>OU696529.1:92520387-102520387 GCA_916048285.2 Bellardia pandia
CTTGTACTAGGGAAAATTTTAGACCCATTGCTGTTTTATCGGTTATTGATAACGTATTTGAAAAAGTTTTACATAATCAAATTTCAAAGTATATGAAAACCCATAACCTGTTAAATGATTTTAAATTTGGTTTTAGAAGTGGATGTGGCACAGAGGAAGCGATTGTTAATGGCATCAACTTTATTTGTAAAGGACTAGATGATGGATTTAATGGAGTTGCTGGAATTTTTTATGATTTCACCAAAGCATTTGATTTTATAGAGCATGAAATTTTGTTGGAGAAGTTAAAGTTGTATGGTATTTATGGTAGAGAGCTGTCACTTTTAAGAAGTTATCTGACGAATCGCAAGAAATTTGTTGAAATTAATGTTCAAAAAAGTTCTCTTAGAGCTGTCGAATATGGCGTGCCCCAAGGAAGTGTACTTGGTCCTCTACTGTTTACGATATACAAAATCTCCAACTCTTTGGAAAACTATTTATGTATGCGGATGATATTTGTATGTTCTACCCCTACAAACACGAAACAGTCGCTAAGGTTTATATGGAACGGGATGCATCGTTACTAGCTGAATTTGCTAAAATTAACAAACTTCTTTTAAACCCACTTAAAACTAAAATAATAAGATTTAGACCGCATAGTAATCACACTAACTTTAGTGGCTACTAGGTTTGCCATTGTATTTTAATTTGTATTTTATTACATATAAAATTTATAATTTTTAATTGTTCATATTACATTTGTTTTGAACTCCACAACTTTAACAATTTCATCTCAATTCTTTAAAATATAAGGTTACCTAATTTTCATAATATTGAATAATATTTATGTTTACCTAAATTAAGGTGACCAAAAACAAATTTTTTTCCATTGCCTTATATAATTATATTTAAATTCAAAGGAAACTAATATTATTACAATTTACTTTTAATAAATTTTTTTTTAATATTGTATAAACTTTTCAATATGGAATCTTAAATCTGTTTTTTTTTTATTTTCGCGAAAAGTGAAGTCAATGGTATGGGTTTAGGTAGATTTATTATACTGCTTCTTCTTCTTCCCTACTTTGTAGATCATTTTATAAGCTACCTAAAGTAAAGTCCTTGTAACAGATTCAACTATATTACTATTTTTATTTGATTTGGGAACACACTTCACCCTCCCCACCGACGAGCAGGGCCGTATTAATAGGTAGCATCGTTCCCATTAACAAACCACCTCATGATAGAATCGTTACATATTATGATTTACAATATACAAACAAACAAACACACATTCACTTTTATATATATATAAGGGTTTCAAATGTATAAAAATTTTAACATTTACTTAATATTGTTGCTAGTCAGCGCATTGGTGTCCCAAATATTAATATTGATAGCTGATATAGCTTTCCCTATATGTATATAATTTTTCATCATATCTATGGGAGTTGCCACGCCCACTATTGATAGTCCGCCCATTCTTGTCCTAAATATTAATATTAATGGTAAAATAATCGAACCATACATTTTATTGTATACCATATATTTGATTTTATTTTTAATTATCATCATATTGGAGGTTTCACGCCCCCTGTCGCTACTACTCCCATTTTTTCCGCAAATACTTAAACAAACAATGAAATTGCTCATGCAAAATTTGAGTACTATAGCTATTATAGTTTCCTAAGTATTTGATTTTTAAAATTAACTTTGTATGGGAGAAAAAAAAGTAGCCTATAGCTCCTTCCAGACATACAGAAATATACTGTGAACATTTCAAGCAAATCGGTTCAACCGTTTAGCCGTCTATAGATCCCAAACTTATAATAATAAACATACATACATACAGACACACAATCACTTTTATATATATACATTAACCAATAGTCTTTTATTTATTTTATTTATTTATTTCCAATTCTATACACAAGACTTAAAGTCTCTTATTGCAGTATAGAACATTGTTTTAGCAGAAACATTAAAAAAAAAAAAAAAATATAATTCTTAAAGATAAACAGAAAAATACAACAAATGTGGTCAATGGGTCATGTTATACATCAAAGGTATTTCAAAGCACTTCCTGATATACATATATACACTGACATATACATATATTGTCCGGATCGGTTTAGAAATCGACCGTGATGCATCGATTGCGCGGGTGAGTTTCGATTTCAATAGTTTTCCTTCTGTTAACTGGCATGCATCCATTGCACTGATTGTTTTTTATATTTGCTTCTGTGTTTTAGTTAAAAATATATATTAATGAAAATCGACCGAGATGCATAAAGTTTGCTTTTCCTGAAAATCCTTGTAAAACCTAATCATTGATTATATTATCATACGCTGTAGAGAACGCATATTACAAAAATTATAAAAATCCTGATAGTTTTGCGTCAGGCCTGAAAGGGATATATATATATATACATATATATATATATATCTGAGCTTTAAAGAAACTGAAAGCTTCTTGTCCAAAATGCATATACCACTAATCTTATATTTTAAAGCCGTATAAATGGTAAACATTTTTTACGATCGATGACATATACCCAACATAAATAAATTTAAGCCAAATAACTCAGTACAACACAAAAAAAAAATTACGGGGTTCCGACGATTGATTGTTGTTAAGGAGATCAAAAAAAAAAATATACGTGTGTCGGCGTTTTGATAGATCACATCAAAATTTCATTTAAGAAGCGGTTAAAAAATTTCCAGCTCTGGCCTGTTCTTGCAGCATATTGATATATAAAACTATGTTTTCTTTACGTCTGAGGTGTAGTTTTTTTGTAGATAATGGTATGGCAAATATTAATATTATTAGAACATATTAACCCTCTAACTCCCCCCTCATAACGGCATTTTTGGCTTTATTCTAATAAATTGTAAAAAACACCCCGAAAAAGGGGAAGGGCGGGTATGAAATGTTCTACAAAAATGTTGGCCATAAAATTTTACTATATACACACAGCCTTGAAAGTGAGTAAACACCAGTGAATTTTTTGATTTTTGTAAGATTATGAAAACCATTATAGTTCAACTTAAATTTTTTCAGAACTGAATCTATTATTCAACCAAATATCCAACAAAACTAAACTTTTAAATTTCAATCGATGGATAGATTTTAGGATTTTCATTATCTCAAAAAAAATCAAAAAATTCACTGGTGTTTACTCACTTTTGAGGCTCATAGTATGTCAGAACACACCAAAACTTGACACAAACACTAAAAACCAATCAAATTCAAGATTGTCCATTAAAGGTTAATTTAGTTATTGTTCACATATGTGGGTCATCCCATCTCTGGCGGGAAGGTTTGACACTCCAATACACAATTTGATTGGTTTTTAGTGTTTGTGTTAAGTTAAAACGCCGACACACGTATATTTTTTTTTTTTGTCTCCTTAACAACAATCAATCGTCGGAACCCCGTAATTTTGGAAAAAGTTTGAAATTGTTCTACAGTGTAATTTATTGCAAAAATGTACATTTTAATATATTAAAACTCAAAAAACAAAAAATGCTCGTTTTTTCACGCCACAACTTATTTTAGGCAGGCACGTATGGGTTTCGAAAACTGAAAATTATAACTGGCAATTACACAATTTAATATATTGGTGTGATAGCCTTTATTATCTACAACAGATTTAAGGCGATTTGGCATATATGCGACCAGTTTTTAGGTAATACTCGGAGAACTATTCGACCACACCATCAGTAGTGCTTTTTTAATCGTTTTTCGTTTCCTTACGATGATTTCTATAATTGATCAAAAATTTTCGAAAACATTAAGGTCTGGCGACTGTGGAGGTGTCATCAAACGTGGGCTGTTATATATAGCCACGTTTGCACAATACATGTGTTTTGCTTTGGATCGTTATCCTGGTAAAATCGAAAATATGATCTTATACCTAAGTTCTCTGAGTTTTCCAATAAGTTGTCCAGAATCTGAAGGTAATTAAACTTGTATATTGGTATTTCAACAAAGCATACGACATGTCATCTGAACCGAATATGTTAAACTTAGATTCATAGGCGAAGGTGATCTAATTCCAAAATGCATTTTCCTTGCAAACATGTTCTTTGGCGAAAATTGTACAGTTTGTTTTTCGGGTTTATAAACGGTTTCTTGCATGCAACTCGGCCATTAAAATCATGTTGGCGCTAGAAACGACGAACAGTTTCAACGCAACATTGCTTTCCCAGGTCAGCTTCAACTTCGGAGGCCAGTTGTAAAGCATATTTTTCTTAAAATGCCCTTGTTGGCGACCAACTTTAATTATGATCTTTATATTTATTTCACACATTTACTATTTATTTTCTTTTAAATAACTAAATGAATTTTCTTATTTTTAATTTCATGCCTAGTGTGAACAATGCACATTAAAGCACACGCAGTTATTTTTTTTTTGACTTTGGTAGTTTTATTTAAATCTACTTACATGAGATTTTATTTGCTCTCATCAAAGTAAATGCATTAAAAGAAATAAGAAAATACTGTTCTTTTTGCTCAAGCACCTTTATATTATGTATCTACGTAAATAATATGAGTAAGCTATATTTAAATATTATTCCGCACTTCTTTTGGGTTGTTTTTTTATATTAAATAATTATTGAACGTTACTGCCTCGCTGTTAACAGAACAAGTTAAGAACAAATGGTATTGTAATGTATTAAATTTAGTCTTTAATAGTTAAAATAATGGTTGCATAAATAGCCTACATATGAAAATAAGGTGTTTCATTCCGTTTAAACAAATATTAAAGTAATTAAATTATAAAACCGATTTTCATGGATGAAGCGCTCAATGATTTTTTGGCTGTAGAAACTTGGTTAACATCATTTATGCTATTTTTCGTTGTGACTGGCCATTTTGGAAATGGTTAAAACCCAATTATCGTTGTTTTATCGTTGTACGCGGACTCATTTGAACTACATATTTTAAATTGATACTTGACGTTACAAAATTGGACTCACAATTCAACAGAAAATATTGATAGAAGTAGAAAAAAAACAAAAACAAAAACAAAAAACCAACAAAGCTGCATTGAGCTCTCGATACAGTAGAAATTGCCTGCATAAAACAAGCTGAGACGTGAAAAACTTGATTTTTTTGTTTTGTTTTAATATATTAAAATGTACATTTTTGCAATAAATGTTTTTGGTTTGTTAGACTATAACATTTGTTCTTTTAAATGACACCATATTTAGTTATCTTTTTATGGAGCTTTGAAAACAAAATAATGCATTGCATAAAATAAGCTGTGAGCAGCAGTATCTCATTTAAATAATTATTTTTTTTTTTTACTTTATTAAATCAATTTTATAATTTCCAAGCGAAATATAAACATAAAACAATATGAAAAAATTAAAAAATTCTTGTGATGGACTCTTGTTACGAATTCTTTTGTACGCAATTTGTTAGCTTTAGTCAGTGTTTTAAAGAATAGGTAAAAACTGCGTGATTTCCTCTAACCGAAATATTATGAATGTTCTTCCAAAAAATTGTATTTTTAAAACGTTCACCTGGTTTTTATCAATTATTATGACATCTAAAACTTTAGTTGATGTATGTGTCATCGTATCGTAATTCATAAAACAAAATTTTAAAGAGCTCTGTATAAAAATATTAAAGTGCACAGGTTTTTAGTTTGTTAAAAACTTCAATATTGAAGGGTTAAAACTTTTTTCGCTAATTTAGAAATTATGTTTAGTGTAAGTCCTATTTCACACACTTCAGTTTTAGCTGACCATTTTCAATTCTCTTTTGAATTTGCCATTTCATTCGCACGCGTCAATTGAATTTTCGTACTTTTTAATGCAAATCAACATGCATAAAAGAAAACAAGAAAATTGACTAGTACCGTCAAGTTTGTACTTCTTTTATTCTCTTTTCCCTTAGCATCCAAAAATACTTGCCTTGACGAGTCAAAATTGAAGAGTGTGAAAGCAAACTAAGGATTGAAACATTATCCAGGGGAAACTTATAGTGATGTCGAAGGTTATAAATAAAAAATTATTATGCAGCATGCAATTAGTGTTTAGACCACATAACGAAAAAAGAAAATAAAATTTAAAATAAAAAATTTAAAAATTTTGTTTGACAATGCAAATTTTATGAATTAAATATTGTTAATTATTAATTGTTTAAACAATTTTATCACCAATTTTAAAAGTTGCTCGTATATGTATACCTTAAAGTGTACCTATCTTTCAACTCTATGTTATTTTGTCGATGTCCGAGTGTATGTCCCTTGTTCTCATAACTTTTTGAATATTTTACTATCAATTTTCGAGAAATTTTTGTATGTAAAAATGTTCAAAGCCAAACTCGTACAGTAAGTTTTTTAAATATTTGCAGCATCATTTAAATAGATAGTTTACTAGTGGCGTTAATAGAGAAACAAATAATTTATTTCAAAGAAATAGCAAATTAACGTAAAACCAATGCAATAACGATAATTTCAAAATATGATTGAAAGCCAAACTCGCAGAGTTTTAACAATATAAGAAAAAATGTTGTACTTCGTACGGGGGCTTTTATAGTCGCCGTGGATTCTATTTTTCTCATTCCTATATAAGAAATGGCTTTAAAATCGAGATTACTTGATATTTGCTCCGAGCAGGGGGGTTACTGCGTATTTCGATTCGAAAGCAAAAGCTTTCGAAATACAATGTAAAAAGTATACAAATTCGAATGATTTTCTTTTCGAATCGAAATACGCAGTAACCCCCCAGGTGTGTCCAAAACATGCAAAACTGACATAAATGATAATTGTTGCTAAGACCCAACATTTCCATGTACATATAACGGCAATTCAATTTTAAAATGTTTCAAAAAACACTGGTTTTGTATGCATTTTTCAACATCTAAACCAAATTTATTGAATTTGGTCATAACCTTTTTTCAGAAATAAAGATTTTTGTTTTGTGGGTAATTCAAACCAACTTAAAGTAAAATGTTTTTGATGATTTGGGGTACTGATGATTACTTGTGGTATTTTCCGCTTTAGTTGATGCATGCAGAATATTACTTACTTTATATGCTCTAATAACATGTTGGGCTACCTTAGGCATATATTGTTGTTTTGAATCTATGTGGCATTTTAAAATATACTCAATGGGAGAATAGAAGTTTTATTGCTAGAGTTAGATAAATAAAAACAAAAAAGAGTAAATTGTACGAGTTTGATTTTTTTAATTTTGATAGTCCATTTTGTTTTAACTAATCCAAATTTGAAAATTATAATGTAGTCGGAATATAATAAATAATATTACAATTTAACATACTCTACAGTACTAATAGTTATATGTATATGTTGTATTCAAGGAAATATTTAATATTAAGATTTACGAAATTGTGTGTAAAAGTTTCTCTAAACCATATATAGTAGTTTTGGATATGAGAAATCGATATGTTAATATTTACATATGTACATACATATTTAAATTAAAAACAGTTATTCAACAAACCTGAATGTAATACGACTGTCCTGGTTGTATTGCAGATAGGAGCTCAATGGCTTTATTGACGTTAGCATTTTGTAACATAAATTCAGCATGAGCAATAACTAGACGTCCTTCCTCAGATGTTTCGTTAAATTCTTCCATAGCACATTGAAGTAAACGTTCGCTCTCATAAACTCCCTGACTGTCGCCTATATCCTTGTAAGTGCTGATTAATTCCAAATACAAGGTCACCTTATCTGCGACTGTAAAATTACTGAGTAACTCAGTTCGAACTCGACTGCTGGGCGACTGTATGCGTTCTGGTAGTGAAGTTTCATTGCCCACCAAATGCATTGCAGAAATTAAACTTTTTTGTGCTTCTGTGTATTGTTGTTGGTGACGCTGTCCAATACCCAAGAGCAAATAATATCGAGGGTTTTCCCGAATTGCAAAATTATATGAAAGCGCTAACTCAAGAGATTGAAGTGCCTTAGGATATTGTTGCTGCTGCATTTGGATCTGTGCCAATAGCAGATATGCATCCGTGTATGTTACATCAATGTCATTTAGAATCCGTTGCAAAATCGTAGCTGCCATAGCAACTTCACCACACAAAAAATGCACCTTCGCTCGCATAAATATTGCTTGAATGTGTGAAGGAAAAAACTTAAGAATGTTATCTAAAATAGTGATACAATGTTTAAGCGTTATATGCAATGTATCTTGAGATAAATTTAGGCCGTGTTTAATGTGAACTTGAACTGGGGAATGGTGCAAAAATTCAGATGTAATCTGTAATAAAAATTCTGGTTTCATAATATAAGCATATTCAGGTCCAAATACATGTCCCTCCAGCTTTCGCATATGAATTTCGGATGCTTTGGTCAAAAGTGCAATGGCTTGATCACTTCTGGATGTAATTTTTGCTCGTAAAAATAACAGCAATGCATCTGTATCTCCTGGTCGCAGCTCGTTCAAAAATTCAACTTGTTGTTGAGTCTGCGCAGTACATCCATGTTCTAACAACTGACACGTTGTGAGGCCGCAAAGTGCGTTAAAGTTATTGCTTTCTAATTTAATTGCCGATCGATAACATATCGATGCCTCTTTGACGTTTCCCAATAACATGCGTTCGTTTCCCAACTCAATGATGTATTCTACGCTAGACGGATTAGCTTGAATAAGTTTGTCAATAAAGCGAAGAGTAAGCGACAACAATTCTGCATTACGAGAACTTATATGAGCAAATAGGTGACATATCTTTAAAAGAATTTTCGAGTTACTAGACTCGATGCGTTCAGTGGCAACAAGTAGTTGTTGCAGAGTAGAAATACCACCTTTCATATTTCCCTCACGTGTAATTATGAGAAGAGCTTTAACTTGCAGAGCAGGTATATTGGTGGGCTCTAAGTTAATTATGCGTAAAGACGTCTCATAGGCATGATCCCAATCCAAAGCAGCCAATTGTATGTTCATTTTTTCAATCAATGGTATATTAAGTTCGGGAAATCGTACGGAAAGTCTATTTAGATTGTTAATAGCATTGTCGAATTCGCCTCTTATTTGATAATATCGCACCAGCGCTAAAGTTGAATCTATACTCTTACTGCTTTTAGTCAACACTTGTTCAAGGGCATTTAGAATGTTTCCACTAATGAGGCCAGTATCTTGACACATTTCCGACCATGCTTTCAGCACAATAGAACCCTCATGCTGATTATCGAGCTGAAGCGCTCTATCTGCATACTCGAGAGCCTTCTCATACTTTCTTGCTAAGAAAAGAAATACTGAGGCATTGTAAAACCCATTGGCGCTTCCTTCGTTACGGTCATCCTTTAGACGTTGTTCGAGCATGGCAATTGCATCGCGATCGACAACACTGCAATGCTTGTGTGCATAAAGAAGTGCAATAATTGAACCAATGCCTAGATCAGAATCATTCTTCAACGGATTTAGTTCACGTATCCCCTCTTGTACTCTATTTCCTAAGACTAGAGCTATGCCATTGTACAGCCTAAACACAATGTGTGATGGATAACGTGCCAATCCATCTAAGGCAGTCTTTTGCATAATATGAAAAAACTCCGATCGTCCATAGTACAATAGAAGGCTTTCAAAATCGTCGGTATCCAACATACTTACAGTCCACAATTACAATATATAATAGAATTTAAACGGATTATTACTGACTAACTTTCGCTTAAAGGACAATTTTATTTTTGTATATATTTTATGTACTTGGGTTCATATTTACAAACATATTTACGTACAAATGAACATTGTATTTCTAGTTGCAAATCGTTTTTGGCCACATAGTTCAAAGCTTCCTGAAAAAAAAAAAAAACTATACTTATTCATTGAAGGAATCATAGATATTAGGGTTAGAATGACAATATGTAATAAAGTGATTGAAGTGCATGTAAATGAATTTGGCCAGCTGACCTTGGCTAGTATTTTCCCAATTCCCCGACCACCTAGTTCTTCAGGAACATCTGTGTGCTTTAGAATAATCAAGTCGTCTCTTCTTTCATAATCTATACATGCGCTGCCAGAGCCAGAAACTTCAATATAAAACTTTCCTTCATCAGGATCATGTTTCACAATCATCTCAATACCATTCGCTTTATCAGTTTCAGATGAAAATAATCTAATATTCATTGGGATTTGTAACTTGATAGCTACCTTTCGATTTTCATCTAAACCATTAAGGTGATATGTGCGAATGTTGATTGCGTTAGGAAATGTTTGATGCAATTTACTGGTTACCACTATATTTTTTAATATGTTGTCAATAGTAAAAAGTCGTAAATGTTTGCCAAATTTTAAGGTGCTTATCATCTCAAAATACTGTGCAGTAAACAAAGAAGTTGATAGAAATAGTATGGAAGTAAATAATAATAATATGCATACTTACGAAACAAGTAATTTTAATAAATTTCAATGCAATGAAAATATGTTTCCTTCCCAAACAAAAAAATACATTCAATGTATGATCCTGTAAAAAATATAACAATCAAACAAATTTGTTGTTAACGAGGGAGATTTCCCAGGTGGATTTTGATGATATTTTGTTTATTTGTTGAGGTATTTAAATGTCACACAATTGCTTTTGTTGTAAAAATACGGCGCGGACTTTGACAGATCAGTCTAAATTTACAAAAACAAAATGAATGGTTTTTTTATTACATTTGTATAGTTGCACCAACTTGTTGTGTGTACTGGTTGTAGTGTTACCAATTTCTCTTTAAATCTACAAACAAAATGAGATAATTTAAATTGGGACAATGTAATATGTGTTTGAGTAATTTTTAAGGTTGCTATCGATTTAAAGCGGATAGAAGGTAATACTATGTTTCCACGACGACTTTAATCACCTGCTTCGCCTTCTGAATCATGTTAATAAATTATGCTGTTTACATGACTAATAAACTTGATTCGATTTGACAGTTGTCTTTAATAAACAAACAGAATAAAAAAAACCGAATTTATAATTTGTGGAAAATAATTTTTTTTAATGGACAAACAAAAGTGAGTAGAAATTAGTTAGCTTATTTGAAAAAAAAGCATATGCTTGCTTTGTTTACAAATAATATTAAATTTTTACAGATAGTGCAGATAAACTTGCGATAAAAATTAGAGAAGAGTGCAATTATTCGTTCTTCGCAAGTAGATTCAATATGAATCTACTTGATTCGCTCTTAAAATTTTGTATGGTGATGTTTATGCGAAGACCTCCAAATGTTAAATTTTGAATTTATACGTATTTATATGGATAAAGATTTAATTCTGCTGAGCACTTTACGATAACTATTTGTTATAAAAAAATCAATGAATGTTAAAAAACTATAGTAGGTATAAGTAAATTATGCCATAAAAAAATATTGTTGTAACTAAATAATTTTAAACATTTAGTTTCGAGCCAATTCAAAAACATATTAATCTCATCATATTATCATTTCAATTCAAACGAATATTCGGAATTCTTCATAATACTGAATTTGGTGAATTATTATACTATTTATAAAAAAGGAACAACACAACACAAAAAATTTTGACGCCAGAATGTTTTCAGAGAAAAACCAAACAATTTCTGTATTTAAATTGCATTCAGCAGTTTTCTGGATTGTAACTTGAAGCACACAATTGGAACGAGAATTTGAAAGCAAACTCGTATCAAGTTTAAAAACATGAATGTATTAGTGAAAAAGTTTGAGTGGATTAAAATTAAAAAACAAAACTTGATCGTGTAACACCCAAGTTATACCAAGATTGTCAACTCAGCCACCGGGTGAGTTAAATATGACTTCAATTTTGCCCAATATCCTTTTAAATATGACCATCATTGATCAAAATCCAGATACAGACATCTGGATTTGTCCAGTGTGTAATACTATATAAAGCTTCAGTACTGAAAAAGACAAAAAATTCATGTCGAAAAAATTATGTGACAACACATTCTTAGAAAACATTTGAGAAAACTTTATGTAATATTTTTTTTTCATTTTTATCAATACCGACTATATGACATACTTCTGTAAATAATAAATAACAAAAATTTACAAATAGATATATCGTATTTTATTAAATTCCGATCCCTGGAAAAAATTAATGTTTTCCGGCAACACTATATTTGTATTTTAAATTTCACTTTTGTCTGTAATACAGTGTTGCTCATTTTGAAGATTTATCCCCAAATAGAGATTTTTAGCAAAACATTGTGTAATTTGTGGGGATAAATTTTTATATAATTTGAGATATAGAATTATATTTTTATATATTGTTGCATAATTCAAATAACAATCTTTCATTAATGTGGTCTTTTTTACCAACTGCAATTCAGTGTCTATATGAAATTTACAAATTTATTAGATTTGACTAAATACTATACCTAAAAATACTATTATTTGGCGAACTGATATACCTAACTATAATTAAAAATTACTTAACTGTCTATAATTGTACACCTGAGGTCCACTTAATAAATCATTCTAGTTTTGGTGATACAAAAACGTTAATTGGGGATCATGGCGGAAAATACTGGCATCACTGCTTCTGTCTGTATTCTGTTTTCATTTCTTGTGATGTGAAGAAGAGCATTTTTTTGCTAATTATAATTTCTATATTGATACTTAAAAAATAACTACGCTAATTAAATTACACAATATTTTTCAGACATTTAAGGGGGCTTCTAAGCATTTATGGGCCATATTAGTACTTAATGAACATCTAAACGACACTGATGACCGACATTCCTTTATATTTACTGCCAACATTCTTGTGGAAAGGGTAGTTGTATTGGGAATATGTATCCATTGAGAAATTAAAAAAATCGCAAAATTATTTAGCATAGAAGAAAATTGTGAACATTTTATACATAAATAGATATTTAAATAATTTCGGTAATTTAAAGCAATGGACTCCTCGGCGTCGGCATCAAGATGTGATGATGATGATATAGATGTCCTTTTAGTGACTGCAAACGTAGGAAGTTTATTTGAAGATGTATGTATTATAATTTTGTATTTGTTTTCGCAATGAAATTTCTTTATTTTTTGGTATTTAACATTAGCCTCTTCGCCTTCTCCGTCCTTGGCTGGTAGCGTTTCTGCAAAAAGTCGAAGACCTACAGCCAAAATTTTTGGCACTACATTTACAAGAAGTAGGAGGAAAAACATATGAAAAATCAATGGAATATGTCCAAGAATTCATAAGAAGTTTATGCGAAGACCCCCAAATGTTAAATTTTGAATTTATACGTATTTATATGGATGAAGATTTTAATTCTGCTGAGCACTTTACGGTAACTATTTGCAATAAAAAATCAATGAATGTTAAAAAACTATAGTAGGTACATATAAGTTAATTATGCCATAAACAAAATATTGTTGTAACTAAATAATTTTAAACATTTAATTTCAAGTCAATTCAAAAACATATTAATCTCATCATATCGAGCCATTACCACCAAAATAATGTATCCCACACCATAATCGATTGTTGTTTTTTTTATCGAAATCGATAGTTCAACATCATTTAAAATTATTAAAATTAAATGTATTACACAAAACAATATTTACATTATAAATTTTAAAATAATGGCTTTATTCAAACTGATTTTATTTAAAAAAAACCTTTCCCTGTAAAATTTTGAGTTTGTGGGATACATTTTTTCGGCGGTTATGGCTCGATATTATCATTTCAATTCAAACGAATATTCGGAATTCTTCATAATACTGAATTTAGTTATTTTGGGCAAAATAATGAAAAAATTACGATGTAAGAAAAATTTTTAATAGTTTTAATTTAAAAACATTGTTAGTATGCGTAAAAAACGAAACTCTAAAGGTAACTTTGACAAAAAAAGTCCTGTCAGAAAGGGATCCAAATACAGTAAATGGAAGAAAACGTGGATTTTGTGCAAAAAAACAAACCAAAGCTATCACTTTAGATTCTCGATCATTTCGTGACTTTATAAAATTATAAACGAACAATTAAGAAAGCGTTTTACAAAACAAGAAATATTTTCTCTGCCTCGAAGATTAAACACAAATCCAACAATGGAATTCACTAAGCGCTTCAACCTAGTAAGATACAATCTAATACAACTTCCGGACACCCGGTTCTACGCATCGGAATAGCCCGAATTATTCGGCCAAGAGCTGTCAACATCAGCCACATCTTCCGGCATTGTTGCTCAAAATTATTTTGGTCTGTGGCGAAATTGAAATAAATAAATTAAATGTATACAAAAAAAAAAAAAAAAATAACGGGCCATGGTTCTGCACAGTATGCCAGAACAGGTTGGACCACAAGTCCACCCAATTAAGGATCATCTCTAGTTTGAACTGGCGTCACCTCAGAAACTGCTCCGGACTTAACCATGAAAGGAGTGGTTGGTAAATTTAATCGGCTTATTCTCAAGGTATTGCGGTCGGGAGATACGGATTTGGAGTTCTATACTGTTTACGTTTCACCAGTAGAGTGCTTACCTACAGGCTACCATCCCGATATCATGACATTTCTAGACGGCGACATACGCCTAGTCCTTGGGGATTTTAACGCGCACCACCAGCTTTGGCACTCTAATTTAGGGGAAGACCAAAGAAGTTTGTTGTTGGCGAAACAAATCGAGGAATCTACATACTGCACATTGAATGTTAATTCCCCACATGTATTATGCTGATGTTAAAACACCTTGCCGAACGGGGAGTCAAGACCCTGACATCGGGTTTTAACCTGTCAGTAAGCAGCTTAATAATAACCGGTGCCTGGAAAAAGGTAGAATCATTCGCATATGAAAACCTGCGATTGAGGGAACATCATACAGTCCGACTTCTTTTTTATCACCAGGCGCAAAGACTATTGTGAATCTTCTCCTCCCCCAGTTAACCCGTCACCTACCAGCAGCTCATGAAGGCTTGGATCGTGAACTATCTATCCTCGTATAATTAAACAACGAGTTCCTCAGGGCGGGGTCGTGTCGCCACTTCTGTTTAACTTCTCTATCTCTTAACGCGTACGATTGCACATTAATGCCGACGGGCCACAACATTGATGACCTATGAGGTATACTGACTAGTAATCTCAGCCAAAAACCCGCTTTTTTCACTACAAGAATCCTGCAACTATCACCAACGAAGTCTTAAATCTGTTTTGACAGCTGAAGCGATTAGACGTGCAACAAGTGTTCTGAGCAAATAATACAAAAAAATTTAATTTTGTTTTAAATTATAAGTTTCATCAAAATAATAGCGCCACAGTAATGCTTGGTTTTCACTATGTCATTTTTGTTGTCAAAATGTCCAAATTGTTGGTAATTTCATAACAATTTGGACAATTTGACAACAAAAATGACATAGTGAAAACCAAGCATAACTTCCAACAATTGGCATTGAATATATTTTAATTTATAATTTGATTTAATAATAAATTATTTAACAATAAAAGTGAAGCCGCCGTAATGCGTGAGTGCAGTAAATGTAACTCTGCTATTCGTGGTGAATCTGGTGTGCGTTGCAAAAAAGAATTTCATCCTAATTTTAAATGTTGTGGAGTTGATCAATATAATTTAAAAATATTGGAATCTAATAATTTCATTAGATATATGTATGTATGTGTGATGACTGCATACAGTGGATAAATAACCTCGATTTGGTGTTAGCAGAAGTGCAAGAAAAAGTGAGAAAAAATAAACAACACTTGATCGACTACAAAGATGAATTTGAGGAATCATTAAAACGTAATGTGGTGGAAATGAAAAAACTATTAGAAGCTATTGAAAAACGATATGAAATGAGAATGAAAAATCTAGAAGATGTGCAAAATGGTTGTTTAAGTAATATTAAAGGCTGTTTTCATAAACATAGTATGCAATGCAACATTTCATTGCATAGAGTTCATAATAGCATTTAGAATATAATTTAAAAACTTTTATCACATAAAATATAAAGATATTGGACTAATAAAGAGAATCTTAAAAGAAAAAATTCTAACTTATATTTCTAAATGCTATTATGAACTCTATGCAACGAAATGTTGCATTGCGTACTGCGTTTATGAAAACAGCCTATACCTCTGATTTTTTTTTTTATGTGAAGTCAAAATTCTTTGTCGATTAGCTAGCTACAATTCAGGTACTGGTAGCAATACTGGAAAGAATGATCATAACTTCGACTTTCCGAATGGACCACATAGAGTGAACAACATTTAAATAAAATTATCTTTAAAAAGTAAATGTCAAAGATTGTTCTTTCGGGTAATTATAAAGATTCCGAGATCCAGTTCTAATTGAAGTATTTAATTTAAAACTAGCTAAACCCGGTGTGCTTCGCTACCCCCTCGTTATAAAATAAAACGTATTTACATATATATTTACAAAAATGTGTTTATTTAATTTTAATTTATTTATTGCAAAGCTTTAGGATATACAATATTTTTAGTTTGCCCATCAGGATCATACACATATAAATCGGTGGTTTTTCCTACACGGGATATTAACCTTGAGCTTTGTTAACAGTCATCGCAAACGCTAACCGAACAGGAGACTGCAATTGTTTAAAATCGTATGGTAAATATGTTGGTAGCATTGGAATGCGTGGCAAAAGTACATCCGTACCTTTATCTTTTCCTGTTATAATGGTCGCTTCTATTTAATTATTTCTTAGTTTTTTACTGCAAGTCGAGTGCCATTGCAAAGCCGTGGTGATCGATATTACGCAGTAAAATAATTGGCACTCCAATTTTAAGTTGTAGCACATGTGGTGGAAAGCCTGGCAAATCGTGTGAATTTAAGAACTCAACAGTATAATTAATGGCCTTACGGGTTGCTTGATTGCTTTGACGCATTTCAAAGTCATATCCATCTTCTCCATATGGAAAAATAATAGGATACTGAAGCGCGTCATATGAGCGATGCCTTTCATTGGGCGAGGCCATGCCTCTTTGTCCACTTACAACTTTATAAGAATGTTCGTAAGAATATCATATTGTGAAAATTTAATGACGATCGGTCCAATAGTTAAGACTATATTACGATTTTTAGTTTGCCTAAAAAGGGGTGTGGTCCCACCTACTTTTCTTCTGGTACGTATTCCTAATTATGCTAATACGATATGCACCAAATATCATCGACGTACGTCAAAAAATGCGCAAAATATTGCGATTAAAATTTTTGGTTTATATGGGCGGTGCCACTCCCATTTGTCCAATCAAAACATCATATATCTTATTATTCCTTCCAAAGTCACAGTAACATGCTGTAAAAATTTCAGGAAGATGGGTCCAAAGGTTTGGCCTCACCTAGAGTAACATGTGTATTCGATTTAAAGTAAATATTTTAAAATCCGAGTAGAATCAATTACACAATTTAAAAAAAGTAAGAGTGGTCGAAAGAAATAAGAAGCTTTGGCATATAAAATTTTGATTTTTACCTCGCCTTCAGTAAGATGTGTATACAAATTGTTTGAAGTAAATCTGTAAAAACCCATGCTGAAGAAATTAATCAATTTAAAAAAGTGGGCGTAAGAGCAGGCGTGGTCGTACCAACTCAGAAACCTTCCCGGTCTCATGCACAACAACTTTGCCGAAGATCATCACATGATCAGATGCATAGTTTAGGAGTCTATAAAGGACATACATACAAACATTAATTTATATATGGCGAATTTCACGTCAAGTGACCCAATTTTAAAAATCGATGTCTTCCGATTTGGATGAAATTTGCACCAAGGTTAGTACTATTGGATAGTAGAGCAGACACAAATTTTCAGCTCTATCATGGTCATACAGGCTGTATGACTAAAATGTCCAACTTTGACCCCCTCTAACTCCGGCACTTCCGGGCTGATAGAGCTGAAAATTTGTCCAATAGTACTAACCTTAGTGCAAATTTCATCCAAATCGATTTTTAACATTGGGTCACTTGACGTGAAATTCACCATATATATATAGATTAAAAAATATCTAAATGAATCTCCCATTATATAGTATGTTTGTTTACCTGTTAGTTTTACTATTTTCCAATATTTTATTTACTTTTTGTATCATCCTATTACATCATAAATAATAATAATTTTGGCATTATTTATGTTTAACAAGCTCATTAATGTTAGAAGAAATTTGAGATGTGGCACATCTAATATAATTCTAACACAATAGCATACATATGAGATTGATTCGCTGTTTCACACAAATATGTCGATGCATCTGGGCCAACAAACGGGAAAACTTTGTAAAGTTTTTCGAGTTCAACTGATTTATTCAAATCTATATATATAAAAGAGAGTGACGTTAGTTACTAGCTTTATAACTAAAGAACGACCGATTGCTACGATTCGCACAAATTCAGGCTGGTCTCAGGCCAGAGAAGAAGAATCCCCAAAAAAAATTCAGAAATTGACCACGCCTACTTTTTTTTTAAATTAATGTTTTTATGTGTGAGTGTGTGTATGTACTTTATAGAATCGTAAACTATGCATTTGATCATGTGATGATCTTTGGCAAAGTTGTTGTGCATGAGCCCGGGAAGGTTTGTAAGTTGGTATGACCACGCCCACTCTAACGCCTACTTTTTTTTTTAATTAATTCTACATGGGTTTTTACATATTTACTTCAAGTTGTATATACATCTTACTAAAGGTGAGGTAGAAATAAAAATTTTATGTGCCACGCCCACTCACGCCCCATCTCATGCAAGACCCTTTCCAGGTAAGCCAGACCGCTGGAGCGATCTGCCTGAAATTTTCACATCACACCACTAAAGCTCCGGTATATTTTATAGAATACTTCTTTTTGCGACCACGCCTACTTTAACGCCTTCTTTTTTAAATTGTGTAATTGATTCTACTCTAATTTTAACATATTCACTTTAAATTGAATATCTTACTCTAGGCGAGATCAAAAATTAGGACTCATACTCCACGCCTCCTTTCACGTCCCATCTCTAGCGATCTTTTTTGACCACCTACTTTTTTTTAAATTGATGCCGTAGCAACGCCCGCAGTGTACAGCCGAAGTCGACCACGCCTGCTTTAAAATTGTGTAATCGATTCTACAAGGGTTTTAAAAGACTTACTTCAAATTGTATCACCCATTACTTTTAATTATTATCTTCTAAAATCCAAAAATCAAATGTCGTTCTTTTGTATACCACAATTTTTACGACAATTGTTTTTCCACCTAATTTGATTGAAAACTTTTTTTGTTAATTTTTTTTTACAAAAATAAATTCTGGTTCTGCTATTGCCAGTAGATGGCGTTGTGTGCATAAACTTTTGACACCTGATTTATTTTTGTAGTACATACTTAAAAATTTTCAACATTTTCTAAAAGTGATTTCAAAAGGTAAGTTCCCTAAATGATTTTGTGACATTGTTTTTGTGACATTAACTGCTTTTGTGACATTAATTTCTCAGTGTTATTCATAATGCCGCGACCCAGAAGATCTGATCTTTCGCACCGAACCCGTAATGCAATTACAAATCGGAATATTACCAATCGATTGAATACGGATGAACAAGAAATCGTATGAGATCAGCGCCGTGTTAGTATGGCCCGACTTCGCGTAACGCAAACACAAGAAGAAAGACAGGCGACAAATGAAACGGCTCGATTAGCAATGAGAAATCATGGATTAAATCAAGCAATTCAACAACGTGAAAATCTAAATCAACGCGTAAGAAGAAGAGCTTCAAGTGTTGATTTGAATCGAGTATAGTTTCATTACGATTGCACTTTTGACTACAGCTCGCATCCTTCCGTTCAAATTGGCCCAATGGAGATTGTGTGCAACCATTGCGGTGCATTAAAGTTCACCGGAGAATCGCCTGGGTTGTTCTGTCTCAGTAGTAAGGTCAAATTACCACCATTGCCTTCACCATTGGTACGATCACGCCTACTCTAACGCCCACTTTTTTAATTGATTAATTGCTTCTACATGGGTTTTTACAGATTTACTTCATACAGATTGTATCCACATCTTACTGCAGGCGATGTAAAACTAAAAAAATTTATGTGCCACGCCCACTTTCACGCCCCATCACAAAAAATTTATGTTTACATGGATTTTCATTCTGCGGGCGGAGGGGCGTGGCAAAATTCAATTTTCATATTGCACCACCAATGACATACGAGCATACATACATATATTTTGCTTTTTTTATTTTATTTAATTTTTTTGAAAGCCGTTGTCATATTTTTCAAAACGAGATATCAAACTCTTAAATCGGTTATTCGGTAGTTCCGAAGATATTTGCAAAAACCTTATGTTATTAACGATCCAATATCAAAATTTTAAAACTTTCGAAATGTTGCATTCAAAAATCCGAGTTTTCGGTTTATTTACAAAATATTTACATCATTCGATAACAAGATATTCCGCGCTTACTAAGGTGCAACATTATACAGGGTGGGCCAAGTTTGACTGAATGATTTGATATTGTAGCCGTTGTGGTGCATCCCTCGGCAATAATTCTTGGGCCAATTGAATTTTATATGGAAACATCTTCAGATCAACTTTTAGAATACGTCGTAGCGATGTTCTGGAGATGTTCAATTGAGTAGATCGTCGACGAGTAGACACAGTTGCATCCGTGTGAACACTTTCTCGTACAGCTTCTATAGCTTGTTCAGTGCGAACAGGACGAACAACATTTCATCGTGGTTCATTACCCACTGAACCCAAATTCTCAAAACGGGTCATTAAGCTTCTTATCATGTTTACACTGGGAGCCTCTGCAGTATTAAAATGCTGACGGTATTTTCTTTGTGTTGTAACAATTGATCGTCCGGAAGCATAATAAAATTCAACAATTTTTACACGTTTACACTGAGTATGATGACATTATGAAATTTTATAAAATTCTGTATTATCTGCAACAAAAAAAAATTAAAAAAAATTAAAAATGCAAAAGTTATAAGCATTTCAAATCAGTCAGTCCAAGTTGGCCCACCCTGTACAATAAGTTAAAAATAATATTATACATCAATCGATGATAAAAAAAACTTTATGTACTCTTGCATTTAAGATCCCTACATTTTGTGCACATTTGTGAGTTTTTTCAAACGCTGATAAAAAATAACGGTACATTCAAACAAATTGCTCGCAGCGCTCTACGTGATTTTCGAGGAAATTACAAACCGATGTGAGGCGCTCTTATTCTTTTTGTTGGTTATTTTCGTCAAACTTGAAAGCTTCATATCTTTGGAACCGAGTCGAGAAAATCACGCTATCGACGAACATACGTGTGCATTTGTTGCATGACCAGTTTGCCCAAACATTCTCAGAACAGCTTTTTGACATCGGAAATGGAAAAATTCCAATTAATCGCGCCACGAACGAGATTTCGTTCCCGCCTAACTTCTGTCGAATGCACATGAATATTCAAGCCGTTGTCGACAAGGTTTTCCCAAGTCTAACAATCTTCTACAAAAAATCGGATTGGCTGTGGGAACGTGCAATTTTGGCACCAACAAATTACGATGCCAACAAGCCCAATGAGCAAATTCAATTGAAACTGCCCGGCAAATTAATCAAATACAAATCGATCGATACAGTAATGGATAAGGAATAAGCCGTCAATTATCCCACTGAATTTTTAAATTCATTGGAACCACCCGGAATGCCACCGCATGTGCTAACATTAAACGTTGGATCACCGGTAATTCTTATTCGCAACTTAAACGCACCAAAGTTATGCAACGGAACCACATTGATCATCAAAAATTGTTCACCAAATTTAATCGAGGCAACAATCATCGGTGGTAGATTTAAAGGCGAAGACGTACTTATTCCACGAATTCCGATGATTTCCAACGATTTACCATTCCAATTCAAGCGGCTCCAATTCCCTTTGCGTCTTACCTTTACTATTGCCATCAATAAAGCACAAGACAAATCATTGACTATTGCTAGCTTAATTTTGGAAAATTTATGTTTTCCACACGTACAGTTGTATGTGGCTTGCTCCCGAGTAGGCACGCCAAAAAACAAAAAACATTGTATATCCGCTGGCCCCAAGATGAAGTAATAAATAAATATAATTTCCAATTTGCCCTAAAAAAAATGCGTTTCTTTTTTGATTGAGCCCATACCTAGACCATATGTAAGTTATTCTGTAACAAAACTTTATGATAGATATTCCATAAATTTATTTCGTTAAAAGCTTAATTTAAATCGTGTGGTAATACAACACTAATGTTTGCTTAGGGCCAGCAACGCGGACCGGGTCAGCTAGTTTTTACATAAAAATTAATTAATGTTTATTTTGTTGTTATAATAGTTTTTTTTTATTAAACTGAATTAATTTTATTTTTGAATTATTTTTAAATGCATTTTAAATTTTGTTTTTGAATAAAAATATCTTTCCTATAAATACCAAAATGTTGAAAAAAGTACTCTTTTTGTTGACGGTCAGTACCATTTCAATTTTTAATTTTTACATCACTGGTGTATATATATTTACCAAGGTTAACTTTTCGCAAATGTCTCAATGCTTCATAAATAAGAATATTTTTAGATAATGACGACAATTAACGCAATAATGTTGCTATAAGATATATCGAATTTTCTATAAAGTAAATTTGTGGTAAAGTTTTATGATTATTTAACAAATATTAAAAATGGTACCATGGAGGTCTAAAAAGTACATTTTATTTATATAGTTGGTACGAAAAACAAAAACCCATTTTCCATCACTGATTCACGTATGCGATGGAAATCGAAAACAATAATAATACTATGTTTCCATGGTACATGCTTCGCTCTCTATTCATGCTTCACACCCCAATCATGTGCGAAAAAACTTGATTCACCATACAAAATTTTAAGAGCGAATCAAGTAGATTCATAGTGGAAACATAGTATAATAAACAAATTTTGACACTTATAAACATTTTGACAATTATAAATTTGTAAACATAAATAACGTTTGGCATCACAAAAGTACCAAAAAAAAAAAAAAAAAAAACAGCTGTGTTTTCAACGCTACCTTATAATCAATATGCCTTGATACTAATAAAGGGTGTCCCAACTAGAACGTAATTTTTAAATTTTAAATAAAACACAGATATTTAAAAAAAAATCTTCAAACTTTATTATAGACAGAATGAGGTTATGTATGGAACAAGATATCGTGCAAATGGCCGCCGCGGCTTTGCTGGCACTCACGCGATCTTTTAATGAAATTTTCAATGACCTTTTTGCATAAATGCTGTGGTATTTCATTAATGCAGCGTCCAATTTCCTCTTTTAAGGCTTGAGTCGTCGGCTTATTCGCGTAAACCATCGACTTCTAAAAACCCCAAAGAAAAAAAATCTAAAGGTGTTAAATCGCACGATCTAGACAGCCAATTCTGGTCTCCAAAACCGCGAAATAACACGACCGGGAAATAACTGATGCAACAATTGAATTGTTTCTCTGGCTGTATGACATGTGGCGCCCTCTTGTTCAAACCACATGCCCCACATTCATTTCTTCAATTCTAGGCATTTCACGATACCGAACACCATTGACTGTTTGCGCTTGACCTGCCTCATTTTAATTAAAAAAAGGTCCAATGATTCCTCCAGCCCAAAAACCACACCACACAGTGACACGTTGAGGATGCATTTGCTTCTCGTGAATCACTCGAGGATTTCCTCACCCCAAATGCTACAATTCTGCCTATTGACGAATCCATCAAGATGGAAATGGGCCTCGTTACTGAAGATGATTTTATCGGCAAAATCAGCATTTTCATGTTGTCTCTCCAATACCCAATTAACGAACTCCCTTCGCTGTCCATGATAAGCTGGCTTCAGTTCCTGAGTCAATTGAACTTTGTATGCATGAAGATGCAAATCTTTCGTCAAAATTCGCTGCATAGTGGATTTGGAGACACCAATTTGCTGAGCTCGGTGTCGAATTGAGGTGGATGGAGTTTGAGCGACATCATCACGTACAGCTACGACATTTTCGGTCGATCGACCTGGTCGAAGGCGCGTTGTTGTCTTTACATCACTAACAGACCCAGTTTCGGGAAATTTATCCATTAATCTCTTTACAGTTGACTCTTTTGACGCATTATTGTGACCCCAAATTGATCGCAATTTGCGAACTGTAGCCGCAAAACTTTCACCATTTTGGTAAAACAATTTCACAATGAGAATGCGTTGTTCATTCGTGTTACGCTCCATTTTTACTAACCTCGTACCTTCTACTAGCAAACAACAACAATTGTTCAAATGTCAAACAATGATACTTCGAATGACGCCAAATTTAAAAATTGCGTTCTAGTTGGGACATCCTTTACTATGTTTCCACGGTACATGCTTCGCTCTCTATTCAAGCTTCACACCCCATTCATGAGCGAAACAACTTGCTTCACCATCAGCGTTAAGCTAGAGGTCCACAACTAGCGTTTTGGAGTCAACGCGTTTTAAGCGTCAGGCATTTCAAGTTACATGCGAAGATTTTTCGCGTCAATATTTTTTTTATATGTATGCACTTTTGGAGGTGATGCCGCACAGTGGTTTTTGCAAAAAATATAAGGAGTGCTTGTAGAATGTTGAAATTTGGCACAGAGCCTTTGGTTGGCTTAATTAAGAAAAATATAAAGTTTCATCAAAATTGGCCACGCCCTCTACCCACCGCCCATAGAACCGAAAATTTATTTTTGGTCCAAAGTTTTTGAAATTTGGCACAGAGCCTTTGATTAGCTCAATTAAGGCCCCCAGTTACTGCCCATATAACCCATACTATATTTTTCCCACAACTTTTTGTTTCTTTACCAAAACTAATTATGTATTTTATAAATAAATTTCAATACATGCATTTAAATATAGACTTTTATTCATCATCTATCATTTCTTTTACTACATCATCTAGCTGACCTTCCCATTTTTGTTGAACAACTAAGTTGCTCATCAGCAAGTGATATTTCAAATATATCTAAAAATTTTCAATTATATTCAAAGTTCACATTAATTATTTTGTTTTGAAACCTACTTCTTAGCCAAGCATAATTTTTCTTAAAAAAATATGATTTGTTTCTTTGACATTCGGCCCAACGTTTTAAAAAGTGACTAAGAAATCGCTTCTGAACTGATTTTTTCACAATTTGAATTTCATTAATAGTAAGCACCATGTTTTTAGTTTTTATGAAATCAGTTAATTAATCCACATTACTATTGCAATTTATAAGTTCCTTGCACAATTCACTATATGAAACACAAAATGAATTCATTTTAAAAATTAGTTACGTTTAATAATTTTCTTAGACTTTTTTTTGCAAATATTATTATTTTAAATAACGGTCTAATTAATCATATGGTTTCGTTTTTCTTTTTTTGTTATGCACTTTTTCGATATTGCTGTCAATCAATTATTAAAAAGTAAAAGTAAAAGCCTAAAAGTATACAAAACCTTTTATTGTAAATATGCATTGCAATTTATTGTAAATATTCATAAAAAATACGTGAGTTTTATCACAAAATTTATAAGTTTGTTCAGCGATCGCAAAAAGTCGCAGAATTTTTTTACATAAAATGAAAGAAAATATTCCAAACTTTCATTTAGAAGTAGTACTAACACGGAGGTAGACCTAGACCGAGCTAACTTATTTCTTTTCTAATGAAAACTGAAAATGCTAAATATTTTGGAGTCATTTTGATTTGCTCAGATCTCTTAAACTATATATGTATGTAATTTAAATATTTTTTCTTTCCTATTAAATTTAAAATACTATTCAGGTTGTGATGGAAAACGATAACGAGTGAGTTTTAGAAGTTAATTTGTTCGTAATATTTCTGTATTGAAATAGTTTCATCGCACAAAATATAAAGATAATTTGCTATTAAAGAGAATCGTAAAACAAAAACTATAAAAATAAGATTAGAAATACTTTAAAATTGACTTCAAAAGCTCACTCGTTTTCGTTTTCGATTTCCATCACATGCCTGTATATTTTAATAAAAATGCTCTAAAACTATTGGTAGTTGAACCATATTTATTGTATAAACAACTGAAATGTAGTAAAATTTTCATCAGTTATCGTTGTATAATATTTAGATAACTTCACCACAATTTTTTTATACAAAATTTTATTTTTTTCGAAAACAAATCATGGTTTTCTACTAATCAAACATTTCTCTACAGAATTGCATCATTAGATTTCTAAAAAATAACTGTAAAAAAATAGGCTTTTTGCCAAAAAAAAAATACCACTGTGTGCCGTATGCCCAGCTTATTTTTTTTTATACGAAGTTTTTTGTCGGTTTGTTTGTCAAACTCATATACAAAATGTTATTTCAACTGTAATTTTTTGTGGTGACATCATCTTTAAAATAAATTTGCTTTGCATTTGTCAATGTCAGCTGTGACGCGTGCACCGCGTTCAAAAGTAGAAAGTAAACGAACTTTTCGCGTTTCAAGCGTCAGCATGTCCTACGCTTTTGAGTGTGTAACTTAACTCATACAACTACATTGATTGTACTTTTTTGACAGTTGCTTAGAACGCGTGAAACGCGTAGACGCTTGGTGTGGACCTCCAGCTTTACCGTTGTTGACCTTGCCTCTTTTTGTATGAGTGTTCCTCTCAGATGTAATTCTGAGAAAGAGCTTAGCTCGTCTAGAAAAACTAAATGGGTCTCTGAGGAAGAATCCATAAAAAAATCTCTGGAGAATTTTCTCACTACAAGGGCCGCAGAACGGCGTCGTTCCTGTTCGCCCAATATAGTGATTTCAACAGATGAAAAAACATCATCTTCATCAAATAGTGCAGTCAAACCAAAAAAAACAAGTAGGTATGGATAAGTACATCACCGTTCTCAAGCGACAGAGGAGCCCGACGTCTGCTCAAGTGTCATCAAATTCAAAAGCTCCTAAGACCGTGAGTAATAATCAAAATAGGTTTGCTCTCCTCCAGAGGGATGAGCCAGAACTTCCTAAGAAGACGTTTAAGCCCCCACCAATTTATCTGAGAGAGCCCACTTCCAGTAAATTGGTACAAAGAATTGTTTCGGTAATAGGTGAAAATATGTTTAGCATAACATCAATTAAACATGGAAACATCAGCGAAACCAAAATTCAAGTGAAAAAGGAAGATGATTTTCGAAAATTGTCCAACCAGTTGGAGAGGGAGGCTAGGGATTTCTACACCTATCAGCGCAAAAGGTCTCCAAGTCGTTCTAAAGGGTATAGACCCATGTGTTGACCCTGCGGAGATAAAGACCGGCTTAATGGACAAAGGGTTCAAAATTAAGAGTGTTGTGAATATTAGAAACCGTGAAAAGATTCCACAGCCTATGTTTAGGGTGGAATTGGAACCTGGAGATGTCTTATTAAAGAAAAACGAGTCCCATCCCATCTACAATCTGATTTACCTTCTGCATCGTAGAATCACCGTGGAATAACCGCATAAGCGTCAGGGACCCGTTCAGTGTGTTAACTGTCAAGAATTTGGTCATACCAAAGCGTATTGTAAATTGCCGACAGTTTGTGTTGCGTGTGGGGAACTACATCCAACTGCTCAATGTAATAAGTCCAAAACTGACGTAAAAATAAAAAAATGCAGTAACTGCGGAGGTAATCATACCGCAAATTATAGAGGTTGTCCAATTTACACTCATTTGAAAGCCATAAGTACCAACAAGACGTCAGTATTACCTGATCATCGTCAACAGCCTATTTTGGCATCGAGTGACAATTTCCCGCAATTGTTACGGTCCACTAGTCATGTAAACGCGCCTAGTTCTAGACAAGTTTCTTACGCTAACGTGGTTAAATCTAATATGCCAGGTTTGGAGCAGGCACCTAAATCACAATATTACGAGCCTAATATTAACACTCTAGAGACTACATTGCAGACACTTGTCCAAACCATGAACACTTTTACGACCACTATGACATCCATGATGCAGGAAATGCTGAAAATGCAATCCACTATCTTACAAGCCATTTTAAAGAAATGATTTGTTTAAAAATTTGTTTTTGGAATGCGAACGGCCTCCGCCAACATAAAAACGAACTGGAACACTTCCTGATGGATAAGCAGATTGATGTCATGATGATTGCTGAAACTCACTTGACGGCGACAGCGTACTTCAAAATTAATGGCTACGTGTTGTATGATACTAAAGATCCCCGCGGAAGAGCATGTGGAGGATCGGCAATTCTTATAAAGAACAGAATAAAACATTATTTAATGAACAACATATGTGAGGATTACCTACAAGCAACAAACATTTGTATTGAATTCTGTCAATACAATTTTGTTTTATCATCAATTTATTCGCCGCCTCGATTTTCAATAAAAGAACACCAATACTACAGCTTCTTCAATTCCCTTGGAGCTAGATTTTTAGTTGCTGGTGACTTTAACGCCAAACACACTTTTTGGGGTTCACGTCTGGTGACCCCGAAGGGTCGTGAACTCTTCAACACCATTGCCAAAATGGGATTAGATGTACTCTCAAGCGGGCATCCCACCTACTGGCCGACGGACCGACGGAAGATTCCCGATGTTATTGACTTCGGAGTAGTGAAAAATATCCCTGTAGAATCGATACAAGTGGAGCCTTCATTAGACTTGTCTTCAGATCACTCTCCTTCTATTATTTCAATGCGTTTCCTTCAAGGGAATGGCTCTCCATTTCGGGACATATCTAAAACCAGAGTAAGTTGGATAAAGTATAAAAAGTATTTAAGTTCCCACTGCACGGAAAATGTAGTGTTGAGAACTACCGAGGATATTGATGATCGGCTTATTATTTCCTTTTTAGTATTAAGATTTGAATACTTATTGTCATTTCAAATATGAAGATTCAATAAATAATTAAATGCAAAAAAAAAAAAAAAAAAAAAAAAAAAAAAAAAAAAAAAAAACTTTTTGTGTACCTTTCCTAAAATGAACTAAATCTGCCACTTTTTCAGATTTTTGACCCTCTTTTCCCCTTTTTTAACAAAAATTTACTATTTGCTTTTATTTAACAATTTTTGGAGCAAGATGCTTTATATGTGAAAATGGTTAACATACATATGTATATCAAACGTACTTGCTTTTACAATGGTTTCTTTTACATTATTTCATTATTGGTACACTGCTTACATAACGAAAATTGGAAAAAAATTTTAAATATTTTAAGTATTACTCTTCTTATGCTTGTCATACCGTAATGTAGGTATTTTGAAATGTATGTACATACCTTATTAAGCCCAATCATGAATAAAAAAACCGCTGGAGTTTTTTCCCTTTTCTCATTTTTCTTATTCAAATTCAGTGGTATAATTGGGAAAAGGGATCCCTTGGATTTTTTATTCATGATTGGGCTGATTCTCTTATTTTGTTTCAAATAAATTTTTTTAGTTTTTTACAAATAAGTATATTTGTATATGTAATTATTTATCTACTTTTTTAAAATGAATTGTTTTTTAGTTTTAGTAATATTTTGTAACAAATTAAATATTTTTGTTTTACTTGATATATATTAGTTTTTTTATTAAATTTTTTATAATATGAAACTTATGTTAAAAAATTAATAAATTGTTGAATAGGTATATGAGTCATTCCATGTCAAACGGTACGTATTTTTTACATCACTAACTTGGATTGCTTCAGCAGTTTGTGTATGCATTCTTCTCTTAAAAATATTTTATACGTGTTTCAAGAAAAAAATATAAAATTTTTTTTTCAAATGTTATGACCAATTGAACTTTGGTGAAATGACGATTTTTTCAAAGAGGTGTGTTCATTCAATCGCATGTAACTCCTTGTTTTGAAGGTAATTTCAATTTCTCCTAAAATACCAAAGCGGTATGACAAATCCCCATAGAATTTTTTTAAGTTTGTATCAATTTCATCCTTTTATTTCGATTTTGAAACTGATTACATCTTTTTTTTTAATTTTTGAGGGTGTGTTCTTATAGGTCTTTTTAAAGACTGTGTGAGTTTTGAAGTGGTGAAATAATGCGTTCTATTTTTTTTACAAATTTTTTCCGAAACATCTTTTTCACAAGCAACATAAATTGCTGTGAATTTACTTAGAATAGTTAACAGAATGATAATAGCGGTATTCACACCGAGCTTGTTAGTTTGTTAGTCGTTAATCGTTACTTTTTTACACGCATTTTGTTTTTGTATATTTAACGCGCTAACGGATAAACATTTAACAAATTAACGACACGGCACCCCTGATAAAATAGTTGTTAGTTGGTAACTCACAATCAGCTGTTGCAGTTTCTAAATAAATATATTTAAAAAATCATTTGTGATACATTTCTAAAAAAATATTTCTGCATTATTAAATTATTTGTAATTAAACTATTAAACTTCGATAAATCTTGTCTACTTACCGTCAGCAAACGTTACTTAAAGCATGAGTAATTAAATGGTTTACAATTGTTTTTTTTACACTTTCTCGTGGCATGTTTTTTTTTCAGAATAATAAATTGTGTCAAAACAATAAATCAGCTGTTTTACTACGAAAGTTACCAGACTAACAAAGTTTTAAAAAGGGGGTCGTTCACAGTTGGTAACTTTAACAAATTAACAAACTACCGACTAACAAACTAACAAGCTCGGTGTGAATACCGCTAATATGTTTTTTGACTTATTAATACAACAATAAAAACAACAAAAGGAATTACTGTAACAGTCTTATTTGCGAACAATTTTATTAAATACAAACGATAAACTAAGAGCAGAAATAAAGAGCTTATATAGAGCTGAAAACACCAACTGTTTATACTTTTAATACAAATACATAATTTGCATTGATGTCAATGTTTTTCTAATCATAGTAGTAATGTATATTCTGTCATTGCTGTGCCCAGACGACATTAGGTCAATTGTTACAGTCATTCGCGTTTAATTTGTCGCGCAGACTTCCTTGAAGTTCTCAGAAAAATATAATAAAATAAGTTTTTCAGAATCAAAATGCCACCTCGGTTCGATGTTTGTTGCAACCCTTTTCAATCAAGATGTCATAAGAAAAGTTCTAAGAAAACATTGCGATGGATAAGTTCAAGTGTTGTTGAACATAAACGAAAATAAAAACTTATATCATTAAAGGGCAAGGTTAGAATTGTACTAATTGCCGTATTAAATTAAGTAAAGTGAGTAAAACTGACGTAGAAAGTGCTTCTGATGTGGAAATAAATGACAATATGTCTATTGACAGCGATTATTCCGTTGTATAACGCTGTTGTATAACGGTTCTCCTATAAACAAAAGAAAACTTGAGCAGAAAAAATATAACGCCATTAAAAAACAGAAACGAACGCGTGTTTCAAAATTCAAATCAAAACAGCGAAGATGTTCCTGACAATGAAACAAAAAATGCTTCAATATTAGACAAACATAGACAAAATTTTGCAAGTGCAACAGAAAGGAAAATTAAAATATTAACCCTAGTCTCAGACTGGACTTTTAGTCAGATTGAAGATACTTTCATTGGAGCATCCAGACGCATGATTTCGGTGCAAGCGCACAATACAAAAACAAGAAAAACTTTTTAAACCTGACGTTCCACCTAGATGATTTTGGAATGGCATTTTTTTGCGACGTCTCATGGCAAAGGGCCCTGTGATGGCTGGGAGGAACAGTCAAAAGATTAGCAGCACGTGCAAGCTTGTTCAGCCTCATAAATCCCATTAATAGTGCCGTCAAATTTTATGATTGGGTGAATAAAAACGTCAAGAATATTCATACAGAGTTCTTTAATAACTACCAATATGAAGATAGGGAAACACCTAAAGGAGCGCTTTGACAAAGCGAAAATAATTTCTGGAACTCTTGGCTACCACGCATTCATTCCACAACCCGATAAAAAAATTAAAGTTCAGACAACATCATCTTCTGAGCAGTACTGTATTAAGACGGTATACAACGCATACCATTTATTTCTTTACTCTATTTTTTGTTTTCTTTTTTTACTGTAAATATTACACATGACTGAACTACGTTTTCTTTGTTTTTTGTTGTTGTTTTTATCTTGTGTTAATAAACTATCGAAAAATATATTTTTTTCCAGCGTTGAATTTGCTGACTATGAATTAGCAAAAACACACAAATTCTGCTTAGCTTCCACTAAAAACTTTGTTAGTGAGCAAGCAACAGCGCAAGCCAAACAAAACAAAAATAAAACTATTGACTGTAGCTTAACTATGTGATTTTATTTACTGACACAGTCAGCCACAGCAATTCACTTTAAAAAATTTGCTGCTGCTTAAAACTTACAGTGTTTTAATTTTTCTTTAATGCTTTTGCTGAGCTAAAAACTGTGAACGTTTGTAGTGCTGAAGTTAAGCAAGTCTTATTTTCGTTGTAGTGCTTGCTTGTGTTACAGTTCTCTTTGTTGTGTCGTATATACATATATGTGTGTATGTGTTTTTTATTTGTGTTTTTTTATATTGTGCACACTTTGTACACTATTATTATAAGCAGTTTTGAGCTCATCCCATTGATCTAGAATTCGGTTAATTGATGATTCAATAAATAACCATCGATTGTCCGAAGTCTTTGGAATTTTTAAAGGATATACTTGTATATTTTAACATTTATAGCCTGTTCGCCGATCTCGAACGTTAACGTTCGCTTAGATGAGACTTAAGACATAAACTTGATTGTGGAATAAACAAACTTGATTGAGTAAAAAAATAGATACGATAAAAAGTTTGTGTCTTAAGTCTTATCTAAGCGAACGTTAACGTTCGAGATCGGCGAACAGGCTATTATATTTCTCTATTTTCGAAAGTGCAAAAGATCTTACCTTTTCGTTTAATTGTTTGTACATATTTTTATACATTATTTGTCTATTTGAGCTTTTTGCAAACCAACTCTAAGTTTCGTAGACAATAACTTCAAGATTTTCCGGAAGATGTTCTTTTAAAGATTGGTTGACTGCCAGTTAGTGTGAATGGCAAACACATTTTACAAGAATCAGCTCCGGTCTTTCTTTGCAAATACACTTTTATTCTTTCCAATCACAACATTGGCCAATTTATGTAAATTTGTTTAAGACAATTTTTTACTCCATTTTTTTCTTGGACCAGCAGTCAGGGGATGACCCCTACTTTTGCAATGCAATGTGTTGGAACTAGGAAAATAGGTTATGGGAGGGAGGATCGAGGGAGTAGTGTTCGTGAACATTTGACTTGAATTTTCTTATATTGAAAGTGGCAGTACGGCTAAAGAACGAATTTTCCCTGTAGTGTGTTGTGCGATCCACTGTCCAGTCGACCACAAATGGATGAGCCCTGACTGAAGAACGTGTATTACGTATAAAACTGCGTGTTTTAGGAACAAGTTCCCGGATTTCAACAGAACACATTCCATTATAGTATCGATAGAACAATGAAACACAACCCACATTGCGATGATGCTCCAATGAATCAATAGAGTTGGATACCCTACTGTCATCGATAAGCATCTTCTCCCTCTCATGTACGCGGTCGAGTCACTCCAAAGTAGACTTCGAAGCACCGGCCCATACATGAGAGTTGTATTTCATTTTCGGTCGAATATAGGTGGATGTGAAGTATTTTCTTCACCGTTTTAAAAAGCCAAGGCAATTGAGCGCTTCTTTCGACACTTGAAAGGTGTGTTTGGTTCAGCGGACATCACACTGGATACTCATGCCTAGAACGTTAAGAGCGTCTGATTCCTTAATATTTACACCGCCCATAAAAACAGATGAAGCAACATGATCTGTTGTGCGTTAATAAACACCACTGAGTCTTACGTACAACCCCATTCACAATGTTATCGGCTGTGGCGCCTTCCAGTTTTTCAATGTTTAGAAATGTGGATACAATTTTACGTTTGCTTCGACTAAACATAACATAAACATAACATAGGCTAATCCTAAAAATTTTTATACAAACAATTAATATATACAATAATAAAACACGAAAACATACCTAAAATTTTGGTCAATGTAACATCACTAGATTCATCTATTAAAATACTATAATAGATATCCTCCATATCTTTCAAAAGGTTTTCATTAAAATAAGGACCCAGAACATTTTTAATGACATTTCTACTACTATGTACTTTTAGAGCAGTGCAGTTAAATTTACTCTTACAAAGTTCTCCTAAGTGATCGATAGTGGCAATTAGGTTTTTTCTACATTTGTTCAAAAAATTGTTCTCATATGAGAAAATGGCTAAAAAATAACTAAATAAAATGAAAAATGGCTAAAAAAGTGGCTAAGAGCTAAATTAATTTTTTTAGTGGGGAGGGTATATTGGATTTGTGCTGATGTTTGTAACGCCCTTAAAGTATACCGATGGACTCAGACTCACTTTTTGAGACGGTTTAACGATGTGCGTCCGTCTGGCTGGCTGGCTAGCTGGCTGTCCATGTAAAGCTTTTGCGCAAAGTACAGGTCGCAATTTTGAAGATATTGCGATAAAATTTGGTACATGATATTTTTTGGCCCAAGGATGGATGGGATTGAAACTGGTGGAAATTGGTCCATTATTTCACCTGTCCCCCATACAAATGCCCTCCCGAAATTGAGGTTTACCGATCATAAATCTTTGAATTATGCAAGTATGCAAACAAATTTCACCACAAATGAGTAATAACTGAAGCTAAATCACATCTACAAATTTCGTGAAGATCGGTCCATAATTACCATATAAGGCCCACTTCCGAAAATCACTTAAAAGAGCATAACTCCTTAAAAAATGTTGGTATCCAAATAATATGGAACACAAATATGTTTTGTGTATATACATAAAATATGGTAGATGATGATAGGTAAAGTTAACTTCTTATTTTGTGATAAGTTGAGTGTTTCTTCTGATTTTTTTTAAGTTAGTTGTTGTAGTGTTGTTTGTATGGGCTTTAGTCTTTGAACGGGTAATTATTGTTGTTTTTAAGTTTGATGTTGTAGGTTTTTGTGTTTAAGAATCAGCGGAAATTGTTTTTGTATAAATCGTTGATTCGGTTATATTTTTTGAGTTTTCTGAGTTGTTGGTTTGGTGAATAATTGTTGTTTTGTTTAAGTTGTTTTTAACTTCGTTTGAAGTATCATTTGTAGGTTTGTTTATAATTGTATTTTTTTATTTTTGTTGAGAGAACGATTGTTTGTTAAAGTTTGAGCATGGTATTTTTCTTTGGCGGTCTTCATAGAGCATTTTTCTTTTGTTTTTATTATTAATATTTCTTTTTGTTGTTGTAATATTTTACATTCTTTTTCAGAGGACGGGTGTTCTTCGGAACAGTTAACGCATAAAGTACGCGTACATTCAGCTTGTATATGAGGTGTTAAAGCACAATTTTCACATTCTTGGGTATTTTTGCACCCTTTTTGAGTGTGTCCAAGCAGTTGGCAGTTTTTACAACGCATTGGATTAGGGAAAAATGGTCGAATTTTGACTTTGTGCCAAGAAATATCAAGTTTTTCAGGGATTGAATACCTATCAAAAGTTAAAAGGATAGCTCCGCATGCCACCATTTTGCATTCTTGGTTTTTTCTTTGGTATTTGTATATATCAACAACTCCTTGAGATTTAAATTCATCAATAATTTCTGCTTCGGGTATGTTGATAAGTTAGGGTGCATATATTGTTCCTTTGGAGAAGTTTAGATTAGAATGGTATTGACCTTTAATGCTGCAGATTCCAGGAAGATTTTAAGTAGAAATGAGTTTTTCGGCGTTTAATTTATTCCCTATTAAAAGTAGGAGGTTACCGTCTCTTAATTCGGATACTGAGAGTATATCCGAGCAGATAAGCTTTAAAGATCTGTGGACTGCAAAACAGGAGTATTGTTGTAAAGTTTTATCGCCAGATGTGGCTGAAATCACAACATACTTTGGATCGGGCTTTTGAACGGGTGGGAATTCAGGAAAAACATCAAGTATACTCTGATTTGGGTGTTTCTTTTTCGCGCGGGGGTATTGGGAGGACCGAACGTGGTCACTTTAATATATTGGTAGTATTAAAATTTCTATCGGGGCGAAGACTTTTAGTGTTCACTGTATTTTAAAAATGTAAGCACAATTGGAAAATAGCACAAACATTTTTTTATATTTAAGAAACACAACTGCACTGCGCAAGGGTTAGTCGAAGACTGTTGTAAAATAATTTTTAAGGAATTTCTAGGTATTTAGCATATATATAGCTATAAAATTGGAAAAACTACTGTAAGAAACATTGTGTTGGAGACATGTGATGCTATTTGGAAGTCTTTGTGGGTTTTGTCATAAAGATAGGAACAGTTCCGCACCAACTCAATAAGTTTTCCGTCATCAATTTTATTTACTACAAAATTTTAAATTGTATTAAAGAAGTTATTAAACAATTTAAAAAAAAACTTACCAAACAATACCAATGTGAAAACTAAAATGAAAATAAAAAGAAGCAACAAATACGTAAATATTACAATCAGCTGTTTATGGTTATGGCGGAAAACCAAAATTCAATTGATATGTTATGACTATGGCATTATGTTAAGTCAGCAATAATCGTTTACAGTGCTACCCATAAAGTTGGTTTGAACAGCTGTTTTTTATGGTTATGGTTAAGTCACGACTAATTGAACCTTATGGTATCAGTTTATTTTAATTATATGTCATTCCTGATGGCTAGAGAGTCCAAATATAGTAATTTGTTGTCTGTTTTCTTCTCTAGTGTAAACTGTTCCAGTCTGTTAAATGAGTTCAGTGTCAAAGTGTTCTCGACTTGAATTGCTTTCACAATTCCAAATTGGTCGTGTACTGAGGGCGCTGTACCGTCGTGGCCTGGGTTCGATTACCAACCGCTGCCACTCAAACAACATCAGTTTCTGAAAATTATTAGTTTTCTATCCTATCATAACTTCGGGCCTCCTTCGGTGGTATAGCATTGAAACGCTACCGAAGTAAAATATGTAATTAACCCTACACTGCAAGACTTTTTATATTTGATCGAAAAAAATGTTTTTTTAAGGGGAAATTACCGTCTTATTACAGGAAAAATATTAAAAAAAATTTAAACAATAATTTAGTAGATATTATGCAATTTTCATATGTATCACCAGTGATACACTATGCAGTAGGGAAATGTATAACATAATAATAAATAAAAGTGTGTTCACATTGTGTGTATTTGTCATATGGAATGTCACTTTTTCGCATGTCAAATTTGTACATATAGTCTGAACACCTTCAAACAATAGCATGTGTTATTTCTATTTCTATCAATCTCTGCATTTACTGTAAGGTATGCATTTCTGCCATTTATACTTAAGGCTTCATTAGTCTTTACTTTCTGTTGCTGTTCTGCTCCGTGTCGTTCTGTTGTTAAATTTTTGTAGTTAGTTTTTCCGTATAAATGTATCAGCTGTTTTAGGTAAACAGACAACACACCGCGAAAATAAATCAAAAAATACAAATCAAAGTTTTTTTATTGTACAATAAGTCATTACTTTCCACTAAAGTAATGAGTTTTTCGTCATCTATCGTTTATTTTTGATATTTTTATAACTTTTATACAAAAACTTAATTCAATTCAAAGAAATTGAAAATTTTTGTAATAAACCAAAATTTTTATTGCTGTGCAGATGTCAACTGTTTTGTGCTGTCACTTACAATTACTTAGCATATTTTTGTTTTCAACAGGTTCGTCCGCAACGGCACGGAAAGTAACAAAACAACTAACGACTTCTACATATTTTCTATTTAACAGAATAAAGTCAGCTGATTCGGAACGGAACAGAAAGTAGGGACTAATTCTGCCTTTAGCCTACGCTTACTATGCTCTAGGCTAGAGAAACTCATAAAAACAACCTCTTTATTGTTTAAGAAATCTCCTATTTATTAATTTTGCCACTGTCTTTCTTTTGTTTTTTACTGATTTATTTTGTTGATTTTTTCACAAAGTTTATTTTATTATTATTTTTTATAAATTTATTTAATAAAAGAGGTAGCGTCCATTCGCTTATATATTACTAAGATTTAAAGATAAACTATTAAATATATTTATAACTTTGAACACGCCTGTACTGTTTAACAATAATATTGTACACAAAATATGATTAATTTATCAAAAAAAAAAATAAATAAATGCTATTGCGCAAACCGAGAATTTTACTGTTAGCATCTTTAAGTTAGGGGTTTTTTTCTACTTAAAAATTACATCTAAATACAAGGTGGCGCAAAAGTAATCCTCCTATCAGGAAATGCTATAAATTTTGCGAGGCCCCTAATGTCAGTTATGTCAGCAATATTCCGCGTTCTGGAGCAGTGTAGCGTAACATTGTTTATTAACGTGTATTTCGCATGTGTTTACTACACAAATGTCAAAACAGAACCTCGCAAAATTTATAGCATTTTCTGATAGGAGGATTACTATTTATTTTTTTCCTAATTTTTTGTTGGGTACTCTATTAAATTATTTTCAGTACCAAAAGAAACAATGATATTTTAACATATTTTTTCTTTTTTAATTTAGGCACTGGGTAACCTCTACTTTGTACATAAAAGCTTAAAAAATGTAAAAATGTGGAATTTTCTTACTCATAATTGGGAATCGGCTGAAGGAAAAAATATATATTCCGGAAACATAGAAACCATATCAAGTAAAGAAAAATCCAAATTCCCGCAACATTTTTTTCCAGAGGTAATTCTTAAACTGTTCTTATTAACAAAGACTACAATGAACTAATTAAATTTATATTTTCATATTAAAATATTGTTCGTATCATGTAGTGCGGAAACTCTGCTGCCTGAAACTTAAGTTTTAAAGTATATTATTAAAAATAGCCATGGTGTAACTATACAAGGTGAGTGCAATAGCACAGCTGACTGACTTTGTTTACAATTTACTTATGGAGCAATTCCATATGAAAGCGATCACCTTTTGGACGACCCCTCTCCGATTTTAAAATAAATAGTCTCAATCGATTGCCCAACAAAAAATAATGTACCTACATATTTTTTTTTTTTTTTTTATAGTGACTGGTTTAGTGGTGGTGTACACCACTGTCTGTGACAAAATTGAAGAATTCTTCATAAGGGACCTCATTGAAAGTTGTTTTAAAAAAAAACTACTAAAGCGATCGCAACGAGTGATAGCTCGTTGGAAAGGTATTGAATCAGGCTTTAATTGAAAAATAAAATTTTCCTAATTTTTCTTAGAAATTTACCTTTAAATTTTCCCATGAAAAATAAATTTTCCGATTTTCCACAGAAGCTCCTAAATTTTCCGGCTAATTTTTTTTTTTTTGGATTCCTCATACTTTTTGCTTTAAGAATCAGCAATAAAAAAATCGGCCCCGACTCCTTGTTTGGACAGGAGAAGAGCATTTAAGAGACCACCTTGTTAAAAATACGTTTTAAAAATTATTTTACAGTTAAAAATACATTTATGAAGAAAAAATCTTTCTTATTTTGCTGCTTATACTTAATTACAATATTTATTAAAAATTTCAATTGTCTTGGCATCATTATAAAATTAAAGTAACTTTAAATTTAGCACGTCGGCAGACGAAGAGTACCGCTTTACATTAATTGGCATATCAGAAATATTTGGTATGAAGCAATGAAACTTTTGCGTTCCAGTTATAGTTTTGACATTATTATAATTGTTTTGAATTCGTCGCTCCATGGCATCGTGTTCTTTTTGAGTGCATAAAACTGTGTTAATGACAATTTCCTTGCTTTGAATCCACGAAAACAAATGTTGTACATTTAAGATCTGGTCAGTATATGGCCTTTGCAAACTTGCCTTAGTCGCCATGCGTTTTAGGGTTCTCCCTAACGCATCGCATGGGCCCTTTCCGTGGGACGTCGCGAAAAAGTGCCACTCGACCTTGCAGTTTTGTTCTTCTTCAATTATGCGAAGATTGTAAAATTTTTTTTTATTCTTGTACTGAGAAGCCGCGCCGTCTGAGAAAAACGTTACTTTGTCGATTGCATCGAATTTTGATCTTAAGAATTCAAACAGTTTCATTTGAAATAAATAAACGGACACATAATTATGAGCTGAACTGTCCGCTACAACAACAAGGCTTACGGTCTGTAGTTCGTTATGTTCGTTTTTGAAATAAATGCAAAAAGGATGCACCGTGCACTGGTCGTTTGCCCAGTGATAAGCCTGAATTTCATCCTGAACGAGAAAAGTGTAATTCTCGGCAAAGTCGCTTATCACAATGAATTCATTTTGGGCTAATTTCTCCTTACTTTCTTTTAGAAATTTCGATTGCATCTCGGATATGAAATGGTGCGCCTTCAGTTCATTCAACTTGAATCCGAATTCCTCGATGAATTCAGGAATCTGCTTTACCACGGTCTCAAGGGAACATCTGCCGCTGCTAATTATCCACTGTTTGAAATGCACCTCCTGAATTAACAGCTGTTCAAATATGCCCTTCTGTCGAACTAATTCTTTGCTTCTTCTCGCGATGTAAAAAGATGTTTGAAACTGTTCAGAAATCTTGCGTATAGACCATGATTGAGGCAGCACAGATAAAATGAGATATTTCTCCGGAAAAGTGGTCGCTAAATTGAATTTTCTTTTCAACTGCTCAATCATTTGTTTGCCGTCATCAACGTCATCTGCTTGACTGCATTCGTTATCAGAGCCTTCATCAAATATTGTCGCGATTGCACTCATAACCTTGCCTTTTTTCTCTTTCCTGTATGTTTCACTTCGCAACTTTCTTTTTCTAATATGCGTTTCACCTAAAGTGGTAATAGCCTCATTCAAAGGACTCAAAGACATATTGACCATCGGAATGTCTGCCTCACTATCAGATGAAACATTTTGTTCACTTGTCATTTCACTCTCGGATTGTGGCTGCATTTGTTTCAATGCATTTGCTTGTTGAGACAAATCGAATTTACACTTGGGGCAAATGAATTCTGCTTCTTCACCGCATTGTATATTTAATTTATTCATGTATCGCTTCGAAACACCAGTTAATTTTAATACTTTTATCTTTTTCGAACGATGTCCACTCTTGTTAAACGGATTGCAGCAAAATTTATTCATTTTACTTTAAATTGTCTTTACAGCTTCACTCTTTACTTTACAAAAAAACACTTTAACACTTTCACGTTTAGTATTCAACTGAAATTTGACTCAGATTGTGTGAAGTATTTATATTTATTTTTTGTTAAAAAATAGGTAAAAAAAATAAGCGATATTTGCTTTTCTTTAATAGGAAAATTTGCGTGAACTACTGGTCATAAAATGTTTTTTAAAGAGGGACTTAATTGGTTACTGCCAATAAGCCGACCACAGGTCATAAAATGTTTTGTAAATTTTTTAAATTACCAGGTAATAAATATTTCCCCATATTTATGGAAAATCCGTGTTTTATGACTTGTTTCTGCACGTGTCATTTTAGGCGAAATATTTATTACCTGGTAATTTAAAAAATTTACAAAACATTTTATGACCTGTAGCTTCAGTCGGGTTTGGTGTGCCATTACATGCCACTGCTGCTATTATCCATGGATTTATAGCCGATCTTGTGAAGGCAGGCAGACCATATTCACTACACACTCAACTTGGGGCTCTTAAAAAAAAAATTGATTTTTTCTTCATAAATGTATTTTTAACTGTAAAATAATTTTTAAAACGTATTTTTAACAAGGTGGTCTCTTAAATGCTCTTCTCCTGTCCAAAAAAGGAGTCGGGGCCGATTTTTTTATTGCTGATTCTTAAAGCAAAAAGTATGAGGAATCCAAAAAAAAAAAAGGTTAGCCGGAAAATTTAGGAGCTTCTGTGGAAAATCGGAAAATTTAATTTTCATGGGAAAATTTAAAGGTAAATTTCTAAGAAAAATTAGGAAAATTTTATTTTTCAATTAAAGCCTGACCTTTCCAACGAGCTATCACTCGTTGCGATCGCTTTAGTAGTTTTTTTTTAAAACAACTTTCAATGAGGTCCCTTATGAAGAATTCTTCAATTTTGTCACAGACAGTGGTGTACACCACCACTAAACCAGTCACTATAAAAAAAAAAAATATGTAGGTACATTATTTTTTGTTGGGCAATCGATTGAGACTATTTATTTTAAAATCGGAGAGGGGTCGTCCAAAAATTTGCCAATTTTGATCGTTTTCATATGGAATTGCTCTATGTCAACAGTAATACTTTTTCAAGTGTTTTTGACAGTAGTACATTATTTTACACAACCGAAATGCCTGTTGTTTCTGTATTGTGTTGTATTTGTTGGCGATTTGCACTTACCTTGTATAATTACACCATTAAAATAACTATATGTGATACATTAGGGTGCGCCTTATTTTTCAACTTGCGAAATTGTACCGTAACTCCCCCTAGAAATGTTCTCCGTAAGAAAAAAGTATGTTATGTCAAATTTTAGGAAGATTGGATCAGGGGAAGGCGTGCCGCATCCGCCCACAAAATGACAAAATTTTCTAAATTACTATTAAATAACCATCAGTGTATTTTTAATAGTGGTTCGTATGAAAATCTTTAATATTTTGAGAAATCCTATGGGTATATAGTTTTACATTCTGAATCTGAATTCCATGTAAAAAATCTTTTATATTCAAAATTCACAAAACGTACAAAAAAGGAATAAGACATTTAATTTATTTCAATAAGTTTTTACCAACTTTTTTATTACCATTCATACAAAAGCAAATTTTAAATCATTTCATGCGCCTAATAAAACCGATTTGTTTGCATTTAGATATTGTTTTCTATAATCAGCTACAATTTGCATTATGAACTGTTTCTCCTCTTCATCACGCGACAAAACTTGATTGTATTCTTCCATAAGCTTTACGGCCCTTTCAGCAGTATCATAGACAACTTTCAATTTGCCAACTATTTCCAAGCCGATTTTATACGATTTATCGTTTTGCCATTCTCCAGGATCTTTCTTTAAAAAAATCTGTTGGGATCGAATATCGGCTGAAAAAGTTTAAAGTTCTTTGCGAGATGAAATCTTCAATATTTTTATTAACGTACTGCTCTATGTGATGAGGAAGAATTGTAATTTTTTTGTTGTCATCTTCATTGGGTCGATCTAGCGCTGTAACCATGAGTCGTTTTGATTTGTTTGAAATTTGAGTATCATAAAATGAAAGTTCTACTAATTCTGGCGATAGGTACCATAAATGATTGCAGAATTTTCGCATTAACTGCTGACTTAAATTTTTATCAACTAAACTGTAAAGATGGAAACTCCTTAGCAATGTCAATGGGAGCTTTGATCCAAACTTTTAAATATATTTTTATAATAAAAACACATATATCTCTAATTCCATTCAACTCGCACTCAGCCAGCATAAACTGGTTCCGAAATAGGTAAATTTTGAAACTATATATAGCTTTGGGCATCCAACGTGCGTGGTGAAACGCTCCAGGCATTCGAAATGAAAAATTTGGAAGTTACCCTCCTAGAAAAATGACTGCCAATTGTAGAAGCTCTTTGTAATCTTCTCTCGGTTGCATGTCTTCTAACCTCTTTAATGTAAACTCTTGTATCTCCGTTGTATCCCCAATAACATTTTTCACGTCTAAGTCTTCAACTCCAGACTTAAAATTACTTTTGTCTATTTTAGTCCAAGCATTTCTAAATCTATGAAATATTTAGACATTAGGACCCGAAGATGTTGATATTTGTGCATCAAAGACGCTCCGCAAAAGTATTTCGAATATGTAATGACGACATGGATAATACAGAAGATCTTTGTTTAGTTTTTGTTCTAAAAGCACACATGCGCCTTGTATTCGTCCTGTGTTCGATGCGATGGTATCGAAGCACAAGGCTTCCACTTTTTCATCAAGATGCCATTCTTTAAGCAAGTCAAAGACAGCCGTTGCTTGCTGTATTCCCGTAGCTGAAGTTATTGCTGGGACTCCGAGTAGCTGCTCTGTCCCATTAAAATAAACAACTACAGGTAGATGATCTATATGTTCCCTACCCATCAATGATGGCAACATTTTACCATCCCAATAAACAGTTACTGCCTTAATTTCTTTGTTTTTAAGTGATTCGCGGATTTTTTTGGCTGAATCAAATCGAAACTTTGTACGGGATCGGCGAATTGAGGTGCTATTTATAATTAAATCGCTAACGTTATGTTGCAACGCTTCCGCAGTTGCTATGAGAATTCGAACAGCGTCGCGATCACTTATTTAACACCTATCTAATACTGACAGAAGCTTTGGAGTGATAAAATTATATCTGCCTCGTTTTCTTCTTGAAGTACTAGGACCTACTTCACTTGGTTACTCTGGAAATTGTTTCACTTCACAATCTTCAATAGTCTCTTCATCACTAGACTGTCATTGGACGGTTTCAAATTGATCTATAAATTTTTTTTTTTTTAAATATTGCAGAATAATGTTAATCTCACTGTAAAAATATTATTATATAAAAATAAAACTGAGGACTTGCAAGTGAAGGCTTGACTGAAATCGTCTACACCTTCAATATTTACCTTGCAAAACGACTGTATGTTTCTCATTTAAACGTTGTTTTTTCTCCTCCTGAAGGGATTTTTCCTTTTCTTTTTTTGTCAAGTTGGAGTCACAACATATCATTGCACCAGGTCTTCCTTTTTTTCTTTGATTTGTTAAAAAAAGCTTATCTTCTTCCAGAGTTATAATATTCAATGCATCGGCATATGCAACATCAAACAAATCATCAAGTTCATCTACGAATTCTTTATCATGTGTGTCCTGGAGTACTGTCCGGCGTTTCGAACTTTTTTGCAAGTTTCTCCATTCTAAATACAAAGCTTCAACTTTTAAGACACACTTGTCAAAAGATCTTACTGGTATTCGTGCTTTGTTCCATAAAACTTCTACCTCTTTCACTACAAGTGAAGCACTAGCCCGCAACTCTAGTTTTACTTTTCGCATATTGTAGAATAAAACACGCAAAACTTGACCATTTGAAGGCAATTTAGCACCGATTATTTGGCTAGCATCATGGCCGAGAAGGTACAACTGCTCTTGTCGTCTTGTATTCATATTTATTCAATATTAATTGTTTTCTCGCTTTATTTCTTGTACAAAAACGTGTTTTTATTGAATATGCACTTACATACGTTACCATTCAACACAAATTTAATTTAATCTAAGTGCGTTTGTTTTTATTTGGGAATTCCCCGAACTTTAAAAGCTGCCAGATTTAATTGACCACAAACGATAAAGTACATTTGCTGGTAAAATCTCGATGTTCTTAAAATAAAAACACCTATTTTTATAGTATGACTTAACTGTTTTGTTTCTCATTATTATTATTTTTAAAACGGGTTTGGGTCAAATCAATTTATTATAATATACAACAAATTTACCAGTGTTTTATGAACCGAACCGCACTCAACTAAACAATTATAATTCTCTCATATCAATTTGCCATAGTAATATTATCAACTTTTTGGCGGATGCGGCACGCCTTTCCGTATTACAATCCGCATATAATTTTCCACAGCCCATATTTTTACTAGGTAGAACATTTTTGGGGGGAGTTACGATCAAATATGTTAATAAAAACTTTTCCCATACATATAAGGTGCACCCTAGTGATACATATTTTGTCTTATGTTCTATGATATAACACATAAAGATTAACAATTTTGAAAATAAAAAAATTCTAAAAAATTAAATATGCGAATATTATTTTCGTTTCCATATAGCTTTTACTAATATATTCCACAACTTACGTTTTTGTCACAAACTTAAATTTTTCCTTTTCTATGTTTTATCTTTCAATGACTAAACCATTTTACCTCCATATTGCACTAACATTAAATATTATGAATATTCGAAATTAAGAAAGTTTTCGACAACATACGCCATTTTCCTAAATATTCCAAAATAAATAAGTTTACACATATTAAATTAATTTTATGTTAATTGGAAGCACTTTAAACTTTATTTTCTAAACTTGGAAAATGCTAATACTTATTGTTTAAAAACAAAACAAGCATTTTATAAGAAAAAATCGGGTTTAAAACTATTTTTAATATATTTTATAAACATTATCTATAAATATTATGGATGGTCAAACATATTTTAATTTATGTCTGCCTTCAATGGAAAAAATACTTTTACTGCCAGTTCTAAGATATCCAAAGAAAAAGTGAACCGAACATTATTTATGAAAATCCCTTAAATTATTTTAGACAAACCTTTTGTATGAATTTATTTAACCAACAATAAATTTATTTTTTTTAGTGCAAATGGTCTAGAAAAGGGTTTATGAGAACGCGTTGGGAACTTAATAATACTGTTTTTGATCTAGTCAATATTCATCTCTTTCATGATGCATCCAATTTGGCAGCGTGCGAAGAATTTCCTTCAGTTTATTGCAAAACAAGGAGAAGAGCTTTAGTTCATACATTAGAAAGGTAAGAAAATATATCAAATTAAATGTATAAATTGCATAAAATTTTATTTGAAAACAGATTTCATTTGGATGAAAAAAATGGTTTAGCACCATTTTTTGTTTTTGGCGATTTTAATTTTAGATGTGATACAGAAGGAGTAATTAAGGTACGTTTATTTCTGATCATTATTATATACAACAATTATAAAACAATGTTTATGTACATATATTGCTATTGCGAATCATGCACACTAAGCTAAATTTAATAAAAGGTACTTGTTTTTCATTGAATATTATACAATACGAAGAAATTAGTTGCTTTAGGATTGAAAAATATAAAATTTTTTTGTAGATTGTTTTCATACTTTTTAATACTCAATAAAAAGAAAATCATTAATTATACCCTTCACCTTCATGAGAATTGTCATTCCGTGTGAAATTTCCACAATATAATTTTCCGACCCTAAAAAGATCCTTATAGATAGCGGAGTAGATTAAGCCATGTCCGTCTGCTTGTTGAAATCAGTTTTCTGAAGTCCCCAGATATCTTCGGGATCCAAATCTTCAATAATTCTGTCAGACATGCTTTCGAGAAGTTTGCTATTTAAAATCAGCAAAAGCAAAAAAAGGCCAACCAGAGTTATGGACCAATATGTGAGACAACCTCCATAAAAATTTGATATTTTTTGTCCATTTTATCGCAATATTTTGAAATATATTGCAGATAATACCATGAAATTTTGTATACGTTGTTTGTATGATAAAAGAAGAAAGTGTGCGGAAAATAGTAAGATCGGTCCATGATTTCTCATAGCCCCCATACAAAAAAAATCTTCCCGAAATATTGCTCAATTATTCATAAATGCCTATTAAATGGAATATCAAGACAAAATTCAGCAAAAATAAGTTTTATGCAAAAAGAAATCGCAAAACGAAATATTTTTTAGTTCGGTCTATGTTTGACCATAACCCCATATAAATTTCACTTCCAAAATTCACTTAAATACGTATAAAACAGATATAAATAACGCTAAATACGGCTAAAATTTGACATAAATACTCTTTATAGGCAAATAAATTGTTGTACTAAATTTTATGGTGGTCGGCCCAGAATTGGTCATAGCTCCCATACAAGGACCACATCCGAAACAGACATTTATCCCTATATATATTGTATAAATATCGGTACCGACTCAAAACGTAGCACAGATCATTTACATACATATATAAAATCATCCCACAAAATTTTGGGAATTTCGGTCTATTTTTAACCGTATGCCCCATATAAAGCCCTCTTCCGAAAATCACTTTAATACTCATAAATCTCTTATAAATAAGGGTACCAATCCAAAATTTTACACGGATCATTTACATACATGCCTAAATCAAACTGCTGGATTTTGAGAATATCGGTCCATATTTGACTATATATCTTAAATATACCGTTATTATGTTGAAATTCGGCGTGAAATATGCTCATATGCATGAAAATAACTGTTACAAAATTTAAGAAGACCGGCCCATAATTTGTCATAGCTGCCATATAAGAACCATTTCAAAAAAACAAATAAATTCGGGTCAAAAAATATTTTTTTCGGATTTAACCCATAGGTTAAATTTGATTTTGCTTTTTTTTTTGAGCAAAGTCACTAAAACCGAATTGTTCCCCTTTTTTTATACTCTGTTTGTTAAATTACACTCAAGATTATTATGAACATCAGACAAATTCTGTAAATTATGGTAAATATTGGTAATTAAATCAATTAAAAATGGTGAAAATTAGACAAAATTTCAAAATATTTAACATAAATTATGTTGGTCGTAAAATTGTGTTTTAAACAATATAACAAATACTAATAAAATTTGCACTAAGACTGAATATAAAACACGGAATAAGGATATTCTAGTCCTATAACCAGTGTAGTTTTTGTATTTCTTATTACGTTTAGGTGGAGGGTATTTAAGATTCGGCACAGCCAAATATAGCACTATTTATTGTTTTTAAATAAATATTATTAATCGAACATGAATATGTTCAAAAAATATCATAAAATTGTACATAATTAATGAACTGTGTGTCAAACTAAATCAATACACGCTGCTAAAATATAAAGAAAGGACAGTTCTGAAAGAAAGAGTTAAATATAAAATGTGATTATCTTCCGTCTCGTGACACCTCCGCACAGTGCTTTGATCCCATATAAGGAAGGCTCAAAAATAGAAGGTGTTATCGTATATGAATAAAAATTGGCATGCTGGTTTTATTTGTCAAAATTAGAAAAAAAAAACAAATTTTTGCAAAAATTTGTGCAAGGACACTCATACCTCCCATACATCCTGACCTTAAAATTTTGAATAAAATCTACAATTCGGCTTTTAACGACTTGTTATAATTCTAGATATAACGCCATAACAATTTCTGTTAAATCTGAGAGAGCCCACTTCCAGTAAATTGATACAAGGAATTGTTTCAGTAATAGGTGAAAATATGTTTAGCGTAACATCAATTAAACATGGAATACCAGCTGAAAAGCGCAAAAGGACTTCAAGTCATTCTAAAGGGTATAGATCCAGATGTTGACCCTGCCGAGATCAAGACTATCTTAATGGAAAAAGGCTTCAAAATTAAGAGCATAACGAATATTAGAAACCGTGAAAAGATTCCACAGCCTATGTTCAGGGTGGAATTGGAACCTGGAGATGTCGTATTAAAGAAAAACGAGTCACATCCCATCTACAATATGATTTACCTTCTGCATCGTAGAATCACCGTGGAAGAACCGCATACGCGTCAGGGACCCGTTCAGTGTGTTAACTGTCAAGAATTTGGTCATACCAAAGCGTATTGTAAATTGCCGACAGTTTGTGTTTCGTGTGGGGAGCTACATGCAACTGCTCAATGCGATAAGTCGAAAACTGACTCAAAAATCAAAAAATCCAGTAACTGCGGAGGTAATCATACCACAAATTGTAGAGGTTGTCCAATTTACACTCATTTGAAAGGCAAAAGAACCAACAAGACGTCAGTATTACCTGATCATCCTCAACAGCCTAATTTTGCATCGAGTGACAATTTCCCTCAATTGTTACGGTCCACTAGTCATGTAAACGCGCCTAGTTCCAGACAAGTTTCTTACGCAAATGTGGTTAAATCTAATATGCCAGGTTTGGAGCAGGAATCTAAATCACAATATTACGAGCCTAATATTAACACTCTAGAGACTACATTGCAGACACTTGTCCAAACTATGAACACCTTTACGACCACTATGACATCCATGATGCAGGAAATGCTGAAAATGAAATCCACTATCTTACAAGCCATTTGTTTAAAAATTTGTTTTTGGAACGCGGACGGCCTCCGCCAACATAAAAACGAACTGGAACACTTCCTGATGGATAAGCAGATTGATGTCATGATGATTGCTGAAACTACTTGACGGCGACTACATTTTTAGTTGCTGGTGACTTTAACGCCAAACACACATTTTGGGGTTCACGTCTGGTGACCCCAAGGGGTTGTGAACTCTTCAACACCATTGCCAAAATGGGCTTAGATGTACTCTCAAGCGGGAAGATTCCCGATGTTATTGACTTCGGAGTAGTGAAAAATATCCCTGTATAATGGATACAAGTGGAGCCTTCATTATACTTGTCTTCAGATCACTCTCCTTCTATTATTTCAATGCGTTTCCTTCAAGGGAATGGCTCTCCATTTCGGGACATATCTAAAACCAGAGTAAGTTGGATAAAGTATAAAAAGTATTTAAGTTCCCACTGCACGGAATATGTAGTGTTGAGAACTACTGAGGATATTGATGGGTCGATTGGCAAGTTTACTGAGGACATACGAAGAGCTGTACATCACGCCTCCACATATGACGTTGAGTGCAGAAGTGGGACAAACAGAACTTATTTCGCTGAACTCGATCAACTCCTGTCAGAAAAAAGAAGAGTTAGAAGAGAGTGGTAAAATCACAGGTCTCCTCAACTGAAAGCTAGGCTACGGGTATGCAGAGATATACTAAGACATTTCTTAGAAACCCAAAGAACGGCCTCACTTAGATCTTACTTGGAGGGTCTTGATAGTACCCCACAATCTGACTACTCGTTATGGAGGGCGGCAAGAGGTTTAAAAAGACCAATGAGAGGAAAACCTCCTTTGCGAAATCCGACTGGTGACTGGGCTAGAAATGATTCCGAGAAGGGGACTTTATTTGTTAATCATTTGAGAAAAGTGTTTACTATAAACAACTCAAATAATGCATCTTATTTGCCTCCACTCGTTATTAGACCTCCTGTACCTCTAAGACTAAACTTTCGTGATGTCGAAAGCGCTATTGGTACCTTAGAAAGGCTCCAGGTATGGATAAAAACAGCAATAAAATGCTTGTGGAGTTACCTCGTGTAGCTAGAAGAATTATCCTCTTTATCTTCAACGCTATTTTACGCCTAGAATACTATCCTGCAGATTGGAAGGTATCTATGATTACCATGATTCCTAAGCCAGGGAAGGACCCCACTAAAGTAGTCATATAGTCAATTAGTCTACTGCCGACAATTTCAAAACTGTTTGAAAAATTTTTAATGGCTAAGTAGATTCCAATTCTGAATGACACTGAATGTATTCCTAATCATCAATTCGGCTTCAGAGCTAAACACAGCACCATCGAACAAACACACAGATTAGTAAATGTGATAAGATGATCGTTTGAAGAGAAAAAATACTGCTCCGCCCTTTTCATTGATGTGTCCTAAGCGTTCGACAAAGTTTGGCATGACGGTTTAAAGTACAAAATAAAATTAATTCTGCCTGCTAACACCCATAAACTCATAGAAAGTTATTTATACGGTCGCAAATTTTAAATCAAAGAAGGCAATTTTTTAAGTACCGCTCAGCCAATTGAATCAGGTGTGCCACAGGGTAGCATACTGCGTCCTACTTTATATTTGATTTATGCCTCCGACATGCCGTCATACCCCAAAATCCACACGTCAACTTTTGCAGACGATACAGCCTTTATCAGCGTCCATAAGGACCACCAAGTTGCATCACAGAATTTGCAGAATTATGTTTATAAACTAGAGAATTGGCTAGAGCTTTGGAAAATCAGGGTAAATGAACAGAAATGTATTCATATCACTTTCACATTGCGAAAAGAAACTTGCTCGTTCATCAAAATAAATAATCAAATTATTCCTCAACATAATGAAGTCAAATACCTCGGAATCCACCTCGATCGTCGTTTAACTTGGAAGTCTCATATCGACGCAAAACTTACACAGATGAGATTAAAAGCAGTGCAAATTAATTGGCTAATCGGCAGAAATTCTACATTAAAGTTGGATTGCAAACTTTTGTTGTACAATGCAATTCTAAAGCCAATCTGGTGTTATGGAATTCAATTATGGGGTACGGCCTCAGTATCAAATATTGAAAAAATTCAAAGGGATCAAAATAAAATTCTACGTATAATTGCTGCAGCTCCATCTGCAGGATAGTATTCTAGGCGTAAAATAGCGTTGAAGATAAAGAGGATAATTCTTCTAGCTACACGAGGTATCTCCACAAGCATTTTATTGCTGATTTTATCCATACCTGGAGCCTTTCTAAGATACCAATAGCGCTTTCGGTATGTTAAAAATTGTCGAATCCACAAAGATCTAGGCGTGCCATTAGTAAAAGTCGAATTTATAAAATATGCGTTAAAGTATGTCAGCAAACTTGAACACCATCCAAACCCACTTGCACTAGACATCCTTAACTTTAGTGGCCACAATCGGTTGAGAAGGAGGGATACCCTTGCTTTAACTCAAGCGCAAAACAGGTGACTGGATCAGTTGAAGTGAAATTTGTTTAGTATCATAAAAATTTTTGTCTAGCACTGGCTGGGCTTATTATTTTCTTTTTAGTATTAAGATTTGAATACTTATTGTCATTTCAGTATATGAAGATTCAATAAATAAATAAAGGTGAAAAAAAAATTGTTTAAATTGTTGCAAGGACTCGTTTTGCTGTCATATATCATTTTTCTTAAAAGCACAAAATACGCTCTGAAAACCATCCAATTGTCAAAATTTTTATTTTTCTTTAGTCCAAACTAAAAAAAAACTCCATATCGGCACTAGAACATTCACACCTATCGTACATCCTGAATTTTAAATTTTGAAAAAAGCTTCTATTCTGATTACAATGTTGTAAAAATTTTTCGATATAATAATGCAGGTATTAACATTTAGAGCAAAATTCATTTAAATTACAGGAATGACTCGATAAGCTGCCATATATCCTTTTTATTAAAAACAGTGTATACGTTTTAAAAATCATTAAATTGCAACAATTTTTTTCCTTTGTCCTGATGGAAAAAGTTTTTTTTAAATATATACTTTTTGTAATATAAAATAAATATTTATTAAGCATTTTATTGATCGTCACTGGATTCTTCCAAAGAATACGATTCACTAGAAGAAGAACTAGCATGTATTTCAACATTTACACTTTCCTTTACAAGATATTTTTCTAATTCTTCGTCATTAGTTTCATTTGTTTTTTTTATTTAGCTTTCTGTTTGACGACAACACAGGATCTGAAGCTAACAACAAATGGGTCATTAAATCCTTGTTTGTATTTTCTCTAGATGATTTTCGTGTATGTGATAATCGGACCTTTCTAACGTTTTTGTGGTTAGCTTCAATAACTTTCTCAGACAAACATCCTTAAAAAAATTATAAAAGAATACTGTTTTATATAAAAAAGTTAAGTGCTAACAAACCTATTATTGGAATATCAAAAAACTTAATCCGTGTATAAGAAATTTGTGTACACTACTGGGCATATATAGTTGGATAAATATATGTTTCTTGTGGTTATTAAAAGTTCTTGGAATTTTTCATTATTTATTGGTATCCCACAAGACAAGACAAGTTATTTAGAGGTGCTGATAACCAGCACTCAACCAAATCAGAATTTTTTAATAAAGAACCCATTATAAAATGAATTTACACGATTTTCGTTCAATTTAAATTAAATGTTGTTAGCACTGCACTTAAACAAGTGACAAATTTAAATTGACTTTATTTTTTCACTTTTATTTTTGTAAAAAGTAACGGTAATGACTGGTTTTAAGAATGTAAGGAATGACGATGAAAGTAATAGAAATTTAAAGAAATCTTAAATACCCTTCACCTAAGCGTAGTAAGAAATACAGAAACTACACTAGACTAGAATATCCTAATTCTGTGTTTTCTATTCAGTCTTAGTGCAAATTTTATTAGTATTTGATATATTGTTTGAAAGACAATTTTATGACCAACATAATTTATGTTAAATATTTTGAAATTTTGTCTAATTTTCACCATTTTTAAGTGATTTAATTACCAATTCTTACCATAATTTACAGAGTTTGTCTGATGTTCATAATAATCTTGAGTGTAACTTAACAAACAGAGTATAAAAAAGGGGTACAATTCGGTTTTAGTGATTTTGCTAAAAAAAAAACAAAATCAAATAGGGCTTTTAGAGGAGATACCAGCAAAAAAAAAAATTTGTTGGTGGTTACGTCTATTTTCGAGGGGGCGGGCCCTTAAAGTTGAAAATATATAGGCCTATATCTCGAGAACTACTGGGTGTCTGATAATTTGTAATACATTAAATAAAAGGTATTAAAAATACCTTTCCAACGATATATATCATGATTATAAAATGTGGACCGAATATGGGTTAAATCCGAAAAGAATATTTTTTGACCCGAATTTATTTGTTTTTTGGAAATGGTTCTACATGGCAGGTATGACAAATTATGGGCCGATCTTCTTAAATTTTGGAACAGTTATTTTCATGCATATGAGGATATTTCACGTAGAATTTCAACATAATAATGTTATATATACGATATATATTAGTATTAACGTGGATTTCGGTAGTGGACCTTATGTGGGGGATATAGTCAAATATTTACCGATATTCTCAAAATCCAGCAGTTAGATTTAGGCATGTATGTAAATGATCCGTGTAAAATTTTGGATTGGTACCCTTATTTATAAGCGATTTATGAGTATTAAAGTGATTTTGACTACCCCGGACGCCCTAAAAAAGAGGACGGTGTCCGGGGAAAAGAGGACGTATGGCAACCCTAGCTTAATGCAACATGAACGATCAACAATAATAAATTATAAATTTCGTAAAAGATTTTTAATCCAATCGTAATTCTAGATTCAGCATTTTTAGTATACATACATACGTTTTAATCATGTTTTTATTTTACACAATAATTAAAAGTTCTATAATAAATATTTTAAAATAATTTATGTAGTTGTTTTGTTATTACCACATTTTTTTCGCTAACGAAGTAGCGGGTTGCATGCTAGTATTTAATATAATTTAAAGTGATAAGACGAAAGTTTAAGTAAGCGGAATGAGTGGCTCAATGTACAACATTGAGAAATTAGATGAGACAACTTACGACTCGTGGAGCCTACAAATTAATGGGTCGGTTATGTATAGCAACCAAACTGTAGAATAGGCAACGCAACTGACATGCAAGTTGTTATTATGTGATGCATGGTACTCTGTTCAAATTTGCGAAATTTTTTGAGCAACATCAATTATTTCGTTTGAAAATTTTGACAATTACAGTATACCACGGCTAAATACCCGACGCTTAATTACCTTTTTCGCTTATTTACCTCGCACTGTAAATCCCCATAAATTTTTCATACTTTTTCAAACAAAACTATGCGGTTTAATACCTTTCGCTTAAATACCCAATTCGGGTAATTACCTAAAAAAAAATTCCCAACACTGATATATTCCTTGATGCATCTTCGTTTATTTGCTTCAATATATCTTTTTTACATAACTTTTTAAATTTCTTATAAATACCCAATGTGGGTAAGTAAATAAAAAAATCCCAGCACTGATATATTTCTGGATTTTTCTCAAAGTGCCTTTTTAGACAACTTTTGCAGAACTTTTTATACGCACCTGTTAGCTTCATACATACCTAATTGTTTTCATTCAGTGTTGGTGGTAAAAATATTAAATTTAAAAATAAGTGAACAAGTGTAGTGAATTGAATAAAATTTAAAAAAGGATTTAACGAAATGGCTCCCAAGAAAACGTCCCTATCTATGAAGTAAAAACTTTTATTTACTTTTTCTGATATGAATTCCTATTCAATAAAATGTTTTGTTTAATTTTTAATTGTGTTTTCTTTATTTACTTTAATGCCAAGAAATGAAGTAATATTCGCATAATTATCCCTTAAAGAAAATTAAGCGTATTCGTATAAGTGCCTCTGAGAGGTAAATAAACGTGGACGTTTAAATACCTTCCCCGGATAAATAACCAACAAATTTGGAAATTTTTGGTGAGGTATTTATCCGTGGAATACTGTAGCAAGTGATGCCGCGATTTAGAAGAAAATTGTCGTTTTTATTGCCCTTAGGTATGCAACATTGATTCTTTTATGTAAACAAAAACCATATGTTTTTTATTTTATATGTTAAAGAAATGGATACAAAAATTATATTACATATTATCCATGATGCTTTTATGGCGTTGTGGTTACAATGTAATTTATTGGTTTTAATTCTTATATTTTTTCTTTTTCGTACTGCCGATATGATTAGACGCTTCTCAGTTTCACTAAATTTATTTTTGTCTTTATTACTTTTTGTTTTATTAGTATTAAATTAAAAATTATTAAATTAAAAACACAATGACAAATCAAATCTAAACAGCTGTTGTTTTCAATTTCGTGCGAAATAAGTGCCGCTTACATTATTTCGCAGTTGAAAAAAAATGTTGCCATATACATTTTTGGTGGAAAAAACATGATGCCAGAAACATTTCGTAATTTTTCACAACAAGAACAGAGTACAACTTCAGCAGCATTAGTTCGCATTTATTTCGCATCAATTTTTTTTATATAGACTTTTGATAGTATTTCGCACGAAATGACGAACAGAATACCAATCTTAAGGCAACTTTCGTGTTTAATCTGTTTTTCGAATTATCGAGTAGAAAACAAACATTTATATGTTAAAAATATAAATAGTTTAACAACAAAATTACTAACATTTAAAATTTGCCACCTAAAATAAAAATCAAAGCAACCACAAATTCTCGGTTCATTCATGTTTGGCAACTGAAGTTAACAGCTTACAGTTGTCAGTTGACATCTGTAATATGGTTTTGGCAACTGTCAACTCCACTGCGGTTCGGTTGCCATCCGTAATCGACCCATAAGGCTGTATTAATTCATCAAGATTTGTGGTTAACCATTAGTGATGATAAACCAACGGCAGCAGATCAAATTGCAGCACGGACGAAAAAAAGACAATTATTTTGAGCATTACGCCTATACAAATTTCATATATTAAGAGTTGTTCATCCGCGAGTGCAGCATAGAACGCATTACGTGAAGTACATAGACCTAAGGGTCCGGTAAGAAAAGTTACACTTTTTAAACAACTTCTAAATATGAAAATGGGTGAGGCAGACTGCGTCCAACAATACGTTTGTAGTTTTTCGTCTACTGTGGAGAAGCTAGCCGAAACTGGAATAGAGCTCCAAGATGAGCTATTTGCCATAATGCTTTTGGCAAGTTTACCTACATCGTATGAGCATTTTGTCATTGTCTTGGAGACAAGAGATGAGCTACCAAAACTCAGTGCATTAAAATTGAAATTGACAGAAGAGGGTGAAAGAAGAAAGGCTTGTGAACAAATTACACAACTTGAAGGAGGTGCACAAGTGTTCATTTCGCAGTTAAACAACAAGAGAAACAACAACAACGTAGGTAGAAACAGTATGAACGCGAATAACAACAAAAATAAAAAAAACAGTCATCAAGCCAGCAAGCAAAAACAAAATTTCAACTGTTATAAATGTGGTTGCAGAAACAGTAAAACAGAAACAAGCAACAGAACAGTTGCATGTTATTACTACAAATGAATTGTTATTTATTTTTATAAACATACATATTCATGAACATTGTTATGTATAAACTATTTGTTATGTTGGTTGACACGCGATTTGGTAGTTTTTGAAATTAAATTTGGTAGGAAAAAAATTTGTCAGTGGCAACGCTGGCTGTAACCGAGATTTTTATGAAACTTTTGAAACACATAAGGAATTTTTTTTAATTAACAAAGAAATTGTATTCCAATTTTCAATACATTCGTATTTAAAATACATTTAATGGGGTCCTTTTTCATCGTATAGATTTTTTTTTAATAATTAACAAACACAAACTGCGAAGCTTTTGGCTTATCTGCAGAAAAACACCCAGAGTCTTTGGCGGGAATCGAACCCGCAACCCTTTGACTAATAGTCCGGCACTCTATCGCCTAGTCTATCAGGGCACTCTTTATCACTCTTGCAGGCCAAAGTAACATTGAAGCAGAGGGCAGAGGTACAGTTCGTATTGACGAATGTAACATTGTGTTAAATGATGTGTTGTTTGTACCAAATCTGCAGTGCAATTTTATTTCTGTGGGCGGAGTAGCGGTAAAAGACGTTGGGAAATTTAACAGCAGAGAGTCCAATATAGTAGATAAAGAAGGAAAGACAATTTCAATTCAATTTTCAATTTTAATTAATTCAGTTTTTAACTTAATAATTAACAAACACAAACTGCGAAGCTTTTTTTGGCTTGTCTGCAGAAAACACCCAGAGTCTTTGGCGGGAATCGAACCCGCAACCCTCTGACTGATAGTTCGGCACATTATCGCCTAGTCTATCGGGCACTCAGAAGGAAAGACAATATTATGTGCAAGTAAGGTAGGAGATTTGTTTTTGTAGGTATACAGCGATGAAAAACACATTGTTCATGACGACAGCAAATATGAGTGAAGTTATAAAATGGCACAATCGTTACGGACATTTGAATGTTTCTGGCCTAGGTGAACTATCACGCAAGAATTTAGTTAATAGCCTGAATTTACAATTTCCTAAGGAAATTAATTGTACTACTTGTTTGAGGAGTAAATGCACAACAAAACCATTCTCTAGTTCCGAAAACAGAGCAACAGAATTATTGGAAATAATTCATACGGACATTTGTGGTCTGATAAACAAAAATTCTTCTGGTGGTGCACGCTACATATTGACGTTTATCGATGATCATTCTCAGTATGTCTTTGTTTATTTTTGGAAGAACAAAAGAAAGAAGATGACGCTTAGATCTGCCAATGGTACGGAGTTCGTTAACTAGGTTTTTGATGATTTTTTGAAATTGAATGTCATTAAACGACAACTATGTAACTGTACCTCACACACCGCAACAGAACGAGGTGGCTGAACGTTTTAATAGGACGTTAGTTGAAATGGCCAGAGCAATGTTGGTATATTCTGAGGTTGATGAGTCTTTGTGGGCAGAAGCTGTAAACACTGCCGCTTATTTGAGAAATCAATCGCCGACAAAAGCATTGGATGACTGCACACCATATGAAGTTTGGTACAATAGGAAACCAAGCGTCCGAGATCTTAAAATTTTTGGTTCTTGGCCATTGCATTGGACAACGAATGAACCGGATAAGGAAATCCTCTGCATGCAAATGGAATAACTTGAAGAGAATATTGTGGAAGAAGAAATCCAAGATCAAAGTGACAGTGAATTCGAGTCTGCTGAAGGGGAATACCATGATGCTGTGATGAGTGGTACTGAACTTATTGGATTTCGTACAAATAGTGAAGATCGGAAAGGGCCAGGAAGACCAAAATTAGTGCGAACAGGTCAACCAGGAAGACCGAAAAAACAGTATAATACTGTAAATTTGTGGACGAGGCTTTATCGGGTGAGTACTCTCATTATTGGTTAAGTGCGATGCAAGAGGAGTATAAAGCTCTTCTTGAGAATAATATCAGAGTTGCCACAAGGCCAGAAGATCGTAGAATGTAAATGGGTGTCTGCCGTGAAGAGGAATAAGGAAGGGAATATTGAATGTTTTAAGGCGAGATTAGTAGCTAAGGGTTACGCCCAAACGTATGGTATAAATTATACAGAGACTTTCTCACCAGTTGTGCGCTACGAAACTATTAGAATGGTAATTGCCCTTGCAGCAGAATACGAGCTCCATCTACATCAAATGGATGTATCCACGGCTTACCTAAATAGCGAATTGACTGATGAAGTATATATGGCGCAGCCTGAGAAGTTCACAGATGAAAGATTTCCCGACAAAGTTTTGAAATTGAAGAAGGCTTTATATGGACTTAAGCAATCCGGCCGTCAATGGAATCTGAAATTGGATGAAATGTTAAGGGGAATTGGTTTCCATCCTTGTGAAAGTGAACCATGTCTATACCGAATGGGCACTGACAAAAGAGTATCTGTAGTTGATAAAGGCCCCGCTAAACATTTCCTTAGCATTGAAATTAAGAGAGATGATGTCACTGGACAAATTACAATTCATCAAAATGGATATATTTGAGAGCTTCTACGTGAATACCAAATGGAAGAGTGCCGTCCAGTATCCACTCCATTAGAGCCCAAATATCAAGCTGTTTGTGATAACGATAACTACGAGAAGATCAACCCAACAAGTTTGTACGCGTCCTGACATATTACATTCAGTATGTAAATTATCCCAAAGGAACAAGGATCCACACCAGGAACACATGGCAGCGGCAAGAAGACTTTTGAAGTATTTGAAAAAGAGTGCAAATTATCAATTACGATATCGAAAAACTGGACAACCAGTAGTATGCTACGCCGATGCTGATTGGGGCGGTGATGCAACAAATCGAAAATCATATACGGGATATGTCTTTATCCTCGCTGGCAGTGCATTCTCATTGGAATCTAAGAAGCAAGCTACAGTAGCCTTGAGTAGCTCGGAGGCCGAATATATAGCGCTTTCATCAGCAGAAAAATTCTAAGTGAGGCGCAAATCCATTGTCCAGAGAAGATTCTAATATATGGAGGTAACCTTGGTGCTTTACATTTAGTTAAGAACCCCATTTAGCATAGTAGAAGTAAACATATAGATATAAAGTATCACCATATTAGAAATGTTTTTGTGGAAGGATTAATTGACTTGGATTATTGTAGTAGTGACTCTAATATTTCTGATGTGTTGACGAAGAATTTATCTAAGAATAATCATATGAAATTAATAGAGGCTTTGGGCGTTATAAATTTATGAATTTATGTATAATTTTTATTTAAAATAATGTGTTGAGGAGGAGTGTTATGATATTGAATATTGAATACAACCCTGCTTGCAACACTAATATTTTTCCCTTATTTATAAGGTTTATTCATTTTTATACCCTTCACCATCGTGAGAAGGATATATATAAGTTTGTCATTCCGTGTGTAATTTCCACAAAAAAATTTTCCGACCCTATAAAGTATATATATTCTGGATCCTTATAGATAGCGGAGTCGATTAAGCCATGTCCGTCTGTCTGTCTGGATGTTGAAATCAGTTTTTTGAAGTCCCAAGATATATTCGGGATCCAAACCTTCAATAATTCTGTCAGAAGTGCTTTTGAGAAGTTTGCTATTTAAAATCAGCAAAATCGGTTTAGGTCAACCAGAGTTATGAACCAATATGTGAGACCACCTCCATAAAAATTTGATAATTTTCGTCCATTTTATTGCAATATTTTGAAATATATTGCAGATAATACCATGAAATTTTGTATACGTTGTTTTTATGATAAAGGAGGAAAGTGTGCGGAAAATAGTAAGAATCGGTCCATGATTTCTTATAGCCCCCATACAAATATATATATATTCCCGCAATATGGCTTAATGATAACTAAATGCCTATAAAATTGGAATATCAATACAAAATTCTGCAAAAATAATAAGAAATCGCAAAACGAAATTTTTTTTTAGTTCGGTCCATGTATGACCATAGACCTTATATAAAGTCCACTTTCAAAATTCACTTAAATACGTATAAAACAGATATAAATAATGGTAAACGGTTAAAATTTGACATAAATAATCTTTATAGGCAAATAAATTGTTGTACTAAATTTGATGGTGGTCGGCCCAGAATTGGTCATAGCTCCCATACAAGGACCACATCTGAAAAAGACATTTATCCCTATATATATTGTATAAATATCGGTATCGAATCAAAATGTTGCACAGATCATTTACATATATACAAAAATCATCCCACAAAATTTTATGAATTTCGGTCTATTTTTAACCGTAATGGAGCATAAAGCCCTCTTCCGAAAATCACTTCAATACTCACAAATCTCTTATAAATAAGGGTACCAATCCAAAATTTTACATGGATCATTTACATAAATGCCTAAATCAAACTGCTGGATTTTGAGAATATCGGTCCATATTTGACTATATCCCCCACATAAGGTCCACTACCGAAATCCACGTTAATACTAATATAAATCTTAAATATATCGTTATTATGTTGAAATTCGACGTGAAATATCCTCATATGCATCAAAATAACTGTTCCAAAATTTAAGCAGATCGGCCCATAATTTGTCATAGCCGCCATATAAGAACCATTTCCAAAAAAACAAATAAATTCGGGTCAAAAAATATTCTTTTCGGATTTAACCCATATTCGGACCATATTTTATAATAATGATATATATTTTTAATACCTTTTATTTAATGTATTACAAATTAGCAGACATACAGTAGTTCCCGAGATATAGGCCTATATATTTTCAACTTTACGGGCCCGCCCTCTCGAAAATAGGCGTGGCCGCAAAAAACAATTTTTTTTTGCTGGCATCTCCTCTAAAATCTCTATTTGATGAAGTTTTTTTTTCTTTTTTGAACAAGGTCACTACTCCCATTTTTATACCCTTCACCATCGTGAGAAGGGTATATATAAGTTTGTCATTCCGTGTGTAATTTCCACAAAAAAATTTTCCGACCCTATAAAGTATATATATTTTGGATCCTTATAGATAGCGAAGTCGATTAAGCCATGTCCGTCTGTCTGTCTGGATGTTGAAATCAGTTTTTTGAAGTCCCAAGATATATTCGGGATCCAAACCTTCAATAATTCTGTCAGAAGTGCTTTTGAGAAGTTTGCTATTTAAAATCAGCAAAATCGGTTTAGGTCAACCAGAGTTATGAACCAATATGTGAGACCACCTCCATAAAAATTTGATAATTTTCGTCCATTTTATTGCAATATTTTGAAATATATTGCAGATAATACCATGAAATTTTGTATACGTTGTTTTTATGATAAAGGAGGAAAGTGTGCGGAAAATAGAAAGAATCGGTCCATGATTTCTTATAGCCCCCATACAAATATATATATTCCCGAAATATGGCTTAATGATAAATAAATGCCTATAAAATTGGAATATCAAGACAAAATTCACCAAAAATAAGTCTTATACAAAAATAAATCGCAAAACGAAATTTTTTTTTAGTTCGGTCCATGTTTGACCATAGACCCCATATAAAGTCCACTTCCAAAATTCACTTAAATACGCATAAAACAGATATAAATAATGTTAAATAATTGTTGTACTAAATTTTATGGTGGTCGGCCCTCAACTGGTCATAGCTCCCATACAAGGACCACATCTGAGACATTTTTCCCTATATATATTGTATAAATATCGTTACCGACTCAAAACTTTGTACAGATCATTTACATATATACAAAAAATCATTCCACACAATTTTGTTAATTTCGGTCTATTTTTAACCGTATGCCCCATATAAAGCCCTCTTCCGAAAATCACTTTAATACTCATAAATCGCTTATAAATAAGGGTACCAATCCAAAATTTTACACGGATCATTTACATACATGCCTAAATCAAACTGCTGGATTTTGAGAATATCGGTCCATATTTGACTATATCCCCCACATAAGGTCCACTACCGAAATCCACGTTAATACTAATATATGTCGTATATATAGCGTTATTACGTTGAAATTCTACGTGAAATATCCCCATATGCATGAAAATAACTGTTCCAAAATTTAAGAAGATCGGCCTATAATTTGTCATACCTGCCATATAGAACCATTTCCAAAAAACAAATAAATTCGGGTCAAAAAATATTCTTTTCGGATTTAACCCATATTCGGTCCTTATTTTATAATCATGATATATATCGTTGTAAAGGTATTTTTAATACCTTTTATTTAATGTATTACAAATTAGCAGACATACAGTAGTTCCCGAGATATAGGCCTATATATTTTCAACTTTAAGGGCGCGCCCCCTCGAAAATAGCCGTGACCGCCAACAAATTTTTTTTGCTGGTATCTCCTCTAAAAGCCCTATTTGATTTTGTTTTTTTTTTTTAGCAAAATCACTAAAACCGAATTGTACCCCTTTTTATACTCTGTTTGTTAAGTTACACTCAAGATTATTATGAACATCAGACAAACTCTGTAAATTATGGTAAGAATTGGTAATTAAATCAATTAAAAATGGTGAAAATTAGACAAAATTTCAAAATATTTAACATAAATTATGTTGGTCGTAAAATTGTCTTTCAAACAATATATCAAATACTAATAAAATTTGCACTAAGACTGAATAGAAAACACGGAATAAGGATATTCTAGTCCTATAACCGTGTAGTTTTTGTATTTCTTAGTACGGTTAGGTGGAGGGTATTTAAGATTCGGCACAGCCGAATATAGCACTCTTAATTGTTTATACTCTGTTTGTTAAACTACACTGAAGATTATTATGAACATCAGACAAATTCTGTAAATTATGGTAAGAATTGGTAATTAAATCACGTAAAAATGGTGAAAATTAGACAAAATTTCAAAATATTTAACTTAAATTATGTTGGTCGTAAAATTGTGTTTTAAACAATATATCAAATACTAATAAAATTTACACTAATGGGTCGATTACGAATGGCAACCGAACCTCAGTTCGGTTGACAGTTACCAAAAACATATTACAGATGACAACTGGCAACTTCAGTTGCCGAACATGGCAACCGAGAATTTGTGGTTGCTTTGATTTTATTTAATTTGGTTAAATGTTATTAATTTTGTTGCTAAATTATTTATATTTTTATTTATGTATGTATATGTACATACTATATATTTTTCTACTCGAAAATTCGACAAAATTGTTAAAAACGAAAGTTGCCTTACATAATAACAACTTGCACGTCAGTTGCTAGAATAAGGATATGCTAGTCCTATAAACAGTGTAGTTTTTGTATTTCTTATTACGTTTAGTTGGAGGGTATTTAAGATTCGGCACAGCCGAATATAGCACTCTTACTTGTTCTTTTTAATCTTCTTTTCTACTTTTGTCTTATGAATGTAACAGTTATTTTTTATTCTTTTAACATTGAAACCCAATTTGTTCTTTAGTCGTAATAAACTATTCAAAAGTGAAACATCATCTTTTAATTCTTTAGGAGAAAAAATCAACACTTTATCAGTTTAGTCCGTCGCGAAGAATCTATTTAGATACCTAAACATGCTCCCATGCCATGTTTTGATATAAAGAAAGCTTTAAAAAAATGTTTTTTTTTGCAAAAATTTTCAAAAGTTCATAAAATGTTTGCGTTTAAAAATTTTAAAGTGCGTTTTCGCCTCGGAGGTACCCTTTATGAAGTTACTCACATCACGCAATACGCTACCCAACTTAAAAGACAATTCAGATTGTCAGACACAAAAAAGATACATTTTTACAAAATTTACGCTAATTTCTTTTAAGTTTGTGATCTCCGTGATACGTTATTGGTGCACTGACACCAACTTAATATACCTCAAACTTTATAAAATTACGCAGTTTTTTTAATTCGGCGCTTAAAACTCATTTTTATAAAACGGCGCAAAAACTCTATGTAAAATCTTCAAAAAGTGCAAAATCCGGAAAATTTTCGTTTCACCCAGCAGCGATATCAATTTTTTTTTGTGGATATATCCTTCAAGTCTAGTGACTATATTTTGTATTGGGTTGGATCTGAAAGCTAAAAACTATTACAAAGAAAACGGAATGGATGAAAAAACTCTTGCAAGTTTCAAGTCGTTTTTTTAATTTTACGAATTTTAGATGGCCACCAATTCTTAAGGTGAAGACTTTTCAACGTAAAACTTTGCACGTCATATCCTTCAAGTATAGTCATCCAAACCCTGTACAACGTTATTTTTCAATTCATAAAACTTAACGGAATAAGAGCCATAGTATGTCGGTTTCAGCAGGTGCTCAAAAAATTTGAAATACGCCATATGTATGTTCTTAAAAAATCATGTAAAGCAGGAGTGCCCAAGCCCTATACTCTTGGTGCTCTTTTGTATTTGTAAAAACTCTTAGCTATAGGCTGTGTGTTTTGTATACTCATTACAGCACTAGTAATACGAAATACAGAAACAACTTTGCCTTATTTGTTTTTTTGTCGTACTTAACTCTATACACGCAAGCGCAAAGCAACAACACTTTCGTATGCTCTACTGGTAAACATTGGTGACTGCGATCGTCAATGTAGATTTTGTTTTTGTTTAACGTATGATACCGTTTAAAAAAGTGTGTTGTTTCTTTGTATGTATTGGCTTTTACAACAAAAAATACTGAATAAAAATTAGTTTTTATTTAAATGTATTGGAGTTTGCTCTTACATAAGGAATTTTTGGGCACTCCTGATGTAAAGAATACATAATATTAAATGGTGCCAAAGTTAGTTAATACGAAATAATTTAAAGATGCATTAAATAAACTGATATGGAGATTAATATGGTTTCCATAAAAATATTTTAAGAAGTGACAAAATTTTGAAACTTAAAAATAATGTGGCTCAAGATACACATAAAATTCGAAAATTGTTATAGTTATAGACCATTCGAAAGCTTTCGATACGGTCGATCATAACGGCCTATGAACTAAGGTCCCAAAATTCAAATTTTTGGCCAAAACTAAATATTTTACATGGGCTACGATTATAATTTTGTTGTTGCAATCTAATAGCAAACACAACAGAGCAACCACAAATGCATTTTGTTTTTGTAAATTGCAATTTACCATTTAACATTACAGTATTAAAGTTGATAAACTTCAGTCCACTTGAAAAATAGTTGAGTGCAGGTGTTTTTTAACATTTTTAAATATTTTCTAGTTTTTTTAAAAAAAAGTAATTTCTAAAGTTTAAAATGGAAAATAAAGCTGAAGGTATATAGTTTATTAAAAAGATTATAAAAAATTCAAAATATTTAAGGTGAAGTAAATAAATATCAATATGTTGGTGTATTATAAAATTTATGAATTTTTGACGATTTTTAAATTTACGTAGAGTTTTAAAATTTCGGCTCAGTTCGGCTGGCATACAACCAAAAAAAAATAACATATTGATGTATATTTTTCATTTCACCCTAGCTTGAATTGCGGAAATTTGCGATTTTTGAGTTATTCATCTTTTTATGTGCCGTGCACGGTGGCTCTTAAAGCAACTTTTGATTGCAATCCAAGGATTATGAAACTGATTTATTAGTTGAAGCAGCAGCAATGTCGGCTCATAAGCGAGGTAAAAATGATTTAGCAGCTGTTCTTAAGAAAACTATTGAAAGCCCTACGAGACCATCAAAAATAAAAAAATTATGTTCAGAAGAAGTGAAAACACCAAATCCGTTTTCGAACGAGGGGGCATTAGCATTTCTTCTAGAAAATAATTTTACTAAAAGGCAATATTGTAATATTCGCCTTGAAAGTAAGGCAAGAAATTCTGACATTTTCCCGTCCTATAAAAACGTCATGGCTGCGAAAAATAAGTGCAGACCAGATGGCATCACTGTTGGAGATTCTATAGCAAAGGTTCCTTTACAGATGCTTCTAATTCATACAGCGTCAAGAATAGTGGAGATGCAAAAGGACGTTTTTGTGTCAGTTATGAATAACAAAAAAACTAACTATATGTTCAGTGAACTAATTTTGAGCTACGGGTTTGATAGCAGCACTGGTCAAGCTCAATTTAAGCAAGGTTTTCATGAGCCAAGTACATCTCGTGATGCGAGCTTATCTCTTTTCGCAAGAACTGTGGTACCTTTGAGACTTCTTGACACTTTAGGAAACCCTCTTTGGAATAATATTACTCCACAGTCCACAAGATTCTGTCGGCCCTTAAAACTTGAATTTATCAAAGAAACAAAGGAAGTTATTTTGAATGAAGCAGCTGATTTAAGTCAACAAATTGCTCGTCTAGAAAATCTAAAATTAGAGATAGAAGATGGCAAAACTGTTGAAATAGCGTTCAAATTGTATCTTACAGTAATAGATGGAAACGTTTTAAATGCTCTAAGTCCAATCAAACTTGTCCAATATGCGGCGCTACTCCCAAAGATTTTAGTAATGTGAAGGATTATACTTCCGAAAAATTTAAACCAATTGAAAGCAACTTAAAGTACGGTCTAAGTCCATTGCACTGCTGGATTAGATTTTTTGAATTTGTTTTGCACTTAGGCTATAAAAGTGATGTAAAAAATGGCAGATAAAAGATGAAGAAGATAAAAAAGCAGTAAACAAAAATAAAAAGAAAATCCAAACTGCATTTTGGACAGAACTTAGTCTTCATGTTGATCTTCCAAAAGTTGGTGGTTTTGGTAGCACGAATGATGGAAACACATCTCGTTGTGCATTTACCAAACATGCTATATTTTCAAAAATTACTTCAGTTGGTGGAGATTTAATATTTCGTCTAAGGATTATACAAATATGTTTTTCCTGTCAGTTTCCTTTAGAGTTAGATAAGTTTGAAACTTACTGCTTTAAAACGGCTGAATATTTCCAAAACAAATACCCTTGGTTGCCCATGACACCAACTGTACATAATGTTCTTGCGCACTCTAAACAAATAATGCAGAACACAGTGCTTCCTGTTGGATATTTTGCTGAGGACGCTGCGGAATCACGGCATAAAATATATAAAAGCGATAGGTTATGTCACGCTCGCAGAACAAATCGTAGTGATAACCTTTTCAACGTATTTAATAGATCAATGGATACATCAGATTCATTAATATCATCCCTTCGAATAAACACATGAGTTCACCAAAGAAAACGTGCGGCCCTTTTACCAAAAGTTATCGAAATGTTAAAGTGTGAGGATCCCCCTGAATTATTTTTACAGGATCAGCAAGTGGACCTAGATGAAAGTACTGATGATGAGTATGATGAAGAATGTGGGAAAGAAAATTTAGTTTTGGAAAGTTATTTTAAAATTATTATGCATTGAAAATATAAAGTTCATAAAATATAAGGAAACTAGGATTTCTATTAAAATTAAACTGTTTTTTCTTGATCATTTGATGAAACATCTGAAATAGATTTAAAAAAGATTGCTTTTCGGATTTTTTCGGACTATATTGTACCCTAATAAGAAAAAAAAAGCAAAACAAAATTTTTTTTGTATGTTTACGAAATTTTACGAAAACAAATTTGTTATATATATACAACATATGCATGAAAGGGTTTAACGGTTTTTAAACCTTAGAAATTGATCCAAACTTAAGAAGATAAGCGTTAGCTTGGTTATAAATGCTGTTTCATTAAAAGAAAGTATTAATATGGCTTTAAAATAATTTTGGCCAAATATTTGTTCTAGCGAACCCTATGTGATATGTTATAAACTACAGCACATGTTTATGTTTTCTACAGTCGCTACACAACTAGTATTTACATATCTTACCAACAGGCATCAGTATGTTCAAAGTGGTAACGATAAATCAAATTTACTACCTGTTATGAGAGGTGTACCACAGGGGTCAATTGTTGGGCCTCTACTATTCTCGCTTTATGCTAATGACCTGCCGAGTCAACTTACGCACTGTAAAATCAGAATGTATGCTGACGATATACAAATTTATCTCAGTTGTGATTTATCTAAAATTGAACAGTGCATCTTAAGTCTAAATACCGAGTTAAAACATATTTATAAATGGGCTACTGCTAATGGTCTTAGTATCAATCCAAAAAAGTATAAACATCTTCTAATCCAAAAACGGACTACTATAAATGATCATATACCGGATATTTTTCTTAATGACACGCGTATAGAAAGGGTAAACTCATATTAATTATGCATGTGGCCGTACGTATTTCATTCTTAGAACTCTCTGGTATTGCACATCTGTCAAAATAAGAGTACTTCTTGCAAAAACCTATTTATTGCCAATTCTGATGTATGGATTATTTGCCAAATGCGATACCGCAAGTACAGGAAAACTAAACTCAGTTTACAAAAGTATGTATATGGCGTGAAAAGGTTTGATTCTATTTCGCCTTTTACGGCAAAATTATATGGTATTCTGTTTAATGACATACTCAAAACAAGAGTACTCCTCTTCATGCACAAAATCGTGTATACCCAACAACCACAACATCTCTATAACCGCTTAACCCTATCGGTTTTTAATAGAGGAAAGCGAATCTTATTGTTTAGACTTCATAGTTTAACTTCTGATTGGCAATTTTTTCTTAATGCAATCCGGCTTTGGAATCTACTCCCGCACAATATACAAATAATAAGTAACGCACTGAGATTTAAAAAAATAACTTTCTTACATGTTAATTTGTTAACCAAACACTTTTTTCTTTTTTGTTTTTTTTTTTATAAATTTATAAATTAATTAGTTTAAAAATTTTATCTTTAAGAATTATAATTTTTTTTAATGTTTCTGCTAAAACAATGTTCTATACTGCAATAACAGACTTTAAGTCTTGTGTATAGAATTGGAAATAAATAAAAAAAAAATAAGTTATGAATTTGGAATTTTATTTACATTTTTAATATCTGGAGGCATATTTTTAGTTTTAAGAGCAATTTTTAGCTTCCCTGGTTATAACAATTGTATATCTATAAAATTTTAGGAATTAACTGAAAATCTTACTGCTCATCGTATACATAGCATGAAAAATGACTGTACTAAAGTTCATTATCGCAACTCAGGCGGTGACAATATTCTGACGGTTGGAAAAAAAGAGTTCAACCATGCAGATCATCAATTGAAATTTAAAGAATCCTGGGTAAATATTTATAGAAATTTAATTATTAAAAATTAAACATAATTTAATGATTATTTTCATTGGTTTGAATTTAGTTGAAAAAGTTTGATCGTGAGCTCGAACCATTAGGGGAATTTTTAATTGAGTTTCCAATTGATTTTCCACCATCGTATCCTTATGAAGAAGATCCAGAAATGCCAACAGATTATATGTCTACTCGTTGTCCATCCTGGTGCGATCGTATTTTAATGAGCATTCAAGCAAAAGAAATAGTTCATGAAACAGAATCTCCTAATATATACAGCATAATGGGTGAAGAGGTCTGCATGGGAGATCACAAGGTACTTGTATTTAATAAGATCATTGCATACAGTAACAAAAACTTATATAAATTGAATTTTTTTCATTTGTAATTTAAATTTAAATATAAATTTCTTTTTTTCCTTTTTTGTGTTTTTTTTTTTCGCGGCAATTTCAGCCTGTTTATTTAAATATTCGCTTAAAATCCAATCAAGGTACTTATAGATGTTGTAGTTGCTATTTATTGAATGCAAATAACAACAAATCAACATCACATCAAATCTCAGCAGGAAATGTCACTCCACTATACAGGCCTGTTGTGCGAGACAACACCATTATTGATGGTGTAATGTATTGTCCGCATAACAGTAAAATATATAATCAAGTGCTGCTGGAATGTAAATATCTAAATAAAAACGTAAAATTCTTATCAAAAACTGATATAAATTATGGACGCAATGATAAAAATGTAGCATCTTTAAGAGACGAAGTTGTAGGAAATTTGTTTGAAACACTAAACACTGATCACTCTAGTCAAAATATTGAAAATGTTGTCGAAGCGATTACAACTAAATGGCCGCCTGTTAGCATTAATGTCATAGATTCGGACAATATTTATGTCTGCATGTGTTCACAAATTTCCATTGAAAATAAAGTAGATACTGTTGATTCTGTAGAGGGCACCATCTGTCCAGAATGTCAAAACATCATAAAAAAACAACCGGCCGAACCAAGATATCGCCTTATTTCGAAACGCCTAATGCTCGCTAATAATATTATTGTAAATCGCATTGACACTCAACATCTGAGCACGTATTTCGATATTACTCAAAAACGGCAAGATCCATACACACCTGAAAGTGCGGAGTCACATTCTCCATGTCCAGAAGTGAATAGTTCCACTACCACTTCAAGTAACAGTAGAAGTCCTGCTATTGATAATCGACAATTGTTGGATTCAGAATTTAATAAAGTAGATTTACAACAGTATGCTTTGCCCGATCTGAATACTGCGGATGTTAAGGAGCACATAAATAGTACTAAACACACGGAAGGAGTTGTCAATTGCAAAGATGGCGTTAAAAAACAGCAGAGGGGAGTTGTATCACCAGTTCAGCTAAAATCTCGACTCGAAGACTTGCAGAAAAAATCTTCAGTACAAAATTTGAAATTTACAAGTAAGAGGGATGGTGACACTGCTAGGGATAGTGATGTTGAAGATGTTGATGATATTTGCCAGTCGACCAACGCAGCTGTACAGCATTATTCAAATAATTGCTTGCCCAAATGTTGCAATATTCACTAAATGTTATGTTAACTATATGAATTAGGGTGGCAATGAAAAATTGAATTTACATATTTGAATAACACCATGAGAATTATCAAGACTATTGGTGAAAATTTGAGCCAAATTAAACAACTCTTAACCATTAGATATATGTATTAAAAATTAGTACATATTCTCAATCCTAGAAGTACAAAAATATTTTAATATTTCTGTTAAAATATCATTGAATGTTTTTCAAACGTTTAACGCTTTTTTTTAATATATTACTTTTGTTTCGAATATATGTTCGAATTTTTCAAACGGAGAATGTCGAATTTCCCAAAATTGTAACTTTAACTTCAATGGTACACCACTTAGAGTTATTGGATTTGTTTTATATTTGCTCCATATAAATTTTAGACAAAATTTTTCTTTAGATTAATATTCTGTAAAAGAGATTCCGCTTTTATTTCATTTCCACCCTAATTGCGTACATACTTATATATAATTAGTATTGTCCAGATCGTTTTCAACATTCCTCAAATTGAATTAATATTGGCCTCTATATAAATACTTAATCTCAAAGATATTAATTCATACATTGGAAACGATCTAAAGCAATATATTTTTAAACTATTATTTTAATTTGCATTTTTAATTTTATTTATATTTATTATATTTTAATTTATATTTTAAATTTAATTTTTTTAAACTTTATTCATATTTTTATTGCTGGCCAATTTATTTTAAATTTTAGAAATTATTTATCTATTATTTAATTAATTTACCTCAACTTTTTAAAGTGGTATTGCTGGTCAAATGGGCTAGGAGTTTGTTAAATAAAAAATATGTATATTAAGGCTTTTGAAAAATGTTTCCATGTTTATCTAAAACTTTTACTAGCGCTTGACGTTAGAGAGCTGAATAGGGGCACATTTCAGACTTTGTTTCGTTTGTCATATTTATGTAAAAAAAATTCAAATAAACCCATATACAAATATGAACAATTTAAAATTTTTGTCAAATATTAAAATAATTCGGATATTGGAAGATTTTGTCAAGCTTTTCTGTGACCTTCAATGTGGTACCAAAATTCAATTTCAATTTAGAAGCCCTGATTTAGCTCACAAACATTAGAACAACAATTTAGAGAAATTATATCATTATACATGATCATATACTTTCATTATTGTTGGGAATATTGACTACACTTTGGCTCCGTTTGGGAGCCAATTCCGCACACATATTTATGTAGTAGGGTTTTGGTTTTATTAACTTAGGATACTTTATCTTTGAAGTTTGAAAATAGTCTTGGACTAGCAAAAAAAAAACAAGTAAAATTTATAGATAAATTCTCCTTATTCATTATTAAGTGGTTATTTATTATTAAGTGGTCTGATAATGGACGAACAAATTTTAATAGCTCGTATATTATCCAACCGATGTTTACTTTTATATATCGTTGCAAACCTATTTAACTATACATTACGATTCTTTTCTTTATTTTCAAACTTCACCCGAACTTCTCGAAAATCATATAAAGATAATATGTATGTATATACAATGCCTAATATATGAACATATTCGAAACTGACATTAAATCTAAAATATTTATACAATATTGTATAACATATGTTTCCACTTATATTATTATACATATCTACTATATTTTATTAAAATCAAGTTGATTGTGATTTACTATATTATTTAGTTTCTTAATCCTAAGAATGTACAATATAAAAAACAAGTTAAATTTAACTTTAATACAGCCAAGTCATATTTTGTTGAATACTATACACATATGTATGTATTTATGTACTTATATTGTGCCTATTATTATTTATTTATATAATTTAGCTATATACATATACAATAAATGTATGCAAAAATTGTATTTGACTTTAATACAGCCCAGCCGTATTTTGTTGAATACACAGTGCTGTGCAATGTAATAGACTGTTTTTCAAAATGTTGATTAATTAAATTATTTTGAAATGAATTTTTAGTTTTATTTATTTTTTTTTATAAATATGCAAATAAGTAAAATCTATATGATTGCATTTCTCTCAATAAGATTGAGAACTATATTAATATTATAAGCTCTTTTGAAATGATACAAACTTTGGTGTTTATAATTTGTTTGTTTTAAATAAATTTAGAAAAAATTTATTTATGTTGGGCTAGTTAGTGTTAATCGATTTATCTAATGTTGGAAACTCATTGGTCAATTAACCGACACAACCAAAACAACAATTATTTTCAAAAAGAATACAGATTAGTTTGATTTTAGAATTTGAACAAATGTATTAATTATAAATAAAATTTAAAAGAAATATCAATGATTTAAAATTTAAAACTTTTAATTTTGTGCGAATTGTTAAAGAAAATTATTTAAATTAAAACAGAAAAAAAATAATACAATTTTGATTAATCAATAACTTTTATGGCACTTCACTAATTTTTTATTTTAATTATTATTTCCAATAACCTACCCTACTGGCCATAATCGGTTACAAATTCTCTTTTAAAAAATGTATATAGTAGACAAAAAAAATAATTATGTTGAGAAATGTATTTTTTAAATATTTTTTTTTAAATTAAACATTCTACAGCGCAGTATAAATATTTATATCACGTCTATGTATTAATTTTTTTAGTTTATTTTATAGGAAATAAAATTGGAAATAATTATTTTACTGTACATACATATGTATGTATGTGTATCTTGCTTTAATAAAGGAATATATTTTCTTACATTCCAAAATATGTAAGGGACAACGAATTAGATAAATATTTATGTTAAAAAAATGTGATAAATTAAAAATTAACGATTGGAAGTTTTCCGTTTTTTTTTTGGATTTAATGTAATATCACGAACTCTTTATCATTTTAAAATCTGTCCTGAAAGTTGGGTTATATAACGTTTGAAACTTGAATTGTCTTGTTAAAATGCAATTTTCGCCCATTTTTGTCAATAAATAAAGAGCAGGGGCCAAATTACCGCATTCGATATCGAGTAAAATTTATCGTAATTTTCTTATTTGAGATTATGGCATTCGATATCGAGCAAGAAATTTAGTACATTTTATCATAATTTCGATATCGAAATCATTTTTCGATACGATAGCTCATTCGATCACGAATGCGGTAATTTGGCCCCAGCTTTTAAAATTGAATGTGGATTGTACTTTTCACTTTTGTTGGAACAAAACATCTTCTTGTTTTTTCAAAAGCGGACAAATTTGTAGCCTATTAAATATTATTTTAACCTCGTTTTCAATGTGCATTTATATGTACATAATTATGTATCGAGCGGGTCTTAATATTGCTAATTTCGACAAGTGACAGTAAAATACTTGGGTTTATATAAGTAAAAAATATTTGCCTATTTCGTTAACTATTTTATTTGTGTTGCTTTTTTTTTGGAAATTTTTTTTTCTGTATGTTGCAATGTTCTTATTGTGTAGTATAGTGTTTATAAAAGTTTGTATGCACTTGTAGTTCTATTTATTTATCCTGTTTAAAAATGTTGTTTGTTTTGTTTGGATATTCATATAAATAATGTCGTAGCTACTATGTGTTTTGATTTATTTATGTCTTATCAGCATATGTGTGTATGTATATTTCAGGAATGGATAAATATATAGCTTATATTCCAAATAAACTACAAATGATTATAAATGAAACTTTGGGAGACGAAGTAGTGTGGAAAGAACAATGTCAATTGGATGTTTCTGCTCAATCAGATAATTTATCTTGTATTAATGCTAAAGCTCGTTATATTCAGATACATTCGTTAAACACAGATGGAGACAGTGTTATTTGCAGCGATTCCTCCAGTACTGACTACGAAAAACTTAATCGAGATGTCATGGCGGAGACTGGGCAGTGTGATGTTAGTCAAATGGCGTTAAATAATATTGAAAATAATCAACCGTTATCTTCCATTCTAAAGGAAACAACTGTTTAAATAAAATAAAAGAATAAACCAATTACTTATTAATAAATAGTACATTTTACTATGAGTATAACATCGTTTATATTAATAGATATACAACGTATAGACGGACTTACATACATATATATTTAATCAATAGTACCTTTTTCTTGTCTGGCCCTCAGTTTACCTATTGCTGTTAAAATAAATAAAAAAATATTAATGTTGTTAAACCTGGCCAATTCATACAGATTACATACGTAAGAAAACAAATAAATTAAAAATATGTAATAAATACAGTGATAGATCTACACAAAACTAGTGTTTGTTTTTTCAATATCACGTACCACTGATATAAATATGGTTGGAAATTGGCATGGAAATCTTAAAACATACTGACACGTTTTCGAATTATTATGCTTTTAAATATTTACCATTATTAAGACAGTGATTAAAGTTTAATCTATGAATATTGTTTATATTGACGAGTTAATCTTTGCAAAAATTATAAATAAAAATGTTTGTGTAAAAAAACAAAAAAAATTGATTCCTCCACTGCTAAGGCAGATTCGTGAGTTACGTATGTATGTTCGATTTTCGCATTTTTTTGGTGTACATGTCTGTTATATATGTTGGTAATATCAGCCATTTTGGATTGTCAGTTTGTTTTTGACAGATAAAAGGTTAGTCGTGTTTTGGTGTGCTCTTCGATTTTTTACTATCAAAGAAACTGTATTAAGTTTTGTGTAAAAAATTTAATTAAATGCGCAAGAACATTTGAAATGTTGACTGTGGCGTTTGGCGAGTCTACTATGAGCAGAACACACGTTCAATTGTGGTATAACCGGTTTAAGGAAGGCCGAGCAGATGTTAATGACGATGCTTGTCCTGGTCGCCCGAGCACGTCAACAACCGATGAAAACATTGAAGCAGTGAAAAAAATGATTTTGAATAATTGTCGAATGAATATCAGAGAGGTTGCTGATGATGTTGGTATATCGTTCGGCTCATGCCAAGCAATTTTTACGGATGTTTCAGGCATGAAACGTGCGGCAGCGAAGATTGTTCCAAAATTGCTAAATTTGGAGCAAAAACAACATCGCATGGACATCGCTCAGGAGCTGTTGAACACCGTCAACGACGATCAAGATTTCCTCAAAGAGGTCATAACTGGTGACGAGTCATGGGTGTATGGCTATGACATTGAAACCAAAGCCCAATCATAAATACTTTTTGAAAAAATGAAAAATAACGGTCATTTTTTGATCAGACCTCGTATATAAAAATATTTTCTCATATCCCCCATATAAATTGCACTTCTGAAAATCACTTAAATACGCATAAATCTGTTACGAAAATAGTTTTCAGGCCGAAATTAAAGACAAATAATCCCCTTATACATCAAATGCGACGTACCAAATATTATGACGATCAGTCCCTAATTGGCCATAGCTCCCATGTAGGAACCACTTCCGAAAATCACTAATAAAACTCGTATAAACATCGTCATACCGAATTATAATTATAGGCCATATCTTCCATATAAGATCCACTTCCGAAAAACCCATTAACCTACATTTTTCAAATTTAGAACAAAATGTCCGCCCGTCCAGAGGAGACCATAAAAGAATTTGCTACAAAATTATTGCTAGTATCAATGTCCAAAAACAAACAAATAGGTAGAATTAATAAACAAATTTAGATCAATCAGGCATGTGATGGAAATCGAAAACGAATGAGTTTTGGAAGTACATTTTAATGCATTTCTAATCTAATTTTTAAAATTTTTCTTTTAAGATTCTCTTTAGTAGCACAATATCTTTATATTTTATGTGATAAAAGTTTTTCAATACAGAAATATTACGAAAAATTGAATTCTAAAACTCATTCGTTTTCGATTTGCATCACATGCCTGATTGATCTAAATTTGTTTAATAATTCTACCTATTTGTAGCAAATTCTTTTAAGGTCTCCTCTGGACGGGCGGACATTTTGTTCTGAATATATATGAAATAAACCTCTGCATGAATGGAATTTTTGTTAAGTAGTACACATGAACTTGCAAAATATGTGCACTTACTCGAAGTATATTTAAAAATAATGTTCATATTTTTGAGTACAATAAAAATACCGAATATGTATATGCTGTTAATCGGCTTTATGTTTACGAGTTAAGTACAGGTTTATTTTACGCTCGTACTCTTACCATACATGAAGAGAACATATCGAGTATCAAGCGACAACAACACTTCACGTGGTACTTGCAGTACTACGTGAAGTTTTGCAAATAAAATTTACATTTAATATTTTGTTAAAGTGTTCACGTTCTCTTCATAAGAAATATAACTAAATGAGGCAAGTTTAAAATATATTTAGTTATTTATTGAAAAGTAAAGTGTGGGAGATATTCGCAGGAATTTTAAATGAAAGCGGAATAGAAATGAAAGTTAATGAAAAAACAAAAAAGAAAAGTGTATGCATTGTGACAGAATGGGAAGTCGAAAACTGTCGATTATTTAAAACGATCGAGGACTCAGGGCTTCTTCTTTTTGATATCTGTTGGTGTGAAATATGGTGAAAATGTGACGTAGGAATCTAGTAAGAAAATTGGAATCGACTGGTAAGAAAATTGACTAATACTAAACTTAATTAGACAGCTTAATGAAAACACATGCATATACGAGTACGTCTGCAATTTTTACAGGTGAAAACATAAAATTGAAGGTTATCAAGACTTTAGAAAACTTTTGTTGCGAATTAAGCAATAATAGTGACATATAGAGGCTTCAATATGATTTCGGCTTTCCGTTCAAGTAATCATATATTTTGTATAAATCATTTGCTAAATAATACATGTAAGCACTTTGCTTAAATAATTTTGTAAGCACTTTGCTTAAAGAATTTAAAAATAATCAAGCAGACATTTTATGCAGAAAGAAATAGAAAAATATAAAAACTGATTATTAAAAAATTGATTGGAAAATAAAACGATTGACTTTTATTTAAAAATCCTAATAAAGCAGCGGTGGGATACTAAAAATTTGATACATTCATAATTCCTATGCCAAGAGGAAGCAGAAAGCGTTACATGTATACCAGAATGCAGAGAACACTCAGAGATAAGAGAAGTCTCACAAAACCGTTCACAGTCCTTGAATATTGATGTTGCTCAACAAGAAGCTATGGGAGATAACGAGATGACCATGCGTATTAATGCGTTAGAAAGACTTTACGTCTTTGAGTGACAAGTAACATGGGGCTTCCGGAAACAACATTAATTTTAAAATTGATTGTATTCCAGAATTTTAACCTGGAATACTTAATTTACCTGTACCAATATGGCTACATAAATTTGATAAAATAGGAGAATTGCATAATTGGGACGATCGATACAAAATATTTGCTATGCAGAATAGATTAAAGGGTTTAGCTAAAATTTGGTTTGAACGATTAAACAATTATCTATTATCCTGGGAAGAATGGAAGACCTTACTGATCAAATCTTTTCCGGATCATCAGGATTTTGCGGAAAATCTAAAGCGATTTCTAAGTCGCGTAAAACTTTCATCAGAGTCCATGACTAATTATTATTTTGAGAAGAAAATGCTAGCTAATTACCCTTATTCCAGTTGTCGTCATCGATATCGTCATCGTTTTTTAGTCGACATCATTTCGTATCGACACTAATTTGGTATTCTATAAACATCTTGCGACGATGACGACTGTTTATCGATTTTTGTAAACACATCTCTAATACTTGTCTGTTGATTTATTTTGTTTTGGTATTTGATGCAAAAAAAAATATTTTCAGTTTGATTAAAATTTTAATTTTTGTGGTATATTTCATTTGTTTTATGTTTTTGTGCAAAAATGTTTTTATTTGCGAATCTAATTGTGAATCAAGTTCGGATTCGATTGATGAACAAAATAAAAGAAACCTAGTACTACAAAGAAAGCAAATCAGACAGGAGTCCGACATCTTCAATTTGCCAGATAAAAAGTGGGTGTTAACATTTAATTATTTCCTAATGTTTATTTTATTCAAAAGGTTTAAAAATTACTTTAGACTTAATAAAGCAGCCTTTAAATATGTGTTGGAAGAAATAGATCCTTATTTAAAAAGTGTAATTAGATCAACATTTGTTTCAAAAACAAAATTAGCAGCCACATTAAGATTTTTAGCCCAGGGGTCGTACCAACTGAGTGTTGGGAACGACTTTAACTTGGGACTGTCGCAGATAGTCGTCTCCAAAATTCTGTCTGAAACATTAGATGTCTTAGAAAGCAGAATTTGTCTCCAATGAATCAATTTTGAAATGACCAATGCGGAGAAAAATGAAGCTAAACTACATTTTTTTTTTTTGAAAAAAAAAAAATAGATTTTCTTGGTGTTATTGGTTGTGTGGATGAGACCCACATTAAAATACTGGCTCCAAACAAAAACGACCAGCATATATACTTCAACCGAAAAGGGTTTTTGTTGGCGATCAACTTCTTTTTGACTTTAAATTTTAAGTCTCGCCAAACCTGTAAATACAATTTTTTATATTTTAATACTACACTCCTTAAATGATTTCCTTACTTTATGCAAACCATCTCCATCTCTTCTTGGCGGGCCAAGGGAATTTAATGTTTTGGTAATTTCGTTCCACTTTTCTTTGAAATTACTATTAACTGTACCTCTCTGAAATCCTTTTGCAAGAGAAGGATTTTTTTGCATTTCTTCTATAAGTTCATCAAATTGTTGCAGATATGTTACTTTCTTTTTTTGTTATTCTTCCATTTTTTTTATTTCTTAAAAAATTTCTTTAAAACACTTTAGTCGTTAACAAAAATTATGACGATAAGAACAGAGTAGCATCAACACAATATCGTCATCACATTTTCTTACAGAATAGCAAATATCTGTCAATAGTAATCGATAATCTTCAATAACGACAACTAGAATACCAATTTGAAACAAACGATACAAAACGACGTCGTTAAGTGTCAATGACGACAACTGGAATAAGGGTGAATGTTTGCAAAATAACTGGTAAGGATGCTGTATCATGCATTATAGATGGTTTACCTGGAGGAAGTGTACAAGTTAGTGCAAGAGCTGGGAGATTTTAAACTCCAGAAGATTTATTTGGTCATTTTTTGTCTACATTTTCCGATGTAATGGAATCTCAATCAAAAAACAGGCGCATTGAAGGCCGCGCCATTACCGTAGCAGAGAATAGTGAGGAGAAGATTTTTTTTTTTTTTAATACATTTCATTTATTTATTGAATCTTCAGAAATGAAATGACAATAAGTTTTCGAATCTTAATACTAAAAGAAAATAATAAGTCCAGCCAGTGCTAGACAAAATATTATGATACTACAAAAAATTTATATCCACTGATCCAGTCATCTGTTTTGCGCTTGAGTTAAAGCAAGGGTATCCCTCCTTCTCAACCGAACATGGCCACTAAAGTTAAGGATGTCTCGTGCAAGTGGGTTTGGATGGTGTTCAAGTTTGCTGACAAATTTTGAGCCGTATTTTGTAAGTTCGACTTTCACCAAAGGAATGCCTAGATCTTTGTGAAATCTAGAATTTTTAACGTACCATGGAGCTGCAGTAATTGTACGTAGAATCTTATTTTGACCCCTTTGAATTTTTTCAATGTTGGATGCTGAGGCAGAACCCCATAATTGAATTCCATAACACCAGATTGACTTTAGAATTGCATTGTACAACAAAAGTTTGCAATCCAACTTTAATGTAGAATTTCTGCCGATTAGCCAATTAATTTGCACTGCTTTTAATCTCATCTGGGTAAGTTTTGCGTCGATATGAGACTTCCAAGTTAAACGACGATCGAGGTGGATTCCGAGGTATTTGACTTCATTGTGTTGCGGGATAATTTGATTATTTATTCTGATGAACGAGCAGGTATCTTTTCGCAATGTGAAAGTTATATGAATACATTTCTGTTCGTTAACCCTGATTTTCCAAAGCTCAAGCCAATTTTCTAGCTTATAAACATATTTCTGCAAGTTCTGTGATGCTATTTGATGGTCCTTATGAACGCTGATAAAGGCTGTATCGTCTGCAAAAGTTGAAGTATGTATTATGGGGTCTAACGGCATATCGGATGCATAAATCAAATATAAAGTTGGACCCAGTATGCTACCCTGTGGCACACCTGCTTCAATTGGCTGAGCGGGGCTTAAAAAATCGCCTTCTTTGATTGTAAATTTGCGACCATATAAATAAATTTTCATAAGTTTGTGGGTGTTAGCAGGCAGAGTTAATTTAATTTTATGCATTAAACCTTCATGCAAGACTTTGTCGAACGCTTGGGAAACATCAATGAAAAGCGCGGAACAGTATTTTTTCTCTTCAAACGACCGTCTTATCACATTTACCAATCTGTGTGTTTGTTCGATGGTACTGTGTTTAGCTCTGAACCCGAATTGGTGATTTGGGATACATTGAGTGTCGTTCAGAATTGGAATCAACTTAGCCAATAACAATTTTTCAAACAGTTTTGAAATTGTCGGCAGTAGACTAATTGGCCTATATGACTCTACTTTAGTGGGGTCCTTCCCTGGCTTAGGAATCATGGTAATCATAGATACCTTCCAATCTGTAGGATAGTATTCTAGGCGTAAAATAGCATTGAAAATAAATAGGATAATTTTTCTAGCTACACGAGGTAACTCCACAAGCATTTTGTTGCTGATTTTATCCATACCTGGAGCTTTTTTAAGATTCAGAGTACCAATAGCGCTTTGAACATCATTAAAGCTAAGTGTTAGAGGTACAGGAGGTCTAATAACGAGTGGAGGCAAATAAGATGCATTATTTGAGTTGTTTATAGTAAACACTTTTCTCAAATGATTAACAAATAAAGTCCCCTTCTCGGAATTATTTCTAGCCCAGTCACCAGTCGGATTTCGCAGAGGAGGCTTTCCTCTAACTGGTCTTTTTAAACCTCGTGCCGCCTTCCATAACGAATAGTCAGATTGTGGGGTACTATCAAGACCCTCCAAGTAAGATTTAAGTGAAGCCATTCTTTGGGTTTCTAAGAAATTTCTTAGTATATCTCTGCATACCCGTAGCCTAGCTTTCAGTCCAGGAGACCTGTGAATTTGCCACTCTCTTCTAACTCTTCTTTTTTCTGACAGGAGATGATCGAGTTCAGCGAAATAAGTTCTATTTGTCCCACTTCTGCACTCAACGTCGTATGTGGAGGCGTGATGTACAGCTCTTCGTATGTCCTCAGTAAACTTGCCAATCGACCCATTAATATCCTCGGTAGTTCTCAACACTACATTTTCCATGCAGTGGGAACTTAATTACTTTTTATACTTTATCCAACTTACTCTGGTTTTAGATATGTCCCGAAATGGTGAGCCACTCCCTTGAAGGAAACGCATTGAAAGAATAGAAGGAGAGTGATCTGAAGACAAGTCTAATGAAGGCTCCACTTGTATCGATTCTACAGGGATATTTTTCACTACTCCGAAGTCAATAACATCGGGAATCTTCCGTCGGTCCGTCGGCCAGTAGGTGGGATGTCCACTTGAGAGTACATCTAAGCCCATTTTGGCAATGGTGTTGAAGAGTTCACGACCCTTCGGGGTCACCAGACGTGAACCCCAAAAAGTGTGTTTGGCGTTAAAGTCACCAGCAACTAAAAATCTAGCTCCAAGGGAATTGAAGAAGCTGTAGTATTGGTGTTCTTTTATTGAAAATCGAGGCGGCGAATAAATTGATGATAAAACAAAATTGTATTGACAGAATTCAATACAAATGTTTGTTGCTTGTAGGTAATCCTCACATATGTTGTTCATTAAATAATGTTTTATTCTGTTTTTTATAAGAATTGCCGATCCTCCACATGCTCTTCCGCGGGGATCTTTAGTATCATACAACACGTAGCCATTAATTTTGAAGTACGCTGTCGCCGTCAAGTGAGTTTCAGCAATCAGCATGACATCAATCTGCTTATCCATCAGGAAGTGTTCCAGTTCGTTTTTATGTTGGCGGAGGCCGTTCGCATTCCAAAAACAAATTTTTAAACAAATCATTTCTTTAAAATGGCTTGTAAGATAGTGGATTGCATTTTCAGCATTTCCTGCATCATAGATGTCATAGTGGTCGTAAAAGTGTTCATGGTTTGGACAAGTGTCTGCAATGTAGTCTCTAGAGTGTTAATATTAGGCTCGTAATATTGTGATTTAGGTGCCTGCTCCAAACCTGGCATATTAGATTTAACCACGTTAGCGGAAGAAACTTGTCTAGAACTAGGCGCGTTTTCATGACTAGTGGACCGTAACAATTGCGGGAAATTGTCACTCGATGCCAAAATAGGCTGTTGACGATGATCAGGTAATACTACCGTCTTGTTGGTACTTATGCCTTTCAAATGGGTGTAAATTGGACAACCTCTATAATTTGCGGTATGATTACCTCCGCAGTTACTGCATTTTTTGATTTTTGAATCAGTTTTCGACATTGAGCAGTTGCATGTAGCTCCCCACACGCAACACAAACTGGCGGCAATTTACAATACGCCTTGGTGTGACCAAATTCTTGACAGTTGAGAAAATTTGGCGTGAAAAGGGGCGTGAAAGGGGCGTGGCTTAAGAAATCTTTATTTTTACCTCGCCTGGAGTATATAATGTGTATACAATTTGAAGTAAATCTGTTAAAAACTATATGGGAGCAATTACATAATTTTTTAAAAAAGTGGGCGTAAAAGTGGGCGTGGTAAAAATAAAGATTTCTTAAGCCACGCCCACTTTTACGCCCACTTTTTTAAAATATTGTAATTGAAGACCAAACCTTTGGACCGATATTTTTGAAATTTTCACAGCATTTAACTGGGACTCTGGTATGATTAATAGGGTACTTTTTTGGCCACGCCCACTTTTTAAAAATTATGTAATTGCTCCCATATAGTTTTTAACAGATTTACTTCAAATTGTATACACATTATATACTCCAGGCGAGGTAAAAATAAAGATTTCTTAAGCCACGCCCCTTTCACGCCAAATTTTTGAAAGTTTTATACTTTTTGTTCTCTATACAAATTTGTTCATTCCAACGTATTTTTTTTATTTGGTAGTATATTGCTCTTAATACTGTTAACGTCGCCATATAACTATGAACTACGCCTACTTCATCGCCCCCTTTTTTAATTCAGATACTTACGTATACCACTAACAATGTTTGCTATACAAAATACTTTTTTTGTAATATGTATTTACCTAAAGTTATATATACTTTTTAACTACATACATTTTTTTATTACCAAATCCCCATTTTTCGCCCCATTTCACCTGAAATTATATTGCTTTTAATCTATATATATATATAAATGAATGTGTGTCTGTATGTTTGTGCTTAATAGGAGGCCAAACCCTTGGACCAATCTGCCTGAAATTTTTACAGCATGTTACTGTGACTCTGGAAGGAATAATAGGTACAAACGGTGGTGGCACCGCCCATATAACCCACAAATTTAACCCGCCATATTTTGGGCATTTTTTGACGTACGTTGGTGATATTTGGTACATATGGTATTGGCATAATTAGGAATACGTACCAGGAGAAAAGTGAGTGGGAACACGCCCCTTTTTAGGAAAATTAAACATCGTAATATAGTCTTAACTACTGGACCGATCGTCATTAAATTTTCACAACAGGATATTCTTACGAAATAATAAATTCTTGACTATGTAAGTGGACAAAGGGGCATGGTCTCGCCTAAAGCATTGCAATAAATACATTAAAATTAAATAAATAAATGTTTGTAAATATATAAATACGTTTTGTTTTATGACGAGGGGGGGGGGGGGGGTAGCAAAGCACACCGGGTTTAGCTAGTATAATAATAAGGATCGAATATGGGTTAAATCCGAGAAGAATATTTTTTGACCCGAATTTATTTGTTTTTTGGAAATGGTTCTTATATGGCAGCTATGAAAAATTATGGGCCGATCTTCCTAAATTTTGGAACAGTTATTTTCGTGCATATGAGGATATTTCACGTAGAATTTCAACCAAATAACGGTATATATAAGATATACATATATTAGTGTTAATGTGGATTTCGAGAGTGGACCTTATGTGGGGGATATTGTCAAATATGGACCGATATTCTCAAAATCCAGCAATTTGATTTAGGCATGTATGTAAATGATCCGTGTAAAATTTTGGATTGGCACCCTTATTTATAAGAGATTTATGAGTATTAAAGTTATTTTCGGAAGAGGGCTTTATATGGGGCATACGGTTAAAAATAGACCGAAATTAACAAAATTTTGTGGGATGATTTTTGTATATATGTAAATGATCTGTGCAAAGTTTAGAGTCGGCACCGATATTTTTACAATATATATAGGGGAAAATGTCTTTTTCAGATGTGGTCCTTGTATGGGAGCTATGACCAGTTCTGGGCCGACCACCATACAATTTAGTACAACAATTTATTTGCCTATAAAGAGTATTTGTGTCAAATTTTAGTCGTTTAACATTATTTATATCTATTTTATACGTATTTAAGTGAATTTTGGAAGTGGGGTCTATGGTCAAACATGGACTGAACTAAAAAAAATTTCGTTTTGCGATTTCTTTTTGTATACAACTTATTTTTGCTGAATTTTGTCTTGATATTCCAATTTTATAGGCATTTAGTTATCATTCAGCCATATTTCGGGAATATATATATTTGTATGGGGGCTATGAGAAATCATGGACCGATTCTTACTATTTTCCGCACACTTTCTTCTTTTATCATATAAACAATGTATACAAAATTCCATGGTATTATCTGCAATATATTTCAAAATAATGCAATAAAATGGAGAAAAAAATATCAAATTTTTATAGAGGTTGTCTCACATATTGGTTGTTGTTGTTGTTGTAACAGCAGTAATTGCTGAGTTGACAGCCCTTGGCCGAGTGATATCGGGTCATTCCGGTGCGTAGAACCGGCTGTCGTGGGAATTCACATATTGGTCCATAACTCTGGTTGACTTAAACCGATTTTGCTGATTTTAAATAGCAAACTTCTCGAAAGCATTTCTGACAGAATTATTAAAGATTTGGATCCCGAATATATTTAAGGGCTTCAAAAAACACTCAGACAGACAGACGGACATGGCTTAATCGACTCCGCTATCTATAAGGATCCAGAATATATATACACTATATAGGGTCGGAAAATTATATTGTGGAAATTATTATTGTGACAAAATTATATATACCCTTCTCATGAAGGTGAAGGGTATAAAAACAAAAAGTGACCTCGAATTTAAGAATTATTTAATAAAAAATCATACAAAGAGGTCGAAAATATTTAGAATAAAATTATTTTTTTTAATTTTTGTTGTTTGAGCAGCATAAGTGCAAAAATTACGTCTGAGACTTTTTGCAATGTTTGTACCATTTTATACCATTCCACAAATTCTCGGTTGCCATGTTCGGCAACTAAAGTTAACAGCTTACAGTTGTCATCTACAATCAAGCACGGTGCAGGGTCTGTAATGGTGTGGGGATGTGTTTCCAGTGCAGGAGTAGGGAATATTCATTTTATGGAGGGTAAAATTAACCGATTCCAATATTTGGACATATTGAAGCAAAATGTGAAACAGAGTGCTGAAAAATTAAACATATTGGACACATTTGCTTTTTATCAGGATAACGATCCGAAGCACATTTTACACGTTGCGAAGATGTGGCTAATTCATAATTGCCCAAAATTACTGCAAACACCCGCACAGTCCCCAGTTCTCAACATTATTGAGCATGTGTGGGAAGAACTTGCCCGAAAGCTCTATAAATCTACTTTCAGCATATTAGACCAGTTGAAAGAGGGAATACGACGTGAATGGAACAATATAAGTCCAGAGTTTTGCGCTAATCTCATGCAGTCGATGTCCCGACGTTTAGAAGCAGTAATAAAAGCAAAAGGTTTTGCTTCCTAGTTCTAAAACTGTATATTTTATTTGACTGTCCAATTATGCGTTGTTATTTTAGTTTTCTTTTCTTATTTTAAAAATCGTTTTGAAAAAAAAACATGCGAAGTATTATACATTGTTTTAAAGGTTTTTTAATAATCTACAACATAGCATCAATTTTTTTAGAATTATTTTTTTGTATGTTTTTGGCAACTGTCAAATCCACTGAGGTTCGGTTGCCATCCGTAATCGACCCATTAGTGTTGTGAACGGTAATCGGGGTCATAATTTTTATATTAATTCTATATATGTATATAGTTTTCCAAGCCTATGTATATTGCTTATTCATTTTCAAGAGAAATTTGTTTTTCATTCATACATAAAATTGTAAAAAGCAGCTAAAAATATTATTAGTTTTTTGTATTTGATTGTGTAAATAGAAAAATCCGAAAAAAAATCCAACAATGTCCTTTTTTGTTTAGTTGTTGTATGCATACTCATTTTTTTTTTTTTTTTTTTTTTTTTTTGCATTTAATTATTTATTTAATATTAATATTTGAAATGACAATAAGTATTCAAATCTTAATACTAAAAAGAAAATAATAAGCCCAGCCAGTGCTAGACAAAAATTTTTATGATACTAAAAAAAATTTCACATCAACTGATCCAGTCATCTATTTTGCGCTTGAGTTAAAGCAAGGGTATCCCTTCTTCTCAACCGATTGTGGCCACTAAAGTTAAGGATGTCTCGTGCAAGGGGGTTTGGATGGTGTTCAAGTTTGCTGACATACTTTGACGCATATTTTGTAAATTCGACTTTTACTAATGGCACGCCTAGATCTTTGTGGATTCGAGAATTTTTAACATACCATGGTGCTGCAGTAATTATACGTAGAATTTTATTTTGACCCCTTTGAATTTTTTCAATGTTGGATGCTGAGGCAGTACCCCATAATTGAATTCCATAGCACCAGATTGGCTTTAGTATTGCATTGTACAACAAAAGTTTGCAATCCAATTTCAATGTAAAGTTTCTGCCGATTAGCCAATTAAGTTGCACTGCTTTTAATCTCATTTGTGTAAGTTTCGCTTCAATATGAGACTTCCAAGTTAAACGGCGGTCGAGGTGAATGCCGAGGTATTTGACTTAATTGTGTTACGGGATAATTTGATTATTTATTCTGATGAACGAGCAGGTATCTTTTCGCAATGTGAAAGTTATATGAATACATTTCTGTTCGTTAACCCTGATTTTCCAAAGCTCTAGCCAATTCTCTAGTTTATAAACATAATTCTGCAAATTCTGTGATGCAACTTGGTGGTCCTGATGGACGCTGATAAAGGCTGTATCGTCTGCAAAAGTTGACGTATGGATTTTAGGGTCTGACGGCATGTCGGAGGCATATATCAAATATAAAGTAGGACCCAGTATGCTACCCTGTGGCACACCTGATTCAATTGGCTGAGCGGTACTTAAAAAATCACCTTCTTTGATTTTAAATTTGCGACCGTATAAATAACTTTCCATGAGTTCAGAGTTAATTTTATTTTGTGCATTAAACCGTCATGCCAAACTTTGTCGAACGCTTGCGACACATCAATGAAAAGGGCGGAGCAGTATTTTTTGTCTTCAAACGACCCTCTTATCACATTTACCAATCTGTGTGTTTGCTCGATGGTGCTGTGTTTAGCTCTGAAGCCGAATTGATGATTAGGAATACATTCAGTGTCATTCAGAATTGGAGTCAATTTAGTCATTTAGGCAGTAGACTAATTGGCCTATATGACTCCACTTTGGTATGGTCCTTCCCTGGCTTAGGAATCATAGTGATCATAGACACCTTCCAATCTGCAGGATAGTATTCTAGGCGTAAAATAGCGTTGAAGATAAAGAGGATAATTCTTCTTGCTACACGAGGTAACTCCACAAGCATTTTATTGCTGATTTTATCCATACCTGGAGCCTTTCTAAGGTTCAGAGTACCAATAGCGTTTTGGACATCACGAAAGTTTAGTCTTAGAGGTACAGGAGGCCTTATAACAAGTGGTGGCAAATCAGATTCGTTATTATTTGAGTTGTTTATAGTAAACACATTTCTCAAATGATTAACAAATAATGTCCCTTTCTCGGAATCATTTCTAGCCCAGTCACCAGTCGGATTTCGCAAAGGAGGTTTTCCTCTTACTGGTCTTTTTAAACCTCTTGCCGCCCTCCATAACGAGTAGTCAGATTGTGGGGTACTATCAAGACCTTCCAAGTAAGATCTAAGTGAGGCCGTTTTTTGGGTTTCTAAGAAATGTCTTAGTATATCTCTGCATTCCCGTAGCCTAGCTTTCAGTTCAGGAGACCTGTGAATTTGCCACTCTCTTCTCATTCTTCTTTTTTCTGATAGGAGATGTTCGAGTTCAGAGAAATAAGTTCTGTTTGTCCTATTTCTACATTCAACGTGATAAGTGGAAGCGTGATGCACAGCTCGTCGAAGGTCCTCGGTAAAGTTGCCAATCGACTCATCAATATCGTCGGTAGTTCTCAACACAACATTTTCCGTGCAATGAGAACTTAAATACTTTTTGTATTTTATCCAACTTACTCGGGTCTTAGTCATGTTCATAAATGGAGAACCACACACTTGAGGGAAATGCATTGAAATGATAGTAGGAGAGTGATCTGAGGACAAGTCCAGTGAAGGATCCACTTGCATCCATTCTACAGGGATATTTTTCATTACCCCAAAGTCAATAACATCGGGAATCTTCCGTCGGCCAATAGGTGGGATGTCCACTTGAGAGTACATCTAAGCCCATTTTAGCAATGGTGTTGAAGAGTACGCGACCCTTTGGGGTTACCAGACGTGAACCCCAAAATGTGTGTTTGGCGTTAAAGTCACCAGCAACTAAAAATCTAGCTCCAAGGGATTTAAAGAAGTTATGGTATTGGTGTTCTTTTATTGAAAATCGAGGCGGAGAATAAATCGATGATAAAACAAATTTGTATTGACAGAATTCAATGCAAATGTTTGTTGCTTGGAGGTAATCCTCACTTATGTTATTCATTAGATAATGCTTTATTCTGTTCTTTATAAGAATTGCCGAACCTCCACAAGCTCTTCCGCGGGGGTCTTTAGTATCGTAGAACTCGTAGCCATTAATTTTGAAGTACCCTGTCGACGTCAAGTGAGTTTCAGCAATCATCATAACATCAATCTGCTTATCCATCAGGAAGTATTCCAGTTCATTTTTATGTTGGCGGAGGCCGTTCGCGTTCCAGAAACAAATTTTTAAATAAATCATTTTTTAAAATGGCTTGCAAGATAGTGGATTGCATTTTCAGCATTTCCTGCATCATGGATGTCATGGTGGTCGTGAAAGTGTTCATAGTTTGGACAAGTGTCTGCAATGTTGTCTCTAGATTGTTGATATGCGGCTCAGAATATTGGGGTTTAGGTTCCTGCTCCAGACCTGGCATATTACATTTAACGACGTTTGCGTAAGAAACTTGTCTAGAACTTGGCGCGTTTACATGACTAGTGGACCGTAATACTTGAGGGAAATTGTCACTCGATGCTAAATTTGGCTGTTGAGGGCGATTAGGCAATACTGACGTCTTGTTGGTTCTTATGCCTTTCAAATGAGTGTAAATTGGACAACCTCTATAATTTGCGGTATGATTACCTCCGCAGTTACTGCATTTTTTGATTTTTGAGTCAGTTCTCGACTTATCGCATTGAGCAGTTGCATGTAGCTCCCCACACGCAACACAAACTGTCGGCAATTTACAATATGCCTTGGTGTGACCAAATTCTTGACAGTTGAGACACTGGACGGGTCCCTGACGCTTATGTGGTTCTTCCACGGTGATTCTACGATGCAGAAGGTACATCAGATTGTAGATGGGATGGGACTCATTTTTCTTTAAGACAACATCTCCAGGTTCCAATTCTACCCTGAACATGGGCTGAGGGATCTTTTCACGGTTTCTAATATTCACTACGCTCTTGATTTTTAACCCTTTGTCCATTAAACCGGTTTTTATCTCCGCGGGATCAACACATGGGTCTATACCCTTTAGAACGACTTGGAGTCCTTTTGCGCTTTTGAGCTGGTAGGTATAGAAATCCCTAGTCTCCCTTTCCAGCTGGTTGGACAATTTTCGAAAATCATCTTCCCTATTCACTTGTATCTTTGTCTCGCAGATATTTCCATGTTTCATTGAGGTTACGCTAAACATGTTTTCACCTATTACAGCAACAATTCCTTGTACCAATTTACTGGAAGTCGGCTCTCTTAGATAAATTGGTGGGGGCTTAAACGTCTTCTTCGGAAGTTCTGGCTCATCCGTCTGGAGGAGAGCAAACCTATTTTGATCATTACTCACGGTCTTAGGAGCTTTTGCATTTGATGACACTTGAGCAGACTTCGGGCTCCTCTGTCGCTTGAGAACGGTTATGTACTTATCCATACCTACTTGTTTTTTGGGTTTGACTGCACTATTTGATGAAGATGATGTTTTTACATCTGTTGAAATCACAATATTGGGCGAACAGGAACGACGCCGTTCCACGGCTCTTGCAGTGAGAAAATTCTCCAAAGATTTTTTTATGGATTCTTCCTCAGAGATGCATCTAGTTTTTCTAGTCGAGCTAAGCTCTTTCTCAGAATTACATCTGAGAGGAACACTCATACAGTTTTTATGTGATGTTTAATGTTTATTTTTTTTTATATATTTTAACCTATTACGATTTTTTTTTTCACTTTTTTGTTTAATTTCAACTTTTTACACTTTTTCACCTATTACGATTTTTTCACCGAAAATTCAGCCGCACTAAAAGTAACACGTCCGAACAGTTCGATGAGACGAGACTGAATGAATACTCGAATGCATACTCATAAAAATAAAAAACACAACCAGTATAAACAAAATTTTCAATAATATGTGAAAAATAAAAAGTTAATTTCTGTTTCAATAAAATTTGAGAATAATTTGTTTTGTAAAGAAATTTTTTTTTGCATTCTTTTAGTATAGCATAATCGATAATGAATTAATTCGAATCAAGCATTCGCAGTACTCTGAACATTATGATGAGCTAATTTTACCTCTACCTAGATTCTCAAGCATTTTTAATGTAATGCCTAAAAGTAAACAAATATCATACCGTCATAAAATTAAGAAACATTTATTTAATTTAAATGGTAAGACGAGAATAGTGGGTACAATTTTAAATGAAAATTATTATAAACGTGACCATTAATTAACCAGAATTTCTATCGCGTCAGGTTAAATATTATACATACAATCCACTTTGTACGGATTATACAATAATATATTAATCTATTCAATGAGTTTTTTAGCTTTGAAATATCTGCGTAAATAGAGAACTTGCCATGTTGCCAATCCCAAAAGACAACACATACTAAAGATACTAAAGAACAGAACTCGGCTGTTTGTTTTCTCTGGAAATAGATAGAAATGACAATACATTTATGCAACTGATCGTTATAAACATTTTAGCATACCATTAGTATCTCTCATTTCCTCTTCACGTTTTCGCATTAAGGCAAAATCTCTTACTATAGAATCCGACAAATCTTCTAAGCGTTTCAAGTCAACTTCCAAGGGCTTGATTTTTGAAGCTTCCGCAATCTAAAAATTTTAAAATAAAGACACTCAGCATAATCTATTAGACCCAATTTACATGAAGCAATTTATATTAAAAATATTGATACAATTTTTTCCTTAAAATTTCGTCGGTGTTCACGCAGCACAATTCTAATTGCTTAAATTGTATTTTAGCTTGAGAGTATACACACATTTGTATACACATCAGTAATACGTGTAAGCGTAAGTATATTTCCCTCACCCCGATGTCTTAAGGGAAATCATCATAGCTTAAAAAATTGCTTCGTGTAAATTTGGGCTTAACCAAAATGTAAACATAATACTTACACCTTCGTAACTCTTTGTTTCAACACCTTTTTTGGTTACAAGTGCAACTTCTTGAGCAATTCCACGTTGATCTATAAAAGTAAGTTTATGATTTTTTTTAAATTCATTTGTATATATTTTGTAGTCGTTTAATTATTACTTACGTGGTGGTACCTTCGATATAAAACAAATTTCGTAAGTATCGTAAACTTCAGACATGAAACTGAATTTCCCCTTTGTTATATGATCTTTCTGAGACAAAATGTGACCCTTAGTGTCGCGTGCCTTAAAATTTCCATAAAAACTATTTCAACTGAAGTTTGCGGTATCAAAAACTACTTACAATATAATCTATCACTTGGCCAGGAACATCAGAAACCTCATATTCGCCCATTACTAATTGGTTCGCCTGTATATCCTCTTTAAGACATTTTTGCGTATTTGGAGTCAAATGGAACATAACACAATTAACATAATTAATTAGTGCACATAAAGAAACGAATAATGTGGCTGTTAATTTCATTATAAATTTTTTATAATTACTTTATCAAAATTGTTTTCGCCAGAATAAAAAATATAAGAAAACTGACAGAAGAGATGAGGTGGCCGATTTGTGGAGCTGAAAGTGTTGCCAGATATTTTGTATTTCCCTAAATATCTTTAAAAATCTCCTAAATATTGTAGATCTGGAAAAATAATATAATACATTATAAATATATTTAAAAAATATGGATCACAAAATAATATATTTATAACTTAAGCATATTCCAAAAACTGATAATTTGACAGTGACGAAAGATTTTACACAAACAAAAATGCCTGTTGTTCTTGCCTTGTGGTAATTGTTGTAGCGTTAGTCTGTGGTTGTAGCAATGCTGTCACCTAGTATTTATTTTCACCATGGGCTTAGAGCTGCAAAACTATCGATGGTACTATCGATAGTATCGATAGTTTCATTTTTGGTGTACTATCGAGTTTTTTCCGATAGCGATACTATCGACAAAATTTTTCATTATTAAAAAAACAGCGTAGCTGACAAGAATTGGTCGGCGGCATATTTTAAATTAATTGTTCGGCAAAAAATTTCGGCGCCGGTGGATATTTTTAAAACTTAAATATGAAATTAGTCAATTAGATTGAAATTTTAACTTTTTTTCAATATAAGGCGTTAATAAAATTAAATTAGTTCAACAAGTGTTAACTAGTGTAAGTGATATATTCAAGAAAAATATGATCAAAACTGGCTACTTACATATATCGCAAGGCATCAGCGGATAAAAATATTTTAACAACGGATAAAACACAATGTCATCCAACCGACTTTGCTTTATTTTTGCAATTTGCTGGTGACGCTTTGGTTTTTTGTAAGTAAATTATTAAGAAAAAGTTTAAAACGTTTTTTCACGCATTGGCCTTCATATTAAATCAGCAATTCTATTTTTTGTATTAATTGAAGATTGAAAATAGTTCAATTACATGTGAGTTTATATTCTTTAATTTTGAACGAAGGTTAACAGCCGTATGCAAAAACGATTGCTGGTTTTATACCTTTGAGCAAATTTAAATTCAACAATTGTTTTTGCATACAGTTTTTAATATTCGATACTATCGATAGTACGATAGTTTTATGACAAATTATCGAATTGACCACTATCGACTATCGAAACTATCGAGTGGGGCGACTATCGATAGTTTTGCAGCTCTACAAGGGCTGTCAACTCAGCAATGACTGCTGTTACAACAACAACAACAACGGCAACTACTTGTATATTAACGTAAGTATAACCATGGTGAAATTAAATACTAGGTGACAGCATTGCTACAACAATTACAACAAGGCAAGAACAACAGGCATTTTTGTTTGTGTAAAAACTTTCGTTACTGTCAAAAACATCTGGCATAAAATAAAGAAAACAAACAATACAACAATACAAACAATAAACTTTGACTATTTGTAAACAACTTTTTGACATTTTCAATTTCACCATGAATAATCAGCTGGCGCTATGCTGTCACCTAGTATGAATTCACCTAGAGTATAACAATGTTAAAAATAAACTGGGCCCCTTTATATTTTTCTCTATTAATATTGATATATCTTTATAATCTGGGGGGTTACTCTCTATTGCGATGCGAAAGCAAATGCGAGAGTAACCCCCCTGGGGTATATTGAACACAGGCTTCGCTAAAAATACTTTATCGATATATAGAAACTCGCCCGCTGTGGCGAATGTGTTTAATGCTTAAACATAATAGTAAATATAGCTAATTATCTAAAAATATCTTTTATCTCATATATACTATATGGTAAATCTCTGATTACGGCCAACGGCCGCTAATGGGAATTGTTTAAGATATCAAAATCAAAAGTATTTTCTGACAACAATATACTTCCCGATCTAAAATTTGCCATTAAAATGTCAATGTAATTAAAATATGCCTCAAAAAAGGAAACATTTAAACTGGCAACGCTTTTTTTATTGAATATTGGCTCCGTTTAGACGTAAAATGTGTATTTCTGACAGTATGACTACTCGTGATAAATAGTTGTCATTATAAACATCGAATTTGTATTAAGAAATTATGTACCTATTAGGTGTAAAACCATTTATTAATGTTATTGAAGCTTTACGATATAAGTAAGAGGCCATTTAGACGATGCAATTTTGCATGCAACTGATGTTTGTTGGCGAACGGGTGAAAGAAGCAAGGGGGTAGAAAAAGTTGCACGACTTCGTTTGTCATGCAATTTTTTGACATTTCCTTTTACCATCGTTTGTGTTTTACTTATTTTGTTTTATTCTTATTCTGACTTTGAAGTGTGCGTTATAAAAATTAATGCGCAAGAACATTTTCAATTACTTCTTCTGTATTAAAATCTTCTATTTTTTATATTTTTTAAAATTTTTGTATATTGTATTTATGTAAATGTATGTATATTATTTTATATACATACATATGTACATATATTTTTTGTATATTATATTTACATATATTTTACAATTTTGTTTTCTTTGTTGCGAATGAAAAACTAAAGAGGAATGTGTAATTAAACGTCAAAAAGTTGCATGATTTGTTGCACGTAAAATTGCATCGTATAAATGCACAATATTTTACGTAGCAATTTTAAAAGAGAATGTAAAAAATTGCATGCAATTAATTGCATCATCTAAAAGGCCTCTAAGTATTAAAGTTTGCTGAAAACTTTGTCTTACTGTAAAATGTCATTTACCATTATGGCTGATATATTCAAATTTATATTGTTATTATGCGACATTTCGTTACACGTTCTGATAAAATAGTCACCACAAAGTATACAAAACAAAATAAACAAAACAATTTCAGTAGAATATTTGAATTGTGATTTTTATGTTTGTGATTTCAATAACTTACTAAATTGTATTTTAATAATTGTTATACTTTGTGGTATGTATGCATTGTGGAGTTTATGCATTCGTTAGATGATATAAATGCATTTTTTATGATTGTATCAAACAATACAAAAATACTCTGCGCCAGAAAAATAGTAACATAAAGAAAACAAAAAGGCAGTTCCCCTTCTGTCACCTCTGTATACTTTCTGATCCTATCACAGGATATACAGAGGTGTAATTTTGTCCACAAAATTCGTGTTGTTTATAGTTCTTTGCTTTTTCAGATTACCAATATACCAAAAAAATTTTTTTTCTCTCTTTAAGAGAACTGCCTTATCAGCTGATTGTAAAGCCTCAGTTAGTAACTGTAATGGAATGTAACTTCAACAGTAAGAAACAGCTGATGGATAGTGTTATGTGTAAAGTAATGCAAATGGTTATGGAGATGTAAAGTAACGCAACACCGTAATGTATGAATCTGTAAGAAATAGAATTCCCTTACATTTTTACGTCATTACACTACACTTTGCATGTGTAAAATACATGTGCAAATACATATGTAATTTTTTCGATTAGAACACGCTCTATTTTCCTGTGACAAACATAAACAAAACAACTGGTTTGTTTTAAAACAAAATTGTTTGAAAGAACATATTGTAAAGAAAAATTAAATAAAATGTATAATGACGTATTTTTAATAAATTAAATTATGCTTATTATATTTATTGCAGTTAGATCGGCCAAAAGAAGCAATTATTGAAATTTATACACGTTAAAAAGTCAGCTTTTGTTTACATTTGTAGGTTATGTCATACGGAAAAACATAAGCAGGTGTGATAGCAAAAATTATGAATCGTATGTGAAATGGAAATTTTGACATACATACGGAATTACATATGGGTAAAGGTGCCATCAGACGGGATGTATTTTACATATGTACTGTCAAATTTTCCATCTGTAAAAGTTGTACACATCGTGTGATACATGTGAAACTTTGCATATGTAAAATACATGTGGAAATACATATGTAATTTTTTCGATTAGAACACGCTCTATTTTCCTGTGACAAACATTAACAAAACAGCTGTTTTGTTTTGATACAAAATTGTTTGAAAAAATATATTGTAAAAGAAATTAAAGAAAATTAATTTTTAATAAATTAAATTATGTTTATTATATTTAGTGCAGTTAGATTGGCCAAAAGAAGCAATTATTGAAATTTATACACGTTAAAAAGTCAGCTTTTGTTTACATTTATAGGTTATGTCATACGGAAAAACATAAGCATGTGTGATAGCAAAAATTATGAATCGTATGTAAAATGGAAATTTTGACATACATACGGAATTACATATGGGTAAGAAAAGTGACAGTACATATGTAAAATATATCCCGTCTGATGGCACCTTAAGAAAAGTGACAGTACATATGTAAAATATATCCCGTCTGATAGCACCTTAAGTATTAGGGGCGTTTTTCTCTTTTAAATGGATGCTAACCAAAATAGCAAAACTATGCAAAAAAACATACATTTATTGTAAAATGTGCTAAAATATGCGCAAAAATATGCAAAAACGGGTATTTTTTAGTAAAATATGCAAAAATGATTGAATGCCATTTTAAAGGAAATTTCACGATTCGCAAAGATAACTTAACCGTTTCCGTTTTAGGAAGCCCAGTGAAAACATGCGTTTGCATTAGATTCCTTGCCCTATTTATCACATATTAATTTATATTTCCTTATTAAAATAAATTTCATGGTATTGTCTGCAATATATTTCAAAATATTGCAATAAAATGGACGAAATATATCAAATTTTTGTGAAGGTTGTCTCACATATTGGTCCATAACTCTGGTTGGCCTAAACCAATTTTGCTGATTTTAAATAGCAAACTTCTCGAAAGCATGTCTGACAGAATTATTGAAGATTTGGATACCGAATATATCTGCGGATTTCAGAAAATTGATTTCAACATCCAGACAGACAGAAAGACGGACATGGCTTAATCGACTCCGCTATCTATAAGGATCTAGAATATATATACTTTATAGGGTCGGAAAATTATATTGTGGAAATTTCAAAAGGAATGACAAACTTATATATACCCTTCTCATGAAGGTGAAGGGTATAATTAAAATTATACTTGTATTGGAAAGAAAAGACAATTATATTTATTTGGGGACAGCCGCTTGTGCGACTGTCCCGTAGTATAGTTCTTTATTAATTTATTGGTTTATTATTCTTAAAAGCTAAAAGACTTAAAATTACTTAAGCTAGCAGAGGGTCGTCAAGTGCTTGTCACTTGATACTCTCTTTGTTCAAACATACAGACAACACAACTGCATATATGGGAGAATGCTTAGATAAGCATTTCTCATGGTTGTGCTGCCTAAAGGCCCAACTATAATATGCATAAGCAAGCTTAAGCAAATTGCAAAAGTTAACGAAAAGGCTGTCAAATGCATAACCAGTTCATAGTTAAGTTTCAGGTGGCTACAATGACTTTGAAACTTTTTGTCCACAGTTGCTCATTTATGTTTAAAAAAAATGTTTTTATTTTAACAAAAACCCATTAAATGACTATATTTTATAAATATTATTATATTATTTTATAATTAAAAGAAAACTTCGTACCCGAAACGAATAATTTTTCCTTTTTTTTAATTTATCGGCAAAAGTACTAAAATGTACAGCTGTGGCAGCACTACATTGTAAATAATAATAAACGTTTACATATGTTTTGTTAATTTTCGTATTGTGTTTGTAAAAATGTAGAAAAGACTTAAAAATTTAAATAATATAAAAATATTAAAGTTAGCGCTTGAAGGCCTGTGCACATTAAAAGAAATAAGTGAACTACACTGTAAAAGAAGAAGACGCTCTTGTTCTGTCAGAGAAATAAACCGCGACAGAAAGACATTTTTGTTAAAATAAAAAGGGCCCTTTTATTATAAAGGCACTTATTTTTTCCACATTTTCTATTAAATTTAAAATAAATGTATTTTCTTCTTTCTCCATTTTGTTAAAAACACAAACAAACAACAAACAGCTGATTCCGTACGGAATATGCGATCAGTTTCGCTTTTTGCTTAAGCAAATGACAGTTGAAAAACTTAACGAAAAGTTTCGTTAAGTACATTATAGTTTACCACATACAATTTATATGTATTCGCAGGGTTGCTTAAGCTAGCATATGCACATTATAGTTGGGCCTTAAGTGTGTCTGCTATTCGACGCCTAGTACCGCACATATGTAGTGTAGGTAAGGGTCGATAGAAAGACACACTATATACTTGCGCAATTAAAGTTGCCTAATCTGAAAGGGGTGACAATTTTGAAGTTTTAAAATCGCTAAAATAAGGCAGTACTCTTAAAAAGAGAAAGAAAATATTTTGTGGTAATATGTTGATAATGTGAACAAGCAAAGCACTATATACCACAAGAATTTTGTGGACAAAACAAAATAAGCAAACAATTTGAGTTAAAATATTTACATCGAAATTTTGTTTATATGTTTGTGATTTCTATAAGTTACTAAATTGTATTATATATTGTTATACTTTGTCGTATGCATTGTGGAGTTTGTGGAACTTTGCAATAGTAAAGAAATCTTTCACTGTTTGCTGCATTTCTCTTGTATCGGAAGGGAATTTGATATATTCTTTCGCGTATGTGAAGAAATAAACAGTGCAAAATCAACCGCAACAGCAACATTTTTTTCTTTTACGCACGTGTTTACCATGTGCACAATAAAAACAAACAAAAAATGTAAACAAAACAAAGACAAAAATATAGCAAAGTTTCGCTTATTACCAACAAGTCAATTTTTAACGAATTTTAAAATTTTAAAAAACCACGGACAGAGAATCCACTCAGAAACCTAATTTTGTGGTGCCCACGTTATAAATTTTAGTATTTTTTAAAAAAATAAGGTTTTAAATCAAACCTAAAATATCAAGTTTCATTTGAATATTTCCAGTTATTTTAGCGGTTTTTGAATTTTGAAAACGGATTTCAATAGCCTGTGACTAGGGCTATTGTAGCTCATAACTATCACTTTCGAAAAATTCGGCGTTTATAGGGTATTCCATTTTAGAGTAAAAAATTTAAAAAAGGTTGTTGCTCTGTAAATATTTCAAATTGAGCGGTTCACGCATTTTGAAAGCGGATTTCAATAGTCCCCATCTAGGGCTATTAAAATCCAGGAATGTCACTTTCGAGAAATTAGCCGATTATGGGGCATTCCATATCAAAATAAATTTTTTTTTAAATTTTGCAAAAAGGTTGTTGCTCTGTAAATATTTAAAATTGAGCGGTTTACGCATTTTGAAAGCGGATTTAAATAGCCCCCAACTAGGGCTATTAAAATCCAGGAATGTAACTTTCGAGAAATTAGCCGATTATGGGGCATTCCATATCAAAGTAAAAAATTTCAAAAAAGTTGTTGTTGAATAACTCTTTCAAATTAAGCGGTTTACGCATTTTGAAAGCAGATTTCAATAGCCCCCTGTTATTTCAATAGGGCTCTTAAAATCCAGGAATGTCACTTTCGAGAAATTACCCGATTATGGGGCATTCCATATCAAAGTAAAAAATTTCAAAAAAGTTGTTGTTGAGTAACTCTTTCAAATTGAGCGGTTTATGCATTTTGAAAGCGGATTTCAATAGCCCCCATTTTTTATTTTTTTAATGCATATTTAAAATCTCCATCATTGATTTTATGTCTGGTCAAAATTTCGTTAAATTCTACTTCAAAAAAGTGGGTCAAAATATCGTTGGAAAAAATAGTGTATAATTTCTTGTTCAAAAATTTTCCTTCAATAAGTGTGTAAGTCCCCTTTTCCACAGGCAAACTTTTATTTGGCAAATTCTGAGTTTGTTGGCGAGAGGGGTGCGAGGAAGAGAAACAAAACTTTGCCTGTTCAGAATTTGCGGTACACGCAAATTCTGCTTTGCTCCTCTGTTCGTTGAAAATAATTTTGTTGACATTTCCTTTTTAACCTATTCGTTTTACTGACACACAGCCGGCTTTTGGTTACAAACCTTTTGCTTTAATTTGTGCAAGTGAAATTTAATTTTTAATTTTTGCAATTTATATAATAAAATATGTACACTTCTTCGAAAAATTCTTTAAAATGTAAACACTCTTGACGTTTCTTTCTTTCTTTTGTATTTTGATTCGCAAATTTGGCAAAGAAAAATTTGCTAGTGGAAAAGCAAGCGAAAATTTCAAATGAGAAAACAAAAAATTTGCCAAATAAAAATTTGCCTGTGGAAAATGGGACTAAGCTCATATGCGATATTTTACTTGAAATGATCGACATGAAGAAAACAACTATTATCAACCGCACACCAACACCTTTTTTTCTTTTACGTACGTGGTTACCATGTGCACAATAAAAACAAACAAAAAATGTAAACAAAACAAAGACAAAAATATAGCAAAGTTTCGCTTATTACCAACAAGTCAATTTTTAACAAATTTTAAAATTTTAAAGAACCACGGACAGAGAATCCACTCAGGAACCTAATTTTGTGGTGCTCATGTTATAAATTTTAGTATTTTTTAAAAAACTAAGGTTTCAAATCAAACCTAAAATATCAAGTTTCATTTGAATATTTCCAGTTATTTTAGCGATTTTTGAATTTTGAAAACGGATTTCAATAGCCTGTAACTAGGGCTATTGTAGCTCATAACTATCACTTTCGAAAAATTCGGCGTTTATAGGGTATTCCATTTTAGAGTAAAAAATTTAAAAAAGGTTGTTGCTCTGTAAATATTTCAAATTGAGCGGTTCACGCATTTTGAAAGCGGATTTCAATAGTCCCCATCTAGGGCTATTAAAATCCAGGAATGTCACTTTCGAGAAATTAGCCGATTATGGGGCATTCCATATCAAAATAAATTTTTTTTTAAATTTTGCAAAAAGGTTGTTGCTCTGTAAATATTTAAAATTGAGCGGTTTACGCATTTTGAAAGCGGATTTAAATAGCCCCCAACTAGGGCTATTAAAATCCAGGAATGTAACTTTCGAGAAATTAGCCGATTATGGGGCATTCCATATCAAAGTAAAAAATTTCAAAAAAGTTGTTGTTGAATAACTCTTTCAAATTAAGCGGTTTATGCATTTTGAAAGCAGATTTCAATAGCCCCCTGTTATTTCAATAGGGCTCTTAAAATCCAGGAATGTCACTTTCGAGAAATTAGCCGATTATGGGGCATTCCATATCAAAGTAAAAAATTTCAAAAAAGTTGTTGTTGAGTAACTCTTTCAAATTGAGCGGTTTATGCATTTTGAAAGCGGATTTCAATAGTCCATATCTAGGGCTATTAAAATCCAGGAATGTCACTTTCGAGAAATTAGCCGATTATGGGGCATTCCATATCAAAATAAATTTTTTTTTAAATTTTGCAAAAAGGTTGTTGCTCTGTAAATATTTCAAATTGAGCGGTTTACGCATTTTGAAAGCAGATTTCAATAGCCCCCATCTAGGACTATTAAAGTTTAGAAATGTCACTTTCGAGAAATTAGCCGATTATGGGGCATTCCATATCAAAATAATTTTTTTTTTAAATTTTGCAAAAAGGTTGTTGCTCTGTAAATATTTCAAATTGAGCGGTTTACGCATTTTGAAAGCAGATTTCAATAGCCCCCATCTAGGGCTGTTAAAATCTAGGAATGTCACTTTCGAGAAATTAGCCGATTATGGGGCATTCCATATCAAAGTAAAAAATTTCAAAAAAGTTGTTGTTGAATAACTCTTTCAAATTGAGCGGTTTACGCATTTTGAAAGCGGATTTAAATAGCCCCCAACTAGGGCTATTAAAATCCAGGAATGTAACTTTCGAGAAATTAGCCGATTATGGGGCATTCCATATCAAAGTAAAAAATTTCAAAAAAGTTGTTGTTGAATAACTCTTTCAAATTAAGCGGTTTATGCATTTTGAAAGCAGATTTCAATAGCCCCCTGTTATTTCAATAGGGCTCTTAAAATCCAGGAATGTCACTTTCGAGAAATTAGCCGATTATGGGGCATTCCATATCAAAATAAATTTTTTTTTAAATTTTGCAAAAAGGTTGTTGCTCTGTAAATATTTAAAATTGAGCGGTTTACGCATTTTGAAAGCGGATTTAAATAGCCCCCAACTAGGGCTATTAAAATCCAGGAATGTAACTTTCGAGAAATTAGCCGATTATGGGGCATTCCATATCAAAGTAAAAAATTTCAAAAAAGTTGTTGTTGAATAACTCTTTCAAATTAAGCGGTTTATGCATTTTGAAAGCAGATTTCAATAGCCCCCTGTTATTTCAATAGGGCTCTTAAAATCCAGGAATGTCACTTTCGAGAAATTAGCCGATTATGGGGCATTCCATATCAAAGTAAAAAATTTCAAAAAAGTTGTTGTTGAGTAACTCTTTCAAATTGAGCGGTTTATGCATTTTGAAAGCGGATTTCAATAGTCCATATCTAGGGCTATTAAAATCCAGGAATGTCACTTTCGAGAAATTAGCCGATTATGGGGCATTCCATATCAAAATAAATTTTTTTTTAAATTTTGCAAAAAGGTTGTTGCTCTGTAAATATTTCAAATTGAGCGGTTTACGCATTTTGAAAGCAGATTTCAATAGCCCCCATCTAGGACTATTAAAGTTTAGAAATGTCACTTTCGAGAAATTAGCCGATTATGGGGCATTCCATATCAAAATAATTTTTTTTTTAAATTTTGCAAAAAGGTTGTTGCTCTGTAAATATTTCAAATTGAGCGGTTTACGCATTTTGAAAGCAGATTTCAATAGCCCCCATCTAGGGCTGTTAAAATCTAGGAATGTCACTTTCGAGAAATTAGCCGATTATGGGGCATTCCATATCAAAGTAAAAAATTTCAAAAAAGTTGTTGTTGAATAACTCTTTCAAATTGAGCGGTTTACGCATTTTGAAAGCGGATTTCAATAGTCCATATCTAGGGCTATTAAAATCCAGGAATGTAACTTTCGAGAAATTAGCCGATTATGGGGCATTCCATATCAAAGTAAAAAATTTCAAAAAAGTTGTTGTTGAATAACTCTTTCAAATTAAGCGGTTTATGCATTTTGAAAGCAGATTTCAATAGCCCCCTGTTATTTCAATAGGGCTCTTAAAATCCAGGAATGTCACTTTCGAGAAATTAGCCGATTATGGGGCATTCCATATCAAAGTAAAAAATTTCAAAAAAGTTGTTGTTGAGTAACTCTTTCAAATTGAGCGGTTTATGCATTTTGAAAGCGGATTTCAATAGTCCATATCTAGGGCTATTAAAATCCAGGAATGTCACTTTCGAGAAATTAGCCGATTATGGGGCATTCCATATCAAAATAAATTTTTTTTTAAATTTTGCAAAAAGGTTGTTGCTCTGTAAATATTTCAAATTGAGCGGTTTACGCATTTTGAAAGCAGATTTCAATAGCCCCCATCTAGGACTATTAAAGTTTAGGAATGTCACTTTCGAGAAATTAGCCGATGATGGGGCATTCCATATCAAAGTAAAAAATTTTAAAAAAAGTTGTTGTTGAATAACTCTTTCAAATTGAGCGGTTTACGCATTTTGAAAGCGGATTTCAATAGTCCATATCTAGGGCTATTAAAATCCAGGAATGTCACTTTCGAGAAATTAGCCGATTATGGGGCATTCCATATCAAAATAAATTTTTTTTTAAATTTTGCAAAAAGGTTGTTGCTCTGTAAATATTTCAAATTGAGCGGCCCCCATCTAGGGCTATTAAAATCCAGGAATGTCACTTTCGAGAAATTAGAAATGGTAAAAATTAGACAAAATTTCAAAATATTTAACATAAATTATGTTGGTCGTAAAATTGTCTTTCAAACAATATATCAAATACTAATAAAATTTCCACTAAGACTGAATAGAAGACACAGAATAAGGATATTCTAGTATAGTGTAGTTTCTGTATTTCTTATTACGTTTATGTGGAGGGTATTTAAGATTCGGCACAGCCGAATATAGCACTCTTACTTGTTCAAAATGCGTAAACCGCTCAATTTGAAATATTTACAGAGCAACAACCTTTTTGCAAAATTTAAAAAAAAATTTATTTTGATATGGAATGCCCCATAATCGGCTAATTTCTCGAAAGTGACATTCCTAAATTTTAATAGTCCTATTAAAATCCGCTTTCAAAATGCGTAAACCGCTCAATTTGAAAGAGTTATATTGAAATCCGTTTTCAAAATTCAAAAATCGCTAAAATAACTGGAAATATTCAAATGAAACTTGATATTTTAGGTTTGATTTGAAACCTTAGTTTTTTAAAAAATACTAAAATTTATAACATGAGCACCACAAAATTAGGTTCCTGAGTGGATTCTCTGTCCGTGGTTCTTTAAAATTTTAAAATTTGTTAAAAATTGACTTGTTGGTAATAAGCGAAACTTTGCTATATTTTGTCTTTGTTTTGTTTACATTTTTTGTTTGTTTTTATTGTGCACATGGTAAACACGTGCGTAAAAGAAAAAAAGGTGTTGGTGTGCGGTTGATAATAGTTGTTTTCTTTATGTCGATTATTTTTGTCTTTGTTTTGTTTACATTTTTTGTTTGTTTTTATTGTGCACATGGTAACCACGTGCGTAAAAGAAAAAAAGTTGTAGTGTGCCGTTGTTAATAGTTGTTTTCTTCATGTCGATCATTTCCAGTAAAATATCGCATATGAGCTTACACACTTATTGAAGGAAAATTTTGAACAAGAAATTATACACTATTTTTTCCAACGATATTTTGACCCACTTTTTTGAAGTAGAATTTAACGAAATTTTGACCAGGCATAAAATCAATGATGGAGATTTTAAATATGCATTAAAAAAATAATAGCGTATAAGCACATACGCCAATCATGTGCGAAACAACTTGCATCGCCATACAAAATTTTAAGAGCGAATTAAGTAGATTCATACTATGTTTCCACGACGACTTGAATCACCTGCTTCGCTTTCTGAATTATGTTTATGAATCATGCCCGAAAAATTGCACTCTTCTCTAATTTTTATCGCAAGTTTATCTGCACTAGCTGTAAAAATTTAATATTATTGTAAACAAAGCAAATTATTTTCTTGTTGCTGGAAGTAAAGAAAGTAAATACGTACGAATGTATGTTTTTTTTTCAAATAAGCTAACTAATTTCCACTCAGTTTTTTTTGTTCATTAAAAAAAATATTTTCCACCAATTGTAAATTCTGTTTTTTTTATTCTGTTTGTTTATTAAAAACAACTGTCAAATCGAATCAAGTTTATTAGTCATGTAAACAGCATGATTCATAAACATAATTCAGAAGGCGAAGCAGGTGATTCAAGTCGTCGTGGAAACACAGTATTATATTGAGGGGACGATATATATGGAGTTGGACAGTTAGGAGTACTCAAGTAAATATGTAATAATAAAAGATGTTTTGTTTTCAATAAAATTGGGTTTTGAAATTTTACTATGTGCTTAAAAAAGCTTTTTTTCGAAAAAAAAAGTTTTTTTTTTAGAAATAAAGTTTTCTTAAAAAATATATGGCAACGCTGCTCGCATGTGAGTACTCGCATGTGTAAACGGTGCGGTTACTCTTTACTTTTATTTAGCAAGTAACCATGTTTTTGCGAGTAACGATTTATTAATTACTTAAACGTTTAAAGTAAAAAGTGGAGCCACTTTGTTTTTGACTAATTTTATACATATATAACATTTATCAAAGTCTTAAAAGTAATAAATTTAAAGTAAAAAAGGTAAAGTACATAAACATTGTTGAAGGGTGAACAAAATAATTGTTGTATTATTTATTGCTTTAAAAAACAACGCAACATTACAAAATTAATACAAAAATGGAGGACATAAAAAAGTTACTTGAACAAAATGAAGATTATTTAATGAGCAGCTCGAGTTGCAATGAGTCGGACAATGAATCATCGGTCTGGAATTTGAGCAAGCACGGCGATGACTTTGCGATAGCAAATAATAACGCATTGGAAATAAAATGTTCAAATTACATAACCCCAAAAAAGCGAAATGGTGAAAAAAGATTACCAACGAGAAGACCCGATCCAAACGTCTACAACCGTAATGCTTTGTTGGCAAGAGAAAATAGGCGAAAGAAAAAGGTTTACCTAGAAACAATCGAGAAAGAGTTACAAGACGCCCGGAAGGCTAACCATGCTTTAGTTAAAGCCCTAAAGAGACAGCAAAAAATTGCGCAGCGCCTTGAGCAAGAAAAAAAGTATTTCGAAGGGTTGTTTGCAAATAGATCTGAAATACTGACGCTCGTCAATGCGCTAAATTTTCGCCGAAATCCTGAATATTTATCTGACAAATCTCCTTTCTCTACTTCGAGTATTAGTGAGAACTATATCGAAAACGGCTTAGGAAGTTCCATTAGCAGTAGCATAAATGATGCTGACGTATTATCATCACACTTCGATAGTCTATCTGATGGTAGTGTAACTGCACCCTTAGAAAATTCGTTATGTGATTTCTCATCATTTGATTTTTATACTTTTCCCAACTTTTTCACAGATTTGGAAATTGGTACCGATGGCAGTTTGCCCACCACCTCTACAACTTGGAATGATATATGGGGTGAAAATGGTTTTCATATTGATAATTTAATTTTGCCACAATCCACACTCATTGAAAACAAAGATGGTATACAAAACATAAATGTTGAACACCGTTACGTTTCCAGTTCTACGTTGGGTAACATTCAAAAACCCAATCAGAAAAGCGAGAATAGCGATATTATCGATGTTGAAGGAGAGTGCTCAAACATTGGTATATTCAATTCAGTCACTAATTGGAACCAAGCATGTCGAACACCACCACTTCAGCTTTTAAGCGATCAGTCATCGTCTTAAATTTTTTTGTTGTAAAAAAATTACATTTGGTTAGTTGTTTTTATTTATTCATAAGTATATTATTTCTTTCCCATTTATTTAAATATGTATTCGTTTTTTTTTTTTTTTATTTAAGTTTAAAGATAAATTAAGATTATTTTTAATTATTTATAAGTAATTTATTAGAGCAAGGGAGTAGAAGTTAGAGATAGCAAAACTTTTTTTGCTTTCAACAATTTTTTTCCAAGCTTTTGATGAAATGGTTACTAAATAATGCTTTCGCCATTTCAGGGCATTTTTGGATCATCACGGATGCTGCGGAAAGTGCTTGACGCTGATGTAAAGCTCGCACAATATGTAGCATCTTGTAGTCAAGGTGGGTTGTACCATAAACCCTACTCAATTAATAAAGAGTGGGCAATGAAACGTTTTATCCTTACAGTAACTGATACTCTAAATTGCATTTTTTACAGCGTGCGGTTAAAGTTTTTTGCTAACTATCATGGAACAAAAATTGTTACAACAATTGCAGCAAAAAATTGTATCGTTTCAATAGAATGAAAGCTGAATGCAAGAACAATTCAATAGATATTTTTCTTGCAATCCGCATTTCATTTTGTATATATCCTATCATATGCATAAATCCATCAACTGCAGTTAAATGTACATATGATAACTGGTAAAATGTTTGAAGATACAACTCTTCATCACATTCTCTTGAATTTTGTATAAAATTAAACTAATTAATTCTTTTTTATTTGAGTGTTACTATTGAGTTACAGATTTGAAGAAGTATTCCTACAAATTATCGCCAATAAAATCTGCAAAGACTTGAACAGCAAACATAACCAATTCTGGTTTTGGTGTTTAGTTGAAGTTTTGACGTAATCTGCTTGGGAAATAATATGGTATGTACCTCTACTACTACTCCCATTTTGCTATTATAGTGTTATTTAATATGTTACAAACTTCATATTGGGTCGAATTATTCATTCCGTTCCACGATTGCGGAAAGAAATTTTTTGTGCGGATGCATAATTTGAAATTTGTCATTCCGTTGCTGCAGTATTTTTCCCTTTTGCGGCATCATCTCTACACAGACAGTATTGCGGTATGCCGCAGGTATGTATAATTACATTTTACATATCGATCGATATTTCTTTCCGCTTGGTTTTCCTTTCCGTGCGGAATCAATAATACCACCCATTAATTATTAATTAAATATATTATACACATCTTTGTATAGACTACAACTAATTTTAAACAATTTATGTTTATGAATAAAATATTATGGGTAAAGAATAAGTCAGGCTAATTGTTTTTTTTTTATTTTGAATTCACTTTGGACTACATTACCGGATGGGTTGGTTACATGGTGTAAGTATTAATTTACAGTATTTTGCAGAATATAGCTTGAATATAACTTGAATTGGGTCGGCAACGCAACTGACAAGAACATTTATATAGAAAGGCAATATTAAAATACTAAAGAATTCATTAGGCGTATTCGGCAGAAAATCTCAGAATTTCGAAGCTACATACAGTATCGGCCAAAACCTAAGCACCTCAGTACATTTTTTTAAATGATAATTTTTTAAGAAAACAAAGTTATTAGAGTAACTTCGGGTAATGTGGACTACCATTTTATTTTTTTGATATTGTCGGCATAATAATGGTAAAAAAATAAAAAATATTGTCAATAAAATAGTAGATGTGTTGTCGAAATATATTTCAGATCAAAAATTATATACAAATGGTGAATTTTACGTGAAGTGACCCAATTTTAAAAATTGATGTCTTTCGATTTGAATGAAATTTGAGCCAGACACAAATTTTCAGCTCTATCAGTCTAGAAGTGCTGGAGTTAGAGGGGGTCAAAGTTGGACATTTTGGTCATACAGGGTTTTTTTAAATGAGTGTAACTTTTTACCTATTGGTCCTAGCAAAAATTGTCCAAAGGACTGTAGATAGCTATTTCTTCAATCATTTCAAAAATATTTTTTTTTAATTTTTAAAAATTGTTTTTTTCAATTTGGACCCTTTTTTCAAAAGAAAGCTTATACAATTTACTTTAAGGCCTTTATAATCGTTTAATGGGATGCGGGTGGGATATCTATCAAAAACATTATTTTTTAACTTAAGAATAGGATTTTTCAATATTTGGCACATGTATCATTTTCATTTATATATTAACTAGCTAAACCCGGTGTGCTTTGCTACCCCCCCCCCCTCGTCATAAAATAAAATAAAACGTATTTATATATTTACAAACATTTATTTATTTAATTTTAATGTCACAGTCTTCGACTAACCCTTTCGCAGTGCAGTTGTGTTTCTTAAATATAAATACAATAAATTTTGTGCTATTTTTCAATTGTGCTTACATTTTTAAAATACAGTGAACTCTAAAAGTCTTCGCCCCGATAGAAATTTTAATACTACCAATATAGTATAGTGACCATGTCCGGTCCTCCCAATTTGGGGGACAACCGCTTTACATTATTAGCGGATACCCCCCGCGCGAAAAAGAGACGCCCAAATCAGAATGTACTAGATGTTTTTCCGGAACTCCCACCCGTTCAAAAGCCCGATCCAAAGTATGTTGTGATTTCAGCCACATCTGGCGATAAGACTTTACAACAATACTCCTGTTTGGTACACTGTGCGGTCCACAGATCCTTAAAGCTTATCTGCTCGGATATTCTCTCAGTATCCGAATTAAGAGACGGTAACCTCCTACTTTTAATAGGGAATAAATTAAACGCCGAAAAACTCATTTCTACCAAAAATCTTCCTGGAATCTGCAGCATTAAAGGTCAATACCATACCAATCTAAATTTTTCCAAAGGAACAATATATGCACCCTATCTTATCAACATACCCGAAGCAGAAATTATCGATGAATTAAAACCTCAAGGAGTTGTTGATATATACAAATACCAAAGAAAAAACCAAGAAGGCAAAATGGTACCATGCGGAGTTATCCTTGTAACTTTTGACAGGTATTCAATCCCTGAAAAATTGATATTCCTTGGCACAAAGTCAAAATTCGACCATTTTTCCCTAATCCAATGCGTTGCAAAAACTGCCAACTGCTTGGACACACTCAAAAATGGTGCAAAAATACCCCAAAATGTGAAAATTGTGCTTTACCACCTCATATACCAGCTGAATGTACGCGTACTTTATGCGTTAACTGTTCCGATGAACACCCATCCTCTGCAAAAGAATGTAAAATATATCAACAACAAAAAGAAATATTAATAATAAAAACAAAAGAAAAATGCTCTATGAAGATCGCCAAAGAAAAATACCATGCTCAAACTTTAACAAAGCCACTAGAACAATCGTTCTCAGAAGTAACAAACAACAAAAATACAAAAAATACAATTATAAACAAACCTACAAATAATACTTCAAATGAAGTAAAAAACAACTTAAACAAAACAACAACTATTCACCCAACCTACAACTCAGAAAACTCAAAAAATATAACCGAATCAACGATCTCTACAAAAACAATTCCCGCTGTTTCTAAAACCAAAAACCTACAACATCAAACTTAAAAACAACAACAACAATAATTACCCGTTCAAAGAATAAAGCCCTTACAAACAACACTACAACAACTAACTTAAATAAATCAGAAGAAACACTCAACTTAACACAAAATAAGAAGTTAACATTACCTAAACAAACAACAACTTACGATAATACCTCCTATAATGAGCAAGAAGAAATAATGTTTCTTGACGAAGAATAATACATTCATTACTTTTTCAATATGGATTTAAAAATCATTCAATGGAATATCAATGGATATATTAATAATTATCACGAGTTACAACTAATTTTGAAAGACTATAATCCCGATATAATTTCTATTCAAGAAACCCACTTACCATTAGATGCTAAAAACATTATTTACCCAAAATCCTACATTGGATTTTTTCACAACCTTAATACAACTTCCAAACAAGGCGTTGGAATTCTTATTAAGAAAACCATTCCACACAAATTTTCCTACACTGACCCAATCACAAATTCAATAGCCATAGAAATCGACTACGGCCTGCAATTTACTTTGGTGAATACATACAGGGTTTTCCAATAAGGACTTGACAACTTTTTTTTTAAATAAAACGCAAACCGTTTGAGATATTTCCAAAACTTTATTACCGACTTGAAATACATTCAAAACATTTATGAATGGAACTCGACTTCGTTCATATGGGCACCGCGGCCACGTCGGCAGTGGTCGATTCGTTAGACCCAATTTTGGATGACTCGGTCACACATTTCGGCCGGAACGGCCGCTATTTCGCGTTCAATGTTGGCTCTAAGTTCTTCCAACGTTGTCGGCTTGTTGGCATAGACCAATGATTTGACGTAGCCCCAAAGAAAAAAATCTAGAGGCGTTAAATCGCAAGAACGAGGCGGCCAATTGACTGGTCCATTTCTTGAGATAACACGCTCGTCAAACTTACTCTTCAGTAAATCGATTGTAACGTGTGCTGTGTGGCTTGTGGCACCATCTTGTTGAAACCACATGTCATCCAAGTCCATGTGTTCCAATTCGGGCCAAAAATAATCGCTAATCATTGCGCGATAACGATCGCCATTCACAGTAACGTGACGATCGTTATTGTCGACGAAAAAATATGGCCCAATGACGCCGCCGGCATGCAAAGCGCACCAAACAGTAATTTTTTGTGGATGAAGTGGTGATTCGTGAAGCACATGTGGATTTTCAGCAGACCAATAACGCATATTTTGCTTATTGACGAACCCATTGAGCCAAAAATGAGCTTCGTCACTGAAGATGATTTTGCGATGAAATTCATCATCTTGGTGCATCTTCTCCAGAGCCCAATCGGAGAACGTACGTCGACTCAAATGGTCCATCGGCTTCAATTCTTGAGTCAGCTTAATCTTGTATGGGTGTAAACCCAGATCCTTACGCAAAATTCGCCATAAAGTGGTCTTGGGGATGCCCAGTTCTTGAGAACGCCGCGGAATCGACTGATTTGAATCGTTTGCTACGGACGCCTGAACGGCAGCGATATTTTCGGAACTTCGACCAGGCCGTTGTCTCACTGGCACGACAGCATCACACAATGAATATGTAGACTCAAATTTTTGCACTAAACTTGTTATTGCTTGTCTACTAGGGCGAGAATTACGACCGAAAATTGGAGTTAACGCTCTTAAAGTTGCGGTCACCGACTCCGAATTTCGGTAGTACATTTTTATAATTTCCAAACGTTGTTCCTTCGTGTACTTTACCATAACGAAAATGTTAAGTTTACTGAAAAAAAGAAAGCAACAATTAGATGATCAGTGAAATAGTGCGTTCACAATTTAAATTCAGAGTTGTCAAGTAGCTATTGGAAAACCCGTTATATACCTCCACAGGAAAGTATCACAGAACTCAAACTAAAAAACATACTTAACAACATTATTCCTCCACTCATTTTTACTGGCGATTTAAATTCTTGGAGCACATTATGGGGCTCAGCTACAACTAATCCCCGTGGAAAAATTATAGAAAACTGCATTTTAAATGAAGATTTAATTATATTAAATTCCGGCTCTTCAACCCACTTCTCCACCCACAAAACCTTCACACATGTAGACATTGCTTTCTGTTCCCCCTTAATTTTTCCCTACTGCTCATGGAAAATCCTAACTGACCTTCATGGAAGCGATCACTTTCCCATACTAATAGAAATTGAGAAAAACATTCATCCCCCACCTACCAAGTTCAACCCAAAATACAAAACCGAACTCGCCAATTGGCACTTATACCAAAAACTCTGTGATTCTAATATAACTAATATTAGAAACCCCAACAATATTAACCAGCAATCTGCATCTCTAATTAAATCTATTAGATCTGCAGCTAATTTCAGTATACCTCAAACAAAATGCAGAAAATACAGACCTCGCGTCGCCTGGTGGAATTCTAATCTGGAATATTTGAGAAACAAAAAACAAAAACTGTGGCACAATTTCAAAAGCTTTAGAACCGATGCTAACCTAATCATGTACAAAAAATATAATGCGCTATTCAGAAGATCAGTTAAAGAAAGTAAAGCTGCGTGCCTTCAAAAATTTACTTCCAACATTAATCCCAGCTCCACGCCCCGACAAATATGGAATGATATAAACCGTATTACAGGAGGAAAGAACACAAATACCATCAAATATATCAGAAATGGTTCAAATTTCTTATCTTCTTGTTTTGATATCGCCAACTACTTCGCGAAACATTGGTCTGATGAGTCTGCGGACACACACTTTTCCCCAGAATTCCAAAACTCTAAAACTAATGCTCTAAACACCATCTATAACCCAACCACATTAAACAAACATTCTTACAAAATTCAAGCACCTATTAATATCATTGAACTCGAAGACGCCCTACAATCCTCCAAAGGCAAGACCCCTGGAGAAGATCGCATATCATATCCAATGTTATCAAACTTAAATCTAAAATCAAAACAGCATATTCTCAAAATATTTAACAATATCCTCTATACTGGTACTTACCCTCAAGCCTGGAAAATCGCAACCATCTTACCAATCCAAAAACCCAACAAAAGTCCCTTTGATATTAATGGATACAGGCCTATATCTCTTCTCCCATGCATAAGCAAAATATTAGAAAAAAAATATTGCGAGACGTCTTATGTGGTTTCTAAAGTCCAACAACTTTATTGCTCCTAATCAAGTAGCCTTTATGAAAAAGCAGGGTACAGATGACATTCATCTATACCTACAAAACTTTATTTATAACGCATTATCTTGCAAAAATCATGTTACTATACTTTCTACTGATTTTGAAAGAGCCTTCGACCGCATTGGTATTCACGTCATATTACTACAACTAAAAAAATGGAAAATTTGTAAGGAAATTTATTACATTATTAAAAGCTTTCTAACTTATCGTAAATTTAAAGTTAGAGTTAACAACCACCTTTCCTCCACTTATCCACTATATAATGGTATTCCCCAGGGCTCACCTCTTTCAGTAGTGCTCTTTATAATCGCATTCAATCAACTTAGCATTATTATCTCCAAACAAAAATATGTTGAACATGCTATATATGCGGATGATGCGGTATTATTTTCCAAACACAATAACAATAATATAGTAAAAGAAGCTTTTATAAATATTTTAAAAGAAATTGATAATTGGGGTTTGTCATCAGGTGCCAAACTATCAGTCGATAAATGCAAAATTATTCACATTTGCAGAAAACACAATTGCAGCTTCGCTGATATATCATTCAAAAATCTACTTATTAAACAAGTAGATCAACTTAGAATTCTAGGCGTATTATTTGAAAAAATATTCACCTTCAAAGAGCATTGTCTTCAATTAAGGAAAAGTTTGAATTCAAGACTTAATATTATAAAATTTCTTACCTCTAAGCACTTTATGATACACATAACAACTATGTTAAACATCACGCGTTCAATCATTCTCTCCAAAATCGACTATTCTCTCCCTATTTATGGACGCTGCGCCCAAACCCATATAAAAAGTATTCAATCTCCATATCACGCAGCAATCAGATGCAGTATTGGAGCTTTCCGTACTAGTCCAATAAAAAATATATTAACCGAAGCTGGAATGCCATCCATTGAAGACCGTATTTTATTACTTACTTATAAGTTAATTCCAAAAGTAATGATCTGCCGCAACAAAATTCTGTTTAAAGAAGTCACAAAATTACTTAACCGAACCAAAACACCCAAATACAAATCCACCCTAGTTAAATGTATTGAGTTTGCAGAAAAAATACGCTTAACATATCAGCCAGTATATGTTGGAAACCCCTCTGAACCTCCCTGGCTACTGGAAAATTCTACTTTTATCGAATCCCTTAACTCATTTCCAAAACCTTCAACTTCTCCAATGGTTTACAAACAAATCTTCTACAACCTCAGCAATTATATGCAACAACTTGGATGGACATTAATTTTCACAGACGATTCAAAATCAACCAACTTTACCACCTTCTCTGTGGTACACAATGATGGAAAAGATATCAGTAGTGGCCTACTTGAAAAACATTGTTCCAACTTTACAGCCGAAGCCTTAGTAATATATATGGCAATCGTAAGTGCCTTACAACTCCGATCAAAATCTGTAATATGCACAGTCTTTCGACGGTAATGCCAATAAAAAATACCTTATATGACTCTCCCTTAATTACCAAAATAAGAAACATCTTAATCAAAAACTCCAACAAACTTAAATTGTTATGGATTCCATCCCATGTTGGTATTCCAGGCAACGAATATGCAGATATGGCTGCCACTGAAGCAAAAAAAAGACCATTACTTACCTTCTCTATATATGAACCTCGCGATATTTTAAACCTCATCCACAATTTTTATGCAAACCTTAAAAATATCAAATGGTCAGAATATCAACATGCCTACAAAAACTTTAATCCCAATGGAACGAAACCAAACTACCCCAAATCATGCCAGAAAATTGTTTCAAACATGTTGGTACGAATGAGAATTGGCCACACAAAAGCAACACATAAATACTTACTGGACAAAGATACGCCCCCCATATGCTCAACATGTAATACCCATCTCAACGTAACACACATACTCGATGATTGCCCATCCTTCCACAACACCAGAATAAAAATATTTAGTCCTCAAAAACCGACTGTATGTCTGAAAAACTTGTCCGAACATGACATTGATCATATCCACAAATTCATATTAGAAATTGGCCTTCTTCATAAACTGTAATTGTATTTTTTTCATTATAAACATCTATATATATAAAATTCAATGTATGTATGTATGTATGTATGTATGTAACGTATAGACTTCAAAACGGCTGAGCCGATTTTGATGAAATTTTCACAGCATGTTACTGTGACTCTGGAAGAAATAATAGGGTACTTTTTTTTACCACGCCCACTTTTACGCCCACTTTTTTAAAATATTGTTATTGAAGACCAAACCTTTGGACCGATATTTTTGAAATTTTCACAGCATTTAACTGGGACTCTGGTATGATTAATAGGGTACTTTTTTTTGGCCACGCCCATTTTTACGCCCACTTTTTAAAAATTATGTAATTGCTCCCATATAGTTTTTAACAGATTTACTTCAAATTGTATACACATTATATACTCCAGGCGAGGTAAAAATAAAGATTTCTTAAGCCACGCCCCTTTCACGCCCCTTTTCACGCCAAATTTTTGAAAGTTTTATTCTTTTTGTTCTCTATACAAATTTGTTCATTCCAACGTATTTTTTTTATTTGGTAGTATATTGCTCTTAATACTGTTAACGTCGCCATATAACTATGAACCACGCCTACTTCATCGCCCCCTTTTTTAATTCAGATACTTTCGTATACCACTAACAATGTTTGCTATACAAAATACTTTTTTTGTAATATGTATTTACCTAAAGTTTTATATACTTTTTAACTACATACATTTTTTTATTACCAAATCCCCATTTTTCGCCCCATTTCACCTTAAATTATATTGCTTAATAGGAGGCCAAACCCTTGGACCAATCTGCTTTAAATTTGTACAGCATGTTACTGTGACTCTGGAAGGAATAATAGGCTATATGAAGTTTTGATTGTACAAACGGGGGTGGCACCGCCCATATAACCCACAAATTTAACCCGCCATATTTTGGGCATTTTTTGACGTACGTCGGTGATATTTGGTACATATGGTATTGGCATAATTAGGAATACGTACCAGGAGAAAAGTGAGTGGGACCACGCCCCTTTTTAGGAAAATTAATCATCGTAATATAGTCTTAACTACTGGACCGATCGTCATTAAATTTTCACAACAGGATATTCTTACGAAATAATAAATTCTTGACTATGTAAGTGGACAAAGGGGCATGGTCTCGCCTAAAGCATTGCAATAAATACATTAAAATTAAATAAATATATGTTTGTAAATATATAAATACGTTTTATTTTATGACGAGGGGGGGGGGGGTAGCAAAGCCCGGTGTGCTAGTAATTTTATAAATTCAGAGTCGAAAGCCTTAGCAGCTAGTGCTCTTTTCTAAGTATTAATCAATTAATTGTATTAATTGTAATTAATATTAAATAAATAAATAAAAATAATTTTAATGTATTTATTGCAATGCTTTAGGCGAGACCATGCCCCTTTGTCCACTTACATAGTCAAGAATTTATTATTTCGTAAGAATATCCTGTTGTGAAAATTTAATGACGATCGGTCCAGTAGTTAAGACTATATTACGATGTTTAATTTTCCAAAAAAGGGGCGTGGTCCCACTCACTTTTCTCCTGGTACGCATTCCTAATTATGCCAATACCATATGTACCAAATATCACCGACGTACGTCAAAAAATGCCCAAAATATGGCTGGTTAAATTTGTGGGTTATATGGGCGGTGCCACCCCCGTTTGTACAATCAAAACTTCATATAGCCTATTATTCCTTCCAGAGTCACAGTAACATGCTGTAAAAATTTCAGGCAGATTGGTCCAAGGGTTTGGCCTCCTATTAAGCACAAACATACAGACACACATTTATTTATGTATATAGATTAAAAGCAATATAATTTAAGGTGAAATGGGGCGAAAAATGGGGATTTGGTAATAAAAAAATGTATGTAGTTAAAAAGTATATAAAACTTTAGGTAAATACATATTATAAAAAAATTATTTTGTATAGCAAACATTGTTAGTGGTATAAGTAAGTATCTGAATTAAAAAAGGGGGCGATGAAGTAGGCGTGGTTCATAGTTATATGGCGACGTTAACAGTATTAAGAGCAATATACTATCAAATAAAAAAAATACGTTGGAATGAACAAATTTGTATAGAGAACAAAAAGTATAAAATTCAAAATTTTGGCGTGAAAGGGGCGTGGCTTAAGAAATCTTTATTTTTACCTCGCCTGGAGTATATAATGTGTATACAATTTGAAGTAAATCTGTTAAAAACTATATGGGAGCAATTACATAATTTTTAAAAAGTGGGCGTAAAAATGGGCGTGCCAAAAAAAAAGTACCCTATTAATCATACCAGAGTCCCAGTTAAATGCTGTGAAAATTTCAAAAATATCGATCCAGAGGTTTGGTATCCAATTACAATATTTTAAAAAAGTGGGCGTAAAAGTGGGCGTGGTAAAAAAAAGTACCCTATTATTCCTTCCAGAGTCACAGTAACATGCTGTGAAAATTTCATCAAAATCGGCTCAGCCGTTTTGGAGTCTATACGTTACATACATACATACATACATACATACATTGAATTTTATATATATAGATACTAGCTAAACCCGGTGTGCTTTGCTACCCCTCCCCCTCGTCATAAAATAAAATAAAACGTATTTATATATTTACAAACGTTTATTTATTTAATTTTAATGTATTTATTGCAATGCTTCAGGCGAGACCATGCCCCTTTGTCCACTTACATAGTCAAGAATTTAATATTTCGTAACAATATCCTGTTGTGAAAATTTAATGACGATCGGTCCAGTAGTTAAGACTATATTACGATGTTTAATTTTCCTAAAAAGGGGCGTGGTCCCACTCACTTTTCTCCTGGTACGTATTCCTAATTATGCCAATACCATATGTACCAAATATCACCGACGTACGTCAAAAAATGCCCAAAATATGGCGAGTTAAATTTGTGGGTTATATGGGCGGTGCCACCCCCGTTTGTACAATCAAAACTTCATATAGCCTATTATTCCTTCCAGAGTCACAGTAACATGCTGTACAAATTTCAGGCAGATTGGTCCAAGGGTTTGACCTCCTATTAAGCAATATAATTTAAGGTGAAATGGGGCGAAAAATGGGGATTTGGTAATAAAAAAATGTATGTAGTTAAAAAGTATATAAAACTTTAGGTAAATACATATTACAAAAAAAGTATTTTGTATAGCAAACATTGTTAGTGGTATAAGTAAGTATCTGAATTAAAAAAAGGGGGCGATGAAGTAGGCGTAGTTCATAGTTATATGGCGACGTTCACAGTATTAAGAGCAATATACTACCAAATAAAAAAAATACGTTGGAATGAACAAGTTTGTATAGAGAATAAAACTTTCAAAAATTTGGCGTGAAAAGGGGCGTGAAAGGGGCGTGGCTTAAGAAATCTTTATTTTTACCTCGCCTGGAGTATATAATGTGTATACAATTTGAAGTAAATCTGTTAAAAAACTATATGGGAGCAATTACATAATTTTTAAAAAGTGGGCGTAAAAATGGGCGTGGTCAAAAAAAAAGTACCCTATTAATCATACCAGAGTCCCAGTTAAATGCTGTGAAAATTTCAAAAATAGCGGTCCAGAGGTTTGGTCTCCAATTACAATATTTAAAAAAAGTGGGCGTAAAAGTGGGCGTGGTAAAAAAAAGTACCCTATTATTCCTTCCAGAGTCACAGTAACATGCTGTGAAAATTTCATCAAAATCGGCTCAGCCGTTTTGGAGTCTATACGTTACATACATACATACATACATACATACATTGAATTTTATATATATAGATATTTTTTCAAACAATTTTGTTTCAAAACAAAACAGCTGTTTTGTTTATGTTTGTCACAGGAAAATAGACTGTGTTCTAATCGAAAAAATTACATATGTATTTCCACATGTATTTTACACATGCAAAGTTTCATATGTATCACACGATGTGTACAACTTTTACAGATTGAAAATTTGACAGTACATATGTAAAATACATCCCGTCTGATAGCACCTTTAGTATTATAAAGCTGTGTTCACATTGTGTGTATTTGTCATGTGGAATGTCACTTTTCTATCCACATGTGTTTTCATGTGTATGTCAAAATTTGAGTTTCACATACGGTTTATAATTTACATGTTCAAATGTTGGTATGTCAATTACATTTGACATAACCTATCAAAAAAAAAATCTTAAAACAGCTGATATGGTAAAACTTATTCCGCGGGTTATACAAGTATTCCTTCTCTTTCCACATTTCGATCAACTGTAGAACCGCTTCTTTGCACCAGTCATACTTTAACAACATAAAAATAACTATAAAAATTGCAATAAAAAAATACATATGTACTTACTTTTGTTAACTACTTTTAAATTTTTCCCTCCATTTTCAATAATAAATTTGTATAGTTTTTTTTTTGTATTTTTGTTTTACTATTTATAAATTATATTTATTAAAATTTTAATTAATTTTTGCCGCCACAAAATGTTTGTTATAAAAAACAGCTGATGTCAGATGGTTTATCACTTGAAAATAGAACTCGTTCTAAATAAAAAATGTCATGTGTATTGCACACATAGAAATAACACATGATATTGTTTGAAGGTGTTCAGACTATATGTACAAATTTGACATGCGAAAAAGTGACAGTCCACATGACAAATACACACAATGTGAACACAGCTTAAATGCTATTATGAACTCTGAAATGTTACATTGCATAGTCCCCTTTTCCACAGGCAAATTTTTATTTGGCAAATTCTGAGTTTGTAGGCGAGAGGGGTGCGAGGAAGAGAAACAAAACTTTGCCTGTTCAGAATTTGCGGTACACGCAAATGAGTACTGAAAAAGTGAGTATACTTGAATCATGACTTATAATTTGTTATACTTATACGTACTCATACTTGTCTCAATATCATCAAACCACTACTCTTCTTTAAAGTTTGAAGTACTCATTATATTCATACTTAATCTCATGTATGATGTTGTTTATTTAGACCAGGGGCTTCCAAAAATTTTTTGCTAGTGTATTAGTGAGTACGAGAGAGTAATAAAATTTAAAGCCGCAGAAAAATGTTAGTAATATACATATTTTATAATTTGCTATGTATGTACCAAAAGCATTTTTGACCACACAATATTTTTTGAGTGTCATCATCTGTTAACCTGAAAAAAATAACAACATCCGCTAGACATGTGTACTTGTCGAAGTCACATCGACGACTGAATTGAAGAGCATAAAAATATGTCTTGGTAGTGGTATGCACAATTGTGCTATGAAATGGAAGCCCCTGATTTATGGCCCAATTATAATATGCATATGCTAGCTTAAGCAAACGTGCGAACACATATAAATTGTATGTGGCAAACTATAATGTACTTAACGAAACTTTTCGTTAAGTTTTTCAACTGTCATTTGCTTAAGCAAAAAGCGAAACTGATCGCACATTCTGAACGGAATCAGCTGTTTGTTGTTTGTTTGTGTTTTTAACAAAATGGAGAAAGAAGAAAATACATATTTTTTAAATTTAATAGAAAATGTGAAAAAATAAGGGCCCTTTTTATTTAAACAAAAATGTCTTTCTGTCGTGGTTTATTTCTCTGACAGAACAAGAGCGTCTTCTTCTTTTACAGTGTAGTTCACTTATTTCTTTTAATGTGCAAGCGCTAACTTTAATATTTTTATATTATTTAAATTTTTTCTCCATTTTTGCAAATTATTTTGAAAAAATTATGCGTTTCGGATACGAAGTTTTCTTTTAATTATAAAATAATATAATAATATTTATAAAATATAGTCATTTAATGGCTTTTTTGTTAAAATAAAAACATTTTTTTTAAACATAAATGAGCAACTGTGGACAAAAAGTTTCAAAGTCATTGTAGCCACCTGAAAGTTAACTCTGAACTGGTATGCATTTGACAGCCTTTTCGTTAACTTTTGCAATTTGCTTAATCTTGCTTATGCATATTATAGTTGGGCCTTTAGACTCTTCTTAAAAACCAGCAATATAAATGAAACCAAAATTTGTAAAAGCACGATTTGTTTAATTTTATTTACAAAGAACAAAAAGTTTAACTAAAATAACAAATTACATGAATTATAAAATTAAAAAGTAATATTTTTAAAATCGGTTACACAAAACAAAGCATTAAATTAATAAAGAAATTATACAGTCTAAAAATAAAACAAAACCCGCCAAAGCTACTCCATCACGTACTTCATCCACCGTGGGAGCAAATAACATCACATCTACAGCACAACACCTCCTGTTGGGTCAGGTATTTTGCCATTAGTTTGGACCTTTTAAAAAAGAATTGCACTACCAATACATTTTATTTGTATTTAAAAAAGAATTGCACTACCACTACATTTTAGTGGTATTTAAAAAAAAATTGCACTATTAAATGTAGTGGTATTTAAAAATAAATTGCACTACTTTTAAATTTTGTCGTATTGTAAAAAAAATCAAAGCAATTTGGTTAAATTATGTAATATAATAGAAAATTAAAGGCATATTTTCAGGCTTTCATTTAAATGTTTACACTTCCATCTTCAGTCCCAGTGGAACGTTTGTTTTCTTTTGCTGGGATTATCAATCGATCTAGAAGGCAAAACCTGAGCGACAGCAACTTTGAAATGCTTGTTTAAAGAAAAGCCAATAAGTCGGAAATAAAAAAAAAAATACTGTAAACATATAAATGAAAGCCTGAAAATATACCTTTAATTTTCTATTATATTACATAACTAGCTGACCCGGTCCGCGTTGCTGGCCCTAAGCAAACATTATAGCCTGTTCGCCGATCTCGAACGTTAACGTTCGCTTAGATAAGACTTAAGACATAAACTTGATTGTGGAATAAACAAACTTGATTGAGTAAAAAAATAGATACGATAAAAAGTTTGTGTCTTAAGTCTTATCTAAGCGAACGTTAACGTTCGAGATCGACGAACAGGCTATTAGTGTTGTATTACCACACGATTTAAATTAAGCTTTTAAAGAAATGTACGGCCTTTAAATAAATTTATGGAATAATAAAACTTTTATTATATTCGACCTTTTCTTTATAGAATCTCAAATTCGAGGTCATATGACCTCGAGCTTGAGTATTTATTAATTTGAGAATTTATGGAATATCTATCATAAAGATTTGTTACAGAATAACTTACATATGGTCTAGGTATGGGCTCAATCAAAAAAGAAACGCATTTATTTAAGGCAAATTGGAAATTATATTTATTTATTACTTCATCTTAGGGCCAGCGGATAAATTATAAATTTTCCAAAATTAAGCCAGCAATAGTTAATGATGTGACTCTTGCTTTATTGATGGCAATAGTACAGGTAAGACGCAAAGGGAATTGGAGCCGCTTGAATTGGAATGGTAAATCGTTGGAAATCATCCGAATTCGTGGAATAAGTACATCTTCGCCTTTGAATCTGCCACCGATGATTGTTGCCTCGATTAAATTTGGTGAGCAGTTTTTGATGGTCAATGTGGTTCCGTTGCATAACTTTGGTGCGTTTAAGTTTCGAATAAGTTTTACCGGTGATCCAACGTTTAATGTTAGCACATGCGGTGGCATTCCGGGTGGTTCCAATGAATTTAAAAATTCAGTGGGATAATTGACGGCTTATTCTTCATCCATTACTGTTAGATCGATTTGTATTTGATTAATTTGCCGGGCAGTTTCAATTGAATTTGCTCAATGAGCTTGTTGGCATCGTAATTTGTTGGTGCCAAAATTGCACGTTCCCACAGCCAATCCGATTTTTTGTAGAAGATTGTTAGACTTGGGAAAACCTTGTCGACAACGGCTTGAATATTCATTTGCATTCGACAGAAGTTAGGCGGGAACGAAATCTCGTTCGTAGCGCGATTAATTGGAATTTTTCCATTTCCGATGTCAAAAAGTTGTTCTGAGAATGTTTGGGCAGACGGGTCTTGAAACAAGTGCACACGTATGTTCGTCGATAGCGTGATTTTCTCGACTCCGTTCCAAAGATATGAAGCTTTCAAGCATGCGTTCAGCTCATCTGCGGTCATTGATAACGGGCAAAGTTTGACGAAAATCACCAACAAAAAGAATAAGAGCGCCTTACATCGGTTTGTAGTATCCTCGAAAATCACGTAGAGTCCGATCAAGCGCTTCGATCAATTTGTTTGAATGTACCGTTATTTTTTATCAGCGTTTGAAAAAAACTCACAAATGTGCACAAAATGTAGGTATCTTAAATGCAACAGTACATAAAGTTTTTTATCATCGATTGATGATATAATATTATTTTTAACTTATTGTGTAATGTTGCACCTTAGTAAGCGCGGAATATCTTCTGTTATCGAATGATGTAAATATTTTGTAAATAAACCGAAAACTCGGATTTTTGAATGCAACATTTCGAAAGTTTTAAAATTTTGATATTGGATCGTTAATAACACAAGTTTTTTACAAATATCTTCGGAACTACATAACCGATTTAAGAGTTTGATATCTCGTTTTGAAAAACATGACAACGGCTTTGAAAAAAAATGAAATGAAATAAAAAAGCAAAATATATGTATGTATGCTCGTATGTCATTGGTGATGCAATATGAAAATTGGATTTTGCTACGCCCCTGCGCCCGCAGATTGAAAAACCATACAAACATTAATTTTTTAATTTTTACCTCGCCTTCAGTAAGATGTGGATACAATCTGTATGAAGTAAAAACCCATGCAGAAGCAATTAATCAATTAAAAAAAGTGGGCGTTAGAGTAGGTGTGGTTGTACCAATGGTGAAGGCAATGGTGGTAATTTGACCTTACCACTGAGACAGCACAACCCAGGCGATTCTCCGGTGAACTTTAATGCACCGCAATGGTTGCACGCAATCTCCATTGGGTCAATTTAAACGGAAGGATGCGAGCTGTAGTCAATCGTAATGAAACGCTACTCGATTCAAATCAACACTTGAAGCTCTTCTTCTTACGCGTTGATTTAGATTTTCACGTTGTTGAATTGCTTGATTTAATTAATGATTTCTCATTGCTAATCGAGCCGTTTCATTTGTCGCCTGTCTTTCTTCTTGTGTTTGCGTTACGCTAAGTCGGGCCATACTAACACGGCGCTGATCTCGTGCGATGTCTTGTTCATCCGTATTCAATCGATTGGTAATATTCCGATTTGTAATTGCATTACGGGTTCGGTGCGAAAGATCAGATCTTCTGGGTCGCGGCATTATGAATAACAGAAATTAATAAGAGAAATTAATGTCACAAAAACAATGTCACAAAATCATTTAGGGAACTTACCTTTTGAAATCATTTTTAAAAAAGGTTGAAAATTTTAAAATACTACAAAAATAAATCAGGTGTCAAAAGTTTATGCACACAATGCCATCTACTGGCAATAGCAGAACCAGAATTTGTTTTTGTAAAAAAATGAACAAAAGAAGTTTTCAATCAAATTAGGTGGAAAAACAATTGTCGTAAAAATTGTGATATACAAAAGAACGACATTTGATTTTTGGATTTTAGAAGATAATAATTAAAAGTAATGGGTGATACAATTTGAAGTAAGTCTTTTAAAACCCTTGTAGAATCGAGTACACAATTTTAAAGCAGGCGTGGTCGAATTCGGCTGTACACTGCGGGCGTTGCTACGGCATCAATTTAAAAAAAAGTAGGCGGTCAAAAAAGATCGCTAGGGATGGGACGTGAAAGGAGGCGTGGAGTATGAATCTTAATTTTTGATCTCGCCTAGAGTAAGGTATTCAATTTAAAGTGAATATGTTAAAATCAGAGTAGAATCAATTACACAATTTAAAAAAGAAGGCGTTAAAGTAGGCGTGGCCACAAAAAAGAAGTATTCTAGCGGTCTGGCTTACCTGGCAAGCGTCTTGCATGTGATGGGGTGTGAAAGTGGGCGTGGCACATAAAATTTTTATTTATACCTCGCCTACAGTAAGATGTATATACAATTTGAAGTAAATCTGTAAAAACCCATTTAGAATTAAATAAAAAAAAGTAGGCGTTAGAGTGGGCGTGGTCGTACCAACTTACAAACCTTCCCGGGCTCGTGCACAACAACTTTGTCGAAGATCATCACATCATCATTTTTATTTTCATTAAATATTTTTAATTAATTAAATTAATGAATTAAATTTACGTTCATAAATATTAATTTTTTAATCATTCATTACTTAATTTTAACACAAAAAACCTCTGAAAACCAATGAATTATAATATTTTTAAAGTCACTATGTGAAAAGAACTCACGTACCTGTTTCCTTGAAGAAAATTATTATTTTATTTATTAATTGCAAATATGTAATTGAATTTATATATTTTTTTTTAATAAATCTTTAATTTTTTATTAAATCATTCAATACTTAATTTTAACACACAAAACCTGAGAAAACCAATGACTTATAATATTTTTAAACTTATTTTTAAGATAACATGCTATGTGAAAAGAACTTGTTTTCTTAAAAAAAAACATAATAAGTTAACATTTAACATATATAAGCAAAAATAGTAAAACAATCCAACAACGAAAACAAATGCATTTCTCCATGCGTATATTTACCAATATACTCTCACTTTTGTTAAACACAACTAAACATTCTCATTTCTCTTTTTGGCCACCACTGATTTAAATGCTTTAATTATATGCGGTTTTTTGTAATATATTTCAGATTTTGTAACGATTGTTAGACTAAGGTCCAATTATAATGGGAACATGGCTACCTATTAGATCGGCCGTGCTCGTCGGCGGGAGGGGTTTAATATTGTTCCCAACTTAAAATGGTTTATTTCGCTACTAGAGATATTAAAATTTTAGGTAGCAAAGACTAAAAGTAATCCAAACTGATAAAAGAAAAGAATAGATAAATATGTCAATGACTGAAGTGTAGCTTGAGGCCTTATTTGCTACACTGATCTAAGCCCACCCTCCATGCTGACATAAAAACTATATTTATTGTCAGCCCAATAATAAAATAAATTAAATTAAAAAAAATATAACCTACCCCATATCGATAACTTCACCTTTCACAAATAATACAAAATTAGTATTTCATTTTTAAAACACAACAAATACAATTTTTAATCATTATATATTAAATAGTTTTGAAAAATTAAGTTTAAAGATGCAAAAAGAGAAAAAAAACTAAAAGTTATTATTATTTTAATTATATTGAAATTTAAAAATAAAGATAACTTAATGGTCACCTTAACTCAAAACAAGTATTATGAATATTATATACATATATATAGTTTGGATATATATAATAAAGTATATATTTTATAATTCAAAATTTTAATTTTTATGTATATTTATGTATAGTTATACGGAGAATTTCCTACTAACATCAGTATTATCAGTATAATACAAAATTATTATAATAAGAGTATTCAACATACTGATGTTATTAATATAAATATGGAATGTATGTGAACTAATATTAACAACATGTTTAATTATTAAATTTTGTATGTTTAAAATATCTTTGTTAATAATAGTTATTCATTATATTTGTATGTTTGCAGTGTGTTTTAATAAATATGTATATATGTATATAAATTTAAGGACTTAAATTTTTTTATCCCTCGAAGTTATCCGGCGCCAGAAAAGAGAAGAGAGCTGTAAATTGTCTTAAAGTTTTGTATGATTGATTGGTAATGTAACTGTTATGAGGTTAAAATCTTGAATTATATATATAAATGTATATGTTTATACATCTATATAATATTAAATTATTTAGTAAATGGTGACCAAATTTTCAAAAGGATTTATAACAATATTAAATAAAATTATAAAAATGAATTTATAAACAAAGAACAATTAATCAACAAATTTTTACAAATATATTAGTAAAATTTAAATAAAAATGTTATGTGGAAATATGGTCAACCAAATATATGACAAATCAATTAGAATCAAATCGAAAATATTAAACAAATTTATAATTATTTTTAGCAATAAGTTATGTAAATGATGAGTCTGAAGAGTTTGAGATATGATTTTGGATTTAGAATTAGGAATCTTGATTAGATATTCCGATTTTATCTTCAAATTTGAACTCGCTTTGTGGGAATTTAGTTTGATAATTCGGCCAAAACCAAGAGATTTTCAAATATAGGTGATTTTGTCGCCATCCAAAGCCAATTTTAAATACTTCTCTTGTGATTAGGACAACAGGAAAATTCTTTTTGCAATTTGATGATAATTCTTACAATTTTGCAAGATATTATTGTTTAAAAATTTAATTTCAAAATTACATAATTACATATGTAACTATTATTTTTATTCACCACTTCAAATTATCTTTTTTTTATATTTAGACTTTCCTCTTCAAAAATTTTCAATCTAATAATCAAATTTTTATATTCACAAAAATTTTCTATTTCCAAAAATAACAAAGCCTACTAAAAAAATTCAAAATAAAATTAAAACGTAGTTACTCCGAAAAAAAAACAAACTATTCTTAACCCTTGTGACAAACCTCTGTTCGTATTGGTGGTATCGGCACGCTTGTGGTTGCACGGCGTTAGCTCGTCGGATTAGGTGTGGTTCTTTCCACCAAGTTTGTCGACATTTAATTTTCGTGCCGGTTTTTTTCTTTTTGCTGCTGAAAGCTGACATTTAACACTAGACATGATACTGGGAATAAGTAAAGACATTTATAACGGACGGACTTGTGACAGTGGCTTATAGTGTTCTATGCACTTGAATTAACGAAGTTCTGAGGCTTAGCTGTTTCGCCTCTATAGGTTGCCCACCCCTGATATGGCATTCGCAGCCATCCATGGCTCCGGATCACCTACGTATTTACTCGGAACCCCTAAACAAAACTTACCCAACAATCATCTTCACATCCTTACCAGTTGCTCTAACCTTGCATCAGACAAGTAAATTACACAAATGTTTACGAGAATTTATCTTGGTTATACATTAATCTTGCTTTATTAGGCAACACTTAAATACTATTAGCAATAATTTTTCTTAATAATAATTCAGGATTTTATCTTATTTATAATTAGTGAGTTAGTATATGAGTGTAAATGATTAGTCTACATACATAAATTTGTATATCTAGGGGATTATATTTGAAATATAAGTAAATATTTATAAATATATATACATAGATATGTTCACATGTATATCAATGTATCTTTATGGTTTTATGCCTGTAATCCTATAGTTTACCTATTTAGTATTTATTTCAATTGTACATCTACTTATTTATTTATTAATTTATTTATTTGGTATTTATCCCAATTAGGTATTTACTTATTAGTTTATTTATATAATGTTTATCAGTTAGTTTATCTAGTTTTTATTTCATTGATCCATTTATTATTTTATTCAAGTATTTGTTAAAAAGATTTATTTATTTATTATTTTATTTATTTATTTTTTTGGAAATATTTATTTATTTATCAAATTTATTTAGTTATTTATTTACTTGTTTATTTCATTTATTAATTTATCATGTAAATTCATTATTCAAGTATTTCATTTATTCCTCAATCAATTCATTAATTAATTTACCTATTTAATAAGGCAATAATTGATTAGTGATTTTTTTTTATTTATTTAGCCACTAATTATTTAGTTATTATTTTCTACATATTTCTTTATTATTTTCGTAATTCATCTATTTATTTAGTTATTAATATATTTATTGATTCATTTACTTATTAATTAATCGACCAGGTCATTAATTAAATTATTAAAGCATTAATCAATTTATTTAAATCATCAAATTACTTTCTTAAATCACTAATTACTTTCTTAATTCATTAATTGATTTATTGAATCATTAATTAATTTATTAAATCATTGATTAATGCATTAAATTGTTAATCAATTGGTTTAAATCATTAATTAATTTCCTAAATTGTTAGTCAATTTCTTAAATCAGTCTAATTATTTATAAATCTAATTATTTGTCAAATCTCATTCATGGATCTATTTTGTATACTTATTTGTTATTTTGTGTATTTATTTGTTATATTAGTTATTCATTTATTATTTTTATGTATCTATTTATTTTATATCCGTATTTATTTATTTTATATCCGTATTTATTTATTTAACGTTTTAGTTATTTATTTATTCTTTTATATATTTACTTATTCTTTTATATATTCATTTATTCTTCTATATATTCATTTATTATTCTATGTATTTACTTATTAACAAATTTATTTGTTAATTAATTAACTAATACATACATATATTCATTTATATATAGTAGCATGTCTAAATATTCTTACTTTTAATTAATCCTATTTATAAAATTATTCGATTAATAACTGTTTCAAAATTCGTTTATATTAGTATAAATTTACACATTTTAACATATTTAATATCGAAATTCAAAAGAAAAGAAGTAAAATTTGGAAAAGTATGTAATAAATTTTGAATCAGTTATGTTTTGAGTTAATGTAGTAAATTGTTAGTAGGTATGTACGTATGTATTTGCAGATAGATATTTTTGTTCGTTTTTCTTTTTCTATACTATTTTTATACACATGTTTTATTTCATAAAAATAACGTGAAATCAAAAAAGATGTAATTTTATCAAAGGTAAATTCATGCCTGTATATAAATATTATTATTTCAATTTTCTAATTTTTTACAAGTTGATCAATTGCTTGTTTAACTTTAACTTTATATTTTTTTTTTTTTAGTGCAACTTTTCTTGTTTGTTTTCTTTTTTCTATTATGTACATATATAATCTCAGTACAAACAAAAACTTAAAATTGGCCTTTAACAAATAATCTTGTTTTTGCAAAAAAAAAAACTAAGAGAGTCGTGGAAGTTATATGAGGTTATGTGAAGGTCAAGAAGTTGCGTGAATGTCGAGGAGGTCAAAGAAAACGTGTGCCAGTAGGCTTATAACGGTTTTGTTTTTTTGTTATCCTTATAGCTTTTTTGGTGATGTTTTCACCAGTATGCTTTTTTTTTTTGATTTTTGGTTGGTAAATTTATTATATTTGTGTTACTTATCTGGCGTCTTGTATGTCCTTGGTGTTTGTGGGTTCTTGTCCCTGTTGTGACGGTTGACTGAAGTGTAGCGTGGTGCTTTTCTTCAGTTGGGATTGGCGCTATTTTCCTTCGTCTTCTGACTGATGTATTAGTGGCTCTGACACGAATGCCTCGGCTTTTTGCCTGTTTCTTTCCACCTGTCACACTCCTCTACTGTTGCTGTGTTAGTTGGTGTGGTACGGTTTCCTTTTCTTTTTTCTTGTATGCATATATTGTTGCTTATTGTTTCCTTCGGAATGTTAATTTAGTTGCACTTCACTGCCAACTTTTACAAGATCACACTCATTAGGGTTCCCATATGACTTATTTTCAAAAGAGAACTTTCGTTCTAAAAAAGAGAACATTTTAACTAAAAAAGAGTTTACAATAAAAAAAATTATTTATTAAATAATTAATAATTTTATTGATGTTATAATTAATTAATTAATTATTATTAATGATAGAAACAACGAAATAAATATATAATAAAACAATAAAAAACAAAAAGAATCACATTTTCTTAAAAAAATAAACAAAATAAATTCAAAAATCACATTTTCTTAAAAAAAACATAAACAAAATAAATTAATATATAAAAATTAATTGAGATCAATATCTGATTCTGATGAATCGGAATTATACTTTTTTGAGCTACTTATTAGGGCTAAGTATTTTTTATCGTTAATAATTAAATCTTTAAAAGATTTACATTTTAAATCCTTAAGATTGTATACAACCGTGAGAATCGATCTGATGGTTGAAATTTTGAGTTTGTTCCGCCCTTTCGTTCATAGTTCCGAATAATATTCTGAATTATTATTATTTTCAAAAAACTTTAACCATTTTGCACTTGATATTAGTTTTTTAAATTCATCATCGGTATCAGATAGATTTTCTCTTTTTCATCAATCATTTTCGTCTTCTCTTGTTACTCTTTGCAAATAACAATAAACAATTTGTATTTGATTTGACAGCAAACGGTTTGCTTTTGACAGAATGACAGATTTAACTTGTCAACAGATTTAACCCAGTAAACAATTAAAGCGTGTTATCGAAATGCCGAGAAAAAGTCCATAGCTCCGATTTCTGTGGCGAATTCCTACTAAATAAATAAAATTCCATCAATCTATAATTTTTTTTTAAATAGAGTACATAAAGAGCACTGTTGGACAAAAAACTACCGCACCAAAAAAAGAGAGTGAACAAAAAGATATGAACACAAAAAGAGAACATGTTCTCTTTAAAAGAGATGTAATGGACAGGCTAACACTCATATCTCCATGCATTTCCTTGGCCTTCTGTTCTCAAGGTACATGTTGGTAGCCTTGTCTTTAAATTCTGCCATCTTTTTTTTCGTTTGTAAATACATGGAGTTATTCGTTTCGTTGTAGAAACCTATATACAACTCTGTGACGCGACCATGCCAACGTGATGGCATTGCCTTTTATGCGTTACATACATGGCAATTCCGTAGGTTCATTATCGAAGCAGAGTTGCCATCGACAACGCGACCGTCACAAAGCCAGCTTTTGTTGCGATGCCTGTGGAGTATCAAAAGTTGGGAACTAACCGAAGTCCGGGCGAGTTTCAACCTTGGTACACGCATGACTTTGAAATGTCAGAAGGTGGTTATTGTTTTATGTGCTGCGCGTGTACTACGCCAATAAGTTGGCCTTTTAAGTTCTCCACCTCATATTGGTTTAATCCTACTTTTTTTCTAATTCGGCATTTCAGCCAGGGCTTACAGAGCTTTGCGTTGATCCCCTTTGCGAAATTACTTTGTATGAAGTTTTTTCGGAAGACTTCCTGTCCCTCTTTAAATGATATTGTCTTACTTCTTTTGTTATACGATCTCACGTTTCTTTCGTAGGCTCTATGTACGTTGGCTTTTATTTTGCTGTGGATTAACTTCATCTGATCAGATTTAGGTAGTATTATTGTTTCTCCATCTTCTATAGCATTTAGTTTCCTTAAAATTTCGTAAGCGTTAGCGTGAGTTATCATATTGTAGCCTGTCAATGCGAAACAAGGGGTGACTCCTGTGGACGCATGTATTGTCGATCTTAATGACATTTCTATTTTGCTCAAGTTTTCATCCCATCTGGACTGATCATTCGATATGAAACTTCTTATGCCACTGATGATAGATTGGTTGACTCTTTCGCTCGCGTTCGCTTGTGGCGAATATATGGGTGTCCTCATGTGTTTTACTCCAAAGGTGTTTAGTAGTTCTTGGAACGCGCTGGAAACAAACTGTTTGCCGTTGTCGGAGTGTATCAGTTCAGGCACGCCGAACTTGTAAAATATCTTTTCCATTAGGAACTTAACCTTCGCATTCCGAAACAATTTTGTGTACGCCGTTTACGGAAACCCACCAGGGTGGGTTTGCACTTCCAAAAATACTTTTTCCCACAATTTTCATTCTAATTACTTCAAAAACTTCTTTCTAAAATATATATTCTGTAGCGTAAAAATTGCGCCCTTATGTGTTTTGTTCATTACATTTATTTTCCACGATCAAGAGTTGTTTTCTTCTCCCGAAAAATTGATAAAAATATTTCATTTGTGTTTAGAGAGCGATATACATATTCAGTGTTTGATTTGTGTTTGCCAATTCTTACTATGTAGAAATCAAAAAGCAACAAATATACATCACTGAAATTTGATACGTTGATACGTCCAACTGTATTCTCAGCTCCCCTATCAGAGATTTATTACGCATATTTTCCAATAAAAAAGCAGTGGCAGTGTACGTGAAATGGAATGACGATAATACTGATAAGAAACGTCGTATCTGGAAGCCTATAATAGACACTAAACTGTCTGAATTTTTAGGAATTTCTTTGATAATGAGCTGTCATAAGTCAAACCAAGAGCGGCTTTCTGATCTTTGGAAAAAAGTAGCGGCTATAAGAGACCTTTTCGTCATGGTGAACTCAAATTAGAGAGCTTATTATAGGCCGCACGAGTTCATAACCGTAGGCGAACAGTTGTTTGGATATATGCCATTAGCCAAAGAGTTGACCAATTGTAAAATATCCATTGTAGGAACTGTAAAAAAACAAAAGGCATGCTCTCAGTGAATTTAAACCATCACCAGCTCGTGAAGTGGGGTCAAGCTTATTTGCTTTGCTGAAAATGTGATATTGTGCTCCTACGTCCCTGCCAAAAATAGATCTGTTGTTTTGATGTCTACAATGCACTACAATAACGCCGTTTCTGGTCTACAAGGTAAACCAGATATTATCCACTATTATAACCACACTAAAGGAGGAGTAGATACAATGGACCAAATGTTATCACAATACACACCAAACGAGCGACATTGCGTTGGCCTTTGGCTATGTTCTACAATATCTTGGATACGTCAGCCCTTGGCACATTTATCATATACCAGGAGAATAATAAAGAAAACTCAAAAAAGCAATCACAAATGAAAAAGTTCCTTGAGAGCCTGGGTGAAGAGCTATGTCTTCCACTTATTTTGGAGAGATCCAAAAATCCAAATATCATTGGAAGATTCAGGATAAGAACAACATTGAATGTATTCTTATAATGTTTATTGGTACTGTATGAAAGCCTCTTTTTAGGACTTGCGAAGATGATGATTTTGCAGCGGATGATATTCCAGAACGAGATGCAACTGGCCGCATAAAACAAAAGGACAGATGCCTTATGTGCTATAAGGACAACCAAAGAAGAAATACACGTCAAATATGCATAAAGTGTAAAAAACCAATATATTCTGAACATAGCGTCTGCCAAACAAAATGCCAATTATGTTACGTCGGTCCATTCACATCATAAAAAATCAATAATAAAACTCTTTAATAAATTAGAATGTATTCAAAATAAAATAAAAAACAATTCTTAGCGTGTTTGTTTCACTTTTTTAGTTAGTAATAATATAATAAAGGGAGAAACTGATAGTGGCCACCCGGGTGGGTGTTAGTAAACCGCAAAGAAAAAATGACAAAACACCAAAAAATGCATAAAAACAATGAAAAAAAAATAGTTTTGAGTAGACTTTACAAAAAAACTCTTCAATTTGTTCAGTGAGTCGACACCATAGTCATTTTCGATCTAAAGACAAAAAGTTATAAGAAAAATAAAATTTAAAAAACCACCCGGGTGGGCATTAGTAAAGCGAAGGTTAATGACTGCTTTAGTTGAGGCTTTTGCCATGGCCTTCAGTAATACAAATTTTGTCTTATGGTCAAGTACAATGAAAATGTGTGTATTTCCGGTTCTGCTTCTGGGGTATGGTCCAAGGAAATCAATGTAAATTTTTTGGAATGGCCTTTGTGTTACCACTTCTTTTCCCATGTTTGGTCTCAATATTTGTTTGGGATGCTTAATCTCTTTACACATATCACACGATTTTACATAATTATGAACATCTTGCACCATTGATGGCCAATAGAAATATTCTCTAATATTGTACAAGGTTTTGGCTACACCCCCATGTGAGGTATTGTCTAGGTGTGCTTTCGTTATTACATTGGTCGTTAAAGAGGTTGGTAGCCATATTTTCCAGCAGTTCTCATCACTTTCCTCATTTTGGTAAAACTTGACCTTTTTGTATACTACATTGTCCCTTATTTTAATGTCTGGCAATCGTTCACTATTTTGCTCTACAGTTTCTATTAGTGATAGGTACTGAGCGTTTTTAAATTCACCCGAATTAAAATCAATCAAGTAATTTGGTTCCACTGCTAGTTCTTCAACTTCTAGTCTAGATAACATATCAGGTACAACATTCTTGCTCCCTTTTCGATGTTCAATGTCGAATTTGAAACCTTGTAGTTTTAAGCTCCATCTGGCTAATCTTCCATTAAGATCTTGTTGTTTCATTAGCCATTTGAGGCTAGAGTGATCTGTAATTACGGTGAAGTCCATTAATTCAATATATTGTCTAAATTTCTCAATCGCTAGCACTACTGCAAGACATTACTTTTCCGTCGTTGAATAATTTTTTTGAGCGGTGTTAAGTTTCTTGGAAAAGTACTCTATGGGATGTTCGCTTCCATCGTCATCTTTTTGAAATAGGACGGCTCCTATTCCGACATTTGAGGCGTCACATTGCACGTAGAAATGCTTGTCGAAATCTGGACTAGAGAGAATTGGGCTAGATACTAAACGTTGCTTTAACTCTTCAAATGACTTCATTGCTTCAGACGTAAAAGTAAATTTAGATGATTTTTTTAGCGTGTCGGTTAATGGGGCTGTGAGGGTAGAAAAATCGTTTAGAAATCTTCGGTACCAACCTACGGTTCCTAAAAATCTTCTGACTTCTTTCGGGTTCTTAGGTGGACTCATGTTCAATATTGCCTCTATCTTGCTTTGATCAGGTTTAAGCTTCCCTCCACCGACTATGTATCCTAGATATTTGAGTTCTTTGTGGCAGAACTTGGATTTCTCCATATTGATGGTTAAACCAGCAGAACTCAACTTTTCTCCGACAATTTTTAGTTTTTGTATATGTTCTTTGAAATTTGGAGACACCACTAGCAGATCATCTAGATAAACAAAAATTTTGTCTTTGAAATCTGAAGGTATTACCTTGTCCATTAAACGGCAAAGACGTTGTGCGGCGTTGCATAGCCCAAAGGGCATTACTTTAAATTGGTAATGTGGTCTACCTTGGACAGTAAATGCGGTTTTAGCCCTGCTTGATTCTTCTAAGGGAATCTGCCAAAATGCATCCTTTAGGTCAATGGCCGAAATGTAGTGTGTATCCCCGAGTCTGGCAAGTAGACCGTCAATGTTTGGAAGAGGATAAGCATCTTTCTTCGTAACTTTGTTCAGTTCTCGCGCATCAAGGCATAGACTGTTTTTGTTAGGTTTTATCACTAACGTTGTCCTGTTGTTCCAATCCGATTGTTTTGCAATTTCGATAACGTCGAGCTCTAGCATCCTATCCAGTTCATCGTAAGTGAGTTTTTGCACCGCTGGACTAACGGGGTAATAGCGCATCTTTTTAGGTTGAGCATCTCCAGTGTCTATCACGTGGGTTTCCAAGTTCGTTTTTCTTAAGCCGTATTTTGTGTAACATCTAAAAGTCCGTTTCACTTGTTCTAGAATTTCGGCTTCTTGAGGTGACAATCTGTGGATTTTCTCGTCGTTGGTAGTGGCTTGTTCAATTTCTTCGATTTTTAGCTCCGCTAAGCCAATTTTTATACCAGAAATCGTATCCTAATATTAGCTCTTGTTGCAAATTGGGAATCAAATATAGGGTAACATTTTTATTTCGCGAACCAAATTTTATATTGACATTTACTTTACCTATTATTTGTTGCCCTGTACCATCTGCGGTTTTAATGGATGATTTAAAATCTACTATCTCGCATTTCATTTTTTTTATATTTTCTAAGCAATGTTTTCCTAAACAACTTATTGATGCTCCGCTATCCATCAAGCCTTTTAACGTTATGCCATTCACGACGACTTCCATGTGTGGTCTAATGTCGGTATCTGATTCTAGTAGGGTGGTAGCAATCTCTTTCCTTTCAAACTTGCGTTTCCTATATCGCTGACGAGTTTTCTCAGTTTTTTTCACTCGCCTTGTGCTCAAACTCTGCAAAAATTCTATTCCGTACTGTATTATAATTTTCGAGCCGTTCCTCGTATGACAATAGGTGTTGTGGTTTTGTTGTTGTGTTAATTGTTTCTGTTTTGTCCTCTATATCTGCTATTTTTATTGTTTTATAAGCTGGCTTTGGCTCGAACATGTTGTGCCAGCTCTCGTCATGTTCGTTTACTTGTTTCCCGAACATTTCGGACATATGGGAGTGATAACATTTTCGAACCCACATTTGTAGCAGAATAGATTCCTCTGCTCTGAGCCGCATTCGACAAATGAGTGTCCCGGGGCCTTGCAGTTCCAACAAACGAGTTGCCTTGCTGATGGATGGTTCATCTTAATTGCTTCTACGTTCAAATCCGTGTTCATATCCATTTGATTGTATTCTAATTCATTGACTTTTCGGGCGAAATACTGTCTATGGTTGTTTCTCTTGGCTAAGTTACGCTCAGCTCTCCTGCACTCTTCCAACAGATGATCGAAGCTGACTGTGGGTATTGGGTATACGAGTTGGTAAATTCCCTCTTTTAAATTGTCTTTAACAATTCTCACTAGTTCGTCTTCTCTCACCCCTCGACTGAGTTGGTTTTTCAAAGCTATAATTTCTCCTATAAAAGCTTCTGAAGATTCGGATGGATGTTGTCTACGTTCCGTGATACATCTTTGAATTTCAGAGTCACTTTCAAAACGTCTGAATTTACGGATTAGGTGATGTTTCAGCTGTGCCCACTCGCAAAAATGATTTTCTCGGCGGAACGTCCAAAACCATTCGTAGGCACTGCCTGCTAAAAGGTGATGAAATCCCTTCATGAGTGTGGACATTGAACAGTTATAGTCCGCTTGTAAAGACTCAACCCTAAAAACAAAATCTTCCACAGTAAATGATTTCCTACTACCATCAAACTTTATGCCCCATTTCTCCAACTCTAATGGCGTATTTATTCTTGTATGGGAATGCATATTATTGTTTGGAAATGGTTGTGGTCGTTGGTGGTCTCTTGTTTCAAATGGTCTTTGATTATCGTAAAAATCTCTAGGTGGTGGTTGGCTATTCGAATTATTAATAGTTTCAAAGGAGGTGTTTCTTTCGGCTCTCATTACGTCCTGGACAATACGAGGTACTAGCTGTTGTAACGTCTCTGTAATTTGATTTAATACCTGTGCCTGAGATGCGCCGACCGATGCACTTACATAATCTCGTAACGTCAATCCATTCTGGTTGATGACTGTTTCGTCTCCGTCTCTGATAATCTGTTCTGGCCTTACGTTTCGATTTGCTTGAGCTTCATTATATTGCTGGCGTATCTCCTGGGCTGCGATGCTACCGTACTGTGGTGACCTTAAAGTGTCATCATTGGTAGGGGACGAAGTGTTGAGTTGTCCCGTAACTGGGATTTGAGGAAATGCCAGTGACATCAATGAAGGTATGATGTTTGTTGTCGTAGTTGTTGTTGCTGTTGTTCGTTGAATCGGGTTTTCTTCCGTATTTGATGTTTTGCCCTTAGACCTAAGATTTCTATCTGATGGCATTTTGCGTAGATAAAAGGAATGAAGCTAACTCTAACAATATACAAAAAAGATTCTAGACTTTCAAAAAAAAAGAGAGTTCCTAGCTAAACCTTAAAAGTGTTTTGGTATGGTTGGACAAAAGATTTGAGACACAAGTGGGGATATTTTTGAACAAAAAAATGTAAAAATGCAATAAATCGTAGCAATAATAGATAATTTGTTTATATGAGAATTCGTAAAAATTATCAAAAAAAAAATAAATCTGTGGGAAAAGATCAAAATTGGGGTATATTACAGTTTGTGTTCGCTATGGGAAACTGTCAGGGTTAGTGTTGTTAAATTATTTTTAGTAAATATGTTAGATTTTTATTTGTTTTAGTTTTTTTTTTTTTTTTTGTTATTGGTTGACATCTACATAAGTTTTAATAAGTAAATAATTTTCTATTTTTTTATTAGACGTGATGATTGGTTGATGTGATCGATGATGTTGGTAGTTGTTTTATAATTGGAGCCTCGTTAAATCATTTTTTTTTTTTTTTTTTTTTTTTTTTTTTTTTTTAGTATTTAAGTACATATAAAAATATTATAAATTTGGTCATAATATATGTATATACTTTTTCTTCTTTTATATGAAAGATCGAGATTTTATAATAATTTTCCTTTGGAAAATTAATAAAAAAAAATGTTTGTATAGGTTTTAACTATAGATGTTGTTTTTTTTGTTTGCTTTTTTTTTTTGTCGTATAGACGAACGTGAACAATATTTACAGGACGATATTACATAAAGAGAACTTTTCAAAACTCTTCGAATGTGGTTCCTTTAAGGTCGCACATATACTCAAGACGTTTTAGTCGGACGGTTTATGACTTACCTTAAAGAAAACACGTTAAGAATTGGTTTGATTCTTCAATTATTTAATGTTTACGAAACAATCGCCGCAACGCAGGCATGATGTTCTAAATATGACATCTTCCGGGACTTGCGTTTATTAGGTAATCATTAAACCATTGTAAAGTATGGCATTGTTTAAAAAAAATGTTCATACGTTGCGCGCCAAAATGTGACAAACCTCTGTTCGTATTGGTGGTATCGGCACGCTTGTGGTTGCACGGCGTTAGCTCGTCGGATTAGGTGTGGTTCTTTCCACCAAGTTTGTCGACATTTAATTTTCGTGCCGGTTTTTTTCTTTTTGCTGCTGAAAGCTGACATTTAACACTAGACATGATACTGGGAATAAGTAAAGACATTTATAACGGACGGACTTGTGACAGTGGCTTATAGTGTTCTATGCACTTGAATTAACGAAGTTCTGAGGCTTAGCTGTTTCGCCTCTATAGGTTGCCCACCCCTGATATGGCATTCGCAGCCATCCATGGCTCCGGATCACCTACGTATTTACTCGGAACCCCTAAACAAAACTTACCCAACAATCATCTTCACATCCTTACCAGTTGCTCTAACCTTGCATCAGACAAGTAAATTACACAAATGTTTACGAGAATTTATCTTGGTTATACATTAATCTTGCTTTATTAGGCAACACTTAAATACTATTAGCAATAATTTTTCTTAATAATAATTCAGGATTTTATCTTATTTATAATTAGTGAGTTAGTATATGAGTGTAAATGATTAGTCTACATACATAAATTTGTATATCTAGGGGATTATATTTGAAATATAAGTAAATATTTATAAATATATATACATAGATATGTTCACATGTATATCAATGTATCTTTATGGTTTTATGCCTGTAATCCTATAGTTTACCTATTTAGTATTTATTTCAATTGTACATCTACTTATTTATTTATTAATTTATTTATTTGGTATTTATCCCAATTAGGTATTTACTTATTAGTTTATTTATATAATGTTTATCAGTTAGTTTATCTAGTTTTTATTTCATTGATCCATTTATTATTTTATTCAAGTATTTGTTAAAAAGATTTATTTATTTATTATTTTATTTATTTATTTTTTTGGAAATATTTATTTATTTATCAAATTTATTTAGTTATTTATTTACTTGTTTATTTCATTTATTAATTTATCATGTAAATTCATTATTCAAGTATTTCATTTATTCCTCAATCAATTCATTAATTAATTTACCTATTTAATAAGGCAATAATTGATTAGTGATTTTTTTTTATTTATTTAGCCACTAATTATTTAGTTATTATTTTCTACATATTTCTTTATTATTTTCGTAATTCATCTATTTATTTAGTTATTAATATATTTATTGATTCATTTACTTATTAATTAATCGACCAGGTCATTAATTAAATTATTAAAGCATTAATCAATTTATTTAAATCATCAAATTACTTTCTTAAATCACTAATTACTTTCTTAATTCATTAATTGATTTATTGAATCATTAATTAATTTATTAAATCATTGATTAATGCATTAAATTGTTAATCAATTGGTTTAAATCATTAATTAATTTCCTAAATTGTTAGTCAATTTCTTAAATCAGTCTAATTATTTATAAATCTAATTATTTGTCAAATCTCATTCATGGATCTATTTTGTATACTTATTTGTTATTTTGTGTATTTATTTGTTATATTAGTTATTCATTTATTATTTTTATGTATCTATTTATTTTATATCCGTATTTATTTATTTTATATCCGTATTTATTTATTTAACGTTTTAGTTATTTATTTATTCTTTTATATATTTACTTATTCTTTTATATATTCATTTATTCTTCTATATATTCATTTATTATTCTATGTATTTACTTATTCTTTTATATATTCATTTATTCTTCTATATATTCATTTATTGTTCTATGTATTTACTTATTAACAAATTTATTTGTTAATTAATTAACTAATACATACATATATTCATTTATATATAGTAGCATGTCTAAATATTCTTACTTTTAATTAATCCTATTTATAAAATTATTCGATTAATAACTGTTTCAAAATTCGTTTATATTAGTATAAATTTACACATTTTAACATATTTAATATCGAAATTCAAAAGAAAAGAAGTAAAATTTGGAAAAGTATGTAATAAATTTTGAATCAGTTATGTTTTGAGTTAATGTAGTAAATTGTTAGTAGGTATGTACGTATGTATTTGCAGATAGATATTTTTGTTCGTTTTTCTTTTTCTATACTATTTTTATACACATGTTTTATTTCATAAAAATAACGTGAAATCAAAAAAGATGTGATTTTATCAAAGGTAAATTCATGCCTGTATATAAATATTATTATTTCAATTTTCTAATTTTTTACAAGTTGATCAATTGCTTGTTTAACTTTATATTTTTTTTTTTTTTTAGTGCAACTTTTCTTGTTTGTTTTCTTTTTTCTATTATGTACATATATAATCTCAGTACAAACAAAAACTTAAAATTGGCCTTTAACAAATAATCTTGTTTTTGCAAAAAAAAAAAACTAAGAGAGTCGTGGAAGTTATATGAGGTTATGTGAAGGTCAAGAAGTTGCGTGAATGTCGAGGAGGTCAAAGAAAACGTGTGCCAGTAGGCTTATAATGGTTTTGTTTTTTTGTTATCCTTATAGCTTTTTTGGTGATGTTTTCACCAGTATGCTTTTTTTTTTTGATTTTTGGTTGGTAAATTTATTATATTTGTTTTACTTATCTGGCGTCTTGTATGTCCTTGGTGTTTGTGGGTTCTTGTCCCTGTTGTGACGGTTGACTGAAGTGTAGCGTGGTGCTTTTCTTCAGTTGGGATTGGCGCTATTTTCCTTCGTCTTCTGACTGATGTATTAGTTGCTCTGACACGAATGCCTCGGCTTTTTGCCTGTTTCTTTCCACCTGTCACACTCCTCTACTGTTGCTGTGTTAGTTGGTGTGGTACGGTTTCCTTTTCTTTTTTCTTTTATGCATATATTGTTGCTTATTGTTTCCTTCGGAATGTTAATTTATTTGCACTTCACTGCCCACTTTTACAAGATCACACTCATATCTCCATGCATTTCCTTGGCCTTCTGTTCTCAAGGTACATGTTGGTAGCCTTGTCTTTAAATTCTGCCATCTTTTTTTTTCGTTTGGAAATACATGGAGTTATTCGTTTCGTTGTAGAAACCTATATACAACTCTGTGACGCGACCATGCCAACGTGATGGCATTGCCTTTTATGCGTTACATACATGGCAATTCCGTAGGTTCATTAACGAAGCAAAGTTGCCATCGACAACGCGACCGTCACACCCTCACAATTTCTAAAACTCAAAATAAAGAATTTGCACAAGTAATAATAGGAAACAAAAATAATGTGACTTAAATGTCTATGAAGTCCAAACCATCTTTAGAATCTGAGTTAGTATCGTAAATTTCAGAAGTTCCGATTAGTTTCAAATATTGCTCAGGTATTTCATAGTCGAAACAACATTTGTTATTTAGGCATAAACCATATCTGTAAGAAAAAGGAAATTTTTAGGAAAATATAATATTATTTTCATGTGTACTTACTTTACTGTTAATATGACATTTACCATATCGATTTGTAAACGATTTCTTAATTTTGTTTTTACCAAATTCATTTGACTAAATATTCTTTCCACGTCAGCGTTTGACCAAGGCAAACAAAGAATTTGTAAAGCGAAAGAACCCAGTTCTGCAAATGGTTTGTTTCCAGCAGCATCTTCGTATTGAACAACTTCAAACCAGAATGATGAAGTGTCTGAAACGTTTTTCCATCTGATCATGTTGATGTTACCAAATTGATTTAAAATAATTTCAATAGATTCAGCGGAGCACCCAAAATATTCTAAACTGGATAAAACAGAATCTTTTTGACATTGAAATATATTTTTGACTGAAAAGCTATCGACATTTTGTAATGCTCTACGATTTTCTGGTAATCTATATGAAAGAAAATTTTAGAATCAATTGCTGCATGTCAAATTTGTATAGTCACCTCTGAATCAATTGTTTTAAAAGTTGAATACAGAATTTGGCACATCTTTGTCGTATTTCTGTCTCCTTAGCAGGCGAAATATTACCATTTTGTGTATATTTTTTTATTAAAGTTTCAAATTGGTAGCCTAAAAAAAACACCTGAGGTCAAGTGTTTCTCAAAGTCTTCGATTTCAAAAATTTCATCAATGCGGCAAATTTTGTTTTTTAACGAGTTTATAACCATGAGCAAATCATTTAGATGTTTAGTTGCATCCGAGTTTTTGCTTTGAAAACTCATATTAATTAAATTTAAATCCGCAAGAATAGGTTTCAAAAATGATAAATAAATGTAGTTAATGGGATCCTTATACATTCCGTAAAGTATTTCCTAAATTAAATGAGAATTATTCCTCTTGCGAGTATAAATTGTAAAATTTAAAAAAATTTAAAAATTTTTAATCGAAGTTGCCTTCAAGTTAAATATACAAATTATTTGAAAATAAATTGTATACACTACATTTATTTTTGAATATTTCTGTTAGATGTTCTACATAGCTTTCCGTTGGAAAGCATAAATGCAAAATCATACAAAAATATTCAAAGACACTAGCAAAATGTAATGCATTTTCTGGCCTGCTAAAGCCGTCATCAGCATTCTTTGTGTCATAGTGTTTCATTTTCAAACCTTGCATATTTAACTTTTTTTATTCATTAATTAAATGAGAATTATTCCTCTTGCGAGTATAAATTGTAAAATTTAAAAAAATTTAAAAATTTTTAATCGAAGTTGCCTTCAAGTTAAATATACAAATTATTTGAAAATAAATTGTATACACTACATTTATTTTTGAATATTTCTGTTAGATGTTCTACATAGCTTTCCGTTGGAAAGCATAAATGCAAAATCATACAAAAATATTCAAAGACACTAGCAAAATGTAATGCATTTTCTGGCCTGCTAAAGCCGTCATCAGCATTCTTTGTGTCATAGTGTTTCATTTTCAAACCTTGCATATTTAACTTTTTTTATTCATTAATTAAATGAGAATTATTCCTCTTGCGAGTATAAATTGTAAAATTTAAAAAAAATTTAAAAATTTTTAATCGAAGTTGCCTTCAAGTTAAATATACAAATTATTTGAAAATAAATTGTATACACTACATTTATTTTTGAATATTTCTGTTAGATGTTCTACATAGCTTTCCGTTGGAAAGCATAAATGCAAAATCATACAAAAATATTCAAAGACACTAGCAAAATGTAATGCATTTTCTGGCCTGCTAAAGCCGTCATCAGCATTCTTTGTGTCATAGTGTTTCATTTTCAAACCTTGCATATTTAACTTTTTTTATTCATTAATTAAATGAGAATTATTCCTCTTGCGAGTATAAATTGTAAAATTTAAAAAAATTTAAAAATTTTTAATCGAAGTTGCCTTCAAGTTAAATATACAAATTATTTGAAAATAAATTGTATACACTACATTTATTTTTGAATATTTCTGTTAGATGTTCTACATAGCTTTCCGTTGGAAAGCATAAATGCAAAATCATACAAAAATATTCAAAGACACTAGCAAAATGTAATGCATTTTCTGGCCTGCTAAAGCCGTCATCAGCATTCTTTGTGTCATAGTGCTGATGACGGCTTTAGCAGGCCAGAAAATGCATTACATTTTGCTAGTGTCTTTGAATATTTTTGTATGATTTTGCATTTATGCTTTCCAACGGAAAGCTATGTAGAACATCTAACAGAAATATTCAAAAATAAATGTAGTGTATACAATTTATTTTCAAATAATTTGTATATTTAACTTGAAGGCAACTTCGATTAAAAATTTTTAAATTTTTTTAAATTTTACAATTTATACTCGCAAGAGGAATAAATCTCATTTAATTAATGAATAAAAAAAGTTAAATATGCAAGGTTTGAAAATGAAACACTATGACACAAAGAATGCTGATGACGGCTTTAGCAGGCCAGAAAATGCATTACATTTTGCTAGTGTCTTTGAATATTTTTGTATGATTTTGCATTTATGCTTTCCAACGGAAAGCTATGTAGAACATCTAACAGAAATATTCAAAAATAAATGTAGTGTATACAATTTATTTTCAAATAATTTGTATATTTAACTTGAAGGCAACTTCGATTAAAAATTTTTAAATTTTTTGTAAAGTATTTCCGCATTGTAGCATTTTTCAGACAGACGAGCAATACCAAAATGAGTTTCCAGCTCTACCCACTGATTTAAAATTCTTGTAATTGAAGTATTAATTGATAGCCATCGAGTATCGCAAGCTCGTGTAATCACCAATGGTTCCTAATAAATATTAGAAAAAGAATTTTAAATTTTTAACTCGTTGATTCAATTCTTTCTACTTACCTTATCGTTATTAATTGCTTTGTACAAATTTGCATAAGGAAAACCAGTTATAAGTTTCTTGAACTAACAACTCCAGATTTCTTGGGAGTGTCATGCAGGCATTGTTTATAGCCAATTGAATGGAATGGCAAACACATCTTACAAGGGTCAAGTGTGGAATTTCTTTTTTCAACTGCGCATAAACACCTTTATTTCGACCCACAATAACGTTTGCATTATCAGTCCCAATTCCAACCACATTTTTTATATCAAGGCCAAACTTTTGTAATTCATTTTTAATACATTTTACAATAGAGTCCGCATTAGCTTTACAAATTTCGGCCAGAGATAAAAAAGTTGATACAATTTTTTTTTTGCTTTAAGCTGTAATATATAATTACAATACCTGGCCAAGTATAAGTAGGTTAATGGTACTGTTTTGTTATCGTTGTGGAATTAATATTTACCGAGAAATTTTATGACTCCTATGTCTGTAGATTCATCCAAAAGTAGGGTTACCATATGCATTTTGAGAAAAAGAGGACGTCGACCAAAAAAAGGCCGGACATTTACCCTTAAAAAGAGGACAATACTCTGTAGCAAAATATTTAAAAAAAACAACGCCTTAAAATACACAAAACAAATTTAAAATTCTATTTACATATAACAACAAAACTTAAACAAAATATTAAAAAAAAAATGATATGAATTTTATCAGTCTGATCTCATAACTACAACAACATAAAAACATAAAAATTAACAAATTCCTTTTAAAACTTCACATGTATTATATATACATTTTTAGTAGAACTTGTCAAATTTCATGTATATTTTTCAGCGCTTTCAATTTGAACCAATATATTATTATGGCATTTTTTAAATATTCATAAAACTCTTAACAATTCATATCAAAATTATATTTGACTCTAATAATATCAGAAATAGTTTCTGTGTTTAATTTGTTTCTTTCTGGTGTCCTTTGAATTCAGAACTTCTAGAACTAAGAACTTTGAAGAATATTATAAAACAAAATTCCCAAACGTTAACACACACATTCAGGGAAAGAATTGACCATTTTAAAATTTGGAATGATTTGGAAATTATAAGATTTCGTCTTTCAAAGAAAAGTGCATCAGCTGTTTTTTCCCCCTCCAATAAATTAGCACGTCTTTTGGCACCTTTTCCAGACATTTCTGGACAAAACTAAAAACGTCGTTGCAAACAATTCAATTTTGCAATTAATTGGTGTAAGTCTAAACGTCAAACACCAATGTTACCACATTTTTCACCGAATGCAATGTTAAAATTACCGAATTCTTTTTACCGGTTAGGTAAGGAAAACTAATAGGTATAAACACTAGTAGTTATCTATTTATTAAAATTATGCTTTTTTTATTAAAATTATGCTTTTTTGAAAATCAAAAAAGCATCAAACACAATGTGTTTACACAAGAAAGCATGTCATGACATCGTGTGTATTTAAAAATAATAATACATCAATGCCAACAATACTTTCGATGCAATAAAACGAAATTAGAGATTAAAGTTTTAAAAGTAGGACAAACCCAGAACACTTGCAAAAAACGAAGTAGGACTACCCCGGACGCCCTAAAAAAGAGGACGGTGTCCGGGGAAAAGAGGACATATGGCAACCCTATCCAAAAGGAGACTAAATTTTGAGCCACCAATATCTTTAAGGAGATCTTCTTTAAAATGAACTGCTAAAACATTTTTATAATCATTGAACATTTTGTCCTTTGTAATCGAATTTTCTGGCATGTCACGTTGTCCCGGATCTGTTTCTTTAATAGCAATATCAGGTGATCTACTGGAGTTATTGATCCATGTTGACAAAAATATAAAGATAAAGCCCCTTCATGCCTTTGAGTTTTTAAGCAAGTAGCTTGAAATGGAATTTTATTCCTCTGGACATATCCTCCTACGGCTGCTGTATGTTTCATGGTTTTAGTATGTGCCGTAAAATCCCAAAGTTTGCACTGCATCACGCACTTGCAATACCGGCAAAAAACTTTTGAAGCATCATCAGTTTCTTGAATCCAGTCTTTAAGCATTGGCTTAGTCTTCCACTCCTGTCTAAACTTTTGAACATAAGTAGGTTTACCCATATTCACTGAGATAAAAAAAAACATTAATTCTATGTACAAATGAGTGGTATTTGATTAAAACTTACATGTATTTAGTACGCTAATATAATATGATGTTCTTTTTTAAGATTTACCAAATATGTATGTACTTCTTTTGTTCTCACTCACTATGGCAGTTGTAAGTTTTTTGTTTTTGAATAAGGGGGTAAACCGTTAACGTCTGTAGTGATGTGCAATGCACTTGTAACCGAACACAAGCAAAACAAAGTAGTAAAAATACATCGCAAAATTATAGTGCTGCCCACTAGAAAAACGCAGAAATAAAAAAAGTAGCTAAAAAAATAGTTCAGCCGTTTTTTCACACACTTTTCCGTAATTGACAAAATAAAAACACCATATCTGGCCGAAAAACCGCTGAAATAGCAACGCTGGTACTCATACTTGTCTCAATATCATCAAACCACTACTCATCTTTAAAGTTTGAAGTACTCATTATATTCATACTTAATCTCAAGAATGATAAAATAAAGATTACGCCATGCGCATGATTTCCCGTTATGTGACGTAGTATGGCCATTTTAAGGGCTACCAATAATGTTTCATGTGTTAGAATTAAAATTTCTTGCGAAAAATTTATGTTTTATGTGATAGTTGGCAACCTTGCAATTGAAGTCTCTGAGAGTTCTAAAATAAAATCTCTGTAAAAAAGAAAAACAAACAAAAACAAAACAACACAAAATATAAACATGAAGAGTGCAGTGAGCAAATTCAAGCAAAACATGAGTAAAAAAACAAGTGAGAAAAAATTAGCCAATAGAAACACAGAATGTGTGACGTCACAGGGCCTAAATGCGCAGAACATTTTAAAATTTTACGCGCGTTGGCGTAATCTTTATTTTATCATTCTTGCTTAATCTCATGTATAATGTTGTTTATTTAGACTCTCCTTAACTAAATGTACTTAGACGATAAAAAAATAAGTATGACTCGCATACACTCATGCGAGTGTCGTTCATTTTTACAGTCCGCTTATAAAAATTATATAAAATAATAAATGTTATATTTTCCTATAAACTTACTTGTATGTTTTTATGTTTTTATATTTCTTTTTTACTTACCTAACGGAATAAGCTGAATTTTTTTTTAATGACTTAACTGAGTTGAATACTTTATGAGTATGTGAGTATTTTTCTTAAAATGTAAATCTAAATACCGCGGTTTATGAATCAAACATATTGGGAATGGTATGAGCTCGATGTCGGCGTTGTACTCATACTTATATCCACCCGCATTTATAAGTCAACGTTGTTGTGAGTTTGAGTAACTCAGAGTAGTTAAATTTCAATGATGTAAAACCACTTATACTTAAAATGTTATGAGTAGTTGTGAATCGTAAAAAAACGATTCATTGTCGATCTCTGTGCACAATATTACTTTGCCTCATCATTAAGCAATAAACACAGATGGCGCATTCCTTTCTACAAAAAAATGTTCTACTGCGCATCTACGTCATCAGAGCGCACAACTGTTTGTATGTTATGAAAACAGTATGAGATTTGTGGTGGAAATGAAAAAATATTATGGTTATTTTTTATTTTTAATAAAATAAAACGAATAATCATAGAATTTTCTTTTTTCATATTTAATTTTTTTGTTATAAACATATTTTATTCTGTTTGTAAAACACTTTATTGTTTTATACTGTAATGTGATGTGTGTGTCTTGCTGTGTTTTTAGCTGACTGAAGTTTAGTTGAAAAAGAATTTAAAAAAAATTATTTTTTTTTTTTGCCTCTTTGCTTGTCGGTAGACGGCGGCACGTTCGGTTTTTCTGCGGCTTGAGCTCGTCGGATTGGGAGGGATCTTGTCCACCTAAGGCCATCACAAATTAATAATCGTGCCAAGAAGTTTAAGCAAATTACATATATATAACGATGGACAACACAAATTTCGCTAGGGATTCACTTGATAATCGGACGGACAATTGATGATAAAATAACAAAAAAAAACTTCCTCTTCTGTACGCTCAGTATCGTTTTGCCGGGATCTCGTATTGTTATCCCGGATAGGCTGCCCACCCCATATGACGTATTGCAGTCATCCGTGACATTATTCGATGCCTAACAAATTTATTTGAATAATGTCCCTATTGTAAACTTACCTCCACGCTAGTTACATTTCAACCACATTCTTAATGTTCAACACATGACTTCTATATAATAGTACAATTCATATGTATATATTCATATTTATTTAGTATAAATTTTCATATTTTTACTAACAATTATATACTAATCAAATTAAATTAAAATTACTGTAATAATCTTAGTTTAACAATTCAGTTAATAATAATACTATTCAACTTAACAAATTTATTAATCAAAAATCCAATATCTAATTATTTAATTATATATAATTAATCAAATAAATCTATATATATATTCATTCAAGAATCCATTTAATCATTTACGTAACCAATTATTTATTTGGTTAAAAATTTATTTAATATTTCATTTATTTATTTATTTAATTACGTACGTATTCATTTATTCTCCTATATATCTATATAATTATGTATTTATCGAGTTTCCTATAAGTTTATTTATTTAAGTATTTGTTTAATTTATTAGGTTGTTAAATAGTTATTTAACTTTTCGAATATTTATTTATATTTTCAAATAAATATTTATTTAGTTGAATAAGTATTTATTTAGTTTCTTTTATATTTATTTATTTAAGTATTTATTTATTTAACTAAATTGCTAAATAGTTATTTAACTTTTCGAATATTTATTTATATTTTCAAATAAATATTTATTTAGTTGAATAAGTATTTATTTAGTTTCTTTTATATTTATTTATTTATTCAGTTAACTAAATTGCTAAATAGTTATATAACCTTTCAAATATTTATTTATATTTTCAAAATAAATATTTATTTAGATGAATAAGTGTTTTGTTAAATCAATTTATATTTCAGTCATTTATGTTCTTAAATAATCATTTAAGTTTTTATTTATTTATGTTTTTATTTGTTTATTTATTTATTTTATTACTTAATTATTTATTTAGTTTCCTATATATATGTATTTTTTTATTTATCCAGTTAACTAAATTGCTAAATAGTTATTCAACTTTTGAATATTTATTTGTGTTTTCAAAATACATATTTATTTAGTTGAATAAGTATTTTGTTAAATCAATTTATATTTCAATCATTTACGTTCTTAAATAATCATTTAAGTTTTTATTTATTTAAGTATTTATTTAGTTACGTACCCAAATAATTATTTAATCTTTTGAATATTTATTTGTGTTATCAAATAAATATTTATTTAGTTACATAAGTATTTATTTTGTTATTTTTAATCTAACTTTAAATACCTAAATAGTTAAATAGTTATTTAACAATTTTAATTTAGTTATTAATGGGGCTAAATAGCTAATTAACTTTTGAAATACATATTCGTTTAATTATCCAATTAGGTAAGTATACATGAAGTTGATTTATGCATCTATCTACTTTATTAAATATGTTGCTAAATATTTATTTAACTTTTCTAATATTTATTTATATTTTCGAATGAATATTTGTTTAGTTAAATAAATATTTATTTTTAGTTTAATTTATTTTTAATTATTTATGTAGTCCAATAGTTATAGAATATTGTAAAGGATTCCTTAGGATTTTATTTATTTTATGCTTTTATTCTCTTTGTTGAAAATCATTAATATTGTGTGTTACCTGTGGTCTATTGTTAAATAGAATTTACTCCCATCCGTCGGCTTCAACCTTCTGACTGAGTAGATACGGTTTGTGGCGGTTGCTGTATTTGGTGCACGTGACTGTAGATGCACGCGCTCTTGCTGTGTTATGTGTACGTGGCTGTGGCTGTAGGTGCACGCGCTGTTGCTGTTTTTGGTGCACGTGGCTGTGGCTGTAGTTATTTTAGGTGCCCGTGGCTGTGTTTAGCAGGTGCACGCGCTGTGGCTGTTTTAGGTTGGAGCTTGTTGGTTGGAGCTCGTGGCTGTTGTGGACAAATGCACGTGGCTTGTTGTTTGCAGGTGCACGCGGCTATTATTTGTAGGAGCTTGTTGGAGCTCTGCTGTCGTGGACAAATGCACGCGGCTGTTATTTGTAGGAGCTTCCGGCTGTTTTTTGGTTGGAGCTCGTGGCTGTTGTAGGCAAATACACGCGGCTTGTTGTTTGCAGGTGCACGCGGCTATTATTTGCCTATGGCCGTGGCACGTTCTTGGCCGGACGCAATTCGGCTCTTACCCAGTACGCTGTTTTGTTGTTGGATGCACGATGTTTTTGCTGTTGGAGGCACGCGGCTTTTGCTGTTGGATGCACGCGGCTGTTACCGTGGGATGCACGGATTCGGCTCCCAATAAGATGCACGCGGCTTTTGCTGTTGGATGCACGCGCTTTTCTCGTTGAGGAGGTCAATTTTGGTGGCGCCGAAACTTAGTTGAAAATGCTTGTGTGGCTTTGGTTTTGATTGAATTAAAAAAATTTTTTTCTTTTTTTACACTACGTTTTATTTAACTTTATTTAATTTTTTTTTAAAACCTCTTGCCACCACGACCTACCTCAACGAATGCCATCTTTCTTCTCCTCAAAACTCCATCTTGCCTGGCGCTTCTGTGGTTGGCGTCGGTTTTGACATGGTTGTATCGGCATCATGGTTGTATTCAGTCGTATTGTCAGTGACGATCGACAGGGATGGATGATTAAAAAAGTATAAAAAATCGCCAATTCAAAGGAAGTGTCCCGAAGTAATAAAGCATGCGTACATTTGAAAAATTCTAGTACCCGTTACAAAGCCAGCTCTTTTCGCGTAGCCTGCGGAGCGTAAAGAGTTGGGAAATCAATTGTTTTATGGTAACTATCCTCTACTGGGAAGCATTTTGACTGGAACACGTAATCCCAGTCTTCTGCATGTTCTGTTTGGAGTTTCTCGCACACTTGGGACAAGTTGGGCTGGTGGCCTCCTCGAACCCACATTTGTAACAAAATACGCTTCTCTGAACTACAGGGCATTATATGAAAATGTGTCCAGGTGCTTTACAGTTCCAGCAGAGAAGTTGTTTTGCTGGCAGTTTAACTCTCTGCATCTATCGGATATGCCTGCTCGTCTTCTACCTCGGAATTGAAAACTTCGACTTCGTATGCCCTACGCGGATTACCTATGGTGTAATAACCGTTTGACGATGTTCCTTTCGGCTCTCTTACCCTCCTCCAGAAGCTGATCTAAGTTGTCTAGTGCTCATAATTATACGTCGTGTTTAAACAAAAAGCTATCTGTCTGTATCAACCTGACACATTAGGCAACAATAGAAAATTACTTCGCATATAAAAAAAACAAACTCTGTTTACTTGATGCAAAATGGTTGTATCGGATGCAAATGAGAGTTGTTTCTAAATTGTAAAATCGTTTGTTGGATTCGATTTGTCAAAAAAAATTACGATAATGATAAAAAAGAATATAATATAAGGGTTGTATCAAGAAGAATGTTATGATAGATATCTGACCAATTTAGCAAAAAATGTTATGTCATATAAAGAGGTAAATTATTATTACAAGTAACTACATATATGAATTAATGTTGAAATAGATTAATTAAAGTTAGTATTGGGTAATTTTAGAATTAATTATATACAAGATGATTTTAATTCAAATGTTTTAGTCAATATATTTATAGTTATAAATTTTATACAGTACGTACATTGTGGTTGAAATTTTTGTAACTTAGCGTTGAGTGTTGATGTTTACCAAATTTTAGATCTTGAGCGTATTGAAAATCAAGTTTGTTAAACTGATGAAGTTAAAAAGAACATAACAAGAAATATTTATTATTGATTTTAAAGAGGTAATTGAGTATTTCTTTATCATCAAATAACTTGTGACAAATCACAAAACAATACATAACATGACATGAGCCTCCTGGATTTTCATCTCATCTCCTCCAGTACCAGAAGCAAATGAACTCTAAGCTATGTAGCTCCCGGATCATGCCTTCGGATACGGATTTGGTTTGATTCGATCCATTCGACTCCCAAGAATCTAAATCATTCATCCGATGTCGTCGCAACTCAGGCATGGACTCTTGTAGATCCTTCCAGGACATACGACATCTTCCAAAAGATTTAAACCTTGGACAACATTCTCAAAACAAATGTTAGAAATGTGAAGTGAACCACGAAAAAAAAAAACGGTATCAACGCTTTTATTTCCGTAGCCGCCCCACTTTGGGCGCCAAATTTGTAATGTGTTTGCGTGAGAGTCATGTGTGTTTTTAGCTGACTGAAGTTTAGTTGAAAAGAATTAAAAAAATTATTTTCTTTTGCCTTTTTGCTTGTCGGTAGACGGTGGCACGTTCTTGGCCGGACGCAATTCGGCTCTTACCCAGTACGCTGTTTTGTTGTTGGATGCACGATGTTTTTGCTGTTGGAGGCACGCGGCTTTTGCTGTTGGATGCACGCGGCTGTTACCGTGGGATGCACGGATTCGGCTCCCAATAAGATGCACGCGGCTTTTGCTGTTGGATGCACGCGCTTTTCTCGTTGAGGAGGTCAATTTTGGTGGCGCCGAAACTTAGTTGAAAATGCTTGTGTGGCTTTGGTTTTGATTGAATTAAAAAAATTTTTTTCTTTTTTTACACTACGTTTTATTTAACTTTATTTAATTTTTTTTTTAAAACCTCTTGCCACCACGACCTACCTCAACGAATGCCATCTTTCTTCTCCTCAAAACTCCATCTTGCCTGGCGCTTCTGTGGTTGGCGTCGGTTTTGACATGGTTGTATCGGCATCATGGTTGTATTCAGTCGTATTGTCAGTGACGATCGACAGGGATGGATGATTAAAAAAGTATAAAAAATCGCCAATTCAAAGGAAGTGTCCCGAAGTAATAAAGCATGCGTACATTTGAAAAATTCTAGTACCCGTTACAATACTTGTTTGTTTTTTATTATTTATAAATTGATTTTTTATGTTTTGAATATTTTGTAATTATGAAAAAAAATTATTGAGACATTGTAATAAACTTTTTTCTTGTGTTTTTATTTTTAAATAATTATGTTATTAATATAAAATAAGAAATTTAATTTATTATTTTTTTATATTTTCTCGAACTCGAAAGGGTACTTATGAAGTTGTCTTTAATTAGCAAGCCTTGTCTATTGTTTTCTTCGAAAATATTTTCAAGGTCTTGCATGGGTTCCATAGTTTTTTGAGTCGTCTTTGATAGTCCGCCCTCAGACAAATGGTCAACCCATGAATACGATGAACATTTTTCGTTTTCGGCTATGAATTTATTTTATTTTTCCGGCAACGAAAACTTAACCATTGCTTTAATAACTTTGGATCTGCCGGAAAGTTAAATAAACTGACTGTACTCGGCTTTTTTCTATTATTGTTACAACAATTTTTCACTGCACACCACATTTTAGTTTTTAATTTACACGATTTTTTTTTTAACTTTAATGACTTTTTACTTTTCACAATAAACCACAATGCCCTCTGTCTACGTCACTCAATCAGCTGAGTAAGAGCAACAAAACTAACGGGCCTGCGCAATGCATAATCTTGTTTCTTTCATTCAAGGTGCCTCATATTAGTGCTTAAGCTGAAAGATTTTTACGAAGTTAACACTGCTAAAAATAAACTTTTTACAGTAAAAACCGGATAAGTGCAACACGCATAAATGCAAAAAACGCTTAAGTGCATAAAAATTTTAAGCCTCAAGAGACATTTTTAGTACAACATAGTATGCATAAATGCACAACTAAAATAGAACTGATTTTTTAGGTGTTGGTATTTGCACTCTTGATCACAGAAAAAAATGTATGTGTTAATAGTTTACCGTTTACCGTTGCATATCAAAGTTTACACGTTAACGCTTTTTTCGTAAATTATGGTAAGGTTATAGATCGTTTCCGCTTTTTACCGAATTCAACATTGCTGAAACCGGGATAACAACTTTCTGTGGTATTGAAAGTGCTGCTGGTACCACCCTTCCACCTGTATTAATTTTCCCACGAATTAAGTTTAAAGACAGTTTTTTGTATAGTGCTCCTGCTGGAAGTCTGGGATTATCCTCGAGAAATGGATGGATGACAGCTGAATTATTTGTAAGTTTTGCAACACATAGTAAATACTTCGGGCTGCTCAATAATGAAGAAAATTCTGTTGATCATGAATAATCATGTAAGCCACGTTTCGATCGAAGCAATTAATTGTTATGCTAACATTTCCGCCTCATTGTTCCCAGCGCCTTCAGCCGATTGACGTCGACGTGTATGGACCATTCAAATCAGCAGTAAAGATTGCATTTATTGACTGGATGAGGACGAATCCTGGCAAGGCCATTACTATTTACAATGTGGCCGAACTTGCTAATAAAACATTTAATAAAAGTTTCACTTTTTTCTTTTAAAAAGGCTGGGATATGGCCTGCAAACAGAATAATTTTTACCGATGAAGATTTTGGTGCTGCATTTGTTACCGATAAACCTGAGACAATCCATCACAAGCATATGTTCCACCAGCACAAATACTTTCCGCGACAACTGAAATTACTCCAGAAATCGTCAGGCCTTTTTTAAAATCCGGTCCAAGGAAGTCTCAAAATAGACGAAAACGAGGAAAGTCATCTATTCTTACCGACACGCCTGAGAAGACAGATGAAGAAAATGAAAGAAACGAAACAAAAGAAACAAGTTAAAAAAAATATTAATTTCATCGTCGGATTCAGATATCGATGTTCCCAATAACATGATATTGGAATCAGAGGAAGAGCCTGGATTTGATGAAATCAATGATGACAGCAATGAATCACCTTTAATTGACCAAGATATTTTGAAAGAGAACGACATGGTTTTGGTTAAATTTACTACACTCAAGAAGCAAAATGAATTTTATGTTGGCAAAATTGTCACCGTCCACGGTTTTCAAGATTTCGATATTACGTTTCTAAAACGAAAGAATGACAGATAGATTTACTTATCCCGATTTACCGGATATTAGCCAATTCAACGAAACGAAATAGTGGCAAAGATGCTCCAACCAGAAGAACTCCCGGGATCATCTCGATCAGCAAGTTACATAAACTTTAATATAAACTTCTCCAAATACAACATGGGATAGAAATTAATTTTGTTATTTGTATTCAACTGTATTATAATTTTATTTTTTTTAATTTTCTGAATTGTATGGAATTATTCTATTATTTTCTTTTTAAAAAAATATAAAAATATATATTTTAACTCCTTCTTTGTGTTTATGCATCAATTGTCAAATTTTGAATGGTGTCCATATTAGCGCCAGTAAAATCAATGGTCACATGGACAAATATAAACTCTTTTAAAAATTCTTTGATTTATTTTTCTGTAACTAAAAAAATTTTCATTTATCCAATAATTGTATAATTGCAATATTTGTGCACTTATGTAATATTTGCATAATTGCAATATTTGTGCACTTATGTAATATTTGCATAATTGCAATATTTGTGCACTTATCCGAGGTTAGCATAAATGCAAAGAATGGATAATTGCACAAAAAGTTGAGCGAAAACCGATGTGCATTTATCCGTACTTTACTGTAATAGACTTAAGGTAAAAACTTGTGATTCCATGCTTTCGTGCCCTAATTTGTTCGAGATCCTTCTCGCAAATCATTGGTAATTGGCTGCCTTAGCGTTTTTTGGTGAACGTATCGACACCAAAACTTTGCTCTTAATGACAAAAAAACTTCCAGATAATCCATGCAGCGATTATGAAGTAGCAAATGTAACTTTAACAGAAGAAAACTTTAGAAATAAAGAAGTTCAACAATTCATTCCAAAGCCAGACTAACTTTTTTTGAAGCTTGCAATATTTCAATCGATTTTTTAAAAATAGATCCTGAGAATTGGACAGCCAAAAAGTCATTTCAAAAGGCAAAGAAAAAAGTTCAACAATTACAAATGGTAAATGATGTGGCAGAACGAGGTGTGACTTTGGCTAATACTTATATTAATGTCACAACTTCTGAAACCGAATTCCAGAATTTATTGCAAGGTATAGAATTACATCGCAAGAACCTCAACAAATGATTTTTCACAAAACAAAAGAAAAGTTTTTTTTTTGTTGATTGGATATGATTGGTGAACTGGCAAACAGCTTATAATAACATATACGGGTATAACGATAAAAACAAATTTAAAAATTGTTTATTCATATTAATTAGAATTAATTTGTCTTTCAAACTGCATCATTAGTTTTTTTTTCGTTTTCATTTAAACTTAAAAAGTTTTAAAGCGTTATTACAATATTTTTGAAAAAATTACGAAAAATTGTAATTTAGGGCATCTAAATGAATTCATCACCAAAACTTATAAGTTGTTCACACAGGAATAAAGCTTGGATACTTTTCTTTAATATTGTTTACCAAGTTATGAGTAAAGTTAAAAAAAGGCCGAAAACTCTGTTTTTTTTATAAACACTCCATTTGCGTGACCTCTAAACCTATTCCGAAAATTCTTAAAAAAATCAAAAATACTTTACCCTATAAGCTTTTAAATTTTGATTGAGCACATATGAAAATCAGAAAGAAAACAATTTTTGGAACACCCTAATGTCCATGTATTTTATGCATATATTGAATAATTTTATATTGAAAAATTAATATACATACATACATACATATGTAAAACTATTTTTTTACCAATTGAACTCTTAATTAGTTTTAATAGTTATTTGTACTGTTATTTAAATTAAATATTATTTGAATAATTGTTAAAATACATATTGTGTTTTTGTTACTGAAACTGAAGTAAAGGTCATATTGTTTGTTTTGACCCTTTTTTTCTGTAAAATACCCTTTTTTGACCCTTTTTTTTAAACATACCCTCATTGTGCCCCTTTTTGAAAATTCTCAACGGTAACCCTGCATATAGGAATAATTCCAAACCATTATTGTTTGCTTTTGAAATTATGATTTGTTGACATTCTTTTGAAATGCAATTTTGAATTCTGAGAGAAGGCATAGTGGAATGAGTATCGAATCTTCTAGAATGTGTGAACAGGTCTGCAAATGGAAACACTTGCAATTTTTCCCTCTGCGTTGTTTACTGGAATTATGTATGTATGTATGTATATTAGGGCGGCATTACGTTGTATGAAGAAATTTGAACCTCGAATTATCGGTTAGCCCTGGACGGATTATTGTGATACTTGGTCTAACACTAATATGGAGAAAATTTTAGCTAAATCGGATAACTCTAAGCCGTGCCTTGACCTCTAGGGCAAAGTTTAGATTTCAGGAAATACTGTATTTTTACTATAATTGCTTGAAGAATTCGTTATTTTCCCCAGGATTCTGGTAAAAATTGGTAAAATTGTTGTAGTGAATATTTTAAATTATAATCTGAAATATTTTTGAAAAATTAACCCTTTTTTGTCATAGGGGTCAAAATGACCCATTTTTTAGAACACGATTTAAAACCATTATCGTCCAAATTATGATTAATAAGCAACTATTTTAAATATAATCTGAAAATTTGTTTGGAAAAAATTAACCCTTTCAATTTTGGGGGTCGAAATTACCTATTTTTAATCTTATATAACAAGATTAGTGTTTATAATGCACATTACCGAAGCTATCACATAAAAGAGCAAAAGAAAATACTTTGTAGTGAAAATAACAACAAAAAAGCATTCAGAAGCGTTTTGTACATACATATATGTACATAGTTCGGTTTTTCCCCTTATTAAGAAACAAATATTTTGTAGAGAAAATAAAAACAAACAAACAAAAAACTAGTCAAACTATCTATTTTAAATCACTTGAAAGTGATTAGCATTCGGGTAAGGTGATTTTTTTTTAATTCAATAAATTTAAATATGCCACTACTAAGAAGGGAAATTTACTTAATTGGTCACAAAAAAAAACAAATAACTGGGAGTAAGCTTCCATCAAAGTTAGATTGTCTTCAAGTTTTTTTATAATCTAAGAACTTCAGAGTTAAATGTTGTAAAAAGTGCTCGTCAAGTTTTAAAGGAACGCAGAAAATAAATTAGTGGCCTTGTATAATGAGTGGAGGCAGTTATCGAAACATAAATTGAGAGTTTCAGATCATTTAAAACAAAGGAGAGAATTTTGGACAGATTCACTGGATCATTTATTTGATATGGCTCATGTGGATGCACTCAATCTAATAAAAATCGAGGAAGACAAGCAGTTTTTGATAAAACAGAGATTAAAAGGCCGCGAAGGGTGCATGATAGGTATTGACGTAAATTTAAAAAAAAGAGAAGAAAAATGTGAAAAATGTAAACATGAGGCTGAAATTAGAAGACAACAGTTTCTGAAAGCTCCATCAACCTCAAAAGGTAAATCTATGTTAATATAAAATTTTACCCATTTTAACCAAAAAGGTTCATAGCTTCAGATAACAAAATGTTTTAAATTTTTTACAAAAACTAACACTAGCAGACGAATCTTTATGTTTGGATGAGTCAGACGACGAAGAATCAACTCAAGGCGAGGATGACGATATTGATAATATTATATATTGAAAATATCACAAACCCGAAAAGAAAAAGAGCTTGTAATGAAATTTTGACACCAAGACTAGCAGCTGTTTTGGATAAATTAAAGCTAAGTTCCAGAAATACAGTTCATATACTTATAGCTGTTCTGGATGCAGTTGGACTAAGCTCATCTGAATTTATTATAAACCGCAATTCCATTCGTCAGCAAAGGGATGCATTGCGAAAAGCAAAGAGCACAAGGATTGTATCAACTTTTAAAAAAAAACTCTCAACCGCTAACAATTCACTGGGATACCAAACTTTTGTCTAGCGTATCAGGAAAAACCGAAGACCGTCTTTCAATAATAGCAACTGTTCCAAAGATAGAACAAGTACTAAATATTCCTGATATACCATCAGGAACTGGCTTAGAAATTGCATCTGCAGTCTATGATACTCTTGAAGATCACAATATTTTAGACATAACAGGGGCATTTGTGTTTGATACAACCACGTCAAATACAGGAAATTTAAAGGAGCTTGCAGTTTATTAGAGGCATTTTATCCCGTGGCTACAGACATCACATTTTGGAAATAGTGTTAGCCGGTGTCTTCACACAAGAAATGGGGTTATCTACTGGGCATGAAATCATTATATTTAAAAAATTTAAAAAGCATTGGCCCAACATAAACCAAAATATATTTTTGACGGGATTTACATATCCACGACTTAAAACTATTTTAGGTGATAAAAGCGGTGAAATTTTAAGCTTAACTAACCAAAAAATTAAGGAGGACTTTCCACGGAATGATTACCAAAAGTTTCTTGAGTTAATTATAATTTTCTTGGGTGGTACTCCTCCCCGAGGATTGAAATTTTCAAAACCAGGAACTATGCACTTTGCTAGGTGGATGGCGAAAGCCATTTATTGCGTAAATATTTTAATGTTTCGGGAACAATTCCCTGATATAACCGAAGCTCAAATAAAAGGTTTAATTGAAGTTGCTGGCTTTATTATTACGTGTTACTCGAGGTTCTGGTTCAATGCAAATAAAGCAGAACAAGAAATGATTTAGAATTTATAAGAAATTTGGAAAGCTACAAAACTATAAATATTAAAATAGCAGAAAAAGCTATATCTAAATTTATCAATCACCTATATTATCTAAGTGATGAATGTGTGGTGTTCACTTTATTCGATGATAGAATTGACGACGAAACTAAAACCAACTTATCTAAAAAGATGTGCTTAAGTTCTGTTGAAGAAGAAAATAATGAAGAAGATGAAGAAATTTCGAAAAAGCTACTTATTAAGCACGAAAATATCAAAAAATTCATTGACAGAGACAATTCATCAATCTTAAAGACTTGTTTTCCAAAAAATACTAAAAGGCTTTTGAACAGGTTTAGGATTTCAACAGATTTCTTAGAAAAAGACGCAAGTACTTGGAATGATTTGGAGGAATATAGAAAAGGAAAGGAAATTAGTAAAACTTAAAGATTATTAATGACTGCGCCGAAAGAGGTATTATTAAACTAAACAAGATTACCACGAAAAAATAACAAAAGATGAAGAGCAGAGGCAATACTTATTCAAAGTAATAAGAAATTTTATTAATACTTTGTTCAAAATTATTAACTTGGTTAAATGTTTTACTTTTCAGGTTGTACAAAATTATAGACAACAATATTCCAAAGAAGCAAATTTAAAAGACTTAAGAAATAATTACACTGTGCTAGAATTTGACACTTTTTTTTTGTGACAAACGGGGCACCTGGCGGGTTAAACTAATTCGGGTACGCTGAATCCAGTGGTGCTAACCGTTTTTTTAGGTTAGCTCGTTTTTTCGAAATATACCGTTATTTCGAAAATGCAGGAGGTTGCACAACATATATTCGCGTAACTCAAAAACGGTTTAGTTTATTAAAAAAACCGAAATTCCGCAATGAAATTTTCTTTAAGAAAGGTTAAACTTTTTTCCAATATGCGCAGTCGTTGTAGAAACATAATTTTTTTTTTATTAAAAAAAATAGTTTTTTTTAGCAAAATTTAAAAAATTTTGTTTTTTAAAACGGCATAAAAAATTGGAAACGCAGCTGTGCTTCTGCAGGTATAACAAACAAAGATCCAAACAAAACAAGACATAAATAATTAAAATCTGTCTACAACTTTTGATTTTATTCACAAAAGATGAAATATATAATAACAAGACGAAACTTCAAAAATTAAAACATTTATTTTTGTTGTTAATTAAAGTTTAAGTTTTTATTTACAAATTTATTTTTCTTCCTCCTGCAGATTCCAACAAATATCCCCTAATAGCGAATCAAGTTGTTTGCCACTATACCAGTGTTCGAGTCTGGCTGTTACTTGGTGAAATCTCTCGCCATGTTCATCAGACTCGGCTGGTGATTGTTCATTAAATTTTTCTGCATGACAATGCAAAAAATGTATTTTCAATGACATTTTGACGTTTAAGTTTTTAAATGCGGTTAGCATATCTCCAATTAAAATTCGCCAATTTTCAGACCGATGATTTCCTAATACATTTTCTATTACTGATTTCACAGAATTCCAGCCCAATAGCTCCATATCATTCAATGCAAGTTCAAATTGTTGGTCCTTCATTAGACGACGAATGTCCGGTCCATTAAGAATTCCTGCAAAATAAAAACATTATGATATGAAATACAAATCTAATTTAATAAAGTAGCTAGAGTTCATACCTTATTTTACTTTCATGCCGCTTAATCGTGGAAAAATTCGGCGCAATTCGGTAAAAGCAATTCCATCTGGGTTCAATGCTTTTATAAAATTTTTTACAATACCCAGTTTGATGTGGAGTGGAGGAAGCAAAATCTTTTCCATCGGCACAAGTGGTAATTCAATAATATTTTTTCTATGCAATTTGCTTTCCTCACGTATAGCCCAATCCCGTGTATTGTACTGGTCGCCATGGAAACGCGTATTCCATAAGCACATGAAGCACATATTTTTAGTATATCCCAATTGCATGCCACCACTTTTAAATCTGCGCATATTTTCCACTTGTGGTCTTCATATTTAATTAACTCTATTATTTTTTTCATTGATGCGTATGTCTCTTTAGTATTTGTGCTTAGTGCTATCGGAATAGGACTTTTTAAATTAGTGACATGTAGCAAAACTGCTTTTAAGCTACTTTTGGACGAATCGATGAATAAGCGCCAATCTTCAGGATTATATTCTTGTTGCATTGTTAAAACCAAGCCGCGAATGTCAGTACAATACGCGAGAGAATTATTCTCAATAGATTTAAAAAAAGTCGTAAATCGACGATGGCGATTGATAGCCCCGTATATTTGTACGTCTGGTGCTAAAATATTAGCTTGTTTTAACTCTTTTGTTAAGAGAATGCTCTGTCTTTGAGACAATTTTAGGCGTCGCACAGTGGCTGAAAATCGTTTTTCATTGGCCAAAAGTCGAATTTTTTTTTGTCACCGATTTTTAAAATTTTTACACCTTTTTGGAGCTAATATATCCATATTAAGGTAGCCAAAAAATTAGGTTAAACTATTAATAATTGTGGGCGTGGCATGCTGTCAAACTCAACTGTTTTTTTAATTTCAGAAAAAGGTGTTTTTTATTTGTTTTTTGTCAAAAATAAATGGTTACTACTCGCAAGCTATCATCGATAATGGCCTGCGGTCTTTTTTATAATGTTGGTAGGATTATAGTCTTTAGTTGTTGTAAGTGGTCACCGCTCTAGCGTTTAATATTAGGGGCGTTCTGAAATATTTATGAAACTACTATATTTTTCTGAAATTTAAACTTTAGTGGAATAGAACTTATAGGGAACAAAAGGGAACAAGAAACGTATACCACCCGAAGAAAGGTGAAAGTGTCTTCTTTAATCCTATATATACTTTTGCACCCGCCACGACCCGCCGGTAGAACACTTTTTTAATTTTAATGAAATTACTCTAAAAAAATTCAAATTACGATAATTTAAACAGCCCTATAATTACTCGTATACAATGGTGTATTAAATTTTCACTTTTTCGCCTAAAGGTTTATGTTTCTTTACTTTAGACTACGTAAAACTAAAATAATTAAATATAATTGGGAAAGGGTTTTATGGCTTTGTTTTGATTAGCAAAAAAAAAAATAAGTCATAAAAATATCACAAGAGGTTCTACAGTAAACATATGATCTCTTTCTAATATACCTGTTATCAACTGTTAGGGTCAACCAAAGTCATAAAAAATTTTATAATAATAATCGCGACATTAAACCACTAAAGAAAAAAAAACCCAATATTGGCGAGATACTAATTAGTTTTACCTGATATTAACCCTTTCGGCCGCACTTGAATTTAGCTGTGACTACCAAGAGCATCACATATTTTTCCATGACTTTTTACTGTGGATCAAATGACGACTTATGGAACATATACTAAAAATCAGTTATGATTTGGATTTCGGGTCTTCAGGATCCATAAGAAACAATGGAACCAACAAAGAGTTAAGAAGTTCAAAAAAGAAACATGTTCAAGATGAATATCGCAAATTTGGATTAATTATAGATCAGCCAAAACAAGGGTCAGGCAATACAAATGATGACAATACCGCACGAAGATTCTTTTTAGATCCAGAAACAGCATCTGAAATAACAGGAGTGGATTTAAACCTTATTTTCAGATTTAAAATAATCCTAGAAGTACTTGCGTGCAATGAAGAAATTGACGCTAGACAATTTGGAGATTATGCTAAGGAAACTGCAAAAGTATATACAACCAACTACCCATAGAGAAATATGTCTGCAACAGTTCACAAAATCCTTTATCATGGAGAAGATATCATTAAATATCATTTGGTGTCACTTGGAGATCTATCAGAGGAGGCTCAGGAAAAAAGGAACAAGGATTACAGATTTTATAGAGAGCAAAATACTAGAAAAATTTCACGAAATTCCACAAATGAAGATCTATTTAATTTATTATTGGCAACATCAGATCCGTTCATATCCAATATTCGAAATCAATGGAAAGTGGAACATCGGGATTTAGATGAAGAAGCCAAAAAACTACTAAAGAACATATTTGTTTCAAATGAATAATAATTATAATTGCCTTCATTGTTATTTAAGTACGAAAAACATAGTATTAGTAAATAATTCTTTAAAAAAAACCCGACTTCAAAATTTCAGCCAAATAAAATGTTGGATTAATTTTCAAAAATGTTTAATATAACTAATGTTGTTGCACTTTTTTGATTGAAAGAAAGAATTTTGAAAATCTTGTTAAGATTCTAAAAAATCGGTTTATGCTAAATCTATAATGTTTTCCCATTAACAGAGCTAAATTTTGACACCCATATTCGATATATTCTTAAAAATCGGTTTATGCTATATATCCCCGATATATCTCAATCAATTTCTGAAATTTTCATTTTTTTTACCTTAAATATATTTTTCTGCAAGCCATATCTTCCAAATAAAAAAATTATTTTTAAAATTGATTCATAAATCACGAAGTTATTCAACAATTTATAAGAGAAGCACAGAAAAAATATAGATAACGGTAAATAAAAAACCGTATGTCCGTCCGATCTTCATAAAAATTAAATGGAACCCACCTGCAAGCAAACCCTTTCAAACAAAAAAATTATTTTTAAAATTGGTTCAGAAATGGTTATCGTGGAACAAACATAAAAAAGCAACATACCATTCGAATTGATAACCTCCTCCTTTTTGAAGTCGGTTAAAAATAATAATAAATAGAACCAACTATTGTTACAAATGCTAATAAAATCTATTGCAGTTTTTATTTTTAAAATGTTTTTTAAAATTATCAAATCTGACAGCAAAAAAGAATAAATTTTTCTGTAGTAACAGCAAAATCTCCAGTGAATTTTACTATTTTTTTTAGTGTAAACATTTTTTTGAGTGTAAAAATTTTTTTGAGTGTAACATTAAAAAAATTCCATTATCACAAAAAATAATTATAATTATTATTAAGTTCCAAATATTAAATTTTTTAATATGTAAATAAAAAAAATAAACCCATATTTCACTCCAAAAGTTAAAAAAAATCAAAAGTTCAACTTTGACCTAGAAGTCCTTAAAAAGTCATCAATCAATTTTAATGTAATTAAAACTGAGCCAAGCTGAACTAAATATCTATCCATTAAAAAAAAAATTACTTCAATATTTTGATCGGTTCAAAAGTTACAGAATTTTGGCCAACGAAAAACGATTTTCAGCCACTGTGCGTCGTACCATTATATCCAGACGATTTTGCGTGATTTCGTTGTGGTTACATGGAATCGTGATGTATGACGGTTGATACATCGATGCAGCTGCTCCACAGGTTTCAACAGATTGAATTATTGAGGGAATATCTTCTGTTGGTATTTGGCTATCCGGAACGGGAATACCGTCAGAATGTGGCAGCGGAAATTGAGCATATATTATTGCAGTGTAAGATATTGGTATACCTGGAACAGGTAGAAACAGAAATCATCCCGGCTTTGGTTTTTTTTTACAAATTATGTTCATGAAGGTCTTGACAGGTACTTTGATAAAAAAAATTACAGTATAAATAAGAGTTCCTCAACCCCTTCAATGTCATATGGAAAAGATTTTGCTTCCTCCACTCCACATTGTAAAAAATTTTATAAAAGCATTGAACCCAGATGCAATTGATTTTACCGAATTGCGCCGAATTTTTCCACGATTAAGCGGCATGAAAGTAAAATAAGGTATGAACTCTAGCTACTTTATTAAATTAGATTTGTATTTCATATCATAATGTTTTTATTTTGCAGGAATTCTTAATGGACCGGACATTCGTCGTCTAATGAAGGACCAACAATTTGAACTTGCATTGAATGATATGGAGCTATTGGGCTGGAATTCTGTGAAATCAGTAATAGAAAATGTATTAGGAAATCATCGGTCTGAAAATTGGCGAATTTTAATTGGAGATATGCTAACCGCATTTAAAAACTTAAACGTCAAAATGTCATTGAAAATACATTTTTTGCATTGTCATGCAGAAAAATTTAATGAACAATCACCAGCCGAGTCTGATGAACATGGCGAGAGATTTCACCAAGTAACAGCCAGACTCGAACACTGGTATAGTGGCAAACAACTTGATTCGCTATTAGGGGATATTTGTTGGAATCTGCAGGAGGAAGAAAAATAAATTTGTAAATAAAAACTTAAACTTTAATTAACAACAAAAATAAATGTTTTAATTTTTGAAGTTTCGTCTGGTTATTATATATTTCATCTTTTGTGAATAAAATTAAAAGTTGTAGACAGATTTTAATTATTTATGTCTTGTTTTGTTTGGATCTTTGTTTGTTATACCTGCAGAAGCACAGCTGCGTTTCCAATTTTTTATGCCGTTTTAAAAAACAAAATTTTTTAAATTTTGCTAAAAAAAAGTATTTTTTTTTTATCAAAAAAAAAAAAAATTATGTTTCTACAACGACTGCGCATATTGGAAAAACCTTTAACCTTTCTTAAAGAAAATTTCATTGCGGAATTTCGGTTTTATTTAGTTTATTCAATAAACTAAACCGTTTTTAAGTTACGCGAATATATGTTGTGCAACCTCCTCCATTTTCGAAATAACGGTATATTTCGAAAAAACGAGCTAACCTAAAAAAACGGTTAGCACCACTGAATTCAGCGTACCCGAATTAGGTTAACCCGCCAGGTGCCCCGTTTGTCACAAAAAAAAAAGTGTCAAATTCTAGCACAGTGTTATTAAATAATAATATGTATGTATTATCTTGAAATGTATTTGACAAAATTTCGTTTAAAAAAACTCAAGAAATTATTTAAACTAATTACTAAAACAATTTTTCAAAATTCAAATCTATAAGTTTTTTACTGGGTAATTTGTGATCTTATACCGTGTTCACATATGAAATTTAATTGAGTCAATATTCGGTTAATTGACAATATTATTTTAAGTGTTCAGGCATACGCAATTTTCAGCTTACTCAATAATCATTTGACAGTTGGAAAACAATACAAAAAATACTCAATATGGTTGTTGTGTTTCTATGTAAAATCATTTGACAGTTGGAAAACAATACAAAAAATACTCTATATGGTTGTTGTGCTTTTACGTACACAAACTTATACTATGTTTCCACGACGACTTGAATCACCTGCTTCGCCTTCTGAATCATGTTTATGAATCATGCTGTTTACATGACCAAAAAACTTGATTCGATTTGACAGTTGTTTTTAATAAACAAACAGATTAAAAAAAAACAGAATTTAAAATTTGTGGAAAATATTTTTTTTTAATGGACAAAAAAAGTGAGTGGAAATTAGTTAGCTTATTTGAAAAAAAGCATACATTCGTACGTATTTACTTTCTTTACTTCCAGCAACAAGAAAATAATTTGTTTTGTTTACAATAATATTAAATTTGTACAGCTAGTGCAGATAAACTTGCGATAAAAATTAGAGAAGAGAGCAATTTTTCGTGCTTCGCAAGTAGATTCAATATGAATCTACTTGATTCGCTGTTAAAATTTTGTATGGTGAAGCAAGTTGTTTCGCTCATGATTGGGGTGTAAAGCATGAATAGAGAGCGAAGCATGTACCGTGGAAACATAGTATTACCTTCACATTGATTGTTTACTGATTTCTTTTGTTGACATTTGCATTTTATACAATTTTGTTCACTAAACACAGTTGTGCACAGTGTTGCATTCGAAATCTTACTCAATATTATAACAATTTCGTACTTATTGCGCAATAATTAATTGAGATTTTATATGGAATATTGAGCTCAATAATGGCGTTAATTGCGATTAACGCAATTAAGGGTCATATCTGAACACGCTAATATAGAACAAGAGTATTAATATTTGCACTCAAAATTGAGAATCCTGAGAAAAATAACGAATTTTTTAAGGAATTATAGTAAAAATAGAGTATTTTCTGAAATTTAAACTTTGACCTCTAGGGGGCACGGCTTAGAGTTATCCGATTTAGCTCAAATTTTCTCCATACTAGTTTTAGACCAAGTATCACAATAATCCGTCCAGGGCTAAGCGATAATCGGTTTTTTTCAATGCCACCCTAATGTATATACATGTGGTTATTATTTCTTTTCATTGTTCATGTGATAAAGAAAGTATTGATTTTATTTAATGCAATAATTTATTTGGTAAGTTTAAGTTTAAAATAAAATCAATTGTATGGACTGACTTCAAAATTATATTTACAACAACTTCGTGATCTGCATATATTGATAAATTATTGATGTAGTTCATATCTTGAATATACAAATTTCTACATTGTATATAAATACATATGTATGTACATACATACGAGTATGCATGGTGAAATTAAATACCAGGTGACAGCATTGCTACAACAATTACAACAAGGCAAGAACAACAGGCATTTTTCTATATGAAAAACTTTCGTCACTGTCAAAAAGTTTTTTTTTTATATAACTTTTTGACATTTTCAAATTCACCATGAATAATCAGCTGGCGCTACGCTGTCACCTAGTATTTAAATTCACCTTGCGAGTATGTATATATGCAACAGTGTTGCCATTTTAGCACTTTCAGTGCTAGATTTAGCATTTTGTTTCTCGAAAATGCATTGAAATTTTTAAAAATTATGCTAAATGCTTTTTAGCATAATTTGCTTGATAAAAATTTTTTTTCTCGAACAAATTTTTACTATTTTACTCCAAAAAATACTTTTGGAGATATAAAAAATAACTTTTCTTAATATTTCAACTAAATTTTTTTCGGTGTGGTAAGTCAATGAACAAGGAAATTTATTAATTAATATATGAAATGTAATCTATTAAAACAAGTCAACAATTGTTATGAAATTAGAAAAAACTATAATTTATATTTGTAACATTTGAAATAAAAATTGTATTGTTACATTATAAAAATTTAGCACTTTTTTTTCTTCTGTAGAACATTTTAGCACTTAGATTTTCAAGTTTTAGCCTATTTTGAAATTCATTTTCTGGCAACACTGGTATGCAATTAGGGAAAAATTCAATTGAATACAAGAGATCATTGTTGGTAATAATAACACTGGTTTACAGCCAAAAAATACCAAGAACGCCACATTCCTAGATAAGTTAATTGGGACCTCCTGAACACGAAAAACGCTGTAATTTTTTTTCTAAGTACCGTTTTTTAGATAACGGTACTTTTGTGTTTTTCGGTATATGGTCCCATTCTTGCTAGTGTGTAAGCAATGAAGATGAAAATATTGTCGTTCCACAAAATCCCTAATAAAAACTTTATTTTTTATCCGATTTTTTTCAAATTACGCTTAAAATGTTGGTAATTAAATAAACTATTTGGATAAAAAATAAAACATTCCAGATATTAACTGTAACGTAAAAAAAACGAAATAAAAAAGAAAAATTTTTAAAAAAACGTAAAAAATAGACAAATTTCGAACTTTGAGGTGCCATAACTCAGCTATTTCTTATCAGAAATTTGCAGCATATCGGCGGAAAAGGCATTCGATTACCTTTCCAACGATATGCCATTCATCTCGATCGGGCTCTTCGGTTAGGCTCCACAAGGGTTTGAATGGGACCATATATCGAAAAACACAAAAGTACCGTTATCTAAAAAACGGTACTTAGAAAAAAAAATTACAGCGTTTTTCGTGTTCAGGAGGTCCCAATTAACTTATCTAGGCAAGTGGCGTTCTTGGTATTTTTCCAAATTAAAAATTTGTAAAGCAGTGTAATAATGGTATTACTACCTATTTCATAAATTCTACAGAAACGATTTTTGTGACCCACTTTAAAGGGTTTTTATGATATTTTATTTATTGTCAATGCACAAAACTATATTAATGATACTGACAGCTGTAATAATGTGTGAAATACCTCTAATTTTAATAAATAATATTTATTTATTGCATTTGTAAAAAAAAATTAAAGAATAATTTATTTTAGTTTTTACTAAATATTTTTAACACATACTAGACAACAAAAATCCAAAAACTTTCCTCTACAAACATTTACTAATTTTTTATAAGTATGTATGTCCTTCTATGTCTCCTTAGAAATAAATGTTTTGCAATTAAAAGCATTTATAAATATATAAGTATGTACTCGTACATAAAGTTAATACTGTATACATATATACATTAGATATGACATAGTGATATATGAAAATTTTTGCAACAAGATTTTGAAGTGCTACCGTCTTTTATTTTGTTAGGCTTGGAAAAAAAATAGACGGGACAAAAAATGGGGGACTTTGGTTGAGGATAAATGGCGCCTCATCGAGGTCAAAGTTCAAGGTAAGAGTGAAAAAATTAATAAAATGTCCAATAACTGCCGCGGAGTCGCCCCTAGAGTAGTAAAATGTCAGACTGACCCCCATTAATTTTTCCTCCCCAACATTTTTGTAGAACATACTTACACCCTATCTTCGCTCCTTAAGGGACTTGCCCTACAAAAGTTAGAGTTTTATAAATTTTACCCCCATCGACCTAACAAGTTTCAGGGCGCCTTTGGAGAATTCAAATGTATGACCAACCCCCATTGATTTTTCCTCCCCAACATTTTTGTAGAACATACTTGTACCATATCTCTGCTCCTTAGGGTACTTTCCCTTCAAATACTGATTTATAATTTTGCCCTCTGACCTAACTATTTTAATTGCGCCTCTGGAGGATTCAAATGTATGACCAACCCCCATTGATTTTTCCTCCCCAACATTTTTGTAGAACATACTTATATCCTATCTCTGCTCCTTAGGGTACTTTCCCTTCAAATACTGATTTATAATTTTGCCCTCTCGACCTAACTATTTTAATTGCACCTTTGGAGGAGTCAATTGATTTTTCTCACGCAACATTTTTGTGAAAGACACCCACCTTCTATATCTGGTTCTTAGAATACTTCCCTTCAAATAAGGTTTTATAAATTTGCCTCCTCGTCCTAACTACTTTCATGGTGCCTCTGAAGGAGTCAAATGTATATTCCAAACCTCTTTCTCTGCTCTTTAAGGTACCTCAAATATACAATTTTTTTTATATAAATTTTGTCCCTATTGTTCTAAGTGGTTCCAATACAAAAAACCAGTTTTATGTATTTTTGATATTTGTATTAAATTGAGTTCAATTAAAAGTTTGAGTGCGATATGTATGTATGTAAGTATTTTATTTTAATTTATTAAATAATTTTTGTAATAAAGAGGATATTTTTTCCTATTTTCGGCAACGACTTGCAGTAGAAATATTTTTTTCTTCCTCGTTACGGCACAAAATATTGTTGTAGTCCTCTATTATTTTTACGCCTCTTTCAAGAAAATCTTTTGACAATCCAAGGCTCAATTAAACGAAAAACAACCCAGAGGCGACTACAAGGAATTTTTAGAAATCGTTTTGCTGTTCCTTGGTGTAAATATTCCCAACCATAAGTTTAGCCCACCAGGACCTACCAGTCATGCTCGATGGATGGCCAAAGGCATATACTCTGTAAAAATGTTTTTATTCCGCAAATTTCTCGACTTAAGCGAAAATTAATTAAACGGACTTCGCGATGTTACTATTTTCATAGTAACTCTTTATATTAAAGCTTGGTTTAGTGTTACCAAAGCAGTAGAAGCCCCAAATAATGACTTGAACTTTCTAAAAGCGATTATTCATTATGCTTCAATTGATGAGACAGTTTAATGTCAGTTGGTTAAGAGATTCTGTGGACATCGCTGGTATCTTAGTTGGGAAGCTGTTGCTTTTGCATTATTTGATCAGAATGTACCCTTTGATACAAAGCGAAAAATGGCAGATGCAATTCGTACATTTGAGAAGGATGAAGAGAAATTCGCTGAAGAACTGTTGGGCAATGACATGGAGGAATATTATGATGAAGATAGCGAGGCAGAAGAGGATAGAGTAAATGTTTCTCGAGTATATTTTTGTGACTTCGAAAGTGTTAAAAGAATTTCATTGACACCAAAGGAAGTATAAGAAAAATTAATGGAGAAAAATTTGAGTTATTATGTTACATCAGACACAGAAACAATTTTTCTTCGCCTCGGAGTGTCAAAAGATTTTCTTGATAGTGATCCAGAAACTTGGGAAAAGCATGAAGACTACCAACAAGCACTACAAACACTGCAAAAATTGCATGTTGTCAACGATTCTGCCGAAAGAGGCGTATAAATAATAGAGGACTAAAACAATATTTTGTGCCGCAACGAGGAAGAAAAAAATATTTCTACTGCAAGTCGTTGCCGAAAATAGGAAAAAATATCCTCTTTATTACAAAAATTATTTAATAAATTAAAATAAAATACTTACATACATACATATCGCACTCAAACTTTTAATTGAACTCAATTTAATACAAATATCAAAAATACATAAGACTGGTTTTTTGTATTGGAACCACTTAGAACAATAGGGACAAAATTTATATAAAAAAAATTGTATATTTGAGGTACCTTAAAGAGCAGAGAAAGAGGTTTGGAATATATATTTGACTCCTTCAGAGGCACCATGAAAGTAGTTAGGACGAGGAGGCAAATTTATAAAACCTTATTTGAAGGGAAGTATTCTAAGAACCAGATATAGAAGGTGGGTGTCTTTCACAAAAATGTTGCGTGAGAAAAATCAATTGACTCCTCCAAAGGTGCAATTAAAATAGTTAGGTCGAGAGGGCAAAATTATAAATCAGTATTTGAAGGGAAAGTACCCTAAGGAGCAGAGATAGGATATAAGTATGTTCTACAAAAATGTTGGGGAGGAAAAATCAATGGGGGTTGGTCATACATTTGAATCCTCCAGAGGCGCAATTAAAATAGTTAGGTCAGAGGGCAAAATTATAAATCAGTATTTGAAGGGAAAGTACCCTAAGGAGCAGAGATATGGTACAAGTATGTTCTACAAAAATGTTGGGGAGGAAAAATCAATGGGGGTTGGTCATACATTTGAATTCTCCAAAGGCGCCCTGAAACTTGTTAGGTCGATGGGGGTAAAATTTATAAAACTCTAACTTTTGTAGGGCAAGTCCCTTAAGGAGCGAAGATAGGGTGTAAGTATGTTCTACAAAAATGTTGGGGAGGAAAAATTAATGGGGGTCAGTCTGACATTTTACTACTCTAGGGGCGACTCCGCGGCAGTTATTGGACATTTTATTAATTTTTTCACTCTTACCTTGAACTTTGACCTCGATGAGGCGCCATTTATCCTCAACCAAAGTCCCCCATTTTTTGTCCCGTCTATTTTTTTTCCAAGCCTAACAAAATAAAAGGCGGTAGCGATTCGAAATCGAAAAATCGTTCACTATGTCATACCTAATATACATACATATCTATCAAATAATATTTTGCCTGTCCATCATCACACATGCATCAATACTCTCCATATTTACAAGTGTTAGCTGAAAATATTAATTATTATTTTATTCACAAAAACTAATATGTATGTACATATGTATTTGTGTATGTACTCATATGCATGTACATATGTATGTATAACATGTGAAAGTAAAAAAAAAATATAAACTCTGAACTAGAACTTTTTGGTATTACCAACATGTTTGACTTCTATGAACATTTAAGTTATATTACGGCATGACATTTGTATGGGTCATAGGTGAATTCGTGGAATGATCTTAAACATTTTAAGGAACGATCATCCTGTTGAATAGACAGACTTCCATACAAAATTTCAGTGAATTATTTTCAAATTTGAGACTTGTGCTTTGATTAAAAGGAACAGATGGTCAGACAGGCAGATATAAAAACCAAATTATTCGCAATTACATACATACATACATACATATGTACGTATGTATACGTATATAAACTAATATACTAATAATACTAGATAATAACCTAGAAAAACTATTAACACATGAATCGCCAATGCTACTGATTGCAATTGAGTGTTACGAATTTTTTTTTTAATACGACCACAGTTTAATACGGAAACAGTATCGAGAGTACAGTTTCCTGATTGTCATAACTTGACTTGAATAGTAGGTATTATTTTATGCAGAATTATAATTTATGTCATCCAAAAAATAATTAAATATTGTCTGAAATATTAACAGCGGTATTGAAATTTAAGACGATATCAAACATAAATGTGCATAATCCTGCCAGATGTGGGTGGTATGGTTACGTTATGCAGACACCAATTGCTCCAACCTTCTATGAGTATGTTGAGTAAATTAGAGCAATTTTTGTTAGAAACCAAATCGTTTTTTTTATGTTATTCGGTTGCTAGTGTTGCCGTAGTATTAAAAGTAAGCTGAAAACTTTATATACATACTTATGTACATACATACTTATGTATATAGTTTTTTATATACATATTCATATACATACATGCTCAAAATTTTATTCAAAATTATTATTATTTATTATGATAAAATAATAGAAAAAACTAGTTAGAGTGCACTATTCGGCTGTGCCAAATCTTTAATACCCTCCACCGGAACGTTATAAGAAATACAGAAACTACACTGTGTTTTCTATTCAGTCTTAGCGTAAATTTTATTAGTATTTGATATATTGTTTGAAAGACAATTTTACGATTAACATAATTTAATTGATTTTTAATTGAGTTAATTACCAATTCTTGCTATAATTTACAGAGTTTGTCTGATGTTTATAATAATCTTGAGTGTAATTTAACAGAGTATAAAAAGGGTAAGATATAAGGTTTTGTTTGAATTTGGTCTCAATAACATTATTTACAAACGATTTATGGGTGGCATAGTAGAAGTGGACCAATTATAGACTGATCGTTTCTAAATCCAGTATCCTGTAATGTGATTTCGTTGAAATCCATCTCAATAACGATATTTACAAGAGTTGTATGGTTGGCTAGTGTGCTAAGAACTTAATTCGTGAGCTATTGCCAATTGTTGACTAACAGCTACAAAATCCAGTAGCATAATTGCCGTATAACCGATATTAGTATGATTTCTGGATTAAAATTACTGATCTATAGAAAAGTTGGTTCGATATCGATATTTATTACACATTTTTGTCGGTTTATTTGTTTTTTTTGGAAATGGTTCTTATATGGCAGCTATGACAAATTATGGGCCGAACTTCTTAAATTTTGGAACAGTGATTTTTATGCATGTGGGGACAATAATACGTCTCTTAAAAATATATTTGTAACTCATTCCTTGATAATGATATCCGAAGGATATTGAAATATTGGAAGAAATAATTTAATAAATAATATATACATTTTTTACAAACAATTGGCTTCGAGCTCGAAAAATCTTGTTATTTTAACAAAAAAAAGGTCGAAGAAATCAAAATTTAATTTAAAAAATATCAAATTTGTATGGAGGTTGTCGCACATTTTATTCTATAACTCTGGTTGACCTAAACCGATTTTGCTGATTTTCAATACCAAAGTTACCTGCAAAATAAGAAATATTTTTCTGGAAATTTCGTTCAGTTAAGTTGTATATTTTGGACATGAGAGTGTTTTACAGAGACGGGCATGGCTCATTCGACTTAGAATTTCATAAGGATCAGGTAAATATATACATTGTTGGGTATCAGATGAATATTAAAAAAGTTTCACACGGAATGACAAACGTAATATACCCTCATTCACCACTCTTGGTGGTGGAGGGTATAATAATAATTGACGCCAAAATAATTTCGGTTTAAAAATATTTTCCAAAATTGCGATATACTCGTACATCTCTGGAAAGGTCCTTCATTTGAAATGCATATTGTCAATGTACCTGACTAAGTAAAAAATTCGGTTTACAGAAACGTTTCACGATACTGATCCATTCGGACCGAGAATAATTTATAAGCTGTTATATATATTTCATTTGACATTGTCTATGTACACGACATAGTATTCGAGATATTGGCTAAAATATTACTCTTAAAAGGACATCACCATTGTATGTGAATTCTGCACAAAAACTCAACTGAAAACATGTTTGGCTTATTTTTGAAAAAAGTCTGATACAAATTTCATATAAACAGCAAAATTTGACATTTTTCCTAAATTATATTTTACTAGTCAAAGTTACTGGCTTATCAAGGTCAAGAATGTTATAAAAATTTAGATTTGAATATAAAAGGGTAGAGTCTGTAAAAATATACTGTTTGCACAAAAAATGTTTACAATTACCTATGACGTCATTTCACTCGCTCTTAAGGTACTCTGTCCATAATTTTTTTCAATACTTTTTTAATATAGTATAATATAATGTAATATCGCCAAACTTTTATTAATTACTTTATTTATTAATGTATTTATTAGTTTATTTACTTAAATGATTTTAACCAAAATCTTAAATCATAAATTGGATGATTTTCAAATGTATTACCATCTCTGCTACTGATGACAAAAACAATATTTCTTTGAGCAACTTATGACAGAACTGTGACAGAATAATAAAAATAAAAGAAACTATGTTAAATCAACTAAAAACATGTAGGAAAGTATAGTCGGTCAAGCCCGACCATATACATATGTATGTATGTATATGAGTAAAAACAGTTTTTCTTAATTTGTTTTATATCGATATACATAAAGAAATTTCATAGGTAATTTACTTTTATATAAAACTTATTTGAGTCAAAATTAGTAAATATATAAATCAGATACTTATGAGAGATAAAGTCATATTTTGGAAGGACATTTGCATGGGAGTTAGGTTAAATGGACCGATTTCAACCAACTTTAATACAAGTTATACTATGTATACTACTTTTGTAAATAAAAATTGTAGAAATTTCTAATGGACAGACAAGTATAAAAACATTTACAATAAATATAGAAATGCCATACCAGGGCATTTATTTACTGGCAACTCTGACAGTGACACTACCCAAAATGAAAAGCATAGAAGCGTTGCGAGTAGGTATGTACTCGTACATTGTATACGAGTATTGGTATATGCAAACCACTGTTGGCAAACGTGGTACAATTGGACTTTTTTTGATACATTTTAGACTCAGATGGTACCGTGGTACTACCACGAGTCGTTTGGTACAATGTTAAAATATAGTAAAGTGGTTTCCCGGTTTAACGTACACTCAATTTTACGAATTCGCGATTTAACGAACAGTCATATTCTTTCCATTTCCTTATATTACGAACAAATGAAAATGTCATGTACTCGGTTTAACGAATTTTTGCAAAAAAGTTAAAAAAATAAATGAAATCAAAAGAGAGTCATAGCAATAACATTTGTATCAGCGATGCCAACTTATCCCTTTTCGGGCTAGATTTAGCCCGATTTTAGTCACTCAAAACGCGAAAAAAGAAAATTGGCCCTAAACTAAAAAACGCGTAAATCTAGCACGTTTTACAATTATCTTTTAGCCCTTTTAGCCTGTTATTACTTTTAGCTTGATATGGCTACATTTTAATTTTTCGTACTTTTTCTTCCTTTAATCTAATAATGCTATTGGTAATAACCCATTCCTTAAACTGTCCAGATTTGCCAAAAACATATTGACATATCCGTACTCAAACGCAGAAGTTGAGATGAGTTTTAGTGTCATGAATCACTTACCGAATGATTTACGGTCATTTTCATTTTCTTATACCACTTATAGCAAAAAGTTAACCGAATATATTAATAGGAATCACAACTGATTTGATATTTGACGACCAATTTTAAATGTATATACATATGTACCTTATTTATTAAAATGTAATATGAAATGTAATTGAAATATGTATCTCATGGTAGTAATTTTTTTCTAATAAATTATTTTATAAAAATGTTTTTGTTATTTTGATTTTTAAAAGAAACATTTTATAATTTAGCCTCTTTGCGCACTTTATCAAAAAATTTGACAGGATGTGGCTTTAAACAGATTTCTTCAATTTAGCCCTTTTTTCAAAATGTTTACGCGTTTTGAGTCTCAAAAGTTGGCATCACTGATTTGTATAATGTTCTAAGAGACGCTTTACAAAAAAATGGATTAAGAGGAAAATTTATTTGTATGTAAAGAAATTTTTCGCTCACCAAAATCAAAATTTATACGTTACAATCAGCGTTACCGTTGTTGCGACTAAAGTCGCAATTTTACCCTTTTGCAGATGCCTTGCCACTTTTTGTATATCTTTTTTTCGTTTTACTTGATACATATTAGTTTTTTTTATTAAACTTTTTTATTATATGAAACTTATGTTAAAAAATTAATATATTGTTGAATACAACATTTAAATGAAAAAATGCGATTTTTATTTTTGTTTTGTTTATTTTCTATCTTTTTAAAAGTGGTGCCCCTTTTTAATCCCTTTTTGAGCGACTTATTTTTAAGAAATACCCTTTTTGTGCGACTTTCTCAAATTTGTCAACGGTAACGCTGGTTACAATGTCATTTTTTAGTTTTGTTTGAACTAATTATTTAATTGAATGTGATATGAAATAATTATTATTTATTTTTTGTTTTTGTTATGAATTAGAATAAATAAACATGATTTTTTATTTAATAAAACATATTGAAAAACCTGACAATATATAATTCGTTAAACCGGTAAACCACTGTATGTAGTCCTATTTAGTCTTCATATGGTACCATCAGTGTTTTATTTTTTTAATTTTAAGCAGACAATTTGTTCTAAGTGATATAATGGAACATACAATTCAGATTCTGATCTAAATTTCAATAAGTGTAACATTTTGTTGACACTTGTTACAGCCACGTTTGTTTTTTGCAGTTTAATTTAAAAAGTAAAACAGAGTACGAATCTAGAAAAATCGAAACAGAAACCAAATTAATGAAAAAATATTTGTTGGAAAATTTTGTTTCTGATTTGTATGATGAAGAACGAGGAGGCAGGATAAGAATATCATTTTTATAAGTTAATGTATATAAAAAGCATATTTTTTTTAGGATAAGCAAATTGAATAAGCCGTACGTAATACCATTTCGCGAAGAGTGGATAAAACAATTTCCTTGGTTGGAAAAGGAAAAGGATAGCCAACGTGGTTCATCCTCAATGTTTATACGACCACGTTTAAATTCAGCAACCCAAGTTTTTACTGTTGCAAATGAAGGAGCACTTTCACCTAAAACATTCACCATATCATTATGAATTTCTTGTCTCGATAAACCTTTTTTATTTAATACACCACGAATTTCTAATTTTTCCATTCCATAAAAATAGCGGATGCATCTTCTTTGAACACCTGTTTCTATATGAAGGAGTTGTCAGATCGAAAAAAAAATGAAAGAACACATTTTCATAGCACAGATGGAAGTTTCCAAAACACTTAACTTTTTTCTGTTTATACCGCGCTTTCTGTTCTAGGCTAAGAAGAAGTTTCCGAATCGCCCTCGTATTGAATTTTGTGGTTTTTATGTTTCTGTTTCCAAATAAGATGTAATAAAAATTGTTCTTGTTTATAATTTATATAGGGCTTCCAGCCGTCCCGATTTCGGCGGGATTGTCCCGACTTCCCGCTTTAGCACAAAAAATCCCGTCCAACACCAATCTACCAAAATTTATAAAAAAAAATCTTGCAGTGTATTTTTTGTGATGGTTGTGTTTTTTAGACTAAAAGATAAAATACAAACTACATTTTTATATGAAAAATCTATCTGGGGCCAAATTACGGCATTCGTGATCGAATGAGCTTTCGTATCGAAAAATGATTTCGATATAGAAATTATGATAAAATGTACTAATTTTCTTACTCGATATCGAATGCCATAATCTCAAATAAGAAAATTACGATAAATTTTACTCGATATCGAATGCGGTAATTTGGCCCCTGATCTATTTCATCATCATTACATTCCATAGCATCCTCATTCCATTGTTTCAAGTTCAAAGCTGCATTTTTGATCGACAGTTATACTATGTTTCCACGACGACTTGAATCACCTGCTTCGCCTTCTGAATCTTGTTTATGAATCATGCTGTTTACATGACTAATATACTTGATTCGATTTGACAGTTGTCTTTAATAAACAAACAGAATACAAAAAACAAAATTTAGAATTTGTGGAAAGTAATTTTTTTTAATTGACAACCAAAAGTGAGTGGAAATTAGTTAGCTTATTTGAAAAAAAAAAAAACATACATTCGTACGTATTTACTTTCTTTACTTCCAGCAACAAGAAAATAATTTGCTTTGTTTACAATAATATCAAATTTTTACAGCTAGTGCAGATAAACTTGCGATAAAAATTAGAGAAGAGTGAAATTTTTTGGGCTTTGCAAGTAGATTCAATATGAATCTACTTGATTCGCTCTTAAAAGTTGTTTCGCACATGATTGGGGTGTGAAGCATGAATAGAGAGCGAAGCCTGTACCGTGAAAACATAGTATTAGCGACATTTTTAATGTGCAATAAATGCAAATATCTCGGGTATTCCCCAAATTACAATACATACTATGCGGTTGTAATTTTTCGACATTTTTCAAAAGATCTTGTTCATATTTTAAAGCGCTTGTACAAAGTGCAAAGTTATTTTGATCGTATTATTTAGTGTTTAGTCTAGTCTTATTATTAATTAATTTTAATTGAATTTAACTGGAAATTAAAAAAAAAAACGAGGTAAGGCTTAAATTTTTCTAAATTACGAGCATGTAATGAGTTTCTTTGTATTAATCTATGGGTTAGAAAATGGACATCAGGAATTTTTTTACTACTAAGAGTACTAACCGAAACCGAGCAAGAAATCAACAGTTGGAGGATTTGGAAATTTAAGAAGATGTAGTGGCAGAGAATGATGATAATGAAAATTGTCAAGAAGATAATGTAGTTGGTGAAGGTGATGCTGTTGATGTATCCGAATCCGATATAGATAAAGAAAGTGCTGCACCTTCAATAGCTAAGAAGCAAAAACTATCAAAGCGGCTTGTAAAATTTAATAAAAATTAGTGCAAAAACTTTTTAGGCTAATAACTGGCCTAACTCAAAATGATGCTAAATGTATTATTTGTGCAGTAAATTTTAAAATTGGTCATGGCGGAGAAAATGATATACTACGTAAACATGCTAAGTCTCAACAGCATATTAGAAATTTGAAAGCAAGTTTATCTAAAAAAATAACATCATTTATACCAGCAAATAGTTCCATTGGCCAAATAAATTTCGTTGCAGTTGAGACGGGATTTGCATATCATGCTGTGATGCATTCCCAGGTGGCTAGTTCTAGCATTCGATATCGAGTAAAATTGATCGTAATTTTCTTATTTGAGATTATGGCATTCGATATCGAGCAAGAAATTCAGTACATTTTATCATAATTTCGATATCGATTTCATTTTTCGATACGATAGCTCATCACGAATGCGGTAATTTGGCCCCAGTCTTATGTGGCTACCGATTGTGCAGAAAAATTATTTTCATCAGTATTTAAAGATTCAACCATTGCTAGCCAATACAGCTGCGGTAAGGAAAAATTAAGAAAAATTATTTCTAAAGTTTTAGGTCCAGAGTCTATTGGATACTATTAACAAATCTTTATATTTTTCGATAAGCACTGACGCGTCTAATAAAGGGTTCGGACCGGTTCCCTTGAACCGGTTGTTAAAATTTTAAAAAGTTGCATATTCACCCTTATCGTGAAAAAAAATTCCACATGAAATTTGTTCCCTTTTATTTTTTAACATGGAATTTTAATAGGAAAAATGTAAAAAGGAAACAAATTTCATGTGAAATTTTTACTCACGAAAGGGGTGATTATATATTTTGCTTTAACGGTTTTATATAATGTGTATTTATCAAGGTGATATAGTCTCGGCAACAAACACAATATTGTTCAGTTGTTCATTGTCCAAACGTCTAAACAAATGATTTTATTTTGGTCATACATTGGATTCTTGGATGATGATGTTTTCGATAGCGTTTTCTTCAATCTTTTGAGAAAAAAATAAAACAATTTTTTTTGACTTTTATTTTGCAAAATCAAAACTATTTTTTTTTTTAAACGGAACTTTTTTTTATTAAACGAAAGTTTATATCATTTCCTTCAAGAGGCTTGTGGTCTGTTACTGGGATGCGACTTTAAAATTTTCGCTATTTTTATCAAAATTTGGCAAAAATAGAATTTTTTAAGCGAACCGGTTGTTAATTGTTTCGAATATCACCACTGGGGGTAGCTATCAATTACTGCTAACATGCTACCATGGTCGAGCATCAGGATGGATGCTGAGGGAGGGCCAGCCAGGGATTGAATTCCATCTTAATCCCAGTATAAAGGTACAGTATTTCTCATGTGGTTCATTCGTGTTTCGGTTTTTTTTACGCCCCATTTTATATTTGTATTTAGGCAATGCACTGGTACATTAAAATAATGTTCCATGCCCATCCATTAGCAACGAACACCTGCCCATGCCCGACGAGTCATAGCCCGGCTGAGAAATTATTAGTTACCAGTGTGACTAATGGATGAACACACGAATCGTGCGAGTGGCAGTAGCCATTATTATTGGCGAATCGTGACAGTTATATTTTACGTATTTTGATACAACGTATTTTTTGGTACAACAAGCGGTTTGTTGGCATTTTATAGTTTGGACAACGAAAAATCAGTTAATATAGCTAACTCGCTTATTTCAAAAATAAATTTTAACAATCTTTCTATGGATAACGTAACATCATTCTGCGCAGACAATGCTAATGTTAATTTTGGTAAAAACCAAAGTGTAATGACAGATTTAAAAAAAGCTAATAAAAGTATTATTCCAATTGGCTGTAACTGCCACATACTTTCTAATGCAGTAAAAAAGGGTATTCCAGCTTTCAGTTCTTCCACTAAATGCACCACACAACTTAAAGAAATGTTTGAATGGATCGGTGCCGAATGGTCAGAAATGCTTCGCCATGTGTCAACAAGATGGCTTAGTCTATGTCCTGCTATAGAAAGACTAATTAAAATTTTTGAGCCTTTAAGCAATTTCTTTCTGACCAAAAAAATTTCTCAAATACAATTAAAATGTTTTTTGAATACGAAATGTCAATGGCGTACCTCGGATTTGCAATGCATTTTTGTTCAATTATTCAGCCAGCTATAAAAATATCAGAAAGAACTGATGGGATTGCAGTAGAAACTTATGAGTTGATGGTTAAAGTAAAAAAATCTTTACAAGATAGGCTTGACAAAGAATATTTTGGATCAATAGCAAAGACTACGATACTGAAATGTGCCAATGAGAATGAAATATGTCGTTTTAAAATTTAAGCGAAAAATGCTTTAACTACTGCTATTAAATATTTAGAAAAATGGTTCAATTTTGAGGACAGTGTTTTTAAATTTTTGAAATCAATGAATTTAAAATTAAGAATTCCTTGATTTAATGATTTGTATAATATTATACAGAAATCTATATATATAAAAGAGAGTGACGTTAGTTACTAGCTTTATAACTAAAGAACGCCAGGACCAGGCTGGTCTCAGGCCAGAGAAGAAGAATACCCGGAAAAAAATTCAGAAATTGACCACGCCTACTCTTTTTTTTAAATTAATGTTTTTATGTGTGAGTGTGTGTATGTACTTTATAGAATCGTAAAAGATCATGTGATGATCTTCGACAAAGTTGTTGTGCATGAGCCCGGGAAGGTTTGTAAGTTGGTACGACCACGCCCACTCTAACGCCTACTTTTTTTTATTTATTCTAAATGGGGTTTTACAGATTTACTTCAAATTGTATATACATCTTACTGTAGGCGAGGTAGAAATAAAAATTTTATGTGCCACGCCCACTTTCACACCCTATCACATGCAAGACGCTTGCCAGGTAAGCCAGACCGCTAGAATACTTCTTTTTTGTGGCCACGCCTACTTTAACGCCTTCTTTTTTAAATTGTGTAATTGATTCTACTCTGATTTTAACATATTCACTTTAAATTGAATACCTTACTCTAGGCGAGATCAAAAATTAAGATTCATACTCCACGCCTCCTTTCACGTCCCATCCCTAGCGATCTTTTTTGACCGCCTACTTTTTTTTAAATTGATGCCGTAGCAACGCCCGCAGTGTACAGCCGAATTCGACCACGCCTGCTTTAAAATTGTGTACTCGATTCTACAAGGGTTTTAAAAGACTTACTTCAAATTGTATCACCCATTACTTTTAATTATTATCTTCTAAAATCCAAAAATCAAATGTCGTTCTTTTGTATATCACAATTTTTACGACAATTGTTTTTCCACCTAATTTGATTGAAAACTTATTTTGTTAATTTTTTTACAAAAACAAATTCTGGTTCTGCTATTGCCAGTAGATGGCATTGTGTGCATAAACTTTTGACACCTGATTTATTTTTGTAGTATTTTAAAATTTTCAAGACAGGCGACAAATGAAACGGCTCGATTAGCAATGAGAAATCATTAATTAAATCAAGCAATTCAACAACGTGAAAATCTAAATCAACGCGTAAGAAGAAGAGCTTCAAGTGTTGATTTGAATCGAGTAGCGTTTCATTACGATTGACTACAGCTCGCATCCTTCCGTTTAAATTGACCCAATGGAGATTGCGTGCAACCATTGCGGTGCATTAAAGTTCACCGGAGAATCGCCTGGGTTGTGCTGTCTCAGTGGTAAGGTCAAATTACCACCATTGCCTTCACCATTGGTACAACCACACCTACTCTAACGCCCACTTTTTTTAATTGATTAATTGCTTCTGCATGGGTTTTTACTTCATACAGATTGTATCCACATCTTACTGAAAGCGAGGTAAAAATTAAAAAATTAATGTTTGTATGGTTTTTCAATCTGCGGGCGCAGGGGCGTAGCAAAATCCAATTTTCATATTGCATCACCAATGACATACGAGCATACATACATATATTTTGCTTTTTATTTTATTTAATTTTTATACCCTTCACCTTCATGAGAAGGGTGTATATAAGTTTGTCATTCCGTGTGAAATTTCCACAATAGAATTTTCCGACCCTATAAAGTATATATATTCTGGATCCTTATAGATAGCGAAGTCGATTAAGCCATGTCCGTCTGTCTGTCTGTCTGTCTGTCTGTCTGGATGTTGAAATTAGTTTTGTGAAGTCCCAAGATATGTTCGGGATCCAAACCTTCAATAATTCTGTCAGAAGTGCTTTCGAGAAGTTTGCTATTTAAAATCAGCAAAATCGGTTTAGGTTAACCAGAGTTATGAACCAATATGTGAGACCACCTCCATAAAAATTTGATATTTTTCGTCCATTTTATTGCAATATTTTGAAATATATTGCAGATAATACCATGAAATTTTGTATACGTTGTTTGTACTATAAAAGAAGAAAGTGTGCGGAAAAAAGTAAAAATCGGTCCATGATTTCTCATAGCCCCCATACAAATATATATATTCCCGAAATATGGCTTAATGTTAAATAAATGCCTATAAAATTGGGATATCAAGACAAAATTCAGCAAAAATAAGTTTTATACAAAAAGAAATCACAAACCGAATTTTTTTTTTAGTTCGGTCCATATTTGACCATAGACCCCATATAAAGTCCACTTACAAAATTCACTTAAATACATATAAAACAGATATAAATAATGTTAAACGGCTAAAATTTGACATAAATACTCTTTATAGGCAAATAAATTATTGTACCAAATTTTATGGTGAACGGCCCAGAACTGGTCATAGCTCCCATACAAGGACCACATCTGAAAAAGACATTTTTCCATATATATATTGTATATATATCGTTACCGACTCAAAACTTTGTACAGATTATTTACATATATACAAAAATCATTCCACACAATTTTGTTAATTTCGGTCTATTTTTAACGGTATGCACCATATAAAGCCCTCTTCCGAAAATTACTTTAAATCCTTATAAATAAGGGTGCCAATCCAAAATTTTACACGGATCATTTACATGCATGCCTAAATCTAACTGCTGGATTTTGAGAATATCGGTCCATATTTGACTATATCCCCCACATAAGGTCCACTACCGAAATCCACGTTAATACTAATATATATCTTAAATATACCGTTATTATGTTGAAATTCTACGTGAAATATCCTCATATGCGTGAAAATAACTGTTCCAAAATTTAAGAAGATCAGCCCATAATTTGTCATACCTGCCATATAGAACCATTTCCAAAAAACAAATAAATTCGGGTCAAAAAATATTCTTTTCGGATTTAACCCATATTCGGTCCATATTTTATAATCATGATATATATCGTTGGAAAGCTATTTTTAATACCTTTTATTTAATGTATTACAAATTATCAGACACCCAGTAGTTCCCGAGATATAGGCCTATATATTTTCAACTTTAAGGGCCCGCCCCCTTGAAAATAGGCGTGGCCGCCAAAAAAATTTTTTTTTGCTGGTATCTCTTCTAAAATCCCTATTTGTTTTTTTTTTTAACAAAATCACTAAAACCGAATTGTACCCCTTTTTTATACTCTGTTTGTTAAATTACACTGAAGATTATTATGAACATCAGACAGACTCTGTAAATTATGGTAAGAATTGGTAATTAAATCAATTAAAAATGGTAAAAATTAGACAACATTTGAAAATATTTTACATAAATTATGTTGGTCGTAAAATTGTCTTTCAAACAATATATCAAATACTAATAGATAAAATTTACATTAAGACTGAATAGAAAACACAGAATTAGGATATGCTAGTCCTATAACCAGTGTAGTTTTTGTATTTCTTAGTACGGTTAGGTGGAGGGTATTTAAGATTCGGCACAGCCGAATATAGCACTCTTGCTTGTTTTCAAAGCCGTTGTCATGTTTTTCAAAACGAGATATCAAACTCTTAAATCGGTTATGTAGTTCCGAAGATATTTGTAAAAAACTTGTGTTATTAACGATCCAATATCAAAATTTTAAAACTTTCGAAATGTTGCATTCAAAAATCCGAGTTTTCGGTTTATTTACAAAATATTTACATCATTCGATAACAGAAGATATTCCGCGCTTACTAAGGTGCAACATTACACAATAAGTTAAAAATAATATTATATCATCAATCGATGATAAAAAACTTTATGTACTGTTGCATTTAAGATACCTACATTTTGTGCACATTTGTGAGTTTTTTTCAAACGCTGATAAAAAATAACGGTACATTCAAACAAATTGCTCGAAGCGCTTGATCGGACTCTACGTGATTTTCGAGGATACTACAAACCGATGTGAGGCGCTCTTATTCTTTTTGTTGGAGATTTTCGTCAAACTTTGCCCGTTAGCAATGACCGCAGATGAGCTGAACGCATGCTTGAAAGCTTCATATCTTTGGAACGGAGTCGAGAAAATCACGCTATCGACGAACATACGTGTGCATTTGTTTCAAGACCCGTCTGCCCAAACATTCTCAGAACAACTTTTTGACATCGGAAATGGAAAAATTCCAATTAATCGCGCCACGAACGAGATTTCGTTCCCGCCTAACTTCTGTCGAATGCAAATGAATATTCAAGCCGTTGTCGACAAGGTTTTCCCAAGTCTAATAATCTTCTACAAAAAATCGGATTGGCTGTGGGAACGTGCAATTTTGGCACCAACAAATTACGATGCCAACAAGCTCAATGAGCAAATTCAATTGAAACTGCCCGGCAAATTAATCAAATACAAATCGATCGATACAGTAATGGATGAAGAATAAGCCGTCAATTATCCCACTGATTTTTTTTTTTTTTTTTTTTTTTTTTTGCATTTAATTATTTATTGAATCTTCATATTTGAAATGACAATAAGTATTCAAATCTTAATACTAAAAAGAAAATAATAAGCCCAGCCAGTGCTAGACAAAAATTTTTATGATACTAAAAAAATTTCACATCAACTGATCCAGTCATCTATTTTGCGCTTGAGTTAAAGCAAGGGTATCCCTCCTTCTCAACCGATTGTGGCCACTAAAGTTAAGGATGTCTCGTGCAAGTGGGTTTGGATGGTGTTCAAGTTTGCTGACATACTTTGACGCATATTTTGTAAATTCGACTTTTACTAATGGCACGCCTAGATCTTTGTGGATTCGAGAATTTTTAACATACCATGGTGCTGCAGTAATTATACGTAGAATTTTATTTTGACCCCTTTGAATTTTTTCAATGTTGGATGCTGAGGCAGTACCCCATAATTGAATTCCATAGCACCAGATTGGCTTTAGTATTGCATTGTACAACAAAAGTTTGCAATCCAATTTCAATGTAGAGTTTCTGCCGATTAGCCAATTAAGTTGCACTGCTTTTAATCTCATTTGTGTAAGTTTCGCTTCAATATGAGACTTCCAAGTTAAACGGCGGTCGAGGTGAATGCCGAGGTATTTGACTTCATTGTGTTGCGGGATAATTTGATTATTTATTCTGATGAACGAGCAGGTATCTTTTCGCAATGTGAAAGTTATATGAATACATTTCTGTTCGTTAACCCTGATTTTCCAAAGCTCTAGCCAATTCTCTAGTTTATAAACATAATTCTGCAAATTCTGTGATGCAACTTGGTGGTCCTGATGGACGCTGATAAAGGCTGTATCGTCTGCAAAAGTTGACGTATGGATTTTAGGGTCTGACGGCATGTCGGAGGCATATATCAAATATAAAGTAGGACCCAGTATGCTACCCTGTGGCACACCTGATTCAATTGGCTGAGCGGTACTTAAAAAATCACCTTCTTTGATTTTGAATTTGCGACCGTATAAATAACTTTCCATAAGTTTATGGGTGTTAGCAGGCAGAGATAATTTTATTTTGTGCATTAAACCGTCATGCCAAACTTTGTCGAACGCTTGCGACACATCAATGAAAAGGGCGGAGCAGTATTTTTTGTCTTCAAACGACCCTCTTATCACATTTACCAATCTGTGTGTTTGCTCGATGGTGCTGTGTTTAGCCCTGAAGCCGAATTGATGATTAGGAATACATTCAGTGTCATTCAGAATTGGAGTCAATTTAGTCATTAACAATTTTTCAATCAGTTTTGAAATTGTCGGCAGTAGACTAATTGGCCTATATGACTCCACTTTGGTATGGTCCTTCCCTGGCTTAGGAATCATAGTGATCATAGACACCTTCCAATCTCCAGGATAGTATTCTAGGCGTAAAATAGCGTTGAAGATAAAGAGGATAATTCTTCTTGCTACACGAGGTAACTCCACAAGCATTTTATTGCTGATTTTATCCATACCTGGAGCCTTTCTAAGGTTCAGAGCACCAATAGCGTTTTGGACATCACGAAACTTTAGTCTTAGAGGTACAGGAGGCCTTATAACAAGTGGTGGCAAATCAGATTCGTTATTATTTGAGATGTTTATAGTAAACACATTTCTCAAATGGTTAACAAATAATGTCCCTTTCTCGGAATCATTTCTAGCCCAGTCACCAGTCGGATTTCGCAAAGGAGGTTTTCCTCTCACTGGTCTTTTTAAACCTCTTGCCGCCCTCCATAACGAGTAGTCAGATTGTGGGGTACTATCAAGACCTTCCAAGTAAGATCTAAGTGAGGCCGTTCTTTGGGTTTCTAAGAAATGTCTTAGTATATCTCTGCATTCCCGTAGCCTAGCTTTCAGTTCAGGAGACCTGTGAATTTGCCACCCTCTTCTCATTCTTCTTTTTTCTGATAGGAGATGTTCGAGTTCAGAGAAATAAGTTCTGTTTGTCCTATTTCTATATTCAACGTGATAAGTGGAAGCGTGATGCACAGCTCGTCGAAGGTCCTCGGTAAAGTTGCCAATCGACTCATCAATATCGTCGGTAGTTCTCAACACAACATTTTCCGTGCAATGAGAACTTAAATACTTTTTGTATTTTATCCAACTTACTCGGGTCTTAGTCATGTTCATAAATGGAGAACCACACACTTGAGGGAAATGCATTGAAATGATAGTAGGAGAGTGATCTGAGGACAAGTCCAGTGAAGGATCCACTTGCATCCATTCTACAGGGATATTTTTCATTACCCCAAAGTCAATAACATCGGGAATCTTTCGTCGGTCCGTCGGCCAATAGGTGGGATGTCCACTTGAGAGTACATCTAAGCCCATTTTAGCAATGGTGTTGAAGAGTACGCGACCCTTTGGGGTTACCAGACGTGAACCCCAAAATGTGTGTTTGGCGTTAAAGTCACCAGCAACTAAAAATCTAGCTCCAAGGGATTTAAAGAAGTTATGGTATTGGTGTTCTTTTATTGAAAATCGAGGCGGAGAATAAATCGATGATAAAACAAATTTGTATTGACAGAATTCAATGCAAATGTTTGTTGCTTGGAGGTAATCCTCACTTATGTTATTCATTAGATAATGCTTTATTCTGTTCTTTATAAGAATTGCCGAACCTCCACAAGCTCTTCCGCGGGGGTACTGAATTTTTAAATTCATTGGAACCACCCGGAATGCCACCGCATGTGCTAACATTAAACGTTGGATCACCGGTAAAACTTATTCGAAACTAAAACGCACCAAAGTTATGCAACGGAACCACATTGACCATCAAAAACTGCTCACCAAATTTAATCGAGGCAACAATCATCGGTGGCAGATTCAAAGGCGAAGATGTACTTATTCCACGAATTCGGATGATTTCCAACGATTTACCATTCCAATTCAAGCGGCTCCAATTCCCTTTGCGTCTTACCTGTACTATTGCCATCAATAAAGCAAGAGTCACATCATTAACTATTGCTGGCTTAATTTTGGAAAATTTATAATTTATCCGCTGGCCCTAAGATGAAGTAATAAATAAATATAATTTCCAATTTGCCTTAAATAAATGCGTTTCTTTTTTGATTGAGCCCATACCTAGACCATATGTAAGTTATTCTGTAACAAATCTTTATGATAGATATTCCATAAATTCTCAAATTAATAAATACTCAAGCTCGAGGTCATATGACCTCGAATTTGAGATTCTATAAAGAAAAGGTCGAATATAATCAAACTTTTATTATTCCATAAATTTATTTAAAGGCCGTACATTTCTTTAAAAGCTTAATTTAAATCGTATGGTAATACAACACTAATGTTTGCTTAAGGCCAGCAACGCGGACCGGGTCAGCTAGTTTAATATAAATAGTATCGATGAAGACAAGTTGTTTGAAGAAAGTATTAAACTTCAAAATTTTGCCGAAGAAAATATAATTATACGAGAAAATAGTTCGAGTAGTGATAAGATTTGGGTCAAATTTTTTCAAGAATTTTCGGAATGTAACAATTTGCTTAAAATTATTTGTAACATTTTTTCTATTCCACATGGAAATTCAACATCCGAAAGAATTTTTAGTTTAATGAATATTGCTTGGCGAAAAGAACGGAATAGCTTGTTAATCGAAAATCTCGAAGCCGAACTAATGATTAAAGAAAATTTTAAAATGACGTGTCTCGAATTTCGAAAATTCCTTCAAACAGAAGCAGAAAACTCTATTTTAGAAAAAGCTAAGTGCAATGAAAAATACCTGTAGTATACGTTATTTAATTTGTATGTATTTTATTTAAATTGAAGGATAACTTAAATGTTTAATGAATTTAACCTTCACGAATATTTTTTTATTGTATTTTTAATTATTTTTAATAATAATGGGTAATGTTAACTACTCATGTTGTTTTATTATTTTTTTGTTTTAATTGTTTTGCAATATATAATTGAATATTTACAATGTAATTGAATTTGGAAATAAATGTGAATTTATATAATAAATAAGTTGATTAAATAATATTTTACTTCTATTAGGTATTAAGTATGCCTTCGTCATCCCGACGAACAACTTTTGAAAACTGGAAGCCCGAAATTTATACAGACTTTTATTTATTCTTGCAAAGCTACTAACAACTTCAAATAATATCCTCGCAATGGCCGATTTCTCATATAAAACACGTCAAGTACCCAGGTAACTTGATGCGCATTAAAGGGTGTTAAAAGTAAATTGGTTTCTCAGGCAAATGACAAAAAAAGTCAAGGCGTACGGCTGCAAAAAGCTAAATTATTTAAAAGTCGGTAGTTCTCAAAAAGTTTCAGATATACAAGTTATCAATTTCAATGAAAAAACTTTGACCGCCCGGTGCTCACGTAAAGGCTTCATTAGTCTTTACTTTCTATTGCTGTTCTGTTCCGTGTCGTTCTCTTGTTAAATTTTTATAGTTAGTTTTTCCGTATAAACGTATTAGCTGTTTTAGGTAAATAGACAACGCACCGCGAAAATAAATCAAAAAATACAAATCAAAGTTTTTTTATTGTACAATATGCCATTACTTTCGACTAAATTAATGAGTTTTTCGTCATCCATCGTTTATTTTGTATATTTTTATAACTTTTATACAAAAACTTAATTAAATTCAAAGAAATTGAAAATTTTTGTAATAAACCAAAAATTTTTTGCTGTGTAGATGTCAGCTGTTTTGTGCTGTCACTTACAATTACTTAACAAATTTTTGTTTTCAACAGGTTCGTCCGCAATGGCACGGAAAGTAACAAAACAACTAACGACTTCTACATATTTTCTATTTAACAGAATCAAGTCAGCTGATTCGGAACGGAACAGAAAGTAGAGACTAATTCTGTCTTCAGGGTTATAGCATAGTTCTGTATAACGAGTGTATTCTCAGGCGAACGATTGGTACACGGGCGATTACGTAAACAAATGAGTTTCTATAATATACTCGTCTGACTTACGTTAGTTACCTTGGTAATATTGAGTTGTTATATTGCATTATTGCCAAATTATTTAATTAGATATTGTGTTTACTTTTTTCCATGTTATTAGTCAATATTTTAATATTTTAGGGGCAACCCTAGAAACCAAAATAAAAACAGCTGTGTTTTATTTACAATACAAAAATAATTTATGTGAATTGAAATTGCTATGAAATTTTTAATTTTGTAATAAATTGAATGAAAAATGTTTCAATTTATCGCAATTAACATTAAATTTGAAAGTTAAGGTAGTGGACAACAGTTTATGCTGTAGAAATATATGAAATAATATATAAAATATTGTTTTGTGATGCACACAAGCACTTATTTCTACTCGTCTGTTTTTGGCATTAGGACGATTGAACACTAGTGTTGTAGAACCCCAAAACTAATTTTTGTACTCATTTGGGCGAAAATTTTGAGTCACTCGTTGTACAGAACTATGCTATTAATAAATTTTAAGAATTGCACCGTGAAAGTATAAAAAGTACATTTCATTTGTGTATGTAGTTGGTACAAAATCTAAAATCTATTTTCCATCACTGATACAAACGTACCCGTAGAACATAAATTCATTCAATCGTATTCTCTGTTGTGTGTATATGTAAGTTATTTCATCGTGTAGTTGGTTCTTGCACTATATAAAGCCGGCATTCTAAAGATACTTTACTCAGTTGATTTCCAGATTTGTTGCATTACGGACAGCCTTTGGATATTCTTACTCCTAAAAAAAAACAATATTAAAAATATAAAACAAAGAATAAACACAAATTTACAAACATATTTAAAGGATTGTAAAGTTGCGTGCAATACACTCATTTTAAAGTATATGTATACATATATCATACATACTACCTATTTTTTATTTTATTAAAAAATAACTTTTTTCCAAACTAAAACGAAATGGTAAGTTTATAAAAAATATATTTTTACAACACTCTGTTCTCTATATGTTGATTTTTTAATTTAGCTAATATTGTTTAATTTAGAAACATATTCAACACGAATATAAAATTTAAATAAAATTAATGACATACATATTTAACTATTTTTAATTTACGCTTCAACATAAAACCATATTTTTCGACTTGAGATATTTATGATTTATTAGCTCCTGCGAATATACTTTCAACCATGCAGAGTTAGAATCATGAGAAAACAAATTCCCAATTATAAAATTCCAGTAACGACAAACAAAAGTAAATATGAAAAACTACAAGTTTTATTAAGCAAAACTATTTTCAAATATTAAATTGCGGATAAAAAGTCCATATTTACATATTTCAAAATAAACACGTGAAGCGCATAAAATATCGCGAAAACAAAATAAAAAAGTGAAGTGTTATTGATTAACGTTAATACATATTGGTTAATAATGAAAACTCTCCCTAGTGATTGCACATTCTACAACAAAAAAAAAAAAAAAAACATAATTGCGTTTGACATGAATTTAATTTACATACAATTTACACGAAGCAATTCTTTAAGCTAATCTTATTACCTTTTAGACATCGGGGTGAGAGGAAGATAAGACGAGTACACACGTGTAATTCGTTTTTTCATATTACATACATATGTGAATACTCTCAAATAAAAATACGAGCAATTTAAGCAATAAGAATTGTGCTGTGTGATCACCGAAGAAATTTCAAGGAAAAAATTGTATCAATCTTTCAAATAAGAATTGCTTCGTGTACATTGGGAAAGATACATACTTAAAACGTTTAAAATATATTTTGGGTTTTTTCATAAATTTTAAATTATTACAGTCTACAGTGTTGCCATATGTTATTTTTAAGAACTACTTTTTTTTCTGAAAATCAATATTAAAATCAATATATGTACATATATTTAATATATTAAACTAGATGTACCCTGCCCGCGTTCCTACGCTCCCAATTAAAATAAAATTGCCGTGTTTCGTTTTAATTCGTCTTTTATTGAAGTGCTGTTGGATACACAATATTTTTTGTTTTTCCTTCCGGTGCGTAAACGAATAAATCAGAAGGTTTTCCAACGCGTGAACAGGCCACATAAAGCTGCCCATGTCAGAAGCATGGATTCTCCAAATTTAATCCACACACTTGCAACGATTATCCTTGCGCTTTGTTGATAGTAATTTCGAAAGCAAGTCGCACTGGGAACTGCAAACGTTTGAATTCGAATGGCAAGAATTTGCAAAATTAGGATTTAATTTTGGTTTTTAGAAAGTGGTGAGAAAAAAAGTTCTTCAATTTTCATAATAATTTTGAATTCAAAATTTATATAATATTGTTTGAAACCAATTTTGGTATGGCGTATGTATGTACAATGCGCGCATTGAGTAATTTTATTGATTTTTCTCATTTTAAAAAAAAATAGGCGGTCGAAAGAAGTATTCTTAGTCATGCCGGAGTCTTAGTTATATTCCGTCAAATTTTTAGTAAGATCTGGCCTTCCCGGCAGGCGTAGTCCGGCAAGAGATGGGGTGTGGAGTATGAATCTTAATTTTTACCTCACCTAGAGTAACATGTGTATTCGATTTGAAGTAAATATGTTAAAATCCGAAAAGAATCAATTACACATTCAAAAAAGTAGGAGTGGTCGAAAGAAATAAGAAGCTTTGGCATATAAAATTTTGATTTTTACCTCGCCTTCAGTAAGATGTGGATACAATTTGTATGAAGTAAATCTGTGAAAACCCATGCAGAAGCAATTAATCAATTAAAAGAGTGGGCGTTAGAGTAGACGTGGCCGTATCAACTCAGAAACCTACCCGGCCTCATGCACAACAACTTTGCCGAAGATCATCACATGATCAGATGCATAGTTTAGGAGTCTATAAAGGATTATTGCGTTATTTTATTGAGTTACGGTGCAAAAACACAAAAAAACTAAATATTGCGCCATCTGTCAGACGAACTTCAAACTACTCACGGCCCATAGAGCATGCATATAAAATTTGGTCAAAATCGGTCCAGTAGTTTTTGAGTTTAGCGATCACGAACATACACGTAATTTTTTATATATATAGAGATACAGTATTGGTAAAAATTGTAATTTTCTCGGAAAAAATAATAAGAACCACATTCTCAATTTTGTATTTAGGATATCATTGAATATTATTTTAACAGAAATTAATAATAGAATTAATAGTTAAATAATTTTTCTAGAACTCTCAAATGCAGTCAATTAACTTAAGACCTTTAAATCGATTCATAGAAAGTAGTCGTATAGATTGACCATAAGATCATCAGAAGGTTGACAATAATAAACAAAGTGATTAGTTTTTTATGTTGTTTGAGTTGGAAGGGAAGAAGCTGTTCTTATGATTATGCCCAACACTTTCATAAAAAATTTCAAACAAAACAATTGATCTCATCGCCAAACTATGTAGAACAGTTCTGGTTCATTCATATTCATACGTTTTAAAAGTAGTTGTGGGACGAATAATAATAAAGAATATACGAAACTTAATTTAAACAAATATTTTTTCACTTTAAATCTAAAATTCTTAAAGGCCCCTACTGACTATCCTATTTAGTCGTGCGGTATGTCAAACAAAATCGTGTATGTTCATAAAGTATGATAGTATGATGGCCTAAAATTTTAACTAAATGACAGATTTTTTTGACAAGTCTGTCCGACTTGCAAAAGTTTTTAAAAATTTTCATATATTGATCAGATCAGAGTTGGATTTTCTTTCTTATATTTATTAACTTTACACAACACAAGCAATAACGACACTGTTTTAACTTCTTCCTGCTTAGGCAGAAACATTTTGCTTTGCTTTTACTTTTTTTTTTAACTCCAAATTAATAATTGAACACAAATATTAATTTAAATGGCGGAAAACTGCATTTGTTTTGAGTGTGATAGAAATCGGTCAGATTTTCCAGTGAATGAATCGTACGATTGTGTAGGATAGTGTATCACGACCTTAACAACAACATACTAAAAGGAACTACATATGCATCATAACAATAATATTCATCGTTATCGAACTTTTTTAAAAAACCTTCACAAAGCTCAACATAAATTTTTAAATAATTAGTTCTAAAATTCATTTTAGAGATTCAGATAAATAATGTAAACTTATATATGTTGTTTCAGGTTGATATTTTTGTTCAATTATTTGAAACAAAATATGTATGTATGTAAATAAAAAAAACTTGGAAAAATTAAAAAAAAATAATCTTTTTTGCATATCGAAAAATTTTCAATAAATAGTAGAGAGTAGAGTAAAAAAAACACAAATAAACGAACACACCTATTTATTGCTTAATGAATGCATGAGTACATGCATTTAAACAAAGATACTGTCACAGTTGATAAACATATGCCGAAAAAGACGTAACCATTAAATAAAATATATTTGAACTCGTTTATTTAGGACACGGCACAACTTAGTGTCTTATTAATTTGTTTTAATTTATTTGATGCTGCTTGATCTTGCAAAACTCTTGTAAGAGTAAACAACGTCAAACAAAACAAGTGGTTACGCTTTTTTGAGTAAATATTTGCCATGTGTGACCATACCTTAACACTCATACTTATACTATACATTTATATACATACGAGTATGTACAATGTACATACTTACATATGTATGTATGTATGAAAATGGAATTTGTTGTATAAAAGTCATTTCTAGAATTAAGACACTTTTCCCAGATGTCTTTGAATTTCAGATCGAATTGATGTTGAGCTTTAAACTACTTCGTAGAGATACATACATATGTACATAGATATGTGATTTCTGTATGACGTAATTAGCATCCAAAATTATGAATAACATTTCTTTATTGTAATTTATTTCTGTATAATGGGAACAAATTTATAATTTCTATACAAATTTTGCTAAAGGAAATTACATTTTAGTTAATAGTCAGTGTTGATATACTTACTGCTAGATTTTGTTGAACGAATTGCAGATTTATTTAATAAAAATATAGTATGCTAAAATGTCACAGAGTCCTCCAGCTATAAATACCAAAAATCTACCAACAAAGAATGCTCGGTTAGATTTTAATACATACATACTTCTATGTACCCTGCAAATAACGCGACTAGTCCATACATGCATGTAAAGACTAGTCCAAAGAGAAGTAGGAGTACTCCAAAACTACTCCAAATATATGAAAAAAAGGTGGTCCATTTAACATTGCGATGTCCTAGGACTGGACCATATAACCCATCGGAGTAGTCCCAAAACTACTCCATGGAGTACTCACGAGGGTTAGTCTTAAACAACAACAACAACAACTCAATATGCAATCGTGTTAACACGAAACCATGTCGTTTAACTACAAACTCTTGTTTAACTATGACATGGTCCATGACTGCATTACATTGGACCATGTTGTGAGTAGTCCATATCATCTAAAATGGATCACGTACTCCAATATTATTTGCAGGGTATAGTTATAAGTATGTACTGTAATATATGTATAATAAATCGACTCATATCGTAGAAAATGAAAGCGAAACAAGTTTGAGTGATACATTCGGATGTGCCGAATCTTAAATACCGTACATCTAAATATAATGGGAATTACAGAAACTGCACTGGTGTAAAGACTTGTATAGTCACATTCAGGCTTAGCGCAAATCTTGTTACTATTTTATATATTGTTTGAAAATTTTTAAAAATGTTATATACTCGTTATTTAAAAAATGTATAATTGATGTAATTATCGTGCTTTCAACAGCCGGACAGACGGACGGGCACGGCTAGATCGTCTTATGCTTGGTTTTCACTGTTGGTAATTTCATAACAATTTGGACAATTTGACAACAAAACTGACATAGTGAAAACCAAGCATTAGATTTATTTAATGACCCAGAATATATAGACTTTTTGGTTCTACGACCATTATTTTAATGTGTTACAAACGGAATGACCAACTTAATATACCCCCATCTTTTTGATCGTGGATATAAAAAGGATAAGATGATAAAGTAACGCTTATTTTTGTTTAATTTCATCTCAATAGCGTTATTTACAAGAGTTTTGCAGGTGTTGTAGTTATACTCGGGAATTTAGATTGACAGTTAAAAAAATTCAGTAACATAAATATGTAATTATGATTTTTTAATTAAAATTACTGACATTCACAAAATGTTGGTTTGCCATTGATATTTATTAGATAAATCTGTTTGTAGGTTAACTTGTTTTTCGAAAGTAATTATTATTCGGGAGCTTCGACCAATTATGGACCAATCTTCATAAAAAGCAATTTTCGTAAGTGGACTTTATATGCGTGATATAATCAAATATGAACCGAGTTGTTTGGGTTTTGCATAAAATTTGCATAAATTTTAGTTTGAAATCTAAGTTTTTTGAAGACATTTATGCTTTATGGACTATATGAGGGATATGGTAAAATATGGACCGATCCAAACAAAATATAACTATATATTTTTGTGGTTTATTTTTACATGAACCTTATTTTGGCTGAGTTTTCGGTGGATACTACATTTTTATAGGCATTAATCTACCATTGAACCACAGTTCGGAAATAAATTTGTATGGGGGCTATGAAAAGTCCTGGACCGATTATAACTCTTGTCATCTTAGTTTTTCCTTTTATCGTAGAAATAACCTGTGCAAAATTTCATGTTTTTATCTGCAATATATAGTTCAAATCAAAATACATATCGTTTTTCGTTCAATTTAATCGTCCAAATGTGCGTACAATCCGAAAAATCGTGCAAAAATTTGAGCAAACCCGGTCTGTAGGAGATATGAAAATACCAGTGCATGCTCGAACAGCTCGAACTGCTGTTCGCGATAATGTGGCTGAAGAGCTGTCGTCGTGCCCAACAATTGCACCTCTCACGCTCGTCGTTGATGAACATAAATTTTGCATTTTGATTTCAACGAATAGTTATTTTCATACTAAGCCTGAATAACTTTAACGCTATACTCAAATGTGTATCTTTCCATGGTTCAAACTGAGTGGGTCTGAAATTGAGAAATGTGAAATTAAATGCACAAAAAAACTTTAGGTGTGGTTCACATTCAACATCGGCCCTTAATAAAGAAAATAGTAAAAAACAATTGTCTCACATTTTGATTCATAACTCTGGTTCTACTTGACCGATTTTACTGATTTTACATTTTTTTTTTGGTAAACTTTGTTGATTTTATATTGTGTATTTTGGGCGTGAGAGTGTTCTTTCACCTCTTGTGTTGGTGGAGGGCATAAAAATGTTGCTTTTATTGAGCCTTAAAATATAAACATGATTTGTTTTTTAAATACATATGTATGTGGTTTATTTACTTAAAGTATAATGAGACTTTGTATCTGCTTAATTTATCTTTACAACAAAATTATGAAAATATGCACATAAAGAATAACAGTGCTACAACTTCTTCACATTTGTCTCCTGTTGTCAATAATTACATTTACATATTTTGTAAATATTTCATTAAAAAAGCTTGCATGTATGTATGATATTAATATAACTGCAATTTTCAGATTTGCTGAACTTTCGAAATAAATATACATATGGAGAAACCTAATTATATACATACATATGTATGTATGTAGATATATAGAGTGGTTACATTAAGATGGGCCCATTTGAATGGAGCCAAAAATTAGTCTAGTGAATCAGAATCATATTTGTTGTAAAGGAACTGTTTACAATTTTTATATCTTATAAAAGGTCATCAAAAAGGCATTTTAATAAAAATTCAAAATCTTTTAAATTTGTATAGGGTGGAGAAATATTGAAATTGATTCGTATTTCTCCATACCTTATACTCTTATCTATTTATATTTACTAATCTAATTTGTTTGACTTTTTAGTCAAATATGCAAACAAACCTAAGAAGCTAAAAAAATGTTATGTTTTTATTTGGATTCAGGCTGTTACAACATCAGCCAGGACAACAATTTTGTGAACAGTATCTTAAAAATATAGAAAATTTTTTTTCAATTGAGAACATGTCCAACTTTTTTACTAGGAAAAGGGGGTACCCTAATGTATACTTTTAATTTGTGTGAATATGCACTGCATTGTGCATTTGTATCTCCTGCTAAGATTTTTTAGTCTCTTCAGTTTTCATTTTTTCCGGCTCAATTAGGTGTGAGTAATCCTTTTTTTACAATGAAATTATATGCATTTATTTATAAATACAGAACAAATAAAATTGGATTACATACATATGTATATATGTATGTATATATATATAGCTGCGTGCAACTAATTAAAGACAGTAGTATTCAAAAATTAAATCGTTATGTTAAAGGTAATATTTATTAAATAAAACGCTAAAATTTAACACTTTTATATTTTTTTTATTTTTGTAGTGTTTTTTATAAATTGTTAAATAAATTAATCAAGCACTAAATTACGGACAGTGATAAATTTATTAACATTTTCAAATTCATTTAATTTTTAAAAGTTAGATTATATTCAGTATATGAAAAGTTCTTAATACTTGCTTAACATGGGTAAAACCAAATGCTATGATGTCAGTACACGAAAGATTATTGTACAAATGCATTAGGATGGAAACACTTATCGGGAAATCGCAACAGCCTTGAATGTTAAAAAAAAAATGGTTTTTCAAGCGGTGAAATATTTCATAAAGCATTCGACTACAGAAAAGTTGGTCCGTAAAAAAACTGTATACGACAGTTCGTGAAGATGCACTGATTGTGCACGAGTCGATACATACAGTTAAACATCGATTGCGAGAAGATGGACTGTTTGGAAGAATTTTACGAAAGAAGCAAAGAAGTACCTTCTTAACTTGGTTATAAGTTATAGTTATAGATGATTAAGTTTTACGAAAACAGTTATATATTTTTAAAAATTTGTCTAAATTTAACATTAAATTTGCAGGAATCTAAAAAATAATGGCCTCTGGTCTAAGTTTGTCATTCCGTGTATATATTTACGAAATTCTAAGTCGATTGAGCCATGTCCGTCTGTCTGCTGTCTGTCTCTCATTTTCAAAGAACACAACCAAAATCAACAGAGTTTACAAAAACCTGTTTATAGTTCTCCTAAGCAGTTTGGTATTGAAAATCAGCAAAATCGATATAGTAGAACACGAGTTATCGACCAAAATGTGAGACAACCTCTATACAAATTCGATATTTTTAAACATTTTTCTTGCAACTTTTTTAAATATATTGCAGATATTGCCATGAAATTTTGTATACGCGCTTTTTATGATAAAAAAAATGTGAGGAAAATGATAAGAATCGGTCCATGATTTCTTATAGCCCCCATACAAAAATCTTCCCGAAATATAATAAATATAAATATAATAAATTTTGAATCGGTACCGTTATTTATAAGAGATTTATGAGTATTAAAGTGATTTTCGGCAGAGGGCTTTAAATGTGGGCAACGGTTAAAAATGGACCGAAATTTACAAAACTTTGTGGGATGATTTTTGAATATATGTAAATGGTCTGTGAAAAGTTTTGAGTCGGTATCGATATTTAAGCCTAACTAGAAGACATTTTTAAAATTTGAATTCAACAGTTAGTGGTTTCATTGGTAACAACTAATAAACAACAAGTAGAATTAAGATTTGAATACATATTGTAAATTTCAAAAAGAAAGATTCAATAATAAAAAAAATTAAAAAAAAGGTACCGATATTTATACGATATATACAAAGATAAATGACTTTTTCGGATGTGGTCCTTGTATGGGAGCTATGACCAATTATGGGCCGAAATTGTAACCTTTTAACATTATTTATGTCAGTTTTATACGTATTTAAGTGAATTTTGGAAGTGGATTTTATATGGGGTCTATGGTTTAATACCAATCTTACCTACAACCCTCTGAATGATAGTCCGGCACACTATCGCATAGTCTATCGGGGCTCACAATTGAAAAAAAATAATTGTATAATAATAACCATTGCGACAATCCTGTTGACAATGTCGCCAAACCGTTAAAAAATAGTAGACAAAAGTAGTGACTTGGAGACACTTGTCCCCAGGTTTCCTTCAGGGTAGCCATTTATGTAGCATATAATAAAAATAATATGAGCAAAATTTGATAATATTATTGTAATATATTTAATAAAATAGCAAAACAATTTTAAAAATATATAGAGTTTGTTTGAAATGTGGGTCTATAACTCTGGTTCTGCTGTACCATTTGCCATTTTCCATTGCTCGTTTTCAATAGCAAACATTTCGGTGAAGCAGAGAATATTTGAGAGAAATTTCATTCTCCTTAGTTTATTTCGAAGTTCTATTGTGCCTTCAACAGACGGACAGACATTGCAAGATCGTTTTAAAATTGAAAAGGATCCGGAATATATATATCGCACCTGTTCAACAAAAGGGTATTAACTCAAAAATTTTAAATTTTCACTTTTTATTAAAAAACGATACATAGTCAGTGGTGATATTCGAAACAATTAACAACCGGTTCGGTAAAAAAAAATATATTTTTGCCAAATTTTGATAAAAATAGCGAACATTTTAAAGTCGCATCCCAGTAACAGACCACAAGCCTCTTGAAGGAAATGATATAAACTTTCGTTTAATAAAACAAGCAAGAGTGCTATATTCGGCTGTGCCGAATCTTAAATACCCTCCACCTAACAATACAAAAACTACACTGGTTATAGGACTAGCATATCCTAATTCTGTGTTTTCTATTCAGTCTTAATGTAAATTTTATCTATTAGTATTTGATATATTGTTTGAAAGACAATTTTACGACCAACATAATTTATGTTAAATATTTTGAAATGTCTAATTTTCACCATTTTTAATTGATTTAATTATTAATTCTTACCATAATTTACAGAGTTTGTCTGATGTTCATAATAATCTTGAGTGTAACTTAACAAACAGAGTATAAAAAAGGGGTACAATTCGGTTTTAGTGATTTTGCTTAAAAAAAAAAACAAAATCAAATAGGGCTTTTAGAGGAGATACCAGCAAAAAAAATTTGTTGGCGATCACGCCTATTTTCGAGGGGGCGGGCCCTTAAAGTTGAAAATATATAGGCCTATATCTCGGGAACTACTGGGTGTCTGATAATTTGTAATACATTAAATAAAAGGTATTAAAAATAGCTTTCCAACGATATATATCATGATTATAAAATATGGACCGAATATGGGTTAAATCCGAAAAGAATATTTTTTGACCCGAATTTATTTGTTTTTTGGAAATGGTTCTATATGGCAGGTATGACAAATTATGGGCTGATCTTCTTAAATTTTGGAACAGTTATTTTCACGCATATGAGGATATTTCACGTAGAATTTCAACATAATAACGGTATATTTAAGATATATATTAGTATTAACGTGGATTTCGGTAGTGGACCTTATGTGGGGGATATAGTCAAATATGGACCGATATTCTCAAAATCCAGCAGTTAGATTTAGGCATGCATGTAAATGATCCGTGTAAAATTTTGGATTGGCACCCTTATTTATAAGGATTTAAAGTAATTTTCGGAAGAGGGCTTTATATGGTGCATACCGTTAAAAATAGACCGAAATTAACAAAATTGTGTGGAATGATTTTTGTATATATGTAAATGATCTGTACAAAGTTTTGAGTCGGTAACGATATATATACAATATATATATGGAAAAATGTCTTTTTCAGATGTGGTCCTTGTATGGGAGCTATGACCAGTTCTGGGCCGTTCACCATAAAATTTGGTACAATAATTTATTTGCCTATAAAGAGTATTTATGTCAAATTTTAGCCGTTTAACATTATTTATATCTGTTTTATATGTATTTAAGTGAATTTTGTAAGTGGACTTTATATGGGGTCTATGGTCAAATATGGACCGAACTAAAAAAAAATTTCGGTTTGTGATTTCTTTTTGTATAAAACTTATTTTTGTTGAATTTTGTCTTGATATTCCAATTTTATAGGCATTTATTTATCATTAAGCCATATTTCGGGAATATATATGTATGGGGGCTATGAGAAATCATGGACCGATTCTTACTATTTTCCGCACACTTTCTTCTTTTATAGTACAAACAACGTATACAAAATTTCATGGTATTATCTCCAATATATTTCAAAATATTGCAATAAAATGGACGAAAAATATCAAATTTTTATGGAGGTGGTCTCACATATTGGTTCATAACTCTGGTTGACCTGAACCGATTTTGCTGATTTTAAATAGCAAACTTCTCGAAAGCACTTCTGACAGAATTATTGAAGGTTTGGATCCCGAATATATCTTGGGACTTCAAAAAACTGATTTCAACATCCAGACAGACAGGCAGACAGACGGACAGACAGACAGACGGACATGGCTTAATCGACTTCGCTATCTATAAGGATCCAGAATATATATACTTTATAGGGTCGGAAAATTATATTGTGGAAATTTCACACGGAATGACAAACTTATATATACCCTTCTCATGAAGGTGAAGGGTATAAAAAAAGTTACGTTTCTTAAAAAAAATGGTTTTGATTTTGAAAAATAAAAGTAAAAAAAAATTGTTTTATTTTTTTCTCAAAAGATTGAAAAAAACGCTATCGAAAACATCATCATCCAAGAATCCAATGTATGACCAAAATAAAATCATTTGTTTGTACGTTTGGACAATTAACAACTGAACAATATTGTGTTTGTTGCCGAGACTATATCACCTTGATAAATACACATTATATAAAACCGTTAAAGCAAAATATATAATCACCCCTATCGTGAATAAAAATTTCACATGAAATTTGTTTCCTTTTTACATTTTTCCTATTAAAATTCAATGTTAAAAAATAAAAGGGAACAAATTTCATGTGGGTTCGAGGGAACCGGTCCGAATCGGCTGAATATGAGCACTGTAGTGATCTACTCTACCCAATGTAAAAATCTCCCATTATTTTGTCTACTCTTTCGTCAAAAAATACTGTTATCTTCAGAGTTACTATTTATATATCAACAGTTGTTTGCCTCTACTGAAAAATAGAAATTTTTGACAAAAGGGCAGTAAGTATTGTTGAACAAGTGCGATATACTTTTTGGTTCTGAGACCAATATTTCAATGTGTACAAACGGATTGACAAACTTAATATACCCATATATATAACTTAAAAATGCGGAAATCACAACAGATGGCGTATCATTTAAACGTAGTTTTTGTCTTTAGTCACTTATACATACATACGTAGTTTTCAATTATGTATGTATGTATGTATGTACTCGTAAGTATGTCTGCATTTACATTATAGTGTAAAAAAAGTTTGTTTTGCTCCAATCAGCTTATGATTGGAGCGTTTCCGTTTAATTGTCTTTTAAATTAAATTAGTTAATTTTTTATTGAGATAGATAATTGAACTCTTAGCAAAATGTCGTAGGTGCTGTACAAAACATTTCTACAGAAATTTCCTACAACAGTTGTACAACTACATATTGTAAATTAAGATGACAACATATGTACGTTTGTGAATGGAACAAATGTATTATTTTTTTTGTTTTTTGATATATGGTTACTACCCTAATATATGTATATATGTCTGTACATACATACATACATATGTATAAAATTTCTAGAAGACAACATTAAATAAACAACTGAAACTAATGAACCGAAACGACACGCAGAAATACATACATACAGACATATCTTAAAACGTGAGTTATGTAAATTTACACAGATAATTTTTGTTTAATTGGATGTTGTTATGGATAGTCTCTGAACCATGGCGAACCATGTTGAAAACATTTTCTAATATTGGTTTTACTTTTGGTTTGATTTTGCAGAGGGAATGTATTTCAGTACACATTGGCCAGGCTGGCGTACAAATTGGTAATGCCTGTTGGGAACTCTACTGTTTGGAACATGGCATCCAGCCTGATGGACAAATGCCATCTGATAAGACAATAGGCGGTGGTGATGATTCATTTAATACTTTCTTTAGTGAAACCGGTGCCGGCAAACATGTTCCACGTGCTGTCTTCGTTGACTTGGAACCAACTGTAGTTGGTAAGTACACATACATAAACATTTGTACATACTCGTATATGTATTAGGGGTAGTCTATTTTTGTAACACCTACTTTACATGGCATACCACGATGAGGAATAGTAAAAAAATGATAACTGCGTTTTTAGTTTTTCGATTTATTTCAAAAACTTCACGCAGAATTTAAATTGAAAAAATTCATATGTTATATGCGAAGAAGAAGAAGACAAATTTTGATTTAGAAGCAATAAAACTAATTTAAGTACAAGACAAATACATTTTTATAGTAAATATACGTTTTAGTTCATTATTTGATTCATTTTTATATTATTTGAGATAAACTTAAGATTTAAACTATATTCAGATTTACAAAAAGGGTAAATTTCCTGAATAACTTTGATGGCTCTTTCAGCGCAAATATTAGATCTTTTTAAATTCAGAATGGCAGAATCTTCCTTTACCCAGTGTTTTAGAAAACACTTATGCGCAGTTCCGAATTGCTTGACGGATTTTTCCAATATTTCAAAATCATTGTTATGAAAACGGTGATCCGAGAACCAAACATCATACCATGCGCTGCATATGAATTGGCAAATTGGCAAAAGTTGTATTCTGTGTTCCGGTATTAGTATGAACGATAAAATCGCTAGAATAGCTCTAGAATTCCATCGAGCGTTGCTGAGCGCTGGTAAAACTCTAAATTTTATGTATTTTGTATGTTGCTTACTTCATAATATTTAAAATATTGCCCTAGTTCATATAAAAATTGCATGTCATCACGCCATTTAATAGATCTTAAGGTCAACTTTTCTTCGTTTTGTTTGTAGTTTTGTTTTAGGTTTTCGTAGTTCATAATCAATTCGGTAAATATGTCATAACTGATGTTTGGCGATGTCGACTTTCCACTTAGTAACTCATTCATCACATGCTTCAAAATTAAATCTAATACATGATGTTGGCATCCAATATACTGCGGTGGGGACAAATGTTTTTCCTTAAAACAATTCTGCAGTAAACGAACAACTCCACTTTTAACCCCTGTATTAACGTTTGTTGTGTCACTAACAATCATTTTTATGGAATTCCAAAGGTTAAATTTATCGAAGACATTCCTTATTCCTTAAAAAGGTTATAGAAAGTTAATTAATGCTCTAAAAATATATTATTAAATAGAAACCTTCAAAAATTGACAAACTTTTCCCGTTTTCAAGAACCATTGCCGCTACTCTTACTTCCTTAGTTTCATTTGTTAACACCACGGCCTGCACTTCTTTCTTCCCAAATTTCTTGCCGTAGAAATGAATACACCAAATGTCATCTCTTAAGGAATTCTTATAATTTTTTTCCAAGTTCAGCGCTGCTTTAATCATCGCTTTGTGAATACCTGCTTGAATTGGTGTTGCTATATTTATTCCTTCTTTGGACAATTCTTTGCATATTTTAGCGGCATTTTTGGTGCTTACATGGGCTGTTGTTACCATTGTCACTGCTGCTTTTGTTGAACACTTCGCATTTCTTTTTCTTGGAAGAGGAGCTTTATATTCAGCAACAGGTGGATAATGTGATTGCTCGACAGATTCAGCTGATGATGTTGACGTGTTGAGCGCCACTTTATTTAAACACGATGTGTTTTGAACATTTTTTCTTGAAAGGGCAGCTTTGGAGGGATGCACATTAACTGCTTTAGCTGTCGTGTACCCAACTTCTCCATTTGTAGTTGTTTGGAGTTCATACAACTTTTTGTCCTCAGTTCCTAGCCAGACACCATTTAAATCAGTTATATCACATAACTTGTTGAACGTCATTGTAACATTTCTGCCGTCCGGGAATTTTAAAAATGTTGAATAATCATTTAAAACTTTTGGTATCTTCCGTTCTGCAGCTATACGTGTTATGCTCGGAAAGTTTAGTTTCGACGACAATGCAATCATTTCGTTTGTAATAATCTGGCATCTTTTCTTTTTAAATTTCTCCGTTTTTGCTAATTCATTATACCTTCCTATAATCACGGTCTGTTTTGGAATCTTACACAATTCACTCAAGGGGTTTTCAATGTTATTGATTTCTCTTCCCTTATTCTTAGATTTTTCAAATGTTATTAAATTGTTTTCCCATTTTTTTGAATTTTTTAAAACTTCAGCACCACTTTTTTTCTGTATGTATTGGCATATGTATGAAATTTGCATACGAATTTTCAATTTAAATTCTGCGTGAAGTTTTTGAAACAAATCGAAAAACTAAAAACGCAGTTATCATTTTTTTACTATTCCTCATCGTGTTATGCCATGTAAATTTTTTTTTTTTTTAAAAATGCAAAAAGTTGTACCCCTAATATGTATATTTAATTAAGGCATGCAAATCATATTTAAAAGACAACATCATTTGATTTCTAGACGAGGTACGTACTGGTACTTATCGCCAACTTTTCCATCCGGAGCAACTGATCACTGGCAAGGAAGATGCCGCTAATAATTACGCTCGTGGTCATTATACTATTGGTAAGGAAATTGTGGATTTAGTGCTTGACCGCATTCGCAAGCTTGCCGATCAATGTACCGGATTACAAGGTTTTCTTGTGTTCCATTCCTTTGGCGGTGGCACTGGAAGTGGATTTACTTCTTTACTCATGGAACGTCTCTCTGTTGACTATGGGAAGAAGTCGAAATTGGAATTTTCCATCTATCCTGCTCCCCAGGTATTTAAACAAATTTGTTGCTATTACATACACAGTGCCTCTCAGAAATGTTTGAATTTGTTTTTTCTTACAATACAGTCGTATATTAGTACAGTAAAAACCGGATAAGTGCAACACGCATAAATGCAAAAAACGCTTAAGTGCAACGTGTTGCGAAGCCATAAGCCTCTTTTATACTTTATCATGTAAAAATGCACGGATAAGTGCAACACGGATTAATGCAAAAAATGCATAAGTGCATAATAATTTTAAGCCTCAAGAGACATTTTTAGTACAACTTTGTATGCATAAAAGCACAACTAAAATAGAAATGATTTTTTAGGATTTTATATTTGCACTCTTGATCACAGAAAAAAATGTATGTGTTAATAGTTTAGCGTTGCATACCAAAGTTTACACGTTAACGCTTCCGCTTTTTATCGAATTGCATCTTTAACATTGATAAAACCGGGAATACAACTGTAGCGCAGGCCCCAAAAGTTATAGCAGCGACAGGTAAAAAGCAATTTGGCCAGATTGTTTCTGGCGAACGTGGTGAATTGGTTTCTTTCTGTGGTATTGTAAGTGCTGCTGGTACAACCCATCCACCTGTATGAATTTTCCCACGAATTAAGTTTAAAGACAGTTTTTTGTATAGTGCTCCTGCTGGAAGTCTGGGATTATCTTCGAGAAATGGATGGATGACAGCTGAATTATTTGTAAGAGTTTTGGAACACATAGTAAATACTTCGGGCTGTTCAATAATGAAGAAAATTCTGTTAATCATGGATAATCATGTAAGCCACGTTTCGATCAAAGCAATTAATTGTTATGCTAACATTTCCGCCTCATTGTTCCCATCGCCTTCAGCCGATTGACGTCGGCGTGTATGTACCATTCAAATCAGCAGTAAAGATTGCATTTATTGACTGGATGAGGACGAATCCTGGCAAGGCCATTACTATTTACAATGTGGCCGAACCTGCTAATAAAACATTTAATAAAAGTTTCACTTTTGACAATATCACCAACTCCTTTAAAAAGTCTGGGATATGGCCTGCAAACAGCATTATTTTTACCTATTATTTTCTTTATAAAAAAATATTAAAAATAATATATAAAAATATATATTTTAACTCCTTCTTTGTGTTTCAAATTTTGAATGGTGTCTATATTAGCGCCTAGTAAAATCAATGGTCAAATGGACAAATATAAACTCTTTTAAAAATTCTTTGATTTATTTTTCCCAATAATTATATAATTGCAATATTTGTGCACTTATGTAATATTTGCATAATTGCAATATTTGTGCACTTATGTAATATTTGCATAATTGCAATATTTGTGCACTTATGTAATATTTGCATAATTGCAATATTTGTGCACTTATCCGAGGTTAGCATAAATGCAAAGAATGGATAAGTGCACAAAAAGTCGGGCGAAAACCGATGTGCATTTATCCGTACTTTACTGTATATGAATAAAACAAGCTTTTGCTATATGACGTTGCACGGTTGATCATTTAAAATTTAAAGCCTGTGTATAATTTATCTTTATCGGTTTTTATTTAATAAAAAACTATCAACATGTAGGTACATATGTATTTATTTTGCGATCGGCTTCACTGTGCATTTAATATACATCTCTAACTAACTGCATACATTCAGGCTTTAACATTGAGAATTTTAAAAAGTACCGTAAACCAAATTTATTTCGTATTTATTTGGCTTCATTATTTAGGTATTCTGTGTATCGAAATTTTTGATAATAAACAAAAAAGTTCTCGTAAATGGCCGTATGTACATCCGTTTTAGTTCAAGCAATGTCATTTATTTGTGTATAAATTAATTGATTATTTAATTAATTTAAATTTAATTCTTTCACTAATTAGGTATCAACTGCTGTCGTTGAGCCATACAATTCAATCTTGACTACTCACACGACTCTTGAGCATTCGGATTGTGCTTTTATGGTAGACAATGAAGCGATTTATGACATCTGCCGGCGCAACTTGGATATTGAGCGTCCCACGTACACAAACTTGAATCGTTTAATTGGTCAAATAGTGTCATCGATTACAGCTTCGTTGCGCTTCGATGGTGCCCTTAATGTCGACTTGACAGAGTTCCAGACAAACTTGGTGCCATATCCCCGCATTCATTTCCCACTGGCTACGTATGCTCCTGTTATTTCGGCCGAAAAGGCATACCATGAACAATTGACGGTGGCTGAAATAACAAATGCGTGCTTCGAACCAGCCAATCAGATGGTCAAGTGTGATCCTCGTCATGGAAAGTACATGGCATGCTGCATGTTGTATCGTGGTGATGTTGTTCCAAAGGACGTTAATGCAGCAATTGCCACCATTAAGACTAAACGTTCGATTCAGTTTGTTGACTGGTGTCCAACTGGATTCAAGGTTGGCATTAACTACCAACCACCAACCGTTGTACCAGGTGGCGATTTGGCTAAAGTACAACGTGCCGTGTGCATGTTGTCCAACACTACGGCAATCGCTGAAGCATGGGGCCGTTTAGATCACAAGTTCGATTTGATGTATGCAAAACGTGCTTTTGTACATTGGTATGTTGGTGAAGGCATGGAGGAAGGAGAATTTGCCGAAGCCCGCGAAGATTTGGCTGCCTTGGAAAAAGATTACGAAGAAGTTGGCATCGACTCGGCCGAAGGAGAAGTTGGTGAAGGTGACGAATACTAAACATGCTTTTATCATATCAACTATTCATGTATGTATGTATATAGTATGTACACATATGCATACATACATGGTAATATGTTTGATTAATTGGAAAAATTGGAATTGGAATTGGAACTAATATGAATACGCCTGGATTACGGAAAGCCCTATTTTTAAATAAAAATAACATACTTACATATGTACCAAACACGCACCTTAAACAAGTTTCCGTTTGCTATAAGTGTCTGCAATTTTCTCAAATTTTTGTTTTTAACAAAGAATTTACAAATAAAATTTTTAATTGTAAGATTTTTAACAAATTACAAACTTTTTTATTCAAAATAAAAGCTTTTTCAAATTATAATTAAAAAGAGCATTTCGTGTGTAATATTTAGATCAGGAGTGCCCAAAAGTTGCTTATGTAAGAGCAAACACCAATACATTTAAATAAAAACTAATTTTTATTCAGTATTTTTTGTTGTAAAAGCCAATACATACAAAGAAACAACACACATTTTACCCAGCTAGCATTTTTTAAAAATTTTGATCAAATTCGAGTCTTTTTCGATACTTCTGCCCGATTAAAATGATGGAATATGCGCTCATTTTCAGATCATAAAAGACACATTTGTCGGAAGAAAAGTGGCCCTACCCGCGACTCTTCTTGATAGTCATTTATGAGTCTTTTTCTTTGTTAAATTAGAGTCATTTTTGACCCTTTATCTAATAGTATTTATAGTCTTTTTCGAATCGCTTTATAGTCATTTATTAGTCCTATTTCTCTTCATTTATGAGTCTTTTTCGAGTCCTTTTCCAGTCATGTTTCTAATCGCTTAGGACTCTTTTTTAAGTAATTTATCAGTCTGTTTAGGAGTCTTTTTATTGTCATTTATGATTGTTTTTCGAGTCATTTATCAGTCGTATTACTAATCTTATTTGATTCTTTTTCGACTGTTTTTATTCGGTTTTCTGAGTCCTACGTTTACATAGACGCGATTTTAAAAATCACGTCCATATGAGCGTGAAGTAACATAAACAAAAAATATTAAGTTCATATTCGTGTAATAATACATCAAAGTTTATTTAATAGGAACAATTTTTTTTCAAACACCTGCATGTTCTGTATTCCAAACAGCAGTTTTAAATAATCCAGATGCGCAAAATATGATAAATAACGGTTAAAATCCTCACATTTTAAACGCCTGGATGATTAATTTGCGATTGCTGTACAATTTGTTATTGTATTTTTAATCATTAGCGCGAATCATTTTCGAGTCTTTTTTTAATCGTGTAAGTGATTAATCAGTTATTGATCAGCAAAAGTACTCGAAGAAGACTCAGTAAGGTGAGTTTTGAAAAAACGATCTTCCAAGTGCTAGCTGGGTAAACGGTATCATCCCAGCTAGCATTTTTTGAAATTTTTAATCAAATATGAATCTTCTTTGACCCCCCCCCCCCCCACGCGATTAAAATAATCACTTATGCTCTCGCTTTTAAGTCGAAAATTAATGTTTTGTCGGGAGAAAATGGTACCCTAGCCGCGAAAGAGTCTTCTTCTGAAAGAGTCTTTTATGACTCGGTTTTCTGAATTCTTACGACACCTTTTTGTCACTTTCCTGCAATCATTTGGGACTCATTTATGAATCTTTTTAAAGTTATTTTATGATCATATGCGCAGTCGCTTTCTCATCTATTTTGATTCCTTTTCGAGTCATCTAGCACTCATATTACTAATCATATGGGAGTCTTCCTCAAATTGTTATTGCATATGGTTTTACTTACTTTTCTAATGTTCTTTATTATACAAATTAAAGCAGTTTTTTAAATTTTTATTGTATTTTATTATAAAAGTAATAACAAAGAAGAAAAACAAATTCATGGGATTCATATATATGTACATACTAGGGCGGGTCGATTTAATAATTATTATAATCGTCCATGGCTCATTTTTTATTTATTTTTATTATTTTATTTATTTTTTCTCTTTAGAAATGTATTTAGTCAGAATAATAAATAAAGTGCCAAAATGGTGATTTTTTTAAATGTTTGTATGGGGAACCCCTCATTGGAGTTCCAGGGGGTGTGCCACTGGCATGGGTGGATCGGCCCTCCAAAGTTAGTGGGGGTCGGTCATACATTTGGACTCGATTGGGGCACTCTAAATGGGTCAAAGTGGGATTTTTCAAAACTTGACCCTACGGGACAAAAGTCAAGTGTTGGGGGGTAGTAGAATTCGTTTTAGAGGTATGGTTCCTTCGGCAAAGTTTCTTATTTTGATCCCTAGAATACGATTTTCACTGAGCTATGGGCGATTTTTTTGCCTCCCCACAAATCGACCCGGCCTAATACATACATATAAAATTAAAAATGAACTTAAAATAATTTTATTATTTTTATGAAGTTTGTACTTTTTTCATTTAGTCTCGAAAAATAGAGTTCTAGCATCTTTCGGCACTTTCATATTGCATTTCAGTAATATTCCTAAAAGCGCATTAGCTGCAATAAAACTAATATTAAATTTAATGACCCATTTAGCCAATTCTTCACATAAGTCAGGTGATTCTTCATTTTTAATATTATCGGAAATATCACTTTCACTACTAATGAAAACATCGCTTGCATTTTCAGAAAAACCATTTTCACTGCCTGTTTCGTCAATGTCTTGTTCTTTTTGATAACTTTCTTGATAAGAACAAGTATTTTTGTTGCTAAAATTTAATAATTTTTGGGCTTCGTTTTTAGCCACTCTTTTGATTTTTTTGGCTGACATTACCTTATCGTTTTTTTCACTTTTTTAATTTTTAACACTTTTGTATTATACTTATTTTAATGCACACGCGAGGACAGCACGAGATAAACTAAGAAATAATACAAATCACAAAATCTACTTACTGCCTTTCAAATCACAAATGTCCCGTTATAAAATTTAAAATAACAAATCCCGTTAAAAACACAGCATAAAAACAGTCATATTATGAGCACCTGTATGATTAAATTATGATTCCGCACATTCAGCAGATTTTATTTTTGTTTTTCAAATTAGTCGCTTTCGAAACATTTAAATGATTCTATTTTTAGTCTTTTTTTTTATCGCCAAACTGATTAATCAGTTTTTGGTCATCTAAGGCAGTCATAAAAGACTCATTTTGCTGATATTATCAAAAACAATCTTCCAATTGCTAGCTGGGTATGTACATCGTACATATGTATGTAGTGTATGTACGAGTATATTATATTATTGATCCTTATAAAATTCTAAGCCGATTAAGCTATGCATGTATGCCAGTCTGTCTGTGTAAAACACTTTCCAGCACAACCAGACTTATGAATAACAAGTAAGAGTTTATATTCGGCTGTGCCAAATCTTATATACCCAACATCTGAATATACATATGTATATCTGTAGTGTGAACGATCTATACATGCTTAAAAGATATTTGTGTAACATTTTGTACCGATAAGGATGTTAATACATACAAGTTATTTTATTTGTCGGATCACTTATTTGAGATCTAATTCATGTTATATGACGACCGTTATAAAATATTTTACTTTATTTGAGTTCTATGGTGAATTTCATATCTGAATACTCGTAACGTTATATTTTAGAGTTTTTTTTGGGTATTCCAGTTATTCTCGGAAATGGACCTTATATGGGAACTGTTGCTAATTATGGACTGACCTTCACATAATATAATAGTAAAATGTTTGTACTTACTTTTAACAGATCGTGAAAATTTCAGTTCGATATCGATATTTATAAGGTATTTACGAAGGTTAATGTGTTTATTAGTAATTGGTCCCTATATGGGAGCTATGACTAATTATGGGCCCACCATAATGTTGCTTACTATAATTTATAAATATATGTGTAATGTTTCTGTCGACATTCAACTTGAGAATGAAAGTGGAAAGTTCGAAAGTGGAGGCTATGGTCAAATATAAACTGATCATGTATCATACGGTACGGTGATTTATGTACATGTGAATCAATTCTGTAGAAATTCAACTTAATAGTGATTTTTTAAACGAGGTTTATGAGCATTCAAGTTATTTTCGGTTGTGGACTTTGTATTAGGGTATGGTCGAATATGGTTCTATGATTAATATATCGAAGTATTGCAATCGGAATGTCAAACTTAATATACCTTTATATTTCTGGTGGTGGGTATAAACATGTGATATAACCTGCACAAAGTGGATAATTCTAACAAAATGTCTTTAAATGGATTATATGTAGATAATACCATGCAATTTATTTTTATGATAAAATGAGAGACTTTGTCGCAAATTGCAAGAAACGGAATTCGCATCCCCCATGCAAAATATGTACCTATACCTATATAAATATCGGTATCCATACAAAATTTAGCAAAAATAAGATGAAATATCAATATATTTTACGATCATATTTTCTGTGCATATTTGACCAATGTCCCCATTTGAAAATCACTTCTAAAAATCGTTATCAAATTCAAATTAACATAAACAAGTAACAGTTTATATTCGGCTGCGTCGAATCTTGATTTTTTGATACTTGAAACTAATTTTTGTATCGCTAACGACATTTATACGAGTTATTTTATTTTTAGGATCCTTCAAATGGGAGCTATCACTTATTATGGGGCAATCGTCATGAAATATTGTGCCATAATTTCTATGTATTTTAGGAATATTTTTGTTGAATTTCATCACATTACTACATTTATGCACAAATATTTTACAGGCAATTCCAGTTATTCTCTGAATTGCCTGGATTAAGCTTCACAAAATCAAATAATAAAAAATTATGAGAACAATTATTATTTTTATTTGAACTATTAATTTTAAATCTTTGATATTTCTTTTATTTCGGCACGAGTTCATTAAATTTAATTTTCATTAAATTATTTTTACTGAAGGTAGGAATTGTCACATGAAAATTATTATTAAAATTTATTGATAATATATATAATAAGTGTTAAAATGAATTTGTTAATTTTTATGTTTTTATGTTGTAGTAGTTATGAGATCAGACTGATAAAATATCATTTTTTTAATATTTTGTTTAAGTTTTGTTTTGTTGTAATATGTAAATAGAATTTTAAATTTGTTTGGTGTATTTTAATGCGTTGTTTTTTTTAATATTTTGCTACAGAGTATTGTCCTCTCTTTAAGGGTAAATGTCCGGCTTTTGTTTGGTCGACATCCTCTTTTTCTCAAAATGAATATGGTAACCCTATGTATAAGTCTGTCAATGACTTGTGTTAATTATTATTATATTTCTGTAAAATTTCGATTTGTTAATGATTTTTATAAGAGATTTATGCGCATTAAAGTTATTTTCGGAATTGGACTTTGTATCTAAAAAGGGATTTTTTGGTCTTCAGAATTGGATTTTAAAAAAAGTACCGAAATAATTTCTGCTCTTCATTGATTTTAGCCACATTAATTTTTATTTTTTTTATATTTTATTTCTATGTTAATTTATTTAGAGGATTCAAAAGGTTAACTGACGGTTCTCGGGTACCGTTTTTACCCGTTGTATACATCTAGAATTTCGAATGTCCAAAAAGTATCAGACTCCTTTAAATTAGATTAAAGGCAAACAAACTTAAATTTTTATTCTATCTTTATTAGTTTTGAAGATACACATTTATAATTTTTGTCCGTTTTATTACGTTTATCCCCCTTAAAGAAATCTTAATGTCCCAGCAAGCCATATGAGTCCGAAAATAGTCTTTTCTGACACCGTTTTCGGAGCGTTAACGCTCCTTATGATCACAAAAAACAATCACAACTGCTCCGAAATCCTTCAAAAAAGACGGTCATTACATTCGAAAATGGTCCATCAGAAAGGGCTCTTAATTTACATATTTAATTGTCTAATTTTAATTTTACATATTTAATTGTCTAATTCGACGTGTCTAATTCTACTCCGCAATTAATAAAAGTTTTAACTAGTTTATTTTAATTTTTCAAAAATTTTAATCGAAGTTGCCTTCAAGTTAAATATACAATTTATTTGAAAATAAATTGTTACACTACATTTATTTTTGAATATTTATGTTATATGTCTTACATAGCTTTCCGTTGGAAAGCATAATGCAAAATCATACAAAAATATTCAAAAGGGACACTAGCAAAATGTAATGCATTTTCTGGCCTGCTAAAGCCGTCATCAGCATTCTTTGTGTCTAATAGTGTTTTATTTTCAAACTTTGTATATTTAACTTTTTTAATTATAAATTAAATGAGAATTATTCCTCTTTGCATAATGCAAAATGCTTTCCAACGGAAAGCTATGTAAGACATATAACATAAATATTCAAAAATAAATGTAGTGTAACAATTTATTTTCAAATAAATTGTATATTTAACTTGAAGGCAACTTCGATTAAAATTTTTGAAAAATTTGTTTATTAATACTCGCAAGAGGAATAATTCTCATTTAATTTATAATTAAAAAAGTTAAATATACAAAGTTTGAAAATAAAACACTATTAGACACAAAGAATGCTGATGACGGCTTTAGCAGGCCAGAAAATGCATTACATTTTGCTAGTGTCCCTTTTGAATATTTTTGTATGATTTTGCATTATGCTTTCCAACGGAAAGCTATGTAAGACATATAACATAAATATTCAAAAATAAATGTAGTGTAACAATTTATTTTCAAATAAATTGTATATTTAACTTGAAGGCAACTTCGATTAAAATTTTTGAAAAATTTGTTTATTAATACTCGCAAGAGGAATAATTCTCATTTAATCTAGTTTATTTTATTAAAAATAATAATAAAAAAGCGAATGGACGCTATACCTTTAATTAAATAAAGTTTTAAAACATAAACTGTGCAAAACCAACAAAATTAATAAATAGAAAAAAAAAAAAAAAACAGTGGCAAAATTCATAAATAAAAGTTTGTTTTTGTTTTTTTTATGAGTTTCTCAAGCCTAGAGCTTAGTGAGCGTAGGCTAAGTGTAAATGGCAGAAATGCATACCTTACAGTAAATGCAGAAGAGAGTGACAAGAAAGAAAATAATAAAAGAATTGATGACAGCGCATTTTTAACTGCCAAACCTATTAACCGCGCACGTTCTTGTTCGCCCGCTTTGTTTAATAATTACATTACATCAAATGCTCAATTGTTAACAACAGATGTGAAAACAAATACTGTAATAAACAACACTGCAAATATCATTATGCCTAAAAGTATGCCCAATAAATCAAACGTAGTAAGTGCCAATGCTGCCACTAAAACGGGAACTATACCCAAAACCGTCCAATCTCATGAAATTACCCAAAAATCACCCGTACAAATGGGTATTGATAGATATATTACTGTCTTGAAACGAGGACGAAGTCCGAACTCCTCCAAAGTGGCTTCTAATTCGAAAGTACCAAAGGATAATGGTAATAATAGACCGAACTCTGAAAATCGTTATGCTATACTGGATATTGAAGTAAATGATACACCAATAACTAAATCATATAAACCCCCACCAATATACTTGAGAGAACAAAACTCCAGCAAACTAGTAAAAGAATTAATATCGTTAATTGGCGAAAATTCGTTTTTTGTGGTCTCTTTCAAAAGAGGTAATATTAAAGAAACCAAAATTCAGGTCAATCATGAAAATGAATATCGTAAAATTGTATCTGATTTTGAAACCCGTAAAAAAAAATTCTATACTTACCAACTAAAGAGCAGTAAAGGACTTCAAATTGTTATAAAGGGTATCGATTCCTGTGTAGAACCCCAGGAAATAAAGAGCAGTTTGGAAACGAAAGGGTTTAAGATAAAGAACGTAATAAATATTAAAAATCGTGAAAACATTCCCCAACCACTGTTTCGAGTAGAATTGGAACCTGGTGATCTCAAACTAAAGAAAGGTGAAACACATCCAATTTATGACCTCAGGTATTTATTGCACCGAAGAATAACGGTAGAAGAACCATACAAACGATCTGGCCCCGTCCAATGTGTAAACTGCCAGGAATATGGTCATACCAAGGCATACTGCTACTTACCCCCTGTTTGCGTAGTATGTGGTGAACTACACGGTACAGTCCTTTGCAATAAGTCCAAAACCGACCCCAACGTTAAAAAATGTAGCAACTGTGGCGGTAATCACACGGCCAATTATAGAGGATGCCCTGTATATGCTTTCGTCAAGCAGTCGGGTGGACCGAAAACTAATCCCCCACAAATACAGGTAATAAATCAATCATGGAAACATTAGTGCAAACAGTAAATAATTTTACAAACACAATGGGTAATATGATGCAGGAAATTCTTAGAATGCAATCGATGTTATTGCAAGCTATACTTAACAAGCCATGAACTGTTTAAAAATTTGTTTTTGGAACGCAAACGGCATCCGCCAACATAAAAATGAATTAGAATACTTTCTTAAAAATAATCAAATTGATGTCATGATGGTTTCTGAAACTCATTTGACCTCAAGAAATACGTTTAAAATAAATGGTTATATATTATATGATACCAAGGACCCCCGTGATAGAGCTTGTGGAGGTTCTGCCATTTTGATAAAAACCAGAGTCAAACACTACCTAATGTGTGATTATCGTGAAGATTATCTCCAAGCAACTAACATTTGCGTTGAAGAATTAAATAGTAACCTAGTAATTTCATCGTTATACTCCCCACCTAGATATTCCATAAAAGAAAGCCAATATGAAAAATATTATAAATCATTAGGATCCTGTTTCCTGGCCGCTGGCGATTATAACGCTAAACATACTTTCTGGGGGTCACGACCTATAACACCAAAGGGTCGTGTTTTATTTAATACAATTTCTAAAATGGATTTGAATGTAGTAGCGAGCGGACAACCAACATATTGGCCTGCTGATCAGCAAAAAATTCCAGATGTCAGCGATTTCGGCGTGGTTAAAAACATCCCCATAGAAACGATTCATGTTGAAGCTTCCTTAGAATTATCTTCCGACCACACACCAACAATTGTTACTATAATGAACCCCAATAGAACTGTATCTCCGACTGGTTACTTAGCGACGTCAGCTACACAAATTAATTGGTTAAAATATAAAAAATATCTCAGTACCCATTGCATGGAAAATATTCCGCTTAGTACACCGGAGAATGTAGATCATTCTATTATAAATTTTGACAGTATTCTAAAGCTAGCTGTTCAACATTCTAGTATTGCCCCCAAAAAAAACAAAAAACAATAAAATCTATTCTACAGATGTCGAGCGTCTTCTGTCTGAAAAAAGAAGAGCTCGAAGAGAATGGCAATTGCACAGATCCCCGCAACTTAAGAACTTACTAAAAGAGTGCATAAAAAGGTTAAAAAAGTTACTGCAGACTCAGAAAACGGCTTGTCTGGAAAAATATCTTAAGGAACTTGATGCAACTCCGCAATCAGACTACTCATTATGGCGTGCAGCTAGAAATCTCAAAAGGCCAGTTGTCTCTAAGCCACCATTAAGAAACTTGAACGGAAATTGGGCAAGAAATGATAATGAAAAAGGAAATCTGTTTGTTAAACATTTAAAAAACGCATTTACCCCAAATATATCTTACGATATTGCGGTCGAGTTACCACCTATTGCTGCTAGAGAAGCTGTTCCCCTAAGATTTGAGATAAAAGAAATCGAAAAGGCTATTTGTGATTTAAACCCCAAGAAAGCCCCTGGTTTTGATAAGATCAGCAACAAAATGCTTTTGGAGCTACCCAGCACAGCAAAGAAAATTCTTCTTTTAATTTTTAATGCTATCTTACGCCTTGAATACTATCCTCAAAAGTGGAAGGTTTCCTTAGTCACCATGATACCTAAACCAGGAAAGGATCACACAAAAGTTGAATCATATAGGCATATAAGCTTACTTTCTAATATATCAAAGCTGTTTGAGAAGCTGTTCGTATCAAAATTAACTCCAATTTTAAATGAAAACAGATGTATTCCAAACCACCAATTCGGATTTAGAAGAGAACACAGCACAATTGAACAAACCCATCGAATAGTAAACACCATAAGAAAAGCCTTTGAAGAAAGAAAATATTGTTCCGCTCTCTTCATCGATGTTTCTCAAGCTTTTGATAAAGTCTGGCATGAAGGCTTATTACATAAATTGAAGCACAATTTACCAGCAAACGCACACAAGCTGTTAGAAAGCTACTTAATCGGTCGCCAATTTATTATTAAAGAAGGAAATTTCTTAAGTACACCTCAGCCTATTGGGGCTGGAGTCCCACAAGGCAGCATCCTGGGCCCTCTATTATACTTAATTTATACTTCGGACATGCCAAGAAACAACTACACACAAACTTCAACATTTGCGGACGACACAGCTTTTCTAAGCGTGCACGAAAACCGTCATGAAGCATCACGTTACTTACAGAATCATATATTTCAACTAGAAGTTTGGTTAAAACAATGGAGGATAAAGGTCAATGAGCAAAAATGCGTACATACAACATTCACCTTGCGTCGGGAATCATGCCCCCCTATTAAAATCAATAATCAAACAATACTTCAAAATTCGCATATAAAATATCTCGGTATACATTTAGATCGCCGTTTAACGTGGAAAAGCCATATAGAAGCGAAATTAACTCAAATGAAACTAAAAGCCACCCAAATTCATTGGCTTATTGGAAGAAACTCTGTCCTTAGTCTCGACTGCAAACTTCTACTTTACAATTCCATCTTAAAGCCAATCTGGTGCTATGGTATCCAGTTATGGGGCACTGCCTCGGCCTCTAATATCGAAAAAATTCAAAGGCGCCAAAATAAACTTCTTCGAATGATTACAGCTGCCCCTTGGTATGTTAAAAACTCAAATATTCACAAGGATCTCAATGTTCCTTTAGTTAAAACTATGATTACGAAATATGCTGTAAAATACTTAGAAAGGCTCGAATTGCATCCGAACGCACTAGCTCGAAATATTTTAAATGATAGCGGCCACACTCGCTTAAGGAGAAGAGATACGCAGCACTTATCCATTTAGATGAGCGATAAACACCTATATATGTGAACAGAAACAGCGATAATCAAAAATTATGTCTGGCTTTGGCAGGACATCAAAATAATGTATTAGGTTAAGATTTGATAAATTATTGTTAGTTCATATTTAATATATGAAGATTCAATAAATATATATAAAAAAAAAAAAAAAAAAAAAAAAGAGCTCTTAGATAATATCAGAAAAGAGTCTTTTATGAGATTGTTTTGGGCCCTGTGTAATCTTGATTTTATCATTCTTGTGTTGTACAGCTATGTTTTTTTTTTGTTCTAAGCACAAATAACAGGACATCAACGCTTTGGTACACACATAATTAAGTGGAATTTCTGAGTCATACTGCGTGCCGACTCAGGATAGTAACAAGCAAATTTTTCTTTCGCTCCGAAAATGCTCTTTAGTTGGACTCTTTTCTGACTCCTTTTTCGGACCGCTCCTAGAATGGTATGCTGGGGTGTTATAATAAGTATAGCTCTTTAAAAAAATATTGATTAGAGCTATCGCTTGTGGTTTACGATAAATACTGCATAATATATTTTTCTTAGTGTTCTTTAAACGCATTTTAAGTTAAATGGATGTAGCGTGGTAAATTTTGTTATTCTAACTTCATTTTTTTGTCAATAAATACACATGTGCAACATATCTAAGAAAAATCGAAATATGTAAATTGTAGACCTATTTAGCAAAAGTTTTTAAGACAACAATTGGTTTGGTCGAAAAAGTAAATCATAACGATAATTTTTAATTCAATTTTAAAATTCAAAATTCAATTTTAAAAACCCATCTTGTTTCGATCAGAAAAAATTTAAGAATATTATTACGGTTTTAAACACATTTATATCTTCACTCAACCCATGCTTGGTGCTGCAAAAATAATTGTTCAAGCAAACTACAAAGACGTATGTATACTGGCTCGCAGCTTATTTTATGCATTGCATTTTTTGTTTTCAAAGCTCCATTAAAAGAAAACTAACAGGAACTTAAACAATTTAGTGTGCTGTATTCGGCTGAGCCGAATCTTAAATATAACGAGAAATACAAAAACTACACTGGTTATAGGATCAGAATATCCTTATTATTCTGTGTTTTCTATTCAGTATTAGCGCAAATTTTACGAGCAACATAACTTATTTTAAATGCTTTGAAATTTTATCTAATTTTGAACATTTATGTAATTACCAATTCTTACCATCATTTACTGATGATCATAAACAAGTAACCCCCTTATTCAAAAACGATTATTAAATTTAACAAACGTTTATTATGACAGATTTGCATGTAAAAATTTGCTTAATAAACGTTTGTTAAATTTAATAATCGTAAGGTAAGAGTTTAATTCGGCTGTGCCGAATCTTATATACCCACCACCCTATCATCTATTATGGGGCGAACTTCATAAAATATTGTACCGTAACTTTTTTTTAAACAGAAGTAACACTCAAGCAATTAATATGCCTACATATACATACAATGTATATAATTGCGTTACGTTCTTTGGAAAGGGGTAGTTGAAAAAATAAAGGCGGTGAAAGAAGAAAGCATTTTTTATATCACAACTCTGCAATTGCGCATTATGATTGTATTTAGTGCAGCATTGCAGCGCCTCTGGTGGCGAGTAGGAGCATTATTTTATAGCGTTTATTTTAATTATTTTACTTCGGTGGCGTTTGAATGCTAAGGTATGTTTCAAAATTATAAGAACACTTTGTAATGTAAAATTTTTCATTAAATTTCTTCATATTGTTTATACATTATGTTGGGAACATATAAATGTCTGAGTGTACTATTCATCGATATGGTATATTTCTATGTTGCTCTTGTATTTTTTAATATTTTTTAAAATAACAAGTAAGTCGGTGTTTCAGAAATATAAAAACATTTTTAATTTTTGAGAATAAAACACAATTTTAATGAAATTATTTGCGAATTAGTCCACCTTTATTTTTTATAAGATTAAATATTCTAGTTGTCATACTCTCTACTAATGTATTGATTAAGTTTTGGTCAATATTTGACCATTCGTGACAAATTGAGTTTTTTAATAAATTTAAATTTTCATATTGGCGATTTCCCGAGTAAACACGATTGGACAATATACCCCAAATATTTTCCATAGGATTTACATCTGGAGAACACGCTGGCCACTCTAAAACTGTTATATTTTCTGAGCTAAACCAGTTTTTTGTAAATCTGCTGTTGTGAATGGCAGCGTTATCTTGCTGAAAAATATAATTTTTTAAGGGATTTTGAGCTATGAAAGAGAATAAACTCATTTCCAGAGTTTTGACGTAATCTATGCTGTTCATTGACACGAATTGAATTTCAAGACACCCATCGCTACAAAATGCTCCCCAAACCATCAGTGATCCACCACCAAAATTTCTCTTAGAGAAATGTAGAGGTTTCTTTCGAATATCTCTCCAATAGCCTCTGTTTCCATCCGGACCGTCGAGATTCCATTTCTTTTCATCTGAAAATATAACCTTAAATAAAACTGGTGGTTATTTTCACATTTACAAAAATTGAGTAAAGTCATACCTGAGTCCAATTGGTTTGCATATTTTCTTTGGCGAACTGTAACCTTGCCGCCAAATGACGGGGTAGTAACCGCGGTACTTGAGTCATTTTTGAATATTTTAAGTTTTTATTTTCTGTTATTGATCTCCATATGGTTGTTTTTGATACAGAAACACCCGTTGAGGCCTTTATACTTTTTAGACTCAAAGTTGAATTGCTCGCTAAACGATTAATGTTGGCTATTTCTCGTTGAGAAAGGATTTTTTTCCGTCCGGATCACTTTGTTTGTCCATAATTCTCAGGATTGCTCAAAAAATTTCTTACCACAGTCACACTTCTTCCCAATTTCCGAGCAATTTCTCTAAACTTTAAATTTTGATCTTTAAAGGCCAAAATTTTACCTTGTTCTTGTTTTGATAAACTGAATCCACGTGGCATAGTAAAAGCACAATTTTTTTCTTTATTTTAAAACCAATTTTAACTGAAGTTATTGCTTTACTAAATTGCATTATCATTTTTTCTTCGCTTGTTTTTATAATAATGAAACATGCAGATAACGGAAAACTTCCAAAAATTAAACAACAAAATTGTCCTACTATTTGTTTTTCATACATATAAAGAGTAAATGTAAAAATTTATTTCTCTTAATAAATATTTTTAGATCAATTCATATCTTGCAGAGAAATTTTAAAAAAATTAGTGTTCTTATAATTTTGAAACATACCTTATACCACCGAAGGAGGGCGCTATGATAAATATTAGTTATGATAGATAGAAAACTAATAATTATCAGAAACTGATGTTGTTTGAGTGGCAGCGGCTGGGAATCGAACCCGGGTTACAAATACCAAATCATGCTTAATGATCAAATGCGCTAACCAATTAAGCTACAACACCCTCTAACTAACTTCTATTTATTTTAGTGGAATTTCATCTCAATAACGATATTTATATGACTTTTATGGATATTCCATTTACAATCAAGAGTTTATATTTGTCTCTTTCTTTCAAAAGTACACTTTGTTTATATTTTTGCAGCGTGTAATATTAAGCGATTTACTTTAACAGACAATAAATTAAGTACATAGCCCCCGTTTACACAGTCGAACATTTGGAAGAAAAACATCTGGAATTCTCTTTTGTTTTTTCATTTACGGTCACACTGTCGAACAATGTTGTCAGACACATTTCATTATTATTTGCTTTTTTAACATTTGTCTTATTCGTACTGTGTAATAACACTGTCCAACAAATTAAGAGTTTTTGAATGGAACAGAATAGCGACCCCATAATTCTGAAAGAGTATGTTGAGTAGATCATTTTTGTAGAACAAACTTATGGTCCAGCACGTCTGAGTTTTTTTTTACAGTGGGTCAAAGTTTTCATTTTTTGGTCGAAGGGAGCATTATACTATATGAATAAAATGTTGTAAGTTAATGTCTGAGAGAATTCTTATGGTCAGAGTTGTATTGTGGAATTGTATGAGGATTATTTTTGTGGAAGATCTTAACCCTCTAACTGGTCTCTTTATGGGTCAATTTGACCCTTTTTTCGATAAAATCAAAAAATATCCTTTAAAAAAGGACATTTAAGGATTAAAATATTCTACGAAAATGTTTGGCGGAAAATTTCAGTGGGGGTCGCCAAAGACACCATTGTTGTAAATAAAGCTCTTTACGATTAATTGGCAAAATTACACGCCAACACATACAAAGCAGGTGAAAACATCGTCAAGTTCGGCCGGGCCAAACACTGAGTTCTCGCGTCTAGTCAGATAGATAGTTCAAAACACAGCTTAAAAGCAGTTTTACTGCACAATGGAAATCAGCATCCATCAATACCGGTTGCGTATTCCACAAAAAAGGAGGAAACATACGCAAATATTTCAAATCTCTTAAATAAAATTGAATACTATAAATATAAATGGGAAGTATGCGCAGACTTCAAAATGATTGCAATATTGACTGGAATGCAAACAGGATAATTAAAATATATGTGCTTTCTTTGTAAATGGGATTCACGTGCTACCAGCAGCCATTATCATGTTAAATATTTCGAAGAACGTAAAGAAAATATTATTGGTGACTTAAATGTAATCCATGAATCCCTTGTCCCAAAAGATAAGGTCATACTTCCACCGCTGCATATTAAGTTGGGCGTGGTGAAAAATTTTATTAAAAGCTTAAATACACAAGGAAATGCTTTCAAACGCATTCAAACAATTTTCCCCAGATTATCTGCAGCAAAATTAAAAGAAGGTAAAATACGGTTTTAAGAAATAATTTATTTCATTTAATGTAAATTACCTTTTCTAGGAATGCTCGTTGGACCCGATATAAGAAAATTATTACACGATGAAGAATTTTATGGTCATCTGTCGGATATGCAAAAGACAGCATTTGACTTTATGCAGCTAGTTATATCAGAATTCCTTGGAAACTCAAAAGCACAAAACTATGCAGAAAATATTGAAAGCATGCTAATCGGTTTTAACAATATTGGCGTTAAGATGTCACTAAAGCTGCATTTTCTGCACTCTCATCTCAATTTTTTTAAAGAAAACCTTAGAGCGGTTTCAGATGAACACGGTGAAAGGTTTCATCAGGATATAAAGGTATTGGAAGAAAGATTCAAAGGGAAATCCCAAAGTGTAATGCTTGCTGAATACGTATGGGGCTTGTACAGAAACCTTGACCCATCGGAACATTCACGTCAAGCTAAATACAGGAAAGCATATTAAGTTTAATCTTTAATCCATTGTCATACTAGTGCTATTTCCCATTTCCCTTTTACTCGAAAATTTGAAAAAAATAAATATGTACATACTTATGTACATAAACCACTATTAAAACAAAATTATAATTTTTTTATAGAAGTTGGCGTGTAATTTTGCCAATTAATCGTAAAGAGCTTTATTTACAACAATGGTGTCTTTGGCGACCCCCACTGAAATTTTCCGCCAAACATTTTCGTAGAATATTTTAACCCTTAAATGTCCTTTTTTAAAGGATATTTTTTGATTTTATCGAAAAAAGGGTCAAATTGACCCATAAAGAGACCAGTTAGAGGGTTAAGATCTTCCACAAAAATAATCCTCATACAATTCCACAATACAACTCTGACCATAAGAATTCTCTCAGACATTAACTTACAACATTTTATTCATATAGTATAATGCTCCCTTCGACCAAAAAATGAAAACTTTGACCCACTGTAAAAAAAAACTCAGACGTGCTGGACCATAAGTTTGTTCTACAAAAATGATCTACTCAACATACCCTTTCAGAATTATAGGGTCGCTATTCTGTTCCAAAAATGGTGTTGGACAGTGTAATTTGTAATAAATTCCAGCAAAGAAAATGTCAACAAAGTCAGAATTGTCACCTCTGTATTTTCTGTTTCTTGGAAGTGGAGCTTCCTTCCTTACTTATAACTGATCTGTGTAAAATTTCGGTTAGATATACATGTTTATGTAGGTTTATGTAATGAGTTTTCGGGAGTAGTTCTTATAAAGGAACTATGACGTATTACGGGTCAATATATGTATATGCGAAGTATTTTTGTTGAATAGTTTTTTAAGTGATTTTCGGAACTGGATTTATATGGGGGCTATGGTAAAATATGGACCAATTGTGATGATTGTTCATGTTAAGCAAAATGAAAATGACGAACCAATTAATATTATTTTTCCTGAACAAATGAAGCAGTTCTTTCGTTGCACGGAATAAGTTTTATACTGTTTTTCATATAATAATTTTTTTGCCTGACTATATCTTTATTTAAAAATTTTTCGATTGTCTTGACTTTCTTTAATATTGTTTTGATCCTAATTTTTTGTATTGCTTATCTTAAATGTCTCTATTTTGACTATTTTTTTAATTTTATGAAATTATTCTTTTATTTCGTTTTTTATATAACTTTTGTTGCTATTAGCATTGTACACTTTATTATTTCTTTTAATGACTTTAAACGGTGATGAACGTGGAAGATCCCAACATTTAACAATGAGTATGGTCAGGATCCTGGCTAAGCATAAAAAAGGTTTTAAAATCGTACACATAAATGCCCAAAGCTTAAATAATAAAGTCGATGAATTTAAGTTGGTGTTTGAAAACTCAGACATTGATATTACTTGTGTCTCGGAAACATGGTTAGTTACATCAACATCCGATAATCTTATATGTCCCTATGGTTACAAAGTTTTTAGATCTGACAGAGGAAGTCATGGAGGTGGTGTCGTCATATATGCAAGGAATAGTACTCCTGCAAAATTTGCTGCAAGTCATCTGCTGCAAATTATTCCTTTGAGCAAGCATTTGAAGTAGCATCATTTGGAAAAAATCTGTTAGTGGGTTGCGTTTATAGGCCACACCATACATCCACAACAAGCACGCTGATTGACCTTTTCTTTGTGCCCAAAATTGTAAACATAAGTTTGCATGATCAGATATCAGCTCCATATTTTTCTAAACATGACCTGATATTTCTGAATTATAATTATATAATTTTAGAGCACAATATTCACTTTCTTTTTGACTTAACTGTACGACTGAAACAAAAGAAAACAACATGTAGGCAAAAACCCTGGGTCTCGGATACTGTTAAGAAGGCAATATACCAGAGGGATTTGGCATACGCCAGGTGGAAGCGATTTAAAACTCCTGAGCTTAAAATACAATATTCCATTGCCAGGAAATATGTCAATCAACAGATCCAATATGCAAAAACTGAATATTACACCAGACGTTTTGGTAATGCAATTAATTCCCAACAAACTTGGAATACTATTCGTGAAATAGGAATTGGCAATGCACATGGCATTATTGACTACCAAGTGGATGCAAATATGCTTAACAGAACATGACGACTTAAATAGAATTTACCTTTGGGCTAGTGCAAACGGTCTCTGTTTAAATCCTCATAAATCTAAATGCATTGTAATATGTAAAAAAGCTTAATTCCCTTCATATCTGAGGATATTGTTTTAAATGGCGAGAAAATTGAAATTGTTAATAAAGCAAAAAATCTTGGTATCATTTTCAGTGGTAATTTGACCTGGACTGATCATGTAAATTTGCTGGTTGGTCAAACCTATGCAAAGTTACGTGCTCTCTGGTCCACACAATATTTCACACCCTTAAGAATAAGGGCCTTACTTGCTAAATTATACTTGATTCCTTCCCTGATCTATGGGTGTGAAATATTTGGAAGCTGTGACTGAGTTGGTATGAGAAAATTTAATGTCTTGTTCAACGACGATTTACATGTATATACGAATTACTTATGTTGAATTTCGACTTCTTAGTGATTTTTAAAAGAGATTTATGCGCATTTAAGTGATTTTCGGATGTGATCTTTATATGGGGCTATGGCAAAATATGGGCCGATGCAAATAAAATATCGTTTTGAGATTTCACTATGCATGAAACTTATTATTGCAAAATTTTGTATGGACACGGCTTTTCTATAAACATTTATGTACCATAGAGCCATATTTCGGGAAGACATTTGTATGGGGGCTATTTATTTTTATTTTATTTATTTTATTTTAGGTCTACGGAATAAATCCTTACAGACCAATTATAAAAAATTTATATAATATACAAAATAATAAAAAAATTAGACAACCATTTAATTACACTGATTAAGGTACAAAGTGATATTACGTTTAATTACATTAACATTAACAGAAAAATCAATTAGAAAATAAAAATAATTATAATGTTTACACAATTTTCTAAGAGAATCAGAATTAGCATAATTTGTTTGACTAATTTGAATATAAATTGGAATGTAGAAACGAGTTAATCGATGAGGAACATTAAAGTTTATGTTGCTGAGTAGGAAGTCAGAACAGACTGCACCATTTATTAGGTTAAATAAAAATGAAACGCTAAGCATAGTTCTTCTGCTCTCCAACGTTGGTAATTTTATTAATGCAAGCCTTGTAGTATAAGGAGGAATAATGACGTTAGGATTCCATGTTGAATTACCCAAACAAAAAAGAAGAAACTGTTTTTGCACTGATTCTATTATGTTTTTGAGATAAGATTGGTCTGACTAAAGATGTGTATAACTGTTAGTAATGATTGGTTCAGTAAACTCCTTAGCCCATCGTTTTAAAAAAGCCACGAGCTTTGTTTACCATCATATATATGTATGTGTTTTTTGAAATTTAATTTAGGATCCAAAAGTACTCCAAGATCTGAAAATTCCGTAACCAAATCAAGTTGATGTCCGCCCAATGTAAAGTTAAATAAAGCGTTATCATTTCTTGAAAAACGCATATATTTGTATTTTTTCAGATTCAGTTCCATTAAATTAAGCACGCGCCATTGAAATAGTTCATCTAAATCATGTTGCAGCAAATTTTGTTCAATGTTATTGTTATAGCTATGAAATATCTTCACATCATCGGCATACATTAAGACGTTACAATATTTAATTACGCACGGCAAGTCATTGATGAATAAAGAAAATAAAATTGGACCAATGTGACTGCCTTGGGGCACTCCAGAACTTACAATAATATTTTTTGATGTAGTTTTATTGAAAACAACATTTTGTTTTCGGTTTGTTAAATATGATCTAATCCAATTTAAGCTCCGGTGTGTAAGTCCCATAGCATGAAGCTTCATCAGAAGTAATTTATGATTGACTTTATCAAAAGCTTTACTAAAATCCGTGTAAATACAATCTGTAAATTTCCTTTTAATAAATCCACGATTTACTATAGTGGTCAGTTGCATGAGATTAGTTACTGTTGAACGACCTTTACTAAAACCGTGCTGACAAGAAGAGAGTAGGGACGAAATTTGATGAAGGAGATTGTCGGTAACACACTTTTTAAAAAGTTTAGGGATTGCACTTAACTTTGCTATGCCTCTATAGTTTGTGACACATGACTTAAGGTACGGTCACATTTGGCAAATATTTGCCGAAAATGACGTAACCACTAAATAACATTTATTTGAACTCATTTGCTTACTTAAAAAAACTTTTCTTATTTAGGCCAAAGCACAACAAATATTTAGTTTTAATTTATTTGATGCTGTTTGATCTTGCAAAACTCTTGTAAGAGCAAACAACGTTAAACAAGTTTGTGCTAAAACAAGTGGTTACGCTTTTTTGAGGAAATATTTGTCAAATGTGACCGTACCTTTACTGCCAGATTTAAATAGCGGAATAATAAAGGAATCTTTCCACGACTGAGGAAAATAACCATATTTTAAGGATATATTAAATATTATGCTTAATGGAGTAGCTATTGCATGTGCGCAATTCTTCAGAACACAACTAGGAACACCATCCTTCTATAATAAAAATAAAATGTGCGAAATTTCATTATCAGCATTAGATTAAAAGAAAATAGCAAAAAATATCGAGGTTTTCAGAAACTTTGGTGTATAACTCGAATACTACTGTATTGATTTTACTCATTCTCAATGCCAAATATTTCGGTGGATCAAAGAATGTTTGGTAAAAATGCCATTGATTTATGTCTTTTTTCGAAGCTCTATCGTGCCTCCAACAGGCGGACAGACGGACGGACATGGCTAGATCGACTTAGAATCTTATGAGGACGCAGAATATATAGAGTTTTTGAATTTATGACCATTATTTCAATATGTTACAAACGGAATGACAAACGTAATATACCCGCACACAGCTTTTGGGGTAAGATTATAAGATGAGGCTTCTTTTGGTTAAATTTGTTCTCAATAACTTTATTTACAAGAGTTTTATGGGTGGCATAGTAGAAGTGGACTGATGACTAATAGCATCAAAATGCTGTATCCAGTCAACTTAGTCATTAACAATTTTTCAAACAGTTTTGAAATTGTCGGCAGTAGACTAATTGGCCTATATGACTCCACTTTGGTATGGTCCTTCCCTGACTTAGGAATCATAGTGATCACGTCTTATATTGAAGCGAAACTTACTCACATGAGATTAAAAGCAGTGCAACTTAACTGGCTAATTGGCAGAAACTCTACATTGAAATTGGATTGCAAACTTTTGTTGTACAATGCAATACTAAAGCCAATCTGGTGCTATGAAATTCAATTATGGGATACTGCCTCAGCATCCAACATTGAAAAAAATTCAAAGGGGTCAAAATAAAATTCTACGTATAATTACTGCAGCTCCATGGTATGTTAAAAATTCTCGAATCCACAAAGATCTAGGCGTGCCATTAGTAAAAGTCGAATTTACAAAATATGCGTCAAAGTATGTCAGCAAACTTGAACACCATCCAAACCCACTTGCAAGAGACATCCTTAACTTTAGTGGCCACAGTCGGTTGAGAAGGAGGGATACCCTTGCTTTAACTCAAGCGCAAAACAGATGACTGGATCAGTGGATGTGAAATTTTTTAGTATCATAAAAATTTTTGTCTACCACTGGCTGGGCTTATTATTTTCTTTTTAGTATTAAGATTTGAATACTTATTGTCATTTCATATATAAAGATTCAATAAATAATTAAAAATATAAAAAAAAAAAAAATATGTAAAAGAGTATAAGTAATTATTAACTTTACGAACTTCGGGTGGATTTTATCGTATCCCACAAAATGGGATTTAATACTTAAAATAGAACCTAGAACGTCTTCTTGAGTGAAATGTATGAAATTAAAGCACATTGTATCATTGGAATTATGATTACTGATATCCATGGTATTAGTAAAATTATCATAATAGTTAGGATCCACTTTTGGCATTGGAATATTGGTAAATTCATAATTCAGTTTGTTAATATCAATCGTATTATCATTTTTAGTATTACAATTAACAATTCCCATATTCCGAATTTCCCTCCACTTCTTCTTCGAGCAAATAGCCGATTCGAACTTTTGCTTATAAAATAATGACTTTGAAGATCTAATTTTCGAATTTACTTTTCTTCTAGCGTCCTTAAAAACATTATGGAGCTCAGTAGTTTTAAATCGCTTCCATCTCTCATAGGCTATGTTTCTTTCTGTGATCAATGTTTTAATCTCATTTGAAAACCATGGTTTATCATTACGTAATTTACTTGCCTTTATTGGAACGTGTTTTTCATATAAATAAAGAATATTATTCTGCAAAAAATTTAATTGCTCATCTACGGTTGGCATAAGGAATTGTTGTTGTTGATTTTATCCATACCTGGAGCTTTTTTAAGATTCAGAATACCAATAGCGCTTTGAACATCATTAAAGCTAAGTCTTAGAGGTACAGGAGGTCTAATAATGAGTGGAGGCAAATCAGATGCATTATTTGAGTTGTTTATAGTAAACACTTTTCTCAAATGGTTAACAAATAAAGTCCCCTTCTCGGAATCATTTCTAGCCCAGTCGCCAGTCGGATTTCGCAGAGGAGGCTTTCCTCTAACTGGTCTTTTTAAAGCTCGTGCCGCCTTCCATAACGAATAGTCAGATTGTGGGGTACTATCAAGACCCTCCAAGTAAGATCTAAGTGAGGCCGTTCTTTGGATTTCTAAGAAATTTCTTAGTATATCTCTGCATTCTCGTAGCCTAGCTTTCAGTTGAGGAGACCTGTGAATTTGCCACTCTCTTCTAAGTCTTCTTTTTTCTGTCAGGAGATGATCGAGTTCAGCGAAATAAGTTCTGTTTGTCCCACTTCTGCACTCAACGTCATATGAATTCAATACAAATGTTTGTTGCTTGTAGGTAATCCTCACATATGTTGTTCATTAAATAATGTTTTATTCTGTTCTTTATAAGAATTGCCGAACCTCCACATGCTCTTCCGCGTGGATCTTTAGTATCATATAACACGTAGCCATTAATTTTTAAGTACGCTGTCGCCGTCAAGTGAGTTTCAGCAATCAGCATGACATCAATCTGCTTATCCATCAGGAAGTGTTCCAGTTCGTTTTTATGTTGGCGGAGGCCGTTCGCGTTCCAAAAACAAATTTTTAAACAAATCATTTCTTTAAAATGGCTTGTAAGATAGTGGATTGCATTTTCAGCATTTCCTGCATCATGGATGTCATAGTGGTCGAAAAAGTGTTCATAGTTTGGACAAGTGTCTGCAATGTAGTCTCTAGAGTGTTAATATTACGCTCGTAATATTGTGATTTAGGTTCCTGCTCCAAACCTGGCATATTAGATTTAACCACGTTTGCGTAAAAAACTTGTCTAGAACTAGGCGCGTTTACATGACTAGTGGACCGTAACAATTGAGGGAAATTGTCACTCGATGCAAAATTTGGCTGTTGAGGATGATTAGGCAATGCTGACGTCTTGTTGGTTCTTATGCCTTTCAAATGAGTGTAAATTGGACAACCTCTATAATTTGCGGTATGATTACCTCCGCAGTTACTGCATTTTTTGATTTTTGAATCAGTTTTCGAATTATCACATTGAACAGTTGCATGTAGCTCCCCACACGCAACACAAACTGACGACAATTACAATACGCCTTGGTGTGACCAAATTCTTGAAAGTTGAGACACTGGACGGGTCCCTTATGTGGTTCTTCCACGGTGATTCTACGATTCAGAAGGTAAATCAGATTGTAGATGGGATAGGACTCGTTTTTCGTTAAGACAACATCTCCAGGTCACAATTCTACCCTGAACATGGACTGAGGGATCTTTTCACGGTTTCTGATATTCACTACGCTCTTGATTTTGAACCCTTTGTCCATTAAACCGGTCTTTATCTCCGCAGGATCAACACATGGGTCTATACCTTTTAGAACGACTTGGAGTCCTTTTGCGCTTTTGAGCTGATAGGTATAGAAATCCCTAGTCTCCCTCTCCAACTAGTTGGACAATTTTCGAAAATCATCTTCCCTATTCAGATATTTCCATGTTTAATTGAGGTTATGCTAAACATGTTTTCACCTATTACAGCAACAATTCCTTGTATCAGTTTATTGGAAGTGGGCTCTCTCAGGTAAATTGGTGGGGGCTTAAATGTCTTTTTCGGTATTTCTGGCTCATCCGTCTGGAGGAGAGCAAACCTATTTTGATCATTACTCACGGTCTTAGGAGCTTTTGAATTTGATGACACTTGAGCAGATGTCGGGCTCCTCTGTCGCTTAAGAACTGTGACGTATTTATCCATACCTACTTGTTTTCTAGGTTTGACTGCAGTATTTGATGTAGAAGGTGTTGATGTTCCTTCATCTATTGAAATCACTATATTTTTTTTAAAAAACGTAACTTTTTTTTATTAAACGAAAGTTTATATCATTTCCTTCAAGAGGCTTGTGGCCTGTTACTGGGATGCGACTTTATAATGTCGCTATTTTTATCAAAATTTGGCAAAAATATATTTTTTTAAGCGAACCGGTTGGTAATTGTTTCGAATATCACCACTGCATATACATATAGTATGGCAATGAGCCTTATTTGTGTCGAATTTTAAACTGGTAACAAAATATTTATACCAGTTTTATACGTATATAAGTGAATTTTGGAAGTAGTCTATGGTCCAACATGGACCGAACTAAACAAAATTTCGATTTGCGATTTCTTGCTACATTAAACTTATTTCTGCTGAATTTTTTATTTTCAATACCAAACTGATTTGGAGAATTATAAATGGTGTTTTGTAAACTTTGCTGATGTTGGTTACGTATTTTGGAAATGAGAGTGTTTTACACAGACAGACAGATGATTTCTGTATATGTAACAAATAAGAAAGTATAGTCCGTCAAGTCCGACTATATACTAATATCCTACATTTTTATACCCTTCACCATCGTGAGAAGGGTATATATAAGTTTGTCATTCCGTGTGTAATTTCCACAAAAAAATTTTCCGACCCTATAAAGTATATATTTTCTGGATCCTTATAGATAGCGAAGTCGATTAAGCGATGTCCGTCTGTCTGTCTGTCTGTCTGTCTGTCTGTTGAAATCAGTTTTTTGAAGTCCCCAGATATTCTCGGGATCCAAACCTTCAATAATTCTGTCAGAAGTGCTTTCGAGAAGTTTGCTATTTAAAATCAGCAAAATCGGTTTAGGTCAACCAGAGTTATGAACCAATATGTGAGACCACCTCTATAAAAATTTGATATTTTTCGTCCATTTTATTGCAATATTTTGAAATATATTGGAGATAATACTATGAAATTTTGTATACGTTGTTTGTATGACAAAAGAAGAAAGTGTGCGGAAAATAGTAAGAATCGGTCCATGATTTCTCATAGCCCCCATACAAATATATATATTCCCGAAATATGGCTTAATGATAAATAAATGCCTATAAAATAGGGATATCAAGACAAAATTCAGCTAAAATAAGTTTTACACAAACAGAAATCGCAAAACGAAATTTTTTTTTAGTTCGGTCCATGTTTGACCATAGACCCCATATAAAGTCCACTTCCAAAATTCATTTAAATACGTATAAAACAGATATGAATAATGCTAAACGGCTAAAATTTGACATAAATACTCTTTATAGGCAAATAAATTGTTGTACTAAATTTTATGGTAGTCGGCCCAGAACTGGTCATAGCTCCCATACAAGGACCACATCTGAAAAAGACATTTTTCCCTATATATATTGTATAAATATCGGTACCGACACAAAACTTTGCACAGATCAGTTTAATATATACAAAAATCATTTCACAAAATTTTGTTAATTTCGGTCTATTTTTAACTGTATGCTTCATATAAAGCCCTCTTCGGAAAATCACTTTAATACTCATAAATCGCTTATAAATAAGGGCACCAATCCAAACTTTTACACGGATCATTTACATACATGCCTAAATCAAACTGCTGGATTTTGAGAATATCGGTCCATATTTGACTATAACCCCCACATAAGGCCCACTCTCGAAATCCACTTTAATACTAATATATATCTTAAATATAGCGTTATTATGTTGAAATTCGACGTGAAATATCCTAATATGCATGAAAATAACTGTTCCAAAATTTAAGAAGATCGGCCCATAATTTGTCATAGCTGCCATATAAGAACCATTTCCAAAAAACAAATAAATTCGGGTCAAAAAATATTTTTTTCGGATTTAACCCATATTCGGTCTATATTTTATAATCATGATATATATCGTTGGAAAGGTATTTTTAATACCTTTCATTTAGTGTATTACAAATTATCAAGCACCCAGTAGTTCCCGAGATATAGGCCTATATATTTTCAACTTTACGGGCCCGCCCCTTCGAAAATAGGCGTGACCGCCAATAATTTTTTTTTTGCTGGTATCTCCTCTAAAAGCCCTATTTCATTTTGTTTTTTTTTTTTTTTTTTTGAGCAAAATCACTAAAATCGAATTGTACCCCTTTTTTATACTCTGTTTGTTTTTTATACTCTGTTTGTTAAATTACACTGAAGATTATTATGAACATCAGACAGACTCTGTAAATTATGGTAAGAATTGGTAATTAAATCAATTAAAAATGGTAAAAATTAGATAACATTTCAAAATATTTAACATAAATTATGTTGGTCGTAAAATTGTGTTTCAAACAATATATCAAATACTAATAAAATTTGCACTAACACTGAATAGAAAACACAGAATTAGGATATTCTAGTCTAGTGTAGTTTCTGTATTTCTTATTACGCTTAGGTGAAGGGTATTTAAGATTCGGCACAGCCGAATATAGCACTCTTACTTGTTTTTGTTAAATTTTATCTCGATATAAATACTTTTAAAACATTTATGGAGGTTAAAGTGAAATACGGAGAATGTGTAATATAGGAGTTTCGACTAATTATGGATCAATTAGATGTCCTAATTTGTGTATATATGAAACATAGTGGTGTTGTGTTTAATATTAATATAATGGACGGATTTCTACCAGTTTTAATTTCATCCTTCCGAAAAAATATCACGTACCAAATTTTATCAAAATATCTTCAAAATTGCGACCTGTACTCTACGCACAATCTTTATATGGACAGCCAGACGGACGGTCGGACATTGTTAAATCGACTCAGGAACTGATTCTGAGATTATTTGTGTTGATTTTTAACCTGATACTTATAACAGATTTATACGTATTTAAGTGATTTTTGGGAGTGAGCTTTATAATTATAATGGATGTAATCGAATAAGTGCCGATATTAGCGAAACTTAGTAATTTCGTTCATGAATACATATTACCGGTTTGTGTAAAATTTTGTGTCCAAATCGATATTTATAAGGAATTTTTACTTATGTAAGTGATGTATGGAATTGCTGCTTAGTAGGGGGATATAAAGAAATCTGGACCGATCCAAACAAATGTTGTTTTGTGATTTATTTTACATGCAACTTATTTCTATTGAATTTTGTATGTTTATTGCAATTTTATTTGCAGTTTGGCCTTTTATCATAAAAATTTTTAACATATATGTAGATACATTTGCATGTAACTATAAAGAAAATAGCAAACAAATTGTTAAAAATATCAACTTGTTTGAAGGCTGCCTCACTTTTTGTTCATAACTCTGATTCTGATGATTTTCAATACCAAACTGCTTGGAAAAATTATGACAATTTTTTGTAAATCTGAGTGTTTTACACAGATACACAGACGTAGGATCTCAGATAAATATTCCTCAATGTTACACACGTAATGACTAACAAACAAACAAACCCTCGTGCAGCACTTTTGGTGGTGGAAGGTATAAAAACAAAACATTTGCAAAATTTTTTATTCCTTCTTAGAATAAATTTGTTTCTCTTAATTTTTAATTCTCAAGTTCTGAAATTGTCACTAATGTAATGTATAAAAACGTATGTACAAATATGTAGTATATAGTATTTTGTACACAAAATGTTAAAAACTAAATTTCTTATCTAAACCTAACTACGATAATATTTGGAGCCAACTGAATAATGGGATCCAGTACCGGACGTCATTACAAGTTGTGAAATTTTATAAAAAATATATAATTTCAATTTAGAAAGACGAACACTAAAAATGTTAAGTTATGAGCAGAGCAAGGAAGTTCATGCACTAAAAATCGCTTTTTATGTACATAAAACATGCACTATAAATCCAAAAATATGCTATAAAAAATTTAAAAATATGCATTTAAAATTGATTTATTTCACCATTTATTTAACTTAGAAGTATAGGGTGTTTTTTTGAGAGGTATAGAACTTCGAATTGAAATAAAACACAAGAAAATCGTTTTAATGACCATCAATTTGGCTTTATTGGAAGGATATTTTATGCCATTAATGTTTAAATATGATTTCAGGCATGTGGCCGCCGCGGCTGGCTCGAATAAAGCCAATTCTACAGGTCCAATTTTCAACCACTTTTTCGAGCATATGGGGCCGTAAGTCGGCAATAACGCCACGAATGTTGGCTTCCAATTCCCCTAACGTTTCTGGTTTGTTGGCGTAGACGAGCGACTTCACATATCCCCAAAGAAAATAATCCAATGGTGTCAAATCACACGATCTTGATGGCCAATTGACAGATCCATTCCGCGAAATTATGCGCTCATCGAATGTTTCCTTCAATAAATGGATTGTGGCGTGCGCTGTGTGGCATGTAACGCCGTCTTGTTGGAACCACAACTCATCCACATTCATGCCATCCAAATCGGGAACAAAATAGTCGGTTATCATGCCTCTATACCGGTCACGGTGGCGAATCGATTCAACACTTTGCTCTACAGCGGCAATTGTTTCTTCGGTGCGCACTGTTCGACGTCTCTGCGGATGCGTATTATCACATAGAGTAAACGTAGTGCGAAAACGATCCATGGTTAACCGAATTAATTGCTCTGATGGACGATTATGTCGACCATAAAATGGACGGAGCTTGCGGTAAACTTCGCGAACTGAACCGTTATTTTCGAAATAAATTTGCACGATTTGCAAGCGTTGTTCTTTTGTCAACCTGTTCATGATGAAATGGCAAACCAAACTGAACATAAATGACATTAGAGTTGCCAGATTTGACCACAAAATGCCAGTTTTATCTTTTTTCGAAAAACAAACCTGTAAAAAACACATAACAAACATTAAATTCAGTCGTATTGGTTTTAATATTTTACAAAACGTGTAAAAACAGTATAAAAAAAAGTAGTATAACTTAAGATAAAGATTTTTTTATATATATGAATAAGTTTTTTTTTAAGTTATCAAAAGTTAAACTCATTCTATTTGGTCTTAAAAATGTTTTAAACATTAAAAATGACCGTTCGACATCAACGGATGTAATTGGTGCATATTTAAAAGTTGCCAACTCCTTTGTAGAGTATTCATTCACTACTATATTTTCTTCACTAGAATGTATGTAAATCGAAAATACTAGCAATTTCTTTAATTTTTTTAAATCCACTATTTTTGTTTAAAACTGCATCCAGTTTGGCTCTAATTTTTTCACCAATTTGACCTTCCGCTTCTCTTATTTTAATCAATTAATTTAATCTGGATTGCCAATGATTTAAACACCTGCAGTGTGCTAAGTGTTTTAACTAAAAATCCATAGTTTGAATTTATAAATACTAACTGAGCCTTTATATTAGGTATATTTAAAATAGTTTTAACTTTTTAAATTGCTACTGCATCATTTTCATTAAAATTCTGCACCACATCTTTAATAAATTCTTCAAAGTTCTTAGCATAATACTCAACTGCCTCCAACCAGGTACTCTATCTTGTTATAGTTGGTTGTGGTGGGAGATTCAATTGAGGATATTTTTCTTTGAAGACTAAAACACGCAAAGGTGATTTTAGAAATATTTTTTTCCCGCAGGATATTAACGAGTCTATGTTTTCAAATTGATTTCTTATTTCTTCAGCCACACGATGCATTGAATGAGCTAAACATGTGACGTGCACCATTTTTGGGTAAAACACTTTAAAAAAATGTCCAGACTTTACCATGTATGGCGCGGCGTCGGTCAAGTAAAGTAAAATTTTATTTTTATTAAAATCTTCTCCTAAAAGCGAAATCGAGCCATTAAAAGCTAAAGCGATTAAGGCATGTTTCACCTTTTCCAACTGTACCACATCCATTCAAAGAAATATTAAAAATGAAAATGTTTTTTATGAAAAAATACGATAAAAAAATAAAACAAAGAAAATATCATTTTATTTTAAAAAATATGCAAAAAAAACATGCGGTTTTAGCAAAATATGCAAAAACATGCATTTCAAGCAAAATATGCAAAAATATGCACTAACAAATCGATGACATTTTACAGCAAATTTATTGATTCGTAAATATATTTACTGTTGTAAGTTTTTATGAATAAGGGGGTTAGTTTTTTTTTTTAATGAAATTTTCAGAGGTTGTCTCGGATTTTTGCTAATATCTCCGTTATTTTTGGACGGATTTTGCTGATTTTAAACAGCAAATTTCTCGAAAGCATGTCTAACAGAATTGTTGAAGATTTGGATCCCGAAGATATCTGGGGACTTCAGAAAATTTATTTCAACAGACAGACAGAAGGACATGGCTTAATAGACTCTGCTATCTATAAGAATCCAGAATATATATACTTTATAGGGTCGGAAAATTATATTGTGGAAATTACAAACGGAATCACAAACTTATATATACCCTTCTCAAGAAGAAACCAATTCGACAAATATTCTTCATATTTTTTATATTTACACATAAATTAAATATATATGTATATATGTATTTATTATCTCTAAGGTACACTCTCTGTTCTGTGTGTGTTTCATATACATACATACATAAATACATAAAATATAAATAAAAAAAAAATTAGTTTTATTCGAAAAATTTATTTTCCGTTGGCGTATTCTTTGCCAAAAAATCATCAAGCCAACTTTCTATTACAGGTAAATTTTCGTCACTCCATTTTTCCTCCTCTTTTATGTTCCTCAATGATTTTTCAATTATATGCAGTGCACTGCCAAATTCCTCTTTGTGTTCATCGTACAGCTTTTGAACCATATCGTGACCTTCTTTGGTTGTAAAAACGCCGGTGGCTGAGCCAATCAAACTATTCCATAGATTCGCTTTGTTTTCAAATCTAAATTAAATACAATATACAAATATTGAAAAATTATTAATGACAATCATATGCATGTACATATGTATGTATGTATATAGAAATATGTATGTACATATAAATATAATTAAAAATAAGCAGGGAAACCGTCCAGTCACATGTTGCGAATTAATTTGTTTCTCGATAAAAACATGTGCCTGTCAGCTGTCAAACATTTTTGATTGGTTAGAAACTCGAATCGTTTGAGGAAATTGAGCAAAAGAACATGCTTACAAACACACTTTTTTACCTTTGCTTTATGACGTCCCAGTTGTTGGAGAGAAAATTGAACAAAGTCGTGTAACCACTTGAACCGCCAGTTAACATGTTGAAAATCAAAAAAATATCATTCTCTGTAAAATTGGTATTGCTTTCTAAAATCGTTATATTTAGTATACGGTTGATTTTTTCTGGCTGCACCGGACAACCAGCTAATGTTTTTAACAAATATGTTCGTTCACTTTGTACTCTGGTCTTCGGAAAGTTAATAACACGCTCTAAACCAAATTCCCATTCATCAATTGTACCCCACTTGAAAACGGGACAAATAAACTGATTTGGAACTCTGAAATAAATAGTATACTCGTATAATGTTGTTAATAAAAAAAAATTTTAGTACAATGCAAGGTCGGTATTCGCGACTAATTAAAAACCAGGCCCGTCGCCAAAACTGAATTTTTGCGATAACAGAACCCAAAATGTTATTGAAATATATTTACATTGATATATTTACATTTTAAAGATTGTTAAAGAAATTGAAGATTTTGAGTTGCCTTTTTGTGAAATTATTTTTTAAAATAACAGCTGAATCACGTTGTACATATAGTGCAGTTGTCGGCTTATCATTTTCCAAAGCCCATTGTATGCATATTTTTATCGATGTTATACAATCGTCCACTTTAATTTTGAATTCTACTTGCCCACTATCGTATAAATCCTACGATTCCGTATCTGATAATTCCATTTGTTCTTCATTACATTCCACTTGAAATTCTTCTTGAATCCAGTTGTTTATGTCAGCATTAGCTCGAATTTGAGCTACAAGTGTAGTTGAATAGTTGAAAGATCTTCGTTTTTTTCCTGAATTATATTTTGTAAAATATTTAAGGTCATGTTATCCTCTTCACTCCATTCACTACCGAATTCGAGAAAGGCGTTCCACGATTTTCGGATGTTGGACACTGATAATTTATCCCAGGCAGTGATGCCAGATGAAATTTTTAAAGTTCCCTACGTTTTGATAAAAAAAAAATCCTCACATTTCCCTACAACACCAATTTTTCCCTTACAATTTTCCCTACCTTATATTAGTTATAAGTAAAACTCGAAATTTATTAATAATTCAAGATAGTAAATTTTATTTACTTTAAACAAAAAACAATAACATACATTTTAAAAAAATTTCAGGTAGTTCGAGTTAAATACGGACGTCAGTAACAATTGAGAATATCCTCTCAGCATCTGCATTGACATGTGGTAAACTCAGTAGAATTTTGGATAATTTTGAGAGGCAATGGAATACGAAATTATCATTGAAATTCTTCGACTTTGATATATATAACCAAAATGGTTCCAAATCCATATTTGAAAGAGAATTTTGCCCCTATTGCCGTTCTCAACTCAACTAAGTTTGGTCGTCTGTCAGTCAACCCGACTTTAACTCAACCAAATTATTTTTTGGTATTGTGTAGCACAACGATTTTTAGTTGTAATTGTTATGGCGTTGCCGACATGAAATATCGATGGCAAAATTTCAGTTTATGGGGGACACCCCTGGGAAAAAAAAAAAAAAAATGCCACGCCCCCTTAAATGACCCCAGGAGTGCGAAAATCATAATGAATAAGGGGGCTCACGCCCCCTATGGGCGTGGCAGTCGAAAAACGACCCGGCGCACCTACGTAGACAATATGGGTATCAAATGAAAGCTAATGTCTTCACGATTCCAAAAATAGCCGTAGTTGCCAGATCGGGCGATTTTTGTAGCCGATATGGCCATTTTGGCAAAATTTGGGGTGGGGGAAATTTTTTTTTTGCTTATATTTTGTTAAAAACAAACAAAAATGAGCATTTTGTGCGAAAATATTACTATTGTTAGCGTTACCCAGGGATTACCGCGTGGAGGTCATAGTAAATCAATCCCCTTGGAGAAGCATGAGAACTCACGTAAAGTTGTGAGTTTCCACGCTTCTCACGGCCAAGATGCCATCTGCATCTAGTCGTCTTCATCCTCATCTTCACTGTCTTCAGACTCATCTACAATCTCTGGCACGGGGTCTAGCGGATTGTACAGTTTTCGCTTAGTAAAGTTTTTCTGCGTGACCGGCCTACGGCCGGGCTTAGGGGTTTTTAACTCCAGTATGTCTTAATTCTAGACGGCGGGGATCTCGAGTGCTCGGCCTCTGGCCGAGCTAAAAAGAAATAAACAAAAAAAGTCCTTCCCCCATTTTATAAAAATTAACATATCTTCCTCAAATTCTGGACGATCTGGCAACTACGGGTATTTTTGGAATCGTGAAGACATTTCCTTTCATTTGATACCAATATTGCCTAAGTAGGTGACATGGGTCGTTTTTCACCCCCGCCCCTATTTAACAAAAATGGCCGTATCGGCTGCAAAAACCGCCCGATCTGGCAACTATGGCTATTTTTGGAATCGTGAAGACATTAGCTTTCATTTGATACCCATATTGTCTACGTAGGTGGGCCGGGTCGTTTTTCGACTGCCACGCCCATAGGGGGCGTGAGCCCCCTTTTTCATTATGATTTTCGTACTCCTGGGAACATTCTGAAGGGGATGGCATATTTAGATTTTTTCTCTAGGGGTGTCCCCCATAAACTGAAATTCAGCCATATCGATTTCATGTTGGCAACACCATGCATTTTATTTGTAAAGTGAAGAAAAAAACGCAAAAAAAATCAAGTTTTTATAAAATAAAAAGAATGGATTTAAGTGTGGATTTATTTTTTGAAGACGAAAATCATGACGCTAATACAAATGTTCTACGTATACGTAGAAAAATACGCGATGATTCCAATCCTCTTGAACTACCCAGTGAGAAGTAAGAAATTTCCAAAATAAGTAACAAATATGTTTGTATAATAAGTATTATTTTTCATAGAGGCAATTTTCTTTTGCTTAATTTGTAAAAGCTGCTTGTTTATTTCATAATTTTTATAACTGTTTTTCTCCAAATCCTTAATACTTTTTTAAAGTTTAGCTTGTGTCTCGCATTGCTTTCTCAGAAGTTCCAGACGCTCTTGTTCTGGTGATTTTTTTCTTTTCTTGGCTGATGTGTTTATTATCTCAGGTTCATTTGTAACGATTTGTTCCATGTCGAGATTTTGAGGAGTTTCTAAAGCCGGACTTGTTGACGGACCAACGTTTTCAACGCCGAAAGTGTGTCCAGATGGTGCTACTTGGTCATTTAGTGATAACAGCTGGGACACGCAATCCTCAAGTACATTAAGCGGAATTTCTTGTGAAGGACCACCACCTGCTGCTTGTTGGTTTTGTTTATTATTAGCAAGTTTGTTTTAATACTTGCTTTGTAATGAATCCAAACCTATGTTCATGTAGGTGGGCCCAAGCTATTCAATTCTATCGTAAATCCTTCCCACGCTTCTTTACACTAAGTTTTAGTCATCTCAAATTTTTGCTTTCCTTTAGCAATTTCTGGATTTTTTTCCATCAGCTGCACAAGTCGCTCAAATTGGGCTTTGGTTGCTATTTTGACTGTCCTGCGTATGTGCATTAATCATTTAATTAATTATATTAAGATGAAAAAACACCTACACTTACGATTTTTCCATTTTTTATCTTTTTTGTATTATTTTTTTAAAGGAAATGTATTAAAAATTTCATTTAAATCTATAACCGACAAAGACTCAACTGCTAATAAGCAGTTGTGTATATTTATCGTTTTTGTCAACCAAACATTTAAGTTGTGAATGGCAATACCGATTTATGAAAGACGACCAAATTATTAAAAAAGTTGTGAACCGCAATAGGGGCATTTATTTCTTCTTTTGAAAAATTATATTCTAGGGTTAGCCATTCTTGAGTAAGAAAATTCGCATCAATATAAAAATTTTCACATAACATTTTAAATTTGTAATTTTTTTTATTATTTATTTTATTAATTTGGGATTCAAGAATTCCATTTCTTTAAAAATTGTGTACTTGATACTCAATAACAAAGTAGACAGATTGTGATTATTGAAGCGATGTGCTTTTATACCACAGATGTTTTTTTATAAGTCAGTTAAATTAAATTTGTGTTTACATGCAAAGAAAAATTCCCTACATTTGGACCAAAATGAAAAATCTGTCTTTTTTCCCCTACAGTCTGATTTTTGGAGAAAAATTCCCTACAAGTAGGGAATTTCCCCCACATCTGACATCACTGATCCCAGGACGTAGCTAGAATCTGATCTGCATTTTTGAGATTGACGTTTTTTAGTTTGAGATTTAAATTTGTTCCCTTCTCGCCAAGCAAGTGGGTAAGTAAGCAGTTGTTTTTTATAATTTAATTTGAGTTGATAACGTTTTGATCTAACGGTTGAATAAGCGAAGTACAATTGGGTGGTAGATTCATTGCTTTAATAAAGCCGTCATTACTTTTTAGTTCCTCAACTGGGTGACACGTCGCGTTATCTAAAAGCAAAACTGCTTTTTGCTGAAGACCTTTTGTAGCCAAAAACTCTCGAACCTAAACAAATTTTAATTATGAAAAACTTACTTTTACTTATTTCTGAAAATTAACTTACGTGGTTAACAAATTCGTGATGGAACCAGTCCTTGAATATAAATGATGTCATCCAGGCGTTATTACTGGAGTTGTATATTACAGGATTGTTGGGTTTTTCGATTTTCCAACAACCAACAATTTCAGTTTGTCAGTGCCATTCGCATTTGAACAAGGCAAAAAAGTTATTCGCTCTTTACATATTTTTCTTCCGGGAGCCGTTTTCTCATTACATGTGACAAGAGTGTGATTTGGAAGCATCCTATAATATAAACCGGATTCGTTGGCATTGTAGATTTGGTTAAGAGTCAACCCATGCTCATCAACATAATCCTTAAACTCTTGCACAAATGGATCAATAAGATGAGGTTTCGAAGACAATTTCTCGCCCGTAATTTTTAAAAATCTAATTCCATGTCGACGCTTAAATTTCTTCAACCATCCTTCACTGACTGGCATTGAAACCTGAATTGGTTTGATAAATTTTGGAATACAATTTTTTTTGATCGTAAAATCGCTGCTGATATTGGAACATTTTTCTCCCTTTGTTTTACAAACCACTTGTAAAGCATTTTTTTCATTCTTGGGTACTCGGGTACACTTTCTGTTGTATGTACGAATTTTTTTAATGTATTTCCTTGCTTTATAATGCGGTAAACCGAAGATTTATGCAACTTGTAATTCATGCAAATTGAATTTATGGAATCTCCACTTTTAAATTTTTTTAAAATATCTAATTTTTGAGAAATCGTTGGCTTTAAAATATGTTGAACTTTTCCTATATTAAGAAATGTATTTACACAACAAATGACACGAATAAACTGACAAAATTCACGATCAAAATCACCCATAAAGGTTGATAAAGCAAAAGACCTTTTTTGGTTATACACATTGTAATCAATTTAAAAAAAAAAACACATAAAAGTCGCGAAAATAGAGCCCGTTTTTCGTAAATTGTCGCGATTATAGAACCTTCAATTTAAAAAATCAAGCCGTCGCAATAATGGGTAGTCGCGAATACCGAGCTTGCTTGTATGTATTAATGAGTGACTTTGTAATCAATTATTATAATACCTACAGAATTTGTTCATCTGGGTTGGGACTATCCATCCATAACTTAAAAGCTCGTTGGGCCACTTCAATGCATGGTTTGTAACCGGCCCTACATAGAAAAGTTTCAGCGATTGATTTCAAATCAATTTGCCATGACTCATTGTTGTTGGGTTCGCTGAGCTCCTCGTAGAGAGGCGTCAATAACACTCTGACGTAAGTCTGAAATATATAAAATTAATTAACTTTACATGTTATTTGTGTTTATTTAAATCAAATCGAACATCCTTAATATAAAATTGTCAATTTTTATGGTATTGTTACGAAAAAGCTTAACGGTTTTAATGTCTGGTTTCAACATCCATTAACTACATATTTATTATTGTATTGTATAAGTTAACGACACAAATTGTTTTAATTATTTGCAACATCCGGTTTGCTGCTTTTGTAAAATAATATGTTCCAATTTTTTAAATTCAATTTATGTCTGCAATTAATCAAACAACTATGTAAATAAAAGTAATAAGAATATAAATAAAGTAAATTTGATAATTAGTGATTAAGCTTTAAGTTAAATTTATTGAAAAAAGTTTGCCAATCGTTTATTAGTTGTAAAAAAGACGGATGTAATAAATTTAAAAAATAAAATTTAATTAAAAATAACTTATACATTGCCACGGTGTTGCCATCGTTTTTGCGTATTATTACATTCCCGAGGTTGAACAATCACGAAATTGGAAATTGCTAGATACATATGACGCTGATGTATAAATAGTGGCTTTGTCATTGTGTTAACACCAAACCGTATTTAAAGTTTATAAATTGAATTAATGTTGTAAATTTTGATTAATAAGAAATTATCAAATTGTAAACTACTTGAAGCATTTATCCAGTTTATTTAAAGACAAAAACTGTATAAGTAGAAACGTAACAATATTAATAACGAACGAAAAAAGTCAAATAATCTTGGAAAGAAAACCTTACAAGGAATATACATACTTATGTATGCTACAAAAAATCCATATTAAAAACAGAGATGAGTTTTTTTTTCTGAGTAAACATGTTTCATGTGTATTTTCCAGAGTGGTCTGAAATCGTTTAAATTCATATATTGCATATAACTTTTGAAAACTGAACAAATTTTTGCAATATTGGTGCCATTTAATACAATTTCTAAAAGCACTGAAGATACCAGATGAAATTGATTTTAGAGTGTTACAAAATATCCCTAGTAAAATGATTCTAGTTGATTCATCGTTAGAATTATCATCAGATCACCCACAATTGTAACTATTTTGAGGTCCGAGAACTTGTATCCCCCACTGGTAATTTAGCGATTACACGGACAAGTATAAATTGAATTATATATAAAAAATACCTATGTACGTATTGTTCTGAAAACATACCACTAAGAACTTCAGAAAATATCGATTACTCTCTTATCAATTTGGATAATAATCTTAAACTGGCTGCTCAACTTGCTACCCAAACTCGCCGACTAAACAGATACTCGTATAATAGAAGTTAATCTGCAGATGTAGAACGGCCTTTGAAAAAAGAATAGTTCGAGGAGAACTCAAATCCAGGCTAAAAGATTGCTTAAAAAGACTTAAACAGCTTTTGGAATGTCGGAAAATTTAATCACTAAATAAATATGGTGAATTTCACGTCAAGTGACCCAATTTTAAAAATCGATGTCTTCCGAAATTGGCACCAAGGTTAGTACTATTGGATAGTAGGCCAGACACAAATTTTCAGCTCTATCAGACCAGAAATGCCGGTGTTAGAAGGGTCAAAGTTGGACATTTTGGTAAATTTTGGTCATACAGGGTTTTTTCTAAATGAGTGTAACTTTTTACCTATTGGACCTAGCAAAAATTGTCGAAAGGACTGTAGATAGCTATTTATTCAATCATTTAAAAAATATTTTTTTTTTTTAATTTTTAAAAAATGTTTTTTTTTATTTTTTTTAATTATATTTTTTTCAATTTGGGCCCTTTTTTTCTCAAAAGAAAGCTTATACAATTTCCTTTAAGGCCTTTATAATTGTTTAATGGGATGCGAGTGGGATATCTATCAAAAAAAATATTTTTTAACTCAAGAATAGGATTTTTCAATATTTGGCACATGTATCATTTTAATTTTCCCCCATTTTTTTTTTTCAAAATGGAGTTTTTTTTTATTTTTCCTTAAAATAAACTTTAGATCATTTCCTTTAAGAGCTTTGTGGTCACTTAATGGGATGCAAGTGGGGTATCTATAAAAAAAAATTCCAACTCAAAAAAGAAAGTGTTTCAATTTTTACCATATGCACTATTTTCATTTCTTTCCTACTTGCGTGTAAGCTTTATTAAAAGATAAAAATAAAAACTCCAACAACAGCCTAGAAACGCCCGTGAAATGGTTCTGTGTGAGACCAATTATTATTGAAGTGGAAACCTGGTATGGCATCCTGAATAACAAATTTATAGTTTTCTGCGAAATCATATGAAATCACAAATTCTGGAAAACTGGCCAGCGGAGTTTTTGCACGGAAGGTGTTTTAAATACCTTAGATGATGTACTTTCATAATCTATATAGGTAGTTCCTTGACGGCGCCTGTATTCCAAGAAATAAATAATCCCAGATTTTTCTGACCACAAATAGGAAAAAAAATAAAATAGTGCATATTGTACAATGCTTACCAATTTTTTATTCTCAGTCCATGGCCAGATCTGACAACATCATAGGTTAAGTTTAACGGAAAATTAAGACGAAGATATTAAAAATGGGACTTTTTACAATTTTTTGTTGTAGTGAAAAAAATTTAAGAAATTCGAGGCTTAAGCAACAATGATGTCAATTGGAACTTGAAAATCCATTTATTAAATCCCAATTTTCGAGAACAATTTTCGGTGAAAAAATCGTAATAGGTGAAAAAAGTGTAAAAAGTTGAAATTAAACAAAAAAGTGAAAAAATCGTAATAGGTTAAAAAAATCTACGGTAATATCGGTAATTAAAAAAACACTATAAATCGCATAAAAATTGTATGAGTGTTCCTCTCAGATGTAATTCTGAGAAAGAGCTTAGCTCAACTAGAAAAACTAAATGGGTCTCTGAGGAAGAATCCATAAAAAAATCTGTGGAGAATCTTCTCACTGCAAGAGCCGTGGAACGGCGTCGTTCCTGTTCGCCCAATATAGTAATTTCAATAGATGAAGGAACATCAACACCTTCTACATCAAATAGTGCAATCAAACCTAGAAAACAAGTAGGTATGGATAAGTACATAACCGTTCTCAAGCGACAGAGGAGCCCGAAGTCTGCTCAAGTATCATCAAATTCAAAAGCTCCTAAGACCGTGAGTAATGATCAAAATAGGTTTGCTCTCCTCCAGACGGATGAGCCAGAACTTCCTAAGAAGACGTTTAAGCCCCCACCAATTTATCTGAGAGAGCCCACTTCCAGTAAATTGGTACAAAGAATTGTTTCGGTAATAGGTGAAAATATGTTTAGCGTAACATCAATTAAACATGGAAATATCAGCGAAACCAAAATTCAAGTGAAAAAGAAAGATGATTTTCGAAAATTGTCCAACCAGTTGGAGAGGGAGGCTAGGGATTTCTACACCTATCAGCTCAAAAGCGCAAAAGGTCTCCAAGTCGTTCTAAAGGGTATATACCCATATGTTGACCCTGCGGAGATAAAGACCGGCTTAATGGACAAAGGGTTCAAAATTAAGAGTGTTGTGAACATTAGAAACCGTAAAAAGATCCCTCAGCCCATGTTCAGGGTGGAATTGGAACCTGGAGATGTCGTATTAAAGAAAAACGAGTCCCATCCCATCTACAATCTGATTTACCTTCTGCATCGTAGAATCACCGTGGAAGAACCGCATAAGCGTCAGGGACCCGTCCAGTGTGTTAACTGTCAAGAATTTGGTCACACCAAGGCGTATTGTAAATTGCCGTCAGTTTGTGTTGCGTGTGGGGAGCTACATGCAACTGCTCAATGCGATAAGTCGAAAACTGACTCAAAAATCAAAAAATGCAGTAATTGCGGAGGTAATCATACCGCAAATTATAGAGGTTGTCCAATTTACACTCATTTGAAAGGCATAAGAACCAACAAGACGTCAGTATTACCTGATCGTCCTCATCAGCCTAATTTTGCTTCGAGTAACAATTTCCCTCAATTGTTACGGTCCACTAGTCATGTAAACGTGCCTAGTTATAGACAAGTTTCTTACGCAAATGTGGTTAAATCTAATATGCCAGGTTTGGAGCAGGAACCTAAATCACAATATTTCGAGCCTAATATTAACACTCTAGAGACTACATTGCAGACACTTGTCCAAACTATGAACACTTTTACGACCACTATGACATCCATGATGCAGGAAATGCTGAAAATGCAATCCACTATCTTACAAGCCATTTTAAAGAAATGATTTGCTTAAAAATTTGTTTTTGGAACGCGAACGGCCTCCGCCAACATAAAAACGAACTGGAACACTTCCTGATGGATAAGCAGATTGATGTCATGATGATTTCTGAAACTCACTTGACGGCGACAGCTTACTTCAAAATTAATGGCTACATGTTGTATGATACTAAAGATCCCCGCGGAAGAGCATGTGGAGGATCGGCAATTCTTATAAAGAACAGAATAAAACATTATTTAATGAACAACATATGTGAGGATTACCTACAAGCAACAAACATTTGTATTGAATTCAGTCAATACAATTTTGTTTTATCATCAATTTATTCGCCACCTCGATTTTCAATAAAAGAACACCAATACTACAGCTTCTTCAATTCCCTTGGAGCTAGATTTTTAGTTGCTGGTGACTTTAACGCCAAACACACTTTTTGGGGTTCACGTCTGGTGACCCCGAAGGGTCGTGAACTCTTCAACACCATTGCAAAAATGGGATTAGATGTACTCTCAAGCGGTCATCCCACCTACTGGCCGACGGACCGACGGAAGATTCCAGATGTTGTTGACTTCGGAGTAGTGAAAAATATCTCTGTAGAATCGATACAAGTGGAGCCTTCATTAGACTTGTCTTCAGATCACTCTCCTTCTATTATTTCAATGCGTTTTCTTCAAGGGAATGGCTCTCCATTTCGAAACATATCCAAAACCAGAGTAAGTTGGATAAAGTATAAAAAGTATTTAAGTTCCCACTGCACGGAAAATGTAGTATTGAGAACTACCGAGGATATTGATGGGTCGATTGGCAAGTTTACTGAGGACATACGAAGAGCTGTACATCACGCCTCCACATACGACGTTGAGTGCAGAAGTGGGACAAATAGAACTTATTTCGCTGAACTCGATCATCTCCTGTCAGAAAAAAGAAGAGTTAGAAGAGAGTGGCAAATTCACAGGTCTCCTGAACTGAAAGCTAGGCTACGGGTATGCAGAGATATACTAAGAAATTTCTTAGAAACCCAAAGAATGGCTTCACTTAAATCTTACTTGGAGGGTCTTGATAGTACCCCACAATCTGACTATTCGTTATGGAAGGCGGCACGAGCTTTAAAAAGACCAGTTAGAGGAAAGCCTCCTCTGCGAAATCCGACTGGTGACTGGGCTAGAAATGATTCCGAGAAGGGGATTCTATTTGTTAACCATTTGAAAAATGTGTTTACTATAAACAACTCAAATAATGCATCTGATTTGCCTCCACTCGTTATTAGACCTCCTGTACCTCTAAGACTTAGCTTTAATGATGTTCAAAGCGCTATTGGTACTCTGAATCTTAAAAAAGCTCCAGGTATGGATAAAATCAGCAACAAAATGCTTGTGGAGTTACCTCGTGTAGCTAAAAGAATTATCCTATTTATTTTCAATGCTATTTTACGCCTAGAATACTATCCTGCAGATTGGAAGGTATCTATGATTACCATGATTCCTAAGCCAGGGAAGGACCCCACTAAAGTAGAGTCATATAGGCCAATTAGTCTACTGCCGACAATTTCAAAACTGTTTGAAAAATTGTTATTGGCTAAGTTGATTCCAATTCTGAACGACACTCAATGTATCCCAAATCACCAATTCGGGTTCAGAGCTAAACACAGTACCATCGAACAAACACACAGATTGGTAAATGTGATAAGACAGTCGTTTGAAGAGAAAAAATACTGCTCCGCCCTTTTCATTGATGTGTCCCAAGCGTTCGACAAAGTTTGGCATGACGGTTTAATGCACAAAATAAAATTAACTCTGACTGCTAACACCCATAAACTCATGGAAAGTTATTTATACGGTCGCAAATTTACAATCAAAGAAGGCGATTTTTTAAGCCCCGCTCAGCCAATTGAAGCAGGAGTACCCCAGGGTAGCATACTGGGTCCAACTTTATATTTGATTTATGCATCCGATATGCCGTTAGACCCGATAATACATACTTCAACTTTTGCAGACGATACAGCCTTTATTAGCGTTCATAAGGACCATCAAATAGCATCACAGAACTTGCAGAAATATGTTTATAAACTAGAGAATTGGCTTGAGCTTTGGAAAATCAGGGTTAACGAACAGAAATGTATTCATATAACTTTCACATTGCGAAAAGATACATGCTCGTTCATCAGAATAAATAATCAAATTATCCCGCAACACAATGAAGTCAAATACCTCGGAATCCACCTCGATCGTCGTTTAACTTGGAAGTCTCATATCGACGCAAAACTTACCCAGATGAGATTAAAAGCAGTGCAAATTAATTGGCTAATCGGCAGAAATTCTACATTAAAGTTGGATTGCAAACTTTTGTTGTACAATGCAATTCTAAAGCCAATCTGGTGTTATGGAATTCAATTATGGGGTACTGCCTCAGCATCCAACATTGAAAAAATTCAAAGGGGTCAAAATAAGATTCTACGTACAATTACTGCAGCTCCATGGTATGTTAAAAATTCTCGAATCCACAAAGATCTAGGCATTCCTTTGGTGAAAGTCGAATTTACAAAACACGCCTCAAAATATGTCAGCAAACTTGAACACCATCCAAACCCACTTGCACGAGACATCCTTAACTTTACTGGCCATGTTCGGTTGAGAAGGAGGGATACCCTTGCTTTAACTCAAGCGCAAAACAGATGACTGGATCAGTGGATATAAATTTTTTGTAGTATCATAATATTTTGTCTAGCACTGGCTGGGCTTATTATTTTCTTTTTAGTATTAAGATTCGAAAACTTATTGTCATTTCATTTCTGAAGATCCAATAAATAAATTAAATGTATTAAAAAAAAAAAAAAAAAAAAAAAAAAAAAAATATTTTGTTTGTAAGCGGTATTTTAGAGGTTTGTATTAAAGTCCAAATAGAAAGATAGTTTTTCAAATTATAGAACGATCATCGAACAATGGCTTCCATGTACATACATACATACATACATATGTACTTAAGTATTATTTGTGTTAAGTTTTATCTCGATATAAACACTTGTAAAATGTGTACATAGTATGTTAAAGTGATTTCAAGAAATGGGTCTTATATGGAGCTATGACTTATTATAGACCAATCGTTATGAAATTAGGTGACATGACTTTTGAATATATCAAACTTAGTTGTTCCGACATTTATTTGGTTATCAACAGCTTTAAGCGTCAATTCGGAAGGCTTATAGTTGAATGGCGTTTTAGATGATATAAAGATTACAACACTGAACAACCAATTTTACTTTATGGCGATAACGCTGACAAACTCTAACAAGAATGCTAAATGCAAAAAGTTAAAACACATTGATTTCATTTCATTCGGAATCACGTATTAAAGGGTCATCTCATAATACAACGTATTGCCACAAACAATCAAGCTCCTGACGTTTTCATTAAAAATTTAATTTTGTTGTAATAAGACATTTATTAAAATTATCTTATCATATCATGTCATATTTTAATATCTTGTTTTTCACTGTAAAAAAAATGCTTTTATATATTTGAGATATTAGTCCCAATTTACACAAAGCAATTCTTTAAGCTAAGCATCGTGTTAATTTAATTTTATATTAAAAATAACTTATTTTTTTAATCACTTAATTTATTACTAAAAATATAAGAATAAATAATAAATTGACTTTTTAATGCTAATTTACATACCTCAAACTTTTTATGAACATCAGACATGTCGATATGTCTTCCAATATGATCAATAAACGTAAATACCGGATTCCAAACAATGTGATTACGTTCAAACTTCATGAAAAGTGTCATGTTTAAGGCAGTTGCGAAGCTTAAATCACCTGCATATGCTAAATTCCATGCATCATGCAATAGTTTGGCTCTAAAATAAAATATATATACATATATATATATTTATTATTGAAGATATTTTGGTTACAGGTAATTTTTGGATACCAATAAAGTTATATAACGTTTGTTTTTCAAGCCTCAGAAAAATCGTAATTAAAATTAATTAAAATTCGTTAAAACAAATACTGAGATATTGAATTTTTAAAATTGTATTGCCTATATATTTTATGAAAGGTTGATTTTATTTATTGTTTATTTGTAGAAACTTAGCTGTAACGATAATAATACTTGATAAAAATATATGTTTTTTTTTAAATTTACTTATGGGTCGATTACGGATGACAACCGAACCTAAGTGGAGTTGACAGTTGCCAAAAACATATTACAGATGGCAACTGACAACTGTAAGCTGTTAACTTCAGTTGCCGAACATGGCAACCAAGAATTTATAGTTGCTTTGATTTTCATTTTAATTGGCAAATTTTAAATGTTAGTTATTTTGTTGTTAAACTATTTATATTTTTAACATATGAATGTTTGTTTTCTACGCGATAATTCGAAAAACAGATTAAACACGAAAGTTGCCTTACATGATAACAACTTGCATGTAAGTTGCGTTGCCTATTGGCAACCCAACTCCAGTTTGGTTGCTATACATAATCGACCCATTAGTTTTCATCATACCTTCCACCACCACAAGTGCCCTCATTCCCCACTTAACTTATATAAGTTTGTCATTCCATGTGTAATACTGCGAAATCTGAGGACAGGGCCGTATTAACAAATGTGAACGCCCTGGGCTAAATAAAATTTGTCGCCCTTTTATACAAAGTTTTATTTTTATATTTTCATATTCGATAATTCCTTCGATAATCTTTATACTCAGTGGTGATATTCGAAACAATTAACAACCAGTTCGCTTAAAAAAAATATATTTTTGCCAAATTTTGATAAAAATAGCGACATTATAAAGTCGCATCCCAGTAACAGGCCACAAGCCTCTTGAAGGAAATGATATAAACTTTCGTTTAATAAAAAAAGTTACGTTTAAAAAAAAAATAGTTTTGATTTTGCAAAATAAAAGTAAAAAAAAATCTTTTATTTTATTCTCAAAAGATTGAAGAAAACGCTATCGAAAACATCATCATCCAAGAATCCAATGTATGACCAAAATAAAATCATTTGTTTGTACGTTTGGACAATGAACAACTGAACAATATTGTGTTTGTTGCCGAGACTATATCACCTTGATAAATACACATTATATAAAACCGTTGAAGCAAAAAACATAATCACCCCTATCGGGAATAAAAATTGCACATGAAATTTGTTCCCTTTTCACATTTTTCCTATTAAAATTCAATGTTAAAAAATAAAAGGGAACAAATTTCATGTGGAATTTTTATTCACGATAAGGGTGAATATGCAACAACCGGTACGGAAATTTTTTAAAATTTTAACAACCGGTTCAAGGGAACCGGTCCGAACCGGCTGAATATCAGCACTGAGCATATATATTATTTTCAAGCAAATGAGCTACAAGTGGCCACGAACCCAATCATCTCCTGAACATTTAGCAAATAATAAGAATAAAAAACAATTAACCAGTCAAATAATGGATAGTCGTTCAGTTGCACCAGATATTTTTTCTTGGAATAAACTTTGTAACTTGTTAGATTCAAAATTGAAAGATGTTGCTAAAAAGGAGGATCTTGTATCAATAAAAACTGAAATCGAAGAACTAAGAGAAGAAAATAATCGTCTTGAATTCATAGATCGAAGGACTAGATCTGCTAATATTGTTGTCAATGGTCTAAATAGTCAAAAAATTCATGAGGTCAAAACTGAATTTGTTAATTTATGTACAAACCCAGCATACCATTTTAGGAGCGCTCCGAAAAAGGAGTCAGAAAAGAGTCCAATAAAAGAGCATTTTCGGAGCGCTCCGAAAAAAGGAGTCAGAAAAGAGTCCAACTAAGGAGCATTTGCGGAGCGAAAGAAAAATTTGCTTGTTACTGTCCTGAGTCTCAGTATGACTAAGAAATTCCACTTAATTATGTGTGTAGCAAAAGGTTGTTTTCCTATTATTTGTGCTTTGGACAAAAAAAAAACATAGCTGCACCACACAAGAATGATAAAAACAAGATTACACAGAGCCCAAGAAAAACCTCATAAAAGACTCTTTTCTGGCATTATCTAAGAGCTCTTTAAGAGCCCAAAGAAACCCTCATAAAAGACTCTTTTCTGACATTATCTAAGAGCTCTTTCTGAGGGACCATTTTCGAATGTAATGACCCTCTTTTCTGAAGGTTTTCGGAGCAATTATGATTGTTTTTTGGGCTCATAAAGAGCGTTAACGCTCCGAAAAAGGTGTCAGAAAAGACTCTTTTCGGACTCATATGGCTTGCTGGGAATGTACTGAACGTTGATATCTATGTAGTTAGTACTCGCAAACTGCCGTCTCCAAAATCATTTTTGTTTACACTTGGATCTTGTATGCAAGCATCAAACGTTTTAAATGCTAAGGGTAATGCGAAAGATAAGGAGATTTTTATAAAGTTATATAAGTGTTATTAATTTAAACAAAAACATTAAGGCTAGGCTGGGTGAATTTTGTATCTTTATAAACGATAAAAAATATTCTTGGTCCTCTGAAAAAGTTGTTGCGTACTCTAGCGATGATGCCGAATTTCTAAAAATGCTGTTGTCTGAAGCTTGTTATGCTGTGGATGTCATTTCCCGTGATTACAATGGTGGAACACCTGTAAACACAATCAATATACAGCCACAATAGCAACACTTAATTTTGGAAATTTTGTAACATATTTAAAGAATTTTGATATCTTCTTTCTATTTGAAACGCATGTAATAGCAAACAAACGTAATCTTTATACAACTTACTTTCAAAACTACTCTTTATACTGGATTGATGCAAAAACAAAATCACACAACGCTGGTTATATAAATACTTAGAAATTTGTTTAAAATATAAAAAATAATAATTAATGAATTTGTTTAGCTGTTTTGTATTATAAAACAATATCTAATGTGATATATGTGCAAATGTTAATATAATGTACTAATTTTTTAAATAATCAAAACTTTGTTAAAAAGAATAATTTTTAAATAAAATTAAACGTAAATATATAAATGAAATTGATTAAAATAATGTTAAATTTACTTCAAATGCAGTTTTAAATGCCAATCTGGCTCTCAACTATTTAGTTATGCCAAACATAGATAATTAAGAATATTTAATCATTAAGATTGTAATATATTTTCATTATATCTATTAATAAATAATAAATAAAATAATAAATACTAGCTATTCGGGTTACTCTCTTATAGGTATTACATATCGTTGGTCTCATGTAGAAAGGCCCTAACTCGCTATTTTTTCGAAATTTGTTTTATTTTGCGATTCCAATGCATTTAACACAAATACACCTCCTCAAAAAAATTTATTGCAATAGTGTAAAAAATAACGCTTTTATAAGCAGTTGTAGAAAAAAAGTTACATGTTGAATATTACAGTTTCTATTATGTTTTTACCTTCTCCTGCAAAGTTTCAAATATGCGAGTTAGGGCCTTTCTACATGAGACCATTCGATATGTATGTATGTATGTGTATACAAATGTGTGAATACTCTCAAATAAAAATACGAGCGATTTAAGCAATAAGAATTGTAAATCTTTGCAATAAAAATTGCTTCGTGTAAGTTGGGATTAAGAATTGGTAATTAAATTAAATTAAATTTCAAGACATTTAAAATAAATTACATTGCCCGTAAAATAAATTTGCACTAAGACTGAATAAAAACCACTGAATAAGGATATTCTAGTCCTATAACCAGTGTAGGGAGAGTATTTAATATTCGGCTCAACCGAATGTAGCACTCTAACTTGGCAAATAAAGTAAAATTTCCAATATTTAGATTTACTTTCAAAATAATAAAAGTTAAATAAAATGTAATAAAATTTTTTAAAAATTGCTGGAATATTTTCAAAAACAAGGAAATGACACATATACATACATACATACATACATACATACATACAAACATACATATGTACATACATACATACATATTTATATCTCCCTCACAGCAACCCATATGAGTCCGAAAAGAGTATTTTTTGACATCTTTTCCGGAGCGTTCATGCTCTTTATGAGCCCAAAAAACAAACATCATTATTGCTCCGAAAACCTTCAGAAAAGAGGGTCATTACATTCGAAAATGGTCCGTCAGAAAGAGCTCTTAGATAATGTCAGAAAAGAGTGTTTTATGAGGGTTTTTTGGGCTCTTAAAGAGCTCTTAGATAATGTCAAAAAAGAGTCATTGCAATTTTAAATACAACAAATTTTAAGATCGCATTTATTTTTATTAAATAGTTTTTAGTTAAACAAAAAGGGAATTCATTTACAAATAAACTAAATTAGAAATGGAAAAAATTAAATAACTTGTATTTACAGTAAGAAAAATAAAATGGAATTCTTAAATAAAATATATAAAAATGGAAAAAAAAATTTTAAGCAAATTTTTCTTTCGCTCCGAAAATGCTTTTTAGTGTGACTCTTTTCTGACTCCTTTTTCGGAGCGCTCCTAAAATGGTATGCTGGATTATTTGCTTATATTATAAAATCATTTGTATTATAATAATCGTTTAAAAGAGATTATTAACGTTAGAATTATCATAAATAATCAAAAAAAAAGTCTGATAACAGCGTGTGTACTAAACACACTGTTTGAGGTGAAATAAAGAAAATAATTATATTAACCTTGTATAGGTAGGAATAAATTTTAGACCATCAGCAGTTTGCAAAAAGGACGAGAGTAAATTCCAATTCGTTGTATCGTAGTTTACAGGAAAGGGCCCAATTTCTTCTGGGTTAATTATAACAAACTTGTCAGGATTCGGTAAATCATTAAGGATCTGACTTTTCTTCTTTTCGATCCACACTTGTGGTTTGGTGTTTGAGAAATTTAAATTTTGTTCTTGGATAATGACCAAAGGTATCCACCATAGCATTTTATCACGTTCAGGGACGTCGTGTGGCCGTTCTCTTAGATAGACTTTTTGACTTATTGTAGCTATTTTCTTTGCGTAATCACGCTCAACATTTACTACTGGTAACCGATCTTTTGTGATCCACGAACCAGCTATTTCCGCAATGCTATATTGCGCTGGCAAAGTTTCATCAAGTATAGCTTGCTTCGTTAGGGCGTCCCACAAATCGTCACCGAAAAATGTGCCATAGTGGCGATCCGCTATAAATTTTCTTACGCCAGTCTGAAAAGTGGACCCACCAAGTGTATAATTAAGCATTCGTATTACAAGTTCCGTTTTGTAGGACGTAGTTTCCTGTTTCATGCCCGTTATGCGTGAATGGGGGTATCTCTTGCTAAACTCGTAGTAAAGGGAATACAGTACAGTCATGGGATATTTCCCATTAAACTCGATACCCTTGTCAATCTATAATATTTTAAGTTAGAGTAAATTGTGATTTTTATTTCTATTAAATGGTTATTCTATACCTCTAAAACAATATTGGCAGCTAGGAAACTTGCCAAAGCCTTATTCACATGAGCGTCACTCCACCAGTATGGCGTCACCCATGAGCCGAGCCATTGGTAAATCATTTCTTGAGTTAAACCATAATATCCGCGTTTGACCAGTTCTCGGTCTCTGTAAACAATGCAAGAAAACAGTAGAATTATCCAGCGATCAATAAACTTAAAAATTCTTAACTTGGTTAAACAACAATATCAATTTTAATTGGAAAATTCTCTAAAAAATTGTATTTACATCTTTAAATTGAAGGACTCAAAAAAACATGAAAAAGGAAATTTTTTGTAAAAATTTGTTTAAATTTAACATTAAATTTGCAGAAATCTAAAAAATAATAGCCTATGGTCTATTTTTATACCTTCCACCACCATAAGTGGTGAAGTTTTTCATTTCGTGTGTAACACTGAGAAATACTCATCTGAGACCCAACAAAGTATATATTTATATTCTTGCTCCTTACGAAATTCTAAGTCGATTGAGCCATGTCCGTCTGTCTGCTGTCTGTCTCTCACTCTCACTTCCAAAGGACACAACCGAAATCAACAGTGTTTACATAAACCCGTTTATATATAGTTATCCTAAGCAGTTTTGTATTGAAAATGAGCAAAATCGGAGTCAAGGGCCAAAATGTGAGACAACCTCTATAAAAATTCGATATTTTTAAACATTTTTCTTGCAATTTTTTAAATATATTGCAGATATGCTCATGAAATTTTGTATACGCTCTTTTTATGATAAAAGAAGAAAGTAAGAGGAAAATAGTAAGAATAGGTCCATGATTTCTTATAGCATCAAAAGTCAATTAGCATTTGTATTTTCCAACTACGGATATATTGGATCCAAATGTGAGCTCTAAATGAATTGGCTTCCTTCAAGTATGCTCCTATAACTTCGGTTGACGTTGAGAAATCATTTTCTATGTACAAATTTTTTTTGCGTCCGAACAGACAAAGTTTTACTTTTGATAATATAAAAAAGTCTTTATTTGTTTATACAAACAAAAATTCTTTTTAAAAGATTTACGTTTAAATAATAATAGACTGATTTTTTTTTGTTTTTAATAAAAATAAAAAAAAAAATTTTTTTTATTAAAAATTTTCAAGTTTTACTGCATATTTTGGATTTTTTAGTGCATTTTTTGGATTTTTTAGTGCATATTTTAAGCGCATATTTTCAATTCTTTAGTGCATGAAAATTTTAGCCCTAATTATAATAAAAACAAATACTGTCCTTCAAGCCAATGATAATAGAGATCAGTTTCTTGAATATTTGATAACTTTTGCTCCTTGATTCACTCCTCTTTAATTTTGACGACAGTAAATGTTCCAAAGAAAATGATAAACATTTTATTTTGTTTCCCTAATAGAAAACACTTAGTTGTCAATGAAACAAATCACGACCGAATTCAACCAAAAATATCGATGAATTTTCTAATCACCCTACACCGTGAATGCCATAATTAAAGCTCTCAAATATCATTTATTTCAAACATGTTTAAAGCCTCAGTTAGCCGACTGTAATGGAATGTAACTGCAACAGTAAGAAACAGCTGATGGATATTGTTATGTGTAAAGTAATGTAAATGGTTATAGAGATGTAAAGTAACGCAACACCGTAATGTATGAATCTGTAAGAAATAGAATTTCCTTACATTTTTACGACATTACACTACATTCCGTTCCAGTCGGCTAACTGAGGCTTAAGCCTCTCTATTGCGATGCGAAAGCAAATTCGATGCGAAGTGTAATTGCGATAAGAGTACAAATTGATACTCTGTATCGTTCACGCAAACGCTTTCACAAAATAATTTAAAAAAGTAGCAACAAAATTAAATGTCAAAACTTGTAAATCAAAACATTTTAAACAAATTGTTTGTGCATTTCGCATTTTTCTTACTTACATGATGCGTTCCATTTGCGTTTGATATTGTGTTATTGCAAAAGATTTGCGCTAATGGACGAAGAGAAAATGCAAAAACGCAATAAAGAGTACCAATTATTCGATTACGTTTAATTTTTCTTTCGCATCGCAATAGAGAGTAACCCCCCTGAGCTTAGCACTGATTTCATATGATATTCCATTAGATACCTTTCGACCTCAATTAAAGTATCGGTAGTCGAGTGACATCATATCGCCCAATCAGTTTGTTATCAATATTCTCCAAATTATATGAAAAGTTTCTGACCATTTTGGTCAGACATAATAATCGCAATAAACGCAATTATTGAGCTTAATATTTCATACAAAATCATAATTAATTATTGCGCAATAAGTACGAAATTGTTATTATATTGAGTAAGATTTCGAATGCAACACTGTTTAAAACTGTGTTTAGTGAACAAAATTGTATAAAAGAAAACAAAATAAATCATAAAAAAATCAATGTGAAGGTAAGTTTGTTTACATAGAAACACAACAACCATTTAGAGTATTATTGTATTGTTTTCCAGCTGTCAAATGATTATTGAGTAAGCTGAAAATTGTGTATGCCTGAAAACTTCAATTAACCGAATATTGACTCAACAGTTTTAACAGTTTAATTTTTATTAATGTATGTACGTATGTACATATGTAGGTAGAAATCACCAAAAATTTACAAACAAAATTTGTTTTGTTACTTACTTAAACATCAATAGGCCCCAATTGTCAGCCGGCCGCACTGATGCTAGACCTGGTATGGCGAGCACATCAATTTTCGTCAATGGAATCGAAACGTTAAAGTATTTGTTCAAACAATTATAAACTGTTATTAGTTTTCCATAAACTTCCTTAAATTATAAAATTATTTTTTATTAATTGAAACATGTTTAAGGTGTTTTATATGGTGTTCAGACAGGCATTTTTAATTGAAATTTTTAATTAATGCCCTAATTGAATTTAATTATCCATACAAAACTTCAATTAAGTTAATTGTTCTAATAATTGTTAAAATTAAAAATACAACCCTGTGACAAGTGTGTTTAGTTAGCACAATAATATTCAATCAACAAACTTTGTTGAAATTTGACAACTCAAATTTAAATAAATGCAAACAAAAAATGGCGGGTCAAGTTGAATGTAAGTTTTTAATATAAAATTTGTTAAAAAATTGTAAATAAATAAAAATTACCTATTTATTTTTTTGTTTTTGAGAATTTGCAAATTCTTATTTTTTCTTTTTGTAATAAATACAAACTTTGAATCAGAATTTACACAATTAAAATATAAACAATTTTTTGTCAGCTGCTGTCAAACGCTAATTAAATTAGCAATATTGAGCATGTGTGAACACTTTTTAATTAACCAATAATTGACTCATTTAAAAATGCATGTCTGAACACCATATTAAATAGAAAAGGGAAACTATACCTCCAATTCGGAATGTAGGTCTGGAGTTGCCCATATGGTAATATTAGGCTCAACCTCTTGGTCTGTTTGAAGAGGAATGTACTTTTCTAATTGTGAGATGACAAACCCAAACGTAAAAGTTGACATTGGCGGTGTAGTTTCAAAATGATCCAAAACGTAAGTAATATCTTCGTTGTTTTGTTTCGAAGGTCTATTATAGAAATATTTACTATGTAATGTATTTTCGGCGTGAAGATTTACATATATTGTTTAACTTACAGTTCATCAGTTCTAAGTAAAGGCGTGTTAAATAACGTTATAAAATCTCGTGGTCGTGAAATGGAAACAGTAAATGGTACCTTAAATAAGCGGGACCAATATACATAGATTCAAAACATAAAGAGCTGTTAATAAATAATACACTTTAAACAGTTACTTACCTTAAAGCCAGGTTCATCAAAGCATGGAAAGAGACGACGTGCGTTGTTGGGTCTCATGTAAGTCGCTAAATATATTCTCTTTTCGGTATCGTTAGCTATAGTGAATGATCCTTTAAAAAGGCCTTCAGTTGATTCCCATATATAACCTTCAAAATCCATTTTTAACTCACAATGAGCACATTCATTTACTTTATCTTTTAAATATATGTCATAAACTGTCTTTTTGGGCATTCTGTCGCCGCGAATGACCGGTATATTTTCAACATGTACATTTGCATCCCTGAATATAAAAAATATTTAAATTATATATATTATATATTTGGAGGTAAGAATGTATAAGCGGACTTGCCCGGAATTCCTCGAAACCTTTACTAGCTTGATTGATCTATCATTAATTTGCAAATCAAAATGTGCATGCAAAGAAATCTTTCTGATCGGCACGCTCCAGCTTAAATTCATAGTAATACTTCCAGTGAATGTGTTTTCCATAATGTTTGGTCGTAAATCGATTTTATATCCTCCTGGTAGAACATCTTTTGAAAGTCGTGCGTCTGGTATGAGTGCATGTGATGCTGACAAATCTATACTTCTTTTAGTTTGGATCTATAAAATGATATTAAATAAAATTATTTTACAGTTACTCCGGGGATTCCTACGTCGTTTCTCATTTCCTGCATTCTCGGGAAATTTCGTAATGTTATCAAAAAATAAGCTTAAAATTAATAACAATTCTGGAATTTTTATAAAAAATTCATAACATACATAAAAAAATCATCCTTTAGTTTATGTGTGTAATTGGCACAAGTTTGTCTTTGGGTCTTCAGATTTTATTTATATCTTTAGCATATATTCCTATAGAAATTACGAACAATTTGAAAAATATTTTAATATCCTACACCACCATAGTGGGGAGGGTATATTAGAATTGTGCTGATGTTTGTAACGCTCAAAAATATTAGCCAAACACCCACCCTAAACTATACCCATCAACTCAGAATCACATCCTGAGTCTATTAAAGGATGTCCTTTGTGCGCGGACATATTTCAATAAAATTTAGTTCGGCCCAAAGTCGGTCGTGATTGAATTTGGTTTCAATCGGCCCATTATTTTACTTAGCCCCCATTCAAATGTCCTCCCGAAATAGGGGTTTATCGGCCATTAATGTTGGATTTATGCACATATTCAAACAAATTCCCCTAGAAATAAGTTATACATGATTCTTAATCTCGTCAACAAATTTTGTGCAGATCGGTCCACAATTGGCCATATAAGGCCTATTGCCGAAAATCACTTTAAACAACATAACTCTCTTAAAAATGTTGGTATACAAATCATATTCAACGTAAACCTATTTCATATATACAAAAATCTTTTCTCCCAATTACTATATATAACGGTCGGTCCATAATTAGTCGTAGTTACCATATAAGATCCCCTTCGGCAATCCCTTTAACATCTATAAATCTTTTATAAGTATTCATATCAGGATAAAATTTAACACAAAGAATATTTATATTCACAAAAGTCATGCCACTACATTTTTGGATTATTATATATAGCCCATTTCTGAAAATTTGTTTTTACACATATATTAGGTGTAGGGTTTTATATGGTCGGGCTTGACCTACTATACTTTCTTGTTAGATCTTTTTATTAAGAAAATAGATTTTGGCAAAAAAGTACGAAAAAGAGATACTATTTTAAGTAATTAAAAGTTTGAATCGCAATCGAAAGAATTTTTGCTCTGCATTCATTTTAGATGGATGCATTTTAAATTTTATTTCGAAGATAGAAAGGGTAACTGAAGGTTCTCGTTTTTAACTATTTTGATCATCTAAAAAGTAACAGACACCTGTCCTCTCCTTTTTTTAATGAAAGGCAGACAAACGTAAAATTTTTATTCTATCTTTATTAGTTCTGGAGATACACATTACCATTTTTACCCGTTTTATTCCCCTTAATATCTGAATTTCCAAAAATCCCTTTTTAGTGGGTCTATTTAATATAAAAGCAATAGTGATTCATTTTAATATAAAACGAAATTTGTTTCGATACATACAGTGGCGGCCGTATACATATTTAATATTAATTAGATTTATAGTAACATAAGAGTATTTTCAAATTGTTCCCCAAAAATATTGTCGGTAAGTTTAAAAAAAGTCTTTTAATAGAAAATTAAAAAGTTTTGCATTAAATCTTTAACCATAAAGAATCAACTTTTTTTTTTTTTTGCATAAACTTTTTTATTGTATCTTCATTTTAAATGAACTAACAATAGGTATTCAAATCCTAAAACTAAAGTTAATTAAGATAAGTCCAGCCAATGCTAGACAAAATCTAGTTTTCAAATTCGATAGGATATAATGAGCAACTTGTATTTATTCATCTGAGGGCGGTGGTGTCCCTCCTTCTCAAACGGCTATGACCGGGATGTTGTAAGATGTCTCGAGCGAGGGGATTTGGATGAGTTTCCAGCTTACCCAAATAATGGGCCACGTGTTTAGTTATTTCCCATTTGACAAGTGGAACATCAAGATCGTTGTGTATGTTGTTGTTTTTAATATACCAAGGAGCGGTAGTTATCATTCGTAGAATTTTGTTTTGACGGCGTTGAATTTTCTCAATATTGGAGTTGGAGGCAGTGCCCCATAACTGGATACCATAGCACCAAATTGGCTTTAAGATTGAGTTGTAGAGTAGAAGCTTACAATCAAGCCGAAGGACGGAGTTTCTGCCGATGAGCCAATGAATTTGGGCTGCTTTCAGTTTCATTTGAGTCAGCTTAGCATCTATATGTGGTTTCCATGTGAGGCGACGGTCCAGATGAATACCAAGATATTTCACGTGTGAGTTTTGAGGCACTATATGGTCATTAATACGAATAGGGGGACATGATTCCCTACGAAGAGTAAATGTTACGTGGGTGCATTTCTGTTCATTTATTTTTATTCCCCATTGTCTTGCCCATTTCTCTACTTGCGTTACGTGGTGCTGTAATTGAATCGAGGCATCTTTTGGATCTTTGTGAGTACTGAAAAATGCCGTATCATCAGCAAATGTTGACGTGTGAATTTCATTGTTTGTTGGCATGTCTGCTGTGTACAGCAAGTATAGAATTGGTCCTAAGATACTACCTTGAGGGACGCCAGCACCTATAGGTTGAGGACGGCTTAAATAATCACCTTCTTTAATCATAAACTGACGGTCGATTAAGTATTTCCATAGTAGGTGTTGAAGATTCACCGGCAAGTTCTGCTTTAATTTAGATATCAGGCCTTCATGCCATACTTTGTCGAAAGCTTGAGAGACGTCAATAAAGAGTGCCGAACAGTATCTCTTTTCCTCAAAGGTTTTTCTAATGACTTGTACCAATCTATGTGTTTGTTCTATTGTACTGTGTTGACGTCTGAAGCCAAACTGGTGATTGGGAATGCAGTTGTTTTCATTCAAAATCGGAGTCAGCTTGGTTATAAGCAATTTCTCGAATAATTTGGACATAGTTGGAAATAGACTTATTGGCCTATACGACTCAACTTTGCAAGGATCTTCTCCCGGCTTAGGAATCATCTTCATAAAGAATCAACTTGTTCCGAAAAAGAAAGAACAATCATTAATAACCTAAAAACCTCTGGTAAAACCGTATTACTAATTTATTTGGTTGCTCCAGAGAAAAAGTATACAATGCCATCAAACATTTAAATTTTAAATACATACGAATAACTACAAATGTTGCAAGAGCTCCCAAACAGCGAAAAACAAACAAAGGAGAAAACTAAATTATAAAATTAATCTCTCAAGCTGATTCCTTTGAAACGCAAATACATATTAATGTGCAGTCATCATGTTGGATCAAAGTTTTATCTAGAACAATAAGATGAAGACTTATGGCCGAATAAAATACTAACTATTGTTTAACTATTACTTGGTATTCTTATGGCAAACTAAGCTTTGCGAATAAAGAATCATTAGTTAAGCATTTGCCATTAGCTAACTAAAGACTGTGAATTTAGCCAGTTTCTCTTTGTGGCTGCATCGCACAACGCAAAACTTTTGTATCAGTAAATAATATAAAATCAGGGTTAGAGTTTGCAAAAGAAAATTTAAAAAGCGTACTTTGGACTGATGATTTAAAGTTTTCCCGCTGGGAATCTAATAAATTCAAGGCTCCGTAGTGACCGAAAATTGTTGTTGGGGACTCCTGCTACTTTAAGGACGAATATTTCCAAAGCTGTTGTAGATCGCAGACCTTTCAATTATAGTTATTTTAAAGTCGTATTCTTGGATATTTTAATTATAGACATTAAAACTAAATTTATAAGTATAAGTACAAGAAGCCAGGGTGTATCCACAATAATTTTTGTTAAGATATACTTGGAATTTGTAATTATAGAGGTATTATTGTCAAAAGAAAAGAAGTGTCACATCATCAGACTTTTTATTGATATCACAATCCGGAGGGCTGGCCAGCTGAAGGAAAAGCGAGTAAGTACCAAAAATGTAATAATTCAAATTATTTTCTTTACCATAATTTATTTTATTTTTATAAATTCCATATTTAAAATTGCTTAATACCTTTATAATCAAATAATGTAGAATTTAATCAATGAGTGCATAGAGTGAATACCCCAACTATTTTTACTTATACTCAAGAATGATAAAATAAAGATTACGCTATACCAGTGTCGGCCAACTCTTGTTGAAACGACGAAGTTTGGTCGGGTTTCACACACACACAGCACGAACGTTTACGAAACAAAAAAAATAGAGAGGAAAAAACAAACAAAATTCACTCAGTTGCATACCAGCATCAACAAAGGCAGGTTGTTGTCGCTTTCTTTGATAAATTGTGATTAAATTTTATGAAATAGGTACACTGGTAAAATATTCAAACAGCACATTAAAATACAACTTATATATATATTATATTTCAATTTTAAATAATTGATTTAAAATTAAATAGATTTTATTTAATAATATTTATTTTATTAATTTAAAATTTGTAATTAAATAAAAATTATATAAATTTAATATATTAAATTTTTGATTTTTAATAAATACATTTTTTGATTTTCATTCAGTATGTGGGATATTGGTTGGGAAAATTCATTTTTATTTTCATTAAATATTTTTAATGAAGCAGAATGCCTTGTTTGCAACCAAAAAATTAAAGAGAAATTTGCATGCAATTTAAAGCGGCACTATAACCGCCACTCAGATATGCATTCTCTTATTGGAATTGCTAGGTCTAATTTAATTATCAAGTTAAAAGAAGATTTAAGAATTAAATATAATCAGTTCATGAATACCAATCATGACCAAATCATTTCCTCAACAAGTGGTCCACTCAAGGCGACCTATACAATTTCATTAGCCTTAGCTAAAAAAGGTCGACCTTTTGAGGATGGGGAATTATGGAAAGAAATTTGTATTTCAGTTTTTCCATTTTTTGGGGATGTTGGGAAAAAAATGGAAAATATTGTGAATGAAATGGCTTTGTCCCGCAACACTATTATGCGTCGAACAGAAAAAATAGGGTTATTTATACAATCCGAAACAAATGAGCGGATTACAAATGCTAAATACGTTTCGGTTTGTTTCGACGAAAGTCTTGACAATAATGACACCAGCCAAATGATCATTTGTATTCGCACAATAGACGATAATTTTAATTCTTTTGAAGAAATATTAAAACTTGAATCCTTCTATGGAAACGTTAATGGTGAGACGATTTATTCATCTTTTGAGCGGAATGTTTTGTCCTTAATAAACAGAAATAAGTTGTCTGCTGTCTGTACGGACGGTGCAGCCGTTTTAGTTGGGCGAAAGCAGGGCTTTGTAGGGCGCTTATTAAAAGCAGGAATAAATATTCCAACATTTCACTGCATCATACATCAACAAGCCCTATTCGCTAAATCTCTTGGCTTTGCTGATACAATGAAAACAGCCATTAAAATAATAAATCGTTTAAGAGGTGGTCATAATGCTGTTATGCATAGGAAGTTGGTGGCATTTTTGGAGGAAGTAAATGCGGAGTATGCAGAAGTCCTTTTGTTCACGGAAGTGAGATGGCTAAGTCGAGGGAAAAGCTTAGATCGACTCTTTAGCCTAAGAGTGGAAATTGATGCTTTCTTGCAATCTGAGGCTTCCCCAAAGGACACAGACTTGCTTACTGCCATTAAATGTCCCGACTTCTTATTGGAATTAGCATTCCTTACTGACATAACCCGGCACATGAATAATTTAAATTTAGTTTTACAGGGAAAAGATAAAAACATTTGCGAAACATTATATGCAATCACTGAATTTAGCAGAAAATTAGTGATTTTGCAAAATCAAATGGCTTCCCAAAATTTGTTAAATTTTGAAAAAGTTTCGGAAATACATTCCAAATTTCCAAATTTTAATAAATTAAACCTCTTTTCAGAAGAACTTAAAAAACTTATAGAAACTTTTAAACTAAGATTTAAAGATATTTTTGGCATGCAATGGGTTGTTAATATTTATAACAACCCACTGACATGTTCAATGGAAAATGTACCATTAAATATTCAACAAGAACTGGTCAATATGAGAAACGATTTATCGTTACCATTGGAAACTGGTATTCCATTTTGGAAAAATATTTGTCCCAAAAAATATGGTGCCAGTAGGGATCTTATATTGAATCTTATTTCAATGTTTTCGACAACATATATATGCGAGGCAACATTTTCGTCGTTGTCTCAAATTAAAAGCAAATATCGAAATAAATTGTCTGACAACCATGTAGAAACTTTGCTCAAAATTAAATGTTACAACAAAGAAATTGACATTGATAAATTAATTGAGTTTCATAATTTAAACACTTAAAAACCATTTGAATTAAATTTACGTTCATAAATATTAATTTTTTAATCATTCATTACTTAATTTTAACACAAAAAACCTCTGAAAACCAATGAATTATAATATTTTTAAACTTATTTTTAAGATAACATACTATGTGAAAAGAACTTACGTACCTGTTTTCTTAAAGAAAAAAAAACATAATAAGTTAACATTTAACATATATAAGCAAAAATAGTAAAACAATCCAACAACGCAAACAAAAGAAAACAAATGCATTTCTCCATGTGTATTTTTACCAATACACTCTCACTTTTGTTAAACTCAACTAAACATTCTCATTTCTCTTTTTGGCCACCAATGCGCTATACGCATGATTTCCCGTTATGTGACGTAGAAGGGCCATTCTAAGGGCTACCAATAATGTTTCATGTGTTAGAATTAAAATTTCTTGCGAAAAATTTGTGTTTTATGTGTTGGCAACCTTGCAATTGAAATCTCTGAGAGTTCTAAAATAAAATCTGTTTAAAAAAGAAAAACAAACAAAAACAACCCTGCAGGCAGTTTGGTAGTCGACTACAAAAAAAATTAACTTATTATGCACTTTTGATTGGGTGACTATAAACTAACTACAAAGTAATGCAGAGTTGACCCAAAATCAAAATTTTACTCTTTCTGTAGTTATGTTTTTGTTGTGGACTAATTTTGTTTGATTTTATTGCAGTATTTTTTTGTTTTGGTTTTATTTTTTGGTTACTTTTTGTAATTTTGTTTCTTTACTTTTTTCTTGTTTTCGCGTGTTACTTAATAAGACGATTTGAAGTCTTCGACAAATTTTTATTCGACGGCTGAAGTTATTCTTGATATATTAAAGTAAATATTAGTATTATTTGTATATTAACATTTATAATACTTTTATTTAGATTTATTACACTTGGACAAGTAAAAAATTAAAAGTGATTAATTAAAAGTTGAATTAAAGTGATAAATTAAAAGATAAATGAAATAAGAAAAAGTAATAGTGTTAAGTGTTTGTTGATTATTTAAAATTTGTTTTCCTATATATTGTGAATTTGGTTTTGAGCTTGAGATCTCTTTTTATATTTTAAGTTTGTTAATTTCGATACTCCGTTGTGTATCTTCTTCTTGATTTAACTTTTTTTAATCAACAGAATCAATAGACTTAAAATAAATGAAGAGAAATCAAGCTCAAAATTAAATACACCTAATTCTGTTTTTACGCGATAGATACGTTCCTCGAAAACTCGCGTAAAAAAACTGCGTAAAAAAGATAGAGTATCCATACATAACGAGGGAATTGGTTCCACGTATGAAATATCAGGTAAAATAAGATAAATAATTCAAATTCATGTTGCTTTATACACAAACATATTTTTCTAATATTTTATTTTGAAATAACTTAAACTCTTAAACTTTTGAAAGGTCGTCTAACAAAAACTTTTACAGATGTTATTGCTGTCAATGTTTGTATGGAAATTAATCTAGAAGGGAACATGGCAAAAAGCGACTTAAAGATTTTAAGGAATTTTTTTCAGCCTTAAAAGGTAAAATATAATTAAAAACTTATATACCTATTATACATCATACAAATCTTTTATGCAGATTCCTGTCAATCTCTTGATTCAAATGATGTGGAAAAAGATATAAGGAATGCGCTAAAAGTTATAAAGAAGCGTCGTATCCATTCCGAATGCATAAAAAATAAAATTAAAAAAAAACTGTGACATAAGGCAACACAGGCAAATTTAGAGTGGACTTTTAATGAATTTTTTTTATTAATACTAGAGGTATGTTTTTAGTTTGTTTTTGTTTTTTTTTCTGAATTTCAAAGTGCCTTTGTACTAAATTTAATTTAATTTAATAATAATAATAAATAATAAACAAAATAATTTTTAAAGGTTTTTTATTTATATTTTATTGTTGATGAAACTAATTTACTAAAAATTATATTGATCCTAATATATAACTTTATTGTTTGTATATCAGGTTCATCGTTGTGCCATAATGATGATAAGTGACTCATTACTTTATATAATGAAAATTTAACTAAATAAAAACTAACTAGGCGCTAACATAAAACCAGCTCCTTTATAGCTAGCTATGAACAAGGTAACTTATAGTCAACTGAAAACAAGTTAATTTATAGTTACCTTAATAAAGACAGCTTATAGCTACTTGAAAAGTAGTTAATTTATAGTTACCTATACATTAGTAAACTTTAAGCTAATTTCAAGAACACTAACTTTAAGTTAGCTGAATTTTAGATGATTTCTAGTTGACTTTAAAGTAACTAACTTTAAGTTAGTTGAAAAGTAATGCAGAGTCGGTCAAATGACTACTTCGTAGGACATCGCCATGTTAAAATAGTCAGTTAAATACATTAAAAGTAATCCAGACATCAACCACAACTAATTGCGAAAAAGTTAGTTTAAAATACATTTAAAGCTAACTGAGTTGCCGACAGGGAAGTAAGAGTGCTATATTCGGCTGTGCCGAATCTTAAATACCCTCCACCTAACCGTACTAAGAAATACAAAAACTACACTGGTTATAGGACTAGCATATCCTAATTCTGTGTTTTCTATTCAGTCTTAGTGCAAATTTTATTAGTATTTGATATATTGTTTGAAAGACAATTTTACGACCAACATAATTTATGTTAAATATTTTGAAATTTTGTCTAATTTTCACCATTTTTAATTTATTGAATTACCAATTCTTACCATAATTTACAGAGTCTGTCTGATGTTCATAATAATCTTGAGTGTAACTTAACAAGAGTATAAAAAAGGGGTACAATTCGGTTTTAGTGATTTTGCTCAAAAAAAAAAAAAAAAAAATCAAAAAGGGCTTTTAGAGGAGATACCAGCAAAAAAAAAATTGTTGGCGGTCACGCCTATTTTCGAGGGGGCGGGCCCTTAAAGTTGAAAATATATAGGCCTATATCTCGGGAACTACTGGGTGTCTGATAATTTGTAATACATTAAATAAAAGGTATTAAAAATACCTTTCCAACGATATATATCATGATTATAAAATATGGACCGAATATGGGTTAAATCCGAAAAGAATATTTTTTGACCCGAATTTATTTGTTTTTTGGAAATGGTTCTATATGGCAGGTATGACAAATTATAGGCCGATCTTCTTAAATTTTGGAACAGCTATTTTCATGCATATGAGGATATTTCACGTAGAATTTCAAATTAATAACGGTATATTTAAGATATATATTAGTATTAACGTGGATTTCGGTAGTGGACCTTATGTGGGGGATATAGTCAAATATGGACCGATATTCTCAAAATCCAGCAGTTTGATTTAGGCATGTATGTAAATGATCCGTGTAAAATTTTGGATTGGTACCCTTATTTATAAGAGATTTATGAGTATTACAGTGATTTTCGGAAGAGGGCTTTATATGAGGCATACGGTTAAAAATAGACCGAAATTAACAAAATTGTGTGGAATGATTTTTGTATATATGTTAATGATCTGTGCAAAGTTTTGAGTCGGTACCGATATTTATACAATATATATAGGGAAAAATCTCTTTTTCAGATGTGGTCCTTGTATGGGAGCTATGACCAGTTCTGGGCCGACCACCATAAAATTTAGTACAGCAATTTATTTACCTATAAAGAGTATTTATGTCAAATTTTAGCCGTTTAACATTATTTATATCTGTTTTATATGTATTTAAGTGAATTTTGTAAGTGGACTTTATATGGGGTCTATGGTTAAACATGGACCGAACTAAAAAAAAAATTCCTTTTGCGATTTCTTTTTGTATAAGACTTATTTTAGCTGAATTTTGTCTTGATATTCGAATTTTATACGCATTTATTTATCATTAAGCCATATTTCGGGAATATATATATTTGTATGGGGGCTATAAGAAATCATATACCGATTTTTACTTTTTTCCGCAGACTTTCTTCTTTTATAGTACAAACAACGTATACAAAATTTCATGGTATTATCTGCAATATATTTCAAAATATTGCAATAAAATGGACGAAAAATATCAAATTTTTATGGAGGTGGTCTCACATATTGGTTCATAACGCTGGTTGACGTTTTTTTTTTTTTTTTTTTTTTTTTTTTTTTTTTTTTTTTTTTTTTTTTTGCATATTCTTTTTTAGTGTATCTTCATTTTAAATGAACTAACAATAGGTATTCAAATCCTAAAAAAAAAGTTAATTAAGATAAGTCCAGCCAATGCTAGGCAAAATCTAGTTTTCAAATTCGATAGGATATAATGAGCAACTTATATTTATTCATCTGAGAGCGGTGGTGTCCCTCCTTCGCAAACGGCTATGACCGGGATGTTGTAAGATGTCTCGAGCGAGGGGATTTGGATGAGTTTCCAGCTTACCCAAATAATGGGCCACGTGTTTAGTTATTTCCCATTTGACAAGTGGAACATCAAGATCGTTGTGTATGTTGTTGTTTTTAATATACCAAGGAGCGGTAGTTATCATTCGTAGAATTTTGTTTTGACGGCGTTGAATTTTCTCAATATTGGAGTTGGAGGCAGTGCCCCATAACTGGATACCATAGCACCAAATTGGCTTTAAGATTGAGTTGTAGAGTAGAAGCTTACAATCAAGCCGAAGGACGGAGTTTCTGCCGATGAGCCAATGAATTTGGGCTGCTTTCAGTTTCATTTGAGTCAGCTTAGCATCTATATGTGGTTTCCATGTGAGGCGACGGTCCAGATGAATACCAAGATATTTCACGTGTGAGTTTTGAGGCACTATATGGTCATTAATACGAATAGGGGGACATGATTCCCTACGAAGAGTAAATGTTACGTGCATTTCTGTTCATTTATTTTTATTCCCCATTGTCTTGCCCATTTCTCCACTTGCGTTACGTGGTGCTGTAATTGAATCGAGGCATCTTTTGGATCTTTGTGAGTACTGAAAAATGCCGCATCATCAGCAAATGTTGATGTGTGAATTTCATTGCTTGTTGGCATGTCTGCTGTGTACAGCAAGTATAGAATTGGTCCTAAGATACTACCTTGAGGGACGCCAGCACCTATAGGTTGAGGACGGCTTAAATAATCACCTTCTTTAATCATAAACTGACGGTCGATTAAGTATTTCCATAGTAGGTGTTGAAAATTCACCGGCAAGTTCTGCTTTAATTTAGATATCAGGCCTTCATGCCATACTTTGTCGAAAGCTTGAGAGACGTCAATAAAGAGTGCCGAACAGTAACTCTTTTCCTCAAAGGTTTTTCTTATGACTTGTACCAATCTATGTGTTTGTTCTATTGTACTGTGTTGACGTCTGAAGCCAAACTGGTGATTGGGAATGCAGTTGTTTTCATTCAAAATCGGAGTCAGCTTGGTTATAAGCAATTTCTCGAATAATTTGGACATAGTTGGTAATAGACTTATTGGCCTATACGACTCAACTTTGCAAGGATCTTTTCCCGGCTTAGGAATCATCTTTACTAGTGCAATTTTCCAAACCGGAGGGTAGTACTCAAGCCGTAAGATGGCATTAAAAAGAAAGAGGATTAATCTTTTTGCAATGCGAGGCAGCTCAAAAATCATTTTATTGCTGATATTATCAAACCCAGGTGCTTTTTTAACATTTAAATTATCAATAGCCTCAACAACCTCCAGATATTGAAATCTTATTTGTACAGGTGGTCTGGCAACAACAGGCGGTAGTTGGCTAATGTCAGTATCCATATTGGGAGTGAATACATTTTTTAAATGACTTACGAAAAGGTTGCCTTTTTCTTCGTTATTTCGTGCCCAAGATCCGTTCAAAGTACGCAGTGGAGGTTTTGCGATTACGGGTTTTCTTAGATTTCGGACTGCACGCCATAATGAATAATTTGACTGGGAAGTTGCGTCTAGACCTTCCAGATGTTGTTTGAGAGACTCTGCTTTTTGCGCTTCTAGCAAGATCCTAAGATTTTTGGTACATTCTCTCAACCTAGTTTTAAGTTGGGGCGATCTGTGTTGTTGCCACTCTCTTCGGACTCTCCTTTTTTCAGACAATAGTTGCTCAACATCTGCAGAAAAAACTCTGTTGTACCTATTCGGGCGGTAAGTGGAAGAAGCATGTTCTGCGGCTTTCTCGACATGTTCATTAAGACTTTTTATACAGGCATCGATGTCTTCAGCAGTTTTTAACGGGAGTTTCTCTGTGCAGTGAGTGCTGATGTATTTTTTGTATTTTAACCAATTCAGACGTTTGACAAGAAGTAAGGCATCAGTTACGATTTGCTGAGGACTTCTGATGGTGATTACAGTGGGTGAGTGATCTGAAGAAAGATCCAGTGAAGCCTCGACTTCAATGAGTTCCGGGGATACCCCTTTCGCCACGCCGAAATCGATAACGTCAGGAATTTTTTGCTGGTCAGTTGGCCAATAAGTTGGTTGACCAGTTGAAATCACATTCAGTCCCATTTCAGATAGGGAGTCGTACAAGATACGACCTTTAGGGCTAACGAGTCGTGAGCCCCAGAATGTATGCTTAGCATTGTAGTCGCCAGCCGCTATGAAACGGCTACCTAGTGATTTGTAAAAATCTCTATACTGATCTTTTGTTATTGAAAATCTGGGCGGACAGTAAACTGACGAAATCACGAGGTTTTGACAAAAGTTTTCAATACAGATGTTTGTTGCTTGAAGATAGCACTCTGAAAGACCACCCAATGAATGGTGTTTGATTCGCGATTTGACCAATATTGCCGAGCCACCACATGATCTATCTCTGGGGTCCTTGGTGTCGTAGAATGTATAACCACTTATTTTAAAAATGCTTCTCGACGTCATATGAGTCTCGGAAATCAGCATTACATCAATTTTCTTATTAAAAAGAAAATATTCAAGTTCATTTTTGTGTTGGCGTATGCCGTTTGCGTTCCAGAAACATATTTTGAGACAGTTCATGGTCTATTAAGTATGGCCTGCAGTAGCGTGGACTGCATTTTTTGCATCTCCTGCATCATACTTGTCATGCTTGTCATGAAATGGTTCATGGATTGCGCCAGATTCTCAATTATACCTTCAAGACGGCTAAAATTGTGGCTGTTTGTATCATTTATTGGTGATTCATTTTGCAGTGTTGGTTGGTTAGATCTTAGCACGTTGGCATATGAAAATTGGCTAGTGGATGCTTGTACTACGGGGGGAATAATTGTAATAGGTACTTTTGTCGTCTGGGTAGGGGTAGAAGCGGGTTTGTTGATCAAGGAGCGTTTAACGACCTCGAAAACAGGGCAACCCCTGTAGTTGGCAGTGTGGTTTCCACCGCAATTGCTGCATCTTTTTACCCTGGAATCATCCTTAGGTTTATCGCACTTTGAGGTGTCATGAAGATCCCCACAAACAACACAAACAGTAGGCAACTTACAATAAGATTTTGTGTGACTATATTCTTGGCAGTTCGAACACTGTACTGGGCCAGATCGCTTATGAGGTTCTTCCACTGTAACTCTTCGGTGCATTATGAATTTCAAGTCATATATAGGATGCTGGTTGACCTAAACAGATTTTGCTGATTTTAAATAGCAAACTCCTCGAAAGCACTTCTGACAGAATTATGGAAGGTTTGGATCTCGAATATATCTTGGGACTTCAAAAAACTGATTTCAACATCCAGACAGACAGGCAGACAGACGGACAGACATACAGACGGACATGGCTTAATCGACTTCGCTATCTATAAGGATCCAGAATATATATATACTTTATAGGGTCGGAAAATTATATTGTGGAAATTTCACACGGAATGACAAACTTATATATACCCTTCTCATGAAGGTGAAGGGTATAAAAAAACAACAAAAAATATAAACATGAAGAGTGCAGTGAGCAAATGCAAGCAAAACATGAGTAAACAAAACAAGTGAGAAAAAATTAGCCAAGAGAAACACAGAATGTGTGACGTCACAGGGCCTAAATGCGCAGAACATTTTAAAATTTTACGCGCGTTGACGTAATCTTTATTTTATCATTCTTGCTTATACTCATACTGTTATGATCAGTGATGCCAACTCTTACATTATTAAAAGCACTGTGAGCACATAAAAATAGGGTAAAAAGGGGTAAAAATTAACAAAATGTCGGGTAAAAAGCACCAAGATTAATATTCCTTATTATTTTAAAAAATTTTAATCGAAGTTGCCTTCAAGTTAGTTTTAAAATTTGTTTATTAATACTCGTAAGAGGAATAATTCTCATTTATTCCTTATTATTAAAGTTTTTATTTTTTGTTTGAGATCGATTGATTTTTATCAAAATAAGATAAGTAGAAAAACAAACCTAGAATCCATTTTAACAAATTACATAAAACATAATGATACATAAAACATATATGAATACATAAGTGCACATAAAAAATAACGATATATTTATAATGGCCAGTTGAATGGGGTGGCAAACACATGTAATTAATATCATATTTGAAAGATTAAACTTTTCTTTAATTTTTCGGCACAAACCGTTGTGTGTTTTACTCATCATTGCAGGATTATCTGTTCCAATGGCAACTAAGTATTATAGTCGAAAATATTTAAAATACGTTCCAAACCAATATAACGAATGACAACGCCAAGTAGCTTATCAACTGAAATATCTGTCCATTCGTCTAATATCAGACTGAATGGAACGCCTTTAATATCGCCTAAAATATCAAGAAGACTTTCGACAAAATATGCAGCTATATATACATATATGGATTAGGGTGACCGCTGTTTGTAAGGACGAATTTAGTTTTGCAAATCGAAAGGAGTGCCGGGCGGAATTTGGTGGCACTTGGTATAGAAAGTATATATTGAAAATTTGGACCAAATCGGACATCGTTAAAACGAGGTCAAAGTTCAAGTTATACACGATATTACGATATGTATGAAAATTACTCTGTATTGATTGACTTTTAACCATTTTCCCGTGATCCAATCGATCTGAATTGTTGCATGCGAACTAGTGGCGACGCCTAAAATGAACTATCAAAATTTCAGATCGCTAGGACCACGTTGTGTGGTACCTTCCATACAAATCACAAATAAAAAATCCATTATATCTGTTCCTGTTAACGGTATTTGAACTAAATTTGGTATGTCGGTTTGATTTAAGTTTTCTAAGTTCTGCTACAAATATTGGCGGGATTGGACAAAGGGGCGTGGTACCTCCCATATAAATGATAAAGAATTTATAGTCAAAAACTGTGTTTTTTACGGGTTGGTTTTTTTATTTTTGGTATAAATATTATTTAAATTTTTTTAGTAGTTAATCCTTATTAACCTACGTTTACAATAACATTTTTGACAATATTTAAATTTTGCACATTTTAATTCATATATTGCAATTTTAGACATATTATTTTAAGAAATAATTATTTATGACTCAAACTTTTTGCTTAAAGACTTTAAATCACCATGCTTTGAAAATTGTTTTCTGTAGCTTTGCACGACCTGAAAATGTCAAAAATGTGATACTTAAATTAGCAAAAAAAAAATTGTTTCAAAATTACCTATGTCAAATGATGCTTTTGCTGTTCATCGCTAGTGATTTTGTCATGGTATTCCTGAATAAGTTTAATTCCTCTTTCAGCACAGTCATTAACAACACATCATTTTTAACAATTTCTTTTCCTCTTTTTAAGTCGCTGTTAGATTCCCATGTACGCGGATTTTCTTTGAATTAATTTGTAGATATTTTAAATCGCTTGAAGACATTGATCGTTTTTACTGTGAAAAAATCTTCTAATATAAGTGAAACATAGTCCTTAAAAATTTCTTTTCCCAGGGAAAATTTTTTTGAAATTTGCTCTTCTTGCTCTTGTTCATCTCCAGGATCGCCATTAGACATTTTTGCCACTAATTTGCTCTTAGTTTCATAATCCAGTCGGTCATAAAATAAAGCAAAGCCAACAGTTTCTTCGCTTAAATAGTAGAGGTGGTTCAACATTTTCAAAACTGCCTTTTCAGATATTTTCTGGTTTATATTTTTGTAGTCATTTATTTTCTTTAAAAATTCTAAATCGTTTATAGCAGCTATATTGGCTTGAGTTGAATCAAACCAAAAGCGTGAGTAACATTTTACTATACACCCAGCAACTTCAACTAAACCATTCAATTCCACATCTGTCATTTCTGTAAACTGATGTCTAAAAATTAAAATTTTGAGGCAATAGATAGCTTTTGCCATCCATCGAGCGTAGTGTACGGCACCTGGCATTGAAAATTGAATACCCCTTTGTGGTGTTCCTCCAAGAAATATTACAATTAGCTCCAAAAACTCCTTGTAGTCGCATCTTGGGAAGGATTCTTCAAGTTTTTTGTGTGCAAAGCTCAAAATTTCGGTTACCGTCGCGACGCGTCGCCAATTATTGCACGAATTCTTGAATGACTTACACCTCTCATAAAACAGTTTTGGTGGATTTGAGGCCAGTGCTTTTTAAATGTTTTGAATAATGTGATATTAGGGCTTGTGGATGGTCCAAGATTTGCCTCTGTAAACACTTCATCCAAAACAATTTCCAAAATATGGTGCCTGCACCCAAAATACAAAATGTCTCGTCCTAAAGCTTTTTCTAAAAGCGTACATGCACCCTTAATACGACCAGTATTAGACGATGTTGTGTCAAATACAAAGGCTTCCGTTTTTGATAATATACCATTTTCTTCTAAAGCATCATATACTGCTGTAGAGATTTCCAATCCAGTCCCGGATGGAATGTCGGGCATATCTATAATTTGTTCTAAATCCCGTGCGGTAGCTATTATTGCCAGTCGATCTTCATTTTTTCCTGTAATGGATGTTAATAACTTTCAATCCCAATGGATTGTTAAAGGCTGGTCATTTTCTGAAAACTTTTTCATAATATTTTGGCTTGTTGATTTTCGTATTGCGGAACGTTGTTTGTCTATTGAAACGCGGCTCAGTACGTAATCGGAAGCATTAAGCCCTACAGCATCTATAATTGCTGTCAATATATGTACTGCGTCTCTTTGGCGTATTTTCAATTTATCGAAAACAGCTACAAGCCTTGGTGTTAATATTTGTTTTTTTGCTCTGCTTGATTTAGGAGCACGGGAATAGCAAAAGCTTTCATCAATATTTTCTTCTTCTTCTTCAATTTCAGAAAATTCAATATCGTCAACTGGTAAAGCTGTTTTTTTCTTTGTTGTTTGAACATTTTTTATATATTTAAACATATCTATAATTACCTGTTGAAGTTGATGGCGCTTCTTCATATTTTCTCTTTCGATTTTCTTGTTCTTCCCTGCGCTTTAAAATTCGATCTTCCTGAAGTCTGCTCCCACCATACTGCCCTGACGTCCTTTACTTCTTTGTCCAATCAAAAATAGCTTGTCCTCTTCGATTTTAATTAATTTCAGTGCGTCCATATGTGCAATGTCAAGTAAGTCTTGCAATCCATTCACCCAATCTTTTTTTTTTTTTTTTTTGTTGCATTTTATCATTTTCATTACCCTTACATTTAACGAAATACATATTTCCATTCTTCATACAAGCCTATTACTTTTTTTGCAGCTTTATGGATATCTTGTGTTGGGATCCGTACTTTATCCCAAAAATACAACACTCTTTAATCACTAAACGCGCACTTTGGCCAAGATTTAAATTTACACTTCTCATATAATGAAACAGTACTTTAAGGTAACTTGCTTTCTGTTAACTGCAATTTAGGATACCCGAGCAAATATATTTCTTCTCTTAAGGAAGGCATTTCAATATTATGTAATTAAAAAGCAGAAAAAACAAGTTGAAAAATTCACTTAAAATGAAGTCAACTGAAACCTTGATCTATCATTTTCATTCAATGTACAGAAACTCTTCTTTCACAATGATTCTTTTTGTTTCTATTTCTCTTTTTGCTACTCACACTCTATTAAAACCTAACGGTACAAACAGAAATGCACTAAAAAGCTCAATACAACAACAACAAGTTTTGTTTGTTTGTTTTTGATTTTTTGGTCGTTTCAAAAAAATCTCTATTTATTCTTCTTTTTATTTCTTGTCTCAAACGTAGAATAAAACAAAAGAAAATAAAAACAAAGCAATGTGTTCATATGAAATGGGATAATTGCACAATGATGATTTTCGATTTCGTTGCGCCTCGTGTTAATATTGCACGATTTGGCTGAAATTTTCACCATATAATTTTGGGACAAATTGTAACCAAATTCCGCCCGGCACTCCTCGAAATTCGACAAAATTGAAATCGCGGTCACCCTAATATGTATATACATACATATTTGTTGTTATATTTGAGCACTTTGTTTTTGTGCAACTTAAATTGTGCGGGTTTGACATCCGAAAAAAATGTCTATACAAATATCAGAATAATGGTCAATACTTGAACAAGATGTATGCACTGCTGCATACAAGCAAAGAGAACCTTCAGCTTTTTGACTTTGTTTTGGCTCTGGTTGGTCAAAAGACAGCATAGGTTTCAATGTAAAACTAACTTACTTTTACGAACAATTTTTAATTTTATAAAACCTAAGACACTTTCTTTCTTAAATTTCCACAAAAGGCAAATGTACGCGCACTAATAAAAGTAAACTTACTGTTTAACAAATTAACAATAAAAGTTTTTGTACGGATTAAAAAATAGATGCCTGAAAGAATTCTAGAAGCGTTTGCGAATACTACTTTTTTTTTTTTTTTTTTTTTTTTTTTTTTTTTTTTTGCATTTAATTATTTATTGAATCTTCAAAATGAAATGACAATAAGTATTCAAATCTTAATACTAAAAAGAAAATAATAAGCCCAGCCAGTGCTAGACAAAAATTTTTATGATACTAAAAAAATTTCACATCAACTGATCCAGTCATCTATTTTGCGCTTGAGTTAAAGCAAGGGTATCCCTCCTTCTCAACCGATTGTGGCCACTAAAGTTAAGGATGTCTCGTGCAAGGGGGTTTGGATGGTGTTCAAGTTTACTGACATACTTTGACGCATATTTTGTAAATTCGACTTTTACTAATGGCACGCCTAGATCTTTGTGGATTCGAGAATTTTTAACATACCTTGGTGCTGCAGTAATTATACGTAGAATTTTATTTTGACCCCTTTGAATTTTTTCAATGTTGGATGCTGAGGCAGTACCCCATAATTGAATTCCATAGCACCAGATTGGCTTTAGTATTGCATTGTACAACAAAAGTTTGCAATCCAATTTCAATGTAGAGTTTCTGCCGATTAGCCAATTAAGTTGCACTGCTTTTAATCTCATTTGTGTAAGTTTCGCTTCAATATGAGACTTCCAAGTTAAACGGCGGTCGAGGTGAATGCCGAGGTATTTGACTTCATTGTGTTGCGGGATAATTTGATTATTTATTCTGATGATCGAGCAGGTATCTTTTCGCAATGTGAAAGTTATATGAATACATTTCTGTTCGTTAACCCTGATTTTCCAAAGCTCTAGCCAATTCTCTAGTTTATAAACATAATTCTGCAAATTCTGTGATGCAACTTGGTGGTCCTGATGGACGCTGATAAAGGCTGTATCGTCTGCAAAAGTTGACGTATGGATTTTAGGGTCTGACGGCATGTCGGAGGCATATATTAAATATAAAGTAGGACCCAGTATGCTACCCTGTGGCACACCTGATTCAATTGGCTGAGCGGTACTTAAAAAATCACCTTCTTTGATTTTAAATTTGCGACCGTATAAATAACTTTCCATGAGTTTATGGGTGTTAGCAGGCAGAGTTAATTTTATTTTGTGCATTAAACCGTCATGCCAAACTTTGTCGAACGCTTGCGACACATCAATGAAAAGGGCGGAGCAGTATTTTTTGTCTTCAAACGACCCTCTTATCACATTTACCAATCTGTGTGTTTGCTCGATGGTGCTGTGTTTAGCTCTGAAGCCGAATTGATGATTAGGAATACATTCAGTGTCATTCAGAATTGGAGTCAATTTAGTCATTAACAATTTTTCAAACAGTTTTGAAATTGTCGGCAGTAGACTAATTGGCCTATATGACTCCACTTTGGTATGGTCCTTCCCTGGCTTAGGAATCATAGTGATCATAGACACCTTCCAATCTGCAGGATAGTATTCTAGGCGTAAAATAGCGTTGAAGATAAAGAGGATAATTCTTCTTGCTACACGAGGTAACTCCACAAGCATTTTATTGCTGATTTTATCCATACCTGGAGCCTTTCTAAGGTTCAGAGTACCAATAGCGTTTTGGACATCACGAAAGTTTAGTCTTAGAGGTACAGGAGGCCTTATAACAAGTGGTGGCAAATCAGATTCGTTATTATTTGAGTTGTTTATAGTAAACACATTTCTCAAATGGTTAACAAATAAAGTCCCCTTCTCGGAATCATTTCTAGCCCAGTCACCAGTCGGATTTCGCAAAGGAGGTTTTCCTCTTACTGGTCTTTTTAAACCTCTTGCCGCCCTCCATAACGAGTAGTCAGATTGTGGGGTACTATCAAGACCTTCCAAGTAAGATCTAAGTGAGGCCGTTCTTTGGGTTTCTAAGAAATGTCTTAGTATATCTCTGCATTCCCGTAGCCTAGCTTTCAGTTCAGGAGACCTGTGAATTTGCCACTCTCTTCTCATTCTTCTTTTTTCTGATAGGAGATGTTCGAGTTCAGAGAAATAAGTTCTGTTTGTCCTATTTCTAAATTCAACGTGATAAGTGGAAGCGTGATGCACAGCTCGTCGAAGGTCCTCGGTAAAGTTGCCAATCGACTCATCAATATCGTCGGTAGTTCTCAACACAACATTTTCCGTGCAATGAGAACTTAAATACTTTTTGTATTTTATCCAACTTACTCGGGTCTTAGTCATGTTCATAAATGGAGAACCACACACTTGAGGGAAATGCATTGAAATGATAGTAGGAGAGTGATCTGAGGACAAGTCCAGTGAAGGATCCACTTGCATCCATTCTACAGGGATATTTTTCATTACCCCAAAGTCAATAACATCGGGAATCTTCCGTCGGTCCGTCGGCCAATAGGTGGGATGTCCACTTGAGAGTACATCTAAGCCCATTTTAGCAATGGTGTTGAAGAGTACGCGACCCTTTGGGGTTACCAGACGTGAACCCCAAAATGTGTGTTTGGCGTTAAAGTCACCAGCAACTAAAAATCTAGCACCAAGGGATTTAAAGAAGTTATGGTATTGGTGTTCTTTTATTGAAAATCGAGGCGGAGAATAAATCGATGATAAAACAAATTTGTATTGACAGAATTCAATGCAAATGTTTGTTGCTTGGAGGTAATCCTCACTTATGTTATTCATTAGATAATGCTTTATTCTGTTCTTTATAAGAATTGCCGAACCTCCACAAGCTCTACCGCGGGGGTCTTTAGTATCGTAGAACTCGTAGCCATTAATTTTGAAGTACCCTGTCGACGTCAAGTGAGTTTCAGCAATCATCATAACATCAATCTGCTTATCCATCAGGAAGTATTCCAGTTCATTTTTATGTTGGCGGAGGCCGTTCGCGTTCCAGAAACAAATTTTTAAATAAATCATTTCTTTAAAATGGCTTGCAAGATAGTGGATTGCATTTTCAGCATTTCCTGCATCATGGATGTCATGGTGGTCGTGAAAGTGTTCATAGTTTGGACAAGTGTCTGCAATGTTGTCTCTAGATTGTTGATATGCGGCTCAGAATATTGGGGTTTAGGTTCCTGCTCCAGACCTGGCATATTACATTTAACGACGTTTGCGTAAGAAACTTGTCTAGAACTTGGCGCGTTTACATGACTAGTGGACCGTAATACTTGAGGGAAATTGTCACTCGATGCTAAATTTGGCTGTTGAGGGCGATTAGGCAATACTGACGTCTTGTTGGTTCTTATGCCTTTCAAATGAGTGTAAATTGGACAACCTCTATAATTTGCGGTATGATTACCTCCGCAGTTACTGCATTTTTTGATTTTTGAGTCAGTTCTCGACTTATCGCATTGAGCAGTTGCATGTAGCTCCCCACACGCAACACAAACTGTCGGCAATTTACAATACGCCTTCGTGTGACCAAATTCTTGACAGTTGAGACACTGGACGGGTCCCTGACGCTTATGTGGTTCTTCCACGGTGATTCTACGATGCAGAAGGTACATCAGATTGTAGATGGGATGGGACTCATTTTTCTTTAAGACAACATCTCCAGGTTCCAATTCTACCCTGAACATGGGCTGAGGGATCTTTTCACGGTTTCTAATATTCACTACGCTCTTGATTTTGAACCCTTTGTCCATTAAACCGGTTTTTATCTCCGCGGGATCAACACATGGGTCTATACCCTTTAGAACGACTTGGAGTCCTTTTGCGCTTTTGAGCTGGTAGGTATAGAAATCCCTAGTCTCCCTTTCCAGCTGGTTGGACAATTTTCGAAAATCATCTTCCCTATTCACTTGAATCTTTGTCTCGCAGATATTTCCATGTTTCATTGAGGTTACGCTAAACATGTTTTCACCTATTACAGCAACAATTCCTTGTACCAATTTACTGGAAGTCGGCTCTCTCAGATAAATTGGTGGGGGCTTAAACGTCTTCTTCGGAAGTTCTGGCTCATCCGTCTGGAGGAGAGCAAACCTATTTTGATCATTACTCACGGTCTTAGGAGCTTTTGCATTTGATGACACTTGAGCAGACTTCGGGCTCCTCTGTCGCTTGAGAACGGTTATGTACTTATCCATACCTACTTGTTTTTTGGGTTTGACTGCACTATTTGATGAAGATGATGTTTTTACATCTGTTGAAATCACAATATTGGGCGAACAGGAACGACGCCGTTCCACGGCTCTTGCAGTGAGAAAATTCTCCAAAGATTTTTTTATGGATTCTTCCTCAGAGATGCATCTAGTTTTTCTAGTCGAGCTAAGCTCTTTCTCAGAATTACATCTGAGAGGAACACTCATACAGTTTTTATGTGATGTTTAATGTTTATTTTTTTTTTTTTATATATTTTAACCTATTACGATTTTTTTTCACTTTTTTGTTTAATTTCAACTTTTTACACTTTTTCACCTATTACGATTTTTTCACCGAAAATTCAGCCGCACTAAAAGTAACACGTCCGAACAGTTCGATGAGACGAGTAGCGAATACTACTTAAAACAGAAATGTAAATAATACGCAGATGGTTAAAAAAGTATTAGCCGTGTTAAAATAATAATAGTAAAATGTTTCAGTACCAACAATTTTGATTTTTTAAAAGGCACTAAAAGCACTGTGAGAAATTGTAAAAAGCGCTATAAATAACCGCTTTTTAAAAACGGGTATTTAATAAAATTTCGGGTATTTGGAAAGCAAAAAAGCACAAAAAAAAACCCCCGCAAAGCGTCAAAATGGCAACGCTGGTTATGATCCATAACATTCAGTCAATTTTTTTTTATCTTTCTATGTCACTTATAAGTAGTTTTGTTCTTAATCTATAAAAAGGGGAATAGAAATTATCGTAACGTCATAACATTGTATGTTGTGTATATTTGTTTGCTTTATTATTTTGAAAGCTTAAAAAACTTAAAAACTTAAATATTCAATAAAATTATGGTTGTTGTAAATATGAATCAGTAAGGTTCTTTTTAATTTCGACTTAAGCCGTTGATCGTTGTTGTTTTTGGGATTCTCTATTCAGAATGGGTGATATAGTTTCAATAGTTATGTGTTATCGGTTATAGAGTTCATTTTTTTTGTAGGCACGTAGAATTTTTGTTTACGGCTGTGAATTAAGGACTGCAAAGACTCACCCCGGTTGCCGACGGTTAAGGTAGGCCTTAACCAGTACGTGCCGAGTGCAATCCTAAAATTAATTTAACAGCAGGTGGGCCGTCGCAGGTGGACCGTCGTCGGTCTTACAAGCAGTTCTGAGACAAAAATTAATTCCACTGAAAAATCAAGACGAACGCAGATAATACAATATTTTTGAGACATTATCCAATCAGACTACAAGTGTGTTGTAATATGTTTTATTCAAAAAAATAAAATCAAAGATGGTTCGAAATTGGATAAGCGAGGCCAGTAAACATGGTATGCAAGAAAGTCCCGATAAGAATTCAAGTCTACGCAAATCTGCCAATCGTTCAATTGACACAGGAAAGTGCAACGAAGTAATGCGTAAATTTCTACATTTTTTAGATAAGTTTCTAAAAATGGAGTCCCATTATTGTCAAAAGGATACCAAAAAATTAAGAAAAAAGTGTGATTTAAAATAAGTAAGAGTGCTATATTCGGATATGCCGAATCTTATATACTCTTCACCTTTGTTGTAGATGCATAATTATATATATACATACACACATATACATATATATTATATTGTTACGCTTTTACCTTTTAAATATTGTTACGTTTTTACCTTTTAAAAACGGTGGTTTATTTCCTTTAAATAAACCGGATTATTTTTAATTGCAAAATAAAAGCGTCAAGTAGTTTGAAGAAAATATGTATAAGGAGTCTTTATTTATTTAAATGTACACAAACACAATTAAAAATAATATATATTCGGCTGTGCTGAATCTTAAATACCCTCCACCTAAACGTACTAAGAAATAGAAAAACCATACTGGTTATAGGACTAGAATATTCTTATTCTGTGCTTTCTTTTAAGTCTTATTGCAAATTTTACTAGTATTTTATATATTGTTGGAAAGACCAACATAATTTATGTTAAATATTTTGAAATTTTATCTAATTTCGACCATTTATAATTGATATAATTACCGATTCTTACTGTAATTTACAGAGTTTGTTTGATTTTCATAATAATCTTGATTGTAATTTAACAATTTATAAAATTAAAAGAACATTTTTCCATATTCAAGATGAGGTTTTTTGTTTGAATTTGCTCTCAATAACATTATTTACAAAAGATTTATGGATGGCATAAAAGAAATGGACCAATTATGGACTGATAGCTTCTAAATCCAGTATCCACTAATGTGATTTCTATGTATTTTAGGCTTATTTTGGTTGAATTTTATCTCAATAACGTTATTTACAAGAGTTGTATGGTTGGTTGTTATGCTCGGAAGTGGTCTTACATCAGGAGCTATTGCCAATTATTGACTGACAGCTACAAAATCCAGTAGCTGATTGCCGTATAACCGATATTAGTATGATTTCTGGATTCAAATTACTGATCCATATAAAAGTTGGTTCGATATCGATATTTATTAGACATTTTTGTGGGTTAAATTGTTTTTCGGAAATGGTCCTTATGGCTGCCATGACAAATCATGGGCCGAACTTCTTAAATTTTGGAACAGTTATTTTTATGCATATGAGGATATTTCACGTCGAATTTCAACATAATAACGGTATATTTAAAATACGTATTAGTATTAAAGTTAATTTCATAAATGATCCGTGTAAAATTTCGGTACCGTTTTTTTATAAGAGATTTATGAGTATTAAAGTGATTTTCGGAAGAGGGCTTTATATGTGGTCCTTGTATGGGAGCTATGACCAATTCTGGGCCGACCACCATAAAATTTAGTACAACAATTTATTTGCCTATAGAGATTATTTATGTCAAATTTTAGCCGTTTAACATTATTTATATCTGTTTTATACATATTTAAGTGAATTTTAGAAGTGGACTTTATATGGGGTATATAGTCAAACATGGACCGAACTAAAAAAAAATTTCCTTTTGCATGAAATTTCTTTTTGCATGAAACTTATTCCTGCTGAATTTTGTCGTGATATTCCAATTTTATAGGCATTTATGTATAATTGAGCAAATATTTCGGAAAAATGTTTGTATGGGAGCTATCAGAAATCATTGAAATCAAATGTATACAAAATTGCATGAGAATATCTGCAATATATTTCAAAATATTCCAATAAAATGGACAAAAAATATCAAATTTTTATGGAGGTTGTCTCACATATTGGTCCATAACTAAACCGATTTTGCTGATTTTAAATAGCAAACTTCTCGAATGAAACTTCTCATGAAGGTGAAGGGTATAAAAAGAAAATGGAAACATAAAATTGTCCTATCCAAGTTTTGCAGAACTATTAAAATAAACGAACTATGTATTCCATTTTTAAACCTAGAAAAGATCAGATGCAGATTGTCACCTTTTTTATGATAACTTGTCTTATAAAAACCAATTTTTTACAGTTAACTTTTGACTTAATCCTCTTAATTTAATGAATTACTTTTGTTTGAATTATTAAAATAATATAATTTATTAATATAATTTTACAAACTCACACTGAAACTGCTCCCAAATTGAATTACCACCAAAAAAGCCGGTAGAAGGCTATAATACTGCATTTCGTTCTAAAAGAAAATAGAAAATAGCATTTTTGCATTATTAATCTCAACAATTTACATTCATTAGGGAAGTTGCATCGAAATTTAGGGTGGAAATCTAAAGAATTTAAATTTAATATATGTATTTGTGTATGTATACCCTGCAAAAATCTGTGGAGTACGTGGTCCATTGCAGCTAAAATGTAGTGACTCCATCATGGTCCTATGTAATGCACTTGTGGACCATTCATTTTCAAATCAGAACTTCTTGTTACACGACAATTATTCGTGTTTAAAATATTAAATGTAGTTACAAGGAGTAGTTTTGGGACTAGTCCCGTGTTATGCAAGACTGGATTATATGGTCCAGTCCTAGGACATCGTAATGTTAAATGGACTAGTTTTTTTCAAACAAAAGGATTATGCTTGGAGTACTCCTGGTTCATTGTGGAGTAGTCCATACATACATGCGTGTCAAATACCCTTTTTTAACGCTAGACGCACTTTCTTATTTTTATACCTATATGCACTTTCTTCGTCGAATCGACGAAGTGCATTTTTTATCTGGCCGCAAACGCTCCCAATTAAAAAAATTTATAAAATTTTGGTTTTATTGGAAAAACGATTTAGTTTTCATTCGTACTAAACATAAAGTTTGCATATTTCAGTGCAACTTAAAGCTAATAAACAAAAAAATTAACTTAAATTTTTTTTACTTTTTTTTTAAATAGTAAACAAAAATCACAAAAAGCAGTATTTAAAATAAAAAATTATTTCAGGTATTTGCTAAAATCCTAAAACTGACACTTAAAACTAACAAATAAACTTAGTTTGATTGGATTTTTCAGTCATTTAGTGCAAGAGGCACAGAGATTAATTTTGTGTTCACCACAGATGTGTTTCTTGCATTTTGCACATATAGATTTTGTCATTCGTCATGTTTCATATGGGCAAAATGCACAAAATTTCATTTTAGCAGTTTTTTTTAGTTCTATATCATTTACTTCTTCACTTTCATCCGTATTTTTAGGACAAATGATTATCTTTAGTAGCTGCAGTCAAAGTCAATATGCCAAACAGACCAAGAATTTCATCCAATGTTGTTTTTTTTCGGTTACCTATTTCGACATTGGTCCACTGAACTATTTTATATATAATTCCATCTATTATAAAGAGTTTAAATACCTCAAATGGATCGATAACACCTTTACTTGAACGGGTTGGACCTCGACGTTGATGAACGATATTAAACCCATAACGGTTGGATGCACCTTTTACTGCTGACCACTTATGTTTGCTTTTAATCTGGAATAATTTAGGATCTCTGTCGTATAACACTAAGCGGAACACCATCTTCATCTGAGAAATTCTCTTCTACAGGTTCTAGTATACCACTTCTGCTTTATTGGTGCTAATGCCACTTTCACACTCCTCATTTAAATCACTGAGATCACCATTTCGGTCCCACAAATGAAACTTTTCGATTTGTGCATCATTTAGTTTATCATTGTTACTCATTTTATCAAAACGACCAAAAAAAAGTGCAAAAATCTAAAGTCAAAAACGCTAAAGTTACATAAAATACTTTCTTCGTCGATTTGACGAACACAAAATTGAAAAAAACATACTTACACAAATCTACCGAGGCTGCAATGTGCACACTTCAGCATTTGGGCAATTACCAGAGCTATAAGAAATATGAGCAAACAGCGATGAATAACAAAGAAAATAAATAAGAAAGAGTATACGATGTTCGTCGATTCGACGAAGAAAGTGCGTCTAGGGTTAAAAAAGGGTATTTTTTGACGCTTTTTCTATTTTTTTGGTGCAGTTTTGGAAGAAGTCCAAAAAGTAAATCAAGCTTTCGTCAGATTCATTGACTTTTCAGTTCTTTATTTTTCAATCATGTAAACACAAATATAAAAAGCGTATTAAAAATAAAAAAATAAGCCATTCATTGACTTTTATCACGATTTTCGAATCACAAATAACTAAAAATAATAAAGGGACATTTATAATTAAACTAGCTAAAACCCGGTGTGCTTCGCTACCCGTATCGTAATAAAATAAAAAGTTTAAAGTTAAACAAATATACCGTATTTGCCGGACGATAAGACGCACCCTGATTTTAGGTCAAATTTTCAGAGTAAAAAGGTGCGTCTTATCGTCCGGCAAATACGGTATTTATTAAATTATTAAAACCTACAGTTTTCCTTTTAATTAAATCTTATTACACTATCTTATTATGATTTACAATATACAAACAAACAAACAAACACACATTCAATTTTATATATAGGTAAGGGTTTCAAATGTATACAAATTTTAACATTTACTTAATATTGTTGCTAGTCAGCGCATTGGTGTCCTAAATATTAATATTGATAGCTGATATAGCTTTCCCTATATGTATATAATTTTTCATCATATCTATGGGAGTTGCCACGCCCACTATTGATAGTCCGCCCATTCTTGTCCTTAATATTAATATTGATGGTAAAATAACCGTACCATACATCTTATTGTATACCATATATTTGATTTTTTTTAATTATCATCATATTGGAGGTGTCACGCCCCCTGTCGCTACTACTCCCATATTTTCCGCAAATATTTAAACAAACAATGGAATTGCTCATGCAAAATTTGAGTACTATAGCTGTTATAGTTTCCTAAGTATTTGATTTTTAAAATTAACTTTGTATGGGAGGTACCACGCCCACTTAAAATTTCAAAAAAAAAAAAAAAGTAGCCTATAGCTCCTTACAGACATACAGAAAATTTCAAACAAATCGGTTCAGCCGTTTAGCCGTCTATAGATCCCAAACTAAAAATAATAAACATACATACAGACACACAATCACTTTTATATATATCCCTACAAAAAATATTGGATTACATGGTCCAAAGGAGTACTCTTTGGACTACTCCTATGTATTGCAGCCATGGATTAATTCATTGTTTAAAAGCATTTTAAATTACAACTGTTTGGCAACACTAAAAAAGTTTGGCGTCAATCTACAACTCTGGCAACACTACTGGCATGTCTATTGAAGTGAAATAAAATTATTCTTTTGTTTTTGTTTGCCTGTTACTTTAAATTTAACTGCAAAATAAAACAAATGTACTATAGAAATTCCTTTATATACTAAATACTAAAAAATTATTTTAGTTTACTGTTAACATATTTTCAGTAAATCAAATTAAAAAGGTTGATTCAAAATAAATTGGCAGCATTGTTACAATAAACAAGCAAAATATAAAAGCTCTGATTTAATTTATAAAAATAATATTAAAGTGTTTAAAAAAATAGATAGTGACTATTGAAAAACATAAAATTATTAATATTAATAAAGTGGAAAACAAAGAAAGAACAAAATATAAGTTATTTTACATAAATAATTGTTTTCAAAAAAACTTAGCTATGACTGAATGCAGTAAATGCAAGTCAGCAATAAGAGATGCATTGCATTAGATGCAATGGAGTATGTGATAAAGTGTATCACTATACAAAGAAATGTGCCGGTATTGACCAATATTCGGCAAATATTATAGATGAAAACAATTTTATAAGATTTATATGCAATGATTGCATGCAATACATCCAAAATGTAGATATTGTTATAAGGGAAACACAAAATAGCATCGATAAAAATAAACAAACATTAGTTGAATATAAAAATGAATTTGAAAGTTCACAAAATGAAAATGAAATTTAAGCATTATTGGAAGCTATTGAAAGACGTTATGAGCAATTCCATATGAAAGCGATCACCTTTTGGACGACCCCTCTCCGATTTTATAATAAATAGTCTCAATCGATTGCCCAGCAAAAAATAATGTACCTACATTTTTTTTTTATAGTGACTGGTTTAGTGGTGGTGTATTGAAGTATTCTTCATAAGGGACCTCATTGAAAGTTGTTTAAAAAAAAAAACTACTAAAGCGATCGCAACGAGTGATAGCTCGTTGGAAAGGTATTGAATCAGGCTTTAATTGAAAAATAAAATTTTCCTAATTTTTCTTAGAAATTTACCTTTAAATTTTCCCATGAAAATTAAATTTTCCGATTTTCCACAGAAGCTCCTAAATTTTCCGGCTAATTTTTTTTTTTGGATTCCTCATAATTTTTGCTTTAAAAATCAGCAATAAAAAAATGGGCCCCGACTCCTTGTTTGGACAGGAGAAGAGCATTTAAGAGACCACCTTGTTGAAAATACATTTTAAAAATTATTTTACACTTAAAAATACATTTATGAAGAAAAAATCTTTCTTATTTTGCTGCTTATACTTAATTACAATATTTATTAAAAATTTCAATTGTCTTGGCATCATTATAAAATTAAAGTAACTTTAAATTTAGCACGTCGGCAGACGAAGAGTACCAAAATTTTAAAATTTTCCTGTTAAAGAAAAGCAAATATCGCTTATTTTTTTTATCTATTTTGTAACAAAAAATAAATATAAATACTTCACACACTCTGAGTCAAATTTCAGTTGAATACTAAACGTGAAAGTGTTAAAGTGTTTTTTTTTTTGTAAAGTAAAGAGTGAAGCTGTAAAAACAATTTAAAGTAAAATGAATAAATTTTGCTGCAATCCGTTTAACAAGAGTGGACATCGTTCGAAAAAGATAAAAGTATTAAAATTAACTGGTGTTTCGAAGCGATACATGAATGAATTAAATATACAAAACGGTGAAGAAGCAGAATTCATTTGCCCCAACCGTAAAATCGATTTGTCTCAACAAGCAAATGCATTGAAACAAATGCAGCCACAATCCGAGAGTGAAATGACAAGTGAACAAAATGTTTCATCTGATAGTGAGGCAGACATTCCGATGGTCAATATGTCTTTGAGTCCTTTGAATGAGGCTATTACCACTTTAGGTGAAACGCCTATTAGAAAAAGAAAGTTGCGAAGTGAAACATACAGGAAAGAGAAAAAAGGCAAGGTTATGAGTGTAATCGCGACAATATTTGATGAAGGCTCTGATAACGAATGCAGTCAAGCAGATGACGTTGATGACGGCAAACAAATGATTGACCAGTTGAAAAGAAAATTCAATTTAGCGACCACTTTTCCGGAGAAATATCTCATTTTATCTGTGCTGCCTCAATCATGGTCTATACGCAAGATTTCTGAACAGTTTCAAACATCTTTTTACATCGCGAGAAGAAGCAAAGAATTAGTTCGACAGAAGAGCATATTGGCGACTCCCACCAAGAAATTTGGCTCGAGGACCCTCAGCGAAGCAACGGTGAAATTGAAAATTGTCATCTGTCCAAATGCGACAATTGTCCGAAGATTGACGAGCTAGAGCAATATTTGGCGGAAAAGTTTGAACAGCTGTTAATTCAGGAGGTGCATTTCAAACAGTGGATAATTAGCAGTGGCAGATGTTCCCTTGAGATCGTGGTAAAGCAGATTCCGGAATTCATCGAGGAATTCGGATTCAAGTTGAATGAACTTAAGGCGCACCATTTCATATCCGAGATGCAATCGAAATTTCTAAAGGAAAGTAAGGAGAAATTAGCCCAAAATGAATTCATTGTGATAAGCGACTTTGCCGAGAATTACACTTTTCTCGTTCAGGATGAAATTCAGGCTTATCACTGGGCAAACGACCACTGCACGGTGCATCCTTTTTGCATTTATTTCAAAAACGAACATAACGAACTACAGACCGTAAGCCTTGTTGTTGTCGCGGAGAGTTTAGCTCATAATTATGTGTCCGTTTATTTATTTCAAATTAAACTGTTTGAATTCTTAAGATCAAAATTCGGTGCAATCGACAAAGTAACGTTTTTCTCAGACGGTGCGGCTTCTCAGTACAAGAATAAAAAAAATTTTTACAATCTTTGCATAATTGAAGAAGAACAAAACTGCAAGGTCGAGTGGCACTTTTTCGCGACGTCCCACGGTAAGAGCCCATACGATGCGTTAGGGGGAACCCTAAAACGCATTGCGACTAAGGCAAGTTTGCAAAGGCCATATACTGACCAGATCTTAAATGTACAACATTTGTTTTCGTGGATTCAAAGCAAGGAAATTGCCATTTTTTTTTTTTTTTTTTTTTTTGCATTTAATTATTTATTGAATCTCCATATTTGAAATGACAATAAGTATTCAAATCTTAATACTAAAAAGAAAATAATAAGCCCAGCCAGTGCTAGACAAAAATTTTTGTGATACTAAAAAAATTTCACATCAACTGATCCAGTCATCTATTTTGCGCTTGAGTTAAAGCAAGGGTATCCCTCCTTCTCAACCGATTATGGCCACTAAAGTTAAGGATGTCTCGTGCAAGTGGGTTTGGATGGTGTTCAAGTTTGCTGACATACTTTGACGCATATTTTGTAAATTCGACTTTTACTAATGGCACGCCTAGATCTTTGTGGATTCGAGAATTTTTAACATACCATGGAGCTGCTGTAATTATCCGTAGAATTTTATTTTGACCCCTTTGAATTTTTTCAATGTTGGATGCTGAGGCAGTACCCCATAATTGAATTCCATAACACCAGATTGGCTTTAGAATTGCATTGTACAACAAAAGTTTGCAATCCAATTTCAATGTAGAGTTTCTGCCGATTAACCAATTAAGTTGCACTGCTTTTAATCTCATTTGTGTAAGTTTCGCTTCAATATGAGACTTCCAAGTTAAACGGCGGTCGAGGTGAATGCCGAGGTATTTGACTTCATTATGTTGAGGAATAATTTGATTATTTATTCTGATGGACGAGCAGGTATCTTTTCGCAATGTGAAAGTGATATGAATACATTTTTGTTCATTTACCCTGATTTTCCAAAGCTCTAGCCAATTCTCTAGTTTATAAACATAATTCTGCAAATTCTGTGATGCAACTTGGTGGTCCTTATAAACGCTGACAAAGGCTGTATCGTCTGCAAAAGTTGACGTGTGGATTTTGGGGTCTGACGGCATGTCGGAGGCATAAATCAAATATAAAGTAGGGCCCAGTATGCTACTCTGTGGCACTCCTGATTCAATTGGCTGAGCGGTACTTAAAAAATTACCTTCTTTGATTTTAAATTTGCGACCGTATAAATAACTTTCCATGAGTTTATGGGTGTTAGCAGGCAGAGTTAATTTAATTTTGTGCATTAAACCGTCATGCCAAACTTTGTCGAACGCTTGGGATACATCAATGAAAAGGGCGGAGCAGTATTTTTTATCTTCAAACGACCCTCTTATCACATTTACCAATCTGTGAGTTTGTTCGATGGTACTGTGTTTAGCTCTGAATCCGAATTGATGATTTGGAATACATTCAGTGTCATTCAGAATTGGAGTCAACTTAGTCATTAACAATTTTTCGAACAGTTTAGAAATTGTCGGCAGTAGACTAATTGGCCTATATGACTCTACTTTAGTGGGGTCCTTCCCTGGCTTAGGAATCATAGTGATCATAGACACCTTCCAATCTGCAGGATAGTATTCTAGGCGTAAAATAGCGTTGAAGATAAAGAGGATAATTCTTCTTGCTACACGAGGTAACTCCACAAGCATTTTATTGCTGATTTTATCCATACCTGGAGCCTTTCTAAGGTTCAGAGTACCAATAGCGTTTTGGACATCACGAAAGTTTAGTCTTAGAGGTACAGGAGGTCTTATAACAAGTGGTGGCAAATCATGTTCGTTATTTGAGTTGTTTATAGTAAACACATTTCTCAAATGGTTAACAAATAAAGTCCCCTTCTCGGAATCATTTCTAGCCCAGTCGCCAGTCGGATTTCGCAGAGGAGGCTTTCCTCTAACTGGTCTTTTTAAAGCTCGTGCCGCCTTCCATAACGAATAGTCAGATTGTGGGGTACTATCAAGACCCTCCAAGTAAGATCTAAGTGAGGCCGTTCTTTGGATTTCTAAGAAATTTCTTAGTATATCTCTGCATTCTCGTAGCCTAGCTTTCAGTTGAGGAGACCTGTGAATTTGCCACTCTCTTCTAAGTCTTCTTTTTTCTGTCAGGAGATGATCGAGTTCAGCGAAATAAGTTCTGTTTGTCCCACTTCTGCACTCAACGTCATATGAATTCAATACAAATGTTTGTTGCTTGTAGGTAATCCTCACATATGTTGTTCATTAAATAATGTTTTATTCTGTTCTTTATAAGAATTGCCGATCCTCCACATGCTCTTCCGCGGGGATCTTTAGTATCATACAACACGTAGCCATTAATTTTGAAGTACGCTGTCGCCGTCAAGTGAGTTTCAGCAATCATCATGACATCAATCTGCTTATCCATCAGGAAGTGTTCCAGTTCGTTTTTATGTTGGCGGAGGCCGTTCGCATTCCAAAAACAAATTTTTAAACAAATCATTTCTTTAAAATGGCTTGTAAGATAGTGGATTGCATTTTCAGCATTTCCTGCATCATGGATGTCATAGTGGTCGTAAAAGTGTTCATGGTTTGGACAAGTGTCTGCAATGTAGTCTCTAGAGTGTTAATATTAGGCTCGTAATATTGTGATTTAGGTGCCTGCTCCAAACCTGGCATATTAGATTTAACCACGTTAGCGTAAGAAACTTGTCTAGAACTAGGCGCGTTTATATGACTAGTGGACCGTAAAAATTGCGGGAAATTGTCACTCGATGCCAAAATAGGCTGTTGACGATGATCAGGTAATACTGACGTCTTGTTGGTACTTATGGCTTTCAAATGAGTGTAAATTGGACAACCTCTATAATTTGCGGTATGATTACCTCCGCAGTTACTGCATTTTTTTATTTTTACGTCAGTTTTGGACTTATTACATTGAGCAGTTGGATGTAGTTCCCCACACGCAACACAAACAGACGGCAATTTACAGTACGCTTTGGTGTGGCCAAATTCTTGACAATTAACACACTGGACGGGTCCAAAACGCTTATGCGGTTCCTCCACGGTAATTCTACGATGCAGAAGATAAATGAGATTGTAGATTGGATGGGACTCGTTTTTCTTTAAGACAACATCTCCAGGTTCCAATTCTACCCTGAACATGGGCTGAGGGATCTTTTCACGGTTTCTGATATTCACTACGCTCTTGATTTTGAACCCTTTGTCCATTAAACCGGTCTTTATCTCCGCAGGATCAACACATGGGTCTATACCCTTTAGAACGACTTGGAGTCCTTTTGCGCTTTTGAGCTGGTAGGTATAGAAATCCCTAGTCTCCCTCTCCAACTGGTTGGACAATTTTCGAAAATCATCTTCCCTATTCACTTGGATCTTTGTCTCGCAGATATTTCCATGTTTAATTGAGGTTACGCTAAACATGTTTTCACCTATTACCGAAACAATTCCTTGTACCAATTTACTGGAAGTCGGCTCTCTCAGATAAATTGGTGGGGGCTTAAACGTCTTCTTAGGAAGTTCTGGCTCATCCGTCTGGAGGAGAGCAAACCTATTTTGATTATTACTCACGGTCTTAGGAGCTTTTGAATTTGATGACACTTGAGCAGACGTTGGGCTCCTCTGTCGCTTAAGAACGGTTATGTACTTATCCATACCTACTTGTTTTTTGGGTTTGACTGCACTATTTGATGAAGATGATGTTTTTTCATCTGTTGAAATCACAATATTGGGCGAACAGGAACGACGCCGTTCTACGGCTCTTGTAGTGAGAAAATTCTCCAGAGATTTTTTTATGGATTCTTCCTCAGAGACCCATCTAGTTTTTCTACTCGAGCTAAGCTCTTTCTCAGAATTACATCTGAGAGGAACACTCATACAATTTTTATGCGATTTATAGTGTTTTTTTAATTACCGATATTACCGTAGATTTTTTAACCTATTACGATTTTTTTCACTTTTTTGTTTTATTTCAACCTATTACACTTTTTAACCTATTACGATTTTTTCACCGAAAATTCAGCCGCACTAAAAATAACACGTCCGAACAGTTCGATGAGACGAGACTGAGTTGCCATTAACACAGTTTTATGCACTCAAAAAGAACACGATGCCATGGAGCGACGAATTCAAAACAGATATAATAATGTCAAAACTATAACTGGAACGCAAAAGTTTCATTGCTTCATACCAAATATTTCTGATATGTCAATTAATGTAAAGCGGTACTCTTCGTCTGCCGACGTGCTAAATTTAAAGTTACTTTAATTTTATAATGATGCCAAGACAATTGAAATTTTTAATAAATATTGTAATTAAGTATAAGCAGCAAAATAAGAAAGACTTTTTCTTTATAAATGTATTTTTAACTGTAAAATAATTTTTAAAATGTATTTTTAACAAGGTGGTCTCTTAAATGCTCTTCTCCTGTCCAAACAAGGATTGCTGATTCTTAAAGCAAAAATTATGAGGAATCCAAAAAAAAAATTAGCCGGAAAATTTAGGAGCTTCTGTGGAAAATCGGAAAATTTAATTTTCATGGGAAAATTTAAAGGTATATTTCTAAGAAAAATTAGGAAAATTTTATTTTTCAATTAAAGCCTGATTCAATACCTTTCCAACGAGCTATCACTCGTTGCGATCGCTTTAGTAGTTTTTTTTTAAAAACAACTTTCAATGAGGTTCCTTATGAAGAATTCTTCAATTTTGTCACAGACAGTGGTGTACACCACCACTAAACCAGTCACTATAAAAAAAAAAAAAATATGTAGGTACATTATTTTTTGCTGGGCAATCGATTGAGACTATTTATTTTAAAATCGGAGAGGGGTCGTCCAAAAATTTGCCAATTTTGATCGTTTTCATATGGAATTGCTCAAGAATGTGTAATGAAATAAAGAAGGTTATAAAAGAAACAAATGTAAAACCAACAAAAATGTCGTACGCGCAAACTTTAAAAGCTAATCACCTATCCCTCGATTTATACGATACTTTTTTTGCACGATTTCACTTTTACACGATTTTTTTGGTTTTCATTTACAACGAGGGATGTGGAAATTACCTCAATTTACACGATTTTTTATTTTTAATAATTTTAGGAAAAATTATTTTTTCAAATTAACGAATATTTTCAAATGTGTATTTTCGTATTGTAATGTTTATTTGTCCCAGATGCAAAGCGGTATTTAAACAAAAAGGGATTGTCATTTTGTGCAGATGATGTTGAAGAATTGATGATAAGTAAAGAACTATATGTTGAAGATTTAGTAAATATGGTGGTCGAAGCAAACGACAACGATTCCGATGAAGGTTTTACGGAATCAGTAGCACTGACAACAAAAAATATTTGAGAAGGGCTTGAATTAGGCCGAAAAATGGGATATATTTTTTTTTAAAAATGAACCAAATATTGAAAGAGCCCTTGCATTCCCGCGATACATTTCACAGGGCGTAGCCCAATATCAGGAGGTATATAAAGACTTAAACAATAATTCAACACAAGTTTTAATTACAAATTATACTTGCATATCTCTACGAACTGGTGTTATCTCTAACTTATCAAGTATCGAATAAGACTCGCATGAAATATTATCTAGAGACGAAAGTGATATGTCGCCTATCAAAAAGATACGATTAGTAGTGGAAGACAGTGATGAAGAATTATTTGAAAGTGATGACTGATTCATATACATACTTTATATAAATATGTACATATATCTAATATAAATTAGTGTTGTTTTTATCCGACCTTTCAGTTATAATTTTCAAGAAATAAAATTGTTTGACCTCGAAAATTATATCTAATATATTTCTAATTGTTTTTTTAGTGTACATACTGACATGGAATATTTTTTATGAGTTCCATTTATTTTGTTTTATTAATGCAATGTAAATATGTATGTACAATCTATGTATTGCTTTTAATTATTTTTTATATACATAATTTAATTTACAAATGAATTTTCTAAACAAAATTTTAAATTTATTCGTATTTGGGGCTTTTCTCGATTTACACGATTTCTCATATAAAAATATTCTATTTCGATTTATACGATTTTTTCAGGAACGCATCTATCGTGTAAATCGAGGGACAAGTGTATAGTAATTGTAAAACCAAAGGGAAAAAAAAGTTTAGAAAAAACCAAAGCTGAACTAAACAAAAAAGTTAATCCAATTAATTTCAAAATTACAAATGTTGAAAATAGAAAAAACGGTACATTATTGATTCAAAGTGAAAATGTAGAAGAACGTGAAAAAATAAAAGAGGCAATACAAAATGAAATTAGTGAAGACTACGAAGTAAAAGTACCAAAAGATACTGATATGAAAATAATAATAACAGACTTAAATTTTAAAATGCCAGAAAAAGAATTAATAGAAAAATTAAAAAAACAAAACGAAATAGTGAAATAGATGTTATTAAATTATTTAAAACAAAGAGATATAATAGAACAATATATAACGCGGAATTAAAAATAGACGATGAATCATATCCGAAAGATATAGCAAGTCAAAAACTGAATGTTGGATGGGATGTAGGGTATTCGATGGTGCAAATATAATGCAATGTTTTAAATGTCAAGGATATAACCATAAATCGTCGGACTGCAAAAATGAAGATGTATGCCACAAATGCCATGGAAACCACAGAAGTAAAGAATGTAATAAGGAAAAAATAATAAAATGTGTAAACTGCATAAAAGAAAATAAAAGATTAAATTTAGGTCTTGATGAAAATCACGTCACTGGTAGCCGGGCGTGTCCAGTGTGTCAGAATAAACTGAATCTAAAAAAGAGAAGGATAGGTTTATCCGCCTAACAACCAAAACAGATACATGGGTTATATACAAACATACAAGGCTTAACAAATAACTTCAACCAATTGGAAATAATAGCAGAAACAGCTAACCTGATTTTATAATACTGGCAGAAACACATCAAACTACAGAAATAGACGAAAATGAAATTGAACTAAACGAACTGTGATATTTTAATAGCTGGAGGTTTTAATATTGACTGGAATAGCGATTTCTATACGGGGAAATTAAAAAGTATACTTAATGATAATTGTCTCAAACATGTCATGAACGAATTTACTAGAATAACACAAAATTCAAAAACCTTATACTATGGACTATGTTATAACAAACAGTGAAATCATTTCAACAAAGGGAAATATAAATAATAAAATTGCTGATCACGAATCTATAGACATTTCTATTGAGTGCGAATGTATAGAACGAGACAATAAAACTAAAGAAATGAACATTTTTAAATATAATAAGGAAAGTTTCAAAAACGAAATAAGTTCAATGTTGAAATATGATGAACAAAAAGGATTTAATGATAATGTCAACAACTTTGATAATGTTTTTGAAAATACAATACGAAGATTTAGTGTGAAAACAAAAATAAATGAACATTGAAATAACAAATGGTTTAACAACGATCTCAGAACGCTAAAAAGGGAAAAGATTTTTAAATATCAAATTGCAATAATTGAAAACACAAATGAAGCGTGGAATAACTATAAAACAATAAGAAATACATATAAAACTAAAATTGAAAATGAAAAAAATAAATACATAAATAACAAAATAAATAACGCAAATGACCAAAAAGAAATGTGGAGCAAAATAAAAGAACTAGTACTAAGAAAACCCAGAACTGTGATAAAAACTGTGATAATAGATAATGTAGAATATAAAGATAATTTTCAAATAGCTGAACATTTAAATAAATATTTCGTTAATAGTATTAAGGAAATTAGAAATTCCATTATTTATGTGCAATATGAAAAAAAATGTGATAGATTTAAAATTTAAATTCCGTGCAATATCTTTAGAAGAACTTAAAATTATATGTAAGAATATTAAGAAAAAACCTGACTATAATAAAATAACAAGCAATATAATCTTAGACAATTGGAACATTACCAGCACTCTTATGCTGAATATTATAAACAATTCACTAGAAACGGGAATATTTCCCAATAACTGGAAAGAATCTATGATTACAAAACAATCAAATGTGAAGAATATCGTCCAATAAATGCGTTGAAAACTTTCAAAAAAATCATTGAAAAGATTGTTAAGAATCAATTGGAAAACTATATGGAACAACACAAACTACTCTCAAAATATCAGTCAGGCTTCAGGAGAAAGTATTCATGTGAAACAGCAGTCAACTATGTAATAAATAGGTGGAAATTCATGAAGAAAAATAATAAAATATTGGCGATATTCCTGGATTTTAAAAGAGCATTCGAAACAATAGACAGGAACATTTTATTACAAAAACTATATAAATACGGAATTCAGGACAATGAGTTAAAATGGTTTGAGTCATATCTAACTAATCGCAAGGGTTAATGGGAAATTATCAAATGCTACCGAAAATAATTTTGGAGTACCACAGGGCTCAATTCTAGGTGCGCTTTTATTTATTATATATATTAATGGTATGGAAAAAGTTTTGGAAAAATGCGAAATTGTTTTATATGCAGACGATACGCTGATTTTCACAGAAGCGGCCACGGAACAAATATGTTATAATAACTTAACGAATGATATGGACAATATAAATAAATGGTTAAAAATGAACAAATTAATATTAAACGAAAATAAGACTAAAATAATGGAAATAAATATGAACACTAACTTAACGCTTAAAATAAATTATGTAACAATAGAAAAAGTAAATAATATAAAATATCTGGGGTTTCTAATAGACAAAGACTTAAAATTAAAAGAACATATTGAATATATATGTAAAAAAATTGGAAAAAATCGTTTTTTTTTCAAACGTATATCAGTTATAACGGCAATAAATATTTATAATAAAATGATCAAACCGCATTTTGAATTCGGATCAACTGTGTTGTATAGCTGCTGCATAGATCAACAAATAACAAGATTGCAAAAGCTGCAGAATAAAGTCATGCGATCTATACTTAAATACAATCGATTTACCCCAATAGAACATATGTTAGATACACTTAAATGGCTTAATATAAGTTATTACACGTTGGATAGTTCTAATCGAGTACACGACCTCATATAGTATTTTACAACGTTTCACGTGTTCTGACCAAATATTCGGTCCTGTAAATGAAACGACGTGGTTGATTATCAAAATGTGACTAACTTTTATTATTCAATTCTCTCATTACATTAATACTTATTACTAATTGGCGATGCCAGACAATATGAATAATTATAAGTTTTGTGATTTACAATTGGGATTTAGCATGATATTTTAGGAGGATGCTAACTTTCCCCCATCTTAAAAGCGTAACGTCCCGTTGCAATGAACATATATTTAACAATTTTTTGTTTTTTACAAAAAAAAAAAAAAATTTAATTTAAATTTTAGTTTCATATTCAAGTGTAAATATAAAAAAAATCATACTATTAAGCTTTTATGTAATTCAATAATAAATTTTAAAATTAAAAATAACAAAAAAACATTTCATTTATCATTTATACTTAATAACTAAATAATGTAAGAAAAAAAAAATACCAATTTTAAAACAATTTTATGCAATTATTAAAGAATATTAATTAAAGAATAGTATCTTTTTTACTTAAAAATTACAAAATTTGCATTGACTATAAAATCAGCATGTTTAGAAATTATGTACATAGATGTTATTGATCTTATCTTATATTATTTTTATGAACTCTCTTACCATCTATCAAAACTGCTGTTCCTAAATCTTTTTCAACAATCTTTTCCAAATAAACTTTTTCAAATTTGTTGCCTAATCTTTTGTTCCTACGAACAAATACTATATCGCCCTCGCTAAATGATCGTTTTGCAATTTCCAATTTTGTTTCAATTCTTGCCTGCGCAGCTACAATTTTCTCATATATAGTTTTTAAGATATCTGCTTTAAATTGTTGAATAATATCTATTGGTTTTGCTTGAGTAATAGAGTGGATAGTATTATTATATTTATAAGTAGCGACCAGTATTAAATCAGAAACATCGGTTATATCGCACTGTACTTTAACACACCTTGCGATTTCAAGCAAAGTCGAGTGGAACCTTTCCACCTGGCCATTACTTTCGCTATGTAGAGGAGGAACAAAAAATTGCTCTATCTCAAAAATATCTCTAAGCATATTCTTGATTGTATTCGATTGAAATGATTTCTCATTATCAGAGACTAACAATTTCGTGTTTTTAAAATTGTTCAAAATTTGTAAGAGTCCAGTTTTAACATCAATTAATGCTCTAGAAGCGATTGGAATAGCAATTGCAAACTTGGAAAATTTATCTAGGCAAGTGAGAAAATGCACTTTACTTGTTGAAAAGAGGCAAAATTTCAGTTTATGGGGGACACCCCTGGGAAAAAAAAAAAAAATGCCACGCCCCCTTAAATGACCCCAGGAGTGCGAAAATCATAATGCATAAGGGGGATCACGCCCCCTATGGGCGTGGCAGTCGAAAAACGACCCGGCGCACCTACGTAGACAATATGGGTATCAAATGAAAGCTAATGTCTTCACGATTCCAAAAATAGCCGTATCGTCCAATTCACGACCCCAGTCGTGAATGTCAAAGGCAGTAACGCAATCCATATTTAGTGATGTTCTCGTGTCAAGAGTCAAATCATAAATGAGGATAAGTACAAAATTAAGAAACGAGGAAAACTCTTGAAAGCTTCTGATTGATTAATGAAAATTTGTTATACTGGCTTCGCTTAGTAAAGTTTTTCTGCGTGACCGGCCTACGGCCGGGCTTAGGAGTTTTTAACTCCAGTATGTCTTAATTCTAGATGGCGGGGATCTCGAGTGCTCGGCCTCTGGCCGAGCTAAAAAGAAATAAACAAAAAAGTCCTTCCCCCATTTTATAAAAATTAACATATCTTCCTCAAATTCTGGACGATCTGGCAACTACGGGTATTTTTGGAATCGTGAAGACATTTCCTTTCATTTGATACCAATATTGCCTAAGTAGGTGGCATGGGTCGTTTTTCACCCCCGCCCCTATTTAACAAAAATGGCCGTATCGGCTGCAAAAACCGCCCGATCTGGCAACTATGGCTATTTTTGGAATCGTGAAGACATTAGCTTTCATTTGATACCCATATTGTCTACGTAGGTGGGCCGGGTCGTTTTTCGACTGCCACGCCCATAGGGGGCGTGAGCCCCCTTTTTCATTATGATTTTCGTACTCCTGGGAACATTCTGAAGGGGATGGCATATTTAGATTTTTTCTCTAGGGGTGTCCCCCATAAACTGAAATTCAGCCTGAAAAGATATCTATGTGGAGTATCTGACCAGGAAGATCTGGTATTGGTGATGCACCAATTAAAGGCTGTGGAGGTTTCCTATTATATTTATTTTCCAAGCATATTTTGCAGTTTTTAATAATCATCTGGAGCATTTGCCTTATTTTGGGGAAAAAATATTCCGATGTTATTTGTTTATAATTTTCACGTAAAGATCTATGGGCGCGGTTGTGCTCTGAGTTTAATGTTTCTAATTGATCGTCCTTATTCGTTAAGTCGATTACAAGTTTTTGAGTATGAACAAATCTTACCAGTGGAAAGTGATTAAGTATCTCGTCCTGAATTTCTGCTAGAGTGCTTAAATCACAATGTATTGCGTTAACCACTTGGGGATTGACACAGTTTTGCAAAGTTAGCAAAAGATTTTGGCTGTCACTAAAATTAATTGTATGCCTTTTAAATTTTTGAAATAAAAACTTTGTAATTTTATTGTTACTTGGAGCCTTAGAAATAATCAATTGACTTAAGAATTGGTTAACAGGAGCGCTTATTGATTTTATCGTCTTCGAGAAGGACATTTCGCTATGTACTGTTTCCGAACTTGTTTGAGAAAAGTTGTTCATAAATTGGCGTGCTAAAGCGTCAGCTACGACATTTTCTTTGCCAGGTTTATAAAAGAAAATTGGAGCAAAGTCAGCTATAAACGCTTGCCATCTTTTTATTTTCGGATTTGGATTTTTATCAGAAGTCGCAAAGGTAAGCGGCTGATGATCGGTGAATATGTGAATATTCTTGACACCATATAAGTAATGTCGTAACTTTTGCAGTGACCACACAATGGAGAGCAATTCACGCTCGTTTGTAGCATAGTTTTGTTCCGTTGAGGAAAGAGTGCGTGAAATCATTGTAATTGGTTTGCAGTTTTGCGAAAGAACGGCACCTATCGCATTAGAACTAGCATCAGTCGTAAGCTCGAAAGGCTTGTCGAAATCAGGGTGCTGAAGAAGCACATCCTCTGATGCTAAAATTCTTTTGACTTTATCAAAAGTATCGATAGCCTCTTGAGACAAATTAATTCTAACGTTCTTTGATGCCTTGGATCCAATATTGCCATTGTCTCCCCGCAGATACGTAGTAAGCGGCTTAACGATGTCAGCATAACTTTTAATAAACCTGCGATAGTATCCTGCTAACCCAATTAAGGACCTCAATGCTCTTAGCGTTTTAGGTGTTTGAAAATTTAGAATATCTTTAACTTTTTCAGGTGATGTTTTAATTCCGTTTTGCGAAATAAGAAATCCCAAAAACTCAACCTCAGGTTTAAAAAATCTTGATTTCTCTGTAGAAATTCGCATTCCAGCGTCTGCCAATTGTTTTAGAACTTTTTCGACATCGCGTATATGGCTGTTTGCATCTGGTGAAAATATAATCACATCATCCATATAAACAAAGCATGATTTACCTATTTCATTGCGCAGAATGTCGTCAATGGCCCGCTGGAAAATACTGGGGGCATTTTTAAGTCCAAACGGTAGGCGGCAGAACTCGTATTTCCCGTTATTTACATTGAACGCTGTTTTGTGTCTGTCCCTTTCAGCCAATGTAATCTGGTGAAATCCGGATTTTAAATCGAGCGTTGTGAAATATTTCGATTTACCTAAATTCGATAAAATTACGGTAATATCGGGCATTGGATATTTATCCGGGATTGTAAAATCGTTAATTTTACGGAAGTCAATCACCATTCGCAACTTTTGTCTACCGTTGTGATCAACTCCTTTTTTATTGACAACATGTATTGGCGAATTATAAGGCGACGAAGATTTTCTTATAATTCCGTCCTTAAGAAGGCTTTCTATTTCCTGTTTAGTTAAATTTATTGTGGCTTCGACTTGCGTGTTGGCTGGCAATGCTCTGTCTGGGTCTGCAAATGCATTTAAATTATTTTGAATAAGGATTTCGAATTCGCTTAGTAAATCCGACGGAACGTTGTCCCTGTTAATTTCTATTGAATTAACCTGGTTGCACGAAAAATGGTTAATTGATTCTTTTCCGAATTTGTGAAAAAGAATTCCATTTTTGGTATCAATCGTAGCTTCAATTTCCTTCAAAAAATCATATCCTACTATTCCGTCAAAGGAGGTTAGAGACGGTAATAAAAAAAAATGTTGTTCTGTGATTAAGGAGATTTATTTTGCATTTTTGTCTAATGCAGGTATAGCCATTTATTGATTTTATTTGAAATGGAAATTCTACTGATTCAACACCCCTAAGAAAATCGAAAGTCCGTATGTAATTTTTAGATGTTCCCGTGTCAACCAAAATGTTAAGCTCTTGACCATTAATTGATTTTTTCACAATATATGGCAAGAGCGATTTTATACTAAAAAATTAAGGTCATCCACTACATCATTATCAGACTCAATTGTAGAAAAATCTTCGCTTTCATGGATGCTCTCATTCGATTGATAATTTTCAAAGTAATTAATTCTTTGCAGCTTTTGAGCAGGTGATTGACCTGAATTATTGCTGGCGTGTAATTTATTGCGAGTATTTCCATGAGCGATGACTTTTTGTCTACTGTATTCAGGGTTAAATCCCTGATGTTCAATACCTACATTATTTCCGAATGCTGTTGGTTTTCGAAAATATGATGTCCCGTTACCGATTTCCATTGGAACAGGGTTATCATATTGTAGCGTTTGTCCATGGTTTGGAGGATGTTGGTAAACAATTGCCTGACTAGACATATTGCTGGAACTATGTGCATTTGATGGCAAAGAATTCTTGGAGTTAGCAAATGCATTTGCAAATTTATACCTTTCGTGATTTTGCTCTAATTCTTGAGCCGTCGCCAAGGCCGTGGGTAAATCAGGCGGGTTTGCCGAAAAGCAAATGTCACATAAAGGTTTTCGAAGGCCAGATATAAAAACGCGTAATGCGTTTGAACGTGCACGGTCATTTAAAGCTTCGATTACCTCTTCCCTGCCAGAGTTAGTCATTAAAATCTTATTAACAATGAGTGTTAGTTGTTTGTTTACCTTATCGTAATATTCGGTGATCGATAACTTGCCCTGCCTCAAAATACTTAATTCATTTTCCAGTAAATATAGTGGTCTTTTATCTGAATACGATTGATCTAGACGTGAAATTATTGCATCGAAATTAAATATGATATTAAATGCGCTTAAGGTCGAATTTGCTTCGCCAATTATTTTATTTCTCAAAATTCCCATAGCAACATAATATGTTTCGGAACCCTTAAGGTAATAATTCATGGCAAATTTTGCCGCCTCTCTCCAAGCTGGGTAATCCCCTGAGGCCCCACCAAACTGTGGAAGAGATTTAACAAGATCTAAATTTGTGTTACCGGTGTCTACACCGGGCTGAATAGTTACTGGTATTAAAGGTTCCACTCGGCTTGGTTGCAATTGTTGGATTGCGTTTGTCAAATTTTGAATCTGATTCAAAATTTCCGAATTAGATGCACCGACCGCTGCCTCAACGAGGCCCAATACATCGTTTCTATTCATTTTATTTTTTATATTTATCTCGTTCAAGTTTAATAGTTAATTTTTTAACTTATCCTAACTTGTAGTAGTTAAACGTATATTAATAAGTGTAGCAATAGTTATGAATCAACAAATCATCAGTAATAATGCATTAGGTTAGAAAACAAAAGTATAATTGCTAGAATTTGTAGTAAATAAGAGAAAATTGTAGCAGGCATAAGTGCATATACTTACATATGTATGTAAATATGAAAAATCGATGTAAAAAAATTATTAGGTGTTTTAATAGAGTATAACTAGAAAATAAATCAGCTTAAAAAAGAGAAAAAAAAAATTATGAGATAAATTAAGAGATAGTAATGATTAAGTGTGTTTTAATAGAGTATAACTAGAAAATAAATCAGCTTAAAAAAGAGAAAAAAAAATTATGAGATGAATTAAGAGATAGTAATGATAAAAAAGTTGATCCCGTTTTTGTGCCGATCTCTTTGTTGTTAAGTCGAAGCAAATACCTTCAGTTGCCGCTCTCTTCTGCTTTTGTTCTATTTTGGCTTTGTCCTTCTATTTCGTGTTTCTTTTCAATTTGCAAATATTTTATTATTTCTTTTTTGTTCATTATTTCTTATTAAGTAATTACAAAAAACCGTTACTTTAGCATAATTTTGTCTTTCTTTCTTAGCTTCCTTTTTTTCATATAGAAATTCACTTTTGTTTTTTTAATTTAACACGTCTTCTTTTATAAAGAATTTTAAAGTTACATACATACATATATTATTTCCTTTATAAATAATATGATGTTTATTGTATTTTCTTTAGTTATAATTGTTTTTTCTTTAAATTATTATCTTGTGGTGTGGCTTTAAATAACACATTGAAACACTTCACTTCAAATAAATTTTAGTCTTTTTTTTGAAAATTAATTTTTTCGACCGAGCAAAAATATATATGGTTTTGCTAAATAATTTATAGGATTTTGTTGGGCGCCAGTTATTACACGTTGGATAGTTCTAATCGAGTACACGACCTCATATAGTATCTTACAACGTTTCACGTGTTCTGACCAAATATTCGGTCCTGTAAATGAAACGACGTGGTTGATTATCAAAATGTGACTAACTTTTATTATTCAATTCTCTCATTACATCAGTGGTGTCAATTATGATTGTGTTGGTGCGATTACTCTTGACTTTTACATTCCCAGCGGGAGAAAACTGCGGTTGTGAGGCCTATTACGAGGCCTCATCACAGTTATTCTTGATACTACAACAAGTACACCTCGTACAAAAACCACAAGCAATTTGTTTTTTTTAATCATTGTACAATGTTAAAAACAAAAATAAAACAAAATGGCCCATAATCATAGTCATAGAAAAAGCATACTTTAAGCAAAAGCATGATTTTGGTTTAAATTCAGAATAAAATTTAAATGTTTTTGTTGTTTAAAAGTCTACTTTTACCTAAAGTATGCTTTTTCTATGACTATGATTATGAGCCAATAGAAACAAAGATAATAAATAATAAATATATTATTTCTGTTTAGAGGCCTCAAAACAAGACCTGCGATACTTCCCGCTGAATGAGAGTGTTTTGCAGTAAACAATTATATTTTACGCTCGCAAAATAAAAGAGCGTAAGCGTACATGTGAGTTTTGCTTACACAATTGTGTATGACGCTGACATCCCTGCATTACATTAATACTTATTACTAATTGGCGATGCCAGACAATATGAATAATTATAAGTTTTGTGATTTGGGATTTAGCATGATATTTTAGGAGGATGCTAACTTATACAACAAAGACTAGAGCTAAACACAATTAATTTTATTAAAAAAATGAAAATGGGAGATGCACCTGATTATTTAATTGAACAAATAAGGTACATAGGAGAGGTTCAACCGTATAGCCTAAGGAACGCTAAAGATTTCAGATTACAACAAGCAGATAACAACACGATGAAAAGATCTCTATTTTATAAGGGATTAAATCTCTACAACATGATGCCAATTAATATTAAAAAAATAAATCCAAATGTATTCAGGAAAAAACCTGTATTTTTTATAAGAAATATTTAATTTAAACCAGAGTTTATGGATTTAACCTGTAAAATGAACATGAAATGTTATATAAAAGTATTTGAAATACTACTAATAAATAAATAAATAAATAAAAAAAGTCCCTTTGGGTACTCCATGGAGAAGTATAATAGTATAATAGTAGGCTTGCCAGATCCAATTTGCCAAGAAGCTTGACATTGACCAAAAAAAACTTGATTTTGAAAAAAAACTTGACAAATAAAAACACTCATACTATTGGTTTTTATTTATTTTTTATTATTTTTTTTTTCATAAAAATTATTAGAATAAAAACAAAAATATCATAAAAAGTAAAAATAACAGAAACAACATAAAAGAAACACAATCCTCATTCAAATGTATTCTTATTAATAGTTCGGCTTTTATAAGATCGAAGGACATTTTATTCCTATCTTTGGTATATCAATTATTTAGAACACTAAATGCTTTTTCACAAAAGGCTTATTGGGATAGAACGCACAAATGAGATCAACTTTTTTAAATTTTGAATATTGCTTCTGCACACTTTTTTAAAAAATATGACCATATTCTATCATTTGGTATACATATGTATATGTATGTATCATATTAGTCCTTAGTTGTATTGATAGAAAAAAAAGAGCTCTTTCGATTTGTTTTTTAGAAATACAAACTTCTTTTTTTAAGTATTATTACATAGCTAGAATAAATTTGAGAAAAAAATTAACTTACAAAAAAACTTGACAAATCACTTTTTCACTTGACACTTGACGCGCATTAAAAAACTTGACAATCAGGCCAAATCAGGCCCGTCTTGCAACCCTATCTATGGAGTACTTTCAACAAAGTGATCCATGGAGTAGTTTTGTGTGTACACAAATGTAATGTGGTCCAACCCTAGGACATTGCAATGTAAACTAGAGCATGTTTTTTCATACACTTTGGCTACATTTGGAGTACTCCTACTCCATTGTGGAGTAGTCCATACACGCATGTATAGAGTAGACTCATTTTTTGTAGGGATAGACTAAGATATTTATCACTTAATTTCACTTTTTTCAAAAGTAAAATCCCTTCTTCGGTGTTTAAATATTTTTTGAATTCAGTGCAGCTCATTCTGAAATTTTGTTTTTTTATGAGCTCTGCTTCCACTGTTGCTAAATGCATTCGGTTTCTCTCTTTTCTTCAATGTAGAATTGAATAGATAAAACTTAATACTCTCTATCATTTTGTTCATATTGCCCTTAATAACTTGATAGAAACTTTGAGGGATATATCTCTCATCAGTGACAGTCATTTTACTTATCAAATGACTGACACTGTTCTTGTAGGGACGTTACCGCTTGGGCAGAAACAACGCGACGCGATTTAACGCTGGCATACTCGACGCGACAGCTAAATCATAATATAAATTAACTAACTAACATTTTAGAAATTGTTTCTGTTTGAACGGTGATTAAAAAATATAATTATAAAATTTTGATCCATCTCATCTAGCTCTAGCATTGTATCTGGAGTGATTTTTGAAAATAAAGCGTGACACTTCAGGAAGATTTCAAAAGTTTGACACTCACGCCAAAAGCATGACGTCTGGACACCCTAAGTATGATGTGGATCATATCTGAACATGTCATTGGGCCTTACTTCTTCGATAATGAAGATGGAAGTGCTGTATCCGTAAATGGAGAACGGTATCGGTTTATGATAGAAAATTTGTTACGCCCGGCTCTTGAAAACAGACCTGGTATGTGGTTTCAGCAGGACAAAGCCACTGCCCATACTGCCCGAGACACAATGGCACTTTTAAGTCAAATTTCTGGAAATTATTTGGCCAGCGCGATCGCCAGATTTGACAGCACCCAACTATTTTCTTTGGGGTTATTTGAAGGAGCGAGTGTATGTGAACAAGCCAGAGACAAACCTTGAAATAGTAAAGTAACAAATTATTATTAAGTTTAAACAATTCACAGCATGAATACTATTTTAAGGAAAATTAACTTAAACACCAAAAAACGCAATATCAATTGGTCACATAATTAGAAACTAAAAAAATATATACAAAAACACTATTGAGGTTTAACAAAACAGACTTATCCTTTAATATTTTATTGGATAACCCTTGTTTTTGACAATATTCGCCAGTAAACTCTTAATTAAAGGATGGCATGTTTGCAGAGATATGTTTTTTTAGCTTTATTGTACCAACTGAAACAATTCATTATATTTTTACAATTTACTAACCGTGAATAATGCCCCAATTATGCTGGAAAATGTATTGGACGGGCATATTCTCATAGCAATAATGTTCTACTACATTTTCCAAAATGTTTATACCCTACACCTACATAGTGGGGAGGGCATATTGGATTTGTGCATATGTTTGTAACGCCCAGAAATATTAGTCCAACACCCACCTTAAAGAATACCGATCGACTCAGAATCACTTTCTCAATCAATTTCGTGAAGATCGGTTCATAATTAGTCGTAGCTCTCATATAAGGCCCACTTCCGAAAATCACTTAAAAGAGCATAACTCTTTTAAAAACGTTGGTATCCAAATAATATTGAACACAAACATGTTTTATACATATACATATAATACGGTAGAATTTTATGACGATCGGTCCATAATTAGTCGTAGCTCCCATATAAGGCTCACTTCCGAAAATCACTTTAAAGAGCATAACTCACTCAAAAATGTTGGTATCCAAATAATACTTAACATAAATATATCTTATATGTATACAAACAATACAGTACAATTTTATTGTGATCGATCCATAATTAATCGTAGCTCCCATATAAGGCCCAATTCCGAAAATCACTTTAACAACCATAAATCTCTTACAAATATTGGTATCTAAATAAAATTTAACACAAATAAATTTCACATATACAGATATCATGACACCTAATTTTGTAACGGTCAGCTTAAATTTAGCCAAAGCTCCCATATAGCCCCCTTCGAAAATCACGACTATACTTTATTACTTGTTTTAGATTTTAGTTACACTATACCTACTTATATCTATTAATAATAGCAAAAACAAAAAATTCTAACGATAACTATACTTTTTAAGAGAAAATAAAAGCAGAGAATGTCAAGATAAAATATTAACCACCCGTTGCCATGTGCAAGTAATTACTTGCAAGTAGAGTTTACATATTATCTACGAAAAATACCGAAAAACAACAATATTTGTTTGAGTGGCTACACTAGCAAGTGCAAGTTCATTTTTTAAATGTCGTCAACAAGGAAACTTTAAGCAAAATTTTTTCATAAAATTCTGTTAATTTTCAAACGCATATAGATCCAGTATTGCCGTATTGTCAAAAGAAAAAAATACGGGAAAAAAATTTGTAATTTACAATTTTTTTTTAATAAATGCATGAAATTTATATTTAAAAATACTATTAAGATGTGTTGTGTAATAGTTTTGTTCTTTTTTCTTTATATTTTTTTGTATAACCCCGAAAATTTGTTATAAACATAACTTTTATTTTAACACTGGTAGCACTGTTTATTTATTTGTCATTCTACTTACGGCAAGTTCCAAAAATTTACTTAAACCCGGGTCACACACTTCCACTTTTGCTGCTCACTTTTGAGTTTGTACGGATCTGCTTGTATTGGGAAGCTCGTTTTGTTAAGTCATTCGTAATTATAAACACGAAGATAGCTGTAGGTATTATTTAACATTTCTTTTCATTCTTTGCTTCGTTGTGTAAAATTGTTTGAATATTAAGGCAACTTTAAAAGAGAATTAAAAAGAAGTTGAACATCAAAAGTGGAAGTGTGTGACCCGGGACTTACAAGCAAATTCTCTTGCAAGTTGAGCTGTAAGTGCGAAAAATGTGATTGGGTAGTAAAAAACTATAAGTGTATTGAGTTTTTCGAACTTGCACTTTCTTGTGACAACGAGGGGTTAATGAAAGAGAAGAACGTTCGATTGTCAAAAAATCAAGCAAGATCATTTTCAAACCGCAAAAAGTCATAAAATATTATTAAAATCATAAGTACGATTACTATGGAAGAGCTGCTAGAAAATACCCTAAAAATAAAAACCGAAGAGTAAAGTTCGTCAAAGAGTATTTACTTAAAACAAAGGATTTTTTAAACCAGGTAATTTGCCGGTAAATCATCTAAAAAATGTTTCCATTGAAATTTTATGTTATATTAAGGTTTTGTTTACTAACGAAAGCAAGTTTAACTTGTACGGTTTAGAGGGTAAGCAATTTGTGGGGCGTAAATCAAATTGTGAATTTTACCATAAAAATACAAAAGCCACAGCTAAGCACGGAGAAGGTTCTGTCATGGTTTGGGGCTGCATGTCGAGTGGAATTGGCCAGAACAGGGGCCAAATTACCGCATTCGATATCGAGTAAAAAGTATCGTAATTTTCTTATTTGAGATTATGGCATTCGATGTCTAGCAAGAAATGTAGTACTTTTTATCAAAATTTCGATATCGAAATCATTTTTCGATACGATAACTCATTCGATCACGAATGCGGTAATTTGGCCCCAGTGTATTAAAATAAGTTTAACATTATAGATCAGCTAAAGGCGACTTTTTTAGAATCTTGTAACTCCATAGAACCGAAGTTTGTCATAACTTGGTAAAATCAATTCCCAAACGCTTAAAGAGCGTTCTGGACAACAAAGGATATGCTACAAATCCAATTTTAAATGTTAGATTTTTGTATTTTAATAATTTCTACTTCGATTATTCGTTGAGCACAAGAAATTGAGTTGTTTTAATTTTTTTTTTTTCTTAAAAAGTATAATTATCGTTTTTGTTATTATTAAAAGATATAATAGTTAGATGGGTATGGTGTAAATAAAATAGAAAAAAACAATACTTTACTTGGGAGTTACACACGATCAAGTTTTGTCTTTCAAATTTTAATACACTCAAACTTTTTACTAATACATTGATACGAGTTCGTTTTCAAATTCTCATTACAATTGTGTGTTTCAAGTTACAGTCAAGAAAACAGTTGATTGCAATTTTAATAACAATTTTTTGGTTTCTCTTTATTAACATTCTGGCGTCATAATTTTTATAAATAATATAATAATCCACCAAATTAAAAAGCCAAATTAAAGTTAAAAAAATATGTTGTTTTCTTGACGACATTTTGAAAAGAAATTGCTTTAAATTTGCGTGCAGCCTACGTCACAGCATTCAATTTTTGAGAATTTTAACAAGCAATATGTACATACATATGTGTAATAAATTTGAAAGCAAAACTTGAAAGTGTAACTGCAGTCTTTGTTCAGAGCATATTTAGATCAGTTAAACTCTTCCGATTATGCGTTGCTGCCACTGTATGTACAAGAAAGATATGATTGTTGTGTATTGTTTATAAAATATTATACTTGTATTGTGTGTATGAATTAATGTGTACACGCACGATCAGGTAATCTTAGGTGAAACTTAGATAAAATAAAATATTTCAAATATATGGAAAATAAAATGAATAACAAGTAAGAAAGTATCGTCGGTTAAGTCCGACAATTTAATACCCTGCACCCAGTAGGTATATGTGTAAAAACAGTTTTTCAAAAAATGGGCGCTATATGAGAGCTACGAACTATTATGGCAGGATTTTTATGCAAATAAAAATTTTTTGTGTTAAACTTTATCTCGATGTAAACACTTTTAAAATATTTATACAAGTTAAAGTGATTTTCGAAGGGGGCTATATGGGAGCTTTGAGTAATTATGGACTGACCGTTACAAAATTAGGTGTCATTATAGTAAATTTCGTAAGTGGGACTTATATGGGTGCTATGGTCACTATGACCGATATGCACAAAATTTGTATATATGATTAGGCTTCATGTACAACGTATTTTTAGAGAAATTTGCTTGAATATGTGCATAAATCAAACCCATATTTCGGCAGGAAATTTGTAAGGTGGCCTAGGTGAAATAATAGACCGATTTTAACCAATTTCAATTTAGAGAAATGTCTTTCAAATTGCGACCTGTACTCTGTGCACAAGGTTTATATGGGCAGCAACCAGACGGACGGGCGGATGGACATCATTTAATCGGCTCAGGAAATGATTATAAGCGATCGGTATACATACTTTAAGGTAAGTATTTTTGAGCGTTACAAACTTAAGCACAATTCTAAGATACCCTCCCCAATATGGCGGTGTAGGGTATCTTAGAACTGTTATCTTCTCCAACAAAATAAACAACAGATTCCAGAATCAAAGTAATTTGATATTTACATACCACTAGTATGGTAAGCAGTATATTTTGTGGAGAAGATTGTTAAACTCGTTAGTAAAAGGCCAAGCGGACGGTTTCTGCGGTAATTTGATTCTAATTAAGTTAAGGCGTATTTTGGTATAATTTTTGGGAGAAATGCAAAGTACATTGAAGAAGTTTGTGTGTGTCATTTTATTGGTATTTGCATCGAATCGCCTTCCAATGACATGGAGTTTAAGTTCAAATTCAAAAGTAGTATGTAAATTGCTCAATTTTCTGCACATTTTAAAATATACATACATACATACATATGTAATTTGCCTGAACTATTTTAATTTTCTAGAGAACTTGTCCGAAAGAAAAACAATCAATTAATGGAACATTTGAATGGAAGATCGATGATGAGGATCGCATGGACTATATAATATCTCAGCCAGACGTGTGTTGGGAGAATGATTCAATTGTTTTGCGACACTGTAACAATGAAAGCGGTAAATGGTCTCCAAATCGTGTTCAATGTAAAAAGTTTTACAACCAAAATATCAAATGCCCAGATGATTTAATAGAGTTGCTTGTGAAAGATGAATACGTGTGTCTAAAGATTTCAACCAAACCACAGACTTTTGATGAGCACTTCCACTACGGATCGAATTTTCTATTGGAAAATAATGTGAAAGGAATTGATAATGCAATTTTAAGGTTCTTATTAAACGAATATGAGATTACGAGTTTTTGGTTGCCTATAAAAAGATATGAGGAGAACGAATTTAATCCATTTGTAATACGATTGCCGGGTAAGCAATGGAATGAATTGTACAACGACGGAGGGGTAGTAGATTTATCAGTAAACAGCCGAACGTTATCTGATAAACATTGTGTAGCAGCTCATATAATGAGAGAAGTTGAGAATCATGATCGGATAGCATTGCATATTGAAATGACTCATTGCAATGAGTTGCATTATTCAGTGTGTGTCTTTAGGAAACATTTCGTTGCAAAATCGGGATGTCCTCAAGCTTTTGGGGCCTTGAGTCATCGACCAAATGAGTGTTATGGAATAACTTGGGATGGTCAAAAGTATCCAGATGACTTTCGTATGCTAAAAGTTACGGAGTACTTCAAGAAAATCAATACCATAACGATAATTTTTGATGAGTTTGATATCGAAAAAGAAGAATATGTGGAAGTTGAGGGTCACATACAGGTACCGAATGGAAAGTGGGCCTTAAAACCAAAAAATAATCAAATTAAAATTGTTTCATCTGAAAGAAAAATTCATGGTCTGTGCGTTGAGCACATTGAAAGTCGTAAGAACGTTGAGATGATATTAAGGATGGACTCTGATCTTGAATCGTTAATTTTGACCGTTTACAATAAGTTTTATATTTGGTCCAACGACAAACCGGAGAATAGCATACATTGCTTTACAAATGCTGACTATGTAGAGATGACTAGAGTGGAATTGCATAAAATTTGGGAGAATACTTCGAAAACTAAGACCATCTTTAAGCTAAAATTAAAAAGTGATGACCCAGGACAATACTGGTGTGAGGCGCATACAATATTCAATTTCACTCATGTATCGTCGACAAAAATCGTCGCCGCCAAGGCTAAAAAGGGTCATGCCTTTGCGATGCAAATAGAAGTACCTTTAAACGCCGACCACATAATATTCAACAAAGATCAAATGAAACAAATGGCCACGCTTATTAAAAAACAATTAAAAGAAGTCTGCAAAAAACACAAACATCTCAATGCTCTTGTCATTCATAATGTACGAATTATGGATATTATATATTTGCACCCGAAGACATCTTACTTAAGATGTCTCTGCCATACTACTGTATCGATCAAATCGTCAGCAGTAGATACAAGCAAAGAACAGCATAGTGATGAAGACAACAGTATTGAGGATGATGACGGAGTACGGCACGATACTGCGGTTCGCATGACCGCCAGAGATTTATTAATGAATTTAATGAAAGAATATCAACCTCATCTTTGCCATACAGTTCGTAGTACCCTGTTTTGTTTCCCCGAAAATGAATGGGTATTAGCACAGATCGGACAATCAGCGACCAAATCTAAATTCTGCTTACAAAAAAATGGCTTGCCAATAACCCGAAGATGTTTGGGTGACTTTATTGAGGGGGCCTATTGGGAGGAGTTAACATTACCTGATTGCATCACTGTTACAGAACCTAATCTCATTACAAGAAATCTATATACCATGGATAAAACAAAAATTTCAGAAAACCAGCCAGAAAAGGCTATAAAAGATACAAGAAAACTATTGGAATCAAATCTGCAGAATCTAATTCCGGCTGATCTGTATTATTTGGCGAAAATAATACGCAAGTCAGTCAAAACAATGCTTAAAGTTCGCACTAGACCATCAACTCACCTAGTTCAACCAACATCAACATGGCAGACATTTAATAACTACCTCGAACAGAAACCTGGTTCTACACAGAACTACACAGATACGACTGTGGAAATTGTACGTATTTTTAACTATATACTTGAGGTCAATGATCGCGTTATTCGTCCTTCTATCGCACTTAATTCTACAAACATTTTATTAGATGCATTCGAATACCTGATAGATCACATATCGTCGTTGGAAACATTTCAAGAAAATACCTATATAAGCAGTATTAGCAATCAAACCCTGCCTTTAGATAATCTAATGAATGACATCGACAACAACAAAGAAATCGATATCATAGAATATTCAGATGTTGGCGTTGTAGTTAAAATAGCAACGAATTTTGTGGCTTTTGTTATTAATCCTCTGGTCGCTAATGTTACCGGAATTGCGATATTTCGAACAGACGAAAGCAGTGGTGGTGACGAATTTTATGACGAAGGCGTTCTTAAAGGTGCTTTTAAGAATGAATACTATCGATTTATTTTAGCCAACCAGAGCATTGACGAGTTACTTAACGAGCCGAATATTTTAATGGGTACCTTTGTACCCACTTCATTGTGGAAACGTCTGGATGAGATTTCAATGATGTCGAATAAAACAGGGCAATCAAAGCGTCCCGAACCAATGGTGGTTATCAAGATCTACGCTAACGATAAATTGTTTCAGGAAACGAATCTGACTTCAGATAAAAGTGTTGATGGAAAAGTAATATCCATTTCAATTCCTGGACATGATAAAGATCTTCCTGAAATTTTACCACTCATTTTGACTGTCGCAAATGATGAAGATATTAGCGAATCACTCAACCATAACAATACTCAACAGCAAAGAGAGTATTGTAGTTATTGGAATTATAAGAGATGGGCAACTGATGGAGTTATGATGCTAAATCGATCAGAATTGAACAACAATACTGTGCTCTGTGGCTGTACGCACCTGACACCATTCGCATATTTGATTGGCGGCAGCTACAACTTATCTGTAGATTCCAATATAGAAGTTATTGTGATACAAATTCATAAGCACGCTTTGGATATAATTACACTTCTGGGCTGCTCGCTCTCCTTGTTTGGCATTGCTGGGATATTCGTGACGGCCTGTACTTTTCGATCATGGCGCAAAAAAGCCAATTCTAAAGTCCTGCTTCAACTTTCAGCTGCAATAGCTTTGCAAATGATTCTCTTCTGCTTTGTGAACACCGAAGAGAACTCATATCATCTGATAAGTAATAAAATATTTAGCAGTTGCATCACTATTGGCGCCTGTTTGCACTATTCAGTGCTCGTACAGTTTTGTTGGATGGTTATTATAGCGTATCTTCAATTTAAGCGTTACGTGCAGGTTTTTGGCAATACCAGACCTAGGCGGTTCTTCATAAAATCAACCATTTTGGGTTGGGGTTTACCACTTATTCCAGTGGCATGTGTACTTGTATTTGACAGTGACTCTTATATTCCTCATCGAAACGAATCGACTAATCCTCTTTGTTATCCATCCGGCCTGTCTTTCTACATCGGCATTGTTTTGCCCATTACTCTGGTCATAATAGCTAACTTAGTCATATTTGTAGTTGTCATATATAATATTCTTAAACATCCGGCTGGATCTATACGTCACACTGAAAAAAGTATAGCAATATCCCAAATACGTCTATTGGTACTTTTGTTTTTCCTTCTAGGATTTACATGGATTTTTGGACTTTTAAACGCCATGAAAGCTGGCCTAGTATTCTCGTATTTATTTTGTCTAACTGCCACATTACAGGGCTTTATTCTCTTTGTGTATTTCATTCTTATGGACCCTGTAACGCGGCGCATGTGGTATGGATATTTTATGAAATTATGTGGCTTTAAACCGAACATGGAAAATTTGTCGAGTATGAAAGAGTCAACTCAAAGTTTTTAACTACATACATACCAGCATAGAAACGTAAATGAATGAATCTCGACAAATGATATCAGTATATTTTTTTTATATAAAAATAATAATAGAGAATACATATTTATTAACTAATTAACATTATTTTCCTTTACTTACATCAATAATTATTTATTTACGTATATATAATGTATGTATCTGAACTTAAATCCGTATTTTTTAATAAATTCTTAATATAATATATCCAAAATATTTTAATCCTTTTCGTTTTTTAATGCAATAATTTCACTTTGCATTTGAAAATAGTAAAGTAAAAGTATTTATTACATTATTGTCCTTTTTCGACCGTATGAATAATTCGCTTTTTTGAATGATTCTGGAACCGTTTTGAGGCAATGCTCAACTTTAACTGACTATAAGTGATTCTTTTTATTAAGAAACTGGTCGTATCATTTATTTATTTGTAATGCGTAAATACGTTAAATTAATTGTATTGTGTTGTACTTAATTTAATTCTAGAACACAAACAATATAACACAATAACATTATTATGGGTAAGTGTTGTATAGTTGTTGGTCATAAAGAAAATAGTGTGATTAATTTATAGTTTTTTTTTTGAAGTTTTATTTAAAAATTAGAAAAACCTTTAATACGAAATGAAAGAACAATCTGTGACCTTTACTTTTTAAATATAATTATCTACATATGTATGTATGTATATTCAATATATCTTTCCAGTTTTACTACCAGTATCTTGCGAATAACGACTTTTGACTTCACAACCAGAAATTATCTGCTCTCCAAAAGGATTTCTCTCCCTAGTGCACGAAAAATATTTCTCACAGAATGCTAATAATTATAAAACTAAATGATAAATGGGAAACCATCCAAATTAATCACTATGTTTATACCACGGTTGATAAAGTTGGTACAATTGTACTTTTTTGGTACAATTCAAAACTAAAAAGTTGGATGGTACCCCTGTGGCTTATTGGTACTATTTCCAAATTTTTCAAACCCAAACATATTTTTAACTGATATAAAATGGCAACGCGTACTTGTTCATTGAGAATAAATAGCAGGTGGTGTTTAGTATTCAGGGGAAAAAAATGATTTCGATATCGAAATTATGATAATGTACTAAATTTCTTGCTCGATATCGAATGCGGTAATTTGGCCCCAGCTGATGTTTTCTTGTTGTTGTTAAACTTCATATATACAATAAAGAGAGCAATTGTAAAGTTTATGTCATGGTGAAATCACTCTACAACAGAGGTCGGCAAAGCGTAAAATGAGGTTGTGTGTGTGAGAAAACTACCCAGCAAACATAAACATAATTATATAAATTATACAAAACAACTTAGATAGGAAACATACACTCACAATGTATTTTCCGTAACATATAAGAAATTAACAACGAGATTGATATACAAACGGAACTTCTAATACTTCAAAAGCTGATTACATGCATGTTACCAAATGCATTATCAATTATAAAATATTTTTCGTAATTTATTATTAATTTGAAATGTTTGTTGGGAAGTATTTCTGAAAAAAATATAAAAGCATCCGCCGCATGTGCACACATTGCTGTCTCAATGACGACTGAATGAAAGAGATTAAGCGTATGTGTGAAGTGCTCTCTGCACTATTGTGCTATAGGATGCCGACCTCTGCTCTACAAGGTGGTGTTGAAACGCCAGCTGTTTTTTTTTTTTTTTTAGTCATGTTCGTTATGTCAATTTTTGTTTTGTTTGTATATATACACTGGCGAGCACACATGGAAGATGTTATATAATACGACTTAAAACCGAATAAACTCTTAAATTTTTAAAAATAATAATGGTTTTTATTTAAAATGTTAAATAAATAGAACAAAAATGAAAATAAATTGAAATTCAATAATTATTAAAGCGAATGTGGAGTTTAGGGTAAATTTATGTGAAATGTCAATGTATCAACTTTTGCACGTTAAAGTTCGTTTAATCTGGCAGCAAGAATAAATGGACGGTTGGAGCGAATTTATGTCCATAAGCACCGTTATTTGATATTTATAAAAATATCAAAGCAACAATAAATGTAATTTTTCAAATTGTTCTAATTTTTTTTTTTTGCAAATTTTTAGCTTATCGCGTGCTTTTAATAAAAATGAGAAAAATTTCAGACTTTTTAGAAAACCAAGTGAGAATCTGTCATTGAACAGTGAAACAAGTCATAAAAATAAAGAAAAAAAATTGCGACCCTACGAGATGCCAGGACAATTCAGCGATTATTATCTTCCAGACAGGGAAAAACACCCAAACAGGCTGCAGCTGCTATAACAAATGACAGATTCTCCACTTCTTAGCAATTTCGCGGGCTGAGTAATTATTATTTGCAATACCCACCATTTGGTTTTCTAAAAAGTCTGAAATTTTTCCAATTTTTAATTTTTACTTAGTAAATTTTACTACCTATTTAACATGTTAGCATTTTTTTATTTCGTCGAAAATAAAACTTATTTGACAAAGCAATGATAAAATTTGTATGTAAGTACGTCATATATTTTTATATTTGAAATACGTACGTAGTTTTATTAAATGTATGTATTTTTTCGAAAAACCTTACAAATTTTAATATTTCAAAAATATTGTTATAATTTCTTCCCAACTCAAATGTTAAAAATGAAATCCAAGGTATATAAAAAGTTACAATTTCAGTATTTATTATTCACCAATAACTTATTTCTATTATATAATAACGAAAAGCAATAAGAAAACATTAACAAAAACTTACATAATTCAACAAGATACAAAACAGGTACTAGTGAACAAAAATCAACTCAAAATAAAATTAAATTCATGGTAAAACACGCTAACAACATGTTGGCTTTAATATAAAATAAGCTTCATACATTTAACGACCCAGTCAGAACATTCATGTTCGCAAAAAACAACAAGTGAATAAAACTGAATGATTGAAAGGAACGGTTGCGTAAACGAGTGTTTTGTGCATTTGAACAAAAACGATTAAATCATAAATACTAATGTGCATGATTAAGTATACTCGAAAATTTAGTACTCGTTGCATTCAGCGTTACCGTTGGCAAATTTGAGAAAGTCGCACAAAAAGGGGATTTCTTAAAAAAAAGAGGCACCACTTTTAAAAAGATGGAAAATAAACAAAACAAAAATAAAAATCGTATTTTTTTCATTAAAATGTTGTATAAAAAAATTAATAAAAAAAAAACTAATATGTATCAAGTAAAACAAAAAAAAGGTACACAAAAAGTGGCAAGGCATCTGTAAAAGGGTCAAATTGCGACTTTAGTCGCATCAACGGTAACGCTGCTTGCAGGTCTCTGATACATATGTATAATTAATGGACATGTATTTATTTATTTTTTGTTACCTTTACTTTACATGTACCAATGAATTTAAAGTACCTTTTGTTTTTGTTGTATTAAATTTTTGTTTTTAAAATTAAAAAAAAAAAATTATTTAGTACTATTGGGGTCGAAGAAGTACGATTTTAAAAGTTTGTTGGTACGATATTGGTTTTCTCATTTATCATCCCTGGTTTATACATTAAATAATACATTATACGAGTACATTGCTCTCACTTATTGCAATAGTGTCGCAACTCGGACGGTGTCCGGGGAAAAGAGGACGTATGGCAACCCTATACTTAAATAGTAATTGATTTATCTCGTTGATTTTTCATGACAAAAATAAAATTTCGTGATATTTTGTAAAATATTTCCATGATGCATAAACATTATGTATAATTAATATGTGATAAATAGGGCAAGGAATCTCATGCAAATGCATGTTTTCACTGGGCTTCCTAAAACGGAAACGGTTAAGTTATCTTTGCGAATCGTGAAATTTCCTTTAAAATTGCATTCAATCATTTTTGCATATTTTACTAACAATACCCGTTTTTGCATATTTTTGCGCATATTTTAGCACATTTTACAATAAATGCATGTTTTTTTTGCATAGTTTTGCTATTTTGGTTAGCATCCACTTAAAAGAGAAAAACGCCCCTAATACTTAAGGTGCTATCAGACGGGATGTATTTTACATATGTACTGTCACTATGTAATTCCGTATGTATGTCAAAATTTCCATTTTACATAGGATTCATAATTTTTGCTATCACACCTGCTTATGTTTTTCCGTATGACATAACCTATAAATGTAAACAAATACTGACTTTTTAATGTTTATAAATTTCAAGAATTGTTTTTTTTTTGCCAATCTAAATGCAATAAATAAAATAAACATAATTAAATTTATTACAAATCGGAAAATACTTACTTTTCCATGTTCATTATCATTCAGTCTCGTCTCATCGAACTGTTCGGACGTGTTATTTTTAGTGCGGCTGAATTTTCGGTGAAAAAATCGTAATAGGTGAAAAAGTGTAATAGGTTGAAATAAAACAAAAAAGTGAAAAAATCGTAATAGGTTAAAAAAATCTACGGTAATATCGGTAATTAAAAAAAACACTATAAATCGCATAAAAATTGTATGAGTGTTCCTCTCAGATGTAATTCTGAGAAAGAGCTTAGCTCGAGTAGAAAAACTAGATGGGTCTCTGAGGAAGAATCCTTAAAAAAATCTCTGGAGAATTTTCTCACTACAAGAGCCGTAGAACGGCGTCGTTCCTGTTCGCCCAATATTGTGATTTCAACAGATGAAAAAACATCATCTTCATCAAATAGTGCAGTCAAACCCAAAAAACAAGTAGGTATGGATAAGTACATCACCGTTCTTAAGCGACAGAGGAGCCCAACGTCTGCTCAAGTGTCATCAAATTCAAAAGCTCCTAAGACTCCTCCAGACGGATGAGCCAGAACTTTCTAAGAAGACGTTTAAGCCCCCACCAATTTATCTGAGAGAGCCGACTTCCAGTAAATTGGTACAAGGAATTGTTTCGGTAATAGGTGAAAACATGTTTAGCGTAACCTCAATTAAACATGGAAATATCTTCGAGACAAAGATCCAAGTGAATAGGGAAGATGATTTTCGAAAATTGTCCAACCAGTTGGAGAGGGAGACTAGGGACTTCTATACCTACCAGCTCAAAAGCGCAAAAGGACTCCAAGTCGTTCTAAAGGGTATAGACCCATGTGTTGATCCTGCGGAGATAAAGACCGGTTTAATGGACAAAGGGTTCAAAATCAAGAGCGTAGTGAATATCAGAAACCGTGAAAAGATCCCTCAGCCCATGTTCAGGGTAGAATTGGAACCTGGAGATGTTGTCTTAAAGAAAAACGAGTCCCATCCAATCTACAATCTCATTTATCTTCTGCATCGTAGAATTACCGTGGAGGAACCGCATAAGCGCATTGGACCCGTCCAGTGTGTTAATTGTCAAGAATTTGGCCACACCAAAGCGTACTGTAAATTGCCGTCTGTTTGTGTTGCGTGTGGGGAACTACATCCAACTGCTCAATGTAATAAGTCCAAAACTGACGTAAAAATAAAAAAATGCAGTAACTGCGGAGGTAATCATACCACAAATTATAGAGGTTGTCCAATTTACACTCATTTGAAAGCCATAAGTACCAACAAGACGTCAGTATTACCTGATCATCGTCAACAGCCTATTTTGGCATCGAGTGACAATTTCCCGCAATTGTTACGGTCCACTAGTCATGTAAACGCGCCTAGTTCTAGACAAGTTTCTTACGCTAACGTGGTTAAATCTAATATGCCAGGTTTGGAGCAGGCACCTAAATCACAATATTACGAGCCTAATATTAACACTCTAGAGACTACATTGCAGACACTTGTCCAAACCATGAACACTTTTACGACCACTATGACATCCATGATGCAGGAAATGCTGAAAATGCAATCCACTATCTTACAAGCCATTTTAAAGAAATGATTTGTTTAAAAATTTGTTTTTGGAATGCGAACGGCCTCCGCCAACATAAAAACGAACTGGAACACTTCCTGATGGATAAGCAGATTGATGTCATGATGATTGCTGAAACTCACTTGACGACGACAGCGTACTTCAAAATTAATGGCTACGTGTTGTATGATACTAAAGATCCCCGCGGAAGAGCATGTGGAGGATCGACAATTCTTATAAAGAACAGAATAAAACATTATTTAATGAACAACATATGTGAAGATTACCCACAAGCAACAAACATTTGTATTGAATTCTGTCAATACAATTTTGTTTTATGATCAATTTATTCGCCGCCTCGATTTTCAATAAAAGAACACCAATACTACAGCTTCTTCAATTCCCTTGGAGCTAGATTTTTAGTTGCTGGTGACTTTAACGCCAAACACACTTTTTGGGGTTCACGTCTGGTGACCCCGAAGGGTCGTGAACTCTTCAACACCATTGCCAAAATGGGATTAGATGTACTCTCAAGCGGGCATCCCACCTACTGGCCGACGGACCGACGGAAGATTCCCGATGTTATTGACTCCGGAGTAGTGAAAAATATCCCTGTAGAATCGGTACAAGTGGAGCCTTCATTAGACTTGTCTTCAGATCACTCTCCTTCTATTATTTCAATGCGTTTCCTTCAAGGGAATGGCTCTCCATTTCGGGACATATCTAAAACCAGAGTAAGTTGGATAAAGTATAAAAAGTATTTAAGTTCCCACTGCACGGAAAATGTAGTGTTGAGAACTACCGAGGATATTGATGGGTCGATTGGCAAGTTTACTGAGGACATACGAAGAGCTGTACATCACGCCTCCACATACGACGTTGAGTGCAGAAGTGGGACAAATAGAACTTATTTCGCTGAACTCGATCATCTCCTGTCAGAAAAAAGAAGAGTTAGAAGAGAGTGGCAAATTCACAGGTCTCCTGAACTGAAAGCTAGGCTACGGGTATGCAGAGATATACTAAGAAATTTCTTAGAAACCCAAAGAATGGCTTCACTTAAATCTTACTTGGAGGGTCTTGATAGTACCCCACAATCTGACTATTCGTTATGGAAGGCGGCACGAGGTTTAAAAAGACCAGTTAGAGAAAAGCCTCCTCTGCGAAATCCGACTGGTGACTGGGCTAGAAATGATTCCGAGAAGGGGACTTTATTTGCTAATCATTTGAGAAAAGTATTTACTATAAACAACTCAAATAATGCATCTCATTTGCCTCCACTCGTTATTAGACCTCCTGTACCTCTAAGACTAAACTCTCGTGATGTCCAAAACGCTATTGGTATTCTGAACCTTAGAAAGGCTCCAGGTATGGATAAAATCAGCAATAAAATGCTTGTGGAGTTACGTCGTGTAGCAAGAAAGATTATCCTCTTTATCTTCAACGCTATTTTACGCCTAGAATACTATCCTGCAGATTGGAAGGTGTCTATGATCACTATGATTCCTAAGTCAGGGAAGGACCACACCAAAGTGGAGTCATATAGGCCAATTAGCCTACTGCCGACAATTTCTAAACTGTTCGAAAAATTGTTAATGACTAAGTTGACTCCAATTCTGAATGACACTGAATGTATTCCAAATCATCAATTCGGATTCAGAGCTAAACACAGTACCATCGAACAAACTCACAGATTGGTAAATGTGATAAGAGGGTCGTTTGAAGATAAAAAATACTGCTCCGCCCTTTTCATTGATGTATCCCAAGCGTTCGACAAAGTTTGGCATGACGGTTTAATGCACAAAATTAAATTAACTCTGCCTGCTAACACCCATAAACTCATGGAAAGTTATTTATACGGTCGCAAATTTAAAATCAAAGAAGGTAATTTTTTAAGTACCGCTCAGCCAATTGAATCAGGAGTGCCACAGGGTAGCATACTGGGCCCTACTTTATATTTAATTTATGCCTCCGACATGCCGTCAGACCCCAAAATCCACACGTCAACTTTTGCAGACGATACAGCCTTTATCAGCGTCCATAAGGACCACCAAGTTGCATCACAGAATTTGCAGAATTATGTTTATAAACTAGAGAATTGGCTAGAGCTTTGAAAAATCAGGGTTAACGAACAGAAATGTATTCATATAACACATTGCGAAAAGATACCTGTTCGTTCATCAGAATAAATAAACAAATTATCCCGCAACACAATGAAGTCAAATACCTCGGAATCCACCTCGATCGTCGTTTAACTTGGAAGTCTCATATCGACGCAAAACTTACTCAGATGAGATTAAAAGTAGTGCAACTTAATTGGCTAATCGGCAGAAACTCTACATTGAAATTGGATTGCAAACTTTTGTTGTACAATGCAATTCTAAAGCCAATCTGGTGTTATGGAATTCAATTATGGGGTACGTGCCATTAGTAAAAGTCGAATTTACAAAATATGCGTCAAAGTATGTCAGCAAACTTGAACACCATCCAAACCCCCTTGCACTAGACATCCTTAACTTTAGTGGCCACAATCGGTTGAGAAGGAGGGATACCCTTGCTTTAACTCAAGCGCAAAACAGATGACTGGATCAGTTGAAGTGAAATTTGTTTAGTATCATAAAAATTTTTGTCTAGCACTGGCTGGGCTTATTATTTTCTTTTTAGTATTAAGATTTGAATACTAATTGTCATTTCAAATATGAAGATTCAATAAATAATTAAATGCAAAAAAAAAAAAAAAATTATCCATTTTCTTTAATTTTTCTTTACAATATATTTTTTTAAACAATTTAGCTTCAAAACAAACCAGCTGTTTTGTTTATGTTTGTCACAGGAAAAAAGAGCGTGTTCTAATCGAAAAAATTACATATCGTTAGCTTAACATGTAATTGTGCTAAGTCAATTTTTTTGAAAAATGAGATTTTGATGCAGTCTTAGAAATAAATTCAAAATACACAGTTTTAAAAAAAAATATGAATGTGAATAGTTTTTACCTGATGTTGGCAATGATGTGTAAATGTGCTAACTTTACGACTGTCAAAGAAATTGCGCTAAGTCAGATGTTATTGTTTTTTCGAGCCCTTTTTTACAAACCAATAATATCCACTTGCGCTTCTTGTTTTTCGTGAGCTTTATTTGTGCAAAATAAATATTATTTGTGTTTTATTTTAAACGAAAAAGGTAATATATGACTTTAATGACTTAATTAAACGAAGAATTAAATAAAAACAAAACAATTTCTTAGCAGATTTTCATGGATTTGCACGACAATAACAACGTTACAGCACAATCACTTCAGTGCATCGATGATGCGTATTTTGGAATAGAATCTGAAGATGGTGTGGTTGGTTTGGTTCCTTATTGCTTCAACAGTGACTCTGATAATTCCTTTGATATGCCAGTGAGAAATAAAAACGCAAAAAGAGAGCGCAGGTGGTGAACAATACATGGCTCGTTGCAAAAATTAAAAGCAGAAGAGAATGTGGAAAAAGCTATTGGGGAAGAAAAAAAGAAAGTGACGTGTGGAATTATAAAAAAATAAAAGTTGCACGAGCCATAAAGGCAAGATGTAAGTGTGCTAAAACATGTGATACTGCTACCATGAAATGTGCATTGGCTCAATAACAGCAGATATTCAAAACGTTTTGGAATATGGATTGGAAACAAAAAAAGTTTATGTGAATACATTAGTGCAAACGACTAAACCATCCAATCCTCGAAATAGAACAAATCCTAATGCGTCTAGAAAAGTGCAAACTTTGAAATATCACTTGAAAGTGGATGGTAAAAATTTGCGCGTATGTAGAATTTTTTTTTTAAGTACCTTGTGCATAGGTAGATGCTCAGTGCTTAGTTGGGTGAATAAACCCGTGACTGAACATAATAATGTCATGAGAAATTTTGAAAACAACATTTCAGAAGAAAAAAAAGACATGAACTTATTTTTTGATTCTCTGTCAGTAATTGAGTCGCATTACTGTCGTGCTGTCACGCAAAACAAATATCTATTACCGGAATGGCGTTCTAAACAAATGCTTTATGATTTTTATTCAAAAACTCACAACGTCCGGCCACTTTCCTTACGTACGTTTCATTCGGTATTTGAGAGCAGAAATCTTGGCTTGTTTGCACCAAAGAAGGACCAGTGTGAAATATGTGCACGTTATTCTGCCGGCACTACTCCACTGGAAGAATATTCTTGTCACCAAAGAAAAAAAGAAGAAGCAAGAATGGAAAAGAACAAAGACAGGTCTGACGAATCCAATGTGTTTGCCGTAGATCTTCAAGCTGTACTCATGGCTCCGAAATCCCAAGTCAGCAGCTTATATTATAGAACGAAATTACAGGTTCACAATTTGGTTTTTTTCAACATAATAAACAAAAAAGGGAATTGCTTCCTCTGGAATGAAGCTGAAGGAGGTGTGAATGTTGAAGACTTTGCAAGCATATGGGTTTATTTTATTGAAACCAAAATTCTTCCCAGCCTTGATAACAGTGATAACTCTATTAAGATTATATTTTATAATGATGGATGTGGTTACCAAAACCGCAATTGTGTAATGAGTAACGCACTTCTAAATACAGCTATTAAGCACAACATTGTGATAGAGCAGAAAATACTGGAGCCTGGGCATACGCAGATGGAGGCCGATAGTGTCCACTCTACCATAGAGCGTGCTATGAAGAATAAAAATATCGATGTTCCTGCCGAATATATCGGAATATGTAAAGCAGCAAGAAAAAAGCCTATGCCATACGATGTGACTTATTTGACACATGATTTTTTAAAAAAATTTAACAATATTGAATTCTGTAAAAGTATTCGTCCTGGACGTACCAAAGGTGATGCCAAAGTCACAGACATTCGTGCATTAAAATATACACCAAATCGAGAAATTTTTTTTAAATTACGGTTCACCACTTTATGGAAAATTCTGCCGCAAAGAATTGATCAAAAAATAGTTGCTTTAAAGTGGTGCAATTTAGAACAACTGTACCAAAACAGAATACCAATTAAACGTAAGAAATACTAAGATCTATAATACTTGAAACTTACTTTGCCTAAGGACCATCATCAATTTTATGATGATTTGCTTTTCGAATAATTAAATTTTTACTGATTTTTTTATATAACTTTTACTAGCAGCAGGAGTAAGACTGCAAAATTGTTATTTGTGATCATTTTTATATAATTTTAAGATTGTTTTTTATAAATAATTAACTAAGAATAATTAAATAGCAGCAATAAAATAAGACTGCATATAATTTGTGATCAATGTTAACAAATAAACAAGTACCTTTTTATTTTTGAAACTAAATTGCTTTAATTTTATTTATTAATACTATGAGGAAATAAGTTTAGTAAAATGTGCTAAGTCAGAAAAAAAAAATTACGTAAGAAAAACTGCTAAATTAATAAAAAGCTGATAGGGGTAAAATGCATGTTTTTTAGTTTTTTTTTTTTTTTGTCCTTTGCGTTGAGTTGCTATGACATTGAGGTTACTGCATTTACAGTTTAATAAAATAATGTTTTATTTAAAAGTTATAAGGTTTTTTGTCTCTCCTGTAAAATTTGAAAAAGATGACTTAGCACATTTTCACGTTAAGCTAACGATATGTAATTCCACATGTATCTTTCAGAGTACAATGCCGAAAATCAAAGCAACTTTATCTTCAAACCTAAATAAATACGTGTCTGAACATCCGAGTGTATTTCAAACCGATGGAGTCGTCCTTTTCTACCAAATTTGCAATAAGGCAGTGGGCTGTGAAAGGAAATTTTATTTATTTATTTATTAGTTTGTTGTTCTATACAAAAGACTTAGAAGTCTTATATTCCAGTACAGAACTGAGGATTTGTTAAACACATTATAAAAAATATTGCCTTATATAACTTAATTTAATTTTTACAAAATAAATCATATATGTAGATCAAAAATTGAGAGAATATAAATATATAAATATAAATGAATATTACAATAAAACATAAAAATACAATAATAATAACTGAACATTACATTTGTACATTCAATCACATTACATTTAACAGATTTGGTTTTTAATTTGAAAATAATTTAATAATGTTTCTTTTAAATTTAAACACGTTGCTGATGGTTTGAGAACTGTGGGGGAGTGAGTTCCAGAGAGGTATTGCATATGTAAAGAATTGCCATTTAGAGATACGGCTACGGGATTTAAATATAATTAATCTTTTTCCTCTGTTTGATCTGCAAAATAGTAGCCGTTCATAAAGGTAATTAGGTTGTCGCGTATATATTATTTTATGAAGGAAAATCAGTACCTCGTGTTTTAAGTAAGTTATCAAAACTAATCCCATATAATTTATGCGAAAATGCTGAGATGTGGTCGTATCTTTTTAATCCGTACACATAGCGAACAATATTATTAAATGTTATGTTAAGTTTTCTTATACTTCGTGAGTCACTACTGGCAAATAACTCACAACCATACAGAAGTATTGGCGTTAGGTACGTTTTAGCAAGCATAATACGAATATTTAACGGAGTACAGTGTTGAGTGTGCCAAAGAGACCGGAGCATGGAGAATGTGCGCCCACAAACGTAATTAATATGATCTGACCACGTCGAGTGTTGTTGAGCATAATACATACCAAGATTCTTAGCATTGTTTACAATTTCAATTGCTTGATTGTTTACAGTTATATTAACATTAGATGTTAAATAGTTGGTTTTTTCCGATAATTATACGTTTAGATTTCTTAGCTAATGTAAAGCTGAATATCATCCGCATACATTCGAATTTTACATTCTTGTAGTTTTGTTTGTAAGTCGTTGGAATACAGTGAAAACAAAAGAGGGCCTAGGATTGAGCCTTGAGGAACACCTCTTCTTATTGGCAAGGGCTTACCATTTGTGTTGAGAGCTTTAACATACTGAGTCGTGTTACTAAGATAGGATTGAATTAAATTCATGGCCGTTGTTGAAAACCCAAACATATTCCTCAATTTGTAACATAGAACATTGTGATCTACAGTATCAAATGCCTTTGAGTGATCTAATAGAACTAGATCCACCGTCAACATCTTTCCTTATGTCTTCAGCAACATCCACCAGAGCAGTTATGCAACTATTCCTTTTCGAAAGCCAGACTGTTTATCAGTTAATAAATTATTATTATCAATAAAGTCTATTATTTGGGTTTGAATTAGTTTTTCTAGAACTTTCGAAAGAAATGTTAAAATTGCTATGGGTCTATTTTCAGAATTTGATTTGGGTATTGGAATAATTTCTGCAGTTTTCCAGCATGTAGGGTAAGAACTTGTAGTAAGAATTTTATTGAAAATAAATGTCAGGTGAGGAAGCAGTTTTGGTAAAATAATTTTAAGAAATTTGGGATGAATACCATCTGCGCCAACAGCATTGGAAGTAATTGATAGACAGCTTGATAGAACATCACATTGGTTAACACAGGCAAAAGAGAAATGATTTCGAAAGATATTACTATGGTTCCGGTAGTAATTGAGATCAGCAGTTATCATTGGTATACTAAGAACATATTCATTAATTTCATTCGCATTATCTTGTTGTAACTCCTGTTTCATTTTTCCAATGCCAATTTCACGTATTATTTGCCATTTTTTCCTACCATCCAGGGCATTTGTGAATTTTTCAGCATATAATTCAGATTTAGCTTTTCGGATTAACTTATTAACTTAATTTCTGAGTATGCGATAATGCTCATGTAACTGCGTGGTTTTAAAACGTTTCCATCTAGAAAAAGCTAAGTCTCTAATATGAATGGCATTTTTTATTTTGTTAGTGAACCAAGGTTTTTTCTTCCTGCTTATAGTTATGGTTTTTAAAGGAACTGTTAGATTGAACAGCGTTTTAACGTTATATTTGAAGAACGAGAGTTGCTCATCCACTGTGTACATATGAAATAGACAACTCCAATCGATTTTATGGAATTCTAGTTCTAGAAAATGTAAATTGATATTTCTAAAATCCCGAAACGTTATGTATTGATCAGGTAAAACATTTAAGTGAAAATTATATATTATGTCCTGTGGTTCCTAGGGCCGAAAAAAATTATGAAAATTATAGGTAAGAAATATTAGGTCATGTTTAGAGAAACAAGGTGCTGATAGTTGATCATAAATCAATATTTTAGATAAATTGTTAACGTAGAACAGATCCAAAAGAGTATTATTCGTAATCGTAAAGTGAGTTGGGACACTTGTGTTAGGTGAGCTAAGGCCCAATGATGTCATAACATCTGAGAAATTTCGCTCAGCTAATATATTAGAGTTAAAATCTCCAGCAATAACAACATCATCATATAAAACCATTAACATTTCGACTTTTTTAAATAAATGACACAAACGTACATTCCTGTTTGGTCTATAAACACAGCCTATAAACACAGAAATATATATTCTACTTGATTTTCTTCATCAATTACATCATCAAAACCAGGATCTCCAGATTGGCTTATAATTTTAAATTTAATACATTCCTATCATTTCTGCATATATTATAACCAGCTAATGAGATTGATAAATCCGATATACTATCATCAAACCATGTTTCAGAAATACAGATAAAATCAATTTGTGAATTCACGAGTATGTAACGAAACTCATCTATTTTATTCTTGAGGCTTTGAGCGTTGATGTGACATATTTTAGCTCCATTTCTTTGTTTGGCTAAAATATTTACCATATTAGCTAACCCATCTCTGGAACGAATTCCAATATCATTTAAATTTCGCATATTTGTTTTCAATACTAACAGGAGCAACGAAAGCAGATAACAAATAGTTCAGAACAAGAAACATTATTAAGTACAAGATTGTAACTATACAGAACAAATAATATAAAAAACATACAATGAATATTGAGTATACACAGTAAAAAATTATAGTTATTTACAAATGAATATTGAGATAAAAAGGCAGTTATATGTTGTTGGTAATAAAAATTAATTATCATATAAAATAAAATTTCAAGTCGACCAGCATTTGAAAAGCACGAAACATAAGAAATTGCATAATCGACGGTCCGAAAAAACACAGCCGTTGATTACTACTTCTGTAGCAGCATATCCTTATTCTGTGTTTTCTATTCAGTCATAGTGCAAATTTTATTTGTATTTTATATATTGTTTGAAAGACAAATTTACGACCAACATAATTTATGTTAAATATTTTGAAATTTTGTCTGATGATAACAATAATCTTGAGTGTAACTTAACAGAGTATAAAAAAGTAAGAGTGCTATATTCGGCTGTGCCGAATCTTAAATACCCTCCACCTAACCGTAATAAGAAATAGAAAAACTACACTGGTTATAGGACTAGAATATCCTTATTCTATGTTTTCTATTCAGTCTTAGTGTAAATTTTATCTATTAGTATTTGATTTATTGTTTGAAAGACAATTTTACGACCAACATAATTTATGTTAAATATTTTGAAATTTTGTCTAATTTTCACCATTTTTAATTGATTTAATTAAAAATTCTTACCATCATTTACAGAGTCTGTCTGATGTTCATAATAATCTTGAGTGTAATTTAACAAACAGAGTATAAAAATGGGGTGTACAATTCAGTTTTAGTGATTTTGCTCAAAAAAAAAAAAAATCAAATAGGGGGCCGTAAAGTTGCAAATATATAGGCCTATATCTCGGGAACTACTGGGTGCTTGATAATTTGTAATACATTAAATAAAAGGTATTAAAAATACCTTTCCAACGATATATACCATGATTATAAAATATGGACGGAATACGGGTTAAATCCGAAGACCCAAATTTATTTGTTTTTGGAAATGGTTCTTATATGGCAGCTATGACAAATTATGGGCCGATCTTCTCAAATTTTGGAACAGTTATTTTCATGCATATGAGGATATTTCACGTCGAATTTCAACATAATAACGCTATATATACGATAAATATTAGTATTAACGTGGATTTCGAGAGTGGACCTTATGTGGGAGATATTGTCAAATATGGACCGATATTCTCAAAATCCAGCAGTTTGATTTAGGCATGTATGTAAATGATCCGTTTAAAATTTTAGATTGGTACCCTTATTTATAAGAGATTTATGAGTATTAAAGTGATTTCGGAAGAGGGCTTTATATGGGGCATACGGTTAAAAATAGACCGAAATTAACAAAATTGTGTGGAATGATTTTTGTATATATGTAAATGATCTGTACAAAGTTTTGAGTCGGTAACGATATATATACAATATATATAGGGAAAAATGTCTTTTTCAGATGTGGTCCTTGTATGGGAGCTATGACCAGTTCTGGGCCGACCACCATAAAATTTAGTACAACAATTTATTTGCCTATAAAGAGTATTTATGTCAAATTTTAGCCGTTTAACATTATTTATATCTGTTTTATACGTATTTAAATAAATTTTGGAAATGGACTTTATATGGGGTCTATGGTCAAACATGGACCGAACTAAAAAAAATTTCGTTTTGCGATTTCTTTTTGTATAAAACTTATTTTTGCTGAATTTTGTCTTGATATTCCAATTGTATAGACATTTAGTTATCATTAAGCCATATTTCGGGAATATATATATTTGTATGGGGGCTATGAGAAATCATGGACCGATTCTTACTATTTTCCGCACACTTTCTTCTTTTATAATACAAACAACGTATACAAAATTTCATGGTATTAACTGCAATATATTTCAAAATATTGCAATAAAATGGACAAAAAATATCAAATTTTTATGGAGGTTGTCTCACATATTGGTCCATAACTCTGGTTGACCTAAATCGATTTTGCTGATTTTAAATAGCAAACTTCTCGAAAGCACTTCTGACAGAATTATTGAAGATATCTGGGGACTTCAAAAAACTGATATCAACACTCAGACAGGCGAACATGGCTTAATCGACTCCGCTATCTATAAGGATCCAGAATATATATACTTTATAGGGTCGGAAATTTCACACGGAATGACAAACTTATATACCCGTCTCATTGAAATAAGGAAACTTGCAGGAATTTTGGAATTTGATGAAAATTCTTCCGAAACCAATTATACAATAAAAGAAGTGTGTGCTTTTAAATATGCTCCTGTAACATCTGTTGATGTTGAGCGCTCCTTTTCTATGTGCAAGAACTTTTTAAGACCTAATCGGGAAAGCTTTGTGTTTTATATTTATTGTCTTGAAATAAGCACGCGTCTTTATGTACATATGTTTTCTATAATTGATCTTTATTCAACATCAAGAAGATAAAAAGGAAAACGATATAACTTATGCTAATAACAAATTCTAACTACAGTGTTGCCATATTCATAGAATATAGTGTTGGGTTATAACAATCTCCCACGCTTAATTGAGATCTTGTTATTATGAACTAATAACTATATAATTTCATTTAAATGCAATTTAGAAATTTAAGAATATAGTTATTCATTTAAATATAATTTGAAAATTAAGAATTCATTTAAATACAATTTTGAAAATAAGAAATTATTTAAATATAATTTTGAAAATAAGAAATTATTTAAATACAATTTTGAAAATAAGAAATTTAGTTAATGAGGGACATAATCACGAAGATATGTTGGCGCATTACGTAGTCTTGTAGACCTACGAATAGCTTGATCTTGACTAGGATTCAAGGGTGTAGTTTGACCACTAGGTTGATCATTTTCTTGAGATTCTGGATTTTGTTGATTTGAAGTTTCGAGTATATACTGGCTGTGATCTTGAGTTTGTTGATTTAAAGGTGTATTCGAATTATTTGACGATGAAGTTGGATCGATGTTTTCATCCACACTGTCTGGTGCAAAACGTACTTTACGTTGTTGAACTTGTGTAACTTTAAGTTGGTCTATGTGCCGTTTAAGCGTACCTCCATCATCTAACTTAACTAAATAATGAAGTTGTCCATATTTACGTAATATAGTACCTGTCTTCCATACCGTTTTGTTGTTTCGAAAATGTATAACTTGAACTCTTTCTCCCACGCTTATTTGACGAATTGGCTTTGTAGATTTAAATTCCATTGTTGGCTTTAAAGCATCTAGTTTTATTCGTATATGTCTATTGAAGTAAAGTTCAGCTGGACTCTTTCCACAGCTGAGAGGTGTTGCTCGATATCTTTGAAGAATTTCGTTAACTTTCTTCTGTAACGAACCTGGTTCCGATGGCATAGCTTTTAATTTTCGTTTTAATGTTTGAACTTTGCGTTCAGCTAATCCGTTTGTACTAGGATGTTCCGGCGCGATTAATTTTTGAAAAATACCATTTTTACTGCAAAACGATTTGAATTGTCCACTGGTGAAAATTGAAGCATTGTCTGATACCATTATCGAAGGAAATCCATGAGTAGAAAAAATTTCGGTTAGAAGATTTATGGTATTTTGAGTTGTAGATATGACTCTAAATTCTGACCATTTTGACTTTGCATCGACGACAATTAAAAAGTTATGATCTTGAAAAGGCCCTGCGTAATCGATGTGAACTCTTTGCCAGTTTTCATCTGGTTCTTGCCACTGGTGCAGTGGGGCTTTTGAAGGTTTGTTTTGAACTTCAACACAGGCTTCACATGATCTTACCATTCTTGCGATAGCCCGGTCGATTCCTTTCCAAAAGCAGTATCTTCTGGCCAGTTGTTTCATTTTCGTAATTCCCGGGTGTGTGTGATGTAATTCTTGGAGAATTTGAGACTGAAGGCTATTTGGTATCATAACTCGTTGGCCCTTGAAAATAACACCATTATTGAGCGTGTATTTTCCTTCGACATCATCACCATTTTGTAGATTTGATAAAATGTTTGAAAGTTCTGGATCTTTTGAGGTTTCTGAAGCTAATGTTTCAGCATTTATTTGTTCACTGGAAATTTCAAAAACTGATTGACTACATAATTCATTTACCTCTTCATTGATGATTTTGTCTGTAGATGGTATTTCATTCAATTGTGTTGCACGAGATAAATAGTTAACATTTGTGTGCTCCGATCCCTTTCTGTAGACTATTTCGTAGTTGAAGCTTGACAGGAATTCGGCGTAGCGCAGTAACCTTGCTGATGTCATGGCGGGCATCTTGTTGTGTTGATGAAAAATTCGAGTTAGCGGACGATTATCGGTGACAAGTTTAAATTTCCTACCGTAGAGGTACATAAAGAAGTGATTTATTGTAAAAATAATTGCTAATGCTTCACGATCTATATTTTTTATATATAATTAACAGCTATAATTTTTTTCAGCTGTTGTCAATGATCTTGATGCGTATGCAACTGGACGTTCTATGCCATTGACTATGTGTGAGAGTACGCCTGCTATACCTGTAGGGCTTGCATCGCATGCTACAATTATCGGCAGCTCTGGGTCGAAAGATATAAGTACCTAATCACTGGAAATAATATTTTCAAGTTTTAGGAATGCTGCAGACCAATGAAATTTTAAACTTTTCTGGAGAAGTTGCCTTAACGGGTATGTTTCCGAGGACATATTTGGTATAAATCTGGAATAATAAGTAATCATTCCTAAAAATCTTCTGATGTCGTCTACATTAGCTGGGCGTGGTATATCCATAATTGCTTGGATTTTCTTAGGCGATTTTGAAATTTTGTTGAATTGAATAATGTGACCCAAATATTCAATTTAAGATTGAAAAAATGAACATTTGCTTCTATTTAAATGTAAATCGTGTTGTTGAAGACGCTTGAGACACTCTATCAAATTTTCTCTGCATTCTGCTTCGGTTATGCCATGTACTATGATGTCATCAAAATAAGACATAGTCTTTTTTAATCCCGATAAGATTTGTTCGATTATACGGTTAAATTCTGAAGGAGCAGTTTTTATGCCAAAAGAAAGGCGATTTACTCTGTATGTTCCCCTGTGGGTAGACATAGTTTGTATTTCACTGGCTTCTTGATTTACGGGAAGATGTAAATAGGCCTTATAAAGATCAAGGCGACAAAAATAATTTGATCCTTTGAGATTATTAAAAATTTCATCTATACGACGAATTGGGTAGGTTGAGGAAACTAATTGTGGGTTAACCCATGGTTTATAATCCACACAGAGTCTAATTTCTCCGTTTGATTTAGGAATAATGACAAGAGGCGAACCCCAATCACTTTTTTCACTTTTTGAAATTATTCCGGCTGCTTCTAAACTGTCCAATTCGGTTTCCACTTTTTTACAAAGGGCAAACCGAACTTCCCGTTCTTTAAAAAATATTGGCTTGGAGCCTTGACGCAATTGTAATGTGACTTCAAAAGTTGGCACACATCCAATTTTTTTAGTAAAAACATTTAGAAATTTATCCATGATATCTGTAATTGAATGTAAATTATTAATTGAAAATTCATTAATTTGATGCCTGTCTATTTTTTGTAAATCAACTCCCAAATGGCGAATCCAAACTCTTCCCATAAGAGCATCATATTCGCTGGGTACTACATACATCTCTTCATTTGAAATAATGTTATTGTACTTAACATTAACATTAACTTTACCCTCAGGTATTATAATATTTTTCGTGTACGACCTAAATGCTATTTTTGAAGGTTGGAGTAATTGATGTATTTCTAGTTTTTCATATTGATTTTTTGGTATGAGTGTAAAACCAACTCCAGTGTCGATTTAAAATTTTTGACGCCGTCCATTTATGTGTACTTCGGCAAAGTATTTATCGACATCACACACATTGTTTTTATTTGAAAATATATCAACAATTTTATTTATTTATTTATTCCATAAACTTGGTGTATAGGTTCTTCGTCTACGTTATTTGATATATTTGTATTTGATTTAATTAGAGATTGAATACATACTTGTCCTACGTGATCTTTTTTCCGCATGAATTACATTTTAATTTATTTTGATTTGTCCGGCAGTCTTTTGTTCTGTGGTTGTCTCTACCACAGCGTATGCATAAATGATCGATTCCCAACTGGGCGTAGTTTATTCTCGATTTTGAACGACCTTGTGCTCTTGAGGATCTGGATCGACTTTTTCGTCGGCTTGAAGTTCTGGCTTCAATTTTTTTGACGGTATTATCGATAGGCTGCTTTGTATTCAGTTCACGACAATCGATTTTTGCAGCTTCCAATGATAAAGCTTTTTGTACTATTTTTTCGAAGTCGTCTTCTTCAGATTGAAGTAGTTGCTCCCGGATTGTGTTGTCGTTTATACCACGTATAAATTGGCCTCGAAGGAAAATGTTTGATATGTCAGCCTTGCAGGCACACTTTGACACAAACTCACATTCATTTGTATCCCGCCGGAGTAATGCTACATACTCAGCTATTGTGTGTTCTTCATTTTGGTATGTTGACAAAAATCGGTGCTGACTTACAAGGATGTTCTTTTTCGGACATAAGTGCGTTTCCATAATTTTAATTAAGTCGACGTTTTCCACTTCGTTAATTGTCTTGGGGGCAATTAATGAAACCAACAACTTAAAGTGTTGAGAGCCAATTGAATTTATGTATTAGCATTTGATGCCAAAATATTTTATTTGTGATAACACCCTTCATCGTTAAATAATTTTCGAAGTGTTGTATATACAATTTGAAATTTTATTTTCTTCCATCAAAATTTTCAAATTGCGGACACATAACCTGCAATGGTGGCTGCTGCTGTTGTTGTTGTTGTGTTTGAGTGCTAGTAGCATTTACGTGTTGTAATAAATCCCGTTGAGATTTGCTGAATACTTCCAATAATTTTGCAAATTGTGCGGCATCCATCTTGAAATATTTCTTGTGGTATAAAATTTTATTTTTAATTTTTATTATAATACTAGCTAAACCCGGTGTGCTTTGCTACCCCCCCCCCCCCCCCTCGTCATAAAATAAAGTAAAACGTATTTATATATTTACAAACATTTACTTATTTAATTTTAATGTATTTATTGCAATGCTTTAGGCGAGACCATGCCCCTTTGTCCACTTACATAGTCAAGAATTTATTATTTCGTAAGAATATCCTGTTGTGAAAATTTAATGACCAGTAGTTAAGACTATATTACGATGTTTAATTTTCCTAAAAAGGGGCGTGGTCCCACTCACTTTTCTCCTGGTACGTATTCCTAATTATGCCAATACCATATGTACCAAATATCACCGACGAACGTCAAAAAATGCCCAAAATATGGCGGGTTAAATTTGTGGGTTATATGGGCGGTGCAACCCCCGTTTGTACAATCAAAACTTCATATAGCCTATTATTCCTTCCAGAGTCACAGTAACATGCTGTAAAAATTTCAGGCAGATTGGTCCAAGGGTTTGGCCTCCTATTAAGCACAAACATACAGACACACATTCATTTATATATATATAGATTAAAAGCAATATAATTTAAGGTAAAATGGGGCGAAAAATGGGGATTTGGTAATAAAAAAATGTATGTAAGTATATAAAACTTTAGGTAAATACATATTACAAAAAAAGTATTTTGTATAGCAAACATTGTTAGTGGTATAAGTAAGTATCTGAATTAAAAAAAGGGGGCGATGAAGTAGGCGTAGTTCATAGTTATATGGCGACGTTAACAGTATTAAGAGCAATATACTACCAAATAAAAAAAATACGTTGGAATGAACAAATTTGTATAGAGAATAAAACTTTCAAAAATTTGGCGTGAAAAAGGGCGTGAAAGGGGCGTGGCTTAAGAAATCTTTATTTTTACCTCGCCTGGAGTATATAATGTGTATACAATTTGAAGTAAATCTGTTAAAAACTATATGGGAGCAATTACATAATTTTTAAAAAGTGGGCGTAAAAATGGGCGTGGTCAAAAAAGTACCCTATTAATCATACCAAAGTCCCAAAAATATCGGTCCAGAGGTTTGGTCTCCAATTACAATATTTTAAAAAAGTGGGCGTAAAAGTGGGCGTGGTAAAAAAAAGTACCCTATTATTCCTTCCAGAGTCACAGTAACATGCTGTGAAAATTTCATCAAAATCGGCTCAGCCGTTTTGGAGTCTATACGTTACATACATACATACATACATACATACATACATTGAATTTTATATATATAGATATTTGAACTTTATTTTATTACTAGCTAAACCCGGTGTGCTTTGCTACCCCCCCCCCCCCTCGTCATAAAATAAAACGTATTTATATATTTACAAACATTTATTTATTTAATTTTAATGTATTTATTGCAATGCTTTAGGCGAGACCATGCCCCTTTGTCCACTTACATAATCAAGAATTTATTATTTCGTAAGAATATCCTGTTGTGAAAATTTAATGACGATCGGTCCAGTAGTTAAGACTATATTACGATGTTTAATTTTCCTAAAAAGGGGCGTGGTCCCACTCACTTTTCTCCTGGTACGTATTCCTAATTATGCCAATACCATATGTACCAAATATCACCGACGTACGTCAAAAAATGCCCAAAATATGGCGGGTGAAATTTGTGGGTTATATGGGCGGTGCCACCCCCGTTTGTACAATCAAAACTTCATATAGCCTATTATTCCTTCCAGAGTCACAGTAACATGCTGTAAAAATTTCAGATTGGTCCAAGGGTTTGGCCTCCTATTAAGCACAAACATACAGACACACATTCATTTATATATAGATAGATTAAAAGCAATATAATTTAAGGTAAAATGGGGCGAAAAATGGGGATTTGGTAATAAAAAATGTATGTAGTTAAAAAGTATATAAAACTTTAGGTAAATACATATTACAAAAAAAGTATTTTGTATAGCAAACATTGTTAGTGGTATACGAAAGTATCTGAATTAAAAAAGGGGGCGATGAAGTAGGCGTGGTTCATAGTTATATGGCGACGTTAACAGTATTAAGAGCAATATACTACCAAATAAAAAAATACGTTGGAATGAACAAATTTGTATAGAGAACAAAAAGTATAAAACTTTCAAAAATTTGGCGTGAAAAGGGGCGTGGCTTAAGAAATCTTTATTTTTACCTCGCCTGGAGTATATAATGTGTATATAATTTGAAGTAAATCTGTTAAAAACTATATGGGAGCAATTACATAATTTTTAAAAAGTGGGCGTAAAAATGGGCGTGGTCAAAAAAAAGTACCCTATTAATCATACCAGAGTCCCAGTTAAATGCTGTGAAAATTTCAAAAATATCGGTCCAGAGGTTTGGTCTCCAATTACAATATTTTAAAAAAGTGGGCGTAAAAGTGGGCGTGGTCAAAAAAAGTACCCTATTATTTCTTCCAGAGTCACAGTAACATGCTGTGAAAATTTCATCAAAATCGGCTCAGCCGTTTTGGAGTCTATACGTTACATACATACATGCATACATACATACATACATACATTGAATTTTATATATATAGAAGACTAGCTAAACCCGGTGTGCTTCGCTACCCCCCCCCCCCTCTTTATAAAATAAATCGTATTTATATATTTACAAACATTTATTTATTTAATTTTAATGTATTTATTGCACTGCTTTAGTTTAGTGGGCGAGGCCATGCCCCTTTGTCCACTTACGTAGTCAAGAATTTGTTATTTCTTAAGAATATCCTATTGTGAAAATTTAATGACGATCGGTCCAGTAGTTAAGACTATAATACGATTTTTAATTTTCCTAAAAAGGGGCGTGGTCCCACGCACTTTTCTCCTGGTACGTATTCGTAATTATGCTAATACCATATGTACCAAATATCATCGACATAGGTCAAAAAATGCCCAAAATATGGCGATTTAAATTTTTGGGTTATATGGGCGGTGCCACCCCCGTTTGTACAATCAAAACTTCATATAGCCTATTATTCCTTCCAGAGTCACAGTAACATGCTGTAAAAATTTCAGGCAGATTGGTCCAAGGGTTTGGCCTCCTATTAAGCACAAACATACAGACACACATTCATTTATATATATGTATATGTATATAGATTAAAAGCAATATAATTTAAGGTGAAATGGGGCGAAAAATGGGGATTTGGTAATAAAAAAATGTATGTAGTTAAAAAGTATATAAAACTTTAGGTAAATACATATTACAAAAAAAGTATTTTGTATAGCAAACATTGTTAGTGGTATAAGTAAGTATCTGAATTAAAAACAGGGGCGATGAAGTAGGCGTGGTTCATAGTTATATGGCGACGTTAACAGTATTAAGAGCAATATACTACCAAATAAAAAAAATACGTTGGAATGAACAAATTTGTATAGAGAACAAAAAGTATAAAACTTTCAAAAATTTGGCGTGAAAAGGGGCGTGAAAGGGGCGTGGCTTAAGAAATCTTTATTTTTACCTCGCCTGGAGTATATAATGTGTATACAATTTGAAGTAAATCTGTTAAAAACTATATGGGAGCAATTACATAATTTTTAAAAAGTGGGCGTAAAAATGGGCGTGGTCAAAAAAAAGTAACCTATTAATCATACCAGAGTCCCAGTTAAATGCTGTGAAAATTTCAAAAATATCGGTCCAGAGGTTTGGTCTCCAATTACAATATTTTAAAAAAGTGGGCGTAAAAGTGGGCGTGGTAAAAAAAAGTAACCTATTAATCATACCAGAGCCCCAGTTAAATGCTGTGAAAATTTCAAAAATATCGGTCCAGAGGTTTGGTCTCCAATTACAATATTTTAAAAAAGTGGGCGTAAAAGTGGGCGTGGTAAAAAAAAGTACCCTATTATTTCTTCCAGAGTCACAGTAACATGCTGTGAAAATTTCATCAAAGTCGGCTGAGCCGTTTTGGAGTCTATACGTTACATACATACATACATACATACATACATACATACATTGAATTTTATATATATAGAAGAAGAAGATTTTTTAGCTTTTATTTTGTGTTGCCTCCTTAAATCCGATGAAAATAAAATAAAAGCTAAAAAATATTAATCCATAAAACCAATCCAGCAATACAAAATATTAATCCATAATTTATTTTATTATTTGAATTTTTTATTTTGTAAATTGAATGTTGAAGTCACTGTTTTTTAATTTTTGAAAAATTATTGTTTCTTTTTTACTCGTCGCTACTGTTTTGTATTTATTGTCTTGAAATAAGCACGCGTCTTTATGTATGTTTTCTATAATTGATCTTTATTCAACGAGAGTATATAAGGGAATAACAATAAGAAGATAAAAAGGAAAACAATATGACTTATGCTAATAACAAATTCTAACTACAGTGTTGCCATATTCATAGAATATAGTGTTGGGTTATAACACTTTGTGTTTGAAAACCTTAAGAAGAACTTGTTTGTTTACGCCAATAACGGTAAATTAAAATTGATCTCTCTTATACATACATACATATATAATTAATTGCAGACTATCAGTCAGAGGGTTGCGGGTTCGATTCCTGCCAAAGACTCTGGGTGTTTGTTAATTAAAAAAAAAAAAAAGTTTTAATTTAACTTATTTTTTTTTTTCTTTTTTGAATTTATGGTTTTGTTTTTCTTTATACTAGTTTATATGTACATGTATGTACATTAGGCTGTCCCGAAATTTTTTTTTTAGATTTCCCAAATGCAAGATCTCCTAGAATTTGCGCAATTGAACGTAGATTACCAAAATGATTTTAAAAATAAAATGAAACTATATCTTTAGGTCTCTACCAATCTTCAAAGTTTTGAAAAGTAGTTATTTTCATAATTATATTTCGCTATTCTTAATTTCGACACCTAAACTAATTATGCCACGACTATGTATAACAACACTTTACCGCAGACTATGAATTTGCTAGACACAGTGGAGTTCGTTTATAATGTACACCTTTTATAAGGATTTTTTATAAAAAAAATCCAGAAAAAAAATTTTTTTCCGGACCCAAGACATTCACTTTCAAATTATACACCAATTATTACGGTTATAGCGAACTTTTTTTTTTATTACGAACCCGTTTTTAAGTTCATTTTATAGTTACGGCTTACTCCTTAAAATAGAGAAGCCATTAGCATTAAATAAAAAGTCTGACAACACATCAAAATCACCTGGGGCCAAATTATCGTATTCGATATCGAGTAAAATAGATCGTAATTTTCTTATTTGAGATTATGGCATTCGATATCGAGCAAGAAATTTAGTACATTTTATCATAATTTCGATATCGAAATCATTTTTCGATACGATAGCTCAATCGATCACGAATGCGGTAATTTGGCCCCTGTTATGTTTCCTAAAATCACAATTCGTAAATGGGGGTTTTCCCAAAAAAGAAAATTAAAAAAAAACAAAAACTAAACTATGTAATTTATAATACATAAGTCAGTTGCAATAGTTACAGTCTTAAGTGCGGTGTTAGTGATTTAAAAAAATGAGGGCGAGTCGCAGTGCAACAACTTGTGTTATATTCATAGCTTGGGAATAATGATTAGAAATCCTAATGATTAGCAATTGGATTAGAAATTTTAATTGTGCTAAACAATTGATTAATTATGATTAGTTAGCCATTTTAGACGATTACTAATTGATTAGATTAGAAATAATCAAAAATCTAATCACAATTAGTGACGATTAGCATTTCTAATCAAATCTAATCAAAACTAATCGAAAAAATAATTGATTAGATTTCTTAATTATTTTTGATTAGATTTGATTAGTTTAACTATTTTTAACTATTTTTGTGAAAAGAAAATATTTATTTATCACATTTGTTGTGACTCCAAGTCGTTCTAAAGGGTATAGACCCAGATGTTGATCCTGCCGAGATAAAGACTAGCTTAATGGAAAAAGGCTTCAAAATTAAGAGCATAACGAATATTAGAAATCGTGAAAAGACTCCACAGCCTATGTTCAGGGTGGAATTGGAACCTGGAGATGTTGTCTTAAAGAAAAACGAGTCCTATCCCATCTACAATCTGATGTACCTTCTGCATCGTAGAATCACCGTGGAAGAACCACACAAGCGTCAGGGACCCGTCCAGTGTCTCAACTGTCAAGAATTTGGTCACACCAAGGCGTATTGTAAATTGCCGACAGTTTGTGTTGCGTGTGGGGAGCTACATCCAACTGCTCAATGTAATAAGTCCAAAACTGACGTAAAAATAAAAAAATGCAGTAACTGCGGAGGTAATCATACCGCAAATTATAGAGGTTGTCCAATTTACACTCATTTGAAAGCCATAAGTACCAACAAGACGTCAGTATTACCTGATCATCGTCAACAGCCTATTTTGGCATCGAGTGACAATTTCCCGCAATTGTTACGGTCCACTAGTCATGTAAACGCGCCTAGTTCTAGACAAGTTTCTTACGCTAACGTGGTTAAATCTAATATGCCAGGTTTGGAGCAGGAACCTAAATCACAATATTTCGAGCCGCATATCAACACTCTAGAGACTACATTGCAGACACTTGTCCAAACCATGAACACTTTTACGACCACTATGACATCCATGATGCAGGAAATGCTGAAAATGCAATCCACTATCTTGCAAGCCATTTTAAAGAAATTATTTGTTTAAAAATTTGTTTTTGGAATGCGAACGGCCTCCGCCAACATAAAAACGAACTGGAACACTTCCTGATGGATAAGCAGATTGATGTCATGATGATTGCTGAAACTCACTTGACGGCGACAGCGTACTTCAAAATTAATGGCTACGTGTTGTATGAAACTAAAGATCCCCGCGGAAGAGCATGTGGAGGATCGGCAATTCTTATAAAGAACAGAATAAAACATTATTTAATGAACAACATATGTGAGGATTACCTACAAGCAACAAACATTTGTATTGAATTCTGTCAATACAATTTTGTTTTATCATCAATTTATTCGCCGCCTCGATTTTCAATAAAAGAACACCAATACTACAGCTTCTTCAATTCCCTTGGAGCTAGATTTTTAGTTGCTGGTGACTTTAACGCCAAACACACTTTTTGGGGTTCACGTCTGGTGACCCCGAAGGGTCGTGAACTCTTCAACACCATTGCCAAAATGGGATTAGATGTACTCTCAAGCGGGCATCCCACCTACTGGCCGACGGAAGATTCCCGATGTTATTGACTTCGGAGTAGTGAAAAATATCCCTGTAGAATCGATACAAGTGGAGCCTTCATTAGACTTGTCTTCAGATCACTCTCCTTCTATTATTTCAATGCGTTTCCTTCAAGGGAATGGCTCTCCATTTCGGGACATATCTAAAACCAGAGTAAATTGGATAAAGTATAAAAAGTATTTAAGTTCCCACTGCACGGAAAATGTAGTGTTGAGAACTACCGAGGATATTGATGGGTCGATTGGCAAGTTTACTGAGGACATACGAAGAGCTGTACATCACGCCTCCACATACGACGTTGAGTGCAGAAGTGGGACAAATAGAACTTATTTCGCTGAACTCGATCATCTCCTGTCAGAAAAAAGAAGAGTTAGAAGAGAGTGGCAAATCCACAGGTCTCCTGAACTGAAAGCTAGGCTACGGGTATGCAGAGATATACTAAGAAATTTCTTAGAAACCCAAAGAATGGCTTCACTTAAATCTTACTTGGAGGGTCTTAATAGTACCCCACAATCTGACTATTCGTTATGGAAGGCGGCACGAGGTTTAAAAAGACCAGTTAGAGGAAAACCTCCTCTGCGAAATCCGACTGGTGACTGGGCTAGAAATGATTCCGAGAAGGGGACTTTATTTGTTAATCATTTGAGAAAAGTGTTTACTATAAACAACTCAAATAATGCATCTGATTTGCCTCCACTCGTTATTAGACCTCCTGTACCTCTAAGACTTAGCTTTAATGATGTTCAAAGCGCTATTGTTACTCTGAATCTTAAAAAAGCTCCAGGTATGGATAAAATCAGCAACAAAATGCTTGTGGAGTTACCTCGTGTAGCTAAAAGAATTATCCTATTTATTTTTAATGCTATTTTACGCCTAGAATACTATCCTGCAGATTGGAAGGTATCTATGATTACCATGATTCCTAAGCCAGGGAAGGACCCCACTAAAGTAGAGTCATATAGGCCAATTAGTCTACTGCCGACAATTTCAAAACTGTTTGAAAAATTGTTATTGGCTAAGTTGATTCCAATTCTGAACGACACTCAATGTATCCCAAATCACCAATTCGGGTTCAGAGCTAAACACAGTACCATCGAACAAACACACAGATTGGTAAATGTGATAAGACAGTCGTTTGAAGAGAAAAAATACTGCTCCGCCCTTTTCATTGATGTGTCGCAAGCGTTCGACAAAGTCTGGCATGAAGGTTTAATGCATAAAATTAAATTAACTCTGCCTGCTAACACCCACAAACTTATGAAAAGTTATTTATATGGTCGCAAATTTACAATCAAAGAAGGCGATTTTTTAAGCCCCGCTCAGCCAATTGAAGCAGGAGTACCCCAGGGTAGCATACTGGGTCCAACTTTATATTTGATTTATGCATCCGATATGCCGTTAGACCCCATAATACATACTTCAACTTTTGCAGACGAAACAGCCTTTATTAGCGTTCATAAGGACCGTCAAATAGCATCACAGAATTTGCAGAAATATGTTTATAAACTAGAGAATTGGCTTGAGCTTTGGAAAATCAGGGTTAACGAACAGAAATGTATTCATATAACACATTGCGAAAAGATACCTGTTCGTTCATCAGAATAAATAAACAAATTATCCCGCAACACAATGAAGTCAAATACCTCGGAATCCACCTCGATCGTCGTTTAACTTGGAAGTCTCATATCGACGCAAAACTTACCCAGATAAGATTAAAAGCAGTGCAAATAAATTGGCTAATCGGCAGAAATTCTACATTAAAGTTGGATTGCAAACTTTTGTTGTACAATGCAATTCTAAAGCCAATCTGGTGTTATGGAATTCAATTATGGGGTACTGCCTCAGCATCCAACATTGAAAAAATTCAAAGGGGTCAAAATAAGATCCTACGTACAATTACTGAAGCTCCATGGTATGTTAAAAATTCTCGAATCCACAAAGATCTAGGCATTCCTTTGGTGAAAGTCGAATTTACAAAACACGCCTCAAAATATGTCAGCAAACTTGAACACCATCCAAACCCACTTGCACGAGACATCCTTAACTTTACTGGCCATGTTCGGTTGAGAAGGAGGGATACCCTTGCTTTAACTCAAGCGCAAAACAGATGACTGGACCAGTGGATATAAATTTTTTGTAGTATCATAATATTTTGTCTAGCACTGGCTGGACTTATTATTTTCTTTTAGTATTAAGATTCGAAAACTTATTGTCATTTCATTTCTGAAGATTCAATAAATAAATTAAATGTATAAAAAAAAAAAAAAAAACATTTGTTGCTATATTTACATAATGTAACAGTTTTTGAATATTGCATAAAATTGCATACGGTGCACCCTGTTCTTAAACTAAACACTTGACACAGCTGGTTCACTTTGTTGTTGTGGAAGTACAAGTATAATTTTTTCGTTTACTTAACATTGAAAGTAAAATCTCTGTAATTTTTGTTTTATTCAAATTAAAGTGTTCAAAATTATTGGTAAGTAAAAATGCATGGATTTTTTTTTTCTTTTATTTATTGTTTTTTCGACGTCGTGAAAATTTAAACAAAATGCAAACTTTATATGTAAAACAAAAATTTCTAATTTATTTTCGATATTGTAGTTGTCGTAATGAGTTATGTATTCTGCGAATAGCCCTATTTTCCGTTATATATTACATACTCTCAGTGGCGGATTTAAGCCTGCTCCCTTCCTAGGCACTCTTTGACATGCCGCCTTTTTGATTATACAGAAGTGATAATAAAAAACCATATAATTTTTAAATACATACTTAAATTATTGTGTATTAATTTTTATTCCTTTTTTACTAAAACAAGTTTTTACCGTTAAATCATACGATTATCACTATTGTAAATTCTACTTATATTTTATGTTCAATTATTGTTTAAGTTATTCAGTCTTAAGAAATTTTTTGAAAGAATAAGTTGAAATAAGCTTAGTAAAATAAAAAATACCAATTTACCAAAATTAAAACTGTTTTTTTATTTAAATTAAAACTTTATGTTATTAAAACATTATTAATGGATACAATTGTTTTCGAAGACCAAGACTTCTCCGCAGACGATGATGTATGTGATCCAAATTATGTACCGACGAAGGTGAATCGGAACATACTTTAGGAGATCGAGCCGTCAGTGAGTGCTAAAAGAATGCGTAGCACCGGAAGTTCGCCCAAATTAATTTTCAACCCTGAATTTTATGTGGCAATGGTTATGTATGTAAGTTTTACCCATTATCTTCCATTAGGTTTGCTGTATATGGTGATGTTCACTTGTGATAAATAAAATTTTTATTGATATTCATTTTAAATCAATATATTAATTGTTTCTTCTTGTTGTGACAGACAAATGGGAGTACAACCGCTAAATGTGTGGCCTGTCACAAAATAATAAAAGGTACACGTGAAGTTACCTCCAACTTCATCTCTCATTTAAAAGTTCAGCACAGCGAGTTGCACAAAAGGTATATGAGGATGAAAGCAGGTCCTTCCGAAGAAAGCACGTCGCAGGAAGCTTTCGAAAAAAAATTATTCGCTTTCTTGTAGACTGCGCGTTACCGGTTTCTGTTGTAGAAAAGGAGTCATTTCGAGAACTGTTTAGTGGCACTGGATTAAAAGTTATGTGTCAGAAAACAGCCATGAAAAGACTCGATGAAACATACAACAGCATGGTAACTACGGTACAGGCAGCCATGTCGTCATCGAAATACTTCTGCACCACAGCGGACATTTGGTCGGGTAATCACAGGAGTTTCTTGGGTTACACCTGTCATTGGCTTGATCAAAATTTCCAAAGGAAGTCAGCTGCGTTGGCGTGTAAGCGAATATTTGGTGTCCACTCGGCGGAGAAAATCGCGCAAATGATCGGGGATATGATCACTTCCTTTGGCCTCAACACTACCAACATTATAATGACCATCACGGACAACGGGTCGAACTTTGTCAAGGCATTTCGTGACCATGGCTTGAGGCAAAGTGATTATGATGGCGAAGAGGCAGAGGAAGGCAGCGAAGACGAAATGCCGATTTTCGAAAATGCCAAATATTTGCCGAAGCACGAAAGGTGTGCCAGTCACACACTGGCCACCACTGATTTTCAGAGGATTTTTCGAGAGCAGCCAGCACTGTATATTCAACACACAATGGTAAAATTTATACATAAATTATTTGAAATGCAACTTACATTTCACTTACTTACATTGATTTCTTACAGACGATCAAAAAATGCCATCAGTTATGGAAAAAGTGCAAATGGCCGAAATCATCCGAAGTCATCCAGAGCATTTTAGGTTCAGCTCTTCTTGTACCAGTAGTAACTAGGTGGAACTCACTATATGATGCAATCCTGAAGATACTACAGTTCAAGGAGAAATTGCATGAGCTTACAAATGAACTGACTCTGCCTCCTTTTTCAGCTGGTGATTTTCAATATTTGGAGTCGTACAAGCTGCTAATGGAGCCCATTGCCCAAACTTTGGACTTTCTCGAAGGTGAAGCCAATGTGAAGTATGGTTGTATTATTCCTGCGTTACTTTCTTTGAGCAACAAGCTGCTAAAATTATCCAGAAAACCAGAGGTTTTGGGAAATATTAGCTCAATAGCAGTGCAATTAGAACATCAATTGAGAGTAAGGTTTAAATTGTATTTTACATTGGCTCCAGAGGTAAACATGGCAATAGCGGCAGCTGTATTGATTCCAAATGTGAAAATGAAATGGTTGCGGGTTATCCGAAAAACATCACCTGACTGTACTGAGGAGCAGATCAGCAAAAGAGTGCTTGAAGTCATATGCACTTTGTTAAAAAATGGTTTTTCATATAATGCAACGGACGTGCAGAATTTTAATAATAACAACTCATTTTATGATTTCGATGATGACGGTAACTTTAGCAGTATTTCATGATTTTCAAACTTTATATTATTTTCGTTACAGAAGACTACGTTCCCAAAACCCCGGTAACACCAACCGAGTCCAACGGTTTCAAAAATGCCATAATCAATCAGTTTTACGCCTACTTAAATGATCCGGATCCCGGCCCTGCAATTTGGACCAAATATAATGTTTTGAAGGAAGCATTCCTATCATGGTGAAATTAAATACTAGGTGACAGCATTGCTACAACAATTACAACAAGGCAATAACAACAGGCATTTTTCTATATGTAAAAACCTTCGTCACTGTCAAAAAGTTTTTTTTTTATATAACTTTTTGACATTTTCAATTTCACCATGAATAATCAGCTGGCGCTACGCTGTCACCTTGTATTTAAATTCACCTTGATTCCTATTGTGTAACACCCCACTGACATCGTCAGCACCCGTTGAACGACTATTCTCATTTGCAGGCATCATCAATAGTCCAAGACGAAATTCATTGCCAGACTTTTCTTTTGAAAAGTTGGTATTAATGAAGTCTAATGTCAATTTTTTGTGAATTATATACAATAAGCAGAATCAGCGTACATATACACATGTATGTGGCAATATATAAAATTGCATTATAATTTTATGCAATATTCAATTACATTATGTAAATATAGCAACAAATGTGATAAATAAATATTTTCTTTTCACAAAAATAGTTAAAAATAGTTAAACTAATCAAAAATAATCAAGAAATCTAATCAATTATTTTTTCGATTAGTTTTGATTAGATTTGATTAGAAATGCTAATCGTCACTAATTGTGATTAGATTTTTGATTATTTCTAATCTAATCAATTAGTAATCTGAAATTTTTATCAAAATTCAATTCTAATGATTAGATTATTTTATTTTTCTAATCGTAATGATTTCTAATTCTAATCGAAATTCCCAAGCTATGGTTATATTGGGACCATATAAGGAACTTGATGATTGCCAGCTACCAACGTCCTTAAATATATTTTATTTGTCAAGCACAACATGAAATTAAAGTATAATGGAAAAGATCCATCAAATTCCGATATATATGCGATTGTTTTTGAAGAGATTGGAAGTATTTGGACCAAAGCTTTCATTCCAATCGTAAAAAAGGAACGAGTTACTCAGTTACTCCAATCCTATTTCGAAAAGTACCTCCATTTAAAAAGATACCCCAAAAGCAAACGAAAAAATGGTTTCGAAAACAAACTACAGTGTTTTTTGGAGTTATCTGAGAAGCTTTTCGACATTGCTCATTGGAAATGCACTTCATTTGAATGTTATACTTGTTTAAAAGTTCCAATCAATGAAAGAAGTTTCTTGTTGGCTCAAAAAAATTACAGAAAAATGGTTATACGTGGAGTTGATAAAAAAGAAATAGCTCGATTAATAAAACGAAAGCAGAGAAAAACTGAACATTCCATAAGGGCAGCAAAAAAGAGCTTTCCGCTCAAGAAACCGATTCTGTTCCAGAAATTTGTGATGAAATTTCACTGTGTGAAAATTCAGAAGAAACGGAGGCATCTCCTACTAACACACTTTCGAGAGAAACACCTTCGACTTCAACGACGACTCGGAATACATTGCCGTAACCAACAGTTGCTAAGGTCTGTGATAGATACGGTTTATCGACTCGTTCTGCTGCTGCTGTTGCTTCTGCCATTTTGGCTGACTTCGGTAATTGATAAAATCAAAATACTGTATCTAAAGCCCGGAAAGAAAATTCAAAAGAAAATTGGAGGTATTGTTATTAAAAGCATTTACTTTGATGGAAGAAAAGACAAGACTTTGATAAATGAGAAAATAGGAGATCGTTACCATCGAAAAGAAATTTTAGAAGAACACATCTCAATTTTAGCAGAACCTGTATCAATTTATTTGGTTCACACAACGCCAAGTCGCGGCACTGCAAGGGGCATTCTAACTTCGATCACAACTTTTTTAGAAGACGTGATTTGCATTGGATGTGGCGGAACTGCAACTAATACCGGTTGGAAGGGTGGCGTTATTAAATTTTTGGAGGAGTATTTAAAGAGACCGCTACAATGGTTGTTTGTATGCTTCATGCCAATGAGTTACCTCTTCCTCATTTATTCTTGACTTTACATGGTTGCACTTCTGGACCTAGAGAATATTGTGGACTTATTGGAAAACAATTACCTACTTGTGATAATTAATCAACGGTGTCTTTTTGTGCGGTGGCTGGTAATTTGCCTGACTTGCCGAAAAATGTGGTCGATCCACTAAGTACGGATCAAAAATTTCTTTATGAGATATGTAAAGCTGTTATTGTAGCTAATTGTCTACTCAGAGTTTACGTAAGTACCCTTAATCCATCAGAAAATTTGCAATTGCTTGTCAATTACGTTGTTAAAGTATACGCTCCGATTTGGTTCCTAATCAAACAAAAACCGTCTTTTAAAGAAGGAGCCAAACATATTTTTCACCTTATTTTTTATCGAAAGAAATGCTTTTTTTGCTCACCCGGAAAATCTACTTATCAGTATGCTGTTTGATGATAGATACCACATTCGGGAGCTGGCATTGCAAAAAATAATCAAAGCTAGAGAAACTGAAAGTACCACTAAATACAGAGTATTTAAACCAGAGTATTTTACAGCACCGCCGCAGTGTGGTGTCAGCGGCCAAAAATAAAAAAAAACGACTTTTGGAATTTTAAAAATCTGCTAAAACAGTTTGATAAACTAGATTTCAAATTACAATAATGAAAAAGAATTTTTGAAAAAAAATATTTTTGACAAAGTTATAGCCAATCAAAGTGGAAAGTTTTTGGTAAGTATGCAATATGCACACAAAAAAACGTGAAAAATAGCGTATATACAAATGGGTTAATTTAACGTAAATTGTCGATAATGCAGTTAAATTGTTTTTAAATATTAAAGTATGACATTACTAATGGTGTTTTCTTTTCTGAAATAAAATGTTACACCTTTATTATGTACATTTTTATAATGTTTACCCTACATTTTAAAGATGTCGCATTTTTAATGGTCAAAATAGAACATAAAATTACAACAGTGTAACACTTTTTTCATGTACAGCTGTTTTTGTTTTTTTTTTTTTTTGTTAAAAAAGAAGAAGCAGATAGCTCCCTGGTAAGATCGCTTTAAATAAGACAATGAATATCTCTCAAAAAGACCAATGACACCACAGACTAAATGACACCTTCCCGACTAATACGCAAATTCTTCTTAAACTATAAAAATGATATACATATATTGTCCTATGAAATTTTACATATGTACATCAACTTCAGAGTATTCATTAATTACGTTCTCTAAAAGCCTTTCACTCGCGGTTGTGGATTTCTTTCCATAATCATATAAAATATTTCATCATCATCAGATGATGAAGATGAATTCAACAAGTCATCCAAAATTTTTTCAGCACATAAAAATGTAGTAATATTTTCCATTTTGTATATTTTTTTTTTGTTTCTTAACACAAATACACAATCATACGTGGCCAAGATAGCATCGAAAAATAGCAACGCCGGTAATGGAAACAAAACAAATGTCAGCTGTTTTATCGTGTGATTCTCCCCCTCTAAAAATACAAAGTGTGAAAAGTGCACAATTTTTTAAATTTATAGTGTAACATTTATATAAAAGAACACACTACACTTTAGCAGTGTTGATATTTTTTCAGAAAAGAACACAAAAAATTAAAAAAGGTTCGAAATGGGAAAAACGTGTAACATTTTTGCTAGAAAAGAAAACGCCATAAAATATGTTAACATATTTTTTTTTACATTTAATTCATCATGTGTTTTGTACCGTTATTCTGAATGTAAACAGAGAGAAAATTTTTTACAACTTATAAGTTTATAGAAGGTACAAAAAAAGTTTATTCGAGTTTATTTTTGATACTTTAATATATTTTTTTTTTTTGCTTTTAATTACACTGTGCTAGAATTTGACACTTTTTTTTTGTGACAAACGGGGCACCTGGCGGGTTAACCTAATTCGGGTACGCTGAATCCAGTGGTGCTAACCGTTTTTTTAGGTTAGCTCGTTTTTTCGAAATATACCGTTATTTCGAAAATGGAGGAGGTTGCACAACATATATTCGCGTAACTCAAAAACGGTTTAGTTTATTGAATAAACTAAAAAAAACCGAAATTCCGCAATGAAATTTTTTTTAAGTAAGGTTAAACTTTTTTCCAATATGCGCAGTCGTTGTAGAAACATAATTTTTTTTTGACCAAAAAAATAGTTTTTTTAGAAAAATTTAAAAAATTTTGTTTTTTAAAACGGCATAAAAAATTGGAAAACGCAGCTGTGCTTCTAATTTTTTCTGCAGGTATAGCAAACAAAGTTCCAAACAAAACAAGACATAAATAATTAAAATCTGTCTACAACTTTTGATTTTATTCACAAAAGATGAAATATATAATAACCAGACGAAACTTCAAAAATTAAAACATTTATTTTTGTTGTTAATTAAAGTTTAAGTTTTTATTTACAAATTTATTCTTCTTCCTCCTGCAGATTCCAACAAATATCCCCTAATAGCGAATCAAGTTGTTTGCCACTATACCAGTGTTCGAGTCTGGCTGTTACTTGGTGAAATCTCTCGCCATGTTCATCAGACTCGGCTGGTGATTGTTCATTAAATTTTTCTGCATGACAATGCAAAAAATGTATTTTCAATGACATTTTGACGTTTAAGTTTTTAAATGCGGTTAGCATATCTCCAATTAAAATACGCCAATTTTCAGACCGATGATTTCCTAATACATTTTCTATTACTGATTTCACAGAATTCCAGCCCAATAGCTCCATATCATTCAATGCAAGTTCAAATTGTTGGTCCTTCATTAGACGACGAATGTCCGGTCCATTAAGAATTCCTGGAAAATAAAAACATTATGATATGAAATATAAATCCAATTTAATAAAATAGCTAGAGTTCATACCAAGGTGAATTTAAATACTAGGTGACAGCGTAGCGCCAGCTGATTGTTCATGGTGAATTTGAAATTGTCAAAAAGTTATATAAAAAAAAACTTTTTGACAGTGACGAAAGTTTTTCATATAGAAAAATGCCTGTTGTTCTTGCCTTGTTGTAATTGTTGTAGCAATGCTGTCACCTGGTATTTAATTTCACCATGGTTCATACCTTATTTTACTTTCATGCCGCTTAATCGTGGAAAAATTCGGCGCAATTCGGTAAAAGCAATTCCATCTGGGTTCAATGCTTTTATAAAATTTTTTACAATACCCAGTTTGATGTGGAGCGGAGGAAGCAAAATCTTTTCCATATGCCGTTGAAGGGGTTGAGGAACTCTTATTTATACTGTAATTTTTTTATCAAAGTACCTGTCAATACCTTCATGAACATAATTTGTAAAAAACCCAAAGCCGGGACGATTTCTGTTTCTACCTGTTCCAGGTATAACAATAGAATACGTTATTTAAGTTTTTTACAAGACCGATTTGTGCGGTTTTTGTCCGCACAAGTAAATACAAATTTGTTAAAATGTATTGCTTTATTATTTAATTCTAATGCTAGGTACACACTACGCAACTCGTTTCTGCAATACCATGTCATAAAACGCGACTACACACTATGCACCCAACATCAATGCAACCAGAAAATATCAAAATGTTTAGATATTTTTGCCTGGGGCCAAATTACCGCATTCGATATCGAGTAAAATTGATCGTAATTTTCTTATTTGAGATTATGGCATTCGATATCGTGCAAGATATTTAGTACATTTTATCAGAATTTCGATATCGAAATCATTTTCGATACGATAGCTCATTCGATCACGAATGCGGTAATTTGGCCCCTGGTATTCTATTGGTATACCTGGAACAGGTAGAAACAGAAATCGTCCCGGCTTTGTTTTTTTTACAAATTATGTTCATGAAGGTCTTGACAGGTACTTTGATAAAAAAATTACAGTATAAATAAGAGTTCCTCAACCCTTTCAATGTCATATGGCGAGTGCTTGCGAAAGTGAATAGTGAAGTTTAAAGTCTTTGACAGTCTTGAGTCTAATCATTTATATTGAAATATCTAAGATGGAAGCGTGTAACAAGTTTCATAACTTTTGTTATGTGTATACAAATATGCCAAGTCGCCGTAAAATGACTACTGAAACAATTAACTTGTATGAAACATATTTTTCTTTAAGTATCATATGTGGCAAGAGTTGGTCACCATCAATAGTGTGTACAAAGTGCATTTACCATTTAAATAAATGGAAAAAAATGGAGCTGCCATGCCAATTTTTATTCCACTGATTTGGAGAGATCCCATACTCCATGTTGAAGATGAGTGTTATGCGTGCATAAATCATACAGCCGGCATGAACAGAAGAAAAAGTGGTTCTATATCTTACACTGCAACAATATATGCTCAATTTCCGCTGCCACATTCTGACGAAATTTCTGTTCCAGATAGCCAAATACCAACAGGAGATATTCCCTCAATAATTCAATCTGTTGAAACCTGTGGAGCAGCTGCATCGATGTATCAACCGTCATACATCACGATTCCATGTAACCACAACGAAATCACGCAAAATCGTCTGGATATAATGGTACGACGCCTAAAATTGTCTCAAAGACAGAGCAATCTCTTAACAAAAGAGTTAAAACAAGCTAATATTTTAGCACCAGACGTACAAATATACGGGGCTATCAATCGCCATCGTCGATTTACGACTTTTTTAAATCTATTGAGAATAATTCTCTCGCGTATTGTACTGACATTCGCGGCTTGGTTTTAACAATGCAACAAGAATATAATCCTGAAGATTGGCGCTTATTCATCGATTTGTCCAAAAGTAGCTTAAAAGCAGTTTTGCTACATGTCACTAATTTAAAAAGTCCTATTCCGATAGCACTAAGCACAAATACTAAAGAGACATACGCATCAATGAAAAAAATAATAGAATTAATTAAATATGAAGACCACAAGTGGAAAATATGCGCAGATTTAAAAGTGGTGGCTCTTTTAAGAGGCATGCAATTGGGCTATACTAAAAATATGTGCTTCATGTGCTTATGGAATACGCGTTTCCATGGCGACCAGTACAATACACGGGATTGGGCTATACGTGAGGAAAGCAGATTGCATAGAAATAATATTATTGAATTACCACTTGTGCCGATGGAAAAGATTTTGCTTCCTCCACTCCACATCAAACTGGGTATTGTAAAAAATTTTATAAAAGCATTGAACCCAGATGGAATTGCTACGATTAAGCATGTAACATGAAAGTAAAAGAAGGTATGAACTCTAGCTACTTTATTAAATTAGATTTATATTTCATATCATAATGTTTTTATTTTGCAGGAATTCTTAATGGACCGGAAATTCGTCGTCTAATGAAGGACCAACAATTTGAACTTGCATTGAATGATATGGAGCTATTGGGCTGAAATTCTGTGAAATCAGTAATAGAAAATGTATTAGGAAATCATCGGTCTGAAAATTGGCGAATTTTAATTGGAGATATGCTAACCGCATTTAAAAACTTAAACGTCAAAATGTCATTGAAAATACATTTTTTGCATTGTCATGCAGAAAAATTTAATGAACAATCACCAGCCGAGTCTGATGAACATGGCGAGAGATTTCACCAAGTAACAGCCAGACTCGAACACTGGTATAGTGGCAAACAACTTGATTCGCTATTAGGGGATATTTGTTGGAATCTGCAGGAGGAAGAAGAATAAATTTGTAAATAAAAACTTAAACTTTAATTAACAACAAAAATAAATGTTTTAATTTTTGAAGTTTCGTCTGGTTATTATATATTTCATCTTTTGTGAATAAAATCAAAAGTTGTAGACAGATTTTAATTATTTATGTCTTGTTTTGTTTGGAACTTTGTTTGCTATACCTGCAGAAAAAATTAGAAGCACAGCTGCGTTTTCCAATTTTTTATGCCGTTTTAAAAAACAAAATTTTTTAAATTTTTCTAAAAAAACTATTTTTTTGGTCAAAAAAAAATTATTGCCCCTATTGCCGTTCTCAACTCAACTAAGTTTGGTCGTCTGTCAGTCAACCCGACTTTAACTCAACCAAATTATTTTTTGGTATTATGTAGCACAACGGTTTTTAGTTGTAATTGTTATGGCGTTGCCGACACGAAATATTGATTTCTTGTTGGCAACACCATGTATTTTATTTGTAAAGTGAAGAAAAAAACGCAAAAAAATCAAGTTTTTTATAAAATAAAAAGAATAGATTTAAGTGTGGATTTATTTTTTGAAGACGAAAATCATGACGCTAATACAAATGTTCTACGTATACGTAGAAAAATACGCGATGATTCCAATCCTCTTGAACTACCCAGTGCGAAGTAAGAAATTTCCAAAATAAGTAACAAATATGTTTGTATAATAAGTATTATTTTTCATAGAGGCAATTTTCTTTTGCTTAATTTGTAAAAGCTGCTTGTTTATTTCATAATTTTTATAACTGTTTTTCTCCAAATCCTTAATACTTTTTTAAAGTTTAGCTTGTGTCTCGCATTGTTTTCTCAGAAGTTCCAGACGCTCTTGTTCTGCTGATTTTTTTCTTTTCTTGGCTGATGTGTTTATTATCTCAGGTTCATTTGTAACGATTTGTTCCATGTCGAGATTTTGAGGAGTTTCTAAAGCCGGACTTGTTGACGGACCAACGTTTTCAACGCCGAAAGTGTGTCCAGATGGTGCTACTTGGTCATTTAGTGATAACAGCTGGGACACGCAATCCTCAAGTACATTAAGCGGAATTTCTTGTGAAGGAACACCACCTGCTGCTTGTTGGTTTTGTTTATTATTATGTATTAGTTTTTTTTTAATACTTGCTTTGTAATGAATCCAAACCTATATGAAGTAAAAATTCTAATAAAATGTCTATTTACAATAATTAAGATGTCATATACTTACACGTTGCCATTGGAAAGATGTTCTTGTAGGTGGGCCCAAGCTATTCAATTCTATTGTAAATCCTTCCCACGCTTCCTTACACTGAGTTTTAGTCATCTCAAATTTTTGCTTTCCTTTAGCATGTTCTGGATTTTTTTCCATCAGCTGCACAAGTCGCTCAAATTGGGCTTTGGTTGTTATTTTGACTGTCCTGCGTATGTGTATTAATCATTAAGATCAAAAAACACCTATACTTACTATTTTTCCATTTTTTTATCTTTTTTGTATTATTTTTTTTAAAGGAAATGTATTAAAAATTTTATTTAAATCTATAACCGACAAAGACTCAACTGCTAATAAGCAGTTGTGTATATTTATGGTTTTTGTCAACCAAACTCATCCAAAATGGTGAACCGCAATACTATTAAACACAACCAAAAAATCAGCAGCACAACCAAAAAGTCAACTACATTTAAGTTGTGAATGGCAATACCGATTTATGAAAGACGACCAAATTATTAAAAAAGTTGTGAACCGCAATAGGGGCATATGTTTCTACAACGACTGCGCATATTGGAAAAAAGTTTAACCTTATTTAAAGAAAATTTCATTGCGGAATTTCGTTTTTTTAGTTTATTCAATAAACTAAACCGTTTTTGAGTTACGCGAATATATGTTGTGCAACCTCCTCCATTTTCGAAATAACGGTATATTTCGAAAAAACGAGCTAACCTAAAAAAACGGTTAGCACCACTGGATTCAGCGTACCCGAATTAGGTTAACCCGCCAGGTGCCCCGTTTGTCACATTTTCGAACTAGCACAGTGTTATTTAAGTACCCTAATAGAAAACTGAAAATAATATGAATTATTGCACATAATTTAATCGAAATGTTAAAAAACATTTGTAATTTCAATAGTAAAAAAATTGCTTTTAAATACAATTATTCACCGCTAGCTGGTTTAAAGAGTACTCTGTGCCGTCAACAACAATTAGTCGACTACTTACTTTAATGTAATTGTTTATGCATCTCTATAATTATGTTTATTTTTATGTAAGTAATATTTATATAAATAAAAAGAATGGACACAATTTATGATGCTTCTCCTTCCGTATTGAATAGGAAACGTGCTAGCAATTGTTTTTGATCGTCTTGTAGTAGATGTCGACATTTCTGCAATGTAATAGTTGCTATGAAGTTACCATTTGTATATAGTACATACGAATTCGGTTAATTAAATTTATGGAACAAGTCGGTTTTACTGACTTTGCTAAAAAAAAAATTCTTCAAATAGGGCTTTTAGAGGAGATACCAGCAAAAAAAAATTTGTTGGCGGTCACGCCTATTTTCGAGGGGACGGGCCCTCAAAGTTGAAAATATATTAGCCTATATATCGGGAACTATTGGGTCTATGATAATTTGTAATGCATCAAATTAAAGGTATTAAAAACACCTTTCTAACAATATATATCACGATTGCAAAGTATTGACCAACTATGGGTTAAATCTGAAAATAATATTTTTTGACCTGAATTTTTTTTTAATGTGTAAAAAATTTAAAAAAAAATCTACATAAGTGTTATTTAACTTTATTTATATAAATAGCCAAGACATAAAGCTTTAATTTAAGGTGTGATATGTGTCTATAGATACTATAATCACCGAATTATAAGATCTGAAAAATTAAAAAAAAACATATTTCTTCAAAATTTTGTATACAGGAAAGGATTTTCTTTTCTATGGTATACATTTCACCGGCTTAAGATTTCCTGTATTGCGTAAGGATTTTCTCCTCTATGGTATACAAAACACCGGCTTCGCATAGTACAGATTGTATTTTTTAGGGTGAAATGTCATAATCTTTCTTTAATATCTTCGGATCTACATTACCTACATGATCATGTTATACCTTAAAGCTTGAAGCTTAATTTCTTGACTTTAAAATTTTGAGATTTATATATCTACTCATATAGACCTTTTTCCAGAATTTTTAAGATTTTTTAAAAAAATATAGGATCAAAAAATAATTTTCCGAAATTCACCTATAGGTTGTTCACACAAATAGGTCCTGTTATATATCGTTGGAAAGGTTATTAAAGTGTCTATCATTTGATATATATATCGTCTAATAAAGAAATGTAGTTTTCGTCAAAAAATATTTTATTTTAACTAGAAATTAAAACTATGAGTGATAAAATTTTGGAAGTGATTTGAAAAAAGTCTCTAAACCGACTTAAGCCAAATTTATTGTAAACATTTTTACTTCTTTAATCACTTTTTTTAACTTTTATACAAAAAAACACAAATTTTCTCGTATCTGTTCAAATATTTTGCAAACAAGCATTCAAGTGTCACTTTATTAAATGGTTAAAGTTGGGTAGAGAACACAATAAAAATATCAAAACATACAAGTGACTTATAACCAGCTAACAAGCTATTATGCATTTATGAATTAAATTTTTTCGTATTTTGCCTCTCATTGCCTTATTAGTCTGTTATAATGTATTTATGAATTAGACCGTTATTAAATAAGCAAAGGCATATTTACATATTATACTTAAATAATTCTATGTATGTATTTGATTATAAGCTGATTCTTCTTTAAGCATTTAAATTAAAAGATATAAAATAAAGTTGAATTGTCCAATTCATATTATAAATAGAGTGCGCCATTATTTTTTATATTTCAATAAAAGTAGTGGAGCATATTTGGACTCAGTTGGAAGAATCAATAAGTTCGTCTTAGCGTAAATTTTATTAGTATTTGATATATTGTTTGAAAGACAATTTTACGACCAACATAATTTACCATTTTTAATTGATTTAATTACCAATTCTTACCATAATTTACAGAGTTTGTCTGATGTTCATAATAATCTTGAGTGTAATTTAACAAAGTATAAAAAAGGGGTACAATTCGGTTTTAGTGATTTTGCTCAAAACAAAACTTCATCAAATAGGGCTTTTAGAGGAGATGCCAGCAAAAAAAAATTTGTTGGCGGTCACGCCTATTTTCGAGGGGGCGGGCCCGTAAAGTTGAAAATATATAGGCCTATATCTCGGGAACTACTGGGTGCTTGATAATTTGTAATACATTAAATAAAAGCTATTAAAAATACATTTTCAACTATATACATATATCATGATTATAAAATATGAACCGAATATGGGTTAAATCCGAAAAGAATATTTTTTGACCCGAATTTTTGTTTTTTGGAAATGGTTCTTATATGGCAGCCATGACAAATTATGGGCCGATCTTCTTAAATTTTGAAACAGTTATTTTCATGCATATAAGGATATTTCACGTCGAATTTCAACATAATAACGGTATATATAAGATATATATTAGTATTAACGTGGATTTCGGGAGTGGACCTTATGTGGGAGATATTGTCAAATATGGACCGATATTCTCAAAATCCAACAGTTTGATTTAGGTATGTATGTAAATGATAAGTGTAAAATTTGGGATTGGTATTTATAAGAGATTTATGAGAATTAAAGTGATTTTCGAAAGAGGGCTTTATATGGGGCATACGTACGGTGACCATTTTTGGGAAAGGAAAATACAGGACAAATACAAAATTATGTTAAAAGTGAAAAGAAAAACAGAAAAAATAATCATATAATATATTTATTATTATTGTTATAAAATTAAGTAACAACAAAAACAATTCTTCTTGATTAGAATAAAAAGTTAAATAAAAAGTTTTTATAATATTATAATTTAAAAAAATAAATTTGGATTTATAAACAGTCTCCTTGACTAAGGCTAACAAAAAAAAATAGAAAAAAACTACATAAATGATAAATTTAGTTATGAAGTTTGATATTTTTCCACAGAATGGATTTTTTTTTTTAAACATCTGGATTGTTAATTAAAAATCCTTTAAATTTTGAGCAATTCATTTTAAAATTGCATTTTGTAATTAATAGTGATCTTAAAGTATTTACTTTTAATTGCGATTTTTCGGTGGTGCAAATATTATTCATTATTGAAAACACTCTCTCGGTAGCAGCATTTGAAGCTGGTAGACATAGACAAAATTCAACAAGTATCAATATATTTTTATATGCAATCACATTTGTCTTAAAGTGATTAAAAATTTCAATCCATCTGTCATCTACTGATATATTTTTTACCCTCCAGTCTTCTATTTTTTCATTATTTGCAAAATTTTTCACGCAGCTCACTTCATCAAATAAATCTTCATTATTTATTTTTAAATCATTTCTAAATTCATTTAGATAGGATAAAGTTTTTTCAATCTTGTCCCAAGATAACATATTTCGTAACAATATCCAGTCTAAAATTTCTACATCTCTAAAAGCTTTATCCCACTGATTTAGGTAATCAATGCATGTTTGGTAAAAACTTGTTATATGTTCTATAGTTATTGTTTCATAAATGAGAATTTTTCCTCTTGCGAGTACTATTGTAAAAACTTTTTATAAAAATTTTTTTTTTTTATTCGAAGATTTACTTCTAGTTAAATATAAAAGAATTTGAAATTTATTTTTGTATACCTCTGTTATATTCCACATTAGCCTTCCGTTGGAAAGCATAAATGTAAAATCATAGAGAGATATACAAAGAGACACTAGCAAAATGTAATGTATTTTCTGGCCTGCTAAAGCCTTCGTCAGCATTCTTTGTGTCTATTGGTGTTAATTTTCAAACCTCTTATATTCAACTTTTTAAACTGACTAAATGAGAATTTTTCCTCTTGCGAGTACTATTGTAAAAACTTTTTATAAAAATTTTCTTATTCGAAGATTTACTTCTAGTTAAATATAAAAGAATTTGAAATTTATTTTTGTATACCTCTGTTATATTCCACATTAGCCTTCCGTTGGAAAGCATAAATGTAAAATCATAGAGAGATATACAAAGAGACACTAGCAAAATGTAATGCATTTTCTGGCCTGCTAAAGCCTTCGTCAGCATTCTTTGTGTCTATTGGTGTTAATTTTCAAACCTCTTATATTCAACTTTTTAAACTGACTAAATGAGAATTTTTCCTCTTGCGAGTACTATTGTAAAAACTTTTTATAAAAATTTTCTTATTCGAAGATTTACTTCTAGTTAAATATAAAAGAATTTGAAATTTATTTTTGTATACCTCTGTTATATTCCACATTAGCCTTCCGTTGGAAAGCATAAATGTAAAATCATAGAGAGATATACAAAGAGACACTAGCAAAATGTAATGCATTTTCTGGTCTGCTAAAGCCTTCGTCAGCATTCTTTGTGTCTATTGGTGTTGATTTTCAAACCTCTTATATTCAACTTTTTAAACTGACTAAATGAGAATTTTTCCTCTTGCGAGTACTATTGTAAAAACTTTTTATAAAAATTTTCTTATTTGAAGATTTACTTCTAGTTAAATATAAAAGAATTTGAAATTTATTTTTGTATACCTCTGATATATTCCACATTAGCCTTCCGTTGGAAAGCATAAATGTAAAATCATAGAGAGATATACAAAGAGACACTAGCAAAATGTAATGCATTTTCTGGCCTGCTATATATATATAGTATATAAAAATAAATTTCAAATTCTTTTATATTTAACTAGAAGTAAATCTTCGAATAAGAAAATTTTTATAAAAAGTTTTTACAATAGTACTCGCAAGAGGAAAAATTCTCATTTAGTCAGTTTAAAAAGTTGAATATAAGAGGTTTGAAAATTAACACCAATAGACACAAAGAATGCTGACGAAGGCTTTAGCAGGCCAGAAAATGCATTACATTTTGCTAGTGTCTCTTTGTATATCTCTCTATGATTTTACATTTATGCTTTCCAACGGAAGGCTAATGTGGAATATAACAGAGGTATACAAAAATAAATTTCAAATTCTTTTATATTTAACTAGAAGTAAATCTTCGAATAAGAAAATTTTTATAAAAAGTTTTTACAATAGTACTCGCAAGAGGAAAAATTCTCATTTAGTCAGTTTAAAAAGTTGAATATAAGAGGTTTGAAAATTAACACCAATAGACACAAAGAATGCTGACGAAGGCTTTAGCAGGCCAGAAAATGCATTACATTTTGCTAGTGTCTCTTTGTATATCTCTCTATGATTTTACATTTATGCTTTCCAACGGAAGGCTAATGTGGAATATAACAGAGGTATACAAAAATAAATTTCAAATTCTTTTATATTTAACTAGAAGTAAATCTTCGAATAAGAAAATTTTTATAAAAAGTTTTTACAATAGTACTCGCAAGAGGAAAAATTCTCATTTAGTCAGTTTAAAAAGTTGAATATAAGAGGTTTGAAAATTAACACCAATAGACACAAAGAATGCTGACGAAGGCTTTAGCAGGCCAGAAAATGCATTACATTTTGCTAGTGTCTCTTTGTATATCTCTCTATGATTTTACATTTATGCTTTCCAACGGAAGGCTAATGTGGAATATAACAGAGGTATACAAAAATAAATTTCAAATTCTTTTATATTTAACTAGAAGTAAATCTTCGAATAAGAAAAAATTTTTATAAAAAGTTATTGTTTCATCAAAATCATTACTTTTCTGTAATTCGAGAATAATATTTTTGACAGTAAGGGGTAAAAACAGTTCCTTTTTCCGTTCGACCAATTTAAATTTTAAATCTTTTAAAATAGTTGAAGCCTCAGGCATTGAAATATTTCGTGATTCTACATTAAGAATAGCTTTATGAAATGTTAAAGCTTGGCTATATGCAAAAGATAACCATAAGTCAGCACAAGGATTCATAAAAAAATTTCGTAATATTGTCGGACATTTTGGTTGAGACATAAAATATAATTTTAAAGCTTCAAATAGTTTTATGATTCTTTCCAAAGCAGTCATTAAAGATAACCATCGAGTTTTGCTATGTCCTAGTAACTTTTCATATTCTATTTCAATATCTTCACATATTTCTTTGAAATTTTCAATTCTAACTGTATAAATATAAAAAAAGAATAAATTTTGACAATAATAACTTCAATATCAATAGGTAAGCATTCTGCTGCAGTTTGTATGCAGTTGTTCAAAATATGTGCAGCGCAATTTACACCTATCAGTTTTTGGCCAATGAAGTTTTGCATTTTGTGAAAGATATTATTCTGACCTTTTCTGGCTGCACCACCAAAATTACAATTTGTGCTGTCTCCACAAAACGCTATCATTGAAATTACATTTTATTTTTGTTGGGGCCATATCTCTAATAAAATGAATGCTATTTTAACTTTTGGAAATGTAGGGAAAGTATACAGTTGGATTTTTATGATAATTTTGTATTAATGTTCGTGCAATGTACATGCTAAAAAGAGGACATTTGCATATCAAATTAGGAAATAAGGGACATTGTACTCTCCTGTATTTACAAAAAAAATCTCAAGGGACAGCATGTTAAAAAACAGGACTGTCCTGTAAAATACAGGACGGATGGTCACCGTAGGCATACGGGTAAAAATAGATCGAAATTCACAAAATTGTGGGATGATTTTTGTATATATTTAAATGATCTGTGCAAAGATTTGAGTCGGTACCGATATTTATACAATATATATAGGGATAAAAGTCTGCTTCGGATGTGGTCCTTGTATGGGAGCTATGACCAATTCTGGGCCCACCACCATAAAATTTAGTACAACAATTTATTGGCCTATAAAGATTATGTATGTCAAATTTTAGCCGTTTACCGTATTTATATCTGTTTTATACGTATTTAAGTTAATTTTGGAATTGGACTTTATATGGGGTCTACGGTCAAACATGGACCGAACTAAAAAAAAATTTCATTTTGCGATTTCTTTTTGCACAAAACTTATTTTTGCTGATTTTTGTCTTGATATTCCAATTTTATAGGCATTTATGTATAATTGAGCAAGCCCAAGCCTTTTTCCAACCTGATGCATTTTTTTCTGGAGGACCTATGGAGTTAAGTTCTCTTGCTAGGTCCTTCCACAGTTGATCACTCACCGTTCTATCACCTTTATAAAATCCCTTAGCTAATCCGGGGTGTTTTTCCATTGACTGCTCTTGTTTCGCATTTTTGTGCTTACCCCTTTAAAACAGAGGCAAACTTACAATAAAGAAAATTATGTATAAATTTTTAGTTATTTACTTACATTTTGCTATGTATTTTCGCAACAAATATTCAAAAAATTATATATTAAAAATTATTTTTTTTTTACCAAAAAGTTTTTTTCACGCGTTTATTTGCTTTCGGTTTCAAATTACTTTTTTTGTGGTGAAAATGATTTGTAGAACACATCAATTCCTCTTCAAACAAACTGGAAATGAAATTTTCATTTTTATTTCACTTTTACGAATTCAAGAACACAAACTGAATGGAATTTTCACTTTCATTTCATTTTACGAATATACAACATAGGCGATACATATTAAAACATAAAAAGAAAAATATTTCATAACAGTATATTAAAAAATAAACAAACATAACACAAAATAATAGTATTGTAAAAAAAATTAAAAGGCAAGTAGGGAAAACTCAATATTTACATTAATTAAATTTTCTTTGTCTCTAATTCAAATTTGTTTTCTTTAATCTAATTTTGCAATTTTGCATTTCGTTATTTCCAATTGATTTTTCTTCAAAAATTCGAATTTCTCCTTTTCCAGATCAAAGAAACGTTCCTCCCGTGCGTTTTTTTTCCATTTCATTTTTCTTGAAAAATTCAAACTTCTCATTTTTTAATCTGTATGTGCGTTCCATTGTATCTGTTGCTTTCAAAGTTTGAATTTAATAAAAGACAACTTTTATGAGCGACAAAGTAATTTTATTTATTTAATATTTTTTATTATTTAAAAAATCACAAATGAAGCGCTTTAAAACAATTTGTTTTTTACTTCTTCAAACTTTAATATTAAAAGAACCGAAAACTTCTCTTGTTTCCCTTTTAAAGTAAATGACAAGAATGTAAAATTCCGTTATTAAGCAATATCACAATAAGTAAGAAGTAATGAATATAAATATGTAATTACATATTTACTACATATAAGTATGTAAGTACGTGTGTATGTTTATAATTGGAGTGAGAATAAAAAGTTAAAGTAAATAGGAAATAAAAGGTTTTTTAACATTAGGGTGGCGGCGCACAGAGGAGTATTTGGCCTGAAAAGCTGGCCAAAAAGGCAAAACTGAATTTTAAGAAATCTTAAGAACTAAGTACGCAGCTCGACAGACAACAATATTTTACATTATATTGTAAATTTTGAAGACTTTTAGTTGCGATTTGTAGCTCTGAGACCCTGCTAAAGTCAGGAAAGTGAAGAAATTTATATGAGATTTTGGTTTTTTTCGGTTTCTGGATGTTTATATATTTTTTTTTTGCGACTAAACGAATAAAGGTTTAACAAAGATTATTTTTTTCGCTGAAAGGTTTGATCAAAAGTAATTTAAAAAAGAAAAAAAAAATTAAAATATGTTGAATATTCATGTTGAAACAATTCGTTCAAAAGCTAAAAAAAAAACAAATTATACACTTTTTTTTGCAAAAAAGGAAAAGAAGAAGTTTTTAAAAGTGAGGTTAGCATGTCTTCGAATTATGTTTGATACCACAAAAAAATTTGGAATCTCTAATTTTAGAAACAAAAAAAAAAGTGTGCGCAAGTTTGCGCCATTATTTTTGACGATTTTTTTAAATTTTCACATTTTTTCTATTTTTTTCTAATTAAGTCATAAAAGAATGCGCTTGAAAATACTTATAAAGGGTTATTGCACACAATTTTTATCAAACCCGTTTTGTAACTTCGAGAGTCAATAGGAAGTTTACACAAGATTATAGCTATTCCAAATAGTGAAAAAATCTAATGCTGGAACCATTGACGAAAAATTGGATTTTTTGGTCAGAAAATTGAGCGAAATTTCAAAATGTGAAGGGGATGGGGACATATTAGCACTGAAGCAGTGTTTGAAAAATTTCAATATATATTTCAATATTATTAAATAATATAAAATAAATATAATAAAGCCTTTTTTCATAAAAAAAAATACTGTTTTATAAGAGCCTTACAATTTTGAAATTTTTTTTTTTTAATTAGACTAAATCATATGTATGTATGTACAATGTACATACAGTCTGTCAAGAATGAGTTTAAAATCAACATTTGTTAATTGAGTTTTGCGATTTATACCAACTTTTATTCCTTAGGAATGTGGCTTTTAGAAAAATCTTAAAAACTTTAACGTTTTGGTTCTTAAATTTTTTATTGCATTTTGAAAACAAAAAATTTTACGCATTTTGCATGTAAATTTTTTTTTCGCCATTAAATTTTTAATAACTCCAAAATAGTAATAGATATAAAATAAATGTGTATGGTTAGTTTAAGCTGAATTTTCCGGTGCATTTTCTGATCCTCCTGCTATTAAAATTGGAGAACACGTTTTCAAGTTATGGCAAAATATATAAGGCAACCCAACGATTTAGGGGGTGAAGTATGCCACGCCTTTAAAAGAAAATCCTTACGTACTAGAGAAAAACGGAAAAAAGATTTGAATTAAGGGCATCAAAATCCATATAGTCCACATACTTTTATTTCTAGGGTAGAGAAAATTTTTTTTTGTTGCGCAGTGTAATTTTTTCAAAATCTGAAACTAGACTTTTTATATCATACTACACCTAAAACTATCAAAAAACTAAAACTTTTAATTCAAAAAACACGTTTAATAATTTTGGCCAGCTTTTCAGGCCAAATACTCCTCTGTGCGGCGGTAACAGTATCACTGCTCCGTTTTAAATATTTATTGGTCGTTGAAATATTTTTATTTTTGGTTTTCATCACAGGTTTTTAAAAGTTCTATAGAATTTTCATATTTAATTTGATTGTTTACTTGTTTTTCTAATAATGTCTGCTTATTGGTTAAACTACCACGGGTATATCGATGTGGAGTATATGGTGTATTTATGGTTGTCTCACTATTGTTTAATTCAAAGTTATTGCAAGGTATTGTAATTTCTTCAATTGCGGCATCATCTCTAATACTTGTTGTAGTAGGAATATTTATTTGGGCTCCATATCTACAAGTACCACTCATTCCTTCAATATATTCGTTAATTGAAAGCAGTTCTGGAACTTTTTGCTCCAGCGGTGAAAGGGAACAGTAATTACTTGGTCCACCTCCAGTTCCTGAAATACTATTTTTGTTGCGGCGATACTTTACCTTTATGTGTTGCTTATAATCCGCCCATACCTTGAAATTCGTGTGAAAAAGGTTATATTGTAATATATGATTATATTGTATTCATATTTATTTTATTTTGTATGTATGTGCATGATATTATAAATACCTTTTTCCACTTTTCTACCTCATGTGAAGGTGGACCTGCAGCATTCAAATCTTGCGATAGTCTCTGCCATAACTCCCTGCATTTGCTTTTGGCATTAGAAACATTGAGGTGTCCTTTTGCCAAATCTGCATGTCATGAATTCCACCATTATTTCATATTGCCTTGGCTTCGTATACAAACTTTTTTTAGACGTTTCCCTTTAAATAATTTTAAAATCATTTAATAAACTTTTTTATTAATTAAATATTAAAGGTATATACTTACATTTTCAAATTTGTTTTTTTTTAATTTATTTTATGTATGTAAAAAAATAAATATAAAATTTCCGCAATCAAAATAGCATTCGAAAAATCTGTATACGTTAATAACACATATGACATTTGCTTTCGTAATACATAATTGCAATTTCGAAAGGGATTTTTTGGTTTCCGAATGGGATTAAAAAATTACCTTAATTTACGAACGTTCGGAAATAAATTTCCGAAAATCGCAATACGTAATCCCATTTTTACGAATTCGTTGATTTTCCGATTCGAATAGAAATACATAATAACCACCCAGGTATTTTCTTTTCAAGCCTTACCTCTGTTCTGAGTCACGTTGTTCTCCTCTTCCACCAATAAAGCCACTGCCATGGATTCCATTTCTCCTTTAAATACAAAAATTAAAAATACCACCTCCGGCTTGACAGGATTCTTTTTATTATTATTAATTCACAAGTCTTTTATATAATTTTATTTTTATTATTTCTCCTTATTAATCGCACATTTTTTTATTTTCCTATTTTTATTGTTTGTTGTGACTTTTGTTTATTAAAATAGTAACAAACTTACTCATTTCTTTGTTTCTATTCGACATTTCATTGTAAACATTGTTGTCTTCTTCTTGTTCTTTCAATAGTTTTTGTTTGGAATACCAATTTTCGATCGTAGCGTAACTGAATGCGGAGACGTATTCGAAACTCAGAATAGGGGTGAATAATTTTCGGTTTTTACTTCATATTTAGAGCATACTTCCGGTTTTCCTGCCATTTAAAATGTGGAAGTGCGATGAATTTCAATCAATCACAATGAAATGAAAATATATAAAATATAAAACTTATTTAAGTGTATTTCAAAGCAGATGTAATTTATTAATTCATTTTATTTCTTTTAATACAATAGTATATGATTTTGCTTTCATTATTATATGTATTTATAATGTTTAATATGTTTTTAATGCATTCTTCATTAATGCTAAAGAGTTATGATTCATTCTGTTGATAGATATAGTAATATATGTATGTATGTATGTAAGTAAGTATGTATGTATGTAGTTATTCATATTATTTATGTATAGGTATATAATATTTATATTTGTGTATGTGTAGATAGTATGTATGTAATAATGAAGTTTTCCCGCATTTGTTATTAAGTTTATAAAAATATTCATATGAATGGGAAATTATCCTTAAATAAGTATTTATTCTATTATAACTAAAAAAAAGATGAGAAAAACAAATGTTTTAAATATGCAGAAACATAATTTATAGCAAATGTTTTCACAAATTCAAAGGGTAGGTATTCAAATTAAAAATAATAATAATAGAAACATATTTATATAATAATTTTACCAGAGATAAAACAACAAAAAGTCCGATTTTCTTAATTTTATGATAAATTATATTTAGGAATGGAGAATGATTTTGTGGTTGTAAAAAATTTCTAATAACAATTAATGCTACAAAAAACATTGCAGCCACCTCGTTACTTTTAGAGTAAAATGTTTCATTGTTTGGACAGATTTAAAAACATTAATAAAAATCAGGATGTTTGACAATCTAAGAATCCGCTTTTTTATAATCAAATAAGAGATTTAATAGAGAATAGAGCCAAATAAAAACTCGTTTTTTTATTGTTTGTTCATTTATACAAAACCAAAATTTTTGGATTTTATAGCCAATAGCAACTTGCTACGCAATATTGATTTGCTTGAATAAAGGGGTATATAAAGTCTAGATATACAGGTGTTTGCTGTTGGCAAGTGCGTATCATCTGCCGGCCGTATGGTAACAGAGGGTAACGGCTGGAAACCTTCTTCGGACGCTGGCAAAGCAGGAGATCCCGTCCAGAAGTATACCTTTAATTTTATGTGAACAAAAATCAAACAATTATATTCATTAAAAAATTGTACAACAAAGTAAATGTGTTCTTGGGCGCCAGAGTAGTTCCTTACCAAATCTTGTCGTTCCAATGTATTCATTTTCTCTACAATACTCCAAAACCAGCGTTTAAATTTCAAAAGTTTATCAGATCCCTCACTTGATTCATCATTAAATGTTGTGTATGATATCAATGTAGTAACATTTATGTCTCCGACGCCATTTAAAAGCAACCGCAAATCTTCGGCGGTCAAACTCTGCGTACAATTATCTGGCAAAACATCGAAAACACCATCTCGGATGGCCTATAAAGAAAGTGATCAGTAATAACATTTGTATGCTACACAAATTTATGCAATGTTTTTACCTCCAATGCTTTTTCTTGGGCTTTTATTAATCTATATTCTGTGTAACGTCTGATATAGTCGAAAAGATTTTGTGATGTGACTTGAACTTCCCGACCGCCTGGTATTAATTCTACACTTCCACCACCCTCTTCCTTCATTAAATCGATCCTAAAGTACAGAAATTTTGGCATAGTAAGTATTTGTACTAGATTCAAAAAAAAAAAAAACAAATAAAATAAAAATTCCTAAAAAGTACATACACAAAAAATAGTTCCATTCTTATGATAGCCTCTTCACCATCTTCGGTCTGAGAGTTTTGTATGAGTTGTCTGAATGACTCGTATACAATGGGATCGAAAAATGCCAAATCATGAAATTTAATTTTCCGACCTAGAATATATTTTAATACATGACGTTGCAAGAATAATGGTAGCAATTCATTTTGCAATAAACAAAGTCCTATAAGTCTGGGATGAAAAACATTAAGTAAGAAATTGAAATAATTTAAGAAAATTATTTTATAAATACCTTCCGATATTTCTGAATGCATTGATGCGTTCAAATGAGCCATAACCTTGACGGGGAGTGTAAAAACCTCTTTTTCCCGGCATATAGAAGAGAGGATCGTTGTCTTCTACGTAACAAGGCTCTAATAACACTACCGGATTCATTTTTTTCGATTGTCCTGCTGAAGATGATGTGCTGCTTGATTCTGACTTTTGTTTAAATCCTATGATGTCCAGAGCTTCGTTGACTTTTTGTCGCAGCATTTCTTCCGATGACAAGATAGAAAGTAATTGTGGCGTTGGAATTTCTAATAGCATACCGGTTATTTTGGAAGCATTTGCAGTATTTAAGGAATAGATCTAAAGGAATAATAATTTTAAAAATGTGATACTTGTGATATATTAAAAGCATTCCTTACCTTGGGATAGAGTCGTTCTCCCAATTGCTGTAAATGCATTGACAAGTGTTCGTTAGGATTATCACCAGAAATGTCTGAAATTTTTAGAGAAATATTGAATTGTTGTATAGATTAAAAAATAAAATTAAATATTTTTACCTGAATTATTCGATACTGGGATATAGGGTCTGGCTTCATAATTTAATGCTTTCCTTTCGCGAGCAGTACGCCACAAAATCTTGCTACCAGTTCCTCGCCTTTGCAATGTTGGTCCATCTCGACTAGACGCACCGCGATTGCGTAAAATACTTGAAAAGGGAACGCCATTCTTGCCAATAATGTTTCCAACATGTACAGATTCTAAATTTGGCATTTTGGAACTGGCTAGGAGAGCCTCCGATATTGATGTGTAAAAACTACGAGCAACTCCAGAGCCTTCGCCAGGCTCGTCTTTGAATGTAACTTTGACGCGATTAAACGTTAAAGGAGGATGGACCCTTCTGTTCTGACTTCCAAACTGAGTATTTAATTCCTTGAATGTCTGAATTATCAGGCTATCACGATTGCGTTCTAGTTTACAGAAGATTAAATCTCGTTGTTGACCATTACGTAGTTTTTCCATATGACGTCTGAATCGCATTTCTTTGACAGGAAAACCGCGCAACTCGGGCAAAACTGATCCATGCTCCATGCCTACATCATCCATAAAAACTCTGCCAAAGAGATCTAGAGTAAGTTTCCAACGACCAAGCAAAAAATTCCATGAAGGCGACGTATCGTTTGAATCGAGCTTCTGACAGAAGTGTTGACCACGAGCGGGAAACATGAAAGATGTTATTCTTGCCGACCGACCCATCATCATGTTCTTTGCTGAATCATCTATCGAGAAGTATGACATTTTAGATTTTTGAGAAGTAGATGCTTCGTCTTGAATTTTCAATGAGGAAGCACTACCGCCACCAGCTCGTACTATAACACTTCGTACCATTGATGATGATGATGAAAATGCAGTGCTACTTGCCTGCAACATTAAATCCGATTCATTGCCACGCTGAGTTTTTTGAGGCACTATAATAACATCAGGCCTTGTTGCAATAACACCAGTTGCGTGGGTCGCGTTTATAATTTCGGTCTGTGTCTTCTCTATAATATCATTGACACTTCCACTATCCACATCCATATTATCTTGATCATCCATTTTCTCTTGATTCTCTGTTAGCGATTTCTGATCATCTGCATATTGCTTCTTTTTCAGTTGCAAATAAACATTACCCCCAACACCACTACTGGACTCAAGAGAGCCAGTGCCAGAAGATGAGTCAGAAATGACACGAAAACTCGCTGAGCAAACTGCTTTAGGCAATTGGTTACCACTGTTCAAGTCGTCGTTATCATCATCGACCTCATCATCATCCATAGTATTAATGATTTCCATCGACGTATTTAGAGAAATCTGGTTAGCTCTGCGAGAAGTGTACGAGGAAAATCCTAGTTTGGTTGGAGGATAGTCGAGAGTATTTGACGATGATTCACCACTGCATTGACCAATGTTTTCTGTAGGCGATACAATCAAAGGTAGATTGGCAAATAAGTCCTGTCGTTTCGAGTTTGGTTGCAAAAGATGTGGTTTGTCAGCTAAAGGTATGGCGACATCAAGTGGCAAATCGAATCCATCAGGAGCTAAACAACCAAGACTTAAGGTTGAATCAGACCTCGCAAAAAATATATGACGCCTAGATGTTCCCGATGATCCTGCCGCATTAAGAGACGAACCTGCTCCACCAACTTCTCCATACGGATCTTCACTTGTTATATTAGACAGTTCATCGTCAGTATCGTCATTTTCATTTGCATTTAAGGCGCTACTTTGAATTCCCTCATTTTTCTCATAGAAGTTTGTATCATTCCGCATGTAATATATGAATCCATCCAATACATAAGCAATATGACGCAAAGCTGTTATATCCAAAACCGGAAGAGCATCTCTATGTTCAGATGTATGTGCTCTCATGAGAGACAAACAATATGTGAAAAAGTCTCGTCGAGATGTCGAGGCTGCAAAATAAAAAAAAACTTGCGTTTACTTTTACATTCAAGAAATGCACGAACACCCATCATATCATTCTAGGAGCGCTCCGAAAAAGGAGTCATAAAAGAGTCCAACTAAAGAGCACTTTCGGAGCGCTCCGAAAAAGGAGTCAGAAAAGAGTCCAACTGAAGAGCATTTTCGGAGCACTCCGAAAAGGGAGTCAGAAAAGAGTCCAACTAAAGAGCATTTTCGAAGCGCTCCGAAAAGGGAGTCAGAAAAGAGTCCAACTAAAGAGCATTTTCAGAGCGCTCCGAAAAAGGAGTCAGAAAAGAGTCCAACAAAAAGCATTTTCGGAACGAAAGAAAAGTTTGATTGTTACTGTTCTGAGTCGGCACGCAGTATGACTCAAAAATTCCACTTAATTATGTGTGTACCAAAGCGTTGTTGTCCTATTATTTGTGCTTTGAACAAAAAAAAAAAAAAACATAGCTGTACCACACAAGAATGATAAAAACAAGATTGCACAGAGCCCAAAAAAACCTCATAAGACTCTTTTCTGACATTATCTAAGGCTCTTTATGACCAACCATTTTCGAATGTAATGACCCTCTTTTCTGAAGGTTTTCGGAGCAATTATGATTGTTTTTTGGGCTCATAAAGAGCGTTAACGCTCCGAAAAAGGTTTCAGAAAAGTCTCTTTTCGGACTCATATGGCTTGCTGAGCAACTTTTATAAGTACATTAAGGCTTTAACTTTTTTTTTAATTACAACTTATTAAAACGATTTATTATTTTGTCCGGGTTGTTTATAAATAGTCAATGCTTATTTGATAAGACAAAAAATTGCTGACCATGCCCACTGTTTCACAACACCGTACAACTATAACGACATTGTCTTAAAGTATTAGATACTAGTTATTAAAATTCTTCAGATGGCTAATAACAAATCTTAGCAATATATGGCAGCGATCATGCGTACTAATCTAATTCCATTAATTTTTAGACAAAATACTTAAAATTATAGGTAATTCATACAAAAAATCTCGGATTTTAAAAGTAGATATGGTAGCACGAATTTTGGCATTAAAATAATAAATAGCTTAAACTTCAGAATGTTCCACCTTATTCTCTTGCATCATGATTTTACCACTATTTAGACTTTTTTCTTCATTAAGGTCAACATTTTATTCAATTCAATTTCAATACCGTAATAAAAATATTCATAATTTTGTTATTTCCCAGAGCCAGTTTTAACCAAAATGGATTGAAAAGTTGTTTGTATCTTTATTAGTTTAGAAAATATAAGAATACCATAACCATAAACATCCTACAACAAATTTCCAAAAAACAAAAAAACGTAGACATTCAAGTTACAAGTTATTTTGCCAATAGATTTGCATTTGTATATAATGCAAGTGAGATCATACATACCCATAATATTAATCCCTACAGAAGTAGCACTGCTGCCTGCGGTATTGTTTTGTTGACTTGAGTTGTTTTGTGCGGTCAAATTTAATGGATGTAAAGGATGTGTAGGATCAGTGTAATTTGTTAAATATGCTCCAAATTTGAGTTGAGCTTCTGTACTATCCATTACAGAGAACATCCAATCCCAAGTAGGTTTTAAACATTTTTCAACAAATTCCTAAAATGTAAAAAATAATAAACATTCTTAACATTATTGACTTTAATACTAAATAAACTAAACATTTTCTCTGACTAAAGTTTCCATTTGAGAGTTACACACATATTTTTTAAACTTTACAAAGAACACTGACAACCTTGTGTTTTCTTACTATACTTTTAAACAGAAACTTTTTTAATCACATTTGCAAAAATGAAATAGTTTACCTTTTTCTCTTTTATTGGCCTGATTATAAAATTTAGATTTTGTATGTTATTTGGATCTGCCATTTTCTCATAACAATGTACATTACAGAGATACTTTTTGTCTGTCTTGATTTTTAATTATGCTTTAGCTTATATTCACCGATGTACGAGTATTTATGATACATACAAATAACTTTTTTCCATATATGTACATAGTTCAGAAATAATTTGAGGTTTGAAACCAATAAAATTATCATTTAATATATCGCTGACTTAACATGTAAAGCCCACTTTTTTTTAGAAATTGAGATTTTGATGCAGTTGTGTTCAATAAGTAAAAATACATCGATTAAAAAAAAACAGTTATCTCATTTGTTGTTGTTGTTTTGTAGTGATGAGTAAAGGCGCTAAGTCCAATTTATCACATCTTTGTGTAATATCTCAGTTCCTCCAACGTTGACATATCAACTGTATCGCGCGGAATATTCTGAGAGTCAACCAATTGACAGTCATGACATTAATCGTCATGATGTTACTTATTTGGATCATTCATTTTTTTAATAAATTTAACAATGTACAATTTAGTAAAAATATTCGCCCTGGCCATGGAAAAGGCGATTCCAAAGTGACGGACATTCGAGGAATAAAATACACACCAAATGGTGAAATTAATGTCAAACTTAGATTTCCTGATGAATGAAAAATCTTCATCAAAAAATAAATGAAAATGTAGTCGCACTAGAGTGGTCGGATTTACACCAACTTCATCAAGAAAGAAGAAAAATAAAGACTATAAAGTTCGAAGACTTACAATATCTAAAATCCACTTTGCCTACAAAACACCATACATTTTATGGCGATAAAAATCGTCATCGCCAGTTATCTTACTTTTAAATCCATTAAAAATTTAAATTAATATTACTTTGCAAATCTGTCATAATAAACGTTAGTTAAATTTAATAATCGTTTTTGAATAAGGAGCCTTTACATGTTAAGCCAGCGATATGAATATACATATTTTAAATTTCCTAACGAAATTGTTAATTATTTACTACATGAAATAATCAGCCTTCAATTTAAATAATGTCGAACACAGAACAAATATCGGAAACTTCTAAATTATATTTAGCATTAAACAGATTTATAGAAAGAAATCATGGACTAACCTGCAACTGAGTGGCTTCTTCAGGTTGTATCTTCAAAGAGGTTTCAATATCATTCATAAAATTGAACGCCAAACTACTTAAGAGTTCGGAAATTTGGCGAACGATTATTCCAAAAGCACGAGCTAAGTTGCTCGATGTTGTGGCCATTGTGTGCTGCTCTTGAGGAGGAGCAGCTACAGCTGTACTTGCTGGCACTGTTGAACGGCGCAATGCCATTGGATCTATAAATACTAAACTGGAGCCTGCTGGCATTCGTACAGAGGACCGTGCAGTATCACGACTTCGTATTGCCCACTGCATTGATTGTGGGGCTAAGTCACTACGATTATTTGAGTTGGCGCTACGACGCTCCAACTGATGATCGGCATAAGTAAATTCATCGTCATCATGATCGTCCGTTTCACCGTCTTCGGAACCCTCCTCTTCTTGAGGCGACGAGTCTCCCGATTCGTCTTCAAGAAATAGAACGCCAATATCTGCAAGGGTAAAGAACTTTAACTCTTAAACACCAAATGCATGTGAGCATGTAGTAAGAAGTTAGTAAAATTCTAAAACGAATCAACTTAAAGAGAATAAAGTAAAACACTCTAAGTTTATGCTAACTAGCGAGCTGTTATATTTCCTTTGTGTAAATGTACGCACAGTAAGAAACTAACAGCTCATTTGTAAGCACACAAGTTTTCATTGTGAAAAGTGACAATAGATAAATGATTTCTAAACCTGTTTCTGATCCAACTGTAGCACCGGTTTGTACACTTCGTTGTGCATCTTGATTGCTTTGATTATCATCTGAATCCGACTCGGTTTCTGGTTCATTAAACGTGTATTCGTTATCGCTTTCGTCATCTTGAATGCCTTCTTCATTTCGACTGGCTTCTAAAATATCCTCGTCTTGATTATGAGCACCGCCATCTCTATTTGGTGTTTCTTCACTTTCAGATGCATCGCGCAGAGCTAAAAACAAAAGGAAATTGAATTCATTAATACAAACAACACATGAACCCAGCAAATAAGTCTACCGATAATACCAATCCCATCAATGCCGTAATTCGGTTGGAAGTTAAATCCTGTTGCTTGCTCACTATTCGCGTCATGCACTGCAGAAGTTTCGATTACTGACTCGACGGTCGATGACGGTGCTAATGGTTCTACACTAAACAAGTCATCTGAGTTCTAAGAAACAAATATATTTAATTGTAGGGGAAAAAACACACTTATAATAACAATGACTTACATCCATGTTAGATGATGATATAAATGGTGCAGTTGGACGAACAACACCTAACCGCACTGGTGCAATAAGTGCCTCTGATATTTCGCACAGTTCCTGTATGGCAAGTTTATGCAATGTCTGAAATACTTTTATACAACTTTGGATGTGCTTGTGAGGGATTGATAAAGCTTTGCGGCGTTCGGGATTTGGAAACTTTTCCATATTGAAAATAACAAATACACGCGCTACAGAACGCACAAAGCGACGTGCAACGATTTCAGCATCTTCTATGCGATCGGATACCGAGTCGTTTTGCATTTCTCGTACCAAAGTCATGAGCAGAGTATCCAGGTGATCAGCGGAGGAGCACTTGACGAATAGATTGTGCGTAAATTTATCAAGCAGTGTTGATCCGTTTTGATTTTGCATGTAAATGTTATAGTTTTCAGTACTAGCACCATCAATCGAATTTGGTGGTTGTTGTGGTGCATTTTCGCATTTTTCCGCTCCTGTCATTATCATTGCACGTACAGCATGCCAATCAATTAGCAATCGCTCTAAAGCTCGTCTTGCAAATTTGGGTGGCTCTAAATCATGATCCGGCATATTGACATCCAATTCAATCGATGTAGAAGATTTGCGTGCTGATGTGCTACCATTGCTTGAGCTTCCAGCATTGCCGCCAACGTTGCGTACTCTTGCATTTGCTCTATATTGACGCTGCTCAACTGCTTGTCGTCCTACTGTCTGTATCAGGAAAAGCAGTATTGATTCGCCCTTAGCGTTGAACTTTGTAACGAGATCTGTGCAGGAAGCCAACTTGCATAGAAGTGCGAACCGCTTGTTTTGATTGCCAGCTATTAATGCTTTACACTTACACTTCTCCCAGCAATCACAATATGCAGTTGGCGATGTGCGTTTCAATTTACAATCGTGCCCTTTATGACAGACCCTGGCACACTCTGTGCAACAGCACAGTGAATCAGTAAGACCACAGGTTTTGCATTCAAATATGTTCTGATTAATGTGATCTGCGCCAGTCCAAGTAAAAGAACAAGTGTCATTGTAACATATTACATGTAACGGTGACTGGTCGGGTGGAGAACCTGGTGGAAAAATCATTGCGTCCTTCATTGCCGAGTCTTTTTCCGAAAGTGTCAGTATAGTGTTTAGAATTATAAGACCAGCCTCATATGCGCGACTGTAAACAGCCAGCATAAATGGAGTTTGTCCCTGGGCATCTTTACTACTGAGTAATTGATAGAGATATGGGCGCAAGGCGGAGCTTGAACACATATGCTGAAGTATTAGAGTGGCGTTCTCTCTTCGTTGTATGGGATCGAATACGTAATTTGGTGAAGAAAGTTTCATTGTATTTGAATTCGAGCAACCGGCAATAATTTTCGAAATGTCTTCTTCCGCACTGTTGCCCATTACGACATCGTTTATGCTTGCGCTTGAAGAATTTGTATTGGACTCTATAGTCCAAGGGGCCATGTAAACATTGTTTTCTTCGACGTTGGCTGCCGCTGGTGCTGAATTCACACCACTTGAAGTCGATTGTTCCATGTCCGTGTTTATTAGACGATTCATCATCTCACGTAGACTTACTGTGCGGCCTTCACGAGTGGATGACGAGCTCGAAGAATTTGTCATGGCCGACGAAACGCTGGGAAAAGCGGACGTTGACGCTGCAACGTTAGAGCCTGACGAACCAGCAGAAGCATTATCTATAACAGCGGAAACATTTGAGGAAAATACCGATGTTGCAGCTGGAGATGAACGCGACGGTATGCCCGTGAAATTAGTTGGCTTTTTCTCATCTGTGTCTTTGTTTGTGGTGGGGGAACACATTATTGTACAGGCGTGAAAAATATTTCGTGCTCCATCGCATCGTTCTTCCAAAACTGTCAAAGCATCATTTCGATCTTCCTTTTCCAAACGGTTCAAAACGGCAAAGGCATTTTTAACGTCACATCGCAAAATATGCGGCATCACCTTTTGCGGCTCAAACAACAGGGCTGTCATGCAAACCTTTGATTTTTGATTGCTGCTATTCAACGATGAAGCCAATGAAATTGTCGTCATGGCTACCGCTTTTACTGGAGACAGGTCAAACCATTGAGGATCTTTTATTGAACCAACACAATCTTTAGCCATTGGGTACAGAGCACGGTTACCATCGCGAAGAACAATTGTGCTTGTATTGCCACTGCAATCGTTATTACAAATCATCGAAATGTTGCTGGAAGACGAACCAATGAAGGAACTACTGTCTGTTGGAAATTGACAGTTTTGTTCTTGTTTACTATTGTACAGATTGTAAAGACTGTAGTGTAGTTTGCAGCCAAGCTTCTTTACGACATGTATGCCTCTTAAGTCTACGGCGAGCGAAAGTAACTGGAATGCAGATGGATCACTTCCATGGCTAATATTTATCTTTTTCGGTTGTTTTTGAAGCCAATCAGGACCCCTTGAAGTCATCGCAGTCTTATAGACTTGAACATCTTCACGACGAAGTAGACGACATTGTTGCCAATCATCCTCCTTACCCTCTGTTGGTACTGTTCCTCCTGTTGCAGTGGACGGTGGAGTAGCAGAAGGCAGTGGCGACGGTGTCGATGTCACAGGAAACCTAACGGCAACAAAATCACCATCCACTTTAAGAACTTTACCGATAGGACCAATTTTATCTTCAACGAATACAACATCTTTCAGTTGCCATAATTCTTCATCTTTTTTTGCGTCTACGTTATCATCTTTGGTGGCCATGCGTTTAGTACGTTTATGAGATGTGACGCTTCCCGTATCACTGCATGTACTAGAAGCCGGTGAAGGAGGTGGCGGCATATCGATTCTATCCGTAGTCTCTTTATTAGATGAACTGCTTTTTGAGGAACTCGAACCTTGTCCTGTCACTGGTTTAGTAACATCTTTGTCCAGAGTAAGGGTTACGGTACTGGGTGCAACGCTGTTGCCTGGTAGTTGCAATTTATCGTTATTTGGGACAGATGTAACGCTGATAATTTTAAACCGACAAACGTCATTTGAATCCCAAACGGAATTGAGCAGCTGACCAACCTTAGGTACACCATTCGCACAGGTAAAGCCAATCGAACCAGTCTGGTACTTTGGACACTTTTTCATAATAACCTGAGTGCCCACGCTGATATCCGAAGCCACAGCCTTAAATGTTTTTTTTGGTTTATTGCGATATTTATCCCACAAATATCGACGTTGATCGAACGGAAGAACGCCCCACCAATATACATTATTATTTTCAGTACGTACTGCCGTATATAAGGAACAAACGTTCACTGAAACAATTGAATCCATAACAAATTCACTGAACGATGTAGCAGCATGTTCCAACTTGGCTCCTATATACCCTAATTGTTCATCCATCCATGTTGCAACACGATTATTTTCAGTAACCACCGAGCAACGAATAAAGTTTGCAGAGATCAATTCAATTTTATCCGTTAAATTGAGGGTTATAGTTTTGGGATGGAAAATATTTTCAACCTAAAACGAACAGACAAATCAGTAAGCAGCAACAAAACAAAAAATGTATATCAAAAAAAAAAAAAATTCAATTTATTGTTGCATCAGTTTACCTCTGATTTATATGGCTCTGGGTCTGTCCAGCGCCATTGATGAAGTTCTCCAATGTCGGAAACACCAATGAATTCCGAATAAATTGCTGCAATCTTTTTAAATTTTAATGTATTATTTTTATCCGGCCATGGTTGTAGCTCTTCCGAAATCCAAATCGGAGAACTCATGGATGTGGGATCTTTCTTTTTTGCATCTGGTAGAAGAATACATATAGAAACATTATATAAAAGTGCAAAACTTGTCCATAAACATCAGTAAATACCTCCTTCCTTATCCCAAACGTAGTCATCTTTATTAAGCCAACGACGAGGAACATAACATTGTCGATCTCGCCAACGACTAAAAGCTTCTCTTTCAGCACTAACTGATGAAATTTGTGCAGACAAGCTGCTAGCTCCAGTTAAAACACTGCTTCCTGATCCAGATGCTCTTGATTGATTATTATCGGAAGACCCCGAATTTGATTGGTTACGTTCGCTACGTATGCGATCAAATAATAAACTAAGAAAGGGTATTTGCTTAAGAAACGTTAAAATCTTTTAGCGGGGTATAGAAGTTTTGAAAAATGTGATAATGTAAGTATATGCACATTTATTCATTCCCCGCTATAACAACGACATAGAATTGGAAACTTACTTTCTTATGCTTGAATAATTACTAAATATTTCTTCTGTGAAGAGCCCATCAGATGGATCAATTATTACACTATTGTTGTCTCCATGAAAACCATTATCTAATAGAGATATTAAATCTTCTGGCACATAATTATCACCTCCCTCTTCGGTGTCCTCCGCATCTTCATCATCACGTGACAGCAAATTATTAACCGCTAAATTCACATCTAAATTTGTACGCTGAAATTAAAATTTTATATTTTAACAGAATTATAATCTTCAAGCACTTTTTTCTACAACTACAAGAATGTATGACAACAGCAACGTACTTGTAGTTCTCTAATAATTAAATTTCTGCTTTTTCCTTGAAGTACAACTTCTGCCTGCGAAATCAGTTCTTCAGGAACATATGTGGCTGGAACTGTTACAAGCGGTCGACTTGAAGAACTGCCTCCAATTATAACACCAGTACTTCTAGAGCCCGATCCCTGACCACCAGAACTAGACCTACCTGTTGTTCGCATTAGACGTGCTCGTGAACGAGCTAACTGGCGAGACGATGATGGAGCCGAAGCTTTAGAATTATTGGACGTATTTGTAGTGCTACTGTTACTAAATGTATATAGATAGATAAAATGTATTTGTACATATTGTATTTAAATCGAGGTAAGTCTCATTAAAATTTTGAATTGTGCTGTTAGCAAACTTGAAATTATCTATTTGCAAACGCTGCGTTTTTCAGAACATGGGCATATTTCTTTAATAAATTATGCTGGAATACAGTATAATACAACTTACCTTTTAGAAGAATCATTTTTACTTAAATCTAGACGTTCGGTATTAATAGAAAATGCAACTCGAAATGCTTTGCCATCTTCCAAGAGCACGCCAATATGATTTGGTCCAATGACCACTTCCTTAACTGGGATTTTAAGTTGTTCAAATATACGATGTGTTCCAAACCCAAACTTATTTACTTTATCAGAAACTTCCCGTAGTCTAAAAGTAAAAATGTTTAATAAAATACACAAAATTAGAACTCGTAAAATATACATTTACAGACAAATTGCATTGCATTGCATTGGAAAAATATTTATTATACTAATTATATACATACATACCAGAGACCTGCAACGAGTACTAAATTTTCGGGTATACTTATCATGCACATTGATTTTTATGATTTAATCGTTTTTGTTCAAATGCACAAAACGCTCGTTTACGCAACCGTTCGTTTCAAACATTCAGTTTTATTCACTGGTTGTTTTTTGCGAACATGAATATTCTGACTGTGTCGTTAAATGTATGAAGCTCGTTTTACATCAAAGCCAACGTGTTGTTAGCCGAACATGTGTTTTATTCATTTGTTGTTTTGTGCGAACATGAATGTTCGACTGTGTCGTTAAATGTATGAAGCAGCTCATTTTACATTTTTTCTTTAATTTTTTTTGCTGTGCAAAGATATATTTGACAAACTGTACATATTACAAATTTTATCATTGCTTTGTCAAATAAGTTTTCTTTTCGACGAAATAATGTTAAATAGGTAGTAAATGCACATTTTTTATGTTTTCATATTTTTCTGCCAGCCGCTTTTTACTTATAAGTGGCTCGCAAGAATGATAAAATAAAGATTACGCCATGCGCATGATTTCCCGTTATGTGACGTAGAAGGGCCATTCTAAGGGTTACCAATAATGTTTCATGTGTTAGAATTAAAATTTCTTGCGAAAAATGTGTGTTTTATGTGATAGTTGGCAACCTTGCAAATGAATTCTCTGAGAGTTCTAAAATAAAATCTGTTTAAAAAAGAACAACAAACAAAAAAAAAACAACAAAAAATATAAACATGAAGATTGCAGTGAGCAAATGCAAGCAAAACATGATTAAAAAAAACAAGTGAGAAAAAATTAGCCAATAGAAACACAGAATGTGTGACGTCACAGGGCCTAAATGCGCAGAACATTTTAAAATTTTACGCCCGTTGGCGTAATCTTTATTTTATCATTCTTGAGTGGCTCGTGTGTTTTTAGTTCAATTCCAATCAGATCATGCACAACAAAGCCGACATGCAAAAAACAAACTGTGTATAAACAAGAATTTTTGTTTTCAAACATTGCAGTTCGAACCAAGTGTTGGAAATGATTTATACTCGTTGCTGAATTTTCTGTGTGTGCATAAAAAGTGAATAAGCATAAAATTGAATCATACTTTTTTGTATTGTTCTTAAAATTCAACGTTAGTGAATAAGTCGGCTCGTTCATACTTGTTGCAGGTCTCTGATACATAGGTTTTTTTATGCAACGACATTATATGTAATAGTACATTGTAATTCTTAATCGACATACAATTTTATCAGGGGGGTTATTTTGTAACTCGTTTCGAAAAGAAAATCGTACGGAATTCTATACTTTATACATACATTGTATTTCGAAAATGTTTGCTTTCGAACAAAATAAACCCCCAGATATGAAATAAACTATACATACTGTATAACTACATCATTCCCACGACAGCCGTTTCTACGCACCGGAATGTTCCGAGATCACTCGACCAATGGCTGTCAACTCAGCAACCACTGCTGTTACAACAACAATAACTAACATCATTTAAAATATTTCTCAAAATACATAAATCGTTTGATAAAACGATTTCGTTTTTTCATTGATGAAAATCATTCATTAACAAACATTTTATACATCGGGGTGATATTTCATTTTATTTTCAAGAAAAAATTAAATGCAGAATTAATTGCAAATTCGAAATTCGTTTGTTTAGAGCAGTGAAGGGCGTTTTTTTTTTAAATGCTATACACGCGTTTATAGGAACAAAATCCTGTGTGCGCCACGTTGACACACGTATACTATAACCCGTTTCGCTGTCTGATCTCCCTGCCCATTTTTTTGAGTACACTCAAACCAAAATGTTAAATGAAAAATGAGAAAATGATTTTTTTTATAGAAAACATGGATGGCGATCAGTGAATTTCAAAATATGCTAAAACTTGAAAATCTAAGTGCTAAAATGTTCTACAGAAGAAAAAAAAGCGCTAAATTTTTTCAATGTAACAATACAATATCTATTTCAAATATAAATTATAGTTTCTTCTGATTTTGTTTATAACAATTGTTGACTTGTTTTAATAGATTACATTTCATATATTCACCCCTATTCTGAGTTTCGATTACGTCTCCGCATTCAGTTACGCTACGATCGAAAATTGGTATTCCAAACAAAAACTTAATCGACATAACAAGAAGAAGACAACAATGTTTACAAAACCAATTTGTTACTATGAAATGTGGAATAGAAACAAAGAAATTAGCAAGTTTGTTACTATTTTAATAAACAAAAGCCACAACAAACTATAAAAATAGGAAAATAAAAAAAATTGTGCGATTAATAAGGAGAAATAATAAAAATAAAATAATACAAAAGACTTGTGAATTAATAATAATAAAAAGATAATCATTTTTGTTTGCAAAATATTTAAGTTCTAAGAATCATATTTTTAATTTTTGTATTTGAAGGAGAAATGGAATCCATAGCAGTGGCTTTATTAGTGGAATTGGAGAACAACGTGACTCAGAACACAGAGGTAAGGCTTGAAAAGAAAATACCTGAACTTCCTCCTTGGATCGTTTATGGTAGCCGCAAGCAATATAATGTTTTGTTGACATTAAACTTGCCAGCTTTTCGTATTGCTCTGATGTCGTTGTTTTTGACCTGGAAAAATAAATATGTAAATAGGCTGCTTTCCTGTTTGTAGTGACAGTAATTCAAAACTCATTCGTGCTACCATTACACATTTGTTTAACCATGTTCTTTGTTGCTGCATATTACCTCTTGATTGGCCGTACAACAAAAATTTATATAAATCATTTTATACTTACATTTTTATTTATTCATATTTTGTAATATTAAGCCTTCTCGGCCAAAATAAAATTATATTACAAAGTAATAAAAAACTATCTGAAATTTTAATTAAACTAAACACTTTTTAAGTTGATAAAAAGAGCAATCGAAAAAATTCCGTTGCTAAAATATAAGCGTAGAAAAACGTAACTACGATCGTAATTCAGAATACCTACAATCGAAGGAAACGTAGCGGAATCGAAACTCAGAATACCAAATTTGCAAAACGTAGAAAATTTCGATTCGAATCGAAAGTAGGAATAGGGGTGATTAATTCAAAAATGTCCGTGTTCATTTACTTACCACACCGAAAAAAAATTAGTTGAAATATTAATAAAAGTTATTTTTTATTTCTCCAAAAATATTTTTTGGAGTAAAATAGTAAAAATTTTTTCGACAATTTTTTTTTTATCAAGCAAATTATGCTAAAAAGCATTTAGCATAATTTTTAAAAATTTCAATGCATTTTCGAGAAACAAAATGCTAAATCTAGCACTGAAAGTGCTAAAATGGCAACACTGATGGCGATGCACAATGCTTGATTTGTCATCACATTGTAAGTCAAAAATATTTAATTATACATACATTATGTTTATGTACATACATATATTATTTTATTATTTAATATTATATGTATATATTTGTATATATAAAAATACTAAAATCCAAAAAATGTCTTTAATTTTGGCAACTGAAAATCACCAGTTGTGGCAAGCTATATTCAGAAACAGTGTGGTAATTGAACCCTGAATAGTAAAGAAACCCTTGATGTATTACTTGACACTCATTTTACATGCTGTGCTGGGGTCAATAACCTTAATCCGGCAGCTTTCAGTAATAACAGTAGCCCTCAAAGTAACTCTATTCCGATTAATCGTGAAAGGATACGGTGGGCGATTAGTAACTTTGGTCCTTTCAAGTCACCGGGACCAGATGGCATTATTCCAGCAGATCTTCAGAAAAATTAGGATATTGTGATCCCTTGGCTCATTAATATATACAATGAATGTATTACTAGAACCTATATACCATCAATGTGAACTAAATGTAAGGTTGTGTTTATCCCCAAAGAAGATAAAACGACGCACACTAAGCCTAAGGACAATAGACCAATTAGTTTATCGTCTTTCTTGCTCAAAACTCTAAAAAGGGTCATTGACATTCACTTGAGAATGATTCTTCCTACTGAGCTAATTTCGCCGAATCAGCATGCCTATACCAAAGGTAAGTCTGTGGAAACTGCTCTACACATACTGGTGGGCTCCATTGAGGAGTCACTAGGACATAAGGAATACTCTCTGGTTGCCTTTCTAGATATAGAAGGGGCCTTCAATAACGTCAGACCATCATCTATTCTTTCTGAATTGGAGAGATTGGGTGCTGGATCTAGTATCTGCCAATTTATACGTAAACTACTTGGTAATAGTGTCATATCTGCCACGCTTGGTAGCTCTACTGTAAACAGAGTGGCCAATTGCGGTACACCACGAGGTGGAGTCGTATCACCTCTATTGTGGAACTTGGCTATGAACTCCCTGCTGGTTGAGATGAACGGTAGGAGAATAAAGACAATCGCATATGCGGACGATGTTGCGGTCCGGTAAAGATCTTGATTCAATATCTAGATGTATGGAGTCAGGATTAATAAGGCCTATGTGGCTATATACTCATGCAAAAAGGCAATTGGGACCAACTGGGGAATTAACTCTAGAGGTATCAATTGCATCGTAAAAGCTGTTATAAGGCCCATTCTTTTTTATGGGGTACTGGTATGGTGGCATGCACTTGGGAATTACTCACATAGACATGCAGTTGAACGTGTACTAAGGAAATGTGCCATCCTGATTACAGGCGCGGTAAAAACAATGCCAACAAAGGCACTGTTTACTATGCTGAACTGGCTACCAGTGGATTTAATGGCAACTCAACTGGCTCACAACTCTGCTATGAGGCTTAAAGCTGGCTACTCATGGACTCAGATACCATGGTCACTCTATTATAACGAGACACTGTGAGGATGCTTATAGAAATGTTGATTACTGCATACCGAAACCATCTTTCGATCTGCTAATTTCCACATGTATCCCGAATAGGACCTCATGGGTAGATGCGCTCTATACCCCCAATGAAGCAATAAGGATTTTTACTGACGGCTCCAAAAGGGGAAATAGAGTTGGAGGTACATTCTACATCGAAGAATTTGGGATCAGATCCTATTTTAGGCTTCCTGATTTCTGCTCTGTCCTTCAAGCAGAGATCTCTGCCATAAAGCGAGCTGTAATCTGGCTGAAGTATTATCGAGTATCTGGAGATATATGTATATTTACCGACAGCAAAGCCGCCATAAGTAATATAGCAGGCGTCTACGTGACATCTTGGTTAACCACAGACTGCCGGATATCTCTGAACGAGATAGCGGAACATTCTAGGATAGCGCTAATATGGGTTGACATAGCTCGATTCAGGGTAACAATATTGCGGATGATTTAGCCAAGAAAGGTACAACGTTGGCTGATGAGGAGATTGATTCCTTCAGTGGCATTAACATGAAGTCTGAAATTACTCTTTTAGGATGAAATGTTCAGACTTGCTCAGGTAAGGTGGACGAACGAGATCACCTGCTCTATTGCAATGTCCACTTGGCCCTTATTTGATGCGGGAAGGACGAAATCATTACTTAGTTTTCGTCGCGACCTAAATAGGCTTATTGTCTCTCTACTTACAGGTCACTGTACTTTTGCGACACACGCAAAAGAAATATAGTACAATTTTTAAGAAATAATATGATCAATAGTAGTTTGTAAAAAATGTAAAATAATTATGTATATGCGAAATTATAAAGTATTATGAATACTACTAAATAAAATAAAATAAAAAAATAAAAAAACACGCCAGAAGACTTGGTCTACAATATAATGACTTTTGTAGAAGCTGTCACAACGAGGAGGAGGAGGAGACAGTCATCCACTTCCTCTGCGAATGCCCGGCTCTTTCGCTGAAAGAGGAACGGATACCCGGGGCACCCCTTTCTTCCATGTTTGGGTGAACTATTTCGGATAAATCCAAGATGCATCAGCACCTTTGCCAAGGAATCTGGATGGTTCGATATGGAAGCAACCAATGCGGAGTGAAACCGATAGGTTGTCCACCAATGGGTATCAGAATGGGATCAACACGATGGACCCAAATGAGTTGTTTTCAAGAACGGCTGCCCACGGAACCTAACCTAACCATAACACAACACATCTTAACAGCGTGTTCAGATATGTACCCTAATTGCTATAATCGCCATTAACGCCATTATTGAGCTCAATATTCCATATAAAATCTCAATTATTTATTGCGCAATAAGTACAAAATTGTTATGATATTGAGTAAGATTTCGAATGCAACACTGTTCAAAACTGTGTTTAGTGAACAAAATTGTATAAAATGGCAAATGTCAACAAAAGAAATCATTAAAAAATCAATGTGAAGGTAAGTTTGTTTACATAGAAACTAAACCTCTACATGAATGTATTTGTTGTTAAGAAGTACACATCAGAGAACAGAAAGAGACCATTCACATTTGCTAACCATTCGCAAATTCATTGCTTTTGCATTGCTTTTACTCGACAATAATAAAAATGTGCATTGCTGTTTGTTTACTCATTCCTTATTACTGTTTGCTATTTTACATTTCCTTTTTGTTATGCGGTTATACATCAAGCAACGAAATAATTCAATGCCACATGAAAAAACTAAAAACATTCACACCATTCGTCCAATATTCGTTGCTTTCAGTGAATGAAAACATAAAGAAAGAACAAAAACAATACAAAACCTAATGAGAAAATAAATATTTTTTGGTTGTTGCTTTATGTGCGATTTGTTGACAGTAAACTAGTAAAGTTTGATATTTTTTGTTAGTATCAGCATTGAAACCATTCATATTAATCGTTAAACATTCGTACCAATCGTTAAGTATTCGTTGCTTTTGGGAGTATACGTTTACATTTGTACAAGACATGCAATGCAAGCATCATTTTTCGTTACACTCCGTTTTGTGAATAATGGCATGTATTGATTTACGGAATTGATTTATGTTGTCAACATGAGGTTCGTTTTTTGTGATCCGTTCTCTGGTACACATGAACTTGCGAAATATGTGCACTTACTCGAAGTGTATTTAAAAATAATGTTCTTATTTTCGAGTACAACAAAAATACCTAATATGTATATGCTGTTACTCGGCTTTATGGTTACGAGTTAAGTACAGGTTTATTTTACGCTCGCACTCTCACCATACATGAAGAGAACATATCGAGTATCAAGCGACAACAATACTTCACGTGGTATTTGCGGTACTACGTGAAGTTTGGCAAATAAAATTTAAATTTAATATTTTGTTAAAGTGTTCACGTTCTCTTCATAAGAAATGGAAGTAAATGAGGTAAGTTTAAAATATATTTTTTTATTTCTTAAACAATTTTAAAATCTGATATTAAATCTTTATTATTTTTTATTTGCATTTTTTACCACCATGAAGAGAACATGATTTTTAAGGTACTTCTTTTTTATTGTTCATATCGCATAAGTTCTTTTTTTTGCTACTCTATCAACTTCGGCTACTTATTCGTATTTAAGGTGTGTTCACATTATGTGTATTTGTCATGTGGACTGTTATGCTTGGTTTTCACTATGTCAGTTTTGTTGTCAAATTGTCTAAATTGTTATGAAATTACCAACAATTTGGACAATTTGACAACAAAACTGACATAGTGAAAACCAAGCATCACTTTTTCGCATGTCAAATTTGTACATATAGTCTGAACACCTTCAAACAATATCATGTGTTATTTCTATGTGTGCAATACACATGACATTTTTTATTTAGAACGAGTTCTATTTTCAAGTGACAAACCATCTGACATCAGCTGTTTTTTATAAGAAAAATCTTGTGGCGGCAAAAATTAATTAAAATTTTAATAAATATAATTTATAAATAGTAAAACAAAAATACAAAAAAAACTATACAAATTTATTATTAAAAATGGAAAGAAAAATTGAAAAGTAGTTAACAAAAGTAAGTACATATGTATTTTTTTATTGCAAATTTTATAGTTATTTGTATGTTGTTAAAGTATGACTGGTGCAAAGAAGCGGTTCTACAGTTGATCGAAATGTGGCAAGAGAAGGAATACTTGTATAACCCGCGGAATAAGTTTTACCATATCAGCTGTTTTAAGATTTTTTTTTTGAGAGGTTATGTCAAATGTAATTGACATACCAACATTTGAACGTGTAAATTATAAACCGTATGTGAAACTCAATTTTTGACATACACATGAAAACACATGTGGATAGAAAAGTGACATTCCACATGACAAATACACACAATGTGAACACAGCTTTAATAAGCAAACATTCGCTTCAACTCCCCTCCTTGTTCTCTGAGTAAGAGTACAAATATATACTACATTCGACAGCGAGTTTCAAACATGAAGAAAAAACTTACTCGTTGCAGCTCTCTATTATATAAACATACATTACATACATATACATATAAGAAGTAGGAGATATTGTCCTATGAAATTTGACATACATCAGCTTCAGTCTTCATTAATTACGTTCTCTACAAAGCCTTTCACTCGCGGTTGTGGATTTCTTTCCATAATTATATCAAATATTTCATCATCATCAGATGATGAAGATATACATCAGAGATCGGCAATGAATCGTTTTTTTACGATTCACAACTACTCATAACATTTAAGGTGTGTTCACATTATGTGTATTTGTCATGTGGACTGTCACTTTTTCGCATGTCAAATTTGTACATATAGTCTGAACACCTTCAAACAATATCATGTGTTATTTCTATGTGTGCAATACACATGACATTTTTTATTTAGAACGAGTTCTATTTTCAAGTGACAAACCATCTGACATCAGCTGTTTTTTATAACAAAAATTTTGTGGCGGCAAAGATTAATTAAAATTTTAATGAATATAATTTATAAATAGTAAAACAAAAATACAAAAAAAAACTATACAAATTTATTATTGAAAATGGGGGGAAAAATTGAATAGTAGTTAACAAAAGTAAGTACATATGTATTTTTTTATTGCAATTTTTATAGTTATTTTTATGTTGTTAAAGTATGACTGGTGCAAAGAAGTGGTTCTACAGTTGATCGAAATGTGGCAAGAGAAGGAATACTTGTATAACCCGCGGAATAAGTTTTACCATATCAGCTGTTTTAAGATTTTTTTTTGAGAGGTTATGTCAAATGTAATTGACATACCAACATTTGAACATGTAAATTATAAACCGTATGTGAAACTCAATTTATGACATACACATAAAAACACATGTGGATAGAAAAGTGACAGTCCACATGACAAATACACATAATGTGAACACACCTTTAAAGTATAAGTGGTTTTACATCATTGAAATTTAACTACTCTGAGTTACTCAAACTCACAACAACGTTGACTTATAAATGCGGGTGGATATAAGTATGAGTACTACGCCGACTTCGGGAATGGTATGCCCAATATGTTTGATTCATAAATCGCGGTATTTAGATTTACATTTTAAGAAAAATACTCAGTTAAGTCATTAAAAAAAGTTTCAGCTTATTCCCTTAGGTATTTATACAAAATAAGTAAAAAAGAAATATAAAAACATACAAGTAAGTTTATAGGAAAACATATTGGGGAAAATATAAAATTTATTATTTTATATAATTTTTGTAAGCGGACTGTAAAAATGAACGACACTCGCATGAGTGTATGCGAGTCATACCTATTTTTTTATCGTCTACGTTAAGGAGAGTCTAAATAAACAGCATCATACATGAGATTAAGTATGAATATAATGTGTACTTCAAACTTTAAAGATGAGTAGTGGTTTGATGATATTGAGACAAGTATGAGTACGTATAAGTATAACAAATTATAAGTCATGAGTCAAGTGATATACATACGTACATACATACGAGGTCTGTAAAAAAAATATTAGAAATATCTCGTTCAATAAATATCGTGATACTAGAAATATCTCGATATTTATTGAACATGTACCAGTGCATTTTTTTCTTGTCGGTATTAAAACCAATTCTGGGGCCAAATTACCGCATTCGATATCGAGTAAAATTGATCGTAATTTTCTTATTTGAGATTATGGCATTCGATATCGAGCAGAAATATCATAATTTCGATATCGAAATCATTTTTCGATACGATAGCTCATTCAATCACGAATGCGGTAATTTAGCCCCAGACAATATTGGTTTCTATGACACCCCTGATCAACACAGCTCTGTTCCAAAAGAAAAAGACAAACATAAATTCTTGATTATAAATGGAATATGCATAAAATTCTTTTAATATTGAGATAAAATTCAACCAAAATAAACTTAAAATAAATAGAAATTACGATACAATGGCTGTTTTCATAAACGCAGTATGCAATGCAACATTTCATTTCATAGAGTTCATAATAGCATTTAGAAATATGTATACCTAATTTAAAATTTTTTGGTTTAAGATTGTCTTTAATAGTCCAATATCTTTATAGGTATTTTATATGATAAAAGTTTTTAAATTATATTCTAAATGCTATTATGAACTCTATGCAATGAAATGTTGCATTGCATACTGCGTTTATGAAAACAGCCAATATTTTATGATGTTCGTCCCAAAATAGATGATTTGGTAGTGGGTATATAAGATTCAACACAGCCGAATATAAATTCTCACTAAACTTTAGGGTACCGAAAATAATTGTAATTCAAATGTTGGCATTCGGTATTAAAAGAATAAACGACAATATATTTGTTATAACCATAAAATGGCAATGCTTTGTCATAATCTGATAAAAAAAATATGTGCTATTCTTTGATTTGTACTTGTTTAAGTTTTATATATAAATTTCAGTGTAGGTACGAGTCTATTTAATATTCCATAAAGTTGTATAGGAACATTTGCGGAACACATTTTTGAAATCATCAGGTAGATAGGCATTATGCTTATTTTATCAATTTTAATTTTTCTATGATATAATAGATATGCCAGAATAATTATTTACACAAGAGCAAAGCCAATGAAGTACATATTTACATATGTACATACATATTTACATTATGAAGAATAGTAGAATTTACACGTACAAATTGTATGTGCATCTTAATATTTATACATGTACATATATTTGTAGTCTACCAAAGCATTGAAGAATAAGCTAACAATATTCGTCCACAATGTATTTACATTCATACATATGTATGTAAGTATATACATATATATTGCACATATGTATGTACCTACATTCATATGTATGTAGTACATAAAGTTCACATAGATTAATATAGTTTTCACTTTTAACAAATTAATGCTGGATATAAAAAATATACAGTACATATATGAAGACATTTTGATCTTTTCCACAAATATGGTGACTGCGTCCAGGTATACATACATATGTACATATATAAACATGGAAAATGGATAATTCTCACCTGTCAATGAATTGCTCATCCGTTCCTGGTAGTGGTTGTAAAACAAACTGCATTGATGTCATCTTTAATATAATAATTAGTTGTAAACTGAAAGCAATATCATTAATTTACATTCCACTTTTCTCCAAAATTTTCATTTAAGAAAAATATGTTGTTCGAAGTATAACACCAGGAAATGTATGAAGAAAACACGAGAAATTCGTAGTCAATGTTCTGCCTTTTAGCCACAGTTGTAAAAATATTTACTACTAATTGATAGCACAATATTAGCTTATTAAATTTTATTTTTAATGCAATTAAGGCAAACACTTATAATTTGTGGTGAAATACTTTCAAAAATATTTTTCTTTCTTAAAAAACTGATATAAAATGGCTTTATAATTGAAAACTCTCTTAAGTTATAATTTGGTACAAAAATGTACAACTGTTAGATTTAACGTCTTTAAACAAGCATCTGCTTGAATGTATTACCGCATACAGATGACCAGTTAACAGGGTGAACAGTATAAAAATAAGTAAATAAATAAAGAGAAGCATGAAGACGACATATTATGATTCAAAAACAAAAAATATGATAAGCCTCATTTTACAAACTATCCATGATTATGAACATAAAAACAAAATCTATCAACGAATTAGTACAGAAAATCACTAAACATTAAGGTTTTTTCTAAATCGTCATAATTTTTACAAACTAAAATATAATAATTATTCAGCATAAAAAATCCGGGATTCTAAATAAATAAAATGGGGGCTCTTCCAAAATGGTCAGAAAATCTGATTCTATTTTATGTAGAATCCCAGATTTTTGTGAGATTTTGTAATTCCCTCATTTCCGGTGTTGCCACTAATTTGTGGCATTGCAGAATTAATTTCCGGCTATGCTATTTTTGAAACTATGTTTTGATTTTTCACAATTATTATTACTGATTTCGATTGATAAAATAATAGATTAATAAATAACAGATATTTCGAAAAATGTCCCATTAATTATAAAGCCCAAAGAAAAACAAAGTATAGAAAAAACTAAATCTGAACTAAACAAAAAAGTAGATCCTATAAATTTTAAAATAACGAATATTGAAAACAGAAAAAATGGAACATTAGTGATACAAAGTGAAAATACAGAGGAACGTGAAAAAATTAAAGCAGCAGTACAAAATGAAATTAGTGAAAATTATGAAATAAAAATTCCAAAGGAAGTTGAGATGCAAATAATAATTACAGATTTAAATTTTAAAATGTCCGAAAAAGAATTATTGGAAAAATTGAAAAAACAAAATGAAATAATAAAAAGTAGTGAAATAGAGCTAATAAATTTTTTTGAAACAAAACGATATAATAAAACTATATATTATGCAAAATTAAAAATTGACAATGAAACATATCCAAAAGTAATAGCTGGAGAAAGACTTAATGTAGGATGGGATAGATGTAGAGTTTTTGATGGTACAAACATAATAAAGTGTTTTAAGTGTCAAGGCTATAACCATAAATCTGATTGTAAAAATGAAGATAAATGCTACAAATGCCATGGAAACCACAGAGGTAGAGACTGCAGTCAAGAAACAATAATGAAATGTATTAACTGTATTAGAGAAAATAAAAGACTTAATTTAGGACTTGATGAAAATCATGTCACTAACAGCCGAGACTGTCCAGTGTATCAAAATAAGTTAAATTTAAAAAAGAGGCGAATGGGTTTATTAGCCTAACAATCAAATAAAATATATGGCATATACACAAATATTCAAGGTCTAGTTAATAATTTCAATCAATTAGAAATAGTAGCAGAAACGGCGAAACCTGATTTTATTGTTCTTTCCGAAACACATCAAACTAAAGATATAGACGATAATGAAATAGAACTGAATCTATACAATAACTACAATACATTATCGAATTCATCAAAAACTGGAGGAGTAATAATTTATTTTAAAAAACAATGGAACGTAACTAAAATTAAAGAAAATATTATTGAATCAAAACAATGGATCAGCGCTTATATGGCAAAAAATGAAAGAAAAACATTTATAATTATAGCATTATATAGATCACCAAGTTGTTCAAAATCCGAAACTCTTTCAAATTTGCGAAAGAAACTCTGATATTTTAATTGCCGGGGATTTTAATATTGACTGGAATAAAGATCTCTACACAAATAAATTACAAAGTATTCTCAACGATAATGGCCTCAAACATATAATGATTTTTTTTTTTTTTTTTTTTTTTTTTTTTTTTTTTTTAATACATTTAATTTATTTATTGGATCTTCAGAAATGAAATGACAATAAGTTTTCGAATCTTAATACTAAAAGAAAATAATAAGTCCAGCCAGTGCTAGACAAAATATTATGATACTACAAAAAATTTATATCCACTGATCCAGTCATCTGTTTTGCGCTTGAGTTAAAGCAAGGGTATCCCTCCTTCTCAACCGAACATGGCCAGTAAAGTTAAGGATGTCTCGTGCAAGTGGGTTTGGATGGTGTTCAAGTTTGCTGACATATTTTGAGGCGTGTTTTGTAAATTCGACTTTCACCAAAGGAATGCCTAGATCTTTGTGGATTCGAATATTTTTAACATATCATGGAGCTGCAGTAATTGTACGTAGAATCTTATTTTGACCCCTTTGAATTTTTTCAATGTTGGATGCTGAGGCAGTACCCCATAATTGAATTCCATAACACCAGATTGGCTTTAGAATTGCATTGTACAACAAAAGTTTGCAATCCAACTTTAATGTAGAATTTCTGCCGATTAGCCAATTAATTTGCACTGCTTTTAATCTCATCTGGGTAAGTTTTGCGTCGATATGAGACTTCCAAGTTAAACGACGATCGAGGTGGATTCCGAGGTATTTGACTTCATTGTGTTGCGGGATAATTTGATTATTTATTCTGATGAACGAGCATGTATCTTTTCGCAATGTGAAAGTTATATGAATACATTTCTGTTCGTTAACCCTGATTTTCCAAAGCTCAAGCCAATTCTCTAGTTTATAAACATATTTCTGCAAGTTCTGTGATGCTATTTGATGGTCCTTATGAACGCTAATAAAGGCTGTATCGTCTGCAAAAGTTGAAGTATGTATTATGGGGTCTAACGGCATATCGGATGCATAAATCAAATATAAAGTTGGACCCAGTATGCTACCCTGGGGTACTCCTGCTTCATTTGGCTGAGCGGGGCTTAAAAAATCGCCTTCTTTGATTGTAAATTTGCGACCATATAAATAACTTTTCATAAGTTTGTGGGTGTTAGCAGGCAGAGTTAATTTAATTTTATGCATTAAACCTTCATGCCAGACTTTGTCGAACGCTTGCGACACATCAATGAAAAGGGCGGAGCAGTATTTTTTCTCTTCAAACGACTGTCTTATCACATTTACCAATCTGTGTGTTTGTTCGATGGTACTGTGTTTAGCTCTGAACCCGAATTGGTGATTTGGGATACATTGAGTGTCGTTCAGAATTGGAATCAACTTAGCCAATAACAATTTTTCAAACAGTTTTGAAATTGTCGGCAGTAGACTAATTGGCCTATATGACTCTACTTTAGTGGGGTCCTTCCCTGGCTTAGGAATCATGGTAATCATAGATACTTTCCAATCTGCAGGATAGTATTCTAGGCGTAAAATAGCATTGAAAATAAAGAGGATAATTCTTTTAGCTACACGAGGTAACTCCACAAGCATTTTGTTGCTGATTTTATCCATACCTGGAGCTTTTTTAAGATTCAGAGTACCAATAGCGCTTTGAACATCATTAAAGCTAAGTCTTAGAGGTACAGGAGGTCTAATAACGAGTGGAGGCAAATCAGATGCATTATTTGAGTTGTTTATAGTAAACACATTTCTCAAATGGTTAACAAATAAAATCCCCTTCTCGGAATCATTTCTAGCCCAGTCACCAGTCGGATTTCGCAGAGGAGGCTTTCCTCTAACTGGTCTTTTTAAACCTCGTGCCGCCTTCCATAACGAATAGTCAGATTGTGGGGTACTATCAAGACCCTCCAAGTAAGATTTAAGTGAAGCCATTCTTTGGGTTTCTAAGAAATTTCTTAGTATATCTCTGCATACCCGTAGCCTAGCTTTCAGTTCAGGAGACCTGTGAATTTGCCACTCTCTTCTAACTCTTCTTTTTTCTGACAGGAGATGATCGAGTTCAGCGAAATAAGTTCTATTTGTCCCACTTCTGCACTCAACGTCGTATGTGGAGGCGTGATGTACAGCTCTTCGTATGTCCTCAGTAAACTTGCCAATCGACCCATCAATATCCTCGGTAGTTCTCAATACTACATTTTCCGTGCAGTGGGAACTTAAATACTTTTTATACTTTATCCAACTTACTCTGGTTTTGGATATGTCCCGAAATGGAGAGCCATTCCCTTGAAGAAAACGCATTGAAATAATAGAAGGAGAGTGATCTGAAGACAAGTCTAATGAAGGCTCCACTTGTATCGATTCTACAGGGATATTTTTCACTACTCCGAAGTCAATAACATCGGGAATCTTCCGTCGGTCCGTCGGCCAGTAGGTGGGATGACCGCTTGAGAGTACATCTAATCCCATTTTTGCAATGGTGTTGAAGAGTTCACGACCCTTCGGGGTCACCAGACGTGAACCCCAAAAAGTGTGTTTGGCGTTAAAGTCACCAGCAACTAAAAATCTAGCTCCAAAGGAATTGAAGAAGCTGTAGTATTGGTGTTCTTTTATTGAAAATCGAGGTGGCGAATAAATTGATGATAAAACAAAATTGTATTGACTGAATTCAATGCAAATGTTTGTTGCTTGTAGGTAATCCTCACATATGTTGTTCATTAAATAATGTTTTATTCTGTTCTTTATAAGAATTGCCGAACCTCCACATGCTCTTCCGCGTGGATCTTTAGTATCATATAACACGTAGCCATTAATTTTGAAGTACGCTGTCGCCGTCAAGTGAGTTTCAGAAATCATCATGACATCAATCTGCTTATCCATCAGGAAGTGTTCCAGTTCGTTTTTATGTTGGCGGAGGCCGTTCGCGTTCTAAAAACAAATTTTTAAGCAAATCATTTCTTTAAAATGGCTTGTAAGATAGTGGATTGCATTTTCAGCATTTCCTGCATCATGGATGTCATAGTGGTCGTAAAAGTGTTCATAGTTTGGACAAGAGTCTGCAATGTAGTCTCTAGAGAGTTAATATTAGGCTCGAAATATTGTGATTTAGGTTCCTGCTCCAAACCTGGCATATTAGATTTAACCACATTTGCGTAAGAAACTTGTCTAGAACTAGGCACGTTTACATGACTAGTGGACCGTAACAATTGAGGGAAATTGTTACTCGAAGCAAAATTAGGCTGATGAGGACGATCAGGTAATACTGACGTCTTGTTGGTTCTTATGCCTTTCAAATGAGTGTAAATTGGACAACCTCTATAATTTGCGGTATGATTACCTCCGCATTTACTGCATTTTTTGATTTTTGAGTCAGTTTTCGACTTATCGCATTGAGCAGTTGCATGTAGCTCCCCACACGCAACACAAACTGACGGCAATTTACAATACGCCTTGGTGTGACCAAATTCTTGACAGTTAACACACTGGACGGGTCCCTGACGCTTATGCGGTTCTTCCACGGTGATTCTACGATGCAGAAGGTAAATCAGATTGTAGATGGGATGGGACTCGTTTTTCTTTAATACGACATCTCCAGGTTCCAATTCCACCCTGAACATGGGCTGAGGGATCTTTTCACGGTTTCTAATGTTCACAACACTCTTAATTTTGAACCCTTTGTCCATTAAGCCGGTCTTTATCTCCGCAGGGTCAACATATGGGTCTATACCCTTTAGAACGACTTGGAGGCTTTTGCGCTTTTGAGCTGATAGGTGTAGAAATCCCTAGCCTCCCTCTCCAACTGGTTGGACAATTTTCGAAAATCATCTTCCTTTTTCACTTGAATTTTGGTTTCGCTGATATTTCCATGTTTAATTGATGTTACGCTAAACATATTTTCACCTATTACCGAAACAATTCTTTGTACCAATTTACTGGAAGTGGGCTCTCTCAGATAAATTGGTGGGGGCTTAAACGTCTTCTTAGGAAGTTCTGGCTCATCCGTCTGGAGGAGAGCAAACCTATTTTGATCATTACTCACGGTCTTAGGAGCTTTTGAATTTGATGATACTTGAGCAGATGTTGGGCTCCTCTGTCGCTTAAGAACTGTGACGTATTTATCCATACCTACTTGTTTTCTAGGTTTGATTGCACTATTTGATGTAGAAGGTGTTGATGTTCCTTCATCTATTGAAATTACTATATTGGGCGAACAGGAACGACGCCGTTCCACGGCTCTTGCAGTGAGAAGATTCTCCACAGATTTTTTTATGGATTCTTCCTCAGAGACCCATTTAGTTTTTCTAGTTGAGCTAAGCTCTTTCTCAGAATTACATCTGAGAGGAACACTCATACAATTTTTATGCGATTTATAGTGTTTTCTTTTAATTACCGATATTACCGTAGATTTTTTTAACCTATTACGATTTTTTCACTTTTTTGTTTAATTTCAACTTTTTACACTTTTTTCACCTATTACGATTTTTTCACCGAAAATTCAGCCGCACTAAAAAAACACGTCCGAACAGTTCGATGAGACGAGACCAAAAAAAAAATGAATATAATGAATGAATACACAAGAATAACACAAACTTCAAAAACTTTAATAGACTATATTTTAACAAATAATGAAAATACTTCGGCAAAAAATAATATTAAAGATAAAATATCAGATCGTGAATCTATAGACATTTTTATTGAATATGAATCAAGACATCAAGAATACCACACTAAAGACATAGATATTTTTAAATACAATAAAAACAGCTTTAAAAGAGAACTAAATGAAATAATACAATATGATGAAACAAAAGATTTAAATTATAACGTACTTAATTTTGATAATGCTTTCGAACATACAATGCGAAATTTTAGTGTAAAAAAGAAAATAAATGAAAATTTTAAAAATAAATGGTTCAATAATGAACTTAGAATTTTGAAATATGAAAAAATCTATAAATACCAAATAGCAATTACTCAAAATACTAATGAAGCGTGGAATACCTACAGAATAATAAGAAATACATATAAAGTTAAAGTTGAAAATGAAAAAAAAAATTATAAACAATAAAATTAGTAATGCACATAACCAAAAAGAAATGTGGTCAAAAATAAAAGAACTTGTACTAAGAAAACCCAGAAATATTATAAAAACTGTGATAATAAACCAAATAGAATATAAGGATAATTTACAAATAGCTAAAAATTTTAATAATTATTTTGTTGAAAGCATCAAGGAAATTAGAAGTTCCATTGAATATGTGCAATATGACAATAAAATATCTGTGATAGATCTAAAATTTAAATTTCCTGCAATTTTTTTACAAGAACTTAAAATAGTATGTAAGAACATCAATAAAAAACCTGACTACAAAAAAATAACCAACAATTTAATATTAGATAACTGGGGTATTATCGGCAACATTATGCTAAATATTATAAACAAATCTTTGGAAACGGGAGTTTTCCCTAACAACTGGAAAGAATCAATGATAACACTTATACAAAAAATTAAAAACACTAAAAAATGCGAAGAGTTTCGACCAATAAACACACTTAATACTATGTTTCCACGGTACATGCTTCGCTCTCTATTCAAGCTTCACACCCCAATCATGTGCGAAACAACTTGCTTCACCATACAAAATTTTAAGAGCGAATCAAGTAGATTCATTTTGAATCTACTTGCAAAGCACGAAAAATTGCACTCTTCTCTAATTTTTATCGCAAGTTTATCTGCACTAGTTGTAAAAATTTAATATTATTGTAAACAAAGCAAATTATTTTCTTCTTGCTGGAAGTAAAGAAAGTAAATACGTACGAATGTATGTTTTTTTTTCAAATAAGCTAACTAATTTGCACTCACTTATTTTTGTCCATTAAAAAAAATATTTTCCACAAATTGTAAATTCTGTTTGTTTATTAAAAACAACTGTCAAATCGAATCAAGTTTATTAGTCATGTAAACAGCATGATTCATAAACATGATTCAGAAGGCGAAGCAGGTGATTCAAGTCGTCGTGGAAACATAGTATAAGACATTTGAAAAAATTATTGAAAAAATTGTAAAAAATCAATTAGAAAATTATTTAGAACAAAATAAGCTTTTATCAAAATATCAATCAGGTTTTAGAAAAAAACATTCATGTGAGACAGCAGTTAACTACGTAATAAACAGATGGAAATTTATGAAGAAACATAATAAAATAATGGCAATTTTTTTGGACTTTAAAAGAGCATTTGAAACAATAGATAGGAATATACTATTAAAAAAATTATATAATTACGGAATTCAAGATACGGAACTTAAATGGTTTGAATCATATCTAAATAATCGTCGACAGATCACAAAGATTAACAATATATTATCAAATGATATTGAAAATGATTTTGGAGTACCACAAGGATCAATATTAGGAGCACTTTTATTTATATTATATATTAATGATATGGAGAAAGTTTTAGATAAGTGTGAAATTGTCTTATACGCAGATGATACTCTAATCTTCACAGAAACACCCACCGAAGAGATATGTTACAGCAATTTAACAAATGATTAATATGTGGTTAAAAATGAATAAACTAAAGTTAAACGAAAACAAGACAAAAATAATGGAAATAAATATGAACACTAATATAACATTTAAAATTAATAATGTAATACAGTAGAATCCCGATAACTCGTAAATCTCACTAACTCGTAATAATTGGTCGGTCCCTTGAAAAAATCGCGGTAACTCGTATAAAATACATGCATTTCGGTCCCCTCAATAAGTCGTAATTTTTTTGCAAAGTCAATTTGGCAAAACGTCTTATAAGTCGTAATTTCTCACTAAAACTTCTTCTAACTCGTAATTGTAAAAAAAACAAAAAAAAAACAAAAAAATGATGTCGCCGTAAAATGATCATATTATTTACCGTTATGTATTTTGTGTTTACCATAGTGTTTTGCTCTATTCAACTTGAATTTGTAGCGCATTTTCAGTTCATTAAGTAAAAATGTCAAAGCGGAGTTGCAGCACATTGTGCGTAAAAACAAAACAAGAAATTATTAATGCAGTATCGAGTGGAGAAAAAAAGTTGAAGTTGCAGCTAGATATAAAATGGCTCCATCAACTTTAACATCAATTTTAAAAAAACGCGAGTTTTATTTAAACCTTTCGTCAAACAATAAATTAAAAAGACAAAAAAAATCTGAGCATCCAAATTTAGAAAAAGCACTGTTAAAATGGTTTGAGCAGTGTCGTCATTCTAACATACCAGTCGGCGGAGCACTTATGAGGGAAAAGGCTAAAGCATTTGCTGTAAAATTAGGTTTTCCAGAATTTAAAGCGAGTGATGGCTGGTTTGATCGGTTCAAAAAACGACATAACATAAGTTTTCGGAAAATTTGCGGGGAAAGTGCCTCTGTGGATGATGATGTGTGTTCAGAATGGCGTGCTAAGCTAAGTCAACTCACAGAGGGCTTTGACTCAAAAAATATCTTCAATGCGGACGAAACGGGCTTGTTTTTCAAGTGTCTTCCTGATCGCACTATGAGCTTAAAGTGTGAAAAGTGCCATGGTGGTAAAAGCAGTAAGGACCGCATTACAATAATGCTTGCTGCCAATATGGATGGCACAGAGAAACTAAAGCCACTAATAACACTAGCCAACAAGGTTTTTGACTGAAGTAACCAAATACATTTCCCAGTGTAATTTGGTGCGCTGAATTCGAATCTGTAAATGGTTTTTCTCTATCACGTCAGGTTTTCGAGATATAAAAAAAAAGCTTTTATTAGATTTTTCCATAAAAAGTTATTAGTTTATTTAAAAATCAATGAGTTTTCAAAAGTGAATGGCGTTATATGATTGTCGTTTGTATTTCGTTGGTTCGGTTTCACGTATTAGAGTCCAACAATAGTCTCCCAGCATACTTTTATCCCAAAATCCTTGATAGTTTCTTTCAATTTTCATTAAATCTTGATGGGCGCGTTCCCCTTGTTCGTCGCTAACAGCACCTAGGTTTTGTGGGAAAAAATCTAGATGCGAATGGAGAAAATGTATTTTGAGTGACATTCGTGCACCCAATTCATGATAACTTTTCAATAATTCAGCAACAATTTGTCTGTAGTTTTCACTCTTATTGTTTAGTAACAGTAACTTTTGTTAAACAGAAATAACAATCAGTTTGGTGGTTACTTGACTCTCTCCAAAGTACTGGAATTGAAAAATCTAAATAGATTTTCTCGCCATTTGACCACTTGTATAAAATAGTTCTGCAACGATTGCAAAACATTGTCGGTGTCCACGGTTTGTCCAAGTTTCCGACAGCAAAACCAAAATAATGTAGATATGCATATTTTAGTGATTCTGATATTGCATATCCTTTTTTTCCAATCAGATATTCACCACACACAAAGCAAAAATAGCTCGGATTAGTAACACACGATCTCACTGACATGCTTAAACTCTACCTTTATACAAATTTATAATGAATGTAGGCTTTTGTCAAATTAATAACTGTGAAATTGTAGCGTCAGTATTAACTATTTTACAGTATTGCCAGCATGCGATAAAAAACGAACTGGACGTGATAGCCCAACTTTGTTGCCAGATTCGAATTCAGCGCAGCCAGATTAGCTAAAAAACATACTTCGTTTCCCCAGTCAAAATTTTTTGCCTAATTTGTTGGCCAGTGTTATATTTCAGAATTTTTTATTTAATTTTATATTTAAAAAAATTTCAATTGCATTTCTGTAGTTTCTAGTTGTATTTCAGAATATTCTTAACATAAAAGTTAAAATAAAAATATGTTTGGATTCTGAAATACAATTAAAAATTTCTCAAATGCATTTGAAAATTTCTGAAAAACAATTTGAAAATTCTATAATATTATTAGAAATTTCTAAAATATAATTGGAAATTGTGAAGTTTAGTAAATATATTTAATTTTGTAGGTACATTTCCCTATTAAACTTTTTAATAAGCTCACTACAACATTCATATTAAAACAACAACATTTATTTAGTTTTAAAAAATCTTTAGTGAATAAAATCCCTTCCAAAGAAGACGTTCCTAACCTATTCCTAATTTTTGTTTTGTTTAAACTTACCTGACTAAATACTTGTTCGACATTTGCCGAAGAATGATTTACTAATATTTTTTGTATAAATTTGGTTAGGATGGGAAACGAGATTTGAATCTTTCCTTTGAATTTCCGAAATGTGTTTCCAAAATTGCAATAAACTCTTTTCGTTTTCCGAAACCAAATTATAAATTTTATATGAGAAAAAAGTGTTGCAAATCATTTATACTTAAAAATCGTCAAAATAGGGGCAAAGATCTTCAAAGGGTCATTTTTGACACCAAAAATCCTCAAAATGACGATAAACCGTCAAATATGGCAACAGTGCTCATAGGTACAGGGTTTTCCAATAAGGACTTGACAACTTTTTTTTTAAATAAAACGCAAACCGTTTGAGATATTTCCAAAACTTTATTACCTTGAAATACATTCAAAACATTTATGAATGGAACTCGACTTCGTTCATATGGGCACCGCGGCCACGTCGGCAGTGGTCGATTCGTTGGACCCAATTTTGGATGACTCGGTCGCACATTTCGGCCGGAACGGCCGCTATTTCGCGTTCAATGTTGGCTCTAAGTTCTTCCAACGTTGTCGGCTTGTTGGCATAGACCAATGATTTGACGTAGCCCCAAAGAAAAAAATCTAGAGGCGTTAAATCGCAAGAACGAGACGGCCAATTGACTGGTCCATTTCTTGAGATAACACGCTCGTCAAACTTACTCTTCAGTAAATCGATTGTAACGTGTGCTGTGTGGCTTGTGGCACCGTCTTGTTGAAACCACATGTCATCCAAGTCCATGTGTTCCAATTCGGGCCAAAAATAATCGCTAATCATTGCGCGATAATGATCGCCATTCACAGTAACGTGACGATCGTTATTGTCGACGAAAAAATATGGCCCAATGACGCCGCCGGCATGCAAAGCGCACCAAACAGTAATTTTTTGTGGATGAAGTGGTGATTCGTGAAGCACATGTGGATTTTCAGCAGACTAATAACGCATATTTTGCTTATTGACGAACCCATTGAGCCAAAAATGAGCTTCGTCACTGAAGAAGATTTTACGATGAAATTCATCATCTTGGTGCATCTTCTCCAGAGCCCAATCGGAGAACGTACGTCGACTCAAATGGTCCATCGGCTTCAATTCTTGAGTCAGCTTAATCTTGTATGGGTGTAAACCCAGATCCTTACGCAAAATTCGCCATAAAGTGGTCTTGGGGATGCCCAGTTCTTGAGAACGCCGCGGAATCGACTGATTTGAATCGTTTGCTACGGACGCCTGAACGGCAGCGATATTTTCGGAACTTCGACCAGGCCGTTGTCTCACTGGCACGACAGCATCACACAATGAATATGTAGACTCAAATTTTTGCACTAAACTTGTTATTGCTTGTCTACTAGGGCGAGAATTACGACCGAAAATTGGAGTTAACGCTCTTAAAGTTGCGGTCACCGACTCCGAATTTCGGTAGTACATTTTTATAATTTCCAAACGTTGTTCCTTCGTATACTTTACCATAACGAAAATGTTAAGTTTACTGAAAAAAAAGAAAGCAACAATTAGATGATCAGTGAAATAGTGCGTTCACAATTTAAATTCAGAGTTGTCAAGTAGCTATTGCAAAACCCGTTATTAAAGCAATCGGTTTATACATTAGTGCTGGCAAAGTATTGAGTAATGGGTACCGAGTATCGAGTATTTGCCCTTTTTTTTGGATACTCAATACTCAAAAGTAGTTACTCGATATTTTATGAGATGTATTTTTAAGCAAGTTGAGTGGGTAAAGCAGTGCATAAAAATACATCACTGTATAAAAAGACAACAATGTGTAATGCTTGGTATTCTGTTCGTCATTTCGTGCGAAATACTATCAAAAGTCCATATAAAAAAAATTGATGCGAAATAAATGCGAACTAATGCTGCTCAAGTTGTACTCTGTCCTTGTTCTGAAAAATTACGAAATGTTTCTGGCATCATGTTTTTTCCACCAAAAATGTATATGGCAACATTTTTTTTCAACTGCGAAATAATGTAAGCGGCACTTATTTCGCACGAAATTGAAAACAACAGCTGTTTAGATTTTATTTGTTATTGTGTTTTTAATTTAATAATTTCGCACAAAAATTATTCAAATTGAAAATAATACTAATAAAACAAAAAATAATAAAGACAAAAATAAATTTAGTGAAACTGAGAAGCGTCTAATCATATCGGCAGTACGAAAAAGAAAAAATATAAGAATTAAAACCAATAAATTCCATTGTAACCACAACGCCATAAAAGCATCATGGATAATATGTAATATAATTTTTGTATCCATTTCTTTAACATATAAAATAAAAAACATATGGTTTTTGTTTACATAAAAGAATCAATGTTGCATACCTAAGGGCAATAACAACGACAATTTTCTTCTAAATCGCGGCATTGTCATCACTTGCTAATTGTCAAAATTTTCAAACGAAATAATTAATGTTGCTCAACAAATTTCGCAAATTTCAACATGCTTAAGCTACAAAATTAAACCAACCGCCGAAATAAAGCTGTCTATAAAATGTCACAGAAAATAAGCGATGTCTGGCGTCATTATTATTTTTTAAAGAAACTACTTCAATTTGCAGATAAAAACTATGCGTTAACATTTAAAAAAATATTATTGAGTAATGGAAAGTAATAGAATTTGCCATCACTACTATACATACTCGTATCTTCTTTATGTGCATTTACAGATTTTGGTATTGGCTCTATTTTTAAAATATGTTGGTATTCCGATGTTGAAATAACATTGATGAATATACATACATATGTATTAAAAATGGACTGATTTCATAATTTAAGTTTATTAATATTTTTGAAAAATTATGTGTGATTTGAAATACATATTTCATTACTTGTTGTGCTTTTGAAATTAAAAGTTTTATTACAATCTCTTAAGATGTGGAGTCCATTACATGAATCAGTGGAGGAGTAATTAATTTTTTCTTTCTTTCGTTTTGGGAATTTGTAAAAAGTATTTATTTAAATATTTACATTTTATTACATCATCGACAATCATTTCACCGTTGGGGCTTTTTAAATTTATTTGAGTTTTAACATTTCTTTCTAGACTTTCATTTAAAAATCTCCAACACTTGCTGAATGTTGTAAGTATAGTACTTATTCATAGATTCCTTATAAGTGACTTTAATAACTTTGCTTCTTCTTTTTAGACAGTTTAGTACATTAGCACCATTTGGGTTTCTTCTTCTTTGTTTTAAAATTCTTTTCATAAGTACAATTAAATTGCGTAAATTTTGATTAATCCTTAGTGCTACTTGCTCTTTAAATAGTTTTTTCTGATTTCACAGACGTAGAATTTTTATTTGTATTTGACAAACATTGTATCAAAGTGACCGCATCAAATGACGGATTTCCAACCAAACAATTCGAACTATTATTTATAAATCATTCTTTAAGTTTATTGTAGTCACATTTTTTTGCACAATTTTACACAATCACAATTTTGTATTTTCATGCATTGTATTTTTGGAAATTGAGAAATAAAAGTTTTAAATTGGTTAAATTTTCCTATAAACGAAATGCTTCTAACATTTATAGATATAATATTGGTTGGTTGGTTTACGTGGTAGTTCACTACGAGCGAACACTTAAGTAGAGTCGAAGGGACCCCGTTTTAATAAGACCACACCACTCGTCAGATTTAATGTCGTTTACATCATAATGTAACTAAAATGTGTACAAAAAGTCGTGCTTGCTAGACCCAACCTGTAGCTGTGGGATATCTGAGTAGGTCATTGAGTTTTGACCGGCTACCTCACCAAGTATAGTTTCCCATGAATTTATGTCTCTTGACACTCAGGGCTGGGCATTCGCAGAGAAGGTGGAAAATCGTTTCGTCTTTTTCCCTATCGTTACAACTACGACAATGGTCGTTAAAAGGGAGTCCCAGACTATTAGCGTGTTTGCCTAACGTCCAGTGTCCTGTTAATACTGCCAGCAACCTTGATATATCCTTTCTATTCCGGGTTATCAGTTGCATAGTACGTTTTTCGCTAAAAGATGGCCACATCAACTTCGCTACCCTACATGTGTTTAAGTTACGCCATCTATACTCAGCCTTTGTAAGAAAATGTCTGAAGTTGATACCTTTGATAGTCCTCAGTGAAATTGCTACTGAGACCACATCGGAGATATCTAAGGCAGATCCCGTTCTGGCTAGTTCGTCTGCCCGTTCATTGTCGTAGTGGTTCCTATGCGCAGGCACCCATACCAAGGTAATGTCAGATAGACCTAGCCTTGACAGAGAATTCCTACATTGCCTAACTAGTGAAGATGAAATTGTGTGGGCATTAAGTGAGAGGAGTGCCGCCTGACTGTCGACACAAATACCTATATTGCCGCGGATATTATGATCATGTAGTGTATTACAAGCTGCCATGATTGCAAAAATTTCCGCCAAGAAAACACTACACTCATTCGGAAGACGATACGAGATGCCTACCTCAGGTTCGTCACAGAAGACCCCAGAAGCAACATCGCAGCTCATATTAGAACCGTCTGTATATATCTGTATTCCCTCCACTCACTCCTGGAGGGAATTAAGACCTTGAATACCCTATCTGTGTAATCTGTGTATGGAGTAATATAGTCAGATGGTTGGAGAACGATCGAAGGCAACTGGCCTAGAATCTCTGCGTGGCCATATGTTCTCGATCTCCAACAACCAGACGCTTGAAGCCTCGCTGCGCTGCAGGCAGAAGTGGCCATTATGTGAAGGTTAATTGGCACAAGGTGCAATATAGTGTTCAGTGCCTCTGAAGGACTAGTTCTTAGTGCGCCGGTTATACCAATGCAGGCTGATCTCTGGACTTTGTACAGTTGGTCTACATCATACTTCCTTCTAGTTGCAGTCCACCATACAAGAGATCCGTAAGTAAGAATTGGACGTACTATAGCCGTATACATCCAGTTAACTATGCTGGGACTAAGTTTCCATTTTCTACCAAACATCATACGACAGGTATAATAGGCCACCATTGCCTTTTTTACCCTATGTTGAGTGTTTAGCTTCCATGACAATTTAGAGTCCAGTATGATACCTAGATATTTTGCACTATTCGCAGTTTTTCAACCTTGGAAGTTTGAAGCTTGAAATCTTGGTCTTTGTCGTGAAAAGTACAAGTTCCGTTTTGCTTGGGTTCACCTCAAACCATTAACCGTGGCCCAGTTGTCGAGCAACCCTAAAGCAGTCTGCCTAGATCAATGAGAACCGAGTTAATAACGATAAGCCACGGTAGTGGAGAGATTACCCCACCCTGTGGAGTGCCTGTCCCAACTTGCTTGGACTTAACGGTATTACCAAGATTTTCTGTGACTATTCTTGATTTCAACATGGTAACTAACCAGTTATTGATATATTCTTCAACGTCTAGGTTAGTAAGAGCTTGCTGAATTGCAATAGTAGTTACATTATTGAAAGCAACCTCTATATCCAGAAGGGCTGCCATTGTATATTGTTTGAATTCGAGAGATCTCTCTATAACTCTTACAACCTCATGCAGAGCCGACTCTGTAGAGCGACCCTTAAGCTAGGCATACTGACTATGTGAGAGCCATGTTGAACCATCTAGGCGATGCCTAATGTAAGCGTCAATGAGTCTTTCCAACGTTTTAAGCTGGAAAGATGAAACATTAATTGGACGAAAGACCTTCTCATGACTTCTTTTGCCAATTTTGGGAATAAAAACGACCTTGACTCTCCTCCAGTTAACCGGAACATGGCTGAGGGAGAGACAGAGCGTAAAAATTCTATGAAGCCAGGGAATGATATACCTTTTCACACTTTGTAGCATCTTTGGCAAAATACCATCCGGCCCAGGTGACTTGAATGGTGCGAAAATGTCAATCGCCCAAGATATCCTGTCATTGGAGATGATGTTACTATCGATATTGGATAGAATCATACCTACATTCTCAATATCCATAGCAACATACTTACAGCCTGGAAAATGAGTATTCAGTAGGATGTCACGTGGCTCTGCTGAGGATTCGGACCAGGAGTCATCCTTCCTTTTGATATAGGTAGGATTGGATTGCCCCTTGTCTAGAATATAGAAGTATTGCAGAGTCTTTTGTGTTATGTATAGATTCACAGAAGCGTCTTCATGTGTTTCTTTTTGCGACTACTATAGCTTTCTTATAAGCTTTCAATATATCACGATAAGGTTGCCATGATTTACTATTATAGCTAATGTTATTGGCCCTAAGAGTTTCCCTACGTAGTTTAGATAGCTCCGAACTCCACCATGGAGGGAAGCTTTTCTTAGCCTTAGTGACTGGACAGGAAACTTCGAAAGCTTTGACTTCAGTTTTACTAAAGTTGTCCTCTATTTTTTCAAGACCAGTGATTGAATCTTCTACAACTGGCATATTCTTAAGTTTGAGAATCCCATTAAATTTGAACCAATCAGTCCTTCTTGGGTTCCTAAATTGTATTTTCTCTGTCGACTACTGAAGTCTAATTTCGAAGAGAATCCAGTTATGGTTAGAGAACGGATACTCTCCACCTATCTACTAATACCTTATACCTATCTTTTATGTGTGTAATATCTAGTACTTCCTCCCATCCATTATAGTTATCCGAACTTGGAGAAATGAATGTTGGCGTGTTACCAGAATTACACATACTTAGTTTACTCGTAGAAACTAGTTCGAAATTTATAGCTGTAGAATTTTCAAAAACATCTTCCAAAAAATAATCTACATCCTGCTCTCAAAATGAATATTGTCAATTTCATCGCAACTCGGTTCTTTATGTTCAATACATAAATCTGCTTCAAAACCAGTATCAACATTCGTTACCCCGTCGTGTAAAAGTTCACAGTTGCTAGAAGAGCTTTACTGAACTATTTTAGTCATAAACGTGTTTTCTAAGTTGTCCTAATTAAGGGATTTTGTCATTAAGAAATATACATCACCACCTTCCTTTAATACCCTAGACAGACATAGGATTTGCATACCATATTAGTATACTATACTAGATGTGTGTTAACTTGTACTACAATTAAACTATAAAACAAGCTGGTTTATATCTGATTTCAATACTACGAAAATAATCGTGGTATAAATGTAGTATGTTGTCTGTAGCTGTGTTCTACATTGTAAGTACATAATTAAATTGTCTACAAAAAGGGAAAGCAAATCGATATAGTTTAATTTTTACTAAAAAACACATACTCTTGCCCTACAATTACACAATCGGTCGCATTAGCTGTTACGTTGGTTATTTGCATATAAATTGTTTGACAACAAAGCACATTCAAGTAAAAAAGATCAAAAACCAGTTTTTGGCAAAAGAAAGGCCTCTTTCAGATTAGGCAACTTTATTTGCGCAAGTCTTGTGTTTGTGGGTGTGAGAGGAACAGGCTTGTTTGTACTTGGCAATTCTGTAGCTGCTGTCATTCTTGTCTTGGGGTATTTATTTGTTTTTGACGTTCAAAAGAAAATAAATAAAATTAAAATTATATTTGCGCAATTGGAGTTACCTAATCTGAAAGGGGCCAAACAAAAGAAAAACACAAACACATACACACATTGGAGACCAAACATGTGTATGTATTAAAGCATGTGGATTTTTTCTCTCTTCAGTTCTCTAAGTGTGAACACAAACCAACAACAAATTGTCCTTGTAAAATTCGAGAGCGAAATTGAGGAGGTCCATAACAAAACGCAATAATTACATTTTTCAATTTTTTTGATTTTTTGATTGAATCCTATTTTACACATTGAAATCTATATTACCTTTATTATAAAGCATTCCAAAACTCAATAACTACACTGCAATTCAATATCGAATATAATGGTTCAGAGCAAAATGCAATAATTACTCATCTTTGCAATAAATCGCTACAAGAAATTTTAAAAAAGTCAACTTTATAAATAAATTATGCTCTGGTGGTAACTCTTAGATAACTGTAAGACGTAAGGAATTTTTGTTTAGTTAATACACTTTGCTTTTGTTAAGTTAATTGTAGTATGTATTGGACAAAATCTTTCATTTATGTGAATTAACGACACAAGCCTAGTTAATTGTGAGTAAAGTAATTTATAAATTTAAATATTTACATATAAAAATATTTCTTAATGAATTGTATGCATTTGGATTAAATAAATTTAATTTAATAAACGTGTTTAACATAAAAAAGTGTTTTCATTTTTCTGCAAGTGGTTGCAATTTAAATCAAAATGATATAATACAAATCTATTCAAAGCAAAAAGCAGAAATTCCAGCCCTAGTTCAGATCAGAACGCAATATTTTCATACAGTTCAAAGCAAAATGAAATAAATACTATGGTTCGGACCAAAACGCAATAATTCCAAAGTTGTTATCTAAATAACTTTAAAACAAACTGACAGATAAAATAATTAATTTGTGATTAATATTATTTTTTGTAGACAATAATACCTCAATAATTGTTTTTTAAAAAAATTATGTGCTACTAACTTAAATTACATTTTGTCGTTTATCCAAAAAAATGTGATGGTGTAATTATTGCGTTTTGTTATGGACCTCCTCAATTATATGAGAGCGGGTCGTAATGATACAAGCCGCCATTCTATATGATTTATATTCATTGGTTTTACTGCTAAAGTTGTTCTAGACTTCTTACTGGACCCTAGTTGCTATGCATTATGTACAATTTGCTATCCAATACGCTTATGCTTGCTGACAACCGATCCAATAAAGCCGTTGTTTTAACTTTTCTAGGGTTTTTAACCTGTGTCTCACTTCTATATCCGACCTTAAGGGGTATTTCACTAGTTCGCCAAATCATAACTTTTTGCCCCATATGAAAACTAATGCCGCAACTAAGCCAAAGATATGTACCAATGATTACTTCGTCCACAATGTCGATAACAATAAATTCATGACAGTGGCAGGTTCTCCAGTAGCTGTGCGTAAACTTTCCCTGCATAATAGACAGTAAGATTGCTGGTTTTCTGATGTATTACTTGCCCCATAGTACTAGCTCATTTTAGTTGTAAAGATTCTTGAGATAATTGATTATTTGTCCGTCGGTTGTGTCTTGGTGGAGAAACAGATCTGGTTCGTTTTCCAGGTGCTTTGCAGTTTCGCTGAATATGGCCGACTTTACCACAGTTATACGATTTTACTTTAGCTTTGTTTTGCTTCTCATCTAGTGCCTGCATAACTGCCTCATTTAAATCATTCAATATATGCAGTGGTGATATTCGAAACAATTAACAACCGGTTCGCTTAAAAAATTATATTTTTGCCAAATTTTGATAAAAATGGCTAAAATTTTAAAGTCGCATCCTAGTAACAGACCACAAGCCTCTTGAAGGAAATGATATAAACTTTCGTTTAATAAAAAAAGTTACGTTTTTAACAAAAAATAGTTTTGATTTTGCAAAATAAAAGTCAAAAAAATTGTTTTATTTTTTTCTCAAAAGATTGAAGAAAACGCTATCGAAAACATCATCATCCAAGAATCCAATGTATGACCAAAATAAAATCATTTGTTTGGACGTTTGGACAATGAACAACTGAACAATATTGTGTTTGTTGCCTAGACTATATCACCTTGATAAATACACATTATACAAAACCGTTAAAGCAAAAAACATAATCACTCCTATCGTGAATAAAAATTTCACATGAAATTTGTTCCCTTTTCACATTTTTCTTATTAAAATTCAATGTTAAAAAATAAGAGGGAACAAATTTCATGTGGATTTTTTTTTCACGATTAAGCAAAAAACATAATCACTCCTATCGTGAATAAAAATTTCACATGAAATTTGTTCCCTTTTCACATTTTTCTTATTAAAATTCAATGTTAAAAAATAAGAGGGAACAAATTTCAAGTGGAATTTTTTTTCACGATAAGGGTGAATATGCAACAACCGGTACGGAAAATATTGTTACGTTTTTACCTTTTAAAAACGTTGGTTTTTTTCCTTTAAATAAACCGGATTCTTTTAATTGCAAAACAAAAATAGATTACAAAAATTATAACGGGTCTTTATTTATTTATAGTTTGCGAACGCATTGATGTTCACTTAACGGTAACTCACAATAAACTAGTAATTTCCGGTGGAATCTAGAGACAATCGAAAGTTCTTTTCTATGGCCGTTAAAACTTAATGTTGCCACACTGCGGTTAATAACAATGTACTGCATATTAGCCCAGGAAGTCAATAATTTGGTATTATAAACCATCATGCATATTTGTCCATTCAGATACAATATTGTAACTCAGTATTAAAATAGTGTTTATTATTTTTGGAGTTCTACCGTTAAAATGTTAATTAATTCTTTTTACAATATTATTCAAGTAGTTGGCTAGTTCACAGACAAATAAAACACCGCCAGATGTAGCTGCGAAACTTAAGCGACACATACATCCTATTTTGTACAGAAACTTAGAAATTTAAATTGAAAACATGAACACAAACTATGATTTTATTATTAGGATATTGATGGGTCGATTGGTAAGTTTACTGAGGACATACGAAGAGCTGTACATCACGCCTCCACATATGACGTTGAGTGCAGAAGTGGGACAAACAGAACTTATTTCGCTGAACTCGATCATCTCCTGTCAGAAAAAAGAAGAGTTAGAAGAGAGTGGCAAATTAACAGGTCTCCTCAACTGAAAGATAGGCTACGAGAATGCAGAGATAAACTAAGAAATTTCTTAGAAACCCAAAGAATGGCTTCACTTAAATCATACTTGGAGGGTGTTGATAGTTTCCCACAATCTGACTATTCGTTATGGAAGGCGGCACGAGGTTTAAAAAGACCAGGTAGAGGAAAGCCTCCTCTGCGAAATCCGACTGGTGACTAGGCTAGAAATGATTCCGAGAAGGGGACTTTATTTGTTAACCATTTGAGAAATTTGTTTACTATAAACAACTCAAATAATGCATCTGATTTGCCTCCACTCGTTATTAGACCTCCTGTACCTCTAAGACTTAGCTTTAATGATGTTCAAAGCGCTATTGGTATTCTGAATCTTAAAAAAGCTCCAGGTATGGATAAAATCAGCAACAAAATGCTTGTGGAGTTACCTCGTGTAGCTTGAAGAATTATCCTCTTTATCTTCAATGCTATTTTACGCCGTGATTTCTAAGCCACCCCACCAAAGTAGAGTCATATAGGCCAATTAGTTTACTGCCGACAATTTCAAATCTGTTTGAAAAATTGTTAATGGCTAAGTTGATTTCAATTCTGAACGACACTCAATGTATTCCAAATTACCAATTCGGGTTCAGAGCTAAACAAAGTACCATCGAACCAAGAATGATAAAATAAAGATTACGCCATGCGCATGATTTCTCGTTATGTGACGTAGAAGGGCCATTCTAAGGGTTACGAATAATGTTTCATGTGTTAGAATTAAAAAAAAAAAAAATTATGTTTTATGTGATAGTTGGCAACCTTGCCATTGAAATCTCTGAGAGTTCTAAAATAAAATCTGTTTAAAAAAGAAAAACAAACAAAAAAAAAACAACAAAAAATATAAACATGAAGAGTGCAGTGAGCAAATGCAAGCAAAACATGAGTAAAAAAAACAAGTGAGAAAAGATTAGCCAATAGAAACACAGAATGTGTGACGTCACAGGGCCTAAATGCGCAGAACATTTTAAAATTTTACGCGCGTTGGCGTAATCTTTATTTTATCATTCTTGCATAGAACAAACACACAGATTAGTAAATGTGATAAGACGGTCGTTTGAAGAGAAAAAATACTGTTTCGCGCTTTTCATTGATGTTTCCAAAGTGTTCGACAAAGTCTGGCATGAAGGTTTAATGCATAAAATTAAATTAGCTCTGCCTACTAACACCCACAAACTTATGAAAAATTACAATCAAAGAAGGCGATATTTTTAAGCCCCGCTCAGCCAATTGAAGCAGGAGTACCCCAGGGTAGCATACTGGGCCCTACTTTATATTTGATTTATGCATCCGATATGACGTCAGACCCCATAATACATACCTCAACTTTTGCAGACGATACAGCCTTTATTAGCGTTCATAAGGACCATCAAATAGCATCACAGAATTTGCAGAAATATGTTTATAAACTAGAGAATTGGCTTGAGCTTTGGAAAATTAGGGTTAACGAACAGAAATGTATTCATATAACTTTCACATTGCGAAAAGATACCTGCTCGTTCATCAGAATAAATAACCAAATTATCCCGCAACACAATGAAGTCAAATACCTCGGAATCCACCTCGATCGTCGTTTAACTTGGAAGTCTCATATCGACGCAAAACTTACTCAGATGAGATTAAAAGCAGTGCAACTTAATTGGCTAATCGGCAGAAATTCTACATTAAAGTTGGATTGCAAACTTTTGTTGTACAATGCAATTCTAAAGCCAATCTGGTGTTATGGAATTCAATTATGGGTACTGCCTCAGCATCCAACATTGAAAAAATTCAAAGGGGTCAAAATAAAATTCTACGTATAATTACTGTAGCTCCATGGTACGTTAAAAATTCTCGAATCCACAAAGATCTAGGCGTGCCATTAGTAAAAGTCGAATTTACAAAATATGCCTCAAAATATGTTAGCAAACTTGAACACCATCCAAACCCACTTGCACGAGACATCCTTAACTATAGTAAAAATGTTCGGTTGAGAAGGAGGGATACCCTTGCTTTAACTCAAGCGCAAAACAGATGATTGGATCAGTGGATGTAAATTTTTTGTAGTATCATAATATTTTGTCTAGCACTGGCTGGACTTATTATTTTCTTTTAGTATTAAGATTCGAAAACTTATTGTCATTTCAACATCTGAAGATTCAATAAATAAATAAAATGTATTAAAAAAAATATTTACTATTATATATATACAAGCTGTAACAATTTGTTGATTTAAATCAAAATATATTGCAGAGCAAATAAGTAAAACTTAAAAACAATAATAAAAACAAATTGAAACAACTTAAATACATTGAAAAACATGTGTAAATTTGTATTTTTTGCTCAGTGTATCAAATTGTTGCCATTTGAACATCTGACTACTTTTGGTTGGTTCAGCTATATCAGTTAAAAAATAATACTAATATTTCAACTCTGAAATGCGGCCGTTGACATTTTTATTAAACAGACTTCGAAATATATACACATGAGTGTGTGCACAAATATATAGTTGCCATATCATGTGTTTTAAATATTCCTTAAACTTTTTTATAAACAGACACTAAATAAATGTACAATGTGTCATAGAGTAAATTATAGTTAATTATGATAAATATTACATAAATTCCACATTTGAGTAATCAAATTAAAATTGTGTTGTAAATAATATTTGAATTCCCCAACCTATGTTCTTTAGTCTGGCAACTTTGCAGTGTGCAACAAAAAGCAAAATGGTTGTTCTTTATTCTGAAGGAGGAGGAAAAATATAATATAAAAAGAAGAATTGAAAATACACCACAGTCCAGTCTAACCATTATTGATAAAAATTTTTTTAGTAGATATTTTATTTGTGTTTACAACCGTTTGTGTTTTTAGATATAATTTTTAAGAGGTAAACATTATTAAAACATTTTTAGCAGAAATTGACAAAAGCGGCTATAAAATTTGATATTCAATTTGCAGCAAAGTTCGCTGAATTCTACAGCAAATGTCATCAGGCGTGTCAGATCAGGTAATTGCCATTGAATTTGTGTATTTAGTGGTGCCGAAGAGGCCATCAAACTCGCAAATATATAAAAAAAGTAGAAAAGTCATCAAATAATTTTCGATTACAAATATAAAATTTAAAAAGCTTTTATATTTCTTTGATTTTTTATAGATGAAAGTACCCGGAAATACAGGTAATATAGCCGAAAACGGAAAGACTCGCACCTTCTTAACCACTGTCGACGTAATTGTACATTTTTTGTTGATTGAACTGTGCTAAAGAGTGAGAAATATGATTTGACCTGTGTAAAATGAAACAATTTTCTAATAGGATTGTTTCTTATAGTCATTTGAAAATTCTTCAAAAATTTTTATAATTGATAAAAAATGTATAAATTTCATAAAGCAAAAAAATGTTATGGTTTGATGTAGTGTAAAAATACATTTTCGTATGAAATTCTGTGTTTGATGTCTAAGTTTTTGTATGTATTCTTTATTTTTAAATTTTCCATTTGTTGTATTTAGCAAAAAATGTTGAGGAGCGCAATATACCATGGAGCCAGCAAGTGGATGAAGCAGCTTCTTATGAAAATCTAGCTTCTCCGGTTAACGAAGAAAATTCCTCTGGTAAGTAAATATAATTTATCATAGCAAATAAATTGCCTGTTACTTACATTTAATTTGCTTATTTTAATGTATTATACATTGTTTCTTCTTAACAGCTGCCAATCAAAGCTCCTCGTCTATGCAATTTCAATATCCACCATTCAATGCAAAAGAGAATCAAAGCAATGCTTCACCATGGGGCAATTATAAATCTCGTAAATCAAGCACTCAATCTTCAACATCTAATTATGGTAAGATATACATTTCTTATACATATATAATTTCACTAGTACATAGGTATGTTTTTTATTTCTAAAATGTGATCTCTTGCAAATGTAAAAAACTTATTCCTTTGAAGTGCTATTTGATATTATTAATTATTAAAACAATGTACATACATACATATATATCTGTAGCCGCAATTTACCTTTTAATGTACTACATAAATCAATAGTTATATTATATTAAATCAACAAAAAATTATTAAAAATAAAATAAATCTAACGCATACCAGTTAATCGGTTTTTGATCATTATGTTGTCAAATAAAAGCCGCCGGTTCAAGTTTAGTGCTAATAATAAAATATTTCAATTAAATAATATGTAGATTATTAAAAGCTTATAATCTTTAAACACTTTTAAATACCTACACCGTCATTAAAAAAGTATAGAAAAAGAGGTAAACAAAGACAAAAGGCATGTGATGGAAATCGGTTACGAAAATGAAAACTTTGAAGCGAATTTTAATTTTTATACTTTTATTGTAATAGGGATATCAATCCCGAAAATTCTCGATTTTGTGCGTTTTTAGAAATCTTGAATGTCGGAAATAGCATTGGAAATTGTAGAAAAAACATAACAAATGCGACCGTTAAGCTAGATTTACACGATTGAAATTTTCTTCAAAATGCTTCAAACTCGTGTAAACAGCAAAATTTCTTCAAAGTTTATTTATTTAATAGTTATACATAGTTATACAAATCTAGCTTTATAATTGTCTTGTTCGCTCGATTTTTTTAATTTTATATTTTTATTAGAAGAAAATAGTAGTGACCATTTTATTACCCGTTTAATAATTTTTAGACACATAAGTAGGTATTAGGCCGTGTTTTAATTATTTTTAAATGTCTAAATTTTAATTTTCCAATTTTCAGTAGATACCAAATATTTTTGATCAAAAATGGAATTTCATTTTCGAAACCGGGTTTAAACATTTTAAATATCAAATATTTGTTTTTATTTTGTTTGGCACAATTAGATATTGTGTCCAAAAATGGACACGGTAAAGAGTTTTTGAGCAAAATTATGATAAACTTTGTACGGACATAGCACTACATGCATATTATGTTCCCTGTAGCATTAAAACTAGCAAGGTGATGTATATAAATAGTATATTCTAGTAATAGAAATTTTACAAAATCGGCTGAAGCAAATCTGTGACCGTATTATATTGGTGGTGGTGTTATATTATTTAGTAGTGTTGGAAAATATAATTAAAACGACAACAATTTGTACCACGAACATCTTGAATGAGATATTAATAAAATATGAAAAGATTTAGAGCAGTCTTACTTTTTCCTCGTTAATCTATTAAATCAATAAACCATTTCTTATACATCCTTTATTAACTTTTAAGTTTAGAAATATTGCATTATTTTGCTGAGGCATTAGCCAGATATAAAACCTTGCAAAAAATATATGCATTTTAACGGGATCTTCAGAAATGGTTCTAATGGAGGTTATAACAAATTATGGACCGATCGTTATAAAATTAGTTGACATGACTAAGAGATTTATGACACTTATTAAGAGATTAATGATCGTTAAAGTGATTTTTGGAGGTGTACCTTATATGGGAGCTGTAATCAATTTTTGATCGATCATCATAAAATTATGCCGAATTATTTGTGTATATATTAAACATAATCACCCTTATTCCATTTGTCGTCATTGACACTTAACGACGTCGTTTTATATCGTTTGTTTCAAATTGGTATTCTAATTGTCGTTATTGAAGATTATCGATTACTATTGACAGATACATATTTGGTATTCTGTAAGAAAATGTGATGACGATATTATGTTGATGCGACTCTGTTCTTATCGTCATAATTTTTGTTAACGACTAAAGTGTTTTAAAGAATTTTTTCAAGAGATAAAAAAAATGGAAGAACAACAAAAAAAGAAAGTAACAAATCTACAACAATTTGATGAACTTATAGAAGAAATGCAAAAAAATCCTTCTCTTGCAAAAGGATTTCAGAGAGGTACAGTTAATAGTAATTTCAAAGAAAAGTGGTACGAAGTTACCAAAGCATTAAATTCCCTTGGCCCGCCAAGGAGAGATGAAGATGGTTTGCATAAAGTAAGGAAATCATTTAAGGAGTGTAGTATTAAAATATAAAAAAATTGTATTTACAGGTTTGGCGAGACTTAAAATTTAAAGTCAAAAAGAAGTTGATCGCCAACAAAAAGCCTTTTCGATTGAAGATATATATATTAAGTAAATTATAAAGTTATTATTATGATTAATACTAATGTATGATATATACAACATATATATGCTGGTCGTTTTTGTTTGAAGCCAGTATTTTAATGTGGGCCCCATCCAACCAACCAATAACACCGGGAAAATCTATTTTTTTTTTCAAAAAAATATAGTTTAGCTTCATTTTTCTCCGCATTGGTCATTTCAAAATTGATTCATGGGGACAAATTCTGCTTTCTAAGACATCCAATGTTTCAGACAGAATCTTGGAGACGACTGGCTGCGACAGTCCCAAGTTAAAGTCGTTCCCAACACTCAGTTGGTACGACCCCTGGGCTAAAAATCTTAATGTGGCTGCTAATTTTATTGTTTTTGAAACAAATGTTGATCTAATTCAGGATCTATTTCTTCCAACACATACTTAAAGGCTGCTTTATTGAGTCTAAAGTAATTTTTAAACCTTTTGAAGAAATAACAAAATAAACATTAGGAAATAATTAAATGTTAACACCCACTTTTTATCTGGCAAATTGAAGATGTCGGACTCCTGTCTGATTTGCTTTCTTTGTAGTACTAGGTTTCTTTTATTTTGTTCATCACTCGAATCCGAATTTGATTCACAAAATAAAAAACATTTAACAAATAAAAAACATTTTTGCACAATAACATGAAACAAATGAAATATACCACAAAAATTAAAATTTTAATCAAACTGAAAATATTTTTTTCGCATCAAATACCAAAACAAAATAAATCAACTGACAAGTATTAGAGATGTGTTTACAAAAATCGATAAACTGTCGTCATCGTCGCAAGATGTTTATAGAGTACCAAATTAGTGTCGATGTGATGTCGATGTCGATACGAAGTGATGTCGACTAAAAAACGATGACGATATCAACGACGACAACTGGAATAAGGGTGAATATTGTTGAATTTTATTTGAATACCAATATTTTTAAGACAATTACGCCCATTAAATTGATGTGTTTTAAATTTTTATAACAATACATCATGCATACAAATAAGTGCCTTTTTATTTTGGATTTTAATGGGCAGGGTAGTTGATTTAATAATGACCGTATGACCTTCGTGGCTAAGAAATTTGGAACTAGTCCAATGAACGTCTAACATTGCAGTAGGAAAAAAACCAAGCTGGCATACAGAAAAACATTTTTTTTGGTGTATGTACATTTATTAATAAGTATATGTAAATATTTATAGGAGCAATCCACGGTCACGTACAGACAAATTCAACTGTTTTTTTGTACTTATTCAACGCATAACTCTTAACTGGTAAATCAGATATCTAAATTTTTGCAATTATTAATTTGAGTATATGCTAGCCTACATAACTTTTCGTTGTTGTAATTCTCGAAGTACTGAGGAAAAAAGTGAAGAAATGTCACGTGTGGGACAGCTTAAGTCAACCAACATTTCAAATTGTTGTGTTAATTTCAGCGAAACTATTACACATAGAGAAAAGTTTTATTAGAAACAAATTATACCTAACATTTAGGCTTACTGATGATAATAATAAATTTTTAATAAAACACATATTTGTAAGAGAAAATTGTTTTTTTATTTTGTCACGTACAGACAAACTGCGTCACGTAAGGGACACAGTTGAACTTATTTCTATAAAATACATAAAAATCAGTAGTTAATTACACTGTTTTCTAGAGATAGGCTATGTTTTTTACACTCCGCGATTTTTTCATTGGATTTAATAAAATGAAAGCTTGAAATTCCAGTTATGGCTTTAGAGCTAGTTTCTGGGATAAAGATAATCTACATTTTTCGCTTAAACCTAGATTAAACTTAAAATTGTGTTTCTCAGTTATTATTTATTTGATATATAATCTAGGTTTAACTGAGCATCATTGGTGAGTTAAACCTAGATATAAAATATCAAAATAGAAACAGCTGAAAAATAAAATAAACAATTCAACAATTGAAAAGAAATTTACAATATTTTAACAAAAATTAAAAAAAAAATGGATTATTCTAGTGATGATGAGGATTTAAGTGATTCAAACACATATAATAACTTAAATATGTCAATTGTTAGAAAGATACGAACAATAAGGACACGTCCAAATCATTTCTGCATTTATACCGCCGCCGAATTCTTTCAAAGATTTCGCTTAACAAAACAATCCGCATATAATGTTTTAGAACTAATTGGACCACACATTAAATCAATTTTTTTTAATTTTTTTCAAAGTTAAAGTTTACAAATACTGTTATTGACGCGGTTGCTTTTTTGCGAAAATTTAAGATATTGCCATATTTATATAAAAAATTAGGAGGAATGCCATATGTATTTTGACTGAACAGTACGGTAATGCTAACAAAATTGACAGGAGGTAATCCACTACTGAGAAACACAATCAGTAGTTAAATCCCGGTAAAATATATTTGAGGTTTAATATAACAGTGTGTTAAGCTGAGTTTAACTGACAAGTAAAAAATTAGCTCTTAGTTTTATTTCATGGTGACGCAGATTTTATTTTTTCTGATATTTCGGAGGATGGTACGTACATATATTACACGGGTTTTTGAAATTAATTTAGATGCCAGATCAGCAAAGTCTTTTGCTGATTGAATGACAATATTTTCGTTCTGGTTCATAATGTTTTTTTTTTTTTTGAGAAAAGTAACACTCAGGCAATTAACAGGCATTAACATATATACTTGCGTTACTTTTTTTGGAAAGGGGATAGTTGAAGAAGTAAAGGTGGTTAAAGGAGAAAGCTTTTTATATCACAACTCTGCAATTACGCATTATGTTTGTTTTTAGTGCAGAATTGCAGTGCCTCTGGCGGTGAGTAGGTGCATTAATGTTAAAGCTTGATTTTATTTATGGCATGTTTCTAGATAACAAGTGACTCAAATTTTTCGTCCAAATGAGTACAAAAATTAGTTTTAGGGTTTTATAACACATGTGTAAATTCTCTAGAGTGAAAACGTAAGACTATCTTCTTTTATGGTTTCTACATTGCAATTTCACTTATCCTACTGTCAAAAACAGTAAGTAGAAATACATAAGTGCTTGTGTGCATCAGAAAACAATATTTTATATATTCACCCCTATTCTGACTTTCGATTCGAATCGAAATTTTCTCCGTTTGGCAAATTTGGTATTCAGAGTTTCGATTCCGCTACGTTTCTTTCGATTGTAGGTATTCTGAATTACTATCGTTACGATTTTCTACGCTTATATTTTAGCAACGAAATTTTTTCGATTACTCTTTTTATAAACTTAAAAAGTGTTTAATTTAATTAAAATTTCAGGTAGTTTTTTATTACTATGTAATATATTTTTATTTTGGCCGAGAAGGCTTAATATTACAAATAAATGAATAAATAAATAAAAATCTAAGTATAAAATGTTTAAAAAGTGATTTATATAAATTTTTGTTGTACGGCCAATCAAGAGGTGATATGCAGCAACAAAGACATGGTTAAACAAATGTGTAATGGTAGAACGAAGGAGTTTTGAATTACTGTCACTACAAACAGGAAAGCAGCCTATTTATATATTTTTCCAGGTCAAAAACAACAAAACAATATGCAATATGCTTGCGGCTATCATAAACGATCCAAGGAGAAAGTTCAGGTATTTTCTTTTCAAGCCTTACCTCTGTGTTCTGAGTCACGTTGTTCTCCTCTTCCACCAATAAAGCCACTGCTATGGATTCCATTTCTCCTTCAAATACAAAAATTAAAAATATCACCTCCGGCTTGTCAGGATTCTTAGCACTTAAATATTTTGCAAACAAAAATGATTATCTTTTTATTATTATTAATTCAGAAGTCTTTTATATTATTTTATTAAAAAATTCATAGCAATTTCAATTCCCATAAATTATTTTTGTATTGTAAATAAAACACAGCTGTTTTTATTTTGGTTTCTAGGGTTGCCCTAAAAAATTTAAAAATTTAATCACCCTTATTCCAGTTGTCGTCGTCGATATCGTCATCGTTTTTTAGTCGACATCACTTCGTATCGACATCGACATCACATCGACACTAATTTGGTATTCTATAAACATCTTGCGACGATGACGACTGTTTATCGATTTTTGTAAACACATCTCTAATACTTGTCAGTTGATTTATTTTGTTTTGGTATTTGATGCAAAAAAAATATTTTCAGTTTGATTAAAATTTTAATTTTTGTGGTATATGTATTTCATTTGTTTCATGTTTTTGTGCAAAAATGTTTTTTAAATGCGAATCAAATTGTGAATCAAATTCGGATTCGAGTGATGAACAAAATAAAAGAATCCTAGTACTACAAAAAGAGCAAATCAGACAGAGTCCGACATCTTCAATTTACCAAATAAAAAGTGGGTGTTAACATTTAATTATTTCCTGTTTATTTTGTTATTTCTTCAAAAGGTTTAACAATTACTTTAGACTTAATAAATCAGCCTTTAAGTATGTGTTGGAAGAAATAGATCCTGAATTAGATCAACATTTGTTTCAAAAACAATAAAATTAGCAGCCACATTAAGATTTTTAGCCCAGGGGTCGTACCAACTGAGTGTTGGGAACGACTTTGACTTGGGACTGTCGCAGCCAGTCGTCTCCAAGATTCTGTCTGAAACATTGGATGTCTTATGGCGTTTTCTTTTCTGGCAAAAATGTTACACGTTTTTCCCATTTCGCATCTTTTTTAATTTGTTTGTGTTCTTTTCTGAAAAAATGCCAACACTGTTATAGTGTAGTGTGTTCTTTTCTATTAATGTCACACTATAAATTAAACAAAATGGTGCACCTTTCACACTCTGTATTTTTAGAGGGGGAGAATCGCACGATAAAACAGCTAACCAGTGATGCCAACTTTTGAGACTCAAAACGCGTAAACATTTTTGAAAAAAGGGCTAAATGAAAAAAAATTCATATAAAACCACATCCAATTTTCTTTTTTTTCGCGTTTTGAGTTACTAAAATCCGGCTAAAGCTAGCCTGAAAAGGGCTAAGTTGACATCGCTGCAGCGATGAGTGACTAAAATCCGGCTAAAGCTAGCCTGAAAAGGGCTAAGTTGACATCGCTGCAGCTGACATTTGTTTTGTTTGTGTTAAGAACAAAAAAAAAATTTTTCAAAATAGAAAATATTACTACTTTTTTATGTGCTGAAAAAATTTTGGATGACTTGTTGGATTCATTTTCATCATCTGATGATGAAAAAATATTTTATATGATTATGGAAAGAAATCCACAACCGCGAGTGAAAGGCTTTGTAGAGAACGTAATTAATGAATACTCTGAAGTTGATGTATGTCAAATTGCATAGGACAATATCTCCTACTTCTTATATATGTAATGTATGTTTATATATATATAATTTTTATAGTTTAAGAAGAATTTGCGTATTAGTCGGGAAGGTATCATTGGTCTTTTTAATAAATATTCATTGTCTTATTTCAAGCGATCTTACCAGGGAGTTATCTGCTTCTTCTTTTTTAACAAAAAAAAAACAAAAACAGCTGTACATGAAAAAAAGTGTTACACTGTTGTAATTTTATGTTCTATTCTGACCATTAAAAATGCGACATCTTTAAAATGTGGGGTAAACATTATAAAAATGTACATAATAAAGGTGTAACATTTTATTTCAGAAAAGAAAACACCAATAGAAAGCAGAATTTGTCCTTAATGAATTTGTGACCAATGCGGAGAAAAATGAAGCGAAACTACATTTTTTTGAAAAAAAAAATAGATTTTCGCGGCTCCAAACAAAAACGACCAGCATATACATATACTTCAATCGAAAAGGCTTTTTGTTTAAGTCTCGCCAAACCTGTAAATACAATTTTTTTATATTTTAATACTACACTCCTTAAATGATTTCCTTACTTTATGCAAACCATCTTCATCTCTCCTTGGCGGACCAAGGGAATTTAATGCTTTGGTAATTTCGTACCACTTCTCTTTGAAATTACTATTAACTGTACCTCTCTGAAATCCTTTTGCAAGAGAAGGATTTTTTTGCATTTCTTCTATAAGTTCATCAAATTGTTGCAGATTTGTTACTTTCTTTTTTTGTTGTTCTTCCATTTTTTTTATTTCTTGAAAAATTTCTTTAAAACACTTTATATTTTGTTTCCACGACGACTTGAATCACCTGCTTCGCTTTCTGAATCATGCTGTTTACATGACAAAAAACTTGATTCGATTTGACAGTTGTTTTTAATAAACAAACAGAATAAAAAAAAAACAGAATTTACAATTTGTGAAAAATATTTTTTTTAATGGACAAAAAAAGTAAGTGGAAATTAGTTAGCTTATTTGAAAAAAAAACATACATTCGTACGTATTTACTTTCTTTACTTTCAGCAACAAGAAAATAATTTGCTTTGTTTACAATAATATTAAATTTTTGCAGCTAGTGCTGATAAACTTGCGATTCAAATTAGAGAAGAGTGCAATTTTTCGTGCTTCGTAAGTAGATTCAATATGAATCTACTTGATTCGCTCTTAAAATTTTGTATGGTGAAGCAAGTTGTTTCGCTCATGATTGGGATGTGAAACATGAATAGAGAGCGAAGCATGTGCCGTGGAAACGTAGTATTATGCATTTTTTTTAGAGCTGTATCTTCAGAAATTTTTTTTAAAAACAAAAATTTTTATTTAATGCTTCTCTTTAAGAACTTTTATCAAAACAAAAGGTGCAATAGAAATGCCCCAATGAGAAAAAATTGGTATGCTCGACTTTATATTCGAATATCTCGAATTTCACTCTCTACAAATTAACAAAACTCACAAGGCACCGTGTAAAAAAAGTTGTCACCCATCTCCGGTGTTTTCATAGTTACAAAAAAACAGAAATCTACCATAATACTGTGTTTAGATATGAAACTTAATTGAGTCCATATTAAGTTAATTGACAATATTATTTTAAGTGTTCAGGCATACGCAATTTTCAGCTTACTCAATAATCATTTAACAGCTGGAAAACAATACAACAAATACTCTAAATGGTTGTTTTGTTTCTATGTAAACAAACTTACCTTCACATTTAGTTTTTAATGATTTCTTTTGTTGCCATTTCGTCGCCCCGGAATTATTTTGACGTACATCCCGAAAATCGAGTTTTGGCAAATTAATTTTTCAGTTTGAAGCGAGATAAATAAAAATTGGTTCGAAAAACTTTTATCGATATTTTACACACTCATAGTGTCATTTATTGAGTTCATTTTGACATTAAAAAAAAAACTAGTTTAGAACCAGAATCCTTATTTTAAAGGACTTTTGCACAAAACCATGCTGCCGTACACGCCATTTGTGCCGAAATTATTTGCAGTTGTATTACGTACGGCAAAATAATGTTTACATACGGCAAAATAATAGAAATAACAATGTACATAAGAAAACATTTATACGTACCGAGGTTTATAATTTATAAACAAAATGTTAATAATGAAACATAAAAAAACAATAATTTCAATTCATTTTTTTTATTACAATAATAAAAATAAAATAAAAAAAATTTATTTTTCTTAAAAAATTTTATAAAAAAAAATAACAATTTATAAAAATATAGTAGGTATATTAAAAATATTTGTACTGACTTTATTTAACTGTCTTATTAATTATTTTAACAAACAGTCATAATACTGCACGTCAATTTTTGGTAAGAAATCGTAAAGGCTTTTTATATCACTTTTTTTATCAGCAGATATTTTTTTTGCTGCTAATATTTTTAAATTTGTATCAAATATATTATTTGGTGTTGGTATTATACCTTTCGTGGACTTTTTTTTCAATGTAGTAGTTTTATATTCCATTTCAGCTGCCGAAGTCTTATAAGATAGTTTAAATAAATCTTCTTTTTCATATTTAATAAGTTTTATCCGGCTAAATGGTACTAATTGAAAATGCATTTTATTAGATTTTTCAGAATAGATCTTAAAATCTGATGAAACCATTTCTATAACTTGCAATTGTACTTTTGGTGATTTATAATTTTTTAATTTTCGGATTAAATCTAACAAGCTATGGAGCTCTTTCAATTTTAAATATCTATCAATTGAACTATGGACAGCATCAACTTCTTGAATCTGGGAATGACCAGGTTCAGAAAATGTTTGGATAATAGATTTAATTTGTTTGTTATTATACATGAATTGCAGCAACGAAGTGGCCATGATTTGATTTCTATTGTGTGATTCATGTGTGCCACAAACACATGAATCACACCATAATATAAGGTGTTAAATATCTTTAAAATCATTTAAAATTCTTTCTAAAATTTTAATTACAAAACTGGCAATATCATTTCCTGAACGGCCACTGTGCACCTCGCTCCAAATAGCACAATATGTTATATTCGGCACTTCTTTTGATTTCATACATACAGTGGCAGTCATATTGAAAACAGTAAGTTTTCTTTTATAATAAAACGTTGAAGAAAATCCTTTAGGCAAAGTAAATACACTTTGTAAATCAAAACAAATAACGAGCATGTTTCGATTAATGTTATTTCTATCTTTGTCACGTTCAAGTTTTAATAATCTGTTTTGATTTCTGTGTGATTCATATTGGATTTTATCATTTTCATTTAATAATTTTTCTTTTTCTTGATTTTTAAACATTGTACAACGATCACACTGATCTTTTTTTGGTTTGAAGAATGACAAATTAAAATTGTTGTTAAATATTCTTGAAAAAGATGTTAGTGAAGTGGTATTTCCAGGATGTTTATCTTGAAAAAGACTAAACATTTTGGACAATGTTAAACCCTCCTCCAAATATTTTCGTGAAGAGTTGGCTCGACAATAATGCGAGTCAACCGTAGGAGAACTCTTAAAGTGATCTAAAATTTTATTTTTTGATTCTTCAGAAACACTACGTTTAATATGTCTCTTTTTAAGCTGTTAGTAACTCCAGTTGCTTCATCACGAAGATGGTTAAAGTGATAATATATACGTTTGTTTGAAATGTTTAATGTATTTAAAAAGAAGAACTTACATACTTGATGAATTGTATTATCTTTTTCTAAATAATACAAAAAAGTATTTTTTTTTACAGAATTTTCCATTCTTCGTCTTTTAACATCTTTTTTTCATCACAAATTTACCATAAAATCCATTTTTTTTCATTATCATTAAGAGACCAAAAGCTTTTAAAAATGGATTGTCTAATATCCTCACCAAAATTTTTGGTACACAAATAAAAGCAAGATGGTGCACATGGAGGTTTCAGTTTTTTTTTCTTGAGTTGCAACTCCTTTAGATGAAATATAAGACAATCCTTGTTGACGACGTTTTTTACGAATATTTTGTTTCCAATTTTCTTTATTAGTTTGTCTTTTCCGAGTTATTTTAGGTGTGAGTTCCGAAGTTGATGATATACAACTTGATGGTACACTAAGTAAGTTATCATTTTCATTCTGATTTTTATTATTTGGTGATTTATTTTCATCGTTAGTGTTGGTTTGAATATCCGGACTATATTCATCAGTCGATTCTATATTAAAAAGATTAATAACATTACATAGGAAGTAATTGTGAATTTTTACCATCTAAAAAGTTTTCGTAAAAACGCTTGAGTTGCGTTCTTTCCTTTGTAATATTAAAATCAGGATCACGTGCCGAATCATCTGAATCAAAGTCTTCTATATAAAATAACTTATTTAAATTTAATTATTTAATTTAAAAATATTTCAGTTACCAATGCTGGAACAATCCTCTGATATTTTATCTTCGCCTAATATTTCATCGGCCATACTAAAAAAACAATATATCGTTGAAATTTTGCCCAGAAATAAAATATGTAGCAATAAAACTATATGAATATTATATATTGTATTAAATGTATAGCACATACGTCACAATAATGGCGGGTTTATAAATTCCGTATTTTTGCTTTAGTTTTTGCCGTACGGCACAATAAGAATAATTCTATTGTTTTTTGTGGTGCGTACGTCAAAGCCAACAGAGAATATCTCGCTGTACATAGAGGGTAGGAACATTACGAGAGCACAGATCGATAGAGCTGGAAAAAATTTTCAATACTGCATTTTTAACTTTTTTTTTTTGGTTTTGTGATATACGACAGTATAATTGCGGGGCAACGATTTGCCATTTTATACAATTTTGTTTATTAAACACAGTTGTGAACAGTGTTGCAATCCAAATCTTACTCAATATTATAACAATTTCGAGCTTGAGTATTTATTAATTTGAGATTCTGAATTCAAGATGTTTTCTCTTCACAAAAAAATACTAATAATCTCCATCGGTTAAAAAGTTACAGATTTTTGGCCGAGGAGACACGATTCTGAGTCAATGTGTGCCACATATGTATGTATATGCAATGAGGAAAAAACTGGAAAAAAACTGAACCTATACTGCATACATTGATTTGAGTATATAAAATAATACACATACAAATATGTATATGTATATGTAGGTTGTCCCAAAAAAAAATAAAAATTTGGATTTTCTCGGAAGATCTTTCCTAATTTGGATACTCATTAGGTAAAGTTTTTTTTGAGATTTTTATCAGATTTTTCAGAAGTGCTTTAGAGGTCGCGCAAACTGATTTTGTACCAAAAATCTAGCGTTTTTGACTTTTATTGAATTATTATTGAAAATTGATAAAAAAAAAAATCGGTATTTTTCGGCTTCTGAGTAAATATTCTAAAAGAAAATTTTTCGATCTTTAATTTTATGTGCATAAATAATAAGTTTCGTCAAGGTTTTTCCACATTTTGATACATTATATAATAGTTTTTCGTAAATTTTCAGCAAATATGAAAAAAATGCTTTATAACTTTTAAAATTTTTAAAGCTTTGTACACATTGTATGAAATGTATAATACTATAAGGTGTGAACTAGGTTTGCATTGCTTTAAACTTTAAATAATTGGATTTAGAAAATGTTTTTACAAATAAAATAATAGTTACTTACCACTCATACATAACAATTATATTAAAAACAAAGAAAAATAGAATTGTTATAAATCATTTATTATAGTTCTTGCGATGCTGCTCTACCCCCTGCAGTAAACTCTGAAAGTCTGTTTCAGAAGTTGTGATATTAATATAACTATTAGCCAAGGCCACACAACGTTCTTGCAATTGTTGAACTCTGTGTTTTGCTTCCTGAAATGATTTGTTGTTTTCCCATTTTTCTGGATCCGTTTGTAAAAAATCAGTAGAAATGTTGCAGGCTTCAAAAAAAGTTAGGCTGGCTTTTGTAATAAAACACTGAATTTGTTTATTTTCAATCATGTCTTCTGTTAAATTTCCTTTCACTAATTCGTTGTTATTACTTGGTTCATGTAGGTTTCTAAGCATTAAACGCAAAGTTTTGGTATCTATACGTTCATCAATAACTTCTCGGAAAGGTACCACTGATGCCGCAGAAAGGTTTTCAGAGTCTCGCGTGCAACTTTTTCATTAAAGCGTTTGTAATCATACAATTGTTTCAAAAGTCTAAGGTCATTGAGAGGAGCGTATGGGGGACATTGGCAAAGGTACCAATTTTTAATATATACTCTTAAAATAAATGAGGTAAACTCCAGCAAGGCATCAATTATTGAATTTTGAATGAAAGGTTGTAGCTGGTTTCGAAAAATGCATATTTTTAGAGAGTATATAATTTTCATCATCCAGCGAGCTCGGTTAATGGCTCCAGGAGATTTTATGGTTGGATAGGGCTCAGGTCTATCACCCAAAAAAATAAGGCTCAGTTGCAGCATTTCTTTATAATCTTCCCTTGGTTGCATATTCTCCAGCTGCCCTTTTACAAAAATAATTAGATATTTTCGTATGAACTCCGGAATAATTTTTCCAACAATTTCGTGGTTTATACAATCCGAAAATTTTTTTTTATCAATGGAATCCCATCTTCCCTGAAGAGTGACGAAAATTTTAATTTGTGGGGATGTAATTTGATCCTCAATATTAAGGGCCTTCAACGCTGATCCAGCAACTAGTTCCATCATATGATGGCGGCATGCCAAAAATATCAGGTCTTTTTTTAATTTTTGGCGAAGTAAAACGCAAGCCCCAATCCGCCGTCCTGTATTGGAGCTGGTTGTGTCCGCACACATAAATTGGACATTTTCCGTTACATTCCAAGATTTTAAGGTTTGAAATACTGCCTCGGCTTGGGCCTCTCCTGTTCCTGATGAAAGTGGTACTACTCCCAGAAGCTTGGAGTCTGAATTACCAGTTACACTAATGGATTGCCGAACATTTTTATTCCTTTTGTTTTTTAAGTCAGGCATTATTTTTCCATCCCAATGTACCGTGTTATAATTTGAAGCAACAAACGATTTTTTAATTGAGTCTGCCACAATCAGCCGCTGCTTTTTACGTTCTCTCCAAATTGAACTCTTTGAGCATGCAGCTTTTGCGTTGCTCTGTCCGGAATCAGCGTAGGAATTCAGAATGAGCGAAGCCTTACGGCAACTAATCCCGGTTCTGTCAAGGCTTGCACAAAGCTTTGATTTTTTTGGCAAAGTGAAAATTTGCTTTTGAACAATTTTTTTTGATCTTTCATAGACCGAAACGTCAGAATCATCGCTATCAACGCTGCTGATATCCTCCTTTTCAAACGGTTCTGATTTGGTCTTCTGAACTTTATTTGTGGGCTGAGATTTTGTCAAAGGTTGACCTATATTACAGAACGAGCTCTTCAAGTCGTTCACGAAGTCCTTTCTTTTCTTAATTTCGAGTTTGGTTTTTCTAGACTTACCCTTACATAACTTTGCCCACTTCGAGTGCAATATTATTATTTTGCGAGAAATATTGCATAGTTCCTGATTTGGATTCCACAAATCTCTCAAACTCTTTGCTATTATTCTGGCGCTTTTGGAAATAGTGCACTTTTCCACTAAATGCAATTTAAAAAATCTTTGCAGTATTTGCTTTTTTGTCGGCGGTTTGGCAGTATCAAGGTCATCAATCATTTTGCCCACACACCACACATTCCTTGTATTCGACAAAGGCATATCTATTTTAAAAAAATATTACCCAATATTTCTTGGACTACTTTATGATAATTTCAACTTACCGGAGCAATAAAACTTCAGATTTTATATATATAGTGACTGCTAATTACTGCGAGAGGGCTCTAGCATAAAAGCTTTTATATTGTTTTTTTTTTTTTTTGGTAATTTATTTACATTTTCTAAATCCAATTATTTAAAGTTTAAAGCAATGCAAACCTAGTTCACACCTTATAGTATTATACATTTCATACAATGTGTACAAAGCTTTAAAAGGGTATAACTCGAGAACGGTGAGAGAAAATTCATTTTTTTTCGCTAATTTATTTAAAACCTCATAATCTTTTAAACTGCATCATTACTTTTTTTAGTCTTCATAAAAGTTATAAAGCATTTTTTTTCATATTTGCTGAAAATTTACGAAAAACTGTTATATAATGTATCAAAATGTAGAAAATCCCTGACGAAACTTATTATTTATGCACATAAAATTAAAGATCAGAAAATTTTCTTTAAGAATATTGACTCAAAAGCTGAAGAAATATCTATTTTTTACCAATTTTCAACCAAAATTCAAAAAAAGCCCAAAAAGGTCGATTTTTGGTACAAAATCAATTTGCGCGACCTCTAAACCACCTCCGAAAAATCGGGAAAAAATCTCAAAAATTCTTAGCCTTATGAGTATTCAAATTAACAATGATCCCCAAATTTTTTTTTGGAATGGGACACCATAATGTGTATGTGTCTTATTAAAATAAGGAATTTAAATAGAAGAAAATATAAGTTACTTTTTTTAGGTACTGTTTTTATTTTAATGGTTTGATTCTTATACATTTTTTACAAATGATTTTTCAATAACTATTTTGATTTTGATGATTCTATTTATAATAGCAGATCAGGAAATTAGGAAATACTGATTGATATAATTTATAAAATGATCTTTCCAAGTGTGTGTGTTTTAATGTCACATTCAAATCCATTTGTAATATTTGTAACAGGAGAACAAAAAAAAAACAAGCAACAGAGAAAGAAAATGTGCAACTTTGTCAACTTTGAAATTTCAAAACGCACCAAAATGGAGAAAAAAGCGCACCATTTACAAAAAAAAAAAAACGCACCAAGTTATGAATTTCGTTTTTGTTTCAAATATTTATTGAATTAATTTGAAATTTTTTAATATCATAAATTCTATAAACAACTTTTTATATACGATTATTAGTAAAAGTATTTTTTTAATAAATGAGTTAATAAAGATAAAATAAGCATTTAGTCACTCAAAATTTAACTCACAATATATTTGGAACTAAAGTACTAATTGGTAAAAAAGCTAATTTCAGTACATATTTGGTACTTTTTTTTTATATATTTTTGTTTTCTAGTTGATTTTTTTCAATAAAATTTGTTAGGATTCCACTGGTACTCTAACCCTGGTTGTTCGTCTACAGTTCAGTAGACCCTCTGTATACTTTGTGCCATCAGGTTATACAAGAATTTTTATTTACATGTTTAAAATGTTAATTTGATTTTCAAACAAAGATTTTTGAAGAATTTGATTTCATTTATCATACATTCGTATTTAAAATACATTTTTCATCGTATAGATATCATGAGTTATGAATTATTAAAAAACTACAATTTAAAATTAGTAAAAATAAAGATTTCATCACATTTTCGAAAAAATTAAAAAACGCACCGAAATACATAAAAAAATTTTGTAGTGTTGAATGAAAACAGGTGTATTTTATTGTAGAACGATTTTTTCCAACACTGAAACAAAAAGTTTTGTTGAATTTGCTTTGGTGCCACCAAAAATTAAAAAGCGCACCAACTAAAGAATTTTTCGCACCAAAAATTTAAAAAAAACACCAAAAATGGTGCGAAACGCACCAAGCTGACAACGCTGATACACAACTTGTTGTTGCTTTTTGAATTATGTTACACTAACAACTTCCTATAGTTACAAAATCCGATCATCATTGCCGTATTTGTTTACTCCGTGTTTTTTTAATACATGTATGCAACAAACACACACATACTGCTGTTTTAACTTATAATTAAAGCTATGTGTCCACGATTGTCAGATATTACAACGTTGTCCGAAAAATGTTCAGAAAATGTCTAACAACCGTGTAAACTCAAAATTTTTGCTTTCCAACGTTGTAAGAAAAAGCATTTTCAGTACATTGGAAGACAAAAATATTGTCAGACATCTAACAATCGTGTAAACACACAATTTTGTCATTGTCATTGTTTTAAGACAATTGTCAAACACTTTTCATTGTCATATGTGCAAAGTTTATGCATCTGCCAATGGCAGCATTGTCATAGTACTTATTTCTAAATGCAACTCTGTATATACATAAATAATAAACAAACCAAGTGTGCATTGATAAATTTTTTTAAAAAAGTAGAAGAAAATTAAAGAATTAAATTAAAGTGTGCATTAGGACATAAGCAGATAAAATGGTTCCAATTCCTCTTTTGTTCCATGACAATATTTAAAATTTTTAAACACACACAGAGCTGCAAAACGAATTTGACAATGCCACACAACAATCTGACAACCGTGTAAACTGACAATTTACCTTTTGCTAAAAATTTTTCACTGTCAGTACATTGCTAGCACATTGCTAGATATGACAACGTTGTAATATCTGATGATCGTGGACACATAGCTTAAGAACTTGTGTTCATAAGTTATTGTTGTTGTATTTTCTGTCTTGCAGTTACCCATTTTTTTGGTGCACTAGTGCCTGTATAAAAAATTTGTTGTTGCTTTTTAAAACCTTTTCTTTACTTTCACTTCGGAAAATCAAATCTTGTAACGTTAATTTAACCGCCTTTTGCTCAATGCAAATGGATGAAACTTTGCAGGCATACATACATATGTATTCCCGATGACAATACACGAATACATGGGCTTAGCCAGGATAAAATCCAGGGGGGGGCAATATTTTTGTTTGGTAAAATTATTTTTTGACTGCCTTCTACTCAGTGCAAATGTATAAAACTGTGCAGGCATTCATACTCCCGATGGCAATGTACGAATACATGGGCGTATCCAGGGTAAAATCTAGGGGGGGCAATATATTTTTTTTTTTTGGTAAAATTCTTTTTTTCACCATTCACCAGGATAAAATCCGTTACAAGATTTGATTTTCCGAAGTGAAGTTAAATAAAAGCATTTAAAAACAACGATTTTGGCTGTTTTTAACGGGTTCCGATCGCAAAAGAAGCATTGGAAGAGATGGAGAGACTGCGAAATTTATCATAACATTAAATATTAATCCACAAGTGTAAAGTTTTATTATATTAATATAATTTTTTTGTTATATGAATATAATTTTTTTATTATATGAATATAAAATACAAAACATGTAAAAAAATTTTCTTAATTGTTTCGCATGCTGTGTGGCACCATCTTGTTCAGCTCTTCCGTTTTGGGTAACAAAATGTAATCATCGTAATTAATAATTTTCTTATTAATTATTATTACTAAAAAGTAAAAAAAAAATACAAAAAAAAAAATTAAGAAACGCTTTTCTTTACCTTAATATATTGATCAGTTGTGAACACAAAATAAATATGAATACTAAAAAAATCGACCAAAAGTAAAAAATAAGAACATTTCAAACAACATAAACTTTTAAATCAAAATTGCAAAAATCTCACACATCCCATGAACTTAAAAAAAGATGACTGCCGTGTGTAGATTTTAATATTTCAGACCGAAAGAAGTACAACTAGGGTTTTTCAATTGTTATGTTTTTATTTCGGTTGCCCCGCTCTTGCCGGGTATATAAACCATACCCAAGTTGAAAAATTCTTGTTTATCACCTAATAAACATATGTTTAGGTATCTCCTATTTTTGAGGCTTGTCCATTCATCCATGGTCAATGAAAATCTACCGCTTGCATCTAATTTTGTATTTATGTTCTTTATTATCTCATCCTTCACTTCACTAAATTTATTAATTATCAACTGTTGCACTCCCCATTCTGCTTTTGGTAGATTTATTCCATCACATGCCATCGATTGACGTATGTACTCACTTCTTGTAATTGATCTAATAGACAACCCATCCATAGCTGCTAATTTTGCTACAGTTGTACATAAATCTTTTTTATTTGTAAATATGTAGAAAATAAAACATTTGAGGAAGTTTTAAATGCAGCTATTAATAACGCCAATGTATGCCCTCAATCTAACTGTACGAAGACTGCAAAATATTCTCTAAAAAAGGAGTTACAATTTTTTGAAGGAAGCGGCCAAAGAACTCAAAATATTCATTACTTATTTAATGCACTTTTAACTATTCGTCCAACCTCGGTAGAAAGTGAACGAGTTTTTTCAGTAATGGGGCAATTTGTAAATAAAATCAGAAATAGACTTTCCGACGACTCAATAAACGCTTTGAGTGTGTTAAAAAGTTATTTCCTAAGCCGTTAACATTTTTTATAGTTATTTAAAATATATTATATATTTTATGAATTATATATATATTTTTTATTTTTAAAAAACAAACACATGAATTAAATTGTTATGTTTATGTTTTTTTATCTAGTATCTAGAGCACAATAATAATAAGAACCTTTAAAAGCGTAATGTTATAATTCAAGTTCCTCATTCAATTAAAACAAATTTTTGTAGTATTTAAGTGTTTTTTAGCTTATTTTTTAATAAAAGTTTTTTCATAAATAAACACAAATTTACGTGTTATTTTTTCTATGGAGCGGGATCCCGGGATCCCGGGAAATTAAAAAAAAATTCCCGCTTTCCCGGGAAGCGAAAAACTGCGGGGAAAAAAAACTCTAAGTACAACCAATAATGTTTAAAGCTACGAATTTTCAATAATTGAGCATTTTGTTTCATAACAACGCGCACATGCTTTTCTTTATGAAGGTGAGAAGGGTAGGGTATATATAAGTTTGTCATTCCGTGTGAAATTTCCACAATATAATTTTCCGACCCTATAGAGTATATATATATTCTGGATCCTTATAGATAGCGGAGTCGATTAAGCCCTGTCCGTCTGTCTGTCTGAGTGTTGAAATCAGTTTTTTGAAGTCCCCAGATATATTCGGTATCCAAATCTTCAATAATTCTGTCAGAAGTGCTTTCGAGAAGTTTGCTACTTAAAATCAGCAAAATCGGTTTAGGTCAACCAGAGTTATGGACCAATATGTGAGACAACCTCCATAAAAATTTGATATTTTTTGTCCATTTTATTGCAATATTTTAAAATATATTACATATAATACCATGAAATTTTGTATACGTTGTTTTTATGATAAAAGAAGAAAGTGTGCGGAGAATAGTAAGAATCGGTCCATGATTTCTCATAGCCCCCATACAAATATATATATTCCCGAAATATGGCTTAATGATAAATAAATGCCTATAAAATTGGAATATCAAGACAAAATTCAGCAAAAATAAGTTTTATACAAAAAGAAATCGCAAACCGAATTTTTTTTTAGTTCGGTCCATATTTGACCATAGACCCCATATAAAGTCCACTTACAAAATTCACTTAAATACATATAAAACAGATATAAATAATGTTAAACGGCTAAAATTTGATATAAATACTCTTTATAGGCAAATAAATTATTGTACCAAATTTTATGGTGGTCGGCCCTGAAATGGTCATAGCCCCCATACAAAAATCTTCCCGAAATATTGCTCAATTATACATAAATGCCTATAAAATTGAAATATCAAGACAAAATTCAGCAAAAATAAGTTTTATACAAAAAGAAATTGCAAAACGAATTTTTTTTTTAGTTTGGTTCATGTTTGACCATAGACCCCATATAAAGTATATATCCACTTCCAAAATTCACTTAAATACGTATAAAACAGATATAAATAATGTTAAACGGCTAAAATTTGACATAAATACTCTTTATAGGCAAATAAATTGCTTTACTAAATTTTATGGTGATCGGCCCAGAACTGGTCATAGCTCCCATACAAGGACCACATCTGGAAAATACATTTTTCCCATTGTAAAAATATCGTTACCGACTCAAAACTTTGTACAGATCATTTACATATATACAAAAATCATTCCACAAAATTTTGTTAATTTCGGTCTATTTTTAACTGTATGCCCCATATAAAGCCCTCTTCCGAAAATCACTTTAATACTCATAAATCTCTTATAAATAAGGGTACCTATCCAAAATTTTACACGGATCATTTACATACATGCCTAAATCAAACTGCTGGATTTTGAGAATATCGGTCCATATTTGACTATATCCCCCAAATAAGGTCCACTACCGAAATCCACGTTAATACTAATATATATCTTATATATCGGTCCATAATTTGTCATAGCTGTCATATAGAACCATTTCCAAAAAACAAATAAATTCGGGTCAAAAAATATTCTTTTCCCATTTAACCCATATTCGGTCCATATTTTATAAACATGATGTATATCGTTGGAAAGGTATTTTTAATACCTTTTATTTAATGTATTACAAATTATCAGACACCCATGTGCCAAATATTGAAAAATCCTATTCTTGAGTTAAAAAATAATTTTTTTGATAGATATCCCACTCGCATCCCATTAAGCGATTATAAAGACCTTAAAGTAAATTGTATAAGCTTTCTTTTGAGAAAAAAGGCCCAAATTGAAAAAGAAACTAAACATTTTTTTTTTTTTAATTTTTTATTCGAAGGTTTACTTCTAGTTAAAAATAAAAATTTTATTTGAAATTTATTTTTGTATACCTCTGTTAATGATCTACATATCGTTGGTCTCATGTAGAAAGGCCCTAACTCGCTATTTTTTCGAAATTAGTGTTTTTTGCGATTCCAATGTATTTAACGCAAATACACCTCCTCACAAAAATTTATTGCAATAGTGTAAAAAATAACGCTTTTATAAGCAGTTGTACAAAAAAAGTTACATGTTGAATATTACAGTTTCTATTATGTTTTTACCTTCTCCTGTAAAGTTTCAAATATGCGACTTAGGGCCTTTCTACATGAGACCATCGATATGTAGCTTTCCGTTGGAAAACATAAATGTAAAATCATATAGAATTATACAAAGAGACACTAGCAAAATGCCTTCGAATAAAAAATTTTATAAAAAAATTTTACAATTAATACTCGCAAGAGGAATAATTCTCATTCAGTAAATAAAAAAGTTAAACATAAAGAGTTTGAAAATAAAAAATATTAGACACAAAGAATGCTGACGAAGGCTTTAGCAGGCCAGAAAATGCATTACATTTTGCTAGTGTCTCTTTTTATATTTCTATATGATTTTACATTTATGTTTTCCAACGGATAGCTATGTAGATATATACCTCTTTTGTATACAAAAATAAATTTCAAATAAAATTTTTATGTTTAACTAGAAGTAAACCTTCGAATAAAAAATTTTATAAAAAATTTTTACAATTAATACTCGCAAGAGGAATAATTCTCATTCATTTAAAAAAAATGTTTTTGAAATGATTGAAGAAATAGCTATCTACAGTTCTTTGGACAATTTTTGCAAGGACCAATAGGTAAAAAGTTACACTCATTTAAAAAAACCCTGTATGACCAAAATTGACCAAATTGTCCAACTTTGACCCCCTCTAACTCCGGCACTTCTAGACTGATAGTGCTGAAAATTTGCCTCTGGCCTACTATCCAATAGTACTAACGATTTTTAAAATTGGGTCACTTGACGTGAAATTCACCATATGTTGTACAAAATCTCTATCTCTATATCGCTAAACTCAAAAACTACTGGACCGATTTTGACCAAATTTTATATGCATGTTCTATGGGCCGTGAGTAGTGTTTCTGTGTAGTTTGAAGTTCGTCCGTCAGATGGCGCAATATTTAGTTTTTTTGTGCTTTTGCACCGTAACTCAATAAAATAACGCGATAACCCGATGTTATTTGCTTAATCGGCGCACAGTGGCACATTTGAAGAGACGGCGCACAGAGGAGTATTTGGCCTGAAAAGCTGGCCAAAAAGGCAAAACTGAATTTTAAGAAATCTTAAGAACTAAGTACGCAGCTCGACAGACAACAATATTTTACATTATATTGTAAATTTTGAAGACTTTTAGTTGCGATTTGTAGCTCTGAGACCCTGCTAAAGTCAGGAAAGTGAAGAAATTTATATGAGATTTTAATGTTTTTTTCGGTTTCTGGATGTTTATATGATATTTTTTTTGCGACTAAACGAATAAAGGTTTAACAAAGATTATTTTTTTCGCTGAAAGGTTTGATCAAAAGTAATTTAAAAAAGAAAAAAAAAAATTTAAATATGTTGAATATTCATGTTGAAACAATTCGTTCAAAAGCTAAAAAAACACAAATTATACACTTTTTTTTGCAAAAAAAGGAAAAGAAGAAGTTTTTAAAAGTGAGGTTAGCATCAGAGACCTGCAACAAGTATGAACGAGCCGACTTATTCACTAACGTTGAATTTTAAGAACAATACAAAAAAGTATGATTCAATTTTATGCTTATTCACTTTTTATGCACACACAGAAAATTCAGCAACGAGTATAAATCATTTCCAACACTTGCTTCGAACTGCAATGTTTGAAAACAAAAATTCTTGTTTATACACAGTTTGTTTTTTGCATGTCGGCTTTGTTGTGCATGATCTGATTGGAATTGAACTAAAAACACACGAGCCACTTATAAGTAAAAAGCGGCTGGCAGAAAAATATGAAAACATAAAAAATGTGCATTTACTACCTATTTAACATTATTTCGTCGAAAAGAAAACTTATTTGACAAAGCAATGATAAAATTTGTAATATGTACAGTTTGTCAAATATATATTTGCACAGCAAAAAAAATTAAAGAAAAAATGTAAAATGAGCTGCTTCATACATTTAACGACACAGTCGAACATTCATGTTCGCACAAAACAACAAATGAATAAAACTCATGTTCGGCTAACAACACGTTGGCTTTGATGTAAAACGAGCTTCATACATTTAACGACACAGTCAGAATATTCATGTTCGCAAAAAACAACCAGTGAATAAAACTGAATGTTTGAAACGAACGGTTGCGTAAACGAGCGTTTTGTGCATTTGAACAAAAACGATTAAATCATAAAAATCAATGTGCATGATTAAGTATACCCGAAAATTTAGTACTCGTTGCAGGTCTCTGGTTAGCATGTCTACGAATTATGTTTGATACCACAAAAAAATTTGGAATCTCTAATTTTAGAAACAAAAAAAAAAGTGTGCGCAAGTTTGCGCCATTATTTTTGACGATTTTTTTAAATTTTCACATTTTTTCTATTTTTGTCTATTTTTTTCTAATTAAGTCATAAAAGCATGCGCTTGAAAATACTTATAAAGGGTTATTGCACACAATTTTTATCAAACCCGTTTTGTAACTTCGAGAGTCAATAGGAAGTTTACACAAGATTATAGCTATTCCAAATAGTGAAAAAATCTAATGCTGGAACCATTGACGAAAAATTGGATTTTTTGGTCAGAAAATTGAGCGAAATTTCAAAATGTGAAGGGGATGGGGACATATTAGCACTGAAGCAGTGTTTGAAAAATTTCAATATATATTTCAATATTATTCAATATTATTTCAATATTATTAAATAATATAAAATAAATATAATAAAGCCTTTTTTCATAAAAAAAATACTGTTTTATAAGAGCCTTACAATTTTGAAATTTTTTTTTAATTAGACTGTAAATCATATGTATGTATGTACATTAGGGTGCCAGTTATTTTTCAAAGTTGGAATTTGTTTCACGGCACCCCCCAGATTGGTTCGAATTGCTAAAAAAATACTCCCTTGAAAATTTGAGCTCAATCGGATAAGGGGAAAAGGTGCCCCTGAGCCGCCCAAAATTTGCAAAATACCTGATTTTTGACTTTAACTTCTTTAATATCTATTTTACAAAAAAAATTTGTTAGAGAAAGTTATAGACAAAACTCAGAGGAACAACCTTTGCTCACAAATTTTTTTCGTATCTCCAATATCTACTGAATTAAGAAAAAAAAATAAACGAAAAACCAATGATTTATTCATATGTTTATATAGGTGATTTTATTTACTTAAGTGTAGGCATTACATGAAAAAGTAAATTTTTCCAATAAGAATATGATGAATTAAGATTTTCAGGTAAGGATTTTGGGATTATATTAAAGAAATGACGGGAGTTGGTTGCCGTGAAAGAAATTCCTTCAAAAAAATTTTCCCATATAGTTAATTGGCACTCTAATGTACATACAGTCTGTCAAGAATGAGTTTAAAATCAACATTTGTTAATTGAGTTTTGCGATTTATACCAACTTTTATTCCTTAGGAATGTGGCTTTTAGAAAAATCTTAAAAACTTTAACGTTTTGGTTCTTAAATTTTTTTATTGCATTTTGAAAACAAAAAATTTTAAGATTTTTAATGTGTATGGTTAGTTTAAGCAGAATTTTCCGGTGCATCTTCTGATCCTCCTGCTATTAAAATTGGAGAACACGTTTTCAAGTTATGGCAAAATATATAAGGCAACCCAACGATTTAGGGGGTGAAGTATGCCACGCCTTTAAAAGAAAATCCTTACGTACTAGAGAAAAACGGAAAAAAGATTTGAATTAAGGGCATCAAAATCCATATAGTCCACATACTTTTATTTCTAGGGTAGAGAAAATTTTTTTTTGTTGCGCAGTGTAATTTTTTCAAAATCTGAAACTAGACTTTTTATATCATACTACACCTAAAACTATCAAAAAACTAAAACTTTTAATTCAAAAAACACGTTTAATAATTTTGGCCAGCTTTTCAGGCCAAATACTCCTCTGTGCGGCGACCAAAACTCTTCAAAAAAATTTTTTTTTTTTTATCGCCGATTTAATTTTTTATATAGGGTGTTTTTTTGAGAGGTATAGAACTTTGAATTGAAATAAAACACAAGAAAATCGTTTTAATGACCATCAATTTGGCTTTACTGGAAGGATAATTTTATGCCATTAATGTTTAAATATGATTTCAGGCATGTGGCCGCCGCGGCTGGCTCGAATAAAGCCAATTCTACAGGTCCAATTTTCAACCACTTTTTCGAGCATATGGGGCCGTATGTCGGCAATAACGCCACATATGTTGGCTTCCAATTCCCCTAACGTTTCTGGTTTGTTTGCGTAGACGAGCGACTTCACATATCCCCAAAGAAAATAATCCAATTGTGTCAAATCACACGATCTTGGTGGCCAATTGACAGGTCCATTCCGCGAAATTATGCGCTCATCGAATGTTTCCTGCAATAAATCGATTGTGGCGTGCGCTGTGTGGCATGTAGCGCCGTCTTGTTGGAACCACAACTCATCCACATTCATGCCATCCAATTCGGGAACAAAATAGTCGGTTATCATGGCTCTATACCGGTCTCCATTAATTCGGGTCCTCTTCAACACTTTGCTCTACAGCGGCAATTGTTTCTTCGGTGCGCACTGTTCGACGTTTCTGCGGATGCGTATTATCACATAGAGTAAACGTAGTGCGAAAACGATCCATGGTTAACCGAATTAATTGCTCTGATGGACGATTATGTCGACCATAAAATGGACGGAGCTTGCGGTAAACTTCGCGAACTGAACCGTTATTTCCGAAATAAATTTGCACAATTTGCAAGCGTTGTTCTTTTGTCAACCTGTTCATGATGAAATGGCAAACCAAACTGAACATAAATGACATTAGAGTTGCCAGATTTGACCACAAAATGCCAGTTTTATCTCTTTTCGAAAAACAAACCTGTAAAAAAAACACCCTATATATAAAAGTAAACACATAGGAACCTCGAAATCCAGAAATGTAAGTTTTTATTTCGATTATTTCTCTTCCAATAGTGTGATAAAAAATGCGCTTTTTTTAAGAGAAGCTGAAATTCAAAATATTTTAGCAAATTTTTCAACTTCAAGTGGGCATAACTTTTTTGGTTTTATATATTTTTGGAAATTTTTTTTCTTCACACAATATCATTTCTTAACTTATAAAATAGTTTAAAAAAAATCGTGCCTTACTTTGCTCGATTCGCAGATTTAAGCATTGCAATAAAGGTCTAAAATATACCCAAATCTCGATGTTCAGTGGAACGCAACTTTTTTTCTACGAAAAACTGTGAGGCATCGGTTGTTGGTTGAACACTACTCTTTATAAATTTAAATAAAAAAAAAAAAAAAAAAAAAAAAAAAAAAACACTTTGGAAATTTTTTGTTAAATTAACATATAGGCTTTGAAATTTAAATTAAATTGCAAACATTTTTTTTTGGGAAAAATTTAAAATTTTATTGTGGTGTGAAAATTTATTCGAATCGGTTGTGTCAAGTTTAATTTTTTTTTTCATTTTTATTGTGCTCAACCAACGGGAAATTGAATTACTATTACAATTAAAAGGAATTTACTATTGAGGAAAAAGGAGGAAAAAGATTATCATTTGGTAAGGAAATTTGGAATCGAGATAGCTATTTCTTTGGTTATTTAGCAACTTTTAATTTTTTTTGTTTAAAGAACTCATCATTGGTTTTGGTTTGAGATCCCTGTGTGCCATTTGGAAACAGGGACAACTGAACTTAAAATTTCTTTTGAAGCAAGATTTCCAAATTTTAAAGAAGAAAATTGAAAAAAAAAATAAAACTAAGATTTTATATATATCCCTCAAGAATTCGAATCATCACAGCATATACATACATAAAACCGGACTTACAAATACCAAATATAACTTTTAATGGATCAAGATTCTCAGTGTAACTGTGGAATTCTTGAATCCTTGCTGTTATTGCAAATCTCCCTGATACTACAATTTTATTAATTTTCAATATATCTAATCATTCATTTAGTACTTATTATAAAATTTTAACTTACATTTTATTTTACAATTTTCTTTTAAATTCCTAATTTTGCATACAGAATCTGTTATTTCTTTCCTAATACATATTTTTGTTTAATACAAAATTAGGATTTAATTTATGTATTAATATACGTCAATATATATTAGTTTACATTACAGAATGACATAAAATAATATCACAAATAAAATACTCTGACATACATTCATACATAGGTATATAATACTATAACATTCATTCAAATAATTTAACATACAATCTATAACAATTGAGTGAAAATTTAATTACATTTAAAAATAACAAACGTTGAAAGAAAAGAAAACTCAAGTTCCATCGACATCAGGCCTGAAGTCTACGTGGGAAAAATTGTGGTGAGTTAAACGTAATTTTATTTATATAATTTATTTTCACTCAAAATTAACATTTATAAATTCAAATAAATACATAATATAGATACATAAATATAATATAATTTTTACATAATAAATATAACCAATACAATAGAATAAAATGTTAACAACATAAACGAAAATTTATCAAAAACCAGTTACATTTGAATTTTAAAAGAATAAATATAAATTTTATCAATTTTATTTGGTTATGTTGTTAACATGGCATATGAATTTAGATTATTATTTTAATTTTTTTTTTTATTATTTTTTTTGCTGTCGTTACTTTATTCTTCATTAATTTTAAAATTGTTAATTTCAAAATTTTTTTTTTTTTTTTTTTTATAGTTAAAATAACTATATTTTTCTTTTGTTTAAATAATAAAATTATGGTTGTTAATAGCAAGATGATTTGTTAGAATTTTAATTTTAATCTCTCGAAAGGTTAAGGTCATTTGATAGATAGATATACTTTGGGCTATCTAAATATTATTATATACTACGATAGAATGGTTAGGGTGGGTATTGAATATCGAAGGGGAAACTACACCTATCCCTCTTCAATTTGGTTTCTCTCAAATTATTATTTTTTTTTTTTTTTGCTTGTTTTCCTTTATATCTTTATTTCTATTACATTTTTTTTAAGTCGGTTTTCGAATAAAGCTACCTAATTTTTTTTATATAGTGTGGTGAACCGTAAACTAACATGATAGGGGAAAGAACCACCCCATTTTCCTTGAGCACGGCCGGTATATATATAGGTAGCAGCCCCATGAATGTTAGACCGATACGGTTAGGTTCTTTACATATATTATAAAATGGCGCCCAACGTGGGGCATCAGCAAGTATATTTTAACAAGCAATTGTTTATATTTTATTCTCATAGCTACACCATAACTTATGCTGATGCTTTCAAAAATAATATCTTAATTTTCCGTGATATCGACTACTTTTTATCTATTTTTATTTTTATTTATTTGTCTAGGTAATTATTTCTGGATTTGTTATTTTCTTTGTTTTTGGGAAATTTTCTACCGAATGATTACTGAGATAATTCTTTTAAAGTGTCCAAATTTTGTTGAGATTTTTAATTTTGTATAATTTCAGAATTTTACTCGCAGAATCTGATATTTTCATTAGACTATTATGATTTATTTTTAGTTTCAAAATTTTCGCTTTGGATTGATGTGTAATTGAGATTTTTGATATTGGGTTAATTCTGACTTCATACTCTTACATTAGATTCATTGCATTTCCTTTCTAGAATTGAGATTTTTAGTTATTCTATACTTGATTACTATACTCATTCGTAATTACTATTTTTTTTTTGTTATTATTTTTATTTGAGAGCTTAGTCATTTTTTTTTTATTATATTTGTATTATCTATTAAAACCTTAACTGAGTAGAGAGATTTTGAATTATACGAGTTTTTATTAACTTTAATTATTTTATTTTAATATGCCAATTACTAGAAGTCGTGACAATTTGTTGAACATAGAAGAGCCAACAAATTGTAGTTTTACTATTCCAGTTGAGGAATCTAATACTCCTCTAGCTATAACTCAGACAAGAACAAGAGGTAGACAACCTCGATCAGATAATACCGGAAGTACTGCTAATACTACAAATAATAATGTACAATCAGAAATTACACAGATAGTTGCAAATTCTATGATTTCTCTTCGTGGTGAGATGACGGAATTCATTAGGAACGAACTTAGGTCTACGATGCAGGGAATAAATTTAGGTGATAATACAAATTCGCCTAATAATCAACCAAGGGAACATAATTCCCCGAATTCTTCTCCACGAACGAATTCTTCGCAGGAACCATTTGTAGGTGAGAAAGTTTCCAATATAGTTCGCAACTGGCGAGTTAAATTTTCGGGATGCGACAATCAAATGAACGTGGACGAATTTATTTATCGGATTAATGTACTAACTACCAACAACTTAAGCGGTGATTTTAACTTATTATGTAAACATGCCCATAGTTTATTTGACGGCAAGGCCTTAGATTGGTATTGGCGTTATCATCGACGTGATAACGAATTGGACTGGTTTACTTTGACGAGGGCTTTGTGTGACCAATACAAAGGCAACTATAATGATTATGACATAATGGAAGACATACATCGACGAAAGCAACGATCGGATGAAAACTTTGATGATTTTTATGATTCCGTTTCGGTCATGACTGACAAATTAAAATACCCTATTTCAGACGAAAATTTATGTGCAATATTGATTAGGAACCTTAGGAATGAGATAAGGCATGAACTAATTCACTTTGATATTTCAACCGTGGCAAAACTTCGCTGTGAAGTAAAACGTCATGAAAAATTTGTAAAGGACATTCAGGCCCATGATTCTCGAAGACATATGAAAGGACGTGTTTCAGAAATTGTTGTTCCAAATTCCGAATCAAACATTTCAAACATTTTAGAAACGGTTTCTGAAATATGTGCGGTTCAAAGTGACATTAGATGTTGGAACTGCGATAAAATTGGACATACCTACTTTGACTGCCTAGACACACGGCGTATATTTTGTTACGGATGTGGTGCAAAGGAAACTTACCGACCTTCTTGTCCGAAATGCTCCGTTGCAAGACAGGGAAACGGACAGAAGGATGTCCGTCGGAATTGATGCGGACATCCGAAACTTTGGAACTTAACACTACTCCGGACAACAGCAAAAATAGACATCCTTTAATGAGACCTTTTCATATTCGGCTAATTGATTACCAAAAGGCTCGTGATAGAATATTTGGTGAGGTTGGTAATTCTTCAAAACCAAAACGTTCCACAATTCGAATACGAGATTACTACCGGAAATTAAAATCATTTAGATCAATTGTTATCTCTCCTATTATCTCACCAGATGATGATAGTAGACCATTTGTGAATTTAAAGGTAGGTGCCACTAAATATTTAGCATTGTTAGATAGTGGGGCGAATAGAAGTGTGATAGGTGGTGATTTGGCTTTAGAAGTTCAGAAAATGAAAAACTTTAAGAAATGCAATGGTAATGTTAAGACTGCAGATGGACAGAGACAAATTATTACAGGATCTATAACTTTGACTCTGACATTTCAGAAACAGACAAAACAATTTAACTTTTTATTAGTACCTACAATTAAACAAAATATAATATGTGGTTTCGATTTTTGGACAGAATTTGGGTTAAAAATATCAGTTCCAGAAGTTAGTGAAATAGAACACATTGAATATGACCCCGACAAACTTATTTTGACACCAATACAAAGACAACAACTAGATAAAGTAGTTGCTGCTTTTCCCAATTCTGAGACGGAAGGTTTAGGGTGCACAACTTTATTAGAGCATTACATCGATACGGGTGATGCAAAACCTATTAAACAAAGGTATTACCCCATATCTCCAGCTGTGGAGAAGCAACTTTGTATAGAATTAGACCGAATGATTTCTCTTGGTGTAATCGAGGAAGCTCCAAGTTCTCCCTGGTCTTCTCCTACTGTAGTTGTGAAAAAGCCTGGGAAAATACGGATGTGTGTGGATAGTAGAAAACTTAACTCCGTAACGGTAAAGGACGCCTACCCAATACCGAACATCGACGGACTTTTATCGAGACTTCATTCAGTTTATTGTATATCAAAAATAGATTTAAAAGATGCCTTTTGGCAAATTAAACTGGAGGAAAGCTCAAAACCGAAGACAGCTTTCACAGTCCCAAATCGGCCATTGTACCAGTTTACAAGAATGCCGTTTGGACTGTGTAATGCACCGCAGACATTGTGCAGACTAATGGACATGGTTGTTCCGTATAAATTGAAGTCTCATGTTTTCGTGTATCTTGACGACCTTTTAATTGTTTCAGCAAACTTCGACGAACATTTGATACATCTGATGGAGGTGACTACACAATTGAGAAAGGCAGGGTTAACTATAAATGTAAACAAAAGCAGCTTTGCTCTTAATAAAGTTAAATATCTTGGTTACATTGTAGGAAATGGAACATTACAAGTGGACAATGACAAGGTTAGAGCCATACAAGAATTTCCAGTACCACAATCTATTCGACATTTAAGACGATTCTTGGGAATGACCGGATGGTACCGACGTTTCATACAAGATTATTCTACATTGACGTTCCCACTGACAGAGTTATTAACAAGGAAAAAGATTTTCAAATGGAATGAGGAAGCCGAAGTGGCTTTCAATGAATTAAAATCCAAACTGACAACTGCACCATTACTTACACATCCTGATTATGAGAAACCATTTATTTTGCAATGCGATGCTAGCACTTATGGCATAGGTGCAGTATTGGCGCAAAAAGACGACTATGGCAATGAAAGACCTATTGCATATATATCCCAGAAGTTAAATAAGGCTCAACGTAATTACACAATTACCGAACTTGAGTGTCTCGCTGTGGTGATAGCAATAAAAAAATTTAGACCATATATAGAAGGACAAGAGTTCAAAGTTGTTACCGACCACGCAAGCCTTAAGTGGTTAATGAAACAGAAGGATCTGTCGGGTAGGTTGGCTAGATGGTCTTTAAAGCTTCAAGGATTTCATTTTTCCATCGAACATAGAAGAGGAAAGGATAATATAGTGCCCGACACTCTTTCACGTGCTCATGAGGGAGATACTTTTGTAGATTCTTTAGAAATAGACACTTTACCTTCTATTAATTTGGAATCTGAAGTTTTTGAAAGTCCCGAATATGTAAAATTACGCGAGGATTTCTCTTCGTCGGATTTGCCAGATTTTAGAGTCATCGATAAATATATTTACAAAAGGGTATTATTTTCTTCAGGCGATCTTGATGAATCAGACTCTTGGAAACTGTTTGTACCAAGTGATCTACGTCATGATGTTATATACTGCGCTCATGATACACCTAATTCCGCACATGGAGGTATTGCCAAAACTTTGGAAAGAATAAGAAGGTATTTTTATTGGCCGGGACTGGTGAAAGACGTCAAAACTTATGTATTAAATTGTGATTTGTGTAAGACATCCAAAACTCCGACCATGTCATTAAGACCACCAATGGGCGAAATGGTAATAACAGAGAGGCCATTCCAACGTTTATATGTTGATTTAATTGGACCCTTGCCCAGGACTAAAACTGGACACATAGGCATATTTATAGTTTTAGACCACTTTTCTAAATTCACGTTTTTAAAACCTTTGAAAAAATTCGTTTCTAAACAAATAATTGAGTTTTTACGAACGGAAATTTTTTGTTGCTACGGTGTGCCTGAGATCATTGTTTCAGACAACGGTTCTCAGTTCAAGAGTAAGGAATTTGAAACATTTTTGAAGAAAAACGGCATTGAACACATTTTGACTGCTGTATATAGTCCACAATCAAATGCAAGCGAACGGGTAAACCGTACAATTAACGAAGCTTTAAGAAGTTATGTTAGGGACGATCAGCGCTTGTGGGATAAATATTTGGCAAGTATTAACTGTTCATTGCGTAATAGCATACATCAATCAATAGGAAGGACTCCGTACCAAATAGTTTTTGGGCAAAACATGTTTACTAACGGAAAGGATTATGAAATTTTACGTAAACTTGGAATTTTGGCAGAGTCTGATTGTTTTGTTGAACGGCAAGACGAATTTTGTTTAATTCGTGACAAAATTAAGGAGTACATGCGTAAGGCATATGATAAAAATTCTCGTACATACAATTTAAGATCGCGAACAAAAGAATTTACAGTAGGACAGAAAGTGTATAGACGGACATTCAATCAAAGTTCTAAGGCTGAATATTATAATGCTAAATTGGCTCCGGTGGGAACCAAAGCAACAGTTTTGCGCAGAATTGGTCAGGTTTACTATGAGCTACAGGATATTGACTCGGGAAACAGAGGAACTTATCACGCAAAAGATATTTGGTGTTGAATAATTTTTTTTTTTTTTTTTGCCTTTTTCAGATTCAGTTTGTGAGAGTATATCGCACAAACTTTATCTGTTTTGTGAGGCATCGGTTGTTGGTTGAACACTACTCTTTATAAATTTAAATTAAAAAAAAAAAAAAAAAAAAAAAAAAAAACACTTTGGAAATTTTTTGTTAAATTAACATATAGGCTTTGAAATTTAAATTAAATTGCAAACATTTTTTTTTGGGAAAAATTTAAAATTTTATTGTGGTGTGAAAATTTATTCGAATCGGTTGTGTCAAGTTTAATTTTTTTTTTCATTTTTATTGTGCTCAACCAACGGGAAATTGAATTACTATTACAATTAAAAGGAATTTACTATTGAGGAAAAAGGAGGAAAAAGATTATCATTTGGTAAGGAAATTTGGAATCGAGATAGCTATTTCTTTGGTTATTTAGCAACTTTTAATTTTTTTTGTTTAAAGAACTCATCATTGGTTTTGGTTTGAGATCCCTGTGTGCCATTTGGAAACAGGGACAACTGAACTTAAAATTTCTTTTGAAGCAAGATTTCCAAATTTTAAAGAAGAAAATTGAAAAAAAAAATAAAACTAAGATTTTATATATATCCCTCAAGAATTCGAATCATCACAGCATATACATACATAAAACCGGACTTACAAATACCAAATATAACTTTTAATGGATCAAGATTCTCAGTGTAACTGTGGAATTCTTGAATCCTTGCTGTTATTGCAAATCTCCCTGATACTACAATTTTATTAATTTTCAATATATCTAATCATTCATTTAGTACTTATTATAAAATTTTAACTTACATTTTATTTTACAATTTTCTTTTAAATTCCTAATTTTGCATACAGAATCTGTTATTTCTTTCCTAATACATATTTTTGTTTAATACAAAATTAGGATTTAATTTATGTATTAATATACGTCAATATATATTAGTTTACATTACAGAATGACATAAAATAATATCACAAATAAAATACTCTGACATACATTCATACATAGGTATATAATACTATAACATTCATTCAAATAATTTAACATACAATCTATAACAATTGAGTGAAAATTTAATTACATTTAAAAATAACAAACGTTGAAAGAAAAGAAAACTCAAGTTCCATCGACATCAGGCCTGAAGTCTACGTGGGAAAAATTGTGGTGAGTTAAACGTAATTTTATTTATATAATTTATTTTCACTCAAAATTAACATTTATAAATTCAAATAAATACATAATATAGATACATAAATATAATATAATTTTTACATAATAAATATAACCAATACAATAGAATAAAATGTTAACAACATAAACGAAAATTTATCAAAAACCAGTTACATTTGAATTTTAAAAGAATAAATATAAATTTTATCAATTTTATTTGGTTATGTTGTTAACATGGCATATGAATTTAGATTATTATTTTAATTTTTTTTTTTTATTATTTTTTTTGCTGTCGTTACTTTATTCTTCATTAATTTTAAAATTGTTAATTTCAAAATTTTTTTTTTTTTTTTTTTTATAGTTAAAATAACTATATTTTTCTTTTGTTTAAATAATAAAATTATGGTTGTTAATAGCAAGATGATTTGTTAGAATTTTAATTTTAATCTCTCGAAAGGTTAAGGTCATTTGATAGATAGATATACTTTGGGCTATCTAAATATTATTATATACTACGATAGAATGGTTAGGGTGGGTATTGAATATCGAAGGGGAAACTACACCTATCCCTCTTCAATTTGGTTTCTCTCAAATTATTATTTTTTTTTTTTTTTGCTTGTTTTCCTTTATATCTTTATTTCTATTACATTTTTTTTAAGTCGGTTTTCGAATAAAGCTACCTAATTTTTTTTATATAGTGTGGTGAACCGTAAACTAACATGATAGGGGAAAGAACCACCCCATTTTCCTTGAGCACGGCCGGTATATATATAGGTAGCAGCCCCATGAATGTTAGACCGATACGGTTAGGTTCTTTACATATATTATAAAACTTCGTAAAATGACTTATAACGTGTTATAGTACGTACTTTGAGCTGTTATTATATGCTCATTTTTTAAATTTATATTTGCGTCTCTGTCAATGATTTTACTGCTTGCATGTCAGATATTTTAGGTATGGGAGTGCGGTATATCTACATACATCTGTTTGTGTATTTATTTATTTATTCAATAGCTTTTACGCCTATATGGCCAATAAACCGGTACAAAAAAATATTGCATACAATAAAATTTTAAAGATAAATATTTTATAAAATTTAAATTAAATTATGAATTTAAAATTCATAATATTTACCATACACAAATGTTAAGAGTAAAATAAAACAAAAAATAAAAATACAATTTGGGTATCCTAGACAGCAGTCACAATAAATTTCATAACAAATTTATGATTTATAAGTTTTCCAATACGATATTTCTAAAGTGTTTAATAGAATGTGAAAATTTTCTGTCTGAATAAGGAATTGTGGAATTCCACAAAGCAGTGGATCTAGCAACAAATGACCTCTTCATTAATAATGTGTTGTAACGCGGAGGCACTAAAACATGTGTCCGTGAAGATGTATCAAATGAAATATATTTCTCAAGTATGGCGGGCAGCCAGTTTTTATTATTTTGAATAGTTGAAACAACAATCTTATATTAACGAAATCTTGAAAATTACATCCAAGAAGCGATAAGTCCATATATATATGTACCTTACTAATCTATTGAAGCAAAGTTGTAATTTTATCATATTGTGTTGTGTCGTTCCACTATATACTTCTATTGCATAGAGAATAATAAGTAAACATACAGAAAAAAACTAATTGTTTTTTTACATTAAAAGGTAGATAACATCCTAGTGAATAAAATTTCCTTAATATGAACGATATTTTTGCAATAACGTGATTAATATGAACTCCAAAATCTAATCCCAAAGAAAATGTTGCATTCAAATAATTGTTATTTGAAAATAATATAGCTCGAGTTTTTGTAGGATTGAGACAAAAAAAGTTTAAATCTGACCTTTCCATGATATGCTGTAAGTCTTTATTAACATTTAATGTTAAATAATCAACTACGTGTACATTATCACAAGCAATCAGCTGTATGTCGTCAGCATACACGTAACAAGTACAAAATTTTATCTGTAAGAAAATGTCATTAACGTATATCATAAAAAGTAATGGCCCTAACACTGAGCCTTGAGGTATACCTCTAAAAGTTTCTGTGATCGTAGACACTCTTCCTTGAGCCTTTGTAAACTGACTACGATGATTTAGAAAGCATATAATTAGTTTTCAAGAACTGTTGTTGAAATTAAATTGACTCAATAAATTCCTTATTAACATAATATGACTTATAGAGTCAAAGGCCTTAGAGTAATCTAAAAATATAGCAACATATTGAAATTTCATATCCATATTATATCTTAAAGTCTCTACTACCGCCAAAGTAAGACCTGTAGTATTATAGTTCTTTCTAAATCCTGATTGAAATGTATTGAGCAATTCATTTGTTAACAGATACTGCTGAATTTGATTCCATAATAAAATCTCCAAAATTTTAGAACAAGAAAGTATGTTTATTGGTCGAAAATCAGTTGCCAATCGTGGTGACTTTATCTTAGGAACTGGTACAACTCTCCCAATTTTCCAAATCTTAGGAAATTGTGATGTAGTAATTACATTGTGTGTATGTTTTTCTTTTTTTTTAAGAAGTTTTATTAATGAAAAGTGTATAATAAAATACTGTTTTATAATACATTAAATGCATTTTTGTAATTTAGGCCATTAAAAAATTTATATGTAGTTACATATAAGCGGGGGTAGGTACATGAGTTAGTTGTTGTATTTGGACTGATATATTCGACCTTTTGTTATAACTTTATTGTGTACCCAGGTAGCTGCTGCTCATATAAAGTTTTTTTGAATATGAGAATGAAATAACAAAAGAGAATTGAAGTAACTTGTCGGTACAAGCAAAGACTATAAATATATAAAGATGTTGCACGCAGTGTATTTAAAATTGACAAAATTTTGTGCTTCCTCAAGATGCGGGAGGGAAGACAAAAGGGAATGAAGCACAAAGAGCGTAACAATCTCTCGTTCTCTTGTTGTGTATAAGATCTTTTAATTCTCATTTATCATTGTTTGTGTGCATGTGTGTGTGTTGTACATTCCCAGTAAAAAATATATGGATTAATCCATAATCGAGCAATAAAGGAGTAATGACTTTCATCCATTTGGAGTAATAAGCGAGCTATCAAAACTTTTTTTTTGTTTTGTTGTCTATGCCTCGCTTAATACTCCAAATGGATCAATGAGGGATGTATCAGTTAGTTTTGTTTTTTTTTTCTTTGACATAACTGTAAAATATTTTCGTTTTGTTTTTCTATTTAGAGCAGGGAAAGGCAAAACATGGGCGCCGCGTTTTTCATTTACTCTTCTCTTACGTACGTGTGCACACGCATTGTAGAGAAATAAACAAAGTTTAATGAGTCTAGCTTGAGCATTAAAACAGACAGGTTGTGTAATTTAAAAATCAGCGTTGCCAGAAAAAAATTTTTCCCAACTTTTTTAAAAATGTGTGATGAATATGAAATGAACCTTTTATTTTCTTTAAATTATTATGACAAACCAGAATGCTTGGTTTGCCAACGTGCGTTATCACGCACTAAAAAACATGACATGCAAAGGCATTTTCTTGCATATTACAAGGAATACGAAAGTATTACTGGTGATGCAAGAGAAGCCCTCATTATTAATCTTAAGAAAAATTTTTATGAAAAAATGATTACTGATTCGAGTAAACTAGACTCTGAACAAGAAACTGAAAAGTTTTTTTTTAAAAAGAAAGGCATCTTTTGTTGTTGCTACGTCTCTTGCTAAACGTTGCCGTCCTTTTGACGAAGGAGTGGTTTTCAAAGAGCTTAGCAATGACTTTTTAAATGCTTTGGTGAAAAGTCTAAAGAGATGCGGAAAATTATAAATGGCACTCCCCTGTCCGCTCGAACAATTATTCGACGGACTGAGCATATTAGTGCATTTATCTATTCAAACATTAAGAAAAGAATGCTTAATTGCCAATTTTTTTCATATGCCTAGATGAATGCACTGATCTGAACGATATATCTCAGCTAATCATTTGTGTTAGAACTGTCAATGAAAATTTTGACGTCCACGAAGAAATGTTTTCCCTATATGGCTTACACAACAATGTAAAAGGAAAACTTATTTATGATATTGTAAATGAAAAAGTTCTTTCTTTTACTGATAAGAGTAAGCTTTCCTCTGTATGCACTGATGGTGCCAATCTAATGTTGGGTAAAAAAGAAGGTTTTGCTGGAAATTTGAAAATTTAATACGCATAAAATGTTGCCCATATGAAATAAATGTTGAAGATGTAATGCAATTTCCTGACTGATTTTCTAATTTTTCGCAAATAATAAAATAGAGATTTTTGGATATTTTAAATTGGGGATGAGTGACGATTACTCCCTTTATGTTCTTTTAGGAGACAAAAACGATTACTCCCGCTATGCTCTTTTAGTAGACAAAAACGATTACTCCCTCTGTCGTCATTTTCAAGATCAAAGGGAGTACTCCATAAGGAGCTTAAAAGGAGTACTCGTGTCTGCGGACATGCTGTGTTAAAAATCCTATGAGGTTCGGAGTTTTATGGAATAATCCATTACTCGCAAAGGAGCGCTCCAGGATTACTCTTTTACTCTTAACAAAAGAATTTTTGGTTCTTGCAATTTTTGTGCAAAGAACTTTTGTTAATAATGTGACCGATTGTGTAATTGTAGAGTAAAAGTATGTGTTTTATTGTTGTACAGACAAAACTATATCGATTCGCACCGAATTATAATGCTATTTTTTAGACTATTCAATTATGTGTATGTACTTACCATATATAGTTTTATAGACAGTTCAATTATGAACTTCTGTCTCTATTTTTGTATAGAATGAAGTTGTAATAACACGAATGTTTTTTTTTTGTTTAGTATTTATTAAATTTATTTATCAGTGTTTCAAAATTTTAACTTTTTCTATATGTACTTGATAATACTTGATAATTTGTATTTGTATGTTTCCCATGTGGAATGCTTCCGTAGTAAAATAAGAACTAGTAATTAAGAATCTTCATTCTGTGTTTATAACATTCGTTATTCTCATCAAACCGTAAGGAATAAATTGTATTTTTGGTGCAACTTACGCATTGCTCGGAATCATTTGTATAATTTTTTGCATGAACAAACATTTCTGAAGGATATGACAAAATTTGCGCTGGTTTATTAAATCTAAACGACATTTACCGCAAGATATTCGTTGAGCTACATATGTATGTAACCAACATAATATCGACTTGATATTAATTCTATTTGCACATTGTTGGATGTAAAACAATCGGCGTCTTCATTAAAATATTCTATATTTTATATACTATACTTATATGATATACTTCCAGTCCTTATAGTATCTTCTAAAATTGTTTGAAACTCTATAGGTAAAAACATTGCATCATCGTTTGCACAATTTGATGAGGTGCTAAACTGAGTCATTTTTAAGGATAATAACTTAGCTACTGCCAAATTAAATTCATAAACCAATGGATTTTTTCAGTGTCCACCTTTGGCACTTATATATGAAAACAACTTTTTTAAAGGATCTTGGTTAAAATGGCTCGTTAAAATGCAAAGTAAATTTGAATTTAATTAATGTATGTATCACTTAATTATGATTATTTTCATTATTTGCTAGTTTTATTTCTCTCTAAATATGTAATTCTAAAAATTTATATAATAAAGGTTTTTATTTCGGTGCGAATCAATATAGTTTCATTTCTACAACAATAAAACACGTATTCTTACCCTACAATAACACAAACGGTAACATTGATTTTTCCACAGGTTATTTGCACATACATTTTGTGAAAACAAGACTTAAGGTGGATTCACCCATGTGTTCTTAACAAAAATTTTGTTCGAACAATTTTTTTTATATGAAGTTTAACGTCTCTCTTTTTGAGAGAGAGAAAATATTTTTTCCGAAATTGAAATGGTTTAATATTATATTTTTTCTGGACAAAAATGAATTGAGTTGCCAATAGGTTGCATTTTTTTCATAGTCCCCTTTTCCACAGGCAAATTTTTATTTGGCAAATTCTGAGTTTGTAGGCGAGAGGGGTGCGAGGAAGAGAAATAAAACTTTGCCTGTTCAGAATTTGCGGTACACGCAAATTCTGCTTTGCTCTGTTCGTTGAAAACAATTTTGTTGACATTTCCTTTTTAACCTATTCGTTTTACTGACACACAGCCGGCTTGACAGACTCCCAAAAAGAGAAATGTATTTTCTATTTCATTAGTATTACATATTGTACAACAAGTTTATGCAGTATTAATAAAAGATCTGCCATTCAGTTCTAATAATCCACCTCTAGTTTTAATAAGAAGACAGGTGACACGTGTCGAGTAATTTAATAATGGTACAGGCATAAAGTTATGATTAAGTTGTGGGTACATATCATGATTTTGAGAATTCTTTGCTCTTAACATGTTTTCTTCTTTTGTAGCTCTTTTTTAAATCCAAAAAGACATCCACCACTTGCACGACCAGCTCTGTGTATTTTCTTTGCAGGAATCCATTTTAGAAAATAATTTTGAAAATAAGAATTAAGACGATATTGATTCTCACTAAGAACGTGGGTTTCGAAAAAAAAATAGATCAAATTGATTTACATAGGTTAAGAAATAGCCAAAATTTATTGAATTTGCCAAATTTGCAACATTTTATGATAGTAATTTAAATGTACTATATTGTTATCACGACATCGGAGTATTAGGAAGATTCTCAATAGGTTGGTTCAGGACATTAATTTCAGTAGCATAATCAGTATTTGCAAGCAATTTACGAAGATATATTGCATCACTATTTGAAGTAGTTTCAATTTTATCAGACTTGTAGGTATATTTTTTATTAACAACGTAAATACAAAATTTGCCAAGCCTTACTTTGACTGTCTTATTGCATTTGGTGATACTTTTGCTCAGCTTTCGTAAATTATAACGCACATTTTGTTCATCCACGGTATAATCTTTATTAATAAAAATATGTTTGCCTTTTAATTTCTTTTTCACTGCTGTTACATTATAAGCTTGAAAACTAGACGCCAGTGTAAAGCAAAATGATTTTCCACCAGCAATCATACGTGTAGACATAATATTCGCATTTACTTTGAGGACGTTGTTACATAGATTTTCAACTTCTTGTTTAGCTGAATTATTGTTTTTACTATTAAGTCCAGAGACTACAATATTAGACGAACGAGAGCGACGATCAATAAATTCCAACCTGGATGTAAGTTTATTCACATCCTTTTTTAGTTTTGCATTTTCTTGTTTCAGCTCATCTATTTCAGCTTTAAGTTCATTTAGATCAGACTTCCTAGTAACATCACTAAGTTTTTCATCTAATAGCTTACATAACTTATCCCACGAGAAAACATCACTCGAGTTGTTGAGATTTGAAGAAGGCATGTTGTTAGAAATTAAATATCTTTTACTTTCTGTTCTCTCAGTGTACTCTGGGGATGTTGTATGTAATAATCGTTTATTACTCATTAAAAACACAGCATACCTTCAGGCATATCAGAAAATATACAATAGAGGGGTAGAACTTGGCACTACTGTTTGTAATAAACAGCTGTACAATATTTATGTATGTACTTATGTAAATTTAGAAGCAAAAACAACAATGGGAAACTGCTTACAATACTTAAATTATAATTTATAAGATCCCACCTCGTTTAAATCGCAATATACTTGCATAGAAGATACAGATGATCACTCACACCCACCACAGACAAATATAGTTCCTCCGCTTGAGAAAAAAATGCTGCAACAACAGTGAGACTCCAACAGCCGGACGCCAACCAGAAACAAAAACAACAGCAACGACTACAGCAAGTCAATAAGTTTTTGTGTTTGGACTACAATACCAGGCAAAACTCGGACAAAACTGCGATCAACAGCAGAAATGTGTTTGTGGAACTCTTAGCAAATACGTTGAGAATACCAAAATCAGAGGCGACAGTTTTACATTTAATTTTTTATTTATTTATTTATTTTGCAGAACAATATTTTTCTTTTTTACTTCTTGACAGCTCAAATGCCAATAATAACAATTATCAATATCAAAAAAAAAAAAAAACAATTTTAAAACAGTTATTTTTAGAAAAAACAAAAATAAGTTTATCTACATCAGTTTTTTATTTTTGTATTCAATTGTAATTGAATCGCGTGTGTTTGCTGTGCTTCGTCCAACAAGAAGCAACAACAATGCTTAATGAAAATTCTGGAAAAAAATGATAACTATCCGCATGCGTTCTCATCGCTTGCTCAACGACGACTGAATGAATGTTTTGAAAAGAGCATACCAAATGTGTGTAAAATTCTCTCATTAGTCATACACAAGGGGATTTTAGCAAAATCCCATCAATAATTTAGCAGTGGCAAAACAATGTATGGCAGTGCAACATCTTTATATATTTATAGTCTTTGGTACAAGCATGTCTGTACTCCTCTTCTTTCCTCTCTCGTTTAAACACATACCTGCTTCAAGAAAACTGGATGTGTATAAAAACAGACAAATTTGCAAGCAAAGCATTAATAAAGAATTTTCTCAAGAAATAATTAAAGATACGTTTTTCCATCAACTAGGACCAACGAAAAATAAAACTAACAAAATTGATATAATAGAAAATGTAATGAAAGCGCGCCCCAAGTGTAAAAAGGATTTCTATATTTCTGGACATAAAGCTAACAAAATATCAGTATATGGAATTGCGAAAGCGGGCAGTTGGAAAACATAGCTCCATTTATCCAAAATATAGAGGTTTTAATTAAAAAAGATTGTTTACCACCACAAAATTCTATAAACATTACAGAAAGTTCAGCAGAGGTAGTATTACAAGACATATTAAATGATACTGCGGAAAGATTGTTGAATACATTGGACGCAGATAATATTAAAAAGCTTGGTGACTGTAGCCTAACATTAATTTCTAAATGGGGATGCGATGGATCTTCTGGACAAATACGATATAAGCAGTATAATGCAGAAAAAATATCAGATTCCGACTTATTTATGATATCTTTTGTTCCGTTAAGACTAAAAACAAATAAGATTAATTTTGAGCCATCTACTAGCAAAGAAACCGCCCAGCATACCATTTTAGGAGCGCTCCGAAAAAGGAGTCAGAAAAGAGTCCAACAAAAGAGCATTTTCGGAGCGCTCCGAAAAAAGGAGTCAGAAAAGAGTCCAACTAAAGAGCATTTTCGGAGCGAAAGAAAAATTTGCTTGTTACTGTCCTGAGTCTCAGTATGACTAAGAAATTCCACTTAATTATGTGTGTAGCAAAGCGTTGTTGTCTTGTTACTTGTGCTTTGAACAAAAAAAAAAACATAGCTGTATCACACAAGAATGATAAAAACAAGATTACACAGAGCCCAAGAAAACCCTCATAAAAGACTCTTTTCTGACATTATCTAAGAGCTCTTTCTGACGGACCATTTTCGAACGTAATGACGCTCTTTTCTGAAGGTTTTCGGAGCAATTATGATTGTTTTTTGGGCTCATAAAGAGCGTTAACGCTCCGAAAAAGGTGTCAGAAAAGACTCTTTTCGGACTCATATGGCTTGCTGGGCGATATTGACATATGGAAAAACGAAATACCTTCCTCAACAAAATATTGCAGACCAATTAAATTTGCTTTTAGGCAGGAAACGAAGGATGTAATATTAGAAGAAGTATCTAAACTTAAACAACAAATAGATAAACTTCAATCGATATCTTTCTTACTTAACTATCAAGAGCTTCAAATAAATTATCAAATGTTATTTACAATGATTGATGGAAAAGTTGCACAGGCCATAACTGAAACAAAATCATCTTCGAGCTGTGTTATTTGAAAAAAAAAAAAAAAAAAAACTGCAAGTCAATTAAGTCAACGTCCAACAGAAGACACTACTTTCCAAGAAGCTTATGAGTTTGGCTTGTCCCCACTCCATGCTAAAATTCGATTTATGGAAAACATATTTATTTATTTATTTCCAATTCTATACACAAGACTTAAAGTCTCTTATTGCAGTATAGAACATTGTTTTAGCAGAAACATTAAAAAAAAAAGAAATTATAATTCTTAAAGATAAAATTTTTAAACTAATTAATTTATAAATTTATAAAAGAAAACAAAAAAGAAAAAAGTGTCTGGTTAACAAATTAACATGTAAGAAAATTATTTTTAGTAAATCTCAGTGCGTTACTTATTATTTGTATGTTGTGCGGGAGTAGATTCCAAAGCCGGATTGCATTAAGAAAAAATTGCCAATCAGAAGTTTATCTATGAAGTCTAAACAATAAGATTCGCTTTCTTCTATTAGAACCCGATAGGGTTAAGCGGTTATAGAGATGTTGAGGTTGTTGGGTATACACGATTTTATGCATGAAGAGGAGTACTCTTGTTTTGAGTATGTCATCAAAGTGAATACCATACAATTTTGCCGTAAAAGGTTTTCGCATGGCATATACATTTGAAGACATGTGTTTGAACATAAGAAAATAGAGCGTGTTCTAATCGAAAAAATTACATATGTATTTCCACATGTATTTTACACAAGCAAAGTTTATGAGGTCACCAACTACATGTTTTTACTCCGTTATGTAAAATTTGACATATACAATGTAAAAAACACGTAGTGTATAGCCACCTTAAGCATGGAATACGTACGGCCACATGCACAATTAATATGATTGCTCCATGTCAGGTTCTTATTTTTTGCTGAGTTTACCCTTTCTATACGTGTGTCATTAAGAAAAATATCCGGTATATGATCACTTATAGTAGTCCGTTTTTGGATTAGAAGATGTTTATACTTTTTTGGATTGATACTAAGACCATTAGCAGTAGCCCATTTATAAATATGTTTTAACTCGGTATTAAGAGTTAAGACGCACTGTTCAATTTTAGATAAATCACAACTGATGTAAATTTGTATATCGTCAGCATACATTCTGATTTTACAGTGCGTAAGTTGACTCGGCAGGTCATTAGCATAAAGCGAGAATAGTAGAGGCCCAACAATTGACCCCTGCGGTACAACTCTTATAACAAGTAGTAAATTTGATTTATCGTTACCACTTTGAACATACTGATGCTAAGTTATGTTTTAGATTTTAAAGGAACAGTACGAAATAGTGACGAAAATAAAGCCAAAAGAGAGGCAAAAAAGAAACACGTACAAAAAAAATATTTAGAATTGGGTTTACTGATCGATCAGCCAAAGCAAGGAGAAGGAAACACAAATGATGGCAACACAGCAAGGCAATTTTTTTCTGATCCTGAAACTGCTGCAACTATTACAGGAGTAGATTTTGAATTATTAATTAAACGCTACAAAATCATACTGCAAGTAATATCATGTAATAAAAAGGTAAATGCAAGAAAATTAGGTCAGTTTGCTAATACAATAGCGAAACTATACAACTATATCATGGGAAAAACATAATTCAACACAATATGCTGCCGATTGGAGATCTTTCTGAAGAATCGCAAGAAAAAAGGAACAAGATTATATTTTCGCGAGCACGACACAAGAAAGATATCTAGATAGTACTAATGAAGACCTCATTAATATTTTACAGTGCACTTCTGATCCATATATCTCCAGCATTCGACAAAAATGGAATTCCTCCCCCATGGAATTGGACAAAGACGCCAAGCAGCTCCTTGAAGATGAACAAGAGACATACTTAGATGAAATTTTCACTAAGACAGTTAAATGAAAAATGTATTCTATGCAAATTAACATTCAAATTAGAGCAACAAAGCACAATAAATATTGAAAATTTATAAGAGAAAATTTTATTTTATTTGGAATAAAATGATTTTCTTAGAATTTATGGTAAAACCTTTTTTCGGATATGGATCTCCTACATATCTGTTATGGATTCGCGTTTAAAATATATTTAAATTGTTCATATAGTAATAAAATTTAAAGCTAACAAACTTAAATTTGTTAGTGATTATGATCACCAAGGCTATTTTTCGAAATTTGACTTACAAGGGCCCTATCAGTAAATGTGGACCGATTGCCCTAAAATTGCACAGGGATATCAACGACTAAAATAAAATTAGTTTTGCTAAATATTATAAACCCGTATTCTAAGTGGTCCATTGGAGAAGACGGCTAAAGGTCAAAATAAAATGGACCCGGGGTAGACGGATTAATTAAGTATGTAATTTTTTAGTTCAGTTAACATTACTATTTATATAATGCAATGTTAAATCACTACATTCACAAATTTTTTTTAAGGCCGATAATACCTATATTTTTAAGTCATTTTGCAATCATATAAAAGTGTACTTTAATAAGGCCCGATTTTAAAGTTAATACATAAAATTGAAGCTTAAAGTGTCTTCTATCCAACAAAAAAAAAATCATTAAAAAATTTCAACCCAGTCAAAAGTTATAGAATTTTGACCGCCAACTCACAAAATGTGCCACTGTGCGGCGTGTGGTGGCGGTGCTTACTGAGTTGGTACGACCACGCCTACTCTAACGCCCACTTTTTTTAATTGATTAATTGCTTCTGCGTGGGTTTTAACAGATTTACTTCATACAAATTGTATCCACATCTTACTGAAGGCGAGGTAAAAATAAAAATTTTATGTGCCACGCCCACTTTCACGCCCTATCACAAAGTATTAATGTTTGTATGTATGTCCTTTATAGAATCGTAAACTATGCATTTGGTCATGTGATGATCTTCGGCAAAGTTATTGTGCATGAGTCCGGGAAGATTTCTCAGTTGGTATGACCACGCCTACTTTAATAATATATAAAAATTAATGTCTGTCTGTATGTTTGTGCTTAATAGGATGCCAAACCCTTGGACTGATCTTCCTGAAATTTTGACAGCATGTTACTGCGACTCTGAAAGGAATAATAGGCTATATACTGTTTTGATTGGACAAACGAGAGTGGCGCCGCCCATATAACCCAAAAATTAAAATCGCCATATTTTGGGCATTTTTTGACGAGAAAAGTGGGTGGGTAGGCAAACTAAAAATCGTAATAGTCTTAACTACTGGATCGATCGTCATTAAATTTTCACAATAGGATATTCTTACGATATTGTAAATTCGTGACTATATAAAGATGTAAGTGCACAAAGGGGCATGGCCTCGCCCACTGAAATACATCGCTTCAGTAGTCTATTATTTTTCATTCACTTGATGTGCCAGGCTTTCCATCACATGTGCTACAACTTAAAATTGGAGTGCCAATCATTTTACTGCGTAATATCGATCACCATCAATGGCACTCAACTTGTAGTAAAAAAAAAAACTGAGAAATAATTCAATAGAAGCGACTATTATAACAGGAAAATATAAACGTACAGATGTACTTTTCTACGCATTCCAATGTTACCAACAGATTTACCATTCGATTTTTAACAATTGCAGTTTCCTGTTCGGTTAGCGTTTGCGATGACTGTTAATATCCCGTGTAGGAAAACCCACCGATTTATGTGTATGCTCCTGATGGACAAACCAAAAATATTGTGTATCCTAAAGCATTGCAATAAATAAATTTAAATCAAATAAATAAATTTTTGTAAATATATAAATACGTTTTATTTTTTTATAACGAGGGGGGGGGGGGGTAGCGAAGCACACCGGGTTTAGCTAGTATTTATATAAAAATTACCACCAACATTTGTACAACTATTGTAAATTCTATTCTATTCTACGACACTACAACATCAGCTGTGAATTTTTTATTGGCAATATGTTTTCATAAAAAAATATGAGCTATGTATATTAATGGAGCATTTATATTTGTGACATGCAGTGTATATATTCAGACCGATTGGTCAAGAATTTACAATCAGACATTTATTTAACCAAATGCTGACTATCTTTTATTTACAAATATTATCAGAATTTACATTAAAAAAAAAACCAACTTTGCTCGAAGTTTTAAAGTAATGAATTTAATAAAATTATGTTAACGATATGTTTTTATTTTTTCTCTTTAGACACCAACAAGAAATATAATAAGCCTGCATTCTATAACAACTCAAAGAGAGACGATTACCAACCCAACGCTTGGGGCACTAATAATTCTCGTAGATCTGATAATGTGTCAGGAAATTATAATAGGGTATTAAATATTCAGCCCAATCATTAATAAAAATTCCGCGGGAGTTTTTTCCCCTTTCCCATTTTTCCTATTAAAATTCAATGTTAAAAAAATAAAAAGGGAAAAAACTCCCGCGGATTTTTTATTCATGATTGGGCTGATTATATATAATTTCAAATCAATGATTGTAAAGAAATATAAATATGTATATAATATAGGCGAGACATGAGGAAAGTGGTCGATACGATAACTATAATTCAGAAAAATTGGACAATAGACCTAGCGCAAATAATGTGCCAGATGATAAGAAAACAAGTGCAGCACCAACAGCTGCAGTTCCCAAAAAGACTACTTGGGCTTCAATTGCTTCACAACCTGCTAAGCTCACATCAAGAGTGAGTGTGATTAATTTTAGTTATTCAGAATTGTTTGTGAATGATTATTGTTGATGCTAACTACAATAACTTTGTTTCATAGACTACACTTACAACTTCCAGCCACAAAAAGAAGGGTCCAGGCATGCCACCTCCACCAATGGTGCCAGGAAAACACAATTTGGACGTGAATACTTGGGATTTGCCGAACAACAATCCACCTCCTGTGCCGTCACCTCCACCTCCTATTGACTTGGGGTTAAATGAAATCAATTCAGATTTTTCACCAGGAATAGGCGCTGATTTTGATTTGGGAGGTCGTCCTGATAACAATAGTGGCCATAACAAAAGCCAAGACGTTCTTCGAGATGAGAACAATAAGCAGAATTACAACAGTAATTTAGGACGTGTACGAAGCTCACCAAACGGTCATTCGCGCAAGAATTGGTCGACCCAACATCCATTGTATCAAGGTGGTCGACAATCAAGCGGTGGATCATCGTCTGGTCTAATACGTCGCGGTGATCCGCCTTCAAGTGGAGGAGATAGTGGAATAAGCGGCGGTGGAGGTAGTGGAGGTGGTGGAAACATTGCAAACGCCGGTCGCTATGGTGATCGTAGGACCAATTACGCATCTTCCAGGCATGAAAACGAGGGTGGATCTGTTGATTACCGCGAAGAAAGCAGTACTAGAAGTGTCGAGGTAAATGATAGAGCTGCTGCTGTTGAATCACCACAAGCGGTCTTAGAGGAACTTCGCGATAAAAATAATTACAATCCGGCTGAAATTGATTTAGATCAGGCTGCTTCAGCCAGGTAAAGTATACTACATAATTATTAAATTATAATAATTTCAGTGATACTGATGATTGTACAACTAACAAAATTACGTGCATCCAGGTTCTTTGTTATTAAGTCGTACTCGGAAGTTGATGTTCATCGCAGCATAAAGTATGAAATCTGGTGCTCAACTGACCACGGAAACAAGAGGCTTGATGACGCCTTTAAAGAACGTAGCAAGAGTGGGGGCAACATCCTGCTCTTTTTTTCTGTGAATGGCTCAGGTCATTTTTGCGGCATGGCTCAAATGATGACTTCAGTGGATTACAACTCAACGTCGAGTGTGTGGTCGCAAGACAAATGGAGAGGCAAATTTAAAGTAAAGTGGATTTATGTAAAAGATGTGCCCAACAAAGATCTGCGCTCCATAACGCTCGAAAATAACGAAAACAAGCCCGTAACAAATTCTCGCGACACGCAGGAGGTTCCACATGCCAAGGGCATTGAAGTGTTACAAATTATCCACACATTTAAACACAACACCTCCATATTTGACGATTTCAACCACTACGAAAAAAAGCAAGAAGAAGAGATGTCTTCAAAGAAACCTGGTGGCTACGATGGCGGACCTCCTTCCACAATAGGACGTAATTTCAATATGCGCCAAAACGATGATCGAGAAAGAAATCGCGACCGGGAGAGAGACCGTGACCGTGATGGTCGTGGTATTGGTGGCGGAGGTGTTCAAAAATATTTCGGTGATAGCTCTTCATTTCGAAGTGATAGAAATAATACTTATCGTGGCGGTTATAATACATATAATGAACATCGCCGTTTCGACAATCACCGAAGTGGTGATCGTGGAGATTTTCGAGACACAGAAGCCGATCGAGAGAACAATGAACAATACAATAACTCAAGCCGACACGTGTCGAAGTACGACTACAATCGTGGGCGAGGTGGGGACGATCGAGCGCTGCCAAAACACAATAATCGGGAGCGGGACTTTCCGGATGAACAGCACATTAAAAGCGAGTCGTCACGAATTCGCTCTGGACCAAGAGAAACTCAAAAAGTTAGTACACTTTAAACATCTCATAATTTATCAAATCTATAGTTGAGTATTCATGTATACATTTTAATTAAGAATTTGGTTTGGATTGTACTAAGTGGGAATGGGGTTCTGTTCTTTATAAGTCAATTTTTGTTTCAGTCAGTTTTGGACAATTTTAGTTTAATGTGTTAAGCATTATATTACAACCATCCCAACTGGTACAAGTGGACCATCTGCAAAACATTAGGTAACCGCTCCACGGGTTGAAACTCTTGTTTTCGACCAGATATCTGTTTATTTTCTTCTCATCTGATCAAGAAACTCGTTTGCTTTCTTCCACGTTTTAGTATTCAAGGAACATGTTGAAGTTTTAAAGATTTTTTCTAATGTTTGGTTTGGTTTCGTTTTTTTTTTTTTTTTTTTGCTTTTTAGCAGGTATGATTCCACTAGCATTGCTTGATTGATTGATTAATTGTAATAGTTTCCTTAAGGGACAATTTAATTTATTATGAAAACATCTTTACATGGTACATTTCTTTTATTTTTTACATTAACTAAAGAAATATGTTAAAATTTAATATTTAAAAATCATTTGGTTAGGGATAAGTGATGTAATGGAGGAAGTCTTATTTCGGACTAACCACTAATGGCGTAATAGATTCGGCTGTAGGATCTCTAGGGTCCTATGGTCCAAGCTGAATATTTCAGGTACCAGTCTACTACTGGATTTGGATAAGTAGTATGGGAATGATAGTGCATGTGATCACGGGCCCTTGTCTAATAAGGGCAGGACGTACAGGTAGGAAAGTGGCGAATATGCGTAGACGAAGAAAGTTGGAAACGGTGAAGCATATTTTCTGCCAATACCCGGGACTTCGCACTCTTTAGACACTTAACGGTGAAAATTCTTCGTGGTTTTGTAGTTGTAGAACTGAGCCATACATCACATAATTATTTTTTTTTAATTTTCAACAGCGTACTGCAATAAATTGTATGGTTATTTGTATTAATATATATTATTTTGTTTTGTAGGACAACGAATATCCCAACTCGGATCGCATTCGGGGCACTGACTACTGATCCGTATAAAAAGATCAGCTAAACTTTATTGATAACTATAGAAGACAAACTAATACAAATAAACAGAAACACAGGCATTCAACACACCGATGTATTTTTATGTACGTGGACATATGCTGTTAATGGGTTCGAGCCAGTATGTATGTTCAACATAATCGGAAAGAAAAGCAGAGCATTTCAGAGGATATTAAATTGTTGAATGAGCAATGGATTTGTGTTGTCGCTATAAATTTTATTTCATTATTTTCTAATTAATCACCACTTATCAAATAATAAACGGTAATCAATCTACAGCATTATATGCCTGAAACAAACAGCAAGAAGCATCAAGTAAAAACACCAATAATAACAAACAATATACATACATAAAATAAGCAACTGCTAAAGAATTTTATTACGATTACAATTCAAACGAAAAGAAAAGCAAAAAAAAAAACATGAGAAACAAAAACAAGAATAATAAAAATATGCATCTTTCTAGGGATCTATTAAATATATTTTAAATGCCGATTTTTACTCCATAACGTTGCAATTAGTAAATCATCAAAAATCAATTTATGTTAATAAAAAACAAACAAAGAAACAAAAAAAAAATAATAATAATAAAACATATTATAAATAAACTAATTAATTAATGATTAATTATAATAACGATAATTAAGATAAAAAATATTGAGATGAAAACAAACAAACATAAACAAAAAAGAGAAAAACAAAAAACTAACGATATATAAGATAATATTTTTACGTAATTATTTATTAGTATATAATGATTATTTTAATTTTGATCGTTTGATTAATTATTAATTGAGAATATAAGAGAGAAACAAGAAAATAATAATTTGATTATTGATAAATTTTCAAAGGTTTGCTAAAGTCATTCCTTGTAGTTGCACTGTAATAAATAAAAAAAAAACATACAAAAGATTAAAAGTAACAAACAAAACCACACTCAGTTTAACTAAAAATCAACATTAAGAAATTATTTGCATCATATTATTGTATGTACAAGTCTAATTATGTATATTACTACATGAAGTAAATTTTCATCTATATACCTAAAAAATAAGAAAATTAAAAAAAAACAATACACAATTTGTAAATTTTATTTCTTCATTATTCAGTGACACGTGTTAGGTAATAAGTATGTACTTTATGTATAAAATAAACAAAAACGTGTGGTAACTAAAGGCCCAACTATAATATGCATAAGCAAGATTAAGCAAATTGCAAAAGTTAACGAAAAGGCTGTCAAATGTATAACCAGTTCAGAGTTAACTTTCAGGTGGCTACAATGACTTTGAAAATTTTTGTCCACAGTTGCTCATTTATGTTTAAAAATAATGTTTTTATTTTAACAAAAAGCCATTAAATGACTATATTTTATAAATATTATTATATTATTTTATAATTAAAAGAAAACTTCGTACCCGAAACGCATAATTTTTCCTTTTTTTTAATTTATCGGCAAAAGTACTAAAATGTACAGCTGTGGCAGCACTAAATTGAAAATAATAATAAACGTTTACATATGTTTTGTTAATTTTCGTATTGTGTTTGCAAAAATGGAGAAAAACTTAAAAATTTAAATAATATAAAAATATTAAAGTTGGCGCTTGAAGGCCTGTGCACATTAAAAGAAATAAGTGAACTACACTGTAAAAGAAGAAGACGCTCTTGTTCTGTCAGAGAAATAAACCACGACAGAAAGACATTTTTGTTAAAATAAAAAGGGCCCTTTTATTATAAAGGCACTTATTTTGTCTACATTTTCTATTAAATTTAAAATAAATGTATTTTCTTCTTTCTCCATTTTGTTAAAAACACAAACAAACAACAAACAGCTGATTACGTACGGAATATGCGATCAGTTTCGCTTTTTGCTTAAGCAAATGACAGTTGAAAAACTTAACGAAAAGTTTCGTTAAGTACATTATAGTTTGTCACATACAATTTATATGTATTTGCAGGGTTGCTTAAGCTAGCATATGCTCATTATAGTTGGGCCTTAAGTCACGGTTTAAGGCCCAACTATAATATGCATAAGCAAGATTAAGCAAATTGCAAAATTTAACGAAAAGGCTGTCAAATGTATAACCAGTTCAGAGTTAACTTTCAGGTGGCTACAATGACTTTGAAAATTTTTGTCCACAGTTGCTCATTTATGTTTAAAAATAATGTTTTTATTTTAACAAAAAGCCATTAAATGACTATATTTTATAAATATTATTATATTATTTTATAATTAAAAGAAAACTTCGTACCCGAAACGCATAATTTTTCCTTTTTTTTAATTTATCGGCAAAAGTACTAAAATGTACAGCTGTGGCAGCACTAAATTGAAAATAATAATAAACGTTTACATATGTTTTGTTAATTTTCGTATTGTGTTTGCAAAAATGGAGAAAAAACTTAAAAATTTAAATAATATAAAAATATTAAAGTTGGCGCTTGAAGGCCTGTGCACATTAAAAGAAATAAGTGAACTACACTGTAAAAGAAGAAGACGCTCTTGTTCTGTCAGAGAAATAAACCACGACAGAAAGACATTTTTGTTAAAATAAAAAGGGCCCTTTTATTATAAAGGCACTTATTTTGTCTACATTTTCTATTAAATTTAAAATAAATGTATTTTCTTCTTTCTCCATTTTGTTCAAAACACAAACAAACAACAACAAACAGCTGATTCCGTACGGAATATGAGATCAGTTTCGCTTTTTGCTTAAGCAAATGACAGTTGAAAAACTTAACGAAAAGTTTCGTTAAGTACATTATAGTTTGCCACATACAATTTATATGTGTTCGCACGTTTGCTTAAGCTAGCATATGCATATTATAGTTGGGCCTTTACATTATGAAATTTTTGTCGCTGCGATTCTTGTCGTATCTTTATTAAAATTGTATTTGCGTCTGCATTGTGAGATTTTTGTTGCAGCGATTTTTTGTGGATGTATACATGTTTTCATATTTTTTGACAATTCCTTTTCAAAATAAACAAAATAATAATAAATTTGTGGTGAAATAACCACATGTATTTGATTGTAGCTAGCACATGCATACATACTAAACCTCTGCATGAATGTATTTATTGTTAAGAAGTACACATGAACTTGCGAAATATGTGCACTTACTCCAAGTATATTTAATGATGAAACAGAATACGACCGTAACTTCAAGCAAAAATGACTCTCAGAGAAAACAGGCCCATAATTGAAACGACGGCTTATTTTCTTTTAAATTACAAAAAACTCACTTTTAAACGTTTCTTTTAATTTCCTTTTGTTTTTATTTTTTTTTGCCCCAGAGCTGCAAAAACATGGTTTTCTTTACAAAATGTATAAAATTTAATGAAAGTATGGCAATATTGTTGAGAGCATTTGTCTCTTAAAGTGAGAGCATAAGAAAAAACGCTGTCAAAATGTGTGGAAAAAAAACGTTCAGCCCCAGTTCTGTTTCATCATTTAAGTACAGGGGCCAAATTATCGCATTCGATATCGAGTAAAATTGATGGTAATTTTCTTATTTGAGATTATGGCATTCGATATCGAGAAAGAAATTTAGTACATTTTATCATAATTTCGATATCGAAATCATTTTTCGATACGATAGCTCATTCGATCACGAATGCGGTAATTTGGCCCCAGGTTTATTTTACGCTCGCACTCTCACCATACATGAAGAGAACATATCGAGTATCAAGCGACAACAAATAAAATTTAAATTTAATATTTTGTTAAAGTGTTGACGTTCTCTTCATAAGAAATGGAAGTAAATGAGGTAAGTTTAAAATATATTTTGTTATTTCTTAAATTATTTAAAACTATTTTTAATGCCCCTATTGCCGTTCTCAACTCAACTAAGTTTGGTCGTCTGTCAGTCAACCCGACTTTAACTCTACATTAACTCTACTACATATAAGTTGTGAATGGCAATACCGATTTATGAAAGACGACCAAATTATTAAAAAAGTTGTGAACCGCAATAGGGGCATAAGTCTTTATTATTTTTTATTCGCATTTTTTACCACCATGAAGAGAACATGATTTTTAAGGTACTTCTTTTTTATTGTTTATGTTGCAAAAGTTCTTTTTTTTTTTTTTTTGGTACTCTATTAACTTCGGCTACTTACTTATTCGTATTTAATAAGCGAACATTCTCTTCACTTCCCTACTTATTCTCTGAGTAAGGCCCAATAAAACAGTGCGTATTTAAGTGTCATTTATTTTTAAAGTGCATTTAAGTACAAAATTTTGTTTTTCACTGAAAAATTAAATGAAACTTAAATGACACTTAAATACGCACTGTTTTATTGGGCCTAAAACTACATTTAAATACGCATTGTTTTATTGGGCATAAGAGTACAAATATATACTACATTCGACAGCGAGTTTCACACATGAAGAAAAAACTTACTCGTTGCAGCTCTCTAATACATACATACATGTATGAAAATAGAAAAACAACGAATGAGGGAACCACAGCGTATACTCTGTGGAGGGAACAAAGGTGTCTCACGAGTACATGCATATGTGTACCCAAGGTGAATTTATACTAGGTGACAGCATAGCGCCAGCTGATTATTCATGGTGAAATTGAAAATGTCAAAAAGTTGTTTACAAATAGTCAAAGTTTATATAAAAAAAAAACTTTTTGACAGTGACGAAAGTTTTTACACAAACAAAAATGCCGGTTGTTCTTGCCTTGTTGTAATTGTTGTAGCAATGCTGTCACCTAGTGTTTAATTTCACCATGTGTGTACCCCTTTTTATACGACTCACCGCTCTCGCCTACAAAGCAAGAATCGCAGCGACAAAAATTTCATAATGTAAACTGGGACTAACTAATACCAAACTTATTCCCATATAGAAATGGACATACAGAAAGAAATCTAAACTATTCGTTATTTACGAATAAGTTTCCTTTTTTTTATAATGAACACGTCTGAAAGAATTTTTGCCTTGAATATTAATGAATAAATGAAAATAAATACTGAGATTAGTTAATCGAAAAATGTATCTAATCTGACGATGACTCAGTTCGCTTAGAAGTATTTACCATACACAACATCAGTAAATTTAACAGTTTGTTATCAAAACAGTCAATGCATTATGTGATCGCAAATGAAAATTGTAGAAATAACAATCTTAATCAGAGCTTATGCATATGTACTAAAGTAGCCCCAAAAATAAATTGTGGATGTTCCCAACTAAAATAAGGTTTACATTTATTCTGAGATACTGGGTCGAATTATTCATTCCTTTCCGCAATTGCGGAAAGAAATTTTTTGTGCGGAAGCATAACTTGAAATTATTCATTCCGTTGCTGCGGTATTTTTCCTTTTTGCGGTATCATCTCTACACCAGAGGTAGGCAAAGCGTAAAATGAGATTGTGTGTGTGAGCGAACATACACAAGCAAACCCAGTAACATAAACATAATTATATAAATTATACAAAACAACTTAGATAGGAAACATACACTCACAATGTATTTTCCGTAACATATAAGAAATTAATAACGAGATTGATATACAAATGGAACTTCTAATACTTCAAAAGCTGATTACATGCATGTTACCAAAAACATTATCAATCATAAAATATTTTTCGTAATTCATTATTAATTTCAAATGTTTGTTGGGAAGTATTTCTGAAAAAATATAAAAGCATCCGCCGCATGTGCACACATTGCCGTCTCAATGACGACTGAATAAAAGAGATTAAGCGTATGTGTAAAGTGCTCTCTGCACTATTGTGCTATAGGATGCCGACCTACATATGCTCTACACAGACAGTATTGCGGCATGCCGCAGGAATGAATAATTACGTTTTACATATCGATCGATATTTCTTTCCGCTTAGTTTTCCTTTCCGTGCAGAATCAATAATACCACCCACTGTTTCGTAAAATGGCGTCAGTAATTGGTGAGCTTGATCAAAAGAAAAAACTTCTAAATATGAGTGACAAAGTGAAAATTTGTTAAACAATATATTAACTTGTAATAATTTTGATACGGTTTAGTTTCGAAAATGGGCAAACAACATGTCATGTACTCCAGAAATGAGACGGTTAATTGAGCAGTGTTACTAAAATGAAAAATTTTCAATATCGGATATTGCACAAAAGTTTTTTTGCTCAAAATAAATGGTATTTAGTGCAATTCACTTGTACAAAAATATAAGGTGTTTTTTTGAGAGGTATATAACTTCGAATTGAAATAAAACACAAGAAAATCCTTTTAATGACCATCAATTTGGCTTTATTGGAAGGATAATTTTATGCCATTGATGCTTAAATATGATTTCAGGCATGTGGCCGCCGCGGCTGGCTCGAATAAAGCGAATTCTACAGGTCCAATTTTCAACCACTTTTTCGAGCATATGGGACCGTATGTCGGCAATAACGCCACGAATGTTGGCTTCCAATTCCCCTAACATTTCTGGTTTGTTGGCGTAGACGAGCGACTTCACATATCCCCAAAGAAAATAATCCAATGGTGTCAAATCACACGATCTTGGTGGCCAATTGACAGGTCCATTCCGCGAAATTTTGCGCTCATCGAATGTTTCCTTCAATAAATCGATTGTGGCGTGCGCTGTGTGGCATGTAGCGCCGTCTTGTTGGAACCACAACTTATCCACATTCATGCCATCCAATTCGGGAACAAAATAGTCGGTTATCATGGCTCTATACCGGTCTCCATTAATTCGGGTCCTCTTCAACACTTTGCTCTACAGCGGCAATTGTTTCTTCGGTGCGCACTGTTCGACGTTTCTGCGGATGCGTATTATCACATAGAGTAAACGTAGTGCGAAAACGATCCATGGTTAACCGAATTAATTGCTCTGATGGACGATTATGTCGACCATAAAATGGACGGAGCTTGCGGTAAACTTCGCGAACTGAACCGTTATTTCCGAAATAAATTTGCACAATTTGCAAGCGTTGTTCTTTTGTCAACCTGTTCATGATGAAATGGCAAACCAAACTGAACATAAATGACATTAGAGTTGCCAGATTTGATCACAAAATGCCAGTTTTATCTCTTTTCGAAAAACAAACCTGTAAAAAAACACCCTATACAAAGAAGTTTGCAACCCACACGGACAATAAGAAGACGCTTAAATGAGTCAGGGCTTCATGGGTGCATTGCACAAAAAACGGTTAGTGAAGTGTTGGCTTTTGGATCAAAATCTTGATGTTCTTGACTGGCCACCTTAAAGTCCTGATCTTAACCCAATTGAAAACTTATGGGCAATTCTAAGAAGAGACCTAAAGGACCAAAATCCACGAAATAATAATAAACTGTTTCAGTTGGTGCAACAAAGCTGGAAAAACATATGTATATCTGCAAACATGCCAGCCTTTAATTAAGAGTTTACCAAAAAGAATGTTGTAAAAAACCAGGGTTGTCCAAGAAAATATTAAACCTCACTAAGGAAATATTCATTTAAAACCCAACAAAGTATATATATTCTTGGTCCTTACGAAATTCTAAGTCGATTGAGCCATGTCCATCTGTCTGTCTATGTAAAACACTCTCACGTCCAAAGAACACATCAGAAATTAACAAAGTTTACAAAAAACCGTTTATAATTCTCCTAAGCAGTTTGGTATTGAAAATCAGCAAAATCGGTATGGTAGAACCAGAGTTATGGACCAAAATGTAAGACAACCTCCATAAAAATTTCATTGATAAATTTGACATTTATCTTGCAACTTATATATTATATAATATATATAATATATTGCAGATATTGCCATGAAATTTTGTACACATAATTTGTATGATAAAAGAAGAAAGAGTGAGGAAAATAGTAAGAATCGGTCCATAATTTCTCATAGCCCCCAAACAAATATCTTCCCGAAATATGGCTTAATGATAAATAAATCCCTATAAAATTAGAATATTAATACAAAATTCGGCAAAAATAAGTGTCATGTAAACAGAAATCGCTAAACGAAATTTTGTTTTGTTCGGCCCATGTTTGACCATAGACCCCATATAACGTCCACATCTAAAATTCTTTTAAATACATATAAATCTGGTACAAATATACATAGTTACCAGGGGGGTTACTCTCTATTGCGATGCGAAAGCAAATTCGATGCGATAAGCGTACAAATTGATACTCTTAGAGAGTAACACCCCAGGTTAAAATTTGAAACAAATAATTCTTATACATATATAAATTGTTGTACTACATTTCATGATGGTCGGTCCATAATTGATCATAGCTCCCATACAAGGACTACATCCGAAAAAATCATCTATCTCATAAATATCGGTATCGACTGATTATTTACATAAACACAAAAATCATACTATAAAAATTTATGAATTTCGGTCCCATATTTAACCGTATCCCCTATATAAAGCCCTATTCCGAAAATCACCTCAACATTCATAAATCTCGTATAAATAACTATACCGATCCAAAATTTTACACGGAGAATTTACATATACATACAGTATCGAACAAAACCTAAGCACCCCTCAGAACATTTTTTTAAATGATATTTTTTTTAAGAAAACAAAGTTATTAACAATTTTTTTTATTTTTTTTTTTGTTTATTTATATCTTTATTATTGAAAAACACTAACTTAAGGAATTCAGAATTTAATAAAAAAAGTTAAAATTCAAAAAGTAATTTAAGTCGGAAATATAAGTGGACAAACCTAAAGCACCCCCTAATATTGTGCTTGAAAATTTTACTATTTAATTTTTTTTTTTTAATTTTGCTATTAAGCTGCAGTGTTAAGAAGAATAACTTGTTCGAATTTATGCGAAAATTGTCATTGTTTTAAAGTTTTCGTTGAGATAAAGGTTTTGGCCGATACTGTATGCCAAAATCAAACTGCTGGATTTATATCGGTCTATATTTGATCATATCCATATAAGGTCCACTACCGAAATTCACGTTAATACTAATATGTATCTTAAATATGCTATTATTATACTGAAATAAAATGTGGAATATCCTAATATGTATGTATAAAATTCTCTGATCCGAAATTTAAGAAAATCGGCCCATGTTTTGTCATTGCTCACACATAAGTTAAAAAACGTATGCTATTGGATTTTGTAGCCGGTAGTCAATATTTGGCAATAGAGTCCCAAATGGAGCCTACCTCCGATTATAACATCCAACCATACAACTCTTGTAAACAACGTTATTGAGATGAATTTTATCAAATCACATTACTGGATGCTGGATTTAAAAGCTTTAATTTAATTAATTAGTCCGTTTGTACTACAAGAATTACTTCCTGAGTCGATTTAACGATGTCCGTCCGTCCGTCTGGTTGGCAGACTGCCCATGTAAAGCTTGTGCGCAGAGTACAGGTCGGAATTTTGAAGATATTTCGATAAAATTTGGTACATGACATTTTTCAACCCAAGGACGGATGGGATTGAAACTGGTGGAAATCGGTCCATTATTTCACCTTGCCCCCATACAAATCTCCTCCCGAAATTGGGGTTTAACGATCATAAATATTTGAATTATGCAAGTATCCAAACAATTTTCACCACAAATGAGTGGTAAATGAAGCCAAATCACATCTAGAAATTTTATGATGATCGGTCCATAATTAGTCGTAGCTCCCATATAAGGCCCACTTCAGAAAATCACTTTAACGACCATAAATTTTTTTTTAATGTTGGTATCCAAATAAAATTCAACACAGATTAGTTTCATATATGTATGTATATATACAGAAATTAGGACACCTTATTTTATAATGGTCGGTCCATAATTAGTCGAAACTTCCATATAAGACCCTCTTCGTAATTCACTTTAACCTCTATAAATATTTTAAAAGTATTTATATAAAGTTTAACACATATAATATTTATTTTCAAAGAAATCATGACACTAAATTTTTGAATGATTGGTCCATAACAAGTAAAATCTCCAACATAGCGCCCATTTTTGAAAAATTGTTTTATACATATGCTGGGGTATGGTCGGGCTTGACCGACTATACTTTCTTGCTTGTTAAAAATGAGATTTGAATCTTTTAAAATTGTTTTGCCCTATTTTGACAGCTCAGTATTTACTTGAACTAGAGTTTTAAGTTCTAGAACCAGATAATTATTTTTGTATATAGTAATGAGAATATAAGATTAGGCAGATTGCGATCTAATTGCTTTTAGATAATAATGGAAATTTAGATATGTAGTATAGTTTTTGCGTCGGTTTCAATCTTAAAATGTTATAAACTTCTTCATAATGCAGTCAAAATGTGTTGTATATGTACATACATATGTATATATGTATGTATGTATGTATGTACATATATAATTTTTCCACATAATAAAAATTTAATTTCGAAAGTTAGTTGAAGACAAAAAAACATTTTTAGTAGATACCTTTGTGGGAATAAATCATGAATAAATGTTTGAATCTTATGTTTTCTGCGTGTTTAAACAAAACGCATGACAGTACGAATAAATTTTGTAAGCAGATATAAATATTATGCCATTTTAACCAATTTGCTTTAAAATTCCACGTGGTTCGATTTTAAAAAAGGTTAAATTTGAATCAATATACAAAATTTCTTAAGTTTTCTAAGAAACTGTCAAAAATAATAATACATAATACTAAACTGGGGCCAAATTACCGCATTCGTGATCGAATGAGCTATCATATCGAAAAATGATTTCGATATCGATATTATGATCTCATCGAACTGTTCGGACGTGTTATTTTTAGTGCGGCTGAATTTTCGGTGAAAAAATCGTAATAGGTGAAAAAGTGTAATAGGTTGAAATAAAACAAAAAAGGGAAAAATAACCTATTACGAGTTATTTAAAAAAAAAATCTACGGTAATTAAAAAAAAAACACTAAAAATCGCATAAAAACTGTATGAGTGTTCCTCTCAGATGTAATTCTGAGAAAGAGCTTAGCTCGACTAGAAAAACTATATGGGTCTCTGAGGAAGAATCCTTAAAAAAATCTGTGGAGAATTTTCTCACTACAAGAGCCGTAGAACGGCTTCGTTCCTGTTCGCCCAATATAGTGATTTCAACAGATGAAAAAACATCATCTTCATCAAATAGTGCAGTCAAACCCAAAAAACAAGTAGGTATGGATAAGTACATCACCGTTCTCAAGCGACAGAGGAGCCCGACATCTGCTCAAATGTCTTCCAACTCAAAAGTTCCTAAGACCGTCAATAGTGATAAACCAAATGACCAAAACAGATTTTCTCTACTTCAGACGGAAGACCCAGAAATACCGAAAAACACATTTAAGCCCCCACCAATTTACCTGAGAGAGCCCACTTCCAATAAACTGATACAAGGAATTGTTGCTGTAATAGGTGAAAACATGTTTAGCGTAACCTCAATTAAACATGGAAATATCTGCGAGACAAAGATGATTTTCGAAAATTGTCCAACCAGCTGGAGAGGGAGACTAGGGATTTCTATACCTACCAGCTCAAAAGCGCAAAAGGACTCTAAGTCGTTCTAAAGGGTATAGACCCATGTGTTGATTCTGCGGAGATAAATACCGGTTTAATGAACAAAGGGTTCAAAATCAAGAGCGTAGTGAATATTAGAAACCGTGAAAAGATCCATCAGCCCATGTTCAGGGTAGAATTGGAACCTGGAGATGTTGTCTTAAAGAAAAACGAGTCCCATCCCATCTACAATCTGATTTACCTTCTGCATCGTAGAATCACCGTGGAAGAACCACATAAGCGTCAGGGACCCGTACAGTGTCTCAACTGTCAAGACTTTGGTCACACCAAGGCGTATTGTAAATTGCCGACAGTTTGTGTTGCGTGTGGGTAGCTACATGCAACTGCTCAATGCGATAAGTCGAAAACTGATTCAAAAATCAAAAAATGCAGTAACTGCGGAGGTAATCATACCGCAAATTATAGAGGTTGTCCAATTTACACTCATTTGAAAGGCATAAGAACCAACAAGACGTCAGTATTACCTGATCGTCCTCAACAGCCTAATTTTGCTTCGAGTAACAATTTCCCTCAATTGTTACGGTCCACTAGTCATGTAAACGCGCCTAGTTCTAGACAAGTTTCTTACGCAAACTTGGTTAAATCTAATATGCCAGGTTTGGAGCAAGAACCTAAATCACAATATTTCGAGCCGCATATCACATTGCAGACTCTTGTCCAAACTATGAACACTTTTACGACCACTATGACATCCATGATGCAGGAAATGCTGAAAATGCAATCCATTATCTTACAAGCCATTTTAAAGAAATGATTTGTTTAAAAATTTGTTTTTGGAACGCGAACGGCCTCCGCCAACATAAAAACGAACTGGAACACTTCCTGATGGATAAGCAGATTGATGTCATGATGATTGCTGAAACTCACTTGACGGCGACAGCGTACTTCAAAATTAATGGCTACGTGTTGTATGAAACTAAAGATCCCCGCGGAAGAGCATGTGGAGGATCGGCAATTCTTATAAAGAACAGAATAAAACATTATTTAATGAACAACATATGTGAGGATTACCTACAAGCAACAAACATTTGTATTGAATTCTGTCAATACAATTTTATTTTATCATCAATTTATTCGCCGCCTCGATTTTCAATAAAAGAACACCAATACTACAGCTTCTTCAATTCTCTTGGAGCTAGATTTTTAGTTGCTGGTGACTTTAACACCAAATACACATTTTGGGGTTCACGTCTGGTGACCCCGAAGGGTCGTGAACTCTTCAACACCATTGCCAAAATGGGATTAGATGTACTCTCAAGCGGGCATCCCACTTACTGGCCGACGGACCGACGGAAGATTCCCGATGTTATTGACTTTGGAGTAGTGAAAAATATCACTGTAGAATCGATACAAGTGGAGCCTTCATTAGACTTGTCTTCAGATCACTATCCTTCTATTATTTCAATGCGTTTCCTTCAAGGGAATGGCTCTTCATTTTGAGTTCAGTCTCGTCTCATCGAACTGTTCGGACGTGTTACTTTTAGTGCGGCTGAATTTTCGGTGAAAAAATCGTAATAGGTGAAAAAGTGTAAAAAGTTAAATTAAACAAAAAAGTGAAAAAAATAACTCGTAATAGGTTAAAATATATAAAAAAAAAAAACATTAAACATCGTATAAAAACTGTATGAGTGTTCCTCTCAGATGTAATTCTGTGAAAGAGCTTAGCTCGTCTAGAAAAAATAAATGGGTCTCTGAGGAAGAATCCATAAAAAAATCTCTGGAGAATTTTCTCACTACAAGAGCCGTAGAACGGCGTCGTTCCTGTTCGCCCAATATAGTGATTTCAACAGATGAAAAAACATCATCTTCATCAAATAGTGCAGTCAAACCAAAAAAACAAGTAGGTATGGATAAGTACATAACCGTTCTCAAGCGACAGAGAAGCCCGACATCTGCTCAAATGTCTTCCAACTCAAAAGTTCCTAAGACCGTCAATAGTGGTAAACCAAATGACCAAAACAGATTTTCTCTACTTCAAACGGATGATCCAGAAATACCAAAAAAGACATTTAAGCCCCCACCAATTTACCTGAGAGAGCCCACTTCCAACAAACTGATACAAGGAATTGTTGCTGTAATAGGTGAAAACATGTTTAACGTAACCTCAATTAAACATGGAAATATCTGCGAGACAAAGATCCAAGTGAATAGGGAAGATGATTTTCGAAAATTGTCCAACCAGTTGGAGAGGGAGACTAGGGACTTCTATACCTACCAGCTCAAAAGCGCAAAAGGACTCCAAGTCGTTCTAAAGGGTATAGACCCATGTGTTGATCCTGCGGAGATAAAAACCGGTTTAATGGACAAAGGGTTCAAAATCAAGAGCGTAGTGAATATCAGAAACCGTGAAAAGATCCCTCAGCCCATGTTCAGGGTAGAATTGCAACCTGGAGATGTTGTCTTAAAGAAAAACGAGTCCCACCCCATCTACAATCTGATGTACCTTCTGCATCGTAGAATCACCGTGGAAGAACCACATAAGCGTCAGGGACCCGTTCAGTGTCTCAATTGTCAAGAATTTGGTCATACCAAAGCGTACTGTAAATTGCCGACAGTTTGTGTTGCGTGTGGGGAGCTACATGCAACTGCTCAATGCGATAAGTCGAAAACTGACGTAAAAATAAAAAAATGCAGTAACTGCGGAGGTAATCATACCGCAAATTATAGAGGTTGTCCAATTTACACTCATTTGAAAGCCATAAGTACCAACAAGACGTCAGTATTACCTGATCATCGTCAACAGCCTATTTTGGCATCGAGTGACAATTTCCCGCAATTGTTACGGTCCACTAGTCATGTAAACGCGCCTAGTTCTAGACAAGTTTCTTACGCTAACGTGGTTAAATCTAATATGCCTAATATTAACGAGCCTAATATTAACACTCTAGAGACTACATTGCAGACACTTGTCCAAACCATGAACACTTTTACGACCACTATGACATCCATGATGCAGGAAATGCTGAAAATGCAATCCACTATCTTACAAGCCATTTTAAAGAAATGATTTGTTTAAAAATTTGTTTTTGGAATGCGAACGGCCTCCGCCAACATAAAAACGAACTGGAACACTTCCTGATGGATAAGCAGATTGATGTCATGATGATTGCTGAAACTCACTTGACGGCGACAGCGTACTTCAAAATTAATGGCTACGTGTTGTATGATACTAAAGATCCCCGCGGAAGAGCATGTGGAGGATCGGCAATTCTTATAAAGAACAGAATAAAACATTATTTAATGAACAACATATGTGAGGATTACCTACAAGCAACAAACATTTGTATTGAATTCTGTCAATACAATTTTGTTTTATCATCAATTTATTCGCCGCCTCGATTTTCAATAAAAGAACACCAATACTACAGCTTCTTCAATTCCCTTGGAGCTAGATTTTTAGTTGCTGGTGACTTTAACGCCAAACACACTTTTTGGGGTTCACGTCTGGTGACCCCGAAGGGTCGTGAACTCTTCAACACCATTGCCAAAATGGGATTAGATGTACTCTCAAGCGGGCATCCCACCTACTGGCCGACGGACCGACGGAAGATTCCCGATGTTATTGACTTCGGAGTAGTGAAAAATATCCCTGTAGAATCGATACAAGTGGAGCCTTCATTAGACTTGTCTTCAGATCACTCTCCTACTATTATTTCAATGCGTTTCCTTCAAGGGAATGGCTCTTCATTTCGGGACATATCTAAAACCAGAGTAAGTTGGATAAAGTATAAAAAGTATTTAAGTTCCCACTGCACGGAAAATGTTGTGTTGAGAACTACCGCGGATATTGATGGGTCGATTGGCAAGTTTACTGAGGACATACGAAGAGCTGTACATCACGCCTCCACATATGACGTTGAATGCAGACGTGGGACAAACAGAACTTATTTCGCTGAACTCGATCATCTCCTGGCAGAAAAAAGAAGAGTTAGAAGAGAGTGGCAAATTCATAGGTCTCCTCAACTGTTAGAGGAAAGCCTCCTCTGCGAAATCCGACTGGAGACTGGGCTAGAAATGATTCCGAGAAAGGGACTTTATTTGTTAACCATTTGAGAAATGTGTTTACTATAAACAACTCAATTAATGCATCTGATTTGGCTCCACTCGTTATTAGACCTCCTGTACCTCTAAGACTTAGCTTTAATGATGTTCAAAGCGCTATTGGTACTCTGAATCTTAAAAAAGCTCCAGGTATGGATAAAATCAGCAACAAAATGCTTGTGGAGTTACCTCGTGTAGCTAGAAGAATCATCCTCTTTATTTTCAATGCTATTTTACGCCTAGAATACTATCCTGCAGATTGGAAGGTATCTATGATTACCATGATTCCTAAGCCAGGGAAGGACCCCACTAAAGTAGAGTCATATAGGCCAATTAGCCTACTGCCGACAATTTCTAAACTGTTCGAAAAATTGTTAATGACTAAGTTGACTCCAATTCTGAATGACACTGAATGTATTCCAAATCATCAATTCGGATTCAGAGCTAAACACAGTACCATCGAACAAACTCACAGATTGGTAAATGTGATAAGAGGGTCGTTTGAAGATAAAAAATACTGCTCCGCCCTTTTCATTGATGTGTCCCAAGCGTTCGACAAAGTTTGGCATGACGGTTTAATGCACAAAATTAAATTAACTCTGCCTGCTAACACCCATAAACTCATGGAAAGTTATTTATACGGTCGCAAATTTAAAATCAAAGAAGGCAATTTTTTAAGTACCGCTCAGCCAATTGAATCAGGTGTGCCACAGGGTAGCATACTGGGCCCTACTTTATATTTGATTTATGCCTCCGACATGCCGTCAGACCCCAAAATCCACACGTCAACTTTTGCAGACGATACAGCCTTTGTCAGCGTCCATAAGGACCACCAAGTTGCATCACAGAATTTGCAGAATTATGTTTATAAACTAGAGAATTGGCTAGAGCTTTGGAAAATCAGGGTAAATGAACAAAAATGTATTCATATCACTTTCACATTGCGAAAAGATACCTGCTCGTCCATCAGAATAAATAATCAAATTATTCCTCAACATAATGAAGTCAAATACCTCGGCATTCACCTCGACCGCCGTTTAACTTGGAAGTCTCATATTGAAGCGAAACTTACTCAGATGAGATTAAAAGCAGTGCAACTTAATTGGCTAATTGGCAGAAATTCTTCATTAAAGTTGGATTGCAAACTATTGTTGTACAATGCAATACTAAAGCCAATCTGGTGTTATGGAATTCAATTATGGGGTACTGCCTCAGCATCAAACATTGAAAAAATTCAAAGGGATCAAAATAAAATTCTACGTATTATTACTGCAGCTCCATGGTATGTTAAAAATTCTCGAATCCACAAAGATCTAGGCGTGCCATTAGTAAACGTCGAATTTACAAAATATGCGTCAAAGTACGTCAGCAAACTTGAACAACATCCAAACCCACTTGCACGAGACATCCTTAACTTTAGTGGCCACAGTCGGTTGAGAAGGAGGGATACCCTTGCTTTAACTCAAGCGCAAAATAGATGACTTGATCAGTTGATATGAAATTTTTGTAGTATCATAAAAATTTTTTGTCTAGCACTGGCTGGGCTTATTATTTTATTTTTAGTATTAAGATTTGAAAACTTATTGTTAGTTCATAATATGAAGATTCAATAAATAACTAAAAGCTAAAAAAAAAAAAAAAAAAAAAAAGTTCCCACTGCACGGAAAATGTAGTGTTGAGAACTACCGAGGATATTAATGGGTCGATTGGCAAGTTTACTGAGGACATACGAAGAGCTGTACATCACGCCTCTACATATGACGTTGAGTGCAGAAGTGGGACAAACAGAACTTATTTCGCTGAACTCGATCATCTCCTGACAGAAAAAAGAAGAATTAGAAGAGAGTGGCAAATTCACAGGTCTCCTCAACTGAAAGCTAGTCTACGAGAATGCAGAGATATACTAAGAAATTTCTTAGAAATCCAAAGAACGGCCTCACTTAGATCTTATTTGGAGGGTCTTGATAGTACCTCACAATCTGACTATTCGTTATGGAAGGCGGCACGAGGTTTAAAAAGACCAGTTAGAGGAAGCCTCCTCTGCGAAATCCGACTGGAGACTGGGCTAGAAATAATTCAGAGAAGGGGACTTTATTTGTTAACCATTTGAGAAATGTGTTTCCTATAAACAACTCAAATAATGCATCTGATTTGCCTCCACTCGTTATTAGACCTCCTGTACCTCTAAGACTTAGCTTTAATGATGTTCAAAGCGCTATTGGTACTCTGAATCTTAAAAAAGCTCCAGGTATGGATAAAATAAGTAACAAAATGCTTGTGGAGTTACCTCGTGTAGCTAGAAGAATTATCCTAATTATTTTTCATGCTATTTTACGCCTAGAATACTATCCTGCAGATTGAAAGGTATCTATGATTACCATGATTCATTAGCCAGGGAAGGACCCCACTAAAGTAGAGTCATATAGGCCAATTAGTCTACTGCCGACAATTTCAAAACTGTTTGAAAAATTGTTAATGGCTAAGTTGACTCCAATTCTGAATGACACTGAATGTATTCCAAATCATCAATTCGGATTCAGAGCTAAACACAGTACCATCGAACAAACACACAGATTGGTAAATGTGATAAGACGGTCGTTTGAAGAGAAAAAATACTGTTCCGCGCTTTTCATTGATGTTTCCCAAGCGTTCGACAAAGTCTGGCATGAAGGTTTAATGCATAAAATAAAATTAGCTCTGCCTGCTAACACCCACAAACTTATGAAAAGTTATTTATATGGTCGCAAATTTACAATCAAAGAAGGCGATTTTTTAAGCCCCGCTCAGCCAATTGAAGCAGGAGTACCCCAGGGTAGCATACCTTTATTAGCGTTCATAAGGACCATCAAATAGCATCACAGAATTTGCAGAAATATGTTTATAAACTGGAGAATTGGCTTGAGCTTTGGAAAATCAGGGTTAACGAACAGAAATGTATTCATATAACACATTGCGAAAAGATACCTGCTCGTTCATCAGAATAAATAATCAAATTATCCCGCAACACAATGAAGTCAAATACCTCGGCATTCACCTCGACCGCCGTTTAACTTGGAAGTCTCATATCGACGCAAAACTTACTCAGATGAGATTAAAAGTAGTGCAACTTAATTGGCTAATCGGCAGAAATTTTACATTAAAGTTGGATTGCAAATTTTTGTTGTACAATGCAATTCTAAAGCCAATCTGGTGTTATGGAAATTAATTATGGGGTACTGCCTCAGCATCCAACATTGAAAAAATTCAAAGGGGACAAAATAAAATTCTACGTATAATTACTACAGCTCCATGGTATGTTAAAAATTCTCGAATCCACAAAGATCTAGGCGTGCCATTAGTAAAAGTCGAATTTACAAAATATGCGTCAAAGTACGTCAGCAAACTTGAACACCATCCAAACCCACTTGCACGAGACATCCTTAACTTTAGTCGGTTGAGAACTCAAGCGCAAAACAGATGACTGGATCAGTTGATGTGAAATTTTTTTAGTATCATAAAAATTTTTGTCTAGCACTGGCTGGGCTTATTATTTACTTTTTAGTATTAAGATTTGCGGCAAGGTTATTTATTATCCCTACACAAAACTGATGGTTCAGATTGTTTAAACGCAATAGACCACGATAAATCTTATAAAATAAATTTTGATAGTTTGGGAATATTTTTGTGTAGACAGTATGCATGATTTGGCGTTTCTAAGACCCAAATTCAAATCTTCTGATTATATGAAATTACTACATGGAAGTCGCCAAGCAAAAGGAATGGTTATTTTCGCTATATCAAAACCCGATTGAGAACATTTGGGGAATTTATGATAAAAAGCTAAAAGTGATTTTGTTTAAAAAATAAGTCCACATTTGCAACATTTAAAACTGTTCCACAATAATGTTTTAAGCATAAATTGAATATTTCGAAGAGGTGATTAAAAATATAAGTTTCTCGCTTTTATGCCCTCCACCACCATAAGTGGTGAATGAGGGTATATATAAGTTTGTCATTCCGTGTGTAACAATGAGAAATACTCATCTGAGACCCAACAAAGTATATATATTCTTGGTCCTTACGAAATTCTAAATCGATTGAGCCATGCCCGTCTTTATTCTCTGTAAAACACTTTCACGTCCAAAGGCCAAAACCGAAATTAACAAAGTTTACAAAAAAAAACCGTTTATAGTTCTCCTAAGCAGTATGGTATTAAAAATCAGCAAAATCGTAGAATACGAATTATGGACCAAAATGTGAGACAACCTCCATAAAAATTCGATATTGTTAAACATTTTTCTTCCAATTTTTTTAAATATCTTGCAGATATGCCCATGAAATTTTGTATACGCTGTTTTTATGATAAAATAAGAAAGTGTGAGGAAAATAGTAAGAATAGGTCCATGATTTCTCATAGCCCCCAAACAAATATCTTCCCGAAATATGGCTTAATGATAAATAAATGCCTATAAAATTGGAATATCAAGACAAAATTCACGAAAAATAAGTTTTATACAAAAATAAATCGCAAAACGAAATTTTTTTAGTTCGGCCCATGTTTGACCATAGACCCCATATAAAGCCCACTTTCAAAATTCACTTAAATACGCATAAAACTGATTAAATACTGTTAAAATTGAACAGAAATAATCCTTATAGGTAAATAAATTGTTGTACTAAATTCTACGGTAGTCGGCCCATAATTGGTCATAGCACCCATACAAGGACCACATCCGAAAAAGTCATTTATCTTTATACATATATATCGTACAAATATCGGTAACGACTCAAAACTTTGCACAGATCATTTACACATATACAAAAATCATCCCACAAAATTTTATGCATTTCGGTTAATTTTTAACCGTATCTTCCGAAAATCAATTTAATAATCATTAATCTCTTATAAATAACGGTACCGATCCAAAATTTTACACGGATCATTTACGAAATTAACTTTAATACTAATAAGTATTTTAAATATACCGTTATTATGTTGAAATCCGACGTGAGATATCCACATATGCATAAAATTCTCTGTTTTAAAACTTAAGAAGATCGGCCCATGATTTGTCATAGCTGCCATATAAGGACCATTTCCGAAAAACAATTTAACCCACAAAAATGTGTAATAAATATCGATATCGAACCAACTTTTATATAGATCTGTAATTTTAATCAAGAAATCATAATAATATAGGCAATTATGCTACTGGATTTTGTAGCTGTCAGTCAATAATTGGCAATAGCTCCCGAATTAAGTCCACTTCCGAGCATAACAACCAACCATACAACTCTTGTAAATAACGCTATTGAGATGAAATTCAACCAATATAATCCTAAAATACGTAGAAACCATATTAGTGGATACTGGTTTTAGAAGCTATCAGTCGATAACTGGTCCACTTCTACTCTGCCACTCATAAATCGTTTGTAAATAATATTATTGAGATCAAATTCAAACAAAAGAGCCTCACCTTATATCTTATCCTTTTTATGCCCTACACCACCATAGTGGGGAGGGTATATTGATCGACTCTGAATCACTTCCTGAGTCGATTTAACGATGCCCGTCCGACTGGCTGGCTGTCCATGTACAGCTTGTCTGTACAGAACAGGAAATAACTTCAAAATTGCGACCCGTGCTCTGCGCACAAAGTTTCATGTACATTTATGTTTAATTTTATTGGTATAACAAAATTTTTAAGAGATTTATACTATGTTTCCACGGTACATGCTTCGCTCTCTATTCATGCTTCACACCCCAATCATGAGCGAAACAACATGCTTCACCATACAAAATTTTAAGAGCGAATCAAGTAGATTCATATTGAATCTACTTGCGAAGCACGAAAAATTGCACTCTTCTCTAATTTTTACCGCAAGTTTATCTGCACTAGCTGTAAAAATTTAATATTATTGTAAACAAAGCAAATTATTTTCTTGTTGCTGGAAGTAAAGAAAGTAAATGCTTACGAATGTATGTTTTTTTCAAATAAGCTAACTAATTTCCACTCACTTTTTTTGTCCATTAAGAAAAATTATTTTCCACAAATTGTAAATTCTGTTTTTTTTAATTCTGTTTGTTTATTAAATACAACTGTCAAATCGAATAAGTTTATTAGTCATGTAAACAGCATGATTCATAAACAAGATTCAGAAGGTGAAGCAGGTGATTCAAGTCGTCGTGGAAACATAGTATTATGGTCGTTTAAAGAAATTTCGAGAGTGGTACTTATATGGCAGCTACATATGACTTTTTATAAACCGATCATTATGAAATAAGTCCGAATGATTTGCGTATATGCAAATTATTTTCGTTAAATTTTATTTGGATACCAAAATGTTTATAACTTTTACGTTCGAAACGTAATTTTCGAAATTGGGCCTTATATGGAACGACCAAAAAATTGTTTTTCTTCTTTTTATATAAAACTTTATGTGCAGAAATGTGTATGTTTACCAAGCATAAATAAATGAAACATTTATGTCCCGTAAAGGTCAACTTCGGGAAGACATTTGTAAGGGAATTCTTCGGCCGAATAAAACGAATATAGAATAATATTTTTGGATGTTACAAACAAACATGAAATTTATTGATTTTAGTGGAACGAGAATTTTGTTTTCTTTTTTACATCAGCAAACTGCGCTCAGAAATGGCAAAATATGAGCAAAATGAGACAAACTCGATTTTGGTCATATTTTTGGATATATCGGGAATGCTATGTTCTGTACATACTCGTAGACAATACTTATTTACAAGGAACTATTTTTTTAAACTAAAATGAAGGAAGATTATGCTATTTACTGTTTACTATTGTGGTTTTTCGACAGCGGTTTCAATTGTAATAGAGATTTAATTAGTTGATCATATTTTTATTTGAGCGAGTAAGTAAGTGCATTTTACATCAGAAATATTCAAACGAACATTTTCTCGTCTAAATATACATACATATACACATATGCAGACAAGTTTTACAGAACAATCATCATCGTCATCCTCACTTTAAAGCTAAATATACGATATTTATAATATTCTATATATGTACATACAGTGTATCATAAAACTATTTAGCTATTTATTTTCAGAATAAATTTGTTTTTCCTTCATACATAAAGTTGATAATAAACATTGTATGTACGTATGTATATTCATTATTGGATAGTTGTTGCATTCTATTATTATACCCTTCACCTTCATGAGAAGGGTATATATAAGTTTTTCATTCCGTGTGAAATTTCTGCAATATAATTTTCCGACGCTATAAAGTATATATATTCTGGATCCTTGTAGATAGCGCAGTCGATTAAGCCATGTCCGTCTGTCTGGATGTTGAAATCAGTTTTTTGAAGTCCCCAGATATATTCGGGATCCAAATCTTCAATAATTCAGTCAGAAATGCTTTCGAGAAGTTTGCTATTTAAAATCATCAAAATCGGTTTAGACCAACCAGAGTTATGGACCAATATGTGAGACAACCTCCATAAAAATTTGATATTTTTTGTCCATTTTATTGCAATATTTTGAAATATATTGCAGATAATACCATGCAATTTTGTATGCATTTGTTTTATGATAAAAGAAGAAAGTGTGAGGAAAATAGTAAAAATCGGTCCATGATTTCTCATAGCCCCCATACAAATATATATCTTCACGAAGTATGGCTTAATGATAAATAAATGCCTATAAAATTGGAATATCAAGACAAAATTCAGCAAAAATAAGTTTTATACAAAAAGAAATCGCAAAACGAAATTTTTTTTTAGTTCGGTCCATGTTTGACCATAGACCCCATATAAAGTCCACTTCCAAAATTCACTTAAATGCGTAAAACAGATATAAATAATGTTAAACGGCTAAATTTTACACAAATACTCTTTATAGACAAATAAATTGTACTAAATTTTATGGTGGTCGGCCCAGAACTGGTCATAGCTCCCATACAAGGACCACATCTGAAAAAGACATTTTTCCCTATATATATTGTATAAATATCGGTACCGACTCAGAACACAGATTTGAATTTCGGTCTATTTTTAACCGTATGCCCCATATAAAGCCCTCTTCCGAAAATCACTTTAATTCTCATAAATCTCTTATAAATACCAATCCCAAATTTTACATTTATCATTTACATACATACCTAAATCAAACTGTTGGATTTTGAGAATATCGGTCCATATTTGACAATATCCCCCACATAAGGTCCACTCTCGAAATCTACGTTAATACTAATATATATCTTATATATACCGTTATTATGTTGAAATTCGACGTGAAATATCCTCATATGCATGAAAATAACTGTTCCAAAATTTAAGAAGATCGGTCCATAATTTGTCATAGCTGCCATATAAGAACCATTTCCAAAAATCAAATAAATTCGGGTCAAAAAATATTCTTTTCGGATTTAACCCATATTCGGTCCATATTTTATAATCACGATATATATCGTTGGAAAGGTATTATTAATGTACTACAAATTATCAATCACCCAGTAGTTCCCGAGATATAGGCCTATATATTTTCAACTTTACGGGTCCGGCCCCTCGAAAATAGGCGTGACCGCCAACAAATTTTTTTTTGCTGGCAACTCCTCTAAAAGCCCTATTAGATGAAGTTTTTTTTTTTTTTAGCAAAATCACTAAAACCGAATTGTACCCCTTTTTTTATACTCCGTTTGTTAAGTTACAGGCAAACTCTGTAAATTATGGTAAGAATTGGTAATTAATTTAATTAAAAATGGTAAAAATTAGACAAAATTTTTGTATTTCTTATTATGTTTAGGTAGAGGGTAGTTAAGATTCGGCACAGCCGAATATAGCACTCTTACTTGTTTTTATTTTAAATCGCAATTTGAAGGTCACAGAATTCAAAAAATGGAAAATACTTTCAAATTATTTTGCAAAATAATAAAATGCAGCCTAGAACAAACTAAAAATTTGATAATTTTGAAATTTTTTGAAATTTTCCTATTTAATTATCAGTTGTTAACCAAATAAATTTGCTTATTAGGTATATGTATGATGAAAACTACATTTCTCCTAAAAAGTGAATAGGCAAAATAGTTTTGTGATACACTGTAGAAATATACATACATGTACGTACACAAAATATACATATGTATGTACATTCATACAAAAGTAAATATTGAATAAATAGTAGAAATCAAGTCGTTTTTGTGTCGTCGGCGGCTGCTGTTTAGTACGAATATTTTAAAGTCTTTGGAGAAACTCTATGCTGTCTTAACTTTAGTTCGCTTTATATTGTGAATACGCTGGTTTCGCGTCTGGTTTTGTCGTTTTGTGAGGTATACGACGCTAGTGAAATAAAATTTAATAGAAATTATTAAACTTATGCCTATAAATGAACATGCCACATTAGATACAACGTCTAACAAATTTAGAGTTTCAAGAATAAACAAAATCAAAATTTCAACGACCTTCAAACATTTTGCTTCTTTTAAGTGCGTATGTACGTACTTATGCGCACAGATATACTAACATACATAAAACAAATCGATTGAAACCTAAAGGGAAAAAGTAAAAGTGAAATCATCAACATGGATGAAGAAAAAATGTGGAAAAATTTCTATGAAAAGTTGCAAGAAACTAATATGAATCCTCAAACTGAGCATGAGTGCAAGTAAGTACGTTCGTTAATATACATATGTACATATGTATACAGAGAATTGTCTTTACATTCGAATTTATATACAAACATACATACTTATGTTTGTACATTTATTACTCATATCAAGACGGATTTATAAGGTGATAAAAGCTTTGTTATTTGGAATTAGGGAAAATTCCAATATATTGTAAGCTGGATTCGTGATCAGGGGCCAAATTACAGCATTCGATATCGAGTAAAATTGATTGTAATTTTCTTATTTGAGATTATGGCATTCGATATCGAGCAAGAAATTTAGTACATTTTATCATAATTTCGATATCGTAATCATATTTCGATACGATAGCTTATTCGATCACGAATGCGGTAATTTGGCCCCTGGGGTCCTGGGGCAGGTTTGCCAGAATTTTAACTTTATAATTTTAAGTTTCAAAATATGTTTTATATGTATGTATGTACATACTTCTGGCAAGGCCTGCTCGTGATACCTACATAATTATACATACATATGTATGAATGTATGTACGTATATTTACATTGACTCATTTTGCAAGGTGTTAAAAAGAAAGCAAAAAACACACAATTTCTTTTGTATTACAAAATCAGGGATGGAAAATTTCGATTTCTAAATAGTGATGATTGTTATCTAAAAATAAGCAAGAGTGCTATATACATATGTACATATATGGGAACGATAAAAGTCGAATACAAAAATAGTAGGTACAATGTTAGAGTTAAATATTCAAGAAATTGTAGTCGTCAATTTTCTATGTCATGAAAAATACGACCCCGGCGAAAAATCGATTGTTCTAGAAAGTGATGTTTCACCAGTCTGTATATACATACTATGGTACATATCATTCTTTTTGGAAAAAATCGTAGCAGAAAGTTAAGAATATGAAAAATATCAGCAGCGGATATTTTATGTTTAATAGCACTAATACATCTGATACTGTAGTTGAAAATAAACATGTCTAAGCGAAACAAGCCCAAAACGCCTATTTAAATTCAGGAATTTGTGGACTTGCAAAAATTTGGAAGATAAAGTTAGATTAGTTCTTAAAGTTATAAATGCTTTTTCGGGACATCATATTGGTTGCAGCACCTTCCGCTGTGTTTTAATCCATATTCAAAAATTATTTATTAGAAAAACCAAAGCTGGAAATTAAAGTGCAATTGTTTATTATTACTGCTTATACTTTTATATTTTTCACAGTCTACTCGAGTTTTTAAAATTTTAACATGCTACAGAAATATTATGCTTGACATCGTTAAATAATAGGTACATCCTCATTATTATTATTATTAAATATTTCTTTAAGAAAGTTGATTAGTAAAATTATTTCTTATAAAAGGAGTGTTGGATCATTTCATTACTCTGAAATAATTTATTGATAATTTGTATATCGTAAAGAATAGGTTTCAAAAAAAAATTAAATATAGTGAATTGTTTCATTCATGTACATTATACTGAAAATTTGTATGAAAGTTACTCAAAAAATATTTAACAGCTGAGTTATCTTTAGGGTTAGACTTTTGAAGAGAACCTTAATTAGTTTTGTTTTTGAGTTTAAATTTATTAGTTACATAAAAAGTTTATTTTTTAATCATGCGTACCTCAAATTGTTAAAAATGATTTCAAAAAAATTAGAACAATTTTTTGGCATTTTTAAATAAGTTTTAGCATATTTATGTATTATATTTAAACTGATTTACGCGCTTAACTTTTTGAGATCTGGTCACACTGGTTGTTAGTCAGCGGCATGAGTAAACAATAAATTATAATCAGAAATCCGGTTTTTTCTCTTCGTACTCTTGTTATAGATATTCGTATCACTGATGGCAAACACGGTACAATTGGACTTTTTTTTGATACATTTGAAACACGGTTGGTACCGTGGTACTACCACGAGTCATATGGTACAATTTCAAAATACTGTTGCATAAAAATTTGGTATTTCAGATGAAACAGATAAATATCAGCCATGTCACAGAATTTAATTCCGTTCGGAAGTGGAATTATTTTCGTATTTTGATTCTAAAGAAAAAGTAAAACGAACAAAGTATATCATTCCGAACAAATTTTTCGTTTTGCTTTTTCTATATTAAATTTCATGAACATTTTGGAACTGATATCAATTTGAATTTAAATTATCGAACAATATGAAGGTTTGACATATTCATTTACATTAAATGATTTTTAGGCTGAATTCAAAAACTAAAGCTTAAAATGTAGTAAATCAGGATTTCAAAATCGTTAGAAGTTAACTCTTCTATTTCTTTTATTCTTACAATAATAATTCTAGTTATTTTGGAAATATATATATTTACCAAGGTTAACTTTTCGCAAATGACTCGATACTTCATAAATAGGAATATTTTTAAATAATCGCGACAATTGACGCAATAATGTTGCTATAAGATATATCGAATCTTTGATAAAGTAAATTTGTGGTAAAGTTTTATGATGGTACCATGGAGGTCTAAAAAGTACATTTTATTTATATAGTTGGTACGAAAAACAAAAACCCATTTTCCATCACTGATTCGTAAATGTACATCCATTCATACGTAATTATTTACATATTTATGTATGTGTTTGTTGATATTTTACCGAGTGTGTTAGATTTTAAAATGATCAAACCCCTCGTATCCATAAGTAAATATGTATGTATGTATGCCTTGTACAGCAAAACGAAATCAAAATAAATAAACAAAAGTTTTGTCCACAAATCTGACATACATACATAATTACAATTTAACAAGTCGTGATGATTAAATAAAATAATGCCGGTATATGTACATATCAGTGTTGCCAGTGAAATTTCGAGAAAGATACATTTTTGTTTCCAAAAAGATACATTTTTCCCGAAAAGATACATTTAAAAAAAAATTAAAAATCCTTTTTTAACGTTTAGCATTTTTAACATAACATTTTTATTTCATATTTAATGAATATTGTAAAGAAAATGATATTGTACCTATAAATTCATTTTTATATTTAAGTCATAAATATTAGGTATGTAATTTTTAAAAATACAGTAAGCAAACTTTAAAATTAATTATATGTAACTATCTTTGGATGTTATCAAAACAAATTCATTTTTGTAAAAATTAATATACGAGTTAAAGCGTTATTAATTTTATAAATTTCCTGAAAATGAAAAATATGTTCATATTTCCTCAGAACAACTTCGCACTACTATTAATCATCGATTTAGGTGGATCGTATGTTGAAACTTCCTTAATGTTTTCTTTCATTATTATTAAAGCTGCTATTGTATTAGTATTAAGTCGGTTACGATGAGCAGTGTAAATAAGTTTTAGTTGGCTAAAAATTCTCTTCACACATGCATTCGAAAATGGAAGTACAAATGATAAACAAACTACTTTTTTCAAATTTTTAAACATCGGCTCATTAACACCATTTTTTAAATTAAACTCTTTTTCCCAATATTCATCAGTGGCCATGTCGAAGCTCTTCGTGATTGAGGAGAGCGTGCTCACGCCATTCCTTATGCAAAGCATTCTGGTCGATAAAATTTAACAAAGATTGAGCTTCCTTTAGTTAAACATATTTATAATATTAAATATTTCATCGGTAAATACGAATTTTAAATTGATTTGTTTTAAAACTTCAATGATAATATGATAATTTTAAAAATCTTTGTCAGAGACGGAAAGTTTAGTATTTTATTTTTGTACATTTTGCGTCCAGATTCAAAAGATACGAAAAATGCTAGGAATATACATGGTACCTGAAGTCATCAAAAGATACGCAAAATGTATCTTTCGTATCCTAATGGCATCACTGGTACATATGTACATGATCAGCCTTATATTATCAGTGAATAGGCCATGGTGCAACTATACAAGGTGAGTGCAAATCGACAACGAATACAACACAAAACAGAAACAACAGGCATTTTGTTTGTGTAAAATAATGTACTACTGTCAAAAATACTTGAAAATTTATTACTTTTGACATAAGTAAATTGTAAACAAAGTCAGTCAGCTGGGCTACTGCACTCACCTTGTATAGTTACACCATGGAATAGGCTGTAGTCCAGTGATGTTCAGCCCATACAGCGTTGCCATAATATATTTTTTTTTAACTGCAAATTTAGAAAAAAAAACTGATTTTCACGTAGAAAAACTGCACATAAAAAAAATTTCCACATCCAAAAAATTTGTTTTTTTATTAAAACTTAAAAACATTACAAATTAAATACATTTGATAATAAAAAATTAAAAAACTTCAAAAACTTTTTTTAAATTTAGTTTAAAATAATAAAATTGTGTCGGATTTAATTAGATTTGTACATTTCTTTAGTAAATTTTATTGCCATTTCTTTTGATTGCATAAAATTGCTGCAATTACTGTCATTTATTTTAAGAAAATCTTTAGTTCTTAAAATGCCACACAGTGTTGGCACTTCTAGCCTGTGCCTAGTTTTATTTTTATTTATATTAATTTGTGAAAAAATTCTTTCAACATTAGCAGTTGCTACAGGTACCGACAAAACTGCATATATTAGTTTTTTTAAATGAGGAAAGGCTTCAGTTCCGTCGCCTCGTTTTGTTTTAAATATGGCTATCCAAAACTTTTCAATATTGTCTTCTTTCAATAAGACCAAGTTTTCAAAATTAATGTGCAGTAGTTCACGCCACTCGTCATCTATTTCTTGAATGCAGTTTATTGTGACTACGTTTGGCACAAAACGACATAATTCAAAGATACTCTTATGGGTTTTATTCACAACGTTAGCAGGTGCTAAGATCTCAACACATTTTAAAAAATCATTATCGAAATCAAACTTTTTCAATAGAGAATTGCAAAGCTCAATGTAAAATTTTAGGCAATTATTTTTTAAGTTGTTCTCGCTATCCACAGATAATTTATGCGTTGTACTTAGCGCTAAGGAAACTTCCGCACCTAAATAAATATCTTTTATATCTTTTAGACATGTGGAATTGTTAATATCAATCTTTTTAAAATTTGTAAAACATATATATTCCTCCTTTACTATATATTCAAAAATGTTTGCATATAAACGTTTTATTGCACTATTAAGTAAATGTATTTGAAGGCTTTCGTTTTGAAATAGACGGTTTAGTTTGTTAATATCATTTAATATAAATTTAAGGAATAGTAAATATAATTCAAATTCTGGATTATGTAAATAATTGATTATTCTTTGTGTTGAATCAAACCTTTCTACATCTTCGTGTAAAAAAAAAGCTTTAAGACATCTAATCTGCTCAGAAGCTGATTTACTGTAGCTTCGAGCGATAGCCAACGTGTTTGGGAAGGGTGCAACATTTTTCTGGGATTATATTCTAGTAAAACTTGTAAATCTGAAAACAAATCTACTCTCTTTGGACTGTTTTGAATGAAATTGTATATATCCCTCGCACCGCCTTCAATATATTTCGGTAAAAAATTACAAGCTGAATTTGCACAGAGAGCGAAGGAGTGGCATATACATTTGAATATGATTAAATGTGGACAATCTTTTTTTAACAGAGTAGCAACAGAATGGTTACCGCCAGTCATTACATTGGCACCATCTGCAGTGAAGCCTATTAAGTTTGTTTTATAGTTTATATTATTATTGTTGAAAATATTTACAATTTCTTCATAAATCCCATTGGCGGTACAATGACGAACTTTAACCAGGTCAAAAAAAAAAATCATTAATTTTGTCTTTAAATTCAATTCTAACGACTAGAGATAACAACTTAGTAGTTGATATGTCTGTCGATTCGTCAACACACAAAGAAAACATTTTTGTTCGCATAATATTACACAGTTCTTCTTGATGAGTCTCGCCGATAACGTTTTTTACTATAGATGTTGTTTTTGTTCTAGCACATTTTGTTTTTTTTAGGAGTGCTGAATCCTCAATAGTTTCTTGAAGTAAAGGAACCAAATGATCCATTGCCGAAAATGGAACATTATGTTCTGCACAGAAGGCTGCTAAATGTATTTCAATATTTGATACTTTGGCACTATACTTGACTGTATCACGAAGGGAAATGTTAGAACTTTTTTGAATTTGTATAGCTGTTGTTTTTTCTACATGTTTAGATGTCAAAGCATGAGCCCTTAAATCTGACACTCCAGCTAATGTTTTTAGTTCACAGCAACAAACTTTACAGTAGGCCAAATTGTTATTGCTCCTCTTAATCCAAGATTTAAACATTGCTTGCTCCTCCCACGATTTGTTGTAACCACTACATTTTCGTTTTCTACTTGAACAAGGTGGGGATTCTGCAATATTTATCACATCTGTCGGCAACATTTCATTTTCTATAACAATATTGTAAATTAAATGTTTGTAATTTACAATATATTAAAAATTTTTATATTACCATTTCTAATTAAAAATTTATCCATTTTAGTAGCAAGTTCAAGAGAGTATTTTGTTTATTTTGTGAGATGTTTTATATTAATATATGAAGAAGAAAACTAAAAGCAAATTGAACTTTTTAAAACAATTAAATACACAGATTTATATGCAAACGGCCAATAAATATTAACAGATTAATATAATAAATCTTGAAATCACATAGAACTAAACTAGCAAACTTTATATAGAAAAACATAACTTTCTTAAATTTAAATGTATGGGAATTCCCTTTTGCTTTGTGATCAGTGGTGCAAAAAAAGTATGTGATACTACATTGTCGTATTAAAAAAGTATGAGTAAATGTTGCTACTGTTATCTTAAGCAAATTGGGTAAAATTATGTCTTTAGAAAATTAAATTAAAATAAAAAATTAGGAGTGAAAAATTAAAGTAAAAAAACTGCAAAATCTGCGCAATTTATAAAAAAACTTATTTTTTACACAAAAAACTTCAAAACTGCTCAATGCTTCGAAAAACTGCAAAATGCAGATAAATCTGCACATTTGGCAACGCTGAGCCCATCAGCGTTACCGTTGATGCGACTAAAGTGGCAATTTGACCCTTTTACAGATGCCTTGCCACTTTTTTTGTACTATTTTTTTGTTTTAGTTGATACATATTAGTTTTTTTTATTAATTTTTTTATTATATGCATACGTAAACATACATCATATACAACATTTAAATAAAAAAAATACAATTTTTATTTTTGTTTTGTTTATTTTCCATCTTTTTAGAAGTGGTGCCCCTTTTTTTTAATAAATCCCCTTTTTGTGCGACTTTCTCAAATTTGCCAACGGTAACGCTGGAGCCCATACAACAATTGTTTGAAAAATTTACACACATTTCTTATGCTCTTTCAAAAACATTCATTCAGTAGAGCTGCAAAACTATCGATAGTCGGCACCATCGATAGTTTCGATAGTTTTAGTAAAAACTATCGATACTATCGATACTATCGGATATTCTTAAGTGCAGTAACAAGACTGCAATATCACAATAATTCAATTGAAATAAAGGCTGTTTTCATAAACGCAGTATGTAATGCAACATTTCATTGCATAGAGTTCATAATAGCATTTAGAATATAATTTAAAAATGTTTGTTTTAAGATTCTCTTTAATAGTCCAATATCTTTATATTTTATGTGATAAAAGTTTTTAAATTATATTCTAAATGCTATTATGAACTCTATGCAATGAAATGTTGGATTGCATACTGCGTTTATGAAAACAGCCTAGATTACTAAAGCTAGATTTACACGATTGAAATTTTCTTCAAGCAGCAAAATTTTTGCTGTTTACACGAGTTTGAAGCATTTTGAAAATTTATTTATTTATTTAATTGTTATTAAATAAATAAATTTTGAAGAAATTTTGCTGTTTACACGAGTTTGAAGCATTTTGAAGAAAATTTCAATCGTGTAAATCTAGCTTAACACATTGCTCATTTATTTAAACAATGTCATAACTCAAAAAACTTGTTTGGGAAATAAATTGTTGATTTTTGTAACAAAAATTTTATTTCAATTGAATGGTAGGTATAAAAACATAAAAAGTATATAAAAAACATAAAAACTATGTATATAAAAAACATAAGCGCTTACTTCAAAATGTTTTTTTTTAGTTTTAAACAAATATAATAATTAAAATTAATTAATAATTCAACATTAAATTAATGTGAGATCATTTTTTTTAAAAAATTTTTAAAATTGAATGCTAAATAACAAAAAAAAAAAACAAAACAAAACTTGGATACATATTCATTCTTTTACAGCTCTGTCAGATACCCAATAATTTTTGTTGATAAATAAAAGTTTATCAACAGTTTTTGGTTTTAAGCAACTTCTACGGTCTGAAATTATGGTAAATTAAAACGATACAATAAAAATTATCAGGCGGCTAAAAACCTGCGTAAAATAATTTGGCAAGAAATTAACGTTGGCTACATTTAATCGACTTCGTATTACTTCGATAGTATCGATAGTAAAAGAAAATTATCGATAGTCAGTAAAAAATAAAACTATCGATACTATCGATAGTACTATCGATTGTTTTGCAGCTCTATCATTCAGTCGTCGTTGAGCAAGCGATGAGAACACATGCGACGGATTATCGTCATTTTTTTCAGAAATTTGTTAAGCATTGTTGTTGCTTCTTGTTGATCGAAGCATAGCAAACACACGCGATTCAATTACAATTGAAGACGAAAAATAAAAAACTGTTTTAGATAGACTTATTTTTGTTTTTTATCAAAATAACTGTTCTAAAATTGGTTTTCGATATTGATAATTGTTATTTACGGTCCCTGATATTGTTCAATAAGGTGTTTATATTTGGAAAAAATTCTTTACGTTTTTCTAATTTTAAGCGTTTGACAATATGTTTGCTGTGCAAAATCTCTCACAAATACATCTACATTTTATTTTTGAACATCACTGCTGTAGTCATCAGTGTTGCCACGAAAAAAAATTTTTTGTAACCAACATTTATGAAAAAAATAACCAAATTAAAAAAAAAATAACCAAATTTAAATGCATGTACTATTTATTTATTTTTTTGTAATTTTAACTATAATTTGTACTTTAAGGTAACAAAAAAACATAAAACAACATATTTTACAACACAACTCCTAATACTGAAAAATAATTTTTTTAAAAAACTAAGCGTCATATTTTGCAAAAAGTAATGCAAAGAAACATAAGCTAATGCTACAATTTGTAAATTTTAAAAATCCAATACTTTACATTAAGTTTTGCAAGTTTAATTATTAATTTTTAATGTCTTAAACAAAAATAAAAAGTATATAATAAAAACAAAAAATTTTTCATTGGCAATAAAATAAGGAACTAGAAAGTTACTCTCTTAAATACTAAAAAAACATGTAATTATATTACAATAAATATGGAGATCACTTTTACTTAAAATGTCACAGCTTGAGTTTTAAAATTTGTCTTTGGCAGACCAAACAAAATGGGCATTTTGTTGATTTTTGCACAATTCTTTTGCTTGCAATATATTAGTAATTGTCTTAAAATCTAAATATTTTCAGTAAAAAAAAATAACCAAAACAGAAAAAATCTACACATGTACACATTGAGAAAAAAAATAACCAATTTTGGTTAGAAATAACCAAAAACGGCAACGCTGGTAGTCATATTCTCTATCAATATCGAATCCCGGGGGAAAAACAATATTGAAGAGTGAATTTGAACGTTGATTGCGAAAGGAATAAAATAATGAGCGCAACTGTAATCTGTAAAAGCACCCTACCTAATAATGTATGTTATGATATGAAATCATATTGAATAAGATATATAATTATTTGTTTCGGAGGGTGAGAATGGATTGTTTATATAATCAGCATTTAACAAATTGCTAACAATTTTGCCTACAAACAATGTGAACGATGTTTTTGGCAGCCAAGTCAATTTAGTCAAGATTCTCTTTACTTAATCTTTTTAAGAAACGATTTTAAGATCGAACAATAATATTCTATTGCTAGAGCATAAGAATACATTACTGTATAAAAAGACAACAATGTGTAAGCTACAAAATTAAAGCAACCGCGGAAATAAAGCTCTCTATTATTTCTTAAGTTGTTGTTAACGTTGAATTAAAAGTTACCTTTTTGATTTAATATTAAAAACATACAAAACCAATAATAGTTGAAGATCTATTTTAATTTTTTGAAGAAACTACTTGAATTTGCAGATAAAAACTATGCGTTAGAATTTCAAAAAATCAGTTAAAAGTATCGAGTAGTATTGAGTACCCAAATGAAAAGTATTGAATATTATTGAGTGATGGAAAGTAGTAGAATTTGCCAGGACTAGTATTAATTGTATTGCCGGAAGGATTTTCTCCTCTATGGTATGCAGAACACCGGCTTCGCATAGTACAGATTGTATTTTTTATGGTGAAATGCCATAATCTTTCTTTAATATCTTCGGATTTATATTACCTACATGGTCATGTTATACCTTAAATTAAAGCTTAGTTTCTTGACTTGAAAATATTGTAATTTATCTACGTACTCATATAGACTTTTTCCCGGATTTTTTAGATTTAAAAAAAAAAAAATTCGGATCAAAAAATAATTTTGTGAAATTTATCAATAGGTGGTCTATATAAATTTTGTAGCCCCGCCCACACGAAATTAGGAGTGACCGCCCCAATTTTTTTTTCATTTTAATCAGAATTTAAAATTCTTTAGCAATAAGATTTTGATAGTGATTTGAAAAAAGTCACTAAAACCGGCTTAGGCCCATATGTATGTATGTATATGATTTTATTTTAACTGGGAAATTTGAAATGTGAGTTATTTTATATTTAACATACATATAAATACATACTCGTACATATGTATATGTTTTGTACTCTTAGATTTGAAAAAAGATTTCATTACATAGTAAAAATGTGCAGTTAATAAGCGAATTTTGTCGCTTGCAAATAATATAATTTAATTGTTTTAGAAATTCTGAACCGGGTTTTTTATTTAATTAACTAAAATTTTGATCTGTTTAGAAAACCGGGGTTTCGGTTAACCCTGTTCGATAAAAGCAGATTACCGACATTGAAGGTAATCATTTTAGAAGATTGAACAATATATTTTATATACATATGTACATACATTTTTAAAATAATAAAAAAGGTAGAAAACAACAAAATACACTAATCAAGTAAAAAAGAAACTATAATTTATACGTCACGTCTTGACGTTTCTCATGTTATATTTTGAATGAGCTATTAATATGTTTCGTTGTAAAGACTTCTAAAATTATACGTAACTTCAATACATTAGAGATCGTAGCATTTTCTATAGTTTCAGTATGATTTACTACTATTTAAAATTATTGTTTATTATATTTAAATCGACAGTTTAGATTTTAAGCCAGAAAAATGTTTGATTTTAAAAATATCTAAATCCACCAAACATGACATTTATTAATTTAAATACCACGTTTTACAAATAAACTGAAATAGCGAAAACCGATTTTCGGTTAAGCGATTAAAAGTTTAACCGGTTTATTAGCACAGCGACAAAGAATGAAAATACCATACCTTTTTTTTAAGAGAAGTAACACTCAGGCAATTAATATGCCTATATATAATTGCGTCACTTTCTTTGGAAAGGGGATAGGTTGAAGAAGTAAAGGTAGCGAAAGAAGAAAGCTTTTTTGAATATCATAACTCTGGAATTTCGCATTATATTTGTTTTAGTGCAGAATTGCAGCGCCTCTGGTGGTGAGTAGGAGTATTAATGTTAAAGCTTGACTTTATAGCCTTTATTAAATTATTTTACTTCGGTGGCGTTTCAATGCTATACCACCGAATTATTTAATTACTTTCAGAGTAATAATTTCATTTTATTGAAAACAAAAATTAAAATGCATATTGTTCGCTTAAAATCTGGCCAAACTACAGAAGTTTTGGTTTCAAAACTTTCCTTTTTTCACTATTTTTTAGACATAACTACAGTTTTCAGGCAAAAAATGTCATTTACACGGAGCAATTTTTTATTGAAAAGATTAATACAATTTTTTTTTGTATACACATACTTATGCTGTGTGACCATCTTAGTATTTATGCGGCTACATTTAGCTTATTTTATTTTTATTTAGCTGCAAAATTTTACATTTAGCATTTCTTAGTATGTAATATGTTTAGCATTTTTTAGCATTTTAAAATTTAAGAATATGTACTACTTATATGAAAATTTTAAAGAATAAATGATAAATTTATTAACAGGTGAAATTACAACTCTTGAACTAAAATTGCAAAAATTAACTTTATATGAGTGAGAAATTAAAAATTCAACCGTAGAAAACTCCCTTTCATCTTTTGTTGTGCAGATTTTAGTTTTGCCATTTAGTAATTCAGAATTTAAACGTATATTTAGTGGAATGAATTCTATAAAGACAAAGTAATCAAGTATATCAAGCTCGATTATAATGCATGTTGAAGTGATTTTGAGAAGTGGTTCTTATATAAAATTAAATATCTAATTCTTCATTGCATTTGGATACCAACATTTTTAGGAGTGGTCATTGAAGTGAGTGTCGGAATTTAGCTTTGTATGGGAGCAATGACTATTTAATCTTTATAAAAATAGGTATGCCCGTTAAAGTGATTATCAGCAGTGAACCTTATGTGGGTGCTATGACAAATTATTGACCGATATGCACAAAATTTGTAGGTGTAATATACAACTGTTTGTGCCAAAATTTACTTGAATACGTTTATAAATCACACATGTATGATTAATAAAGCCCTATTTCGAGAGAACATTTGTATGAAGGATAATTTGGACCAATTTCAACAATCGAAATATCTTTAAAATTGCGACCTGTACTTTGCGTGGCAAGCCATTAAATCGAATCAGAAAGTGATTCTGAGTCGATTCGTATACATTAAGGTGGATGTTAGACTAATACTTTTGAGCATTACAAACATCAGCACAAAGCCAATATACCCTCCCTACTATGGTGACGTAGGGTATAATAAAATAATAAAAATATGATTTTAAATACCATGAATTCTATTCTTTATAGCGTGTTCAGATATGAAACTTAATTGAGTCAATATTCGGTTAATGACAATATTATTTTAAGTGTTCAGGCATACGCAATTTTCAGCTTACTCGATAATCGCAATAAACGCCATTATTGAGCTCAATATTCCATATTAAATCTCAATTAATTATTGCGCAATGAGTACGAAACTGTTATAATATTGAGTAAGATTTAGAATGCAACACTGTTCACAACTGTGTTTAGTGAACAAAATTGTATAAAATGCAAATGTCAATAAAAGAAAACCAAAGAAATTATTAAAAAATCAATGTGAAGGTAAGTTTGTTTACATAGAAACACAACAACCATTTGGAGAATTTTAACCGAATATTGACTCAATAAAGTTGCATATCTGAACACAGTATTAAGGCCTGATACAGTAAAAAAAATTATGAAAATTTGTATGAAAATCACTCAAAAAAATTTAACAACTGAGTTATCTTTAAGGTTAGACTCCTGAAGAGAGCCTTTATTAGTTTCGTTCTTGAGTTCAAAGTTGTATTATTTATAAAAAAAAATTTATTTTTAAACAAGAAAGTATTTGAAAAAATTTTGCACATTTTTTTGTATTTTAAAACAAGTTTTAGCATATTTTAGTATTATTTTTAAATTGATTTAGCCGCTTAACTTTTGATATCTGGTCACACTGCATATACGAATATGTAGTGCAAATAATAGAGTAATACGAATTGCTAGTACAATCAAGTGTGTACTCGTCTTATCTTCCCCTCACGCCGATGTCTAAAAAGTAATATTAAAGAATTGCTTCGTGTAAATTAGGACTAAGCAATCGAAAATCAAAAACCGCAAACAAATACAAAACCAGTTTAGCATCGCAAGAAGATTCCGTGTGAATGCTGGTGACAAAGTTCAAACAAAATTCAACAAACAATGGTACCAAAATTATACGTTGCAGTGAAACGAATCGATATCGACGGAAAATATAAAGCAATGTGCCGGACTATCAGTCAGAGGGTTGCAGGTTCGATTCCCGCCAAAGACTCTGGGTGTTTTCTGCAGACAAGCCAAAAAGCTTCGCAGTTTATGTTTGTTAATTATATATTAAAAAAAAAAAAAAAAATGTTAGCGATTTGGAATCAAAACAAGAGCACGTACTTATACCCTGCGCCACCATAATGGCATTTAGCATTTAGAATTTTGTATTTGTTCTAATAGAGGATGTCGAACAGACATAATAAATATATAAAAAACTGTATTTAGTTATTTAGTTCTTTTATTCGACATTTTTTCAATATTCTATAAATCTTTTTTCAAACAATTAGGTCACTTTTAATATTTATAGAAAAATGTTCTATATATTTATATATTTTTATATCCAATATTTCGCTATCACAATGGATAGCTTCTTCAGGGATAATACAATTTTTGAATTATAATACAATAATAATTGAAGTATCAAAATGAAAATTTTAAACAGAAAATGAAAAGTTTTTAGAGAATATTATGTCGAACTTTTTTTATACTTTATTTATTTATATATTAGAGAAAATTTTTAATTAGGCTTTAAGTTCATTTTTAATTAATAACTCGAAGAATACCATTGTGAAAACTATATTTTTCTAGACAAATGGCACACTGAAATGCATTTTCTGCCCTGCCAAGGGCTTCATCAGCAATGTGTGTTGTCCAAGATCTACTTGTAAACATCGTCTATTTAACTCACCATTTATTGAGAAATAGAATTTGGGAATTAACATATTTCTTATTACATGTTATGAGTTAGAACGAAATTTACTTCTGTTTTACAAAAGGTAAAAACAAATTTGTAGTAATACAAAAATGTATAATAATAATAATAACAAAGAAGAATACACACACATTTGTAAAAGATAAGTACATATAAATAATACTTAATACCACCGTTTTATGTCCATTACACATCATATCTGTATGTTCTTTAAAATATTATATTTTTAATTTATTTTTGAAATTTTTTACAAATTCAAAACTTTTATTGATTGTGAACACTAAATTCAAATTGTTTTATGTTAGAATAATAATTTTATGTAACTATAACCCTAAATTTATATAAATAAACGTTAGCTAAGAACAAACTGATTGATTCATTTAATCACATTTACGTTTGTTGAAACCTCAGTTCTATTCTTATTGTGGTTTTATAATGCTAACTATGTATTATAAATCCATTAATTACAGTCAAACCTATGAAAATTTAACATAATTTACAAAGTTATCGCCCATTTAGTTTTTTTTTGATTCTTGATACGTTGTAGTATATATGGTGGTTTTTTAGATGTATAGAATTTTAAGTTGGCAGCACTTTTTTGACTGGCGGCCATTTTATCAGCTGTAAAAAACACTTGGTAAAAATTCAAATCATTACTGCTATTACAACAACAACAACAACAAAAATTTTATTTAATTTTTTAGCTAAACCCTATTTTAAGGATTTTAAGATTTCGATATCAAGCAAATTGTATGTCTATAGTTTTTTTCGGCGTAGATAGGTATATATTTTCCGAGTTGAGACTCCAATTATTTAATGTGTAGTATAATTTTGTCAATTAGGTTTGTAAAAAATGTCACGAACGTTTATAACTAGACCAAAATTATTTATTTTAAGGAGGTTAACATAAACTTATCTCTCTGTAAGTCGTTCGAATACTCGTATAAATATATTTTATAATATTTCTTTGTTTTAAATAAAAAATCCGTTAAAACCATAGACTGCCTAAATTGAATGTATAGAGTTATCAAACGTAGTTGAATGAGCCCGCACTAGCATTAAATTCAATGAACTCTAATAAAGTATTTTTATTTATAGAAATACATATGTACATACATATACATAGGTACACACATACATACATATGTTTGTGTGTATAATCACTATTAACACTTAAGACATTCTGTAATTTGAAGTATTTACATACAAATGTTAACGAAAACATACCAACTGCATATATCTATGTATATACATATAATGTCTTGTAAGTTTGTTTGTTTGTTCCGCAATCACGACTAAGCGTCTAAACCGATTTTAATGAAATTCTGAATGTACATAGATCTATGCTTTGAAGCGTCGATTGGCTATATTTTTTCTAGATATATGTATATTTTTTCGGTAACACCAAACTGCTGAACCGTAAATATGTCCATGCTTGAAAGCGTCAACAGGTTATATAATTTTTCGAAACTTGGACCAGGAAGGGATAAAATGGGTAAAAACCGAAAAAATTGGTTTCTTTGTTTCTTAAACAACCAATTCCAAACGGCTAAACCGATGTTGTTGTTTGGTTTGTAGATAGATCCATACTTGAAAGTGTCAGTCGGCTTTATATTTTTTTAAGACTTGAACCAGAAACAGATAAAACTGGAAAAATTTTAATATTTTATTCTTAAATAATGAATAACTTTGTTATGAAGCAACTGTATTTTTATTTTATCTTTCTATAGCCACAAAAATTTGTATTAGAAGAGTACCTTTTTACCGTAAAAGGTAAAAAGAGAAATTTTCTGTTTATACAAAAAGGGGAATATCGGTAAGACCAAAAAATCGATTCTATTAAAATGTGGAACACAGATGTATTTATTATAAAATTTGGTCAAGGAAGTGATAAATTAGGTAAAAACAGGTAAAATTTAATGGACTATAACGGTGGAACCGGAAAGGGACCAAAAGGGGAAACATATTAAAATTTTTCTTTGAAATAATGATTGTCTTTGTTATTATCTGTTATGTATTAGAAAAGTATTTCTTTCTAAGTCTACATTCAAGGAGATAAAAACGGGTAAGAAGTAGAATTTTGTGTTCAATCTTAATAAATGATCTACAGACTCCAAACTTTAAATATTAATATATTTAAAGACAAAAAAAATTATCAAAAACATACATATGTATGTGTGTTAAATTCAAACTAAAAGGGATAAAAAAGTTAAAGATTTGTGTTTCTGTACTTTTTTGGTACCTTTTGTATCGGATGTTATAAGACAACGAAAGTTTTGTTGTAACTTTATGCAATCACAAAAATATGTATTTGAGAAGTTAATTTTTCATAATACGACACATAAATAAAAATATCGGGTAAAAATTGCATTTCTTTGAAATGAATCACCAACAGACTTACATTTTTAATACGGATTCTTACAACGAATTATAATTTCCAGACAGCATAATTTGCTAAATCCAAAATTAGAGGGCCAAGAAGAGAAAAAATGTGTATTTGGTACTTTTTGATAAAAATTATTTTTTGGCTTTTTAAATTCACTCAAATATTTATTTGCAAAGCATCTTTTCCATCAAACGCCAGTTAGGCGGTAATCACTGATAATATGGGAAATTTGTTTGTTCTGTTAAACCAATGTACCACTAACATATAATTTGGAATATTTGTATTATTTTTAGATAATTTTATGTATTTTGTGCTGAAGTCACAAAATTTGTGTTGTCGCTCTCTGCAATCTCTGTTCTTTTCCGATAGTCATCTTTCAAGATAAAATTTGTGTTTTTATTATGTAAATATAGAGTGATTCATTTAAACTTTTAATCCTTAAATTAAAACTGAATGTCGGAGTCTTCATTATTGATGAGATTATTTTGAGATTATGCGATTATTGTTGACTATCTTGGAAGTCGATGAAGACTGGATGTGATCCATTCGGGCGCGTATCCTCCAAGGGCTTTCACACATACTTAAAGAAAAGATGATTATCGGAAAGTGGATGATTCAAAATTTATAATTTTAATTTTCGTAATACAACTAAATAATTCGTACATGTTGATTCGGTGTGAGTCATTCCATAACGAAATACTGAATAAAAATAAAAATAAAGTATGCAAATATAACAATCTGCAAGAAAAAAAACGAATGATAAAAACCTCTAAATTAATCATCCTATAATAAATATCACTTGACAATAATTATTATTAATGAACTAAACACTAAAAAAATTCTAGAAAAATATTTAAATAAAGTTAAAGATAAAGTAAAAGATTTTAGTTTTTACTGGAATTCCGATCTCTACCTCTAAACGTATCTAGTCTTACACACGAAACTACTTAATAGGGGCATCTGTTCCTTTAATGATGAAAAAAGAACTCTTTATTAGCACATTTTCACTAATTTTCAAAAAATCTACGATTAGGAATGGTATAATTTAGAAAACAAATTTAACAGATCCTACCAGAGATTTAAAATCAATATTACTTTGTAAAAAAATTTGTTTTTCGAAATATAGATCGTTAATATATATATGTATGTATGTGTTTTGAAAAAATGCTGTCTAATAAAAGAATTTGAGTTGCATGAATGTTTTTTTCTCCATGCAAGAGCACACAAAATAGCCGATTCCCAAAATGTTAAATGATCTCGGGCAACGCCGGGTACAAAAAGTTAGTACATATGTAAATACCTAGCGGGAAAAATTGCTAGGGCTTCCATCTAAAGGCCTTATTAATGGAAGACCTGTTTACACATTCTAAAAGATTCGATACTCATTCCACTATATCTTATCTTAGAAGGTGTTCTAGAAGGAGTTTCATACACATTCAAAATTGCATTTCAAAGAAATGCCACAAATCATGATTTAAATACCAAACATGAACAGTTTTGCAATTACTCCTGTATATCATCACTACAACAACAATCATTACTATTTTGCTCGGTTTTTTTATACGAATAATGGAAATCAATAAAGAAAACGTCTACAAATACTCGTATAGTCATTTATGGAAGCTTGTGGTGTGACGTACGCATGAAGCAGTACTTTATATATAAAAATGCATGTGATTTGTTTTAATCCCTTCTTTAAATCTTATGCTGAATTCATAAAGAATATATTCCTTAATACATTTATTAATTTAGCAGGTAAATAAGGCCTTTTGGAAGGCCTCTTTTTCCCGTACATACTTAAATGGTTAATTTCATAATAAATCGAGCTCATGTTATCTATTGCAACCAACTGCAATCCAATTCTTAGTTCCAATTTAAGTCACGAGTATTTAATAGATATTCGTTTTATATAATTATATGCACACATATGTAATAGATGTCTTTATAAGGTTGTACATACCTACATACAGTGGTGGGCAAGAGGTTAGCACATTGCATAATTATTAACTGCATTTTTTTTTGTCCATTGGTGATCGGTATGCCCGTTATTTTCTATTGCATTCTATTTAATTTCCTCTGTTTGTGGTTAATTGCAATTAATAGGCAATTTGGACTATAATTTAGAACGTAAAAGTAAATTTGTACGTTTTGTTAGTTTTTCGCAATGAGTTTTTATGAACTAATAAGTTCTGAAAATATTTTTGAAACTAAATATTAAGGGTCATAAAACACTATTTAGACATAACTAACAACCAGATGATCTCTAGAGGGAGCACCGTTGGCGAGATTGCAAGTATTTTAATTTAATCAAGCAAGATGGTCTACAATGCATTATGCACTATTCGAACCTATGGGACTTCTAAAAATGTTACACAGCCTCCAATGCATAGAAAAACAACACGCAAAATTTACAAAGCCTCAGTGGCAATCCCATTTAAGAACTTCAACGCAATTAAAAGAGATCTTTCAACAAAATTCGTTATTGACGTCTCCTCTAGAACTATTGTACTCAATGAAAAAAAAAACTTGCTTAGATGCATTGTTCAGCATAAGCCACATCTTTCCAATAGAAACTTAAAGTCTCAGATTTATTTTGCCTATGCACATTTAGAAAACCTAATAATGTTGTGAAAGCATTTCCTGTGCAGCGATGAATCAAAAGTTTGTAGGTTCGGATCTGATGGAAAGTAAAAGTATACTTTTAAGAACATAAAGCATGGTGGTGGAAATGTGGTGGTGTTGGTTCCACACATAAGATCGATGCTCGAATGGATCAGTATGCTTATCAAAGTGTGCTTTTAAATACAATGATTGCATATACTGAGGGCAATATGCCATGGAGGTGGAGTTTTATGTACGACAACGATCCAAACCACACCTCACGCACTGTGTGTTGAAATGGCCAGACTAATCTCAATCCAATTGAGCACCTTTGTAATGATGTGGAGAAACATTAGGATCAGAGACCTGCAACGAGTACTAAATTTTCGGGTATACTTAATCATGCACATTGATTTTTATGATTTAATCGTTTTTGTTCAAATGCACAAAACGCTCGTTTACGCAACCGTTCGTTTCAAACATTCAGTTTTATTCACTGGTTGTTTTTTGCGAACATGAATATTCTGACTGTGTCGTTAAATGTATGAAGCTCGTTTTACATCAAAGCCAACGTGTTGTTAGCCGAACATGTGTTTTATTCATTTGTTGTTTTGTGCGAACATGAATGTTCGACTGTGTCGTTAAATGTATGAAGCAGCTCATTTTACATTTTTTCTTTAATTTTTTTTTGCTGTGCAAAGATATATTTGACAAACTGTACATATTACAAATTTTATCATTGCTTTGTCAAATAAGTTTTCTTTTCGACGAAATAATGTTAAATAGGTAGTAAATGCACATTTTTTATGTTTTCATATTTTTCTGCCAGCCGCTTTTTACTTATAAGTGGCTCGTGTGTTTTTAGTTCAATTCCAATCAGATCATGCACAACAAAGCCGACATGCAAAAAACAAACTGTGTATAAACAAGAATATTTGTTTTCAAACATTGCAGTTCGAACCAAGTGTTGGAAATGATTTATACTCGTTGCTGAATTTTCTGTGTGTGCATAAAAAGTGAATAAGCATAAAATTGAATCATACTTTTTTGTATTGTTCTTAAAATTCAACGTTAGTGAATAAGTCGGCTCGTTCATACTTGTTGCAGGTCTCTGATTAGGATCTTATGAGAATACAGTTTTAAATTATAGTCCAGGTTTTTTTTTTGTATATTTGTATTCTAGAGAGAGAGAAAACTACAGAAATGCAACAAATTAATAAAACAAAAGGTGGAGGAACGTGATCGTCGCCTTACATGGAAATCCCATATAGATGCAAAATTGACTCAAATGAAATTAATTGGCTCATTTGGCCCTAAGCTTAGTTTAGATTGTAAAATCCTACTCTATAACTCAATCATAAAACCTACAGCACGGCCTCAGCTTTAAATGTAGACAGAATTCAAAGACACCAAAATGTGTACTACATGATTTGAATTTGAAAATAGAAACATTGATTTTCGTAATACAGCTGAATAATAGCATAATACAAAATAAAAATAGGATAGGAAAAATAGACACCAATTACGCGACATCTGTGAAAAAAATAAATGAAAGAGAGGATCACTTTGTATCAGGGTTGGAATGGCAACATGGTACAATTGTACCTTTTTATACATTTTAGACACAGTTGGTACTGTGTTACTAACACGAAAATTGGTATTTCAGATGAAATATATTAATATGTATATGATTAATTAATATATGACATATGATTTGTGTAATAGTGCAATTAAAAGGTTTTCAAAAATAACGAACAACAGAAAATATTTGCTTTAATTGACAACAGATACCTTGTGTCCACCACTGTACATGCGTATTAATTGTTAATTTTGTATATACATTATGACTACTTAAACCGGTCCGCAATTGGTCTGGTTCTTGGTTATTTATTTAATAGTTTTGCTTAATAAGCTAACGGTGTTTAGATATCTGCTCATTTGTTTCTATAACCATAATTTAAGACAAATATCTATTTTAACACAAAAAACTTATTTATTTGTAAGTTCTTTTTTGTATTCGTACAATTTGAGTTGGATTTTTTATAACAATTTTAATCTAAGAATTCTTACAACTGAACATAATTGCAATTAGAATGATAAATCTGAGTAAGCTAAAATCATGCGATTTATGAGAGTTTTCACCCATTTTGTTTATAATGAAAATGGTTTAGTTAACTTAATTAATCATTGTTAACTTAAATAATCGGTTTTTAATATGAAGGTTATTGTTTCAAAATTAAAACTATAAACTATATGACAAATAATGTGTAAGAAAGGAAGTAAACAAATAGCAATAAATAAATATCTTGCCAGCATTGTGAATTCAGTTTATCAACTTTCCACACAGCATTTGTTTAGAAATAAAAAGTTAATGTTTTATTTTTCGAATTGTATGTCCCTAAATGGGGGCAATAGGTTAATTAATATACATACATATGTATGTATGTAAATAGAATTTCTTAAGCATATTTAAATATCATTCTATATTTCTATTAATTCTACCGTAATAACTCTTTTACTTGTTTTATATTTTGTCAGATGTTCAAGAGATAATTATTATGTTATTAATTTAATACCGGTATAATGAATTACTATGACCAAAAGAGCAATTTCGTTTAAAATTCATGTTGGAAAAGAATAATTAAAGAAAAACTTATTCATATTACTCATTAGGCAAATTAACTATGTGCATATTTCGAAACAAAGTTGTAAATGAACGAAACAAAAAATAAAAAAGTAAATAAACCCCAAAATAAAAGTTAAACATTAAACGTATTATAGTAAATTCAACACTATACAATGGACAGTGGTCCGAGGGAAAATAGTTGACGATAAATATGTTATTAGATTTAGAGCCATTATTACAACTTGTCTCTAATAGCAAAAAGTAACTTTAATTAAAGTGAGGAATAAAGTGACCTTTTAAATTTTTCGTTATTACAACTTCCTTGTAAAATAAAATAATTTTTTTTTCTAAAATATGGCAATACCAGTGAAAAACCGATGAATTACTGACAAGAAGCAGTAAATTGTTTGTGTTTGTGAAAACATTTGTTTGTGAAAAAAATATAAATCAAACGTCTTGTTTCCATTTTTGTTTATCAAATTATTTACTGGCAAAACAAAATTAAAATTAATTTATTTTTCATGAAGTTGACAGTTTTTCCAGAACATATGACAACTTCAAATACATAAACCTCACTATAAAAAAAAGGCAAGATGATCTTTCCTTTAGCTTATCTATCGGTTTTAAATTAAAGTAAACTTATAATAACCAAATACTTCTTATCTGTCCGATAACATCATACCTTTAACTATTGTTAAGTTGTAATAATGGGCCTTGTTGTTTTTCTAAATCGTTTTCATATCGTTAAAATTTTCAATATTTATTTTTACGGATTTTCGAATTTTTAAAATTAAATTTTATACTAGAATTAGCCGAACGCCTACGTCCCGTACTGTACAGTAACAAAACAACTGATCCCGTTTTGTTATTTGAAATTAATACAAATGCTTACCGAATATTAATATCACGTTGACGGACCGTCTCCATCTGCATAAAATAGAATTTCCTAACGTTCTTACGTGACATTTTTACAGCAGTGATGGGCTGTTTGTATGTTAAAGTGTATTGAAATAAATTCGCAATATTTTTTTGTAGTTTTTTTTTTAATATGTAATAATGTTTGTGTAAATTGAGCAACACGATTTAATATAATTACGGTGACCATTTTTGGGAAAGGAAAATACAGGACAAATACAAAATTAAGTAACAACAAAAACAATTCTTCTTGATTAGAATAAAAAGTTTTTATATATTATAATTTAAAAAAATAAATTTGGTTTTATAAACAGTCTCCTTGACTAAGGCTAACAAAAAAAAAATAGAAAAAAACTACATAAATGATAAATTTAGTTATGAAGTTTGATATTTTTCCACAGAATGGATTTTTTTTTAAATATCTGGATTGTTAATTAAAAATCCTTTAAATTCTGAGCAATTCATTTTAAAATTTCATTTTGTAATTAATAATGATCTTAAAGTATTTACTTTTAATTGCTTTTAATTCGGTGGTCCAAATATTATTCATTATTGAAAACACTCTCTCGATAGCAGCATTTGAAGCTGGTAGACATAGACAAAATTCAACATGTATCAATATATTTTTATATGCAATCACATTTGTCTTAAAGTGATTAAAAATTTCAATCCATCTTTCATCTACTGATATATTTTTTACCCTCCAGTCTTCTATTTTTTCATTATTTGCAAAATTTTTCACGCAGCTCACTTCATCAAATAAATCTTCATTATTTATTTTTAAATCATTTCTAAATTCATTTAGATAGGATAAAGTTTTTTCAATCTTGTCCCAAGATAACATATTTCGTAACAATATCCAGTCTAAAATTTCTACATCTCTAAAAGCTTTATCCCACTGATTTAGGTAATCAATGCATGTTTGGTAAAAATTTGTTATATGTTCTTTAGTTATTGTTTCATCAAAATCATTACTTTTCTGTAATTGGAGAATAATATTTTTGACGGTAAGGGGTAAAAACAGTTCCTTTTTCCGTTCGACCAATTTAAATTTTAAATCTTTTAAAATAATTGAAGCCTCAGGCATTGAAATATTTTGTGATTCTACTTTAATAATAGCTTTATGAAATGTTGAAGCTTGGCTATATGCAAAAGATAACCATAATTCAGCACAAGGATGCATAAAAAAATTTCGTAATATTGTCGGACATTTTGGTTGAGACATAAAATATAATTTTAAAGCTTCAAATAGTTTTATGATTCTTTGCAAAGCTGGCATTAAAGTTAACCATCGAGTTTTGATATGTCCTAGTAACTTTTTATATTCTATTTCAATATCTTCACATATTTCTTTGAAATTTTCAATTCTAACTGCCAGATTATAGGAAATTTCCCATATCCCAGTAAACAAATTTTTCACTTTTGGAAATGTAGGGAAAGTATACAGTTGGATTTTTATGATAATTTTGTATTAATGTTCGTGCAATGTATATGCTAAAAAGAGACATTTGCATATCAAATTAGGAAATAAGGGACAATGTACTGTCCTGTATTTACAAAAAAATCTCAAGGGACAGCATGTTAAAAAACAGGACTGTCCTGTAAAATACAGGACGGATGGTCACCGTAAATATAATGCACATCGCATATATAACAAAATTTAATAAATATTGAAATAAATTATAGTAAAATATATTAATTAAATTGATAATATGAATAACTATCAAAGTTCTAGATTTTTTATGTAAATGCACACACACACACAAATTTACACATATTAAAGCCATTTTGGTACTTTTTCAAGCAAGCATACCAGCAAGCCATATGAGTCCGAAAAGAGTCTTTTCTGACACCTTTTTCGGATCGTTAACGCTCTTTATGAGCCCAAAAAACAATCATAATTGTTCCGAAAACCTTCAGAAAAGATGGCCCGTCAGAAAGAGCTCTTAGATAATGTCAGAAGAGAGTCTTTTATGAGGGTTTTTTTGGGCTCTTAAAGAGCTCTTAGATAATGTCAGAAAAGAGTATTTTATGAGGTTTTTTTTGGGCTCTGTGTAATCTTGTTTTTATCATTCTTGTGTGGTACAGCTATGTTTTTTTTTTTGTTCAAAGCACAAATAACAGGACAACAACGCTTTGGTACACACATAATTAAGTGGAATTTCTGAGTCATACTTCGTGCCGACTCAGGACAGTAACAAGCAAATTTTTCTTTCGCTCCGAAAATGCTCTTTAGTTGGACTCTTTTCTGGCTCCTTTTTTCGGAGCGCTCCTAGAATGGTATGCTGGGATGTACGAAAAGGAACTGCCTATCACTGTTTCGAATAGCTGACTGTTTATTTATTGTATGTACGAGGCTACTAATATGTAATATGCAAATAAAGTGGAATGTTTTTTGTTTTAAAATTTTTTATAATCATTAAATGTAACTTTTTCAACAGACTCTTTGGAAAAATTGGAGAATATAAAGCTTGAATAACAGCCTGTTTATAGAACGCGACTCGCCCAACTCGCGACCGGTGGACGAGTGAGAAATAAAAAGCGTTTATAGAACGCGAGTCGATTTTGTCGTGCCACTTACGTTAATTCGCGCATATGTCAAAGTTATTTGTAACCCTACTATTCCCAACGTGTTAAAAAATATTTTTTGTTTATATTTCTTCATACAAAATTTAATATTAAATATGAAGATGGCAACCCTACTTTTATGAAAAATATCACATAAACATAAAGAAACAAAAAAGTAAAACAAAATTTAACGATTTTTTAAAATTTTTTGATAAAAAAAGAATTATAAAACGTTTTCTATTAGAAAACAAGGAATCTTCCGTAACTTTTTAAACAAATAAGTGTAAATTGATTGAAGTATGAATATATTCATGAATGTATGAATTTTTTTTAAATAAACAAGAATTTATTTTAATTGCCACAGTCTCCCAAGTACATTTCATAGTCGATTTACTGCTACCAAACTGAGGAGCGGCTGTGGCCAAGTGTGGAAACTCCTCCATGCAATCCACCAATTGCCTAAACTGAATTGCTGTAGTTATTTTAATGCTGAAAATTTAACATTTAAGTATTTAAAGTAAAAAACAAAAAAAAAAACATTTATGATATCCATTTTGTGTTTGCCTTTTTCAATGAAATTGTAATTAAATTTTTCGCGCGAGCACAATTCTATATTCGTCCAATTTTGACACTTCGGCGACTCTAACCGTCTTGTATATACCAAATAAATTGACAGCAGTTACGTTTTTTAACAAACTTGTCAACAGCCGTGTTCTATGACCCAAAATAACAAAACCGGTAACATTTCAGAGGTTTTTATCAGCGAGTCGCGTTCTATAAACAGGCTGTAAGACACACTCTACATCTAGATTTTGATTACCATTTTAACCAATACATATTTTATTAATAGAAAAAGATTTAGCTTAAAATAAACGATTAAGAACTTTTACTTCCAGACAATATTCTCCAATAGTGTTTCAATGCTCAAAGAAATATAACCAGCAGTTTAGTTAGAAGATTAAATATTTATTACCATTTATTCTGCAATCGACCTCACTGTGCAATGTAGAACTATATACATATTTAAGTCATGTATTACGTACAGAAAAAAAACGAACATATACTGTACGTACATTATCTAGTTACTAAATTTAAGAGAATAGAAGAAAAAGAGCTTACGTGTTGTAACTACCGAAGTGTAAAGTTGGCGTTCAGCGGTGGCGTTGTTATTTTCGGTGGCATCGTTGGGTCTTAGGGTTTTACTGAAGTTCATGTTAAACTAGTTTAATTGTGGCAGAGGTAGCGCTTGTTTTGATTTTTCCAACTTGTGTATTTGTAGTATTTTCATTTAAAAAATCGATAAAATTGAATGAAAATGACATTTCCAAAAAAGTTAGTAAACAAACAACAAACAAAAACTTAATCTAAAAAAATTGGTTCGAAAATAAAAAAAAGGAAAATACAAAAAGGTTAAATGAAATTGAAGCAACGATTAAAGGACTTAAGGCACGTTTGTGCTCAAAGTATCCAAATATGTGGACATAAAAGGTACATTTATCCATTTCCAGAGATACTTACTGTCGGTATGTGTAATCGTGTATTTATTAAGGTGCTTAGTTTAACATCTAAATATCTTATACTAAGATTCAAATAGGAAGTGCGACTATTGCATAGCTGTCTAACTGGTTAATCCCTATTCGATAATAATAGAAATTACTCTATTTTTTTTGGGAGTTTTTAGCAACTTTATGAAAAATAAAACATATAGATAACACAGTAAAATAAAAACAATTTCGGAAAGTTTATTGGCAATTTTTGTAATCCATATACATCAGAGTTGTAAATGAATCATTCTTTTTTGATTTCAATTCATTACGAATTAGCTAAATTTTGAATTAATTCTTTTCAACAAAAAAAAAAAAAAAAGAATTGAATTAAATTTGAATAAATTCATTTGAATTTAGCGAACATGAATTGCAATTCATTTCCAATTCAAATGAATTGGGCAAAATGAGTTGCAATTCATTTGAATTAGGCAAAATGAATTGCAATTAATTTTTTAATTCAAAAGAACTGGTAAAATGAATCGCAATTCATTTCTAATTCATTTGAATTGAAATGATTTGGAATTAATTCAAATGAATTACAAAAGTAACTTGTAATTCAAATTTATCAAATCAAAAATGAATTGCATTCAATTGAAGTAAACTTGGTGATTGGAGTTTGGTTCTTCAAGTACTACTTATTTCGCTTTTGATATACGCTGAATAACAAGACATTCAGTATTTAAAACCTATTAATAATTTATGAAATTTTGTGACCCACGAACGAATTATAGGCATCAACTAATTTTTCTATTATTTTAATTATAAAGTAAATGTTAATTAGATTAAATTAAAATGCATGGTCTTTGCATTAGTCTTTTTTTCAGAATCAATTCAATTCAAATAAATTGGAAATGTATAATAAATTCATTTTTCGAGTTAATTCAAATGAATTGGTAAAATGAATTGCAATTCATATATTAACTCATTTGAATTAATTCAAAATCAATTCAAATGAAATGAATTGCAATTCATGTTCGCTAAATTCAAATGAATTGATTCAAATTTAATTCAATTCGTTTTTTGGAGAAAAGAATTAATTCAAAATTTTACCAATTGCATGAATGATTCGCGAATTAATTCAAAAATGAATGATTCGTTTACAACTCTGATATACATACATACATATATGTACATATACATAGACACATGCATATTATAAATGACTTTGTAAGTTTGTTTGTTTGTGTGTTCAGCAATCACGGCTAAACAGCTGAACCGATTTTAAAGAAATTTGGAACGTAGATAGATCCATACTTGGAAGTGTTAATAGAATATATATTTATATTTTTAAATTGGACCTGGTCGGGATAAAAAGGTGAAAACCCGTAAACCCAATCGACTAAACCGATTTGATTGAAATTTAGAACGTAGATAGATCCGTACTAAAACGCGTCAAGGATTTTTTTTTCAAAACTTGGACTAGGCCGGGAAAAAATGGGAAAACTGGTAATCACAAACTTCTAAACCGATTTGATCGAAATTTGGAATGTATATGCTTTGAAGCGTCAATAGGCTCTTATCTTTTTTCAAAACTTGGACCAGATCAGCATAAAAATGCGAGAAACCGATAAGCCCATACGGCTTAACCGATTGGATTGAAAGATTAAAAGTAGGTAAATCCTTGCCTGGAAGCGGCAATAGCCTTTATGTTATTTAAAATAGATGTTTTATACTTTTTTTATACTGTACTTGGTACAGGTAGGGATAACATGGGTAAAATCCTGTAAAATGTATACCTTTATTTCTTAAACAATCAAGACCAAACAACTAAACCGATTTTATTTAAATTTGGAAAATATATAAATTCTTACTTGGAAGCGCCAATAGGTTTTCCTCCCAAGATCAACATATATTTGGTGGATCCAAAATTAAAGAACCAAAAACGCCAAAAATAAATTGATGGTACTTTTTTGGTACCTTTTGTATACTTTGTTTTAAATAGATAAAAATTATTTTTTAGCATCGCAGATTCAATCAAATATTATATATATAAATATATATATTTATTTTAATTATAAAAATTTACAAGTTGTGTGTCAAATTTGTGTTGTGGCGATCAGAAAAATATTTATTAGGGAACAACTTTTTAGATAGTCTACCTTCAAGGATTATTAAGTGATTAAGCTTTTAAGTAGATATTTATTTAAGAATAATAATAATACATAGATAGAATTTAGAATGTGCTTTAGCTTAGTACAATTAGAAAATTTTTTTATTAAAAAGGTATTTTTTATATTTACATTAGAGCATTATGTATATTAGTACATATATAAATGCCACTTGATGAACTGAATACGAAAACAATTTGAAAAATATATATTAAATACAGTTTTCAGAGCTGCTATTGTTAAATATTTTTTAACTGATTTTCGTTTTAAACAAATTTACAAATTGTACTCTAATTATGATCTTTAACAGCTGGTAAGCCCAGAAGACCGTAATGTTTTCTGATGTTGATAATATTTATGTAAAGGGTAGTCTTACAGTTTATATAGTACATACATACAAAACCTATTAATCGGGACACTTTTTAATTTAATCTTGAATATTAATGTCTTTGTTAGCACATAATTTTCAGCGGCAAAAATTTCAGATTGAACCATGTAGACTATTAGAATTTGAAATGTAATTTTGCAAATTATCAAACAATCTTTATTCATCAGGTGCTAAATACGAAAAAATTCAAAATATAAATGATCAGCTGACCAGAATAAAATATAACTAGTATTCTAAATGCTTTAAACTGAACAAATTGAAAAATACTGACTTTTTTACTTGTTCATTAGCATAGAAACTGACATTTGTATATATACATACATATATATGTATGTACGTTTGTATATAATCCTCATTCAATCATTCTCAAATATACTCCCTTATTTATTTATTTATTTATTTATTCATAACTAATATTAAACTCCAAACAACCTGTGCCTAAAGTTTTTACGTTTTACAAATGCTGTAAATATTTAACTTCTACATATATAAAATTTGCTTAATTTCAAACAATGGCCAGCATTGTGTTTCCACATACTGGTAAGAGCCACTCAACCATACTTTCGTTAAAAATGCACTCTTTGTGGGGTCATCGAAGACACCAACTTGTATTTGTTGGTTTCCATATTTAAACCATTTCGTCTGCTTGTTTAGGTAAACGAACCATAACAAAAAAAAATTGTGTTACAATTTATAACATTCCATTCATATATACATACATACATATACGAGTATATATATTTATGTGTGTATGTATGTTTGTACGATATTTTATCCACATTCACTGATATTATGATATTTTGGCGTTGTGTAAAAAAGAATTACAATTTGTTTTCTATTTACTTAAAATATTCTACATATGTAGTAATTTAGTATCTAACATTATTTTTGGATGGGCCTATTTGTCCATTCGTTTCTTTTTATCCCTAGAAATATGCTTTAAATTTTATATTTACGTTATTACAGTTTCAATGATTGAAGTTCATTCACTACATTTAGCTGTATTTGTAATATAACAGTTTAAATATTTGTAGAATGCTCTCGCCTACACAAGTAGTGCAGGTATAGCTGCCAGATTTGACGATTTATCGTCATTTTGACGATTTTATGTTTCAAAAATAGTGACGATTTGACGATTTTTTCATTGAAAGTGACGATTTTCTGAATTATTCAAATTTTCTATCATTTGTTACCAAATTCTCTCTTTTTTAAGACAACAACTATTTTTCTCATTTAATATAATAAATATCAAAAAGAAAATAACATATTTCAAGAACAAAACGAAGTAATGGTAGTGTTTTCTAATTATGTATAGACAATTGTTAAGTTCACGTATAATAATTCCAAATAATATTGAGTCAGGATAGTAGAAATTACTTATTTTATTGGTAAATATAAAAATCAATTTTAAATACTCAATTCCATGAAAATTAAAATTTTTAGAGGAAACAATTTCTAAATTTCAACGGGGAAATTCTGCAAAAAATTCTCCTATTATAACAAAACGTCGAAAGAATATTCATCCAAATAAATTTAAATAACAAAAATACGGAAATCTTTGAAAATAAGTACCTGTATTCATGAATAGGATTCTATACACAAAATTATATTTAAAACTTAATAAATTAAATTGTTTTGACATTGTAATTTAATCTGAATTAATAAAACTAAATTAAAATATTTATTTATAAAATACTGTAAGTCTTGTTTCATACTCTTCAGTTTTACCTGAGCAGTTTTTGTTCAATTCTCTTTTGAACTTGCCATTTCATTTACACACGTCAATTTAATTTTCGTACTTTTTAATGCAAATCAACATGCATGAAAGAAAAATACACAAAGAAATAAGAAAATTGACTAGTACCGTCAAGTTTGTACCCCTTTTGTTCTCTTTTCCCTTCTCATCAAAAATACTTGCCTTGACCAGTCAATTGAAGAGAGTGAAGACGGAAAAATATTACACAGGTTGTGTTTAACATTTTATTTTTTGTGATTTCTTATTTAAAAAGTTAAAATTTATGTATTTTGATACGTATTATACAAGAGACTATATCAACTTAAAGTTTTATGTTTTCGTTTAAATAAAAATTTAAAAATATTATTAGAAATAGTGACTTTTTATTATTCCCATTTTTTTCGACGATTTTTTAAATTCAAAATGACGATTTTTTTCTTTTTTATCGGGATTTTGACGATTTTTTCCTAAAATTATCTGGACGCCCTGAGTGCAGGACATTTTGCAAACGTCAACAAACTGTTTACAATTAAAATCCTTTACTTTCATGATTTTGGGAATTCTTATGAATATAAATTCATTTGATATTTAAAGCCGAAATTGTAAAACTCCAGAGAAAACTCTTTAATATCTAATAACGTAAGAATTACATTGAGCAGTTGCCCATTATTTTATTGCGAATTCGTTCAAGTATAGGGGAAGAACTTAAATGTAGGATTGATAATAATAATTTCTCTACTTTAGATAAACCACAAAGTACAAAGTGAAGTTATTAACCATGGTAATATCCTCATTATTTTATACCTAAAGATCTATGGAATTGTGAATATGTTTTCTTTTTAAATACAAAACGGTTTAGAATGTCCTTATTTATGCCTTTTTAAAGTTCTTCAAAAGAATAAACACCTTTAAAATACAATGTGGTAATGTTATTAAAACTTATTCAATTGATCTACTTAAACCAGCACATATTGAAAAGTCAACACAATACAAATTTCTATTCAATACAAATTTAACTACATAATTATATACCCTTTATATACTTGTGACATTTGACAAATATCCTAATATTTGAGATCACGCTTGATCTCACTCACTTTAAATGAAAGTGTAAGTATAGTACGTGATGTAAAGAAAACTCCGTTTAAAAGTGCTGTTAAAATATCCGAGGAAGTTTCAGCAACAAAAGATACCAAAGTAAGTGCAAGCACAGTCGGAAGAGCACTACACGAAAGTGGTATACATGGTCGATTACCGCGAAAGAAACCACTAATATCGCCAGTGAACCAGAAAAAACGCATTGATTATGCAAAAAAATATGAAAATAAAGAAGTTTCTTGGTGGAATAACGTTATTTTCAGCGATGAAAGTAAATTTGAGGTATTTGGCCAGAAAAAACCTGTGAAAGTATGGAGAACAAAAAATGCAGAGTATGCCGAACAAAATTTAATATCTACGGTTAAACATGGTGGGGGTTCGGGGATGTATTGCGGCAAGTGGAGTTGGGAATTTGGTTTTTATTGAAAATACAATGAATAAAACGGATTATCTAAACATTTTGAAAAACAATTTGCCATGCAGTGTGGAGAAATTGGGCTTACAGGGACCTTGGATCTTCCAACAAGACAATGATCCCAAACATACTGCAAGGATAGTTAAAGAATGGCTCCTGTATCGCACCCCTAAAACATTAGATCATCCTCCCCAATCATCGGACCTTAACCCAATCGAGCATTTGTGGGAGCACCTCGATCGCCAAATACGAAAGAGGACAATTACTAATAAGGATATGCTAAAATCTATTATAATGGAGGAGTGGCAAAAAATTTCATCTGAGATAACCCAAAAACTTGTTGAATCGATGCCTCGAAGACTGAGTGCCGTAATTAAGGCAAAAGGAAAAGCAACCAAATACTAAATTAACCAAACTTTTGTAACAAATACAATTTGTACACTTTTTTTGACGCGTAAAATATGGTATATAGGTATTTTGTTTTTGTTTTAAAACTATTGTTGTTATAATTTTTTTTTGTTGTTTTTTTATATTTAAGTAGATTACTGAATACATACTGATTTAGAAAATAAAAAAATGGTATATGTAATCGTATATTTAAAGGCTGAAATAAAAACTATTTTATAACAAATACTTTTGTACACTTTATTTTGATGCTCACAGTATGTACTCAGGCTATTTTGAAAACAAAAGAAAGAAAAAAAGATTAAACCGCTATGCAGCAGAAAAATATATTTTGGCTTTGCATATAGGAATTTTATTCATATTTATTTTGTTTCTAAACTAAAATAATAATTAAATATGTATGTAAATATGAAACAAAAACACAACAACAAGTGATCTGACTGCATAAGCTGATCGATGCAATCAACTGTTATTTTTTCTACAGGCTAAATACTTAAACTTACAGTTCTTTTCTACATATAAGTATGAGTATGACAGATAACCAAACAAAATCTACACACATTCACTAGTATTCATACAAGCAAGCTATTTTATTTTATTAAGTTGGATACGCAGAAATATTCTTGCTAGCATGTATTGTTGCAAAACAAATACGTAAGAGGGAATCTTTTTTTGTAAAATACTTGAGTATAGAAATAACTGCAAGTATGAATAAATACACGAGTAACTTTTATTTTGAGTACTGCTTGTCATTCTCTGGTACGCTCACACTTGTTTTAGCACAAATTTGTTTGACGTTGTTTTCAAGAGTTTTGCAAGATCAAACAGCATCAAAGAAAATAAAACTAATTATTTGTTGTGTCTTGTTCTAAATAAACGAATTATAATTTTAATTTTCATGTTTTTTTAGTCTAAATTGTTGGTTTAGTTTTACTGGAAATGCTACAAAGTAATATACAAGTATAAAGTTATGTACAGACGGTTATGTCAGAGCATACAACATTGCCAGAAAAATGTCTAACAACCGTGTGAATTTAAAATGTTTGCCTTCCTACGTTGTCAGAAAAAGGATTGTTATTGCATTGTAAAACAGAAATATTGTTAGTCATCTAACAATCATGTGAACACATCTTTTACCATTATAATATTGTTGTAAGATAATTATCAAACACTTTTTATTGTCAGATCTGCAATGTTTATGCATCTAACAATGTCAACATTGTCAGAGAAATTATTTTTATTTACAGCTCTGTATATACATCAATAAACAACTACACACAATAATATTTAAAAAAAGTAAAAGAAAATTGAAGAAAATAATAAATGGATAGCGACATTATAATTAATGAATCCTGGCAATTTCTGTTGACAGATTAATTTATTGTGTGTCAGCCAATTGTGTGCCATTTAAATTGTAAAGTTTTCTTACAGTCGCGACTAGTCGTCTGAACTGACAATTTACCTTTTGCTAAAAATTTTTTAATGTCATTACATTGCTAGTACATTGCCATATCTGACAACATTGTATGATATTACAACCGTCTGTAGATAGCTTAATTCCAATGCTTAACTCTGAACTCAAGTCTTGAATTACGTTTGGTATTATAAATGGACAAACTCGCTCTGAATATTTTTCGGATATTTTTTGTTATTTTCTTTGAATATGATGTCATGAGATGATGTACACTTTATTTTTATTATAGAAGGACAAGTCATGTTGAAGATCGTAGGAATCGGTCCACGATTTCTCATAGCCCAATACAAATGTGTTCCCGGAATATGGCATTATTGTGCATAAGTGTCTAGAGAAAGTTTGCAATAAAAAGTTTCCTGCAAAGTAAAATCTCAAAACGTTATTTTTTTGCATATTTTGACATATTTTGACATATCCCCACTTACGAAAATCACTTAAATTCGCATAAATCTCTTATAAAAATCATTACCAAGTTGAAATTCAACAAGCATAATAAAATCTTATACATAAAAAATTGTCATAAGAGATCTTATGAATTATGGACGATATTGCGTTGTGTGCATATTGTAAATATACGCTGTTAAAAAAAAAATCAAATATTCTCACAACATTAAAAAAATAAAATACATTTCACTATTTTATTTATTTTTTTAATCAATTTTTATAGATTACAAGATGCTGATGGAGGATTTTTTGAAAAATTTGGCTCTTTATTACGTCAGCAATCTCAGCTGGAGGAAAATGATCTTAAAACATCATTAGCACCATTTAAAGAAGACGCAGTAACGGAAGAGGATATTGAAGAATGTGAGGAAAATGTCGATAGCTCGGGCAGCAATGAGGAGTTAGATTGCTCACCTATTGAAAAATTTGAGCTGGAGCTGGAACCGGAAAGTAATTTTGATTTGACCGAAGTCAAGGAACGAAAGGAAAAGCTCTTTGAGAAATCAGCTGGCATGAATGTAAGTTTTAATTGATAAGTCATCTGAACACATAAAATTGCACACATTTTTGTTTATTATTAATTTAATTAATTTGTATGTGTGCGGCCCACCACACTTGGTCACCCCCGGGTCTAAATTTAAAATAAAAATACAAAAAAAAAAATTGAATTCTTATCCGAATGTTTCAAATTTATGGAAACATTGGCTCTTAAACTATCTTAATTATAAATCTTAAGTTATATGGAAATAATTTTAAAGGGCTTTAATTATAATTGTAATAATAAGTAAGAAAATTGATTTTTGATCTTTACTATGATAAAAACAAATGTCTTTAACTCTGGGATATATAAATACTTGGGCTTTTGCTGAAAAATTTTCAGCAAATTTTAATTTCTTAGACGAATTCTAAAATATATACGAAATTTAGGGTTAGATAATTTAAATTAAGCAAAATTTATATTTAGATAAAAGTATTTACATAAGTATTAAAAAACTTTGAATGTCACGATGAATTAATGTAAAGATCTAAAGATCGACTATAGATTTTTTATTTTATTCTCAAAAATATTGCAACAAATCCGCAGAATTTAAATTGCAGGTGTGACTAAACTGAACGAGATGTTGTTAAAATTTAAAATTTTGAAAATGCATTTCAAAACTCAAGCTTTTCTGGTCATTCCTGTCTACGAAGGCAGAAACTCATTTACTAGTAAATACGACAAAAACTGAAAAAGCCAAATTAGATTAATGTCATATACGAGTACGTACTTTATGATCCGGTGTATACGTACTGTGTTACTCGTATGTATGTGCATATGTATGTATGTATAAGAGAACATTTTATCTTAATGAGAAATTAGTTCTTTAAATATTTACACACTGATTAAAATAAAAAGTAGATTAATGTACATTATACAGCAACAAACAAAATTTATTAGAATTCGTGCTCATAATTGTTTCTGTATGCTTTCAATATTGATTTTAAAAACAGAGTTCTATATTCGGCTGTACCGAACCTACCAAACTATTTTGATGAGATCCTTCTTTTGAGGTCAAGTATTGTTTTTAATAGGAATGTTTTTATGTAGTTAAATGTGGTATTTACAATCTATTCACCCCTATTCTGACTTTGGATTCGAATCGAAATTTTCTCCGTTTGGCAAATTTGGTATTCAGAGTTTCGATTCCGCTACGTTTCTTTCGATTGTAGGTATTCTGAATTACTATCGTAGTTACGTTTTTCTACGCTTATATTTTAGCAACGGAATTTTTTCGATTACTCTTTTTACATATAAACTTAAAAAGTGTTTAATTTAATTAAAATTTCAGGTAGTTTTTTATTACTTTGTAATATATTTTTATTTTGGCCGAGAAGGCTTAATATTACAAATAAATGAATAAATAAATAAAAATGTAAGTATAAAATGTCAAGAGGCCAATCAAGAGGTGATATGCAGCAACAAAGACATGGTTAAACAAATGTGTAATGGCAGAACGAAGGAGTTTTGAATTACTGCCACTACAAACAGGAAAGCAGCCTATTTATATATTTTTCCAGGTCAAAAACAACGACATCAGGGCAATACGAAAAGCTGGCAAGTTTAATGTCAAAAAAACAATATGCAATATGCTTGCGGCTATCATAAACGATCCAAGGAGGAAGTTCAGGTATTTTCTTTTCAAGCCTTACCTCTGTGTTCTGAGTCACGTTGTTCTCCTCTATGGATTCCATTTCTCCTTCAAATACAAAAATTAAAAATACCACAATCCGGCTTGACAGGATTCTTAGCACTTAAATATTTTGCAAACAAAAATTATTACCTTTTTATTATTATTAATTCACAAGTCTTTTGTATTATTTTATTTTTATTATTTCTCCTTATTACTCGCAGACATTTTTTTATTTTCCTATTTTTATTGTTTGTTGTGACTTTTGTTTATTAAAATAGTAACAAAGTTGCTCATTTCTTTGTTTCTATTCCACATTTCATAGTAACAAATTGGTTTTGTAAACATTGTTGTCATCTTCTTGTTCTTTCGATTCAGTTTTTGTTTGGAATACCAATTTTCGATCCTAGCGTAACTGCATGCGGAGACGTAATCGAAACTCAGAATTGGGGTGATTATATTTCTTATTTTTGATTGTACATGTAAATGTAAATGTTTTACGTTTTTGGCAGACCAAAAAACCAAAATTAGATTTGCAAATGTTAATCTCCTCTTTAAGGTATGCTCACACATGACACACATTGATCAAACAAGCGTAACCACATTTTTTAGCAAATCGCTGGCTTAACATATAAAGACTCTAAGTCCATATTTTACAATATTACAGGAGAGACAAAAAACAATCAAACTTTTGTTTGAATAAACATTTTTGAAATCTGTAAATGCAATTTGTTTTTGTATTTTTCTTTGTTTTTATTTGCGTAAAAGCAAAATGAAAAAATAAGTATTTGCCGAGATAAAAGCTTTTTTGACCTTAGAGCTTTGTCTGTTGCTTAGTTTGTATGTTTTCATGGACTTAGATCTTTTTCTTAAAACTTGTCTCTGCTTATATTTCTTACTTACTACAATGAAAGTGTAATTTTGTTGCTTTTTTATTGTTGTTATTTAAGAAGCTAATAATCAGGCATGTGATGGAAATCGAAAACGAAAACGAATGAGTTTGAGAAGTCAATTTTTTCGTAATATTTCTGTATTGAAAAACTTTTATCACATAAAATATAAAGATATTGCTACTAAAGATAATCTTAAAACAAAAATTTTAAAAATTAGAACTGATTCGTTTTCGATTTCGATTTCCATCACATGCCTGAATATGTAAAAAATTAAAATTTGTTTTGATTATTGTAAAAAAAGAAACAGAATTTATTGAAAAATACGAATAACATTATTATTGTAATTTTAATTTCGATATTTGTATATACTTGTACATAATGAAAACAAAAATTATTCAGTCGTATTTCCTTGCTGTTATAAACAAGTAATATTAATTTAAATTTTTAATGGATTTAAAAGTAAGATAACTGGCGATGACTATTTTTATTCGTATGGCAAATCGTCATAAAATTTATGGTGTTTTGTAGGCAAAGTTGATTTTAGATATTGTAAGTCTTCGAACTTTCTAGTCTTTTTTTTTCTTCTTTCTTGATGAAGTTGGTGTAAAACCGACCACTCTAGTGCGATTACATTTTCATTTATTTTTTGGTGGAGATTTTTCCCTTCATCAGGAAATCTAAGTTTGAAATTAAACCATTTGGTGTGTATTGTATGTAATGTCGGTCACTTTGGAATCGCCTTTTCCATGGCCAGGGCGAATATTTTTACAAAATTGTACATTGTTAAATTTATTAAAATATTAATGATCCAAATAAGTAACATCATAACGATTAATGTCATGACTGTCAATGGTGTTGATACTCAAAACAACGAGAGTGTAGCCAATGAGAAATAATATTATGTCAATTGGTTGGACTCTCAGACTATTCCGCGCGAAACAGTTGATATGCCAACATTGGAAGAAGTGAGATATTAAACAAAGATGTGATAAATTGGACTTAGCGCCTTTATTCATCACTACAAAACAACAACAACAAATGAGATAACTGTATTTTTTTTTTGTAATCGATGTATTTTTACTTATTGAACACAACTGCATCAAAATCTGAATTTCTAAAAAAGTGGACTGAGAGCCTTTACATGTTAAGCCAGCGAAATATTTGCTTGATGCTATTTGATCTTACAAGTGTTGGGTAAGATCAAACAGCATCAAATAAAATAAAATTAAATTTGTTTGTGTGGCTTGTCCTAAATAGAAGAAGTTTTTGAAATAAATAAAAGAATTTAAATATATTTACTTAATTGTTAGTGGTCGTCAAATATTTGCCACGTGTGACCCTACCTTTAAACATGCACTAGTTGATGCAGTTTCGTACAAAAACGAAAAGTTCGAAGTTTGAAGTGAAAACCTTGTCGTACATTTAAATTTTAAATATAAATAAGTCAGAATACTCTGATAACCTAGATAACCTTTAGTATTGACTTACGACTTGTGGCAAGTGAGCTCACAAGCATCATCTTATTATGATACTCAGTCCACTCTGGTCAAGAACTATTTTTGTTGTTATTTTGCCCATCACTGTATACAAGTTTTTCGATGCTTAAGCACAATTCAATTCCATTTACACCACTTCTACGCTCCTTTACTCAAGAGGGCAAACAAAATCATATATGAGAGCGCCAAAAAAATTATAAATAAATATATACATAATATACTATATACGTATGTATGTACTCGTATATGTATTTTGTATGATAATGACCTTAGCAATACATACATATGTACTTATTTATTTATGTATGTTTGTTTCGTTTTTTAATAAATTTCACTTTTTTTATTATTTAGAGGGCTCATATTATTAGTGTTGCCAAACATTCCATTTTCGAACTTCATTTCTTTCCTTTAATAAACACATTAAATTTAAAATAATAAACATTTATATAAATTAGAGTTGTATCTTAACAACTTGTTTAAAAAAAATATGTAGTTTGTTTAAAAAAGTTTTTAGTTTAAAATTATTAAATTGAAATTATCAAATCGAAAAAAAGGAAATTGATTGAAAAACTTTGGGATTTAATTGCATTTTACATCTGACATCAATCACTACTCCTACCTGTGGCAGCCAAGTAAATGAATTTAATGAATTTATATTAATCTTGTATGGATAGTCTTTTAATGAATGCTAGTGTAGGCAATAGTAAGTGAGTTCTGCGTGTCTATATGTAATAAAGGCATATAATTCTATTAGTTTTTAATTTTGTTTTGCCATTTAAAAGACAAACAATACTAATAACAAATAAATAAAATTGTTCACCAAAAGATTGAGTTTTTTTCTTCGCTATTATTAGAATATATTCAGCAAACAAATTTACTCAAAGAATAAACGCTCTTGGCAGCATTCGCCAAATAGCCATTCAAGAAATGAGCGAGCGAATAATCATGCACTCACATCCAAATGAAAACAAAATTGAAAATTTTTATTCAAAATCATTAAAATCGGCTCACGGTCAACGTCAACACTTAGTGATCGGCGGAATAAAGAAAGTAGTAAATGCCCTAAGTCAAGTGTGTGCCGTGATGGTGGTCAGCGAGCGTCCTTCGGTCAATGTTTTCAATTTAAAGCATTCTTCAATTCAGTTTACAATTTTATTCCAACGTTACCATACAAATATATTCAATATTAAACGTACCCGTAAATAAATTGAAAAAGAGTATGTTTTAAATAAATACACATACTATACATACATATATTTACTTATGTATTGTACATATGTATATAATATACATACGTACATATATCGGTGAGTTTTCTTTTTGAAAACGAATAATTAATTTTGATAATAACTACAAATACAAATGCATACTATTCTGTATTCGATGCATTTATAGATAGATTCACGTAACGGTTTATCTTAAAAGAAAAACCAAAAAAAAAACTGAAACGAAATCAAAATCGAAAAGAATTGAAATAAAAATTAAATAAAAGAAATATCTATATAATATATATAATATAAATACAGTGAAAAAAGCATACTAACAATACTTGTGCTATTGTGTGAAAATGAGTTTTCTTTCGCTTCCACGTAGATTGGCAAAAGAGAGTCATCGAAATTCCAATACTTCCATAGATCAAAATGTCAAATATTTGAGTTTAAATAATAGACGGACAACTAGGAAAACAAATTTATATAGTGGTGGATCTACACTGTCACTCCAAGTACCCCCGCGCAGAGGTATTTTAAATAGAAATGGCAGTATTTCGTCCAATTATTTTCGTGGAGTACACAAACATCAATTAGAACAACATGCCCAAACCGTCTGTCACACAATGACCGTAAGTACTCTAGAAACCTTTTCCAACAATTTCTTTTGAATAGTGATAAAATGAATGTTCGAAACAACAACAAAGCGAATAATTCACACACATTCCCTGAAATATGCACATGTTCATGGTGCAACTATACAAGGTGAGTGCAAATCGACAACAAATACAACACAAAACAGAAACAACAGGCATTTTGTTTGTGTAAAATAATGTACTACTGTCAAAAATACTTGAAAATGTATTACTTTTGGCATAAGTAAATTGTAAACAAAGTGCACTCACCTTGTATTATTACACCATGCACATGTTTTTGTGAATAATGATTTGAATATTGTTTGTATATTCCAGTTTACAGAAATCAATTTTTATTGAAAATATTGATACTTTTTTGATGATTTTTTTCCTTGAAATTTCTTCGTTGATCACACAGCACAATTTTTTTTGCTTAAATCGCTCGTATTTTTATTTGAGAGAATACACATATGTAATACGAATAAGAGCTTAATACGAATTGCTGGTACAATCAAGAGTAGCACATAATCAGCTTAGCTTAAAGAATTGCTTCGTGTAAATTTACACTATGTACATATATTGTTTTTAATTTTTAATTATTGTGTTTACATGTAAAATAGTATATTACATTCTATTCGATGTAAACTAGGGTCCTCCTTTAAGCCATTGAATCCGATTTTTTTATTAATAGCCTGTTCGCCGATCTCGAACGTTAACGTTCGCTTAGATAAGACTTAAGAAACAAGCTTGATTGTGGAATAAACAAACTTGATTGAGTAAAAAATAGATACGATAAAAAGTTTATGTCTTAAGTCTTATCTAAGCGAACGTTAACGTTCGAGATCGGCGAACAGGCTATAAATGTACATATTTGATTATAAAACAGTCGATTTTCAACTAAATTCATTTAAAAATTTCAATCTTTCTTAATTTATTTATAAAAGACAACTAGAATATCCATATTTAGTGATTATACACTGTGTGTCGGAACTATAAATGCACCATTTGTACCTAGAGCTCATATTTAAATCAACGAAAATATATTTCCAATAAAAACATTACAAGTTGTAAGTAGATCGAAAATACATTAAAATAAAATAATAGATTTTTTTCATAAAGATCTCTTTGTATTAAAGAATATTGCTAGTGTTTCATTACCAAAACGCATGTAAGAAAAGCATTAACAAAATCTGTGTAAAAAGGTAAGATGAAATAAATTTATATTGGATGGATTCTTTCTAAATCATTACAAGGTTTAAATTCTTTCTGATTTCATTACTACTAAACTTGTTGTTAATTTATTAATTTATTTCTTACCAATTATGCATCATACAGTTTCTTTTAGATAAAATAAGCACTCTAATATTAAAGATTTTAAAGACATTAATTGTCTATATGTACAAGTATTATTAAACCTTACTTATAAGGTTTATTAACAGCATTTATTATGAATTTGTGAATTTTGTTTTTAAAATATTAGTTCTATGTTGTGTTAATTTACCAATAATTTAGTAATTTTTAATTTCCTAGTTCTAGAGAATGCTGCGATGAGCTTACCGTCTTCGAACAACACACACATATCCCTCATAATTAATGACGGACTGTTAGAACTACTTTTAGAGAAAATATATTCCATTCGTAGATGTATCAGAAAAAAATTATATTGAAAATAAATGAAAAAAACATCAATTATTTTGACATTGCATGTCTTTCCAGCTTGCTAAAACAATTTTTTTTGGAATAAAGAAGCAATTGTGGTACCGTGACCGAGGTATTGGTTTATAGTCTTTTGGACCCTTTAATGGCAAAATCAATAATTATATTTATAACCTACTCCACCATAGTGCGGTATATTGGGTTTGTGCTGATGTTTGTAACGCCCATAAATATTAGTCTTTATATTATACTGATCGTCTCAAAATCACTACCTGAGTCGATTTGACGATGCCCGTCGGGCTGGCTGGATGGCTGTCCATGTAAAGCTTGTGCGCAGAGTGCAGGTCGCAATTTTGAAGATATTTCGATAAAATTTGGTACTTTTTTGGTATTTTTTCGACCCACGGATGGATGGGATTGAAACTGGTTGAAATCGGTCCATTATTTCACCTAGCCTCTATACAAATGTCCTCCCGAAATAAGGGGTTATCGGTCATATATGTTTAATTTATCTATGCATCCAATAAAATTTCGCCATAAATACGTTGTACATCTATAAATTTCATGAAGGTCGGCCCATAATTGACTAAAGCTCCCAAATAAGGATCTCATCCGAAAATAACATTAAAGAACATAACTCTCTTAAAAATTTTAGTATTCAAATAATATTTAACAAAAACATGTTTCATATGTACCCAAATCATTTGGCCTAATTTTATAATGATCGGTTCATAATCAGTCATAGTTCCCATATAAGGCCCACTTCCGAAAACCACTGTTTACAAATTTTGGGATCCAAATAAAATTCAACACAAATAAGTTTCATATATAACTACAGAAATCATGACACCTAATTATAACCTACACCACCATAGTGGGGAGGGTATATTGAATTTGTGCATTTGTTTATAACGTCCAGAAATATTGATCCCACACCCACCTTAAATCACTTTCTGAGTCGATTTAACGATGTTCGTCCGTCGGGATCTCTGTCCATGTAAAGCTTGTGCGCAGAGTACAGGTTGCAATTTTGAAGATATTTCGATAAAATTTGGTACGTGATATTTTTTCGGCCCAAGGATGGATGGGATTGAAACTGGTGGAAATCGGTCTATTATTTCACCTTGCCCCCATACAAATGTCCTCCCGAAATTGGGGTTTAAGGATCATAAATATTTTAATTATGCAAGTATCCAAACAATTTTCACCACAAATGAGTGGTAAATGAAGCTAAATCACATCTAAAAATTTCGTAAAGATCGGTCCATAATTAGTCGTAGCTCCCATATAAGGCCCACTTCCGAAAATCACTTAAAAGAGCATAACTCTCTTAAAAATGTTGGTATCGAAATAATATTGAACACAAATATGTTTCGTACATATACATATAATATGGTAGAATTTTATGATGATTGGCACATAAGTAGTCGTAGTTCCCATATAATTCCAACTTCCGAAAATCACTTTAAGGACCATAAATCTCTTAAAAATGTTGTTTTCCGAATAAAATTTAACAAAAATGAGTTTCTAATGTACAAATAGGATGACAACTAATTTTATAATATTCAGTTCATAAATAGTCAAAACTCCCATATAAGACCCTCTTCGTAATTCACTTTAACCTCCATAAATCTTTTAAACGTATTTATATCGAGATAAAGTTTAGCACACATAATATTTATATTCACGGTAGTCATGGCACTAAATTTTTGGATGATCGGTCCATAATAGGTAATATCTTCCATATAGCGCCCATATCTGAAAAACTGTTTTTTTGATACTCTGGGTGTAGGTCGGGCTTGACCATATAATAAATGCCCTATAAAATGTAAAATATTCACAAAAATATGCATTTATAGAGAATTATTCACTGAAACTAGACAAAAATAATTTAAAAATCCCAAGTTGTTCGATATCTGCTATAAAATAATTTTTTAAAAACGAAACATTGAAATTCTAATGCAAAAGAAACATGTATTTAGATACATACTCGTAATTGTATTGGAAATAGTCAAACATATTCGGTTATCTGCAATTATGAGAGAAGTAAAGATTTCAAAAATACCGAAAAATTCAACCAGACAACCAAGCAATACTGATTGATTGATCTACACAAAACATTGGATATGTTTGATTATTTATAGCAAATTAATTCCTTTTTATGGCTAAACAAATTCGTATTGGATGAATACATTCAGTCGGAGAATTGCTTAGTTTATAAATATTTATTGTTAAAATTCTTTTAAAATCAATTTATGTATGTACGTATTTGTTGGCTCAATACACAAATTATAGTACTCTGAGGGTCATACAAGTAATTTTTGAATACATATTTATTTTATTTTACTGAACTTACGTATTAACAGTGGTGGCAAAACAGTCGGGGAAAATATTAAAATGTATGGCATTAAATGAGATTATCAACTTGTATTTATTAGACATTTTTTATGGACCGATCTTCAAAAAATTTTGTTTAAAATTTTTTATATATACATACATATTTATGTATGTATATTTATATATGAGGATATTTCACGTCGAATTTTAACAAAGTAACGACATTCGTAAGATACCAGGTGGCGCAAAAGTAAACTTCCGATGTTTTTTGGTTGTCACCGACCGATTATTGGTCAAATAAATAGTCAGCAATATTCCGCGTTCTGGAGCAGGATAGGAGGATTACTTTTGAGCCACCTTGTATACTATATATATATATATATGAGTATTTAAGTGATTTTCAGACGATTTTAGTGGCATTTATCTGCTGTTGGGCCACATTTTGTGAAAAAATTTGTATGAGGATCATGCAACAGGTTTGAGTCTTAGTTTATAATTTTCTCTTTCTTTTGCTTAACTCTGGTTCTAAGAAACCAATTTTAATGATTTTAAATATTAAGCAAATAGTAAAAATTTTTTAGGAAATCATGTTTATCAAGTTTAGTTTAGTTTGTATTTTGTAGTTTGTTGAATATTTCTTAATGTTACACACGGTATGACAAAAGGAGGTTTTAAAACAGAGGTCGGCACAAGAATGATAAAATAAAGATTACGCCATGCGCATGATTTCCCGTTATGTGACGTAGAAGGGCCATTCTAAGGGTTACCAATAATGTTTCATGTGTTAGAATTAAAATTTCTTGCGAAAAATGTATGTTTTATGTGATAGTTGGCAAGCTTGCAATTGAAATCTCTGAGAGTTCTAAAATAAAATCTGTTTAAAAAAGAAAAACAAACAAAATAAAAACAATAAAAAATATTAACATAAAGAGTGCAGTGAGCAAATGCAAGCAAAACATTAGTAAAAAAAAAAAAGTGAGAACAAATTAGCCAATAGAAACACAGAATGTGTGACGTCACAGGACCTAAATGCGCAGAACATTTTAAAATTTTACGCGCGTTGGCGTAATCTTTATTTTATCATTCTTGGGTCGGCATCCTATAGCACAATAGTGCAGAGAGCACTTCACACATACGCTTAATCTCTTTCATTCAGTCGTCATTGAGACAGCAATGTGTGCACATGCGGCGGATGCTTTTATATTTTTTTCAGAAATACTTCCCAACAAACATTTCAAATTAATAATAAATTACGAAAAATATTTTATGATTGATAATGCATTTGGTAACATGCATGTAATCAGCTTTTGAAGTATTAGAAGTTCCGTTTGTATATCAATCCCGTTGTTAATTTCTTATATGTTACGGAAAATACATTGTAGGGTGTATGTTTCCTATCTAAGTTATTTTGTATAATTTATATAATTATGTTTATGTTTGTTGGGTAGTTTTCTCACACACACAACCTCATTTTACGCTTTGCCGACCTCTGTTTTAAAAACGTTAAAGTTTTTTCCTATTTTATGAGTTATAGGACTCTAAAGTCTTTATATACTCGTATAATAGTTAATACATATCTCCTATAATTAATAAATTGCCTGAACAATATCGGTATCATTGAATAGTATCAATTTAATTTTTATAAACTACACCACCATAGTGGGATAATGCCCAAAAATATAGTCCAACACCCACCTTAAAGTTCTGAGATGTTAAAGAATATTTTTTGAGTCGATTAACCAATGTCCGTCTATCCGTCTGGCTGTCCATGTAAACCTTGCGCGCAGAGTACAGGTCGCAATTTTAAAGGCATTTCGATAAAATTTTGTACATAATATTTGTTTGACCCCAAGCAGCTTAGAATTGAAACTGGTTGAAATAGGTTCATTATTTCACCTGGCTCCCATACATATGTCCTCCCGAAATAGGGGTTTATTGGTCATAAGTGTTTGATTTATGCACGTATCCCAACAAATTTCTCTAGAAATAAGTTGTACATGACGTAGCCAAATAAAATGAAACAGAAATAAGTTTCATATACATACATATATACAAGGTGGCGCAAAAGTAAACAGTGTAGCGTAACATTGTTTATTAACGTGTATTTCGCATGTGTTTACTACACAAATGTCAAAACAGAACTGACATTAGGGGTCTCGCAAAATTTATAGCATTTTCTGATAGGAGGATTACTTTTGCGCCACCTTGTACAAATCATGACAACAAATTTTATAACGTTCGATCTATAATTAGTCACAGCTCCCATATAAGATCCCCTTCGAAAATCACTTTAACATCTATAAACCTTTTATAAGTGTTTATATTGAGATAAAATTTAACACAAAAAATATTTATATGCACAGAAGTCCTGAGAGCCCATTTCTGAAAATCTGTTTTCACACATATTCTTTCTTACTTCTTTTTATTTTCCTTGCGAAACGAAATCTATATAACGGTACTTCAGAAAATATTGATATAGCGAAAAACTATTTTTATCGCGGCCTGTATTTGAAATAACCCAGAGTGGAGTTTACGACTGTAAATACTAACAATTACAGATTATGATTACTTTAAATATAAGTACATACATACATATATAGATACTAAAATATAAAATTTGGACCTAATAATATCTTACTATATTACGAGTAGTTATATTAAAAATAAAAACTAGCAAAATTTATTGCCCAAGCAAACCGAATATTTCTAAATAAACCTTCTTTTCATAGAATTTTTGTAGCAAGTTATAAAATTTCCGTTTATTTAAACATACATATATTTAATTATTTTTATTAAATATATTTTTTTTATAAAAAAAAAAAAGTTTTTCCAAACTATAAAGTTTTCTTCAAAAAATATACATATCGCACCCTAAATACAAAAGGGTCGCAACTCAAAATTTTCCAAAACTGACTTTTTACTGCAAAAATTTCTTTCACATCACTATCTTCTTTAACTGAAAAAATACAGTAAAGTCTTTTTTTATATTAAGTCCCCGTTTACACAGGGAAACATTTGGAAGGGAAACATCTGGAATTCTCTTTTGTATTTTCCTTTGCGGTCATACAGGGAAACATTGTTGTCGGAAACATTCCAGTTTATATTTGTTTTTTTGACATTTGTCTAATGCAGTGTTGTTTTTTTTAATTTCTACTGTATATGATTTGCTAATGTGCACAATAAGAATGAGAGCACAAAGCGTGTATCCGAGAACGGGAAACAAAATTCATATTCTCTTCCCCACCCGTCCCTTCCAAATGTTTCCCTGTGTAAACGGGGACTAAGTGTGTTGCTTCTAAATGATGAACAGTTTTTTGTCTCTCCTGAAATTTTTATTATTTTGAGTTGTGACCCTTTTGTATTTAGGGTGCGATATGTATAATAACGCTAAACACCGGTAAAGAAAACAAATTATTACAATAATAAAAACTTTATTACATATTTCATATGAAGGGATGGATTTAGTTGTTTTTTATTTAAAAAATGTTTTTTTAAGAGCCTTCGAATTTTTTCAAATTGTAGGCATGTGTTCCGACTATTAATAATAAACAATTTTCTATGTTTATACATACATACTCGTATGTATGTATGTTCTTCTACCTCGTAGGGCCTACAGGTAACAAACAAATTGTTTCGAATTAACTTGCGTAATTGCTAGTAAAGTAAATATTTCTTTTAGCATTTAAAATACACATTAAAAAATATTAAATGATTTTTGTTTTTGTTTGCAATTAAAACATATTGATCATACACTATGATTTATTTGGGTAAAGAGTCTATAAAACAAGAACAATGTCCGAGCTAACGATCGTATATTATATAAGACCCAATAAGTGATGTAAAAAAACATCTGGATCAGTTTAATGGTTGTTTTATAAGAAAAGAAAGAAGAAAATAGCTTTAAAGATAGAAAAAATAATAAATTTAAATAATAAATTTGGGTTATTAACTTATGTGAATTTATTACAATATAACATTTGGAGAAGATCTTGTATGACACTGTACAAGACTTGCTTCCCACTACTCTAAATGTGTGACAGCATGTTACTGCGACTCTGGAAGGAGTGGCACCGCCCATATATAACCCAAAAATTTAAATCGCCATATTTTGACATATTTATATGGTATTGGCATAATTAGAAATATGTACCAGGAGAAAAGTGGGTGGGACCACGCCCCTTTTTAGGCAAACTAAAAATCGTAATATAGTCTTAACTACTGGACCGATCGTCATTAAATTTTTACAATAAGATATTCTTACGAAATTGTAAATTCGTGACTATATAAAGTTGTAAGTGGACAAAAGGGTATGTCCTCGCCCACTGAAATGCATCGCTCATATGACGCGCTTCTGTATCCTATTATTTTTCCATATAGAGAAGATGGATATCACTTTGAAATGCGTCAAATCAATCAAGCAACCCATAAGGTCGTTAATTATCCTGTTGAGTTCTTAAATTCACTCGATGTGTCAGGCTTTCCACCACATGTGCTACAACTTAAAATTGGAGTACCAATTATTTTACTGCGTAATATCGATCACCACGGCTTTCACTGGCACTCGACTTGCAGTAAAAACAAAACTGAGAAATAATTTAATAGAAGCGACGATTATAACACGAAAATATAAATGTACAGATGTACTTTTGCTACGCATTCCAGTGTTACCAACAGATTTACCATTCGATTTTAAACAATTGCAGTTTCCTGTTCGGTTAGCATTTGCGATGACTGTTAACATCCCGTGTAGGAAAACCCACCGATTTATATGTGTATGCTCCTGATGGACAAACCAAAAACATTTGGGGTATTCACAAGGTGTGTAGCGAAGCACACCGGGTTTAGCTAGTACTGAATAAAAATAAGAAGACAGTATGAAAATATAACAATCTGCAAGAAAAAAAAACTCTAAATTAATCATCATATATATAAATATCACTTTACGATAATTATTATTTATGAACTAAATACTAAAAAAATTCTAGAAAAATAAAAAAAAAAAATACTTAATAGGGACATCTGTTCCTTTAATGATGAAAAAAGAACTCTCTATTAGCACATTTTCAATAGCAATTAGAATTTTATACATCATTGTAAAAGACGTGAAAACAATGAGACTATTCAAATTTGACATGTAAGTTTACTAATTTCAAAAAATCTACGATTAGGAAAGGTATAATTTATAAAACAAATTTAACAAATCCTACCATAGATTTAAAATCAATATTACAGTCATTTTATTACTTTGTCCAAAAATGTATTTTTTCGCCAATACATATATGTAGGTCGATAATGAATTTGTTGTTAAAAAACGATGTTCCATGTCAAAGAATTTGAGTTGCATGAATGTGTTTTTCTCATACAGCAAGAGCACACCAAATAGCTGATTCCCAAAATGTTAAATGATCAGCGGCTAGGAATAAAAGATCAATGATATCTTGGGCAACGCCGGGTACAAAAAGTTAGTTTATATATAAAAATTACCTATAACATTTCCACAACTATTGCAAATTCCCACATTTGACAACTCTATATCATAGTTCTTAAATTTTAATTAAATACTATTTACTGCTAACCAATTTCATATGATGATAAGATTAGTATTAGGATGGACGTTTGCGGAAACAATATAAAAGAAATTGTATACATATGTACGAGTATAAATATACATACTCTAAAAATAGCTCAATCAGTTTTCCCGCAAATTTTGTATGTAGAAAAAAAGAAAAATAATTAACTAAAAAATTAGCACGTTACTCAGATGATTCAGAGTATTCAAACATCAATTGTTTACATGTTCAATCTTCAAGTACACGTGCACATATGCGGGTAAATGTTGTTCAGATTTATTCTATCACTCATCTGATCATAAGAGTAAATATACTCGTATTTAATACAGTTAATACCATTAGCATTGTTTACACAATCTAATAAAGTAACGAAATTTGTTCTTCATTCCCACTGATTGTATGTAATAAAATTGTTCATACAAATAGGCGCCAAAGTAAAAATTAAATTTAGAAAATACGGTACAAATTTCAGATGGTATTTAAGAACTTACTACGAGTCTAATATTTTACCTAATTTATACATATTTCGTTATTTTTATATCGTTGGTCGCATGTAGAAAGACCCTAACTAATAATAATATATCGATGGTCTCATGTAGAAAGGCCCTAACTCGCATATTTGAAACTTTACAGGAGAAGGTAAAAACATAATAGAAACTGTAATATTCAACATGTAACTTTTTTTGTACAACTGCTTATAAAAGCGTTATTTTTTACACTATTGCAATAAATTTTTGTGAGGAGGTGTATTTGCGTTAAATGCATTGGAATCGCAAAAAAACTAATTTCGAATAAATAGCGAGTTAGGGCCTTTCTACATGAGACCAACGATATGTATTTATTTGCACCATATATGTATACATATACAGATATACGGCGTGGTACTTTCCATACAAATTTAATACATATGTATGTATGGTATGTACAGGTAATTCAAAAAAAAATTTTATATTATGTTCCCAAAATTAAGTTTGAATCATTAATTATTACGAAAAACCTCGGGGGTAAAGAGAAATCTTGGGAAAAAAGACACAGTCCACAGCTTTCACTTACAAAAATTATGAAAACATATTTAGCCAGTATTTTTTGCAATCGTTTATGATGAATCATAAAGAAATTATTTGGTCGAGGAAAAAACTCTTATTTCAAATAATGTCTCGATTTTCTAAAGGCTTGCAATACTTGAGGCAATTTTATGCACTACAACATAATCATTACATATGGCCACAAAATTTGCTAAAATATTATTTTGGCAAAGTCGGTCGTTAAATGATGTACGGCCGGTTTGAAATCCGTATCTTTTGAGACAAATAAAAACTAGAATTATGGTGCTGATAACTTAAAGTTTATAAATGTTAATAAGAACAACAGGAAAATATATACAGTGTGTCACACAATTGTAAATTGCCTACTCATTTTCAAAATAAATTTTTTTTTCATTCACACATAAAATTGTAAAAAATAGGTAAAAATATTTTTTCTTTTTTGAAGTTGTTGATAGTAGCCATTGTGTAAATTGGGAAAATCCCAAACAAATTGTAATAATGTCCAAATTGCAGGTCATAAAGTAATTTGCATTTGGATACCGGTTCATTTTATTGGGGTTTTCTAAATTTTCTTGCAATTTATAAATAAATAAAAAAAAAAATGGCCGGAGGGAAAATAATTAAATATTTCCAAAGGGAAAACTATTTTATAGTTTTAACAATAGGGAAAAAATTTTTAATTTATGTTTGTAATATGTTAGCATTTAAAATTTGTCTAAAATCATTAAATGAAATGGAGGATAGACTAATGTCCATGGAAAAACGATCAAAGATTATCGAGCAACTAAGAAGAACACTGTACATATACCAATATAAACAACGAACAAATCCACTGTTGTGAGCCCTAACTATATATGGTCGGCTGGCAAGGTAGAAACCATTTGTTTTGGAAATTAACAGATTTTCAATGGAGTTGGTAATCTTGTTGGCCTATATTGGCCCATTCCGAAAGCAACACCAGCGCCAAAAACGAATCTACATATAAAGAAATATTGTTATTTTTAACATTATATTGACCCGAAATACCCAGTTTTAGATGTTAAAATTTAGCTTTTGTACAGTACCAAAAAGTAGCCAACACCTCCTCAATGCACGGACCTGAGCCCCATAGAAATCGTTGAGCTATAATATATTTTTTCTCGGAAATGTTTAACTGTTTTCCTTTCGGCATATTTAACATAAAGATCTACACAACCGAGGCAATAAGGAACAAATTATTACTAATAACAAATGGAAAATGTATAAAACGTATCTTTTTAACAAAATAAATAAAAAAATTCTTTAAAAAATTAAAATACTAAAAACTCAAATAATTAACAGGAATTAAAAAAAAGCAAATTCTTTCTTAATATTTTTCAATTTTTTGTTGTTTCCTATTTTATCTATTATAATATCTATTTTTTTTACTTGATTTTTACAATTTTATGTATGAATGAAAAACAAATTTCACCTAAAAATGAGTAATACACTGCAAAACATTTTAAGCACCACTGCACTATGGACAAAATCGCGATTTTAACGCCAAAAAATTCTTCCCGACAAGCTAGCTTCACCAATAAGCAATAATGCTAATAAAAACGATTTGCGAAAAAAATGGCTGGCCACGCCCCCTTTTTTAAAGAAATGGAAAAACGACCTTCCTGGCAAGCTAGCTTCACTAAAATGGTTATACGGACTTTTACTGACAAAAAAGCAACTTGAGAAAAAAATGAGCGGTCCATGCTCTCTTTCTTTTAACCCTTTCATGCACCTGTTGTTTGTATACAACAACACTATTTGAGAGCATATTCCACATATCCAACGGTAAATTTTTTTATGGAAATAAATACAAAAGGACATTGTATGCCTTTTCTTTAGTTTTGCTTGTACTTGACGAAAAATAAAATAAATTTCTGTCACATATTAATTCTTTCGTTCGGTGAAGTCGGTAAATTAATTTGATAAAGTTTTCATCAGTATATAAGCGTCTTAATTTTTGTGAAAATCTTGAGTTAATTCAGTGACAATTTTTTTCCAGTTTCAGTATTAAAAACAGTAGTTAATTTAAACAAATAAAAGGTAAAAATGTTATTCAGACAATATTTTGGGGCTATAATTCATCTGTTGTACATATACAACACGGTGCATCAACGGCTTTTATTTTTTTATATTTCTTTATTAAAATTTCTGTTGCGCTTTCATCATTTATTAGCACTTGTTTACTGCTTTATATTTGATCTTACTATGGATCGGCAAAAAACAAATGGACGAGGTTCATACGACTATAGAGCAGTACAAAGCAGTACAGCTGTTGTCCACGGACTATGCTATTGAACCAATATCTTCGTGCCGCCGATGGAATCAAAAGGAAAAAAACTTTTGAAATTCCAATAGCAATATAGGAGTTTCATGGGAGGTGCAGACATACCAGATATGCTCTGTGAATTATATAGGATAAATAATCACCGATCCCGAAAATATTATATGCGATTTTTTTTGGGTGCTTAACTCTGCAGTAATAAACAGTTGGCTATTATATAGGCGTCACTGTCAGCTTACAAAAGTCAGCGATAAAGAAACGTTTACTCTAATACAATTCCAATCCAACATTTCTGCTGGTATTATATATACAAACACTTTTGGTCCGAGGAAGCGTGGTAGACCATCATATTCTCCACAAATGTCTAAATCAACTTCAAAGTGTAGTACACCCTCAATTCAACTTAAAGATGTCAGGTACGATGGTATTGACCATTTACCGTGTTACAAACCAAAGCAGTCTCATTGTAAATTTTGTAAAAATGGCTTTACAACTGTCTCGTGTACTAAATGTAATACAACAAAAAAAAAACTGCTTCAGAGATTACCATTAAAAATAATTAATTCTAAGTATCATTCTCAAACAAAATATAATTTTCTAATAATTCTAAGTATATATTTAACTTTTGTTAAGTATTATACACCATTTATTTTGTGAATTAAACTAAAAAAATAAATAAATTCATTTTTTTTCTATAAAAAAAATTTACCTTCTTACTCCGTTTATACGCCATGTTGTATGTGCACAACATTTTTTAAAAACTACACTTCAAATGTAAATTTAATTTTTGTTCCTTTTTTATCTTATTTGACACCAATGTAGTTAGAAACAAAGTAAAAAAAAAATATTGCTGCCCTAACAAAGTTTGGTGCATGAGAGGGTTAAGTACTGCTTTTTAGTTAATCCGTTTTCTAACAAAAACATTAGAGCTTCATCCGGTGATACTGGCGTAACTTCTTTATGGCTAGTATTAAGAACTTCTCGAATTTTGGATGGCCGAGCAACTTGTTGTAGGACAAATTTCAAATCCGTTGCGTGAGATTTTTTTTGGCAGATATAGAGGCAGCATGAACTACTAATTGCGCATTGTCTCCTTGCTGGGAAGCTAATTCAGAAACTAACTTCCTTTTGCAGCTATCTTCATCGCCCGATAGCATTAATCTTCCTCGGTATAACAAAAATTGTTTCTCGACCCAACCATTCCTTATTATATTTTCTAAATGCTTTCTCATTTCTGGATTGTTTTCCCATTTTAGTTTAATAAAATTAGATAAGTTGTGAGCTTTAGTAGGTACATATTAATTTACTTAATTCACCTTCAATTTCGTATGGAATATTTCCTTTTATGTAATTCAAAACATTCCTGTGGTTTCTTAACCAAAACTAAAATATTTCAGAATTTTTGAACCTGAGTGTTTCTACAAAAATATTAGAAATTTGTTTATTAGCAGTCAAATGCATACACTTTTACCATGACATAAAACTTGTAGTTTTCTACAAACAATCACATGTAAATAGTTTCAATGACACTTCATAACATTTTTAGTTTTACCTCACGAAAAACGATAAAACTCTTCAGAATTTCACAAAAATATACATATAAAAAACCACCAAAATAAGTACGAAACACAAACATTTAGCAAACTATATTTGTATATTTGTATATACAGTAAAAATACTCACCAGCAGCACAGCATTACATCTCATATTTACAAAGTTTTTTTAAAGAATTTTAATTTTATAAACATTTTGCAGCTTCACTTGCAATAACTCGTACTAATAAATATGTAAACATTAACAGCTGTTTTTACATAAACAGGATTGGCAACAGTAAATTTTGTTTTAAGTTTTTTCTTATCAATATGTTGGCTATCGAACATTATCAAAAAAATTTAAAAAATTACAAGTTGAAAAATTGACTTTTTGCCGCTAAAATCGCGATTTCGCCCATAGTGCACTGTTACAAACATGGACAAAAAAAAACAGTGCAAAATAGATGTGAACATTTATTTTCCTTTTTTTTTAAATTTAAATTTTAAAATTTGTTTGAAATTATGGCTACTTTGAACAGAAACTCAAGTACATATTCGCATGCGTGCACGTATCCTAGGGGGAAGAAAATTGACCCTTATACAATATAATCAACGCAAACGGATATCTGCCTGCTACTGTTGGCTGGGTGCTAGGAAAATCACATATTTGTTATAATTTATTTACATATTGTAAACAAACATCATGATCTGGACTGATTTTTAGAAATATTTAAAGTTGAATTAAATTAATTCAAATAATTTCATTTATAACCGTATTATTATTAAGTGTAGTAAGTAATATATCAAATATATAAACATTTCAAATCAACATTACTTCTCTCTAAGACATTTTTTAAGGACTTGACCAGATATTACTACATATGTAGTTATAATTAATGTAGCTACTCCTTAATTAGTAATACAACTAAAATAAACTTTGGAAATGATTACAGTTTAATCTAACAAGGGAAATAATTGTAGCAAGTAAGTTGGCTTAGTTGAAGTGAAATGAAAATCAAAAATTTAAACAGACTTCACTTAATATTACCAAGGGACACTTAATAACAATTTAATCTAAAAGAGAGTACTTATAATAAATAAGTCAAATAACTACTTTCTTAAGTCTAGTACGAAAAAGGAAATTAATGTGGGCATATCCTTTTTTTTGTTTGATTATTTAGAGCCACTAAAGTGACAATTGAGTTTACGCTAGATTAACTGGAATAATTAAAGTAACCAATTGACATCTCCCTGCCTGCATTAACCAGTATTTATTGTTAAGCTCTTATAACTACCGATTTTGAATTAAAGTTATAAAAAAAATTTCTCGTGAATTTTATTTATTAAATTTGCTAATTGAAAAGAAAAATTCGTATCAACAAGTAAAATTATATTCGCTTACGAATAAATTGACGTTTTTTAATAACCGATTTTTTTTATATCATTATCTTTATTTGTTTAGATTGAAGATCTCTATGAAGAAGTACTTTTTGAAATTACAAACAACATAGGATGTGAGGCGAATGATGTCTGCAAAGAATCACTCATCGAATTTGCCCAGGAAGCATTTAAAATGTCGAATGCAAAACATGAAGAAATACTCGAAGTAGCACAACAAAAAGAACCTCCAAATATTCGACTAAATGTTGAAATCATTAAGGCTGAAAATCTTTTACCAAAGGATGCGAATGGATTTTCTGATCCGTTTGTTACATTATATCTCGAATCTAATGGTTCGCATCGTTATAATTCATCTGTTAAAACTGAAACCCTTAATCCCATATGGGAGGAACACTTCTCACTGTAAGTATTTCAAATGTAATATTTTCAAAGTTCTCAACTTTAAAACTATCTTCGGTTATCCTTCTTCATCGATTTTAGGCCAATTACAGAAAATCCTAGAAATGAAGTGCTAATAATTGAAGTATGGGATTTTGATGCGGCTGAAACGGTCAAAGATAAGGTTAATAAATTAATGGATATTAAAGGTATTAAGGGGTTGCGCAAGTTAATGAAGGAAATAGCTATGACTGCGTCAACTGGAAAGCATGACAATGAACTGATTGGAAGAACGGCTATTACCTTAAAAGTAAGAATTCCTGTATTCTAATAAAATCTATTTTCTTCTAAACTGTGTAATTTTTTCCAGTCTATACCGGTATCGGGCACTACGGTTTGGTATAACTTAGAAAAGGGTAGCAAGACTAAAAGTCGCGGATCTGTACTAGTGAATTTAGCTCTTAGTGCTGAAAAAGATAAACGCGTTGCTGTTCAAGAGCATCGACACCTGTTGAAACTACTGCTAATGCATGAGCTGGAATCATCGCAGGTAGCAAATTATTGGTGGGCTGGAAAATTTACTGGAAATGCTGAAGCAATTCGCTTGCAACATTCCGTTCAATCCGGCCTTTCGAATTTCGAATGTGCTCTCAGCCAATGGTCTGTATATACTACAATACACGAAGATCACCCATTGAGTTTCGGTTTATTCAATTCAATACTAGACGTTGTTATACCAATTCTCAAGTGTCACCTCAATGAATCAGAGGACATAAAAACATTTTGGGATGGAGTAAGACGTTTGCTACCGTCTTGCTTTTCAATTCTACGAAAATTGCGTGCCAAAAATGTTAGCGATAAGCAAATTGTCAAAACCCTTTGTGAAGTTCTTGACATTCTATCAAAAATAAATACTCTCGAAAGACCCAAACACTTTGAACTATTTCCACACAACGTTTATGGTTGGATATCTAGAAAAGATGGATCGGATTGCAGCATTAATGAGGTCATAGTTGACGCCATACACTGTGGCACTAAGGAGTGGCTAGAGCATATCATTGAGGCAAATCGTCAAAATAGTGATGAACAGTCCGACGAAGACAATTTGCAATACCTAATAAAACTAATACAAATGGTTCGATCTGACTTGCAACGAGCGATGGAATACTTTGATAAGCATTTTTACCAGTAAGTACATAATAAAACTTTCTGAGATGACAGTTTCAGGTCTCCCTAAATATTCCGAATTTCAGGGTTGACAAATTTTAAAGAAATTTTTATTAATCCAAAAATTAATGACCGGCAGTATATTCGTAATATTTTATATACATATGTACATAATAATTACATACAAAGTTGCTAATGCATATTTTGTGATTTTGTGATATAAAATTATAAAAAACTTTTCTGATCTAGTAGGTTGTTATTGTTTTTCAACAATTCGTTAATATGAGAAAGAAATTTACATACATACATATATAAAAATGTACATTTATATTATTTTTCGTCAACTACAATTTCACTCATATAATTTTGGTATTTTTATACCCTTCACCATCGTGAGAAGGGTATATATAAGTTTGTCATTCCATTTGTAATTTCCACAATATAATTTTCCGACCCTATAAAGTGTATATAGTCTGGAGCGGAGTCTATTAAGCCATGTCCGTATGTCTGTATGTCTATTGCAATCAATTTTCTGAAGTCCCCAGATATCTTCGGGATCCAAATCTTCAATAATTCTGTCACACATGCTTCCGAGAAGTTTGCTATTTAAAATCAGCAAAATCCGTCCACAAATAACGGAGATATGAACAAAAATCCGTAATATAAGTGTGTAAAAAGTTGTCAAAAACTTTAAGTGTGTTCTTAAACCGTAATATAAGTGTGTAAAAAGACAGTGTGTTCATTTTTAATTGCGTTTGTGTATATTTAAATAAATAAAGACTCGTTATATTTTCTTCAAACTACTTGACGCTTTTATTTTGCATTAAAAAAGAATCCGGTTTATTTAAAGGAAATAAACCACCGTTTTTAAAAGATAAAAACGTAACAGTATAATATATACATATACATATGTATGTATATAATATAATTATGCATCCACAACAAAGGTGAAGGGTATATAAGATTCGGCATAGCCGAATATAGCACTCTTACTTGTTTCTACATATTTTTCATCACTTTTCGTGCATTACGATATCGCGCGAGTTTTTCTGAACTAAGACTAATTTTATCGCTGTCAACTATTTTAAATAACAAATCATTAAAAATCGGTTACAACTAAAGTTTTGCTTTCGGAAATTCCAGGGATCCGTATTTTGTATGCACTTAAACTGAATTAAATATTGTTACGCTTTTACCTTTTAAAAACAGTGGTTTATTTCTTTTAATTGCAAATTAAAATCGTGAAAGCAAAATTAACATACACTTAAATTACATTTTGAGAACGCTTTGATGTTCACCCAACGATAACTCACAACAAACTCTTCACTTAAGAGGCTCGGTTAGTCTATTTATACTCTAAGATCATTTCTAGTAGACTCTGGATGGTTTAGAGCTAAGATACTTGAATGTTCAACCACAGCAGCGTGTTATCAACAATGTTTGTATATAGAAACTTCGACTAATACAAATGTTGATAATTATGTTGTATGTTGATAAAAATGTTGTATATAACTACAGTTGCAATCACAAATTATACTCTGTGGTCTTAATTCAGCTCTGGGTGGTGGAAGAACTTGCGCGTCATTATCATTATCGCTTAAGGACATTTAGACCGTCGTTTTTTCGGCTTAAATCGACGTGGGATAACCTGGCAATTAAAAAAAATCTGTATGTTGATACGAGCCGTTACAAACTGTTAAATTTAAATTGACATATAATTTTATAACAATTAACAGGAAAACGACACTCTCCCAAGTCCAAATATGATTGGTTATTCATAAAATTACTCAAGTCACAAATCCATATAAATAAGTCACAAATCCAAATAATTTTCTCCAGCTGGATTTCAATTTCGAACTGCAATATAGTGGAGACAAAATTAATTCATTATTATATAAATTTCAAATTCTATAATATTAAAGACATAAATTAAAGATATTCTGACAATAAAAGTTTATATTTACATATGTACATATTTATTCTAAATATTATATTCACAGTAAAATACGCTTAAATTTCTCTACCGAGCTTTTTAAGTTCTACGAAGAAAAGGTTACTGAAATAACAAAATCAATAGTTACTGAAGTTTGCAGTCACATTAAAAGGCTGGATGTTCCAGATGATCATTTTGAAGAGTTGCCCGACATCGAGGATATTAACATGGGCACAACATTGTTTGAGCTCTATTTAGTACTAAAACGTTTCTTAGCACTGGGTATGTATATAAAAACAGTTTTTTTATTGAATGTTCTTTATGAACATGAGCTTTAAGAAACCAGAAATCAAAGTAAAATGTCTAGAAGAAATATTAATAAAGAACGATCCTTAAAATAAAATTAATTTCCCAAATGTGTTTACACTAGAGCCCCGATTTGCGTATAAACTATTTGCGTCGTTTCAATTTGCGTCGCTTTTCTAAATGTGGTTTAATCATGGTGAAATTAAATACCAGGTGACCGCATTGCTACAACAATTACAACAAGGCAAGAACAACAGGCATTTTTCTATATGAAAAACTTTCGTCACTGTCAAAAAGTTTTTTTTTTATATAACTTTTTGGCATTTTCAAATTCACCATGAATAATCAGCTGGCGCTACGCTATCACCTAGTATTTAAATTCACCTTGGGTTTAATCTGCTTTGCGTCGTTTTGATTCCAATTTGCGTCGACTTTGAAATTTTGTGTCAATACATTTGTATAGAAAAAAAAATTGATTCGATTTGCGTCGCATTTCCCCGGTCCCGACGCAAATCGGGGCTCTAGTGTACTTGTATTTCGACCGCCCATGTATGCATTTAGTTGGTTTAAATTTAATACCCCTTTTGATTTGTTAGGTAAATCGCTTTGTCCCAATGAGGAGTTGGGAATTGAACATTTCCACGGCTGGTTTATGCCTGGCGTGGCACATTGGTTGGCTATATCTGTTATTAAAGCTCTCAAGAGAATAGAAAAGGCAATCGAACTGGATCAACTGAAGGCTGTCGATGATACTGTTAAATATAGCTCTTCTGCAGTTGATACTCTGGCTATATTCTATCAAATAAAAATATTTTGGCAACAATTAGATTGGCCAGATGCAGAGGGTTCGTATACATTCGTTGCTAAAATTGTTGACGTAAGTAGATATGTAAAGAAGTTGTTTTACAAAAGATATTTGTTAATGTAAATGGTTTCCTTCGTTTGTTCATTAGGATATCTGCCGATGTTGCGTATTTTACGCCCAGAGAATGTCGCGCCGCGTAGAGTCACTAACAAGTGACAATAGCGAACTTTTCCATGTATCACCTGAATGGTGTTTAGCTATAAATAATATTGATTATATACGTCAAAGCTTACCAGCATTTATTAAGGTATGTATGTATAAATTTGAACTCAACTGAATTCAGCTATTAGCTGATGCATATTGGCACTATAGAGTTTTATTTCTCCTCAAATGTAGGAGTTAGGAACTGATGATGTCATTAAACGTCTGGGCGAATATCGTTCACAATTGGAAGCCGAACGATGTGAGATCACAATTAAAAATGTCATCGACAATTCACTAGATACGGAAAGGAATCAGATTTTGGAATTAATTGAAATTGTTGCTAGAAAAATGTCTCCGCCAATTCGTCGATTCTTAGCCGAGGGTGCTGAGGTTCTGCATGAAGATTCAAATTCTATGGAACGTCTTATGATGTATTTGGAAACATCGTTAAGCACGTTCTATGAAAACCTAAATGAAGTAAATTTTTCACGTGTTTTGGATGCAATATGGGCCGAACTTTCAATAATCATGTACGATCTAATTCAATCAAATCTTGATGTGAGTTTTGTTTTCAATTACATCAATTTCGTTGAAATTATCTTATTTTCATTTTAGAAACGGCGACCGCCAGCATTCTTTCAAAATTTGCGTCACACTTTGAATGTGATGATTTCCTGCTTTAAAAGTGGCCAGATTGTAACTTCAGATGTTGAAGTCTTAACCGAAATAGAGCGAATTTTGGACTTGCATGCATTTGAAACGGCCGACTTAATTCATCAGTATTATTTGGAGAGACTTGGCCATCAGAAAGAAGTTGCCAAATCAGAATTTGGTAAACTAACAATAAGAGCAAACTTTACGGATACTGGATTAGTGGTATGTTGCAATAAAATACTATATGTACATAAAACCAGCTGTTAGAAATAATTTGTTTTACCACTTATTCGTCAAAATAAACGTTTTGACACCCATATTTGAAACAAGTTTTTCAGAAATTGTCGCTATATGAGAGATATGGCAAATTTTCAATCAATCGTTATAAAATTGGGTGACATGACCCCTGATGACCATCTTATTTGTTTTCATTTCTATTTGGATACCAAAAAGATTTATGAGAGCTATGGTCAATTAATGACTGATCAGCACAAAAATTATATTTAGGTATGATTAGGTTTTATGTAAACCTTACGTGCAACAAAATTTTGTATAGATACGTGTATAGGACACTAGGAAAAATAACGGACAGATTTGAAACAATTTTAATACTAATCGTTTTTGGACAGAAAACTACGAAATATCCTCAAAATTATGACCTGTACTTTGCGGACAGCCATCTAGGCGGAAATTTCTAAATATACTGATTCTCAGTCGATCGATATACTCTAAGGTGGGTGTTAGACTAACTTTGAGCACAAATCCAATGATATAAAGTATATGTAAGTACTAATAAGTTTAGTTTTATACCCTACAGTGCAGATATCAAAATAAAATTTAACATAAATAATGTGTATATGCACGGAAGTCGTGCTATTAAATTTTGTGATGATCATAGCGCCCATTGGGAACCCACTTCTGACAAAGTTTTGCTCTCTTTTGCGTTTTACACTAGGTGTAGAGAATTATATTTTGTCGGGCTTAACCCACTGTACTTTTTCACTTGTTAAACATTTGAATTTATTTTCAAAATAAATAACATTTCCATAAAAATCGTTTAAGCATCTTTAAACTATGTACAGTTAAACATCGATTAACCGGGCCTCCATTAACCGGTCACATCTATTAACCGGCATGCAGATTTTTTTTAAATTTTTAGCTCTATTATCCGTGCTTTGGTTTTTTACCTCTATTATCCGTGCATCATTCATATGATTTTTTATTATATTAACTAAGTAACCGTCCAGAAATAAGTACAATCAGACATAGAATTACCGGCTGGTTGTTGCATTCATGATTTAACAGAGTGGATGGAGAGCGATGCTGATGTCATGCCGTTTGCTATTTTACCTGACATTGACATCATTGACATGGTCAATCAAGTTTAGGAAACTGATCATAGCTCAAATTCCGAAGATAAAGAGACTGAAATTGAAACTCCAACTTTATTACAGGCAATAGAGGCCTGTAATGTTTTGTTAAAGTTCCTAGAAAATTCTCCAGCTATATCAGAAACAGATAAAATTCAGATGCATCGTATTCAAAACCATTTATTCAAAACCATTTATTTAAAAAACAATTAAAAACAATGAAGCAAACTAATATAAAAGAATATTTTAAATAAATGAATATTTGTTTGTTTAAAATAAAAATATGTGGTATATATGAATCTGTAAATATATAAATTGAATTCTTGAATAAAAATGAATTAAAAAAAAATAAAATCTTGTATGTTTTAATACAACCTCTATTAACCGTGTATTTCGATTATCCGTGCTAAGCCCGGTCCCGAGCGAGCCGGATAATCGAGGTTCAACTGTATTTACAAATATATGTATCTCTTGATATTTAACAGTAAATATTAATTGTCTGTAAATAGCATTCACATTACATACAATCTGGTTTTATGTAGGAGCATCGACAATATAATATTGTACTCGTATAAATACATTTTATTTGAATTGTTTGCAAATTAAATGACGTATGATTTACACATTTTGCAGTTGGAAATTATGAATGCTAGAGATCTAGTGCCGATGGACTCAAATGGATCTTGCGATTCTTTTGTAAAAGCGCACTTTCTTCCAACAAATCGATTTCTCGGAGTACCGGCTGTAAAGACTGCTGTTCATAACAAGACTCGTTATCCACTTTACGATGAACAATTTACAATGTAAGTACGTGCAATAAATTAGTCGAGTACTTTTGAAAACGAGTGATATCCAGAAAACAATAATTGACAACAGGATATTTTACAAATATCACGATTTCGGAACAAGTTCAACCAAATAAATTTTTTATTTTTTCATAGACATTTTTGATTTCTGTAATTAATCTATGAATGCAATTTCATAAAGTTTCATTAAAGTTCTTAAAAGTATTTTAAAAGGACACAAACTTCCATTTTGTGTTTTTGAGGTCATCCTAACGTACATAAGTACATCAAATGAAGAACAGAGCGAATGCGATAAAAGATAATACATCCCAGGATGCCGAGATTTCAGAATTTTTGTTTCATATTAAAACAAATTGGTTTATTAATAATAAAAAGTAACTTATGTTAAATATAAATATGTTTGAAAACAAACTTTTTCTGTCCTCATAGCTAAAATTTTTAAATTTGTTAAAAGTTTATAAGTCATTAATAATTTAAAAACATAATAATATTAAACTGAATATCTAAATATATTCATTATTAGGTGTTTTTATAAATTTTTATTACATTCATTATTTCATTCGTTTTGCAATCCACGTTTTTAATTAATTTCTAAAAACAAACATTTCTATCTCATTATCAAATTCACTCTTCAGTTTTGGGTTTTTTCAAAAAAATTTTAAAGTTTTGAGTAAAACATCCTTCTTCCTTGGTTTCTTTTAAGAAGAGATTTCACCAGATTACTTTTTGATATCCCTTTCAGTAACATGTAACAGAGATTCATAGCACTGCTACAAGGAGCTTAATCTGTTACTTTAACCGGTTTTAAAATGACAACTATCTGTTTAAGTAAAAAAAATTCTTCATGTGTTGAGCTTTTAAATCAATTGAAGCTTTTTTATACGAATTTCCAATTCCAAAAACTGTAGACACATCAAACAGTGCGTTCGAGTTTGGCAATCCAAAAATAATTTTTATTGTTTAAAATGTTTATGAAATCCCGAAAAATCCAGCTATTTTCGGAATTGCCATCCCTAATATGTATATACATCGTCAATATACGTGCATACATATGTTTTTTTTAATGATAATGAAGCAATTAAATAATTTAAATAGTCATAAAATAATAAAATAGTTTTCAAAATTCAAGTTTTTAATTCAAAAGTTTCTTTCAATATTTTTATAACTACATATTTTCAAAAACTCAACAGTTTTGTAATTTTATGGTAAATGTTTATCGCTAATTTGACCGTACAAATGCCACTTTGTTTTGTGTAGCCCTCATATGATTTCCGTTATGTCTCTTTTCACGCCGGCACACAGTGGCACCGCCCCATACATTTCTTAGAAAAAAATAGAAGGAGTGGTCGTACAGCAATGAAATTTTAAAGAAACACTTTTCTCTGCTAAATTAAGAAATTTTGAAAAAATCTTGGAAAACCGCCCACTGCCACACCCACCTCCCATATAACTGCACTTGGCAAAATTTTTATTTTTGGACCTATGGACTTTAAATTCGAGACACTTCTTAACTGAGTTCTCCTTATAAAGAGAAATTAAACATATTGGAGATGCCACGCCTACTTTAGATTTTACGCCCATTGAAAGTTGTAGATTTTAGGTGTTTTTCTTCCCTGTCTAGAATCATATCAAAATTTCATTTAATTTTTATTTAAAAGTTAAACATGTGTTGTCTCCATACTAAAGAAGAGAATATCCCCAACAACCCTCCGCAAAAGATACACCGAAAATATCGCACAAATGCATGCCGCTTTTCTAGTCAAGTATGCCAAGTTAAAGTGTGTAAAACCTAAGTCATCCACACAAATTGATATAAAATACAGTTAAGAACCCTTTTTAATACTTTTTAATGAAAAAAAAATGATGTTGCGAATATTGAGACGCCAAATGAGGTTATTTATACCTTTCAGCTTGATAAAAATCCAGTATAATATACAATGTTTTAATTGAATATGTAACAGGCGAAAAATTGTGTTATTTTTTATTTGTAATATTATTCAAGCACCATATCTTTAACAATGGGATCTTGTTCTAAGGAAATTTTGCTCGAATGACGCCTTATGCTACTTATGTAAGGATCCGAAGTTATAAAAAGTCTGTTGAATACATCAGTGTTTGTGGAAATTCGATCACACTTTCTCGAAAACATCAATCGAAACTTCTTGTAATCTTTGTTTCTGGCTTCCTCTGAAATCATTCCTATTGGTAATAGGGCAACATCAATTATATCCTTACCTTGCATTAGTACTTTGTGCACAGTAACAGGCATATTAAACCAACTATATTTTTGTACGAACAGTTTCGCAGTGTCCGACGCATAATTTAAATTTGTCACTATCAATTTTTCGCCACATGTAATTATTTGTAGAATTAGCCTGAATCGATCGATAAGCTCTTCACTGACGCCAGTAATATCTGCAACAATTGTGGGTTTGAAAAAAAGCCTTGACGTGTTCCCGTCGTTAGAAGTTCCTGTACCTTGTTTCACTTATAAATCGTTTCAAGCTTTAATTCCCGAAAGCCTGAAAGTATACCCAATTTTTTGTCTTATTGGCCATTTGTATGAAATATTGGAAGTGACTTTTGAAATTAAAATCGATGTTACTAAAAGGGACGGTATTTGGCGGTTGTTTTTTTTTTCTTAATTGAAAGTACAGACTCGGACCTTTCATTTTTTTATAGTTAAAGGGCTAAGCAAGGCAAAGCACATAAAGTTTTTTTCCATCAAAAAGTGAAAAGTTGATATTTTTAGTATAATTTTTGATAAATTATAATAATTAGTTTACTTTTCCAATTTCAATAATTTTTTTTATAAAAACGTATGTGCTATATTTTTACTAAAAAATAAAACAAAAGCCATAGCTATAAACTTACACACACAAAAAGTTTTTTATTTGGACAATAATTTTAATCTAATTTCATTGAATAAATTTCCGTTTTTAACTACAAAATTTAACTTTTCATAAAAAACCTGTTGAATTTTTCTTATCCAAATATTTCTTTACAAAACCAAATCATTAAAATTTTTAAATTGGAAAGTTGGAAACCCCTATTTTTTCCGCCGAAATGCCATTGTGCGGCATAATAATAAAAGAACTCAATTGTTTTTATTCATTTACTAATAAAACACCTCATAATTGTTTTAACAGCTACGGAGTAAAGGTGATCGTGTTTTCAAATGTTTTTTTTTTAAAACTATATACTCGTATGTGTATGTACATTAGGGTGGTTTTGTTGAATATGGCAAACATTTTTTTTTCGAAATTTGTAAGTGCTCAAACCTAGAATGTTCTATTTAGTGTTAAAATACAATTGTAAAAGTTTTAGCTTAATCGGAGTATGCCTTCCCGTGCCAAAAAAGCCTCAAAGTTTTCGAAAATGACTGTTTTTCACGAAATAGCGCCATGCTTCTGCTTTAGCTGATGAATGCCATACTTTATTACAATAAATTTACTATCAAATGAAAGGTAATTTTAATGACTTTAAATGAAATTCTAACATACTTTCTTCAAAAATATATAATACAAAGAAAAATAAAAAATTATCAAATTTATATTTATGTATACATATTTACAAATGTCAGAATTCATGTTTTAAAAAAAAACTTAAATAGTTAAATAAAAAATCATAATTAAATATCTTAAAATGAATACTTATATCAGTTTATTATTATACTTAGTTAATACTAGAATTTTTAATATCTATCTTTTAACAAGGGGTGACTAAGTGTACTTTTGGAAGTATCAGGGTACAGACGACGACATTCCGTTACCACTTGAAGAATGCATTGTTTTTGCTCCTCATCTTTTGTAAGTGTGCTATTAAAGTCTTTAATTAGTTTAACCCCGTTTCAGCCGTATCGTTTACTACTACTTCTTACAAAACTTTGAAGTTTCAAAACATCTTTATTTTCGGCCCAGTTCCTTGGTTCTTTGCCAAAAAATCAATTTTAACTTTGATCCGAAACAAACTTCTCAAGAAAAGCATTTTTAAACATTTTTACAGCCTCGTTTTCAGAAACTTCCACTCTAATAATTCTTGCAGACCGCTCGTCTTCTTCTAAGTCCTTGTATGACAAAATCATTTGAGCCATTTTTCTTTGAATTCCATTAGAAACATTATTGTCAAACAAGCTGAAACGTATTTGTTCCGGGTTTCAGATACCACAGGTGAAGTAAATACTTTCTCAATACCTTTTCTGAGATACTCTGATCAATGTTATATAACAGTGACTTTAGTACTTGATGTTTTGATGGTAGCTTGCTGCCGGTTATTTGTTGAGGTGAATGTTCAATTAAATAAATCTGACATTACACGCGCAACGTCGGAATCAAATTGGGGACTCCCCGATTTTTAATTTCTGCTTGAACATTTTGTGGTAAATATGAATAAGAAATTAACTTTTAAAGTCATTATAATTACCTTTTATTTGATAGTAAATTTATTGTAATAAATTATGGCATTTATCGGCTAAAGAAGCATGGCGCTATTTCGTGAAAAACAGGCATTTTCGCTAACTTTAGGCTCTTTCGGCACGGGAAGGCATAGTCCGATTAACCTAAAATGTTCGCAATTGTATCTTAACACTAAATTACACAATTCTAGATGTGAGCACCTTTAAAAATCGAAAATCGATTTTGAAAAACCACCCTAATGTACATATATAATAATATCTAGCAATTAAATAAAATTTTGATTTCTTCGACCTTTTTTCTTTTAATAAAATAAAAACGTTTTTTCCAGCTCGAGGCCAATTATTTCTAAAAATTTTTTTATATATTATTTTTAAATTATTCGTTCCAATATTTCGATATTCATCGGATATCATTATCAAGGAATGAGTTACAATTCTTTTTGTAAGAGTCATCTTATTATCTCCACACTCAATAATGAAATATTGGCGAAATATTTTAAGTCCTTTAACAAATAAACATACATACATATGTACATACGAGTATGTACATATGTGTTCGCACACTAATATTTTTTTTAAATGTTGTTTTTTTTTACAGTTCATATAAGAAGATAAAATGTGATAAAAACTTATAAAATCTGTATTCTTTTGCCTTATAGAAAATTAACTGATGATCAACGGAAACAACAAAATAGTCTGATATTGTTTAGCATTAAAGATAAGGATTTGTTTGGTATGACCAGCCAATACATTGCCGAGTGTTATATAACCTTTGCCGACTTGCTTGGAAACGAAAACGAACAAATTCATATGGAACTGTCGAGGCCAGAATATACAGGTGTGTATTAACATAATTTTTATCTCGATTGATTTGACAATAGATATGCATATCTTTTGTCTGTTTATTAGACTTTTGCTAGCCAAACAAATTACTACAAATTAACAACACTGCTTGTTGGTAATTTCTTCACGTACATAGGCCCCTTTCATGTTAGGCAATTTTATTTGCGCAAGTATAATTTTAATTTTTATTTATTTTCTTTTGAACTTGCTTTTGTGTACACATTCAAGTATCTTGGATGCGCAAGTATAATTTTCTTATGCCCGAATTTTCTTAATTTTTTGACGTTTTCTTTCATTTCTGTATTCATTTTATTGGATTGTTTTACGGCGCGCACTTCTTGCAAATATTGCGTTCGCAAATTTTTCCATTTGCCTTTAATTTCTTCTAAGGTTATATATAGTGTTCTCTGCCTTTTGCATTTCATTAAATGTTTCCGCTTTTTTATTGCGGTCTAAATATGAAAATGAACGAACATTAAAAATGCATTAATTTTGTTCAACTAAATTCATTAGTTGTTCCGTTTCATTTTGCTTCCATTTTCTCATGATTTTTTTAATTTAATAAAAATTTATTCACAAATAAATATAAAATTTTTTTAACACAAAATTTGACAATTTAATAAAAATTTATTTTCTTAACACAAAATTTGACAACATCGCAGAGTATACTCTGTGACAACACACCGAAGAAGAAATAAAAGAGAATGTCAAAAACAAATAAATATCCCAAGGCAAGAATGACAGCAGCAACAGAATTTCCAAGTACAAACAAGTGTGTACTCAAGCCTCGGCAATTATTTCCCCTTCAAACCGACCTTTCCTCTTATTTTCTCGGAGTATGTCTTTATGGTACATAAGTGTCTTTTGCTCTTTTGGCAAGCCTTTAATTTTTATTTACACGGCAACACTTTTTTCTCAATCTTTTTTGTTTACCATGAATTGTCACATTTGAATCAAACGGCAGCCAATTAATTTACTTTTATAGTTTTTTAATATTAAATAATATTATCTACATGAGAGGTGTTTTATTGATTGTGAGAATACGAATGCTATTTCGAAATTGGTCAAACCGAACACTAATTAACCTACATAAACATCCATATCAAACCGAAATTTTACACAGATCAGTTATAAGTAGGGGAGAGGGGCACCTTTGAACACTTTTTGCTTTCAAGCCACAACATAAAAATTTATATTTTTGAATTATTGACTTTTTACATAATTTAACTAATATGTATATAAATAAACTTTACTTTTACAAGTAACTTATTTTTAGTTCGATTTATATTTTTTTTATTTTTTTAATGGATGAAGTCATTGTGTTTAAATGTGCCTCCCATACGGGGCAGCTTTGAACTAGGCTGGGGCAGCTTTGAACGGCAATTTTTTCTTTTAGCGCTTATGTCCAAAAATAACATAAACAGTTATATTTTATATATATATATATAATAAATTCGATTTATTTATTAAGAAAAACATAAACATTAACAATAAAAAAAAATCAGATCAAAAATAAGTTTTATATTATTAAGACGGAAAAGGCCTTGCGATTTCAGGTGACATTACATTTTCCTTTAAAGCATCATGATCAGCATTGGATTCGTCATTTTCAGAAAATAAGAGAGAATCAACAATGTTTGGTACTTCGGTTGATAAATTAACATGTTCAAAGGAGTACCTTTTTCAAACCTGAACTGGCTTGCCATTTTACGGAAATTTATAATAAACTTTTTTTTACATAAATATCAAATAACTTACCTTAATTTTGTTTGAAATGAATTTTGGACTGCTATAAATTTCTTTCACGAAAGAAAACGATCATCGAATACTTCTTACACTCTTACAAAAACAAAAAAAAAAATTTACAATCGCACTGCGAAAACTTGTTCACCCAACTACATTCGGTAGACGACTGAAAAAACTAGCAAAAGTTGTTGACGTTTCTAGAAAACAAGGTTGGCATGTGAAAAACTCGGTTAGGGTCGGAAAAAATGTTAAACTGAGATTTTATCAACATTGATAAAAACTGCCTTGTGTTCAAACGTGCCCCCCTCTCCCATACATATGTAAAAATTATACTATTGACTTTTGTTCGTCCATAATTGGCCATAGCTCCCATGCAACGTCCGCTTTCGAGAAGAAATCACAGAGGTAACAATTTTTACTTTTCAAAAATCCAAAATCAGTTTCCTATCGCTTTTTGGTACCTAATTTATTGTGTGTTTAAGTAAATCGCTTTGTGTTACACATTGCAAAAATATAAACAAAGTAAATTCTTGCTTATAACTGGAATATGCATAAAAATCTTACTAATATCGGTATTGAGATGAAATTCAACTAAAATAAACCTAAAATAAATAGAAATTACGGTAAAATATTTTATGAAGCTCCAAGTCCAAGCCCGTCTTTTCTGAATTGCAAGTCTATTTTATTTATAAAATGGAATTGTATTAATTATTAGTTTATTCATTTAATTCAAACAAAAAGCTGATAAATAAATAAATTTATAATTTATCATTATAAGTAAAAACTAACTGATTTCAAAAATATTTAAAACGAAGATCGTGTTTACAGATTTATTAAGGTGGAACACTGAATATCAGAGTGGTCTTAAATTACTACAATTTATGTTCTCTAGGTCTAATAAAAATCTAATCATGTATTTTTATTAAAAATTTTAGCATTTGGATTTTAAATGAAATAAAACGATAGTAAAACTTAAGAAAATCTAAAAAGTACAATTTCAGCCCCACTGGTAATGAAAATGATGCAAAATGGCAACTTTCTTTTAAGTAAAACAAATTTAATTAGACATTTTGTCATTCTAATCATAATTATCCTACACTAGCAGTTCCGTTTTTAATGTACCTTTTTATAAAAGTTTGATTTTTCAAAAGGACACATTTTTATTAAAAGGATTTTTATATTTGTTTTTATTTATTTCAGATTCCGATACCATTAGAGCGCTGGAATATCGTCAAGGGGACAAGCAGGCAAAAGATTTTTTGAAAAAACTGAAGAATAAATCCTACTCATGAGAGTTAGTTAAACACCTTAGGCGTGTTGTATTCAATTCTCATAATAAAAATTGACAATAATAATACTTACTTACTTATTCATTAAACGTACTATTCATATCGCTTATTAGCGATACGAGAATGGGTCATTACACAAAATTTGCAATTTTTGAATTACTTTTTTCACATTATTTTCAGCATAAATATAACAGGGTTTTGTCAAAATTAAAATTCTTCATTTACAATTATGTATATTTAAGATCAATTAAAACACATACAACAAGTATCTGATATGATTTTAAGCTTTGACCCTCCTGTCTAGTCGCAAATATTAGCGATATGTACTACAACATACTCGTATACATATTTACTTACTTGTGCATATTATAAACACGTAACGTATGTATTGCGCCAAGTGTCTCATATGTAATTTTCTTTTAATTTTCTTTATAACATATTATTTTAAAATATGCCAACCGATTCCAAAGTTATTAAGATGATTAATGTCTATTTTTACTTGGCTTTTAGATATGTAAGAATATAAACTGTAATTTTGATTTCATGAAAATTTTCAAGTTGCTTAAAAAACACACACACACAAACATATGTCTTTTTGTGGTTGCATCGACGATTTACATACATATGTATGTATATGTATTTATTTATTAATACCCAGCTAGCATTTTTAATCGTAGAGCAAAATCCTTCGTCTTGGTTCCATCACCTTTCTTGGTCCGATTACCCTTCCTGAGTCGGTCACCAGCATGAACAAAGTGTTGTTGCAAAGTTTTATTGATTCCTGTATCATCAGCTTTAGGAAATTTTGAATAACAGACATCTTTAAAAAGAAAAAAAAATAGGATTCTGTAAAAGGATGTCATTAAAAATACTTACTGCTTTTAATTTTCGTTATATTAAATTCCTGAATACTTGGCTTATTATTCGTTCCACGCCAGCTTAATTTTAACTGGCGCACCTCATTTCTAAGAGTTATCACTTCCTCTGTTAACCTGCATATTGGCATCCTATTTTATTATAAGCAGATTTCATCATTTTTTTTTGCTTCTCGTTTGCTTTTTAATCTTATTGCTTCAGTCGATAACATTATAAATATGTATATTATATAATATTTTTACTTTAAATATAATTCTTAATCTAAGAATACTAAAAAAAACATTTTTTATTCTTACCAGTCTCAACACTTCTGCACTGATTAAAAACTGAATAGAAAATAACAAAAATAACTTGTTCTTGCTAAACTTTTGTAAACATAACGGTTAAATTCGCCTAACTATACGTAAACGGCGATTTCGGTATAACATAAAATATTCTGATTTGATTCACTCGTCTAAGAATCGTCAAAAAGACTCGCAAAAGCATCATTTACAAGAGTAATATACGACTGTGATGAAATAACAATCTTTCAATGATCGCCAGAATCCTTAAACGACGATTCACTCGTCCAACAAACGTGAAAATGACTCGCAAAAGCACCGTTTGGAAGCGAAAAATATAAATCTACTCTAACAATCGTCTGAACGATTAAAAAAAGAGTCGCGAAATGATCGCGCTCGCCAAACAATCATCCAAATGCTAGCTGGCCATACAAAAAGATATATGAATGTTAATTTTTTGATTGATTTAAATTGACGTGTACTCGTATACTAGACCAAACCATGAAATTGATTTGGATGGTCCTTATTTTGTTCTTCAGTAGCTTAAACTAACGAATGCAACATTTGAGAAGAATCGATTGGGAGCTGTGAAATAAGATCGTCAATTTAGCATCAGTTGCATAGTTTTAGCTACTAAAGTACAAAATAAGACCATACAAAGGAAATAGCAGGTCTAGCGCATATACATACATACATATATATGTACATCCATACATACGCATTATATTATCATTCATTCATACCCAAATATGTGTGAAATATCGTCTGTACTAAGTACTCGTATAACAAAACTTGCAACGCTAAATGAAAATTCTATTAATTTTCGTAGCAATCAGGAAATTTGATACTTGGTGCAAAATTGAATTTTAAATTGATTGACTAAAATAACCAATAATAGTAAAAAGTACAGAGAAGTATTTGTATAAGTACTTTAATAACATTGTCCTTTAAGGATTAGATTTAGTATCAGGATGAATAATACCGTCTATGGATTTTATTTAAGACTAAATTTTTATGGTTATGGAGTGATTTTGATAAACAAATTTACAACGAAATATTTGCTTGTGTCACAGGACACTGAACATTGAAAAATAAAACCAATAAATGAAAAAAACTACAAAATTAAAAATAAAAAACCATTTCCACTTTGTGGACATTAAAATGTTGATTTGATACTAATTTTTATAAAAAATCATAAAAAAATTATTTTAAGCATTTAACATATGTACTACATATACATACATACATACATACTTATGTATGTAAGAATGAAAATCAAAATAAAATTATAGTTCTTTGAAATTACATATATATAAAACATGTATAAATAAAAGATATGCACAATTGTATTAAAAATATTTATAATAAACTTATAGTAAACATAATTTTTAAAAATTATTTATTTATGTTATTATATCTACATAAGAGAGATATACTCGTACAGAGAGAAAGGAAGTAAACATTGCATTTTTCACTATTTATGACAAAAGTAAATATTACTACTAATCGTACTCTACTACATACCATATACAATACTTCGAAATACTCCAATTAAAAAAACGTATTAGGCATTTTGTAAAAATAAATTATAACTGAAATTAAAAAAAGGCAGAATAAATTAGACTTAAAAATTTTAATTTTTTAATCTCTTAGAAAATAATTGAATTCTTAAAAACTTTAGTAGATTTGATTTTGAAAAAAAATTTAAATACATAATAGAGTTTTAATTTTCAATAAAAACAATTAAGAAAGTATAGTCCGTCAAGCCCGATCATAAACATAATACTCTACGCCGAGCATGCGTGTAAAGACAGTTTTTCAGAAATGGGAGCGTGAATTTTGTGTATATACAAAATATTTGCATTAAATTTAAGCATGTTAAAGTGATTTTTAGCAGAGCGTCTTATATGGCAGCTATGACTAATTATGGACCGATCGTTTTAAAATTAAGTGTCATGATTTCTGTATATGGGCCGAACAAAGTTCTCATACTAAATTTTATCGAAATATCTTGAAAGTTGTGACCTCTGCGTACAAGCCAGCCAGACGAAGATGATTCTGATTCGAACGGTATACTTTAGGGAGTGTATATAGTATTTTTAGACTAATATTTTTGAGCGTTACAAACATCAGCACAAATCCAATACATTCTCCCCACTATGGTGGTGTTGGGTACACGCTACGCTACGAACACTATCTCGTAAGTCCTTATAATCAATGTCAATTGTACTAAAAAAATAATATTTTATTTCATTACTAACTGAATAATAGTAATTGATCGCACCCTAAATATAAAAGGGTCACACCAAAGACTATAAATATATATATATTTATAGTCTTTGCAAATACATTTGTGCAGACCTCTAGTAGCCACTCAAACAAATATTGTTGTTTTTCGGTATTTTTCGTAGATAATATGTATACTCAACTTGCAAGTAATTACTTGCATGTGACAACGGGGGGTTAACTGGAAAAATATTGTTAAGACTATTTTTATATTAAGTGTGTAGCTTGTGCATGATGAAGTTTTTGTCTCTCCTGAAAATTTTAGTATTTTGAGTTGTGACCCTTTTGTATTTAGGGTGCGATATACATATACATACGTACTATAATCGCAAAACAATGTTTAGTTTTCTAAAAAGGTAAGCAATTTTTATTACTATAAAGAGAATAAAAATACCAATGTAGAACATTTCGACTGCTCCAGCATCTTGTTTCCCTTTGGTTTAGTCCTTACCATGATACTTTTAAAATCCGAGTTTTTTATTTATGTATGTACATTTATTTTTTGAAACATTTTGTCAAATTACAAAATTCGTGGTGTTCAAGAGACAAGAATATAAGAATATATCATATTTTTGTAAATTTTGATTAAATTTGTTACGAGTCCCAGAGGTGGCACTAGAATGATTCTCCGGCTAACCTACATTCGGCTTCTCTACATGGGGTGTGTCCCTCCCTCAATCTAGCCCAGGAACTGTAAACAATAAAAAAAGGAAACAGAACGACAAACAAAAAAATCTATAACTAACACACAACACATAAGGAAAGGGAAGTAGGTGTTGACCTCCGACCGCCCAACCCATCCTTGGTCATCAACACATCCGAGTAGATTGGTCTGATGACCCCTATGAACCGCACTTCAACTGCACTTACCTTTCTTCAACAACCCATCTTATTTACTTTAGCCAGTCATGTTGTTTTTTTTATCTCTACTTCAATACATATTTTATTGACTTAAATATACTTAAAACTAACTTTAATATTTTTAATTTTTAGCTGTACTGACGTCTTTGTTTTTTTTAATTAAATTTACTTAACAAATAAATACATATAACAAAAAAAAGTATAACACAATATAAATATATATAAATTCTTGTTTTCTTTTTAGAAACAAAGCTAAAACTTTAAATTGTAACCGACCAAAAATGTTTACTAATTGTTGGTGGCAAACTCACAATATCCACTATTTCCGGTTTCAATCAGGAATTTTTTTTTTTTTTTTTAACTGCTATAATAATTCTCCTACACCTAAATGAGCTCACTTAAATGTACGCTTGGTACCCATAGCTGCCAGATTTGACGATTTATCGTCATTTTGACGATTTTTGGTTTCAAAAATAGCAAAATGACGATTTGACGATTTTTTCATTGAAAATGACGATTTCCTGAATTATTAAAATTTTCTATAAATTGTTAGTTTTATTAATGTTTTTGTTACCAAATTCTCTCTTTTTTTGAGACAACAACTATTTCAAAAACAAAACTAGTAGTGTTTTCTTAATTATTGTTGTTAAGTTCAAGTAAAATAATTCCAAATAATATTGAGACAGGATAGTCGAAATTACTTATTTATGTGTAAACATAAAAATCAATTTTAAATACTGAATTCCATGAACTAAAATTTTAAGACGAAACAATTTCTGAATTTCCACGGGGAAATTCTTCTACAAAAACTTCTCCTATTTTAACAAAACGTCGAAAGCATATTCAGCCGAATAAATTTAAATAACAAAAATACGGAATTCTTTGAAAATATGTTGAATTCTATACTCAAAATGTTATTTAAAACTTAATAAAATAAATTGTTTTGACATTGTAATTTAACCTGAATTAATAAAATATGCTAAATTCAACAATTTATTTATAAAATACTGTTTCACACTATTCAGTTTTAGCAGACCAGTTTTTGTTCAATTCTCTTTTGAACTTGCCATTTCATCAAACATGTCAATTCAATTTTTGTACTTTTTAATGTAAATCAACATGCATGAAAAAAAACAAAAGGTAATAAGAAAATTGACAGTACCGTCAAGTTTATACCCCTTTTGTTCTTATTTCCCTTCTCTTCCAAAAATACTTGCCTTGACGAGTGAGAATTATAGAAGTGAAAACGGACTAAGATATTAAATATTAAATATTACACAATTGTGTTTAACATAACATTTTTTGTGATTTGTTAGGTAAAAAGTTAAAATTTACGTATTTTGATATGTATTGTACAAGAGACTATATAAAATTGAATTTGTATGTTTTCGTTTTAATAAAGATTTCAAAATACTGTTACAAATAGTGACTTTTTATTTTTCCGATTTTTTTGACGATTTTTAAAATTCGAAATGACGATTTTTTTCTTTTTTATCGGGATTTTGACGATTTTTTCCGAAATTCATCTGGCAGCCCTGTTGGTACCAATTGCCCAACCTCACAAATATGTATTTTCTTTATTCTATTGTGAATTTTATAGAATAATTGTAGTATTTAGTTGAACTGTTACTATTTAATTTTTGATATTTTTCTTAGTTAGGCTTAAGTTCATTTTAAATTTAATTTTCATTAAATCATTTTTACTGAAGAAGGATTGTTTAACAACTTGAAAAAATTTTTTTTTTTTATTTTTGATAATTTTTCTGACTAGGATTGGAACCTGGGTTGTTGGTTGAATTTACATATGTTTCGAGAAACACCACTTTCTCTCATCAGAATTCTTTACGTTCTGACCTATGCACCACTACGGTGCCTGCTAGTCAACAGACAACATCAATCCTTTAACCAGTGACTGGTGGTTCGAAGTTTTCTGTAAATTATCATTTTTATTAATTTCTATTTTAGTTGTTGTTTTTTTCCTTTTCTTCAATTTTTTTCCTTTTCGTATTCATGCCAAGACTTCGTCTCGAAAACCTGGTTCGAACCACCAGTCACTGGTTAAAGGATTGATGTTGTCTGTTGACTAGCAGGCACCGTAGTGGTGCATAGGTCAGAACGTAAAGAATTCTGATGAGAGAAAGTGGTGTTTCTCGAAACATATGTAAATTCAACCAATAACCCAGGTTCGAATCCTAGTCAGAAAAATTATCAAAAATAAAAATTTTTTCAAGTTGTTAAACAATCCTTCTTCAGTAAAAATGATTTAATGAAAATTAAATTTAAAATGAACTTAAGTCTAACTAAGAAAAATATCAAAAATTAAATTGTGAATTTCCCTAAACACTGGGTTACCTAAAAAAATTAACTCTGTTTCCAAAAACAAATCTTATAACAAAAAAATTACAAAAGTTTACTAAAAAAAAATAAATAAATAAACTTAACAAAATAAACAATAAAAATAATATGACTAAAAGATAAAATTTTCAAGCACTTTTCTTCTTTCTCTTCTTGTGGTATATAAACCCCTAATCGCTTTAATTTTGAGACACTTTTGCCCTTGGGAAATACTTTGTAGAATTTTCAAGTAGTTTTTTTTCGGATAATGTGTACGGTTACCTGATTTTGTCGTATTCCAATACCAATGGATGATAAAAAAATTGCTTCCCAATGAAGAAAATTTTGTTTTAGGTACCGCTTATTATCTTCACTGGTCATCTGATACAATTGGAACGACACTATTCCCGCTTCCTGAATTCTTCTTAATATTTAGGGGGGAATATTCCTATCGTCTACAGGTAACCCACAATCCTTTATTTCTAGTTTAAAAATTAAAACCTATTTTACGGCTCTTTCTTGTCGTTTTATGTTTATGTTGCCTTGATAACTCACTATGAAAATAATTATTTTCTTAAAGATGTTTGCCTCTATCGGCGGTTTTTTTCGAATGATTCAGAAAAGATGGCTTCTCCACACTTCATGTCTATACCTGAACCAGTATGAGATGAATATACCTTTTTTCTTGGACTATTACATTTTCCTTTTTTTTCTAGTTACCATAAGTAAAAATTATCTTTTTCTCTTTCTTTTTATATGAACTGTTATTTTGCCCCTTATTTGACTTGGTGTCCAACTAATGTTCTAATCTAATGATCATTACAACGTCTCCTTTTCAATTTGTATTAAAACATTTTATAACAGTCAAATTTTTTCATTCATAAATCAATAGTCCATTATTTTTTTCAGTACACTATATTGTTTTGTCTCAGCTGTAGTATAACACTCAACACACACTGGACATCAAACATTTAGACAGACGGGTAAGTACATGGTGCAAGTATATCATAATATATTTATTTTCATTTTATATTTTATTTGCACATTATTTTCCTGATTTTCTAATAGAACCTAGGTGTCGCTACGCTGCAGTTTCCTACTCTTTTCTGCTATAGTCTTTGCCGTTGCAACAAATTAAATTTTTTCATCTAAACAAAAGTAATTTCGGAATATTAATATATTAAGTCTAGAATATATCCATTCCCGTAAATAGTCAAACACCGAAAAAATGTTTTTATTTCCCTAAGATAAATTACCCGACAACTAAATAATGTGAATTTACAGACAAAATAATAAAATATAATTAATTCGGACAAACAATGCGGAATAAAACTTAATTTAATAAAGTTTTTCTTATATTAGAAAATTGTTTATACATAAATATTACGCTGCAGTTACACGTTAAAATTTTTTAAAGCTGTGACGTAGGGTGCACGCAAATTTAAAGCAATTTATTTTCAAAATGTCGTCAAGAAAACAATATATGTAGGGTAGAGGGGGGCACCTTTGAACACTTTTTGCTTTCAAGTCACAACATAAAAATTTATATTTTTGAATTATTGACTTTTGACACAATTTAACTAATATGTATGGAAATAAACTTAAGCTTAAGTCTACAAGTAACTTATTTTTAGTTCGATTTATATTTCTTTTATTTTTTTAATGGATGAAGTCATTGTGTTTAAATGTGCCCCCCATACGGGGCAGCTTTGAACGGCAAGTTTTTCTTGTAGCGCTTATGTGCAAAAATAACATAACAGTTATATTTTATATATATATATATATATATATATATATATATATATATATATATATATACATATATTAAATTCGATTTATTTATTAAGAAAAACATAAACATTAACAATTAAAAAATAAAAAAAATTCAGATCAAAAATAAGTTTTATATTATTAAGACGGAAAAGGTCTTGCGATTTCACGTGACATTACAATTTCCTTTAAAGCATCATGATCAGCATTGGATTCGTCATTTTCAGAAAATAAGAGAGAATCAACAATGTTTGGTACTTCGGTTGATAAATTAACATGTTCAAACCTGAACTGGCTTGCCATTTCACGGAAATTTATAATAAATATTTTTTTTACATAAATATCAAATAACTTAACTTAATTTTGTTTGAAATGAATTTTGGACTGCTTAAATTTCTTTCACGAAAGAAAACGATCACCGAATACTTCTTACACTCTTACAAAAAAAAATAAAAAAATTTACAATCGCACTGCGAAAACTTCTTCACCCAACTACAGTCGGTCGACGACTGAAAAAACTAGCAAGTTGTTGACGTCAGCGATGCCAACTTAGTGCTTTTGGCACTATTTATGGTGCTTTTTGATACCTCAAAACGCTAAAATTTTATGCATACTGCCAAACTAAGAAAAAGCACTAACTTAGTGCTTTTTCAATTTTTCACTAGTGCCTTTAGTGCTTTTTACAATTTTTATTTTTTTACAATTTATAAATTAATTATGCAGCAACAATTTTCTTAAGTGTAGAAACATTATTTTCCGCAACTTTTATTAAATTTGGCATTTTTTATTTTATTATTAATTTTTTACTTACATTTGACACTTTTAACAAATTTTTATTTTTTTTTTTATTTATTTATTAAGCACCTCACTCTTTTAAAACAAAATTAATAATGACAAAATATGAAAAGCAAGTTTAAAATATATTTATTATATACTATGTTTAAAAACATATTGTGAAGGATAATAGTTTCTCAAACATGATAAAAAAAAACTTTAGTATTTTTTTTAAAAAGCTTATTCTAAAGTACTATTATACTTTACTTATTTTTTGGTCTATTGGTACTTATAACAACTTTTTTCTAGTTTGGTTACGTTTTAGTTCTGAAATAAAATAACAATTTTAATCAGAGACCGTAACAATTATGACATTTATAATAAAAATCACGATAAAATTATTATATTTTGATTTTTAGTTTTTGGTCAGATTCTGATTTTTATTTTTTTTTTTTTTTTTGTCAGAAATAATTGTTATTTTTTGATTATTATTTTTTTCTCAGAAATATTTGTCATTTCTTCAATAAATAAAATGTTTAACGTAAAGAAAAATAAATATCAAAATATTTTAGTTCACCCTAAAATATGTATGCCTGTAAATAAAATCAATAATTTACTTTTTTATATCTGCAAAAATGAAAAAAGAGAGAAAATTAAAAATATTTCTGCCAAAAAAATAATAATCTTAAAATAATAATTATTTCTGACAAAAAAAAATAAAAATCAGAATCTGACAATTATTTCTAACAAAAAAAAAAAATAAAAATCAAAAATTTAAAATTCATATTATTTTATGAAAATATAGTTAAAAACCATCAAAACGGTGTGCTTGACTTGGCTCTCTGATATTTTTTTGTGGTTGATTTTTCTTTTGAAAATTCTAGAATAATTGTTATTTTTGGTTCCTGATTTTAATTTGTACTTTTGAACACCTCAAAAATTGTTTTACTTAAATTTGTGTACGAAAATTGTCCCCCAACAACTCCCTCGCCATTTCTTTACATATATATTGGACAGTAAATAATGCCCAAGGTAACTTGTTTTGTGTTCAATTGTCGATTAAATTGAAAAAAGTGGCTTAGTGCTTTTTTACGTTTTTTTTTACCTCGAAATAGTGCTTTTTAGTGCTTTTTTTAAATTTTAAAGTGCTTTTTGCTCTTAAAAAGTTGGCATCACTGGTTGACGTTTCTAGAAAACAAGGTTGGCATGTGAAAAACTCGGTTATGTTAAACTGAGATTTTATCAACATTGTTCAAAGGTGCCTTGTGTTCAAACGTGCCCCCTCTCCCCTACATTAGGGTGGCCCTAAAATAAAGTTGCGGATGTTCCCGACTAATATAAAAATTTGATTCATTTTAAGACTACGTTTCTCAATTTTTTTTGTCCTGGGGTCAATATTTGGTGAGCTGGATCAAAGGATAAAAAGGTCCTTTTTAGAGGTGTTTTTGTTTTTTTCATATCATATGAAAGGTCTTTGAGAGGCGCATTCAATGGGTTATCAAAAATTAAAAAAAAATTTTTTAATTCAAACATTTTGAAAATTTCAGACAAAATTTTAGTTTTTTTTATTTTTTCATAGAATAAATAGTTGAAATTGCTTGGTTATAAGAGTATATCGACATCCTTAAACAAAATTTGCACCAAAGCGCCATGAAATTGGGACTGGATAGTGACTTTTGGTTCCAACAGGACGCCTACACACCATTACTTCCAAGGATATGCTTAAAAAAGTTATTGTTGAAGAATGGAGCAAAATAACAGTAGATGATACAACGAAATTGGTTCAGTCAATGCCAAATCGGTTGGCTGAGGTTATAAAACGTAAAGGGTATCCGACTTCGTACTAAATTGTCAAAATATACGGATTTTTCAATTGATTTTTGCTTTTGTACGCATACTTGTTCTAATTAAAAAAATACCATTTTGAAAATTTTTTGTTATATAATTAAAAGTTTAAGTGCTAGAAAGTAAGAAGCTACATTAAAATAAAGCCTATTAAATATACTACTTGCTGTAAAAAAAAACAATTTTCTATATATTTTTTTAACACATTTTTTAAAAGACAAACTTAAAGAACATGTTTGTACGCATAGTTTTTCTGGTAAGTGTATGTAAATATTTGACACAAAACCATAACTTAACTTAATTTATAAATTTTCATTCGAATTCTTATTCTGAATCTGTATAAACTTCATGAAATGACAAGCGGCTTTGTTTTTTTCATTCTCATTCATTTTTACCACTTTCGAATTAAGTTTGTGGCAAGAACAGAATCAGTCAGTAACAATAAAAATTAAACTCAAATATACCACGATTATACCTTTCTTCTTTTTTTTATATTCGTCATTATCGAGCTTTATTTTCTCTCGATATCTCCGTGCTGTTTCAGCCTCGTTAATTTTGTTGTTTTACTTCTCAAATTCATAAATTATAAAAAAATGAGTTGAACCATGTAAAAAATTCACTTTTAAAAAAATTTGCGTGACGCTCATTAAAATTTTATCGCGCCCTTACCATGGTGTTCACAAAAACTAAGCAAATTCACACTTTTTTGATAGATTTTTTTCTCTTTTTCACTTTTGTAATAATTAAAGTTTGTACTTTCTTTACGTTATTTACTTTATTTAAATGCAAATTGAAAACTAGTAATATTACTTGATTTATAAAAAAGTGACGCTCAATGCAAATTGTGGGGGACAACCTTTCTTTGTAACGCCAAATTCGCACTAATTAAGTTTTGACGACTATAACAAATCAAAACACAAGAAAGAAACGCAATAATTCGAAAACTCTTATTAAATATTGCATATTTACTTTTTTATTGATATTATTCTGATTAATAAAAATTCTAACGGGGGACACATGCTTTTGTATGGAAGCAGTCAGAGGGAGAAACAAAGTACCATTCTGAATAAACAAAAAAACAAACATACAAATTTGAGAATTACGTTTTTTTGTTACATATTCCTCGCTGATCACTCTCACATTTTTGTTTTTGTTTGTTTTACCTAAAATAGTAGTGTAAAGTGTGGGGACACAAACATTGCGTTTTTTTTTTTAATTTTAAATAAAATTTAATGAACTCGAGCCTAAATAAAGAAATATCAAAGATTTAAAATTAACAGTTCAAAATAAAAATAATAATTCTTGACCCATATATAATAACCTCTGCACTGAATTTTATGACGATAGGCTCATAATTGATCAAAGATCCCAAATAAGGACCACTTATGAAAACAAGTTAACCTTTATAAATGTCTGATATATATCGGTATCGAATCAAAATTTTACACAGATCAGTAATTTGTATCTGGAAATCATATTCACTGGAATTTCTGATTTTTAGGGCCACTCCTGAAAATTGTTTGAAAGCACACAAATATCCTATAAATTATATTTTTTTAGCTTAACCACCGGTGAAAAATATTTCTGCATTGCCTATTAAATTTTTCCAAAAATTATTATCTTTTATTGATTTAAGTTATTCTTTTACTGCTTCTAACCACATATTGCAACTATTTATTTATTTAACAACTTTATGTATTTACGGGAAAGTTACAATCAAAATTAAAACTTTTTTATTCAATTTTAATAAAAATATAAGTACATATTACAAAAAAAACTAATTGATCCTATTAGACGCAAAGTGACATACGAGTACATATCTACAATCGATTAAGAGCTTAAGAACTAATAGATCATATTGGATACAAGGTGACATACATATGTATGTATGTATAAGTTCTATGAGACTTGAGGAGTGTTTCTGTGAAGTATTATTTTAATAAATATTTTTTTATTTTATTTAAAATTTGACAAAAAGAGCTTTACAAGACCATTGTGGAATAATTAGACAAAACAGGGGCCAAATTACCGCATTCGTGATCGAATAAGCTATCGTATCGAAAAATGATTTCGATATCGAAATTATGATAAAATGTACTAAATTTCTTGCTCGATATCGAATGCCATAATCTCAAATAAGAAAATTACGATTAATTTTACTCGATATCGAATGCGGTAATTTGGCCCCAGAATAATTGTTTATGCGGAAATCGAATAAAATCAGTCATAAGAAAATATTTTTGGTAACTTTTGCACTTCTGCAAACGCACGGACAACCAATAAAACAAATTTCGAAACTTATGTATACGACGGAATTACATACATGCATACATACAGACATTTGATCATAAAAATATCCATTTATAACAATATTGACCTTAATAATGCGTCGTATCAATAAGATATTTTTCTTTGTCAGTAAAAACAGTTCCCCTTCCCCACATACTTACACATTTGTATTAAAAATGTACGAATGAATGGAAGTGAAATTTCAATTTCATTTTTATTTTAAATTTGACATTCTTATCACGTTTAGAGACAACCGTACGTAGTATTTCGAATCGACTTCACTCATTACAGAATACATTAATTTTACGATGCGACGATGTATTGATAACTATTGTAAAATAAAACAATAAGTTTATCTGCATAATTATAAATACACATACATATGTATGTACATACATTCAAACATATATGTAAGTATGTGTATTGTAAATGTACGTACATATACATACATACGCCCAGCTAGCATTTTCAATCGTGAACGACTCTTTCACGATCGGAGCCGACGATTAAAGTAATCGTGCGCGATGTCGTATTCCAATCGCGCACGTTCAGAGCAACTGAAGTAACTGTGTCAAGACGGCGACTCGTCCTTTCCAATCGTCGACGGTGAGCAAAATCCAATCGTCGACGATGAGCAAAGAATACTTAAACGACGATTGTGGGGTAACATAAAAAACACTCGTCCGACAAACATCAAAATGGCTCGTGAAAGTATCATTTTGAAGAGCTAAATACGATCGTTGACTGCAAACAATCTTCCAATGCTCGCCAAAATGCGTAAACGACGATTCACTCGTCAAACAAACGTCGAAATGACTCGCAAAAGCACCGTTTGGAAGCAAAAAATATAAATCTACTCTAACAATCGTCTGAACGATTAAAAAAAGAGTCGCGAAATGATCGCGCTCGTCAAACAATCATCCAAATGCTGGCTGGGTGTATGTACATATGTATATGTTGCACTTTATTTTCAGATTTATAGTTGCAGATACCGATTGTTGAATTGAATTATTTCGTGTATTGCAAATTGTCTCATCATCCATTTCCCATTACGAGTAGTTATGTCAGAGTTTTAATCAAATAATCCTAATCCGGTACAATTATAGCACATACTAAACAACAACAAACAAACAAATCGTCCAAACTAAACGAATTCAGCAATAGTTAATAATTATGCAGACCATGTTTTACAGAAGATAACTCAATTTTACTAACCACCATTACTTACTTACATTTGCAACAGTACATGTACATACATATGTATGTATGTATGTTTGGCTTAGTACACGTACATACTTACTTACATACATACACACATACATGTGTAATACATACATATTATTTATTTTATAAACTATGTACTTAGGAAACAACTATACAATATCATAAGCATGTACATACATACATACGTACTCGTATATATTCCAACCGAATTTATGCAATATAGTAGTATTTCTGGAAGATCAGCATTATTTTAGGATCCAATTGATTTTATTAGAGAATGATGACGTTTGTAACGCCCAAAAATATTGGTCCAAGTACACCAATCAACAAGGAATAACTTTCCGAGTTGATTTATTTATGATCGTCCATCCGTATACATACATATGTAATATAATATGTAATATATATAGATATATTATACACTAGAGCCCCGATTTGCGTCGTTAATAGGGACCGGGGAAACGCGACGCAAACCGAAACGACGCAAATCGAAACAATTTTTTTTTTCTATACAAATGTATTGACATAAAATTTCAAAGTCGACGCAAATCGGAATCAAAACGACGCAAAGCGGATTAAACCACATTTAGAAAAGCGACGCAAATCGTAACGACGCTAATAGGATAGACGCAAATCGGAGCTCTAGTGTATATATATTTTTTTTTTATTGCCTTTAATTATTTATTGAATCTTCATATATGAAATGACAATAAGTATTCAAATCTTAATACTAAAAAGAAAATAATAAGCCCAGCCAGTGCTAGACAAAATTTTTTATGATACTAAAAAATTTCACATCAACTGATCCAGTCATCTGTTTTGCGCTTGAGTTAAAGCAAGGGTATCCCTCCTTCTCAACCGATTGTGGCCACTAAAGTTAAGGATGTCTCGTGCAAGTGGGTTTGGATGGTGTTCAAGTTTGCTGACATACTTTGACGCATATTTTGTAAATTCGACTTTTACTAATGGCACCGTCATGCCAAACTTTGTCGAACGCTTGGGACACATCAATGAAAAGGACGGAGCAGTATTTTTTGTCCCGAATTTAATAAAAACTACTTAACTGTGAAACCAAAAATAAGCACAAATCTGAATTTAAGTGCAAGTGCACCAAACTTGAATAAATGTGTTGAACAGGGCACAAACTTAGCCCAAAGCATATTTAATTTAAATAGAAAAATCACTGAAGGACCGTCTTCTTCACGGTCCTCGTTATCAAATATTGGAGAGACGTCAACAGCTGCAAAAGGCACATTAAGTCCTACAAATAAGACCGCTCCTATAGTTGCTGTTGAAGAAAAACAAAAAACACAGGTAGGAATGGACCGTTATATAACAGTATCGAAGAGAGGCAGAAGCCCAAAATCTGCCGAAATTACACCAGCCGCAAAATTATCAAAGAATGCTGAAGAGCCACGCTCGCAAAATCGTTTTGCCATCCTCCAAGAGAAAAATGATGTCCCTAACGCTGTGAATAAGCCAGTAAAACCACCTCCAATATATTTAAGAGAAAAAAACTCAAACGAACTTATAAAAATATTAGTTTCATTAATTGGTGAAAATTCTTTTTATGTGACTCCAATTAAGCGTGGCAATATTAATGAAACAAAGATTCAGGTTAATAATGAAAACGACTATCGGAGAATAGTTTCGGAATTTGAAAAACGCAAAAAGAATTTTTACACGTATCAACTTAAAAGCGCAAAAGGTCTACAAGTCGTAATTAAGGGAATTGATTCTTTTGTTGATCCTGAGGAGATCAAGAGCAGTTTGGCCGACAAAGGCTTTAAAATCAAGGCAGTATCAAATATAAGAAACAGAGATAGGATCCCTCAACCATTATTTAGAGTGGAGTTAGAACCTGGTGATGTTAAGCTGAAGAAAAATGAAACACATCCTATATATGACTTGAAATTCATAATGCACCGAAGAGTTACAGTGGAAGAACCTCATAAGCGATCTGGCCCAGTACAGTGTTCGAACTGCCAAGAATATAGTCACACTAAATCTTATTGTAAGTTGCCTACTGTTTGTGTTGTTTGTGGGGATCTTCATGATACCTCAAAGTGCGATAAACCTAAGGATGATTCCAGGGTAAAAAGATGCAGCAATTGCGGTGGAAACCACACTGCCAACTACAGGGGTTGCCCTGTTTTCGAGGTCGTTAAACGCTCCTTGATCAACATACCCGCTTCTACCCCTACTCAGACGACAAAAGTACCTATTACAATTATTCCCCCCGTAGCACAAGCATCCACTAGCCAATTTTCATATGCCAACGTGCTAAGATCTAATCAACCAACAGTGCAAAATGAATCACCAATAAATGATACTAACAGCCACAATTTTAGCCGTCTTGAAGGTATAATGGAGAATCTGGTGCAATCCATGAACCATTTCATGACAAGCATGACAAGTATGATGCAGGAGATGCAAAAAATGCAGTCCACGCTACTGCAGGCCATACTTAATAGACCATGAACTGTCTCAAAATATGTTTCTGGAACGCAAACGGCATACGCCAACACAAAAATGAACTTGAATATTTTCTTTTTAATAAGAAAATTGATGTAATGCTGATTTCCGAGACTCATATGACGTCGAGAAGCATTTTTAAAATAAGTGGTTATACATTCTACGACACCAAGGACCCCAGAGATAGATCATGTGGTGGCTCGGCAATATTGGTCAAATCGCGAATCAAACACCATTCATTGGGTGGTCTTTCAGAGTGTTATCTTCAAGCAACAAACATCTGTATTGAGAACTTTTGTCAAAACCTCGTGATTTCGTCAGTTTACTGTCCGCCCAGATTTTCAATAACAAAAGATCAGTATAGAGATTTTTACAAATCACTAGGTAGCCGTTTCATAGCGGCTGGCGACTACAATGCTAAGCATACATTCTGGGGCTCACGACTCGTTAGCCCTAAAGGTCGTATCTTGTACGACTCCCTGTCTGAAATGGGACTGAATGTGATTTCAACTGGTCAACCAACTTATTGGCCAACTGACCACCAAAAAATTCCTGACGTTATCGATTTCAGCGTGGCGAAAGGGGTATCCCCGGAACTCATTGAAGTCGAGGCTTCACTGGATCTTTCTTCAGATCACTCACCCACTGTAATCACCATCAGAAGTCCTCAGCAAATCGTAACTGATGCCTTACTTCTTGTCAAACGTCTGAATTGGTTAAAATACAAAAAATACATCAGCACTCACTGCACAGAGAAACTCCCGTTAAAAACTGCTGAAGACATCGATGCCTGTATAAGAAGTCTTAATGAACATGTCGAGAATGCCGCAGAACATGCTTCTTCCACTTACCGCCCGAATAGGTACAACAGAGTTTTTTCTGCAGATGTTGAGCAACTATTGTCTGAAAAAAGGAGAGTCCGAAGAGAGTGGCAACAACACAGATCGCCCCAACTTAAAACTAGGTTGAGAGAATGTACCAAAAATCTTAGGATCTTGCTAGAAGCGCAAAAAGCAGAGTCTCTCAAACAACATCTGGAAGGTCTAGACGCAACTTCCCAGTCAAATTATTCATTATGGCGTGCAGTCCGAAATCTAAGAAAACCCGTAATCGCAAAACCTCCACTGCGTACTTTGAACGGATCTTGGGCACGAAATAACGAAGAAAAAGGCAACCTTTTCGTAAGTCATTTAAAAAATGTATTCACTCCCAATATGGATACTGACATTAGCCAACTACCGCCTGTTGTTGCCAGACCACCTGTACAAATAAGATTTCAATATCTGGAGGTTGTTGAGGCCATTGATAATTTAAATGTTAAAAAAGCACTTGGGTTTGATAAAATCAGCAATAAAATGATTTTTGAGCTGCCTCGCATTGCAAAAAGAGTAATCCTCTTTCTTTTTAATGGCATCTTACGGCTTGAGTACTACCCTCCGGTTTGAAAAATTGCAGTAGTAAAGATGATTCCTAAGCCGGGAAAAGATCCTTGCAAAGTTGAGTCGTATAGGCCAATAAGTCTATTACCAACTATGTCCAAATTATTCGAGAAATTGCTTATAACCAAGCTGACTCCGATTTTGAATGAAAACAACTGCATTCCCAATCACCAGTTTGACTTCAGACGTCAACACAGTACAATAGAACAAACACATAGATTGGTACAAGTCATAAGAAAAACCTTTGAGGAAAAGAGATACTGTTCGGCACTCTTTATTGACGTCTCTCAAGCTTTCGACAAAGTATGGCATGAAGGCCTGATATCTAAATTAAAGCAGAACTTGCCGGTGAATCTTCAACACCTACTATGGAAATACTTAATCGACCGTCAGTTTATGATTAAAGAAGGTGATTATTTAAGCCGTCCTCAACCTATAGGTGCTGGCGTCCCTCAAGGTAGTATCTTAGGACCAATTCTATACTTGCTGTACACAGCAGACATGCCAACAAACAATGAAATTCACACGTCAACATTTGCTGATGATACGGCATTTTTCAGTACTCACAAAGATCCAAAAGATGCCTCGATTCAATTACAGCACCACGTAACGCAAGTGGAGAAATGGGCAAGACAATGGGGAATAAAAATAAATGAACAGAAATGCACCCACGTAACATTTACTCTACGTAGGGAATCATGTCCCCCTATTCGTATTAATGACCATATAGTGCCTCAAAACTCACACGTGAAATATCTTGGTATTCATCTGGACCGTCGCCTCACATGGAAACCACATATAGATGCTAAGCTGACTCAAATGAAACTGAAAGCAGCCCAAATTCATTGGCTCATCGGCAGAAACTCTGTCCTTCGGCTCGATTGTAAGCTTCTACTCTACAACTCAATCTTAAAGCCAATTTGGTGCTATGGTATCCAGTTATGGGGCACTGCCTCCAACTCCAATATTGAGAAAATTCAACGCCGTCAAAACAAAATTCTACGAATGATAACTACCGCTCCTTGGTATATTAAAAACAACAACATACACAACGATCTTGATGTTCCACTTGTCAAATGGGAAATAACTAAACACGTGGCCCTTTATTTGAGTATCTGCAGCATAATGATAAGAAATTTACATTTAAAAGCGTAATGTAATAATTCAAGTTCCTATTTCAATTAAAACTAATTTTTGTAGTATTTAAGTATTTTTTTAGTTTGTTTTTTCCCTCACGTTTTTTAATAAAAGAGTTTTCATAAATAAAGACCAATTGTTTTATTTTTTCTATGGAGCGGGATCCCGGGAAATTAAAAAAAAAATCCCGCTTTCCCGGGAAGCGAAAAACTTCGGAAAAAAACTCTAATATAAATACATTGAATTGAAATACCTATAATAGGTATACAAGAAAACATAAAAAATAATATACATAAATGAAATCATAATGGACAACTTTGTTTTCATTGGAACTTTTTGAATTATTCAAATAATTCGATTAGTTTTAAATAGTATCTGATCGAGTTATTGGTTTTATTCGTGCCTACACGTGAAGTTTTGGACGAATTTTATGTGATTATTAAAAGGTTTGATTGTAGTCAAGAAATTTATACAGATTATACAAACAATTTATTTAAATTAGAATTTTATATAAATTACATGCAATCATTTCTAATTATTTTTAATACAAATATATTTAAAAATATATAATTTCCGTCATAAAATTTTGCTTACATTCTGCATGGTCATAGAAATTATATAGATCTTGGAACATGTTACGAAAAACTAGCGCCGAAACTAGGTTTCTAAGATTTATAGCGTTTTTATAGTCTCCTGTAAAACTTACTAATATTACAATTAAATAAACTTCAAAATACATGTTTCTAAAATAGTTTCGAATATCGTTAAATATACATACATTGTACGTAGTTCAAAAATGAACTTGGTTGGGCCGAATAAACAATGTTTTTTCTTGAAAAAATACTTGTTTTTTTTAAGAAATTTACAATATTCAATGAAAAGAATTTAGTGCAAGTACTCGAAGATATTTAATTTGTTTTTAACTCACATGTTCACTAGCTTGTATGTTATTTAAAAATATACATATGTATGGATTTCTTTAATTGTGTGAACATTTGCATATCGACAAAATGAACATTAATGACTAGTCAATAACTTATTTATCTACCTAAAATGGTTATTTGTGTTGCCATCGAAAGTAAGAACGTGATTTCCTTACCGATTAAAGAATATAATCATCAAATACATACTTACATATGTATGTACACACATGTTTTGTACATACGAGTATGTTATGTTTATGTTTGTGGATAAAATCTAATAACAGACATTTTGATATACGAACAACTATTTTTGCATAGAGAAAACAATTTTATTTAAATATGTACATACATATGTCCTATGTAGATAGATTTGTTAAATTATTATTTATTAAGTATTATAATAAAGATAAATATACTCGTATGAAATTAATTACACTACATAAGAGGAATAACATTATTTAATAGACGAGTTGCCAATTGTGAAACGTTATCGACAGATCGAAGATTGATATTGGAAACAAATAAATATTCATTTACTATATTTAATTAAAAAGCTTTGATCACACTGCATGTACGAGTATGGTGTTGGTACTGCGGACAAGTATGTATGTGGTTCATATTGTCACATTTCATTCCTACGTGACCCGCTATTTTTACATTTAAAGAAATTGGAATTCTGCTATGCGTAAGTTAGTAAAACGAAAAACAAAACAAAAAGAAATACGTAAGAAAAAGCTAAAGAAATAAAGTACCTACATACCTGCAGTTACAGACATGTACGAATGTTTGTATATGTGTACAATTGACTTTCAACTTCACAACCAAAAACTGAAAACTGAACTGAACAGTAAAGAAAACTTTTATATAGGGGTTCATTATTGGTTAACGTTTATTGTCGATTTTATTTTCGAAACGCGTAGACGAACAAAGCGCGTAACTTTAAAAAATGTCAGCATTTACAACGGTTCTGTTATCAATATTGTGCTGCACAACATGTTTCAGTTTGGGCAAATGCGATGCCTCATTTCCTGAGGATACCTATATAAATGCATTGCAAAACTCCCATCAAACAGATACTGGTGTGTTAAATATTCGAAAAAATATAATATGAAATTAACTAACAGCCATACTACGGGTACGAGTGAAGTGATCGCTCGTTGATTCGAAAAAAAAGACGAAAAAAAACAAATAAAATTTATATTAAGTACAAATTATTGTCATATGTTTTTCCATATCGTTGTGCAAGTATGTACAATGTACGTTAAATACATGGATACGACAGTGTTTATAGTGTATATTTTAGTTTGTAATTGAAGAAAAACTAAGTGTTTTTTCAGCATATCGATAATTTCGAAAAATTAAATTTTAAGTGAAATTGTTGTGCATTCTGAGAGATAACTTATATTATAAGAAATAATTTTGAACTATATTTTTAAGAAATGAAGTGTATATGAAAACATCCTTTTTAAGGTACGGTCACACTTGGCAAATAATTGCCGAAATAGGCGTGACCACTAAAGAAAATATATTTGAAATCGTTTATTTATTTAAAAAAAAAACTTCGTTTATTTAGGACAAGACACAACAAATATTTAGTTTTATTTTATTTGATGCTGTTTGATCTTGCAAAACTTTTGTAAGAGTAAACAACGTCAAACAAATTTGTACAAAAACAAGTGGTTACGATTTTTTGAGTAAATATTTGCCAAGTGTGACCGTACCTTTAGAGTATACCAAAACCGAACTAGGATACCGGTTAATACAAGCCAAATATTTTTGGTCTTTGCGAAAATGCTTGTTAAATGTGTTAAAATATTTATATATACATTTAAGGTGTGTTCACATTGTGTGTATTTGTCATATGGAATGTCACTTTTTCGCATGTCAAATTTGTACATATAGTCTGAACACCTTCAAACAATAGCATGTGTTATTTCTATGTGTGCAATACACATGACATTTTTTATTTAGAACGAGTTCTATTTTCAAGTGACAAACCATCTGACATCAGCTGTTTTTTATAACAAAAATTTTGTGGCGGCAAAAATTAATTGAAATTTTAATAAATATAATTTATAGTAAAACAAAAATCTCTCATTCCATTTTAAAATACAGTTTTATTTAATTATAAATTTAATTTTTATTATACACATACAGCAATCAGATGTTTTAAGATTTTTTTTTTTTTTTGATAGGTTATGTCAAATGTACTTAACATACCAACATTTGAACATGTAAATTATAAACCGTATGTGAAACTCAAATTTTGAGATACACATGAAAACACATGTGGATAGAAAAGTGGCATTCCATATGACAAATACACACAATGTGAACACACCTTTACATAGGCATGTACATATCTAAACTAATAAAATAATGACCTGCTGCACCCAATTGTAAATCAATTTACATACTCGTATATACATACATGTATGTTTATGTGGCTTAGTAAAATTCAGCTATTTATACCCTATATTGGTATATTGGATTTGTGCTGATGTTTGTAACGCCCGGAAATATTGGTCCAAAACCCACCTTAAAGTATACCGATCGACTCAGAATCACTTTCTGTCCGTCCGTGGAAGATATTTCAATAAAATTTGTTACGTGATATTTTCTCGGCCCAAGGATGAATGAAATTGAAACTGGTGTAAATCGGTCCATTATTTCACCTGGCCCCCATACAAATGTCCTCCCGAAATTGGGGTTTACCGACCATAAATGTTTGAATTATGCAAGTATCCAAACAAATTTCATCACAAATTAGTGGTAAATGAAGCCAAATCACATCTACAAATTTTGTGCAGATCGTTCCATAATTACTCGTAGCTCCCATATAAGGCCCACTTCCGAAAATCACTTTAAAGAGCATAACTCTCTCAAAAATTTTGGTATCCAAATAATACAAATTTAAAGCTGTAAAGATAAGAAGATGGAATTTTTGTGATTGTTTGAAGGTTTTCAGTCAATGGCGATGTGGATTTAAGATAACATTGTTTTTCTATAAAGTTGTAACGGTACTTGGTTCACCTATAAAATTGTCGATTTGCATTAAAAAACCCATTGGTCTCATGTAGAAAGGCTCTAACTCGCTATTTTTTCGAAATTCGTTTTTTTGCGATTCCAATGCATTTAACGCAAATACACGTCCTCACAAAAATTTATTGCAATAGTGTAAAAAAAATAACGCTCTTATAAGCAGTTGTACAAAAAAAGTTACATGTTGAATATTACAGTTTCTATTATGTTTTTACCTTCTCCTGTAAAGTTTCAAATATGTGAGTTAGGGTCTTTCTACATGAGACCATCGATATGTACTTATATATTGCGCGCGACATTTTTAGAATAAATAAGTACTTCGTCCCAAATCATTCGAATTGCATTGTCTAGTGAATTTATTGTTGTTTAACATTATTGAAACAAAAATTCAGTTAAAATGTGTCAACATGTGACCATCAATGCAAATGTTTACTAAATTGTTTACATATATGTACATATGTATATGTATGTATACATTTACAATCACTTTTACTAACGAATTATTTTTAAAATGTTTACAGATTTTAATGGAGATTTTGGAGGATACAACTATACACCTCCTCCAAATAACCAATATCTACCACCTTCGACACCAGCACCTATTTATGGCCCACTAGCACCCGTATATGGACCTCCTGCTCCTGTATATGGCCCACCTCCGCCAACTTATTATAAACCAGTGCCATACCCATATCATCCTCGCGACCATTTATCACTTCTTCATAAACTGAAAACCAAAATAAATCTTTTCACTATCGGAAAAATTATTTTAAAACTTCTGATCTTCAAAAAAATTGTTAAATTCATCGGTGTAATTTGTCTACTGTTATTTTTACCCAAATTGAAGGACATGTTTAAAGAAGAACCATCCAGTGATGAAGATGGCATGGAAAGCAAACAAGTTGAAACAGAACAAGGTAAGATAAGTACTATTGCTATATTGATTTTTGCTATTTATCACAAATTTTAACGTGAAAATTAAAATTTCAACAGCTACATAAATAACTGTTGCCATTTCCATATTTAAATACCGATATTCATAAACAGTTCAAAAAATTTGATACTATTAACTTTTGGTATATTTAAAGCTGGCTTTAGACTATAACACTTTCAATGCTACTTTACGAAAAGAATATTAAATGAAAATTCATTTTTATTTTCTAATACAAGTTGCTTGCTTATTAATAACTAGCTGTACCCAGTGCTGATATTCAGCCGATTCGGACCGGTTCGCTCGAACCGGTTGTTAAAATTTTAAAAATTTTGCGAACCGGTTGTTGCATATTCACCCTTCTCGTGAATAAAAATTCCATATGAAATTTGTTGGGGTGATTAAGTTTTTTGTTTTAACGGTTTTATATAATGTGTATATCAAGCTAATCACCTCGGCAACAAACACAATATTGTTCAGTAGAATTTTCGCTATTTTTATCAAAATTCGGCAAAAATATAATTTTTTTAAGCGAACCGGTTGTTAATTGTTTCGAATATCACCACTGGCTGTACCCTGCGCGCGTTGCTACGCTACCAATTAAAATAAACTTGAAAGAAAGACATTACACAAATATTCAATTCATTTTGAGTAATTTTATTGATTTTTCTCATTTTGAAAAAAGTAGGCGGTCGAAAGAAGTATTCTTAGTCGTGCCGGAGTCTTAGTTATATTCCATCAAGTTTTTAGTAAGATCGGTCCAGCGGTCTGGCCTTCCCGGCAGGCGTTGTCCTGCAAGAGATGGGGCGTGGAGTATGAATCTTAATTTTTACCTCACTTAGAGTAACATGTGTATTCGATTTGAAGTAAACATGTTAAAATCCGAGTAGAATCAATTACACAATTTAAAAAATTAGAAGTGAAGAAATAAGAAGCTTTGGCACATAAAATTCTTCTTTTTACCTCACCTTCAGTAAGATGTGTATACAATTTGTATGAAGTAAATCTGTAAAAACCCATGCAGAAGAAATTAATCAATTTAATATAGTGGGCGTTAGAGTAGGCGTGGTCGTACCAACTGAGAAACCTTCCCGGACTCATACACAAGAACTTTGCCGAAGATCATCATGATCTATGCATGATCAAATGCATAGTTTACGATTCTATAAAGGACAAACATACAAACATTAATTTTTTGAAATGGGGCGTGAAAGTGGGCTTGGGCGTGGCGCATAAAGTTTTTATTTTTACCTCGCCTTCAGTAAAATCAGGATACAATTTGTATGAAGTAAATCTGTAAAAACCCATGTCGAAGCAATTAATCATTAAAAAAAGTGGGCGTTAGAGTAGGCGTGATCGTACCAACTCAGAAACCTTCCCGGTCTCATACACAACAAATTTTCTGAAGATCATCACATAGTCAGATGCTTAGTTTAGGAGTCTATAAATGACATACATACATACAAACATTAATTTTTATATATATGATATTAAATATTTACTTTGTATGGGAGATGCTACTCCATTTTTCCCACAACTATTCACATTAACAAATAATCAACGCGCACAATTGTCTAAGACTCGGGCTGTTATAGAACTGTAGATATATGATATTAAATATTTACTTTGTATGGGAGCTGCCACTCCCACTGGTCCGATCCCGCCCATTTTTTCCTGATTATTCAAATCAGTAACATATTTTTTTTTTTAGCTTTTATTTATTTATTGAATCTTCATATCTTGAATTAACAATAAGTTTTCAAATCTTAATACTAAAAAGAAAATAATAAGCCCAGCCAGTGCTAGACAAAATATTATGATACTACAAAAAAATTTCACATCAACTGATCAACTGGTCATCTGTTTTGCGCTTGAGTTAAAGCAAGGGTATCCCTCCTTCTCAACCGACTGTGGCCACTAAAGTTAAGGATGTCTCGTGCAAGTGGGTTTGGATGGTGTTCAAGTTTGCTGACGTACTTTGACGCATATTTTGTAAATTCGACGTTTACTAATGGCACGCCTAGATCTTTGTGGATTCGACATACCATGTAGCTGCAGTAATAATACGTTGAATTTTATTTTGACCCCTTTGAATTTTTTCAATGTTTGATGCTGAGGCAGTACCCCATAATTGAATTCCATAACACCAGATTGGCTTTAGAATTGCATTGTACAACAAAAGTTTGCAATCCAACTTTAATGTAGAATTTCTGCCGATTAGCCAATTAAGTTGCACTGCTTTTAATCTCATCTGAGTAAGTTTTGCGTCGATATGAGACTTCCAAGTTAAACGACGATCGAGGTGGGTTCCGAGGTATTTCACTTCATTGTGTTGCGGGATAATTTGATTATTTATTCTGATGAACGAGCAGGTATCTTTTCGCAATGTGAAAGTTATATGAACACATTTCTGTTCGTTAACCCTGATTTTCCAAAGCTCAATTCTCCAATTCTCTAGCTTATAAACATAATTCTGCAAATTCTGTGATGCTATTTGATGGTCCTTATGAACGCTAATAAAGGCTGTATCGTCTGCAAAAGCTGTGCAAAAGTATGTATTATGGGGTCTGACGGCATATCAAAAGTTGGACCCAGTATGCTACCCTGGGGTACTCCTGCTTCAATTGGCTGAGCGGGGCTTAAAAAATCGCCTTCTTTGATTGTAAATTGTGGGTGTTAGCAGGCAGAGCTAATTTTATTTTATGCATTAAACCTTCATGCCAGACTTTGTCGAATGCTTGGGAAACATCAATGAAAAGCGCGGAACAGTATTTTTTCTCTTCAAACGACCGTCTTATCACATTTACCAATCTGTGTGTTTGTTCGATGGTACTGTGTTTAGCTCTGAACCCGAATTGGTAATTTGGGATACATTGAGTGTCGTTCAGAATTGGAGTCAACTTAGTCATTAACAATTTTTCAAACAGTTTTGAAATTGTCGGCAGTAGACTAATTGGCCTATATGACTCTACTTTAGTGGGGTCCTTCCCTGGCTTAGGAATCATGGTAATCATAGATACCTTCCAATCTGCAGGATATTATTCTAGGTGTATAATTCTTCTAGCTACACGAGGTAACTCCACAAGCATTTTGTTGCTGATTTTATCCATACCTAGAGCTTTTTTAAGATTTAGAGTACCAATAGCGCTTTGAACATCATTAAAGCTAAGTCTTAGAGGTACAGGAGGTCTAATAACGAGTGGAGGCAAATCAGATGCTTTATTTGAGTTGTTTATAGTAAACACATTTAACATATGGGATACTGCAAAGTTTCAAAACTCTTGCTATTACAATAGTCAAGATATATGATGTTATTCAATTTATGTAGGAGGGGCCACGCTCACTTGAAATATTTTTAGCCGTAAACCAGAGGTCGGCAAAGCGTAAAATGAGGTTGTGTGTGTGAGAAAACTACCCAACAAACATAAACATAATTATATAAATTATAAAAAACAACTTAGGAAACATACACTCACAATGTATTTTCCGTAACATATAAGAAATTAACAACGAGATTGATATACAAACGGAACTTCTAATACTTCAAAAGCTGATTACATGCATGTTACCAAATGCATTATCAATTATAAAATATTTTTCGTAATTCATTATTAATTTTAAATGTTTGTTGGGAAGTATTTCTGAAAAAAATATAAAAGCATCCGCCGCATGTGCACACATTGCTGTCTCAACGACGACTGAATGAAAGAGATTAAGCGTATGTGTGAAGTGCTCTCTGCACTATTGTGCTATAGGATGCCGACCTATGCCGTAAACCTAATTGGGACTATAACCTTTCAAATGAAACCAGTTTGGGCCAAATCGGTTGGATAGTTTTAGAGTCTATAAAGGACAAACATACAAACATTGTATTTTATATATATACATAGATTAAAAAAATTAATGTATGTAATTTTTTTGGACAAATCAAAATATGTATGTATGTATATAGTTTGTATAGATCATTTAATACACTACATCAGCACTAAATCATATTTTCTTCAATTTTAATCATATGTATTTTACTTTACTTTTACAATGTTTTTATTATTTTTATTTATTTGCAGATGTCTTGGAAAAGCGTATTGAAGAGATGTATGATTTTGCAATGAAAGCCTTTGAAAAATTTCAGGAAAATACTTCATAAATGTTATGCGATATTATAAATAATTACATTAAGCCTAATTCCTAGCTATTTATTGTTGTATTTATTGAAATTAGTTATAATATTTAAATTATGTAAATAAAGAAATTATTTATTTTTGTAAAGCTACCCAGCTAAAACTTTACATACATTCTTTATTTTCATGAATTCCAGAATTCATTATTTCGTAGCTTTATTCGCCACTTTTTGTATTACTAATTATATGTATATAAAAGAATTACTTTATATACATATACAATTCCGTCTTTGCCATAAGGGCACACGGGGCCGTGCTCAGAGCCCCGACCTCATGGAGGCCTCGAAAGGCCGATATATTCGATTACACGAAAGAAAGAAGTTAAATATTTTGTATTTTTCTGGTGATTTTCAGCAATTTTTTTTTGTTAATTTCAAAAACAAAAAGGAATAGAAAAAAAATAAACCGAAACTTACATATTAACAAATACTAAAAAAATGTATTTGGGTGATTTTTCAACTGTATTTAGCGATACAAACCAAAAAAAAAAAAAAACTGCCAACCTTGACTGGTGCAGATAATAGTTGACATTGTGTATATTTCAGGGATTTCCCGTGTAAGGCGTGTAAGTGTTTAATGTGAATTATTGAACTTATTTAAAAGAAGTGTTTACCAGTTTGGCGTCTTAGTTTTAAACAACTTGACTATATTGTTTTATAATTAATTAAATTATGTCGAAAAGAACATATTTAAGTGGATCACAAAAAAGAAAAAAAGTTCTGGCTAAAAAGAAATAGCCGAAAAATTTCCTAAAGTCACTTCATTTTTTAAGGTGGAAGAAACAAACTGAATGACTGATTCTTCGCCTTCATCATCTCAAGATCCGGTTACTTTCGAATTTCAAAGGGATAAAGAACTTACGTCTGACAAAAATGATAATATTATGCAAGTTCCAGATGTAGAGACAGTAAAAGGTATATTATATGCTGAACCCTCTAATTCAAGCTTATTATTTACGAGCATAGAAAGTGTATCTCCTGATCCTGGTACGTACTGTGATGAAATTTTCACCGAAGAAGTACGCGATATTTGGACTCAAAAAGGGCCAGAATTTTTTCAAAATAAAGAGTGTGACTTCTCCAAAACTTCTAAAATTTTTCCAGATTCAAACAGTAAAACAAAAACTAGATACTTGACTAAAAATATGTTCACCCGCATATTGACGAATGGTGAGTCTTTAGAAAGAAAATGGCTCCTATTTTCACCGTCAAAGAACTCTGTATACTATTATTGCTGCCATCTATTTAATACTACTGCTAGTACTGGTCATAATTTGAGTTCTTCAAATGAATATAAAGACTGGAAACATATAAGTAATTTATTAATGGAGCATGAGAACAGTTTACAACACAGGGAATCAATGATGAAATATGTCGCAAGAAGCAAAATTACTGGGCGAATTGACAGCGAGTTTTTGTCCCAATATAATACACAAGTCAATTATTGGAAGAATGTACTTAAAAGAATTGTTGCAGTATGTAGTGAAATTTTTGGCTTCCAGAGGACTTGCTTTTCGTGGTGATAATGAAATATTAGGGTCTCAAAATAACGGAAATTATTTGGGATGCTTAGAGCTAATTAGTGAATTTGATCCTTTTCTTGCTGATCACATGCGAAACTGCGGAAATAGTGGAAAAGGATATACATCATATTTTTCTGCAAATATTTGTAATGAATTTATTAATATAATGGGTTAGCAAGTGCTAAAAGCGATTGTTAATGAAGTAAAAGCTGCAAAATAGTACTCTATTAGTGTGGATTCTACACCAGATCTTTTACATGTTGACCAACTCACCTTTATCGTTAGATACGTCAAAGACGGAGAGCCTATTGAGAGATTTTTGCAATTTTTACCTATGAATGAATATAATGCTCAGTACATAGCAGGTGCCATTTTAAACTTTACTGAAAGTCTTGATATTCCTATAAAATATTGCCGAGGGCAGAGTTACGATAATGCATCAAATATGGCAGGAAAGTATTCTGGTGTTCAGGCAAGAATAAAAGAAAAATGTGGATTTGCCATTTTTGTTCCATGTGCGGCACATTCATTAAATTTGGTAGGTGTTGAAGCTGTTCAATGTGTTTCAGATGCAGTATCCTACTTCCAATTTGTCAAAAATTATTCAATTTTTTCTCGGCTTCGACCAAACGATGGAAAATTATGACAGCGAATTTGGGAAAAAATAAATTTTTGAATTCTCTCCCGGATACTAGATGGTCTGCACGTGCTAATGCCATTAATGCTTTGAAAAATGGTTATTTTCATATTTTTGAAGCTTTAACATCAATTGCAAATGACGTCAATCAACCAGGGGAAACAAGAAACGAAGCTCAAGGCCTAGCCAAAAAAATTGAAAAATTTGAGACTATTCTTCTAATGGATATTTGGAATGATCTTTTAGGAGTTATAAACAAAACAAGCATAAGTTTACAAAAAAACACCTTGACACTGGACGTTGCAACAAAACTTTACGCATCTTTAATCGGATATGTCAGTAACGCACGCGATAATTTCGATCAGTACGAATCGGGCGCTAAAGAAAAAAACCCAATGGTGACTATAAAGATATGTTTGAAAGAAAAAAAATTCGCAGCACACGTCTTACTTTTTTTGACGGATCAGCGGAGGCTGTACAGTTAAATGGCAAACAAAAATTCTGCGTAGAAACGTTTATTCCCATAATTGACACATTACATGTTCATTTAAAAAAGCGTTCTGCTGCATACCAACAAATTAATTAAATTTTTAGTTTTCTTTCTTAATTAATAACAATTGATTCGGACCAGTTGTCAAAAAAATGCAAACAATTTGCCGAATTCTACCACAAAGATATTAATACTAAGGAGTTCATATCAGAATGTTTTCATTTAAGGCAGTACCTCAAGAACATACCAACGGAATCATCGGATTTGAGTATCTCAGCTTTACATAACCTAATAAAGTCCGATAAGTTAGAAGAAACTTTTCCAAATGTTGAAATTGGTTCAAGAATATTTCTTTGTTTGATGATCACTATTTGTAGTGGAGAGTGGTAATTTTCTCGGCTAAAGAGAATAAAAAATGAATTACGAACGTCTATGTTGCAAGAACGCCTAACTAACTTGTCAATTATGTACATTGAAAGTGATGTCCTTCAAAAAATTGATTTTGAGGATATAATAGAAGATTTTGCAGCAAAGAAATCCCGAAAAAAACCTCTAGCGTAGCCAATTTAAATCAGAACACAAATACCTAGGTTATATTTCTTATAACATTAAATAGCATGTATTAAATTTGTATTAAACATAATAAATTTAAAATCATAACAAAAAATTCTTGTCATTCGTTTTTTTACTTTCCAGTTGGGCCCCAAATTATTATGTGCCCAGGGCCCCGACATGCCTTAAGACGGCCTTGTACATATATATCTTAAAAAGGTCATAATTTTAAAATCCAACAAATTTACTTCAAATAAATAGATTTAAAAAAGTTAGTTCGCTTTCACATGTTTCAATTCTGACACTTCAAGGCAAGTACTTTTGGGTGAGAAGGGAAAAGGTATAAAAGGGGTACATACTTGACGGTACTAGTAAATTTGTTTACTTTCTTTTGTTTTCTTTTTTTATTTTTCCGCCTTATTCTACGCGAAGTTGTTTGCACGAAAAAGTAAAAACTTGATGGTAAAGAGCATGAAAATTAAAGATACGCGTGTGAACGAAATAACAGGTTTTAAAAAGAATTAACAATAAACTGTTCACTTAAAACTGAGACGTGTAAAACAGCACTTATTATAAATCTTTATTAATATCTATTTTGCAATAAGTTTCCTTAATGTTTATTAAGTTTGTTTATTTTATACCTTTTTGTTGTAATCAGTCTACAACTACATATTAAATAAAGCTTGCTTTTGGGACATAAGTACTTTTTCCAGTAGATTTTTAAGTAGTCTGATCGCAATTTCCTATTCGTTCCCATGACCGGAATGACTCGAGATCACTCGGCCAAGGGCTGTCAACTCAGCAATTACTGCTGTTACAACAACAACAACAATTTCCTATTACTTTTTAACTTAATTTGTAAAGCTAGATTTACACGATTGAAGGTATTTTGAAGTCTTATCAAAATTTTGAAAATTTATTTTGATGTTCTATTTACACATTTCAAAAATTTTATCAAAATATTCTTTTAATATATTTCAAAATCTTTTGATAAAATTTTGATCAAATTTTGTTGAAGCGAATTTACACTATTTTTAAACTTTTTTAAAAATAATTTATTATTATAAAAAAAACAATTAATAAGTATGGACGACGACACAATCATCATAGCATCAACATTTTTACTATTGGAGGAAGAAGTAGCTGATAATAATGCAAAAAAAATGAGAAAACAAAAGGAACTTAGGATTCGACCTTTTCTTTGGAAGGTATGTCTCTTTTATGGAGCGATTGATAAGGAATGATCCTGACTTATACAAAAACTTTGTGCGAATGTCACCAGACGATTTTGATTATTTGCTTTATTTAACTACAAACTCTTGTTTAACTATGACATGGTCCATGACTGCATTACATTGGACCATGTTGTGAGTAGTCCATATCATCTAAAATGGATCACGTAGTGCAATATTATTTGCAGGGGAGTTTGTAGTTAAACGACATGGTTTCGTGTTAACACGATTGCATATTGAGTTGTTGTTGTTGTTTAAAACTAACCCTCGTGAGTACTCCATGGAGTAGTTTTGGGACTACTCCGGTGGGTTATATGGTCCAGTCCTAGGACATCGCAATGTTAAATGGACCACCTTTTTTCATATATTTGGAGTAGTTTTGGAGTACTCCTACTCCTCTTTGGACTAGTCTTTACATGCATGTATGGACTAGTCGCGTTATTTGCAGGGTCTTGTTTAACTATGACATGGTCCATGACTGCATAACATTGGACCATGTTGTGAGTAGTCCATTTCATCTAAAATGGATCACGTAGTCCAATATTATTTGCAGGGGTAGTATAGCACCAGCACATGTACATATGTATATGTATTGATATGGTTTTGAATCAAAAGAATGAACATGCTGTCAAATTATTTATTGTTATTAATATAGCCAGATACGATTTTGATGCTAATTTACACGGCATCAATAAAATCTTTAAAAGTTTTGTTCAATAAATTTTGAAGAAATTTTGCTGTTTACACGAGTTTAAAGCATTTTGACGAGAAATTTTGAAGAAAATTTCAATCGTGTAAATCTAGCTTAAGTGAAGTTTTTGTTTCATTTATTTGATTTTTGCAAATACATATGACCATACATATGTATAGCTATGTATATCATATTTGTGTAAAATGTTGCTCCGAAATCGATATTTATAAGATGTTTAGCTTATTTAAGTGATTTTTGAGAGTGGACTGTATTGGGGACTAAGGACCGATCTAAACAAAAATGTGTTTTGTGTTATATTTTTACATGAAACTTATTTTTGTTGAATTTTGTATGCAATTTATGCAAATAATAGACATTTGTGTACAATTGAGACATATTTTAAAAATATTTCAAGCTTTCATGGTACAAAATAGAAAACATTTTTCTCCCCCTTAGGAAGGATATGTTCAAGCGTCTACGCCTCTGCAGCTAACTCTGGTACACCTCCTGTAGGTTATACTAGTCGTTAACGCCTCAGAAAAAATATTTTTCATGGCGGCTATCCTATATTGAGACGTAAACAACCTCCATGCCTCAATATAGCGGCCAATATACGAGTATATTGCTTAAAGGGGAGTGGCGTTCGGCCAATAGAGACACTACCTCCTTCTGTTAATAAAATTTGTTAGCTGTAAGAGAAATTAAGGAAAATATTAATAAAATTTGTTTAAATGACGGGAACGATACTTATTTTTATACCCTTCACCTTCATGAGAAGGGTATATATAAATTTGTCATTCCGTGTGAAATTTCCACAATATAATTTTCCGACCCTATAAAGTATAAATATTCTGGATCCTTATAGATAGCGGAGTCGATTAAGCCATGTCCGTCTGTCTGTCTGTCTGAGTGTTGAAATCAGTTTTTCGAAGTCTCCAGATATATTCGGGATCCAAGTCTTCAATAATTCTGTCAGAAGTGCTTTCGAGAAGTTTGCTACTTAAAATCAGCAAAATCGGTTTAGGTCAACCAGAGTTATGGACCAATATGTGAGACAACCTCCATAAAAATTTGATATTTTTTGTCCATTTTATTGCAATATTTTAAAATATATTACATATAATACAATGAAATTTTGTATACGTTGTTTTTATGATAAAAGAAGAAAGTGTGCGGAAAATAGTAAGAATCGGTCCATGATTTCTCATAGCCCCCATACAAACATATATATTCCCGAAATATGGCTTAATGATAAATAAATGCCTATAAAATTGGAATATCTAGACAAAATTCACCAAAAATAAGTTTTATACAAAAAGAAATCGCAAAACGAAATTTTTTTTTTTAGTTCGGTCCTAATATAGCATGTTCATTCTTTTGATTCAAAACCATATCAATACATATACATATGTACATGTGCTGGTGCTATACTACCCCTGCAAATAATATTGGACTACGTGATCCATTTTAGATGATATGGACTACTCACAACATGGTCCAATGTTATGCAGTCATGGACCATTACTTGTTTATACTTATACTTTGCATTTATATCACACTCACTCTCAGACTCTGATGACGAAGAATAAACAAATAAATTTACGTCCATGACCGCGATTTAGGGGTGCCAGACGTACTGTTTTTAGCAGTACACGTACTGTTTTTTTTTTAAATATACTGTTTTAAGCACAAGACTCAAAACAGTACGCAAATGAACTGTTTTTTACACGTTGTAATGTTTTTTGTACTGTTTTTTTTCATTAAAAGCTTATTTATATTAAAATTGAAAAAATATTGATAAAAAAAATTTTTGTTCAGTGTATTGCTTTATTAAAAAAAGAATTTATTTATTTATCGGGATTTAATCTACTTTAAAGTTGATTAGGAGATCAGTGTTAATGGCTCTAAAGCATTGGTGTCCACAAAAAATTGGTTTGTCCATATGAAATGCGTACAACAACAATTGTTTCATGAAATGGACATCATTGCTCTAAAGGCATTTCTAACCATTAAACATTGTAGATTCACATGAAGAATATTAAAAAAACAAATTGGATTTCATAAAAATATCGTTGTTTATAAAGGGTGTCCCAACTAGAACGCAATTTTTAAATGACTGATGCAGCAATTGAATTGTTTCTCTGGCTGTATGACATGTGGCGCCGTTTTGTTGAAACCACATGCCCTCCACATTCATTTCTTCAATTATAGGCAAGAAAAAACTGGTTATCATTTCACGATACCGAACACCATTGACTGTTTGCGTTTGACCTGCCTCATTTTCATAAAAAAAGGTCCAATGATTCCTCCAGCCCAAAAACCACACCACACATTGACACGTTGAGGATGCATTTGCTTCTCGTGAATCACTCGAGGATTTTCCTCACCCCAAATGCGACAATTCTGCCTATTGACGAAGCCATCAAGATGGAAATGGGCCTCGTCACTAAAGACGATTTTATCGGCAAAATAAGCATTTTCATGTTGTCTCTCCAATACCCAATTAACGAACTCCCTTCGCTGTCCATGGTCAGCTGGCTTCAGTTCCTGAGTCAATTGAACTATGTACGCATGAAGATGCAAATCTTTCGTCAAAATTCGCTGCATAGTGGATTTGGAGGTACAAATTTGCTGAGCTCGGTGTCGAATTAAGATGGATGGAGTTTGAGCGACATTATCACGTACAGCTGCGACATTTTCGGTCGATCGACCTGGTCGAAGGCGCGTTGTTGTCTTTACATCAATAACAGACCCAGTTTTGGTAAATTTATCCATTAATCTCTTTACAGTTGACTCTTTTGGAGCATTATTGTGACCCCAAATTGATCGCAATTTTCGAACTGTAGCCGCAAAACTTTCATCATTTTGGTAAAACAATTTCACAATGAGAATGCGTTGTTCATTCGTGTAGCGCTCCATTTTTACTAACCTCGTACCTTCTACTAGCAAACAATAAAATTGTTCAAATGTCTAACAATGACACTTCGAATGGCGCAAATTTAAAAATTGCGTTCTAATTGGCACACCCTTTACAACGTATTTAAATACATTTTTCGAAAAGCTGATGGCACATTTAATTTGAAAGTAGTCATGTTAAGATAAAATGTTACTTGGATTTTTCAATAAATGATACTTCTTGATTTTTAAATAATAAATTTCTACACCATGTAAATTGGAATAGCATTATTCTTACTAAAAAATATTGAAAAAGGAGTAAAATTGAGTTGACATTAAATAATTTGTAATGTAAATTAATTCATTTACAAAAACTAATAAATTTAAAACTTTGTATTACAAGCAAAGCAAAAATATTGTAATCTAAAAGGACTTTGATGATATAAAAGATACAATATGTCATTTAAATTCTATGTACCTTCTTCAAGAACGTTCATAATATATGTTATGACCTAATATTTTTAACAATTTTTTTGTTGCTTATTAAATTAATATTACAAAAATGTTATTACATGAATAAAGAGTTGTGTGTTGGTTAAAAAATAAAATGTACTGATTTTTTTAAATTGTACTTTTTTTTATAAGATGTACTGTTTTTCCGTATTTCAAATCTGGCTACCCTACCGCGACTAAAAAAGGAAAAACTTTCAAAATTATAAAACAAATTCACAATTCTTTTGATAAATTATTTAATTTTCTTTGTAATACTATGTTTCCCCAATCATGAGCGAAACAACTTGCTTCACCATACAAAATTTTAAGAGCGAATCAAGTAGATTCATATTGAATCTACTTGCGAAGCACGAAAAATTGCACTCTTCTCTAATTTTTATCGCAAGATTATCTGCACTAGCTGTAAAAATTTAATATTATTGTAAACAAAGCAAATTATTTTCTTGTTGCTGGAAGTAAAAAAAGTAAATACGTACGAATGTATGTTTTTTTCAAATAAGCTAACTAATTTCCACTCACTTTTTTGTCCATTAAAAAAAATTATTTTCCACAAATTGTAAATTCGGTTTTTTTTTATTCTGTTTGTTTATTAAAAACAACTGTCAAATCGAATCAAGTAAACATCATGATTCATAAACATTATTCAGAAAGCGAAGCAGGTGATTCAACCCGTCGTGGAAACATAGTATAAGCATATGTTTTTTGTTTACATATTTGTAGTGTTGGTTAAGGCTTTTTTTTTAACTTTTACAACACTTTATTAAAAAATCGATTCGCAAGGCAATGAGTGCCATCATCAGAAACTCGCACGATCGAAATTAATTTCGATACGAATTTATTTCGACCATGAGTCTCGGAATTAGCCCCCTGATCATGAAGAAGGATCGAGAAACAAGAAGGGTATTTCAGTTTACGTTAAAAGTAGTAAGTTTTCAGAAGCAGACTTTGTATTTAAAGGTGATCACGTTCTTGGATATTCATTTCAATATATTGCTTTTCGCTATCAAGACGTATACATAATTACTTTATATAGGATTCCTTCCTTTGCAGAAGGCCTATTTGAAGACACATATAACATCTGAAATTGGAAAAATCATCATTGTTGGGGATTTTAATATATGCCGTAAAACAGATCCTAACAATATAACCGAACGAGCCTTGTCACAAAGAGGACTTTTTCCGCATTTAAAACAGACACACGCAGCTACAAAACATGGAACACAAATTGATTGGTTATTTTCAAACATAGCATTGGAACAAGTTAATATCAAATTGTATTCCACAATTCATAGCCATCATGATGGCATACTGATAGCTATAGAATAGAAGTGATATCCATATAAAAATTTATAATATATACAATAAGATCATAATATAATAAAAAAGACGTAACCCTAATTATCATAATTTTACAGGAGAAGCAAAAAACGTTATAAAATGAAAACTGTTTAATTGAAAATCGCGATTTCTTCACATCTTGTCTTAAGATAGACGACAAACTTATTTCTTATTTGTTGTATTTTAGCCTTCCAGATTCAATCAAAAAACGAATTTTGATTTTTTGAGGGTTACGTCTTTGGGCATTTCAGGTGACGATATATAATAATTATTTTATATTTGTATGAAAATAATTAAATTTACATATGAAAATGTATATTTTAAAATAATAGAATTAAGTATTATTAAGTTTATAATATAAGAAATTTAGACTAACTGTTATAGAAATAATATATGTGTAAGGGTTTTTTTATAATTTTCTTACAAAAGTGTTTTTATTTAATTCTTTTTACAAAAGTCTTTTTAGTTAATTATTTCTGTACAAAAAGAATAGTATGTGTGCTCGAATAATTCTTAGTAGTTGCAGCCACCATCGCGACCAACAACAACATCAGAATATTCAACTGTCATGCCAACACACACAAACAACGACAGCCAACGCCATCACGAAGTTTGTGTAGTTGTCATGACTAGTAGTCCGACCGCACAAACCAACCTGTACAAAAAGAATGAGCTGCTGTCGTTGAGGGTGCTGCTTTTATACCCACAAACTAGAGCTTTCAACAAAACGAAAGATCGTTAACATTCAAACTCAACGAAAGCTCTCTCTCTCTGTTCATACAGAGTTGATTAAAGTGCACTTAACAATACAATGTGTGAAGTGTTGTATTAAAACAGTAGTGTGTAGGGTTGTAATAATAAAAATACAGTTGGGGGATTCACAAGTAATTAATAATATCATAAAATAATAGTAAAATATACATAAAATAAAAGGTGTTCCGCTACATTCTCCCCCTTTGACGTACAAGGTCGACTCGACCAGTGCGACAACATCTCACTAGGCTTTTCTCGGACGGCCGCGTCTCTTCATGGGATGAACTGGTGCAGGATTCTCCTTTGTGTTAGTACCTCTGTACAATGTCAGTGCAGAAGCATGGTAGGTACCAAGTGGTATGGTCATATTGTCTGGCGATGACACTTCATATGTGGATGACCCAATCTTCCTGGTTATGATGTAGGGACCATCACGTTTAGGCACGAACTTGGATGTTATGCCTTTACTTGTGTAATAGTTACGTTCGGCGTTGCTTAATAAACGGTTTGCATATTCTATTGGATGTTCCTCATCACCCTCCCCCTGGAGTAAAACCGCTCCCATTGCATAAGCACTTGCATCCGTCTTTATTGAATAGGGCATGTTGTCAACAGACTGTTTCAATACTTTGTAGTCGAGGGAGTATAGGGGTGTAAAAATTGGATCGTCATCATCATTGTAGGGTCTATATATCACACCACTAAAAAGACCATTATCTTTCGACCTGTCGGGAGTCACCATATCTGGAGGAATTGCATCTCTAAATATTGCCTGAATCGAATGGGGTGAATAGTCATTTTCCTTATTATACTCAGGTCCATATGATTCAAAATCTGACATGTAAGTTTGGCTTATTCTCTTAGGAGTGATTTGAACAGGTTCCTTTACCATTTCATCAATGACACGTTTTTATGTTTCCGCCACCTTTATAGATTCCACTAGGTTTAAATTTAACGGCCATGATTCACAAAAATCAAATTGCTGTCCAGGGAAATTCTCAAAATACCAGTAACGCTGCCCCATGTTCAAAACAATTCCTGCTTCCTCCATAAAATCAGATCCAATCAAGGTCCGGTTACTCTTTTCCTCGGGAAAAATTAAGAATTTGATATTTAGACATCTGCCACCAATTACAATCTTGCACTTTGTCGTCAGGCACTTTCTGCTACAGGAGGTACCATCAGCAAGGGATATGTTGCAAATAATTGAATCATATTGACAGCCTTTAAAGTCCATTATCTTCTTCAGATTTGTACTCGCCACACTTGTTTTTGCACCTGAATCAAAATATGCCTGTCCTGGAACACCAAACAGCTGCACATTCACCACTGGTATATTCCGGCCAATACACAAACCCAAAGAATTAAAACTCACACCCGTTGGTGAGACATCACTAGTTTTCTTGCTGCAGTTTGGACAATTAGCTCTAACCACGCCTGGGGCATTGCATCCATAACAAGCAAATTTTGGTTTGAGAAGTGCGGGATCAATCTTCACTGGTTGCTGCTTTGCAACGATATCTTGTTTTTTAAAACAGTTCTCAATAGTGTGTCCTTTTTTACGACAAAAGGAACAACGTTTTGGACCGCCTTCAGGACCACTGGGAATTTCACCAACATCAATGTTCACTGCACTGCGTTCACATAATACATGCTCAGCTTCACGAGCATCTGCCAACAGCTCATCAAAAGAGCTTACCTTATGCCGGAAAAGACGTTCACGAATTTGCGAGTGTAACATACCAAACAACATATCTAGTTGATCAGACTCAGATGGACACTTGTTCAATTGCGCAAACAATGCTCTCTTTTTCCTTATAAATGTATCTGTAGGCTCATTCTTCTGTTGCTTCACTTCATATATTTCCGCGTAAATTCTCCAAGCCGGTTTCGGAGGCGAAAATGATTCACGTATCATACGCACAACATCTTCAAACGACTCTGCATTTGTCCTAACTCCACGCCACCATTCCGCTGCATCACCCACGAGAAGCATTGGCATACCATTCACCGCATCAGCATCAGGGATTTTCTCCACAAGCTTAAATGTAGAAATGGCTGCAATAAATTCTTCCACCTTAGACGGATTTCGTTCACCATTATAACGTGCGGAGCAACTGCTAAACGAACCACATCTCTCATTAGGGCGATTAACCGAACCCAGTAGTTGTTGAAATTGCTCTGTGGATAACGTAACCATGTTCGATTTTTCTGCAATACGTTGACTTCTTCTCAGAAATTCAGAATTTTCAGCCACGATTCGAAATTACTTCTGAACAATTACGGTTAAACGGACGTTTTTTACTGCCTCGTAGTTTAAATTCCAAAAATACACGGCGTTTAATACGGATTTTCTTAATTGGGATTTTCCCCTTTTTTAATTATTTTCATGGGCGTTTATCACGGCCTCTTAATTGGGATTTTCCCCTTTTTCTTTAATTATTTTTATGGGCGTTTATCACGGCCTCTTAGTTGGGCGCCAATTTGTAAGGGTTTTTTTATAATTTTCTTACAAAAGTGTTTTTATTTAATTCTTTTTACAAAAGTCTTTTTAGTTAATTATTTCTGTACAAAAAGAATAGTATGTGTGCTCGAATAATTCTTAGTAGTTGCAGCCACCATCGCGACCAACAACAACATCAGAATATTCAACTGTCATGCCAACACACACAAACAACGACAGCCAACGCCATCACGAAGTTTGTGTAGTTGTCATGACTAGTAGTCCGACCGCACAAACCAACCTGTACAAAAGAATGAGCTGCTGTCGTTGAGGGTGCTGCTTTTATACCCACAAACTAGAGCTTTCAACAAAACGAAAGATCGTTAACATTCAAACTCAACGAAAGCTCTCTCTCTCTGTTCATACAGAGTTGATTAAAGTGCACTTAACAATACAATGTGTGAAGTGTTGTATTAAAACAGTAGTGTGTAGGGTTGTAATAATAAAAATACAGTTGGGGGATTCACAAGTAATTAATAATATCATAAAATAATAGTAAAATATACATAAAATAAAAGGTGTTCCGCTACATATGTATATTTATAAAAGAAATTTATTTAAAATGTATTTATTTTTTTAGAAAATTATACTTATCTTTAAGAGTTTTTTACTGTATTTTGCTACGAATATACAAGGTGGCGCAAAAGTAATTCTCCTATCAGAAAATGCTATAAATTTTACGAGGCCCCTAATGGATCAGTACCGTTATTTATAAGAGATTTATGAGTATTAAAGTGATTTCCGGAAGAGGGATTTATATGGGGAATACGGTCATATATGGACCGAAATTCACAAAATTCTGCAGAATGTTTTTTGTGTATATGTTAATGATCTATACACAGTTTTGAGTCGGTACCGATATTTATAAGATATATATTAGGGCGGGTCGATTTAATAATAAAAAATCACCATTTTGGCACTTTATTTTATTATTTTTTATTTATTTTATTTATTTTTAAATAAAATGGTGATTTTGTTAAATGTTTGTACGAGACAAAAGTCAACAGTTGGGGGGTAGTAGAATTCGTTTTAGAGGTATGGTTCCTTCGGCAAAGTTTCTTATTTTGATCCCTAGAATACGATTTTCACTGAGCCATGGGTGATTTTTTTGCCTCCCCACAAATCGACCCGGCATAAAGATAAATGTCTTTTTCGGATGTGGTCCTTATATGGGAGCTATGACCAATTATGGGCCGACCACTATAAAATTTAGTACAACAATTTATTTACCTATAAGGATTATTTGTGTTGAATTTTAACCTTTTATCATTATTTTTATACGTATTTAAGTGAATTTTGGAAGTGGACTTTATATGGGGTCTATGGTCAAACATGGACCGAACTAAAAAAAATTTCGTTTTGCAATTTCCTTTTGCATGAAACTTATTCCCGCTGAATTTTGTATTGATATTTCATTTTTATAGGCATTTATGCAATATATTTCAAAATATTGCAATAAAATGGTCAAAAAATATCAAATTTTTATGGAGGTTGTCTCACATATTGGTCCATAACTCTGGTTGGCCTGAACCGATTTCGCTGATTGTCAATATTAAAGTTACCTGCAAAATAAGAAATATTTTTCAGGAAATTTCGTTTAGTTAAGTTGTATAGTTTGGACGTGAGAGTGTTTTACAGAGACGAACAGACAGACAGACGGACATGGCTAAATCGACTTAGAATTTCATAAGGATCAAGAAAATATGGGTCTCAGATGAATATTAAAAAAGTTTCACACGGAATGACAAACGTAATATACCCTCATTGACCACTCTTGGTGGTGGAGTGTATAAAAAAGGATAAGATATAAGATGAGGCTTTTTTGTTTCAATTTGATCTCAATAACATTTTTTACAAAAGATTTATGGGTGGCATAGAAGAAGTGGAGCAATTATGGACCGATGGCATCTAAATCCAGTATCCACTAATGTGATTTCTATATATTTTAGGATTATATTGGTTGAAATTCATCTCAATAACGTTATTTACAAGAGTTGTATGGTTGTTTAGTATGCTTGGAAGTGGACTTAATTCGGAAGCTATTGATATTGTCGCGATAGTAGCGGAAATCAGTAAATAAGGATATAGGCGCAATTGGATTTTTGTTGCAAATAATAAACCGCGAAAATTGGTTGAGAAAAGTAGGGGAAAATAAAACGGGGGTATTTAAGCTGAACTGTGAGAAATAAAGAGTACAGTTGGCGATAATAAAGTAAGGTGCACGCGACTATAGTGTGGAACAATTTTCAAGTAAAGAAAAGAAAACTTATCCTAAAAGTGAAGACAAAAAAAAAACAAGTAAGAGTGCTATATTCGTCTATGCAAACTTCTCGGAAATTCATGAGGGAAACTAAAATGGAAATATATTAGAACAAAGAAAATAATAAAACATAAGTGCTAGTGGCTCCTATATACATATGTACCAATAGTTGACAGTTTAGGAGAAAAATATTTCTAATTTTTTGTTTGTAAATGTATGTTTCTTAGCTGGCTAATTCTCTTTAAGGAATAATAAATCGCTTTATGAAAATGTGCATCCAATAAAGACACAATACAATTTGACAGGTAATCTTTTTCATTTTCCAATTATCACATCATCATATAAGTCAAACCAATTTTAAAATAAACAAGTAAGAGTGCTATATTCGGCTGTGCCGAATATTAAATACCCTCCACCTAAACGTAATAAGAAATACAAAAACTACACTGGTTATAGGACTAGAATATTCTTATTCTGTGTTTTCTATTCAGTCTTCGTGCAAATTTTATTAGTATTTGATATATTGTTTGAAAGGCAATTTTACGACCAACATAATTTATGTTAAATATTTTGAAATTTTGTCTAATTTTCACCATTTTTAATTGATTTAATTACCAATTCTTACCATAATTTACAGAGTTTGTCTGATGTTCATAATAATCTTGAGTGTAACTTAACAAACAGAGTATAAAAAAGGGGTACAATTCGGTTTTAGTGATTTTGCTCAAAAAAAACAAAATCAAATAGAGCTTTTAGAAGAGAGTCAGCAAAAAAAATTTGTTGGCGGTCACGCCTATTTTCGAGTGGGCGGGCCCGTAAAATTTTAAATATATAGGCCTATATCTCGGGAACTACTGGGTGTCTGATAATTTGTAATACATTAAATAAAAGGTATTAAAAATAACTTTCCAACGATATATATCATGATTATAAGATATGGACCGAATATGGGTTAAATCCGAAAAGAATATTTTTTGACCCGAATTTTTGTTTTTTGGAAATGGTTCTATATGGCAGCTATGACAAATTATGGGCCGATCTTCTTAAATTTTGGAACAGTTATTTTCATGCATATGAGGATACTTCACGTCGAATTTCAACATAATAACGCTATATATACGATATATATTAGTATTAACGTGGATTTCGAGAGTGGACCTTATGTGGGGGATATAGTCAAATATGGACCGATATTCTCAAAATCCAGCAGTTTGATTTAGGCATGTATGTAAATGATCCGTGTAAAATTTTGGATTGGTACCCTTATTTATAAGAGATTTATGAGTATTAAAGTGATTTTCGGAAGAGGGCTTTATATGGGGCATACGGTTAAAAATAGACCGAAATTAACAAAATTTTGTGGAATGATTTTTGTATATATGTAAATGATCTGTGCAAAGTTTTGAGTCGTATTGAGTATTTGCCTATAAAGAGTATTCATGTCAAATTTTAGCCGTTTAACATTATTTATATCTGTTTTATACGTATTTAAGTGAATTTTGGAAGTGGACTTTATATGGGGTCTATGGTCAAACATGGACCGAACTAAAAAAAATTTCGTTTTGCGATTTCTTTTTGTATAAAACTTATTTTTAGTGAATTTTGTCCTGATATTCCAATTTTATAGGCATTTATTTATCATTAAGCCATATTTCGGGAATATATATATTTGTATGGGGGCTATGAGAAATCATGGACCGATTCTTACTATTTTCCGCACACTTTCTTCTTTTATCATACAAACAACGTATACAAAATTGCATGGTATTATCTGCAATATATTTCAAAATATTGCAATAAAATGGACGAAAAATATCAAATTTTTATGGAGGTGGTCTCACATATTAATTCATAACTCTGGTTGACCTAAACCGATTTTGCTGATTTTAAATAGCAAACTTCTCGAAAGCACTTCTGACAGAATTATTGAAGGTTTGGATCCCGAGTATATCTGGGGACTTCCAAAAACTAATTTCAACAGACAGACAGACAGACGGACATGGCTTAATCGACTTCGCTATCTATAAGGATCCAGAATATATATACTTTATAGGGTCGGAAAATTTTTTTGTGGAAATTACACACGGAATGACAAACTTATATATACCCTTCTCACGATGGTGAAGGGTATAAAAAGGGGTACAATTCGGTTTTAGTGATTTTGCTCAAAAAAAAAAAAACAAAATCAAATAGGGCTTTTAAAGGATATAACAGAAAAAAAAATTTGTTGGCGGGGACGCCTATTTTCGAGAGGGGCGGGCCCTTAAAGTTGAAAATATATAGGCCTATATCTCGGGAACTACTGGGTGGCTGATAATTTGTAATACATTAAATTAAACGTATTAAAAATACCTTTCCAACGATATATATCATGATTATAAAATATGGACCGAATGTGGGTTAAATCCGAAAAGAATATTTTTTGACACGAATTTATTTGTTTTTTTGGAAATGGCAGCTATGACAAATAATGGGCCGATCTTCTTAAATTTTGGTACAGTTATTTTCATGCATATGAGGATACTTCACGTCGAATTTCAACATAATAACGCTATATATACGATATATATTAGTATTAACGTGGATTTCGAGAGTGGACCTTATGTGGGGGATATTGTCAAATATGGACCAATATTCTCAAAATCCAGCAGTTAGATTTAGGCATGTATGTAAATGATCCGTGTAAAATTTTGGATTGGTACCCTTATTTAAAAGCGATTGATGAGTATTAAAGTGATTTTCGGAAGAGGGCTTTATATGGGGCATACGGTTAAAAATAGACCGAAATTCACAAAACTTTGTGGGATGATTTTTGTATATATTAAAATGATCTGTGCAAAGCTTTGAGTCGGCACCGATATTTATACAATATATATGGGGAAAAATATTTTTTTCAGATGTGGTCCTTGTATGGGAGCTATGACCAGTTCTGGGCCGACCACCATAAAATTTAGTACAACAATTTATTTGCCTATAAAGAGTATTTATGTCAAATTTTAGCCCTTTAACATTATTTATATCTGCTTTATACGTATTTAAGTGAATTTTGGAAGTGGACTTTATATGGGGTCTATGGTCAAACATGGACCGAACTAAAAAATATTTCGTTTTGCGATTTCTTTTTGCATAAAACTTATTTTTGCTGAATTTTGTCTTGATATTCCACTTTTATAGGCATTTATGTATAATTGAGCAATATTTCGGGAAGATTTTTGTATGGGAGCTATGACCAGTTCTAGGCCGACTACCATAAAATTTAGTACAACAATTTATTTGCCTATAAAGAGTATTTATGTCGAATTTTAGCCGTTTAACATTATTTATATCTGTTTTATACGTATTTAAGTGAATTTTGGAAGTGGACTTTATATGGGGTCTATGGTCAAACATGGACCGAACTAAAAACAATTTCGTTTTGCGATTTCTTTTTGTATAAGACTTATTTTTGCTGAATTTTGTCTAGATATTCCAATGTTATAGGCATTTATTTATCATTAAGCCATATTTCGGGAATATATATATTTGTATGGGGGCTATAAGAAATCATGTACCGATTCTTACTATTTTCCGCACACTTTCCTCTTTTATCATAAAAACAACGTATACAAAATTTCATCGTATTATCTGCAATATATTTTAAAATATTGCAATAAAATGGACGAAAAATATCAAATTTTTATGGAGGTGGTCTCACATATTGGTTCATAGCTCTGGTTGACCTAAACCGATTTTGCTGATTTTAAATAGCAAACTTCTCGAAAGCGCTTCTGACAGAATTATTGAAGGTTTGGATCCCGAGTATATCTGGGGACTTCAAAAAACTGATTTCAACAGACAGACAGACAGACAGACATACGGACATGGCTTAATCGACTTCGCTATCTATAAGGATCCAGAATATATATACTTTAAAGGGTCGGAAAATTTTTTTGTGGAAATTACACACGGAATGACAAACTTATATATACCCTTCTCACGATGGTGAAGGGTATAAAAATGCTAATAAAAAAAAGTAAATTAATAAATAAATAAATACATAAATATTTTAAGCTGTGTTCACATTGTGTGTATTTGTCATGTGGAATGTCACTTTTCTATCCACATGTGTTTTCATGTGTATGTCAAAATTTGAGTTTCACATACAGTTTATAATTTACATGTTCAAATGTTGGTATGCCAATTACATTTGACATAACCTATCAAAACAAATCTTAAAACAGCTTATATGGTAAAACTTATTCCGCGGGTTATACAAGCATTCCTTCTCTTGCCACATTTCGGTCAACTGTAGAATCGCTTCTTTGCACCAGTCAAACTGGAACAACATAAAAATAACTATAAAAATTGCAATAAAAAAATACATATGTACTTACTTTTGTTAACTCCTTTTCAATTTTTCCCTCCATTTTCAATAATAAATTTGTATAGTTTTTTTTTTGTATTTTTGTTTTACTATTTATAAATTATATTTATTAAAATTTCAATTAATTTTTGCCGCCACAAAATTTTTGTTATAAAAACAGCTGATGTCAGATGGTTTGTCACTTGAAAATAGAACTCGTTCTAAACTTAAAATGTCATGTGTATTGCACACAGAGAAATAACACATGATACTGTTTGAAGGTGTTCAGACTATATGTACAAATTTGACATGCGAAAAAGTGACAGTCCACATGACAAATACACATAATGTGAACACACCTTTATGAATGTACATAAATATGTACATATACTTCAATAAATATTTTGTTACTTTTTTATCAGTTCGTGTCATTGAAATGATGTGCAATAAGTGTTTATAGGGAAGAATTACGAAAAATAAACCATTTAAATTGATATATTATCCAAAATTACAAAAAATAATACAATTAAAATTTTAGCATTATTTTTTGGCAGTTTAGTATTTTTTTAGCATTATTTTAAAGCCGATTTAGCTGTAAATTATTTTTGGATATGGCCACACTGGTTTTAAGATAAAATTGAAATAGTTAATATTTGCAGTAGAGTGAGCATAAAATGTAAAGTAAAGAAATTTTTATTTATATTTACTTTAAACAAATTTAGGCCATTCTAGCTTAAAAAATAACTATCTTAAATTCATCACTCTGGCCAAAAAAAAACTACAACAATAAATTATATTTGTACAAAATGCTAGATACACAAATCAAAAGTGATAAAATAAATTATTAGCAACTCACAAGGATGGACTCGAAATAGAACTTGAATATAATACACATAATTACATTACAGTAAATGAAATGAATGAATATTCAATCATCCTTTGAAATATGTAATTAATTTAATTATATAAATAATTAATGTAATTAGTTGAAATGAGGCTTCGGAGAATTATACTTGTCGTGAGCGTATTATTTACATCCGTTGTATTTTTTTTGATACACCATCACTATAATATGTTGGCAAACTCTTCACATACCATGGTTCCAGTGGCGAATAGCCTCATCAAGTACGTACTTAAAACTTAAAAGAAAATATAATGAAAAGTGTTTTTTTACATTATATTTTTAATTAGAATGGTCCGTCCAACTTTCTACATAGCCGTGGTAGCATGTGGTCAACGGCTGCAAGAGACGTTAGTAATGATAAAATCAGCACTGCTTTTTAACAACGCGAAAGATAAATTACACTTTTTAGTTTTTGCCGAAGATCAATTACAATCTAGTTTTAACGAGAAACTCAATGACTGGCGCTCGTTAAGAAAAGAAGACTTTGATTTTAAGTTGTATCCTCTTCAGTTTCCTTTAAATGGCGAATGGAAAACTTTATTTAAACCATGCGCTGCTCAAAGGTTGTTCCTGCCGGTAAGTTATTGTGTAGTTGTATAGTATATTCATAAGTGTTCTTGATGGTTATTGTTTCTTAAATATTCTAGTCTCTTTTACAATCAATTGAATCTCTTCTGTACGTGGATACAGACATATTATTTTTATCTCCAGTTGGGGATGTTTGGAAGTATTTCAATAGATTTAATGACACTCAAATTGCTGCACTTACCCCGGAACATGAAGATCCTAATATTGGTTGGTATAATAGATTTGCACGGCATCCATACTATGGTCTACTAGGAGTAAACTCTGGTGTAATGTTAATGAATCTAACTCGCATGCGACAATTCAAGTGGGAAGAACACGTACTGCCTATTCATAAAGAATATAAGTTGCGCATAACTTGGGGTGACCAGGACATAATTAATATACTTTTTTATTACCATCCAGGTATTTAGTATCTCCTAATATGTATTATATGTAGGTATATTATTTTTAATAACATTAAGCAAAAAAATATTTCTTTCAGAAAAACTTTTTATAATTCCTTGTGAATACAACTACCGTCCAGACCATTGCATGTATATGAGTATTTGCAATGCATCTGTTGAAGGCATTAAAATCATGCATGGCAACCGTGGATACTTTCACTCAAATAAACAACCTTTATTTCGAGCTGCTTTTGAAGCAATAGAAAGCTTTCAGTTGGGCTCCAACCCATATAGTGATTTTCTGGTGCCTCTGAAGGACGCTTTACAAAATCCGATAGTTACTGAATCAAATTGTGGTAAAGTTTCTAAGGAACTTTTACTACTGGCAAATAAAGTATTTAATAATGAATACTATTACGATACATAACATGGACGCTGTGGGAAACATCCGTTATCATAATATTGGGTACATTGTTTTTCGTGATATTTTACAATTACACATCTGATTTATATTTAAATTTTATGTGAACTATTCGAACAATTGTTTTACTTTTTAAATTTTAAATAGTTTTATAAATTCATTTTTCAACAATAGTAAAATAAAGTTTGAGAGATTTTATATATAATTAAAGACTATAAGACCGATATGTTGGCCAGATTTGGCAAAATGGCTAAAATTAATATCATAAAAAAAATATTATTTTTGGATTAAAGTTTTCGTAGTCATGTTGATAGTCTGACCATTTGCCATTTTTAAGTTTTTTATAACAAGTGTGGATGAGGTTTAAAATATGGAGGTTTATATGTAGAGAAGTGGCAGTCGTATCTTTTTATTTTATTGTCATTACAGTCGAAAGACTGTCTGTGCATATGACAAATTTTGATGGGAATTTTAAGGCATTTACGGTTGTCATATATATTGCTAAGGTTTCAGCTGTTGAAACAATGATTATCAAGAAGGCCACTACTGACAGTTTTACCATCATTATGCAGCACAGAGAATGTGGTAAAGTTTTTTTTTGAACCGTCGGTGAAAATTATTGTCCATCCAAGTTGTTTTATATAATTGCTGAAGTTGAAGATGATTTGTTTGTAAACCAGTGGTGAAATTAAAGATTTGGGAAATGTGTTAATGGATTCAATAAAAGTAGAATTTTCCAGCAGCCAGGCCGGCCCAGAGGGATTTTTAACGTATCTTGGTTGAAATATTAAGCCTATATTTTCGGCGAACTCAATACATTTGACTAGTATGGAAAGCTCCAATACTGCGTGATATTGTGCTTAAACGAGTTTTAAACCTGTTTCACACTCATCAGGTCTAAGCATCAGAGATGTTCATGAATACCATTCAAATGACATATTTATTATTTTGTAAAAGTGAAGACTGAGTTAGCACTATACATAACTAAACGAAAGCTGTCATTGCATGATTCACCACAGCAAGTGGTTTGTTACAAAATGCATATAATTGCTTGCTTATTCTGTAAGCTCTTACCATTCACAAAAGCATTGAATCAGTATGAGTGTTATGAATATACGCAGAGCTTTTTGAGTAAATATACACTTTACTATATTTATCGCATATTCTTTTTAATTTTATTTGATAGTGCTTAAACATATGTATTATTATAGGGATAGTAATAATGATAATGATAAAAAAATAAGTACAAATTTCAGCCATTTTTCAGAGGTTAGCAAAATAAATAATGTAATACTTCATGTTCAATATTTTATTATTTAAAGATAAATATATGTATGTATTTGTTGTTTTTATAAATTATTGTAATTGCTAATAAAACTATATTTTCACTCATATTTGTACACTGGATTTTTTACAATACGAAAAACACCGTTTTCAATATTGTTTATTATTTCGGAGTTCGTCTTGAAAACTTATTTAAAAAAATTAACGCACTGATTTTGCACTATGCAATCTGAGCTTTTATGAATCATTTGATTGTTTTGCTTACAAATCAAAACACAGTTATAATTTTTGATTCGTTATTGCAAACGACGTTTAAAAAGTGATTGAGAAAATGACAAGCAATTAAGAGAGCGCAAACACTGCAAGCAATGTTATTAGCACATGTTGATGATTGAAAACAAAACAAAAACAGTGAGTTCATACATATAGGAAAAAAGCGAATCAACTCGTATACATCTCTGCTAAGCATTTACTGCTTCAAAAGAGCGCTTCTATTGAAGCGCTCCATTATGCGCCTTTTCTCTTAAGTGCTTCAAAAAACACGATTTTTTTACTGGGTATTGTAATAAAAATCAAATATATATAATCAAGAAAATTATCTTTTATCTTTTTCCTTCTCATTGAAAAATACTGACGACAGTCAGAACTGATGAGTGTGAAACAGGACTTACGAATAAAATATACAAAAAGATGCTTTTTTAGTGCTGACAACAAAGAATATTTTAAAGCGAAAAAAACAAAAATGAAATTATAGCCTACAGATTTACGTATGACAACGAAAGTCAATTACAAAACGAATATCGCGCTTCTCAGTTACAATAAATTTTTCTTAAGCAAAAACATTCAGATAGAATTTGTTCTTTGATTGGTGTGCGCGAAGTGACGTAAAAAACTTTAGGAAAGTGCTTTATTAGCATGTTTGATTAGGTTAAAAGAAGTGCTTATTGTCAGCAGAAAGTAGTCCTCCAAACCGGGAACACCTCATACAAATATCATGCATGCCATCAGCAGGTTTGAAGCGATTTGAGGTACGAATTCATACATAAAACCTGCTCCTTTTGGAGCACATTTTTTACTGGGATTGTAGTTATTGTTCAAGCTTAAGGTCTTTTTTTAATACCCCTATTGCGGTTCACAACTTTTGTAATAATTTGGTCGTCTTTCATAAATCAGTATTGCCATTCACAACTTAAATGTAGTTGACTTTTTGGTTGTGCGGCTGATTTTTTGGTTGTGTTTAATAGTATTGCGCTTCACCATTTTGGATGAGTTTGGTTGACAAAAACGATAAATATACACAACTGATTATTAGCAGTTGAGTCTTTGTCGGGTATAGATTTAAATAAAATTTTTAATACATTTCCTTTAAAAAAAACAAGTAAGAGTGCTATATTCGGCTGTGCCGAATCTTAAATACCCTCCACCTAAACGTAATAAGAAATACGAAAACTACACTCACTGGTTACAGGACTAGAATATCCTTATTCTGTGCTCTCTATTCAGTCTTAGTGCAAATTTTATTAGTATTTGATATATTGTTTAAAAGACAATTTTACGACCAACATAATTTATGTTAAATATTTTGAAATTTTATCTAATTTCGACCATTTATAATTGATTTAATTACCAATTCTTACCATAATTTACAGAGTTTGTCTGATGTTCATAATAATCTTGAGTGTAACTTAACAAACAGAGTATAAACAAGTAAGAGTGCTATATTCGGCTTTGCCGAATCTTAAATACCCTTCACCTAAGCGTAATAAGAAATACAGAAACTACACTAGACTAGAATATCCTAATTCTGTGTTTTCTATTCAGTCTTAGTGCAAATTTTATTAGTATTTGATATATTGTTTGAAAGACAATTTTACGACCAACATAATTTATGTTAAATATTTTGAAATGTCTAATTTTTACCATTTTTAATTGATTTAATTACCAATTCTTACCATAATTTACAGAGTCTGTCTGATGTTCATAATAATCTTGAGTGTAATTTAACAAACAGAGTATAAAAAAGGGGTACAATTCGGTTTTAGTGATTTTGCTCAAAAAAAAAAAAAAAAAACAAAATCAAATAGGGCTTTTAGAGGAGATACCAGCAAAAAAAAATTGTTGCCGGTCACGCCTATTTTCGAGAGGGGCGGGCCCTTAAAGTTGAAAATACATAGGCCTATATCTCGGGAACTACTGGGTGTCTGATAATTTATAATACATTAAATAAAAGGTATTAAAAATACCTTTCCAACGATATATATCATGATTATAAAATATGGACCGAATATGGGTTAAATCCGAAAAGAATATTTTTTGACCCGAATTTATTTGTTTTTTGGAAATGGTTCTATATGGCAGGTATGACAAATTATGGGCCGATCTTCTTAAATTTTGGAACAGTTATTTTCATGCATATGAGGATATTTCACGTCGAATTTCAACATAATAACGGTATATATACGATATATATTAGTATTAACGTGGATTTCGAAAGTGGACCTTATGTGGGGGATATAGTCAAATATGGACCGATATTCTCAAAATCCAGCAGTTAGATTTAGGCATGTATATAAATGATCCGTGTAAAATTTTCGATTGGTACCCTTATTTATAAGCGATTTATGAGTATTAAAGTGATTTTCGGAAGAGGGCTTTATATGGGGCATACGGTTAAAAATAGACCGAAATTCACAAAATTTTGTGGGATGATTTTTGTATATATTAAAATGATCTGTGCAAGGTTTTGAGTCGGTACCGATATTTATACAATATATATAGGGAAAAATCTCTTTTTCAGATGTGGTCCTTGTATGGGAGCTATGACCAGTTCTGGGCCGACCACCATAAAATTTAGTACAGCAATTTATTTGCCTATAAAGAATATTTATGTCAAATTTTAGCCGTTTAACATTATTTATATCTCTTTTATACGTATTTAAGTGAATTTTGGAAGTGGACTTTATATGGGGTCTATGGTCAAACATGGACCGAATTAAAAAAAATTTCGTTTTGCGATTTCTTTTTGTATAAAACTTATTTTTGCTGAATTTTGTCTTGATATTCCAATTTTATAGGCATTTATTTATCATTAAGCCATATTTCGGGAAGATTTTTGTATGGGGGCTATGACCAATTCTGGGCCGACTACCATAAAATTTAGTACAACAATTTATTTGCCTATAAAGAGTATTTATGTCAAATTTTAGCCGTTTAACATTATTTATATCTCTTTTATACGTATTTAAGTGAATTTTGGAAGTGGACTTTATATGGGGTCTATGGTCAAACATGGACCGAATTAAAAAAAATTTCGTTTTGCGATTTCTTTTTGTATAAAACTTATTTTTGCTGAATTTTGTCTTGATATTTCAATTTTATAGGCATTTATTTATCATTAAGCCATATTTCGGGAATATATATATTTGTATGGGGGCTATAAGAAATCATGGACCGATTCTTACTATTTTCCGCACACTTTCTTCTTTTATAGTACAAACAACGTATACAAAATTTCATGGTATTATCTGCAATAGTTTTCAAAATATTGCAATAAAATGGATGAAAAATATCAAATTTTTATGGAGGTGGTCTCACATATTGGTTCATAACTCTGGTTAACCTAAACCGATTTTGCTGATTTTAAATAGCAAACTTCTCGAAAGCACTTCTGACAGAAGTATTGAAGGTTGGGATCCCGAGTATATCTGGGGACTTCAAAAAACTAATTTCAACAGACAGACAGACGGACATGGCTTAATCAACTTCGCTATATATAAGGATCCAGAATATATATACTTTATAGGGTCGGAAAATTTTTTTGTGGAAATTACACACGGAATGACAAACTTATATATACCCTTCTCATGAAGGTGAAGGGTATAATAATACAAAAAAGATAAAAAATGGAAAAATCGTAAGTATATGTGTTTTTTGATCTTAATATAATTAATTAAATGATTAATACACATACGCAGGACAGTCAAAATAACAACAATTTATTTTCAATTTTACAAGGAAAAAGAACCTACTCAAAGACGTATCAGCCATGTTTAAATAATTATTTAAAAATTTTACTACTATGTATTATAAAAATTATAATATAATAAACTACTATAATAATAGTAGTAAAATGTTTTAGTACCAACAATTTGAATACTGAACCCTTAAATGTTACGTAATTAAATTAATGGACACAACCTTTTTCAAGTTTGAACAGCTTGAACAATTTATTAAGAGTAAAAATTTAAATGAAAAATATTGACAATCTAAAAATAATTTCAAAGCTGAAATGATTAAAATATTTTAACAAAGTATTTTACATAAAACAAGTTGTTTGGTATTATAATTGTATTAAATTCTTAACACCCTTCCTCAAACGACTTGTATCCCAGCTTTATTACGGTGCCATTCTAATTTTGTTGAATTTAGTGGTTTAGTGAGCATGTCGGCTAACAAATTCTTACTTGGACAATAAACGCATTTGATATGGCCATCATCTACATGTTGCTTGATAAAATATTTTTTTGTATCGATGTTTTGTTCTGCAGCTAAATCGTCCATCTTCAACTAAACGCAAACAGCTTTGTCTTCAAATATAATTGTAGGTTCGTTTTGTTTTAGGTTCATGTCTTCTAATAGATTACGCAACCATAAAGCTTCCTTGCATGTTTCAGAAAGTGCTATAAATTCTGACTCAGTAGATGATAAGGCTACACAGGTTTGCTTTTTACAACACCAACTAATACTACCATTATTGATTTGAAAAATAAAACCAGTATTAGATTTACGATCGGTATTATTTTCTGCCCAGTTAGCATCTGCAAAGCCTATTAAACAATTATAACTAGGTTTGTTGTCGCTGAGTTTGAGGTACATTTCTGACGAACCCTTTAAATATCGCAAGACTCTTTTAACCTCGTTCCAATCTTCTTTATTAGGAGAGCAAACCTTTTGAGCTAGTATTGAAACACTAGATGCGATATCAGGCCGAGTATTGACGCTAATATATAATAGTGAACCGATTAATTTTCTGTATTCGTCATTGGACACTAAATTTTCCGAAAATGATTTTCCATATCCAGGATCTAAAGGGAATTTTGAGGATTTTGCGTTCTCTAAACCGTACTCTTTAACTAAATTTTTAATGTAATTATTTTGTCGAATACAAAAATTGTTGTTTTTATCTTTAGTAACTTCGAGACCCAGATAATGATGAATTTCACCAAGATTGTTGATTTCAAAATTATTCTTTAACAAATTTTCAACGACATCGATGGATTTCTTATTTTTAGCAGCAATCAAAATATCATCGACGTATATAAGTAAGTATATATTAACCTGTTACGTAATTAAATTAATGGACACAACCTTTTTCAAGTTTGAACAGCTTGAACAATTTATTAAGAGTTTTCAAAAGAAGTCTTAATCATTTTGCTCTTTATACATACTTCACATTTCTTTCGAACGCCGCAATCAATAATTTTAAATTCGCTTACCGTTTTTCCATTTTGCATATTTCGTACATCATTAATATTTCTATGACCAAAAATTCTGTGCCAGTAGTGTTGACATTTTTGTTCTTTACATTCAGCAACCAAAGCTCGTTCCCCATTAGAAACTCGTAAAACAAATAAACCGTTCTTATTGTCTGCAACAGCAACTTCCTTACCAGACTGTCTTGAATAGTACATAATGATTTGTGGAAAACTACCTGAAATCCATTATTGATTATTTTCGTTACTGATAATAGGTTACCATGAAACTTCGGAATATATAAAGTACCTTTCACATCAACAATTTGTTTTTCATTTTTGCTGTTTATTACTTCGATTTTGCATATACCTTTTCCAGAGGATGTAACTGTTTCACCACTTGCAACCGTCACGCTCTCTTTTATTGATTTATCAATTGAAATAAAGTCAGATATTTGTGTACTTATATGACATGTTGCACCCGAATCCAAGATCCAATTGCTATTATCACTTATCATTCCAAAACACATGTGATTTTGATTTAATTCGCTTACTAAGTTTTGATGATTATCTCCAGATTTTGATTTCTTAAGCTTCCAGCAATTCTTCATGATATGACCCTTTAATTTACAATGATGACATACCTTTTGTTTGTGATAATCTCGCGAAGTAGATTTCATAGCAGTATTTGATTTAGTATCTTTTGTTTGACGTTGGTATTCCTCAATCAAGCTAGTTTCAACCACCTTTAATGTTAATTCTTCTAACTTACGTGCTTCCAAAGCAGTTACCAATGTATCAAACGAAGAAGGCAAACTACTTAACACCATTGCCACAAGCCAACGCTCCGTAAATTGTTCACCCAAAACTTCAAGTTTTTCAAACAAGACTTTAATTTCCATTATATGTTCAGAAATATCGCGTTCCATGGAAAACCTCAATCCACATATCTTACGCATCAACCGAACACTGGATCCCAATGTGTCCTTCTCATGGTGACATCTTAATATATTCCAAGCATCATGTGCTGATTCCGCTTTCTTGATTAAAAATAATTGTGGATCTTCCACCGACAAACCTATTATTGCTGTAGCTTCATCGTTTTGCTTTCTCCAATCGGATGTTAAATTTTCTGGTGGTATTTCACATACACAGGTCCAAAGCTTTTCACGCTTCAAAATGAGCTCCAATTTATATTTCCACAAATTATAGTTATCACCATTGAGTTTGGTAAAAGATGACTTCAATATATCCATTGTTATGAACGTCTGGGCCCATAACCTGTTACGTAATTAAATTAATGGACACAACCTTTTTCAAGTTTGAACAGCTTGAACAATTTATTAAGAGTAAAAATTTAAATGAAAAATATTGACAATCTAAAAATAATTTCAAAGCTGAAATGATTAAAATATTTTAACAAAGTATTTTACATAAAACAAGTTGTTTGGTATTATAATTGTATTAAATTCTTAACATTAAATACCTGAAATTGAAAATACGTTCCAATGGCAGAAATAAATTTTTGTTCTAGCATGTATTTCATCTGGAAATTACGAATTTCAGTTCCAATTCAGAAAAAAATACTCCTGGAAGCGCAAATTTTTCGTGAAAATATTGATAAATTACCATTTTCAGTTGTTCATAGCGCAAAATCATAAACATTTTCTATTTCTTATTTTTATTCTATATTTGTATTTTATTCTATTTATTTTATTTCTTATTTTTATACCCTTCACCATCATGAGAAGAGTATATATAAGTTTGTCATTCCGTGTGTAATTTCCACCATAAAATTTTCCGACCCTATAAAGTATATATATTCTGGATCCTTATAGATAGCGGAGTCGATTAAGCCATGGCCGTCTTTTGAAATCAGTTTTTTGAAGTCCCCAGATATATTCGGGATCCAAGTCTTCAATAATTCTGTCAGAAATTCTTTCGAGAAGTTTGCTATATAAAATCAGCAAAATAGATTTAGGTCAACCAGAGTTATGGACCAATATGTGAGACAACCTCCATAAAAATTTGATATTTTTTGTACATTTTATTGCAATATTTTGAAATATATTGCAGATAATAACATGCAATTTTGTATATGTTGTTTGTATGTTCGGTCCATGATTTCTCATAGCCCCCATACAAATATATATATTCCCGAATATGGCTTATTGATAAATAAATGCCTATAAAATTGGAATATCAAGACAAAATTCAGCAAAAATAAGTTTTATACAAAATGAAATCGCAAAACGAATTTTTTTTTAGTTCGGTCCATGTTTGACCATAGACCCCATATAAAGTCCACTTCCAAAAAATCACAACATACTTTGGATCGGACTTTTGAACGGCCAGCAGTTCAGGAAATATATCTAGTACACTCTGATTTGCGTTTCTTTTTCGCGCGGGGCATCCGTAATAATGTAAAGCGTTTTCCCCCAAATTAGGAGGATCGGACATGATCACATTGCTATATTGGTATTATTAAATTTGTATCAGGGCGAAAACCTTAAATGTTCAATGTTTTTTAAAAATTTTAAATAACTTTAATAGAATAGGTTTGAAATAGGTCTGGCTGGGTTGATTAACAACTCGCACGTCATTATCATTATTTCTTAAGGGCGCGCCCTTCTTCAAAAATTTTACGCCTTGATCTGTCACTGAAGCTATACATCTTCTGCTTTTTAAAACGGTTTCTGTTTTACGTTGTTTACAACAATTCTGTGAACCCTAGCGGAGACCATAAAAAACTTGAATTGAAAATTGGTGATCATTTTAAATTGTACACTTTAACTGGTGGAGTACCATTATCACTCTGTATGTTAATTTGTAGGTTTAAGCGTTTCAGTTTTCTATATGACGATAGGCCGACTAAGGACGTACTTGAATCGATGTGGCATTCAAAGGCATTTTGTTTTCTTTATGTACCTCTTCCATTTAAAAATTAAATTAGATATGTAACATAAAGATCAAGACTATAAATTGTTTTATAAATACGATTTTGATGAAACATATATCGTAATCAGGTGTTTTTCGATTTTCTATAATGAAAGAAGTGCGTAAAGATCTTATATACATACATGCCTATGTATGTACATGTAAACAAATGATCAACATTTTATTTAAAATTTAATTTTAAAACTTTACCTACGTTTATGCAGAGAACTGAAATGGAAAAAAAACATTGTTGATGGATCGACCAGTTGTTTACCAAAAGGGTAAAATAATAGGATTAACTTTATTGACGGATGCCCATGAAATCTAAGTAGCCAAAGTAGATAACGACAATTAAAATAATGTAATATTTTTATAGTGTTGTAAAATTTACAAGTTCATAAATTATTATTAATTTTCTTAATGACTTTTCTTTGTACATATTCACCCCTATCGTGAATAAAAATTCCAAATGAAATTTGTTCCCCAATTTTGAATTTTAAGAGGAACAAGTAAGAAAGTATAGTCGGTCAAGCACGGCCATATAATACCCTACACCCGGTATATGTATGTGTAAAACAATTTTTCAAAAACGAGCGCTATATGGGAGATATTACTTATTATGGACCGATCATCCAAAAATTTAGTGTCATGATTTCTGTGAATATAAATATTGTGTATGTTAAACTTTATCTCGACATACATAAATACTTTTAAAATATTTATGGAGGTTAAAATTGATTATGGGGACTTTCTTATATGGGAGTTTCGACTAATTACGAACCGACCATTATAAAATTAGGTGTCATCATTTCTGTATATTATTGGTGTCGAATTTTATTTGATTACCAACATTCTTAAGAAATTTATGATCGTTAAAGTGGTTTTCGGAAGTGGGCGTTATATGGGAGCTACGACTAATTATGGACCGATCACAATAAAATTGTATCGTATTGTTTTTCTGCATATGAAATATATTTATATTAAATATTATTTGGATACTAAATAAAAATGCTTTTATTTCAAGCTCGAGGCCAGTATTGAAAATAAATTTTATTTTATTTCATTTGCCGATATTTCGATGCTCTTTGAGTATCATCATCTGGGCTTGTCTATAAATATAAGTATAATTTAGAACTTATATACAAAAATAATAACAATCATAATAAACACTTAGAAAAAACAACAATAAAAAATACATGTAAACAATAATACGTAAACTTACAAATAAATAATAATTTATATGGACCACGGTTTATTTCTCTTCATCATCTGTTGTTCAACTAAACTTAAAAACTAAATATTGCCTAGACTCTTCCCCTTGTTGATTAAATGTTTGTAGCTTTGGGAAAAGTTATCCACATCGATCTTAAAATTAATTTTTGTTGTTGGTATATTAATGATATGTAGCATCTCTAGCATATATCGTCGTTTATAATTTTGTTCGCTCTCTAATACTCGTACTTTCTCAAAGTCTGGAAAATATTTATTCTCAACACAGTGGGTTGTTAATGCTGTTTTTTGTGTAAATTTGTTTAAACGTTGTTTTTGATCTGATTTATGTCCTGCAATTCTAGTTTTTAATTTGTTTTTAGTTGTTCCAACATACACTTTCTTACATGTTTCAGTTTCGTTACCTATACAGGGGATCTGATATACCACATTTGCTTTTTCAATATTTGGAATTTTGTCTTTACTGAACAATATTCCAAGATTTTGTTCAGTTTTGTGCGCTATTTTAATGTTTTCTTCATTAAACAATTTAGATTTTTTAAATCTTTCGGACATTTCAGGAACATATGTTAATGATTTATATATTTTAGGTTCCTCACTTGATTTTGTCCTCTCCTTTTTGTCCTTATCATAGTCTTTAATCAGTTTGTTTGTCAGTTTTTTTGGAAAATTGTTGTCAGATAATATGTCTTGGATTTTCTTCTGATTATGTTTGTGAAATTCCACATCACTAAGTTTTAACACTCTCCGTATCATATTGTTGGCAGTATTTATTATAATTCGCTTTGGATGTTTGGAGAAGAAATTAATAATCCTTCCCGACGCTGTTGGTTTTTGATACCATTCTGTTTTTAATATGTTACCTTCTCGTATAATCATAATGTCCAAATATGGTAACTTTGAATCGCGCTCTAGTTCGCTCGTAAATTTAATTCCATTGTTAAAACTATTTAATTTGGTCAACATCTCCTCGATTGCACTTTCCCTTACTATACAAAAAATGTCATCCACATATTTTATCAATATTTTTGGTTTCTGCGATAAATTTTCCATTACTGAGTCTAAAAGTTTTTCCATTACTATGTCTGCAATTATCGGAGACGCTCGAGATCCCATAGGTAGTCCTTTTTTTTGGTTGTATATTTTGTTATCAAATTTAAAGTACCGGTTTTCCTTAATGCAAAATTTTATGATTCTTAAAAATAATGATTTTGACATATTTGTGTATTTTACAATTTCTTCCCATCTATCCTCAATTATTACTAACGCTAAATCAACAGGCACACTCGGAAACAACGCTACAACATCGAACTAAATCAATCTTTCATCGTCTTCAATAGTCAGTTCTTTTATCTTATTCTTAAATTGTACGGAGTCCTTTATATTATATTTCGATTCTTCAGTAATCATTTTTAAAACACTAGTAATATGCTTACACAATTTACTTGACGGTGCATTAATACTGGAGCAGATGGGTCTTAATGGATAGCCCTCTTTATGAATTTTTGGGAGGCCATAAATTCTTGGCGCATTGGATGTGTCAGTTTTTAGTCTTTTCGTTTGGTCTTATGAAATAATGTTATTTTTAAACATTTCCTCTACTAATTCATTATTTATCTTCTGAAGTCAGTTTGTGGGATCTTTATTTACTCGTTGGTAAGTCATCATATCTCAAATTATATGTTTCATTCTGGTTTGATATTCGTCCTTTTCCTTTTCCTACGGTCACATTTCCTTTATCCGCATTTAAAATAAGAATGTTTTTATTCCTTTTTAAAAATTGTTTCGCCTTTTCCACAATATTTAAAGTAAATTTATCCCTATTGTTAATTCTCAGTTTATTTAGATGGTTGTCAATTATTGATGTGAATTTTGACCTGGCTATTTCTTTGTCATCTCTATTATCTGAAGTTTGAATAAAGTCCTCTCCCTCTGCAATGTATCTGAGCATTGGAAATTTATCTTTTGTCACCGGCAATGCATGTTTTTGACCAAGCGATAATAACCACTGTATTTCCTCTGGAATAACGGGTTTTGTCTTATTCACAAACCAACCTTTGTTAAGTTTAACCTCGAGTTCTTTCTTCTGTGCTACCTTATTTGGATACTAACATTTTTGAGTGAGTTATGATCTTTATGATTTTCGGAAGTGGGCCTTATATGGGAGGTACGACTAATTATGGACAGATCTGCACAAAATTTGTAGATGTGATTTGGCTTCATTTACCACTCATTTGTCAGGAAATTTGTTTGGTTCCTTGCATAATTCAAACATTTATGATCGGTAAACCCCAATTTCGGGAGGACTTTTGTATGGGGGCCAGGTGAAATAATGGACCGATTTCCACCAGTTTCAATTTCATCCGTCCTTGGCCGAAAAAATATCACTTACCAAATTTTATCAAAATATCTTCAAAATTGCGACCTGTTCTCTGCGCACAAGCTTTACATGGACAGCCAGCTAGATGGACGGGCATCGTTAATTCGACTCAGAAAACGATTCTGAGTCGATCCGTATACTTTAAGGTGGGTGTTGGACCAATATTTCTGGGCGTTACAAACATATGCATAAATCCAATATACCCTCCCCACTATGGTGCTGTAGGGTATAAAAATGTTAAAAGGGAACAAATTTCACGTGGAATTTTTATTCACGATGGGGGTGATTATTATTTTTAAGCAACCGCATTTAAAATTCTTATGCATACTTACATATAAGTTATTTAATCTATTTTCGTTTATCGTTTTTATTTTCGTCTCATTCGACAACTGTATCAACCGGTAGTTTTTTCCAGTGAATATTTAAAATTGTTGGTACTACTCGTATATGGAAAATAAATCATTATAGGAATTATAGTTCATCAGTACCTATTTTAAATTTTGAAATAAATCTCTAATATTGAGTAAATAATATTTCAAATGTTTTTATATTTTTTAAAATTTGTATAAAATTATGCACTTTTTATAGTTCAAAATTGTGAATTCCCGAAATGTATCCATAATATCTATAAGTAATATATTAAAGAAAAAGTTGAATTATAGAATTTATAAGTTTCATATATATATACATAATTCATGCCTATAAAATTAAATATTATTTACAAAAACTTTATATATTAATATTTTATGAATTTTTAAATAGAATTATAAAATATTAAGAAAAATATAGTAAATAAAATAATATCTAGCAATTGGCTATTGTCAGTTTATGGATCTGGAATCATTTCCGGACGTTCTAACACAACTGAAAAATATTCAAAACAACGCCTATTCATTTCAAAAAGCTATCTTAAAACAAGCAATTAGAAAAAACAAAACTATTATTCAATTATTAATATGGCTATTTGTTGTATTTCTTTAATAATAATTTATGGTGAACTTCAGTAAGGTAAGAATGGAAAGTTGTGTGGGGAAAAGGGAGAGGAAAGGGTTTTTAATGATCACTTATGTATATCCAATTGCATTATATTCATTAATAATGTATTAGTTATTATTAACGTGTAACGTCCTTATTCGTCTTAATTAATAACATCAGTCAGATTGTTGTTGCAAAACAATACCGAAACTGTTGCCAGCTTCAACAGAAAGTGGATGAGAAGACGATGATGATGTTGATGAAGACGAATCGGCAATATTTGTATCATTTACAGCAGTAATATTTTGGGTAATTGCTGCCAAAGCACTAGCACTTGTACTTGCAACACTGTCGTCATCGTCAACATCATCGTCGCCATTTCCGACATCATTGGAGCTAGATGCGGCGGTATTCATTGAACTAGTTCTGGAAAAAGATCCTGCGGCACTCGTTTCAGAAAATAACGAAGGTGCAGCCAATGTTGCTGGTGTTGATGGTAAAAGATTTTGTTGTGATTGTTGCATCTGTCTTTGGGGAGGAATATCTAGTTGCTGACGTCGCCGACGAGACTCATCATCACTTTGATAAACTTCGTCTTCCGAATTTTCAATACTTGAAATTGGTGAAACACGCGGTCGCTGCTAAATACACAAAAATATCAGTAATATTTAATTAGGATTATAATTAATAAAAATATGACTAGTTTTTATGACAATACTTTGTTGTTTACACGCAGAAATCGTTCTTCTTTAATTCTTGACAAACGCATCAAAAGATCATAGTGCTGTTCTACTCGTCGCAAACATGTTGTGCATATAGTTTTGGGCAGCGGATCCGTTGGTGAGATCTGAAGTCATTATTTGTTATTGCATTAAATCTATAACATATTCTAATAATTTTTGTTTGGTTACCGTGATAGGCAGATAGCCATTTATTTTTTCAACTAGACAAAGGCGCTGTCCCTGATCACCGTATATATGGATTACAATTCGATGCATTTCCGAACATAGCCTACATAGAAAACCTGATATACAAGCTTTATCGATGCTCCCCATTCTTATATTATTTTCCTAAATGTTAATTATGTATATTGTTTCCCAGTGTTTTCGACTTTTATGTATTTTCTCTGCAAATTACTTCGATATGTTCTTTCTTCTTAAACAATTTTGTTGTTGCCAGACTTGAAATAGAAAATAGTTTGGAAAAAGGATTAAAACAAAAATATACTTTATAATTATTTGGTCATCAGAATTAATAGTCATAGCAAGAATGCCGTTCCCTAATAAATATATATGATGTTTTGCAACAAACCTTTAGTTTCATAAAAAATGCTAACACGAATTTTTAATTTAAATCATGTTTTTTTCTAAACATTTCTCAAATTTTCAATCAATTGTTGGAGCGATGTCCTTTCTTTCCCAAAATATACAAATATCTTGTCTTCACTGAACGTATTGTATATAATGTTGCCAGAGTGTAATCTTATACGAATTGTTTGATTATTATGAATGTGTATGAGTGTGAAACATATTTTTGATCAACACAATTACTGAGCGCATCGTACCGTAATACCAGAATAGCGTCCTATTAACGTAAATCGTGTGATATATTTACGTTGTGAAAATAGAAAATATGTATGCAATTGTATACCATGACGCATAGTAGTCGACCGTATTGAGGACGTACAGCGAGATAGATTCAACTGTATTTCTACATTTACGTTATGTACGAGGATAAAAACAAAAATTTCATTTTTAAAAACGCAATAATAAGCGCCTGTGACGCGGTTACATGTATCTGTATTTGGGTATAAATTAAGATCGTGACAACAGCTTGTATTTTAATAATATTTTGGGTGTTGATAGCTCCCCTAATTCTTAATTAGTTACATATAAAAACATTAAAAATTTAGCCCACTTAGTTTTAAAGTTATAGGAATTTAAAGTAATTTTATATAATAGCAAATATTTCAGAACAATCTATCAAATATAAATGATATCACTTTAGAAAATTTCGAGGCAAAATTTCAGTTTATGGGGGACACCCCTGGGGAAAAAAAAAAAAAATTCCACGCCCCCTTAAATGACCCCAGGAGTGCGAAAATCATAATGAATAAGGGGGCTCACGCCCCCTATGGGCGTGGCAGTCGAAAAACGACCCGGCGCACCCACGTAGACAATATGGGTATCAAATGAAAGCTAATGTCTTCACGATTCCAAAAATAGCCGTAGTTGCCAGATCGGGCGATTTTTGTAGCCGATATGGATCCCCCTTTTTCATTATGATTTTCGTACTCCTGGGAACATTCTGAAGGGGATGGCATATTTAGATTTTTTTCTCTAGGGGTGTCCCCCATAAACTGAAATTCAGCCAATTTCGAGATACCGAAAAAGTATTTGTTGCGAAGACAGTGTTTAATATCCCAAAGAGTTAAAATCTTTGCAAAAAAAATTTGATACCAACTGAAAAAAATATTAAAATATAGAGCGTTACAGTGGTTCTGATTTGTTCCCATATTTGTTTTATAGATATATGGCATTCAATGTGTTAATTAAAGTTTACAATAACTTTTTGTTTTCTTTGACGTTTATGGGTTGAGATAAATAGGCTTTGACATACTAAGCTATTGGGTAGGAAATCTCGAAAAAGCGTTATTTGGCACAAAAAGCTATATTAAAAAAAATGGTATGACTAATCTTGTTTTTCGTTTGTTTAATTATTTAATATATAATTTTTAAAATAAAACACGTTGGAAAAATTTATAACGTGAACATTTTTCTCTCCATATTAGCAAATTTCAAATTTAAATCAGTGTTAAAATCAGTATTATTGTAAATATTATGAGACAGTTGTTATAAGAAATCTCATCACAAATACCTTATAAGATAAATATCAAAAAACAAACAAATACAATAAAATAGGATTGTGTGTGTTTTAAAAAAGCAATTTTTCATACAATTGTTATTATATTATACGTGTTTTTCTTTTTTTTTCATAATTTTAGTTATATTTGTGGCTCTTTGAAATTTATAAAGTATATAATATAAGAATAAGAATATAAACAAATTAGTTATATTTTCTGTAATGACGTAAAAATGTAAGGAAATTCTATTTCTTACAGATTCATACATTACAGTGTTGCGTTACTTTACATCTCCATAACCATTTGCATTACTCTACACATAACAATATCCATTCCATTACAGTCGACTAACTGAGGCTTAAGTGTATGACATTTTAAAAATGAGGTTGGCAACCACGTTAACAATAGCTATAATTCACTGAACATACATTTCTGCTTTAGATGAGAAAAAAACAGGATTTCTTATTGGAAAATATTTGGGCGTCTAAAAATAGTTCTACATACATATATTCCTAAACAACGAAATATTGCGTCTAAATAAAACAATGTCTGAGATGTGTGAACCTTTAACTCTAGCTAGAGGTGCGTCAATTTCTAAACTATAATAATATTAGAATATCATAGTTTCTCTTTTTTACAGATGTAAAACGATCGATTGAACTATTGGAAAAATTACAGGCAAGTGGAGACTTTCCTACCACCAAATTGGCTGCATTGCAAAAAGTATTGCAAAGTGAATTTCTCAATGCTGTCCGCGAGGTGTACGAACATGTATATGAAACTGTAGATATTCAAGGCTCACAAGATGTTCGTGCTTCTGCAACGGCAAAAGCAACGGTAGCTGCTTTCGCTGCAAGTGAAGGTCATGCTCATCCTCGCGTTGTTGAGTTGCCAAAAACGGAGGAAGGTAAATAAGAATAGATATCGACAGCTCAATTCCAAAACATGCTAAGTCGGAAAAGTGAGTTTTGCAGTAAAAGCTCCTAAAGTTTACAGGCGATATCTAAAAAAACCATATGAGGTAGAACTTTGTTGTTTATAACTATTGATTGGACTAGCCAATCACAACCAAAATTTGACAGAATTTAAGTTGCAAAAATCTAAATTCAAAAACGAAAAAAAAAAATAAAAACGCTAAGTCGACATAGCATGGTTTGGAATTGTACTGTCGATATATTCTAAAACGTAGTTATTAAATTTTATTAATTACATTTTTGATAATCGTTTGTGTATTGTTATTATTATTCTTATAAAGTAGAAAATAAGAGATTAATAATAATTGTTCAACAGGTCTTGGATTTAATGTAATGGGCGGAAAAGAACAAAACTCGCCTATATATATTTCACGTATTATACCTGGAGGTGTTGCTGATCGTCATGGTGGCTTAAAACGTGGTGATCAACTATTATCTGTCAACGGTGTGGTATGTTGTGTTTTTTTTATTTATATATAAATATGTATGTACATAGGTACCTACCTAGTTATTTAAATATTTTGTTTCGTATTTAATTTTGGAAACAAATGCCCCTATTACGGTTCACAACTTTTTTAATAATTTGGTCGTCTTTCATAAATCGGTATTGCCATTCACAACTTATATGTAGTAGAGTTAATGTAGAGTTAAAGTCGGGTTGACTGACAGACGACCAAACTTAGTTGAGTTGAGAACGGCAATAGGGGCAAAAAGCTCTTTAACCGTACGGCCGTTTTTAGAAAGAGCGGATAAACAAATACATAAAAAACAAAGTTGAAATTAACACATAAAAATAAAACAATATAATAAAAAAAACTGTGCCAAAAAAGCTCATTTCAGAAAAAGAAAAACAACGGGAATCCCTCACAAAAAATTAATAATAAGAACAAAAACAATTAAACAAGTGCAGTGGCAGTGCATTCACTTTGTTTTTGTTGTTGATTGTAAAAACAACACTGACAGTGAAGTGCATAATACCAAAGACTATAAATATATAAAGATGTTGCACTGTCATACATTGTTCTGCCACTGCTAAATTATTGATGGGATTTTGCGAAAATCCCCTTGTGTATGACTAATGAGAGAATTTTACACACATTTGTTATGCTCTTTTCAAAACATTCATTCAGTCGTCGTTGAGCAAGCGATGAGAACACATGCGACGGTCTATCGTCATTTTTTTTCGGAAATTTGTTAAGCATTGTTGTTGCTTCTTGTTGGTCGAAGCACAGCAAACACACGCGATTCAATTACAATTGAACACAAAAATAAAAAACTGTTTTAGATGGACTTATTTTTTTTTTTAAAATAACTGTTTAAAATTGTTTTTTGATATTGATAATTGTTATTTATGGTCCCTGATATTTTTTCTTAAGGTGTTTATATCTGGCTAAAACTCTTTCTTTTTTCTTATTTTAAGCGTTTGACAATATGTTTGCTGGGAAAATTCTCTCCCCAAAACATCTTCATTTTTGAGTACCACCAGGGCTGTCAGATATGGCGATTTCTCGCCAAACGTGGCGATTTTGAAACATGTTTGGCGTCGAGATTTTCCGTTTGGCGACATGGCGATTTTTTGGCGATTTTTGATATCACTGGCGATTTTCTTGGTGATTTTCACCAAAACATTTATAATAAATTATGTAATGAAAAAAATCGTCTTTTTTGGTTTTTATAAATCCAATTGTCAACGAAATGAATCATCTGAATTTTGAATTTCAATCGGACAGCATGGATGCAGGAAGCATGCATGAAAAAATGTATTGTACACTTCTTATGTTTTCAACAAAAGTTTTCAAACCTTCTGTTTTATATAATACTGAAAACAATGAAAAATTTTTAAATGATTTACATGCAGCTATTGATTCTTCAAATTCATTTTTGCCTCTAAATGCAATTGATTTTGGAGCAGAGTTTGAAACAGAATTAAGAAATGCGAAATTGAGCGAAGTAGAAATAATTGTACTTAAAGAAAACTGTTTTGTGTATTTAAAAAAACTTTTAAAAGAGATGATAAGCAGATTACCAGAAAACATGAACTTTTTAAAGCTTTTGGACAATTTTCTATTTCAAAGTGTGCGAATACATTATCTCAAACTAAATTTGGCGTTGTTCCAGAAACATTAAGACCATTTATGGATCCAAATGTAGCAATAGGCGTGTATGAAACGCAATAGGGAAAACTTCCGTTCATAAATTAAAATAATTATTTTAATAACGAAATTCCAACAAATTTACTTGAATTTTGGCCAAAAGTGTTTGATTATCACGATACAGCAGGTACGTACCATTTTAAGGAAATATCTTTGGCCGTTCTTACTATATTGATAGTTCCAACCAGTAATGTCTGCGTTGAAAGGGTCTTTCCAATAATGAATTGTACAAAAACTCGACTAAGTAATAAAATTCAATATGAGCTTTTAGACGCTCTATTGAGAATAATAATCATATGAACGTAAACAAATTATGCTGCAATTCGTTTACACCGACTAATGAAATGATAAAAAAATTCAACTCAACTATATATGAAAGTCAAGACTCTAGTAATGAAATCGCTGAGGATGAAGTTTACGAACTCTTAGACTTATCTACTTAATTTTACTTTTTTTTTTAAATATGATCTCCATTTTTATGTAATTTAAAACTCTCTTTTAACAAAGTTTTAAAATTTTTTAAATAGTAAAAAATACAAAAACGGATATAAATGTGTATATGTTTTACTAAAATATTGTTTAATAAGTAACAATTAATAAATTAAATAAAAAAAAATGTAACAAAAACTAAAAAAAAATTATTTTTGGCGATTTTTTTGGTTTTTTCTCAATTTTTGGCGATTTTTGACTTAAAAATTGAACTAGGTTTTTTTGTGTAAACAAAATTTATTTCATTTAAATAATAAGAAAAATTAAAAACTGAACAAAATCGGATTTTGGCGAATTTTGGCGATTTTTTACATCCGTTTTGGCGACGAAGCTCAAAAAAATCTGACAACCCTGAGTACCACTGATATACATACATATGTATGTACATTGTACATACATATATTGCCGAATCAAAAAACATACAAACTAAAAGAGGTCTTGTTTTCACAAAATGTATGTGCAAATAACCTGTGGAAAAATCAATGTTACCGTTTGTGTTATTGTAGGGTAAGAATACGTGTTTTATTGTTGTAGAAATGAAACTATATCGATTCGCACCGAAATAAAAAACCTTTATTATATAAATATTTACCCCCTTATTCATAAAACTTGTCAAAGGTTTATAACGGGCTTATAAAGCAAATTTTGTATGGATATTTGATATATAAGCATGTTATGAACCCTTGATAAGTTTTTATGAATTAGACGGTTACAATTACATATTTAGAGAGAAATAAAACTAGCAAATTATGAAAATAATCACTTAATTATTACATACATTAATTAAATACCATAATTAAATTCAAATTTACTTTTCATTTTAACGAGCCATTTTAACCAAGATCCTTTAAAAAATTTGATTTCATATATAAGTGCCAAAGGTGGACACTGAAAAAATCCATCGGGTTATGAATTTAATTTGGCAGTAGCTAAGTTATTATCTTTTAAAATGACTCAGTTTAGCACCTCATCAAATTGTGCAAACGATGATGCAATGTTTTTACCTATTGAGTTTCAAACAATTTTAGAAAATACTATAAGGAGGACTGGAAGTATATCATATAAGTATAGTATATAAAATATAGAATATTTTAATGAAGACGCCGATTGTTTTACATCCAACAATGTGCCAATAGAATTAATATCAAGTCGATATTTTGCTGGTTACATACATATGTAGCTCAACGAATATCTTGCGTTCAATGTCGTTTAGATTTAATAAACCAGCGCAAATTTTGTCATATCCTTCAGAAATGTTTGTTCATGCAAAAAATTATACAAATGATTCCGAGCAATGCGTCAGTTGCACCAAAAATACAATTTATTTCTTACGGTTTGATGAGAATAACGAATGTTATAAATACAGAATGAAGATTCTTAATTACTAGTTCTTATTTTACTACGGAAGCATTTCACATGGGAAACATACAAATACAAATTATCAAGTACATATAAAAAAAGTTTAAATTTTGAAACACTGATAAATAAATTTAATAAATACTAAACACAAAAAAACATTCGAGTTATTACAACTTCATTCTATACAAAAATAGAGACAGAAGTTCATAATTGAACTGTATAAAATTATATATGGTAAGTACATACATACATACATAATTGAATAGTCTAAAAAATAGCATTATAATTCGGTGCGAATCGATATAGTTTTGTCTGTACAACAATAAAACACATACTTTTACCCTACAATTACACAATCGGTCACCTTATTGACGAAAGTTATTTGCACAAAAATTGCAAGAAACAAAAATTCTTTTGTTAGGTTTTTATTTTATTTTTACATTTTTAATGCAATGTACAACACACACATGCATACACATGCACACAAACAATGATAAATGAGAATTAAAAGATCTTATACACAACAAGAGAACGACAGATTGTTACGCTCTTTCTTTGTGCTTCTTTCCCTTTTGTCTTCCCTCCCGCATCATTAATGGCCGAATTCTCAGTCATTAGTTAACCATTGGTAAACTAATATACTAATGGCCGAATTCACAGTCTTTAGTTAGCTAATGACAAAGGCTTAACTAATGATTCTTTATTCGCAATGCTTAGTTTGCCATAAGAATAACAAGTATTAGTTAAAGAACAGTTATGGCCGAATACTCAGTCATTATTTAACCATTGGTAAACTAATATACTAACTGTTCTTTAACTAATACTTGTTATTCTTATGGAAAACTAAGCATTGCGAATAAAGAATCATTAGTTAAGCCTTTGTCATTAGCTAACTAAAGACTGTGAATTCGGCCATAAGAAGCACACAATTTTGTAAATTTTAAATACACTGCGTGCAACATCTTTATATATTTATAGTCTTTGATAATACTATGTTTCCACGGTACATGCTTCGCTCTCTATTCATGCTTCACACCCCAATCATTTGCGAAACAACTTGCTTCACCATACAACATTTTAAGAGCGAATTAAGTAGATTCATATTGAATCTACTTGCAAAGCACGAAAAATTGCACTCTTCTCTAATTTTTATCGCAAGTTTATCTGCACTAGCTGTAAAAATTTAATATTATTGTAAACAAAGCAAATTATTTTCTTGTTGCTGGAAGTAAAGAAAGTAAATACGTACGAATGTATGGTTTTTTTTTAAATAAGCTAACTAATATCCACTCACTTTTGTTTGCCCATTAAAAAAAATTATTTTCCACAAATTCTGTTTTTTTTTTATTCTGTTTGTTTATTAAAGACAACTGTCAAATCGAATCAAGTTTATTAGTCATGTAAACAGCATGATTCATAAACATGATTCAGAAGGCGAAGCAGGTGATTCAAGTCGTCATACATAGTATTACATAGTATTACAGATTCATACATTACGGTGTTGCGTTACTTTACATCTCCATACCCATTTTCATTACTTTACACATAACAATATCCATCAGCTGTTTCTTACTGTTGCAATTACATTCCATTACAGTCGGCTAACTGAAACTTAAAGGCCCAACTATAATATGCATAAGCAAGATTAAGCAAATTGCAAAAGTTAACGAAAAGGCTGTCAAATGCATAACCAGTTCAGAGTTAACTTTTAGGTGGCTACAATGACTTTGAAACTTTTTGTCCACAGTGGCTCATTTATGTTTAAAAAAAATGTTTTTATTTTAACAAAAACCCATTAAATGACTATATTTTATAAATATTATTATATTATTTTATAATTAAAAGAAAACTTCGTACCAGAAACGCATAATTTTTTCTTTTTTTTAATTTATCGGCAAAAGTACTAAAATGTACAGCTGTGGCAGCACTACATTGTAAATGATAATAAACGTTTACATATGTTTTGTTAATTTTCGTATTGTGTTTGCAAAAATGGAGAAAAAACTTAAAAATTTAAATAATATAAAAATATATAAGTTAGCGCTTGAATGCCTGTGCACATTAAAATAAATAAGTGAACTATACTGTAAAAGAAGAAGACGCTCTTGTTATGTCAGAGAAATAAACCACGACAGAGACATTTTTGTTAAAATAAAAAGGGCCCTTTTATTATAAAGGCACTTATTTTTTCCACATTTTCTATTAAATTGAAAATAAATGTATTTTCTTCTTTCTCCATTTTGTTAAAAACACAAACAAACAACAAACAGCTGATTCCGTACGGAATATGCGATCAGTTTCGCTTTTTGCTTAAGCAAATGACAGTTGAAAAACTAAACGAAAAGTTTCGTTAAGTACATTATAGTTTGCCACATACAATTTATATGTATTTGCACGTTTGCTTAAGCTAGCATATGCACATTATAGTTGGGCCTTAAGAATTATAACTTGCCAGCTTTTCGCATTTCAAATGCGATTAAAAAAGTACTTTTCGCAATAGAGAATAGCAACTGTTCGCTTTTATGTATTTTCGAGTAATATTTATTTTCGCATCGCAATTCAGAATAAGCCCCCTGGTGTTCGTCTACAGTTCAGTATACCAATCAGGTTAAACAAGAATTTTCATTTTTAAAATGTTACTTTTATGTATGTTTTTAGTAGACCTTATTGATGGTTAATTATTTGTTGGTTTTGTTCGGCTACAGGTCGTTGAATAAATAAAAACTTTTGATTTTTATTTTAAATATTTTTATTGTTGTTCCCAATATTTCAATTAGCGTCGCTAATCATCTTCGGGGGTATTTAAAAATAATAAATAACACAAAATTTTTTTCCTTATTTTACACTTATTGTCCCTCTGCTTGGATTTTTGTTAAATACATATTGCGAATTTAGTTGTAAATTATTTATTTGCTTCTTCTTGTAAATAGATTAGAAGAATATTTACATTTTTGGTCACCTTTTTAACTATTTTTATAAAAGAGTAGCTTTTAAGTTTTAAGCAGCGTTGACAACTTGGTACGTTTCGTTTTTTTAATTGCAGTTTTTTAATAATTCATTATTTTTGGTGCGTTTTTTAATTTTTTTAATTGCAGTTTTTTAATAATTCATTATCATGAAATCTATACGATGATAAAGGACCCCATTGAATGCATTTTACATACGAATGTATGATAATCAAACATTCGTCACATGAAGGTTATTGCTAAAGCTGAATAGGATGAACATTTTTGTTTGAAAATAAAAATAACATTTTAAAAATGAAAATTCTTGTTTAACCTGATTGGTATACTGAACTGTAGGCGAACACCAGGGGGCTTATTCTGAATTTCGATGCGAAAATAAATATTACTCGAAAATACATAAAAGCGAACAGTTGCTATTCTCTATTGCGAAAAGTACTTTTTTAATCGCATTTGAAATGCGAAAAGCTGGCAAGTTGGAATTCTTAAGGTTCAGTTAGCCGACTGTAATGGAATGTAATTGCAACAGTAAGAAACAGCTGATGGATATTGTTATGTATAAAGTAATGAAAATGGGTATGGAGATGTAAAGCAACGCAACACCGTAATGTATGAATCTGTAATACTATGTTTCCACGACGACTTGAATCACCTGCTTCGCTTTCTGAATCATGTTTATGAATCATGCTGTTTACATGACTAATAAACTTGATTCGATTTGACAGTTATCTTTAAAAAACAGAATTTGTTGAATGGGCAAACAAAAGTGAGTGGATATTAGTTAGCTCATTTGAAAAAAACATACATTCGTACGTATTTACTTTCTTTACTTCCAGCAACAAGAAAATAATTTGCTTTGTTTACAATAATATTAAATTTTTACAGCTAGTGCAGATAAACTGGCGATAAAAATTAGAGAAGAGTGGAATTTTTCGGGCTTTGCAAGTAGATTCAATATGAATCTACTTGATTCGCTCTTAAAATTTTGTATGGTGAAGCAAGTTGTTTCGCACATTATTGGGGTGTGAAGCATGAATAGAGAGCGAAGCATGTACCGTGGAAACATAGTATTATCAAAGACTATAAATATTTAGTTGACTAGCTAACTAAAGAAGTTTGTTAAATCAAATTGTTTGTTAAATTTGTGTGTTTAGTTTTAACTGAATTTATTGAAAAATAAAATATGCTGAAACGGCCATTAATTTTAAAAAATTAAAAATAATTTCCGTTGTCAGCTGAAGTTCATTGTTTACTTGAGTGAAAGCAATATTTTGATCTTATATGACGATATAGGTCGATGTCCTTAGGTTCATTGCATTTTGGTTATACATCTGCGCTATTAATTTTAGTTTCCGGTATTAACTTTGTTTACATACAAATGCAGCAAAGACTTTCTTGTTTTTTAACACTTCAAAAAAATTAAGAGAACCATAACATTCCACTTTGCTTTCGTATTTTTTTTTTAAGTTAAATAGTTTTATTACAATTTACGTTTCGATTGCACCCTTCATACTCTTCTGCACATAATTTTGATAGATCATATTGCTTATGGTACATATTGGCCTTAATAGCTTCTCATTAGCTAATAGTATCCATACCATATTTTGGCAAACTCTTTTTATAATTTATACACATTCTACAATATTCCTTAGAAACTAATCATTGTTTTTATTATTTTAGTCCGTTGAGGGAGAAAATCATGAAAAAGCTGTGGAACTTCTTAAACAAGCGGTTGGATCTGTAAAGCTTGTTGTACGATACACTCCAAAAGTTTTGGAAGAAATGGAAATGCGTTTCGACAAGCAACGTACTACGCGACGAAGACAATAATATGTAATTTAATGATAATCATGTTAATGTTTATATGTAATAATGCATTATATTATTTAAGAATCTAAATGCAAGTAATTCATGTATTTGTGTCTAATTTATTTAATTATTTAACAGTGTGTTTAAAATTCGCCCTCTTTGTATCTTTTTTTTCAAATAAAATTGTACTGCAACTTCATTATATTTCTTCGATGGTCAAATTATTTATTTTAATGAAGCTGGACCCAGTTTGATAACATAGGGAAAGCCACAGCTGCCAGATAAATTTTGTATAAAATCGTCAAAAATGCACGTCAATTTAATGTTTTAAAATTTTTTAATTTATTAGAAACTATAATCCAACATCTGCAAGTTTACAAGTCTTTTCAAGTTGAAATTGAGAAAAAAACATATTGAATTTAAAAAAAAATGTAAATTTATATAGAAAATATAAAAATTGAGTTGAGAAATTTTCTTTTCTAAATTACAGATTGTATTCTCTTAATTTCAACTTGAAATGATAATAATAGAAGTTTTGTCTTTAATACACTCACAAATTTTCACTAATACATACATACTTTTAAAACCTGATACGACCCAGCATACCATTCTAGGAGAGCTCCGAAAAAGGAGTCAAAAAAGAGTCCAACAAAAGAGCATTTTCGGAGCGCTCCGAAAAAAGGGAGTCAGAAAAGCGTCTAACTAAAGAGCATTTTCGGAGCGAAAGAAAAATTTGCTTGTTACTGTCCTGAGTCGGCACGCAGTATGACTCAGAAATTCCACTTAATTATTTGTGTACCAAAGCTTTGTTGTCTTGTTATTTGTGCTTTGAACAAAAAAAAAAACATAGCTGTACCACACAAGAATGATAAAAACAAGATTACACAGAGCCCAAGAAAAACCTCATAAAAGACTCTTTTCTGACATTATCTAAGAGCTCTTTCTGACGGACCATTTTCGAATGTAATGACCCTCTTTTTTGAAGCTTTTCGGAGCAATTATGATTGTTTTTTGGGCTCATAAAGAGCGTTAACGCTCCGAAAAAGGTGTCAGAAAAGACTCTTTTCGGACTCATGTGGCTTGCTGGGGAGTTTACTTTCAAATTATGGTTCCAATTGTGTATTTCAAATTAGAGGCAAGAAAACAGCTGATTGTAATTTTAATAAAAAATTGCTTTAAATTTGCGTGCAGCCTACGTCACACAAAGGACCCTAAACAATAATTTTTTTGAGCAGAATTCTACGCAAAAAACCCTTATAAGTGAAAACCCGAAACTTCGCTTGGAATTTGCCAAAATGCACATTGACAAAGGATTTGACTTTTGGAAACGAGTTTTGTTTGAGAGTAAAAGTTAGGATGCATGCAAAATTGCATCGTCTAAAGGGCCTCTTAGTACCTACTGTACTAATAATAAATTGAAATTTAACATTTATTAAAGCGAATATGGAGTTTAGGGTAAATTTATGTGAAATGACAATGTATCCACTTTTGCACGTTAAAGTTCGTTTAATCTGGCAGCAATAATAAATGGACGGTTGGAGCGATTTTATGTCCATAAGCACCGTTATTTGATATTTATAAAAATATCAAAGCAACAGTAAATGTAATTTTTCAAATTGTTCATATTTTTTTTTTTTGCAAATTTTTAGCTTATCGCGTGCTTTTAATAAAAATGAGAAAAATTTCAGACTTTTTAGAAAACCAAGTGAGAATCTGTCATTGAACAGTGAAACAAGTCATAAAAATAAAAAAAAATTAGTACATAAACTTTAAAAAAAATCACGACCTTGTCTGCTGTCGGTATGCGATGCAGAGATGTACACGAGTTGATTCACTTTTTTCCTCACTGTTTTTGTTTTGTTTTCAATCATCAACATGTGCTAATAACATTGCTTGCAGTGTTTGCGCTCTCCTAATTGCTTGTCATTTTCTCAATCACTTTTTAAACGCCGTTAGCAATAACGAATCAAAAATTATAACTGTGTTTTGATTTGTAAGCAAAACAATCAAATCTATATATATAAAATTCAATGTATGTATGTATGTATGTATGTATGTATGTAACGTATAGACTCCAAAACGGCTGAGCCGATTTTGATGAAATTTTCACAGCATGTTACTGTGACTCTGGAAGAAATAATAGGGTACTTTTTTTTACCACGCCCACTTTTACGCCCACTTTTTTAAAATATTGTAATTGGAGACCAAACCTCTGGACCGATATTTTTGAAATTTTCACAGCATTTAACTGGGACTCTGGTATGATTAATAGGGTACTTTTTTTTACCACGCCCATTTTTACGCCCACTTTTTAAAAATTATGTAATTGCTCCCATATAGTTTTTAACAGATTTACTTCAAATTGTATACACATTATATACTCCAGGCGAGGTAAAAATAAAGATTTCTTAAGCCACGCCCCTTTCACGCCCCTTTTCACGCCAAATTTTTGAAAGTTTTATACTTTTTGTTCTCTATACAAATTGTTCATTCCAACGTATTTTTTTTATTTGGTAGTATATTGCTCTTAATACTGTTAACGTCGCCATATAACTATGAACCACGCCTACTTCATCGCCCCCTTTTTTAATTCAGATACTTTCGTATACCACTAACAATGTTTGCTATACAAAATACTTTTTTTGTAATATGTATTTACCTAAAGTTTTATATACTTTTTAACTACATACATTTTTGTATTACCAAATCCCCATTTTTCGCCCCATTTTACCTTAAATTATATTGCTTTTAATCTATATATATATATAAATGAATGTGTGTCTGTATGTTTGTGCTTAATAGGAGGCCAAACCCTTGGACCAATCTGAAATTTTTACAGCATGTTACTGTGACTCTGGAAGGAATAATAGGCTATATGAAGTTTTGATTGTACAAACGGGGGTGGCACCGCCCATATAACCCACAAATTTAACCCGCCATATTTTGGGCATTTTTTGACGTACGTCGGTGATATTTGGTACATATGGTATTGGCATAATTAGGAATACGTACCAGGAGAAAAGTAAGTGGGACCACGCCCCTTTTTAGGAAAATTAAACATCGTAATATAGTCTTAACTACTGGACCGATCGTCATTAAATTTTCACAACAGGATATTCTTACGAAATAATAAATTACAATAATTTATAAAAACAACAAATACATACATATATTTATCTTTAAATAATACAATATTGAACATGAAGTATTACATTATTTCTTTTGCTAACCTCTGAAAAATGGTTGAAATTTGTACTTATTTTTTCTATCACTATCCCTATAATAATACATATGTTTAAGCCCTATCAAATAAAATTAAAAAGAATATGCGATAAATATAGGGAAGTGTATATTTACTCAAAAATCTCTGCGTATATTCATAACACTCATACTGATTCAATGCTTACAGAATAAGCAAGCAATTATATGCATTTTGTAACAAACCACTTGCTGTGGTGAATCAGGCAATGACAGCTTTCGTTTAGTTATGTATAGTGCTAACTCAGTCTTCACTTTTACAAAATAATAAATACAGTTAAGAAAAAAACTCTACATACACCCCTTATTTTGCGTGTTTTAAGACATTCGTAGAGCGAATCAGTCAAGTGGTTGCACCAATGTTTAAAGCACCAAAAACATTATTTATTTATAAAACAAAAAACTTATTCCGAAGCATAACAATAACAGAAATAACAAAAACAATAAAAATTCATAAGAAAAAAGTCTACATACAGTCTTAATATTCTAATAAAAAATTAAATTTTTCTACGTGTATAAAGGAAATAAATATTTTTAATATTTTATAGGACCACCTTGAGCTTCAATAACACCCTGAAGTCGAGGTGGTATAGACATCACAAAACTTTCCGTAATACTGGGCATAATTTCGGACCATGTCCGAGTTAAATCAGTTTTCAGGTTTTCACGGTTTGGGATATTATATTTTCGCACAGATTTTTCCAAGTCCCAAATATGCTCAATTGGATTGAGGTCCGGTGACTGGGGAGGTATATTGAGCTGTGTTGGTGTATGGTAAAGAAGCCAATCTCGAACAATATGCTCAGTATGTTGATTTCCAACGCCCAAGCTTTCCACAAATGGCTTCAAATTTTGTTCTAATAAGGTCTTATATTGATATCTGTCCATAACGCCTTCAACAAAACCCAATCGACCAACCCCAGATGCTGCCATAGCTCCCCACACCATAACACTGCCCCACCATGTTTCACAGTGGGTATAATATTCGCGGGATCAAGTGCAGTGTTCGATTTTTTACAAACCTTGTTTCGACCGTCGTTTCCGAAAATATTGTACTTACTATCATCGGTAAATATAACGTTCTTCCAAAAATGTATTCCTTTCTGCAGATGTGCCTTAGCAAAGTCCAAACGAAGTTGCCGATTCTTGGCTGAAATAAATAACTTTTTGCGTGCTGTTCTACTTTTAAAGCCGCTATCATGTGAAACGTTTATTACTGTTATTGATGAAACAGTTATATTCGAGCATCTTGCAAGATGTTTGGCTAATTTTGGGGCACTTATTTTTGGAGCCTTCGGGATTTCCTTATGGACACTACTTACATCACGTCTTGAAAGCTTTTTCGGCCTTCCAGATCGTGGTTTGTTTTCGGTACTGTTGGTATTTTTATGGTTTTTTACAATAGTTTGCACAGTAGAGCGACTTAATTTTACTGTTTTAGCAATTTCACCATAAGATTTCTTTTCTTTTCAAAGGGTTACCGCCAAATTTCCAACTGACTGTTCTATTTCTTTTCTGTTTGCCATTTTTAAAGTCAAACCGTGCTTTACAAATCGCTCTTTGAATTTAAATGATTGGAGTGTTTGGGAAATAAAGCAAATCAAGAAAATTAACGGGGGTTTCCCCGTTATCTTCTTAATTTTCTTATTCATTTAAAGAGTTGCTATTGCTGTATGTAGACTTTTTTCCCACCGATTTCTATATTAATCGCCAATAAATCTCAAATTATCAATATTTTTAAGCTTTTTTTTCCTTAGACATTCTTAACTATTAATGTCTTAACCATTAACATAAAAATTATCTTTAATATTATCAGTATTTCTCCAGAAGGTCAAAATAGTAGGGTGTATGTAGAGTTTTTTCCTTAACTGTATGTCATTTTGAATGGTATTCATGCACATCTCTGATGCGATGCCAGGACAATTTAGAGATTATTATCTTCCAGACAGGGAAAAACACCCAAACAGGCTGCAGCTGACAGATTATCCACTTCTTAGCAATTTTGCGGGCTGAGTAATTATTATTTGCAATACCCACCACTTGGTTTTCTAAAAAGTCTGAAATTTTTCTCAGTTTTATTAAAAGCACGCCCATAAGCTGAAAATTTGCAAAAAAAATTATGAACAATTTGAAAAATTATATTTACTGTTGCTTTGATATTTTTATAAATATGAAATAACGGTGCTTATGGACATAAATTCGCTCCTAAAATTTATTCAATAATTATTTATTATTTAGAGTTTTTAGTAATTTAATTAATAATTTTCACTATGTGAAATTTTATTCTGTTTAAATAGTAATTAATACAATTTAAATTTTAATTTTCAGTTTTTGATTACTTAATTTAAAAATTATTTTAATTAATTTATTATTTAGACTTTTTTTACTATTTATTATTTAGAGTTCTTAAAAATTTATTTAATAATTTTCACTATGTGGTATTTTATTCTGTTTAAATAGTAATTAATACAATTTAAATTTTTAATTATATTTTTTTCTTAAATAGTTAATTTAAATTTAACATTGTTCGTTCCTTCACAATTTTTTTATTATTTTACAATTTGGGATTTTTGTTATATTTCTATTTAAAATTTTCGAACAACGAACTCTTCTGAGATCAAAAACTAACTGAACCAAAAAATATTAAGATTTACTCTAGTAGTAAATGAAAATAAAGAATATGAATGGAATTTTTTTCATTTCTTTTCATTCACGTATTCAGCAACTTGAACATGCAATTATACCGGCACTTGCAATTAATAAAAAGAAGAGAGCAAATTTCAAAAAAAAAATATGAATGAAAGGGAAAGAGGTGAATGAATTTTTTCATCATAGCAACTATTTTTTCATTCATTATTATCTTCTTCCCTCTTTCCAAAATTGCAACCCCCGTTTTGCGTAGCAATAACGAGTAAAAAGATTTTATGTATCAGGTTAGTTAACTTATATGATCTCTTCACCATCGTGAGAAGGGTATATATAAGTTTGTCATTCCGTGTGTAATTTCCACAAAACAATTTTCCGACCCTATAAAGTATATATATTATGGTTTTGTTTTGTTTTTATTATTTGTTATTTTCTTTGTTGGATTGTTATTGTTAATATTGAATTTCCTAGTTATTAGTTACATCAATTATTTCTTTTATGTACTGAATTTTTTAAAATAAAAAGTGTACTTTTTTTTCTTATTTGTACTGCTGTTTTTACTTCGATTTGATATATGTAATTTTTTGTCGATGTTATATCTGGCCACCCTAGGTATAGGTAATCTAGAATTTATCGAAGGTAGGTTAGGTCAGCAGGCAGCCATATCTAGAATAGTCCAAGCATTGGTCCTTTTGTGTTGACTAAAAAGAAATGAATGGAAGAAAACGGAAAGGGGATAGATGTTGTAGAGGTAGAGAGAGAGAGTATATGTGGATAGGTAGTAGAAAAGATGTCAATAGAAGATGAAGATGTCGGATCCGGAAGTTTAGAGAAAAAGATGGAGTAAAAACTCCGAGCCACCTAATAGCCAGTAGTTCCATTTCAAGTGAAGGGATCGGATGTCAATGATGACAACCATTTTGATATCTGATATTTCAGATAGGTTGTTGAAGTATGGTTTTACCAAGAAGGTGTTATGCATGGTGTCCATTGCTGTACAACTCCTACAGAAATCATTGTAAGGCAGGCCTAATCTTCTGGCATGATTACCGAATCTGCAGTGTCCGGTGATTATTGACACCAAGTCGCTTAATTGTCATCGATGTAATTCCAGCATATATAACGTCGGTTCTTTATTTAGCCTAGGCCAAATAAGTCGTGTTATTACACAGGTGTGTTCATTCGTCCAGCTGGTCTGAGCAAGCTCATAGTAAAATTTTGCAATGCATTCCTTGCATGCTATTAGTGGAATACCGCATAGATGAACAATACCATCAGGTAGCATGGAACCATTTTTTCCTAAATTATCAGCAACAAGCACCCATTCGAGTGACACTGTTGAATATCTCGCCATCCTATTTAAGGATGTGCGGCATTCCTGGACCAAGGTCGATGTAGTATATCGTCACCTAATATGCAAAAGGGCGTAACAACAAAAAAATTTTGATTGATTATAATGCACTAAACTAAATTACATGTCTCTCCAGTATTTTAAACTTATACGTCAAGAAAAAACGATTTTACAAACGAAATTCAAAAGGCAGTAGCAACAAGTGTATAAATTTCAAAAACAAAAAGGCGTAACAACACACTTGAATGAAAAAACTGACTCTTTTTATTTTTGAATAACTAAGTTGCCTACGATTTTTTTGTCAATTTGTGTTTATAATTTTTTCGTTTAATGTTAACGGCATGGTGTAACTATACAAGGTGATTGCAAATCGGCAACAAATACAACACAATACAGAAACAACAGGCATTTTGTTTGTGTAAAATAATGTACTACTGTCAAAAAAACTGGTGGTGTTGTCCAATGCTCTAATTTCCTTCTGTGATGAAAAAAACGTAACAATTGAGCACAAATATTTGATAGTTGGGCATAGTCAAATGAAGTGTGTGGAATCACATTCTCTTATTCAACGTAAAATAAATAATAGGCTCATTAATTTACCTTCGCAATTTGTCGATCTTATAAAAGACTCACGAAGAAATCCACATCCGTTAAAAGTACATCATTTAGATCATACATACTTTCTTGATTACGATTCGCTTCCAAAGAGATACCTATCTATTCGACCAGGTAAAGAATAACTATTTGATGCATATTATGCATCACTAATTTAAATTCATTTATAGTCTCATTCAGTCTCGTCTCATCGAACTGTTCGGACGTGTTACTTTTAGTGCGGCTGAATTTTCGGTGAAAAAATCGTAATAGGTGAAAAAGTGTAAAAAGTTGAAATTAAACAAAAAAGTGAAAAAAAAATCGTAATAGGTTAAAATATATAAAAAAAATAAAAACATTAAAAATCGTATAAAAACTGTATGAGTGTTCCTCTCAGATGTAATTCTGAGAAAGAGCTTAGCTCAACTAGAAAAACTAAATGGGTCTCTGAGGAAGAATCCATAAAAAAATCTGTGGAGAATCTTCTCACTGCAAGAGCCGTGGAATGGCGTCGTTCCTGTTCGCCCAATATAGTAATTTCAATAGATGAAGGAACATCAACACCTTCTACATCAAATAGTGCAATCAAACCTAGAAAACAAGTAGGTATGGATAAATACGTCACAGTTCTTAAGCGACAGAGGAGCCCAACATCTGCTCAAGTATCATCAAATTCAAAAGCTCCTAAGACCGTGAGTAATGATCAAAATAGGTTTGCTCTCCTCCAGACGGATGAGCCAGAACTTCCGAAGAAGACGTTTAAGCCCCCACCAATTTATCTGATAGAGCCGACTTCCAGTAAATTGGTACAAGGAATTGTTGCTGTAATAGGTGAAAACATGTTTAGCGTAACCTCAATGAAACATGGAAATATCTGCGAGACAAAGATACAAGTGAATAGGGAAGATGATTTTCGAAAATTGTCCAACCAGCTGGAAAGGGAGACTAGGGATTTCTATACCTACCAGCTCAAAAGCGCAAAAGGACTCCAAGTCGTTCTAAAGGGTATAGACCCATGTGTTGATCCCGCGGAGATAAAAACTGGTTTAATGGACAAAGGGTTCAAAGTCAAGAGCGTAGTGAATATTAGAAACCGTGAAAAGATCCCTCAGCCCATGTTCAGGGTAGAATTGGAACCTAGAGATGTTGTCTTAAAGAAAAACGAGTCCCATCCCATCTACAATCTGATGTACCTTCTGCATCGTAGAATCACCGTGGAAGAACCACATAAGCGTCAGGGACCCGTCCAGTGTCTCAACTGTCAAGAATTTGGTCACACCAAGGCGTATTGTAAATTGCCGACAGTTTGTGTTGCGTGTGGGGAGCTACATGCAACTGCTTAATGCGATAAGTCGAGAACTGACTCAAAAATCAAAAAATGCAGTAACTGCGGAGGTAATCATACCGCAAATTATAGAGGTTGTCCAATTTACACTCATTTGAAAGGCATAAGAACCAACAAGACGTCAGTATTGCCTAAACATCCTCAACAGCCAAATTTAGCATCGAGTGACAATTTCCCTCAATTATTACGGTCCACTAGTCATGTAAAGGCGCCTAGTTCTAGACAAGTTTCTTACGCAAACGTCGTTAAATCTAATATGCCAGGTCTGGAGCAGGAACCTAAAACCCAATATTCTGAGCCGCATATCAACAATCTAGAGACAACATTGCAGACACTTGTCCAAACTATGAACACTTTCACGACCACCATGACATCCATGATGCAGGAAATGCTGAAAATGCAATCCACTATCTTGCAAGCCATTTTAAAGAAATGATTTATTTAAAAATTTGTTTCTGGAACGCGAACGGCCTCCGCCAACATAAAAATGAACTGGAATACTTCCTGATGGATAAGCAGATTGATGTTATGATGATTGCTGAAACTCACTTGACGTCGACAGGGTACTTCAAAATTAATGGCTACGAGTTCTACGATACTAAAGACCCCCGCGGAAGAGCTTGTGGAGGTTCGGCAGTTCTTATAAAGAACAGAATAAAGCATTATCTAATGAATAACATAAGTGAGGATTACCTCCAAGCAACAAACATTTGCATTGAATTCTGTCAATACAAATTTGTTTTATCATCGATTTATTCTCCGCCTCGATTTTCAATAAAAGAACACCAATACCATAACTTCTTTAAATCCCTTGGAGCTAGATATTTAGTTGCTGGCGACTTTAACGCCAAACACACATTTTGGGGTTCACGTCTGGTAACCCCAAAGGGTCGCGTACTCTTCAACACCATTGCTAAAATGGGCTTAGATGTACTCTCAAGTGGACATCCCACCTATTGGCCGACGGACCGACGGAAGATTCCCGATGTTATTGACTTTGGGGTAGTGAAAAATATCCCTGTAAATGGATGCAAGTGGATCCTTCACTGGACTTGTCCTCAGATCACTCTCCTACTATCATTTCAATGCATTTCCCTCAAGTGTGTGGTTCTCCATTTATGAACATGACTAAGACCCGAGTAAGTTGGATAAAATACAAAAAGTATTTAAGTTCTCATTGCACGGAAAATGTTGTGTTGAGAACAACCGACGATATTGATGAGTCGATTGGCAACTTTACCGAGGACCTTCGACGAGCTGTGCATCACGCTTCCACTTATCACGTTGAATGTAGAAATAGGGCAAACAGAACTTATTTCTCTGAACTCGAACATCTCCTATCAGAAAAAAGAAGAATGAGAAGAGAGTGGCAAATTCACAGGTCTCCTGAACTGAAAGCTAGGCTACGGGAATGCAGAGATATACTAAGACATTTCTTAGAAACCCAAAGAACGGCCTCACTTAGATCTTACTTGGAAGGTCTTGATAGTACCCCACAATCTGACTACTTGTTATGGAGGGCGGCAAGAGGTTTAAAAAGACCAGTAAGAGGAAAACCTCCTTTGCGAAATCCGACTGGTGACTGGGCTAGAAATGATTCCGAGAAAGGGACATTATTTGTTAACCATTTGAGAAATGTGTTTACTATAAACAACTCAAATAATAACGAATCTGATTTGCCACCACTTGTTATAAGGCCTCCTGTACCTCTAAGACTAAACTTTCGTGATGTCCAAAACGCTATTGGTACTCTGAACCTTAGAAAGGCTTCAGGTATGGATAAAATCAGCAATAAAATGCTTGTGGAGTTACCTCGTGTAGCAAGAAGAATTATCCTCTTTATCTTCAACGCTATTTTACGCCTAGAATACTATCCTGCAGATTGGAAGGTGTCTATGATCACTATGATTCCTAAGCCAGGGAAGGACCACACCAAAGTGGAGTCATATAGGCCAATTAGTCTACTGCCGACAATTTCAAAACTGTTTGAAAAATTGTTAATGACTAAGTTGACTCCAATTCTGAATGGCACTGAATGTATTCCTAATCATCAATTTTGGCTTCAGGGCTAAACACAGCACCATCGAACAAACACACAGATTGGTAAATGTGATAAGAGGGTCGTTTGAAGACAAAAAATACTGCTCCGCCCTTTTCATTGATGTGTCGCAAGCGTTCGACAAAGTTTGGCATGACGGTTTAATGCACAAAATAAAATTAACTCTGCCTGCTAACACCCATAAACTCATGGAAAGTTATTTATACGGTCGCAAATTTAAAATCAAAGAAGGTGATTTTTTAAGTACCGCTCAGCCAATTGAATCAGGTGTGCCTCAGGGTAGCATACTGGGTCCTACTTTATATTTGATATATGCCTCCGACATGCCGTCAGACCCTAAAATCCATACGTCAACTTTTGCAGACGATACAGCCTTTATCAGCGTCCATAAGGACCACCAAGTTGCATCACAGAATTTGCAGAATTATGTTTATAAACTTGAGAATTGGCTTGAGCTTTGGAAAATCAGGGTTAACGAACAGAAATGTATTCATATAACTTTCACATTGCGAAAAGATACATGCTCGTTCATCAGAATAAATAATCAAATTATCCCGCAACACAATGAAGTCAAATACCTCGGAATCCACCTCGATCGTCGTTTAACTTGGAAGTCTCATATCGACGCAAAACTTACCCAGATGAGATTAAAAGCAGTGCAAATTAATTGGCTAATCGGCAGAAATTCTACATTAAAGTTTGATTGCAAACTTTTGTTGTACAATGCAATTCTAAAGCCAATCTGGTGTTATGGAATTCAATTATGGGGTACTGCCTCAGCATCCAACATTGAAAAAATTCAAAGGGGTCAAAATAAGATTCTACGTACAATTACTGCAGCTCCATGGTATGTTAAAAATTCTCGAATCCACAAAGATCTAGGCATTCCTTTGGTGAAAGTCGAATTTACAAAACACGCCTCAAAATATGTCGGCAAACTTGAACACCATCCAAACCCACTTGCACGAGACATCCTTAACTTTACTGGCCATGTTCGGTTGAGAAGGAGGGATACCCTTGCTTTAACTCAAGCGCAAAACAGATGACTGGATCAGTGGATATAAATTTTTTGTAGTATCATAATATTTTGTCTAGCACTGGCTGGACTTATTATTTTCTTTTAGTATTAAGATTCGAAAACTTATTGTCATTTCATTTCTGAAGATCCAATAAATAAATTAAATGTATTAAAAAAAAAAAAAAAAATTTATAGGTGCATGTGCTTGATACATCGAACTGTTCGGACGTGTTATTTTTAGTGCGGCTGAATTTTCGGTGAAAAAATCGTAATAGGTGAAAAAGTATAAAAAGTTAAATTAAATAAAAAAGTGAAAAAAACTCGTAATAGGTGAAAAACTTTACAAAGTCAAATAATTGCACTAGGGGCAATAAAAAATTAATAAATTGTAATAATTTATTTTTAATTATTTGAAAACTAGAAAATTAAATACAGTGAGACAGTGAATGAGTAACAATTCTAACAGTGCGAGTGGGCCTCAGAGCCGAAATGCTTATTTCGTGTTGAGCTCGGCAAGTGTTAGTAATTAATTAAATTAATTAAAATTAAAATAATAATTAATTAAAAATCCCGAATTTAATAAAAACTACTTAACTGTGAAACCAAAAATAAGCACAAATCTGAATTTAAGTGCAAGTGCACCAAACTTGAATAAATGTGTTGAACAAGGCACAAACTTAGCCCAAAGCATATTTAATTTAAATAGAAAAATCACTGAAGGACCGTCTTCTTCACGGTCCTCGTTATCAAATATTGGAGAGACGTCAACAGCTGCAAAAGGCACATTAAGTCCTACAAATAAGACCGCTCCTATAGTTGCTGTTGAAGAAAAACAAAAAACACAGGTAGGAATGGACCGTTATATAACAGTATCGAAGAGAGGCAGAAGCCCAAAATCTGCCGAAATTACACCAGCCGCAAAATTATCAAAGAATGCTGAAGAGCCACGCTCGCAAAATCGTTTTGCCATCCTCCAAGAGAAAAATGATGTCCCTAACGCTGTGAATAAGTCAGTAAAACCACCTCCAATATATTTAAGAGAAAAAAACTCAAACGAACTTATAAAAATATTAGTTTCATTAATTGGTGAAAATTCTTTTTATGTGACTCCAATTAAGCGTGGCAATATTAATGAAACAAAGATTCAGGTTAATAATGAAAACGACTATCGGAGAATAGTTTCGGAATTTGAAAAACGCAAAAAGAATTTTTACACGTATCAACTTAAAAGCGCAAAAGGTCTGCAAGTCGTAATTAAGGGAATTGATTCTTTTGTTGATCCTGACGAGATCAAGAGCAGTTTGGCCGACAAAGGCTTTAAAATCAAGGCCGTATCAAATATAAGAAACAGAGATAGGATCCCTCAACCATTATTTAGAGTGGAGTTAGAACCTGGTGATGTTAAGCTGAAGAAAAATGAAACACATCCTATATATGACTTGAAATTCATAATGCACCGAAGAGTTACAGTGGAAGAACCTCATAAGCGATCTGGCCCAGTACAGTGTTCGAACTGCCAAGAATATAGTCACACTAAATCTTATTGTAAGTTGCCTACTGTTTGTGTTGTTTGTGGGGATCTTCATGACACCTCAAAGTGCGATAAACCTAAGGATAATTCCAGGGTAAAAAGATGCAGCAATTGCGGTGGAAACCACACTGCCAACTACAGGGGTTGCCCTGTTTTCGAGGTCGTTAAACGCTCCTTGATCAACAAACCCGCTTCTAACCCTACTCAGACGACAAAAGTACCTATTACAATTATTCCCCCCGTAGCACAAGCATCCACTAGCCAATTTTCATATGCCAACGTGCTAAGATCTAACCAACCAACAGTGCAAAATGAATCACCAATAAATGATACAAACAGCCACAATTTTAGCCGTCTTGAAGGTATAATGGAGAATCTGGTGCAATCCATGAACCATTTCATGACAAGCATGACAAGTATGATGCAGGAGATGCAAAAAATGCAGTCCACGCTACTGCAGGCCATACTTAATAGACCATGAACTGTCTCAAAATATGTTTCTGGAACGCAAACGGCATACGCCAACACAAAAATGAACTTGAATATTTTCTTTTTAATAAGAAAATTGATGTAATGCTGATTTCCGAGACTCATATGACGTCGAGAAGCATTTTTAAAATAAGTGGTTATACATTCTACGACACCAAGGACCCCAGAGATAGATCATGTGGTGGCTCGGCAATATTGGTCAAATCGCGAATCAAACACCATTCATTGGGTGGTCTTTCAGAGTGTTATCTTCAAGCAACAAACATCTGTATTGAGAACTTTTGTCAAAACCTCGTGATTTCGTCAGTTTACTGTCCGCCCAGATTTTCAATAACAAAAGATCAGTATAGAGATTTTTACAAATCACTAGGTAGCCGTTTCATAGCGGCTGGCGACTACAATGCTAAGCATACATTCTAGGGATCACGACTCGTTAGCCCTAAAGGTCGTATCTTGTACGACTCCCTGTCTGAAATGGGACTGAATGTGATTTCAACTGGTCAACCAACTTATTGGCCAACTGACCACCAAAAAATTCCTGACGTTATCGATTTCGGCGTGGCGAAAGGGGTATCCCCGGAACTCATTGAAGTCGAGGCTTCACTGGATCTTTCTTCAGATCACTCACCCACTGTAATCACCATCAGAAGTCCTCAGCAAATCGTAACTGATGCCTTACTTCTTGTCAAACGTCTGAATTGGTTAAAATACAAAAAATACATCAGCACTCACTGCACAGAGAAACTCCCGTTAAAAACTGCTGAAGACATCGATGCCTGTATAAGAAGTCTTAATGAACATGTCGAGAATGCCGCAGAACATGCTTCTTCCACTTACCGCCCGAATAGGTACAACAGAGTTTTTTCTGCAGATGTTGAGCAACTATTGTCTGAAAAAAGGAGAGTCCGAAGAGAGTGGCAACAACACAGATCGCCCCAACTTAAAACTAGGTTGAGAGAATGTACCAAAAATCTTAGGATCTTGCTAGAAGCGCAAAAAGCAGAGTCTCTCAAACAACATCTGGAAGGTCTAGACGCAACTTCCCAGTCAAATTATTCATTATGGCGTGCAGTCCGAAATCTAAGAAAACCCGTAATCGCAAAACCTCCACTGCGTACTTTGAACGAATCTTGGGCACGAAATAACGAAGAAAAAGGCAACTTTTTCGTAAGTCATTTAAAAAATGTATTCACTCCCAATATGGATACTGACATTAGCCAACTACCGCCTGTTGTTGCCAGCCCACCTGTACAAATAAGATTTCAATATCTGGAGGTTGTTGAGGCTATTGATAATTTAAATGTTAAAAAAGCACCTGGGTTTGATAAAATCAGCAATAAAATGATTTTTGAGCTGCCTCGCATTGCAAAAAGATTAATCCTCTTTCTTTTTAACGGCATCTTACGGCTTGAGTACTACCCTCCGGTTTGGAAAATTGCACTAGTAAAGATGATTCCTAAGCCGGGAAAAGATCCTTGCAAAGTTGAGTCGTATAGGCCAATAAGTCTATTACCAACTATGTCCAAATTATTCGAGAAATTGCTTATAACCAAGCTGACTCCGATTTTGAATGAAAACAATTGCATTCCCAATCACCAGTTTGGCTTCAGACGTCAACACAGTACAATAGAACAAACACATAAATTGGTACAAGTCATAAGAAAAACCTTTGAGGAAAAGAGATACTGTTCGGCACTCTTTATTGACGTCTCTCAAGCTTTCGACAAAGTATGGCATGAAGGCCTGATATCTAAATTAAAGCAGAACTTGCCGGTGAATCTTCAACACCTACTATGGAAATACTTAATCGACCGTCAGTTTATGATTAAAGAAGGTGATTATTTAAGCCGTCCTCAACCTATAGGTGCTGGCGTCCCTCAAGGTAGTATCTTAGGACCAATTCTATACTTGCTGTACACAGCAGACATGCCAACAAACAATGAAATTCACACGTCAACATTTGCTGGCATTTTTCAGTACTCACAAAGATCCAAAAGATGCCTCGATTCAATTACAGCACCACGTAACGCAAGTGGAGAAATGGGCAAGACAATGGGGAATAAAAATAAATGAACAGAAATGCACGTAACATTTACTCTACGTAGGGAATCATGTCCCCCTATTCGTATTAATGACCATATAGTGCCTCAAAACTCACACGTGAAATATCTTGGTATTCATCTGGACCGTCGCCTCACATGGAAACCACATATAGATGCTAAGCTGACTCAAATGAAACTGAAAGCAGCCCAAATTCATTGGCTCATCGGCAGAAACTCTGTCCTTCGGCTCGATTGTAAGCTTCTACTCTACAACTCAATCTTAAAGCCAATTTGGTGCTATGGTATCCAGTTATGGGGCACTGCCTCCAACTCCAATATTGAGAAAATTCAACGCCGTCAAAACAAAATTCTACGAATGATAACTACCGCTCCTTGGTATATTAAAAACAACAACATACACAACGATCTTGATGTTCCACTTGTCAAATGGGAAATAACTAAACACGTGGCCCTTTATTTGGGTAAGCTGGAAACTCATCCAAATCCCCTCGCTCGAGACATCTTACAACATCCCGGTCATAGCCGTTTGAGAAGGAGGGACACCACCGCTCTCAGATGAATAAATACAAGTTGCAAATTATATCCTATCGAATTTGAAAACTAGATTTTGTCTAGCATTGGCTGGACTTATCTTAATTAACTTTAGTTTTAGGATTTGAATACCTATTGTTAGTTCATTTAAAATGAAGATGCAATAAAAAAGAATATGCAAAAAAAAAAAATTTATAGGTAAAAAAGGAAATCCCACGGTAAACATGGCATACGACAACACTGGAACAGCAAAAAAATTCACTGATAAAGAACCTTGTCGACAACATACCCAAAATTTTAAAATTTCGAAGAAGAAATGGGAACATCTTCAAGACCTCAAATCTATACTTCTACAGATTGTCATTACTTTTATGACAACATTCCATTTGAAAATTAAATATAATTTTTTTCTTTTTCTAAAATAAATTATTACATACATATTTAATGAATTTAATATTTTTTTAGTTTTTTATCATTTGAAATATTAAATTAATAGATATTTTAAAATATTTATGTACTGTGTAAATACAATGTGCCGTATTCATACGGCACAATGACGTTTAATAAATTTTGTTTTTAATAAACTTACTACAAAACATGTTTATTACTTAATAAAGTGGGAAGAATACTTATATTCTAAAAACAAAATCACCATTTCTCATGTTTAATGTTGTTACGTCTTTTTGTTTCAGAAAATCGAATGCCAAAAAGGCGTAACAACCATAACAAAAATATTAACAAAAAATGAAAAAAAAATCTTAAGAAATAAGTCTGTAGTCGTGTTTTAAGCAAGACAATAAAATATGTCTTTTAAATCTAAAATATCTTTAATTCCACAACGTTTTTTGCTTCTCCTATAAAAAAAATGACGATATACACCAGTTAGAGACTTATGGCGTTTTCTTTTCTGGCAAAAATGTTACACGTTTTTCCCATTTCGCATCTTTTTTAATTTTTTTGTGTTCTTTTCTGAAAAAATGTCAACACTGCTAAAGTGTAGTGTGTTCTTTTCTATAAATGCCACACAATAAATTTAGAAAATGGTGCACCTTTCACACCAAGGTGAATTTAAATACTAGGTGACTGCGTAGCGCCAGCTGATTATTCATGGTGAAATTGAAAATGTCAAAGGGTTATATAAAAAAAAACTTTTTGACAGTGACGAAGGTTTTTACATATAGAAAAATGCCTGTTGTTCTTGCCTTGTTGTAATTGTTGTAGCAATGCTGTCACCTAGTATTTAATTTCACCATGTTTCACACTCTGTATTTTTAGAGGGGGAGAATCGCACGATAAAACAACTGACCAGTGATGCCAACTTTTGAGACTCAAAACGCGTAAACATTTTTGAAAAAAGGGCTAAATGGAAAAAAATCCATATAAAACCACATCCAATTTTCTTTTGTTCGCGTTTTGAGTGACTAAAATCCGGCTAAATCTAGCCCGAAAAGGGCTAAGTTGGCATTGATGCAGCTGACATTTGTTTTGTTTATGAATGTGTATTTGTGTTAAGAAACAAAAAAAAAAAAAAATATACAAAATGGAAAATATTTTTTATGTGCTGAAAAAATTTTGGATGACTTGTTGGATTCATCTACATCATCAGATGATGATAAAATATTTTATATGATTATGGAAAGAAATCCACAATCGTGAGTGAAAGGCTTGGTAAAGAACGTAATTAATGAATACTCTGAAGTTGATGTATGTCAAATTTCATAGGACAATATCTCCTACTTCTTATATATGTAATGTATGTTTATATACATATATAATTTTTATATTTGAGAAGAATTTTCGTATTAGTCGGGAAAGTGCCATAGGTCATTTTGATAAATATTCATTGTGTTATTTCAAGCGATCTTACCAGGGAGCTATCTGCTTCTTCTTTTTTAGCAAAAAAACAAAAACAGCTGTACATGAAAAAAAATGTTACACTGTTGTAATTTTATGTTCTATTCTGACCATTAAAAATGCGACATCTTTAAAATGTGGGGTAAACATTATAAAAATGTACATAATAAAGGTGTAACATTTTATTTCAGAAAAGAAAACACCATTAATTGCAGCCTGGCTGTCAGTATATATACCCGATATCTTGTTATAACTTATCCAGCTCGCTGCTTTTTTTATAGCCAATATCTCAGACTGTAGAGTACTACATTCATTTGGAATTCTGAACATCATTCTTATTCTAAATTCCTGAATGTAGACACCGCCGCCAACTGTCTCCCCTTTTTTGGAGCCATCCGTTTAGACAGATAAGCTCATAGCATTGAGGGGTAGACCTTTTTCTGGTACCTCATTATCCGAAATGAAGCAGATAAAGTTCCTCGAGAAGAAGGGTCTAGGAGTGCAATAATCGATTTTGTCAGGAAGACAGTTTGTTTCCCTAATTATGCTATCATGCCTATAATTTTCATATTTCCAAGCGCCTATTGTATCCAGCCTTACGGGAGTGTTCAGAGCCAGTTTTCTGGCCGTCAAATCAACTGGTATCCAGTTCATTATTGTAAAAAGTGATTTAGTCGGAGTTGTACATATTGCTCCAGTAGTCAATATAGCGGTCCTCCTTAATATCCTATCAAATAGTACACGGTTCGAGGTTTTGTCAAGTGTTTTCCACCAGACCGAGACTGTAAAATAATATCGGTTTTATAACCGCTTCGAAGAGCCAATTCACGTATTGAGGTTTAATACCCCAATTCCTACCTATGGCCTTTCTACAGACATATAAAGCCGATATGGCCTTAGATGTTCTTGCCAATATATTAGGTTTCCAAGATAATTTGCTGTCAAGGATAACACCCAAGAATTTTGCATTATCCGAGGTTCTCAGTTCTATACCATTCAATCTAGGAAGCTTAAAAGTGGGAATTTTATATTTTCTAGTGAATAATACAAGTTCCGTTTTGACTGGATTCACACTTAAATCACTGTCAGTGCTCCACTTACTTAGTGTTCTAAGTGCATCTTCCATTCTTAGCGAAATAGTCTGCAAATGGAATTCTGAGACTGCCACGTCGTCCGCGTAAGTGACAGTCTTGTGTTCAGTGATATCCAGTGATTCTTATTGCACCGAATTTGGAACATATGATCCTATTTCCAAGTAGATTCCCTATAAATCTAGTTATTGACTTGCCAATAACTAAGTCATGTAAAGCAGAAATTATTGCCTCAGATTTTACATTATTGAAAGCATGCCCAAAAACGCTACCATTGTAAAATTTTAAAATTCTAGATATTTCTCTATGTGACTGATTAGTTCATGAAGTGCCATTTCAACAGATTTACCCTTCAGATAGGCATGCTGAGATGGTTATAGAAGGTAACATGGATTGCTATCAATATAGTCTATTTTAGAACAAAATCTGGGAGCATCGGTCAATAAATTAAATCTTGGTCAGAGTAGGATTTTCCAACAAGATAGCGACTCGAAGCACTCCGCACAATTTGTAAAGAAATCACGTCAATTACACATACCACCTCAAAGGCCGGACTTAAATGTCATTAAACACGTTTGGGAGATTTTTGAACGTAAAATCATAAAACATCGTATTACTAGTGCTCCAATGCTGAAAAAGTTGCTGCAAAAAGAATGGCTAAGATATACGCCGATTGAATTTGAAAATTTTGTTACTTCCATTCCAAGACGCTTGCAGGCCGTAAAGGATGCCAACGGTGGCCCAACCAAATACTGAATTTACCAATAAAAATTTAATTTAATGTTTAAATTAAGTTTTTTTTATGTTAGCTTACAAGTCGTATGTAAACGTTTGTCAATGCAAATTTTTTGTTTTTTGTAAATATATTATAAAGTGTATTGAAGTTAGTTATTTTTTGTTTTCTATTAATAAAATCAGATTTCCAACAAATCTGCATCATTACTTTTCTTCATAATGATGTTGGTCTCGTCAGGTGGATGAAATGGTAATCGTATGTAGAGTTTTGTCGGCCACTGTAATTATTTGCATACCTAAACGTTTGTGCCATCTTGATGACTGATTTATTTAATTTAAATAATAGTTATTAAATAAATAAATGTTTAAGAAATTTTGCTGTTTACACGAATTTGAAGCATTTTGAAGAGCAATTTTGAAGAAAATTTCAATCGTGTAAATCTAGCTTTATTATGGAGTGCAGATACTCGTAAAGTGAATCACAACACTATTTTGTTACTAATTATTATGAGAAATTTTGTTTTCATCTATGTATGTATGTAGTATGTACACCTCTTCTTATTTTCTTTCTTTCATAATAAACGTAACGGTACTTTAAATTTGACTTTACACAAATTATTTCTGTAATGTACTCCTGAAATCATATACATATTTGTTTTTTTGGGCTTCATTTGAAATTTTTGATCTTAAATTAAAACTACATAGAAAATACATACATACATACATACTTACATACATATATACTATGCATTGCTCGATAGTCAAGTTTCAGATGGTAAAAAGTTATGACATAATTTTTCTTAGGTTTTAATTAAATATGTATATCGTCACCTAAAATGCCCAAAGACGTAACCCTCATTATTATAATTTTACAGGAGAAGCAAAAAGACGTTATGTACATATCAACACCTGGGGCCAAATTAGCTATATCTCAATTAAATTTGAATTGAGGTACTATCATTCCTATATAATATACTCTACTACTTATTAAAAAAACATTTGAATTATTCTTCGCTTACATTTATATGGACTTACGTAAGGTGAACTATTAGGAATACAATTTATATACATATAAACATCAAGATGGTTAGTTTTATTAAAATCAGGTTTCTCCAAAAATTTCAAGTGTTGCAAAGTAATACTATATTTCAACGGTGCATGCTTCGCTCTCTATTCATGCTTCACACCCCAATCATGAGCGAAACAACTTGCTTCTCTAATTTTTATCGCAAGTTTATCTGCACTAGCTGTAAAAATTGAATATTATTGTAAACAAAGCAAATTATTTTCTTTTTGCTGAAAGTAAAGAAAGTAAATACGTACGAATGTATGTTTTTTTCAAATAAGCTAACTAATTTCCACTCACTTTTTTTGTCCATTAAGAAAAATTATTTTCCACAAATTGTAAATTCTGTTTTTTTATTCTGTTTGTTTATTAGAAACAACTGTCAAATCGAATCAAGTTTATTAGTCATGTAAACAGCATGATTCATAAACAAGATTCAGACAGCGAAGCAGGTGATTCAAGTCGTCGTGGAAACATAGTATAACTGTGTACATATCATTCGAATTGAAAAGTTTTAGCATTTCAGGTGTTGGAATAAAATCTTGACATTCATTGTTTAACGAGTACTCGACCCTTAAAATACTTTCAACTGTTCATTTTGTTTCGCAGCTGATTTTTTACCACATTAAACTAATTATTGTGTTGAGGTTTATTGAAAAAGTAAAAAAAAAAATTAAAATACAATATTAAACATAATACATTGAATACTTGATTGGTACAGTAAATTATATTGAACTTCAAGTCTTCATACCAACACCCCCACTAGAATTGAAGTTCTCTTAAACCAAGATTTAGGCGGCATTCATTAAACTTTCCAGCAGGTAATGGTTTAGTAAGGATGTCTGCTACCATGTCTTCAGTACCAATATGATTTATTTGTATAGAATTATGTTGCACCAGCTCACGAACAAAGTGATGACGAATATCGATATGTTTTGAACGAGCGTGATATAAATTGTTGTGTGCCAAAGCGATAGCACTTTTGTTGTCCGAAAATAGCATCCAAGGTTTTTCTTGTTCATCACATATCTCATAGTATAATGATTTTAGCCAAATTATTTCTTGACATGCTGCAGCCATTGCCATGTATTCAGCCTCGGTTGTAGAGAGTGCCACAGTAATTTGTCTTTTTGAATTCCAAGATATCACAGAACCTTCAAATAAAAAAATAATAAAAAGTTGTAGAACGACGATTATCTAAATTATTTGCCCAGGCCGCATCTGTAAAACCTGTAACTTCACCATCTGACTGTTTGGAAAATTCAAGTTTTAAATTTATGGTATTTTTTAAATATCTGAATACACGTTTGACAGCAACCCAATGTGCCTTCCCAGGATTTTTATTAAACCTAGAAAGTATGCCCACTGCATATGTAATATCAGGTCGGCTAATCTGTCCTGCGTATAGAAGACTTCCTACAGCTTCTTGGTATGGAATCTTATTCATTTCATTTTATCTTCTTCAGAACTTGGAGACAATTCAAATGATAGCTTTTGATTGCAATCTAGTGGTGTACTAACTCCTTTACTTTCTGTCATATTGAATCTTTTTATTATGTCTTGCAAATACAATTTTTGATCAATCCACAGTTTTCCATTTTCTCTGTCACGTGTTATTTTCATACCAAGTATAAAATTTGCATTTCCAATATCTTTCATTTTAAAATTTGACATTAAATATGTTTTGATCTTGTTTTTCATCTTAGAGTTATTGGAAAAAATCAAAATATCGTCAACATATATTGCTATGTACATCCTTATACATGGATCAGTTTTGGATTGAATCATTCCAAAGTCAATTAAAGTTTTACTTAGTTTTTGATTCCAACACCTGCTTGCTTGCTTCAATCCATATAAGGATTTTTTCAACTTACAGACTTTACCATCTTGATTTTGAAAACATTCTGGAAATTTCATATAAATTTCTTCCTCCAAGTCACTTTGTAAAAATGCTGTGACAACATCCAATTGATCAATGTCTAAGTTATGTTTAACAGCCAAAGCAAGTAGTAAACGAATACACGAGTATCTTACAACTGGCGAGAATGTCTCCTCATAATCAATCCCCTTCTTCTGTGAGTACCCTTTATTCACCAAACGAGCCTTATATCTTAATATTTTTCCCGTAGAATCACGTTTAATTTTAAAACACCACTTGTTCGATATTGGTTTCTTGTCCTTTGGTAAATCACATTCTATCCAAGTATTGTTATCAAGTAAAGCTTTGTACTCTTCTTCCATTGCACATTTCAATAATTGAGCTTGAGACCCATTAAGTGCTTCTTTCACATTAGTAGGTTCTGTAAATTCAACGTTTGATACGACATTAGCATAACGAGCTGGTACTTTACGGACTCTAGTAGAACGTCTATTGTTTTCAATTTCAGAATTTTCGACATTTATGACTTCTTCTAGATGTACAATATCGCTTACGATATTTTCAGCACTATCACTTAATGAGATTGTTGGAATATTTACGCTTGAAGTAGGAATTGTTAAAGCATCATCCTCTGAATAATATATTTCTGAATCCGAATCAGTTTCAGCATTATTTATATTATCATTTATTGGGCTAATAACATTATTCGGTTCTTTATCAAATGGAATGTAAAATACATTGTCATTTCTTTTATCCGAATCTTCATGAAATTTGTTCTCAAAAAATACTGCATTTCTACTAATTGTTATTTTCTTCGTTTTTGGATTCAGGAATCTATATGCTTAGATGTACCACAGTATCCAACAAATATCAATTCAATACCTTTAGGGTCAAGCTTTTTTTGCTTCTCTTTTGGAACCTGTATAATAGCCATACAACCAAATACTTTTAGGTGCTTCAATGTAGGCTTACGTCCTGACCAAACTTCTTCAGGAGTGCAATTATCATGACCTTTACATGGTAACCTATTTACCAAATATATAGCTGTGTTTACGACCTCTGCCCAATATTTCTTATTTAAATTTGCATGAATTAACAAGCATCTAGTTTTTTCAATTAGGGTTCGGTTCATCCTCTCAGCTAGACCGTTTTGTTCTGGAGTGTATGGAGCAGTTGTTTGATGTATAATGCCAGAAGAATTAATAATCTCATTCATTCTTTGATTACAGAATTCAGTACCATTATCAGTACGCAGAACTTTTATTTTTAGACCAGTCTGATTCTCTACAAGGTTTTTAAATTCTTCAAACATTTTCGCGACTTGATCCTTGGAGTTTAAAAAGTATCCAAAAACTTTTCTACTGTAATCATCAATAAAAGTCAATAGATATCGAGAATTATTAAATGAAGTTTCCTCCATTGGACCACATAAATCCGAATGCACAATGCCTAAAAACTCTTTTGCTCTAGATCCATTATCTTTAAATGGCAATCGACTAATTTTTCCTTTAATACACACCGTACATCTTCCATACCATGAACCATATTAACAACCTTTTTTAAATTTTCATTGCATGGATGTCCAAGTCTCATGTGCCATTTTTCAAAAGCAATACTTTTTGCAGAATAGTTTTTAAATTTGTTTTATTTAGTTTATACATATCATCTATTAATGAGCCTGTTGCAATTATGTCATTATCGGAATCAATGACTTTGCATCCACTAGAATCAAATATTACCTTCTGTTCATGTTTGACTATTTTGGAAATTGACAATAAATTTGAATTAGTATCGAAGGAGAGATTAACTACCGATGGTTGGTAACGCGTTTTTGCGGGAAAATTTTATTAAGATTTTTGTATTGTTTTTTTTTTAATTTTATCAAATTTAATTAATTACTGACTGCAAACTGTCTATTTGCTTTGTGGCAATAGTTTTGTTTGCTTGGAGAATTGCTGTCTGTCATTGTAATGGATAGCGAAGCGGAGGATGATGGTGCTGCTAGTACGCAGCCCTTAGTTATTAATAAAGATGACAACTTTATTGAGGGTAAGGTTGTGACGAGGAAGAGGCTGGACGGTGCTGAAGTACCGGTGACTGTGGACGTTTCGGTTTTAGGAAATCTCCCTATAACGACTAGTGATCCAACCAGAAAAAACAGATTCGCCATTTTGGCCGACTTGGACATTGAAAATAATGCCGACAATAGAAACACCGGCCGTATAAATACGGTGAATTCCGCTACAAATGAGTCAAGAAAACTCTCGGCTTCCACTGGCAAATCATTTTGCCCGCCAATTTTTTTATACAATGTCAATATTCAACATCTTGCACAGCAGCTGGAAGCAATAACACCTAGGATTACATTTAAAATAAAAAATGTCAACAATCATAAAAGTAAACTTTATATTTCAGATGCAGCCACACACTCTGAAATGATGGAACTTTTAAGGGATAAAAAAATAAAATCATATTCATTTACTCCGAAGGAATTGAAGCAAATTTCCTTGGTGTTGCGCGGATTATACTACAAAACAGAAGCTGAAGAGATAAAGTCTGTTTTAGATGAAATAGTACCTAATGTGGTGGCAAAAGTTGTGGAATTCAAGACAACTTTTTCTAGAAAGAATAATATAGACACAGGCCTTTTTCTAGTCTCCCTACTACCCGGTAAAAAATTGAGCGATGTTGCGCACATCAAATTCCTGTTGAGTCAGACTATATCCTGGGAAAAACCAAAAAAGAAAGAAAACGAAATTCAATGTCGTAGATGCCAACACTGGGGGCACATTGCTAAAAATTGCAATTCTAACTTTAAATGCGTTAAATGTGATCAGGAACATCTCCCAGGAGAATGCCCTCGAAATAAATCTGATAATTCAGGCCCATGTTGTGTGAACTGCGGTGAAGTTGGTCATCCAGCTAATTGGAGAGGATGTCCGGCATATAAAAAATATATAGCCAATAAAAAGGACCGTATTAGAAGAATACACGAGGAAAAATTAATCGTGGTTAGTAACATAAAAAGTCGTATGCCTTCTTCATTTACCACTCCAGGTATATCATACTCTAGTATGCTGCAATCCGAGTCTGGCCCACAGTCATCGAAAAAAATGAACTCTGCTGTTATTGAAGCATTTCTTAAACTCGCAGATTATTTCATGGAACCAGAGGAACTAACTTTAGAGCAGGAACTGATGAAATTTCTAAAAGAATACAGAAACAAGTCAAAAAGTGAAGGAAAAGCAGAATTTTTGCGCCTTCTTACTAAAGTAAAATCTAGTTATGGACCATAGATTCATGAATTATCTAACTTTCAATGTGCGATCTCTTGTAGAGTCAAGTCGTCGAATAGATCTCCTAAATATTTTAACCCTCAACAAGATAGACATTGGTTTTATTCAGGAATGCCATCTGCGGAAGAACAAGAGCGTGGTAATTAGCGGGTACAATTTTCTTTACGATGACTCCCCTATTGGAGTAGCTATTTTGATTAAAAAATCCATTTCTTACAAGAATATTAAAATTGACGACATTGGTTTTAACAGTACCTTCATTCAAATTGAATTCAACACAAATGGCACGCGCAGGAAATTTTTAATTGGGTCTCTCTACGTCCCATGTAATGTCCCTAATTCTAGTTTATGTAATGGCTTGTCAAAAATACTTCAGGTAGCCAATAACTTTGATGGTTTCATTTTAGGAGGCGATTTAAATACTAAGAATCCTGCATGGGGGGATCAAATTGAAAATTGTAATGGCAAAATCCTACACAATTGGCTTCAGGATCACTCATTGGATGTTTATCGCATGTGTGACACCATCATACCCAAACGGATCCTCATTTCTTGATCACTTTTTGATAAGTGCAAGTCTCTTTAACACTCATCAGAATATCACAAGTCTTCCTACGTTCTCTGATCATTTCCCTTTAAAACTGGAAATTGAAATGGACACCTCTGAGCTGGTCTTGTGTAGTCCTCGTCTATTTACTTCATACAGAAACACCAACTGAAATAATTTCCAAAGAGATATGGCAATGGCCTCTCTTAGTATAATGCCATCTGAATCTGTAAATCTGGGGAATAATGAAATAGATGCGCTGATTGATGAGTTTAATGTAATTTTTAATTCTGTTCATAACGCGCACTCAGAGAAAATTGAGTTAAGAGGTGGAAAGATTCATATATCAGAAAGTATAAAGAAATTCTTTCATGTGAAACATAGATGGCAACGAGACCTCAAGAAAATTTATCATCGTTCTGGGAATAGACTTAGTCAGGAATACAAAATTCTATCCAAACAAATTCAGCTCCTGAAGATTATTCTGAGGGACCTCGTGAATCTGGAACAAGCTAAAAATTTTAATGAGAGACTAAAGAATATAAAACCGGGTCCTTCAGCGTTTAAGGAAATTTACCAAGCGATGGGTAAAAAAAAATCCCCCTTTTGTCAACAAATATGCTTCAATAACAATATAACAACGAATGACTTGGAAATTTCTGAAATCTTCAAAGATTATTACTCTTCAGTTTACAGTGAACAATTTTGTGAAAGACCTGTTGTAGACATGGTAGAGCGTGTATCCTCATGTATTGATGTTTTGCCAAGCCACGTATATTCATTTGATAGTAATTTTAATTCCATTGAAAATGAAGATCAGTACCACTTTACAAAATTGGACACAGTAAAGGAAATTACAAGGAAAATCAATGCGAAAAAATCCAGTGGTCTCGACGGAATATCAAATTTTTTAATTAAGAAATTACCCGACGCTACGCTAAAACTCTTCACGATTATTTTTAACAACTGCCTCAACAATGGTTACTTCCCAACCCTGTGGAAATCGGCCAAAATTTTACCCCTGAAAAAGAAGGAAACCAGCAACAACGTTGAAGATTTTCGTCCTATCTCTATGCGGTCAAACGTTGGAAAAATTTTTGAAAACATTCTTAAAGATAAACTGGAGAATGAATTTGTAATATCTCCAGTTTCATCCTACCAATTTGGATTTAAACGTTTTCACTCTACCCAACATGCCCTCCTTAAGTTCCAGAATGATGTGGTTACCAACTTAAGGGAAAGAACATGCACCATTGCTATTTCACTGGACATCGAAAAAGCATTTGATTCTGCCTGTCACAAGGGAATTTTATACAAACTTGTCGATCTAGGAGTAGACCCCTACCTAATAAAGATGTTTCAAAGTTATTTTTCGGATAGAAAATTTAGAGTCCAAATCAACGAATCGTCCTCCTTGCCTGGGATAGTGAAAAGTGGCGTTCCACAGGGCAGTATAATGGCTCCGTTTTTATTTAACATCTTCCTTTATGATTTTCCTCATTTGACAGAAAACTCAAAGGCTATTCTATACGCAGATGATTGTATGATCTACGCACATCACGAATCTCCACTCCAGGCATTAAGTAATGCAGCATCTCACCTTGCCATTGTAAACACCTTTTACAAAACATGGGGCATAAAGATAAACGCTGCCAAATCCGAAGCCATTTGCATCCGAAATGCTTCAGGTAAATGTGCACGATTTGTGGTTCCACAGAGCAAGCAACTGCTACTATCGCTCGATGAAATTGAAATTCCCTTTAAATCCAGCATCAAATACTTAGGAGTAAACTTTGATAGGATGTTGAAATTTAATAATCATGGAAGAATTTTACTGGCAAAGGCTAAACGTATAGTTGGTATGTTCTCGGGTGTAATGAACAGCAGATACATTCCTCAGAACACGAAACTTCTTTTATACAAGGTTGCATTCAGAACTGCTTTGGTATACGCATTTCCAATATGGTTCACTATTTCTCCAACCGTGGCCAAAGAGATGGAAATATTTGAGCGAAAGGTACTAAGGAAATGCATAAATAGAAGCTACGAGAACTTCACTAAACGTTTTTCAAACTCCTACATCTATGAAAATGCTTCAATAATACCATTCTGTCAATATGCCATGTCCCTACAAAAAAAATTTGTAGAAAAACTTGCCGCTCATGACAATAATTTGATGAATGAAATCTTCGAAGCCGAAAGGGACATAAATTGGTCAACTTTCGTATATATGTCTCCGGTTGGTATCCTGACGAATCACGATTACGATGAGAATCAACAGTACGACCTACCAAACTTTTATAAAAAGTCTCCTCCGGGCTCCCATAGGGGCTAACTGAATCTTTATCTGATATGTGATATTTTATTTTTTTAATTGAGTGTTTAATGTACATTTATACTTTTGATTGCTAACTAATGGTATATTCGAATACTATTATTTCATTAATAACTTGTTACTTATTTTGAATTTTAATTGATTTTACATTTGTTAAAAAACTCCGTTTAATATTGTTTTTTTTTTAACTTTCTGTGATTTACATTTACATATATATGTTCTCTGTTAAGACACTTTTGGTTAACAGTTTTTAGTTTTAAGTGTTGTCTAATTATTAAGTTTTTTTTTTTTTTTTAACAGATATTCGCTCTGTAGGATATTATCAATGCCGGGAGCAAGCATTATTTAACTTTTGAAAAACACGTACCTCTAAACATTTACTTTGTTAATACAAGCACGTAGCTATTACTTTTATTGTGTATTAGAATAAGACTATTACAGTTCTAAGAATATTACAACATTATACTGTCGATTTGTACATCATTGTATAGTATTACTTAAGAAAAGAAGTCTCAATAAACACTTTACTTACTTACTTACTTGAATTAGTATCAGGAAGATATAAAACATCACGTAAAATTATATCACTAGGATTTTGACCAACTTTCACCTCCATATTGATATCACCCATTAAATTCCCCTTCATTACAGAATTATTCGCTGTCATAATTTCAAATTCAGAACAGTTCCTTAAATTGTCGAACAAAGATTTATTATTACACATGTGAGACGTTGCTCCTGAATCAAAATACCAATCACTTGACATTGTACTTCTAGCAGATAAAGCTAACATAGTTTTCTTTGAAGTACTTTTATTATTGTTTTTATTTTTAGGGCAATTTATTTGAATATGACCATACTAACGACAACCATAACATTGAGTTTTCTTAATGTTTTTCTTATTTTGAGGCTTTGCTACATGTGGCTTAGTAACGAGGGCTGAAGATTTTGAATTTGCAGATTTTGTATCTTGAAGAAGCTTAGTTTTTACGTAATCTCCTGATATTTGCACACCGGAACTTTCAATTCCCATTATCATAGGTTGATAATAATCTGGGAGACCCGCCAACATTAACGTGCCAATCCATTCATCAGTAACTTTCATACCAACACTAGAAAGTTTGTTTGATGTTGACATGATCACATTTACAAAATCTTCCATCGAATCGCAATCTTCCATCTTGGTTGTAATTAATTTTCTCAGCAAACTTACTCTGCGTGTAAGTCCAGAATCATCAAAGGCTTTGATAAAATTATCCCATATTTCCTTTGCTGTTGCAGCATTTTGCATATGCACAAATAGTAGAGGGTCCACTAGCAAAATCAATTTTGAACGAGCCATAACAATTTTCTTGATATCTTTCTCCGTTCCTAGTACAGACTCCCACAAACCTTCCATTTCAAAATAAGCCTTTACAGCGAATTTCCATTGCTCCCAGTTATCTCGACCTTTTAGCCGTTCTATTTGCGGTAAACCGGAAAACGACATTTTCAAAACAAATTGTCCAGAAACTCTTTTTAATTTCTTTTGTTAAAAATTTAAAATATTTTAAATTTTTTGTTAAAAATTTAAAATATTTTTTTTTATGACAATTTATTCAACGAGCTCCTGGGCCCATAACCTATTGTGTTGAGGTTTATTGAAAAAGTAAAAAAAAAATTAAATACATTATTAAACATAATACATTGAATACTTGATTGGTACAGTAAATTATATTGAACTTCAAGTCTTCATACCAACACCAATTCTGCAAAATTTTAGGTCCAACTTCATACCAAAATTTTTCTAAAGACGTCGTATTACTTCACTATATAAAGTGTAGTTTATTCCACTAACTAATGGCGTTTTATTTTCTGGCAAAAATGTTACACGTTTTTCCCATTTCGCATCTTTTTTAATTTTTTTGTGTTCTTTTCTGAAAAAATGTCAACACTGCTAAAGTGTACTGTGTTCTTTTCTATAAATGTCACCAATAAATTAAAAAAAATGGTGCACCTTTCACACTCTTAATTTTTAGAGGGGGAGAATCGCACGATAAAACAACTGACCAGTGATGCCAACTTTTGAGACTCAAAACGCGTAAACATTTTTGAAAAAAGGGCTAAATGGAAAAAAATCCATATAAAACCACATCCAATTTTCTTTTTTTTTTTCGTTTTGAGTGACTAAAATCCGGCTAAATCTAGCCCGAAAAGGGCTAAGTTGGCATCGCTACAACTGACATTTGTTTTGTTTATGAATGTGTATTTGTGTTAGAAACAAAAAAATATACAAAATGGAAAATATTACTACTTTTTTATGTGCTGAAAAAATTTTAGATGACTTGTTAAATTCATCTTCATCATCTGATGATGATAAAATATTTTATATGATTATGGAAAAATGAAAGGCTTTGTAGAGAACGTAATTATGAATACTCTGAAGTTGATGTATGTCAAATTTCATAGGACAATATCTCCTACTTCTTATGTATATATGTAATGTATGTCTATATATAAATAATTTTTATAGTTTAAGAATAATTTGCGTATTAGTCGGGAAGGTGCCATTGGTCTTTTTGATAAATATACATTCAGGTATGTGATGGAAAACGATAACGATAACGAGTGAGTTTTTGAAGTCCATTTTAAAGTGTTTCTAATTAAATTTTTAAAATTTTTGTTTTAAGATTCTCTTTAATAGCAAATTATCTTTATATTTTGTGGGATAAAACTGTTTTAATACAGAAATATTACGAAAAAATTAACTTCTAAAACTCACTCGTTATCGTTATCGTTTTCCATCACATACCTGATTGTCTTATTTCAAGCGATCTTATACTATGTTTCCACGACGACTTGAATCACCTGCTTCGCTCTCTGAATCATGTTTATGAATCATGCTGTTTACATGACTAATATTATAATATTATTTCGATATTTCGATATCCTTTGGAAATCTTCTTGAGGAGTTATTTTATTTTAATGTTAAAAAAATAAGATTTCCAAAGGAAATCGAAATATCGAATTAATTATAAATAAAAATAAAAAAATCTTTTATAAAAAAGTTTAAAAATTATTTAATATAAATTAACTTTTTAATATAAACTTTGACTATTTGTAAACAAGTTTTTGACATTGTCATGATATCAAGAATTCTACCTTGAATAGAGCAAAAAATAATCAGCTGGCGCTATGCTGTCACCTTGAAAGTAATTTCACCATGGTTCATACCATGGTGCAACTATTCAAGGTGAGTGCAGTAGCCCAGCTGACTGAGTTTGTTTACAATTTTCTTATGTTAAAAGTAAAGGCCCAACTATAATATGCATAAGTAAGCTTAAGCAAATTGCAAAAGTTAACGAAAAGGCTGTCAAATGCATAAGCAATTCAGAGTTAACTTTCAGGTGGCTACAATGACTTTGAAACTTTTTGTCCACAGTTGCTCATTTATGTTTAAAATAAAATTTTATTTTAACAAAAAGCCATTAAATGACTACATTTTATAAATATTATTATATTATTTTATAATTAAAAGAAAACTTCGTACTCGAAACGCATACTTTATCGGCAAAAGTACTAAAATGTACAGCTGTGTCAGCACTAAATTGTAAATAATAATAAACGTTTACATATGTTTTGTTAATTTTCGTATTGTGTTTGCAAAAATGGAGAAAAAACTTAAAAATTTAAATAATATAAAAATATTAAAGGTAGCGATTGAAGGCCTGTGCACATTAAAAGAAATAAGTGAACTACACTGTAAAAGAAGAAGACGCTCTTGTTCTGTCAGAGAAATAAACCGCGACAGAAAGACATTTTTGTTAAAATAAAAAGGGTCCCTTTTATTGTAAAGGCACTTATTTTTTCCGCATTTTCTATTAAATTTAATATAAATATATTTTCTTCTTTCTCCATTTTGTTTAAAACACAAACAAACAACAACAAACAGCTGATTCCGTACAGAATGTGCGATCAGTTTCGCTTTTTGCTTAAGCAAATGGCAGTTGAAAAACTTAACGAAAAGTTTCGTTAAGTACATTATAGTTTGTCACATACAATTTATATGTGTTCGCACGTTTGCTTAAGCTAGCATATGCATATTATAGTTGGGCCTTAATACTTTTTCAAGTATTTTTGACAGTAGTGGAGCATTCCACGAAAAATGGGACATTTAAACAATTTTACAAACATAAACTTTTTATACATTTTTGCACCTATATAGAGAGATTGAGATTTTTTCTACAATATTCTATATAAATTACCACGAGTAGGTTACTTTGTTTTTAAATTCCGTTATTTTTTGAGAGTAACAAAAATTAGTATTTTTTATTTAATTCATTTTTTGTGAGGTCGCTGTCGCTACTGTTTTTCAGATAGAAACAAATTTTTTTTCTGTTTTTAAGTGTGTAATGAGGAATATTGAACTGCATAATATTTTTTCTGTAAAGTGTTTTACAGACGAGAAATTAATTAAAATGAAAAGGTAAGTTTACATGTCCATCACGTGACGCATAATTCCTTTTTATAATAATAACTGTAAATCCAGTAATCTATAGAAATAGATTTTTATTATTTACAGCTAACTTTTGATGGTGTAAAAACTGATGGAAAAAATTTGCGTTTAAAAATTTCAGTAATATTTAAATTTTCGTTATAAAAAGTGTCTGTACGTGACACCGGGAATTGAGAATTTTATTATGTATCTTATGCTATGCTATTTGAAAACTTATTTTGTTACACAATTTTATTTTTTTCATCGTAAAAATATGACTGATCAACAAACTTCCTCTAGTGCTGACCGTATGCAAAAACAACGCGAAAAACGTAAGGAAGAAGACTTAAATTTCACCGCTAATGACTCGAAAAGGATATGTGAGCTTCGTCACCAAAAAAGAGAAGCTCTTTCACAGGAGGAGGTGCTGTAGCTTAATTGGTTAGCGCATTTGATCATTAAGTATGAGTTGGTATTTGTAGCCCGGGTTCGATTCCCAGCCGCTGCCACTCAAACAACATCAGTTTCTGATAATTGTTAGTTTTCTTCTATCTTTCATAACTAATATTTATCACAGCGCCCTCCTTCGGTGGTATAACATTCACACGACACCTAAGTAAAATAATTAAATAAAGACTATAAAATCAAGCTTTAACATTAATCCACCAGAGGCGCTGCAATTCTGCATAAAAACAAACATAATGCGCAATTGCAGAGTTGTGATATAAAAAGTTTTCTTCTTTCACCATCTTTACTTCTTCAACTATCCCCTTTCCAAAGAAAGTAACGTAAGTATATATAGGCATAATAATTGCCGGAGTATTACTTCTCTTTAAAAAAAAATTATGAGCCAGAACAAAAATATTGTCATTCAATCAGCAAAAGACTTTGCTGATCTGGCATCTAAATTAGTTTCAAAAACCCGTTTAATATACAGTGGCTCCATCGCATAATCGGACAAGTGTTTGTATGATATTTACGTTCTCTGAACTAAAACAAATCGTAATAATTTTTATTTATTTTTATTTGCACTCTACACTCTAATCTTTCCAAATATAAAAAAAAATATCAATATTCTCGATGATAACTGTAAATTTACATAGAAAAACAAAATTAACTCAATTTTTTAAGCTCAACGCATAATCGGACAAAGTAAAACATCAATAATAAAAATGACAAAAGAGAACAATTAATACTTTGTGGCGTATCTTTTGTTCTCAAGAACGGCATGTAAACGTTTTGGAATGGATTTTACCAAATTGGAGCATACCTCAGGTTCTATGGAGTTCCACGCTTCCATTAACGCCGCCTTTAGCTGACTCAAAGTGTTAAATTGTTGTTGGTATACTCTTCTAGCTAATTCTTTCCAAAGATGTTCAATTACGTTGAGATCTGGGCTCTGTGCAGAAGTTTCTATAAGTTTGGGGCAGTTATGGATCAACCAAAGCTTTGCCACACCCGAAGTGTGCTTGGGATCATTGCCCTGGTAAAAATCAAAATCATTCGCAATGCCTAATTTCTCGGCACTTTGCTTTACATTTTCCTTCAAAATGTTGAGGTAGCCAAATTTGTCCATTTTACTATCAATAAAATGCAAACTGCCCACCCCAGCACTCGACATGCAGCCCCAAACCATAACAGAGCCTCCTCCATGCTTAACAGTAGCTTTTGTATTTTGAGCATTAAATTCAGCATTTGGTTTACGCCACACAAACATCTTGCCATCTGAACCATGCAAATTGAATTTGCTCTCGTCAGTGAACAGAACCTTGTAACGAATAAAAACTATCAGCAAAAATGTATTTTAAGATATCTTTACACCAAATTACCTTATTCCAAAAATCTTCTGTTTTAAGCAAATACTCTTTAGCAAATTTTATTCTCTTGTTTTTATTCTTAGGGCTAATAAATGGCTTTTTTCTGGCAACTCTACCATGGTAGTTATATTTGTACAATGTATTACGAATAGTATTTAAGCAAACATCTTTTCCACTACTGTTTTTTAAAGATATTTTTAGTTCTTTTGCAGTTGTAAACGGATCTTGTTTGATTTCCTTCAACAAACAACGCTCTTCACGATCAGTTAATATTTTGCCCTGACCTTCTCTACTTTTATTAGCTATCCTAAACTCATCACGGAATCTCTTAATAACGTCGTGGACAGTAGACTTGCTTCTTCCAACTAATTCAGCAATTTCTCTCACTGTTTTACCTTCAAGATTCAATTTCACTATTGTCTTATTTCGACAGTAGATTGCTTTCCTTTAGGGGCCATTTCTAATATATTTTTACCTATTGTTAGAACTAGAAATGTCTGCCAATAAATGCAAGTTATGACTAAATGTGACAAAAAAAGTTTTGAAGTGCATATTTGTAAAGTAACGGTATTTTTATTATTGATGTTTTACTTTGTCAGTTTGCTGATAGCGGAGAACCCTACCATGTCTCATCGAACTGTTCGGACGTGTTACTTTTAGTGCGGCTGAATTTTCGGTGAAAAAATCGTAATAGGTTGAAAAGTGTAAAAAGTTGAAATTAAACAAAAAGTGAAAAAAATCGTAATAGGTTAAAATATATAAAAAAAAAAAAAACATTAAAAATCGTATAAAAACTGTATGAGTGTTCCTCTCAGATGTAATTCTGAGAAAGAGCTTAGCTCGACTAGAAAAACTAGATGCATCTCTGAGGAAGAATCCATAAAAAAATCTTTGGAGAATTTTCTCACTGCAAGAGCCGTGGAACGGCGTCGTTCCTGTTCGCCCAATATTGTGATTTCAACAGATGAAAAAACATCATCTTCATCAAATAGTGCAGTCAAACCCAAAAAACAAGTAGGTATGGATAAGTACATAACCGTTCTCAAGCGACAGAGGAGCCCGAAGTCTGCTCAAGTGTCATCAAATGCAAAAGCTCCTAAGACCGTGAGTAATGATCAAAATAGGTTTGCTCTCCTCCAGACGGATGAGCCAGAACTTCCGAAGAAGACGTTTAAGCCCCCACCAATTTATCTGAGAGAGCCGACTTCCAGTAAATTGGTACAAGGAATTGTTGCTGTAATAGGTGAAAACATGTTTAGCGTAACCTCAATGAAACATGGAAATATCTGCGAGACAAAGATACAAGTGAATAGGGAAGATGATTTTCGAAAATTGTCCAACCAGCTGGAAAGGGAGACTAGGGATTTCTATACCTACCAGCTCAAAAGCGCAAAAGGACTCCAAGTCGTTCTAAAGGGTATAGACCCATGTGTTGATCCCGCGGAGATAAAAACCGGTTTAATGGACAAAGGGTTCAAAATCAAGAGCGTAGTGAATATTAGAAACCGTGAAAAGATCCCTCAGCCCATGTTCAGGGTAGAATTGGAACCTGGAGATGTTGTCTTAAAGAAAAATGAGTCCCATCCCATCTACAATCTGATGTACCTTCTGCATCGTAGAATCACCGTGGAAGAACCACATAAGCGTCAGGGACCCGTACAGTGTCTCAACTGTCAAGAATTTGGTCACACCAAGGCGTATTGTAAATTGCCGACAGTTTGTGTTGCGTGTGGGGAGCTACATGCAACTGCTCAATGCGATAAGTCGAGAACTGACTCAAAAATCAAAAAATGCAGTAACTGCGGAGGTAATCATACCGCAAATTATAGAGGTTGTCCAATTTACACTCATTTGAAAGGCATAAGAACCAACAAGACGTCAGTATTGCCTAATCGCCCTCAACAGCCAAATTTAGCATCGAGTGACAATTTCCCTCAAGTATTACGGTCCACTAGTCATGTAAACGCGCCAAGTTCTAGACAAGTTTCTTACGCAAACGTCGTTAAATGTAATATGCCAGGTCTGGAGCAGGAACCTAAACCCCAATATTCTGAGCCGCATATCAACAATCTAGAGACAACATTGCAGACACTTGTCCAAACTATGAACACTTTCACGACCACCATGACATCCATGATGCAGGAAATGCTGAAAATGCAATCCACTATCTTGCAAGCCATTTTAAAGAAATGATTTATTTAAAAATTTGTTTCTGGAACGCGAACGGCCTCCGCCAACATAAAAATGAACTGGAATACTTCCTGATGGATAAGCAGATTGATGTTATGATGATTGCTGAAACTCACTTGACGTCGACAGGGTACTTCAAAATTAATGGCTACGAGTTCTACGATACTAAAGACCCCCGCGGAAGAGCTTGTGGAGGTTCGGCAATTCTTATAAAGAACAGAATAAAGCATTATCTAATGAATAACATAAGTGAGGATTACCTCCAAGCAACAAACATTTGCATTGAATTCTGTCAATACAAATTTGTTTTATCATCGATTTATTCTCCGCCTCGATTTTCAATAAAAGAACACCAATACCATAACTTCTTTAAATCCCTTGGAGCTAGATTTTTAGTTGCTGGTGACTTTAACGCCAAACACACATTTTGGGGTTCACGTCTGGTAACCCCAAAGGGTCGCGTACTCTTCAACACCATTGCTAAAATGGGCTTAGATGTACTCTCAAGTGGACATCCCACCTATTGGCCGACGGACCGACGGAAGATTCCCGACGTTATTGACTTTGGGGTAATGAAAAATATCCCTGTAGAATGGATGCAAGTGGATCCTTCACTGGACTTGTCCTCAGATCACTCTCCTACTATCATTTCAATGCATTTCCCTCAAGTGTGTGGTTCTCCATTTATGAACATGACTAAGACCCGAGTAAGTTGGATAAAATACAAAAAGTATTTAAGTTCTCATTGCACGGAAAATGTTGTGTTGAGAACTACCGACGATATTGATGAGTCGATTGGCAACTTTACCGAGGACCTTCGACGAGCTGTGCATCACGCTTCCACTTATCACGTTGAATGTAGAAATAGGACAAACAGAACTTATTTCTCTGAACTCGAACATCTCCTATCAGAAAAAAGAAGAATGAGAAGAGAGTGGCAAATTCACAGGTCTCCTGAACTGAAAGCTAGGCTACGGGAATGCAGAGATATACTAAGACACTTCTTAGAAACCCAAAGAACGGCCTCACTTAGATCTTACTTGGAAGGTCTTGATAGTACCCCACAATCTGACTACTCGTTATGGAGGGCGGCAAGAGGTTTAAAAAGACCAGTAAGAGGAAAACCTCCTTTGCGAAATCCGACTGGTGACTGGGCTAGAAATGATTCCGAGAAAGGGACATTATTTGTTAACCATTTGAGAAATGTGTTTACTATAAACATCTCAAATAATAACGAATCTGATTTGCCACCACTTGTTATAAGGCCTCCTGTACCTCTAAGACTAAACTTTCGTAATGTCCAAAACGCTATTGGTACTCTGAACCTTAGAAAGGCTCCAGGTATGGATAAAATCAGCAATAAAATGCTTGTGGAGTTACCTCGTGTAGCAAGAAGAATTATCCTCTTTATCTTCAACGCTATTTTACGCCTAGAATACTATCCTGCAGATTGGAAGGTGTCTATGATCACTATGATTCCTAAGCCAGGGAAGGACCATACCAAAGTGGAGTCATATAGACCAATTAGTCTACTGCCGACAATTTCAAAACTGTTTGAAAAATTGTTAATGACTAAATTGACTCCAATTCTGAATGACACTGAATGTATTCCTAATCATCAATTCGGCTTCAGGGCTAAACACAGCACCATCGAGCAAACACACAGATTGGTAAATGTGATAAGAGGGTCGTTTGAAGACAAAAAATACTGCTCCGCCCTTTTCATTGATGTGTCGCAAGCGTTCGACAAAGTTTGGCATGACGGTTTAATGCACAAAATAAAATTAACTCTGCCTGCTAACACCCATAAACTCATGGAAAGTTATTTATACGGTCGCAAATTTAAAATCAAAGAAGGTGATTTTTTAAGTACCGCTCAGCCAATTGAATCAGGTGTGCCTCAGGGTAGCATACTGGGTCCTACTTTATATTTGATATATGCCTCCGACATGCCGTCAGACCCTAAAATCCATACGTCAACTTTTGCAGACGATACAGCCTTTATCAGCGTCCATCAGGACCACCAAGTTGCATCACAGAATTTGCAGAATTATGTTTATAAACTAGAGAACTGGCTAGAGCTTTGGAAAATCAGGGTTAACGAACAGAAATGTATTCATATAACTTTAACATTGCGAAAAGATACCTGCTCGTTCATCAGAATAAATAATCAAATTATCCCGCAACACAATGAAGTCAAATACCTCGGCATTCACCTCGACCGCCGTTTAACTTGTAAGTCTCATATTGAAGCGAAACTTACACAAATGAGATTAAAAGCAGTGCAACTTAATTGGCTAATCGGCAGAAACTCTACATTGAAATTGGATTGCAAACTTTTGTTGTACAATGCAATACTAAAGCCAATCTGGTGCTATGGAATTCAATTATGGGGTACTGCCTCAGCATCCAACATTGAAAAAATTCAAAGGGGTCAAAATAAGATTCTACGTACAATTACTGCAGCTCCATGGTATGTTAAAAATGCTCGAATCCACAAAGATCTAGGCGTGCCATTAGTAAAAGTCGAATTTACAAAATATGCGTCAAAGTATGTCAGCAAACTTGAACACCATCCAAACCCCCTTGCACGAGACATCCTTAACTTTAGTGGCCACAATCGGTTGAGAAGGAGGGATACCCTTGCTTTAACTCAAGCGCAAAATAGATGACTGGATCAGTTGATGTGAAATTTTTTTAGTATCATAAAAATTTTTGTCTAGCACTAGCTGGGCTTATTATCTTCTTTTTAGTATTAAGATTTGAATACTTATTGTCATTTCAAATATGAAGATTCAATAAATAATTAAATGCAAAAAAAAAAAAAAAAAAAAAAAAAAAAAAAAAAAAAAAAAAAAAAAAAAAAACTTTGTCCGATTATGCGTTGAGCGCAAAAAATTGAGTTAATTTTGTTTTTCTATGTAAATTTACAGTTGTCATCGAGAATATTGATATTTTTTTATATTTGGAAAGATTAGAGTGTAGAGTGCAAATAAAAACATAAAATAAATAAAAATTATTACGATTTGTTTTAGTTCAGAGAACGTAAATATCATACAAACACTTGTCCGATTATGCGATGGAGCCACTGTACATATGTACATCCTCCGAAATATCAGAAAAAATAAAACTTGCGTCATCATGGAATAAAACTAAAGCCATAACTGGAATTGCAAGCTTTCATTTTATTAAATCCAATGAAAAAATCGTGGAGTGCAAAAAACATAGCAGATCTCTAGAAAAAACTGTAATTAACTACTGGGGCTAAATTACCGCATTCGATATCGAGTAAAATTGATCGTAATTTTCTTATTTGAGATTATGGCATTCGATATCGTGCAATTTAGTACATTTTATCATAATTTCGATATCGAAATCATTTTTCGATACGATAGCTCATTCGATCACGAATGCGGTAATTTGGCCCCTGATTTTTATGTATTTTATAGAAATAAGTTCAACTGTGTCCCTTACGTGACGCAGTTTGTATGTACGTGACAAAATAAAAAAACAATTTTCTCTTACAAATATGTGTTTTATTAAAAATTTATTATTATCATCAGTAAGCCTAAATGTTAGTTATAATTTGTTTCTAAGACAACTTTTCTCTATGTGTAATAGTTTCGCTGAAATTAACACAACAATTTGAAATGTTGGTTGACTTGAGCTGTCCCACACGTGACGACATTTCTTCACTTTTTTCCTCAGTACTTCGAGAATTACAAAAACGAAAATTTATGTAGGATTAAGGCTAGCATATACTCAAATTGCAAAAATTTAGATATCTGATTTACCAGTTAAGAGTTATGCGTTGAATAAGTACAAAAAAACAGTTGATTTTGTTTGTACGTGATCGTGGAATGCTTTTTACACAAACAAAATGCCTGCTGCTTCTGTTTTGTGTTATATTTGTTGTCGATTTGCACTCACCATGTATATTTGCACCATGGTACAAAGCTTTACCAACCCTACTTTATGAAATCATAAGCTCAGTGATGCGAACTTTTGAGACACAAAACGCGTAAACATTTTTGAAAAAAGGGCTAAAGCTGTGTTCACATTGTGTGTATTTGTCATGTGGAATGTCACTTTTTTATCCACATGTGTTTTCGCGTGTATGTCAAAAATTGAGTTTCACATACGGTTTATAATTTACATGTTCAAATGTTGGTATGTCAATTACATTTGACATAACCTATCAAAAAAAAAATCTTAAAACAGCTGATATGGTAAAACTTATTCCGCGGGTTATACAAGTATTCCTTCAAGTCATACTTTAACAACATAAAAATAACTATAAAAATTGCAATAAAAAAATACATATGTACTTACTTTTGTTAACTACTTTTCAATTTTTCCCTCCATTTTCAATAATAAATTTGTATAGTTTTTTTTTTGTATTTTTGTTTTTGTGTTTTTTGTTTTCTATTACTGATTTCACAGAATTCCAGCCCAATAGCTCCATATCATTCAATGCAAGTTCAAATTGTTGGTCCTTCATTAGACGACGAATGTCCGGTCCATTAAGAATTCCTGTAAAATAAAAACATTATGATATGAAATATAAATCTAATTTAATAAAGTAGCTAGAGTTCATACCTTCTTTTACTTTCATGCCGCTTAATCGTGGAAAAATTCGGCGTAATTCGGTAAAAGCAATTCCATCTGGGTTCAATGCTTTTATAAAATTTTTTACAATACCCAGTTTGATGTGGAGTGGAGGAAGCAAAATCTTTTCCATCGGCACAAGTGGTAATTCAATAATATTATTTCTCTGCAATCTGCTTTCCTCACGTATAGCCCAATCCCGTGTATTGTACTGGTCGCCATGGAAACGCGTATTCCATAAGCACATGAAGCACATATTTTTAGTATATCCCAATTGCATGCCTCTTAAAAGAGCAACCACTTTTAAATCTGCGCATATTTTCCACTTGTGGTCTTCATATTTAATTAACTCTATTATTTTTTTCATTGATGCGAATGTCTCTTTAGTATTTGTGCTTAGTGCTATCGGAATAGGACTTTTTAAATTAGTGACATGTAGCAAAACTGCTTTTAAGCTACTTTTGGACGAATCGATGAATAAGCGCCAATCTTCAGGATTATATTCATGTTGCATTGTTAAAACTAAGCCGCGAATGTCAGTACAATACGCGAGAGAATTATTCTCAATAGATTTTAAATTTTTTTTTTGTAAAAACTCAAAAAGAGAAAACTTTTTCTCTTAAAATTACTTTTATAAAATTTCTTCGTTAATTTAGAAATAAACAACAACATTAAAATAGGAATTGTTATTTTACTAAATAACGAGACAATTACTTTATATCAAGACTGCAAATATTTTGGCTTAAATTTAAATAGTTATTGTTTAACAAACAAAAAATTTAATAAATTATACATCAATGGAAAGCTTATACATTTTACGTTATTTTAATACCCATTACATTAACGAATTGAGTTAACAGAGATTGCCAGATAGGGAAGAATTTAGGTTTTGAAAAAAAATTAATAAAAATTTAACTAGATAGAATTTTAAAAAACGGGAAAACCCATTTGGGTTAAATTGCATGATGTTTATAATCAAGAATTTTCAAATTTTTATTTAAGTAAATTCTATGAAAAAATTAAAAAAAACTAAAATTTTGTCTGAAATTTTCAAAATTTTTGAATTTAAAATTTTTTTTTAATTTTTCATAATCCATTGAATGCGCCTCTCAAATACCTTTCATTTGATACCAAATTTACATAAAGTTCCTTTGGAAGAAATGTGGAAAAAAATCAAAAAACCTCTAAAAAGGACCTTTTTATCCTTTGATCCAGCTCACCAAATAATGACCCCAGGACAAAAAAATTGAGAAACGTAGTTTTAAAATTAATCAAATTTTCATATTAGTCGGGAACATCAATACCTTATTTTTTCTCCATACAAACGGGCCACCCTAATGTACATATGTATGTTCGTAAACTAAAATTACTATTGACTATTCCCAATATCTAAACAAATAGTAAACATTAATCGCCATTCGTTGCCTCAAAATATATTTTTTTTGTGTCGATATACATACATACATAAATAATTATTTGGTTATTATTTGTACATGCATATCGTTACTCTAATATAGAAAAACCCTAACTCGTCTTTTTTTTAAATCTTTTAATTTGCAATGTGGAATTGTAATTTTAAGCATTTCTAGTTTTCATTCCGAAAAAATTGTTCGTTTTACTTTTTCTATAGAAGCAAAATACGGAATTAATTCCATTTCCGAATGGAATTATTTATTTATTTATTTATTTAATAATTTATAATCATAATAAATTATGAATACAAACAATATTTACATAGGTACTAACAACTAAGGATTTTGACCTAATATATGTTAAATAAGATTGTATATATTACAGTATTTTAATAGTAACATTACAGTCTTTATGTTTTCTATATTTACAGTTTTTAGGAGATCTACTAGGCAAATTTTATCGAAAAGATTTATTTGAGCTTGCTTTATAAAATTACATAAGAAAATTAGATGTTCTGTGTTTAGAGTTGTTGTTGTATTACAAAGTTGGCAATGATTTTGGTTAGTGTTATTAAACAAATGTTGTACAGTTAAGCGGGTATGTCCTAATCTTAATCTAATATATTTTTGAAGATCACTTCTTTTTGCTTCATTGGGATATATTGGTGGAGTTTTATCTGGGTTGAATGTTTTGTATATGTGTTGGTAGTTGGCCCATTCTTCAGTATCGGCTTTTTTAATTGATGTTGAAATTGCTCTTTTGATATCGCACTTATTAGATGAGGCATATGAAAGGATTGGTGCAGAAGAAGCAAATTTTGCTGCTTCGTCCGCTAATGTGTTTCCTTTAATACCAGAGTGGCCCGGAATCCACATTATTTTAAATTTGGTGGGGTATTTTATTAAGATATCTCTTATTTTTGAGATAGTTGTATTTTTATTTTTTATATTTTGGGTGGCAGTTATTGTAGATTTTGAGTCTGAACAAATAATATATTTACCACGGAGATTTTTATATTTATTGAGGGTGTAATAGATAGCGGTTGATTCTGCAGTAAAAATTGAACATTCACTATTTAAGCTAGCAAGGAATTCTATTTTTAATGTTTTATCTATTACTGCAAATGTTGTAGAATAGTTTGTTTTTGAGCCATCTGTATATAAGAAGTTCCAATTTTTGTATGTTAAAAGAATTTCTTTAAAGAGAGAAATGTATATATGATTGGATGTAGATTCTTTGGGTAGGTTAATAAGATCCGAAATAAAACTATCCTTTTTCAACTTCCATGGAGGTTCAGTGGGTGTATAAGCTTTTTGCTGTTTTAAGTTCAAATCCATATCGGAGGCGAATTTAAGTGAGTTGTAGATCGTTGAAGGAATGCGCATTGGGGCTTGTGATAGCAGGTTTGGTAATCGATGAATAAGATGTTGGTCTGATGGGAACATAATTTTAATTATTAAATTTGTAGTAAGCGTTCTATACCTTTGTTCAATTGTGGGTATTCCGGCTTCAGCAAATAAATTTCTAATTGGAGTAGTTTTTAGAGCGCCAAGGGCAATTCTAATGGATTGGTGATAAATTGGAGCAATTTTTTTTAATTGTGTGTTTGGGGCTTTTCCATATATGGTTAGGCCATATTCTATAGTTGACAGGATGACACTGCGAACAATATTTAATGATGTTTTGGGATGGGAGTTACCATTTTTACTAGTTATGCATTTTAATATATTAATACGTTTTGATAGAGTTTTTTTTAATATGATCTAAATGCGAAGACCAGGTGAAATTGCTGTTGAAAATTAAGCCAAGAATTTTTAATGATTCTGTCTTACTAATTTGTTTTCCTTGGATAACAATATTGGTAGTATTACATGATCTTTTCTTGCATATGTGTAAATATTTAGTTTTATCGAATGCGATTTTTGCACCAGTTGTGTTGCACCACTCACTTATAGGAATGAATAAGGTGTTTATTTCCTGTTGGAAATTCGAGTTAGACTTATGTTTGTATATTATGTATAAATCATCCGCATATATAATATGTTTGAAAAATTTGTTATTGCATATAATTTTGTTTAGTTGGTTAGTGGCAATTTGAAAAAGTATTACAGATAATGGAGACCCTTGAGGAATACCATTATAGAGGTTTTCTGTAAATGAAAAGCAGTTATTTACTTTAACTTTTATCTTTCTATTAGATAGAAAAGTGTACACAAAATTGATAATTTTTTTCCCAAGTTTCCATTCTTTGAGCTGTGAAATAATCGAATGAATTCCAATACGGTCAAAAGCTTTTTCAAAATCGACTGATATGATGGATATGTGACTATGATGTGTAAGCGCGGAGGCTGTTAGATGGTCAATATAAGTTAAAGCATCGATAGTTCCTTTATTTGGCTTAAATGCGACTTGATGAGTGCTGAGAAGTTTATTTTTTTGAAGGAACCATGTAATTCTAGTTGCAACTATTTTTTCGAGTAATTTCGATACGCAAAGTATAAGCGAGATTGGCCTGTATCCTTCAATTTTTGTAATATCTTTGTTGGGTTTCATAATGGGGATTATTGTTGCTGTTTTCCAACTTTGCGGAATTATACCGGTTCTAAAAATTAAATTGTATAGATCAAGTAGTATATATAGGGTTTTATTAGGCAGTTGTTTTAGCAATGGATATGAAATGTTGTCAAAGCCTGGTGTTTTACCCTTTAGTGTATTTAAAGTTGTTTTAATTTCAAACATTGTTATGTCTTCTTCTAAGATCTTTGATGAATTTTTTGGTTGATAGTTAATGAGGATATTGGTGTTTTGTTTCCTGCGTTTGAATTCATTATCAAAGTTAACATCGCTTGATTGGTAAGACCAAAATTTAGCGAAAAGGTTTGCAATGTCAGTTGGGTTTGAAAGCGTTTCATTGTTGTGTTCAACATAACGGATTTTATTATTTGTATTTGCTCCACTTAGTTTACGCAAGTTGAACCAAATTTTGGAAATAGGGTAAGATGGATTAATTTGTTCTGTGAAAGCTGCAAAAGAAGCTCTCTTGGCTTGTTTACATTTGTACTTAAAAAGGGCATTACATTTTTTATATGCTAATCTGTTATCCATAGAAGGGTGCCGTCTGAAATAATTAAAAAGGCGTTGCTTGGAATCACGCAAGGCCTTGAGTTCATCTGACCACCAGTATGTATATCTGTGTTTCTTATTTTTAAGGATTGGTATGGAATAGTTTGCAGCAGATTTAATTGTTTTTTGTAACCTTGCAGCTTCTTTCTTAATGTTGGAGGAAAGATTTTTGGTGTCAATATTTTCTAAATAATTTTGATATTTATGCCAATTAGCTTTTCGAATATTGAAGCGTGTTTCGTTAGTATTACAGTACGATTGTTGATGATTTGGTTGTTGGTAAGTAATATGGATCGGGAAATGATCGCTGCCATGTAGATTGGGATTTACTTTCCATAGCATATGTTGGGATAAATCCGGTGAGACAAAAGATAGATCGATATGTGTGAATGTGGATCTTGTAGAAAGATGTGTAGGGCTACCGTCATTTAACAATATAATATTGGAATTAGTGAGCAAATGTTCCATAAAATGACCTCTTTGGTTGGTGTGAGGAGAACCCCACATCAGAGAATGCGAGTTAAAGTCGCCTAATATGATTGTACGTGTGCTAGCATTTGAGAAGAATGTTGTTAATTCCGTGGTAGGTAATCTTTCTGAAGGATTCAAGTAAATTGAATAGATTTTTAGTTTAAATCCTAAGAATAAGTCAACAGCCGTATGAAAATTGCTCGTTGAAGATATATTATATTTTAAATTGTTTTTAAAAAACAGAGCTGCGCCTCCACTTTTGTTGGATCTAGAGTTTGATAACGAAGCTTTATATCCATTTAACTGTATATGATTAAGCCCGTGGTGGGTTTCTTGAAGAGCTATTATGTCAGGAGAATTGTTTTGAATTAAAATTTGTAATTCATGTAGATTATTGTAAAAACCATTAATATTCCACTGTAGAATTTGAATAGCCATATTGTTTGATAAATAATATATTTAAATCTCCATATCGGAGAGTGGGGAGTCCATTTCAGATCTCCTATCAGTAATTTTACATGGGTTATATGCATTTTGCATAAGTAAAGACATTGTATTTGGTAGATTAGTAGATTTTTCGGATAGATTATCACTCGAAGGTTTATCTTTAATTTGTTGTTTATTGTTTTTGTTGGTAAGTATTGTTGTCTTTTTGTTGTTGTTTTGATTTGATGTAGTTGGTGTTTGAGTTTGATGTTGGTTTGTAAATGTTATTGGTTTGACATTAGTACGATTTGAAATCGTATCAATGTTAGTGTGAGAGGTTTTTGTTGGTGTTTCTTGTGATTTTGTTAGATCTATTTGAGTTATTTTTTTAGTGCTGATGTTTGTTTTTGTTAGGTTTGATTCTGTTGAAGAATTTGTGTTAACGGGTATGTTTGAATTTGTTGTTTTTAATTTATTTTTTCTTTCTTCGATGACTTTTTTTAGGTCCTCTGTTGGAATGTCGTATGAATGTGTGTTGTTTATTTGTTGTGAAGCTTCTTTGTATGAGCAATTGTTCAGTGTTTTTATTTTTAGTATTTCTTGTCTTTTTTTAATTGCTGGACAGTTTTTATTGGTAGAGCGGTGAGGGTGATTGCAGTTAATGCATTGTATTTTTGTGCAAGGTGTTGGATCATGTATGACTGCAGCACAGATGTCACAGTTTTCAATCCCATTGCAATACTTCCTGGTATGACCTAATTTTAAACATTTCTTACATTGGATAGGGTTTGGAATATATGGTTCCACTTTGCAATTTAGAAATCCTATTTTAATTTCATATGGTAATTTATAGAGATTAAAGTTTAGTATGTGTAGTGAGGTGTTAGTGACTTTATTATCGATGAATTTTGTTATTTTTTTACATTCAACAACACCTTGATCTTTTAAGCCATTAACAATTTCATCTTCCTTTAGATTTTTTAGGGTTGGTGCAAAAATCACTCCTTTGATAATGTTAAGTGTAGGGTGTAAGAAAGTTTCAATTTGACAAACACCAGGTAAGTTTGTGGCTTTTAAAAATTTGTTTGTTTGAGTTTCATTTTTCGTAAGTATTAGCAAATTTCCATCTTTGGTAAAATTAGTTTTTTGGGCTGGCTCGTTGGATATACCCTCCAAAGCCTTTGACACAAGAAATATGTTATAAGTTTGGATTGGTTTGTCAGCAATTTTACTTTTTAGCACTATGAATTTTGGGCAATGTTGTTTTGGAATGTTGTTGTTTTTTCCTCCTATTTTGGGGAAATCTATAGTGTTATTAATGTTTATTTGATGGTTATTGTTTTTCTTTCGTTTTGGTGATGGAGTTCTGTTTTGTTTATCCGGGTCCAGTATTGCAAAAGGATTTCCTCCCGAGGAGGACGACATGTTTAACACGATTCAAAACCGAGTAGCTTATAAAATTCGCGTCGAGTAATAACAAAAGTAAATGTATCCGAGAATAAAAAAAAAAAAAAAAAAAAAAAAAAAAAAAAAAAAAAAAAAAAAAAAAAAAGTTTATCAAGCAAGCGCGAGTGTTAAAGTCAACCGTATTTCGTGAGAATTTGGTGTCAACTGCGAATGGAATTAAATTCTGTGACATGGCTGAATATTTTTATTATTTTATAAATATGTACGTACTTACATACATACATTTTTGCAGCATTAAAAAACCATACACATTTTTAATTAATTTAAAGCTATGTTCACATTGTGTGTATTTGTCATGTGGAATATCACTTTTCTATCCACATGTGTTTTCATGCGTATGTCAAAATATGAGTTTCACATACGGTTTATAATTTAAATGTTCATATGTTGGTATGTCAATTACATTTGACATAACCTATTAAAAAAAATCTTAAAACAACTGATATGGTAAAACTTATTCCGCGGGTTATACAAGTATTCCTTCTCTTGCCACATTTCGATCAACTGTAGAACCGCTTCTTTGCACCAATCATACTGGAACAACATAAAAATAACTATAAAAATTGCAATAAAAAAATACATATGTACTTACTTTTGTTAATTGCTTTTCAATCCATTTTCAATAATAAATTTGTATAGTTTTTTTTTGTATTTTTGTTTTATTATTTATAAATTATATTTCTTAAATTTTCAATTAATTTTTGCCGCCACAAAATTTTTGTTATAAAAAACAGCTTGTTCGCTGGGATGTTTTAAATTTATTTTAATAAATAAAAAAGACCAAACGACCTTTAATTTTAAGTAATGTAGTTTTATTTTCAACGATATAAATGACAATGTTTTAATAATTCCCTACAAGAAACAATTGGACCACTAAACAATACAAATTGCATTATAAAAAAAAGGACAGTTAGTTTATGCTCATTGGAAATGAGTATAAAGAACTTAAACAAAAAAAATTACTAAATATATATATGTACGTATTTGTTGTATTATAATTCAATATAATAAACATTACGCACATTTATACATACATACATACAATGCAAGAGACAAAATAACTACAGTGGAATAGGGAATGAGACAATTACAAAAAACGGTAAACAAATATAGTGATGGTACAGTGAACCAGTGATGATAAGGTGATCTGATCCGACATTCTCCCCCCGTTGAAAGGACCAGCTTTCAAAAGTCCTCTGAGGAAGGAACAGGAGCCACCTTATGTATCGGCCTTTTATAGGTGCCAGTTTTGGATTTCAGCTCAACTACACGAACTTTTCCGTCGGAATCCGCTATTACTTGAGTCACTCGTGCAAGGAGCCATTGTTGTGGCGGAGTATTGTCTTCATGGATGATGACTAGTTGACCAACCTCGATGTTTTTCTGCGGCTTGAACCATTTTGATCGTTGTTGAAGTGATAACAGGTAATCACGGGACCACAGCTGCCAGAATTGTTGTTTTAAGAATGAAATTTGTTGCCATCGAGTCAAAACATGTAACTTTTTGCAATCAAAGGTTTCATCAGGAATGGCAATTAACGAGGAACCAATAAGTAAATGACCAGGCGTAAGGGCTTCGCCATCATTTGGATCATTTGACATTGGAGCAATTGGACGCGAATAAAAAATAGCTTCTATTTCGACAATAAGCGTTTGAAGTTCCTCATAAGTTAGACGTGCTTGGGCCACATTTTTTACTAGAATCGTTTTTGCTGATTTTACTGCCGCCTCCCATAAGCCACCAAAATGAGGTGCACGAGGCGGAATAAAACAAAATTCAAATCCATTTTGAGCGGAATACGTCTTGATTTTACCAGTAACTTCATCGGAGAACAACCTTTCTTTAACTTCTTTCAGCTTGTTGTGAGCCCCAGTAAAATTTGTTGCATTATCGCAGAAAATGCGTCGTGGAATGCCACGTCTGCCGACGAACCTCTTTAGGCAAAGCAGAAAATTATTCGTAGAGAGATCGGAAACGAGCTCTAAGTGTGTTGCCTTTGAACTAAAACACACAAATACTGCAATATAAGTTTTGTAGGGTACTTTTCCACGAATACGATATGATGTTAGAAAAGGACCACAAAAATCGACGCCAGTAACGAGAAACGGCCGTTGCGCTCTTAAGCGATCAACTGGCAAATTGCCCATAATTTGTCCCATCAGCTTAGGCTTGTAGTGGAAACAATGTACGCATTTTTGGACAACTTTACGAACTACCTCTCTAGCGTTAACTATCCATAGCTTTTGACGAAGAATGCCAAGCAATACCTTTGGACCAGCATGCAAATGAATACGATGCAAATGCTCAGTGTACAATTTAACAAATCGACTATCCTTTGGCATCAAAGCTGGAAATCGAGCGTCATACGGAATAGGTGCATTTGATAGTCGCCCACCAACTCGAATCAACTTTGTGCCTTTTTGATCCAATTTTATTTCTTGAATAAATGGAGCCAATTTTTGTAGCGATGGCGACACCATTTTGTTGTTGCTTAGCGCCTCGATTTCTGCTGCAAAAGTGCTACTTTGTACATGAGCGATAATTTTCCAAAAGGTAGTTTCCAACTCTTGAGCCTGGAGATGAATGATGTCGCTGGGCTTCTGAGGAGGATTTACTGGGGATCCGTTAAATATACGAAAAATATAAGTAAGAATTCTAATAATTGGGTAATATGAAGAATGCTCATCGACAATTTGATCAATTATGGATCTCGGCGAGTCCTTTATAGTACATGTAAACACAGTCGCTTTTCTTCGTTCCAAAATTTCGGTTGTATTATCTTCTTTACTTTGTGGCCATTGTGAAACGTCATCCAGTAAAAATTTAGGACCGTTGAACCAAATCGTTTCTGGCAATTCAGCTGCGCTACAACCACGGGATACGATATCTGCAGGATTACCTTTTGAGTGAACATGTCGCCATTGAATGCCTCTTGTCTCTTCTTGAAGTTCTGAAACACGGTTTCCCACAAAACAATTAAGTGTTGAAGAGTGCAATCTAAGCCATTGCAAAACGATTTTAGAATCTGTCCAAAAGAAAACAGATGAAACATATTTAGAAATTTTTGATTTAATTTTAGACCACGTTTTACTGAGCAACACCGCAGCGCACAATTCGAGCCGAGGTAACGATTGAGCCTTTATTGGAGCTACTTTCGATTTGGCAATGAGCAAAGTCGTTTTATAAGAGCCATTTTCTAAAATTCGATAGTAAACGCAGCAACCAAACGCTCGTTGCGACGCATCTGCAAAGCCATGTATTTCGCCAAGTGTGCTTGTCGAGGTTAAAACATATCGAGGCACTTTAATATGGTGGATGTTCGACAAATCCTCTTTGATTTGGAACCAAAGTTTCAACAGGTTTGAATTGAGGGGATCATCCCAACCGATATTTTGCACCCATATTTCTTGGAGCAGAATTTTACAACGAATCACAATTGGACTCAAAAGGCCAAGCAAATCAAAAATCTTTGCTACAATCGACAATATTGAACGTTTAGTGGGATTACTTACATCGGGCAAATCAAACTGAAACAAAAATGTATCCTGTCTAGGATTCCAGGACATACCAAGTGTTTTAGTGACATCGTCTTCACCATTCTTTATTGCGACTTCTTCATCTGGATTTAAAATGACATCTGGACAATTGCTGTTCCATTTGGCCAGCTGAAGACCATGATTTTCTAAAATTTTTACAATTTCAGTTTTCTTTGAAAGTAACAAGTCGATATCATCAGCGCCAGTGAGGACATCATCCACGTATAAATCCTCACGTAGAACTTGTGAGCCAATTGGATATGACAAAACGTTTTTGTCAGCGATATAGAACAAACTTCGAATTGCTAAGAAAGGAGCTGCTGAAAGCCCATATGTAACGGTGTTTAATTGAAACACGCTTAGTTTGTCTTCTTTATTAGCTCTCCATAGAACCAATTGGAATTTACGATCGCGTTCATCGACTAAAAACTGGCGGTACATTTTAGATATGTCTGCTGTGAGAGCAAATCTATTCAAACGAAACGAAAATAAAGTTGTAATCAAGTCTTGTTGTATAGTAGGGCCAACCATTAGTATTTCATTCAAGGAATGATTCGTCGAAGTACGAGCCGACGCATCGAAAACCACACGAAGTTTTGTTGTTGAGCTTTGAGGCTTCAGAACACAGTGGTGCGGTATAATGTAGTATGGGTGCGCTATAGGCCGATTGTAGGGTGACATATGACCAAGATCCATATACTCATCCATAAAGTCGACATACATAGACTTTAGACTAAGGTCACGTTCAAGTCTACGTTCAAGTGACAAAAATCTTCTACGAGAAATTTCAAAAGACTCACCCAAACAATCAGGATTCAGCTTAAAAGGCAATCTGACACAAATACGACCTTCATCTGTAGTACTAACATTTTCAACAAAATGGTTTTCGCAAGTTTGCTCTTCTTCAGTAAAAGTTTTGGAACCACTGACATATTCTTCGACTTCCCAAAACTTTCTTAAAGTGTTGTCTAAGGCTTCTGTTGAAGATTCAATTGCTAAGTTGCAGGTAAGAGCCGGCGACGTTGATTCAGCGTTGAATTTACCACCAACAATCCAGCCAAACACAGTATTGACAAGACAAGGTAGGCCATTTCCCAAGGAAATGCGTCCATCGAGCAACAAATCGAAAAATACCTCGGTACTAATGAGCAAATCAATTCTTTGAGGCTTGTAGAACAACGGGTCAGCTAATTGTATAGTTTCAGGAATACTCCAATCAGATGTTTCGATGTACTCGCCAGGCTGCTGGGCGGCAATCGATTTTGTGACTGAAAACGTTGAGGACCACTGGAATGACGTCACTCGAGATTTTATTGTAGCTGACACGGCAAATTTTATTTTTGTTCGAACTTCACCTATTCCAGAAACGTCTTGGCAATTAGGTCGAAATTGTAGCTTTAGTCGCTTTGCAACTTCTTCTGTAATAAAATTAATTTCAGAACAAGAATCAAGTAATACTCTTACCGGATGAAAGGAACCACAACTATCTTTGATCAGCACCACAGCAGTAGGAATAATAGCCCTTTTAAACGAACGAGCCACTAACGAAACAGGATTTGCTGAACTAGTTGAGGGCCCTTGATTAGGCCTAGCATTTGATGTAGATGGTCCTGGTTGATTAGGAACCTCAAAAATGTGTAAAATGGTATGATGAGCTGACTGGCAAACTCGGCAACGAGACTTGGAAAGACATTTTGAGACAAAATGACCCTTTCGTAGACAGTTAATGCATTGACCATTGCTTTTTACATGATGATAACGATCTGCAACTAAAAGCGCCAAAAATGAAGTACACGTAGCAATATAGTGGTCAGTGCTGTTGCAATAAGTGCAGGTTGCATTTGCTTTTGAATTTACAAACGTGTTTGCTGATCGGTTGATTGTCGATTTTGGCTTTGTACCACTTGATTTGTTTGCTGGCTCACTTTTCTTACCATGGCTTTCTAAAAATTGACAACGATGGCTCAATATGCTGTAGCAATTGTCCCAAGAGGGCAACGATTTGAAGTCTTGTTTTTCATCATAATTTTCTCTGGATCCTTCATCCAATTTTGAAAGTACAATATGGATAATAATTGCGTTCATGACATCTTTCTCAGAGCCAAGTGACAAAAGCGAACCACGAATTGCAGAAACGGTATCGATGATATTACGCAACGAGACACAATCACTTTTAGACATTTGAGAAACATTAAAAAGAGCAGTAATGTGTTCTAAAAAGATAAGTACCTTATTATCGTATCGTTCCTGAAGACGCTCTAGGGCCTTGGTATAATTTTCCTCCGTTACTTGAAAAGGTTCCACAACTGCTAGCGCTGGACCAGAGAGGCAATTCAACAAATAAGTGAATTTATCCACTGACGTAATCGACAAATTATCATGGACCATGTTGTTAAACGTAGTAATAAACCGTTTATAATCAGCATATTTTCCATCGAATCGAGGCAACTTTAAAGATGGCAACCGACCTTGACTAGAGCCACCAGTAACCGAAGTGTTCAAAAAACTTTGATTCAGTGCAGATGAGGACCGACTTTTATTAATAATTGATAGCACCTTCGCCTTAGCTGTTATAAAAATTTCCTCTATAGCACCTCTGCCAGAATCGTTTGAATTGTATTTTTCAATTTGTGTTTGAATACTACAAATTTGCTTAAAGTATGACTCTAAAATTTCCAAACGACATTGCAAAATTGTTGAATCAACTTTATCGCCATCTTTTTCTGTCTTCGCTTGTAGGCTAGACATGTTTCGTTTCATTGTGGTCCTCTGTTGTTTTAATGACGCCATGTCAGCGGCGCCAATTTCAGAAACATCATCATTATTGTTCGCCATTTTTCTTTTCAAAAACTAAAATTTTTTAAAACCAAAAATTTATGGGACCACTTGATATGAAACACTTGTATATATGTAAATGCAAAGAGCCAACTTTTATATACACTGAGCACACTGTATTTTTATGATTTTCAAAGAAATGTAGTTGCAAAAAAATAAAAAACCAAAATGTATTTTCAGCACGGTTGCAAAATGATTAAGTTTGGTTTGTATTTTTAATGCACTTATGAACCACAAAAATATTATTTTTCAGCTAAATTATTTCTATGATGAACCACGAACAAATGTTGTAAATGTGGAATCAAATTTCCAAAAATTTAATTTTATTCCTAAAAATTCACGGCAGTGGTTAATGTCGGCCTTAAGAATTCCAAAAATGATGTTTTGTGCAGGAACTGTAGTAGCAGGGGTTATGTTGTGTTGAAAAACGATGAAACTCTGCAGCAGCACAAATTCAACAAACTATATTTTTTATTTTGTAGTGGCTCTACGGGCCATAAATTCTTAAAAAACCGATTTAAATTATTTAATTAATTTAATTTGCAATAACGCACAGGCCGTCCTGTCACGGTCGCCAAAATGTTCGCTGGGATGTTTTAAATTTATTTTAATAAATAAAAAAGACCAAACGACCTTTAATTTTAAGTAATGTAGTTTTATTTTCAACGATATAAATGACAATGTTTTAATAATTCCCTACAAGAAACAATTGGACCACTAAACAATACAAATTGCATTATAAAAAAAAGGACAGTTAGTTTATGCTCATTAGAAATGAGTATAAAGAACTTAAACAAAAAAAATTACTAAATATATATATGTACGTATTTGTTGTATTATAATTCAATATAATAAACATTACGCACATTTATACATACATACATACAATGCAAGAGACAAAATAACTACAGTGGAATAGGGAATGAGACAATTACAAAAAACGGTAAACAAATATAGTGATGGTACAGTGAACCAGTGATGATAAGGTGATCTGATCCGACACAGCTGATGTCAGATGGTTTGTCACTTGAAAATAGAACTCGTTGTAAATAAAAAATGTCATGTGTATTGCACACATAGAAATAACACATAATATTGTTTGAAGGTGTTCAGACTATATGTACAAATTTGACATGCGAAAAAGTGACAGTCCACATGACAAATACACATAATGTGAACACACCTTAAATTGAAAAAATCCGTTTAAAGCCGCATCCTGTCGAAATTTTTAATAAAGTGCGAAAAGGGGCTAAATTATAAAATGTTTCTTTTAAAAATCAAAATAACAAAAACATTTTTATAAAATAATTTATTAGAAAAAAAATTACTACCATGAGATACATATTTCAATTATAATTCATATAGCATTTTAATAAATAAGGTACATACGTAGATTAAATGCATAGTATTAAATAATATACATTTAAAATTGGTCGTTACTGAACAAACTTTCGATTTCTTGTGCATCATCATTTTCAGTCCATAAGACACTATCAATAAAATATTTAGATTTTTTATATGTATCATTCCAATTAATTTTTGAGCACACTTCGTCAGGTATTTTGTAGTTTGAATAACATACATTATATCTGTTTAGGCTACATTTAATGTGTATTAAACTGTATTTAATGACATTTTGTTTCTAATTTTATTTTTGAATAAATTCATGACACTAAAACTCCTCTCAACTTCTGCATTTGAGTACGGATATATCAATATGTGTATGGCAAAACTGGACAGTTTAACGAATGGGTTATTACCAGTGGTGATATTCGAAACAATTAACAACCGGTTCGCTTAAAAAAATTATATTTTTGCCAAATTTTGATAAAAATAGAGAAAATTTTAAAGTCGCATCCCAGTAACAGACCACAAGCCTCTTGAAGGAAATGATATAAACTTTCGTTTAATAAAAAAAGTTACGTTTTTAACAAAAAATAGTGTTGATTTTGCAAAATAAAAGTCAAAAAAAAAATTGTTTTATTTTTTTCTCAAAAGATTGAAGAAAACGTTATCGAAAACATCATCATCCAAGAATCCAATGTATGACAAAAATGAAATCATTTGTTTGTACGTTTGGACAATGAACAACTGAACAATATTGTGTTTGTTGCCGAGACTATATCACCTTGATAAATACACATTATATAAAACCGTTAAAGCAAAAGACATAATCACCCCTATTGTGAATAAAAATTTCCCATTAAATTTGTTCCCTTTTTGCTCGATATGGCTACATTTTAGTTTTTTCGTACTCTTTCTTCCTTTAATCCAATAATATAGAAATAATGTTATTGGTAATAACCAGTGCTGATATTCAGCCGGTTCGGACCGGTTCCCTCGAACCGGTTGTTAAAATTTTAAAAATTTTACGTACCGGTTGTTGCATTTTCACCCTTATCCCTCGAACCGGTTGTTAAAATTTTAAAAATTTTACGTACCGGTTGTTGCATTTTCACCCTTATCGTGAAAAAAATTCCACATGAAATTTGTTCCCTTTTATTTTTTAACATTGAATTTTAATAGGAAAAAATGTGAAAAGGGAACAAATTTCATGTGAAATTTTTTTCACGATAAGGGTGGAAATGCAACAACCGGTACGTAAAATTTTTAAAATTTTAACAACCGGTTCGAGGGAACCGGTCCGAACCGGCTGAATATCAGCACTGGTTATTACCAATAACATTATTTCTATATTATTGGATTAAAGGAAGAAAGAGTACGAAAAAACTAAAATGTAGCCATATCGAGCAAAAAGTAATAACGGTCTAAAAGGGCTAAAGATAATTGTAAAACGTGCTAGATTTACGCGTTTTTTAGTTTAGGGCCAATTATCTTTTTTCGCGTTTTGAGTGACTAAAATCGGGATAAATCTAGCCCGAAAAGGGCTAAGTTGGCATCGCTGCATAATCTGGCATCATTATTGACGCCGGTTTACTTTTTGTATTCGCGGGTATAAATAAGTTGTGAATTTGTGTTTGATTTGTTTTGTCTTTGTATAATTTAGTTAGTTGCATATTATTTTATGTGTAAATAATAAAATGGAAATTGAATTGCCATTTAAAGCCGAATATTCCAAAACTGGTAGAGCCAGCTGTAAAGGATGCAAAACAAAAATTGGCCAGGAGTCTTTGCGTATTGCTGTTATGGTACAGGTAGGACGAATTTCAATAAGGATACCATTTAGTATTTTAACAATTTTTTTAGGATGATATCCTATTCACTTATATACCTAAAAATGCAAACATTTTTGCCCGTTCTCGTATAGTTCACGAGTTATACATTTTAGTCATAGGACTTAAAATGTGGCAGATATGTATGTATGTATGTGTATACATATACCCTAAAGTGGTGGTGTTGCATGAGAAAAATCTTTATTATCCGGAGAAAATCCTTCCGCCCGGCCATAGGCCGACAATACAGAAAATCAGTACTAAAGGTACGGTCACACGTGACAAATATTTACTCAAAAAAACGTAACCACTTGTTTTAGCACAAATTTGTTTGAAGTTGTTTATACTTACAAGAGTTTTGCAAGACCAAACAGCATCAAATAAATTAAAGATAAATATTTGCTGCGTCTTCTCCTAAAAAAACGAAGTTTTTTTTTTTAAAAAAAACGAGGTCAAATATATTTTATTTAGTGGTTACGTCCAGTGGTGATATTCGAAACAATTAACAACCGTTTCGCTTGAAAAAATTATCAACCCAATCATGAATAAAAATTCCGCGGGAGTTTTTTTCCGTGTTTCCATTTTTCCCATTCAAATTTAATGTTAAACAAATAAAAAGAAAAAACTCCCGCGGATTTTTTATTCATGATTGGGCCGTATATTTTTGTCAAATTTTGATAAAAATAGCGAAAATTTTAAAATCGCATCCCAGTAACAGACCACAAGCCTCTTGAAGGAAATGATATAAACTTTCGTTTAATAAAAAAAGTTACGTTTTTAACAAAAAATAGTTTTGATTTTGCAAAATAAAAGTAAAAAAAAATTGTTTTATTTTTTTCTTTGAAGAAAACGTTATCGAAAACATCATCATGCAATGTATGACCAAAATGAAATCATTTGTTTGTACGTTTGGACAATTAACAACTGAACAATATTGTGTTTGTTGCCGAGACTATATCACCTTGATAAATACACATTATATAAAACTGTTAAAGCAAAAGACATAATCACCCGTATCGTGAATAAAAATTTCACATGAAATTTGTTCCCTTTTCACATTTTTCCTATTAATTTATTATTCATGTGGAATTTTTTTTTTCACGATAAGGGTGAAAATGCAACAACCGGTACGGAAAATTTTTAAAATTTTAACAACCGGTTCGAGGGAACCGGTCCGAACCGACTGAATATCAGCACTGGTTACGTCTTTTTCTTTGCCAAGTGTGACTACCGTAAGATTTATAGTAAATTATTTAAAGAACCATTATTTTTTTAATTAATCATTTTTAACCTCACGTAACATTTCACATACATTTTAATCCTAGGACTAAATGGTATATGTCAAATGAAAGCTTCCTACAAAATTGTATATAACATAAATTATCAATAAAAGGATTAATATTCGAGATATCAGCGCTTTTGTAAAAAAAAACTCAAAAAGAAAAAACAAATTCAGTTCTAGGCTCACAACGGGTTAATTACGTCATATTATATATCAGTCGAAAGGCCTTCCCAAGTACTTTGAAACCGTACCCATATTGACCACACACAGCGGTGACCAAATAATTAGAAACGACTTTTCTGCAAATATATTTATTCATATATTTAAAAAATTTAGTTCAACATATTAAAATTAATAACTAGAAATAGTAAAGTAACAAATTATTAAGTTTAAAATAAAAAAAAAATCACAGCATCAATACTATTTTAGGAAAAATTAATTTAAGCACCAAATAACGAAATATCAAATTAGTCACATAATTAGAAACTAAAAAAATATGCGCAAAAAACCTTTGTGAGGTTAAACAAAACGGACTTATCCTTTAATATTTTGTTGGATAAGCCTTGTTTTTGACAATATCGACAGTATTTTTTGTAAACTCTTATTTAAACGCTGGCATGTTTGCAGAGATATGTTTTTCCAGCTTTGTTGCACCAACTAAAACAATTCATGATTATTTCGTGGATTTTTGTCCTTCAGGTCTCTTTTTACGATTGCCCATAAGTTTTCAATTGGGATTTACAAAAAACTGCGTTATCTTCGCATTGTAGTAAATTAAATCACTATCCAAACTTTGAAAATGTATCAGTATTAAACACTGAAAATAACTACAAACGTCGTTATACATATGTTAGAGATGTTACATATAACTAATGTACCTACAACTAAAAGGATCAACTACAAAGCAGATACTGAAAATGTAGCACAGATTTACAGACATTTAATACATACAAAATAACACAACTTTAATATTTTGTTATGTTAAAATTTTCATATCCTTTTATTTTCCTATGACAAATAATTTTTGAAATTTTATAAAATTATAAAAATTTTTATCCTAAAGAAGCTACTCAAAGAGTAGCGAAATATTGAAATAAAAATTTAAACATTTTATAAAAAAGACCTAAAGCTTTATTAATAATTACCAAAATCTTAATAAATTATCAATAAATGGATTAATTTTCGATATCACCACTTGTGTAAAAAAAACTTAAAATGAAAAAACATAAATTCAATTCCAGTCTTACAATTTATTTTATTAATTCAGGACACTGCTACACGTTCAATAAATATCGAGATATGTATTTCTAGTATCACAATATTTATTGAATGTGTAGCAGTGCCCTATGACACCAAAGCTGTTTTAAAACCAATTCTGACAATATTGGTTTCTATGACACCCCTGATTGTCTATGGCTGTTATTCCTTACAGACATTTACAAAAAATTTCAAAAATGGGTAAATGGATTACGACATATTATATATCATTCAAAAGGCCTTTCAGAGCACTTTCAAAAGATACCCATTTTGACCAGATATATTATCTGGTATAGTAGAGATTTACAGTTATATGTATATCAAAACTTAAAAGGTGACTTAACTTGTAAACCACAGGAGAGCGGGCAAAAATGATTGCATTTTTAGGTCTAGAAGTTAATAGGATCATCTGTATAAAACTGTTAAAATCTGTTGTCACGATCTTAATTTATACCAAAAAAGAACACTGAGAAATAGTCATCTGAGACCCAACAAAGTATATATATTCTTGGTCCTTACGAAATTCTAAGTCGATTGAGCTATGTCCATCTGTCTGTCTGTGTAAAACACTCTCACGTCCAAAGGACACAACCGAAATCAACAAGGTTTACAAAAAACCGTTTACAGTTCTCCTAAGCAGTTTGATATTGACAATCAACAAAACAAGAGTTAAGGTCCAAATGTAAGACAGCCTCCATAAAAATTGATATTTTTAAACCTTTTTCTTTAAGTTTGTTTAAATATATTGAAGATATTCCCATGAAATTTTGTATACGCTGTTTTTATGACAAAAGAAGAAAGTAGGAGGAAAATAGTAAGAATAGGTCCATGATAGCCCACATACAAAAATCTTCCCGAAATATTGTTCAATTATACATAAATGCCTATAAAATTGGAATGTCAATACAAAATTCAACAGGAATAAGTTTCATGCCAAAACGAAATCGTAAAACAATTTTTTTTTTAGTTCGTTCCATGTTTGACTATAGACCCCATATAAAGTCCACTTCCAAAATTCACTTAAATACGTATAAAACTGGTATAAATAATGTTAAATGGTTAAAATTGTACACAAACAATCCTTATAGGTGAATAAATTGTTGTACTAAATTTTATGGTGGTCGGCCCATAATTGGTCATAATTATCGGTACCGACTCAAAACTTTGCACAGATCATTTACATATATACAAAAATCATCAGCTCATCATTGTGAATTTCGGTTGATGTTTAACCGTATCCTCCATCAAAGGCCTCTCCCGAAAATCACTTTAATACTCATAAATCTCTTATAAATAACGATACCGATCCATTTACATACATGCCAAAATCAAACTGCTGGATTTTGAGAATATCGGTCCATATTTGACTATATCCCCCAAATAAGGTCCGCTCCCGAAATCCACGACAATACTAATATATATCTTAAATATACCGTTATTATCAGGTATGTGATGGAAATCGAAAACGAAAACGAGTGACTTTTAGAAGTTAATTTTTTCGTAATATTTCTGTATTGAAACAGTTTTATCCCACAAAATATAAAGATAATTTGCTATTAATGAGAATCTTAAAACAAAAATTTTAAAAATTTGATTAGAAATGCTTTAAAATGGACTCCAAAAACTCACTCGTTTTCGTTTTCGATTTCCATCACATACCTGTATGTTGAAATTCGACGTGAAATACCCTCATATTCATAAAAATCACTGTTCCAAAATTTGAGAAGATCGGCAAATAATTTGTCATAGCTGCCAGAAAAAATGAGATCAAATTCAAAAAGGATATATCTTATCCTTTTTTATACCCTGTTTTATACTCTGTTTCTTAACTTGGTGTGAATATGGAAAAACATTCTTCCTAATGTTATCTTACATTCCAAAGTATTAATGTACGCTGATGATGTAAAAATTCTAAATACTTTGGTAAATACTAATAGTCAACTCCTACTTCAATCTGATATTGATAAATTTTCTCAATGGTGTAAAATAAACTTAATGGATTTAAATATCAAAAAATGTAAACACATGCAATTTTTCAGAATTCAAAAATTTGACTCGAACTATTTTATAAATGGAACAACTTTGGAAAAAGTTCATAATATTATAGATCTTGGAATATTGTTAGATCACAAGCTAAACTTTCGTGATCACATCCCGCAAACTATTAATAAAGCATATAGTGTTCTTGGATTTATGAAACGCTGGTCCAAGGAATTTTCCGACCCATACATCACAAAACAACTATACACAACATTGGTTCGTCCCATTCTTGAATATGGAGCAATTATTTGGGATCCTTGCTATAATATTTATATTAATAGTATTGAATCTGTTCAAAAGCAATTTTTAATATTTTGTTTACGAGGCCTTGGATGGAACTCACTCGTGCTACCATCATATGAGAGTAGACTCAATCTAATTAAGCTACCTACCCTAAGTAGTCGTCGAGTAATGTTGGGTATTTCATTTCTGCTTGGGATAATTAGTGGTGATGTTAATTCCGAGTTTCTGCTTGGTAAAATTAATTTTAATGTACCAAATAGACCAACACGCAACTTTCAATTATTGAGAATAATGTACTACAGATCCGTTTATGCTAACAATGACCCTTTTCGCCGTTTATGTGAAAGCTTCAACAAATGTTACCATATTATAGATATATCTGAAAGTAATGATATTGTGAAAAGAAAAATTATTTTGTATTTAAATTCTTAAATGTACTGTTTTAAAGTTATTTGTAGTAATTCATTTTGTCTGAAAGGATTTATATTAATCCATAGACCTAATAAATAAAAAAAATTATAAATTGTTAAATTATACTCAAGATTATAATGAAAATCAGAAAAACTCTGTAAAATACAGTAAGAATCGGTAATTACATCAATTATAAATGGTCAAAATTAGATAAAATTTCAAAATATTTAACATAAATTATGTGGGTCGTAAAATTGTCTTTTAAACAATATATAAAATACTAATAAAATTTACACTAAGACTGAATAGAAAACACAGAGTAAGGATATCCTAGTCCTATAACCAGTGTAGTTTTTGTATTTATTATTACGTTATTACGTGGAGGGTAATAAAGATTCGGCACAGCCGAATATAGCACTATAACTTGTTTATTTTGGCCTCGATAGACTAGACGATAGAGTGCCGGACTATCAGTCAAAGGGTTGCGGGTTCGATTCCCACCAAAGACTGGATGTTTTCTGCAGATAAGCCAAAAGCTTCGCAGTTTGTGTTTGTTAAAAAAAATATCGAAAATCATAAAACAAAAAAAAAATCGAGATAGCTACAGAATTCTTCGATGGGACAGCTGAACGATATAATCTTCGTATTAGAAACCCCTTTCGAAAGTGCGATTCGAATCGAAATACACACATTCTTGCTCATGTCAATAAATAAAACTTTCATGACTGTACAGAAGATACGGTAAAGAAAAAATATACAATACTAAAAGCACTACGTTATCAACACTAATAAAAGAAATTATAATCTGGCATCATTATTGAAGCCGCCTGTTCGCGGGTATAAACAACAAGTTGTGAAATTATCTTCAATATTTTGTGTGTTTGTATAATTTAGTTTCTTGTTGCTTATTATTTTATTATTAAATAAAAAACATGGAAATTGAATTGCCATTTAAAGCGGAATATTCTAAAACCGGAAGAGCCAGTTGTAAAGGATGTAAAACTAAAATTGAGCACGATGCTCTGCGTATTGCTGTTATGGCGCAGGTAGGACACAATTTCAATAAGGCTAACAGTTAGTTTTATACTAGCCGTTAGACTTTCAAACATATGTATGTATTTGAAAACATCCTTGACTACTGATTATTAAGTTTAAATACTTGTTTATCTTTCTTTTATGACTTGAGTATTGTTATACATATTTACATTTTCAGTTCTTAATTTTTACCAATTCCTTATACCTAGCTAAACTTTAACAAACAATGTACACAAAAACATACGCATCCAAAAAAATGCATTATGTATAAGTCCAAATTTTAGTTTACTATCGTGGTTCAATAAAAGAATAAAATTTGGACCAACAATATCAGAGAAATTAACGAAATTCTTTAAAACTATGAACGTTCGCAATGTTGCGCAATTTACCACTAGTTTTTCAAAGCCTTCACTATAAGTAGGAAATATCGAGCCATTACCGCCAAAATAATGTACCCACACCATAATCGATTGTTGTTTTTTTTATCGAAATCGATAGTTCAACATCATTTAAAATTATTAAAATTAAATGTATTACACAAAACAATATTTACATTATAAATTTTAAAATAATGGCTTTATTCAAACTGATTTTATTTAAAAAAAACCTTCCCCTGTAAAATTTTGAGTTTGTGGGATACATTTTTTCGGCGGTTATGGCTCGATATATACAGTGGCTCCATCGCATAATCGGACAAGTGTTTGTATAATATTTACGTTCTCTGAACTAAAACAAATCGTAATAATTTTTATTTATTTTTTGTTTTTATTTGCACTCTACACTCTAATCTTTCCAAATATAAAAAAATATCAATATTCTCGATGATAACTGTAAATTTACATTGAAAAACAAAATTAACTCAATTTTTTGCGCTCAACGCATAATCGGACAAAGTAAAACATTAATAATAAAAATTACAAAAGAGAACAATTAATACTTTGTGGCATATCCTTTGTTCTCAAGAACGGCAGGTAAACGTTTTGGAATGGATTTTACCAAATTGGAGCATACCTCAGGTTCTATGGAGTTCCACGCTTCCATTAACGCCGCCTTAAGCTGACTCAAAGTGTTAAATTGTTGTTTGTATACTCTTCTAGCTAATTCTTCCCAAAAATGTTCAATTACGTTGAGATCTGGGCTCTGTGCAGAAGTTTCTATAAGTTTGGGGCAGTTATGGATCAACCAAAGCTTTGCCACACCCGAAGTGTGCTTGGGATCATTGTCCTGGTAAAAATCCAAATCATTCGCAATGCCTAATTTCTCGGCACTTTGCTTTACATTTTCCTTCAAAATGTTGAGGTAGCCAAATTTGTCCATTTTACTATCAATAAAATGCAAATTGCCCACCCCAGCACTCGACATGCAGCCCCAAACCATAACAGAGCCTCCTCCATGCTTAACAGTAGCTTTTGTATTTTGAGCATTAACAGGTATGTGATGGAAATCGAAAACGAAAACGAGTGAGTTTTTGAAGTCAATTTTAAAGTATTTCTAATCAACATTTTTGTTTTAAGATTCTCTTTAATAGCAAATTATCTTTATATTTTGTGGGATAAAACTGTTTCAATACAGAAATATTACGAAAAAATTAAATTCTAAAACTCTCTCGTTTTCGTTTTCGATTTCCATCACATACCTGTAAATTCAGCATTTGGTTTACGCCACACAAACATCTTGCCATCTGAACCATGCAAATTGAATTTGCTCTCGTCAGTGAACAGAACCTTGTAACGAATAAAAACTATCAGCAAAAATGTATTTTAAGATATCTTTACACCAAATTACCTTATTCCAAAAATCTTCTGTTTTAAGCAAATACTCTTTATCAAATTTTATTCTCTTGTTTTTATTCTTAGGGCTAATAAGTGGCTTTTTTCTGGCAACTCTACCATGGTAGTTATATTTGTGCAATGTATTACGAATAGTATTTAAGCAAACATCTTTTCCACTACTGTTTTTTAAAGATATTTTTAGTTCTTTTGCAGTTGTAAACGGATCTTGTTTGATTTCCTTCAAAAGAACGCTCTTCACGATCAGTTATTATTTTGCCCTGACCTTCTCTACTTTTATTAGATATCCTAAACTCATCACGGAATCTCTTAATAACGTCGTGGACAGTAGACTTGCTTCTTCCAACTAATTCAGCAATTTCTCTCACTGTTTTACCTTCAAGATTCAATTTCACTATTGTCTTATTTCGACAGTAGATTGCTTTCCTTTAGGGGCCATTTCTAATATATTTTTACCTATTGTTAGAACTAAAGGGTGTCCGAACTAGAACGCAATGGTGTCGATGGTGTTCGGTATCGTGAAAGGATAACCAGTTTTTTCTTGCCGCCTAGATCGTTCGATTTAACACCTTTAGATTTTTTTCTTTGGGGTTTTTTGAAGTCGATGGTTTACGCGGATAAGCCGACGACGACTCAAGCCTTCAAAAAGGAAATTGGACGCTGCATTAATGAAATACCGCAGCATTTATGCAAAAAGGTCATTGAAAATTCCATTACAAGATCGCGTGTGTGTCAGCAAAGCCGCTGCGGCCATCTGCACGATATCGTGTTCCATACATAACCTTATTCTGTCTACTTTAAGATATAATAAAGTTTCACGATTTTTTTTTAAATATCTATATTTTATTTAAAATTTAAAAATTGCGTTCTAGTTGGGACACCCTTTAGAAATGTCTGCCAATAAATGCAAGTTATGACTAAATGTGACAAAAAAAAGTTTTGAAGTGCATATTTGTAAAGTAACGGTATTTTTATTATTGATGTTTTACTTTGTCCGATTATGCGTTGAGCGCAAAAAATTGAGTTAATTTTGTTTTTCTATGTAAATTTACAGTTATCATCGAGAATATTGATATTTTTTTTTATATTTGGAAAGATTAGAGTGTAGAGTGCAAATAAAAACAAAAAATTAATAAAAATTATTACGATTTGTTTTAGTTCAGAGAACGTAAATATCATACAAACACTTGTCCGATTATGCGATGGAGCCGCTGTATATTGCCAATCCATTTTAAGTACCACAAAATTAATTTCCGACCCTAAAAAATATGTATTCTCGATCTTTATAGAGAATTATATTTATCGATGTGTTCTTTGAAATACATGCCCTAAAGCTAACAATATGAGCTCTGGGCAAAAAAAAAAGCAAACCAATAATAAATAATAATTTTTATAGGTATACGTTCACAGACAAACGATTATAATCACCCCTATCGTGAATAAAAATTCCACATGAAATTTGTTCCCTTTTATTTTTTTAACATTGAGTTTTAATAGGAAAAATAAAAAAAAAACACTTTATGATCTCTACTTATGTACATACATCTATAATATTCATTTTTCATTAACCCGGCATTTGCAAGTGCAAGTTCGAAAAAGTCAATACATTCACACTTTTTTAGAGTTTTTCGAATAAGTTTTCGTATATAATACGTACACGGCACTCGCATACAAGTAATTGCATGTGTAAAGGCAGGGTAACCTGGCAAAGTCAATACATTCACACTTTTTTACTAATACACTCACATTTTTTCACTTGCAGAGCTAGTCGAGTTTTTCGAATAAGTTTTCGTATATTATACGCACACGGCACTTGCATGCAAGCACTTGCATGTGTAAAGGCAGGGTAAAGTATGGCTGTTTTCATAAACGCAGTATCAGTGATGGAAAATGGGTTTTTGTTTTTCGTACCAACTATATAAATAAAATGTACTTTTTAGACCTCCATGGTACCATTTTTAATATTTGTTAAATAATCATAAAACTTTACCCCAAATATACTTTATCGAAAATTCGATATATCTTATAGCTACATTATTGCGTTAATTGTCGCGATAATCTAAAAATATTCTTATTTATGAAGTATCGAGTCATTTGCGAAAAGTTAATCTTGGTAAATATATATATTTCCAAACTAACTAGAATTATTATTGTAAGAATAAAAGAAATAGAAGAGTTAACTTCTAACGATTTTGAAATCCTCATCACTAGTCCAACTGCCATCTGGTTTTTGGATATAACCGTGGGTCGTTGGTGTTTTTGATAGAATCTTTCGTAAGCGATTGGTCTCAGAAGAGCTTTCCACGCCACTACAGAAACTTCTCCAAGACGAGCGCTTTGCACTCCTAATCTGGTTTTTGAATTTATTCAACGATGACTTATATAAAGACCAGTTACCTGTTCTTTTAGCTTCGTTGAAAAGTTTGCGACAAATCTGTCTGGATTTCGCTATCTCCGTTGACCACCATGGTGGTCTTTCCTTTCCTCTATATACTGAGGGTAAGCACGTTCGAGCCGTTGCTTCATTTATGGAGCCTGTGAGCATGTCCACAGCTTCCTCAATATCACTTATGTTCCCTATTATAGGGGGTTGTGGTAGAATTTCCTTTATGATCTTATTGTGTTCAGACCAATTGGTTTTCCTCCTGTTTAGGTAAGGTATTTTCTTTCCTAGTTTCGTATTTATCGTAAATGTCAGATATCTATGATCTGAGAAAGAGCAGTCATCAGAGACTTTCCAGTCCCCTATCAACTGTTCATGACTCGCACTAGCGAGCGTTATATCAAGAACCTCATGTCTATTTTCAACTACAAAGGTATGTTCTGAACCTCTGTTAACTATCATTAGATCCGAATCTAAAATAAAGTCTAAAATGCACTCACCTCTTTCATTTATATCTGTACTTCCCCAGATAGTGTGGTGAGCATTGGCATCCGCTCCTATTATAACGGGAGTCATCTTTGCGTTGGCAGTTCGCACCGCAGTTCTCATCAGGTTTCCTGGTGGTGGCTCCACTTGATCATGTGCCATATAGCATGAGATCATCCACATCTTTGATGTGTCTGATTCCCACGCAGCTGTTACTATGTCTCCATCGCTATACTTAGATAGAATGAAGATATTAATATGGTCTTTGGCCAGAATGCATGATCTTATTTTACCTGCGTCTTTTTTGTACAATAATTTGTACCCTTTTGCGTTGAGTCCACGAATATCGCCATTGCTGCCTTAGAGTGGTGAAGGTTCACCTGTATCACCTTCATTATTGTCCGGATCATAGATAACGGTAACGTCTACGTCTTCTGAATCGGAGTCCAGAAGTGCGTCCTCGTCCTCCACTTCATCCAGATAACGAAATAGTTCACCCACCATACCGGAGTTTGATTGGGTATCCATTTCATTTTCTGAATTAGTGGGGTCATCTGGGATCTGTTTGCAGTCCATTTCCTGCGGAGCTTCCAGATTTGCGCCGGAAGTTTCGGAGTCGATCTTGTCGTCACCACGATAAATGCGCAACTTTATACTACAGAATCCGTAGTAAAGGTTGTTTTGCCTTTTACGTAGTGGCTCCAAGGATTCCTTATACAGGAGTACGACCGCATTCCTAGTCGTTCCTTCAGGAGCGGAGACCTTTATTACCTTCCAGTTATGGGAAGGTAGATCTGGGTTTCCACTCTGAATGAACGCCAGTATCTCCTCAGGGTTATGTGGTTCTGCCGGAATAATTGCAACTGATCTCGTTCGGCGAGGAATCTCACTGACCGGTATCACCTCCAATTTCGCGCCAGTAAAGGTTGTTTTGCCTTTTACGTAGTGGCTCCAAGGATTCCTTATTCAGGAGTACGACCGCATTCCTAGTCGTTCCTTCAGGAGCGGAGACCTTTATTACCTTCCAGTTATGGGAAGGTAGATCTGGGTTTCCACTCTGAATGAACGCCAGTATCTCCTCAGGGTTATGTGGTTCTGCCGGAATAATTGCAACTGATCTCGGTCGGCGAGGAATCTCACTGACCGGTATCACCTCCAATTTCGCGCCAGGCCACACTTCCCCTAGGGACGCAATTGCTAATTTTAGCAAGTTTGCTGAGCGTTCTGTTGAGCACGCAACCAATTTGACGTGGCCTTGGTACCAGCCAGCATCTACATTTTGAGGAGATGGTCCTGGATTATCCTTAAGGATTTTCCAGTATACCTCCAACATTTTACGATAAACTATCATCCAGTTATCCTGAGAAATAGCTCCGTCGCTGTTACTTTTGTCAACAATCGCCCTCATTAGATGGTTCTTGGCAGCCTCACTATAGGGCATGTTAACTGTGTGGGCCTGCTTCGGACGTTTAGTCCTTGGCTGCTGACCCTGTTGTGAAATTGGCTCCTCCTCTGACCTTTGCCTTTTGGGCGCAGCAGAGTCAGCTTGGTCCGCTGATCCTGTGCTGGTTGAGGGATTGGAGCAGTCTGATTGGGCCAAAAGGGTTCTGGCCCATTTTAAATGCGATTTTTCGTCGTTGGTAAGAGTGCTAACCGATTTCGTTCCGAGTCGGTCAACGATTCTTAAGGCGGCACGCCCTTGTACAAAAGCCCTCCTGGATGGATCTTTGCGATTAGGATGATTTTTATTTGCCGTATGGCCGGGGAGTGGAGCAGTTGATGGACCCAACGTCAAGGTCGACGATCCTTCTTCCAAAATCGCAGGAACAACTGCAGGGTCCGCAGCGTTCAATATAGGAGGTTGGGCTGACTTATCAGCGAGGGCTTGTGCAGCTTTGGAAGTACTTGGTTTGATGTCCAGAGTGACTTCGCTGCGGGGATGCAAACCATCAGAAGATTTGATGGTTTGTGTGAGTTTTTTACGATCGGCCAACTTGGATATCCCTGGCTGACCTTTCGTTATTGTTGTTTTTTGTTTTGTTTTTGTTTTTAAATTAGTTGAGTTCATTTTTGGTCCCACGAGTAGGCACGTAAGGGGATAGACCATCCATGCAGTGACGGCGTACATGGACTAGGCAAAATACTAATTTACAACCGACCCGTGTCTTGGCGTTGGAGGGGAGCTGTTAGCGACTAGTCTTCTTTAACCACTAACTAGCCATTCAGGTTCTTGGCACTGCTACCAACCACGCTAACCTTACAAGTGGAGACAGTTTTGGTCCGCGGGTTGCACTTTAGATTTAGGGAAGGATAGTGTTACCACTAGTGACCACTATGGTCCAGTGTGCCACTAGCCTTAACATTGTTCCTATATCACCAGTTTGTTCCCCCCTTGCTACCATTCGTTTCAAATGTAACACAAAGGCGTAGCAAACCGGCTCTCCCCTCTACCTAATCACAACCTAGCAATGCAAAGAATGTCTAGACCATTTGTTAGAAAATGTATCTTAGACATATTTACATCGCTTAAGCTTTCAGCGCCACTAGTGACCATTTGTGTAAAAATGTATCACAGTCGCGATGAAAGCTACATGTTGTGAAATCCGCCACCTGGGGACGCGTCCGATGGGAGACTGACTAAACTCCACACGGATAAGGAGATATCTGCTCCGGAAGTTTTTGACCAGGAGTCAATGTTTATATTTGAAAACGTGTCGTTAGCACGAACAGAGAATTTTCTCTTCGTAAGAAATGATTTTACGAAATTAAACATTTTTGGTCCAATGGCCTATTTTAAAAGTTTTTGAAGTACCATATGAACTCCTATTCTATCAAAGGCTTTTATGAAATCAATAGAAAGTATGGATGTATGTTTTTAATAGAGCGATTTTTGCATATGATATTATCTAAGTACAAAAGGGAATCGGTGGTGCTAAGACCAGTCTGAAATCCTGTCTGATTACCAGATAAAAGTTTATTTTTTTATGTACCACATGAGTCGCCTGGAAACCATTTTTTCGAGTAACTTTGAAATGCATGGGAGTAAAGAGATTGGTCGATATGAATCTATGTTATCAATTGGTTTATTACTTTTGTGGATTGTCACCACAGAAGCAGTCTTAAAAAATTGAGGAATTATTCCTGAATCGAATATATTGTTGTAAAGGTTAAGAATACGTAGTTTAAATAACTCTGGTAACATATCAATCATGTGATAGGTTATTTTATCCAGACCTGGGGTTTTTCCTTTGGACGTTCTTGGACTGTATAATAGTTCCTCAATTTTGAAAGGTGTCTCTATATACATGGATCGAGGTGGACAAGAAGTCACAGCAGGGGATGATAGAATTTGTAATGTTTTCGCATTAAACTCATTTGAAAAATTAGAGTCTCTAGAGAGTTGGGACCAATATCTAGCAAATGTTTCTGATATTTCGTAGGCTGATGTAATAATGTTATTATTACAAGAAATGGAGGAAATAGTACGAGGAACATAATTTCCCGTTAGTTTCCTTATATTTTGCCACAGTTTTGCAGAAGAAACTGTTGGGTTAATGTTTTCGGTAAATTCTTTAAATGAATTAGTTTTCGCTAATTTATTTGCCCGATTAAAAATAGCATTATTTTTCTTATAGTTAACAAGGTTATCTGTAGTCACATTGAGACGGAATTCTCTAAATGATATCTGTTTATTATCTCTAAGTCTTTGAAGTTCGGGGGACCACCAAGGGACGGATTTTGTTCTTTTTTTATTAGATGATACAGGGATGCTTTCGTTTGCGGAAAGTTTAATAATTTTCCTTATGGAGGCAGCCTCCTTATTAACATTTACAGAAGAAGTAAATTTATGGTTGAAATAAACAATTTTGTTTCGAAAGATGTCCCAATTGGCCTTTTTGGTATTAAATTTTGAAAGTTTCGACGTTTGTTGTTGGTAATTGGTATGAATTTGTGTAATAATCGGGAAGTGATCATTATTGTGTAGATCGTTTATAACATTCCAACGACACATCGGTACGATAGATAGGGAAGAAATTGTAATATCAATATGGGAAAAGGTATTATGTGTACCATCGTTAAGAACTGCAAGGTTAGAGTTTAAAATGAGATTTTCAATTGCCGTGCCTTTACTGTTTGAGTTTGGAGATCCCCAGAGAGGACTCCATGCATTAAAATCACCATTAATTACACTGTGCTAGAATTTGACACTTTTTTTGTGACAAACGGGGCACCTGGCGGGTTAACCTAATTCGGCTACGCTGAATCCAGTGGTGCTAACCGTTTTTTTAGGTTAGATTGTTTTTTTTAGAAATATACCGTTATTTCGAAAATGGAGGAGGTTGCACAACATATATTCGCGTAACTCAAAAACGGTTTAGTTTATTGAATAAACTAAAAAAACCGAAATTCCGCAATGAAATTTTCTTTAAGTAATGTTAAACTTTTTTCCAATATGCGCAGTCGTTGTAGAAACATAATTTTTTTTTTTACCAAAAAAAATTGTTTTTTTTTTTTAGCAAAATTTCAAAAATTTTGTTTTTTAAAACGGCATAAAAAATTGCAGCTGTGCTTCTAATTTCTTCTGCAGGTATAGCAAACAAAGTTCCAAACAAAACAAGACATAAATAATTAAAATCTGTCTACAACTTTTGATTTTATTCACAAAAGATGAAATATATAATAACCAGACGAAACTTCAAAAATTAAAACATTTATTTTTGTTGTTAATTAAAGTTTTAAGTTTTTTTTTAAAAATTTATTCTTCTTCCTCCTGCAGATTCCAACAAATATCCCTTAATAGCGAATCAAGTTGTTTGCCACTATACCAGTGTTCGAGTCTAACTGTTACTTGGTGAAATCTCTCGCCATGTTCATCAGACTCGGCTGGTGATTGTTCATTAAATTTTTCTGCATGACAATGCAAAAAATGTATTTTCAATGACATTTTGACGTTTAAGTTTTTAAATGCGGTTAGCATATCTCCAATTAAAATTCGCCAATTTTCAGACCGATGATTTCCTAATACATTTTCTATTACTGATTTCACAGAATTCCAGCCCAATAGCTCCATATCATTCAATGCAAGTTCAAATTGTTGGTCCTTCATTAGACGACGAATGGCCGGTCCATTAAGAATTCCTGTAAAATAAAAACATTATGATATGAAATATAAATCTAATTTAATAAAGTAGCTAGAGTTCATACCTTCTTTTACTTTCATGCCGCTTAATCGTGGAAAAATTCGGCGTAATTCGGTAAAAGCAATTCCATCTAGGTTCAATGCTTTTATAAAATTTTTTACAATACCCAGTTTGATGTGGAGTGGAGGAAGCAAAATCTTTTCCATCGGCACAAGTGGTAATTCAATAATATTATTTCTCTGCAATCTGCTTTACTCACGTATAGCCCAATCCCGTGTATTGAACTGGTCGCCATGGAAACGCGTATTCCATAAGCACATGAAGCACATATTTTTAGTATATCCCAATTGCATGCCTCTTAAAAGAGAAACCACTTTTAAATCTGCGCATATTTTCCACTTGTGGTCTTCATATTTAATTAACTCTATTATTTTTTTCATTGATGCGTATGTCTCTTTAGTAATTGTGCTAAGTGCTATCGGAATAGGACTTTTTAAATTAGTGACATGTAGCAAAACTGCTTTTAAGCTACTTTTGGACGAATCGATGAATAAGCGCCAATCTTCAGGATTATATTCATGTTGCATTGTTAAAACTAATCCGCGAATGTCAGTACAATACGCGAGAGAATTATTCTCAATAGATTTTAAATTTTTTTTTGTAAAAATTCAAAAAGAGAAAACTTTTTCTCTTAAAATTACTTTTATAAAATTTCTTCGTTAATTTAGAAATAAACAACAACATTAAAATAGGAATTGTTATTTTACTAAATAACGAGACAATTACTTTATATCAAGACTGCAAATATTTTGGTTTAAATTTAAATAGTTATTGTGATATGGTAAAACTTATTCCGCGGGCTATACAAGTATTCCTTCTCTTGCCACATTTCGATCAACTGTAGAACCGCTTCTTTGCACCAATCATACTGGAACAACATAAAAATTGCAATAAAAAAATACATATGTACTTACTTTTGTTAATTGCTTTTCAATCCATTTTCAATAATAAATTTGTATAGTTTTTTTTTTGTATTTTTGTTTTACGATTTATAAATTATATTTCTTAAATTTTCAATAAATTTTTGCCGCCACAAAATTTTTGTTATAAAAAACAGCTGATGTCAGATGGTTTGTCACTTGAAAATAGAACTCGTTGTAAATAAAAAATGTCATGTGTATTGCACACATAGAAATAACACATGATATTGTTGAAGGTGTTCAGACTATATGTACAAATTTGACATGCGACAAAGTGAGAATCCACATGACAAATACACATAATGTGAACACACCTTAATTTTTTATATTTGCTTCTTGTACGAAAAGAAAAAAGTCGTTATAATTGATTTGCTTACACCTATAGTTCACACACATAAACTTCAAGTGCGATCGTATCACACAAACGCGTAAAGAAGAAAATAACAACAAAATTTATTTTGTTCTTGTTGCTATTATGCTCACAGTATTTTTTATAAATTTTTACAAAGAAATCTTTGTTCGGAGTTTCCTAAAATGTATATAGTTGAAGTTTCTCAAAAAGACCAAAATAAGGTTTAGACGACCAGCCGACCAAACAAATAAATGGCCGACCAAATTTGGTCGGAAAAGACCAACAATGGCAACGCTGGTTATATCACTGAGAGAATGATTTATAAGAGAAAATTTTAGGTTAGTGGTTGAGAGATACAGAAAAGAAAATGTTATATTAAATATATTTCAATAGTGTTTCATATAATTTATTTAATATACATATGTATATGGTTTTATATTACAAGATTATGCTTCTAGAAAAGTTTTGTCACAACGTGTTCAGCTTCGCTTCTCTAATCAAACCGCGTTTGTCTATATTTTATAGAGTTGCCATCTGTTCTTCATTTCCTGCATGCCAAGTTAACAACTCGTATAACATCTTCCCCTCCAAATTAATAAACTGGAAGATATTAATTCTGTGAGCAATCGTAGTCGGCTAAGCGTTTAGGTGGTCTGACTTGGCGTCGTGGCCTGTGTAGTTCACTATTCTGTTGACTGGGATTTTCCTTACTCAAAGGTTGGGAATTATTGTGTCCGGGTATTGAGGCTGAAGAGTCTCCTGATGATGAAAATTCCAATGGTTCAGATGGTGCAACTGACACGTTATCCTTAGGACCCGATGGCACTATTGGCATATTCATTTTTGCATCCGAGTTCTTTTCTGATATTTTGATCGAAGTTGACGGTTTTATATTTGTTCGATTTCTTCTATATTGGGTACCGTTAACATAAACAGCATATGAACGATCAGACGTCTTGTCCCTTATGAATCACTTAGACCATAATTTACCCGTATCCGGTCTTAACTGCACTGTAACACTTTGCCCAATTTCGAGATCTGGTAGTTCTTTCGTTGATCGATCAGAATAGTATTTTGCCTTTCTCCTGTTCTGGTTTATCTTATCTGGGACGTGAGGAACGATTGTTGGTTTGAAACTTTCATTAATAGCCGGTAACCCACATCTCGTCTTCTTTGACATTAGTCTCTGAACGGGGCTGCTTCCCACCTTATTCGGTGTGTTACGCCAATGTAATAAGGACCACCACATATCTTCCTTTTCGGCCTTCATAATTATTCTTTTCGCTGTTTTTACTGCAGATTCTGCTTTCCCGTTACCTTGTTGATAATATGGTGACGATGTTATATGTTATCGGAAATTACATTTTCTGGCACACCATATCTAGCAAACTGTTTCATCATAAAGGGTGGCCCAAAAAAGACAGAAGGATTAAAAATAACTGTATTTTTTTTTTTGTTTTTATTTTTTATTAATTTTTTTTTATGTTTTTAAATATTTAATTCATGGAAATTTTTTACATCTAAGTGTGAAATATAATATCTCTCAAATGGTGTCCATTTTCTTGCAAACAAAAATTGACTCTTAACCGCATTTTCCATTACTGCCCGTAGAGTTTCTGGTTCCAAGTTCCTTATTTCTGCTTGAATGTTCTGCTTAAGCTCTTGAATTGTTTGGGGTTTATTGATATACACAACTCCTTTCAAATAGCCCCACAAAAAAAATCTGGAGCAGTCAAATCTGGTGAACGTGGAGGCCAAGCAAAATCACAATTTCTGGAAATTATTCGTTCACCAAAAATGTTATGAAGAAGTTATAATTTTCTCTGGCTATTTGACTAAAACGAATAGCATATTGCAGGGGTGCCTGATGATCTTGGGGAAGCAGTTGCTGTACCATTTGAATTTTATACGGAAACATTTTAAGATCCCGCTTCAAAATTCTTTGCAGGGATGTTCTGGACATTCCCAATTAAGCAGAACGACGACGAGTAGAGACAGATGGATCTTCGTTTACACTCTGCCGTACAGCCTCCACAACTGCTTCATTGCGTACAGATCGACCTCTTCCTGGCAGATCTGACACTTTTCCATGTTCCTCAAAACGGGAGACTAAGTTCCTAATCATGTTGTCACTGGGTGCTGTTCGGACATTAAAATGACGATAATTTCGTTGAGTTGTAATAATTGACCTTCCAGAAGAATAAAAAAATTCAATGATTTTGACGCGTTTCTGCATATCATATGATGATTTATCTCCAAAAACCAGTAAATAACCTGCAAAAGACAAAAAAAATTATTAAACACAAAAAAGATATAACTATTTTTAATCCTTCAGTCTTTTTTGGACCACCCTGTATTATCTATGACTGAACGTGGTGTCAAATCAGGCAGCTTGCAACATTCGAAGAAATCCGAATAATGGTCAACCATTATGAGCATTTTTTCCGGTTTGTTATTGTATTTCACAAAAAAAAAACATCCATCGAGATTATCTGCCAGGCGTATGTGGGTATTTCATGTGACTGCATTGGCTGTTTCAGCTGCGACTCCGAGAATTCCGCACACGTTTCACAGCTTCGGACTTTCTCCTCTATTTGCTGACACATACCTGGCCAAAACATGTTCTCCTTTGCTAATTTAGTACAATTTTCAATGCCGGAGTGGCTAGCGTGAGATCTATCAGTCATTAGTTAGCAGAGACTTTTTGGTATTACGACCTGTTTCAGGCGAAAAATCAAACCGTCCTGAAAAGTCAATTCGTGTTTGAATTTAAAAAAACATTTGAGAGCATTATCAACATCCTTTATATACGATGGCCAACCTTCAACAATATAAGACTTTAGAATTTTAAATGAGTCGTCCCTGGATGTTTCCTGACATATTTGCTCTACACAGTCGTAAGACAGTTCCAAATTTTTAATTAGCTTATGTTTACTCACGCCCGTAATGGAAAAAATGTTGTTCCTCTTCATCTGTTTTCCAAATTTCTCGTCATCAAGTTTCATTGCGGCCCTTGACAGACTATCTGCTACTATATTCTCCTTTCCGCTAACAAACATTATATCAAATGTATAGCGTTGAAGTATCATCAACATTAACTGCAACCTTTTGGGTGCTTTGAGTAGCGGTTTCTTGAAAATGTTAATTAATGGTTTGTGGTCCGTTTTTATAGTTACTGCGGGGTTTCCAACGATAAGTTGATCGAATCTAACGCAAGCAAACACGATGGCCAATAGCTCCTTTTCAATCATTGCGTAGTTTTGTTCTGGTTTAGTCAACTGGCGTGACGCAAACGCTACGGGCTTCTTATCCTGAAAAACTGCAGCCCCTAGTCCCGTAGATGACGCATCACAATGAATTTCAACAGCCTCTCCGACCTTATAATATTGCAAACCCTCTGTATTTATTATGGTAGTTTTTAATTCATCAAATTCTGCCAACGCTTGCTCAGACCATACCCATGGAACATTTTCAACGAACTCGTATAACAGAAAATAACGGAAATAATCAAGAAAAATTATTTATAATTAATTTTTTTCGTAAATATCAGATTATAACTTATTTTCGAACTTTAAAAATAAATGGCATAAGTCCATTTATTGCAAAAAATTCATTAAGTCAACAATTGAAATTTAAAAAATGTTCGTGTAGTATGTAAATAAAAGAGTAATAAAATTAACAGTTATTATGATCAACCATAATTGAAATATGTAGTTTGTCTTTCACCAAAGCATTAAAAAAGAACAAAAAACTATAAAGTTTATATCAAACCATTCAACAAAAATCTTTTTATAAAAGTTATTTTGAGTGATTTAATATTAAAAACACAATATAAATCACAATTTTGATTTTTGATTATATGGTTGAGCTATTTTCAATCTATGTTTAGAAAATAAACATATTTTAAGTTTTATTTTTGTTCAAATTATGACTTGCGTTTTATTTTTAAAATTTCAAATAAAATTTATTTCTTGCATACCACAGTAAATAATTTATGTAATCTTTATCAGGCCAGTAAAACTGATATTTTATATTTTTTAAGTGATATTCATAAAAATGTTCTAGACAGAAGTTGACCAGTTTTACTAAATCTTATAATCGTTACTGTTTCTGCTTCTAACAGTCTGCATTTCATGATGGGAAGCAAGCAAATTGGTACCACGAAAAGTGTTTCTTTACTAAACAACACCCTAAATCTGTTGGAGACATTGCTAATTTTGAAAATCTACGATTTGAAGATCAACAAAAACTTCAGAAGGAACTCGGTAAGTAATTAACAAACATCGCTACATCAGGAGCTTTATATTCACGGTTATAAAGTTCTGAATATGCGGGTAACACTAAATATCAAATTTGGCTGTACTATTCCTAATCTATATTATAATTAAATATTTCGTGAATTCCCGAGATCGTGCTAAAAAAAATTTCGGAAATAAAAAAATGTCGGAAAATTACAAAAATTACATTAAAAGAAAATAACGACATGATTTTTTTAAATGGTAAATAGAAGATGTTGCTTTAATATCACCTATCTTCAATTTCTTTGTAGGGAATAAACCATATTTTCCGTGTTTCTCATATTTGTAATCAGTATTTTAGATATTTTATACTTTTTAATTTTATGAACTTTGAAGGATATAAGTATATATTATAAGGGTTAAATTACACTATTGTAACTAAACAATCCTTAACATAAAAGGTTGAACTGTATATTTTATATGTATGTTGATTTCTTTTAAGTGATTTCAAGAGATTTATTGATGTTCATTCCTTGAGTGGTTAATTGTAAGTGTCGTTATAAATACAGTTCAACCTTGGTATAACGAATCTTAAGGGGATTAGAAAAAAACGTTATATCGAATAATTCGTTACAGTGAGGTTCGTTGAAGGAAAACACTGTATTTTGTAGTATTAAAATTAAAAAATAGTATTTAATTCAAAAATAGTTGACATTTATAAAATAATAAGTCTGAGCCAGTGATTAACTACTAGCTAGATTAGAACGGAACAACAACTGCTGCAACAAGCTCTTGGGAACAATAAATTTTTCTTCAAATATTTCAGCCGTTAGTCTAATGTATACTGCTGTCGACTACGAATGTATGTTTGCTGGAGACGTTGTCGTTGCAAACACAATCATTTTGTGTGTATCTGTTTCATATAATTTGGATTAATTGATGGAAATCGTTATGAAAAGGTTGTAAGTTGACAAAATTCGTGAGAATATTTTTTTTTTAATAATTAACAAACACAAACTGCGAAGCTTTTGGCTTATCTGCAGAAAACACCCAGAGTCTTTGGCAAGAATCGAACCCGCAACCCTTTGACTGATAATCCGGCACTCTATCGCCTAGTCTATTCTAGTATTCGTAATAGAGAGGTTTATTTTGTATTAATTCTTAAATCAAAAAATTCGTTAAATCGAGGAATTCGTTATAGTGAGGGTCGTTATATCGAGGTTTGACTGTATTGTGATAAATGAAAGTCAGTTTTTATTATTAGAGCAACTAGTTGTCGCTTTGACTTTATTATCAGAATTGATCTTTATTACTAAATACATACTACTTATATACTACTTATGAAAATATACTAGACGACTAATTCTTAAACTAATGTATGGGAATATTTTGGGTAATTTGAATTGACTTAAAGTATTCCCATACATATGGTCGTAGCTGAATGCGTGTGTCCATTTCAAGTGCATTGCAACCCAGACGTTTACTACAGTGTCTATTTACACCAAGCCGCTAATGGGCATGCACCTTATGTATATCTGTTTGTTTTGTTTAGTTACTTAAAACAATGCATTCATGTAATAATGCTACACCTCCTTTCTTAATAAGAATGTTCATATAACATTTTTTTTTGTTGTATGGACATTCTTTTACAAACTATTTATATTTAGATAATATTATTGTGAGTTTATAATGGTATATGAATTTGTAATGGGGTATTTGAATTAGTAATGGGGTATTTGAATAAGTAATGGGGTATTTGAATAAGTAATGGCGTATTTGAATAAGTAATGGGGTATTTGAATAAGTAATGGGGTATTTGAATAAGTAATGGCGCCTTTACAATTCTTTTACTTATCGTGATAAATTTTAAGTCTATTCTTATGTACTATTTGCTCTTTATTTGTTTTCTTATCCACTATGGTTATATTATTTCTTAGATCTATATTTACAATTTGAAAAGGACCTTTGTAGTTTGGTTCTATTTTATGTCCTGATTCATTTCTTAATAAAACTAAATCACCTATTTTTAAATTACAATTTATAGTGTTCTTATCATAAATCTCTTTTGAATTAAATTTATTTTTATTTAATAATAATTGGGCTCTCTTATGAGCTACTTCTATTCTAAATTTTGCTTCTTTGGCATAATCATCTATATTATACAATGGAGAGATTCTATCTATAGTATCAAATTGTGTAAATGAATTTGGAAGTTTGGAGAAAACTAGTTCATATGGACAGTAATTATGCACTGTTGAAGGGGTGGTATTGAAACAGTAAGTAAAATATTTTATCCATATGTCCCAGTCCGTCTTGTCTACTGAAATATAAGAACGTACGTATTCGTTAAAAGTTCTATGGCTTCTTTCGATCGTTCCTAATGTTTGATGGTGGTGGGCGGTTGAGATTAGTTTTTCAATTTTTAATAATTTACATATTTCTGATAAAATAGAATTTTTATACTCTGTTCCCATGTCTGATATGAACGTCTTCATTGGACCATAGGTAAGTATAAAGTTCTCAAATATAGCTTTTGCTATTGTTTTAGCGCTCTTGTCTTGTATTGGTATTGTTACTAAGTACTTAGTTAAGTCGCATATTAGCGTTATTGCATACTCATTTCCTTGAATTGATCTCGGAAATGGTCCTACTGTATCAACATATACTATGTCAAATGGTTTATCCGGTGTTTCTGTTATGGTCATAGGACATTTTATATGCTTCGTTGTTTTTGCTATCTGGCATTTGTGACATGCTTTTACATAATTAGATATATCTTTTGACATATTTTTCCAATAATAATATCTTCGTATCTTTTGTGTAGTTCTATATATTCCACAATGTCCTCCTTCTATAGGATCATCGTGATATTTCTGCAGTATATCAAGAATTGCCTTGGCATTCTTATTATTGATTTGGGTCACCTGTTTTAGTAGCGCTACTTTAATTTTCTTTAATACATTATTGCCCATTATTTTAAAATCATTAAAAGAGATAAATTCAAAAATTTTCTCACTAGGTGCCACTTGTAAATTATAAATATTATGTTCACCGGCCACTTTTTCGAGCCTAGGGAAAAATTGTCCTAAGTCAAGATTCCCGTTAGTAAACAAATCATTTATTTGTATATATGTTACTATAGATTTCCCTCGTTTGATGTAGCATCTTCCAGGGGAAATCTTTAGTTTATAGTATTTCCTGACGTCAGTGTTATTTAAAGGTTCATATATACTGGGCTTATTATTTTTATTTTCATCAATTTTCTGCTGTTGAACTACTGTATTATTATCATTATTTGCATGTTTATTGGTCATAGATCTGGTTGTGACTTTTAGTATAGAATTATTCATTTCTTTTAAGTCGTTAATGGTTATCCTTGATAACGCGTCCGCAACGTAATTATCTTTTCCCCTAAGATATTCAATAGTAAAGTCATATTCCTCTAAGTCGAGTCTCATTCTTATTAGTTTGGAACTTGGATTCTTCATAGAAAATAAATAAGATAATGGTTTATGATCAGATCGTACTAAGAAATGTTTTCCATATATGTATGGTCTAAAATGTGTAATAGCCCAATGGATGGCAGTTAATTCTTGTTCAATAATAGCTTTATTGCTTTCACCCTTACTGAATGCTTTAGAGGCATATGCTATAGGTAGATGTTTTCCTTCATATTCTTGTGTTAATACTGCCCCACAAGCTTTTTTGCTTGCGTCTGTTGTTATGCAAAATTGTTTATTGAAATCGGGGTATTGAAGCAATGTTGGCTTCATTAAGGCCTTTTTAAGATATTCAAATGCGAAATTGCAATCATCTGTCCATTCGAATTTTGTATTCTTTTTAGTTAGTTGTGTTAAATGTCTTGAATATTCTGAAAAATTTTTAATGAATCTTCGATAGTAGTTGCAAAAGGCGACAAATCTTTTTGCACTATCTGCATCTGTTGGTTTAGGGTAGTTTTCAATTATTGCATATTTAGTGTCATCCGGCAGTATTCCTTTGTCAGTACATTTGTGACCAAGGTATGTAACTTCCTTCATGAAAAAAGAACATTTTTCTGGGTGTAGTTTTAGATTGTGTTTTCTACATAACTCGAAAACTTCTCTTAGATTTGAAAGCATATGTTTCTCTGAACATCCTAATACAACTAAATCATCCATATACAGGAAGGCTTGGTTGGGTTTTAATCCACTAAAAGCTAGTGTCATCATTCTTTGAAAAGAATTAGGGGCTATTTTTAGACCGTATGGTAATCTCGTAAATCTATATGAACCGTTGTTTGTCGAAAACGATGTTAAATCCCTAGATTTGTTTTCTAAACTAATTTGATGAAATCCAGACATTAAGTCTAAACAAGAAAAGTATTTTGCTCTACCTAGTTGGTCTAATATGTCATCTATCCTAGGTAGTGGGAACTTATCTGCAATTAGTTTTTTATTTATTTGTCTATAATCTACGACAAGTCTCCATCTTTTATTTTCAGTATTTGGGAGTGATTTCTTGGGTACTAATAAGATTGGACTGTTGTATTCGGAGTAAGATGGTTCCACTATTTTGTCAGTTATTAATTTGTTAACTTGTCTGTCTATTTCTTCTTTATGTGAATGCGGTATTCTGTAATTCTTTATATATATCGGTGTTGGATCTTTTACTCTTAACTTTTGTTCATAAAAATTGTTAGTGCTAATTGGTTCTGTTTCTAATCCAAAAATATCGCTGTATTCAGAGCATATGTTAGTTAGTGTTGTGTTAAAAGGTATTGGAAAATTTTTCTGTAATTTTTGTAATATTGTTGATTTTTTATTGGTGTTACTATTATTAGTTTTATTTGTGATTATATCATAGTTTGATATTTGTTCGTTTAATATATTGTTTGGATTTAGTGATGTATTAGTGTTATTAGTATTTAAGAAACGAATATAAGCAAACTTAGTGTTTATTAGTGTATTTGCAATAAATACGCCTGGTATTGGTTCTTGATTTGGTATCAATAATTCAGTTTCTGTGGAGCATATATTTATTTTACGTATTACTTCTGACCTTGCTGGTAAGACAATGTTATTATTATTATTTGTAAGTGGTATTTTTATATCTTGTGGTATATTAAAAGGTCTAAGGATAAGATAATCAAAATCCTCATTAAAATCTAAAACGCAGTTGTATTTTTTCATAAAATCCATACCAATTATACCATCGCATGGTATCGGAAATTCATCATTTACTATATGAAAGTTGTGTGGTATCTGGAAGTTTTGGGCTCTTAGCTCAAAAAATTTAGTTCCTAAGGAATTTATTTCACCTTTTCCTATCCCACTTAATGTTGTTATTTTGTTTTTATTGATTTCCTCTAATTTAAAATATTTTGATTTAACTATCGAAATATCTGCTCCAGTATCTACTAACAATGTTATTTGAATATTTGTGTTATTAATGTAAGCATTTATGAAAAAACAAAAGTTAAGATTAAGATTATATATTTTTGTTTTTATTGGTTTGATCCTAGGGGAAGATACGAGTTTTCCGAATCTCTTTCATTGCTTGCCGTCGTATGTACGTAATTTCGGTTTCTATTGTAATTAGTTCGTCTTTGATGGTAAGTATTATTTTTATTTCTGTTGTTATTGTGGTTTCTATTATTATTGTTTCGAGAGTAGTTGTTTCGTCCACGAAATCTATAGGAATTATTATTTGGTCGTTGTTGAAAATGTAATATTGTATTTTGTTGTCCAGTTGCTTCTGTACAACTGTTGACAAACTTGCTGATTGCTTCATTCATATTACTAAACTGTCCGGCTTCCATAATAAGTTTTACTTTATCATTGGTACAGTTCTTTGTCATTGCTTTTACTGCTGTCTGTGTTGCATATTTATTTGCGATTTCGTTTGTTACTCCATCAGCTATGTACGCATTTTCTAATGACTTAGTAATAGCTTCTATTTCACTACAATATGTATTAGCAGTTTTATTATTTTGTCTAATATTCATTGCTTTTGCTGTCAAGACCTCGACTGACTCGCCTTTAATTGTATTTTCTAATTTGTTTACTATATCTGCTATGGTATTTTCATTATTTATAATATTTCTGGTATTTCCTTTTAATTTTGTTTTTATTAAAGATACTGCTATGATTTCATGTGAACCTTTGATTGAGTCTACTAAGGCTATTGCATCTAAAAATGATCGTAAATTTTCTGCCTTTCCGTCAAACTCAGGAATTAATTTAGAGGCGGTGTTAAGAAATTCTACCACTGTTTGAGACATTGTTGCTTCTATTTTATTTATTATTGGAAAAATTTTTTCGATTTGTATCCTTTCATGGATATTATTTGATATATTTATATCGAAATTCTTTTTTGCTGTTATTCTTAATACTTTGTCTCTTGTGTCTTGGTAAAATGCTTCAGCAGCTATCTTATGATTTTTTGTAAGTCTTTCGTAATTTACATTTAAAAGGGTTCTAATTTCTTCTAAACTATTAATTAGTATTTTCAAATGTTTATGTAAAGTATCGTCTTTTATTGGTCTGTCCAAATTCAGACATTTATAGGATTTCTCTATTTCTACTTTAATGTTTCTGCATCTTTCAAGAATGCTTTTCCAATCCATATACAAATTTTCTTCTTTCTTCCTTTTATTTATATTGTATTTGATTCATTATTTCTATTTTGATATCTTTTCTTTAAATTTTTATGATGCATTTGATATATGCGACAAAAGAAATTTATGATTAATATTAAAGTTATTATAACTAAGAATATTTCTATTTTAAAAGTATTAATATTTTCTTCTCTTATATCTACTTCAGTTACTACGTTTGCTCGTGGATGATCAAAGGTAGTCTTCGAATTACACATTGTTTAAAAAAAATTTGTTGAAAGAAAAAAAATTAGTGTTTGTCAACGGCGGTTAACGCCTACCGACCTATACGTGCATCTAGTGCACTGTAGTTTTTTTTTGTATTAGTTCATCGAGTTGGTTGATTCTCAACCAAATTATTGTCGACCGCTCCCAAGTTAGTGGTTCCTTGCTGTTGACTTCTCTTAGTAACTGGGATCTCTCTCTCTTCCATCTGCAGAGTAATCCACCTCTGCGTTTTGGTCTTGTCACTTGTGGTTTTTTATTTATTGGAGTATCATCCTTCTTTTTAGGCTGCTTCTGCCTTGCTCTATACTCCTCTAGAGTTAATGGTTTTGGGCCTGCTTTGGAATCCATGCACCTTTTGGCCAGGTGTTTTCTTCCTTCTCTTTTGTCAGGCCGTTATTGGCTGGACTGACAGTATTTTAAAAAAATTTTATTATTCCATCCGACCTATACGTGCATCTAGTGCACTGTAGTTTTTTTTTGTATTAGTTCATCGAGTTGGTTGATTCTCAACCAAATTATTGTCGACCGCTCCCAAGTTAGTGGTTCCTTGCTGTTGACTTCTCTTAGTAACTGGGATCTCTCTCTCTTCCATCTGCAGAGTAATCCACCTCTGCGTTTTGGTCTTGTCACTTGTGGTTTTTTATTTATTGGAGTATCATCCTTCTTTTTAGGCTGCTTCTGCCTTGCTCTATACTCCTCTAGAGTTAATGGTTTTGGGCCTGCTTTGGAATCCATGCACCTTTTGGCCAGGTGTTTTCTTCCTTCTCTTTTGTCAGGCCGTTATTGGCTGGACTGACAGTATTTTAAAAAAATTTTATTTATTCCATCCTTTTTTATGGGTGCTCTATTTGTTAAAGCACTCCAAGGAATTTTGAATTTCTTTGGGTGCTCTGTATTTTTAAAGCACTCCAAGGACTTTGGATTTCTTTGGGTGCTCTGTATTTTTAAAGCACTCCAAAGGACTTTGGATTTCTTTGGGTGCTCTGTATTTTTAAAGCACTCCAAAGAAGTTTGGCAGGATCGCCATGTGATAAATGAAAGTCAGTTTTTATTATTAGAGCAACTAGTTGTCGCTTTGACTTTATTATCAGAATTGATCTTTATTACTAAATACATACTACTTATATACTACTTATGAAAATATACTAGACGACTAATTCTTAAACTAATGTATGGGAATATTTTGGGTAATTTGATTTGACTTAAAGTATTCCCATACATATGGTCGTAGCTGAATGCGTGTGTCCATTTCAAGTGCATTGCAACCCAGACGTTTACTACAGTGTCTATTTACACCAAGCCGCTAATGGGCATGCACCTTATGTATATCTGTTTGTTTTGTTTAGTTACTTAAAACAATGCATTCATGTAATAATGCTACAGTATTATGTTTAACACAGCACAGCTATGGTTCAGAATAAACCAAAGCATGGATAAATTTTGATCATTTTTTTTTTTTTGATATTTTCTTTTCATTATTATTAAATACTCAGTTTTACTTCATGTACGATACATTTGCAATTTAAATAGTAGATATGGTAATACATTATACTTCAATTTTCAAAACTTATAACTAATAAAGGGTGTCCCAACGCAATGGTGTCAATGGTGTTCGGTATCGTGAAATGATAACCAGTTTTTTCTTGCCTAGAATTGAAGAAATGAATGTGGAGGGCATGTGGTTTCAACAAGACGGCGCACAGTGGCTGAAAATCGTTGGCCAAAAGTCGATTTTTTTTGTCACCGATTTTTAAAATTTTTACACCTTTTTGGAGCTAATATATCCATATTAAGGTAGCCAAAAAATTAGGTTAAACTATTAATAATTGTGAGCGTGGCATGCTGTCAAACTCAACTGTTTTTTTAATTTCAGAAAAAGGTGTTTTTTATTTGTTTTTTGTCAAAAATAAATGGTTACTACTCGCAAGCTATCATCGATAATGGCCTGTGGTCTTTTTTATAATGTTGGTAGGATTATAGTCTTAAGTTGTTGTAAGTGGTTACCGCTCTAGCGTTTAATATTAGGGGCGTTATGAAATATTTATGAAACTATACTATATTTTTCTGAAATTTAAACTTTAGTGGAATAGAACTTCTAGGGAACAAAAGGGAACAAGAAACGTATACCACCCGAAGAAATGTGAAAGTGTCTTTTTTAACCCTATATATACTTTTGCACCCGCCACGACCCGCGGGTAGAACACTTTTTTAATTTTAATGAAATTACTCTTAAAAAAATTCAAATTACGATAATTTAAACAGCCCTATAATTACTCGTATACAATGGTGTATTAAATTTTCACTTTTTCGCCTAAAGGTTTACGTTTTTTTACTTTAGACTACGTAAAACTGAAATGTTTCAAATGAATAATAACACTGTGCTAGAATTTGACACTTTTTTTTGTGACAAACGGAGCACCTGGCGGGTTAACCTAATTCGGGTACGCTGAATCCAGTGGTGCTAACCGTTTTTATACCCTTCGCCATCGTGAGAAGGGTATATATAAGTTTGTCATTCCGTGTTAAATTTCCACAATATAATTTTCCTATAAAGTATATATATTCTGGATCCTTATAGATAGCGAAGTCGATTAAGCCATGTCCGTCTGTCTGTCTGTCTGTCTGGATGTTGAAATCAGTTTTTTGAAGTCCCAAGATATGTTCGGGATCCAAACCTTCAATAATTCTGTCAGAAGTGCTTTCGAGAAGTTTGCTATTTCAAATCAGCAAAATCGGTTTAGGTTAACCAGAGTTATGAACCAATATGTGAGACAACCTCCATAAAAATTTGATATTTTTCGTCCATTTTATTGCAATATTTTGAAATATATTGCAGATAATACCATGAAATTTTGTATACGTTGTTTGTACTATAAAAGAAGAAAGTGTGCGGAAAATAGTAAAAATCGGTCCATGATTTCCCCCATACAAATATATATATTCCCGAAATATGGCTTAATGATAAATAAATGCCTATAAAATTGGAATATCAATACAAAATTCAACAGGAATAAGTTTCATGCCAAAACGAAATCGTAAAACAAATTTTTTTTTAGTTCGTTCCATGTTTGACTATAGACCCCATATAAAGTCCACCTACAAAATTCACTTAAATACATATAAAACAGATATAAATAATGTTAAACGGCTAAAATTTGACATAAATACTCTTTATAGGCAAATAAATTATTGTACCAAATTTTATGGTGGTCGGCCCAGAAATGGTCATAGCCCCCATACAAAAATCTTCCCGAAATATTGCTCAATTATACATAAATGCCTATAAAATTGGAATATCAAGACAAAATTCAGCAAAACTAAGTTTTGTGCAAAAAGAAATCGCAAAACGAAATTTTTTTTAGTTCGGTCCATGTTTGACGATAGACCCCATATAAAGTCCACTTCCGAAATTCCCTTAAATACGCATAAAACAGATATAAATAATGTTAAACGGCTAAACTTTGACATAAATACTCTTTATAGGTAAATAAATTGTTGTATTAAATTTTATGGTGGTCGGCCCACAACTGGTCATAGCTCCCATACAAGGACCACATCTGAAAAAGACATTTTTCCCTATATATATTGTATAAATATCGGTACCGACTCAAAACTTTGCACATATCATTGACATATATACAAAAATCATTCCACAAAATTTTGTGAATTTCGGTCTATTTTTAACCGTATGCCCCATATAAAGCCATCTTCCGAAAATCACTTTAATACTCATAAATCGCTTATAAATAAGGGTACCAATCCAAAATTTAACACGGATAATTTACATACATGCCTAAATCTAACTGCTGGATTTTGAGAATATCGGTCCATATTTGACTATATCCCCCACATAAGGTCCACTACCGAAATCCACGTTAATACTAATATATATCTTAAATATACCGTTATTACGTTGAAATTCTACGTGAAATATCCCCATATAGTAATCTTATTAAATCAATGTTGTGTGTGTAGTTTTTAAAGTTTTTATATTTTTATAATATTATGGACATTTCTTTTCGATAGCCAAATATGTACTAACTAATTTCTACAAAATTCAATATAATAATATAATATGACTTAAGTTAACGGTAAATACTGGTTTAAGAAAATGTAACAAATAACGAATAAAATTAAGAATTAAGATAGTAACAAAAATAGTAAAATAAAATATTTGATGATTATTAAATAAAGATAAAGTTAAATAAAATATGTTGAAGATAAAACTAATAATAAAACAAAATATAAATAAGTAATAGAGTAAGGATATTCAAGTACATATATTAATATGTAACTATATGCATGAAAATAACTGTTCCAAAATTTAAGAAAATCGGCCCATAATTTGTCATACCTGCCATATAGAAGCATTTCCAAAAAACAAATAAATTCGGGTCAAAAAATTTTTCGGATTTAACGCATATTCGGTCCATATTTTATAATCATGATATATATCGTTGGAAAGGTATTTTTAATACTTTTTATTTAATGTATTACAAGTTATCAGACACCTAGTAGTTCCCGAGATATAGGCCTATATATTTTCAACTTTAAGGGCCCGTCCCCTCGAAAATAGGCGTGACCGCCAACAAATTTTTTTTTGCTGGTATCTCCTCTAAAAGCCCTATTTGATTTTGTTTTTTTTTTTTTTTTTTTTTTTTTTTTTTTTTTTGATCAAAATCACTAAAACCGAATTGTACCCCTTTTTTTATACTCTGTTTGTTAAGTTACACTCAAGATTATTATGAACATCAGACAAACTCTGTAAATTATGGTAAGAATTGGTAATTAAATCAATTAAAAAAGGTGAAAATTAAATAAAATTTTAAAATATTTAACATAAATTATGTTGGTCGTAAAATTGTCTTTCTAACAATATATCAAATACTAATAAAATTTGCACTAAGACTGAATAGAAAACACAGAATTAGGATATGCTAGTCTAGTGTAGTTTCTGTATTTCTTATTACGCTTAGGTGAAGGGTATTTAAGATTCGGCACAGCCGAATATAGCACTCTTACTTGTTTTAGGTTAGATTGTTTTTTTTTTAGAAATATACCGTTATTTCGAAAATGGAGGAGGTTGCACAACATATATTCGCGTAACTCAAAAACGGTTTAGTTTATTGAATAAACTAAAAAACCGAAATTCCGCAATGAAATTTTCTTTAAGTAATAATATTAATTCTTAATATGCGCAGTCGTTGTAGAAACATATTTTTTTTTTTTTACCAAAAAAAATAGTTTTTTTTAGCAAAATTTCAAAAATTTTGTTTTTTAAAACGGCATAAAAAATTGCAGCTGTGCTTCTAATTTCTTCTGCAGGTATAGCAAACAAAGTTCCAAACAAAACAAGACATAAATAATTAAAATCTGTCTACAACTTTTGATTTTATTCACAAAAGATGAAATATATAATAACCAGACGAAACTTCAAAAATTAAAACATTTATTTTTGTTGTTAATTAAAGTTTAAGTTTTTATTTAAAAATTTATTCTTCTTCCTCCTGCAGATTCCAACAAATATCCCCTAATAGCGAATCAAGTTGTTTGCCACTATACCAGTGTTCGAGTCTAACTGTTACTTGGTGAAATCTCTCGCCATGTTCATCAGACTCGGCTGGTGATTGTTCATTAAATTTTTCTGCATGACAATGCAAAAAATGTATTTTCAATGACATTTTGACGTTTAAGTTTTTAAATGCGGTTAGCATATCTCCAATTAAAATTCGCCAATTTTCAGACCGATGATTTCCTAATACATTTTCTATTACTGATTTCACAGAATTCCAGCCCAATAGCTCCATATCATTCAATGCAAGTTCAAATTGTTGGTCCTTCATTAGACGACGAATGGCCGGTCCATTAAGAATTCCTGTAAAATAAAAACATTATGATATGAAATATAAATCTAATTTAATAAAGTAGCTAGAGTTCATACCTTCTTTTACTTTCATGCCGCTTAATCGTGGAAAAATTCGGCGCAATTCGGTAAAAGCAATTCCATCTGGGTTGAATGCTTTTATAAAATTTTTACAATACCCAGTTTGATGTGGAGTGGAGGAAGCAAAATCTTTTCCATATGACATTGAAGGGGTTGAGGAACTTTTATTTATACTGTAATCTTTTTTTATCAAAGTACCTGTCAAGACCTTCATGAACATAATTTGTAAAAAAAAACAAAGCCGGGACGATTTCTGTTTCTACCTGTTCCTGGTATACCAATAGAATACCAGGCAAAAATATCTAAATATTTTGATATTTTCTGGTTGCATTGATGTTGGGTGCATAGTGTGTAGCCGTGTTTTATGGCATGGTATTGCAGAAACGAGTTTCGTAGTGTGTACCTAGCATTAGAATTAAAAAATAAAGTCATACATTTTTAAAATTAGAAGCACAGCTGCGTTTTCCGATTTTTGATGCCGTTTTAAAAAACAAAATTTTTGAAATTTTGCTAAAAAAAACACTTTTGATTGAAAGAAAGAATTTTGAAAATCTTGTTAATCTTCTAAAAAAATCGGTTTATGCTAAATCTATAATGTTTTCCCATTAACAGAGCTAAATTTTGAATCTATAATGTTTTCCCATTAACAGAGCTAAATTTTGACACCCATATTCCATATATTCTTAAAAATCGGTTTATGCTATATATCCCCGATATATCGCAATCAATTTCTGAAATTTTCATTTTTTACCTTAAATATATTTTTCTGCAAGCCATATCTTCCAAATAAAAAAATTATTTTTAAAATTGATTCATAAATCACGGAGTTATTCAACAATTTATAAAAGAAGCACAGAAAAAATATAGATAACGGTAAATAAAATACCGTATGTCCGTCCGATCTTCATAAAAATTAAATGAGACCCACCCGCAAGCAAACCCTTTCAAACAAAAAAAGAATTTTTAAAATTGGTTCAGAAATGGCGGAGTTATCGTGGAACAAACATAAAGAAGCAACATACCATTCGAATTGATAACCTCCTCCTTTTTGAAGTCGGTTAAAAATAATAATAAATAGAACCTACTATTGTTACAAATGCTAATAAAATCTATTGCAGTTTTTATTTTTAAAATGTTTTTTAAAATTATCAAATCTGACAGCAAAAAAGAATAAATTTTTCAGTAGTAACAGCAAAATCTCCAGTTAATTTTACTATTTTTTTTTAGTGTAAACATTTTTTTGAGTGTAAAAAATTTTTTGAGTGTAACATTAAAAAAATTATTATTATCACAAAAAATAATTATAATTATTATTAAGTTCCAAATATAAAATTTTTTAATATGTAAATAAAAAAAATAACCCATATTTCACTCCAAAAGTTAAAAAAATCAAAAGTTCAACTTTTACCTAGAAGTCGTTAAAAAGTCATCAATCAATTTTAATGTAATTAAAACTGAGTCAAGCTGAACTAAATATCTATCCATTAAAAAAAATTACTTCAATATTTTGATCGGTTCAAAAGTTACAGAATTTTGGCCAATGAAAAACGATTTTCAGCCACTGTGCGTAGTGGTCAGCCAGGAAGACCAAGAAAACAGTATAACACTTTAAATGTGATGCAAGCGAACAACATAAAAATTTATGTGACAGTTAGTGAGGCGCTGTCAGGTGAGTACTCTCAATATTGGTAGCATGCGATGCAGGAGGAGTATAATGCTCTTATAAATAATAATACTTGAGAGTTGACGGAGTTACCACATGATCAAAAGGCTGTAGGGTGTAAATGGATATTTACTTTGAAGCAGAACAAGAAAGGCCATGTTGAACGGTATAAGGCAAGATTAGGTTAGAAGGCAGGTGTAAGACCAATACGGTCCATTGTGATGCCTTTTGGAAATGATTTGAGACACTTTGTACGTTCCAAGAGCGAAACGCCTAATCCTTCACGAAGCCACTTCCCCTGTTGCGCAGCCAGGCCACATTCATTACGAATCCTTTGAGATCCCCGAGTCTACAACCCGAGACATCCCCTAATTCGCTTATAAATCTACTGCCTAACCACCTCAACCTGCTAACTTGTAACCTGGAAGAATGGCACAGAATGTGCTCGATCGTCTTCAGCTCCTATGGGTCCTCGCATAACCCGCATATGTCTGACAAATCAGATCCCAATATCCTTGCCATTCTACCTATCATACAATGGCCCGTGATAACGCCTATCATGGTTCTTACGCAGACCTTGCTCTCGCCCAGTAGCGATTCCGAGTCGGACTTCCTGAGCACCTGTCTCTCGCCTAGGCAAGATTAGTTGCCAAAGGTTTCTCACAGACATATGGTGTAAATTATACGGAAACATTTTCCCCAGTTGTGCGATATGGGACCATTTGGATGGTAATTGCCCTTGCTGCTGAATATGAACTTCATTTACATCAGATAGATGTGTCCACAGCGAATTAACTAATGATGTTTATATGGCACAACCTGAAGAATTTGTTGATGAAAACTGTCCTAATAAAGTTTTGAAACTGAAAAAGCCTTTATATGGTCTAAAGCAGTCTGGCCTTCAGTGGAATCAAAAGATCGATACAATTTTGAAGGAAATCGGTTTCCACCCTTGTGAAAGTGAGCCTTGTTTATATCATAGGAGAAATGGTAGTAATATAAATTTTATTGCTATATATGTGGATGATTTACTTATAGCATGTTCTGATCTTGATGAATTAAATCATATAAAATCCAAAATTTCAGAGAGAATACCTGTAGTGGATAAAGGTCCAGCGGACTGTTTCCTAAGCATTGAAATTGAAAGAGATGGTGCTATAGGTCAGATTGAAAATCATCAAAAGAAATATATAAAAGATCTTCTATGCGAATACTAAATGGAAGAAAGTCGTCCAGTTTCAACCCCGCTAGAAGCCAAATTTCAAGTTGCATGCAATAGCCATGAATGCGAAAGAGTTAATCCAACTATGTATCAGTTCCTTATTGGATCTTTAATGTATTTGGCAATTTGTACGCGCCCTGATATATTACACTCAGTATGTAAATTATCTCAAAGAAACAAGGATCCACACCAAGAACACATGGTAGCAGCGAAAAGACTTTTGAAATATTTAAATAGAACAGCGAATATGAAGCTACGATATTTTCTTACAGTCGTGTAAACTGACAATTTACCTTTTGCTAAAAAATTTTCAATGTCAGTAGATTGATAGCACATTGCTAGATATGACAACGTTGTAACATTCCCACGACAGCCGGTTCTACGCACCGGAATGACCCGATATCACTCGGCCAAGGGCTGTCAACTCAGCAATTACTGCTGTTATAACAACAACAACAACGTTGTAATATCTGACGATCGTGGGCACATAGCTTAACACTATATTTTTGTGGTGATGCCACTTGCTTTAAGTTTATTGTTTGTTTTTGTTATCTCATTGCCATGGTGCAACAAAGTGAGAGCAGTAGTCAGCTGACTGGCTTTGTTTACAATTTACTTATGTCAAAAGTAAAGGCCCAACTATAATATGCATAAGCAAGCTTAAGCAAATTGCAAAAGTTAACGAAAATACTGTCAAATGCATAAGCAATTGAGAGTTAACTTTGAGGTGGCTACAATGTACTTACGTGACTTTGAAACTTTTTGTCCACAGTTGCTCATTTAAGTTTAAAAAAATGTTTTTATTTTAACAAAAAGCCATTAAATGACTATATTTTATAATTAAAAGAAAACTTCGTACCCGAAACGCATAATTTATCGGCAAAAGTACTAAAATGTACAGCTGTGTCAACACTAAATTGTAAATAATAATAAACGTTTACATATGTTTTGTTAATTTTCGTATTGTGTTTGCAAAAATGGAGAAAAAACTTAAAAATTTAAATAATATAAAAATATTAAAGTTAGCGCTTGAAGGCCTGTGCACATTAAAAGAAATAAGTGAACTACGCTTTAAAAGAAGAAGACACTCTTGTTCTGTCAGAGAAATAAACTGAGCCAGAAGACATTTTTGTTACAATAAAAAGGGTCCGTCCCTCTTATTATAAAGGCACTTATTTTTCCCACATTTTCTATTAAATTTAAAATAAATATATTTTCTTCTTTTTCCATTTTGTTAAAAACACAAACAAACAACAAACAGCTGATTCCGTACGGAATATGCGATCAGTTTCGCTTTTTCCTTAAGCAAATGACAGTTGAAAAACTTAACGTTAACGTTAAGTTTCGTTAAGTACATTATAGTTTGTCACATACAATTTATATGTAGTCGCAGGGTTGCTTAAGCTAGCATATGCACATTATAGTTGGGCCTTTAGTCATATTCGTTATGTCAATTTTTGTTTTGTTTGTATATATACAGTGGTGAGCACACATGGTAGATGTTTTATAACCAGAGTACGGAAACAAACAAAATGAAACGTTTGCTTTCGTTTTGTTTTGTTCTTTGTCCCCTTTTACAGTTGAGAAATTGAAAGACAGACAGACGAAGTTTGTTGGCAATGTATTGAAGAGGAAGAGTGTGCTGTCGAACGATAGTTGAGTAGACCATCGTATATGTCGTCGCATTTTTTCAACAATTGTTTCGCCACTTTAACTGCCGATTCGGCAGCACCATTTGATTGGCTATAATAAGGGCTACTTGTCACATGTTGGAAGTTATAATCATGTGCAAACTGTTTAAATTTTGATTGGAACTGAGGGCCGTTGTCACTTCTACATACAGTACAAATTCCAAACCGTGAAAAATATATTTTCACATTTTCAATTATGTCTTCCTCGGACATAGAGGTTAAAGGAAAAAATTCAAAATAACGAGAGTAATAATCTGTTATTATAAGGTACCATTTATTCCACTTAAATAAATCCAAACCTATTTTTTCCATTGGTCGAGTTGGTAGGGTCTCAGATTTGAATGTTTCCCTTGTGTTAATTCGTTCCTCTATACATTTTGGGCAATTCTTTACTAAGTCCTCTAACTGTATGCTAAGACCTAACCACCAAACTGACGTTTGTGCCAATCTACGACATTTCGTAATACCCTGATGGCCAACATGTATATAATTAAGAACTTCCTTTTGCAAATCTGGGGGGATTATTATTCGAGATTCTTTCAACAACAAATTTTCCGAAAATGAGATATCATACCGGTGTTGATAGTATGGTATCATAAAATCTGGTAATTTATCTTGAGATGGCCATTGGCGCAATAGTTGACATACTTTATCGCTTGTCTGAGCTATGATAATCTTTGCTAAATAATTATCTCTAACTGGAAAGTTTTTAACAATAAAATGAACAAAAGCCTCAGTCTCCATTTCTAGCTCTTGGGGTTCATTATTTTTACGAGGTATTGGACTCCGCGATAGAGCATCTGCTATTTTGAGGTCCTTTCCTGGTATATATATTACCGAGTAGTCATATCGCATGAGGCGCATTCTAAATCGCTGAAGTCTAGGGGTCAAAGTGTCTAAATTTTTAGATTGTAAAATTTGAACCAACGGCTTATGATCCGTTTCAAATACTACATGAATCCCCGTTATATACTCTGCTAGTTTCTCCGCAGCCCACGTTATACCTAGTGCCTCCCGCTCAATCTGAGCGTAGTGTTTCTCTGTTTCCGTCATGGTCCTGGATATATAAGATACTACTTGTCTATTTCCCTGATTGTCTATTTGAAACAGACATGCACCAATACCATAGCACGATGCGTCAGAGCTAATGATTATTCTTTTTGAGGGGTCATAGAAGGCTAAAATTGGTGCTTTTGTTAAACTGTTCTTAATTTCTGTGAAAGCTTTCTCTTGAAATTCGTCCCATACAAAATCAGTTTTACCCGTTAATACATTTATAGGTTCCAATATTTGTGAGCGATTAGCAACAAACTTTGCAACAAAATTAACCATACCTAGAAACCTTTGAACTTCCGTCTTATTTTCAGGTCTGGGATAATTAACTATAGCCTGTATACGTTCTGGATCAACCGAAATACCCTCTGCCGAGAGGACGTAACCTAAATAAGTAACACGTTTCACACCAAAACATGACTTTTCTTTATTTATGGTTATTCCTTCCCTGCTCAGACGTTCCAAGACTTTCTCTAGTGCGTTGTCATGTTCTTCGCGATTTCTACCAAAAATCAATATGTCGTCGACGTGCGAAATACAGTTTTCTATTCCATCTAGAACCTTATTAAATTTTGAAACAAAATATTCAGGCGCACACGAAATTCCAAAAGGCAGCCTTTTGAAAATAAAACGTCCAAACGGACATATAAAACAAGTTAGCAATTGACTTTCAGGTGTTAATTTTATCTGATAAAATCCCTTATTAGCATCAATTTTCGAAAATATTTTTGCTTCCCTAATTTCCGCTAAGGAAAGTTCAATTCTTGGCATTGGAAAATATGGTCTAATAACTGCTTTATTTAACTGAGTGTAATCTACGCACAGTCTTATTTCATTATTGGGTTTTGGAACAACTACAATGGGACTGACCCAATCAGTTGCGTCATCCATGCGCTCAATTATGTCCAGGTTCAATAATCTATCTATTTCGGTTTTCAGTTTAGGAAGTAAAGGGATTGGTACTCTTCTTGGTGTACTTTGCACAAAGGGAATCGCATTATCCTTTAATTTAATGCTAATCTCTCCCTTAAACTCTCCTATTTCCCGAAGTAGTCCGGGGAATCTTGAAACTATATCAGAAGATTTATCCCTATCCTCTGAAACATAAAAATTATCTAATACAGGGGGCTGAATAATTCCTAAATTGACTATTGCCTTTCGCCCCAATATGGAAGTACCTAATCCACTAACTATGTAAATATCATCAAAAAATTTCCTATCTTTGTAAATCAGGGTCATTTTAGAAACACCTACAACCTTTAAAGAGTTGCCATCGGGTCCTTTTAAATTCGTAGTGGTCTGAAATATATTTAAGTTATGATTTTCCGGAACTAAATTTTCAGGGATGCAAATACAATCTGCCCCCGTATCTATAAGAAAATTAAATTTATTTTGCAACTCAAATACGAAACACTGTATGAACCATGATTCTACACCTGATTTTTCAATATTTCCAACGAACAGTTTACTAATTGATCCAATCATGTACTCAGAATGTTCATGGTTTCCAGAAGAATTATTTTCTGATTCATTAATTTCAATAATATTTACTTTTCTATTTCCATCGGATTTAAACTTGTTCTCATTTTTCTTTTTACAAACATTTGCAAAATGCCCACGTAGACCACAATTTTTACAATTTTTATTTTTTGCGGGACAATTATTTCTATTATGGGATTTATATCCACAATAACTACACATATTATTATGATTATGACCAAACCATGTTTGGACAATAATGTTTATGTATATACATACCGCTACGTGCAACTAATTAAGGACACCATACTAACATGTGAGATTGATGCAAATAATATAGGTTTAATGATATTCTTAAATTTTTTTCGTAGTTTTGTCAATTTAAATCTTACTTCTAGAAAATAACTGCCTATTGTGTCAAATTAATTATTATTTATAAATCTGAGAGTCACATTTTCAAATAAGATTTATATCAGTCGTGCATATAATTAAGGACATACCACAAATTTTACAAAAAAAAGTATTTATTTAAAAATAAATAAATATACATATTTCCCCCAATTTTGTGCAGACTGCAATCCGAATCTCATTAGCCGATTCATGTGGATTTTTTTCGGCACGCGGACAATCAGTGCATTTTCACGAGCGAATATTTCACTGCTTGAAAAATCATTGTTTTTGAAACATTCAAGGCTGTTGCGATTTCCAGATAAGTTTTTCATCTGGATGTACATTTGCACAATAATCTTTCAAGTATAGACACCACAGGATTTGCTTTTACCCATGTTAAGCAAGTATTAAGAACTTTTCATATACTGAAAAGCACTCTGTTTAATCACAATTAATTTAATCTAACAATCTTAAAAATTACCTGAAATTGAAAATGTAATTAAATTTATCACTGTCCTTAATTTAGTGCACGATTAATTTATTTCAAAAATTGAAAAAAAAAACACCACAAAAGAAAATAATAAAATAAAAGTGTTAAATTTTACCATTTTATTTAATAAATATTACCTTTAGCATAACGATTTCAATATTGACTACTGTCTCTTAATTAGTTGCACGCAGCTGTATGTAATTTATTCCTTAAGCTAATCTTAAAGGGACTCGCAATGGATACTAAGTGCTTTCGATTACATGTGTGAACTTGTTGTACACAACATTTCCTTTCGATCTTCACAATTTTTGAAGTTTGGCTTTGTCTAATATATCTAAACAGAAATACCAACTAAATTTATATTCTCGAAAGTTCCCAAAACCAAAAATGTATCGAATTTTTTGAGTTAAGGCCCAACTATAATGTGCATATGCTAGCTTAAGCAAACGTGCGAACACATATAAGTTGTTTGTGACAAACTATAATGTACTTAACGAAACTTTTCGTTAAGTTTTTCAACTGTCATTTGCTTAAGGAAAAAGCGAAACTGATCGCATATTCCGTACGGAATCAGCTGTTTGTTGTTTGTTTGTGTTTTTAACAAAATGGAGAAAGAAGAAAATACATTTATTTTAAATTTAATAGAAAATGTGGAAAAAATAAGTGCCTTTACAATAAAAGAGGCCCTTTTTATTTTAACAAAAATGTCTTTCTGTCGCGGTTTATTTCTCTGACAGAACAAGAGCGTCTTCTTCTTTTACAGTGTAGTTCACTTATTTCTTTTAATGTGCACAGGCCTTCAAGTGCTAACTTTAATATTTTTATATTATTTAAATTTTTAAGTTTTTTCTCCATTTTTGCAAACACAATACGAAAATTAACAAAACATATGTAAACGTTTATTATTATTTACAATGTAGTGCTGCCACAGCTGTACATTTTAGTACTTTTGCCGATAAATTAAAAAAAAGGAAAAATTATGCGTTTCTGGTACGAAGTTTTCTTTTAATTATAAAATAATATAATAATATTTATAAAATATAGTCATTTAATGGGGTTTTGTTAAAATAAAAACATTTTTTTTAAACATAAATGAGCAACTGTGGACAAAAAGTTTCAAAGTCATTGTAGCCACCTAAAAGTTAATTCTGAACTAGTTATGCATTTGACAGCCTTTTCGTTAACTTTTGCAATTTGCTTATGCATATTATAGTTGGGCCTTTAATCAATATTAAAATTTGAACATGTCAAACATTTACATGCTTCATTTGTGTAATAATGATTAATTAATGAAAATATATTTCATGGTGTAACTATACAAGTTGAGTGCAGTAGCACAGCTAATTGACTTTGTTTACATATTTACTTTTGTCAAAAGTAAAGCTAAGTATAGACGGTCGTCAGATATTACAACGTTGTCAGATCTAGCAATGTGATAGCAATGTACTGACATTGGAAAATTGTTAGCAAAAGGTAAATTGTCAGTTCAGACGACTGTAAGAAAACTAATAATTTCATTGGCACACAATTGTCACACAATGAATTTATATGTCAACCGAAATTGTTTTTCCAAAATGTTATTAATGCACACTTGTTTGTTTATTTATGTATATACAGAGTTGCATTTGGCAGATGCATAAACTTAGCACATATGTCCCCTTTTACAGTTGAGAAATTGAAAGGCAGACATTTTTCTCATTCCGCTTTGAACTTGCCTAAACCTTTTAGAGTTGCGAAATTAATAGACAGACGGAAATTTTTTGTTTATTTTTTCGTTCTTCTTCTATGTTGATTGTTGTGGAAATTTTTATTAAAAAAACGCATTGAAAATAAAAGAAATTAAAAAACATATTCAAACAACAGTTAATTATAAAGTTTTTGTTATCAATAAATCTATTTGGTTAATAAATTTAATTATTTTTGCAATACACGCGTTAAAGTGAGAAAAATGATGTGAAGCCACAACATGAAAAATGCGAAGGGTGGAAACCGCACACTCTTCCTCTTCAATACATCGCCTACAAACTTCGTCTGTCTGTCTTTCAATTTCTCAACTGTAAAAGGGGACTATGACAATGAAAAGTGTTTGACAATTGTCTTAAAAGAATGACAAAAATTTGTGTTTACACGATTGCTAGATGTCTGACAATATTTTTGTTTTGCAATGTACTGAAATGCTTTTTTCTTACAACGTTGGAAGACAAAAATGTTAAGTTCACACGGTTGTTAGACATTTTCTGAACATTTTTCGGACAACGTTGTAATATCTGACGACCGTCTATACATAGCTTAATACTTTTTCAAATGTTTTTGACAGTAGTACATTATTTTACACAAACAAAATGCCAGTTGTTTCTGTATTGTGTTGTATTTGTTGCCGATTTGCACTCACCTTGTATAGTTATATTTATTAACATTCGTTTCCTCGTAAACATAAATGTTGGAATAATTATGAAAGTATCAATTGTAGAAATAAACATTAAAACACATACATATTTTACTTGAAAGCATACGAATTATGGAATTGTTATCTTATAATTGTATATTTGTTTTTATCAGATAATTGTTCTACAGTTGTAGCTGGTGTTTCAAAGAAGGGTGGTAAGCGATCGTCCGCAGAAGCTGGCATGCTTAAAGATTTTAGTGTAGAATATGCCAAGTCAGGACGGGCAACATGTCGTGGTTGTGAAATGAATATACTAAAGGGTCAAGTTCGAATTCGCAAGACGGTTTACGACACAGAAGTTGGAATGAAATATGGAGGCCAAGCATTATGGCATCATGTTGAGTGCTTTGCTCAATTGCGTGGTGAATTGGGTTGGCTTGATACCGGGGAAAACTTACCTGGCTTTAAAAGTCTAAAGAATGAAGATAAAGCAGATGTTAAGAAGGCATTACCGTAAGAAAAATTCCTTATGGCTGTACGTCTCTTATAATCAACATATGTATGTGTATTGCGTCAATTTTATTTACAGGATTATGAAAATTGAGGACTGTCCTCCAGCAAAGAAGGCAAAGGTGGAGAAATTAGACGATGAAGATGAACAGTCGGCCAAAAAATTGGCCGAAACTATAAAAACGCAGAGCAAGAAAATTTTTGAATTTCGAGATCAAATAAAAGACAGTATGAATAGAGTCGATATTATAGAAATATTGGAGTGCAATGGTCAAGAAGCAGTTAAAGGTGATTCGGAAAAATTGTTGGACCAAGTCGCAGATCTTTTGGTGTTTGGTGCTATTTTGCCCTGCCCCGAGTGCAAAGGTCAACAACTACTTTTTCAAAAGTCGGGATATTTATGTAATGGTCAATTAACCGAATGGACTAAATGTACAAATCTAATTAAAGAGCCTAAACGCAAAGCATGTAAAATTCCCAGTGGATTTAAGCAGCAATATTCTTTCTTAAAATATGTAAGTAAGGTGCCAGAAGTACGCGCCATTCGATACGTTCCACCAAGTGCCGCAACAATATCGAAAAGTATTTCCATTAAGAAAGGCGATGAAGCGGATGGGTAAGTTTACTTGTTATACTTTATTTTAAATAAAAACAACAGTTTTAAACCCGTTCTTATTAATACAGGCCTAAAGTAAAACGAGAACGGCCGCCATTGTACAAGATGGAATTTTCTTTAATTGGTATCGATGATGATGATAAAATTAAGAAACGTATAAATAATCTTGGCGCCAAATGTGAGTCTCGTATAACAGAACGAACTACAGCTGTATTATCTACACCTAAAGAGGTTAAACGTATGGGTAGTCGTATAAAAAAGGCAAAATCTTTAGGACTGCATGTAATACCAATCGAGTATTTGGATGCTGTTGAGTCTAATGGTGCCGGTGCCATTAATTATATCAGCAGTTTGTCATTGTGTGATTGGGGAACGGATCCTGCAGCTCGAATTCAACAAGAGGAAGTTAAAAGTTCTAAATCGAAGAGTATTTATACCAAATCAGTACCTAAATCAATGACGCTTAAAATTAAAGACGGTCTACCAGTTGATCCTGACAGTGGTTTAGAAGACGTTGCACATGTTTACGTGTCTCCAAACAAGGACAAATTTAATGTCGTCCTCGGCAAAACTGATATCCAAAGTAATAAGAATTCATATTATAAATTGCAACTTTTGGAAAGCGACAAAAAAAATAAGTAAGATTAATAAAGCACAAATCACCCAAAGATATGCTGATATTAAACATTGTATGTACATACATACATATGTACAAAAATATATATATTTTTTTTATTGCAGATATTGGGTGTTTAGATCATGGGGTCGTATTGGAACTACAATTGGAGGAAACAAATTGGAAGACTTTCGAAACCTTATGGATGCCATTAGCTCTTTTAAGGAAATATACTTAGAAAAGTCTGGAAATAATTTCGAAAACCGTACTAATTTTGTCAAGGTAATTAAATCAGGGGGGATTTTATATACTAGATTGAAAGCAAACATTTTCGAAATACAATTAATGTATGAAGTATACAATTTCAAAGGATTTTATTTTCGAAGCGAGTTACAAAATAACACCACAGTTTTATTAAAGATTATAAATATATAAAGATGTTGCACGCAGTGTATTTAAAATTGACAAAATTTTGTGCTTCCTCATGATGCGGGAGGGAAGACAAAAGGGAAAGAAGCACAAAGAGCGTAACAATCTCTCGTTCTCTTGTTGTGTATAAGATCTTTTAATTCTCATTTATCATTGTTTGTGTGCATGTGTGTGTGTTGTACATTGCATTAAAAATGTAAAAATAAAATAAAAACCTAACAAGAATTTTTGGTTCTTGCAATTTTTGTGCAAAAAACTTTTGTTAATAATGTGACCGATTGTGTAATTGTAGGGTAAGAGTATGTGTTTTATTGTTGTACATACAAAACTATATCGATTCGAACAGAATTATAATGCTATTTTTTTAGACTATTCAATTATGTGTGTGTATGTATGTACTTACCATATATAATTTTATAGACAGTTCAATTATGAACTTCTGTCTCTATTTTTGTATAGAATGAAGTTGTAATAACTCGAATGTTTTTTTGTGTTTAGTATTTATTAAATTTATTTATCAGTGTTTCAAAATTTTAACTTTTTCTATATGTACTTGATAATTTGTATTTGTATGTTTCCCATGTGGAATGCTTCCGTAGTAAAATAAGAACCAGTAATTAAGAATCTTCATTTTTATAACATTCGTTATTCTCATCAAACCGTAAGGAATAGATTGTATTTTTGGTGCAACTTACGCATTGCTCGGAATCATTTGTATAATTTTTTGCATGAACAAACATTTTTAAAGGATATGACAAAATTTGCGCTGGTTTATTAAATCTAAACGACATTTAACGCAAGATATTCGTTGAGCTACATATGTATGTAACCAACAAAATATCGACTTGATATTAATTCTATTGGCACATTGTTGGATGTAAAACAATCGGCGTCTTCATTAAAATATTCTATATTTTATATACTATACTTATATGATATACTTCCAGTCCTCCTTATAGTATCTTCAAAAATTGTTTGAAACTCTATAGGTAAAACATTGCATCATCGTTTGCACAATTTGATGAGGTGCTAAACTGAGTCATTTTTAAGGATAATAACTTAGCTACTGCCAAATTAAATTCATGAACCGATGGATTTTTTTCAGTGTCCACCTTTGGCACGTATATATGAAAACAACTTTTTTAAAGGATCTTGGTTAAAATGGCTCGTTAAAATGCAAAGTAAATTTGAATTTAATTAATGTATGTAATAATTAAGTGATTATTTTCATTATTTGCTAGTTTTATTTCTCTCTAAACATGTAATTCTAAAAATTTATATAATAAAGGTTTTATTTCGGTGCGAATCAATATAGTTTCATTTCTACAACAATAAAACACAATAACACAAACGGTAACATTGATTTTTCCACAGGTTATTTGCACATACATTTTGTGAAAACAAGACTTCTTTTAGTTTGTATGTTTTTTGATTCGGCAATATATGTATGTATATCAGTGGTACTCAAAAATGAAGATGTTTTGGTGAGAGAATTTTCCCAGCAAACATATTGTCAAACGCTTAAAATAAGAAAAAAAGAAAGAGTTTTAGCCAGATATAAACACCTTAAGAAAAAATATCAGGGACCATAAATAACAATTATCAATATCAAAAAGCAATTTTAAAACAGTTATTTTTAGAAAAACAACAATAAGTCCATCTAAAACAGTTTTTTATTTTTGTGTTCAATTGTAATTGAATCGCATGTGTTTGATATGCTTCGTCCAACAAGAAGCAACAACAATACTTAATAAATTTTGGAAAAAAATTACGATAACCATCCCCATGCGTTCTCATCGCTTGCTCAACGACGACTGAATGAATGTTTTGAAAAGAGCATAACAAATGTGTGTAAAATTCTCTCATTAGTCATACACAAGGGGATTTTCGCAAAATCCCATCAATAATTTAGCAGTGGCAGAACAATGTATGGCAGTGCAACATCTTTATATATTTATAGTCTTTGGTTTTATGTTTTCTTTGTACTTTACGACATTTAGAACAGAGAACGGATTGATTGGTTAATTTTAGATTTTGAATACAATCACAAAAAACGAACCTCATGTTGACAACATAAGTCAATTCCGTAAAGCAATACATGTCATTATTCACAAAACGGAGTGTAACGAAAAATGATGCTTGCATTGCATGTCTTGTACAAATGTAAACGTATACTCCCAAGAGCAACGAATATTTAACGATTGGTACGAATAATTAACGATTGGTATGAATGGTTTCAATGCTGATTGTATAAGTTGTACATACTAACAAAAAATATCAAACTAGTTTACTGTCAACAAATCGCACATAAAGCAACAACCAAAAAATATTTATTTTCTCATTAGGTTTTGTATTGTTTTTGCTTTTTCTTTATGTTTTCATTCACTGAAAGCAACGAATACTGGACGAATGGTGTGAATGTTTTTAGTTTTTTCATGTGTCATTGAATTATTTCGTTGCTTGATGTATAACCGCATAACAAAAAAGGGAATGTAAAATAGCAAACAGTAATAAGGAATGAGTAAACAAACAGCAATGCACATTTTTATTATTGTCGAGTAAAAGCAATGAATTTGCGAATGGTTAGCAAATGTGAATGGTCTCTTTCTGTTCTCTGATTTAGAATGTACTTCTTGCGGATTTCAAAGCAATATTTGTCTAGCTTAGAGTACACATAACAAAGCAGGTCGGTCTTATGATATATTACTGCACATCGCAGTTACTATTGTATTTTAATTAGAGTGGGTCGAATTGAGCCATTAACAATTTAATCATTGTTAGGTTTTATAAGAATTCTCCAACAACATACATATTACATTTTCATGACAACCTTTTATATATCATACTTATCACACATTACCCCCCGTTGCCACGTGCAAGTAATTACTTGCAAGTTGAGTATACATATTATCTACGAAAAATACCGAAAAACAACAATATTTGTTTGAGTGGCTACACTAGCAAGTGCAAGTTCATTTTTGAAATGTCGTCATCAAAGAAACTTCAAACAAAATTTTTTCATAAAATTCTGTTAATTTTCAAGCTCATAAGGATCCAGTATTGCCGTATTGTCAAAAGAAAACAAAACGGAAAAAAATTTTGTAATTTACAATTTTTTTAATAAATGCATGAAATTAATATTTAAAAATACTATTAAGATGTGTTGTGTAATACTTTTGTTCTTTTTTTCTGTAAAACCCGGAAAATTTGTTATAAACATACGCCCATGTTCTGAAAAACGCAAAACGCTTAAAATATGCGTTTTCAATATGAATTTGTATTTGAAAACGCCAATTTTAAGCGTTTTGTGTTTTTCAGAACATGGGCGATAACTTTTATTTTAACACTGGTAGCACTGTTTATTTATTTGTCATTCTACTTACAACAAGTGCTTACAACCAAATTCTCTCGCAAGTTGAGCTGTAAGTGCGAAAAATATGATTGTGTTAGTAAAAAACTAAAATAGTATTGAGTTTTTCGAACTTGCACTTACATGTGGCAACGGGGGTTACCCTGCCTTTACACATGCAAGTACTTGCATGCGAGTGCTGTGTACGTATTATATACGAAAACTTATTCGAAAAACTCGAATCATTTGCAAGTAGCATTACTGTTTACACAGGACAGTGAAAGTTCATTTTCAAAATGTTGTCACACTTCAAAAAATTAGTTTAAATTAACAAATGGCGCACAAAGTTTGTATTTGTTTACCAAGAGTTGACATGGCATCCACATGAGTACAATTGTAGGGAAATAATTATTACAATTTATTATTATTATTTTAATTATTATTTAATGCTCTAAAATGACATCAATACACTTCTTTTTTCATATTTGAAAAAAATATATTTTTTTTTTACAAAAAAAATATATAAAAAATATATTTTTTTTTACAAATATACATAAAATAACACATTCAGTCTCGTCTCATCGAACTGTTCGGGCGTGTTAATTTTAGTGTTAGTGCGGCTGAATTTTCGGTGAAAAAATCGTAATAGGTGAAAAATTGTAATAGGTTGAAATAAAACAAAAAAGTGAAAAAATAACTCGTAATAGGTAAAAATATTTACAAAACAAAATATTAAAAATCGCATAAAAACTGTATGAGTGTTCCTCTCAGATGTAATTCTGAGAAAGAGCTTAGCTCGACTAGAAAAACTATATGGGTCTCTGAGGAAGAATCCTTAAAAAAATCTGTGGAGAATTTTCTCACTACAAGAGCCGTAGAACGGCGTCGTTCCTGTTCGCCCAATATAGTTATCTCATCCGATGAAAAAACATCAACATCTTCTTCATCAAATAGTGCAGTCAAACTTAGAAAACAAGTAGGTATGGATAAATACGTCACATTTCTTAAGCGACAAAGGAGCCCGACATCTGCTCAAGTGTCATCAAATTCAAAAGCTCCTAAGACCGCGAGTTATGATCAAAATAGGTTTGCTCTCCTCCAGACGGATGAGCCAGAACTTCCTAAGAAGACGTTTAAGCCCCCACCAATTTATCTGAGAGAGCCCACTTCCAGTAAATTGGTACAAGGAATTGTTTCGGTAATAGGTGAAAATATGTTTAGCGTAACATCAATTAAACATGGAAATATCAGCGAAACCAAAATAAAAGTGAAAAAGGAGGATGATTTTCGTAAATTGTCCAACCAGTTGGAGAGGGAGAGTAGGGATTTCTATACCTACCAGCTGAAAAGCGCAAAAGGACTCCAAGTCGTTCTAAAGGGTATAGACCCAGATGTTGATCCTGCCGAGATAAAGACTATCTTAATGGAAAAAGGCTTCAAAATTAAGAGCATAACAAATATTAGAAACCGTGAAAAGATTCCACAGCCTATGTTCAGGGTGGAATTGGAACCTGGAGATGTCGTATTAAAGAAAAACGAGTCCCATCCCATCTACAATATGATTTACCTTCTGCATCGTAGAATCACCGTGGAAGAACCGCATAAGCGTCAGAGACCCGTTCAGTGTCTTAACTGTCAAGAATTTGGTCATACCAAAGCCTACTGTAAATTGCCGACAGTTTGTGTTGCGTGTGGGGAGCTACATGCAACTGCTCAATGCGATAAGTCGAAAACTGACTCAAAAATCAAAAAATGCAGTAACTGCGGAGGTAATCATACCGCAAATTATAGAGGTTGTCCAATTTACACTCATTTGAAAGGCATAAGAACCAACAAGACGTCAGTATTGCCTAATCAGCCTCAAAAGCCAAATTTTGCATCGAGTGACAATTTCCCTCAATTGTTACGGTCCACTAGTCATGTAAACGCGCCTAGTTCTAGACAAGTTTCTTACGCAAACGTGGTTAAATCTAATATGCCAGGTTTGGAGCAGGAACCTAAATCACAATATTACGAGCCTCATATTAACACTCTAGAGACTACATTGCAGACACTTGTCCAAACTATGAACACCTTTACGACCACTATGAAATCCATGATGCAGGAAATGCTGAAAATGCAATCCACTATCTTACAAGCCATTTTAAAGAAATGATTTGTTTAAAAATTTGTTTTTGGAATGCGAACGGCCTCCGCCAACATAAAAACGAACTGGATGTCATGATGATTGCTGAAACTCACTTGACGGCGACAGCGTACTTCAAAATTAATGGCTACGTGTTGTATGATACTAAAGATCCCCGCGGAAGAGCATGTGGAGGATCGGCAATACTTATAAAGAACAGAATAAAACATTATTTAATGAACAACATATGTGAGGATTACCTACAAGCAACAAACATTTGTATTGAATTCTGTCAATACAATTTTGTTTAATCATCAATTTATTCGTCGCCTCGATTTTCAATAAAAGAACACCAATACTACAGCTTCTTCAATTCCCTTGGAGCTAGATTTTTATTTGCTGGTGACTTTAACGCCAAACACACATTTTGGGGTGCACGTCTAGTGACCCCGAAGGGTCGTGAACTCTTCAACACCATTGCCAAAATGGGCTTAGATGTACTCTCAAGCGGGCATCCCACTTACTGGCCGACGGACCGACGGAAGATTCCCGATGTTATTGACTTCGGAGTAGTGAAAAATATCCCTGTAGAATCGATACAAGTGGAGCCTTCATTAGACTTGTCTTCAGATCACTCTCCCTCTATTATTTCAATGCGTTTGCTTCAAGGGAATGGCTGTCCATTTCAGGACATATCTAAAACCAGAGTAAGTTGGATAAAGTATAAAAAGTTTTTAAGTTCCCACTGCACGGAAAATGTAGTGTTGAGAACTACCGAGGATATTGATGGGTCGATTGGCAAGTTTACTGAGGATATACGAGTGCAGAAGTGGGACAAACAGAACTTTTTTCGCTGAACTCGATCATCTCATGACAGAAAGAAGACGACTTAGAAGAGAGTGGCAAATTCACAGGTCTCCTCAACTGAAAGCTAGGCTACGAGAATGCAGAGATATACTAAGAAATTTCTTAGAAATCCAAAGAACGGCCTCACTTAGATCCCACTTGGAGGGTTTTGATAGTACCCCACAATCTGACTATTCGTTATGGAAGGCGGCACGAGGTTTAAAAAGACCAGTTAGAGGAAAGCCTCCTCTGCGAAATCCGACTGGAGACTGGGCTAGAAATGATTCCGAGAAGGGGACTTTATTTGTTAACCATTTGAGAAATGTGTTTACTATAAACAACTCAAATAATGCATCTGATTTGCCTCCACTCGTTATTAGACCTCCTGTACCTCTAAGCCTTAACTTTAGTGATGTTCAAAGCGCTATTGGTACTCTGAATCTTAAAAAAGCTCCAGGTATGGATAAAACCAGCAACAAAATGCTTGTGGAGTTACCTCGTGTAGCTAGAAGAATTATCCTCTTTATTTTCAATGCTATTTTACGCCTAGAATACTATCCTGCAGATTGGAAGGTATCTATGATTACCATGATTCCTAAGCCAGGGAAGGACACCACTAAAGTGGAGTCATATAGGCCAATTAGCCTACTGCCGACAATTTTTAAACTGTCCGAAAAATTGTTAATGACTAAGTTGACTCCAATTCTGAATGACACTGAATGTATCCCAAATCATCAATTCGGCTTCAGAGCTAAACACAGCACCATCGAACAAACACACATATTGGTAAATGTGATAAGAGGGTCGTTTGCAGACAAAAAATACTGCTCCGCCCTTTTCATTGATGTGTCCCAAGCGTTCGACAAAGTTTGGCATGACGGTTTAATGCACAAAATTAAATTAACTCTGCCTGCTAACACCCATAAACTCATGGAAAGTTATTTATAAAATCCATACGTCAACTTTTGCAGACGATACAGCCTTTATCAGCGTCCATAAGGACCACCAAGTTGCATCACAGAATTTGCAGAATTATGTTTATAAACTAGAGAATTGGCTAGAGCTTTGGAAAATCAGGGTAAATGAACAGAAATGTATTCATATCACTTTCACATTGCGAAAAGAAACTTGCTCGTTCATCAAAATAAATAATCAAATTATTCCTCAACATAATGAAGTCAAATACCTCGGCATTCACCTCGACCGCCGTTTAACTTGGAAGTCTCATATTGAAGCGAAACTTACTCAGATGAGATTAAAAGCAGTGCAACTTAATTGGCTAATTGGCAAAAATTCTTCACTAAAGTTGGATTGCAAACTATTGTTTTACAATGCAATACTAAAACCAATCTGGTGCCATGGAATTCAATTATGGAGTACGGCCTCAGCATCAAACATTGAAAAAATTCAAAGGGGTCAAAGTACGTCAGCAAACTTGAACACCTTCCAAACCCACTTGCACGAGACATCCTTAACTTTAGTGGTCACAATCGGTTGAGAAGGAGGGATACCCTTGCTTTAACTCAAGCACAAAACAGATGACTGGATCAGTTGAAGTGAAATTTTTTTAGTATCATAAAATTTTTGTCTAGCACTGGCTGGGCTTATTATTTTCTGTTTAGCGTTAAGATTTGAATACTTATTGTAATTTCAGTATATGAAGATTCAATAAATAAATAAAGGTGGAAAAAAAAATTTTAATTATTATTTAATGCTCTAAAATGACATCAATACACTTCTTTTTTCATATTTGAAAAAAAATATATTTTTTTTTTTACAAATATACATAAAATAAGTTAAATATTTATTAATTATTTTATCACAATCCATTAAATTTATTCTGAATTTTTATATTTGGCAACTCTGTTTACCTTTCTGTCACTTTATTGCTCAAAGTGTAAAACAATAACTGTCCAGCTAAATTCACTTGCAAGTGAGCTGCAAGTGCCTGTATGTGTGATTGTGTTAGTAAAAAAGTGTGAATGTATTGACTTTTTCGAACTTGCACTTGCATGTGTAAACCCTGGGTTAAACTACATACTTGACAACAACATAATTACTGTTTTTACTTGTCAAATAATTCAAATTTTCGCATATGTATTTCAACTTTTACCCAATAGTCAAAACCCTTTAGAAAAATATTATAATAAAGCTTGCGAGCATAAGCATAAAAAGACTTGAGAAACTATAGAAAACCCCTTTAAATTATTGTAGAATAATTTAATAAATAAATAAATAAATAAACTTATTAATTTGATATTAATTACATACAAATGTATAAAAAATATAAAATGTAACAAAATTGTAATGGCTTTATTATCTGCTTTTAATTAGCTTGGATTTTGCATATTATAAAAGTATATATATATTTTATTTTAAGGTTTCTGGACGAATGTATCCAATAGATATTGATTATGCTGAAGATATTAAAGTTGATTTGTCTGCCGAACATAGCGTAAAGTCAAAATTGTCACAACCTGTCCAGGATATTATTAAACTAATGTTCGATATTGAAACCATGAAAAGAACAATGATGGAATTTGATTTAGATATGGAAAAAATGCCATTGGGCAAATTGAGCCAGCATCAAATACAGACCGCCTATAAAGTTTTAACAGAAGTTTATGAGATCATTCAAGTAGGTGGTTCAGATGCTAAGTTTATTGACGCTACTAATCGGTTCTACACTTTGATACCTCACAATTTTGGCACTGAAAGTCCACCATTGTTGGATACCAACGAGCAGGTTGAGAAACTGCGTCAAATGCTGGACTCACTTTTAGAAATTGAGTGTGCTTACAACCTACTGCAAACTGAGGATTCCAAGGAAGATGTAAATCCAATCGACAAGCACTACGGACAGTTAAAGACCAAATTGGAACCGATAGACAGGAACAGCGAAGAATTTTCTCTACTGCAGAAATATGTACAAAACACTCATGCCGAAACACACAAAATGTACGAATTGGAGATTGTGGATATTTTCAAAGTGGCCCGTCAAGGAGAAACTCGTCGTTACAAACCATTCAAAAAATTACACAACCGTCGTTTGTTATGGCATGGTTCCCGACTTACCAATTTTGCTGGTATTCTATCTCATGGTCTTAAAATAGCCCCACCGGAGGCACCCGTAACTGGCTACATGTTCGGTAAAGGTATTTATTTTGCAGACATGGTGTCAAAGTCTGCAAATTACTGTTGCACAAGCAGTCAGAATTCAACTGGTCTTATGTTACTCTCAGAGGTTGCACTTGGCGATATGATGGAATGCACAACCGCCAAATATATTACTAAATTACCAAAAGATAAGCACAGTTGTTTTGGCCATGGTCGCACAATGCCAGATCCTAGCGAATCTGTCCTCCGTGAAGATGGCGTGGAGATACCTTTAGGTAAACCAATTACCGATGATAAAATCAAATCATCTCTATTGTACAATGAATTTATTGTGTATGATATTGCTCAGGTTAACATTCAATACATGTTCCGTATGAATTTCAAATATAATTTTAATTAAATAATCCCAAAATGTAACAATTATTAAACATACACGAATATTATTCTATGTTATATTATCACAACTACTGCATTTAAATATGAAACAGTTTATTTTGTATACTTGAAAGTAAGTTTTGAATTGAAAATGTAAGTTTTGTTTTGCCATTAAATATTTTAATAAACATTATTCGCAAATACATCCTGTTTTTTCCTTATTGATATTTATAAGTTCTATTGCACTCTTTATTTTGACAAATGGGTACGAAAACATGAAAAGTACAATAGACTCCCGATAATTCGTAATCGCAAGGGACCGGCCATTTTATACGAATTATAGGGGTTTTCGATTTACCGGGGTTACGATTTAACGGGGTTAAAAAAAAAAAAAAACGAATTAAAGGGGGTTTTCAATTTATTTACTAAAACGATAAAAAAAACAAAAACCAATTGTTAAAAATAAAATTCTGTTGTAATATTGAATTGAAATCGGAGACCGGCAATGAATCGTTTTTTTACGATTCACAACTACTCATAACATTTTAAGTATAAGTGATTTTACATCATTGAAATTTAACTACTCTGAGTTACTCAAACTCACAACAACGTTGACTTATAAATGCGGGTGGATATAAGTATAAGTACTTCGCTCATACCATTCCCAATATGTTTGATTCATGAACAACGGTATTTAGATTTACATTTTAAGAAAAATACTCACATACTCATAAAGTATTCAACTCAGTTAAGTCATTAAAAAAAATTTTAGCTTATTCCGTTAGGTATTTATACAAAATAAGTAAAAAAGAAATATAACAAGTTAGAAAAGTATATTGGGCTTTGCCGAATCTTTAATACCCTCCACCTGTAAATATACTGTTAAAGGTAATAAAAACAAGTTAAGCAACAGAGTATAAAAAAGGTTAAGATATAAGATGAGACTTTTTTGTTTGAATTTGATCTCAATAACATTATTTACAAATGATTTATGGGTGGCATAGAAGAAGTGGACCAATTATGGACCGCTGGCTTCTAAATCCAGTATCCAGTAATGTGATTTCTATGTATTTTAGGATTATATTGGTTGAATTTCATCTCAATAGCGTTATTTACAAGAGTTGTATGGTTGGTTGTTATGCTCGGAAGTGGACTTAATTCAGGAACTGTTATTAACTGACAGCTACAAAATCCAGTAGCTTAATTGCCGTATAACCGATACTAATATGATTTCTGATTTAAAATTTCTGATCCATATAAAAGTTGGTTCGATATCGATATTTTTTAGACATTTTTGTGGGTTTATTTGTTTTTTGGAGTTGGTTCTTATATGGCAGCTATTACAAATTATGGGCCGATCTTCTTAACTTTTGGAACAGTTACTTTCATGCATATGAGGATATTTCACGACGAATTTCAACATAACGGTATATTTAAGGTATATATTAGTATTAACGAGGATTTCGAGAGTGGACCTTATGTGGGGGATATTGTCAAATATGGACCGATATTCTCAAAATCCAGCAGGTGTAAATGATCCTTGTAAAATTTTGGATTGGTATACTTATTTATAAGAGATTTATAAGTATTAAAGTGATTTTCGGGAAAGGGCTTTATATGGGGCATACGGCTAAAAATAGACTGAAATTCACAAAATTTTGTGGGATGATTTTTGTATATATGTAAATGATCTGTGCAAAGTCCAGTCGGTACCATTATTTATTATTTATACAATATATATAGGCATAAATGTCTTTCAGATGTGGTCCTTGTATGGGAGCTATGAGGAATTCTGGCCCGACCAACATAAAATTTAATACAACAATTTATTTGTCTATAAAGATTAATTATGTTCAATTTTAGCCATTTGCCATTATTTATATCTGTTTTATACGTATTTAAGTGAATTTTGGAATTGGACTTTATATGGGGTCTATGGTCAAACATGGACCGAACTAAAAAAAAATTCGTATTGCGATTTCTTCCAATTTGATAGGCATTTATTTATCATTAAGCCATATTTCGGGAATATATATATTTGTATGGGGGCTATGAGAAATCATGGACCGATTCTTACTATTTTTCGCATACTTTCTTCTTTTATCATCAAACAACGTATACAAAATTTCATGGTATTATCTGCAATATACAAGGTGGCGCAAAAGTAATCCTCCTATCAGAAAATGCTATACATTTTGCGATTGGCCCCTAATGCCAGTTCTGGGGCCAAATTACCGCATTCGTGATCGAATTAGCTATCGTATGGAAAAATGATTTCGATATCGAAATTATGATACAATGTACTAAATTTCTTGTTCGATATCGAATGCCATAATCTCAAATAAGAAAATTACGATCAATTTTACTCGATATCGATTGCGGTAATTTGGCCCCTGTTTTGACATTTGTGTAGTAAACACATGCGAAATACACGTTAATAAACAATGTTACGCTACACTGCTCCAGAACGCGGAATATTGCTTACTATTTATTTGACCAATAATCGGTCGGTGACTTTGGCACAACGTGAATTTCGTCGCAGATTTCCTGGCCGCTCAACGCCTACTGGTGAAACACTGCGACGTTTATCCGCTCGCCTCTAAGAGACTGACACAACACGAGATGCTGCCAGGCGTGGCAGACCCCGGAGTAGCCGTTCTGCAGAGAATATTGCTGCTGTAGCCCAGGATGTCATGGAAGCGCCGTCGACATCGACCAGACGACGCACAGTGGTATTTTTTTTTTTTTGGCAAAGAGTCTATTTTTTACAGTTATTTTTTAGAAATCTAATGATGCAATTCTGTAGAGAAATGTTTCATTAGTAGAAAACCATGATTTGTGTTCGAAAAAAATAAAATTTTGTATAAAAAAAGTGTGGTGAAGTTATCTAAATATTATACAACGAAAACTGATGAAAATTTTACTACTGCCCCTATTGCCGTTCTCAACTCAACTAAGTTTGGTCGTCTGTCAGTCAACCCGACTTTAACTCAACCAAATTATTTTTTGGTATTGTGTAGCACAACGATTTTTAGTTGTAATTGTTATGGCGTTGCCGACATGAAATATCGATTTCATGTTGGCAACATCATGCATTTTATTTGTAAAGTGAAGAAAAAAACGCAAAAAAATCAAGTTTTTATAAAATAAAAAGAATGGATTTAAGTGTGGATTTATTTTTTGAAGACGAAAATCATGACGCTAATACAAATGTTCTACGTATACGTAGAAAAATACGCGATGATTCCAATCCTCTTGAACTACCCAGTGCGAAGTAAGAAATTTCCAAAATAAGTAACAAATATGTTAGTATAATAAGTATTATTTTTCATAGAGGCAATTTTCTTTTGCTTAATTTGTTTATTTCATAATTTTTATAACTGTTTTTCTCCAAATCCTTAATACATTTTTAAAGTTTAGCTTGTGTCTCGCATTGTTTTCTCAGAAGTTCCAGACGCTCTTGTTCTGGTGATTTTTTTCTTTTCTTGGCTGGTGTGTTTATTATCTCAGGTTCATTTGTAACGATTTGTTCCATGTCGAGATTTTGAGGAGTTTCTAAAGCCTGACTTGTTGACGGACCAACGTTTTCAACGCCGAAAGTGTGTCCAGATGGTGCTACTTGGTAATTTAGTGATAACAGCTGGGACACGCAATCCTCAAGTACATTAAGCGGAATTTCTTGTGAAGGACCACCACCTGCTGCTTGTTGGTTTTATTTATTATTAGCAAGTTTTTTTTAATAATTGCTTTGTAATGAATCCAAACCTATATGAAGTAAAAATTCTAATAAAATGTCTGTTTACAATAATTAAGATGGCATATACTTACACGTTGCCATTCGAAGGATGTTCTTGTAGGTGGGCCCAAGCTATTCAATTCTATTGTAAATCCTTCCCACGCTTCCTTACACTGAGTTTTCGTCATCCCAAATTTTTGCTTTCCTTTAGCAAGTTCTGGATTTTTTTTCCATCAGCTGCACAAGTCGCTCAAATTGGGCTTTGGTTGTTATTTTGACTGTCTTGCGTATGTGTATTAATCATTTATGGCCGAATTCTCAGTCATTAGTTAACCATTGGTAAACTAATATACTAACGGTTCTTTAACTAATACTTGTTATTCTTATGGCAAACTAAGCATTGCGAATAAAGAATAATTAGTTAAGCCTTTGTCATTAGCTAACTAAAGACTGTGAATTCGGCCATTAATGAATTATATTAAGATCAAAAAACACCTATACTTACGATTTTTCCATTTTTTTTATCTTTTTGTATTATTTTTTTAAAGGAAATGTATTAAAAATTTTATTTAAATCTATAACCGACAAAGACTCAACTGCTAATAAGCAGTTGTGTATATTTATCGTTTTTGTCAACCAAACTCATCCAAAATGGTGAACCGCAATACTATTAAACACAACCAAAAAATCAGCGGCACAACCAAAAAGTCAACTACAATTAAGTTGTGAATGGCAATACCGATTTATGAAAGACGACCAAATTATTAAAAAAGTTGTGAACCGCAATAGGGGCATACATTTCAGTTGTTTATACAATAAATATGGTTCAACTATAGGGTGTTTTTTTGAGAGGTATAGAACTTCGAATTGAAATAAAACACAAGAAAATCGTTTTAATGACCATCAATTTGGCTTTATTGGAAGGATAATTTTATGCCATTAATGTTTAAATATGATTTCAGGCATGTGGCTGCCGCGGCTGGTTCGAATAAAGCCAATTCTACAGGTCCAATTTTCAACCACTTTTTCGAGCATATGGGGCCGTATGTCGGCAATAACGCCACGAATGTTGGCTTCCAATTCCCCTAACGTTTCTGGTTTGTTGGCGTAGACGAGCGACTTCACATATCCCCAAAGAAAATAATCCAATGGTGTCAAATCACACGATCTTGGTGGCCAATTGACAGGTCCATTCCGCGAAATTATGCGCTCATCGAATGTTTCCTTCAATAAATCGATTGTGGCGTGCGCTGTGTGGCAATGTGCACCGTCTTGTTGGAACCACAACTCATCCACATTCATGCCATCCAATTCGGGAACAAAATAGTCGGTTATCATGGCTCTATACCGGTCTCCATTAACGGTAACTGCCTCTCCAGCATTATTTCGGAAGAAGTATGGCCCAATGACTCCACCAGCCCATAGAGCACACCAAACAGTCAGTTTTTGTGGATGTAATGGCGTCTCAAGGGTCTCATGTGGATTCTCTTCACTCCAAATGCGGCAATTTTGCTTGTTGGCGTAGCCATTCAACCAAAAATGAGCCTCATCACTGAACAAAATTTTGCGATGTAAACTTCGCGAACTGAACCGTTATTTTCGAAATAAATTTGCACGATTTGCAAGCGTTGTTCTTTTGTCAACCTGTTCATGATGAAATGGCAAACCAAACTGAACATAAATGACATAGAGTTGCCAGATTTGACCACAAAATGCCAGTTTTATCTCTTTTCGAAAAACAAACCTGTAAAAAAAACACCCATTACCAATAGTTTTAGAGCATTTTTATTAAAATATAGTATTTTAAATTTAATAGGAAAGAAAAAATATTTGAATTACATTCTACTATTGTTTGGGACATTGTTTCTTCTTTTGTTTTTACCTGTGGAAAATATTTTTCGACCTCTATTCTTTCATGGAGACTATTTGGAATTTTTATATGGAATTCCTTTTTGTTTGTTATGTTAAGTAATTTGTTTCTTATGTCCTGGTAGAAGGCTTCTGCGGCTGTTTTATGGTTTACTGTAAGTCTATTGTAGTTAACGTTTAAAAGTACTCTAAGGCCCAATAAAACAGTGCGTATTTAAGTGTAGTTTTAGTTAATTTTCATAAAAACTTAAGTTGCATTTAAATACAGATTCATTTTTTCAGTCATACTTAATTGCTGTTATGATTTTGTGGTAAAAATATGGTAGCACTTTGAAATGTCAACAAAATTATCGATATATTTCAGAAAACAGCTAATTTTTTTAATAAAATTTGCCAACAATTTTGTGTTTCGGTTTTTGTGTTTACTTGTTGTATTGTTTTGTGTGTTTTATTGTTTTGTGTGTTTTATATATTAAATTTGGTGGCATAAATATGGATAAAAGAAGTCCCAACTTTTGACTTCTTGTTGGACGCTGTTAAAAAATACAGCAGCATGATTGAAAAGAAAAAAAAAACAAAAACAAATGTCAAAACCATATGTTCAATGTTTAAAACTTAAGTTGCACTTAAATGAACATCGTTGGCCATTTAAGTAGCATTTAAGTTGTCAGTGAAAAACAAAATTTTGTACTTAAATGCACTTTAAAAATAAATGGCACTTAAATACGCACTGTTTAATTGGGCCTAACTTCCTCTAAACAAGTTAAAAGAATTTTCGTATGTTTGTGAACAGTGTCGTCCTTTATTGGCCTGTCTATATTAGGACACTTGTATGATTTTTCAAATTCTGCTTTGATGTTTCTACAACGTTCAAGAATATCTTTCCAGTCCATCAGTTTTAAACCTTATCAAGTTCATTTGCTCTACTAGCATATTTTTTCTTAAGTGAATGTTTATGTAGAATATAAATTTTTAATAAAAGATTTACTGCCGCTATTATTATTAGAATTAGTGTAAGTGTCCATAATGAATTAAGTTCATTTGTATGATCAATTATTTCTACGTTATTAACCACGTTGGCATTTGGGTTTTCAATTTTAGATTGTGGCTTGCCCATTATGAGAGGAAAAAAATGTTCCTATTGTTTATTCTTTTCTACTGTTTAATTTAAAGGATCACAAAATTATCCTTTTTTTATTTTTTTTTCTCTTTCTTTTTCTATCTTTAACGACCCCATCTTTTTATCATGAACATCGTTTCCTGCTCTATCATTTCTCTACTTTCTATATCTTCCATAGTTGGAGCTCTATCAATTCCCATCTCTTTCCATAGCCATGTTAGCCATATTAAAAATTCTTCCTTGCACTTTTTTCCCTTTCTTTATCTGCAGTTGTGTAGTACCTTCTAGGCATATTGAGAAAAGAGGAAAAAGAAAATTTGTCTGTGTCGTTTATTTATTTATGTAATGCTAGAGGGACTCGTAAGTATCATATCATTTATAATCTTAAATATATGCAATACTAGAGGGACTCGTAAGTATCGTAGTATTTCAGTTTTAGTATAAAAGTATTAGTTTAGAAATAGCCATTGAATCCAGCTTGTGGAATTAATAATTTATGAAAATTTTCGAGTACAGATTAGTCACGTGAGAAATTAAACACCCCTATTCTGCGTTTCGATTACGTTCCCGCTTTCAGTTACGCTCGAATCGAAAAGTGCTATTCTGCAAAAAAACCTAATCGAAAGAAAAAGAAGAAGAGAAGAGTATGTTCAATGACACCATTTTTACTGTGAAACATGTGAAAAATGAACAGAAAACATAAACAATTTTGTAAACATTTTAATAAAAAGTTAAATTAGTGCACATAAAAAGAAATAAATAAAATAATTAAACAAATAAAATCTAATGATTGTGAGAGCAAGAATTAAATAAAGCTTACTGATGCTGATGAAGATAAAAGAAACAAAGTGCGGGAATATACATACATATGTATGTACGTGAGTAAGAGGAATTTGTGGTGAAAATATTAGTGTGAAGAATCCTGCCGCGCCGGAGGCGATATTTTAATTTTTTACTTCATTGCGGCCGAAAAGTAAAATTTCTTTGTTTTAAGACAATGGAATCGGTAGCATCGGCGCTGTTGTTGGAAGAGGAAAACAACGCACTTCAGAATGCAGAGTTAAGAATTGAAAAGCAGCGGTTGAGACAATTGTAATCCATTCGAGATGACTGGTAAATTGTAAGGTATATATATATGTATGTGTGAAATTATTACTTTAGTTTTACAGATTTCAAAAAAACTTTCGCATCAATAAAGACGCGTTCAAGTATGTGTTAGACACTTTTGCTGCAGAAGTGCAGTCAACCACGTTAACATCTTTATCACCGCTAAACCGAGTTGTAGCTGCTTTGAGATTTTTTGCTGAAGGAAGTTACCAACACGGAGTGGGTGCTGATTACAATGTTGGGATGGCTCAGTCCACAGTGTCAAAGTCATTGTCGTTTTTTCTTGACATAATGCAGGCAAAGCTATGCTCGCAATGGATAAAATTTGATCAGACTGAGGAGGAAAAGACGCAGGCAAAACTAGATTTTTATGCTAAGGCTAGCTTTCCAGGCGTCACTATGTGTGTTGATGGTACACATATAAAAATTATAAAACCATCACAAGAAGAGTTCCTTTACTACAACAGGAAAGGATTTTATAGCATTAATGCCATGGTGGTAAGTACTGCTTTTTAATTTGTATACAGAGCTCGTAAATTTGTTTTAAATAATTTTTTAGGTTTGTGATAACAAAATGCGCATAAGATGCATTGACACAAGATACCCCGGATGCAACCATGATGCGCATATATGGAATTTAATAATCCCACTTGTATTTGTTACCAGACCCGTCAACTGAATAACCCTTTCCTCAAGTGGGCTAATACGCTGTAGGCGGCAGGACCCTCCTCCGGTGCTCATCATTTCTTTTTTGTTTGTTGATAGCTTCCGTTTGATGTAGCTTTTCCAGTCAATCCAAACCTTAAAAATATAATATTTAGTATACTTTATATACAACAGATTATTAAATTTCATACTTTCTTCCAAGCAACGTCATTTCGTGTTGGTGGCCCCATGGCATTAAGTGTAGTTGCAACTTCTTCCCAGAATGCCTTGACTTCTTCCTTAGGACGCTTGTAGTAACCCCAAGCAATATCGTTGTTCATTTCCATTAAACTTATTAGATTTTCGTACTGGTGAGGTGTTGTTGTTTTCGACTTGTAATAAATTAAATAAAGGTTTAAAATTTAAATTAAACAAAATTTGCTTAAAAAAAGGTTAAATAAACTACAAGAATTATTAAAATTTCTTTATTATAATTTTTACTTACATTTTTTTTAATTTTAACCTTTTTTCAAATAATTAAAAACTTTTCCGTTAGCACATACAGAAATTAAAAAAACGTAGCTACGATTGTAACGCAGAATACATACAATCGAAGAAACAAATGAAAATGAAACAAAACGTAACACAGAATACCAAAGTTGCCAAACGGAGAAAATTTCGATCCGAGTCGAAACGCAGAATAGGGGTGAAAACTTAACTTTACCAACATAATAATAACATAAGTGAGGATTACCTCCAAGCAACAAACATTTGCATTGAATTCTGTCAATACAAATTTGTTTTATCATCGATTTATTCTCCGCCTCGATTTTCAATAAAAGAACACCAATACCATAACTTCTTTAAATCCCTTGGAGCTAGATTTTTAGTTGCTGGTGACTTTAACGCCAAACACACATTTTGGGGTTCACGTCTGGTAACCCCAAAGGGTCGCTTACTCTTCAACACCATTGCTAAAATGGGCTTAGATGTACTCTCAAGTGGACATCCCACCTATTGGCCGACGGAAGATTACCGATGTTATTGACTTTGGGGTAGTGAAAAATATCCCTGTAGAATGGATGCAAGTGGATCCTTCACTGGACTTGTCCTCAGATCACTCTCCTACTATCATTTCAATGCATTTCCCTCAAGTGTGTGGTTCTCCATTTATGAACATGACTAAGACCCGAGTAAGTTGGATAAAATACAAAAAGTATTTAAATTCTCATTGCACGGAAAATGTTGTGTTGAGGACTACCGACGATATTGATGAGTCGATTGGCAACTTTACCGAGGACCTTCGACGAGCTGTGCATCACGCTTCCACTTATCACGTTGAATGTAGAAATAGGACAAACAGAACTTATTTCTCTGAACTCGAACATCTCCTATCAGAAAAAAGAAGAATGAGAAGAGAGTGGCAAATTCACAGGTCTCCTGAACTGAAAGCTGGGCTACAGGAATGCAGAGATATACTAAGACACTTCTTAGAAACCCAAAGAACGGCCTCACTTAGATCTTACTTGGAAGGTCTTGATAGTACCCCACAATCTGACTATTCGTTATGGAAGGCGGCACGAGGTTTAAAAAGACCAGTTAGAGGAAAGCCTCCTCTGCGAAATCCGACTAGTGACTGGGCTAGAAATGATTCCGAGAAAGGGACATTATTTGTTAACTATTTGAGAAATGTGTTTACTATAAACAACTCAAATAATAACGAATCTGATTTGCCACCACTTGTTATAAGGCCTCCTGTACCTCTAAGACTAAACTTTCGTGATGTCCAAAACGCTATTGGTACTCTGAACCTTAGAAAGGTATGGATAAAATCAGCAATAAAATGCTTGTGGAGTTACCTCGTGTAGCAAGAAGAATTATCCTCTTTATCTTCAATGCTATTTTACGCCTAGAATACTATCCTGCAGATTGGAAGGTGTCTATGATCACTATGATTCCTAAGTCAGGGAAGGACCACACCAAAGTGGAGTCCGACAATTTCAAAACTGTTTGAAAAATTGTTAATGACTAAGTTGACTCCAATTCTGAATGACACTGAATGTATTCCTAATTATCAATTCGGCTTCAGAGCTAAACACAGCACCATCGAACAAACACACAGATTGGTAAATGTGATAAGAGGGTCGTTTGAAGACAAAAAATACTGCTCCGCCCTTTTCATTGATGTGTCGCAAGCGTTCGACAAAGTTTGGCATGACGGTTTAATGCACAAAATAAAATTAACTCTGCCTGCTAACACCCATAAACTCATGGAAAGTTATTTATACGGTCGCAAATTTAAAATCAAAGAAGGTGATTTTTTAAGTACCGCTCAGCCAATTGAATCAGGTGTGCCACAGGGTAGCATACTGGGTCCTACTTTATATTTGATTTATGCCTCCGACATGCCGTCAGACCCCAAAATCCATACGTCAACTTTTGCAGACGATACAGCCTTTATCAGCGTCCATAAGGACCACCAAGTTGCATCACAGAATTTGCAGAATTATGTTTATAAGCTAGGGAATTGGCTAGAGCTTTGGAAAATCAGGGTTAAAGAACAAAAATGTATTCATATAACTTTCACATTGCGAAAAGATACCTGCTCGTTCGTCAGAATAAATAATCAAATTATCCCGCAACACAATGAAGTGAAATACCTCGGAATCCACCTCGATCGTCGTTTAACTTGGAAGTCTCATATCGAAGCAAAACTTACTCAGATGAGATTAAAAGCAGTGCAACTTAATTGGCTAATCGGCAGAAATTCTACATTAAAGTTGGATTGCAAACTTTTGTTGTACAATGCAATTCTAAAGCCAATCTGGTGTTATGGAATTCAATTATGGGGTACTGCCTCAGCATCCAACATTGAAAAAATTCATAGGGGTCAAAATAAAATTCTACGTATAATTACTGCAGCACCATGGTATGTTAAAAATTCTCGAATCCACAAAGATCTAGGCGTGCCATTAGTAAAAGTCGAATTTACAAAATATGCGTCAAAGTATGTCAGCAAACTTGAACACCATCCACACCCACTTGCAAGAGACATCCTTAACTTTAGTGGCCACAATCGGTTGAGAAGGAGGGATACCCTTGCTTTAACTCAAGCGCAAAACAGATGACTGGATCAGTTGATGTGAAATTTTTTAGTATCATTAAAATTTTTGTCTAGCACTGGCTGGGCTTATTATTTTCTTTTTAGTATTAAGATTTGAATACTTATTGTCATTTCATATATGAAGATTCAATAAATAATTAAAAGCAAAAAAAAAACTAATACAAATTGATCACGCAAAAAAAAAATTCAAAAAAACCCGCACAATCAATTTTTACAAACAATATATTTTTTTTTTAATTCAATGATAATATATTTGCATCAAATCTTAAATTAGCACAACAATATATAAGAAGTAATATTAAAGATAAACTTACGAAAACGTTTATGTCGCTTGATTTGATGTTGTTGATTTTGTTGTCTAGTGACTTCTTCTTGGAGTAACTCGGCGTGTTAACTCCTTTGTTGTTTTTCACTTCGATTTTGTTTTTTTTTTTGTTTATCAACTTTTAGTTTTTATTTAATTTTCATTCATTAAGTTTATGGATTTCCGTAGATTGTATTTTATTAATTTTTAGTTTTGTTGATGTTTCAATTTTAATTGAGCAAAGTAAGGAAGAAACAATTTTGTAATATTTTCTTTTCTCTATAAATTTATCACTTATTTGCCTAGTCTTTTCTAGTTTTTCTCTCAGAAAAAACAAATGTTAAACGTTTTTCAATACTGGCAGGATCGCCATGTAATAAAAATCACTGAAATTTATTTGGGGACAACCGCTTATGTGACTGTCCCCTTTTGTGGTTCTTTATTAATTAATTTTTAATTCTTAAATCTATTTTAAATCTAACTTAAATATTGTTCTTATTGTCTGTGGGAAAATGCTGAGCAAGCAGAACTCATGCCAGCCAGCAAGGTGTATTGCTGTAGACGACACCTAACACCACAGACATAATTATTTGGTATTTTGAAAACAATCATGTAGAGCATATACAGCCAAACATGAGTGCTTACAAGTACCTACCACTCAAATCGTGAGAGAGTGTTTACACTGCAATAATGTAAATTAAAGCAGTGGGCGTGTGTTTATGATAAGTGTCGTATAGCTTACGGATGGTAAGGTAACAAAGACACATTTGGGACGCTATCATGATCGTACAGAAGGTATGGTCATGGTGACAATAAAAACAGGCTACAATAGTTTAAGAGATCTGAGCAAATCAAAATGACTCCAAAATATTTAGCGTTTTCATTGGAAAAGAAATAAGTTAGCTCGGTCTACCTCCGTGTTAGTACTACTTCTAAATAAAAGTTTGGAATATTTTCTTTCATTTTATGTAAAAAAATGCTGCGGCTTTTTGCGATCGCTGAACAAACTTATAAATTTTGTGATAAAACCCAGCAAGCCATATGAGTCCGAAAAGAGTCTTTTCTGACACCTTTTTCGGAGCGTTAACGCTCTTTATGAGCCCAAAAAACAATCATAATTGCTCCGAAAACCTTCAGAAAAGAGCGTCATTACGTTCGAAAATGGTCCGTCAGAAAGAGCTCTTAGATAATGTCAGAAAAGAGTCTTTTATGAGGGTTCTTTTGGGCTCTTAAAGAGCTCTTAGATAATGCCAGAAAAGAGTCTTTTATGAGGTTTTTCTTGGGCTCTGTGTAATCTTGTTTTTATCATTCTTGTGTGGTACAGCTATGTTTGTTTTTTGTTCAAAGCACAAATAGCAGGAGAACAACGCTTTGGTACACACATAATTAAGTGGAATTTCTGAGTCATACTGCGTGTCGACTCAGGACAGTAACAAGCTAATTTTTCTTTCGCTCCGAAAATGCTCTTTAGTTTGACTCTTTTCTGACTCATTTTTTCGGAGCGCTCCGAAAATGCTCTTTTGTTGGACTCTTTTCTGACTCCTTTTTCGGAGCGCTCCTAAAATGGTATGCTGGGAACTCACGTATTTTTTATGAATATTTTCAATAAATTGCAATGTATATTTACAATAAAAGGTTTTGTATACTTTTAGGCTTTTACTTTTACTTTTTAATAATTGATTGACAGCAATATCGAAAAAGTGCATAACAAAAAAAGAAAAACAAAACCATATGATTAATTAAAACGTTATTTGAAATAATAATATTTGCAAAAAAAAAGTCTAAGAAAATTTTTAAACGTAACTAATTTTTAAAATGAATTCATTTTGTGTTTCATATAGTTAATTGTGCAAGGAACTTATAAATTGCAATAATAATGTGGATTTATTAACTGATTTCGTAAAAACTAAAAACATGATGCTTACTATTCATGAAATTCAAATTGTAAAAAAATCAGTTCAGAAGCGGTTTCTTAGTCACTTTTTTAAACGTTGGGCCGAATGTCACAGAAACAAATCATATTTTTTTATGAAAAATTATGCTTGGCTAAGAGTAGGTTTCAAAACAAAATAACTAATGTGTACTTTAAATATATTTGAAAATTTTTAGATATACATATTTGAAATATCACTTGCTGATGAGCAACCTAGTTGTTCAACAAAAATGGGATGCTAAGGAATTCGGCGATTGCGCTGATCGTAGTAAAAGGTACAAAGCTGTTGATTTAGCGTCCCAGTATAGCAAACAACATTTAGAAATGGCAAGTGCATTAGCAGGCTCAAATTTAAAATCGCAATCATATATTTATATATATTTAAATGCATATACATATACATATATTTCAATGCATGTATTGAAATTTATTTATAAAATAATTAGTTTTCGTAAAGAAACAAAAAGTATGTGTTATATGGGCAGTAAGTGGGGGCGGTAATTGAGCTAACCAAAAGCTCTGTGCCAAATTTCAAAAACTTTGGACCAAAAATGAATTTTCGGTTCTATGGGCGTTGGGTAGTGGGCGTGGCCAATTTTGATGAAACTTTATATTTTTCTTATTTGAGCTAACCAAAGGCTCTGTGCCAAATTTCAAAAACTTTGGACCAAAAATAAATTTTCGATTCTATGGGCGGTGGGTAGAGGGCGTGGCCAATTTTGATGAAACTTTATATTTTTCTTATTTGAGCTAACCAAAGGCTCTGTGCCAAATTTCAAAAACTTTGGACCAAAAATAAATTTTCGATTCTATGGGCGGTGGGTAGAGGGCGTGGCCAATTTTGATGAAACTTTATATTTTTCTTAATTAAGCCAACCAAAGGCTCTGTGCCAAAAGTTTCGTACAAAGTCCAAACGGTGCATCAGCTGTTAGTTGCTGACCGCCAATTGCGTCTAACATACGCTCAAGCCATCCTTAATCACCACCACCCGTTTTGGCGATTTGCACTGGCCAGCAAGATCGCCTGATTTGACCGATCCAGACTTCTTTTTGTGGGGCTTTTTGAAGTCGCGGGTTTATGTCAACAAGCCTCAGACTCTTGCAGCTCTTAAAGACAATATCCGTCAAGAATGTGAGGACCTATCGCCGGAAGTTTTGGCCAAAGTGATGGAAAATGCCATAAAAAGGGTTCAAATGACAATCAACTGTGGCGGCGGCCATTTACATGACATCATATTCTCGACTTGATGTATCATATTCTCGACTTGATGTAAAAAAAATTAAAAGACCAAATAAAAATAATCCACAAGAAGAATCAAAGTTTTTCATTTTTTTTTAATTACAGCCAAAAAACATCGGAAGTTTACTTTTGCGCCACCTTGTATTTCAAAATATTGCAATAAAATGGACAAAAAATATCAAATTTTTATGGAGGTTGTCTCACATATTGGTCCATAATTCTGGTTGGCCTAAACCGATTTTGGTGATTTTCAATATCAAAGTTACCTGCAAAATATGAAATATTTTTCTGAACACTTCGTTTAGCTAAGTTGTATAGTTTGGACGTGAGAGTGTTTTACACGACATGGCTCAATCGACTTAAAATTTCATAAGGATCAAGAAAATATATACTTTGTTGGGTATCAGATGAATATTAAAAAAGTTTCACACGGAATGACAAACGTAATATACCCTCATTCACCACTCTTGGTGGTGGAGAGTATAAAAACATACAAGTAAGTTTATAGGAAAACATATTAAGGAAAATATAAAATTTATTATTTTATATATTTTTTATAAGCAGGCTGTAAAAAATGAACGACACATGAGTGTATGCGAGTCATACTTATTTTTTTTTATCGTCTACGTACATTGAGTTAAGGAGAGTCAAAATAAACAACATCATACATGAGATTAAATCTGAATATAATGAGTACTTCAAACTTTAAATATGAATATTGGTTTGATGATATTGAGACAAGTATGAGTACGTATAAGTACGATAAATTATAAGTCATGATTCAAGTATACTCACTTTTTCAGTACTCATAACTGATCTCTGATTAAAATACAGCCCTGTTTGTAACACTCATATTTTTGTGGTGATGCCACTTGCTTCAAGTTTATTTTTTGTTTTTGTTATATCATTGCATTTTTTTTCTTTTAAATTTGAAACGTTATCTTTTGTGTTTGAGCAATGTACTTAATTTTTTAAAGTCAGTCGAAATAAATCTTTTGAACATCGTCTGTCTTTTCATCCTGGGAAATTTTCAACAGGTTATGGGCCCAGGAGTGCTCGAATAATTATATATATATATTATAATTATTTTAAGATTGTTATTTTTTAAGCTAGAATGGCCTAAATTTGTTTAATGTAAATAAAAATCCAATTTTTTAATTACAATATTTTTCCCGACGTTTCGTCGATTGTTTGTCGACTTTTTCAAGGGATTGTCTATTAAAAATTATAAAACAATAAAATAAATACAATGATGTAACACATAAACAATATAGACTTACAATATGAAATCTTTTTTTTTTTTTTTTTTTGAACTACATGGATTAATATTTACAAACCACTGGTTTGGAAATAGAACGGAATATGATATCCCGATGGAGTGTAAGTGGTTATTATCACTTGGTAGGAAATTCGCATTACCGGTGGATAAACGAAACTTCTCCCCACTACATATAATAGCTGATGTTGGGCGGTGTATACGGGCCATGGATGGGAATTTGGATGAGGAAAAGGACGTCGCTAGGACAAAATTGGCGAATCAAGTATCCGCTTTTGAAGGAGGCTTTAAAGATACTAAAGGGGACAAGTTTGTTCTGACAATATTTGAGGAAACTAAAAGACTTTTAGGAAGATACAAAGACATAATTATTATACAAGCTGACAAAGGGAAGAAAACGGTGGCAATGTATAGGAATGAATATGAGGGGAAAATGCAGGCACTTATAGGGGACGAAAACACATACAGGATTTCAAGAGCAGATCCAGCTGCCAGACTTCAGAAACAGGACAATAGCATCATTGCGGACCTCTACAAAAATAATATTACTAATATGGGGGAGAAACGTAAACTTCTTTGTTCCGCAGCTACTGCACCTAGAATATACGGCTTACCCAAGATAAATGAGGAAGGGACCCGCCTACGACCTATTGTATCGTCCGTGCGGGTACCATGTTACCAGTTATCAAGATACGTTGGTAATATTCTTAAGGTCATAATTTCTGACAAATACAATGTTAAGAATTCCATAGGAGTAAAGGGGCAACTGTGCGGCGTAAAAATGGACAATAATGAAATATTAATATCGTTTGACGTAATTTCACTATCACGAACATCCCAATTCAGACGGCAATAAGCAAAATCATGCAAGGAATGGAATATTATTAGGGATCATACGAGGATATCCAGCGCACAATTTTTGGAGATACTCAGATTCTGTCTATGTGATGATGATTATTTTATGTTTGGGGAAAGTATCTATACCCAAATTTTTGGTATGCCAATGGGGAACCCACTAACCCCCACTATATCAGATATCATACTTGACAACCTACTTGACGATGCGATTACAGAACTAAATAATGGGAATATTTACATTAAATATATCGCCAAATATGTAGACGACATTTTGGCGATAATTCGCATAGAAGACAGAGACACAATTCTGTCAATTTTTAACAAACAGCACCCTAAGATACAATTTACTACTGAAATTGACAAAAACGGTAAAATTGCGTTCTTAGACTCGAAAATTATACGCGGAAATAACGTGATTCTTTTTGATTGGTACTCTAAGGAAACATCTTCAGGAAGGTTAATGAATTACCACGCGACACGACCCAAGAATCGGATCATAAACACGGCAAAAAATTTTATTTCTAGGGTATACAACATAAGTGATACACAATTTCATAATGAAAACAAACACATTATAACAAACATTTTAAAAAACAACAGCTTCCCCGCCAAACTCATATCTACATTGATAGACAATACGATTAAACAATTGGATAAGGACAGAGATAACCACAACAAACATACGAAAAGAAGAGGAAAAATTTTACAGTGGGTTAACCGATAATAATGACATACGGTCGTTAATAAAAACAGAAAACATCTGGTTTACATACGAACCCAATTTGACATTAAGCTCGATTTTTTCTAGAGTTAAGGCGCCAATTAATAGACAACAACAAAGTAACATTGTATACGAATTACAATGTGAAGGAAATGACACACAGCAATGTGAGAAAATTTATATAGGGACAACAAAACGTACACTGAAGACAAGAATGGGGGAGCACAAAATGGACATAATGCGGAAAAAAGAGACAACAGCACTGGCACAACACATCCTACATACTGGTCACACAATTAAGTTCGAAGATGTTAAAATTATGGATATGAGTCATTCCATGTCAAACGGTACGAATTTGGGGAAAAATTTAACGCAATGATTCCGATTTTTATGGAAATTTGAAAATTTAGTCCTCTACAAATTCTACTTCATCCCCAATGAGAAAAAAAATATGAAAATTGTTTTTCAAAAGTTATGACCAATTGAACTTTGGTGAAATGGAGATTTTTTCAAAGAGGTGTGTTCGTTCAATCGCATGTAACTCCTGAAATACTGGACCGATTTTAATGTACTATACCTTGTTTTGAAGGTAATTTCAATTTCTTCTAAAATACCAAAGCGGTATGACATATCCCCATAGTATTTTTTTAAGTTTGTATCATTTTCATCCTCTTATTTCGATTTTCAAACTGATTACATCTTTTTTTTTTTAAATTTTGAGGGTGTGTTCTTATAGGTCTTTTTTACAGACTGTGCGAGTTTTGAAGTGGTGAAATAATGCGTTCTATTTTTAACGATTTTTTTACCTTATACCTTTTGCACAAAAATTTCTGTGAATATAGAAAAAAATATATTTTTCGATAGTTTATTAACACAAGATACAAACAACAACAAAAAACAAAGAAAACGTAGTTCAGTCATGTGTAATATTTACAGTAAATTATTTTCGCTTTGTCAAAGCGCTCCTTTAGGTGTTTCCCTATCTTCATATTGGTAGTTATTAAAGAACTCTGTATGAATATTCTTGACATTTTTATTCACCCAATCATAAAATTTGACGGCACTATTAATGGGATTTATGAGACTGGACAAGCTTGCACGTGCTGCTAATCTTTTGACTGTTCCTTCCAGACCATCGCAGGGCCCTTTGCCATGAGACGTCGCAAAAAAATTCCATTCCGCTGGTATTCCAAAATCATCTACGTGGAACGTCATGCTTTCTATGTATTGAAAATAAAGAATTGAATTTTTAAAAAAAAGTTGTTCTTGTTTTTGTATTGTGCGCTTGCACCAAATCATGCGTCTGGATGTTCCAATAAAAGTATCTTCAATTTGACTAAAAGTCCAGTCTGAGACTAGGGTTAATATTTTAATTTTTTTTTGCACGTGCAAAATTTTGTTTATGTTTGTCTAATATTGAAGCATTTTTTGTTTCATTGTCAGGAACATCTTCGCTGTCTTGATTTGAATTTTGAAACACGCGTTCGTTTATCAAATTAACAATTTTCTGTGTTTTAATGGCGTTATATTTTTTCTCCTCAAGTTTTCTTTTGTTTATAGGAGAACCGTTATACAACAGCAATGCCTCATTAAGATTCACCAATTTTGCACTTTCTACGGAATAATCGCTGTCAATAGACATATTGTCATTTATTTCCACATCAGAAGCACTTTCTACGTGAGTTTCACTCAGCTTACTTAATTTAATACGGCAATTAGTACAATTCTAACCTTGCCCTTTAATGATTTAAGTTTTAATTTTCGTTTACGTTCAACAACACTTGAACTTATCCATCGCAATGTTTTGTTAGAACTTTTGTTATGACATATTGATTGAAACGGGTTGCAACAAACATCGAACCGAGCTGGCATTTTGATTCTGAAAAACTAATTTATTATATTTTTCTGAGAACTTCAAGGAAGTCTGCGCTCTTTATTTCTGCTCTTAGTTTATCGTTTGTATTTAATAAAATTGTTCGCAAATAAGACTGTTACAGTAATTGCTTTTGTTGTTCTTATTGTTGTATTAATAATTCAAAAAAAATATTATCATTCTGTTAACTATTTTAAGTAAATTCACAGCAATTTATGTTGCTTGTGGAAAAGATGTTTCGGAAAAAATTTGTAAAAAAAATAGAACGCATTATTTCACCACTTCAAAACTCACACAGTCTGTAAAAAAGACCTATAAGAACACACCCTCAAAATTTAAAAAAAAAAGATGTAATCAGTTTGAAAATCGAAATAAAAGGATGAAAATGATACAAACTTAAAAAAATGCTATGGGGATATGTCATACCGCTTTGGTATTTTAGAAGAAATTGAAATTACCTTCAAAACAAGGTATAGTACATTACAATCCGTCCAGTATTGCAGGAGTTACATGCGATTGAATGAACACACCTCTTTGAAAAAATCGCCATTTTACCAAAGTTCAATTGGTCATAACATTTGAAAAAAAAAATTTATATTTTTTTCTTGAAACACGTATAAAATATTTTTAAGAGAAGAATGCATACACAAACTGCTGAAGCAATCCAAGTTAGTGATGTAAAAAATACGTACCGTTTGACATGGAATGACTCATATAGAAAACAAAGATCGAAAGAGATACACAATTGCAAGAATGATAAAATAAAGATTACGCCATGCGCATGATTTCCCGTTATGTGACGTAGTATGGCCATTTTAAGGGTTACCAATAATGTTTCATGTGTTAGAATTAAAATTTCTTGCGAAAAATTTATGTTTTATGTGATAGTTGGCAACCTTGCAATTGAAGTCTCTGAGAGTTCTAAAATAAAATCTCTGTAAAAAAGAAAAACAAACAAAAACAAAACAACACAAAATATAAACATGAAGAGTGCAGTGAGCAAATTCAAGCAAAACATGAGTAAAAAAAACAAGTGAGAAAAAATTAGCCAATAGAAACACAGAATGTGTGCCGTCACAGGGCCTAAATGCGCAGAACATTTTAAAATTTTACGCGCGTTGGCGTAATCTTTATTTTATCATTCTTGCACAATTGAAAGCCTTAGAATACAACAAAAAATTAAGAGAACAATGAATTTGAAGGAAGACACGAACAACATTAATGCGAGTTATATTGTTGCCATCACTTGAGCTGATACATATTAAAAGTCTAAATATTAAGTATTAAAATTAGGTTACATATACTCCTGGATACATCTAGGACTTCTTAATGTGTTAAAAAAAGATTTCATATTGTAAGTCTATATTGTTTATGTGTTACATCATTGTATTTATTTTATTGTTTTATAATTTTTAATAGACAATCCCTTGAAAAAGTCGACAAACAATCGACGAAACGTCGAGAAAAATATTGTAATTAAAAAATTGGATTTTTATTTACATTAAACATATTTAGGCCATTCTAGCTTAAAAAATAACAATCTTAAATTCATCACTCTGGCCAAAGGGAAAACTACAACAATATATTATAATTATTGTTTTTGTTATCTCATTGCATTTTTTTCTTTTGAATTTGAAACGTTATCTTTTGTGTTTGAGCAATGTACTTAATTTTTTAACCCTGGATTGTTACTGTTCGTCGAATCGACGAAGCTCATTTACTCTCTATCATATAACTCATAAAAAAGAGTCAAATTCGTATCGAATTTTAAGATAGAAAAAAAATTTGTGTTACATTATATTTTTTTTTGTTATTCCTTACATAAAATTCTTAAATAAAAATATTTTTGTTTATTTTTAAATTTAAAAACTGTTCCGCTAAAATTATTTTTAGAAATTGTTCGTCGATTCAACGAAGAGTAACCTTAATGTACAAAAATTAAGAGTAACCATCTAGGGTTAAAGTCAGTCGAAATAAATCTTTTGAACATCGTCTTTCTTCTTATCCTGGGAAATTTTCAACAGGTTATGGGCCCAGGAGTGCTCGAATAATTATTAAAAAGTGAAAACACGGTAAATTAAAGATCGTGTATTAAATGAGTTTATCAATGTATAATATTGAAAAATTGGATGATACAAATTACGACTCGTGGAGTTTGCAAATAAAAGCTGTATTAATCCATTAGGATTTGTGGTTCACCATTTGTGATGACAAACCAACAGCACAAGATGCAATTGTCCCTTGGATGAAAAGGGATCGCCAATGCAGATTTACATAAAAAATTGTCCGTCGGCCAGTGCAGCGTGGAATACACTACGTGAGGTACATACATAGACCTAAAGGACCGGTAAGAAAACTCTTTTCAAACAGCTACTAAGTATGAGAATAGGAGAAGCTGATTGTGTGAAGCAGTATGTGTGTATTTTTCGATAATTGTGAAAAAGCTTGCCGAGACTGGAATTGAGCTTCAGGATGAAATGTTTGCTATAAAGCTTCTTGCTAGTTTGCCAAACTCATATGAGAATTTCGTGGTGGCTTTGGAGACGAGAGATGAATTACCAAAGCTAAATGTTTTAAAATTGAAATTAGCAGAAGGTGAAAGGAGAAAAGCAACACAATGTGAAGGTGGTTCACAGGCATTCATGTCACATTCCAATATAGGGGTGCCAGACGTACTGTTTTTAGCAGTACGCGTACTGTTTATTTTCAAATGTACTGTTTTATGCACAAGACCCAAAACAGTACGCAAATATACTGTTTTTTACACGTTGTACTTTTTTTGAACTGTTTTTCGTTAAAAGCTATTTATATTAAAATTTAAAAAAATATTGATAAAAACAAATTTTTGTTCAGTGTATTGCTTTATTAAAAAAAGGATTTATTTATCGTTAATTTAGTGTTAATGGCTCTAAAGCATTGGTATCCAAAAAAATTTGTTTGTCCATATGAAATGAATACAACAACAATTGTTTCATGAAATGGACATCATTGCTCTAAATGCATTTCTAACCATTAAACACCCTTTAGATTAACATGAAGAATATTAAAAAGACAAATTGGATTTCATAAATATATCGTTGTTTATACAACGTATTTAAACACATATTTCGAAAAGCTGATGGCACATTGAAGTAGTCATGTTATAGGGGATTAAGATAAAATGTTACTTGGATTTTTTTCAATAAATGATACTTCTTGATTTTTAAATAATAAATTTCTACACCATGTAAATTGGAACAGCATTATTCTTACTAAAAAATATTGAAAAAGGAATAAAATTGAGTTGACATTAAATTTAAAGTTCACTTTTGTAATGTAAAATAATACATATACAGATTGATTTACAAAAACTAATAAATTTTAAACTTTGTACCTATTACAAGCAGAGCAAAAATATTGTAATCTAAAAGGACTTTGATGATATAAAAGATACAATGTCATTTAAATTGTATTTTCTATGTACCTTCTTCAAAAACGTTCATAATATATGTTATGATCTCATATTTTAAAGTATTTTTAACAATTTTTTTGTTGCTTATTAAATTAATATTACAAAAATGTTATTACATGAATAAAGAGTTATGTTTTCGTTAAAAAATAAAATGTACTGTTTTTTTTATTTGTACTGTTTTTTTGTATAAGATGTACTGTTTTTCCGTATTTCAAATCTGGCTACCCTATTCCAATAGTATATAGCAACAACATAGAAACAAATAATAACAACAGCAACAACATCGAAAAGAACAATCGTCATGATGGCAATAAGAAATCCAACTTCAAGTGTTTTAAGTGTGGTCGCAAGGGCCAATACGCAGCACAATGCACATAGGGCCAGATTAAATTTTTTTTTGGCATAAAGTCGTAAATTTTTGTAAAATATATTTTGAATTTAACTGAATATTTTGAAAGGGCATACATTGGGTACATCGAATTCGCAAATAAAAACATTTCAGTGGCATCGCTGCATTTTTGCAGCGCTAACAAAGTCAGCTGTCTGGTAAGCTGTTTGTTTTGTCAAAATTGGCGGGAGTCTTTTTCTCAACTTTGCGCTTTTGCTGTAGCAACACCAGGTATCTAAATCTTTTTTGGCGAAATTGAAAATAAAGGTCAAGGTATGCCAAATATAATTGTTATTAAATGTTTTCGAATTATGAGTTATATTTTTTAGTTGTGGATTGTCTTTAATATGTCTTATTTTAGAAAAAATCTAACCGAAGTGTTCGTGTATCGTGTAGTAAAAAACTAATTTCTGCCAATTTGTGCCAAAAACTAATTATGCAAATGTTTACTCTAAACTGTGTTTTTAAACTTGTTGCTAAAATTTTTTGCCCATTTTTGCCCATTCGCGCATAGTTTGCATTTTTAGCCAAGTTTGAGGTAAGCCATTCTGCCCTACTGGATGTGTGGATCAACGAAAACCGAAATGAAAAAGCGTTATTTAACTGGATTGTTGATAAATTTCATTTAAATGATGTATCAGTTGACTTAAAGGCCGAAATCACTAAGAAAATAAGGAGTTTTCACCTTTACATTCTGAAAAATATACCTAAATGTAATCGTACAATTACGACATTTAAAAGGAAACATTCCAGTTGGCTTTTGTCAAGCATGACTGTTTTCGTGGAGAAAATCAACGACCAAGTTGCTTCAGAAAATCAAATGGGACGACCACGACTGTCTTACAGTGATGCAGGATCACGGCTAAAAAGAAAAATGGCAAAGAAACTGGCAGATAATGAAGAAAATAATACAAGTCATAAATACTCTTTCTACTTCTAGTTCATCAAGTGTGATTAGAAAGAAACTGTCATTCTCGGAGCCGGTACCACTCACACCAAGTCAAGCTCTGGCATTTTTGATCGACAACTCCGTCACTAAAGCGCAATACAACAGCATGAGAGCTTTAAATAAATCACAATTTTCCAACATTTATCCATGCTATAATAAAGTAAGAGAAGCCAAGTTGAAGTGCAGGCCTACGGGAGTCAATGTGACGGAAAGAAGAGCCGAAGTATCTTTCCAAAATTTGCTTAATCATACGGATTAAGGATGATGTATTCAAGGAACATCAAAACATAGCAGATGTCACACTAATAGCGAGCTATGGATTTGACGGCTCTACGGGTCAGAGATTCCTAGGAGAAAGGTCTGATATCAATGACGACTCATTATTTGTTACGAGCGTCATTCCACTGAAACTAACGGATGATTTTGGTACACCTTTGTGGATAAATCAATCCCCCCAATCAGTAAGATTTTGCAGACCCCTAAAGCTTGAATTCGCTAAAGAAACCAAAGATCTTATTCTGGCAGAAAAGACTGATTTAGAATCACAAATTAAAAACTTAACAGCTTTTAATTACAATTTCTCAATTGACAGAATAATCACTGTCACTTTTGATCTCCATTTGACATTGATTGACGGCAAGGTGTTAAATATATTAACGGGAACCAAATCTTGTCAAGTATGTCTTATCTGTGGAGCCAGCCCAAAGGATTTTATGAAAACTACAGACATATCAAAGTTTAAAGCTAAGTCTGAAAATCTTCAACACGGCATCAGTCCGCTACATGCATGGATAAGATTTTTTGAGTTCGTACTTAAAATCTCGTATAAACTACACTTAAAAAAGTGGCAAGTAAGGGATAAAGAAGAAAAAGACATGATAACATCCCGTAAACAAGAAATACAAAAATTATTTTGGAGTGAAATGGGATTACATGTAGATAAGCCGAAACAAAACGGAAGTGGAAATACAAATGACGGAAATACCGCAAGAAGGGCATTTAAAAACACAAGGCAACTTTCAGTAATATTAGAACTAGATTATAATATTTTACAACGGTTTTATATTATTTTAATAACTATATCCTGTGAATTTCCAGTAAATACTACTAAATTCAGCCAATTATGCCAAGAAACTGCGTCGAATTATATGGAAAAGTATTCATGGTACCCAATGTCAGCAACTGTGCACAAAGTTTTAGTTCACGGTTCACAGATAATAGCATCATCGGTATTACCTATCGGTTGCTTTAGAGAAAACGCATCTGAAGCGCGAAATAAACTTTATAAGCGCGATAGACAATCATATGCGAGACGAAATTTTCGTATCATCAATTTATCGGATGTGTTCCACCGATCAATGGATTCATCGGACCCTTTTCTTTCAAGCCTTAATATAAAACAAAGATTAGCTCAAAATACAAAAACCTCGTTACCAAAGGAAGTTATTGAACTTTTAGAAGCACCAAATATAGAATATAATAACCAGGAACAGTTTTTAGATAGCGATGATAGCAACTCGGATACGGATGATGAAGATAACTTTTGCTTGGATTTGGAAGTAGAAAAAGAAGATTAATTTAATAGTATTAATTTAATATCTTTAAGAAATCAGTTAAATCGAAACATCAAATAATAAAAAAAAATTTACTCCTCTGCAATGTGTCCTTATATGGGCGGTATAAGTGGGCATGGTCGGATTGACTTGAAATTGTTCTCACTTACTGAAAGTGCCAATATAATCAATTCCACCAAAATTCAGCTCTCTAGCTTTATTATTAGACTTTATGCCAAAAAAAATTGAATCTGGCCCTATGTGCAATGCAGAAACGGTAAATCTCAAGCAAATCTGAAAGCAACAACAACAACGATCAACAGGGTAACAAGAATACTCATGCATACTAGATGTTTAAAAAAACCAACAACAATAGTGTACTGAATGGTAGTGTATGGGACTTCTCATCATTTGTGCTGTAACCAGTGTTGCCATATTTTTTTTACAAAATCTGACAATTCCCAAAAAAAATCTGTTTTTTTTTTCGAAAAAAATCTGCACCTTCAAAACAAAATTAAATAATTTTTATTATATGACACAACTAAAAATAAATTAAATTGTAACTTTATACAAAATGAAATATAAAGAAAGACTTAACTTTTTTTAGAACTTGTTAACTGTAACAAAATGCTTTGAACTTTTTCTTATAGATAAACAAGTGTGTTGTGTGTTGTTTAAGGATACAAACCCGAAAAATTAAAATTTTGAATTGAGTCATTTTTGAAGAATGTGTGCGGTATGTAAAAAAATGATATTTGTATATGTTTAAATTATCGAAAAAAAAACAATATATAATTTTTATATTTGATATAAAATATACATATCTATATAAAATTAACCCCCTGGCCCACGATGTCGAACAATAACGTTCGCTTAAATAAGACTTAAGAGACAAACTTGATTGTGGAATAAACAAACTTGATTTAATAAAAAAAATAGATACGATAAAAAGTTTGTGTCTTAAGTCTTATCTAAGCGAACGTTATTGTTCGACAACGTGGGCCAGAGATAACAGTAAAAACATAACGAATAATACTTCATTTAAATATGTGCAATTGAAATTTTTTTTTTAAATCTTTGGTCCGCAGAATTCCACATAGAGTGGGAATAATAATAATTTGTTTTATTCGAATAAAATTGAAAAATCTGCATTGATTTAAAAAAACTGTTTTTTTAGAGTAAAAATCAGCAAGCCTGTTTTGCACTTCAAAAAACTGCAAAAAACAGATAAATCTGCACATTTGGCAACGCTGAGTACCACTGATATACATACATATGTATGTACATACATATCCCTACAACCCTGCCAACATTTTCTATTGCGGAAGTGACTCAGAAGTGACGCTAAGAAGTTGAAACTCATCTTCTGCGATACCATTTTCTGATCGTAGAAGCGTCTTCCGTATTGAGAAGTTGTACCCCCCGGAAGTAACTTCCAGAAGACACTTCAGCGTAACTTCAAGAAGTCACTTCAGCGTAACTTCCAAAAGTTATTTTATTCGTCTCTCTTTTGCTTTTGATTTTTGTTTGTCTTTACAGATAATACACTCATATTGACTATGGGATAACAAATATGTAAAAACTACAACAATAACAAATCGCAAAACCACACTTTACCACTGACCGAGCACAGCAAATGACAAAATAAAACTAATTTCGATGATGTCGAAAACTTCTTTTTTGCATTCTTTTCATTTCTTTTATAACGGGACATGTCATTTTCGGCTGGTGTTGTAAACAACAAACAATCTTCCAAACGTCGTCTGGATGATTAAAAGACGACTGCAATGTAAATTGTTATTGTTATCTTCCAATTAACGTCTGGAAGTGAGTAAGACGTAACGCCTTTGACGATGGACGATGAAAGAAACTTCCAATTGCTGGCAGGGAACCCTGCCTGAAAAGAATGCAAATAAGAAGTTTTCGACATCATCGAAATTAGTTTTATTTTGTCATTTGCTGTGGTCGGTCAGTGGTAAAGTGTGGTTTCGATTTGTTATTGTTATTGTTGTAGTTTTTACATATTTGTTATCCCATAGTCAATATGAGTGTATTATCTGTAAAGGCAAACAAAAATCAAAAGCAAAAGAGAGGCGAATAAAATAACTTCTGGAAGTTACGCTGAAGTGACTTCTTGAAGTTACGCTGAAGTGACTTCTGGAAGTTACTTCCGGGGGGTACAACTTCTCAATACGGAAGACACTTCTACGATCAGAAAATGGTATCGCAGAAGATGAGTTTCAACTTCTTAGCGTCACTTCTGAGTCACTTCCGCAATAGAAAATGTTGGCAGGGAAGAAATGAATAACCGAAACTAACACAGCCAACCTTTTTTTACTAACACACTTGCAACAATTTAATATAGAATTTTTCTACCGACGCTGCCATATTTTCGTCTTTTTAGCAAAATTTGAAGGATTGTTTTATAATATTTATTGCACATTTTTGTGAAGTTATTTATGTAAAAATTTATTTAATTTTCATTTTAAAAGAAGTTCTATTAAAACATATTAGTTATGTTTTTATAAATTTTAATTATTTTCTCATTTATTGCCAAAAAAATATAATTCGTATACACATGAGTTATGGGAAATTTTGGGGGTTTTTCAGGGAAAAAACGTATTGAGAAAAAGTTTTTTCTAGTGGCAGTGTGGGGAAATATTGTATTAGTTGTTCAACTCTAACATATATGTTAGAGAGAGATGACTGATCTGCATTTGAGAAAATTATTCTTGCTCAGTCCATAATTGTTGAAAATCAAGGAATTATTTGCAAAAAACTTGAAAATATTGAAGAAAATGTAAGTATTTCAATTCTTTTATTGCTTTTCAAACAATAATAAAATTTTTTTTAGCTAGCTTCAAAACCGGAGATGATGGCCCAGACCAAAGCCCTAATGGAGTGTAAGGTATCCATTAAAAAGGTGGAGGGCTCAGTATGCCGCATTACGGGAGAGGTCCACGATCAAAAAATGGATGAAGTGGCATCCATGCTGCCCTTGCAAAATATTGCTTCAGTAAAGGAGATGGGAGAGAAGCTGGAGGCTGAAGATTTTGCCCAAGCAACGGTAATAAAATGTAATTTATAAAAGAATTATTTAAAATTTTAATATATATATTTTTTACAGCTTATGCACATGCATAAAATTAAAGGGGCATCTGAAGATGTCAGCAGTGTCATCCGTGGCATATTTACGGATGACCTGCTACAGATGTACAATTGGGATGGGAGGTGGGCAAAGCATTCCCTAGCACAGCTTTCTATCTGCTCCAAGTTTTTGAGAGGTATGTACGTACATACATACATATATTAATGTTAAAGTTATTATTTAACTAAATGTAATCTGTTGTAATCTCTGAATTTAATAAATAAATAAATAATATTTTGTGTTTTATTATTATTAGTTATAATTGACGGATATATTCGTTAGCTGTGACCAGTTATTGCTAACCTATACCCTACAAGAAATTGCTAATGGAAACTAACACATACAAAACTTATAAACTAACACACTTGCAGCAATTTTATATTAAATTGTTGCTGTTGGCGTTGCCACAGTGGGGGTTTTCTTACCAAATTTTAATAAATATTTGTTAAATTTTCTCTTATATGTACCTAATTTTGCGTCGGCATCATTTTTATATACGTATTTGATCATAGAGATACTCTTTTCAAAAGTTTTAGTGTTTTTGTACTTTTTTTAAATAAATTTCATGCTAATATTTTGATTTTATATATTATGGAATTGTGGGGATTTTTGAAACAAGACCTTGTTAATAAAAAATGTTACGCAATGGCAACGCTGATTAATACAGGCTAAAAATTAATAAGTATGAGAAAGACAACTGCATGTTAATTTGCGTAGTGCAGGGTTGCATTTTTGCCGTTTAACATGTAAATGTCATACCAAATTTTGTAAATCCCCTCATAGTGGAATGAAATGTCCAATTTTCATTTGTGGTGCGAGTTTGATTGTGAAAAAGTGGAAAAATTATAAAAATTTAACAAAAGAAAAAGACAAATTTAAACAAAAAAGAAACAAAAAACTTTAAAAAGACAAAAAACTTTAAACTAAATATAATAATAAAGAAAAAAAATAAGATTAAAACTAAAAATTAAAACAAAAAAGAAACAAGAAAAAACTTTAAAAAGACAATAAACTTTAAACTAAACATAATAATAAAGAAAAAAAAAAGATTAAAACTAAAATTTAAAATTTCTTACAGAAAACGTTTATGTTTAAAAAAAAAGGGAACGGCAGAAGACGTCAACGAAGTCATCCGTAGTCTTATGACGGATGAACTTCTTGGCAAGTTTAATTGGGAAGGGCGGTGGGAGAAGAAAGCGCTTGGGAATTTGACACTCTTTAATAAGCTTAAGAGGTATGTAATTATTTTGGCCTATCTATGAATTATTATGTACACACTTGTTTAATTTTACTTTTTAAATTTCAGATGTCTTTCCCAAGCAATCTTCCATAGATTTTGAGAGGGGTTTGAGGAAAGCTGTGGACAAAAGCCACCACAGGCAAAAACAAAAAATATATGCCAAAAATAACAATTTTAATTATTAATTTATTGTATTACAAAAAAAATAAATTAATTTTTATTTAAATAAATTAATTTAAAAAAAAGCCTGTTTTTATAAATGTTGTACCAGTCAGCTATGACTGGTTTGTACATCAGCACTGATTAGTCAGCTCTGACGATGTTTACATCAGCACTGATTAGTCAGCTCTGACGATGTTTACATCAGTGCTGATTAATCAGCTCTGACGATATTTACATCAGTACTGATTAGTAAAATATTGTGGAGTGAGCAGTTCAGATATATGTTTTACTAGTTCACGAAGTTCACAAGTTGGAAAGAGAAAAAGAATCACACGTACACGAATGTTTACATCAGGTTTTTCACATTGCCCTTAATAAAATTATAGAAACTACTGATGTATAAACCCATCAGCAATACCCATCAGATGATGCATCAAATGACTGTCATTGTTCTTGTAGGGATATTTGTGTAAGCATTGACTAGTTAGAGATAACCAATATTTACTGCCCCTATTGCGGTTCACAACTTTTTTAATAATTTGGTCGTCTTTCATAAATCGGTATTGCCATTCACAACTTAAATGTAGTTGACTTTTTGGTTGTGCTGCTGATTTTTTGGTTGTGTTTAATAGTATTGCGGTTCACCATTTTGGATGAGTTTGGTTGACAAAAACGATAAATATACACAACTGCTTATTAGCAGTTGAGTCTTTGTCGGTTATAGATTTAAATAAAATTTTTAATACATTTCCTTTAAAAAAATAATACAAAAAGATAAAAAAATGGAAAAATCGTAAGTATAGGTGTTTTTTGATCTTAATATAATTAATTAAATGATTAATACACATACGCAGGACAGTCAAAACAACAACCAAAGCCCAATTTGAGCGACTTGTGCAGCTGATGGAAAAAAAATCCAGAACTTGCTAAAGGAAAGCAAAAATTTGAGATGACTAAAACTCAGTGTAAGGAAGCGTGGGAAGGATTTACAATAGAATTGAAATAGCTTGGGCCCACCTACAAGAACATCCTTCGAATGGCAACGTGTAAGTAAATGCCATCTTAATTATTGTAAACAGACATTTTATTAGAATTTTTACTTCATATAGGTTTGGATTCATTACAAAGCAATTATTAAAAAAACTTGCTAATAATAAATAAAACCAACAAGCAGCAGGTGGTGGTCCTTCACAAGAAATTCCGCTTAATGTACTTGAGGATTGCGTGTCCCAGCTGTTATCACTAAATTACCAAGTAGCACCATCTGGACACACTTTCGGCGTTGAAAACGTTGGTCCGTCAACAAGTCAGGCTTTAGAAACTCCTCAAAATCTCGACATGGAACAAATCGTTACAAATGAACCTGAGATAATAAACACACCAGCCAAGAAAAGAAAAAAATCACCAGAACAAGAGCGTCTGGAACTTCTGAGAAAACAATGCGAGACACAAGCTAAACTTTAAAAATGTATTAAGGATTTGGAGAAAAACAGTTATAAAAATTATGAAATAAACAAATTAAGCAAAAGAAAATTGCCTCTATGAAAAATAATACTTATTATACTAACATATTTGTTACTTATTTTGGAAATTTCTTACTTCGCACTGGGTAGTTCAAGAGGATTGGAATCATCGCGTATTTTTCTACGTATACGTAGAACATTTGTATTAGCGTCATGATTTTCGTCTTCAAAAAATAAATCCACACCCATTCTTTTTATTTTATAAAAACTTGATTTTTTTGCGTTTTTTCTTCACTTTACAAATAAAATGCATGGTGCTGCCAACATGAAATCGATATTTCATGTCGGCAACGCCATAACAATTACAACTAAAAATCGTTGTGTTACACAATACCAAAAAATAATTTGGTTGAGTTAAAGTCGGGTTGACTGACAGACGACCAAACTTAGTTGAGTTGAGAACGGCAATAGGGGCATACGTTATCATTAACTGGTTAAGCTTACCCAATATTTAGGTAATCATTGACCGATTGAAAGTAGCAGAGTAAGCAGTACAGATGTATGTTGCGTAGTCGATTGGAATTAGGTAGTTAGAGCAAGATGCAAAATCACACGTACACAAGAGTTTCGGTTATATTTTTCATTTTGCTCTTAATAAACTAATATAAACTTTAACCGATATATCTGGCAGCACTACCGGTTAAATGACTGGTTATTTAACTGGTAGTCTTCTTGTAGGGTATATTGCCGAATCAAAAAACATACAAACTAAAAGAAGTCTTGTTTTCACAATATGTATGTGCAAATAACCTGTGGAAAAGTTAATGTTACCGTTTGTGTTATTGTAGGGTAAGAATACGTGTTTTATTGTTGTAGAAATGAAACTATATCGATTCGCACTGGAATCAAAAACCTTTATTATATAAATATTTAGAATTACATATTTAGAGAGAAATAAAACTAGCAAATTATGAAAATAATCACTTAATTATTGCATACAAAAATTAAATTCAAATTTACTGTGCATTTTAAAGAGCCATTTTAACCAAGATCCTTTAAGAAAAAAAATTTTAATTTTTACTGTTAATTTAAATATATGTATATATTTTATATCAAATATAAAAATTAAATTTTGTTTTCCTTTTTTCTTCAATAAAAATGAATTAAATATATACAAATATCATTTTATTACATATCGCACACATTCTTCAAAAGTGACTCAATTCAGAATTTTAATTTTTCGGGTTTGTATGCTTAAAAAACACACAACACACTTGTTTATCTATAAGAAAAAGATCAAAGCATTTTGTTACAGTTAACAAGTTACTAAAAAACAGATCTTTCTTTATATTTCATTTGGTATAAAGTTGCAATTTAATAGTGATTTATTTTTAGTCGTGTCACAAAATAAAAATTTTGAATTGAGTCACTTTTGAAGAATGTGTGCGATATTATTTAATTTTGTTTTGAAGGTGCAGATTTTTTTCGAAAAAAACAGATTTTTTTTTTGTGAATTGTCAGATTTTGTACAAAAAAATATGGCAACACTGGTGGTACTCAAAAATGAAGATGGATTGGTGAGAGAATTTTCCCAGCAAACATATTGTCAAACGCTTAAAATAAGAAAAAAAGAAAGAGTTTTAGCCAGATATAAACACCTTAAGAAAAAATATCAGGGACCATAAATAACAATTATCAATATCAAAAAACAATTTTAGAACAGTTATTTTCAGAAAAAACAAAAATAAGTCCATCTAAAACAGTTTTTTATTTTTTGTGTTCAAGTGTAATTGAATCGCGTGTGTTTGCTGTGCTTCGTCCAACAAGAAGCAACTACAATGCTTAATAAATTTCTGAAAAAAAAATGACAATAACCATCCGCACACAGAAAAAATTATGGCCAAAAAATATTTAGACAAATTGATTATTGAATTTATTTTTACTTTTTATAATTTTTATATTTGATTCTATTAAATTTATTGTTTGGTTTTCACGTTTTTAACATAGCAATGTTGTAAACCTTAAATATAAATGCCCCTATTGCCGTTCTCAACTCAACTAAGTTTGGTCGTCTGTCAGTCAACCCGACTTTAACTCAACCAAATTATTTTTTGGTATTGTGTAGCACAACGATTTTTAGTTGTAATTGTTATGGCGTTGCCGACATGAAATATCGATTTCATGTTGGCAACATCATGCATTTTATTTGTAAAGTGAAGAAAAAAACGCAAAAAAATCAAGTTTTTATAAAATAAAAAGAATGGATTTAAGTGTGGATTTATTTTTTGAAGACGAAAATCATGACGCTAATACAAATGTTCTACGTATACGTAGAAAAATACGCGATGATTCCAATCCTCTTGAGCTACCCAGTGCGAAGTAAGAAATTTCCAAAATAAGTAACAAATATGTTTGTATAATAAGTATTATTTTTCATAGAGGCAATTTTTTTTTTTGCTTAATTTGTAAAAGCTGCTTGTTTATTTCATAATTTTTATAACTGTTTTTCTCCAAATCCTTAATACGTTTTTAAAGTTTAGCTTGTGTCTCGCATTGTTTTCTCAGAAGTTCCAGACGCTCTTGTTCTGGTGATTTTTTTCTTTTCTTGGCTGATCTGTTTATTATCTCAGTTTCATTTGTAAAGATTTGTTCCATGTCGAGATTTTGAGGAGTTTCTAAAGCCGGATTTGTTGACGGACCAACGTTTTCAACGCCGAAAGTGTGTCCAGATGGTGCTACTTGGTCATTTAGTGATAACAGCTGGGACACGCAATCCCCAAGTACATTAAGCGGAATTTCTTGTGAAGGAACACCACCTGCTGCTTGTTGGTTTTATTTATTATTAGCAAGTTTTTTTTTAATACTTGCTTTGTAATTAATCCAAACCTATATGAAGTAAAAATTCTAATAAAATGTCTGTTTACAATAATTAAGATGTCATATACTTACACGTTGCCATTCGAAGGATGTTCTTGTAGGTGGGCCCAAGCTATTCAATTCTATTGAAATCCTTCCCACGCTTGCTTACACTGAGTTTTAGTCATCTCAAATTTTTGCTTTCCTTTAGCAAGTTCTGGATTTTTTTCCATCAGCTGCACAAGTCGCTCAAATTGGGCTTTGGTTGTTATTTTGACTGTCCTGCGTATGTGTATTAATAATTTAATTAATTATATTAAGATCAAAAAACACCTATACTTACGATTTTTCCATTTTTTTTATCTTTTTTGTATTATTTTTTTAAAGGAAATGTATTAAAAATTTTATTTAAATCTATAACCGACAAAGACTCAACTGCTAATAAGCAGTTGTGTATATTTATCGTTATTGTCAACCAAACTCATCCAAAATGGTGAACCGCAATACTATTAAACACAACCAAAAAATCAGCAGCACAACCAAAAAGTCAACTACATTTAAGTTGTGAATAGCAATACCGATTTATGAAAGACGACCAAATTATTAAAAAAGTTGTGAACCGCAATAGGGGCAAAAATAAAACAGCTAATTTAGTATCCAGTTTAGTATATTTTCGTATGAAAATTTAAAAACGTTCTTAAATTAGCGTTTTATATATGTTGTATTTTAAGTTGTATGCAACATTCTTTCGTTTACGAATAAAACAATACAGTATAAAAAACATTGATTCTTACAATTCACTCAATTATAAAAGAAACTATTAATTTCATATATAAAATTTGCCAACATTAATTGCAGGAATAAGTCTATTTCATACTGTAGACCAAGAGTAAAGGGCTGCTGTAAACTTAAAGAGAATTTTAAGAAAAATAGAGAGAAGTTTTGAGAACAGTATTCATGAGCAGTGTTGCCAGAAAAATTGCACTTAGAATCCCCAGTTTTGGTTACTTTGTCTCGGAAAAATTTAACGCCGTATTTTAATAGGCGTTAGATAGAAAAATTTATTTAACAAAAATAAACGTTACAATAATATATAATGCATTTTTCACCTTTTTCAAAGTATTTTTGGCGGCGTGATGCGTTCAGTATAAGCAAAATGAAATTAGGGGAAACAAGTCAGAGTGTTATATTCGGCTGTGCCGAATCTTAGTTATTAAGAGATGAAAATTTTTTGGCAATTTATATATATATGTATAATTTTAGAAAAATTTCAGATTTTTTAAAAAATTTCTATTTTTTAAAATTACAAATTTTTTAAAAATTTCTAATTTTTATTTAAAATTTTTTTAAAATTTCTAGTTTTTTAAAAATTTCTAATTTTTTAAAAATTCTAAATTTTTTTTAAATTAAAATTTTTTTAAATTAAAATTTTTTTTAAATTCAAATTTTTGAAAAATTTCTAATTTTCTAAAAATTTTATGTAAATTTCCCCCCTTGAAAGTCTGTCTCCAAATAAATAGAAGCAGAAATTCCTAATTTGGAAACAAATCCCCATATCTGGCTACACTCCTCATGAGATCTAACAGCAACAAACATGTTAAAATCGCAATTTTAAAATTGTAATTGACGCCACAGACGAAATTTGTCTTACGCTTGACACTATCAATATTAATGTTTTAAAGTCTGTAGTCAGCGTCGTTAATTGTGATCATAATTTTGTTTTCTCTGGAATAGAGAAAAATATAACGGTAATAATTTCTGTGTCATTTAAAGTATGCAAAGAAATCATTTAAAGTGTGGAAAAAATCATTTAAAGTGTGGAAGTAGTATTAAAAAGACAGGTTTTTAAAAAATATAAAATATAAGCAGTTTTCAAGAATAATTAAAATAAATGATCTATTAAATACATGAAATTTAAATCATTTGTATGATAAATTAAAAGGCAAGTAGAAAAAGAAATACATTTCATTCAAATACATATCTAATTGTTATTTTTTTTTAGATGAAGGCATAACCATCGATAGTACTGCAGAAATTTTTAATCTATGGCCAGAATATGAAAATCCTTCAGGTTTTCATTTGGTAAGTCATAAAAAAAATTATATGTCGTAATATTATCTGTAGAAAAATGTTTATATCGAAAAATTTTCTATAAAATATTAAACTTTATAGTGAAAATTTTCGGACGTTAAAATTTTTACAGAACATTTTTGAGACATTAAAGTTTAATAAAAAATTTTTATTATTAGTATGAAATCAGTAAAAGATATATACGATTTGGCATATCCGAATTTACAGCGTTTAGTTATTCCTTCTTTCCTTCCTGTTTTGTAAAGTTATTTCATGATTTCTTGTATATTTATATTTTTTGATATTTGTAGATCAATATTGACTTCTCATTGAAATTTCCTTTGGCAAAAAGTATACATGACAAGTGGACACGGCATAAGGAACAAATTTTGATTACAATAAAATCAAAAATTCAAAATACGCATATTTCCAGGCAACTTCTAGAATTGGAAAATAAAAATACTGGTAAAATGCATCATCACAAAAATACATACATACATATTTATATTAATAATAATATTAATTCTATGTTTTTGTAGAGTTGCAAAGTTTCATCATTTTTTGGTCGCTTCACCACGTTTTTCCACCACACCAAAAAGCTTCAACCGAGCCTAGCGGATCAAAAATTCGCAAAAAACACACTATTTCTGATTCCCAAGAAGGTTTTGTAACAATGGCCTCATCAAACGAAGAACTTGAAATGAAATTAAAGTTATTGAAATTACAATGCCGCAACATACAACCAAAATTGCTATTAATTGGTGACTTGGATAATATTCAATCAATTTTTGTCTACATCGATGATGTAAAATATCCATTTTTAACTTTTATACATGCTGTTGACACTTTATTTAAAACTTTATTTCTTTTCAATCTAAAATATCCAGAAGAATCGGAAATATTTTATAGTTTTGTACAATCATTTTTTACGAAATACCTACATCCACAAATTTTTAATATTATAAATATTGATCTCATGTATAGATTTTCTTGTAAATATTAATAAAAAACAATTTATAGAACTGAATAATACATTTGTTTGATATTGGGACAGCATTTTTATAGAACTGAATAATACATTTGTTTGATATTGGGACAAAATTTTTATAGAATTGAATTATATTTTATTTGAAGTTTGGACAAAATTTTTATAGAATTGAATAATATTTTATTTGACATTTGGACAAAATTTTTATAGAATTGGATAATATATTTGTTTGAAATATTTACAATACTTTTATAGAATTGAATAAGGTTTTTGTTTGAAGTTTGGACAACAGTTTTATAGTATTGAATAACATTTTTAATAGAATTTATTTTTCATTTTAAATTGCAAAATACTTTACCAAATTTACGAATTTCGTTATAGGTCCCTTTTTAAGCAAAAATTTGTTTGTTTGTGCGAATTTCGTTATTGAAATCGACTTTCAGTTTTTTCTGTGCATGTGTTCACATCGCTTGCTCAACGACGACTGAATGGAAAATAATACGTTCTCTGAGTATAATATGTTTTCTGAGTACAATAAGTGGCAGTAGCCGTTCTGCCATCGACAAATTTGGCACTGACAGTACAATGTATGGCAGTGCAACATCTTTATATATTTATACTATATATTGTTATTGTTTTTATAAATTTTATAGTCTTTGATACAATAGAGGCAGAGGTACAGTTCGTATTGACGAATGTAATGTAATGTTATATTGAATAATGTGTTATATGTACCGAGTCTGCAATTTATTTTTATTTCTGTCGGCAGAATAGCAGTAAAAGATGTAGAGTTTAACAGCAAAGAAGCCAAGATAATAGATGACAACGGGAAGACAATATTAACTGCTACGAAGGTTGGCGATTTGTTTTTGTATTCATTAACGAATAACAATTTGTTTTTTGCGAACATACATAAATGTGTGTGAAGTTATGAAATGGCATAACCGTTACGGGCATCTAATGGTGTTTTCTTTTCTGAAATAAAATGTTACATTTTTATAATGTTTACCCCACATTTTAAAGATGTCGCATTTTAATGGTCAGAATAGAACATAAAATCACAACAGTGTAACACATTTTTTTCATGTACAGCTGTTTTTGTTTTTTTTTGTTAAAAAAGCAGATAGCTTCCTGGTAAGATTGCTTGAAATAAGACAATGAATATCTCTCAAAAATACCAATGGCACCTTCCCGACTAATACGCAAATTCTTCTTAAACTATAAAAATTAAATACATAAACATACATTACAAAGCCTTTCACTCGCGGTTTTGGATTTCTTTCCATAATCATATCAAATATTTTATCATCATCAGATAATGAAGATGAATCCAACAAGTCATCCAAATTTTTTTCAGCACATAAAAAAGTAGTAATCAAGGTGAATTTATACTAGGTGACAGCATAGCGCCAGCTGATTATTCATGGTGAAATTGCAAATGTCAAAAAGTTGTTTACAAATAGTCAAAGTTTATTGTTTGTATTGTTGTATTGTTTGGTTTCTTTATTTTATGCCAGATGTTTTTGACATTAACGAAAGTTTTTACACAAACAAAAATGCCTGTTGTTCTTGCCTTGTTGTAATTGTTGTAGCAATGCTGTCACCTATTATTTAATTTCACCATGGTAGTAATATTTTCCATTTTGTATATTTTTTTTGTTTCTTACCACAAATATACATTCATAAACAAAGCAAATGCCAGCTGTTTTATCGTGTGATTCTCCCCCTCTAAAAAAACAGAGTGTGAAAGGTGCGACATTTTTTAAATTTATAGTGTGACATTTATAGAAAAGAACACACTACACTTCAGCAGTGTTAACATTTTTTCAAAAAGGTGCGAAATGGGAAAAACGTGTAACATTTTTGCCAGAAAAGAAAACGCCATAAATGTGTCAAGTTTAAGGGAATTATCGCAGAAGAAAGTAGTGAATGGTATGAAGATAAATTTTCCAAGGGAAATAAAATGTTCCACATGTTTGAAAAGTAAATGTACTGTGAAACCATTTTCAAGTTCTGGGAATAGAGCAAATGAATTATTGGAAATAATTCACTCCGATCTTGGTGGTGCTCGTTATATATTAACATTTATTGATGACCATTCTCGTTATGTGTTTATTTTTTGACAAACAAAAGTCAAACATTTGAGATTTTTAAAAAGTTTATGGCAATGGTTGAATGCCAAACGGGAAAGAAGATAAAAATTCTTAGATCCGATAATGGTACAGAGTTTTTTAATAAAAACTTTGACGACTTCCTTAATGAAAATGGAATTATCCGACAGCACACTGTACCTCATACACCTCAACAAAATGGGGTAGCTGAACGCTGAACGTTGGTAGAGATGGCCAGAGCGATGCTTTTATATTCTGGCCTAGATGAATCTTTATGGGCTGAAGGTGTAAATATTGCCTGCTATTTAAGAAACAGATCAACCACAAGAGTATTAAATGGGTCTACACCATTTGAAATATGGCACAAGCGTAAACCATCAGTTCACAATTTGAAGATATTTGGTTCCTTGTCAATAGCGTTGGATAAAACTCATCACCACAAGTTTAGAGCAAAAGGTAAATAATGTATAATGGTTGGTTATTCGGAATCATCAAAGGCGTATCGTCTATTGGATAAATCTTCAGGAAAAATAATATGTAGCCGTGATGCATATTTTATTGATAATGAACAACAAGGTGCAGTCGAGAGATATGTTTTCAATATAGAACTACAACATGATTTAACACCAAATGAGGAAACCAATAAACAGCGAAATGAGGAAATCATAAGTGATAGTGAGTTTGAATCTGCAGAAGAGGAATACCCAAATACCAGTGCAGTTATGGATGGTTCAGGACTTCTTGGTTTTCGTTCTGAGGGTCCAACCTCTATTGGACCAGGCAGACCAAGAATGGTACGTAGCACAGTGGCTGAAAATCGTTTTTCATTGGCCAAAAGTCGATTTTTTTTTTGTCACCGATTTTTAAAATGTTTACACCTTTTTGGAGCTAATATATCCATATTAAGGTAGCCAAAAAATTAGGTTAAACCATTAATAAGTGTGGGCGTGGCATGCTGTCAAACTCAACTGTTTTTTTTAATTTCAGAAAAAGGTGTTTTTTATTTGTTTTTTGTCAAAAATAAATGGTTACTACTCGCAAGCTATCATCGATAATGGCCTGCGGTCTTTTTTATAATGTTGGTAGGATTTTTGTTGTAAGCGATTACCGCTCTAGCGTTTAATATTAGGGGCGTTCTGAAATATTTATGAAACTACTATATTTTTCTGAAATTTAAACTTTAGTGGAATAGAACTTCTAGGGAACAAAAGGGAACAAGAAACGTGTACCACCCGAAGAAAGGTGAAAGTGTCTTCTTTAACCCTATATATACTTTTGCACCCGCCACGACCCGCCGGTAGAACACTTTTTTAATTTTAATGAAATTACTCTAAAAAAATTCAAATTACGATAATTTAAACAGCCCTATAGTTACTCGAATACAATGGTGTATTAAATTTTCACTTTTTCGCCTAAAGGTTTATGTTTTTTTATTTTAGACTACGTAAAACTAAAATAATTAAATATAATACCTGCGAAAGGGTTTTATGGCTTTGTTTTGATTAGCAAAAAAATAAGTCATAAAAATATCACAATAGGTTCTACAGTAAACATATGATCTCTTTCTAATATACCTGTTATCAACTGTTAGGGTCAACCAAAGTCATAAACAATTTTATAATAATAATCGCGACATTAAACCATTAAAGAAAAAAAAAACCCAATATTGGCGAGATACTAATTAGTTTTACCTGATATTAACCCTTTCGGCCGCACTTGAATTTAGCTGTGACTACCAAGAGCATCACATATTTTTCATGACTTTTTACTGTGGATCATATGACGACTTATGGAACATATACTAAAAATCAGTTATGATTTGGATTTCGGGTCTTCAGGATCCATACGAAACAATGGAACCAACAAAGAGTTAAGAAGTTCAAAAAAGAAACATGTTCAAGATGAATATAGCAAATTTTGCCGCACGAAGATTCTTTTCAGATCCAGAAACAGCATCTGAAATAACAGGAGTTGATTTAAACCTTATTTTCAGATTTAAAATAATCCTAGAAGTACTTGCGTGCAATGAAGAAATTGACGCTAGACAATTTGGAGATTATGCTAAGGAAACTGCAAAAATATATACAACCAACTACCCATTGAGAAATATGTCTGCAAGAGTCCACAAAATCCTTTATCATGGAGAAGATATCATTAAATATCATTTGGTGCCACTTGGAGATCTATCAGAGGAGGCTCAGGAAAAAAGGAACAAGGATTACAGATTTTATAGAGAGCACAATACTAGAAAAATTTCACGAAATTCCACAAATGAAGATCTATTTAATATATTATTGGCAACATCAGATCCGTTCATATCCAATATTCGAAATCAATGGAAAGTGGAACATCGGGATTTAGATGAAGAAGCCAAAAAACTACTAAAGAACAGAAATAGCGCAGAACAAAAAAAAAAAAAAAAAAAAAAAAAAATATAGAATATTTGCAATCAATATTTGTTTCAAATAAATAATAATTATAATTGCCTTCATTGTTATTTAAGTACGAAAAACATAGTATTAGTAAATAATTCTTTAAAAAAAACCGACTTCAAAATTTCGGCCAAATAAAATGTTGGATTAATTTTCAAAAATGTTTAATATAACTAATGTTGTTGCACTTTTTTGATTGAAAGAAAGAATTTTGAAAATCTTGTTAATCTTCTAAAAAAACGGTTTATGCTAAATCTATAAAGTTTTCCCATTAACAGAGCTAAATTTTGACACCCATATTCGATATATTCTTAAAAATCGGTTTATGCTATATATCCCCGATATATCTCAATCAATTTCTGAAATTTTAATTTTTTTTACCTGAAATATATTTTTCTGCAAGCCATATCTTCCAAATAAAAAAATTATTTTTAAAATTGATTTATAAATCACGAAGTTATTCAACAATTTATAAGAGAAGCACAGAAAAAATATAGATAACGGTAAATAAAAAACCGTATGCCCGTCCGATCTTCATAAAAATTAAATGGGACCCACCTGCAAGCAAACCCTTTCAACCAAAAAAAGAATTTTTAAAATTGGTTCAGAAATGGTTATCGTGGAACAAACATAAAAAAAGCAACATACCATTCGAATTGATAACCTCCTCCTTTTTGAAGTCGGTTAAAAATAATAATAAATAGAACCTACTATTGTTACAAATGCTAATAAAATCTATTGCAGTTTTTATTTTTAAAATGTTTTTTAAAATTATCAAATCTGACAGCAAAAAAGAATAAATTTTTCTGTAGTAACAGCAAAATCTCCAGTGAATTTTACTATTTTTTTTAGTGTAAACATTTTTTTGAGTGTAAAAATTTTTTTGAGTGTAACATTAAAAAAATTCCATTATCACAAAAAATAATTATAATTATTATTAAGTTCCAAATATTAAATTTTTTAATATGTAAATAAAAAAAATAAACCCATATTTCACTCCAAAAGTTAAAAAAAACCAAAAGTTCAACTTTGACCTAGAAGTCCTTAAAAAGTCATCAATCAATTTTAATGTAATTAAAACTGAGCCAAGCTGAACTAAATATCTATCCATTAAAAAAAAATTACTTCAATATTTTGATCGGTTCAAAAGTTACAGAATTTTGGCCAATGAAAAACGATTTTCAGCCACTGTGCGTAGTGGTCAGCCAGGAAGACCAAGAAAACAGTATAACACTTTAAATGTGATGCAAGCGAACAACATAAAAATTTATGTGACAGTTAGTGAGGCGCTGTCAGGTGAGTACTCTCAATATTGGTAGCATGCGATGCAGGAGGAGTATAATGCTCTTATAAATAATAATACTTGAGAGTTGACGGAGTTACCACATGATCAAAAGGCTGTAGGGTGTAAATGGATATTTACTTTGAAGCAGAACAAGAAAGGCCATGTTGAACGGTATAAGGCAAGATTAGGTTAGAAGGCAGGTGTAAGACCAATACGGTCCATTGTGATGCCTTTTGGAAATGATTTGAGACACTTTGTACGTTCCAAGAGCGAAACGCCTAATCCTTCACGAAGCCACTTCCCCTGTTGCGCAGCCAGGCCACATTCATTACGAATCCTTTGAGATCCCCGAGCCTACAACCCGAGACATCCCCTAATTCGCTTATAAATCTACTGCCTAACCACCTCAACCTGCTAACTTGTAACCTGGAAGAATGGCACAGAATGTGCTCGATCGTCTTCAGCTCCTATGGGTCCTCGCATAACCCGCATATGTCTGACAAATCAGATCCCAATATCCTTGCCATTCTACCTATCATACAATGGCCCGTGATAACGCCTATCATGGTTCTTACGCAGACCTTGCTCTCGCCCAGTAGCGATTCCGAGTCGGACTTCCTGAGCACCTGTCTCTCGCCTAGGCAAGATTAGTTGCCAAAGGTTTCTCACAGACATATGGTGTAAATTATACGGAAACATTTTCCCCAGTTGTGCGATATGGGACCATTTGGATGGTAATTGCCCTTGCTGCTGAATATGAACTTCATTTACATCAGATAGATGTGTCCACAGCGAATTAACTAATGATGTTTATATGGCACAACCTGAAGAATTTGTTGATGAAAACTGTCCTAATAAAGTTTTGAAACTGAAAAAGCCTTTATATGGTCTAAAGCAGTCTGGCCTTCAGTGGAATCAAAAGATCGATACAATTTTGAAGGAAATCGGTTTCCACCCTTGTGAAAGTGAGCCTTGTTTATATCATAGGAGAAATGGTAGTAATATAAATTTTATTGCTATATATGTGGATGATTTACTTATAGCATGTTCTGATCTTGATGAATTAAATCATATAAAATCCAAAATTTCAGAGAGAATACCTGTAGTGGATAAAGGTCCAGCGGACTGTTTCCTAAGCATTGAAATTGAAAGAGATGGTGCTATAGGTCAGATTGAAAATCATCAAAAGAAATATATAAAAGATCTTCTATGCGAATACTAAATGGAAGAAAGTCGTCCAGTTTCAACCCCGCTAGAAGCCAAATTTCAAGTTGCATGCAATAGCCATGAATGCGAAAGAGTTAATCCAACTATGTATCAGTTCCTTATTGGATCTTTAATGTATTTGGCAATTTGTACGCGCCCTGATATATTACACTCAGTATGTAAATTATCTCAAAGAAACAAGGATCCACACCAAGAACACATGGTAGCAGCGAAAAGACTTTTGAAATATTTAAATAGAACAGCGAATATGAAGCTACGATATTTTCTTACAGTCGTGTAAACTGACAATTTACCTTTTGCTAAAAAATTTTCAATGTCAGTAGATTGATAGCACATTGCTAGATATGACAACGTTGTAACATTCCCACGACAGCCGGTTCTACGCACCGGAATGACCCGATATCACTCGGCCAAGGGCTGTCAACTCAGCAATTACTGCTGTTATAACAACAACAACAACGTTGTAATATCTGACGATCGTGGGCACATAGCTTAACACTATATTTTTGTGGTGATGCCACTTGCTTTAAGTTTATTGTTTGTTTTTGTTATCTCATTGCCATGGTGCAACAAAGTGAGAGCAGTAGTCAGCTGACTGGCTTTGTTTACAATTTACTTATGTCAAAAGTAAAGGCCCAACTATAATATGCATAAGCAAGCTTAAGCAAATTGCAAAAGTTAACGAAAATACTGTCAAATGCATAAGCAATTGAGAGTTAACTTTGAGGTGGCTACAATGTACTTACGTGACTTTGAAACTTTTTGTCCACAGTTGCTCATTTAAGTTTAAAAAAATGTTTTTATTTTAACAAAAAGCCATTAAATGACTATATTTTATAATTAAAAGAAAACTTCGTACCCGAAACGCATAATTTATCGGCAAAAGTACTAAAATGTACAGCTGTGTCAACACTAAATTGTAAATAATAATAAACGTTTACATATGTTTTGTTAATTTTCGTATTGTGTTTGCAAAAATGGAGAAAAAACTTAAAAATTTAAATAATATAAAAATATTAAAGTTAGCGCTTGAAGGCCTGTGCACATTAAAAGAAATAAGTGAACTACGCTTTAAAAGAAGAAGACACTCTTGTTCTGTCAGAGAAATAAACTGAGCCAGAAGACATTTTTGTTACAATAAAAAGGGTCCGTCCCTCTTATTATAAAGGCACTTATTTTTCCCACATTTTCTATTAAATTTAAAATAAATATATTTTCTTCTTTTTCCATTTTGTTAAAAACACAAACAAACAACAAACAGCTGATTCCGTACGGAATATGCGATCAGTTTCGCTTTTTCCTTAAGCAAATGACAGTTGAAAAACTTAACGTTAACGTTAAGTTTCGTTAAGTACATTATAGTTTGTCACATACAATTTATATGTAGTCGCAGGGTTGCTTAAGCTAGCATATGCACATTATAGTTGGGCCTTTAGTCATATTCGTTATGTCAATTTTTGTTTTGTTTGTATATATACAGTGGTGAGCACACATGGTAGATGTTTTATAACCAGAGTACGGAAACAAACAAAATGAAACGTTTGCTTTCGTTTTGTTTTGTTCTTTGTCCCCTTTTACAGTTGAGAAATTGAAAGACAGACAGACGAAGTTTGTTGGCAATGTATTGAAGAGGAAGAGTGTGCTGTAGACCTCTACTGTACTGGACATTTTGAGACATTTTTCGTTTACAGTTTCCACTTTTCGCATTTTTCATGTTGTTGCTTCACATCATTTTTCTCACTTTAACTCGCGTATTGCAAAAATAATTAAATTTATTAACCAAATAGATTTATTGATAACAAAAACTTTATAATTAACAGTTGTTTGAATATGTTTTTTAATTTCTTTTATTTTCAATGCGTTTTTATAATAAAAATTTCCACAACAATCAACATAGAAGAAGAACGAAAAAATAAACAAAAAATTTCTGTCTGTCTATTAATTTCGCAACTCTAAAAGGTTTAGACAAGTTCAAAGCGGAATGAGAAAAATGTCTGCCTTTAAATTACTCAACTGTAAAAGGGGACTTTGCAGTTGGTAAAACAAAAACCAAACATTATCAATGAGAATGATTGTGCCATTTTGTTTTGTATTGTTTTTGCTCATGAGCACAAAAAGTGCATTAATATAAACGTACGCAGCTAGAAAAGAAAAGAGTAAGAACAATATTGAAACATTCTGAGAAAAAACGTTTCGCAAACGTTTGGTAATTGATTTACTTATTATGTATAGAGAATGTACTATACTCCAAGAATGATAAAATAAAGATTACGCCAACGGGCGTAAAATTTTAAAATGTTCTGCGCATTTAGGCCCTGTGACGTCACACATTCTGTGTTTCTATTGGCTAATTTTTTTTCACTTGTTTTTTTAATCATGTTTTGCTTGCATTTGCTCACTGCACTCTTCATGTATATATTTTTTGTCGTTTTTTTTTGTTTGTTGTTCTTTTTTAAACAGATTTTATTTTAGAACTCTCAGAGAATTCATTTGCAAGGTTGCCAACTATCACATAAAACACAAATTTTTCGCAAGAAATTTTAATTCTAACACATGAAACATTATTGGTAACCCTTAGAATGGCCCTTCTACGTCACATAACGGGAAATCATGCGCATGGCGTAATCTTTATTTTATCATTCTTGCTATACTCTAGCTACTAGACTCTAGTACATACATACATTTAATTTTTTAAATTTAATGAAAATTCAGCAATATTGTGCTCATTTACTTTTATATTAAGTCCACTAAGTATCGGATTAACAATGATTTGGAATGGCCGGTCTTTCGCCAAACGAAGAGGTCTACCACATTTAGTAAATAACTTTATTAAAGCCATTTGTAAATGTTTTTTGTTACCTGTACAAGACAATTTAACCGTGTCACTTTTTATTCTATTCGAAATATCGCTACTTTTTTTTCGAAGATAGCTGTCATAAATACTACTGTGAGAAGTTTTTAAATCTCGCTCCAAGTTTCCAGCATGTTCATTTAATAATTTATTATTAAAATATTCATTTTTGGAAATAACATGTTTATCATCTACAACTTCAAAAAAAGTCCGTAATAAATAGGCTTGCCAGATTCAATTTGCCAAAAAGCTTGACATTGACCAAAAAAAACTTGATTTTGAAAAATAACTTGACAAATAAAAACGCTCATACTATTGGTTTTTATTAATTTTTTATTATTTTTTTTTCATAAAAATTATTAGAATAAAAACAAAAATATCATAAAAAGTAAAAATAACAGAAACAATATAAAAGAAACAAAAAACAATATAACAATTAAAATTCAGTCTTTATATATTTTAAAGGAAACTTAGGTGTTATTTAAAAAAAATATAGGTTCTATTTATTTTGCCACATATATTTCGTATTCTTATACCCCTGACAGACATAGGATATCTATACCATAATACAAATACTATGGTTTTTGATACTACATTGCCTTGACAGACATGTAGTACATATACTAGTATTTTTGTTTTTACTTTCCCAATAAACATATTGGCAAGCGTTTTGTAAATTAAGATTGCAGCAAGCTTGCATAAATAAGAGTTTTGCGAATGTCGTTGACAATTTGCTTGCTAATGCAAGTGTTTCATAAATTTAAGCAAAACGTGTCATTCTCGCTGTTAAAAATTGTGCTAATAAGTTGTGTTAATAAATAATGTTAAATTGTTGTTAAAATTGTTAAATTAAGTGTGTTTGATACTTTTAATTATCATTTGCTATTAAAAAAGGTAATTATTTACTTATTTAATGTCTTTAAATATAATATATATTATATTAAATAAAATATAAATGTCATTAAAAGAACTGACAATCGATTTTGTGAGAGGGTTTCCCCAATGTTTATTGAACACAGCTACAGACAACATACTACATTTATACCACGATTATTTTCGTAGTATTGATACCAGATATAAACCAGCTTGTTTTATGGTTTAATTGTAGGATCGAAGGACATTCTATTCCTATCTTTGGTATATAATTTATTTAGAACACTAAATGTTCTAAAGATCTACTTTTTTAAATGTTGAAGATTGCTTTCTGCACACTTTTTTAAAAAAAATATGACCATATTCTATCATTTTGTATATATGTATCATATTAGTCGTTAGTTGTATTGATAGTAAAAATATGCTCTTTCGATTCGTTTTTTAGAAATATAAACTTACTTTTTTTTAAGTATTATTATTAGCTAGAAAAAATTTGAGAAAAAAACTTGACAAATCACTTTTTCACTTGACACTTGACGCGCATTAAAAAACTTGACAATCAGGCCCGTCTGGCAACCCTAGTAACAAATCATTTTTTGGACGAGGCATTGTGGATTTTGCTCTTGATGTTTCACTAAAACAACCAAACTAGTGTTGTAAAATCCAGTTACTTTTAAGTACCGGTTACTACTCGATACTTTTTAAATGGGTACTCGATACTACCCGATACTTTTAACTACAATTTAACGTTTTCGAACACTTTGTTTGGTCAACGTCATCTGTTGATGAACAATATTAATACCAAGGCATATGGATTATAAGGTAGCGTTGAAGACACAGCTGATTTTTTTTTTGGTAGTTTTCTTATGTCAAACGTCGTTTATGTTTACAAGTTTCTAATTGTCAAAATTTGTTTATTTATTGTGTTTGTTGTAATCTTAACGCTACCTTATAATCCATATGCCTTGATTAATACACTAAGTTCTTTTGATGAAATTTTTAGAGGTTGTCTCGGATTTTTGCTCGAAAGCATGTCTGACAGAATTATTGAAGATTTGGATCCCGAAGATATCTGGGGACTTCAGAAAATTGATTTCAACATCCAGGCAGACAGACGGACATTTTTTTTTTTTCTTTTTTTAAAACAAACACAAACTGCGAAGCTTTTTTTGGCTTGTCTGCAGAAAACACCCAGAGTCTTTGGCGGGAATCGAACCCGCAACCCTCTGACTGATAGTCCGGCACATTATCGCCTAGTCTATCGGGCTCGGAAAATTATATTGTGGAAATTACAAACGGAATGACAAACTTATATATACCCTTCTCATGAAGGGTATAAAAAGAGCTGACAGGTGTCTGGTACTTTTTTTAAATTCGAATTTCAAGTGACCATATGTGGTAAAAATAGTCCCCGTAGAACGCTCCGTTAACATGTATCTCCTACATAAATAAACATAGAAATATTATATTAAATGCATCTGGCTCAGATCAATAAAGACTAGAAATCTTTTTGGTACTTTTTTGAAATTCGAATTTCTTTGGCCTAAAAATTTTATTCAGCCCAATCATGAATAAAAAATCCGCGGGAGTTTTTTCCCTTTTTATTTTTTTAACATTGAATTTGAATAGGAAAAATGGGAAAAGGCAAAAACCTCGTGCGGAATTTTTATTCATGATTGGGCTGATTATTTTTTTTTGGTACTTTTTTATCAAAATGTATTTTCTCACTAAAAATTCCATGAAATATTATTTTTAAATAGTACGTATCACGGATAATTAATAGGTACTTTTTTTAAATTATTTTTTCACGGGTGACAAAAACGGGGTAAAAACGGACATTTGATATTATTTATTCAATTTAAAAATAAAAAAAGATAACATATTCTTCCATCCCCACAAAAAAAAAAATCCAGAATATGCTATTCATGACTAAATTGTAAAGGTGTAAAAAGGGCCAAATTTCAGTACACTTATATTGGTACTTTTTTGAAATTCATTTATACTATTCTATTCTCGCAAACTATGCATCTGATCATGTTATTATCTTCGGTAAAGTTGTTGTGCATGAGCCCGGGAAGGTTTCTGAGTTGGTAGGACCACGCCTACTTTAACGCCCACTTTTTTAAATTGATTAATTGCTTCTGCATGGCTTTTTTACAGATTTACTTCAAACAAGTTGTATACACATCTTACTGAAAGCGAGGTAAAAATAAAGATGTTATGTGCCACGCCCATATTCATGCCTCATCTCAAAAAATAAATGTTTGTATGTATGTCCTTTATAGAATCGTAAACTATGTATTTGATCATGTGATTATCTTTGGCAAAGTTGTTGTGCACAAGCCCGGAAAGGTTTCTGAGTTGGTATGAACACGCCTACTCTAACGCCCACTTTTTTAATTAATTACAACGTCTGCCGGAAAGGCCAGACCGCTGGACCGATCTTACTAAAACTTTGACGGGATATAACTAAGACTCCGGCATGACTAAGAATACTTTTTTCGACCGCCTACTTTTTTTCAAAATTAACAAAATCAATAAAATTGCTTGAAATGAATTGAATATTTGTCTAATGCCTTTCTTTCAAATTAATTTTAATTGGTGACGTAGCAACGCGCGCAAATGCCATCTAGTATTTCATAAAATCTTTAAATCTGAGCCCCAAAAAAGTGGTATAAAATCTTTTATTATTGAGTCGTATAAACGCTTGACCCCAAAGTGGTTTGCCGACGTTTGTTCTCAACACAGAATTGAAGTTTTGGACTTTCTGTTATTAGTACTTCTCCGAAAGCATTGTTCTTGGTCTTTAGAAAAAGGAAGTTCCAAGAAAAGAAAAATACAAATCCTATCAAACGAATGATTTAATTTACTAAAATATAATAACTGTTGATTTTACTAGGGTGATTGATACTTTTTGATGCGAAAAAAATATAAAGTGGAAAAATATTTTGTAAAAAGAAATAAAGTTAGAAATAAATTAAATTTATTCCGAATATATGTGAACTTAATTTATTTCATTTCCAAGCAACATGATTAAATTAAAACCAAACAAAATTCCTTAAGAAGGAATAATAGTTAATATATATGTTTTATTTTAATATCTTTTTAAATATCTTTAATAAGAATATTTATACTGCACAGCTATGAAATAAATATACAACATGGTTTGATAAAAGGCCCCAAAAACATTGTGTGGCATGCCGCTTTAAAAAATTTAAAATATTTTTTAATGAACAAGGCAGTTTATGTTATTCGTCCCTATCGTGAATAAAAATTTCACATGAAATTTGTTCCCTTTTATTTTTTTAACATTGAATTTTAATAGTAAAAATGTGAAAAGGGATCAAATTTCATGTGGAATTTTTATTCATGATAGGATTGATTTTTATATTCCCATAAATATTTAATTTTAGATAAAAACAGCATCTGAATTTCGGTGCGAATCTATATAGTTTTATCTGTACAACTATCTGTTCACTAAAACAACCAAACTAGTGTTGTAAAATCCAGTTACTTTTAAGTACCGGTTACTACTCGATACTTTTTAAATGGGTACTCGATACTACCCGATACTTTTAACTACAATTTAACGTTTTCGAACACTTTGTTTGGTCAACGTCATCTGTTGATGAACAATATTAATACCAAGGCATATGGATTATAAGGTAGCGTTGAAGACACAGCTGATTTTTTTTTTGGTAGTTTTCTTATGTCAAACGTCGTTTATGTTTACAAGTTTCTAATTGTCAAAATTTGTTTATTTATTGTGTTTGTTGTAATCTTAACGCTACCTTATAATCCATATGCCTTGATTAATACACTAAGTTCTTTTGATGAAATTTTTAGAGGTTGTCTCGGATTTTTGCTCGAAAGCATGTCTGACAGAATTATTGAAGATTTGGATCCCGAAGATATCTGGGGACTTCAGAAAATTGATTTCAACATCCAGGCAGACAGACGGACATTTTTTTTTTTTCTTTTTTTAAAACAAACACAAACTGCGAAGCTTTTTTTGGCTTGTCTGCAGAAAACACCCAGAGTCTTTGGCGGGAATCGAACCCGCAACCCTCTGACTGATAGTCCGGCACATTATCGCCTAGTCTATCGGGCTCGGAAAATTATATTGTGGAAATTACAAACGGAATGACAAACTTATATATACCCTTCTCATGAAGGGTATAAAAAGAGCTGACAGGTGTCTGGTACTTTTTTTAAATTCGAATTTCAAGTGACCATATGTGGTAAAAATAGTCCCCGTAGAACGCTCCGTTAACATGTATCTCCTACATAAATAAACATAGAAATATTATATTAAATGCATCTGGCTCAGATCAATAAAGACTAGAAATCTTTTTGGTACTTTTTTGAAATTCGAATTTCTTTGGCCTAAAAATTTTATTCAGCCCAATCATGAATAAAAAATCCGCGGGAGTTTTTTCCCTTTTTATTTTTTTAACATTGAATTTGAATAGGAAAAATGGGAAAAGGCAAAAACCTCGTGCGGAATTTTTATTCATGATTGGGCTGATTATTTTTTTTTGGTACTTTTTTATCAAAATGTATTTTCTCACTAAAAATTCCATGAAATATTATTTTTAAATAGTACGTATCACGGATAATTAATAGGTACTTTTTTTAAATTATTTTTTCACGGGTGACAAAAACGGGGTAAAAACGGACATTTGATATTATTTATTCAATTTAAAAATAAAAAAAGATAACATATTCTTCCATCCCCACAAAAAAAAAAAATCCAGAATATGCTATTCATGACTAAATTGTAAAGGTGTAAAAAGGGCCAAATTTCAGTACACTTATATTGGTACTTTTTTGAAATTCATTTATACTATTCTATTCTCGCAAACTATGCATCTGATCATGTTATTATCTTCGGTAAAGTTGTTGTGCATGAGCCCGGGAAGGTTTCTGAGTTGGTAGGACCACGCCTACTTTAACGCCCACTTTTTTAAATTGATTAATTGCTTCTGCATGGCTTTTTTACAGATTTACTTCAAACAAGTTGTATACACATCTTACTGAAAGCGAGGTAAAAATAAAGATGTTATGTGCCACGCCCATATTCATGCCTCATCTCAAAAAATAAATGTTTGTATGTATGTCCTTTATAGAATCGTAAACTATGTATTTGATCATGTGATTATCTTTGGCAAAGTTGTTGTGCACAAGCCCGGAAAGGTTTCTGAGTTGGTATGAACACGCCTACTCTAACGCCCACTTTTTTAATTAATTACAACGTCTGCCGGAAAGGCCAGACCGCTGGACCGATCTTACTAAAACTTTGACGGGATATAACTAAGACTCCGGCATGACTAAGAATACTTTTTTCGACCGCCTACTTTTTTTCAAAATGAACAAAATCAATAAAATTGCTTGAAATGAATTGAATATTTGTCTAATGCCTTTCTTTCAAATTAATTTTAATTGGTGACGTAGCAACGCGCGCAAATGCCATCTAGTATTTCATAAAATCTTTAAATCTGAGCCCCAAAAAAGTGGTATAAAATCTTTTATTATTGAGTCGTATAAACGCTTGACCCCAAAGTGGTTTGCCGACGTTTGTTCTCAACACAGAATTGAAGTTTTGGACTTTCTGTTATTAGTACTTCTCCGAAAGCATTGTTCTTGGTCTTTAGAAAAAGGAAGTTCCAAGAAAAGAAAAATACAAATCCTATCAAACGAATGATTTAATTTACTAAAATATAATAACTGTTGATTTTACTAGGGTGATTGATACTTTTTGATGCGAAAAAAATATAAAGTGGAAAAATATTTTGTAAAAAGAAATAAAGTTAGAAATAAATTAAATTTATTCCGAATATATGTGAACTTAATTTATTTCATTTCCAAGCAACATGATTAAATTAAAACCAAACAAAATTCCTTAAGAAGGAATAATAGTTAATATATATGTTTTATTTTAATATCTTTTTAAATATCTTTAATAAGAATATTTATACTGCACAGCTATGAAATAAATATACAACATGGTTTGATAAAAGGCCCCAAAAACATTGTGTGGCATGCCGCTTTAAAAAATTTAAAATATTTTTTAATGAACAAGGCAGTTTATGTTATTCGTCCCTATCGTGAATAAAAATTTCACATGAAATTTGTTCCCTTTTATTTTTTTAACATTGAATTTTAATAGTAAAAATGTGAAAAGGGATCAAATTTCATGTGGAATTTTTATTCATGATAGGATTGATTTTTATATTCCCATAAATATTTAATTTTAGATAAAAACAGCATCTGAATTTCGGTGCGAATCTATATAGTTTTATCTGTACAACAATAAAATACATACTCTTACCCTACAATTACACAATCGATCACATGGCTTTACTTAGGTTATTTGCAGAAAAATTGCTAGAAACAAAAATTCTTTTGTTAGGTTTTTGTTTTATTTTTACGTTAACGTCCCTGCAAAAATTTTTGAGATTTTCTGGCGATGATTACGCGATCCTTACGAATCGCTAACTATCGCCTTACAACTAAGCGATGAATACTCGATCGTAACAAGTAAGTCAATTTTTTTCTAAAAACACTTTATGCTGGCAACAATTTTGATGACTTTTACGATGTGAATCGCGCGCCATCGCCTACGCCTTACACATAAGCGATGAATACGCGAGCGCACACAAGTAACGGGAAATATCCTCATAACAATCAAAATATTTTTGTATTCTTTATCGTTTAGAGATGAGTTATCAATGTTTTCTCGGTGCATTTTTTTCTTGTGTGTACATATGTATATTTAAATTTATTAAACAGCGTTTTCCTAATAAATAAAATATACAATTAATCTACTTTGTATTAATGTGTAGATAGGGCCTTTGGTTTCATTAAATTAGAGTACCAAAGGACTTAACTAACAACGCTTTTTAAATATTTTAAAATTTTATTTTACAAGAATTCAAAAACTCACACCTTTTTTTTAATACTGGTAAAAATCATACTGATCGAAACTATACCATTAGTTTAAAAGAGTTTTTTGCTTCTCCTGTAAAATTTTCAAAATGTTAGATAGGGCCGTTTGCGTTTTAGCTAACGATATGTAATGCAAATATTTCAAATTTAATTTCCATACACAATAAAATATGTTTGTAACATGAAAATAAGAAATAAATTTTATTTTTTCTTAAACTTTTACAATAATAGATACAAATAATTAAAATGCGGTTAACCCAATATTACTTAACGAGACATATAAAATAGATTCAGATTTTATAAAATGCTAATTTAAAATAGTTTTGATTTATTAATTAATGTGTATATGTATTGTATGTATTAGAGTGTCTCAAGTAATGATGTTGGTAATTTTATTGTTCTTTTCAGAAAGAAAGTTGTTCGAATTTGTATACCTTTTATTTTGAATTTTCAAAATGTTTTATTCGAATTACGACATGGAAGCAATAAATTATATATTAATTATTTGCTTTTTTTATTAGTTTTGAATATGTTTATTATTTCCAATACAAAATGTAAAAAAAATATTGGAAAATAGTAATACTATCATGCTAATCGTATTATCCGAAAATGTATTTTGAAGTTGGATTTTTTTTAATTTCATTAGAACATTATTTTTCTATTGCTGGATCTTATTCAATTTATTTTTTACTTTTTTCATACTTAATTAATACAGACACCGTATAAGTGAAATTCAAAATAAAAGCGACACTCAATAAAATTAACATAGATACATGCATACATATTCTGTATTTGGCACCATAAGGGGGCAAGGAATATAGAGCTGTGGCTATTTTGATTATTTTATATTTAGTTGATATTGATTTGTAGGCCAACTATGCCACCGTCATTAACGTATTGATGTTTCGTATTAAATTTTTAATGAGAATACCATGCTTAAAAATTGTTCATAGTGAATAGTTATGATACCATCCATATCAGTGTCGTGTTGGCGGAATGCAGATGTCAATGTCTATGCAAAAGAAAAAGTATTCCAGAAAGAAATTCGTATATAATAATTTAAATACTTACATATAGAACAATACAGCATTGTATAAAATCATCAAATAAAATTGTTCCTCTTCCAAATCGATCAAATTTACGAAGTAGAAGATCAATGATGTTATCTGAAAGCCGATAACCGAAAGATGTTAGGGCTGTTTTTAATTCGGTTTTATCAATGTTGCCTGAATTATCACGATCAAATGATCGGAAACAATTTTGCCAGTCTGTAACATATTTCCAAAGTGCACCAAAATCCTGAAATGAGACTGTGCCCCGATTTTCGCGATCAAACATGCCAATCATTAAACGTACAGTCTCTGGATTAAATGGACTCCAAGTTCCATTGGACAATGCCACTTGTAATTCATCTGCTGATATGTAGCCACTGCGATCTTTGTCTACCCTAAAATGTTAAACTATTATTAAAGACTTCACAATTCGATTTCCAGGATTAAAGCACAAAATAACTACCGTTGAAATACGTCCCATAAAAATTGCTGATCAGGCATTTGGGCTTGCTGCATATACGCCATTATAATTATTTGTTAGTTTTAAATTTAAAAGGAAGCAAATTAATAAAATTATTAATGTTTTTATTACAATTATGATAAGCTCGAAAACCTAATATTAGTCTTTTAGAAACAAATTTCACAAAAACAACAAGGAACTGACTCAACAATTCAGAGTTGTATCACAGTACTATTTGTAGGAAAAAGTAGGTGAGTATGTGAAGAAACAACCAGTAAAAATCAACCGCAAAATTAGTACAACAACATTTTTTTCATATGCCATGTGCTTGTATATATGTTGTTGTTAGGATAGAAGGGTAGTGCATTAAGTGCACTTCCACCCGGAGACATTGTGGTCCATTGTGGTTCCTTTCAGTAAAAAGAATAAATAAAGAATATAAAGATAGGATAGATATAGAAATGAGGACAACCAAAACCGCCTGATTAGGGGGAGAAAGAAGAAAGAAAGAGTGAAAAATGCCCTTACGGATTTGGAGTCGCCGTAGAATATCTCTTAAATAACCACCATATTCCCCTAATGAGACCCAGGATGTTACTCGGTTTGCAGCCAGCATCACTGAGTTCGTCCAGGAATCTATTTCCTAGCCACTTAAGTCTACGACTCTGCAACCTAGGACAATAGCACATGATGTTCTCTATTGTCTCTAGCTCCTCTGCATCCCCACACACTCTACAGAAATCCAGTGTGTCGTTATCCCATTTGCCTCTGAAGGCCCCAATCAAACAATGCCCGGTTATCACTCCTACCAGAATCCTTAGACTATGCCTGTCATATTCCGTTTCGGTCGCGTTTGCATTTAGTCTTGGCCATAAGGACCTGGACACTATACAAATCCGACCTACTGCCCCAGGATTGGTCTGCACAGTCACGGAATCTTTCCTGAATCAGCCTGTAGAAGTGACAAATAGGTGGCTTGACCTCTCTTTCTCTAGTATCATGGTCCAAACCAGAACCATGTCTAGCCAGCTCATCTGCCACCTCATTTCCCTGTATGTCACAGTGAAAAGTTTAATTATATGAAGATCAATTCCTACATTTTTTATTTTGAAAATAATTTCATTGTGAAACGCTCTATTAAAAGCCTTTTCTACGTCAAGTGAAAAAGCAACTGTACAACTCTTTTTTCGTAAATTGCAAATAACGTCATTTTGAAACTTTGTAAGAGCGTCCACAGTAGAGTGACATTTTTTGAAACCGAATTGCAAGTCTGGTATATGGATTTCATTTAAACCAAAATCCATTTTTTCACGAATAAATTTCTCAAATAGTTTTCCTAAATTTGATAATAAAGAAATAGGTCTTAGATTATTAATGTCACAAGAGTTAGTTTTCTTTTTAATTGGTACAATTTTTGAAATTTTCCAACTATCAGGAAAATAGGCATTATTCAAACAATTATTGAAAATTATAACTAGAAATTCAAAAGTTTCAACAGGAAATCTTTTTATTATAAAATTCGAAATTTTATCGATTCCAGCTAATTTCTTATTATTTAATTCTTTAGATTGAGACACAATGTCATTTAAATTTATAAGTCGAGTGCAATTTTGATTATTTGATGCACTAGGTTGGAGTGTATTTCATTACTCTCCAGAGCCTTTAGTACCGCCTGACTGTCCACATAAATAGTCACTGTAGACCCCCTCTCGACGTGTGCCTCTATCTGCTCCGTGGCTTTCCAGATCGCATAGATCTCCGCCTGGAACACGCTGCACTTGCTTGGGAGTCTATAAGAGCGCTTGATTTTCAACCAAATAAACCCCGGCTCCTGTACCAGAGTCCATTTTGGATCCGTCGGTTAAAACTGCGCACCCCTCAAACAGTTGATCGGATCCAACCCAGTCAACCCTACTGCGGAACTCTATATACCGATATACCGATATATCTGATATACCGAAGTAATAGGTCGCGACCTTATAGTCAGAGATCCCATATGGATTAATGTCCTGACCCATAAGGCCTGCCTTATACAATATCCTAGTGTGACCAACCCGCAGGGAGAAGACTCTGATAGCCTGAGTAGATTCCTTGCTGCCACACTCTCCACATAATATTCTATGGGTAGTAGGATTATGATTATATCCAAAGCCGCCTGCGGGGTACTGCCTAAGGCACCAGTGATACCTAGACAAGCACACCTTTGGGCTTAATTAAGTATAGTCCTATAACTACGTTTCCTCATTGCCTCCCTCCACACTGTGCAACCATAGGTTATAATAGGTCTAACAACAGACGTGTAGATCCATTTAACCATGCCTGGTCGCAAGCCCCAATTTCTGCCTATTGTGTTCCTGCATGCATAGTAGGCATTGAGGCCCTTCCTTAATCTCTCCTGCGTATTTAACTTCCAAGACAATTTCTTGTCAAGGAAGGTGCCTAAATATTTGGCTCCTTCTGATAAGTTCAGTTCCACACCATCCAGTTTCGGCAGTTTGAAGCTATCCGCCTTATACTTTCTGGTGAATAACACTAATTCCGTCTTTGATGGGTTTACACCTAGCCCGTTAGTTTTCGCCCAGGACGAGAGATCACCAAGCGAATCCTGCATGATATCACTGATAGTTGAAAGAAACTTTCTCCTAATCAGTATCACCACGTCATCCGTATAGGCGACTATCTTCCTACCCTTGGATTCGAAGGTTTTAAGAATAGAGTTAACCGCCATTACCCACAGAAAAGGAGAAAGAACTCCACCTTGTGGTGTACCCCTGGTAACCCTTCTTCTTATCACTTCGTCCCCTAGGGTTGAGTTGATAATCCTGCTTTCCAGCATTACGATAATCCATTTCACCAGGAAGTCGTCGACCCCATGTTCTACTAACGAGTCCCTAATTGCCTTTGTTCTAATATTGTTAAAGGCGCTTTGTATATCCAGAAACACAGCTAAAGACTGTGCTCTATGCAACCAACCACCTCATGAAGCGCACTCTCAACAGACTTACCTCTGAGATAGGCATGCTGAGCGTTGCTAATGAAGTGAGTATCTATCTTGCTCCTTAGATGTAGATCTATCAGTCGTTCTAAAGTCTTCAGAAGAAAAGACGATAGGCTGATAGGTCTAAAATCCTTCGGTTTCGAGTAGCAGGCCCTACCGGTCTTGGGTATAAAGACAACCCTTGCCTCCCTCCACCCATGTGGTGGATACCTATTTCTGAGGCAACTCTTGAAGATATCCTCCAAAAGAAATAGTGCTATATCCGGGATATTACATAGCATGGCTGGGAATACTCCATCCAGACCCGATGATTTATACGGATCGAAAGTTTTCACCGCCCAGGCTAGTTTATCCTTCGTGACTATTTCATCAACATGTCCAGAGTCTTGACCACTACCCTCAAGCATATTGTCCCATTGGTCCTCCGCCTCTGTTCCTGTACCTTCGAAACCGGGAAAGTGCGCCTCAACAGGCAGTGAGAGAGTTTCCGAGCTGGATTCCGTCCATGAGTTGTCATCTCTTTGAATATATCCTATGTCCTTCGGGTCATTGGATAAGATTCGCCGAAACCTTGACAACCCATTGACGCCATCCACGGATTCACAATAATTCCTCCATGAAGTCCGCTTTGCTCTTTTCACACCTTGTCGTTATTCCAGTCTCCCTGAAGTCCAGTAAGCTTTGCCCTGTTAAACAATTTCCTAACCGTCGACCTGTGAACTTGAAGTATCTTGGTCCACCATCTAGGCTTTTTGCGCCTACCTGGAAACTTTGTTGTTGTTAGAATCATAAAAAATACACGTGAATGGCAAACCACAGCAAAAAGTTACAAAAATATAGCAAAGTTTCGCTTATTACCAAGAAGTAAATTTTTAACGAAATTTAAAATTTTAAAGAACCATGGACAGAGAATCTATTGAAATTGTAACATTCACTTCTGTTTTAGTCTATATATTATGATTATTATTATTAACAAACACACCCTGTAGTTTCTTTTCTAAAACATTATTTGTACATTTTGTAACTAATTATAATTTTTATATAATAAAATGAATTTAATAGAATATGTAACACGTTCCTTCGGCCATTATACTTTCTTTAATTCAACAGGTTATGGGCCTTAACTAAAGATAAATAAAATTTAATTGAATAAGGATATAAAGTCAATTAAATAAAACTAAAGACATTTAAAGAAAGATAAAGCCAACTAAAGATAAGGAAATTATTTTGGTTATAAAGTAAATAAAGAAAAATTCTGTATTGAACAAAATGGCGGACACAAAACCAAAATTCTCAAAGTTAACCAATGATAATTACGCAAATTGGAAATTCAAGATGGAACTACTGCTGCGCAAACAGAATTTGTGGAAGCTGGTCATTGAGGGCACACGACCTACACCAATATTTGATAATGATGTACTGAAGAATAAACCACAACTGGATGAATGGGACAATAAAGATGATGAAGCCAGGGGTACGATAGGGTTGCTTGTAATGGACGATCAACTGTGTCACATTCGCAATTCGAAGACTGCTAAGGAGACATGGGATCAACTTAAAAGTTACCACGAAAGAAACACGTTGGCAAATAAAGTTTTTTTGATGAGGAGCATTTGCAGCTTAATTGGAAGATGGTGGTGATGCAGTGGCTCACATAAATACGATGAACGATCTATTTACGAAACTACGAGATGTTGGTGAGGAAGCCTTGTCCGACAAATGGAGTGCAGCCATGCTTTTGAGTAGTTTACCGGAATGTTACGATACGTTAATTACAGCTTTGGAGTCTCGTAAAGAAGAAGATATAAATTTTGCTTTGGTTCAACAGAGAATTATCGCTGAATACGAAAGACGTTTGCACACTGGTGGTAATGGTGGTAATGATGCTGTGTTGAAAGCGGTTGCTAAGCCTGGTAGTGTTTGCTATTTTTGCAAAAAGCCTGGACATCAAAAGAAAAATTGTTTAAAATATAAAAATTGGAAACAAAAACAAGTTCCAAGAAATAATTTTAACAAAATCAATTCTGTGGAGGAAAAACACAAGTCAGATTTTCTTTTTAAATTTGGAGAAAATAATAAGTCTTGTTGGCTGGTTGATTCAGGTGCAACTCGAGATGCTGTTAATGATCGTGAATTTTTTCAGAAATTTGATGAATCGTATAAAAGTTCAATTGAATTAGCTAATGGAGAAACAGTTTCTATTGAAGGTATTGGTTCAGGTGAGTTGATGCTATGTGATCTAAATGGTAATCAACATAAATTTTTGACAAAAGAGGTTTTATATGCTCCTAGATTAGTGGAAAATATCATTTCAGTTCGACAATTAACAAAAGTTGGCTTTGACATATCATTCAAGAAAAATCTTTGTCATATAAATTTTAATAACAACAACGTTGGCGTAGCTGATATTGATGGGGAAATGTATATTTTACGTCAATATGATAATGTTAACGCCTTGTATCAACATAATGAAAATTGTATTCATCAGTGGCATCGTAAGCTAGGGCATCGTGATCCAGAAGCTATAAAGAAGATGTTTTCAGAAAATTTAGCTGAAGATTTTAAAATTGTTGAATGCGGCATAAAGGAAATATGTGAAACATGCACTAAAGGGAAATTGACAAGAATGCCATTTCCAAAACAATCATTACAAAAATCGACGGAAACGTTGCAGTTAATTCACACAGATGTTTGTGGCCCGATGCAAACTACTACTCCTTCAGGTAAAAAGTATGTTGTTACTTTTATTGATGATTATTCAAGTTTTACAATTATTCGATTATTATCACGAAAATCAGAGGTGGAACAAGCGTTTAAAGATTTTGTTATATTTTGTCGTATAAGTTTTGGTCGTGTTCCTAAAGTAATTCGTTCCGATAGAGGTGGGGAATATACTGGAAAGAATTTTATTTCTTATTTACAGTCTGAAGGTATTCAAATTCAATTGACAGCCCCTTTTAGTCCTCAACAAAATGGTAAAGCAGAAAGAAAAAATAGAACTCTAATTGAAATGTCCAGATGTTTACTTATAGATGCAAGTTTACCATACACATTTTAGGGGGAAGCTGTATCAACTGCAAATTATATTCAGAACAGAGTTTTTACGAGATCTACTAATACAACCCCATATGAACTATGGTATGGTTCAAAGCCAAGTTTAAGCCAATTTCATATTTTTGGATCAAAATGTTTTGTACATGTTCCATCTGAAAAGAGACGTAAATTAGACAATAAAGCAATTGAAATGATTTTTCTGGGTTTTGATAATAATTCAAAAGCTTTTCGATTTTACAATCCGGTTACCAAAAGGATAGTCATTAGTCGTGATGTTCGTTTTACAGATTTTACAACAAATAATGTTGATAAAGAAGTTTCTATTGAGTTTCATAGAAACGATGAACGTAAAAATATGCCATTATTGATTGAGGAGGAGAAAATTAAATTACCTTTAATTGAGAATAAAGCAATCAATAATGATTCGGATGATAGTAATGAGCACACAAATAATGATGAACAAAATGATTCTGAAGAACATTTAGAAATACAGACGCCCACTATAAGGGTTTCCAATCGTGAAAATAAAGGTAAAGAGCCTAAACGATTAATTGATGAAATGTGGTCAATACAAGAACTTAAAGAACCCAAAACATATCAGCAAGCTCTTGAAAGTGAGGAAAAGGTGCAGTGGTTAGCTGCGATGCAGGATGAAATGGAGTCTTTGAAAAAGAATCAGACTTGGGAACTCATAGAGCTGCCTGAAGATAAATCAGCAATTGGAATTAAATGGGTTTACAAAATAAAACGAACTTTGATGGTGATGTAAGTCGTTTCAAAGCTCGTCTCGTGGCTCAAGGTTTCTCACAAAAGTATGGAATCGACTATGATGAGGTTTTTGCCCCAGTGGTGTCTCACACAACATTTAGAATTTTATTATCGATTGCAGGAAAGAAAAATATGATTGTAAATCACATTGATGCTAAAACAGCGTTTTTAAATGGTAAATTATCCGAAACAATTTTTATGAAACAACCCCAAAGTTTTCAAGAGGGAAACGGTGAACTGGTATGTTTATTAAAGAAAAGCATATACGGTTTGAAACAGGCCGCAAGATCATGGAATCATACATTAAATGGAATTCTTATAAAATCAAAATTTACACAAAGTCTTACTGATCCTTGTTTGTATTATGGTAACATTTATAGTAAAATATGTTACATCATCTATCTATATATATAAAATTGAATGTATGTATGTATGTAACGTATAGACTCCAAAACGGCTGAGCCGATTTTGATGAAATTTTCACAGCATGTTACTGTGACTCTGGAACGAATAATAGGGTACTTTTTTTGACCACGCCCACTTTTTAAAATATTATAATTGGAGACCAAACCTCTGGACCGATATTTTTGAAATTTTCACAGCATTTAACTGGTAATTAAGCGTCGGGTATTTAGCCGTGGTATACTGTACATAGATACATCTATTCTATATACATAAAATTGAATGTATGTATGTATGTAACGTATAGACTCCAAAACGGCTGAGCCGATTTTGATGAAATTTTCACAGCATGTTACTGTGACTCTGGAAGGAATAATAGGGTACTTTTTTTTGACCACGCCCATTTTTACGCCCACTTTTTAAAAATTATGTAATTGCTCCCATGTAGTTTTTAACAGATTTACTTCAAATTGTATACACATTATATACTCCAGGCGAGGTAAAAATAAAGATTTCTTAAGCCACGCCCCTTTCACGCCCCTTTTCACGACAAATTTTTTAAAGTTTTATACTTTTTGTTCTCTATACAAATTTGTTCATTCCAACGTTAACAGTATTAATTCATCGCCCCCTTTTTTAATTCAGATACTTACTTATACCACTAACAATGTTTGCTATACAAAATACTTTTTTTGTAATATGTATTTACCTAAAGTTTTATATACTTTTTAACTACATACATTTTTTTATTACCAAATCCCCATTTTTCGCCCCATTTCTCCTTAAATTATATTGCTTTTAATCTATATATATATAAATGAATGTGTGTCTGTATGTTTGTGCTTAGTAGGAGGCCAAACCCTTGAACCTATCTGCCTGAAATTTTTACAGCATATTACTGTGACTCTGGAAGGAATTATAGGCTATATGAAGTTTTGATTGTACAAACGGGGGTGGCACCGCCCATATAACCCACAAATTTAAATCGCCATATTTTGGGCATTTTTTGATCTACGTCAATGATATGAGGTACATATGGTATTGGCATAATTAGGAATACCAGGAGAAAAGTGGATGGGACCACGCCCCTTTTTAGGAAAATTAAAAATCGTAATATAGTTTTAACTACTGCACCGATCGTCATTAAATTTTCACAATAGGATATTGTTATGAAATAATAAATTCTTGACTATGTAAGTGGACAAAGGGGCATGGCCTCGCCTAAAGCATTGTAATAAATACATTAAAATTAAATAAATAAATGTTTGTAAATATATAAATACGTTTTATTTTATTTTATGACGAGGGGGGGGGGGGTGGGGTAGCGAAGCACACCGGGTTTAGCTAGTCGTTTATGTTGATGATCTTATAATAGCCTGTTGTACAGAAAAACCTATTTTCCTAGTTCCAACACAATGCATTGCATAAGTAGGGGTCATCCCCTGAGTGCTGGTCCAAGAAAAAAAAAAAAAAAAGGTACATTGAAAGCACATTATCAAACAACTTCGCAATAGAAAACCTAGGCGAATTAAAGCATTATTTAGGAATCGAAATATCAAAAGATGAATATGGTAATTTTCAACTTTGTCAATCCAATTATATCAATAAAACTGTTCTGGAATTTGGAATGCAAGAGGCAAAATCAACCAGAACTCGTATGGATTTATGTTATGGAAAAGGAGGAGATACAACTCTTCTTGAAAATAATAATAAATATCGTAAATTAATTGGTCATCTTTTGTATATTTCAATTAATATTAGACCTGATATTTCAGCATTTTGGCACAAAAGGTTTCACAACCTACAAATGAAGACTGGATGCAATGTAAACGTATTTTAAAATATTTAAAATCAACATCAAATTTAAAATTAAATTTAAGCAACAAAAACGAAAACCAACAACTGACTGGTTATGCTGACGCAAATTGGGCTGAAGAAAGAATCGACAGAAAATCCAATAGTGGTCGAATATTTTTCTACAATAGTGGTACAATTTCGTGGTCCTGTCAAAAGCAAACACTCGTGGGTGGCATCTTCAACATGTGAAGCAGAATACATATCATTATCAGAAGCTGCAAAGGAAGCAAAATGGTTAAGGCAACTTTTAGAAGATCTCCAACAAACAGTTAATGAACCAACCCAAATCTTCAATGACAACCAAAGCTGCCTACGCCTTTTAAGTGATGATAAATTATCTTTTAATACAAAACATATGGATACCAAATACAAGATGACAAAAGATCTGGTGAAGAAAGGTATCATAACGTCAACCTACTGTCCCACAGAAGAGATGATAGCTGACATTTTAACAAAGCCGTTAGCGCCAAATAAACATAATTATTTTTGTAATAAATGCAATTTGAAGTGAATGAGGAGGAGTATTGAAATTGTAACATTCACTTCTGTTTTAGTCTATATATTATGATTATTATTATTAACAAACACACCCTGTAGTTTCTTTTCTAAAACATTATTTGTACATTTTGTAACTAATTATAATTTTTTTTATATAATAAAGTGAATTTAATAGAATATGTAACACGTTCCTTCGGCCATTCTTTCTTTAATTCAACAGAATCCACACAGAAACCTAATTTTGTGGTGCCCACGTTATAAATTTCAGTATTTTTTTTTTTAAATAATGTTTCAAATCAAACCTAAAATAACAAGTTTTCTTTAAATATTTCCACTTATTTAAGCGGTTTTTGAATTTTACCCCATAATCGGCTAACTTCTCGAAAGTGACATTCCTGGATTTTAATAGTCCTAGTTGGGGGCTATTGAAATCCGCTTTTGAAATGCGTAATGAATGTCCCATAATCGGCTAATTTCTCGAAAGTCCTGAATTCCTGAATTTTAATAGCCCTAATTAAGGGATATTTAAATCCACTTTCGAAATGCGTAAACCACTCAATTTAAAGGTTTACAGAGCAACAACCTTTTTAATTTTTTTTATTTAAAAATGGAATGCCCTATAAACGCCTAATTTTTCGAAAGTGACAGTTGCGAATTCCAATAGCCCTAGTTACAGGCTATTGAAATCCGTTTTCAAAATTCAAAAACCACTAAAATAAGTGGAAATATTTAAAGGAAACTTGTTTGCCCCTGTTGCCGTTCTCAACTCAACTAATGGTGTTTTCTTTTCTGAAATAAAATGTTACACTTTTATTATGTACATTTTTATAATGTTTACCCCACATTTTAAAGATGTCGCATTTTTAATGGTCAGAATAGAACATAAAATTACAACAGTGTAACACTTTTTTTCATGTACAGCTGTTTTTGTTTTTTTTGTTAAAAAAGAAGAAGCAGTTAGCTCCCTGGTAAGATCGCTTGAAATAAGATAATGAATATTTATCAAAAAGACCAATGACACCTTCCCGACTAATACACAAATTCTTCTTAAACTATAAAAATTATATATATAAACATACATTACATATATAAGAAGTAGGAGATATTGTCCTATGAAATTTGACATACATCAACTTCAGAGTTTTCATTAATTACGTTTTTTACAAAGCCTTTCACTCACGGTTGTGGATTTCTTTCCATAATCATATAAAATATTTTATCATCATCAGATGATGAAAATGAATCCAACAAGTCATCCAAAATTTTTTCAGCACATAAAAAACTAGTAATATTTTCCATTTTGTATATATCTTTTTTGTTTCTTAACACAAATACACATTCATAAATAAATCAAATGTCAGCTGCAGCGATTTCAACTTAGCCCTTTTCGGGCTAGATTTAGCCGGATTTTAGTCACTCAAAACGCGAAAAAAAAGAAAATTGGATGTGTTTTTTTTTCATTTAGCCCTTTTTTCAAAAATGTTTACGCGTTTTGAGTCCCAAAAGTTGGCATCACTGGTCAGCTGTTTTATCGTGCGATTCTCCCCAAGGTGAATTTAAATACCAGGTGACCGCATTGCTACAACAATTACAACAAGGCAAGAACAACAGGCATTTTTCTATATGAAAAACTTTCGTCACTGTCAAAAAGTTTTTTTTTTATATAACTTTTTGGCATTTTCAAATTCACCATGAATAATCAGCTGGCGCTACGCTATCACCTAGTATTTAAATTCACCTTGATTCTCCCCCTCTAAAAATACAGAGTGTGAAAGGTGCACCATTTTTTATTTTTATAGTGTGACATTTATAGAAAAGAACACACTACACTTTAGCAGTGTTGACATTTCTTCAGAAAAGAACACAAAAAAATTAAAAAAGATGCGAAATGGGAAAAACGTGTAACATTTTTGCCAGAAAAGAAAACGCCATAAGTTTGGTCGTCTGTCAGTCAACCCGACTTTAACTCAACCAAATTATTTTTTGGTATTGTGTAGCACAACGATTTTTAGTTGTAATTGTTATGGCGTTGCCGACATGAAATATCGATTTCATGTTGGCAACATCATGCATTTTATTTGTAAAGTGAAGAAAAAAAACGCAAAAAAATCAAGTTTTTATAAAATAAAAAGAATGGATTTAAGTGTGGATTTATTTTTTGAAGATGAAAATCATGACGCTAATACAAATGTTCTACGTATACGTAGAAAAATACGCGATGATTCCAATCCTCTTGAACTACCCAGTGCGAAGTAAGAAATTTCCAAAATAAGTAACAAATATGTTAGTACCTATAATAAGTATTATTTTTCATAGAGGCAATTTTCTTTTGCTTAATTTGTAAAAGCTGCTTGTTTATTTCATTATTTTTATAACTGTTTTTCTCCAAATATATGAAGTAAAAATTCTAACAAAATGTCTGTTTACAATAATTAAGATGTCATATACTTACACGTTGCCATTCGAAGGATGTTCTTGTAGGTGGGCCCAAGCTATTCAATTCTATTGTAAATCCTTCCCACGCTTCCTTACACTGAGTTTTAGTCATCTCAAATTTTTGCTTTCCTTTAGCAAGTTCTGGATTTTTTTTCCATCAGCTGCACAAGTCGCTCAAATTGGGCTTTGGTTGTTATTTTGACTGTCCTGCGTATGTGTATTAATCATTTAATTATATTAAGATCAAAAAACACATATACTTACGATTTTTCCATTTTTTTATCTTTTTTGTATTATTTTTTTAAAGGAAATTTTTAAAAATTTTATTTAAATCTATAACCGACAAAGACTCAACTGCTAATAAGCAGTTGTGTATATTTATCGTTTTTGTCAACCAAACTCATCCAAAATGGTGAACCGCAATACTATTAAACACAACCAAAAAATCAGCAGCACAACCAAAAAGTCAACTACATTTAAGTTGTGAATGGCAATACCGATTTATGAAAGACGACCAAATTATTAAAAAAGTTGTGAACCGCAATAGGGGCAGTTATTTTAGGTTTGATTTTAAATCTTATTTTTTTAAAAAATACTAAAATTTATAACAGATTCTCACTTCTTAACAATTTCGCGGGCTGAGTAATTATTATTTGCTTGGTTTTCTAAAAAGTCTGAAATTTTTCTCATTTTTATTAAAAGCACGCCATAAGCTAAAAATTAGCAAAAAAAAAAAAAATTATGAACAATTTGAAAAATTACATTTACTGTTGCTTGATATTTTATAAATATCAAATAACGGTGCTTATGTACATAAATTCGCTGCAACTTTCCATTTATTCTTGCTGCCAGATTAAATGAACTTTAACGTGCAAAAGTGGATACATTGAAAGCCTGTACATAGAAATCTATATAAACTATTAATGGATACATTGCCATTTCACATAAATTTACCCTAAACTTCACATTAGCTTTAATAATTAATGAATTTCAATTTATTTTAATTTTTGTTTTATTTATTTAACATTTTAAATAAAAACCATTATTATTTTTAAAAATTTTTTAAAAATTTTGTGTTTATTTTTTAAATAAAGTGTGTATATAAGTTTATTTTGTGTTTAAAATGGCTTTTGAGTATTTGGCATACGAATTAGCAAGGGATGACCAAATTTTTGACGTTCCAGCAGTTAATCGTCGTATTCTTCGGGATTTGGACAATCCTTTTGAGTTGACAGCGAAGGAATTTCAAAAATTATACCGACTCACTCCGGACTTGGCTGAAAATTTAATTTTTGAGTGTATTGATCAACTAAGAGGATCTAGAATAACATATATATCGACAGAAAAGCAGGTAAGACATGCCAGCTTCAAGTCAATATGAAATTTTAAGTATTTTATTTTGCTAGGTGCTTTCGTCTTTACGTTTTTATGCAACTGGATGATATCAGCGGCTCCTTATAGAATTTGAATTGGTCGCCATTCTGTTAAATGCACTTAAAATGTATGTATATGAATGTAAATAAAATAACAAAATAAAAAGATAATTAAATCATACATTTTTTTACTTACCTTACTTAAGTCAAAATTTACAAAAATAAACAAAACTCCCAAATTATGCACAATTCTATTTGTTTGTTTCTATTCTCTTTTGTGCTTTTCGCTTATTTTGACACTTTGTACACAGAGGTGCCACATTTAATTAAATTAAATGAGTACAAAAAAACAGCTGTATACTATCGTTAAAAAAAGTTACAGAATCACACAATCGTTACTGCAAACGACTATTTATGTCGACAAATGTTACGATTGTCGGATCGTTAAAAGTTAGTGAATCGCAGTACAGAACGGTATTCTTTAAAGTGGGAGATAAGCATTAAACACATTCGAGGCAGCAGGCTACACGACTACACGAGTGCAAATGCCGCCCTGTAGCCACCTAATTAATTATTTTGAAAACGACAGCTACATAGTCAGCAGCTGATCCCGAAATCTGACGTTTTAATAAAAAAATAAATTTGTTCTTCCAACTTTCTAAATAACATAATGGCTGAAGAGAATTTTGTTGATTTTATAGAAGCTATTACTAAAATACAACAAAAAAGTAAATAAAAACATTAAAAATAATAAATCTTAAACAATAAAGCACTTACAAAATTTGATCAAACAAAAACGTGCGCAAAGATAGCGTCGATTTTTAGTGTCGAAAACGCCAAAATATATTAGTGATTTTGGGAGTTCCGAAAAATGGGAATTTAAAAATACTCAAAGTATTTCAATGGAAAATCATAAAAAAACAAACAATAGCATTAGGAATTCAGAACAGAATTTAAATTTTAATTTAATTTAAAAAAATAAAAAATATTTTATAAGAAAAGTTGGTTGAAAATAGTCAGACAAATATGGGATTTCATATTTCATGGAATACAGGCGACGTCAAGGAACTACCTAGATTATGAAAGTACATCATCTAAGGTGTCTAAAACGCCTTCCGTGCAAAAAATCCGCCGGACAGTTTTCCAAAAAACCGGTTTCATTCAAAATGGCCAAAAAAATCTGGGATTATTTATTGCTTGGAATACAGGCGACGTCAAGCAACTACCTATATAGATTATGAAAGTACATCATCTATGGTATCTAAAACGCCGACCGTGCAAAACATCCGCTGGACAGTTTTCCAGAAAACTGGCTTCATCCAAAATGGCCGAAAAAATCTGGGATTATTTATTGCTTGGAACAAGGCGACGTCAAGCAACTACCTATATACTGTGAGCATCAAAAGAAACTGTACACCATTGGTTTTCATGTTTAAAACATTAATTTATTACTTTTTTTATAATGTAACTTAAAATTTTATAAATTTTATTTAATATATATCCTTTTGTAACTTTTTATTAAAAAACAAAAACAAAACTTCAACAACAACAAAAAATATAGAATAAAAACAAATACATCTTCATATTTCAAGCGTCAAAAGAAACTGTACATTATCTCTATGTTAAATTAATAATGTTACTTAAAAATAATTAGTATTTAGTTTGATTTCCATTTGATTTTATTACTGCTTGCAGTCTTCTGGGCATCGATTCCACAAGTTTTCTAGTAACTTCGGGGGAAATTTTCAGCCATTCCTCCATTATTACTGATTTAAGAGAATCCTTGCTTGTAATTTCCCTTTTTCTTATTTGCCGATCCAGATGTTCCCACAAATGTTCGATGGGGTTGAGATCGGGTGACTGGGGAGGATGATCCAACTGCTTTGGAGTATGGTATAGCAGCCATTCCTTTACTATTTTGGCAGTATGCTTAGGATCGTTGTCTTGCTGAAAGACCCAAGTTTGATCTAAGCCTAATTTGTCAACGCTCTGTGCCAAGTTATCTTTTAAAATGTTGAGATAATTTGTTTTATTCATAGTAGTTTCTATGAATACCAAATTTCCTACACCATTGGCTGCCATACATCCCCACACCATCACCGAGCCACCACCATGCTTCACTGTGGAAATTACATTTTGCTGACCGAATTCGGAATTTTTCGTTCTCCAAATTTTAACCGGCTTTTTCTTACCGAATATTTCAAATTTGCTCTCATCGGTAAACAGTACATTGCTCCAGAAATTATTAGACTGGTTTTCGTACTTTTTGGCAAACTCTCGCCGCCGGCGTTGATTGATTGGTGAAATGTACGGTTTTCTTCTTGGAACTCGTCCATACAGTCCATTTGCATGTAAGGCTCTGCGTATTGTGCTGGCACTAACACTAATACCGGAGCATTCTGATATATTTTCGGATATTTTGACAGCACTTTCTGTTGGGTTTTGCTTCACTTTTCGCACAATGGACCGTATTTCAGTGCTGTTTAGTTTGGCTGGCCTTCCAGATTTGACGCGATTTTCTAAATTTGAAAACTTTTTGTACTTATCAATTATATTCTTTACAGTATTGTGACTTCTTTCAATCATGGCACCAATCTCTCGTAAAGATTTTCCTTCTTTGTGAAATTTTAGCACAAGTTCACGAACATCTAAAGAAGTTTGTTTGCCCATTTTAAAAAAATGCAAAAGTTTTTTTATTTGAACTGCTTCTGACAAAACCAAATCTATTAATAACTTTAATAATTAGCTTATATTGTATAAATTGTCGTAGTAAAACAAATCAAAAAAGTAACGGGTCTTTTTTACTGTAAAATTACTTATTATTTGTAATACACAAAAGTTGTACAGTTTCTTTTGACGCTTGAAATATGAAGATGTATTTGTTTTTATTCTATATTTTTTGTTGTTGTTGAAGTTTTGTTTTTGTTTTTTAATAAAAAGTTACAAAAGGATATATATTAAATAAAAATTATAAAATTTTAAGTTACATTATAAAAAAAAGTAATAAATTAATGTTTTAAAGATGAAAACCAATGGTGTACAGTTTCTTTTGATGCTCACAGTAGATTATGAAAGTACATCATCTAAGGTATCTAAAACGCCTTCCGTGCAGGGCCGGATTAACCATGTCGGGGCTCTTAGGTAGTGAATGTCTTGGGCCCCTTCAGCCTTTTCATACTTCCTAAAACATATTTTTTCTACCACAATGTAATTTTTTCATAATTACGCTGTTTTTTTTGACACATTACGAAGGTATAACATCACCCTATTCAATAAAAAAATTTAAACAAATGAAAGGAATATATGCGTATTTTTTATAAAATTGGTTTATAAAGTACAATGTGTTTAAATATGAACTCTTCTAACTTTTTTAGATACAAAATCGTTTAAAACATCTTCAAAGTTAACCTTTTCCAATATATCATTTTCAATCGCCATTATCGCCAAGGAATTTAAACGGTTCTGAGACAGTGATGAACGAAGACAGTTTTTTATTAATTTTAATTTTGAAAAGTTACGTTCGCCCGTGGCATTTGTAATCATCAGACTTCTATATATTTGCAATGCAGTCATTACATTAGGAAAAGTTGATTGTGCCATATTATCAAAAATCAATTTATATGATTATATGATTATTCTATAAAAATTTTAAATGTTTTCCTAAATGTACTGAAATATGACGAAGTAATATAAAAAAAAACAAGGCAATAAATTTTTTCTTTAACTTTTTTTCTAAAATTTTTTTTTTTGTTTAACTTGTTTAACTTTTCTATTAAATGAATGTTTTGATTAAAATATGCATATCAACTTTTACTTTAAACCCAATTTTATGTATGCATTTTGGTATTGGTATGTTTTAATATTATAACTCTGTGAACTATCCTGTATCAATATTAAATTCCTGTACTATAAATATAAGATTTACTCTTGTTGTACATGAAATGCAAAATAAAATAAATAAATAAATAAAAATAGTATAGCCCGCTTAAGGGACTACGTACTCTAAATTATTTTCTTTATTATTAAATTGATTTTATACTGTTTGTTTATTTATAGTAAATAATATAAATTTTTCATGAAATAATTGATTATAAAAAAAAAATATATTCAAATATAATTTTCACTCGAAGAAATAAATATAAAAAAATCAGAGTGTGGGCCCCTAGCCGATGTGGGGCCCCTAGGCAGTTGCCTAAGTTGCCTTATGGATAATCCGGGCCAGCTTTCGTGCAAAAAATCCGCTGGACAGTTTTCCAGAAAATTGGCTTCATCCAAAATGGTCAGAAAAATCTGGGATTTTAAATAAAATAGAATCAGGGTAGTGTTAGGGCATAGACTCAATGAAAATTGAGTAGTATACATCCCACTGAATAAAAAAAAGCTTTCCGGCATTTTGTCATAAACCACGTGCTTTTTGCTATGGAGGAATCAATTTCTTTAAGTGTAGGAAATTTTTTTTCTTTTAAGCGCGTGTTTACCAAATCAACAAAAGATATAAAGATGACAAATACATAGTTGCAATAATTATAAAAAATCTAATTGTTTATTTTATTGTCAACACGCAATGCTTAATTATATTTTTAATTTATTTTTACCAATGAATGGAAATTAATTCATTAAAAAAATTAGAAAATTAATATTTGTTGTTCACAAATTAGCGATTGATTTTTATTTGCACAATTTGTCATAAAAGTCATCTCTGACAACATGATTATATTTTGTCTTGCTATTATTCCAAATGGTAGTAAAAAAAATTATCACATCTAGGAATCATATATTAGTATTACTGAATTTTTAGAGCTTTAGCTCAAACGTAACTAAATTGTGTGATACAAATTTTGCAAAGTTCTTAAAAAAGTCAAACAATATACATATGTACTTTTTATAAAAGGACTCAAAGTCTATCAACTGAAAAGTGGAATGAATAGTTTATAGACTTTTAATTTTTGTTGTAGACTTTTATTTATTCATATACATTTTACTAATCGATAATAAAAAACAAAATAAAAACCAAGCAATCAAATCAATCGCTAATTTGTGAACAACAAATATTAATTTTCTAATTTTTTTCATGCCTCTGTGACGGCTGAAGGTTGCATTTTAACGTAAATGGGAGTGGAGAGGATTTTACATTTAAATGCAACCGTGCAAACTGCTAGAATAATCATTTTGACAGTTCGCACCGCTGTTCAAAGGGGTGTAAGATGGCGAATATAGAGAAAAGGCGGGAAAATAGGAAAGAAAAAGGAAAGGAAAGAAAGAAAAAGCACGCAGCGGTGGTGAAAGCATTTTTTGAGTGGAGTTGAAGTTTTGTTCTTAAAACGAAGACACAGATTGAAAAATTTTTTTTGTGCAAAACTAAAGAACAAAACCTAGAGCGTTTAAAAAGAAAGAAAGTTTAAAAAGTAATTAAAATATATTAAAAATTACACTCAAAGTTGAAAATAATAAAAGGGCTGATAGTTAAATAAAACAATACAAATTAAAAGTTGTGATTGTGAAGCGTATAAGATTGGACGAGAGGTAACCTTAACCATCCACACCACGTTGCCATTCGACGAATGTGCAGCCTGTATTCCGCTGTATATACATTATCCATCCTTACACACAGCTAAACATTCGTCTAACCAGTTCCAACACATACCTCATACGTACCCCATCATTCGATTCCACAGAGTCTCACACCGATACATACTTACGTTCGCCATCCTACCGACTCAAAGACAGACGGGACTGGGTCCAAACCGGCGGGTTTAAGGGAGGATTTCTTTTGGGTGAATTCCGTCATTAGTAGTCCCAATACCCCAGACCGAGCTCGGACTAGGTAGGGAAGGGAATAACTCTGGGTCTGCCTTTTTAAACGGAGGTTTGTTTGAGTGGACGATTGTGGACAAGTTTTTTTGATTTAATTCATGGTTGAGCTTCTGAGGTGAAGTACGGAGATGTCCTGAGAAGAAATGGAAATGGAGTGAGGAGAAAAGAATAACAGGTAAGTGAGCTAATTTTTATCTTGTAGGGGTGGAATTGCGAACAGGGGCAAATCTACCCTGTTTCCAAGGTAGTGGGAGGGCAGGCCAGGCAGCACAACATCAGCTGCCCACCCGGGAAGTGATAGGTCGGGATGCTTAGGAATTAATCTATTGCAGGGAATTGGAAACATTTTTTTTAGAGATTCGGGTTTTTTTTTTCTTTTTTGTAGCAAGCAATGAAAATTCAAGGCTATTAGCACTAATATTTTCATTATGTTGTGTTATTAAATTTTAATAATTAATTTTTGATTTTTTTTTGTTTCATTAAAATCATTTTGACTATAACTCATTTTGTGTTTTTTTTAACATTTTTTTTTTACATGTAACATTTTTTTTTACTATTGTGGTTAGTTACGATGGTGAATTCACGCCTCTACCGGCCTAGCCTGGCAAATTTAATATCTAAGCGTTGCCATCCTAACCATCCACTGGTTCACACCAAAAGTTATTGACAAAAATGGCGCCCAAAAATGGGGGCCTGAAATTCGGGTTCCATCTAATAGTTTTTCGTGTTGCTTTCAGTTTTACGTTCAGTGGGTCATCGTTTTCAGCGTAGGTCGTAATGACAACGATCAGTCAGGGTCGGTCATTAACTGCGACGTTGAAGGTGTTGGTCCTATTGGGGGAAAACAGAGATGCTTGCTATTACTTTGGTCTCAGAATCTATAGAAAGTCACATGATTGGAGGGTAATCATTACCCCAATAGTAGCTACTGTGTTCATGAAACAAAAGTAATAGGCAATATACATACATAGGTTATTAAAGTAGTTTAAAATAGAAAAGTTAAAGATGCTTACTTGATTTGATTTTGGATGGATGGGACCGGGTATAAAGTTCTTGGGAGGAGGTACTCGTTGCGATTCGTTGGAGGTTAGATCTTGTAAGTATTTTTACTCCAGCATTCTTCATCTTGAGCAACTTCTGAATTTTCCAATTCCAAAGAAAAACTTCAATAATTTTGATTCCTAAAGGTCTTCATTTCCTTGGCTAACTGCCTCTACAAATAAAATGAAGCTCACTACTTACATTTAAATTCTGAAAATAAATTTGAATTTCTTATTAATATTTACGTATGAATGGTTACTTCAAATCAACATATTTACATAGTTAGATAATTTTAGCAGCTTATATAGAATTTATTTAAATTTTTTTTATATACCGTAAAATAGATTTTAGGTTACTTTCAATAACTTTAATTTATTTCAAATCTGAAACTAGTTTTACGTATATATATTCACTTATATATACAGGGAAAAATTATTTCAGATTAGTTGTATAATAAAACGTGATAAGTCTAGTCGAATATATAGAAACTAAAACCAGTGGCTTTCTGGTTCAGATTGTTAACTTGAATATACTTAACTTTATTCGATTTCTATTTACATATATACACAAAACAAGTTTAATTTAAATTATATGTATATATATATAATTCTGAAGCTTGTTTTTGCTTATATATAATAATTATATATAAGAAGGAAGATAAGTGCAGTTTATTTATACATATATATAGGCAGCTATTTCAGTTTAGTTTCAATACGCACATACCTATAGAGTTCTAAAATTAATGTTAGTCTAGTTTTATATTGAAAGGAAAAAAAAGTTTTAAAATTAGTTTTCTTATATTGCTACTTCGGTATATAGAAAAAATAGTTTAAGCTACCTTAAGTAATAGATTTTTTTTGTTAATTGTTTTGTGTTTATACCTATAAGCTTCAAGTGGTACTTGTTATTTATAATAGAATTTACGTAGAAACCTTATTTAATTTCCATACTTATATACATAAATACACAAAAACAAGTAGTTTAATTGGTGTTGTGAGCATAGAGACTGCAATTAATGTTTGCTTAAATATAATAGCCTTAATAGTTTCTTTTAATAAGCAATAAGGTCACTTGAATTTTATATAAAAATATTTAATTTATTTATATATATTTATTTCCAATATTTCGCTATCACAATGGATAGCTTCTTCAGGGATAATACAAGTTTTGAATTATAATAAAATAATAATTGAAATATATATCTACATATATATAGTTACATCTAATTTACATTACAGGTTAAATTTTTTATATCTAATTTTTTTTCGTCCAGTTTTGTCTGAATTTGTTTGGTATTATTACTTTTTCGTATTATGGTAAAGACTAGGGCAAGTAAAATGTTAGGCGATTCTGCTTCTACTTCCTCTAGGCCCATCCTCGGGGCAAATAATAACTACCCGCCCTCGGCGACAATTCAATTATTATTTTATTATAATTCAAAACTTGTATTATCCCTGAAGAAGCTATCCATTGTGATATTGAAATATTGGAAATAAATATATATAAATAAATTAAATATTTTTATATAAAATTCAAGTGACCTTATTGCTTATTAAAAGAAACTATTAAATATTGAAAAAGGTCAAATAAACGAACTAAATAATAATAGCCTTATATTAAAGGGAAAATTATTTTAGTTTGCTTGTGCTTATAACACTTTTTGGGTTTGTTTTGTGTATATATCTACATATATATAGTTACATCTAATTTACATAACAGGTTAAATTTTTTATATCAAATTTTTTTTCGTCCAGTTTTGTCTGAATTTGTTTGGTATTATTACTTTTTCGTATTATGGTAAAGACTAGGGCAAGTAAAATGTTAGGCGATTCTGCTTCTACTTCCTCTAGGCCCATCCTCGGGGCAAATAATAACTACCCGCCCGCGGCGACAACCATCGCTACAACAACGGCAGCGACCGACACAATAATTATGGCGGCAGTTTTTACTCCCGTAAGTGCAAACTCAGCACAAATGAATCCACAATATTTAGCGGTAAATCCTCTGATGGAACATGAGAGCAACATCACGTCTCCGGAGTATAGCAGCGGCGCCGACGTATGAACCATCAGCTGCAAATATTGATAACATAATAGAGTCGGCAGTGGGCATGCAACAGGTGCAAATGATGCGCTCGATGGAAGAACGGCTGCGCGAAGTGGTTCCACAAATCGTGCCTGAAAGCATTCGCTCTATTTCTAGAACTTCAGGTAACCAGCGAACGACAATCCCACCTCCGCAAATGAATTTCAGCCAACAACCGCAACACCATCAGCCGCCAAACATGGCGCATGAACAGATGCCACCGAGATCACACTTGCAACGACCAGCGACTAGACCTAATAAGGCAAACTCTGGCCAAAACATTTCTCGCTGGTCAACTTTAGACCAAAACAACAGCACTTTTCAAAAAGAGGCTCGGCCTCAGTATTATCTGCCATTTCCAAGCTCTGAATTCTCACGCCGACCTGGCTTGGCCAAATGGGGAGTTAATTTTGACGGCAGCCCGAAAACCATGGGTGCCCAAGAGTTTGTGTTCCGAGTCGAGAAGATGCGTAAAGACTACGGTAATAGCTGGTCTGAGGTGTTGCGTCATTTTCACCAACTGCTTTCAGGTGACGCCTTAGAGTGGTATTGGATGCAAAGGCGTTTACAGCCGGTACATTCATAGGAGGAGTTAAAAGAAGCTATAATAACCCGTTTCCGTCGCTTTAACAGCGATGTCGAGATCCAGCGCCAAATAATGGACAGGCGGCAACAGCCAAATGAGCTCTTTGAAGTTTACTATAATGCGGTATTAAGGCTGCGCAGCCAGCAATCTAACCCCGTCGGCGAGGCTGAGCTGATAGACATAATGAATACCAATCTGCGAACAGCCATGGCGCAACTAGTATTCCCAATACGCATGTTTGGTCTCAGCCATTTCCGCAATGAGTGCAAAAAGGCGGAGTCATTGCTTCAGACTCAACGACAAGCATACGGCCACCGTCAGTATGCACCTCGAGTGAACGAGGTTGAGTATCCCGAAAGCCTGCCTGCCGCAGTCGAATTAGAGGCTTTAAGCAGTACAGCCAAATATATATATATGTGGTGGTCTGGCTTAGTGTGTAGTTTTTAATGAAACATTCGCACCACAATTTAATTTAGTTTATAAGTATAATTCATTTATTCTTTAAATTCACTTAGTTATTAAGGTAGTTTATAATGTTTACGATTTTATTTAAATATAAGTAGATTTATAGTTCTAGTTATGCACATAGGTTTTAATTTCAATTTACACTTTAAGTTTTACTTTAAAAATCCGCACAATAGTTTTAGTTAACTTTTAAATACTTCTACAGCAACTGTTTCACTTCTTACTTTGACGACGTCTACTTCTACTCTCTCTTGTCTGTTCAAATAAAATTATTCTAATAGTCTGATGTTCTTCTTTTTTGTTTTGTCATGTCATAGGGTTGCCGTATTGTCCGTCAATGCCCCAATCACTCATATATATGCTGGAATTGTCGACAACCTGGCCACGGGTATATGGACTGCCCATCACCTGCCAGGCGGCTATTTTGCTTTAAGTGTGGCATGGACAACACTGTCACACCAAGGTGTCCTAAATGCTCGGGAAACCGGAGGTCGGACCCGTTAACTGGGGAACAGCGTCCGAGTACCAGCGCCCAGTAATTAAACTGGAGGATGTTAACGATCTAGAGGAAATAGAAAATAGTGGAGTCGTTTTAGTTAACAATAAATTTAGGATCGGTGAAAAGGCAGAGGAGTCATGAGTTAGGGAAATTAAACCATTACATATTAGAATAAGGGATTATGAGGAGACTAGGAAAAGGATTTTCGACAAAACACGAATGGAAAAAGCTAGGGAACGGTATGGAAAAAGAAAAGAGCTTAGGCGTGAGATCGCAAACGTCTCGTTATACGAGGGCGATGATACTCGGTTGTATACCCGTATCTCTATCAATGGTGTAGAGATTGAGAGTCTTTTAGATAGTGGTGCAACGGTAACGGTTCTCGGCGAAGGATGTTTCGATGTCGCGTTGAGGGACGGGGTCGAGGTACAAAAGTTTCCGGCAACAGTAAAAACGGCAGACGGTAGATCTCATACCATTCAAGGTCGGTTTAGAGCGAAAATTAAATTTAATCAAATAGAAAGCTTGATAACTTTTTATTTGGTACCGACGCTGAAAAGGGCGTTGTTTCTGGGCGTTGATTTTATGAAGAAATTTGGCTTGATTGTTAATTTGGATTGTCTGACCACAAATGATATGCTTTTTAGTGAGGAGGCGGGCGAAAATCCATCAAATCCTTTAATGCATACCCTTTGTATACAGGAAGGTGTTAGAGGCAACTATAGCTAAGTTTCCATCTTTTGTGGAAAAAGGGCTTGGGAAAACTGATCTCGAAATGCATATGATTTATACGCGAGACGCAGTGCCTGCAAAGCAGAGACATTACCCAGTTTCGCCAGCTGTTCAAAAACTTATGTATGTGGAATTGGATAGAATGCTTGCTATGGGTGTAATTGAGACGAGCCAAAGCCTCTGGAATAATCCAGTGACGTTAGTGCGAATAAATAGTAAAAACAGGTTTTGTTTAGACGCACGAAAGCTCAATTCACTCACAGTTAAGGACGCCTATCCACTTCCACATATAGAAGGATTGTTCAGCAGACTGGGTGACACACACTATATATCTAGTGTCGATTTGAAGGATGCCTTCTGGCAAATCTCACTGGATATACAGAGTCCTGAAAAAACTACCTTTACAGTGCCGGGGAGACCACTTTACCATTTCACGGTCACCTTTGGACTGTGTAATGCAGCCTAAAGATTGTGTAGTTTAATGGATAAAGTGATCCCTTCCGACTTACGCGATCGAGTATTTGTGTATCTGGACGATTTACTCATAGTTACTCCGGACTGCCACACACACATAATCATACTTGAGCGGATTGCAAAACTACTTTCTAATGCTAAATTAACAATTAATGTCGAAAAATCAAAATTTTCTTTTAAAGAACTTCGGTATTTGGGGTATATTGTGGGTGAGGGCAAATTAAAGCCTGATCCAGCAAAAATATCCTCTATACTTGAATTTCCTTATCCTAAAACGCCCAGACAAGTACGCGGATTTATGGGAACTATCGGCTGGTATCGTCGGTTTATCAAAGATTATGCGACAATTGCTACACCGATTTTTGATACTTTGAAAAAAGCAAATTCTTTTGAATTCCCGGAAAATGCGAAAAAGGCTTTCGATAAATTGAAAATAGCTCTTACCTCGAGTCCCGTGTTACGTCATCCCGATTTTCAGAAACGTTTTTATGTTCAATGCGATGCCTCGGATATCGGTATCGGCGCGGTGCTTTTCCAAAAAGATGAAGTTGAGGGAGAACATCCCATCGCGTATATGTCGCAAAAACTTACTCCGGCGCAGCGTAACTATTCGGTAACAGAGCGAGAGTGCCTGGCGGTAGTAATCGCAATTAAAAAGTTCCGAGCGTATATCGAGCTCATGCCATTTACAGTGATCACCGATCATTCGAGCTTATGTTTAATAAAGAGCTTAGTGGCAGGTTGGCCAGATGGAGTTTGCTCTTACAATCATATACGTTCGATATTGAACATCGCAAAGGTAGCAAAAATGTGGTACCAGACATTCTATCGCGCGACGACATGGACGAAGTATCCAACGAAGTTGTCCAACTTATCGATTTAGATTCGCCGGCCTTTTTATCGACACAGTATATCGAGCTAATGGAAATTATTAAAGAAAATAAAAGTCAATTGCCTGACCTGAAAATACAAGATAATTTTATCTATAAACGTACCTCACATTACAATGCTGACGTGATGACCGAAGATTTTTCGTGGAAGATATGGGTACCAGACGAATTGAGTGGCAGTGTAATTTCTAATGCCCATAACCCACCAAGTGCAAGTCACGGCGGATTCCATAAAACACTCAAGCGTATTCGTGAGTATTTTTATTGGCCAAGTATGACTGTTCAAATCAGGGACTTCGTCCAAAATTGTGATACCTGTAAAGAAAGCAAACCAAGCAACAAAATCCAAAAACCACCTATGGCAGAGGAAGAAGTGGTTCAGATAAGTCGCCCATTCCAAAAGATTTATATAGATTTTTTAGGTCCCTAGGTCAGATTGAAATCGGGCAACATGTTTATATTTATCGTTCTGGAATATTTCTCCAAATTTGTGTTGCTAAAGCTATTGCAAAGGCCAATAACAAAAACGTAATTCGGTTTTTAATCGCAGAGGTGTTTCACAAGTTTGGCGTACCAGAAATTATTATTTCTGATAACGGTAGCCAATTCGTTTCTAAAGAATTCGCCGAGCTTACGAAAACGTTTGAAATAAGGCATATGAAAACCGCCATATATTCGCCACAAGCAAATGCGTCGGAGAGAATCAACCAATCGATTTTAGCCGCAATAAGATCTTACCTGAAGAATGACCAGAGAGATTGGGACAACCATCTCTCAGAGATTGAATGTGTCCTTCGGTCATCAGTGCACTCATCGATTGGTATGACACCTTATTGCGCTTTGTTTGGGACGAATATGATCACCCACGGGAGCGTTTATAAATTAGCGAGAAAACTGGAGCTACTTGAAGACACTGAGACAAACGTATTACCGAAACCGATTAAAAATGACCTCATACGTAGTAAAATCCGGGAAAACTTGGCTAAAAGTTACTCACTTCGCGCAAAAACCTATAACAAACGGGAAAAGTTAAATTCCGAGCAGGTCAGGAGGTATATCGACGCAATTTTAGTCTTAGCGATTCTAGCAAGCTCTACAACGCGAAAATGGGGAAGAAGTTTTTAAAATGTCGTATCGTTCGTCCGGTCGGAAATTGCTACTACGAACTAGAAGACCTACAAGGGAGGGTATACCACGCAAAGGACATAAAACAATAGCTACTTACTTTTTCCATGCGTTACCAGTTTTATTTATGGATCGTTTGCCTGAAAAGTTTTTTTACCCTACGTTGATTTGCCGATCCTTAATTGTTAGGGTTTATTTCTTTTATCGCTTCTTGTAATCCCTGTAGTCGCATACTACGACAGTTTTTAGAATTATCTAATGTTAAGTAGATCGTTTTTTTTTTAATTTTTTTTGAAAATGAGTACACTCAAGTTAGGTTTAGTTTTCCCCACCATTTATCTTATCAGGGATAGGCGAAATGGTTGGGTTTTAACGTAAGTGGAGTGGAGTGGAGAGGATTTTACATTTAAATGCAACCGTGCAAACTGCTAGAATAATCATTTTGACAGTTCGCACCGCTGCACTGTGGGTTCGATGACACCGAAAGTGGCGATTAATTCATAGGAGCCGTAATTTAAATTTTTTTTAAATTTTTTTTTCAAATCGTTAAACATACATAAAAAGGCATATTCTGAAAAAAAGATACACTGAAAAAAAAAAATTTTTTTACGATTTTATAGACATTTTTATTTTTCGGAAAATTATAGTTTGTTTCAGAATTTTCGCCGTAATTTTAAAATGGAAATTAATTTAAAAAAAAAAAAAAAAAATAAATATATATTTTGCATAACTATGAACATAAGTTTAATTTAAAGTCTGAATTTGGGTATTGAAGGATTTCGAGAATTTTACAAATTTTTTAAAAAAGTAACGAAATAAATTTTTATAATTTTTTTTGTTTATCAATAATTGTCATACACTTAAAAAGAAACCATATTAAACAAAAAAAATTAAAAAAAATAAATTTTTGTCTGTTTGGGAACGTTTTTTCAATTTTGTAGAAAATGGGCTTAATGTACAAATTTTATTGTAAATTTAAAATAGAAAGCTATAAATGATTAAATAAAATTTAAACTTAAAATATATTGAATATATTATTAAAAAGATAAATAATAAATAATATATACATATATAAATATTTCAACATAATTGATTTAAACTCCTATTTGTCCTTACGACAAAATTTCATGAATTCTAAAATTTGTATAATATGTTAATGAAAAACAATATTTTAATTTTTTATGCATTTTGTTTGTATTTAAGAAAAAAATTATATATTACTATCATGTGTTTCTTGAGAAATAATAGGCGATAGCAAAAGCTGTAGTTCGGAATTTGATAATTGTTGCTTTTCTTTCCGCTCATTTTGTTTATTTATACTAGATATTAATGGGTCTGAACCAGAGATCAGTTATGAGTACTGAAAAAGTGAGTATACTTGAATCATGACTTATAATTTGTTATACTTATACGTACTCATACTTGTCTCAATATCATCAAACCAATATTCATGTTTAAAGTTTGAAGTACTCATTATATTCAGACTTAATCTCATGTATGATGTTGTTTATTTTGACTCTCCTTAACTCAATGTACGTAGACGATAAAAAAATAAGTATGACTCGCATACACTCATGCGAGAGTCATTCATTTTTACAGTCCGCTTATAAAAATTATATAAAATAATAAATGTTATATTTTCCCCAATATGTTTTCCTATAAACTTACTTGTATGTTTTTATATTTCTTTTTTAGTTATTTTGTATAAATACCTAAAGGAATAAGCTGAAATTTTTTTTAATGACTTAACTGAGTTGAATACTTTATGAGTATGTGAGTATTTTTCTTAAAATGTAAATCTAAATACCGTTGTTTATGAATCAAACATATTGGGAATCGTATGAGCTCGATGTCGGCGTTGTAGTCATACTTATATCCACCCGCATTTATAAGGCAACGTTGTTGTGAGTTTGAGTAACTCAGAGTAGTTAAATTTCAATGATTTAAAACCACTTATACTTAAAATGTTATGAGTAGTTGTGAATCGTAAAAAAACGATTCATTGCCGATCTCTGGTCTGAACTGAGAAAAAATCTATTTAGAATATCTCCATTCGACTTTTCTCGGCTGCATTTGCGAGCAAAGTGTACATTATTTAGTGAAAAAGTAAGGTTTTTGAAAAAACCTTATTAAAATTAACTCACGCAACCATCTCTGATAGAAACCAAACTTATTTATAACAATAACTTTAATACCGAAAATAAAGACAAAAGAGAGTTAAAAACAAACAAGTTGATTTGTTGTTTGTTTTTTCAGATTAAGTATTTAGCAACTGGAGTTTTTTCACAAAAATTTTAATAAGTACAAAAACGCGGTGCCTCTGCAAAAGTTTGGTGTGGAATATAAGCGAAAATACTATATTAAAATATCACTTAATAAAATTTGCTGGATCGCAACAAGAAATTTGTTGAAACTCTGTGTATATATCGAAAATACCCCAAATATGGAGCAATTTTTAAAAAAATATTAAAAATATTTGCAAAACATTTATCTAAAAAACATTAATGCAATTATGTAGCCAAATACCTGAAGTTGATGGTTCCATTTTAATAAAATTACTTTTAGAACGCTTAATAAGAATTATCAGCACCCAAAATATCTCAATTTTCAGTTTTAGGCACGGCACGAAAAATTTTGAAAAATTATTTGACTTTGACAGCTCACAGTCGATAAAGTAATTTACTCAAAACAAAAGTTTTTGGCAAATAGTGATGTAGAATTTAATTACCTTTCACCCAGTACCACACACGAATGTGTAGGATAAAGTTCAGCTTTTGAATTAATCCTCACTTTTGCTACATTTCAACCCTCTGTGCGCTGTTCAGAGGGGTGTAAGAGCTTTGAGGAGAAAAAAAGGATGGCGGGCGAATATAGAGAAAAGGCGGGAAAATAGGAAAGAAAAAGGAAAGGAAAGAAAGAAAAAGCACGCAGCGGTGGTAAAAGCATTTTTTGAGTGGAGTTGAAGTTTTGTTCTTAAAACGAAGACACAGATTGAAAAATTTTTTTTGTGCAAAACTAAAGAACAAAACCTAGAGCGTTTAAAAAGAAAGAAAGTTTAAAAAGTAATTAAAATATATTAAAAATTACACTCAAAGTTAAAAATAATGAAAGGGCTGATAGTTAAATAAAACAATACAAATTAAAAGTTGTGATTGTGAAGCGTATAAGATTGGACGAGAGGTAACCTTAACCATCCACACCACGTTGCCATTCGACGAATGTGCAGCCTGTATTCCGCTGTATATACATTATCCATCCTTACACACAGCTAAACATTCGTCTAACCAGTTCCAACACATACCTCATACGTACCCCATCATTCGATCCCACAGAGTCTCACACCGATACATACTTACGTTCGCCATACTACCGACTCAAAGACAGACGGGACTGGGTCCAAACCGGCGGGTTTAAGGGAGGATTTCTTTTGGGTGAATTCCGTCATTAGTAGTCCCAATACCCCAGGCCGAGCTCGGAATAACTCTGGGTCTGCCTTTTTAAACGGAGGTCTGTTTGAGTGGACGATTGTGGACAAGATTTTTTGATTTAATTCATGGTTGAGTTTCTGAGGTGAAGTACGGAGATGTCCTGAGAAGAAATGGAAATGGAGTGAGGAGAAAAGAATAACAGGTAAGTGAGCTAATTTTTATCTTGTAGGGGTGGAATTGCGAACAGGGGCAAATCTACCCTGTTTCCAAGGTAGTGGGAGGGCAGGCCAGGCAGCACAACATCAGCTGCCCACCCGGGAAGTGATAGGTCGGGATGCTTAGGAATTAATCTATTGCAGGGAATTGGAAACATTTTTTTTAGAGATTCGGGTTTTTTTTTTCTTTTTTGTAGCAAGCAATGAAAATTCAAGGCTATTAGCACTAATATTTTCATTATGTTGTGTTATTAAGTTTTAATAATTAATTTTTGATTATTTTTTTGTTTCATTAAAATCATTTTGACTATAACTCATATTTTGTTTTTTTTAATATTTTTTTTTTACATGTATCATTTTTTTTGGACAATAGTTTGTGGTTGGTTACGATGGTGAATTCACGCCTCTACCGGCCTAGCATGGTGAAATTAAATACCAGGTGACAGCATTGCTACAACAATTACAACAAGGCAAGAACAACAGGCATTTTTCTATATGAAAAACTTTCGTCACTGTCAAAAAGTTTTTTTTTTATATAACTTTTTGACATTTTCAAATTCACCATGAATAATCAGCTGGCGCTACGCTGTCACCTAGTATTTAAATTCACCTTGCGGCCTAGTCTGGCAAATTTAATATTTAAGCGTTGCCATCCTAACCATCCACTGGTTCACACCAAAATTTATTGACATTATTTTTAATGAATTCATTTCTATTCATTGGTAAAAATAAATTAAAAATATAATTAAGCATTGCGTGTTGACAATAAAATAAACAGTTACTTTTTTTATAATTATTGCAACTATGTATTTGTCATCTTTATATCTTTTGTTGATTTGGTAAACACGCGCTTAAAAGAAAAAATTTTTCCTACACTTAAAGAAATTGATTCCTCCATAGCAAAAAGCACGTGGTTTATGACAAAATGGCGGAAAGCTTTTTTTTATTCAGTGGGATGTATACTACTCAATTTTCATTGAGTCTATGCCCTAACACTATCCTGATTCTATTTTATTTAAAATCCCAGATTTTTCTGAGTCCCCTTTTCCACAGGCAAATTTTTATTTGGCAAATTCTGAGTTTGTATGCGAGAGGGGTGCGAGGAAGCGAAACAAAACTTTGTCTGTTCAGAATTTGCGGTACACGCAAATTCTGCTTTGCTCTGTTCGTTGAAAACAATTTTGTTGACATTTCCTTTTTAACCTATTCGTTTTACTGACACACATCCGGCTTTTGTTTACAAACCTTTTGCTTTAATTTGTGCAAGTGAAATTTAATTTTTAATTTTTAAATAATTTTATTCTATATTCTTCGACCTTTTTAATGATTTTTATTAAATAATTTTTTAGAAAATTTTTATAATATTAAATTAACTCCTGAAGAAGATTTCCAAAGGAAATCGAAATATTGAGTGAATTATATATAAGAAATAAAAATCTTTTATAAAAAACAAAAAAGTGACCTCAAGCTTAAAAATTATTTAATAAAAATTTCTAATTTTTGCAATTTATATAATAAAATAAAATGTCTTTCAAGTGGACCCATGAGGAGGTAGAAAAAGTGATTCTTTTGGTGCAGCAACATGCCTGCATTTATAATGTTCGGTCTAAACAATATCTGGACCGGACAAAGAAAGCCGAAGCATTTAATGCAATTTGCATTGAAATGCAATTGTTAAACCAGGGGGCTAATTCTGGCAGTCGTGATCGAAATTGTTTTCGAATCGAAATTTATTTCGACAGTGCAAAATTTTCTAATGATGGTACTCGATACGAATCGAATCGATTCATTGCTTCAGTGTTGTAAAAAACTTAAATAAGTACGTATTACAACACTGAATAAAATAAAAGAAAATATAAACAAAAAACATATGGTTCTGCAAAAAATAACTCAAGTAAAAGCAAAATTTTTTAAAGAAGTTCTTTTAAATTACAAATGAACCCAGTTATGTTTTTTTATTCTTCTTCTTTTGATTTTTACAAAATATGAATGACATAAGAAACACCTTCGTCCCATTAAGATTGACAAACAATGAGTAAGTATAAATAAGTACATACATACATACCTACATATGTATGTATTAATGTATGCATGTGTTTTTCTAGACTCAAAAGACGTTTAAGGCTCACAAAGCAAGCATAGCTAAAATTTATTTTTGAAATTTTTGACCTAAAAGTAATAAAATTATTAATATTATGATATTTTTTAAAGTAAGTAACAAATTTTTTACTAACATTTTCTTTTTTTCTTCTGTTTGCTAAAAAAAAACGTTATTTCGAACGCTTCTTTGCTTACGAGTAAAAACTCGCAAGGTTGCGTTCGAATAATCATTCGTTATCGAATGCCATCATTAGAAATTTCGATACATTTTATTCGCTATCGAATGAGAGAATCCCAAATGTTAAAAAATTCGAACGTTCGAATGAAAATTTACTCGCATACGAATGCGAGAATTAGCCCCCAGGCATTCACCGTTCCAGAAATTAAAAAAAATGGAGCAACCTAAGGATACAGCATATGGCGGAAAAAAGGAAAATGGCCAATTCCAAAAAAAGTGGAGCCGGGGCGAGCGATGTTGTTAAACCTAAGTTTTGGTGCTTTGACCAGCTAAAATTTTTGAACAGCCACACTCAACTGAAGGAAAGTCGTAGCAATATAGAGGTAACTATAGTTTTCTTTAATTAATGAAGCACAAACATCTTAGTGTTTGTTTTATTTTGCTTCCAGGACAATTCACTCAGCGAAAGCTTCCTGGATGATTCGACCGATCAGCCGAGCTCCATTGATTTAGAGGACTTTTCTCAGTCTTCTAACGACAAAAGTTTTGAGGGAGCTCTTAAGCACGATGGCCACATATCAAATTGATTTGACAAACTCAGGTTTTTTTGATTGTGTTAGTGAAAAAAATTTCACACGTATATGTTGATGTGAGTTTGACGAAAATCAAAACAATTTAGATTTTCACTGCCGCCGCTACTATGATTTGAAGCGAATTTGATGTGTTGCTGCGAAAAACGTCAAATGCCATTTTTATTCAGTTTTCGCATCGACAACATTATACTGGGAAAATTTTGCAAATATATAAAAAATGGAGGAAAAAAATTTTATTCTGGAGTTAATTGAAGTTTACCATGGTTTGCCTGCTTTATGGCAGGTTAAATCCAAAGAATATAGCAACAGGGACGAGAAAAATTCACAGTATGAAGTTCTTCTTCAAAAATATAAAGAAAAATATCCGAACGCGGAAAAAAAAGATTTAACACAAAAAATTAATATCTTAAGGACCGCTTACAGAACAGAACTAAGGAGAATAGAGAAGTTCGAGAAAAGTGGCGCCGGTGTAGAAGAGGAGTGCGAACCTAGCTTATATTATTTTGATGCTATTGATTTTCTTAGGGACAATGAGAAGCCGTGTGCATCGCAAACGTCCATGACAGAAGAAAATGAGAAAATGGTAAGTGCTTTTTAGATATAATTTATATTTATTTATTTTTGGTGCTTACAAATTTTTTTTGCCAAGAAACTTGACCTTCGTTATTAAAATAATTACAAAATTGGTCCCTAATTAATTTAGCAGTGTTTGACGAATTTCTTGAGTGACTGCTTTGTAATGGTGTAGAATGGGAATCTTCCCTCCATAAACCATCAACTATTTCTCCAACCAGCAAATTCTCACTATCAACTGAGCCTTCAGATATGTAGTCATTCGCCTTTTTTTTCCTCAAAAAATTGTGCAAATAGCAGCACGTCAATACAATTGTTTCAACTTTTTCTGGCGAAAGCCCAATTGCTCCTTGTAACACTCTAAATCGGGATACTAATATACCAAAAGCATTTTCTACGATGAGTCGGGCGCGGCTCAAGCGATAATTAAAAATGCGTTGCTCCTCGGTAAGCCCTGTTTGGGAGTACGGTTTCATTAAATTAGGTGACAGCTGAAACGCATCATCTCCCACAAAAACAAAAGGCAATTTAGTATTTGTTGATGGCAATGTGCATGGTTTCGGCAGATTCAATGCACCTTCAGAAAATGCTTCTCCAAATTTGGTGTTGCTTAGTACTCCGCCATCCGATACTCTTCCGTTTGTGCCAACATCCACCATAATAAACTCGTAGTTTGCATCTACTACTGCCAATAAAACAATGCTAAAAAACTTTTTGTAATTATAGTAGAACGACCCAGAGTCCGGTGGCTTTTTTATTGCAATGTGTTTGCCATCGATGGCTCCTAAGCAGTTAGGAAAATTCCAACGGCGATAGAAATCTGTTGCATTTTTTTCCACTCATCTTCGTTTGAAGGAATCTGTAAATAGAAACATATACATATATACATAATTAATCAATATATTTATTTTTGTTTGCAGAATTGCGAAAAGAAGCGTAAAAAGTCAGATGCGGCGGAAGAGCTAATGATTTTGGCAGCTAAACGCCTCAACCAGGCTCCGGACGAATGCGACAAAGTTGCTGAGGGTTGGTCATTGAAGCTGAAAAAAATGACTGTCACACAAAGAGCATACGCAGAAAAATTTATAAATGAAATTCTGTTTGAAGGCCAAATGGGCACATTGCATAGAAATGCTGTGCTTATAAACATTGCAACCCCTTCACCACCCGCTTATTTCAGTGGATGCAGTTCGTCCCAAACTCCAGCATCCAATTACAGCGATGGCACTTTAACTCGAAGTAGCACACCTATTAATAAAGTTCCAGTACCACTCGTATCGCCACAAATAAACCCGGACAATAATTATACCTTAGAAGATGAGACGTCGGAAGGGTCACTGACACGATATTTTTTTCTTTTTTAGTACATATTTAAATAAATGAATTAATAAATAAATCAAAAATTGCATTTTATTCACCTTTATGTAATTTTTTAATGTCTTATTTATTTCTATACAAGTTTCCATAACAATGCGACCAATTGCTCGTTCCGAAATAGCGCTGGTAAATTTTAAATCAGCAAATGAATTACCCGTAGCCAGAAAACGCAAGGTTGTGGAAAGGCGTTGATTCGGAGAAATTGATTCACGCATTACAGTATCCTGTTTTTTAATTTTCGGGCCAACCAAAGTTAAAAGTTCTTCATACGTGTCTTCACTCATGCGCAAAAAATTGCGAAAATCGCTTGGAGAACTCAATTTAAGCTCATTAAGTAAATTTTCGTGGGTAAATTCATTTCTTTTCTTGTGCCAGTTTTTCATCCAAAGTCGCTTTACGCCATTTTTTTTTTCTTCTTTCTTTTTTCCTGCATATGCCAGAGCAATAGCTATGCAACAATTTTCTATATCATTCATATTTCTAAAAAAATAAATTTCTAAACATTAAAAATATTTTGCGACCAAATAAACCACACATTCTTACCTTTAAAAAACAGCTTTGAAATGAAATTTGATGGTTTGAGTTTGATACGTTGCTGTGTTAAGTCAAACTAAATATTACCAATACATACATATTATTTGTCAAATCATTTGATACGTGGCCATCGTGCTTTAGGAAGAAGAAATCAAAAACATCTCATCCATTCGCCAAAGACCTAGCTGTGCTAAAGCAGTTAGCAGAAAAGCGTTCAAATAATGGCAAAACGTATGCCTGGCTGGGTACAATGGTCACAAACCAAATGGAGGATGTCGATATTGAAGATCGAGTAGCAGCGAGTTTGGAAGTGCAGAGAGTAATGATGAAATACGTACAAAAAGCGCAGCAAAAAAAGGGCGTTATCATCTCAGGGTCATTACCTTTGCCACAAACTGACCAAGCTGCTGCTGCTAAAGTATCAGAAGATTTTTCAGATGACCTTGTTGGGGAAACGAGCGAGATGTCAACTGAATATCTGTTAGATGAGGATGATTTCAATAACTAGCTTAATTAGTTTTATTATTTAAGAGCGTGGATCTAAACATGTTATTTTTTTGTTACTTAGTACTTACATATTTAGCGCAGAACTAAGCGCATTTGTTTACTTTGTTTTAAAGTTAAGAACTGAATTGTAACTTGATCTCTTGATGACTATGTACTGTTACGAACCTTCTTTGGCTGGGGTATAACTCACGGCTGTCCAAAGTTCTGTCACAATAGAATTTATTTAATTTTGTGACCTCTAAATTAAAACACGGCTTCGTTACACAAATTTTAAGTTTATCTTTATTTCAATTTAGATTTGTTTTACCAGAAATCAATCACTTTACTTTCGTCTAACCAATTATCTCTTGTCGAGTGGTGAGAGTACGAAACGACCGGGATCGTTTGGAAATGGCAGTGGTATTTGGTAGCTCGAATGGCCTTCGGGGTGACCGGGTATGGTGGGAAAAGTCGCGAGTAAGGTCACAGTGAGGCTACACCTAAATGCGAACTTGGGGTATAACACACGGAAACACTACTCAGGGGTAGTGTGTAGTTGGAGTCCTGGAGTATAACCCACTGGAACGCCAACCACACCCAAATATGGCAGTCAAACTACACCCGGAAGTAAGCCTGGAGTATAACCCACTGAACTCACTCCCTTGTGTAGTTCGTAGTGGTGCTCCTGGAGTATAACTCACGAGAACACTACTACGCTCGGCTTTGAGCTGGGTGGGAATGCGACCACCAATAAAACCCAGTGAAGCCTACACCGGAGGGTGTGCCTGGAGTATAACCCACTGGACACACTTCCTTGTGCGGCTCGTAGTGGTGCTCCTGGAGTATAACTCACGAGAACACTACTACGCTCGGTTACTGTGTGAATAGATTAATAAACCGGCGGTATAACCACGGGAATTGTAATCTATTAACACTACTCAACTACTACCAATACCACTCACCTGTTAGCAGCGTTACCGTTGATGCGACTAAAGTGGCAATTTGACCCTTTTACAGATGCCTTGCCACTTTTTTTATACTTTTTTTTGTTTCACTTGATACATATTAGTTTTTTTTATTATATGCATATGTAAACATACATCATATACAACATTTAAATAAAAAAATTACGATTTTTATTTTTGTTTTGTTTATTTTCCATCTTTTTAAAAGTTGTGCCCCTTTTTTTTAATAAATCCCCTTTTTGTGCGACTTTCTCAAATTTGCCAACGGTAACGCTGCCTGTTAGCAACGAACACTCCAACTGCTCAACACACACTGACCCCCCTTACAGTCTTTTGCTCTGCTTTTATACCTTTTTCACAACTCGAGTAATTACTCAGATGGTAACATGTACTCATTCGCTCAGCTGATTCTGACAGCGCGATAATCATTGTTTTTAATCACCAGCCGTAGGGGCGCTAGTGTACATGTGTCGTTGTTGCCGGCGACCACTAGATGGCGCCGCAAGTAAATACTTTATATTCACCACGAACTTACTAACTAACCATACTATATATACTACTACAATATACATTTTATAGTGCAATATTCATAAATATAATAATATAAATTTCACAATTCAATAATCATAAATATATAAATTTTATAATTCACTAAACTAATATCATTCATAGCCATATAAAAAAGAATCAAAAATAAAGTTCATAATACCAAAAATCATCAATATTAATTTACTGAGTGGGTGGAAACGAGGGTTCCGACTTCCACCGTCACAGTACCTACACTAACACCGTAGAACTTTATTTTGTATCTACGGTTTAACACCGCCTTTGCAAATGTGATTAAAAAACAAGTTTGAAATTAAGATAATTAGATAGTTTGTTTTTATTTAAAATATTTTCACATCCAATCCAGTTTTCCTTCTTCATTAAAATAGTTCAAGAACTCTTGTCGAATTTGTTCTGCTTGACCCTTTCGTGGATTGTATGTACTGCTTGGAGAAGAACAGTCAGTATCGCACGCTTGACTTTGCGTGCTACCCACGTACTTTGTATCTACTTCCAACAAATAGTTGTGTAAGGCACAACAAGCAAGTGTCACCAGTTCAACATTATCGACTTTTAATTGCATTGTCGTCAAAAACACTCGAAACCTGTTGGAAAGGATACCGAATGCATGCTCTACAACATGTTTTGCACGGGAAATCCTTGCGTTAAACATTTTTTTTGCTTCACAGTTTGTGTGGAACGGGTATGGTTTTAATACATGTTTTTGCAGCGGAAAAGCGTTATCTGCGACCACAACATAAGGCAATTTTCTTCCTTTTCCCACAATGCTGTCTTGGGGCAGTCCTTTGCTTTCCTCCAAAATCTTACTCAGCTGGTTTTGCAGGAACACCCCCGCATCATTAGAGCGGCCATTACAACCGACGTCAACAAAACTGAAGTTGCAGTTGGCATCAACAAGGGCCATTAATATGATGCTATTCGTGCCCTTATAGTTATGGTAAAACGCACCGTCTTTTCGGGGTGATCGAAAGTTAATGTGTTTCCCATCCAATGCGCCGAGACAATTAGGAAATTGCCATTTTTTTGCCACACCCTCCCACTCTGATGAACTGCTTGGAAACTAAAAGTAATATACATTTTATAATTTAATATATGTTTACAAATATTTGCATTTATACATACCTTCACATAATAATTTTTAAGTCTGCGCCAAATACTCCCACAAACTCGTGGCACAGCTCGAGAAATACTGGTCGTGGACAGTCGGGTCTGATAGTTTAAGCTCTGGTAACTTTCTCCTATGATAATACAATAAGATAATACAAGTTTATTTGGGTGCTTTCTTCATTTTGTTAAACCACTTAAAGTAACTTACCTGTGGCAAGGAATCGAAGAGTAACTGCTAGTTGTTTTGCTGGTGGAATGGCATCTCGCATTTGCGTATCGCAGAGCTCAATATCTGTTTTTACCAAAGACAACAGGTAATCAAAATGACTTTTGTCCATACGCAAGAAATTGCAGAACGAGGAAACATCATTTGTTTCCAACTCCTTCATCAGAAAAGCAAACGAGCCGCGTTCAATCTTATTCCTCCTCCATGGTTTCACCCATTGTCCTTTACGTCGTGCAACTGGCAATGTTGACGCCTTGTCGCACAAATCAATTAGTCCTACAATATGAAATTTATATTAATTCACAATCAATTTTTTTAGTTTAGTGTAACAAACCATTTATGAATTCGTCTTTATCACTATCGTCTGACTCCATATCAAACGCGGATTTTGTACAATCCAAAATCTCTTTTATTAAATTATGTTTACACTCCTTGTACATTATTGCACCGATTTTAAATTATGTATACACTTCTTCGAAAAATTCTTTAAAATGTAAACACTTTTGACGTTTCTTTCTTTCTTTTGTATTTTGATTCGCAAATTTGGCAAAGAAAAATTTGCTAGTGGAAAAGCAAGCGAAAATTTCAAAAGAGAAAACAAAAAATTTGCCTGTGGAAAAGGGGACTGACCATTTTGGATGAAGCCAGTTTTCTGGATAACTGTCCAGCGGATTTTTTGCACGGAAGGCGTTTTAGATACCTTAGATGATGTACTTTCATAATCTATATAGGTAGTTGCTTGACGTCGCCTGTATCCCAAGCAATAAATAATGCCGGTTTTTTTTGGCCATTTTGGATGAAGACAGTTTTCTGGAAAACTGTCTAGCGGATATTTTGCACGGAAGGCGTTTTAGATACCTTAGATGATGTACTTTCATAATCTATATAGGTAGTTGCTTGACGTCGCCTGTATTCCAAGCAATAAATAATCCCAGATTTTTTTGACTATTTTCAACCAACTTTTCTTATAAAATATTTTTTATTTTTTTAAATTAAATTAAAATTTAAATTCTGTTCTGAATTCCTAATGATATTGTTTGTTTTTTTATGATTTTCCATTGAAATACTTTGAGTATTTTTAAATTCCCATTTTTCTGAACTCCCAAAATCACTAATATATTTTGGCGTTTTCGACGCTAAAAATCGACGCTATCTTTGCGCACGTATATATTTGAGGTTTAATATAACAGTGTCTTAAGTTGAGTTTAACTGACAAGTAAAAAACTAGTTATAAGAGTGCTGCAAAAAAAGTCTATTAATTCTGTTGGAGTTGATAACATTCCTATATGCTTTATTAAAATGATTTTTCCACTTGTTTCTAATTATATAATTGATTTATTTACCAACATTTTGACGACATCTTCATTCCCTAGCCTTTGGAAGACTGCTCGTCGGTGTGCATTTATGATGGCCAATATGCCTATCGTAAAGGGTTCAACACCACTAAAATGCTTCTGGGTATTACAGATCACATTAGGAAAAATGTTAATGCCAGTGAATTGAGTGTACTTATATCTTTAGATCTTTCTAAAGCTTTTAATTCAATTTCTTTTGCTACTATGGTTAGAAAGCTGAGGGATGAATTTAATTTCACTAGTACTGCTTGTCGTCGTATTTACTCTTATTTGACAGATAGGTCTCAATATGTTGTTTTTGGTGGACAGTGTTCTTCCTTGCGTACTATTTTATCTGGCATTCCACAGGGGTCTGTATTGGGCCAACTTCTATTTATTTTGTACATGAATGGCTTACCATATTTTATTGCCTCTCCGATATGTAAATCTTTTATATACATATGCTGATGACATTTTCTTGCTTTTTCGGAGCAGTATTGATTTCCCTGATGTTTTACATAATTATATTAATTTTTGTCTGGAACGTGTTTTTGAGTGGGCTGCTTGTAATTCATTGACTGTGAATCCATCAAAAACTAATGCTATTATGTTTGGCCCTACCATTCGTTTTTTTTTTTCCTAAATTAAATATTGTCTTCGATAATGTGAGTGTCAACTTTATTGAGCAGCTCAAGCGTTTAAGTGTCATTTTAGATACTAAACTTTCTTTTTGTACTCACATTGACACTTTAAGCTCTAGAGTTTTTAGTATTTTACGCAGAATATACTCTCTTAACTTATATTTGCCTATGCATATAAAGTATAAATTGGCATATTCATTGTTGATGTCACAGATTTTGTATGGACTAGAAGTTTTTTCTTGGACCTATTTTATTAAATTGCGTAGAATTAATCGTTTGGTTAATTAAGTTATTTGTTTCGTATACAATGTAAGGCGCCGTGAACATATTTCAAATTTCGTTCGGAATTTTGTTGATTGCACATTTGATGATTTTTTTAAATATAGGAATATTATACTGTTTTACAATGTTATTGAGGATAGCAAACCACCTTCTCTATATAATTCTTTTTTATTTATGCGATCTAGTAGAAACCCACAAATTTTTATACCTAAAATTAATTCCTCTTTTTTTGAGAGATCATATGTTGTTAGAATTGCTCGGTGGTGGAACATATTACCACTGCCATTGGGCCTTTTTACGCATTGTAACAACGTCTTTCGCCTAAAACTTTTGCGCCACTTTTCTTAGTCAATGTAATGTTATTTAATATTTTTTATTTAATATACATATGTTGTTCCTGAATGGGACCTTATAAAATAAAATATTTGTTATTTTTTCTATATATACATATATATGGTTGGGGAACCTATATTAACTTATTACTAATATTATTTTTATTATTAATTAATTTTAACTGTTTTATTATTAAATTAAAATTTCAGGTAGTTTTTTATTACTATGTAATATATTTTTTATTTCGGCCGCGAAGGCTTAATATAACAAATAAATATGGAAAATAAAATAAAAAATAATTAATAGTATTTTCGAAGCCTGACGAAACACATTTTTTAAAAATACAACTATGTAGTTAATGACACTCAAATAACGAGTACTTGGTATACTCGCTCTTATATATTTGCAGAAAAGATTTGCCAATTTTGCTGTGAAGAAATTCACCTAGACAATATATTTGATCCTCTGCGGCGTTTGGGAAATTATATTTGGTGTGAAGTTAATAACTGAACCTGGGGTCCATATACTCATAACCCATAAATAATAAAAATCAAGAAATTATTTTAAGAAAAATCAATTAACAACAACAAAATCTTTTGTTCACATAGAAACATAAAATTCAATTTTCAGTAAATATGTCTGAACCTCAGTCGTCGTTGTTGTTGAAAAAACAATTGGCAGGTAAGTTTTGTGCAATTTTCCAATATGAAATACTATAAAATCTTATTTGACTTCTGTAATGACAATAGGTATCTCTAATAATGTTACATTTATGTTTTCTTTAATTATAAAAATTTTCCTAAAATTATTTTTTTTATTCGATAAAGAACCGGCAGAATAAAATTGTAAAAAGTCACAAATCGATGAGCCTGAAAGAGACTAAATTGTTTGTAAACGCTTGGTAAAAGTTTGTACCGCATGTTCTTCTGTCTTCGGATTGTCCGTCCGTCTGCTGACATTTTTATATCCAAAACGCAAAGTTTTTCTTTCAAATCAGTCATATACCTACATTACGACCTCCGCCTACCTCTGTTTTCGTTTTTCACTTTTTTCATTCTTCATTGTGCGTTCTCTGTTGCTTCTGTTCGTCTTTGTTTTCTGGTGTTGATATTGCTGTCATTTGTTTTTAAAGGTTAGACTGGCCAATGAGTGGATAAACATGTTCATACACCGGTGAAGTTGTTTTCAATTTCCAATTATAATTTTCTTATGTAGTTTTAATTGCTGTTTCGAATTATTTTATTTTGTAAAAAATTTCTATTAGTGAGTCATTACGAAGTTTTCAACTTTCAAGGGTAATGACCTTGTGTTTCATGTGCGTTTCAACAAACACATGCGAAAACAAAACAGGATACAAGAACTACACACTACTGTAACTAAACAAATTGTAACAAAAAAGAACAATAATGCTGCAGAATATATATTTTTGTAAACAAAAAGTATTTATTGTCATTTAATAAAATAATAAATGTTTTATGTAAAAGTAATTAATTTCTGATAAGAGTTAAAAGTTCGGAATTTTCAATTGATTGGCAATAAAAAGTAAATCACTTTGTTTAATTCTTATATATTATAATAAGTATATTTAAATAATTGGAATAATGAGATTTATTTAATTGGTCACCTATTTAGCTAAAACCGCAAAAAAGGCATTTCTTAATTTCTTAAATATTTTATTTTTGTATATAAAGGGTGTCCCAACTAGAACGCAATTTTCAAATTTTAAATAAAACAGATATTTAAAAAAAATCGTGAAACTTTATTATATCGTAAAGTAGACAGAATGAGGTTATGTATGGAACAAGATATCGTGCAGACGGCCGTCGCGGCTTTGATGGCACACACGCGATATTTTAATAAAATTTTCAATGACCTTTTTGCATAAATGCTGCCGTATTTCATTAATTGAGCGTCCAATTTCCGCTTTTAAGGCTTGAGTCGTCGTCGGCTTATTCGCGTAAACCATCGACTTCAAAAAACCCCAAAGAAAAAAATCTAAAGGTGTTAAATCGCACGATCTAAGCGGCCAATTCTGGTCTCCAAAACGCGAAATAACACGACCGGGAAATGACTGATGCAGCAATTGAATTGTTTCTCTGGCTGTATGACATGTGTCGCCGTCTTGTTGAAACCACATGCCCACCACATTCATTTCTTCAATTCTAGGCAAGAAAAAACTGGTTATCATTTCACGATACCGAACACCATTGACTGTTTGCGCTTGACCTGCCTCATTTTCATAAAAAAAAGGTCCAATGATTCCTCCAGCCCAAAAACAACACACAGTGACACGTTGAGGATGTACTTGCTTCTCATGAATCACTCGAGGAATTTTCTTACCCCAAATGCGACAATTCTGCCTATTGACGAAGCTATCAAGATGGAAATGGGCCTCGTCACTGAAGATGATTTTATCGGCAAAATCAGCATTTTCATGTTGTCTCTCCAATACTCAATTAACGAACTCCCTTCGCTGTCCATGGTCAGCTGGCTTTAGTTCCTGAGTCAATTGAACTTTGTATGCATGAAGATGCAAATCTTTCGTCAAAATTCGCTGCATAGTGGATTTGGAGACACCAATTTGCTGAGCTCGGTGTCGAATTGAGGGACAAAATCCCCAATGCAAGCACCACTGTCTGCGGAAGAAAAGACAACGCAGAGTAGACTTATAAAATTACTAATCCTAAATCAAATAGTCCAGTTTATTATGCTCTTTTGCTATGTAATATATATGTGGGTAAGGTTTGCTGCTACACCCGGAAAACTATTACTTGGGCTTAGAGTTGTGGATTGAGCGACATCGTCACGTACAGCTGCGATATTTTCGGTCGATCGACCTGGTCGAAGGCGCGTTGTTGTCTTTACATCACTAACAGACCCAGTTTCGGCAAATTTAGCCATTAATCTCTTTACAGTTGTGACCAGCGATGCCAACTTAGTGCTTTTGGCACTATTTATGGTGCTCTTTGATACCTCAAAACGCCAAAATTTTATGCATAGTGCCAAACTAAGAAAAAGCACTTAGTGCTTTTTCAATTTTTCACTAGTACCTTTAGTGCTTTTTACAATTTTTATCAATAAATAAAATGTTTAACATAAAGAAAAATATTTTTCAAAAATTTTAATCGAAGTTACCTTCTAGTCAAATATACAATTTATTTGAAAACAAATTGTTACACTACATTTATTTTTGAATATTTCTGTTATGTTTGTTTTCAAATAAATTGTTTATTTGACTAGAAGGTAACTTCGATTAAAATTTTTGAAAAATTTGTTGAATAATACTCGCAAGAGGAATAATTCTCATTTAATTTATAAAGAAAAATAAATATCAAAATAGTTTAGTTCTCCCTAAAATATGTATGCCTGTAAATAAAATCAATAATTTACTTTTTTATATCTGCAAAAATGAGAAAAGAGAGAAAATTAGCAATATTTCTGCCAAAAAAAATAATAATCCAAAAATAATAATTATTTCTGAGAAAAAAAAAAATAAAAATCAGAATCTGACAATTATTTCTGACAAAAGAAAAAATAAAAATCAAGAATTTAAAAATCATATTATTTTATGAAAATACATATAGTTAAAAACCATCAAAACGGTGTGCTTGACTTGGCTCTCCGATATTTCCTTGTGGTTGCTTTTTCTTTTGAACATTTTAGAATAATTGTTATTTTTGATCCCTGATTTTAATTTGTACTTTTGAACACCTCAAAAATTGTCTTACTTAAATTAATGTACGAAAATTGTCCCCCAACAACTCCCTCGCCATTTCTTTACATATATATTGGACAGTAAATAATGCCCAAGGTAACTTGTTTTGTGTTCAATTGTCGATTAAATTGAAAAAAGTGGCTTAGTGCTTTTTTACGCTTTTTTTTACCTCGAAATAGTGCTTTTTAGTGCTTTTTTTTTAAATTTTAAAGTGCTTTTTGCTCTTAAAAAGTTGGCATCACTGATTGTGACCCCAAATTGATCGCAATTTGCGAACTGTAGCAGCAAAACTTTCACCATTTTGGTAAAACAATTTCACAATGATAATGCGTTGTTCATTCGTGTAGAGCTCCATTTTTACTAACCTCGTACCTTCTACTAGCAAAAAATAAAAATTGTTCAGATGTCAAACAATGACACTTCGAATGGCGCCAAATTTAAAAATTGCGTTCTAGTTGGGACACCCTTTATTTGTGTTTGTAGAATTGGATTCTGTTGTTAAATTTAAATTAACGGGATTGTTGGAGTTTGTTGTTTTCTTTCTTCAATAGATTTTTTTTAGGTATTCTATAGGAATATCATATGAATGAGAATTTGTTGTTTGTTGAGATGCTTCTTTGTATGAACAGTTTTTTAGGGTTTTTATTTTTAGTATTTCTTGACGTTGTTTTATTACTGGGCAAGAGCGGTGGGGATGATTGCAGTTGATACATTGGATTTTTATGCACGGTGTAGGATCGTGAAGTGTAGATGCACATATTAGGGATGGACAAAAAACATCGATGTTTTCAAAACACTCGATGTATTGTGTCGAAACATCGATATAATCCGATGTTTTTTTTTTGCTCCTAAACAATCGGAAAACATCATCGTGTATACATATCTAACATTTTAGACCCTCGATTCAAAAAAAATGCACTTTAATGATGCAATAGCCGTTGCCAATGCTGTATCAAAGATCAAGGAATTAATAAAAAATACTCTTTTGCAAAATGAAGATATTGAATCTGGCTCAGAAAAATCCGATAAAAGTGAGGATACTTTTTCATTATGGACTAGCCATTATAAACTGGTTCATAGAAATTGGAAAAGCAACAAGACTGAAGATATATTTTCTGATGAACTTTAAGTTTAGTTGAGGATTCCTGTTGGAAGACGGAACGAAAATCCGTTGGATATTTGGAAATATTATAAATCACAGTTTCCCAAGCTTTACAAGATCGCTTTTAAATACCTTGCAATGGTGGGGATATCGGTTCCGGTGGGAACATCGGACTCAACAAAGAAACAGATTGAGTGGTGAAAGACTTGGTAGTTTTATTTTTAAACAGTATTGAAAAAAAGTATTGGGAGATGTAAAATAAATTTAAAATTTTTCGAAAATATAATAATAATAAATACATAAAAAAAAAAACAATCGATGTATAAAAAACATGGATGTATTTTATGAAATATCGATGTAACATCGATGTATGTTTGTGATGCATCGCATCGAAAAAAGCATCAATGTGTTTTTACAGTGTCCATCCCTAGCACATATGTCGCCGTTTTCGACACCATTACAAAATTTTTTAGTGTGTCAATTTGAAACATTTCTTGCATTGAATGGGGTTTGGAACTTTACAAATTAAAAAAACAATTTTTATTTCATTTGATATTTTATAACAATTAAAATTGAAAATATGTAGGGAGGTTAATTTTTAGAGAATATTATTTCGAACTTTTTATATTTATATATTAGAGAAAATTCTTAATTAGGCTTGAGTTCGTTTTTAATTAATAGATAACTCGAAGAATACCATTGTGAAAATTATATTTTTTCTTAGACAAATGGCACCACTGAAATGCATTTTCTGCCCTGCCAAGGGCTTCATCAGCAATGTTTATTGTCCAAGATCTACTCTTAAACATCGTCTATTTAACTCACAATTTTTTGAGAAATAGAGTTTGGGAATTAACATATTTCTTATTACATTTTATGAGTTAGAACGAAAAGTTTACTTATGTTTTACAAATGTGTGTGTATTCTTCTTTGTTATTATTATTATTATACATTTTTGTATTACTACAAATTTGTTGTTACTTTTGCTGCGTCCACCGTCGGTTGACAAATCAGCAAATTATGTTGTTGTTGTCATTTCTCCTTTATGGTAGATTCTTTGTTGTTTTGTAACTATGAAACACCGGAGATGGGATGACAACTTTTTGCACTGGCCTTGTGTGTTTGTTAATTTTTAGAGAATATTATTTCGAACTTTTTATATTTATATATTAGAGAAAATTCTTAATTAGGCTTGAGTTCGTTTTTAATTAATAGATAACTCGAAGAATACCATTGTGAAAATTATATTTTTTCTTAGACAAATGGCACCACTGAAATGCATTTTCTGCCCTGCCAAGGGCTTCATCAGCAATGTTTATTGTCCAAGATCTACTCTTAAACATCGTCTATTTAACTCACAATTTTTTGAGAAATAGAATGCATTTCAGTGGTGCCATTTGTCTAAGAAAAAATATAATTTTCACAATGGTATTCTTCGAGTTATCTATTAATTAAAAACGAACTCAAGCCTAATTAAGAATTTTCTCTAATATATAAATATAAAAAGTTCGAAATAATATTCTCTAAAAATTAACAAACACACAAGGCCAGTGCAAAAAGTTGTCATCCCATCTCCGGTGTTTCATAGTTACAAAACAACAAAGAATCTACCATAAAGGAGAAATGACAACAACAACATAATTTGCTGATTTGTCAACCGACGGTGGACGCAGCAAAAGTAACAACAAATTTGTAGTAATACAAAAATGTATAATAATAATAATAACAAAGAAGAATACACACACATTTGTAAAACATAAGTAAACTTTTCGTTCTAACTCATAAAATGTAATAAGAAATATGTTAATTCCCAAACTCTATTTCTCAAAAAATTGTGAGTTAAATAGACGATGTTTAAGAGTAGATCTTGGACAATAAACATTGCTGATGAAGCCCTTGGCAGGGCAGAAAATGCATTTCAGTGGTGCCATTTGTCTAAGAAAAAATATAATTTTCACAATGGTATTCTTCGAGTTATCTATTAATTAAAAACGAACTCAAGCCTAATTAAGAATTTTCTCTAATATATAAATATAAAAAGTTCGAAATAATATTCTCTAAAAATTAACAAACACACAAGGCCAGTGCAAAAAGTTGTCATCCCATCTCCGGTGTTTCATAGTTACAAAACAACAAAGAATCTACCATAAAGGAGAAATGACAACAACAACATAATTTGCTGATTTGTCAACCGACGGTGGACGCAGCAAAAGTAACAACAAATTTGTAGTAATACAAAAATGTATAATAATAATAATAACAAAGAAGAATACACACACATTTGTAAAACATAAGTAAACTTTTCGTTCTAACTCATAAAATGTAATAAGAAATATGTTAATTCCCAAACTCTATTTCTCAAAAAATTGTGAGTTAAATAGACGATGTTTAAGAGTAGATCTTGGACAATAAACATTGCTGATGAAGCCCTTGGCAGGGCAGAAAATGCATTTCAGTGGTGCCATTTGTCTAAGAAAAAATATAATTTTCACAATGGTATTCTTCGAGTTATCTATTAATTAAAAACGAACTCAAGCCTAATTAAGAATTTTCTCTAATATATAAATATAAAAAGTTCGAAATAATATTCTCTAAAAATTAACAAACACACAAGGCCAGTGCAAAAAGTTGTCATCCCATCTCCGGTGTTTCATAGTTACAAAACAACAAAGAATCTACCATAAAGGAGAAATGACAACAACAACATAATTTGCTGATTTGTCAACCGACGGTGGACGCAGCAAAAGTAACAACAAATTTGTAGTAATACAAAAATGTATAATAATAATAATAACAAAGAAGAATACACACACATTTGTAAAACATAAGTAAACTTTTCGTTCTAACTCATAAAATGTAATAAGAAATATGTTAATTCCCAAACTCTATTTCTCAAAAAATTGTGAGTTAAATAGACGATGTTTAAGAGTAGATCTTGGACAATAAACATTGCTGATGAAGCCCTTGGCAGGGCAGAAAATGCATTTCAGTGGTGCCATTTGTCTAAGAAAAAATATAATTTTCACAATGGTATTCTTCGAGTTATCTATTAATTAAAAACGAACTCAAGCCTAATTAAGAATTTTCTCTAATATGTAGGGAGGTATTGGTTTCGTTATTCGTTATTTTTTTTTTGCAATCAACCTTTAATAATTTCCTCTTCTTTTAAGTTTTTGAGAGTTGGAGCAAAAATCAATAATTGTATTTAGTGTTGGGTGTAAGAAACATTCGATCTGGCAAACTCCAGATAAATTTGTAGATTTTAGGAATTTGTTGGTTTGCGCTTCATTTTTGGTGATGATTAATAAATTACCGTCTTTGGTAAAAGATGTTTTTTTGTGGCAGTTCACTAGATATGCCTTCAAGAGTCTTGGAGACGAGAGAAATGTTAAAGCTTTGGATAGGTTTGTCGGGGATTTTTCTTTTTAAAATTATGAATTTTGGACATGATTGTTTAGAATTGTGGTTATTTTTTTCAGATATTTTTCGAAAACCAATAGAACTGTTTAGGTTAATATGATTGTTGTTTTTTTTTCGTTTTTGTAATGGAGTTCTTTTTTGTCTATCTGGAAGCAGTATAGCAAACGTTTGATGTTTGAGGTTTTAATACAGTGGCTTCATCGCATAATCGGACAAGTGTTTGTATGATATTTACGTTCTCTGAACTGAAACAAATCGTAATAATTTTTATTTATTTTTTGTTTTTATTTGCAAAATATCAATATTCTCGATGATAACTGTAAATTTACATAGAAAAACAAAATTAACTCAATTTTTTGCGCTCAACGCATAATCGGACAAAGTAAAACATCAATAATAAAAATACCGTTACTTTACAATTATGCACTTCAAAACTTTTTTTGTCACATTTAGTCATAACTTGCATTTATTGGCGGACATTTCTAGTTCTAACAATAGGTAAAAATCTATTAGAAATGGCCCCTAAGGGAAAGAAATCTACTGTCGAAATAAGACAATAGTGAAATTGAATCTTGAAGGTAAAACAGTGAGAGAAATTGCTGAATTAGTTGGAAGAAGCAAGTCTACTGTCCACGACGTTATTAAGAGATTCCGTGATGAGTTTAGGATAGCTAATAAAAGTAGAGAAGGTCAGGGCAAAATATTAACTGATCGTGAAGAGCGTTCTTCGTTGAAGGAAATCAAACAACGGAACTGCAAAAGAACTAAAAATATCTTTAAAAAACAGTAGTGGAAAAGATGTTTGCTTAAATACTATTCGTAATACATTGCACAAATATAACTACCATGGTAGAGTTGCCAGAAAAAAGGAATTTATTAGCCCTAAGAATAAAAACAAGAGAATAAAATTTGCTAAAGAGTATTTGCTTAAAACAGAAGATTTTTGGAATAAGGTAATTTGGTGTAAAGATATCTTAAAATACATTTTTGCTGATAGTTTTTATTCGTTACAAGGTTCTGTTCACTGACGAGAGCAAATTCAATTTGCATGGTTCAGATGGCAAGATGTTTGTGTGGCGTAAACCAAATGCTGAATTTAATGCTTAAAATACAAAAGCTACTGTTAAGCATGGAGGAGGCTCTGTTATGGTTTGGGGCTGCATGTCGAGTGCTGGGGTGGGCAATTTGCATTTTATTGATAGTAAAATGGACAAATTTGGCTACCTCAACATTTTGAAGGAAAATATAAAGCAAAGTGCCGAGAAATTAGGCATTGCGAATGATTTTGCTTTTTACCAGGACAATGATCCCAAGCACACTTCGGGTGTGACAACGCTTTGGTTGATCCATAACTGCCCCAAACTTATAGAAACTCCTGCGCAGAGCCCAGATCTCAACGTAATTGAACATCTTTGAGAAGAATTAGCTAGAAGAGCATACCAACAACAATTTAACACTTTGAGTCAGCTTAAGGCGGCGTTAATGGAAGCGTGGAACTCCATAGAACCTGAGGTATGCTCCAATTTGGTAAAATCCATTCCAAAACGTTTACATGCCGTTCTTGAGAACAAAGGATATGCCACAAAGTATTAATTGTTCTCTTTTGTCATTTTTATTATTGATGTTTTACTTTGTCCGATTATGCGTTGAGCGCAAAAAATTGAGTTAATTTTCTTTTTCTATATAAATTTACATTTATCATCGAGAATATTGATATTTTTTTTTTTATATTTGGAAAGATTAGAGTGTAGAGTGCAAATAAAAACAAAAAATAAATAAAAATTATTACGATTTGTTTTAGTTCAGAGAACGTAAATATCATACAAACACTTGTCCGATTATGCGATGGAGCCACTGTATATAGCCGCGTAATTTGCAAAAACACAATTAGATGAGAAGTTTATATCACGGGTATGTGCGAGTTAAAAGATTTATTTTTGTAAGAAAGTACGTTTAAAGAAAACGTTTAAAGAAAAATGAAAGCTTGTTATCAACTTTTCAACACTGTAAATAAGTTATCTATATAAATTTGTTTTCTATAAAGTTGTAGTACGGTTTCTCGAAGCTTGCATAGACCACATGCTATTGTTTGTGGTTTTCTATATGAAGGTGTAGGTGGGTGGAGAAGGCGTAATCAAGCTGTATATTGGTGATGGTGTTATGATTTATTAGGCCAAACAAATTCTCCTATTAAGGAGGCAACTTAAAAAAAAATATATAATTTTTATATATTTCATAACATAGGGTAGAACTAGAGGCGCAAATTAGAGCGAAAAAACCTAAGTCTTGCAATATAGTCGGAAAACAAGTCATATGTTTTGCAAAAGAGTATTCAAAAATTTTCTCAGAGTTGCGCCTCTAGTTATACCCTATGTGTTACAATTTAATTGGAAAAGATAAAGGTTGTCATTCAAATAATTTTGACTCATGTCATACGTTGATATAACATACGTATGTATTGTAGTTAACTACAGCTACCTTCCGCATTGGGAGAAGTGTTATTTACAACTTATTTAATGTTATTTAATATCTGTACATTTCAGAATTAAACAAGAACCCAGTTGAAGGTTTCTCGGCCGGTTTAATCGATGAAAATGACATATTTCGATGGGAAGTACTTATAATTGGTCCTCCAGATACGTTATAGTAAGCACAACTTGAATTTTATAGTGTTTAGTGTTAATTTTATGAATTTATTTTCATTTACAGTGAAGGTGGATTCTTTAAAGCTCATTTATACTTCCCAAAAGAGTATCCATTGCGTCCACCACGTATGAAGTTCGTGACAGAAATTTGGCATCCTAATATTGAGAAAAATGGTGATGTATGCATTTCGATTCTACATGAGCCTGGTGATGATAAATGGGGATATGAAAAGGCTTCAGAACGTTGGTTACCTGTTCATACAGTTGAGACCATTTTGATATCAGTTATATCGATGCTCGCCGATCCAAATGATGAGTCACCAGCTAATGTAGATGCTGCCAAGGAATGGAGAGAAGCGTATCCAGATTTTAAGAGAAAAGTTGCACGTTGTGTCAGAAAGAGTCAAGAAGAATGCTCGTAGAACTCGTCGTCGCCTGTATTTGTATATTTATATTAAAAAATTTGATACCAACATCAAAAAAAAGAACAAAAAAACATAAACAAACTCTGAAACTAAAAAAAGCAAGCAAAACTTTATAGTTTGTTCAACTTACGCGTCGTCAAAAAGCTGCATTTGCAAAAGGAAAAATATAAAAATTAAACTATTCAAATGCATTATTTATTTCTCTAAATTGTCAAAGAGTTTATTAATATTATCTTTGCCTAAACCAAGATTCCGAAATTATGAAAACTACATTACCAATTTAGGAAATATTTAATAACACTAATTTCAATAAATCCGTTTTTAAATTCTTTAAACTGAACCATTTTTTTGTTTATTCTACTACATATGTATGTATATCTTTTATAGCTTTTATTTTTTTTTTTCCTTTTAATTATGTCATACTTAAAAAAGCACTCTTGGAATAGAAACTAAAATAAAAACATTATGTTACTGCTACGATTACGATTTAATATATATAATATGAAATTAAGCATTTAATAAATACCAAACTTCAGAAGGAAGAAATCAAATAAATAAATTATATTATAAATTACAGAAAAATTAAAGAAGATTTCAATCAAACAATTAAAAGAACATACAAGGTCAAGAGGGTTGTATTTATCCTAAAAATATATGTACATAGGGTGTCCCAAACAATTTTTTGTTTCTAATTTTCATAGGTGCTCAATCAAAAATTAAAAGCTTATAGGGTAAAGTATTTTTGATTTTTTTTAAGAATTTTCGGAATAGGTTTGTTTACACATGCAATTGCAAGTTTGAAAAAGTCAATACATTCATACTTTTTTACTTATACACTCAAATTTTTTTACTTGCAGAGCTAGTCGAGTTTTTCGAAAAAGTTTTCGTATATAATACGTGAATGGAGTTTTCATAAAAAACCGGAGTTTCGGCCTTTTTTTAACTTTACTCATAACTTGGTTAATACCAAGGTTTTCTTCACTCCTGATGAAACAGTTTTAAAGAAAAGTATCCAAGCTTTATTCCTGTGTGAAAAACTTATAAGTTTTGGTGATGAGTTTACTCATTTAGATCCCTAAATTACAATTTTTCGTAATTTTTTCAAAAATTTTGTAATGACGCTTTACAACTTTTTAAGTTTAAATGAAAACGAAAAAAAAACTAATGATGCAGTTTGAAAGACAAATTAATTCTTATTAATATGAATAAACAATTTTTAAATTTGTTCTTACCGTTCCTGAATTATACCCGTTTTTATCTTTATACCCAGTATATGTTATTATAAGCTGTTTGCCAGTTCACCAATCAACAAAAAAAACTTCTTTTGCTCTGTGAAAAATTATTTATTGAGGTTTTTGCGATACAATTCTATACCTTGCAATAAATTCTGGAAATCAGTTTCAGAAGTTGTGACATTAATCTTGCTTGTGTTTTTTATAGTGTACAAAATGTGCACAATATGTATATAAAAACACATACATATATACGACACAACAAAGAGAACTGTAACACAAGCAAGCACTACAACGAAAATAAGACTTGCTTAACTTCAGCACTTCAAACGTTTACTAAAAACTGTAAGCTCAAGCATTAAAGAAAAATTCAAAAACTAAATTTTAAGCAGCAGCAAATTTTTTAAAGTGAATTGCTGTGGCTGACTGTGTCAGTAAATAAAATCACATAGTTAAGCTACAGTCAATAGTTTTATTTTTTTTTTGTTTGGCTTGCGCTGCGCTGTTGCTTTCTCCCTAACAAAGTCTTTAGTGTAAGCTGGTTGAATTTCTTTATTTCAAAAGTTTGCTTCTATTAAAGTTACATTTGCTACTTCATAATCGCTGCATAGAGTATCTGCAAGTTTTTTTTTGTAATTAAGCGCAAAGTTTTGGTGTCGATACGTTCATCAGAAAACGCTAAGGCAGCAAATTTCTGAGTTAACCCGAAATAACCCACGGTTACCATATGGTAATCCAAAATATGTTATCAGCCCAATCATGAATAAAAATTCCGCGGGAGTTTTTTCACTTTTTATTTTTTTAATATTGAATTTGAATAGGAAAAATGGGAAAAGCGAAAAAACTCCCGCGGAATTTTTATTCATGATTGGGCTGTATATTTTCACAAATAAATATAAAGGGGAATACCAAAACTAAAAGAAAAACATTCAAGTTAATGTTAAACAGTTGTTGCTTGTCAAACAAGTGTCATGTAAGACATGACACGTCGGTAAGTTCTCATTTTAAGTAATAAATTTTAAGTGTAGATTTAATAAAAATATATCTGGTAGTAGCTAATGAAATAAACTATGAAACGTTATTTCATTTAATAAGAAAATATATTTCCTTGTATTATTTTTTTATATTTTTGTCAAGACGGTACCATATGATAATCGTGTGTCGCCTAGGGTACACGCAGCGTTACCGTTGGCAAATTTGAGAAAGTCGCACAAAAAGGGGATTTATTAAAAAAAAGGGGCACCACTTTTAAAAAGATGGAAAATAAACAAAACAAAATTAAAAATCGTATTTTTTCATTTAAATGTTGTATATGATGTATGTTTACATATGCATATAATAAAAAAATTAATAAAAAAACTAATATGTATCAAGTAAAACAAAAAAAAGGTACACAAAAAGTGGCAAGGCATCTGTAAAAGGGTCAAAATGCCACTTTAGTCGCATCAACGGTAACGCTGGGTACACGTTTAATTTTTAACGTTTTATATGAATTTCTGTGCTGTTTTTCAAATTTCTTGTGTGTAGTTATTATATTTTGTTGTACATATGTATTTTCATAAATTTTGCGATCTTTAGTGGTTTGCCATTACAAGAAATGCTCGATTATATTCAAGAGCTTGATGAAAGAGGGCTATCTAGTGAACTTCGAAATTTATCAGGGAAAGAATTCTCGTTCCACTGCCGATTACGAAAATAAGTTTGGAAAATGCGTGGCTCCATTAGTCAACATGATTGATGACTTTTCCGATGAATTGAAATCGCTACCATTTTCATTTTACTTTGATAATCTATTTACTAGCTATCCTTTGTTGGCCTATTTGAAATCATGCGGATATAATGCTACGGGAACAATTCGTGAAATCCGTATTCCAGCAAGCTGTCCAATAGCGCAAAAAAAAGCTTTCAAGTTGATGGATAGAGGCTACTCCGAATCGATAGAGATGAAAAGCACAAGTATTCGTTTGGTAAAGTTGAAAGATAACAATATTGTCTGCATGTTATCTACTTGCTTTGGTGACAACCCGAAGTCCATGGCACACCGTTATTCTAGGGAAAGGGGAGCTAAAATAAATGTACCCCGTCCTCTTGCAATCACGGAATATAACAAATATATGTGCGGAGTAGATCGATTGGACCAAAATGTGGCTCAATATCGCATCGCATATAGAGGAAAGAAGTGGTGGTGTAGTATTTTTACCTGGCTCATAGGTGCTTGTATTCAAAATGCTTGGCAGCTTCATCGAAAAGGTCAACCGACAATGACGCAGCTTAAGTTTCGAAAACAATTAGCGGTGTACTACTGCAATCATTATGGCACAAAAGCAAAAACATCCGGTCCTATGACTTCACACAGATTTGCACAACAGCCAGGTCGAGATGAACACACTCTCCGTTATGATCAAATTGGTCATTTTGTAGTACCATCAAATCGCAGATACTGTGCTGGTGATCGAAGCAAAGTTAACGAAGAACAGCATGTGTTAAATGCAATGTTGGGCTTTGCGTAAAGTGTTTTGCAAGTTACCATACCAAACCATGATTTATATAAGTTCAAAACTAATATTTGTTTTTCCTTTTTTTCACAAAAATTATTTTCTTTATTCTAAATTTCAATAAACATGTTTAAAACAGCGTTTTATGTACATATTTCATTTCTAAAAAAAAAACCTGTACCCTAGACGACCCACGATTACCATATGGTAACGCAAGTTTTTCACAATTTTCGGAAAAACGAAACAATTTATTGAAAAACTTAACTCATTTTCGTGCTCAGAAGTGCAAAATACATACATAAGTATACTTCTTTTGAACCAAATATGAAACAAAAAAAGTTCTGGACAATACCGGGTTAAGTACCACTGATGACCTAGAAAAGTTTTAAGCGAGGCTTCTTCAACTGCTTTATTAGTAATTTTATAACTATCCAATTCCTTTACTAGGCTCAGATCATTGAGAGGAGTGTATGTTGCAACAGCTAGAACTAATTAATTTTTAATTCGGGGGTCTGCAATAAGGTCCAGACCAAGAAACTGGGTTACTTCTATTGGATTGGTCCTTAAATCCATTGGACGAAGTGAAGTGTGGTGAGGACCCTATGCGGGACCAAAAGGCGTTAAGTCTATTGCTCCATCCCGATCTCAGTTGTGCCAGAACTACTCTTGTCTTCCGCGGCAGTTGTTGTTCGGTATCTGCAATGGGCGGTGGATGGCCTCCAAGTACTACATTCACTATGGATGGCATCTCTGTGAATGTCGTTCAAAGCTGCTACATACGAGTTTTGATCTAATGGATCATGTGTATATCTTCGTATGTTTTGCTCGTTTATTCGAAGGTCCTTCCTGACATGCCTGGGGGGAGACTCCAGCTGTGTGATGTTAAAGCATGGGTGATTCCTCCGATGACATCCCAGGAGGAACTGTTTTGTTAGCATGACATTATGTTCCTTTACGGGTAGAAATTTCGTTTCCTCATGTAGATCATCATTCAGTCTCGTCTCATCGAACTGTTCGGACGTGTTACTTTTAGCGCGGCTGAATTTTCGGTAAAAAAATCGTAATAGGTGAAAAAGTGTAAAAAGTTGAAATTAAACAAAAAAGTGAAAAAATAACTCGTAATAGGTTAAAATATATAAAAAAAAAAAAAAACATTAAAAATCGTATAAAAACTGTATGAGTGTTCCTCTCAGATGTAATTCTGAGAAAGAGCTTAGCTCGTCTAGAAAAACTAAATGGCTCTCTGAGGAAGAATCCATAAAAAAATCTCTGGAAAATTTTCTCACTACAAGAGCCGTAGAACGGCGTCGTTCCTGTTCGCCCAATATAGTGATTTCAACAGATGAGAAAACATCATCTTCACAAATAGTGCAGTCAAACCCAAAAAACAAGTAGGTATGGATAAGTACATAACCGTTCTCAAGCGACAGAGGAGCCCGAAGTCTGCTCAAGTGTCATCAAATGCAAAAGCTCCTAAGACCGTGAGTAATGATCAAAATAGGTTTGCTCTCCTCCAGACGGATGAGCCAGAACTTCCGAAGAAGACGTTTAAGCCCCCACCAATTTATCTGAGAGAGCCGACTTCCAGTAAATTGGTACAAGGAATTGTTGCTGTAATAGGTGAAAACATGTTTAGCGTAACCTCAATAAAACATGGAAATATCTGCGAGACAAAGATACAAGTAAATAGGGAAGATGATTTTCGAAAATTGTCCAACCAGCTGGAAAGGGAGACTAGGGATTTCTATACCTACCAGCTTAAAAGCGCAAAAGGACTCCAAGTCGTTCTAAAGGGTATAGACCCATGTGTTGATCCCGCGGAGATAAAGACCGGTTTAATGGACAAAGGGTTCAAAATCAAGAGCGTAGTGAATATTAGAAACCGTGAAAAGATCCCTCAGCCCATGTTCAGGGTAGAATAGGAACCTGGAGATGTTGTCTTAAAGAAAAACGAGTCCCATCCCATCTACAATCTGATGTACCTTCTGCATCGTAGAATCACAGTGGAAGAACCACATAAGCGTCAGGGACCCGTCCAGTGTCTCAACTATCAAGAATTTGGTCACACCAAGGCGTATTGTAAATTGCCGACAGTTTGTGTTGCGTGTGGGGAGCTACATGCAACTGCTCAATGCGATAAGTCGAGAACTGACCCAAAAATCAAAAAATGCAGTAACTGCGGAGGTAATCATACCGCAAATTATAGAGGTTGTCCAATTTACACTCATTTGAAAGGCATAAGAACCAACAAGACGTCAGTATTGCCTAATCATCCTCAACAGCCAAATTTTGCATCGAGTGACATTTTCCCTCAATTATTACGGTCCACTAGTCATGTAAACGCGCCTAGTTCTAGACAAGTTTCTTACGCAAACGTCGTTAAATCTAATATGCCAGGTCTGGAGCAGGAACCTAAACCCCAATATTCTGAGCCGCATATCAACAATCTAGAGACAACATTGCAGACACTTGTCCAAACTATGAACACTTTTACGACCACCATGACATCCATGAAGCAGGAAATGCTGAAAATGCAATCCACTATCTTGCAAGCCATTTTAAAGAAATGATTTATTTAAAAATTTGTTTCTGGAACGCGAACGGCCTCCGCCAACATAAAAATTAACTGGAATACTTCCTGATGGATAAGCAGATTGATGTTATGATGATGGCTGAAAGTCACTTGACGTCGACAGGGTACTTCAAAATTAATGGCTACGAGTTCTACGATACTAAAGACCCCCGCGGAAGAGCTTGTGGAGGTTCGGCAATTCTTATAAAGAACAGAATAAAGCATTATCTAATGAATAACATAAGTGAGGATTACCTCCAAGCAACAAACATTTGCATTGAATTCTGTCAATACAAATTTGTTTTATCATCGATTTATTCTCCGCCTCGATTTTCAATAAAAGAACACCAATACCATAACTTCTTTAAATTCCTTGGAGCTAGATTTTTAGTTGCTGGTGACTTTAACGCCAAACACACATTTTGGGATTCACGTCTGGTAACCCCAAAGGGTCGCGTACTCTTCAACACCATTGCTAAAATGGGCTTAGATGTACTCTCAAGTGGACATCCCACCTATTGGCCGACGGACCGACGGAAGATTCCCGATGTTATTGACTTTGGGGTAGTGAAAAATATCCCTGTAGAATGGATGCAAGTGGATCCTTCACTGGATTTGTCCTCAGATCACTCTCCTACTATCATTTCAATGCATTTCCCTCAAGTGTGTGGTTCTCCATTTATGAACATGACTAAGACCCGAGTAAGTTGGATAAAATACAAAAAGTATTTAAGTTCTCATTGCACGGAAAATGTTGTGTTGAGAACTACCGACGATATTGATGAGTCGTTGGCAACTTTACCGAGGACCTTCTACGAGCTGTGCTTATCACGTTGAATGTAGAAATAGGACAAACAGAACTTATTTCTCTGAACTCGAACATCTCCTATCAGAAAAAAGAAGAATGAGAAGAGAGTGGCAAATTCACAGGTCTCCTGAACTGAAAGCTAGGCTACGGGAATGCAGAGATATACTAAGACATTTCTTAGAAACCCAAAGAACGGCCTCACTTAGACCTTACTTGGAAGGTCTTGATAGTACCCCACAATCTGACTACTCGTTATGGAGGGCGGCAAGAGGTTTAAAAAGACCAGTGAGAGGAAAACCTCCTTTGCGAAATCCGACTGGTGACTGGGCTAGAAATGATTCCGAGAAAGGGACATTATTTGTTAACCATTTGAGAAATGTGTTTACTATAAACAACTCAAATAATAACGAATCTGATTTGCCACCACTTGTTATAAGACCTCCTGTACCTCTAAGACTAAACTTTCGTGATGTCCAAAACGCTATTGGTACTCTGGTCATTTCCCGGTCGTGTTATTTCGCGTTTTGGAGACCAGAATTGGCCGCCTAGATCGTGCGATTTAACAGCTTTAGATTTTTTCTTTGGGATTTTTTGAAGTCAATGGTTTACGCAAATAAGCCGACGACGACTCAAGCCTTAAAAGAGGAAATTGGACGCTGCATTAATGAAATGCCGCATCATTTATGCAAAAAGGTCATTGAAAATTTCATTAAAAGATCGCGTTTGTGCCAGCAAAGCCGCGGCAGCCATCTGTATGATATCGGGTTCCATACATAACCTCATTCTGTCTACTTTACGATATAATAAAGTTTCACGATTTTTTTTAAATATCTGTGTTTTATTTAAAATTTAAAAATTGCGTTCAAGTTGGGACACCCTTTAGATTAACATGAAGAATATTAGAAAGACAAATTGGATTTCATAAATATATCGTTGTTTATACAACGTGTTTAAATACATATTTCGAAAAGCTGATGGCACATTTAAGTAGTCATGTTATAGGGGGTTAAGATAAAATGTTACTTGGATTTTTTTCAATAAATGATACTTCTTGATTTTTAAATAATAAATTTCTACACCATGTAAATTGGAACAGCATTATTCTTACTAAAAAATATTGAAAAAGGAATAAAATTGAGTTGACATTAAATTTAAAGTTCACTTTTGTAATGTAAAATAATACATATACAGATTGATTTACAAAAACTAATAAATTTTAAACTTTGTACCTATTACAAGCAAAGCAAAAATATTGTAATCTAAAAGGACTTTGATGATATAAAAGATACAATGTCATTTAAATTGTATTTTATATGTACCTTCTTCAAAAACGTTCATAATATATGTTATGATCTCATATTTTAAAGTATTTTTAACAATTTTTTTGTTGCTTATAAAATTAATATTACAAAAATATTATTACATGAATAAAGAGTAATGTTTTCGTTAAAAAATAAAATGTACTGTTTTTTTTTGGATTGTATTGTTTTTTGTATAAGATGTACTGTTTTTCCGTATTTCAAATCTGGCTACCCTAGCCCCATATAAAGCCTCTTCCGAAAATCACTTTAATACTCATAAATCGCTTCTAAATAAGGGTACCAATCCAAAATTTTACACGGATCATTTATATACATGCCTAAATCTAACTGCTGGATTTTGAGAATGTCGGTCCATATTTGACTATATCCCCCACATCTCGAAATCCACGTTAATACTAATACATATATATCCTATATATACCGTTATTATGTTGAAACTCGACGTGAAATATCCTCATATGCATGAAAATAACTGTTCCAAAATTTATGAAGATCGGCCCATAATTTGTCATAGCTGCCATATAAGAACCATTTCAAAAAAACAAATAAATTCGGGTCAAAAAATATTCTTTTCGGATTTAACCCATATTCGGTCCATATTTTATAATCATGATGCATATATGTATATCTTTGGAAAGGTTTTTGCCTTTTTTAATGCCTTTTATTTAATGTAATACAAATTATCAAGTACCCAGTAGTTCCCGAGATATAGGCCTATATATTTTCAACATTACGGGCCCGCCCCCTCGAAAATAGGCGTGACCGCCAACAATTTTTTTTGCTGGCATCTCCTCTAAAAGCCCTATTTGATGAAGTTTTTTTTTGAGCAAAATCACTAAAACCGAATTGTTCCCCTTTTTTATACTCTGTTAAATTACACTCAAGATTATTATGAACATCAGACAAACTCTGTAAATTATGGTAAGAATTGGTAATTAAATCAAATAAAAATGGTGAAAATTAGACAAAATTTCAAAATATTTAACATAAATTATGTTGGTCGTAAAATTCTCTTTCAAACAATATATCAAATACTAATAAAATTTGCACTAAGACTGAATAGAAAACACAGAATAAGAATATTCTAGTCTTATAACCAGTGTAGTTTTTCTATTTCTTATTACGTTTAGGTTAAGATTCGGCACAGCCGAATATAGCACTCTTACTTGTTTTTATTCTATTCTATTCTATTCTATTCTATTCTATTAATCCTTTTATCAAAGGGATTTTTGTAACAAGTTTCATCATAATATAGTAAAAGTAATGTCTAATTTTATTACATACTGACTAAACCAGTAGTGTTAGTGTTATATTCGATTATGTCGAATTTTATATTTTATATACTCTTATATACTTTTCGGAAAGTTGGTTTTCACAGAAAGACGGACATACATATCACAAAACTATATTGCTTCCCAGCATACCATTCTAGGAGCGCTCCGAAAAAGGAGTCAAAAAAGAGTTCAACAAAAGAGCATTTTCGGAGCGAAAGAAAAATTTGTCCTGAGTCGGCACGCAGTATGACTCAGAAATTCCACTTAATTATGTGTGTACCAAAGCGTTGTTGTCTTGTTATTTGTGCTTTGAACAAAAAAAAAAAAACATAGCTGTACCACACAAGAATGATAAAAACAAGATTACACAGAGTCCAAGAAAAACCTCATAAAAGACTCTTTTCTGACATTATATAAGAGCTCTTTAAGAGCCCAAAAAAACCTTCATAAAAGACTCTTTTCTGACATTATCTAAGAGCTCTTTCTGACGGATCATTTTCGAATGTAATGACCCTCTTTTCTGAAGGTTTTCGGAGCAATTATGATTGTTTTTTGGGCTCATAAAGAGCGTTAACGCTCCGAAAAAGGTGTCAGAAAAGACTCTTTTCGGACTCATATGGCTTGCTGGGTTATTTCTTCAAATATTTATACAAATTTGGCATAAGCAATTTCTATGATAAAAGGACAAACTGATGAAAATAGTAAGTAACGGTTTATTATTTATCCAAACCCCTATACAAATTTATTCTGAAAATATGGCTCATTGGTACATAAATGCATATTAAACGGCAATATCCATTTTTACTAAATTTTTTAATTAAATAATTTGAAATATTATCTAAACATGAAGACTTTTTGTTAATTATCAGTTTGGTAGTTTCTATAATCGAAATTAGCGACGAAAATTTTGGATCTTCTTGAATATTTAATTGAATAATAGTGCGAAAATTGAACCTTGTGTAACTCTACAAATTTCAACTCCCTGCTGTGAAATAGTGTTATCAACTTTAATAAAAAATCTTTGATCTTTAAACAAGCTTCATGAATCATGATAGACGTTTTAAAATCTATAGAAATAATTTTAAATAAAATACCATTTTGAAGAATTTTCTTTGCTTTGTCTCTGTTTCTCCAAAAATATTTCTTTAGAATTGTCTTTGTCGCGTATGTGTGTTTCTTGAATATTTAATAAAGAAACATTTTTATTAAAATTACAATAAAATTTTGAATTTGTGAAATAGTATTACTAATTGTTTTTTCAATACTCGATATATCTCTATTTAGTAAATATCCTTTTGAAACAGGTGAAAATTGTTTTATTTTTAACCACTAATTTCTAATCGTTATCTTTAATTAGAAAATTGATTATTCAAATGTCGTACGCTTTTAATCTTCTATATATATAAAATTCAATGTATGTATGTATGTATGTATGTATGTAACGTATAGACTCCAAAACGGCTGAGCCGATTTTGATGAAATTTTCACAGCATGTTACTGTGACTCTGGAAGGAATAATAGGGTACTTTTTTTTTTGACCACGCCCATTTTTACGCCCACTTTTTAACAATTATGTAATTGCTCCCATATAGTTTTTAACAGATTTACTTCAAATTGTATACACATTATATACTCCAGGCGAGGTGGGGTACTTTTTTTACCACGCCCACTTTTACGCCCACTTTTTTAAAATATTGTAATTGGAGACCAAACCTCTGGACCGATATTTTTGAAATTTTCACAGCATTTAACTGGGACTCTGGTATGATTAATAGGGTACTTTTTTTTGACCACGCCTATTTTTACGCCCACTTTTTAAAAATTATGTAATTGCTCCCATATAGTTTTTAACAGATTTACTTCAAATTGTATACACATTATATACTCCAGGCGAGGTAAAAATAAAGATTTCTTAAGCCACGCCCCTTTTTACGCCAAATTTTTTAAAGTGTTATACTTTTTGTTCTCTATACAAATTTGTTCATTCCAACGTTTTTTTTTTTTATTTGGTAGTATATTGCTCTTAATACTGTTAACGTCGCCATATAACTATGAACCACGCCAACTTCATCGCCCCCTTTTTAATTCAGATACTTACTTACACCACTAACAATGTTTGCTATACAAAATACTTTTTTTGTAATATGTATTTACCTAAAGTTTTATATACTTTTTAACTACATACATTTTTTTTTATTACCAAATCCCCATTTTTCGCCCCATTTCACCTTAAATTATATTGCTTTTAATCTATATATATATAAATGAATGTGTGTCTGTATGTTTGTGCTTAATAGGAGGCCAAACCCTTGGACCAATCTGCCTGAAATTTTTAAAGCATGTTACTGTGACTCTGGAAGGAATAATAGGCTATATGGAGTTTTGATTGTACAAACGGGGGTGGCACCGCCCATATAACCCACAAATTTAAGCCGCCATATTTTGGGCATTTTTTGACGTACGTCGGTGATATTTGGTACATATGGTATTGGCATAATTAGGAATACGTACCAGGAGAAAAGTGATTGGGACCACGCCCCTTTTTAGGAAAATTAAACATCGTAATATAGTCTTAACTACTGGACCGATTGTCATTAAATTTTCACAACAGGATATTCTTACGAAATAATAAATTCTTGACTATGTAAGTGGACAAAGGGGCATGGTCTCGCCTAAAGCATTGCAATAAATACATTAAAATTAAATAAATAAATGTTTGTAAATATATAAATACGTTTTATTTTATTTTATGACGAGGGGGGGGGGTAGCAAAGCACACCGGGTTTAGCTAGTAATATAATAAAAGATGACCAGCAGTATTAATTAGCTTTGATAATCACCTCTAACTTGCTGTAGGATTCATGTATTTCACAACATTACGAGAAAATGGGGGTTCTACTTTTCCCATTTCTATGCAATAATTCACTTCAGCTCTAGTTTTCACGGAATAATTTTTTGATGAAGTTAACAAAGGGATTACAACAACCATGACCTCAAATTATAAGCCTTGTTCTACGGATCATTGTTCTGGTACAAATGGTAGTTGTTGCTTTTCCTTGAACTCTGTTGTAAAATGTCTAACTAATCAATCTGCACCATTATCCCTTCAATAAAGTGTAATGAGCCAGGTGCAGGTGCTCAACTCATTACAGAACCTTCATCTTGCTTTACTTTTCACAACATTTTAATTTTCTATAAACTTATAGACATGTTTTGATCAAACTTTTTTTTAGAGTATAATGTCTTATACATATTATATACATATGTACAGTTTAATATACATACATACAATACAGTACAGTATTTTATTCAGTTCATTTTTTGTTTTTAATGCTTTATAAAAAGAAAACTAACAGAAACTAAAAAAATAAATTTGTGTCATTTAAAAGAAAAAATGTTATGTCTAACAAACAAAAATAATTTATTAAAAAAATGTTCCTTTTTCAACGTCATAGCTTATTTTATGCAGACACGTATGGGTTTTGAAAACTTGAAATTAAAACTGGCAATTAACCGATTTAATATTTGGTGTGATAGCCTTTTTTATCTACAACAGATTTAAGGCGAATTACGACCAATTTTTAGGTAATACTCAGCGAAATATTCAAACACTCCGTCAGTAGCGCTTTTTTAAATCGTTTTTGATAGAAATTTTGTGTTTCCTTATGCTGATTTATAAAAAAGACCACAAATGTTCGACAACAATAAGGTGTGGCGACTGTGGTGACGGTGTCAGCAAATGTGGGCAGTTATACTGTTACACAGATAATAGTACGTATTTTTTCTAAAATTGCAGTTTAAGAATAACCCCGGATTTATGATTGATATTTCTGGGGGGTTATTATGTATTTCTATTCGAATCGAAAAGGCTTTCGAAAAGAATTTCCGAATCGAAAGGAAAATCGTATTATGTAGTACGTTCGAAAAGCTAGCAGAGTTGTGTTTGCAATTTTAAGGGAAATTTTAAGTAATTCCAGTTTTTTATATGTTAAAACTTGGCAGCACTTTGCATTGTTTTATACAAACGTCAAATTTGTTTAAAATAAAAGTTCAAATTGCAAATTAAAAGATTTAAATAACTAAAATGGATAGTGTTTTGTTGTGGGAAAGTGATGAAGATGATTTGTTCCAGAGAGAGTTCAAAGAAAGTTTATAAATCTCAGTGAAAATTCGTGAGTAATATATTTTTATAAATGATTCGTACATATGCTTGAATTAACGCAAAAATATTTCTTAGATTTTGTACAATATACAAAGTGACAGTTTGGAAACTGAAGAGGATGAATCTTTATCTTTACCTAACAGCAATGCAGAAAGTAATTTAGAGACAAATTTACTAAATATAGCAAAAAGTATTCGAAATGAAATAAAAAATGAAGGGTATAATAATATGATAAGAAACTGAATAAAATAATTAAATCACAACTTAAATCAAATATGAATGTAAATAAAACTATTTTTTTGAAACGTGAATAAAAACTTTAATTCATTGGAGCTACTTAATATTTATATTTGTACATTTGTATTACATACATATACATATTAAAACATAAAAAGAAAAATAATTCATAACAGTATATTAAAAAATAAACAAACAAACATAACACAAAATAAAAGTAATGTAAAAAAATGAAAAGGCAAGAAGGGAAAACTCAATATTTACATTAATTAAATTTTATTTTTCTCTATTTCAAACGTTCCTCCCGTGCATTTTTTCCATTTCATTTTTCTTGAAAAATTCAAACTTCTCATTTTTTAATCTGTACATGCGTTCCATTGTATCACTGCTCCGTTTTAAATATTTATTGGTCGTTGAAATATTTTTATTTATTTTGTCTAATTCTGTTAATATTATTTTTTTGGTTTTCATCACAGTTTTTTAAAAGTTCTATAGAATTTTCATGATATTTAGTTTGATTGTTTACTTGTTTTTCTAATAATGCTTATTGGTTAAACTACCACGGGTATATCGATGTGGAGTATATGGTGTATTTATGGTTGTCTCACTATTGTTTAATTCAAAGTTATTGCAATGTATTGTAATTTGTTGCGGCGAGACTTTACCTTTATGTGTTGCTTATAATCCGCCCTTACCTTGGAATTCATGTGAAAAAAGGTTATATTGTAAGTTAAAGTATTCATATTTATTTTATTTTGTATATATGTATGTGCACTTTTCTACCTCATGTGAAGGTGGACCTGCAGCATTCAAATCTTGCGATAGTATCTGCCATAACTCCCTGCATTTGCTTTTGGCATTAGAAACATTGAGGTGTCCTTTCGCCAAATCTGCATGCAATGTCATGAATTCCACCATTATTTCATATTGCCTTGGCTTCGTATACAAACTTTTTTTAGACGTTTCCCTTTAAATAATTTTAAAATTAAAACATTTAATAAACTTTTTTATTAATTAAATATTAAAGGTATATACTTACATTTTCAAATTTGTTTTTTTTAATTTCTTTTATGTATGTAAAAATATAAATATAAAATTTCCGCAATCAAAATAGCATTCGAAATATCTGTATACGTTAATAACACATATGCCATTTGCTTTCGTAATACATAATTGCAATTTCGAAAGGGATTTTTTTGGTTTCCGAATGGGATTAAAAAATTTCCTTAATTTACGAACGTTCGGAAATAAATTTCCGAAAATCGCAATACGTAATCCCATTTTTACGAATTCGTTGATTTTCCGATTCGAATAGAAATACATAATAACCCCCCTGTTTGCATTTGCAAGGCATCGAAACACCGTAAAAAGCATACTACTTTATCGTAAGTTGCGCGATTTATAAAAAGAGTTGTTAGTAAAAATCCTAAAACAACATCCGTCTAAAATCGAAACATTTTGGAACCGATTTCTTTTTATTTTTTAGAGATTTTGAAAAGTAGTTTGAAAGATTTTCAAGTGCTTTGGGTCTTACTGGCGCCTGGTATCCAGCAGGACAACGACCCAAAGCACATTTCGTATGTTGTCAAAGAATGGTTGCGTTATAACATCCCGAAACAACTTTATTCGTCATCTCAATCACAAGTCGCATTCGAAAAAAAACTTACAGCAACAAACAAGAACTTAAAGATGGCTTGAAGTATGAGTGGAATCAAATAACGTCAGAGACAACAAAGAACTGGTATTTTTGATGAATAATCGATTGAGTGCAATAATTGAGGCACAATATAAAATAATTTATACTTGAAGTTATTTACATATGTACATGAATATTTTTTTAGAGTACATACTTATAATTATCTGTGTCATAGTGTAACTCTATACTATGTTATTTGAATTCGATTTTTCTTGTTTATTTTTTAGACATTTTTTCTTAGAGAGCTTATAATGTATTTGTGTTATTACTTTTACAATGTACTATTTCAACAGTTTCAAAAATTTTAAATTGTTTTTGTTAAACTTTTGTCCATTTACGAGTCCGCTTTGGGATATTAAGCATTAAGAATATATTAAAATATTTGTAACCAAACGAAACAAAAAATTGCCAAGTGTAAACATTCTACATATTACTCCTCAGCGCCGCTCCTGAGCTGTTGAAATAATTTTTATTTTGCTCACTGCTTAACGTTACATCGATATAATGCCGGTAGGATATTGGTCTGCTAATTGCATTCCATTCAAATTGTTTTTTTTTCTTACATGTTTTTCTTTGTTATTAAAAAAACTACATTTGCAATAGCATTTATACGATTTATTTATTTATTTCATAATTTGTGTATTGATTAAGAATTTCTTATAGGATAAAAACAGAGAGAAAAAGAATGTATTTTTTAGTTCTTTGATTTTGTAAAATTCATTTTAAATTTTGTAACATTTATTCACAACTCCATAACAAAGTTCAAGTGTATGTATGTTGGTTCTTTTCACTCGCTCATACAAACGCACTTACATAAGCACATATTAGAATCCATGCGTTAATTTAGAATATTTTACAATTTTAATTTAAATATTTTTTTTTCTGATTTTGATTAAATCTATAATAAAAGTTTATAGTTTATTTGCGTAGATTTCAAGCTAATTATGTATTATAAGTAATAAGGATTAATTCGTTGTTAATTTATGTATTTAAGAGCTAATTAATGCAGTAGTATAATTTAACACATTTGAACGACTCGCCAATCGTTTCTACAATATAAATTTAAAGATACCATTTCGTAAAATATTATTCTATGTTTCATAGTTGTTGTTGTTTGTCCCTAACTAGTGCTTTTAGTTATCATTTAAGTTTACCACTGCTTATTTTCACATGCACGTGTCCTGGCCGATTGTCAATTGACCTTAAAAGTGACTGTCTCATAGCTGGTCCAAAGTAGTCAACGTATGGGATTAGTTTACTAAACAGCTAAAGGTTTACTTGACTGCATACATTATTAGTTATTTAAACATGTACATAAGTTTGCTAGGAGGAAGGTAATTGATTTCAAAAAGTTAGTCAAAAACCGACGCATTATCAGGGAACAAGGGACAGTCCAATGACCATTAGCGCAAATTAAATAGCATTGAGAAAAACATCAGGAGTTAGATTGGGTTCAAATATATTTTTTCCCGTTTTTTTTGTTAATCATTCTTTTTTTATACACCACCCTCACTTTCCGAGTCAATTAAACGATGTCCGTCCATCCGTCTGACTAACTGGTTGTCCATGTAAGCCTTGTGCGAAGAGTTCAGGTAGCAATTTTAAAGATATTTCGATCAAATTTAATATGTGAACTTTTTAGGTCTAAAGACGATTGGGATTGAAATTGGTTGAAGTCGATCCATTATTTCTTCTAGTCCCCATACAAATGTTCTTTCGAAATATGACTTTACTGGTTATAAATGTTGGACATGTATCTAATGAAATTTGGCACAAATAAGTTATATACTCTAATCTATTTGACCATAGCTCCCATTCCGAAAATCACTTTAACGAGCATAAATCTCTTAAAAATGTTGGTATCCAAATATAATCATTAGAAATATGTTTCATATATTCACAAAATATTCAGCCTAACTTGATGACAATCAGTCCATAATTAGTATAAAATTCACTCCTAGATTCACTTTAACAGACATAAATCTTTTGCAAGTAAAATTGAACACAAATAATTTGTACATGCACAAAAGTTGTGCTACGAATATAAGCGCCCATTTCCTGAAAAAACTGAAATGCTCATATAATCGGTTTATAATCGGGCTTGAACGACTAGTCCTTCTTACTTATTTTTGATAAATTTAGATAATTGAGTCATTCTTGATATCTTGATATAATTGTCCAATGTTTAAAAAATTGGTCATTCGTTTGTTTTGTTTTTTTATTCTTAATATTTGTTATATTGAGTATAGAATTTTGTAAACTTTCGTTATATAAGGTAGTTAATTTTAGAAATTTAACTTTATAACGCTATATTGGGATTTCGTTAAAGTGAGATTCGTTATACCGGGATTTGCCTGTATTGAAATTTAAAAATTGTTTGGAATTTTGACATTGTAATTTTGTATTCATTATAATCAAGTTTTTATAATTTCATTTTCATTTGTGTTAAAAGAATATTTTCACTTTGTACGAAATATTGTTTCGTACATTCTTAAATAGAATTATAATTGGACTGTTAAAATGTAAAATAATATTTCATATTTATAACTTTTTTTTTATTTTTAAATATTTAATAGCCATTTTAAATCCATTAGGCTTAATTATCGATTGATGTCACATGGAACGGTGTTGATATTCTTGTTTCAGTTTTATTAAGAAATACATTACATTTTGATGATTGACTTTCATTAAATGAATGACAATTTAAGTAAAACAACAATAAAAAATTATTAACCATATTTTTAAACTGAATAAAAAATTTTATAATTGGTATATGTATATTATTTTTAAAAATTTGTACTCGTATATAAATTTAAAATGTTATTATTTAAGTTATATTTGAGAATAAACATCCGATTTTGTTATAATAATTGCATGACTTTGAGTCTACTTCATAAGGAAATTGTTGATTTTATTAATTTTTTTTCCAGAATAGAAACCAAATTAACTTTAACTAGCTTTAATAGGTTGATACTGAAGGAATATTATTAAATTTTTAAGTAGAAACAGTTTTTCAGAAATGGGAGCGCTTATAGTAGCGTGACTTTTGTGCATATACAAATTATTTGCATTATCCGAAAATGGTCTTCTATAGGAGCTATGACTAAGTATGGACCGATCGTTACAAAATTAGTAGTCATGATTTCTGCATATACATATGAAACTTATTTGTGTTGCATTTTATTTGAATACCAAAATTTTCAAGTGGTTAAAGTGGTTTTCGGATGTAGGCCTTTTATAGTAGCTTTGACTAATTAATTAACTTAATTAAGGACCGATTATCATAAAATTTGGCCGCATATTTGTGTTGAATATTATTTGGATACCAACATTTTTAAGAGAGTTATGCTTCTTAAAGTGATTTCCCGAAGTGGGGCTTATATGGAAGTTATGGTCAATTATGGACCGATCTGCACAAAATTCTTCTTCAAAAATCTAGGTGTGATTAGGCTTCATGTACAATTTATTTGTGACAAAATTTGTGTACATACATGCATAAATCATATATTTATAACCGATAGACCCTATTACGGGAGGACATTTGTATGGGGCTAGATAAAATAATAAAATAATAATAAAATAACTGTCTAACCGGCCAAACAAAGTTCTCATACTAAATTTTATCGAAATACGTATCTTCAAAATTGCGATCTGTACTATGTGCACAAGGTTTACATGGACAGCCAACCAGACGGACGGACGGATATCGTTTAATCGCCTCAGAAAGTGAATCTGAGTCGCTCGATATAATTTAAGGTTGGACTAATATTTTTGAGTGTTAGAAACATCAGCACAAATTCAATATACCCTACCCACTATGCTAGTATAGCGTATAAATAGATACGATTGTTGCGATCTTGCTAAAGAATTTTATTCAAATTTAGAGAATAAATTGGACACATAAAACAAGTTTAGTGATGTACATATACTTTCAAAATAATATGTAGAATTTAGTTAAGAAAATTAAGTAGTAGTAGGTTTCAGAACGGGCTAATGTTTAGCAATAAAATGGCAAACATTTTTCTATCGTAATTTGTAAAAATATATTTATTACTTGGTTTCAAATCAGAATTATATAACTATAATTATAAAACATCATAATTATAAACTGGATTCAGACAAGTGTTCAGATATTAGTAAAAATTTGTAAAACACCTGGAATATAAAAGTATACAGGTTGGTAGCCTATAAACAGTACTTAAAAAAAAAAAAACAAAATCTCATGGCCCAAAAGATAGTGTATATGCTGTCAAGCTTGTTACAAATATAGACTCAAGCTTCAGAAAATTAAACTTGTAACAACGCTGTTTGAGTTCAGGATAAGAAATAGGATGCAAAGGTGGCACGAACAGGTTTTTAAAGGTCGTAACCAGCGTTGCCGTTTTGGTTACTTTTAACCAAAATTGGTTACTTTTTTTTCCAATGTGTACTTGTGTACTTTTTTTCCGTTTTGGTTACTTTTTTTTAACACAAAAGTAACCATTTTTTACATTGTTTTTACTTTGACTTAATTTTTACCACTAATTTTGGTGATAAACTAAACTACCACATTTTAAGTGTTTTAAAAATAAAACACTAAACACAAGATTACAAAAAAATACATGCCTGTCTCCAAACATAACAAACACAATCATTGTATTGTTGAACGAGTAAAAGGTTCTTCACAAAAACCATCTAAAAACATGCTACTAAATGCATTTTCATATTGATGTTTGACATCGGAGCAAGTTAATTATTCTTTTGTTTTAGATATGAACGGACCTTAATAAACATTCATAAATTATGTTTTTTTATCAGAAAACCAAAAAAAGCTTTTTACAAATTAGCGTGCTATTTAATTTTTAATTAATAAAGTGTTTTTTAAATAGTTAAGATTGGGTTTCTTTCGTAAAAAATGGATAAGTTTGTATGTACTTCGAATTAAAAAATAATAATATTGGTTTTAAGCACAATTTTTATTTTTGTTAGATTTTTATTTAAAAAGGCTGCTCAAAGTAAAACTAATAATGTCGAGTTATCTTCTGGAAGTGATGATGAGAATAGGCATATTTGCATTCAATTTCAATAACTTTTTTTAAATAATATTTTGTTGTTTAGTGATATTAAAAACAGCACGAAAAGAAAATTCCGTGTATTGTGGTTGGATGAGTTTCCGTGGCTAAGAAACAAAGATCGATGTTGTTTCTGCGCTGCCTGTGAAAAAAAATTCCAAATCACGTAAGTTATTTACGAAAGCACACAAAAAAAGTGTCATAAGCAAAATGTGGAAAATAAAAACAACATTTGCAAGTTCTCAAAAAGAAACTCTTAATAAGCAAGTGCACCAAACAGAGCTAACATTAGTAATGTTTCTTATTACCCACAATTTGCCTTTTTTTATTAATGGACTATCTACCAGGCTTATTAGAGGAGCGCTGTCCCGACTCTCAAAATTGCGAAACACATTAAATGTGGCAGGTAAAGCAACTCAATTAACAGAAATGTTAGGAAAGTTTTCGTTAATAGTAGACGAAACAACATACGTATCCACAAAGAAATCACTAGTTCTAGTCGTTCGCTATATGGATAAATCATCTAAGAACATTCAAGACAGATTTTTAGCCTCATCTACTTAAACTTTATCTACTAGTGTTTTGTAACAAATCTAATGAAATTAATTACATTTGGTTTTTATTAATATTGTTATTGCTGAATTATTTTTTTCTTTCAATTGTACCTAATTATAAGACTAAACTAGAAACTGAAATGCAATGGTTAATTTATATTTTACATATATATTTTTTAGCTGAAGTATAAATAAAATAAAATTTTAAATATATAAAAATTTTGGTTACTTTTTTTTGCTTTTGGTTACTTTTTTTTTACATTTTGGTTACAAAATTTTTTTGGTCGTGGCAACGCTGGTCGTAACGTCTATCGTCTAATACTACGTTTCCACGGTACATGCTTCGCTCTCTATTCATGCTTCACACCTTAATCATGAGTGAAACAACTTGCTTCATCATACAAAATTTTAAGAGCGAATCAAGTAGATTCATATTGAATCAACTTGCGAAGCACGAAAAATTGCACTCTTCTCTAATTTTTATCGCAAGTTTATCTGCATTAGCTGTAAAAATTTAATATAAACAAAGCAAATTATTTTCTTGTTGCTGGAAGTAAAGAAAGTAAATACGTACGAATGTATGTTTTTATTCAAATAAGCTAACTAATTTCCACTCACTTTTTTTGTCCATTAAAAAAAAATATTTTCCACAAATTGTAAATTCTGTTTTTTTATTCTGTTTGTTTATTAAAAACAACTGTCAAATCGAATCAAGTTTTTTAGTCATGTAAACAGCATATTTCATAAACATGATTCAGAGAGCGAAGCAGGTGATTCAAGTCGTCGTGGAAACATAGTATAACAGTTTAACAGATTAAAAGTTGTGTTTTTAGACAATAATCTAATTAGTCAACATATATGCAAAAATTTATTTTTAATCATATGGTCGAAGTACGTCCTAGAGTTTTTTTGATAAAACTTGCTGCATCAATCCGCTCAAAAGTGTTTTCATATTTTAATACAAATTACATTTGTTCGTTTGAAAAAAACTTGTAGTCTAGAGTAAGTTCTATAACAACTTTTCAGAAATGGCATCTTCAATTTCAGACAAATTTTTAGAACGGCTCTGAAGTTTGGAGGTACTTTTACAAGGGGAAAATATACATTTTTTTTAGCTTTTACAATAATTTTGTCATTAAATAACAATGTTTACATTGACAGCTAGCCAGACGGATGGGCTGACGGACATCGCTAAATCGATTAAGGAAGTGATCCTCAGTCGATTGGTATACTTTAAGGTGGGTGCTGGACTAATATTTATGGGCGTTACAAAAATCCGCACAAATCAAAATCCACTATGGTGTTGTTTTGCATTTTAATGTAAAAGAAAAGAAATGTGTACGAAGTTAGCGTTCTAATAAGATATAATAAATGAAAATTGGTTAATAAATTTTAAAGTTATTAAGTATTCCCCAGCCATTAACATGTTTCATACCGCTTCAATAAGAAAGGGCAAAATGTTTGCAAAAAATTAAAACAATTCATATTTTCCCCATGTAACTGCACCTCTAAACTTCAGAGATGATCCTAATATTTTTCAGAACGTGTTTCTACAATCCATAGAACAAATCTAGGTGTGAGGACGGTCAAAATTTGCAATTTTATTTTCTTGGAGAACTCTAATGTACATACATATGTATGAATGTATGTATGTATCGTGCATTTAATTGTGTCAAATGTATACATATAGTATGTAGGTACATACCAGAGACCTGCAACAAGTATGAACGAGCCGACTTATTCACTAACGTTGAATTTTAAGAACAATACAAAAAAGTATGATTCAATTTTATGCTTATTCACTTTTTATGCACACACAGAAAATTCAGCAACGAGTATAAATCATTTCCAACACTTGGTTCGAACTGCAATGTTTGAAAACAAAAATTCTTGTTTATACACAGTTTGTTTTTTGCATGTCGGCTTTGTTGTGCATGATCTGATTGGAATTGAACTAAAAACACACGAGCCACTTATAAGTAAAAAGCGGCTGGCAGAAAAATATGAAAACATAAAAAATGTGCATTTACTACCTATTTAACATTATTTCGTCGAAAAGAAAACTTATTTGACAAAGCAATGATAAAATTTGTAATATGTACAGTTTGTCATATATATCTTTGCACAGCAAAAAAAATTAAAGAAAAAATGTAAAATGAGCTGCTTCATACATTTAACGACACAGTCGAACATTCATGTTCGCACAAAACAACAAATGAATAAAACACATGTTCGGCTAACAACACGTTGGCTTTGATGTAAAACGAGCTTCATACATTTAACGACACAGTCAGAATATTCATGTTCGCAAAAAACAACCGGTGAATAAAACTGAATGTTTGAAACGAACGGTTGCGTAAACGAGCGTTTTGTGCATTTGAACAAAAACGATTAAATCATAAAAATCAATGTGCATGATTAAGTATACCCGAAAATTTAGTACTCGTTGCAGGTCTCTGGTACATACTAATCTTTTTATTATTATTATTATCAATAATATTTATTTTATTTAATTTATCACAAGAAAAATAATAATAGTAATAATAATAATAATATTAAGCCAAACAATCAATGTATTTATGTACATATATACGTTTTTTGTTTTTATTATTTTATGAGTGAATAATTTTTAATAAATTTGATTTAAAATAAAAAAGGCATTAAGCTTCATGTAAATTGAATGCATGCGAAATAATATATTACATAAAAACTAATACAACTTTGTGCCTATTATACGTATTTAATTATATTATATTTTTTTCTTAATGTACAATATAAGTTTAAGGTTTTTTTTTGGTTTTTGTTTCAAATGGTCCCAAAAATAATTTTCATAATCTAAGGTAAAGACTTATTCCAAAATGAGTCTATAATAAAAAGTCGAACCTAGTTCGTGTCGGTTTTTATTAAATTCGACTTACTTTCTTACAAATAAACAACTAAAGGTTCTTCAGAACGCACTTACATACATACATACATATGTATGTATTTACATATATGTTATATGATAAGATCAAACATGGCAAATATGTACATTTGTATGTATATATAAATATATATAACTATAGGTACTTAAAAAACGTGTAACCATAGTACAAATTTGACTGACAAGTGTTTTGTGATTTGTCCTTGATAAAAGAAGTATTTCAGATAAACAAAAGAATAAAAGCAAATTGTATTTAGTGGTTGCGACTTCTCCGTCAAATATTTGCCATGTGTGACCGTACATTAAGTAAATATATTTGAAGGTAGCTTAAAGTTTATAATTCGGATAAAGTGTGATGTATAAGCTTTTCAAAGTAATTAAAATATACATACATACATATATTTCCATATTTATTAATTTTAATATTTATTTAATACATTACACCACCATAGTGTGGAGTATTTGCGTTTGTGCTGATGTTTGTAACGCCCAAAAATATTATACAATGTGACCAGATTTCAAAAAGTTCTGCGGCGGTTTCAAAATAATGCTAAAAGTTGTTTTAAAATGCTTAAAGTGCAAAATTTTTAAGAATACTTTCTTTATTTTGTTTTAATTGTATCTTCATTAAAAATGAACTAACAATAAGTTTTTCAAATCTAATATAGAATATAGCCACTATTATTATTTTATATGTTGCGGGCTAATGGGTTTGGGTGTACTTCAAGCTTTTTTAAGAGTTTTTCTGAATTTTTTTGGATCTCAGTTTTTATCAAAGGCACGTCTTTATGGATATTCGAGTTTTTCGTAGTAATTTTTTTTTGGCGCCTTCGAATTCTGTCTACATTTGAAGCTGAGGCTGTTCCCCATTGCTGTTTTCCATAACACCATATAGGTTTTATGATTGAGTTGCAAAGTAAGAGTTTGCAATCTAAACTTAACTTAGAGTTTCTGCCAATGAGCCAATTAATTTTGATCAATTTCAATCTCATTTGAATCAATTTTGCACATATACGGGATTTCCATGTAAGGCGACGATCGAGGAGTATACCGAGGTATTTAACTTCGGATTATTGTGTTATTGCTCGATTATTGATGTAAATAGCAGAGCATGATTCTCTACGCAATTTAAAGGTTATGTGTGTGAATTTCTTCTCATTAACTTTTATACTCCATTGCTTTAACCAGTTTTCTAATTTAGATATTTGATTTTGTACGTAGCGAGATGCTTCTTAAGGGTTTTAATGAATGCTTATAAAGGGTGTCCCAACTAGAACGCAATTTTTAAATTTCAAATAAAACACAGATATTTAAAAAAATCGTGCTTTGCTTTTACACACGCGATCTTTGAATGAAATTTTCAATGACCTTTTTGCATAAATGCTGCGGTATTTCATTAATGCAGCGTCCAATTTCCTCTTTTAAGGCTCGAGTCGTCATCGGCTTATTTGCGTAAATGAGACAAAAACCAACCAAAGCGTTAACAATTTTTATACCCTTCACCATCGTGAGAAGGGTATATATAAGTTTGTCATTCCGTGTGAAATTTCCACAATATAATTTTCCGACCCTATAAAGTATATATATTCTGGATCCTTATAGATAGCGAAGTCGATTAAGCCATGTCCGTCTGTCTGTCTGTCTGGATGTTGAAATCAGTTTTGTGAAGTCCCAAGATATGTTCGGGATCCAAACCTTCAATAATTCTGTCAGAAGTGCTTTCGAGAAGTTTGCTATTTAAAATCAGCAAAATCGGTTTAGGTTAACCAGAGTTATGAACCAATATGTGAGACCACCTCCATAAAAATTTGATATTTTTCGTCATTTTATTGCAATATTTTGAAATATATTGCAGATAATACCATGAATTTTTGTATACGTTGTTTGTACTAAAAAAGAAGAAAGTGTGCGGAAAATAGTAAAAATCGGTCCATGATTTCTCATAGCCCCCATACAAATATATATATTCCCGAAATATGGCTTAATGATAAATAAATGCCTATAAAATTGGAATATCAAGACAAAATTCAGCAAAAATAAGTTTTATACAAAAAGAAATCACAAACCGAAATTTTTTTTTAGTTCGGTTCCATATTTGACCATAGACCCCATATAAAGTCCACTTACAAAATTCACTTAAATACATATAAAACAGATATAAATAATGTTAAACGGCTAAAATTTGACATAAATACTCTTTATAGGCAAATAAATTATTGTACCAAATTTTATGGTGGTCGGCCCAGAAATGGTCATAGCCCCCATACAAAAATCTTCCCGAAATATTGCTCAATTATACATAAATGCCTATAAAATTGGAATATCAAGACAAAATTCAGCAAAACTAAGTTTTGTGCAAAAAGAAATCGCAAAACGAAATTTTTTTTAGTTCGGTTCATGTTTGACGATAGACCCCATATAAAGTCCACTTCCGAAATTCACTTAAATACATATAAAACAGATATAAATAATGTTAAACGGCTAAAATTTGACATAAATACTCTTTATAGGCAAATAAATTGTTGTACTAAATTTTATGGTGGTCGGCCCACAACTGGTCATAGCTCCCATACAAGGACCACATCTGAAAAAGACATTTTTCCCTATATATATTGTATAAATATCGTTACCGACTCAAAACTTTGTACAGATCATGTACATATATACAAAAATCATTCCACACAATTTTGTTAATTTCGGTCTATTTTTAACCGTATGCCCCATATAAAGCCCTCTTCGGAAAATCCCTTTAATACTCATAAATCGCTTATAAATAAGGGTACCAATCCAAAATTTTACACGGATCATTTACATACATGCCTAAATCTAACTGCCGGATTTTGAGAATATCGGTCCATATTTGACTATATCCCCCACATAAGGTCCACTACCGAAATCCACGTTAATACTAATATATATCTTAAATATACCGTTATTATGTTGAAATTCTACGTGAAATATCCTCGTATGCATGAAAATAACTGTTCCAAAATTTAAGAAGATCGGCTCATAATTTGTCATACCTGTCATATAGAAGCATTTCCAAAAAACAAATAAATTCGGGTCAAAAAATATTCTTTTCGGATTTAACCCATATTCGGTCCTTATTTTATAATCATGATATATATCGTTGGAAAGGTATTTTTAATACCTTTTATTTAATGTATTACAAATTATCACCCAGTAGTTCCCGAGATATAGGCCTATATATTTTCAACTTTAAGGGCCTGCCCCCTCGAAAATAGGCGTGGCCGCCAACAATTTTTTTTTTGCTGGTATCTCTTCTAAAATCCCTATTTGTTTTTTTTTTTTTTTTAACAAAATCACTAAAACCGAATTGTACCCCTTTTTTATACTCTCTTTGTTAAATTACACTGAAGATTATTATGAACATCAGACAGACTCTGTAAATTATGGTAAGAATTGGTAATTAAATCAATTAAAAATGGTAAAAATTAGACAACATTTGAAAATATTTAACATAAATTATGTTGGTCGTAAAATTGTCTTTCAAACAATATATCAAATACTAATAAAATTTGCACTAAGACTGAATAGAAAACACAGAATTAGGATATTCTAGTCTAGTGTAGGTTTCTGTATTTCTTATTACGCTTAGGTGAAGGGTATTTAAGATTCGGAACAGCCGAATATAGCACTCTTACTTGTTTTTACTTCTTTTTATTTTTGTGTGGAGCATGAAAAGCTATACATTTGGTAAAAGAGAAAAAAATACTCAAACATCCAGCACATAAAATATAAGCAATTAAAGGCGTGACAAAAATAGAAGTTGGTTTTTTCCTTGTTAGCAGAAATGCTTTTTTTTTAATTTTCTGAATTGACGAAACTTTTCTTGATTATCCCCTACAGCCCGTTGTTTGGTTCGTGACGTTACGTGGTGTAACGTGACATAGTTTATAATGTGATACTTGTACTAAATTTTATTTTCAATAACTGTTTCTTTTTTTAATTCATGAAAGAAAACAGGTTATAAATTTTATTTGATGGTTTTATTTTGTAAATTAAATGAATTCAACTATTTTTAAATTTATGAATTATAAACAAGTAAAAGTACTATATTCGGCTGTGCAGAATCTTAAATACCCTCCACCTAAATGTAACAAGAAATACAAAAACTACACTGGTTATAGGACTAGCATATCCTTATTCTGTGTTTTCTATTCAGTCTTAGTGCCAATTTTATTAGTATTTGATATATTGTTTGAAAGACAATTTTACGACCAACATAATTTATGTTAAATATTTTGAAATTTTGTCTAATTTTCACCATTTTTAATTGATTTAATTACCAATTCTTACCATAATTTACAGAGTCTGTCTGATGTTCATAATAATCTTGAGTGTAATTTAACAGAGTATAAAAATGGGGCTTTTAGAGGATATGCCAGCAAAAAAAATTTTGTTGGCGGCCACGCCTATTTTCGAGGGGGCGGGTCCGTAAAGTTCAAAATATATAGGCCTATATCTCGGGAACTACTGGGTGCTTGATAATTTGTAATACATTAAATAAAAGGTATTAAAAATACCTTTCCAACGATATATGTCATGATTATAAAATATGGACCGAATATGGGTTAAATCCGCAAAGAATATTTTTTGACCCGAATTTTTGTTTTTTGGAAATGGTTCTTATATGGCAGCTATGACAAATTAAGGGCCGATCTTCTTAAATTTCGGAACAGTTATTTTCATGCATATGAGGATATTTCACGTCGAATTTCAACATAATAACGGTATATTTAAGGCATATATTAGTATTAACGTAGATTTCATAAGTGGACCTTATATGGGTGACATGGTCAAATACGGACCGATATTCTTAAAATCCAGCAGTTTGATTTAGGCATGTATGTAAATGATCCATGTAAAATTTTGGATTGGCACCCTTATTTATAAGAGATTTATGGGTATTAAAGTGATTTTCGGAAGAGGGCTTTATATGGGGCATACGGTTAAAAATAGACCGGAATTCACAAAATGTTGAGGGATGATTTTTGTATATATTTTTTTTTAAGAGTAAGTAATTTTTTATTTGTGATTTTTGTACATTTTAAAGGGCTTAAATAGAATATGTAAAGAAGTTTTAGATTTTTCACCCGGAAATGTAAAAGTGATATGAATATTTTAACACATGTTTCCTAAGTTTCAGACCTAAGTTTATGGTACTGCCAAAATTTAAACAGAAATAGTTTATACAATTGTTTTTTTTATTACTATAAAAAATGAATCAAATTTTATTAAATAGTGACAAAAACTTACCAAAAATTGAAAGAATTTTTTTCTTTTTTTTTTTTGGCGGAAACCCTAAATTTTTGAAAAATATTTATATACATAAATAAAAAGTAGGCGATTTTTTAGTTTTCATTTATAGACTTTTTTAACAAATCTAACCACTAGTAAAAAGAATTTAAGATTTTTAACCGGAAATTTGAAATTTTGTATTTTTTTAAAACATCTGGACCAAAAATATGATTATAAAACATTAAAAAAAAATTCATGTTAAAATTGATGATACAAATATAAAATTCGATAAGTTTTATTAGATTAAAGTTATTTTATTAAATCATGCTAATCTAAGCGAAACAGGTTTCTTTTCTCTTTTGTTCGTAAAAGGTACTATAATTTCCGCATTTCTCAACCGATTTCAACATTTCTCGCATTTTACTCAGAAAAATACTGTATATTTGTTGCCTTTAAACTAAATTCGGAAAAAACTCTAGTAGAAATTAAAAAAAAAATTAAAAATTTTCCATATAATTGAAAAAATCTATTCATATTTGTGCTAATATTGTATGAGAAGTATATTATAACAATTATTTTGCTTTCCAAAACTGTTTGAATTTCAAAAATCGGTTAATAAATAAAAAAGTTATAAATGTTTAAAAGTAGCAGCCTCAAAAAAATTTCTTTGGTCCATAACTCGGGAATTTGGAGGTATATTGAAACTTTTAAAACCGGTTTTGTAATACACTCTTTTAGACCTTTAACATACACTAGGTCACTTTGAAAGTGCTTGCAAAAGAGGAAATTTTGTAGCACTGTGTAATTATATATATGGGCTTTCTACACTCCACTGCTGGATACGTTTTTATACCCTACACCACTATAGTGATATTTAGATGGTGGTCCGATCATTATATATATAATTTGGTATATCGATTACCAAGTCATGCAGATCGACAATATGAATACCATGAGAGGCATATCAAAGACATTCCCAATGATGACTTTAGAAATTCGGACCGACAATGGGTCAATTTCGGGAAAAATATTGTCTTGAAAATAGATAATATGCATATCTATTGAAAGACCCACCACGATTTAGAAATTCAGATTCACAATGTTCCAATTTCAGAAATAAAAATTCAAACTTTAATTGTAATAGATGACAAAATAAATTCCTGCATAGTTTTGTGTAAACTTGTGTGAAAATTGTCAATCATATTTGAGACTCTATGCATGCACTCAATGTACATACTCGTATGCATGTACATATGTATGTATGTATAATTATGTTTGTTTGTATATATATATGTATATTTATTAAGATTTAATTCTTATTTTACAATAAATCTGGTAAATTTTGTAAATTTAAATAATCTCTTTTTTTAGACAATTTTAGTTTTATAAGTATTACAACACAATAAGTATGTATGTATATATGTATGTATGTATATTTTGATTTCTCATCATTTTCTTTTTTTGATTGTACAATGTATGTATGTATGAATATTAATAATTTGTAAGTAACTACTCGTACATATATTATTATGTACTTAACTGGTAAATAATGATTTGTAAATGGTATTAAGCCATAGTATGTTAATAATGAACATCGACAACGAAATAATAAAATAAAATAAAATGTATGTATGAATGTTTAAAAACATAAACATCGAATTACTTTATTTAATTATTTTTCATGTCTATTTAAATCTAGTTGAAGTAGTGACGCAATAAATTATAAATAGTCTAACAAACTAATAATAAAAACGTGCTTTTTAGAAAAGACATGTTTTTTTCAATGATTCTTTTCACAAAAAAATAGGTTGCATATGTATGTAAAAGTGTTATGAATTATTTTATTTAAAACTTTGCTTTAAAAAATGTAATTTATTAATTAAAAACATACAAATATCGATGGCTTGTATTCAGTAAGAGCTATGCAAAATTCTTTAGTTTTAAGTCCATCATTTATTGAGGTGCTATCCAAGTAGATCCAATTAGTATGTAACGTCATGACATGTTTCCAGAACTTTTGAAATATTATAAATATTTGATGATGCTAGCTGAGTAAAAGTAAACAAACGTAAGTGTTTTGCGGAACGAATATAGACTACAAATTCAATATTATATTTTTCAGATAGACTTATCTGAATACATGCCCTCGATAAACATATGTATAGGTATGTAGATATCTATATTTATATTCATACTATATACATATGTATATGTATTTATGTAGGTGTATTATGTAGCAATAACCAATTTATGTATTACATATTTGTGGGTATATTGGATGATTTAAAATTTGAAAATTCTAACGAGGTAAGAAAGACAAAAATTGGCGAAACAAGTTCACAGTTATTAGAAATTCCCCAGACCATTACCGTGTCTCAGACTTTTGTCTTAAATGACAAATGTTAGAAAAGTGTTTACATGGTTTGTGCATTATTTTGTAGTTATTCGTCTTTAGGAGTTTCGAAGAATATAAGGGTATACAAATTAAAATAATTTTAAGGATCTTGCAGAATAAAACAAATTTCTATACTGTTATGCACTCTTAATAAAAACTTTTCAGAATATGCTATCCAGGCAATAGAAAGTATACTCTAAAAGTAAAGTAAAGAAAGTATACTAAAAAGTATGAGGCTGATCAATTAAAATATTTTTTATTGAATCATTTTGAAATATCTAAATTTATCAATAAATAATTTTTCAATAAAATATTTGTCTTTGTAAAAAAAAAACAAATAAAAATGTAAGGTAAAACATCTGCAAGTCTGACAAGCCTGTCTACCCCAAGGAGTAATATATAATAATTCACCTTGACGCTGTTACAATCCTAGGGAGAGATGGCGACACCGGTGCATGAGCTTGCACGGGCTTCAAACTGGATGGAGTCTTATTGATTACAACCAATGAAACTTGAAGCTGACTAGAGACTCTATCTAGAACCACAGAATCGGTTAAAAACCCGGGACTTGTCCCTAACCATTGGGGTGCAAGTTCCCTAACTGATAATTGGTGGAATCCCTTCGGGGTATACACGGTGGCTGTAGTTGATATCCAAAGCGAGAAGAATCACAGTTGATTAAAAGACTGATGTTTGTTTGAGGAACAATCTTCGGACAACCAAATTGTCTCTATGTGCTGTTGCTGAACAACAATAAAGCCATTGAAAGTAGTGGTGACACTTAGCTCGGTGCTCAGGAAATGTACGGGAATTGTGGTTTTCGTGGCATTTGTGCTGTAGATCTGCCTTTGGACGGGAATAGGTGGCGGCCTATGGCAAACGAAGTAAATTCTAATATCCGTCCTTTGCAGTAGTGGTCGGTCAGTGATTTTCTAGAAATAGTCTTGGGTCATGCTAATTGACTAATCTACGGATGGAAGTGATAAAATAGCTCAAGTTCTTAAGCTAGGTGCTCGTTACCTTGATCGTTGCAGTCATGTACGAGAAATTCAAATTGTATGCTCCTGGCAAGTTCATACATGTATGCTCTTTGCAAGACATACATTATTATGTCCTTGCTAGACATACAATGCGGTAGTGAGCCGCATGCTCTCTGCGTTTGAGTGCGCCGTTAGGCCGAAAAGACGTTAATCTTGAACATATCTGTTGTTTGTGATCTTAGTTATTAAAAAATTAATATTCCATAAAGCCACAAAAAAATTACATACATACATATGTAGTATGTATACATATTTAGAAAAAATATTTTTGCCAAAATAATAGTTGTAAATGTGCCTTTTAGGTTTTCAGTAATTAATCGAACTCATAATTTAAAATGTCTGGGGAACACTAACCATTTGAAGTTTATATTTAAATCATTATTATTCATCTCTACTACGGATTTTGACTGAATATAATATTTGTTAGTGTTTACAACACTTGATGCATTATTAATTATTGGTGAAATTAGAGCAGTTACCAAGTGGTTTTGTTTTTAATTAATATTTGTGCATTTTGTTTAGTTATTATACATAATTGTAATATATCATTTATCATTTTATATGTTTGTATGTATGTATAACTTGAATGTGTGTCTCTAGTTTTGTGTAATAAATTTATGTTTATCTTTTACTGAGATTCCTCATTTGTGCAATTTGAAGGAGAATGCTCACAGAGAGCTGGAAGTATATTATCACTAGATAGTTGCCTGAAAAAAAAAATAAAAATATTTTATGTAAATTTTAAATTCACTCTTACATAATAATACATACCTATCAACAATCATGTTATAGGATCCAGGTGCAGAATTAGAACGACCCGCACGTATGAATCTTTCTAAGCGTGAACCGCCACGTTGAGGGGCTCGACCAGATATGCCACGTGAAAATGGATTGCCAAAGGAATGCTTCTTCAGCATCGTTTTAATCAAAATCAGCGTATCCAACTTGGGAATGCTGCGTACAACGGAATTAATGTCATCATCATTAACTTGAACCAATCGACAGTTTTCTTCCTCGGTCGGCAATATATGTAAACCACTGGCAGTCACCCAAATGTGTTCCTATATAAAATTGTAAAACAAGTCTGTATATAAATATCTGTATGTAGATATAGAATCGAGACATAAATTTTCATAACAGCAGAACGTCAATATATGTATGTATAAAATAAAAGACTTCGCAGTTCAAAAATGAAATTTTGCTTTCACAATTCTTACGGAAAATGTTAGTTAACAAACTAGTTCTTAAATCATGTAAATATTTAAATATTTAAAATTGTTTTCAAAATAAAAAAAAACATTTTCATAAAAATCTATATATATAAAAGAACGCCAGGACCGATTGCAACGATTCGCACGAATTCAGGCTGGTCTCAGGCCAGAGAAGAAGAATACCCGGAAAAAATTCAGAAATTGACCACGCCTACTTTTTTTAAATTAATATTTTTATGTGTGAGTGTGTGTATGTACTTTATAGAATCGTAAATGATCATGTGATGATCTTCGGCAAAGTTGTTGTGCATGAGCCCGGGAAGGTTTGTAAGTTGGTACAACCACGCCCACTCTAACGCCCACTTTTTTTATTTAATTCTAAATGGGTTTTTACAGATTTACTTCAAATTGTATATACATCTTACTGTAGGCGAGGTAGAAATACAAATTTTATGTGCCGCTGGAGCGATCTGCCTGAAATTTTCACATCACACCACTAAGTATTTATAGAATACTTCTTTTTTCCGACCACGCCTACTTTAACGCTTTCTTTTTTAAATTGTGTAATTGATTCTACTCTGATTTTAACATATTCACTTTAAATTGAATATCTTACTCTAGGCGAGATCAAAAATTAAGATTCATACTCCACGCCTCCTTTCACGTCCCATCTCTAGCGATCTTTTTTGACCGCCTACTTTTTTTTAAATTGATGCCGTAGCAACGCATCAATGAGAAATCATGGATTAAAGCAAGCAATTCAACAACATGAAAATCTAAATCAACGCGTAAAAAGAAAAGCTTCAAGTGTTGATTTGAATCGAGTAGCGTTTCATTACGATTGCAATTTTGACTACAGCTCGCATCCTTCCGTTCAAATTGGCCCAATGGAGATTGTGTGCAACCATTGCGGTGCATTAAAGTTCACCGGAGAATCGTCTGGGTTGTGCTGGCTCAGTGGTAAGGTCAAATTACCACCATTGCCTTCACCATTGGTACAACCACACCTACTCTAACGCCAACTTTTTTAATTGATTAATTGCTTCTGCATGGGTTTTTACAGATTTACTTCATACAGATTGTACCCACATCTTACTGAAGGCGAGGTAAAAATAAAAAAATTAATATTTGTATGGTTTTTTAATCTGCGGGCGCAGGGGCGTGGCAAAATCCAATTTTCATATTGCATCACCAATGACATACGAGCATACATACATATATTTTGCTTTTTTTATTTTATTTCATTTTTTTCAAAGCCGTTGTCATGTTTTTCAAAACGAGATATCAAACTCTTAAATACGATCCAATATCAAAATTTTAAAACTTTCGAAATGTTGCATTAAAAAAATTCGAGTTTTCGGTTTATTTACAAAATATTTACATCATTCGATAACAGAAGATATTCCGCGCTTACTAAGGTGCAACATTATACAATAAGTTAAAAATAATATTATATCATCAATCGATGATAAAAAACTTTATGTACCCTTACATTTAAGATACCTACATTTTGTGCACATTTGTGAGTTTTTTTCAAACGCTGATAAAAAATAACGGTACATTCAAACAAATTGCTCGAAGCGCTTGAATATTCAAATGAATATTCAAGCCGTTGTCGACAAGGTTTTCCCAAGTCTAACAATCTTCTACAAAAAATCGGATTGGATGTGGGAACGTGCAATTTTGGCACCAACAAATTACGATGTCAACAAGCTCAATGAGCAAATTCAATTGAAACTGCCCGGCAAATTAATCAAATACAAAAATTTTTAAATTCATTGGAACCACCCGGAATGCCACCGCATGTGCTAACATTAAACGTTGGATCACCGGTAATTCTTATTCGAAACTTAAACGCACCAAAGTTATGCAACGGAACCACATTGACCATCAAAAACTGCTCACCAAATTTAATCGAGGCAACAATCATCGGTGGCAGATTCAAAAGCGAAGATGTACTTATTCCACGAATTCGGATGATTTCCAACGATTTACCATTCCATTTCAAGCGGCTCCAGTTCCCTTTGCGTCTTACCTGTACTATTGCAATCAATAAAGCAAGAGTGACATCATTAACTATTGCTGGCTTAATTTTGGAAAATTTATGTTTTCCACACGGCACGCCAAAAAACAAAAAACATTGTATATTCACTGGCCCCAAGATGAAGTAATAAATAAATATAATTTCCAATTTGCCTTAAATAAATGCGTTTCTTTTTTGATTGAGCCCATACCTAGACCATATGTAAGTTATTCTATAACAAATCTTTATGATAGATATTCCATAAATTTATTTAAAGGCCGTTCCTTTTTTTTAAAAGCTTAATTTAAATCGTGTGGTAATACAACACTAATGTTTGCTTAGGGCCAGCAACGCGGACCGGCAGAAAAAATTAGAAGCACAGCTGCGTTTTCCAAGTTTTTATGCCGTTTTAAAAAACAAAATTTTTGAAATTTTGCTAAAAAAAACTTTTTTTTTTGGTAAAAAAAAAATTATGTTTCTACAACGACTGCGCATATTGGAAAAAAGTTTAACCTTACTTAAAGAAAATTTCATTGCGGAATTTCGGTTTTTTTAGTTTATTCAATAAACTAAACCGTTTTTGAGTTACGCGAATATATGTTGTGCAACCCCCTCCATTTTCGAAATAACGGTATATTTCGAAAAAACGAGCTAACCTAAAAAAACGGTTAGCACCACTGGATTCAGCGTACCCGAATTAGGTTAACCCGCCAGGTGCCCCGTTTGTCACATTTTTCAACTAGCACAGTGTAATTATTGAAATATTACTACATTAATTCGTCCCCTCTATAAAACAATAGTGTACACCATTATTGTTTTTACTGCATAATAAGAATATACCCAGCATACCATTCTAGGAGCGCTCCGAAAAAGGAGTCAAAAAAGAGTCCAACAAAAGAGCATTTTCGGAGCGCTCCGAAAAAAGGAGTCAGAAAAGAGTCTAACTAAAGAGCATTTTTGGAGCGAAAGAAAAATTTGCTTGTTACTGTCCTGAGTCGGCACGCAGTATGATTTAGAAATTCCACTTAATTATGTGTGTACCAAAGCGTTGTTGTCTTGTTATTTGTGCTTTGAACCACACAAGAATGATAAAAACAAGATTACACAGACCCAAGAAAAACCTCATAAAAGACTCTTTTCTGACATTATCTAAGAGCTCTTTAAGAGCCCAAAAAAACCTTCATAAAAGACTCTTTTCTGACATTATCTAAGAGCTCTTTCTACTTTAAGGTGGGTGTTGGACCAATATTTTTGGGCGTTAAAAACATATGCACAAATCCAATATACCCTCCCCACTATGGTGGTGCAGGGTATACCTATGTATTTGTAAATAAATGAGTTGAATTATATTTTCTTTAGTAATTACGTTTTTTCGCCAAATATTTGCCATGTATGATGAAGTATGTCCTTTAAATCTATATATTACTGCTATACTCAACTGGTACATACAAACACGAAATGAGAAATTTGTTTTGACTTACCTTTAATTGCGGTAAAGTTATACGATCCGCTGGATCCTTCTGTAACATACACTGAATACAGTCTCTGAGTTCAGGTGAAGTTTTTGGATTTTCAGTAAACGATAGTTTTTCATTTTTTATTTTCTCATATAAAGCTGGAACAGAAGGGGCCACAAAGGGGACATTGCCATAAACTAATGCATAAAGTGTTGCCCCCAATGCCCATATATCAGCAGCTTTACCACAATAGATATTCTGTGAATGATAGTCAATAAAATTAATAAATATGGAAGTATAATAGTTGATAACAAAAAAAAAAACAAAAAAATCTTTAAATGAGTATTTTACGAAAATGTATTTGAAATTTTCAGTCTCGTCTCATCGAACTGTTCGGACGTGTTACTTTTAGTGCGGCTGAATTTTCGGTGAAAAAATCGTAATAGGTGAAAAAGTGTAAAAAGTTGAAATTAAACAAAAAAGTGAAAAAAAAAAAATCGTAATAGGTTAAAATATATAAAAAAAAATAAACATTAAACATCACATAAAAACTGTATGAGTGTTCCTCTCAGATGTAATTCTGAGAAAGAGCTTAGCTCGACTAGAAAAACTAGATGCATCTCTGAGGAAGAATCCATAAAAAAATCTTTGGAGAATTTTCTCACTGCAAGAGCCGTGGAACGGCGTCGTTCCTGTTCGCCCAATATTGTGATTTCAACAGATGTAAAAACATCATCTTCATCAAATAGTGCAGTCAAACTCAAAAAACAAGTAGGTATGGATAAGTACATAACCGTTCTCAAGCGACAGAGGAGCCCGAAGTCTGCTCAAGTGTCATCAAATGCAAAAGCTCCTAAGACCGTGAGTAACGATCAAAATAGGTTTGCTCTCCTCCAGACGGATGAGCCAGAACTTCCGAAGAAGACGTTTAAGCCCCCACCAATTTATCTAAGAGAGCCGACTTCCAATAAATTGGTACAAGGAATTGTTGCTGTAATAGGTGAAAACATGTTTAGCGTAACCTCAATGAAACATGGAAATATCTGCGAGACAAAGATACAAGTGAATAGGGAAGATGATTTTCGAAAATTGTCCAACCAGCTGGAAAGGGAGACTAGGGATTTCTACACCTACCAGCTCAAAAGCGCAAAAGGACTCCAAGTCGTTCTAAAGGGTATAGACCCATGTGTTGATCCCGCGGAGATAAAAACCGGTTTAATGGACAAAGGGTTCAAAATCAAGAGCGTAGTGAATATTAGAAACCGTGAAAAGATCCCTCAGCCCATGTTCAGGGTAGAATTGGAACCTGGAGATGTTGTCTTAAAGAAAAATGAGTCCCATCCCATCTACAATCTGATGTACCTTCTGCATCGTAGAATCACCGTGGAAGAACCACATAAGCGTCAGGGACCCGTCCAGTGTCTCAACTGTCAAGAATTTGGTCACACCAAGGCGTATTGTAAATTGCCGACAGTTTGTGTTGCGTGTGGGGAGCTACATGCAACTGCTCAATGCGATAAGTCGAGAACTGACTCAAAAATCAAAAAATGCAGTAACTGCGGAGGTAATCATACCGCAAATTATAGAGGTTGTCCAATTTACACTCATTTGAAAGGCATAAGAACCAACAAGACGTCAGTATTGCCTAATCGCCCTCAACAGCCAAATTTAGCATCGAGTGACAATTTCCCTCAAGTATTACGGTCCACTAGTCATGTAAACGCGCCAAGTTCTAGACAAGTTTCTTACGCAAACGTCGTTAAATGTAATATGCCAGGTCTGGAGCAGGAACCTAAACCCCAATATTCTGAGCCGCATATCAACAATCTAGAGACAACATTGCAGACACTTGTCCAAACTATGAACACTTTCACGACCACCATGACATCCATGATGCAGGAAATGCTGAAAATGCAATCCACTATCTTGCAAGCCATTTTAAAGAAATGATTTATTTAAAAATTTGTTTCTGGAACGCGAACGGCCTCCGCCAACATAAAAATGAACTGGAATACTTCCTGATGGATAAGCAGATTGATGTTATGATGATTGCTGAAACTCACTTGACGTCGACAGGGTACTTCAAAATTAATGGCTACGAGTTCTACGATACTAAAGACCCCCGCGGAAGAGCTTGTGGAGGTTCGGCAATTCTTATAAAGAACAGAATAAAGCATTATCTAATGAAAAACATAAGTGAGGATTACCTCCAAGCAACAAACATTTGCATTGAATTCTGTCAATACAAATTTGTTTTATCATCGATTTATTCTCCGCCTCGATTTTCAATAAAAGAACACCAATACCATAACTTCTTTAAATCCCTTGGAGCTAGATTTTTAGTTGCTGGTGACTTTAACGCCAAACACACATTTTGGGGTTCACGTCTGGTAACCCCAAAGGGTCGTGTACTCTTCAACACCATTGCTAAAATGGGCTTAGATGTACTCTCAAGTGGACATCCCACTTATTGGCCGACGGACCGACGGAAGATTCCCGATGTTATTGACTTTGGGGTAATGAAAAATATCCCTGTAGAATGGATGCAAGTGGATCCTTCACTGGACTTGTCCTCAGATCACTCTCCTACTATCATTTCAATGCATTTCCCTCAAGTGTGTGGTTCTCCATTTATGAACATGACTAAGACCCGAGTAAGTTGGATAAAATACAAAAAGTATTTAAGTTCTCATTGCACGGAAAATGTTGTGTTGAGAACTACCGACGATATTGATGAGTCGATTGGCAACTTTACCGAGGACCTTCGACGAGCTGTGCATCACGCTTCCACTTATCACGTTGAATGTAGAAATAGGACAAACAGAACTTATTTCTCTGAACTCGAACATCTCCTATCAGAAAAAAGAAGAATGAGAAGAGAGTGGCAAATTCACAGGTCTCCTGAACTGAAAGCTAGGCTACGGGAATGCAGAGATATACTAAGACATTTCTTAGAAACCCAAAAAACGGCCTCACTTAGATCTTACTTGGAAGGTCTTGATAGTACCCCACAATCTGACTACTCGTTATGGAGGGCGGCAAGAGGTTTAAAAAGACCAGTAAGAGGAAAACCTCCTTTGCGAAATCCGACTGGTGACTGGGCTAGAAATGATTCCGAGAAAGGGACATTATTTGTTAATCATTTGAGAAATGTGTTTACTATAAACAACTCAAATAATAACGAATCTGATTTGCCACCACTTGTTATAAGGCCTCCTGTACCTCTAAGACTAAACTTTCGTGATGTCCAAAACGCTATTGGTACTCTGAACCTTAGAAAGGCTCCAGGTATGGATAAAATCAGCAATAAAATGCTTGTGGAGTTACCTCGTGTAGCAAGAAGAATTATCCTCTTTATCTTCAACGCTATTTTACGCCTAGAATACTATCCTGCAGATTGGAAGGTGTCTATGATCACTATGATTCCTAAGCCAGGGAAGGACCATACCAAAGTGGAGTCATATAGGCCAATTAGTCTACTGCCGACAATTTCAAAACTGTTTGAAAAATTGTTAATGACTAAATTGACTCCAATTCTGAATGACACTGAATGTATTCCTAATCATCAATTCGGCTTCAGAGCTAAACACAGCACCATCGAGCAAACACACAGATTGGTAAATGTGATAAGAGGGTCGTTTGAAGACAAAAAATACTGCTCCGCCCTTTTCATTGATGTGTCGCAAGCGTTCGACAAAGTTTGGCATGACGGTTTAATGCACAAAATAAAATTAACTCTGCCTGCTAACTCCCATAAACTCATGGAAAGTTATTTATACGGTCGCAAATTTAAAATCAAAGAAGGTGATTTTTTAAGTACCGCTCAGCCAATTGAATCAGGTGTGCCACAGGGTAGCATACTGGGTCCTACTTTATATTTGATATATGCCTCCGACATGCCGTCAGACCCTAAAATCCATACGTCAACTTTTGCAGACGATACAGCCTTTATCAGCGTCCATCAGGACCACCAAGTTGCATCACAGAATTTGCAGAATTATGTTTATAAACTAGAGAATTGGCTAGAGCTTTGGAAAATCAGGGTTAACGAACAGAAATGTATTCATATAACTTTCACATTGCGAAAAGATACCTGCTCGTTCATCAGAATAAATAATCAAATTATCCCGCAACACAATGAAGTCAAATACCTCGGCATTCACCTCGACCGCCGTTTAACTTGGAAGTCTCATATTGAAGCGAAACTTACACAAATGAGATTAAAAGCAGTGCAACTTAATTGGCTAATCGGCAGAAACTCTACATTGAAATTGGATTGCAAACTTTTGTTGTACAATGCAATACTAAAGCCAATCTGGTGCTATGGAATTCAATTATGGGGTACTGCCTCAGCATCCAACATTGAAAAAATTCAAAGGGGTCAAAATAAAATTCTACGTATAATTACTGCAGCACCATGGTATGTTAAAAATTCTCGAATCCACAAAGATCTAGGCGTGCCATTAGTAAAAGTCGAATTTACAAAATATGCGTCAAAGTATGTCAGCAAACTTGAACACCATCCAAACCCCCTTGCACGAGACATCCTTAACTTTAGTGGCCACAATCGGTTGAGAAGAAGGGATACCCTTGCTTTAACTCAAGCGCAAAATAGATGACTGGATCAGTTGATGTGAAATTTTTTTAGTATCATAAAAATTTTTGTCTAGCACTGGCTGGGCTTATTATTTTCTTTTTAGTATTAAGATTTGAATACTTATTGTCATTTCAAATATGAAGATTCAATAAATAATTAAATGCAAAAAAAAAAAAAAAAAAAAAAAAAAAAAAAAAAAAAAAAAAAATTTTCTGCAAATAATCCAATAGTAGCTTGTTTACTGAATGGATTACTTATCACATTAAAGCACAAGAACATACACTTGTACGTTTGTGCGTATCTGTGTATATAAAAGGGTAATAACATACATACATATATAGAAATTTAAAACCATCGTAGCACAGTGCAATCTATTTATTAATACTATCTATTTTTATTTTTTAAGATGAGCACATTCATGGTCACTAAAAGATTATTGCCAATAGATTAGTGTTAAATGAAGTGTATATGTACGAGGTCTGATCAAAAAATAACCGTTATTTTTAATTTTTTTTAAAAGTATTTTGTAACAAATCCCCTTCAAAGTAATCCACCTCAGATATAATACACTTATGCCAGCGTTTTTTCCAATCCTCGAAACACTTCTGAAACGCCCTTTTTGGTATCTGGTTTCGATTTTTCTTTTATCTCCTCAATCGTAGCAAAACGCTTTCCTTTCATCAGTGTCTTCAGTTTTGGGAAGAGGAAAAAGCCAGCGGGGGCTAAGTCCGGTGAATAAGGTGGTTGAGGCATGATAACGGTTTTGTTTTTGGCCAAAAACTCACGCACAAGCATCGATGTGTGAGCTGGTGCGTTATCACGGTGCAAAATCCATGATTGGTTTTTCCACAATTCTATGCGTTTCTGACGAATTGCTTCGCGCAAACGGCGCATAACTTCAAGGTAGTATTCCTTATTGACCATACGATCTTGTGGCAAAAATTCATGATGCACCACGCCATTGCAGTCGAAGAAAACACTGAGCAAAACCTTCACCGAACTTGACGTGCTTTTTTCGGTCTTGGCTCTTCTGGACGTTTCCATTGGGATGATTAGGCTTTGGTTTCAATGTCGTACCCATACACCAATGATTCGTTACCAGTTATGATCTTTTTGAGGAAATCTGGATCGTCGTTGACGATGTTCAACAGCTCCTGACGTTGTTTTTGCTAAAAATTTAGCAATTTTGGAACAATCTTCGCTGCCGCACGTTTCATGCCTAAAACATCCGTAAAATTGCTTGGCATAAGCCGAAGATATGCCAACATCATCAGCAACCTCTCTGATAGTTATTCGACGATTATCCAAAATCATTTTCTTCACTGCTTCAATGTTTCATGGGTTGTTGACGTGCTCGGGTGGCCAGGACGAGCATCGTCATTGACATCTTCTCGGCCTTCCTTAAACCGGTTATACCACAATTGAACTTGTGTTCTACTCATAGTAGACTCGCCAAACGCCATAGTCAACATTTCAAATGCCATTGGGCATTTAAATTAATTTTTTACACAAATTTTATACAGTTTTTTTGATCCTTTTTATTTGTCAAAAACAAACTGACAAAATGGCTGATATTACCAACATATATAACGAAAATCAAACATAACTCACGAAATTTGAAAATAACGCTTATTTTTTGATTATACCTCGTATGTATACCTACAAGATGTTATTTTATAATTAAACAATCTAAATATGAATATACAGCATTCAATTAACCTACAACCAAAGTCACATTTCTGTTATATCAATAATAACAAATGATTTTCAAAAATAGGCACTATAATAATATTCAACACGTATAGAAAATTTAGAACTATTGTACTTTTCAGTCGTTTCTAACATAAAAAAAAACTCTATTTAAATATTTTAAGTTCTGAAGTTTTATATTCTGTTTTAATTACTGTTTACTTCTTACTAATTTTTTGAATATAGTCTTCTACCAGGTTATATAGGGTGATTCATTTAGACCAAGAAACAAGATACACTAAACATGTACAATTTTCACTCAGAGTCATCGTTGCCGTTGCTTTTCCTATAAAATCTGGTATGATTTTTCAAAACCAATCTGATTTACTGTGATTTGGGTAGATTTGATATTGGTCGGGATTTTCCAGGCAGGAAGTCCCGAACTCTAAACCCTGTTCGCAGAGTGTCGAAATGGAATCAGTTTACCACCTCATATGCAAATATCATGCTATATATAAAGTGTTAGAACTAAAAATGGTCCGTATCAGGGATATAGTCAAATATGGACCGATATTCTCAAAATCCAGCAGTTTGATTTTGGCATATATGTAAATTACTTGTGTAAAATTTTGGATTGGTACCGTTATTTATAAGAGATTTATGAGTATTAAAGTGATTTTCGGAAGAGGGCTTTATATGGGGGATACGGTTAAAAATAGACCGAAATTCACAAAATTTTGTGGGATGATTTTTGTATATATGTAAATGATCTGTGCAACATTTTGAGTCGGTACCGATATTTATACAATATATATAGGGATAAATGTCTTTTTCAGATGTGGTCCTTGTATGGGAGCTATGACCAATTCTGCGCCGATCACCATCACAACAATTTATTTACCTATAAGGATTATTTCTGTCCAATTTTAATCTTTTAACACTATTTATACCAGTTTTATGCGTATTTAAGTGAATTTTGAAAGTGGACTTTATATGGGGTCTATGGTCAAACATGGACCGAACTAAAACAAATTTCGTTTTACGATTTCTTTTGGCATGCAACTTATTCCTGCTGAATTTTGTATTAATATTCCAATTTTATAGGCATTTATGTATAATTGAGCGGGAATATTTTTGTATTGGGGCTATGAGAAGTCATAGACCTATTCTTACTATTTTCCTCACACTTTCTTCTTTTATCATAGAAATAATGTATACAAAATTTCATGGGAGTATCTTATTACCTTATTTTCTTTGCAAAAAAAAAAAAAAAAAAAAATCACAAAAAAAAGAAAACAAACTAGAGATGTGTTTTTCGTCAACATTTCTTTTAACAGCTGAAAGCAGTTGCTAAGTTAGTTATGATTTGTGAATAAGATCTTTAACTATTTGTGAACTATTTTTTAGTTTCTGTTTAATAAGTTTCGACTTTCGTTACGATTTCTGAATATGCGCCAATGGTTTTATTTTTGTTTTATTTGGCTTGCTCACTAACAAAGTTTTTTGTTGTAAGCTAAGCAGAAATTTGTGTGCTTTTGCTAATTAATAGTCAGCAAATTCAACGCTGAGCAAAACATCAGACTAGGATGGCTACAAAAGTTAAAAATTTAATTTTTATATGCAAATAAACTATAAGAGATAATACCTATATAGTAGATTTTATATATAGTATAATCTTTAAAATCGGATCACAAACGAAGAATTGAGATCGTTTTGAATTTTTCGAATACCCGAGGTTTATCAGATCTACATTTAATAGGTAGATACTTAAACACGACGACACTTTCTCTCTAGGCATGTGAGATTTCCCTAACCATATGAGGTAGAACTTTGTTGTTTATAACTATTGATTGGACGATGCAATCACAACCAAAATTTGATAGAATTTAAATTGAAAAAATCTAAATTCAAAAACGCAAAAAAAATTAAAAACATGCTAAGTCGACATAGCATGGTTTGGAATTGAACTGTCGATGTGTAACCCTTTTTAATACTATTTATGTATGTATGTATTGCGTTTTTTGTTTACAAGACAAAATTAATAATAATATGTATAAATGTATGTGAATAAATAATGTAGTAGATTCTTACCTGGCCCATGTTTAAAGATTCTGGGGCTCGAAATGCTGGTGTACCAGCTGTTGAACCGTTAGTCATTGTAGCATTCTCTCCAATGAATTCATTACAAACACCTAAATCGGCTATTTTAACTCGACCGCATTCAGTTAACAATAAATTTCCTGGCTTTATATCGGCATGAATAATTCGCTGGTAATGCACTAAAAATAGAACAGGTACATACACATAGTAGGTAGTTATTGAAATCGTTTGTATCTTAATTTTTATTATGTCTGCGTGTATGATTATGTACTATACATTATAGTGCCAATTAATAAAGTTAGAAATTGATCGCAGGAAAGTTTAGAATTTGTAAATTATTGGAGTGATCGATTATTTTCAATTCTGGTAGTTTTTCTGTCACAGATGGTGTTAGCTTTCATTTTTTTTGTTGGACCTGCACTCAGGGGATGACCCCTACTCATGCATTGTATGTATTAAATCTAGGAAAATATGTTATGAGAGAGAGGATAGAGGGAGTAGTATCTGTGAACATTTGATTTTAATTTTCGGTATTATTAGTTTTCATCAACATGAAAAGAATAGATATTTCATTTTATTGGCTTAAAGCATTTAATAAATATTTTTTGAAAACATATTTAATTTTTAAACTCTAACTTACCAACACTACAATTTGAAAATTATGTCTTTTTCATGTAAAACGTCAGTAACACAGTACAAACTTTCATTTCATTGCTGGTACTTCACTATTTACGCGAAAGCATGTTAACCCATTATTTGAACACAGTAATGTCAGGTAATGGAGGCAAGTACGAGTACTTAGCACGACTGCTAATTACAAGTAATGATCCATTGATAGATAGGTCTTACAGAAGAAGCCTTTATCAGTAAAAACATAATATGCTCATGCAAATAACTAGAAAATAAGCCGTTATAACAAATACCAGATAATAAATAAGTCATTATACGATTATTTCTAGTTAATGTATACGGTATGTATACGGTAAGTAGTGTCGGCTGAATTCGTCATATGCGGCGAATTGTGAAATAGACTCTGTTTCCATTTGTTACGCACAAAGAACAGCCAATACGGTGACCATGTTTCGGTTTAGTTTTTAATAATTAGTAGTATTTTGTTGAACTGTTAATATTTCAATTTTTGATATTTTCTATTAGTTAGGCTTAAGTTCATTGAATTTAATTTTCATTAAATTATTTTTACTGAAGAAGGAATTGTTTAACAACTTCAAAAATTTTTATTTTTGATAATTTTTCTGACTAGGATTCGAACCTGGGTTGTTGGTTGAATTTACATATATGTTTCGAGAAACACCATTTTCTCTCATCAGAATTCTTTACGTTCTGACCCTTGCACCACTACGGTGCCTGCTAGGCAACAGACAACATCAATCCTTTAACCAGTGACTGGTGGTTCGAAGTTTTCTGTAATTATCATTTTTTATTAATTTCTTTTTTAGTTTTTAATGTTCTATTTTACTTTATTTTTACTTTATATAATTTAAAATAAATATACAGAATAGTTTACTCTAAAAATTGTATTTTTGTTAACGTTTTTTTTTTTTTTTAATTAACGGATCACTTCATTGAACGGAATGAGCCGGCCATTTAACTGAACGGTTTTCGTTCAATAGTGTACGGATCAATTTCGTTCAGCTGCTGTTTATCAAAAGACAAGAAGACAATCACATTCAATAAGGGCTGTATTCATTGAATGAACGAATCAGTCTCGGATAAATGAACGAAAATGACCGGTCACTGAACTGAACGACCGGGCACAACTCTGGTATTTAACCTCTGGGTGTAGGAAGAACTCGCGCGTCATTGTCATTATCGTTAAAGAGAAATTAGACAGTCCTTTGTGCGCTGCCTTCGATAGATTTGCATCTCACTCTTGCATTGGTTAATGCTAAGCGTCGTCTAACTGTACCGCGTTACGGGTTTTCAAAGTTGTGCATTACTCACATGTTATAAATTTTTGTACAAGATTTAAGCGTTCCAGCTTCCTATATGAAAGTTGACTTGGATTTACTTAAATCGATTGTGAGATAACCTGGCAATTTAAGGAAATAATTTTTCGCCAACCAAGTTTATATGAATAATTTTTTTTCGTCCTTATTGTACTTCATACGACGAATTTACACAGCGAATTGTCACCAACAAGTTCGTCGTGTTGTGCGAAATTCGTCCCAATTGTGTGCCTTCATCAATTGGCCAACTATTATGACATTTGAGAAAAAATAGCTTGATTTAGAAAAGAGTAACTTAAAAACGTAAAATAGGGCATTCTTATCGGAATCATAATGTCTTCGTGCAGAAGTCGTTTAAAAAATTGACTTGAAAATTTTCTTTCTCAGTTGAATTAAAGATTGAGTATCCAACATTCATTGGCTATGTTTTTAAACATTATTTACTCCATTGCATGAAGTATGCTAGAAAATACGAGTATACGTAGGTGCAACGAGAACAAAATTAAAAACCAGACCTAAAATTAAATGTTCTTGTGAAAAAGAATAACAATACAAAATACAATGCAAGAGATGCAGCATTGCCATATGTTAAGTTTTCACTTTTTTGTGAAGTTTTCTAGCGGCAAAAAGTTTTTTTTTATGAAAAAAATTTTTATGGAATTCAAAAATTGTGAATAGCGTTCACAAAACTGATAGGAAATGCCGTGAGATATTCCGTTTCGATTTTTCGATTTTTAATAAATAATATTAACAACACTGTGCTGGTTGAAAAACCGACAAACGGAGCACTTAGTGGGTAAAGCTAATAATAGAAGGCCAATGCAAGCGCCATGCGGCCGCGGACGGCAAAAGTAGAATTTTTTCAACTTTGCCGCTTAAAACGATGTAGCCATACACATGTATTTAATATGTGACATATGAGTTTCGTTAAAAATTAAAATTTTTTTCCATTTTCCTAATTCTTTTTACACAATAAACGTTTATTTAAACTGATTACCGCCCGCGGCCGCATGGCGCTTACATTGGCCTTCCACTATAAATCAAGTACTCTGAATCCTGTGATGCTAACCGTTTTTTTATATTAGCTCTAGTTTTCAAGATATATCGTTTAAAAATGAAATGAAATTTTAATAAAAAAATGAGGAGGTTGCTCAATAAATATTCGCTGAACTCGAAAACTGTTTAGTTTATTGGAATAAATAAAAACCCGAAATTCAGCAACTTTAACTTTAAGTAGGACTTGAGTTGTTTTTAAATTAAATTTTTTTTTTTTTTTTTTTTTTTTTTTTTTTTTTGCATTTAATTATTTATTGAATCTTCATATTTGAAATGACAATAAGTATTCAAATCTTAATACTAAAAAGAAAATAATAAGCCCAGCCAGTGCTAGACAAAAATTTTTATGATACTAAAAAAATTTCACATCAACTGATCCAGTCATCTATTTTGCGCTTGAGTTAAAGCAAGGGTATCCCTCCTTCTCAACCGATTGTGGCCACTAAAGTTAAGGATTTTTTTTTTTTTTTTTTAAATCGTTTATTTTATTCCAAAATTTATATTAGTTACTATAAATAAACAAACAGTATAATTATAATTTTTAATACACAGTCCCTTTAATCGGGCTCTCAAGTATACTATATAAAATAAAACTTAATTTTTAGTTATATTTATAATTTAATATACAACAATTATATTTTTATATAAGTTTAAATGCAAGAAAAAATTTGTTTAAAAAGCTCACTTTTATATAATAGAAAGTAAAAAGAATCTAAAGTTAAGGATATCTCGTGCAAGTGGGTTTGGATGGTGTTCAAGTTTGCTGACATACTTTGACGCATATTTTGTAAATTCGACTTTTACTAATGGCACGCCTAGATCTTTGTGGATTCGAGAATTTTTAACATACCATGGAGCTGCAGTAATTATACGTAGAATTTTATTTTGACCCCTTTGAATTTTTTCAATGTTTGATGCTGAGGCAGTACCCCATAATTGAATTCCATAACACCAGATTGGCTTTAGAATTGCATTGTACAACAAAAGTTTGCAATCCAATTTCAATGTAGAGTTTCTGCCGATTAACCAATTAAGTTGCACTGCTTTTAATCTCATTTGTGTAAGTTTCGCTTCAATATGAGACTTCCAAGTTAAACGGCGGTCGAGGTGAATGCCGAGGTATTTGACTTCATTATGTTGAGGAATAATTTGATTATTTATTCTGATGGACGAGCAGGTATCTTTTCGCAATGTGAAAGTGATATGAATACATTTTTGTTCATTTACCCTGATTTTCCAAAGCTCTAGCCAATTCTCTAGTTTATAAACATAATTCTGCAAATTCTGCGATGCAACTTGGTTGTCCTTATGGACGCTGACAAAGGCTGTATCGTCTGCAAAAAATGACGTGTGGATTTTGGGGTCTGACGGCATGTCGGAGGCATAAATCAAATATAAAGTAGGGCCCAGTATGCTACCCTGTGGCACACCTGATTCAATTGGCTGAGCGGTACTTAAAAAATTGCCTTCTTTGATTTTAAATTTGCGACCGTATAAATAACTTTCCATGAGTTTATGGGTGTTAGCAGGCAGAGTTAATTTAATTTTGTGCATTAAACCGTCATGCCAAACTTTGTCGAACGCTTGGGACACATCAATGAAAAGGGCGGAGCAGTATTTTTTATCTTCAAACGACCCTCTTATCACATTTACCAATCTGTGAGTTTGTTCGATGGTACTGTGTTTAGCTCTGAATCCGAATTGATGATTTGGAATACATTCAGTGTCATTCAGAATTGGAGTCAACTGAGTCATTAACAATTTTTCGAACAGTTTAGAAATTGTCGGCAGTAGGCTAATTGGCCTATATGACTCTACTTTGGTGTGGTCCTTCCCTGACTTAGGAATCATAGTGATCATAGACACCTTCCAATCTGCAGGATAGTATTCTAGGCGTAAAATAGCGTTGAAGATAAAGAGGATAATTCTTCTTGCTACACGAGGTAACTCCACAAGCATTTTATTGCTGATTTTATCCATACCTGGAGCCTTTCTAAGGTTCAGAGTACCAATAGCGTTTTGGACATTACGAAAGTTTAGTCTTAGGGGTACAGGAGGCCTTATAACAAGTGGTGGCAAATCAGATTCGTTATTATTTGAGTTGTTTATAGTACACACATTTCTCAAATAGTTAACAAATAATGTCCCTTTCTCGGAATCATTTCTAGCCTAGTCACTAGTCGGATTTCGCAAAGGAGGTTTTCCTCTCACTGGTCTTTTTAAACCTCTTGCCGCCCTCCATAACGAGTAGTCAGATTGTGGGGTACTATCAAGACCTTCCAAGTAAGATCTAAGTGAGGCCGTTCTTTGGGTTTCTAAGAATTGTCTTAGTATATCTCTGCATACCCGTAGCCTAGCTTTCAGTTCAGGAGACCTGTGAATTTGCCACTCTCTTCTAACTCTTCTTTTTTCTGACAGGAGATGATCGAGTTCAGCGAAATAAGTTCTATTTGTCCCACTTCTGCACTCAACGTCGTATGTGGAGGCGTGATGTACAGCTCTTCGTATGTCCTCAGTAAACTTGCCAATCGACCCATCAATATCCTCGGTAGTTCTCAACACTACATTTTCCGTGCAGTGGGAACTTAAATACTTTTTATACTTTATCCAACTTACTCTGGTTTTAGATATGTCCCGAAATGGAGAGCCATTCCCTTGAAGGAAACGCATTGAAATAATAGAAGGAGAGTGATCTGAAGACAAGTCTAATGAAGGATCCAGTTGTATCGATTCTACAGGGATATTTTTCACTACTCCGAAGTCAATAACATCGGGAATCTTCCGTCGGTCCGTCGGCCGGTAGGTGGGATGCCCGCTTGAGAGTACATCTAATCCCATTTTGGCAATGGTGTTGAAGAGTTCACGACCCTTCGGGGTCACCAGACGTGAACCCCAAAAAGTGTGTTTGGCGTTAAAGTCACCAGCAACTAAAAATCTAGCTCCAAGGGAATTGAAGAAGCTGTAGTATTGGTGTTCTTTTATTGAAAATCGAGGCGGCGAATAAATTGATGATAAAACAAAATTGTATTGACAGAATTCAATACAAATGTTTGTTGCTTGTAGGTAATCCTCACATATGTTGTTCATTAAATAATGTTTTATTCTGTTCTTTATAAGAATTGCCGATCCTCCACATGCTCTTACGCGGGGATCTTTAGTATCATACAACACGTAGCCATTAATTTTGAAGTACGCTGTCGCCGTCAAGTGAGTTTCAGCAATCATCATGACATCAATCTGCTTATCCATCAGGAAGTGCTCCAGTTCGTTTTTATGTTGGCGGAGGCCGTTCGCATTCCAAAAACAAATTTTTAAACAAATCATTTCTTTAAAATGGCTTGTAAGATAGTGGATTGCATTTTCAGCATTTCCTGCATCATGGATGTCATAGTGGTCGTAAAAGTGTTCATGGTTTGGACAAGTGTCTGCAATGTAGTCTCTAGAGTGTTAATATTAGGCTCGTAATATTGTGATTTAGGTGTCTGCTCCAAACCTGGCATATTAGATTTAACCACGTTAGCGTAAGAAACTTGTCTAGAACTAGGCGCGTTTACATGACTAGTGGACCGTAACAATTGCGGGAAATTGTCACTCGATGCCAAAATAGGCTGTTGACGATGATCAGGTAATATTGACGTCTTGTTGGTACTTATGGCTTTCAAATGAGTGTAAATTGGACAACCTCTATAATTTGCGGTATGATTACCTCCGCAGTTACTGCATTTTTTTATTTTTACGTCAGTTTTGGACTTATTACATTGAGCAGTTGGATGTAGTTCCCCACACGCAACACAAACAGACGGCAATTTACAGTACGCTTTGGTGTGGCCAAATTCTTGACAATTAACACACTGGACGGGTCCAATGCGCTTATGCGGTTCCTCCACGGTAATTCTACGATGCAGAAGATAAATGAGATTGTAGATTGGATGGGACTCGTTTTTCTTTAAGACAACATCTCCAGGTTCCAATTCTACCCTGAACATGGGCTGAGGGATCTTTTCACGGTTTCTGATATTCACTACGCTCTTGATTTTGAACCCTTTGTCCATTAAACCGGTCTTTATCTCCGCAGGATCAACACATGGGTCTATACCCTTTAGAACGACTTGGAGTCCTTTTGCGCTTTTGAGCTGGTAGGTATAGAAGTCCCTAGTCTCCCTCTCCAACTGGTTGGACAATTTTCGAAAATCATCTTCCCTATTCACTTGGATCTTTGTCTCGCAGATATTTCCATGTTTAATTGAGGTTACGCTAAACATGTTTTCACCTATTACCGAAACAATTCCTTGTACCAATTTACTGGAAGTCGGCTCTCTCAGATAAATTGGTGGGGGCTTAAACGTCTTCTTAGGAAGTTCTGGCTCATCCGTCTGGAGGAGAGCAAACCTATTTTGATTATTACTCACGGTCTTAGGAGCTTTTGAATTTGATGACACTTGAGCAGACGTCGGGCTCCTCTGTCGCTTGAGAACGGTGATGTACTCATGGTGAAATTAAATACCAGGTGACCGCATTGCTACAACAATTACAACAAGGCAAGAACAACAGGCATTTTTCTATATGAAAAACTTTCGTCACTGTCAAAAAGTTTTTTTTTTATATAACTTTTTGGCATTTTCAAATTCACCATGAATAATCAGCTGGCGCTACGCTATCACCTAGTATTTAAATTCACCTTGGATGTACTTATCCATACCTACTTGTTTTTTTGGTTTGACTGCACTGTTTGATGAAGATGATGTTTTTTCATCTGTTGAAATCACTATATTGGGCGAACAGGAACGACGCCGTTCTGCGGCTCTTGTAGTGAGAAGATTCTCCACAGATTTTTTTTATGGATTCTTCCTCAGAGACCCATTTAGTTTTTCTAGACGAGCTAAGCTCTTTCTCAGAATTACATCTGAGAGGAACACTCATACAATTTTTATGCGATTTTTAGTGTTTTTTTTAATTACCGATATTACCGTAAATTTTTTTTTAACCTATTACGAGTTATTTTTTCACTTTTTTGTTTTATTTCAACCTATTACACTTTTTCACCTATTACGATTTTTTCACCGAAAATTCAGCCGCACTAAAAGTAACACGTCCGAACAGTTCGATGAGACGAGACTGAATTAAATTTAAATAATTTTTTTTGCTCGGATTAAAAAGAAAAGATTAAAAAAATTATTTAATTGAATAAAGTACATCAAAGGAAAAATCATATTTTTCTTACGAATTTTAATGCAAAGAATGATGAAGAAAGAAAATACTTACGATACTCTAAACCCAATAAAGTATCACGAAAAACACTCCAAGATCTTTCTTCACTTAGCGGATTTTTAGTGGGAACACTCAATACCTCGCCTTGTTTAACCAATTCAAAAACCATGTAAAGAGAATCCTCTATAGGGTCATCAAGCACTTCAACAAGTTTAACCACATTCGGGTGATCTAGTTTCTTTAAGACGGCAATCTCACGATAAACTCGATCTAATGGCGATGTACTTTTTCTTGGACCTCGTTTCATAAGACCAGCTTGACGAAGTAAACGTCGTTTCGAAAGTATTTTCATGGCATAGTGCGTTGAATCTTCTTCGGAGTAAGCCAATTTAACAAGACCATATGAACCCTGTAATGAAAATTTTTCAGATAATCTTATAATGTTTAATGCTTATTATTTTAAAATCCCATATAAATATGTATATAACTTAATTAAATTATAATTAGTTGCATTGTTGAAATCTTCTATATTTAAAACGTAGCCTATTATTTTGACCCTTTACGAGTATGTAATGTCATTACACACTTTTTAACTAACACGTGTTTGTTTAGAGTTGGACACTTCGGCCTTAAAAATACTTTGAAATAGACTTCATTTCAGAAATGGTTTGTTAATCTTTCTTTCAATATTCATACTAGTTATCAGACGGGTAGTCTGGTAATGAACATGTTCATTTATCTTGCTAAAAAAAGGAAAATTTACAAAAACTTGAATTTGTAAAATATATTCCTAGAGAAGAAATCGCTATTCGACATATACACTGCGTGTAACAGATTTGAACGCAACATTATAACATCTGTTTCAAAAACCTTTTCATTAACCAACACTTATTAATTTTTAATCCTAAAAGTTGGTACTACCTTTTTTATCTATCTTAGGGCCATAATTACAACTTGCCTCTAATGTTCTTAATAGTAAAAGGTAACTTTAATTAAAGTGAGGAATAAAGTGACCTTTAAAATTTTTCGTTGTTACAACTTCCTTGTAAAATAAAATAATTTTTCTCTAAAATATGGCAATACCATTGAACACCCGATTACTTTTGACAAATTACTGACAAGAAACAGTAAATTGTTTGTGTTTGTGAAAATATTTGTTTGTGAAAAAAATATAAATCAAACGTCTCATTTCCATTATTGTTTATCAAATTATTTATTGGCAAAACAAAATTAAAATTAATTTATTTTTCATGAAGTTGACATTTTTTCCAGAACATATGGCAACTTCAAATACATAAACCTCACTATAAAATATAAATGAATTACTAAATACAAAATTTCAAGCATTCTATTTATTTATTTAAAAACCACCGCACAGTGGTTTCCCTTATATGGAAAAGCGGTCAAAAATCAATATCTCCAAAACTAAAAAAGCTAGGGTCTTCAAAATTGTTCATCTCATTTCATGGCCGAAGAACTTAAAGTTGGCAAAATTGTAGGAAAAAATATTAACAACTGTAGCCACAGTAACCACTTGATCTTTTAAGGGTTAATTGGCTTATAGATCTGTTTTAAAAATGTTTGCACCGGCTACAACAGTATAGCTTGTATTTAAATTTAGGCAAATATATTTCCAATTAAAACATAAGTTGTTATAAATACATTCATTTACAATTATAATATAAAGTTATATTCAACAAGGTTTTGTTTATATTAAGGAAAATTGCAATAGATAGTGTTTGGAAAAGATCTCCTTACTCGAAACAAGCTTAAAAATATATATGGACTTTTTGGCTCCACGACCATTATTTCGATGTGTTACAAACGGAATGACAAACGTAATATAACATATTTGAAACTTTTTTAGAAATTATATTTATTAAAAAATAAAGGAAAATAATTTAATTTATTCGGCAGAAAACTGCTATAAACATAAATATTAAAAAATTTACTTTAATTGCAACTAAAGTTTTGTTATATGGGTTAATTTAAAAAAAACCAATTTTGTGTCCCCGCACTTTACACTACTACTTTAGGTAAAAAAAAAAACAAAAACAAAAATGTATGAGTGATCAGCGAGGAATATGTAACAAAAAAAAAAACATAAATGATGAAACAAAACTGGGGCTGAACGTTTTTTTCCATACATTTTGACATAAAATTATGCCAGAGAATGCGGTCGTGAAAATAGAATCTATTTTATTTTGACAGCGTTTTTTCTTATGCTCTCACTTTAAGAGACAAATGCTCTCAACAATATTGCCATACTTTCATTAAATTTTATACATTTTGTAAACAAACCCATATGTTTTTGCAGCTTTGGGACAAAAAAAAAATAAAAACAAAAGAAAATCAAAAGCAACGTTTAAAAGTGAGTTTTTTGTAATTTAAAAGAAAATAAGTGATATTATAGAAAAATTAATTGAAGAAGTACAAAAGCATGATTGCATATATAATTTGCAGTCGCCATTGTACAAAAATTTTTATTTAAAACAAGATTTGTGGACAACAATTGGAAAAGCCATCGGCATTACAGATTGGTACACAGAAGAAATATAAAAACATTAAATGACAGTTCGTGAAGTTGCAGCCGTCGTTTCAATTATGGGCCTGTTTTCTCTGAGAGTCGTTTTTGCTTGAAGTTGCGGTCGTATTCTGTTTCATCATTAATTCTAAAATTTGTATGTTTGTTTTTTTGTTTATTCAGAATGGTGTTTTGTTTCTCCCTCTGACTGCTTCCATACAAAAGCATGTGTCCCCCGTTAGAATTTTTAGTAATCAAAATAAAATAAAATCAAGAAAAAAGTAAATATGCGACATTTAATAACAGTTTTCGAATTATTGCGTTTCTTTCTTGTGTTTTGATTTGTTATAGTCGTCAAAACTTAATTACTGCGAATTTGGCGTTGCAAAGAATGGTTGTCCCCCACAATTTGCATTGAGCGTCACTTTTTTATAAATCAAGTAATATTACTAGTTTTCAATTTGCATTTAAATAAAGTAAATAACGTAAGGAAAGTACAAACTTTAATTATTACAAAAGTGAAAAAGCGAAAAAAAATCTATCAAAAAAAGTGTGCATTTGCTTAGTTTTTGTGAACACGATGGTAAGGGCGCGATAAAATTTCATGAGCGTCACGCTAATTTTTTGAAAAGTGAATATATTAAATGTAAAAAATTGAAGTTGACAATCATTGTTTACATGGTCTCAACTCATTTTTTTATAATTTGTGAATTTGAGAAGTAAAACAACAAAATTAACGGCGGCTGAAAGAGCACGGAGATATCGAGAGAAAATAAAGCTCGATAAAGCGCATAATGACGAATATAAAATAAAGAAGAAAGAAAGGTATAATCGTGGTATATTTGAGTTTAATTTTTATTGTTACTGACTGATTCTGTTTTTGTCACAAACTTAATTCGAAAGTGGTAAAAATGAATGAGAATGAAAAAAAAAAAACAAAGCCGCTTGTCATTTCATGTAGTTTATACAGATTCAGAATAAGAATTCGAATGAAAATTTATAAATTAAATTAAGTTAAGTTATTGTTTTGTGTCAAATATTTACATATGTGTATAAGTTTCTTCAAGGATTACTTTCTTCTTTCCATTTTTGTTAAATACGTCAAGGAATATGTACATGTTTAGTTTTGTATGAAAATTTCTGTTTTTTGAAGATTTTTTTTTTATTTACTTTTTGTAAAAGAATAAACTTTTTTTCGTCAAACTTTAGATTTGGCATTATTTCTTGTTTACGTGCAACAAAATCTCTTGAGCGTCACACTTTGTTTTTTTCCTTAAAACGCTTATAATTGCAGTTTTTTTAATACATTGTTACAAGTATATTACTTTGCAAGTAACCTCTAAGCTCAAGTGTTTTTTTTTAACAGAAATTTACATATTTTCATCTTAAAATTTTAAAATAACTAGTCACTTAAAAAAAAAATTAAAAATCAAGGTGAATCGTCATTTTGTGTTTGTAATCGAAAGGGTGATTTTCGCCAAAGTCAATCTTGAGAAACAAAAGAACGTCGTAGTAAGCTTGAATTTCAAATATTTTTGCATTTTTAGCGATTTTTTATACATATTTGGTGTGTGACGCTCAAGATAGAAATCATAGAAAACCTAAAAAAATCCAAAAATATTGATTTTTTTGAGGGCCTAAAAGTACCACCGGATTCTTCAATAATTTCTACATAAATTGGCCACTCTTACAGGCGAATTGCAAAAATTTTAAAAATAAGCAAAACAAAACTCGTTGTGTACGTTTTTTTTTAATTGACTCATATATGATGATTATTTGTGTATAAACCCGAAAAACAGTATGTGCAGGCTAAATTTCGCCACAGAACATGTTTGCAAGTAATCTGCATTTTGGAATTCGATCATCTTCGCCGATGAATCTAATTTTAACACATTTTGTCGTTTGGTCGTTTGGCGGAAACCAAATACAGAACTCAACAAGAAAACCTAAAGTCAACAGTGAAGCGTGGTGGCGGCGGTGTCATGGTTTGGGCCTCTACATACAAGAAACATTCATATGTACATATGTATGTAAGTCGAACTTAACACTCATCACTCATCAGCAGTATAAAACAATCACTGATTATTGTGCATTTTGAATAAAAACAATTAAGAGTTTTTATTCGGCTGCGCCAGTAGTGTGATTTATTTATGTAAGTTATTTTATTTTTCAGAACACCGACATGGGAGCTATCACCTTTTATGGGGTAATCGTCATAAAATATTGTGCCATTATTTTATTTTAGGTTTTAGTTGAATTTCAACTAAATTTAATTATATTTCGAACTAATATGACGTGTTTTCAGTTTTCAAAATAAATTTATATTTATTTCAAGGCATATTGATTGATTGATTGATTTCAATATGCCTTGATTTATTTGCTGCATAAAATTTAAAAAAAAAATTATCTTAATTTAAAATCTTGAAATAATCTAAATGACTATTGTAGACAATTAAGGACCATGATTGCGAAAGCTTAGGTGAAGACATTATCAGGCAATCACGCGCAACTTATTCTAACGAGGAGTATTCGGACGAGATTTTCAGCCAAACTCTACTGCTGATTGAGGACATGTGCATATTTATCAACAACAAACTCCTTATTTAACTTGGAATGCCGGCTCCGATACGGGACATAAACAGTGTTCAAGACAGAGACCTGGTGCTAAAACAGCACTAGAGATCGGCAATGAATCGTTTTTTTTACGATTCACAACTACTCATAACATTTTAAGTATAAGTGGTTTTACATCATTGAAATTTAACTACTCTGAGTTACTCAAACTCAGAACAACGTTGACTTATAAATGCGGGTGGATATAAGTATGAGTACAACGCCGACTTCGAGCGGTATTTAGATTTACATTTTAAGAAAAATACTCCCATACTCATAAAGTATTCAACTCAGTTAAGTCATTAAAAATAATTTCAGCTTATTCCGTTAGGTATTTATGCAAAATAAGTAAAAAAGAAATATAAAAACATACAAGTAAGTTTATAGGAAAACATATTGAGGAAAATATAAAATTTATTATTTTACTAGCTGACCCGGTCCGCGTTGCTGGCCCTAAGTAAACATTAGTGTTGTATTACCACACGATTTAAATTAAGCTTTTTAAAAAAAAGGAATGGCCTTTAAATAAATTTATGGAATATCTATCATAAAGATTTGTTACAGAATAACTTACATATGGTCTAGGTATGGGCTCAATCAAAAAAGAAACGCATTTATTTAAGGCAAATTGGAAATTATATTTATTTATTACTTCATCTTGGGGCCAGCGAATATACAATGTTTTTTGTTTTTTGGCGTGCCGTGTGGAAAACATAAATTTTCCAAAATTAAGCCAGCAATAGTTAATGATGTGACTCTTGCTTTATTGATTGCAATAGTACAGGTAAGACGCAAAGGGAACTGGAGCCGCTTGAAATGGAATGGTAAATCGTTGGAAATCATCCGAATTCGTGGAATAAGTACATCTTCGCTTTTGAATCTGCCACCGATGATTGTTGCCTCGATTAAATTTGGTGAGCAGTTTTTGATGGTCAATGTGGTTCCGTTGCATAACTTTGGTGCGTTTAAGTTTCGAATAAGAATTACCGGTGATCCAACGTTTAATGTTAGCACATGCGGTGTCATTCCGGGTGGTTCCAATGAATTTAAAAATTCAGTGGGATAATTGACGGCTTGTTCTTCATACATTACTGTATCGATCGATTTGTATTTGATTAATTTGCCGGGCAGTTTCAATTGAATTTGCTCATTGAGCTTGTTGACATCGTAATTTGTTGGTGCCAAAATTGCACGTTCCCACAGCCAATCCGATTTTTTGTAAAAGATTGTTAGACTTGGGAAAACCTTGTCGACAACGGCTTGAATATTCATTTGAATATTCAAGCGCTTCGAGCAATTTGTTTGAATGTACCGTTATTTTTTATCAGCGTTTGAAAAAAACTCACAAATGTGCACAAAATGTAGGTATCTTAAATGTAAAGGTAATCGATTGATGATATAATATTATTTTTAACTTATTGTATAATGTTGCACCTTAGTAAGCGCGGAATATCTTCTGTTATCGAATGATGTAAATATTTTGTAAATAAACCGAAAACTCGAATTTTTTTAATGCAACATTTCGAAAGTTTTAAAATTTTGATATTGGATCGTATTTAAGAGTTTGATATCTCGTTTTGAAAAACATGACAACGGCTTTGAAAAAAATGAAATAAAATAAAAAAAGCAAAATATATGTATGTATGCTCGTATGTCATTGGTGATGCAATATGAAAATTGGATTTTGCCACGCCCCTGCGCCCGCAGATTAAAAAACCATACAAATATTAATTTTTTTATTTTTACCTCGCCTTCAGTAAGATGTGGGTACAATCTGTATGAAGTAAATCTGTAAAAACCCATGCAGAAGCAATTAATCAATTAAAAAAGTTGGCGTTAGAGTAGGTGTGGTTGTACAACCCAGACGATTCTCCGGTGAACTTTAATGCACCGCAATGGTTGCACACAATCTCCATTGGGCCAATTTGAACGGAAGGATGCGAGCTGTAGTCAAAATTGCAATCGTAATGAAACGCTACTCGATTCAAATCAACACTTGAAGCTCTTCTTTTTACGCGTTGATTTAGATTTTCATGTTGTTGAATTGCTTGCTTTAATCCATGATTTCTCATTGATGCGTTGCTACGGCATCAATTTAAAAAAAAGTAGGCGGTCAAAAAAGATCGCTAGAGATGGGACGTGAAAGGAGGCGTGGAGTATGAATCTTAATTTTTGATCTCGCCTAGAGTAAGATATTCAATTTAAAGTGAATATGTTAAAATCAGAGTAGAATCAATTACACAATTTAAAAAAGAAAGCGTTAAAGTAGGCGTGGTCGGAAAAAAGAAGTATTCTATAAATACTTAGTGGTGTGATGTGAAAATTTCAGGCAGATCGCTCCAGCGGCACATAAAATTTGTATTTCTACCTCGCCTACAGTAAGATGTATATGAGTCATTCCATGTCAAACGGTACGAATTTGGGAAAAAATTTAACGCAATGATTCCGATTTTTATGGAAATTTGCAGATTTAGTCCTCTACAAATTCTACTTCATCCCCGATGAGAAAAAAAATATGAAAATTGTTTTTCAAAAGTTATGACCAATTGAACTTTGGTGAAATGGCGACTTTTTCAAAGAGGTGTGTTCATTTAATCGCATGTAACTCCTGAAATACTGGACCGATTTTAATGTGCTATACCTTGTTTTGAAGGTAATTTCAATTTCTTCTAAAATACCAAAGCGGTATGATATATCCCCATAGTATTTTTTTAAGTTTGTATAATTTTCATCCTTTTATTTCGATTTTCAAACTGATTACATCTTTTTTTTTTTTTTAATTTTGAGAGTGTGTGCTTATATGTCTTTTTTACAGACTGTGTGAGTTTGGAAGTGGTGAAATAATGCGTTCTATTTTTAACGATTTTTTTTACCTTATACCTTTTGCACGAGCAACAAAAATATATTTTTCGATAGTTTATTAACACAAGATACAAACAACAACAAAAAAAACAAAGAAAACGTAGTTCATTCAAGTGTAATATTTACAGTAAAAAAGACTACAAAAAATACAGTGAAGAAATAAATATTATGCGTTGTATACCGTCTTAATACAGTACTGCTCAGAAGATGATGTTGTCTGTATATATACAATTTGAAGTAAATCTGTAAAAACCCATTTAGAAGTAAATAAAAAAAGTAGGCGTTAGAGTGGGCGTGGTTGTACCAACTTACAAACCTTCCCGGGCTCATGCACAACAACTTTGCCGAAGATCATCACATGATCATTTACGATTCTATAAAGTACATACACACACTCACACATAAAAATATTAATTTAAAAAAAAGTAGGCGTGGTCAATTTCTGAATTTTTTCCGGGTATTCTTCTTCTCTGGCCTGAGACCAGCCTGAATTCGTGCGAATCGTTGCAATCGGTCCTGGCGTTCTTTAGTTCTTTATAACTAACGTCACTCTCTTTTATATATATATGTAGATATAATTTTTATAAGCAGGCTGTAAAAAATTAACGACACATGAGTGTATGCGAGTCATACTTATTTTTTTTTATCGTCTACGTACATTGAGTTAAGGAGAGTCAAAATAAACAACATCATACATGAGATTAAATCTGAATATAATGAGTACTTCAAACTTTCAATATGAATATTGGTTTGATGATATTGAGACAAGTATGAGTACGTATAAGTACGATAAATTATAAGTCATGATTCAAGTATACTCACTTTTTCAGTACTCATAACTGATCTCTGGTCAAGATCAAGAAACTGATTACGCAATAATCATGTAATGGGTAACAAATTGAAAGTGTTAATATTCCAAAAAAAAAAACTTTGCAGAATAATAATTCCGAATAATGTTTTTTAATAGATATTTGATCCTAAAAATACAATGGTTAAACTTTAACATTAATATTTATGAACCGAAACCACTCTTGAGCTTATATTAAGACTGAAATATTAGTTCTAAATTATTTAAATTTTCCAAAAATTTAGTAATTTGTAATCAGCATCTCGACACGTGTCTACGAATTCTTCCTAGTTCTAGAAAATGTTATGACGAGCTTTTCTTTTTGTAGCAACGCATCACACATATGTAATTATAATTACATAATTATTAACGGTGTTTGAGATTATAAATAACTCTAACTCAAACCCCTACAAAAAGTCTGCACTTCTCTCTAAATTAAACAAATCTTTATTTTTATTTTCTTTTAATTTATCATATGTTTACAACATTATTTAACATGACCTAACTGATCTGTCACAAGATCTCTGATCTCAGTACAAGACTACGTATATATGTATGTACGTGTATATAGAAAATCAGATCATCGCTGGTTTTGATGATCTTACAACTGAAATAATTAATCAAAGCCCAAAGAAAATATCGCGAACTAAGAACGAAGCTTTTGTTACAAAGACCAGGGGTCGGTAATCTTACGCATACTCTCAAAATTGTGAAAGATCGAACAACCGAAATTGAACACGCTTCATCCATTTAACTAAAAGTGCGTTCATAGCTATGGAACACTAAGAAAATATACCTTGCCGTAGTTATAGCAAATCACAAGCGATAACTTTAAACATAATTTTTAAAAATATCTATTTATATATACGAGTATATCAAAACATTGATATTCTATAAAAAGTTTGATCAAAACATGTCCAAAAGTTTATATGTACATACATATGTATATCGAGCCATAACCGCCAAAATAATGTATCCCACACCATAATCGATTGTTGTTTTTTTATCGAAATCGATAGTTCAACATCATTTAGAATTATTAAAATTAAATGTATTACACAAAACAATATTTACATTATAAATTTTAAAATAATGGCTTTATTCAAACTGATTTTATTTAAAAAAAACCTTCCCCTGTAAAATTTTGAGTTTGTGGGATACATTTTTTCGGCGGTTATGGCTCGATATGTTCATACAACGAAAAGTAAGTTAGTATAGTTGTGACACGCAGAAGAAAATCCTTACGCGAAACCAAATATTTGTAAAGACTGTTTTTGAAATTTTGACATATTTTACAAACAAAATATGTTTATATACATATGTATGTATGTAACAATAATGCAATTAGGTAAACAATGCAAACTGGAGGAATACATACAACTTGGTTATTTTTTATTTGATTTCCAGAATTTACATTCTTTAAATATTATTGATATTGCTTTGTCTCCACAAAAACATGGTTATAGTAGCACCAAATTTAAATATTGTGAAATCCAAAAATTAAAGGCCACTACCGCAGGTACAAGGTGGCGCAAAAGTAAACTTCCGATGTTTTTTGGCTGTCACCGACCGATTATAATAATTATTGGTCAAATAAATAGTCAGCAATATTCCGCGTTCTGAAGCAGTGTAGCGTAACATTGTTTATTGACGTGTATTTCGCATGTGTTTACTACACAAATGTCAAAACAGAACTGACATTAGGGGCCTCGCAAAATTTATAGCATTTTCTGATAGGAGGATTACTTTTGCGCCACCTTGTATTAATGAAATACCAGCAGAGCTGAACCAGTATCTGAACATACAAAAGCATGCCTTCAAGCATATTAGTATGACTTATAGTGCATTTACACTTGTAATTTTCAAACTAGTTTATGATCATAAGCTACTTTCATAAACCATACCGTTTACATCAGCATTTTTGACAGTTAAGTGGTTTATCTTTGACAAGTCATAAAACAGCTGACTTTAATATTAAAAATGTAATAAAAATATGGACGTTGTTATGAAAAAAAAATTTCAAATTTGTGTTTTTCATCCAGGATGAATAAAATTCAATTACAGTTTCTTTTTTTATTTTTGAGCAAATGTCAAATGTGTCCAGCGTTGCCAAAAAAATTGTTGAAAAAACAGAGTTGCATTAGCAGAAACTGGTTGTTTGTAACTAGTTTATCTCAAAAGCTAGGTACAAAACCTGTTTTTGATTTGTATGGATAAACAAGTTTCTCAAACTAGTTTATTATCATAAACAACTTATAACTAGTTTATGGCGTAGGTGTAAATGTACTATTATACCGAAACAAATAAACTAAATTAATGAAAATGCTGAAATTAATAAAGGAGATGTAGAGGATAAATTTGGTCCACGATCAATATTAACCCTCCGATGGATGAGAAGGTATCTGGGAAGCTTTTTGCAAACTGAAATTACTGCTTAATGGTCCATGGGAAGTATACCCGATCCCTAAATGTATTCCAAGGAAATTTTATCTAGAAGCGTCTAAAAAAGGTTCAAAAGTTCAAAGCGATCTGACCAATAGTTTAGTTTTTATTGAGATTTAAAGGTGTTTAGTACGGGAACGTGTGAAAAGGTCCGCTGGGACTATTTGGCAGCAGCTTACACTCCACATGATGCAGTGACCATTGGTTAGCAGTTATTCCCACACAGAGGCCGCACCCGCTTCACGCAATATATTTTATCGAAGCCTGCCAAGTATGGTATAAATATATGGTGATTGTGCGACTCGAAGTCATTTTATCCTCTGAAAGGTTGATTTACTCTGGGAATTGCCTGAAAAGACACGAAAGGGTAATAAAGCGTAGAACGTTGTACTTCAAGTTTCGGAGAAATATTTGGTTGCAGGCCGCAATTTATGCTGACAATTTTTTCACAACTTTTGATTTGGCGCATACTTTGATCAGTTGGAACAGTGCGCTCGAATAAAACATTTGTGCCATGGAAGTTGCAAAAAAAATGGTACGCGTCCTGTTAACAGCACATTGTTCGGCTTCAACGAAGGCGATATAGCACTAGGTTCATATGTGCCCACGAAGAACAAAGTGGTAATTTTGCTGTTGACACAACATGTAAACTGTGAAGTAGAAACCGTTTGCTATTTTGGATTACAACGCCAATAAATCGGGCGTTGATACAATGGACCAGATGCTTGGCATTCGAAAATTCGGATTAATATTTCTATGCAAACGAAGAGTATAGGGGTTTATGAGTGAGCTTTATGAGTAATATCTTGATCAAAACTTAGCAAATAAAAAATCTTTAAGCGACAAACTACCAGAGAAGACTGAGGCAGGAAAAGCGGAAAGTCCAAGTGAAGGAAAACATTAGTATATTTGGCATTATGAACTGGAGTTAGCACGCACAAGATCGAAGAGCTTGAAAAATACTTCTTAATCAGATCAAGACCAACAAATTAAATTTCATAAAACTAAACTTAAACCAGTAATAGTAATATGATCAAATATGCACCGATATTCACAAATTCCATTACTTCGCATTTTATATGTACTCGTATGATGATTATTAATTTTTATGTTCAATTGATTTTCGTAAGCAGTCTATATATGAGAGCTACGATTACTTATGGACCGATTAGATGACGATTATTTTTCTCGAATTTGGACTAAAAACTATTTTTATAACATATGGAGGTATGGTTAAATAAAGACCGATTCAAAAAATTCGGTTTTGTAATTGTTATTTATTTATTTATTTAATCACCCCTATCGTGAATAAAAATTACCCATGAAATTTGTTCCCTTTTCACATTTTTCCTATTAAAATTCAATGTTAAAAAATAAAAGGGAACAAATTTCATGTGGAATTTTTATTCACGATAGGGGTGAATAAGTCTACTTATAAAAATCCTTACAGACCCGTAATTTACAATATAATATAATTATTAATTAGTATTAAGGTACAATATAATATTACGTTTTATAACATTGACATCAATAGAAAAATCAATAAGAAAATAAAATTCATTATAAACTCTACATAATCTTCTTAATCTTGGCATAATTGGATTCAAAAACTTGCAGATATAATGGTATAACATACCCTGCGGGAAATTTGTGTCAATTGTTCTGAAAGCACTTGTCCTGTGACCAGTGAATACAATATTATTTCAAAAAGGAACGAATTATGATAAGTAAAAACAAAACATATCACTTAACTGGTGTTAATGTATTTGAAGTGTAGTTACTACTGAGGAAAGGTAACTGACACAAAATTAGTCCTGCCACTGGGTTTTGTGGGTGTTATGTTCAATGTCTTTATATGGCATGATGTTGGACTAGAAAGTGGTAAAAACACATCTTTTCGGCTCTTTTTGATGGGTCACATAATGAACGCAAATGAACCTGTTCAGTGTTGGATATTATGAAACTGGTCACCAAATATGATTCAAATTTTTTGAACTTTTTTTACCAAATATTATTAAAATACGTTGACAAAAATTGTCACATTTGAACTAGTTAAGTGATATGTTCTCTTTTCACAGGTCACGTGACCTGTCCCAAAGTCTAATTGTTCGTTAGATTTCAAGCTATTTATACCCTACACCACCATAGTGGGGAGGGTATATTGGATTTGTGCATATGTTTGTAACGCCCAGAAATATTGGTCCAACACCCACCTAAAAGTATACCGATCGACTCAGAATCACATTAAGAATTTATATGACTTAATAAAAGGTAATTTACGTTCAAGTTCATTAACTTATATATATCTATTTATTATTAGTTACTTATTTATTTTATTTTTTTATTTCAGAAGCAGTAAAAGCTAACCCAGAAATAGATGACGTAGAAGGAAACATTAGAAAGGCAATTACTCTAATTAAAAAACGTCATTTGAAAAAAATTTTAAAAGAGAAGAGCATAATAAAAAATAAGTAAAATCTTGAACTTCTGCATCTACTAATATTTCTGATACAATTTTAATATTATTTTATTTTAAAGTATTTTTTGATCAATATGAAATATTTTTTTAAGATTATTATTTATGAATATTCTAAAAACTCAAATATCTTTTTGAATTAAAATATTAATGTTCCTATAATCTTAACATGAATTTAATTAATTTTTATTACAAAACTTACAGTCAGAAATATAATTATAATGTAAACTCAATATGTACATATATTTTCAAATCAAATATTTCTTCTTTTGTAATTCTTTTAATTAAATGACAATAAAATTTTATTTTTTAAGATAAAAAATCTAGTTTACATAGTTTTTAAATTAGTGCTGTCATAAGTTCGTTTTTTATGAACATGACTAAGACCCGAGTAAGTTGGATAAAATACAAAAAGTATTTAAGTTCTCATTGCACGGAAAATGTTGTGTTGAGAACTACCGACGATATTGATGAGTCGATTGGCCACTTTACCAAGGACCTTCGACGAGCTGTGCATCACGCTTCCACTTATCACGTTGAATGTAGAAATAGGACAAACAGAACTTATTTCTCTGAACTCGAACATCTCCTATCAGAAAAAAGAAGAATGAGAAGAGAGTGGCAAATTCACAGGTCTCCTGAACTGAAAGCTAGGCTACGGGAATGCAGAGATATACTAAGACATTTCTTAGAAACCCAAAGAACGGCCTCACTTAGATCTTACTTGGAAGGTCTTGATAGTACCCCACAATCTGACTACTCGTTATGGAGGGCGGCAAGAGGTTTAAAAAGACCAGTGAGAGGAAAACCTCCTTTGCGAAATCCGACTGGTGACTGGGCTAGAAATGATTCCGAGAAAGGGACATTATTTGTTAACCATTTGAGAAATGTGTTTACTATAAACAACTCAAATAATAACGAATCTGATTTGCCACCACTTGTTCTAAGACCTCCTATACCTCTAAGACTAAACTTTCGTGATGTCCAAAACGCTATTGGTACTCTGAATCTTAAAAAGGCTCCAGGTATGGATAAAATCAGCAATAAAATGCTTGTGGAGTTACCTCGTGTAGCAAGAAGAATTATCCTCTTTATCTACGCTATTTTACGCCTAGAATACTATCCTGCAGATTGGAAGGTGTCTATGATCACTATGATTCCTAAGTCAGGGAAGGACCACACCAAAGTGGAGTCATATAGGCCAATTAGCCTACTGCCGACAATTTCTAAACTGTTCGAAAACTTGTTAATGACTAAGTTGACTCCAATTCTGAATGACACTGAATGTATTCCTAATCATCAATTCGGATTCAGAGCTAAACACAGCACCATCGAACAAACACACAGATTGGTAAATGTGATAAGAGGGTCGTTTGAAGACAAAAAATACTGCTCCGCCCTTTTCATTGATGTGTCCCAAGCGTTCGACAAAGTTTGGCATGACGGTTTAATGCACAAAATTAAATTAACTCTGCCTGCTAACATCCATAAACTCATGGAAAGTTATTTATACGGTCGCAAATTTAAAATCAAAGAAGGCAATTTTTTAAGTACCGCTCAGCCAATTGAATCAGGTGTACCACAGGGTAGCATACTGGGTCCTACTTTATATTTGATTTATGCCTCCGACATGCCGTCAGACCCCAAAATCCACACGTCAACTTTTGCAGACGATACAGCCTTTATCAGCGTCCATAAGGACCACCAAGTTGCATCACAGAATTTGCAGAATTATGTTTATAAGCTAGAGAATTGGCTAGAACTTTGGAAAATCAGGATAAATGAACAAAAATGTATTTATATAACTTTCACAAATGAGATTAAAAGCAGTGCAACTTAATTGGCTAATCGGCAGAAACTCTACATTGAAATTGGATTGCAAACTTTTGTTGTACAATTCAATACTAAAGCCAATCTGGTGCTATGGAATTCAATTATGGGGTACGGCCTCAGCATCAAACATTGAAAAAAGGGATCAAAATAAAATTCTACGGATAATTACTGCAGCTCCATGGTATGTTAAAAATTCTCGAATCCACAAAGATCTAGGCGTGCCATTAGTAAAAGTCGAATTTACAAAATATGCGTCAACGTATGTCAGCAAACTTGAACACCATCCAAACCCACTTGCACGAGACATCCTTAACTTTAGTGGCCACAATCGGTTGAGAAGGAGGGATACCCTTGCTTTAACTCAAGCGCAAAACAGATGACTGGATCAGTTGATGTGAAATTTTTTAGTATCATAAAAATTTTTGTCTAGCACTGGCTGGGCTTATTATTTTCTTTTTAGTATTAAGATTTGAATACTTATTGTCGTTTCATATATGAAGATTCAATAAATAATTAAAGGCAATAAAAAAAAAATAATAAGTTCGTTTGGGACTATTTCCATGACCGGTCTTTATGGCACCGCTTTTGCCAGTTCATTTTTTACTATTCAAGAATAGGTCTTTAAGATCAGATGTGAGACAGTACACTTGGGATAACACCATAGACAGGTATTATATTAACTGACATTGAATAAGTTCGCTAAGGTTAGTTCAGCGACTACTTCACTTGCGACAATATATGAGACAGGTTTTGTATTAACCGAAATTTAATACGTCCAGTTAGGTAAGTTCAGAGACCTGTCACAAAGTGTCAATAAGGTGTCAATTAACCCCCTCCTAGAACATCCCCATGTTAAAGTGACAGGTCCCCTTCATATAAAGTGTTAGAACTGGAACCGATCCCTACCACTTTGGAACTATCGCGTGCTAAGTTTGGTGTTAGTTCCCTTTCCCCTAGGGTAGCGAGTTGATCGTTGTGGAACATTAAAATTTATATTGCTTAGCAAAAATCAGAATAGATATTACATACCATTAATTAAATTAAATAAAAAAGATACATTAAGCATGACTCTTCTACTTTCCAAGGTTGGTAATTTTACTATTGACAGTCTTGAAGAATAAGGTGGAAGAATAAAATCAGGATTCCAAGTTGAGTTGCCCAGACAAAAGAGAAGAAACCGCTTTTGGACCGATTCAATCATATTTATATCACAATATGCATTAGGAACCCAAATGACAGATCCATATTCCAAAACTGGTGTACCAAAGAAGTATATAACCGTTTAGTGATTGTTAGCTCCGTAAATTCTTTCGCCCATCGTTTTATAAAAGCTAGCACACCACGAGCTTTATTAACAATCATGTTTATATGATTTTTAAAATTTAATTTAGGATCCAAAAGAATACCAATATCCAAACATTCTGTAACTGATTCAAGTTGATGTCCACCTAATAAAAATTTACAAACAGTACTATTGATTCTTGAAAATCTCATATGCTTGCACTTTTTTAGGTTTAGTTCTATTAAGTTCAGAACACACCAATCGAAAAATTTGTTTAAATCTTGTTGCAGGTAATTTTTTTCAGCATTATTATTGTAGGTATAAAATATTTTCACGTCATCGGCATACATTAAAACGTTACATTATTTAATTACACACGGTAAGTCATTTATGAAAAGGGAGAATAAGATTGGGCCAAGATGACTACCTTGAGGTACTCCAGAACTCACAATTATATCTTTAGATGTGACATTTTGCTTCCGGTATGTTAGGTATGATTTAATCCAACTTATACTCATTTGTGTAAAGCCCATAGAACTAAGTTTTATCAGTAGCAGATTATGGTTGACTTTATTAAAAACTTTACTAAAATCAGTGTAGATGCAGTCAGTAAACTTCTTTTGAGTAAAACCACAATTAACTCTCGTAGTCAGCTCCAAAATATTAGTTACCGAAGAATGACCCTTTCTGAAATCATGTTGATAGGGGGACATTAAAGAAGAGATTTGATGCAGGAGATTGTCGGTAACACATTTATCGAAAAGTTTGGGAATTCCACTCAGCTTTGCTTATATTTATATGAATCTTATTTTAGCTGAATTTTGTATGGATACTGCTTTTCATAGGTATTTATATGCCACAGAGCCATATTTCGAGAAGATATTTATATGGGGGCTATGAAAAATAATGGAGAAACCATTTTTAACAGGTCTAGTCCTTTTATGATTACAATAATATACATATGACAAGTTTCATGCTATAATTTCAATATATTTTAATTATTCGGCAGAAAATTAATTGAAAGCGATGATTTACACCCTGCACATCATTAAAAAATTCACTTTGGAATAAAGAGAGAAAGCCGCATGTCTTGAGATATGTGTAAACTGGGATGATCCAGTAATTTCTTAAACTAAATAACAAAATAAAAAATACTCTAATGTATTAAAATTTAACATTAATATTTGATGAAGAGCTCGTTCCGCGTTTAGAAACATTATGTTTTAAACCCTATTAATGCATCAGTAGAAAGATTAAGGCGACGTAAATTTGGCCATTGTGGTTAATCCCACAGTGCAAGTTCTGCTTATCAAAAGTAGCCCACCAAGCACATTATATCACAACCAAGGTTGAGGTTCTGTCCCATTTCAAATTTGAGCATAGGTTACGAACGTTTCACTCCTAAGGCCGCTAATCAAGGAAAACACCGAATATTATGAAATAAGATAAATCGGAAAACAACTTTCAGTTGTTTTTATAATGGTTTCCTGAACTGAAGTTTTTTCTTAAACTATGTATGTAACAAAAACAAGAAATCGGATGCACGATAACATATTAAAGACGTTAGTTATTTAAAACACAAATGCTTAAAGAAGTTATTCTTTAACAAACATAAAATATTATATTATTAATATTTTGTTAATTACAAATGATCTGGAAATGTGTATCACTTTTTATACCCTACACCACCATAGTGGGGATTTGAGTTGATGTTTGGTAACGCCCATATATGTATGTATATTAGTTCAACACCCATTTTAAAGTATACTGATCGAATCGGAATCACTTCCATCTGGCTAGTTGCTCTTCGTGTAAAAATTGTGCGCAAAGTACAGGTGACAATTTTGAAGATATTTCGCTAAAATTTGGTGCGTGACCTTTTTTCGGCCCAAGGACGGATGGGATTAAAATTAGTTGAAGACGGTCCATTATTTCACCTAGTACCCATACAAATTTTTACCCGAAATGAGGGTTTATCGGTCATAAATGTTTGATTTATGCACGCATCCCAACAAATTTCATCACAAAAGAGCTGTTAAAAAAGTTGGTAATCAAATTATATTCAACACAAATATGTTTCATATATGAAAGAAATCATTCGGCTTAATTTTATGATGATCGGTCCATAATTATTTATAGTACCCACTTTTAAAAATCACTTTAACAATTATAAATCTTTTAAAAATGTTTATATCGAGATAAAATTGAACATAAACAATATTTATATGAACAGAAGTGATACCACTACCATATAGCGCCTATTGCTTAAAACCTGTTTCTACGCATATACTTAGTGTAGAATATTATACGGTCGGGCTTGACCGATTATACATTCTTACTTGTTTGTTTGAAAAGTAATGTATTGTTTTTATACCCAGATTTGTCATTCCGTTTTTAACACATCGAAATATTGGTCGTAGAACCAAAAAGATCTAGACGATCTAGCCATGTCCTTCTGTCTGTCCGTCTATTGAAGGCACGATAGAGCTTCGAAAAAATCACAGAACAATGTAATTTTTACCAAACATTCTTTGATCCGAATGATTGGCATTGGAAATGGGCAAAATCGTTCCAGTAGGATTCGAGTTATAGACCAAAGTTTTAGACAACCTCGATATTTGTCAGATATTATTTGCTATTTTCTTCAAATACAATGCAATAATATCATGAAATACTTTATTTTTATTATAGAAGGACAAGTCCTGTTCAAAATGGTAGGAATCGGTCAACGATATTTCATAGCCACCATACAAATGTCTTCCCGGATTATGACTTTATGGTACATAAATGTCTATAGAAATGCCGAATACATATAAAATTCTGCAAAAATAAGTTTCATTCAAAACGATATTTTGTTTGCATCAGTCCAAATTTTGACATGGCACCATATAAAGTCCACTTCCGAAAATCAATTAAATGTCACTATCAAATTCTGTGGTCTATAATTGGCCATAGCTCCTCATCCGACAATAACCACAGAGTATACAGAAGGTACCTAATTTATTATGTGTTAAATTTAATCGTTTTATGTTGCACGCTGCAAAAATATAAACAAAGTGCAGTTCTGAAAGAAAGAGACAAATATGTATATGTATAAATATACTCGTATTATAGAGAGATGAAATTCAACTAAAACAAACCTAAAATAAATAGAAATAACGGTACAATATTTTATGACGTTCGCTTCATAATAGGTGATTTAGTGCTGGGTATATAAGATTCGTCACAGCCGAATATAAACTCTTACTTGTTATACCCTTCACCATCGTGAGAAGGGTATATATAAGTTTGTCATTCCGTGTGAAATTTCCACAATATAATTTTCCGACCCTATAAAGTATATATATTCTGGATCCTTATAGATAGCGAAGTCGATTAAGCCATGTCCGTCTGTCTGTCTGTCTGTCTGTCTGTCTGTCTGGATGTTGAAATCAGTTTTGTGAAGTCCCAAGATATGTTCGGGATCCAAACCGTCAATAATTCTGTCAGAAGTGCTTTCGAGAAGTTTGCTATTTAAAATCAGCAAAATCGGTTCAGGTTAACCAGAGTTATGAACCAATATGTGAGACCACCTCCATAAAAATTTGATATTTTTCGTCCATTTTATTGCAATATTTTGAAATATATTGCAGATAATACCATGAAATTTTGTATACGTTGTTTGTACTATAAAAGAAGAAAGTGTGCGGAAAAAAGTAAAAATCGGTCCATGATTTCTCATAGCCCCCATACAAATATATATATTCCCGAAATATGGCTTAATGATAAATAAATGCCTATAAAATTGGAATATCAAGACAAAATTCAGCAAACATAAGTTTTCCACAAAAAGAAATCACAAACTGAAATTTTTTTTTAGTTCGGTCCATATTTGACCATAGACCCCATATAAAGTCCACTTCCGAAATTCACTTAAATACGCATAAACCAGACATAAATAATGTTAAACGGCTAAAATTTGACACAAATACTCTTTATAGGCAAATAAATTATTGTACTAAATTTTATGGTGGTCGGCCCACAACTGGTCATAGCTCCCATACAAGGACCACATCTGAAAAAAATTTGTCCCTATATATATTGTATAAATATCGTTACCGACTCAAAACTTTGTACAGATCATGTACATATATACAAAAATCATTCCACACAATTTTGTTAATTTCGGTCTATTTTTAACCGTATGCCCCATATAAAGCCCTCTTCGGAAAATCCCTTTAATACTCATAAATCGCTTATAAATAAGGGTACCAATCCAAAATTTTACACGGATCATTTACATACATGCCTAAATCTAACTGCTGGATTTTGAGAATATCGGTCCATATTTGACTATATCCCCCACATAAGGTCCACTACCGAAATCCACGTTAATACTAATATATATCTTAAATATACCGTTATTACGTTGAAATTCTACGTGAAATATCCCCATATGCATGAAAATAACTGTTCCAAAATTTAAGAAGATCGGCCCATAATTTGTCATACCTGCCATATAGAAGCATTTCCAAAAACAAATAAATTCGGGTCAAAAAATATTCTTTTCGGATTTAACCCATATTCGGTCCATATTTTATAATCATGATATATATCGTTGGAAAGCTATTTTTAATACCTTTTATTTAATGTATTACAAATTATCAGACACCCAGTAGTTCCCGAGATATAGGCCTATATATTTCCAACTTTAAGGGCCCGCCCCCTCGAAAATAGGCGTGGCCGCCAAAAAAATTTTTTTTTGCTGGTATCTCTTCTAAAATCCCTATTTGTTTTTTTTTTTTTAACAAAATCACTAAAACCGAATTGTACCCCTTTTTTATACTCTGTTTGTTAAATTACACTCAAGATTATTATGAACATCAGACAGACTCTGTAAATTATGGTAAGAATTGGTAATTAAATCAATTAAAAATGGTAAAAATTAGACAACATTTAAAAATATTTAACATAAATTATGTTGGTCGTAAAATTGTCTTTCAAACAATATATCAAATACTAATAAAATTTGCACTAAGACTGAATAGAAAACACAGAATTAGGATATTCTAGTCTAGTGTAGTTTCTGTATTTCTTATTACGCTTAGGTGAAGGGTATTTAAGATTCGGCACAGCCGAATATAGCACTCTTACTTGTTTTTACTATATTTGCTTAAAATGGTTTGTTGTTAAAAATTGTGAGGCATAAATCGCCCTTATTAAGCTTTAGAAATACATATGTACTCGTATGTATGTATGTAGTTACTTAGTAGGTAGTTTGTTAGAATGAATAATATATGATGGTTACATACCTGTCCTATTTGGTCCATTAATTTGTATTGATTCAATTGAAGAAAGCTGCCGCTTTGCTCAATGGAAATACGCCTTGATTCACGTAATGGTGGTCTTCGCCTATTTGACCTAGGACTACTATACGGGCTAGCATATGGACTATATGGAACATTTGGATATATAGGTCGAGATTCTAGGGACTGTGTTTTAAAAATTACGCCAGTCTTTTGTGATGATAGTGACAATGATCTAGTAATCACACCACCTTCATTCTCGATTACTTCATCTACAATGTGGGATGTTTGATCAATGTCGTCAGCATTTGTTGTGCTCGAACGAGTAACAAGGTCATCTTCAGGATTTGATAATTGTGGGCTTTTCGATAGACGCTCTTTGGATTGATGGCTGACCATGAGTTGTTTATATTTCAAATCATCCCCAATTTCAATTTCTGGCAGTTGAAAAAATATATGCTCATCATCATCGTCTGTTTCAGGATAAAGAATGGATGATGAATCTTGTACAATTTCAAGCGATTGGGATTTTAAAAATGAGGACTGTCTTTTACTTTGGCTCTTTGAAGCTGAATTAGTGCAATAGGAGGAGTTATTTGTTATTTGAAAAAGCAATCGAGATGACAAAGCATTGGTTAATTCGTTAGCAAAATTTTCACTTTCAGATTGGTAATTAATATGGTTGTGATGGTGGTGGATGTGAAGGTGGTTGTGATGAAAATGGTTAAATGTATTGCAAGCATGCAATGGTAGTACGGTTATATATGGGGATTGACATGCATGTTTAAATGTCATTTGATTATTGATTGCTGCCGTACTAGTACTAGCGCTAGTGTTAGACACATGAACGGCATCCGTGTTTTTATTAGTTATATAATGTGCTATAGTTTTACCTCTTTTTGCTCCTCTTGCGCTCTGAGGAGCTGCGCTTTCATCCAGACTTTGTTTAATGCTTGGCTCTATGTAGTCTTTTTCCAATTTACATATGTTTGAGACTCTTCCTTTGGTCGTGTTTTTGCCATCTAAAGGAATCATAGCGGAAGAAGTAGTTGCAGATGTGCAAATTGTTCTGTAGATAGACGGCGACAAATTAACTGAATCTTTAGTGCCGGTACTAGACTTCTCAGGGACATTTTCTTTTAAAATCTCATCTGAAGATGTCTGATTCAATTTAATGCCTTCTAATTGGCCTGAAGGAATGTAAATATCTTGTTTTTGGTGAATAACAGTTCTATCACAACCATTTCGTAGCTGATCCCCCAAAGTATTTCTGTCATCATAATCAGCATCGTCAACATCGTCCATACATGAGTGCATTGATATTGGATTGTTTTCAATTGATTCAGGTGATCTTCGGCATGGACTTTGAACATTAGAATCACTAAAGGGCACATTGGCGCACAACTTAAAATCCTTTTGATCTTGAAAAGATTGTTGCTGATGGGAACAGTTTCTTTCAATGACGCTCATATTCGACAATATTTTTTTTGATGCCCTATTGCTGTGGCCACTCGCTTGACAAATAGATGCCGAGCCATCCTGATGCTGCATTTTTCCCATTTTCCCATGATGGTTATGCATATGATCTTCCATTGTATTTTAAAGAAAGAACACTAACAATATTCTTAGCATGATTGTTGTGTACTAGAAATAAATTAAAATAAAGTTTATTTTTATTGAGTCTTCTTTTTAACTTCACAAATATGTATGTATAATTGGCAATAAGGAAAACTTGAGACTATAAGATCTTCAACAAGTTATATGTTCCTGAAAAAATCAATAATTAACAATTGTTAAACAATTGTCGTTAAGAGCTTTTCTGGCATACATTTTACCGATTTATTCATTTAACCTTTTCGCTAAATAATTATTTATATCGGTAGAGTAACGAATATTAAAAAGTTTAGGTTAAGCTATCGTCATTGTTTTGGAAATACATACACAGCAATTTTTAAAAATAGGTTACAAATGACAGGATTTTCAAAACTTACGCAGGACAAACAATTGCAATTAAAGAAATTTCCTGCCATGAATTTACCCAATAATTCTCTTTTGAATATTTACACATACAAAAATGTCGACGCTATGCAAAGAAAAAATACTTGATCTAAATTTATTTTTATTATTATTACTTTAAAAGACTATCTTTAAATCTTATCTTTAGTTATTTAAAAATGTTAACAGAAGCAAATATATGAGAAATGATAGTCAGAATAGAATATTTATACTTCTGTAGAATTCACGTATTTTAAAAGTTAACAAATGCCCCAATGTTTTTATATTGAAGGGAATTAAAAAGAGTTTGTAGATTATTTAAATTAAAAAAAACGAGCAAAAGGAGTACATTAAACTTAAACAAGAGCTACAAAAATAGCGAACTTCGATATTATTAGATAATTCGATAAACTGTCATATTTGGTTTATATTAAAATAACGTTTTATATTTTGTTGCAATTTTGTCGTTTTTAATTTTTTAATTATGTATGCATGTACATATATACATATGCATATATACATATTTATTCGAATCCAATACAACAAGACATACGTCTTATAATTATAGTATTTGGTTTTTGTATTGTAAGTACATAATTGGGTAAGAAAAATATATATTATTATGAAAAATAATTAATTAATTACTAGAAATAAAAAATAAGTTTAAATTAGTTAAATAAGAACATAATAAGAAGGATACAGTATTAATTTGGGGTAAAAAATTTATATAACTCTTTCTCAAAAAGCAAGGCGTTGCTGATGGATTTATTGGCAGGTAGTAGCGAGTTTCAAAGGCGGATAGACGCTAAGAAACCTGACTACTATATCTAGTATGAATTATATCATAAGATCTTATTGAACGCATAAAGGATATTCATGTTTAAATATTATTTTGTGTAATAGCATTAGGGTTTTAATTTTCAACAGGTTACTCAGATATACTCGTATATATGTATATACTCCACCGGGCTTTACTGTTTCCTTAACATGGTGTCTTTGATTTGTCTCCACAGGACGAAGCCAGCAACATTTATTGAAAATGATTGCCTCAACATTTTTGTTTTCCGACGATATTTTAAACAGCCTTCAAATATCTCTGAATAGATAAAAATATGCTTTTCAATGATCACATAAGTTACATTATTAATAAAGGTAATGGCCCATAATCATAGTCATAGAAAAAGCATACTTTAAGTAAAAGTAGACTTTTAAACAACAAAAACATATAAATTTTGTTCTGAATTTAAAACAAAAGCATGCTTTTGCTTAAAGTATGCTTTTTCTATGACTATGATTATGGGCCAATATGTACAACTATAGTATATACATTTATTAATTGAAAATCTAAACCACATATGTATGTATTTATTGAGAATAAACTGTTGATTTTCAAAGTAGTAGTCCACGCGGTCTTATTTTATGCAGCACCGAGTAACGAAGTAATTCGCTACATACGTACATACATACGAGTATTTATGTATATTGTTTAATTTTTTGGTAATGAATTGTTATAATTTTTATTTTATTCACATGTGGAAATATGCATGTACATTAGGGTGGCCCCAAAATAAAATTGCGGATGTTCCCGACTAATATGAAAATTTGATTCATTTTAAGACTACGTTTCTCATTTTTTTTTCCTGGGGTCAATATTTGGCGAGCTGGATCAAAGGATAAAAATGTCCTTTTTAGAGGGTTTTTGATTTTTTCACATTTCCCCCAAGGGAACTATATGCAATTTTAGTATCATATGAAAGGTCTTTGAGAGGCGCATTCAATGGGTTATCTAAAAATTAAAAAACAATTTTTTAATTCAAAAATTTTTAAAATTTCAGACAAAATTTTAGTGTTTTTTTATTTTTTCATAGAATTTAATTAAATTAAATGCTGTTTTGAAAATATGAAAACATCCGCCCACTGTAACAAACAACGCTCCCCCCCCGCATACAACTCCAATACAAAAATTATGTCAGTTTCAGTCTATTTCATTTATTAACAACTTTTTGACATCTTCGTGATAATCTAATTTTTTAAGCTTCAAAATCGTTCTAAATTTAAGTTTTTTCAATATAACACACATGCAATGAAATTTTCGTATTTCTCGCTTCCAAATTGGCACCGGCTACGTGTACGAGTAGCAAAGAACGAAAGAATGCGCAGTTGTTTTTGCACGCGTAAAATAATGCATAACGCATATTTTTTCTGTAATTTTTTGGTTTTTTATTGTTTTTTTGGCGGCGCGCAGGTTTTTTTTTAGCCTGTTAGCTGACACCTCAGCTTTAATTTGGTATAGGACTCCATGTGTCGCACAGCTTCGCACACAACTAAAAGTCTAACGAAAAATCATGAATGTTTATTTTTTTTGGCTCAAAATATATTGTCAAAGGAAATTTTTTTTTAATTTTTAATTTTTTTTTTTTATTTTTATAATGCTTAATGTCTATTTTAAGTGTAAAAATACTTATAAGCTTTTGAATATGACATAGAAAACTATCACATTTGAGACCTGTTCAAATAATTCAACTTTGTGCTGCTCGGGACAGAAAACCAATGGAGATATTTAACAGTTTTTAACCATCTGTGCAAAATCAAAATCGGAGAGCAGAAGGAGTGGTCGTACAGCAATGAAATTTTGCAGAAACACTTCTTTGGGCTAAATTAAGAAACTTTGAAAAAAATCTTGGAAAACCGCCCACTGCCACACCCACCTCCCATATAACTGCACTTGCCAAAATTTTTATTTTTGGACCTAGGGACTTAAAATTCGGGACACTTCTTGTCCTGAGTTCTCCTTATGAAAAAAAATTAAACATATTGGAGATGCCACGAAAATTTCATATAAGTTAAAAAATGTTAATTTTTATTCAAAAGTTAAACATGTGTTGTCTCCATGCAAAAGAAGAGAATATCCCCAACAACCCTCCACGAAAGATATTAGCCTTCAAATACACCGAAAATATCGTAACACCTTATTCATTAAAACAAATTTTTTTGCTTTTAATAAAAAAAAAAATTAAGTTGCCAATATTGACACGCCAAATTAGGTTATTTATAACTTTCAGCTTGATAAAATATATATATTTACTAAAAAATAAAACAAAAGCCATAGCTATAAACTTACACACAAAAAAGTTTTTTATTTGGACAATAATTTTAATCTAATTTCATTGAAAACATTTCCATTGATTTCTGTTAGTTTTTTTAACTACAAAATTTCACCTTGTTGAATTTTTTTTATTAAAATATTTCTTTACGAAACCAAATCATTAAAATTGGAAAGTTTAAAACCCCTATTTTTCCGCCGAAATACCACTGTGGGGCGCACAAATGACGTCACGCAAAAAGCAATCCCATTGGCTAATAATTCAAGCTGTCAAAATTAAAAACAGAAGTTTTTGTAAAGTAACAGTGGAACAATTTTAATTTTTTTGTTTTCTACATTAATTTATTAAATTTCCTTTTTCTTGTATTAATATGTAGAGAAATTTCGGTACTAAGTGACCTTATTCTAAAGCACATACTTTTATTTCTTCTGCTCCTTCGATTTATTTTGCTTCCGTCATATGTGCTTGAAAATATCCAGTTGTTAGTCACAACTTATATTCATTTAACTTTATGGAATTTTCATCGCATACTGGAAATTTCGTCATTTTCTTTTAGTAGTTGTTTTTGGGGAAACTGTAGGTTACAGATTTTCCACCAGCGAAAATAAATAGTAACACTTTTTTAAAAACATTGATCAAGTTTACTGAGGACATACGAAGAGCTGTACATCACGCCTCCACATATGACGTTGAGTGCAGAAGTGGGACAAACAGAACTTATTTCGCTGAACTCGATCATCTCCTGTCAGAAAAAAGAAGAGTTAGAAGAGAGTGGCAAATTCACAGATCTCCTGAACTGAAAGCTAGGCTACGGGTATGCAGAGATATACTAAGAAATTTCTTAGAAACCCAAAGAATGGCTTCACTTAAATCTTACTTGGAGGGTCTTGATAGTACCCCACAATCTGACTATTCGTTATGGAAGGCGGCACGAGGTTTAAAAAGACCAGTTAGAGGAAAGCCTCCTCTGCGAAATCCGACTGGTGACTGGGCTAGAAATGATTCCGAGAAGGGGACTTTATTTGTTAACCATTTGAGAAATGGGTTTACTATAAACAACTCAAATAATGCATCTGATTTGCCTCCACTCGTTATTAGACCTCCTGTACCTCTAAGACTTAGTGATGTTCAAAGCGCTATTGGTACTCTGAATCTTAAAAAAGCTCCAGGTATGGATAAAATCAGCAACAAAATGCTTGAGGAGTTACCTCGTGTAGCCAGAATAATTATCCTATTTATTTTCAATGCTATTTTACGCCTAGAATACTATCCTGCAGATTGGAAGGTATCTATGATTACCATGATTCCTAAGCCAGGGAAGGACCCCACTAAAGTAGAGTCATATAGGCCAATTAGTCTACTGCCGACAATTTCAAAACTGTTTGAAAAATTGTTATTGGCTAAGTTGATTCCAATTCTGAACGACACTCAATGTATCCCAAATCACCAATTCGGGTTCAGAGCTAAACACAGTACCATCGAACAAACACACAGATTGGTAAATGTGATAAGACAGTCGTTTGAAGAGAAAAAATACTGTTCCGCGCTTCTCATTGATGTTTCCCAAGCGTTCGACAAAGTCTGGCATGAAGGTTTAATGCATAAAATTAAATTAACTCTGCCTGCTAGCACCCACAAACTTATGAAAAGTTATTTATATGGTCGCAAATTTACAATCAAAGAAGGCGATTTTTTAAGCCCCGCTCAGCCAATTGAAGCAGGAGTACCCCAGGGTAGCATACTGGGTCCAACTTTATATTTGATTTATGCATCCGAAATGCCGTCAGACCCCATAATACATACTTCAACTTTTGCAGACGATACAGCCTTTATTAGCGTTCATTAGGACCATCAAATAGCATCACAGAACTTGCAGAAATATGTTTATAAACTAGAGAATTGGCTTGAGCTTTGGAAAATCAGGGTTAACGAACAGAAATGTATTCATATAACTTTCACATTGCGAAAAGATACCTGCTCGTTCATCAGAATAAATAATCAAATTATCCCGCAACACAATGAAGTCAAATACCTCGGAATCCACCTCGATCGTCGTTTAACTTGGAAGTCTCATATCGACGCAAAACTTACCCAGATGAGATTAAAAGCAGTGCAAATTAATTGGCTAATCGGCAGAAATTCTACATTAAAGTTGGAGTGCAAACTTTTGTTGTACAATGCAATTCTAAAGCCAATCTGGTGTTATGGAATTCAATTATTGGGTACGGCCTCAGCATCAAACATTGAAAAAATTCAAAGGGGTCAAAATAAAATTCTACGGATAATTACTGCAGCTCCATGGTATGTTAAAAATTCTCGAATCCACAAAGATCTAGCATTCCTTTGGTGAAAGTCGAATTTACAAAACACGCCTCAAAATATGTCAGCAAACTTGAACACCATCCAAACCCACTTGCACGAGACATCCTTAACTTTAGTGGCCATGTTCGGTTGAGAAGGAGGGATACCCTTGCTTTAACTCAAGCGCAAAACAGATGACTGGAGCAGTGGATGTAATTTTGTTGTAGTATCATAATATTTTGTCTAGCACTGGCTGGACTTATTATTTTCTTTTAGTATTAAGATTCGAAAACTTATTGTCATTTCATTTCTGAAGATTCAATAAATAAATTAAATGTATTAAAAAAAAAAAAAATTGATCATGTTCTATTTTAGTACAATTTCTCACATGATCATGAAAATGCATATTTTTTTATAATAAAATCGAAAATCTTAAGGAATTTTTAATGTTGGCTCAATCTACGTCAATCATGCGCATGACATAATCTTATTTCTATCCTTCTTGGTCGTGGTTCTTACTGTCAAGTGGCCATATCCAAAAATAATTTACAGCTAAATCGGCTTTAAAATAATGCTAAAAAAAATACTAAACTGCCAAAAAATAATGCTAAAATTTTAATTGTATTATTTTGTGTAATTTTGGATAATATATCAATTTAAATGGTTTATTTTTCGTAATTCTTCCGTATAAACACTTATTGCACATCATTTCAATGAAACAAACTGATGAAAAAGTAACAAAATATTTATTGAAGTATATGTACATATTTATGTACATTCATAAAAAGTTTTTTTTTAACAAAAGGTATCATTAAATTCAATATCACATTAAATTATTAGAAAATTAACATAAAATCAAAATCAATACAATTTACATAAAATATTTTACAAAATATTTAAATTAAAAATTAAATACGTCATCGAAGGTATATTCATTATCTTCTGAAGATTCGTTCGATATATCATTATAATATATATAATTTTATCACTTTTTTAATGAGATCATTCGTTATTTTAAAATTTTCGCAACATGTATTCATTCTTTTCAAACCACACCTAATATAAAGTAGCGAATTCATAGTGTTTAACATCATTCTATTTCGAATTTTCGTTTTTATGGGATTCATGCCACTAAACCCCCTTTCAACTTTCGCGTTGCTAAATGGCAAAACCAGGAACTTCATTGCAAAAGTAGCTAATTCACTAAAGGAATTTTCATTTAGTGGATTTTTATATTCATATACATTTACCCAAAAGTCAACTGTTGAATTCTTATTTAAACATTCATATGAATTTAGTTTCCGCCACTGATGTTCCAAAGCTGTAATTTCTTCTACAGGCAAATCAATAAATTCTTCTTTAAAATGTTCGTTTAGTTTGCATTTATTAATTTTTAAACAGTTTTCTACACAAAAGAAGTTAGGTTTTGTTAAATTATGAAATTTTTTTGGCAATCGTTATCTAAGTTGGCATATTAGTTGAGCTACAAAATCTCGGCATGAAAATCGTATTTGTTTTTCTATTTCAAAAGTTATGATATCTCTTTTTGATTCCAAATATTTTTCAAAACCGTAATTAAAATATAATAAATTTTTATCATTGTATAAATTTTTTAAGATGTTTGCTTGGTGGCATGACTCTAACGTTGCAGCAATTTCAAAGTGAGTTTTTAATTCTAGCCATTGATTTTCTATAATTATTATTGTTTTTTGGTCATTTTTATGAAAACGAGACGCTGCTACGATATGTTTAGATGTTTTTCCATGCATAACAAGGGTGCTTAGTTTTGGTTTCAAAATACATTGGCAGTACTAACATTTTATCTCTTGGGCATTTAATTTCAAATAAATTGTATATTTGACTTGAAGGCAACTTCGATTAGAATTTTTTAAAATTTGTTTATTAATACTCGTAAGAGGAATAATTCTCATTCAAAATATTAATTAATATTTTGAAAAAAGGGCTAAAAGGGCTACATTGAAAAAAAAATCCGTTTAAAGCCACATCCTGTCAAAATTTTCGATAAAATGCGAAAAGGGGCTAAATTATAAAAGGTTTCTTTTAAAAATAAAACAACAAACACATTTTTATAAAATAATTTATAAGATCTTTCGAATGGTATATAATTTATCTAAGAAAACTTAAGAAATTTGGGCGTTATTGTCGAGCAATAACACAATTTGCTATAACACAATTTGCTCGACAATAACGCCCAAATTTTTTAAGTTTTCTTAGATAAATTATATACCAGGTTTTTCTATTTCATTGAATTTTGTATCACTGTTTATTTCAATTACATTTCATATTACATTTTAAAAATAAGATACATATGTACGTAGATTAAATACCTACATATTATTAAATAGTACATACACATACATTTAAAATTGGTCGTTACTGAACAAAATTTCGATTTCTTGTTCATCATCATTTTCAGTCCATAAGTGTCTTATCAATAAAATATTTAGATTTTTTATATGTTTCATTCGAATTAATTTTTCAGCACACTTCGTCAGGTATTTTGTAGTTTGAACAACATACATTATCTCCTTTTAGGCTACATTTAATGTGTATTAAACTGTTCTGGGTTGAGTACGAATATGTCAATATGTGTAAGGCAAAACTGGACAGTTTAAGAAATGGGTTGTTACTAATAGCATTATTTATATATTATTAGATTAAAGGAAGAAAGAGTTCGAAAAAACTAAAATGTAGCAAAAAGTAATAACGGGCTAAAAGATAATTGTAAAACGTGCTAGATTTACGCGTTTTTTAGTTTAGGGCCAATTTTCTTTTTTCGCGTTCTGAGTGACTAAAATCGGGCTAAATCTAGTCCGAAACGGGCTAAGTTGGTATCGCTGTGTAAATATCACCACTATTTCAGTTGAATTGTGTTGTCAAAGTGGACGGACAGTTAATAGATTCGATAGCAGCCGTATACACAAAGTTTTGGCATTTACAGCCATAGATCCCAGGCACTATACTCGTATGTAGTTATAGCACACAGTGAAACTACTTTTACTGGCACGGAATTGTTTGCTGGGCTTAATCGATTCTTGAAGTTTTGTTTAATAAAAATAAAGAAGTTGAATAAAAAATAAATCCCGGTACTGCTGGACTACCCTGGCATTATAACCAGTTTGGCATGACTCATCTGATTGTCATTAAAAGAGTTGGTAAATTGCTCAAATTTAAATTCTTAAAATCATAAATAACTAGCCACCTTATTTCTCTACATCACGTTTTCATAAACTTTCCAAAATATTATTACCACATTTCGTCTTTATGTTCTTAAAAGTATTATATTATTTGTTATCTTTATCTATTTTAATTAATTTATTTTTTTCTTATTGGGTTTTGTAAATTGTTTCCCAATTATTATTGCACAATTTGGATCAATTTCAATTTTATTTGAATCAATTTTGCATCTATACGGGATTTACATGTAAGGCGACGATCCAGGTGTATACCGAGGTATTTAACTTCGGATTATTGTGTTATTGATTGATTATTGATGTAAATAGAAGAGCATGATTCTCTACGCAATTTAAAGGTTATGTATGTGCATTTCTGCTCATTAACTTTTATACTCCATTGCTTCCATTGCGTAGAGACGCAATGTAAAAGTTATGTGCTTTTATCCTCCATTGCTTTAACCAGTTTTCTAATTCAGATATTTGATTTTGTAGGTAGCAAGATGCTTCTTAAGGGTTTTCATGAATGCTTGGAATAGCAGTATCATGTAGCAAATGTGTAAGTACGATTGTTTGTTCGCATATCTGATGTATATATCAAGTATAAGAAGGGTCCCAGGATACTTTCTTGAGGTACTCCTGCTTCAATAAGTTGTCAGGAGCTTAAAAACTCTCCTTCTTTAAGCTAAAATGGTCGACCAGTTAAATAGCTTTCCAATAACTTATGTGTGTTTACGGGTAAGTTTAGTTTCAACTTGTATATTAGATCATCATGATACACTTTTTGAAACGCTTGATAAATGTCGATAATAAGAGCGGAAGAATATTTTTTTCAAATGTTTTTTTTACGATATTTACAAGTCTATGGCTTTTTTTTCGTTAGTACTGTGTCCTCTTCTAAATCCAAACTGATGATTCGGAATACAATTGTTTTCAATAAAAATCGGTATAACTTGTTCATGAGTATTTTCTCAAATAGCTTTGACATATTCGACAATAGGCTTAGGTATATTTGTAATCAGTGAAACCTTACATTCTGGTGGATAATATTCAAGGCGTAATATAGATTTAAAAATAAGAAGTATTACTTTTATTGACATCCGGGTTGGCTGCATAAGCATCGACAATAGCCTTTTCGATCTCTCGAATCACAAAATGTTGGTGGTGGCAGTCAATTGTTTTATTCGATGTGTTTGGGGTAAATACTTGTTTTAAATGATTAACAAATTGATTCCCTTTTCAGTGTCATTTCTTGCCCAACTACCACTTAAATTTCGCAAGGGCGCCTTACATAAGATAGGTCTTTTAAGACTATTAGTGGCTCGCCATAATGAGTAATCCGATTTCTACATATTTACTTAGAGATTCAGTCTTCCGATATTCCAAGAGCTCTTTAAGTCTTTTTATGCACTATTTTAGCTTAGATTTGAGTTATGGCTATCTCTGCATTTGCCACTCTCTTCGAATTCTGCTTTTTTTATTTAAAAGCAAAGGAAGAATAAGAGAAATTAAAGAAATACAAAAAAAATGAGAATATGAAGCGGAATCGTCACACACTTGTATTTCTACTCGCACAGACCAAATGCCTGAAGCTAAAGATCTAAATTTAAATTTTTATAAACTCTAGTAATAAAGGGTGCTTCATTTACAGGTTTTATTTTACAGATCACGCGGCAACCTTTCAATGACTAAAACAAACATACATTACTTAAGGTACGGTCACACAAATATTTGCCGAAAAAGACGTAACCACTAAATAAAATATATTTAAACTCGTTTGTTTATTAAAAAAAACTTTGTTTTTTTAGGACAGGACACAACAAATATTTAGTTTAATTTGATTTGATGCTGTATGATCTTGCAAAAATCTTGAAATAGTAAACAACGCTTGTTTGAGTAAATATTTGTCAAGTGTGACCGTACCTTTAGAATTAGTTGTAAAATTACTTGTTTCTTATCTGTTAGTAAACAGCTTTTTTCTAGTCATTTGCATGATCACATTCTGTTTTGCTGAACATATGTCAAATATTGAAAAATCCTATTCTTGAGTTAAAAAATAATTTTTTGATATATATCCCACTCGCATCCCATTAAGCGATTATAAAGGCCTTAAAGTAAATTGTATAAGCTTTCTTTAAAAAAAACGGCCCAAATTGAAAAAAAATTAAAAAAAATATTTCAAAAAAAAAAAAAAATAAAAAAAAATTTTAAAAATTAAAAAAAAATATTTTTGAAATGATTGAAGAAATAGCTATCTAAAGCCCTTTGGATAATTTTTGCTAGGACCAATAGGTGAAAAGTTACACTCATTTTAAAAAAAACCTGTATGACTAAAATTGACCAAAATTTCCAACTTTGACCCCCTCTAACTCCGCCACTTCTGGACTGATAGAGCTAAACATTTGTGTCTGGCCTACTATCCAATAGTACTAACCTAGATTCAAATTTCATCCAAATCGATTTTTAACATTGGGTCACTTGACGTGAAATTCACCATATATGTATATGTATGAAATTATATCTTTAAAAATTAAACGTCACATATTGTTCTTTCGGTTCATAACAAAGATTCCGACATTTAATCATCTACATATGTATTTCAAGTGTTTTATTTAAAAAAAAAAAAATGATTCAGCATCGAATTTCATAAATTTAGACAAACATTTTTGTTTTATTTTTATCTGCATATCAAAACCACAAATCCATGCCCTTGCACTACAGAACAATTATTTTATTATAATCTTTTCAACTGAGTATATCACTATTATTATTGTAGCCTGCACTGTATGAATATACATACATACATACATTTTTACGAGTATGTATATTTACAATTTATAATAAATACTCGTAATTGTATTTAATCAATGTTTACTTTGAGCAGAACTAAACAAAAGAATTTTCCAACTGGAGACCAGAAAAAGAGACCATTGAGTACATGTGTATAATAAACGAACTGAAAGAACAACAAATCTAATTTTAGATTTAGAAGAGAATTATTTCGGGCAACTATGATCGCCATGATGATCGTTTCGATGCTCGCCAGTGTGAACAGAAGAAAATGTTTTTAGTTTGATTTTTGTCCCCAAATAGTAAGATTGTGAAAAATTAGTGAACATTTTCTTTTATACTCGTATATAAGTTATCAAATATACATACATACATATATATAAGTTATCGCACTAGGGATGATTCGAAAATATTGCCATTTCCATCTGATTGTATTCGTATGCGCTGCGTTTATTATACAAATGAATGCAGAAATAGCTTCCTTCAATGCTTTAAGGCCAATTATTCTTTTGGGAGCTCCTTCACATGTGATAAGTGGTGAACATATTTCGTTAGAATTCTATGCAGCTGTTGAATCGGGAGATTGTGCAAAAAATGATTTACAGAGTCTACTTCATAATTTTTTAGAAAATTTGCAGAGAAATCTGTCCACGTCATCAATTCTAAATACGGTTTTGGCTAAGCCGATAGATATTGAAAGGAATCGATATGAACTGGGGAAATTAAATGATCTGGCCGATTACTTTCAACACTCATCGGAAACTGCGGGACGCTTTGCACAAATTGCAGAGCATTTTTTCGAGACGTCCAAGAATGAGAGTCACTCTTTGCTGCTTAAATTACGACAAGTTCCGTCGGCTCAACGTTTCCTGCCCACCTATGTGAAAATGCGTTTAACGGATTATTTTGCCGAAATGGAGTTTTTTCACGTCATGTTTTCGGAAATCATCGATGAGGCTCTTGAATACATTGTAGATACTTTGCGATCGATTCAGATAACCTTTTTACGCTATGCCGACATTCAGAGGGACACATTGCGCACATGGAATTTTAAATCAGATGAATGGTGCTGCAATAACTACATGGATTTCCTGCAACAGTGGTCGGCACACATTTTCAAGTGTTCAGTCAGTGACGGTCTTCAAGTGGCATACGACGTTTATGCTACTACTGAATCATCGACCAAATACGTTATGCGTCAACTAGAGTTTCGCATTCAACGTCTCTACAATTGTTTCATTTTTGGCAACTACGAAATGAGATGTCAATTTCTACGCAAACCCGAATCTGATTTTGAAAAACTTTTCGCAAAACTTGACGAATTACAACAATATATTGATATAAAAATAAAACGTGGACGAGTAACAAATGATCGTTCCAGTCGACGCCGTCGTCAGCAAGATGGCATCAACCAAAACGCAATGTATGATAAATGCATACCGTATGGATTTCCAGATATTCAAATGATGAGCAGCTTAAAGACATGTTTTTATTTCCCAAATTCAAATCAAGTTTAACAAAAACACCTGTAGCAAGGAACAAATTCCATAAATATTTAATTAATGTTTAATGCACGACCGATGCAACAGTTCAAATTGTAATAAAGATTATCATACATAATTATATGTATATTAAGCAAATAAGAAAGGACATAATGGTGACAATAAAAAATCAACTTTGGATTTTTAATTCTTTTTTTATCTAGACAGATTGTTGTATGCAGACTCACATATTAAAAACTTAAGTCAACCCAGTTTAATTTTGCAAAATTAATTACATTTAACTATACTTGTGTGTTTGATAAAAGTTTTAAATGTTTTATAAAATTAATTTTAACTCAATAAAAACACAAAAAAAAAAAAACAAGTCAGAGTTTATATTCAGCTGTGCCGAATCTTGTATACCCCCAACCAAATCACCTATTATGGTGATAAAATATTGTACCGTAATTTCTATTTATGTATTTTAGGTTTATTTTCATTTCAATAACGATAAAAAAAAACTTTGAAAATATTAATGATTATTTAGCTATTGTTGCATTTTAGTAATTTTCATCTTGAAGGTCACAAAAGTAGTTTGCATTTTTTAAATTCCTGTTAATTTGTTTAGTTTTTTAGTATTTTTTTAATTTTTCATCGAATTGTTTTATATATTTTATTAAAAATATACGTGGTTTACTCGTACGTATTCCAATTGTTATTAGTAATAACACTATGCGACAGTCAACATCGGGATGGGATGAAACCAACGGGAAATGTTATATCGGCAAAAAAGAAGTTATACGTGTATGTAAATGTATTAATTTTTAGTAACAAAATAATAAAATATTTAAGTTTAAATGAAAAGTGAAATTCCAAAAATTTTAAGACGCATGCGCGGGCTAAAGATATCACTTAATTGAATATTTTTTTTTCAAGTATTACCTTTTTAAGTCTAAGACAGCAAAATATTACTATTAGAACTTCATTAATTAACTTTTATTTTTTCCCATACACAAGCGCCCCACCCTAATATACATATCTCTTGTAAATAAAGTTATTAAGATCAAAAGCCTCACCTTATAATCTCACCATTTTTTATAACCTGTTTCTTAACTTTTGTTGAATATGGAAAAATGTTTTTTTAATTTTATAAATTTTTAAATTACACTCAAGATTTTTATGAATATCGGACAAACTCTATAAATTATGGTGAAAATTGGTAATTATTGTACATCAATTTTAAATGGTCAAAATTAGATAAAATTTTTAAGCATTTGAAATTAATTATGTATGTTGTTGTTGTCTTTCAAACAATATATAAAATTCTAAGCTATTAGTTGAAAAAAAAACACTGAATAAGGATATCCTAATCCTATAGCGAGTGTAGTTTTTGTATATCTCATTATATGTAGGTGGAGGGTATTTAAGGTTCGGCACAGCCGAATATTGCACTCTAACTTGTTTAATTTGCAAATTACACTGTAGAACAAATTCAGGTTAGCAAAATTTAGGTCGATTCTGAGAGTGAGGGGTGAAAATAGAGGCGAAATTAGAAGACCCGTATAGCGGCGTTTGTTTATGATAGTTTGGATTTTTTTTAATCGACCTTCGAACTTTGCATTCAAATGCCGATTTTCAGCGTTGTATAGTCGTATATGGTTTTTTGACTGTAATTCGTCGACTAATTGATATTTTTTAAATCCGTAAAAGCCAAATAATTGCTAGAGACCTGTGCAATAATTAGCATTCTAATTTATACTAGATATACACCTACGCAAAATCTAGTTCGTTACGAGATTTTGGCAAAATCTCACAAAATATTGCAATACAACTCTGAATTTCATACTAAAGTACTAAAAAATACAGCACTGAACAAGAAAATTTTGACAGTTCCACAAAAATAAATTTAAAAAAATAATAAAGAGCGGGATATAAAATAAATTTGCTGCAAACATCATAAATAAATAAACATTTGTGGAAATGGATAAACCAGTAATAAATAAGGGGTATGTAAATTATTATATTAATATAAACTGTAATGCTACAAGCGAGCTTAATTTACAGAAAACGTACTGGAATACAAACGAAGAGGCTCTTTTAATAACACTTTGGGGAGACCACATTGGAGAGCTTCGATGATGTAGAAGGAATAGCCATATATTTCCCATACTTACGTGTGTCCATTTCAACATCCTATACATTAATTGCGTGTAGTACATTTGCAGAAGTTTGTGAAACCTTATGTTTAACAAATACTGCTGTTTTTTTTACGCAAAAATGTTAATTCCGATTGTTTTTTCAGATCTGGATGTAAAATATAATAAAATTTGTTTTTGTCACTTCATTTTTGTTACTAAAAGTTTACAATATAATTTATTTTATTTTTCAATCAGCTGTTTTTATTATGAAAATTAAATCCAACAATATGTCAAAAAGTAGTAGTGTAAACGCCAAAAACTTTCTTTAAGATTTTAATTAAAATCTACTAGATTTTGCGTAGGTGTAAATGTAGTATTATTATCTATTTTCACCCCTCACATTACATAATAATAAAATGTATCAAAAGTATTTCTAAATATTCTTAATAAAATTGCTTTATAAAAGAAAAAACTTCTTAACATACAAACATTACAAATATAATCTAATCATTTGGATTCGGTCTTAGAACCGAAAACAATTTCTTACAATGGTATGTTAATCGGCGGGAGATTCACGATTCTAAAACAGTGGTCCTCAAAAAGAGAGAATTTGGTAATTACATATGTATGGGTGACACTACACAGAAAGAAATAACATGTAATGTTTAAATAAACCTCAATTAAACATTCGTTTGTTATTTTGTATCTATTTGTATGTAATGTATACATTTATGTGATCGCTGCTTCTCAGTGTACTGAAAACAACAACAAAAATGAACTGAAAAAGAGAAAACATGAATGAAATATTTGTATTTTTACGCTCTTGTTGTGAGTTTTGTTTGCGATCGTGTTGTGTACATGTAAATAGCCGAACATCTTCGTATTCTGAACAATACTAGTGAGGACCACTGTTCTAAAATAAGAAAATATTGCCAAAATCTACTACCACGTCAAATTCTAGTCATTACTTTTAAAAATTTGTACAAAAATACTTAGTATTATTGTGCGTACGAACCGAGTTTTTAAAAGTAATGACTAGAATTTGACGTAGTAGTAAAAAATTATTAAGGACAGAAATTTAGCCCTTACAGAGCCACGAACACCGGTATATAAAATGTTACAATCAGACTAAAAATAGCGGCACAGTGAACAAAATACTAAAAGGGCGGTATTTGTAGGCGTGACAAAAAAATAAAAAAAATATTTTTGGATTTGTTTTTACATTATCTTTAATCTTAGGGGATGACTGACACAACTTTTTTTGTATGGAAGGCGAACCACTGTAATTTATATGGTTTTTACAATTTAGAAGTAATAACTCAGTATATCGAATTGATTAATTACACAGATTTAGAAATTTTTAATTTGGAAAAATACCAAGAACGCCACATGCCTCACATGAACAAAAAAATGCTGTATTTTTTTCAAAGTGCCGTTTTTTAGATAACGGCACTTTTGTGTTTTTCGGTGTATGGTCCTACTCAAACCCTTGTGGAGCACAACCGAAATGTCCGATCGAGATAAATGGCATATCGTTGGAAAGGTAATTGAATGCCTTTTCTATCTGACAAGAAATGGCTGACATCGTTCACAACTTTTTGGAAAACTACAGAAGTCCTGATTACGCTGAGAAGATCGATACATTACTGCAAAAATTCAATGCCATTGGTAAGCGTTGAGTGAAATCATGTATATCAAAAAGGCCGTTATTATTTGAAAATTTATTCTTTTTAACTTTTAGGTGCAATAAATTACACTTCTTATTCAATCATTTGGATATTTTCCCCACGAACTTGGGCTCCGAAAGTGATAAACAAGGTAAAATATTTCACCAGGAAATGGAAGAAATCGAGAGGTGGGATGAACAAATGATGGCGGACTATTGTTCGTTCCTCATTCGCGAAGATCCGTCCGAAAAAAACGCAAAAGTTCAAGTCGCGCGTCATTTTAATTTAAATTTTTTGAATTTACGCCGAATATAGTGTGTGAGCAATGAAAATGAAAATATTGTCGTTCCACAAAATCCTTAATAAAAACTTTATTTTTATCCGTTTTTTCAAATTACGCTTAAAGTGTTGGTAGTTAAAGAAACTATTTGGTAAAAAAATAACACATTCCAGATCTTTATTATAACGTAGAACAAAAAAACGAAATAAAAATTAAAATTTTTGAAACAAACTTAAAAAATAGGCAAATTTTAAACTTTGAGGTGTCATTTCTTGTCAGATAAAAATTTGCAGCATATCGACGGAAAAGGCATTCAATTACCTTTCCAACGATATGCCACAAGGGTTTGAGTGAGACCATACACCGAAAAACACAAAAGTACCGTTATCTAAAAAACGGTACTTAAAAAACAAAATTACAGCGTTTTTCATGTTCAGGAGCTCCCAATTAACTTATCTAGGCATGTGGCGTTCTTGGTATTTTTTGGCTTTAAACCAGTGTTATATTTGAACCTCAGTCAAAAAGTCTTAATACAGAATTAACGAATTCCTGCAATTCTTTAAAAAAAATATTATTATTATTTTGCATCGTCCTACTGCTTCTTATGCAATTCATTCAGTGTTGCATAAATTCATAATTTACAATTTTTTTATCGATTTTATAAATTTAATTGTATTGATTTGTTATTTTGGACAGTGACTTTGAATCTTTTAAAAATCTATTCGAATGCTAAATGGTATTGACTACGAACAATCTTTTTGAAAAAGCCATTGAGCCCTAATCAATAATTAATTTTTGTTTCAAAAAAGAAATATTTTATTAATTGGCAAATAAGTCAGACTCTAGATTATTTCGTCGAACATTCATGTCCACCATGACAATAGCGAAACAGCTGCGAGTGTAAATAATTTTCATTGGCAGCATGTTATTCACTTGGTGAGTAATTTGTGCGGCTCGAGAAACTAAACTGCTTATTTCATCGTATGCCAAATGTATACAAGGCAACATATAATCCAAATAAGATCTCTTCTCCTCCAGACAAGCCTGCATTCTGTCAATTGCATCCACAATAGTATGCAAGGCCTCGGTTATCAAGGAACTGGCAGATTTACATAATGATCGCATTGGCTTCATGGTAATTTTGCAGCAATTGTGTAGTTCCTTGGTGCTGTTGGTTATAAACTCGTCAATGGCTTTACAACCCTCTTGGTACAGTTTTGTATCATTGACGGTGCGTAATTTTTGTTTTAAATGGGCTGTCCACCAATCGTATTCTGCGGTGTTGTTCATTAGTGTCTGATTAAGTTGTGTAACTGCCCAATTGAAGTGTTCATCAACACTAAAGGCTAAATTCCGAAACGCAATTCTCAGCGCATCCAGCTGACGTTCAATATTATACAACATTTCGTTGAGCAGATCATCGCCGTCGTTTAAAATTTTATTGCTAAAAATATTCAATGCGTCCATAGTGCAATTTGACAATTTGGATAGAAAAACTTCTGTATCCCGCGCTATTTTTGGTACATTTTGTGCTACAATATCCACAATATTTTCGAATAATGTCTCAAATTCATTAAAAGTTCTTTGTAGCGTTTCCGCCAATGTATACTTTCGATTGTCAGGCTCCACAATTGAACTATTTACATCCTCCAACTCTTTTTGATCGCTTTTGTCGCTTCGTAAGTCCAACAGAGGACGATTGGGTATTGTGTTGGATATAAATGTATTTCTGCCGTCGTCATCCTTTAGCACCACAACAATTGGTAATAGAACTACTAACAGTACGTACAAATAAAACGAATACAGACTTCCGTTTATCATGACCAAGTAATTGTATACGAACTGTTTGCGAAAAATAATGGAAATTGACTGATTAGTTGAACAACATGTAATTCTTATTGATTCCACTGAATCTGTTATCAACTACAATAAATATATGTATGTACTCGTACATAATATGCATGTACTTACATACTTACATGTGTATGTGCTTCGTATTCATATGTATAGAATATTAATAAAAATCAGCAAATATTGATTAAAATAATATCAATCTTCACACTTTGTGATAAGTTTTTCATTTCATTTCAATCGTCTGGCCAAAACTACATTTACACAAACATAACATCTATTATACAAACAAGAGGTTAAAGTATTAATTTGAATAGCTTTTGGTCCCATTGTGAAACAAGAAAAAAGGCAGGAAAGAAAACTAAATAATAATAATAATAAATTCCGATCAGTTACTTATGGAATAAAGAATATTTTGAAAATAGTAATTTGGATTTTTCTTCATTCAAAAATATTTTTGACTTTTAAGACCCTTATTGAAATTGTGTTCAAAATTAGATGAAATCTTTTCGAAATTTCAAGCAGATTTTTTTTTACTTTTTTTTATTATTAATTGAATCTGCCTTATTTCCTTAGGCCTAACAATAGGTATTCAAATCTTAAAACTAAAATAAATCTAATTACTCTCTAACAGAGCATTAATTTCTTATTGGCTGTTAAGCTCTTCGAAGCCTCGACTCCGTCTGGCTCTGAGCTAGAAGTCTAGCAAGCGGATTCGGGTGGGTTTGAACTTTTTGATGTCGTTATCGCGGACCCTTCTGAATTCATCCTTTACCAATGGTACTTCTAGAACTTTGTGGATGTTTTCATTTCTTATGTATCATGGTGCGCCCATCATGGTACTAAGAATTTTTAATTGGGCCCTCTGTTCAATACTCGTATTACTAGCAGTTCCCCACAATCGGATTCCATATGTAAAAATTGGTTTTATACAGGGTGACTTTATAGTCCAGGCTTAGCTTAGACTGGTCACTGATTAACCAGTGAAGGCTAGATGCTTTTAACTTCATGTGAAGTCTCTTGGTTTCTATATGACGACGCCAAGTAAGTCTTCTATCTAAGTGAATACCAAGGTATGTAACATAATCGGACTGAGGTATATTTACATTGTTAAGTGTGACAGGTGGACAACATCCCCTCCTCAATATAAACGTGACATGTTTGCTTTTTAACTCATTTACTCGTATTCTCCATTTGTTTAACCATGGTTCCACACATCTTAGATAGCTATCTAGTATACTAGATGCTATATATGGATTTTCATGGGAGATAATAATTGCGGTGTCATCAGCAAATGTAGAAATAGTTAATATATCGTTCGTAGGCAAATCAGTACTGCTGCTCCAATCCTATATTCTCTTGTCACGTAATCGTTGTACTTAACTGTAAATAAGCGGTCCAATAGATAAGATTCCAATGGTTTATGGGTATATGGTGGTAGCAAGCATTTTATTTTATATACCAGTCCTTTGTGCCATACTTTATCGAAGGCTTGAGCGACATCCAAAAATATTGCTGAACAATATTTCTTTAATTCAAAGGAGTTTCTTATTTCTCAAGTCTTTACCTGGCTTTGGTATCGTTATTATCTGAGAAGTTTTCCAATTTGTCGGAAAAACTCCATGTTTAAAGATCGCATTAAATATTATAGACAACACAATTATTGCCACAATCGGTAGGTTTTTAATCATAGTAGGTGTAACTGAATCATTTCCAGGTGATTTTCTTAATATTATATTATCCTTGATTACTTCTTTAATGTCTTTTGGGTTTATAGCTAATATGTCATCATTAGATAATGTTGCCACAGGTGGCTCTTCAAGTTCAAAAACAGTTGTTGGCGAGTTTGGTTGAAAGACTGTACTTAAATTTTTCGCCAATCCCCGAATTTCAGCACATTCCGCTATATTATTAACGCTTAATATGTATGTATGTACATTAGTGTGGCCCCAAAATAAAATTGCGGATGTTCCCGACTAATATGAAAATTTGATTAATTTTAAGACTACGTTTCCCAATTTTTTTTTGTCCTGGAGTCAATATTTGGTGAGCTGGATCAAAAGATAAAAAGGTCCTTTTTAGAGGTTTTTTGATTTTTTTCACATTTCCCCCAAGGGAACTATATGTAAATTTGGTATCATATGAAAGGTCTTTGAGAGGCACATTCAATGGGATATCAAAAATTAAAAAAAAATTTAAATTCAAAAATTCAGACAAAATTTTAGTTTTTTTTATTTTTTCATAAAATTTAAATAGTTTAAATAAAAATTACTTAAGACTAGAATGTATTATCTTAATTTACAATAATTTGTTTAAAGCACCAAGCATTAACATTAATATTTGTGTATAAAAAATAACGTATAAATTTAAGAGAAATGTAAATCTGCCCTTGCTCCCGGGGCTAACATATATGAAGAGGAAAACTCTTAAAATAAACTTAACCCCCTGTTTCACGATGTCGAACGTTAACGTTCGCTTAGATAAGACTTAAGACACAAACTTTTTATCGTATCTATTTTTTTTACTCAATCAAGTTTTTTTATTCCACAATCAAGTTTGTGTCTTAAGTCTTATCTAAGCGAACGTTAACGTTCGACATCGTGAAACAGGGGGTAAGTCTAATAAAAACAAAAAAAAATACAAAATTTAACATAAATTCATAGAATTTACTTAAATAAATAGTTGAAATCATGCAATTTAACCCAAATGGGTTTTTTATATTTTCATGGCAAAATATGAAATCATGGAATAAAATTGAAAAACAACAATAACGTTATGTGCAAGAGTTTTATGGTTGGTTGTTATACACGTAAGTTTATTTTATTTGGGAGCTATTGCCAATTATGGACTGACATTATAATCGCTATTAGTATGAGTTCTGGATTAAAATTTCTGATCTGACATTTTTGTGGGTTAAATTATTTTTGGAAATGCTCCTTATATGGCAAAGACCAATTATATATATTTTTCGGATGTAGTCCTTATATGGGAGCTATGACCAATTATGGGTCAATCATCATAAAAATTAGTACAACAATTTATATATCTATAAGGATTATTTATGTCTAATTTTAACCTGGTGACAATATTTATACTAGATTTATACGTATTTAAATGAATTTTATAAGTGGACTTTATATGGGGTCTATGGTCAAACATGAACCGAACTAAACAAAATTTCGTTTTTCTTTTCGATTTATTTTTATATGAACTTACTTATTTTTGCGGAAATTTGATTTTATATTGCAATTTTATAGGCTTTTATGAAAATTTGATTAATTTTAAGACTACGTTTCCCAATTTTTTTTTTGTCCTGAGCCATATTTCGGGAAGAAACTTATGGAAACTTCCATCTATAAACACATGATAAATTTCTTTTCGATCTGACAACTCCTTCATCAAAAGTAGCTAAAGTGCATGATATTGTATTAAATGATCGACGAATAAAAGTGCGTGAAATAGCTAATATCATGGGCATCTCAAATGATCGAGTCCATTTAATTTTGCTTGAAGAACTACAGATGAAAAAGCTTTCTGCAAGATGGGTGCCACATTTGTTAACAGTCGACCAAAAACGTATAATAATGAAAATTTCTCAAGCTTATTTGGATCGTTTTAAGAAAAATAAAATGGATTTTAAGCGTCGTTTCATAACTGTGGATGAGACATGGATCCATCACTATACTCCAGAGACAAAGTACAATCCAAGCAATAGACTGAAGCTAGAGGAAGTGCCCTAAATAAGATAAAAACAATGCAATCGGCTGGTAAGGTTATGACAACGGCTCTATGGGACTTTAAAAGTATTTTATTGATTGACTATCTGTAAAAGTGTAAAACAATAAATTCAGAGTACTATTGCAACAATTTGGATTAATTAAATTTAAAAATTCGACAAAAACGTCATGACTTCCCAGCAAGCCATATGAGTCCGAAAAGAGTCTTTTCTGACACCTTTTTCGGAGCGTTAACGCTCTTTATGAGCCCAAAAAACAATCATAATTGCTCTGAAAACCTTCAGAAAAGAGCGTCATTACGTTCGAAAATGGTCCGTCAGAAAGAGCTCTTAGATAATGTCAGAAAAGAGTCTTTTATGAGGGTTTTTTTGGGCTCTTAAAGAGCTCTTAGATAATGCCAGAAAAGAGTCTTTTATGAGGTTTTTCTTGGGCTCTGTGTAATCTTGTTTTTATCAGTCTTGTGTGGTACAGCTATGTTTTTTTTTGTTCAAAGCACAAATAGCAGGAGAACAACGCTTTGGCACACACATAATTAAGTGGAATTTCTGAGTCATACTGCGTGCCGACTCAGGACAGTAACAAGCAAATTTTTCATTCGCTCCGAAAATGCTCTTTAGTTAGACTCTTTTCTGACTCATTTTTTCGGAGCGCTCCGAAAATGCTCTTTTGTTGGACTCTTTTCTGACTCCTTTTTCGGAGCGTTCCTAAAATGGTATGCTGGGTTACAACACAAAAAAATAATTTTTCATCAAGACAACACACGAGCCCACAAGAGTTTTTTAACAATGGCTAAAATCAACGAATTAAGGTAGGAGTTGCTTGACCACCCACCTAATTCTCCTGATTTAGCTCCCAATGACTTTTACCTTTTCCCAAATATAAAAAAAATTCCTAGCTGGCAAGCGTCAACCACTATTTTCAATGAAAACTATTTTAATCAAGGGATAGAATTGCTACATAAGCGATGGCCTAAGTGTATTGAAGTTTCAGGAGATTATATTGTAAAATAAAAATGTTTTTGGAAAACTAACTATCTATTCCCTTTCTGTGCTAGACTAAGAAGTTTCCACACCGTCCTTGTATACCGATATAGCTGATTTTCAATACCAAACTACTTAGGAAAATTATAAACGGAGTTTTGTAAACTTTGCTGATTACACAGGTACTTCTGTAGGTGTGTGTGTGTGTGTGAGTTTGTTACCTATAAATTGTTCATTGCGTTTTCCCAGCGGGAAAAGGATGCTGTAAACAGGCCTACCAGAAGGCTTTATTTTGCAGATTTTTCGTTTCATGAAACTTTTATTACAGACGCACAGATGGACGGACATGACTAAATCGTCTAGGAATCTTATGAGGATCGATGTGTTACAAACGGAATGACAAACTTAATATACCTCCATCTTTTTTTGTAGTGGGCAGTGATGCCAACTCTTACATCATTAAAATCACTGTGCGCACATAAAAATAGGGTAAAAAAGGGTAAAAATTAACAAAATAAAATAAGTTTTTATTTTTTGTTTGAGATCGATTGATTTTTATTAAAATAAGATAAGTAGAAAAACAAATGTAGAATCCATTTTAACAAATTACATAAAACATAAAGATACATAAAACATATATAAATACGTAAGTGCACATAAAAAATAACGATATATTAACAATGGCCAGTTAAATGGAGTGGCAAACACATGTAACTAATATCATATTTGGAAGATTGAACTTTTCTTTAATTTCGGCACAAACCGTTGTGTGTTTCACTCATCACTGCAGGATTATCTATACCAATGGCAACTAAGTGTTTAAAGTCAAAAATATTTCAAATACGTTCCAAACCAACAACGCCAAGTAGCTTATCAACTGAAATATCTGTCCCTTCGTCTAATATCACACTGAATGGAACGCCTTTAATATCGCCTAAAATATCAAGAATATTTTCGACAAAATATGTACATATTTGTTGTTATATTTTAGCACTTTGTTTTGTGCAACTTAAATTGAGCGGCATCCGAAATTAATTTGGCATCCGAAAAAAATGTCTGCAAATATCAGAATAATGGTCAATAATTGAAAAAGATGTATATAAACACCGCTACATACAAGTAAAGGGAACCTTCAGCTTTTTGACTTTGTTTTGGCTCTGGTTCGTCAAAAGACAGCATAGGTTTCAATGCAAAACTTTTAAACGGATCTATTGCTTTTCATGACTATGACGCAGTATAACACTTTAATTTCACAATTACAACAAATGCTGGTCTAAGCCACCTTTTGACTGCTTTATCATTCTATCAGGCTTTCCTATATTTTTGTTTTCCCATCTGCAGTTGATAAACTTTAACAAAAAATGCATGAAGAACTTACTTTTACGAACAATTTTTAATTTTATTAAACCTAAGACACTTTCTTTCTTAAATTTGCACAAACGACAAATGTACGCGCGCGAATAAAAGTAAAACTACTGTTTAACAAATTAACAATAAAAGTTTTTGTAAAACAGAAATGTAAATAATACGCAGTTGGTTAAAAAAGTATTAGCCGTGTTTAAATAATACTAGTAAAATGTTTCAGTACCAATAATTTTGATTACTTAAAAGTCACTAAAAAGCACTGTGAGAAATTGTAAAAAGCGCTATAAATAACCGCTTTTTAAAAACGGGTATTTAATAAAATTTCGGGTATTTGGAAAGCAAAAAAGCACCAAAAAATACCCGAAAAGCGTCAAAATGGCAACGCTGGTGGTGGGTATAAAAATACGTATAAAAAATCTCAGCAATATTCTAATAAATCAATCACATCAATACATATATATATGTATGTACAATTTATGAGCTTATGCTCATAAATATATTTTATATTTCGTTCTAGTACGAATGCAATCGAATAGGGTTATCAAATATACTGACCTTTAGAACAATTATTATCACTGTTCAGTAAAACTGAAGCTCGTAAAAACGTGTTTCTTTTGTTTGACTTGTATAGTCGTATGGAATGTGTAAAAATATTGTAAACAATTACTCACACAATAAAATAAATAAATATATACGTAGAAACGTGTTGTGATCTTAAGCGATGATCTATCTATCCATTGGTTTTGCATTCACATTAATACTGAAGAGAAAAGAGAAATCATACAGATTAAGTTCTAAATATATGTACATAAATATGTTAGTATGTATGTATGCATATCGACTCTTAATGAAAATAGCGCTCTCAATCATCCGCTGACTCAGAAAAGTCTCAGATGACTTTTTATGCAGACAGATATAAAGATAAACGATATTATAAATAAATAACCAACAAATTATATTTTTGATATTTTGTTCCAATAACCGATATTTTAATTCGAAAATTTCAAATGGCATTTCTTCTTATTAGTTTCATATAAGTATGAAAAAGTTATTAAATTAAACAATACTTGCTATCAATTGTTTCCCAAAGTATTTGAATTTAAAACTTGAATAATTTATGAATATGTGTATTCATATGTATATACATATGTATATGAATCCTAATTTAACCCAAATTTAAAAAATATATATATATATTTATTTTGATTATCTGGTATTCTTCTCAGAATGGAATGGAAGCCAATGGAAAATTCTAGGGAGATATATGTACAAATAGAATTTTTAAGTAAATAAACAGTAAAGCACAAATACAAAAATTTAATTAACAAAAATTACAATAATAACAATAATTAAATATTAATATAAATTATTTCTAATAATAAATATGTATGTCTATCAATGTATCCTTTAAATATGAAACCTATCTTCTTATATTGCCCTAATGGTGAAGGGTATTATATGTTGGCTTATACATCTTCCAAAGATAGTTTAATTGATACTATTTTTGGTTTAGCTAATCTGCAATGATATTGTTCGGAACACAGATGCATCTGTCAGCACACAAGATACGAAATTTAATTAGCTTCATTAAAAATCAACATAAGTATCTATAATAACTTAGATTTAGTGATATTATAATCAGCGTTACCGTTGATGCGACTAAAGTAGCAATTTGACCCTTTTACAGATGCCTTTCCACTTTTTGTGTACCTTTTTTTTGTTTTACTTGATACATATTAGTTTTTTTTATTAATTTTTTTATTATATGCATATGTAAACATACATCATATACAACATTTAAATGAAAAAAATACGATTTTTATTTTTGTTTTGTTTATTTTCCATCTTTTTAAAAGTGGTGCCCCTTTTTTTTAATAAATCCCCTTTTTGTGCGACTTTCTCAAATTTGCCAACGGTAACGCTGATTATAATCTCATTTAACTCCAAAAATATAAAAACCTTGGATGGTCTAGATAAAAAGACAACAGATAAATCTTTGTGCGATATTATCTCATTTACTTTACTCTAAATCTGCAAATGTCTATCAGAGATGATATTGTTTAATATTTTTCAACAGAGCTCCATTTCGAAAAAAAAACTAAAAATTAAAACCCTTTATTGACAAATTGTACTCAAATGCTGATCTCTAACAGCTGGTAAGCTCTGAAGACCTTAATGTTTTAATCCTATCAACCCGTCACTGATTTGTTTTTCAGCATACATGCAATTATTTTACCGTTATCGGTTGTTTGTTTTGTTTGTTTAGAATAAAAATTGTTTCCAATAATTTTGTACACATGTTTTTTTAAGCCTTATAACCTTCACCATAAGTTTGTCATTCCGTGTGTAATTTCCACAATATAATTTTCCGACCCTATAAGGTATATATATTCTGGATCCTTATAGATAGCGGAGTCGATGAAGCCATGTCCGTCTGTCTGTCTGGATGTTGAAATCAAATTTCTGAAGTCTCCAGATATCTTCGGGATCCATGTCAGACATGCTATTTAAAATCAGCAAAATCGCTTAAATGAGTCAGGACTTCGTGGGTGCAGTGCACAAAAAAAAAACATCATGTCTCTTGCAGTTTGCATATATCTTTTTAGTTTCTAATTATGTGACCAATTTGATATTGCGTTTTTTTTTTTTTTTTTGTTTAAGTTAATTTTCCTTAAAGTAGTAATCATGCTATGAATTTTTGTTATTTTAAACTTAATAATAATTTGTTACTTTACTATTTCTAGTTACAGTAATTTTCGTTTATAACGTACCCGTTTAATATGAACTTTCGCTTAAAATGAACCAATTTCAAAACTACGCGTTTTATTTCTAATAAACCATGCAATTTGTTCGCTTATTACGAACCCGTTTAAAGCGAACTTTCGGTTACAATGAACTTTATTTGCACGTAAAACTTGTTTATTTTTCGGTTAAAACGAACCAAGATGTGGTGCTATGAACAAAAAATTATATTTTTGCACTGGTACCACTAACACGCTGTGTTTTTTTTTTCCTATGTTCTCGATTCAGGGAATTTCCCTAAGTTTAATGTTGAAAAATAAAAAACAAAGAAAATGTTTTTCTTTAAAAGAGTAATATGAAATAATAAAACGCTTACAACAAAAGCAAATATGCCAAGAATTAGGCCTCAGCAAGTCAACAATTGCTACAATTTGGAAAAATAAGGACTTGGTCCTAACTAATTTTGAACAAAACTCTTCAAACATAAAAAAGGTTAAAACCCCTTGTTTCATAGAACTCGACCATTGCCTATTAAAATGGTTTACTCAGAAAAGAGACAGTAATTTGACTATAGCCAATGCCGTTTTACAGACGAAAGCACAAGAATTTGGAGAAAAGCCTTACTACTCCGAATTTAAGTGCAGCGAAAGTTGGATTGTTCTATTTAAAAGACGCCACAACATCAGTAGCGGAAAAATAGTTGGAGAGGCGGCTGAAATCAATGTGGATGTGGTCAATGATTGGTAATAAGCAAACTAAAATGACTGATTTTTTTTAAAAACTTATAGAAATGGTTTTTTTCAAGTCTTCATTTAAAGCGAACTTCGTTTAAAACGAACCATTTTGTCCCTTTGCGAAAAGTACTGTATTAGTTGTAATATGTTAAACTAAATTTTTAAAATATATGAACAAATATATATGCTGAAAAGTCGTTTCTAATTATATGGCCACCACTGTAGGTATATTTTTTCTTATAATGTTTGAGTTTAAACTTGCGAAACTTTTGATACGTATACATATGTATGGATGCGTACATTTATAAAACATATCGCACCTGTTCAACAAAAGGGTATTAACTCAAAATTTTGAAATTTTCACTTTTTATTAAAACACGATACATAATGATCTACTCTACCCACTGTAAAAATCTCCCATTATTTTTTCTACTCTTTCGTTAAAAAAAAAACTGTTATAGTTTTTTATCTGTAATATACCTTTAACATTAACATAAACAGTTTTTTGCCTCTACTGAAAAATAGAAAATTTTGAGTTACAACCCTTTTGTTGAACAGGTGCGATATGTACTTATGATGTACATTAGGGGTCGATGTTATCAAATAAAATTAAAATTTAGTTTGTTTAAGGAAACAATTTTTGTACTTGAGTACTTTTATGAATAAAGAGATAAAAAGGTGCTTTCACATGATGTCAAAATTTCATATATGTACATATTATGTATTTCCTTTGCGAGGAATATAAATCATAAAAACCTTAAAATTTAACCATTTTATCCTTCGTTTCAGTTTACTAAATACTGATGCCAAGAATAAATTAAACTTTTATTTTATTCTAGTTGGGAACATCCAAAACTTCTATTTGAAGCCACCCTAATGTAAAACACATACATACATACATACATATCTAAGTGTTTTATGGAAATATTTAGCAATTTCATAAGACCTCCACTTTATTAAACAATCTTACATCAAACCTATAATTTTGTTTAATTATATTTGTTTGAAAAACAGATTTCATGTGCACTCAGAATACTTACAATGTCGAGCAAAATATTTTAAACAACTCATGTTAGATGTGAGAATTTAAATTTAGCTACATGGTACGTAATAATTAAATTAAAAGTGTCATTTGCAGGCCCAAAAATATCCGATGGTTTTAGTTGTTTTTTAGATATATGTACATACATACATGCATACCTGCAAGAATTTTGAAGTTGAAAATTAACAAATAACGGTAAATAAATTGCGGAGATATGAACAAAACCTCGACTACCTCGATTTTTTTTAATATTTTTGGACATATTCATTTTGAATAGAAGGTCTGTACGAGTACAATAGCAAAATGTAAGTATGCATATGAAAATGAATGATTTTTAAATCCACTTTAAATCAATTTAAAAATATTATGATGAAGATTTATATAAATGATTTATAAAAATATATGGATTCTTTGTGTGGAACTCTTGATAATTATATTTATAAGAGATTTATGCACATTTAGAAGATTTTCGGAAGTGGAATTACACTTACTAGTATACTTTTTCATTCTACAGCCAATATTTCAATGTGTTACAAACGGAATGACAAACTTAGTATTATAAGTTGCTGGTGGGTATAAAAAAGGTACCTGTTGTTTTAAGACAACGAAATTTGTGTTGCAGCTTTATGAATGCATTTGAGAATTAATTTGCTAGCTTAAAAAGGCTTAAAATTTGAAATGTAGACTTTTATAATAACGAAATATAAGTTATCAAAGAACATATTTTGTAAATCAAAAATTAAAGGGACAAAAAATCAAAATATTATATTATTGCTACCGTTTTGAATACTGTGTTTTTATATCGATAAAATGTATTTTTTTATGAAACGATTTTTAAGCGGTAACCACGGATAAAAATGGAAATTTTAAATGAAAATACAATGGAATGGAAAAATTTTAATTTTAAATTAAGAAACCACTAACATAAAATTTTGAATATTTAATATATTTCGTTTAGTTAGTTTTTTAAATACTTTTTTATATTTTGTGTTGAAGGCATAAAATTTGTACGGCAATTACGCTACTGGATTTTGTATCTGTCAGTCCATAATTGGCAATGCATATATAGAATAACAACCAACCATAAAACTCGTGTAAATATCATTTTTGAAATGAAATTTAACCAAAATATGCCTGAAATACATACATAGAAATCAGGTTACTGGATACTTTTATTTTGATGTTATTAGCCTACAATTAATCCACTTCTACTATGCCACCCATTAAAGTCTTGTAAGCCTCATCTTATAACCTTACCCTTTTTTATACTCTGTTTCAGAACTTGTGGTAAATATTAGAAACTGTTCTTTTTTTACTTTTTTTTATTTGATAAATTGTTAAATTACACTCCAGATTGTTGTAATAATCAAATAAACTCTGTATAAAATGATAAGAATTGGTAATTACATTAATTATAAATGGTCACAATTAGATTAAATTTCGAAGCATTTGAAACAAACAATGTTGCTCGTAAAATTTGCGCCAGGGCTGAATAAATAACACTAAATAACGATATTCTAGTCCTTTAACCAGTGTAGTTTTTGTATTTCTATGTATTATATGTATTAAGGTGTACATCGGCTGTGCCGTATCTTAAATAGCACACTGACTAGAAATTTATTTTTAGTTTCTACAAAAACTTTTTACTTTAATTTTTTTTATTTGATTTTTAAACTGAAAATAAAAATATTTTATTTTGACGCAAGTGATTTTTAATTTATTGAACGAAAACTTAGAGTTTTGTACTTTCGGTTCATAATTTCTTCCTGGTATTTCCTCTGAAATCAGTTGTACTAAGTCTTTTTCTATGATATTTTAAATAATTCCAAAAATGTTGTCTGGTTGATTGGCTAAAAATTCTAATATACATATTAGTATACAGGTTCACATTATTTTTGCTACATCTAAATTCTACTTAAATTTAAATTTGTTAAATCAATATTTATTAAATATTTCATTAATTCTCACCCTTCCTCCCGTTCATAATGGAAAAAGGATAATATTTGATGTCAAGGTCAGTGCAAATATACACAAGTCGTGAACAAAAAAACTATTTTATGTCACCAACCATGGACATATTTTAATATTTCATGTAATTTTTATACTAACATTTTACGATATAACGATATTTTAGCTGTTGAAACTCAAATACGAGTATATTATTTACTGCTGACTTTTTAATTCAATAATAATAATTCTTTGATATTATTTAAAAAAAAAATACAATATCTAAATCTATAAAAGATAGTTAAACAAATTTTCTCTTTTCTTACTCTAATGCACATACTGTGAGCGTCAATATAAAGTAAACATTTGTATATGACTACAAGTACAAATTTAACAAAAACTAGAAAAAAAAGGAAAATAAAAAATTATTAAATTTAAAAAAATATATTTAACTTAAAAACATGGATTATTTTCTAATATATGTTTTGCCAGATGTCTAATAAAACAAAAATTTTATACTAGATTATCTCGAAATGGCAAAAAAAATTATACACAAACGAATGCATGAATGAAACGAAGAATGACAAACGTAATATACCCTCATTAACAACTTGTGGTATTGGAGGATATAAATATGATATAAAAATAAATTCGAATTTAACTAGTACAGACAAAACCACATTTTTTAACATTGATAATATTACAGCCAACAGACCACTGTTAAACACTTAACAGTCATATTATGTACTTGAATTTTTTAAAAAAGTCAATTTTAGGATGAAATTCTCTAGAAGAAATTGCACAAATATGGAACTGCACACGTATTCCACTATATAGAGGGGGTAGTCTAAAGGGTCCTAAATAAGACTACATTAGTCAAAATCGTTTTATTTAAATTCCAAAATAATTTCAGAAATTCTTCTAATGTAGTCTCATATAGGAGGATATTTTATTGTTTTTGGGCAATGATTGAGCTACCACTCTTTCAGAATTTTGGAGGTATGCTTAGGCCCATCATCTTTTTGGAAAATCCAGTTCTGAACTATTTCTAATTTCTCTATACTAGAGGCTATTCTGTTTTTTAAAATGTCGATATAATCTTCCTTTTTTTATTTTAGAATCTATAAATGTAAGATTACCGACTCCTGATATTACTGAGCCACCACTGTGTTTTACAATTTTGGTAACATTTTTATTACTAAAAGCTTTGTTCTTGGTTCGCAATATTTTTCGGGGGATTTATGACTTACTTTCATTAAAGAATATTATTCCAAAAAAATTTAAAATCGTTTATATATTTTTTGGCAAATTCAAAAGATATTTTGTTTGGCATATGTACTTGGTTTTTATGTACATTGATGCTTTACAACGATTTTACCTATTTCACGAAAGGATTCACCTGTTATATGTAAGTCTATTATAATAATATATGATTTTAACTTTATTTTGACGCTCACTGTATGTATGTGTGTTATTAAGAATTAAAATTGGCTTTTAAATGAATTGAGACACAAATAAAAAAAATTCTAATTGCATATGTATATTAGAGTTGTTATTGTGGCATGATGAAAAACCCAACACTTTTTTGAATAGACTCCTTTGTTTATAATACAATTGTAAAAATTTGAGTTGATACGGCATTATCTGATTTGACTCCTATTTCTAACAAGAGACTTGTGACATAATTGCCCTAAATTCAACTATGGAGTGATTTGTCTGTTTTATATTTTCATTTTGTTGCTTGACTCAAAGCTATTTATTTTGGTAGAATTTACTCTTAACTACTCATTAATATTACGAAGAGTGGAAGAGAAGGTAAATAGGACTTAAAAAATGGCATAAAAGGATAAAAATATTTAAAACTAAAATAAGTCAAAAAGTATGTATGTTTGAATGTGTGTTTGTTCATTGATCGTTTCGGTACGAGTGGTACACATATGTACATACATATGTATGGGCTAATCCTGCGTTACGGACGTTACATTCGCACGCAAATTTGCTTGTTAAAATTGACACAGCTGGCGTTCACATTGGAATATTTTCATGAAATTTTTTTGCAAAATGCAGTTATTTGGAAGTATTTTAAAACTTGTTTTAAACTTAAAGATTAACTGTTTTTGATAAAAAGTTATGCTAGCTTAAACTTCCGTTACGGACGTTACAAAAAACGGAAGTCGACTTAGAGGCTTATGTGCATTTGCACATTTTTTTTAGCTAATTTTACATAATAAACAATAAAAGTCCAAATACAAACAATTAATTGGAATATATGATCATATCAATCCAGCTTAGAAAAGAAGGCTAAGTAGTCCCGTGAAACAAAAATCTTAATTTTTGTCTGTTACGGACGTTACGTTACGCACGTTACACTTTTTCCATTGAACCCAATTGTGTTTATAAAAAACATTCATGTATTTAAAAATCTTTTAACCTTGTAATTATTAATTTATTAGTTACAAAAAATTATAGAATATTTCATTAATCTTGTATTAGCTTATATTCATTTATTTCTTTAAATGTTTAACATTGTATCTTATGCTTAATAGACCCAGCTGTTCGAGCTACTTTTATAGTATTGTCATTGGAAAAGCCCAAAAAATAATGATATGATTAAAGAGCTGGAATATTTTTTACATTTATCAATAGTTTTTGATATTTCGTCAGATGTAGTTTTGACATAATTTTTACCAACCTAAATTAGGAAAACACCATTTATATATATTTTTTGCTAATTTGTGAAAATCTCGAGCGTTTTTTAAAATGAGATTTTGGGCTTTTACTAGTTGCCAAACTTTTCGCTTAACAAATTTGTTGTTCTGTCTGCATTTGAACTGATTTTAATTAATACGAATATATTTATCACCACACGCGTTTATAATTTAATTGCAATGAAGTTTGGAAAAATTTTGAGATCAAAGCAAGAAGTTCTTAACGATTTGTAACGGAAAATCCAGTACGTAAACATTGCATGCATGGGCGGTTGCGGTTTACAACATGGTTATTAATTACTAATTATTAATTTTCAGGAATTATTTTAGGTTTCAGAAGAATTTGAAATTCATCTCAATTTAAGTTGCAGATTGGGGGATCGCATGTTATTTAAACACACTTTTAGTTACTTTGAGGTGAAGTTTTTCGGATTCTCGGCAATCTAGAGCCCAGATTCAGATTCAGCAGGTGAAAATCCATTATAAACCTCATAATATTAAAATAAAATTTTTGGGTATTTTATAGAATAATTGTAGTATTTAGTTGAACTGTTACTATTTAATTTTTTGATATTTTTCTTAGTTAGGCTTAAGTTCATTTTAAATTTAATTTCATTAAATCATTTTTACTGAAGAAGGATTGTTTAACAACTTGAAAAAATTTTTATTTTTGATAATTTTTCTGACTAGGATTCGAACCTAAATACTACAATTATTCTATAAAATAGCTAAGGCACAAGCCGTTAATGTTTACATGTGTACGAAAGTGGACAATAAACATAATAAAAAAAAATGTATTCAGGTTTTCGAGACGAAGTCTTGGCATGAATACGAAAAGAAAAAACTGAAGAAAAGGAAAAACAACAACTAAAATAGAAATTAATAAAAATGATAATTTACAGAAAACTTCGAACCACCAGTCACTGGTTAAAGGATTGATGTTGTCTGTTGACTAGCAGGCACCGTAGTGGTGCATAGGTCAGAACGTAAAGAATTCTGATGAGAGAAAGTGGTGTTTCTCGAAACATATGTAAATTCAACCAACAACCTAGGTTCGAATCCTAGTCAGAAAAATTATCAAAAATAAAAATTTTTTCAAGTTGTTAAACAATCCTTCTTCAGTAAAAATGATTTAATGAAAATTAAATTTAAAATGAACTTAAGCCTAACTAAGAAAAATATCAAAAAATTAAATAGTAACAGTTCAACTAAATACTACAATTATTCTATAAAATAGCTAAGGCACAAGCCGTTAATGTTTACATGTGTACGAAAGTGGACAATAAACATAATAAAAACAAATGTATTCAGGTTTTCGAGACGAAGTCTTGGCATGAATACGAAAGGAAAAAACTGAAGAAAAGGAAAAACAACAACTAAAATAGAAATTAATAAAAATGATAATTTACAGAAAACTTCGAACCACCAGTCACTGGTTAAAGGATTGATGTTGTCTGTTGACTAGCAGGCACCGTAGTGGTGCATAGGTCAGAACGTAAAGAATTCTGATGAGAGAAAGTGGTGTTTCTCGAAACATATGTAAATTCAACCAACAACCTAGGTTCGAATCCTAGTCAGAAAAATTATCAAAAATAAAAATTTTTTCAAGTTGTTAAACAATCCTTCTTCAGTAAAAATGATTTAATGAAAATTAAATTTAAAATGAACTTAAGCCTAACTAAGAAAAATATCAAAAAAATTTTTGGGTATTTTAATAAAGGTATTTCTTTTTTTCATCAGATTAAAATGCATAAATTTATAAAGCTAGTTTGTTAATTAAATGAGAATTATTCCTCTTGCGAGTATAAATTGTAAAATTTAAAAAAAATTTAAAAATTGTTAATCGAAGTTGCCTTCAAGTTAAATATACAAATTATTTGAAAATAAATTGTATACACTACATTTATTTACATTTACAGAAATATTCAAAAATAAATGTAGTGTATACAATTTATTTTCAAATAATTTGTATATTTAACTTGAAGGCAACTTCGATTAAAAATTTTTAAATTTTTTTTAAATTTTAAAGCTAGTTTGGAAATCAAAATTATTAAAATTAATTCTGTTAAATTTAAAAAACCCTATTTTCCGTTACGGACGTTACACACAGTGTACCCATTTTTAGTTCAAATTATTAATATATATTAGATAACTTACAAATATGATTTTAATCTTAAAATACTGAAACGACTGTTTTCCCACTTTTTTGACCATGGAAAATACCCTTTTCTTACAAGAATAAATGAAAGCAAGAGGTACGTTTAGATTAGCCTTTGCCAAAAACAAATAAACCACCGTAAAACCTTATTGCTTATATATTTTGAAGCTTGAATATATGTATCCTATTATTCCATTAACAAACATTTGGATTTTGGACAACTTTAAATTTCTGCCTTTGGTTTAAAAATTTTCGGATTAGCCCATATGCATACAGTGGGGAGCACAAAAAATTACATGTTTATTCCTTATGTTCTTCTTATTGCATTAATATTTAAAACTTTAAATCAGAGGTCGAAAAAACTATTAACATATGCGCACGTACGTCTCATGATAACAAAAAAGAAATGAGAAAATTGTTTAACACCAAGAGATGGTTCCATATCAATAGGCAAACCCGTACTCAATCGACGGACAAGATGACGAGTTCTTCGCGATATTGGCTACGTATCAGCAGTAAATAAGTAAGAAAGTATATTCGGTCAAGCCCGACCATATAATACCCTACACCCAGTATATGTATAAAACAGTTTTTTTTATTGTGGACCGATCATCCAAAAATTTAGTGTCATGATGTCTGTGAATATAAACTTTATCTCGATATAAATACGTTTAGAAGATTTATGAAGGTTAAAGTGAATTACGAAGAGGGTCTTATATGGGAGTTTTGACTATTTATGAACTGACTATTATAAAATTAGGTATCATCCTATTTGTACATAAGAAACTCATTTTTGCTAAATTTTAATTGGATAACATTTGGAACAAGTCGGTTTTAGTGACTTTGCTAAAAAAAACAATCATCAAATAGGGCTTTGAGAGGAGATGACAGCAAAAAAAATTTGTTGGCGGTGACGCCTATTTTCGAGGGGCGGGCCCTTAAAGTTGAAAATATATAGGCCTATATCTCGGGATATAGGATATAGGATGTATTAAATTTAAGTTATTAAAAATACCTTTCCAACGATATATATCATGATATTAAAATGTGGACCGACTATGGGTTAAATCCGAAAAGAATATTTTTTGACCCGAAGTTTTTTTTAAATTTAAATAAAAGGTATATAAGTGTTATTTTAGTTTATTAATATAAATAGCCAAGACATTAAGCTTTAATCTAAGCTATCATATGTGTCTGTAGGTACTATAATAATAGAATTATAAGATCTGAAAAATTAAAAAACACATTTTTCAAAATGTTGTATGCAGGATAGGATTTTTTCCTACCGGCTTCGCTTTGTACAAATTTCCTGTATTGCCGGCCTATGGCCGGGCGGAAGGATTTTCTCCGCCATGGTATATAGAACACCGGCTTCGCATAGTACAGATTGTATTTTTTATGGTGAAATGTCATAATCTTTCTTTAATATCTTCAGATCTATAGTACCTACCTTAAATTAAAGCTTAATTTCTTGACTTTAAAATATTGTAATTTATCTACTTACTCATATAGACCTTTTTCCCGGATTTTTAGATTTTTTTTTTAAAAATATCGGATCAAAAAATAATTTTCCGAAATTTATCAATAGGTGGTCCTTATAAATAGGTCGTGTTACATATCGTTGGAAAGGTCTTTAAAAAATGTAGTTTTCAAGATATAGCTAAATATATTACAAACTTTGGAGCCCCGCCCACTCGAAAATAGGCGTGACCGCCCCAATTTTTTTTTTATTTTAATCAGAATTTAAAATTCTATTAGTGTTAAAATTTTGATAGTAATTTGAAAAAAGTCACTAAAACCGACTTAAGCCCCACATTTTTAAGAGATTTATGGTTCTTAAATTGATTTCGGGAAGTGGGCCTTATATGGGAGCTACGACTAGTTATGGGCCGATCATCATAAAATTCTACCATATTATATGTATGTATACGAAACATATTTGTGTTCAATATTATTTGGATACCAACATTTTCAAGAGAGTTATGCTCTTTTAAGTGATTTTCGGAAGTGAGCCTTATATGGGAGCTACGACTAATTATGGACCGATCTTCAGGAAATTTGTAGATGTGATTTAGCTTTATTTATTACTCATTTGTGGTGAAATTTGTTTGCATACTTTCATAATTCAAAGATTTATGATCGGTAAACCCCAATTTCGGGAGGACATTTGTATGGGGGTCAGGTGAAATAAATAACCGATTTCCACCAGTTTCAATCACATCCATCCTTGGGCCGAAAAAATATCATGAACCAAAATTTATCGAAATACATATTTTCAAAATTGCTACCTATATCCTGCGCACAAGCTTTACATAGACAGCCAGCCAGACGGACGAACGGACATCGTTAAATCGACTCAGGAAGTGATTCTGAGTCGATAGGTATACTTTAAGGTGGGTGTTGGACCAATATTTATGGGCGTTACAAACATCAGCACAAATCCAATATACCCTCCCCACTATTGTGGTGTAGGGTATAAAAATTAAAAACCTGCATTGGCGACAAAATGTAAAGGCACGGTTAAGGTTTGCCAGAGAGCACAGACAGTCAATTTTTTATACTTTTGTTTATTTATTGTATCTTCATTGAAAACGAACTAACAATAAGTTTTTCAAATCTTATACCTAAAAAATTTTAATTATTAGTCCAACCAGTATCGGATGAAAATTGTTTGACCATTGTTTATTTTATTTATTAAGTTGGCATTATTCATACTTGTCTTCGGCTCAGATCCTGTAGTGAACGGATTACTATTAAACTGGAAATTCAGGACAAAATTCATTTAAATATTCATTTTATCAATTACTTTCATTCAAAAATTAGTATATGTAAATAACATTAAAAATATCATTTTAATAGGTAGGTCTTTTAAATTGCTTTAATCTAAATTTCTATGTTAAATAATTGGTATTCGAAACCATACATGTACAGAGCTATTGCTGTAGAAATGTTTAATGTTTGTAAAGCTTTTTGTTATTTACCAATGTTGATCACCGTAACTAAAGCAACATTCTCTAGCAACATGTTATGCAGAGAGGTAAAGTAAACATTACAGCTAAACATAGTAAGCTGTCTTAATTCAGAATATAAACAATAATTACCTAATTAAATTATTAAATGCACCGTATGTAGTAAATATTTATAATTTGTTTTGAATTTTACGAAATCGGCATAAAGTATTTTTTTATTAGATATCTACACCAATGTCTCTCATTTCATGTTATTAATATCTGATTTCGGCATGGCAAGATTATTTTTTTTCCGACATTGCCATATTTAAATAGGTAGAGTAAAAGATCATTACAAAAGTTAATAAAGAATAGACAGAAGAAAAAGGGAACAAATTTTTTTGTGTCTGACTTTACACTCTTCTTCGAGCTTTGATTTGGTGGAAAATTCCCAAGATGGGGCATTGCGATTAAGATATTAACCGAGCTTACATCATAATTGGCAAATAACTGGATTTAAAGATCATAATTAAGAAGACTTTAATTTTCAATTAACAAAATTCTTTTTTTGTAAAATAATTAAAATTTTGTAAAACAGTACTTAATTAGTGCAAAATTTAACACCAGCATTGTTTAAAAGGAAAACTTGCTCAAAAGTGGCCAAAGACCCACGAGGTCTGCCCAAGGTTCTGGAAATCACCCTGGAATGGTGTATATCACACGGGCACGTAAAATTGACATTAACTCCCAAATCGCACAATAGAAACGAAAGGGAAACCCCTATCGTACGAAGAGAAATCCCGATTGGGTCAATCGGAGCATAAGTGAGACACCAACGTTTGCAGAGGAAGACACCATCAGCAGGTTTAAGATTTTCAAAATCTAACTTTTTACCATCCAATTAATAGCAACACCTAGAGCTCGCATTTTGGTAACATAACCTCAATCTTCAACTCCAATATAAGATTATATCATTCAAGTTTCGAACATCGATTTTGAAGTTTACCAATTTTTATTATTTCCGACGTTGTCACCCAAATTACGCCAATACCGATGGTCAAATCATGGTCAGAAATTTAAATTAGTAAATTTTCTAAAATCTAAAATTTTCCACCACATTTTTTTTTAAACTTTGCAACTCAAAATTATATAATTAAAACTATGTTATTTAAATTAGATATCAATACCGTAATAATTTCTACATATTAATATATAAGTTCTAGATGAAAATCGAAAAAACAAACAAAATGTTTTTAAATAATTAATAGTCGTAAACTACCTACTGTAGCGATATTTTTGGTACAAAACTAAATGATCATTATTATTCTGAATTTTTAACTTAAGCTTTTTATTATTCCCAAATGATCATTACGTTTTTATCCGCAACTTCAACTTAATGAGTACATTAACGGTTTGCTTAAAATGTTTGAACGGTTTGTTTTAATTTGTCTTCATTAACTGATAATCAACTTGAATTACTGTAAATAGATTGTAAGTTATTTTACGGCATCGGTGTGAGCACTAATAGGCTAAATTATACCTCGTAAACAAAATTAATATTGGGGAATATAAAAATTTTTGCAGTAATCCATTTCCAGCTTCAACTCCACATGTTCATCGTACTCTTGAAGGCCTTCCAGATCAACGACAACATACATGTTTGGTGAGTCCACAAATTTATAAACCTCCCTAATATCATTTGTTATGTCTGAGCAGCAATAAAGATAATGATTCCAAGTAATACTTCATTAGTATGATCGCAACATCCTATTGATGAGCGTTATTTTCAAAACTTACTGATTAAATATCATTCTTGCTGATACATACATACTTTTTACATTCTTATATTTTGGTTATCTTTTTATAAATTTTTTTTTTGGTTTTGCTTTTAAGATTATTTAAGATCTTGTTTTTACCGAAATGCACAAGAATAATAGTTACTGTCATTTAATACATAGTCCGTAAAAACTTATTTAGCACACTATTAATGCTCTCACAGTTATATATCTATCTAGAGAGTTTGGTAAATTAAACCTAGTAATAGCAAAATTTTGTTTAACCGAACTAACAATTTATATAATATAAACAATATCTCTAATCGATCTATGTTAGTTTTTTTTTTAAATTTAATAATTATACATGTTAATATTAATAAAAAAATGAATAAATTATAAATTTGACAGAATGGCAGGCTAAATTAAATTCAAGTGTTTGCTTAGGTTGATAAGAAGTTAGGTGTGTAACTATAGTGGGGTCCTAAAAACATCATAGTCGTTAGGACATAGAGATTGGGAGGGTTTTGAGACTTGTCTATCAATAACATCTGATAGTGCTTTTCGTCTGGGTATTGTTGATAAAAGATGTCTTTTTTTTTAGCTTACGTGACTATAAACGGGCTTCAGTTGAAAACTTATAGTCATGCTGGTCCACTTAATTATTCATGTTTATTTTAGATCATTTAAAAAAAAATAGGGAGTCTATAACAAAAGAAAATCTGTATACAAACCGGATTTTGTTTTAAGAGAGGACCGAACCTCCCCGCCCGATTGTAGCTAGCTATTCAATGGCTCCCGCAGTCCTCGCTTGACAATTTCTTAAGGTACTAGTGTCTTTTGACTCAGTCCGTTAACAGTTCATTTGTTTGTGTTCATTACAATCCGCAGTATAACTTCTTCTTAGTCAAATATAGCCACTATTATTTAATATGTTGCGGGCTAATGGATTTGGGTGTACTTCCAGCTTTTTAAGTATTTTTCTGCAGTTTTTTGAGAGCCAGTTGTCACTCCCTTGCGTTATTCTTGAAACTTCCTTATTACAACCCGCGTACCAAAACTGTCTCTTCCCTTATCCCACGCTCCCTTTCACCATATTCCCTTCTTTTCCTCTCTGGTTTATCCCCAACTTGTAAGGTTAACGTGGCTGGTAGCTGTGCCGTGAACATGAATGGCTAGTTAGTGGTTAAAGCGGACTAGTCGCTAGCAGCTGCCCTCCGACGCCTTGTCTCGGGTCTGTAGTAATTCTTCTTTGTCACACCACTAAATTTATGGATGATCGGATAGGTCAAAGTTCCCATATAGCGCCCATTTCTGAAAAAAGGTTTTACACATATGTATACTGGGTCGGGCTTGACTGACTATACTTTTTTACTTGTTATACCCTTCACCTTCATGAGAAGGGTATATGTATATAAGTTTGTCATTCCGTTTGTAATTTCCACAATATAATTTTCCGATCCTATAAAAAATATATATATTCTGGATCCTTATAGATAGCAGAGTCTATTAAGCCATGTCCATGAGATATGAGCAAAAATCCGAGACAATCAGTGAAAATTTCATCAAAAAACCTATCAAACAAAGTGTATTAATATAATATATTGTATATGTATGTATATAATATAATTATGCATCCGCAACAAAGGTGAAGGGTATAAAAGATTCGGCATAGCCAATATAGCACTCTTACTTGTTTTACTTATATGTTTACACGTTTATATTTGGTGGACAAAATTTGGCATTTATTTAACTATTTAACACTTACTTTACAAAACACACATTTCATTAGCATAATTGGAAGCAGCGGTGTATTAGCTTATTTAATTCCCAATTTGTATGAGTTTGAATATTATAAATAGCTGGGTATAAAGTATGTGGAACATACTTTTTTTTTTAATTACTCATATATTTTTTTAATCCAATCTCTTTGGTGACATATTCAGCATTCTAGGTACTTTTTTATTATTATGCTATGTGTTAATTGTTGTATTTTTTTATCAGTGTTTCAAAATTATAAGAACATTTTTTGTTTTACAATAATCCGTAATTTCAAAACAAATTTTTACAAATTTAAACTTTATTTTTTACATTATTATTCTAGGACTTCTGTGTTCTACTAATCAAATTTTGACCAATAACTAAAAAAAATTTTAAGCCACTTGGCGAAAATTGCACTTTTTAATTAGTTAGATTCATATATGGCGCCTTTAGGAAAGATTAATGGGATAATTGGTTTTATAACTGAAGGCAGAAAAATTCGAAATAAATTAATATTTTTTGAGTTTAACCACTTTTTGTGATTACAATGGAGCGAATGGAAGGAGTATGTTATCAGAATGTGTAGGTTTGGAGACGATTCTGTAACAGGATTTTTCTAAACATATTTATTGGGAAATAAGTTTAGGAAATATGTAAATATATGGCTTTAGTTTGTGAAATACTTAGCAAACCAATTAAGAGCAAGTTATTTTAAATAATAATGCGGCCCTTTGTTCCTACTAGGAACCACAGAACATAATATATATATATATATATTTTAATTATGAAACTAATTTTAAAGTTAACTTCAAATTATGTATTGTTTTAAATGGAAAATTAAATTTCGTTGTTGATGCTTTTTAATGCATCTCTCTGTATAAAAAACCCACCGAAAAATCTAAAAAAATAAATTAGTCTGGTTAAATCTGGTTCATCTGCTGGTTCAATATTGATTAAAATTAAATAAAAAGTGTACTACAAACAGGAAATTTAGCGGCGTATATATCAACATTTTTAAAATGACATTGTTGCCTTTAGTAGTTTATATTGGCTATTTATAAAAACTAGTCGAAAGTAATTTTTTTAGTCTAGAAAATCGAGCAGTTTTATTTTCAAACACCGAATAAAGTTTTTTCATACAAATACAAAAAACACTATTTGCAATAGCTTTTGATGACAACTCAATAAAAACATATACATATAGTTAAATAATATGTATTTATAAAAAGAATATGCATAGAGGTTAACATCTAAAGTTTTTGAAATACTGATTAACTAAATTTAAATTTTTAGTTTTTGAATTCAGCCTCAATATCATTTATTGTAAATTAATATTTCAGGGGCTCGATAATTCAACCAATAATTTATTGTCGTGGTAACCATATTGTAAATTCATATTTAAAGATCATAAGAATATCAGTTCCAAAATGATCATAAAACTTAATTAAATCATCTCTTCGGCTTGCAGTACTACTCAAATGGTAATTTAAATGATATATTTCTCTATTTCATCTGGAATACCAAATTTTGATGCAACGTATTTATTTTGAAATTGTACTACCAAATGACTCGTATTAGTACCACGGTATCGACTGTTTCCGTTTCTAAAATGTATGTAAAAAGTACAATTGTATCATGTTTTCCAACCCTGATGTAAAGTGAAATTAATGACAAGATTTTTAATATTTTAAGTAAAACTATTATCTTAAAGGAAGTGTCTTAACTTAAAATTTAATCTATTTTAAATAACGAAAATATCATCATTCTACAAAATATACATATGTATGTATGTAGTTAATTGTGAGTCTTAGCAACTATCTAAAATATTGGTTCCATTGGATATAATGCACCTACTCTACTCAAGGATGTCAATTGATTATTTATTATTATTATTAAGTGAGGCCTCAAGCACTACGACCTATAAGATCTTTTAAGCAGCCTTGAAGTTTCATCATGTTAGATTTAGGCTGTGTATAAAGCCAATTATTCTGCTAGATGAGAGATCAAATACATCCCCTGGGGCCATAAAGGCCCTTCCGAGCCATCTTGTTCTACGTATTGCCAGCATTGGGCAGTCGCAAAGAATATGTTCAGAGATTTCGGCTTCAAGTTCACAAAACCTACACTGTTCATTCGCAACATTACCTAAAGTAATTTGGTGATACCTAAAGCCACCGTGACCTGTGAATAATCCAATAAGTAATCTAAATTTACCCTTTCCGAGTGATAGCAAGAATTGAGATCTTCGTTTGAACAGAGTAATAAACCTTTTGGACTGTCTAAGTCCTGGTAAGTTGTTCCAAAATCGGGAAAATTCCATAGTGTATCTACGTGGAATGCCAAAGAATGGTTCCGGGCCTATGAATGGGCGTCGAGCACTTCTATTGGCCAAGCAATTAGCACGTTCATTACCAGCATGGCCTTCATGACCAGGTACCCAGCACAAGGTAAGTTCATTATGCGTGCCGAGTTCATTCAATGATGTCCAGCAGTCCATAACTACCCTAGACCTTATTTCATATAAAGATAAGGCTCTGAGAGCAGCTTGGCTATCAGACATAATAAAAATCCTATTATGCCTAAACATCGGCGTAGATAGCCCGGTCTGGGGGAGGCTAACCCCCAAATTTTTTATTATTTTATTGCAAATTTTGGCAGAAGATATTCTTAATATATTTTGTAAACAAAATAGGAAACTAATCTTCGACTGAAACTGAATTCATTTTTTTAATTGACAATGTGATGATAAAAACCTGAAATTGCTTTATTTTTTTTGTTTATTTACTGTTAAACTTTAATTTAATAACATTGTTATATGTAAAATAAAAATGTTTAATACTCTTTATTTTTTTTTTAATAAAAATAAAAAAGCGCAATTTTTTTTACCGTAAAGGGCTAGAGCCTGGTACTGCAATACTAGGATCATTCGCAAAGATACCTAGTATGCTCATGTGTCCAACCAGATCTCCCGGCAATAGACGGGATATCTCCGGTAGTCTGGATGCACTCCTATAGGCCGCCTCCATTATCAATAAATGTAGGGGTGGGATATGTAGGATTGCACCCAGAGCATGAGTGGGGCGGGTCCTCATGGGCCCAGTAATAGAAATACAGATGAGCCGATAGACCTTGTCAAGTTGCGATCTAGCAGTCAGCTGTTCAACTTTTTTCCACCATGCAGCGTATGTTATTATTGGTCTAATAATTGTAATAAAAGACCAGTAAATCATCTTCGGTCTTAACCCCCACGTTTTACCAAAAAGTCGCTGGCAGGCATATAATGCTCTAGTAGCTCTTTTGATAGTGTTGAATAAGTGAGAATTCCAAGTGAGAGTACTATCAAGTATAACCCCAAAATATTTTACTTTTTTAGAAAACCCGATAGATGAGCCATTCAATGTAGGCTCTGTGAGTCTAATAGCTCTACGTTTTGTAAATGGCACAATAATTGTCAACAAATAATGGTCAATTGATACTTCGATACGTGTCATAAAATACAGGGAAGTGTCAGCGTTCTAATATTCGAAAAAGGTAAAAAAAACACCCTAATAGATACATAATGCTCATTTCGTGCAAGACCGACACAGCTCAAAATTTGAAACAGGAGAGCCTTTTTAAAATTTCAACCTATTATTTCTCACAAAATTGCTAATAAGGAAATTAAATGTGTACAGAAATATAAAGTTTAATATGTTTAAAATCCATTTACCGAGTCCTGTATTAGAAGAACGGTATATTTTTGTATAGACACGGTTTTATAATTCGATATTTGAATTGTGACACTATTGCTGTAAACCTGTAACATTAATTAAAGTCATAAGTGAAAATGTGACTATATTGTTAAAAAATTTTGTTTTTTGATTGAATTCATACACAACTTCATTGTATTGTCTAAAATATTGGAAAACAAAAATTAAATCAAAATGTTTTCTTAAAACATAATATTCAGATTAATTGTATTGAAAAATATGTAATTGTTTTTAAAATATGTACTATAAAATTGATCTCAATTCAGCGTACAACAGATAAAAGTATAGAAAAATATAGAAAGTTTTATAATTTGTCATTTGTATTAATTCCATGAGATCTTTTTTCGTTCTGATATACCTCTTGCATTTTTTTTATCGCTTAAAATTATGCAAAATATCGCGCATTGACTTCCGATTCTTGTAAATTCAATATGATCGCAATAGATTAAATTATTACAAATTAGTCGACTTGTCTTATCAAAAGCAATTCAGAAAATAATTAAATAAAATGTCATCATAGCTCATCTGTCATGTAATTGGCACAGTTGTATAGAATGGTATTAAATTTTACATAGTGGCGCTGATAAAGCAATACACTGTAACACGACCTGTGGAATAAATCAAAATGTATTTAACTATACGGAATGTGAGAAAAATTATTTGCTATAACGACACAACCAACAATGTTACCTAATTTTATAACAACCAATTTATATATTTCTGGAAATAACGATTCATTTAAAGTTAAGACAAATCGGTACAAGCAATTGAATTCATTAGATCAACAGTGCCCAAAAGTTGCTTATGTAAGAGCAAAGACCAATACATTCAAATAAAAACTAATTTTTATTCAGTATTTTTTGTTGTAAAAGCCAATACATACAAAGAAACAACACACTTTTTTAAACGGTATCATACGTTAAACAAAAACAAAATCCACATTGACGATCGCAGTCACCAATGTTTACCAGTAGACCCAGCATACCATTCTAGGAGCGCTCCGAAAAAGGAGTCAAAAAAGAGTCCAACAAAAGAGCATTTTCGGAGCGCTCCGAAAAAAGGAGTCAGAAAAGAGTCTAAATAAAGAGCATTTTCGGAGCGAAATAAAAATTTGCTTGTTACTGTCCTGAGTCGGCACGCAGTATGACTCAGAAATTCCACTTAATTATGTATGTACCAAAGCGTTGTTGTCTTGTTATTTGTGCTTTGAACAAAAAAAACATAGCTGTACCACACAAGAATGATAAAAACAAGATTACACAGAGCCCAAGAAAAACCTCATAAAAGACTCTTTTCTGGCATTATCTAAGAGCCCAAAAAAACCCTCATAAAAGACTCTTTTCTGACATTATCTAAGAGCTCTTTCTGACGGACCATTTTCGAATGTAATGACCCTCTGAAGGTTTTCGGAGCAATTATGATTGTTTTTTGGGCTCATAAAGAGCGTTAACGCTCCGAAAAAGGTGTCAGAAAAGACTCTTTTCGGACTCATATGGTTTGCTGGGGAGCATACGAAAGTGTTGTTGCTTTGCGCTTGCGTGTATAGAGTGAAGTACGACAACAAATAAGGCAAAGTTGTTTGTGTATTTCGTATTGCTAGTGCTGTGTGCTGTATAGTGCTGGCAAAGTATTGAGTAATGGGTACCGAGTATTTGCCCTTTTTTTTGATACTCAATACTCAAAAGTAGTTACTTGATACTTTCTGAGTTGTATTTTAAAGCAAGTTGAGTGGGTAAAATAATGGATAAAAATACATCACTGTATACAATGTGTAAGCACAAAATTCAATAATTTTCCAAAGAATTTATTTTAATTATTTCTTAAGTTGTTGTTAACGTTGAATTAAAAGTTAGCTTTACATTTATTTTTGATTTAATAATAAAAGACATACAAAACCAATCATAGTTGAAGATCTATTTTTATTTTTTGAAGAAACTACTCAATTTGCAGATAAAAACTATGCCAACATTTTCAAAAAATTCGTTAAAAGTATCGAGTAGTATTGAGTACCCAAATAAAAAGTATTGAATATTATTGAGTAATGGAAAGTAGTAGAATTTGCCAGCACTAGTGCTGTAATGAGTATACAAAACACACAGCCTATAGCTAAGAGTTTTTACAAATACAAAAGAGCACCAAGAGTATAGGGCTTGGGCACTCCTGCATTAGATTAATTGTAATAACGTTATAACCTAAAATAATATTTAGTTTAACAAAATAGTTAACTATAAGAACGTTACATTTTTTTAGGAAATGTTTAAATGCAAATGCTCTTGATAAAGAAATAGAAATATCCAATTCAATAAAGTCACATTTAGATTTGATGCACTCTAATAACAAAGTATTTCCACATTTTTTACATTCTCTTTCACTACAAAGAAAACCACATGAACAAGAGGAATGCCAAACACAAACTGAAATGTGACCTTGTTGATGTTAATTGCTCAAGTTTGTTACGAGAGGTCATAGCGTCACAAGCATCGGTATTACCGTTATTTTTTGATAATTCTCTCCGTTCTTAGATCATTTTGTAGAGATTTAAGAGAAGAACTTTTCTGCATTACTAACTCGAAAATGCCAAATTTTGAGTTGTGACGGCCTTGCACGAAATGAGCGATATGTATACAGTCAAAGACTAAAGTTTAAATACACCTCAAAAATTGATTGTTTAAAGAAAAGTAAAAGTTTCAGGAAAACTTAAAGTATACAGTTTTATTTAGTTTTATAAATAACTAAATACAATAACAAAAAATATAGACTTCATTACGAACATAACGGTAATTCTTAAAAATACGATAAAATTCACTCGACAAAAGTTTAAATACATCTTGGAATGTTAATAAATTCTTTTTAGATAAATTAAAAAAGAAAACATTTCAATAATTTTTGGACCGCCATGGCTATCAATAACTGTCTGCAAGCGGCGTGGCATAGAAAGTACCAAGTTTTCTGTTTCAGAAGGCGATATTTCTGACCAGATTCTTTTAAGAGCTTCTTTAAGCGACTTTTTGCTCGTTATTAAAGTTGCTACTAATTTGCGCTTCATTATATCCCAAACGTGCTCAATTGGGTTTAAGTCTGGCGATTGACGTTGGCTATGGAGCTGTCTGGGATCAGAATAAAGCAACCACTCTTTCACAGAAAGTGCGGTGTGCTTGGGATCGTTATCCTGTTGAAAGATCAAACGGGATCCAAGGCCAAAGATGTCGACGGATGCTTGCAAATTGCTTTCCAATATACTCTTTTAAGTATGTTGATTCATGATCCCATCAATAAACTCCAAATTTTCAACCCACGCTGCTCCAATCGCTCGCCAAACTATTACATTGCCACCGCCGTGTTTTACCGTAGGAACCAAATTTTGGGTTTGAAGGGCAGTGTTTGGCTTGCGCCAGACCTTTGCATGGCCATCGCTTCCAAATAAATTAAATTTGCTCTCGTCTGTAAAAAGAACTCTTTTCCCAAACTCAGCGTCTTTGATTTGTACTTATGTCCAAACTCCAGTCTAAGTTTTCTGTTTTTTCACTTATTAGTGGCCTTTTTCGGGGAACTCGGCTTTTATATCCATTTTCTCGCAATGCTCTTCGAACAGTTCTTGGATGAACATTTTTGTTATAGTTATTAGCGATATCATCTGCAAGTTTTGGTGCACTTATTCTTGGATTCTTTTTCACTTCTTTTACGATGTGGTTAACATCACGATTGGTAAGTTTTTTTGGACGACCGCTTCTTGGAATATTTGCTACGGAGTCATTTTCCTTATATTTTTTAATTATATTTTGGATACTTGGAAATGGCACATTTAATAATTTTCCTATTTCCCAATAAGATTTTCCTTCGTTGAAACGTTTTATTATTAAATGTTTAATGATGGACCCAATTTCTTTACCTTTGCCCATAATTTTCGACAAAACTTGTAATGCTGACAATAAAAAGACTACTAATACAAGTTCTGGCTTGTAAGAACATAATTTCACCGAAACATAAAGTATAATTGTACTTTGTTTTTGAGAAATGAAAGAGAGTTCTTTGTTTTGCAAGATGTATTTAAACTTTTGTCTAGTGAATTTTATTCTATTTTTAAGAATTTCCGTTATGTTCGTAATGAAGTCTATATTTTTTGTTATTGTATTTAGTTATTTATAAAACTAAATAAAACTGTATACTTTAAATTTTCCTGAAGCGTTTACTTTTTTTTAAACAATCAATTTTTGAGGTGTATTTAAACTTTAGTCTCTGACTGTATGTACTCTAATATGAGTAAAAATTAATATGTATTTGTAACCAACATATTGTGTACTCGTATCCTCGTGGCGAAATTCTGTTTTGCTTTAGTTTTTTTTTTTTACTTTAACTGGTTAAATCGTCAATGAATTCTATATTGTGCATATTGTACCTTCATCAGTTGACGAACCAAACAAGAAGAAACAGAGATTTTGTTATATTTGTTGTTGTTGTATTTTATTATCGGTTTTGTTATTTAATTTATTTATTTATTTTTGGTATTCAAATGTAGGTATGCAGCATCCGACCTTTTTAATAACAATCTCGAATATGTTATTTATTTAATTTTTATTTACATATACACCACCACACACACTGTATACTACATACGTATACACGTATGTATGTATGTACATACATCAATTGTTTTGAGTGGAGTATTGATTTCATATTTTTGCTGTTTCTTTTTTAACACAAAGTTTTTTAATTGTAGTAGGTATGTATATAGTTTCACGTAAATGCGTACCTCAGTACATGTGAATGATTGTTGTAATTACATTAACATCTCCGATATTTTTTATATTTTTTTGGAATATCTTCGTTTTACACGTTTTGTTGAAAATTGTTTTAGTACACAACTTCTGATAGTATTTTATTTAATTTGTTTTTACAATAACTTTTTGCTTCTTCTGTTATTGTTAATGAATTTGGCATTTCTTGTACAACAACAACCATACCAATAAGTAAATACTCACAATTACTCACTCACGACACTAACTCTTTTGACATTATTTGCTCTCAAAAAATAACGGTTACACCATCGTCGTCACTGAAATGGGTGGTTTTTAGTCACCATCATCACACACGGTAATCACCAATATTTTTAATGAACATTATATTAAGGATAACAAAATAGGTATGTAATTACAAATAAGAATTTAGGACTTATTCTGTTTTATTCAACACAAACAATATCATAACACTTTTAATATAGACGTATTCGTTTGTTTGTATATATTTGTTATACCTACATATGTGGCTTTATTAATCAAATGAATTCACAAAATAAAAAAAAAATTTTCTTGTTTTCTTGACAATATTGACTCTTTTTTTCCTTTTAAATTCACTGCATCTAACAGATACCAACTTCTCCTCTTGCGAACTACACTCACCTTCGCTCCAAAGTAAACTGAAACGTTAAGAGAACATGCTGTTGCTTTTATTCACATCCCCATCTAACCAAACATGGTTAGTTGTCGTTTTATGTTTGTTTAGTTGAGGAATATATTGTGTTGGCCACATATGATTGTAAACAATTATCCATTTGTATTATATACATATGTATGTATGTATGTATGTATATATCAATATCTTAAGATCCAATATAATACGACGATATAAAATTAATCAATATTCTTTATTGTTGCTATAACAAATGCACAAAACAACTATTTCTTTTCAAAGCATTAATTAAGTGTTTTTAAGTGAGTAAATTGGCATCACTTTGATACCTCTTAAAGTAAAAAGAGAGCGTAAGTTTGCTCTTAACCATTGTTGCCATGTGTAATTAAACATATCATGTGTAATTTCAACTTGAATGTGGAGTTTCAATTTCGAATTTATATTCAACACAAATACATATGTATGTATGTATTGTCTTTGATATCCCTGCAAAAAACGCGAGTACTCCATACACACATGTACTCCAAACATAATTCATTTGTTTGAAAAAAACTAGTCCATTTAACATTACGATGTCCTAGGACTGGACTATATAATCCAGCTTTGCATAACACGGGACTAGTCCCAAAACTACTCCTTGTAACTACATTAAATGTTTTTAAACAACGATTACGGTCGTTAAAGCACGAATAATTGTCGTGTAACAAGAAGTTCTGATTTGAAAATAAAATGGTCCACAAGTGCATTACATAGGACCATGATGTAGTCAACATTTTAGCTACAATGGACCACGTACTCCACAGATTATTGCAGGGATATTATCTTAATTTTTAATTTTCATAGTTTCTTAAATTTATCTCGCAACTATTTATACTATCTATACAATTTTGTTCAGGAACGCCCTTGCTTTCACGAACAGTGTAGTTTGGTTCTCCATCAATCCGATACTGTAGAGTTGAAACACTTATGTGTCGAAAATTCCTTTAAGATATGGATTTCAAATCCTATCTAAACTATGAAGAAAAAGATAATACTTATTGCTAATTTTGAATTTTTGGCTCTATATTACTTAACGATGTAATCTAACTAATTTAAGTTAATAATATAAATTTTATTTCATTTAAATGATTTAATAGTACAGAAATATTCCCTTGTAACTCCTTAATTAGTCGATTCATACTATCCACAAGGTTTTTACAATGAGTAATATCAATCTCATCCCAGATTTAATATATTTTACCCAAAGTTTCATTATACTTTTGCTGCAATTTTCAATTTAGCATGGAATACAAATTTTCAAATTGAGTTTTGAAACTCTTGGGTTTTAAGTTAGCCTTGGATAAGTTTAGTTCATTACCTTAATATAGGTATATTTACAGGTCAATGAAAAATTTCCTACGTATAATGCCATTGATTGGTACCATTAGACTACCACCAACGTAGAAGGAACATCCCCAAACCAAGAGGGTGCAACTCTTTGTCTTGGTAGGACTAAGTGGCAATTATTGTTTTAGACCAAAAATAATTTATGTTATCAGAATAAAATCTGTTTTTTTTTGTCGCAGCTGACCATAAATTCAATTTCCAGTGTCCAAATATTATCCTTGATTTTTACTTTACTGTCCCGACATCAGAAAACTTTCAATTGTCGATTATCTCGGCCAGTTAATAAAAAATTTACTTCAATTGTTAGATATATAAATAAAGATGAAATATTTGGACTAATACCGTAGACAGACGACAGAGTTAATGCGCATTAAAATCTCACTAATTTGAATTAAAATTTTACCGTGACAGACGACAGTTTCTGCATTTAAACTGCATTTAGGTAACAGCTGTTTGTTTGTCAACAACTATTTAATTATGAAAAAATTTGTTTGGCATTTGCTGAAAAAACAGTATTTCTTTGAAAAAAAGCTGAAATTACTTTTGCTGAAACTGTTTCATAATGCAAAACTTGTTCATGCACTAGCAACCATAAACCTGAACGTGTTGCTACATGTGGGGACCGCAGTGGGACACTCTGAAATAAGAGAAAGGCAATTGTGGAAATCTATTTTTATTATTTTAATTTTACAATTGTCTTCTTCTTATTTTAGAATAGTAAACAATTTGATAACATATTATTGATTTTCGACGATGTTGCCATATTGAAATAGCTAAATGCAGTATAAATTCAGTTTGATTTTGTGTATTTACGTCTAACTTAATGCGCATTAAGATAGGATAATTCACGAGTTAATTTGAATTAAGACTGTTAATGCAAATTAACTGTGTCGTCTGTCTACGCTATAAACATATCGGTGTACACTCACCCATCTATCGTTTAAAATATTTGGTATACAGAATAGGTCCACCTTTAGCCAAATTCTATTATCGAAGTTCATGACAATTTTTTTCAAATGTGTAATTTAGGAATTAGCTAAATAAACTCTTAGTGGCAACGCTGCTCTTAGCGAAGTACGATGCTGCCGTAACCAGTGTTGCCATGTTTGCACTTTCAGTGCTAGATTTAGCATTTTGTTTCTCGAAAATGCATTGAAATTTTTAAAATTTATGCAAATGCTTTTTATATGTATTTGTATATTTGTAACATTTGAAATAAAAATTGTATTGTTACATACAAAAAATGTAGCACTTATTTTTTCTTCTGTAGAACATTTTAGCACTTAGTTTTTCAAATTTTAGCATATTTTGAAATTAATTTTCTGGCAACATTGGCCGTAACGGACAAAAATATCCACACAACTTTGTTTATAATCACCCCTATCGTGAATAAAAATTCTACATTTAAATTTGTTCCTTTTTATTTTTTTAACATTGAATTTTAATAGGAAAAATGTGAAAAGGGAACAAATTTCATGTGGAATTTTTATTCACGATAGGGGTGACTGTTTTATATTTATTAAATAAAAAAGCATAATGGTGTGGTTTTCTACAAAATTATTTGTTCACTTGTTACTTATTTAAATGTAGAAAAAATCGTTACTAACTACGTCACATTTTAGGTGGAAAAAATTAACATAGCTGCTAAAATACTTTTTTGTTAAATTGACATTCCTTTCTGTATTGGAATGTGGCAACATGCCGTTAAATAATATTTTTTTAAAAAATGAGCTTTTAAAGTGTTTAAGTTTAAGCTTTACACAATGGAGCGAAAACAGAAGGAAACAACAGAAACCGAAAAAAGAAGTACCTTTCTATTTTCCTGTTATAATGGTCGCTTCTACTAAATTATTTCTCAGTTTTTTTACTGCAAGTCGAGTGCCATTGCAAAGCCGTGGTGATCGATATTACGCAGTAAAATAATTGGCACTCCAACTTTAAGTTGTAGCACATGTGGTGGAAAGCCTGGCACAACGAGTGAATATAAGAACTCAAGCAGCCTTACGGGTTGAGATTAAAGGAAGTTATTAAAAACAATGGATACTCTACAAAGTATTAAATAATTTTAAACTTAAATTGCTAAAGGTGGTTTTAGACGGTATGTATTTTGCAGAATGCAAATTTTCCACTGCAAAATGCATACACGTCGTGTAAAATCAAAAAAAAAAAAATACTTCTGCAAATGTCAGCCTGCATTTACAGTGTAATAGCGTAGACAGACGACACAGTTAATTTGCATTAGCAGTCTTAATTCAAATTAACTCGTGAATTATCCCATCTTAATGCGCATTAAGTTGGACGTAAATGCACAAATTCTGAATGACACTGAATGTATTCCTAATCATCAATTCGGCTTCAGGGCTAAACACAGCACCATCGAGCAAACACACAGATTGGTAAATGTGATAAGAGGGTCGTTTGAAGACAAAAAATACTGCTCCGCCCTTTTCATTGATGTGTCGCAAGCGTTCGACAAAGTTTGGCATGACGGTTTAATGCACAAAATAAAATTAACTCTGCCTGCTAACACCCATAAACTCATGGAAAGTTATTTATACGGTCGCAAATTTAAAATCAAAGAAGGCAATTTTTTAAGTACCGCTCAGCCAATTGAATCAGGTGTGCCACAGGGTAGCATACTGGGTCCTACTTTATATTTGATATATGCCTCCGACATGCCGTCAGACCCTAAAATCCATACGTCAACTTTTGCAGACGATACAGCCTTTATCAGCGTCCATCAGGACCACCAAGTTGCATCACAGAATTTGCAGAATTATGTTTATAAACTAGAGAATTGGCTAGAGCTTTGGAAAATCAGGGTTAACGAACAGAAATGTATTCATATAACTTTCACATTGCGAAAAGATACCTGCTCGTTCATCAGAATAAATAATCAAATTATCCCGCAACACAATGAAGTCAAATACCTCGGCATTCACCTCGACCGCCGTTTAACTTGGAAGTCTCATATTGAAGCGAAACTTACTCAAATGAGATTAAAAGCAGTGCAACTTAATTGGCTAATCGGCAGAAACTCTACATTGAAATTGGATTGCAAACTTTTGTTGTACAATGCAATACTAAAGCCAATCTGGTGCTATGGAATTCAATTATGGGGTACGGCCTCAGCATCAAACATTGAAAAAAGGGATCAAAATAAAATTCTACGGATAATTACTGCAGCTCCATGGTATGTTAAAAATTCTCGAATCCACAAAGATCTAGGCGTGCCATTAGTAAAAGTCGAATTTACAAAATATGCGTCAAAGTATGTCAGCAAACTTGAACACCATCCAAACCCCCTTGCACGAGACATCCTTAACTTTAGTGGCCACAATCGGTTGAGAAGGAGGGATACCCTTGCTTTAACTCAAGCGCAAAATAGATGACTGGATCAGTTGATGTGAAATTTTTTTAGTATCATAAAAATTTTTGTCTAGCACTGGCTGGGCTTATTATTTTCTTTTTAGTATTAAGATTTGAATACTTATTGTCATTTCAAATATGAAGATTCAATAAATAATTAAATGCAAAAAAAAAAAAAAAAAAAAAAAAAAAAGTGAATTTATAATGCATTTAGCTATTTCAATATGGCAACATCGTCGAAAATCAATCATATGTTATCAAATTGTTTACTATTCTAAAAGAAGAATAGGACAATTGTAAAATTAAAATAATAAAAATAGATTTCCACAATTGCCTTTCTCTTATTTCAGAGTGTCCCACTGCGTTCCCCATATGTAGCAACACGTTCAAGTTGATGGTTGCTAGTGCATGAACCATTTTTACAGTATGGAGCAGTTTCAGCAAAAGTAATTTCAGCTTTTTTTCAAATAAATACTGATTTTTCACCAAATGCCAAACAAATTTTTTTCGTAATTAAACAGTTGTTTACAAACAAACAGCTGTTTAAATGCTGTTTTAAATGCAGAAACTGTCGTCTGTCACGGTAAAATCTTAATTCACATTATAGTGCATTTACACTTGTAATTTTTAAACTAGTTTATGATCAGAAGCTACTTTCATAAACCATACCGTTTACATCAGCATTTTTGACAGTTAAGTAGTTTATCTTTGACAAGTCATAAAACAGCTGACATTAATATTAAAAATTTAATAAAAATATGGACGTTGTTATGAAAAAGAAAATTGTAAATTTGTGTTTTTCATCCAGGATGAATAAAATTCAATTACAGTTTCTTTTTTTAAAGAAAACTTTTTTTTATTTTTGAGCAAATGCCAAATGTGTCCAGCGTTGGCAGAAAAATTTTGAAAAAACAGAGTTGCATTAGCAGAAACTGGTTGTTTGTAACTAGTTTATCTCAAAAGCTAGTTACAAAACTTGTTTTTGATTTGTATAGATAAACAAGTTTCTCAAACTAGTTTATCACCATAAACAACTTATAACTAGTTTATGGCGTAGGTGTAAATGCACTATTAGTGAGATTTTACTGCAAATTAACGCTGTCTTCTGTCTACGCTATAAAATTTTAAATTAGAGCATGTTCTATTTTCATCTGACAAAGCACCTACAACCATCTCTTTTGCAAGTCAATTGTTTATGGCGCCAAGAACATATTGTTTGTGATTTAGCAAATTTATATTAAAAACAAGTTCGAGTGCTATATTCGGCTGTGCCGAATCTTAAATACCCTCCACCTAAACGTACTAATAAATAGAAAAACTACACTGGTTATAGGACTACAATATTCTTATTCTGTGTTTTCTATTCAGTTTTAGTGCAAAATTTATTAGTATTTGATATACCTATTGTTTGAAAGACAATTTTACGACCAACATAATTTATGTTAAATATTTTGAAATTTTATCTAATTCCGACCATTTATAATTGATTCTTATAGCGTAGACAGACGACACAGTTAATTTGCATTAACAGTCTTAATTCAAATTAACTTGTGAATTATCCATTTTTAATGCGCATTAAGTTAGACGTAAATACACAAAATCAAACTGAATTTATACTGCATTTAGCTATTTCAATATGGCAACATCGTCGAAAATCAATAATATGTTATCAAATTGTTTACTATTCTAAAATAAGAAGAAGACAATTGTAAAATTAAAATAATAAAAATAGATTTCCACAATTGCCTTTCTCTTATTTATCATTAAGCCATATTTCGGGAATATATATATTTGTATGGGGGCTATGAGAACTCATGGACCGATTCTTACTATTTTCCGCATACTTTCTTCTTTTATAGTACAAACAACGTATACAAAATTTCATGGTATTATCTGCAATATATTTCAAAATATTGCAATAAAATGGACGAAAAATATCAAATATTTATAGAGGTGGTCTCAAATATTGGTTCATAACTCTGGTTGACCTAAACCGATTTTGCTGATTTTAAATAGCAAACTTCTCGAAAGCACTTCTGACAGAATTATTGAAGGTTTGGATCCCGAACATATCTTGGGACTTCAAAAAACTGATTTCAACATCCAGACAGACAGACAGACAGACAGACAGACGGACATGGCTTAATCGACTTCGCTATCTATAAGGATCCAGAATATATATACTTTATAGGGTCGAAAAATTATATTGTGGAAATTTCACACGGAATGACAAACTTATATATACCCTTCTCACGATGGTGATTTCTGGATTAAAATTTCTGATCCATATAAAAGTTGGTTCGATATCGATATTTATTGGACATTTTTTGGGTTTATTTATTTTTTGGAAATGGTTCTTATATGACAGCTATGACAAATTATGGGCCGCTCTTCTTAAATTTTGGAACAGTTATATGCATATGAGGATATTTCACGTCGAATTGCAACATAATAACGATATATTTACGATATTAGTATTAACGTGGATTTCGGGAGTGGACCTTAGTGGGGGATATTGTCAAATATGGACCGATATTCTCAAAATCCTGCAGTTTCATTTAGGTATGTATGTAAATGATCCGTGTAAAATTTTGGATTGGTACCCTTATTTATTTTTATTAAATAATTTTTAAGCTTGAGGTCACTTTTTTGTTTTTTATATAAAAGATTTTTTAATTCTTATATATAAGTGAATTATAATTATATATGAGTGAATTATATATAAGAATTAAAAAATCTTTTATATAAAAAACAAAAAAGTGACCTCAAGCTTAAAAATTATTTAATAAAAATCATTAAAAAGGTCGAAGAATATAGAATAAAATTATAAGAGAATTATGAGTATTAAAGTGATTTTCGGAAAAGGGCTTTATATCGGGCATGCGGTTAAAAATAGACCGAAATTTACAAAATTTTGTGGGATGATTTTTGTATATATTTAAATGATCTGTTCAAAGTTTTGAGTCGATACCGATATTTAGACAGTATATATAGGGACATATGTCTTCTTCAGATGTGGTCCTTGTATGGTCCTTGTTTGCTACGGAAGCCGTACTGGCGGTCGCTAAGTAAATTGTTAAACTGTAGATATTTCACAAGATTGTAATTTACCATACTTTCCATGACTTTGGAAAGTGCAGAACAGATTGAAATTGGTCGATAATTTTCAGGGTTTGTAGCCACTCCCTTTTTAGGAATTGGCGTTATATTAGCAACCTTCCAGCTTATGGGAAATTCACCGGCACGGTATAAGGTGCTGAAAAGGTTAGCTAATGGACGAGCTAGCTTCGAAAAACACTACTTTAAGACCAGTGCTAGTGGACTTACAGCCTGTTATAGAACGCGACTCGCCCAACTCGCGACTCGACGACCGGTGGACGACTGAGAAATAAAAAGCATTTATAGAACGCGAGTCGATTTTGTCGTGTCGCTTACTATAATTCGCGCATATGTCAAAGTTGTTTGAAACCCTACTATTGCCAACGTGTTAAAAAATATTTTTTGTTTATATACCTTCATACAAAATTTAATATTAAATATTAAGATGGCAACCCTACTTTTAAGAAAAATATCAAATAAACATAAACAAACAAAAAAGTAAGAGGCCCTTTAGACGATGCAATTTTGCATGCAATTGATGTTTGTTTGCGAACGAGTGAGAGAAGCAAGAGGGGTAGAAAAAGTTGCACGACTTCGTTTGTCATGCAATTTTTTGACATTACCTTTTACCATCGTTTGTGTTTTACTTATTTTGTTTTATTCCTATTCTGAGTTTGAAGTGTGCGTTATAAAAATTAATACGCAAGAACATTTTCAATTACTTCTTCTGTATTAAAATCTTCCATTCCCAGTAAAAAATAAATGAATTAATCCATAATCGAGCAATAAAGGAGTAATGACTTGTTCATGCATCATAACTTTTTTTGTTTTGTTGTCTATGCCTCGCTTAATACTCCAAATGGATCAATGAGGGATGTATCAGTTCGTTTTGGTTTTTTTTTCTTTGACATAACTGTAAAATATTTTCGTTTTGTTTTTCTATTTAGAGCTAGTTTCTGGGATAAAGATAAAAATCAGACAATTTTTTGTACGGAAAACTCTATATTCAGTGGGATTCGTTGCTATTTTTCGTTGCTGTTAAAAAATCTCCTCAATTCCCTCAATTCATTTCCGGTGATGCCACTCAAATTCAAGAAAACGGGATTGCAAATTTCATTTCCGCCGTTGCTATTTTTCGAAGCTTTCTTGTTTTTGTAAAAAATAACCAAATTTGTATTTATGCTCTTTTAGGAGACAAAAATGATTACTCCCTTTATGATCTTTTAGGAGACAAAAACGATTACTGCCTTTATGTTCTTTTAGGAGACAAAAACGATTACTACCGCTATGCTCTTTTAGTAGACAAAAACGATTACTCCCTCTGTAGTAATTTTCAAAATCAAAGGGAGTACTCCATAAGGAGCTTAAAAGGAGTACTCGTGTCTGCGGACATGCTGTGTTAAAAATCCTATAAGGTTCGGAGTTTTATGGAGTAATCCATTACTCGCAAAGGAGCGCTCCAGGATTACTCTTTGGATGATCCTATTTTTTACTGGGTTGTTTATATTTTTTAAAATTTTTGTATATTGTATTTATATATATGTACTAGCTAAACCCGGTGTGCTTTGCTACCCCACCCCCCCTCGTCATAAAATAAAATAAAACGTATTTATATATTTACAAACATTTATTTATTTAATTTTAATGTATTTATTGCAATGCTTTAGGCGAGACCATGCCCCTTTGTCCACTTACATAGTCAAGAATTTATTATTTCGTAAGAATATCCTATTGTGAAAATTTAATGACGATCGGTCCAGTAGTTAAGACTATATTACGATTTTTAATTTTCCTAAAAAGGGGCGTGGTCCCACCCACTTTTCTCCTGGTACGTATTCCTAATTATGCCAATTCCATATGTACCACACATCATTGACATAGGTCAAAAACTGCCCAAAATATGGCGATTTAAATTTGTGGGTTATATGGACGGTGCCACCCCCGTTTGTACAATCAAAACTTCATATAGCCTATTATTCCTTTCAGAGTCACAGTAACATGCTGTGAAAATTTCATCAAAATCGGTTCAGCCGTTTTGGAGTCCATACGTTACATACATACATACATACATTGAATTTTATATATATAGATATATATATAGATTAAAAGCAATATAATTTAAGGTGAAATGGGGCGAAAAATGGGGATTTGGTAATAAAAAAATGTATGTAGTTAAAAAGTATATAAAACTTTAGGTAAATACATATTACAAAAAAGTATTTTGTATAGCAAACATTGTTAGTGGTATACGTAAGTATCTGAATTAAAAAAGGGGGCGATGAAGTAGGTGTGGTTCATAGTATTATGGCGACGTTAACAGTATTAAGAGCAATATACTACCAAATAAAAAAAATACGTTGGAATGAACAAATTTGTATAGAGAACAAAAAGTATAAAACTTTCAAAAATTTAGCGTGAAAAGGGGCGTGAAAGAGGCGTGGCTTAAGAAATCTTTATTTTTACTTCGCCTGGAGTATATAATGTGTATACAAATTGGAGCAATTACATAATTTTTAAAAAGTGGGCGTAAAAATGGGCGTGGTCAAAAAAAGTACCCTATTAAACATACCAGAGTCCCAGTTAAATGCTGTGAAAGTTTCAAAAATATCGGTCCAGAGGTTTGGTCTCCAATTACAATAATTTAAAAAAGTGGGCGTAAAAGTGGGCTTGGTAAAAAAAAGTACCCTATTATTCCTTCCAGAGTTACAGTAACATGCTGTGAAAATTTCATCAAAATCGGTTCAGCCGTTTTGGAGTCCATACGTTACATACATACATACATACATACATTGAATTTTATATATATAGATGTATGTATATTATTTTATATACATACATATGTATGTACATATATTTTTTGTATATTATATTTACATATATTTTAAAATTTTGTTTTCTTTGTTGCGAATGAAAAACTAAAGAGGAATGTGTAATAAACGTCAAAAATTGCATCGTATAAGTGCACAACATTTTACGTAGCAATTTTAAAAGAGAATGGAAAAAATTGCATGCAATTAATTGCATCATCTAAAAGGCCTCTAAAACGAACTTGTAAAATTTATAAAACATTTTCTATTAGAAAACAAGGAGTCTTCCGTAACTTTTTAAACAAATACGTGTAAATTGATTGAAGTATGAATATATTCATGAAAGTATGTATATATTTTTAAATAAACAAGAATTTATTTTAATTGCACAGTCTCCCAAGTACATTCCATAGTAGATTTGCTGTTACCAAACTGAGGAGCTCCTGTGGCCAAGTGTGGAAACTCCTCCATGCAATCCACCAATTGCCTAAACTGCATTGCTGTAGTTATTTTAATGCTGAAAATTTAACAAATCGAAATAAACTAAAAAAACATTTATGATATCAATGTGTACTTACCTTTTTTTTGTTGGAATATGCATTTTGTGCTTGTCTTTTTAAATAAGGTTGTAATAAAATTTTACGCGCGAACACAATTGTATATTCGTCCAATTTTGACACTTCGGCGACTCTAACCGTCTTGTATATACCAAATAAATTGACAGCAGTTGCGTTTTTTAACAAACTTGTCAACAGTCGTGTTCTATGACCCAAAATAACAAAAACGCTAACATTTCAGCGTTTTTTATCAACGAGTCGCATTCTATAAACAGGTTGTTAGCCCGATTTTAGTCACTCAAAACGCGAAAAATTAAAATCGGATGTGGCTTTATATGGATTTTTTCCATATAGCCCTTTTTTCAAAAATGGTTACGCGTTTTGAGTCTCAAAAGTTGTCATCACTGCACACAAGTGCCCAAGATATTGATAAAGAGATTGATATTGATGAAGATCCTTTCCATGAATCTGATGTTGATGACTCCGGAGGATTCAGATCTCAACACCACTACACAGGAAATGGCTCCAGATATTGAGTCCAATGTAAGTAATTGGGATTTCCCCGAAATTGATGAAACCCAACTATTCGAACTTTCAACCACATCAGCAGTTAAAAATAAGAATAGGCGTTACAAAAATTTAGGAAAAGAATATGTAACCAATAAAACGAAAATCGTCCCTGTTAAAAAAATTAAAGCACTTTGAAAATGCAGAAGGTTGTGTAATACTCAACTAAATTTTGAGGAGCAAAAGATGATTTTTAAACTGGAACTTGGGTGATTACAACAAACGACGGCAATATCTGTCAGGCTTAATTGATGTTGAATTTAAGAAAACGCATACAATTAATAACGTTGGAAATTGACAATATAACTATTTGAATAATTGTGAAATTAACGGTCAAAGGAGAAGAGTATGGAAGCAATGCTTTATGAAAATATATGCCGAAAATGCTCAAAGTATTAAAACTGTTACTAAGTGTAATAAAGTTAAAGAAAGCTCCGTTGAAATTGTTCAGTGCGATAAAAGAGGAAAACATTTTCCAGAACACAAACTGTCGACGGAGTACCAGGAAGTTTTAGATCACATTAATAGTTTTCCGAAATATGTGAGCCTTTACAACCGTCGTCATACAAAACAACTACATATATCTTCAGTGTAATTTAAGCATGGCAGAATTATACAGATTATATACAAACAAATTTTCTGTTTCGTTGTCAACGTATCGTGAAATATTTCAGAAGCTGGTCATTAAGTTTAAAAAGCCGCATATTGATGTAAGCACCAAGTGTGAGACTTTAAGAATAGATATTAAAAATGCATTAACTGAGGATGAAATAGCAATGCTTAAATTAAAACAACAAAATCATCACGAAGAGGCATATGAATCTAAAAAACATGATAAAGAACTGTCTTCGAAGGACAAATCTATCAAAATGTATACTTTTGATCTGCAGCAATGTTTGCCAACACCACACTTAAATGCGGCAATGTTCTTCTACAAACGACCACTGTGGACATTTAATTTTACGATGCATGACGGAGCAACAAACAGAGAAAATTGTTATATATGGAATGAGACCATTGCAAAACGTGAAGCAAACGAGATTAGTTCCTGTATCTTCAAATGTATTATGGAATTACCGATACATGTGAAGCATGTTATTTTGTACAGCAACTCCTGTCCAGAGCAAAACCGTAATTCTTTTATTTGCGCCATGTTTAAAAATTAGAAGATCATCAAACTAGAATTAATTGATCACAAGTTTCTGGACACACGCATATGGAATAGGGATGGACACTGTAAAAAAACATCGATGTTTTTTTTTTCGATGCGATGCATCACAAACATACATCGATATTTCATAAAATACATCGATGTTTTTTATACATCGATTATTTTTTTTTAATTATTTATATTATTATATTTTCGAAAAATCTTAAATTTATTTTACTTCTCCCAATACTTTTTTCAATACTGATTAGAAATTAAAGTTTACCAAGTCTTTCACTACTCAATCTGTTTCTTTGTTGAGTTCGATGTTCCCACCGGAACCGATGTTCCCACCATTGTAAGGTATTTAAAAGCGATCTTGTAAAGCTTGGGAAACTGTCATTTATAATCTTTCCAAATATCCAACGGATTTTCGTTCAGTCTTCCAACAGGAGTCCTCAACTAAACTGAAAGTTCATCAGACAATATATCTTCAGTCTTGTTGCTTTTCCAATTTCTATGAACCATATATAAGTCGGTTTTAGTGACTTCTTTCAAATCACTATCAAAATTTTACCACTAATAGAATTCTAAATTCTGATTAGAATAAAAAAAATTGGGGCGGTAACGCCTATTTTCGAGTGGGCGGGGCTCAAAAGTTTCTAATATATTTAGCTATATCTTGAAAACTATATTTTTTTATTAGACGATATATATATCAGTTTATAGGTATTTTAAAGACCTTTTCAACGATATGTAACACGACCTATTTATAAGGACCACCTATTGATAAATTTCGGAAAATTATTTTTTGATCCGATATTTTTTAAAAAAATCTAAAAATCCGGGAAAAAAGTCTATAATAAGTAGATAAATTACAATATTTTAAAGTCAAGCTTTAATTTAAGGTATAATATGAGCTTGTAGGTACTATAGATCCGAAGATATTTAAGAAAGATTATGACATTTCACCATAAAAAATACAATCTGTACTATGAGAAGCCGGTGTTCTGTATACCATAGAAGAGAAAATCCTTCCGCCCGGCCGTAGGCCTGCAATACAGGAAATTTGTACAATGCGAAGCCGGTATTATATATACCATAGAGGAAAAAATCCTATCCTGCATACAAAATTTTGAAAAAATGAGTTTTTTCACATCTTATAATTCTATGATTATAGTACCTACATACTCATATGATACCTTAAATTAAAGCTTAATGTTTTGAATATTTACATTAATAAACTAAAATAACACTTATATAGATATTAAAAAAAATTCGGCTCAAAAAATATTCTTTTCGGATTTTTTCGGAGGTATGTTTAATACCTTCAATTTAATGTATTACAAATTATCAGACACCCAGTAGTTCCCGAGATATAGGCCTATATATTTTTCAACTTTAAGGGCCCGCCCCTCGAAAATAGGCGTTACCGCCAACAATTTTTTTTACTGTCATCTCCTCTAAAAGCCCTATTTGGTAATTTTTTTTTTTTTTTGAGCAAAGTCACTGAAACCGACTTGTTCCCCAGTTTATAATGGCTAGTCCATAATGAAAAAGTATCCTCACTTTTATCGGATTTTTCTGAGTCAGATTCAATATCTTCATTTTGCAAAAGAGTATTTTTCATTAATTCCTTGATCTTTGATGCAGCATTGGCAACGGCTATTGCATCATTAAAATGCATTTTTTTGAATCGAGGGTCTAAAATGTTAGATATGTAATACATACATATCGACTCAATAAACACGCCATCTGTTGATGAAATTGTTCGTAACAATATTAATACACATTGTTTGATAGCTTTTTTGATAAAATTTTCAGAGGTTGTCTCGGATTTTTGCTCATATCTCCGTTATTTATGGACGGATTTTGCTGATTTTAAATAGCAAACTGCTCGAAAGCATGTCTGACAGAATTATTGAAGATTTGGATCCCGAAGATATCTGGGGACTTCAGAAAATTGATTTCAACATCCAGACAGACAGACAGACGGACATGGCTTAATAGACTCCGCTATCTATAAGGGTCGGAAAATTATATTGTGGAAATTACAAACGGAATGACAAAAAAATGTGCCTTGTGAACAAGAAAATTATAAGTGTAATGTTTAATGTATAGTTTGTGTGTTTGTCGTTCTTGTGTTTATATACACTGCTGCCTCTAAAGTCCTTTAAAACAATAAAATAAATTACAAAGAAAAAATTTTTTAGAACAAGGTTGTCTTGATCCCAGTTTGTACCCATTAAACGAAACAAAAGAGAGTGTCTGATATATTATCTTAGAAAGCTTCTTCAGAATGACAGATTTGATGAATCCGTGATTTAGAACAAAATTAAACTTGAGATCTAGGGGAAAGATAAAATAAAATTAAATATTAACTACTTGGCAGAAAGAATGAAGGAAGGAATTGTATATATATATATCGATGGCTTAATATAAAAAAGACCTAATTCGATTTTTGTTACTTTTACAGACGAAGAAAAAAACTTAATAAAATCCGTGAAATTTTAGATAAAACAAAAATTTTAATATGTAGGTACAATTAAAAAAAAAGCAACGCATTTTATTTCTCATTTAAAAATTTTTTATTTTTGTTTTAATGAAGGTATCGAAGATAGACATTTTTTTCATTGATTTTTTTTTTTTTAAATTGAGTTAGGCCTTTTTTATATTAAGCCATCGATATGTAGGTTATGTTTTATGGTTAATTGTAGTAGGTTAAGTCTATTTAATTCATTATTTATTTAGTTAATATTCTATATATATAAAATTCAATGTATATAGTATGTATGTATGTAACGTATGGACTCCAAAACGGCTGAGCCGATTTTGATGAAATTTTCACAGCATGTTACTGTGACTCTGGAAGGAATAATAGGCTATATGAAGTTTTGATTGTACACACGGGGGTGGCACCGCCCATATAACCCAAATATTTAAATCGCCATATTTTGGGCATTTTTTGACCTACGTCAATGATATGTGGTACATATGGAATTGGCATAATTAGGAATACGTACCAGGAGAAAAGTGGGTGGGACCACGCCTCTTTTTAGGAAAATTAAAAATCGTAATATAGTCTTAACTACTGGACCGATCGTCATTAAATTTTCACAATAGGATATTCTTACGAAATAATAAATTCTTGACTATGTAATTGGACAAAGGGGCATGGTCTCGCCTAAAGCATTGCAATAAATACATTAAAATTAAATACATAAATGTTTGTAAATATATAAATACGTTTTATTTTATTTTATGACGAGGGGGGGGATAGCAAATCACACCGGGTTTAGCTAGTATATTATAATAAATTATGTAATTTAATATTAAATTAAAGATGAAGTGTTCCCTTAATTAAAGAAGGTACAGACATTGATGGAGTGGTAAGTGGAGAAGTGGTCAGGCGTATTTTGGGTCGTATAGAAATATCTGCGGATGCAACTATGACATGGTCGGGAGGGCAAAAGAGGCGAACAAGTGTCTTAGAATTGTTTATGGGGTATAGTAAGTGTAGTATCTGTTTTGTGTAGTATTTTCAAAATGTTTGTGTTTGGGCACGCACCTGGCAAGAGGGTTGGGACCTGCCTGAGACAAACATGCCAAAGCTAGTTGGAAACATCGCCAGGCAAAACGGCTTGTAACAAAGTAATCCAAATATTGGAAAATAAAAAAAAAACAGTGATAAGTTTTTAATTTGAAATTGCATAAAAATTAAAAAAGTTGTATTTGAGATATATTCTTCGCATGGTTTGGTATTTACTAAAATGACCGTTAATTATATAATATTTTTTTTATAGGAAACAAAATACATCGTTGCATATCTTCGCATTTAATGAACTTCATGCGTAAAATAGCAACACTGCACTAATTGTTGACATTTATTTGACAAACAGAAACGGTGTGTAATGAATGAAAGCATATTATACATTGTAAAAGAGAAAACAGAAAAAACAAAAATAGTTCATCACCTGAAAACAAATCTGATAATATATATTTTTTATCATTAATTTGATTCAATTGCAAAGAAATGGGTAAAATAAGAATAATAATATAAAAGTTAATTTTAGTCGAATTAATGACAGACTAAAACTCCACTTTGTGGGCGTTGCTCTAAAATTATCTATTGACGGTTTTTGTTCTTGAATTACGTTTAGGTTCTACAGATGCAGCTTCAATGCAAAAACTGGAGAAGCACTTGATGTTGCTAAAAGCGGAATATACAAAATTGCAAAGAGGCTATGCTGAATTGGAACGTAAATATAGCAAGGCGATAGCCTCCAGCGATAATGATGCGACAGGCGAATTTAGTAGCTTTGTATCCAGATTAGTGTTAACAGTGGCATCATTATATGGTCGAACGGTTTATTCCGACCTAACCATTAAAATGACTTCAAAAACAATGCCGGCTCATAAATTTGTTTTGCATGCTCGTTCTGAGGAATGGAGAGAAGAAATTTTAGCAGATGTCAGCGAATTGGACTGGAGCGATATGGAAGAGGACATATCGATGGCACTATTGCGTTGGATATACATGGATGTGGTTGACCTGCAGCATGATCGGCTTGCATTGGGTTTATTAAGAGCTTCACATCGCTTTCATTTACCTGGGCTACTGGGTCTATGCGAAAGGGCGTTAGTAGCGTCAGTGGGAGTGCGTTCGTGTGTGCGTTTTTATTGTGTAGCTGAAGAAGTAGGTGCCGCTAGCCTTCTCGATTATTGCTCTGGTTTGATATCTACGCATTGGGATGATTTAACACCGCAAGATTTTGAACATATGTCAGGTCCACTTTTATTTAAAATGTTAAAGAGTAAAACCAAACACCCATTGCATGCTGCCGTTCGCTTATTACGAGAAGATGTGGTATTCTTGTGTCTGGTAGAAAATGATGGAATGGTAAGTAAAATCTTAATATCTTAAGTCTATTACAATTGCATAATTTTTATATATACAAAATTATGTCCCCTGATTTTAAAACTTTCGTTCCGAAAATCACTTAACCCAGCATAAACCTTTTACAATTATTGATATCGAGCTACAATTTAAAACAGATAATTTTTATGTGCACAGAGGTCATGCTACTTAATATAATTTTATGATTCTCGGCCCACACTAGATCGTAGCTCTCATAGAGCCCACTTCTGGTTTTATTTATTAAAACACTATTGAAGGATATGATAAGCTAATAATCAAATAAGATAATTTGATATGAATTAAATGAGAATTATTCCTCTTGCGAGTATTAATTAACAAATTTTTCAAAAATTTTAATCGAGTTACCTTCAAGTCAAATATACAATTTATTTGAAAACAAATAATAATAATAATAATATTCAAAAATAAATGTAGTGTAACAATTTGTTTTCAAATAAATTGTATATTTGACTTGAAGGTAACTTCGATTAAAATTTTTGAATAATTTGATATGTTTTATGTTTCAAGACAGTTTTATAAAAATGTTTATTATTTTGAAAGTAAATCCAAATAAAAAAAAATAATAATTATCATGTCAGCTGGATCTACGCACAAAAATTATCCGAGCTCACTCGGCCAAGTCAGGGAATGCCAAAAAATCTCGCCATAATAAACCGGATTCAAATCTTTCTTTTTTGTTTTGTTGTTTTGTTCAAAATATCCAATCCTCTTTGATCTTTCTTGGAAATTAACGTCTTTATGGGAGTTCGCACACTTAAAAGTTTCCAGTCCAAAATAGTCTTTCATAAGATTTTCTATCTCTATAAATGATTCACGTTCCTTTTCAGATTTCAGTACATGACATATATAATACATTATAACCTTGTTTTAGTTATGATAGGGCCAGTTGGTGATAATACACTAAGGAATTCAATACCGACAGTTAAAAACGCGTGAGTTAAGCTTATAATCATTTTAGGCTTTACATTTTTGTAGTTATGAACAGATATACATATCTGAAAATAGCAAATCTCTATTTCTCTGAGGAACCAGAGGCAAATCCAGTTTAGATGTAACATAGACTTTGCTCATATTATATTTTTCAGAATTATATTTTATGCCACTATAGTGATATTTACAATTTTCGATTCTTCACGAGTAACTTTTTTTTATCAGTTAAACAACTTCGAGCTCCAATAACATTATTTTCTAATGAACTATTTTCGTAAGTTTCGAGAATGGGTAGTGAAGGGCGATCTTTATGCAAAAGTTTATGATGAGTACTGGTACAGTAATTTTGACCGCATAACTTCTTTGAAAAACATTTTGCGGCTTGATGACCTTCTTTAAGACACCTAAAGCAAGTCTTTAGATTTCTTACCTTTTCCCATTTTGCAACCAAAGGGAGTTTACAAAATTGTTCACAAAAGGCCAATCATTTACAATCTTTATTGCACAGTTTACATTTCTTTATTTCAACCGAAACACATGCATAGTTTGTATTTTCTTTATAAATAGGAAGAGAATCGGTTACCATATTTACAACTTTTCTTACACCACCGAGCCAATTTGAGAAATCAACAATTGTGGGCATTCTTCCCAAATTCAAACATTTATCAGCTCATTGAAGGCGTCTTGATACGGGCAACTTTAAAACTAGTTCACTTAGTAGCATTGGGTTTATTAAGGGATAATTTCCCGCAACTGATTCCAAGAACTTGGTCATATTTGTGACTTTATTAGCGAATACAATTAAGATCTGTCTCTTCTACCGAGTCCAGGGAACGAATTTTGTATATTTGTGACTTAATTAATTGTTCAGGACGACCATACGTTTCTGCTAGAATATCGATTATGGAGTTAACATTTTTCAAATTTGATAGAAGAAACTCAACTGTCTCACGAGCATTTCCTTCTAAAGAGTCTCTAAGACGTATTATACAGGGTGGGCCAAGTTTGACTGAATGATTTGAACTCTATTGGCATATTGTAGCCGTTGTGGTGCATCCCTCGGCAATAATTCTTGGGCCAATTGAATTTTATATGGAAACATCTTCAGATCAACTTTTAGAATACGTCGTAGCGATGTTCTGGAGATGTTCAATTGAGTATTAAATTAAAAATGCAAAAGTTATAAGCATTTCAAATCAGTCAGTCCAAGTTGGCCCACCCTGTATTATGTAGATCAGAATATCCAAATTCGAATGTTGAGCTTTTGAAAGATTCATAAAATGATTGCCAATCATCGGGTAGACCTGAAAATTTTGGTAATGCGTATAATTTCTTTTGTCGATTTTGAATGATTGTATTCATTAGATATAGAGGAGCAGCATATTCTAAGGGTATATTAGTAATCGTATCATGATTGGATGATACGTTTGCGGAAGTAGAAGTGTGAAAATTAATGGACGGACCATGTGTAGTACTATTGGAAGAGATAATAATATTTGGATCAGATATAAAATTAGTTGAACACGATAATTGAGCATTTAATGGAGTAATCACCCTTATTCTATTTGGCGTCGGCAATAACAATGTCAATTTTAAGGCAACATCAATTCTAATCAAAGACAACATCAATTCTATGATAATTTGGTATTCTGTAAGATTATTATGACGACGTTGACTGTTCATCAATAATGATAATAAAAAACAGCACACATCTCTAATATTAGAGTCAGCTGATTCATTTTGTTTATTGTTTTTGACAAAAAAAAATGTAAAGTTGGAATAAACATTTGTTTGTAAGGAAAGCTGAAGCAAACATGTTTTTAATTTCTGATTCCGACTCGTCCAGTGACGAAGAAAACAAAACAAAATTAATAGTGAGAATACTGCTTAGACAGAAATCTTGCATTATTAATTTGCCTTAATTTGGCTTCAATGTCTTTTATATCCCTTATACTATGTTTCCACGACGACTTGAATCACCTGCTTCGCCTTCTGAATCATGTTTACGAATCGTGCTGTTTACATGACTAATAAACTTGATTCGATTTGACAGTTGTTTTTAATAAACAAACAGAATAAAAAAACAGAATTTACAATTTGTGGTAAATAATTTTTTTTTTTAATGGACAAAAAAAAGTGAGTGGAAATTAGTTAGCTTATTTGAAAAAAAAAACATACATTCGTACGTATTTACTTTCTTTACTTCCAGCAACAAGAAAATAATTTGCTTTGTTTACAATAATATTGAATTTTTACAGCTAGTGCAGATAAACTTGCGATAGAAATTAGAGAAGAGTGCAATTTTTCGTGCTTCGCAAGTAGATTCAATATGAATCTACATGATTCGCTCTTAAAATATGACAACTGTCAAATCGAATCAAGTTTATTAGTCATGTAAACAGCATGATTCATAAACATGATTCAGAAGGCGAAGCAGGTGATTCAAGTCGTCGTGGAAACATAGTATAAGTTCGTTAGAACTCTCCATTAATTTCAGCAACCGATCGAATTTACTATTTAATCTTTCTTGTGATTCTTAAAATTTTTCTATATTAGACTTGAGGAGGTTTAATTTATTTTCATTTTTGGTAGATTTTTTATTTACTTTCAAAAACTCCTGCACACTTTCACAGTTAGTCTTAAAATTTGTTTTCGTTTCCCAATGTCTCATCTACGTTCTCATTTTCACTATTTTCACTTGAAGGACCACCTCCTTTTTTCTTCTTCGAACTCATTTAAATGATAATTTCTTTTACGCCTGATGCTTGTGGTCAGTAAAAGCCTAATAAATTAGGTATTATGTATAAAACGATTGAATGCAAAGTTTATAAAACCCCAAACGATAAAAAGGAAGACCAGTTCTGCGTTGAAAATGGAAACTCCTCTAAACGGAATGAAATGCTTGAAAGGCATAGTACTGCCCAAGCCAGTGTATTGACAGAAATGTCATATTCTATAATGTCATTAACGTAGCCTAAAGCATATAAAAGACATTGAAGCCAAAAAATTAAAATTAGAAGTGAAGAGAAGCAAAAGGGAGGAGGAAAGGCATCTAGCCGACATGAAATTAAAAATGCAAGATTTCTGTCTAAGCAGCCTTCTTTCCGCTATTAATTTTGTTTCAGCTTTCTCTACAAAGAAATGTTTATTCCAACTTTACATATTTTCAGAAACAATAAACAAAATGAATCAGCTGACTCTAATATTAGAGATGTGTGCTGTATTTTATTAGCATTATCGATAAACAGTCAACTTCATCATAATAATCTTATACTATGTTTCCACGACGACTTGAACCACCTGCTTCGCCTTCTGAATCATGTTTATGAATCATGCTTGTCGTGTGCACCCTGGTGGTACAGTAGAAAGAGGTTGGCAACACCAGAGGGATTTTTTTTGACAGCTGGAAACAGAATGATGGGGATAAACAAAAACAAAGACCGGCATAAAAAAGTTTTATAAAGAAATGTAAAGGCTGAATTAGGAATGATGGACAGGAAGCCATTTGGCTTGCCGAGGTATTGTGCGAGGGAAAAAGAAAATGTCGCTCTCTTTTTTGATTTTTTGAGGACTGGTGAAGGTGGAGTTTGTGGCAGAGCAGATAAAATTATTGGACTTAACTTTCAATTTTGATTGAGTTTTTATTGGTCTTTAAAATAAATACATAATTTTAAATTTAAATTAAAACGAAAAAAGTACATTGCAAGAATAATAATAAAACCTAAGAGCAGAGCCACACCATCGCCAACTCCATCCAACAAGGGAAGAGCGGAGCAGCACCACCACTCCTGGGGTGCATTGGTATTGAAGGTTTTCTGACAGGTACTAAACGCTAAACCCGGACTAGCGAGACGGACAAGTGAGTCGTTCCTTTTCCTTTATATTTTGTGCAAAAGAAAAAAAACAGATAATTTACTTAAAATAAATTTATAAGGAAAATTATATACGCGCGTACGCTACTGGTTAGGGAGAGCTCTCGCCAACTAGGATTAGCAGTGACAGCAATTTTTAAGTTATCCGAAAATTGTATGTGATTTCCCTTAATAAAAAAAGACAATTTATAAGTAAAAGAAAAAGGAATTCTCAATAAATTTGTTTTGATAATCGAACTATATACTATATATACGAACCTCTGGACACAATACGGACGGACAGGAAAACCCACTTCCATCCCCGCCTTGTTGTTGTTGTTGTTGTAACAGCAGTAATTGCTGAGTTGACAGCCCTTGGCCGCGTGATATCGGGTCATTCCGGTGCGTAGAACCGGCTGTCGTGGGAATGTACTATCTCAAAACATATGTACATATTGATAAACCTTATAAAACATACTAATGTTTATTTTGAGAGGGTAGAAAACATTTTTTTGTGAGTCGTTGTAATGTACATATACATATTTACAGTTATTTATGTAAAAGAGCAACATGTCTCATGTTGGAATTGAGTAAGAATGCACTTTAATTCTCTTAAAAATGTCGTGATCAGTGTGACCAGATTTTGAAATACTACAAAGCTAAATCACGTTTGAAAAAAAGCTAAAAAGGAAATTAAAAGCCAAAAAATAAAGTTAAATTATTTTATAGCTTTTTATAGTCACTTTTCATGATTTCGATATTTTTAATTTTTAAATTGTGTTTATGTACTTACGTCCTTATTCATAAAAAATTATTCCGGGGCCAAATTACCACATTCGTGATCGAATGAGCTATCGTATCGAAAAATTATTTCGATATCGAAATTATGATAAAATGTACTAAATTTCTTGCTCGATATCGAATGCCATAGTCTCAAATAAGAAAATTACGATCAATTTTACTCGATATCGATTGCGGTAATTTGGCCCCAACTTTTCAACAGCATCCTAGGATAATATGCGAAAAAAATAGTATAAAAATTAAAAGCTATGTATAATACATAAAATAATAGTTTTTCAACAAACTATTATAACAGTGTAAAGGCCCAACTATAATGTGCATATGCTAGCTTAAGCAACCCTGCGAATACATATAAATTGTATGTGGCAAACTATAATGTACTTAACGAAACTTTTCGTTAAGTTTTTCAACTGTCATTTGCTTAAGCAAAAAGCGAAACTGATCGCATATTCCGTACGGAATCAGCTGTTTGTTGTTTGTGTTTTTAACAAAATGGAAAAAGAAGAAAATACATTTATTTTAAATTTAATAGAAAATGTGGAAAAAATAAGTGCCTTTATAATAAAAGGGCCCTTTTTATTTTAACAAAAATGTCTTTCTGTCGCGGTTTATTTCTCTGACAGAACAAGGGCGTCTTCTTCTTTTACAGTGTAGTTCACTTTTTTATTTTAATGTGCACAGGCCTTCAAGCGCTAACTTTAATATTTTTATATTATTTAAATTTTTAAGTTTTTTCTCCATTTTTGCAAACACAATACGAAAATTAAAAAAACATATGTAAACGTTTATTATTATTTAAGGTGCTATCAGACGGGATCTATTTTACATATGTACTGTCACTTTTCTGACCCATATGTAATTCCGTATGTATGTCAAAATTTTCATTTTACATACGATTCATATTTTTGCTATCACACCTGCTTATGTTTTTCCGTATGACATAACCTATAAATGTAAACAAAAGCTGACTTTTTAACGTATATAAATTTCAAGAATTGCTTCTTTTGGCCAATCTAACTGCAATAAATACATATAATAAACATAATTTAATTTTTCTTTACAATATATTTTTTCAAACAATTTTGTTTCAAAACAAAACAGCTATTTTGTTTATGTTTGTCACAGGAAAATAGAGCGTGTTCTAATCGAAAAAATTACATATGTATTTCCACATGTATTTTACACATGCAAAGTTTCATATATATCACACGATGTGTACAACTTTTACATATGGAAAATTTGACAGTACATATGTAAAATATCAGTCTTTGGCAGGCAATTGCCGAGTAAACATCTTCTTTCTCGGGCGCTTGTGTATTAAATAAAGTTTTTATTGAGTGTTTCTCATCACTCATTTTTGTCTTTATAAAAAAGTTAACGGTAGTTTGTTTTTCTTTCTATATTTTCTGTTTTGTTTAAATTCGTGAATTTTTGATAATGATAAGTCTTCAGTAAAATGAACGGGGTTCATCCCCCGAACCATAACCGATTCCATGAACAGGATTTATCTACAGGAAGAATAAAGGGCAACAGAACTAAGCGACCTCGTCCCGATGATTTCCTCCCACTACCTGAGAAACCAGTAAATTACCAACACCTTCCCCGATACTTGGTGGCCTCGGCGTTATCACAAACGGACAATGCGGAAATACCTCCCTTATCATCATACAGGGTTTTCCAATAAGGACTTGACAACTTTTTTTTTTAAATAAAACGCAAACCGTTTGAGATATTTCCAAAACTTTATTACCGACTTGAAATACATTCAAAACATTTATGAATGGAACTCGACTTCGTTCATATGGGCACCGCGGCCACGTCGGCAGTGGTCGATTCGTTGGACCCAATTTTGGATGACTCGGTCACACATTTCGGCCGGAACGGCCGCTATTTCGCGTTCAATGTTGGCTCTAAGTTCTTCCAACGTTGTCGGCTTGTTGGCATAGACCAATGATTTGACGTAGCCCCAAAGAAAAAAATCTAGAGGCGTTAAATCGCAAGAACGAGGCGGCCAATTGACTGGTCCATTTCTTGAGATAACACGCTCGTCAAACTTACTCTTCAGTAAATCGATTGTAACGTGTGCTGTGTGGCTTGTGGCACCATCTTGTTGAAACCACATGTCATCCAAGTCCATGTGTTCCAATTCGGGCCAAAAATAATCGCTAATCATTGCGCGATAACGATCGCCATTCACAGTAACGTGACGATCGTTATTGTCGACGAAAAAATATGGCCCAATGACGCCGCCGGCATGCAAAGCGCACCAAACAGTAATTTTTTGTGGATGAAGTGGTGATTCGTGAAGCACATGTGGATTTTCAGCAGACCAATAACGCATATTTTGCTTATTGACGAACCCATTGAGCCAAAAATGAGCTTCGTCACTGAAGATGATTTTGCGATGAAATTCATCATCTTGGTGCATCTTCTCCAGAGCCCAATCGGAGAACGTACGTCGACTCAAATGGTCCATCGGCTTCAATTCTTGAGTCAGCTTAATCTTGTATGGGTGTAAACCCAGATTCTTACGCAAAATTCGCCATAAAGTGGTCTTGGGGATGCCCAGTTCTTGAGAACGCCGCGGAATCGACTGATTTGAATCGTTTGCTACGGACGCCTGAACGGCAGCGATATTTTCGGAACTTCGACCAGGCCGTTGTCTCACTGGCACGACAGCATCACACAATGAATATGTAGACTCAAATTTTTGCACTAAACTTGTTATTGCTTGTCTACTAGGGCGAGAATTACGACCGAAAATTGGAGTTAACGCTCTTAAAGTTGCGGTCACCGACTCCGAATTTCGGTAGTACATTTTTATAATTTCCAAACGTTGTTCCTTCGTGTACTTTACCATAACGAAAATGTTAAGTTTACTGAAAAAAAAGAAAGCAACAATTAGATGATCAGTGAAATAGTGCGTTCACAATTTAAATTCAGAGTTGTCAAGTAGCTATTGGAAAACCCGTTATAACGTGTTCCAAGTGCAACGTGGTCTAAACTATATATCGAAAGATCGACTGGAAGTGAATGAAATGAGAAGTGGCGATTTACTCATTAAAGTTCCTGACAATAAAACAGCAGATACATTTTTAAAGGCCAAGTATATAGACTGTATTCCTGTTAAAATCACTCTACATAAAACATTAAATACTATCCAAGGAAGAATTTTTTCAAGGAAGATAATTGATATTCCTCAGGAAGAATTACTTGAATCCCTTAAAGAACAGAAAGTAGTAGAAGTGCGTAAAATAATGAAAAGACATGGCGACAAACAAATATCCACAGGCGCAGCAATAATTACCTTTGACCTCATAAACCTTCCTGATAAGATGAAACTTGGATGGGAGATGGTCACAGTTGACGAATACATACCGAATCCAATGAGATGTTTAAATTGTCAAAAACTTGGCCACACCAAAAATAGATGCAAATCTATAGAACTTTGTAAAGAATGTGCTCTACCACCACCTCATGAAACATGCTCTAGAAAGTTTTGTGTTAATTGTCTAACAGAATTACACGCATCTAATGACCCTTTCTGCCCCAGCTTCTGGAAGCACAAATTGGTCAACTATATTCGTATCAAGAAGAGATGCACAGCTCGTGAAGCATGGAAAACTTTTAATGACAATCCGACTTTGAACACGCTTAAACCGATAAGGAAAATTATTAACAATACGACATATGCAGAAATTGTAATGAATAAAACATCCTCAGCTAAGACTATTGTTCCAACTTCAACCACTACAAATTTATTTCACACACCCATCAATATACCAACCAACACTCAAAACTTGATCACATTAGCTAAATCTTCTCTTAACGACACTATTTTGACAAATCAACTCACTACACATAACCTCACTTCTTTGAACAAACCTTCACCAACAAACTTCTCAATAACAAAGCCAGACTTAACAAACATCAATAAAAATAACAACACTCAATCTAAAAAACTTGAACAATATGAATTAGATGAATCACCTTCTGAAAACCCTTTAACTCAATCGGAAACACAAATCACAACGGAAAATGCTGCAGCACATAGCTCAACAACTGAATGCATTGAATTAGAATCTTCTATTGGTGATGATAATTCTTTGTATGACAATCTACCAACAAACTTTCCTCTTGATAAGAATTTATGTGAAGATGATGTTATTATAGATATTTCTGATGGTCTGGGTCTAAGTACCCCAACAAGATCAGAAACTGTAGATCCCAATAATACTTTAACGCCGTGTTCACAAATGTATCATAAATTTCCTGAACTAAATGTTTTAATTACACCTAACACCTACAGAAAAACAAAATCGCCATCCAAAAAGAAAAAATAAATTTTTTCTTGTTATCTGTTTTTTTTTTATGAGTTTTGAATTGAATATCAACATTCTGCAGTGGAACATTCAAGGTTTCATTAACCACAAGTATGCCTTGGAACTTTTAGTCGCCAGACACAAACCCAATGTGATTGCATTACAGGAAACCCACATTATTGAAAAAAATCGTAATTTTTAGCATCTACCCGGATATCAAATTTTTCATCACAACCATGATTATTCTTATGCAAAATCGGGTATTGCCCTTTTGATCAAAAATGGCATCAACGCAACCCAACAAATACTATCTACGGGTAATTTACTTTTTCAGACAATTGTTATTAAATATGGAACGGAACTTAGCATAACAAATGTTTACAAAGAATGTGATTTAAATTTTACCAATTCTACACTTAATTGTCTTTCCTTGCCTGGAAATACTCATCAACTTTTGATCGGCGATCTTAATTCACAACACACTCTATGGGGTTCTACAACAAATTCTCCTAAGTGGAATTATATGGGAAAGATTCGCGGATGATAAGGGTCTTCTAATTTTGAACGATGGCTCGCCAACTTTGCTCAATACTAGACATACCTTGACATCTGTTGATGTATCCATGGCTAGTGCAGACATTGCTTCAGAATTGTCATGGTCTTGTTTGCCATTGCCTGAGGTTGGCGATCATTTTCCTATCAGGATCACTAATAATATTAACGCAAATAGGAGGAAATTTGCACCTCGTTTTCGAGTCAATTATGCTAACTGGTCTCTTTTTGAAAAGAGAGCAATTTTAGTAAATAATCAATTTACTGAATCGAATAATATAAACAGGGAAGCAGCACAAATTAAACGTATATTAAGGAAAACAGCAAATGAGACTATTCCTCTTACTCGTGAGCCTAAAACAAGGAACAATCCAGTTTGGTTTAATTCATTTATAGCTAATTTAATTAAGTTGAGAAATCAAACATGGCGAATTTTTAAAAGTCATCGTAATCAGTTAAACTGTATTGAATATAGAAAATCTTGTGCAAAGGTGAAAAGAGAATGCAGAAAGGCTAAACGTGAAACCTGGGAATGTTTTCTAAGCTCACTTAACCCACAAATGGATGTACGTTATTTATGGAATAAAGTGAAAAATTTGAGATCTTCAAGAAATGAGCATTTTCCTCCCATTTGTATAAATAACAACAGTTTTTCTCATCCACAAGTTATAGCAGAAAAATTTGCTCTTTTTTGGAGCTCCATTAGTTCGGATGATGCATTTAATGATGAAATAATTGCCACAAAGAAAAATTTTAACATTGACGAGACGCGGCAATCCAATTTACAATTTGGAAAATTGATACAGAAAATTGATTTAAGTGAACTTAACTACATCATGAAAACATTAAAGGGGTCTACACCAGCAAGAGACAAAATAACATATTCTATGGTTAAGAATGCTCCCGTTGTTTCGAAAAGTCGACTTTGTGTATTATACAACAACATACTAGTGAGTGGTGTAGTTCCACATGACTGGAAAATAGCAATTTTGTCTCCGATTCCTAAACCCGGTAAAGATCCTAACAACCTCAGTGGTTATCGACCCATTTCATTGCTACCAACTCTTTCAAAAATTTTTGAGAAAATATTAGCTAAGCGTTTTTGGAAATATTCTAGACATAAAATCTCTAGCATACAACACGCATTTATCCCAAAGCATGGGGTGCATACCATTTGCCATCAATTAGAAGAAACCTTACGTACGAACCTTAAAAAGAAAAAGCATAGCATTGTCCTTTCTGAGGATTTGGAGAAAGCATTTGATCGAGTGATATCAACACACATTATTATTGAACTCAACGAATGGGGTGTACCTAACCAAATATTACGGTTATTGAAATCATTTCTTGATAATCGGAAATTTATTGTCAAAGTTGATAGTCATTTCTCACCATCTTATCCGCTTGACAATGGAGTCCCACAACGTTCTCCACTGTCAGTGGTTCTATACACAATTTACGCCAATTCTTTGGCTAACGCTGTACAGAATCTTCCCGGTATTGACTACGTGGGTATATACGCTGATAATATTTTTGCAGTTGCATCCGGATGTCGGCAGGAAACTGACCATCACTTGAATAACTTAGATTATGAAATTAACCTTTGGGCTAAAACAAAGGTGCTGTCATTTCAGCGGAAAAGGCTGAACTTCTTCATGTATGTAGAAAAAGAGGTTGCCACTGTAATACCATCTGTATAAGGAACGTGAATCTCTCTGTTAAACACGAAATGAGAATATTAGGAATTTTGTTTTCCAAAAATCTTCTATGGAACTCACATGTCAACTTTTTGGTTACTAAATTATGCAAAATTAATAATCTACTGAAACTCATTTCCTCCCGTAGCAAAGGACCGGACCTCACATTGAAACTGCACTTGGTATTTGTCGATCCTTGACAACAGGTATTCTTTTACATGGAATAACTATATACGGGTGGACATCTAAAAGGAACATTAAAAAGATTAACACATCTATTAACAACTGCTACCGAACTGCGTCTGGATTGTTACGTTCGACACCTATACAGGCATTAAGAAATGAAACATTTCTTCAAGATTTTCAACAGTTACTCAAAAACTGTTCTGTTTCAATGGCTTCTAAGTCTATTACAATGACATCTGATGGATTGCACAACACTTTTTGGAGACGACTTATTTCACCTTCTATGCAATCTGGGTCTTCCATCAATGAAATTATATCCTTGTTGAAAAGAAACAATATATCTTTTCCAAGTAAGCCAGATATTCCAGACAAATCTTATAATTTAATTTTGATTGACGATAGCCTTGGAATATATGACAAGGCGAGTACAGAGTACAACTCGTTCCATTTTTAGGCAGTTAATGACTAGTAAAATCTCAGACTTTTCTCCAGATGTAAAATTATTTACTGACGGTTCATTTTGCAATGGAACAACTTCTTATTCTGTGGTAAAAGAACTCTCAGGATCCGGCTATGAAATTATTAGAGAATCACGTTTACCAGACTTTACAGGAATTTTTACCGCTGAAATAGCGGCCATAAGATCAGCTATTGCATATTCAATCCAACATGGACATAGAACAGTAATATGTACCGACAGTTTAAGTTCATGCAAAGCCCTAATGAATAATCGAAATGGTTCTTTTGATGATATGATTTATCCACCAAATATGAGTCGTGAAATTTTAGTGCTTTGGATCCCATCTCATATTGGCATACGTGGCAATGAATTTGCAGATCATATTGCTAAAAATGCGTTGAACAACCTCAATATTAACGAAACGCCATGTTTTCCGAAGTCCCTAATAAACCCTTTCAAAACTTTACAATCGCAATCACAGCCTATACAACACAGACCTAAATACAATGGAAATTTCACAAGAAGCCAGTGTATTATGATGGCACGCATAAGAGTTGGTAAAGCTCTTTTTAATACTAAACATTACTATGATGGATCCGATCCCCATATTTGTTCACATTGCAATACATGAACATTCCACATATTCTTACGGAGTGTCCACTTTCTAGGCTAGATGAGTCATTAGATGCGATTATTGACTGCTCTAAAGAAGACAGCTGGATTAAGGTGCGAAGATCTCTACTTAGACACAACATCCGGGATATATGATAATCATATTACTTATAAAAACATTACTTAATTTTATCATAATTCTCAACTTTTTGAACAATGAATATCTATTATCCTCAGTTTATCTACTTTAAGTTAATACACATAAATTTAAATCTTTATCGAGCGCATATGGTCTAGTAACCCGGCGCCTTTTTTTATTATATTTTATAAATTAATTTATAAAGTATATTTCAAATAAATAAATAAATATGTAAAATACATCCCGTCTGATAGCACCTTTACAATGTAGTGCTGCCACAGCTGTACATTTTACTACTTTTGCCGATAAATTAATAAAAAGGAAAAATTATGCGTTTCGGGTACGAAGTTTTCTTTTAATTATAAAATAATATAATAATATTTATAAAATATAGTCATTTAATGGCTTTTTGTTAAAATAAAAACATTTTTTTAAACATAAATGAGCAACTGTGGACAAAAAGTTTCAAAGTCATTGTAGCCACCTGAAAGTTAACTCTGAACTGGTTATGCATTTGACAGCCTTTTCGTTAACTTTTGCAATTTGCTTAATCTTGCTTATGCATATTATAGTTGGGCCTTAAGGATACATGTTAATTATTTCATCACATTCTTTTATATATTCTTCTACTTCTGAGCCAGACAAAAAGTTATTATCATTTGTATAAATATCCTTATCAAATTTTTTTATGAGATCCTTAGTTACTTCAAAAATAGAAGCGAATTCATGGTGTTTAGAGAAAATCTGTTTCTAATTTTAGTTTTAATTAAATTCATACCACTGAATACGCGATCAACTTCTGTGTTACTGAAATGCAAAACTAGAAATTTCATCACAAAAGTTGACAATTATCTAAAGGGTCATTCATTGCGTTTTTGTACTCAGAAACATTAATCCAAAATTATGTAGTTGACTTTTGCTTTGTCAAATCAAAGGTATTTAATTTTTGCCATTGTAATTCCAAAAGAGTAATATCATCTATGATAATACTTGACATTTCTTCTTTAAAATGTTCATACAAGTTACATTTTGTATTGCTCAGATTTTGTAATGAAAAGAATTGGGTGTTTTGCAAAGTTAAAAAATTATTTGGCAACGTTTGAAATATAAATTAATTAAAAAAACCTAAATGCATTTTTAAAAAAAACTAAAAAAAAGCTAAAAGCAAATGAAATATTTCCAGCTAAACGTTAAAAAATAAAGTTAAATTAAGCTCGAAAAAAGCTAATATGGTCACGCTGGTCTTGATATAAATTTTTAACATAAATCTATTTCTCCGTATGGTAGTGGATAGATAGACCATTAAAAATACAGCATTTTAAATAAACGTTGATAAAAACCTACATCGAATAAATTTTTTTCTGCAAGTTAGATTTTTAATTTCTACGTATATATGTATTACCAAAAAATAAAAATTTTAAGATCAAATGACCAAGATTTTGTGGTCCTAAAATATGTGTAAATTTTTTTCACACTTCTATTAGTGTTAATTTTTGGCCATTGATGCTTACCCTGCACAATCAAACAATCTCAAATTAAATCTGTCATATACAGTGGGGAGCAGAGGTGAGTACATGTTTGTATTTTCTGCATTGTAAAGATCATAAAAATGGTAATAATGGAGCGATTTTTCAATTTCTTTTTCTATTTTAATTCTTATTTAGTTCTTTACATAATTCTTAATAAGAGAAATAAAAGCCCAATAAAACAAGATTATAATTTAAATAACAACAAAACAACTCGTATGTACTCAGTTTTGCTCACACCTGTTATCAACCAAATAATTGAAACATTTATTAATTTACCGTTATTTGAAATTAAGTTTTGAAATTTGTTGCTGCAATCTTTAGTTTTGTCAATATGAATTTTAGTTTTAAATCATAATTGAATAACTCCGTGTTCCAAAAACGTCGTTTTTTTTAATTTAAAAAAGTAAAAGTTAATATTTTTTGAAAAATGAAGAAACTATCGATAGCCGTGGAAAATTTGATAATAAATAAAACAACGGATGACTCCTCGTCACGTATGATAGCAAAAGAGCTTAATATAAGCCAATCAGTAGTTGTTAGAGTGTTAAAACGGCGAAATGTAGCTTCTAAAGACAGGCTTTCAGTCGCCAACGATTATTATCTGATAGAGACGCACGCCTTATAATGAGAAAAATGAGAGCAGACACGTCTTTAGTCCTAAAAGAAGCTTCCTGAGCAATAAATAAAAATGTTAGCCGATATACAGCAAGAAGAGCGCTACACAATATTGGATACATCTCAACTGTAAAAAACCTAAACCAGCACTGTCAGATAAAAATGTTTTAGCACGTTTAAAATTCGACAGACTACACAAAGATTGGACTGTTGATGACTGGAAACGCGTAATATGGTCAGATAAATCCAAGTTTAACCGATATCAATCTGACGGTAAAAAGTATTATTGGCGTCGACAGCATGTTAAACAGATTGTAAAGCATCATCATGGTTTGGGGTTACTTTACATTGTGGCATGTTGGTAGATTACAAAAGTTTTATGAAATCATGAGAAAAGAAGACTATTTAAAAATATTGCAGATTCAACTTCCCGATTTTGTAGATCTGAGCGCATACCCTGAGTAAGAAGTTGTGTTTCAACAGGATGGAGACCCAAAACACACCTCGAAAATCGTTAAGGAATGGTTGAATGGGCAAACATTTCAATTGATGCAGTGGCCTCCGCAAAGTCCCAACCTCAATCCAATTGAAAATTTGTGGTAAATTGTGAAAAGACGGTTGGGACAGTATCGAACAGCTCCGTCGAACTTCGCTGAGTTGTGGCAACGTGTGGAGCTGGAGTGGCAGAGAATTCCACATGAAATTATCCAAAAGTTGGTTGAAAGTATGCCCAATCGCATAAATAGTGTATTAAAAAATAAAGGGCTGTGGACTAAGTATTAAAAATTTAAAAGTTTTTTGTTTCCTGAATGTGCAAAACTGAGTACATAAGATTTAATTTTATTTAATTTAGTTTGTTCCCTGAATACGTAGTTTTTTTGTTTTGTTTTAAGATCATTATTGTAATCCACTAATTAATAAATAAAATAAAAAAGTAATAATTTAAATCGCTTTGTTATTACCATTTTTATGCACCTGCAAATGCAGAAAATAAGAACATGTACTCACCTCTGCTCCCCACTGTAAGTATTAATGACGATTATGTTATTGATGTGACTCCTGCTATTTATAACTCTTAAGTACTTTTACTCTTATTAAATATTATATATTCAATGTTCTGTCATACTCTGCAATAAATTTGATAGCGACGTGCTTAGGTTAGGTTGGCAGGCGGCCGTGTAGTACGGCCCACTTAGGTCCATATTGCTGGTCCTATTGTGTTACCTGATTGGATAGAAAAGAAGAAGATATGTGTAGAAGAGATAGAGTAGAAGAATGCGAAGGATAGTAAAAGGATGTGTAGAGTATGAGTAGAGTGAAAAATGTGTAGACCAAAATTTAAAGAGCACAGATACCCAGATAGATTAGGCTACTGCAGCCAATTACTGCTTCTGATACTGCTTCTCCAACTTCAAAACTGAGAATTCAGATAAGTCGTCGAAGGATGGTAGCCCCAGAAGAATGCTACGAGATCCACTCATTGCTGGGCATTGACATAAAAGATGAGAGACCGCTTCCTCCTCTTCTTCATTATTGCAACTCCTGCAAAAATCATTATAGGGTATGATTGCCGAATTTTCAGTGTCCTGTTATCACTGGCAACAAGTTGCTTAGTTTTGGTCACTGTAATTTTAGTAGATACAGCGTACGTTTCCTATTTAATATAGGCCAGATCAGTCGTGTGACTGTGCAGGTGCGTTCACCTGCTTATAAGTCTCCTCTTATTACATTGTATACAAAAGATGATAGATGTTGAAACATTCATTAAAACTCTTAAGTTCAAATTGATAAATGCAATTTCGTAACAATAATTTCGTTTACTTTGATACATCAAAAGTATTTTTCTAGTTCTCTTTAGTAGATTGACGATGCTGATAAGTTGAGGCCATCATATTCATAGCATAAGTATATCGAAGAGATCTGTTTGTGAATGTTTGTAACTTTTGTATTAAGTTACCAGACCAGAAGCTACCGTTGGATTTTTCAATTGATTTTTAAAGTCGCATTTGGTATCGTCTTCTACATTGATAACAATACACGTTTTGGATTTTCCTAATAATATGCTCTAATAAACTATCCGACTGAGTAAAGAAGTCGATATCAACCATGTTATCAAAAAATCTTTCCTGTACTATACCCTTAATATTTGTATACCTTCTATCAAAGAGCATAATTTTTAACTCCAAAGCAATTAGATAAACACTTCCTTTATTTCTTTTCAATTCATTACTAAAATCATTATCATCCTTAAATGCAGCTTTCAAGTCACCCACTAATATTTTGAGGTCTCTTTTTGGGATGGTCTGCTGAATCCTCTCTAGAATATATTATTTTCATTATCTGACTATCATCGGTATCATTGGGTCAGTGATAAGTAACGGCCTCTGGAACCGAGCCAGACAGTTATTAGGTATTTCACGACAATTTTTTAAAATAGTTATCGTAGGATGATGTTTCCTTTTAATATATACATACATATATGTATGTAGCGATACAAATATTGAAGTAGCTTTTTTCGCATTTTTTTTGTTACATCAAAGTATATTGCATTTTAATAAGAAAAAAAAAGGTTATATTTATTTATGAAAAATAATAATGAAAATCATATAATAATGTACTTGAGAGCCCGTTTATGGGACTGTGTATATAATAATAATTATATTTACTATTTGTTTATTTATAGTTTTAAGTTCATAATCTTTTTTTGCCTAAATAAACACTTAAAACACAATATATTATATCGTCCTAGTTGAATGAATTCTCCAGAACCGACCAACCTTACGTCGCCAGTTTACCAGGTTAATATATAGTCAAAACATTCTATTGCGCAAATCTAGTCCTATTCCATTGCATATTATTATTTATTATGAATCAGTTAAATTTCGGATTCCCGACGATAGGACTGTTACCTTCGATGGTGTAGCCGTTGGTATAGAAACATTGTAATTAAAAAAAGAATATATCATAACATGTATTAAACCTATGTTTTGAAATTGTGACAACTCACCCTAGTAATTTTACATAGTTGAATGTACCATGAAAACAATCATTTTGTTTTATATAAAAATAATTTTAAGTCTGGTTTTGCTATGTACATACATACATATATACTATACTATATATTACTATGTAACTTAAATTTAAACCCTGAATTAATGATTACTTTTAATGGTTTGACCTAAAAAAATAATTTTATTGTAAGGAATAACAGTATGTGGTTATAAGCATTGATAAAGGCATGTCGTTGATGTGCAGAATTATACAGATTGGCAGAGAAGTGTCGTTGATGTGCAGAATTGCACAGATCGCCACGACAATAACAATACGTTTTTGTTGCACCAACTAAATTATTATTATCATTCATCGTCTTGCAGTCTTCCGAATAAATTTCTTCCACTGAATATTCAGCTTTCCACTTGCCCTTGAACAATACCTGAAACAAATTTAAATTAATATTAACGTTGGAATTTAACATAACTTCTTAAAAGAAGATGTTGTATTGCAATCGTACGTGGCGTAAACGTTTTTGTTGAGCACACCCAAGTGTTGTCGTTTTTTGTTCATAACCATGTTGCAAGTGCATTGTTGAAATAATTCGGGAACACATTGTTGAAAATGGGCAGTCAATAATGTATTTTGACGATCCGTCAAAATTAGAACAGGGCGGTGTAACAATTTGGTCATATTCAATAGATAAAACTTCTGGTGTTACAGAACAGCTAAAACACTTAATGCTAGTCGAAACAGCTAGAATTTAAATTTCAGGCATAATAAGTTTTAAATTTAAATTATTTTTGAATAAACAAAGATATGTACTTACTGATTGGGCTAATGATGATATATGCAACAAAAAATCCAGCCAAAGCCATACTTTATAAAATATCTGTCTAAATGTTTGTTTATTCAATGTAAATAAATATAATAAAATATTTCTTCCGTATAATTAAAAAAAACAATAAAGTGGAAGCAAATACATACCTAAAGCGTGCGCGTAGAACTGCTTGCTCTTCAAGTTTCCAAATTGTAATCAAAGAATGCCATCCGCTGCAAAAGCGATTTCAAATTTATAAAATGTATGTATGCGTCTTGTCGTTCGGATGGTGATGGTGACGCATATTCTGCGATATTCTTATCCGGTTAGTCGTTGTTATTTCAATCATATTGTGTTATATTTACCTCTTACTTAATATATTAAATATTAAGTTTTTTTTTGTATAATAATACATTTTAAACCACAATTATGTTTACATGAAATCTGGTCGCATAAATGTTTTATAATTAACGTAACAAAAACTACGATTGAATACTTTTGAACCACAAATTGATACTCAGTTCTTAATATGTATTTAAGAAAAGCTAAAAGAAGAAATTTAAAATTAATTTCCTCTTTTAAAAATCCGTGCAATACTTAGCTCAAATGTTTAACATTTTTTTATTGTCAAAACAAACAGGGATGTTATTGTGTAATTCGCTTCGAAAAGAAAATCGTTCGAATTTGTATACATTCTACATTGTATTTCGAAAGCTCTTGTTTTCGAATCGAAATACACAATAACCCCTAAATACTACTCCATTTTAACTTTCCTTTGACAATAGACCAATTCATTGCAGCATTTAAATAATGACAGGAAGCTAAATCAGACCAAAACTTTACAAACGTTTCTGTTTGCATTATTTTATTTAAATATCCGAAGACATAGTTGAAGAGGTGACAAAGGTGGTGCTCTTCAGACAACAAATATAAATTGCTTGCTAAACCATTGCATTTTTAACAAATTTATCCATATTTTGCTGTTTGAGATCCAATTATCCATTTCATTATTCATAATAAGGGAATATTGAATTTTGTTAAAACTTTCTTGTTAATAATGAGTTCCCGTTTTATATAATAGAAAGGTCATTCTGCCTTTCAATACGATAGGGATATTTAGTAGCACGTTAGGTTTGAAAGCCAATATCTACTCGTATTATTTTTGTAGTCTTATAATGGTGTTGTAATTGGTACTTACACTGGTTAGATATATTTTCTATTGCACAGCATTGTTATACAATTGTAGTGTGGCGCGATTTTATGTGAATTTTAATATTTACAAATTATTTTCCACCATTTTAATGTTCTTTAAAAAATGTATGTATTTTAAAAACTTAAGAGTGAAACTTTACCACAAATTAATTTATCTATCGTCATAGAAATCTATTTATTTTTTTATTGAATGTCACGTATTTCATTAAATAATAAAAAAATTATTAATAAATACAGTAAGTAGGTAGGTAGGTAGGTAGGAAGGCCGGCGTGAGTAATCCCCACACCATCACCCAGAGACCAACATGGTCCATTGCGATGCCTTAGATAGGAAGAGAAGCGAGAAAGAAGGTGAAATGACAGCGAAAGTGAAAGACAAGAAGGGAATAGCAAAGTGCATAGGGATAAAGGAGAAGAGAGAATAGAGAAAGAACCTAACCAAATCCTACTCGGACACATGTCCTCCATTTGTGCGACCAGCACCCATTCTACTGCCGTGTAGCCAAACCATTCCCATTACGAACCCCATTAGACTCTCCAGCCCACAGCTCGAGACATCCCCTAATTCGCCCAAGAATCTATTACCCAGCCACCTCAGCCTACTACCCTGCAACCTGGGACAGTGGCATAGAATGTGCTCAACCGTCTCCAGTTCATCCGGGTCCTCGCATAATCTGCACAGTAAGTTAATTGTTACTATTTTTTTTTTCAACATTTTAGTGGTCTTTAGAAATCTATTTTAAAAACTAAGACTAAAACTTTACCACAATTTTTTTTTGATCTATAGTCATCTGAAATCTTTTTTAATTGAATACGACTATGATATGATAAAATGATATATAAACTGCCAATTTTGATACTATACTTTTCAGTTTATAGCCTTTATACACATGTACATGGTGTTAGAAACAAGAAATATATTAAAAACATACATTTCGGCTTTAATTGCCAATCTGCTTCTTAGAGAAAATGCAAAAAATACAGCGATGCGGTTTTTGTTGACACTTTTGTATTGCTGATATTGTTCTTTATTGTTATTATTGACTTTGTTTCAAACTAAAATCTCATTTTAGAATATTTATAAATTTCAATATTTTTACAAACGAGACATTTCCTTTTTGTATTTCTTAGATTTATTTTCTCTCCTTCTTTGACATTCACAAAAGTATATGTATGTATGTATTAAAAATACGATTCTTGTTCTTGTATAAGAAAGGCCTGACCACTCTAAGTGAGAGAGAGAAAAATGAGAGCTTTAAGTACCTTCTTAGTTAAAAAGTGTATACTTAGAGCTAGTTTTTTACTTGTCAGTTAAACTCAGCTTAACACACTGTTATATTAAACCTCAAATATATTTTGCCGGGATTTAACTACTGATTGTGTTTCTCAGTAGTGGATTACCTCCTGTCAATTTTGTTAGCATTGCCGTACTGTTCAGTCAATATACATATGACATTCCTCCTAATTTTTTATATTAATATGGTAATTTCTTAAATTTTCGCAAAAAAGCAACCGCGTCAATAACAGTATTTGAAAACTTTAACTTTGAAAAAAATTAAAAAAATGTATTTAATGTGTGGGTCCAATTAGTTCTAAAACATTATATGCGGATTGTTTTGTTACGCGAAATCTTTGAAAGAATTCGTCGTCGGTATAACTGCAGAAATGATTTGGACGTGTCCTTATTGTTCGTATCTTTCTAACAATTGACATACATACATATTTAAGTTATTATATGTGTTTAAATCACTTAAATCCTCATCATCACTAGAATAATCCATTTTTTTTTTTTAATTTTTGTTAATTTCTTTTCAATTGTTGAATTGTTTATTTTATTTTTCAGCTGTTTGTATTTTGACATTTTATATCTAGGTTTAACTCACCAATGATGCTCAGTTAAACCTAGATTATATATCAAATAAATAATAACTGAGAAACACAATTTTTAGTTTAATCTAGGTTTAAGCGAAGAATGTAGATTATCTTTATCCCAGAAACTAGCTCTTAAAGTTACAACTTCAAAAAATCGAGTGTGTTGTGTTGAAACAGATTCGGAAATGTCTATTGTTTGAAAGATATGTAATCGTATGATTTGCAGACAACAGTCCAAATGTGTATAGGTCAGCAGGCAGCCATATCTAGTACGGTCCACTTAGGTCTATACGTTGGTCCTTTTGTGTTGCCTGAAAAGAAATGAATGGAAGAAAACAGAAAGGGGATAAAATATCATAAAGATTATACTTAGTAAATTGTATTAAATTCACTAATGCTAAAATACCGGAATTGTTTTTTTCGAAAGAAATTAATTCGAATTTCAATATAAGAATGCAAAAATTTATTTCTTTTACGAATTGAATTGAAAAAGAATTAATCGCGAATTTCATTTTTCTGCATAAAGCATGTGAAGAAAACTTAAAATTATTTTCTTTTGTTTTTGACACACAATTAGAAAATATGTATGTATGTACACTGAGTCACAGTCAAAAGTATCCAATTGAGTTTCCTATATTAAAAATGAGATTGTTGATAATTAATAAATGAATTAAATTTTATTCTTTTTTATATTTTAACATTAGCGTCTTAACTTAAAATTAATGAAATAAAATTAGCAATATTCAGGTAAATTCAGATAAAAAAAATAATAATTGTTAAACAACATCAATTTCTACCTCACAGTGAAAAGTATACACGATAAACGTTTGATTAAAAAAAGGATTTCTTATGTGTTTAATACTTTGTATGATATCCTTTGGTATCCTTTACAGCTTTGAGCCTTTTTGGCATAGATTTACCTAAATTGTCCGTGCAAGAAGTCTGAATTTTTCACCATTCTTCTTGCAAAGCATTTTTTAGACTTTCTATGCTTGATATGTTCTGACTTCTAATATTTGTCTCCAAAATGCTCCAAAAATGTTCTATAGGATTGGGGAGGTGTTTGAATCACTTTTGGACATTTATAAAGCATCCATTCTCGAATAATATGTGATTTGTGCTTGGGTTCAATGTTGTCCCCAATGCCAATTTTTCAGCGCTACATTTTAAATTATCTGTCAAAATGTTTAAATAACACATCTTATCCATGATACCTTCAATAAAGACAAGATTTCCTACACCGGCAGCATTCATACAACACAATACCATAACAGACCCTCCTCCGTGCTTTACGGTTGGAATTGTGTGTTTAGGGTCCAAGCAAGGTATGGCCCTATGCCATACCTTGCTTGGTCCATCCGACCCAAACATGTTAAATTTACTTTCATCAGCAAAAATAACAGTCTTCCAAAATCCTTTTTTTCGTGTTCCTCCAAAACGAACTCCAATCAAATTTGGCGATTTTTGAGATTTATGAATGGCTTTTTTAGTGCAACTCTACCATAAAGACCGTAGGAAATCTTGTCTTTTCTCTATTTTTCTTGAATTTCTAAACCTATGTAACAGACTATTAAATTTTAATCCCTTAAATAAATCTACACTTAAAAGCTTATGCTTGGTTTTCACTATGTCAGTTTTGTTGTCAAATTGTTTAAATTGTTGGTAATTTCATAACAATTTAGACTGATGAATACATGATATTTATAAAGAGAACAAAGTCAAAGATTCAAGTCGACATTTAGCCGCTGCCACGGGCAGCGTTGAATTTGCTGACTATGAATTAGCAAAAACACACAAATTTCTGCTTAGCTTACGCGAAAAACTTTGTTAGTGAGCAAGCAACAGCGCAGCGCAAGCCAAAAAAAAAATAAAACTATTGACTGTAGCTTAACTATGTGATTTTATTTACTGACACAGTCAGCCACAGCAATTCACTTTAAAAAATTTGCAGCTGCTTAAAACTTACAGTTTTTGAATTTTTCTTTAATGCTTTTGCTGAGCTAAAAACTGTGAACGTTTGTAGTGCTGAAGTTAAGCAAGTCTTATTTTCGTTGTAGTGCTTGCTTGTCTTACAGCTCAGCAAGCCATATGAGTCCGAAAACAGTCTTTTCTGACACCTTTTTCGGAGCGTTAACGCTCTTTATGAGCACAAAAAACAATCATAATTGCTCCGAAAACCTTCAGAAAAGAGGGTCATTACATTCGAAAATGGTCCGTCAGAAAGAGCTCTTAGATAATGTCAGAAAAGAGTCTTTTATGAGGGTTTTTTTGGGCTATTAAAGAGCCAGAAAAGAGTCGTTTATGAGGTTTTCCTTGGGCTCTGTGTAATCTTGTTTTTATCATTCTTGTGTGGTACAGCTATGTTTTTTTTTTTTTGTTCAAAGCACAAATAGCAGGAGCACAACGCACACATAATCAAGTGGAATTTCTGAGTCATACTGCGTGCCGACTCAGGACAGTAACAAGCAAATTTTTCTTTCGCTCCGAAAATGCTCTTTAGTTGGACTCTTTTCTGACTCCTTTTTTCGGAGCGCTCCGAAAATGCTCTTTTGTTGGACTCTTTTCTGACTCCTTTTTCGGAGCGCTCCTAAAATGGTATGCTGGGTTACATTCGAAAATGGTCCGTCAGAAAGAGCTCTTAGATAATGTCAGAAAAGAGTCTTTTATGAGGGTTTTTTTGGGCTCTTAAAGAGCTCTTAGATAATGTCAGAAAAGAGTCTTTTATGAGGTTTTTCTTGGGATCTGTTTTTTTTTTTTTTTTATTGCCTTTAATTATTTATTGAATCTTCATATATGAAATGACAATAAGTATTAAATTAAAATCTTAATACTAAAAAGAAAATGATAATCCCAGCCAGTGCTAGACAACAATTTTTATGATACTAAAAAATTTCACATCAACTGATCCAGTCATCTGTTTTGCGCTTGAGTTAAAGCAAGGGTATCCCTCCTTCTCAACCGATTGTGGCCACTAAAGTTAAGAATGTCTCGTGCAAGTGGGTTTGGATGGTGTTCAAGTTTGCTGACATACTTTGACGCATATTTTGTAAATTCGACTTTTACTAATGGCACGCCTAGATCTTTGTGGATTCGAGAATTTTTAATACCATGGAGCTGCAGTAATTATCCGTAGAATTTTATTTTGACCCCTTTGAATTTTTTCAATGTTTTGTGCTGAGGCCGTACCCCATAATTGAATTCCATAGCACCAGATTGGCTTTAGTATTGCTTTGTACAACAAAAGTTTGCAATCCAATTTCAATGTAGAGTTTCTGCCGATTAGCCAATTAAGTTGCACTGCTTTTAATCTCATTTGTGTAAGTTTCGCTTCAATATGAGACTTCCAAGTTAAACGGCGGTCGAGGTGAATGCCGAGGTATTTGACGTCATTGTGTTGCGGGATAATTTGATTATTTATTCTGATGAACGAGCAGGTATCTTTTCGCAATGTGAAAGTTATATGAATACATTTTTGTTCATTTATCCTGATTTTCCAAAGTTCTAGCCAATTCTCTAGCTTATAAACATAATTCTGCAAATTCTGTGATGCAACTTGGTGGTCCTGATGGACGCTGATAAAGGCTGTATCGTCTGCAAAAGTTGACGTGTGGATTTTGGGGTCTGACGGCATGTCGGAGGCATAAATCAAATATAAAGTAGGACCCAGTATGCTACCCTGTGGTACACCTGATTCAATTGGCTGAGCGGTACTTAAAAAATTGCCTTCTTTGATTTTAAATTTGCGACCGTATAAATAACTTTCCATGAGTTTATGGGTGTTAGCAGGCAGAGTTAATTTAATTTTATGCATTAAACCTTCATGCCAGACTTTGTCGACGCTTGCGACACATCAATGAAAAGGGCGGAGCAGTATTTTTTCTCTTCAAACGACTGTCTTATCACATTTACCAATCTGTGTGTTTGTTCGATGGTGCTGTGTTTAGCTCTGAAGCCGAATTGATAATTAGGAATACATTCAGTGTCATTCAGAATTGGAGTCAACTTAGTCATTAACAATTTTTCGAACAGTTTAGAAATTGTCGGCAGTAGGCTAATTGGCCTATATGACTCCACTTTGGTGTGGTCCTTCCCTGACTTAGGAATCATAGTGATCATAGACACCTTCCAATCTGCAGGATAGTATTCTAGGCGTAAAATAGCGTTGAAGATAAAGAGGATAATTCTTCTTGCTACACGAGGTAACTCCACAAGTATTTTATTGCTGATTTTATCCATACCTGGAGCCTTTCTAAGGTTCAGTGTACCAATAGCGTTTTGGACATCACGAAAGTTTAGTCTTAGAGGTACAGGAGGTCTTAGAACAAGTGGTGGCAAATCAGATTCGTTATTATTTGAGTTGTTTATAGTAAACACATTTCTCAAATGGTTAACAAATAATGTCCCTTTCTCGGAATCATTTCTAGCCAAGTCACCAGTCGGATTTCGCAAAGGAGGTTTTCCTATCACTGGTCTTTTTAAACCTCTTGCCGCCCTCCATAACGAGTAGTCAGATTGTGGGGTACTATCAAGACCTTCCAAGTAAGGTCTAAGTGAGGCCGTTCTTTGGGTTTCTAAGAAATGTCTTAGTATATCTCTGCATTCCCGTAGCCTAGCTTTCAGTTCAGGAGACCTGTGAATTTGCCACTGTCTTCTCATTCTTCTTTTTTCTGATAGGAGATATTCGAGTTCAGAGAAATAAGTTCTGTTTGTCCTATTTCTACATTCAACGTGATAAGTGGAAGCGTGATGCACAGCTCGTCGAAGGTCCTCGGTAAAGTTGCCAATCGACTCATCAATATCGTCGGTAGTTCTCAACACAACATTTTCCGTGCAATGAGAACTTAAATACTTTTTGTATTTTATCCAACTTACTCGGGTCTTAGTCATGTTCATAAATGGAGAACCACACACTTGAGGGAAATGCATTGAAATGATAGTAGGAGAGTGATCTCAGGATAAGTCCAGTGAAGGATCCACTTGCATCCATTCTACAGGGATATGTTTCACTACTCCAAAGTCAATAACATCGGGAATCTTCCGTCGGTCCGTCGGCCAATAGGTGGGATGTCCACTTGAGAGTACATCTAAGCCCATTTTAGCAATGGCGTTGAAGAGTTCACGACCCTTCGGGGTCACCAGACGTGAACCCCAAAATGTGTGTTTGGCGTTAAAGTCACCAGCAACTAAAAATCTAGCTCAAAGGGAATTGAAGAAGCTGTAGTATTGGTGTTCTTTTATTGAAAATCGAGGCGGAGAATAAATCGATGATAAAACAAATTTGTATTGACAGAATTCAATGCAAATGTTTGTTGCTTGGAGGTAATCCTCACTTATGTTATTCATTAGATAATGCTTTATTCTGTTCTTTATAAGAATTGCCGAACCTCCACAAGCTCTTCCGCGGGGGTCTTTAGTATCGTAGAACACGTAGCCATTAATTTTGAAGTACCCTGTCGACGTCAAGTGAGTTTTAGCAATCATCATAACATCAATCTGCTTATCCATCAGGAAGTATTCCAGTTCATTTTTATGTTGGCGGAGGCCGTTCGCATTCCAGAAACAAATTTTTAAATAAATCATTTCTTTAAAATGGCTTTCAAGATAGTGGATTGCATTTTCAGCATTTCCTGCATCATGGATGTCATGGTGGTCGTAAAAGTGTTCATAGTTTGGACAAGTGTCTGCAATGTTGTCTCTAGATTGTTGATATGCGGCTCAGAATATTGGGGTTTAGGTTCCTGCTCCAGACCTGGCATATTAGATTTAACCACGTTTGCGTAAGAAACTTGTCTAGAACTAGGCGCGTTTACATGACTAGTGGACCGTAACAATTGAGGGAAATTGTCACTCGATGCAAAATTTGGCTGTTGAGGATGATTAGGCAATACTGACGTCTTGTTGGTTCTAATGCCTTTCAGATGAGTGTAAATTGGACAACCTCTATAATTTGCGGTATGATTACCTCCGCAGTTACTGCATTTTTTGATTTTTGAGTCAGTTTTCGACTTATCGCATTGAGCAGTTGCATGTAGCTCCCCACACGCAACACAATCGGCAATTTACAATACGCCTTGGTGTGACCAAATTCTTGACAGTTGAGACACTGGACGGGTCCCTGACGCTTATGTGGTTCTTCCACGGTGATTCTACGATGCAGAAGGTACATCAGATTGTAGATGGGATGGGACTCGTTTTTCTTTAAGACAACAGAATCTAGGGAAATAAGTTCCATTTATCCTTACACCTAGTGGGTGTAGAAGGATCTACACAGGCAAAAAGGGGACCCAAATGTGTATGTTGGAAATTAACTTTTATTCAGAAATTGAGGTATTTATACCCTGAGAAATAGTGTCGTTTTTACAAAGCCCCTATTTTAATATCACGACAATAGTTTGATTCATCAATACATAAGTACCAGAATACAATTGGAAGTTCCTTTATTATTTTTTTTGCCAACCTAGGCTTAAAAAAAAAAAAATTATCATATACATACTTTAAAACCAACTAAATATTAACTAAAAATTTAATATCTAAACTACAATTATTCTCTATTGCAAAATAATTCAAACACAAAAATTCTAACTTAAATTAAAATTATTAATTATTATATGTATTTACCCTAAAGCCATTTTTTTTACATTTGAAATTTACAAGTCGTTAAATTAATTAATAATATGCAATCTACCACTTAGTTGATAATTAATAATTATAAAAACATACATTTAATATTTACTTACATAATACCTATACATACCTAATGAATTACACTTGTTTTTTTTATTCCTAAACTTACTTATAAATATTACCCATTTCAATATTTTTCTTGTATAGCTAACCCTAATTACTTATTTTTTTTTTGCTCTTTGGCATCTTTATTAATTTAAGTCTATTTTTAGAAGTATCTAAAATTGAGAGTAGTTTTTGTTTCACCATTATGAAACATATTTAATTTCTTTTAGAATTTTGTTTTAAATCAAAATTATTTAGCTCATCTTCATTCCTTGCTGGGCCCATCATTGGAACAAACCTGAATTAAAACGTAAGAGAAAAAAAGAGCTGAGCCATGTAAGTGAGAACACATTAATTACTCTTAATTTTAGCAATAAATTATAACTTAGCTTTTTTTTGGTTTATTTAATTCCACGCCAGTTTACATTATAAGTTTATTGTTTTGCGAGTGTTTAATTTCTTTCTTATTAATATTCTTTTTTCCTTTGCTTAAGAAAACATTCGGTTAAAATGATGCATTTGTAAATAAGTAAAATTTAATTTATTTTATGCAAATGAATTGTAGTATTAATACAAAATTAATGTACCATTATTTTTTTAATTAATTAAATAAAAACAATGAATTGCTAAATTTGAAAATAATGGGAATGACAATGTGTTTGAAATATGAATAGAATTATGGTAATCTAGGCTTCTTTAGGGACATTCGTGAAAATTTAAAGGTGTTGAGAATGTCATTGGCGTATTCGACAATAAAACAGGGTAGGGAAGAGTGCACCTTATGTGGCATAACATCGAGCCGTTTTAAATAAACTTTTAGTATACTTCTTTTGCCATATAAAGTATATATTTTATGTCTACGCGTTTAAATTCAGGGTTAAGAACCATTTGCTCTTTGCTAGCTGGGTAACATCATTTATGCCACCTAACTTGAATTTTAATAGGGACTTAGTAATGAAATATTACAACTGAATTTGTTTGTTAGTCTAAGCAGCGCGTAACATAAATGGCGCCCAGGTTCCAATTCTACCCTGAACATGGGCTGAGGGATCTTTTCACGGTTTCTAATATTCACTACGCTCTTGATTTTGAACCCTTTGTCCATTAAACCGGTCTTTATCTCCGCAGGATCAACACATGGGTATATACCCTTTAGAACGACTTGGAGTCCTTTTGCGCTTTTGAGCTGGTAGGTATAGAAATCTCTAGTCTCCCTCTCCAGCTGGTTGGACAATTTTCGAAAATCATCTTCCCTATTCACTTGTATCTTTGTCTCGCAGATATTTCCATGTTTCATTGAGGTTACACTAAACATGTTTTCACTTATTACAGCAACAATTCCTTGTATCAGTTTGTTGGAAGTTGGCTCTCTCAGGTAAATTGGTGGGGGCTTAAATGTATTTTTCGGTAATTCTGGGTCATCCGTCTGAAGTAGAGAAAATCTGTTTTGGTCATTTAGTTTATCACTATTGACGGTCTTAGGAACTTTTGAGTTGGAAGACATTTGAGCAGATGTCGGGCTCCTCTGTCGCTTGAGAACGGTTATGTACTTATCCATACCTACTTGTTTTTTGGGTTTGACTGCGCTATTTGATGAAGATGATGTTTTTTCATCTGTTGAAATCACAATATTGGGCGAACAGGAACGACGCCGTTTTACGGCTCTTGTAGTGAGAAAATTCTCCACAGATTTTTTTAAGGATTCTTCCTCAGAGACCCATATAGTTTTTCTAGTCGAGCTAAGCTCTTTCTCAGAATTACATCTGAGAGGAACACTCATACAGTTTTTATGCGATTTTTAATGTTTTTTTTTTATATTTTTACCTATTACGAGTTATTTTTTCACTTTTTTGTTTTATTTCAACCTATTACACTTTTTCGCCTATTACGATTTTTTCACCGAAAATTCAGCCGCACTAAAAATAACACGTCCGAACAGTTCGATGAGACGAGACTGTTTTTTCCTAGCTCTATCTAATCTTGGGATCTGTGTAATCTTGTTTTTATCATTCTTGTGTGGTACAGCTATGTTTTTTTTTTTTTTTTTGTTCAAAGCACAAATAACAGGACAACAACGCTTTGGTACACACATAATTAAGTGGAATTTCTAAGTCATACTAAGACTCAGAACAGTAACAAGCAAATTTTTCTTTCGCTCCGAAAATTATCTTTAGTTGAACTCTTTTCTGACTCATTTTTTCGGAGCGCTCCGAAAATGCTCTTTTGTAGGACTCTTTTCTGACTCCTTTTTCGGAGCGCTCCTAGAATGGTATGCTGAGAGTTCTCTTTGTTGTGTCGTATATATGTATGTATGTATGTGTTTTTTATTTGTGTTTTTTTATATTGTGCACACCCAGCAAGCCATATGAGTCCGAAAAGAGTCTTTTCTGACACCTTTTTCGGAGCGTTAACGCTCTTTATGAGCCCAAAAAACAATCATAATTGCTCCGAAAACCTTCAGAAAAGAGGGTCATTACATTCGAAAATGGTCCGATCTCTTAGATAATGTCAGAAAAGAGTCTTTTATGAGGGTTTTTTTGGGTTCTTAAAGAGATCTTAGATAATGTCAGAAAAGAGTCTTTTATGAGGTTTTGTCTTGGGATCTGTGTAATCTTGTTTTTATCATTCTTGTGTGGTACAGCTATGTTTTTTTTTGTTCAAAGCACAAATAACAGGACAACAACTCTTTGGTACACACATAATTAAGTGGAATTTCTAAGTCATACTGCGTGCCGACTCTGGACAGTAACAAGCAAATTTTTCTTTGGCTCCGAAAATGCTCTTTAGTTGGACTCTTTTCTGACTCATTTTTTCGGAGCGCTCCGAAAATGCTCTTTTGTTGGACTCTTTTCTGACTCCTTTTTTCGGAGCGCTCCTAAAATGGTATGCTGGGCATTTTGTACACTATAAAAAAAACACAAGCACTACAACGAAAATAAGACTTGCCCCAGCTAGCATTTGGATGATTGTTTGACGAGCGCGATCATTTCGCGACTCAACTTACCCAGATGAGATTAAAAGCAGTGCAAATTAATTGGCTAATCGGTAGAAATTCTACATTAAAGTTGGATTGCAAACTTTTGTTGTACAATGCAATTCTAAAGCCAATCTGGTGTTATGGAATTCAATTATGGGGTACTGCCTCAGCATCCAACATTGAAAAAATTCAAAGGGGTCAAAATGGGATTCTACGTACAATTACTGCAGCTCCATGGTATGTTAAAAATTCTCGAATCCACAAAGATCTAGGCATTCCTTTGGTGAAAGTCGAATTTACAAAACGCCTCAAAATATGTCAGCAAACTTGAACACCATCCAAACCCACTTGCACGAGACATCCTTAACTTTACTGGCCATGTTCGGTTGAGAAGGAGGGATACCCTTGCTTTAACTCAAGCGCAAAACAGATGACTGGATCAGTGGATATAAATTTTTTGTAGTATCATAATATTTTGTCTAGCACTGGCTGGACTTATTATTTTCTTTTAGTATTAAGATTCGAAAAGTTATTGTCATTTTATTTCTGAAGATTCAATAAATAAATTAAATGTATAAAAAAAAAAAAAATTTCGCGACTCTTTTTTTAATCGTTCAGACGATTGTTAGAGTAGATTTATATTTTTCGCTTTCAAACGGTGCTTTTGCGAGTCATTTCGACGTTTGTTCGACGAGTGAATTGTCGTTTACGCATTTTGGCGAGCATTGGAAGATTGTTTGCAGTCAACGATCGTATTTAGCTCTTCAAAATGATACTTTCACGAGTCATTTTGATGTTTGTCGGACGTGTGTTTTTTATGTTACCTCACAATCGTCGTTTAAGTATTCTTTGCTCATCGTCGACGATTGGAAAGGAAAAGTCGCCGTCTTGACACAGTTACTTCAGTTGCTCTGAACGTGCGCGATTGGAATACGACATCGCGCACGATTACTTTAATCGTCGGCTCCGATCGTCAAAGAGTCGTGCACGATTGAAAATGCTAGCTGGGGCTTAACTTTAGCACTACAAACGTTCACAGTTTTTAGCTCAGCAAAAGCATTAATAGTGCATTTACACTTGTAATTTTCAAAGTAGTTTATGATCATAAGCTACTTTCATAAACCATACCGTTTACATCAACATTTTTGACAGTTAAGTGGTTTATCCTTGACAATTCATAAAACAGCTAACTTTAATATTAAAAATTTAATAAAAATATGGACGTTGTTATGAAAAAAAAAAATTAAATTTGTGTTTTTCATCCAGGATGAATAAAATTCAATTACAGTTTCTTTTTTTAAAAAAAAACTTTTTTTATTTTTGAGCAAATGTCATATGTGTCCAGCGTTGCCAGAAAAATGTTGAAAAAACAGAGTTGCATTAGCAGAAACTGGTTGTTTGTAACTAGTTTATCGCAAAAGCTAGTTACAAAACCTGTTATTGATTTGTATGGATAAACAAGTTTCTCAAACTAGTTTATCACCATAAACAACTTATAACTAGTTTATGGCGTAGGTGTAAATGCACTATAAGTTTTAAGCAGCTGCAAATTTTTTAAAGGGAATTGCTGTGGCTGACTGTGTCATCAAATAAAATCACATAGTTGAGCTACAGTCAATACTTTTATTTTTGTTTTTTGACTTTGTGCTCTGCTTTTGCTTGTGTATTTTCTTCTAGTTAAAGTTAAGCACATACATACGTAGTGCTTGAAAATAGTTAAGCATTTTTAAACCCTGGCCACCGGTCAAATGTGACTGAGATCTATTTATATATTTTTATTCAAACAAGTCTGTTAAATTATTAAACATTTTTTATATTAATTTACATCTACTCTACATTAGGCAAATACCAAAAAACTTATTGCAAGTAAAGCAAATTAAAAAGTTACAATAAAAATTATCAGGCGGCTAAAAATCTGCGTAAAATAATTTGGCAAGAAATTAACGTTGGCTACATTTAATCGACTTCGTATTACTTCGATAGTATCGATAGTGAAAGAAAACTATCGATAGTTAGTAAAAAATAAAACTATCGATACTATCGATTGTTTTGCAGCTCTAGTTCTCGGGAGTAGTCCTCATAAGGGAACTAAGACCTATTACGGGCCGATCGTCATGAAATTCTGTACAACGATTTATATGTGCATGCGCATTATTTTTGTTGAATTTCAAGGTAATAATGATTTTTACAAGTGATTTATGCGCATTTAAGTGATTTTTATATGACGACTAGGGTCAAATATGGGCCGATCATCATTAAAGTGGGTGTGAATTATTCTATATATGTATGGACTATTTGTGTCGAATTTAAACTTGCTGCTGATGCTTATAAGAGATTTATGCGTATTTAAGTGATTTCCGGAAGTGGACTTTGTATGGAGCTATGGTAAAAATGTGGACGGATGCAAACAAAATATCGTTTTGAGATTTCACTTTGCATGAAACTTTTTATTGCAGAATTTGGTATGGATGCGGCTTTTCTATAGACATTTATGTACCATAAGGCCATATTTTGGGAAGACATTTGTTAGAAATCTATATACTATTTTCAACAGGGCTTGTCGTTTTATAATAAACATTATGCATTATATTTGAAGAAAATAGCAAAAAAAATCTGAAAAGCTCTATCGTGATTTTAACATACTAACATGGCTAGATCATCTTAGAATCTTATAAGGACCCAGAATATATAGACTTTTTGGCTCTACGCCCAATATTTCGATTTGTTACAAACGACAAACTTAATATACACTTTTTGGTAGTGGGTATAAAAATCAAGAAATAAAATTTTATAAAAAAGAAGAAATAAATGAAATTTCGAGCGCGAATTTTACCTACTCTGTAAAATACAATGTTTGAAAATTGATGTAGCAAAGCAAACATTGGAAATGTTAATAAATGAAAATATGAAATTAATAATTTAGAGCTATTCTACAAGTATTTAAAATAATAAATGTACATATAACCAATAATATTCGAACGAATATTCGGGTTTAGATTAGTTCAAAAATCGATGCTGGTCTAGTATTTGATATTTGGACGAATACAGAAACTTTTTTATAGACAATACAAATAATGGATTATTGAAAGACTAACAAATTAAGAACATCATATATGTACATATCGTCGGTTGATAGGTAAAACTCACTAAGTGCAGATTTGAGCCAAAATGACTTAATATCACAAAATATTTTTTTTTGTTGTATTCTAATGGTTATAAAAATCATTATGTTCATTGAGTGATCCTATGCCCCAATTCTCGATTTTTTGTTTTCATTAACTACAATTTCGTATGTCTTTACGGCAGGAAAAAATCACAAACGTAACTTGTCAACGTTTTATGCAATGCAAAATATGACCAAGTTTCTAATTCAGACAAAAAAGAACTGGAACAAGAATATACAATGCATCTTATGAGAAAAAATCAGTGTAATGAAGCCAAAGAAAATGATAAGGTCAGATGCAAAACTGGTCCTTCATTCATTACATGCACTTTTGATTTGCAAAGTGTCATTCAATTGCTCTATTCCAGTGTGTCATTGTTTTATTACTCCAGAAAAATATGCGTTTACAATTTGACTATCTATGTAGGAAGCGGAGAAATAGCCCACTGTTACACTTGGAACGAATTGAATGGAAAGCGGGGGAGCAATGAAATAGGATAAATTTTATTGAAATTTCTCGAAACTTTACCGTTAACCGTGACAGATGTTTCACTATTCTGTGACACTTGTGGTGTCACAAGTAGCAGCCACTTGAACAGAGTTGAAATTAAATTTTTAGAGTCAGGACATTCACACGTGGAGTGTGACTCGATGCATTCCGCAATAGAGTCGGCTAAGAAAAATAAGAGTGCCTACACAATGACTGTTTAAATTCGAATCTTTCAATCGACTGGATCGATTAATTTAAAAAAAATAAAATCCAAAGCTAATACCAAGTTCATCTATTAAAATTCTCCGACTTCTACAATTTACAGGAACTAGCAAGCAGCACAATAAAAAATCGAAATCGAGACGAATTTGGCGACAAAGTATCATGGCATAAAATGCCTACAATTCGAAAAACAATTCCCGGCAACCTTTTTTTATAGATACGATCATACATCTGATTATAAGAAAGTAAATGTTGCTGGAAGAGGTAGTCCACAGAAAAGCGCCACACTGAAGTCAGCTTACAATAATTTATTACCAATTTCATCGGCAAAAAGGGCTGATCTTGTTAAGCTTTGCGATTCAAGACTGATTCCAGAAGAAATGATTCCATGGTACAAGCAATTGCCAGTAGTTAACATGGGAAAGCATGAGCGCTTACCAGAACCTTTCAATGATGAAAGTGATTTAGAAGATGAATAACATTTTTCCCTTTTCCTAATAAATTATATTTTTTTAATAAATGAAGTTATCAGTATAAAAAATTATAATTTTTTCGTTCTTCATTATCTCTCAATTTTTTTTCGACTCCGGCAGGTAAAAATCATTAAGGGCTTTATTTTGTATTGTCTTGAAAACTTTTGTAGTTAGACCGAAAATTTAAAAGCAATTATAATAAAGAAACTAATTTTTAATTTACTCTGCAAAATCGCATCGATCTTATGTAGAATAGATTTTTTATACAAAATTTAACATTAAAACCTCAATATCTCAAAACTGGTCTGACTACATTTAGTGAGTTTTACTTGTCAACCGACGATATGTACATACATACATGAGAAAGATACAAAATGGAATTGAGAAAAATGTGAACATAACAAAATGTACCATATTTACCTCTTTCTTTCAGTCGCCATCTATCGTGCAGCTCTTAAAATAATGTATAAATTAAAAAAATCCATCACATAACTGTATATATACTATATACTATGGCTCACAGCTTATTTTATGCAGTGCATTTTTTGTTTTCAAAGATGTATAAGACGAAAACTAACAGGAATTTAAAAAAGAAATTTGTGCAATTTAAAAGAATTCAATTCAATTTCAATTTATTGAGTTTTTAACGGTTCGGTTACAAAAGCAGCTTATAAAAATTATTAGGAACGTATTACAAACTTAAAACTATAAGTATTGTTTTAATAGACATTTAAGACATTATTTGTACAGAATAACGCTAAATGCTCAGATAAGACGAAAATACTGTTTTACAACATAGATAAACAATAAAATTATATTACTCAAAAATATAATAAAAGTTTATGAGGACTGTTTGTCAAGTCAGAACTTATATCAAAACTTAAAACTAATACTAAAACTAAAGCACCATCTATATATAGAAACAACGATTAAACTATAAAATATATAACAACATTTGAGCCCTTAACTTTCCGAGAATAAAACTCCGGTATACTGTATCCACTTAAATTATTTAATAAGTCAATGTCCTCATGTAAAATTCCCAATGGCTGCAATTTAAAAGAAAAAATGTTATAGTCTAACAAACAAAAAAAAAACATTTGTTGCAAAAATGCGCATTTTACGTGAAAAAAGAGCATTTTTTATTTTTTTAGTTTTAATAGATAAAATGTACATTTTTGAAGTAAATGGTTTTTGTTTGTTCGACTATAACATTTTTTCTTTTTAATGGCACCAATTTCTTTTTTAAGTTCCTGTTAGTTTTCGTTTTGTGAAGCTTTGAAAACAAAAAATACAATGCATAAAATAAGCTGTGAGCCACTGTATGTATACATTATAAAATATGTATAACTTAAGAAACTACTAAAATGTTCTTGTTTTAATTACTTTTCCTGGTTTGTTTCAGCTTTCAGAATTTGTAAACAGCCTATCTGAACAAGGACTTTTACCTCTGCAAATGGCTTTAATGGCTAAAAATTTACCAATAGCTCAAACACTAGTGAAAAATGGAACGGCCAATATAAATGCTTATGATTCTGAGGTTTGCTTCTTATGTGTTTAAATTTTTTTAACTGCTAATCATTTATTTTAGGGTTCGACTATACTAATAGATGCAGTCATAAGGGGTGATAAATTTTCTACCGATTTTTTGCTAGAACGCAATTGTCAATTAGATTTAACCTCTAGGTAACAGCTCGTTCTTGTGAAGAAGAGTGAAAGTGAAATGTCTTCAGATTTTTTAAGCAAAATCTTGCGACACTATAGTATTATAGTCATAGTATACTTACTATGAGCGGAAATTTGCTTTTGCTTTATTTTACTTTCACTAGTGTTAAAATTTTTCTTATTTTGTAATATGTTTAACTTCTTAATATTTTGTTTAGATCAACCGCTGATACTGTTTTACACGTCTTATGTGCCTATAATCCAAACGAAACTGATGCTGAAGTATTCTCGAATATGATAGAAATTGGTAAAACTATTATATCTATGAAACCGAATATTAACTTACAAAATCGCCAAGGTCAAACACCACTGCATTTAGCCATAGAGTCGAACAACCATGATATGGTTGACCATTTACTGGGTGTACCTAATGTCGATATAAATATACGTACTAATGACGAAAAGTGCCCTTTGGAATTGAGTCTCACGAAAATTACTGAGAATGGCTTGCAATTGGCTGAAAAATTAATTAACTTAGGTGCCAGACCGAATCCCTTGAAGTCTGAAACTCATGATAATCTTTTGCAAGTGTTGGCAGAAAGTGGTCTTGAAAATTCAGCCGTGTTTCTTGTCGATTATGCCAATTTGAATCATATAAACAGTCGAGGACTGACTGCACTGCACGTAGCCGCCGAGCGAAACCTTTCAAAATTGGCGGACAAGTTGCTTAGGGCCGGCGCTTCTCCCAATATACAGTCTAGTGTATCTGATTTAAAATCAGCATTGCACGTCGCGGTGGAATCAAATTCTGCGGATGTGATTGAGGTATTTGCTAATTTCGTACTTGGGGACAATGGCAATTTGCCTCAAAATAAGGACAGTCAGGAAGCTCCCAACTTTAATTGCAAAAACGCTAACGGAGATTCTCCATTAAGTCTCAGTTTACTTTTAAACCGAACAGATCTAGTGCCCATATTAATAAGAGGAGGAGCCGATGTCAACGCTCGCAATGGTCAAGATATGACTTTATTGCACCAAGCAATTTTAAATCATGACTCGGACACGGCGGTTTTTCTTTTACAGCAGGGAGCGGATATGAATGCGCTAACTGGCGAACAAGAGTCACCATTACAGTTGGCAATTCATTGTCATATGCCACAGGTAGTAGATGCTCTATGTACTAGAGGCGTAGCCTTAAGTGCACCTAATAATAAAGGAGATGCTCCGCTTTGGACTGCATTGGAGCTAGAATATGATGATGTGGCACATGTTTTGGTACGGCATGGTGTCGACACTGACTGTTGGGGTCCAGGACCAGATGGCTGCCAGCAAACATTGTTGCATCGAGCTATAGATGAAAACAAGGAGTCTGCTGCCATATTCCTTATACGCAGCCAATGTGACCTTGATTCTCCACGTCAACCAGGCACAAATGGCGGGGGTGGAGAAGAAGCCAAAGATAAGGCATCACCATTGCATTTGTGTGCTCAATGGGGCATTACAAAAGTACTTCAGACCTTGATTGATCATGGTGCCAACGTAAATTCTTTAGATGCCGAAAATAAGACTCCCATACATATTGCCATCGAAAATCAACACGAAGAAATCATAACAATTCTACTGTGCCATCCGGCCATCGATTTAAAAATTCGTGACAAAAACGGAAACACTCCTTTTGCGGCTGCTCTTACGATTCGAAACCACCGGGCAGCACAACGAATTCTTGATCGGTTGCCAAATGCAGCCGAACAAATGGATTCACGAGGCAGAAACTTCTTGCATTTAGCCATAATGAGAGATGATCTTGAGAGTGTACTTTTCCTTTTGGCCATTCAAGTTGATGTCAACTCACGTGTACACGATGCCAATCAATCCACACCATTGCATTTGGCGGCAACATCTCGTAACGAAATGATAACACGAAATCTTATACTCGCCGAAGCTCGCATTAACGAACATGACGCAGTGCATAAAACGCCTTTACACGTTGCCGCAGAACGTGGTAACTTGCCTGCCGTTTCTGCGCTCCTTCAAAACGGCTCGGATTACGATGCAGTCGATGGCGAGGGTAACAATGCGCTGCATATTGCTGTTCGTGGTGGTCATTTGGCCATTATAAGGGAACTGCTTACTGAATCTAGTATCAATGCTGAAGCCATTAATCACAAAGGACGCAATCCACTGCACGAACTGTGTCGTACCGGCGAAGACAACAATGCCGCTTCTATATGTGATCTTTTTATTGAGTGCATGCCAAAATATCCCCTCAACGCCCCTGACATGGATGGCAACACACCGTTACTGTTGGCATTCATGCGTGGTCAAGCGCCACTTTGTAAAGTGCTTGTAAAAAATGGAGCATGTCTAGGTACTGAAAATCGCGAAGGCATAAGTATATTCAATTTTAAATTGGCCACCGATCAATTATTGCACAAACTTCTTGATCAATTACCCCAAGAATCGCCATGGTCAGAATCGGATCTTTGTCAGGAATGCAACACTAAATTTTCTCTCACAATGCGCAAACATCACTGGTAAGTAAAAAAGTATATGTACATACATACAAATCTATAGGTACATACATACATAAATATTACTGATTACTAATAAAAGTTTGATGACCTCGATTACTGCTTCCTTCATAAGTTTGTGAATTTAGTATTTTTAACATTAACATAATTTTTGATGATATAATAATAGATATAAAAGGAATTTTTAAATTCTCAGTAACATAAAGACCACTTCGAAGAAACAGCGAAAATACCTAAGTACATATAAAAGCTAGAACAGGTGACTCAGAAAAATGTGCAATTTTTTTGGTTTAAATTTCCATTTAAGTTGTGTATTCTTATTTTATTATTATAATCCATAAGTCAACTATTGTTGGAATGGGACTAGTTATACAATATTTAGAACAATTTCGTTGTTTTTTATTCTTACGGTACGGTCACACTTGGCAAATATTTGCCGAAAAAGACGTAACCACTAAATAAAATATATTTGAACTCGTTTATATATTTAAAAAACTTCGTTTATTTAGGAAAAGACACAACAAATATTTAGTTTTATTTTATTTGATGCTATTTGATCTTGCAAAACTCTTGTAAGAGTAAACAACGTTTAAACAAATTTGTTCTAAAACAAGTGGTTACGCTTTTTTGAGTAAATATTTGCCATGTGTGACCATACCTTTAGTATGGAGCGTATTCCAGGGAGAAAATATTAATTCAAATATTTGATTGGGTATACTCATAGATACTCCGACCATTTGAATTTATCTAGAAGTTGTTTTATGTAACTCCACCCGTATATATTAGTGTTTTTTTTTATTCTCCACAAGAGTAAAAATTGTGGCGTGATTTATTCTAATATATAACATTTCCCCGGTATTTATAATAGGAAAATGACAAATGTTATCATATTTAAAGATGTTTGGATATATATAAGTTCGAAATTTTATTGCGATATCTTTAGCAAATTCTAATTTGTGAAGAAAGATTTTTCTTCATGAAAAATCACATCATAAAATTTAAAATTTGTATGGTAAATATTGTTCAGACAAATTATCGCATAGATTGTTTTCTATGGCATTGTAATCCATACGTTTCAAAGGGTGGTCCGCGAACATTTTTAAAAGTATTAATTAAAACATTAAAACAATTATATAAATATGTATATTTAATTTTTATTTGCAGTCGCCATTGTGGACGTGTAGTGTGCTCAAAGTGTTCCGCTAACGATGTACCTATATTGAAGTTTGGTATTAATAAACCAGTGCGTGTTTGTGGTGTCTGTTTCGATGTATTACAGGGTGTAAATGGAAATTTGCAATAAGGTGTGCAATGTTTTTTTTAGCCATATTTCTTTTGCATTATTTCCTTTTCTAAGCTCAAACACAATACAATATGAAGCTGTATGATCTGTGCATTCCTTAGATATGTATCCCTAAAGATGTTATATAAATATGAAATGAAAATGTAATTGTTTTATTTATGTTATTTAAAATTTGATTTAATCGAATTATAACAAAAAAATATATTACAATATTTAAAATGTTGAATAATTTTAAGAAAACAACACTACACTTTACGTGGTTTAAATATTTAATATACATATACAGTCAGAGACTAATGTTTAAATACACCTCGAAAATTGATTGTTTAAAGAAAAGTGGAACATAATGGTAATTCTTAAAAATACGATAAAATTCACTTGACAAAAGTTTAAATACATCTTGCAAAACAAAGAACTCTCTTTCATTTCTAAAAAAAAGTACAATTATATTTTATGTTTCGGTGAAATTATCTGCTTACAAGCCAGAACTTGTTATTAGTAGTCTTTTTATTGTCAGCATTACAAGTTTTGTCGAAAATTATGGGCAAATGTAAAGAAATTGAGTCCAGCATTAAACATTTAATAATAAAACGTTTCAACGAAGGAAAATCCTATCGGGAAATAGGAAAACTATTAAATGTGCCATTTTCAAGTATCCAAAATATAAGGAAAATGGCTCCGTGGCAAATATTCCAAGAAGCGGTCGTCCAAAAAAACTTACCAATCGTTATGTTAACCACATCGTAAAAGAAGTGAAAAAGAATCCAAGAATAAGTGCGCCAAAACTTGCAGATGATATCGCTAATAACTATAACAAATATGTTAATCCAAGAACTGTTCAAAGAGCATTGCGAGAAAATGGATATAAAAGCCGAGTTCCCCGAAAAAAGCCACTAATAAGTGAAAAAAAAAACAGAAAACTTAGACTGAAGTTTGCACATAAGTACAGAAACAAAGACGTTGAGTTTTGAAGAAGAGTTCTTTTTACAAACGAGAGCAAATTTAATTTATTTGGAAGCGATGGTCGTGCAAAGGTCTGGCGCAAGCCAAACACACCCAAAATTTGGTTCCTACGGTAAAACACGGTGGTGGCAATGTAATGGTTTGGGGAGCGATTGGAGCAGCCGGGGTTGGAAATTTGGAGTTTATTGATGGGATCATGAATCAACATACTTACAAGAGTATATTGGAAAAAAATTTGCAAGCATCCGTCGACATCTTTGGCCTTGTATCCCGTTTGATCCTTCAACAGGATAACTATCCTAAGCACACCGCACTTTCTCTGAAAGAGTGGTTGCTTTATACTGCTCCCAGACAGCTCCCTAGCCCACCTCAATCGCCAGATTTAAACCCAATTGAGCACGTTTGGGATATAATGAAGCAAAAATTAGTAGCAACTTCAATAACGAGCAGTGTCGCTTAAAGAAACTCTTAAAAAAAATCTGGTCAGAAATATCGCCTTCTGAAACATAAAGCTTGGTACATTCTATGCCATACCGCTTGCAGGCAGTTATTGATAGCCATGGCTGTCCAAAAAAGTATTGAAATGTTTTCTTTTTTAATTATCTAAAAAAAAATTATTAACTTTTCTTTAAACAATAAATTTTTGAGGTGTATTGAATTTTTTGACTGTATTTACATTTGTCCAAGTCAGTAGTGGTGTGGCCGTACGACAACATGATTATTGAAAACTATAATGTTTTTCATATTCTTGTTTTTTCTCTTACATCCATATATACTATATAAATACATACATATACGATATGATATATTATAAGTATGTATGTATATGTCGATTAGATGTGGTTTTTGTATATAAAACTATAATTCAGTAATATGTTTGTATAATTAAATGCATATTCTAAAAAATATCTATATTTTATATACTCACGTATAAGTTATTACCTTATTATTAATTATCTACTGAATGCAAAAAAGAAAAATAAATTTTACAAAATTATTTTATGTGTTTAAATAATAGTTCTTTTATTCGCACACAATTTAAATTTACATTATCACAATACTTTTCTAAAATATACAGAAGACTGTAAAAAGGAGAGAAACATTACGAAAGTCTTTGTAAAGAACACAATAGTTTCATATATAGTTATAAAAAGATATAAATGTTTTTTTTTTTTTTTTAATTCAAGTAAACGTTCATTAGTATATACTCAAAAGTATCGAACATCACTAGTATCTAAAAGCACTTTGAAATTTACTAGTATATGTATGATAAGTTATAATTTTATAAATATAGCAAAGCACTTGTTAACGCTATCACAGTCATTGTTTTCACACTGAGTAGTGTCCGTTTTGACGAATTACACAAGTTTCCTCGGCAATAACAAAGGGTTTTTAACGAGGCAGCAATTGTATTTTCTTTAATATCGCCACAGCCTTCTTCATAGACTTCTTGCACTGAATGCTCTTGATGCCATCGACCGTTATTAAAGACCTTTAATGCGTAAGAAAGAACAAAATAATGTTTTAATTATACATACATACATATGTACATCATCATGTCATTCGTGCACTGAACGAGTTATACTCATACATACTAATATGACATATGTTCATTAAGGTGGTTTTTTTTTTAAATTTTGTTGGGTGTTTCGACACATATGATATTAAGTATAACGTTTACAATGGGGATTTCTTTTTCTATTTTTCAAGTTATTCAAATTCCTTTTCCACGGTTGTGAAAGGTTTATTGTTTTCCCTATTTCTTATTCAGTATATATCTGCAATGATTTGTGTAATAATAATATGCATTTTTTAGAGTCCGACCCAGTATTCGGTTTCGGATTAGGACAAAAAGTGGCCTAATACCCAAACTTTTTTAAAGGAAAAACATAGATTATGGAATTCTAAAGGATTGACAAGTTTTAAATGTAATTAGTAGCATACAAAAAGCTTATAATTTATTGTAAAATATCTAAACATCATTTAAAACTGGTTCCTCAAAAATGTGAACAATGTAAAGTTTGTGCTGCAGGACACATAAAAAAAATCGGTATCGTTCGGACTCTAGCATTTTAATTAAAATTAAACAAAGAAATAAACAATGCCACTTTGGTATAAAAGAACTTAATGGCCAATGATATGTCTAACTATGATAACATTTAGTTAGACAAACGTTTATATTAGAACTGTCATTATTCTTATGAATAGTGTTGCATTAACAAATTTCAAAACAAGAAAATTTGTTGCGGTCCAATCTTGGATAAAAATTCCGCGGGAGTTTTTTCCCCTTTTTATTTTTTAATATTGAATTTGAATAGGAAAAGTGAGAAAACTCCCGCGGAATTTTTATTCATGATTGGGCTGATAGTAAAGTTGTTCTGTACAGATTACGATTCCGTTAATGATTTCAAACAAATACAAAAAATACAAACTTATTTGCGAAACCCATAAAAAGGCTTTTCCATGTGTAGTTATGTAGCGACATGTGTTATTGTTATCCGATTTGACTATAATTTTAAACATTTCAGTTTTATTCCAAGTTTCACAATAATTAATTTAAAAAAAAAACAATATGTATGTACGTACACAAGTTATGAGTCATTTTGAATATATTTATTTTTACATACTTGTTTTGTATCCTTTTGAGGGGCACACCCACGTGTAAATGTTTCTTGTTGTTGGCCATTTTGAAGATGTAAAGTTGATATTGTTTTAAGACACATTGTGGAGTAGGGACAATCAACTATGTACTCCTCTGATTCATCAAATTTTGAGCACATTGGTGTAATAATTGTCGCATTTTTGGCATATGAGTAGATTTTTTCAACTGTCACAGCACATTTAAAACATTTAATAGCACTTGAAGAACCTTAAAGTAAAGAAATCAAATACTTATTATATTATTTAATGAAGCCAAACATATCGAGCCATAACCGCCGAAAAAATGTATCCCACAAACTCAAAATTTTACAGGGGAAGGTTTTTTTTAAATAAAATCAGTTTGAATAAAGCCATTATTTTAAAATTTATAATGTAAATATTGTTTTGTGTAATACATTTAATTTTAATAATTCTAAATGATGTTCAACTATCGATTTCGATAAAAAAACAACAATCGATTATGGTGTGGGATACATTATTTTGGCGGTTATGGCTCGATATTTAGGAATTTCAACAACAGTTGTTGTAGTGTCGTATGAGTCGTAAGTCGTAGATAATTTCGTTATAAATATTTTGTACAACACACATATTTTTTTAAAAAGTTGTATGCAATTTTCAGTTTTGCCAAAAAGTTCATATGTGCGTTTTCGAAATACAATGTAAAAAGTATAAAGTATATTCAAAGATTATATATTTTTTGATACTTTACTCTTTGCATTTTGAAGGTTTGACAACATAAACATACGACTTTGCTTAAGATTGTGTTCACAATCAGATAGTTGTACAACATACAACATCAGTTGTGAATTGAACAAATATGCTTGTATTTTCATTTAATATTATTTTCAAGTCAAATATCCGCCCTTAAATACGCAACAAAACAAAATTGTGAGTAATGCTGCAGATGACGATAAGACTTAGTTATGTTTATCTGTAGAGAAAATTGATTTAACTCAAATTAAAATCATACATAAAATTTAAAAAAACAAGTAAACAATTTTTTTTTTTACAATTGATAATAATATGTAAAACAACTTAAAAAAATTAATTTTTATTTTATTAGTTTGCTTATAATTTTTTATAATTCGTTTTAATTTTTAACTTTTTTTTATTTTGTATTGATTTTTTATTTCTTTTGTGAAAAAAAAATACGTGTTTTACATATTCCAATTGTTATTGTTAATAATTTGTGACTTTTTTTTTCTGTGACTTTTTGCCCTCGGTTGTAATTAACATTTCCGGGCTCAGGTCCCGGAAGTAATTAAAGCAAAATACTTTTTTACCTTCAAATTATGATTAAAATTAATAAAATGCAAAAATAACTAAATAAAAATTAATATTTTTTAAAGTTTTTTTTTTTGTTTTTCTATTCTAAATAATATAGTATACATGTGTATGTATGTTATCAATTACAAACGAAATTAAATTTCTCTACTTGTTTTTTACAATTTTTAAAGTCTCTAAAATCTTTAACAACATGGAATGATTAATTTTTTATTTTCACATTACTTCATTTATTTTTAATTTTTTTGTAAAGATTAACTCTCTACTTTTGGCCCATTAACCCTATTTTAATTGTTAATCAATATGTAAGGGTATTTGAGATGAAGACCAGCAATTAATTAAAATTAATCTTTGAATGTCGCTTTTGAGTTCTCAATTATTTTATTTGCTAGTTTAAGCGGCCAATTTGAAAAATAAATCGCAAGTATAAACAGATCATGAAAAATATAAAAAAATTGTAAATGAACACATATAAAAAATTGATTATGGTAGTGCTAAATGAAACAGTGGAATTTTTCGAAATCAATTTTCTCAACACACGCAGACAACTAAAGTTTCCTTTTCTTTTTCATAAAAAAGCCATTAATTTGATAAAAAAAAAAATGTCTAACTTTCCAACAAAGTTTAAACTAGAAATCAAAAATATCAAAGTGTTAATGTTAGATTAGATTTATTTTTTGAAATTTGTTGTTCAATTTAATTACGTTGTTGTTGTAACTAGTGTGGTTGCTGAATTGACAGCCCTTGGTCGAGTGATTTCGGGTAATTCCGGTGCGTAGCACCGGCTGTTGTGGGAATGATGATTATTAATTCGGCTTGGTGTAATTATATTTTTTAAACATATTTTAAGCACATGCAACTAATTTGAAAAAAAGGATACATATATCAGAAAGCCATCTTATATTTGTTATATTTAATTATAATATTGTTGACATTGAATAGCAAGAAAATGTCTGTAGTTTTTGTATTAATGCATTTGGCAGCTGACAGTTTAATAAAGCAAAATATATATAAATGATACGAATAAAGTACCCAAAAAGCTCGCAAACTTCGACCTAACTCAATAAATTAAGAAGCATTCTAAATATGTAAGTGCTTTGTTCCATATCTCATAATTATTGAGAAAATAGATGACAGATGCTTTATACAGTGATAAAGATGCCCGAAATGCATTTCTTCTACCAGTGTGTTTAGTAAAATAACGTTTTCTGTATTCTTTACTATTATTAAATTAAAAATAAATTTTCTTTCTTATAAATATGTACTCGATCCTAAATATTTCATTTAAATAATCATATGTATATTGGAAGTCTATATTTAGAAAAAGACCAAATAATAACACAACAAATCTACTTTCTAGATTTTATACAAAATGTGTTCTTTATTCAATAAATAATTTTTAGTAAGTGACAAAATAATATTTTATGTGAAAGTATGAAACCAAAACTACATTGTTTATAAAACAAAAATTCTAAATCTATAAACAAACTGTCGTATTTATAAAAAATAAAGTAGGCTTAAAGTGTGCTTTTAGACAAAATTTTCATACAAAATTATCTTAAAGTACATTTGAAGTCTACTTTAATTTTTTATAAATAAAGCAGAAAGTATGTATTTGTATTGCAAAGTACAAAATCAGAATATTTCAACATCATAATCATAAAGTTCGACAAAATAATCAAATTAATTGATAACTAGTTTTCGAATTCGGCTGTATTGTATTTTAGTTACCGCAACATTTCTTTAAATTTATTTTCTTATACTACACTTTAAGGTTTTTATTCATAATTTAATTTTTTTTTTTTTTAACAACAACAATTTTATTTACAATTTTAAAAATATATGTATAAGGTACAATGAGTATGAGATTTTACTAAAAAGTACTACAACAATGAGAGTCTTAAAATTAAATATACATAAGTAATAAAAAATAAATGATAGTGGAAGTTAAATAGAAATTAATTAGGTCATCTCTAAATTAATTCATTCTTACGAATGAATCATAGTGATCGCCTTGTAAATTTCTAATTATCTCAAAGTTAGACAATCTGCATTTTAAAATAAACGACAGCGTCAATTTACTAATAAATGAGTTTATCATCTTATGTCCAAAGTTTCTATGAAGTAAATTACCTACTTCATAGAGGAAGACCATGTATTATTTTTAAATTCTTATTTTGAATAATTTGAAGCTTCTCTGTATGTGTTTTGGCCGTCTTATGAAACCAGACTTGACAGCCGTAGATCATAATTGGACGAATACACAACTTATAGAGCAGTGTTTTGTTTAGCAAGGTTAGTTTGGATCTAACATAGTTTGAGAAGGGATACGTTTTGGAAACTTATTAAAAGGAAATATGATGGATTGAGTTTTGTTATCGTTTACTTTGATTTTCCATTTATGTATTAAAATATTTTTGGCTTGAATTTAAGCTCTTTTGCATTCTTTTAATTATCCCATTTCAAACTTTACCACTACAAATAAAAGCGCTATCATCTGCGTAAAATACAGCTTCTTGATTTCTTCTTAGAGTTATATCTGCTGTATATAATGAATAAAGTGTTGGGGATAAAACATACATATATACAGTGGTTATATTCGAAACAATTAACAACCGGTTCGCTTAAAAAAATTATATTTTTACCAAATTTTGATAAAAATAGCGAACATTTTAAAGTCGCATCCCAGTAACAGACCACAAGCCTCTTGAAGGAAATGATATAAACTTTCGTTTAATAAAAAAAAAGTTACGTTTTTAACAAAAAATAGTTTTGATTTTGCAAAATAAAAGTCAAAAAAATTGTTTTATTTTTTTCTCAAAAGATTGAAGAAAACGCTATCGAAAACATCATCATCCAAGAATCCAAAATAAAATCATTTGTTTGGACGTTTGGATAATGAACAACTGAACAATATTGTGTTTGTTGCCAAGACTATATCACCTTGATAAATACACATTATATAAAGCCGTTAAAGCAAAAAACATAATCACCCCTATCGTGAATAAAAATTAAATTTTAAAAAATTCAATGTTAAAAAATAAAAGGGAACAAATTGCATGTGGAATATTTTTCACGATAAGGGTGAATATGCAACACCCGGTACGGAAAATTTTTAAAATTTTAACAACCGGTTCGAGGGAACCGGTCCGAACCGGCTGAATATCAGCACTGCATATATACGACACAACAAAGAGAACTGTAACACAAGCAAGCACTACAACGAAAATAAGACTTGCTTAACTTCAGCATAGCAAACATTCACAGTTGTTAGCTCAGCAAAAGCAAAAAAGAAAAATTCAAAAACTGTAACAAGGCATATTGCTTATTTATTTTTTCTAAAAGCATACTTCAAGTCTACTTTATTTTTTATAAATGCAGCAGTAAGTATCAATTTCACAAAATTAAAAAAAAAGTATTTTTATTTTAACAAGAAGTGAATAAAATTACGAATTTTAAAAACTCATATAGGTAGTAGCACGAATTTAGGCAATAAAATATGACTCCAAGATGGTTTAAATTATTCTCTTTGTATTATGATCAGTTCTAGGTATTCATTCAAATGAATATAGGTACGTATGTAAATTTATGTTTGTTACATAATACATGATCTCTAATAACACGCTAATGTAGAAATTATTAATGTTTCAACTTAATCGAACCTGAGGAATCATTTGAACATTCATTTCCACATAATTTTTTGCTGGGTAGTTAAAAAGACTTCGATTATCTTCGAAAATCAGTTTTCCTAATACACTCAGATATTTGTCATGAAATTTACGTTTCAGCTTTGATTCATATTTTCAATATCTGGTTATTCAGCTGTCAATAGACAATATTAATTAAGGATCCAATTTTAGACTGATCAAAAAAAATTCAAACGTAAGAAATTTTTATGAAATTTATTGAATTAAAGTTTAGTCAGTCGTTTTCTATGAACATCTTTATCTGAATGATCTTTATATTACTATCAATATAAAAGAATTATGATAATCTGGCAAATATGGCTTTCATATGTAATTAAAGCGTATAGGTACCTACCTATGAAACCTTTTGTAGTAGCAAAGACCATATTATTTATATTATAAATCATATGATTTATATTCTTTGGTATTAGGTAGGTATATCCTAAAAAATGTAGATCAATTATTGGGTTCGATTAATCAACTTCAAAAATCGAATGAAAGTGGTTAATCAAAAAGTCGAAAATCTAGTATAAACTTCATACCATTACCAAATCTTATATACATACACCAATACCTCGCTTTGCGTCCTTTCGTTTTGCGTTTTTTCGAAGTTGCGTCGCTGCATAATTACTACTAATTTTCACTGTGTGTCGTTAGATTTCCGAGGTTGCACGGTTTTCGGTTCGAGTCTTTAATGTTTTTTTTTAATTTTTTTTATTAAATCTGCAACATCATTAGATGCTAAAACGATGACCCGTACAAGAAGTGCTCTGATGATCGAAATGGAGTCCTTGCTTTCAATTTGGATTAAAAATCAAGTTGCGCAGAGAATACCATTAATTAAAATGGTATTTCAGACATAAAAAGTAAATCATTATCCAACGATAATGCTGTTGTATATATCATACATTAGTATTAATCATAATAATTTTATAATTTACTTAATATATATATATGGCAACACTGTCATATGGATTGTAAACAGTAACCAGATAATCAACTACTATTCTGATATAGACACTTGAAAATACACAACAAATGCTAGTGTAGTGTAGACAATTGCTACAAGGAAATTTACTTTACGTTGAAAAAAAGCTATTCAGCAAACATTGAACCAATTTTTTGTGAAAGAAAGCCGACGATTTAGTATTTTCGTAACCCTACAATCTTTCATCGATTTTTACATGGTTTGCTAATGAAAATCTTAATTCACTTTGCGGCGTTTTAATTTGAGTCGTTTTTTTTTTTTGGATCATAACCCGACGCAAAGTGAGGTAATACTTACATTCATATGTACCTACAAATATATTTATACATATGTATAATGATACGTGTAAACTTACCTATAAATAATATCTGTATAATTAGCAGCACAACAATATTTTTTCCAAAAGTAAGATTTGATTTAATCTTATGCACCATTATTAATCCTGACTATTTTTGTTGTATGGATATGTCTGAGGTATTTTCTGTTTTGCATGTGTCTACTTAAACCATTAAAATATTTATACTTTGCTGTTCTTTGGGAATTATTCTGATTAGACTAAATTACATACAATACACGTAAATTTATTTAAAATCCAATCACAAACAAACTCTATTAGAAAAAGTGTAAAAGTTGTAGAAAAGCTTTATCTTGAACTCATAGGAGAATTATAAATAATTTAAATTGATCGTTGTTAAAAAAATGAATCTTTTAGATAAATATTTCCGTTATGTTCTACATAAATTTGCGACATTCATTCACTCGTTAGTACATTCGTAACATAAACAAGTTATATAGTAAAACAACGATAAGAAAAATAATAAAAAAAAAACACGAATCAAAACCTATAAAAAAAAAGTTGGGAAGACACTACAAAATAAAATAAATTGAAAGAGGTCAATGCCAATTGTTAAAAATTATTATAAACGTTTTTCTTTTTGTATAACTCAGTATTGTATGTATTTTTTGTTATTATTATTGGTGATGTGTTTTTTAATATTATCACTTATTGATAAATTTATTTCACATTATATTCACGATAGATAAGCCGGAATAACATTATTGTTTTAAGATTTATGTTTTCAGAGCATAAAATTTTTAAGAAACCAATTTAATATAAACAATTTTAGTATTTTTCAAAAATGAGTAACAAAGCTAAAATTAAGTGCGTCGACAAAATGCCAACCAGTGAAAATAATGAAAAATTTACTGTATTCTTTCTTATTGTTATTGTTCATGGCGGATTTACAAGGCGACGTTGGTCTTACACATGGTGCAACTATACAAGGTGAGTGCAAATCGACAACAAATACAACAGAAACAACAGGCATTTTGTTTGTGTAAAATAATGTACTACTGTCAAAAATACTTGAAAATGTATTACTTTTGATATAAGTAAATTGTAAACAAAGTCTGTCAGCTGGGCTACTGCACTCACCTTGTATAGGTACGCCATGGTCTTACAGTTGCTTATTTTTTATCTATTAATATATTAATAATTATAATATAATAATATTTATAAAATATAGTCATTTAATGGCTTTTTGTTAAAATAAAAACATTTTTTTAAACATAAATGAGCAACTGTGGACAAAAAGTTTCAAAGTCATTGTAGCCACCTAAAAGTTAACGCTGAACTAGTTATGCATTTGACAGCCTTTTCGTTAACTTTTGCAATTTGCTTAAGCTTGCTTATGCATATTATAGTTGGACCCATGGTGAAATTAAATACCAGGTGACCGCATTGCTACAACAATTACAACAAGGCAAGAACAACAGGCATTTTTCTATATGAAAAACTTTCGTCACTGTCAAAAAGTTTTTTTTTTATATAACTTTTTGGCATTTTCAAATTCACCATGAATAATCAGCTGGCGCTACGCTATCACCTAGTATTTAAATTCACCTTGGTTGGGCCTTTATTTCTTTCTACTGTCATATTAGTGTTTTTTCTGGCTGAAAATACAACAAGCTCAAAAGCAACAAAAACTTGTTGTTGCTGTTGCCATACTGTCGCAAACATGGTGTAAATATACAAGGAAGGCACTGATGGAAAATAGATTTTAGATTTTGTACCACCTACACAAATAAAATATACTTCTTATACCTTCATGGTACCATTTTTAAAATTTATTAAATGTTAAAAAAAACTTAACAAAACACGTACATAAAAAATTCAAGTGTACATAATGTAAAAAATAAAAATGATGCAGATAAATGCGTAAATATATTGTATAAGTTTTAAATATATGAGATAAAGTTAATAAATATTTTTTATAAAATACTTTTAGTTAACAAATTTTCTGTTATTTTTAAGTTATAGCAACTGCAATTAGTCGACTTTAATAAATGTTTTGTTTGAATTAAACTAGATACAGTGGATACATGGAGCTTGTTTCTATATTTCGTTTTAATCATATTTTGGTTACAAAATATACGCTCGACGTTCGCTGACGAGTGTGGAATGGACAAAGTTGCGGAAGCAACTCTCTAAATATCTGGAAACATAAGTTCCATGGTGCAACTCATGGTGAAATTAAATTCACCTTGGTGCAACTATACAAGGTGAGTGCCATGGTGAAATCACTCTACAAAGTGGTTTTGAAACGCCAGCTGTTTTTTTTTAGTCATGTTCGTTATGTCAATTTTTGTTTTGTTTGTATATATACAGTGGCGAGCACACATGTTAGATATTTTTTAACTATGACTTGAAAAACGAATAAACTCTTAAATTTTTAAAAATAATAATGGTTTTTATTTAAAATGTTAAATAAATAGAACAAAAATGAAAATAAATTGAAATTCATTAATTATTAAAGCGAATGTAGAGTTTAGGGTAAATTTATGTGAAATGGCAATGTATCCACTTTTGCACGTTAAAGTTCGTTTAATCTGGCAGCAAGAATAAATGGACGATTGGAGCGAATTTATGTACATAAGCACCGTTATTTGATATTTATAAAAATATCAAAGCAACAGTAAATGTAATTTTTCAAATTGTTCATAATTTTTTTTGCAAATTTTTAGCTTATGGCGTGCTTTTAATAAAAATGAGAAAAATTTCAGACTTTTTAGAAAACCAAGTGGTGGGCATTACAAATAATAATTACTCAGCCCGCGAAATTGCTAAGTTGGGAATCTGTCATTGAACAGTGCTACAAGTCATAAAAATAAAAAAAATTAGTCCATAAACTCTAAAAAAAATCACAACCTTGTCTGCTGTCGGTACGAGATGCCAGGAGAATTTAACGATTATTATCTTCCAGACAGGGAAAAACACCCAAACAGGCTGCAGCTGCTATAACAAATGACAGATTCTCCACTTCTTAGCAATTTCGCGGGCTGAATAATTACTACTTTTAAAATCTGTATCGTTTTACAGTGGGACTAATCAGAGTTCCCTGTAATAAATCAGCAACGATTTTTTTTGATACTAGAAATATCTCGATATTTATTGAACGTGTAGCAGTGCCCTATGACACCAAAGCATTTTTTCTTGTCGGTTTTAAAACCAATTCTGACAATATTGGTTTCTATGACACCCCTGATAAATAAAATATATGATTTTTTTTAGGTACTCTAGGTTTTTAAGTCTTTAAAATATATACATACATATTTAAAATTAATTTGAAATATTTTTGGAGATCAATTTTTAAATTCCGGTGGCTTTCCTATTCTTGTAGAAGTTCATATATAGAATTTTGACAATTCCGTCGATACCAATTAAATGAAAAGAATACCTACATGAATTCTAAATATTTATATATAGGTTGCGTCAACTCAAAATTCTATCAAGTAGGTACTAGCAAGTGACCAAAAATAACGTTATCGCTAAAATTCTATAAATAATGCACGATCTTTCCTGATACTGGAATTTTGTTTTAACAAAGTATAAAGAATATTATGGTTTTTAAATGATTTAGTTTTGCAACTTTATTGGTAAGATCTAATTAATGCCAAAGCATAATGCTTATGACCCTGAAATGAAAAAAATTTAACCGGTAGCCATCCATCATTCATCTATTGAAACTGGCCAAATAATCAATATTACTTCAGCTTAGAGAAAAGACTGTGTGCAACACAATGATCTAATTCGGCGACATAGTCAAAAAGCTCTTCCATACAAGTTTCGGTGGTCTTTGAGCGGCTGTTGACACGGTCGTTACATGTCTGATACTTATTGTAAAGAGCTTCAATGTTTCCCTTAGATTGACATTGTTCCTAAAATTATAAACAGTTAGTACACATGTATAAGGTTGATATATTTATTGGAATGTTATAAAATCTTACCCTTAAAGTAGTCTGTGCATCAACCAACTCTTCTTCATCATCGGCGCGGACAACTGGCATGGCAATTAGGCCGCTCAAAAAGTTCCTTAAGTCCATTTTCTGTAAATTAATTAATAATGTAGATATGGTGTTATTTTTATAAATCGCTATGAATTTAATGCAATATAATTGCTATTTACCAATATTAAGTCTATGAAAGAAACTTTTTCACAAAATTGTGATGCAACCACGAATTTCTGACAGCGAGCAATTAGCTCGAAGTTGGCTGTAATAGAAAGATAATTGTCAGTTCTATTCAGTGTTGTCAATAAAAAAAAATGTAAAATTTCACACGCCCGTGAACAAATCAAACTCAACGAATATTTATAATAAACCGTAACAGCTGATTTATCAAAACAAACATTTTTTTCTTGAGTGGTGAAAATTGTTTGTTGTTGTTTATGTATCATTGTGTAGATTTGTTAGTGTAAATGCGGTTTGTTAAAAAGTCCATTCCATTCGTTTCTAATTTGTCAACTAACAAACCCAAACATAACCTAAAATACATTGAACAAACTTATGTGTTTTATAAACAACAATTGTTAATGTCGATGCAAATTTTTTTTAGAAATCAATAAATCAATAATAACTAAAACACATTTAATCAAAATAAAATTAATTTGTGAAAATTGTGGATTATTAGAATTTTGTGGATTATTTATTAGAATTTGTGTGCATTATAAGCAATAATTGTTTTATAAATTTCCCTACAAAATCTAAACGGGAGCTTGTGCATTGTTTTAGATAAAATGTAAAAAACAGCACATTATAAATTTCTCTATAAAATCCAAACGGGAGCTTGTGCATCATATCGGCAAACAGGAATTAATAGCTAATAAGTGTAGAAATCAAATAACGTATAGATTTTTCCACAAAAAAATGGAACATAGGGGGTATGCCCTATCAAACTTTCATGTTTTATATAAAATGTAAAAAAACAGCACATTAGAAATTTCTCTATAAATTCCAAACGGGAGCTTGTGCATCATATCGGAAAACAGGAATTAATAGCTAATAAGTGTAGAAATCAAATACCGTATAGATTTTTCCACAAAAAAATGGAACATAGGGGGTATGCCCTATCAAACTTTCATGTTTTATATAAAATGTAAAAAAAACAGCACATTATAAATTTCTCTATAAATTCCAAACGGGAGCTTGTGCATCATATCGGAAAACAGCAATTAATAGCTATTAAATGTAGAAATCAAATACCGTATAGATTTCTGTTTTCCGGATTTTTTAAATTTTTTAAAAAATATCGGATCAAAAAAAATTTTCTGAAGTTGACCTATAAGTAGGTCATGTTATATATCGTTGGAAAGGTCCTTAATATACCTATAATTTAGTCTAAATATCGTTTAAGAATTAAATGCAGTTTTCAAGATATAGCTACACATATTACAAACATTGGTGCCCTGCTAACTCGAAAATAGGCGTGGCTAACAAAATTTTTTATTTTAAGATTATTTTTTGTTCACAAAAATTTAATAAAAACGCCAACAAAAATCCTCTTTGCAGATAAATCGAATTAACTGACAACACTATACACAACATATGCGATTACGAAAAATCATTTAATCTATAATAAATTTATTTTAAATACTTTTTTTCCTACTTATCTGCAACAAAATGTAATTTGGATTTATGTGAAAGTTTAAGTAAATATATATATTTACTATTAAATTTTAAAATTTATTTGCATTTTTATAACTTTGTTAATAAAATACAACTATGCAATGGGAAAAATTAAACAGCCGTGTATTTCTGATTTGAGTTGCCACTGTTGTGAACCTTCACGTTGACATAGCATTCGCGATTGTCTTTCTCACTCTCGCCCCTTGTGTTTAATGCAAAATTGGTGGCAGCGCAGCTTTGATACGTTTTGCCTAACATTTTTTCTTGCAGCGGCGGTGAACATTGATTTCATTTTTGTTAAACATCTTTCGCTCAAAAACTAGTAAAACTTTAAATAAATTACGCAAAAGTTGTAAAAAAGCTTTTTTCAATCGTCGCTGATCATTCGTAGTATGAAATTTATCTGCAAAAAACAGAGTAGATTGAAAAAAATAGAAATTTTCTTATTGCCTTTACTGACTGAAAACGAGCAAAGCACACTCTGTCTGCAGAGCTGTTAACGTCTGATATTGCAGCCACCTTATCAGTTGTGGAGTACGCGCTCACTGACTGTTTTGTCTTGGCCGTTTTGAAATATTGCTGCTTTTTTGGCGAATACGACAAGTGCCAAGTGAGCTAAAATGTGGTGGATCCACTAATATGTGTGTTTTCTTGCCACTTTTGTATCAATTAAGAAATTTTATAAATATTTTAAGGAAAAATTAACAGAACCGTCTTTTTGAACGTAAACAAGACTAATTAATTTATGTCATTTCATACCGTTTCATATAAAAACGAACAGCCCAAGGGGACAATTGGAAATTGGTGTCGGGTTAGGAAAAAGCTATTGATGCATGCATGACCTAATGGACAACAACTATATACGCATGCCACCTACACATCCGAACAGCAATGGTGCTGTTAGTTCGGGTGAGCACTTGGGCGGCAGTGCCACCCAGCAAAAAGCACCGCGAAATTTTAAGCTGCTTTCGGATCCAGCTATTACGAAAGGTGCCATCAAATTGTACCGTTTTGATGGAGTTGTGCCGAATGATTCGACTTATCCATCGGTTATGTCTCGAGATCCTCGTAATCCAGTGGTACGCTTACGAGCAAGACCAGTTGAACCCATGGTGCTATCGGTACCAAGGTAAGTTCTAGCAGTATAATACTGCATTGCGCTTTAATACAATATTCTATTTTATACAGGCTAAAAATTGACCAGAATTATGTTGGAAGTCCACCGGCCATTGAAATAACAGTGACCAATTTAAATGACAACATCGATAAGCAGTTTTTGGCGCGAATGCTTGATAAATGTGGAGTGTATGATGAGATTGTCATTCATCATCATCCGACCACTAATAAACATCTCGGAATTGCAAGAATTGTATTTGAAAACGTAAAAGCTGCTCGACAGTGCATAGAAAAATATAATCAGAAATCGGTAATGGGAAAGGTAAGGTTTATTGTAAAAAAAAAATTGTTAAGATTATTGACTTTAGTGTTTGAATGCAGATTTTAAGCGTTTTTCATGACCCATTCGGAAGTGTCTGCAAAAAAACCGTAGAAAGTTTAACATCAACGAAACCTAAGCTTCCGCCTGCCGCAAGTTCCACAACAGGAACAATATCTGGAGCACCGCCATTACCAAACACAGAGCTAGATATACATGTCGCGGCAGTAATAACAACATCCACAGTTTCCCATTCGGAATATCAAAATGAATACCTATCTCAAGTGTCTCAGGACGGCTTTGATTCAACAATATCAACATACAAGCATTGTTATCGGTCAGAACGTGAATATGAGAGATTTACTCATAGCCGTAATGACAGATATGTCGAGGAAGACAGGGCACCGTATCGCGAAAAGCGCAAAGATCGTACTCATAGTCGCGAAAGGTATGGAGGTCTGTCCATAGGTCAGCGGCATGACAAAGATCATTCAAAGCACCACCATCATTACCATAAACGTGACCGTTCCAGAGAACGTAGTGGTGAAAGAGGATGCATAAGCATTTCTAGACGAGATCGTGATAGGGTACGTGATTATGATAGATCGCGCGAACGGGATCGCGATAGGCGTGATCGCGAACGTGATTATCGTGAAAGAGAGCGAGACCGGTCGAATGATAGGGATCGAGATCGTGAACGCGATCGCTCTTCTAAGACACGTGGAAGTGATAAGTACAATTCGACGTCACGCTATTCGCGGGATTATGTGGATACAACATCTGGCGGAACAGCTACAAAACCTTATCCTTCACCTAGCAGTGGTGTATACTACCCTGTTCAACCTGGTGCTTCGCAACCCGCTGTACATGTGGTGGGCTCATCCATTATAGGTTCTTATTCATACCATGCCTACGGATATCCAAGTGAAAACAATACTAATCCTCACATCTGGCACGGAGGTAATAGATCATGGCCTGCCCATCAACCGCCACAGCAACCACAAATCCAGCCACCTCTACCACCGCCTCCTCCCGATGGAACACCGGACTGGGATGAACCAGAGCCACCACCCCCGGGCGGATATTCCAGTCAAGATGAAATGACATCAAGCACTATGAAAAAGGATCGAAAAGAGAAACCATCCGTAAATATAAATTCATCAAATTCTATGTCAGAAAGGACAGACATTACAGCTGATACCGATTTGGGTAATGTTGATTTGGACACACGGATTGCACTTATGTTTAAGGGTAAATCGTTCGGCAATGCCCCTCCTTTTCTACAAATGGATAGTAGCGAATCTGATGCAGAAAAATGTGGGCAAGCAGATGCAGAAGAGGGCGAAGTGAATTCAGATTCGAATGAAAGGTCATCTGCGAAACGCTTAAATAAGAAAAATAAACGTCAAACAGTATCATCAGCCTCTAACCGAATGCACACCGTCGAACATGGGGCAAGCGATATTTCATCTAGTGACGATGAGATATTGCTTAAAAAGGATTCTTACAGCCCAATATATCCCGGCCATATAAAACAAAAAGACGATGATCGTATGTCGCTTTCTAGTTTATCATCCAACGAGGGTGTTAAAAAACAGGGAACAGAAGCAGATAAAACTAAACAGAAACCACCACTTCCCTCCTCCGGATCGTCAATGGTTTTATCTTCAGAAATAAGTGCAAATGTTACCGCTGCTTATGTGTATCCACCCCATCCATCCTCACATCCCTACTATTATCCTGGAGGAGGATATCCCTCTTATCCGGCATCAGATAGTGCTTCAGCACAGTACCTACATCCCGCCTACATACAATCGTCCTATTTGCCGGGTATTAGCGGAAGCTTGCCTACATTTGGGTCAAATGCTGCTACCACATATAGTGATCCTTATGGTGATGCGTATAAATTTTATCGCGGCGGTGGTTATTCCTCTTACATGGGCCACATTTCAAATGTTTACGAGGAAGATCCGTACAAAAGATACATCGAAGAGGTGGTGAAGAGGGTAAGTGACGAACTTAAGCAAATATTGAAGCGTGATTTCAACAAAAAGATGATTGAAAATACAGCCTTTAAGAATTTCGAAGGGTGGTGGGATGAACAAATTCAAAAAAGTCGTCGAAACAAGAGCGAAAATGAAAAGGTTGCATCCGAAAAGTCCACTGGTATTGTTCCGGTTGCGCTAAATAGTACAACTGCGCCAACCACAAATCGCATAGATAAACCACCTGATATTAACCAGTTGATTAATAGTCATCGAGATTTATCCGACTTTAATTCGGCATACCCAGCCCTGGGATTACGTGCTTCGATTCCTAAATTGCCGTCCTTTCGTCGAATACGTAAACTGCCGAGTCCAAAATCACAAAAGGCAGACGTTGAAAAGCATCTAAGTGATCAGGAAGAAATGGTTAACTGCTCAGATTCCGAAAAAGAAGATTCAAATTTAAGCTCAATTGCATTGACAAACGCTGCTACTACAGCCAAGAATATGAAAGACTCCACCAATCAATCGTTCAAAATAAAACTTTCATCCAGCACTCCAGCGGCGCGATTAAAACGAAAAGGCAGCTCTTCAAGTTTTTTTTCATCTTCATCGTCTAGTGAGGGAGATAATGATGATGAAGATGAAGACGATGTGGATGGAGATGCAGACGGTAGTTCAGGGGATGAAGATGATAGTGCTAGCGATGATGAATTCAGCTCAATAACTGATGGTGACATAAAGAACAAATCTCGCAAAGAAAAATATCTTCAAAAAACACGGCAGACAGTTACACAAGATCTCTACTCGGATACCGATGACGATGATGATGTACCTAAAACCTCAACTAATCTAATCGCAGCAACACAATCATCGTCAACAAATCGAGATTTTGTGTCGAAAAAGAATATATACTCCGACTCAGACGAGGACGCAAAAATGGTGGATAAGGATTCCAAATCATCTAAAAAATCAAGTCATAAGAAGGACTCGTCAATACTAGCAATTTTACCTACAAACGCATCAGACCTGGAAGACATTAGTAAAGACAGTTCGCTAAGTTTGGGTGAAGATTCACAAGACTACAAGACGGAACGGAGGAAAGCACCCCTCGAGCAGGCGTCTACAGTCAAATCTGAAGATAAAAGTGAATCTCAACTGAAAGTGCAAAATGCCGATAACAAACACGATGGAAAGCAACTCGAAATCAAACCCCATCAAAGCCAAAGGAAAAGTGTATTCGAATATGATAGAATATATAGTGATTCCGAAGAAGAGCGGGAGTATCAAGAGAGGCGAAGACGTAACACTGAATATATGGCTCAAATTGAGCGAGAATTTCTCGAAGAGCAAAAACGTATATTGCGTGAAGAGCAGGACGCAAGTGGACCAGAAAAGACATCGTCGACTACAACTGAAGATAAGCCCTTAACAACAGAAGCAGCAGCAGTAAACCGACCTTCTTTAACTCTTTCACGTAAATCGACTAGTGTTGAAATGCCTGTAACACCCGACATTACGAAAGCACCCCCTACACCTGGTGCTCGATTAATGGGTGAAATAGGATTACTCAACAGTTCATATATTTCTAATGCGGACAAACAACCAGAAAAGATTAGTAGTGGAAAAGCTAAAAAAGAAAAGACTGCAACAAACTCCAAGACTGAAACCGGTAGGCCTAGAAAGGATTCAAAATCGAAAATACAAAACGTTCAAGAGGTTCAAAATCAATTGCCACCAGTGGAGAAAATTGACGCCGCAAGCGAGCCGCAATATTCAAGTGTACCGGTACATATCACAGCAGACACACCAAATACCGCAACCACGCTAGTTAGTTCGAATGGGTATGCCGCTAATGAAGTTAAAATTCACTTAACAGGTGCCCTTAGTATCAAACACGAACAAGTGGCCATTTTACAAGCAAGTAAAATTGAGTCAAAATCTAGCAACGAACACTTGTTGGCAATAAAACCAGCGGCTTTAGATTCCTCTCAAATGGAGGAAGAAAATGATGACATTAAGATGTCGCCGACATCTTCAGATGGAGGATCCAGTCAAGCTAGTCAAGCCAGCCAAGTGGCATTGGAGCATTGTTATTCTTTGCCTCCAGAGGCAGATACATCGAAACCAAAGAACTCAGCATTATCACCACTGGCACAACATGGAGAAACTGCGCGGAAAAAACAACAATATTTGGTTCACGATCACGGCGGATACGCTACACCGCCTACACCACGTGCATCTATTTCTGATGACATCGTTCCACCTCATATTTCCCAACAGTCGAGTTCTGTATCTTCGACAAAGCCAGGACCTGGAAGGCCGCGTAAAGATTCCGCCCGTACAAAAAAGAAAGAAGAATCCATGTCACACCGTACGGCTGGAAAACGAACACTCTCTGCGGGCATATCCTCTGCTGCAGCATACAAAAATTACGCAAAAGCAATGGCAGCTTTCGAGCCGCGAGAAATGTTTAAATCTCGTGAGGCCACCGATGAAATGATGGTTCTTTACGAATTTCTCACTCGTGGTATAGATGCCGAAGACATTCAGTATGTACGAAAATGCTACGAGATGCATTTGCAGGAGGACACTTACGGGTATGTAATTTTAATTGATGCGACCATACATTCAATTATTAAAGTCCGACCAAAATAATTTTTTAAAGCCCTAAGCCCAAACTTTTTAAATTCCGAAAACCATTGCTTATTTTAATTTTGGAGCTCGTTTCATCTCATTTATTTCTAAAGCACTCATTACATTGTAGTCTCCATTAATCTTATTTTTACATCTTCAACTGAGATGTTATTCGGATGAACAGTTTTTACAAGAAGCTTAGCTATTTCAGAATAAAATACAAGTTTTTGAATTCTATTTCGCCATTAAGATTATATTAGTGAATTATAAAATATCTCTAAAAATTTCATAGAATTCTATGAGGGCTAAAGTCAGATTTCAGCTTTGTTTGCTATTTAAGTGATTTTTGGAAGCACACAATAACATCAGTATCTTAGTTGAAAAGGAGACTTCAAGAAGAATGGGACCGAATTCCGGTAGCCTATACAGCTAGCATAGTGAAAACAGCCAAATCGTCTCAGTGAAGTTTTTTAACAAAGGGGTCATCTAACAAAGTACTAATTTTAGTGTTAAAGTGTTTTTATGCGTTATTTGTTATGTTATGTATTAAAATTAAATTATTCATTTCATAATTTAAATTTTTTTAATATTTGTGATATATTGGCATCTATGGCAGGCTGGAAAGTGTTTACCAAATTAGATTTGACTGGGGCTTACTTGCAAGTCGCTGTTTCAGAACGTTCTAGGGAACTGCTAACCATCAACACCCATGTTGGGTTATTCCAATTTACTAGATTAGTTTTTGGACTTAAAACAGCACCCCAGATATTTTGTTCAATAATAGATCAGATTTTAAGAAATATTGAAAATGTTCAAGTTTATTTTGATGACATATTAGTTGGAGGCAAATCAGAAGAAGAATGCAAAGACAATTTGTTACGGGTATTAGATAGGTTGTTAAAATACAATGTAAAGGTGAATTTAGAAAAGTGTGAATTTTTCAAATCAGAAATTGATTATTTAGGTTATCGAATAAGTGGATTTGGTATAGTCCCAAGTCCACAGAAGGTGGATGCAGTTGTTAATGATCCAGAACCAAGCAACAAAACTCAATTGAAGTCATACTAATTTGTCGGGTGAACTACATTGCTTGTATGAGTTGACTAAGGAAAAGGTAAAGTGGTCATGGGGAAAAGAGTATAGTGAATGTTTTCAACGTAGTAAGCGATTGGTTAATAACATAAAAATATTAACACATTATGATCCTACAAAGAAGATTATTGTGTCTGCGGATGCAAGTCCATATGGAGTAGGTGGAGTATTGTCCCATGTTATTGATGGCGTGGAACGTCCAGTGATGTTTGCGTCAAGCACGTTAAGTGCTGCAGAACGTAATTATTCGCAGCTTCACAGAGAGGCTCTAGCCATTATATTTGCAGTAAAAAAATTCCACAAATATATCTTTGGGTTTAATTTTACTATACACAGTGATTTATAAAATAAGTTTCTTTAAAGTAAATTATGAATGTTAAAATAATAAACTGATTGAAAATGAAAATTATTATATGATTTCGGCGGCAACATTCACCCCCTCGTAAATGAGCCCGTGGGACGATTTTACTCTTCATTATTGCCGACGTCTAGTTTTGCTATCTTGACTGTTGGTCGCTGAAAGATACCATTTTTCGTTTGAACCTTCACCTGACGTACTTGACCATCCTTTGCCATGAGGGCTTCAATTATTTTGCCTTTTGGCCAACAATGTCGCGGAAGATTTTCATCAATTATAATGACGATATCACCCACTCGTAGTGGAGTTGTTTTTTCATGCCATTTTCCTCTTCTGATGAGTGTTGGTGCATATTCTTTTACCCAGCGATGCCAAAACTTATCTGCAAACAGCTTAGTTCGGTTCCATCGCTGTCGTAAATCAATTTCTTTGTAGTTTGTGGGTTTGAGGCCGCTTGATGAGCCCAATAACAAATGGTTTGGTGTGAGTGCCTCATCGTCACACGATTCCAGTGACACAAAAGTAAGTGGCCGTGAATTTGTAAAGCGTCGTCTACGAAAAATATATAACAATAAAAACTGCTAAAAATTCGCCTTATGAATATGCTTAAATTTCTTGAACGCTTGGTTAAGGGCAAAACAAATGATGTTCGACTAGCTCAGTGGTACAAAATGGTTCTTAACCCGGTTTCACAGACGCTTACATATAATACACTATTTGCCTTGAAATACCATAGTGTATTTAATTTTTATAAAAAGAAAATAAACAAATGCTCAATTTTTTTAGCGTGTTGTTGGCAAGATGTTGTGCCGATTTGGGTACATTTTTCCCTCCCTACTGACTACTGGACTGTCAGACGCCTTGACAGAATGTATACCCTGAATTTCTATTTCTGTCCCTAAATGTGTGGTGATCTTTACTTACTTTTCATGATAGTGGTTCCTAGCATTCCTCCTTTAGAAAAAGACTTAGAAATTCATTTCAAAGTTTAATTTAATGCAAAAACTTTATTTAAATTTCTTATTATTTTTTTTCTATTTTTCTTAGCCTAACATTTACAATTTTAGTTTTCTTATTTCCTATTTCTTTGTATATTTTCTTTTATATTTATAAATTCATTTTTCTTTTTTTTTTTAAATTTTAAGTTTTTTTTTTTTATATTGAATTTAAATTTCTTTGAATTTATTTATTTATAAATTTTTATCATTTTTAATTCATTTACAACAATTTGAAGTATTAATAAAAAAAAATTCTACATTAAAAAAAAATTCCTTACAATTATATAAATAAAAAAAATCTTAAAATTATCTTAATTTTACCTTACTTCTATTCTGGATGCGTTGAAACAGCTACCAGCAAATGTTGTGTTGTATTCCACGTTGTTGATAATGTTGTTGTTGCAAATGGTGTTGTTGCTCATGTTGAAACTTGTTTTGTTGTACGTAGCTATATTTCCCGTTGCAGTAGTAATTTTGTTGTGGTTTTTGTTGTTATAATCGTTGTTTTAATTGTAATTTGTCTCACTTCATGTAATATGTTTGTATATTATTATTTGTTATAGCAAAAATTTTTAAAACAAAGTTACAATTTTTCCTTTTTCTTTTAATACATTATTTTTATTTTTTCCAAGTTTGCCTCACTTTTACATTTCTTTGCTCTTTTTTTTTTATTCGTTCTAGTGGTTGTTTTCTTTTCTTATTTGCTTACTTCTTTTTTTCCCACCAACATTTCTTAAATTTTTGTTATGTTGTGTTTGTTTTGAAATGTGGAACACTTTTAATTTTTTCTTTATTAAAGTTTTTTTCCTTTGAGCTTTTATTTTCTTGTTACAAATTTTGAGTTTTTAAATTTTTTTTGTTTACAAATTTTGAGTTTTTAAATTTTTTGTTACAAATTTTGAGTTTTTAAATTTTTTTGTTACAAATTTTGAGTTTTTAAATTTTTTGTTACAAATTTTGAGTTTTTAAATTTTTTGTTACAATATATTAAAACTTATTTTGCACTATCTTTCTGTTTTTTTCTTTCTTTTTTTTGACTTGGTTTTCCTTTCTCATTTCTCTTTTCTGTCCACTTTTAGGTATTAAGCTTTCCCTTTCTTTTTTTCAAAAATTTTTTTGTCTTATTATATGTGCTATGTTGTAAGTTTATCCTTTTCCTACCGAGTTTATAAAACACATTTTGTTATTTTAGGTTATTGTGTTGTTGTTGATTAATAAAATAGATATACTTTGGGAATGTGTATTGCGTATATATTTATAGAAAACAATAATTTACTTTTATAATGGTTTTGAAAACATTTTCAAATAAAATTTTTCTTTAATATCATATTTAAGATCGCTTTACGATTTTCATCAAATTTTTATTTATCTCATACTTTTAGTTTTTATGACAACAACCAACAAAGAAGCATTTAATGATACACTTGGCCAATATTTTATTAGTTCAAGATAGTTATTGTTTTCACAGTGGTCTCAATTCAAAAAAATTGCACAAACTAATTGAGTAAAGTTTACTATTTTTCTGCATCAATTAATTGACTTATACATAAAGGCCATTTCCACAATTAACAAACACTATTCCATAAATCTAGAGATAAAAGCACTTCTTAAAAACATTCTAAAGGAAAATAACACTGAATCACTTTAATAAATATTGCACTTTGGGGGATTTTTTCATTAGTTTTCTGTTAATTTTTCCTTTTAATTTAAGTTATTTTGTGCGCAAACAATTTTTCTATATGTTCTTCTCCGTTCGTGCGGCCCGCAAACCTTTTTCTACCTCTGCTCTTGTACCAGCCACTTTATTTATTTTATGAGTTTTTTTTCTTTTTTTCACTGGCAACCGCTCTGCGCAAATATTTCTGACTGACTTGATTTTCTTTATTTTATTATTTTTTTGGCGAACTGCTCTGCGCAAGTATTTTTAACTAACTGACTAACTTGGTTTTCGCTTGCGTTTTTATACATTGAAAATGCACATTCCAATCAGAAAAAAAATAACTGTTATCACATTCTTTCAATTCATGGCATTCCACAGCAAGAATGTGTTTGTGTATGGGCAGAGGTACTGGTAAAAAAAATCTCTACACAATTATTTGTCTGTTGTGTGTGTGTTAAACACGAGACGCAAATGTGAGAGTGAATGTTTATTTTATGAAGAGAGAAAGAGAGAAAAAATGGGTCATGAATGCGCATGTTAATCACGTTACATTTTTCTTTCCCCTCTTTTCTAGAACATTCTTTTCTGTTGTAAATACTTCCAGATTTTTTTAACAACGATAAAAAAAAGAAGTTGTTGTCAACTGAAATAAAAGATGGGATTTTAAACATGTCATAGCGCAAATGTAATGGGTACGTGGCATTTAACAAAATATGAGCATGAGGCGCATATTCAAGTGGTACCGTTATATGTATGCTATGTTGGGTGCGGGTGAAGGGACAGGGTTTAGAGCGAAAGACAATTGTCCCTCTAAATCCGTAACAAACCTGCTTCAAATCAAGATCATTGATAGAAGATTTTGAACAGGCAGGATTTAGGCAAATTCGAAATTGCTTACAAATAAAAACTACGTCCAACGTGTGGCTCGACCCACGAAGCCGGGCAGTAATAGGAAAGAAAAAGATATATTTGGGTGTACTAATGTGCGTGTGGCACGACCCACGAAGCCGGGCAAACCCTTAAATCGTTATATTATTTACAAAAAAAATTCAGTGGAGTCAATATCTATTTCTGGTGGATTACAATCAAGTTCAAGTTCATCTGCGTCGAATCTAGAGAGAGCGTCAGGCACTACATTTAGGGAACCTTTTCTGTGTTCCATCACAAAGTCAAAATTTTGAAGCTTCAAGCTCCACCTGGCTAATCTACCATGTAGGTCTTTTTGGCCCATTAGCCATTTTAGACTTGAATGGTCGGTGATAATTTTAAACGGGAGTCCCTCGACATATTGCCTGAACTGTTTTACTGAAATCACGGCCGCTAAACACTCTAGCTCCGTGACTGTATAATTCCGTTGTGCCCGATTCAATTTTTGGGACACAAACGCAATTGGTCTCTCCCTACCTTCATCGTCTAGTTGGTATAGAACACCTCCAACCCCTATACGGGATGCGTCGCATTGTATCACGAACTCTTTTGTGAAATCTGGCTGGGCCAGAACTGGTGCACTTGACAAAGCAGATTTTAAGCGGTTAAATGAATCTACAGCCTCTTGAGTGAGACGAAAAGGTTTGTTTGATTTTTTCAAACAATCAGTAAGAGGGCCTGCTAAATCTGAAAAGTTATTAATAAAGGCGCGGTACCAATTTGACATTCCAATAAACCGTCTGACTTGGCGCGGGGTTTTAGGTAGAGGAAACGCCTCGATAGCTCTTACCTTTTCGGGATCGACTTTTAAATTGCCTCCGCCTATTATGTAGCCGAGATATTTTATCTCAGTCTGACAAAATTTGCTTTTGCCAACGTTTATCGTGAGGCCAGCAGATTTTAGGCATTCTGCAACTTCCGAAAGCAATTTAAGATGATCTTCGAAATTTTGGCTACAGACCAGGAGATCGTCCAAGTAGACGAAAACGTTGCTCCTCAAGCTTGATGGAATGGTCTTGTCCATCAAGCGGCTCATGGTCTGAGGACCATTGCATACCCCAAACGGCATTACCCGATATTGGTAAAGAGGCCTACCTGGTACGGCGAACGCTGTCTTTTCTTTGGAAGAATCTGACAATTTAATTTGGAAAAAGGCGTCCTTCAGATCTATACCACTTATGAAGTGCGTATCTTTTAAACGGCTAAGCAGCCCGTTTATGTGTGGGAGAGGGTATGAATCTTTCTTTGTCAATGTATTTAATTTCCTACAATCTAGGCAAAGCCTGATCTTATTTGGCTTGCGAACAGTTACAATAGGACTACACCATGGTGAATTCGTCTCCTCAATAACTCCAAGAGCTAATAGCCTATCTAGCTCCTCATAGACTTCTGCTTGTCTAGGTGGGGAAAGAGGGTAGTGTTTACACTTCACAGGGGTAGCATCACCTGTATCTATGTGGTGCTCAACAAGGTGAGTACAACCAAGACCTAATTTTTCATATGCCGGAAATTTGGAAACAACTAGTTGAAGTCGATATTTCTGTTCGGGACTGAGGTCATGATATGATAATTTGGAATTTGCATCTATTTCAATACATGAAATAATTTGTGGCGCTAGTTCGAAAGCCCTCCAAAAATTAACGCCAAGGTAGCCCTCAAGTGATAGTCCAGGTACTATGTAAAACAAAATAGGTTTTGTTACACCCATATATGTCACCGGAAGTGAACAGTAGCCTACGACTTCGGTTTTCGAACCGTTTGCTGTTGAGATATTAGATCTTACTTTTTTTTATCTGAATCCCAGTCTGTTTATTAATGAATTCTAAGCTGCCTTTGCCCAATGCGGATACGTTAGCTCCCGAATCTAAAAGGCAAAATAATTCGTCACCAAAAATCTTTATTTTCGCAAAGGGTCTGCCATCGTCAGCACTTAATAATTGTGTTTCCTCTACTGATTTCCTAAATTTTTTTCGCATTTTAAATCGTTGTCTGCATTTAAGGATTTTGCGTGAAGGTCTCGCTTTAGAATAAATCTTTTGGGTCTTAAACAAGTTTTGTCTATGCTGGTGTAAGGAAATATTTGTAGCGTCTGTGAAAGAAGATTGAGGTAAGACCCCCTGTGGGGGTTTACACTCTGCATCTATAGCTAACTCGGGATTTATTGGGGGGAACGAGCATCCCCGGTCGCCCACTCGTTCCGTCGTCTGTTTCCCTGGTGTGGGCCACTACACTTCGGTGTAGTTACACCCCTTTGACCACATTTGAAACAAAAGACGTGTCGGGTTTCGTCGGGACAATAAATATAGCTGTGCCCTAACTGAAGACAGTTCCAGCATTTTATTTTCGAATAATCCCCTTTTACGTAAGATTTGTTTACCTTTAAGGCATCTAACTGTGGATCCTCTTCAGGTTCCTCAGAATCGTCTTCAACCGAAATTTCGTTTACGTGACGCGTTTTGCTCAGTAGGTTTGTTGAAACCTTACTTTCTTGTAGAACCTTCTCAGCCTTCCTTGCAATTAAGCGAAGTTCTCCTAAATCTTTAGGGTCAGCAATAAAAAGCATAATTTTCAATTCAGGGTTAACGTTTTTCTTGATTATTTCAATCAAGGAGATATCGGACATTGGAGTTCTAAGTTTTAAATTTAGTTGTGAAATTGAAGAATGAAAATCATCATAACTTTCTCTTGAAAGTTGTTTCCGCGTTGAAATTTTTAACAAAATTTCATTTTCGGTTTCAAGCGTCCCAAATTCTTTGATAAGAGCTGTTTTTAACATGAAATAAGTTGCTCTGGGGTTCTGTTTTATAAACATCCAATACCAAACTTCAGCTTTTTGGGAAAGAAACATGTGGAAATTTGCCATAAGGTGATCTAGTGGACATTGGGAACGTTCGGTTAGTGTATCTATCTTGAATAAAAAGTCATTTACACTGCCTTCGCCATTGTAAACAACCTTCCAATCCTTCAACTTAACAAAAAATGCTGAAGAAGCATGTGAAAATGAATTTCCTGCAAGATTTCCCGCCTGACTGCCTAAACTACCTGCTCTAGGAGAGCTTCTTTCCTCTCGTGGTTGATTTATAGTCTCTCTAATTGCGCTGAGTTCTTGTCTAAAATCATCAAGTGTATGTCTCATGGTTTCTTGAACATATGTCATTAACGCTTCCATGTTGTTTACTTCTAAATTTCGGTCGCTTCTTGAACCCGAAGGTCCCGTATCTGTATTGGTATCACGTGAAGCCATAATGATTTTCTGGTTTAGATTATCTTGGTTATCTACAAAACCCTTTTCTTCAATTAAACTTTCTAATGACTGAAAATCCAAGTCTCGCAAGGATCTATCTAACAAATCACAATTTGAAACACTTTCAATTTCAATAACCTCTTCGCTAGCTGCTATATCTTCTGAATCTAAGGATCTTGCAGTCGATGGTGACCTTACAGCCCTAATACTAGTACTAGAGTGTGTACTTGGAACACTAACAGATCTTTTCTGTTTTGGGATTGCACCTAAAATAGACGTACGGGTTTTTATTGGAGTTTTTCCTCTACCTCTGACAGTTGGTAAAGTCGAGCTTAGTTTTTGAGCGACTGGCTTAGACAAATCTGATTTGGAACGAGTATTATGTTTGTGCATACTGCACTAAAACGCAAAAAAAAGTTTAAGTTTGTTTGTAAACGCAAGACGAAATGACCGGTAAGAAGAAAAAAAAGTTTTTAAAGCAATGATGATAGCAGAAAAAGAGAAAGTTTTCAATAGCAAAAAAAAATTTAAAAAAAAAATTTGTTTTTCTTCATCCGCAAAACAAATCCCGGAGGCAAAAGAAAAGTTTATAAATCGAAGCAATAATAATGGAAAAAAATTGTGATGAAAAAAAAAAACAACGTGAGTAAAAAAAAAGTACTAAATCGAGATATTTTGAAAAAAAATTTTTTTTTTTTTTCGAATAAAAAAAAATTTTAAATTAATGAAAAGGAAAGCAAAAATAAAATAAAAGTACGCAAAAAAAAATGATCTGAAACCAAAAAAAAATCAAAAGAAAGTGCAAATAAAAATATGATAATATAATAATATAATATAGTAATATAATATAATAAAAATATTGGTATAATAAAAAATATTGGTATAATAAAAATTTCAAAAAAAAGTAACAAAAAAAAATGTATCCTCAGGAGGAATGCTAGGCATTACACCTGTCCAGTAAAAGATCACACACAAATTAATTTTAAAGAAAAATTAATTATTTTATTAAAAAAAAGTTTAAAAAAAAATTTTTTTTTTTTATTTGATTTCACAAGTTTTCCTAAATCTATCGCGAGAATTTGAACCGAACTAAATTATTTTGCAACTTGTATCGCCACTCGATGGCAATAATTACAAGGACTCAAATAACTATATTCGATTCCATACAGCTTCTCTAAAAACCGCCTACTAACGCAACGTAACCGCGCAACTCATTGTCGTCAGTCCGGACTTTTAGTAGGAGATTTCCAGCGAAACAGTATTCGATATAAAAAAAAAACTTTACGTGGATATTTTAATAATTGGCCGTCGCAAACGAAGTTCCAGGTCTCAATTTACCCAAAATCGTGACTATACGTCCTATTAAAAATCCCGAAAGTTTGCAAAAAAATTATACAATAAAATCTCAAGCGATAAATTCACATAAAAACTGTTTATTCATATTAAAAAAAATTTATTTTCACCCTACGGGTGGCATTTGCGTTGGTAAATTTTGCTTTGCGTTGGGCGCCATATATGTAATGGCGACCACGTGTAATCTTTTTCTTTGGCCTATCATGTTGGCCTTTTCGTTGGGCGCCATATATGTAATGGCGACCACGTGTAATCTTTTTCTTTGGCCTATCATGTTGGCCTTTTCGTTGGGCGCCATATATGTAAAGCGTCGTCTACGAAAAATATATAACAATAAAAACTGCTAAAAATTCGCCTTATGAATATGCTTAAATTTCTTGAACGCTTGGTTAAGGGCAAAACAAATGATGTTCGACTAGCTCAGTGGTACAAAATGGTTCTTAACCCGGTTTCACAGACGCTTACATATAATACACTATTTGCCTTGAAATACCATAGTGTATTTAATTTTTATAAAAAGAAAATAAACAAATGCTCAATTTTTTTAGCGTGTTGTTGGCAAGATGTTGTGCCGATTTGGGTACATTTTTCCCTCCCTACTGACTACTGGACTGTCAGACGCCTTGACAGAATGTATACCCTGAATTTCTATTTCTGTCCCTAAATGTGTGGTGATCTTTACTTACTTTTCATGATAGTGGTTCCTAGCATTCCTCCTTTAGAAAAAGACTTAGAAATTCATTTCAAAGTTTAATTTAATGCAAAAACTTTATTTAAATTTCTTATTATTTTTTTTCTATTTTTCTTAGCCTAACATTTACAATTTTAGTTTTCTTATTTCCTATTTCTTTGTATATTTTCTTTTATATTTATAAATTCATTTTTCTTTTTTTTTTTAAATTTTAAGTTTTTTTTTTTTATATTGAATTTAAATTTCTTTGAATTTATTTATTTATAAATTTTTATCATTTTTAATTCATTTACAACAATTTGAAGTATTAATAAAAAAAAATTCTACATTAAAAAAAAATTCCTTACAATTATATAAATAAAAAAAATCTTAAAATTATCTTAATTTTACCTTACTTCTATTCTGGATGCGTTGAAACAGCTACCAGCAAATGTTGTGTTGTATTCCACGTTGTTGATAATGTTGTTGTTGCAAATGGTGTTGTTGCTCATGTTGAAACTTGTTTTGTTGTACGTAGCTATATTTCCCGTTGCAGTAGTAATTTTGTTGTGGTTTTTGTTGTTATAATCGTTGTTTTAATTGTAATTTGTCTCACTTCATGTAATATGTTTGTATATTATTATTTGTTATAGCAAAAATTTTTAAAACAAAGTTACAATTTTTCCTTTTTCTTTTAATACATTATTTTTATTTTTTCCAAGTTTGCCTCACTTTTACATTTCTTTGCTCTTTTTTTTTTATTCGTTCTAGTGGTTGTTTTCTTTTCTTATTTGCTTACTTCTTTTTTTCCCACCAACATTTCTTAAATTTTTGTTATGTTGTGTTTGTTTTGAAATGTGGAACACTTTTAATTTTTTCTTTATTAAAGTTTTTTTCCTTTGAGCTTTTATTTTCTTGTTACAAATTTTGAGTTTTTAAATTTTTTTTGTTTACAAATTTTGAGTTTTTAAATTTTTTGTTACAAATTTTGAGTTTTTAAATTTTTTTGTTACAAATTTTGAGTTTTTAAATTTTTTGTTACAAATTTTGAGTTTTTAAATTTTTTGTTACAATATATTAAAACTTATTTTGCACTATCTTTCTGTTTTTTTCTTTCTTTTTTTTTACTTGGTTTTCCTTTCTCATTTCTCTTTTCTGTCCACTTTTAGGTATTAAGCTTTCCCTTTCTTTTTTTCAAAAATTTTTTTGTCTTATTATATGTGCTATGTTGTAAGTTTATCCTTTTCCTACCGAGTTTATAAAACACATTTTGTTATTTTAGGTTATTGTGTTGTTGTTGATTAATAAAATAGATATACTTTGGGAATGTGTATTGCGTATATATTTATAGAAAACAATAATTTACTTTTATAATGGTTTTGAAAACATTTTCAAATAAAATTTTTCTTTAATATCATATTTAAGATCGCTTTACGATTTTCATCAAATTTTTATTTATCTCATACTTTTAGTTTTTATGACAACAACCAACAAAGAAGCATTTAATGATACACTTGGCCAATATTTTATTAGTTCAAGATAGTTATTGTTTTCACAGTGGTCTCAATTCAAAAAAATTGCACAAACTAATTGAGTAAAGTTTACTATTTTTCTGCATCAATTAATTGACTTATACATAAAGGCCATTTCCACAATTAACAAACACTATTCCATAAATCTAGAGATAAAAGCACTTCTTAAAAACATTCTAAAGGAAAATAACACTGAATCACTTTAATAAATATTGCACTTTGGGGGATTTTTTCATTAGTTTTCTGTTAATTTTTCCTTTTAATTTAAGTTATTTTGTGCGCAAACAATTTTTCTATATGTTCTTCTCCGTTCGTGCGGCCCGCAAACCTTTTTCTACCTCTGCTCTTGTACCAGCCACTTTATTTATTTTATGAGTTTTTTTTCTTTTTTTCACTGGCAACCGCTCTGCGCAAATATTTCTGACTGACTTGATTTTCTTTATTTTATTATTTTTTTGGCGAACTGCTCTGCGCAAGTATTTTTAACTAACTGACTAACTTGGTTTTCGCTTGCGTTTTTATACATTGAAAATGCACATTCCAATCAGAAAAAAAATAACTGTTATCACATTCTTTCAATTCATGGCATTCCACAGCAAGAATGTGTTTGTGTATGGGCAGAGGTACTGGTAAAAAAAATCTCTACACAATTATTTGTCTGTTGTGTGTGTGTTAAACACGAGACGCAAATGTGAGAGTGAATGTTTATTTTATGAAGAGAGAAAGAGAGAAAAAATGGGTCATGAATGCGCATGTTAATCACGTTACATTTTTCTTTCCCCTCTTTTCTAGAACATTCTTTTCTGTTGTAAATACTTCCAGATTTTTTTAACAACGATAAAAAAAAGAAGTTGTTGTCAACTGAAATAAAAGATGGGATTTTAAACATGTCATAGCGCAAATGTAATGGGTACGTGGCATTTAACAAAATATGAGCATGAGGCGCATATTCAAGTGGTACCGTTATATGTATGCTATGTTGGGTGCGGGTGAAGGGACAGGGTTTAGAGCGAAAGACAATTGTCCCTCTAAATCCGTAACAAATTAATAATGAACTCCACTTCAGTTAGGGCACATTTTAGGGTTTCGTCATTAAAATTCATGTGGGGACATATATGATACAGGGTAGTTTTGACCGAACGTACGAGTCTTTCCCAGGCTCCACCCATGTGGGGCGCTGCTGATGCTCTCAAATGTTTTTGAAATCGTTTTATGATCCACCTCAGGACTGAATATTTTAGACGCACCTTTGAAATTCGTGCCGTTATCGGTGAATATTTCTCTTGGAGTTCCCCTTCGTGCCATAAAATTGTTGATACACATAACACAGGAACTGGTGTCGAGGCTGTGAGCGATTTCAATGTGTACTGCGCGTACGGTGAGGCAAGTAAATAAAGCACCCCATCTTTTCTCCTTTCTTCTGCCCACAGTGACGTAAAGCGGTCCGAAGTAATCTATTCCCACAAATGTAAACGGCCTTTCGAAGCTTGCTAACCTAGCAGGTGGTAGTGAAGACATTTGTGGCGTAACTGGTACGGCATTTAAGTTTTTGCACATTTGACAGGATTTCCTTACACTTTTGTAGAGTACTCGTAACTTGGGTATGAAGTATTTACTTTTAATGTTGTTGATGACGGTTTCATGTGACATATGATGAAATGTTTCATGTACATTGCGAACTAGTAGAAATGTCACATGGTGATTAGTAGGCAGTATTATTACATCCTCATAGTTTAGGAATAATGCACGGCCTTTGGCTCTTAATACGCCCTCGTCATCTAGAAATACATTTAAAGAGATTAGTTTACTGTGTTTTTCAATACTCTTACCCTTTTTTAAATAACATATTTCTTCATGAAATTCGCTTTGCTGTGTTTTTCGGTACAAAGCTGACCTGGCTTGTTGTAGCATTTCGAATGAAATTTCCTCAGGTGGCTTACTTTTTCCGCATTTTGCTTTAAGTTTACCCAAGTAGAGTATAAATGTAGATACAGCTCGGTAAAGCTTTCTCCAGTTGGAAAAATTTTTAACGTTAAATGTCACGTTCATTTCATCTTTATTGATGAGCAGTAAATGATGTCTTATTTCTTCTTTATTGCATTCGCCCAGATTATTGCAGGTTGGCCATGTAGACATATCTTCTTGGAGAAATTTAGGACCAGAAAACCATGAGAAGACGTCCCATCGTGTGAGAATCTTTGTTGCTAGATCCGCCGGATTCATTTTAGATGGCACCCATCGCCATTGCGATACCTCTGTTGATTCTAATATTTCGCCAACGCGATGCATAACAAATTGTTGAAACCTTTTCGGATCCATTCGAAGCCATTGTAATACGGTTTTCGAATCAGACCAAAAATACTTGGCGGTAAAATTTATACGTGCAATATTTTCAACTCTTTTAGCCAGTCTTACGCCCACAACAGCAGCTTGTAGCTCCAGCCTTGGTATTGACATAGGATTTAACGGAGCAACTTTTGATTTGCCGGCAGCAATAGTGACGTCATAGTTGCCTTGGTACACAACTCGAACATAAGAAACTGCAGCATAGGCGTCTTCACCTGCATCAGTAAAAGTATGAAGCTCTACATGAGTCGCCTCATTAATGTTAGGAGAATAGCATCGAGGTATTTCAACAGAAGCTATGTGAGCAATAGCCGTCTTCCATTTTTCCCATTTCGGTAAAAGGGAGTCAACAAGTTCCATATCCCAATCGATGCCAGATCGCCAGACTTCTTGCAGAATAATTTTTAAAGCAGTCGTGTAGCATGATATTAGACCAAGTGGGTCAAAAATTGACATCAGCACCTGAAGTAGCTCTCTTTTTGTGGGAGTAATTTCGGTAGTGCATACTTCACGACGAAGTCTGGCAAATCTGAAAATATAGACAAAGGAGTCTTTATTAGGATCCCAATACATACCAAGAACCTTTTCTGTATCTGCTAGATCTATTGGGGTTTGATCTTGGGAATGACTATCCTGTAGATGCATGATGACCTCCTTGCTATTTTGAATGTGGAAACCTGCAGCAGCATGAATAAATTTAACTTGCGAAGCTAAATCGATGGCTTGTTGATCGTCGTCTACACTGTCGATGAAGTCGTCTACGTAGTAATTATGCTGAATTGATTCTACCGCTCGTGGAAAATTTTCTTTGAATTGTTCAGCATTGAAATCACGGACATAATGTGCTATGCATGGAGCGCATGAGATACGTCAAAACCCGCATTACATAAACACTTGGCTTATAAATGTCATCATTTGTATCCCACCATAGAAATCTCTGAGAATGCATATCGCTGTGTCGAACATTTATCTGGTGGAACATCTCGGCGATATCACCGCAAACTGCAACTTTTCCCACATGAAAACTCAGCAATACATCATATAACGATTTTAATAGGTCGGGTCCACTGCTTATAAAGTCGTTGAGACATAATTCATTAGATTTGGCAGCGGCATCCCACACCATTCTTACCTTGCCGGGTTTGTTGGGATTTTTGACGATAAATATCGGTAGATACCAAACACGTTCCGAAGTTTTATTTATTTCGCCTTCGCTTAACTTTACGGCATAGCCTTTTTGCAGCAAATTATCAATTTGATTTTGCAGCGTTGCTTTTAAGTTTGGCTCTTTTAGCATTTTTTTATTTAGGTACATGAGGCGCTTGTAAGCGTTATTGTAGCTTTCAGGCAACACGTGAACATCGTTTTTCCACAATAGGCCTACTTCGTAATGTCCATCAACTTTTTGACATGTAGTCTTTAAAATCTCCATCGCTTTCTTATCTTCCAAAGAAATTAGCGACCTTTGAGGAGATTCTTCTATGTTAAAATTATCTTTAACCATTTTATGTAATTCATTGTAATGCTTTTCGCAATCACAGTGATGAATGTTTAGCCATCCACCTTGGCTAGTGCGTCCGCTATAGCCCTGGATTGTCCAGCCTAACCGCGTTTTTGTAGCAATCGGTTGATTCCACGGTCCTTTATCTTTAGCGGCACGGCGACACTCCAATTGTTAAGACCAATCAAAATAGTAGGTTTTACGTTTTTAAAAGACTGTATGGGCAGTCCACTCAAGTAGGGATATTTCTCCACCATTTCATTCATGTTCAATGTCTGCTGGGATAGATCTAAATTTTCAACCGTATGCACAGACTGAAGTTTAAATTTATCACCATTATTTATATTTGCAATATTTAGCGATGTTTTTAAAGATGAATTTTCTTGACGAGTAGTATTACTAGTCCACCTTAAGCATAACGATTGCTCCACACCATCAAGATCAAGTAGATCAAAAATTTCCTTCTCGATTAACGACACAGAAGAACCCTCATCAAGAAAGGCATATGTATCGATAAAACCATTTTTTTTATAAAGACGAATTGGCAAAATTCTAAAAATTTGTTTTTGATTTTGCTCAGTTGTGGAGTGTGAGTTAATTGTTTCACTTGTAGTGTTATTTGGTTGTGTAGTGTTGTTTTGTCGTGAAGACGATGTTGGTTCATTGGAATTTTTATGCAGCAATCTGTGGTGTTTTATATTGCAGCTATCAATACCACATTCTCTTCTGACGAAACATTTACCTTTGTGTTTATTTAAACAACTACGACACAAATTATTCTTCTTCACTATGTCCCATTTTTTGTCTAATGAGAACTTTTTAAATTCTTCACAAACTGACACTTTATGATCACTATTACACGCAAAGCACTTTAATTTAAATGGTTGTCATTATTCTGCATGTGTATTTTTTTTTTTTTTTGTTTTGTTTTCTATAGAAAAAACTTTTCTACAGAAAAAATTTATTTGTACAAAATATTTTAAATACATTTCAATTTCGGCCTCAGCGCCGTAAGGCATTATTGAGGCAAGTTGGCAAATTAATTAATTTCAAAAGTACAAATAAAAGACTTAACTTAAAATTAAGATTATTAAATTACAAAAAATATGTATAAAAACTGTTTTACAAAAAATAAAAATTACAAAAGCGTTTCGATGTTGTTAAATAAATGTTGTTTACAAGACGATTTAAATAGTGAAATTCGATTAATTGATTTCAAATCTGCATGTAAATTATTGAATTTTACAGCACCCACGTAATCAATACGTTGCTTGGTAGTTTCTAGTCTACATCGAGGAATTCTTAAATTTGTTCTGTTTCGTGTGTTAAAACTAGATTGCTGTTGAGAAAATGTCATGCTTTGGTGACCAATATGGTTAATGCATTTAAAAACAAACATTAACACCTGATACACATGCAATCCATAAATTGGTAAAATTGTTTTGCTTATATCTTTGAACAATGTGACAGTTGAATTTAGAATTGGTAGTTTGTAAACAATTTTTAATGCTTTGTTTTGCATGCATTGAAGCGATTTCAGTGAAATGTTATTTTTATTGTAAGCATATATAATTGCTAAGTAATTCAGATGCGATTGAATCAATGATTGAAATATCATCATCCTTGATTTAACATCCAGTTTATTTTTTAATTTATATAAAATCCCAATTGCTGGAGCTATTTTCCTTTTTAAGTCGGTTATATGTAAATCCCATGACAAGTTACTTTGCAATGTGATTCCCAAATACTTAACGGAATGGGATTCGTGAACAGCTTTTCCATTAATAATCACGTTGAAATCACTATTTATACTTAAAGCATGTGGTCTAAAGCGTATTAATTTGGTTTTATAAGGGTTAAGAACTAATCGATTTAATCGCGCAAATTCAAATTTATTTATTTATTTAATAATTTATAATCATAATAAATTATGAATACAAACAATATTTACATAGGTACTAACAACTAAGGATTTTGACCTAATATTTGTTAAATAAGATTGTATATATTACAGTATTTTAATAGTAACATTACAGTCTTTATGTTTTGTATATTTACAGTTTTTAGGAGATCTACTAGGCAAATTTTATCGAAAAGATTTATTTGAGCTTGCTTTATAAAATTACATGAGAAAAGTAGATGTTCTGTGTTTAGAGTTGTTGTTGTATTACAAAGTTGGCAATGATTTTGGTTAGTGTTATTAAACAAATGTTGTACAGTTAAGCGGGTATGTCCTAATCTTAATCTAATATATTTTTGAAGATCACTTCTTTTTGCTTCATTGGGATATATTGGTGGAGTTTCATCTGGGTTGAATGTTTTGTATATGTGTTGGTAGTTGGCCCATTCTTCAATATCAGCTTTTTTAATTGATGTTGAAATTGCTCTTTTGATATCGCACTTATTAGATGAGGCATATGAAAAGATTGGTGCAGAAGAAGCAAATTTTGCTGCTTCGTCCGCTAATGGGTTTCCTTTAATACCAGAGTGGCCCGGAATCCACATTATTTTAAATTTGGTGGGGTATTTTATTAAGATATCTCTTATTTTTGAGATAGTTGTATTTTTATTTTTTATATTTTGGGTGGCAGTTATTGTAGATTTTGAGTCTGAACAAATAATATATTTACCACGGAGATTTTTATATTTATTGAGGGTGTAATAGATAGCGGTTGATTCTGCAGTAAAAATTGAACATTCACTATTTAAGCTAGCAAGGAATTCTATTTTTAATGTTTTATCTATTACTGCAAATGTTGTAGAATAGTTTGTTTTTGAGCCATCTGTATATAAGAAGTTCCAATTTTTGTATGCTAAAAGAATTTCTTTAAAGAGGGAAATGTATATATGATTGGATGTAGATTCTTTGGGTAGGTTAATAAGATCCGAAATAAAACTATCCTTTTTCAATTTCCATGGAGGTTCAGTAGGTGTATAAGCTTTTTGCTGTTTTAAGTTCAAATCCATATCGGAGGCGAATTTAAGTGAGTTGTAGATCGTTGAAGGAATGCGCATTGGGGCTTGTGATAGCAGGTTTGGTTATCGATGAATAAGATGTTGGTCTGATGGGAACATAATTTTAATTATTAAATTTGTAGTAAGCGTTCTATACCTTTGTTCAATTGTGGGTATTCCGGCTTCAGCAAATAAATTTCTAATTGGAGTAGTTTTTAGAGCGCCAAGGGCAATTCTAATGGATTGGTGATAAATTGGAGCAATTTTTTTTAATTGTGTGTTTGGGGCTTTTCCATATATGGTTAGGCCATATTCTATAGTTGACAAATATTAAAGCGGCATCTCTTTCAATTCTTGTTTTAAGTGATAAATCATACTTGTAGGGGTAAAATAAGCACACATCATCTGCAAACATAAAGAGTTGCCCATCTAAATTTAAATTTTTTAAATCATTTAAATATATAGAAAACAAAAGAGGGCCCAATCCACTACCCTGCGGTACACCATAAACAACAGAACCAAGAAGACTGTCCGTGTTGTTTATATTCACATATTGTTTTCTATTAACGAAATAATTTTTAAACAATAAGAGTTCTCGTCCCTGAATACCATATTTCATTAATTTATGTATCATTATTTCATGATCTACTAAATCAAAAGCTTTAGTAAAATCAAAAAATATTCCAGCAACTCCACTAGAACCACCATCAAGCCCACTACAAATGAACCGCACTACATTCAACACAGCATCTTCAGTACTACAACCCCTTCGAAATCCAAATTGATAATTGTATAAAAAAGTATTTTCCTCCATATAAAATAGAAGTTTGTCATAAAGAATCTTCTCAAAAATTTTATCAATTGTAGAAAGAACAGCAATAGGTCTATATTTATCTATATTTGTTGCATTAACTTCTTTCGGAATTGGAACTATTTTGTGCACTTTTAAGATGTCAGGGTACACTGAATTGTTAACGATTTTATTAAAAATATCTTTTAATATCGGGATTATAATATCTCTACATTCTTTTACAAATTTAGGCGAAATAGCATCAAAGCCTGGACTTTTATTATCTTTCAAATTTTGGATTATTTCAAACATATCATTATCATTAACGTTACAAAGTGTAAAACGATGAGGTGACTGTGGAAGAGTCCGTAAGGAATTGAACACATCGCGTTTTTAGTTGTTGGTGCAACGGAAACAACTGTGCTTGCAGCATCGGCGATTTGAAAAATCCAATCACTAAACGTTTTCATTATTGGAACCTTACTATCTTTTGGGTACGTTGCCCAGTTTAATTTGTACTGGCTAGACAGCTTATCAATTAGTTCCTTCACAAGCATCGGGTTATTCATATAATCATACATTTCGCAGGCCTCCATGGTGGAATATATATCTTTCACACACAACGCAAAATCAATCATAGACTCCAACTTATCTTTTGGTGGAGATATTTTTCTCGTTTTCTTAATTACCCGCTCTAAGATATGCTCCGGTCGCCCGAAACACATTTTTAAAGTTTGAATTATCTCTGGCACCATTTTAGGTAACATGAGCCTACTTTTTACCATATCCCTCGCCATCCCTTTAAGGCAGGCTTGTAGCCGTATCAAATTTTCTGCATCAGAATAACCTGCAACCGATGTACTATTTTTAAAGGTGCTTATGAACAATGGCCAATCCTCAGGATCCCCATTAAAATGTGGCAAATCGCGGGGAATTGCTTGGCGTGCGGCCAGTTGTGATGGCGTAGGACCAGAAGCAAAGTTCCAATTACTAGTTGAACTGAAAGGATTTTGTTGAATCTCACCTGTTTCACCAAATTGTGATAATATTTGATATTTTCTTTCAAGAAATTCTTGTTGCAAACGCTGCTGCTCCTCCAATAATTTTAGCTGTAAATCCATTTGCGTTGTTGAAGCCGTATTCTGTTGGTTTGGTATTGCCTTCTGTTGGCTTTGTTGAAATGGAAATGGTGAACCAGGAGCAGTAGTAGCTGAAAATGTTTTTGCATAAAACGGTCCTCCTGTAGAGTAAATTACTTTCGTGTTGTTGTTTTTCGCTTGTATGTGATATGTAGCTTGAGGCTGAAGTGGTGCACTTATTTGTGTTTGTGTGCTCGGTACCGACGTTGTTGGAGCTGCATTGCCCAATGGTAAAATCCTATTACCGATTTCTGCTGCGGTCGTACTCGCCAGTTGCTGCGCCTCTTCTAAAGTTGTTGGTGACGACGCTGCTTGCGGCTGCCTTGGTAAACCGATAGAATTGGATGTAGCTGGATTATTACCAACATGACCTGTGGTATCACCCCCTGTTGCTTCACCGTTGTTGGAATTACAACCTTCACAGCTCCAACTTACATCAGCAACTCCGCTGTTTACTGCGGCACAATCATAATGATACCACCGATCACATTTGTCGCATTGTACCATGCGATCACTATCCACTGCACTACATTTACTACAGTTGTTTTCAGACATTTATATATTTATTATATTTTACTGATCACTTGCATTTTTATTTTGTAGCGCGACGAGAAATCACGAAAATTTATTTTAATTTTTGATTAATTTGTATAAATCAATTTATTTAAATTTGTTTTAGTTTTCTTTTTTTATTTTAAAAATTGTTTTAAAGATTTGTTGCGGCACTTTATAAAATGAGCCGGCTTGTAAATGAAAATACAAAATTTTTAACAGCACTCCTTGTGCTTAATTAATATAAAATATTTATTTAACTTTTATATCGAGGGTGAGCGTAGTGAGCGCTTTAAAACAATTTTGTAGCTTACGTGCCTTTTTACCGACTAAATTATTTAATTTTAAATTGTTAGTTGCAAGCTAAAATTGTCTACGTGATACATAAACAAGGGCCGTTATGTCTGTTATGTTTTACATATTTCTTAAAGAGAATTATGATATATAAACAAGGACCGTTATGTCTATTATGTTTGCGAATAAAAGAATTTGCTGGGAAGTATCTCAATATTAATAAATGAATTTAAATGATTTATAAAATAAGTTTCTTTAAAGTAAATTATGAATGTTAAAATAATAAACTGATTGAAAATGAAAATTATTATATGATTTCGGCGGCAACACAGATAATATCATGAAATTCTGCACACTCTATTTTTATTACAGAAGGACGAGTCCTGTTGAAAATGGTAGAAATCGTTCCACGATTTCTCATAGTCCCCATACTAATGTCTTCAAGGAATATGGCTTTATGGTTCATAAATGACTAGCCGTATCCATACAAAATTCTGCAAAAATGAGTTTTATGTAAAGTGAAATCTCAAAACGATATTTTTTTGCATCGGTCCATATTTTGACATACAGGCATGTTCTGAAATCACGGTGATTTTAAATCACGAACGATTTTGAAATCACGGGAGGAATATTTTGGTGTTCTGATAATCACGAGATTTTTAGTTTTTAGTAGTGATTTTGGTTTTTCTAAATCACGAGCTAACAACTGATTTTCTTTGTTTACAATAAAATTTTTACTTGTTTTTTACATTTGTATATTAAAATTTAATTTATGAAACTACATACATATTTATTGACTACTTTTATTTTGTTCAAAAATTTTAATAAATTTTTAATTTTTATGTATAATTTAATTTAATAAATCAGTCATATTCCACACGACTTTAAAACTTTGTTTCTCTGGCAACCAAAATGACGTATATTTTGATCAACAATATCAGCTCACTACTAAGAAGTAAATCACGAAAAATTTAAACAAATCTAAAAAATGGTCCGCAAAAAATACATCTTACTAAATTTGTAAATTTTAAGTTTTTTTCTGTATAAAATAGTTAGTTTTATTTCAAAAACAAATAAAGAACAAATGATTTTAAGTGTTTGTGATAATTTTATTACAAGAGTTCAATGAAAAATGCTTGAAAAACACTAAGTGATTTGAAATCATTAGGCTGTTAGGTGACCGGTTTTAAATCACGAGATTTCAATAATTTTTTGCACAGAACACCTTTTCAGTGATTTCAAATCACTTTACGAAAAAGTGATTTTCAGAACATGCCTGATAGCCTTTTACAAAGACCACTTCCGAAATCACTTGAATGCGCATAAATCTAGAGTATATACAAATCGTCACTCTCAATTTTATGATGATCGGTTCAGATTTGACTTTAATGCGCATAAATCTCCTTTAAGCATCAGCACCAAGTTTAAATACGACACAAATAGTCCATACATATATAGAAATATTCATACCCAATTTTATGACGATCGGTCATATTTGACCGTAGTTCACTTTGAAAAATCACTTAAATGCGCATAAATCTCATAAAAAAATCACTAGTACGTTGAAATTCAACACAAATAATTCGCATATACATATAATTCATCGTACAGAATTTCATGGTGATTGACCCGTAATAGGTCATAGCTACCTATGGAGGACTACTCCCGAAAACTCATTAACCAACATAAACATCCATATCAAACCGAAATTTTACACAGATCAGTTATAAAGCTATGTGTCCACGGTCGTCAGATACTACAACGTTGTCCGAAAAATGTTCAGAAAATGTCTAACAACCGTGTAAACTTAAAATTTTTGCCTTCCAACGTTGTAAGAAAAAGCATTTTCAGTACATTGGATGACGAAAATATTGCCAGACATCTAACAATCGTGTAAACACACAATTTTGTAATTGTCATTGTTTTAAGACAATTGTCAAACACTTTTCATTGTCATATGTGCAAAGTTTATGCATCTGCCAATGGCAGCATTGTCATAGAAATTATTTCTAAATGCAATTTTTGAAAAAAGTGGAAGAAAATTAAAGAATTAAATTAAAGTGTGCATTAATAAAATTTTTAAACACACACACAGAGCTGCAAAACGAATTTGACAATGCCACACAACAATCTGACAACAGTGTAAACTGACAATCAAATCAAAAATTTAATAACAAAAAATAAAGAATCGAAAAATAATAAAATAAAATTTATTGCATGTTATATAGTTATGTTTTAATAAATTACCGTACTTAAATAACAACTAGTTACAAGTAATGACTTAAATAACACAGAAGCCCATTGTGCTCATGCAAATGACTTAAAAGAAACTTAACTGCTTAACAGATAATAATTAAGTCATTATACGACTACTTTTAATCAATGTGACGGTACGCATAAGTCATTGAAATTAAGTTACTGAATAATTGAAATTCAATATCACCAATATCCACTAAGATTTTTTGTAAATGTTACAGTATTTTCATTTTACGTTTAAAAAAAAAAAATTTTAGGCAAAAATATATGTACATATGTATTTCTAAAAGCTATAAAGTTCTAAAGTATTTTTACTATTTGGAAGTGGTTTTTGATGAAAAATCTTTTATTAACTTTTGTTTCTTTGTGAATTAATAGAGATTTTTTTGTTTTTACAAATTGTAATTCAAACTTTGCTAGGACATAATAAAGAAGGGCTCACAATAAATTTATATAAATAAGAGAATTACTAAAATAACTTTTATATTCCAATAAATTGTTCTGATTTGTTTTTATAATACGTTTTATTTTTTGTTAGATTCTGGCTTAACAATACTCATTGGGTAGATCACTGCGTAACCGATCGTACATTTGTACCGCCACCCAATAAGAAACGTAAAAAGGATGACGAACTTAAGCGTCATGTTACTGGCTGCGCTCGTACGGAAGGCTTTTATAAGTTGGATGTACGCGAAAAAGCCAAACACAAATATCATCATGCTAAAGCCAATGTCGAGAATTCGCAAAGTGTGGATCGTGCTGATGATCTGTTGACGAATCAGCATAACAAGCTGGTATCCAAAATGCAAGGTATTTCACGAGAAGCCCGCTCCAACCAACGTCGTCTTTTGACTGCCTTCGGCTCTATTGGGGAATCAGAATTACTTAAATTCAACCAGCTAAAGTTCCGCAAGAAACAATTGAAATTTGCCAAATCTGCCATTCACGACTGGGGTCTTTTTGCAATGGAACCTATTGCCGCTGACGAAATGGTCATTGAATACGTTGGTCAAATGATACGTCCAATTGTGGCTGATTTGCGTGAAACCAAGTATGAAGCCATCGGCATAGGAAGTTCATACCTGTTCCGCATCGACATGGAAACTATAATAGATGCCACGAAATGTGGCAATTTGGCCCGTTTTATAAATCACAGTTGCAATGTATGTACTCACTCATACCTCTTTAAATCATATTATTTACAACTACATATTTTATTGTTCGTTTTTTTCACTTTTAGCCAAACTGTTACGCAAAAGTCATTACTATAGAATCGGAAAAGAAGATTGTAATCTACTCAAAACAACCCATTGGCGTAAATGAGGAAATCACGTATGATTACAAATTTCCATTGGAAGACGAAAAAATACCGTGTTTATGTGGTGCTCAAGGATGTAGAGGGACTCTCAATTAAATTGCTTTTATTGCTACAATATGTTTTCATTACTTTGTTTTTTTTACTTTCTTTGTTTGTTTCAAATCAAGTACACACTCAGTTTATCTCAGTTATATATTTTATAGACGTAACCATGTTTTGTTTGTCCATCTATTGTCAAACTAAAACTTGTAAAGAAAGGTTGATCGTGAAATTATTCCTATTATAAGTTGACATTTAGTATATACATAGATGACGTTAAAAACAAAAGTAAATATACATACACATATAGAGCGATCTAATCAACAAGCAATTGAAATTACAATCATAAATACGTAAATATTTAAATTTTTATACATTTATTTTTCCTTTTTGAGCCACTGTCATCTGCATTTTGGTCGTAATGAAGGAAACGTTAAAACCATGTTCTTTTTCATTGTAAATATTTTAGCAGACCTTTTTTGTTTTCCTTTTGTTTGAATTGTTTCAATTTATATGCATATAGTTAATATATAAATATTAAATTTTAAGTAAATTTCACACACTTTTTTATTATATATAATTAATATGAAACTTTTTAATGCTTAATTAAAATTTTTTTAAACTACAAACTAGCGCTTTTTAAGAAACTATGATTGCATTAAAAAATTTAATAATACACTTTGAAATTAACATAAACAAAATACATACACATACATGCATAAATATGATGTAGTCTTTAATTTTTAAGATTAAGAAAAATAAAATATATACCATACTTGTATGTAAATAGTTTTAAAACAATATGAAATCATAATTTTATTAATAATAAGAACTATATCCAATAAGTTAATATATACATATATATAAATATATACATACTATACGTACATATTCCCCAGCGCCACTTCCTTCTATAAAACACTCAAGTGTTGTATGTTGTTCGATAATGTTAAAACAATTAAAAAATAAATCATGTCAAGAAATTCAATGAAATTTTATTTTCTTTAATAAACTATTTTATAATGATGTGCATTTGGACAATGTGCTTCAAGTCTTAGCTTTCTCTCAATCAATTTAAATGATCATTTGCCATAACAGCTTCGAGTTCGCTGAGGTTAACCAATATCATTGCAAAACCATTACGGGTTGTAATTGGTGCTCTGACTCACCTTACATACATACATACTTAAATAAAAATAGTTTATTAAATTGTAGTTTACAATATTTCAGAATGACAAAATTTTTTTATTCAAAATTTTCAATAATTACTCGATTGATAATATTATTCCAATATCTCCTCTCAATCCAATAATCCAATATTTTTTCGTAGTTTTGCAAATCGATTGGCATCTAATGATTTCGTAAACAAATCTGCTAACTGAAACTCAGTACTAACATGGTCAAGAGTTATATTGCCATTTATAATCAGGGGTGTTATAGAAACCAATATTGGTTTTGCTAATTGTCGGTTTTAAAACCAATATTGATTTCATTTGGTGCCACGAAACCAAGTTGGTTTTGTTAATTTCGAATGTAATTAAAACCAATATCGAAACAGCCGTTGTTTACATTTTAATTATTTTTTATTTTACCTTATTGCAGAAATTTGACAAAATATTATATTTTTTCATTAAAATATCAGTAAAAGTGTTTTTTTGTGAAAATAATTGATATCAAATAATTAAAATATGATGTGCTTATAAATAAAATAAAATGACATCAGCAGTTGTAGCATTTTTGTTACTGGAGACAATGGCCGTTTTGAAGATGTACAGGGCACTTCTTTCTCACATGCAGCATCTATATCTTCGTTGAGACCAACTGCTACGCCGCAAACACCTTCCATCAACTGCGAAATGCCACATAGCCGTACTATGGCCTCTTCTGTTGTTGTCAGGTGATGCTTTGCAAACGGTCCACCGCCAGTTGCCCTAGACTCTGTCTTATTTTGAGCTAGTTTTTTTTACCTCGCTCTTCCACTCAGTCCATGTCTGTGGAAAAAATTTTGTTTAACTTTTTCCACCCATTCACGTCAAATTGTGGTGGCCCGGCACGATTCAGTGAATCAGCCAGTTCTTCCCACAGGGCATTTACTGTTGGTTTGTCGCGCTTCGTGTAGCTAAATCAGTATATTTTTCCATGAATTCCATGATTATTTTATTTTGTGTATTTTTATGTTTTCCCCTAGAAAATAAAAAGGTCAATGCAAAAATGTTTCTTTTTATAAAGCAAATATTAAATTAAATTAATTTACTTACATTTCTAAAAATATACCGCTGCAAAAAAATAAAAAAAAGCGCGCAAAAATGAAAACTAACAGCTGTTAGCTGCTTGGATTATTTCCAATAAGAAACCGATAATACTATGTTTCCACGACGACTTGAATCACCTGCTTCGCCTTCTGAATCATGCTGTTTACATGACTAATAAACTTGATTCGATTTGACAGTTGTCTTTAATAAACAAACAGAATAAAAAAAAACAGAATTTACAATTTGTGGAAAATAATTTTTTTTTAATGAACAAACAAAAGTGAGTGGAAATTAGTTAGCTTATTTGAAAAAAAAAAAACATACATTCGTACGTATTTACTTTCTTTACTTCCAGCAACAAGAAAATAATTTGCTTTGTTTACAATAATATTTAATTTTTACAGCTAGTGCAGATAAACTTACGATAAAAATTAGAGAAGAGTGCAATTTTTCGTGCTTCGCAAGTAGATTCAAAATGAATCTACTTGATTCGCTCTTAAAATTTTGTATGGTGAAGCAAGTTGTTTCGCACATGATTGGGGTGTGAAGCATGAATAGAGAGCGAAGCATGTACCGTGGAAACATAGTATAACATTGGTTTCTGTGACACCTAAAACCGACATTAATTCTAGTTCGAATATAAAACCAATAACATTGTTTTCTATGACACCAAAGCATTTTTTCTTGTCGGTTTTAAAACCAATTCTGACAATATTGGTTTCTATGACACCTCTGAATATTTTCTCTCACGAAATGATGTTTAATATCTATATGTTTTGCTCTCAAGGTTATAACCCATCCCAATACAGCCTCTTTTGTCATCAAATATTTTTAAAGTATATTTTTCAAATTCTCTCAAATCTTTCATAACACTATAAATCCAAATTACTTCAGTTGTTGCAAGGCTCAAAGCTACGTATTCGGCTTCTAAAGAAGAAGTAGCCACTGTTTGCTGTTTCTTACTACAGCATGATACAGTGAAACCATAAACTTGGAATATATATCCGCTAGCAGATTTCCGGTGAACTTTATCTAATGCCCAATCTGCATCAGCAAAACCCATAATTGGCTGGTTTGAGGACTTCTTAAAATGTAGTTTTGCTTCCATTGTTCCTTTTAAATATCTTACAACGCGCTTTAGATGTTGCCAGTGTGCTTCAGATGGATTCTGTTGGAAACGACTTAAGTATCCAACTTGAAAACATATATCAGGTCTTGAGCAAATCATTAAATATGTAGGGATTTCCCTACCACTTGCCGTCAATATGGCAACGAATACGGCAACTGATATGGCAACACTATTAGTGTAGTGACGACGGTTATATTTATCAACGTACGCCGATGGCACGGAGGCATTCATCACAAAGTATACAGAGGGGTCAACTTTGACGTTTCAAAATCGCTACAATCAGCTACAATAAGGCAGTTCTCTTAAAAAGAGAAAGAAAATATTTTGTGGTAGTATTTGTTAATGTGAAAAAGCAAAGCACTATATACAATAAGAATTTTGTGGACAAAACAAAATAAACAAAACAATTTGAGTAGAATATTTGAATTGGAATTTTATTTATCAGCCCAATCATGAATAAAAATTCCGCGGGAGTTTTTTCGCTTTTCCCATTTTTCCTATTCAAATTCAATATTAAAAAAATAAAAAGTGAAAAAACTCCCGCGGAATTTTTATTCATGATTGGGCTGTATATGTTTGTGATTTTAATGACTTACTAAATTGTATTTTAATAATTCTTATACATTGCGGTATGCATTGTGGAGATTGTGCATTCGTTAGATGATATAAATGCATTTTTTTTTATGATTGTATTAAACAATACAAAAATACTCTGTGACCAAAATTGAATTTTATTGCGTCAGAAAAATAGTAACATAAAGAAAATAAAAAGGCAGTTCTCAAAGAAAGAGAAAGGTATAAAACTACATTTTCTTTCCTCTTCTGTCACCTCTGTATACTTTGTGGCATTCATCGTCTGGTAGTTAAATAGATAGAGACGCTTTTTAGTAATTTAGTACGTTAATATAAAACAAGAATAAAAGAAATCTTAAATAAAAGACAGAACATAAACAAATAAAATCTTGTTTTATTGAAAACGCTAAAAATACATTAAACTTCCTTGATTTCAAATCATTCACCCCTATTCTGACTTTCGATTCGAAACGAAATTTTCTCCGTTTGTCAAATTTGGTATTCAGAGTTTCGATTTCGCTACATTTCTTTCGATTGTACAAGGTGGCGCAAAAGTAGTCCTCCTATCAGAAAATGCTATAAATTTTGCGATTGGCCCCTAATGTCAGTTCTGTTTTGACATTTGTGTAGTAAACACATACGAAATACACGTTAATAAACAATGTTACGCTACACTGCTCCAGAACGCGGAATATTGCTGACCATTTATTTGACCAATAATCATTCGGTGACTTTGGCACAACGTGAATTTCGTCGCAGATTTCCTGGCCGTCCAATGCCTACTGGTGAAACACTGCGACGTTTAGCCGCTCGCCTCGAAGAGACTGGCACAACAGGAGATGCTGCCAGACGTGGCAGACCCCGGAGTAGCCGTTCTGCAGAGAATATTGCTGCTGCAGCCGAGGATGGAATCGCCGTCGACATCGACCAGACGACGTGCCACGCAAAGGGGTATCAGTCGACGGTCTTTACAGCGAATTTTGGTACAAGATTTGAAGATGTTTCCATACAAAGTCCAGACGGTCCATCAGCTCTTAGCTGCTGACCGCCAATCGCGTCTAACATACGCTCAAGCCATCCTTAATCACCACCAAGAGGAAGATGATTTTTCATCAAAAATAATCATGAGTGATGAGGCCCATTTCCATCTTAGCGGGCACGTAAATAAGCAAAATTTACGCTTCTGGGGCACTGAAAATCCGCGTGTAACCCACGAAGAGCCATTACACCCGCTCAAAGTCACTTTATGGTGTGCTGTTTTCGCTGGAGGAGACATCGGATGAATGGTGAGCGCTACAGAACAATGATCAACGAGTTCTTTTTACCGCAACTTGATGAATTGGGATTGGAAAACATGTGGTTCCAACAGGACGGTGCAACGGCACACACTGAACGTGCCACAACCGATATGCTGAAGGATGCATTTCCCGGGCGCCTAATCTCCCGTTTTGGCGATTTGCACTGGCCAGCAAGATCGCCTGATTTGACCGCTCCAGACTTCTTTTTGTGGGGCTTTTTGAAGTCGCAGGTTTATGTCAACAAGCCTCAGACTCTTGCAGCTCTTAAAGACAATATCCGTCAAGAATGTGAGGATCTATCGCCGGAAGTTTTGGCCAAAGTGATGGAAAATGCCATAAAAAGGGCTCAAATGACAATCAACTGTGGCGGCGGCCATTTACATGACATCATATTCTCGACTTGATGTAAAAAAAATTAAAAGGCCAAATAAAAATAATCCACAAGAAGAATCAAAGTTATAATTTTTATACCCTTCACCATCGTGAGAAGGGTATATATAAGTTTGTCATTCCGTGTGAAATTTCCACAATATAATTTTCCGACCCTATAAAGTATATATATTCTGGATCCTTATAGATAGCGAAGTCGATTAAGCCATGTCCGTCTGTCTGTCTGTCTGTCTGTCTGTCTGTCTGGATGTTGAAATCAGTTTTTTGAAGTCCCAAGATATGTTCGGGATCCAAACCTTCAATAATTCTGTCAGAAGTGCTTTCGAGAAGTTTGCTATTTAAAATCAGCAAAATCGGTTTAGGTCAACCAGAGTTATGAACCAATATTTGAGACCACCTCTATAAAAATTTGATATTTTTCGTCCATTTTATTGCAATATTTTGAAATATATTGCAGATAATACCATGAAATTTTGTATACGTTGTTTGTACTATAAAAGAAGAAAGTGTGCGGAAAATAGTAAGAATCGGTCCATGATTTCTCATAGCCCCCATACAAATATATATATTCCCGAAATATGGCTTAATGATAAATAAATGCCTATAAAATTGGAATATCAGGACAAAATTCAGCAAAAATAAGTTTTATACAAAAAGAAATCACAAACCGAAATTTTTTTAATTCGGTCCATATTTGACCATAGACCCCATATAAAGTCCACTTACAAAATTCACTTAAATACATATAAAACAGATATACATAATGTTAAACGGCTAAAATTTGACATAAATACTCCTTATAGGCAAATAAATTATTGTACCAAATTTTATGGTGGTCGGCCCAGAAATGGTCATAGCCCCCATACAAAAATCTTCCCGAAATATTGCTCAATTATACATAAATGCCTATAAAATTGGAATATCAAGACAAAATTCAGCAAAACTAAGTTCTGTGCAAAAAGAAATCACAAACCGAAATTTTTTTTAGTTCGGTCCATATTTGACCATAGACCCCATATAAAGTCCACTTACAAAATTCACTTAAATACGCATATAACAGATATAAATAATGTTAAACGGCTAAAATTTGACATAAATACTCTTTATAGGCAAATAAATTGTTGTACTAAATTTTATGGTGGTCGGCCCACAACTGGTCATAGCTCCCATACAAAGACCACATCTGAAAAAGAGATTTTTCCCTATATATATTGTATAAATATCGGTACCGACTCAAAACTTTGCACAGATCATTTTAATATATACACAAATCATCCCACAAAATTTTGTGAATTTCGGTCTATTTTTAACCGTATGCCCCATATAAAGCCCTCTTCCGAAAATCACTTTAATACTCAAAAATCGCTTATAAATAAGGGTACCAATCCAAAATTTTACACGGATCATTTACATACATGCCTAAATCAAACAGCTGGATTTTGAGAATATTGGTCCATATTTGACTATATCCCCCACATAAGGCCCACTACCGAAATCCACGTTAATACTAATATATATCTTAAATATACCGTTATTATGATGAAATTCGACGTGAAATATCCTCATATGCATGAAAATAACTGTTCTAAAATATAAGAAGATCGGCCCATAATTTGTCATACCTGCCATACAGAACCATTTCCAAAAAACAAATAAATTCGGGTCAAAAAATATTCTTTTCGGATTTAACCCATATTCGGTCCACATTTTATAATCATGATATATATCGTTGGAAAGGTATTTTTAATACCTTTTATTTAATGTATTACAAATTATCAGACACCCAGTAGTTCCCGAGATATAGGCCTATATATTTTCAACTTAAAGGGCCCGCCCCCTCGAAAATAGGCGTGACCGCCAACAAGTTTTTTTTTTGCTGGTATCTCCTCTAAAAGCCCTATTTGGTTTTGTTTTTTTTTTTTTTTTTTAAGCAAAATCACTAAAACCGAATTGTACCCCTTTTTTATACTCTGTTTGTTAAGTTACACTCAAGATTATTATGAACATCAGACAGACTCTGCAAATTATGGTAAGAACTGGTAATTAAATCAATTAAAAATTTAAAATTAGACAAAATTTCAAAATATTTAACATAAATTATGTTGGTCGTAAAATTGTCTTTCAAACAATATATCAAATACTAATCAAATTTGCATTAAGACTGAATAGAAAACACAGAATTAGGATATTCTAGTCTAGTGTAGTTTCTGTATTTCTTATTACGCTTAGGTGAAGGGTATTTAAGATTCGGCAAAGCCGAATATAGCACTCTTACTTGTTTTTTTTAATTACAGCCAAAAAACATCGGAAGTTTACTTTTGCGTCACCTTGTAGGTATTCTGAATTACGATCGTAGTTACGTTTTTATATATTTTAGCAACGGAATTTTTTCGATTGCTCTTTTTATAAATTTAAAAAGTGTTTAATTTAATTAAAATTTCAGGTAGTTTTTTATTACTATGTAATATATTTTTATTTTGACCGAGAAGGCTTAATATTACAAATAACTGAATAAATAAATAAAAATGTTAGTATAAAATGTTTAAAAAGTGATTTATATAAATTTTTGTTGTACGGCCAATCAAGAGGTGATATGCAGCAACAAAGAACATGGAAGGGGTTTTGAATTACTGTCACTACAAACAGGAAAGTGTAGGATTCCCTTTATCCAACGAAACACTAACTCCTTTATTGTGTACCTTCCAATTCTTATCTTTTATTTATTAAGGTCTTTAATGATCGTCTCATGTGAGCTCTTGTTAAACAATGCAATCTTAACCTATTTAATATTACTTATGATTTTTACAGGGTTGCAATATAGAGTAGTAACTTAGTCCATATTTATTCTACGCTTATACTACATCCCCCCTTTTCAGATTATGTATATATATATATGTATATATATGTAAAGCTTATGAATACAGTGAAATAATTTTTATATAAAATTAAAAACTTCAGACACCTCACCAAGTGAACATACTTAACAATAGTCTATCTTTTTTTTAACATAATTAACAAACACAAACTGCGAAGCTTTTTTGGCTTATCTGCAGAAAACACCCAGAGTCTTTGGCGGAAATCGAATCCGCAACCTTCTGACTGATAGTCCGGCAAACTATCGCCTAGTCTATCGGGGCACCTAATGATACTATATAATAATGTATAATAATATATAATACATGTGTATATTGGTATACATAAATAACTTATTAAATTATTATTCTAAAATATAGTCCTTTGACCAATATGGCATATTTCTATTTCTTTGGGTTCTAGACGAGGAACCAACTTCTAGGTTTTCATTTTTTCCCAACTCAGGCTGAACCAGATCTTGTCTTTGAGATTGAGGTATTCTTTCTATGTAATAGTCCTTTATGGGAAAATTTTTTACTATAAATCTTATAGTAAATGCCTCCGTTTCGACACCTAGTTCCTGTGGTTCATCACCATCAGATAGGACTGGGCTGCGAGATAGTGCGTCCGCTATCTTAAGGTCCTTCCCTGGTACATACACCACTGTATAATCGTAGCGCATGAGGCGAATTCTAAAACATTGTAACCTAGGTGTTAATGTGTCTAAATTCTTCGATTGCAAAATTTGAACCAAAGGTTTGTGGTCCGTTTCAAAAATTACTTGAAGGCCCGTTACGTACTCCGATAACTTTTCGGCCGCCCATATTATTCCTAAGGCTTCGCGTTCAATCTGAGCGTATCGCCTTTTCGTTTCTGTCATGGTCCTTGATATATAAGACACTACTTGTCTCCGTCTCTGCACCAATTCCATAGCAAGATGCGTCAGAACTAATTATCACTTGCTTTGAAGGGTCATAGAAAGACAATATTGGAGTTCTAGTTAACTCCTTTTTTATCTCCGAAAATGCTTTTTCCTGAGCTTGGTCCCAAGAAAAATCAACCTTACCCGTCAACATATTAATAGGTTCCAGTATTTTGGAACGATTAGAAAAAAATTTGGCAACAAAGTTCACCATTCCTACAAACCCGTCCAACGGTTTTATTTACAGGTCTGGGGTAATCCATAATTGCCCGAATCCTCTCAGGGTTAATGGAAATACCTTCTGACGAAAGAACATAACCTAAATGGGTGACCCTATTGGTCCCAAACCATGATTTTTCCCTGTTAATTGTTATGACCTCCTCATCAAGTCGGGTTAAAACTTTCTTGAGAGCTGCGTCATGTTCTTCCCGATCTCTACCGAAAATTAAGATGTCATCAACACACAGCCTTATCTCATTATCTCGTTTTGGAACCACTACTATGGGACTGATCCATTCCGTAACATCCTCCATTCTTTCAATAATATCTAACTCTATCAAACTCTTAATTTCTTTCTCCAATCGCGGAATTGATGCAATTGGTACCTTTCTTGGCACTGTCTGCACAAAGGGGACGATGCCCGCCTTTAATTTTATTTGAATTTCTTCAAAAAACTCGCCAATTTCACGAAAAAGTCTAGGAAATTGACGAAATACTTCTAATGCCTGTTCACTCGATTTGGATATGCTTAAAGTCTTTAATATTGGTGGTTCCGGAATGTCCAGTCCCACAAAAGCACTCCGACCTAATATAGGCGTGCTAAGATTTGCCACAATATAAACTTCGTCTAAAAACATTTTCTCTTTATAATTTAACGTTACTTTAACAACACCCAACAACTTTAGCAAATTGCCATCGGGTCCCCTTAAGCATGTATCTGTTTTTGACATGGATAATTTACTTTTCCCTGTTATAAATTTTGATGGCAGTCCGCTCCGGTATCTATAAAAAATTCAACCGAAATCCCCCAGTCCACTACTGAACTTTTTACATACCAGGGCTTTATACTCGCCTTCGAGACTCTGCCGACTTTTAACTCTGTAACCGTACCAATTATATACTCAGAATTTTCATGATTCACGGGATTTTCAGTATTAAGTTCTACTGAATGTACATTTTTAGTTCTCTCTAACCTAAATTTATTTTCATTCTTCCTTTTACATACTTTTGCATAGTGACCTCTTAACTTACAGATATTACAATTCCTCTCTCGCTGGACACTCTTTTCTATCGTGTGGTCCATAACCACAATAATTACATATTTCTCTTTGATTGCTATAATTACCCTTCTGTACCGACCTCTGGGGCTCCCACTGCTGCGCACTATTGTTTCGCTTTTTGTTGGCTTCTTCCGCTACTATGCCGCAAATAGTCTTCTCCTCTCTGATGATTTTAGTTTGTTGGATTTGTATTTCCGCTTGTCTTGTTGTGTCGGCTGCGATCTTAAGCGTCAAATCTGGCTTTAACTGCATCTGCTCACTGACTTGTATTTAACATCCCAACCACAATGCGATCCCGGATCAGATCCTCTTTGAGGTCTCCATAATCACAGTTTTCTGCTAAAGCGTGTAACTCCGTTATAAAACCGTCAATGGGTTCTTCCTGCCTCTGTACCCTAGAGTTGAATTTAAATCTCTCAAATATTATATTTCTTTGTGGGTTAAAATGGGCATCAAATTTGTCTAAAGCTTGTTGTAGAGTTACCAGTGCCGGCTTAAACTGTAACAACACTTCTTCGCTTCTTTCTTCATTGTATAAAATAGCAAATCTAATTGCTCTTGCTGAGATTTTGTGGACTGGCCGAAAACACTAATATACCTCTCAAACCTTTTTCTCCACTTGGACCATTGATCCGGTAACATAAAATTGAACTGCTCCGGTGGAGGGATATTTGTTGTAAAATAATTTTCCATTTTTTCCTTACTACCCCTAGCAATATTTTCTGTTGTGGACATGTGTTTTTTTCCTTCTAACCTCACTTTTTCTATCCACCCTTTCGTGTTCTTTCGTTCTCTCTTCCTGCTTTCCTTATCAATTTCACCTTTTCTCGTTTACCGCTGCCACCATGTAGGATTCCCTTTATCCAATGAAGCACTAACTCCTTTATTGTTCACCCTCCAATTCTTATCTTTTATTTATTAAGGTCTTCAATGACCGTCTCATGTGAGCTCTTGTTAAACAATGCAATCTTAACCTATTTAATATTACTTATGATTTTTACAGGGTTGCAATATAGAGTAGTAATTAGTCCATATTTATTCTACGCTTATACTACAGAAAGCAGCTTATTTATTTATTTTTGCAGATCAAAACAACGACATCAGAGCAATACGAAAAGCTGGCAAGTTTAATGTCAACAAAACAGGATATTGCTTGCGGCTACCATAAACGTTGCAAGGAGGAAGTTCAGGTATATTCTTTTCATGCTTTTCAAACCTTACCTCTGTGTTCTAAGTCACGTTGTTCTCCTCTTCCACCAATACAGCCACTGCTATGGATTCCAAAAATTAAATATTTACTTAAATATTTTACAAACAAAAATGATTATCTTTTTATTATTATTAATTCACAAGTCTTTTGTATTATTTTATTTTTATTATTTCTCCTTATTAATCGCACAATTTTTTTTATTTTCCTATTTTTATTGTTTGTTGTGACTTTTGTTTATTAAAATAGTCAAGAATGATAAAATAAAGATTACGCCATGCGCATGATTTCCCGTTATGTGACGTAGAAGGTCCATTCTAAGGGTTACAAAGAATGTTTCATGTGTTAGAATTAAAATTTCTTGCGAATGTTTTATGTGATAGTTGGCAACCTTGCAATTGAAATCTCTGAGAGTTCTAAAATAAAATCTGTTTAAAAAAGAAAAACAAACCAGGGTTTAAAAATGCTTAACTATTTTCAAGAACTACGTATGTGCTTAACTTTAACTAGAAGAAAATACACAAGCAAAAGCAGAGCACAAAGACATAAAATAAAAACAAGTAAGAAAGTATAGTCGGTCAATCCCGACCATATAATACCCTACATCCAGAATATGTATAGGGTGTTTTTTTACAGGTTTGTTTTTCGAAAAGAGATAAAACTGGCATTTTGTGGTAAAATCTGGCAACTCTAATGTCATTTATGTTCAGTTTGGTTTGCCATTTCATCATGAACAGGTTGACAAAAGAACAACGCTTGCAAATCGTGCAAATTTATTTCGAAAATAACGGTTTAGTTCGCGAAGTTTACCGCAAGCTCCGTCCATTTTATGGTCGACATAATCGTCCATCAGAGCAATTAATTATATAAAACAGTTTTTTAGAAATGTGCGCTATATGGGAGATATGACCTAGTATGGACCGATCACAATAAAATTGTATGGTATTGTTTGTATACATATGAAGTATATTTGCGTTCAATATTATTTGGATACTAACATTTTTGAGTGAGTTATGCTCTTTAAAGTGATTTTCGGAAGTGGGCCTTATATGGGAGCTACAACTAATAATGGACCGATCATAATAAAATTATACCGTATTGTTTGTATACATATGGGATATATTTGTGTTAAATATTATTTGGACACTAACATTTTTGAGTGAGTTATGCACTTAAAAATGATTTTCGGAAGTGGGAGCTACGACTAATTATGGACCGATTTGCACAAAATTTGTAGAGGTTATTTGGCTTCATTTACCACTCATTTGTTATGAAATTTGTTTGGTTCCTTGCATAATTCAAACATTTATGATAGGTAAACCTCAATTTCGGGAGGACTTTTGTATGGGGGCCAGGTGAAATAATGGACCGATTTCCACCAGTTTCAATCCCATCCGTCCTTGGGCCGAAAAAATATCTCTTACCAAATTTTATCAAAATATCTTCCAAATTGCGACCTGTACTCTGCGCACAAGATTTACATGGACAGCCAGCCAGCCAGCCGGACGGACATCGTTAAATCGACTCAGAAAGTGATTCTGTAATATATTAAATAAAAGGTATTAAAAATACCTTTCCAACGATATATATCATGATTATAAAATATGGACCGAATAAGGGTTAAATCCGAAAAGAATATTTTTTTACCCGAATTTATTTGTTTTTTGGAAATGGTACTTATATGGCAGCTATGACAAATTACGGGCCGATCTTCTTAAATTTTGGAACAGTTATTTTCATGCAGTTATTTCCTCTGCGAATGCACGGCCCTATCGAAGAAGAGGGAACTGATACTCTGTGCACCCTTTCTTCCATGTTTGGGTGCACTATCTAGGATTAATCCAAGATGCATCAGCACCTTTGCTAAGGAGTCTGGATGGTTCGACAGGGAAGCAACCGATACGGTTTGAAATCGATAGGTCGCCCACCAACCGGTATCACAATGGGACCAATATAATGGACCCAAGTGAGCTGTTTCAGAAAACGGCTACCCATGTAACCTAACCTATCCTATGCATATGAATATATTTCACGTCGAATTTCAACATAATTACGGTATATATAAGATATATATTAGTATTAACGTGGATTTCGAGAGTGGACCTTATTAGGGGATATTCTCAAAATCCAGCAGTTTGATTTAGGCATGTATGTATATGATTCATGCAAAATTTTGGATTGGTACCCTTATTTATAAGAGATTTAGATTTAGAGTATTAAAGTGACTTTCAGAAGAGGGCTTTATATGGGGCATACGGTTAAAAATAGACCGAAATTCACAAAATTTTGTGGGATGATTTTTGTATATTTGTAAATGATCTGTGCAAAGTTTTGAGTCGGTACCGATATTTATACAATATATATAGGGAAAATGTCTTTTTCAAATGTGGCTATGACCAATTTTGGGCCGACCACCATAAAATTTAGTACAACAATTTATTTGTCTATAAAGAGTATTTATGTCAAATTTTAGCCGTTTAACATTATTTATATCTGTTTAATACGTATTTAAGTGAATTTTGGAAGTCATGGTCAAACATGGACTGAACTAAAAAAAATTTGTTTTGCGATTTCTTTTTAAATAAAACTTATTTTTGCTGAATTTTGTCTTGATATTCCAATTTTATAGGCATTTATTTATCATTAAGCCATATTTCGGAAATATATGTATATATTTGTATGGGGGCTATGAGAAATCATGGACCGATTCTTACTATTTTCCGCACACTTTCTTCTTTTATCATAAAAACAACGTGTATGATATTATTTGCAATATATTTCAAAATATTGCAATAAAATGGACAAAAAATATCAAATTTTTATGTAGGTTGTCTCACATATTGGTCCATAGCTCTGGTTGACCTAAACCAATTTTGCTGATTTTAAATAGCAAACTTCTCGAAAGCACTTCTGACAGAATTATTGAAGATTTGGATCCCGAATATATCTTGGGACTTCAAAAAAACTGATTTCAACATCCAGACAGACAGACGGACATGGCTTAATCGACTCCGCTATCTATAAGGATCCAGAATATATATACTTTGTAGGTGTGGAAATTACACACGGAATGACAAACTTATATATACCCTTCTCATGAAGGTGAAGGGTATAATAAAGTATGCATAAATTTATGATATTATCTGCATTATAATTGGTCTATAACTCTGATCCTAATAGACCAATTTTGCTCATTTTCAATACCAAACATTTCGGTGAAATAAATAATGTTTGGAAATATTTTATTGTTCTAAGTAATTTTTTCGTCCCTTCAACAAACAGACTGATGGACGGACATGACTAGATCGTCTTAGAATGTCATAAGAACCCAGAATAATAATACATACATATGTATGTATAATCTTTTGGGTTTTATATTTCCTGTATTTCGATGTGCTACAAACGGAATGACAAAACATCTTTTTGGTTCTGGGTATAAAAATATTTGTCAATATTTGATAACCATTTAATTGGGCATCGCCAGGTCTATCATTTTGGTTTATTTTAATAATACAATACATTAACATCGTATAATTTAAGATTTCTTGTTGCACAGTGATATTATAGTTATATGTATGTAAATGTCAAATTAGTAACTTATTTTTACTAAAAGTAATTTTATGTATCTAAATATAAAAATGTAATTTTTTTTTTTTTTTTTTTTTATGAAAATTTTTAGATATGAATTAAAATATTGTGTATGTACATAAGTAATTACATATAACTTTTTATGATATTGTACCAGTACCAAGATTTCAAACGCTTGAAGAGAACTGAAAACTTGATTCAAAAACATTTTTCTACGACTGCAAATTCGTATGGATTAAGAAGGGTAAATACATATTTTTTTTAGGGAAATTGTTAGTTGTAATATAAAATAACTGTAGAACTAGAGTATTCTAAAATCCGACTTTTTAGAAAACCGGTTTTCGGTTTATTCGAAAAATTAAAAGAAAATATGTCCGGCTGATTGTAGCCGAAAATTTGTATTTGTTATAAACAGGCAAACAGTTTTTACAACATATTCTAATCAGAGTTATATTTCTGATATCAAAATTAAAAAATATTGTCAAAATGTGTAAAAAACCAGCAAAGCAAGTGTAAACAATTTAAGAAACTTGATATTTTTGACAAAAATTAAACAAAGATCTTAATTATGAAAAAAAAACGGTTAACGATACAAAAAAAAAAACGGTTTATTGAATAATCCAAAAATATAAAATATTCGAAACCAGTCAATTTTTAAATAAAAAACGGTTAACCGGTATCCGATTTCAATTATTAAATACTCTATGTAGAATCCATTAGAATCCCATTTCGTAATTGCCTATTTGGTGAAATTAAAATCCTTTTTCAGGGAGGTTATTGTGTATTTCGATTCGAAAGCAAAAGCTTTCGAAATACAATGTAAAAGTATGCAAATTTGAACGATTTTCTTTTCTAATCAAATAACAACCCTGGATAAATGACGTTTTCAGATTTTAGTGTTCCTTTTTCTGGGAAGATATGTATTTTTTAATTTTAATAAACTTAAAGTTTTCTTTAAGTTTTATATTTTCAAGGTAAAAAACTGCCTTTTAAAGCCTCTTCCTATATGATGTCCATTGAGTAGATTGAAATTATTATTAAAAAAAACTTTTTTATTTTGTGTTTTTTATAGAGGTTACAAAATTAATAAATTTAGTTTTTCGCAAGGTTTTTTTTTTGTTTTTATAGATGAGTAAACCTAAAGCTTGTCTCTCAAATGGGTCTTACAAAGAATGCAAAATAGATTAATGCCCCTATTGCGGTTCACAACTTTTTTAATAATTTGGTCGTCTTTCATAAATCGGTATTGCCATTCACAACTTAAATGTAGTTGACTTTTTGGTTGTGCTCAGGGCTGCCAGATAAATTTCGGAAAAAATCGTCAAAATCCCGATAAAAAAGAAAAAAATCGTCATTTCGAATTTTACAAATCGTCAAAAAAATCGGAAAAATAAAAAGTCACTGTTTCTAATAGTATTTTGAAATCTTTATTAAAACGAAAACATAAAAATTCAATTTTATATAGTCTTTTGTACAATACATATCAAAATACGTAAATTTTAACTTTTTACATAACAAATCACAAAAAATTTTATGTTAAACACAACTTGTGTAATATTTAATATTTAATATCTTAGTCCGTTTTCACTTCCATAATTCTCACTCGTCAAGGCAAGTATTTTTGGAAAATAAGGGAAATACGAACAAAAGGAGTACAAACTTGACGGTACTGTCAATTTTCTTATTTCCTTTTGTTTTTTTTCATGCATGTTGATTTACATTACAAAGTACGAAAATTGAATTGACATGTTTGATGAAATGGCAAGTTCAAAAGAGAATTGAACAAAAACTGGTCTGCTAAAACTGAATAGTGTGAAACAGTATTTTATAAATAAGTTGTTGAATTCAGCATATTTTATTAACTCAGGTTAAATTACAATGTCAAAACAATTTATTTTATTAAGTTTTAAATAACATTTTGAGTATAGAATTCAACATATTTTCAAAGAATTCCGTATTTTTGTTATTTAAATTTATTCGGCTGAATATGCTTTCGACGTTTTGTTAAAATAGGAGAAGTTTTTGTAGAAGAATTTCCCCGTGGAAATTCAGAAATTGTTTCCTTTAAAAATTTTAGTTCATGGAATTCAGTATTTAAAATTGATTTTTATGTTTACACATAAATAAGTAATTTCGACTATCCTGTCTCAATATTATTTGCAATTATTTTACTTGAACTTAACAACAATAATTAAGAAAACACTATGTACTATCACTTAGTTTTGTTTTTGAAATAGTTGTTGTCTCAAAAAAAAGAGAGAATTTGGTAACAAAAACATTAATAAAACTAACAATTTATAGAAAATTTTAATAATTCAGGAAATCGTCATTTTCAATGAAAAAATCGTCAAATCGTCATTTTGCTATTTTTGAAACCAAAAATCGTCAAAATGACGATAAATCGTCAAATCTGGCAGCTATGGTTGTGCTGCTGATTTTTTGGTTGTGTTTAATAGTATTGCGGTTCACCATTTTGGATGAGTTTGGTTGACAAAAACGATAAATATACACAACTGCTTATTAGCAGTTGAGTCTTTGTCGGTTATAGATTTAAATAAAATTTTTAATACATTTCCTTTAAAAAAATAATACAAAAAGATAAAAAAAATGGAAAAATCGTAAGTATAGGTGTTTTTTGATCTTAATATAATTAATTAAATGATTAATACACATACGCAAGACAGTCAAAATAACAACCAAAGCCCAATTTGAGCGACTTGTGCAGCTGATGGAAAAAAAATCCAGAACTTGCTAAAGGAAAGCAAAAATTTGAGATGACTAAAACGTGGGAAGGATTTACAATAGAATTGAATAGCTTGGGCCCACCTACAAGAACATCCTTCGAATGGCAACGTGTAAGTATATGGCATCTTAATTATTGTAAACAGACATTTTATTAGAATTTTTACTTCATATAGGTTTGGATTCATTACAAAGCAATTATTAAAAAAAACTTGCTAATAATAAATAAAACCAACAAGCAGCAGGTGGTGGTCCTTCACAAGAAATTCCGCTTAATGTACTTGAGGATTGCGTGTCCCAGCTGTTATCACTAAATGACCAAGTAGCACCATCTGGACACACTTTCGGCGTTGAAAACGTTGGTCCGTCAACAAGTCAGGCTTTAGAAACTCCTCAAAATCTCGACATGGAACAAATCGTTACAAATGAACCTGAGATAATAAACACACCAGCCAAGAAAAGAAAAAAATCACCAGAACAAGAGCGTCTGGAACTTCTGAGAAAACAATGCGAGACACAAGCTAAACTTTAAAAAAGTATTAAGGATTTGGAGAAAAACAGTTATAAAAATTATGAAATAAACAAATTAAGCAAAAGAAAATTGCCTCTATGAAAAATAATACTTATTATATTAACATATTTGGGCTGAATTTCAGTTTATGGGGGACACCCCTAGAGAAAAAATCTAAATATGCCATCCCCTTCAGAATGTTCCCAGGAGTACGAAAATCATAATGAAAAAGGGGGCTCACGCCTCCTATGGGCGTGGCAGTCGAAAAACGACCCGGCCCACCTACGTAGACAATATGGGTATCAAATGAAAGCTAATGTCTTCACGATTCCAAAAATAGCCATAGTTGCCAGATCGGGCGGTTTTTGCAGCCGATACGACCATTTTTGTTAAATAGGGGCGGGGGTGAAAAACGACCCATGCCACCTACTTAGGCAAAATTGGTATCAAATGAAAGGAAATGTCTTCACGATTCCAAAAATACCCGTAGTTGCCAGATCGTCCAGAATTTGAGGAAGATATGTTAATTTTTATAAAATGGGGGAAGGACTTTTTTTGTTTATTTCTTTTTAGCTCGGCCAGAGGCCGAGCACTCGAGATCCCCGCCGTCTAGAATTAAGACATACTGGAGTTAAAAACCCCTAAGCCCGGCCGTAGGCCGGTCACGCAGAAAAACTTTACTAAGCGAAGCCAGTATAACAAATTTTCATTAATCAATCAGAAGCTTTCAAGAGTTTTCCTCGTTTCTTAATTTTGTACTTATCCTCATTTATGATTTGACTCTTGACACGAGAACATCACTAAATATGGATTGCGTTACTGTCTTTGACATTCACGACTGGGGTCGTGAATTGGACGATACGGCTATTTTTGGAATCGTGAAGACATTAGCTTTCATTTGATACCCATATTGTCTACGTAGGTGCGCCGGGTCGTTTTTCGACTGCCACGCCCATAGGGGGCGTGAGCCCCCTTATTCATTATGATTTTCGCACTCCTGGGGTCATTTAAGGGGGCGTGGCATTTTTTTTTTTTTTCCCAGGGGTGTCCCCCATAAACTGAAATTTTGCCCATATTTGTTACTTATTTTGGAAATTTCTTACTTCGCACTGGGTAGTTCAAGAGGATTGGAATCATCGCGTATTTTTCTACGTATACGTAGAACATTTGTATTAGCGTCATGATTTTCGTCTTCAAAAAATAAATCCACACTTAAATCCATTCTTTTTATTTTATAAAAACTTGATTTTTTTGCGTTTTTTTCTTCACTTTACAAATAAAATGCATGGTGCTGCCAACATGAAATCGATATTTCATGTCGGCAACGCCATAACAATTACAACTAAAAATCGTTGTGTTACACAATACCAAAAAATAATTTGGTTGAGTTAAAGTCGGGTTGACTGACAGACGACCAAACTTAGTTGAGTTGAGAACGGCAATAGGGGCATAAGTGTAAGCGTTGCGACTACAAAAAAACTAAGCACCGATTGTAGATTGAAATTGTTGTTTTATCTATCCGGACATATTTTGTTTAACTATTGTTATTTTTCATTGTTATTTGCATATCCAATTGAGCCTGGGCTATATCTTCTAACGCACTTTGAATTTTACCCAAAAGCAATTCTCCTTTCAGAGCAATTTCTTCTAAACGCTCGGCAGCTTCCTGATTTTCTAATTCCAACCGTTTGAGACTTTGGTTTTGTAATTCCGTCGAACTATCCTCGTTTGGTAACGACTCGATTAGTGTATCAATGTCTTTGGCACAACGCGATATAAGCTGTGCAAACAGTTGGGCATAATCTTCTTGCTGTTGATTCTGTATTGGAGTTTGCGATCCTGTTCGATCAAAATTCGGAAATTTGCTGGGATATGAAGTCTGTTGTATTATACCTATTGCATTGCAGAAATGCTCAGCTTGCTAAAAATTTAAATATAAAATTTTTCCTTAATTAATATATACATATATTTAAATCCAAATACTAACCATATTAACTGTGTCCTGTAATTGTGTTAACCGGTCCGCCATAATTTTATAGAAAATTTTTTTTGCAGTAATATTCTCAATACTTTTTGTATGTTTATAAAATAAAGAACAATGTCATCTGTAGATTAACGCCGTTAATATCTTTTAGACGTCGCTGGCAAAAAATATTATCAATTCAGCGATTTTAAATTACTTTAAGCGTTGTTAACGTTGCGAATACAAAAATCAAGTAAATATTACAAAAATTCACCTTTAAAGTTTTGATATAACTGTGGGAATCTCTTATCTAAATAACTATCAAGTTGACATTCGACAAGCATAATCAAAATATACATTAAAATTGTAGTACCAAATTTCATGATGATCGGTTCATATTTGACCATAGCCCTCATATAAAGTTTAGTTCTGGAAATCACTGAAATACCCAAAAAATCTCATATAAAAACCACTATCAAGTTGGAATTCAACACGAATAGTCCATACATATATACAAATCGTCAATTTCAATATGATGGATTAAACAGAAACTTAAAAATAGTTCACAAATCGCCCAATCATGTGCGAAACAACTTGCTTCACCATACAAAATTTTAAGAGCGAATCAAGTTGATTCATATTGAATCTACTTGCGAAGCACGAAAAATTGCACTCTTCTTTAATTTTTATCGCAAGTTTATCTGCTCTAGCTGTAAAAATTTAATATTATTGTAAACAAAGCAAATTATTTTCTTGTTGCTGGAAGTAAAGAAAGTAAATACATACGAATGTATGTTTTTTTTCAAATAAGCTCACTAATTTCCACTCAGTTTTTTTGTCGATTAAAAAAAAATATTTTCCACAAATTGTAAATTCTGTTTTTTTTTATTCTGTTTGTTTATTAAAAACAACTGTCAAATCGAATCAAGTTTTTTGGTCATGTAAACAGCATGATTCATAAACATGATTCAGAGAGCGAAGCAGGTGATTCAAGTCGTCGTGGAAACATAGTATTAGCAACTGCTTTCAGCTGTTAAAAGAAATGCAACACTGCATTTAGTAGATTTTTGTTGACGAAAAACACATCTTTAGTTTGTTGTCTTTTTATTTTTATGATTTTTTTGGTCAAAATGGACACAATTAGCAAAGAAAATAAGGTAAAGGTGTGTTCACATTGTGTGTATTTGTCATATGGAATGTCACTTTTCTATCCACATGTGTTTTCATGTGTATGTCAAAATTTGAGTTTCACATACGGTTTATAATTTACATGTTCAAATGTTAGGTACATTTGACATAACCTTTAAAAAAAAAAAAAAATCTTAAAACAGCTGATTGCTGTATGTGTATAATAAAAATTAAATTTATAATTAAATAAAACTGTATTTTAAAATGGAATGAGAGATTTTTGTTATACTATAAATTATATTTATTAAAATTTCAATTAATTTTTGTTATAAAAAACAGCTGATGTCAGATGGTTTGTCACAAGAAAATAGAACTCGTTCTAAATAAAAAATGTCATGTGTATTGCACACATAGAAATAACACATGCTATTGTTTGAAGGTGTTCAGACTATATGTACAAATTTGACATGCGAAAAAGTGACATTCCATATGACAAATACACACAATGTGAACACACCTTAAGTTTATTCATGGTGAAATTAAATACTAGGTGACAGCATTGCTACAACAATTACAGCAAGGCAAGAACAACAGGCATTTTTGTTTGTGTAAAAACTTTCGTTACTGTCAAAAACATCTGGCATAAAATAAAGAAAACAAACACAAACATTGATAAAAAACAGAAAAATTTTATTTTCTTTAAAAATTTCGAAACTCGTTATGATTTTTTTCGGTGCATTTTGATTAATGAGGAAATTATAGACAGTCGTATCCAAGGTGAATTTAAATACTAGGTGATAGCGTAGCGCCAGCTGATTATTCATGGTGAATTTGAAAATGCCAAAAAGTTATATAAAAAAAAAACTTTTTGACAGTGACGAAAGTTTTTCATATAGAAAAATGCCTGTTGTTCTTGCCTTGTTGTAATTGTTGTAGCAATGCGGTCACCTGGTATTTAATTTCACCATGGTCGTATCCATGGTGAAATTAAATATATATATATATTCCACAAAAATAATATCTACAATAGCCAAAAATAGTGTAGTCGGCGCCGGTTCAACGTTGATCTGTTCTGTGTTGGGACAAAATTGTCGTATGGTTAATGCATTTTTGTTGGACAATGCGAAAGTATACCGATCGACTCAGAATCACTTTCTGAGTCGATTTAAGGATGTCCGTCCGTCCGTCCGGCTGGCTGGCTGTCCATGTAAATCTTGTGCGCAGAGTACAGGTCGCAATTTGGAAGATATTTCGATAAAATTTGGTACGTGATATTTTTTCGTCCCAAGGATGGATGGGATTGAAACTGGTGAAAATCGGTCCATTATTTCACCTACCCCCCATACAAATGTCCTCCCGAAATTGGAGTTTACCGCTCATAAATCTTTGAATTATGCAAGTATGCAAACAAATTTCACCAAAAATAAATAATAAATGATGCTAAATCAGATCTACAAATTTCGTGAAGATCGGTTCATAATTAGTCGTAGCTCCCATATAAGGCCCACTTCCGAAAATCACCTAAAAGATCACAACTCACTCAAAAATGTTGGTATCCAAACAATATTGAACACAAATATGTTTCGTGTATATACATATAATATGGTAGAAGTTTCTGATGATCGGTCCATAATTAGTCGTAGCTCCCATATAAGGCCCAATTCCGAAAATCACTTTAAAGAGCATAACTCACTCAAAAATGTTGGTATCCAAATAATATTTAATACAAATATATCTCATATGTATACAAATAATACGGTACAATTTTATTGTGATCGGTCCATAATTAGTCGTAGCTCCCATATAAGGCCCACTTCCGAAAATCACTTTACTGATCATAAATTTCTTAAGAATGTTGGTAATCAAATAAAATTCGACACAAATAATATACAGACATGATGACACCTAATTTTATAATGGTCGGTCCATAATTAGTCGAAACTCCCATATAAGACCCTCCCCGTAATCAACTTTAACCTCTAAATCTTTTAAAAATATTTGTATCGAGATAAAGTTTAACATACATAATATTTATATTCACAGAAATCATGACACTAAATTTTTGGATGATCGGTCCATATAGGTCATAGCTCCCATATAGCGCACATTTCTGAAAAACTGTTTTATACATATACTGGGTGTAGGGTATTATATGGTCGGGCTTGACCAACTATACTTTCTTACTTGTTTAGAGACTCAAATTGGTCGCCAGATGAAAAAACTACATTTAGAGAATTGGTGGCCAAGCGTATGTGAAGAAATAAACAATGCAAAATCAACCGCAACAGCAACATTTTTTTCATATGCCACGTGAATGTATTTATATTGTTGTTGGAATCATATAAAAAATACACGTGCATGTAAAACCACAACAAAAAACGTAAATAAAACAAAGACAAAAATATAGCAAAGTTTCGCTTATTACCAACAAGTCAATTTTTAACGAATTTTAAAATTTTAAAGAATCACGGATAGAGAATCCACTCAGGAACCTAATTTTGTGGTGGTCACGTTATAAATTTTAGTATTTAAAAAAAAATAAGGTTTCAAATCAAACCTAAAATATCAAGTTTCATTTGAACTTATTTCTCTGAACTCGAACATCTCCTATCAGAAAAAAGAAGAATGAGAAGAGAGTGGCAAATTCACAGGTCTCCTGAACTGAAAGCTAGGCTACGGGAATGCAGAGATATACTAAGACATTTCTTAGAAACCCAAAGAACGGCCTCACTTAGATCTTACTTGGAAGGTCTTGATAGTACCCCACAATCTGACTACTCGTTATGGAGGGCGGCAAGAGGTTTAAAAATACCAGTAAGAGGAAAACCTCCTTTGCGAAATCCGACTGGTGACTGGGCTAGAAATGATTCCGAGAAAGGGACATTATTTGTTAACCATTTGAGAAATGTGTTTACTATAAACAACTCAAATAATAACGAATCTGATTTGCCACCACTTGTTATAAGGCCTCCTGTACCTCTAAGACTAAACTTTCGTGATGTCCAAAACGCTATTGGTACTCTGAACCTTAGAAAGGCTCCAGGTATGGATAAAATCAGCAATAAAATGCTTGTGGAGTTACCTCGTGTAGCAAGAAGAATTATCCTCTTTATCTTCAACGCTATTTTACGCCTAGAATACTATCCTGCAGATTGGAAGGTGTCTATGATCACTATGATTCCTAAGCCAGGGAAGGACCATACCAAAGTGGAGTCATATAGGCCAATTAGTCTACTGCCGACAATTTCAAAACTGTTTGAAAAATTGTTAATGACTAAATTGACTCCAATTCTGAATGACACTGAATGTATTCCTAATCATCAATTCGGCTTCAGGGCTAAACACAGCACCATCGAGCAAACACACAGATTGGTAAATGTGATAAGAGGGTCGTTTGAAGACAAAAAATACTGCTCCGCCCTTTTCATTGATGTGTCGCAAGCGTTCGACAAAGTTTGGCATGACGGTTTAATGCACAAAATAAAATTAACTCTGCCTGCTAACACCCATAAACTCATGGAAAGTTATTTATACGGTCGCAAATTTAAAATCAAAGAAGGTGATTTTTTAAGTACCGCTCAGCCAATTGAATCAGGTGTGCCACAGGGTAGCATACTGGGTCCTACTTTATATTTGATATATGCCTCCGACATGCCGTCAGACCCTAAAATCCATACGTCAACTTTTGCAGACGATACAGCCTTTATCAGCGTCCATCAGGACCACCAAGTTGCATCACAGAATTTGCAGAATTATGTTTATAAACTAGAGAATTGGCTAGAGCTTTGGAAAATCAGGGTTAACGAACAGAAATGTATTCATATAACTTTCACATTGCGAAAAGATACCTGCTCGTTCATCAGAATAAATAATCAAATTATCCCACAACACAATGAAGTCAAATACCTCGGCATTCACCTCGACCGCCGTTTAACTTGGAAGTCTCATATTGAAGCGAAACTTACACAAATGAGATTAAAAGCAGTGCAACTTAATTGGCTAATCGGCAGAAACTCTACATTGAAATTAGATTGCAAACTTTTGTTGTACAATGCAATACTAAAGCCAATCTGGTGCTATGGAATTCAATTATGGGGTACTGCCTCAGCATCCAACATTGAAAAAATTCAAAGGGGTCAAAATAAAATTCTACGTATAATTACTGCAGCACCATGGTATGTTAAAAATTCTCGAATCCACAAAGATCTAGGCGTGCCATTAGTAAAAGTCGAATTTACAAAATATGCGTCAAAGTATGTCAGCAAACTTGAACACCATCCAAACCCCCTTGCACGAGACATCCTTAACTTTAGTGGCCACAATCGGTTGAGAAGGAGGGATACCCTTGCTTTAACTCAAGCGCAAAATAGATGACTGGATCAGTTGATGTGAAATTTTTTTAGTATCATAAAAATTTTTGTCTAGCACTGGCTGGGCTTATTATTTTCTTTTTAGTATTAAGATTTGAATACTTATTGTCATTTCAAATATGAAGATTCAATAAATAATTAAATGCAAAAAAAAAAAAAAAAAAAAATTTGAATATTTCCACTTATTTTAGCGGTTTTTGAATTTTGAAAATGGATTTCAATAGCCTGTAACTTGGGCTATTGTAATTCACAACTGTCACTTTCAAAAAATTAGGAGTGTTTGGGCCTGTAATCTTTTTTACAGGCTTTTTTTATGTTTTGAAATTAACAAAATTTCAAACCAAGAAAGAAGTATTACTTTTAATTTTATTTTGAAACACTTTATTTTATTTTTACCAATTTTCTCTTACTTTTAAGTCTTAATCTGCTCACTTTACTTATCGGAATGAATTTAAAACTAACAAAATAAGATTTTACAATACTTCAACTTAAAAATTCTGTCTGGTGATCGCACCGTTAGCAGGTATGTATGTACATGTGAATTTGTGTGTGCATTGTAAAGCAAATGCTGATTTTGGAGAAAGAATGTTCAAGGGCAAATCACATGCATATGTACATACATACATACATAACTATGCAACGGGATTAGCTGAATGTTTGTATGTAATGTGGTTTTGAGCAAAAATATTACACAGTGGTTTGTAAGGAATACTATTCGTAAACATTTATGTATAATAGGATAAAATGAATAGAATTCAAAAAATGATTAGATTGTGTTTACTGCTTTAACGGCTACTGCTCCGAACATACTTCCCCCGTTGAAAAGCCAGGGCTTTCAACAATATCCTTGATTGGGAGGACGCATAGTCTATTCACAGCACGACTAGTTGTCCCCTTAGACGTGCGCAAAATTGCTACTCGAGAGACACCATCATCTCCAGGGACAATATCAACTACGCGTGCAAGAGGCCATTTTAGAGGCGGCAAGTTTTCATCCTTCACGCATACGATATCATTGACTTGTATACTGGGCTGGGGTATACGCCACTTTGCTCGTTCCTGAAGGAGAGTAAGATATTCTTCACTCCACCGTTTCCAGAAAATTTGTTGCATATAAGTTGCACGCTGCCAACGATCAAGTCGATTGAAGTTTAAATGCGTAATGTCAGATTCAGGCAGCGCTGTTGGTGGTCCACCAATCAAAAAATGACCTGGTGTCAATACATCTAAATCATCAGGATTTTCTGAAAGTGGTACGAAGGGACGAGAATTGATAACAGCAGCAATTTGACACACTAAAGTGCGTAATTCGTCAAAGCCAAGAACTAAAGAGCCAATTGAACGATAAAAGTGCTGCTTTGCTATTTTTACGGCTGCTTCCAACAAGCCGCCAAAGTGCGGGGAGCGAGGTGGGATAAATCGCCAATTAAATCCATTATTGATGCAGTGGTTGTAGATTTCGCTACGATGTTTTTCGCTAAAAAATAGGCGTTTCAAATCACTTAGCTCGTTTTTTGCCCCTACGAAGTTTGTGGCATTATCGGACCAAATGCAGCTGGGAACGCCACGAGTGGCGACAAATCGCTTTAGAGCATCGATGAAGGCGTTAGTTGATAGATCCTTCACCAACTCCATCCAAACTGCTTTCGTAGCGAAGCAAATAAAAACGCTGACGTAACATTTTTAAGGAGACTTGCTACGCACTTCTGGCTTGTAATAAAATGGCCCGCAATAGTCTACACCTGTAACTATAAAGGCGCGTGAAGACTCAACGCGATCCCTAGGCAAGTCAGCCATGATATGCTCAACGAGTCGCGGTTTCGATTTACGACATATGATGCATTTTCCAAGTACACGTGCAACAGTTTTTCTGCCGCCTATTGGCCAGTATTGTAAGCGAATAGCTGCGAGCAATGCCTGCGGTCCAGCGTGATGATATTTGAGATGAAAATGTGAAATTATGGCGAATGTTAGCGGATGATTTGTTGGCAAAACACAAGGGTGCCGGGCTTCAAAACCAAGATTAGAGTGCTTCAGGCGTCCGCCAACTCGAATCAGTCCGAAGTCATCCAAAAATGGCGATAATGATGAGATGCTGCTGGATGATGATACGCATTTCTCATGCTTAAGAGCAACGTACTCTTGCCGAAGCTGAGCCCGCTGAACAAGGCGAATTAATAGTCGAGTTCCATAACGAATATCCTCAGACGTGAGTTGCAATGTCCTTGGCAATTTTGTTCTATTGAGGAATTTGCTCACGTATCCAAAAATACGCTGCATTTTTCCAAACGAGTTGATGAACTTAAATGAAAGAGATATATCAGTATGACTATTTGATGTGAATAATACCTTTTGACGAATTTCTAACAGCTTGGTTTGCGGCGTTCAAAATTCAGGCCAGTTGAATTTTGCTTCGCGCAAGAATGCGGGACCATGCATCCAAAGTGTTGATTGTAAAAGCTCTCTTGGTGCAGCGCCTTTGGATAGAATGTCTGCTGGGTTCATGATGGTAGGAACATAGTGCCATGTCATCCCCTTTGTAAGCTCCTGTATAGCTGATATTCGATTAGCGACAAATACATTGAATTTGGATGATTCTTCCTGCAGCCATGAGAGAATGATCGACGAATCAGACCAGCAATAGAAACGACAGTTAAAAACCTTCATCTTTGCAATTTCGCCTACTAATTGTGCAAGAAGAGCAGCAGCGCTAAGTTCCAACTTAGGCACAGTTAAAGTTTTTAGTGGAGCCACGCGAGCTTTCGAACATAGCAAATGCATCTGAATGTTGTTTTTTGTGATTGAGCGAGTGTATATACAGGCGCCGTATGCTTCGAGGCTAGCGTCACAGAACGCATGAATTTCAAGCACAGCTCCTATCTGCAATACATAGCGTGGAAACGACGAGTGTTGTATGTTGACAAAGTCTTCACAAAAAGAAGACCAGGCTGTATCTAGTGAATGGGGCAAATTTTCATCCCACGAGAGTTTATCCCTCCACATACGCTGTAAGGGAATTTTTGCCCAGGTTATCGTAGGGCCGAGTAGTCCAAATGGATCATAACACCGAGCTATGGTGGCTAATACAGAGCGCTTAGTGTTTTTACTTGATTTGGGATGAGGGGAAAAAGAAAACAAAAACTTGTCTTTGAACGATCCCAGGCAAGTCCTAAGGTTTTGGTGATGTCGCTGCCATCATCGAATTTGAGAAAACTTTCTCTTTCTGTTTGCGAAATGTCGGCAAGAACTTCAGGGCTATTGGAACACCATTTACGTAGTTGAAAGTTACCTCTAGAAAGAAGACTTGCTGTTTGCTGCATAATATCTTGCACTTCCTTCACAGAATTACCTCCAGATATCATATCATCCACATAAAAGTCTCGAAGAACAACTTGCGAACCCAGGGGATACGTTGATGATTCATCAAAGGCCAGCTGATGCATGGCCCGAATGGCCAGAAAAGATGCAGGTTTAGTTCCATAAGTTACAGTATTTAAATTATATACATGAACGACTTCTTGTGGAGAGTCACGCCATAGTATATACTGCAGCATGTCATCTGGAGCAGTGACTCGAACGCACCTATACATTTTACAGACGTCTCCAGTAAGAGCTATGGGAAACGAACGAAATCGAATGAGAATATTAAAAAGTTTTGGTTGGATTGTTGGGCCTGCCATGAGCACATCGTTTAATGATAAACCAGAGGTTGTAACTGCAGAGCCATCAAATACGACTCTTAGCTTTGTTGAAGAACTATCTTCCTTGAAGACACAGTGATGTGGAAGAAAATATTTGCATTGATGAATATCTTTACTAGATACTAATTACATGTGGTTGAGATCAATATATTCTTTAATAAATGCCATATATTTTTCCTTTAGTTGCGAATTGCAAGAGTATGGAAACGATGTAGTGCCTGTGAATACGATTCACCAAGTGACTCTAAGCTAGTCTTCATAGGTAAGCGTACGGAATAGTCGCCTGAAGACAAGCGCGAATAGTTTTTCTTAAAGTGCCTTCGCAGTCGAGCTCTTCCTTTGTTGTTTTGGCGATGGGTTCAATGACATGGTCTATTTCCCAAAAACGTCGAACTAAATAATCTAGCCGAGAGTGCTAGAGTCAATGTTAGTGACTGATCGTTGACGTACGACGAACGATGACAGCTTGGGTGTTTGATGTGCCCCACCGGAAAGCACCCAACCAAAACGAGTTTTTTGGAGAGATGGTAGCCCCGGTGCCAACTGTATTTGGCCTACACAAAGAAGTTCGAAGAAAAGTCCTGCTCCTATAAGCAGATCAATACGATTGGGTGTGTTGAAGTTGGGATCTGCTAGTTGGATATTATTGGGTATTTGCCAATCGGAGGTGTTCACTGCAATGCTGGGTTGACTTTCAGTGATTGTTTGTGCAACAACAGCAGTAATGGCTGTTGAAAATTCTGAAGTCAGCGATTTTAGTACGAGGTCAACAGAGTAACCATCCGTTGAAAAGTTGACATCACCTATGCCAGATACGGCAGCTAGGGTTTTAGTTTTGCGTAGTTGTAACTGGTTTGCGAGACGAGAGGTAATGAAATGTAGCTGTGAACCACAGTCCAACAGCGTTCGACAAGGTATGAAGGTGCCAGCACGGTTTTTTACGAAAATTAGCGCCGTGGCTAGGAGCACAACATCAGACGGAGAAATGAGAGCATAAGAAGAGGCAGATAAGGATGCAGTCATGGCATTAGGTTGAAGTGTAGGGGATTGAGAAGTTACACCTTGAGCGCTGGTTGAAGTTGTAGCTGTGCTATCAAAGTGCAAAAGTGTGTGATGCCTTGATTGACAGTTGCGACAAGATCCCGATCTACAGTTGCGAACCTGGTGGTCTTGTTTGAGACAATTGAGACATAGAGATAGTTGTCTAACTTCCCTTTGGCGAAGGTTTGGCGATAGATGTAGAAAGCGAGGGCAATGGTAGATCAAATGCTCATGGGATCCACAAAACACACAAATTTTCTCTGAGCCATTAGACGCAACAAAGGATTTTTTATGGTTTGTACTCGCGGTTTTACCAGAGCTACCAGCTTGTGACTGCATAACGTACTCAACATTTTCCAGCGTCCTGCAACGTTTTTCCAAAAATGAGGATAGCTGGTCTAAAGAGGGCAACTCATGCATTGACGAACTCTCCTCCCATTTAGCTTGAGTAGCTTTGTCTAATTTTTGTGTGATGAATTGTACGATGATGCAGTCTGATATTTGCTCCCTTGAGCCAAGTGACTCCAATGCCCGTATGTGAGCGGTGAGATTATCAGAGAAATTCCGCAGCCGGCCTACTGATCCATCTGCCTTGCCCAGCTCAAATATCTCCTTTATGTGTGCCTGAAATATAAGACGCTTATTATCAAATCGTTTATGCAAGAGATCTAATGCATTTCTATAGTTAGCCTTATTTATTTCTAAGGAGCGTATGGTGTCCAAGGCGGCACCACTTAGGCAGGAACGCAAATGCTGCAGCTTGTCTACCGGCGTAAGATCACTGTCTTTATCGATGATAGATACGAACATTGAGTAGAAATTCATCCATTCCGTATAGTCCCCATTGAACTTTGGCAATGTGAGTAAAGGCAATCGCGACCGATTGGTATTTACTATAATTGACTGAGACTCTTTGGCGTTCACCTTGAATGTGGAATAAAGCAGCGATGAACTACGCCTTCCGATTTCACGTTGCAGGGTAGATTTAAGTTTGGCAAAATTAGCATCGAATTTGCTAGGCAACTCACTATTTATTGCCTCAAAATCTAATTCCTCCAAACTTGTGTGCGCCTCGTTGAAACTTGACCTCAATTCACCCAATGTCTCCAGTTGTACTCTCAGAGAGTATTCATCCATCCCGTGCAGATTCGTCGTCAAACTCAGCGATTATTCTGTTAAGACGGTTAAACATGGCATTTGCTTTTAACATAAAAAACCTCACTCGATCTGTGGCTATTGGTACGCTAGATGAAGAAGCAACAGGCGAAGCAGCGACATATGCAGCATCCTCGCTACCTGGAGTTCAATCAAGTGGCATGATGATGTTTAGGAAGGGCAAAGAATCACGTCGGGGTCACCAATGTTTAGGTCTGTAATCTTTTTTACAGGCTTTTTTATGTTTTGAAATTAACAAAATTTCAAACCAAGAAAGAAGTATTTCTTTTAATTTTATTTTGAAACACTTTATTTTATTTTTACCAATTTTCTCTTACTTTTAAGTCTTAATCTGCTCACTTTACTTATTGGAATGAATTTAAAACTAACAAAATAAGATTTTACAATACTTCAACTTAAAAATACTGTCTGGTGATCGCACCGTTAGCAGGTATGTATGTACATGTGAATTTGTGTGTGCATTGTAAAGCAAATGCTGATTTTGGAGAAAGAATGTTCAAGGGCAAATCACATGCATATGTACATACATACATACATAACTATGCAACGGGATTAGCTGAATGTTTGTATGTAATGTGGTTTTGAGCAAAAATATTACACAGTGGTTTGTAAGGAATACTATTCGTAAACATTTATGTATAATAGGATAAAATGAATAGAATTCAAAAAATGATTAGATTGTGTTTACTGCTTTAACGGCTACTGCTCCGAACAAGGAGTTTATAGGGCATTCCATTTTAGAGTAAAAAAAATTTAAAAAAGGTTGTTGCTCTGTACATATTTCAAATTGAGCGGTTTACGCATTTTGAAAGCGGATTTCACTAGCCCCCATCTAGGGCTATCAAAATCCAGGAATGTCACTTTCAAGAAATTAACCGATTATGGGGCATTCCATATCAAAGTAAAACCTGTTTGTTATTTCAATTGTCTTCTAGAGTTATTGAATTTTGAAAAATGTTCAGTTCCATATATTTTTTAGATCATGCCTCTTTTTTATAATGATTTTCGAACTGGTTCATAAATGTTTTTGTTTTTAAATAGTGTGTGCAATAACTTTATGAATAAATATGCTAAAATATTTAAATTTTTTTTTACTTTGATATGGAATGCCCCATAATCGGATAATTTCTCGAAAGTGACATTCCTGGTTTTTGATAGCCCTAGATGGGGGCTATTGAAATCCGCTTTCAAAATGCGTAAACCGCTCAATTTGAAAGTTTTACAGAGCAACAACCTTTTTGAAAAATTTAAAAAAAAATTATTTTAATATGGAATGCCCCATAATTTGCTAATTTATCTAAAGTGACATTCCTGGATTTTAATAGCCCTTGTTGGGGGCTATTGAAAACCGCTTACAAAATGCGTAAACCGCTAAATTTGAAAGTTCGCTTATAAAAATTATATTTTTGCCAAATTTTGATAAAAATAGCGTAAATTTTAAAGTCGCATCCCAGTAACAGACCACAAGCCTCTTGAAGGAAATGATATAAACTTTTGTTTAATAAAAAAATAGTTTTGATTTTGCAAAATAAAAGTAAAAAAAATTGCTTTATTTTTTTCTCAAAAGATTAAAGAAAACGCTATCGAAAACATCATCATCCAAGAATCCAATGTATGACCAAAATAAAATTCATTTGTTTGTACGTTTGGACAATGAACAACTGAACAATATTGTGTTTGTTGCCGAGACTAATCACCTTGATAAATACACATTATATAAAACCGTTAAAACAAAAAACATAATCACCCCAACAAATTTCATATGAAATTTTTATTCACGAGAAGGGTAATATGCAACAACCTGTTCGCAAAATTTTTAAAATTTTAACAACCGGTTCGAGCGAACCGGTCCGAACCGGCTGAATATCAGCACTGGTTATATACTCAAAAAAGTTTTCTTTGGTTTTCTATTAATTATTTAATTGAACGTGAATTTAACTCGGACTATACTTTTCCGGCCCTATGGCTCTTTTTGTTCTATATATTATTTTTATGGTGGAAAGCTATACTCCAAACAAAACACGACAATAACATTTACTACCAGATTTCTTGTGTTGGATTCTATTATTTCTCGGGGATGTCACTCGGATTTCCACATTGACACAATTTATCAATTTTCCATTACCTTAAATTTTGGTGTTCAAATACTTAGTTCATGTTGGTTGTTCTCATATGTACCCTCGAAATTGCTCTCATCAACAACAACTATTAGAGTCTTCCTGAGTCCTTATTTTTTTTATGGGCCGATAGTAATCTTCGTACCTATTTTTATTGAAACATTTTTTTATTAAAAACATGAAAAATCTACATATGTACTTCATTATGAAAAAAATTTATTATAATGACTCACTTTAAATTAAATTCGTATCACTTCACAAGTTTTTTTTTTCTTTCTTTACACTTCTTTTGTTTCCAAAAAAAAAACTTTATCCTTAACTATGTAAAGGCAACAGATGCTTTGAAAATATAATTTTCAAATCCAAATTAGTTTTTACCAATTGAAAAAATGTATTCAGGTGTTTTAGCTCATACTTGCTAACCTAATAGAAAAATATGATTTACTAAAAAAATTGCCAATCATTTTATATTGGAGTTTTATACAAATCAGTACAAACGACTTATCTCGTATAATAATTTTTACAAAAATGAATTTGTTTTAATAACATCCAAAGATAGTTACATATAATTAATTTTAAAGTTTGCTTACTGTATTTTTAAAACTTACATACCTAATATTTATGACTTAAATAAATATAAAAATGAATTAATATATCATTTTCTTTACAATATTCATAAAATTTTAAATAAAAATGTTATGTTAATAAATGTTAAAAATGAATTTTCAATTTTTTTTTTCAAAATGTAACTTTTCGGGGAAAAATGTATCTTTTTCGAAACTAAAATGTATCTTTCTCGAAATTTCACTGGCAACACTGCTTCTGATCAAAAACTTCGAATGTTGTGAAAAAGTTTTTTTTTAAAAGTTTAAGATTTTTCTCAAAATCAATGTTGCAAGCAATTGGTAACCTTGATTAATTTTTAGCCGATAAAACATAAATATACAGCTTAAACTTTTCATGTATCCGAATGCTTTAAAACCGCCGAATATAGCACTCTTACTTGTTTATATTCTGTTTGTTAAATTACACTCAAGATTATTATGAACTCTGTAAATTATGGTAAGAATTGGTAACTAAATCAATTAAAAAGGGTGAAAATTAGACAAAATTTAAAAATATTTAACACAAATTATGTTGGTCAAACAATATATCTGTTTCAAGATAAATAAAAGACAAGTGTTTAATTATTTAAGTTCTTTTATTATCTTTGTCTATAAGTCTTTATACATCGACATGTGCTTATCAACTAACTTAAATATATATATACAATATTTACAGGGTTGCCAAATAGGCATAATACAATTATGTAACATGCTTTCCCTTTCCCTTTTCCTAATCCTTTCCTTTTCTAATAGTGTTCCCATTCGCCATACAATTGTGGCCTTTGAATCCCCCTCCCAGTACGTGTTACATATCCCTCCACTATCGGTAGAATATCTACACTATTGGAAGTATCAGTAACGTTCCCATTGTCAGCATCCTCATAATCCGACTCATCAGACCTGTTCTCATTCCCGGTATCTACTACTACCCCCTTCTTCGTACACTGTCATCATTTTCCTGTCCCTCAATATTGTCATAATTTTCCCTATCGTCTACATTTCGTTCACTATCAGTATCATTCTCATCCATGTAATCCAAATAAATATTTTCAGCCTCGTTCTTCGTACTCACCAAAAATCGCCTATTTCTTCTATACTTATTACCATTTGCATCCTTAACTATATATGACCTATCATTAAATATCTGAACAACTAACCCGTATCGCCATTCGTTATCCTTCAAAAACAAAACTTTGTCATTAATCTTCAGCTTACCTAATACTTTCGCCGTTCTGTTGTAATATAATTGTTGTCTCCTTCTTTTCCTTACTATTCGGTCCCTAATTTGGTCCCCATCTACATTTCTTTCGTTCAACAAACAATTAGAGACAGGATGTTTAGTCTTAAGTGTTCTTCCCATAAATAACTGTGCTGGCGATAAAAGCATTTCCTGCAACGGAGTAACGTTATATCCCAAAATTTGCTCCTGATAATCATCCCTTCTATCAAGGATATTTTTCTTCAAAATGTTTTTAGCAATTGAAACCGCTTTTTCCGCCAGCCCATTACTCTGTGGGTAGTTCGGACTCGAGAATTTTAATTTAATATTATAATTCCTCGCAAAACTCTTGAATTTATAAATGTTAAATGGAAAATTGTCCGATCTTATCTCAGTCGGAAATCCAAATTTGAAAAACAATTGCCTCAAAATCCCGATCACCTCATCAATCGACTTGTTCCTCAGCCTCTCTGAGACCAACCAACCGGAGTATGAGTCAACAATAGCCAAGTACGATGCACCTGAATAGTCAAAAATATCCATTGCAACTTGTTCCCAAGCATACGCCGGTTCAGGATGCTGTTGCAATGGCTCTTTTTGATTCCTTCTACGCAATCCCTCACATATTCTACAAGTGCCTACAAACTCCTCAACATCGGTCGATAACCCAGGCCAATAATAAAGCTCCCTTGCGCGCATCCGCGTCTTCTCGATCCCAAGATGAGCAGAATGCAACAACCGCAAAGTCTGCATCTGAGCCCAGACGGAACAACTAATCTATCCCTAAAAATTTTTTTTTTTTTTTTTTTTTAATACATTTAATTTATTTATTGGATCTTCAGAAATGAAATGACAATAAGTTTTCGAATCTTAATACTAAAAGAAAATAATAAGTCCAGCCAGTGCTAGACAAAATATTATGATACTACAAAAAATTTATATCCATTGATCCAGTCATCTGTTTTGCGCTTGAGTTAAAGCAAGGGTATCCCTCCTTCTCAACCGAACATGGCCAGTAAAGTTAAGGATGTCTCGTGCAAGTGGGTTTGGATGGTGTTCAAGTTTGCTGACATATTTTGAGGCGTGTTTTGTAAATTCGACTTTCACCAAAGGAATGCCTAGATCTTTATGGATTCGAGAATTTTTAACATACCATGGAGCTGCAGTAATTGTACGTAGAATCTTATTTTGACCCCTTTGAATTTTTTCAATGTTGGATGCTGAGGCAGTACCCCATAATTGAATTCCATAACACCAGATTGGCTTTAGAATTGCATTGTACAACAAAAGTTTGCAATCCAACTTTAATGTAGAATTTCTGCCGATTAGCCAATTAATTTGCACTGCTTTTAATCTCATCTGGGTAAGTTTTGCGTCGATATGAGACTTCCAAGTTAAACGACGATCGAGGTGGATTCCGAGGTATTTGACTTCATTGTGTTGCGGGATAATTTGATTATTTATTCTGATGAACGAGCATGTATCTTTTCGCAATGTGAAAGTTATATGAATACATTTCTGTTCGTTAACCCTGATTTTCCAAAGCTCAAGCCAATTCTCTAGTTTATAAACATATTTCTGCAAATTCTGTGATGCTATTTGATGGTCCTTATGAACGCTAATAAAGGCTGTATCGTCTGCAAAAGTTGAAGTATGTATTATGGGGTCTGACGGCATATCGGATGCATAAATCAAATATAAAGTTGGACCCAGTATGCTACCCTGGGGTACTCCTGCTTCAATTGGCTGAGCGGGGCTTAAAAAATCGCCTTCTTTGATTGTAAATTTGCGACCATATAAATAACTTTTCATAAGTTTGTGGGTGTTAGCAGGCAGAGTTAATTTAATTTTATGCATTAAACCTTCATGCCAGACTTTGTCGAACGCTTGCGACACATCAATGAAAAGGGCGGAGCAGTATTTTTTCTCTTCAAACGACTGTCTTATCACATTTACCAATCTGTGTGTTTGTTCGATGGTACTGTGTTTAGCTCTGAACCCGAATTGGTGATTTGGGATACATTGAGTGTCGTTCAGAATTGGAATCAACTTAGCCAATAACAATTTTTCAAACAGTTTTGAAATTGTCGGCAGTAGACTAATTGGCCTATATGACTCTACTTTAGTGGGGTCCTTCCCTGGCTTAGGAATCATGGTAATCATAGATACCTTTCCAATCTGCAGGATAGTATTCTAGGCGTAAAATAGCATTGAAAATAAAGAGGATAATTCTTTTAGCTACACGAGGTAACTCCACAAGCATTTTGTTGCTGATTTTATCCATACCTGGAGCTTTTTTAAGATTCAGAGTACCAATAGCGCTTTGAACATCATTAAAGCTAAGTCTTAGAGGTACATGAGGTCTAATAACGAGTGGAGGCAAATCAGATGCATTATTTGAGTTGTTTATAGTAAACACATTTCTCAAATGGTTAACAAATAAAATCCCCTTCTCGGAGTCATTTCTAGCCCAGTCACCAGTCGGATTTCGCAGAGGAGGCTTTCCTCTAACTGGTCTTTTTAAACCTCGTGCCGCCTTCCATAACGAATAGTCAGATTGTGGGGTACTATCAACACCCTCCAAGTAAGATTTAAGTGAAGCCAATCTTTGGGTTTCTAAGAAATTTCTTAGTATATCTCTGCATACCCGTAGCCTAGCTTTCAGTTCAGGAGACCTGTGAATTTGCCACTCTCTTCTAACTCTTCTTTTTTCTGACAGGAGATGATCGAGTTCAGAGAAATAAGTACTGTTTGTCCTATTTCTACATTCAACGTGATAAGTGGAAGCATGATGCACAGCTCTTCGTACGTCCTCAGTAAACTTGCCAATCGACCCATCAATATCCTCGGTAGTTCTCAACACTACATTTTCCGTGCAGTGGGAACTTAAATACTTTTTATACTTTATCCAACTTACTCTGGTTTTAGATATGTCCCGAAATGGAGAGCCATTCCCTTGAAGGAAACGCATTGAAATAATAGAAGGAGAGTGATCTGAAGACAAGTCTAATGAAGGCTCAACTTGTATCGATTCTACAGGGATATTTTTCACTACTCCGAAGTCAATAACATCGGGAATCTTCCGTCGGTCCGTCGGCCAGTAGGTGGGATGACCGCTTGAGAGTACATCTAATCCCATTTTTGCAATGGTGTTGAAGAGTTCACGACCCTTCGGGGTCACCAGACGTGAACCCCAAAATGTGTGTTTGGCGTTAAAGTCACCAGCAACTAAAAATCTAGCTCAAAGGGAATTGAAGAAGCTGTAGTATTGGTGTTCTTTTATTGAAAATCGAGGTGGCGAATAAATTGATGATAAAACAAAATTGTATTGACAGAATTCAATGCAAATGTTTGTTGCTTGTAGGTAATCCTCACATATGTTGTTCATTAAATAATGTTTTATTCTGTTCTTTATAAGAATTGCCGAACCTCCACATGCTCTTCCGCGTGGATCTTTAGTATCATATAACACGTAGCCATTAATTTTGAAGTACGCTGTCGCCGTCAAGTGAGTTTCAGCAATCATCATGACATCAATCTGCTTATCCATCAGGAACTGTTCCATTTCGTTTTTATGTTGGCGGAGGCCGTTCGCGTTCCAAAAACAAATTTTTAAACAAATCATTTCTTTAAAATGGCTTGTAAGATAGTGGATTGCATTTTCAGCATTTCCTGCATCATGGATGTCATAGTGGTCGTAAAAGTGTTCATAGTTTGGACAAGAGTCTGCAATGTAGTCTCTAGAGAGTTAATATTAGGTTCGAAATATTGTGATTTAGGTTCCTGCTCCAAACCTGGCATATTAGATTTAACCACGTTTGCGTAAGAAACTTGTCTAGAACTAGGCGCCTTTACATGACTAGTGGACCGTAATAATTGAGGGAAATTGTCACTCGATGCTAAATTTGGCTGTTGAGGAGGATTAGGCAATACTGACGTCTTGTTGGTTCTTATGCCTTTTAAATGAGTGTAAATTGGACAACCTCTATAATTTGCGGTATGATTACCTCCGCAGTTACTGCATTTTTTGATTTTTGAGTCAGTTTTCGACTTGTCGCATTGAGCAGTTGCATGTAGCTCCCCACACGCAACACAAACTGACAGCAATTTACAATACGCCTTGGTGTGACCAAATTCTTGACAGTTAACACACTGGACGGGTCCCTGACGCTTATGCGGTTCTTCCACGGTGATTCTACGATGCAGAAGGTAAATCAGATTGTAGATGGGATGGGACTCGTTTTTCTTTAATACGACATCTCCAGGTTCCAATTCCACCCTAAACATAGGCTGTGGAATCTTTTCACGGTTTCTAATATTCACAACACTCTTAATCTTGAACCCTTTGCCCATTAAACCGGTCTTTATCTCCGCAGGGCCAACACATGGGTCTATACCCTTTAGAACGACTTGGAGACCTTTTGCGCTTTTGAGCTGATAGGTGTAGAAATCCCTAGCCTCCCTCTCCAACTGGTTGGACAATTTTCGAAAATCATCTTCCTTTTTCACTTGAATTTTGGTTTCGCTGATATTTCCATGTTTAATTGATGTTACGCTAAACATATTTTCACCTATTACCGAAACAATTCTTTGTACCAATTTACTGGAAGTGGGCTCTCTCAGATAAATTGGTGGGGGCTTAAACGTCTTCTTAGGAAGTTCTGGCTCATCCGTCTGGAGGAGAGCAAACCTATTTTGATCATTACTCACGGTCTTAGGAGCTTTTGAATTTGATGATACTTGAGCAGATGTTGGGCTTCTCTGTCGCTTAAGAACTGTGACGTATTTATCCATACCTACTTGTTTTCTAGGTTTGATTGCACGGCTGAATTTCAGTTTATGGGGGACACCCCTAGAGAAAAAATCTAAATATGCCATCCCCTTCAGAATGTTCCCAGGAGTACGAAAATCATAATGAAAAAGGGGGCTCACGCCCCCTATGGGCGTGGCAGTCGAAAAACGACCCGGCCCACCTACGTAGACAATATGGGTATCAAATGAAAGCTAATGTCTTCACGATTCCAGATCGTCCAGAATTTGAGGAAGATATGTTAATTTTTATAAAATGGGGGAAGGACTTTTTTTGTTTATTTCTTTTTAGCTCGGCCAGAGGCCGAGCACTCGAGATCCCCGCCGTCTAGAATTAAGACATACTGGAGTTAAAAACCCCTAAGCCCGGCCGTAGGCCGGTCACGCAGAAAACCTTTACTAAGCGAAGCCAGTATAACAAATTTTCATTAATCAATCAGAAGCTTTCAAGAGTTTTCCTCGTTTCTTAATTTTGTACTTATCCTCATTTATGATTTGACTCTTGACACGAGAACATCACTAAATATGGATTGCGTTACTGCCTTTGACATTCACGACTGGGGTCGTGAATTGGACGATACGGCTATTTTTGGAATCGTGAAGACATTAGCTTTCATTTGATACCCATATTGTCTACGTAGGTGCGCCGGGTCGTTTTTCGACTGCCACGCCCATAGGGGGCGTGAGCCCCCTTATTCATTATGATTTTCGCACTCCTGGGGTCATTTAAGGGGGCGTGGCATTTTTTTTTTTTTTCCCAGGGGTGTCCCCCATAAACTGAAATTTTGCCATTAACGACATTAAAATGGGTTTTCAGTTCCAGCCACATATTTACTATTCGCTTAAAGCCTTTTCAATAGAAAGCCATCTGGTATTTGACACCTGCGTCACTTTATGTGGGTCCATTTCGTCACCATTAATTAATTTATAAATTGTAAAAAAATAAAAATTGTAAAAAGCACTAAAGGCACTAGTGAAAAATTGAAAAAGCACTAAGTTAGTGCTTTTTCTTAGTTTGGCACTATGCATAAAATTTTGGCGTTTTGAGGTATCAAAAACCACCATAATTTTTTTTAAGCCACCATAACCTCGTCATAAACATGCGGAAACAAAAACTAATTGACGGGCATACAAATATGTCATGTATATGTGCAATCACCACCGTAGAATCACCAATCTTAGGATTGTCAGGCCCTGTGGTGACAATAGGAAATTAAACACTATCACAGAGCCAGACCGTTACCCAATTCCCCACATTCATGACTTCACACACTGGCTAGAGGATTCTACGGTATTTTCAACAATAGACTTGAGCAGAGCATACCACCAAATCCCCGTTGCACCTGCTGACATACCAAAAACCGCCATAACAACACCATTCGGCATGTACGAGTTTACACACATGACCTTCGGCCTAAGGAATGCGGGTCAAACTTTTCAGCGCTTTATAGATCACATACTAAGAGATTTCGAATTTGCCTTTGCGTACCTAGACGACATTTTGATAGCCTCAAAGAATGCAGAAGAGCATGAAAAACACGTTCAAGTGGTCTTAGAAAAATTAAAACAATTCGACATTGTCATTAATCTTTCCAAATGCAGCTTTAATAAAACCGAAGTTAAATTTCTCGGCTTCGGCGTTAATCGAAATAACATTTGAACACCTACGGAAAAAGTAGAAGCAGTTACAAAATATCCATTACCCCAACAAGTATGTGATCTGAAACGTTTTATGGGCATGATTAACTTTTATCGAAGATTCTTGCCAAATGCAGCCTCACACCAAGCAATACTGTACGAACTTGTGCACGATAATAAAAAGAACGACAAAACAATAATAAAATGGACTCCAGAAAGTAAGGAATGTAAAACCCAGCTTCGCAAAGCCACATATATTGCTTTCCCCAAATCAAACGCACCATTAGCACTTATGGTAGATGCGTCAAACACCGCTACGGGCGCCGTGTTACAACAGCTAGTTGGACACCACTTTCAACCACTAGGTTTCTATTCAGAACGTTTAACCGAAGCCCAACGCATATACAGTACGTATGATCGGGAACTACTAGGCGCATACAAGGCAGTCAATCACTTTCTACACATGCTTGAAGGAAGACAATTTTGTATTTATACGGACCACAAGCCCCTACAATTCGCGTTTAAACAAAAGCTCGATAGGGCAAACCCTAAGCAAATTCGTCATTTGGAATTTTTGGGACAATTTACCACAGATATACGGCACATACCCGGCAAAGAAAATATAGTGGCGGACACGTTTTCGCGGATAGAAGCAATGCACGTGAACAAAACTATCAATTACGACGAACTGTCCCAGCAACAAAAAGATAGCGAAGAAATAAAAAATCTGCTTAACTCAAATTCGAACTTGCAATTAAAAACTTTTACATTACCTAGCACCAGTTCACCAATTTATTGCGACATTTCGACCGTATCAGTGCGCCCATACTTAAAAACAAATTTTCGCAGAATTGCCTTCGATCTAATCCACAAAATGTGCCATGCAACGAAACAAAATTCACCGGCACAATAAGGCCCCTCTTTCTAAGTACACAAATGCTTCAGCTCGTTTTGATCACGTAAATATAGACATCATAGGTCCATTACCACTAGACTTGCCAGATCCAATTTGCCAAAAAGCTTGACATTGACCACAAAAAAACTTGATTTTGAAAAAAAAACTGGACAATTTTTCATAAAAATTAATAGAATAAAAACAAAAATATCATAAAAAGTAAAAATAACAAAAACAATATAAAAGAAACACACAACAATATAACAATTAAAATTTAGTATTTAATATATATTTTAAAGAAAACTTAGGTGTTATTTAAAAAAATATTGGTACTATCTTAAGAAAAAAAAATATTGGTTCTATTTATTTTGCCACATTATTCTTAGATAAAGAATTTTGAAAGCTTTTGCAATCCTCATTAAAATTTATTCTTATTAATATTTCGGCTTTTATAAGATCGAAGTACATTCTATTCTTATCTTTGTTATATCAATTATTTAGAACACTAAATGCTTTTTCACAAAAGGCATTGCTTATTGGGATAGAAAGCACAAATGAGACTTTTTTGAATTTTGAAGATTGCTTTCTGCACACTTTTTTAAAAAATATGACAATATTCTATTATTTTGTATACATATATGTATGTATCATATTAGTCCTTAGTTCTATTGAAAGTAAACATATGCTTTTTCGATTTGTTTAGAAATATAAAGTTATTTTTTTAAGTATTATTACATAGCTACATAGAATAAATTTGAGGAAAAAAATGAACTTATAAAAAAACTTGACAAATCACTTTTTCACATGACACTTGACGCGCATTAAAAAACTTGACAATCAGGCCAAATCAGGCCCATCTGGCAACCCTAATTACCACCATCCAGAGGCTTTCGGTACTGCCTAACTATGATAGACCGCTTTACTCGCTGGACAGAGGTGTGTCCCTTGAAAGACATTACGACAGAAACAACAGCATTCGCTTTCTATTCAACCTGGATAGCAAGGTTCGGGATTCCACTCAGGGTAACAACAGACCAAGGCCGCCAGTTCGAGTGCAATTTCTTCAAGGAGTTAACTAAGCTTTTATGAATTAACCATTTAAGAACCACCGCTTACCACCCGGCCGCCAACGGCATAATAGAGCGATTCCACAGACCACTAAAAGCTGCAATTAAGTGTTACAACAACGAAAACTGGGTAGAAGTATTACCACTTATACTCATAGGATTTAGAGTTACATACAAAGAAGATATCGATGCAACATAATCCCAACTTGTATACGGATCAAGCTTACGCATACCATGTTTATAATTTACACACTTAAAATACACGCAATAAAGATTCTAAATGAGACTTTTTCCTCTTGCGAGTATTAATTAAAGAATTTTTTAAAAAAATTTTTATTCGAAGTTTTCTTCAAGTTGTATATTTCTGTTATATGTTTTACATTAGCCTTCCGTTGGAAAGCATAAAAGCAAAATCAAACAAAAATTAACATAGAGACACTAGCAAAATGTAATGCATTTTCTGGCCTGCTAAAGCCGTCATCAGCATATCTATATATATAAAATTCAATGTATGTATGTATGTATGTATGTATGTATGTAACGTATAGACTCCAAAACGGCAGAGCCGATTTTGATGAAATTTTCACAGCATGTTACTGTGACTCTGGAAGAAATAATAGGGTACTTTTTTTTACCACGCCCACTTTTTTAAAATATTGTAATTGAAGACCAAACCTCTGGACCGCTATTTTTGAAATTTTCACAGCATTTAACTGGGACTCTGGTATGATTAATAGGGTACTTTTTTTGGCCACGCCCATTTTTACGCCCACTTTTTAAAAATTATGTAATTGCTCCCATATAGTTTTTAACAGATTTACTTCAAATTGTATACACATTATATACTCCAGGCGAGGTAAAAATAAAGATTTCTTAAGCCACGCCCCTTTCACGCCCCTTTTCACGCCAAATTTTTGAAAGTTTTATACTTTTTGTTCTCTATACAAATTTGTTCATTCCAACGTATTTTTTTCATTTGGTAGTATATTGCTCTTAATACTGTTAACGTCGCCATATAACTATGAACCACGCCTACTTCATCGCCCCCTTTTTTTAATTCAGATACTTACTTATACCACTAACAATGTTTGCTATACAAAATACTTTTTTTGTAATTTGTATTTACCTAAAGTTTTATATACTTTTTAACTACATACATTTTTTTATTACCAAATCCCCATTTTTCGCCCCATTTCACCTTAAATTATATTGCTTTTAATCTATATATATATATATAAATGAATGTGTGTCTGTATGTTTGTGCTTAATAGGAGGCCAAACCCTTGGACCAATCTGCCTGAAATTTTTACAGCATGTTACTGTGACTCTGGAAGGAATAATAGGCTATATGAAGTTTTGATTGTACAAACGGGGGTGGCACCGCCCATATAACCCACAAATTTAACCCGCCATATTTTGGGCATTTTTTGACGTACGTCGGTGATATTTGGTACATATGGTATTGGCATAATTAGGAATACGTACCAGGAGAAAAGTGAGTGGGACCACGCCCCTTTTTAGGAAAATTACAAATCGTAATATAGTCTTAACTACTGGACCGATCGTCATTAAATTTTCACAACAGGATATTCTTACGAAATAATAAATTCTTGATTATGTAAGTGGACAAAGGGGCATGGTCTCGCCTAAAGCATTGCAATAAATACATTAAAATTAAATAAATAAATGTTTGTAAATATATAAATACGTTTTATTTTATGACGAGGGGGGGGGGGTAGCAAAGCACACCGGGTTTAGCTAGTAACATATAAAAGAAATATACAAAAATAAATATGTAGTATGTAGTGTATACAATTTATTTTCAAATAAATTGTATATTTACTTGAAGAAAACTTCGAATAAAAATTTTTATAAAAAATTCTTTAATTAATACTCGCAAGAGGAAAAATTCTCATTTAATAAATAAAAAAGAGTTAAATATACAAAGTTTGAAAATAAAACACTATTACGGCTTTAGCAGGCCAGAAAATGCATTACATTTTGCTAGTGTCTCTTTGTTAATTTTTGTTTGATTTTGCATTTATGCTTTCCAACGGAAGGCTAATGTAAAACATATAACAAAAATATATACAAAAATAAATAGTAGTGTATACAATTTATTTTGAAATAAATTGTATATTTAAAAAATAAAAAATAATTGTTAGGTAATATATGTATAATACCTAATGTACGTATGTACATGTGTTATCATCATTAACGTGTTAAGGAAAATAAAACTTAATGTGTCACATATTGACTTAATTGTAAACATTGTTATAAATGTTTGTATGTGGATATGCATACATACTCGTATGTACATACATACGTGTATTAAAACAACTTATTTGTACTAATTTCACTAATCGACATAATAAAAACTGAAAAATCTTACGCAATGTTTACAGCTATGTTCATTGGAATAGCATTGCAAATTTGAAATTTTCTTACATACATATTTTCTTTTATACTAGCTTAACTCAGCGCTTTTCACTATGTTAATCATAGTAAAATAAAAAATTGCTGAAGGGTGTGGTGAAAATGAAATGGATTTAAATAATACCGATACATTGCCAACGATAGTGTAAAAATTAGGATGCCGTTGCATTGGATTTGAAAATCCCGGGATTCGGGATTTTAAAAATGAAAATCCCGGGATCCCTGGATTTTTTTCATATTAAAACTAATTGGTTTATTAATAATAAAAACTTTTTATTTCAAAAAAATAACTTATATCTACTATATATATAAAAGAGTAACGTGACGTGATTCATTCATCATCGCACAGCCCAAACCGCTAAAACTAGAAACTTGAAGTTTGGGTAATGGGTTCCTTTTACAACATGTAGATCCACTAAGAAGGGATTTTTGGAAATTCGGTCGTTAAGGGGGACAAATGGGGCAAAAACGGGTAAAACCAGTACCTCTATATTTCCAAACCAAATAAACTTAGAAATAATATTTTAAATGCGTCCACCTTTAATGTAACATAAAGAGATTTACTTTAACAAACTAGGAAACTGATTTTGGCATTTTGAAAAGGCCGAATTGTCACCTCTGTATAATCTGTGGTTATTCTCTACAAGCTCTCTATATCCTTTACCCAGAATATGTTCATTCCTTCTAAATCTATATCTACAAAAACCCTAGTATTTTTATTACCAATTATTTTATTCACGGATCCTAAAATTAATTTTCTTGTCTGACGTTTCCTTTTGTACTTTTCTCCAATTTTTTTATTACGATTAGATATTGATTTTTTGGAGTTAAATATGCGGGATCTTACATGGCCATACATTTTTCTCTTATTTCCAATGTAATTTCATGTTTTCGGTTGGGTATGTATTCTGATAGATCTTCTAGTTGAGTAGGTAACTTCATTTGTTTATTATTTAGCTTGGCGGTGTTTGTTTTTCAGGGATTAGATTCTTTGGACGCATGTCCAAAGTAATCAATACGTCCCTGCTCCTCTTTCCCTGTATGCATTCAGGACATCTAGGTGCTATTACATTTATCTTTCACGTAAATTGCAATCTCTAAAACAATGACCTTGAGATTTGCAATTCCAGCATGTTAACATTGCCTTTTGTGGGCCGACATTCATGGCAGCCACCTCCTCATAAATTTTTAACATTTCTTATAAAGCATTGTTGCGGTATATTATTTCGTACTTCTCTTCGGGGAAAGTTTCGTTCAGCTTCGATACATTTTATTTTCAATTGCTCCGCTAAGTAAACAGCTATTGGGTAAACGATTCTAGCTACGCTTTCTCTCAAATTTCGTTTTATTATTTTAATTATATCATATTCCGGGATTGGCTGTACAAGCTTTGAGCGTAGTTTATACATGGACTGAAAGAAATTATCTATTGTTTCATTTGGCTGTTGCTTTTTTTCAACTAGATCTCTCATTATCTCGAAATTAGATGTATTTATTTGATATTGGTTCCTGTTTAACCTCCCGTTGTCACATGCAAGTGCAAGTTCGAAAAACTCAATACACTTACAGTTTTTTACTAACCCAATCATATTTTTCGCACTTACAGCTCAACTTGCAAGAAATTAATTTATTTAATAGACATTAATAGTTATAAAATAAATAAATTTTGAAGAAATTTTGCTGTTTACACGAGTTTGAAGCATTTTGAAGAGCAATTTTGAAGAAAATTTCAATCGTGTAAATCTAGCTTAAGTAAACTTTTGTAGTATACCTAATAAACTAAAAGAATTTAAAGTTGAAATCAGTTTGTTGGGACTTACCACAGTTTAAGTGACTGTGAATTAAGAAGTTTTACTGCGTTAAACTTTTTAATATCTAATGCTTTCGAGGCATCATATACTATACATACATAATTCTATTTTTGTACTAAAAAGCTTCTATGGGTAAGTATAAAAACGCAAGTTTATGTAAGAATATTGTTTTTAATTTAATGCAGATTTTGATTCTGACGATCAACAAAATGATCCGAATTTTGTAATTCCTAATAGGTCAGGTGGAAGAGTTGACGCGAGGAAAACGTGTAGCTCCAGCTCATGCGATGAGTCCGATAGTGACTTACCATTAAATTTGCGAGACATCAAACAAATCATCACAAATAAAAAAAAAAATGTTTTTTCGACACCAGTAGATTTATTTAAGGAAACACCACAAAATTCACATCCCAAAAAAAAAAAAAAATCAACGGAGAAAGTTGATGATATAAAAAGTTTATATAACTTTCTATCATTAGATGCAGTGGCGTATTATAATGATTTGTTTCAAATAAATTAATATATAGTGCATGTACATTGTTTTCTTATTGAATTAATTAACCTAGAAGTTTCTTTTTTGAGTATAAAGTTATCTTGTTTTAATAAATTTAAAACATAATTATAAAATTAACTTAATATGAAATGAAGATGAAGATGAAGATTTTGTTATATTAAAATATAATCTCGCTTAAATATCTACATACATACATATGCTTATATGTATATTAATGCATTTTTCTTCCTTTTTTTTTTTTTTTTTTTTTTAACTTCCCTTTATTATTACACCTGTCAACAAGATGACAATAAGTAATTTAATTTACAGAGGTGGGATGATAATTATCTTAAATCAGTACCTAAGATAACTTAAATCGAATTATTGAATGGTAAGTAATATATAAATTTTTTAGTATCGCTCAGCTAGATCTGAAGGTGTATACCGTTTAAGTCTTCTAGGTGCCAGGATTTCGTTTGCCGGCAACTGTCTGAGTTCCATGTTGGAATGTTGTGTTAAACGAGTTGTATGTTTAATGCTGCTGATACGGATAATTTCTTTTATTGTTTTGACGTTTAGATCTCGATGTATGTCCTCATCTCTAATATACCATTCTGCGTTGACAATAGTTCGCAATATTTTAGATTGAACTCGTTGAATAATTTTTAAGTTTGTTGTGCTAGCTGTACCCCATATTTCTACCCCGTACTTCCAAATTGGCGCTATAATTGTGTTGTATATAAGTAGTTTGCTTTGAGTTGTTAGTTTAGATTCTCTCCCTAACAGCCAAAATAATTGTCTAAACCTGTTGTTTATTTCTTTTTTCTTTTGAGTGATGTGATCTTTCCAGTTAAGTTTTGAGTCAATTATAATGCCAAGATACTTCGCCTTTGTATCCATAAGAATTGGTAGAGTATTTATTTGAATAGGTTGAAAGTTTGTTATCTTTCTATTAGTGTAGATTACTTGAATTGTTTTATCACTGTTTACTTGAATTCCCCAACTACGGAACCAATTCATTGTATTATTGAGCAGTTGTTGTAAGTTTTGCATAGCCCATTTGATGTTTGCGTGTGATGATAGTAGAACAGTGTCGTCAGCAAATGTTGCTATCATATTGTTATTTGTTGTAGGAGTTGGAATATCTGATGTAAACAGGAGGTAAAGCATTGGTCCGAGGACACTACCTTGAGGTACTCCAGCTTTTATAGAAAGTATTTTTGAATACTCGTCTTTATATTTAACATAGAATCTTCGGTTTTGTAGGTAGTTTTGTAGTATTAAGAAGAATTCTTTTGGCAATTGATTTTTTAGTTTATGAAGAAGACCTTTGTGCCATACGCTATCAAACGCCTTTGCAACGTCGAGGTATGTTGCAACGCAAAAGTTTTTTTTGTCAATATCAGACGATATTTTATTTGTTACTCTATGAATTTGTTGTATAGTAGAGAACTTTCGCCTAAATCCAAATTGGTGTTTGGGGATGAGTTGTCTTTCTAGAAGAATTGGTTCAATACGTTCATAGAAGAGTTTTTCGAAGATCTTTGACAGCAGTGGCAGAAGGCTAATTGGCCTGTAAGATGTTGTTTTTGAGGCATCTTTGTTTGGTTTAGGAATAGCGATTATCTCAGCGACTTTCCATACTTTTGGGAAATATTTAATATCTATAACTGAATTAAATAAATTTCTTAAATAGACTAGGGCCTTATTCGGCAATTCTTTTAGTAGTTTTCCGGTGATCTGATCATAACCAGGAGATTTATTATCTTTTGTTGTTTTTATAATTTTTTTAATTTCATTAATTGAAATTCTTCTGATATGAGAGTTGGAAGAGCTGTTTGGAAAACTTTGAAGAGTTATATCCTTTTCGTCCATTGGATTTGTAAAGGTTTTAGAAAAATGATCTGCAAGAACATTAGCTTTTTCTTCATTTGTGCGGGCCCATGTGAGATCAGGTTTTTGGATCGGCGGCTGATGTAAAATTCCATTATTTATTTTTTTGGTTGCTTTCCAGAGCGAGAAATTTGTTGTAGCTGATGAGCCAAGGTTAGTAAGATATCTTTGTAGTTTATCTTCTTTTTCCTTCTTTAGCAAGTTTTTGAGATCTTTTGTGAGCCTATTAAGGTGGGTTTTGTCCTGAATTGACCTTGTAGTTTGCCATCTTTTTCTTAATCTTCGTTTGGCTTTTATTTTCTCTTGGATGTGAGGTGGGATACTGAATTTATCTACTGTGTGTGTTCTGGATGGAGTAGAATCACTAACCGCGTTTATAAGCGTATCATTGAAAAAAGTTATAGAATTATCCAATTCTTCTTCGGTTTTTAGCGATATATTTGTCTCGAGTTTTGTCTCTAAGATTTCCCTGAAACAATCCCAGTCGGTTTTCTTGTTGTATATAAATTTATTTTGATTGGATAGAAGTACATCGGTTTGGTATATAAGTACCACTGGAGAGTGGTCAGAAGATAATTCAAAGCATGATTTTATATTTAGATAATCATGTCTTATATTCTTGGTAATAAAAAAGTCTAAGAGATCTGGTTTTTTGTGAGTGTTTGTAGGCCAGTAAGTAGGCTCTCCAGTACTTATAAATTTGCATTTGAATTCATTTATTACCTCTAGTAAATTTTTTCCTTTCGATAGTGTTAATCGAGATCCCCAAACTGTATTTTTGGAGTTAAAATCACCACCCACTATAAACCGATTCCCAAGAGATTTAAGGAGTTCAAGATATTCAATTTTTGTGTTATTATGTTTCGGCGGGCAGTAGACTGCAGATAATACAAATGGACCGTGTATATCTTCTATTAAAATGGAAGTAGCTTGAATATAATCTTTTCTAAAATTCTGTAATTCAGTACATTTAATGGATTTTCGTATTATTATTGCTGTACCCCCATGCGCTGTGTTGTCAGGATGATTTGTATAAAAGATTGAGTAGTTTGGTATGGCTATAAAGCTTTTTTGTGTGAAGTGGGTTTCAGAGACAAGTAGCACGTCTACTGAAGAGCGATTTAAAAATAATTTTAGTTCGAGTGTGTGTTGGATAAGCCCGTTCGCGTTCCATTGTACTATATTAAGTTTACTTAGTCTGTCCATCGAGCTTAGTTAGAAGTACTGTGATAATGTTCATCATGTTAGATACTTGAGAAATCAGTTGCTTCATCATATCTTTAAGGTCTTGCATATCATTACTTATTTGCGGTGTAGTGGAACTGAATAAAGAATTACTAATAATGGACATTTCCTCAGTATTAGGGTTTTGACTCTGTGCTGTTGCTTGAGCGTAAGTCACTGTTGGATTTATTCTACTGTTTGTTGTAGGTACGTTTCGAGAATTATCAGCTTGTTGTGTTTGGTGTTCTTGGACGGTTATTTTTTCTTTGTTTCTTAGTGGAGGAAATTGCTTAATTTTGAGGGATTTGTATACCATACATCCTTTATAATTTGCGGTATGGTTTTCACCGCATAACGCGCATTTAATATGTTCGCTTTTCTGTTTGATTGGGCAAAGCATAGTTTTGTGATCTCCAGCACATTTAACGCAAACGGGGATTTTGTTGCAAAAGTTTTTGGTGTGGCCATATTTTTGGCAGTTTGTACATTGAGGTAAAGTTCTTTTTGAACGTGGAGGTTCAAAACTAATTTTACAGTGTAAAAGGTGGGTTAAAGAATATATTTCCTTATTATTTTGACTTGATTTAAGTTCAATAGAAAACAGAGATAGTGGTTTTTTTGTACCAGTTTGTAGGATATTTTGGATATGTGTTACTTCGTGTCCTAGTTCACATAGTTCTTTTTTTATTTCCTCTTTATCGGTTGAATAATGCATATTACGCAAGAAAACCTTGAAACCTTTTTGTTCTTTGGGTTTATAAGTGTAGTATTGGGTGTTTTTAGCTCTTAATAGGTTTACTATTTGGGTGTAGTGAATAGATTCTAAAGGTTGAATTTTTATTTCATTTTCTTTAAGAACACGTATTTCGTAATGACAATTTGGTAGGGAGTTTAAAGCATTATTGAGGTTATCTATGAATTGCACGTTTTGAACATATATTGGTGGGGGCTTTGTAGGTTTATTTTTTTCTGGTTGTTTGTGGGGAACACCATCATTTTGAATTTGGTCTTCTTTATTTTCATTATCATCAATAGATAATATTTCAAACCTATTTGGGGTTGAAGGTTGGCTTAACCAGTAAGATTTTAGTGTTTTTTGTGGCTGCTCTTTAGTTTTAACTTTTTTATTGCTGTTTGTGTTTTCAATAAGTTTTGTGGGTGAGTTACGAGCAGCGTTGCCGATTTTGGTTATTTCTAACCAAAATTGGTTATTTTTTTTCTCAATGTGTACATGTGTAGATTTTTTTTGTTTTGGTTATTTTTTTTACTGAAAATATTTAGATTTTAAGACAATTAGTAATATATTGCAAGCAAAAGAATTGTGCAAAAATCAACAAAATGCCCATTTTGTTTGGTCTGCCAAAGACAAATTTTAAAACTCAAGCTGTGACATTTTAAGTAAAAGTGATCTCCATATTTATTGTAATATAATTACATGTTTTTTAGTATTTAAGAGAGTAACTTTCTAGTTCCTTATTTTATTGCCAATGAAAAATTTTTTGTTTTTATTATATACTTTTTATTTTTGTTTAAGACATTAAAAATTAATAATTAAACTTGCAAAACTTAATGTAAAGTATTGGAATTTTAAATTTTACAAATTGTAGCATTAGCTTATGTTTCTTTGCATTACTTTTTGCAATATATGACGCTTAGTTTTTTAAAAAAATTATTTTTTAGTATTAGGAGTTGTGTTGTAAAATACGTTGTTTTATGTTTTTTTTGTTACCTTAAAACACAAATTATAGTTAAAATTACAAAAAATAAATAAATAGTACATGCATTTAAATTTGGTTATTTTTTTTAAATTTGGTTATTTTTTTCATAAATGTTGGTTACAAAAAATTTTTTTTCGTGGCAACACTGGTTACGAGGCCTCTTTGATATGTTACTGTTTTTTAATTTCTCTTTATTTAAGGGAGTATGAATTTCATGTAACTTACTTGCAGCGTTACCGTTGATGCGACTAAAGTGGCAATTTGACCCTTTTACAGATGCCTTGCCACTTTTTGTGTACCTTTTTTTGTTTTACTTGATACTTATTAGTTTTTTTTTATTAATTTTTTTATTATATGCATATGTAAACATACATCATATACAACATTTAAATGAAAAAAATACGATTTTTATTTTTGTTTTGTTTATTTTCCATCTTTTTAAAAGTGGTGCCCCTTTTTTTTAATAAATCCCCTTTTTGTGCGACTTTCTGAAATTTGCCAACGGTAACGCTGCTTACTTGTTGTCATTATTGGTAAGTATGAGAAGGCTGTTGATGTTACTGTTGTTGTTGCTAAAGCAGGGATGTCAGCGTCATACACAATTGTGTAAGCAAAACTCACATGTACGCTTACGCTCTTTTATTTTGCGAGCGTAAAATATAATTGTTTACTGCAAAACACTCTCATTCAGCGGGAAGTATCGCACGTCTTGTTTTGAGGCCTCTAAACAGAAATAATATATTTATTATTTATTATCTTTGTTTCTATTGGCTCATAACCTAGTCATAGAAAAAGCATACTTTAAGTAAAAGTAGACTTTTAAACAACAAAAACATATAAATTTTGTTCTGAATTTAAAACAAAAGCATGCTTTTGCTTAAAGTATGCTTTTTCTATGGGCCATTTTGTTTTATTTTTGTTTTTAACATTGTACAATGATTAAAAAAAACAAATTGCTTGTGGTTTTTGTACGAGGTGTACTTGTTGTAGTATCAAGAATAACTGTGATGAGGCCTCGTAATAGGCCTCGCAACCGCAGTTTTCTCCCGCTGGGAATGTAAAAGTCAAGAGTAATCGCACCAACACAATCATAATTGACACCACTGTGCTAAAGCTAGAGTTGTTATTGCTGAGTACGATGTTGTGGTAGTTGTAGTTGTTGGTGCGAGAGTAGTAACCAAAGAGTAAGGAGTTGTGCTATTAGTTGTAAGTGTGGGGGTTGTTGAAATAAATTGGAATGTAGTTGCAGTTATTTGAGTATCAGTTGTTGGAGTAGTACATTGAGAGCTCCAAGAGAGGGGTTTCAATTGCGATTGCTCAGTGAGACTAGGATATTTGTGGTGATCATTCGGATTGTAATCTGATGCAGATGCATAAGTATTTTGAGCGGGAAGAGAGTTTGAGCTTATTGATGTTGCTTGACCATTCGCACTTATAACACATAAGCTATTTACTGTAGTAAGGTTTAACTGAGACAGATGTTTATCACTTTTTTTATTGTTAGGGGAGCGGCACCTCTCCGGCGGGGGAGAGCGCTCAATGGGCATTTTTTATTTTCTATGCTTATTTATATTTTAAACTTTTGATTATTATTTAGTATGTAGCATCATTAACAGCGGATAATGATAGCTGATTTATTTTAATTTTGTTTATTTTTTTTAGCGTCTTTTCGCAATATTTTTATATGCTTTTTATATACTTTTTGTACTTAAAAGATGATTTTATACGGAGCGAGGAAAAAAACACGTCCGCACTGCACGAAATTAATTAATTTTTCTTCCTTAAAAATATTTTCTAACATTTTGTTCTATATGCTAAGAAATGGGAATAATGTCGTAAATACGTGCATATAGAACAAAACACTTTCTTTTAAAACGCTAGTTGCTTCTAGCCACTCTTCCAAAAACAAACAAATACATTGTAAAATGAAATACAAAGGGTTTTCCTTTTCCCAGTAAGAAAATCATGGTATTTTTTTCGGTTCAGTTTTTTTAATTGACATCTAAACTTTAACATCGACTTTCTCAAAACAGATTTTTGGCATATAGAACACAATAATTTACGAACGACGGTATGTCGAGTGATGTGAAAAAAATACGTTCCCTCCGAGCTACATATACAGGAGAAAAAAGTAAAATGTGCAAAAAGTCCGGGTCATCCAAAGATGAAATGTAACAGTCCTTCTTATTCTGGTTTGATGAAATGAGATTTTTGAACAGCAGAATTGCCGTAAGAAATTCGTCTGATAACTCAGAAAAGGTTTCCGTAATTAAAATTTTGGGGACCAATTTATGCTAATTGTTTTATACCCACTTTCTTTACAGACTAATAATCTAAACTCACAACAACTTGACGAATCAACTCAGGAATACATACAGAGCGACATCTTCACAAACAAAATAAACAAATGAACGTCCAAAAGAAGATGAAGATAGTAAATTTAATGAAGCTTTGCAAAAACTGATTGATGCATCTGACAAAGGAAACGAGATCACTTTTTTTGGAACAAGCATTGCATATCAACTACAAAAACTCCGTGAAGAAGATGCATATGAGTTGATGGGAGATATGCCACTGTTGTTGACGAAAAAAATGTTAAAAATTGCACGAGATTGCAGATTTCGTCCAATAACTGAAAGCTAAAGCAGTTGGTGTTCTGCAAAATTATTGTAAGGTATAAACTCTAGCACTCCCATTGCCAAGTGTTCCAAAGAGCGCCCCATTTCGACAAGCACAAGCACATCCACTTCAAGGGATATTCTAAGTTGTGCAATTTTGAACGCAGAAATTGAATTAGAATAACTTTTAAAAATTATTAATGTTTTATAATTTAATCAATTAATAATACATACAAAATCAGCATACAAAAACCATTATTTTTACCTTTTTTACTTATTAAACAATGAATTAATAAAATTAATTTGAAAATCTATATACATATGTATGTATGTATATATAAATAAATGTTTGTATGTATGTGTGGGGACACATATTTAATATCTAAAATTTACTTGTTAAAACTTTTACTTTTAAATTTTGTATAATAAATTTTAATTATCTTTGCTTTGAATTTTGTGTTTTTAAGTTTTTATAATTTTAAATAAATAATTTAGTTTTCTTTTAACTTTTCTAAATAAATGTTGTTTAATTAACTACATTTAATTGGTGACCCCGACGTTCAAACAATATTTATTGAAATGTCTTCTCCTGAGAGAACAGCTTCAACAAGAAATATTGGAGATGCTCCAAGTGCATATATTGTTTCTTCAAGTATTCAAAAACTGCCACCTTTTTGGAAGGAGAATCCCAAGCTATGGTTTATGCAAATTGGAATTTCTGCTATTACACGAGATGAAACCAAGTTTCAGTATGTTATTGGATCATATTGATTCAAATTTTTTACCACATATTTCGGACATTTTGGAATTACCTCCATCTGATGACACCAGTAAGTACCAAGCTGTTAAGGATCGCTTAATTGGAACCTTTTCTGAATCTCAAGAGTCTAAACTTCGCCGACTTTTAAAAAGTCATCAACTAGGCGATCAGAAACCCTCGCATTTCCTTCAAATTATGAGAAATCTTGCTTCTGGTCAACTTAATGATTCATTACTCAAAACTCTTTTTTTTGGAACAATTACCTCAAGATGTCAGATCGATTCTCGTTATTAGTCAATTAAGTGATGTTAGTGCATTGGCACAGCAAGCCGATAAAATTATAAGTCTACGTTCACCACAACTTTTTGAGATGAATTCAACTGAAAATTTTGATATTTCTATGTTATGTCAAAAGATCGATGCATTAGAGAAGAAAGTTAACAACTTTACTCGTAGTCGTAGTACTGAACGACAAAATCGAAACTCTTCAGCGTCTGGTAAGTCAAGAAATCGAAGCAAATCTCGAAATAAAGATTGGTGCTGGTACCACAACAGATTTGCTGAGAAGGCAACCAAATGCATCAAACCCTGTTCTTCATCAAATCTAATCAAATCAAATTTTTGCTGCTAATGGTTCACAAATTCGTACTTATGGTACTAAAATTTTACACCTGGACTTAGGACTTCGTAGAAATTTTTCGTGGAATTTTATAATTGCAAACGTGTATAGATGTCTATCAAGCTACAACAATTTCCGGAATAAAAAACAAACACAATATTTATCACCATATAGAAACAACTAGACCACCCGTTTTTGCTAAGGCTCGTCGTTTAGATCCTAATCGTCTTCAAATTGCCAAGAAAGATTTTGAATTTTTACTCCAGTTTGGTATTATTAGACCGTCAAAAAGCAGTTGGTTGAACCCGCTTCATATGGTCTCTAAGAAAAATGGTGAGTGGAGATGTGTAGCTGATTATCGATTTATTTAAATAAAACAAGTAAGAGTGCTAAATTCGGCTGTGCCGAATCTTAAATACCCTCCACCTAAACGTAATAAGAAATACAAATACTACACTGGTTAGAGGACTTAAATATTTTTATTCTGTGTTTTCTATTCAGGCTTAGTGCAAATTTTATTAGTATTTGATAAATTGTTTGAAAGACAATTTTACGACCAACATAATTTATGTTAAATATTTTGAAATTTTGTCTAATTTTCACCATTTTTAATTGATTTAATTACCAATTCTTACCATAATTTACTGAGTTTGTCTGATGTTCATAATAATCTTGAGTGTAATTTAACAAACAGAGTATAAAAAGGGGTACAATTCGGTTTTAGTGACTTTGCTCAAAAAAAAAAAAAAAAAACAAAATCAAATAGGGTTTTTAGGGGAGATGCCAACAAAAAAAAAATTGTTCGCGGTCTCGCATATTTTCGAGGGGGCGGGCTCTTAAAGTTGAAAATATATAGGCCTATATCTCGGGAACTACTGGGTGTCTGATAAAATATGGACCGAATATGGGTTAAATCCGAAAAGAATATTTTTTGACCCGAATTTATTTGTTTTTTGGGCCGATCTTCTTAAATTTTGGAACAGTTATTTTCATGCATATGAGGATATTTCACGTCGAATTTCAACATAATAACGGTATATTTAAGATATCGTCACCTGAAATGCAAAAGGGCGTAACAACATATTTGAAAATTTTACAGGAGATAAAAAAAAACTTTATAAAATCAAATCTATTGAAGTTAGCGTTATGATTTTTTCAGATTAGCATTATAATACGATGATACATTTATTTCTTAAGACAGAATTTACTTTCAACGTTGTTTTTATTAGTTGTGTGGGATGCGCCCTTTTGAATTCAAAATACCTGAAATCAAAAGGGCGTAACATCACAAATTTTTTTTTAGAGTTGGAAGGAATAAGAAGTACAAATAGAGATGCTTTTTATATGCATTTAATTTTATTAAGTATATACATTTTATTAAGTAACTGAAAATTTAAAAACAATATAACATTTCATTAAATAACGGTTAAAAAAATTAAAGATGGAATCCATTGCACATTCACAAAAATTAATGTGGACTTAGTATAAGAATTTTCTATGGTTAGTTTTTATGAGTACTGGGTTAATCTTCAAACGGAATGTTGTCATAAAATAAGTGGCAATCTGCAGGTATTAATCTTTTCTGATCTTGAAGGTGTTGCCACCTCTTTTTTGAAATTTTTAATGTCTCCGTATGTAATTGCGAAGGCTGTTCAACGACGAAGTTCCTTTTAGTTCTTTGAGGAAGTTCTCGATATTCATTTTCTATATTAGTTTTGAAATAAATGACAAAAAAAATAACAAACGTACCCACCAGCAAGTGAAAATTAATATTAACCCTCCGTTGCCACATGCAAGTAAACTTACACTTGCATGTGGCAACGGGGGGTAAGAAACCAAACGAAAACTGAAACGCGCTGCCGTTATTGCCAAACTTACTCGTAAACGTGAAAATTTGGTACACGCTGAAAAATATTAAAATGAAATTTAAACTGGCAACAAACCATAATTTTAAAATTTTGGTATTTGAATTTCAGACAAAAAATGTTTTGAAATAATATAGAAGAAAGAATTTTATTAATATATATTTTTTTATACCCTTCACCATCGTGAGAAGGGTATATATAAGTTTGTCATTCCGTGTGAAATTTCCACAATATAATTTTCCGACCCTATAAAGTATATATATTCTGGATCCTTATAGATAGCGAAGTCGATTAAGCCATGTCCGTCTGTCTGTCTGTCTGTTGAAATCAGTTTTTTGAAGTCCCCAGATATACTCGGGATCCAAACCTTCAATAATTCTGTCAGAAGTGCTTTCGAGAAGTTTGCTATTTAAAATCAGCAAAATCGGTTTAGGTCAACCAGAGTTATGAACCAATATGTGAGACCACCTCCATAAAAATTTGATATTTTTCGTCCATTTTATTGCAATATTTTGAAATATATTGCAGATAATACCATGAAATTTTGTATACGTTGTTTGTGCTATAAAAGAAGAAAGTGTGCGGAAAATAGTAAGAATCGGTCCATGATTTCTCATAGCCCCCATACAAATATATATATTCCCGAAATATGGCTTAATGATAAATAAATGCCTATAAAATTGGAATATCAAGACAAAATTCAGCAAAAATAAGTTTTATAGAAAAAGAAATCTCAAAACGAAATTTTTTTTTAGTTCGGTCCATGTTTGACCATAGACCCCATATAAAGTCCACTTCCAAAATTCACTTAAATACGTATAAAACAGATATAAACAATAGTAAACGGCTAAAATTCGACATAAATAATCTCTATAGGCAAATAAATTGTTGTACTAAATTTTATGGTGGTCGGCCCAGAATTGGTCATAGCCCCCATACAAAAATCTTCCCGAAATATTGCTCAATTATACATAAATGCCTATAAAATTGGAATATCAAGACAAAATTCAGCAAAAATAAGTTTTATGCAAAAAGAAATCGCAAAACGAAATTTTTTTTAGTTCGGTCCATGTTTGACCATAGACCCTATATAAAGTCCACTTCCAAAATTCACTTAAATACGTATAAAACAGATATAAATAATGTTAAACGGCTAAAATTTGACATAAATACTCCTTATGGGCAAATAAATTGTTGTACTAAATTTTATGGTGGTCGGCCCAAAATTGGTCATAGCTCCCATACAAGTACCACATTTGAAAAAGACATTTTTCCCTATATATATTGTATAAATATCGGTACCGCCTCAAAACTTTGCACAGATCATTTAAATATATACAAAAATCATCCCACAAGAAGATCGGCCCATAATTTTCCATAGCTGCCATATAGAACCATTTCCAAAAAACAAATAAATTCGGGTCAAAAAATATTCTTTTCGGATTTAACCCATATTCGGTCCACATTTTATAATCATGATATATATCGTTGGAAAGGTATTTTTAATACCTTTTATTTAGTGTATTACAAATTATCAAGCACCCAGTAGTTCCCGAGATATAGGTCTATATATTTTCAACTTTACGGGCCCGCCCCCTCGAAAATAGGCGTGACCGCCAACAAATTTTTTTATGCTGGTATCTCCTCCAAAAGCTCTATTTCATTTTGTTTTTTTTTTTTTTTTTTTTGAGCAAAATCACTAAAACCGAATTGTACCCCTTTTTTATACTCTGTTTGTTAAATTACACTGAAGATTATTAGGAACATCAGACAGACTCTGTAAATTATGGTAAGAATTGGTAATTAAATCAATTAAAATGGTAAAAATTAGACAACATTTCAAAATATTTAACATAAATTATGTTGGTCGTAAAATTGTCTTTCAAACAATATATCAAATACTAATACAATTTGCACTAAGACTGCATAGAAAACACAGAATTAGGATATTCTAGTCTAGTGTAGTTTCTGTAGTTCTTATTACGCTTAGGTGAAGGGTATTTAAGATTCGGCACAGCCGAATATAGCACTCTTACTTGTTCTAATCTAAAAATATACAGCCCAATCATGAATAAAAAATCCGTGGGAGTCTTTTCCCTTTTCATTTTTTTAACATTGAATTTGAATAGGAAAAATGAGAAAAGGGGAAAAAACTCCCGCGGAATTTTTATTCATGATTGGGCTTATAAATTTTGAAGCGATTTTAAAATTATTAGTTAGGGCAATATCATTTGGTAGGAGACCTGAAGGATATCGTAATTTTTTTATTATCCAACACAAAAAAAATTTATTTAAATTTGAGAGTTTTTACAGTGAACCTTATGACTTAATGTGGGTTGCGCCCTTTTGATTTAAGAAAAAAGCAACTTTGTTGTTACGCCCTTTTGCATTTCTTTTATAAAGTCGTTGTTTTTGACATTTGGACTGTAAAAATTTATGAGAACATGTATTTTGATTTGCTTCATCATAATAAATTAAAAAATCCATTTTGAATTTTTTGGTTGTTACGCCCTTTTGCATTTCAGATGACGATATCTATTAGTATTAACGTGGATTTCGGTAGTGGACCTTATATGGGCGATATAGTCAAATATGGACCGATATTCTCAAAATCCAGCAGTTTGATTTAGGCATGTATGTAAATGATCCGTGTAAAATTTTTGATTGGTACCCTTATTTATAAGAGATTTATGAGTATTAAAGTGATTTTCGGAAGAGGGCTTTATATGGGGCATACGGTTAAAAATAGATCGAAATTAACAAAATTTTGTGGAATGATTTTTGTATATATGTAAATGATCTGTGCAAAGTTTTGAGGCGGTAAAATGTCTTTTTCAGATGTGGTCCTTCTATGGGAGCTATGACCAATTCTGGGCCGACCACCATAAAATTTAGTACAACAATTTATTTGCCTATGAGGAGTATTTATGTCAAATTTTAGCCGTTTAACATTATTTATATCTGTTTTATACGTATTTAAGTGAATTTTGGAAGTGGACTTTATATGGGGTCTATGGTCAAACATGGACCGAACTAAAAAAAATTTCGTTTTGCAATTTCTTTTTGTATAAAACTTATTTTTGCTGAATTTTGTCTAGATATTCCAATTTTATAGGCATTTATTTATCATTAAGCCATATTTCGGAAATATATATATTTGTATGGGGGCTATGAGAAATCATGGACTGATTCTTACTATTTTTCGCACACTTTCTTCTTTTATCATAAAAACAACGTATACAAAATTTCATGGTATTATCTGCAATATATTTCAAAATATTGCAATAAAATGGACGACAAATATCAATTTTTTATGGAGGTGGTCTCACATACTGGTTCATAACTCTGGGTGCCCTCAACCGATTTTGCTGATTATAAATAGCAAACTTCTCGAAAGCACTTCTGACAGAATTATTGATGGTTTGGATCCCGAGTATATCTGGGGACTTCAAAAAACTGATTTCAACAGACAGACAGACAGACAGACAGACGGACATGGCTTAATCTACTCCGCTATCTATAAGGATCCAGAATATATATACTTTATAGGGTCGGAAAATTATATTGTGGAAATTACGCACGGAATGACAAACTTATATATACCCTTCTCATGAAGGTGAAGGGTATAATAACGATGCCAATGTTAATATTGCTGGTTGCACTGTATTTTCAAAATTGGATCTAGTTTGTGCATTTTACCAAATTCCATTTTCCAAATTCCATGCCATTCGGACTAAGAAATGCTGCTAAAAGCTTTCAAAGGTTCATGGACGAAGTTCTTCGTGGATTACCATTTGTCTTTGTTTACATTGATGATGTCCTTGTTTTTTTCGAAATCAACAACTGAACATCTAGAGCACCTAAAAATAATTTTTGATCGATTTCAAGAATACGGAAGTTGTAAATCAACGTAAATGTAGTTTTGGTAAAAACGAAATATATTTTCTTGGATTCCACATATCTTCTGATGGCATTCTTCCCATTCATAGCAAAATAGAAGCCATTCAAAACTTTCCTAAGCCAGAGTCAATCAAAGATTTAAGATGTTTTCTTGCTATGATCAACTTTTACAGACGCTTTCTTCCCCAAGCTGCCATAGAGCAAGCACCACTAAATTCTTCTGAAAAATTCAGTTAAAAATGATAAACGCCCTGTTCCATGGTCTTCACAAACTGAAGAAGCCTTTGAGAAATGTAAGTCAAGCCTTTCTAATTCTACATTATTAAGTCATCCTATAAGTGATGCCGAATTAGTTGTAAAAGTTGATGCATCTGATTTTGCTATTGGCGCTGTATTGGAATAAAAAGTTGGTAACGATTGGCAACCATTATCATTTTTTACAAAGAAATTAACGGATACTGACAAACAGTATATTACTTATGACCACGAATTGTTGGCAATTTATGCTGCCATTAAATATTTCCGTGATTATGTTGAAGGTCGTGAATTTTCAGTACATACTGACCACAAATCTTTAATGTTTGCCTTTTTTCAAAAGCCTGAGAAAGCAAGTCCCCGTCAACTTCGACAATTAAACTTCATTGGTCAATTTACTACAAATTTTAAACATGTCAAGGGCATAGACAACGTTGTAGCTGATGCTTTTTCGAGAATCGAATCAATATCTCTGCGTGATTATGATGAACTTTCAAAATTACAGAATAATGATACGGAGCTTCAAAATCTTTTAAATTCCAACACGTCTCTCAACTTGCAATTAGTTTCCATTCCTGGTACTAAAACAAAAATATTTTGTGATGTATCCACCGATAAATTTCCTAGACCTTACATTCCAAAGGGCTTAAGAAAATCAATTTTTAATGGATTACATAATTTGTCTCATCCTGGCGCAAAAACATAAAGCAAGCTCGTCGTCGATCGATTTTCACGTTGGATGGAAGCTTTTCCAATGCCAAACTGCTCGTCAGACACAATATGTGAAACTTTTATAAATGGATGGATATCAAGATTTGGTTGACCTGATGTAATTCACACTGATAGAGGACGACAATTTACATCAAATAATTTCCGAAGTTTAACACAATTTTTGTGCACAAAAATCAAATTTTCAACCTCATATCATCCCCAATCGAATGGTTTAGTTGAGCGGTTCCACAGAACATTAAAAACTTTAATTTCCTGCCATGAGGAATCACAATGGACAAAAGTTTTACGATTGGTTTTATTGGGACTACGTGCATCATTAAAGGATTCAATACATTGCTCTCCAGCAGAAATAGTTTATGGTGAAGTTCTTCATCGTCCTGGACAATTCGTTGGCAAGACTACATCCTTAATCAACAGTACTGATTTTGTAGCACAACTGCAAACAATTATCTCAAGAATCAAATCAACATCCAGTTCTAACAACACCAAACCATCAGTTTTTGTCAACAAGGATTTACAAGATTGTACTCATGTCTGGATAAGGAATGATCTTATTTTAAAACCACTTCAACAAAAGTTTCATGGTCCTTATAAAGTTACTGCAAAGTTTGACAAATATTTTACCCTTCAAATAGGAAACAAGATCGATAACGTATCAATTGATCGTTTAAAACCAGCTTTTTTAGGAATTCAATGTAATGATGTTCAGGGTAACAAGAATAATAATGTTGCAGATATTACATTTAAACGAGAATTAAAAACAGTATCGTTCTCACTAGGAGGGGAATAATGTGGGGACACATATTTAATATCTAAAATTTACATGTTAAAACTTTTACTTTACTCATATGACGCGCTTTAGTATCCTATTATTTTTCCATATAAAGAAGATGAATATCACTTTCAAATGCGTCAAATCAATCAAGCAACCCGTAAGGCCGTTAATTTTTATCGATACTATCGGATATTCTTAAGTGCAGTAACAAGACTGCAATATCACAAGAATTCAATTGAAATAAATAGATTACTAACATATTGCTCATTTATTTAAACAATGCCATAACTCAAAAAAAAAAACTTGTTTTGGAAATAAATTGTTGATTTTTGTAACAAAAATTTTATTTCAATTGAATGGTATAAAAACATAAAAAATATATTTAAAAAAATCGTGCAAAACGTTTTTTAGTTTCAAAGAAATATTATAATTAAATTAAATAAATAATTCAACATTAAATTAATAAATAAATATGCCTATATACATATAAGGTGAAACTGAAATCATTTTTTTTAAATGAATGCTGTAATTGTAATTGAATGATTCATTTAGAAAAGAATCATTCTTTTACAACTCTGCCAGATACCCAATAATTTTTATTAATAAATAAAAGTTTATCAACAATTTTTGTTTTTAAGCAACTTCTACGGTCTGAAATTATGGCTCCCGTTTTGCTAAACATCATGTATTTATAAAGAGGTCAAAGTCAAAGATGGAACTCGAAATTTTGCCGTTGCCACCGGTCAAATGTGAATGAGTTCTACATATTTACATATATATTTTTATTCAAACAAGTCTGTTAAATTATATTTAACACTTTTTATATTACACTTATTAAACTTATTGCAAATAAAGCAAATTAAAAAGTTACAATAAAAATGATCAGGCGGCTAAAAACCTGCTTAAAAAAATTTGGCGAGAAATTAACGTTGGCTACATTTAATCGACTTCGTATTACTTCGATAGTATCGATAGTGAAAGGCAGTAAAAAATAAAACTATCGATTGTTTTAAAAATGAAAAAAATATAAAAAAAATTTTTTAACGAAAATACCCCTGCATGAAATGTGTGACCGAAACTAACCCATAAAAAATTTTGCACTAACAGTGTGAAAGAACACGGACACAAAAGTCTCTATCATTTTGTTCATATTGCCCTTAATAACTTGATAGAAACTTTGATGGATATATCTCTCATCAGTGACAGTCATTTTACCTATCAAATGCCCAACACTGTTCTTGTAGGGACGTTATTGCTTGTATATAAATTAACTTACAACATTTTAGAAATTGTTTCTGTTTGAACGGTGATTAAAAAATATAATTATAAAAAAATGATCCATCTCGTCTAGCTCTAGCAGTGTATCTGGCGTGATTTTTGAAAATAAAGCGTGACCCGCCAGGAAGATTTCAAAAGTGTGACAATCACGCCAAAAGCGTGACGTCTGGACACCCTAATTACAAGTTTGCCGGTTTATGTTTTTGTCGACTCTTTCGATATGGACATGGTTAGAGGATGGGTAACATCCAAAGATAAACCGGGAGACAATGAGTCGCCAGCACAAACTCAGCGATCCACGTTTATTTCTAGAAGAACCGATGGTAATATACACTTAAAAGAATATTTCCAGAAATTAGACAAAGTAAGAAGCCATTACTGTCATAAAGAAACGAATAAAATCTATATTGCCGCAACATTTACAACAAAGGCAGACATTTACCGAGACTACCTTGCATACTGTTCCGAGAGCAAGTATCATCTGTTTCAATTTTTACCTTTTCGAAATATTTTGAAGAACAGAATTACGGTCTTTTTATGCCCCGCAAGGATCAATGTGATATGTGTGTCTCTTTTAATGCCAAACAAATAACGCCTGCACAATATAACGATTATATTAAAAAAAAAAACAACCTGCAAATATAAATGCATCAGCTATCTATTTCAAACAACGTCTACAAGTTCATAACTTCACTGTTTACAATCTTGCCGATCACCAATACACTAACTATTGGTGGAATGAGACAAGGCGATCTGTCTGCTTCAACATTTATTTCCATCATACTATACCACTTGAAAACACATTGCTCATCATAATTTATTCGGATGGTTGCGGTTACCAAAACCGAAACCAGTTTTTATCAAATGCCTTATATATTTTCGTTATAGAAAATAATAAAATAATCGAACAAAAGTACTTGGAGAAAGGTCGCACATGAATGGAATGTGACAGAGCACATGTTAAAATAGAAACCAAACTTAAAAAACAATCAATATACTTGCCAATAGATTATATCAGAATAACCAAAGAATCACGAAAAATAGTAAAAATTAATGACACAGTAATTATTAAACCATTCGATGCCATGTATTTAAATTACAGTTTTTTTTTAAAACTTCAATGATGCCAAACTTATTTGCTTTTCGAGCATTAGACCTGTTTGAACCAAAAATGATCCAACAGTTTCTCAATTAAGATCACTAAAGTATTTGTCAAGTGGAGAAGTTCAATTTAAAGTTAACTTTAATGAACTTACAATAACTTACCCAACAGAATTAAAAATTACACAGGATATACTGAACCAAAGTCATTGCATACTGCTCAACTTCCAATCCAGCCTAGTAAATGGAAACATCTCCAAGATTTGAAATCGGTTATACCACTAGAATATCATTACTTTTATGATACTTTAGTTCAGATGGAGTCAAAGTAATAAGAAGCAATGTGACAATGTCTAATTTGAATTACCTTTTTATACCCTTCACCATCGTGAGAAGGGTATATATAAGTTTGTCATTCCGTGTGTAATTTCCACAAAAAAATTTTCCGACCCTATAAAGTATATATATTCTGGATCCTTATAGATAGCGGAGTAGATTAAGCCATGTCCGTCTGTCTGTCTGTCTGTTGAAATCAGTTTTTTGAAGTCCCCAGATATACTCGGGATCCAAACCTTCAATAATTCTGTCAGAAGTGCTTTCGAGAAGTTTGCTATTTATAATCAGGAAAATCGGTTTAGTTCAACCAGAGTTATGAAGCAATATGTGAGACCACCTCCATAAAAATTTGATATTTTTCGTCCATTTTATTGCAATATTTTGAAATATATTGGAGATAACACTATGCAATTTTATATACGTTGTTTGTATGATAAAAGAAGAAAGTGTGCGGAAAATAGTAAGAATCGGTCGATGATTTCTCATAGCCCCCATACAAAAAAAATCTTCCCGAAATATTGCTCAATTCTACATAAATGCCTATAAAATTGGGATATCAAGACAAAATTCAGCAAAAATAAGTTTTATACAAAAAACAAATCGCAAAACGAAATTTTTTTTAGTTCGGTATAAAACAGATATAAATAATGTTAAACGGCTAAAATTTGACATAAATAGTCCTCATAGGCAAATAAATTGTTGTACTAAATTTTATGGTGTTCGGCCCAGAATTGGTCATAGCTCCCATAGAAGGACCACGTCTGAAAAAGACATTTTACCGCCTTAAAACTTTGCACAGATCATTTACATATATACAAAAACCATTCCACAAAATTTTGTTAATTTCGGTCTATTTTTAACCGTATGCCCCATATAAAGCCCTCTTCCGAAAATCACTTTAATACTCATAAATCTCTTATAAATAAGGGTACCAATCCAAAATTTTACATGGATCATTTACATACATGCCTAAATCAAACTGCTGGATTTTGAGAATATCGGTCCATATTTGACTATATCCCCCACATAAGGTCCACTACCGAAATCCACGTTAATACTAATATATATCTTCAATATACCGTTATTATGTTGAAATTCTACGTGAAATATCCTCATATGCATGAAAATAACTGTTCCAAAATTTAAGAAGATCGGCCCATAATTTTTCATAGCTGCCATATAGAACCATTTCCAAAAAACAAATAAATTCGGGTCAAAAAATATTCTTTTCGGATTTAACCCATATTCGGTCCATATTTTATAATCATGATATATATCGTTGGAAAGGTATGTTTAATACCTTTTATTTAGTGTATTACACATTATCAGACACCCAGTAGGTCCCGAGATATAGGCCTATATATTTGCAACTTTAAGGGTCCGCCCCATCGAAAATAGGCGTTACCGCCAACAATTTTTTTGCTGGTATCTCCTCTAAAAGCCCTATTTGATTTTGTTTTTTTTTTTTTAGCAAAATCACTAAAACCGAAAAGGGGTACCCCTTTTTATACTCTGTTTGTTAAATTACACTCAAGATTATTATGAACATCAGACAAACTCTGTAAATTATGGTAAGAATTGGTAATTAAATCAATTATGAATGGTCGAAATTAGATAAAATTTCAAAATATTTAACATAAATTATGTTGGTCGTAAAATTGTATTTCAAACAATATATCAAATACTAATACAATTTGCACTAAGACTGAATAGAAAACACAGAATAAGACCTATAACCAGTGTAGTTTTTCTATTTCTTAGTACGTTTAGGTGGAGGGTATTTAAGATTCGGCACAGCCGAATATAGCACTCGAACTTGTTTTAATTAGGTTTAGTTTTTGTTATTTTTTTTGTTATTGAATTCTTTTATGTTAGAATAACGTTAAAGAAATGCTTAATTTAATAAAATTATATATTAGAGCAAAAAAACATATTTTTATTACTGTGCAATAACCGCTATATGCCATGAAAATATTTGAAGATTTCAGTTGCAATACCCGACATCAACCATATTGCGACGAAGAGTAAAAAGTTCTATTTTTTTATTAGGGTGACTCAGTAGTCATATTTAAAAAAAATTATAGAAGAAAGATTAATTCATACCCTAAGAATTTTGGAAAGAAACTGTTTTTTCTCTCTTCTGAAAAATTGTATTTTGGCGGATGGCGGGTATTGAATATAAGCCGTCGATATGGTAAGTAAATATAAAGAAGCATTTTTTTCAGCTGTGGGCGGAGAAAGAACTCGCGCGTTATTGCCATTATCTTTTAAGCAGGGACCGGAAATAAGAGTTATTTTTCAATTTTTGAAGAAATAAATCATACATAAATGAACATCGTAGAAAACTTTTAATTACACCATCATGATTCTTAGGCGAAATGCATCCAACATATTGCATGATTTTAAAATTTTTCATTTATATTTTAACAATCAAAAATAAGAGTTATTTTTGATTTTTATATTTTTAAATGAAAAATAAAAGTTATTTTTGATTTTTATATTTTTAAATGAAAAATAAAAGTTATTTTTGATTTTTATATTTTTAAATGAAAAATAAAAGTTATTTTTGATTTTTATATTTTTATATCAAATAAAAATCAATTCAAACCTCTTATTTATTTGTTGATGCCGTATAATATGCTGCTTCATTCAAATTTCTATATATTTTTTTTTAATACATTTAATTTATTTATTGAATCTTCAGAAATGAAATGACAATAAGTTTTCGAATCTTAATACTAAAAGAAAATAATAAGTCCAGCCAGTGCTAGACAAAAATTTTTATGATACTACAACAAATTTACATCCACTGATCCAGTCACCTGTTTTGCGCTTGAGTTAAAGCAAGGGTATCCCTCCTTCTCAACCGAACATGGCCACTAAAGTTAAGGATGTCTCGTGCAAGTGGGTTTGGATGGTGTTCAAGTTTGCTGACATATTTTGAGGCGTATTTTGTAAGTTCGACTTTCACCAAAGGAATGCCTAGATCTTTGTGAATTCTAGAATTTTTAACGTACCATGGAGCTGCAGTAATTGTACGTAGAATCTTATTTTGACCCCTTTGAATTTATTCAATGTTTGATGCTGAGGCCGTACCCCATAATTGAATTCCATAACACCAGATTGGCTTTAGAATTGCATTGTACAACAAAAGTTTGCAATCCAACTTTAATGTAGAATTTCTGCCGATTAGCCAATTAATTTGCACTGCTTTTAATCTCATCTGGGTAAGTTTTGCGTCGATATGAGACTTCCAAGTTAAACGACGATCGAGGTGGATTCCGAGGTATTTGACTTCATTGTGTTGCGGGATAATTTGATTATTTATTCTGATGAACGAGCAGGTATCTTTTCGCAATGTGAAAGTTATATGAATACATTTCTGTTCGTTAACCCTGATTTTCCAAAGCTCAAGCCAATTCTCTAGCTTATAAACATATTTCTGCAAGTTCTGTGATGCTATTTGATGGTCCTTATGAACGCTAATAAAGGCTGTATAGTCTGCAAAAGTTGAAGTATGTATTATGGGGTCTGACGGCATATCGGATGCATAAATCAAATATAAAGTTGGACCCAGTATGCTACCCTGGGGTACTCCTGCTTCAATTGGCTGAGCGGGGCTTAAAAAATCGCCTTCTTTGATTGTAAATTTGCGACCATATAAATAACTTTTCATAAGTTTGTGGGTGTTAGCAGGCAGAGTTAATTTAATTTTATGCATTAAACCTTCATGCCAGACTTTGTCGAACGCTTGGGAAACATCAATGAAAAGCGCGGAACAGTATTTTTTCTCTTCAAACGACCGTCTTATCACATTTACCAATCTGTGTGTTTGTTCGATGGTACTGTGTTTAGCTCTAAACCCGAATTGGTGATTTGGGATACATTGAGTGTCGTTCAGAATTGGAATCAACTTAGCCATTAACAATTTTTCAAACAGTTTTGAAATTGTCGGCAGTAGACTAATTGGCCTATATGACTCTACTTTAGTGGGGTCCTTCCCTGGCTTAGGAATCATGGCAATCATAGATACCTTTCCAATCTGCAGGATAGTATTCTAGGCGTAAAATAGCATTGAAAATAAATAGGATAATTCTTCTAGCTACACGAGGTAACTCCACAAGCATTTTGTTGCTGATTTTATCCATACCTGGAGCTTTTTTAAGATTCAGAGTACCAATAGCGCTTTGAACATCATTAAAGCTAAGTCTTAGAGGAACAGGAAGTCTAATAACGAGTGGAGGCAAATCAGATGCATTATTTGAGTTGTTTATAGTAAACACATTTCTCAAATGGTTAACAAATAAAGTCCCCTTTTCGGAGTAATTTCTAGCCCAGTCACCAGTCGGATTTCGCAGAGGAGGCTTTCCTCTAACTGGTCTTTTTAAACCTCGTGCCGCCTTCCATAACGAATAGTCAGATTGTGGGGTACTATCAAGACCCTCCAAGTAAAATTTAAGTGAAGCCATTCTTTGGGTATCTAAGAAATTTCTTAGTATATCTCTGCATACCCGTAGCCTAGCTTTCAGTTCAGGAGACCTGTGAATTTGCCACTCTCTTCTAACTCTTCTTTTTTCTGACAGGAGATGATCGAGTTCAGCGAAATAAGTTCTATTTGTCCCACTTCTGCACTCAACGTCGTATGTGGAGGCGTGATGTACAGCTCTTCGTATGTCCTCAGTAAACTTGCCAATCGACCCATCAAAATCCTCGGTAGTTCTCAACACTACATTTTCCGTGCAGTGGGAACTTAAATACTTTTTATACTTTATCCAACTTACTCTGGTTTTAGATATGTCCCGAAATGGAGAGCCATTCCCTTGAAGGAAACGCATTGAAATAATAGAAGTGATCTGAAGACAAGTCTAATGAAGGCTCCACTTGTATCGATTCTACAGGGATATTTTTCACTACTCCGAAGTCAATAACATCGGGAATCTTCCGTCGGCCAGTAGGTGGGATGCCCGCTTGAGAGTACATCTAATCCCATTTTGGCAATGGTGTTGAAGAGTTCACGACCCTTCGGGGTCACCAGACGTGAACCCCAAAATGTGTGTTTGGTGTTAAAGTCACCAGCAACTAAAAATCTAGCTCCAAGGGAATTGAAGAAGCTGTAGTATTGGTGTTCTTTTATTGAAAATCGAGGCAGCGAATAAATTGATGATAAAACAAAATTGTATTGATAGAATTCAATACAAATGTTTGTTACTTGTAGGTAATCCTCACACATGTTGTTCATTAAATAATGTTTTATTCTGTTCTTTATAAGAATTGCCGAACCTCCACATGCTCTTCCGCGTGGATCTTTAGTATCATATAACACGTAGCCATTAATTTTGAAGTACGCTGTCGCCGTCAAGTGAGTTTCAGCAATCATCATGACATCAATCTGCTTATCCATCAGGAAGTGTTCCAGTTCGTTTTTATGTTGGCGGAGGCCGTTCGCGTTCCAAAAACAAATTTTTAAACAAATCATTTCTTTAAAATGGCTTGTAAGATAGTGGATTGCATTTTCAGCATTTCCTGCATCATGGATGTCATGGTGGTCGTAAAAGTGTTCATAGTTTGGACATGTGTCTGCAATGTTGTCTCTAGATTGTTGATATGCGGCTCAGAATATTGGGGTTTAGGTTCCTGCTCCAGACCTGGCATATTAGATTTAACCACGTTTGCGTAAGAAACTTGTCTAGAACTAGGCGCGTTTACATGACTAGTGGACCGTAACAATTGAGGGAAATTGTTACTCAAAGCAAAAATAGGCTGTTGAGGATGATCAGGTAATACTGACGTCTTGTTGGTTCTTATGCATTTCAAATGAGTGTAAATTGGACAACCTCTATAATTTGCAGTATGATTACCTCCGCAGTTACTGCATTTTTTGATTTTTGAGTCAGTTTTCGACTTGTCGCATTGAGTAGTTGCATGTAGCTCCCCACACGCAACACAAACTGACGGCAATTTACAATACGCCTTGGTGTGACCAAATTCTTGACAGTTAACACACTGGACGGGTCCCTGACGCTTATGCGGTTCTTCCACGGTGATTCTACGATGCAGAAGGTAAATCAGATTGTAGATGGGATGGGACTCGTTTTTCTTTAATACGACATCTCCAGGTTCCAATTCCACCCTAAACATAGGCTGTGGAATCTTTTCACGGTCTAATATTCACAACACTCTTAATTTTGAGCCCTTTGTCCATTAAGCCGGTCTTTATCTCCGCAGGATCAACACATGGGTCTATACCCTTTAGAACGACTTGGAGACCTTTTGCGCTTTTGAGCTGATAGGTATAGAAATCCCTAGCCTCCCTCTCCAACTGGTTGGACAATTTTCGAAAATCATCTTCCTTTTTCACTTGAATTTTGGTTTCGCTGATATTTCCATGTTTAATTGATGTTACGCTAAACATATTTTCACCTATTACCGAAACAATTCTTTGTACCAATTTACTGGAAGTGGGCTCTCTCAGATAAATTGGTGGGGGCTTAAACATCTTCTTAGGAAGTTCTGGCTCATCTGTCTGGAGGAGAGCAAACCTATTTTGATCATTACTCACGGTCTTAGGAGCTTTTGAATTTGATGATACTTGAGCAGATGTTGGGCTTCTCTGTCGCTTAAGAACTGTGACGTATTTATCCATACCTACTTGTTTTCTAGGTTTGATTGCACTATTTGATGTAGAAGGTGTTGATGTTCCTTCATCTATTGAAATTACTATATTGGGCGAACAGGAACGACGCCGTTCCACGGCTCTTGCAGTGAGAAGATTCTCCACAGATTTTTTTAAGGATTCTTCCTCAGAGACCCATACAGTTTTTCTAGTCGAGCTAAGCTCTTTCTCAGAATTACATCTGAGAGGAACACTCATACAGTTTTTATGTGATGTTTAATGTTTTTTTTTATATTTTTACCTACAGTAAAGTACGGATAAATGCACATCGGTTTTCGCCCGACTTTTTGTGCACTTATCCATTCTTTGCATTTATGCTAACCTCGGATAAGTGCACAAATATTGCAATTATGCAAATATTACATAAGTGCACAAATATTGCAATTATGCAAATATTACATAAGTGCACAAATATTGCAATTATATAATTATTGGGAAAAATAAATCAAAGAATTTTTAAAAGAGTTTATATTTGTCCATTTGACCATTGATTTTACTAGGCGCTAATATAGACACCATTCAAAATTTGAAACACAAAGAAGGAGTTAAAATATATATTTTTATATATTATTTTTAATATTTTTTTATAAAGAAAATAATAGGTAAAAATAATGCTGTTTGCAGGCCATATCCCAGACTTTTTAAAGGAGTTGGTGATATTGTCAAAAGTGAAACTTTGATTAAATGTTTTATTAGCAGGTTCGGCCACATTGTAAATAGTAATGGCCTTGCCAGGATTCGTCCTCATCCAGTCAATAAATGCAATCTTTACTGCTGATTTGAATGGTACATACACGCCGACGTCAATCGGCTGAAGGCGATGGGAACAATGAGGCGGAAATGTTAGCATAACAATTAATTGCTTTGATCGAAACGTGGCTTACATGATTATCCATGATCAACAGAATTTTCTTCATTATTGAACAGCCCGAAGTATTTACTATGTGTTCCAAAACTCTTACAAATAATTCAGCTGTCATCCATCCAATTCTCGAAGATAATCCCAGACTTCCAGCAGGAGCACTATTCAAAAAACTGTCTTTAAACTTAATTCGTGGGAAAATTCATACAGGTGGATGGGTTGTACCAGCAGCACTTACAATACCACAGAAAGAAACCAATTCACCACGTTCGCCAGAAACAATCTGGCCAAATTGCTTTTTACCTGTCGCTGCTATAACTTTTGCGGCCTGCGCTACAGTTGTATTCCCGGTTTTATCAATGTTAAAGATGCAATTCGATAAAAAGCGGAAGCGGTAACGTGTAAACTTTGGTATGCAACGCTAAACTATTAACACATACATTTTTTTCTGTGACCAAGAGTGCAAATATAAAATCCTAAAAAATCATTTCTATTTTAGTTGTGCTTTTATGCATACAAAGTTGTACTAAAAATGTCTCTTGAGGCTTAAAATTATTATGCACTTATGCATTTTTTGCATTAATCCGTGTTGCACTTATCCGTGCATTTTTACATGATAAAGTATAAAAGAGGCTTATGGCTTCGCAACACGTTGCACTTAAGCGTTTTTTGCATTTATGCGTGTTGCACTTATCCGGTTTTTACTGTATTACGATTTTTTCACTTTTTTGTTTATTTCTATATGAATATAATATATTATGTGACTTATCCATTATCAGCTTGTATAAAAACATGAATGCATAGAAATAGCTTATAAGTTTTGGCTGCATTCAAGTCAGTGTTAAGAGGTCGTTTTCAGGTGTTCAATTTTACCATCATAATTGATTTTAAATGTTCCTCAGATAAATTATATCTCAAATCTCCCAATATTAATTTGAATGCTGAAAATTACCTTTCTACACTGACTTGAGTGGCAGGTACAGAATGAACAATTAAAGCTAATTTTCGAAGCCATGGAAACACAAATTTTTTGTTCTCCCAATATTTCAATAAATTAGCAGAAGTATCGAAACGCTTTTCATTGTAATTGTCTATTTCAAAATAAGCTTTGCGGACGCTGTCATTTATTGTCGTAGGAGTATCATCGTCGTCCGAAGACGAATAATTCATCTCCATTGACCTTAAACCGTCTGCTAAAACAGATCGACAGCTTGCAACGGAGCTTTCATCTATTACAAATAAGTTTTCTTCAACAGGTGGCGTACCGCGTACCTATGTCACGAATTTTGAATTGATTTCTATTATTGATATAAAAATCAAAAATAAAAGTTATTTTTCATTTAAAAATATAAAAATCAAAAATAACTTTTATTTTTCATTTAAAATAATAAATATAAAAAATAACTCTTATTTTCTATCTAAAAATATAAAAATCAAAAATAACTCTTATTTCTTGATTTTTTTGATAACAGTCATAACAGTTACGGTCCCTGCTTTTAAGGGCAATCCTTGTTTCGCTGCCTTAGAGTCTTGCGACTCACTCGCATTGGTTAATGTTTGGCGTCGTATAACTGTACCGCGTTACGGTTTTTGAAGTTTGCATTGATCACATGCTATATTTTGTTTTTGGTTTTATAACCTTTAAGTTTGTCGTGGCGGAGTACCAAACAAAACTTATTTTGAATATTGGTGGAGACCATTAAACTCAGGAGTTGAGTTCGGGAAGTCCGGTTTCCCATACGAAAGTATAGGTAGGTGGATCTTCCTTGACGAGTCTCCTTTAGGCGTAAGCCGTATATTGGTAATGGGATTGTAATGTATATCAGCCCAAATAAATCCTCCTATTAAGGAAGGAACTTAAATACAAACAAACATTTTTTTATTAATGATATTTAGGTATTTTTCTTTTAGTTTTCTAGGTTTCCTTCGCAATGATAAATAAGGACGAATGTTTCTGGGAGGACTTTTGGTAAGTATGTATCGTTCCACCATATAACTAGTTTTATTAATATAATTTCTCCTTTTCGACAAATCACTGGGACATGGGTTGGAGTGCCCATCCCTTACCATAGAATTAAAAATCCACCGGGACATGGGCTGGAGTTGTGGCTTCAAAGCAATTTAGCCCCTCCCTTAACATAAAAAAAACAATTGTTGTGAGGGACTGGAGGCTGTAGGCATTCCTGTACCTCCTCCTGACACAATTCCCTACAGCTCTCCTACGGATTTTTTTTATTGATCAAACTCCGAGTACCCCCGCAACATTGTGCGTAAACTATGAAATTTATCTATAAAATTAAATTTATAACATTCTAATAAAATTTGCACTAAACATGAATAAGGAACACTAGATAATGATATTCTAGTCCTAACAAGAGTGCAGTTTTTGTAATTCTCATTATATTTAGGTGGAGGGTATTTAAGATCCGGCACAGCCGAATATATGGTACTCTAACTTGTCACATATTCAGAAGTGATTTTGATTTTGTAAGTTCGATTAATTAAACATACCCGCCTTTTCATACTTATAATAATTTTAAAAATCCTGCTTTTTCATAGTGTTTACTTCGAAATCACTGAACTGTCCGCTTTTTGATAAAACCCATCTGGTCACGTTAGTTATAACGTAACAATAACGATAACAAAAATAAATAAATAAAATGGTGGTCACCTTTAGTTTAAGTCCACCCTTAAAAAAGAGCTCTGCTTAATTACGTCGTTTTGGTCAAGTAGCGTGACAGAATAGCTTTAACTTATTTCTAATTCAATTTAACAAAAGAGAGCCCAACCACTCTACGAAGTGAGATTTGCTAAGAGTGGCGAAGCATAAACACACTCACATTTTATTTTTATCGCACATTAAATGTTGTGTTTTTTTGTTTTGTTAATAAAGTTTTTATACCCTACACCACCATAGTGAAAAAATGATATATTGGATTTGTGATGATGTTTGTAACGTCCACATATATTAGTCTAACACCCACCTTATAGTATACGTCATAATGATGTTCGTCCGTCCAACTGGCTGACTGTCCATGTAAAGTTTGTGCGCAGAGTACAGGTCGCAATTTTGAAGATCTTTCGATACATGATATTTTTTCAGCCTAAGGACGGTTGGGATTGAAATGGGTTAAAATCGGTCCATTATTTCACCTAGCACCCATACAAATGTCCTCCCGAAGTAGGATTTTGTCGGTCATAAATGTTTGATATATGCACGTATCCCAAAGAATTTAATCACACATTAGTTTTAAATGAAAAGCTTTAATACATCTACAAATTTTTTACAGATCAGTCCATAATTGACCATAGCTCCCATATAAGGTCCACTTCCGTAAATCACTTTAAAGAGCATGGCTCTCTTGAAAATGTTGGTATCCAAATAATATTCAACACGAATATGTTTCATAAATAAATAAATAAATAAATCATTCGGACCAATTTTATGACGATCATTCCATAATTAATTATAGTTCCCATATAAGATCCATTTCCGAAAATCACTTTAACGTCCATTAATCTCTTAAAAATGTTGGTATCCCAATAAAATTGAATACATATAAATTTCATATATACAGTTCAACCTTGGTATAACGAATCTTAAGGGGATTTGAAAAAAAAAACGTTATATCGAATAATTCGTTACAATGAGGTTCGTTATATCGAATTTTGTATATTAATCATCATCTGCTTACCATGTTATAGCGAACGATTTCCGCTAACAAATCAAAACACATTTGAAGGAAAACACTGTTGCAAACACTATAATTTTGTGTGTATCTGTTTCATATAATTTGGATTAATTGATGGAAATCGTTTTGCAAAGGTTGTAAGTTGCCAAAATTCATTAAATAAAGGCAAATAATTCTTTCTATTTCGTGAATGAAAATTCGTTATAACGAGGCTATTGACAAATGTATTCGTAATAGAGAGGTTTATTTTGTATTAAATCTTATGGAGCGTTGTAGGGGATTTCAAAAAATTCGTTAAATCGAGAAATTCTTTATAGTGGGGTCGTTATATCGAGGTTTGACTGTATATGTATGTATATGTAAATAAATCATGACACCAAATTTTCGAACGATCGGTACATTATTAGTCAAAACTTCCATATTATAAACCTTCGAAAGCCACTTTAGCATGTTGAAATCTTTTTAAAATATTTGTATGCATAGAAGTCATGCCACTAAATTTTTGGATGATCGGTCCCTAATAGGTCATAGCTCCCTCCTATATAGCCAAAATTTCTGAAAAAGTTTTTGCACATTTACTGGGTGTAGGGTATTATATAGTCGGGCTTTACCGATTATAGTTTCTTACTTGTTATTTTTTTATTTTGAGTTTTGGCCAGAGCATTGTTACTCTGGTTGATACAATGAAAATTAACAAATATTGTTAAGAAGAATGAATAGAAATGAAAAGACGGCAACTGCTTGTAATGGTTTAACAGTTTGTTGCAGTTGCTGAATAAAGCAAGACGTTTTTACGGATAACGGTCGTTGTAATACGAGTGCGAGTGTTTTTTTTTCAAAACTTCAATAATACAACTGTTAAACTATTTGTTTTTTTTTGTATTCGTTTCAGTTTTACGCCGGTGAAAGCTGTTTGTGCACATAGGTACATATACCTACATAATTTAATTTAGTAGTTGTTGTTCTTGCTTTTATCGGTCGGTTGGTCAACGTGAAATAAGAACATTAAAGACGTATCGGCTATCAATTACGTTTCGCCTAAACTTGATCTCAATCATTGTGTGAACTTATCGGCCACCTTTTTCGTATCATCGCTTGGATGAAGTTTTATCTTGGCAGAAAGTGAATAAAAAAAGCTGTAAGTGAATGTGTTGCTCCTGACATCTCTTATCTTATGCTACAATTGTTCAAAAACTAGTACTTAGCAATACGACTCCATACATATTTTACTGCACTTGGTACTTTAAGAAGTAAAATCATTTAACAATAAAAACATACCTACAATATTAAAAAAAAAACTAAAAATATAAAACCACAAAGTGAAGTGAAAACAGTAATGGATTTATTGAAAAACAAAAGCCATAATATACGAATAAAATAAACACAACGAAACATTAAAGAAACTTCATTTCACTTTCATTTGAACATACATAAGTATGTAGTACATATTTTTTTACTTATTTACCAATCGAGTGCATTGTGAATAAAGAAAAGCAAAAAACAAAACCAATGTAAATTGGATATATAAATACATAAGTACATACATATGGATGTACGAGTATGTTTGTATGTTTATTCATATAATATACATATGTATGTAAATAATACCAGTACGCGTTGATTTATTATCATTGTCTCTTGATCGTATACATTTAGCACGGTAATTTATGAAACATACAAGTACCCTGCCAGCAATTGGAAGTTTCTTTCATCGTCCATCGTCAAAGGCGTTACGTCTTACTCACTTCCAGGCGTTAATTGGAAGATAACAGTCGTCTTTAAATCATCCAGACGACGTTTGGAAGAATGTTTGTTGTTTACAACACCAGCCGAAAATGACATGTCCCGTTATAAAAGAAATGAAAAGAATGCAAAAAAGAAGTTTTCGACATCATTGAAATTAGTTTTATTTTGTCATTAGCTGTGGTCGGTCAGTGGCAAAGTGTGGTTTTGTTTTTTTATTGTTGTAGTTTTTACATATTTGTTATCCCATAGTCAATATGAGTGTATTATCTGTAAAGGCAAAAAAAAAATCAAAAGCAAAAGAGAGGCAGAAGTGACTTCTTGAAGTTACTTACGGAATACGCTTCTACGATGAGAAAATGGTATCGCAGAAGATGAGTTTCAACTTCTTAAGCTGGAGGTTCACAACTCGCGTTTTGGCGTCAACGGGTTTTAAGCTTTCTAAACGTTTTAAGCGTCAAGTATTTAAAGTTACATGCGAAGATTCTTCGTGTCAATCATTTGTTTTTTATATACATATGCATATGTATGTACTTTCGGAGGTGATGCCGTAAGCCCAGCTAATTTTGTTTTTATATGTAGTTTTTTTTTATCGGTTTGTTTGTCAAAATCATATGAAAAATGTTTTTTCAACTGTCATTTTTTCTAGTGCCATCACATTTCATATAAATTTGCTTTTCATTTGTCAATGTCAGCTGATCGCCGCTTGCGACGCGTTCAATAGTAGAAAGTAAAGGAACAAGCGTTAACGCGTCCTACGCTTTTGAGTGTGTAACTTAAAACATACATCTACATTGATTCCACATTTTTGACAGTTGTTTAGAACGCGTGAAACGCGTAGAGGCTTGGTGTGGACCTCCAGCTTTAGCGTCACTTCTGAGTTACTACCGCAATAGAAAATGTTGGCAGGGTAAGTACAAATGTACGAATATGTAAGTATATGTACATATCTGTGTGCGTTCATATGTTTAATGTATGTACGTTCAGATTAAATAGATCGAATAAAGTTATATGTATGTATTTGGTTTCGGTGTTACATTTTCAACATATCGCACCCATATACAAAAGAGTGACAACTCAAAATACTAAAATTTTCAGGAGACAAAAAACTTCATCGTGCACAAGCAGCAAACTTAACATAAAAATAGACATAACTGTATTTTTCCAGCTAAAGAAGATAGTGATGTGAAAGAAATTTTTGCAGTAGTTAGAGATGTGTACTCTAAATTAGTTTATGTAGTACGAAATATCTCGTACATATAGGCAATTCGATTTTTTTTTTTTACAATAATGTTATTTTATTTACTTTTTGCCCGCTTCTTCATATGGTTTTTAAAAATGTGAAGTACCTACTGTTCATATAAAATTCGGTCGCATAAATATTTAAATATTAACTGTTGGACAATATATCGATCCGCCTGTCGACATGTTTTCTTCGATATGAATTTATTGAATAATCACAGAAGGAGCTAAATCGGACCAAAACTTTGCTGAAAGTTAAATATTTCTGCTGAAAGTTAAATATTTCAAATATCTAAAGTCTTAAGGCCCAACTATAATATACATATGCTAGCTTAAGCAAACGTTCGAACACATATAAATTGTATGTGGCAAACTATAATGTACTTAATGAAACTTTTCGTTAAGTTTTTCAACTGCCATTTGCTTAAGCAAAAAGCGAAACTGATCGCATATTCCGTACGGAATCAGCTGTTTGTTGTTTGTTTGTGTTTTTAACAAAATGGAGAAAGAAGAAAATACATTTATTTTAAATTTAATAGAAAATGTGGAAAAAATAAGTGCCTTTATAATAAAAGGGCCCTTTTTATTTTAAGAAAAATGTCTCTGTCGTGGTTTATTTCTCTGACAGAACAAGAGCGTCTTCTTCTTTTACAGTGTAGTTCACTTATTTCTTTTAATGTGCACAGGCCTTCAAGCGCTAACTTTAATATTTTTATATTATCTAGTCTTTCCTCCATTTTTGCAAACACAATACGAAAATTAACAAAACATATGTAAACGTTTATTATTATTTACAATGTAGTGCTGCCACAGCTGTACATTTTAGTACTTTTGCCGATAAATTAAAAAAAAGGAAAAATTATGCGTTTCTGGTACGAAGTTTTCTTTTAATTATAAAATAATATAATAATATTTATAAAATATAGTCATTTAATGGGTTTTTGTTAAAATAAAAACATTTTTTTTAAACATAAATGAGCAACTGTGGACAAAAAGTTTCAAAGTCATTGTAGCTACCTGAAAGTTAACTCTGAACTAGTTATGCATTTGACAGTCTTTTCGTTAACTTTTGCAATTTGCTTAAGCTCGCTTATGCATATTATAGTTGGGCCTTTAGTAAACGAGATGACAGTCTTAGTAAAAAAGAGCCTCTTCAGATTGCAACTGCAAATTGTCAAACCTCTGCCTCTTGTCATTCATAATAAGGCAGTTGTTGAATTTTTTTAAAACTTACACTTAACTTTATAACAATTCAGCTTTTATTTAATTGAATGACAAGTTTGAAAACAGCATCCACTCGTATTATTCTTGTGGTACTTATGTACATTGGAGTGGTATTTTTTGCTCGGTCATTGTCGGAGAGACCCGAATTTTCTTTGTAATAATCTTGGGCATAATCATTCATTTCAATGATCGTTCATTTTTGTTCAGTTCAAAAAAATTAACTAGGTCGTTCTTTTCGTTCAGTTGTTCACTGAACAGCTGATTGTGTTATGACAAGGTTAAAAGCAATATGGTAAAAGAAACAAGAATACTATAGCTATATAATACTTGTTGCTTTTAACACAATGCGGCAGCTTTTGATATTTTCATACTACAATAAAAAACGACAACTGAAATAATTGAACAACTGAACAAAAAGAACAACAGAACGACATCAAATCGTTCATCTAAGTGAATAGTTCAATTGAACTATTTTACAAATTAATCTTTGCGAAATTATCAAAATTTGTTCCGATACAAATATTACAACTACATCGATGAATGAATAGTTTTGGAATACATTTAGTATCGAATAAAAGCATGCTACTGAAATACTGAGCCTTACAATAATTCACAAGCCTGTTTTTCCAACAATGTTTATTAATATAATACCTATATAATATAGCCATTAACCGAAAGCAAGTTGTTGATTTAAAACATTATAGCCAGTTCCCATTTTAATAATTGTAGGAATTCCTATATATACTAAGTTACTTAAAAACACACTTACAAAAATCCATACATACATTAAAATTTAATCAAAGTCACAAGATAGATATATTGATAGATGTGTTACGAAAAAAAACAGAAACAGAAGTAAGTAAACTAAATAATAAATAAAATTCAAACCTGTTCCGCAAACTTGCAGTACGGGACTTTAAAATTTGACCACAGTTTGTTTGTCTTTTAACCAGTTTTTTTTATCGGGTTTGTTGTTGTTGTTTTCCTGAAATTTTTTAATAGCACCCCTTTTTCACAAGTCAACTTTGAATACGATATGATCACTGTTTTTTCTTGTTTCTTCTCATTTTGCACTAAAAATTAAACAAAATAATAAGCGATTGTTTTAACGGAAATATATTGTGACTCACTCGAAACTTTATATGTATACATACATATGTATATTTGTACATACTCGTATGTACATATGTATATATATTGTTTAATAAGTTGTAAATTATTTATTTATTTAGTAGGTATTAATTAGCACATACCTATACAATGAAACTTGATCATGTAGAGGAAATAAAGTTTATTAAAAAAAGAAATCAATATAAGAATCAGCTGAAACCCACTCAAGTTAGTATTGTATATTTTAATTTGAATACAAACAGCTTTCGAATTTCTTTTAAAAATCAGTTCATAAATAAATCAAAGTTTCGATATATAATCCAGTAACATTTCATAAATGCCCAAAAAAGATCTCAATAAAACTTTATAGCATACCAAATATTGAATAAATATAAATACGTACACGAGTAAATATTAATATTTTAAAAGATAAACAAAAATACATACGAGTACGTACATATGTACATACAATGTATGTATAAACTACCTATAATAAAATATAGTTTCTAGAACTCACATAAAATGTATGTAGTGGTAGAAGATAAACACATATATATTTAATTGAAATGCAATACTAGTTCGAGTACACAGATAATTTAATACAACTTCTTTCTATACAATTGTGGTTTTAGATTAGCTACCCTGAAGGAAACCTGGGGACAAGTGTCTCCAAGTCACCACTTTTGTCTACTATTTTGGTGACGGTTTGGCGACATTGTCAGCAGCATTGTCACAATGGTTATTATTATACAATTATCTTTTTTCAATTGTGAGCCCCGATAGACTAGGCTACAGTGTGCCGGACTATCATTCAGAGGGTTGTGGGTTCGATTCCCGCCAAAGACTCTGGGTGTATTCGAATTTATTTTTTATTAAATATTTTTTAGTATTTTATTTTTTTTTTAATAAAACTCAAAAAATTAGCAAAAAAAAATGCTTTTTTATTTTCTATTTCAGAAAAGTACCAAAAGTGTAGACAATGTGGTCCCAAAAGAACTACCTTGTCAATAGTAACTATGTCAGTAGTGGTTTTTCAATGACACGCACATGTTAAATGTCTATAGTAATTAGTATTGTCTGGGGTATACTAAGTCACTAGTACTGGTGACTGTGTCAATAGCAATTCAGTACTGTTTCACTATTGACATTTCCTGCAGGGTAGCTGCTCATGAATTCAAGGAACGCACATACATACAAATCGTTTATAACAAATTTAAATCAAAATTTAGACTTAAATTATTTAATTTCCTTGTTTCTCCTTGTTGCCAAATAAAAAAACACTCGCAATCAAAAAGAGTACGACAAAAGAAATAAACAAATCGAGTTTAAGTTTTTAGTAACAAAATAAACACGCATTCTTCCAAAGAGCTCATACATAAGCACATACAAACATATGTATATGTATATATCAATAAAATTTATTTATACATATATACATATGTACATTTAAACCTTGTTTATAGCTCGTAGCAGTTAATTAATGCAATAAACTAATTATGTATCTCAAGTAAATTAAACTAAATGTTCTATTAAACTAGATTTGTTGTAAGCACAAAGTATATATATATACTTTGTGGTTGTAAGTGACGTATCGAATGGTTGCTTTAACAATATAACATTGTTGCTGTAATAATATTATATTTTTATAATTAAACTTTATTAGTTGATTTTCAAAGTTTTTTTTAGGCTTTTATGGATTGGAAGAGTCTTGCGAATCAAAAATACATAAGAACTTTGGTATATATCATGGAAAATGTAACTCACCTTAAATCACGACTCAGAATCACTTTCTGAGTCGATTTAACGATGTTTCTCCGTTCTACCGAATGTTCTTACGAAATAGCATATCGGTCATAAATGTTTTAATAATACACGTAACTAATCAAATTTCTGTACAAATAAGTTATATATATGTACAACCTAATCAAACTCTTTAAAATGTATCTAAATAAAATTCAACACAAATAAGTTTCATAAATTTCATAACAATCGGTCCATAATTAGCCATTTTTTTTTTTTTTTTTTTTTTTTTTTTTTTGCATATTCTTTTTTATTGTATCTTCATTTTAAATGAACTAACAATAGGTATTCAAATCTTAAAACTAAAGTTAATTAAGATAAGTCCAGCCAATGCTAGGCAAAATCTAGTTTTCAAATTCGATAGGATATAATGAGCAACTTGTATTTATTCATCTGAGAGCGGTGGTGTCCCTCCTTCTCAAACGGCTATGACCGGGATGTTGTAAGATGTCTCGAGCGAGGGGATTTGGATGAGTTTCCAGCTTACCCAAATAAAGGGCCACGTGTTTAGTTATTTCCCATTTGACAAGTGGAACATCAAGATCGTTGTGTATGTTGTTGTTTTTAATATACCAAGGAGCGGTAGTTATCATTCGTAGAATTTTGTTTTGACGGCGTTGAATTTTCTCAATATTGGAGTTGGAGGCAGTGCCCCATAACTGGATACCATAGCACCAAATTGGCTTTAAGATTGAGGTGTAGAGTAGAAGCTTACCATAGCTCCCTTTTCTGAAAATCACTTTAACATGTATAAATATTTACAAGTGTTGATGTCGAAATAAGATTTCTTCCAAATAATTTGTATATGCACAGAAGTCATTCTACTTAATTTTCGGAATATGTCATTGCTCCCTTTTAGCTCCCATTTCTGAAAAACTGTTTTTGATCACCTACTCGGTGTAGGATGTTATAAGGTCGGGATTGACCGACTATAATTTCTTTATAATATTTTTTTGCTTTAGGCAATCATATTTAATTACGTTTACAATTTAATTGAAAAATAAAGAGATAATAATATTTCATTTAAGTTCAATTATCTTAATTTTTAACATAATTTTCATTGTAGTTATTATCATCATAATTTTCAGTAGATTAAATTAATTGAGATATTTTTTTGGGACATCATATCGAAAGCTACAGTTTTCACTCTGTTATCTAATATTACAAATTTAATTAAATAATTAAATATTGTTTGTAATTAATCATAATACTTATTTATTAATTTTGAATACGGCAGAATATGTGATGACAAATGAAATTTAGAAATTGTACCAACTTTTATTAAATATTTTATTTTTTTTTAGCTGTGATTGTAGCAAAACTGACTTTTTCTTTTAATTATTATATGTATGTATGTACATATTAATATGAATACAAAAATATTTACAAAAAATAGGAAAAAAATGTTTTGTGGCATGCTTTTGAAATGAATTGTGGTGGCATAGGTTTGTAGTTAAATTGGAGACTAATGTGTGGACTAGGGGTGGACAAAAAACATCGATGTTTTAAAAATACTCGATGTATTGTGTAGAAACATCGATATAATCCGATGTTTTTTTGCTCCTAAACAATCGTAAAACATCGATGTTTTCTTTCGATGCATCGAAATGACAAATGTATATTGATATATAAACGTGTATACATATCTAACCCTCGATTCAAAAAAATGCACTTTAATGATGCAATAGCCGTTGCCAATACTGTATCAAAGATCAAGGAATTAATGAAAAATACTCTTTTGCAAAATGAAAATATTAAATCTGACGCAGAAAAATCCGATAAAAGTGAGGATACTTTTTCATTATGGACTAGACATTATAAACTAATTCATAGAATTTGGAAAAGCAACAAGACTGAAGATATATTGTCTGATGCACTTTCAGTTTAGTTGAGGACTCCTGTTGGAAGACTGAACGAAAATCCGTTGGATATTTGGAAAGATTATAAATCACAGTTTTCCAAGCTTTACAAGATCGCTTTAAAATACCTTACAATGATGGGAACAGCTGTTCCGGTGGGAACATCGGACTCAACAAAGAAACAGATTGAGTGCTGAAAGACTTGGTAAACTTTTATTTCTAAACAGTATTGAAAAAAAGTATTGGGAGATGTAAAACAAATTTAAAGTGTTTCGAAAATATAATAATAATAAATAATTAAAAAAAACAATGGATGTATAAAAAACATCGGTGTATTTTATGAAATATCGATGCAACATCGATGTATGTTTGTGATGCATCGCATCGAAAAACATCGATGTTTTTTTACACTGGCCATCCCTAGTGTGGCCACAAAGCCTCGAGAATTAAAAAAAAAATCAGCAAAAATCTTTAAAAAAGTTTTTCAACCAACAAACTTTACAAGGTGGTATGAGTAATTACAAACGCAATAAATGGATTAGTTTAATAATATACATATCGACAGTTCAATTCCAAACCATGCTATGTCGACTTAGCATGGTTTTAATATTTTTGCGTTTTTGAATTTAGATTTTTTCAACTTAATTTCTGTCAAATTTTAGTTGTGATTGGCTAGTCCAATCAATAGTTATAAACAACAAAGTTCTACCTCATATGATTTTTTAGATATCGCCTGTAAACTTTAGGAGCTTTTCCTGCAAAACTCACTTTTTCGACTTAGCATGTTTTGGAATTGAGCTGTCGATATGCATATGTATTGTTACGAAATTGTATTTTCGCTTAAAATTAACAGAATGGAATAATTGTAGTATTTTAGTTGAACTGTTACTATTTAATTTTTGATATTTTGATATTATGTGTACGAAAGTGGACAATAAACATAATAAAAACAAATGTATTCAGGTTTTCGAGACGAAGTCTTGGCATGAATACGAAAGGAAAAAACTGAAGAAAAGGAAAAACAACAACTAAAATAGAAATTAATAAAAATGATAATTTACAGAAAACTTCGAACCACCAGTCACTGGTTAAAGGATTGATGTTGTCTGTTGACTAGCAGGCACCGTAGTGGTGCATAGGTCAGAACGTAAAGAATTCTGATGAGAGAAAGTGGTGTTTCTCGAAACATATGTAAATTCAACCAACAACCCAGGTTCGAATCCTAGTCAGAAAAATTATCAAAAATAAAAATTTTTTCAAGTTGTTAAACAATCCTTCTTCAGTAAAAATGATTTAATGAAAATTAAATTTAAAATGAACTTAAGCCTAACTAAGAAAAATATCAAAAATTAACAGAATGTTTAACAACATTTGCATTTGTAGAAGTTTTAATTTAAAAGCGTTATTGATAACACCCTTTTAACGGCTTTGGCTGAATATTTTAGACACGAACATTCTAGACTTGCAGTCATGAACATTCTAGTATCTTAGCCCCGAACCTTCCAGAAATTATATTTGCTGTATAAATAGACTAACAGGGCAACTTAAATGAATAAGTTGATTGTGAGTCATCGTTGAGTAAACATCAAAGTGTCTCAAACAGTAATTTAAGTGTGTTCTTAAATCGTAATATAAGTGTGTAAAAGACAGAGTGTTCATTAATCTTGTAGTGGGGAGGGTATATTGGATTTGTGCTGATGTTTGTAACGCTCACAAATATTGGTCCAACACCCATCTTAAATTATACCGATCAACTCAGAATCACTTCCTGAGTCGATTTAACAATGTCCGTCCGTCCGTCTGGCTGGCTGTCCATGTAAAGCTGGTGCGCAGAGTACAGGTCGCAATTTTGAAGATATTTCGATAAAATTTGCTACGTGAAATCTTTGGGATTGTAACCCTGGTTGTTCGTCCGCATGTCTGTAGACCAAACCATCAGGCTATACAATAATTTTTAATAGGAATTATTAAAAGTATTTGTGAGCATATGAAAATGTCTCTTCAAGCGTAATTTTTTTTAAGTGCCAAATCACTTTAAAAGTGTAGTTATGCCCTAATACTGTTTATCATAAACAAACATTCGTTGATTTTAAACATAAATATTTTCGTTAACTTTTTATGTATTTAATCCCACGGTCGAACACCTAAAATGAACAACTGAACAGGGGAGGAGAAGAAAACACACAATTTAAGCAACAAACATGTTTTGCCATAAACCTAAAAAAAATAACTAAATATATATACATATATACATGAACATAATTACAAAAGAATACTTTATCAACATTAAACGTAATACGAAGTTTCGTATATTCCTTTAAAAATAGTGGTTTGTTTATTGTCGTTTTTATACCCATCACCAAAAAATGGGTGGTATATTACGTTTGTCACTCCGTCAGCAACACATCGAAATAATGGTCGTGGAGCCAAAAAGTCTATATATTCTGGGTCCTTATAAGATTCTAAGATGATCTAACCATGTCCGTCCGTCGGTTAAAATCACGATAGAGCTTCGAAAAGAAGACATAGAACTATGAAATTTACTTTACCAAACATTCTTTGATCTATCGAAATGTTTGGTATTGAAAATATGCAAAATTGGTCCAGTAGGATCCGAGTTATAGATCAAAGTTTCAGACTACCTTGATATTTTTTGGTATTTTTTTGCTATTTTCTTCAAATACAATGAAGATAATATCATGAAATTTCACACACTTTATTTTTATTGTAGAAGGACAAGTCCTGTTGAAAAAGGTTCGAATAAGTCCACGATCTCTTATAGTACACAAATGTCTATAGACAAGCCGTATCCAAACAAAATTCTGCAATAATAAGTTTCATGCAAAGTAAAATCTCAAAATTATTTTTTTTATTTTGACATAGCCTCATACAAAGATCGCTTCCGAAAATTACTTAAATGGGCATAAATCATTTATAAAAATCATTATTACCTTGATATTCAACACAAATAATTCGCATATAGTTACATACATATAAATCATCGTACTAAATTGCATGATGATTGGCCTGTAATAGGTAATAGTTCCCTTATGATGACTATTCCTGAAAATTTATTAACATCCATATCGAACCGAAATTTTACACAGATCAGTTATAAGTATGTAAATTATATTATTAATTAATTATACTATTCACTTTTGTGAAAGTTGGTCCATAACACTGGTTTACAAATTTTTAATTTGGAAAAATACCAAGAACGCCACTTGCCTAGATAAGTTAATTGGGACCTCCTGAACACGAAAAACGCTGTAATTTTTTTTTTCTAAGTACCGTTTTTTAGATAACGGTACTTTTGTGTTTTTCGGTGTATGGTCCCATTCAAACCCTTGTGGAGCCCAACCGAAGAGCCCGATCGAGATGAGTGGCATATCGTTGGAAAGGTAATCGAATGCCTTTTCCGCCGATATGCTGCAAATTTCTAGCTGATAAGAAATAGCTGAGTTATGGCACCTCAAAGTTCGAAATTTGCCTATTTTTTACGTTTTTTTCAAAATTTTTCTTTTTTATTTAATTTTTTTTCTACGTTACAGTTAATATCTGGAATGTTTTATTTTTTATCCAAATAGTTTATTTAATTACCAACATTTTAAGCGTAATTTGAAAAAAATCGGATGAAAAATATAGTTTTTATTAAGGATTTTGTGGAACGACAATATTTTCATCTTCATTGCTTACACACTATATTCGGCGTAAATTCAAAAAATTTAAATTAAAATGGCGAGCGACTTGAACTCTTACGTTTTTTTCGGATGGATCTTCGCGAATGAGGAACCAACAATAGTCCGCCATCATTTGTTCGTCCCAACAGCCTTTGTAACGTCTCTCGATTTCTTCCATTTCTTGGTGAAATCTTTCACCTTGTTCATCACTTTCGGAGCCCAAGTTGGTGGGGAAAATATCCAAATGACTGAATAAGAAGTGTAATTTAGGTGTCATATTTGAACCTAAAGGTTAAAAAGAATAAATTTTAAATCATAACGGCCTTTTTGATATACATGTTTTCACTCAACGCTTACCAATGGCATTGAATTTTTGCAATAATGTATCGATCTTCTCTGCGTAATCAGGACTTCTGTAGTTTCCCAAAAAGTTGTGAACGATGTCCTGGAATGCTTCCCATGCCTCCAAATGAGCTGGACCTAAACACTCATTAAATGCTTGGTCACCGTACAGAGCCCAACGATATGCCACTCATCTCGATCGGGCTCTTCGGTTGGGCTCCACAAGGGTTTGAATGGGACCATACACCGAAAAACACAAAAGTACCGTTATCTAAAAAACGGTACTTAGAAAAAAAAAATTACAGCGTTTTTCGTGTTCAGGAGGTCCCAATTAACTTATCTAGAGTAGTGGCGTTCTTGGTATTTTTTGGCTGTAAACCAGTGTAATTGGCCAAACCTGCCACTTCCGAGAATAACCACAGGTGACAATTTTCCGTATATTGTAGATGACAATTTTGACGTTTCAAAAAGCCAAAATCAGTTTCCTAGGCCTTGTTGGTACTTAATTTATTGTGTGTTAAAGTAAATCTCTTTATGTTACACGCTGCAAAAACATACATAAAGTGTAAATTCTTTATTATAACCAAAATATGTTAAAATTCTTTTAAATATCATCAATAAGATGAAATTCAACTCAATAAACCTCAAATAAATAGAAATTACGTTACAATATTTTATGAAATTCGCCTAATAATAGGTGAGTTGGTGGGTGGTGGGTATACTCGTATAATATAAACTCTTACTTGTTTTTAATTAAAACTATATTTTAGTTTCTTAAAAAAGATTGCGAAATGTTGTACTTGTATAGGATGTGTCTATATGTATGTATGTGTGTATATATGTAAATATAATATAATTGTGTGTGTGTATTTTTGTTTCGTGACTGCGTGTATATTTCCCTGCAAATAACGCGACTAGTCCATACATGCATGTAAAGACTAGTCCAAAGAGGAGTAGGAGTACTCCAAAACTACTCCAAATATATGAAAAAAAGGTGGTCTATTTAACATTGCGATGTCCTAGGACTGGACCATATAACCCATCGGAGTAGTCCCAAAACTACTCTATGGAGTACTCACGAGGGTTAGTTTTAAACAACAACAACAACTCAATATGCAATCGTGTTAACACGAAACCATGTCGTTTAACTACAAACTCTTGTTTAACTATGACATGGTCCATGACTGCATTACATTGGACCATGTTGTGAGTAGTCCATATCATCTAAAATGGATCACGTAGTCCAATATTATTTGCAGGGTTTTTTATTGTACCCTACACTGCCATAGTGAGAATAGTATGTATATTGAATATGTGCTGATGTTTGTAACTTCCATTTTTGCAGCGATGCAAATAATTTATACCTGCACAGAAATCATGCGGCTAATTTTATGATCATAGGAATATTTCTCCCATATAGCGCCTACTTTTGAAGAAAAAGTTTTTGCTCATATACTCGGTATAGGGTATTATATGGTCGGAATTGACCGACTATATTTTCTCATTTGTTTTCTTTTAAAACTTATATTATATTCGATAATAAGTGCAAAAATAATAACAAAGCCTAATGGTTAACGACCGGCAAGAAAAATAAATAATGTAATAATTGGCAAATGAAATGAATTAATTAGGCTCGTGTAGTTAATTAAATACTTAAAAATATATGGCATATACAATTACATACATATGTACATATTAATTTAAATGTGTTGTATTTACATATGTATATATTTTTATTTATATAGACTTAAAGAAGGCATGTATTTTATACATATTTGCCTAATTAATAGGTATAAAAATACGTTACAATATTAACATATGTATATGTATGCAAGTTTTATTTTTAAATTTTTATATATGTATTTATATATGTATGTAGATATGTATGTATGGATATTGTCAATAACAAAAACAAATTTCCCTGTTTTCCATTTAAAAACTTTCACTGGAATAATGAAAGGAAAAAAGTAAGAGCAGCTATGCCGGAAAATAGAAACCAAACATATTAATAATCTTAAACTATTTTTAATGCATTTCTGTTGATGGCAATAATAATATATATGCACATATTTAAATATTTACATACATATTTAGCGAATCTCTTAGACAAACTGAAAATCAACTTCATTTCTAAATTAATGTTTTAAATTTGACCCAACATTTTTGGAGATAAAAGCCAATATACTTTCTTTTTTTACCATGACGAAAATTGTACTCGTACAATACAATAACACTAGAGAATACGTATGTATGTTTATAATTACAATATATACACACGTACATACTACACACATTCATGAGTTATGTCAATCCATCATTACAAGTTCCAAAGATGACAAGAAACCTGAAAACGTTTATAACAAACTTCTTAAAATTATTAAATCGATTTTTTTCTCCTATTACGTCAAATAAACCGTCGCTATGAATATTAATAATTAATTGTTAGTTAGTTTACTTTTTTCATATATTATTGTTTATTAAATATGTAATAAGTTGTAACCAAATTGTGGGTAAATTTCATAGATACACACATATGCATACATTCATGTACATAAATATGTATGTGAATGTTAAATACAACACCCAGGGTGATTTACACATTTTAAAATACTTTTAATACATTTTTTATATATGTACAGTGACTCACAGCTTATTTGCCTAAGTACTTTTCGACTTCATTCGTTAATTTTGGAGCGCTTAAATCTGGGGTTGCTTTAACTTTGCGAACAATCCACCGCTTATCTGCATCATTAAATATTTTATTTGGCGCAGATCTGCCCTTATCTTCTATCCTATTTTCGTGGCGAAACCTTTCTATAATGTGTTGGACAGTTGACGAGCTAATAGCAACAATTTCTGCAATTTTTCGTTGGCTTTTGCCCTCCTTATAATGACGAATAACATCTTCCCTTTTTTCAAATGAGGTTCGTTTTCCCATTTTCAAAAAATTAATATTTTTTTAACTTTCCTTTACAAAAACCTTTTAAGAATGACTAAGACGCTAAGCTAAACAGAAAATAAATACATTGCACCGTTATTTCATTCTCAGAGAAAATAAAAAATACACTGCATCATTTAAGCTATGATCATATTTTGATGAGAAAATTATTTGTTTCTATATTTTTTCAGCAAGCTTTGTTTTTTTTATTGTTTTTTCTGCAGCGGTAAACAGTACACACATTTCTCATTACAAGTCGTATACATTTTCTTTTTTAAATTTAATAAACAGTTTTCAGTCTCGTCTCATCGAACTGTTCGGACGTGTTATTTTTAGTGCGGCTGAATTTTCGGTGAAAAAATCGTAATAGGTGAAAAAGTGTAATAGGTTGAAATAAAACAAAAAAGTGAAAAAAATCGTAATAGGTTAAAAAAATCTACGGTAATATCGGTAATTAAAAAAAAACACTATAAATCGCATAAAAATTGTATGAGTGTTCTTCTCAGATGTAATTCTGAGAAAGAGCTTAGCTCGAGTAGAAAAACTAGATGGGTCTCTGAGGAAGAATCCTTAAAAAAATCTGTGGAGAATTTTCTCACTACAAGAGCCGTAGAACGGCGTCGTTCCTGTTCGCCCAATATTGTGATTTCAACAGATGAAAAAACATCATCTTCATCAAATAGTGCAGTCAAACCTAGAAAACAAGTAGGTATGGATAAATACGTCACAGTTCTTAAGCGACAGAGGAGCCCAACATCTGCTCAAGTATCATCAAATTCAAAAGCTCCCAAGACCGTGAGTAATGATCAAAATAGGTTTGCTCTCCTCCAGACGGATGAGCCACAACTTCCTAAGAAGACGTTTAAGCCCCCACCAATTTATCTGAGAGAGCCCACTTCCAGTAAATTAGTACAAAGAATTGTTTCGGAAATAGGTGAAAATATGTTTAGCGTAACATCAATTAAACATGGAAATATCAGCGAAACCAAAATTCAAGTGAAAAAGGAAGATGATTTTCGAAAATTGTCCAACCAGTTGGAGAGGGAGGCTAGGGATTTCTACACCTATCAGATCAAAAGCGCAAAAGGTCTCCAAGTCGTTCTAAAGGGTATAGACCCATGTGTTGAGCCTGCGGAGATAAAGACCGGCTTAATGGGCAAAGGGTTCAAAATTAAGAGTGTTGTGAACATTAGAAACCGTGAAAAGATCCCTCAGCCAATGTTCAGGGTGGAATTGGAACCTGGAGATGTCGTATTAAAGAAAAACGAGTCCCATCCCATCTACAATCTGATTTACCTTCTGCATCGTAGAATCACCATGGAAGAACCGCATAAGCGTCAGGGACCCGTCCAGTGTGTTAACTGTCAAGAATTTGGTGGTCACACCAAGGCGTATTGTAAATTGCCGTCAGTTTGTGTTGCGTATGGGGCGCTACATGCAACTGCTCAATGCGATAAGTCGAAAACTGACTCAAAAATCAAAAAATGCAGTAACTGCGGAGGTAATCATACCGCAAATTATAGAGGTTGTCCAATTTACACTCATTTGAAAGGCATAAGAACCAACAAGACGTCAGTATTACCTGATCGTCCTCAACAGCCTAATTTTGCTTCGAGTAACAATTTCCCTCAATTGTTACGGTCTACTAGTCATGTAAACGTGCCTAGTTCTAGACAAGTTTCTTACGCAAACGTGGTTAAATCTAATATGCCAGGTTTGAAGCAGGAACCTAAATCACAATATTTCGAGCCTAATATTAACTCTCTAGAGACTACATTGCAGACTCTTGTCCAAACTATGAACACTTTTACGACCACTATGACATCCATGATGCAGGAAATGCTGAAAATGCAATCCACTATCTTACAAGCCATTTTAAAGAAATGATTTGTTTAAAAATTTGTTTTTGGAACGCGAACGGCCTCCGCCAACATAAAAACGAACTGGAACACTTCCTGATGGATAAGCAGATTGATGTCATGATGATTTCTGAAACTCACTGGACGGCGACAGCGTACTTCAAAATTAATGGCTACGTGTTATATGATACTAAAGATCCACGCGGAAGAGCATGTGGAGGTTCGGCAATTCTTATAAAGAACAGAATAAAACATTATTTAATGAACAACATATGTGAGGATTACCTACAAGCAACAAACATTTGCATTGAATTCTGTCAATACAATTTTGTTTTATCATCAATTTATTTGCCACCTCGATTTTCAATAAAAGAACACCAATTCCCTTTGAGCTAGATTTTTAGTTGCTGGTGACTTTAACGCCAAACACACTTTTTGGGGTTCACGTCTGGTGACCCCGAAGGGTCGTGAACTCTTCAACACCATTGCCAAAATGAGATTAGATGTACTCTCAAGCGGACATCCCACCTACTGGCCGACGGAAGATTCCCGATGTTATTGACTTCGGAGTAGTGAAAAATATCCCTGTAGAATCGATACAAGTTGAGCCTTCATTAGACTTGTCTTCAGATCACTCTCCTTCTATTATTTCAATGCGTTTCCTTCAAGGAAATGGCTCTCCATTTCGGGACATATCTAAAACCAGAGTAAGTTGGATAAAGTATAAAAAGTATTTAAGTTCCCACTGCACGGAAAATGTAGTGTTGAGAACTACCGAGGACTTGATGGGTCGATTGGCAAGTTTACTGAGGACATACGAAGAGCTGTACATCACGCCTCCACATACGACGTTGAGTGCAGAAGTGGGACAAATAGAACTTATTTCGCTGAACTCGATCATCTCCTGTCAGAAAAAAGAAGAGTTAGAAGAGAGTGGCAAATTCACAGGTCTCCTGAACTGAAAGCTAGGCTACGGGTATGCAGAGATATACTAAGAAATTTCTTAGATACCCAAAGAATGGCTTCACTTAAATCTTACTTGGAGGGACTTGATAGTACCCCACAATCTGACTATTCGTTATGGAAGGCGGCACGAGGTTTAAAAAGACCAGTTAGAGGAAAGCCTCCTCTGCGAAATCCGACTGGTGACTGGGCTAGAAATGATTCCGAGAAGGGGATTTTATTTGTTAACCATTTGAGAAATGTGTTTACTATAAACAACTCAAATAATGCATCTGATTTGCTTCCACTCGTTATTATACCTCCTGTACCTCTAAGACTTAGCTTTAATGATGTTCAAAGCGCTATTGGTACTCTGAATCTTAAAAAAGCTCCAGGTATGGATAAAATCAGCAACAAAATGCTTGTGGAGTTACCTCGTGTAGCTAAAAGAATTATCCTATTTATTTTCAATGCTATTTTACGCCTAGAATACTATCCTGCAGATTGGAAAGGTATCTATGATTACCATGATTCCTAAGCCAGGGAAGGACCCCACTAAAGTAGAGTCATATAGGCCAATTAGTCTACTGCCGACAATTTCAAAACTGTTTGAAAAATTGTTATTGGCTAAGTTGATTCCAATTCTGAACGACACTCAATGTATCCCAAATCACCAATTCGGGTTCAGAGCTAAACACAGTACCATCGAACAAACACACAGATTGGTAAATGTGATAAGACAGTCGTTTGAAGAGAAAAAATACTGCTCCGCCCTTTTCATTGATGTGTCGCAAGCGTTCGACAAAGTCTGGCATGAAGGTTTAATGCATAAAATTAAATTAACTCTGCCTGCTAACCCCCACAAACTTATGAAAAGTTATTTATATGGTCGCAAATTTACAATCAAATAAGGCGATTTTTTAAGCCCCGCTCAGCCAATTGAAGCAGGAGTACCCCAGGGTAGCATACTGGGTCCAACTTTATGTTTGATTTATGCATCCGATATGCCGTTAGACCCCATAATACATACTTCAACTTTTGCAGACGATACAGCCTTTATTAGCGTTCATAAGGATAATCAAATAGCATCACAGAACTTGCAGAAATATGTTTATAGAGAATTGGCTTGAGCTTTGGAAAATCAGGGTTAACGAACAGAAATGTATTCATATAACTTTCACATTGCGAAAAGATACATGCTCGTTGATCAGAATAAATAATCAAATTATCCCGCAACACAATGAAGTCAAATACCTCGGAATCCACCTCGATCGTCGTTTAACTTGGAAGTCTCATATCGACGCAAAACTTACCCAGAAGAGATTAAAAGCAGTGCAAATTAATTGGCTAATCGGCAGAAATTCTACATTAAAGTTGGATTGCAAACTTTTGTTGTACAATGCAATTCTAAAGCCAATCTGGTGTTATGGAATTCAATTATGGGGTACTGCCTCAGCATCAAACATTGAAAAAATTCAAAGGGGTCAAAATAAGATTCTACGTACAATTACTGCAGCTCCATGGTATGTTAAAAATTCTCGAATCCACAAAGATCTAGGCATTCCTTTGGTGAAAGTCGTATTTACAAAACACGCCTCAAAATATGTCAGCAAACTTGAACACCATCCAAACCCACTTGCACGAGACATCCTTAACTTTACTGGCCATGTTCGGTTGAGAAGGAGGGATACCCTTGCTTTAACTCAAGCGCAAAACAGATGACTGGATCAGTGGATATAAATTTACTTATTATTTTCTTTTAGTATTAAGATTCGAAAACTTATTGTCATTTCATTTCTGAAGATCCAATAAATAAATTAAATGTATTAAAAAAAAAAAAAATTTAATAAACATGGAGTAATTTTCGTTTTTCTAAAAAAGTACTATCTACATCAAATAAGCTGTGAGTCACTGTATGTATGTATGTACTCTTCTATTGACTTATGGATCGCTAGTGTGGTGGACTGCATCAAAAAGCAAATATGTCGTAGACCAACTATACAGAATTCAGCGATCCGCCTGCATAGACATACACTTAATGGCCACTTCCACAAGTAGTGCGGTGAGAATATCTGCCTCTGATTGCTAAAAATCAAGAACGTAGGACATGCAAAGATTCTAATTTTGCTTCCCCCTTCACTACACCAAAAATCTGACTACACGACACCCCTCGTGGACTCTGATAAGGGGTGCAAAATCACTATTCCATCCAGAACTGAATGGAAAGGGGGTCACACGATTGATGAATACGACATAAGAGTATACACTCATGGTTCAAAGGCGTTGGTTCCGACGTCTCGGTTTCAAACTCCCGATACGCTTCCCAGACAAATCTAGCGTATTTCATGCTGATATACTGGCGATTAGGGAAGTAAGTAGATTTTTATGAAAAGAAATATTCGCGGCAGTACTGTCATTGTTGTCGACAGCCAGGCGGCACTCATGTCACTTAAATCCCATACTACAACATCTACTCTAGTCAGGCAATGTAAAGAAGTAATATCTAGGTTCGGTCGTCTAACTGATATTACTCCAGTTTGAGAAACGAAGGACATCTGCAGAATTATAGCGGTGGTATCTGGTAACTGGGCGATTGGTAAACATGTAAGCAGACTTGGATTTTCTTTCAATAACAACTGCCATAGTTGGTGGAACCGTGAGAAAGACGAAACAGTATTTCATCTGCCCGGCTCTTCAAAACTCTAGACTCAAATTTTTCAACACTAATATACTAAACAGTCTAGCGTAGACATTAAAGGTGAATTTACCCATTTGTTCCGAACAAAAATTTTGTCCGGAGAACTGAGAGTTTTTTGCAGCATTCTGAACGATTATTATGGACAAGCTGCCATATGTAAACAAAATCTATTAGTTTAACAAGTGGTAATACTTCGGCCATTGATTTATTTTGCTTTGGTTTTTAAGTGTCAAAAAAAATATAAAATTATTTTAAAATATTGCGTATACAAAATGAATGAAAAAATAAAGTTGCTTTTGCTGATGGCCATGGAAATACATAAGGCATTATTATTTGTATGAAAAAATTTAACCTATTAGCAACTCAGTTAATTCATTTTTGTCCAGATAAAATATAAAATTAAACCAATTCAAGCTGAGAGTCGTTCGTAAAAAATATTTTCTCTCTCTCAAAAAGAGAGACGTCAAACTTCATATGAAAAAGTTTTGTCCGAACAAATATTTTGTTCAGAACGAATAAGTATTGGATGGTGAGATTTCATCCTAACGATGGATATAGCATCTAGATACGATATATTTCAACAAGTGCTGAGTGAGGTCATTTTCAAAACGGAATCAAAAGATTTCACTTGAATGCTTACATGCAGCAGGCAACCACGTAATCCAACCAACCATATGGATTATTTTGGTATCAGTATTTTAGGGTTAAAGGCAATTTCACCAACAAATAAGTTGACAAATGTGCAATAACTAATTTTCAGTACTCAATTGTGGAAAACAATTCATATTTTAATAAAACCTATTGATCTAATCAAATTGGACTGTATATTTATGTATGTATGTGTATTTTATATAATTTTTCTATAAAATTCGAAACTCTAATTAAGAGTTTTATATAATTGATAATAAAAAATCATAAGTGTGGCAAATTTTAATCTCTATTTAGATTTGTTTAAAAATTATAGCAGAAGAATTTAAAATCCAGATGACCTTAACATTATTACTTTTGGTTTATTTGGTTTTTGCTTTGATTATTTTTTTTATTGTCAATGCACGTACATACGTATTTATTTATTTTTAAACTTAAACACCTTTGAAGCTAAAATAAATAACTAACATTTTGCAATACATAAACCTAAAAGCATACATACGAGTATGTATCTACTCGTACTACACACACAAATGTCAACATAAAAAATACTTGTGTTATGGACTTGGAGCCAAGACGTTTAGAATTTTAAACAATTAAGTTATTTAACTTTATTTTAAAATAAAAAAAAAACAATTTGTACTTATTTGGATATACTATGTACGTTTAAATTAAATAAATGTATAATATCAGATACGAATAGGAATAGGAATACCACTCAAATGATTCTACTTGGTGTGCAGGATATAGAAAAAATAAAAAATCAATTTAAGTAGGGACTTCACCAGATACAAAATATTGAAAGTTAATAATATCGGATTATAATCACACATTTAGAGCCATCCCTAAATACCGGCGGCAAGCGTTTTTTAACTGTCAAAATTTCTCATGTTCATACATTTTGTATGGAGCATACCGAAACAACGCGGCGGCAACGCTTTGCTATTGGAAAATCCGATTTGGACAAGGCGTAACAATAAACAAGGTTGTTGTTTAGGAATGGGGTATCAGCGTTAACGCTCAGCGTAAAAAACGTGACGCTTACCGTCGGTATTTTAGGATGGCTCTTACTGAGATGTATCGATATTATCACCATTATTTGTTGAATTTGTCTAATTTAGATTTACAATTTGTCTCTTGAATTACACGTTTTCATTGCCAATAAGTAATTATTTTTATTATATGTATGTCGCTCAATTTAAAAAAAAACGCAATTTTTGTGTCCCCGCACTTTACACTACAATTTTAGGTAAACAAAAAAAAAAAAAAAAAACACTAAAAAAAACAAAAATGTACGAGTGATCAGCGAGGAATATGTAACAAAAAACGTAATTTTGAAATTTGTATGTTTGTTTCTTTGTTTATTCAGAATGGTGTTTTGTTTCCCTCTGACTCTTTCCATACAAAAGATGAGGGACATATGATTCTAAGGTGTTCGCACATGCATTTTTAATTGCAATTTTTTAATTAACGCCTAATTGAATTCAATTATCTATACAAAATGTCAATTCAGATAATTGCTTCAGAGTTAATTGTTCTACTAATTGTTAAAATTAAAAATACAACCACGTGACAAGTAATAACTAAAATGGCAGTTGTTTCGCTTTTAAATTAGTAAAGAATATTTTTAGGCTGAAAATTATAATATTACAACCAAATACAGTGCACTAGGGAAGACGTCAACTAATTAAATCCGCGGGTGTTGACGTTTAACAAATTAAAAAAAATCTGTTATTTTTTTCTGCTGTTTTTTTCTTTCCAACACTTGGAAGAGAGCCTTCTCTCTATTTATTTCATAAAATTTTAGAGTAGGTAATGTAAAAAAAGGGTTGACGTTTTGGGATGTTGACGTAAACGAGCGTTGACGATTTTCCGAGTGCACTGTAATTGTATTCTTTTTTGTCAGCTGTTGTCAAACGCTAATTGAATTAGCAATATTGAGCAAATGTGAACACTTTTTAATTTACCAATAATTGACTCAATTAAAAATACATGTCTGAACACCATATAAGAGCGCGATAAAATTTCATGAGCGTCACGATAATTTTTTTAAAAGTGAATATATTAAATGTAAAAAATTTGACAATCATTGTTTACATGGTTTCAGCTCATTTCTTTATAATTTGTGAATTTGAGAAATAAATTGCCTATGAAAAAAAAACAAAATAGGCAAAAAATTCATGAGCATCACTTTTGATTTATATTGCTTCATAGCTTAAAATGTTTAATTTTGATTTTTTTTTAATTTTTAAGAGTAAAACAACAAAATGAATGGCGGCTGAAAGAGCACGGAGTTATCGAGAGAAAGTAAAGCTCGATAAAGCGCGAAATGACGAATATAAAATAGAAAAGAAAGAAAGGTATAAGCGTGGTATATTTGAGTTTAATTTTTAATTTTACTGATTGATTCTGTTTTTTCCACAATCTTAATTCGAAAGTGGTAAAAATTAATGAGAATGAAAAAAAACAAAGCTGCTTGTCGTATCATGAAGTTTATACAGATTCACAATAAGAATTCGAATGAAAATTTATAAATTAAATTAAGTTATTGTTTTGCGTCAAATATTTACTTATGTGTATAAGTTTCTTCAAGAATTACTTCCTTTTTTCCATTTTTGTTAAAGACATCAAATAATATGTACATACATGTTTAGTTTTGTATGAAAATTTTAGTTTTTGAAGAATTTTTATTTTTTTTTTATTTACTTTTTGTAAAAGAATAAACTTTTTTTTCGTTAAACTTTAATATTGGCTTTATATCTTCTTTACGTGCAACAAACTCTCTTGATCGTCACACGTAGATTTTTTTCTTAAAACGCCTATAATTGCAGTTTTTTTAAATACATTGTTACAAGCCTATTACTTTGCCTCTAAGCTCAAGTCTTTTTTTTTTTTTTTAACAAAAATTTACATATTTTCATCTTAAAATTTGAAAATAACTAGTAACTTAAAAAAAAATTAAAAAACAAGGTGAATCGTGATTTTGTGTTTATAATCGAAAAGGTGATTTTTGTAAAAGTCATTTTTGAGAAACAAAAGAACATCGTGGTAAGCTTGAATTTCAAATATTTTTCATTTTTAGCGATTTTTTATACATATTTGGTGTGTGACACTCAAGATAGAGATCATAAAAAACCTATGAGCTTAAAAGTTCCACCTGATTCTTCATCAATTTCTACATAAATTGGCCACTCTTACAGGCGTATTGAAAAAACTTTAAAAATAAGCAAAACAAAACTCGTTGTGTATGTTTTTTTTTGAAATTGACCCATGTATTAATTTGCATGTAACAATTTCTACCTTCAGTAAAAATAATTTAATGAAAATTACATTTAATAAACTCGAGCCTAAATAAAGAAATATCAAAGATTTAAAATTAACAGTTCAAATAAAAATAATAATTGTTCTTTTACCATATTTCCTTTAAAGTTAGCTTTCCGTCAAATATAAATACGTATAAATAAGTCTCCTTAGAAATTTCTTGAAAATGCCCAAAAATCACATTTTTATGATTTTTATGCATACAACTTTTGACTCTGCGATTATTTTTAACCAATTCTTTTTTTTATTAGGTTTAAAAAAGTGTTTTTCATCAAATCAACAAATACAAAACATTGAAATCAGATCAACAAGGAGGAATTGGGATCGTTTTCAATTTTTCAAATACAATAGCAGACTTACTGCTTAGAAATTACAAATTTATTTCCCTTTTTTCCAAATTCGATATAAAATTGTTAAAGAAAACATGAAAAGAAATCGCAATATATTTAATGTTTTTCTATTATGTTTACATAATGTGCATATGTATTTTTTTTTTGCTAGTTACAAATTACAAAATTTTTTGATAAAATTAAAACAATTTAGAACTAATATTTCAGCAACAAATTGCTTCAATTCATATCAATTTTTATGAAAAACATTATTCGAAATTATACCATATAATTCCATTAAGATTTTCTGGAATATTGACGGCACTAGTGTTTATTTTACCTAAAATAAGATGTTATCCATAATTGGTAATATTAATTATGTATTTCGGATCTACTTACAACTTATAATGTTTGTATTCGAAATATGTTTTCATACGAAAAATGTTAAAATATATAAATAAAAATGAAGTGCTGTCCGTTGCTAAACGCATAACTTGATACCGAGGCTTAATCATTATCTTTATCTATATAAATAAAAATCAAATATCGTTCGTTGGTAATTACATCAATTTAGAGCGGCCGCACCGATTTTTTATTTTTTTTATTTTAATGTTCGTCATAACCAGTGGTGATATTCTAAACAATTAACAATCGGTTCGCTTAAAAAAATTATATTTTTGCCAAATTTTGATAAAAATACCGAAAATTTTAAAGTCGCATCCCAGTAACAGACCACAAGCCTCTTGAAGGAAATTATATAAACTTTCGTTTAATAAAAAAAAGTTACGTTTTTAACAAAAAATAGTTTTGATTTTGCAAAATAAAAGTCAAAAAAAATTGTTTTATTTTTTTCTCAAAAGATTAAAGAAAACGCTATCGAAAACATCATCATCCAAGAATCCAATGTATGACCAATATAAAATCATTTGTTTGGACGTTTGGACAATGAACAACTGAACAATATTGTGTTTGTTGCCGAGACTATATCACCTTGATAAATACACATTATATAAAATCGTTAAAGCAAAAAACATAATCACCCCTATCGTGAATAAAAATTTCACATGAAATTTGTTCCCTTTTCACATTTTTCCTATTAAAATTCAATGTTAAAAAATAAAAGGGAACAAATTTCATGTGGAATTTTTTTTCACGATAAGGGTGAGTATGCAACAACCGTTTCGAGGGAACGGGCTGAAGAGTTATTAACATCCATATCGAACCGAAATTTTGCACAGATCAATTATAAGTATGTATGTAAAAATTATACTATTCACTTTTGTGAAAGTGTGCCAACTAGAACGCAATTTTTAAATTTTAAATAAAACACAGATATCAAAAAGAAAAAAAAAATCGTGAAACTTTATTATATCGTAAAGTAGACAGAATGAGGTTATGTATGGAACAAGATATCATGCAGATGGCCGACGCGGCACACACGCGATCTTTTAATGAAATTTTCAATGACCTTTTTGCATAAATGCTGCGGTATTTCATTAATGCAGCGTCCAATTTCCTCTTTTAAGGCTTGAGTCGTCGTCGGCTTATTCGCGGAAACCATCGACTTCAAAAAACCCCAAAGAAAAAAATCTAAAGGTGTTAAATCGCACGATCTAGGCGGCCAATTCTAGTCTCCAAAACGCGAAATAACACGACCGGGAAATGACTGATGCAGCAATTGAATTGTTTCTCTTTCTGTATGACATGTGGCGCCGTCTTGTTGAAACCACATGCCCTCCACATTCATTTCTTCAATTCTAGGCAAAAAAAAAAAAAAAAAACTGGTTATCATTTCACGATACCGAACACCAATGACTATTTGCGCTTGACCTGCCTCAGTTTCATAAAAAAAGTCCAACGTACAACTGCGACATTTGCAGTCGATCGACCTGGTCGAAGGCGCGTTGTTTTCTTTACATCACTAACAGATACAGTTTCGGCAAATTTATCCATTAACCTCTTTACAGTTGACTCTTTTGGAGCATTATTGTGACCCCAAATTGATCGCAATTTGCGAACTGTAGCCGCAAAACTTTCACCATTTTGGTGAAATCAATTTCACAATGAGAATGCGTTGTTCATTCGTGTAGCGCTCCATTTTTACTAACCCCGTACCTTCTACTAGCAAACAATAACAATTGTTCAAATGTCAAACAATGACACTTCGAATGACGCCAAACTTAAAAATTGCGTTCTAGTTGGGACACCCTTTAGTTTGTTAAAGTAAATCTCTTTATGTTACACGCTGTAAAAATATAAACAAGTGTAAATTATTAATTATAACTGGAATATGCATAAAATTCCTTTAGATGTCTTTATTGAGATGAAATTCAACCAAAATAATCCTTAATCTACCTGTTATGAGAGGTGTACCGCAGGGGTCAATTATTGGGCCTCTACTATTCTCGCTTTATGCTAATGACCTGCCGAGTCAACTTACGCACAGTAAAATCAGAATGTATGCTGACGATATACAAATTTACATCAGTTGTGATTTATCGAAAATTGAACAGTGTGTCTTAACTTAATAATAATACCGAGTTAAAACATATTTATAAATGGTCTACTGCTAATGGTCTTAATATCAATCCAAAAAAGTCTAAATATCTTCTAATCCAAAAACGGACTACTATAAGTGATCATATACCGGATATTTTTCTTAATGACACACGTATAGAAAGGGTAAACTCAGCAAAAAATCTTGGAATTATCTTTAATAAGAACCTGACATGGAGCAATCATATTAATTATGCATGTGGCCGTACGTATTCCATGCTTAGAACTCTCTGGCAAACGCAGTATTGCACACCTGTCAAAATAAGAGTACTTCTTGCAAAAACCTATTTATTGCCAGTTCTGATGTATGGATGCGAATTATTTGCCAAATGCGATACCGCAAGTACAGGAAAACTAAACTCAGTTTACAAAAGTATTGTGCGCTATGTATATGGCGTGAAAAGGTTTGATTCTGTTTCGCCTTTTACGGCAAAACTATATGGTATTCAGTTTGATGCCATACTCAAAACAAGAGTACTCCTGTTCATGCACAAAATCGTGTATACCCAACAACCACAACATCTCTATAACCGCTTAACCCTATTGAGTTCTAATTGAGGAAAGTGAATCTTATTGTTTAGACATCATTGTTTAACTTCTGATTGGCAATTTTTTCTTAATGCAATCCGGCTTTGGAATCTACTCCCGCACAACATACAAATAATAAGTAACGCACTGAGATTTAAAAAATGCATTATTAATTTTTTTACATGTTAATTTGTTAACTAAACACTTTTCTTTTTCTTTTTTGTTTTCTTTTATAAATTTATAAATTAATTAGTTTAAACACTTAATCTTTAAGAATTATAATTTTTTTTTTTCTTTTTAATGTTTCTGCTAAAACAATGTTCTATACTGCAATAAGAGACTTTAAGTCTTGTGTATAGAATTGGAAATAAATAAATAAATAAATAATAAATATATAAATAAATAGAAATTACGGTACAATATTTTATGATAGGTGATAATAGGTGATTTGGTGGTGGGTATATAAGATGCGGCACAGCCGAATATACTCGTAAACTTTTACTTGTTATTTTTAGTAGATGAATCTACATACATATAGTTTTTTCACGATATTGTTTTCTATTAAACTTCGACTATATGTACATATTTGACTAAAAAGTTTTTCTGTATCTAAGTTTAGGAATTAATTCAAATAGCCAGATGTTTTAAATATTGATGTTATTTTCTGATAAATTTTTTATGTTTTGGAATAAATTATTCATTATTAACTTTAGCATATTCTGCTAACCGGCCATTGAAAAAAGTAGCTAATGGTTCACTAAAATCACGAAGTTTATCTTATAATCTTGGATTTGATGGGTGTATCACATGAAAAAGACTCAATGTTATTAAGCAATTGGACTGGCTATACGGTCTCAAACTGTGTCGTGGACAGATTTTCTTCACAAAAGTTACAAATCATTTTAAGTTGGTCTAATTTGTTCGGTAAGATTTTTAATACTATGTAATTGATAATTGAGGAACGTGTAAATATTTTTAATAAACAACTTAATATGTAATAATATTTTGTTGTTGTGAATAACGTCGTTTTTTTAATAGCGCGTTTATTTGACAAAATTTTACCAATTGCGCTTTTATAATTGTGGCACGCAGTGTATATTAGAATACTCGAATATGCAATTGTTTGAATTCTTCTAAAGAGTTCTAAGTATTTAATAAATAAATTATTAACAAAAGCTAATTCTCTGACTTTCTAATTTATTCTTTCTTTACTAATCAAATCCTAATAAATAACAATTAAGAAAGTAAGTCGGCCAAGCCCGATTATATAATACCCTACTCCCGGTATATGTATAAATTTTTTTTCCAGAAATGGGCGCTATATGGAAGATAATTATAAAATTATGTGTCCTCATTTCTGTATAAGTATATGAAACTTATTTTTGTTGAATATTATTTGGATATTAAAGTGATTTTGGGAAGAGGGCCTTATATGGATGCTACGACCAATTATTTGTATACACACGAAACATATTTGTAGATGTGATTTGGCTTCATTTACTACTCATTTGTGATCAAATTTGTTTGGATACTTGCATAATTCAGCCAATTATGATCGTTTAACACCGATTTCGGGAGGACATTGTATGGGGACCAGGTGAAATAATAGACAGATTTTCACCAGTTTAAATCCCATCCATCCTTGGGCCGAAAAAATCGACTCTGGGAGGGATTCTGAGTCGATCGGTATATTTTAGGGTGGGTGTAAGGAGGATGGGAACAAATTCAATGTTCCCACCCTCCGTGTGGGGTAAGGTATAATAATAAATATATAATTTTTATACCTACATATGTATGTATATACATAATTCCATATACATACATGTGTGTATTTATAAAATTTAAAATGATATACATATAGCCAGGGCTGCCAGATGAATTTCGGAAAAAATCGTCAAAATCCCGATAAAAAAGAAAAAAATCGTCATTTCGAATTTTAAAAATCGTCAAAAAAATCGGAAAAATAAAAAGTCACTATTTCTAATAGTATTTTGAAATTTTTATTTAAACGAAAACATAACAATTCAATTTTATATAGTCTATTGTACAATACATATCAAAATACATAAATTTTAACTTTTTACATAACAAATCACAAAACATTATCTGCCGTAGTTATAAAAAATTAATATAGACTTCAAATGTACTTTAAGAAAATTTTGTATGAAAATTTTCTCTAAAAGCATACTTCAAGTCTACTTTATTTTTTATAAATACGGCAGATAATGTTAAACACAACTTGTGTAATATTTTTATAATATCTTAGTCCGTTTTCACTTCTATAGTTCTGACTCGTCAAGGCAAGTATTTTTGGATGAGAAGGGAAATAAGAACAAAAGGGGTACAAAGTTGACAAAGTTCGATGAGAAGGGAAATAAGAACAAAAGGGGTACAAAGTTGACGGTACTGTCAATTTTCTTATTTCTTTTTTTTTCATGCATGTTGAGTTACATTAAAAAGTACGAAAATTGATTTAACGTATGTCAGGACAATTTTTATTAAGTTTTAAACATCATTTTGCGTATAGAATTCAATTCATCCATCATATACGAGAACAGGTACTTATTTTCAAAGAATTCCGTATTTTTGTTATTTAAATTTATTTGGCTGAATATGCTTTCGACGTTTTGTTAAAATAGGAGAAGTTTTTGTAGAAGAATTTCCTCGTGGAAATTCAGAAATTGTTTCCTCTTAAAATATTAGTTCGTGGAATTCAGTATTTAAAATGGATTTTTATGTTTACAGATAAATAAATAATTTCGACTATCCTGTCTCAATATTATTTGGAATTATTTAACTTGAACTTAACAACCATAATTAAGAAAACACTACTATCACTTAGATTTGTTTTTGAAATATGTCATGTTCTTCTTAATATTTGTGATATTAAATGAGAACAATAGTTGTTGTCTCAAAAAAAGAGAGAATTTGGTTACAAAAACATTAATAAAACTTACAAATGATAGAAATTTTTAATAACTCAGAAAATCGTCACTTTCGATGAAAAAATCGTCAAATCGTCATTTTGCTATTTTTGAAACCAAAAATCGTCAAAATGACGATAAATCGTCAAATCTGGCAGCTATGCATATAGCTTTTGTTAGTACATACATGCATATGTACATACTATATAAATATACATATATAGGTCTGTATGTATGTTTGTAGCTAGTTTTAAATTAATGGATGTATGATTAAACAATGATGAGAATCTTCACACTAAATACGAGTATGTATGTATAATATGAATAGAAAATGCATAAACAAATTATAAAAGAAACAAACTTAAAACTCTTATGGAATTTCATCATAAAATATGTACCATGGAAAATTAAAAATTGTTTACCGTTAAAGAAACAATGGACTCATCAAAGGCCAAACACCCAGTTTTTCTTGTATAATTAACACATTGTGCATACTGGCGAAATAACTAAAATAAATAAATACATACATACATACTTTCATACATATTTTTCTAAACATGTTTGAATAAAGATATCTTTTTAACTATATGAGTGAATTTAATAAATATTGAAAATATTTCTATTTAGCAGATGCAAAAGTAATCAAGGACAAGGCAAGATATCCAAAATGAACGAATTTCTTAAAACAAAATTAATAATTAATAACAATGGCCAACGCTGTGTAAATAAAAGTCATTTGATATTTCTCATATTTTTTATTGCACTGAATTTACAATGCTGTGATGGTCATGGTCGACTAATTGAACCACCAAGTCGTGCATCGGCATGGCGTTATGGTTTCAACACACCGCCTGACTACAATGACCACGAATTGTACTGTGGCGGTTTTACGCGTCAGTGGAAACGTAATGAAGGTAAATGCGGTGTGTGCGGAGATGCGTGGGATATGCCAGAACCACGACCCCATGAACAAGGTGGCCAATGGGGCCAGGGAGTAATTGTGCGTCGCTATTCCCCTGGATCTGAAATGACCATACGCGTGGAGTTAACTGCCAGTCACATGGGGTAAGATGTGCTAGAAATAAAACAATAACACAATAGTACAGTTAATAAATATGTATTTTGTACTTTAATGCTTTTAGATATTTTGAGTTCCGTCTATGTCCAGATCCGAAAGCCAATCAGGAATGCTTAGATCGTAATTTGTTAACACTTTTAGGAGGATCACCATCGCAACCAGCACCAAGTGATTTGGAAACACGTTTCTATCCCCGAAATGGAAGTAGAATTTATGAAATAAAATCAAAGTTACCAGGTATGCAAAATAATAACATTTTTTTCTAAAGCTCAGAATATTATGAAGACTTGGAATTTTTCATTAAAATCATTAAATCTCCGGACGCTATTTTACTATGTTAACAAATAAAATTAGAGTCAAAAAACAAAATTTGACCAATTTTGAACCGAAGCCAATAAAAAAATATTTATCTCTATTTTCTAAGTAATAATATTATTATTGTTATTATTATTATGATATTAATTTTCATATCCAGCATTAGAGTATATATATTCTGGGTGCTAATGAAAGATGATCCAGAAATGTCTATCTGTTGTAGACAGGATAGAGCCCGAGAAAAGAACTTAGGAAGATGAAATTTTTCAGAGTTGCACAGTAGTCCAATTGCAATCAAATCTCACACTATCTATATATTATTTCTTATAATTTACGAGGTATTACCATATGAAAATTAAATGTTTAACTTTTGGTCTTTTTTATACCCTCCACCACCATAAGTAATGGAAATTCTAAGTCGATGGAGCTATGTCCGTCTGTCTATCATTGTGTACTCGTACGTCTGTGTAAAACACTCTCACGTCCAAGATATACACCTTAATTAAACGCAATAGAAACAGAGTTATGGACCAAAATGTGAGGCAACCTCCACAAAAATTTGGTATTTTTTATATTTTTTTAAATTTTCAAATATATTGCAGATAATAAATACATACCATGAAATTTTGTACACGTTATTTTTATGATAAGAGAAGTGTGAGAAAAATAGTAAGAATCGGTCCATGATTTTGTATAGCCCGCATACAAATACATATCTTCTTGAAATATGGTTTAATGATAAATAAATGCTTATAAAATTGGAATATTAATACAAAATTCAGCAAGAATAAGTTTCATGCAAAAATAAATCGCAAAACCAAATTTCCATGTTTGACCATAGACCCTGTTGGAGTCATCTTAACTAACTATTAATAAAATATACATGATTTATCCCGTTTATCTCTTTTATTTATTTACTAACATTTTATTGCAACTCTGTATAATGAATTATTATTTTTGTTCTCCTTTTAGTTTGATTCTTATTGTTTTTTTGTAAGTCTGCTTGGCAAGTTTTGTGTTATCGTTGAATAAATGAATTGCTTAGAAGTGTAATTGGAAGGGGTGTTTTATTTATGAAATTTACAGTCCACAATCGGTTTGGTATAAACAGACCCCATATAAAGTCCACTTCCAAAATTTACTTAAAGACGTATAAAACTGGTACAAATATAAATTAAATTATAGGTAAATAAATTGTTGTACTAAATTTTATGGTGGTCGGCCCATAATTGGTATTCATAGATTCTATATAACCGACCACATCCGAAAAATACATTAATCTTTATATTATCTTATAAATATTGCTATCGACTTTACATAGATCATTCACATATACACAAAAATCATTCTACAGAATTTTGTGAATTTCGGTCTGTATTTGACCGTATCCGCCATATAAAGCCCTTTTCCGAAAATCACTTCAATACCCATTAATATCTTATAAATAACGGAACCGATACAAAATTTTACACGGATCATTTACATACATGCCAAAATCACACTGCTGGATTTTGATAATATCGGTCCATATTGGACCATAACCCCCATATAAGGTGAACCTCCGAAATTCACGTTAATACTAATATGTATCTTAAATGTACTATTATTATATTGAAATATTGACGTGAGACATCCTCATAGCTTCCATATATGGACCATATCCGAAAAACAATTTAACCCTCAAAAATGTCAAATAAATATCGATATCGAACGAACTTTTATACACATCAGAAATTTTAATCCAGAAATCATACTAATATCGGTTATACGGCAAAAAATGCTAATGAATTTTGTAGCTGTGAGTCAACAAATGGCAACAGATCCCGAATTAAGTCACTTTCGTGCATAACAACCAACCATAAAACATGAAATTCAACCAATAAGCCTAAATACATTTAAATCACATTAGTTGATACTGAATTTAGAAGCTATCAGTCCATAATTGGTCCACTTCTACTATGACACTCATAAATCTCATGTAAATATCGGTATTGAGATCAAATTCAACCAAAAGAAGCCTCACAATGTAATCTTACCCTTTTTTATACACTGTTTCTTAACTTAGGATGAATATGGAAAAACGTTTTTAATTTTATAAATTGTTAAATTCACTCCAGATTATTATGAAAATCAGACAAACTCTGGTCAAAATTTATGTTGTTCGTAAAATTGTCTTTTAAACATATATAAAAATACTAATAAAATCTGCATTAAGACTGAATAGAAAACACAGAATAAAGCTAGATTTACACGATAGAATTTTTCTTCAAAATGCTTCAAACTTGTGTAAACAGCAAAATTTCTTCAAAATTTATTTATTTAATAGTTATTATTTTGAAGAGCAATTTTGTAGAAAATTTCAATCGTTTAAATCTAGCTTTATATTTATTTAAATTTGAAAAATGTTAAAAATGTAATTTTTTGCCCTGTATGATTTTTGTTTGCAATTTAAAAAAAAAATATAAGAAATTTCTCCTCGGTAACAAAGTTTTTTTTAATTTGTTTCATATACCATATTTCCGTAAAAGATAAACACGTTATAAGAGCTAAGGACGAAGACAACATCGACATTTTTGATAAAATTTTGCACAATTTATTTTTAATATAGAAGGACAGGTCCTGTTGAAAATTGTAAGAGTCAATCTATGATTTCTCGTAGCCCTTATACACCTACTTACTTTTATACATACAATTCAGTGAATATAAGACATCACAAAATGGTACTTTGTTTAAATCGATCCATATTTGATCATAGTCACTTAAACGAGCATACGTCTGTTATAAAAATTGTTATCAGGTTAACATTTGAGGCAAATAATCCTTAACTACACAAAAATCGACGTACCGAATTTTATAAAGATGGGCCCATACTTGGTCATAGCTTCGATGGTCATAGCTCCGACTTCCGAAAATCACTTAAATACGCAAAAATCTCGTACAAACATAGTTATCAAGTTGAAATTCGACATCAATATGTTTTCATCATCAGATGATGAAGATGAATCCAACAAGTCATTCAAAATTTTTTCAGCACATAAAAAAGTAGTAATACAGACATGTTCTGAAAATCACTTTTTCGTAAAGTGATTTGAAATCACTGAAAAGGTGTTCTGTGCACAAAAATTATTGAAATCTCTTGATTTAAAACCGGTCACCTAACAGCCTAATGATTTCAAATCACTTAGAGTTTTTCAAGCATTTTTCATTGAACTCTTGTAATAAAATTATCACAAACACTTAAAATCATTTGTTCTTTATTTGTTTTTGAAATAAAACTAACTATTTTACACAGAAAAAAACTTAAAATTTACAAATTTAGTAAGACGTATTTTTTGCGGACCATTTTTTAGATTGTTTTAAATTTTTCGTGATTTTCTTCTTAGTAGTGAGCTGATATTGTTGATCAAAATATACGTCATTTTGGTTGCCAGCATCGGCGTAGGTAGGCCTTTTTCCTGGGGGGATCTTTTTTGAACACTTTTTAGTAAAAGCTATGGAAAGTTGTTCAAATAAAAAAATGCAATAAAAGAATAAAAATTCTGGGGGTGGCTAAATTTTTTCTGGGGGGGGCTTAGCCTCCCCCAGACCGGGCTATCTACGCCGATGGTTGCCAGAGAAACAAAGTTTTAAAGTCGTGTGGAATATGACTGATTTATTAAATTAAATTATACATAAAAATGAAAAATTTTTTAAAATTGTTGAACAAAATAAAAGTAGTCAATAAATATGTATGTAGTTTCATAAATTAAATTTTAATATACAAATGTAAAAAACAAGTAAAAATTTTTATTGTAAACAAAGAAAATCATTTGTTAGCTCGTGATTTAGAACAATCGAAATCACTACTAAAAACTAAAAATCTCGTGATTTTCAGAACACCAAAATATTCCTCCCGTGATTTCAAAATCGTTCGTGATTTAGAATCACCGTGATTTCAGAACATGCCTGATATTTTCCATTTTGTATATTTTTTTTGTTACTTTACACAAATACACATTCATAAACAATACAGCTGCAGCGATGCCAACTTAGCCCTTTTCAGGCTAGATTTAGCCGGATTTTAGTCACTCAAAACGCGAAAAAAAGAAAATTGGATGTGGTTTTATATGGATTTTTTTTCCATTTAGCCCTTTTTTCAAAAATGTTTACGCATTTTGAGTCTCAAAAGTTGGCATCACTGGTCAGCTGTTTTAATGCTTCATTAGTCTTTACTTTCTGTTGCGTTTCTGTTCCGTGTCGTTCTGTTGTTAAATTTTTGTAGTTAGTTTTTCCGTATAAACGTATCAGCTAAACAGACAACACACCGCGAAAATAAATCAAAATATACAAATCAAAGTTTTTTTTTATTGTACAATATGTCATTACTTTCGACTAAAGTAATGAGTTTTTCGTCATCCATCGTTTATTTTTTATATTTTTATAACTTTTATACAAAAACTTAAATAAAATCAAAGAAATTGAAAATTTTTGTAATAAACCAACAATTTTTTGTTGTGCAGATATCAGCTGTTTTGTGCTGTCACTTACAAATACTTAGCAAATTTTTGTTTTCAACAGGTTCGTCCGCAACGGCACGAAAAGTAACAAAACAACTAACGACATCTACACATTTTCTAATTAACAGAATCAAGTCAGCTGATTGGGAACGGAACAGAAAGCACAGACTAATTTTGCCTTTATCGTTCGATTCTCCCCCTCTAAAAATACAGAGTGTGAAAGGTGCACCATTTTTTAAATTTATAGTGTGACATTTATAGAAAAGAAAACACTACACTTTAGCAGTGTTGACATTTTTTCAGAAAAGAACACAAACAAATTAAAAAAGATGCGAAATGGGAAAAACGTGCAACATTTTTGCCAGAAAAGAAAACGCCATAACCATATCACCCGTAAAACTCTTATAGAGAAATTCAATCAAAATGAAACAAATCATAATATTGGACCCTTAGAAAGTACATATATGTATGTATTATGTGTCCTTATAATATTCCAAGTCTTCGAATCTACAAAGTTCTAGCTAAGTTCGTCTGTCTGCTGAAGGCATAAAGGAAAGAACTTATGGGGATAATAATATACAAATTCATGTTCATATACATACATATTCTTTGCTGATTATAAATAATCCTATTTATTTTCAATACAAATATTGTCGTTTCATATATACGAGTATTATCTTAATTTTGGAATTTTACTAAATACTAGATAATTATATTTATATGTCAACGATTGAATAATATTTAATACATGTTTAGCGAAAGTCGTCTGAAGAGTTACACAATAATTCTATTTGGGAAAATCTAACACTAACGATTGTATTACAAAATAATTAAAAACTTGTATTTTAAGGACTTGAATAAAGTGGGTCATACTATCCACTAACTGTTTTACAATGAGAAATATCAACTCAATTCCAATTTTAACATATGTATGTATTTTCATTATACTTTTTGGCTAATGCAATTCTTTTTTTTTTGAGCAGATATAATGAATATTGTAGATATTTTGAAATTTTTTTTATTCGACACTATTCTAAGGGCCATTATTACAACTTGCCTTTAATGTTCTTAATAATAAAAGGTAACTTTAATTAAAGTGAGGAATAAAGTGACCTTTAAAATTGTTCGTTATTACAACTTCCTTGTAAAATAAAATAATTTTTTTCTAAAATATGGCAATACCAGTTAAAAACCGATTACTTTTGACAAATTACTGACAAGAAACAGTAAATTTTTTGTGTTTGTGAAAAAAATATAAATCAAACGTCTGCTTTCCATTTTTGTTTATCAAATTATTTATTGGCAAAACAAAATTAAAATTAATTTATTTTTCATGAAGTTGTCAATTTTTCAGAACATATGGCAACTTCAAATACATAAACCTCACTATAAAATTAAAGGCAAGATGATCTTCCCTTTAGCTTATCGGTCGGTTTTATATTAATGTAGACTTATAATAACCAAATACTTCTTATCTGTCCGATAACATCATACCTTTAACTATTACCAAGTTGTAATAATGGGCCTAAGATTAATATATTTATTTATCTAATTTAAAAAAGCAATGTTTTTATGAAGAAACATTTCAATTGTCTTGTTATTTTCACATCTCCTAATGAAACATTTTGAAAGTTAATATTTGTATATTTTTGATGGGCCTTAAAAAATTTTAGTAAAACACACAATATAGCTTATAGTGCAGATGTGTCAACGTAGCGAAGGCAGAATTTTGTGGCCTATCACGTTTGAAAGGGAATTTAAATTTTGCCCATGACATTTTTCTATAACCAAAATTAAAACAATTGGGCTTAAACGAGGACAAATTTGCCAATAGTTAACACTAATAGTAATGTCAAAAAATTAATAGGTTCAGCCGAAAATTGGTGAAATTTACCACTCTGGTGAACCAGATAAATGTTTCTTTTGACTTTATTTATTTTATATTTTCTTCAGAATTATTTATAACTGTCTCACATAATATTAATATTTAGTTAGACCTTCATCCTATTTTAATACTTCTTCTCACCTACGATACATAGATGACACAAGTGCTGGCATACATTTCAACAAGCTTGTAAAATATATTAATCATGTTTCATATAATTTGGAAAGAGCTAATTGAGTAAATGGAGCTTTTTCAAAATTATTTTTTTCAATTAAAACTTTACTTCTATGAAAAAAAATGGAAATACTTTAAAAACATATACATATTATGAATATGTATAGATAGGTATAGAAGATTTTTGCTACAACAATTCAACAGATAGTTGAAAATACAAATGCACATGCAGTAAGATATCAAAACTAAACAATCTACTTAACAAAATTCTAGGCATGATTTTGTCCATCAAATGTCAAACAAATATGGAATGACTTAATCTTAAATACCCTCCACATAAACATAATAACAAATACAAAAACTACACTGGTGTTAGGACTAGAATTATGGATAGCATCTAAATTCATTGTCCACTAATGTTATTTCTATATGTTTTAGGCTTGGTTGTTGAAAGTGAACTTAATTCGGGAGCTTTTGCCAATTATGAATTTTTTGCCAGTAGAATTTTTGCCGTATAACCGATATTAGTATAATTTCTGGATTAAAATTTCTGATCTGTATAAAAGTTGGTTCGATATCAATATTTATTAGACATGTTTGTGGGTTAAATTGTTTTTCGGAAATGGTTCTTATATGGAAGCTATGGCAAATTATGGACCGATCTTTTTCAATTTCGGAACAGAGTGTACGATATATTTAAGATACATATTAGTATTAACGTGAATTTCGGAAGTGGACCTTATATGGAGGACATGGTCAAATATGGCCCGATATTCTCAAAATCTAGCAGGTTGATTTCGACATGTATGTAAATGCTCCGTGTAAAATTTTGGATCGGTACCGTTATTTATAAGAGAGCTATGAGTATTGAAGTGATTTTCGGAAGAGGGCTTTATATGGGTGGGGGATATGGTCAAATATGGACCGAAATTCACAAAACTCTGTGGAATGATTTTTGTATATATATATAAATGATCATACAAAGTTTTCAGTTGATACCGATATTTATAAGATATATGTATATAAAGATTAATGGTCCTTAATCGACCGTTATAAAATTTAGTACAACAATTTATTTACCTATAAGGATTATTTATGTCAAAATTTTACCTTTTACCATTATTTATACCATTATTTATGTATTTAAGCGAATTTTGGAAGTAAACTTTATATGGGGGCTATTTTCATACATGGACCGAACTAAAAAAAATCGTTTTGCGATTTCTTTTTGCATGCGAATTATTTTTGCTGAAGTTTGTCTTGATATTCTAATTTTGTAGGCATTTATGTATAATTGAGCAATCGACTTAGAATTTCATAAGGATCAAAAAATATATAATTTGTCTCAGGGTCTCAGATGAATATTAAGTTTCACACAGAATGACAAACATAATATACCCTCATTCACCACTTTTGGTGATGGAGGGTATAAAAATAACTATGTACATATGTATGTAAAAAACACATACATATATGATATACGAAGACAAATAAATTCGCGAATAATTGGTTTAATGATATATTTTTGATTGCGAGATTAAGGCGAAGTATTTTTAACATATTGTGGAAGATAGAATGATTAAATTTCCAATCCATTTTTGCTCTTCTGAATAAAATATTCCTAATATACGTACATACGTACGTATTAATTAATAAACTAAATAAAAGATTTTTTTATTTTTTCTTCAATGTAGACATAACTTGTGAGCAATGCGTTTTACAATGGCGTTATATAGCTGGAAATAACTGGGGCATGTGTCCTGATGGCAATGGAGCTGTTGGTTGTGGTCCCCAGGAGGAGTTTAGATCATGTGCTGATATTGCATTAGGAGAAGGAATTTCCAAGCGTCCAGTCCGACCTCCCATTCGTCCAACTTTGCGTCCCAAAACAACCACCAGCAGCACGGAGCCGAGTCTTCCAGAAGAATCCACAGAGCCATTCAATTATGTTCCCTTACTTGTTATATTCATTTTATTGTTCCTTGGCCTGGTGGGCTTGGCCATATGGTATTTGTATCGCAAGAACAATCCGCTTATTGCACAATGCAAAGAATATCTCGATAAGCGTCTATGCAAAAAGAAGCCACTACCCGGTTTAGTAACAACTGCAGCACAAAAACGATCGACACTGTCAGCATTCAGTTCCGTTCCTGTAATTGGAAATAATCCCCTTAAAGCAGACATTGGTGATCAGACATACACTAATGAAGCACCAGTTGCACCACCACGCTTAAAACGCAATTCTCGCGTTAAAGAGATGTCACCCGATGAGTCAAGTGTAGCTTAAGCTTTAATAAAAAATGGATCTTTTCATTTCTCAACAACTTGAAAAGGTTTCATGTTTTCGAATTCGTTAGTACACTTACTCGTACAATAGTATTTACGTATGCAAATGAATTGTGCTCATTGTCTATCGGCTGCAAGTTCCGAAAAGGAATTAGAGGTTGATTAAATCGACTAGTTATGTTTGCACATTCTCATTAAATTTTATTATTTATTTATAATTTTCGGATAATGGACAAAATTAAAGAAAAAAAAAATACTGCCTGACTGCCCTTAACTTGTGTTCCATATAAACTTAAAAATATTATACACACATGTAGAAGTTTATAAATTAGTTTAAGCATATTAAAACCATTATGTATTATGTACGAGTATGTATGTATGTCTATCATAATAAAATAATGTAAAATATCATCACATGATATTTCAGTCTTAGATATATCACTCTGTGCATCTATATTCTGATTTAGATGTCGTTGGGGAAAATTTATATAATTTTGTGATAAGCATGTAAATACATACATACATATTAATGCATAAATAATAATATCTCAATATACATACATACATACATATGTATAGTATAAACATATCATTTAACAATTATTATATACTATTTTATATATATTATATATAACTATATTAATTAATTTAGACCTGTTTTATTAAAAAAACCTAAATGAATCAAAATCTTTCAAAAATTGTTTTATTTTTTTTCTATGCCTAACAATTTTAAGGTATTTAAATGTTAATTCTACAAACACCTCCAAAGTGGCTTCTAATTCGAAAGCATCAAAGGATATGGGAAATGATAGGCCGAATTTTGAAAATCGTTTTGCTATATTGCATAATAAAATAACTGAAACCCCAATAACAAAATCAATTTTTTTTTTGCATTTAATTATTTATTGAATCTTCATATATGAAATGACAATAAGTATTCAAATCTTAATACTAAAAAGAAAATAATAAGTCCAGCCAGTGCTAGACAAAAATTTTTATGATACTACAACAAATTTACATCCACTGATCCAGTCACCTGTTTTGCGCTTGAGTTAAAGCAAGGGTATCCCTCCTTCTCAACCGATTGTGGCCACTAAAGTTGAGGATGTCTCGTGCAAGTGGGTTTGGATGGTGTTCAAGTTTGCTGACATACTTTGACGCATATTTTGTAAATTCGACTTTTACTAATGGCACGCCTAGATCTTTGTGGATTCGAGAATTTTTAACATACCATGGAGCTGCAGTAATTATACGTAGAATTTTATTTTGACCCCTTTGAATTTTTACAATGTTTGATGCTGAGGCAGTACCCCATAATTGAATTCCATAACACCAGATTGGCTGGAACGATAATTTTAAAAGAAGATTTGCTTGTTCTGAATATTTAAATTTGAAAACTAAGATATCAATATCTCGACCAATCTTTTGTTTAACATAATTAATAACAGCATCAGTCGTAGTTTCAGGTGCACAGCGAGTAGCAAAAATCATCTTTTTTGGTGATACAACTTTAAGTTGACAGTTGAACTGTTTACAGCTTTAGGAGCAAAAGCGTTAGAATTTGGCTTAATTGTGAATAAATTGATCTTTAATACAAGGTATTGGATTATTTTGTGATAGGGTAGTGATACTCTGTGAATTTTGTCGGCTTGGTAATCGAAAGGAAAAGACAAAGAGTCTGATGAAGTTTGTTTTAAAGTTCTTGCTGTTGTGGTTGAGGTAAAATTAATGTAGTAGAGGTAGAAGCATCAGGAAGAAATATTTGCTTTTCAGCTATTTGAGGTGGCGGTTGCGATGCAATTAAAACAGTAAAAGCAGATGGAGTAAAAGGATGTGAATTAACTTGATCCATATCAGCAATGTTGTTCGATTTTTTGGAATTATTTAAAGAAGAAGTGTCGGTGTTTACTGCATTTCCATTTTTTTCCTTTTGTACCGTAATTTCTATTTATTTTAGGTTTATTTTAGTAGAATTTCATCTCAATGACGATATTTATAAGAATTTCACAAAAGTCAATAGTATAATTTTTACATACTTATAACTGATCTGTGTAAAATTTCGATTCGATATGGATATTTATGTAGGCTAATGAGTTTTCAGGAATAATCCTCATAAGGGAACTATGACCTAATCAGGCCAAAAACGTTATAAAATGAAAACTGTTTAATTGAAAATCGCGATTTCTTCACATAATGTCTTAAGATAGACGACAAACTTCAGGTGACGATATGTACGTATCGCGATTTTCAATTAAACAGTTTTCATTTTAAAACGTTTTTTGCTTCTCCTGTAATATTATGATAATGAGGGTTACGTCTTATAAGAGATTTATGCGCATGTAAGTAATTTCCGGAAGTGTTTATATAGGGACTACGATCAAATGTGGACCGATCATTATCATATTGAAAGTGACGATTTTTGCATATGCATGGACTATTTGTGTTGAATTCCAACTTAATAGAGGTTTTTATAAATGATTTAGACGAATTTAAATGATTTTCGGAAGTGAACTTTCTATGCGGACTACGGTATGCGGTATGACGTGTAGTTGGAATAAAAGATGTCAAGTCCTTTTTACTTTCTAGTTGCAGCCAAATTGTCGCACTCTAGCTTTATTGACAGTTGAAGTAAAAAGAGTTTTTTAATACTAAATACATTCTACTTATATACTACTTATGAGAATTTACTAGACGACAAATTTTTAAACTATTGCATGGGAATATTTTGGATAATTTGATTTGACTTAAAGCAAACCAAACATTCCCATGCATATGGTCGTAGCTAAACGCGTGCATCCACTTCAAGTGACCTAAACGTTCGACACCTGCAATAGTGTCACTTTACACCATGCCGTTAATGGGCACGCAGTTGTATTGACTTATTTTAATCAAGTGTAATTTGTTTTGTTTAAGTGTAACCGAAGACTTGTTTTGGTCAGACACTTGAAATGGTGAAATCATGCTACAGACGATTTAAATGTGCATTTGGATTATTTTTGTTGAATTTCAACTTGATAGTGATTTTTATAAAAGATTTATGCCCATTTAATTGATCGGCAGAGGCAGAGAATGTGGAGCCAGGCAATTTAAATATTACTACCCACAGAGGATTGAGGGCTCTAGAGGGAGCCTTAGGGTGGTATACGGTTAGGTTGTGCTGGGTACCGGGTCACTCAGACATCGCCGGCAATGAGGTGGCTGATGAGTTGGCAAGAATGGGCTCAGGCACAGAGGGTAATAACCGTATGGAGGCAGTGGGGCTTCCAATAGGCTTCTATTATGGAAGAATTAGGGAGTGGGTACTAAGTGCGACCAATAAAGCCTGGGGAAACCGGACGGACTGCCAAGTGTCACGGACACTGTGGCCGGTGCTTGGGAAGTCCGATTCGGAATTGCTGCTGGGCAGGAGTAGGATCTGCGTTAGGACCATGATAGGCATTATCACGGGCCACTGCATGATGGGCAGGATGGCGGTGAGAATGGGTTCCGAATTGTCGGATATGTGCAGATTATGCGAGGACCCGGATGAGCTGGAGACAGTTGAGCACATTCTGTGCCATTGTCCCAGGCTGCAGGGCAGTAGGATGAGATGGATGGGCAATAGATTCTTAGGCGAATTAGGGGATGTCTCTAGCTGTGGGCTGGAGAGTCTAATAGGATTCGTAATGGGAATGGCCTGGCTACGTGTCAGAAGACTGGGTGCGGGTCGCACGAATGGAGGACATATGTCCGAGTAAGGAGTTGGTCAGGTTTCTTTCTTCTCTTTTCTATCTTCTATTTTCTCTTCTCTCTTTATACTATAATATTCCTCTCCTGTCTTTACCTTAGCTTTCATTTCACTCTATGTACCACTACTTTTCCTAAGGCATCGCAATGGACCGTATTGGTCTCTGGGTGAGGGTGTGAGGCATCTCACACCGGCCTTCCTACCTACCTACCCACAGAGGATACTGGATGTCATTAATTTTGGAGTGACAAAAAATATCCCGAGAGAAATGATTCAAGTTGAATATGTCTTATCATCAGATCACTCACCCATAATTATTACTATAACGAGCCCCGAGAAATTGTATTCCCGACTGGTAAATTAGCGATGACAGGCACAAGTATAAATTGGATTAAATATAGAAAATACCTCTCTACACATTGTTCTGACTCCTTGTGAAATTTAAAAGCTGAAATTTAAAAAGTGGTTGGGCAAGAAATGACACTGAAAAATTATATCTAGTTGTTAATCATTTAAAAAAAAGTATTTACCCCAAACACATCAAATGAAACAATTGACATGCCACCAGTTGTACAGAAAAAAACCGATTGTTGATTTCAACTCGTAAACAATGAATATTTTAATTTATAAATTTAATACCAACGTATTTAGTTTATATTGTTACGTTTTTACCTTTTAAAAACGGTGGTTTATTTCCTTTAAATAAACCGGATTCTTTTTAAAATTGCAAAATAAAAGCGTCAAGTAGTTTGCAGAAAATATAACGAGGTTTATTTATTTAAAATGTACACAAAAACAATTAAAAATGAACACTCTGTCTTTTACACATTTATATTACAATTTAAGAACACACTTAAATTACTGTTTTAGAACACTTTGATGTTCACACAAGAATGACTCACAATAAACTGATTAGCTATGATTGGCCCTGTTAGTCTATTTATACAGCAATCATAATTTCTGGAAGGTTCGAGACAAAGATACTATAATGTTCATGACTGCAAGTCTAGAATGTTCGTGGCAAGAATAATCAGCCAAAGTCGTTCCAACTCAATGTTGCCATATTGCTCAGCTATGTTTATAACAGGGTGTTTCCAATAATGTTTATAAATTAAAATTTCTACAAACGCTAAACAAGTTGTATGTCGATAAACACGCCATCCGTTGACAAAGATGTTGTATGTAGATTAACATGTTGTATGTTGATACCGACCGTTAAATTCAAACTGAAATACAATTTGGTAACAATATTAATATATTTTTTTTTTTACAATTTATGTTCTTTTAAATATTCTTTTGTTCAATAAAATTATAAATCTTGATATTGAAATATTAAATATTCAGTTTAATTAATTACGAAATGTATGTTAAATGCTTTTATAGTACAGTGCCTAGAGAAGTGACTGATCGATATCTAGAGTCAATTTGTTAACACAATATCCCTGTTTCCTTTAACTTGTATTTGCTTGTTCTCTCCACTCGTTATTAGACCTCTTGTACCTCTAAGACTTAGCTTTAATGATGTTCAAAGCGCTATTGGTACTCTGAATCTTAAAAAAGCTCCAGGTATGGATAAAATCAGCAACAAAATGCTTGTGGAGTTACCTCGTGTAGCTAAAAGAATTATCCTATTTATTTTCAATGCTATTTTACGCCTAGAATACTATCCTGCAGATTGGAAAGGTATCTATGATTACCATGATTCCTAAGCCAGGGAAGGACCCCACTAAAGTAGAGTCATATAGGCCAATTAGTCTACTGCCGACAATTTCAAAACTGTTTGAAAAATTGTTAATGGCTAAGTTGATTCCAATTCTGAACGACACTCAATGTATCCCAAATCACCAATTCGGGTTCAGAGCTAAACACAGTACCATCGAACAAACACACAGATTGGTAAATGTGATAAGACGGTCGTTTGAAGAGAAAAAATACTGTTCCGCGCTTTTCATTGATGTTTCCCAAGCGTTCGACAAAATCTGGCATGAAGGTTTAATGCATAAAATTAAATTAACTCTGCCTGCTAACACCCACAAACTTATGAAAAGTTATTTATATGGTCGCAAATTTACAATCAAAGAAGGCGATTTTTTAAGCCCCGCTCAGCCAATTGAAGCAGGAGTACCCCAGGGTAGCATACTGGGTCCAACTTTATATTTGATTTATGCATCCGATATGCCGTTAGACCCCATAATACATACTTCAACTTTTGCAGACGATACAGCCTTTATTAGCGTTCATAAGGACCATCAAATAGCATCACAGAACTTGCAGAAATATGTTTATAAACTAGAGAATTGGCTTGAGCTTTGGAAAATCAGGGTTAACGAACAGAAATGTATTCATATAACTTTCACATTGCGAAAAGATACATGCTCGTTCATCAGAATAAATAATCAAATTATCCCGCAACACAATGAAGTCAAATACCTCGGAATTCACCTCGATCGTCGTTTAACTTGGAAGTCTCATATCGACGCAAAACTTACCCAGATGAGATTAAAAGCACTGCAAATTAATTGGCTAATCGGCAAAAGTAAAATTCGAATTTACCAAATATGCGTCAAAGTATGTCAACAAACTTGAACACCATCCAAACCCACTTGCAAGAGACATCCTTAACTTTAGTGGCCACAATCGGTTGAGAAGGAGGGATACCCTTGCTTTAACTCAAGCGCAAAACAGAGGACTGGATCAGTGGATGTGAAATTTTTTTAGTATCATAAAAATTTTTGTCTAGCACTGGCTGGGCTTATTATTTTCTTTTTAGTATTAAGATTTGAAAACTTATTGTCATTTCAAGATATGAAGATTCAATAAATAAATAAAAGCTAAAAAAAAATTATTAAATGCAAACATAAAATTACTTCATTTGAACACTTTTGCACGTTCCTTAAAATATAAACGTAATATGATATTTCTAATATTTTGTCCACAATCCTTTATTCTTTTTCACACTTTGAATACGCTTTGGCATACTTTCGACCAGATTCTGAATAGTTTCGTCCGGAATATTATTCTATTCTTCTTGTATTCTTTGCCAAAGTTCATCCATATTACTTGGAGATCTTTCGTAAACTACCAATCTTCTTTTTAAAAGTGCCTACAAATTTTCAATGGGATTTAGATCCGGGCTTTGTGCTGGCCACTTTATCAATTTGAAGTTTTGATTCAAAAGATAATTTTTTGCAATTTTGGCGGTGTGTTTTGGATCTCCATCTTGTATTATCCTCTGGATGTGGGGTTTTTTCATAAAATCTGGCAAATTTGTCTGTAGAATATTCAAGTAATCTTCCTTTTTCACTATACCATGTATTTTAACCAAAGGACCAACGTTCCACCATGTGAAACAGCCCCATACCATTAAACCACCACCACCATGTTTCACCGTTTGCTTGACTTGATGCCGTTGGAGATTTTCATGTGGGCGATGCTAATAATATTCTTTTCCGTCTGACTGAAACCGATTAATTTTTGTTTCGTCCGACCAAATAACACGTTTCCAGTCTTCCACATTCCAAGTTCCACATTCCCGGCGGGAATTTGTATAGGTGCTCAATCACCTATACGCTTTCCAAGGCCGGGTAGAAATTGTTACTAGTCCCATGAATTTGCAAGGATTCGAAACTAGATAGAGTGGAATCTGGTTTTACCAGAGGAAGGTCGAAGCTCACTAGAGTCTTTATCTAGTACTGCGGGATCAGTTAAAAGCCCATGGGATACGTCCCCAATTAAGTTTGGGGACTTGTCCTCTAACTGATAGTTGGTTGAGGTCACTTCGGTGTCCACGCAGTGGCTGTGGTTGCCACCCAAAGCGTGAAGGAATTATAGTTGGTCATAGGCTGATATTTGAATTGCGTACCAAGTAAGCAGATTTCGTGCCAGCCAGACTCTCCTAGGTGCTGTTGCCAAAATAACAGAGCCGTTGATGTGCGAAGACTCTCAGTTCTGTGCTCAGGAACAAATGGGAACAGGGCTTGCGTAGTGCTAGTGGTACTGCGTATGTGCTTGTTGCCGTTTCTGGGCTGTACTGATTGTATCTGAGTTACAGACGGCAGGGATTAGATAGCCCAATCACTCTAGCAAGGTGATCTTTACATTGATCTTGCAGTCATGTATTGAGGAATTGCAAATTATGTGTCCCCTGGGGACATGCATGTATGACACTCTGTTGCGACATGGCTCCATGCTCTCTCAGGTGCATACAATGCTGCCGACGGACCGTTTCTTCCGTCCTACGTTTAAGTACGTGGTGGAGATTAAGCCAAACGGCAGGTGCTTCACCTAAATCTTGAAACGAATTCCAAGTTCCCCATTCTTTAGAAAATTGCAGACGTGCCTTCACATTTTTATTTGATAAAGCCACCATTTTCTGCTTGACTGCCGAAACTAGTCCAATTCTACGCAATGCTCTTCTGATAGTCCATTCACTAATAGTTTTATTTATTGCTATAGCTGCTAATTTTGGGGTTTTTGTGTCCGTATTTCTCATCAGTCTTTCAATATGTCGTGCTTCCGTGTCAGTGAGCAATCTGGGTCGTCCATTTGCTGTAGATTTGGAAGTCAAATCTAGTCTTTTGCGAACAGTTTGGACCGTACTATGCACCAAATTTAAAGATTTTGCTGTCTGTCTACAGGAGTGGCCTTTTGCAATTAGAAAAGGTAACGCCGACTTTAGCGTGCAAAAGTGTTTGATTAGCATTGAGTAGAATTTACATAAAAAAACTACTATCCAACACTTTTTCCTAGCGTTTTTTATTTTTAAACAAAGTTTAGGTAAATGGTAATAAAACCTAAAAGAAATCATTACATTTGGTTTTACGACTAAAATTTTGTTAAGCAAATCTTGATTAATCGAGCAACATTCATACACTTTTGCTCGCCACTGTAGATGTAAATGTATGTTTGAGGTCTTATGGCTTATATTTAATTAAATTTCATCTTATATATGTAGAATAAAACAAAAATATTCAAATTCTCTGTTAAAAACGCCCAGCAATATTTATTTTAGATGCTTAATTAATTACGTATGTATAATAAGTAAATATCAGTATGTATGTATAATTCAATTAAAATATTTAAATTGAATTGAATTATACGTAATTATATATGTACATATATGTATGATTGTAATGTATAATTCAATAACAATATTTAAATTCATTGGTTCTCAAAATATTGGTTGATCAATTTGGGAAGCTGTACATGTTGTAATATGGTTTGATGATCTCCTTCAAGTGTTGCGATATCTATAGTGTTTCTTGTCACCGGTTTTAGGCCATAAAATTTATCTAAGTTTGGTTGCAATAATATTGTTGGGCTTATCATTAGTATTTTCGATTTAATGACCTCTACCAATTTAAAAGTATCTGAGTCGAGTACCGCTTCCGTTATGAATAATATCGCATTCAAACAATTCATACATTCATCTACGTTCTTTAAATTTAAATTTTGTTTTATATTCCAGAAAATGGTTTCCAGATTATTATTCTCGGCGATGATTTTATTAAAGTCCACCATTTGTTCAGGAGTTAAAATAGTTTTCAGGGTTAGAATTATTACTCGTTTTTCAATTTCCAATGTACTCATAAGTTTCATTGTATTACTTATGTTTTGCACCCAGATGGGTGAGCCATCTATGTAAACGATGGAGCCAGTATATCCCGACTTTTCCAAATATTTGCAAACAATATGAGCAATAAGAGTGCCAAAGGAATAACCAACAATTTTAAATGTTTTGATACGTCGATCATCCAAGATTTTTTTAATATTCTGTAATAATAAACAAAAGTAACTACATTAATGAGCATCCAACATAGATCACATAAAACGTTACAATTTCCGTAAAAAATTAACAAAATTAAAACATATGTTTATGAACAATGAAACTGAAAAATAAAACGTAAATTAAATTCAAACAATTTCGGCCATAATTTAAGAACAATAAGGTACATATATCTGAACACATTGTACATAGATACGATTTGCAAGTTTAAAGTAATTTTCTGAACTGTATCTTATGTATATGGAATATCGCTTTCCTAAAAATATTTGGTAGATCGACTTCTATTAACAAGAATCAGACGTTTTCGAAATTAATTTTTCTAAATAGTGTATTTTCAGCTATATACGAGTATGTATATATGTATCTATATGTTTCTAATAGAAAACATTATTCCGGAACTATTTCCTCTAATTTTTTGGAAGACTCCATTCTAAATCATAAAAATATCATACAAATATTTTTCCGAGTCCGAAGATATGTATGTATGTAGCTTTAAAGAAGTGTTACCACTTTTTACTTCCAGATCAGCTGAGCATAAAATTAGAATTATAGTGGTTGGTTTACTATTGTATCAAGTTGTCGGATCTATTTAGGAATAGGCATAAAAGAAAATATTTTTCCAATGGTTGCCTTATAACATTATTGTTTTATACTTTAAAGAAAATTACGCTTAAATAATTAGGCCTTAAATGGAAAATATGGTTGGTATGGCTTTATGTTGCGACAGAATATATACAGAGGTGTCACGAGACAGAAGATAATCAAGTTTTATATTTCTGACTTTCTGCGAGGACTGCCTTTTGTTTATATTTTTGCTACATGTAACATAAAGCGATTTACTTCAACATACAAAATTTATGTGGCAAAAATGAATATAGCTTTCTCTTTCTATGAGATCTGCCCTAGAAAACTGCTTTTGGTCTTTTTCAAACGTCAAAATTGGCACCTCTGTATAATTTGTGGTTGCGATAGGATTAGAATAATGAAACTGATGTTTGCAAAAGTGGCGTATCAGCTGTACTTCAATTAACAATTAACATACTAGTAGAAAATTCATTCAAATTAAATATCTGATGCCACAATAGCACAACTGGCCTTATCTGTACTTAATTGCGAACGGGGTAGAGAAGCAAGAGGGGTAGAAAAAGTTGATCGACTTTCGGTTGGCATGCAATTTTTTGACATTTCCTTTTACCATCGTTTGTGTTACTTATTTTGTTTTATTCTTATTCCGACTTTGAAGTGTGCGTTATAAAAATTAATGCGCAAGAACATTTTCAATTACTTCTTCTGTATTAAAATCTTCCATTTTTTATATTTTTTAAAATTTTTGTATATTGTATTTATGTATATGTATGTATGTACATATATAAAATTATATATAAAATAATATACATATGTACATATAGTATATATTTTTTGTATATTATATTTACATATGGTGAATTTCACGTCAAGTGACCCAATTTTAAAAATCGATGTCTTCCGATTTGGATGAAATTTGCACCAAGGTTAGTACTATTGGATAGTATCATTTTAATTTTCCCCCATTTTTTTAATTTTTTTTCTTCAAAGTGGAGTTTTCTTTTATTTTTCCTCAAAAGAAACTTTAGACCATTTCCTTTAAGAGCTTTGTGGTCACTTAATGGGATGCAAGTGGGGTATCTATAAAAAACATTTGCAACTCAAAGAAGAAATTTATTACTTATAATACTAAATAAGAATAATAATAATAAATAATTTAATAAAATTAATATATAAATGAAAATGATACATGTGCCAAATATTGAAAAATCCTATTCTTGAGTTAAAAAATAATTTTTTTGATAGATATCCCACTCGCATCCCATTAAGCGCGTATAAAGGCCTTAAAGTAAATTGTATAAGCTTTCTTTTGAGAAAAAAGGGCCCAAATTGAAAAAAAAATTAAAAAAAAGGGCCCAAATTGAAAAAAAATATTTTGGGAATGATTGAAGAAATAGCTATATAAAGTCCTTTGGACAATTTATGCTAAGACCAATAGGTGAAAAGTTACACTCATTTAAAAAAACCCTGTATGACCGAAATTGACCAAAATGTCCAAATTTTACCCCCTCTAACTCTGGCAGTTCTTGACTGATAGAGCTGAAAATTTGTCTCTGGCCTACTATCCAATAGTACTAACCTTGGTCATCCAAATCGGAAGACATCGATTTTTAAAATTGGGTCACTTGACGTGAAATTCACCATATATGTATGTATTTTAAAATTTTGTTTTTTTTTGTTGCGAATGAAAAACTAAAGAGGAATGTGTAATTAAAAAATTTCATGATTTCTTGCACGTGCAAGAAAATTGCACAACATTTTACGTAGCAACTTTAAAAGAGAATGGAAAAAATTGCATACAATTAATTGCATCGTGTAAATAGCCTCTTAATTAAATTTTTATACAATACTTACGTTGACAGTAAATTCGATAACACTTTTCAAATTGTTCGAATCGAATTTTGTTAAGAACTGCACAACATACGCTGGTGCCTTCAACTGTGATCCAATTTGTTTCCAGGGTTTTGTACAAACACCTTCTATGCCAGGGAATATTATTATGGGTTCTTGATTTGAATCGACATTGTTAGTAGAAATAAAGTAGCCAGAATTGATAGACTCTAAGGTTACATTGAAGTAAAAACTTTCAAATAAAGCAAGGATGTTATTGTCATCTGCATCATTTTTAGTTTCGACATTAGTTTTTTTGTGTTTCGCGGAAAGTTCTTTTAAGCGGTCAATTGTTAGGGCACGTAATTCGGCCGGCGATAAAGTTATATCGAAATTTCTCTCAAGTGTTTGTTTAATTTCTACGCCCATCAGAGAATCCATTCCAAGTTCAGATAGTGTAGAATTTACAGAGATGGATTTCAATTCAGTCAGTGACAAGGTGTTCATAACGAACTGAAGAGCTGTTTGACTGTCTGCTAGAACTTTCTTTTCGGCCACAACCATACTAGAGACAATCGGATCTGGAGATATCATAAGCGTATCCAATACGTCAAGACATGAACTAATGCGTTGTTGAAGCGTGCCACCAATGTTAAGATCAATTTTTCCCTCTGCCATAATAGCCACTAGACCTACTTCACCGACTGCACCCCACTGAATTGCTTTTCCAGGATATCCGTGCGATACGCGTTCTTCAATGATGCGCTCCATTATAGAATTGGCCATTCCATAATTAGTTTGGCCGGCATTGCCTCTTCCACAGGATACACTGGAGAATACGATGAAATAATGTAATTTGGGGCAAAGTTTCCGAGACAACTTATCCAAATATTTAGTGGCAAATGCTTTGGGCGCCAGAGACTGCTGGAAGTTTTCAATAGTTTGATTCGAAAAAACTCCATCCTTAAGCAAAACTGCTAGGTTCAGAATACCACCAATACTTCCGAGTTTCATGGAATCTGTCAATAATTCTAAGCAGCCGTTCTCTGTCGTAATGTCTGATGTGTTTATTCTTATTTGGCACTTGTAACTAGTCCACATCCTGCATGCAAATTAAAAGGATTAATAAAATTAAATATACAAAATTTAAAATTTTTTAATCGAAGTTCACTTCAAGAGGAATAATTCTCATTTAATTAATAAAATTAAATAGAAATGTCACAAATTTGATCTCTATGTATGTACGTACGAAATCCTATGCTTTTGATATTCGTCTGACAATCCGCGTCTAGAATTCAAGACAATCTTTCGAGCTCCTCGCAATATCATCCAATCGACAAGTTCCAAGCCAAAGCCGCCTAGTCCTCCTGGTATCACATAGACGAGTTCTTTGTGGAAATATATTTTTGGAGTTACAGAAACGGAATGTGTTACAGGCGAAGCTACCTCCGGCCGAATTTCTATTAAAACTTTACCAATATGTTTAGCGGTCATAAGGTAACGGAATGCTTGCTCCAACTCAGATGGTTTGAAAATAGTGGATGGTAGAGGTTTAACTATACCATTTCGTATGTCTTCCGCAATGTGCTTTTTAATTTTCTAAGCAAAGATAAATATATAAAAATATGATAGAATTATTTACATTCATATGTTTGCACTCATATCGGTTATATTTCTTACATCTAGTGAATGCGGAGCATATTCGAAAAGTTTATCTGCTAATATTGCATGAAAACTTTGTCCTTGGACGAAAACGCCCAATCCAATATTACTATCATTGGCCATATCGAATTTACCAATTTCCAGAAAGTGTCCATTTGGCGCCAAACAACGAAGCGATGCCGTCAATTTTTCTTCGGACAACGAATTTAAGATAAAGTCAACACCTCTTCCATTTGTTCGTATCTTAATCATTTCCTCGAATGAACAATCGCGGGAATTTCCAATATTTTCTTCTACAAATAAATTTAAAAGCAGACAAATTTAAAAAACAGCTCGTTTCGAATTTGTTGCAGTAAAAATGGATTTATTAAAATAAAAATGTCCTAATATTTTCAGCTAGAATTTAAAAACTTTAATATATTTTTAAGTAATCACGACTTGTGAAGCGTTGTTTAGTGGAATGTTTTAAATGGTCACACAGTCCCCTGATCTCAATCCAATTAAGAACTTGTGGAACGAAGTTGAGAAAAGTTTGAAAGGGAATAATAGCAAAACTTTAGATGAGTTGTGGGAAAACATTGAAGCGGCCTAGCATAATTGCCGTATAACCGATATTAGTATCATTTCTGGATTAAAATTTATGATCTGTATAAAAGTTGGTTCGATATCGATATTTATTGGACATTTTTATGGGTTAAATTGTTTTTCGGATATGGTCCTTATATGGCACCTATGACAAATCATAGGCCGAACTTCTTAACAATCACAACAGTGAATTTTATGCATATGCGGATTTAACGTAATAACGGTATATTTAAGATACATATTATTTAGTATTAAAGTGAATTTCGGACGTGGACCTTATATGGGGGATATAGTCAAGTATGCACCGATATTTTTAATATCCAGCACTTTGATTTAGGCATGCATGTAAATGATCCGTGTAAAATTTGGGTCTATAAGAGATTTATGAGTATTGAAGTGATTTTCGATAGAGGGCTTTATATGGGGGAAACGGTCAAATATGGATTTCAATTCACAAAATTTTGTGAAATGAATTTTGTGTATATTTAAATAATCTGTGTAAAGTTAAGAGTCGATACCGATATTTATAAGATATATATAAAGATTAACGACTTTTTCGGATGTGGTCCTTATATGGGAGATATGAAAAATTATTGACCGACCATCATAAACTAACTAACTATATTTGTAAACGATTTATACGTATTTAAGTGACTTTTATATGTTGATTTTATATGCCATCTATGGTCAAACATGGAACGAACAAAACAAAATTTCTTTTTGCGGTTTCTTTTTGCATGACACTTATTTTTGCCGAATTTTGTATTAATATTCCAATTTTACAGGCATTTATTTCTTTCGGGAAGATATTTGTATGGAGGCTATGAGAAATCATGGACCGATTCTTACTATTTTCCTCACAGTTTCATCTTTTATCATAGAAATAATGTATACATGTTGTTTTACAGAGACAGACAGACAGACGGACATAGCTCAATCGACTAAGAATTCCATAAGGATCAAGAATATACACTAGGGTGGGGCGCTTGTGTATGGGAAAAAATAAAAGTTAATTAATAAAGTTCTAATAGTAATATTTTGCTGTTTTAGACTTAAAATGGTAATACTTGAAAAAAAATATTCAATTAAGTGACATCTTTAGCTCGCGCATGCGTCTTAAAATTTTTTGAATTTTCATAAAAACACATTATACAAAAGTTCATTTTCAACATAGGGCATCCATATCTATATGTAACAAAATGTTTAAATGTTATTTATTTTTATATTAAGTCTTAGGGTACATATGTACAGAGTGGCAGCTTGATGCCGAGCCGAGCTGGTTGACGGTTATTGCGAGAATTGTTAATGCGAGAAACAGGTTTGAGTGTTCATAGTGGATGCGAGAATCAGCACTGATATTTTATCTATTATTTGAGTTTTATGTACATTTATTTTATTTTTTAATTTATATTTTCTTTTTAATTTTTATTACTTTTTTAATTTTTTGATTGCATGTTTTATTTACTTTTTCTGAAATTTTTGTTTTTCATTTTTTTTTATATTTTCCAAACAAGTTGAAATCATAACAACATTGCGATAATCGCAATTAACGCCATTATTGAGCTCAATATTCCATATAAAATCTGAATTAATTATTGTGCAATAAGTACGAAATTGTTATAATATTGAGTAAGATTTTGAATGCAACACTGTTCACAACTGTGTTTAGTGAACAAAATTGTATAAAATGGCAAATGTCAACAAAAGAAAACAAAAGAAATCATTGAAAAGTCAACGTGAAGGTAAGTTTGTTTACATAACAACACAACAACCATTGAGAGTATTTTTTGTATTGTTTACCAACTGTCAAATGATTATTGAGTAAGCTGATAATTGCGTATGCCTGAACACTTAAAATAATATTGTCAATTAACCGAATATTGACTCAATAAAGTTTCATATCTGAACACAGTATTATGGGTTTAAAACCTTTTAAAAGAAAATATAAATAAAATCGTTTCTATTCATTCCTTATATAATACTAGCTGACCCGGTCCGCGTTACTGGCCCTAAGCAAACATTACTGTTGTATTACCACACGATTTAAATCAGGTGTGCCCAAAAGTTGCTTATGTAAGAGCAAACACCAATACATTTAAATAAAAACAAATTTTTATTAAAATTTTTACGTTAAACAAAAACAAAATCTACATTGACGATCGCTGCCACCAATGTTTACCATTATAAAGGGTGGTTAAATTGTAAGGGCCGATGTTGAATGTGAACCACACCTAAACGCCAAGCTTTTTTCCGAATTTTATTTGAGATTTCTCTATTTCAGACTTACTCAATTTGAACCATGGAGAGATACACAATCCAACAACGTGTTCAAGTTATCCAGACTTATTATAAAAATGGGCGTTCAAATCATATGCATAGTGCATATCGTGCACTTCGTGATTTTTTTGGTCAATTTGATCGTCCAAATGTGCGTACAATCGCAAAAATCGTGGAAAAAATCGAAATACGAAAGTGTTGTTGCTTTGCGCTTGCGTGGATAGAGTGAAGTACGACAAAAAAACAAATAGGGCAAAGTTGTTTGTGTTTTTCGTTTTTCTAGTGCTGATCAGTGATGCCATTAGGATATGAAAGATACATTTTTCGTATCTTTTGATGACTTCAGGTACCATGTATAATCCTGGCATTTTTCGTATCTTTTCAATCTGGACGCAAACTGTACAAAAATAAAATACTAAACTTTCCGTCTCTGACAAAAGTTTTTAAAGTTATCATTTTGCTATTGCCAATTATTTTATGTTGAAGTTTTAAAACAAATAAAATATTTAATATTATAAATATGTTTAACTAAAGGAAGCTAAATCGTTTAAAGAAAAGGATTTAACTGTTGTGTTAAAAAATTTCCGTCTTCGATAAATTTTATCGACCAGAATGCTTTGCATAAGGAATGGCGTGAGCACGCTCTCCTCAATCACGAAGAGCTTCGACATGGCCGCTGATGAGTATTGGGAAAAAGGGTTTAATTTAAAAAATTTTGTTAATGAGCCGATGTTTAAAAATTTGAAAAAAATGGTTTGTTTATCATATGTACTTCCATTTTCGAATGCATGTGTGGAAAGAATTTTTAGCCAATTAAAACTTATTAAGACTGATCATCGTAACCGACTCAATACTAATACAATAGCAGCTTTAATAGTGGTGAAAGAAAACATTAAGGAAGTCTCAACATACGATCCACCTAAATCGATGAGTATTAGTAGTGCAAAGTTGTTCTGAGGAAATATGAAAATATTTTTCATTTTCAGGATATTTATAAAATTTATAAACGCTTTTACAAAAATGAAATTGTTATGATAACATCCATAGATAGTTACATATATATAATTTTCTTTACAATATTCATTAAATATGAAAGAAAAATGTTGTGTTAATAAATGTTAAACGTTAAAAATAGATTTTAAATTTTTTTTCAAAATGTATCTTTTTGGAAACTAAAATGTATCTTCCTCGAAATTTCACTGGCAACACTGGTGCTGAGTGTTGTAATGAGTATACAAAACACACAGCCTATAGCTAAGAGTTTTTACAAATACAAAAGAGCACCAAGAGTATAGGGCTTGGGCACTCCTGATTTCAATTGTAAATAAACTGAAAAATCGGATTTTTGAATGCAACATTTCGAAAGTTTTAAAATTTTGATATTGGCTCATTATTAACATAGGTTTATTGTAAATATCTTTGGAACTACATAACCGATGTAAGAGTTTGATATCTCGTTTTGAAAAACATGACAACGGCTTTCAAAAGAAAAAAAAAATAAAAGAAAAAAAAAAAAATATAAATATACAGGGCACTCGGAAAACGTCAACTAATTATAACCGCGGGTGTTGACGTTTAACAAATTGTTGACGTTTACGAATGTAAAATTTTTAAATAAAAACATATCAATAATGTGCTTTTAAACGTTTTTAGTGATTATAAACTAAAACCTAACATAAACAAATTCAAAAGACCTGACTAGAACCATAGAAGACAACTAGAACCAAAAGAATACATTTTAAATGAGATCATATTTTTATATCATATGCATTTAAAGAAAATCTGTTATTTTTTTCTGCTGCATAAATAAAAATACAATACATACAGTTGTAACTTCTTTTCTACTCTACTTATAAGGGGAATCCCCAATTTCTGAAATTATTTTATAAAACAAATGTGTGTGTGTACAAATGTGTGTATTTTAACTGCTGCTAAATTCAAAATTTTGTTTTATTTTAAGGGTTGACGTTTTGGGATTTTGACGCAAACGAGTGTTTACGTTTTCCCGAGTGCACTGTACATACATATGTATGTATATGTGATTGTTAATGCAATATGAAAAATGGATTTTTCCGCGCCCCTTCGTCCGCATACCGAAAATAAAAAAATCAGAGTTCACAGTGTCACCTGCCTGAATATTGAAGATTGCCTGAAAATTTTATCAAAATCGCCCCAGCCGTTTTGGAGTCCATACGTTACATACATACACACATCCTGTTTTATATACATATGTATACATACATATGTATATATAGAAGATATATGTTATTTTTTTAGTTTGATGCTACGTGTTAAGTATATTTGAGAACGTACTTCTAGATACTAATATACAAAATATAAGTATAATAATTAACAAACACAAACTGCGAAGCTTTTTGGCTTTTCTGCAGAAAACACCCAAAGTCTTTGGCGGGAATCGAACCCGCAACCCTCTGACTGATAGTTTTTTACTTGATTGCATAATATAAGTATGAAACAAACCTTTAAGTTGTGGAAATGTCTGGACCAAGAAATTTTTTTTTTCTGCTGTACTAACTGTTGTGTATACCTCCAACCCATATGCAATAGCTGTTCTAATAGCTGCAATTCCAACTCCTCCACTACCAGAATGTATAAGAATATCTTTTCCAGATCTAATATCGACCGTATAGAAAAATGCGTAATAAACAGTTGTATAGACTACGGGAACTGTGGCAGCTTCTCGTAGAGTCCATTGGGTTGGCACCTCCCATGAAATCATTGTGTTAGGTGCGATATGGGACGCTACCGCAGAGTGCAACGTCATACCCATAACCGACTTGCCAGATTTCTCATCAATACCACTGTACTCAAAACCAAGAATGTGGGACTGTTCAAGTCGTGTTAGACCAATATCTTCTATAGATAGACGTCCCGAGGCATGCATAACATCTTTGAAGTTAAGTGCCGAATAGACAATACGTATTTTATTATCACTTTGGCTGAATGGCCCTTCTTCCCAGTGCAGTGTGGAAAAGTCTCCAATATTTCGCATTGCGCCACAAATATGATCCCTATGTTCTATTGCTGGATAGATGGGTTTCAATTCCAAATGACGATAGCTTCCCCATTGACCCTGTCATAAAAGAAATAAATAAATTACTGTAATATGCCACAAACCAAAGTTATTGCCAAATTACCTGACGATAAACATTCATAGCGAGTCCAAGTCTTAGCTGGTTGCTATAAAATGGTAAATTCGCATCAAAACTTGGAGCACGCATATCATCTATGAAAACACATCGCATATTTCTAGTCTCAGGTTCCAGTCGCAGGCAATTTACTAAGCCAATGAGGCCATTATGTGGTTCATTTTCTGCTACCAATACTACTCGTTTTCCAATAGCACCTTTAAGCTCATCTAACCATTGGAAGTTATTGTCGTACTGCGAAATTTTTATAAATACTTCTTCCTCCTGTTTAGTGGATTGGTCTGGATATGATTTTCTTAAAAGAACCAATATTGCAAATGAACTATTCGAACAGGGTAAAAGTGCTATTAAGTGATAATTCTTCTGCAGACTCGCATTCTCAAGAGTACTTTGTCGAGATGTTTTTATCAAAAGCATGGAATTTGTGGACAATTTTTGTTCTAAAGTTATTAAATCCGAAGATAAATTCATTTCATCCAATAAAAGGATATTCGCACTGCTTTCTATGTCATCGATAGAATTGACAAATTTTATATTTGAATTTTCATTTTGTTGTTGTTCGTTATTTGAGTTTTCATTTGGACTCATATTTAAAACCACATAGTTGCCCTGTATGTTTGGCAAATCATTTATGGCTTGCATTAATCCATTAAGGAATTTGTAATCACCTTTAGACGATTTAACTGCTTGTAATATCGAACATTTTGAAATGGGAAAGTTTTCCAAGTACAGTTGTACACAACATCTTGATATATCGTTAGCAGAAAGTCGAGGAGCTTGTTGGTTTGGAACGAACTGATATTTCTCTAAAATGGGTTCGCCTGGAGGCTTACGCCTTTGAATATGACTTGCCTTTAGATCAATAATTTCAATACCACCCGCAATTACTCGATTGCTCTCAACACAAGCGTCAATATCGCAATTATTTACAAAATTATTCTTATGATAATTGGAATAGATGCGCAACGACCGTATCTTGACCGGTAGTGCTAAATTACGTGAATCTTCGCTTACAATGCTTAATTGGAGCATACAGTCCATAAAAGTGACCCAGTTATGAAACCATTTTATTTTGGCATACGCTCCATCACCATGAGCCAACTCAACAGATTGGAAATCACCCTTGTAATGATACCCGCGTAATTTCAATTCTTTGTAGAAATCTTTTTTCATTAAAGTAACCTTTTCTTTATCGGATTTTGAAATCATTGTAGGCGGTTGGGATTTGTCTGGAATTTTACGAATTATACCACTTACAACAATTGTCTTGGACTCTGTAATCTAGAAAAAATATTATATTTTAATCACAATTAATAAAAAAAAAAACATTGTTAGTTATTAATATTGTTACGAAATACAAAACAGGGCTTAGTCTAAGCGGTGCAGTTTTCTGAAAAAAAAACTCTTAAAAGCGGCATTGAATAATCACATTTTACGAAACACATTTAAAATTGGTTTAAGGAGCTAAACTACTTTTAAATATGCTTTGTGTACCAATAACTAACGCTACCATAATAAATATCACTAATGTGCAATATGAATTATAAGAAGCTCTAATCAGATTAAATATGTAAATATATATACATATGTATGTACATATTAGGGAGGCCAAACGGGACTGGTTTTTGAATCCCGGGATTCTGGGATTTTTCGAGATTTTTTTTCATATTAAAATAATTTGGTAATAACAATTTATTTCAAAAAAGTTACTTATATTAAACATAAATATGCTGGAAAACAAAATTTTAAAATTGATTAAAAGTTTATAAACCATTAATAGTTTAAAAAAACATTACATTGAAATGTTATGTTGAAAAAAATTATATGTCATTTCGCCCCTAATTTCTATATTAATTTAAAAGCAACAGAATATTATCGATAGACCTTCAAAAACTTTTTAAATATATTAAGAATCTTGAATATATTAAGAATCTTGATTTAATTTTGTTACCAATATATGAAGCTGACGAAAAACAGCAGAATTGTTAGCAAATTGGTGAATGCATAAACAATATTTTCTCAATCTCCGAAATAAATAATTATATTTCTTATTCAATAAAATAGGGTTTTTTTTGGTTTCTTTTAAGGAGAGATTTCACTAGATCACTTTTTGATATCTCTTTGAGCATAAATAAAAGAGCAACTTCAGCAGAGATTTATATCACTGTGGCAAAGGGCTGAATCTGTTACTTTAACCGGATTAAAAATGACAAATATTTCTTCATCAGTTTTTTTTTTTTTAATTTATTTTTTATTATTGAATCTTTCTTTTTGAAATTTACAATATGTATTCAAATCTTAATTCTACTTGTTGTTTATTAAGGTGCTATCAGACGGGATGTATTTTACATATGTACTGTCAAATTTTCCATCTGTAAAAGTTGTACACATCGTGTACATATGAAACTTTGCATGTGTAAAATACATGTGGAAATACATATGTATTTTTTTCGATTAGAACACACTCTATTTTCCTGTGACAAACATAAACAAAACAGCTGGTTTGTTTTGAAACAGAATTGTTTCAAAAATATATTGTAAATAAAAATTAAAGAAAATGGATAATGAACATGGAAAAGTAAATATTTTTTGATTTTTAATAAATAAAATTATGTTTATTATATTTATTGCAGTTAGATTGGCCAAAAGAAGCAATTCTTGAAATTTATAAATGTTAAAGTCAGCTTTTGTTTACATTTATAGGTTATGTCATACGGAAAAACATAAGCAGGTGTGATAGCAAAAATTATGAATCGTATGTAAAATGGGAATTTTGACATACATACGGAATTACATATGGGTCAGAAAAGTGACAGTACATATGTAAAATACATCCCGTCTGATAGCACCTTTAGTTGTTACCAATGTAACCACTAACTTTTGTATTCAAATTTTAAAAATGTCTTCTAGTTAGGCTCAAAGTACCGGTGCTTTTTAGCCTCTGGAGACCTTCGAACTGAAGCAGACCCCGAGCGAGGCAGTTAGGGTTGGGCATTAGTATATCGATGTAGCTAATTGAATATTTTTTAATTTCCTCCTGGATAGTGGGGACGTTGAGATCTCTGTGGATATTATAATTACGTATATACCATGGAGCACAGACAATTTGTCGTAATATTCTAGATTGTCTTCTTTGAAGCTTTTGGATGCGCATGCAGTACCCCATAATTGGATGCCATATGTCCATATTGGTTTTATGATGGACTTGTATAAGAGAATTTTGTTGTCTAAAGACAAATTTGAGGTTCGACCGAGAAGCCAATGCCAACTACATTGAAGCTCAACAGCTGCATTAAGTTTTATAGCCGTTATTTTCGCTTCTATATGACGAGACCAGGTCAAGCGTCTATCTATATGAATGTTATTTATTTTTACAGCTGGGCACGTTTGTCTTCTGAGCGTGAAAGTTAAGTGAGCACCTTTATTCTCCATTTTTCTAGCCAGGCCTCTAGTTCCTTGATGTGGGACTGCAGATTTTGCGATGCGACTTTTGGGTCATGGTTAACGCTAATAAATGCTGTGTCGTCTGCAAATGTAGAGGTATGCGTGTTCAGGTTTGTTGGCATATCCGCTGTGTATATTATATATAAAAGTGGTCCTAATATGCTGCCTTGGGGGACACCAGCAGTAATTTCCTTGAAGGGGGAGTATTTATCTTGCGGCCTTGCCATGAATGTTCTGCCTGGTAAATAGCTATCCAGAAGCTTGTGAGTGTTTTGAGGAAGCATTCGTGTTATATTGATGAGTATCCCATCATGCCAAACTTTGTCAAATGCTTGGGAAATGTCTATAAACAGGGCTGAGCAATATTACTTTTTCTCAAACGCCGATCTAATTAGGGTGGCAATTCTATGCACTTGTTCTATTGTACCATGTTTCGCTCTGAATCCAAACTGGTGATCCGGGATGATGTCGTGTTCATTTAGATGAGGAGTTATACTTAAAACGAATATTTTTTCGAAAATCTTCGATAGGATTGATAATAAGCTTATCGGTCTGTACGATGCAACCTGGCTAGCATCTTTTCCAGGCTTGGGAATCATAATAATTATAGATCTCTTCCATGAGGATGGGAAGTATCCTACTCTTAATATCGCGTTAAAAATGAGCAGCAAGATTCTAGAAGCAGACGATGGTAAGTTTTTTATCATTGACCCTGTGATGCGATCAGATCCCGGAGATTTTTTAATATTCACTTTTTCTATTACAGATTTTATTTGTCAAGATTTTACTTTTCAAGGTGGCCCGCGAAAGCGTTTAATTTTTCATTTATATTTTTGGCCCAAGTGCGGTTTTCCAGTCTTAATGGAGATTCTTGGGTTATAGGGCATTTCATATGCCGTACAGCCTTCCATAAGCTGTAATTGGAGTTTTTTGTGGCATCTAGGCTGTTTAGATAGCCTTTTATTGCAGACTCGTGGTTCTGTCTCAATTTGTTGCGAAGAGTTGTCAGGCATAATTGTAGTTGGGTCTTAGTGGTTGGGGAACGACTGTTTTGTCATTGTCTTCTTAACTTCCTTTTTTTTCTGAACGCAATCGATTTTCATCACATACCTGTATTAGTTTACAAAAAACTGCGTTATCTTCTCATTGTGGAAAATTAATCACTATCCAAACTTTGACAATGTATCGGCATTAAACACTGAAAATAACTGCAACAAACGTCGTTATATGTTGGAGATGTTGGAACATAATTAATTAATGTACCTACAACTAAAAGAATTAACTAAAAATCAGACACTGAAAATGTAGCACAGATTTAATGGCATTTTGAATATTTTCTACTTGTTATGAATTATTTTAATATTTTGTCTTATTAAATATTTTCATAGACTTTTTCCTATGACAAATAATTTGAAATTTATAAAATTAAAAAAATTTTTCCTGAAGAAGCTACACAAAGACGTAGCGAAATATAGAAAATAAAAATTTTAAATTTTTTAAAAAAATACCTTAACCTTGACCAATTACTAAAATATTCTTTTAAATTAATGTAGAAATTAAAAGCGAATGACGTATAATTTTTGTCAATCTAATATTTTAATGTAATGTTATTATGTTTTAAATTATTAATGGTTTAAAAAAATTTGTTTACAAAATACAAAATTTTGCTATTTTCTGTTTCGTTTATTAGTGAAAGTTTTTAATAATAATAATAACTCGAAGAATAACATTGTGAAAACTATTTCTCAATAAATAGCGAGTTAAATAGATGATGTTTACAAGTAGATCTTGGACAATAAACATTGCTGATGACGCCCTTGGCAGGGTAGAAAATGCATTTCAGTGTGCCATTTGTCTAGAAAAATGGTATTCTTCGAGTTATTAATTAAAAATATTAACTCAAGACAAATTAAAAATGTTCTCTAATATAAATATAAAAAGTTCAACATATGTAGTATTCTCTAACAATTATACAAAATTTTGTTTATAAACTTTTACTAAATTTAAAAATTATAGCCATGACGGCAAAAAATTTTTGTTTTCAAACATATTTACATATTTATATTTAATATATGTATGTATGTAAATAAAATCTTTTGAAATAAATAATTGCTATTATTAACAAACCACTATGAAACAAAAATACCGAATCCTAAAATTTGCAAAACCAGTCCCGTTAGGCATACCTGGTGAAGGATACATAGTATATAAGAATCGGCACATCCGAATATTCTTTATTAATTGATTTTTAGTATTAGTATTTATTACACTGAACCACCAATAGTGGTTGCGAATAAAGTCAATAGAAGCATTACTAGGTGTGCCAAATACACAAATAAACATATTCTAAAGGTGGCTATACACTACGTGTTTTTTACATTGTATATGTCAAATTTTACATAACGGAGTAAAAACATGTAGTTGGTGACCTCATAAACTTTGCTTGTGTAAAATACATGTGGAAATACATATGTATGTAATTTTTTTGATTAGAACACGCTCTATTTTCTTATGTTCAAACACATGTTTTCAAATGTATATGACATGCGAAAAGATTTGTCGACGGTTAAATACACTGTGACACAAAATCAAACTTTTGGAATCCGAATGGGATGAGACCAAATACAAATGATAGCTGACATTGTCCATAACAAAACCTCCAAGGGATTTTTTTGGTTCAGTGCTAGAATTTTTTTACAAGCATTTAAAATTTGTGATTTTGGAACCCTGACTAACGAGAAAAACTCATTACAATTTTGATAAAATAATGGCTATATATTTTTACTATCCGGGAGAAATGTGATATATTTATGTTTATGGGGTCGGGGAATCCATTTTTGATATTATGTTTTACCTAAAACTAACGCTAGGTGGCGCTTTCATACAATTTGCGTTATTATATTTAGACTTTCATAGAATAAACGTTTCATATGATTTCTTGAGGCTGAATAATCAATTTTTGTTGTTGGATTTATTTTAAAATATAATTATAATGATTTTACAAAGTACATGTTATTATTGCCAGTACGTTTCTTGAAAAAAAATGCTGTTTTCATGGAAAAAATTAGTTTTTATTGGAATTACCTATTTTCTAATACAAAAAATGTTTTTTTAAAATGAATTATAACTTATTATATCTATTATATCATTTTGGATCTGCATTACTATCACTGTCAGTTTGTATTGTTTGAAGAAGTAGAGGGTTGTGGATCTGTGTATATATCTAGTTCTTGCTCTTCGTCACGATTGTCTTCATCTGTGGTTCTCTTTAACCACCAGCATAAATCACCTAATATAGCGTCTAGTTTTTTTCCTCTATACCTGGTTTCCATTGTTAAAGCCACTTGATGAAAATGTTCACCTTGCTCATCTGATTCGGTTGAAAGTTGGTTTTCAAACCAATCCATATGTTGATGTAGAAAATGAATTTTTACGGACATGCTTACTCCTAGTTCCTCAAAGGCCTGTCATATGTTTAGAGCACGATTAATGTCATCTTAAGCTATCTGTACACTATCTGATTTCTCATTTGAGTTTGACAACTGATATGATCTTAAAAGGTGAAATAGCAAACTTTACGGAAAAAATGTTAATGCTGTCTGATCTCAAAAGAATATAGAAACTTGTATTTTTAAACGAAATAAATTAATGAACCGATTTTATATTTTTTTTCTTTGCAATTTTTAAAAGATAAATAAAGTAACATATGTATGTACATTTTTATAATAATATAATACTTTGAAATAAAACGTTTTTTTTTTTGTAATAGAAAATAGGTAATTCCAATAAAAACTAATTTTTTCCATGAAAACAGCATTTTTTTTAAAGAAACGTACTGGCAATAATAAAATGTACTTTGTAAAATCATTATAATTATATTTTAAAATAAATCCAACAACAAAAATTGATTATTCAGCCTCAAGAAATCATATGAAACGTTTATTCTATGAAAGTCTAAATATAATAACGCAAATTGTATGAAAGCGCCACCTAGCGTTAGTTTTAGGTAAAACATAATATCAAAAAGGAATTCCCCGACCCCATAAACATAAATATATCACATTTCTCCCGGATAGTAAAAATATATAGCCATTATTTTATCAAAATTGTAATGAGTTTTTCTCGTTAGTCAGGGTTCCAAAATCACAAATTTCAAATGCTTGTAAAAAAATTTCTAGCACTGAACCAAAAAAATCCCTTGGAGGTTTTGTTATGAACAATGTCAGCTATCATTTGTATTTGGTCTCATCCCATTCGGATTTTGGTTGTTGCCCTGTGATATCTGCGCTATCATTAGCCGGCCGTATGATAAATTTGCATAAGTTATAAATTAAATATTTTTTTATCTCATTTTGTTAATTTAATAACAATGACATAAATTATTTAAAAATGTTTGATACAAGCTCCACATATTGTATATTAAAAGAAGAAAAACCTTAAATCAATATTTTTGACGCGGGCATTTTAGTGACGCCACCAAAAAATTTTGCAGCGGCTTTAACGTATTTTTCAAAGAAACGACATGGAAATTTATGTTTAAATAATCATGGCGATGTCACGTGTAATTGTACATACAAGTTGGTGACCAAAAATTAAAACCCTTATGTAAAATAACCAATTTTGACAGACATAAAGAAAAACATGTGGGTTGTAAACTTAAAAATACATAAGCAAAAACACGTAGTGTATAGCCACCTTAAGCAAACTTGTTTGCTCTTACGTTAATATTCGGAAACAAATTGTCTTTAAATTAAAACAAAAAACTAAAAATTAAAAATACGTGTTTGTTCAAATGACACAGAGAAATTATCAAAGAAATCTGTATGCCATCTTAAACTACACTAAAATAACCCAAATGAAAGTGTTTGACTTCACGAGCTTTCTCAAAAATAAAAAGAAAATCAGAAAAAAATAAATAAATAATTATTGTGAAATTTACTAATAAATACCAACCTCAAATACACCTGTTCCTCGCTGAATTGATACTTGAAGTTTAATTTGATCCTTAGCTGAAATAGTGGTAGCACGTAAAAATCTAATATTTTCAAACTCAACATCAATAGTTTCAAAATCAAGAGTGCCTTGCATAATTGCAAATGTTTTCCACACACTTTCTATATAAAAGGTAGCTGGTACCAAAGGTCTTCCATCAATCACGTGGGCTAATAAATAAATGTGCTCTGAAGTGGGGGCAATTGTAATAGTTTTATTTCCTGTCTTAATGCATTCATCTTCATATAAATATACATTATAATCGTTTGTGTGATCGAACTCTATTAAGTCACTTATTGTTGGGGTGCCCCTAGGAACAGGCCATTTAACTGGTGGATATATTTCATCTATGCTAAATTCGCATCCATTTAGGTAAAGTCTAAACAAGGGCGAAATATTAAGATTATTGCGGATGTTAAAATCGATGGCTTAATGTGAAAAGGACATATACATACATACATACGTATATAAATAAATAAATTCTGGTCATGTAGTTTTTATTTTTTAATATTACAGCTTTTGTGTGGCTCAGTTAGTGTCTGGCTGTCCAAAAACCGTTGTTATAACCATTTTAAAAAGCACTCAAAGACGTTTTGTATGCGAACATCTTCATATTTTATTGTTTTTTTTTCTTTTTATTAATGAAAACAAATGCAAAATCATATTACGTCCTTTTTGTGTTAAACCAACGATATATATAATTTTTATTTTATTTTAAATTAACATACTTGCCAAGAGACTCAAGCAGATAGAGAACATTGTCTTTAGCATTGCGCCTGGCAAGACTTATGTGAATGCCATCTGGATTACAAGTCTTCATTATACTTTGAAGCAGACCATGTGGTGATACTTCAATTGTTAATGAATTCTTAGGCAGATATGTTGCACTCTCTTCGAAAAGAACACTGCCAAGAAGATTGTTATTTTGGTATTCTGCTGAACAGAATTTACTGTCATTAAGCATCCACTTAGCGGCTGGAACGCTGGTACTTATCCACCTTTCGGAGCGAAGCTTTGGGTTTGTGATAACTTTTTTTAAGTGTTTCAAGAGTTCAGGACCACATTTTTCAATGTATCTACTATGGTAAGCGATATTTCCGCAAGGTACTTCTTTGGCGAATATTTTTTTAGATTTTAGAAACTCAACAAAACTAGCGACATCGTCTACAGGCCCGGAAATTGTACATGATTCGCTACTGTTGTGGCAGGCTACCTCTATAGTGGGTGGCAACATTGATCGAATGTCCCTCTGGCCTAAACCAACAGCTGCCATTGAACCACGAATTGTTTTTACATCAATGCTAACTTTTCCACGATAATAGGCGGCCAAAATTGCTTGTTCCGCAGTTAAACAGCCGTCGGCGTATGAACAGCCGACTTCACCAGCAGAATGACCTATTATAAAGTCCGGTTTTATTTGAAGAAATCGTAGTAGATCTACTAATGCTATTTGAATGGCAGCAATTCCCACAAAACAATGAAGGATATTGGCATATGTGTCTGGATTGTCTGATGTTAATATATTGATAAGATCCACGCCTTTATTTTTCAGAGTTTCGTGGGCTTTTAAAAGAGACTCTGAGCATACTTTGATTTTCATGAGGTCTTTACCCATTCCAACCCACTGCGATCCCATGCCAGAGAATACCCAAACAATGGGTAACTTAACACCTTCATGGTATTGCACTAACCTCGACAAAGATTCTGGTTTGGATGCTGATGAGTCAATGTTGGGTTTTAAAATATTATATCCTCTATATACCATGCCTTTAATACCGCCCGCTTGAGATGAACGCATCAATGCCAAATATTCCAAATTAAAGACCCGTGATTCCACACTGTCAAAAACTGCATTAACATTATCTTCGGTACGACTGGACCACGTCATTAGATATGGTAAATCGTGTTTCCCATAAGAAGATACTGCATTTTCTGTTGTGTGTTGCTTCAGAAGAGCGTGTGCATTTGCCCCGCCAAAACCAAATGAATTAATGCACACGTATGGCTTCTTTAGTTCAGTTTTTTCTGTTACTACGACAAGTCTCCCTTCATGAATTCCTTCAATTGCTTTGCGAGGTGTCGAAAGATTTATATTTGGTGGAATACAATTGTTGTTTAATGTAAAAAGAGTTTTTGTTAAGGACACAATTCCAGAAGACCCTTCAGTATGACCGCAATTTGACTTAACTGAACCAATCAACAGTGGACTGTTTCGTCTCTTACATATTGATTGATCAATTGCCCTGCACTCTTCGGGGTCGCCTACAACAGTACCAGTACTATGAGCCTCCATATAACCCAATTGGTTCAAATCAAAATTGATATCATCGTAGAATTTTGAAAGTAATTTCATTTGCATGTGACCAGAGGGATATGTTATTCCCTCAGCCTTAAATCCATCACAGTTCGTGGCAGAATGTATAAAATTCGCGTATATTCGTTTTGCATCTCGTTTCCTTTGAAGAAACACGCAACTTATAGCTTCAGACCGAACGTAACCATTAGCGTCTTCATCAAATGGTTTACAATTTCCTGTCAGCGAAAGAACTCCAAGCTTTGCAAATTTTGCTGTTACGTGGGGACATAACATTCCATTTGTTCCAGCCACAATTGCTGCATCAATAATTCCATATTTTATGTGTTCATAAGCAAGGTTTAATGCATACATGGAACTGGAACAGGCTGTATCACAAGTAAGTGATGGACCATTGAGTCCCAAAGCAAACGAAATTCGATTAGCTAGCAGAGATTTACTTGAACTATAAAAAGAAAAAAAGAAAATGAGTTAGTAATATTGGGCAAAAAAATGGATAACGGGAATAAAAAATACACAACATCCTGGAGGGTAAGTAAAAATACAAAAAAAACTAAATAAATTGAAATACACATTGGTGTTAAAATATTTGCAATAGATAGATATTTTAAGGATGTCCCTTATAAACACTTAAAATTGCCGAAATATTGGAAGAATCCGATAATAATTACCGAAATATTGATATATTTGCAAAAATGACACAGATCACTATTCAGATAAGAGTGATGGTGAACATAAAGAAAATTTAAATCATCTAGGCGAAAAATTATAAACTACAGAGTCTAAAGTGCAATGCGTTGATAATGGTGATGATTCATCCTGCTGCGAAAAAAGGAGAAAGGGAATCCAACGAAATTATAACAACGTAGTCACTCTAGGGATTAATTTTAATAATATTGAAATTCGCACATGCAAACGTTATGGAAAAGGCCAACTCGCTTTGCAAATAGCACAACCAAAATTATTCCACCTGTTGCTGTTTATCGATTGCGAAATAGGCAACGCAAGAGGTGGTGGCCAATTTTTGCATATTTATTGGATGCTTCAGTTGTAACTGGTTAGCTACTTATAAAAAAACTGCACTCAAATGATCCATATTGTTCAAATTTGTTACAATTTCGGTATACGTCGTACCTACAAACGTAGGGTGTGCCTTCTGTAAGAGGTTCAAGAGGACCAAATTCTAACTCTGATGTACGGTAGGAAGACAGAAATAGAGAAATAGGGTACTCTAAAACCGATAAAAGATGCACGCAATGCGGCAAGAAGTCTCACTTTATATGTATTAAATGTAATTAAGATCTTTACCAACAAATTTTTCATTCTGCAAGTGACCATACTTAAGTTTTGTTTCATATAAATCTTGTAAAAAGTATTTTTGCTGTTATTTCTAAAGGCATACAAATTACAGAAACAATTATTTTAAAGTTCCAGGGGAACCTAATTTTCTCATGAAGTGGACGAGAGATCTTCCCGATTCAGATGACAGTTGATTTAACAAGTATTGATAACAAAATAATAGAGATCAATCGTGCTTTTACGGAAGTATTTTGTTATTATATTAATTAAAATAAACTTTTTCAGATTCACTATCTGTCGTCTATTAGGGATTAATTTGTCTGTCGTTAATTCTAAAGGACAGCTTCATAAAACCTAACAAAAAAAACATGGAAAACTATCTTTCAAAAACATTAAAATACATTTTGATGCTTTAATAGGTTGATACACCGAACTGTTCGGACGTGTTACTATAGGTGAAAAAGTATAAAAAGTTAAATTAAACAAAAAAGTGAAAAAAAAACTCGTAATAGGTGAAAAACTTTACAAAGTCAAATAATTGCACTAGGTGCAATAAAAATTAATAAATTGTATTAATTTATTTTAATTATTTGAAAACTAGAAAATTAAATACAGTGAGACAGTGAATGAGTAACAATTCTAACAGTGCGAGTGGGCCTCAGAGCCGAAATGCTTATTTCGTGTTGAGCTCGGCAAGTGTTAGTAATAAGAACATTAAAGATCCCGAATTTAATAAAAACTACTTAACTGTGAAACCAAAAATAAGCACAAATCTGAATTTAAGTGCAAGTGCACCAAACTTGAATAAATGTGTTGAACAGGGCACAAACTTAGCCCAAAGCATATTTAATTTAAATAGAAAAATCACTGAAGGACCGTCTTCTTCACGGTCCTCGTTATCAAATATTGGAGAGACGTCAACAGCTGCAAAAGGCACATTAATTCCTACAAATAAGGCCGCTCCTATAGTTGCTGTTGAAGAAAAACAAAAAACACAGGTAGAAATGGACCGTTACATAACAGTATCGAAGAGATTATTTTTATGTGACTCCAATTAAGCGTGGCAATATTAATGAAACAAAGATTCAGGTTAATAATGAAAACGACTATCGGAGAATAGTTTCGGAATTTGAAAAACGCAAAAAGAATTTTTACACGTATCAACTTAAAAGCGCAAAAGGTCTGCAAGTCGTAATTAAGGGAATTGATTCTTTTGTTGATCCTGACGAGATCAAGAGCAGTTTGGCCGACAAAGGCTTTAAAATCAAGGCCGTATCAAATATAAGAAACAGAGATAGGATCCCTCAACCATTATTTAGAGTGGAGTTAGAACCTGGTGATGTTAAGCTGAAGAAAAATGAAACACATCCTATATATGACTTGAAATTCATAATGCACCGAAGAGTTACAGTGGAAGAACCTCATAAGCGATCTGGCCCAGTACAGTGTTCGAACTGCCAAGAATATAGTCACACTAAATCTTATTGTAAGTTGCCTACTGTTTGTGTTGTTTGTGGGGATCTTCATGACACCTCAAAGTGCGATAAACCTAAGGATGATTCCAGGGTAAAAAGATGCAGCAATTGCGGTGGAAACCACACTGCCAACTACAGGGGTTGCCCTGTTTTCGAGGTCGTTAAACGCTCCTTGATCAACAAATCCGCTTCTACCCCTACTCAGACGACAAAAGTACCTATTACAATTATTCCCCCCGTAGCACAAGCATCCACTAGCCAATTTTCATATGCCAACGTGCTAAGATCTAACCAACCAACAGTGCAAAATGAATCACCAATAAATGATACAAACAGCCACAATTTTAGCCGTCTTGAAGGTATAATGGAGAATCTGGTGCAATCCATGAACCATTTCATGACAAGCATGACAAGTATGATGCAGGAGATGCAAAAAATGCAGTCCACGCTACTGCAGGCCATACTTAATAGACCATGAACTGTCTCAAAATATGTTTCTGGAACGCAAACGGCATACGCCAACACAAAAATGAACTTGAATATTTTCTTTTTAATAAGAAAATTGATGTAATGCTGATTTCCGAGACTCATATGACGTCGAGAAGCATTTTTAAAATAAGTGGTTATACATTCTACGACACCAAGGACCCCAGAGATAGATCATGTGGTGGCTCGGCAATATTGGTCAAATCGCGAATCAAACACCATTCATTGGGTGGTCTTTCAGAGTGTTATCTTCAAGCAACAAACATCTGTATTGAGAACTTTTGTCAAAACCTCGTGATTTCGTCAGTTTACTGTCCGCCCAGATTTTCAATAACAAAAGATCAGTATAGAGATTTTTACAAATCACTAGGTAGCCGTTTCAAAGCGGCTGGCGACTACAATGCTAAGCATACATTCTGGGGCTCACGACTCGTTAGCCCTAAAGGTCGTATCTTGTACGACTCCCTGTCTGAAATGGGACTGAATGTGATTTCAACTGGTCAACCAACTTATTGGCCAACTGACCAGCAAAATATTCCTGACGTTATCGATTTCGGCGTGGCGAAAGGGGTATCCCCGGAACTCATTGAAGTCGAGGCTTCACTGGATCTTTCTTTAGATCACTCACCCACTGTAATCACCATCAGAAGTCCTCAGAAAATCGTAACTGATGCCTTACTTCTTGTCAAACGTCTGAATTGGCTAAAATACAAAAAATACATCAGCACTCACTGCACAGAGAAACTCCCGTTAAAAACTGCTGAAGACATCGATGTCTGTATAAAAAGTCTTAATGAACATGTCGAGAAAGCCGCAGAACATGCTTCTTCCACTTACCACCCGAATAGGTACAACAGAGTTTTTTCTGCAGATGTTGAGCAACTATTGTCTGAAAAAAGGAGAGTCCGAAGAGAGTGGCAACAACACAGATCGCCCCAACTTAAAACTAGGTTGAGAGAATGTACCAAAAACCTTAGGATCTTGCTAGAAGCGCAAAAAGCAGCGTCTCTCAAACAACATCTGGAAGGTCTAGACGCAACTTCCCAGACAAATTATTCATTATGGCGTGCAGTCCGAAATCTGAGAAAACCCGTAATCGCAAAACCTCCACTGCGAACGGATCTTGGGCACGAAATAACGAAGAAAAATGCAACCTTTTCGTAAGTCATTTAAAAAATGTATTTACTCCCAATACGGATACTGACATTAGCGAACTACCGCCTGTTGTTGCCAGACCACCTGTACAAATAAGATTTCAATATCTGGAGGTTGTTGAGGCTATTGATAATTTAAATGTTAAAAAAGCGCCTGGGTTTGATAAAATCAGCAATAAAATGATTTTTGAGCTGCCTCGCATTGCAAAAAGATTAATCCTCTTTATTTTTAATGCCATCTTACGGCTTGAGTACTACCCTCCGGTTAGGAAAATCGCTTTAGTAAAGATGATTCCTAAGCCGGGAAAAGATCCTTGCAAAGTTGAGTCGTATAGGCCAATAAGTCTATTACCAACTATGTCCAAATTATTCGAGAAATTGCTTATAACCAAGCTGCCTCCGATTTTGAATGAAAACAACTGCATTCCCAATCACCAGTTTGGCTTCAGACGTCAACACAGTACAATAGAACAAACACATAGATTGGTACAAGTCATAAGAAAAACCTTTGAGGAAAAGAGATACTGTTCGGCACTCTTTATTGACGTCTCTCAAGCTTTCGACAAAGTATGGCATGAAGGCCTGATATCTAAATTAAAGCAGAACTTGCCGGTGAATCTTCAACACCTACTATGGAAATACTTAATCGACCGTCATTTTATGATTAAAGAAGGTGATTATTTAAGCCGTCCTTATCCTATAGGTGCTGGCGTCCCTCAAGGTAGTATCTTAGGACCAATTCTATACTTGCTGTACACAGCAGACATGCCAACAAACAATGAAATTCACACGTCAACATTTGCTGATGATACGGCATTTTTCAGTACTCACAAAGATCCAAAAGATGCCTCGATTCAATTACAGCACCACGTAACGCAAGTGGAGAAATGGGCAAGACAATGGGGAATAAAAATAAATGAACAGAAATGCACCCACGTAACATTTACTCTACGTAGGGAATCATGTCCCCCTATTCGTATTAATGACCATATAATGCCTCAAAACTCACACGTGAAATATCTTGGTATTCATCTGGACCGTCGCCTCACATGGAAACCACATATAGATGCTAAGCTGACTCAAATGAAACTGAAAGCAGCCCAAATTCATTGGCTCATCGGCAGAAACTCCGTCCTTCGGCTCGATTGTAAGCTTCTACTCTACAACTCAATCTTAAAGCCAATTTGGTGCTATGGTATCCAGTTATGGGGCACTGCCTCCAACTCCAATATTGAGAAAATTCAATGCCGTCAAAACAAAATTCTACGAATGATAACTACCGCTCCTTGGTATATTAAAAACAACAACATACACAACGATCTTGATGTTCCACTTGTCAAATGGGAAATAACTAAACACGTGGCCCATTATTTGGGTAAGCTGGAAACTCATCCAAATCCCCTCGCTCGAGACATCTTACAACATCCCGATCATAGCCGTTTGAGAAGGAGGGACACCACCGCTCTCAGATGAATAAATACAAGTTGCTCATTATATCCTATCGAATTTGAAAACTAGATTTTGTCTAGCATTGGCTGGACTTATCTTAATTAACTTTAGTTTTAGGATTTGAATACCTATTGTTAGTTCATTTAAAATGAAGATACAATAAAAAAGTATATGCAAAAAAAAATAGGTTTAAATAACATACCTATGTTTGTATACTATATACATATGTACATACATATATTTGCTTTATATTGTAAACATTAATGTTCTGTTGCATTAAGATTAAATGGAATTCGTGCTAACGGCAAAGAAATTCCAGAAAGAGCAAATCTAAAAGCATTTAAGTTAGGTGGTTTTAGACGGTATGTACTCGTGTTTTGTAGTATGCTTGTCAAATTTTCCACTGCAAAATGCATACACGTCGTGCAAAAGCAAAAAAATGCTTCTGCAAATGTCAGCCTGCATTTACAGTGCAAAATTTTCAATTAGAGCTTGTTCTATTTATACCCTCACCACCATATTGGTCGATCGATATGCTTTAAGGTGGGTGTTTACCAGAGACCTGCAACGAGTACTAAATTTTCGGGTATACTTAATCATGCACATTGATTTTTATGATTTAATCGTTTTTGTTCAAATGCACAAAACGCTCGTTTACGCAACCGTTCGTTTCAAACATTCAGTTTTATTCACTGGTTGTTTTTTGCGAACATGAATATTCTGACTGTGTCGTTAAATGTATGAAGCTCGTTTTACATCAAAGCCAACGTGTTGTTAGCCGAACATGTGTTTTATTCATTTGTTGTTTTGTGCGAACATGAATGTTCGACTGTGTCGTTAAATGTATGAAGCAGCTCATTTTACATTTTTTCTTTAATTTTTTTTGCTGTGCAAAGATATATTTGACAAACTGTACATATTACAAATTTTATCATTGCTTTGTCAAATAAGTTTTCTTTTCGACGAAATAATGTTAAATAGGTAGTAAATGCACATTTTTTATGTTTTCATATTTTTCTGCCAGCCGCTTTTTACTTATAAGTGGCTCGTGTGTTTTTAGTTCAATTTCAATCAGATCATGCACAACAAAGCCGACATGCAAAAAACAAACTGTGTATAAACAAGAATTTTTGTTTTCAAACATTGCAGTTCGAACCAAGTGTTGGAAATGATTTATACTCGTTGCTGAATTTTCTGTGTGTGCATAAAAAGTGAATAAGCATAAAATTGAATCATACTTTTTTGTATTGTTCTTAAAATTCAACGTTAGTGAATAAGTCGGCTCGTTCATACTTGTTGCAGGTCTCTGGTGTTTACCTTAAAGCATATCGATCGACTCAGAATCACTTTCTTAATTATTTTATAACAAAATAAAATCGAAAAATATATTGATATACACAACATTCGCCCGACAAAAAGTATCAAAGAAAAATAGTGCATAATGATGATTTTCATACAAATAAAATAGACTAAGTGACATCGTGGTACTTTGAGTCCCATTTATTTGTAATTAAAGCGCTTGTAAATTAATGAAATATCGTCTGCTAGTAGCCTGATTATTCCAACAAATATTTAAATGAGCACAACTTAAAAACATAGATTATTTTCTAAAATATTAATGTTATGCAAGATGTCTAATAAAACAAAAATTCTAAACTCGATTGTCTCGAAATGGCAAACAAATTATACACTATTGTTTTATTAAGGGGACGAATATTATATTATAAATTTTAATTTCATTTTATACTTGTATTCCAAATGTTTGGAGCAAAAATAAATTTTTTAATTTAAATATGTCCAGACACTATAATCCTGTAAATCAAAAAATATGTGACACTGAGATTTTTAAAAATAATTTTTACATTAACAGAATCCAGGTCAACATAAAAAGCTTAGTGGCTTAATATTTTACAACTAGATTTGAATTTGAACCCACAGTTGTGTTTGTACATACCCCAATAAACCAAATCCATTTTCAGAACTTTCGGAATACATAAGAGCTGCATCAGATTCAGATGCACAAGCTGCAACATACACTCCGGTGTTGCTATTGCGCAAACTAGAAGGATTAACACCGGCGTCCATGACAGCTTTGAACGATTCTTCAATTAAAATGCGCATCTGAAAATCCATTTTATTAGCTTGATTTTGATGAATTCCAAAAAAAGTGGCATCAAACTTATTCAAGTGTGGAATTTTACCCAACATTTTTGGAACTCCGGGATACATATGCTTCCAACGTGTCTCACGGTCATCAATCATGTTAATCTAAAAAAAGAGTAATTTATTTAAGAATAAAGTATAACTATGATATGTAGTCATACAATATACATTGTAATTTATAGACCATTCACAGATGTATGTACATATTTATCATGAGATTTTCAAACGAGATCCAGTAAATTGATCTTAATAAACCATTTCCAATACAGTTTGTTCATTAAATATGTATAAATACTTAAAAGTTTGATTTTGTGTTGTTGGTATTAGACAGTTACAATTAGAAAATGTTTACACACATTTGCAATCCTAATTTTTTAAATATAGTGAAAAGTTCACCATTTTTCTGCTATTTCTAAGACTGATATACTGTGAGCGACATTATAAAGTAAACTCCTAATATTGTTTAAAAAAATTATTATATTGTTATGGATTTGTATTTCAATTTAAATTTAACGGCTGGTATCAACATACAGCATGTTTATCAACATATAACTTGCATATCAACATTTTCATTAAGCAAAAAGCCTAGTACATACTCTGTTTAAATTTGAGGAAAATGTTGAGCAACATTAATTATTTCATACGGAAAAGTACTTATGTAAAAAAACACATATGTTTTGCTTTTTTGTGAATTTAAATCGAAAATAAATAAGATTTAAAATATTTAAAAATCTGTGTTGAATCGAAAACGTTAAATAAACACAAGTAAGAGTGCTATATTCGGCTGTGCCGAGTCTTAAATACCCTCCACCTAAACGTAATAAGAAATACAGAAACTACACTAGACTAGAATATCCTAATTCTGTGTTTTCTATTCAGTCTTAGTGCAAATTTTTTTAGTATTTGATATATTGTTAGAAAGACAATTTTACGACCAACATAATTTATGTTAAATAGCTTGAAATTTTGTCTAATGTTCACCATTTTTAATTGATTTAATTACCAATTCTTACCATAATTTACAGAGTTTGTCTGATGTTCATAATAATCTTCAGTGTAATTTAACAAACAGAGTAAAAAAAGGGGTACAATTCGGTTTTAGTGATTTTACTAAAAAAGAAACAAAATTAAATAGGGCTTTTAGAGGAGATATCAGAAAAAAAATTTGTTGGCGGTCACGCCTATTTTCGAGGGGGCGGGCCCGTAAAGTTGAAAATATATAGGCCTAAATCTCGGGAACTACTGGGTGCTTGATAATTTGTAATACACTAAATAAAAGGTATTAAAAATACCTTTCCAACGATATATATCATGATTATAAAATATGGACCGAATATGGGTTAAATCGGAACAGCTATGACAAATTATGATCCGATCTTCTTAAATTTTGGAACGGTTATTTTCATGCATATAAGGATATTTCACGTCGAATTTCAACATAATAACGGTATATTTAAGATATATATTAGTATTAACGTGGATTTCGGTAGTGGACGATATAGTCAAATATGGACCGATATTCTCAAAATCCAGCAGTTTGATTTAGGCATGTATGTAAATGATCCGTGTAAAATTTTGGATTGGTACCCTTATTTATAAGCGATTTATGAGTATTAAAGTGATTTTCGGAAGAGAGCTTTATATGGGGCATACGGTTAAAAATAGACCGAAATTCACAAAATTTTGTGGAATGATTTTTGTATATATTAAAATGATCTGTGCAAAGTTTTGAGTCGGAACCGATATTTATACAATATATATAGGGAAAAATGTCTTTTTCAGATGTGGTCCTTGTATGGGAGCTATGACCAGTTCTGGGCCGACTACTATACAATTTAGTAGAACAATTTATGTGTATTTATGTCAAATTTTAGCCGTTTAACATTATTTATATCTGTTTTATGCGTATTTAAATGAATGTTGGAAGTGGACTTTATATGGGGTCTATGGTCAAACATGGACCGAACTAAAAAAAATTTCGTTTTGAAATTTCTTTTTGTATAAAACTTATTTTCGCTGAATTTTGTCTAGATATTCCATATATTTATAGGCATTTATTTATCATTAAGCCATATTTCGGAAATATATATATTTGTATGGGGGCTATGAGAAATCATGGACCGATTCTTACTATTTTCCGCACACTTTCTTTTTTTATAGTACAAACAACGTATACAAAATTGCATGGTATTATCTGCAATATATTTCAAAATATTGCAATAAAATGGACGAAAAATATCAAATTTTTATGAAGGTGGTCACATATTGGTTCATAACTCTAGTTGGCCTGAACCGATTTTGCTGATTTTAAATAGCAAACTTCTCGAAAGCATGTCTGACAGAATTATTAAAGATTTAGATCCCGAGTATATCTTGGGACCTCAAAAAACTGATTTCAACATCCCGACAGACAGACAGACAGACATGGCTTAATCGACTACGCTATCTATAAGGATCCAGAATATATATAAAATTATATTGTGGAAATTTCACACGGAATGGCAAACTTATATATACCCTTCTCATGAAGGTGAAGGGTATAATAAAAATAGTAACAAAATGTCATTAAATACGTGTAACAGTTTAATACACTTTAAATAAAGTTTAAAAAGAGATAATGTATGTTGTTCACAGTGCTGACAGTATTTTTTCAGAGCTTATCCCCAATTTTTGATTTGTCATCCCCAAAAATCGCCAAAATGATTTTTTTTGATTCAAATTTTTATTTTATATAAAATATTAAATATTTATTCAATAAAATTAATTTTTATCAATAGCTACATTAGGGTGGTTTTTCAAAATTGATTTTCGATTTTTAAAGGTGCTCACATCTAGAATTATGTAATTTAATGTTAAAATACAATTGCGAAAATTTTAGCTCAATCGGACTATGCCTTCCCGTACCGAAAAAGCCGAACATTTCTAAGAGTGAGCACTTACAAATTTCGAAAAAAAAAATTTTCCCATATTCAATAAAACCACCCTAAGCTACATATATTAATATTCAAACTAATTCGATTTGTAATTATAAACTTGTAAAGAAAAAATTACACATAATATATGTAATATAATATAATATAATATATAAAAATTATTTACCAGAGTTTAGCATTTCAAAAACTTCAGAATCAAAATCTTCTGATTCATCAGCGTCAGAAATGTTATTATACATATTGCTTGTATTAAAAAGCTTTTGCATTTCAGCAGATGGATGAAATTTCTAACAACAAAATGAATTATTTTAAAAGTATGTGTTTATTATGAGAAGTGCTTCCATGCCAAACCATGGGAAAGAAACCATCCACTATTTTAGCTCAAAAATCATTCTTGTTACCATCAGTTATAAAAAAAATCTTCAAAAAATCCCCTAAAATTGTGTTGTCATCCCCAACAAATCCCCGGATCCCCAAGATGAAATTTTTATCCCAAACCACGAAAAAAAATCGGTACAGTGCAGTAACTCCCAAATGAAATAAGTCCCAATGAAATAACTCCCAATGAAATAAGTCCCATGAAAAATGAAATAACGCCCAACTGCCCTACGGCCGGGCGGAAGGATTTCCTCTTCCATGGTATACAGAACACCTGCGTCGCATAGTACAGATTCTCCTCCCTGGTATACAGAAGACCGGCTTCGCATAGTACAGATTTCTTGTATTGCCGGCCTACGGCCGGGCGGAAGGATTTTCTCCTCCATGGTATACAGAACACCGGCTTCGCATAGTACAGATTCTCTGTATTGCCGGCCTAGGGCCGGGCGGAAGAATTTTCTCCTCTATGGTATACATACTCTGTTTGTTAAATTACATTTAAGATTATTATGAACATCAGACAAACTCTGTAAATTATGGTAAGAATTGGTAATTAAATCAATTATAAATGGTCGAAATTAGATAAAATTTCAAAATATTTAACATAAATTATGTTGGTCGTAAAATTGTCTTTCAAACAATATATCAAATACTAATAAAATTTGCACTAAGACTGAATAGAAAGCACAGAATAACGATATTCTAGTCCTATAACCAGTGAGTGTAGTTTTTGTATCTTATTACGTTTAGGTGGAGGGTATTTAAGATTCGTCACAGCCGAATATAGCACTCTTACTTGTTTTTAAATAAATTCATGACACTAAAACTCCTCTCAACTTCTGCGTTTGAGTACGGATATGTCAATATGTGTTTGACAAAACTAGACAGTTTAAGGCACAGATAACACAGATATAATCTACGGTTTAACTTAACTAAACGAAATTTCGAGAAAAAGATTTCTTATTTTGCAGGTAACTTTGGTATTGAAAATCACCAAAATCAGTTTAGCCCAACCAGAGTTATGGATCAATATGTGAGACAACCGCCATAAAAATTTTATATTTTTTGTCCATTTTATTGCAATACAGTAGAATCCCACAAATTAGAAATCTCACAAATTAGAAACGTCCACAAATTAGAACCGGCCATTCCAATGTATTGTACGCTCTGAAATTAGAACCTGTGGTTCTAGTTTTTTTATAAATTATTTTTTTGCTCATTGAAGTAAAAATAAAACGGGGAATCCCCAAGTTATTCGTGGTGAGTACAAATCGGTCATATGCATGTGAAATTGGTATGCTTGTTCAAATTTGGGTTAGTTAATTACTGAAGGTAGGGTAACCAGATTTGAAATACGGAAAAACAGTATATCTTATACAAAAAACAGTACAATTAAAAAAAAAAACAGTACATTTTATTTTTTAACGAAAACATAACTCTTTATTCATGTAATAACAGTTTTGTAATATTAATTTAATAAGCAACAAAAAAATTCTTAAAAATACTTAAAAATATGAGATCATAACATATATTATGAACGTTTTTGAAGAAGATACATATCATCAAAGTCCTTTTAGATTACAATATTTTTGCTTTGCTTGTAATACAAAGTTTTAAATTTATTAGTTTTTGTAAATCAATCTGTATATGCATTAATTTACAACAAAAGTGAACTTTAAATTTAATGTCAACTCAATTTTACTCATTTTTCAATATTTTTTAGTAAGAATAATGCTGTTCCAATTTAGAAATTTATTATTTAAATGTAGAAATTTATTATTTAAAAATCAAGAAGTATCATTTATGGAAAAAAATCCAAGTAACATTTTATCTTAACCCCTATAACATGACTACTTTAAAATTAAATGTGCCATCAGCTTTTCGAAAAATGTATTTAAATACGTTGTATAAACAACGATATATGTATGAAATCCAATTTGTTTTTTTAATATTCTTCATGTTAATCTACAATGTTTAATGGTTAGGAATGCCTTTAGAGCAATGATGTCCATTTCATGAAACAATTGTTGTTGTATTCATTTCATATGGACAAACAAATTTTTTTGGACACCAATGCTTTAGAGCCATTAACACTGATCTCCTAAGCAACTTCAAAGTAGATTAAACCCCGATAAATAATCCTCTTTTTAATAAAGCAATACACTGAACAAAAATTTTTTTTATCAATATTTTTTTCAATTTTAATACAAATAAGTTTTTAACGAAAAAACAGTACAAAACAGTACAACGTGTAAAAAACAGTACATTTGCGTACTGTTTTAAGTGTTGTGTATAAAACAGTACATTTGAAAAAAACTGTACGCGTACTGCTAAAAACAGTACGTCTGGCATCCCTAACTGAAGGTCAAAGTGAAAGTTGTTCATACGTGTGAAAGTTAAAAAAAAAAATGCCAAATAAACGTAAAAAAACACCTTATCTTTGGATACTAAGGTTAAAATATTAGAAAGACTTAATAAAGGCGTAAGTGGAAATCGTTTAGCTCAAAATTTTAATGTTGCGAAATCTGCCATAAGCTACATAAAATCAAAAAAATAAGAAATAATGGATGCAGTTAGATGCACCTATCACGAAGCAAAAAAAATCTCTACACAACGCAGAATATGAGGAAATGGAAAAGTGTCTTTATAAGTGGTTTTTAAATCAACGTGAAAAGAAGAATACACTGACAAGACCCGTATTAAAAGCAAAAGCTAAGCCAGTTTTTTGTGAAGTGTACCCCGATAAAAGTAAAAACGCATTTACTGCAAGTGATGGATGGTTTTCCAAATTTAAAGTCCGTCATGGAATTCGGTTTTTAAAAATTGGTGGTGAATTACTTTCGAGTGATGTTGGTGCGGTCACTCTATTTCTAGAAATGGGTTTATTGGAAACACAAATATATGATGCTGATTTTATGTTAAAAAACAATTAAATGCCTAATAATAAAAAATAAAGCTTACATAACTAGTTTTATTATAATTTTCTGTAAAAAAAATGTCCAGAAATTAGATCTGCCCGAAGTACAAAGTGGTTCTAATTTCTGAGATTCTACTGTATTGCAGATAATACCATGAATTTTTTTATACGTTATTTTTATGAAAAAATAAAAAAGCTTGAGAAAAATAGTAAGAATCGGTCCATGATTTCTAATAGCCCCCATACAAAAATCTTCCCGAAATATTGCTCAATTATACATAAATGCCTATAAAATTGGAATATCAAGACAAAATTCAGCAAAAATAAGTTTTATGCAAAAAGAAATCGCAAAACGAATTTTTTTTTAGTTCGGTTCATGTTTGACCATAGACCCCATATAAAGTCCACTTACAAAATTCACTTAAATACGTATAAAACAGATATACATAATGTTAAATGGCATAAATTATCTTTATAGGCAAATGAATTGTTGTACTAAATTTTATGGTAGTCGGCCCAGAATTGGTCATAGCTCCCATACAAGGACCACATCTTAAAAAGACATGTATCCCTATATATATTGTATAAATATCGGTACCGACTCAAAACTTTGCATAGATCATTTTAATATATACAAAAATCATCCCAAACAATTTTTAGAATTTCTATGCCCCATATAAAGCCCTCTTCCGAAAATCATATTAATACTCATAAATGTCTTATAAATAAAATTTTACGCGAATCAACAAACTGCTGGATTTTGAGAATATCGGTCCATATTTGACTTTATACCAAATATATTATTCCGACCTTAATAATAATATGTATCCTAAATATACCATTATTATGTTGAAATTCGACATGAAATACCCTCATATGCATAAAAATAACTGTTCCAAAATGTAAGAAGATCGGCGCATAATTTGTCATAGCTGCCATATAAGAACCATTTCCAAAAAAACAAATAAACCCACAAAAATGTCTAATAAATATCGATATCGAACCAACTTTTATATGGATCAGAAATTTTAATCCAGAAATCATATTAGTAACGGTTATACGGCATTTAAGCTACTGGATTTTGTAGCTGTCAGTTAATAATGGCTCCTGAATTAAGTCCAATTCCGAGCATAACAACCAACCATACAACTCTTGTAAATAACGCTATTCAACCAAAAAAAGCCTCTAATACCTAGAAACCACATTAGTGGATACTGGATTTAGAAGCCATCGGTCCATAACTGGTCCACTTCTACTATGCCACCTTTAAATCTCTGGTAAATAAAGTTATTAAGATCATATTAAATTTCTTATAATTTTATAATTTATGAAAATCAGACAAACTCTGTAAATTACACTAAGAATCGGTAACTACATCAATTATAAATGGTCAAAATTAGATAAAATAACAAAACATTCAAAATAAAATTAAAGAATTGCGACCAACAGGTAATATTGTTTTTCAAACAGTATATAAAATACTCATAAAATTTGCACTAAGACTGAATTGAAAACACAGAATTCGGATATTCTAGTCCAATAGCCAGTGTAGTTTCTGTTATTCTTATTACGTTTAGGTGGAGGGTATTGAATATTCGGCACAGCCGAATATAGCACTCTAACTTGTTTATTCTATCTTGTGAAAGGCAATCCAAAAATATATACATCTATGTTTGAATCACTTACTAAATCGATTTAACGATGTCCGTACATGTTATTTTTCGGCCCAAGGACGGTTGGTTGAAATCGGTCTATTATTTCAGCTAGCCCCCATACAAATGACCTCACGAAATTGGAGTTTATCGGTCATAAATATATGATTTATGCACACATCCATAACATATGCATAACTCTCTTGAACATTTTGATATCCAAATAATATTCAGTACAAATATGTCTCATATATGTATGTATGTACATATGTATATGCAAATAATATGGTACAATTTTATGATGATCGGTCAATTATTAGTCATAGCGCCTATATAAAGCCTACTTCCGAAATCACTTTAACGACCATAAATCTCTAAAAAAATTGTGTATTAAAATAAAATTCAACACAATATACAGATATCTAACTTTATAACGGTCACTCTACCACCACAAGTGGTGAATGCGGGTATACTATACATATGCATAAGTTTGTGATTATGTGTGTAACACTGAGAAATATTCATCTGAGAGCCAACAATGTGTATATATGTATATGTATGTATGTAAGTATATTTTTGATTCTTATGGAATTCTAAGTCGAATGAGATATGTTCGTCTGTTTGTCTGTATGGCTGTGTAAAACACTCTCACGTCAGTGAGCAAAATCAGCAAAGTTTACAAAAAACCGTTCATAATTTTCCTAAGCAGTTTGGTATCGAAAATCATCAACATCGGTTCAGGCGAACCAGAGTTATGGACCAAAATGTGTAACAACCTCCATCAAAATAAGATACAGTACTTTACAATAGTATTCTTGATTATTCGAACTATTAGCCTAAATAAAAAACTTTTCTCTTAAAATACTTTACAATAGTATTCTTGATTATTCGAACTATTAGCCTAAATAAAAAACTTTTCTCTTAAAATATACATACATATTTTTAAACAGGTTTTTTCTCTTTTATTTACATAAATATATTTCAGGTAATAGCTACCATGCAATTTTGTATGGATGCAAGAACAAACTGTGATGAAAATAGTAAGAATCGGTCCATGATTTCTCATTGCCCCCATACAAATTTTTTCCCGAAATATGGCTCAATGTTACATAAATGCTTAAAAAATTGCAATATCAATATAAAATTCAGTAAAAATTAATTTCGTATAAAAATAAATAAGAAAACGAAAATTTGATTAGTTCGGTCCATGTTTGACCATTGCTCCTATACAAGATCAACTTCCGAAAATCACTAAATACGTATAAATTTGTTATAAATTAATTTGTTATACAAATTTTTCACATATCATATATATATTTATGTATATTCATGGCATATACGAGCAAAATTAAACTGTTAGATTTTGAGAATTTTGGCCATATCTATCTTAAATATACCGGTATTTTGTTGAAATAATACATCCTCATGCATGTAGGTACATACATATATAAAATTTTCTGTATCGAATTTTATTAAGATCGGCCCATAATTGGTATAACAACCAATTCCGAAAAACAAGTAAACCCACAATAAATATCGATATAAAACCAAGATTTTATACCGATCTGTGATTTAGATGCACAAATCATACTAATATCACTCATATGGCAATTATACTACTGAATCTTGTAGTTGTCAGTCCATATTTGGCAATAGCTCAACAATAAAGTAAACTTCCGAATATTATTTTAACAACCATTAACAACACTTTTGTAAACCACGTTATTGAGATGAAATTCTACCAAAATGGGCCTCAAATACATAGAAATCACGTTACTGGATACTGGATTTTGAAGCTATCTTGTAAATATTGTTATTGAGATGATATAAGTTTCACCTTATAACTTTACCCTTACCCACCACCGAAATGATGCTCGTAGAGTCAAAAAGTCTATATATTCAGGGTCCTTATAAGATTCTAAGACGATCTAGCCATGTCCGTCCGTCTGTTGTCTGTCTGTTGATGTTTGGTATTGAAAATTGGCAAGAATAGTCCAGTAAGATCCGAGCTACAGATAAAAGTTTCAGACTACCTATTATTATAAACAATTTTTCATTTGGCTTGAGTTCATATTTTTTTTAATTAATAACTCGAAATGGCACACTGAAATGCATTTTCTACCCTGCCAAGGGCGCACAGTGGCTGAAAATCGTTTTTCATTGGCCAAAAGTCAATTTTTTTTTTGTCATTGATTTTTAAAATTTTTACACCTTTTTGGAGCTAATATATCCATATTAAGGTAGCCAAAAAATTAGGTTAAACTATTAATAATTGTGGGCGTGGCATGCTGTCAAACTCAACTGTTTTTTTAATTTCAGAAAAAGGTGTTTTTTATTTGTTTTTTGTCAAAAATAAATGGTTACTACTCGCAAGCTATCATCGATAATGGCCTGCGGTCTTTTTTATAATGTTGGTAGGATTATAGTCTTTAGTTGTTGTAAGTGGTTACCGCTCTAGCGTTTAATATTAGGGGCGTTCTGAAATATTTATGAAACTACTATATTTTTCTGAAATTTAAACTTTAGTGGAATAGAACTTCTAGGGAACAAAAGGGAACAAGAAACGTATACCACCCGCAGAAAGGTGAAAGTGTCTTCTTTAACCCTATATATACTTTTGCACCCGCCACGACCCGCCGGTAGAACACTTTTTTAATTTTAATGAAATTACTCTAAAAAAATTCAAATACAATGGTGTATTAAATTTTCACTTTTTCGCCTAAAGGTTTATGTTTTTTACTTTAGACTACGTAAAACTAAAATAATTAAATATAATACCTGCGAAAGGGTTTTATGGCTTTGTTTTGATTAGCAAAAAAATAAGTCATACAAATATCACAATAGGTTCTACAGTAAACATATGATCTCTTTCTAATATACCTGTTATCAACTGTTAGGGTCAACCAAAGTCATAAACAATTTTATAAAAATAATCGCGACATTAAACCACTAAAGAAAAAAAAACCCAATATTGGCGAGATACTAATTAGTTTTACCTGATATTAACCCTTTCGGCCGCACTTGAATTTAGCTGTGACTACCAAGAGCATCACATATTTTTCATGACTTTTTACTGTGGATCAAATGACGACTTATAGAACATATACTAAAAATCAGTTATGATTTGGATTTCGGGTCTTCAGGATCCATAAGAAACAATGGAACCAACAAAGAGTTAAGAAGTTCAAAAAAGAAACATGTTCAAGATGAATATCGCAAATTTGGATTAATTATAGATCAGCCAAAACAAGGGTCAGGCAATACAAATGATGACAATACCGCACGAAGATTCTTTTCAGATCCAGAAACAGCATCTGAAATAACAGGAGTGGATTTAAACCTTATTTTCAGATTTAAAATAATCCTAGAAGTACTTGCGTGCAATGAAGAAATTGACGCTAGACAATTTGGAGATTATGCTAAGGAAACTGCAAAAATATATACAACCAACTACCCATGGAGAAATATGTCTGCAAGAGTCCACAAAATCCTTTATCATGGAGAAGATATCATTAAATATCATTTGGTGCCACTTGGAGATCTATCAGAGGAGGCTCAGGAAAAAAGGAACAAGGATTACAGATTTTATAGAGAGCACAATACTAGAAAAATTTTACGAAATTCCACAAATGAAGATCTATTTAATATATTATTGGCAACATCAGATCCGTTTATATCCAATATTCGAAATCAATGGAAAGTGGAACATCGGGATTTAAATGAAGAAGCCAAAAAAACTACTAAAGAACAGAAATAGCGCAGAACAAAATATAGAATATTTGCAATCAATATTTGTTTCAAATGAATAATAATTATAATTGCCTTCATTGTTATTTAAGTACGAAAAACATAGTATTAGTAAATAATTCTTTAAAAAAACCCGACTTCAAAATTTTGGCCAAATAAAATGTTGGATTAATTTTCAAAAATGTTTAATATAACTAATGTTGTTGCACTTTTTTGATTGAAAGAAAGAATTTTGAAAATATTGTTAATCTTCTAAAAAATCGGTTTATGCTAAATCTATAATGTTTTCCCATTCACAGAGCTAAATTTTGACACCCATATTCGATATATTCTTAAAAATCGGTTAATGCTATATATCTCCGATATATCTCAATGAATTTCTGAAATTTTCATTTTTTTACCTTATATATATTTTTCTGCAAGCCATATCTTCCAAATAAAAAAATTATTTTTAAAATTGATTCATAAATCACGAAGTTATTCAACAATTTATAAGAGAAGCACAGAAAAAATATAGATAACGGTAAATAAAAAACCGTATGTCCGTCCGATCTTCATAAAAATTAAATGGGACCCACCTGCAAGCAAACCCTTTCAAACAAAAAAAAAAAATTTTAAAATTGGTTCAGAAATGGTTATCGTGGAACACACATAAAAAAAGCAACATACCATTCGAATTGATAACCTCCTCCTTTTTGAAGTCGGTTAAAAATAATAATAAATAGAAAATGCCAATAAAATCTATTGCAGTTTTTATTTTTAAAATGTTTTTTAAAATTATCAAATCTGACAGCAAAAAAGAATAAATTTTTCTGTAGTAACAGCAAAATCTCCAGTGAATTTTACTATTTTTTTTAGTGTAAACATTTTTTTGAGTGTAAAAATTTTTTTGAGTGTAAAAATTTTTTTGAGTGTAACATTAAAAAAATTCCATTATCACAAAAAATAATTATAATTCTTATTAAGTTCCAAATATTAAATTTTTTAATATGTAAATAAAAAAATAAACCCATATTTCACTCCAAAAGTTAAAAAAAATCAAAAGTTCAACTTTGACCTAGAAGTCCTTCAAAAGTCATCAATCAATTTTAATGTAATTAAAACTGAGCCAAGCTGAACTAAATATCTATCCATTAAAAAAAAATTACTTCAATATTTTGATCGGTTCAAAAGTTACAGAATTTTGGCCAATGAAAACCGATTTTCAGCCACTGTGGGGCGTCATCAGCAATGTTTATTGTCAAAGATCTACTTGTAAATATCATCTATTTGAGAAATAGAATTGGGGAATTAAACATATTTTTTATTACATATAAAAAGTTCAAACATAGTATTCTCTAAAATTTAAGTTTCAGACTACCTCATTATTTTTCAGATATTTTTTTGCTATTTTCTTCAAATATAATGCAGATAAAACCATGCAATTTTGAACAATGGATGTCCTGTTGAAAATGGTAGGAATCAGTCCACGATTTCTCTTAGCCCCCAATACAAATGTCTTCAATTAAGTTTCATGCAAAGTAAAATTTCAAAGCAATGTTTTCTTTGCATCGGTCCATATTTTGACATAGCCCCATACAAAGACCACTTCCGAAAATCACTTAAATAGGCATACATCTTTTATAAAAATCACTATCAAGTTGAAATGATCGGTCCATATTTGAGCCTCCATATAAAGTCCACTTTCGAAAATCACTTAAATGCGCATACATCTCTTATAAACATTAATAACAAGTTGGTATTCCACAAAAATACTCCATACATACATATAAATCGTTACTTTCAATATGATATATACTTGACCGTAGCCCCCATACAAAGTCCACTTCCGAAAATCATTTAAATGCGCATAAATTTCTTATAAGCATCAGCAGCAAGTTTAAATTCGACACAAATAGTCCATACATAAATAGAAATATTCTTAGCCAAAAAAACAACATACATATGGTGAATTTCACGTCAAGTGACCCAATTTTAAAAATCGATGTCTTCCGATTTGGAAATTTGCACCAAGGTTAGTACTATTGGATAGTAGGCCAGCTCTATCAGTAAAGAACTGCCGGAGTTAGAGGGGGTCAAAGTTGGACAAAGTCAAACAGGATTTTCTTAAAATGAGTGTAACTTTTCACCTATTGGTCCTAGCAAAAATTATCCAAAGTACTTTAGATAGCTATTTCTTCAATCATTCCAAAAATATTTTCTTTTTAATTTTTAAACAATTTTTTTGATTTTTTTTTTTTCAATTTGGGCCATTTTTTCTCAAAAGAAAGCTTATACAATTGCTTTTAAGGCCTTTATAATCGCTTAATGGGATGCCAGTGGGATATATATTTTTTATTTTTTTATTATATTATTTTTTAACTCAAGAATAGGATTTCTCAAAATTTGGCACATGGTAAAAATATAATAAATTTTTTATGGCTGCTGTATCTTCACAAAATTCAAAAGAGAATATTTTATATTGCAACACGCAGATTTAAAATCTGCATTTCATTAGGATCAGAATTTCTGAATTACACATTTTAACACATTTAATAAACGATACTTAGTATTTCTTTTTCGATTTAGTATGGCAAAACACACCTTGTTGTACAAATTATATTCAAATTCCTTCACATTTTTACTATTAGGATATTGTCCAGACACTCCTGTAATCACAATGTCATTACTGTCGTCCGGTATTTTCGCTTTATCCGACATTTTTGTTATAATTGATTGATTTATTAATCCCGCGTTAAATAGTGGCCACGTAAACTTTTCTTGAAAATTTACGTATAAACTAAATATTAACTTTTAATATTTGCTCTTTTATACTACTCAACTAAATTTGCAAACAAAACGCATGACTTTTATTAATATATTCTGAATTCGAAATTATAGAACTTGCTTATAATAGGTTACCGGGTGAGAACAGTGCAACGCATTTCTATATACATATAATTGTATGTACATGCACATATTTACACTATATACAGCTGCGGTAAAAAAATAGCACTGAAGACAGGATTCGACTGTACATATGAACTTTTCTTCGATTTAGTTTCCTAGTTATTTCCGTGACACATAATTGAAATATGTCAATCATTTATTTAACGTAAAAAAGATATTTGTAACTTTTATTGACTTTTTATTTGGACGGTAAAAAATAACACTATTTCTTAAGGTACGGCAAATATTTGCCGAACAAAGACATAACCACTAAATAACTTATATTTGAACTCGTTTATTTATTGAAAAGCCTTTTCTTATTTAGGACAAATCGCGACAAATATTTAGTTTTAATTTATTTGATCTTGCAAAACTCTTGTAAGAGTAAACAACGTCAAACAAATTTGTGCTAAAACAAGTGGTTACGCTTTATTGAGTAAATATTTTCCAAATGTGACCGTACCTTTATAGATTTTAAAAAATTAAACTTTATTTCAAATAAATAAAATAAAATGAAGCTGATGAAACAAATAACGTACATATTAATAATTTGTTGCATGGCCTTTGATAACAATAAAGTCCAGCGCTTCGGAATGGAGTTTATTGAGTCTTCACATCTTTTTATACCCTTCACCATCGTGAGAAGGGTATATATAAGTTTGTCATTCCGTGTGAAATTTCCACAATATAATTTTCCGACCCTATAAAGTATATATATTCTGGATCCTTATAGATAGCGAAGTCGATTAAGCCATGTCCGTCTGTCCGTCTGTCTGTCTGTCTGTCTGTCTGGATGTTGAAATCAGTTTTGTGAAGTCCCAAGATATGTTCGGGATCCAAACCTTCAATAATTCTGTCAGAAGTGCTTTCGAGAAGTTTGCTATTTAAAATCAGCAAAATCGGTTTAGGTTAACCAGAGTTATGAACCAATATGTGAGACCACCTCCATAAAAATTTGATATTTTTCGTCCATTTTATTGCAATATTTTGAAATATATTGCAGATAATACCATGAAATTTTGTATACGTTGTTTGTACTATAAAAGAAGAAAGTGTGCGGAAAAAAGTAAAAATCGGTCCATGATTTCTCATAGCCCCCATACAAATATATATATTCCCGAAATATGGCTTTATGATAAATAAATGCCTATAAAATTGGAATATCAAGACAAAATTCAGCAAACATAAGTTTTCCACAAAAAGAAATCACAAACTGAAATTTTTTTTTAGTTCGGTCCATATTTGACCATAGACCCCATATAAAGTCCACTTACAAAATTCACTTAAATACGCATAAAACAGACATAAATAATGTTAAACGGCTAAAATTTGACATAAATACTCTTTATAGGCAAATAAATTATTGTACCAAATTTTATGGTGATCGGCCCAGAAATGGTCATAGCCCCCATACAAAAATCTTCCCGAAATATTGCTCAATTATACATAAATGCCTATAAAATTGGAATATCAAGACAAAATTCAGCAAAACTAAGTTTTGTGCAAAAAGAAATCGCAAAACGAAATTTTTTTTAGTTCGGTCCATATTTGACCATAGACCCCATATAAAGTCCACTTACAAAATTCACTTAAATACGCATAAAACAGATATAAATAATGTTAAACGGCTAAAATTTTACATAAATACTCTTTATAGGCAAATAAATTGTTGTACTAAATTTTATGGTGGTCGGCCCACAACTGGTCATAGCTCCCATACAAGGACCACATCTGAAAAACACATTTTCCCTATATATATTGTATAAATATCGTTACCGACTCAAAACTTTATACAGATCATGTACATATATACAAAAATCATTCCACACAATTTTGTTAATTTCGGTCTATTTTTAACCCCATTTTGCCCCATATAAAGCCCTCTTCGGAAAATCCCTTTAATACTCATAAATCGCTTATAAATAAGGGTACCAATCCAAAACTTTACACGGAACATTTACATACATGCCTAAATCTAACTGCTGGATTTTGAGAATATCGGTCCATATTTGACTATATCCCCCACATAAGGTCCACTACCGAAATCCACGTTAATACTAATATATATCTTAAATATACCGTTATTACGTTGAAATTCTACGTGAAATATCCCCATATGCATGAAAATAACTGTTCCAAAATTTAAGAAGATCGGCCCATAATTTGTCATACCTGCCATATAGAAGCATTTCCAAAAACAAATAAATTCGGGTCAAAAAATATTCTTTTCGGATTTAACCCATATTCGGTCCATATTTTATAATCATGATATATATCGTTGGAAAGCTATTTTTAATACCTTTTATTTAATGTATTACAAATTATCAGACACCCAGTAGTTCCCGAGATATAGGCCTATATATTTTCAACTTTAAGGGCCCGCCCCCTCGAAAATAGGCGTGGCCGCCAAACATTTTTTTTTTGCTGGTATCTCTTCTAAAATCCCTATTTGTTTTTTTTTTTTTAACAAAATCACTAAAACCGAATTGTACCCCTTTGTTATACTCTTAAATTACACTGAAGATTATTATGAACATCAGACAGACTCTATAAATTATGGTAAGAATTGGTAATTAAATCAATTAAAAATGGTGAAAATTAGACAAAATTTCAAAATATTTAACATAAATTATGTTGGTCGTAAAATTGTCTTTCAAACAATATATCAAATACTAATAAAATTTGCCCTAAGACTGCATAGAAAACACAGAATTAGGATATTCTAGTCTAGTGTAGTTTCTGTATTTCTTATTACGCTTAGGTGAAGGGTATTTAAGATTCGGCACAGCCGAATATAGCACTCTTACTTGTTTTAGATATTTTCGCCCACGACTCCTTCACTACAGCCCAAAGATGCTCACTGTTAGTCGGTTTTACTTAAGATAAATTTTTCTTTACGTTAGCCCAAAGTTTCTCTATTGGGTTCGAGTCAGGTGATTGCACTGGCCACACCATTTTGTCAATAAACCACTGACGTGCTTTTCTGCTTGTATGTTTTGGATCGTTGTCTAATTGGAATAACCAAATCAATGGCATTTCGTCCATTGCATAGGGAAGCACAACATTATTAGTATATTAACGTAAACATGTTGATTTTATGCAATCTATTGGACCCACACCGTAATATGAAAAGCATCCCCATACCATAATGCTAGAATCCATGTGGATTGTATTCTGCATTTGGGGGACGTCTAACATATAAAGGAGAACCTTTTTCGACCAATTAAAATAATTTGACTCTCATCATCAAAAGGACTTGATAATAAAAATGTAGTATGGTCAGATATAAAATAAATGATCGAAGTGCTATTACTTTTGCCGCCACTGTATATATATTTATATATATAAATCAATATATGTATATTTGTTTGTTTGATTGTTTGTACTCAGGTGAATTAATAAGGTGACAGCATGAAACCAGCTGATTATTATTTCGTATTGATATACATATGTATGTATGTACATAAATGTATGCCATATGTCAAATTTTATTTGTAATTACATTTTATGATTATAAAAAATTAAATGCGGTAAATATAAGGATATATTGTTAAACATACATATGTATATGTATGTATGCATTGGTATTTAAAAAGGTAAATTAATAAAAACTCATTTCAATTTAATTCAATTTAAATTAATGCATTAAATTAGAATTTTATTAATATTTTTTGTACATTTAAACAGCAACAAAATGATTGTCGTATTTGTTGCCACCACGCACTCGCCTTATTAATTCGTCTTGGTTTGTATCGTATAGGAGGTACACCGCACATTTTCTTGAAATTTTTACAACGATTTTCTAATTAATTGCAAATTTAATACAAAATATGTAAATAGTTTTTATCATGAAATTTTGTTACATGAAAATGGCTTGAGCTATTTTGTTAACATTGTATATAGGTATTTACTTTGGTACAGTGTCCGCTGTTAGCCAAAAGTTAAAGGGGATCGGAACATTTAACCCATTAGTTCAAATAGTTCAAATCTGGGTAACTAAAATAGTGTAATACTAATACAAATACTTTAGTAGTTTGGTTAAAAATAGAACAGTGGTTATCGGGACGGTGGGTACGGGAAAAACCATTTGGGGTAAATTGCATGATGTTTATATTGAAGAAATTTCAACTATTTATTTAAGTAAATTCTATGAAAAAAAAAACAGGAAAATTTTGTCTGAAATTTCCAAAATTTTTGAATTTAAAAAACTTTTTTTTTAGTTTTTGATAATCCATTGAATGCACCTCTCAAAGACCTTTCATATGATACCAAATTTACATATATGTAGTTGCTTTGGAAGAAATGTTGAAAAATCTAAAAACCTCTAAAAAGGACATTTTTATCCTTTAATTCAGCTCACCAAATATTGACCCCAGGACAAAAAAATTGAGAAACGTAGTCCTAAAATGAATCAAATTTTCATATTAGTCGGGAACATCGATAGCTTATTTTTTCTCCATACAAACGGGGCCACCCTAATGTACATATATTAAAGCGACTCACTTTGTAATGAGATGTAATGAGATAAAATGTTAACCTAATATTTTGGGTCTATTTATGTATAAAAGTTTTTTAGTAGGGTGGTAATATACATATGGCGCAGAGGCATGGGTGCTTACTCAACAGGATGAGGCGGCGTTTGGTATGTTCGAGAGAAAAATTCTTCGCAAGATATATGGACCAATCTGGGTAAGTGGAGAATATCGATATCGTACGAACCGAGAGCTGTATGAACTGTACGCCGACATTGATATAGTAAAACGTGTCAAAATACAAAGACTTCGTTGGCTAGGACATGTTGTGCGAATGAATGAAGATGCTCCAGCAAAAAAGGTGTTCGAATATAATCCTGTAGGCGGGCGAAAAAGGGGACGACCGAAATTCCGCTGGAAGGATCAAGTCCAGGAAGGCATTTCCAAACTCAATGTTAGAAATTGGAGAAGAAGTGCAGAAGACCGAAGCGCCTGGAGAACTATTTTAAGTTCGGCCAATGACACACAAGGGTTGTTATAAAAGGTCAGTTAAGTAAGTAGGGTAATTAAAAAAATTTATTTTTTAAACATTTTACAGTTTAAAAGTGTTATTTTTTCTAAATGTGGGGATGTGGGGCTAAAAATAAAAAGATCAATTCATTTTGCAAATTAGAAAAAATAAATTTATTATATATCGTCAGAAAGTTGATTTGAATATTGAGTTCAATCAATCAATGATATTAGATATTTGTTTGAAATATCTTCCTAGCTTTGCAGAAGTGCTACAAATCAAATATAAATTACTATAATAATTCTATTCGAAATATATAATTTTTTTCTAATTAAAATCAGTAAGAAATAATAAGAAATGTTTGACTTTTATTAATTTTATAACTGGATGGTTAAAAATAGCTATTAAAACTTCGTGTTAGTAAAGTTATTCTTTTTTAATACCAAACCATATCCTGTTTTTGGCATAATCGGAAAATCGTTCCAATTATACTAGATAATGTGTAATCCATAGAAGTAGTGTGGGTGTAGTACACAATTCGTTTTGAAACTCCGGAACGTGATGAACTTCTGACTATACTAGTTTAAGAATTAGTGATTTTACAACGAACATAAAAGCTAAAGCTGGTATTCTGTTCATCATTTCGTGCGAAATACTATCAAAAGCCCATATAAAAAAAATTGATGCGAAATAAATGCGAACTAATGCTACTGAAGTTGTACTCTGTTCCAAGAATGATAAAATAAAGATTACGCCATGCGCATAATTTCCCGTTATGTGACGTAAAAGGTCCATTCTAAGGGTTACCAAGAATGTTTCATGTGTTAGAATTAAAATTTTTTGCGAAAATTTCATGTTTTATGTTATAGTTGGCAACCTTGCAATTGAAATCTCTGAGAGTTCTAAAATAAAATCTGTTTAAAAAAGAAAAACAAACAAAAAAAAACAACAAAAAATATAAACATGAAGAGTGCAGTTAGCAAATGCAAGCAAAACATGAGTAAAAAAACAAGTGAGAAAAAATTAGCCAATAGAAACACAGAATGTGTGACGTCACAGGGCCAAAATGCGCAGAACATTTTAAAATTTTACGCGCCTTGGCGTAATCTTTATCTTATCATTCTCGCTCTGTTCTTGTTGTGAAAAGTTACGAAATGTTTTTGTCAGCATGTTTTTTCAACCAAAAAATGTATATGGCAACATTTTTTTCCAACTGCGAAATAATGTAAAGCATGGTACTCTGTTCAAATTTGCGAAATTTGTTGAGCAACATCAATTATTTCGTTTGAAAATGTTGACAAATAGCAAGTGGTAACAATGCCGCGATTTAGAAGAAAATTGTCGTTTTTATTGCCCTTAGGTATGCAACATTGATTTTTGTATGTAAACAAAAACCATATGTGTTTTATTTTATATGTTAAAGAAATGGATACAAAAATTATATTACATATTATCCATGATGCTTTTATGGCGTTGTGGTTACAATGCAATTTATTGGTTTTATTCCTTATATTTTTTCTTTTTCGTACTGCCGATATGATTAGATGCTTCTCAGTTTCACTAAATTTATTTTTGTCTTTACTATTTTTTGTTTTATTAGTATTATTTTCAATTTGAATAATTTTTGTGCGAAATTATTAAATTAAAAACACAATAACAAATAAAATCTAAACAGCTGTTGTTTTCAATTTCGTGCGAAATAAGTGCCGCTTACATTATTTCGCAGTTGAAAAAAAATGTTGCCATATACATTTTGGGTTGAAAAAACATGATGCCAGAAACATTTCGTATTTTTTCACAACAAGAACAGAGTACAACTTCAGCAGCATTAGTTCGCATTTATTTCGCATCAATTTTTTTTATATGGACTTTTGATAGTATTTCGCACGAAATGACGAACAGAATAACATGCTTAAGCGGCACTTATTTCGCACGAAATTGAAAACAACAGCTGTTTAGATTTTATTTGTCATTGTGGTTTTAATTTAATAATTTCGCACAAAATGACGAACAGAATACCATGCTTAAGGCGGTTGGATGTGTATTTACTACTACAGAGCCGGTCAAAATAATGGCACCACGAAATATTATTATTAATTTAATTGATGAAGAATATATTTGTACCATTGTGAGGTGTGTATATTAGATTTCTGCTGATATTTGTAACGCCCAAAAGTATTATTCTAATCTTAAAGTATACCGATCGGCTCAGCATCTCTTTCTGAGAGAGTACAGGACGTAATTTTCAAGAGATTTCGATAAAATTTGATACATGATTTTTTTTTTTTGCCCAAGGACGCTTGGGATTGAGACTGGTTGAAATCCATCTATTATTTCAACTAGCCCCATACAAATGTCCTCCCGAAATTAAAACATTTCTCCAGAAATAATTTGTACATGTTATCAACAATCTCACCAACAAATTTTGTGCAAATCGGTCAATAATTTGCCATAGCTCCCATATGACCCCCGCTGCCAAAAATCTCACAAAATTATTCACCTAAACCTGTTCTTCTGTTTCATATATTGTACAAAAATCATTTGGCCCAATATTGTGATGATCGGTGCAAAATAAGTCATAGCTTCCAAAACACTGGTCACTTTAACAACCATAAATCTCTTAATAATGTTAGTATCCAAATAAAATTGAACACAAATAATTTTCATATACACAGAAATCATGACACCTAATTCTATAACAACCGGTCCATACGTAAAAATGAAAATTAATGGGCTTGACCATAGAATACCCTCCACTTGATTTGATTCAGAGTTTCTGTTGTTACTAAAGTTGCACTCAAAACGCTATGGAGCAACATTATTAATATCAGTAGACGATATGACAACAAATTTCTAAATGATGCGATATTTCCTTAAAACAATTATGATTTATAGTTAAAACTATTTTTTTGAGACACAAAATACCCAAAAATGCAGAAAGAGTAACGCCAACTTGGTACGTGTATGTCACGGGGAGGCGATAATGAGCTGGCCTTATCTCCTTAATCACGACAATTGTAGGCTAAATTAAAAAGCAAGATGTATATACATACATATATGTATACATACATATGTACGTACATATATTAGGGTAGTGATGGCGCAGATAATCTAGAACCCCCAAATTTTGGAAATTGCTTTAGTAAATTTCAGCATAAAAAATATTTTATGTCTACAACTTTTTTATATTATACAATATTAAAAGCAATATACAGGTAGTGTAAGCATTTTTGAAGACATAACATTAAGTACTGAAAGCCCCTTATAATTGTGAGTTATTCAGAAAAAACATTTTAAGGTTAGTTCGATTAGTGTCAGTAAGAATAATTAAACTATAGTGAATCATTAATTTACATAAATAATGACAGCTGAAATGTATTTTTTTATAAAAATTGCAAAACAATAAAATCAAAAAGTATGTCTGTGCATTCAGTAGAATAATAGCCGTGAAGAGTATCGTTAAACGTAAACATTTTCAACAACTTTTGGTTTTTGTTTAAACCAGGGATAGAACATTTATTGAAATTATTGAAATTTAAAACAAAAATTTACCATGAGGATGATAGTTCCAATTATATATAATTATTACAATATCCCAATTTTTTCTAAGCAGATGTACTATCAGAAAAAGAAATTATTTTGATTTCCTAATTTGTATTTAAATACTCATTTCATTATATTTTAAAATTCCTCTTTGGTTCAAATTATAAGGAGTATTTCTGAATTTTATTTTTAAAATTTCAAATAATGAGAATTTCTTGAGTTTTATATATTTTTAATTATAAAACTTAATATGAAAATATATTTATACATTTACAAACGACATTGGTTTTTAAAATAGAATATGTACAATTTTAAGTAAATTATTTTCTTAGTCCGCTTTCACACTCTTTAATTCTCACTTTTCAATTTTTAGGAGAAGGGAGAAGAGAAAATAAAGGGGTACAAACTTGACGGTACTAATCAATTTTCTTATTTCCTTTTTTTCTTTCATACATGTTGATTTGCACGAAAAAGTACGAATATTGAATTGACGCGTGTGAATGAAATGGCAAAAGAGAATTGAACAAAAACTGGTCAGCTAAAACTGAAGAGTGTGAAACAGGACTTATTGCAATTCTAAAGCAGCGGTACACAACTTAGAAATTTCACAAATCTTAATTATAGAAATACATTTTGGTGGACTATACATAAACTCGTTACAGCCATTCATGAATCCTACCAAACAGAAAAATCCTACAAAATTTGGTAGGAAAAGCACAAAACGGCAACGCTGATATAAAATAATAATTAACAAACACTGAAAATGTATTTATAATTCGATCACTGTACTATAACCCCTTCTAAAGTAGTTTTTAAATGATTTCGTAAATAAAAATCATTAAAAATTAATTCAAATACTATTCATGCATTTATTACATTTATTACAAACGATAGCAACTTTTTGCAACAATAATTTTTTATAATTCAAAGAATGAACCGAATAAACGAAATGTTGGCATATCAAGACCGAGGGAATGAATTACTATAAAAGTGTATATTTTTGGGTCCTAATAAAATTCTAAGCTAGAGATATGTCTGTCCATCTGTTGAAGGCACGATTGGCCTTCACGATTTGGTCCTTAATAGTCTTTTCACATGTTTAAAGTCGAAGGTTGTTCCAACAAAATTTAATATTTTATTTTAGACGTATCAACAAAATCTATCAAATGACCCTAAATTTTCGAGAGATTAAAATTAATTAAAATTCTAACAAATCATCTTGCTATTAACAACCATAATTTTATTATTTAAACAAAAGAAAAAATATAGTTATTTTAACTATATAAAAAAATTTGAAATAATAATGTTAAAATCTAAATTCATATACCATGCTAACAACATAAACAAATAAAATTATAAAATTTATTAAAATTTAAATGTAACTGAGCGATTCTATTCTAGACAACTTTTAACATCAATTTTCAAATCACACTACTTGATACCTTTTTTGATGCCAATTTAAAGTAAAATATCTATATTTTATAATAATATAATTTTTTTAGATGTTGTGCACTTCGAAGCATTAAGATTCATAGATTTGGCGCGAACAGAAAATTCATACGTGGCATGTAACACTTGTTCAAAACAGCTGTCATTGCCAGATTGTGATCATATGTTTATTTTATATATTGAACTGCAAACATTTATCAATCAGCGATATAAAAAAAGTAAGTAATTGTTTTTAGTTCATCAGAAAATTTATTGATTTTAAAAATCCAATGTTAACATGTTGCACCCGTCATGCAAAACGTATAAAAGTCTACATTTTTCATAGAAATGAAAAGCCAATGTTTTTAAACTTTGTGAAAGTAAGAAAAAGTCAAAGACAAATAGAAATCTATTAAAGTGAAGTGTAGATTCTGGTTAGTGTTGAAATTAACGTTAATTTAAAATGGTTGCACCCGTCATCATAATATTTAAATGACGGGTGCAACAGTTTTTGTTGATTTTTAATTAATGACAAATGAGTTTTTTATTGTGTATTTTTGTGAAAATGAAGAAAAAAATGGATTTTTGTTTAGTTATTTTAGACGCGTTGCAACCGTCATAATTGCATGTTGTACCCGTCATGGCTAAAAGAGCATATTTGTTATTATTGGATTATATTTCTCTACGATGTTTGATTTGATAATCATCGTCTGATATCTCTGCCCCTATTGCGGTTCACAACTTTTTTAATAATTTGGTCGTCTTTCATAAATCGGTATTGGCATTCACAACTCACACCATTCACATTCACACCATTTTGGATGAGTTTGGTTGACAAAAACGATAAATATACACAACTGCTTATTAGCAGTTGAGTCTTTGTCGGTTATAGATTTAAATAAAATTTTTAATACATTTCCTTTAAAAAAATAATACAAAAAAGATAAAAAAATGGAAAAATCGTAAGTATAGGTGTTTTTTGATCTTAATATAATTAAATGATTAATACACATACGCAGGACAGTCAAAATAACAACCAAAGCCCAATTTGAGCGACTTGTGCAGCTGATGGAAAAAAAATCCAGAACTTGCTAAAGGAAAGCAAAAATTTGAGATGACTAAAACCTCAGTGTAAGGAAGCGTGGGAAGGATTTACAATAGAATTGAATAGCTTGGGCCCAAATACAAGAACATCCTTCGAATGACAACGTGTAAGTATATGCCATCTAATTATTGTAAACAGACATTTTGTTAGAATTTTTACTTCATATATGTAGGTTTGGATTCATTACAAAGCAAGTATTAAAAAAAACTTGCTAATAATAAATAAAACCAACAAGCAGCAGGTGGTGTTCCTTCACAAGAAATTCCGCTTAATGTACTTGAGGATTGCGTGTCCCAGCTGTTATCACTAAATGACCAAGTAGCACCATCTGGACACACTTTCGGCGTTGAAAACGTTGGCCCGTCAACAAGTCAGGCTTTAGAAACTCCTCAAAATCTCGACACGGAACAAATCGTTACAAATTAACCTGAGATAATAAACACACTAGCCAAGAAAAGAAAAAAATCACCAGAACAAGAGCGTCTGGAACTTCTGACAAAACAATGCGAGACACAAGCTAAACTTTAAAAAAGTATTAAGGATTTGGAGAAAAACAGTTATAAAAATAATGAAATAAACAAGCAGCTTTTACAAATTAAGCAAAAGAAAATTGCCTCTATAAAAAATAATACTTATTATACAAACATATTTGTTACTTATTTTGGAAATTTCTTACTTCGCACTGGGTAGTTCAAGAGGATTGGAATCATCGCGTATTTTTCTACGTATACGTAGAACATTTGTATTAGCGTCATGATTTTCGTCTTCAAAAAATAAATCCACACTTAAATCCATTCTTTTTATTTTATAAAAACTTGATTTTTTTTTGCGTTTTTTTCTTCACTTTACAAAAAAAAAAATGCATGATGTTGCCAACATGAAATCGATATTTCATGTCGGCAACGCCATAACAATTACAACTAAAAATCGTTGTGCTACACAATACCAAAAAATAATTTGGTTAAGTTAAAGTCGACATTCAGTCTCGTCTCATCGAACTGTTCGGACGTGTTACTTTTAGTGCGGCTGAATTTTCGGTGAAAAAATCGTAATAGGTGAAAAAGTGTAAAAAGTTGAAATTAAACAAAAAAGTGAAAAAAAAATCGTAATAGGTTAAAATATATAAAAAAAAAAAAATAAACATTAAACATCACATAAAAACTGTATGAGTGTTCCTCTCAGATGTAATTCTGAGAAAGAGCTTAGCTCGACTAGAAAAACTAGATGCATCTCTGAGGAAGAATCCATAAAAAAATCTTTGGAGAATTTTCTCACTGCAAGAGCCGTGGAACGGCGTCGTTCCTGTTCGCCCAATATTGTGATTTCAACAGATGTAAAAACATCATCTTCATCAAATAGTGCAGTCAAACCCAAAAAACAAGTAGGTATGGATAAGTACATAACCGTTCTCAAGCGACAGAGGAGCCCGAAGTCTGCTCAAGTGTCATCAAATGCAAAAGCTCCTAAGACCGTGAGTAATGATCAAAATAGGTTTGCTCTCCTCCAGACGGATGAGCCAGAACTTCCGAAGAAGACGTTTAAGCCCCCACCAATTTATCTGAGAGAGCCGACTTCCAGTAAATTGGTACAAGGAATTGTTGCTGTAATAGGTGAAAACATGTTTAACGTAACCTCAATGAAACATGGAAATATCTGCGAGACAAAGATTCAAGTGAATAGGGAAGATGATTTTCGAAAATTGTCCAACCAGCTGGAAAGGGAGACTAGGGATTTCTATACCTACCAGCTCAAAAGCGCAAAAGGACTCCAAGTCGTTCTAAAGGGTATAGACCCATGTGTTGATCCCGCGGAGATAAAAACCGGTTTAATGGACAAAGGGTTCAAAATCAAGAGCGTAGTGAATATTAGAAACCGTGAAAAGATCCCTCAGCCCATGTTCAGGGTAGAATTGGAACCTGGAGATGTTGTCTTAAAGAAAAATGAGTCCCATCCCATCTACAATCTGATGTACCTTCTGCATCGTAGAATCACCGTGGAAGAACCACATAAGCGTCAGGGACCCGTCCAGTGTCTCAACTGTCAAGAATTTGGTCACACGAAGGCGTATTGTAAATTGCCGACAGTTTGTGTTGCGTGTGGGGAGCTACATGCAACTGCTCAATGCGATAAGTCGAGAACTGACTCAAAAATCAAAAAATGCAGTAACTGCGGAGGTAATCATACCGCAAATTATAGAGGTTGTCCAATTTACACTCATTTGAAAGGCATACGAACCAACAAGACGTCAGTATTGCCTAATCGCCCTCAACAGCCAAATTTAGCATCGAGTGACAATTTCCCTCAAGTATTACGGTCCACTAGTCATGTAAACGCGCCAAGTTCTAGACAAGTTTCTTACGCAAACGTCGTTAAATGTAATATGCCAGGTCTGGAGCAGGAACCTAAACCCCAATATTCTGAGCCGCATATCAACAATCTAGAGACAACATTGCAGACACTTGTCCAAACTATGAACACTTTCACGACCACCATGACATCCATGATGCAGGAAATGCTGAAAATGCAATCCACTATCTTGCAAGCCATTTTAAAGAAATGATTTATTTAAAAATTTGTTTCTGGAACGCGAACGGCCTCCGCCAACATAAAAATGAACTGGAATACTTCCTGATGGATAAGCAGATTGATGTTATGATGATTGCTGAAACTCACTTGACGTCGACAGGGTACTTCAAAATTAATGGCTACGAGTTCTACGATACTAAAGACCCCCGCGGTAGAGCTTGTGGAGGTTCGGCAATTCTTATAAAGAACAGAATAAAGCATTATCTAATGAATAACATAAGTGAGGATTACCTCCAAGCAACAAACATTTGCATTGAATTCTGTCAATACAAATTTGTTTTATCATCGATTTATTCTCCGCCTCGATTTTCAATAAAAGAACACCAATACCATAACTTCTTTAAATCCCTTGGAGCTAGATTTTTAGTTGCTGGTGACTTTAACGCCAAACACACATTTTGGGGTTCACGTCTGGTAACCCCAAAGGGTCGCGTACTCTTCAACACCATTGCTAAAATGGGCTTAGATGTACTCTCAAGTGGACATCCCACCTATTGGCCGACGGACCGACGGAAGATTCCCGATGTTATTGACTTTGGGGTAATGAAAAATATCCCTGTAGAATGGATGCAAGTGGATCCTTCACTGGACTTGTCCTCAGATCACTCTCCTACTATCATTTCAATGCATTTCCCTCAAGTGTGTGGTTCTCCATTTATGAACATGACTAAGACCCGAGTAAGTTGGATAAAATACAAAAAGTATTTAAGTTCTCATTGCACGGAAAATGTTGTGTTGAGAACTACCGACGATATTGATGAGTCGATTGGCAACTTTACCGAGGACCTTCGACGAGCTGTGCATCACGCTTCCACTAATCACGTTGAATGTAGAAATAGGACAAACAGAACTTATTTCTCTGAACTCGAACATCTCCTATCAGAAAAAAGAAGAATGAGAAGAGAGTGGCAAATTCACAGGTCTCCTGAACTGAAAGCTAGGCTACGGGAATGCAGAGATATACTAAGACATTTCTTAGAAACCCAAAGAACGGCCTCACTTAGATCTTACTTGGAAGGTCTTGATAGTACCCCACAATCTGACTACTCGTTATGGAGGGCGGCAAGAGGTTTAAAAAGACCAGTAAGAGGAAAACCTCCTTTGCGAAATCCGACTGGTGACTGGGCTAGAAATGATTCCGAGAAGGGGACTTTATTTGTTAACCATTTGAGAAATGTGTTTACTATAAACAACTCAAATAATAACGAATCTGATTTGCCACCACTTGTTATAAGGCCTCCTGTACCTCTAAGACTAAACTTTCGTGATGTCCAAAACGCTATTGGTACTCTGAGCCTTAGAAAGGCTCCAGGTATGGATAAAATCAGCAATAAAATGCTTGTGGAGTTACCTCGTGTAGCAAGAAGAATTATCCTCTTTATCTTCAACGCTATTTTACGCCTAGAATACTATCCTGCAGATTGGAAGGTGTCTATGATCACTATGATTCCTAAGCCAGGGAAGGACCATACCAAAGTGGAGTCATATAGGCCAATTAGTCTACTGCCGACAATTTCAAAACTGTTTGAAAAATTGTTAATGACTAAATTGACTCCAATTCTGAATGACACTGAATGTATTCCTAATCATCAATTCGGCTTCAGGGCTAAACACAGCACCATTGAGCAAACACACAGATTGGTAAATGTGATAAGAGGGTCGTTTGAAGACAAAAAATACTGCTCCGCCCTTTTCATTGATGTGTCGCAAGCGTTCGACAAAGTTTGGCATGACGGTTTAATGCACAAAATAAAATTAACTCTGCCTGCTAACACCCATAAACTCATGGAAAGTTATTTATACGGTCGCAAATTTAAAATCAAAGAAGGTGATTTTTTAAGTACCGCTCAGCCAATTGAATCAGGTGTGCCACAGGGTAGCATACTGGGTCCTACTTTATATTTGATATATGCCTCCGACATGCCGTCAGACCCTAAAATCCATACGTCAACTTTTGCAGACGATACAGCCTTTATCAGCGTCCATCAGGACCACCAAGTTGCATCACAGAGTTTGCAGAATTATGTTTATAAACTAGAAAATTGGCTAGAGCTTTGGAAAATCAGGGTTAACGAACAGAAATGTATTCATATAACTTTCACATTGCGAAAAGATACCTGCTCGTTCATCAGAATAAATAATCAAATTATCCCGCAACACAATGAAGTCAAATACCTCGGCATTCACCTCGACCGCCGTTTAACTTGGAAGTCTCATATTGAAGCGAAACTTACACAAATGAGATTAAAAGCAGTGCAACTTAATTGGCTAATCGGCAGAAACTCTACATTGAAATTGGATTGCAAACTTTTGTTGTACAATGCAATACTAAAGCCAATCTGGTGCTATGGAATTCAATTATGGGGTACTGCCTCAGCATCCAACATTGAAAAAATTCAAAGGGGTCAAAATAAAATTCTACGTATAATTACTGCAGCACCATGGTATGTTAAAAATTCTCGAATCCACAAAGATCTAGGCGTGCCATTAGTAAAAGTCGAATTTACAAAATATGCGTCAAAGTATGTCAGCAAACTTGAACACCATCCAAACCCCCTTGCACGAGACATCCTTAACTTTAGTGGCCACAATCGGTTGAGAAGGAGGGATACCCTTGCTTTAACTCAAGCGCAAAATAGATGACTGGATCAGTTGATGTGAAATTTTTTTTAGTATCATAAAAATTTTTGTCTAGCACTGGCTGGGCTTATTATTTTCTTTTTAGTATTAAGATTTGAATACTTATTGTCATTTCATTTTGAAGATTCAATAAATAATTAAATGCAAAAAAAAAAAAAAAAAAAAAAAGTTAAAGTCGGGTTGACTGACAGACGACCAAACTTAGTTGAGTTGAGAACGGCAATAGGGGCACTCATCTTTCACAATAAAAAAGAATAATACAATTAAAGTTTAAAAATTAACAGAGTTTTGTGTTTTTGTGGTATGATCTTATGAAAGTTGGCCAATTTGGTTTCACCCGTCATGCACTTTAAAGCTCTCTCGTGGCTATTTGGTCGTTTCATATAAATTCTTGTAAATAGATAGCAATAGTATATAGAAAAATATTACCCCTTCTAGAAATTGACTGAATTGAAAATGTGTTTCTTTCTATTAGTAAAAGACGTTTAAAGCGTCTAAATAGAATCGGACAACTGTTTTTTTTTTCTGATATATTTGGATGCTGTGACTCAGTTGGTATGAGAAAATTGAATGTCTTGTCCAATAACATAATAAGATATGTGTATGGATTAAGACGGTCTGATCATGTTTCCTCTGTTGCCAATAATATTTATGGAGTATCCTTTGAAAGTTTGCTAAAAATTCGCACTCTAAAACCTAAATATATATTCGATAAAATACGGTTTTTTCAATCGCCACGAAACCGAAATATTGTAATACTTCGACATAATTTACTTGTATCTGAATGACAGTTTTCTGTGCATGCCGCTCGTCTTTGGAACAATCTTCCACAAAGTCAACAACTAAATAGCAATGCTAATAGTTTCAAACAATTTTTATTCAATTTTTTTAAATAATAATTTATAATTTTTATTTTAATTTATAATTTTTTTTTTTAACTTTAACTTTATCTCAATATTGTTATATTTACTTGCATAAAGTTTGTTTTGTAACAACTCATGCTTGTTGTACAGGTAATGGAATCAATAAATAAATCAATAAATAAATAAATAAATAAATAAAATAAATAAATATATTTTTGTTTATGTTGTTAACATTTTTTTCTATTCTATTGGTTATATTTATTATGTAAAATTATATTATATTTATGTATCTATATTATGTATTTATTTGAATTTATAAATGTAAATTTTGAGTGAAAATAAATTAAATAAATAAAATTAACTCACCACAATTTTTCCCACGTAGACTTCACACCTGATGTCGATGGAACTGGAATTATTTTCTTTTCTTTCAACGTTTGTTATTTTTAAATGTAATTAAATTTTCACTCAATTGTTATAGATTGTATGTTAAATTATTTGAATGAATATGTACATATATATATATGTATGAATGTATGTCAGAGTATTTTATTTGTTTGAGATATTATTTTATGTCATTCTGTCATGTAATCTAATATATATTGACGTAGATTGATAAATAAATTAAATCCTAATATTGGATAAAATATATACATATACAATAATTTATATTAGGAAAGAAATAACAGATTCTGTATGTACATATGTGATGATTCGAATTCTTTAGGGATATATAAAATCTTCGTTGTTTTTTCCCACCAATTTTCTTCTTTAAAATTTGGAAATCTTGCTTCAAAAAAAATTTAGATTTCCAAATGGTACACAGGGATCTCAAAACAAAAACCAATGATGAGTTCAAATGGTAATCATTTTTCTCCTTTTTCCTCAATAGTAATTTCCCTTTAATTGTAATAGCAATTCAATTTCCCTTTGGTTGAGCACAATAAAAATAAAAAAAAATTTAAACTTGACACAACCGATTCGAATAAATTTTTATACCACAATAAAAATTTTAAATTTTCCAAAAAAAAAAATGTTTGAAATTTAATTTAAATTTCAAAGCCTATATGTTAATTTAACAAAAATTTCCAAAATGTTTTTAATTTAAATTCATAAAGAGTAGTGTTCAACCAACAACCGATGCCTCACAACGTGTTAAAGCAAAAAAGATAACATCCTGTGGAATAATATGGTAATGTAAGTATGTATGTTGGAATGATGTTTTGGTCAAACCCTTTATACCCTACACCACAATAGTGACACAGTAGCGGTCAATACATAATTAGTCAAAGCTTTCATATAGCCCCCTTTTAAAACTTTTTATATCGAGATAAAATTTAACACAAAAAATATTTAATTGCACAGAAGTCATTCCACGATTTTTAAATGATCGGTCCATAATAGGTGATAGATCCCATATGGTGCCCATTTCTAAAAAACTGTTTTTACATATCTACTATGTGTGGTCTATTATATGGTCGGGCTTGACCGAAGAATAGTCTTTCTTACTTGTTTTATGCCTTACTTAGGACTTGTCATAGTATATTTTTCTTAGTGTTTCATAAATATACGCGCATTTTAAATTACTCGGTAAGTATTTGATTACAACAGCAAAAACTAAAAAATAAGGTAAGAATAAACTACAGATAATGCAGTGAGGGTCAATAAGAGTTGTGGTAACATTGTATACAAGTACCTAAAAATACAACACTATTATTCAACTTTTTTGTATTATATCTTTGACAGCTTTTTGAATAAAACGCTCATTCTAAAATAAACTTTCTGAAAGCAACAAGTAAGGAAAAAAAGACTTTTAATTCTAGAAAGATTTAGAACATAATTGTTTGAATTATAGTGACAACCTATAATTGGTGACCCCGATAATTAAAAATAACAACATTTAGATCATTTTTAATACAAAAGACATGAGTGTTGAAAGATCGTCACCACCGAACGAACGTAAAGTGTTGGAAACACAAAACAACACAGACACAAGTGGATGCAGCAAACTAATAGACATTGATGAAAACAATTTTTTAGTTGAGGCTGTTGGAATGCATCATTTGCCAAAGTTTTTACCCGCTGATCCGGAACTGTGGTTCACTCAAGTAGATGGTTTGCTGCATGTGAATAGGATTACAGCAGATTTATCCAAATACTACACCGTCATTACTGCTTTAGATGCTGAGACCTTAATGCAAATAGCTGATGTTGCCAAGAATCCTCCAGCTACAGGCAAGTATGAACAATTAAAAAAGGAGTTAATTACCCGTTTTGGTACTTCCAAGGAAAAGCAGCTGCTTAAACTTCTCACTGGTTTGGACCTTGGAAATAGAAAACCCAGCCATCTACTGAGAGAAATGAGGGAATTGGCAGGGACAAGCATATCCTCGGAAGCTCTAGCTGCGCTTTGGATGCAACATATGCCAAGCAATGTCAGATGCATATTATCGGCATGCACAACAGAAAACATAGAGAATTTAGCAGAAATTGCAGATCGCATTTTTGACAACTCCCCACAACCACCCTTTGTAATGGCAACAACGGCAACACCAAGAGATATTGTAGCTCACTGTGATGCACTTACGTCACAAACGAAAACGTCTGCACTAGAATCGCGTATTTTGGCTATTGAGACATCCTTAAATCAGATAATTCAAAAGCTCAGCCAACTTTCTATAGAATTTGCAACAAATAATACATACTCACAACGTCGTAGTATCAGTAAGGAAAGCGACCATGGAAGAGGTAGATCTCAATCCCGCCGCCAACAGAAAGTATGCTATTATCACATCCAATTTGGAGCAGCTTCAAAGAAGTGCAAACAACCGTGTGAATTTAACGGAAGCACACCACAGGAAAACTAATACAGCTGTCTTCGGTAGGTGCGACAGACGACAGCAGAGATAACATTAGTCGCACATTTGAAAAAAGATTACACATTTTTGATAAAGAGCATAAATTAAAATTTCTTGTGGACTCTGGCTCTGTGGTGTCAGTGATACCAAGATGTTTTTTTAAAAAAATTAATACTAGATCGGATGACCTAAAATTATTTGCAGTTAATGACACATCAATTACAACGTACGGCACAAAATTCCTTGAGATGAATTTTGGCCTACGACGACGTTTTGGTTGGACGTTTATAATAGCTGATGTTAAGTCAGCAATCATTGGCGCGGATTTCTTATCCCACTATGGTTTAATAGTGGATTTAAAAGGACAACAGTTAATTGATTCTCTCACGTCACTCAAATCTTTTTGCCAAGCTAAATTTTCGGACCAACCAAGTGTATCAACAATTAATTCGTCATCCAATCTATACAATCTCGTTGTAAAATATGTGGAAATTACAAACCCAAATTCTTATCGCCTACCAACGTCGTCAAATGTTCAACATCGCATCATAACAAGTTGCCAGCCAGTGGCAGAGCCCCAGAGGCGATACTCAGGTGAGAAATTAAAAGCGATCAAAGAGGAGTTTAAAAATTTACTGCAGCTGGGAATAGTTCGTCCATCTAGTAGTCCATGGTCTAGCCCCATCCACCTTGTAAAGAAGAAAACAGGTGACTGGAGAGCCTGTGGCGATTATCGCAAAGTCAACGCAAATACACAACCAGATCGGTATCCAATCCCACGAGTGGACGATATTTCTGAGAAATTACATGGAAAAAACATGTTTTCGAAAATTGATATCAACAAAGCTTATTATAATATACCAATGCATTGACATTGAAAAAACTGCCGTTAATACACCAATAGGATTGTTTGAGTTCACAGTAATGCCCTTTGGGCTAAGAAATGCTACCCAAACTTTTCAAAGGTATATGGATTCGATCTTTCGACATTTAGACTACGTTTATTGTTATCTCGATGACATCCTCATATTTTCCAAAAATGAGGAGGAGCATTTCAATCACGTGGAAAACGTTTTACAGAAATTAAAGGATGCCGGTTTGTCAATAAATGCTTCTAAATGTGAGTTTGGCGTAAGCAGTTTGGATTTTTTAGGCTACCACATATCCACAGCAGGTTTGGAACCACCCATGGATAGAGTCAATGCAATTAAAAACTACCCGAAGCCAGAGAATATCGTAGAGCTACGTCGATTCTTAGGAATTTTAAATTTCTATAGAAAATTTGTTCCTAATGCAGCAGCTATTCAAGCACCCCTTAATGGGTTATTCAGAGAATCAAGGAAAAACGACAAACGAAAAATTGAATGGACCATCGAGTTGGAACACTCTTTCGAGACTTGTAGAACAAGTTTAGCGAGGGAGACATTGCTAAATTTCTTGGATTCCGAAGCACCATTGTCATTAAAAACAGATGCATCGGATTCAGCAGTGGGTGCCCATTTAGAACAATTCGTTAGGAATCAGTGGGAACCGATTGCATTCTTTTCTGCAAAACTGAAACCCTCACAAAAGAATTATAGCACCTATGATCGGGAGTTATTGGCAATCTATTTGGCGATAAAACATTTTAAGCATCTCTTGGATGGCCGTAATTTCGTAGTGTTCACCGATCACAAGCCACTTACGTATGCTTTGCAGCAAAGGTTGGACAAAGCATCACCTCGCCAAATACGTCATTTAAACTTCATCTGTCAGTATACAACTGATATACAACACCTCTCCGGTTCGCAAAATACAGTGGCTGATGCTCTTTCACGAGTGAATGGAATAAGCATGCCTGAAACGGTAAGTCTAGAGGAAATTTTGGAACATCAACAATCTGATACACAATTAAAACAAATTTTGGATAACAGTACCTCATTACGTCTTCAGAAAATTAAATTGGACAATATTGAATTATATTGTGAGATATCAGATTCAATAGTTTGCCCGTACATCCCACTTATCTTAAGGCGGAAAATTTTCGATTTGATTCATGCAATGTCTCACCCTGGAAAAAGAGCAACATTGAAACAGATTCGTCAGAAATTCATTTGGCCATCAATGAATCGTGATGTAAGTTCTTGGGTGCGCGAATGTTTACATTGCCAACGGGCAAAAATTAATAGGCATACACATTTGGCACCAAGTCATTTTCAAGAAGCTGATCACCGTTTCGATCATGTACATATGGACCTAATAGTTTTGCCAGATTGCATGGGATATCGATACTGTCTAACAATGATTGACAGATTTTCACGCTGGCCAGAAATCGTGCCACTTAAAGAAATGTCAGCTGACACTGTTGCCAAACATTTTTTTGCATCATGGATTTCTAGATTTGGTTCACCGAAAACCATAACCACTGACCAGGGTACCCAATTTGAGTCCGCCTTATTCTCATCCCTGTCACGCCTTATTGGAGCTCAACGTATACGTACAACGCCATACCATCCATCATCTAATGGTATGATTGAGCGATGGCATCGGTCTTTGAAAGCAGCACTAATGTGCAACAAGACTACTCCATGGTTGGAAATTTTACCTACGGTCCTACTTGGACTAAGAACCTGTTACAAGGAAGATTTAGGAGCCTCTGCAGCAGAAATGCTTTATGGAACTACAATTCGTATTCCAGGAGAATATTTTACAGACAGTGATGATCCAGCAAATCCCGTATTATTTTTGGATAAATATCGAGAGTATATGCGACAAACTCGTCCAACACCTGTTAATCACCATATCAGCAACACAAAAATTTTTGTTCATAAGGACCTAACATCTTGTTCTCATGTATTTGTCAGATCAGATCACGTTAAAAAACCATTGGAACCTCCTTACACAGGGCCTTTCGAAGTTTTGGAAAGAGTTTCCGACAGACTGTTTTCAGTCAAAATCAACGATAAATCGCATAACATATCCATCGAACGACTAAAACCAGCATTTATCACAAAAGATCCTGACAGTACCTAGAAAAACTTGAGGACATACAGCAGGAAAAATCCAGTCGCACAACCCAAAGCTGATGAGCAGACAGAACCAGTCACACAGCCAAGTGTAGTTGGACAATCAAAATCTATCTTTGTTCCAACGGAACCTGCCGTTACACCAACACCTTTAAGGACGTACAGCCAGAAAAAAACGGTCTCTTTCATCCGGAATTGATTTCGTACTCCTACCATTATATTGGGGGGAGAGTAGCTGTGGTAACATTGTATACAAGTACCTAAAAATACAACACTATTATTCAACTTTTTTGTATTATATCTTTGACAGCTTTTTGAATAAAACGCTCATTCTAAAATAAACTTTCTGAAAGCAACAAGTAAGGAAAAAAAGACTTTTAATTCTAGAAAGATTTAGAACATAATTGTTTGAATTATAGTGACAACCTATAGAGTAAAAAAATCAGCGTCACCTGTTGACAGCTAGAGTAACTCAAATACCTTCCACAAGAAAACCGCAACTAAGACTTGAACCGACATCAATATACAACCCTGTTTTTTTAAATGCAGTAAAAGCTACTTACCGAATGAACCGCTGCAGCCAATAGAGGGCGCATCTTTTTGAAGTGAATGATGTCACATACTCACAACAACTAAATATCATATGTAGGTTTCTAACGAGAGCCATCTATGATTGGTGCTTATAAGCTATAAAACATATAGCGTGGTCACGCACCTACGAAGTAGAATCACATAGGTTCCACATGCTATTAAAAATGAATTTTTTATAAAATGATTTAACACATCCACGTATAACAACGAAAAAGGGGGCACAATTGTAAAAATTAGATAAGTACAAAAATTGTAGTACCTATAAAAAGAGCAATTAAAACAAACACCATTACAACAGTTATAATATTTTGAACGTTATCTATATGAAGTTGATATAAACCAGTGATGTTCAGCCCATACAACAATTGTTTGAAAAATTTACACACATTTGTTATGCTCTTTTATACTATGTTTCCACGACGACTTGAATCACCTGCTTCGCCTTCTGAATCATGTTTATGAATCATGCTGTTTACATGACTAATAAACTTGATTCGATTTGACAGTTGTTTTTAATAAACAAACACAATAAAAAACAGAATTTACAATTTGTGGAAAATAATTTTTTTTTTAATGGACAAAAAAAAAAGTGAGTGGAAATTAGTTAGCTTATTTGAAAAAAACATACATTCGTACGTATTTACTTTCTTTACTTCCAGCAACAAGAAAATAATTTGCTTTGTTTACAATAATATTAAATATTTACAGCTAGTGCAGATAAACTTGTGATAAAAATTAGAGAAGAGTGCAATTTTTCGTGCTTCGCAAGTTAATTCAATATGAATCTACTTGATTCGCTCTTAAAATTTTGTATGGTGAAGCAAGTTGTTTCACTTATGATTGGGGTGTGAAGCATGAATAGAGAGCGAAGCATGTACCGTGGAAACGTAGTATTAAATACATTCATTCAGTAGAGCTGTCCAACTATCGATAGTCGCCCCATTCGATAGTTTCGATTGTTTCGTTATCGAATATCGATACTATCGGATAATTTGTTGAGGATATGTATAATTCTTATACTTATTTTATAAAATACAAAAAAAAAACTCAAAGTTCTTAAAAATAAATTCAAGAAAATTAACGAAAAACAAAACGCTTACAGTAATAACGTAGTGATTTCATGAGATCATTGTGAGGTCTAATAATAAAAAACAAATTGTTATACATAAACATAATTGGTTTTTTTAGAGTTTGTCTCGATAATTAATATAGTTCTTGTAGTCGTTTTATTACTATACATGAGAAAAAAATTTGCACTATTTGTTTTGTTGGGCTCCAGTCCTTGTTCTCGAGGCTAACTCTATAAGCACACTATTATTTGACGTTAAACTTCTTAGGTAATCCAACAATTTTTGTTCAGAAAAAGAATCATATCAACATTTTTGGGTTTTAAACAAGTTCTCCGCTCTGAAATTATGGCTCCAGCTTTGCTAAACAATCTTTCAGATTCCGTCGAAGTTGCTGGAATGCATAAGAAACGTTTCGAACAGGATTTAAGTGAAACCATCTCATTGGCATTATACTGCAAAGACACGTGTAAAGGATTACTAAAACATTGTAATTAAGTTATAATTCTTACCTTCCAGTATTCCAGTGGATCACTTTCTGTCGGAATATTTTCATTTTCGATGTATTGTCGAATTGAAACGATAGAATCTACTCTGCTTGTTTTTACTTTTTCAGCGATTTTATTTTGCAAAAATTTAAGAAGTGGCTGTTTTGATTCAGTCTGCATTCTTTTTGAAGTTGACGGTTCTACAATTAGCGAATTTACCTGCCATATACCAGAAATATCATTTTCTAGGGTTTTTGTTGCTTGACCTGCATTAGATACGGATCGGAAACCTTCTTTTTTAAACCTAGGATCCAATAATGTTCCCAATCTTGTTACCGTACGCTCTTCGTATGGAAATAGCCTCTACTTTATTCGCTCGGTCAAGAATAGACACGTCTGCAACCCTTCCGATGTCTTCATTTTTTTTTTAATTCTTCAATGCATTGAAAAATGCCAAATGTTAGAGGTATTATGAGCGAAACCGTAACGGAGAAACTCAATGACGTTTGTACTGTGGCATTATCAAATGGTGAAAGTATCTCTTTGAGATCTTCCAATAGGTCGATTTCATCCGCCGTCAGAGGCAATGGAGCTTTTGAAGTTGCCAAGAGAACTGTAGAAATACATTCGTTTGTCAGCAGAATTCTCTCAATCATCCTGTAAGCGCTATTCCATCGCGTGGGTACCTCCTGTAGTAGACTATACGGTTTGCCTGTACCTTGTGCGGCTTTGAACTTTTCGTAGGATATAGTACTTGACTTAAAAAATGCCACGATCCGCTTACATTTAGTTAGAACATCTTTTATATTTGTTTGAGCAAAACAGTCTTGAACTACTAGATTGACAGTGTGTGCTTAGCAAGGAAGATTTCTCTTTTGCAGCAGTTCGCATGCTTTTATCATGGAAGTTGCATTATTTGTTACGATAGCTATTACCTTTTTCATAATGTTCCATTCATCAAACACAGAGCGCAATGAAGATGCTATGTTGATAAAACTGCTGCACGTAAAATGAATTCTTTCGTATTAAAGTGGGATGTCAGTCAGGTATCCTTCATTTGCACGTGATGCCCAACAATCTGTTGTAATTGCGCAGTATTCCACTTCATTAAGGATTAATTGCAATTTACCTTTTGTTTCTTTGTACAAATCACCCATATGTACATTTTGTAGGGTATTACGCGATGGTAAAGCATATCGAGGATCTAAACATTTCACAAAGTCCCGAAATCCTTTATCCTCACAATGCTAAACGGTTTAACGTCGCAAGCAATCATAATCGTTAAGGCTCTGTCAATTGTTTTTTTACGTTCCGACGTGGATTCGTATTCAGCAGTTTTTTTAAAAAAGGAATCTATTGTTTTTCCTGGCTTTGGCAATTCTCTAAATGTGGGATGAGTACGTTTAAGATGATCAAAAAGGTGCGATGTGTTGCCGCTGGTTTTGTAAATTCGAGAGCAGGAACGACATTTAGCGTATTTACCATCCTTTGATTTTTCAAAAAAGACCCACACTTCTGAGGACATCTTTCTAGTTTTCATTTCAGCTTCATTATCAGATTCGCTACCACTTTCGTTGTTTCCATTTCCAATTATATTCTCTGTGCTGGCAGCTATTTTTCTTATAGAAAAATATACGAGTACAAACGAATAAAGGAAAACCTTTTCTGTATTTTAAACTATTACTTACTTTTTGATTTCTTCACGTATTTATCCATGATTGCAGAACCTCAACTTCAATTTATATTTACATATGCGGAAACAAGCTTAATATAATTCTTATTGTTCTATTGTGTACTTTCCCAAATTAGCAGTCTCAACATATGTTAAAGTGATATCATTTTTTTGTCGATACTATCGATAGTGATTAAAAACAATCGATATTAACGCAAAAAAAACATCGATGCTATCGATAGTTTGACAGCTCTATCATTCAGTCGTCGTTGAGCAAGCGATGAGAACACATGCGACGGATTATCGTCATTTTTTTCAGAAATTTGTTAAGCATTGTTGTTGCTTCTTGTTGATCGAAGCATAGCAAACACACGCGATTCAATTACAATTGAAGACGAAAAATAAAAAACTGTTTTAGATAGACTTATTTTTGTTTTTTTTATCAAAATAACTGTTCTAAAATTGGTTTTCGATATTGATAATTGTTATTTACGGTCCCTGATATTCTTTCATAAGGTGTTTATATTTGGAAAAAATTCTTTACTTTTTTCTGATTTTAAGCGTTTGACAATATGTTTGCTGTGCAAAATCTCTCACAAATACATCTACATTTTATTTTTGAACATCACTGATCTAAACTAATAGGAACTACAAATTTACATATGTACATATGTAGGTACCATTAACTAATCGTAAAATATGTTCTGTTAAATATGATTGATTTGTTTCTTTGTATAATTGTATAATTGTAATAATGTATGTATGTATTTAAAAACAACTAAAATATACTAAATTTCAACACTTACTAATTTATACTAAAAAAGAATAATATACTTACATATGTACGTATTTAAGGACTATAATAATATAAAATGCAAATAAATAAATAATTTAATAAATAAATTAATATGCATATAATATAAATAAACAAAAAGAATAATAAAGCTATCTATCAGTGCATGAAACATATATGTATAAAAACATATGAAACATATATATAAAAAATTATTAATTAATTAATTATAAACTAATTTCAAATAATATTGAAAATATAATGTAAATATATGTACATATATAATTGTTTTAAAATTACGAGTAATTTGATATTTGTTAACTATTTTTGTTAATTGACAATTTAGAATCGTTAATTATTTTGTTTATATAAGTACATACTTACAAAGTCAATAATACATTGTTCATAATATTATAGATCTTGGAATATTGTTAGATCACAAGCTAAACTTTCGTGATCACATCGCGCTAACTATTAATAAAGCATATGGTGTTCTTGGATTTATGAAACGATGATCCAAGGAATTTTCCAACCCATACATCACAAAGCAACTATACACAACATTGGTTCGTCCCATTCTTGAATATGGAGCAATTATTTGGGATCCTTGCGATAATATTTATATTAATAGTATTGAATCTGTTCAAAAGCAATTTTTAATATTTTGTTTACGAGGCCTTGGATGGAACTCACTCGTGCTACCATCATATGAGAGTAGACTCAATCTAATTAAGTTACCTACCCTAAGGGTTAATTCGTGGTGATGTTTATTCAACTTTTTTTATAAATTATATGAGAATTATTCCTCTTGCGAGTATTAATAATAATTATTAATAATAATAATTAATAATAATAATTATTATTATTAATTATATTATTTTTGTATGATTTTACATTTATGCTTTCCAACGGAAGGCTATGTGAAACATATAACAGAAATATTCAAAAATAAATGTAGTGTATACAATTTATTTTCAAATAAAATTGTATATTTAACTTGAAGGCAACTTCGATTAAATTTTTTTGAATTTTGTTTATTAATACTCGCAAGAGGAATAATTCTCATATAATTTAACTTTTTAGTAAAACCAGAGTTATGAACCAAAATTTAAGCCAACCTCATGATATATAGTATATATCGTCACCTAAAATGCCCAAAGACGTAACCCTCATTATCATAATTTTACAGGAGAAGCAAAAAAACGTTATAAAATGAAAACTGTTTAATTGAAAATCGCGATTTCTTCACATCTTGTCTTAAGATAGACGACAAACTTCAGGTGACGACATGTAGAAATCGCGATTTTCAGTTAACAACATTTCATTTTTTAACGTTTTTTTAACATTTATTGACGTATGTATCAATACTTACATATTTTTTTTAATATCACCCGATCACCGAAATTATTATTTTTTGCTTCCTAAATATAACCTTTTTACAAATTTCCTGACTAGTGGACGACAATGCGCTCAATAATAAGAAAATAAGCTCAATGCCTACTATAATACCAATTTAAAATAGCAAAAGTGTCTCTCTTTCAGATAAAACAAAAAAAATATAATTAACTATACATTTTCATACAGTCAAAGGTTGTCGAAAAAGAGTACAATGTAATGTCGAATATATTCGACAAAACCACTGAAAGGGATATAGGTAATTTTATCACAAAATCTAGTGACTTATTTTGGCACATACATACATATATACATGATCTGTAAAAAAATTTAAGTGATTTTCGAAAGTGGACTTTGCATGGAAGCTATGGTCAAACATGCACCGAACTAATACAAATTTGGTTTTTCGATTAATTGGGTATCAGATGATTATTTCTCAGTGTTACACAAGGAATAACGAATTTATGTATAATACCCGCATTCACCATTCTTGTGGTGGGGGAGGGTATAACAAGTACCGAAAAGATTTCTGTTCTTCATTTATTTTAGGCGGATGTATTTTATAATTTTATTTTTTTTAGAAGATTCGAAGAGTAACAGAGTGTTCTAGAGTGCCATTTTTACCCGTTTTGATAATCTAGAATTCCGAATTTCCAAAATAGTACCAGACTCCTTCCTGTCCACTTATTTTTTGATTAAAGGCAGACAAACTTTAAATTTTAGCTTTATTAGTTTTGGAGATATACTGTTACCATTTTTATTTATTTTTGTCTATTTTTCAACGTCGAACTGAAGTGAAGTTGGCAATAAAATAAATATATACATACATATGTATATATATATATATATAGTATACTAGCGGACCCGGCGAACTTCGCCTCGCCCCAATTTTAAGTTTTCAGACAAACTTTAGAGTAATAATACAACACAAATATTTAAATTTTCAATGAGATTTATTTTTTTAATTATTTCTGAATGTGAATATTTAGAATCAATTTCGAAAGGAATGAGAAGATTTGTTAATTTTGAAAATAATGAGACGCCATTACCTTATAACTCGGATTATAGCCGGGTTGATGAACAACTTCGGCTCCAAATGACGTCATTTGAAAGCATCCATTATATTTTTGTGTATTCGATAGACATTTTCTATTTGATTTGAATTGTATTTCCATAGAGAAGCGAATACAATGGCTCTGGCGGAGGATGCAAAACAGGAAATTTCACCTTGTCACCAGTGCAAGATAAGCCGGGGGTTTCCGATTGAAACTTAAATGTATTGCAATGCTGGCAAACGACAGACAATGAACCGATATTAACGCAGCGAAGGTCTTTGTAGGCGATTGCAGAATCGCATCCAAAATCAGCCCGATTCAAGTCTACATTTACGACTGCTCTTTTTCTGCTATTGTTTTGTCGAATTTGAGGTGGAGATTGTGCAGCGCGAATCTGTGCTCGTCTCCATTCATTTTGTTGTGCACTTTCTTCTTCTGTTTCATTATCACGGACATTCTGACTAATTATTGCACGACGTGTACGTCGTCCAAGGTTTGATCTTCTAAGAGGAGGTATTAGTGAAGCAAATAAGTCTTCCTAAAAAACAATAAAGTCGTTTTTGACTCATCCAATTCAAAAGAAAATTATGTTTAAAGCTGGCAATCCAATCCAATGAACTCACTTTTTTCACACAAACTTATTTTCTTTAAGAATTTATGTTTTGATAAATATTGCACAGAATTTCAATTGATTGTAATGCTTTTACCGTATATGGATATAATGCGTGATTTACGAAAATCCGAAATCAGTTTAACAATACACAAAACTCGTATAAATTTCAGCAAGAAAAATAGCACATTTACTGTAGAAAATTACAATGCCAAAATGACACCTGGCAGTCAACATATAACGCTATCTATCAATTTTTGGCTGAGAATTTTCTATTTTCTCATTTGGAAAGGCATTAAGGAATAATTGCACACAAAATTTCATACAAAAAACTCGATTTTCGAGATTTCCAATTTTCCGACTTTTGCGAAGAGATTTTTCAATTTTCCGCGTTTCGCATTTCGCATTTTTCATGATTTACACTAAGAAATTTCTATTTTCTCATTTGGAAAGCCATTAAGGAATAATTTCATACACAATTTCATACAAAAACTCGATTTTCGATTTTTCCAATTTTCGGACATTTCCGGAGGGATTTTCCAAAATGTTCTTCCCCTCGACAATACGAACAACTGATAAAATTTTTTACAGAAATCGGCCCAGCCGTTCTCATTTTATGAATTACTATACATTTTTTACACCATTTTTATACATGTACCCCCCCTCGTTATAAAAGAAAATAAAACGTATTTATATATTTACAAACATTTATTTATTTAATTTTAATGTATTTATTGCAATGCTTTAGGGTTAGTTTGCCCATCAGAAGCATACACATATACACGGGATATTAACCATGAGCTTTTTTAACAATCATCGCAAACGCTAACCGAACAGGAAAACATTTTTTAAAATCGATGTTGGTAGCATTGGAATGCGTAGCAAAAGTACATCTATCTGTACCTTTATATTTTCCTGTTATAATGGTCGCATCTACTAAATTATTTCTCAGTTTTTTTTTACTGCAAGTGGAGTGCCATTGCAAAGCCGTGGTGATCGATATTACACAGTAAAATAATTGGCACTCCAATTTTAGGTTGTAGCACATGTGGTGGAAAGCCTGGCACAAAGAGTGAATTTAAGAACTCAACAGGATAGTTAACGGCTTTACGGGTTGCTTGATTGATTTGACGCATTTTAAAGTGATATCCATCTTCTTCATATGAAGCGCGTCATATGAGCGATGCATTTCAGTGGGCGAGGCCATGCCCCTTTGTCCACTTACATAGTCATGCATTTATTATTTCGTAAGAATATCCTTGTATATATTGTGAAAATTTAATGACGATCGGTCCAGTAGTTAAGACAATATTACGATTTTTAATTTTCCTAAAAAGGGGCGTGGTCCCACTCACTTTTCTACTGGTACGTATTCCTAATTATGTCAATACCATATGTACCACATATCATTGACGTATGTAGGTAAAAAAATGCCCAAAATATGGCGATTTAAATTTTTGGGTTATATGGGCGGTGCCACCCCCGTTTGTACAATCAGAACTTCATATAGCCTATTATTCCTTCCATATTAGTTACTGTGACTAACATGATGTGAAAATTTCATCAAAATCGGAGTCCATACGTTACATACATACATACATTCAATTTTATATATGGTGAATTTCACGTCAAGTGACCCAATTTTAAAAATCGATGTCTTCCGATTTGGATGGTTAGTAATATTGGATAGTAGGCCAGAGACAAATTTTCAGCTCTATCAGTCCAGAAGTGCCGGAGTTAAAGGAGGTCAAAGTTGGACATTTTGGTCAATTTTGGTCATACAGGGCTTTTTTTTAAATGAGTGTAACTTTTTACCTATTGGGTCTAGCAAAAATTGTCCAGAGGACTGTAGATAGCTATTTCTTCAATCATTTCAAAAACATTTTTTTTAATTTTAAAAAAAATTAATAAAAATTAAAAAATTAAAAAAATATATTTTTTATATATATAGTTGCTAACAGCTTCCCTCCGACGCCAGGGCACGGGTCGGTTGTAATGAGTATTTTGCCTAGTCCATGTACGCCGTCACTGCATGGATAATCCATCGCCTTACGTGCCTACTCGTGGGACCAACAAATGAATGGACACAGAAACAATAAGAACAACAACAACTCCCTGCAGAGCGCCGATGATCTCGGTTCCTCTTCAGAAGGCGATCTACTGGCCTCTAGCCAAAATACCTTGGTCGCAAGGGAAGACAGCGTGGGTGACCGATACAGAACTCTGCTGCTCTTATTCAATTGGATGCTAAGGCTGGCGATCAATTGAAGAAGAAAAGAAAGAGGAGGAAGATTCAGAAAGACATCCTCAAAGCTCGATACACCAAGGAGCTATTTAAGATTGACAAGAATACTGCCACATGAGCGTGATGAGGTAGATCGCGCCAAATATCAGGCTGTGGTAGATGAATACCAAAAGTTTTTGGATTCAGTACCCAGCACATCAAAGGCAGAAGCCTTAGTTACAGAGAGGTCCAAGCGAAATCGCTCTCAAACAGAGGGTGAAAAATCGCCTAAACGGAGAAAGATTGCCGACAAAAAAGCCGGATAAATCTGCAGCACTCGAAATGTGCTACAGATAACTTTCGGGTACTCTTAGTTGAAGAGAACCTGGACATTGGGCTGGTGCAGGAACCCTGGGTTTCAAACCTGGAAGCAAAGGGTTTCCCGGCCTCACCGTATAATATCCTCTATGCAAGAAACAATGGTAGGCCAAGATCATATATTATTGCCAAAACATCTATTAACATCTTTCTTTGTACACAGCTTAGTTCAGAGGACCTTACAGTAGCAAGGGTCGAGCTACCGCCCAACAGAAGCGTCTTGATTGCCTCCAGCTATATGCCACATGAGAAGACAGCTCCTCCACTCAATCTGAGTACTCTAATGTCCTCTGTTGGATCATCTGACATTATCCTGGGCTGCGATGCTAATGCAAGGCACTCAATCTGAGGCAGCAAGGAAACAAATGAAAGAGGTGAGTCTTTACTTAATTTCATTAATTCCAGCAAACTAAGTATGTATATGTAATTCTGGTAACACGCCTGCATTAATTTTTCCAAGTTCGGACAACTATAATGGATGGGAGGCAGTATTAGATATTACACTCATTAATGATAGGTATAAGGTATCAGTAGATAGGTGGAGAGTATCCAGTGAAAGATCATTCTCTGACCATAACTGGATTCTCTTCGAAATTAGATTTCAGAACTCAACAGAGAAAATACAATTTAGGAACCCAAGAAGAACTGATTAGTCCAAATCCTCAAACATAAACTTAAGAATATGCCAGTAGTAGAAGATTCAATCACAAAGATTGGAGGAAAACTTTAGTAAAACTGTAGTCAAAGCTTTTGAAGTTTCCTGTCCAGTCACTAAGGCTAAGAAAAGCTTCCCTCCATGGTGGAATTCGGAGTTATTTAAACAACGTAGGAAAACTCGTAGGGCTTTTTAACATTAGCTATAATAGTAAATCATGGCAATCTTATCGTGATCTACTGAAAGCTTACAAGAAAGCTATAGTAGTCGCAAAAAGGAACTCATGCAAGACTTAGCAGAATTCTAGTCAAGGGGCAATCCAATCCTACCTATATCAAGAGGAAGGATGACTCCTGGTCCGAATCCTCAGCAGATTCACTTCACATCCTATTGAATACGCATTTTCCAGGCTGTAGGGATGTTGCTATGGATACGGCTATTGAGAATGTAGGTAATACTCTATGCAATATCGATAGTAACATCATCTCCTATGACAGGATATCATGAGCGATTGACAGTTTCGCACCATTCAAGTCACCTGGGCCGGATGGTATTTTATCAAAGATGCTACAAAATGCAAAAAAACATATCAGTCGCTGGCTTCATAGAATTTTTACGCTCTGTCTCTCCCTCAACCATGTTCCGGTTAACTGGAGGTCGTCTTTATTCCCAAAATTGGCAAAAGAAGTCATGAGAAGGCGAAGGACTTTCGTCCAATTAGTCTTTCATCTTTCCAGCTTAAGACGTTGGAAAGACTCATTGACATTAGGCAGCGCCTTGAGGGTTCAACATGGCTCTCAAACATTCAGCATGCCTACCTTAAGGGTCGCTCTACAGAGACAGCTCTGCATGAGGTTGTAAGAGTTATAGAGAGATCTCTCGAATTTAAACAATATACAATGGCAGCCTTTCTGGATATAGAGGGTGCTTTCAATAATGTAACTACTCTTTCAATTCAGCAAGCTCTTACTAACCTAGACGTTGAAGAATATATCAATAACTGGTTAGTTACCATGTTGAATTCAAGAATAGTCACAGCAAATTTTGGTAATACCGTTAAGTCCAAGCAAGTTGAGAGAGGCACTCCACAGGGAGGAGTAATCTCTCCATTACTGTGGCTTATCGTTATTAACTCGATTCTCATTGATCTAGACTGTAGGGGGATAAAAGTTGTTGCTTATGCGGACGATGTGGTGATACTCGTACCAGGTCTGGACGTGATCAGTGAGATTATGTCCACTGCTTTGGGGTTGCTCGACAACTGGGCCACGGTTAATGGTCTTGGGGTGAACCCGAGCAAAACATAATTTGTACTTTTCACGACGAAGACCAAGATTCCAAGCTTCAAACTTCCAATGTTGAATAACTGCGAAATCCCCCTTTCAAACAATGCAAAATATCTAGGCATCATACTGGACTCTAAATTGTCATGGAAGCTAAATACTCAACACAGGGTACAGAAGGCAACGGTGCCCTATTACACCTGTCGTAAAATGTTTGGTAAGAAATGGGTCCCTTCGACTCTACTTAAGTGTTCGCACGTAGTGAACTACCACGTAAATCAACCAACCATACAGAGGTTTTACGTTTCAAATCCCAAACTCAGTTTAATCAGTAAATTGCTTTATTTTTTATTAAAGTTTATTTGACTTTTTTTTATTATTATGACAAATAATTTAAAGTTTATAAAACTACAAAAATTTTTCTTGAAGAAGCTAAACAAAGAGGTGGCGAAATATTGAGAATTAAAGTTTAAAAAATTAAAAAAAGACCTTAAGCTTGAACAATTACTAAAATATTGTAAAGTAGAAATTCTTGATTCTTTGAATATGCCTCAAAATTCGTATAAATATCGTCATTGAGATGAAATTCTACTGAAATAAATAAAAATTACGGTGCAATATTTTATAAAGTTCGCCTGATAATGACAGATTTTTTTGACTTGCAAAAGTTTTTACACATTTTTATAAAATGATAGTTTTATATGCGATCAGAGTTGTATTTTATAATACAGCTGATAAGAAAACAAAAATGTCGGCTTCCTAATTTAAAACACAAATTATAATTTAAAGGCCAGACGTTTAACATTTTTTAATTGTTTGTATAGTTTATACAATTTATTATTTTCACATATAAAGCATAGTACTCTGTTTAAATTTGTGTGGTGACAATGCCGCGATTTAGAAGAAAAAACAAGAACAGAGTATAATTTCAGCAGCATTATTTCGCATTTATTTCGCTTTTGATAGTATTTCGCACGAAATGATGAACAGAATACCATGCTTTAGACGTAAATGCTGAAAATCATAGTGAATTTAGCTATTCCAATATGGCAACATCGTCGACAATCAATCATATGTTATCAAATTGTTTACTATTGTAAAAGAAGAAGACAATTGTAAAATTAAAATAATAAAAATAAATTTCCACAATTGCCTTTCTCTTATTTCAGAGTGTCCTACTGCGGTCCCCACTTGTAGCAACACGTTCAGGTTGATGGTTGCTAGTGCATGACCAATTTTTGCATTATGGAGCAAATTCAGCAAGAGTAATTTCAGCTTTTTTTCAAATAAATACTGATTTTTCACCAACAGCATAGCTGCTAATCTTATTTTCTGCTTTCTTTCCATTTGATCACGCTGTAAATGCCAAACAAATTTTAAACAGTTGTTTATAAACAAATAGCTGTTTACTAAATGCAAAAACTGTCGTCTGTCAGGATAAAATCTTAATTCACATTAGTGAGATTTTAATGCAAATTAACGCTGACATCTGTCTACGCCATTATTTGAGTTATTTTCGGTCTCTGCATATATTTTATTAGTTCTAAAAGAATAAATAAATGAATTAAGTTTACATAAAATATCTGAGTCTGATGAAATCGATTTCAGAACTCATTTTTTGACATCGATTTCTTCGATTCAATTTCTAAAACAATTTTTTCATCTCGAAAAACTTGCGAAAGGGGTTAAACACTGTTTTTAAATGAAAAATTTATATGTATGTACTACAAAAACTGTTTTAATCTACTTAAAATTTTTAATTTATTTTTCTTATAAATAATGTATGTATGTATGTATGTATGAAAATTCATTAATAGTTGCAAGAAACTATTTTGTAAATAAAAAACAAAATAAAACTTAAGTCGGAAACAAAACAAAAAAACATTATTTTAACAAAATTTCGAAATTTTGTATGAGCAATTAATTCTTAATTAATTTATTGAATAATTGAATAATTACAAAGTCCATTGTACCCTAAATAAAAATAAATCAATTATTTTAAATAGAAAATCGGCATAACTTATAGCCTATAGACAGAGAAATCCATGCACCGTGGTTTGTTGGTTTATATTCGTAATTAAAAATTAGTGTAATAACAAAGGGCCATAACCATAGTCACAAAAAAAGTGTACTTTAATAGTTAAAAAGTTGACTTTTGTTAAAAGTAAATTTTACTTTAACTGTGTCTATAGTAAATATAAAAAAATAAAAATATACTTTAACCCATAAAACATACTTTTAAATTAAAACCATCTGAAGTTGCTTTTAAATAATTTAACATCATTTTAAAATCAACCAGCTGTTTATGCAAAGAACAAAAATATAAAAAAGTAAAAAAAAAATGTCTTTCTGAAGTAGCCAAATTTGCCTCTCTATCTCTTTGTTTTTTTTTTGTTCCTGTAAAGATTTATCAAAAAATCAACGCCAAAATAGCTTAATTATGATACTAATCTTACCTTCACCATTTTTCCACCGCAAATACTCTTCTTAAAATTTCCCGCTTAATTTTATTATTTTGCCGATTTTTGTTTTTTTTTTTTCAATTTTCAATGACAGCTGTTTGAAGCTGCCACTTGCTTATTTTTCTTTACAGTTTGTATGAAATAATTTTCTACATATGAGGTGGCACCCAGTTAAAGTCGGTTTAACTTAAAACGACCTTAAATTTTGACTATAGTTACAAAATAATTAAAAGTAGGTTTTAAGTTTAAAGTTGTTTTTAAAAATAACCAACTTTAGTGTTTGCCTATGGTTATGGCCCATAGTTTTGAATGACTTAATTATCGTGTGATATATTTTTACTTACTTATTAGATTTATTAAATTTACACATGAATAATTGTAACGTGCCATACAAAAACTAATACATATAATTCTCATTTAATTTAGGATATTTTACGCATAAAAATGTATGTTGTGAGATGTTAATTATAATTATTAATATCTAAGGTTTGTGCACAAGATTATAACGGCAATTTTATACTGAATACGATGAGACAACAATATAAGATTTATTTGAAAATATATTCCCAATTATACACATCTTGTAATGTCAAACAAAAGAAAATATGAAAACAGCATATTAAAATGTCTAAAGCCATGGCCACACAGGAGAAATATTTACTAAAACAGCGTAAAATTTTTTTTGCATACTCGTACATTTGTTTGATGCTATTTGATCTCACAAGTGTTTTGTAAGATCAAACAAGTGTTTTGTAAGATCAAATAGCATCAAATAAAATAAAAATATTTTTTTTTTGCGACTTGTACTAAATAAAAACAGTTTTTGAAATAAATAAAACAATTCAAATATATTTTATTTAGTGATTACGACTTTGGAATATCATCGTTATGGTGTGGATTTAAATTATTTAAGTTCATATGGGTGTCCAGTTGCTTGATGATGAAGTTTCTTCAATATTCCTTTAAAGGAAAATTAACTATTTGCGTATTAATGTAAACCGAAGAGATGGTTTTATTAAATTTCATAAACATTTTGGAACTCATATACATATGACCTTTATATTTATATGCCTCTACCTAAAAAAAATGGTTATCACGACAAGAAATGGTTGGTTGAATTATTGAACAATGGGAGCATCTAAATTATTATTGAATATTAAATGATTTTGAGACTGAATCCAAGAACCAAAGCATAAAATTTAGTTAATCAGGATTTCAAAAACTTTAGCTATATATTTACCAAGGTTAACTTTTCGCAAATAACTCGATACTTCATGAATAATAATGTTATAGTCATGGGCGTAGCCAGGTATGGGCCTAGAGGGCCGTGGCACCCACCTAATTCTATAATATTTTTTTTTTCATGCATACAATATAAAATTATTAAAAATCCACTGAAGGTACTATTCAATTGAAGGAAATATACATAGTTATTATCAAAGAGTACGAAGACATTGGGCCATAACCATAGTCACAATAATATACATATATAATTTAATAGTTAAAAAGTTGACTTTTCTTAAAAGTACAATTTACTTTAACTATAGACACGTAAAAGTACACGTATAAAGTATAGTAAAAGTATAAAAGTTTTCGTTTTCAGTGTTTTTGTAATTGCACAGTATTCCCTTCTGTTGGAACCGACTGCAAATATTTTGCAGTGTAAAACTATGGATTTATTGCAATGTGCCAAGCAAATAAAATTAATAATGGCCGTTCTACAGGAACACCGAACTAATGCACAGGGCATTGTGAACGGATTGCTTTTTTCTATTCGAGAAAACACAGCCAATTTAGGAATAGAGATGTCTGTTCCAAGAATAGTCTCTCGTCAAACGCACCGTTCAAATCCCCCATTTTCATCACCTGCTGAATACTGGAAGCGATCTATATACATTCCTTATATAGATGCTTTAATTTCATCACTGGACAGAAGATTTAATGAAGAGAATAGGCCAGCGTTTGCAATTCATTGTTTGCACCCGTCAAAAATGCTTTCTTTGAAGCTAAAAGAGTTTAAAGATGCCACAAAAACGTTTGAGCATTTTTATGAGTTGGATGATTTGGAAGGAGAAATTGAGCTTTGGTATAATTCCTGGCAACAACAAAAATGGGTAAAGAGGAATTAGCCGACTTAGAGCTGGCGTGTATATTGAAAGACGCTGGATTATTTCATCCAAATATAAGGAAGGCGTTATTAATTTAAAGAGGAATTAGCCGACTTAGAGCTGGCGTGTATATTGAAAGACGCTGGATTATTTCCTCCAAATATAAGGAAGGCGTTATTAATTTCATTGTCACAGCCGTGCACTACTGCAACTGTTGAGCGGTTATTTAGCACTTTAAGGCGAGCGAAACATGGTTGCGCTCCACAATGACTGAAGCTCGTGTAAACGGTAAAATAATATGCAATTTTATTTATTTTTTAATAAAAAAATAAGTATATATATATTACAGGACTGTGTATGCTAAGCGTCCATCGAAAATTGGTAACCGAGAAGAAGGACGAATTTTTGGAAAAAATTGTAGAAAATTTTTCAGAAGATCCACGCATATTACTCCTCAAATAGATCGAAATTGTAATCAGGGCTGTCAGATGAATTTCGAAAAAAAATCGTCAAAGTCCCGATAAAGAATCGTCATTTTGAATTTTAAAATTCGTCAAAAAAATCGGATAAATAAAGTCACTATTTTTAATAGTATTTTAAATTTTTATTTAAACCAAAACATAAAAAGATATCAAAATAAATAATTTTTAAATTTTTAAAAAGGAAATCAAAAATTACAATGTTAAACACAACTTGTGTAATATTTTTATATCTTATTTCGCTTTCACACTTTTTATTTCTGAGAAGGAAAAGCGAACAAAAGGGATAAACACTTGACGGTATTAGTCAATTTTCTTATTTCCTTTTGTTTTTTCTTTCATGCATATTGATTTGAAAGTGCATATGCATTAAAAAGTACGAAAATTGAATTGACGTTTGTAAATAAAATGGCAAGTTCAAAAAAATAATTGAACAAAAACTGATCATACATATATGATACAGTATTTTATAAATACATATCTGAATTTAGCATATTTTATTAATTCAGGTAGGTTAGTTTATTAAGTTTAAATAATATTTTGAGTATAGCATCCAATTCATCCATCATATACCGGTACTTATTTTGAAAAAATTACGTATTTTCGTTGTTTAAATGTATTTGTCAGTACACTAATACCTCGATTTGCGTCGACCCGATTTGCGTTGATTCGATTTGCGTCATCAAAAAAAAAAGTTGCGTGGCTTCGAATTGCGTCGTTGATGTTTCGTTTTGCGTCGAAAAAATACATAATTGTGGCTTGGAATTGCGTCGTTAATGTTTCGTTTTGCGTCGTTTTCTATTACATTTTGTGCATAGAAAGAAGATTTCCCTTTTTACTTGTTTTGGTCAAACACAAATATATGTTTATGTTGATTTTTTATATGTATGAATTGGCTTTAATTTATTTTTTTACTTAACGTTATCTTTTTGTTGCAATAAATTTTAAAAAATATACCTTTATTTATTTTAAAAATTTTCAACTTTTCTAAAAATTTTCTTCTGGAACGAATTAACGAAAAATCCATACAAATATATGGAGAAAAGTGATTCGATTTGCGTTGTTTCGCATTGCGTCCCGTTTGGTCGGTCCCAATTAACGACGCAAGTCGGGGTATTAGTGTATATTCTTTTGTCATTTTGTTAAAATAGGAGAAGTTTTCTTTTGACATGTTGTTAAAATATGAGAAGTTTTAGTTCATGGAATTCAGAATTTAAAATTGTTTTTTATGTTTAAAGATAATTAAGTAATTTCTAATATTATTTAGAATTAAATGATTATTATTCCTCTTTTTTATTTTCAAATAAATTGTATATTTAACTTGAAGTGAACTTCGATTAAATTTTTTTTATAAATTATTTAGAATTAATATACTTGAACTTAACAATTGTCAATAATTAAGAAAACACTATTTTATTTTTGAAATATGTTCTTATTAATATTTATGATATTAAATGAGAAAAATAGTTGTTGTCTTAAAAAAGAGAGCAGTTGGTAACATAAACATTAATAAAACAAACAAATGATAGAAAATTTTAATAATTCAGGAAATCGTCATTTTCAACGGAAAATTCGTCAAATCGTCGCTTTGCTATTTTTGAAACAAAACATCGTCAAAATGACGATAAATCGTCAAATCTGGCAGCTATGATTGTAATATTTAATCATAAGAAATCATAATTTTCGTGTCACCACCCTATTTCATATCCTGGCTACGCCCTTGGTTATAGTCTCGGGATAATAAGCAAAAGTAATATTTTTATAGATTCATAAGTAGCTGTCTACCTATATATTTAAACAAATACCGGTAAATCGTGATATACGAATGATATATTGTCAAGCCCATTTGAAAAATATCATTAGAAGTTAGATTGTGATTCTTTTAGGTGGTCTACTAAGTAACCTCGGTATGATAATTGCTATCTCTTAAACGTCTTATACCGTATACTTTTTTATCATTTGTAATAATTCCAACATTATAAAGCCTTTGAATTTTAAATTAATTCAATTAACAGAAATATTGTATGTTTATCCTTTCGTGGAGATATCAATACCACTTCCATCAGAGTTCTTCGATTTATAGACATTTTCGATATCCTAATATAATTGTCAACGTTAAAAATTTGGTCGTTCGTTATATCGAATATGAAATTGTTTAACCGTTTTTTTTAATTAAAATGATTTTGTGGTTCAGTTTTATTATTTAACAAATATTAAAAATGGTACCGTGGAGGTCTAAACAGTACGTTTTACTTATATGGTTGGTACAAAATCCAAAAAGATATTTTTCATCATTGAATATATATGTATATACATACAGTTAGTGTCATTAATATTCGATATTACTATAGATATATGTTCAACTGATTCATTTTAAGGCACATTTGCATATTTTTATAATATTTTTTTTTCGATAAGTAAGCTGGGCGTTTTGGAGTCGTGAAAACCTTTTTGTCTTATGGTTCTCCGGATGTTGGCTTCAGATACTGTTTTCTGGAACTCATAAAAAACCTCAGTGACTAACTTTAGTGCACTTTAGCATTGGTTAGCTTTAATTTTTCGCTCAATTAAGCTTTCTTCCCTCCCAGTCAATTTTTTTTTGGCTGCCCTGTCTGCTTTATTAAGTGTATTATTTCTTCGTTCTTATGTCTCCAAGGTTCTCCAACCACCTGCTCAGTCCCCAGACCTCAATCCGCTTGAGAATTTGTGAGATGAGATGGACGGGCGTATCCGCAAATACACAATAACATCAGTTTCTTAGTTGAAGAGGAGAGTTCAAGAAGAATGGGACCGAATTCCGGTTGTATATACAGCTAGTATAGTGAAAAACAGCCAAATCGTCCCAGTAAAGTTATTAAACAAAGGGGTTATCCAACAAAGTACTAATTTTAGTATTGAAGTGTTTTTATGCGTTAATTGTTATGTTCTCTAAAGTGAAAACCGAATATTAATGCCACACAATACTTCTGAAATGTTTTGATTTTTCTTCAGACTTTTCTGTTTTCTCATTTACTACCTCAATAGTGAAAGGCTAAAGTAAGCGGCTTGCGGCCGCAGGTGGCAATCAACTGTTAGCAGCTTTTTGCCGCTTATACTTTTTGTAGGTAGGCAAATGTGCGCTGCATATTTAAAGAGGCAAATGTCAAAAAATTATTAAACATTGCGAGTTTTCATAAACAAAATGAAAAACTGCTTTTAAAGCACGAAAATAAAAATATTTGCTCTTATGTTTAATTTATAATTTCTTTGAATATGGAGAATGCAACAGATTACGGACATGGTGTGTTTCTACATAAAAGCTTTTTTTTGATGAGAATTTTTTTAATATATGTATGTAAGCTCTCGACATACTTTTGTTATTGTGCATATTGTTAAATATTTTTAATGGAACGAAAAATTATTTTGAAATTTTAAATATTATTAAAAAAAATAAAAATTTAACCTTATTAAACCACTGTACCTCGAAGTTTTTATTTTTTTTTCTGTACATAAATTATCAAATTGTTTAATTAATTATAAAACATATTGGATGATTTTTTGTACTGGTCGGCTTTGTTAGATTGCAATTAAAATGTATTGACAAGCCAACACTTGTTGGAATTTTTAATGAGGAAGAATCAAATTATAAAAGTAGACACAATTTCGGCTTTAAATCAATTGCAATTCGATTGGCAATTCGTTCGATTATACAGGAGATATTTCGTTTTATTTGGATTACGCGTACCACCTCACAATATTTGATTGTACAGCTAAAACCATAATAATCAAAGAAAAAGTAAAAAAGAACTCAACAAATCATTTAAAGACAAAAAGATATAAAATATTGAATAGTGAATCATGTCGGATAAAAACGAAACATCGGAAAATATTTATTCAACATCCGATAGTGCAAAAAAATATAAAAAATACTCGAGAATTTTTCCGGAAACAGAAGGAGATGATATTGTAATTTCAGGAATCTCTGGGAAATTTCCAAATTGTCATAATACTGCGGAATATGAATATAATCTTTACAATAAGGTGCGTCAGTGTTTTTTGTTTGTTCTGAGACTTGTGATTGGAAAAATATGTATATTAAATGTAGTATGTAAAAATATTGATTCAGGCAATGCAATTATATTGACAATATTTACCAAAGTGATAACAATGTTTATAAAGTGATTTAAACATTCATATTTTTTAAAATTAATTTAATCTAATTTTTAAGAAGTTCAGAAAAGAATTTCTTTACTTCTTTATTCTTCTGAACATATCTATATGAAATACTTATTATTCTTAAACAAGACTCTAAGAGTGCCCCGATAGACTAGGCGATAGAGTGCCGGATTATCAGTCAAAGGGTTGCGGGTTCGATACCCGCCAAAGACTCTGGGTGTTTTCTGCAAATAAGCCAAAAGCTTCGCAGTTTGTGTTTGTTAAAAAAAAGAAAGATTTAAATAGGTATCCACACAAATTTCGCCTCTAAAAAGTTGTATATAAAAATAAACCTTTTTATATTTTATAAATCTTACACAAATAAATTCAATACATACATTAATATATTAAATATTGGTACGGCCTGTTGAGAAATTTGCGTGACCCCACCATAAATTTTCAAGGTCCGAGGAGAAAATATCGGCACAACAGTAAATGTCATGCTCTTCTAGTCCATCTACCATATCTGTTTTCGAAATACTTCCATGGTCTTTCAATTTCTACTATACCGATAGCTCAATGCAGCGTTGTTGGTTTTTCGTTTTTCTCTTTTTCTGCTTCTACCAATATTTTCTGTTGAATTGTGAGTCCGATTTTGTAACGTCAAGTGTCAATTTAAAATAGTTCAAATATGTCTGCGTACAGTGAGAGAACAACGAGAATTGGATTTAAACCATTTCCAAAATGGCCAATCTGTTGTAGCAAGATTATAGTTTTTTCTGTGTTTTCGTTGGAGAACATGTTTTGACTTCATAATTATTACAAAGAATATGAATGTAATTTTAAGGGTGTGCAAATATTTTAAAAAATTGTACAAAATTTACCGAAAACTTTAATTTTTCAACATATGAAACAGAGTTTTTCAGGTTTAGAGATCGGAAAGAAATCTAAGCAATATCTTTGTTATTAAAACAAATAAATATGAGTGTAATTTTTATTAGATTGACATGGTCGATGATGACGAACGCCGTTGGCGTCATTTTAATCCTGAAATTCCCAAACGCTCTGGAAAAATCTACGAACTTGAGAAATTCGATGCCACTTTCTTTGGCGTACACTTCAAACAGGCCCATACAATGGATCCTCAAACTCGCATTTTAATGGAGACGGCATATGAGGCAGTCATTGATGCTGGCATCAATCCAAAAACTTTGCGTGGCACCAAAACAGGAGTCTATATTGGTTCTTGTATATCCGAATCTGAGAAAACTTGGTTTTACGAAAAAGTATCATCGGGTGGTTTTGGTATAACGGGGTGCAGTCGTGCTATGTTGGCTAACCGAATTTCTTATGCACTCGGCCTGCAAGGTCCTTCTTTTTTAGTGGACACTGCCTGTTCAAGTTCGATGTATGCTCTGGATAATGCATTTACTGCTTTGCGAAATGGTGAAATCGATGCCGCCATAATTGGAGGTGCAAATTTATTATTGCATCCTTTTGTTACATTGCAGTTTGCCAGGTTGGTTCTGCTTTTGAATATTTATTTTTTATTATTTTTAAAATCAACGTAAATATTTTATTTCTCACAGGCTTGGAGTTTTGGCTTCCGATGGATTCTGTCGTCCATTCGACAAGGATGCAAGTGGTTACACACGTTCAGAAGCTATCAATTGTATGTTTCTTCAGCGTAAGAAAAATGCCAAACGTGTATATGCAACAGTAGTATACTCTAAAACCAACTGCGATGGCTTCAAGCCAGAGGGTATTACATATCCATCAGGAAAATTGCAAGAACAGTTGCTAAATGAATTTTATAATGAAGTCAACGTTAGCCCTGATGAGCTAGGCTATTTGGAAGCACATAGTACAGGCACTGTAGTTGGAGATCCTGAGGAGTGTCGTGCTATTGATAACGTGCTTTGTAGTCAACGTACATCGCCGTTATTGGTAGGTTCCGTTAAGTCGAATGTTGGCCATTCTGAGGCTGCGTCGGGGGTAAATTCATTGATAAAGGCATGTTTTGCTTTCGAAAATGGAAAAATTCCACCCAATATTAATTTTGAAGAAATCAAACCGGAAATTTCTGCATTGGCGGAAGGAAGGTTAGTTGTGGTGAAGGATGTTATGGAATTGGAGAAACCGTACATCGGTATAAATTCATTTGGTTTTGGAGGCGCCAATGCTCATGCCTTATTGAAAGCCTTCGATAAATCCAAGCTAAATCATGGTGTACCTGAAGATGATATTCCACGTTTAGTAACGTGGGCTGGTAGGAATGAGCAATCAGTAAGCACTATTCTGGATGCCATTCAAAAACGTCCTTTAGATGCAGAATTTATAGCTCTCTTGCAAAACATACAAAATGATGAAGTTTCGGGACTCGTTTTTCGTGGGTTTGGTATTTGCAGTAAAAACGGTCAGGAAGCAGCCAAAGTTTTGGTGAGAGATGTACAACATTATACTGGCATAAAAAGACCTATTGTGTGGGTGTTCAGTGGCATGGGATCGCAATGGTCACAAATGGGAGTATCTTTAATGATTATTCCTCAATTTCGTCAGTCCATCGAACGCTGTCATGCAGCTCTTCTATCTAAGGGACTTGATCTCATGCATATTTTGACATCGGATGACCCTGCTGTTTTCGACAATATTTTGCATTCATTTGTTGGCATTGCAGCTATTCAAATCGGTTTGGTGGATGTTTTGAAATCACTTAACTTGGAACCGGACTATATTATTGGACATTCTGTAGGCGAACTCGGTTGCGGTTATGCCGATGGTGGTTTTACTCCTGAACAAATGGTTCTTGCATCCTACTACCGTGGAAAAGTTAGTTTAGAAATAGAAAAAATTAAAGGTTCTATGGCGGCTATTGGCATTGGCTTCAAACAAATGGTTGAATTGTTGCCAAGTACAATTGAAGTGGCCTGTCATAATGGCGCTGATTCATGCACCATTTCCGGGCCTGCTGATGATGTGGCAAACTTTGTTGCTGAACTTAAGTCTAAGGATATATTTGCAAAAGAAGTCCCTTGTTCGAATATTGCCTACCATTCCCGATATATAGCACATATGGGACCACAACTGCTGAAATATTTGCAGCAAACTATTCCCAATCCTAAACCAAGATCATCGAAATGGCTTAGCTCTAGTGTACCTAAAAGTGAATGGGATCAGCCAGGTCGCAATTTGTGCTCTGCAGAGTATCACACAAATAACTTATTAAGTAGCGTGCTTTTTGAGGAAACATTCGCTCTTTTGCCAAAAAACGCTTTAACTATTGAAATAGCTCCTCATGGACTGTTGCAGGCAATTTTGAAGCGTTCAATGCCTGGTGGTATTCATATTCCCCTTACGCAACGTGCAAATAAAAACAACGGACTCTTTTTCCTGACAGCTCTTGGAAAGTAAGCCCTTTAACTGACAGAAACTATCAGTAAAGTTGTTAAACATTAAATTCTTGCAGGCTTTTTACAAGTGGCATTAACTTCCCGGTACAAAATCTTTATCCAAACGTTGAATTTCCAGTATCTCGTGGTACACCCGGCATTAGTTCTTTGGTGCGTTGGGATCATAAGGAAGACTGGTTTATAACAAAATACGAGAATATGAAAACAAAAGCAAGTGGAGAACGTACTTTCTCTGTTAATTTGGCCAGCGATGATGAAGAGTACATGGCTGGTCATGTAATTGATGGAAAAATATTGGTTCCCGCTACCTGTTATCTTCAATATGTGTGGGAAACTTTTTCACTTATGTATCATGGTCCGAGTTTTATGGATGTGCCAGTTGAATTTGAAGATGTTAAATTCCTGAGAGCAACAAATGTAAATGCAAAGGCTGTAGTAGATTTGACAGTAATGATTCACTATGGTACTGGAAACTTTGAGGTGAGCATAATCTATTTAATATTACTCAATTCAATCTTTTTTATCATTATGCCTTCAATTACAGATTACTGAATCGGGTGCTGTGGTAGTAACAGGAAAGATTTCCGAAATAGAAAAGCCAACAATTCCAAAAGTGAATAACTTTAAAGAAACATCCGATTTTCCAATGCTCTCGAAGAAGGACTTTTATAAGGAATTAAAGTTGCGTGGATATCACTACAATGGCGCATTCCAAGCTGTACAGCAGGCACGAGGTGATGGGCTCTGCGGCAAAGTTGAATGGAAATATAATTGGGTTACATTTATGGATGCCATGTTGCAAATACATATACTGGGATCTGATTCTCGAAACCTTTTGTTGCCCACTCAAATTCGTAAACTACGTATTTATGGCCTTCACCATTTTAATTTAATGGTGACTATGGATCCTGAGAATCGCATGTTTGACGTTTATGTTGATCACGATTCAAAGAGAATTGTTGCTGGTGGAATTGAGTTGATAGGCTTACATGCTAGTGCAGTTCAACGCCGTAAGCCACCAGGAGTTCCTGTATTGGAAAAGTACAACTTTTTATCTCATTTTCCCTCACCTGTAGTGAGCGAAGCCGATGCGGCTCGAATCTGTGTTCAATTGGCGCTAGAGAATACACCAGCATTAAAAATGAAGATTGTGGAAGTCGACACAGATGGACGATTGCCTATTTTATCAAACTTTTTAGATTCAGTGGAAGATTTACCAGTTGTAACAGGAGATTATATGTTTCTTTCTAACCAGATCCTCACTGATCTACCTACAGCTATACACATTGAGAATGGTAAACTCTCTACGCAGTCTAATTGCAACTTTATTATTGTCGGTGGCTTAGGTGGCCAGATGAATGAGGACACAATAAAAGCAACCAATAAATCATTGATAGAAAATGGGTATCTAGTCGTTCGGGAGCGCACTACCTCAAACATAGAAAACTTGACTATTCCAGAACATTTCAAAATGCTGGCAGTCATGCCACTCGAAAATAATGAAGAGGTTATTTTGCTGTTGCAAAAAACAAAAAAAAATTTCAATCTCGAACCATTGGTAATACAGGTTAGTGAATACGATCATGAATTCGAGTGGTTGACACAAGTACAAGAGAGCATTTCCAATAAAACACCTGTTGTGGTTTATGCATTTAATGAGAAACTTAATGGTCTAATTGGTCTAGTAAACTGTTTACGAAAAGAGCCAGATGGCTACCTGATTACTGGTTTCTTCGTTGACGACCTAAACGCTCCCCCGTTTAGCCTCAGTGATCCATTCTATGGCAACCAGTACGCGTTAAGGCTGGCTATCAACGTTTACAAACATGTAAGTTTCTGAGGTGCACTGTTATTTTGTAAAATCTATTAATGATCGATTCAAACTTTTCAGGGAAAATGGGGTTCTTATCGTCATCTTCAGCTTAAGATGGAAGAAAAATCCATTGCCAGAGCAGATCATGTATATGGAAATGTTTTACAGCGTGGAGACTTGTCCTCCTTCCGCTGGTTTGAGGGACCAATGAATCCTAAAGATTGTGCCGTTAAGGTGGTATATTCTTCAATTAATTTCCGTGACGTGATGCTTGCGACCGGTCGTTTAGGTGTTGAGTTGTATACCTCCAGCAGATTTCACCAAAACAACCTTTTGGGCATTGAGATTTCAGGTATTGAAACTAAAACAGGACGTCGAATTATGAGTATGGTTGCTAAGAGTGGCGTAGCTTCATATATTGCAAGACCCTCCAAGTTGTATTTCGCAGTACCAGATCATTGGTCATTGAAAGAGGCAGCTACCGTGCCTGCTGTATATATTACTGTCTACTATGCTTTCTTCATGTGCTCTGACATACGAAAGAGTAAAAGCATCCTCATTCATGCTGGTTCTGGTGGTATCGGTTTAGCGGCTATACGCACAGCGTTGGCCTATAATTTAGAAGTATTCACAACTTGCAGTACACCACAGAAAAAGAAGTTCCTTCTTGAAACATTCCCACAACTAAAAGGTAACAAACTAGGTTTAATTAGCAAAATAGTTATATACAACTGGCATTTCGATTTCTTCCATGTCCAGAATCTCACATTGGAAACTCTCGAGACACTTCATTTGAGTACATGGTTCAGCGTGAAACCAATGGAAAGGGAGTAGACTTTGTTTTGAATTCATTGGCTGAAGATAAGCTATTTGCATCGATACGTTGTTTGGGCTTATGTGGCCATTTTCTCGAGATCGGTAAATTTGATATGGCCAATGACAGCAAACTTGGTATGAGTTGTTTCCTTAAGGAGCTAACGTTCCATGCCGTTTTGGCTGATCGTTTGGTAAATGCTTCTGATGAAGAAATTAGGGTAAGTAACACATACCTGAAAGTCGAAAACTGAACTCAGCTATTTTATAATAATGTGTTTATTATTACTCGCAGCATCTAAAACAAATAATCGAAGTTGACATTGCCAAGGGTATTATACAACCTTTGCCTTCTACTGTATTCCAAGCTCCTCAGATAGAACAAGCATTCCGTTACTTAGTCGGAGGCAAGCACATAGGAAAGGTAATCATACAAGTTCGGGAAGATGCAGAAAGTGTATGCACAAAACCAGTTACTGCCTTGAAGCAAGTATATTTCAATGCAGATTTGAGCTATATAATACCCGGAGGTCTAGGAGGATTTGGCTTGGAGTTGGCAGATTGGATGGTTCTACGTGGAGCTAAAAATATTGTTTTGAGCTCGAGTAGAGGAATTTCAAAAGACTATCAATCCTATCGTATTGCGTAAGTGCATTTTTATAATGGATTAATGATGTATTTAAATTAAACTTTTCCAGTTTGTGGAGGACTTATGGATGTTCTATAAAGGTTTCCACTAGTGATATTACATCATATGAAGGCTGCATTAAATTATTAGATGAGGCTGAAAAATTGGCTCCGGTTGGCGGCATTTTCAATCTGGCCGTTGTTTTGCGCGATGGTGTTTTCACAAATTTAACTAAAGCTACATTTGCAGAGAGCTTTGCTCCGAAAGCCGTTGCTACGAAATACTTAGATGAGTTGTCACGCGCAAAATGTCCCAAACTAGAACATTTCGTTGTATTTTCCAGTGTGTCCTGTGGTCGTGGAAATGCCGGTCAGACCAATTATGGTATGGCCAATTCCATAATGGAAAGAATAGTAGAGGATCGTGTTGCAAATAGTTATCCAGCGAAAGCCATACAATGGGGTGCTGTTGGAGAAGTTGGCCTTGTGGCTGATATGGCTGAAGACAAGATTGATATGGAAATCGGTGGCACTTTGCAACAGCGTATATCGTCATGTTTGCAAGAGCTCGATAAACTTATGTCTGTCCCGGATGCCATTGTGGCAAGTATGGTGGTAGCCGAAAAACGCGTCGGTCGATCAGGCGGCGAGAGCATTGTCGAAACTGTAATGAATATTATGGGAATTCGAGATCTCAAATCCGTGTCTTTAGGAACTACTTTATCTGAAATGGGAATGGACTCTTTGATGGCGGTAGAAATTAAACAAACCTTGGAGCGTGACTTCGAACTAGTTCTCACACCACAAGACTTGCGATCTTTAACATTTCAGAAATTGCAAGAGTTTGCTGATGCACGTGAATCTGATAATACCGACGTAGTTAAAATGATTTTTGCCTCTGAGGGTAAAGATCAGCCAATGGACATGTTGTTGCGTAATCTCGGTGATGAAGAATATTGCAATGAGATCTTGGTACAATTAAATACCGCCGCAGATGCTTCAAAGATTAATATGCCTCCGACAATTTTTATTCCTGGCTTAGAAGGTACTGCAGGTCAGGCTTGGTACAAGATCGGAAGTCAGATCATTAGTAGGGCTAATGTTTTGCAACTGCATAGTTTTGCCGATATGATAACGGTAAAAGACATTGCAGAAGCCTCATTTGAACATGTTAAATCACTTTTAAGTACCTCACAACCATTTTATATCGTTGGCTACTCGTTCGGTACTTATGTTGCGCTACAATTGGTTGCACTACTTGAAAAGGCTGGTTATCGTGGACAACTATTACTAATCGATGGAGCTCCTCACTTCCTAACCAAACTTACCCGACTCCAATTGAGTAAAGACTTCACAGATAATGATTTGTATGATTTGTTGCTTTCCCTTATTTCGAATCTTATCTTCCCAGAAGAAACAAAAGAATCAACGGGATTAGTATTCCATAAAATTCCTACATTAGAGGGCAAGTTAGAAAAGTTTATGGAATATATAGCTAAACAAGACCTTTACAGCAAGGAATACTCTATTACTATGGTCAATGCAATGTTCAGACGTATCAAAATGGCTGCCTACTATGATACAGAAAATATTGAACAAATAAAAACACCAATAACCTTAATTCGCCCAGCTGAAGTAGCACTCCAGGATATTGAGGAGGACTATTGTCTTTCCCGTATTACCAGCGGAAAAGTCACTATGAAGGTAATCGAAGGCACCCACACTACGATGCTGGACAACCCAATACTACCACATATAATTAACGACTTTGATCCTGCTGTGAAAGATGATAAACATTTCGAAGAATATATTCGCGACGGTAATCCCATTAAAATTTAAATTAAATTAATTCTGTTAATTCCAATTTAGGTTATATAGTTTATTTAATTAAGTTTAAATCAAGTGGATCGATCAACTTGTTATGAATAATTTTTTTTGCTAATAGTACTCGTATACATACATACATATTAGAAGATATATAATAAATGGTATTGTTAAAAATTAAAAAAGAATTGAATTTTTACATCTGCAACTTTAAAAACGCAGCATGAATAGAAGAGATTAAAATAGTACAAAATTTTGTTAATTTGTATAAAATATGTACGTGTCTGGTTCAACTGATTTTGTTATTATTATTATTTATATATATATATATATATACATTAGGGTGGCAGTATTTTTACGTGAAAATTTTAGCCAATTCGGACAATGTTAACACGTACCGCGCAGAGGTCAAAGGTCAAATATTCACAAATTTTACATATAATATTAAAATATATATAATTTTTTGTCGTTTTGCGTTTTGAATCTACAAAAAATGTGCTGCCATGGGTCTAATAAGGCACTAATTCAAAACAAAATCACATTAGACAGCCCTTACCTTCTTTAGCTCAAGGTCAAAGGTCACATAATAGGAAATTTTGCGTTAAAACATAGTCTTTATCTAAATATTTCGTATTTTTTAGTTGATAATAATAAATAATAAGCAAATTTGTTATGTGAGATAAAAAAGGAGTTATTTTTAACGAGATTTTAATAACTCTTTACTTTTTTACACTCACGAAAATGTTTTAGTAAAATTAACCATTTTCAGATATTTTCAAACCAGACTATAATGTGCGAAATAAAATTCTCAAATAAATCTTTTTTACAAAAAAAAAAAAAAAAAATAAATCTTTTTTATACCAAAAGCTAATTACAAATTTTAAAGCTTTGTATGTTTTTCTGATTCAATTGGATTATAAAAAATTGTTTTTTATTTGCGACAGACAATTTATTAAAACAAATGCGAATTACAAATTTTAAAGCTTTTCTTTGCATATCTGATCCAATTGGATTATAAAAGAAGTTTTTTATTTAAGACACCCAGTTTAATATAAAGTGAGTCAAAGAGATGTGGTTCATTTGTTAATTGCTGTTTTAGATGCATTAGGTATTGATTCATCTAATTACATTTAAATCGTTTTTCCCTTAATAAACAACGTACTGCTTTAAGAAAAGCACAAAGCGAGACGATTATGCAAAAGTTTTCGTCAACGATCCATTAGGAATCTAAACTTTTAAATACATTAACTGAAAAAAATGAAGATCGTCTTGCGATTATAGCTACAGCTCCAGGTTTAGAACAAATCTTAGACATGTCTGACATTCCTTCAGGAACTGGATTAGAAATGTCGTCAGAAGTCTACGACGCTTTAGAAGAACAAAATATTTTAAGCAGAACGGTAGCATTTGTTTTTGACACAACATCTTCAAATACTGGTCGGTTCAAAGGTGCGTGCGTCCTTTTGGTAAAAACAATCGGACGTGATATTTTGTTCCTAGGCTGCAGGCATCATATTTTCGAAATAATTTTAGCTGCAGTATATAGCGAGGCAAATGTTGGAGTTTCAACTGGTCCAGACATTGCAATTTTTAAAAAATTTAAGAAATGTTGGTTTAAAATAGACCAACAAGATTTCGAGCCAGGAATATCTCACCCAAGAATACGGGAAATTGTAGGCGATTATAAGGAATTAGTAGAGCTAATTATTATATTTCTTTGCGGAAGTCCCCCTTCAGGGAATTAAATTTTCTAAGCCTAAGCACCATGCTAAATGGATGGCTAAGGCCATATACTCTTAAAAAATGGTAATTTTTAAAAATCAATTAACAGATCCTACTGACGCTGAAGTAAATGGCTTACTTTTAACAGAAATATTGCTGATAAAGCTATTTCTAAGATACTAAACCACCTTTACTATTTAAACGAGGGGTGCATCGGATTTGCTATATTTGATGACAGAATAGATGCTGAAATAAAAACAAAAATGGTGAAAAAATGATTACGGTGTAACGGGCACTAGAATTTTTCAAATTTACGCACGCCGTGTTACTTCGGGACACTTCCTTTGAATTGGCGATTTTTTTATACCTTTTTTTAATCATCCATCCCTGTCGATCGTCACTGATAATACGACTGAATACAACCATGATGTCGATACAACCATGTCAAAACCGACGCCAACCACAGATGCGCCAGGAAAGATGGAGTTTTGAAGAGAAGAAAGATGGCAGTCGTTGAGGTAGGTCGTGGAGGCAAGCGAGTTTAAAGATTGAAAAAAAATATAACTGATATACAAAAAAGTGGTGTACAACAAAAAAAGGAAAAAAGCATGTACAACGAAAAATAAAGACACACGTTTGCTTAGCAAGTTTCAACTCCACCTATTCCGACCTCCTCAACAAAAAAAAAAAAAAAAATAGCGTACTGGGTAAGAGCCGAATTGCGTCCGTCCAAGAACGTGCCACGGTCATAGGCAAATAATAGCTGCGTGTATTTGCCCACAACAGCCGGGCTCCAACGAGCTCCAACCCACAACAGCCGGAAGCTCCTACAAACCATAGCCACGTGCATTTGCTCACAACAGCCGGGCTCCAACAAGCTCCAACCAAAAATCCCAGTCGCTTGTAACTGACAACAACAGCCGGAAGCTCCAACTAAAAAACAGCAACAGTGCGTGCACCTACAGCCACGTGCACCTAAAACAGCAACAGCCACAAACTGTATCTACCCAGTCAGTTGAAGCCGACGGATGGGAGTATATTCTGTTTAAAAATAAACCACAGGTAACAGACAATATATTTAATTTACCCTCCAGTGAGTGTAGCATAGGGTACGACACATATTAGTTTGGTGTGCTTAACACATCTATGTATACGCCTAATCTAATGAACCTAATTGGACCAAATATATATAGATAGGTTTAAACTGCAGAAGTATGTGTAACGAATTATTTGATTTAAAAAAAAAAAAAAAATGATGACTAACTGACCATATAAATATATAGATTATTTGATTCTTAAATAATCCAAATAAAATTTAAGTAACCCTATCGATATTTATTTAGGCCAAATGAATATTTATTTAACTATATAAATTATAATATTAAATTGTAAAATATCTGTTTAACCACATAAATAATTATTTAAATACATAAGTAACTATTTAAAAACTTAAATAACTATTTGATAACATAAATAAGTAATCATTTGATCCTTAAGTAACTAATTAATAAATTTAAATAACGATACAAATACTTGTTTAACTAACTAAGTAATTATTTGAATATGTAAATAACTATATGAAATGTTAAACAACTATTTGCAAATTACAAATAACTAAATATAAACTTAACTAATAACACAAATACTTACTTAATCAAAGAAATAATTATTTCAATTCGTAAATAACTAAATAAGAATTCAGATAATAATACAAATACTGATTTAACTGAAATAATAATTAATTGAATACATGAATAACTATTTAACAGACTAAAGGTGCGTTCAGATTGGTGAAATATTTTATAAAAAACATGAAATATTTCTCTAACGTAGTCTGAACACAAAATAATTTTGAGGGTTTAACAAAACAAAAGCTGTTTTTGAGCAAATAAAATTATTTATTTTCATACAAATTGTTACCGCCGTCAACAGATATGTAAATTTGTTGCCGAGTGTATTTTTAAATTCCTCAAGAATGTATAAATTATGTATGTATTATGTATTACATTTTTTTCTTTAGACTCTTTATAATTATTGTTTTCTGAAAATAACGGTCCTTTCCTGTTTGTCACGTATACCTAAAATCTTGTTTTCTTTATTTAAAGAGTAAAACATAAAACATACGGTACATATGTATACGTACATATGTATACGTACATATGTATACGTACATATGTACATGCATTCCATTGGTATTTAAATTACATGCATTTACAGGTCTAAGTCAGTGTTAAAAACGCATCAGAAGAAAATATTAAATTTTAAAGCACTCGCTCAATCGCTCGCAAATAAATACTATAATTATTTATTATTAAAGTGAAATAATAAAGTGAATTAAAATTATAAAAATAGTGTTTTTATTTGAGTATTTTTCGAGTGCTCTTAAAAAGTATTTTCCGACAGTTTGCACGTTGGTCCAAGCAACAATTCTTTAAAATTTAATATTTTATGAAAGTACCACAATGTTGGAGAACACTCAACATAACTGTGGAAAGTGCAACGAGTTGGACGACAACCAAATGGTTATGTGCGACAAGTGTGATAAGTGGTTTCATTACGGTTGCGTGGGAGTAGATAGCAATGTGGCTGATTACGACTGGAACTGCGAATTCTGCGACAACAGGTCTTCCGCTGCTGCTAACTTAGACCAAGCAAATGATCTTGAGGATCAACCGCGCTCATCATCGTCACCAATTGTTCCATCAACAACAATCACACCACCACTCGCGGTCGCCAATACGGGTACAACGTATAAAAACCCGGTGGCCCAAGTTACAATGGCTCCAATTAGTACAGCAGTACCAACAGGTATCTCGTTGCCGAATTGGTCCACAGTGCCAACTTCTATGGTTATGTATCCACATCTTTACACAGCACCTCATCAATATATGGCTGCAGCTCCTACAACAATGCCTCTAAACTACCAACAGCAAAATTTGCAAACGGGTTTTAACAAACAAAACACAGCAAAGAGTATTCAAAGCTATAGAGATTGTTTGGAAAGGGAAAGAGAGTTAAAGTTGCAGCAATTAGAGGAGGAAAGGAAAATCGAACAAGAGTTCCTGGAACGAAAATATAAAATTTTATATGGAAATGATGCCCCTTCTTCCATGAATAATAACAACAACAACTTAAATCACCTTTTAAGTACTACCTATATACAAAGGCCTCACGCAAGCAACGTTTTAAACGGGGAGTTAAGATTCAACAATAATGAAGTTGAACCAACGCCTTCACAGCTGACAGCGCGGAGAACTATACCACGCGAACTGCCGTCCTTTAGCGGTGATCCAGATGAATGGCCCATTTTTATCAATAGCTTTCAAAATAGTACAACACTAGCAGGACTCTCCAATGCGGAAAATTTGATGCGGCTTCAAAATTGCTTGAAAGGTAAAGCTAGAGAGCTAGTAAAAAGTAAGCTTCTATTACCTTCCCTTGTGCCGGATATTATTAACACGCTCCGAATGTGCTTTGGCCGTCCGGAGCATATTTTAGAACGCGCCATAAGTAAGGCAAAAAGTATGCCCTCTCCACGAGACAAACTAGAAGCGCTAATCGAGTTCGCACTTAATCTGCAAAATATATGCGCAACAATGGAATCCTGTGGTCTGGAGTCTCATTTGAGTAACCCCATGTTAGTAAAGGAGCTATTGGACAAATTACCGAGCCAACACAAATTAAATTGGGCTATGCAGCCAAGAGACGAAAGCGTTCCAATAATCAAGGCATTTAGTGTATGGCTATATAATATGGCTGAAGCAGCTAGTAAAGTGGTCACACCCAATTTTGGAAAAAGCGGTGCATCGGTAAACACACACACTGAAGCAGCAAAAAACGTCGAGAAGAGTTGTCCCGTCTGCAGCGCCACTTCTCATAAAATTCAAAATTGTGAGGAATTTAAGAATTTACAACTGAATGAGAAATGGGAGATAGTGAAAAACAACAACCTGTGCCGTCAGTGCCTCAACCAACACAGACGAAAATGTCGTCTCAACAAGGAATGTGGTGTATCAGGTTGTAAGTACAAACACCACCCCCTGCTCCATAAGGTCATCCCAGCTGACAGTCAGTCCTCAAATCAAACTGTAAGTACAAATGAAATTGAAAATACGCAGCGGAGTGCACAAATAAATACGCACAATGATGTAAATGAAGAAAAACCATTCTTCAGAATTATTCCAATCCGCATGCACTCAAAAGATAACGTTATTAAAACATTTGCTTTCCTAGATGAAGGGTCTTCAGTCACCCTAGTAGAACGAAGTTTATTTGACAGTTTGAATTTGGATGGTGTATCTGACCCCTTATGCCTCAAGTGGACAGGCGGTACTACACGAGATGAGAACGAGTCAATCAGAACTTCATTTAAGGTTTCCGGTGTCCTCAGTGACACAAAGTTCGTGCAGGGAGGCAACAATAACCGCTCAACAGATACCAGGCTAAATATACACACATGCGCCTGTCAAAAAAATTATGACGACCTTCACGACTCCGTAAAAAATTATTTCAACATAGAATCGCCTACTTCATCCTCTTTATTATCTACAGCAGACAGTGATGCAATGGAATTGCTAAAAACGACATGCAGAAAGATAAACGGACGCTTTGAGGCTGGCTTGTTGTGGAAAAGTTCTGATGCACAGCTTCCAGCCAGTTATGATAATGCATATCGCCGTCTGTTATGCCTCCACAAAAAACTCGCCAAAGATGATTTATTACGCCAGAGTATGCAGACTCAAGTTGATAACCTTATCGAAAAAGGATATGCTAAGAAAATGAGTCCAGCTGAATTAGAAGTCCCAAATAAAAAGACTTGATATCTACCAATATTTTTAACTTTTAACCCAAACAAACCCAACAAAGTGCGATTGGTTTAGGACGCCGCAGCAAAATCAAGCGGAACTTCCCTTAATGATTTTATACTTGCCGGTCCAGATCTGCTCAACCCACTAGTCGCCGTTCTGTTAGCGTTCAGAATCGGAAAATTTGCGATTTGTGGAGATATTGCGGAGATGTTCCACAGAATAAACGTACGAGAACGTGACATGCAAGCTCAACGTTTCTTGTGGTGGGACAAGAATGACAGTTTACATCAACCCAGCACATACGTAATGAGAGCTTTAACCTTTGGAGTAAGTTGCGCCCCATGCATAGCCCATTACGTACGCGACACAAACGCTGAAGAATTCAAAACAAAATTTCCACGTGCTGTGGACTCAATACAAACCACCACTACGTGGACGATCTTATCGACAGCGAAGACACCGAAGAAGCCGCTGCAGAGCTAGCCCTTCAAGTGGCTGAAATCCATGCCGCCGCTGGTTTTCACATAAGGAACTGGACGTCTAATTCAACCAAAGTTTTAAGCCAGTTATCTGAGTCTTCAAAAATAACTCAAGATGCCAAGCAATGGGGGCCACCGAAAAAGTTTTAGGTATGTATTGGGACCCAGTTACTGACGTCTTTAAATATAATTGTAGATTTGCACGTCTGCGCCGAAATGTTATTGACGAAGATGTCGTACCTACCAAGAGAGAATGCCTTCAGGTTTTGATGTCAATATTCGACCCTCTTGGATTCCTATCATGCCACACTATAGGCCTCAAAATTATGCTTCAAGATGTTTGGCGGTCCGGAATTGGTTGGGACGATACGCTAAATGAATATCTATACGCAAAATGGTCCCAATGGAAAGCTTCCATACCACTCATCTCTGGTGTCGAAATTCCAAGATGCTACTCCAAGTTATTATGCGATGCCGAGGATGTGCAGCTTCATACATTTGTTGATGCAGAGGAATACGCCTACGCTGCCGTTAGTTACCGGGTTGTACGGCTAGGTGAGCGAGTAACTGTTTCTTTAGTAGCAGCTAAGTGCAAGGTAGCACCTCTTAAGCCACTTTCGATACCTCGAATGGAGCTTCAAGCCGCACTCATCGGAGTCAGACTGACAAATTCAGTGCAAAACATCCCTCGCTTGCGAATATCCTCAAGATATTGGTGGTCAGACTCTAAGACTGTACTACAATGGCTGCGGATTGACCCAAGGAATTTTCAACCGTTCGTGATGCATCGAGTAGGAGAAATCTTAGAGCATTCTAACGTCGCAGATTGGAGATGGGTACCTACCAAAATGAACCCTGCGGATTTCGCTACAAAAACAACAGCGCAAAAGAATATGGACTTATGGTTCAACGGCCCTGCCTTCTTACGCAACGACCCAAACCATTGGCCAATATGTGAAGGCTTAGGACAAATGAACACGTTGGAGTTGAAGCGCCATGTGCTATTAATTAACAGACAACATAAAAGCTACAATTATTTAAATTATGAATATTTCTCTAACTGGAGAAGACTATACCGAGCAGTAGCAACGTTCTTGTTATACATGAATAAATTAAAAGCCGCTTGTAAAAAATCACATTTCAATTCTACAGCTACTTATGAGATGCTACAACAAGCAAAGCGTTATATTATAAAAGAAGCACAGCATAGTGAATTTCTTCAAGAAATTATGGATCTCAAACATGGAGAAACTGTAGCAAAATCAAAGTAAATTATATAAACTTAATGTCTACTTGGACGACAATGAGATTTTAAGATGCAACAGCAGAGCAAAACGTCTTAACAACCACGAAGATGAAATCGTATTACCTGCTGGGCATCACGTCACATTTCTTATAATTCTTTTCTGCCATGAAGACTACCATCATCACTTTCATGAAGCGGTAATTAATAAAATAAAAGGCCAATATTATGTGCATCGCCTACGAGTCGTATACAAAAAGGTGCGTAATTCCTGTCAAAAGTGCAAAAATTATTCTGCTGCACCACAACCACCTCAAATGGCGCAACTACCAGTTGCTCGTCTAGGAGCGTTTCAACGGCCATTTACTTTCGTCGGCATCGATTTTTTTGGCCCACTATTGGTTACAGTTGGAAGAAGAAAAGAAAATCGTTGGGGTGTAGTATTTACCTGTCTCACGATACGTGCAATCCATATTGAAGTAGCTTATAATTTGGATACCAGCTCGTGTATTCTATGCATCCGAAACTTTATTGCCAGACGAGACACACCTTGTGAAATATATACAGACAACGGCACCAACTTTAAAGCAGTAGAGAAAATACTCAAAAAAGAGGTCGAACAAATTGATTTTCCCAATATATCATCAAAATTCGATAAAACTAAATGGTATTTCAACCCACCAGGAGGGCCTCACATGGGCGGTGCATGGGAAAGACTGATCAGATCCGTCAAAAATGTTTTATACAGTCTGTATCCCACACTAAATTTTAACGATGAGACCTTAAAAAGTGCACTCTGCGAAATCGAGTCGATTATTAATTCTCGACCACTAACATTCGTTTCCGTAGAAAAGGAAGACGATGAAGCAATAACACCTAACCATCTCCTCTTAGGTTCTTCTGATGGATATAAACCGTTCCTCAATGATAGCGAAACTATTCTCCAACGATGGCAGCAAACGCAAGCATTTGCCGATCACTTCTGGCGCAGGTGGCTAAAAGAGTACGTGCCAATAATATCAAGAAGAGGTAAATGGTTCACCAAGGTACCACCAGTCAATATTGGAGCTATAGTCATCATCGCTGACGAAAATCTTCCAAGAAGATGCTGGCCAAAAGGGAAAGTGATCGACAGTGTGGTTGCCGCGGATGGACAAGTGCGAAGAGTGACAGTCAAGACACAGTTTGGCGTTTTACATCGGCCGGTGACGAAGGTGGCAGTCTTAAACGTCGGCAATCATCATGAGCAAGCTCGCATCCCTGACTCGCTTACGGGAGGGGGAATGTTACCGCCGTCAACAGATATGTAAATTTGTTGCCCAGTGTATTTTTAAATTCCTCAAGAATGTATAAATTATGCATGTATTATGTATTACATTTTTTTTCTTTAGACTCTTTATAATTATTGTTTTCTGAAAATAACGGTCCTTTCCTGTTTGTCTTTCTTTAGACTCTTTATAATTATTGTTTTCTGAAAATAACGGTCCTTTCCTGTTTGTCACGTATACCTAAAATCTTGTTTTCTTTATTTAAAGAGTAAAACATAAAACATACGGTACATATGTATACGTACATATGTATACGTACATATGTATATGTACATGCATTCCATTGGTATTTAAATTACATGCATTTACAGGTCTAAGTCAGTGTTAAAAACGCATCAGTAGAAAATATTAAATTTTAAAGCACTCGCTCAGTCGCTCGCAAATAAATACTATAATTATTTATTATTAAAGTGAAATAATAAAGTGAATTAAAATTATAAAAATAGTGTTTTTATTTGAGTATTTTTCGAGTGCTCTTAAAAAGTATTTTCCGACAGTTTGCACGTTGCTCCAAGCAACACAAATATTTGTCCAATGTGAACAAAGTGTGAACACAAAGGAAAAAATATTTTGCTTATTTTTGAGCAAACATTTATTTTTTCTTCCAAAAAAATTGTAAGAAGAAACAACGACAAATAACAGCTGAGTTCTTTACAAATGATTGTATATGCAAATTGATAAAAGAGCTCTAAATTAGTATATAAATTAGTATATAAATTGTAACTTTTTCACGTAAGATGTTATCAATATAGGTTTTTCTGTAACTAATTTGTTTATGCTCATAATAAAATTGTTTATAACGTAATGCGTTCCTGTACTATAAATATAAGACTTAGTCTTGTTGTACAGGAAATGAAAAAATTCAATAAATAAATAAATAAATAATTAGATTTAATTAGATTTAAATGTTTAAAAATTCAATATGGTTGACAAAAATATGCAATCGCGATAAATGTGCAAAAAAAAGAAGAAAAACTCGGAATTTATACAATCACAAAATATAGGCAAACACAAACATTTTTGCTTAAGCTTTTTTCCACATTTAAGGCGGATTTCGCGATATGCGTATTTTTGATTAGCCTATTGTTTTGTAACTTCATGTAACTTATTTAAACATATATATACATATATTTTTTATGTAGAAAGCACTTTTATTGTAACACCCCATCTTCCTACGGCGATGTATAAAAATTTGTACGCATCAGAAAGAGCCATCTGCACAATACTATGTGAACCTACAAAAACATTCAATATAAATAAAAAGAAATTGAATTTAGGAACTACTGTATCTTTATAGTTATAGCATATGCTACCAGAATGTGGTGGTGCGTTCATCACGACATGTTTCCCATCTATCAACCCGATACAGTTCGGAAAGTTCCATACGTCTGAAAGCTTTTGAGACACTGCTTTCCATTCCTCTTCAGTGGATGGCACCTAAGTTTAAACAATTAAAACCCAAGCAATATTTCTTATTAATTTTACTTTTAAATACTCCGGCTGCAACACCTTATAAATTGCATCGCAAACTTCGGGAACAATAAATGAAATAGTATTAAATGGAATACGAAAAACGTATTGAAGTGATCACTTGTTGCCAAGTAACGAAGAGTAACAGCTAAACGTTCTGAGGCAGAAATGGGCTCGCGAAGCACTGTTGTTCTTTTTGTTATAATAGGTGGTACTAATTTGAGCTACAGATAAGTGATACAAATAGAAAAATAAAATAATAAATAAAAAGCGACTACGTACCCAATTCCGTACCCATTGTCTTCCCGTTTTTTTTTTTTTTTTGTTTTATAGTCTCTCCCTCCAATACCACCAGAGATGCGGCTCCACAACACAAAACAAATAAATCCTCTTCGTTTGTTTGCATTTCTTTTATTTATAAAATGTAATATTTTGTGGTAAACAAAATTATATTTTTTGACACTTTTATCAAATAAATATTTAATGCAAATATTTATTTTAGTCTAAACACACAAAAAACAATTTTTCTTTTATTTTATTTTACACTATTTTTAGGCTGTTTCAACAAACAAAAATTATGAAATATTTCCGCTTAGTTTGAACATGAAACAAAATAGTTTTTTATTTAACATAATTTTAAACAATATTAACAAATATTTTCTTCAAATATTTCATCAATCTGAACGTACCTTAAAAAACTATTTGACTACATAAATAAGTAATTTTTTTGATTCATAAATAATAAATTAAATAGATACTTAACTAAATAAATAAATATATAAGATAAGAAATAAATAATTAAATGAATAAAAAGAAAACTATATAAAATATTAAACAAATACTTAAATAAATACAGATATATGAATATTAAATAGGGATTTAAATAATTAGAATAACATTTATTATTAATAAGTAAATAACTTTTCTTTGCTAAATAAATAATTATTTGGTTACAGGAATAATTAATCGAGTACTTAAATAAAAGTTATGATTTATTTGATTAATTATAAGATGAGATAATGATTAGGTAATAAATTTTTAATTACTAAACTTAAGGAAGTAAATAGTTGAATAATATTATTATTGATAAAATCGTTGATTTACTTTTATTATAATATCTTTTCTTTAAATTGTTTAATACCTAATAGCTAGTAATTACATGTAATTATATACTAAATAAATATGAATTTATATAAATTGTATAATTATATAGAAATCATGTGTTAAACATTAATAGTGTGGTTGAAATTGTAACTAGCGTGGAGGTAAGTTTACATTAGGGACATTATTCCAACATTTACTTCAAGGCATCGAATAATGTCATGGATACGTCATATGGGGTGGGCAGCCTATCCGGGATAACAATACCTGATCCCGGCAAAACGATACTGAACGTACAGAAGAGGAAGTTTTTTTTTTTGTTATTTTATCATCAATTGTCCGTCCGATTATCAAGTGAATCCCTAGCGAAATTTGTGTTGTCCATCGTTATATATATGTAATTTGCTTAAACATCTTGACACGATTATTAATTTGTGATGGCCTTAGGTGGACAAGATCCCTCCCAATCCGACTCAAGCCGCAAAAACCGAACGTGCCGCCGTCTACCGACAAGCAAAGAGGCAAAAAAAAAGAATTTTTTTTTTTAAATTCTTTTCAACTAAACTTCAGCTAAAAAAAAACATAGACACATTACAACGGGCGAATTTAAATCGGAAGATGAAGACGAAGAAGAAAGTATTCCAAAAAAGCTACAACTGAAAAAAGAAAACTTAACAAATTTAATCTCCCGAGATTTTTCTGCCATCATAGAAAAACTTGTTTAAAAAAATACGATTAAAATCTTTCTTAAATTTGGCATATCGACGGATTTTTTAAAATTAGACCCACTTTCATGGTATAACTTAGAAGAATACAACAGAGGTCAGAATATTGTTAAAAACTTAAGTGTTGTTAACGACAGTGCAGAAAGAGGTATTAAACTAATTCAGGAATATCATGGCAATATTACACATGAGGAACAAAAGCAGCACTTACTGAAGGTAATTATGGATATTTATATTTATTATTTAATCACATTTTACTGATATTTATTTATTTTAAATGTTATAGGTGTTACAAAGCAATAGGAAACAGTTTTCCGTGAATTCTACTTTATAATCTTTATGAGAAGATATTGATACATAGAAAAATTTGTCTTTCAGCACTATTTTTAAAATGGAAAACTACGTATTAAAATATCAACTGAATTTCATATTTATTAATTTTTTAGGTGCTTTTCTAAATAACTTGTGTTATTCATTAATTGGAATATGTATTTGATATACATAATTGGTAATAAAGATTTTATATTCAACATTAAATGAACAGATGTCTCGATTGACAGGTTTTGTATGTATCTGCTTTAAGACTACCCTTTACATAATGGTGGTAAACATCAAAAAAACATTAAGGTCTTCAAATCTTACTAGCTGTTAGAGATCGGGATTTAATGGCCAGTTTTTAACTTGATATTTAAATACGAAATTAGTTAATTTTTCCTTAAATTTAAATTGCGTTTGGTATTTAATTATGATAAAAGTATGGTAGCAGTATTAAATGTCAAAAAAATATATAAAAAACTTCTTCATTACAAATTGTTGTAAACTAAATGCACAAAAGCTGCATCATTCATATCCTCCTCATCTAAATTCATTGTTTTAGTTGATAATAATAACAGAGTAGCACAATGTTTTTATTCGCGGCAAGTTTATTTATTTCATATTTTTATATTTTATTAAATAATAAAAACAACTTCAATGCCCAATTTTCATAATTTGCAGAACTGTCAAAATCCTACCATATGATTTTGAACAACTTAAGCTGTACATATTAAAATTGGTGCTAGTGTTGGTGCTGTAGCTTAATTGCTTAGCGTATTTGATGATTAAGCATGAGTTGGTATGTGTAGCCCGGGTTCGATTCCTAGACGCTGCCACTCAAAAAACATCAGTTTCTGATAATTATTAGTTTTCTTTCCATCCATCATAACTAATATTTATCACAGCGCACTACTTATTGCAAGATACAAAATTAACAGCTGATTTTATCAATTACACAAATTCTCAAAAATAAGTAAAAAAAAATATGTCCAATAAAAGCTTTAAAGAACAGTTGGCGGACTTTTTTATAGAAAATGCTGCTGAAGAAATTATATTAAAAGAAGGTATTAAACATTTAATACATACAAACATATGTTACATACAAACATATGGAAAGTAATGATCACACACTGGAAGAAATTTTATTTATTGTTAGTCAGCTGTTTATTTGAAATTTGGTGTTGCATACTCGGAGCAAATAAAAGCTATTGGTTTTAAGTGTTGCATATAAATTTAAGTCTTGCATGTGCATTGCCGGGTATTTAGTTAGTGTAGAGCAAAAATATGCTTAACCTTTTTGCAAATGAAATGATGCAATACCATTTGCACAAGAATGTGAATTGCGCTAATATTTAATTTCGCTTACCAAATATATGTATATAGGATCGGTAATCAAGATCAGCAATTCATAGGAGTGCGTGAGAGTTGAGTGTCTTTTGAGTGACAATTTGTACACAGACCAGGGATGCAAATGTTAGCACTATTTAAAATTTTTCCCTATATTATTACATTGCAGAAATGTATTTGAAAAAATTCATCATTATCCCATTTTTTGTGTTCGTTGAATTTTCATATGGCAACTCTTGGTTAACAATTCGTAGTGAATTTTTTTGCACATTTTGTCTAAGCCGCTTTTATGTTGTAGAGCATTTTTACTTATATTTGCTGCGTTTGACCAGAAAGTGACTCACATTCATTTCAATTTGTTTTATTTAATGTCTATAAACGGATACTGATGGTACCGGGTAAGTTTTTTCAGAGTTTTTTTGAAATCTTTAACAAATTTAAACAAAAATTATAAATTTAATGTACCCTTCAGAGATGAATGGGCAAAACAGTTTCCGTGGTTAATCAAAGACGGTCAAAATAACAGATGCAGTATTTGTAATTTACCTATTACAGGCGGTATTTATCACATAAAACGACATGAAGCCTCTGAAACCCACATAAGAAAAACAAATACCGCAAAAGCAACACCAAAAATAAATAATTTTTTAAAATCATCTACTATACAAACCCAGCCGAATCTACAAAAAAGTTTGAAGCTGTTTTGTTGCGGAACACAATTTTCCTTTTTCTATTTTGGACTGACTCTCCAATTACAAAAATGCTTCGCATTAATAAATAGAACCAAGGGTCAAAAATTGGTACAAATATGACATAGAAGTAAAAGCTATAAGTCGACGCGCAACAAGCCGATCAATTTAATTTAAGTTTAGTTATAGGTATATGCAAGTTTTTTTCTGTTATTTAAATAAACGGATTCAATGTGTTAATAGTGAAGTGTTTTATTTGAAAATTAAAGAAGTAGCGAAGAAATACTACAAATTTAGGGAGGAGATACTACAAATATGGGCATGTCCGGAATGGACTTAAAAAACGAGCCAAGAAACGAAGGGAGGTTCCGGAGTAATGAGATGTGTGTGTTTAAAAATAAAACGAATCTTAATTTTTTTTTTAAGATTAGTAACACTCAGTCAATTAATATGCCTATACTATATAATTGCGTTACTTTCTTTGGAAAGGGGATAGATTGAAGAAGTAAAAGTGGTGAAAGTAGAATAAGGCTTTATATCACAACTCTGCAATTGCGCATTATGATTGTGTTTAGTGCAGCATTGCAGTGCCTCTGGTGGTGAGCAGGCACATTTTTTAAAGCTTGATTTTATATACTTTATTTTAATTATTTTACTTCGATGGCGTTTCAATGCTATACCCCCGAAGGAGGGCGCTGTGAGAAATATTAGTTATTATAGATAGAAAACTAATAATTATCAGAAACGGATGTTGTTTGAGTGACCTACAAATACCAACTCATGCTTAATGATCAAATGCGCTAACCAATTAAGCTACAGCACCCTCAATGTATATAAACAGAGGTATTGCGGACGGTTGCGAATTAAGTAAATGTTGTTGCGAACATGAAATATAATGTTGATGGGTTGTTTTATGTAGTTGCCTGCTGCATGCAAGCATTACAGAGAAATTTTTTGATTCCATTTTAAACGATGGGTATTTTGTTCAATTGAGTTGTCTGGTAGAACCACTATGTTCTTCATCTTGGCACTATCTAGATTATTTTGCTTCACAGTTTGCGCAGGAATTTGCTGATTTAAAGTTTTAGCAGTTAAGTTTCCTTGTTTATTTGTTGAGTAGTAACGAGCCTGCACTCTCTTCCGCTCGGCTAATTGTCCCGCCATATCAAAATACCGTATGCAAATATGCCTATCTACATATTGTTCTGACAGTGTTTTGTTATTTTTTAGAGGCGTGGCCCGATACCTGAAAAGTATTTCTTGAACTTTTTGTCGATTTGCATATTCCAGTTTCAGGCCACTTGTGATTTCGCATCGATTACACCTAAAAAATGATCAGCATATTTCATGCAAATAAATACTCGTGAAAATGTTGTACGACGAAAACTGCCGCCACTGCTTTCCCATCGAGCTGTGAGTAATTTTTCTCCTCTGTCGTCGATTATATTTGTTCGAACTTTTAATGGACTGTATATAAAATAAAACGCTGTATTTCAATTTATTTCATTTATTTAATTATTGCTCTAAGAATGTTCTCACTCAACTTTCTACCATGTTCTATATGCGTATGCTAGAACTACTATTCAACTCCATATTTTCTTTAGTGTTGCCAAAGTATATAAATTCATTACAGTGTTATACAGAAATAGTATGAATGTTAAACAATAGAATAAAATAGTATGAATATTAAAATAATGGAATAGAAATAGTATGAATATTAATAATTATAAGATATATGTAGATTACTAGAAAAATACTGCAGTCGTCATCAACATATTGGGCCACCTTGAAAGGAATCCTTTCAACCATCCATAAGCAGCGGACATATCTTTGAGATTGGACGCTTGAGGATACCTTTTGTTGTTTTCAATGAAACCACTCTGACAATGTTGTCTTTACCGGGATGAGTACATATGATCCTTCCCATAAGCCATTGTGTAGGGGGAAGATTTTCCTCTTTGATGAGAACGATATCATCGATTTGTAGATTTAGAAGTTTCTGGCGCCACTTTGGCCGATGTTGTAGTTGACTAAGGTATTCGTTAGACCACTTAGACCAAAATTTTTGAACTAGGCTTTGTATGTATTGCCATCTGCTTAGACGACTAACGTTGACATCAATTAAATTTTCGTCCGGAATTGACTTCATTGAGCGTAGTATCAAAAAATGTCCTGGCGTTAGAGGGTCAATGTCTCCTTCAAACTTCAGGCATAGTGGTCGAGAATTTAAGCAGCATTCAATTTGACACAGCAGCGTACTTAATTCTTCATATGTTGTAGATGAATTGCCCAAAACACGTTTTATATGCCACCAAAGTTTGGTGCTGACGGAGGTATGAAATGCCATTGTATCTGTTCGTTGGACATTTCTGTTTGAATAAATGGATAATTCGTGATAAGAAAATTATATAACTCCTTCAATTCTCGATTGCAACCAACGAAATTGGTTCCGTTGTCTGTGTAAACGTGAAGGGGTTTCCCCCGTCTAGAGGTGAAACGGCGGAATGAAGCAATAAATGTCGGTGTAGAAAGGTCCGTTACAGGTTCAAGATGTATTTCCTTTGTATTTAAGCAAACAAATACGGCTAACCAACATTTATATGTTCTGGAACCACGCCCTTTCCATGATCGTATAGACATTGGTCCGGCAAAATCAATGCCGACATATAAAAATGTTGAGCCTGGTTATAAGCGGCAGGAAGGAAGATCGCCCATACGTTGTTGAAATGGTCTTTGTCTGAATCGCAAACAAGTTGTACATTGGTAGACTATTCTTTTTATGACTTGCGACACTTCTGGAATCCAATACTTCAATCCTAATAAATACTGGAGCATACGTTTACCAGCATGTAAATGCTTTGTGTGATAGTATCGAACGATAAGTTGTGTTAGTATGTGGTTTTTATGTAGAATATATGGGTGCTTCTGATCATAACTGATAGACGCATTCTCAAGACGACCACCTACTCGCAAAATTCCAAAATCATCAAGAAATAAAGATAGGCTGGTAAGCTTATTTCCAGAGGAAAGTTGATTGTCATGTTTTAACGTACGAATTTCCGCTGTGTATGATTCATGTTGAGCCTTTCTCATAAGCATTCTATGAGCATTTCGAAGTTCCATGGTAGTGATGAAACCAGTTTGCCGTTGAGATTTGCATTTACAATTACCAACAAAGCGCAAAATTAGAGCAGTTACACGAAGTAGCACATTATAACTCGAAAATAGTTCAAACAAATCTGTTTGTTTGACTGATGTTGCCGTTGCGATCACTTTGCGCTCCTCTAAATCAATATCTTTTGGAAGAATTTCTGTTGATGTTGTCGGTGTAGCTTCCATTGTTATATTTTGTAAAATATGTGGCCCTTGCCACCACAGATTGTTGTTCTTTAATTCAGTTGAAGAGATGCCACGTGTAGCCAAATCTGCAGGATTCTGTTTTGACGTAATGTGACGCCACTGACTTGCGGGAATAACGTTGATAATATGAGATGTTCTATTTGCAATGAAAGTTTTCCAACGCCTGGGATGATCTCTTAACCACGCTAGTACGACTGTTGAATCAGTCCAACCATATGTAGGTACATTCTGCAATTCCAAAGCTTGTTTCACCTTAACCATTACCTTCACCATGAGATGAGCAGCACATAGCTCTAAACGTGGAAGTGTTATCTGTCTAGTCGGGGTAGCTCTGGTTTTTGATGTTATTAGACAGGTCATCATTGATCCATCTGGTTTAATAACACGAACATAGATAGCAGCCGAATAAGCTAGTTCCGATGAATCTGCGAAACCATGAAGTTCAATACAATCGCCAACGTTAAAGTTAAACCATCTGGGAATTTGTAGATCTCGAATGTTTTCGATATTGTTCTGCAGCTGTAACCATTCGGCTTTTAAATCACTCGATAGTTCTTGATCCCAATTAACACCTTTAATCCAAAGTTTCTGCATAAAGATTTTCATTTTTATCAATACCGGAGATAGCCAACCAATCGGATCGTAAATCCTTGATAATATCTGATAGCACGCGACGTTTTGTGATTACTCCAGAGACTTGTTGAAAACATACACTGTATTGGAAGCAATCCGTTGAAGTGTTCCATAGCAGTCCTAGAGTCTTTACTGTTTCTGTCTGATCTATTATCATCTCAGACGAGCATGCTCGATCTTGGGGCTCGATACTTTCCAACAATTTTTTTGAATTTGTTGACCATTTGCGAAGGTTAAAACCTGATTTCGATAATATTGAGCAAAGCGTTGTATGACGCGAACGAGCCGATTCCACATTCGGTGCGGAAGACATGTAATCGTCTACATAAAAGTTATTGATGATTTCACTGGACTCTTCTGGGAACTCTTGTGAATTATCCAAAGCAACTTGCATTAATGTACGGGTGGCCAAAAATGAAGCCGATGCAGTTCCATACGTAACTGTTGTGAGCTGATATGTGGTGGGGGTATCCTTTTTTGACTCGCGCCATAAAATACTTTGATACGACCTATCATCCGGGTGTATGAGCACCTGGTTGTTCTGTTCTATTATGTGGTATTTGCATGTGATTGAGCTGTATGTACTCGTTCATGAATTTGTGAAACTCTGCCTTGAGATCAGCATTCCTGCAAAACTGTCGTTCCATTGACTCAAGTCTTCGCATAGCCGCTGTCTTCGATTCCCCAAGTTGAAAATCATTAGTTTTGAATGGGAGTTTCACCATATATCGTCCATCAGATTGTTTCTGAACATTATCCTTGAAATGTTGCTCAGCATGTTCCTCATCAGGAGTTAGATGCTTTGATTGCACCTCACATTGTTCTATCTCCCAAAAACGCTGCAGTTGCTTATCCAGGCCATTATGTACATGAGCTATTACGATTGACCTTTCTGGTTGTCTTTTGATATTTCCCATAATCAAACATAGAACATAATATGAGATGTTCTATTTGCAATGAAAGTTTTCCAACGCCTGGGATGATCTCTTAACCACGCTAGTACGACTGTTGAATCAGTCCAACCATATGTAGGTACATTCTGCAATTCCAAAGCTTGTTTCACCTTAACCATTACCTTCACCATGAGATGAGCAGCACATAGCTCTAAACGTGGAAGTGTTATCTGTCTAGTCGGGGTAGCTCTGGTTTTTGATGTTTTTAGACAGGTCATCATTGATCCATCTGGTTTAATAACACGAACATAGATAGCAGCCGAATAAGCTAGTTCCGATGAATCTGCGAAACCATGAAGTTCAATACAATCGCCAACGTTAAAGTTAAACCATCTGGGAATTTGTAGATCTCGAATGTTTTCGACATTGTTCTGCAGCTGTAACCATTCGGCTTTTAAATCACTCGATAGTTCTTGATCCCAATTAACACCTTTAATCCAAAGTTTCTGCATAAAGATTTTCATTTTTATCAATACCGGAGATAGCCAACCAATCGGATCGTAAATCCTTGATAATATCTGATAGCACGCGACGTTTTGTGATTACTCCAGAGACTTGTTGAAAACATACACTGTATTGGAAGCAATCCGTTGAAGTGTTCCATAGCAGTCCTAGAGTCTTTACTGTTTCTGTCTGATCTATTATCATCTCAGACGAGCATGCTCGATCTTGGGGCTCGATACTTTCCAACAATTTTTTTGAATTTGTTGACCATTTGCGAAGGTTAAAACCTGATTTCGATAATATTGAGCAAAGCGTTGTATGACGCGAACGAGCCGATTCCACATTCGGTGCGGAAGACATGTAATCGTCTACATAAAAGTTATTGATGATTTCACTGGACTCTTCTGGGAACTCTTGTGAATTATCCAAAGCAACTTGCATTAATGTACGGGTGGCCAAAAATGAAGCCGATGCAGTTCCATACGTAACTGTTGTGAGCTGATATGTGGTGGGGGTATCCTTTTTTGACTCGCGCCATAAAATACTTTGATACGACCTATCATCCGGGTGTATGAGCACCTGGTTGTTCTGTTCTATTATGTGGTATTTGCATGTGATTGAGCTGTATGTACTCGTTCATGAATTTGTGAAACTCTGCCTTGAGATCAGCATTCCTGCAAAACTGTCGTTCCATTGACTCAAGTCTTCGAATAGCCGCTGTCTTCGATTCCCCAAGTTGAAAATCATTAGTTTTGAATGGGAGTTTCACCATATATCGTCCATCAGATTGTTTCTGAACATTATCCTTGAAATGTTGCTCAGCATGTTCCTCATCAGGAGTTAGATGCTTTGATTGAACCTCACATTGTTCTATCTCCCAAAAACGCTGCAGTTGCTTATCCAGGCCATTATGTACATGAGCTATTACGATTGACCTTTCTGGTTGTCTTTTGATATTTCCCATAATCACCCAACCGAATATTGTACTAAGTACAGTTGGGGAACCTGAGGGATGAGATACCTTTTCATCTAAAATGCAATGGGGAAACACATCAGCTTCCAAAATTATATCGATGCGATTTGGTTTATGGTATGCAGGATCTGCCAGTTTCAAACTTTGAAAATATTCGAGTCCTTGGTTAACTATTGTTTGCGATGGAATATATTGTGTTAGATTTGACAACCAATAAGACTGAACTATGATTGTTTTGCCGATATCCTTAGCAAAAATTTCTACTTGCACTTTTCCTCTTGTGTAACTTGTATTATTTCCACCGATTCCACATAGAGCAGTTTTATCATACGATCTATTTAACTGAAGTCGCTGAACGCATGCTTCCGAAATAAGCGTTGACTGTGCACCAGAATCCATAAGAGCTCTGCATGGCTGCAAGCTGTTGTTCTTGTCATGTACCATTATTACTGCTGTTGGCAAAATTGTAGTTTGATGTGTTGTAGTCTGTTGATTTGCATTTATTGTAATCGAAGAAAAGCCATAAGGATTTACATATGGCTGATCGTTGTTGTCCCTTGATTGATTGGTGTCAACATGTAACAGTGTGTTATGTTTTAAGCCACACGTTCTGCAAGAACTAGACTTACAGTCCTTAGAAAGATGCTTCTCCTTTAGACAGTTGAAACAAAACCCACTTTTGAGAACGATGTTCCAACGTTTCCCAATAGACAGATCCTTAAACTGCTGACATGCAAACAAAAAATGATCCTTTTTGCAGACGGGACATGATGGAGTTGTGGCAGTCATTGTTACAAATTTATTAGTTTTCCTAAATTTTGATGACTGATTAGGTATTTCCAAACTTTCCAATTCTATTAAACGGGTCTCCAAGAAATCTAACAATTTTTGAAATGACTGCCTATTATCGTCATTCTGTTGACGATACCACAGCGTAATCGTCTCTCGATCTAACTTTTCCTTTATCAAAAACAGCAATAATGGATCCCACGAAGCCACAGATTCATACAAAACAAAGAGAGGGCATTATAACATTCAACAGTGTTGTTGTAAAATTGTTTAATCTCCGACAAAGTACCATTCTTGATCGAAGGCTGAGTTAATAGTAATCTAATATAAGTTTCCTTTATTTGATCTGGTCTGTCGAACTTCTTTTTAACCAGATCCCAAGCTATTCTGTAATTACTATTTGTAGGAGTCAAATGTTTAATTATTGACGACGTTTCGCCCTTTAGTTTCGTTTGAAGATACTCTAGCTTCTCGACGTCTGACAAATTTGTTCTAGTATCAACCATGGCGTTAAATAAATCCCTAAACCGAATCCAGTTTGATAAATTGCCATCAAAATCTGGAATCTCAATTTGCGGTAAACGAATACTTGAATTGTTATTGTTTCGGTTCGAATCATTCATATTAGAGGACTGCAAATTAACGACTGATGTCAATGTTGTTGACATTGTTTGTAGTAATGCTGTTAAATCATTATTGAGTTGTGGTGTATTTGCCGCAGCTCCTTTAATTATTGTATTATCTAAATTTTCCTGACTAAGTGACGAATATATAGATTTTGCAGTAAAATACATTTCCTCGATTTCATTACGATATGAATCCTCTTTCTGAATTTCAATATCATTTTCGCATAAACCATCAATTTCATCTTGAATGTCCTTATATTTCATAAAAATACTTTCAATTTCATCGATACGTACTAAAGACGTGCATTAGTACACAACATCGCACAAGTTGGCCATGATTTCTTTTTTGAGTAAGTTTGAGTGCCTGTTTTCATTTATGTTGTATTTGTAGATGTTGTGCTCTACTCTCGTAGGTTTTGTGTAGTTGAGTTGTATCAACTTACAATACTACATACAAGTTGCACAATACAAAGTAGTATATCGTTTCGAACAGATGTAGTGAGTATTTGTGGAATACTATTTTGACTGCAGTAAAATAGAATAAAAAGACAAATTTATTTGTTTTTGGGATGGAAAAATTTTGTATTTATACCAGAAAAGGTGAATAGTAAAAAATACTAATTTTTCAAAGGTATTCATTTTAACATAACATAAAAATAAATAAAAATTTTATATAACTCGATTTCATAAATTGCTTTGATTCACGTTAGATTGGTACATGTTTCGAATATTAAAAAAGGAAAATAAATCACATTTTGTTATTAATTAATAAATAACTGTAATAATAAAATAATATAATAAAAGTATTTCATTTTAATAAAAATATATAAAAACGTATGTGCATTGTACAATGTAGTACATTGTAGTACATTGAATGTACATATAAACAAACAAAAAATAACACATATAATTCGATTTCATAAATCGCTAAGATTCACATTAGTTTGGTACATATTTTGTATATAAAAAAGTAACACATTTGTTTTTTCATATTAATTAATTAGTCAATAACTTAAAATAAAATTCGTAAAAAAATGATAGTCTAATCAGTCTTTTGAGTTTATATTGACAAACATTATTTCATTAAATGACTTTGAATTCGCTGTCATTTGAGATCTTTTATCTGTTAGTATTGTTCGAGCAATTGAAAAAAAGTAACACATTTGTTTTTTCATATTAAAGCACACTATAAGTACAATAAGTATTTGCGTATATGAGAGAGAGAAATGAATGCATGTTGTGTAGTTCCCAATACAACATAGTAGAACGAACATGCGATGTTGTGAGTAGAGTGATCAAACCAGAACGACACAACATCTACAACCATCTGTTTGACAACAGCACAACATTTACTTTACAACTTCTCGTTTGCACAACATATACAAGGTATTTACCAATTATACTACATTGTACAATACTTTGTTGTGTACTAATGCACGTCTTTAATACGTACCTTAATATCATTGTAATTGGCACTAGTGCTAGATATAAAATTATACAATCTTGTGACAGATTTTTTCAATTGTGTGCGTTTCTTTTTCAATTGCTCCATTTTGAACAAGTTTACGTTTCACAATTAGCAATTCTCAAAAAGAAATTAGTTTATTACCGTTTTCAAGTATCACTTATTTATCCAATGTTAATCCGTTTTTTCAAAGTCTTATTTGCACACACGCACACCCTATTCCATAGTTCAGGCACTTTACGTTCAATATCAGTATTAAGCTAATTTTAAAACCAATGTGATTACCTCCTTTAGCACATCTCACAATCATACAAAACAGTTAAGTTCAAAAGCCACTGCTTCATAATTATTTAGATTTATTTACACATTAGTTAAGAGACCACTGCTTTTCATTCTTGTTGAATTTAAATGTAACCGATAATCAAGACTGTCACTGTCTCACTAATACTCATGTATTCAATCTGAATATTAAACTTGTCCTTTTCACATCAATTTGTTGATCAGCTAGGTATAGGAATGTGTCAGAGTTGTGTGTTGACAATTGAATTGAATGATAAAATGCACACAGACGGACGGGTGTGGCAGGTCTTGAGGACAGAAGTTAGAGTTTAAGTTTGAAAGTAGAAATAAAATAGATAAGTCGATGCCCAACAACACGGACTATTTAATTTGAGTTTAGTCATATAAATTTTCTTTTCTGTTATGTATTTAAATAAATGCATTCAATATGTTAACAGTGAAGTGTTTTATTTGGAAAAAAGAAGTAGTGAAGAAAGACTACAAATATACATACATACATACATACATATATGTATGTTGTTTGGTGAATTATATTCCAGAACATATTTTTATGATTTCATAAAGCAGATACAAAAGGTACAACAAAAAGTACTAAAACACAAATCTTTACCCTTTTGGACAGAATTTCCAAAATGTTGTTGATGAGTTTTTATTGATATTTAAAATTTCAAGCCTGGTATCATTTATTAAAAATAAACACAAATAAAAATAAAAATGACAATAGAAAGTTGTGGTTACATAACAAAGATAGCTAATTATAATTTAAGAAAAAATTTTAAAAATCTACCTATTTGAGCCTTTTTATTCCTTCCTGGTTCCAGATTTGAAAAAAGATGTAGCCAATTGATGCATGCACGCATGGATCTATCTACGTTCCACTACGTTCAGCCGTTTAGGCGTGATTGCAGAATAATCAAATACACAAACAAAATTAAACAAGTTCGCGGAAGTGGGCCTTATATGGGAGCTACGATTAATTATTGACCGATCATCCTAAAATTCTAAAATATTATTTGCATGCATACGAAGCATATTTGTGTTCAATATTATTTGGATACCAACATTTTTAAGAGAGTTATGCACTTCAAAGTGCATAACAAAGAGCTATGCTCAATTATAGACCGATCTTCACAAAATTTGTAGATGTGACTTGGCTTCATTTACTACTCACGTACTAAATTTTATTAAAATATCTTCAAAACTGCGACCAATACTCTGCGCATAAGCTTTACATGGACAGCCGCCAGACGAATGGACGGAGATCGTTAAATGGACTTAAGGTGGGTGTTGGACCAATATTTATGAGCGTTACAAACATCAGCACAAATCCAATATACCCTCCCCACTATTGTGCTTTAGGGTATAAATATGTGCAAATTTCATAATAATTCCCATAATAAAAATACTTAAATATTTCTTTGAACCAATATATGTATCTACATGTTACAAATGTAATAACAACTGAATATACCCCCATCTTAACGCATACATATTTGACAGCGTAGTTCTATATGTAATTCTATAGTATACCAGTAGAATCATATTATGTCTGTCATATTATGACTGTGAGTAATACTACACACTAGGGATGGACAAAAGACATCGATGTTTTATAAACACTCGATGTATTGTGTTGAAACATCGATATAATCCGATGTTTTTTTTTGCTCCTAAACAATCGGAAAACATCGATGTTTTCTTTCGATACATCGAAATGACAAATTGTATACAGAACGTGTATATTGGTATATAAACATGTATACATATCTAACATTTTAGACCCTCGATTCAAAAAAATGCACTTTAATGATGCAATAGCCGTTGCCAATGCTGTATCAAAGATCAAGGAATTAATAAAAAATACTCATTTGCAAAATGAAGATATTGAATCTGATGCAGAAAAATCCGGTAAAACTGAGGATACTTTTTATAAACTGGTTCATAGAAATTGGAAAATCAACAAGACTGAAGATATATTGTCTGGTGAACTTTCAGTTTAGTTGAGGACTCCTGTTGGAAGACTGAACGAAAATCCGTTGGATATTAGGAAAGATTATAAATCACAGTTTTCCAAGCTTTACAAGATCGCTTTTAAATACCTTACAATGGGGGGAACATCGGTTTCGGTGGGAACATCGGACTCAACAAAGAACCAGGTTGAGTGGTGAAAGACTTGGAAACTTTAATTTCTAAACAGTGTTGAAAAAAAGTATTGGGAGATGTAAAATAAATTTAAGATTTTTCGAAAATATAATAATAATAAATAATTAAAAAAAAAACAATCGATGTATAAAAAACATCGATGTATTTTATGAAATATCGATGCAACATCGATGTATGTTTGTAATGCATCGCATCGAAAAAAAAGGTCGATGTTTTTTTACAGTGTCCATCCCTACTACATACTCAAAACAAAGATATGAACCTATCTATGTAGTACATAGTATGTACACCAATGTACATAGTATGTACACATATGTATTAAAAAAAATTATAGTTATTGTTGAAATTAGTTGAAATTATTTTGATCGACACTGTATGTATGTAAGTATAGTTAATTGAACTAACAAAAATAAACAAACGTAAATTAGCTGTCTCCAAACTCAAAAGCTTAACAAGATCAAGGCTGTTAAATAACATGTACATACATATGTACATATTAAGCCTGCATTTCGTTTTATGGGAAAATTTTAAAATTAGGTGTTAAAAAAAAACTTATACATAAATAAGCTGCACGAATTTTTATTCCAACAAGAATTTTTTCAGATTTTGTAAACAAAGAAATTCGGTCATAAATTTTTACCCCATCAAACAGTTTTACCCTACACCACAATAAATGGGGAGAGTATATTAAATTTGTGCTGATGTTTGTAACGTCCATAAATAATGGTCCAACACCAACCTTAAATTAAATCGATTTAACGATATCCGTCCGTCTCGCTGGCTGGATAGCTGTCTATGTAAAGCTTGTGCGTATAGTACAGGTAGCAATTTTGAAGATATTTCCATAAATTTTGGTACATGATATTTTTTCAAGGACGGATTCAATTGAAACTAGTGGAAATTGGTAAATTTTTTCACCTGGCCCCCATACAAATTGCCTCCCGAAATAGGAGTTTAACAATCATTAATGTTTGAATTATGCAAGTATCCAAACGAATTTCACCATAAATGAGTAGTAAATGAAGCCTAATCACATCTACAAATATTGTGAAGGTCGGCCCATAATTGATGATAGCTCCCATATTAACCCCACTTCCGAAAATCACTTTAAAGTGCATAACTGTCTTAAAAATGTTGGTATCGAAATAATAATAAACACAAATATGTTTCGTATATCTACAAATAATATGGTAGAATTTTATGATGATCGGTCTATAAATAGTCGTAGCTCCAATATAGGGTCCACTCCCAAAAATCACTTTAACGACCATAAATCTCTTAAAAATATTGGTATCCAAATAAAATGGAACAAATATATGTAAGTTTCATATACACAGAAAAGATGGCACTTAATGGTCGGTCCATAATTAGTCGAAACTCCCATACTCCCTCCATTAATCTCTTAAAAGTATTTATATCGAGATAGAGTTTAACAAACATAATATTTATATTCACAATCAAGTCATGGTAATCAATTTTTGGATGATCGGTCCATAATAGGTAATATCTCACATATAGAGCCCATTTCCAAAAACTGTTTTATACATATACTGGGTGTAGGGTATTATATTGTCGGGCTTGACCGACTATAGTTTCTTACTTGTTAACACTGATTTTAAGATTCCGATCGAAACCGGTTTTTATAGGCCGAAACCGAACCAAAACTAATATTCGTTCTAATCCCAACAAACCGAAACTTTTTATTACTATTAATTTCCAAAAAAAAACTCCATAAATCGGGGTTTCAATCTTAAACGGACATATTTTTTTCTGGTTTCACAGTTTTTACTGTATTCTTAAATATTTTACAATGGAATTTAAATATTTGTATTCTATTAATTATATCAAAAACTTGTATCACCTTCTTTATAAAAGTTTTAGTATTCGGTATTAGGCCGAATACTCAATCGGGCTCTACTGATTTTGTATAAACAAATATCTATAAATAATTCTTAGACCCATATGGTTTAAAAAAAATATAACAGTTTGGCTATTTTTTCGATATTAGTCCCAAATTACATGAAGCAATTCTTTAAGCTAAGCTTATTACCTTTTAGATGAAGGGAAGACAAGACGAGTACACACTTGATTGTACTAGCAATTCGTGTTTCTCTCTTATTTGTATTACATATGTGTATACAAATGTGTGTATACTCTCAAATAAAAATACGAGTGATTTTCAAGGGAAAAATTGTATCAATCTATTCAATAAAAACTGCTTCGTGTAAATTGGGACTTAGTATTCTTATTAAGAGGGTAATTTAGCCTAAAGGATAATTTTAGTAATTTAATTTGCAAAATTAAAGTAAATTTTACCCAATTTTAGAACTTTTTTACGATTTTTATTAGTTACCTAAGAATAAAATTATATAAATCAAGACAAAATGATTTTAGGGTCCGGTCTAATATACCATACGTACATACATGTGTAGATATTCTACGTAGGCAGACAGCAATTGTTGTATTATTTAACTAGTTGTGCTACGTACTTTCATACGCCAAAAGTACCAGCAATCAAATCACAACAACTACAAAACACAAGTAGTAGTCTAAAGAAACAAACAAATCGGTGCTTCCGAACGCTTTCAGACATGCCGGTACGTTCAGTAGTAGAGATATTGTACAAATAAATAGACAACGAATCAACAGCGATCGCAAATGCAATATGAAATAGAAAATAGAAAATACGAGTCTGTAAATTTTTTTATTTTTATTAATGTTTTCGTTGTTTGTATATTAAATAGTTACGTACATACATGCATGTACTCGTACATCAGAATAAATAAATATTGATTGTGACTTTAAAATTATGACTTCCTCATAACACCAAGAAATTTATGAAAAGTGTCACTAAATTATTAATTGATGTACTTATGTATTGTTAAAGTGTTTATTAACTTCAAAAATATAAAAGTTATATCGTAATTTTATCAAGAATATTAATATATTAATACATATTAATATCATAAAAAAAAACAACAAACCAAAAATTATATAGTCGTACAGTGTAAGTGTGTGTTTTTAAATTAAATTTGTTTAGAATAGATTAATTAATAAGAAACAATAACAGCTACATGAAGTACATAGTAAATATTAGTATATAATATATTTTAATAGATTAGTATCAATCGGTTAAACACATTTGAATAATATTCGATATCCAATGAATCTGAAATAAGAAGTCAGCTATTTCTCTATGTTTTAGATTTGAGAGAAATTATTAAAACATTTTGAAAACGATACAAAGTTAAATATTAAATGCTGAATAAAATAAACTAGAGATGTGCGCGTGAAAGTTTTTCGATTCTCATGTTTACTCATGATCACGCGTAAGTAAAATATTCAATAATCGGAACCGGATACCGGTTAACCGTTTTCGAATATTTAATATTTTCGAATTATTCGATTTAAGAACTTTTTTATTTTTTGTCAAAATAAATATCGAATTTTTTGTACTTATTCCTTGTTGACCTGACGCAAAACTACCAGGAATTTTTTTATAATTTTGGAATATGTGATCTCAACAGCGTATGAAAATATAATCAATGATTATGTTTTATCATTTTATATAATAATTTTAACCAAAACACATTTTATTGCATGAAACGATAGCAATTAGTTTGAAATATTAAAATTTATAATTTTTTAGTTAATATATCGACAGCTCAATTCCAAAACATGCTAAGTCTAAAAAGTGAGTTTTGCAGGAAAAGTTTACAGGTGATATCTAAAAAACCGTATTAGGTAGAACTTTGTAGTTTATAACTATTGATTGGACTAGCCAATCACAACCAAAATTTGACAGAATTTAAGTTGAAAAAATCTAAATTCAAAAACGCAAAAAAATTAAAAACATGCTAAGTCGACTTCTCGTATGTTCATGTGTGATTTGTTATGTTGATGTTTTCTTAATCAATGCAATCTTGAATTTTTCTTTTATACCCTGATTATAGGTATCAATTATTTCAATTATATGACTTTCATTCACATTTGATTATTATAGAGAAATAACCGATTTTATCGTCCCCCCAAATAAAGCAATAGCGTATGTGCTCATACGCTCTTATTTTTTATTGCACATTTAAAATCTCCATCATTGATTTTAGGTGTGGTCAAAATTTCGTTAAATTCTACTTCCAAAAAGTGGGTCAAAATGTCGTTGGAAAAAATAATGTATAATTTCTTGTTCAAAATTTTCCTTCAATAAGTGTGTAAGCTCATATGCGCTATTTTACTTGAAATTGCCACTCCAAAGTTGTTAAAAGAATAATAGTGTATTAATGCGTATCCTCCATTTTAGTCTGTAATTGAAATTGTTTATATGAGCCAGGTGTAGCACAGGAAGAGAAAAAAGACGAATGAATTTCTAGTTATTTTTTATTTACGCAATGTATACCTACCTTAATTTGTCATAATTTTTTGTTTATAATAACCCAAATTGGAAAGTAATGAATAGGTGTCACTTTATTAAAAAAACCATGAATTAATCACTATTTTATAATGTTACGAATTGATATTTTTGAGATCAAATATTTTAATAAAAATACCGTAAAATTATTGACTAAAACAGCGTATACCATACAAAATAAAATAGTGTATCTGATACATTGTACGAATTCCTTAAAATATAAAATAGCCTATATTGAGGACTTGCGCTTTGAATGACATAACTATGGTCTTAAAGGATGCGTATAATAAAAAAATTGGTCAATTTAAAGACAAGAAACGGTATTATGTATTCGCCGAAAAATCCAATATGAAGAATTTTTATTTACCGCGATATTGAAGTTTTAATAGACATCCGATTTGACAAAAACCCTATTTTCTCAAAACCCCAAACAAATTATACGCCATTGTTATATTGAGGGGACTTAATAATCTAGTACTTTTTTGTACTTTCTTGGATACCCAGAAAAAGCTACACTTACAAATTAAGTTAAAAAGTAATATGGAATTTTCAACCAGACTAATTACATTAACCCATTATTGGCCGCTACCCTAAAGCGCAGGAATTTTTTTAAACGCTGGCAGAGGGTAGCTTTAGAGACTCCAATTAAGGATATTTTTCACAAAATTTTCGTTCCCGATATGTAGTTTTCTAAATATGGACTGGTCGAAAAATCGACCACTGGCCAAAAGCAGTTATAATAAAATATAAGATATTTTTGTAAAAAGAAACATTTCCTTAATGTTAAATAAATAAAAAAATTATTTTATAAATTTTTCTTATAAATCTTTATGTTTTTTGCACAATTTGCAGCGCCGATATTTATCTTCAGGACTTCTAATAATTGAGTGTACATTTTTGTTGGTCCTGGAATCATTTGGAAATGAATTAATATCCTCACTGTTGATCTCCATGTCATATTTTAGCAAATGTGTTGTTACTTCGGAACGAAAATCAATTTGTGAAAGTAGTTTTTCCTTTTGGAGCTTTGTCAATATACAGTGAATCTTCCATGCATTGACCATTGCGTTATCTAAAGCATAAGTCCATATTGGCCACCACCACTTCTTACCCTTAATGCAGATGCGATAATTGGCCACGGCATTGTCATGGATGTCAACACCTCCCATTCCGTTGTTATACTCTTGGATTACTTTTGGATCTTCTTTTGTTTTCGGCAATACCGTTTAGCATTTGCCATTGGTTCAACTGTGGAATAATTCCATTATTCCATTATTATCATTAACAACCGAATTGTCGTTCCAACGCACTAATATTATTTCTTGCTAATCATCGAGCAACTGATCAAATTCTACGCGCTTGTTTTTTTTTAGATTTTTTAACGGAATTTTTGACATTCTGTTTTATCGAATTACATATGTATATCAGTAGCATAAAATTTTCGCTCATTCAACAGACACATAAGGTGATAGGATGAAAAAAAAATTGTCAAAAAAAATTATATGACAATCGGGGTCTGACACGTTAGCCAATAAATCCAGAACAGTTTGAGCCCCAAGACCAATGTCCTTATCGCCATTTAGGTGTACCATAATCCGATTTTTTTTGGGTCTTTCCTTTTCGTAACATTATTGTATAATAACGATATTGAGGACTCTCCAGTTGCATTTCTGCATTTAAATTCTGTACATTGTCTGTTTCTACAGAATATTGTAATTCTACACTACCAGCAATTTCTTTCAGGGTCCTCATTCTTGTCATTTTGATTTATTTCGTTGTCGTCCAAATCTTCTTCATCAGTTATAGAGCCCATATTTTGTGGTGGTATATAAACTATATCCACATCTTTGGCTGCCGCAATAGCTGCATATTGTTCGTCATCTGAATCCAGCTCGTTTAAAATACTAATAATTTCCGATATGTTTACTGATTTATGAATCGGAATACTGATCAACTAAAAAACTATTCACTTTCACAGTCATGTACATACTGATATTTTACCTAAAATATTTCAATAACAAAAGAAAATCAAAATATTCGGGAATTCCCCTGATTAAAAAACACAATGTAATAGTTAGTAAGAGTAAACTTCCGGGTGACACATAGAACACTATTGCCAGGTATAAAATAAAAACATTAAAATTTAAAAAGTTTTCTGAATGCGACTGTATGACTTACGGCCAGTGGTCGATTTTTCGACCACTAAAGTTTGTGGGAATTTAAAAGTGAGAAATCTTATAATTCACAAATTAGTTTTCTTCGATTCTTAAAATATATTATTTGGGCTTTAAAAAAAATGAAAAATAAAAAACAAAATTTTTTAATTTTTCATATATTTTTAAATTTGAAAAAAATGTGAAAAATATGCTTTTTTTTGCTGTTATACCAAAAAGTTTTGTAAATTCTTCAGAAAATCAATTCAATGCAAATATTTTAAACACCATTATAAATTTTATATTTCTGAAAACCGATCTAAAAAATCATGGTTAACTTTGGCAATAAACGACAATAAAATAGGTGGTCGAAAAATCGACCAGTGGCAAAAAATGGGTTAATTAAATTACTACTACATATACATATAATAAATTCGTGGTAAAAAACTTAGTAACATGAAATTTGACACATCGTATTAATAAATTCTTTAGTCTTTAAATTTTATATTTCCAATATTTATGAATTTAGAAACACTACATTTTTTATGTGAAACGTAAATCGGCCCATAATTCGTTATAACTCACATATACTTTCGAACAACAACAAGTTCATAACCACAATTCCGTTGAAAATATATTAGTATTTATTAGAAGTTCGAATTTTTAATGATGAAAATGGTTTATTAATGAAAATTTTAAAAATACCACACTTTAGTGAAATTGAATTTTAAGCAAATGAAAATGAAGTACTTTTACTTTCTACTAAACGCATGGACAGGTCAAGAAAGAAAGAAAGAATTGCAAACAACACATTGAAGATCAAGTATATGTATGTATCAGAGAACGGATTGATTGGTTATTTTAGATTTTGAATACAATCACAAAAAACGAACCTCATGTTGACAACATAAATCAATTCCGTAAAGCAATACATGTCATTATTCACAAAACGGAGAAGCAACGAATACTTAACGATTGGTACGAATGGTTAACGATTGGTATGAATGGTTTCAATGTTGATTGTATAAGTTGTACATACTAACAAAAAATATCAAACTTTACTACTTTACTGTCAACAAATCGCACATAAAGCAACAACCAAAATATATTTATTTTCTCATTAGGTTTTGTATTGGTTTTGTTCTTTCTTTATGTTTTCATTCACTGAAAGCAACGAATACTGGACGAATGGTGTGAATGTTTTTAGTTTTTTTCATGTGGCATTGAATTATTTCGTTGCTTGATGGATAACCGCATAACAAAAAGAGAATGTAAAATAGCAAACAGTAATAAGGAATGAGTAAACAAACAGTAATGCACATTTTTATTATTGTCGAGTAAAAGCAATGCAAAAGCAATGCAAAAGCAATGAATTTGTGAATGGTTAGCAAATTTGAATGGTCTCTTTCTGTTCTCTGGTATGTATGTACTATTATATTACTTTTTGAGTTTCATAAATAAAAGATGAATTTCTCATATACTCGTATAGCAGACATTTTATAGGAGAAATTATTTGTATTTTTGTTTTCACTCTAATAACATTTTCTGATGGAAGGGTATGTAAAGATAAATCAAAGTTGATCTTGATTTTTAAATTTTAAATCGAAGAGGAATTTGAAACGAAGTAGTGGCTTAAATCGTAGTATACATAGTATTATCCCTGCAAATAACGCGACTAGTCCATACATGCATGTAAAGACTAGTCCAAAGAGGAGTAGGAGTACTCCAAAACTACTCCAAATATATGAAAAAAGGTGGTCCATTTAACATTGCGATGTCCTAGGATTGGACCATATAACCCATCGGAGTAGTCCCAAAACTACGCCATGGAGTACTCAAGAGGGTTAGTTTTAAACAACAACAACTCAATATGCAATCGTGTTAATACGAAACCATGTCGTTTAACTACAAACTCTTGTTTAACTATGACTGCATTACATTGGACCATGTTGTAAGTAGTTCATTTCATATAAAATGGATCACGTAGTCCAATATTATTTGCAGGGTAATATTTATATATATTTTGTACTGGTGAAGTGCTGAGTTATTGAAAAACTGTGTAAACTATGATAATTCTTTAGTTTTTTGCACAAATTTTTAATTAAAATAATATTTTTTTATATATTTGAAAAACTGATACTTTACGCATAATTTACCCACTTTTGATAGTTTTAAATTTAATATTTTATACCTAAGTACATATGTATAACTAGATTATAAGATTTGTTTTTTATATAAGATTACTGCAATAGCAATATTTTGAAAGTACCCTCTACCAGATTTTACCACTTTCAATCAGATATATGCATGTAAATGCATCAGATACTAATGAACAAAATAAGATTCATTCGAAGTAGATTTCTTTTTAGGGCAGGTCTAATGTACATACATACTATATACATACGAGTATGTATGCATAAAATGTAAACAATTAATGAAATAATGAATTTGACATTTATGCACGCATGCAATTTTATTCTATTATTTTTTATTTGTTTATATCTGAATATGTACATACATATGTCATTTAACATTTAAGTTAAATTAAATGTATACTTTTATGCTTTAGCAAGTTCAAAGTTTATTACACTCCGATGCGTACATACATACATATGTACACATAAATTAATGTATACAAATTTACACAGTCGCTCACTTAAACACATACGATATACTCGTACATTTATATATTTATTATTTTTTTTTTAGTTTAATTTTTATTGTTAAAGTTCAAAGTTTGTTTTATTCATATTTAAAAGTAGAAAAATAATTTAAAACTTACTGTTATTTATTTGTTTAATTTCATTTAACTATCAATGCAAAATAAAATATTGTACTTTTTAATTTGTTTTGCAAATACTAGGATCGAAAATATTAGAATTCGATTGACAGTGGAACATTAACAAGAACGATGAAAAATAATATATATTTCCAATCGTTCCCGTAATTTGTTTTAAAAAATTCAGATATTTGTGTAAAAGATCCTGAGATGTACTCGTATAATTGCTTTTATCTGCTACACAAATACAAAACATTTTCACTTAACATAAATCGATGCTTTTTTAGAATTTTTAATAATATAAAATAAAAGAGATACGATTATAATGACAGATTCCACATTAAATCAGTAATTGAAAAGGTCAGAAATATTTGAAAGTTATTTACAAAGTGTCAAAAAATAAAATAAAATTGTACAAAAATTAATAAATAAAAATTAATTTTGGATTGCCAAACTCGAATGCAATATTTTATGTGTCTACGGTTTTTGGAATTTGAAATTCCTATAAAAAAGCTTTAATTGATTTTAAAGCTCAACAGATGACATATGAAGAATTTGTTTTACTTATGGCCGAATTCAAAGTCTTTAGTTAGCTAATGACAAAGGCTTAACTAATGATTCTTTATTCGCAATGCTTAGTTTGCCATAAGAATAACAAGTAATAGTTAAAGAATAGTTAGTATTTTAGTTTACCAATGGTTAACTAATGACTGGGAATTCGGCCATTAAACAAATAGTTGTCATTTTAAATCCGGTTCAAGTAACAGTGAAAGCTTTTGTCACAGTGCTTAAGCGATGAACTGGTGAAACCAGAAATTTACTGATTTACTCAAAACTTTTAATTTTTTTAAATCTAATGAAATCAGCATACAATAATTTGCTAACAATTTTGCCCACATTGATTGTGAATGATGTTTTTCGTCAACGTTATATATTGATAACAAAATTAAATCCAGATTCTCTTTACTTTAGATGCCTTAATATTTTTAAGAAGCTTTTTTAAGAATACCTTGCTTTTAAATTAATACAGAAATTAAAGGCGATATGACATATTTTTTTCTCTATCTAATTTTCAATGTAATGATTTTATGTTTGTAAATTATTAATGGTTTATAAAATACAAAATTTGCTTTATAAACTTTTAGTAAATTGAAAAATTATAGGACAGAAAATGTTTATTTTTAAACATATTTATATTTAACTAGCTCGGTATTTACGAATGATTTATATTTCATATAGAATTAAAAATTAAAACACAAAAATTTCAGTAAAAGAAAAAATATCAAAAATTTGTATAAATTTATTGCTTAAAAATTTTCTTTAAAATTCGAGTATTATTATATGCAACAAAAATTGAAACAATTACACTGTGCTAGTTGAAAAATGTGACAAACGGGGCACCTGGCGGGTTAACCTAATTCGGGGACGATGAATCCAGTGGTGCTAACCGTTTTTTTAGGTTAGCTCGTTTTTTCGAAATATACCGTTATTTCGAAAATGGAGGAGGTTGCACAACATATATTCGCGTAACTTAAAAACGGTTGAGTTTATTGAATAAACTAAAAAAACCGAAATTCCGCAATGAAATTTTCTTTAAGTAAGGTTCAACTTTTTTCCAATATGCGCAGTCGTTGTAGAAACATAATTTTTTTCTTTCCAAAAAAAATAGTTTTTTTTAGCAAAATTTCAAAAATTTTGTTTTTTAAAACGGCATAAAAAATTGGAAAACGCTGTTGAGGAACTCTTATTTATACTGTAATTTTTTTATCAAAGTACCTGGAACAGATAGAAACAGAAATCGTCCCGGCTTTGGTTTTTTTTTACAAATTATGTTCATGAAGGTCTTGACAGGTACTTTGATAAAAAAATTACAGTATAAATAAGAGTTCCTCAACCCATTCAATGTCATATGGAAAAGATTTTGCTGCCTCCACTCCACAATAAACTGGGTATTGTAAAAAATTTTATAAAAGCATTGAACCCAGATGGAATTAAGCGGCATGAAAGTAAAATAAGGTATGAACTCTAGCTACTTTATTAAATTAGATTTATATTTCATATCATAATGTTTTTATTTTACAGGAATTCTTAATGGACCGGACATTCGTCGTCTAATGAAGGACCAACAATTTGAACTTGCATTGCATGATATGGAGCTATTGGGCTGGAATTCTGTGAAATCAGTAATAGAAAATGTATTAGGAAATCATCGGTCTGAAAATTGGCGAATTTTAATTGGAGATATGCTAACCGCATTTAAAAACTTAAACGGCAGAATGTCATTGAAAATACATTTTTTGCATTGTCATGCAGAAAAATTTAATGAACAATCACCAGCCGAGTCTGATGAACATGGCGAGAGATTTCACCAAGTAACAGCCAGACTCGAACACTGGTATAGTGGCAAACAACTTGATTCGCTATTACGGGATATTTGTTGGAATCTGCAGGAGGAAGAAGAATAAATTTGTAAATAAAAACTTAAACTTTAATTAACAACAAAAATAAATGTTTTAATTTTTGAAGTTTTGTCTGGTTATTATATATTTCATCTTTTGTGCATAAAATCAAAAGTTGTAGACAGATTTTAATTATTTATGTCTTGTTTTGTTTGGAACTTCGTTTTCTATACCTGTAGGAAAAATTAGAAGCACAGCTGCGTTTTCCAATTTTTTATGCCGTTTTAAAAAACAAAATTTTTGAAATTTTGCTAAAAAAAACTATTTTTTTTTGGTAAAAAAAAATTATGTTTCTACAACGACTGCGTATATTGGAAAAAAGTTTAACCTTGCTTAAAGAAAATTTCATTGCGGAATTTCGGTTTTTTTAGTTTATTCAATAAACTAAACCGTTTTTGAGTTACGCGAATATATGCTGTGCAACCTCCTCCATTTTCGAAATAACGGTATATTTCGAAAAAACGAGCTAACCTAAAAAAACGGTGAGCACCACTGGATTCAGCGTACCCGAATTAGGTTAACCAGCCAGGTGCCCCGTTTGTCACAAAAAAAAAGTGTCAAATTCTAACACAGTGTTATTAATTAAAAGACAAAAAAAAATTAAAGCTTGATGGTAAACAATGTTTTTTGTTCTTCTAATGGGATAGAAAACGAATAGTCCTGACGGTGTACCGACTCTCGAGCACGCAACATACATTTGACCGTGGGAAAAACATTGGGATTCTAGATTTAACCCACACACTTTTAAAGATTTATTTATCGTCATTGCAAATGCAAGGCGAACTGGAATTGGACGCGTTTAAAATTAAATTGTAGATCATTTGGTTTCATATGTTTCCTGGGGATAAGCACTTCACCTTTAAACTTTCCTTAACCACAATGCACTACCCTTCTATCCTTTAACTTTCCTATATGTAATTATAATTATTATTAATTATATTAAAATAATCATTTTTGCTTTAATAGTGTTTGGCATCAGCGTTTTAACAACTAATCTAATCTTTTGATATTATATCACAGATCAAACATATATATCACTCATTAGAAACATTAGAGACAGTGCTTTCAAGTTTCTCCAAAAAATTTTGCTTACTAACAAAAATGAGAAGTGAAAAGGAGGCAGTAAAAATTTAGTTCAATGCTAAAATCTTTCAGACAGTTTTATCTTCTTTGCAAAGTTATAATTTCCCGATTTATAATTAATATGTTGCAATGGACAGCAATATATGGCATTATTAGACATGAATTTTTATTGATACAATGGTGCTCTGTAAATAAAATGTTCCTATTTTTTAAATTTGTCCACACGCCTACATGCCATAACTCTTAAGCTTTGTACAAACGGTTGTCAGATCTTACAACGTTGTACGAAAAATGTTCAGAAATGTCTAATAACCGTGTGTCTTCCAACGTTGTAAGAAAATCATTGACAATTTACCTTTTGCTAATAATTTTTCAATGTCAGTACATTGCTAGCACATTGCTAGATCTGACAACATTGTATGCTCTGATAACCGTCTATACATAGCTTTAGATGTACAATCCAAATATTGCCAGAACAATAACTAGACATCAGTAAATACTAAGTAGCCAGTCTTGTTATAATACCATGTCTAGTAATTTGTTTGGAAATATTTGAATTAATTCAAAAAACTTAACGCTAATTTGGATTATTTCGTTAATCATATTTGGATTTATTTCGGTAACAGAAACAGAGATAGAAATTTCAGATTGACTAAAATTGTAAAAAAAAAAATTATAAATATTTGGAAAATTAAAGTTTTTTTAATTATATCGGTAACGCTATTGGTAACTTTAAGTGCCCAGAAAGAACTTAATTGTAAGGTTTCATTCAGGTACTTTTTCTCCTTTCAGAAATTATTGCTAGACACAATATGTTTTTGAACGTTTCATGTTCAGTATATCCATGAATTAAATTGCATATATGTATTTAAGTATGTATACATGGTCTGTAAACTTAGTTAAATTTGTAAAAAACTAATAATAAAATTATGTTTACAACTCCTTATACCACAATACTATGCAAATGTTCATATATACAAAAAAATACAAGTAAAATGTACCACCCTAATATATGCTCGTATGTACATGAATGCATGTATATCTGTGTCCATACCAAAAAATAAATGTATGTGATTAAAATAATAAACAAATTATTTGTTTGTGAACTGAACGAACAAACTCATTGTTAAGTTTTTTTTACTGTAGTTTTCATATATTCACCAAAGCGTTTATTTAAGTTGTAACTTTGTCGAATAATGACCCGTATTGTCTTGTTGACGATAGAATTGTTTTTACAAGACAAAATATAAAATACTAGCTTTTTGTACCTAGCGTTGCCCGGGGTTTTATTAACTTATAAGTGATCTTTAATTTAAAATTTTGCGTCTAATGTGTCTACGTAATGTGTAAGATCTTAATTGTCACTGAAAATTTTGTTCCAATAAAAAAAACGATATTCAAGATGGCCAAATTAATGTTTTCGTATTCAGTTCATCAATACCTATCGTCGAGTGGAAAACACTCACAAGTTCTATCGCTTTTAAAAAATTTAATGTAGCAAAAAACCCAAAACTATTAACGGACTATAAAACTTTTGATCCTTAAAGGTTGACTATCAAAAAAGTAATTTTTTCACAAACATTTTTGTTTTCGGTAAAAAAAAAGTACAGAAGTGGTAAAAAAGTGAATTTACGAAGCCAATTAATAATCTTTATCGCTTTAGAACAAATTATACAAAAAGCACCAATTTGTTTTTCACTTCTTTAATTTTGGATTTACCAAAAATATGTTTTAATATACGTTATAGAAATTTTTATTTAAAATTGTATGTCTGTTTCTTGTTTTTTAATCCCTTCTAAGGGTTGCATTAAGAAGAAATTACTTCTCAAATATATTTCATAAAGCTACACACAAATTTTATTGTCTTAAAAAACAAATAGAAAGTGTACAAACAAGTACCAAATCTTAGACCTTTTTACCCTCTAAAATTAGAATATCTATGGCAAATGTATGTTTTCAATAAGTATTTTGCCGTTTAATATATGGTGAATTTCACGTCAAGTGACCCAATTTTAAAAATCGATGTCTTCCGATTTGGATGAAATTTTGAAATTTGCACCAAGGTTAGTACTATTGGATAGTAGGACAGAGACAAAATTTCAGCTCTATCAGTTCAGCCGGAGTTAGAGGGGGTAAAAGTTGGACATTTTGGTCAATTTTGTTCATACAGGGGTTTTTTTAAAATGAGTGTAACTTTTTACCTATTGGTCCTAGCAAAAATTGTGAATTCACAATATATGTATGTACAGTTAAACCTCGATATAACGACCCTCACTATAAAGAATTCCTCGATTTGACGAATTTTTTGAAATCCCCTACAACGCTCCATAAGATTTAATACAAAATACAACTCTCTATTAGGAATACATTTGTCAACAGCCTCGTTATAACGTAATACAAAGAATTATTTACCCCTATTTAACGAATTTTCTCAACTTACAACTTTTTCATAACGATTTCCATCAATTAATCCAAATTATATGAAACAGATACACACAAAATTATTGTGCTTGCAACGACAACGTTTCACACTGTGTCCACTGCGGCAATAAATCAATTTGGACCTGCTCTCCGATTTTGATGATTTTTGCACAGATGGTTAAAAACTATCTAAAGGTCATGTGTGGAAAATTTCATGCAAATATCTCCAATGGTTTTCTGTCCCGAGCAGCGCAAAGTTGAAGTATTTTTCTATGTCATATTCAAAAGCTTGTTACTTATAAACTATACACCGAATGTACCTTATAAGTATTTTTTCACTTAAAATAGACATTAAGCATTATGTAAATTAACAAAAAAAAAATTAAAAAAAAAATTTCCTTTGACAATATATTTTGAGCCAAAAAAAAATAAACATTTATGATTTTCCGTTAGACTTTTAGTTGTGTGCGAAGCAGTGCGACACATGGAGTCCTATACCAAATTAAAGCTGAGAGTCTCAGCTAACCTGTAAAAAGGAGAAACGGTAAGAATTATGTCGATAAGTTTGCGCAAGAACTATAAAAAAGGGCATAAAAACAGCAAAAAATTGGGAAAATCGATGAAAAATGGGCAAAAATCATGAAAATAGGTTAAAAATGTTGATTTTCTCAGTTGAAATGTGCACATTAATTGTGGAAATAGTAATTGCGAGTCGTCTAAAGATAACACAAGAAATTTTGAATACGAAAAGCGACTTAAATGGGCTGAAAATGGTCAAAAATTGACAAATTGACCGAAGTTCAAACAAAACGCCATAAATTTTTCCCAATGAGCCAAATTGGCACTTTTATCGGTGGAGTAGTAATCAGGGGGCTCATCCAAACACAACCATATGGTTTTCACGTTAGTACCAGAAATTTCGTGCTAAAAACTTGAACAGTGTTATTAGTAAAAGCAATAATAGTAAAAGCCTTTTTTTTAATAAATGAAGATAAAATTTAAATTTATTTATTTATTTAATAGGAGAAAACACACATTTATCCCTTAGATACTAGTAAAAAATATTGCACAGATTTGGTATAAAAAAGAAAAGCAATATTTACGTAAATACTTCATCAAAATGCATCTGAAGGAAAATTATTAACAAAAACCTTCAATAGAAAATAATATATAAATCATGATAATAGGAAATGATAATTTTTAAACTTTTTGAAAAAGGAATAATATGTTTGTAATATAATTATAATATTATGAAGCTCCAGGTATAGTTATACTATTTATAACAATAGTTTAAAATGAAATAAGAAAAACAAGTAAGAAATATACAAAAAACAAAAAAATAATGCATTAAAGTAATAATATAATTACAACAAGAAAAATAGTTTTAATACTTAAGATTAATATAATGCAGATATAAGAGGGTTATCTGAAAAGTACTAATTGGTAAAAAACCTAACTTCAGTACATATTTAGTACTTTTTTATATATTTTTGTTTTTTCTAGTTAAAGTACTTCTATTTGATTGTTTTCAATAAAATTTGTTAGGATTCGACTGGTACTCTAACCCTGGTTGTTCGTCTACAGTTCAGTAGACCAAATCATCAGGTTATACAATGTTTAAAATGTTAATTTGATTTTCAAACAAAGATTTTTGAAGAATTTGATTTCATTTATCATACATTCGTATTTAAAATAAATTTTTTATCATATAGATTTCATGAGTTATGAATTATTAAAAAACTACAATTAAAAATTAGTAAAAATAAAGATTTCATCACATTTTCGAAAAAAATAAAAAACGCACCGAAATACACAGAAAATGTTGCTTTGTTGAATGAAATGGTACTCAAACAGGTGTATTTTATTGCAGAAAGATTTTTTCTCACACTGAAACAAAAAGTTGTGTTGAATTTGCTTTGGTGCCACCAAAAATTAAAAAGCGCACCAAAAATTTAAAAAAGCACCAAAAATGGTGCGAAACGCACCAAGTTGACAACGCTGGCTTTCGAGCCATTCTTTTCTCTCTTGTCACTTTTCTTAATTTTTATTTAAAATTTTTTCTTTAAAGATGCAAGTTCTGGTAATGAAAATGAAAAAAAAAATTGCACAAAAGAAAACTTACAACAAACACAAGATAAAAATTTTTAAGTGCCATATGTATAACGATCAATTTTATATTGCTGAGAATAGTACAGTCTACTTTGATATCATATATTAAAAAGGTGCAAAACTAAGTTAATTGAGTTGCTATATGTTTTTATATTGATTTTTTTTTGTTTTTGTTACGTTAGAATAAAGAGTAAGTGGTAAAAATTTTACAAAACTTCTTTCGTTATTTACATTTTATAATCCTTTATGTTAAATCATATTGAACATGTACTCGGTTTTGCACGCCACTGTTACATATGTATGAGTATCATGCATAACGTTAACCTATTATCTAGTATTAATTTTTTTTTAAGTCCGTTCCAAAATTCAATTTTAAATTTTTTAAAAATTTGTTAAATAAAATTTAGAATTTTTGAAACATCTCTTTGGGATTTATTAAGGATTATTAAGGAAGAAAAATATACAAAAATGATGTCAATACCTTCAATAGTTTTTTTGTACCCTCGATTTTAATTTGCCGGATTTCGGAAAAACGATTTTTTCACTATTTAGGTGAATATGCTTAATTTTTTAGTGTTATGATTTTGAAATAAAACCCATCCAGAATACTTTCCGAAAGTTTTACACGTTAAAGAATACTTAATAACTTTAAACATTTTTAACAGATTTTTATCTTTTATATCTTATTAAGTACACATTTCGATTCTTTTATTTTCAGAACGTGTTTCTAAATCAATAGAGCAATTCTAGGGCAGGGGAAGGTCAAAATTCGCATTTCAATTAATAGAATAGCAATTTTTTATTATATATTTTTTTTTGAGAAATTTGGAAACTGAAAATACAACTTAAGATTTAGAAATTAGAAACATTTTACTTTTATACAATTTAATTGCGCTTGACTGTAGTAAATATATAAATAAATAGTGATTTATTTCATGCTTACCTTGCACTTATAAATAAATATGTATATACAAATATCAAGATTATTAACAAATTGCCAGTAGAATATTTAATTTTGTATATTTTTTCTGACTATTTAGTATTTTCTTCATTTTATTTATTCATTTAATGTTTCTTTATAATATTTCAGTTGGAATTATAATCTCAGCTCGCTCAATTTGAATGTATGTAGAAATATTACATACGATCAAGTCCGTATGTACGAGTACGTGTCTCTTCGCTGTGAAATCATCAAGTTATTAAAAGTCTCAAATGTTCTGAAGTGATCCCGGCTGACATTAGAATTAATTTAAAGCAGACTGCGTTGTGTTTGTTTTAATTATTTTTATTCTGTCTATAAAAACAACTACAAGTAAAAATGTTTATAAACAATTTCTTAATTGTTTTGGCGCTTCTTACAATGTTAAATGAGGTTCAGTCGAACGATAAATTCGGGTAAGTACAATAAAACTGTATAATATTGCCCTTATTCATAAAACTTACAACAGGTTTATAAACCTGTTTATAACGTGGTCATAAAACTAAACAATCATTATATGTTATTGCATTAAATTAACTTTCTACTTACGTTGTAATATTTGAAAGTCAATCGGATTATCTCGCATTTTTAATTTGATTTCGTTTAGTGTCAATCATACTTGCACTTCGTATTACGTGATTATTAAAAGATTTTAGTAAGCTTTTAGTTTTAAAGTAAAGTTCACTGAGTTGTATCGATATTAGAGTGTCACGTAGGAATGTAATTGGAAATTGTTCTTTATATATCAGCCATTTGTCAGCACGGAGGTTATATCCCGGAAATAAAGCTGCAGACACATAACTATACTACAACTCATACAATACCTCCCATGTTCTGTGTCATTTAACTCTATCTGTTTGCAATAACAATGACCATATCTTAATTTTTTTTTAATTTTAATATATAAAAATGATATATTCGATTGTGCTGATTCGAACCAATATAATACGTAGATTCATGCAAAGTTTTATATCATATATATTTTGATGTAAAACCTTTTATTGGTTTAACATATTTTGTATGTTTTTAGACATAACATTAGCCATAACTATTTGATTCAAATTTTTATAGGTCTCCTCGGTTATGTTCTATTGTATTTAATTGTTTTTAAATGTCTGACGACCGGACATTGTTTTCTAAAAGTTCAGCTTGAACCGATTTTACACATTCCACTACCAAATAATATTTGGGAATATTTATATTCCCTTAAAACCTTCCCGCTGGGTTATCCACAGACAGACGAACATAGCTAGATCTAAGACTTTGAACCTTATAAGGGTAAGCTATCCCAATGTCGAAGATGGTAAATAATATCGGTCTATATTTATCCTTCTACTTTAGAGTTTTGATCACTGTATATATATAATACAAAAAATTCCTGAAGAAGCTACACAAATACGTAGCGAAATATTAAAAATAAAAATTTTTATTTTAAAAAAACAAGACCATAAGCTTGAACAGTTTCTGTAATAATAATTTGGCGAGTCTACTATACCTACATACGAGAATACACGAGTATGTAAAAAGTCAATGATCTTAACTAAACCTTGAATTGGGTACTAGCTAAACTAAATCTTAAGAAGTCTAAGGCCCGTTTTCTCAATGTGTCGATAAACTGTCTGTTACTAAATGTCGACATAAATTTATATGACTGATAATATACTCGTTAAGTTATTGTAAAACCTAAAGCTTTGCAGGAAAATAATTTCCTACGTTTCGTATGTGAAGATTGTATGCAGTACATACACAATGTTGATATGATCCTAAGGGATATACAAGAAGATGTTCATAAAAATAAACAAAACCTAGTAAACTATAAACATGAATTTTCATCATCACTAAAACAAAACGAAAATGATTGATTCAAACGATTGTTGGAAGCGATAGAAAAACGGTACGAAGAAAGGTTGAAAAAAATGGACATTGTTCAAAAATCATGTGAAAAAATGTTGAAGAAGTTAAAAAATTATATCTTAATGTTAATGATTTTGAAAACAACAACAAAGAAATGTGCAAGTCGTTAGAAGAAAAAAACCTAAATATGTGTAACGAAATAAAGAAGGTAATTAAAGAAACCAACAAAAAACAAACAAAAATGTCATATGCAGAGTCGGTAAAAAAAACACCGCTACCAGATGTGAACAAACAGGTGCCTTTAATTGTAAAACCTAAAGTAAAACAAGGGGTAGACAAAACACGGGAAGCACTAAATGATAAAGTTGATCCAGTTAATTTAAAAATTATAGGTGTAGAAAATAGAAGAAATGGAACGGTTGTTATTCAAAGTGAAAATAGCGAAGAAAGAGAGAAAATAAAAATTACAATAGAAAACGAATTAACTGAAGGATATGAAATTAAGGTGCCGAACCCAATTGAACTAAGAGTTAAAATAACGGATATGACTTTTAAACATGAAGAGAATGAAATGATTGAGAAAATAAAAAAGCAGAACCCAAATATCTCTAACGCAAAACTCAAAATAATAGAAAAATACGAAATTAAAAGAAGTAATAAAACAATTTATAATGTAAAAATGGCAGTCGATAACGAAAGATATACTAAAATGATAGAAGCAAGAAAAGTAAATATTGGATGGGAAAGATGTAGAGTGCTCGATGGAACAGATGTGACGCAGTGCCTAAAATGTAGAGGGTATAATCATATCGCAAAAGAATGTAAAAATCAAGAAGTATGCTTATGCTTGGTTTTCACTATGTCAGTTTTGTTGTCAAATTGTCCAAATTGTTGGTAATTTCATAACAATTTAGACAATTTGACAACAAAACTGACATAGTGAAAACCAAGCATTAAGATGTCATGGACAACACAAAATAAGAGAATGCAAAAAAACGGAAATGATAATGAAATGTATTAACTGCATAAAAATGAACAGTAAACTTAATATGGATTTAGATGAAAATCATTTTACAAATAGTAGAGAATGTCCAGTATACCAAAATAAATTGAACTTAAAAATGAGAAGAATTGGCTTATCGGTTTAACAATCAAAAAATATTCGTGCTCTATACACAAATGTGCAAGGATTATTAAATAATTATAATCAAGTGGAAAAAACGGTTAATCGTCTAATTTGCCCATAAACCGCTGATTCAGCAACACTTTTAATATTTCAAGCTTGAAATGTCAATTTTAAGTTGAACAATTTTACATTTTTTTGACATAACTTAATTTTTTATCGATAACTTTAGTAAAATGTTTGATAGTTTGCCATTTATCTTAATACTGCTGAAGTCTTTGCACTTGGTAAATTTTTGTATTACATTATATTTATCCTGTTCACCAAAACTTGAAAAATGCATTAAAAATGCAGTGTCATAAGGCCTTTAACAATTTTGGTTTTCTCAATTTACTGACAGAAACATTATTTTCATTTGGCAGTACCTCTCAAAATTTATGTGAAAATTGGGAAGTCTGTCTTCAAGTGACAAGTTGTTGACATAAATCAGCTGTTTCCCAAATGTGAAAAAATAACAAAAAATAGAATCAAAAAAACAAATATTTTAAAAAATAAATAACATCCAGGTAGTTAGGTCTGGCATGATAAACTCTTTCAACATTCACTTGGAATTCATGTTCTTCGAGTTCATCCTCTATCAAATTAATGTTTATTCCTCTATTCTAAAATCTATTTAATTTTTTTACAAAAACTCAAGGTATTGCCACATAAAAAATATGAACAGCAGTCAGCTGATTGAGTTTATCTGTACAACAAAGAAATAATCGGCAGATGAGAGCTGGTTAGCTTTGCCACAGAAAAGAAGCAAATGAGACATTGAGAAAACCATATTTCTTCAATCGGCAGTTTTTCGTTGGGGAAAAAGACAATCGCCTAATGAGAAAACAGCCCTAAGTGTTTAATAATATTTAATCTCTCCATAGCCTGATAAAATTAATCAAGCTTATGGTCTAGTTACCAATTTACAGAACCAAAGTTAAGAAAGGATGACACATTTAATAGAAACTCTCCTTTATGTTACAAATAATATAAACACAAACAAATATTTACTAATAAGTAAATCTTTGATCTTTTTTTTTTTAACTTAGAGTCAGTTATAAGTAGGCTATTCATTCGAATAATGATCGTTCGAATAATCGAACAATTTCTTATGAATAATTATTCGACGGATTTCAAAATGATCATTGTCATATAAGGAATAATTCAATTAAAGAATAATGGAATAAAACGAATAAATATGTTTTTGTTAATTTTTCATTTTAATTATGGACCGATTTGCACAAAATTTCATGTACAACTAATTATATTTGTTTAGATACGTGCTTAAAATAAACATACATGACATTTGTATAGGGGCTAATTGAAATAGTGGACATATTTCAACCAATTTCAATCACAACCGTTATTGAGCCAAGAAATAATATGTTTCAAATTTTATCGAAATATTGTCAAAATTGCGACCTGTACTCTGCACACAAGCTTCAGATGGTCACCCAGCCACACGGACGGACGGACAAATATCGTCCGTCTCAAACATTAAACATCACTTTGACTCATGAAGTGATTTTGAGTCGATACTATAAGGTGGATATTATACCAATATTTTCTCACAATGGTGGTATAGGGTATAAAAAGTCGTAGTTTAACACAATTCTGATTTAATTTTATTTACAAAATAAGACATTTTTAATAAACAGTTATTTTATGTACAGCATAAAAATTCGATTAGTGAAAATTAATATGAAATTATGTTAAGAATTTGTATTACAAACGGCTCTGAAAGCTTCTTAAACAAATATATAAATGTTATTGCAGTAAGTTATAATTCTAAAAGGAAATCTGATATTTATTAACAAATTTTGAACGAGTTTGAAATGTATTTGGAAACAGATGTTTTAGAGTCCATATTTTGGCGAAATATTGAAAGTGATTGCACACAAAATACTTATGAGTATATATTATAAATATAATAAGGGATGGATAAAATGTCAAATATAGTAAGAAGAAGGATATTACTAAATGATTTCAATACGCCGAATTGAAATACCTATAATATACAAGAAAACATAATAAATAATAGAAACGGAATCATAGTGGACCGCTTTGGTTGCAATATACGAGTACATTGGATTTCATTTGAACCAGTGACATCATTACAAGCTAACCTAAATTTGTGTTGAATAAGGTGTTGAATATGTGACAGAATTTGATATTTGATTTAGGATGGCATTGATGAAGACAACGTTGAAATAGACAACAACCTATTTATTAAAATTTGTATAAGAGACTTGATGAAAAACAACATGTAATTTTACTTTATTTAAATATTTTTGAATTATTCCAATAATTCTATTATGTAATTTTAAATATGTGGTCGAATTATTCGAACAAGTTTAAATGACTTATTCGAATCATTCGTTTTATTCGAACAAAAGAAAAATCTAATTGGTTACCCTAGTTAGATATACTGTATAAAAATACTGAATTTTATAATTTTGTAATTTAATTATTTTTTACAATAGTCAGATAAACATTTTGCAACAAAAGCAAACGAATTTACATCAAAATGCGGAAAGCGAAATAAAGACGAGATCTCGAAGGGACAATGAAGACGATACTGAAGTTGGTTGGTCTATAATAAATGAAGAAGTTGATACTGTTATACCTCTGCTGTTGGAACATTTGCAAAAATTACAAATAGAGCATTTACAACTACCTGACATCAAGGAGAATCTATCTGTGGTAGGTAACGCATTAAAATAGGACGTTCTTTGTCCACCAAAAGCAAGAGCAACATATTTCAAACTATTTGTTTCAGAAGCCCCTGTTTTTAACATACGAAGCTGGACTTTATCTAACGAATGGCATCGTGTACAATGTTGCAGGGATAGAACGTTATGGACCGGCCTACATGACTTATAAGGATAAATCATTTTTAACACGTTTCTATTTGAACATAAAAAATTTACAGGTAATTTTTGAACAACAACAAAAATCAATTATTAACAATCTGATTTAGTAAAAAAGTTATGAAAAGTATATTTTGCATGTACGTTAATTAGAGAGACGAAGTAAATTGGTTCTTCTGTTCTTTTATTTTCTGAAACGGGCGTTATATGAGTGCTATGACTAATTATGGACCGATAGTAACAATATTAGGATCCATGATTTGTGCACATATTAAATTTTTTAATTCATTTAAACTCTCAACCTCAATTATTAACCGATTCTTAAATTTTAGCTGTGTTTTATTTCTATATAGAACTTATTTTTTAGGAAATAAAATATAAATCAACATTTGTGACCAATAAAGTCCTTTTTCGAGAAGACATTTGTCTAGATGAAATAATAGACAGAATTTAACCGTGGGCCGAAAAAAAATTACACAAATTCTATCGAAATATATTTCATATTGCGAACTACACTTTACGCATAAGGTTAACATAGACTGGCGGAAGGACAGATGGTTACTTTCATAAGTTCAATTCAATTCATAGACGGTACGGTTGTGCCTCTCCCTCATAATTTAATTGCTCATAAGTGGTCAAGTGCATTTTCCATTTTATTTTATTGGATAAAGACAAATGTGTTTAATTCTAGCCTCTATTTTATGTTCATCCATTTTAAATAGTCTATCGATTACATTTTAAATATTGATTACATTGAAAGTATTGTCTTATTTTGTTATGTTGATTTGTGCTAGAGACCTGTGCAAATGCATTTGAATGCAAAAACAAGACTATCAAGAATTTTACAAGTTCTTCACTGTAGTAATGTCGCTTTGGTTTACGTGGTAGTTCACTACGTGCGAACACTTAAGTAGAGCCGAAGGGACCCCGTTAAAAAAAAAAAAAAAAAAAAAAAAAAAAAAACAAACGCAGTCAAGAAACATTTTAAGCATGTCTGGGTATCTAAAGATGTCAAAAAGAAAAATTTCGCTGAGTATTTATTAGAGAATAAGATAATAAAGAAGATACATACAAAAGTATTTGTGTAGAGTTTGTATTTTTACATTCATAAGTAAGAATGTTAGTTTTATTAAACAAAATAATAGTTCATATGTTCACTGTTTAAAGTGGGGAGCACAAATGAGTACATGTTGGCAAGAATTATAGAAATGAAATTTTCGCCAACCCCAAACACAAAATTTTAATTTTTGTTTAAAATATTTTTTTGTTTTATAAATTTTTTAATAAATTTCCGTTTTCTTGTATAATATTCATAGATATTTCGGCATTAAGTGACCATATTCTAAAATGCATATTTTTACTTATTCTGCTCCTTCGATTTCTCTTGCTTTTGTCATAAGTATGTGTTTGCAAATATCCAGTTATGAAAATATCATCGAAATCAAGAAAAAGCGTATTGGTGTCGTGAATTTTTGGAAATTCGAAAGTTAATTAAAATACATAATATTATACATACATACACGTATAAAATAATAATATTATAATTTTTTTTTAGTTCGAGTACAACTTTTTGTTAAAACTCATGGCTTTGGAAGGATTTGGCAAAGTTATTGGATCTCTGGAGGACGTAGTTATCTATGCTGAATTGGCAGTTGATATTTTAACATTTAAGATGAAATTGTACGATTTTCGCGTTATTCAATTCAGGTTCGTATGTTTCTATATACCTAATAACAATAATATTTTATAAGCAGAGCGACCAGAAATATGTACTTCCATGCTTATTTTAACGTGAGTTGTGTGAAATTATGAATAAGATATTTAACGCGTTAACCGAAATGCAAACAAGTCCTCTTTGCTTTTTGTTCATTTTGTGATATCATATAAAATAATTCTACCGGGTGAACATTTTTGAACTTCTTATTTGGATACTAATTGTATTTTTAACTAAGGGATTAAAAACTAAAACTTTCATATTATTTCTACATTTATATTTTTCATAATATGTATATGGAAATGCAAAGTCACCATCACAAGGAACAACATAAAGTCCTGTGCTAACTCCGCATACATATCGTCCCCTCAATATAACAATAGCGTATAATTTTTTTGAGAAAATAGAGTTTATAATTTTTGTCAAATCGGATGTCTATTAAAACCTCAATATCGCGGTAAATAAAAATTCTTCATATTGGATTTTTCGGCGAATACATAATACCGTTTCTTGTCTTTAAATTGGCCATTTTTTTTATTCTACGCATCCTTTAAGACAATAATTCTGTCATTCAAAGCGCAAGTCCTCCATATAGGCTATTTTAACAACTTTGCAGTATCAATTTCACGTAAAATAGCGTATATGAGCTTACACACTTATAGAAGGAAATTTTGAACAAGAAATTATACACTATTTTTTCCAACGACATTTTGACCCACTTTTTGGAAGTAGAATTTAACGAAATTTTGACCAGACATAAAATCAATGATGGAGATTCTAATATGCAATAAAAAAATAAAAGCGTATGAGCACATACGCTATTGTTATATTGAGGGGACGATATTGTTACGGAAATGTATTTCAATTTAAATTTAACGTCTGGTATTAACATACATACATACATTATGTTTATCAACATTTGCATTTGTAGAAGTTTCCATTTATAAAGCACTTACGCCTATTCTACAATCTGCATGGCTGAATAATCAAATACAAGAGAGCTGGAGGACAGTTGGAGTGATTGTAAATATTCCTAAGAAAGGCGATCTCAGCTATTCCAAAAATTGGCGGGGAATAACTTTACTTAATGCCATCAACAATGTATTTCCTCTACTCCCATTACAAAGGATCACGCCAATTATAGAACCTCTATTACGCCAAGAGCAAGCCGGTATTAGGCCCGGAAGATCATGTGCAGATCACATTAACATCCGCATCATAATCGAGCAGTCTAGAGGGTATAATAGTCACTTGTATATGCTATTTGTTGACTTTGAACGTGCCTTTGACACCGTATACAGAACTGCCATATGGGCGGCCCTTAGAAGCCAAGGTATACCAGACAAGATTGTTGACCTAATCCGAGAGCTATATAATGGGGCTGAATCTAAAGTGAGATTCAATGGAAAAGAGAGCTGCTCATTCGAACACACCGCAGGTGTTAGACAAGGTTGCGTTTTATCCCCCACATTATTCCTTATCCTCCTAGACGGGGTAATGCTTGTTTGCCCACCGATTTGATGATATGCAACAAAAACTCATATGCCTTGATTAGAACGCTCTCACTTAATCGAGCCGTAATTGAGGACGTTGACTCTTTCTGCTAGTTGGGTAGCCGCATCTCGAAGGATGGCGGTTCTGGTATGGACATAACGGACCGCATTAACAAAGCCAGAATCGCATTCCACTCGCTAAATACAGTCTGGCGAGCAAACAACATTTCTATACCCACAAAAATTAGAACTTTTAATTGCAGTTTAAAATCCGTCTTACTTTACAGCTGTACTACATGGTTCACAACGCAAACCACACTCAAAAAGTTGCAAACATTTGTTAATCGTTGCCTTAGACCAATTCTGCGCATATTCTGGCCACTGTGGGTAACTAATGAACAACTTTTGTACTTGGACCAAATGTGTACCGATTGAGATAGAAATCAAACGTCGAAAGTGCTCTTGAATTGGCCATGTTCTACGTAGGCCAAGTAATGAAATCCGCAGAGGTGAACTCGATTGGAACTCGCAAGGTTACCGCCTGCCCGGTCGCCCACGAAAAACTTGGGTCAGGATGTTAAGAAGAGAAGTCGAAAGCTACAACAAATCGTGGATCCAAGTCAAAGCTCTAGCCAATGATTGTTCTAAATGGAGAGAATTTACGGACGCCCTATGTTCAAAATGAACTTTTATATAATAAAGCGATATATACAATACACTGTTCAAGTTTTTAACACGAAATTTATGGTACTAACGTGGTTGTGTTTGGATAAGCCCCCTGAATACTACTCTACCGATGAAAGTGCCAATTTGGCTCATTGGGAAAAATTTATGGCGTTTTGTTTGAACTTTGGTCAATTTGGCAATTTTTGACCATTTTCAGCCCATTTAAGTCGCTTTTCGTATTCAAACTTTCTTATGTTGTCTTTAGACGTCTCGCAATTACTATTTCCACCATTAAAATGCAAATTTCACTTGAGAAAATCAACAGTTTTAACCTATTTTCATGATTTTTGTCAATTTTTCATCGATTTCCCCCATTTTTTGCTGTTTTTATGCGCTTTTTATAGATCTTGCGCAAACTTATCGACATAATTCTTCCGTTTTTCCTTTTTGCAATATATTATGCAATATTATTGCTATTTGAAGTACCCCAACTCACTTTTCAAATACAAAAATCATCCACCAAGGTTAGTACTATTGGATTATAGGCCAGATACAAATTTTCAGCTCTATCAGTCAAGAACTGCCGGAGTTAGAGGGGGTAAAAGTTGGACATTTTGGTCCATTTTGGTCATACAAATTTTCAGCTCTATCAGTCAAGAACTGCCGGAATTAGAAGGGGTAAAAGTTGGACATTTTGGTCCATTTTGGTCATACAGGGTTTTTTAAAATGAGTGTAACTTTTCACCTATTGGTCCTAGCAAAAATTGTCTAAAGGACTTCAATCACTCCAAAAATATTTTTTTTTAATTTTTAAAATTTTTTTTTTAATTTTTTTGTAAAACTTATTTTCTTTAATTTTTTTTTTCAATTCTTTTTCTCAAAAGAAAGCTTATACAATTTACTTTAACAATAATAATTGTTATACCTGGAACAGGTACAAACAGAAATCGTCCGGGCTTTGTTTTTTTTTACAAATTATGTTCATGAAGGGTACTTTGATAAAAAACAAATTACAGTATAAATAAGAGTTCCTCAACCCCTTCAATGTCATATGGTGAGTGCTTTCGAAAGTGAATAGTGAAGTTTAAAGTCTTTGCCAGTATTGAGTCTAATCATTTATATTGAAATATCTAAGATGGAAGCGTGTAACAAGTTTCATAACTTTTGTTATGTGTGTGGGAAATATACAAATATGCCAAGTCGCCGTAAAATGACTACTGAAACAATTAACTTGTATGAAACATATTTTTCTTTAAGTGTCATATGTGGCAAGAGTTGGTCACCATCAATAGTGCGTACAACGTGAATTTACCATTTAAATAAGTGGAAAAATATGGAGACGCCATGTTGAAGATGAGTGTTATCGTGCATAAATCATACAGCCGACATGAACAGAAGAAAAAGTGGTTCTATATCTTATACTGCAACAATATATGCTCAATTTCCGCTGCCACATTCTGACGAAATTCCTGTTCCGGATAGCCAAATACCAACAGAAGTTATTCCCTCAATAATTCAATCTGTTGAAACCTGTGGAGCAGCTGCATCGATGTATCAACCGTCATACATCACGATTCCATGTAATCACAACGAAATCACGCAAAATCGTCTGGATATAATGGTACGACGCCTAAAATTGTCTCAAAGACAGAGCATTCTCTTAACAAAAGAGTTAAAACAAGCTAATATTTTAGCACCAGACGTACAAATATACGGGGCTATCAATCGCCATCGTCGATTTACGACTTTTTTTAAATCTATTGAGAATAATTCTCTCGCGTATTGTACTGACATCCGCGGCTTGGTTTTAACAATGCAACATGAATATAATCCTGAAGATTGGCGCTTATTCATCGATTCGTCTAAAAGTAGCTTAAAAGCAGTTTTGCTACATGCCACTAATTTAAAAACACATATTCCGTTAGTATTAAGCACAAATACTAAAGAGACATACGCATCAATGAAAAAAATAATAGAGTTAGCTAATTAAATATGAAGACCACAAGTGGAAAATATGCGCAGATTTAAAAGTGGTGGCTCTTTTAAGAGGCATGCAATTGGGCGACCAGTACAATACACGGGATTGGGCTATACGTGAGGAAAGCAGATTGCATAGAAATAATATTATTGAATTAACACCTGTGCCGATGGAAAAGATTTTGCTTCATCCACTCCACATCAAACTGGGTATTGTAAAAAATTTTATAAAAGCATTCAACCCAGATAAAATTGCTTTTACCGAATTGCGCTGATTTTTTCCACGATTAAGCATGTAACATGAAAGTAAAAGAAGGTATGAACTCTAGCTACTTTATTAAATTAGTTTTATATTTCATATCATAATGTTTTTATTTTACAGGAATTCTTAATGGACCGGACATTTGTCGTCTAATGAAGGACCAACAGTTTGGAACTTGCATTGAATGATATGGAGCTATTGGGCTGGAATTGTGTGAAATCAGTGATAGAAAATGTATTAGGAAACCATCGGTCTGAAAATTGGCGAATTTGAATTGAAGATATGCTAACCGCATTTAAAAACTTAAACGGCAGAATGTCATTGAAAATACATTTTTTGCATTGTCATGCAGAAAAATTTAATGAACAATCACCAGCCGATTCTGATGCACATGGCGAGTGATTTCACCAATTATGTAATAAAAACCCTTCAAAATAAAGATTTCTGTTGTATAAATGTTCATCGAAGTTCACATTTTGTTAAAGGCTAAATATAAGAAGAACTATGGGAGCCATAAAATCGCTAGCTTCAGTCGGGTGGGGAGGTTCGTGTCCTTCTCTATCTAGTCTCAGAATACAGATTATATTTATTTTATATACACTCCCTAAATATTACCAATACTACGTTACAAAGGACCATGATATCTATATTCATATAAAAACAAAACCCCGATATAGTTAAAGTTGAGCAAAGAAATACACAAGGGTTGAGATAAGTTTACCTATATTTTAAAGAGTTTTCAAGGTGTTAGTAGAAAACTATGCTTCAGAACCCGCGCCTACCTACATTCTAACAGCACAAGATTTTAGTCAGAATCCCGAAATTTTAGATATATTCTAGCTTACTATACCATGATTGAAAACATAATGAGAATTTTAGCAAACCATATAGAATTTATTTAACAAATTATTCATCCATTAATATTTCGCGAATAGTAAAATATAGGTAAATAAAAATATATAAACATTAGCAAATATACTAAACTAAATATACATAATAATAAAGATATGACATTTTAACAATTAAGCAAAATTGCAAATAACAAAAATAACAACTTTAAAAATAAATGATTTACATTAATATGTAATTAACATGTACTTAGTTAGTAAAAGAGATTACAACTGTTCTTAATATGACGTCATAATAATAAGAGTTTGTCTTTTCTTTGTTTATTTAAGCTTTTATAAATTTGAGAATGCTAAATGAAGGTTTAATTTTAATTTTGGGGCTCTTATTATTGCTTACATTATATTAAACTGTGCAATCTATTTTAACTGTATTTTTATAATTCAAGTATTTGTTGTTTTTGTTATTTGATTTTTATTTTGTAATTTTTCGTATATGTAAGAGAGTTTTGTTTTACATATTATTTATTTTGTTTTTATCACTCACCAACTTTCATGAAGATGTAGAGGCCTCTCGATCTTTACACGTTGTTGTACCAAATGATGTTTCTCTTAAAAAAAATTTATAAAATCTTGTATATATTTTTCAAGAAATAAAATTGTTGACCTCGAGCTCGAACAATTTTATTTCTTGAAAATTATAACTGAAAGGTCGGATAAAAACAACACTAATTTAATCTTGTATATACGTATTTTGATTAGATATTTTACAATTTAGATATAAAATATAGCATTTCGATTTAGGGTATTAATACAAAAATAGGGGAAGTGCAATATTAGATTTTAGGAATTCATTACTTAAGAATTTTAATTATATAATATTAGAATTATTATTTAAAATAGAAAAACAAATTGATTTAGATTTAGACTGTATTTAGATTTGACAATTTTAAGATTAATTTCAATTTAGACAAATAGTGAATTTAGAAAATAACGAAAATTGATTTAATTTAGATATAAAGAAAATATTTTAAAATACTTTAATGTTTTGTTTATCATTTTGAACTTTAATCGATATCATTTTACTGAGTTGGTGTTAATTTGTATGGAAAAAAAACGATTTATAGATAGGTGAACAAATTTTGTCCTCCACTGTATATCATCTTGAAACCAAATTAAGCTTTTTATGACTTTAGGTTTTTACTTCTTTCTTTTGATATTTCGACAAATTCTTTTTTTTTTTTGTGATATGTTTGTAGGAATATAAGTGGTCTATGCAAGATTTTGTTTTGTTATAGCTATTTATTTATTTATTTATTGACTGATCACTTGGTAAAGCAAACCTGTGAAAAAATATAGTTTTTTTGTTGCAAATTTTAAATAATTTTACATTAAATTAAAAAACTCTTACCAGTCAAATCTTGCAATCAAATTTATAAATAATAGAATAATTTAGCTTGCATCCAGATAAAATTAAGAATTGAATTGTTCTGTGATATTTCTTGGCAACCTTTAATACTGTGGTAAGATTAAGTACTTATATTATTCTTCCGGGTTAAAGCTAACCTCAAAACCAAATCTCACGCGGATGATCAGATGAGAGTTGAGACAACTATGCAAGCAATCTTGGACAGCTTTTCTTGGTAAGTAACTTAATACCAACGGATTATGTACCTGTTATCTTCCAAAATTCTGTTTTTAAAAATTAGTTTTCAAATTCTTTGGAGCAAAAATATTTGGAAATTTTAATTACTTTTAGGTTATCTGTAGGAAGTGTTAAAACTGGTTTTATTCCTTTTCGCAAAATTCGATCTTCATTCAACAACGGTTTCACACAAAAAGAAAGATGGATCACATTTTTAGCATTGCAAAGGTTCTTATTACCTTTTTTTTTTTTTTATTCGGTTCAGATAGGTAACCGATTATTAATAAAACGATTATTCGTTTATTGTAGTAGATTTAATCGACACTGTATTACCCCATTAAATGAAAAATCTTTCTAACAAAAATTATTAATGTTTTTATAACAGTTTTTTTTCAAATCATTATTATTTAATTAAACTTTGTTTAGAAATCTATTTTTGTATATAATTGGTTGTTTGGCATTTGACAAATATTTCCTAGACTTTGTATACACAATACTACTTAAATGTTTATAAACATTTGTGTTGAGAAATCAACTGTTTAAGGTGACCATATAGTAGAACTGTTCAATGGTTATGCATGTAGACGAAATCCATGTAAAGTAAAATATATGCAAGTAATGTTTATGTTTTGTTTACTTTTAATAGGAATACATATTGTAACAATAATTTAAATAAGTTTAAAGTTTTTTTAATGAATTTTTTAATTATAATATAATATTAAGAAAAAAATTATTTTTTAAAAAAAATTTAATTTTTCTTATATTTTCTTTATTAAAAAGTTGAGAGAAAAAAAAATTTGGGGGTGAAGTATAAACGTTCATTACAATTAACAGCCAGACTCAAATACTGGTATAGTGGCAAACAACTTTATTCGCTATTAGGGGATATTTGTTGGAATCTGCAGGAGGAAGAAGAATAAATTTGTAAATAAAAACTTAAACTTTAATTAACAACAAAAATAAATGTTTTAATTTTTGAAGTTTCGCCTGGTTATTATATATTTCATCTTTTGTGAATAAAATCAAAAGTTGTAGACAGATTTTAATTATTTATGTATTGTTTTGTTTGGAGCTTCGTTTGCTATACCTGCAGAAAAAAATAGAAGCACAGCTACGTTTTCCAATTTTTTATGCCGTTTTAAAAAACAAAATTTTTGAAATTTTGCTAAAAAAAACTATTTTTTTTGGTAAAAAAAAAATTATATTTCTACAACGACTGCGCATATTGGAAAAAAGTTTAACTTTACTTAAAGAAAACTTCATTGCGGAATTTCGTTTTTTTTAGTTTATTCAATAAACTAAACCGTTTTTGAGTTACGCGAATATATGTTGTGCAACCTCCTCCATTTTCGAAATAACGGTATATTTCGAAAACAAGAGCTAACCTAAAAAACGGTTAACACCACTGGATTCAGCGTACTCGAAGTAGGTTAACCCGCCAGGTGCCCCGCTTGTCACAAAAAAAATGTCAAATTCTAGCACAGTGTAATTATATAAATTATGCAAAATTATATGTATCTAATCCTAATTGCTAACACAAAATAAGTATTTTAGAAAAACAATTGAAGTTGTAATTCTTTTTCATTTATTCTAATTTCAGTAATATTCAAGTACAATTGGATCAAACACGATTTATTAGACATTTGACGGGAGTAATTTTAAGTCCCATAACGAATATGTTCAAGGATCGCATTACTACATCGATATCAGATGGCCTTAAGGATCAAATGCAAATGGTTATGGATGATTTCAACAACGAAGATCCCTTGGAGTTGCGAAATTTTGTTAAACAAATACTTGGAGGTTTGACAGGGCAAAAGAATTAATAATCTTTGAGAAGTGCATTGAATCTTTGAATCATTTGTTAATTATTTTAATGTTATTTCTAATTACTATATATTTTTTTCTATTGTGATGTTTTGTTATTGGTTTAAATAATTTACTTAATAAGATTTGAAATGTAATTACATAATTTGTAAATAAGTTTAGAATTTAGGGGTACCACATGAAACAATGGGATTTTTAAAAGAAGATTCTTAATTATGTGTCTAAAATATTATACCATTTTAATATGGTTTATTTTAATAAAATCATGATTAAAATATTTAATAAATATGTATTTGATTATCATGTTATGACAATAATTATTACTTCTTTATCTACACGAATTGATTGCATATACATACTCGTACATATGTTACAGTAACCGTCCCATAATGATAATGATAATTAATTTGACTGTTTATTTTGATTTGTTTTCCAATACAACTCAAATTAATAATTTCAACTCATTTTAGTGAAAACCCAATAAAAATATTAAAACTAAAACTGGAAAAAATACTTTTTATAGCGATTAAAGTTTATTTGACTATTTTTAATAATATTTTATACCATCCACCACCAGAAGTGGTAATACTGATAAAAATTCATCTAACATATACAGTGGCTCACAGCTTATTTCAACCAGCTTTTGTTAAGAATATAAATTTCGAAATAATGATATTTAAGTAAATGTTTATAGCATATCTTCGAAAATCAAAAATTTGATTTCTATTCAGTCTCTAAATTACAGTTACAAATACTTATAAACTAAAATCTAAAAATATAGGCACAAAAAAAGTTACAGCTTATTTCAACCAGTTATACAAAAAAAAACATTTAAATTAGGAAAAAATTCTATCTCTAAAACTTAGTATGGAATCCTTTTTGATCAATTACAGCTTTTAGCCTTTTTTTTTTTGCTAGATTCCACTAACTTTCGTGTAGTTTGGGAGTTATTTTTGCACATTCCTTCTTTAGCAAAGTTTTAATGTAATTATTGTCCAAAATCTGGTGCTTGTGAACTTTTCCATCTAAAATTGCCACAAGTTCTCAATAGCATGTGCCGGCGTTTGCATCAAGTGGAGACAATTCCATGACTGCACAATCCGATCCGAAATTGCTCCATAATACCCAGTTTTTCAGCACTTTGCAGTTAATTTGTCTTTAAAATGTCAAAGTGCATATTTTTGTCAATCGTACTTTCAATAAACTGCAAGTTTCCTACACCACCTGATGACATAAAAGCCGTAACCTTGACACTGCCACCGCCGTGCTTCACTGTTCGAGCCAAGATATTAAACTTAGACTGGTCCACAAAAATAACATATTTCCAAAAGTATAGTTCTTTGGCAACGTGCTCTTCACGGGGTTTTTTCAGGCTACTTTAAAAATTAAAATCATGCTTTCGAAGTACACGACGAATAGTTTCTGCACTGCATGTTTTGTTAAGCTCATTTTTAACTTTTAATGCTAATTTAGCAGTTCGTAAAAGTGTTTTGTTGAAATAAACTGTGCTCGAAAAATTTGCACTATATAGTGCATATATATAATATATATTTATTTATTCTGTACCATAGGCCACATACTCGTTCATATTTTTCAGAGTTTTGTTTTATACGTTCTTTTTAATTTAGGTTTATAGGTAAACAATTTAAAAACTTTAGAATTTCTGTTTGCAAAGAATAGTGTTGGGAATCCCGGGATCCCGAAATTCCGGGATCCCGCAGTTTTTAACAATCCCAAAATCCCGGGATTGAGCACTTAATCCCGAGATTTTACTTTTTGGGCTACAATAAAAAAAATCGTACATTAGAACTCTTAGTTATTCGAATTTCTGGAAATCTGTTGTTTGAATGCACTAACCGCTCTGAAATTAGAAACAAAACACTTAAATTGTACACAGTTGCTTTCGTTTAGTTTTAATAAAATAAAAACAAGAAGGGGATTCACCTAGAAATGGATATTTTTCATATTTGTTGTTGTAGATTAGATGTCAGTAGCAGAGATCAGTTATGAGTACTGAAAAAGTGAGTATACTTGAATCATGACTTATAATTTGTTATACTTATACGTACTCATACTTGTCTCAATATCATCAAACCAATATTCATCTTTAAAGTTTAAAGTACTCATTATATTCAGACTTAATCTCATGTATGATGTTGTTTATTTTGACTCTCCTTAACTCAATGTACGTAGACGATAAAAAAAAATAAGTATGACTCGCATACACTCATGCGAGAGTCGTTCATTTTTACAGTCCGCTTATAAAAATTATATAAAATAATAAATGTTATATTTTCCCCAATATGTTTTCCTATAAACTTACTTGTATGTTTTTATATTTCTTTTTAACTTATTTTGTTTAAATACCTAACGGAATATGCTGAAATTTTTTTTCAATGACTTAACTGAGTTGAATACTTTATGAGTATGTGAGTATTTTTCTTAAGATGTAAATCTAAATACCGTTGTTTATGAATCAAACATATTGGGAATCGTATGAGCTCGATGTCGGCGTTGTAGTCATACTTATATCCACCCGCATTTATAAGTCAACGTTGTTGTGAGTTTGAGTAACTCAGAGTAGTTAAATTTCAATGATTTAAAACCACTTATACTTAAAATGTTATGAGTAGTTGTGAATCGTAAAAAAACGATTCATTGCCGATCTCTGGTCAGTAGTATTAATGCCATATTTGTGCTTATTTCACAGTGTACATTCAAATTCAATAATACTGAAATTTTTTTAAATAAATAGAATGGCTTCTTACGTGGACTATGAAAAAAAAGTAATTCTACTGTTTGGAAATATTTCTTACGAAAAGAAAAGGGCCAGACAGCAATGTGTAAGGTGGCTCAACGAAAGGTCTTTATACGCACCTATTCTCCATTCATAAAATTAACCTCACAACAGCCAATAATTCGGCAAAAACACTAGAAGCAGATGAACCGCCAAAAAATTCAGAAAGAAATGTTCTTGTTTGAAAATGAAGGAACACGTAGTAACTTGTTGCAAAGAGCATACGAATGTTTAATGACTATTAAGCCACGTGCTTTTCTGCAGCCGGATTATTCGCAACTAAAATAAGAAGTTGTTTGGGCGATGAAGCTTTGGATGTGCTTTGCTTCCTCAAATCGTATTTTAAAAATAATAACGTATGACAATATCTATAAAAACAATGAACTTTTTATAATTAATTTAAAAATGTGTCATATTAAAAAAAAAAAATTTTTTTTTAATTTAATAAATTGTTTCTTATAAACCAATGTTTGATGAGTCATGTTATTAATTTTTTAAAATAAGTTTTTTTAAATCCCGGGATCCCGGAACTAGATAAATGCAATCCTGAAATCCCGGGATTGAAAATATAGAGCGGGATTGCCAACCCTAGCAAAGCAGTTATAGCCAGTTAAATATTTTAATTCAAGTTGCTTGAATAAAAAAAAGTTGGAGTTTTTTCCCTTTTTATTTTTTTAACATTGAATTTAAATAGGAAAAATGGGAAAAGGGAAAAAACTCCCACGGAATTTTTATTCATGATTGGGCTGACACTTGATCCTTAAGAAATTCTAAGTTGACTGAGTTATGTCCGTCTGTGTCAATTACTCTAACGTTTAAAATATAGCTAAACTAACGGCAAATCGTACCAAAATGTGAGACAACCTCCATAAAAATATTTTTCACAAATTTTTGCTGTTTTATTTAAATATACTAGCTGAATCCTGCGCGCGTTGCTACGCTACCAATTAAAATAAATTTGAAAGAAAGACATTACACAAATATTCAATTCATTTTAAATAATTTTATTGATTTTGCTCATTTTGATAAATTGTGAAATTGCAGTTTTTCATTTTAATTCGTCTTTTATTGAAGTGCTGTTGGGTACACAATATTTTTTGTTTTTCCTTCCGGTGCGTAAACGAATAAATCCGAAGGTTTTCCGACGCGTGAACAGGCCACATAAAGCTGCCCATGTGAGAAGCATCGATTCTCCAAATTTAATCCACACACTTGCAACGATTGTCCTTGCGCTTTGTTGATAGTAATTGCGAAAGCAAGTCGCACTGGCAACTTCAAACGTTTGAATTCGAATGGCAAGAATTTGCAAAATTAGGTATTAATTTTGGTTTTTAGAAAGATTCAGTCTCGTCTCATCAAACTGTTCAGACGTATTATTTTTAGTGCGGCTGAATTTTCGGTGAAAAAATCGTAATAGGTGAAAAAGTGTAATAGCTTGAAATAAAACAAAAAAGTGAAAAAATAACTCGTAATAGGTTAAAAAAATCTACGGTAATATCGGTAATTAAAAAAAAAACACTAAAAATCGCATAAAAATTGTATGAGTGTTCCTCTCAGATGTAATTCTGAGAAAGAGCTTAGCTCGACTAGAAAAACTAGATGGGTCTCTGAAGAAGAATCCATAAAAAAATCTCTGGAGAATTTTCTCACTACAAGAGCCGTAGAACGGCGTCGTTCCTGTTCGCCCAATATAGTGATTTCAACAGATGAGAAAACATCATCTTCACCAAATAGTGCAGTCAAACCCAAAAAACAAGTAGGTATGGATAAGTACATCACCGTTCTCAAGCGACAGAGGAGCCCGAAGTCTGCTCAAGTGTCATCAAATGCAAAAGCTCCTAAGACCGTGAGTAATGATCAAAATAGGTTTGCTCTCCTCCAGACGGATGAGCCAGAACTTCCGAAGAAGACGTTTAAGCCCCCACCAATTTATCTGAGAGAGCCGACTTCCAGTAAATTGGTACAAGGAATTGTTGCTGTAATAGGTGAAAACATGTTTAGCGTAACCTCAATGAAACATGGAAATATCTGCGAGACAAAGATACAAGTGAATAGGGAAGATGATTTTCGAAAATTGTCCAACCAGCTGGAAAGGGAGACTAGGGATTTCTATACCTACCAGCTCAAAAGCGCAAAAGGCCTCCAAGTCGTTCTAAAGGGTATAGACCCATGTGTTGATCCTGCGGAGATAAAGACCGGTTTAATGGACAAAGGGTTCAAAATCAAGAGCGTAGTGAATATTAGAAACCGTGAAAAGATCCCTCAGCCCATGTTCAGGGTAGAATTGGAACCTGGAGATGTTGTGTTAAAGAAAAACGAGTCCCATCCCATCTACAATCTGATGTACTTTCTGCATCGTAGAATCACCGTGGAAGAACCACATAAGCGTCAGGGACCCGTCCAGTGTCTCAACTGTCAAGAATTTGGTCACACCAAGGCGTATTGTAAATTGCCGACAGTTTGTGTTGCGTGTGGGGAGCTACATGCAACTGCTCAATGCGATAAGTCGAGAACTGACTCAAAAATCAAAAAATGCCGTAACTGCGGAGGTAATCATACCGCAAATTATAGAGGTTGTCTAATTTACACTCATTTGAAAGGCATAAGAACCAACAAGACGTCAGTATTGCCTAATCATCCTCAACAGCCAAATTTAGCATCGAGTGACAATTTCCTTCAATTATTACGGTCCACTAGTCATGTAAACGCGCCTAGTTCTAGACAAGTTTCTTACGCAAACGTCGTTAAATCTAATATGCCAGGTCTGGAGCAGGAACCTAAACCCCAATATTCTGAGCCGCATATCAACAATCTAGAGACAACTTTGCAGACACTTGTCCAAACTATGAACACTTTTACGACCACCATGACATCCATGATGCAGGAAATGCTGAAAATGCAATCCACTATCTTGCAAGCCATGTTAAAAAATGATGTATTTAAAAATTTGTTTCTGGAACGCGAACGGCCTCCGCGAACATAAAAATGAACTGGAATACTTCCTGATGGATAAGCAGATTGATGTTATGATGATTGCTGAAACTCACTTGACGTCGACAGGGTACTTCAAAATTAATGGCTACGAGTTCTACGATACTAAAGACCCCCGCGGAAGAGCTTGTGGAGGTTCGGCAATTCTTAGAAAGAACAGAATAAAGCATTATCTAATGAATAACATAAGTGAGGATTACATCCAAGCAACAAACATTTGCATTGAATTCTGTCAATACAAATTTGTTTTATCATCGATTTATTCTCCTCCTCGATTTTCAATAAAAGAACACCAATACCATAACTTTTTTAAATCCCTTGGAGCTAGATTTTTAGTTGCTGGTGACTTTAACGCCAAACACACATTTTGGGGTTCACGTCTGGTAACCCCAAAGGGTCGCGTACTCTTCAACACCATTGCTAAAATGGGCTTAGATGTACTCTCAAGTGGACATCCCACCTATTGGCCGACGGACCGACGGAAGATTCCCGATGTTATTGACTTTGGGGTAGTGAAAAATATCCCTGTAGAATGGATGCAAGTGGATCCTACACTGGACTTGTCCTCAGATCACTCTCCTACTATCATTTCAATGCATTTCCCTCAAGTGTGTGGTTCTCCATTTATGAACATGACTAAGACCCGAGTAAGTTGGATAAAATACAAAAAGTATTTAAGTTCTCATTGCACGGAAAATGTTGTGTTGAGAACTACCGCCGATATTGATGAGTCGATTGGCAACTTTACCGAGGACCTTCGACGAGCTGTGCATCACGCTTCCACTTATCACGTTGAATGTAGAAATAGGACAAACAGAACTTATTTCTCTGAACTCGAACATCTCCTATCAGAAAAAAGAAGAATGAGAAGAGAGTGGCAAATTCACAGGTCTCCTGAACTGAAAGCTAGGCTACGGGAATGCAGAGATATACTAAGACATTTCTTAGAAACCCCAAGAACGGCCTCACTTAGATCTTACTTGGAAGGTCTTGATAGTACCCCACAATCTGACTACTCGTTATGGAGGGCGGCAAGAGGTTTAAAAAGACCAGTGAGAGGAAAACCTCCTTTGCGAAATCCGACTGGTGACTGGGCTAGAAATGATTCCGAGAAAGGGACATTATTTGTTAACCATTTGAGAAATGTGTTTACTATAAACAACTCAAATAATAACGAATCTGATTTGCCACCACTTGTTATAAGGCCTCCTGTACCTCTAAGACTAAACTTTCGTGATGTCCAAAACGCTATTGGTACTCTAAACCTTAGAAAGTCTCCAGGTATGGATAAAATCAGCAATAAAATGCTTGTGGAGTTACCTCGTGTAGCAAGAAGAATTATCCTTTTATCTTCAACGCTATTTTACGCCTAGAATACTATCCTGCAGATTGGAAGGTGTCTATGATCACTATGATTCCTAAGTCAGGGAAGGACCACACCAAAGTGGAGTCATATAGGCCAATTAGTCTACTGCCGACAATTTCAAAACTGTTTGAAAAATTTTTAATGACTAAGTTGACTCCAATTCTGAATGACACTGAATGTATTCCTAATCATCAATTCGGCTTCAGAGCTAAACACAGCACCATCGAACAAACTCACAGATTGGTAAATGTCATAAGAGGGTCGTTTGAAGACAAAAAATACTGCTCCGCCCTTTTCATTGATGTGTCGCAAGCGTTCGGCAAAGTTTGGCATGACGGTTTAATGCACAAAATAAAATTAACTCTGCCTGCTAACACCCATAAACTCATGGAAAGTTATTTATATGGTCGCAAATTTAAAATCAAAGAAGGTGATTTTTTAAGTACCGCTCAGCCAATTGAATCAGGTGTGCCACAGGGTAGCATACTGGGTCCTACTTTATATTTGATATATGCCCCCGACATGCCGTCAGACCCCAAAATCCATACGTCAACTTTTGCAGATGATACAGCCTTTATTAGCGTTCATAAGGACCATCAAATAGCATCACAGAACTTGCAGAAATATGTTTATAAACTAGAGAATTGGCTTGAGCTTTGGAAAATCAGGGTTAACGAACAGAAATGTATTCATATAACTTTCACATTGCGAAAAGATACGTGCTCGTTCATCAGAATAAATAATCAAATTATCCCGCAACACAATGAAGTCAAATACCTCGGAATCCACCTCGATCGTCGTTTAACTTGGAAGTCTCATATTGAAACGAAACTTACACAAATGAGATTAAAAGCAGTGCAACTTAATTGGCTAATCGGCAGAAACTCTACATTGAAATTGGATTGCAAACTTTTGTTGTACAATGCAATATTAAAGCCAATCTGGTGCTATGGAATTCAATTATGGGGTACTGCCTCAGCATCCAACATTGAAAAAATTCAAAGGGGTCAAAATAAAATTCTACGTATAATTACTGCAGCACCATGGTATGTTAAAAATTCTCGAATCCACAAAGATCTAGGCGTGCCATTAGTAAAAGTCGAATTTACAAAATATGCGTCAAAGTATGTCAGCAAACTTGAACACCATCCAAACCCACTTGCATGAGACATCCTCAACTTTAGTGGCCACAATCGGTTGAGAAGGAGGGATACCCTTGCTTTAACTCAAGCGCAAAACAGATGACTGGATCAGTTTGATGTGAAATTTTTTAGTATCATAAAAATTTTTGTCTAGCACTGGCTGGGCTTATTATTTTCTGTTTAGTATTAAGATTTGAATACTTATTGTCATTTCATATATGAAGATTCAATAAATAATTAAAAGCAACAAAAAAAAAAAGAAAGCAAAAAAGTTCCTCAATTTTCATAATAATTTTGAATTCAAAATGTATTATATTGTTTGAAAGCATATGTATGTACCATGCGCGAGTTATGATTACACTTAGTACGTATCATCACTGTAAAACTTTATTTGTATCATCTTCATAATACCGTTAAAACTTGTTTTCATAATTTTTAGAATCAACATATTTTATTTAAATTATGATTTAAGGCCCAACTATAATGTGCATATGCTAGCTTAAGCAACCCTGCGAATACATGTAAATTGTATGTGGCAAACTATAATGTACTTAACGAAACTTTTCGTTAAGTTTTTCAACTGTCATTTGCTTAAGCAAAAAGCGAAACTGATCGCACTTTCTGTACGGAATCAGCTGTTTGTTGTTGCTTGTTTGTGTTTTGAACAAAATGGAAGAAAATATATTTATTTTAAATTTAATAGAAAATGTGGAAAAAAATAAGTGCCTTTACAATAAAAGAGACCCTTTTTATTTTAACAAAAATGTCTTTCTGTCGCAGTTTATTTCTCTGGCAGAACAAGACCGTCTTCTTCTTTTACAGTGTAGTTCACTTATTTCTTTTAATGTGCGCAGGCCTTCAAGCGCTAACTTTAATATTTTTATATTATTTAAATTTTTAAGTTTTTTCTCCATTTTTGCAAACACAATACGAAAATTAACAAAACATATGTAAACGTTTATTATTATTTACAATGTAGTTTTGCCACAGCTGTACATTTTAGTACTTTTGCCGATAAATTAAAAAAAAAAGGAAAAATTATGCGTTTCGGGTATGAAGTTTTCTTTTAATTATAAAATAATATAATAATATTTACAAAAAATAGTCATTTAATGGCTTTTTGTTAAAATAAAAACATTTTTTTTAAACATAAATGAGCAACTGTGGACAAAAAGTTTCAAAGTAATTGTAGCCACCTGAAAGTTAACTCTGAATTGGTTATGCATTTGACAGCCTTTTCGTTAACTTTTGCAATTTGTTTAAGCTTGCTTATGCATATTATAGTTGGGCCTTTAGTTTTTTAGTCTTGTAAGAACCTTTAAACAATAAAGTCATATTATATAAACTAATAAGTTGTAATTTTAATTACTTAACTGGCGCAGTCGCTTACCGAACCGTTAAAAAAAAAAAAAAAAAAACTAAAGTTTTACAAAATCAAAAAAAAAAAACAAAATATACTTAAGTATATACAGTTTATATTTTTGAAAAGAAAATATCAAAAACTGATCTTCAAAACCAATAGAAAATAACTAACTTTAGTGTTATTCAAAGATTATTGGTGTTTTTTAAATATATTCGTAATTTAATAATAATAATAATTACAACAACAAACAATCAGACAAGCAACTAATACAACACAGTGAGGTGCATAATTAAAGTACTTACTTATAACAACAACAAAAAAAAAACAAAAAACAAACAACAAATAACTTTGGAATTCTTTCTTACAACAACAACTTCAATCAATAACCTTGAATTGCGTTTGCATTAGCAACAAACATACAAATTTGTCTATCAAGGAATATAATAAAAAAAAAGCAAAAACAAATCATCATGCAGTCGACCTGGCAACTATCGATGAACGATATTTTAAAAGATGCCCAGAGAATATACGAGTTTCGTGGAGACGATTCGTATGCCTTAACATCGTTTTTAAGAAAAGTTGAAAGTGTGCTCGCTCTTGTGGAATCTAATCATGATGCTGGGAGTTATATTTATCAAAGAGTAGTATTAAATAAGCTGCAAGGTGAAGCTCTTCATGTTATGAGAACTTTAGGGCCAAATCCAAGTTGGAAAGAAACGAAGGACGCCTTAATATGTAACTTTGGAGTGAAAGAGACCTACCATCAGTTATATCAAGAAGCTTTTGAGGCAAGAAATTTAAATATTGAAAATTATTATAAAACTTTAAGAGATATTTTGTGTAAAATTAATGAGAAGTACGAATATGACGTTAAGAAACCTATAGCATTCAGTCCATTACATGCGGAGAAAATTATATTAAAAACTTTCATAAATAATATTGATGTAAACTTAGCTTCAGTAATTATTAATAGAAATATTGGTAAAATTAGGGAAGCTTATAATTTACTTAAGTCAGAAGGTTTAATAAGAAATGAGGTTAAGGAAAAGAATATAAAATTAAATGAAAATATTAATGACCATTGTACTTCATTAGGTAGATCCAAAAATAATAGAAAATTTAATAATGAAAGTAATTACAATTCTGCTAATGCAAAACCCCGTAATTTATATTATAACTCAAACTATAATGGAAGTAGTTCTTATGGCCAAAATAATTCTAATATTAGACAAAGAACTAATACTCAGAATTTTAATTATAATACTGGTAATTCACAAAGAACATATCAATCACAAAATGACAGTTCTAATATGGAAATTGAGCATATTGAGGAAGGAAATGATAATTTCATTAGCGAGGAACAATTAAATTTTCACACAATGGGCCACATGAATCACTACCAATAGTTAAACTTACCATTGGTAATGAAAAATTGAAAGTACTAATTGATACTGGTGTCACAACTTCCGTATTAGACCATAATAAATTGCCTCAATATGAAAGATTACTATTAAAGACTCCAATTTATTTTTCATCTCTGAATGGGAGAATAAGCGTACAAGAGGAAATAATTACACATTTACCTTTAGAATTCTGCGAAAATGCCACAATGTCTTGGAAATTAACGGAATTTGGGGGAAAACAGTTTGATGCAATATTAGGGCAAAATATTTTGAGACCATTAGGGGCAATTGTGAATATGGAGAATGAGACTTTAGAGATAAATGGCTGTACAATACAATTTTTAAAGTTTTGTCCATACCTTCAGTATGCGATTTGTCAATTGGAAACAATAAATATTAACGGGAAAGTATTGGATAATTTGTTTGAGGGGTTAAATAATGAGGAACGATTGGCATTGGATAATATTTTAGGTTCCAATAGCGACCTTATTTATTTGGAGGAACAGACTTTAAGTTTCACCAATATTGTTCAGCACGAGATTAGAACGACTAATGAAAGGCCAGTATATGTGAAAATGTACAGATACCCACATGTACATGAACGAGAAATTTGTGTACAAATTGAACGTATGTTAGAACAGGGTATTATCAGGGAAAGTAATTCGCCATATAATAGTCCTTTGTGGATTGTGCCAAAGAAACTTGATAATTCTGGAGAAAAGGAATGGCGGATAGTGGTAGACTATCGGAAGTTGAATGAAATTTCAGTAGACGATAAGTTTCCTATTCCCAATATAGATAATATATTGGATAAATTAGGACGTGCTCAATATTTTTCTACGATAGATTTGCCAAAGGGTTTTCACCAAATTCTTGTGAAGGAAGAAGACAGGTTGAAAACGGCTTTCTCCACTCCATATGGCCACTATGAGTTTAATCGGATGCCTTTTGGCTTAAAGAACGCCCCAGCCACATTCCAAAGGCTAATTAATTCAGTACTTCGGGATTATATTAACAGGATATGTGTTGTTTACTTAGACGACATTCTAATTTTTTCCACCAGTTTTGAAGAACATCTTATTAATATAAAAAAAGTATTTGAAAAGTTAAGGGAGGCGAATCTTAAGATACAAATTAATAAGTGCAAATTCTTCTCGAAGAAAACGTTGTATTTGGGACACATTTTCACGTCTGAGGGTGTTAAACCAAATCCCGCAATGGTTGATACAATTCTAAAACTGAAGCTTCCTAACTCTGTAAAGGCAATTAAATCATTCTTAGGTGCCACAGGATATTATCGTAAGTTTATTAGGGATTATTCTAAGGTTGCTTATCCTATGATTAAGTACTTGAAAAAGGACGCTAAATTAGACAAGGAAGACCCGAACTTTATTAATGCCTTTGAAAAATTGAAAAGGATAATAACTGAATCACCTGTACTTAAATTCGCCGACTTTACGAAAAAGTTCCAACTAATAACTGACGCCAGTTTAAATGCTCTTGGCGCTGTTCTACAACAAAACGGTCATCCTATTTGCTTTGCAAGCCGTACATTAAATGACCACGAGAGGAATTACTCTGCCACAGAGAAAGAACTACTCGCGATTGTATGGGCTACTAATTATTTAAGACCATATTTGTATGGAATTAAGTTTGAAATCCTTTCAGACCACCAACCTCTAAGATGGCTGTTCATAAAGTCGCAGAGTAGGGAATTAAATCCTAGACTTTACAGGTGGATTATAAAATTAAGCGATTTTAATTTGACTGTTAACTACTTGAAGGGAAAGGATAATCAGGTTGCAGATTTTCTCAGTAGAATTGACAATAATTCGGGTGACATTAATGTTTTACACACTGCTCCGTCCCTTTCTATATATAATAATATTGATGATGATGTAACTAGGCACTCTCAACGAGAGGAAAGGCAGGACCATATAGGTATTTTGGATACAGTGGTGAATAGATTTAAAACTCAACTGATTTTGACTGATAATAAGACTAGGGAAGTTGTGAATATTCTTGGTAACAGAAAAATCTATATTAACTCCTCGGATTTAGAAAATGATTTGGAAAGTATATTATTACGAAATTTAGAGAAAGGCAAAGTTGGAATTTTCACAGAACTTGATGATCATAAATATAATATTTTATAGCTGAAAATTATTAATTTATTCGAGGGCAATGGAGCAATTAAATTTGTAAGATGTTCATATCATGCCACGGATATGACCTCTGAGGAGGAAACATATAAGCAAATACATAATTATCACAGGAATGAAACAGGACATACTGGTATTAATGAGAATTATGAGGGATTAAAAAGAGTAATATATTATCCAAACCTTAAAATTTTAATACAGAAATATGTAGATAACTGTGATATATGCAATCGAGCGAAATTTGACCGTAATCCCATTAGACCGAAATTTAAATTGAGTGAAACTCCGAACGACATTAATCAGGTAATCCATATGGATATTTATACGAATTCTAAGTCCAATTTTATCACATTTCTAGATAAATTTTCAAAGTTTGCTACAGCCTTTTATTTAGAAGATAGAACTAATCAGACCATAATAGAAAAATTAAGGTTATATAAATCTCAGAAAGGACAATTTGGGAAACTAATTACCGATAATGAGTTCAAAAGCATAAATATTCGAGAATACTTAAGGAATGAAAATATAGAACTACATTTGGTGAGGGCAAACAGTCATACTGGAAATTCTGATATTGAGAGGTTACATAGTACACTTTGTGTGAAGATCAGAATTTTAAATATTGAGGAACCATCTTTAGGTATAAAGGATAAATTGAGCAAATCAGTTGAATTTTATAACAATAGTTATCATTCAGTATTGAGAGAGAAACCCATTAATGTTGAACAAGGAAGTTGTGATAAAAGAAAAATTTATGAGATTATGTTAGAAAGTAAAAAACATTATATTAGTAAGAGAAATAGTAATAGGGAAGAATATACGGAGAGAAGAGACAAAGGATACATAAAGAATTACCAGGCTTTAAGGCATAAGGAACAGCCGAAATTTAGATTGAGTGAATTGCAAAATGTACATAGTTCAAATATAAAAAGGAAAATGAAGTATAATGGCTTAATAAATATCAAAAATTTTGAAAACTCGATTTTAGAATAATTTAAATTTATTATATATATATATATTAGAACTATATATGTACATATATTTATAACATTATATTAATATTTGTAAAGAAAAAAAAAGAGAAAAGAATATATAATTTAAAATAATAGTTTATTTTAAAAAAATACTAATTTTAACATTTAATCCTTATTTTTATATATATTTATAATGAATTTTGTATTTCAATGGACTCCGGAGTGTCCATTATCTTTCTGAGGGAGTAGTTATGATTACACTTAGTACGTATCATCACTGTAAAACTTTATTTGTATCATCTTCATAATACCGTTAAAACTTGTTTTCATAATTTTTAGAATCAACATATTTTATTTAAATTATGATTTAGTTTTTTAGTCTTGTAAGAACCTTTAAACAATAAAGTCATATTATATAAACTAATAAGTTGTAATTTTAATTACTTAACTCGCGCGTTGCTACGCCAATTAAAATAAATATTGATTTTTCTCATTTTTAAAAAAAGGAGGCGGTCGAAAGAAGTATTCTTAGTCATGCCGGAGTCTTAGTTATATTCCGTAAAATTTTTAGTAAGATCGGTCCAGTAGTCTGGCCTTCGGGTAGGCGTTGTCCTGCAAGAGATTGGGCGTGAAAGGGGGCGTGTAGTATAAATCTTAATTTTTACCTCACCTAGAGTAACATGTTTATTCGATTTGAAGTAAATATGTTAAAATCCGAGTAGAATCAATTACACATTTAAAAAAAGTGGAGTGGTCGAAAGAAATAAGAAGCGTTGGCACATAAAATTTTTATTTTTACTTCGCCTTCAGTAAGATGTGTATACAATTTGTATGAAGTAAATTTGTAAAACCCCATGCAGAGAGCAAGTCTTCCTATATTGCAAGAGCTTTTTAGGCCTTTCTATTTAATCTTTTAGCTTAGATTTGAGATGGCGCGACTTGTGCAATTGCCACTCTTTTTGAATTCTTCTATTTTTATTCAAGAGTCGTTTGAGATCTGCAGAATAAATTCTATTAAATCTGATTAGTCGGGAGTTTATGTAGCAAGTTGAACAGCCAGTTTAAGATCATTATTTAAATTGATAATATATTAGTCGATATTTCCTGGTGTTTTAGAGGCATGTTTTCAGAACAATGTGTACATAGTTATTTTCTGTATTTAATTCAATTTATACTTGTGCCTGTCATCGCTAAATTCACGCGGGCTCGATATAGTAACAATTTCTCTTGGGATATTTTTTATCACTCCAAAATCAAAAACATCCGGTATCTTCTGTTGGTGAGTAGGCCAGTAGCAGGTTTTCTGCTCGAAATCATATTCAACCCGATTTTAAAAATTGTATTAAACAACACATGACCTTTCGGAGTAATCAGTCTTGATTCCCAGAATGTGTGCTTAGCGTTATAGTCAACAGATGCTATAAAAGAAGTGCCTAGTAATTTAAAATCTTATTGTATTGACTTTCCGTTATTTGAAATTTAGGGAGTGAATTATAAAGACGAAATCACTACATTTCGATAACAATTTTCAATACAGATCGTTGTTGCTTGAAGATCACAAAAAATCACTCATTAAATAGTGTTTAATTCGAGTTTTTATTAAAGATTCTGTGCCTGAACATGATCTGCCTCTGGGATCCTTAGTATCATAAATGAGATACAAAATAAACTTCTAGACGCCAAATGTGTTTTCCAAATCAGCAACATATCAAATCAGCAACAATTATGTTGGCGAATGCCATTTGCGTTCCAGAAACATATTTTCAAACAGTTCATGGTCTATTAAATACAGCTTGTAATAACATGGATTGCATTTGCAGCAACATGTTACTCATAACATAAGAACAATATTATTTATTTTAATTTTAAGATACATACATACATATAGTATATAATTTCTTTCTTTTATTATTTATATATATGTATATATACTAGCTAAATCCGGTGTGCTTCGCTACCCTCCCTCGTATTAAAATAAAATAAAACGTATTTATATACTAGGTACATATTTACAATTATTTATTTACATATTTAATTTTAATGTATTTATTGCAATTATATGTTGGTACCATTGGAATGCGTAGCAAAAGTACATCTGTACCTTTATATTTTCCTGTGGATAACTAACGACCTTACGGGTTTGTTGATTGATTTGACGCATTTCAAAGGGATATCCATATTCTCCATATGAAGCGCGTCATATGAGCGATGCATTTCAGTGGGCGAGGCCATGCCCCTTTGTCCACTTACATATTCATGAATTTATTATTTCGTAAGAATATCCTATTGTGAAAATTTAATGACGATCGATCCAGTAGTTACCATTTGCATTACTTTACACATAACAATATCCATCAGCTGTTTCTTATTGTTGCAATTACATTCCATTACAGTCGGCTAACTGAGCCTTCAAAAGCAATGCTGAACGAGTAGGACGTATGTCGCTTGTGAATAATGTCTGTCGAAGAAGAATTTAGAGAGGTTTTTCAAACATATTTCTGTGAAATATTTTTTGTGCAAAACAGCTATTTTTTTGGTAAAATCGTTTTTGCATCGTTCAATCCAGTTTTTCAATTCCATTTATTATCTTGATTCTAGATTTTCAATAAAATTCTGTTTTTCTTTCATTTGTGCTCTTCTTTCTTTACATTTTTAGTACATTTCTAAGCAAGTTAGGACTTTCCAGTTTTCACCACGTGAAAGAGCGTCTCAAAAACTAAAGTGGAAATTTTTTTTTGAGTCATAATACCCGGCTTACATATACCTATATACATAATATCAAAAACTAGTATAAAATTCACTTAATTAAGGACTAGTTTTAGTTTTTATACGTATATTTACTTGTTAAATTTTTGTACATATACATATGTATATATGTATATATTTTTTTAAATTATTAATTTAAAATTTTTAATTATTTTTGGGATTTATAGGATCTTTGACATAAGAACATACATTTTCTTTGACATAAGAACATACATACATACATACATTTACAATAATACAAAAAAAATTGTCACGTGTTTCAGGCAATGAATAATTAGGTTATTGGTGACAGTTAAATGTCACCGGGTTACATGTAAGTCAAATTCGGTAGACATTTTGTTTTTAAATTTTTTATATAGGGGTTAAAAATAAAGAAATTCGTTGTTTTATTGACTTTTGTGCTTCACACTAATACTCGTATATAATTAACACTAATGACGCTTACCCAACTCTGGTTATACCGATTAGTTAATGTCTGTGATGCGGTTTGATTAGCTACCGTGAATCAATGTGGTTATTGTCAATGCTGACAGACTCTTATTCTTTTTGTTGCCACAAGATGTCTCTGTCTTATTCTCTTAGTTTTTTTATACCCTACACCACCATAGTGGGGAGGGTATATTGATGTTTGTAACGCCCAGAAATATTGGTCGAACACCCGCCTTAAAGTATACCGATCGACTCAGAATCATTTTCTAAGTCGATTTACCGACGTCCGTAAAAAATCGGTCCATTATTTCACCTGGCCCCCATACAAATGTACTCCCAAAATTGAGGTTTACCGCTCATAAATGTTTAAATTATGCAAGTATCCAAACAAATTTCATCACAAATGAGTGGTAAATGAAGCCAAATCACATCTACAAATTTTGTGCAGATCGGACCATAATTACTCGTAGCTTCCATCTATTGCCCACTTATGAAAATCATTTTAAAGAGCATACCTCTCTCAAAAATTTTTGTAACTAATTAATATTGAACGCAAATATATTTCATATATATACAAATAAAACGGTAAAATTTTATTATGCTCCGTTCATAATTGGTCGTAGCTCTTATATAAGGCCCACGTCCGAAAATGACTTTAAAGAGCATGACTCTCTCAAAAATGTTGGTATCTAATTAATATTGAACCCAAATATATTTCATATGTATACCACTAACACGGTACAATTTTATTATGATCGGTCCATAATTATTCGTAGCTCCCATATAAGGCCCACTTTCGAAATTCACTTTAACGATCATAAATTTCTTAAAATATTGGTATTCAAATAAAATTTGACACAAATAAGTTTCTTATATACAGTAATAATGACACCTACTTTTATAATGGTCGGTCCATAATTAGTCGAAGCTACCATATAAGACTCTCTCCGTAATTCACTTTAAGCTCCATAAATCTTTTAAAAGTATTTATATCTAGATAAAGTTTAACATACATAATACATATTTATATTCATAGAAATCATGACACTAAATTTTTTGATGATCGGCCCACAATAGGTTATATATCCCAAATAACGCCCATTTCTAAAAAAAAACTCTTGTTTACATATACTGGGTGCAGGGTATTATTTTATGTTCCAACAAAGATTTTCACCCTATTCACCTTTAGCAATAACCTTCATGTGACGAACGTGATAGCATGTTATTATTTATCATACATCTGTATTTCAAATACATTTAATTTGTCATCGTATAGATTTCATGATAATGAATTATTTAAAAATTGCGATTAAAAATTAGTAAAAATTAAGATTTCATCATATTTTCGGAAAAATTAAAAAACGCACCGAAATAATAAAAAAGCGCACAAAAATTAAAAAAAGGACCAAAATTGGTGCGAAACGCATCAAGTTGACAACGCTGTTACTTATGCCAGTGATTGCTAAAAGAACGCCAGCATTCATTACCTATGTAGTAGTGGATTATACATTTGAAGCTGAAGCGAAAAAACGAACTTGAGTGATATTACAAGTGTTGCCAGTAAAGAATTGCGCACCCAATTTAAAAACATAATTTGAATAAATTTTAATAGAATTACACACACACAAGTATATGTTATAAAAACACACGAATCGGCAACGTTGCATTTATCAAGTTTTAATTTTTTTCAAGTTTTTTGGAATAATATACCGTTATTACGTTGTTCCGTTATTCGTTATTCCCTTATGCATAAAACTCATTGTTTCAAAATTAAGAAGATCGACGCACGATTTGTCATAGCTGCCATATAAGAACCACTTTCGTAAAATAATTTAACCCACAAAAATGTCTAATAAATATTGGTAGCGAACCAACTTTTAAATAGATCAGTAATTTTATTACAGAAATAATACTAATATCGGTTATACGGTAATTATGCTACTGGATTAAACAACCGTACAACTCTTGACAATAACGTGATTGTGATGAAATTCAACCAAAATAAGCCTCAAATACGTAGAAACCACATTACTGGATACTGGATTTAGAAGTTATCAATCCATAACTGGTCCACTTCTACTATACTACCCACATATCCCTTGTAAATAATATTATTGAGATCAAATTCAAACACCAAAGCCTCACCTTATATCTTATCCTTTTTATACCCTCCACCCCAAAGAGTGGTGAATGAAACTTTTTTTAATATTCATCTGAGACCCAACAAAGTACATGTATATTTTCTTGCTCCTTATGAAATTCTAAGCCGATTTAGCCATGCCCGTCTGCCCGTCTGTGTAAAACACTCTCACGTCCAAACTATACAACTTAACTAAACGAAATTTCCAGAAAAATATTTCTTATTTTCCAGGTAAAAATCAACTTTAAGTTAGCTTGTTAAGACTTACTTAAAGCCAGCTACTATGCAATGCAAAATGTATATTAACTAAAGTGTATACAAACACTGCAACTATTTTTTAAAATGACATTTTGAAGTATTTAGAGAACAATGTCGATTGACAACCAAAGGGCTCCAAAACACACAAAAGATATAATTTATTTAGGGCTATTATTAAAATGTATTAAGTAGAAATTGGTAAACGGTTATAGCCAGGTTATAGTTTAATTAAAAAAATAAATAAATAAATAAAATTTGTCGATTATGTTGGACTTATCTATAGTTTTGCATTTATAAAAATCGCCTTTATTATCGTTTTTATATGTTAACATACATATAAAGACTAACCCCCCTTATTCATAAAACTTGTCAAAGGTTTACAACAGGCTTATAAAGCAAATATCAATACAAAATTTGCTTTATAAGCCTGTTATAAACACTTGATAAGTTTTAATGAATTAGACTGTAAATATATTTATTGACTACTTCCTAGGACATCGCAGTGTTAAAATAGTTAGTTGAGTATAAAAGCAATCCAAGTGTCAACCACCACTACTTGAGAAATAGTTAGCTTTAAGTTAATTTAAAGTTAACTTAATGTACGACAGGGTAATAATAACAAATAATAATAACACACATTTGTAAACCATAACTAAATTTCTTTCTACCTTATGTAAAAAGAAATATTTTTGTTGTAGTTCCCATATTCTATTTCTTAAAAACTAGTGAGTTAAATAGATGATGTTTACAAGTAGATCTTAGACAATAAACATTGCTGATGAAGCCCTTGGCAGGGCAGAAAATGCTTTTCAGTGTGTCATTTGTCTAGAAAAATATAGTTTTCACAATGATATTCTTCGAGTTATTAATTATAAAACAAACTCAAGCCTGAATTAAGAATTTTCTCTAATATTTTGAAATATATTGCAGATAACACCATGAAAATTTGTATACCTTGTTTGTATGATAAAAGAAGAAATTGTGCAGAAAATAGTATGAATCGGCCCATGATTTCTCATATCCCCTATACAAAAATTTTCCCGAAATATTGCTCAATTATACATATGTAAATGCCTATTAAATTAGAATATCAAGACAAAATTCAGCAAAAATAAGTTTTATACAAAAATAAATCGCAGAACGATTTTTTTTTTTAGTTCGGTCCATGTTTTACCATTAACCCCATATAAAGTCCTCTTTCAAAATTCACTTAAATATGTATAAAACAGATATAAATAATGTTAAACGGCTAAAATTTGACATAAATAATCTTTATGGGAAAATAAATTGTTGTACTAAATTTTATGGTGGTAGGCCCAGAAATGGTCATAGCTTCCATACAAGGACCACATCTGAAAAAGACATTTACCCCTATATATATTGCGAAAATATCGGCACCGACTCAAAACTTTGCACAGATCATTTACATATATACAAAAATCATCCCACAAAATTTTGTGAATTTCGGTCTATTTTTAACCGTATGCCCCATATAAAGCCCTCTTCCGAAAATCACTTTAATACTCATAAATCGCTTATAAATAAGGGTACCAATCCAAAATTTTACACGGATCATTTACATACATGCCTAAATCAAACTGCTGTATTTTGAGAATATCGGTCTATATTTGAATATATCCCCCACATAAGGTCCACTCCCGAAATCCACATTAATACTAATATATATCTTAAATATACCGTTATTATGTTCAAATTCGACGTGAAATATCCTCATATGTATGAACAAAACTGTTCCAAAATTTAAGAAAATAGGCCCATAATTTGTCAATTTATTCTTTTCGGATTTAACCCATATTCGGTCCCTTCTTTATAATCATTATATATATCGTTGGAAAGGTAATACCTTTTATTTAATGTATTAGAAATTATCAGACACCCAGTAGTTCCCTATATATTTTGAACTTTACGGGCCCGCCCCCTCGAAAATAGGCGTGACCAACAAGAAATTTTTTTCCTGGCATCTCCTCTAAAAGCCCTATTTGATTTTCGTCTAAGAGCGTTATAGCCAACAAGTTACAGTGGTTACTTAGTATCTTTAAATAGTTTTTGCTAAATCTGGGAATGGTTAAAGATGAACCATTTGGATTGATAAATCGTCATGAATAGCTTTGTTTTATATAAACCATGGGGCGTTGACAATCGATCTTAACGTTTTAGATTGATATCTTTCTATATTTCTATATTGGAATTACTAGCCGTTCCCCATAATTGAATACCGTAAGTCCAGATCGATTTTAACATTGTTTTGTATGAAGTTAGTTTATTTTCAACACTTAGTTTAAACTTAGGTCCCAATAACCAATAAAGGCGTTTGGTTTTTATATTTAAATGTTGTTTCTTAGCTTTTATGTGCTCTTTCTACGATCAATGTACATTCCTATGTATTTGACATTATTATTTTGAGGAATATCGTTATTGTTGAGAGATACACTTGGACTGTCTCCGCGTCGCAAGGCAAATGTTACATGTGTAGATTTCTCCATGTTTACTTTAATATTCTACTAATAATATTCTGCTTCTAGAATCTTGCTGCTCATTTTTAACGCGATATTAAGAGTAGGATACTTCCCATCCTCATGGAAGAGATCTATAATTATTATGATTCCCAAGCCTGGAAAAGATGCTTGATGAAAGGTTGCATCGTACAGACCGATAAGCTTATTATCAATCCTATCGAAGATTTTCGAAAAAATATTCGTTTTAAGTATAACTCCTCATCTAAATGAACACGACATCATTCCGGATCACCAGTTTGGATTCAGAGCGAAACATGGTACAATAGAACAAGTGCATAGAATTGTCACCCTAATTAGATCGGCGTTTGAGGAAAAGCAATACTGCTCAGCCCTGTTTATAGACATTTCCCAAGCATTTGACAAAGTTTGGCATGATGGGTTACTCATCAAAATAACACGAATGCTTCCTCAAAACACTCACAAGCTTCTGGATAGCTATTTACCAGGCAGAACATTCAGTGTAAGGCCGCAAGATAAATACTCCCCCTTCAAGAAAATTACTGCTGGTGCCCCCCAAGGCAGCATATTAGGACCACTTTTATATATAATATACACAGCGGATATGCCAACAAACCTGAACACGCATACCTCTACATTTGCAGACGACACAGCATTTATTAGCGTTAACCATGACCCAAAAGTCGCATCGCAAAATCTGCAGTCCCACATCAAGTAACTAGAGGCCTGGCTAGAAAAATGGAGAATAAAGGTGCTCACTTAACTTTCACGCTCAGAAGACAAACGTGCCCAGCTGTAAAAATAAATAACATTCATATAGATAGACGCTTGACCTGGTCTCGTCATATAGAAGCGAAAATAACGGCTATAAAACTTAATGCAGCTGTTGAGCTTCAATTTAGTTGGCATTGGCTTCTCGGTCGAACCTCAAATTTGTCTTTAGACAACAAAATTCTCTTAAACAAGTCCATCATAAAACCAATATGGACATATGGCATCCAATTATGGGGTACTGCATGCGCATCTAACATCCAAAAGCTTCAAAGAAGACAATCTAGAATATTACGACAAATTGTCTGTGCTCCATGGTATATACGTAATTATAATATCCACAGAGATATCAACGTCCCCACTATCCAGAAGGAAATTAAAAAATATTCAATTAGCTACATCGATATACTAATGCCCCACCCTAACTACCTCGCTCGGGGTCTGCTTTAGTTCGATGGTCTCCAGAGGCTAAAAAGCATCGATACTTTGAGCCTAACTAGAAGACATTTTTAAAATTTGAATACAAAAGTTAGTGGTTACATTGGTAACAACTAATAAACAACAAGTAGAATTAAGATTTGAATACATATTGTAAATTTCAAAAAGAAAGATTCAATAATAAAAAATAAATTAAAAAAAAAACTACTTTTGCACATTTCCATTGCGAAGGAAAGTGATTAAATATCAGAATAGAATTAAATATTAGAGTTAGTAGTAAAATTCCTTTTTTTGACAGCGCTTTGAGAACGTATCCTGGAGATTTTTTGCAGATAATATTATTAATTTCATCTCGAACTTCCTGAGGTGAGATGTGTTTAATTGGCCAATCCATCGGACAGGAGCTATCTAAAAAAATCATTTATTTCATTTTTATCAGGATCATTATTAAAGTCGTGAGGCTGAAAAGTTTTATGTAAATGTAGAGCAAATGCTTCCGATTTATCTTTATCATTTCTACACCATAGACCATTTTAATTTTTGATAGGTATATTTCTTTTAGTTGGTCTTTTTAAATACCTTGTGGCATTCCATAGATAGAACTCATCATTCTTAATAAAAGTTATTTTTTATGGCGCATATTCAGAAATGATAACTGAGTTTAAACTTTTTTAAGTACCAACTTAAGTTATTCTTAGTCGATTACTTTCAGCACGAAAAGTTACAACTAAATTATGGGTAAAGCTGTAACTAAATGTCAACTAACAAATACATTTAAAGAACAGCTGATTGATTTTATTTCTTGTCGTCGATGGTGTTAACATATTTGGCCACCAATTCTTTAAATGTAGTTTTTTCATCTGGCGACCAATTTGAGTCTCTTTAAAATACACAAAGCAATAAATACATACTTTTTCTAACAATAATAATAAACTTACCTTATTTTCTTTGCTAATTATGTCCATTTTGACCAAAACAAAATCACAAAAAAAAGAAAACAAACTAGAGATGTGTTTTTCGTCAACAAAAATTTACTAAATGCAGTGTTGCATTTCTTTTAACAGCTGAAAGCAGTTGCTAAGTTAAGGCCCATCTATAATATGCATATGCTAGCTTAAGAAAACGTGCGAACACATATAAATTGTATGTGGCAAACTATAATGTACTTAACGGAACTTTTCGTTAAGTTTTTCAACTGTCATTTGCTTAAGCAAAAAGCAAAACTGATCGCACATTCTGTACGGAATCAGCTGTTTGTTGTTGTTTGTTTGTGTTTTGAACAAAATGGAGAGAGAAGAAAATATATTTATTTTAAATTTAATAGAAAATGCGGAAAAAATGAGTGCCTTTACAATAAAAAGGTTCCCTTTTTATTTTAACAAAAATATCTTTCTGTCGCGGTTTATTTCTCTGCCAGAACAAGAGCGTCTTCTTCTTTTACAGTGTAGTTCACTTATTTCTCTAATGTGCACAGTAGACTGCCAATTAACTATATGGGAAAATTTTTTTGAAGGAATTTCTTTCACGGCACCCCCCAGATTGGTTCAAATTGTTAAAAAAATACTCCCTTGAAAATTTGAGCTCAATCGGATAAGGGAAAAAGGTGCCCCTGAGCCGCCCAAAATTTGCAAAATACCTGATTTTTGACTTTAATTGTCAATAACTTCTTTAATATCTATTTTACAAAAAAAATTTGTTAGTGAAAGTTATAGACAAAACTCAGAGGAACAACGTTTGCTCACAAATTTTTTTCGTATCTCCAATATCTACTGAATTAAGAAAAAAAAATAAACGAAAAAACCAATGATTTATTCATATGTTTATATGGGTGATTTTATTTACTTAAGTGTAGGCATTACATGAAAAAGTAAATTTTTCCAATAAGAATATGATGAATTAAGATTTTCAGGTAAGGATTTTGGGATTATATTAAAGAAATGACGGGAGTTGCCGAATTTAAGCCGCACAGGTTAATATTAACCCTTTCGACTTTTATGCGGGAATTCTTGTTATTCACTTGTCTTTAATTAAACTAATGACGGGAATTCCAGCTAATATTCAAACAAGTTTTTTAGCTGCTACAACTAATTTGTGTTATTTTTTGTTCAAAGTTAGAGTTGCTATTATAACCACACCTGCGTTGTACGTAATGATAATGATTCTCGTCATCTCGGGAATTCCCATCAATTGATCCACAGTTAAAAATCATGATTTAACGATAAGAAAAAAGGGGAATACCCGCTCTTCATTTCTGTATGAAAAAAATATGTGTTTCTCTTGGTAGTGGTACTGGAAGAGCACAAGCACATGCTATTTGCAAATCGCTTTTTGAATGGGGTCTACAAGATTATGTAAAAGCTTTAGTTTTCGATACAACAGCAGTTAATACTGGACGATTCAATGGAACTTGTTCCATAATTGAAAATACACTAGATAGGGATCTGCTATATTTGGCTTGTAGGCATCACATCTTTGAACTTATTCTTAAAAGCGTTTTTGATATTAAATTTTGCAAGACAGTTCCTAATGTTCAAATATTTCAACGATTTCAGAAATGCTGGCCATCAATAAACATTGATAATTTCAGGATCGGTATCGAAAATGAGAAAGTTAAAAACGCTATTAGTTTATGTGATGTAGAGAGAATTGCAAATTTTCTTAATAATGTTCTGCAGGAAAAACCACCGCGAGATGACTATAGGGAATTTATAGAACTTGCTCTAATATTTCGCGGAAAAACACCAACCCGATCATATATAAAATTCCGAGCCCCAGGCACTATGCATCACGCAAGATGGATGTCAAAGGCAATATATACCTTAAAAATATTTTTGTAAGGTATATATTAACAGAGGTTAAACTAAATGCTCTTTGCGATGTTTCCATTTTTATTGCCAAAGTGTACGTTGAGGCTTGGTTTTGCGCTCCATCACCTATAATCCGTATCACGATTTTATGCTTATTACAGTATTAAGTCAATATCAAAGTGTTGAAAGTGAAATTGCTACCGTCGCTTTTGCAAAATTTTGCAGTCACCTGTGGTATCTAGGGACACAAAGCGTTGCTTTGGCATTTTTTGATGAAAATGTACCAGTCAAATCAAAAAAAAAAAATGGTAAAAGCTTTGAAGAATGAATCTGATGTAAATAGCAAAAAGGCCCTAATAAACACTTTGAACGTAGATGATGTTATCAAAAAAGGTATTGCACAGTTTGTGAATATAAAGCGTTTTTTAAGCGTTTTGAATTATCTGAAGAGTTTTTAAAAACAACTCCCACAAAATGGCCGAGTAACAAAAAGTTTATTGAAGCTAAAAAAACTCTTTCAGGCTTAAAAGTAGTGAACGATACCGCTGAAAGGGGAGTCAAATTAATGGAGGATTATAATAATATTTTATCAAGAAGCGAAGAACAAAAACAATATATTTTACAAATTGTTAAGGATTACCGTTTACGTTTTCCAAATTGCAATAAGCAAACCTTTTGTAACTATATAAATTAAAACAAAACACAAAACCACAAAAAATACTTGCTACAAATAAAATTAAAATATCAATGCTTTAAGTTTTTTTTCATGTAATGCCTACACTTATGTAAGTAAATAAAATCACCCATCGTTTATTTTTTTTCTTAATTCAGTAGATATTGGAGATACGAAAAAAATTTGTGAGCAAAGGTTGTTCCTCTGAGTTTTGTCTATAACTTTCACTAACAAATTTTTTTTGTAAAATAGATATTAAAGAAGTTATTGACAATTAAAGTCAAAAATCAGTTATTTTGCAAATTTTGGGCGGCTCAGGGGCACCTTTTCCCCTTATCCGATTGAGCTCAAATTTTCAAGGGAGTATTTTTTTAGCAATTCGAACCAATCTGGGGGGTGCCGTGAAACAAATTCCAACTTTGAAAAATAACTGGCACCCTAGTGCACCGGCCTTCAAGCGCTAACTTTAATATTTTTACATTATTTAAATTTTTAAGTTTTTTCTCCATTTTTGCAAACACAATACGAAAATTAACAAAACATATGTAAACGTTTATTATTAGTTACAATTTAGTGCTGCCACAGCTGTACATTTTAGTACTTTTACCAATAAATTTAAAAACAATTATAAAATAATATAATAATATTTACAAAAAATAGTCATTTAATGGCTTTTTGTTAAAATAAAAACATTTTTTTAAACATAAATGAGCAACTGTGGACAAAAAGTTTCAAAGTCATTGTAGCCACCTGAAAGTTAACTCTGAACTAGTTATGCATTTGACAGCCTTTTCGTTAACTTTTGCAATTTGCTTAAGCTTGCTTATGCATATTATAGTTGGGCCTTTAGTTTTGATTTGTGAATAAGATCTTTAACTATTTGTGAAGTTTCGACTTTAGTTACGAATTATGAATATGCGCCTATATCTCCAAAAGTATTTTTTGGAGTAAAATAGTAAAAATTTGTTCGAGTAAATTTTTTTTTATCAAGCAAATTATGCTAAAAAGCATTTAGCATAATTTTTAAAAATTTCAATGCATTTTCGAGAAACAAAATGCTAAATCTAGCACTGAAAGATATTAACACTGTCCAAATGCCTTCAATCGTCTTAAAATATTGTAGAGACCCCTAGAACTTTATTTTGCTATGACTAAAATTTCTATGAGTTACAAACGGAATAACTTTTATAAATAGATGCATACAATGTATGTATGTCATACATATATCAAAGATTGTTTGGTGGTGGGTAAAAAAACAACAGATAAAGGTTCCATTATTCAACATATTAGAACACGATATTACTATTCCTATTTCTCTCTACAGTACTGTAGTTATTTAAATAATTTAATGATATACACATTTTTTGTTTTTTTTTTACCAACAGATATGACACATTTTGTGAGGTGTTTTCTCCAAAAGTAAATACAAATTCAATAAAATGACTACGAGTGTAATAAAAAGAAAACAAAAGCAAAAGACGGAGGAACCATTGGCCAACATATTTAGACACGAAGTTGTTGTTTTTGTAGTTTTTCGCGGCACACTTGTTTGGGGTAACGATTCACCAAATACACAATAAATAGGCACACAATAGAGAAAATAATTTCATTTTATTTTTCATAGCTCTGCTCAAAATAATTTGAACATAAAAAAATAAAATGATGAATAAAGCACAGTGGTTCATTAGTTGAAAAGTTTCGGATTTAAAAAACTGACAGCATCATTGTGTGGTTTTAAAATACACACTTTTAAATATTTAGAATAGTTATTATATTAGAGAAAATTCTTAATTCAGGCTTGAGTTTGTTTTTAATTAATTAGAATAGTATTTGTTCATTAATTTTATAACAATAAATTAAATTTAGTTACCTTCAAATTTCAAAATAATCAAGCTATTGATACTAATTGGTGGTATTTATAATAAATATATGTAGTTATGAGAAATTATTAATATAAAGTTTTTACTTTTCTGCGCTCCAAATTACTTAAATTATGAGTTACTATGATAATGTAACTGCATGTAATATGAACAATATTTTTTATCAAATACAGATTTCTTTCGTCGAAATTTGTGATCCACTGTCCGTGAGTGGACGGTAGAGCGCCAATGTTCTCGGTGTTTTTGATGTACTAAACGGAATCACGTAGTAATTTTGAAATAAACGCACATATCGTCACCTAAAATGCCCAAAGACGTAACCCTAATTATCACAATTTTACAGGAGAAGCAAAAAACGATATAAGATGAAAACTGTTTAATTGAAAATCGCAATTTCTTCACATCTTGTCTTAAGATAGACGACAAATTTCTGGTGACGATATGTACATATCGCGATTTTCAATTAAACAGTTTTCATTTTATAAAGTTTTTGCTTCTCCTGTACAATTATGATAATGAGGGTTACGTCTTTGGGCATTTTAGGTGACGATATGTACATACATGCAATATAAATCTAATCAAATCTACTTGGGCATGTTTGTGTTTGTGTTCTATGCTCACTAAATATTGGCAGTGGAAAAGTCGCAGCCAAACAGATGGTGAATGAACGTGTGCTCTAATTTATTTAGTATATCTCGAGAAGCTTGGCGATCTAGGCGCAGCGTGCTATTTTAAAACGAAAGAGTATTCAGTTTTTATATTGTTGCTTTAGAAATTTGTTGCCATTTATAAAACAAAAGTTTTTTTGTTTGCTTCTGATTTGGTAAATTTATTAAATGACTACAATAGAAACATCACGAAATCCGCTATTGACTGAAAATGATAACAAGTTGAATTATGAAATATCGTGCGATTCGGATGATAGTGAAAGTGAAATTCCATATCATGCCAGAGAACATGCACAACCCTTTACATATGGCAACTTACCAAAAGGTTTCAAGAGAAGTGATCTAAACCATGTAGACATAGATGAACTGCCAGAGTCTCCTAAGGCCACTAAAGCATCACGTTTTCTACCTCTCAGTCCTTCTGTTCAGAGGCGTGATTTTAATCATGTCAATATTGATGAGCCACCAGAGTCTACAAAAGCTAATAAGGCACCAGCTATGTTACCTCTCAGTCCATCAATGTTGAGAAGAACAGGACGTCCGAGCATTTCGCCCTCGAGACCGGTTCTGAAGAAGACACCGTCACGTGAAGAGTTTGAAGAAATGTTAAGAGAACGTAGAGAACAGTCATTGAGAGAACAAAATCATGCGCTCAAGGAAGCTCAAAATGCTGCCATACAAAAGGATTTGGACGAGCTTCATGAGAAATTAAACAAACGAACCTTGCAGTTCAAGTCACATGATACAACTGACGGTCATATGGGAAATCCCTGTAGAGAAATTGTCAAACATGTTGAAACTATCGATTTGCCAGATGAAAAATATCATGAAAATATAAGTAAAAGTTACATGTCAACTGCTATAGTTGAGGCATCCAGTAAATATGAACCGGCACTTGTACTAGCAGAACCTAGTCGCCCGGAAACACCAGCTTTCCCAGTTTCAAACAAGTTTTCAAATGAAGAACGATGTGTTAGTCCCTACCCCATGATAACACCTGGCTCCCCCACACTTCAGCGTATGAAAACGGTAACAATAAATACCAAGGAACGTCGTTCACCTCTCAAGATGCCAGCACTAATTTCGAGTAATCAAAAGGCAAAAGCTGCAGAAAAAGTTATTCCAGAAACTCCACATGATGTGGCGCCACATTTAGTAAAATTCGCCAGAGATTCATCGGAATATTGGTATAAACCACATATGACACGAGAAGAAGCGGTTGCTCTACTACGACAAGCTCCACCTGGGACATTCATTATACGCAACTCAACAACATACAAAAATGCCTTTGGTTTGGTATTAAGGGTGTCTAAACCTCCACAGGGAGTAGCAATGCCAGAAAATAATACGAACAGCGATGTACTAGTACGCCATTTTCTTTTGGAACCAACCACTCGAGGAGTACGACTTAAAGGTTGTTCCAATGAGCCTACGTTTACATCACTATCAGCCTTAGTCTACCAGCACTCCATCAACCAGTTGGCTCTGCCCTGCAAACTCGGTATACCAACTAGAGACTTAATGCTCACGCCCGAAGATGCCGAACTGATGCACAGTCAGAAACAATTGCTTGAACAAGGAGCTGCTTGCAATGTATTGTACTTATTTAGCATGAATATGGAGTCACTGACTGGCGACGAAGCTATTCGCAAAACAGTCCATGAAATGTATGCTCAGCCAGCATTGCCATCCCCTATAGAAGTACATTTCAAGGTTTCACAAAACGGTATCACCCTGACTGACAACAAAAGGCTAATGTTCTTTCGGCGACACTATACACCAAACAACATTTCCCATATCGCCATGGATCCCGATAATCGTTTCTACACTGTTTTGACATACGATGACGGTTTCGAACGCACCGTCAATAAATCCATATTTGCATTTGTAGCACGCCCCCTTACTGGAGGAAGAGACAATCAATGTCACATTTTTTGTGACCTGGCCGCAACACAGCCAGCTTCAGCGATAGTTTCATTTGCCCACAAGGTCCTCCGATTCAATAAGCACAATCACCAAATGTTATAAAATAAGTGTTGTTTTGGTAACTACTATTATTTTTTATTTATTACATTTGGATTTTGTATTTGATTATTATTGCAATAAAGTTTAAATTCAATGTGAAGTTCTTACTTTCGATCTCTCATTAACATAGCGTAGCGAAGCATGTTGTCTACGTCTGTACGGATTGAGGCACATGAAAGTAGCGAATGTGTTGAATCCGTTTTTGAGAAAAATATTTCACCATCATATTGAGACCAGTTACTTTGCTTTAGGTTCTTATTGACCCGTCTCAACTGTTGATTGATCTGTAAGTTAAATTATACTTTTATTAGATTTGTAAATGTAATTTAGCTAAATGTGCAATTTAAACTAACTTTAGTAACAAGCAGAGGAGAGTTGTTGCAGTTAAATAGAGCCGCTGAAAATTCATAAATATTTTCCGGTTGTTTGTTAATCAGTTCATGGAGAAATACACGTATTATAGCCCTCAACTAAGTAAATGACAAAACGAAATAAATTAAATTTACATACATATGTATGTATGAATGTATCTTACTTCTGGATGCCGACATAAATATGACAAATTGTCACGATGTAACTGCTTCTTAATATGATCCAATGAGGTGTAATTCTTAATAGATTCCGAATCCCAATTTTCTTGACAATCTAATTTTGACCCAGGATACATTGTAACTTACTCATGTACATATGTATGTATGTATATGAAGCAATTAATGAAAAATATTATAATTTGAAATTCTTTCTTAATGTCATATTATGTACATACATATATACATGGTGTAACTATACAAGGTGAGTGCAGTAGCACAGCTGACTGACTTTGTTTACAATTTACTTGCACATGTGAAAAATAATACTTTTTCAAGTGTTTTTGACAGTAGTACACTATTTTACACAAACAAAATGCCTGTTGTTTCTGTCTTATGTTGTATTTGCACTCACCTTGTATAGTTACACCATGCATATACATGTATGTATATCAATGGAATCAATTTCCATAATGGAGAATAAGTTGGCAAAAAAAATTCAATGATCGAATAATGATGTCTTTTATTGGCGCAACGACGATATGTTTATATTTATTAAAAACATCCCTACAAAGATTTGTTATTTTTTCCATTCAGAAGAAAATTGTCGAAGCAATATGTCAAATGTCTCATAATTTTGTTAGCTTGATAAAATAATAAACAACCCACGCAGAAAATTCGACTTTTCCCAAATATTGTGTATTTATAAAAATACATATTATTATAAAATATTTTTATTAAGATTTTGACATATGTATTCATAATGTAAATAAATCAGAGTAGGTAAAATTCGCTCTCGCGAAATAAATTTTAATTATTTATTTCTTATAAAAAGTGTTTTCGCAATTTTTATTACATATTAAATTCTTGAAAACAATTTTATATCAATTCTTTGTATTATTTATTTCTTTCGAGAAAGAAGTAAACACAGTTGTTTGTTCCTTTCTTTTGCCTATCGCGAGCAAGAAAGTATTAAAAAGAAAAAATCTTGCACACGAACATGGACATCTGTATGCATCAGTGTGACCATTTTGGCATTTTTGCAGCTAGATTTAGCATTTTGATTTAGCTGCAAATTTTCGATTTAGCATTTTTTAATAATTTGTTTAGCATTTTCTAGCTTCAATTTATTTTCCTATTTACCCCTGTTACAATTAAAATTAAAATATACCTACACCATGATTTTGAAAATTTTTTGAAAACAAAAACAAATATAAATTCTGAAACTGAAAAAGAAATTAGAATAATATGTAGAAATTTCATAGCAGAGTTAATATGTCAACTAAGGCAAAGATTAGCCAAAAAATTTGTTAAGTTTACAATATACATATTAACTGTTTTGTTGTTGACAATAGTTTAAAAATAAATAAAAGTAAAATATATGAAAATTTCAAAGAAGAAATAATAAATTTTTCAAATGATGAAATTACAACTTTAGAATTACAATGGCAACAATTAACTTCATACGAGTGGCAAAATCAGAACTCAGCTATTGAGTTTTGGATACAAGTTTATGAATACAGGAATGCTGTGAATGAAAATCCCTTCAGGAAGGAATTGTCCGATTTTGTTATGAAATATTTAGTTCATAACGTCTGTTGTTCAACAGACACAGAAATAAACATTAATTTAGATGATGATACTCAAAGAGCATCGAAATATTGGCAAATAAAATAAAATTTATTTTCAATACTGGCCTCGAGCTTGAAATAAAAGCATTTTTATTTATTACACATACAAAGGTCGAATAAAAACTACTTGAATTTATTTAGTTTTGTCATTTAGTAATGCTGAAGTTGAACGTGTATTTAGCAGAATGAATCTTTTAAAAAATAAATAAGAAATAGAATGATATTAAATACAATGAATTCACTCCTCTATATTGATATTGATGGATTGAAAAGATTTGAATAAATGCTGCCAAAGTTTTCAAATAACTAAAGAATTAATCCAAAAATGTGATACAAATACATATGCATAATATTGTAACAGAACCCTCAGAAAGTGAAGAATACACTTTTGATGAAGTATTTAATATGTAGCCAAAAGTTGTTAATTTTGTTTAAACTAATTTATTTGTGAAGTAAATACAAATGCTATTAAATAGCAAATAGTTTTTTTTTTGTTTTATGACATTTTAGAACATATAAAATACATAAAATGTTATATGAATTAATGGTCGCTTTTGTTCAAAATTGTTGTATGTATTTATATATATTGTCCCAATTAGCACAAATTTTTTGTGAATTCCAATGTTGGAATTCCAGTGTGAATCCAAGCTTGAATTACATTTGAAATCCATCCTCTTTCCAGTCTGTTTGAAGATTGTTAAAAACAACATCAAATTTGTTTTAAGCATATGTTAATAATGGCTCAGAGTTGATGCAAATCATTGGCGGCGGTGATGATGATGATTTTGTAATTAAGTTTTCAGAGAAAAGGTTGGGTTCAACTGGAATCACACTGTTATTTAAGGCTGAAAGTACACTGTAAATGTACTGTTTGGTTCGACTGTAATTCAATGGTTAATTTTGCTTGATTCGCTATTGAATTCAATTGTGTTTTAACTGCAATTCAACACTGGAAATTGTGACTTGAATTCCAGCCAAAATGCTTATTGGGGTCATATCTATTTACATATACATATGTATAAAGACTGAAAAATATATATGTTTTTAATTTTTGTTTTATAATTTTAATTAACGATTTTTTAAGAGAATAAATAGTTTGTTTTGTTTTTGAGTTCGATGTGGTTTTATTTATATAATGAAACATAATAAGTAGAAACAGCGGTACAAATAGTGAAGAATTTCTTCATAATATTATTAAAAAAAATTTTAGCATTTTTTTTTGGCATTTAAAAATTCATTTAGCATTTTTTTTTTAGCATTATTTTGGATAGGATTTAGCTGCAAAAATGTTTGAGACCTGGTCACACTGGTATGCATACTCGTATGTGAAATTTCTTCGGTGTTCACACAGTACAATTTTATTGCTTAAATCGCTCGTATTTTTATTTGAGAGAATATACACATTTATATACACATATCTAATACGAGTAAGAGAGTAACACGAATTGCTAGTACAATCAAGTATGTACTCGTCTTGTCTTCCCTTCATCTAAAAGGTAATAAGCTTAGCTTAAAGAATTGCTTCGTGTAAATTGGAACTTTCTTTTTCGGCAGCAAGAAACATATGCATATGAAAAGGTTGCGCGACCTTGTATTATTTTTTATTGCGGTCATAAAAAACAAGTGTGGAGAAAATTATCTACCGAAATACATACATACTTACGTATGTAAATATCTAAATCTTTAAAAAGTGCCATTCAACGAAAATATTGAAGCTATGAAGAAATTAGCAATTAAACTGAAACATTTCCCTTAAAATTAATTTATTTTAGAATTTCGATTAAAATTTATTTATAGCTAATGCATTCCATTAAAAATATTGTGTCTTTTTGTCATATTAATTTTTGTGTAGTTGTTACTGCATTTCATTCATTTGCATTACAATATTTAGGTAACAGCATTCCAGTTAATTTCTTAATTAACTAAACAAAATTCAGAAAAAAATATTTCTTGTTTTGTAGGTAACTGTGGTATTAAGAAGCAAAATCGATATAGTAAAACGAGAGTTATTGACCAAAATGTGAGGCAACATATATAAAAATTTGATATATTATATCTAAAGTTTCATGTAAAAACGAAATTGTAAAACGAAATTTTGTTTAGTTCGGTCCATATTTGACCATAGACCCCTTATAAAGTCCACTTCCAAAATTCACTTAAATACGTATAAATCTGATATAAATATTGTTATCAGGATAAATTTCGACATAAATAATCCATATAGCTATATAAATTCTGCACTAAAAAGGACCACATCCGAAAAAGTCATTAATCTTTATATATCTTATAAATATCCGTATCGACCGAAAACTTTACACAGATATTTTACTGCAGAATTTTGTGAAATTCGGTCCATATTTAGCCATATCCCCCGTATTAAGTCCTCTTCCGAAACTCACTTCAATACTCATAAATCTCTTATTAATAACGGTTCCGATCCAAAATTTTATACCAAGCCAATATGTATATCAAAATCAAACTGCTGTGCTTTGGGAATGTCGGTCCATATTTGACTATATCCCCCATATAAGAAGGTTCACTTCCGCAATCAACTTTAATACTAATTTCTATCTTAAAAACATCGCTATTATATTAAAATTCGATGTGAGATATCCTCATATGCATAAAATTCTCTGTTCCGAAATTTATAAAGATTGGCTCATGATAACTACGTCATAGCTGACATATAAGAACCATTTTCGACAAACAATTTAACCCTCAAAAATGTGTAATAAATTTCTTCTTCGAACATACTATTATACAGATAAGAAATTTTCTTGAATATGGAAAAATGTTTTTTTTTAGTTCGCCGTGCTCTGAAATAAATCCAAAGTTTTGAATCTACAATAAATATTGTTTTCCAATTTAATTTCTGGTGTTCGAGTCGAAAAAAGACGAACAATGCAGGAAATTCCAAGAAAAATGGAAATAGATCTGTTATTTCTAAATGGACAGTCAATTTAAAAAATGGGTTTTAAATTATTAAAAATTTATAAATCTCTAAAAAGATACAAAATTGTATCGTTAAATAAAAACTGATAATTTTCACAAATACTTAATTCAAAACTAGTTTGGCTTATTTTTACAAAAAATCTTTCATTCATTTGTATACCCTACACCACCATTGTGGGTAGGATATATTGGATTTGTGCTGATGTTCGTAACGCTAAAAATATTGTTCTAAAATTCACCTTAAAGTAAACAGATCGAATCCCTTCTGGCCGTCCGCTAGTTGACCTGTAAAACTTGTGCTAAAAGCACTGTTGAAGATATTTCGATACAGTTAAATATTTGAATTTAATAAACAAGTAAAAGTTTATATTCGGCTGTGCCGAATCTTATATACCCACCAACAAATCAGCTATTATGGGGCAAACTTCACAAAATATTGTACCGTAATTTCTATTTATTTTAGGTTTATTTTAGTTGAATTTCATCTCAATAACGTTATAATCAAGAATTTACGCTTTGTTTATATTTTTGCAGCGTACTTTAACACACAGTAAATTAAGTACCAAAAAGCACTAGGAAATTGATTTTGTCTTTTTCAAACGTCAAAATTACCCCATTTGTTAACTATGTGGTTATTCTCGTTAGTAGAGTATGTACAGAAGCTATGCCTGAGTGCTGGTCCAAAAAAAAAAAAAAAAAAATTATGGATTAGCTTTCACAAAAGTCAATTGTATAATTTTTACATACTTATAACTGATCTGTGTAAAATTTCGGTTCGATATGGATGTTTATGTAGGTTAATGAGTTTTCTGGAATAGTCCTCATAAGGAAACTATGACCTATTACGGGCCAATAATCATCTAATTCTGTACGACGATTTATGTATATGTACATAAATGCGAATTATTTGTGCTGAATTTTAACGTGATAATGGTTTTTACAAGAGATTTATGCGCATTTAAGTGATTTTTCGAAGTGATCTTTATATGGGGACTAAAATTAGGTATAAATATTTCTATATATTTATTATATGTGTATTTGGATTTCTTGTGTTAATTTTCGACTTTTTATTGGTTTTTTATAAGAGATATATGCGAATTTTATTGATTTTCGGAAGTACACTTTATATGGGGGCTACGGTGAAATATGTACCGATCGTCATCATACTGAAATTGAGGATTTTTTTGTGTTGAATTCAAATTCCTCTCATCATGTAATTTGCTACGACGATTTAGATGTGTATTTGAATTAGTTTTGTTGAATTTCAACTTGATAGTGATTCTTTAATTTCTTTTTTCAGGTATTTATAATTTTTTGAAGAAGTTATCCATTGTGATATCGAAATATTGGATAAAATTATATAGAAAATTTTTATATAAATATTAAAAGCGACCTCTTTGCTTGAAAAAGAAATTAAAGAATATTGAAAAAGGTCGAATAAAAGAACTAAATAAACTTGAGAGTGATTTTTATAAAAGATTTATGCGCATTTAAGTGAATTTCCGAAGTGTACCGATGCAAACAAAATATTGTTTTGAGATTTCACTTTGCATGAAACTTATTATTGCAGAATGTTGTGTGGCTACGGCTTTTCTATAGACATTTATGTACCATAAAGCAATATTCCGGAAAGACATACGGCTATGAGAAATCGTGGACCGAGTGTGCAAAATTTCATGATATTATCTGCATTATATTTGAAGAAAATAGCAAAAAATATGTCAAAAATATCAAGGTAGATTGAAACACTGATCTATAACGCGTATCTTACTAGACCGATGTTGCTCATTTTCAATACCAAACATTCCGGTTGTTTTAAGAATGTTTGGTGAAAATTTCTTTGTCTATTTTTTTCGTCTTAGAATCTTAAATAAAGGCTAAAAGAAGCCACAAGCTATAACATAAATTTAGAAGCTAAAAGTTAAATAGAAAGGCTAAAGTGGCACCACTGCATATTAATTTGAATAAAATAAGTAATGGGGTGGCAGTTCTTCCTTCTCAGTTCCATACGACTTATGCTTAAGCTTGCATTTTCTTATGTTGGAAATATTTATTAGTTTTTTGACTTGGTATAAATATGCCCATACTTATCATATGACATATTTACAATAGCTACCCGTAAATGTAAAATACAAATGATTTTTTAAAGTTGTTTAAATTTGTAGATGATATTTTTGTAATTTCTCCTTTTGAGATTCTTCCATGTTAAGTTTTAAATGGTTTTGTTCTTCAAATATCCTGAGATTTTTTTTCCAATTATACCATTTAAACTTTATTCCAACACTCTTGAGTATAGACAAATGCTGACAATTATGTGTGCTAAACCTGTGATTGTTACTATTTCATGAGCACCCTTTGCATGTTCGTTTTATTTTATTATTGTGTTGTAACATTTCCGTATTTTCATACGTTTGTGGTTCAATTATAAAACAGACAGAGTCATAGTTTAGTGGGTGATAGATTGAGTAATTTTTGAAACATATGTATGTACATTAGCATGTCTCGCCTTACATGCAAAAAAAAAAAAAAGTTCGCGGTACACCACCGAATATGAAGTATTGTTGCAAGACAATTTCGATAAAAGAAGAAACTGTGAGAAAAATAATAAGAATCGGTATATGAGTTCTCATAGCCCCCATACAAATATCATATTCAAATAGATATTCCCGATGGCTAAATGACGCCTAATGCCTGTAAAATTGGAATATTAATACAAAATTCAGGTAAAATAAATGTCATGTAAAAAGAAATTGCAAAATGAACTGACATATGCACAAAAATCATGCTACAGAAATTTGAGCATTTCGGTCTATATTTGACCATATTCACCATATGAAGCACTCTTCCAAAAAATCACTTTAATACTCATAAATCTCATATAAATAACGATATCGAAGCGAAATTTTATACGGAGCATTTACATATATGCTTAAATAAAACTACTGGATTTTAAAAATATCGGTCCATATTTAACTATCGCCCCCATATAAGGTCCACTACCGAAATTCATCTTAATACTAATACGTAAATGTACTTTTATTTATATCGAAATTCAACGTCGGATATCCGCATATGTAAAAAATTCTCTGTTCCGAAATTTAAGAAGATCGGCATATGTTTTGTCATTGCTCACATATACGTACCACTTCCGAAAAAGAAGTTAACTCTCAATAAGGTCTAATAAATATCGAGATTAAAGCAACATTTCATACCGGTCACTCCATAATTGGGAATACCTCCCAAATGAATTCACTATAACAACCATAAAACTCTTGTAAAAAACGTAATAGCAGTACAGTTTTTGTATTTCTTATTATATTATATCTTATTATATTAAGCCGAATATAGCACTCTAACTTATTGTTTTATATTTTAATTGTAATTTTATGAAGCATGAGGTCAAAATTTTTATATTTTGAGTTTTTCGATATTTCGCTACTACGCTTTATTGAATAAGATAAGAATAAGCAGATGAGATAAATGGTTTGCATAAATGCTTTGAATCGCAATCGCCTATAGTAAAATGATTAACGAAGAGATTGTAGTGTAATTTTTAATTTTATTTTTACTCATACAAAGCTACACTACCCTATTGTATTATTAAATCATTGGAAATGTATTGGAAATATTGATTTGTTTTATTATTATTGATTTATTGGAAGTGTAGATTTGTATACAACAACTACTATGTATAATGTAGCTTTTAAGGACCGTTATCCTGGTATAAAAGGGATACCAAAATCAATAAATAAATCATTATCGATCTGCCTTTATTCTTGGGAATTTTATTTATGCCATATAAATCTGCCAGTACTAAAATAATAGAACTGGGCATATAAAACTACTCTTACTAAATGTTTACCAGTGGCGTTAATTAGCGCCGGTAACTTAACGAAAACACTCTCGCTCACATACACATACCCATAACTTTACATGGCGATCCTGCCAAACATCACTCACTACCTTGGAATTAAAAAAAGAAGTAGCAGAGAAGCATAACGTGCCAGCAACCACTAAAGAGGGGCACAGCACATAAAAGTTCTAAACACCACTAATAACGATGTCCACGTAAGCAACATAGAATTAGATAGGAGGGACTTGGATGATTATCACATATATAGCTGTAGAAAGCATGATACCACGAAAAATATAGATAGAATAAAAAAGGTTTCAGAAGAGTTAAATATTGAATCAATAGAACCTGTGGCGACACAATCATTATTGAATATAATCGCTGAGTATAATGAAATTTTTCATATTGAGGGTGAGAAACTCACTGTTAATAATTTTCACACACAACCCAGTAAAAAATGTGTTCCAAAAGGAGCAGGTTTTATGTATGAATTCATACCTCAAATTGCTTCAAAGCTGCTGATTGTATGAGGTGTTCCCGGTTTGGAGGACTACTTTCTGCTGACAATAAGCGCTTCTTTTAACCTAATCAAACATGCAAATAAAGCACTTCCTAAAGTATTTTTTAATTCCATCTGAATGTTTTTGCTTAAGAAAAATTAATAGTAACTAAGAAGCGCGATATTCGTTTTGTAATTGACTTTCATTGTCATACGTAAATATGTAGGCTATAATTTCATTTTTGTTTTTTCGCTTTAAAACCTTCTTCGTTTTCAGCACTAAAAAAGCATTTTTTTGTATTATTTATTCGTAAACATTTACTGCGCTCGAATAACACGAATTTTTTTACTGGGAACCTATACAAACAACAGCTAATACGCCAGTTTATATTAAACCATACAGATTACCAGAATCGCAGATGAAAGAAATAAATGATCAGGTGAACAAAATGTTGAAGGATGGGATTGTTGAACAATCTGTAAGCGCCCATAATACACCACTGTTAGTAGTGCCTAAAAAATCAAATGATGGCAAGCGCAAATGGCGTCTAGTTATAGATTTTCGTAAACTAAACGAAAAAATAGTAAACGACAAGTTCCTTTTAACGAGAATAGAAGATGCCCTTGATAAATTAGGGAGAGCAAAACATTTTTCTACACTAGATCAATCTAAACGAAGATTCTAGACCTTTAACGTCCTTTTCTACAAGAAATGGTCACTTTCAGTTCACACGATTGCCAGCGTCCAACAGTTTCCAGCGCAGAAGCGTTTATATATGTCGATGACATAATCGTGTTCGGGTGTAGTATACCACATCACCATGATAACTTAATAAAAGCCTTGGAGCGTTTAAGACAGTATAACCTGAAACTAAACACTAGCAAATGTTGTTTTTTAAAAACTGAAGTAGTTTATTTAGGATACCTTATAACTGATAAAGGAATATGTACAAACAAAGACAGTGTGATAAGGAATTATCTAGTACCAAAGAATGGGGATGAGGTCAGGCGATTTATTGAGTTCTGTAATTATTACAGACGATTTGTTAAGAACTGCGCAGATAGCGAGAAATTTAAATCAGTTATTAAAGAACGATAAATCTTTTGTATGGGATGAAGATTGCCATAGATCATTTGAAAGATTATAATCAAAACTACTAAACCCTCCGATTCTACAATACCCAGACTTTGAAAGACCCTTCATTTTAAACACAGACGCATCTAATTTTGCACTTGGGGCAGTCCTCTCACAGGGATAGATTGGCTCTGATTTACCTATATCATATGCAAGCAAATCGTTGTCAAAACATGATTTGAATAATTCCGTCATTGAGAAGGAGCTTCTGGCCATACATTGGTCGATTAACTTCTTTCGTCCATATCTTTACGGTAGACAATTTTACGTAGTTACAGATCACAGACCGTTAGTGTCATTATTTACACATAAGAATCCGTCGTCCAAGATGACTAGGATTAGACTTGATCTATGTGATTATGATTTCGAAATATCGTACAATATTCCGCTACCGAATGATCCCGTTAACGACTAGTTAGTGATGATTATAAAAATAACGCTCTATAAAATTACTTACAGTTCATTCTGAATGATAAGAAATATATACATACATATCGTCACCTAAAATGCCTAAAGACGTAATACTATGTTTTCACGACGACTTGAATCACCTGCTTCGCCTTCTGAATCATGTTTATGAATCATGCTGTTTACATGACTAATAAACTTGATTCGATTTGACAGTTGTCTTTAATAAACAAACAGAATAAAAAAACAGAATTTACGATTTGTGGAAAATAATTTTTTTTAATGGATAAACAAAAGTGAGTGGAAATTAGTTAGCTTATTTGAAAAAAAAACATACATTCGTACGTATTTACTTTCTTTATTTCCAGCAACAAGAAAATAATTTGCTTTGTTTACAATAATATTAAATTTTTACAGCAAGTGCAGATAAACTTGCGATAAAAATTAGAGAAGAGTGCAATTTTTCGTGCTTCGCAAGTAGATTCAATATGAATCTACTTGATTCGCTCTCAAAATTTTGTATGGTGAAGCAAGTTGTTTCGCACATGATTGAGGTGTGAAGCATGAATAGAGAGCGAAGCATTACCGTGGAAACATAGTATAAACCTCATTATCATAATTTTACAGGAGAAGCAAAAAACGTTATAAAATGAAAACTGTTTAAATGAAAATCGCGATTTATTCATATCTTGTCTTAAGATAGACGACAAACTTATTTTTTATTAATTGTATTTTAGCCTTGTGTTCCAGATTCAATAAAAAAACTAATTTTGATTTTTTGAGGGTTACGTCTTTGGGCATTTCATATGACGATATGTACATAAATACAATATTTTTTCAAAATAAGTTCAAAATTACCAAACATTTCAGTACTAATTTTTTATGTCTAATACGAGTAACACAAACATTTAAGAAATGTTTTTCCTTTTCGAAAACATTTAAAGATACGCTCTTCAAACCATAGAAGTACACATGTATGCAAATATGGTCAGAGTTAATGCCAAAAGGCTCTAATGCCAACAAATTTCGAAAGTTTAGAGAAAAGTATATGTGAGTGTACGAGTACAGACGAGTACATATATGGAATTTAGAGTTTACAATACAGAATTAATGTTGTTATTGCTGTTTTTGTCGGTTGACAGAGTTGGTGACAAACTCCAAACAACTTAAATGATAGTGGTTGCTTTGGTTTTATCTAATGACATCATCAACTCGAACATCAAAATACAGTCGAATATGGTTGCAACGTACTATGTCTACGTACTATGTTCGTTATAAACGTCGTTATTATACCCTACACCATCATAGTGGGGATGTTTGTAACGCCCAGAAATATTGGTCCAACACCCACCTTAAAGTATACTGAACGACTCAGAATCACTTTCTGAGTCGATTTAACGATGTCCGTCCGTCCGTCCGTCTGGCTGGCTGTCAATGTAAAGCTTGTGCGCAGAGTACAGGTCATAATTTTAAAGATATTTCGATAAAATTTGGTATGTGAAATTTTTTCAGCCCAAGGATGGATGGGATTGAAAATGGTGGAAATCGGTCCATTATTTCACCTGGCTCTAATACAAATGTCCTCCCGAAATAGGAGTTTAACGCCTATAAATGTTTGAATTATTCAAGTATCCAAACAAATTTCAGCACAACTGAGTATTAAATAAAGTCAAATCACATCAACGAATTTTGTGAAGATCAGTCCATAATTGATCATAGCTCCCATATAAGCCTCATTTCCGAAAATCACTTTAAAGTGCATAACTCTCTTAAAAATATCGGTATCCAAATAATATTGAACACAAATATATTTCATATACATAATACAAATAATTTTATTATGATTGGTCCATAATTAGTCGTAGCTTCCATATAAGGCCCACTTCCGAAAATCGCTTTAAAGAGCATACCTCTCTCAAAAATATTAATATCCAAATAATATTGAACGATAATATATTTCGTATGTCTAAAAATAATACGGTACACTTTTATTATGATCGGTCCATAATCAGTCGAAACTCCCATATAAGACCCTCTCCGTAATTCACTTTAACCTCCATAAATCGTTTAAAAGTATTTATATCGAGATAAAGTTTAACATACACAATATTTATATTCACAGAAATCATGACACTAAATTTTTGGATCATCGGTCCACAATAGGTTATATCTCCCATATAACGCCCATTTCTAAAAAACTCTTTTATACATATACTGGGTGTAGGGTATTATATTGTCGGGCTTGACCGACTATAGTTTCTTACTTGGTATACCCTTCACCTTCATGAGAAGGGTATATATAAGTTTGCCATTCCGTTTGTAATTTCCACAATATAATTTTCCGACCCTTAAAGTATATATATTCTGGAACCTTATAGATAGCGGAGTCGATTGAGCCATGTCCGTCTGTCTGTCTGGATGTTGAAATCAGTTTTTTGAAGTCCCCAGATATCTTCGGGATCCAAATCTTCAATAATTCTGTCAGACATGCTTTCGAGAAGTTTGCTATTTAAAATCAGCAAAATCCGTTCACAAATAACGGAGATATGAGCAAAAATCCGAGACAACCTCTGAAAATTTCATCAAAGAAACTAATAGGCTGTTCAGCGATCTCGAACGATAACGTTCACTTAGATAAGACTTAAGACACAAACTTGATTGTGGAATAAACACTCTTGATTGAGTAAAAAAAAAAAGTCTTATCTAAGCGAACGTTATCGTTCGAGATCGCTGAACAGGCTATAAGTGTAATTATATTGTTACAATTATTTTTTGCATAAACAGATGGCGCTGATCAAACAAAGTGTTTAAGTGTGTTCTTAAACCGTAATATAAATGTGTAAAAAGATAGTGGTTATTTTTTTTAATTGTGTTTGTGTACATTTAAATAAATAAAGACTTGTTATATTTTCTTCAAACTACTTGACGCTTTTATTTTGCATTTAAAAAGAATCCGGTTTATTTAAAGGCAATAAACCACCGTTTTTATTAAAAGGTAAAAACGTAACAATATAATATTTGTATATATGTATGTATATAATATAATTATGCATCCACAACAAAGGTGAAGGGTATATAAGATTCGGCATAGCCGAATATAGCACTTTTACTTGTTTTTATATGATATAGTTTTTGATAGCTTCTTTTATACAACAAGTTGGATTGTTTTATTTCGTTGGGCCGAATCTTATATACCAACCACAAATATTTAATGTAAATTTTAATTTATCGTTTTGAACATTGATATATAACTAACTATTTACTATTTGTGCAAATTCTTTCAAGGCCTCCTCGTTTAGGCCCTATCGTGTTTTAATTGTTTTTAAATAATGAACGGACGGGCATTATGTCGATTTTGCAAATATAAAATTCAGTTTCGATATTGATATTTATAAGATAGATAAGTAGGTTAATGTGTTTTTCGGAAGTGGTCCTTATATGGTCCAGCTATGACCTATTATCTTCATAAAATTTGGTACGGCGATTTATATATATAAGAAATATTGATGTCGAATTTCAACTTGGTCCCTATATTGGAGCTACGACCACGAGAATTATTCGTCTCAACGTCTGATAACGGTCTTATAACAGATGTTGATAAAAAAAAAAAAAATTTTTCTCGGACGTGTTTTTTTAGTGCGGCTGAATTTTCGGTGAAAAAATCGTAATAGGTGAAAAAGTGTAAAAAGTTGAAATTAAACAAAAAAGTGAAAAAATCGTAATAGGTAAAAATATACAAAAAAAAAAACATTAAACATCACATAAAAACTGTATGAGTGTTCCTCTCAGATGTAATTCTGAGAAAGAGCTAAGCTCAACTAGAAAAACTAAATGGGTCTCTGAGGAAGAATCCATAAAAAAATCTGTGGAGAATCTTCTCACTGCAAGAGCCGTGGAACGGCGTCGTTCCTGTTCGCCCAATATAGTAATTTCAATAGATGAAGGAACATCAACACCTTCTACATCAAATAGTGCAATCAAACCTAGAAAACAAGTAGGTATGGATAAATACGTCACAGTTCTTAAGCGACAGAGGAGCCCGACATCTGCTCAAGTGTCATCAAATTCAAAAGCTCCTAAGACCGTGAGTAATGATCAAAATAGGTTTGCTCTCCTCCAGACGTATGAGCCAGAACTTCCTAAGAAGACGTTTAAGCCCCCACCAATTTATCTGAGAGAGCCCACTTCCAGTAAATTGGTACAAGGAATTGTTTCGGAAATAGGTGAAAATATGTTTAGCGTAACATCAATTAAACATGGAAATATCAGCGAAACCAAAATTCAAGTGAAAAAGGAAGATGATTTTCGAAAATTGTCCAACAAGTTGGAGAGGGAAAGTAGGGATTTCTATACCAGCTGAAAAGCGCAAAATGACTCCAAGTGGTTCTAAAAGGTATAGACCCAGATGTTGATCCTGCCGAGATAAAGACTAGCTTAATGGAAAAAGGCTTCAAAATTAAGAGCATAACGAATATTAGAAACCGTGAAAAGACTCCACAGCCTATGTTCATTGTGGAATTGGAACCTGGAGATATCGTATTAAAGAAAAACGAGTCCCATCCCATCTACAATCTGATTTACCTTCTGCATCGTAGAATCACCGTGGAAGAACCGCATAAGCGTCAGGGACCCGTCCAGTGTCTTAACTGTCAAAAATTTGGTCACACCAAGGCGTATTGTAAATTGCCGTCAGTTTGTGTTGCGTGTGGGGAGCTACATGCAACTGCTCAATGCGATAAGTCGAAAACTGACTCAAAAATCAAAAAATGCAGTAACTGCGGAGGTAATCATACCGCAAATTATAGAGGTTGTCCAATTTACACTCATTTGAAAGGCATAAGAACCAACAAGACGTCAGTATTACCTGATCGTCCTCAACAGCCTAATTTTGCTTCGAGTAACAATTTCCCTCAATTGTTACGGTCCACTAGTCATGTAAACGCGCCTAGTTCTAGACAAGTTTCTTACGCAAACGTGGTTAAATCTAATATGCCAGGTTTGGAGCAGGAACCTAAATCACAATATTACGAGCCTAATATTAACACTCTAGGAACTACATTGCAGACACTTGTCCAAACTATGAACACTTTTACGACCACTATGACATCCATGATGCAGGAAATGCTGAAAATGCAATCCACTATCTTACAAGCCATTTTAAAGAAATGATTTGTTTAAAAATTTGTTTTTGGAACGCGAACGGCCTCCGCCAACATAAAAACGAACTGGAACACTTCCTGATGGATAAGCAGATTGATGTCATGATGATTTCTGAAACTCACTTGACGGCGACAGCGTACTTCAAAATTAATGGATACGTGTTATATGATACTAAAGATCCACGCGGAAGAGCATGTGGAGGTTCGGCAATTCTTATAAAGAACAGAATAAAACATTATTTAATGAACAACACATGTGAGGATTACCTACAGGCAACAAACATTTGCATTGAATTCTGTCAATACAATTTTGTTTTATCATCAATTTATTCGCCACCTCGATTTTCAATAAAAGAACACCAATACTACAGCTTCTTCAATTCCCTTGGAGCTAGATTTTTAGTTGCTGGTGACTTTAACGCCAAACACACTTTTTGGGGTTCACGTCTGGTGACCCCGAAGGGTCGTGAACTCTTCAACACCATTGCAAAAATGGGATTAGATGTACTCTCAAGCGGTCATCCCACCTACTGGCCGACGGACCGACGGAAGATTCCCGATGTTATTGACTTCGGAGTAGTGAAAAATATCCCTGTAGAATCGATACAAGTGGAGCCTTCATTAGACTTGTCTTCAGATCACTCTCCTTCTATTATCTCAATGCGTTTCCTTCAAGGGAATGGCTCTCCATTTCGGGACATATCTAAAACCAGAGTAAGTTGGATAAAGTATAAAAAGTATTTAAGTTCCCACTGCACGGAATATGTAGTGTTGAGAACTACCGAGGATATTGATGGGTCGATTGGCAAGTTTACTGAGGACATACGAAGAGCTGTACATCACGCCTCCACATACGACGTTGAGTGCAGAAGTGGGACAAATAGAACTTATTTCGCTGAACTCGATCATCTCCTGTCAGAAAACAGAAGAGTTAGAAGAGAGTGGCAAATTCACAGGTCTCCTGAACTGAAAGCTAGGCTACGGGTATGCAGAGATATACTAAGAAATTTCTTAGAAACCCAAAGAATGGCTTCACTTAAATCTTACTTGGAGGGTCTTGATAGTACCCCACAATCTGACTATTCGTTATGGAAGGCGGCACGAGGTTTAAAAAGACCAGTTAGAGGAAAGCCTCCTCTGCGAAATCCGACTGGTGACTGGGCTAGAAATGATTCCGAGAAGGGGATTTTATTTGTTAACCATTTGAGAAATGTGTTTACTATAAACAACTCAAATAATGCATCTGATTTGCCTCCACTCGTTATTAGACCTCCTGTACCTCTAAGACTTAGCTTTAATGATGTTCAAAGCGCTATTGGTACTCTGAATTTAAAAAAATCTCCAGGTATGGATAAAATCAGCAACAAAATGCTTGTGGAGTTACCTCGTGTAGCTAGAAGAATTATCCTATTTATTTTCAATGCTATTTTACGCCTAGAATACTATCTTGCAGATTGGAAGGTATCTATGATTACCATGATTCCTCAGCCAGGGAAGGACCCCACTAAAGTAGAGTCATATAGGCCAATTAGTCTACTGCCGACAATTTCAAAACTGTTTGAAAAATTGTTATTGGCTATGTTGATTCCAATTCTGAACGACACTCAATGTATCCCAAATCACCAATTCGGGTTCAGAGCTAAACACAGTACCATCGAACCAACACACAGATTGGTAAATGTGATAAGACAGTCGTTTGAAGAGAAAAAATACTGCTCCGCCCTTTTCATTGATGTGTCGCAAGCGTTCGACAAAGTCTGGCATGAAGGTTTAATGCATAAAATTAAATTAACTCTGCCTGCTAACACCCACAAACTTATGAAAAGTTATTTATATGGTCGCAAATTTACAATCAAAGAAGGCGATTTTTTAAGCCCCGCTCAGCCAATTGAAGCAGGAGTACCCCAGGGTAGCATACTGGGTCCAACTTTATATTTGATTTATGCATCCGATATGCCGTTAGACCCCATAATACATACTTCAACTTTTGCAGACGATACAGCCTTTATTAGCGTTCATAAGGACCATCAAATAGCATCACAGAACTTGCAGAAATATGTTTATAAACTAGAGAATTGGCTTGAGCTTTGGAAAATCAGGGTTAACGAACAGAAATGTATTCATATAACTTTCACATTGCGAAAAGATACATGCTCGTTCATCAGAATAAATAATCAAATTATCCCGCAACACAATGAAGTCAAATACCTCGGAATCCACCTCGATCGTCGTTTAACTTGGAAGTCTCATATCGACGCAAAACTTACCCAGATGAGATTAAAAGCAGTGCAAATTAATTGGCTAATCGGCAGAAATTCTACATTAAAGTTGGATTGCAAACTTTTGTTGTACAATGCAATTCTTAAGCCAATCTGGTGTTATGGAATTCAATTATGGGGTACTGCCTCAGCATCCAACATTGAAAAAATTCAAAGGGGTCAAAATAAGATTTACGTACAATTACTGCAGCTCCATGGTATGTTAAAAATTCTCGAATCCACAAAGATCTAGGCATTCCTTTGGTGAAAGTCGAATTTACAAAACACGCCTCAAAATATGTCAGCAAACTTGAACACCATCCAAACCCACTTGCACGAGACATCCTTAACTTTACTGGCCATGTTCGGTTGAGAAGGAGGGATACCCTTGCTTTAACTCAAGCGCAAAACAGATGACTGGATCAGTGGATATAAATTGGTTGTACTATCATAATATTTTGTCTAGCATTGGCTGGACTTATTATTTTCTTTTAGTATTAAGATTCGAAAACTTATTGTCATTTCATTTCTGAAGATCCAATAAATAAATTAAATGTATTAAAAAAAATAACAGATGTTCGGAAGGAGATTTTATATAGGGGATATGTTGCAATATTGCACAATTAATATGACTTACCATTTTCAACATGATAAAATATAAAAACATATTTGAAAAATATAGAGGTTGTCTCAAACTTTGATCTATAATTATTGTTCTACTGATCCGTTGAAAATGTCGTTCCTATTACGTTTTCGAGGAAATTAACATTTTCCATACAATTTAGGCAACTAACTTATATACATAAGATCATCTGTAGTTTCAGAGTAAGAGTTAAAAAAGTTATTAATCTGCGCAGCATTGAAAATGAACACGTCGTTCTAATATTTTTTCCGACACTGTACGACTATATACTATTTGCGTTGTAGTTTGTTAAACAAGACAAAAAATGTAAAGTTGCGAAAAAATGAAAGTACCAAAATCAAATAATCAAATAATGCGAATATATTAAATATTCAAATAAAATATAAAGTTTGAAATTTGACATTTTATTTGATGACATGCTTATCAGTAGTATAAGCATTGGCAATTGTTATATTGTCAATTTCACTCGAAAACTGCATTCAAATATGGCTGAAAATGCGATTACGGTGAATAAATTACGCTAACGAGTAATCTTATTTTTAACAAATAAATTTTGACTTATTATTGAAGATATAGAAATAACTGGCATGTTTATTGTCAAATCGTGCTTTTTCAAATTTGTAATAACCGTGTTTAACTTTAGTTTTCCTAACACATGCTGGCTGCAACATGAATTTTTTTGCTTTTTTTTACATAAGCTGTATACAGAATACAGCAACATTAAAAAGGATGCAGACATTAAAAAAAAGTATACAGGACTTCTGGCCAGTTTTTAACTTGATATTTAAATACGAAATTAGTTAATTTTTCCTTAAACTTAAGTTTTATTTAAATATGGTTTAATTTCTTCAGTCTCAGATTGCGTTTGGTATTTAATTATGATAAAAGTATGGTAGCACTATGAAATGTCAAAAAAATATAAACAACTTATTCATTTAACAGCTGATTTACTATTTAGTTTACAAATTGTTGTAAACTAAATGGACAAAAGCTGCATCATTCATATCCTCTTCATCTAAATTCATTGTTTTAGTTGATATTTATAATAATAAGCACAATTTGTTTTTATTCGCGGCGAGTATATTTATTTATCAAATAATAGAAAAACTTCAATGCGCAATTTTCATAATTTTCAGAACTGTCAAAATCATATGGTAGTATGAAAAACTTAAGTTGTATTTAAATGGAAGTAGTCAGTGATTTAAGTTATATTTAAATATGATCTATAAATATGAATTTGGTATTTAAACAGAACTTAAGTTTAAACACACTTTAATTTTTAAGTTAAAAACTGGCCATTATATAGTAGGTACTTTAATTAAAGTTTTAGTATAAACAAATAAAAAAACAGCTGTAAAAATAAAGTTACCTACCGATTCGAAATAGTTAAACGATATTAATTGGGACATCCAAATTATTCAAGTTTTCTTTTGTTTGAATAATTCCAATAAGAGATTTCAACTTGTACGAATAATTCGATCAGACATTTAAAATTAATCGAATTATTCGAATAATTTAAAATTTTTTATAAAGTAAAATTAAAATTTGTTTCCATCATAAAATTGTATCGTCTTAAGCCATCTTCATAATATCACTTTTATACATTTTAATAATAATATTATTTGTCTATTTCAACTCAATACTATTCTCAATATCACTTTTTCCAACATATTCAACATCTCATTCACCACAAGTTAAAGGGGATAACATGAGTAAAACTGGTAACTGGGTATCTCCAAAACTAATAAAGCTAGAATGAAACAAAAAGTTAAGGTAAGAGTTTATATGCGGCTGTGCCGAATCTTATATACCCACCTCCAAATAGCCTATTATGTGGTGAACTTTATTAAATATTATACCGTATTTTTCTATTCTCTTAAGAATTTTATGCATATTCCAGTTATTAACAAGAATTTACACTTTTCTTATTTTGTTGAAACGTGTAGCATAAAGCTATTTACTTTAACACACAATAAATTAAGTACCAGAAAGACCTAAGAAACTGACTTTGTCGTTTTGAAATGTCAAAATTGTCCCATCTTTTAACTCTGTCGTTATTCTCAGAAATGGAGCTTGTACGGGAACTATGCCCAATTATGGATTAGCTTTCACAAAAGTCAATTGTATAATTTTTACATACTTATAACTGATCTGTGTAAAATTTCGGTTCGATTTGGATGTGTATGTAGGTTAATGAGTTTTCTGGAATAGTCCTCGTAAGGGAACTATGACCTATTACGGCCCAATAATCATCTAATTCTGTACGACGATTTATGTATATGTACATAAATCAGAATTATTTGTGCTGAATTTTAACGTAATAATGGTTTTTACAAGAGATATATGCGCATTTAAGTGATTTTTCGAAGTGATCTTTATATGGGGACTACGGACAAATATAGACAGATCGTCATAAAATTAGGTATAAATATTTCTATATATTTATGGACCATTTGTGTCGAATTTAAACTTGCTGCTGATTATAAGAGATTTATGTGCATATCGCAGGTTTCCAGAAGTGAACTTTATATGGGGAGCTATGGTCAAATATGGATCGATTATTATGAAATTTAGTTAATTTTCGACTTTTTATTGGTTTTTTATAAGAGATGTATGCGAATTTTAGTGATTTTCGGAAGTACACTTTATATGGGGGCTATGGTGAAATATGTACCGATCGCCATCATATTAAAATTGAGGATTTTTTTGTGTTGAATTCAAATTCCTCTCATCATGTAATTTGCTACGAATTTCCGAAGTGGTCATTGTACGTGGCTATGTAAAAATTATGTACCGATGCAGACAAAATATTGTTCTGAGATTTCACTTTGCATGAAACTTATTATTGCAGAATTTTGTGTGGATATGGCTCTTCTATGGACATTTATGTACCATAAAGCAATATTCCGGGAAGACATTTGTATGGGGGCTATAAGAAATCGTGGACCGATTCCTACCATTTTGAACAGGGCTATACAAATATAAAGTGTGCAAAATTTGATGATATTGCCTGCATTATATTTGAGGAAAATAGCAAAATATATCTGAAAATATCGAGGTAGTGTGAAACTTTGCTCTATAACTAGGATCCCACTGGACCGGTTTTACCCACTTGCAATAGCAAACATTTTGGGGGATCAAAGAATGATTGGTCTTTTTATCGAAGCTCTATTGTGCCAACATCAGACAGACAGACGGACATGGCTAGAACGTCTTAGAATCTAATAAGCAGCGTTGTCGCACCATTTTTGGTGCATAAAATTCTTTAGTTGGTGCGCGGTGCGCTTTTTTTTTAAATTTTAGTGCGCTTTTTAGTTTTTGGTGGCACCAAAACAAATTCAACACAACTTTTTGATTCAGTGCGAGAAAAGATCTTTGTACAAGTACATACATTTCAATACAGCAACATTTTTTTTACAATAAATTTTACAGGAAATAAACCAAATCATATGAAAAGTGTAAAGAAACATTTTTACATATATAAAAACTGAAAGTATAGAACTTTCTGTTTATTAGAGAAATATTTAAAGTTCTCTTACATGCATAAATAAAATTTTCAATAATTCTGTTTGATGTCACAGAGCTGTTATGTCTTTGTCCATGTGCTTATCCGTGCCGGCATTAAAAAAAACAAGCAATAACCTTGGTACTTGCATATGTATGTACATAAATATGTAATGTATGTGCACACAACAAATATTATACTTTTTATGTAAAATTCAATATAAACATTTTAAATAAAAAAATCTAAAATTGGTGTGTTTTTTTTCTATTTTGGTGCGTTTTGAAATTTCAAAGTTGACAACGCTGCTTATAAGGACTCAGAATATTTAGACTTTTTGGTTCTACGACCATTATTTCGATGTGGAACAAACGGAATGACAAACGTAATATATGTACACCCATCTTTTTGGTGGTTGGTATATAAATTTAGAAATTCGCAACAAAGTATTCAGTGTGGCCATCTTTAGCACTTAATGCTGCTTTTTCATGAACTAATTTATTTATTAAAATCGTATTCGTTTGGTATTCTATTCCATTCCTCCAATATTACTTTTTCACAATTTTGCTTGTGTTTTCACACATTTTTAATAGAGTTTAAGATTGCGCTCAGCGATGGCGTATCAAATAGTTTTTGACAATAAATGAAATGCACTCTTGCTTTGGGTCATTATCTTGCTGAAGCTTGTCTTTGTAAACTGAAGTGCAAATAAGGCAATTTGTAATAATATTTTGAAAAACAACAATTTTTGTTTTATATAAAGCAAGATATTGCATGTACTCGTCTGTATAACATAAATCATGGTATAACTATACAAGGTGAGTGCAAATTGGCAACAAATGCAACACAAAACAGAAACAACAGACATTTTGTTGGTGTAAAATAATGTACTACTCTCAAAAACAGTTGAAAAAGTATTATTTTTCACATGTGCAAGTAAATTGTAAACAAAGTCAGTCAGCTGGGCTACTACTGCACTCATCTTGTATAGTTACACCATAACATAAATGGTAAACAAATTTAAAAGATCGATGAGTTGCAATAGCAATTTTAAGCCTAAACGAAATACTGAACAAACAATTGTCAAATTTCAAAACGCAAGTCAAACAACTTTTATTAAATTAGTTTTATCAGTTATTGTATGAAATTGTGTAAAAAATTTTAATTATATTGAATTGGAGTGTATAAAACAACTTTTAAATTATGAATAAAATAAATTCGTGTTTTAAGTTCAGCTATAAGAGACAATATAACACTCTTACTTGTTGATTTTAATATACATTTGTACATACGAGTATATTCTAAAAATATACTTGTGTGTTATGTAGTTGTAAATATTGTAGCAAAGAAGTTAATACTAATTTACTTTTAAACATTAAACACCACTATAAATCTGAAATTTGCCCATGTATATATGTACCGAATCTCATTTAGGACTAATTCCGAAAAGCTTAATAACATGAGTAAATATCTCATTAATATCGCACCAAAATTTTACAAAGATCAATTATATGTATTCAAAAACTATACTCTTTGATTTTGTGACGCCTAACCCATAATTGGTCATAGGTTTCATATAAGATCCACTTCCCAGAATAACTGGAATACATATAAAATTCTTGTATATATCGTTTTTAAGATGAAATTCAACCAAAATAGGCCTCAAATACATAGAAGTAATGGTACAATATTTTATGTTGATGTCTCCATAGTAGGTGAGGGATCCGAAAAATAAAATAACTCGCATAATTGTTGTTATAAATACACAAATTAGTTTCAAGTATGTATCAATAAATCACACTATTGCAATATTGGTGGTGGGTATATAAGACTCGACACATCCGAATATAAACTCTTCCTTCTTTATATTTCTAACTACATACATTAAATGACTGCTTTTCACTGTACGAGTATATTCCAATTTTCGTTTCAAACAAGTAAGAAAGTATAGTCGGTCAAGCTTGACCCTACACCCAAAACAGTTTTTTAGAAATGTGCGGTATATGGGAGATATGACCTATTATGGACCGATCATCCCAAAATTTAGTGGCATAATTTCTGTGAATATAGATATTGTGTATATTAAATTTTATCTCGATATAAATGCTTTTAAAAGATTTATGAGGGTTAAAGTTGATTACGGGGAGGGTTTTATATGGGAGCTACGACTAATTATGGACCGATCACAATAAAATTGCACCGTATTGTTTGTATACATATGAGACATATTTGTGTTAAATATTATTTGGATACCAACATTCTTGAGAGAGTTATGCTATTTAAAGTAATTTTCGGAAGTGGGCCTTATATGGGAGCTATGATCAATTATGGACCGATCACAATAAAATTGTACTGTATTGTTTGTGTACTTATGTTAAATATTATTTGGATACCAACATTTTTGAGTGAGTTATGCTCTTAAAGTGATTTTCGGAATTGGGCATTATATGGGTGCTACGACTAATTATGGATCGATCTTCACGAAATTCGTAGATGTGATTTGGCTTCATTTAGCACGCATTTGTGATGAATTTTTTTTTGGATACTGGCATAATTCAAAGATTTATGATAAGTAAACCCCAATTTCGGGAGGACTTTTGTATGGGGGCCAGGTAAAATAATGACCGATTTCCACCAGTTTCAATCATATCCGTCCTTGGGCCGAAAAAATATCACTTACCAAATTTTATCAAAATATCTTTAAAATTGCGACCTGTACTCTGCGCACAAGCTTTACATGTACAGCCAGCCAGACGGACGGACGGACGGACATCGTTAAATCGACTCAGAAAGTGATTCTGAGTCGATCGGTATACTTTAAGGTGGGTGTTGGACCAATATTTCTGGGCGTTACAAACATCAGCACAAATCCAATATAGGGTAATATAGGGTATATACCCACTATACACGTGCATTGGTACACAACATCGTACAAGTTGGCCATGATTTCTTTTTTGAGTAAGTTTGAGTGCCTGTTTTCATTTATGTTGTATTTGTAGATGTTGTGCTCTACTCTCGTAGGTTGTGTGTAGTTGAGTTGTATCAACTTACAATACTACATACAAGTTGCACAATACAAAGTAGTATATCGTTTCGAACAGATGTAGTGAGTATTTGTGGAATACTATTTTTGTCTGACTGCAGTAAAATAGAATAAAAAGACAAATTTATTTGTTTTTGGGATGGAAAAATTTTGTATTTATACCAGAAAAGGTGAATAGTAAAAAATACTAATTTTTCAAAGGTATTCATTTTAACATAACATAAAAATAAATAATCAAGCACACTATAAGTACAATAAGTATTTGCGTATATGAGAGAGAGAAATGAATGCATGTTGTGTAGTTCCCAATACAACATATTAGAACGAACATGCGATGTTCTGTGTAGAGTGATCAAACCAGAACGACACAACATCTACAACCATCTGTTTGACAACAGCACAACATTTACTTTACAACTTCTCGTTTGCACAACATATACAAGGTATTTATCAATTATACTACATTGTACAATACTTTGTAGTGTAATAATGCACGTCTCTAATACCCACTATTGTGGTGTAGGGTATAAATATGATGGATATTACAGTACCTGAATGCAAGTCTTGTGCAACTACTATTTGTACGCTTCTGCCAGGATGGTTTTAAAAGAATGAACTAGATTTTAAAGCTGTAATAGTAGGTAGACGCAAATATAAAAGTAAAAGTATTTTAAAACCAAAAGCTGAATTAAGAATTTTACATATAGGTCAAGTATTCTAGAATCAGAAGTTTCCTGGAATCTTTTTTGCTTTTGTTTCGCAACTAAAAGAGATTAAATACTTTAGTTGGTTTTTCCACCAAGCAATGTATCAACTTCTCAGGCTTTCTTTTGACTCAAGTTACGAGTATGAATGAAATACAATGTTTTAACTTACATAAGTAGTTTGTTTTAACAATAAACGTTGGTTAAAAAAATATAAATACAAAAAAATAACGAAAACGAGTTCAACAGTCGCAAAAGTAGAACGTTTAGCTACCATTTTAGAGAAGCACTTTGACGGTTGGATTTATATTCTTCATACTCGTAAATCATCACACACAAGTATGAGTGGCAGAATTGAACAAAGGAACAAAATGCTTTTGTATGCTAAATTTAAAAATAAAACCTTTGTGTTGATGTATTCTTCAGCTTTCTAATTTTATATTTTTTTTCTTTATAACTTTCTTATATGTTTTGTATCGCAATAATACATACGAGTACATACATACATATGTACGTACATTTTTACGTGTTTTTTCATATTATTATTGCTTAAGTGTAAAATTCTACTTCTGTAAGAAAATTCATGCAAACATTAACAAGTCAGTGTAGCACATACTACTGCTAAACAATAGCGCAATTCACAATCTTGTGTACATGGTATTGCATCATTGCATTTGCAAAAAGATTTAGCATATTTTTGCTCTTGCAGTGATTTTGTTAGTGTAGAGCACAAATATGCTAAACCTTTTTGCAAATGCAATGATGCAATACCATTTGCACAAAATTGTGAATTGCGCTATTGTTTTGCGAATTCCGTTAGATGTCAACAGATCTATAGTAAAAACTATAAACATACAAAAGTTAGTTCGGCATTGCACAAAACCAATTTTAAACGTAAATAGTATGGCTTGAAGTTATATGTTCAATTCACAAGTGATGTTGTACAAATGTTGTTGGTAATCTTTATATAAATATTTTGTACAACACCTACTACATTTTTACATATGTTTTTCAAATATTGTAAAGTAAAAATTGCTCAAAAATTTCAGTACATATTTTTCAAATATTTTTGTTTTCTATTTTAAGAACTTATAGTACATACTTCGTTGCCCTATTCAATAAAATTTGTTAGGACTTCTTTGGGACTCTAACCCTGTTAGTTCGTCTACAGTTCAGTAGACCAATCAGGCTACACAAAAACTTTTATTTCCATGTTCAAAATACATATTAATTTTATATTCAAACAAAAATGTTCATCCTATTCAGCTTTAGCAATAACCATCATGTGACGAATGTTTGATTATCATACATTCGTATATAACCGAAATTTAAATAAAAGCGCACCGCGCACAAACTAAGACTTTTTTCGCACTAAAAATTTAAAAAAACACTCAAAATGGTTGACAACGCTGCTATTTACACAGCAATCATAATTTCTAGATGGTTCGGAGCTAAGATACTAGAATGTTCTTGACTGCAAGTTTAGAATGTTCGTGTCTAGAATATTCATATTGCTCAGCTATATTTATAACAGGGTGTTATCAATAATATAAAATAAAACTTCTACAAACGCTAAACAAGTTATATGTCCTTTTTAGTTTCTAAGACGAGACATGTCCGTGCGTCTGGCACGATAGCGCCTCGAAAAAAGACTAAAGGCTGGAACAGAATAGACGCTGTAAACTTTGTTGCATGACAGTGCTTTGACACCTGATTGTCAAATATAAATTTTTATCAAAATGGAATTTTGATATATTTATTTGCAAAATAGCTAAACTTTAGCGCAGTTGATAAAAAAAAAACTTTTGCTTTTTATCCATTTTAAAATAAAACACAAAATATGTGTTTACATACATAAATATGACAACTAGGGTTACCATGCTTTTAATAAAGGATTACATCAAATATATGAAATGTCGAATTTAATGTTGTTCAATATGCATTTATTATACAACTTGATGCATATTTTGTTAAAAAATGTACATATTATTCATGCATAATTCGCTTTTTAAAATAGGTGTTTTAAAGATAGCAAGTTTCCAGCTTTTATTAATTTCAGTTTTTTATAATTAACAAACACAAACTGCGAAGCTTTTTGGCTTATCTGCAGAAAACACCCAGAGTCTTTGGCAGGAATCGAACCCGCAACCCTCTGACTGATAGTCCGGCAAACTATCGCCTAGTCTATCGGGGCACCCATAAAACAGGTTATTTGGCAACCATATATTCTGTTCGCATTTTTTCAAGCTACACTACTCATTACGTCATCAGCTGCATCTACTACTACTACAGCGTCTATTCTGTTCCAGCCTTAAGAGCAATGACAATTCTCTCAAACATTTCACCGAAGTATGACCCGAATTACAGACACAGTTTTAGACAACCTCGATGCAATTTTTCACGATTTATTTTTATTATAGAAAGTGTTTATTGTTCGGTCCGGGTTGCTTAATTGAAACGGCAATGTGTTGGATGGCTAAAGAGCCGCAGTTTTAATGAAGAAAACAATTTATTATTCTTTAGCTGCTATGTAGCTGCTTTGATTGACAAATTGGTTCTCCCCTTTATTACAAAAATTATTCCTCTTTTTGAGTAACTTTATACAGTTGTCTCATAACTTAACTCATAACCTAACTCATACATATTCTTATTTTCTATAGTTTATTTACATTATTGTCTACAATTTTTAGTTTGGATTCACATTTCTTCTTTCTATGTGGGTCATGTAATTAGATCTTCAAGTAACATGTGTTGGCTATTGTTAAGTGGTATTCATATGCACGCTAAGTATAAGTATTAAGTGCATTTATGGATTATGGATTTCATATGCATATGCACACTACATCCCCATATAAAGCATATCATATTTCACTTTTTTGTAAATATCAAAGCGGCCCTAAGATATTCCAAAATGGTACAGAAAAATTGTAAAATTTTTTCGCGGATGTTAAAAAAGTTCACGCTCAAATCGCTAAAAAAAAAAGTTGGTAGTGTACATTTTTGAAATTTAATAATAATTTATAAATCAAAATATTTATATTTTATATTCTATATTTGAAATAAGGGCATCCTATATAATAATAAAAGGATAACTTTAAGGAAATATTGAATAATATTTTCCTAAGAAAATTAAGTATTCTGAATACCGCACGTAAAGCTAATATACTCGTTTGTATGTCTGTAATGTGGTTTGTGCAAGAGGTTTTCGTTCTCAAACAACTGTAAAATCTATTTTCGATAAATAAAACAATTTTAACTAGCACGCGGTGCTAGAGCAAATACAGCTGTTTATCTTTTGCGCCGAAGAACGACTCAAACTGTTCTTTAGTGAAGAAAAGAAAAAAATTCCAAGAAAATCGAACAGATGTACTGGCCAGATTTCGCATATGACGATATGTTGGTTTCGGATTAGGCCTAAAATCGCTAACCTAATATCAAATTCTACTATATATTGCCCGAATATCGAAACTTTTATAAAGGCAAAAAATAGATTATGCAAGTATTTAATATCTAATAGGATACAAAAATTTATTTTTTATTGTAAAATATTTAAGAATATAAAACAAACTGTTCGTTAAAAAAAATTGTTTGTGCAAGATGAATAAACTTGATTTATAGAGTCCGTAGTTTAGTGTTGTTACTTTTCTAAACATATCATACAATTAAAATTATTTTTTGCAAATTAATAGTAGATTTGAAAAGATTCGCTTTGTTTTGGATTAGGCCGTATTATGATAGAATTCATAAATAAATATGTTACTTAATAGAGGGACCTTTAGTGGATTCTTTAGGAGAACAATTGAAGCAGGGAGCAATATTATAAATTGAATTTTTTTTTTGAAATATTTGTTTGGAAATATTTAATACCTAAAGTATTGTAATTATCCATTGCTGAAGCCCATAATACTTTATGTCTGATTTTGTACAGTTATCAGCTCATCAATATGAATCGATTGAAGAGTATGTGTTTTTCAAATGGGACACTCTAATGTACAGTAAATAAAATATTGAACATACACACAATAAACGGATCGTTGTTGGATGGTTCAGTGATTGAGTGTTTTACATAATAACCGCCTTTTTCGTGTTGAAGTTAGTTATTAATGCAAAAAACCTTTGAAATGTAAATTCATCAAGTTTGATGCGGTATCGGGTCTAACAGGAAATCAATTGTGTATCTTCGTGATTGTGTATTTGTAGTAGAAAGTGCTTTAAATGGATGAAGGTATGAATGAAATTAAGTAAAATACTTTTATTCATTCATGCATCAAATATCAAATAAATTCCGTGTGCGTTCGAGGTCAATACTTGGCACAGATTACATAAACAATATACATCTTTTAATGTGGTGTTTCTTTATTAATACTATCAGGACTTCATACACATAGTAAAAGTTAATTTGGTTTTAGAATGTGTCAATCTATAGTTTGATTTTTTTTAAATTTGTTGAATTATTCGGCAGCGTTCGACAAAGCATCATGCAACTGGCCATTTATTGGTTTTAGGATATATTTTAATTGAAAATATTTTTACAAATATTCTAGAATTTAATAAAATACATATAATTGTTAAAGTTGCTATAATTGGAGATTTGATAGCTTTTTTATGTTCATAAAAACATAAAAACACTGTAAAACTTGATAACCTTTTCCACGTTCCCTCTATATTATAGCTTGAAGTTATGTCCCCGAGAAAGAAAATTAAAATGAAATTTCTAAAATATAAATTTAAAAAACACGAACATTTATTAAATATCGCGCAAATAACATTGAATGGGTTACAAACATAATTATACCCTATACCACCATAGTGGGGATTATTGCTGATGTTTGTAATCTATCGACTCAGAACAATTTATGAAGCAGACATTCACAGCATTTGTGGGCAAAATTGTTATGTATAGTTGTTTGCTAAGCAATCCATTCTCACCCTCCAAAACAAGTAATTCCATTTATTTTTCAATATCTATTTGATTAATTTCTCAATCAACGTTGTTAATTAATTTCTAATAACAAACATTTCTGCCTCATTATCAAATTAATTATTTTTTTTTTTAAATTTAAAAGTGCTGTGTAATCATCCTTATTGGTTTATTTTAAGGAGATGTTTCACCAGTTCATTGCTTAATATGCAACACCATTTGATATCTCTTTGAACACAAAAAAAAAGATATTGCAACATCAGCAGAGATTCATAACAGTGCGGCAAGGCTGGATGTAAAATAACAACAATTTGTTTAAGTAAAACAAATTATTTATCTGTCAATTAAAGCTTCTTGTAGGAATTTCCAATTCCAAAAACCGTAGACACATCAAGTAGCGCGTTCGAGTTTGGCAACCCAAAATTACTTTTAATTCTTTTGTCTTTATTTCTTCGACATGCTTTGCAAAATTTAAATATTTCTTGATGATTTTGTAAACAAATAATAGTTTTGGAATTTTTTAAATACATTTTTCGGTATTGGGCCCCTAATATACGAGTATGTACATTAGGGTGGTTTTATTCATAGCTTGGGCATTTCGATTAGAATTAGAAATCATTACGATTAGAAAATTGAAATAATCTAATCATTAGAATTAAATTTTGATAAAAATTTCAGATTACTAATTGATTAGATTAGAAATAATCAAAGATCTAATCACAATTAGTGACGATTAGCATTTCTTTATTTATAAATAAATAAATAAATATTTACAAATGTCAGAAATCATGTTTAAAAAAAACTTAAATAGTTAAATAAAAAATCATAATTGAAAAACTTGAAATTAATACATATATCAGTTTATTACTATACTTAGTTAATACTAGAATTTTTAATATCTATCTTCTAACAAGGGGAGGCTATGTTCTTTTAGAAGTATCAGGGTACAGACGACGACTGAATTGTTTTTGCTCCTCATCTTTTGTAAGAGTGCTATTGAAGTCTTTAATTAGTTTAACCCCCCTTTCAGCTGTGTCGTTTACTACTTTTATACTTATTACAAAACTTTGAAAAAAACTTCTCAAGAGAAGTATTTTTAAAAAGTTTTACAGCCTCGTTTTCAGAAACTTTCACTCTAATAATTCTTGCAGACCGCTCGTTTTCTTCTAAATCCTTGTATGACAAAATCGAGCCACTTTTATTTTAATTTCATTAGAAACATTATTGTCAAACAAGCTAAAACAGATTTGTTCCGGGTTCAGATACCACAGGTGAAATAAATATTTTCTCAATACCTTTTCTGAGATACCTTGATCAATATCTTTGTATTTTATGACGTTCTGAACAAATTCCATATCATTATTAGGAGCTGTGAATTTTGTGGTAAATATGAGTAAGAAATTAACTTTTAAAGTCAATATAATTATATTTCATTTGATAGTACATTTATTGTAATAAATTATGGCATTTATCAGCTAAAGCAGAAACATGGCGCTATTTCGTGAAAAACAGGCATTTTCGAAAACTTTGGGGCTCTTTCGGCACGGGAAGGCATAGTCCGATTGAGCTAAAATTTTCGCAATTTTATTTTAACACTAAATTACATAATTCTAGATGTGAGCACCTTTAAAATCGAAAATCGATTTTGAAAAACCACCCTAATGTACATATATGGATTATAGAAACAAACGTTTTTTTATTTTTCACAAAAATTAATTTTTTTTTGTTAATACTTATTGTTCATGAACATCAAACGTTAAACAGGAACATTTTGTGTCCAAAATTGTATAAAATTTAAATATTCATGTACATACTATGTATACGAGTATGTATGGACGTCGTTAAGTGAAATAAAATAAAATATAACGTCAAATTGACGAATAAATTTTGAAATTTATTCGAGTCACGTGTCCATCTTCTGTAAATCCTGATTTTATTTAAACAAGCTGACATGCACACAAACATAAGCATACTGGGGTGCATTAAAGTTATAATAAAAGTGAATCCACGCCACACTACCGGAATGTGTTTACAGTGAGTGCGGAAAGGAGCGGAAACGCCCACAAATACCACTAAATAAACATGAACAACACATTGTCCGTTACGTTATTTAATATCGCTTAAAAATGCATGAAAACATCGACAGCAACAAACAACATTTCGTTAAATTTATCTATACATACATACATACGAGTATGTTTACATTTAAGTATTTGGATGTGTTTGGATTTGTTTGCATGAGTCAGAATCAAAATACATATTAGTGTGTACATATCGCTCCCTTAATCCAAGACTGCTACAACTTAATATTTCAAGTTATTGACGGCCTAACTAAATTCTTTCAAATACAGTGGTTTCCCGGTTTAGCATATACTCAATTTAACGGATTTGCGATTTAACGAATAGCCATAGTCTTTTCATTGAGTACCTTATATTACGAACAAATGAAAATGTCTTGTACGAATTTTTGCAAAAAAGTTAAAATAAATAAATGAAATCATTGCAATTACATTTGTGCTTTACGAAAAAAAATGGATTAAGAGAAAAATTTATTTGTATGTAAAGACATTTTTCGCTCACCAAAATCAAAATTTATACGTTATAAAGTCATTTTTTAGTTTTGTTTACCAAAAATGTTTTCCCCCTTATTCATAAAATCTTACAACAGGTTTATAAATCAAATTTCCATACAAAATTTGCTTTATAAACCTCTTATAAACCTGTTGTAAGTTCTATGAATAAGGCCATTTGTCTTCTATTTTGATTTTCGCTCACCAAAATCAAAATTTATGCATTACAAAGTCATTTTTTAGCTTTGTTGGAACTAATTATTTAATTGAATGTGATATGAACTAATTATTATTTTTGTTTTTATTATGAATTAGAATAAATAAACATGATTTTTTATTTAATAAAACATATTTAAAAAACTGCCGGATTAAACGAATTTTTCGATATAACGAATGGGCCTGACAATGTATAATTCGTTAAACCGGGAAACCACTGTAATTAAATAATTCTGCTAGTATTATTTTACACTGTATTGAAATTTCTTAAAATACGCGTTACAAAATTATTTTCTCAAAATTGTTTTTATTGAGTTATGACGATCTTGCATTATATGGGTAAAATATATGAATATTTAGGAAATGCTTCTATACAAGCATTGTCCATTTTTCAGTCTCTCTGTATTCATTATCTGTTTCATTAAAATCATCATCAGTAAGTAACAACTCGCAGCAGTAGTAAAAGCACAAGTTGGAGCCAAAGCACAACTTGCAACCGAAATTGTGGCAATAAACAAGTTAAAGTGTTTTATCCGGCTGTGCCGAATCTTAAATCACCTCCACCCAAATATAATGAGAATTACAAAAACTACGCTGTTATTAGAACTAAAATAAAATTATTCAGTATTTCTTATTCAGTTTTAGCGGTTTAATGGTTATTGTAATGATACACGGAAGTTAACTTTATTTGGCAGCTATTGCCAATTATGGATTGACAACTACAAAATCCAGTAGCATAACTGTCATATGACCTACAGAAGTATATTTGATATCGATATTTATTATACATTTTTGTGGGTTTACTTGTTTTGCGGAATTGGTCCTATATGGGAGCTATGACCAAATATAGACCGATCATAATATTCGGTACAGAAAATTTTATATATATTTTAACATCATATCAAATCTTGTCAAGTTTCAACAAAATGCCGGTATATTTAAAAGAAATGTGAGTATTTAAGTAATTTTCAAAAGTGTACCTTATATGCAAGATATGGCCAATTATGGACATAAGTTCACAAAATCCAACAGTTTGATTTTGGCACACATATCCATAATCAAAATATTGTTTTATTATTTATTTTTACATAAAAGCCATTTATGTACGATTGAGTCATATTTCGGGAAGAAATTTATATGGGGGGCTATGAAAAATCATGTAAACTTTTGTGATTTTGATTACATATTTTGGACGTGAGAGTGTTTTACACAAACAGACTGACATACGGAAGAAGCTCAATCGATTTAAAAATTAATCTGAGACCCAACAAAGTATATATATATATTCTTGATGCGTATGTACACAATTCTAAAGGTACGGTCACACATGGAAAATATGTACTCAAAAGTGAATATTTAGGAAAACATTTACTCAAAAGTGTAACCACTATTTTTAGCACAAATTTGTTTGACGATGTTACCTTACAAATTTTTGTAAGAGCAAACATCATCAAATAAAATAAAATTAAACATCTATTGTGATTTGGAAATAAAATTTTCTAAATAAACAGAAGAATTATAACAAATTTTATTTAGTGGTTACGTCTTTTTTGTCAAATATTTGCCATGTGTGACCGTACCTTTAGAACAATGTACATAAGGATCAAGAATATATATATATATATTTTATTTTCTTCTTGGACCAGCATTTAGGGGACGACCCTACTTATGCAATACATTTTGTTGGAACTAGGAAAATAGGTTATGGGAGGGAGGATAGCGGGGGTAGTATTTGTGAACATTTGATTTGAATTTTCCTATATTGAAAGTGGCAGGGAATACTTCTGCTGGTAGTTTATTCCACATACAGACATGGCTAAAGAACGAATTTTCCCTGTAGTGTGTTGTGCGATCCACTGTCCAGTCGACCATGAATGGATGGGCCCTGACTGAAGAACGTGTGTTACGTAAAAAACTACGTGTTTCAGGAACAAATTCCCTGATTTCAGCAGAACACATTCCATTATATTATCGATAGAACAGTGAAACACAACCCACATTGCGACGATGCTCCAATAAATCAATAGAGTTGGATACCCTACTGTCACCGATAAGCATCTTCGCTTTATCCTGTACGCGGTCGAGTAACTCCAAAATAGACTTCGAAGCACCGGCCCATAACATGAGAGTTGTATTCCATTTTCTATACTTTGTTGGGTCTCAGATGAATATTTCTCAGTGTTACACACCGAATGACAAACTTATATATACTCTCATTTTTATACCTTCCACCACTACAAGTGGATATAAAAATAATTTGTTTGTGTAAAAATAAACAGAGGGAGTGAAATATAAAAATAAGAGAAAAAAGCAAACAAAAAATTCTCGTAATAATAATAAAAAGATGAAATTCTCCTTGCATCATATTTTTACATTGTAAATATTTAAAATGTATTTGGAATAATTAGGTGTATATTTACTTATTTAAGCCATTCTGCACGAGAGTGTGTATGTGAAATGTTTGCCTGTAAATGGATTTTGTACTTATGGGCGAACGATGAAAAGAATGAATATCAGTTTGAAAATACATCCGTGAATGTGTGTATAGTATAGGATGCGAAACTAAACACTCAGCAATAGTAGAAATAACAGCAACTATAACACTAAAATATTGTACATACATAATTTTTCTATCAAACTGTACAATAGCATGGTATACTAAAAAAGTTTGTAATTGTCTTCACTGAATGAAAATTTAACCATTTCCACATTTGCAGAGGACACTGCCATTCTTAAATCAAATACATATTCAAGAATGACATCTGGTGAACTAGATAATTATCTTAGACGTGTGGAGACGTGGTTAAAAAACTGGAGAATACGTGTAAATGTATTGAAATGTAGACATCCCAGCATACCATTTTAGGAGCGCTCCGAAAAAGGAGTCAGAAAAGAGTCCAACAAAAGAGCATTTTCGGAGCGCTCCGAAAAAAGGAGTCAGAAAAGAGTCCAACTAAAGAGCATTTTCGGAGCGAAAGAAAAATTTGATTGTTACTGTCCTGAGTCTCAGTATGACTAAGAAATTCCACTATGTGTATAGCAAAGCGTTGTTGTCTTGTTATTTGTGCTTTGAACAAAAAAAACATAGCTGTACCACACAAGAATGATAAAAACAAGATTACACAGAGCCCAAGAAAAACCTCATAAAAGACTCTTTTCTGGCATTATCTAAGAGCTCTTTAAGAGTCCAAAAAAAACTCATAAAAGACTCTTTTCTGACATTATCTAAGAGCTCTTTCTGACGGACCATTTTCGAATGTAATGACCCTATTTTCTGAAGGTTTTCGGAGCAATTATGATTGTTTTTTGGGCTCATAAAGAGCGTTAACGCTCCGAAAAAGGTGTCAGAAAAGACTCTTTTCGGACTCATATGGCTTGCTGGGATGTTACGTTTACGCTTAGAGCGAGTTCACATGCTGCCATTTGTCGCCGCGATTCTGCTGACGTTCTCTTTTGGTGTCCCTTATAATTTTATCGTCTGTTCACAAGATGAAACGCACATTCGCAGATGTGTTGCGAAATATGTAGGACCTAGTTACATTACAGGTACATTATACAGATATTCATATTCCTGGTATTTTACTATTCAATTTTCTATTAAATTGTTCGACCACATATTATTTATTTATTTAAAATTAAAACAACAATTTGTCATCCTTTTCATTTACAGTTGTTTATTCGCAGTGTTGCCAAAAAATGTCTGTACTCCCATAAAATGAAATTTCACCATGGCAACACTGCTGGTAAATGAAATAAAAATAATACAAGAGAAAATAAGAAATGTCAAATTTGTTGCTTTGTTTCAAAAAACCTGCGACACTTGCTACCCAGTACTCTCCACTACGTATTTCATCTAATAACTCGAGTTGCAGTAGAAAAGTCGCAGCGTGTGAACTACCTTTTTGGAGAGGATGTTGTCCACCTGTTTCACTAAACAATGTGAATATCCCCAGTCTGATCATGTCACATACTTTGGAAAACATCTGGATAGACATCTGGAATCGCCAAATAGAAGCCAAGATGATCCATATTCGACTAAAAGCTTCTAATCTGCACTGGCTAATTAACAAAATTAAGCTTTAATTGCAAAGTCATCCTGTTAAAGACGGTTTTAAAACCAATTTGGACATATGCAATTTAATTATCAGGAACTGCAAGTTATACCCGTATTGATCTCACACAGAGGGCATAATCGAAAATTCTTAGGACCATGACGAGAGCATCATGGTATATAAGGTATGAAAACATCCATAGAGATTTAGAAGTACTATTGGTTAAAGATGAATTCAGAAAAATGCGTAAGAGATATTTTAAAGTTGCAAATCTATCCGAACTCGCTTGCGAGATTACTTACTAGAACTCAAACAGAAACAAGGCTTCATAAAGCTGATTTTCCATCCTAATAATTTAGAGTCCATTTGTCCATTATGTCTCTCTCAACTGAGAGCAAATAGTTTTTAAGAATTAAGTATAAGTTTGAATACTTATTATAAGGCCTATGGAGTAAAGGCAGACTCAATAAATAAATAATAAAAAAGTTAAAAAAATATCTTCAATATGGTAAAATCTTAATTGCCGTTAGTAGTATTTCATGCAATTTCTCCTAAATATTGTTTTGGTTGAGTATGGGGCTCGTTTTCGCAGGAGAGCTCAAATATTTGCACTTCATTAACGGGATTATGAATCAAAATGTATCTATAGAAATTTTAAAGAAACATTTGAACAGGTCGGTTTTAGTGACTTTGTTAACAAAAAATCATCAAATAAGGCTTTTAGAAGAGAGAAAAGCAATAAAAAAATGTTTGGGGGCCACGCCTATTTTCGTGAGGGCGGGCGCTTAAAGTTGGAAATATATAAGCCTATATCTGGCAAACTATTGAGTGGCTGATTTTTCTCCTCTATGGTCTACAAAACACCCTCTTCAGATTGTACAGATTTCCTACTCTATGGTATAAAGAGTAAGGATTTTCTTCTCTATGGTATACAGAGCACCGGCATCGCATATTACAGATTGTATTTGTTATGGTGAAATACTATAATCTTTCTTTAATTTCTTCGGATCTATATTACCTACATGATAATTTTTCGACATTGACGTATAGGTGGTTCATATAAATATGTTATGTTATATATTGTTGGAAAGGTCTTTAAAATACCTATTATTTGGTATATACATATATCGTCTAACAAAGAAATGTACTTTTCAAGATGTAGCTAAGTATTTTAAAAACTTTAGAGCCCAGCCCACTCGCAAATAGGCGTTGCCGCCAATTTTTTTTTTAATTTTTCTCCGAATTTAGTAGTGATACAAATTTTAAAGTGATTTGAAAAAAGTCACTAAAGCCGACTTAAGCCGAAACATTTTCAAATAGTGTTGATAAATTTACTCTTATTAATAGCTGATGCTTTTATCAAAACAATGACCCATAACACAAAGCTCATAAACTCCGATTCCGGCTAGCGCAAGATGTACCGCGCGTTATGGACAGAGTCCCGACATAAATCAATATCATGGTGAAGAAAATTTGTGGATTTATCTCAATAAAAAGTGGCAGGATCACATTGTTTCCAGCTAAGCTAATTTAAACAGGATCTTAGTACAAGAATAGGCAAAAACACCTAAATATTGTCCAAGCTAAGTCAATTAAATCACCAACAACACAAAATGGTCATAAAAAAACAATGGGCTACACTTAAAGTATTAATATATTAGCTATAATATGTGAAATATCAAATTCAATTTTTGTTTATAGATACATATAATAATCACTTCCATTTTCCAAATTTAATTGGTTTTTTCAATATGAATTTGCTATTCTGAATTACAATTTACATTTTCTCAATTTTAAACTGCATGTCGTAGTCTCATTGCAAAATCTATTATACTTTAAGAAAGTTACTATGTTAGTAATGACTTTGAATTTCTTTTACTTAGAAATAGTCTACATTCCCAAATAATTGTAACGTAAAAGATATCAATTTAATTTCTTTGGAGTAAAAAATTTTACGCATTATGCAGGGTTGTCAAATATTTTTCACCTACGTCGCACAGTGGCTCAGAATCGTTTTTCATCGGCCAAAAATGTGTAACTTTTGAACCGATGGAGATATTTTAGTATTTTTTTTTGTAAAGAGAAAACATCTTGAATTTTTCAGTAAAATCGATTCAGTAGTTGATGAAAAATTTAATGTCATAAACATTTTAATAATAACCAGGATAAAGTTTTTCGGAATCAAAAAAGAACCTTCTTGATTTATTCCCATCGTTCGTATTGCCTGATCCTTGTTTTTTATCCTGAACATGTTTAAAAAAAATTCAACCCACTATCGATAATAGTTTGCGAGATATTACAATTTCCTTCTGATCAAATTTACAAATACCGAGATTTTTTACAAAGTCATCAACGTCGAAGGTGAAAGAATTAAAATTAATTTTAAATTGACAAACTGGAACGCACTCTTTGATGTGTTTACGGTTTTTGGAATTTTTTTTTTTTTTTTTTTTTTTTATTTAGCTTTTAGTTATTTATTGAATCTTCATATTATGAACTAACAATAAGTTTTCAAATCTTAATACTAAAAATAAAATAATAAGCCCAGCCAGTGCTAGACAAAAAATTTTTATGATACTACAAAAATTTCATATCAACTGATCAAGTCATCTGTTTTGCGCTTGAGTTAAAGCAAGGGTATCCCTCCTTCTCAACCGAACATGGCCAGTAAAGTTAAGGATGTCTCGTGCAAGTGGGTTTGGATGGTGTTCAAGTTTGCTGACATATTTTGAGGCGTGTTTTGTAACTTCGACTTTCACCAAAGGAATGCCTAGATCTTTGTGGATTCGAGAATTTTTAACATACCATGGAGCTGCAGTAATTGCACGTAGAATCTTATTTTGACCCCTTTGAATTTTTTCAATGTTTGATGCTGAGGCAGTACCCCATAATTGAATTCCATAACACCAGATTGGCTTTAGTATTGCATTGTACAACAATAGTTTGCAATCCAACTTTAATGAAGAATTTCTGCCAATTAGCCAATTAAGTTGCACTGCTTTTAATCTCATCTGAGTAAGTTTCGCTTCAATATGAGACTTCCAAGTTAAACGGCGGTCGAGGTGAATGCCGAGGTATTTGACTTCATTATGTTGAGGAATAATTTGATTATTTATTCTGATGGACGAGCAGGTATCTTTTCGCAATGTGAAAGTGATATGAATACATTTTTGTTCATTTACCCTGATTTTCCAAAGCTCTAGCCAATTCTCTAGTTTATAAACATAATTCTGCAAATTCTGTGATGCAACTTGGTGGTCCTTATGGACGCTGACAAAGGCTGTATCGTCTGCAAAAGTTGACGTGTGGATTTTGGGGTCTGACGGCATGTCGGAGGCATAAATCAAATATAAAGTAGGGCCCAGTATGCTACCCTGTGGCACACCTGATTCAATTGGCTGAGCGGTACTTAAAAAATTGCCTTCTTTGATTTTAAATTTGCGACCGTATAAATAACTTTCCATGAGTTTATGGGTGTTAGCAGGCAGAGTTAATTTAATTTTGTGCATTAAACCGTCATGCCAAACTTTGTCGAACGCTTGGGACACATCAATGAAAAGGGCGGAGCAGTATTTTTTATCTTCAAACGACCCTCTTATCACATTTACCAATCTGTGAGTTTGTTCGATGGTACTGTGTTTAGCTCTGAATCCGAATTGATGATTTGGAATACATTCAGTGTCATTCAGAATTGGAGTCAACTTAGTCATTAACAATTTTTCGAACAGTTTAGAAATTGTCGGCAGTAGGCTAATTGGCCTATATGACTCTACTTTAGTGGGGTCCTTCCCTGGCTTAGGAATCATGGTAATCATAGATACCTTCCAATCTGCAGGATAGTATTCTAGGCGTAAAATAGCATTGAAAATAAAGAGGATGATTCTTCTAGCTACACGAGGTAACTCCACAAGCATTTTGTTGCTGATTTTATCCATACCTGGAGCTTTTTTAAGATTCAGAGTACCAATAGCGCTTTGAACATCATTAAAGCTAAGTCTTAGAGGTACAGGAGGTCTAATAATGAGTGGAGCCAAATCAGATGCATTAATTGAGTTGTTTATAGTAAACACATTTCTCAAATGGTTAACAAATAAAGTCACTTTCTCGGAATCATTTCTAGCCCAGTCTCCAGTCGGATTTCGCAGAGGAGGCTTTCCTCTAACTGGTCTTTTTAAACCTCGTGCCGCCTTCCATAGCGAATAGTCAGATTGTGGGGTACTATCAAGACCCTCCAAGTAAGATCTAAATGAGGCCGTTCTTTGGATTTCTAAGAAATTTCTTAGTATATCTCTGCATTCTCGTAGCCTAGCTTTCAGTTGAGGAGACCTATGAATTTGCCACTCTCTTCTAACTCTTCTTTTTTCTGCCAGGAGATGATCGAGTTCAGCGAAATAAGTTCTGTTTGTCCCACGTCTGCATTCAACGTCATATGTGGAGGCGTGATGTACAGCTCTTCGTATGTCCTCAGTAAACTTGCCAATCGACCCATCAATATCCGCGGTAGTTCTCAACACAACATTTTCCGTGCAGTGGGAACTTAAATACTTTTTATACTTTATCCAACTTACTCTGGTTTTAGATATGTCCCGAAATGAAGAGCCATTCCCTTGAAGGAAACGCATTGAAATAATAGTAGGAGAGTGATCTGAAGACAAGTCTAATGAAGGCTCCACTTGTATCGATTCTACAGGGATATTTTTCACTACTCCGAAGTCAATTACATCGGGAATCTTCCGTCGGTCCGTCGGCCAGTAGGTGGGATGCCCGCTTGAGAGTACATCTAATCCCATTTTGGCAATGGTGTTGAAGAGTTCACGACCCTTCGGGGTCACCAGACGTGAACCCCAAAAAGTGTGTTTGGCGTTAAAGTCACCAGCAACTAAAAATCTAGCTCCAAGGGAATTGAAGAAGCTGTAGTATTGGTGTTCTTTTATTGAAAATCGAGGCGGCGAATAAATTGATGATAAAACAAAATTGTATTGACAGAATTCAATACAAATGTTTGTTGCTTGTAGGTAATCCTCACATATGTTGTTCATTAAATAATGTTTTATTCTGTTCTTTATAAGAATTGCCGATCCTCCACATGCTCTTCCGCGGGGATCTTTAGTATCATACAACACGTAGCCATTAATTTTGAAGTACGCTGTCGCCGTCAAGTGAGTTTCAGCAATCATCATGACATCAATCTGCTTATCCATCAGGAAGTGTTCCAGTTCGTTTTTATGTTGGCGGAGGCCGTTCGCATTCCAAAAACAAATTTTTAAACAAATCATTTCTTTAAAATGGCTTGTAAGATAGTGGATTGCATTTTCAGCATTTCCTGCATCATGGATGTCATAGTGGTCGTAAAAGTGTTCATGGTTTGGACAAGTGTCTGCAATGTAGTCTCTAGAGTGTTAATATTAGGCTCGTTAATATTAGGCATATTAGATTTAACCACGTTAGCGTAAGAAACTTGTCTAGAACTAGGCGCGTTTACATGACTAGTGGACCGTAACAATTGCGGGAAATTGTCACTCGATGCCAAAATAGGCTGTTGACGATGATCAGGTAATACTGACGTCTTGTTGGTACTTATGGCTTTCAAATGAGTGTAAATTGGACAACCTCTATAATTTGCGGTATGATTACCTCCGCAGTTACTGCATTTTTGTTGTTTTTGGAATTGAAAATTTCTATGAAAAGGCTTTAATTGATTTGAAAGCTTAAAATATGACAAATGAAGAACTTGTTTTACTTAAACAAATAGTTGATGTTTTAAACCAATTTAAAGTATCAGATGAAGCGCTTTGCCGCAGTAATATGAATCTCTGATGATGTTGGACTTTTATTAAGGCTAAAAGAGTATTAAAAAGTGAAAGTATGTTAAGCAAAGAACTGGTTTACTCAACATTTTTAAATGTTTAAAAAAATAAAGAAAGTAATATTTGTTATAAAAAATGATTTAAAAACGTTGATTGTGAAATGAATGAAATAATGAATGCAATTGATATATGTAAAAGTACGACACAACAAATACATAACAATTTTGCATACATACAGAATAATAAGATCAAATTTTTTGGGGATCGGAAAATACTTGAATATACCAAACCACAGCACACATATAAGGTCCACTTCCGAAAATTACTTAAATGGGTATAAATCTCTTAAACATATCGTTATCGTGTTTAAACTCGACATATGTATATTATCTCATATGTATACAAATCTTCGTACTGCATTTTATGAAGATCGGCCCATAATTGGTCAAAGCTCCCATATAAGATATTCTCCGACAAACACATTAACTTATATAAATCACTTGTAAATATCGATTCAATTGTTATGTACGATGGAGGTATTTAAGACTCGGCATATTTCGGCCTTGTTCGCCATAAGTATGTTTATTTGAATTCGATTCTCAACAAGTGCTTGAGAATATATAGATAACCAAACATTATCTTCCTTATTGGATTTTATTTTTTTATACTGAACCCAATTTTAACATGTGGAAATAGTGTCAGTAGTATTTTGTATTACTACTATAATGACTGCCTCTATCACATTGAATGGCGCTTTAGCCTTATGTTAAAGTTGACAAAATGACCTCTATGATATGTCGATTACAAAATACAGCACTATGTCCTTAGTCAAAACCTCCATGGGTGACTACTCAAAAGTAGTAAAAATATACCTACAACAAAATATTAAGCCTCAAGACTCGTACTATGTGTTAGGATGAAGCCACACCACATATATAATGAAAATTATGTTCTTGCGACTCTTGCGTTTCTCGCAAGGCTTCATCATTTTTTCTAAATCAATTTCGTTTTATCATTGTCACGGAGGAACGTAGTGATCAATCCACTACGTTCTGTGGTGGTACAGATTAATCTGTATCACTATGAAATAACATTGGACCAGTTGCTGCGTTTAATGGATAAGGATGTTATGATTTTCCTTCTCAAGCATCGTAATTAAAGCCCTGAAGTAAGAGTAATTAGATGTATTTAATCACAAAAGACGTCATTCGTATCGTCCTATTTATTTACCAATCTGCGTACTTACTTTAACACAACCTTGATCCGTACCCATATGTCCTACGCTCACTCATAAACTGGTTTAGAAAGTGATCTCATCATCGGATGTGACTCCAATGCCCATCACGCGTCGAGGGAGCTCAGATATGTGCATGACATGGGCGAGTATTTACTTTAATACCATCTATCTACTAAATTTAGTGTTAACAAAAGACCAGACCAACATACCACAGTTTTTTTGAACGAAATCAATAAACAGGTATTACGTTTATGATATTACTTTGGTAACTATGGCTCTTGAATAAATATTGTAGTACCGATCGAGTACTCATTCCCTAAAAACAACAGTACCCATGTTCTGCAACTTCCGCGTCGAGAAACTTTCAATTAAAATGTGCGGAATGAAACAGAAATTCTATAAATTAAAACAAAAAGTGTGTTTGTTTGTAAAGTTTTTGTGATAAAGGTTCCCGCTCACAAAGCGAGATAAGTTTTAAAAATAAGAAATATTCAAAACAATTCTATACATTATATTTTGTGTGCCACTTTAACAATTTTCTTTTTACCACGAAACGATATTTGTTTTAAACACTGAAATTTCACATCGGCTTTGAGTTGTATATTATGACATTTCTAACGTAACGACGTAATCCATGAATTGCAGACAAATTTGGAATACTTTGTTTCACATCTTTTCGACGCGAGAAGTTTTTACTAAAGTTATAGAACTTGGGCACAGGATAGCTTTTATGAAATAGCTTACACTGGATAGAAAAATTAATAGGCGGAAGAGTTACAGGGGTTACTTCAGTAACTACATGGACACATTAAATGGTACACATGATCTGGCAGTCTTTTTTTGTATCAGAGATCAATTCGTCAGAATTATTGTTAGGTTCTGACAGAGACCACAGGAATTAAAAGTTCGTCGATTATCATTTTTCATAATGACACACATCAGAAATACATATGTGACAATTGTTTAGGTTATAATCAGCCTCAATAGAATCGTAGCGGGCAGTGAATACATAATTCGTTTAATAGCTTTGAAAATTAGAAGATATAAGAAGGACTAATCAGGTTGATTTCGGTCAATAACTCTTGGCCTGCAATACCGATGTTGCTAATTTTCAATACAAAACTTTTATACGGACGGGCATAGCACAATTGACCTTCATAAGAATACAATATATATTATACATACATATATATTTTATTGCTTCTGAACGTTACATACAGAATGGCAAATTTACAATTTGCGCTGGTGGAGGGTATAATAAATATAAAATTGAATATTGCCAATAAAAAGAAAAAATATGCTTTATATATGTTATTAAAGCCAAAATATGCTTAAATATAATTTTTCAAGATAACTTGCAAAAATATGAGATAACAAATCGATAAGTATCTCATCGTTGGAATTATATAATAAACAAGAAAAAACATGCAATTGCTTACTTCCGGTTTTCCTTTTAATAAATCTAAACAAATCCATACAAAAATTTTTCAAATCAAAACTTTTCGTCAGAAATTTTACAAAAAGTTTTTTTTAAATCTATTGCGTTTCCTATCATATCAAAATTGTTTGTCAATCCATTAAAATAAATGTAAGAGAAATCTTGCATACAAATTTTGAGATATAGTATTATAAAATAATGTAAACTTTAATTTTACTTGGAAATATTCACAAAGTTTTTCTTTTCCATACAATTGATGCCACCGTAATGTGTATTCATAGAGAAAAACAAATGCTGAATAAAGAACCAACAGCCATCTGAGGAAACAACAGCAGCGCAGCAACACAAGTGGTAAAAGATTATTTTACTTTACGTTTTAATGACTAAATCAAGAACTAATTTTCTATCTGCTGAACAATTTAAGAATACGATTACAATGTCCTTACAAGTATAATCACCAACTTTAGTTATTATAGTTGCACCAGCACATACATTTATACATGCATACATACATACATACATAAAGACATGTATGTACGAGTACATTGAATAAATGCAGTCATGTATAAATGCATGTTACTTTGATTTTTTAATGTGCTTTTTTTTATTTAAGTATGAACATAAAATTGTCCATTCTTTATTTCATTAATATTGTAATGGAAAATTTTGCAAAGTTTTTTTTTTTTTAATCAATATAGGTCTGCAAATAAATGAAATGTTTAAATTTCATCATTATTTTTTTTTAAAGTCATCTTTATCAAAAACAATTGTGTTTTTACTGAATTGAAAACATATTTTTACTTTGCAACATACGGTAAGAAAAAAAAAAACAATATTGCAGGAAGCAAAATAATATCTTCATTCATTGTATCTTCTCTATTATGTGAAATAAAAAAATTCTAGACGCAACATTTACACAATGGAGATTAACTTGTCTCGTAGTAAAGTAATAAAAAGTGAGTTTTCAACGAAAACATTATGATTAATATAGAATACTAGCATTTAACGCACTACTTTGTTAACGAAGTATGATTAAATATAAATTCAAAGCCTGTGTGAATAGTCCTCTCTTTCAAAGTACTTACCACTTTGTATATTTTCTAGAAGTTTCAAAAATATAAATCACATGTTGTAAACCTATCCAAGGATAATAGAAGTGCCATAAAAACACTTGCAAGTGTATGTATGTATATCCACTATTAACAAATTCATAAATATTGAAACTATAAAATTTAAAGAAAGAAAAATTTATTAATACACGTGCATACCTTCGAATATCTAGATTCTAGAATTATACACTTAGCGCTCACACATTTTTTCATTTCTACTCCAGTTTTTCTTAAAATATACTTTAAGACAGCACTATTCAACCTTTTTGACTCGCGTACCACAAAATTCACGAACAACATTTCGCGTACCACCAAAAAAATATATTATGTATATGAAAAAAAAGCTCAACACACAACCAAAAAAATTAAAAATATTTAAATATCTTTGATATTTCTTTTATTTCGGCTCGAGTTCATTAAATTTAATTTTCATTAAATTATTTTTACTGAAGGTAGGAATTGTTACATGAAAATTATTATTAAAATTTATTGATAATTTTTCTTGGCTTGGGATTCGAACCTGGGTTGTTGGTTGAATTTACATATGTTTCGAGAAACACCACTTTCTCTGATCAGAATTCTTTGCGTTCTCACCATCTGCACCACTGCGGTGCCCGCTAGCCAACAGTCAAACATCAATCCTTTAATCAGTATTACCGGTGGTTCGAAATGTGTTGTAATTATCATTTTTCATTTATTTTACAGTTCATTCAGTCTCGTCTCATCGAACTGTTCGGACGTGTTTTTTTAGTGCGGCTGAATTTTCGGTGAAAAAATCGTAATAGGTGAAAAAGTGTAAAAAGTTGAAATTAAACAAAAAAGTGAAAAAATCGTAATAGTTAAAAATATAAAAAAAAACATTAAACATCACATAAAAACTGTATGAGTGTTCCTCTCAGATGTAATTCTGAGAAAGAGCTTAGCTCAACTAGAAAAACTAAATGGGTCTCTGAGGAAGAATCCATAAAAAAAATCTGTGGAGAATCTTCTCACTGCAAGAGCCGTGGAACGGCGTCGTTCCTGTTCGCCCAATATAGTAATTTCAATAGATGAAGGAACATCAACACCTTCTACATCAAATAGTGCAATCAAACCTAGAAAACAAGTAGGTATGAATAAATACGTCACAGTTCTTAAGCGACAGAGGAGCCCAACATCTGCTCAAGTATCATCAAATTCAAAAGCTCCTAAGACCGTGAGTAATGATCAAAATAGGTTTGCTCTCCTCCAAACGGATGAGCCAGAACTTCCTAAGAAGACGTTTAAGCCCCCACCAATTTATCTTTGTACCAATTTACTGGAATTGGTAATAGGTGAAAATATGTTTAGCGTAACATGGAAATATCAGCGAAACCAAAATTCAAGTGAAAAAGGAAGATGATTTTCGAAAATTGTCCAACCAGTTGGAGAGGGAGGCTAGGGATTTCTACACCTATCAGCTCAAAAGCGCAAAAGGTCTCCAAGTCGTTCTAAAGGGTATAGACCCATGTGTTGACCCTGCGGAGATAAAGACCGGCTTAATGGACAAAGGGTTCAAAATTAAGAGTGTTGTGAATATTAAAAACCGTGAAAAGATTCCACAGCCTATGTTTAGGGTGGAATTGGAACCTGGAGATGTCGTATTAAAGAAAAACGAGTCCCATCCCATCTACAATCTGAGTTACATTCTGCATCGTAGAATCACCGTGGAAGAACCGCATAAGCGTCAGGGACCCGTTCAGTGTGTTAACTGTCAAGAATTTGGTCACACCAAGGCGTATTGTAAATTGCCGTCAGTTTGTGTTGCGTGTGGGGAGCTACATGCAACTGCTCAATGCGATAAGTGGAAACTGACTCAAAAATCAAAAAATGCAGTAACTGCGGAGGTAATCATACCGCAAATTATAGAGGTTGTCCAATTTACACTCATTTGAAAGGCATAAGAACCAACAAGACGTCAGTATTACCTGATCGTCCTCAACAGCCTCATTTTGCTTCGAGTAACAATTTCCCTCAATTGTTACGGTCCACTAGTCATGTAAACGTGCCTAGTTCTAGACAAGTTTCTTACGCAAACGTGGTTAAATTTAATATGCCAGGTTTGGAGCAGGAACCTAAATCACAATATTTCGAACCTAATATTAACTCTCTAGAGACTACATTGCAGACTCTTGTCCAAACTAGGAACACTTTTACGACCACTATGACATCCATGATGCAGGAAATGCTGAAAATGCAATCCACTATCTTACAAGCCATTTTAAAGAAATGATTTGTTTAAAAATTTGTTTTTGGAACGCGAACGGCCTCCGCCAACATAAAAACGAACTGGAACACTTCCTGATGGATAAGCAGATTGATGTCATGATGATTTCTGAAACTCACTTGACGGCGACAGCGTACTTCAAAATTAATGGCTACGTGTTATATGATTCTAAAGATCCACGCGGAAGAGCATGTGGAGGTTCGGCAATTCTTATAAAGAACAGAATAAAACATTATTTAATGAACAACACATGTGAGGATTACCTACAGGCAACAAACATTTGCATTGAATTCTGTCAATACAATTTTGTTTTATCATCAATTTATTCGCCACCTCGATTTTCAATAAAAGAACACCAATACTACAGCTTCTTCAATTCCCTTGGAGCTAGATTTTTAGTTGCTGGTGACTTTAACGCCAAACACACTTTTTGGGGTTCACGTCTGGTGACCCCGAAGGGTCGTGAACTCTTCAACACCATTGCAAAAATGGGATTAGATGTACTCTCAAGCGGTCATCCCACCTACTGGCCGACGGACCGACGGAAGATTCCCGATGTTATTGACTTCGGAGTAGTGAAAAATATCCCTGTAGAATCGATACAAGTGGAGCCTTCATTAGACTTGTCTTCAGATCACTCTCCTTCTATTATCTCAATGCGTTTCCTTCAAGGGAATGGCTCTCCATTTCGGGACATATCTAAAACCAGAGTAAGTTGGATAAAGTATAAAAAGTATTTAAGTTCCCACTGCACGGAAAATGTAGTGTTGAGAACTACCGAGGATATTGATGGGTCGATTGGCAAGTTTACTGAGGACATACGAAAAGCTGTACATCACGCCTCCTCATACAACGTTGAGTGCAGAAGTAGGACAAATAGAACTTATTTCGCTGAACTCGATCATCTCCTGTCAGAAAAAAAAAGAGTTAGAAGAGAGTGGCAAATTCACAGGTCTCCTGAACTGAAAGCTAGGCTACGGGTATGCAGAGATATACTAAGAAATTTCTTAGAAACCCAAAGAATGGCTTCACTTAAATCTTACTTGGAGGGTCTTGATAGTACCCCACAATCTGACTATTCGTTATGGAAGGCGGCACGAGGTTTAAAAAGACCAGTTAGAGGAAAACCTCCTCTGCGAAATCCGACTGGTGACTGGGCTAGAAATGATTCCGAGAAAGGGACATTATTTGCTAACCATTTGAGAAATGTGTTTACTATAAACAACTCAAATAATGCATCTGATTTGCCTCCACTCGTTATTAGACCTCCTGTACCTCTAAGACTTAGCTTTAATGATGTTCAAAGCGCTATTGGTACTCTGAATCTTAAAAAAGCTCCAGGTATTGATAAAATCAGCAACAAAATGCTTGTGGAGTTACCTCGTGTAGCTAGAAGAATTATCCTATTTAATTTCAATGCTATTTTACGCCTAGAATACTATCCTGCAGATTGGAAGGTATCTATGATTACCATGATTCCTAAGCAAGGAAAGGACCCCACTAAAGTAGAGTCATAAAGGCCAATTAGTCTACTGCCGACAATTTCAAAACTGTTTGAAAAATTGTTATTGGCTAAGTTGATTCCAATCCTGAACGATACTCAATGTATCCCAAATCACCAATTCGGGTTCAGAGCTAAACACAGTACCATCGAACAAACCCACAGATTGGTAAATGTGATAAGACAGTCGTTTGAAGAGAAAAAATACTGCTCCGCCCTTTTCATTGATGTGTCGCAAGCGTTCGACAAAGTCTGGCATGAAGGTTTAATGCATAAAATTACATTAACTCTGCCTGCTAACACCCACAAACTTATGAAAAGTTATTTATATGGTCGCAAATTTTTTACAATCAAAGAAGGCGATTTTTTAAGCCCCGCTCAGCCAATTGAAGCAGGAGTACCCCAGGGTAGCATACTGGGTCCAACTTTATATTTGATTTATGCATCCGATATGCCGTCAGACCCCATAATACATACTTCAACTTTTGCAGACGATACAGCCTTTATTAGCGTTCATAAGGACTATCAAATAGCATCACAGAACTTGCAGAAATATGTTTATAAACTAGAGAATTGGCTTGAGCTTTGGAAAATCAGGGTTAACGAACAGAAATGTATTCATATAACTTTCACATTGCGAAAAGATACATGCTCGTTCATCAGAATAAATAATCAAATTATCCCGCAACACAATGAAGTCAAATACCTCGGAATCCACCTCGATCGTCGTTTAACTTGGAAGTCTCATATCGACGCAAAACTTACCCAGAAGAGATTAAAAGCAGTGCAAATTAATTGGCTAATCGGCAGAAATTCTACATTAAAGTTGGATTGCAAACTTTTGTTGTACAATGCAATTCTAAAGCCAATCTGGTGTTATGGAATTCAATTATGGGGTACTGCCTCAGCATCCAACATTGAAAAAATTCAAAGGGGTCAAAATAAGATTCTACGTACAATTACTGCAGCTCCATGGTATGTTAAAAATTCTAGAATTCACAAAGATCTAGGCATTCCTTTGGTGAAAGTCGAACTTACAAAACACGCCTCAAAATATGTCAGCAAACTTGAACACCATCCAAACCCACTTGCACGAGACATCCTTAACTTTACTGGCCATGTTCGGTTGAGAAGGAGGGATACCCTTGCTTTAACTCAAGCGCAAAACAGATGACTGGATCAGTGGATATAAATTTGTTGTACTATCATAATATTTTGTCTAGCATTGGCTGGACTTATTATTTTCTTTTAGTATTAAGATTCGAAAACTTATTGTCATTTCATTTCTGAAGATCCAATAAATAAATTAAATGTATTAAAAAAAAAAAAAATTTACAGTTCAGTTTTTTCGTATTCATGCCAAGACTTCGTCTCGAAAACCTGGTTACATTTTTATTATGTTTGTTGTCTACTTTCGTCGACATTTTTTTTTATGTGCACCACTTAAAGTACAACTACAAACATTAGCTTGTGTCATAGCTAAATATTTGAAACAAAAACGAAATTCTTAACTTGGTGCGTTTTTTTGTAAAGGGTACGCTTTTTCTCCATTTTGGTGCGTTTTGAAATTTCAAAGTTGACAACGCTGTTCATTTGCCAAAGACAGTTAGGCATAGCAACAACAACATAGCATTTTAATATATGAATTTGTTTCTCAAATTCGTATTGTGGCTCTCTGCAATCAGAAAAATGTTAATTAGGAAAGTACTTTTTAGATAGACAACCTTTAACGATTACTTAGGGTTTAAGTTTTTAATTATAGATCTAGACATGGTGGAACTATACAAGGTGAATGCTGTAGCCCAGCTGACTGACTTTGTTTACAATTTACTTATGTCAAAAGTAATACTTTTTCAAGTGTTTTTAACAGTAGTATACTATTTTACACAAACAAAATGTCTGTTGTTTCTGTTTTGTATTGTAATTGTTGTCGATTTGCACTCACCTTGTATAGTTACACCTGGATCTAGATCTAATTATAGATTTTTATACACTCCACCACCATGAGTAGTGAATGAGGGTATATATAAGTTTGTCATTCCACTTAGAAATATTCATATGAGACCCAACAAAGTATATATATTATTCATCCTTATGAAATTTGAAGTCCATTAAGCTAAGCGCGACAGTCTATCTGTCCGTCTGCCCGTCTGCGTGTTTCTGTAAAGCACTCTCACGTCCAAAAACCACAACCAAAATCAACAAAGTTTACAGAAAACCGTTTATAAATCTCCTAAGTTTGGTGTTGAAAATCAGAAAAATCGGTATTATAGAAAGAGTGTTGGACCAAAATTTGGGACAACCACCATAAAAATTTGATATTTTAAATCATTTTTCTTGCAATTTTTTCAAATATATTGCAGATATTGCCTTGAAAATTTGTACACGCTATTTTTATGATGAAAGAAGAAAATGCGAGGAAAATAGTAAGAATCGGTCCATGATTTCTTACAGCCTAATACACATGCCTGTAAAATTAGAATATTAATACAAAATCAGCACAAATAAGCGTCATGTAAAAATAAGTCGCAAAAGGAAATTTTGTTTTGCTCCGTCCATGTTTGACCATTGACCCCATATAAAGTCAACATCTAAAATTCACTTAAATACGTATAAATCTGGCAAAAGTATAGTTACCAAGTTAAAATTCGATAAAATAATTCTTATCGATATGTAAATTGTTATACTGAATTTTATGATGGTCGGCCCATAATTGGTCATAGGTCCCATATAAAGTCATAAATATCGGTATTGACTCAAAACTTTACACATATCCTTTACATATACACAAAAATCATAACACAGAAATTTGTGAATTTCGGTCCATATTTGATCATATTCACCATATGAAACGCTCTTCCGGAACACTCATAGATCTCGTATAAATAACAATACCGATCCAAAATTTTACACAGAACATTAAGATATATGCCAAAATCAAACTGCTGGACTTTGAAAATATCGGTTCAAATTTGACCACATCCGCCAAATAAGGTGCATTAGCGAAATTTACGTTAATGCTAATACGTATCATAAATGTACTATTATAATATTGAAATTCAACGTGGGATATCCTCATATGTATAAAATTCTATGTTGCAAAATTTAAGAAGATCGGACCATGTTTTCTAATTACTCAGATATACGTACCACTTCCGAAAAACAAGTTAACCCTCAAAAATGTCTAATAAATATCGATATCGATTCAGATCAGAAATTTTTATCCAGAAATCATACTAATATTGGTTATATGGCAATTTTTCTATTGGATTTTGCAGCTGTCAGTCAATAATTGGCAATTGCTCCCGAATTAAGTTGGCATAACAGCCAACCATACAACACTTGTAAATAACGTTATTGAGATGAAATCACGTTACTGGATACTGGATTTAGAGTCTATTAGTCTATAATTGGTCCGTTTCTGCTATGCCATACATATATCTTTTGTAAATAAAGTTATTGAGATCAAAGTCAACCAAAAGAAACCTTATCTTATAATCTTACCCTTTTCTTAACTTGTGGTGTATATGGACAAATGTTTTTTTACACTCAGAATATTATTACAGTAACGGACTGTAGTTTATTTAGGAAGTATTCGGTGCAGTTGTTTTTAACTAAATAAAAATTTAAAATTCTAAGAAAATTTATTTTTAACTGAATCTAACATTTATTCAAAAAACTAAGTGCACATTGCTGAAAAGTTTTCCCATTCAGAAATTTCAAAGAGTTAAAGATCGGCAATTGGTGCAAATGTTTAAAAAAAACCGATCAGCTAGTAGTCGTCAAATTGCTTCTGAATGGTCATCTACCATTTGGAAGTCAATAAGTGCCAGCACAACCCGTCGCCGACTTGTTCTTAAGAGCTACACAAATAAACGACGTCCTTATCGAAACAACCCTGCCAACATTTTCTATTGCGGAAGTGACGTTAAGAAGTTGAAACTCATCGTAGAAGCGTCTTCCGTATTGAGAAGCTGTACCCCCCGGAAGTAACTTCAAGAAGTCACTTCTGCTTAACTTCATATTTGTTTTTATTTTATTTGCCTCTCTTTTTCTTTTGATTTTTTTTTTTGCCTTTACAGATAATACACTCATATTGACTATGGGATAACAAATATGTAAAAACTACAACAATAACAAAACAAAACCATACCTTACCACTGACCGACCGATTACAGCAAATGCCAAAATAAAACTAATTTCGATGATGTCGAAAACTTCTTTTTTTTGCATTTTTTTCATTTCTTTTGTAATTGGAGATGCCATTTTCGGCTGCTTTTATAAACAACAAACAATCTTTCAAACGTCGTTTGGATGACTGCAATGTAAATTGTTATTGTTGTCTTAAAATTAAGTTCTGGAAGCATAGCTGCCAGATTTGACGATTTATCGTCATTTTGACGATTTTTTGTTTTAAAAATAGCAAAGTGACGATTGGACGATTTTTTCATTGAAAGTGACGATTTTGTGAATTATTAAAATTTTCTTTCATTTGTTTGTTTTTTGTAATGTTTTTGTGACCAAATTCTCTCTTTTTCATAAACAGCAACATTTTTCTTATTTAATATTATAAATATTAAGAAGAACACGGCATATTTAAAAAACAAAACCAAGTAATAGTAGTTAGTGTTTTCTTAATTATTGACAATTGTTAAGTTTAAGTATAATAATTTCATAAACATAAAAAGCAAGTTTAAATGCTGAATTCCATGAAGTAAAGTTTTTAGAGTAAACATTTTCTGAATTTCAACGGGAAAATTCTACAAAAACTTCTACCATTTTAATAAAACGTCGAAAGAATATTCAGCCAAATAAATTTAAATAACAAAAATACTGAAAGCTTTGAAAATAATTACCTGAATATGATGGATGAATTGGAATCTATACTGAAAATATTATTTAAAACTTAATAAACTAAATTATTTTGACATTGTAATTTAACCTGAAATGGTAAAATATGCTTAATTCAGATATTTATTTATAAAATACTGTAAGTCTTGTTTCACACTCTTCAGTTTTAGCTGATCGGTATTTGTTCAATTCTCTTTTGAACTTGCCATTTCATTCACACACGTCAATTCAAATTTCGAACTTTTTAATGCAAATCAACATGCATGGAAGCAAAAAACAAAAGGAAATAAGAAAATTCACTAGTACCGTCAAGTTTTTCCCCTTTTTTTCTCTTTTCCCTTCTCAACCAAAAATTCTTGCCTTTACGAGTCAGAATTGCAAAGTATGAAAGCGGACAAAAATATTACAAAAATGTTACACAAATTGTGTTTAACATTATACTTTTTGTGCTTTCTTAAGGTGGCTATACACTACGTGTTTTTTACATTGTATATGTCAAATTTTACATAAGGAATAAAAACATATAGTTGGTGACCTCATAAACTTTGCTTGTGTAAAATACATGTGGAAATACATATGTAATTTTTTCGATTAGAACACGCTCTATATTCTTATGTTCAAACACATGTTTTCAAATGTATATGCCATGCGAAAAGATTTGTCGACGGTTAAATATCTGCGCTATCATTAGCCGGTCGTATGAAGTATTTGCATAAGTGATAAATTAAATATTTTTTATCTCATTTTGTTAATTTAATAACAATGATATAAATTATTTAAAAATTTTTGATACAAGCTCCACATATTGTATATTAAAAGACGAAAAACCGTAAATCAATATTTTTGACGCCGGCATGTTAGTAACGCCCCCAAAAATTTTTGCAGCGGCTTTAACGCATTTTTTAAAGAAACGACATGGAAATTTATATGTAAATAATCATGGCGATGTCACGTGTAATTGTACATACAAGTTGGTGACCAAAAATTAAACCCCTTATGTAAAATAACCAATTTTGACAGACATAAAGAAAAACATGTGGGTTGTAAACTTAAAAATACATAAGCAAAAACACGTACAGCCGTATTCATAAAAAATTTATAGTAGGTTTATCAACCGTTAATAAGGAATTATTGATAAAGTTGTATTCATAAACGATTAATAGGCTATTCAACCTTTTATAAACCATACATAAAAACGAATTTTTATTGTTCGTTTTACCCTTCTTTAAACCAACAATAAATCTAATTTTGACATTTTGTTAAAACATATGGTTACATTTTGCAAATAAATAAAAAAACGTGAATAAATTACAAATATGGACACAATTTATAAAATTCGCGAAATAGGTGAGATATATTTTTAAAAAAGAAACATTTAACTTTAAATATATTTAATTTTCAGAGACCATAGTCAATATTTCCAACTATAGGCCACGAAAAACTTATAAGAAGAGGAACAACCCATTCTCTTTGCCAAATCAACAATTCAAAGCGAAATATCGTTTTGAAAAATCAACAGTCCATAAAATAGTGGTAATAATCAAAAACAACATTTTATTAGACAGTAAGGGATGTGGGACATCTCCCGAGCTTCAGGTGTTAATTGCGTTGCGTTGCTGGGGTCGTGCAGAGGTAAGTTCCTACTTTTTACGAACATTCCTTTATTCACACTTTTCTTAGTACCAAGATGACGCAGGTGACCTTCATGGACTTACACAACCTACAGTGTCGCGTATTTGTGTACGAGTTGCTCGTGCATTAGCCAGTCATTGTAGAAATATAATAAAAATGCCAACATCGTTAGAGGAGGAAGCTAAGAAAATTCGAGGCTTTAAAGCAACTCGCAACTTTCCTGGAGTAATTGGGGCCATCGATGGTACTCACATTAGAATTAAAAAGACTGGTTAGAGATCTGGCACAATATTATATAAATACGAAAGGATATTACTCTCTGAATGTTCAAATAAGAAAAATATATTATTATGTATATATGTATCATACAATTTTCAGAACTTAATTTAAGTTGTTTTACAAATATACAGGCAACTTGTGATGCTAACCTTAAAATCCAGGATATAGTGGCAAGATGGAGAGGTAGTGCACATGATTGCAGAATTTTCAATGAATCAACTATTAAGCAACGCTTTGAAAGAGGAGAATTTCAAGGTAGATTACTTGGTGATTCAGGCTACAAATTGACCCCATATCTATTTACTCCTTTACTTCAACCTCAAAACGAAAAGGAAGTTAATTATAACATAGCTCACATCGCCACTCGAAATGCTGTGGAACGATGTTTTGGAGTTTGGAAGCAACGGTTTCGCTGTTTACTAAGAGGAATAACTGTAAATCTTTCGAACGCAAAAGTTGTTATTGTTGCTCTTGGTGTACTTCACAATATCGCCATAGCCGAACATGATTCAGTTCCAGGTAATAATTAGTTTTGGCAATATTTCAACTTCATTAAATATTTTTTTTTACAAAATTTTCAGATGATCTTGAAGAAGATCTACATCAAGAAATTCAAACAATTCAAAATTCAAATTTCTCTACAACGTCTGATATAAGAGCTAAATCTATTCTAAAAACTTTTATCCAAAATAATTTTTGAAAAAAATAAAAAAGCGTTTGTTTTCATTATTTAATTAATTGTTTTATTTGCTTCAATTCAATTCAAATTAAATAAAAAAATAATAATAATAATAAATAAAAAAAACATATTCAGAATAAAAAACAAAACAAAACAAAAATAAAAAATAAACCAAAAATAAAAATTTGCATTTTAACAAAGCAATTAAAAATAAAAAATAAAATTTAAGCATTAAATGAAAATTATTGCATTAAAATATGTCTGAAAGTAAAAATAATTATTGTTAAATACAAAAACTAACGATGTAAGGACTAATTTATACGACAATATTTAGGACGTTTTTTCACATTCAATCATAAATTTTCTTCTTTTTTCACAACACTTTTCACATAGAAACAAAAACAGACGTCTTAATAATCATCGTATAAATATTGCCTAAGAATTGTTTTAATTTTTAGTAGCGTTTCAAAAATTAGTCACGGTGAAATCGTCGACATCCTTTACTAAGATAAATGATAAATCAATACATACCACATATTTTTTTTACAAGAGTCTAATTGGGCTTGAATTAGCTCATATTCCAAATCCAAATTCCTTATCTTTTTCTCTTCCACCTGTAGTAAATGAATTTCATGCTTGTAGTCCATGTCTGTATGCGCAATTTTCAAAATTGTTTCATCGGCAACATTTGTTTTCCTGTACCGATCTTTACATTAAAACAGAAAAAGAATATTACATAATTTAAAACTATTTTTTATTTTAATACAAACCTTGTTTTGCACGAAGCTCAGATTTTTTTGCTAAACTTCGGTTCAGCTTTTGCCTTTATTGATTGGCTTGAACTAGGGGGTTCAACTGTAGATATTGCCTCTTCTTCAATACTGCAATCTGCAACACTTTCAGCTCCATCCTAAAAATTTAATTAATATTGAAAAAAATGTATGTTTAAAATTTACAATAAAAATGTAAATATTATCTTACTTTTAAAAACACAATGTCGGAATCAAATTCATTTGTGTCAATGGCAAACTCGTTTGGGAGCCACACAGCAATGCCATTTCCAGATGGTGCAACTTCAGGAGGCGCCTGACCTCCTCCAGTTAGTTGTGATTTTAAACGAAAATCCGCCACTTCCTTTTTAGCGTTTATTTTGATTGTTGTCCACTGCGATTTAAGTTGTCCAATTGTTCGATTTTTCGATGTACACAATAAAGACGTGCATTAGTACACAACATCGTACAAGTTGGCCATGATTTCTTTTTTGAGTAAGTTTGAGTGCCTGTTTTCATTTATGTTGTATTTGTAGATGTTGTGCTCTACTCTTGTAGGTTGTGTGTAGTTGAGTTGTATCAACTTACAATACTACATACAAGTTGCACAATACAAAGTAGTATATCGTTTCGAACAGATGTAGTGAGTATTTGTGGAATACTATTTTTGTTTGACTGTAGTAAAATAGAATAAAAAGACAAATTTATTTGTTTTTGGGATGGAAAAATTTTGTATTTATACCAGAAAAGGTGAATAGTAAAAAATACTAATTTTTCAAAGGTATTCATTTTAACATAACATAAAAATAAATAAAAATTTTATATAACTCGATTTCATAAATTGCTTTGATTCACGTTAGATTGGTACATGTTTCGAATATTAAAAAAGGAAAATAAATCACATTTTGTTATTAATTAATAAATAACTGTAATAATAAAATAATATAATAAAAGTATTTCATTTTAATAAAAATATATAAAAACGTATGTGCATTGTACAATGTAGTACATTGTAGTACATTGAATGTACATATAAACAAACAAAAAATAACACATATAACTCGATTTCATAAATCGCTAAGATTCACATTAGTTTGGTACATACTTTGTATATAAAAAAGTAACACATTTGTTTTTTCATATTAATTAATTAGTCAATAACTTAAAATAAAATTCGTAAAAAAATGATAGTCTAATCAGTCTTTTGAGTTTATATTGACAAACATTATTTCATTAAATGACTTTGAATATCAAGCACACTATAAGTACAATAAGTATTTGCGTATATGAGAGAGAGAAATGGATGCATGTTGTGTAGTTCCCAATACAACATAGTAGAACGAACATGCGATGTTCTGAGTAGAGTGATCAAACCAGAACGACACAACATCTACAACCATCTGTTTGACAACAGCACAACATTTACTTTACAACTTCTCGTTTGCACAACATATACAAGGTATTTACCAATTATACTACATTGTACAATACTTTGTTGTGTACTAATGCACGTCTTTAGTACACAAACTGTTAAAGCTAAAAATAAAATAAAGTATGTAATTACATTTGTGATAATGTATTGTATGTATAAGTGACACTATACTTACTCCTTTTCAATATCTTGCCATGCTTTTTTTTTTGTTTGATTGGTGTTTGTATCCGTATTTTTATTTTCAATTAGTTTGACCCGTTTTTTTTTATCAAATCTTTTAGCAATTCCTTTAAACAAAAAGTAAAAACAACTTTATTAATAAAAATGATTTTAACGTTATTAAAACTATGTAATACCTTGTCAGCATCATTCCAATTTTCAGATCTCTGCCTTTTTAATGCAATTTGGGTTTCCTCTTTAATCTGTAAAATAAAGAAGTTGCAAAAGTAAATGCCACTAGTACGTAGTTACCGGTATTTTACTAACCTTATTTTCCAATTTGTTGTCTTCAAGTATTATAATTTTTTCCATTTTTAACAAAAAAAAAACCACACGCTTCTCAAAAAATCTTACAAATAATAAACAAAACAAACAATGTACAATAGAGATGTAAATAAAAAAAAGTACCTAACTTTTTATTCGACTACTTTGCTTATGTTTATTTTGAATGTAGTTAAAATAATTACTTTTTTTTCAAGAAATAAAATTGTTCGAGCTCGAGGTCAATTTTATTTCTTGAAAATTATAACTGAAAGGTCGGATAAAAACAACACTAATTGAATAATTACTTTTTGTAGTAATTATCGTAGAAATTATTTTTAAAACAAAAACAAATCGAACTTTATTATACATACATTTTTTTATACATTTTTAAGGTAAAAAATAAAAAATATTTCTTTGTTTTTAGAATATAAGTTGATTCGTATAGTGGTTTTATGCATCACTATAAATAAAATGACAACTATAAATAAAAAGAGTTGCCAAACTTTAGTATAATATTGTAAAAATCGCTTAATAGGTATTAAACTGATAATGATCGTTTATGAATACAATTTTTTATTAGTAGTTAATAAGACAAAAAGTCTTTAATAACTAATTCATACTTTAAGCTTAAAATAAGAAGTTTTTATGAATACGGCTGGTAGTGTATAGCCACCTTTACTTAAAAAGTACAAGAGGCTATATAAACTTGAATTTTTATGTTTTCGTGTAAATATAAATTTCAAATTACTACTAGAAATAGTGACTTTTTATTTTTCCGATTTTTTTTGACGATTTTTAAAATTCGAATTGACGATTTTTTATTTTTTTTTTCTCGGCATTTTGACGATTTTTTACGAAATTCATCTGGCAGCCCTGTCTGGAAGTGAGTAAGACGTAACGCCTTTCACGATGGACGATGAAAGAAACTTCCAATCGCTGGCAGGGAAGGTTCAAACAAAAAAAAAAAGATTAAATTGGTGTAAGAAGTATGCAAATTGGACTGAAAGGGATTGGAATAAGGTTATTTTTAGTGACGAATCCCACCTTGAATTGATAAGTCGTAAAAAAAAGATCATTTATTCGACGAACAATGCAGGAGAAGGATCAACCATTTTGCTTCCAGCCAAAGTTCTTCCTATAATAATAGGTGGTGGCTCTGTTACCGTATGGGGATGTTTTACAGCCCATGGTACCGGCTTATAACTCTTTTATGAAGGTCGTTTAAATGCTAGAAGCTATATTGATTTAATATCCGAAGAACTTCAGTCATATTTTGATGACATTTTTGGCGCTGAATCAACTCAAGCCAACTGTCAACAAGACAATGCCGCCTGTGATAAGGCGAAATTTTCGATGGCATGGTTTAGAAACAATAGAATTCCGCTATTGGATTGGCCACCGACATCGCCAGATATCAACCCAATCGAAAACTTGTGGTCTATTATTGATCGTGACCTTCAAAACTACCAAATAAGAACTAAAAGTGAATTGATCAGCGCTATAAAAGTAACTATAGATGACTGCTATAAATTGGTTAAATCAATTCCAAACCGGATCAAATATATTTTGAAAGCCAAAGGAGGAAGTATTTCATCATATTAAGTTCAAATGTTGATCAACTTTTCATAAAATGCATTAAATTTTTAAGTGCGCTATAATTATGAACTATTAATTTGAGACTTCTTTTATTAAACAACCTCAATTTTTTTATTTTTTATTATTTTAAACTGAATTGTGATATTAATTTAATAAATTTGAATAAACATGTTAATTTAAAACCAAAAACCAAACCACTTTTTTAATTTTTTGAAAAAAATATAATGAATATTAAAAAATAAACTAAAGTGCGCTATAATTTTGAGCAGTACTTTACATAATACTAATAAAATTTGCACTAAGTATGAATAAAAAACCCTGAATAGGGATATTCTAGTCCTATAACCAGTGTAGTTTTTGCATTTCTCATTATAGTTAGGTGGAGGGTATTTAAGATTCGGCACGGCCGAATATTGTACTCTAACTTGATAAATTTACATTGAAGCATTATATCGAACCAAATGCTAATATAGATCAATTATGCATCTGCTTACTTATAGCAAAACGCATTAACATAGATATTAATTTGTTATTTGTCATTTTGTTATTTATTTGCGACCAGAAAATGTTTTAACGATGGATCCTTAGTATAAATGCGAAAATACTGATGGATTATACTATGGTAAATGGTAGACGATCCGGCATAGCACGGACTAATTAGAGATGAGCAATGTTATTTTATCACATCAACTAATATACATACGAGTAGTTCTTGTTTATATCTAATTTTTTTCTTATTATTTTGAAGTTAAAATAATTTAACCACTTCTCTCATAGAAAATCGAAAATGCCACAAGATAATTACTCAAGGCCGGTTTAAGTAGAAATATAGCTATTGTAAAGTAGTTACGTTGACAATTGCTATCGCCTTAACTGCAGGGGTATTAATACAAAATCGCATATTAAAACAATAATATCAGAATGATTAAAAATTAAATAAGTGCTGGACTTTAGGGAATCATTAGCTATTATTTACTAAAATGTTATAATATGATACATTGATACTGAATTAATAAGTAAACGAGTACATTTTGATAAATGGCTAAAATGTTTTAAAATATCAACCAGCCTAATATTTACATAGCCAACATTTTCCAATCCAAATTAGTTATTCAACATTATTCCCTAATGAAAGTTTTTAAAACATACAGACGAACAAATCTCATACAATTTACCGGATATAAAAAAGGTCGACAATGTTTAAAAATGGTATTTAAAAGAAAACCAACGACAACAATAAATATTTATTGTATTTTGTGCTGTGTAGGTGTAGGTTTTTGACTTCTCTGTTATTGAGTTATAGTCAGTCAGTCAGTCACTCAACTTATTGTGCTTTTGTGCGTAATTCATGGTCTGAAAAAGGGACCGCCAAATAACTTTTTTTTTTGAAAATGCTATAAAAAAAACTACTGAATATTTTCTCAAATTTCTTGTTTTATTTGAAAGTACAATCCTTCCGGTTAATATTGGAAAATAATTTCATTGAAATGGCTGCCTCGGCTGGCCATGCACGATCGGTCCAATTTTTAAGCACATTATCGATTGTGTGCAGCTGTATTTCATAGCTTAACGAATATTGTACTTTAAAGCGTCAATTGTCTCTGGCTTGTCGGCGTAACACTTATCTTTGACGGCACCCCATAAATAATAGTCCAACGGTGTCAAATCGCAGCTCTGAGGTGGCCAAACTGCGACTGATAATGCGATCTTCAAAAACAGGGCGCAAAACATCGAGTGTAGCTTCGGCTGTGTCGTCTTGTTGAAACCAAATGTTGCCAGTATCTTCCTTTTAAATTTTTGTGAACAAAAATTCATTTAACATGGCCCGATAACGATCGACATTGACTGTAACGGCCACTCCTTGCTAATTTTCGAAAAAAAAAAATGGCCCAATTATGTCTGTGGACCAAAATCCGCACCAAACACTGACACGTTTTGGGTGCATCGGCTTTTCAATGTAAGCGCGCGGGTTTTCTGTGCCCCAAATGCGACAATTTCGCTTGTTTACATACCCGTCAAGATCAAAATGAGCTTCATCTGAAAAGATGATTTTTTGTTTGCAAAATCGGCATCTTCTGTAAGTCGATCGCAGGCCTACTTAGCGAAGCGAAAACGCATTGGATGTTCAGTTAGTTGGCTTCAAGTCCTGAATTATTTGGACTTTGTATGACGTCTTACCAAGGTCTTTATGCAAAATTCGTCTCAAGGATGTCTCCGAAATGTTCAATTGTTGAGAACGACGGTGAATTGATGTTGATGGCGTTTCACGCACACTTTCTGCCACAGCAGCAATATTCACGCCCTGCTTTTGGCTTTTCACGCTTTGGTTTATGGATGAGGGTGCCAATTTCTTTAACTTTTTTCACAAGATAACAAACATACGGAGCTGACGGTGCTTTCTTCTTCCAAAATTCGTACGCAATTTTCGCACAAATTCTGAAACATTACCATGATTTTCAAAGTAATGTCGCAATATTTTCCAGCGTTGTTCAAGCGTATACACAACCATATTCGTTCAGCGGAAGGATAAAACAAATTATCTGTCAAATCAGACATGAGCTAAGTGTTACCATTCACGAAATAAGCACTAGATGAAAAAGAAATTGTTAGATGGCGGACCCGTTATAATCGCACAGAGATTTTTAATCGCACAATTAACTAGAGTTAAAAATGATTTCGATAAAATGGTGATTACGACAAATGTCCTGTTCTCACTCTGTTTGTTTGGTTGTTCGTTGTGTGCGTATTTCTTTGTATGTATGTATATATGCCTGTTTGTCTGGAAGCCTTGCCTGACCGCTCGCTCACTTGTTCGATTGACTAGACCAACCACGTATTAAATTTAACAGTAGTTGACTTTTACATTGTCAGCTAACTGCTACTCCAACACACTCTCATACTTACAAAGAAGGATTAAATAAAAAAAGACATGTGAGGAGATTCTACATATGGAAGTATTGCATACAAATGAGTGTTTTCGTATGTATGTCACTATTTGCTCTGTTTAAATATTTTTGCAATGTGCTGATTTTTATTTTTTAAGGCACATTTGCTATATTTTGCTTGTAGTTTTGTAGTTTTCTACCATAATAGTTCATTCCATAATGGTGGATTTTCGCAAAATTTCTCTTATACGTTGTGTGGCGTATGTTGCAAGCAAGGTGAATATAATTCATAGTTCAACATACTTTTACATTGCTGGCAGTTGTTAAATTGAATGTCCAATTGCAGCCAAACTACAAATATTGAATATTTCATGTCGTACTTGGTAGACATTAAATACAGATTCGCATTAAGGATACAACTCAATCCTTTAATTTTATATGTATGTCGATTTTAAACAGTGTTGCCAGAATTTTTTGGTACTCATCCCCAATTTTCGATTTTATATCCCCAAAAATCTCCAGTTAACCATTTGCTATACATATAAAGTTTTTACATTTCAGCAATTGCAGTGAAACTTTCACAGCACACTGAATTCTGTTGAATATTTTCATTCAATCTACCAAAATATTTATGCAAACTTATTGCGGATTTTATATCGGATAGAACATTTGCAGTAGCTGTTAATAATACATTATCCTCCCCTAAGTCTATTACAGCAGGTTTACCACAAGGCTCAATATTATCTCCTTTACTGTACTCAATTTATACTTCCGATTTTTCGCCACCCTCATACTTGAATGTTGCATACTATGCAGATGATACCGCTTAACAAATGGAAAATAAAAATAAACCTAAACAAAACTCAGGCAATTATATTCCCCTACAACAAATCTCCAAAACGATTACCAAGTCGACAGTTGAAAATTCAAAATGAGAGACTAACAATCCAAAATGATGTTAAATACCTTGGTATGTGTCTTGACAAGAAACTTAATTTTGGAAAACATATCGCAGAAATATGCAAAAATCTCTCAAAACGATTAGAGCTTTGTTGCCAATTCTAAGTAAGCGCTCAACTCTTAATGCTAAAAACAAAAAATTAAAATTTAAAAGTGTTATTAGACCATCTTTAACATACGCAAGTCCCATTTGGTATAAAGCAGCAAAAACACATCTGAAAAAACTTCAGATAATTCAAAACAAATGTCTCAAGATCATAAACAACAACAACTGGAGATACTCTACGCAACTTCTTCACTTCGAAACGGGTTATGAACTCATCGTTGATTTCATAAAGAGGATAAACAGCAGATATCATGAAACCATAGAAAATTCTCCTTATCAACTGATAAGGGAATGTAGAGAATAGGCTTAAGAGCAACCAAAAATATGTATCACCAAGTCGAAAATGATTTTCAGTACAGACGGATAAAGCTGGATCGTCTTAGAATATTAAAAGGACCTAGAATATATATACTTTTTGACAAACTTAATTTACCCCCCAGTTTTTTGGTGGTGTGTATAAAAATTGCATCCGAATGAATGAAATTTCGACTCAATAGGTGAAAACCTGAATTGTAAAATATAATTTGAAAAAATTAAAAGCTGAAAAGATATGTATACAAATATAGGTATTTTTAAATTTTTCATAATTTTTGTTAGGCTCGAGTTCATTAAACTTAATTTTCATTAAATTATTATTTTTACTGAAGGTAGGAATTGTTTTTACAACATGAAATCTTATTAAAATTTTATTGATAATTTTTCTTGGCTGAGATGGGGATCGAACCTGGGTTGAATTTACATGTTTCAAGAATCACCACATTCTTTCATCAGAATTCTTTGAGTTCTAACCTCTGCACCACTGCGGTGCCTGCTAGCCAACAGTCAAACATCAAGCTTTAACCAGTGGTACTGGTAGTTCGAAATTTGCTGTAATTATTATTTTTTCAATTTTTATTTGCATGTTGCTTCCTCGAGCCTAACAAAAATTATCAAAATTTGAAAAATTAACTAACAGTTCAACTAAAAATAAAAATAATAATAGGTATTTTTATTCCTAAAAATTCCCCAGTAATATTTGTTTTGCCATCTCCACTAAATCCCCACATCCCCAAGCCAAAAATTGTATCCCTATTTACCAAACATAATCCCCTATTTGGTGATAGATGCTCTAAACTGGCAACACTGTTTTCAAAGGAAAATATTGAGTGTGGGCAAAATTATGCTAATTTGGATTATTGGTTCAGAAAATTGATATGCAGGCATTTCACAGAATTTCGCTATAAGCAGCTGCTCTTCCTAATCAACCTTCTAAGTTCAATGCATTAAAATCGATAAAACTGACTATATCTTATGCGGTTTAAATTTCATTTAGTTATTGAAAGAAAATAACCATTTTCCGTCTTAATTTGTCGTATAACCAAACATAGCCTGTTTGCTTGTAAAAAATTAAAAGTTTTCCAATATCGATTCCAACCGATTAATACATATTTTCGACATACATGTATGTACATGTGTCTGTATAACAATTTTTATGAAGAAATTTTATTAAGAATATTTAGATATCCTTTGAGTTCTGCAAACAGTCTTCATTCTTTTTAAATATGTATGTACGTAGAAATACCCTAAACACATGTAATGATATGTAGAAGGTCTAACGATTTTTGACGATTAAAAAAACACTCTTGATTGATATGACTTTGTATGTATTTTGTTAGTTTAACTTGAAAATGTTCATTACATTTAAATATATATCTAGAAAGCAATCAAATTTTGAACAGTACAAATAAAGAAACACTAATACTAATAAATAATTTTTCTTATTATAATTTCTTTGACATTTTTTATTATTATTAATATTTTAGTAATTGTTCAAGCTTAATGTCTTCTTTTTTTAATTTTAAATTTTTATTTTCGTCTTGTGTAGCTTCTCCAGGAAAAAAAACATTATTTTATAAATTTAAAATTATTTGTCATAGGAAAAAGAATATGAAAATTTTAAACATAACAAAATATTAAAATAATTTATAACAAGTAGAAAATATTATTAATTATACAATATTTGTAAGTTGTGTTATTTTGTATGTATTAAATGTCTGTAAACCTGTGTTACATTTTCAGTGTCTGCTTTGTAGTTAATTATTTTAGTTGTAGGTACATTAATTATCTGTAACATCTCCAACATTTGCAGTTATTTTCAGTTTTTAATACTGATACATTTTCAAAGTTTGGATAGGGATTTAATTTACTACAATGAGAAGATAACGCAGTTTTTTGTAAAGTAATATTGTCTCTATATCTTTCGTCTGATTTATGTCCAGCTATTCTGGTTAATAGCTTATTTTTCGTGGTACCTATATATACTTTAATACAATTTTCTTTATCATTTCCGTCGCAAGGTATTTTATATACAATTTCCAGTTTTATCTTTTGTTTTACTTTTAGGGCGCTGTTGGAATCGCAGCCGCTGCCATTAAACAAACAAAATAAGTTGAATTTTATAAAAATTTTAATTTTTTAAAAAAAAAGACCTTAAGCTTGAACAATTCAAACAATTTTCTAATAAGCTGAAACCCGGTTTTATAATTCCATTTAATGTGTTTTATTTATTTGTGGGGTAGAAATACAGCTAATCAAAGATAATAACATTCGTCGTAATTTGTTTATACTGCGCTTTCTCTTCTAGGCTAAGAAGTTTCCGAACCGCCCTCGTATATATATATATATAGCTCTAGTATGGTGATGATCAGTCCATATTTGACCGTAGACCACATATAAAGTTCACTTCGAGAAATCAATTACATGCTCATAAATCTCTTAAAAACATAGTAATGTTCAAGTTGGAATTCAACACAAATAGTCCATATATGTATATAAAGCGTCACTCTTAATATGATGAAAAATCAATTACATGCTCATAAATCTCTTGTAAAAATCATTATTATGTTGAAATTCAAAACAAATAATTCACATATACATATAACTTGTCGTACATAATTTCATGATGATTGGTCCGTAAGAGGTCATAGTTCTCTTATGAGGTCTACTCCTGTAAACTCATTAACAGCTATAAGTATGTAAAACTTATACCATTGATTTTTGTGAAAATTGGTCCATAATTGCCAAAGCTGACACTTCCGAGAATAACCACAGAGTATACAGAAGTGACAATTATGACGTTTCAAAAAGCCAAAATAAGTTTCCTAGGGCTTTTTGGAACTTAATATATTATGTGTTAAAGTAAATACAAGCGGACTGACAAACTTCTTATATACCCACCATCATATGTGTATAATACGAAAGCTAACAAGAATTTAATTGCGCCGTTTTTTTTTTTGCAATATTTTCATTTGCCAGTTCATATTATAATTTATTAGCAAACAAAATAACTAAATATGTAGATATACATTTGAAATAGTAACCAAATTTAAATGTAAAATATAAAGATTGAATCACAAAGTAACAAATTACGTTGAACCATCGATCACTTGAAAAGTAGAACAAATAATAATGGAACAATAACAATTAGAGGTGTTAACAGTTTAATATACATAATTATATTTTATATACATATGGAAATTAAGAAATTTTAACATTGATTAAAATTAACATTATTATTAACATAACAAATACAACAATATAACAAAAATTTGTAACAACGGGATATACATATGATAACAAAATTAATAAAACTTTTTTTTTAAATACAACTTAATGGCTTTACACATATTTATACAAATTACAATTAAGGTTTAATTTTCTTTTATAGCATATAAATAAATTTTATTTTAAAATTATAACTGCATTTTAATTTCATTTTGGTAAATTTACACGTAACAAACAATCCAAATTGAATATAAAATAAACAACGTGGTTACAATTTTGTTACAATTTTTATATATATAAATGCGAATTTCATTCATATCTTATTATTTCATTCATAAATTCATACTATAAAATTCCAGTCACAATCACAAAGAAGAAAAAAATGTAAATGGGATAATATCTTTACATTCATTGATAAGTTTAACAGCCTGTTTATAGAACGCGACTCGCTCAACTCGCGACTCGACGACCGGTGGACGAGTGGGAAATAAAAAGCGTTTATAGAAAGCGAGTCGATTTTGTCGTGCCACTTACGTTAATTCGCGCACATGTCACAGTTGTTTGAAACTCTACTATTGCCAACGTGTTAAAAAATATTTTTTGTTTATATTTCTTCATACAAAATTTAATATTAAACCTTACAAGATGGCAACCCTACTATTATAAAAAATATCAAATAAACATAAACAAACAAAAAAGTAAAACAAAATTTAAAGAATTTTTAAAATTTTTTTATAAAAAAATTATTTTAAAACGTTTTCTATTAGAAAACAAGAAATCGTTCGTAACTTTTTAAACAAGTAAGTGCACAATTGATTGAAGTATGAATATAATCATGAATGGATGTATGTATGAATGTATTAATATTTTGTCTTTATAATTTCAGATATATTTTTTTAAACAAACCAGGATTTATTTTAATTGCCACAGTCTCCCAAGTACATTCCATAGTAGATTTGCTGCTACCAAACTGAGGAGCTGTTGTGGCCAAGCGAGGAAATTCCTCCTCGCAATCCACCAATTGCCTAAACTGCATTGCTGTAGTTATTTTAATGCTGAAAATTTAACAAATCGAAATAAACTATCAAAAAAATTATGATATCAATGTGTACTTACCTTTTTTTTTTTGTTGAAATATCAATTTTGTGCTTGTCTTTTTAAATAAAGTTGTAATTAAATTTTACACGCGAACACATTTGTATATTCGTCCAATTTTAACACTTTGGCGATTCTAACCGTCTTCTATAAACCACATAAATTGACAGCACTTACGTTTTTTAACAAACTTGTCAACAATCATGTTCTATGACCCAAAATAACAAAACCGCTAACATTTCAGCGTTTTTTTTTATCACCGAGTCGCGTTCTATAAACAGGCTGTTAGAATTTCATAAGGATGACGAATATATATACTTTGGTTGGTCTCAGATGAATATTTCTAACTTACACACGGAATGACAAACTCATTGGCAGTACTTCATTAGTAATTTAAAAATTGTTATTGCGTATATTATAGTGGATTGTAGGTTCGAGGGAAGATGGTTCCAGTGGTACAAAAATAGTAAAAATTAAAAGTTGACGAAATGATGGAATTATTTATTGGGTATGAGGATATCTTTGCATATACATATGTAGGTAGTTGGGTTCTGTAATCGTGATAATTTTGTGCCGAAATACGATATTCTTCAGTGTCAAATAGTCATCAAGAGAGATTCCAATGAGATTGCGCTTAGACAATCTTCTTAAACCATTTACGAGTTATATTATTAAATATTCTATTTGTTTTTCTCTTGTCAGTAGCACTACAGCTTGCAAAAATTTCGGATAGGTATTAAATATGTTTTAGCTGACAACATTCTTATCTTTGGTGGTGTAAAATTATGACTTGACCATAAACTCCTTAGCAAATCACATGTTCTGTCACAAGCTTGATTAATATAGTCAGCCAAAGTGAGCGAACAGTTAAATCAATACCAAAGTTCTTAAAAGATTTCACTAATTCGATTTTGGAGTCTCCAAGATATATATTCAGTTCCTCATTGATCAAGACACTTTTTTTTACAAATTATTAAACATTTAGACTCTTTGGGATTAAGTCGTAGATTATTAGTTGATGGCCAATTGAAAATTCTGTTTTAATCATAATTTATATAATTGATGTTATACCGAATTGATGTTTTTAAAGTACTTAGATAAATTTGGTCAACATTTGCTTACATCTATATGTGAGTATGCCGAATTTGTTGTGGCAGATCATTAGTATATGGTGAATAAAGAAGTTGACCGTATATAGAGCTTGTTACGCGCGCTTTGCCAAATAGTTAATTCAAAAAAAATCACAGGTATATAAAATATCTTAAGTCAATAGCATATACGTGGATGGTTTGGCTAGCTCTGCCATCATTGGCGTGGTTCTTGACCCGAATGTTTTGCCGCGTAATCATAGCCATTTATTACTTGCCACACAAACAAAATAAAAAAGAGCTTAAAAATGTTGTTAATGGTAAAATTGTAAAAGACAAAAGGGATTTTAAGAGGAAAATACCAACATTAAAGTGACATGTCATGTTTAGAGTCACTTGGAGTGCACTTTTCCCACCCAAATAGTCAATTTTGACCATTCCCCACCATAAGTGGTGAATTCGGGTATACGAGAGTATAAGCTTGTTATTCTGTGTGTAACACTGAGAAACATTCATCTGAGACCCAACAGAGTATATACATATATTCTTGGTCCTTACGAAATTCTAAGCCGATTGAGCCATGTCCGACTGTCTGTCTGTCTGTGTGTATATCTTACTCTGTAAATCACGCTCACGTCCAAAGGACACTACCAAAATGTACAAAGTATACAAAACACCGTTTATAGTTCTCCTAAGAGCTAATAGAATAAAGTGTAAGGAAAATAGTAAGACTAGATCCATGATTTCTCATAGCCCCCATACAACAATCTTCCCGAAATATTGCTCAATTATACATAAATGCCTGTAAAGTTGGAATATCAAGACAAAATTCAGCAAAAATAAGTTTCATGCAAAATGGAATCGCAAAACGAATTTTTTTTATTTCGGTCCCCATATAAAGTTCACTTCCAAAATTCACTTAAATGCGTATAAAACTGATATGAATAATATCAAACGGCTAATATTTGACAGAAATAATCCTTATAAGTAAATAAATTATTGTACTAATTTGTATGATGGTCGGTCCTTAATTGGACCATATAAGGACCACATCCAAAAGAGTTTTATACTCTCTTTCTTAACTTGTTGTGAATATGGAAAAATGTTCTTTTAATTTTATAAATTGTTAAATTACACTCAAAATTATTATGAAAATCAGACAAACTCTGTAAATTACAGTAAGAATTGGTAATTAAATCAATTATAAATAGTCAAAATTAGATACAATTTCAAAACATTTAAAGTAAAATCACATTAGTGAATTACGACCAACAGTTAAAATTGTCTTTCAAAAAATATATAAAATACTAATAAAATTTGCACTAAGACTGAATAGAAAACACAGCATAAGGGTATTCAAGTCCTATAACCAGTGTAGTTTCTGTATTTCTTATTACATTTAGATGGAGGGTATTAACTTGTTTCTAACTTGTCTTTATTCAGTATTGTTTGTCAAGTCATCCTGGAAATGCGCACTTCGCAACAAGTTTTCCAAAATTACAAAAATCAGCTTTCTGTATGCAATAAACAATGGCTTTATTGTCAACTGCCCGAATAGAACTTTAAAAGTCGTTATTAAAAATTTACTCATTAAAATAAACTATGATTTGTTTTATGATGCTTTACTAAATAATTTGGGTCTTTCGAGAGCTGGACCCTTTAACAAAATAAAAAGTTTTTTTTAGTTTTATTGCATAAATATACATTAATACATTAATTTTGTAACTAGTAAAATTATTTTGACTGGGTAACGAAATCACCTTTTCCTTTTCATACGAACTGTATATATAATTAATGTCAGTTGTAACTTTTTGTGAATTCCATTCCGAATGGTAAGCCTCTAATTTTGGAGGTAAAAAATAATCAGGGGTCTAATCAGCGCATTCGATATCGAGCAAACCTGATCGAATTTTTTTTATTTTGGCATCATGACATTAGATGTCGAATGAAAAGTATCGTAACTTGAGATGATAGCATTCGATATCGAGTAACTAACATCACTCGATCTGTCACTCGATCTGTAAGTGGAAATCGTATAGAGCAAAATATAAAATTTCAATACACAAAATTTAAAACATCAACATTTCTCTACAAATTTTGTGCAAATAAAAAATGTAAGATTATTTAATTTATATAGTATACTACATACGAGTGGCGGAAAGTACGTACCCAAAGTTATGGCAAAGTTTTTAGAAACTGTGCTTTGTCCTAATCCTAATAATCATTCAACACCGTGTATTGAAAACTTTCACTTGCCAAAAGTGAAAGTGTGGCCGCTAATTATAGCTTTCGCTGCAATGCTGTGGACATATGTACATATGTCCAATAAATTTAATTGCTTTAATTGAATGCTTCCTTCTTAATATAAATCTAGTTTTAAAACTGAAAGTTAAAACCAAGAATTATAAAAAATAATTCATATCTAGATTTACATATATGATAAATGAAATAGCAAAGAAGGATTAATTATACCCTACACCACCATAGTGGCGAGGGTATATTGGATTTGTGCTGATGTTTGTAACGCCCAGTAATATTGGTCCAACATCCACCTTAAAGTATACCGATCGACTCAGAATCACTTTCTGGGAATCGGTCCATTATTTCATCTTGCCCCCATACAAATATCCTCCCAAAATTGGGGTTTACTGATCATAAATGTTTATATTATGCAAGTATCCAACAAATTTAATCACAAATGCGTGGTAAATAAAGCCAAATCACATCTATAAATTTTGTGCAGATCGGTCCATAATTAGTCGTAGCTCCCATATAAGGCACACTTCCGAAAATCACTTTAACCTCCATAAATCTTTTAAAAGTATTTATATCGAGATAAAGTTTAACACATATAATATTTATATTCACAGAAATCATCACACTAAATTTTTGGATGATCGGTCCACAATAGGTTATATCTCCCATATAACGCCCATTTCTGAAAAACTGTTTTATACATATACTGGGTGTAGGGTATTATATGGTCGGGCTTGACCGACTATACTTTCTTACTTGCTTTTAATTTAATTAATTCAAATTTAACAATATTTTACACTAATCTTTTGTACGTCTTTTTTTTGTTGACATTCAAAAACATATGTTTTAAATCTATTACAATTTAGTGAAAATTACGATTCGATATGTATCGAATGCGGTGATTTGCTCACTTGAAATATAATTCGATACATAATTGATTCGATATCGAATGCGGTGATTAGGCCCCAGAATATGTGATGGAAAATATAAATAAAATCAAAATAGAACCAATTAAAATTATGTAAATGGGTTGGAGATTAAGTACTGGGGGTTACTCTCTATTGCGATGCGAAAGCAAATTCGATGCGTAAGAGTATCAATTTGTACGCTTATTGCATCGCAACCCCCCAGGTTGATTTTAATGGATATCAGACATAAAAAACCAAACTGCCTTCACGGGCTGCAGGGTAGTGTGTGTGTATGAAGGCAAATAAAAACGGTGTTTGTTGACATTTTTAAACCACATCACAAGCGAGTTTGTTGAATGTGTAGGCAGACTTAAACCATTCTCATTCATGTATAAACATTTGTTTGGTTAATACCTAAAATATTCACATATACAAATATTCAGAATATACTTACCCACCTAAAACGTAATAGTTTGACATGTAAATTTCTAAAATAGTTTGAGCAAAAAACAAGCGACTGCAACCGCCAATTGTTCAATGTACGAATAGCATGACCTCACATATGAAGCAGTGTGTGCTCGTTCGTATTCGTTTTGGTCCAACTCTTCGTTCATCTGTAAATGTGATGAAGCATGAATTTAATGGTGGCATATGACTTATCCAAATGGACGTGTACCCGGAAATTTCATGTAATAAATTTTCATTAGGCTAAAACGCTTATTAGAAATGCTTTAGTATACATACATACATTTATGCATGCATCCATAGATACATTTATAATTATATATGCGACAGTGTTATACAAAATCCCCACATAAGAATGTGTATGTGTTTTTTGGCATAAACTTGTTCGGTATATCCCAACACTCCGAACGACGTAGACAAAAATATTAAATGAAGTTTGGTTCGAAAATAATTTGTTGAACTAATTTGCCACATCGTTAAATGGAGTTTTAGCGGATCTTAACATAAATAAGTCTCCTGTGTCGGGTGTTATACCAGCACTGGTCCTTAAGCAGTGTTCTTCGACGCTAGCTCCTCCATTAACAACATTTTCAGCGTATTATGCCGGTGAATTTCCCATGTGTTGGAAGGTTGGAAATATAATGCCGATTCCTAAAAAAGGAGAGCATACCAACCCTGAAAATTATCGTCCAATAGCAATTTACTCTGCACTTTCTAAAGTATGCTGAATTACCATATTGTGGAATATATGGAAGCCGCCAGTACAGCTTCCGTAGGGGACGCTCTACGGGAGACTTACTGTCCTTCCTATCGGAAAAGTCGTTTAGGCGAAAGTAAAGTGGTGGCTCTAGATATTTCCAAGACGTTCAACAGAGGATGGCATGGTGTTCTTTTATCCAAACTTATTGCTTTTGGTGTCGATTTATATCGAGTTTCCTCAGAAATCTCTCTATACGAGTTGTTTAGCAGGGATCTCATCAGATGAGTTCAACTACTTTATTTCTTATTTTTTTAAATAACTTTCTACGTCAAACTTCAAACCCTATCTATGATTTTGCAGATTATAGTAACATTTGACATTCATACTCATTCAACCATAGACCAAACTCTTTGTAGGAAATAATACAAAACATGAGACATTGTATCACCGCAATGTGGGTTGTGTTTCACTTTTCTATCGATTACTACCTTATAATGGAATATGTTCTGCTGAAATTAGGGAAATTCTTCCCGAAACCTGTAGTAGAGGGGGCACGATTATACCCGGGGTACTTTTGAACTATGTTGATAAAGTCTCAGTTTAACATTTTTTCCGACCCTTAACCGAGTTTTTCACATGGCAACCTTGTTTTCTAGCAACGTTAACAACTTTTGCTAGTTCTTTCAGTCGTCGACCGAATGTTGTTGGGTGAACAAGTTTTCGCAGTGTCATTGTATTCAGTGATCGTTTTCTTTCGTGAAAGAAATTTATTGCAGTCCAAAACTCATTTCAAACAAATTTAAGTTCAGTTATTTGATATTTATGTAAAAAAAATTATTTATTATAAATTTCCGTGAAATGGCAAGCCAGTTCAGGTTTGAATAAAGAAAAACGGGGCACCTTTGAACATGTTAATTTATCAACCGAAGTACCAAACATTGTTGATTCTCTCTTATTTTCTGAAAATGACGAATCCAATGCTGATCATGATGCTTTAAAGGAAAATGTAATGTCACCTGAAATCGCAAAGCCTTTTCCGTCTTAATAATATAAAACTTATTTTTGATCTGAATTTTTTTATTTTTAATTGTTAATGTTTATGATTTTCTTAATAAATAAATCGAATTTATTGTGTATATAAAAAATATAACTGTTTATGTTATTTTTGGACATAAGCGCTACAAGAAATATTTGCTGTTCAAAACTGCCACAGCCTAGTTCAAAGCTGCCACGTATGGGGGGGCACATTTGAACACAATGACTTCATCCATTAAAAAAAAATATATATAAATCGAACTAAAAATAAGTTACTTGTAGACTTAAGCTAAAGTTTATTTCCATATGTATATAAAAGAGTAACGTGACTGACTGATTTATTCATCATCGCACAGCCCAAACCGCTAAAGCTAGAAACTTGAAATTCGGGTGGTTCCTTTTACAATATGTAGATCCACTAAGAAGGGATTTTTGGAAATTCGGTCGTTAAGGGAGACAAATGGACAAAAAAACGGGTAAAACCAGTACCTCTATATCTCCAAAGAAATAAACTTAGAAATAATATTTTAAATGCGTCCGCCATTAATCAAAAAAAGAGCCGACAGGTGTCTGGTACTTTTTTGAAATTCGAAATTCCAGTGACCATATGGGGTAAAAATAGTCCCCTTAGAACGCTCCGTTAACATATATATCTCCTACATAAATAAACATAGAAATACTGTATTTAATGCATCTGGCTGAGATCAATATAGACTAGAAATTTTTTATTACTTTTTTGAAATTCGAATTCCTATGGCCTAAAAATTGTATTCTTTTTTTGGTACTTTTTTATCCAAATGTATTTTCGCACTAAAAATTGCATAAACTAATATTTTCAAATAGTACGTATTACGGATAATTAATAGGTACTTTTCTGATTTTTTTTTCACGGGTGACAAAAAAAGGACAAAAATTATTTATTCAATTTAAAAATAAAAAAAGATAAAATATTCTTCCATCCACACAAAAAAGAACCCAGAACATGCTATTCATGACTCAAATACAAAGGTGTAAAAAGGGCCAAATTTCAGTACACTTATAATGGTACTTTTTTGAAATTCACTTCTACTATTCTATTCTCGCAAATTATGCATCTGATCATGTTATTATCTTCGGCAAAGTTGTTGTGCATGAGCCCGGAAAGGGCTACTTCAACTCCCACTTTTTTAATTGATTAATTGCTTTTACATGGCTTTTTACAGATTTACTTCAAACAAGTTGTATACACATCTTACTGAAGGCGAGGTAAGGCATGACTAAGAATACTTTTTTCTACCGACTACTTTTTCAAAATAACCAGAATCATTGAAAATCACTCCAAATGAATTGCAGCGTTACCGTTTTTTTGATTTGAGCCTTTTACAGATGCCTTGCCACTTTTTGTGTACCTTTCTTTAAGATTTTTGACCCTTTTTTCCACTTTTTTTAACAAAAATTTACTATTTGCTTTTATTTAACAATTTTTGGAGCAAGATGCTTTATATATGAAAATGGTTAACATGGTTTTACAATGGTTTCTTTTACATTATTTCATAAGTGGTAGCACTGCTTACATAACGAAAAGTGGAAAAAATTTTAAATACTGGTAATACTCTTCTTATTCTTGTCATACCGTAATGTAGGTAATTTGAAATGTATGTACCTTATTCAACCCAATCATGAATAAAAAATCCGCTGGAGTATTTTCCCTTTTCCCGTTTTTCTTATTCAAATTCAGTGTTATAATTGGGAAAAGAGATTTTTTATTCATGATTGGATTTATTTCAAAGTAATTTTTTTCAATTTTGTAGTTAGGCTTAAGTTCATTTGAATTTAATTTTCATTAAATTGTTTTTACTGAAGAAGGAATTATTTAACAACTTGAAAAAATTTTATTTTTGATAATTTTTCTGACTAGGATTCGAACCTGGGTTGTTGGTTGAATTGACATATGTTTCGAGAAACACCACTTTCTCTCATCAGAATTCTTTACGTTCTGACCATTGCACCACTACGGTGCCTGCTAGTCAACAGACAACATCAATCCTTTAACCAGTGACTGGTGGTTCGAAGTTTTCTGTAAATTATCATTTTTTATTAATTTCTATTTAAGTTGTTGTTTTTCCTTTTCTTCAGTTATTTCTTTCGTATTCATGTCGAGACTTCGTCTCGAAAACCTGAATACATTTGTTTTTTATTATGTTTGTTGTGCACTTTCGTACACATGTAAACATTACGGCTTGTGCCTTAGCTATAGGATAATTAGTACGAAAGTGCACAACAAACATAATAAAAAACAAATGTATTCAGGTTTTCGAGACGAAGTCTCGACATGAATACGAAAGAAATAACTGAAGAAAAGGAAAAACAACAACTTAAATAGAAATTAATAAAAAATGATAATTTACAGAAAACTTCGAACCACCAGTCACTGGTTAAAGGATTGATGTTGTCTGTTGACTAGCAGGCACCGTAGTGGTGCAATGGTCAGAACGTAAAGAATTCTGATGAGAGAAAGTGGTGTTTCTCGAAACATATGTCAATTCAACCAACAACCCAGGTTCGAATCCTAGTCAGAAAAATTATCAAAAATAAAATTTTTTCAAGTTGTTAAATAATTCCTTCTTCAGTAAAAACAATTTAATGAAAATTAAATTCAAATGAACTTAAGCCTAACTAAACAAAATTGAAATATTAATAGTTCAACAAAAATACTACTTACTAATTATCCTATAGTAATTTTTTTCGTTTGTTACAAATAAGTGTATTTGTGTAATTATTTATCTACTTTTTTAAAATAAATTTAATGAAATTTATGAAAAAAATACGATTTTATTTTTGTTTTGTTTATTTTACATCTTTTTAAAAGTGGTGCCACTTTTTAGCCCGTTTTTAACCCCTTTTTGAGCGACTTATTTTTAAGAAATCCCCTTTTTGTGCGACTTTCCCAAATTTGCCAACGGTAACGCTGGTGAATTGAATATTTGTGTAATGCCTTTTTTCCAAATTAATCTAGTTTTAAAATAAAACAGACCTCAAGTCAAATTAATAATATACATATGTACAACGGTTTTTAACAATAGAAAAAATCTACATAACACACAAAAAAAACAATCAGGATCTACAAATATTACTCTCTAATTCCAGGTCTTATAAATAATTACAGTAACAATTTTTCAAAACGGATAAAACTAATGCCGAACGGGGGTCAAAAAGGGTACAATTGGTGTCCGTAAAACTCAATGGCACCCTTTAATAAATAAACATAAGAATAAAAATTATCTCTCATACTCAATAAACAGAATAAATCTTTTTGGTACTTTTTTAAAATCGAATTCTGAAAAACGCATCTTGGTACTTCTTTAAAGAAAATTCAAAACTAAAAACTTATTGTTCAAGATTGAACAGGGAGTAAAAACAGGACATTTTCTATTATTTATTGAAATTAAGCAGCTAATAAAGGTAAATTATGCATTTATCCACTCTATATTTAATTCTTAATATTTTGTTCGGAAATCAATCGAACTGTTAAAAAAGGCTAATTTCAGTACACATATTTTGGTGCTTTTTTTTTAAATTTTATACATATGTTTTTTTATTATAATATTATAAAATTTTATGAACCTCCACTGAGACTCGAACTCTGGTTTAACTAAGTCTAACTAACTTAGTCTAACTAAATTTCGTATACAAATTTCTACCAGGTTAAAATTTGACATAAATAGTCCTTATAGATAAATAAATTGTTGTACTAAATTTTATGGTGGTCACAGCTCCCATATAAAGACCTTGTCCAAAAAAGACATTAATCTTTATATATATATCTAAATATCGGTAACGACTCAAAACATGCACAAAAACCATACTTCCGATTTTTGTGAATTTCGTCCCATATTTCTATTTGACCATATCCTAATATAAGGTTCACTTTTAAAATCATAAAATCAAACCTCATATTCATAAAATTCTCTTATTCGAAATTTAAGAATATCGGCCCATAATTGGTCATATCTGCCATATAAGGACCATTTCCGAAAAACCCACAATCGAACCAATTTTTATACATATCAGAAATTTTAATCCAGCATGAGAATCGGTTATATGGCAAATGCGCTATTGCACTTTGTAGCTGTATGTCCATAATTTGCATAACAAACAACCATAAAACTCTTTATTGAGATAAAATTCAAGCAAAATAAGCCTCAAATACATAGAAATCACAATACGTTTTGATGTTATTAGTCTGTATAAGTTCACTTCTACGATGCCACCCATAACACTCTTGTAAATAAAGTTGTAGAGATCAAATTGAACCAAAAGAAGCATCAGCTTATTATCTTACCCCTTTTTATACCCACCACCACATCGAAATAATGGTCGTAGAAGCAAAAAGTCTATATATTCTGCGTCCTTATAAGATTCTAAGCCATGTCCATCCGTCTGTTGAAATAACGATAGAGCTTTGAAAAAATGCATAGCACAATGAAATTGCTACCAAACATGCTTTGATCAACCTAAATCTTTGGTACTGAAAATAGGCAACATCGATCTAGTAGGATCTGAGTTATAGATCAAAGTTTCAGACTACCTCGATATTTCTCAGATATTTTTTGCTATTTTATTCAAATATAATGCAGATAATATCATGAAATTTTTTCCTTTTGATTATAGAAAGACAAGTCCCATTGAAAATTGTAGGGATTTCTCATAGACCCTATTCAAATGGGTCCATATATTGACATATCCCCATACAAAGACCGTCTGTCTGTTCGTCCGTGTAAAACACTCTCACGTCCAAAATACACAACTTGACTTCACAGAATTTCCCGAAAACTATTTATTATTTTTTTAAGCAGATTGGTATTGAAAATCAGCAATATACCCAAAGCATGTAAGGTACAATTTTAAGTTTTGCTTTTAAAACATATCATTAAAATTAATATCTTCAATACATACAGAGATTGCTAATGTTGTTCTGAATTATGTTAATTTACTTGAACAATAACATGATAGAACATTTAACATTTTGCAGTATGTATGTGTGTGAATATTTATGCAAGTAAAAGTAAATTCTCTAAAGTATGTAAATAAATGGGTTTATGTCTTCGATAATCTTTAACATCAATGATCCCTGTTATACATGTAAAAGAAAAAAAAAAACATGAGTAAAGTTCGATACAAGCTCAAATCCTATTTTAATTATATTTTAAACTTGTGTTTATTTGTTTTGAATGTTTATTTAATGTACGATCATGAAGCAGAGAATTAAGAGTTCTTTGTATTTTATCTGATATTGTCATGAACACCACCCATCAAACATTCGATAACTCAGGGCAACATTTGCTCAAGCTTTTGTTAAAGTTTTACCGTATTTCAAGCCAAACGCTCTCAAGGTACTCTAAAGCTACAAATTCTTTCTTTTTCCTTTTAATCGCCAAAGTGCAAAGATCAAACCTAAAGAAGTGATCAATTAAAGTTTCAACGTGGCTTGTGAATTACATAAGCATAACCATAAAATAATTAAATTTAAAGTCAGCTATCATTAGCATTTATTTAAAAACTTTAATCCACGTACAAAACTCCCAAAACCAAGAAAGTCGGCAATAAATTCTTCAAGAATAGAAAGAATTTTCATCAATAATTTACACATTTTTTTGCAAACTTTTACAAAATTCCTGCAAACCAAAGTCAAGTAAGATATAATCACATTTTAAGTCAAGTAAGTTACTCATTAGTACAAATTCTTGAAAAATTGCTACTTTTAGAATAGCGAGGTTAGCGATAGCGTAATTGGTGCCACATAAAAGTGCAAATAGATTTTCCTACCGATGAGGATTATCCGAGCTTTCCGGACACCAGATATCATTCGCCATCGCTGCTGTACATGTTACCTTCATACTTTTATTCACCAACTCGAAATTTTATGTTGAACCAATAGAAGGAGTCGCTTAAGTCACTATTCCCCGGCGTTCGAATAGATGACGCCAGAATAAGTAGCACTCACATAGTGGAATTATTCAACTATCGAATAGTCACAGTTTTGTAAAACCATAGCTATAGCAACAATTAAACGTTTACACCAAAAATACATAATTGTTAATCTTTACCCGGAAAGACAAAACTTTGCAATGTCCTAAACAATTTAGGCTAAAAATATTCTGAATTACTACTTAAATTGTTCTTAAATTTAAAATTATAAAAATCTAATGTTTCATCTAAATATTATTGCACTTTGAATTGGAAGTTAAAATCTAAAGCTCAAATTTAAAACTAATACTTTCTTATTAATTAACATAAGTTAAATTTTTTAAAATTTTGCTATACGATAATATAATGATTAAATCCTAAAAATTCTTAATGAAACTAGTTATTCGAATTAAGTAAATTGTAACAATTATTCTCTACACTTTAACATTCTATATATACATACCTATATATTAAAACTGTGCTATGCGATCGATGCAATAATACCCCAATAATTCCCAAAAATTAAGCAAACAAACAAATTAAATTTTTTTAAGAAACCCTATATTTAGCACCGTTTACATCTGAGATATTGAAGCAAGTACGAGAGGCCTCATCGCGCTGCTGCAGAATGTAATTGGTGAGTGATACATTTTTATTATGTTTTAATATGTAATAGTCTTGAAAAAAAAAAAAAAAAAACTTGATCTTTGTTTTGATCATTTTGTTTGTTTGTTTATTTGGTAAATTTGTTTTCTTCATACTTTTAAGAATGTGAGCAAAAACATTAATTTTTATATTTTTTTATTAAATAAGTCAAAGAATAAAAAACAAAATAGATTGTTACTGACTTACATTAAAGTACAGTCAAGTTTAAAATTGTCGTACCAAAATTAATTAATTGCTCATATTCGTAAGAAATTTACACCGTATCATCGTTCGATGGCAACAACTTTAAGATCGTTTTCATTTAGACTGTTGAATTTAAGGTATTTTTAGAAATGTTTTAGCTATAAGGTTAATCTTATTTATCATTCTTGTTATTAATTATGATATCTAAAGTAATAAATATTGAATTACAATGAATTACTGAAATCGATATTAGATTTTCTTGTATGATGGTATAAGGACAGTAGGAAGTTTTTCATATGGGGTTTTAGAAAAAAAAATTTTTTTACGTCACTAAAACCAAAGGTAGGGTGGGTCATGAGACGTTGACTTCGGTAACATCAAGAAGTCATAAAATAAATCGACAATGTTGACCATTAGAGAGTGTAATTACGAAATTAGGGGAGTCTATAATAACATTTATGTTTTGGGGTGTTTTATGTGGATTTAGGGAAAATAGGTGGACACGAACCCCCCCAACGACTGCTTGCTAGTGGCTTAAATGGCTCCCATTAGTCCTTCCTAGTATTCCCCAATAATAGATTTTTCTTTTAAACATACGCATGAAACCGATGTCACCTCGTTTACTTTTAGAGAATTTTCTCTTTACAATTTTATATATGTAAACCCCTGTACATTACATAAATTGGCGCCCAACGTGGGGCCCGAAGTGTTCATACTAAAACTATAAATATTTCCAAAACATTATACTTCTAGTTAAATAGGATGTATTCAATTAAACTTTTGGCTCTACAATAATCTTAAACAAATCTTAACTAGCTATAAATGGAAAGTTTAATTTTGTAATTGTTTTTTTTTCTTTCGCAGTCAAATAAGTTTAATTACTTTTAGGATTTTAACAATTTGGCTAATTGATCGACTTGTTAACCAAAAGCTAAATTTATTCTCCTTTTGATTCGACAGAAAAGGTTAAGTATAAAAATTAACTTTCTTTAGATTTCAATGTATATTTTAATAAAATTTTTTTTTCTACTGATGAGTTATCGACATCCTGATGATTCCAGGATTTACATAGATTTTGCAGTAAGCATTTCTATGTCCGGTTTAATCAGTTCCTATAACTAAAAACGTGTGTATGTTGGTTTTCAGTAATATTAAAATATTAAAATGTTCATAAAATCTCTATAGACCATATTAAATATTCTCTTTGTCGATTAATTATTAACTCCATTTCCTTATACCAATCAGAATGCAAGAAAATTGACAATTATAATCTAAATACATAAATTTTTATATTTTTATGAAACTTTTGATTTTGATAAAGTGCAAACGTGTATTTTAATATTTAATTTATTAGTCACAAACTTCTTTTGCTTATTAAGTTACTTTGATTCTTATCATAACTTGATACTTTTAGTAATTAAACTTTTGGCATTTGAAGCAAAAGTAAATTTTGATTTCACACTAGCAAAAATAGTATACATTTTTTTTCTCATAGATTGTTTGTCGTTATTTGATATATATTCGAGATTGATTATATTTTGTTGTTGAGTTCATTATACACAATAAAAATGTCGTTAGCACATACTCCACCTCCACCACCAACTCAAGAATTGGCACAAGCTGCCCAAATTGAAACTGTTACTAAATGTTTAATTTGTAATGATGACATGACAGATACTCAAGAAATTTTAATTATTGCCACATGCAACCATGAATTTCATAGGTATTGTATCGAAAATTCTCTTTATCAATCAGCAGAATGCCCTTGTTGTAGAAAAAATTGCGAATTAGCAGATCTTACTATAAAAAGATTGGAAACTCATATGCCAGGGAATAGTCCTAGACCAAAACAAGTGGCTCAAACTCGTACAAAGGCTAGAGGTGCTATGGCAAAGAAATATAACACTCGTTATGCTAGTAAAAATTTAAATCAGGAATTTGCTCAAACTCCTATAGCTGACTCTGGTCCACCAAATTTACATTTGAATACAGGAAATTATGAAATAAATAGTCCTTTTCGAAATAACCAGTACGTACCACAAAGTCAACCACCAATACAACAAAATTTTCAGACTTTACCAAATAGACCGAATATACAACCATCTGTCGATTTGTCACAATTGAATCAGATGATAGAAAACTCAATCACTAGACTTTTAGGCAATTTGAATATAGTTCCAAATAATAACCGAACGTCTTCCCAAAATAATCAAAGTAATTCTCAACCAGTTCCCCAACAACCTTACCAAAATTTTTACGGAATTAATTGGCGTCCAAACTCGGTTACAAATCAGCCAATTAGAGAAGAACCTTTTGCCTTGAGAGCAGAAAAAGCTACGTCCATAATCCAAAATTGGAATTTAAAATTCGACGGTTCTACTAATGGCTTGAATGTAGAAGAATTTTTGTATAGAGTAAGGACATTGGCAAACCTACATTTTAACAGCGATTTCAATATTATTTGTAAAAATATACATGTTCTTTTAGTTGGAAAAGCGCTCGACTGGTACTGGAGGTACCATAAACAGGTAGAGAACATTGACTGGAACGAATTCTGTGTAGCCTTAAGATATCAATACAAGGACTTTCGTTCAAATTTTGATATTAAAGAGGAAATCCGTAATAGGAAAATGAAGCCAGGAGAAAAGTTTGAAACTTTTTATGACGCAGTTTGTATAATGTTAGATCGTTTAGAAACTCCAATGCCGGAAACAGAATTAGTTGAGATTTTGACAAGAAATTTGCGTTCGGATATTCGACACGAGCTCTTATACGTGCCGATATATTCCATAGCCCACCTCAGAAAGCTCGTCCAAATGAGGGAAAATTTGCTTGGAGGTGAATATTTCCGGAAAAACTTACCTCAAAACCAACCTCAACAATATTATCCACGGCGTAATATTGCCGAATTAGAATTTCCAGAGGAATATTCTCCTGAGACCACTAACTCTGTAGAAGTTACTGTGGATGCCATTAGAACAGCCCCCGTCACAACAAACTGTTGGAATTGCGGAGAAATTGGCCATCACTGGGAAGACTGCCTAAAGGAGAGAAAAGTATTTTGCTACGGATGCGGAGCAAAAAATACTTATAAACCCCAATGTTTACGTTGCGCTACTAGAAAAGTTGTTAGTTCAAAAAACTTAAATTAAACGAAACTGATTCTGACTTGACAAAATCCCTAATTCAATCTACTTGTAAAGACCAAAATGAAGTAAATTATCAACCAAAAATGTTAATACGTTCTCATAATCTGCCCGCTGATAAAGTTTTGTACCCTATACGTCCGTTTCATGAAAGATGGAATGAATATATGAGAAAGCGTGATGAAATATTCAATATAGATTTCCTGACTACACGTCAATTTAAACCAACAAAAAGGTCCACTTTGCGTCTCCGAAATTATTATAAAAATAGAAAAAGATGTTCGAAATTTATTATTTCTACTATTGTTCATAGTTCCATAGATAAAAGATATTACGCTAAAGTTAGTTTTCTTAATTTTATGGAATATGGTCTCTTAGACACCGGGGCCAATGTTTCGTGCATTGGTGCAGATCTTGCCAACTTTGATTTTTCAAAATTTGCCGAATTTTCCCCAGTTAAGACTATTGTAAGAACCGCCGACGGTACCGTGCAAAGAACTCTTGGCACTTTATACGTCGATATTCGTTTTAAGGATCAATTTAATAGATTAAAGATCTTAGTTGTACCCTCTCTTTCCCAACGATTGATATTAGGTTTAGATTTCTGGAAGTCGTTCAAACTTGCGGCAGATATGTTTGAATCTGCAATAGTGTCAGATACGTCCGTCAGCTTTTCATTGTCCGAAAATCCGTCTGTTTTGTCCGAAATTAGTAAAATGTCCGATTTGTCCGAAAATAATCAAAAGTCTCAAATAATAGACAATTATCAGTACCCACTAAATCCAAGTCAACAACAGCAATTAACGACAATAATTAATTTATTTCCAAATTTTGAAAATAATGGGTTAGGAAAAACTAGCTTAATAAAACACGAAATTGATGTTGCCGGTGCTAAGCCCATTAAACAAAGGTTTTATCCAGTTTCTCCGGCTGTGGAAAGACTTATGTTTAGAGAAATTGACAGAATGCTGGACTTAGGTGTGATAGAGGAATCTTCTTCACCGTGGAGTTCCCCTATGCGGTTAGTGTTGAAACCAAACAAAGTAAGGCTGTGCTTAGATGCTAGAAAATTAAATTTATTAACAAAAAAAGATGCTTATCCGCTACCCAATATCGACGGAATATTTTCGCGGCTACCGAAAGCAAATATAATTTCAAAGCTAGATCTTAAAGATGCATACTGGCAGATTGGTCTAGTTGATGACGCCAAACCTTTAACTGCGTTTACAGTACCAGGACGACCCCTGTATCAGTTCAGGGTTATGCCATTTGGTCTCTGCACGGCTCCGCAGACAATGTGTCGATTAATGGACCAATTAATTCCACCTGATTTAAAATATTGCGTTTTCGGTTACCTGGATGATTTGATAATAGTATCAGAAGATTTCTCGTCGCATTTGTCTACTTTAGTAAGAATAGCAGAGCAATTCCGTAAAGCCAATTTGACCTTAAATGTCACAAAAAGTTCGTTCTGTGTTACTGAAGTGAAGTATTTAGGTTATGTTATTGGTTGTGGTGGAATTAAAACGGATCCTGAGAAAATAGAAGCAATCCTTAAGTGGCCAGTTCCCAAAAATATCAAACAGGTTCGCGGTTTTCTCGGTCTTGCGGGTTGGTACCGCCGATTTATAGAAAACTTTTCCACAGTGGTATTTCCAATCACAGAAGTATTGTCAACAAAACGTAAATTTCAATGGACGGAAAATGCTCAGACTGCATTTGAGACGATTAAAACCATGTTGACCACAGCTCCCGTCTTGTCCAACCCCGATTTCACTCAAAAATTTTACTTACATTGCGACGCCAGTGACTATGGCATTGGTGCTGTTTTAGTGCAACTAGATAAAGATGGAAATGAAAAACCAATAGCGTACATGTCCAGGAAACTGAATACAGCACAAAGGAACTACAGCGTCACTGAGCGCGAGTGTTTAGCCGCAGTAGAAGCTATACATAAGTTCCGCTGTTACTTAGAATTACAAGAATTTGAGGTAATAACAGACCATTCTTCTTTAGTTTGGCTTATGAAGCAACCAAATTTAAGCGGTAGGTTAGCTCGCTGGGTATTTAAACTCCAGTCTTATAAATTCTCAATTAGTCATCGAAAAGGAAAAGACCACATAGTCCCAGATGCTCTAAGTAGAATGTACACTGAAGAAGTTGCTTCTATAGAATTAGCAGAAGAAGAAATTGATCTGAACTCAACACATTTTGATGGCATGGATTATCAAAAATTGAAAAATAAAATATTGGAAAATGAGGCACAATATCCAGATATAAAAATCATAGAAAAGTATGTCTATATCAGAACAGAACACCCTACAGGAGACCTTCAACAGGAATCAAATTCGTGGAAATTATGGATACCAAACCAGTTAAAAAATAATGTTATAAAAAGAGCTCACAGCTCAGCAGTGACAGTTCATGGCGGAATGCAGAAAACACTAGAATTAATACGTCGAAAATTTTATTGGCCTGGAATGGTCACAGATGTCCGAAATTTTGTACGTCAATGTGAAACTTGCAAGGAAACTAAAAACCCTAATGTAACACTAAAACCAGAAATGGGCCAACAGGCAGTGTCAATTAGACCTTTTCAGCGACTGTATATTGACATACTGGGTCCATATCCAAGGAGTAAGAATGGAAATATTGGGTTGTTAATAGTTTTAGATCATCTTAGTAAGTTCCATTGGTTATGTCCCCTGAAAAAATTTACTTCCTCCTCAATACAAAATTTTTTACTAACGCAAATATTCCACATTTACGGAATTCCCGAAACCATTGTTAGCGACAATGGCTCGCAGTTTCGTTCCAATGACTTCAACGCTTTTTTAACTAAACTAGGTATTTCCCACGTTTTCACTGCACTATATTCACCTCAGTCAAATGCGTCAGAACGCGTTAATAGGTCAATAATTGCGGGAATTCGATCCTTTTTAAAAAGTGATCAAAGGTTATGGGATGAGAATATAAGCTCCATAAGTTGTGCCCTAAGAAACTCATACCACCAGACTATAAAATGCTCTCCTTATCATGCCCTATTTGCAATGGATATGATTACACACGGCACGTCATACAAACTATTATCAAAAATTGGACTTTTAAATGAGCCTATTAATCCTTTGAACAGACATGACCATCTTACAGATTTACGAAAAGAAATACAAAAAAACATTAAAGATGCTTACGATACGAACAAACACAGATATGACTTGCGAACCAGACCAACTTCGTTCAGCGTTGGACAAGAAGTTTATAGAAGAAACTTTTCACAAAGCAACTTCGAGAAACGATATAATGCTAAGTTGGCACCAGTTTTTCTCAAATCAAAAATTCGCGAAAAAGTGGGTAATCATTATTACGTTCTCGAAGATACAAATGGCAAAGCTGTAGGTACTTTTCATGCAAAAGACATTCGCCCATAAAAATAGATTAAACACTTTTGGTTATTATTGGCAAACTTTGTTATTATGTTTTTTTTTGTTAGATGATATTAAATTTGATTTTAGTGAAATTAAAAATATAAATTTTTTGAGTTTTGTGGAAAAAAATCATTTGCCTGGAAATTTTCTTAGACACTCTATATAGATTTGTGAACAATTAAGTGTTATAAATTAACAAGTTATATACATATCACTTGTAAAGAGATTTATTTTATTAATTTAGGTAACATTTTGAACATTGATAAAATCGAGAAAAAAATGTACTTTGTTTTCCATCTAATTCTATACACCAAGGGTTAAGAATTATCCGGTGTGTAAGGTACAATTTTAAGTTTTGCTTTTAAAACATATCATTAAAATTAATATCTTCAATACATACAGAGATTGCTAATGTTGTTCTGAATTATGTTAATTTACTTGAACAATAACATGATAGAACATTTAACATTTTGCAGTATGTATGTGTGTGAATATTTATGCAAGTAAAAGTAAATTCTCTAAAGTATGTAAATAAATGGGTTTATGTCTTCGATAATCTTTAACATCAATGATCCCTGTTATACATGTAAAAGAAAAAAAAAAAACATGAGTAAAGTTCGATACAAGCTCAAATCATATTTTAATTATATTTTAAACTTGTGTTTATTTGTTTTGAATGTTTATTTAATGTACGATCATGAAGCAGAGAATTAAGAGTTCTTTGTATTTTATCTGATATTGTCATGAACACCACCCATCAAACATTCGATAACTCAGGGCAACATTTGCTCAAGCTTTTGTTAAAGTTTTACCGTATTTCAAGCCAAACGCTCTCAAGGTACTCTAAAGCTACAAATTCTTTCTTTTTCCTTTTAATCGCCAAAGTGCAAAGATCAAACCTAAAGAAGTGATCAATTAAAGTTTCAACGTGGCTTGTGAATTACATAAGCATAACCATAAAATAATTAAATTTAAAGTCAGCTATCATTAGCATTTATTTAAAAACTTTAATCCACGTACAAAACTCCCAAAACCAAGAAAGTCGGCAATAAATTCTTCAAGAATAGAAAGAATTTTCATCAATAATTTACACATTTTTTTGCAAACTTTTACAAAATTCCTGCAAACCAAAGTCAAGTAAGATATAATCACATTTTAAGTCAAGTAAGTTACTCATTAGTACAAATTCTTGAAAAATTGCTACTTTTAGAATAGCGAGGTTAGCGATAGCGTAATTGGTGCCACATAAAAGTGCAAATAGATTTTCCTACCGATGAGGATTATCCGAGCTTTCCGGACACCAGATATCATTCGCCATCGCTGCTGTACATGTTACCTTCATACTTTTATTCACCAACTCGAAATTTTATGTTGAACCAATAGAAGGAGTCGCTTAAGTCACTATTCCCCGGCGTTCGAATAGATGACGCCAGAATAAGTAGCACTCACATAGTGGAATTATTCAACTATCGAATAGTCACAGTTTTGTAAAACCATAGCTATAGCAACAATTAAACGTTTACACCAAAAATACATAATTGTTAATCTTTACCCGGAAAGACAAAACTTTGCAATGTCCTAAACAATTTAGGCTAAAAATATTCTGAATTACTACTTAAATTGTTCTTAAATTTAAAATTATAAAAATCTAATGTTTCATCTAAATATTATTGCACTTTGAATTGGAAGTTAAAATCTAAAGCTCAAATTTAAAACTAATACTTTCTTATTAATTAACATAAGTTAAATTTTTTAAAATTTTGCTATACGATAATATAATGATTAAATCCTAAAAATTCTTAATGAAACTAGTTATTCGAATTAAGTAAATTGTAACAATTATTCTCTACACTTTAACATTCTATATATACATACCTATATATTAAAACTGTGCTATGCGATCGATGCAATAATACCCCAATAATTCCCAAAAATTAAGCAAACAAACAAATTAAATTTTTTTAAGAAACCCTATATTTAGCACCGTTTACATCTGAGATATTGAAGCAAGTACGAGAGGCCTCATCGCGCTGCTGCAGAATGTAATTGGTGAGTGATACATTTTTATTATTTTTTAATATGTAATAGTCTTGAAAAAAAAAAAAAAAAAACTTGATCTTTGTTTTGATCATTTTGTTTGTTTGTTTATTTGGTAAATTTGTTTTCTTCATACTTTTAAGAATGTGAGCAAAAACATTAATTTTTATATTTTTTTATTAAATAAGTCAAAGAATAAAAAACAAAATAGATTGTTACTGACTTACATTAAAGTACAGTCAAGTTTAAAATTGTCGTACCAAAATTAATTAATTGCTCATATTCGTAAGAAATTTACACCGTATCATCGTTCGATGGCAACAACTTTAAGATCGTTTTCATTTAGACTGTTGAATTTAAGGTATTTTTAGAAATGTTTTAGCTATAAGGTTAATCTTATTTATCATTCTTGTTATTAATTATGATATCTAAAGTAATAAATATTGAATTACAATGAATTACTGAAATCGATATTAGATTTTCTTGTATGATGGTATAAGGACAGTAGGAAGTTTTTCATATGGGGTTTTAGAAAAAAAATTTTTTTTACGTCACTAAAACCAAAGGTAGGGTGGGTCATGAGACGTTGACTTCGGTAACATCAAGAAGTCATAAAATAAATCGACAATGTTGACCATTAGAGAGTGTAATTACGAAATTAGGGGAGTCTATAATAACATTTATGTTTTGGGGTGTTTTATGTGGATTTAGGGAAAATAGGTGGACACGAACCCCCCCAACGACTGCTTGCTAGTGGCTTAAATGGCTCCCATTAGTCCTTCCTAGTAATCCCCAATAATAGATTTTTCTTTTAAACATACGCATGAAACCGATGTCACCTCGTTTACTTTTAGAGAATTTTCTCTTTACAATTTTATATATGTAAACCCCTGTACATTACAAGCAGAACCAGAGTTACGGACAAAAATGTCAGACAAACTCTATAAAAATTTGATATATTTTATCGATTTTTTTGCAATTGTTTTAAATATAATGCAGATAATGCCATGCAATTTTGTACACGTTATTTTTATGTAAATGAAGAAAGTGCGAAGTAAATGATTTATCATAGCCCCAATACAAAAATCTTCCCGAAATATTGCTCAATTATACATAAACGCCTATAAAATTGGAATCTGAATACAAAATTCAGCAAAAATAAGTTTTATGCAAAAAGAAATAGCAAAACGACATTATTTTTAGTTTGGTCCATGTTTGACCATAGCCACCATATAAAGCCTTTTCCGAAAATCACTTTAACACTGATATGTATCGTCAATATACCATTATTATATTGATATTCGAAGTGAGACATAATATGTCATAGCTGCCATATAAGAACCATTGCCGAAAAACAATTTAACAGACAAAAATGTCTACTAAATAAATATTGGCACATGCGTTTAAGAGAGATATTCTTATCACTCGTGTGTTTGTGTACCACACGCATTGATAAGAACAATAGATAGTATAGTACTAGTACGCATGTGTTCTAGTTTAGTTTTAAGAATATCATGTTTAGTTATTAAGATCTAGTTTTATTAAAATAAAATCAGTGTCATATTAACATTGGAATTGTGCATTACAAATATTCCCAATGTGTAGTAATAAATTGAAAAGTACATTACAACCATTTTCAACTTGACATGCAAGCGGTAAAATACTTGTTTCAATTACTGCAATTAGTTACTAAAATCTGCAATTTTAACCGCTGAATAATTTGTTATAATTTACTCTACTGTAGCATTAATATGATTTTAAAAGCCAAATATATAATCACATAGAATAATCAATGTGTATAAAATGTTTACTGGGTTATCTATCGAGATACGGTTTGCTTTTACCCATAATTGTATAGATAAATCTGATAAACGTACATATATTATATGCATGTACGAGTAAAGACATGCGAATTAGCCATTTTGCTGAGAATTATTTTGCCAAAATACACTGAAACTTTGTGCCAGTAGCCGCAAAACCAATATTGCTCATTCGATGGTAGTTGATGTCTAAGTCCGAAGCGATGAAATAATACAAGTATTGTTAAAATTATTAGCTAGATATATAGTATACATATGAATGTATATGAATGGATAAAATTCCATACCTACTAATTGATATATATACATTCCTATATGAAGTTATGTGTATGAGTATGAAGGACCCTACGGTTTTGAAGGTAGTAATTGTCAACTTTGCGAAATCAATACATAATTTTTATGATGCTTTTCACTTTCTTAAACTAAAATTGTACAGAGATGCGACAATAGCGAATAATAATGAAATTGAGTATGCTAAGAGTTTCCACTATCAATAATAAATAAAAAATACAAATCCAAAATTATTATCGTTCTAAAAATAAAATTACAGAATTTATAACTGATTGCTAGCTAGTATGTTTAAACTACAGTGGAAGCAAAACTGTTCGGATGTTTTGCATTAAGTATGGTGCTTTTGGATGCGCTCATGCGGCATATGCCAATACTATTCTTTTCCATCAGACTGGTATCGGTTGACTTTCGTTTCGCAACGCGAAATTTCCAGTTTCCAGTCATCTACAGTCCAAGTTTTGTGGATTTTACAGAAATGAAGGCGTTTTTTCACATTTCTATCGGAAAGTGCTGGCGTTTTCTTTTTCACAATGGCTACTAAACCAATTATATTTAATGCGCGTCTAACCGTTCAGAAACTGACATCTTTAAAAATACTTTTTGCAGCATTTTTCGAGGTCTTGAAGTCCTTAACCCAATCGCTGCGACGGTTTCATATGGAACCACCCTAACCACCCTTAGCCTTTAGCGCTTTGAGCGATTAAAATGCAACACTGTAACATTCTGATATTAATCCCATTTTTTTCTAACGGTAAATGAATGCCACAAAACATGTGTTTCTTTTGTTTGGTCATTCGAGTTACATATGCCGTTCTAAAAGCACACACAAAGTGATTAAAAAAATTCGATAAAAAATACCTTCGCAGCGATTGGGTTAATATGTAGCAAACGTTTAATCTGCCGGGCATCATCATCAGAAAGCGGTCTTCGTAGACTCCCTTGGTTATTATTGCAAGCTAAATTACGCCGTTTTTATACTCTCCATCGCCAAGAGTGGTGAATGAGGGTATGTTACGTTTTTCATTCCGTGTGAAACTTTGTTAATATTTATCTGAGACCCAACAAAGTATATATTTTCATATCCAATCTACACAACTTAACTAAACGAACTTTCCAGAAAAATATTTCTTACTTTACATGTAACTTTGGTATTCAAAATCCGCAAAATCGGTATAGTAGAACCAGAGTTATGGACCAAAATGTGAGACAACTTCCATAAAAATTGTATATTTATTATTCATTTTATTGCAACATTTTTAAACATATTGCAGATAATACTATAAAATTTTGTATACGTCATTTTTAAGATATGCATTATGATTGATATCGAACCAACTTTTATATAGATCAGAAATTTTAATCCAGAAATCATAGTAATAGCGGCTATACGGCAATTATGCTACTGAATTTTGTAGCTGTCAATCAATAGCAATAGCTCCCGAATAAGGTCCACTTACAATCATACCAACCAACCTTATAACTCTTGTAAATAACGTTGTTGATATGAAATTCATTTAAAATATTCTTAAAATACATAGAAATCACATTAGTGGATTATGGATTTTGAAGTTATCAGTCCATAAATGGTCCACTTCCACTATTATGAAACCCATAAATCTTTTGCAAATAATGATGTTGAGATCAAATTCAAACAAAAATAGCCTCACCTTCTATCTTACCCTTTTTTATACCCTCCACCGCCATAAGTGGTGAATGAGTTTGTCATTCCGTGTGTAACACTGAGAAATATTCATCTGAGACCCAACAAAGTATATGATCGTTATGAAATTCTAAGTCGATTAAGCCATGTCCGTCTGTGCATCTGTATATCTCTGTAAAACACTCTTACGTCCAAAAGATACAACCAAAATCAACAAAGTTAACAAAAAACCGTTTATAGTTCCCCTAAGCAGTTTGGTATTAGAAATCAGCCAAATCGATATAGTCAAACAAGAGTTTGGACCAAAAACTGGGACAACCTTCATAAAAACTTGATATTTATACCGTACACAGCAGATCGCTCCATAATTAGTCGTAGCTCCCATATAAGGCCCATTTTCGAAAATCACTTTAAAGAGTATAATTTTCTCAAAAATGTTGGTATCCATATAATATTTAGCACAAATATATTTCATATACATATATACAAACAATACGGTACAATTTACTTGTGATCGGTCCATAATTAGTCGTAGCTCTCATATAAGGACAACTTCCGAAAATCACTTTAAAGAGTATAACTTTCTCAAAAATGTTGGTATGTATCCAAATTTAACACAAATAAGTTTCTTTTATACAGAAATAATGACACCTAATTTTATAATGGTCGGCCCATATTTAGTCGAAACTCCCATATAAGACCCTCCATAATTTTTTTAAAAGTATTTATATCGAGATAAAGCTCATCATACATAATATTTATATTCATAGACATCATTACACTAAATTTTTGGATTTGTCCACAATAGGTTATATCTCCCATATAACGCCCATTTCTGAAAAATTGTTTTATACATAATGTAAATTCAACCCAGGTTCGATCCCCAGCTCAGCCAAGAAAAATTATCAATACAATTTTAATAAGATTTCATGTTGTAAAAACAATTCCTACCTTCAGTAAAAATAATAATTTAATGAAAATTAAATTTAAATGAACTGAAATTATCAAAAATTAAAAAAATTATTTTTGGAATTATTGAAGAAATAGCTATCTAAAGTCCTTTGGACAATTTTTGCTAGGACCAATAGGTGAACAGTTACACTCATTTTAAAAAAAACCCCTGTATGACTAAAATGTCCAAATTTGACCCCCTCTAACTCCGGCAGTTCTTGACTGATAGAGCTAAAAATTTGTGCCTGGCCTACTATCCAATAGTACTAACCATGTTGCAAATTTCATCCACATCGGAAGACATCGATTTTTAAAGTTGGGTCACTTGACACGAATTTGCCCATATATAAAAAAAATTCTGACGTGTACATGAAAATTGCCGATACACGTGTATTTTTTTTCTTTCTCCCCTTTCCGAAAAAGTATATTTGGTTCATTGGACAGAACAAAAGCTCGTTTTTGTAAAGCGGTGTAATGAAATGAATGAAAATAATAAATGTTTTCCCACTCTTCTTTCCACATTTTACTAATTTTTACTAATTCCAAAATACTCAAAATTTACTGAAAATATTAAAAATGCTAAAAAAAAAGAGATCTATTTTTTCTCCATTCAATCTCAAGTATAATGCGTTTTGTTGTTGTTTTATAATAAAAAAAAGCAATAATAACCCGCTTGTTTGAAAGCTAGCATGCAACTAGGGGTTACATTACCGGTAAACGGTTAACCGGTTTTCCGGTTTTACCGGTCGTATTGATTACCGAATTTACCGGTAAATTTAAAAGAAAAATACCGGCAATTTCGGTAATTGTTGATAAATATTTCATTCCAATTGAAGTTAAATTTAAATATAAAATGTTATATTTTAAGAAATATTTTTTTTTATTATTAGGTTAAAACTACATAAACCTTCATTGATACAAACTATTGTGACGCTTCGTTCTATATTGAACATGAGAAATGAATGTAACTCGACAAATGATTCAAACGAGTCTTCTGATGATGTAGAAGAAATCCCTGAATCAACCCAGTTAACAATGAAAGACAGGCTACAGTTGGCCATTAAAAATCAAAATAAAATAAAATTGAATAAAATTTCCAACGTAACCAATACCACGATTTTAACAAAAGTAATAAAAAAAGAAATCGCACTCCTTGAAAAAGAACAAAAGCGTGGAAAGTATCTGACGATAGCGTTCAACCACCTCTTGACAGTAAAGCCGACGAGTGTGGAATCAGAAAGAGCTTTTTCTGCAGCAGGGTTAATTTGCACAAAAATTAGAACCAGCCTTAATGACAATACAATTGACACCATTTGCCTATTGCGAGCATATTTTAATACACACGCAGATCTATTCAAAAACTAAAATTTTCTCTCAATGATATAATATATTTTAGCATTCTTATTTTGTTTTATTAATAATTACATTTATTTTAAATAACTTTGTTGAACAATGCATTAAACGTTTTATTACTTTAATATATAACAATATATATTTCTCTTTACACAATTTTAAGCATTTACTTTACTCGTTACTGATAAACTTAAAATTAAAGAGAATTACCGGTAAATTACCGATAAACCGGTTTTTAAATAAAAAATTTACCGTTTACCGGTAAAAGCAAATTTCGGTAATTTTATATGCCCTACATGCAACTAAATGAAATTGTGGCTTGTAACCAGTGTGACCAGACCTAAAAAAGTTCAGCGGCAAAATCAGTTAAAAACAATGCTAAAATAGGCTACCATTTATTTTAAAATGCCAAAAAATGTGCTAAATTTTTTAAAATATTTTCTAAAAATAATTTTTAACAATTTAAGGTAAACATGATAATATACTCAAGAAAAAAACTAATTAAGGTTATCAGTTTTTAAATACTTTTTGAGGGATTTCAAGTTTTTTTAGGCAAATGTTCTATACGTTTTACTGAATCAGGCCTTAATATTTTGTAATTAGAAAATATTTATTTAAATCTTTTTAATTCATAATAATTGTGTGATTTATAAACATATTCAAACAAATTTTGTCACAAATAAGTTGTATATGAAACCTAATCATACCTACAAAATTTTGTGCAGTTCGGTCTAGAACACAAATATGCTTCATATATACACAAATCATGCAGTCCAATTTTATGATGATCGATCCATAACACAGTACAACAGCCAATCTGGGGGGTGAAAAATTCCAAGTCAGGGTGATGGTATTATGTACTACTAAAAAAAATTAAGTAAACATTTTTATAATTTTTTGATGATAAAGAATTTTCAGGAGATGCAGAAGGGCCAACAGTGGAGTCACACATTGACATTATGTGTGGTTCAGAAACTGATGATAGCGATGTATGCGATGCCACTAGTCCCGAACAACCACCATTGAAAAAGTATAGGCAATATTTATTAAAATAAATAAAAATAAATAAATAAAATAAAAATAGAAAATTATAAAAATGTTTACTTATATTTTACAGAAGTCTGGAGTTATTGGGGTAAATTTATAAAAAAGGCGATAAATGACACTTTTTTGAATAAAAACAAAAATGGGATACCTTCACTTAATTGTAAATAAATAAATAAATAAATTCTTAATTTTTCTAAATTTGTTTCATCAAAATCGGACAAGTGGTTCTCGAGTTATGTTAAACTACGTTTTTGCCAAAATGTTACAACTAAGCGAAAAAACATCAAGATAAGGAAAAAATTTAAAAGGTCATAAAAAAAACTGACACATACGAACGCCAAACCCTTTGAGGGTTTTACTATACTGACCTAGTACCATCACCCTGACTTGGAATTTCTCACCCCCCCCAGACAATAATCCCAAAAATGTTCCACAGTGTAATTAATCATAGCTCCCATATAATGCCCAATTCCAAAAATCACTTAAACGACCACAAATCTCCTACAACTTATTGGTATTGAAATACAATTCAACACAAATAACATTCATATATCATGACACCTAATTTTATAATGATTGGTTCACAATTAGTCATGGCTCCCATAAAAAACCCACTTCTGAAAGGCACTTTAACAGGCGTACATTTTTTAAAAGTATTTATATCGATATACAATTAAATAAAAACTATATTTATATTCTCATGCCACAAATTTTTTAATGATCGGTCCATAATTGATCATTGATCCCATAAAGAGCCATTTTTTAAAAAAAAAACTGTTATTGCACATATACTGGATGTAGGTATTATATACTTTGACTTTAAAAACTATATTTTCTTACTTGGTTTTTATAATATATGTTTAATTTCTGAATTACTAAGTGGCAAAACATATTCATAACAAAATATGAATGGATGTATTTTTTTAACGGAAAATAAATTAGTATTTTTAAAATTTAAAAATGCTTAACAAAATGCCAAATGCTAAAGGAAAAATCAAAATAAAATAAGCTAAATTTGGACGTAAAAATGCTAAAATGATCACACTGCTTCTAACGCTCTTTGTAGTGAGTTTCGTTAAAGGTAGAATTAGCCGAACGTCTACGCATCCGTACTGTAACGTACCGTACTGTAAGCACGTTTGTGTACTTATAGAAAATTTAAAAACGTGCCATACGTTAAACAAAAAAGTAAAAAACACATAGTACAACGATATTGTGTTTGTGTTTAATTGTTTGTTTTCCACTTCAGTTCAAATTATATACATATGTATTTTAAACTCAACTATTCTCACTTATAATGGATTCGGAGGATTATTTACTTATTTAATGATTTTAAAATTACTAAATATTTTCAAGAAAAAAAAAACACAATAAATAAACAATCAGCTGTTCGAAACAGTGATGGACATTGAAAAGTTTCTTTTCATACATACATGCTTAAAAAAGTACCAAAAGCCATTTTAAAGTTATTTTAATAGTAGCAAAATTTTGTGTGTGTGTGCATTTACATACATAATCTAGCACTTTGATAGTTATGTATATTATCAATGTAATATATTTTACTATAATTAATTTCAATATTTATTCAATTTGCAATATTTATAATAAATAGTTATGCGTATGTACTCGTATGCATTTATTTTGTTATATTGTATGTGATTTTTTTATTTTATACATATGTATAAACATATTCATATATGTATGTAGATATGTATTATATTAAATCGTGTTGCTCAATTTCAACAAACATTATTAAAAAAAAGTACCAAAAAATATGGCGAATTTACTCCAATACAATTTAGCATGCAAACAGTCCATCACTGCTATACAAATGTCACTAAGAACGTTAGGAAATTCTATTTTATACAGGTTGAGACGTTCCGTCAACGTGATATTAATATTCGGTAAGCATTTGCATTGATTTCAAATAACAAAACGGGATCAGCTGTTTCGTTACAGTACAGTACGGGACGTAGACGTTCGGCTAATTCTACTTTAATAGTCGTATTGTGTATGTGAAAATGACGAAAAGCATTCAGCGCCACAGGGCGTAGCGTGAGCACCATTGGTTTAACCCCATCTTAAAGTCTACTAATCGAATCACCTTCTCTATTCTAAGATGTCTGTCGGTCCGTCTGGCTTCCTTGCTGACCATGCAAATTTGTTTTTGCATGAAAGATATTTCGATAAAATTTAGTATGTGAACTTTTTTTTGAAAATCATTTTAACAGCCTTAAATCTCGTAAACATTTTGATATCCAAATAAAATTCAACACAAATAAGATTTATAAATGCTTTTGTGCTGATGTTTGAAAATCTCTTTATTTTAATTAATAATAAATCTTTTAGATCGAAATAAAATTTACCACAAAAATATGTTTGCATGCCACAAAATTTTTGGCTGATCGGTCCAAAAATAAGTCATAGCTCTCATACAGCTCTATTTTATGAAAAAATGTTTTTGCTTGTATAATCCGTGTAGGATATTTTATGGTGGTACTTGACCGGCTATACTTTCTTAAATGTTTTTTTAAAGTTTGTTCAAAATAAAGAACAAATGAAATGCGCAACATTTTTGTCAGGATTTATCCATGTTCCAAATTTCTAAAATCGTTGTGGCTGGTGCAATTCGCGAAGAAATATAGCCTATTGGCGCTTCCAAGCGTAGATCTATCTAGGTTTTAAATTTCAATTAAGTCAATTAAGCCGTTTATGGGTGATTGCATTCCACGAACAATCAAACAAACAGAAACTTACAGACATTCGAAAGCTCAAAAAAAATTTAGTTATACATTTTGACCGTCCTCTCTGTTCTATGGATTTTAAAAACACGTTCTAAAAACTATTATGATTATAGGATACCATTAACTGGTGAGGCAACGGCTCTGAAGTTTGAAGAAGCAATCACATGGGGGAAAATATGTTTAAAGTGTTTGCAAAAATGTTGCATTATATAATTGTTTTTGCATTATAATGTTAAAAAATTTAAATATGTACGCAATTATCGTTCTAATAAGATATAAAAGATAAAGACCAGTTATGCTAAATACTTTTCGAAAGTTTGACTAAAATCGGACAACGTTACCCCTTAAATTGTGAAGGTGGCATTTTGCTATATTTGGTATTTCTCACGTAAAGATAGCGAAACGCTGCATATTTTTCTGCTCTATTTTCTCTGTTGTGTGACCCAGTTATTGAGCTGATTTAAGGCATTTGTCTAGCAGTTTATCAGTCAAATAAGTTATTACAAATTAACAAGATGAGCACGCGTTAAGAAGTTAAGGTGGATTCAGCCATTTGTTCCGCACGCAGAGAAAAAACATGATTGTGGTAAACATAATCTAAGAGCAACATATTATGATAAGATTTATGATTGTAGTCAAAAAATATTATGATAAATGTAAGTGCCATGGCATATCATCATTATGATCAATTATCATCGTAATATTTCATCATAATATTTTCTTGTTAATCATAATTTGATATTATAACAGCATATTATAACCTAATATAATCATAAAATTGTCATACATGATCATATTATTACCCAAGGTAACCATATTATAGTTTAAATTAATCATATTATGGTGTATAATAATCATATTATGACCCAAAGAAATCACATTATTATATATAATTATCATATAATGATCTAAAGTAATCATAATATGGATTTTTGGCAACCTAGATGAAAAACTGTTATGGAAATTTCTCATCATAATTTGATGATCAACTTGACAATTAAAACCAAATATTTTTAATGAAAAACATATTAATATTTAAATATAAAACAATATGATTAGTTATAAAACAATTATTCGTATGACGTAAATCGCAATTATTTCTACATTTTTTAACACAAAACATACAAGCACTAGTTAATATTTTGCGCACTTTCAACGTACATCAAAACTTTACATTTATTTGTACGAGTAGTTTAATAGATTTTTATATTGAGAAATTTAAGATTATTTATTTTGTGCACACTTTGTTTAGGGGTTTTACACTTCTTTGAAAATTGTGTACTTTGTAGTAATAGTTAGGTACTATTTTTTAAAAACAAATTGTTTTTTTTTTTCAATTATTTAAATATTTAAATTCAACTAAATTATCCGATAGCAAGCATACAAACTACTGAGCAAAAGCATTCTACAAATGGTAAAAACAAAATATTATTAATATTAAACATATTTTGTTTGCATTTTAAACATAATATGAGTACAAATAAAGAAATTTATAACTTAATGGTTATTTGTAGATTTAAATAGTTGTAAATAACATAATATGTTTGAGTAGTTATCATTCAATTGTTGTGGTAAATATTTTCTAAAAATAATTATGTTTCAGTGAACCATTTTTAATTTTATAATTGCGATAAACATCAACATGTTTATAGTAACTAAATTATTGTTAAAATCAAATTAAAATAACAATTATTTGTGTATCACAACAATATATTGTTACCAAAAACACAGTGTAGTTGTCGTAACCACGTCCAACCATGTTTTTTCTCTGCGTGCGAACAAAACTTTTGTCCGATGAAAAATTTTTTTACTGAGAGTTTTTTGCAGCACGATTTCGAACACAGAAAAGAAAAATCATATCGCGAAGCAAGTAAACCTTTTAACAAACCTTTTGATACGGCTCAGAATTGAAAATTCTACGGATAAAAAAGTTAAAATCAAATTAAAATAACAATTATTTGTGTATCACAACAATATATTGTTACCAAAAACACAAAATTCTACGGATAAAAAAGTTCATCCAAGAACTATTCAAAGGGCATTACGGGATCAACGGTATGCAAGCCGAATTACCGCAGAAACCCCTTGATATCTGAAAAGAATCGAAGACTTTGGCTGGAATTGATGACTGATTTCTTACCATTTTGATAAACGTGAAGAGCCCTCTAACATCTGTCCAGTGTTGTCAACAGAAATGATAAATGGCTTATTGGTCGGATGTCTTTTTCACTCTCATGACTTCTTTTGCCATTTTTGTCAATAAAAATAACATTTACGCTTCTCAAACTAATTGAAACGTAGTCATAGCAGAGAAGAACTTATGTTGTATGTATTTTCTATAGAGTCACGGATTATACACATTATTTTTTCAATTTAATAATTATTTAATGCTTCAAATCAATAACTTTAATTTAATCAATTTTAGGGCTGTTATCTCATTATGCGATTATCTAAAAAACTAACCAGCCCTCATCTTACAATTATACTATGTTTCCACGACGACTTGAATCACCTGCTTCGCTCTCTGAATCATGTTTATGAATCATGCTGTTTACATGACCAAAAAACTTGATTCGATTTGACAGTTGTTTTTAATAAACAAACAGAATAAAAAAAAACATAATTTACAATTTGTGGAAAATAATTTTTTTTAATGGATAAACAAAAGTGAGTGAAAATTAGTTAGCTTATTTGAAAAAAAACATACATTCGTACGTATTTACTTTCTTTACTTCCAGCAACAAGAAAATAATTTGCTTTGTTTACAATAATATTGAATGCAGATAAACTTGCGACAAAAATTAGAGAAGAGTGCAATTTTTCGTGCTTCGCAAGTTGATTCAATATGAATCTACTTGATTCGCTCTTGAAATTTTGTATGGTGAAGCTAGTTGTTTCACTAAAGATTGGGGTGTGAAGCAAGAATAGAGAGCGAAGCATGTACCGTGGAAACGTAGTATTAGTTATTTGTTGTACAGATAAATTCAATCAGCTGACTGCTGTTCATATTTTTATGTGACAATACCTTGAGTTTTTGTAAAAGAAAAATTAAATAGATTTTAGAAAAAATGTTTAATAGAGGAATAAACATTAATTTGATGGATGATGAACTCGAAGAACATGAATTCTAAGTGAATGTTGAAAGAGTATATCATGACAGACCTAACTACCTGGCAGACATGAATATTATTTATTTTTTAAAATATTTGTTTTTTTGATTTTATTTTTTGTTATTTTTTTTCACATTTGGAAAACAGCTGATTTATGTCAACAACTTGTCAACTATTGGCGATTCGTAATATGTTTTTTAAGGTCAATTTTCTATGGAAATTTCTGATCCGATATGTTATAAATTTTACCTGTATATAAATTTGTATCTCTTTATCTTTGAAAGTTGTTGTTTTTTGCCTACCTAGTTCTAGTTCGTTTTTTGTTTCCTGATTTTTTCCACACACATCTCCTCTAATAATGTCACTTGTCCCTTTCAAAACACATTTGCATTTGTTATAGTTATCCTTCTCTTTTAAGATTAAGTTTGTCTTCAAAAAATTGCCCAATCGCAGTTAAACTTTTTGACTAGTTAAAATGATTAAATATTTTCGAATGTACAGAAATAAAAGAGAAGAACAGATAGACTTGGTAAACGGAGCATGCAGTGAGACGAAAAAGTAACTTCACTATTTGAATAGTTTTGTCAATACGAGTAGTTTGTTCAACTTAATAATATTTTACTTCATTTGACATCTACTCTGTGTCCTGTGTTGTATGACTTTGTGTCCTTTTTTTACATTTTCAACTACTAAGCATATCTAAACAAAGAATATCTGATTAAAAATAACTTTGTTCCAATGTTAAAATGTAGGCAACAGAACGTGTGACGGTTGTACGCAAATCGTTATTGGTGTTCGTTCTTGGCAAGTTTTCATTTTTAAATTTAATTTTTTTTTTGCCAAGAAAACCCATGTACATATAAAAGGAATCTGCTGAAAGTATTGAATGGAATGGATACTTACTCACGCTTATATAGATGTGAAACTGTTTTAGTTTTTATCGCCTCTTGAAAATCACTGCAGGTGACGACGACTTGGTTGATAGGACGTTCAAAAGTAGTTTTCTTTTCATCTGTATTCAGATTGAAAAACTCTGTTGAACATCTATTGAAAACGAAATTTAAATTGGCACTTTTCATTGGAGTGTTTACATTCAATTTGTTTCTTTGAAATCTATTTTTCCCTCAATCATTTTATGCGTCCAAATGTTCGATGATGGATAAAAACTAAATATACATATAAAAACTATTTATGTTTCTTCATTTGGAGGACTGCACACAAATCTAAATGTCAGTCCAGTAAATAAATATTTAAATTCGCAATTAAAGACTAAACATTTTTATAATCATACAAAATCAACTGTCACTTCTAAAATGTTTTATATTAATCTTTATATGTACATAAATATATAAAAGAGTTTCTTTCTATTTGAAAAGCCGACCGGTTTCGAATATTTTATATTTTCGAATTTTATTCTACAATATGATTTTTTTAAACGGTTAACCGCTTTTTATAATTAAGAAAATTTTCTAATTCAAATTTAATTCGATGTCAAAAATATATAAAGTTTTTGTAACTTTTTGTATTTGTTTTGCCTGCTTATAAAATATTTTGATGCTATTTTCTTATTTTGGAATCGAGAATATAACGCTAATAAAAATATATTTTAAAAACTAACAAATATATAACGTTTCCGTTTATAAGACCAATTCCAACTGATTAGGTCATATTTTCGACGTATTTTATGACGTTTTTATTAAGATTATTTACATATGTATGTAGATATCCTTTGATGTCCCCAAAAAGTTTTCATTTTAGAAATACTTATGACATATTTTATTACTATGTAGTAGATCTAACGCTCTTTAATGTAAAGCTCAATTGTTAATATGAAAATAGTTTTGATTATACTTATTATGTATTTTTTATTTGTTATACCCTCCACTACTACAAGTGGAGAATGAGAAATATTCATCAGGGGCCCAACAATATTCTTATATTCTTATTGAACTGTAAATCGATTGAGCTATGTCCGTCTGTCTGTCTGTCTCTGTTAAACACTCTCACGCCCAAAATACGCAACGGCAATTTGTTTACATATATATTGCAGATAATAACATAAAATTTTGTAAGCGATATTTATACGACAGAAGGACATACTGTGATGAAAATAGGAAAAAGAGATCCATGATTTATCATAGCAAATAAACCTTATTAACATATAAATTATATACAAGGTGGCGCAAAAGTAATCCTTCTATCAGAAAATGTACATATATGTATCTTACAAATATCGGTACTGCCTCAAAACTTTACGTATATCATTTACATATACACAGATTTTTGTGAATTTCAGTCCATATTTTGCCATATCACCCATATAAGGTCCACTTTCAAAATTCACGTTCATACTAATATTTGAAATTCGACGTGAGATATCCTCATATTCATAAAATTCTCTTTTCCGAAATTAAGGAATATCGGCCCATAATTGGTCGTATCTACCATATAAGGACCATTTCCGATGAACCCACAAGAATGTCTAATGGTCTCAAAAATATTGGTATCCAAATAATATTGAACGCAAATATATTTCATATGTAAAAAAATAATACGGTACAATTTTATAATGGTCGGCCCATAATTAGGCGAAACTCCCATATAAGACCCTCTCCGTAATTCACTTTAAGCTCTATAAATTTTTTAAAAATATTTATATCGAGATAAAGTTTAACACATATAATATTTATATTCACAGACATCATGACACTAAATTTTTGGATGATCGGTCCACAATAGGTTATATCTCCCATATAACGCCAATTTCTGAAAAACTGTTTTATACATATACTGGGTGTAGGGCTTGACCCAACAATATAATACCCTACAATTTTATTAGGCTCCGTACTTAGACCAATAATAAATATGTATCAATTTTTATTGAAATATCTTGCATTACTTAATTCTGATCCAAAAACACAAAATTCTAGAACCCTTAAGTCACATAAAGTTCCAAGTTCATGGAACTTTATTAAATTATTACTACACAATATAATGGTTAAAATAGAAAGTAGAGAAGCATTTTGATTTCGACAAGAGAATAAGTATTTGTCCCAGATTCTAAGAGAACTTTTATATCAGAAAATATTTGAAATCAGTTGAACATCTCATCGCTAAATCCTGGTGAGCTCTCTGCTAATTATATAGCCGATCCAATTTTAATATCTCATACATAAACTTGATTGGCATTCTGCATAAAAAAATTGTTTTCGGCTGGCTTTTCAAAGGCAAAATTCTCATTCAGCGAACGAATTGATTGAGATAATTTTGTCAGTACAGATGCTCTCCGAATCTGGAGCAGATAGAAGAGCGTGAAGAAAATTAAAAAGGTTTTTGTTTTGATTTTCTGATGATGTGTTTTGTGATTTAAAGAGTAAATTTTGTAAATGTAATGTATTTGAATGGCCTATTAATATAACTTGGTTAGATTCTTTTTAATATTCGAAAGAAATGACGTAATTAGTTTTATACCAGTTTCCTATTAGCGTGAACATATGTACATATCTACTTATAGAGCAGTGCGAATTAATACTTGAAATGGTGACTAAATAATCTTCTTATAAATTGTAATAAAAAAAATAATTTATATTATAATGAAATAAATGTGGTGGATGAGAGTAAAGGAACCTATTTGTTTTGTATCATTGGATTTACTAAATCACATAATAGATCAAATGGCAGAGAGCAAAGATAAAAGAATAGTTAAATTATTTCCCTTTGGTAACTAATGGAAAAACTAATGTCATTAACTTGTCATATGATTGTTTATTCGTAAGTTCGCATGTTTGTCGCTTGGTTTGCTATTTATTTTACATGTGTTATTTGTGTTATTTAGCTTCTATCTTTGTATGGGTAAATTACAAATTTTGAAACATAAGTGTAAAAAAACAGTAATGAATGCATAGTAATTTAAGCCCAATCATATTGTTACGTTTTCGCGTTACAGAAACGATGGTTTATTTACTTTAAAGAAGCCGAGTCTATATTTATGCGTATTTACTCAATTACTTCTGAAATAGGCACTATGCGTTATGATACATATACGCTTTTGATAACCTCCACCACCACAATTGCTAAATGAGGGTAAATATATGTTTATCATTTCGTGTGTAACACTGAGATATATTCATCTGAGACCCAACAAAGTATATATGTATATTCTTGATGCTTATGTAATTCTAAGTCCCTCTGTCTATCTCTGTAAAACACTCTCACGTCCATAATATATAACCAAAATCAGAAAAATTTACAAAAAACCATACACAATTCTCCTAAAACTAAAATAAATAAAATCGTTAAAGGCGAACAAAAGTTATGGACCAAAATGTGCAACAAACTGAAAAATGTGAAAAGTGAACAAATTTCACGTGAATTTTTTATTATTTGTTATGAAACAAAAATCCAGAAATCCTGAAAAATCCCGGGATTTACGTTTATAAAATCACGAACTCCTCAATTTGAAAAACCAGCCCCTTTGGCATCCCTCACGTGCAGACATTTAAATTACTTTGAACAAAATCTTATTTTAAAGTTAAAGATATTGGGCCATAACCATTGTGACAAAAAAGTGTACTTTAATAGTTAAAAAGTTGACTTTTGTTAGAAGTACACTTTACTTTAACTATAGACACGTAAAAGTATACTTTAACCGCTTAAACAAACTTTTAATTTAAAACCTCTTAAATAATTTAACATTATTTTAAATTCAACCAAATGTTTATGCAAAGACCAAAACTGGATGTGTACAAAAATATAAAAAAAGCCATAGCAGCTCGGATTGTTTTCCATGTGTTCTTTTTTTTTAAAAAATCATTGAAGTGTCGTTGCCTTTGTGTTCGACAATATCCAGGTGCAATCTAATACACTCCCGCAAATATTCTCTTTCTGCAGTAGCCCAATTCGTCTCTCTTTCTCTTTGTTTTTTGTTTTTGTTCGTGTAAAAAGTTATCAGAAAATCAACGCCAAAATAGCCCAAATATGATACTATGATATCTTCTCCATTTTTCCACCGCAAACACTTTTCATAAATTTTCCCGCTTAATTTTATTATTTTGCCGATTACAGTTTGTATGAAATAATTTTCTACATATGAGGTGGCACCCAGTTAAAGTCGGTTTAACTTAAAACTACCTTAAATTTTGACTATAGTTACAAAATAATTAAAAGTAGGTTCTAAGTTTAAAGTTGTTTTTAAAAAGAACCGACTTTAGTGTTTGTCTATGGTTATGGCCCAATAACATTAATATTATACACTTTTTAAACACACTAGTAATACGCTTTATATGTTGACTCTATTATTGTCAGCTTTAGCGACTCCCTGTAACTATTTACATATGCTGTATATCTATTTACACAGCTGGAAATGCATTTAACTAAATTTGTTCGAGTATGAAAACTTTTGCAATTAACTATTTTTATTTTAATGTTACCAGTCACAAATTCATAAACATTACAACATTAGTAATCTAACTTTGAATAAAATCCTAGTATTACTTCACCTTAAATCTACGAATGTGTTTTTGCAATTCTAACATAAACTCTTAGTATGCTCAAAAGTTAGATGAGTTCCCAAGGTGTGTTTCATTAAAAAACTATTAAATGCATGTATTTAACTTTAATATAAAACTTTGAATATGAACGAGTGAATGGCTTGGCAGTTCCCCTAGATATGAAACGAAATTCGAATTGTATAATTAAACAAAAATTGTGTCAACATAAATCAAACACAATAAAAAGCATAAAATTGCTTTAGATTAATGCTTTCGAATCTGAGTAAGTGTATTCAAGATGTGGTATAATATGAGTATACAACTGTACATGGCTGGATGAACAGTGTTAGAAAGAAATAAAATTATACATATGTACAGACATACTCGTACTATATTTCTTTATATGTACTGGATTTAATAATGTAGGCTCAAACACCAACAAATATACGGATATGCACTCGTTTACATATTTACAAGAACTTGTTATTTGCATTCATTTTCCACATTGATAAACATTTTTGTTAGAGAAAATCGCTTGCTATCAAATTTCATCCCTGACAACATTTTACATCGAGTAAATATTTAAATTTGAATTCATATCTAATAAATATTCTCAGTACAACTGCACTTCGTATAGAAGTCAAATTAATGGACGGACAAATGACGGCGAAATTTGATCATCACTCCACATGAATCCATGAAAATATATGTTGTTCGATATTATGTATTTCCACATATCACTGAAAATTGCAAGATGGTAATAATTGTATTCAAATTTAATTCACCATTTATTTTAGTGCTTCGATCGAAGGCGTTTAGCAACTGAAATTTTTGCAGCAGAGTTTTGAATGTAGGGAGTATTTAGGTATTTCGAACTAAATATTGTCTAATTTATCCGGTTCTCAATATGAAAAAGTAACTATTCGTTGGTGTTGTAGTTTCTCAATGAAATTTTGGCATTTCAGTTTTATTATAGAAGGACGAGTCCTGTTTTAAATGGTAAGAATTTCTCATAGCCTCTATACAAATATCATCCCGAAATATGTCATAAATGCATATAGAAGAGCAATATTAATACAAAATTTAGCAAAAATAAATTCCCTGATAAGGGATGTTTTATTTGATCAGTCAATATTTGACCATAGCCCACTTCCGACAATAACATTCATGCTCATAAATCTCTTATAAAAATAACTATCAAGTTCAAATTCGACAAAATAATCCACATATCCACTAAGTATTATACCGAAACTTTTTGAAAAATTAATAACTGATCATTTAAATTATCAAGTATCAAATTTAATATCTTCATTTCAGCATGGTTTTCAAAAATCTTGCTCTACTACTACAAATATTCTGCATCTAACCACAGTCATCAATCGCGGCTTTATTCAAAGGATGCACACTGATGTTATATGTACGGATTTTAGTAAATCATTTGACAAAATAAATAATTTACTTCTCGTGCGGAAACTGCAAAAATTGGGATTTACAGATCTTAGCGTACAGTGGATACAATCTTATCTGTCGAATAGAACACAAACCGTTCGTTTTAACAACACGTCTTCATATAAAATTAACGTTTGTTCTGGACTACCACAAGGGAGTCACATTGGGCCGCTGTTATTTTCTCTTTTTATTAACGACTTGCCTAAAGTAATTAAATTCTCTAATATTTTAATGTATGCAGACGACGTAAAAATTTTCTTGGCCTATAACCAACCTTTTGATCACTTACGTCTCCAAACCGACTTGGATTCTTTTTATGAATGGTGAATGATGAATGAAAAGAAATGTAAAGTAATGCGCTTTGCAAGGCACAATCCAATTTCAAAGAATTTTTTTCTGGTAAACTACCAAGTGGAAATGGTTCAACATTTTCTAGACTTAGGCATTTTATTCGACCCTAAACTGAGCTTCGTTCCACATATTTCAACGATACTAAATAAAGCAAGATGCACACTAGGCTTTATTAAACTCTTAAACCCATAATTATTTGTTACATGTATTTTATTCCCATATGTAAAATGATATTTTGTAAACTGTCTGTAAGGAATTCATTTCCATAGACAAATTAAGTAAATAAATAAATAAATAAATAAATATGTATGTATATAAATCAGTGTACCGCATTTTATGACGATCGGTCCTTATTTGACCATAACCCTCATTTAAGTATGTACCACTTCCAAAAATCACCTAAGTTTCTTATAATCCAAATTGTTAGAATTTATTCTTTATCCCTATACATATTTTTCTCTTGATAATATTTAAATGTGATATTTACCACAGAAGTTTCTAAATTTAACACGCATCTCCAACTTTGTTGGATTACGTGTAGACGTAATTATTATCGGTTGTAATTACAACTAGCAATTCTTAACATCTTTACCATATGAGTAGTGGGAACGTATAAATAAAGCTGAATCATTAAAATCAACCAAAAAGCAATAATTTAGTCACTTACTGCCGTATGCAAAAAAAAAAAAAAAAAATAAAGTAGGTTTGAAGTGTGCTTTTAGACCAAATTTTCATACAAAATTTTCTTAAAGTACATTTGAAGTCTACTTTAATTTTTTTTGCATAAGGCTGTTAAAATTTAACTCCCAATATGCTATTCGAAACTCAAGTACTAATTGGTTAAAAAAAGGTAAATTTCAGTACACATAGTTTGATACTTTTTTCAAATTCTATTTGTTTTCTATTATAAGTATGTACTTCTATTTGAATTTTTTCCAAAAATTTTGTACCGTCGCCACAAATCGAATCGTAGATGCCTTTTCTTTGCTGATATACCTTATGTTATACAGGGTGGCGCAAAAGTAATCCTCCTATCAGGAAAATGCTATAAATTCTGCGATTGGCCCCTAATGCCAGTTCTGCAATATTCCGCGTTCTGAAGCAGTGTAGCGTAACATTGTTTATTAACGTGTATTTCGCAAGTGTTTACTACACAAATGTCAAAACAGAACAGAAAGGTTACTGCGTATTTCGATTCGAAAAGAAAATCATTCCAATTTGTATACTTTTTGCATTGCATTTCGAAAGCTTTTGCTTAATCTTACAAATAAGATGCAAAGTAATATATAATTTTGATTTTGAAAATATTTCGCCAACATATAGGCATGAGGACTCTACAATTTCCATACTCGTTCACCATTTTCTTCACTAAATATCAAATATATCTTTTTAGAATTATGTATATCTTATTTCACTATATTATGTATATTGAAAAATATTGAAAAACTGATACAGTGATTGAAAAACGTTCGTTTATATTAAAAATTGTACTGTAATTGTGTTATAAATTTTCTCACTACACCATTTCCAATTTTGAGCTATATCCGTCCGTCTGTCTGTCTCTGTAAAGCACTCTCACGTCCAAAAGATACAACCAAAATCAACAGGGTTTACAAAAACCCGTTTTTAGTTTTCCTATTTGGTATTGAAAATCAGCAAAATCGGTATAGTGGAACCAGAGTTATGGACCAAAATGTGAGACAACCTCCATAAAAATTTGATATTTTTAAAAATTTTTTTTGCAATTTTTTTATATATATTTCAGATATTCCCATGAAATTTTGTGTACGTTGTTTTTGATATAAAAGAAGAAAGTGTGAGGAAAATAGTAAGAATCGGTTCATGATTTCCCACAGCCCCCATACAAATATCTTCCCGAAATATGGCTTAATGATAAATAAATGCCTGTGAAATTGGAATATTAATACAATATTTAGCAAAAATAAATCTCATGTATAAAGAGATCGCAAAACAAAATTTAGTTTTTTTCGGTCCATATTTGACCATAGATCGGAATTAAATTCCACGTCTAAAATTCACCATGTTAAGATTCGACACAAATATTTCTAATAGATATATAAATCGTTGTACTGAATTTTATGATGGTCGGTCAATAAGTGGTCATAGTTCCCATATAAGGATCAAATCCGAAAAAGCCATTTGTCTTTATATATATCTTATAAATAACGGTATCGACTCAAAACTTTACATAGATCATTTGCATATACACAAAAATTATACTACAGAAATTTTGTGAATTTTGGTCCATATTTGACCATATTCACCATATAAACCACTATTCCGAAAATCACTTCAATACTCATACATTTTTTATAAATAGCGATATCGATCCAAAATATTACACGGAGAATTATGCATATTTGACTATATCCCCCATATTCGAAATTAACGTTAATATTAATATGTATTTTAAATGTTATATTATTATATTGAAATACAACGTCGTTTTAGACTCTGTTTCTTAACTTGTGGTGAATATGGAAAATGCTTTTTTATTTTAAAAATTTAATTTCCTTTTTAATTAATTAAGCTGTATTATAATCGTTTATTTTTGTATTATTGTTTGTGAGCTGCCGTTATATATTAATGCACATGCGACTGACGGAGTGACTATTGTGCAATGTCACTAGGTTAATGCACCATTAAATAAAATCACATGAAAGTGAATTTGGGGATGATGTGGGACCAGTGATTTGTTAAATTATATAGATTTTTATTTTCTACAGATATTTCTTTCTCTCTGAGAATTGTTGCTTTTGTGAGTGTTAGATAAATATTTAGATATTGAGCTACTGATGGCTTAAAATTGGCCTACATGATAGTTCTTTCAGTTATTTGTGTGTCTCTGGGAATAGGATTGACTTATGGTCACTTTATAACCCTATGACTAATACCTATATACATATTTCATCTTGCTCTAGTTTTTTTCTTTGATATAAGCAATTTACTGCCGCATTTGCGTCTTGGTTGATTGTTTCTGTTACATTTTCTTATCCGATTATTTTTGTAACACTAGTGAAAATTTTCTATATTTTGATCATGTTTCATTGTCGTGTTGCCACGATCAACAAATGTTATAATTTTAAATTTTTGAAGACTTTTGTTTAAATTGGGTTTGCACAATTACAAATTTAGTTTATGTTAATATTATTCTTTAAATTTTAAATTTTTTTGTAAAAACTATTATTTAAGTAGAAATTTGTAACCGATCAACACCAACGACCCACGGTTATATCCAAAAACCAGATGGCAGTTGGACTAGTGATGGTCTAGAGACACTTGAAGTGCTCATGGACACTCACTTTCCGGGTAATATGTCGCACTCTGCGGATATTACACCACAACAATACCGTCGGACAACAGCTTCAATTGACATTAACGAGGAGAGGTTAAAATGGGCGATAGGAAGCTTCAGTCCATTTAAATCTCCGGGTCCGGATGGTATCATACCGGCTGATCTGCAATATAACATAGATTCAGTCATTCCCTGGCTTATTAGCATTTATAAAGCCTGTTTGTCATGGTCATACCTACCCATGCGTTGGACTGAATACAATATAACATTCATTCCAAAGGGAGGAAAAATCTCTCACACCAAGGCAAAGGACTTTAGGCCAATTAGTCTATCATCATTCCTTTTGAAAACCTTGGAAAGAATCATAGATATCCACATCAGGAATTCTATTGATCAAAGACTTATATCGCCATCTCAACATGCCTACAAGAAAGGCAAATCTGTGGAGACGGCGCTTCACTCGATAGTTAGCTATATTGAGAAATCGCTAGAATTTGACAACTTTACGATGATAGCCTTTCTGGACATAGAAGGAGCTTTCAATAACGTAAAACCTGAAGTCATAATATCAGCCCTGCGGGACTTAGGTCTCGACGAATCAATCACTAGGTTCGTAACGAATCTATTGAGTAAAAGAACCATACGTTCCAAATTTGGCACGACATGCATCACAAGATTGGCCACTAGGGGCACTCCCCAAGGAGGCGTCCTATCTCCACTATTGTGGAACTTGGCCATGAACGATATGCTCAAGAAAATGGATAATACGGGACATAAAACTGTAGCTTACGCGGATGACGTGGCAGTGGCTGTCTAGGGTTTCCACTTGGGCACAATATCGCAGAGAATCGAGGATGCACTTAAATCACTTAGTAGGTGGAGCTATGAAAGTGGGTTAAGTGTAAATCCTAGCAAGACGGAACTCGTATTATTCACTAGAAAGTACAAGATTCCAACCTTTACGCTTCCTAGATTGAATGGTACAGAACTGGCAATCTCGGAAAAGGCAAAATTCTTAGGTGTTGTTCTTGATAATAAGCTATCGTGGAAACCCAACACACTAGCAAGAGCATCTAAGGCTATGTCAACCTTGTATATCTGCAAGAAGACTATAGGCAAGAACTGGGGTATTAACCCTAGATGCATGAACTGGCTATTTGAGACAGTTATTAAACCAATTTTATTTTACGGAGTCTCGGTCTGGTGGAAGGCACTTGACAAGACTTCAAACTGTGTTATCTTGAATAAGATACTAAGAAGGCCTGCGATCCTGATAACTGGAGCATTAAGCACTATTTCTACTAAGTCGCTTTTTGCGATACTAAACTGGATTCCAGTTGATCTAATGGCCAAAGATATGGTCATGAATACTGCCGTTAGACTAAGTGTAACGGGCGTCTGGAAGCATAGTCATTATGGACATGCTAGTATCATGGAAAATATACAATGTCTTCCTGAACTAATCGACTATCGCACTCCTAGACCCTCCTTCTTACGAAGCTTCGGCTTCATAATTCATGACGACATGGAACTGTTGGAGGGCCTACTCCTTAATACTACGAGCTTGTCTATATACACGGATGGCTCCAAAAAAGGGGAGAGAGTCGGTGGTGGGGTCTACATTCAGGAATTCGGAATCAGGATGTCTTTCAGAATTCCAAACGGATGTAGCATCCTTCAGTCTGAAATATCAGCAATAAAACGAGCAGCTAATTGGATCAGTTATTACAGAATATCGGGAAGAGTTATACGTATATACACTGACAGTCAAGCTGCAATAAAGTCTCTAACAGGTGTACATACTACATCAATCTTGGTCCATGAATGCCGGACATCCTTAAACAGGATGGCGAGACATTCGACAGTTACACTCATATGGGTGCGCGGACATGGAGACATAACAGGTAATTGTATCGCAGATGACTTGGCAAGAAAAGGTGCCATGTTACCTGACGACAACATTGACCATCTTTGCGGCATTCCGCTATCGAAATGCAAGCAAATAGTCAGCAATTTCCACTGTGAGCTAGCTCAAACCAGGTGGGAAAATAAACAAACCAGTGCAATCACACGACTGATTTGGCCTATACTAAACAGGAAACGCACGCTGTATTTATTGAAATTACAGCGACCACAACTTAGCAATTTGGTGTCAGTGATCACAGGACACTGCAAATTTGGCAATCATGCAAGACGACTGGGTCTACCCTATAACGATTTTTGTAGGAGTTGCAATAATGAAGAGGAGGAAGAAACGGTCTCTCATCTTCTTTGTCGATGCCCAGCAATGAGTGGATCTCGTACCATTCTTCTGGGGCAACCATTCTTCGACGACTTATTTTTTCAGCTTATTTTCAGCTTTGAAGTTGGAGGATATTGACGCTTTTATCAGAAGCAGTAACTGGCTGCAGTAGCCTTATCTATCCATCTAGGTATTCTGCGCCCTTTTTAGGTTTTGGTCTGCACGTTCATCCTTTCAAATCTTTCATACTTTTCACCCTCTTACACTAAACTCATCCTACTACTACCCTGTTCACTCTTTCTCTTCTCTCTATAATCTTCTATCCAAACAGGTATCACAATGGGACCAATAATATGGACCTAAGTAGGCCGTTTTACATGGCCGCCTGCTAACCTAACCTAACCTAACCTATGGCCAATAGGCTTGGTTACTGAAACAATAAATAAATAAAAAAAAAATTAAATTATATTTAGGATTGTTATCAGACAAACTGGTAAGAATTAATAATTACATCAATTATAAATGGTCAAAATTAGACAAAATTTTAAAACATTTGAAATAAATTACGTTGTTCTTAAAATCGTCTTTCAAACAATATATAAAATACTATAAAAAAGTTTGTGCTTATTCTGTGATGAAATCCGTTGAGATAAAGCTTCTTAATACTAAAATATGCCATAAAAGTATAGTACGTAAAGTAAACAGGTAGGAATTACAAAGTATTCAATGAACATAGTTGTATAAAATAGTATAAAATCGTTTAAATTAAATTTCCATTTTCAACATCCTCACTAAAAGTTACATTTAAACAATACTAATTTTATTGAGACAATAAGTTAGTTTCTAATTCGCTACAGGTTACGTAAGAATGTCCGTTAACATTTCACTTGAAGAAACTCTTTCAAATAATATTTTTCCATCAGTCACGGAGTCTCTTAAAAAATGATGACGAACATTCATATATGTGTTTCGTTCTAAATTTAGAATCTAAAATGATAAGATCCGTTTGTAGCCAGTTGTACTGCTGCGTGGTTGTCGCAAAATATTTCAATGGGATCAGACTGTTTTTCACACAGTTTATTTTCAAAATTGTTTAGCCATAAGGCTTCTTGTACTGCTGTTACCATTGACATGTATTCAGCTTCGCAAGTTGACAATGATGGAGTGGATTGCTTCTTTGATGCCCAAGAAATAGGTGCTCCATGTTTTATGAAAATAAAAGTACTGACGGATTTTCTTGGACCCTAATCTAATAATCAGCATCGCAGTAGAACTTCAATGTTAAATCATCAACTTTAATTTATAATTGATGGTTTCCTTCAAGTATCGTCAAATACGCTTTGCCGCTTGCCAATGTTGTGTGCCACAATTGTTATTAAAAAACGACTCAGAAAGTTAACAGCGTAGTATATGTCAGGCCTTGTCAGTTGTGCTGCAAACAATAAGCTGCCAATTAGTTTTTGATAAGGATACTTTTGTATTTCAGATCTCTCAGTACCACTCTTTGGATTTTTCATGCTACTCAACTTAACGTTCACGTCCATTGGCGTTACAATCCGACATTTCAAAACGTTCCAAAAGTTTTCGTATATATGTATGCTGATTGGTTTAATGTTAATTCTTGTTTTTTTGTTTATTCTTAGAGCGAGAATTGATTGTGATCCCTCTTTATTTGCACAAGACCAATATTTTTTAAAATTTCATTCAACTTTAAATTCCACATTCGCGATGATTGTTTTAAACCATATATAGGTCTGTTGAGTTTCATTACTTTTCCCTTAAATAGTTTCGAATACTTCAGTTGTTGTTAGAGAAATATTTTCCTCTAGCTCACCCTGTAAAAAGGCCATACAAAAATCCAAATAAATTATTAGCAAATTAAATTGAACAGCTTTCGATAACAAATATCTTAATGGCGAGTAACGCATAACTGGTGAGTAGGTTTCGTTATAATCTATTTTAGACGGTTGAGAACAGCCTTAACCGTCTTCGTAGTATTTCAATTTGAAAACCCATTTTATGGTCAATTTTTTATCATTTCCAGAATTATCAATAACATTCCACGTATTGTTTTCAATCAGTGATTTCATTTCCTCGTTTATAGCCACTTACCAACTTTTCTCTTTAGTGCTATTTATAGCTGCTACATAACTTTGTGGTTCTACTCTACCATCAGTAACGTAAAAATTTAATTTTATGGTCAGTCTGGTTTTCAGCTATCTGCTTAAAAATCTAAAATTTCGCTGGAACCTCAGACTTATTTTGCAAGATATAAACAAAGATTTTATTTGAAAAAAAAAAACAAATATGAAAACTAATATTTATTTTATTCGTTTATCCTTCATAAAATTAATCGAATTCTTCGTTATTCGGAAATGGCCATTTTGAAACTCTTTGAATATTTATGCGTAAGAAATTGTTCGATTATCTGTACGAGCATTGTTCGAATGGATACCCTAGTATGTGGATAATAGGCTTAGCAAAAAGCCTAGCAATAGTTGAATTATATGTTCAATTTAAGATGGCTGTGTTAGAAAAACTATTTGAAACATAGAACAGAAACATTAGAATGCAAGCAATAAAATTATATTTAGTAACAAATTAATGAAAAAACAAAATATGAGATAAATACGAGTATGCAAAAATACGCAAAATATGCACTAACAATCGCTGACAAAATTCATAAAATATGCCCCAATAAATCATTTACTGATAGCGAAAAAAACATCCAAACTCTAAAAATAACGAGAATGACATTATAAAATGGCGACTGGGATATTTCTTGTATATAATATACACTTACCACACAAATATATTTGTATATGTAAATGTACGTGTGTACAGTTAGTTATACACTTCCACTTACATTTACATCATGCGTGCTTGTCTGCAGGTACTTAAGCCTTCGTAAGTCTGTGATTTATTTACTTTTCCCCCTAAATCTTTATGAGGTGTAAAGCATATAGGTATTATCTGTATGCTCAAGTTTTTATATGGATGAATGTAACTAAATGTAGAGTGTATGTAAAGATTTCTCCAGCGAGTGGATATAATTTCATACAGTGCCGACAAGTAATTTGCATTGATTAAGAATATATAACACGACTGGACTATTAAAAAAAACTGACTTTTTACAAAACCAGTTTTCGGGTTATTCGAAAAATTGCATTTAAAAAAAACAGTTTCGAATATGATTGCAACTGAAAAAACTAGTTAATTTTATTTTGTGACACTTTCGCGATATATTTTTACATATAATGAGCAAATAAAAAAAAAACAAATAATTAATCAAAACCATTTCTTATTTAACAATTGGGGTTTTCGTCGAAGATGTGTATGTATATTAAATATATTAAAAGTAATAAATATTAAAATGAAGACTTTTTGGAAATGTCAAAGGATATACAAAAATTCTAAATAAAATTGCTTTATACAAGAAAAAAAAAACGTCATAATATATATACGTCGCAAATATGACCTAATCAGTTGGAATCGGTATCACTTACAAATTAAGTTAAAAAGTCATAGGAAATTGTCGACCACATCACTTACAAAGAATGTAGCTGAAATTTTTGCTGAGTAACTTTGGTATGTTAAGGCAAATTACGGACCGATTTTCACAAAACGGTTCGAGATCTTATTTGGTAGCTGTAGTAAATTATGGACTAATCAATTTAAATATTAATATTTTTAAATTTGTAGTGCTGATTATACCAAGAAGTTTGGCAATATATACTACTGAATCTTGAGACGATCAGTCCATAATAGGATTTATTTTCGAGACATATTATATTACCCAAAATATTGGACCCACAATAGTATATAAATTAACTTGTTTATAAATGCCCTGTCGTTTTTTTCTTCGATAACATTACTTTTCAATCCAAATAAGATGTGCGTTAAATGCTAGTTTTAATTCAAACTTTATTAATTAGCTTAACTTCTGTAACTTTCAAAAAAAGTTTTTTTTTTAAATAAATGTTTTTTTTTTTCAAAAAATATATGGCATCGCTGCCCATAACACACAAGTTAACACACTGTCTACTCAGTTTAAGTAAAAACACTCTTAGCACTATCCTCAAAATTCTTTTTGTATTTTTAATTTATTTTTACTCAAGCCAGGAATGGAAATAGCTTTGTGAATTTTGTACCAACTATATAAATAAAATGTAGTTTTTACACCACAACGTCTTTAGAATATGTTAACATAGGTTAACTTATAAAGTTTCTTAAATCCTGATTAACTTATATTAAAGCTATCGTTTTTGGCTTCAGTCTCAAAATTATTTAATGTGAAATAATCATTCAGAGGTTCCTATAGTTGGAAAATTTAACTTACAACTTTTTATCGTGATATCCATCTTTTAGATGGTATATTCAAAGATTATATGGATAGCAGTTCCAACATGTATATTAAATTTAACAACAAATGGTAACTAAAATCATATATTTATATATTTTATCTGGAATAACAAATTTTTAAATTGTACCAAATGACTCGTACTAGTACCATGGTACCAACTGGGTCCAGAATGTATCAAACAATTGTACTTGGAAACCCTGACTCAAGATCTTTCTTTCTACACAAACACTTAGTTTAGTTATTTCACACAAGTTTTTTTGGAAGTGCACTTGGCAAATTGTTTAAAATACAATTTAAACAAGTTGTAACTTTTATAATTCACTTATGTATATGTATTTTGTCTTTAAATTCGCTCAGAATTCTTATTCATTTTGCACTCAAGCAATTTTAAAAATTCACTCAGAATGTTTCTTATCTTTCAGTTTTTAAATTCCCCTAGAATTTTAGCACATTAGATGATGGCTACTTTAAGCACGATCACGGATCATAAATAGGCTGACTTCCTAAACGCATGTTCCCTGCCAGCAATTGGAAGTTTCTTTCATCGTCCATCGTCAAAGGCGTTACGTCTTACTCACTTCCAGACGTTAATTGGAAGATAACAATAACAATTTACATTGCATTCGTCTTTTAGTCATCCAGACGATGTTAAGAAGATTGTTGTTTACAACACCAGCCGAAAATGACATGTCCCGTTATAAATGAAATGAAAAGAATGCAAAAAAAAATGTTCGACATCATCGAAATTAGTTTTATTTTGTCATTTGCTCTGGTCGGTCAGTGGTAAAGTGTGGTTTCGATTTGTTATTGTTATTGTTGTAGTTTTTACATATTTGTTATCCCATAATCAATATGAGTGTATTATCTGTAAAGGCAAACAAAAATCAAAAGCAAAAGACAGGCGAAGAAAATAACTTCTGGAAGTTACGCTGAAGTGACTTCTTGAAGTTACGCTGAAGTGACTTCTGGAAGTTACTTCCGGGGGGTACAACTTCTCAATACGGAAGACACTTCTACGATCAGAAAATGGTATCGCAGAAGATGAGTTTCAACTTCTTAGCGTCACTTCTGAGTCACTTCCGCAATAGAAAATGTTGGCAGGGTTGCTTTGTAAATTATGACAATGTATTTTGTTCCTACTAAATACAATAGTGTTGGTATTTAATACGCAAGAAAGACATCAAAAAAAAAAAAAATTATATGTATTAACAACACGCAATACAATGGTGACGAATTTTCTTATAATTTAATATATTTCTATTGTATATTCACTTATTTACCTATTTACAGCAAAAAAATTGACACATAATTACAAAAATCTATTAATAGATTCCAGATTAGTAAAGGAAAAGCAATTTCGTGTTTTTATACCCTTCACCTTCATGAGAGGGGTATGTATAAGTTTGTCATTCCGTGTGAAATTTCCACAATATAATTTTCCGACCCTATAAAGTATATATCGTTGGTCTCATGTAGAAAGGCCCTAACTCGCTATTTTTTCGAAATTTGTTTTTTTTTGCGATTCCAATGCATTTAACGCAAATACACCTCCTCACAAAAATGTATTGTAATAGTGTAAAAAATAACGCTTTTATAAGCAGTTGTACAAAAAAAGTTACATGTTGAATATTACAGTTTCTATTATGTTTTTACCTTCTCCTGTAAAGTTTCAAATACGCAAGTTAGGGCCTTTCTACATGAGACCATCGATATATTCTGGATCCTTATAGATAGCGGATGACCGTCCGTCTGTCTGGATGTGAAAAACAATTTTTTGAAGTCCCCAGATATACTCGGGATCCAAACCTTCAATAATTCTGTCAGAAGTGCTTTCGAGAAGTTTGCTATTTAAAATCAGCAAAATCGGTTTAGGCCAACCAGAGTTATAGACCAATATGTGAGACAACCTCCATAAAAATTTGATATTTTTTGTCCATTTTATTGCAATATTTTGAAATATATTGGAGATAATACCATGAAATTTTGTATACGTTGTTTATATGACAAAAGAAGAAAGCGTGCAGCAAATAGTAAGAATCGGTCCATGATATTTCATAGCCCCCATACAAAAAAAATCTTCTCCAAATATTGCTCAATTATACATAAATGCCTATAAAATTGGAATATCTAGACAAAATTCAGCAAAAATAAGTTTTGTGCAAAAAGAAATCGCAAAACGAATTTCGGTCCATGTTTGACCATAGACCCAAAGTCCACTTCCAAAATTCACTGAAATACGTATAAAACAGCTATAAATAATGGTAAACGGCTAAAATTTGACATAAATACTCTTTATAGGCAAATAAATTATTGTACTAAATTTTATGGTGGTCGGCCCAGAACTGGTCATAGCTCCCATACAAGGAACACATCTGAAAAATACATTTTTCCCTATATATATTGTATAAATATCGGTACCGACTCAAAACTTTGCACAGATCATTTACATATATACAAAAATCATCCCACAAAATTTTGTGAATAGCGGTCTATTCTTAACCGCATGCCCCATATAAAGCCCTCTTCCGAAAATCACTTTAATACTCATAAATCTCTTATAAATAAGGGTACCAATCCAAAATTTTACACAGATCATTTACATACATGCCTAAATCTAACTGCTGGATTTTGAGAATATCGGTCCATATTTGACTATATCCCCCACATAAGGTCCACTCTCGATATCCACGTTAATACTAATATATATCGTATATATACCGTTATTATGTTGAAATTCGACGTGAAATATCCTCATATGCATGAAAATAACTGTTCCAAAATTTAAGAAGATCGGCCCATAATTTTTCATAGCTGCCATATAGAACCATTTCCAAAAAACAAATAAATTCGGGTCACAAAATATTCTTTTCCGATTTAACCCATATTCGATCCATATTTTATAATCAAGATATTGCGATAGGTAATATTTTTTTTGCCCCAAGGATGGATGAAGTTGAAACTGGTGGAATTATGCAACTATGCAAACAAATTTCACCACAAATGAGTAATAAATGAAGCTTAATCACATCTATAAATTTCGTGAAGATCGGCCCATAATTGGCCATAGCTCCCATATAAGGCCCACATCCAAAAAGTCATTAAACTTTACATACAAAACTTAAAACTTTACATACATAGATCGTTTACATATACACATAAATTATACTTTGGCATTTTGAGAATTTCGGTCCATATTTGACCCTATCCTCCATAAAAAAGCCCTTTTCCGAAAATCACTTTAATACTCATTAATTTCGGTGCCGATCCAAAATTTTACACGGATCATTTACATATGTGCTAAAATCAAACTGCTGGATTTTGAGAATATCGGTCCATATTTGATAATATTCCCATATAAGGTCCACGTCCGAAATTCACGTTAATAATAATATGTTTCTTAAATATACTGTTATTATGTTGAAATTCGAAGAGAGATATCCTCATATGCACAAAATTCTCTCTTTCTAAATTTATTAAGATGGCATCATCCATATATGGATAACAATATATAACACGTACATATATGTAAAAAACACTATAATAGTAAAAATAATACAAAAAAAATGTCAAAAACTTTTCTGAACAAATTATCTGGAATGTAAAAATAGTTAAAAACGTTTGTTACCTGCAAATTGTGATGCAAATTAATAAATATATAATTACATTGTCAAATTATTCTCCGCTTAGTTGTATACATATATTAATAAGTATTTTTTATTTAAAATGAAAAGGAAAAATTAAATTTAGTCAGAAGCAAAACAAATTGTTTCTGAATTAGTTGGTAGCAGTGGTCGTTGCATCAACTATTTATTTAAGACTTTGGCGAATCCCACAGTAAAATTTGCAAACTCTTATTTCGTTTTGCCTCTGGAGCTGTAAATGTTATGCAAAATGACAATAAGTTGTAATTAATATTTTAAAATGCATTACAGCTTAAGGTGTTTCTTGTGATTTCTGCCCTATACAAAGAGTCAGACAGAATACTGTCCGTCTATTATTCTACAAATCTTTATATTATTATCTGTTTTTCAATTATGTTTAAGTTGTCTTGCATTTGGCACATTGGAATTACAATAATATTTCCTTGTGCAACATAAAATTAACATTTGCACTTTATGCCACATAAAACATTGTCGACAAGGCCATCCTAGTCATCATTATTGCAATTGAATTAATGTTTGTATGAGAATGAGGGTCAGTCCTTGTTTTTTCACTTGTTTACTCTTTTATTCATTCAAATACAACCCAGTGAGTGAATCCATTCATTAAGTCAGGCATTAGTATTTACTGTTGATGTTTTTCTTCATTACAATGTGCTTTTAAATGTCTCTGCTTTTTATGTTCGATGTTTGTCGTTTTCAACACTTGTAAAGGACATAATTAAATTAATTTATTAGATTTGTGTTCATGCGACTTAAAATGCCCTTTTCTGAATACGTTTACTTGCATAAATGTGTTTCGTTGTATTTATTTAACCTTTTCGTACATTTGTGACCTATCCAATGCCCTACATCTCTGTAATAATCATGGTAATATCTCAACAAATAAGTTTCATATGTTCTTAAATGTAGAAACATTTAAATGTACAAGTATACTCACTCACATTTTCTTGTGTATATTTAAATAGTCCGGTCAAGTACAAAATTATATACAGTACACTCGGGGAAACGTCAACTAATTAAAACCGCGGGTTTTGACGTTTAAAAAATTGTTGACGTTTACGAATGTAAAATTTTTAAATAAAAAACATATTGATAATGTGCGTTTAAACGTTTTTATTGATTATAAACAAAAATCAAACATAAACAATTTCAAAAAGGAAACAAAATGGAAGACAACTAGAACCAAAAGAATACATTTTAAATGAGATCCTATTTTTATATCATATACATTTAAAAAAAAATCTGTTATTTTTTTCTGCTGTTTTTTTCTTTCCAACACTTGGAAGAGAGCCTTCTCTCTATTTATTTCATAAAATTTTAGAGTAGGTAATGTAAAAAAAGGGTTGACGTTTTGGGATGTTGACGTAAACGAGCGTTGACGTTTTCCCGAGTGCACTGTAGTTGAATTTAAAATTGGACCAATAGTTCTTCTAACATTATAGTGTATAAAGTTTAATAGATATTTATAACTAATGTATGACTATCATGATGCCGTTTTCTCGACTTACTATATTCAAGGTATTCCAAATAGGTACTAGTATATTTTTAAAAATAAGAAACCAAGACGTATAGGAGCATGCGACCCGACATCAAATACAATCCAAAAACAACAGCCATTATGTTTTGTAAATATGTATGTACAGTAATTTTCGCTTATAGTCCACTACTTTTGTGGACTTTAGTGAACTTGGACTATAAACGATTTTTTTTATTAGCAATTTTATGGATTATATCTGCAAGTAAATATGACAGTTTTGGCTTATAACCGTTTTTGGCGTTTAAGCGAAAAGCACTGTATGTGAAATTTCAAAATCCAAGCGAATTGAAATACATACATACTTATAAACATAATTAATTCGATTTGTTTCGTTGATTTCCACAGTTATATTTAATCAAACAACACACAATTTATTTATTCTTATTATTTTTACTTTTTCAGATTCTGAAATAATTTTAATTTTATTTTTCCATACTTTGCTTTTTATTTTAAATAGCAAATGTAAACAAAACAAAGTTTGACAGATGGATACATTATTTCACAGCGAATTAATAATCAGCTGATATGTTGTATAATACGCCTTGTAAAAATATTTACTTTATTTTGGTTTAGTAAGACTTTATTAGAAATAAGCATTATTTATGAAACATAATTTGCAATCAAACAGCGATCGGTAATATTATTATCAGTCATGTTTACGATGTCAATTGACCCTATTAAACATTAAACAATGGAAAAAGAAAGACAAATAGACCAAAGATTACAACATGAATAGACCATTTAATTTACGAAGGCGAATGCAGTCAACAAAAGCTATAAATAATTCTTTGGAACTTTTGTTTCTTTCTTAAAAACATGTTTTTACAGAAGTAACACTCAGGCAATTAATATGCCTATATATTATTTAATTAATTGTGTTACTTTCTTTGGAGAAGAATAATAGGTGGTGAAAGTACGGAAAAGCTTTTTATATTACAACACTGTAATTGCGCTTTATGTTTATTAATAGTCAAGTATTGCAGCGCCTCTGGTGGTGAGTAGGCGCATTAATCAAAGCTTGATTTATAGCCCTTATTTTAATTATTTTACTTCGGTGGCGGTTTTAAGTGCTATACCACCGAAGGAGGGCGCTGTGAGAAATATTAGTTATGATAGGATAGAAAAACTAATAATTATCAGAAACTCATGTTGTTTTGAGTGGCAGTGGCTGGGAATCGAACCCAGGCCACAAATACCAACTCATGCTTAATAATCAAACGCTCTAATCAATTAAGCTACAGCACCCTCAAATTTTTGACAAACTAATAATATTTTCCGAATCCATTATATGCCAACCGAAATAAATTTTATGTATGTTTTTAAAGCACAGGTCACAAAATTATACCTGTTTATTGTCTACCTGTTAAATAAACACGATTTGACTTCTGTACAAATATTGGCCTTGGCACATTCATCAAATAATATTATTTTTGTGTTTCTACAGTGTCTATTAAAAGGGTGTCTGCAATACACACCCTTAAATTCTCGTACATAAGCACCCGACAAGATGAACATAAACGTTTCGTTGTTGTTTACGTGTCTAATTAAAAAATATTTAATTTTTAAACAAAAACAAAAGGATGCACATTTAAGCAGTTGTACTAAGGTGAGTATGTATGTACATACTAAATACTTACTTGGGTGTAATAAGTAGAAATAAGTAATAGTAAGTACTGTACAGTCTTTATTACAAATTGACGTACACTAAATTTGAGACGCAGAAATAGTTAATAATTTCCAATTTCGCGTACATATATATTTATGTATTTATTTTACTTCGAATATAGTTGGCGGAGTATAAAGCTTTGAAATTTACAGGTTATACCATGTAGTTGATCTTCATATAGGATTCTGGAACGTTAATATCAAGAGTAATAAAGGTAAATGTGTTATAAATAGTAGTCCACAAATTTACAACACGTGTTATAAATAGTTCTCCACCAGTATTGGGTTCATGTGTTGAGTTTTGGATGATATTTTTCTACAAATTAAAAGACACGTTGGATGGAGCAAACAGGAAACCAAGCTCTACATCACCAGTGTTGCCAGGAGCTGGAAAAAAGAAGCTAAATGGAATTTAAAAAAATTTCAGAGAAAGATAAATTCCTTTAAAAAAGGCTGGTTTTTCGAATTAAAGCTAAAAGTAACATAGAGTATACATACATACATATACACTAGGATGACTAAATCTTATATTGGTAGAAAAAATATCGGAATCTTGTTCGTCTGAACCCCACAACACGATTCCTCTTTCCAGATATTGAGATAGCTGAAACTTGAACTCGGTGAAACAACGGTAACCCGTGCCGCTCGTCGAAAGTTTGAAAAAAATCAAGTTTTTGACCAAAAAGTTAACATATAGAGCCACAACTCTAGAAATGTAATTAATAGAAACACGATTAATATCTCAAAAGAAAGCTAATGTCGTTCTTATTTACTCGTATACATAATTGTTGTTAATTTAAGTCAATCCAAGTACCAACAGCCCTTAGCCCCAAAAACGTAACTTGGTACCAGCAGGAGCCTGTTTGGTATTATTCTAATAATTTTACGGGCTTTTACGTAATGAGAGACATTACCATTTTTTGTTAAAAAGCATTTCGGAACTCTATTCGATGATTAAGACACCCGCCTATCAACCACGAGGTCTGGGGTTCAATCGCAGTTTCGGACAGAACATCTGAAAAAATTTTCAGTAACGGTGTTATCTCATATAGAGGTAGGAACTGGTAAGAAGGAGATGCAGAAGAAACTGAAGAGGACAGCATATATCAGAAACTGGAAAGGTTGGAGGAGATGAACATCCCTGAAGAAGCTTCAGAAGATCCAAAACCATCTGAGAGCGATAAAATTAAGGTTTCATTTGCAAGGAGTGTTAAAGAGATTTTAAACATGAAATTGTTCATAAGATAGCCGATAAAATGCCACCAACTTGACCCTCTTGAGTACAAAGTCTCAAAAAGTTTAATACATAACAGAAGGAAAAGGTTCAGAGAACAGTTTACTAAAAACATTTTAGGTTGTCCATTGGGACGGTAAACTTTTGCGGTGTGTTTTAAAAAATGAACAATGCGAGCGAATAGCTATTTTTATTTCATATGGCGAAAAGGAACAACTGCTGGGAGTTCCTGTAGCTGCAAACAGCTCTGGAAAGGAGCAAGCCGTAGCCGTATATGAATGCCTGCATAAATCAGGTGTTTCCAATACCGTCAAGGTCATGCGCTTCGACACTACAGCATCCAACACCGGAAGACTCAAAGAAGCATGCGTAATATTGGAGCAAATGTTAGGAAGATAATTGTTATACCTAGCTTGCCGTTACCATATGTTACAAATTTTATTAAGAGGCGTACGCGACACAAAAATAGGGTCAACCACTGAACCTCATCAAGACATTTTCAGGAGGTTCCTCACTGTGTGACCCAAGATAAACAACGGCAAATACAACACAGGTATCAGTGAAAATCAAATACAAAAGCAGTTAATACCAGAAGTAATTGCAAATGTTGCTTCTGAATTGGAGACCAAATTAATTGAGAGCCACCCTAGAGCTGACTAAATTTGTCTACAGAAGAAGAAAGTTCTGTGCGTGCCATTTCTGTTTTTCTAGTTGAAGGCTTGGTTGAATGCTCCAAAAGCTTATCTTGCACCAAATCAATAACTAGATATTTTGCGTAGTCTGAAATATTCCTGACCAAATTTTCGAACCATTTATGGCATTTGAATGCAAAGTTAGTGGGAATATCATTATTTGATCCTACTATTACAGATGATGAAAAGTTGATAATGGCTAATAAATTTCTCAGTAGCACAGATGAATCATCAGAGCACGTAGTAAATCCAAAAGGAAAGAAAAATTAAAAGAGCTAGTTAATATAAAAACTGATTTCTTAAGAAGGTTTGAAAATATTCAATACTTTAAATGTAGTTAATTATATGGGTGAGCGTCATGTTAAATTAATAACCGATTTTAATTACCTTTTGACAAAAGATAAAGACCAAAAGCAATATGTTCTTCAAGTTGTAAGCAAATGTCGAGCATTATATACTGATGTTTCAAAAACTTCTTTAACTCAAACTCTAGAATAGATTAGGCAACTATGTAAAATTGTCAAATTATGTACCTACCCTGTATCCTATCTGCGTCTGTTTTGTATAGGGTGTTTTTTTACGGGTTTTTTTTCGAAAAGAGATAAAACTGGCATTTTGTGGTCAAATCTGGCAACTCTAATGTCATTTATGTTCAGTTTGGTTTGCCATTTCATCATGAACAGGTTGACAAAAGAACAACGCTTGCAAATCGTGCAAATTTATTTCGAAAATAACGGTTCAGTTCGCGAAGTTTACCGCAAGCTCCGTCCATTTTATGGTCGACATAATCGTCCATCAGAGCAATTAATTCGGTTAACCATGGATCGTTTTCGCTCTACGTTTACTCTATGTGATAATACGCATCCGCAGAGACGTCGAACAGTGCGCACCGAAGAAACAATTGCCGCTGTAGAGCAAAGTGTTGAAGAGGACCCGAATTAATGGAGACCGGTATAGAGCCATGATAACCGACTATTTTGTTCCCGAATTGGATGGCATGAATGTGGATGAGTTGTGGTTCCAACAAGACGGCGCTACATGCCACACAGCGCACGCCACAATCGATTTATTGAAGGAAACATTCGATGAGCGCATAATTTCGCGGAATGGACCTGTCAATTGGCCACCAAGATCGTGTGATTTGACACCATTGGATTATTTTCTTTGGGGATATGTGAAGTCGCTCGTCTACGCCAACAAACCAGAAACGTTAGGGGAATTGGAAGCCAACATTCGTGGCGTTATTGCCGACATACGGCCCCATATGCTCGAAAAAGTGGTTGAAAATTGGACCTGTAGAATTGGCTTTATTCGAGCCAGCCGCGGCGGCCACATGCCTGAAATCATATTTAAACAGTAATGGCATAAAATTATCCTTCCAATAAAGCCAAATTAATGGTCATTAAGACGATTTTCTTGTGTTTTATTTCAATTCGAAGTTCTATACCTCTCAAAAAAACACCCTTTAGGTATTATTTACCTGATTTTTTATATTAAAATAAAAATATCATTAGACTTATCAATATTACTTTTTTTTATTAAACTTCAAACTCAAAAATATAACAAAGGGAAATTTTTAAGTTAATTGCAATATATACGAAGTATGTTCCTAGTGGGGCACGTTTTAGGGGCTAAAGGCTGTTCTAACTCGTGTTGACTGAAAATAACGTCAATTATGTATATAATATAAATATGGAAGAACAACATTAGCTTTCTTTTGAGATAATAATCGTGTTTCTGTTACTTACCGTTCTGGAGTTATGGCTAAATAAGTTAACTTTTGTGCCAAAAATTTGGATTTTTCAAACTTTGATCGACGGCTTAACATCGTTCAAATTTGGCCTAACTCAATATCTGGAAAGGTGAATCGTTTTATGGTGTCCAGACAAACCAAATTCGGACACCGATTTTTTGTTGACAATTATATATATCCAAATATATATCAAAATAATATATGTACATATATGTATACGAACCTAAATTTATATTTTCATCGGTTGAGTCTTATTTATTTCTTCTTATTTTTTTAAATAATAATTTATAATTTTTATTTTTATTTTAATTTTAATTTATATTTTTTTTTTCAACTTTAACTTTATCTCAATATTGTTATATATATTTACTTGCATTAACTTTGTTTTTTTAAACCCTAGACAGACATAGGATTTGCATACCATATTAGTATACTATACTACATGTGTGTTAACTTGTACTACAATTAAACCATAAAACAAGCTGGTTTATATCTGGTTTCAATACTACGAAAATAATCGTCATATAAATCGATTGTCAGTTCTTTTAATGACAGTTATATTTTATTTAATTTTTTTGTTTTTTTGATCAAAAGTAAAAACAAAAATACTAGTATATGTACTAGATACATGTCTGTCAAGGCAATTTAGTATCAAAAACCATAGAATTTGTATTATGGTATAGAAATCCTATGTCTGTCAGGGGTATAACGTAATACGTTCCTGTGCTATAAGTATAAGACTCAGTCTGTTGTACAGGAAATGGAATCAATAAATAAATAAATAAAAAAAAAATTTTAAACTCTCATACCTTCAACCCAAAGTTGACTGTTGATTTTACGTTTGTAAATTTAAAATTTAAGCTTCACTTATGGTTATTTCAACAGCGGTATAGGTAAATTTTTAATTTTCACTATGAGAGAATATATTTGGTTTTCTTATTTTTAGTAAATTATCAATGGGTAAAACATAAATGTTCAAAGTGTAGCCATATCTGCTGGTAGTCTGCCTCAATTGGTTTATTAGTATCGTCAAAATATATCTGTCATATATTGTTCAAATTTATATGAAAACTGTGATAACGAGTTAAAATTAAAGTTGCCAGTTTATTATTTTTGGGTACAGTTAATGTTTCTGTTGGTTGTTCTAGAAATGGTTTATTATTAAAACAATATTACTATATCAGATTAATGAGAACATACATAATTATACTTCGTGTAAATTAGAACTAAATAAGGCATAAGAGGCTACCGTCGCACAGTGGCTGAAAATCGTTTTTCATTGGCCAAAAGTGGATTTTTTTTTTGTCACCGATTTTTAAAATTTTTACACCTTTTTGGAGCTAATATATCCATATTAAGGTAGCCAAAAAATTAGGTTAAACTATTAATAATTGTGGGCGTGACATGCTGTCAAACTCAACTGTTTTTTTAATTTCAGAAAAAGGTGTTTTTTATTTGTTTTTTTGTCAAAAATAAATGGTTACTACTCGCAAGCTATCATCGATAATGGCCTGCGGTCGTTTTTATAATGTTGGTAGGATTATAGTATTTAGTTGGTGTAAGTGGTTACCGCTCTAGCGTTTAAAATTAGGGGTGTTCTGAAATATTTATGAAACTACTATATTTTTCTGAAATTTAAACTTTAGTGGAATAGAACTTCTAGGGAACAAAAGGGAACAAGAAACGTGTACCACCCGAAGAAAAGTGAAAGTGTCTTCTTTAACCCTATATATACTTTTGCACCCGCCACGACCCGCCGGTAGAACACTTTTTTAATTTTAATGAAATTACTCTAAAAAAATTCAAATTACGATAATTTAAACAGCCCTATAGTTACTCGTATACAATGGTGTATTAAATTTTCACTTTTTCGCCTAAAGGTTTATGTTTTTTTACTTTAGACTACGTAAAACTAAAATAATTAAATATAATACCTGCGAAAGGGTTTTATGGCTTTGTTTTGATTAGCAAAAAAATAAGTCATACAAATATCACAATAGGTTCTACAGTAAACATATGATCTCTTTCTAATATACCTGTTATCAACTGTTAGGGTCAACCAAAGTCATAAACAATTTTATAATAATAATCGCGACATTAAACCACTAAAGAAAAAAAAACCCAATATTGGCCAGATACTAATTAGTTTTACCTGATATTAACCCTTTCGGCCGCACTTGAATTTAGCTGTGACTACCAAGAGCATCACATATTTTTTCATGACTTTTTACTGTGGATCAAATGACGACTTATGGAACATATACTAAAAATCAGTTATGATTTGGATTTCGGGTCTTCAGGATCCATAAGAAACAATGGAACCAACAAAGAGTTAAGAAGTTCAAAAAAGAAACATGTTCAAGATGAATATCGCAAATTTGGATTAATTATAGATCAGCCAAAACAAGGGTCAGGCAATACAAATAATGACAATACCGCACGAAGATTCTTTTTAGATCCAGAAACAGCATCTGAAATAACAGGAGTGGATTTAAACCTTGTTTTCAGATTTAAAATAATCCTAGAAGTACTTGCGTGCAATGAAGAAATTGACGCTAGACAATTTGGAGATTATGCTAAGGAAACTGCAAAAATATATACAACCAACTACCCATAGAGAAATATGTCTGCAACAGTTCACAAAATCCTTTATCATGGAGAAGATATCATTAAATATCATTTGGTGCCACTTGGAGATCTATCAGAGGAGGCTCAGGAAAAAAGGAACAAGGATTACAGATTTTATAGAGAGCAAAATACTAGAAAAATTTCACGAAATTCCACAAATGAAGATCTATTTAATATATTATTGGCAACATCAGATCCGTTTATATCCAATATTCGAAATCAATGGAAAGTGGAACATCGGGATTTAGATGAAGAAGCCAAAAAACTACTAAAGAACAGAAATAGCGCAGAACAAAATATAGAATATTTGCAATCAATATTTGTTTCAAATGAATAATAATTATAATTGCCTTCATTGTTATTTAAGTACGAAAAACATAGTATTAGTAAATAATTCTTTAAAAAAACCCGACTTCAAAATTTTGGCCAAATAAAATGTTGGATTAATTTTCAAAAATGTTTAATATAACTAATGTTGTTGCACTTTTTTGATTGAAAGAAAGAATTTTGAAAATCTTGTTAATCTTCTAAAAAATCGGTTTATGCTAAATCTATAATGTTTTCCCATTAACAGAGCTAAATTTTGACATCCATATTCGATATATTCTTAAAAATCGGTTTATGCTATATATCCCCGATATATCTCAATCAATTTCTGAAATTTAAATTTTTTTTACCTTAAATATATTTTTCTGCAAGCCATATATTCCAAATAAAAAAATTATTTTTAAAATTGATTCATAAATCACGAAGTTATTCAACAATTTATAAGAGAAGCGCAGAAAAAATATAGATAACGGTAAATAAAAAACCGTATGTCCGTCCGATCTTCATAAAAATTAAATGGGACCCACCTGCAAGCAAACCCTTTCAAACAAAAAAATTAAAATTGGTTCAGAAATGGTTATCGTGGAACAAACATAAAAAAGCAACATACCATTCGAATTGATAACCTCCTCCTTTTTGAAGTCGGTTAAAAATAATAATAAATAGAACCTACTATTGTTACAAATGCTAATAAAATCTATTGCAGTTTTTATTTTTAAAATGTTTTTTAAAATTATCAAATCTGACAGCAAAAAAGAATAAATTTTTCTGTAGTAACAGCAAAATCTCCAGTGAATTTTACTATTTTTTTTAGTGTAAACATTTTTTTGAGTGTAAAAATTTTTTTGAGTGTAACATTAAAAAAATTCCATTATCACAAAAAATTATTATAATTATTATTAAGTTCCAAATATTAAATTTTTTCATATGTAAATAAAAAAAATAAACCCATATTTCACTCCAAAAGTTAAAAAAAATCAAAAGTTCAATTTTGACCTAGAAGTCCTTAAAAAGTCATCAATCAATTTTAATGTAATTACAACTGAGCCAAGCTGAACTAAATATCTATCCGTATAAGTGTTGATCGACCTTTTTTTGTTTGCTATTAATAGTTTATATAGTTTCCTATATGCAGGCTTTCAAGGTCATTAATTTAATGTAAATAAAAGATTATTTATTTCATTTTCTATTAAATCCGACGTTTCGTTGGTATTCTTTCCAACTTCTTCAGGGATTTGAGTTTTTTATTAAAATATAAATCTTTTTTGTCAGTTTACATCAATTTATGATTTATACACAGTATTTTTTTTTTGTATATGTGGACAACACAACACAAAACTTAAATTATTTAAAAAATTAATGTAAATTAAAATATACATATATCACAGAAAATTTGTCCTTTTTTCTTGGTCACAGTTGTTATTAGTACTAAAGTATTGCAATGGTGTAGTGAAAAATTACTTCAATATTTTGATCGGTTCAAAAGTTACAGAATTTTGGCCAATGAAAAACGATTTTCAGCCACTGTGCGTCGTATATTCAATTCTTAATAAACACAATTTTCGTGTACTTTAATTAAAAATACTTTTTTTGATTATTTAAATTGTATATGAAGACTAACTGCTTAAAAGTATTTATTATATTGTTACGAAATTGCATTTCAATTTAAATTTAACGGTCGGTAGAGTCAATTTCGATAACCATGTGAACATTTGATGAAAAATCGGCAGACTAGATATAGTGCATATCTGAATCATGAATAGTTAAGTTTAGGAAAATATAATAACGAAGTACAGAAAGATTTCAAATCTTCAAATTTTATATAGGACTCCTGAACTTGACGTATATTGTATAAATGTGCTTAGGGCCGCCAATACAAATTGGTATATCTTGAATATTGAAATTTTTTAAGAATAAATTTGGAATAATAAATGACCTTAACCAGTGATTAATGACATGTAAATATTATTTATCCCTTTCAGATCGTGATGCATCGATTGTGCGGGTGGGTTTCGGTTTCAATATTTTTGCTTCTGTTAATCTAATTTGAAAGAGACTGACATGCATGATGCTGATTGTTTTTTATACTCGTATTTGCTTCTCACATTTTTCTTCTGTTTGATTTACAGTTACTTGAATTAATGCGAAATTCTTCAGTCAAATTTCAGTTTTGCAAAATGAGCCGGGGAAATAAGTAAGTGTCTTTAATTACAAAAGTATTTATCGTTTACAAATAATGAAGTGCACACACACATACATACATATGTATTAACTGAAAAAATTATAAATTTTGGTGAGAAATATTAATGAAAATCGACCGAGATGCATCAAGTGTGCGTGTCCTGAAAATCCATGGAGGATATAAAAACGATAACAAATCACATATTCTAAAAATTATAAAAAAAATTTGCGTCAGGTCTGAAAGGGTTATCACATACATAAGTGGAAAGAATATATTCTGTAATCGATGCAAACTAAATATTTTCAATAGAACATTATCAAAAAATAAAAATATAGATCAATTGGACTTGCGCCGTGAAGAAATAGCAAAAAAAAGGTTACATCGGATTGTCATTTAAAAGATAGAATAAAAACCATTCTGTAAGAAAAAGTGTGGATAATAATTACTAAATAAATAAATAATTTTTTAACTCTTCAGTTTTATTTTTTTAATTATGATGTGGGTAGCAAAGCACACCGGATGTTAGCTAGTTTTGATATAAAATAACAAATGTTGACTAAAAATTTAATATTTATAATTAAGAAATAAAAATGTAATACCAAAAACATTTACATATTCTACTTTTATTCTACCAACAAGTCGTAAATTCTTTTGGTTTTTAACTATTTGATCAAACAATTATTAGATTGATCAAATAAAAAGCGTAAAATAAAATTTACTATATAATAATAAAATTCAATACAACTTTAGTAAATATATTGATTTGTAATTTGGAAAATGTGCAAAAAATTAAGAACAAATTTCCAAGATCAAATTTAAGTTTTTTAGGTACCTACTCGTATTTGTGTGAATAGTGGTCACACTATTGTCACACTAGAAAAATATTTTGTACATATGTATGTCGGTAAAATATGTTGTTTGGTGAAAATCTTTTTCTTTTTTCGTTGTTTGCTCTAAATTTTGTTTGTGTTCAGAAATAGGCAATTAAGTATTTGACGAAAAATTACAAATGTTAGCCAAATATGACCGTACCTTAAGATGTTTGTTTTTGAGCTGAATAACTAAATAGTAAAAATGTTGGAAAAAATCGTAATTATTATTCTTCCCAAAGTAAAATATGTACAAATATTTTAGTGTTTATTAGAAATAAGTATACTACTGACTTTTAAAACATAATGAAGAAGTATCTTCTATTTTCCCTGGCGTATTTGTTAACGAATTTTTATTATTTCCTATTACTATTACTGTTTTACATTTAATAACTATGACTAGAAAAGAAACTGAATAAATATACAGTGAAATCTCCCATGAGCGGACACGGAAGGGACCGTTGAAATGTGTCCGTACAAGGGGACTGTCCAGCCAAGAGAAAATTACAAATTTAAATCAACAAAACTTGGCCTAATATTGTTTGTTTTTATTAAAAAAAAAAATATAAAAAAAAACAATTCAATTGGGTTTAATAACAAAAAATTATGGCATATATTACAAGCTGTTGGTCAAATAGGTTTCTATACCATACGTATGCACCACAAACATTGCAAGAATTGGTATTGTCAACTCTCCGAAGCAGAAGCGTAAATTGTAAAAAAAACGTTAGATTTAAAATATTATATAAGAGAGAAAATATTTACCACACCCACATTTAACTATGTATGTATGTATGTTATGTGATGTAGTAAATATGATAAACCGTGCCCTGTTGTTAAAGCGAACAAATTAAAAGGGTCTTGGCAAGCTTATTTGTATTTTATGACATGAACAATTCGGAAAAAAATAAGCTAAATGTCCGTCCAATAGAATTGTTTTTATCTAGCGGATGTCCTCGTCCGCTCATGGGAAGCGTCCGTTCAAAGGAAAGCGACTGTAATGCTTTTCTTATGGAGCGCTGCCGGGACCTGGCAAAAATGTCCGTTTAATGAGGGTGTCCGCTTATTAGAAGTGTCCATTAAGGGAGATTGCACTGTATATTTATATAACTTTTTTTACATTATTTACAAGAGATGTAGAGAAAAAAAATATATTTGGTTTTGTATAGTATTTACATTGTCCACGTTATAAAGTTCTTTTTAATTAACTATCCTAATTATGCATCCTATGGGGATACAACAGAGGAAATGTACAAAACTGGTATTCAAATGATAATCCCTTTAATGTGCCCAAAAAGGAGAAAACAGCAGAAAGCGCGAGAAGACAAAAACGTTTGCGTACATAATCTTAATTTAATATTATGATTAGAACGAAACAGCAGTAACGACTGTGATGATGATGGCCACCTACTATGTATTTTACGTACATGATTATGATGAAGCAAAAGGAATACACAAAAGGAGTACTTACATTTATTTTAAAGAAAATTTAAAAATATGTATTAAAAATTTAGGTTTTAATTCTAATTGGTCAGTTAGTGTACGAACATACATATGTAAATTACCAAAGTAATTGACAATTCTACTTCTCAAATTTTGTAAAACTCCCCAAAGAATATTTAAATTAAATGTAAACTTAAATTTTATTGTTGGTCCAAGTTATTGCCAAATAAGTTGATAGTCCATAGCTTAGTTTGATGTTGTATTTTATATTTTTTCATCTGCAATTAAATTAAAAAAATATCTTTTAATATATTTTACTAATAAATTATAAGTTAAGCTAATTGATCAATCCCCAATTAGCCACAAGTGGTGAATGAGAGTATCCATATATAAGTTTGTCATTCTGTGTGCAACGTTGACAATGTATTCTTGATCAATGAACTTTATTTGGGGGCTATGGTGAAATATGGACCGAACCAAACAAACTATGTTTTGTGATATCTTTTTACATTAAACTTATTTTGCTGAATTCTGTATGGATATTTCAATTTGATCCAAACTTCAGGAAGACATTTGTATGGGGCTGAGATATATAATGAAACGATTCTTTGTATTTTATCACAGTTTGTCATAGATATAACGTGTACTAAATTAGTATATAAAATATATAATATAATTATAGAAGAAAACTATCAAATTTGTTAAGAGGTTGTCACATATTGATTCATAGCACTGGTTCTAATATTTATATCGAACTTTCTGACAAAATTGTAAATATTTTTTGGACGTGAGAGTGTTTTACAGAGACAAATAGACGGACATAGCTCATTCGCCTTTGAATTTCATAAGGATCAAGAAAATATAAACGTAATTGGGTCTCAGATGAATATTTCTCAATGTTACGAACGGAATGCTTAAGGAATAAATACACTTATTCACTACTTGCGATGATGGAGGGCAGTGATGTTCAGCCCATACAAAAATTGTTTAAAAATTTTACACACATTTGTTATGCTCTTTTAAAAACTTTCATTCAGTCGTCGTTGACAGTGTTGTCAACTTGGTGCGTTTCGCATCATTTTTGATGCTTCTTTAAATTTATGGTGCGAAAAATTTCTTAGTTGGTGCACTTTTCTTTTAATTTCGGTGCGTTTTTTTAATTTTTCCGAAAACATGAAATCTTTATTTTTACTAATTTTTAATTGCAGTTTTTTAATAATCCATTATCATGAAATCTATACGATGAAAAAGGACCCCACTGAACGCATTTTATATATGAATGTATGATAATCAAACATTCGTCACATGATGGTTATTACTAAAGCTGAATAGGATGAAAATTTTTGTTTGAAAATAAAATTAGCATTTTAAACATCAAAATAAAAATTCTTGTGTAGCCTGATTGGTCTATTGAATTGTAGAGGAACAATCAGGGTTAGAGTCCCAGTGAACCCCTAACAAATTTTATTGAATATGGTCAACGAAGTACTACAAGTACTTAAAATAGAAAACAAAAATATTTAAAAAATATTTTTATTATTACTTTTATTACTAATCGTTAATTTCTTTTTAAAAAGTTGTCAACCTTTATTTTTTTTTTTTTGTAAACACTGAACTGTTGACTGTTTTATTGTTATATTTATAATACAAAAATATTATATTTTTATGTGAAACTAGCTGTACCCTGCGCGCGTTGCAACGCTACCAATTAAAATAAATTTGAAAGAAAGACATTACACAAATATTCAATTAATTTTGAGTAATTTTACTGATTTTTCTCATTTTGAAAAAAGAAGGCGGTCAAAAGAAGTATTCTTAATCAGGCCGGAGTCTTATCTATATTCCGTCAAACTTTTAGTATGGTCGGTCCAGCGGTCTGGCCTTCCCAGCAGTCGTTGTGCTGCAAGAGATCTTAATTTTTACCTCACCTAGAGTAACATGAGTGCCCCGATAGACTAGGCGATAGTTTGCTGGACAATCAGTCAGAGGGTTGCGGGTTCGATTCCTGCCAAAGACTCTGGGTGTTTTCTGCAGATAAGCCAAAAAGCTTCGCAGTTTGTGTTTGTTAATTGTAAAAAACTGACATCTGAACAACTTGTTACTGGTGGTTGTGATATAAAAAAAAAAAATATGTTAAAATCCGAGTACAATCAATTACACAATTTAAGAAAGTAGGAGTATATATATAAGAAGCTTTGGCACATAAAATTTTTATTTTTACCTCGCCTTCAGTAAGATGTGTATACAAATTGTTTGAAGTAAATTTTTAAAAACCTATGCAGAAGAAATTAATCAAATTAAAAAAGTGGGCGTTAGAGTAGGCGTGGTCGTACCAACTAAGAAACCTTCCGGCACTCATACACAACAACTTTGCCGAAGATCTTCAGATGATCAGATGCATAGTTTACGAGTCTATAAAGGGCATACAAACGAACATTAATTTATATTTATATACATAGATTAAATATTTACTTTGTATGGGAGCTGACACGCCCACTGGTACGATTCCGCCATTTTTTTCTGATTATTCAAATCAGTAACATATGGGATACTGCAATGTTTCAAAACTCTTGCTATCACAATAGTTAAGAAATATGATGTTATTCAATTTATGTGGGAGGGGCCGCGGCCACTTGAAATATATATAGCCGAAAACCTAATTTGAACTATAATTATTGCTGGCCCAGATATAAAAACAATCATATAAAACTTTGTTAATAAAGAATTAGTTAAACACCTATTAAAACTAATTAAATAATATTACCCGACTTTAATGTTACTTTTAAACGTTTACACTTTTTTAAATCTGTTCATGGTGGTGTTAATCTTTATAATTAGAATTTATGAAATTAATAAGCTTTTAGATATGTATGTATGTAATATGTATTATTGGCCTCACACTACAAATGATTTTATTCAATTAGTTACGATTTTAATTTCTCCATCTGCTTCTAGAATATGACTGATTATTGCTTAAACTTTAGACCCAAGAGAAATTTCCTCTTGGCTAATGAATAGCGAATGCAACAACGAGTGTAAATAAAATTACAATATTCGTGTGCATTTTAAAAATAATAAAAAAGGCTCTAACAAAAAAATATCAGTTTTAAAAATGTTTACAATTCAAGAGCAATAACAAAGATAAAAACGTATTTTTACAATTTCTCTAAAGTATCATTATTTATAAATAAATAAAAATTTAAAGTGGCATATGCCTTCTTCTTTGTTAAGTCCATTAATACGAGGGTGATTTATAAAATTAACCATTATTTGAATATATTCACTTTCTATAAATAGGATAGCTAAATAAATACATGAATTAAAAGCAATTGTGATTTAAATTTACGCTAATATAATTTGCGATATGCACGGCTGAGAATCTCGTGTAGTAAAAAAATAAATTTTTATCAAAACAATGTTCAAAATCATCAAACATTAACGTTCACCATTAGGGCCCATACACCTTTGTAAAAGTAGTGGTTACTCTTATTAAGTTTGACATCCCATTTGTAACACATTGAAAAATTGTTCGTTTAGTATTGAATATGGTCTACTGCATTTTGTCCCTATTTAAGCACCATATTATCAGGTAGAAATTCGACAAAGCATCAAATACGAGTACATTACAATCGACATACGGCATTGTATGAAGATCAGCCCATAATTACTCGAAGCTTCCATATGACTACCACATCTAAAAAACACATTAATCTAAATAAATATTTTATAAATTTCGTTCTCAAACAGAAAATGGAACTATTGGATTTTGTGAACAGCAGTAAAAAATTGGTCCACTTCCATAATAGCTAGAAAACTCCTAAATATATCGTGATTGACTTAAATTTTAAAATTAATAAGCCTCATAGAAATCACGGTACAATATATTATCCCTTTCAGACCTGACGCAAAACTACCAGGAATTTTTTTATAATTTTGTGATTTCTACAGCGTATATTTATATCCTTCAGAGATTTTCAGGACATGCACACTTGATGTATATCAGTCGATTTTCGTTAATATTTGTAACTAAAACACATTTTTATCGCCTGACACGATTTCAATTAGTTTGAAATATTAAAATTTATCATTTTTTAGGTAATTGTATCGTATACGAGTACATATGTGCACTTAATTATTTGTTAACGATTCCATTATCAGGAAATCTATAAAAGATAGACTTTTTAAAATGTGTAAGGTTAATATTGATATCCATATGAATATATCAGTGAAAATTGGGCGGACTTTGAGCCCAGGTATAAAGTAAATATTAATGTAAGAATATTTTGAAGAATACAATAGGGAAAATCTTCTAATTTCGAGTAACAATAGGTGAAGTGGATCCACTTTTAAACAGGATTTAATTTGTGAATTTAGCTCCAATTAGTGTCCAATGAAAGCTTTCCTTAATGTTTCACATTTTATTTCAAATGGGAAATGTATATAAATAGCATTTAACACAAATACAAATTTTAAAAACGGCGAAAAGTTATTTTTTCAATAACTGAAATGGCGTGCTTTTAAAGTATTGTTGAAGGCTGAATAAAACTTCGCTTCAAATCATTAAGAAACTGAAGATACAATAAATATGTAAATAAATAAAATTAAAAAACTATAAATTACATTGAATATTATCAGTAATTTTCAAACATTAAAACTTTTTTAGCTACTCATATATTGGTACAAAAAATAAAAATTTTCATTCAGTTTGTATTATTAAGTACGTTTAATTGAACAACAAAACGTTTTTTTGAAACATTTTCGTTAATCGGAATGAGTATATTTGGCCAAGTTGGAAATATTTACCAAAACTCTTACACTTTTTAAAGTAAAAATTCACTATCTTCATATAAATATGCTTCATTTAAATGTTTCACGAAATAAAACAACAAAAATAAATAATATACAAGTTAATCGAAAGTACAACCTCAACTATTTTATTTTTATGTGCCGTGTAAATTTTTGAAATTCTGTTTCTGTTTAATTCCAGTATTACTTTTTTAAAATTTTAAACTGTTAGATTTTTAGAATTTGTTACAAAATATTTTCAATTGGAATTGAAAGTGCAGCACTTATTGTCTTATTTCAAATTAAATCGAAAAATTCATTATTTTAGTAAACAACAATAATGAATCTCATTAATGTTTATATACCTATAGAGTGATCCATCTAGACTTTATTCGTTTCATTGTTTAACAATTCACCATTAAAAGGCTTTTGCGCACAATAATTTCATTATTTTGATTAGTAGCTAATTACGGGCCTGAGATTTGGTTGCCAAGATCGTGTTATATCACACCTCTACATGTTTTCTTTGATACCTGTAGCAATACTGGAAACATTCGTAAATCACAAGACATTATTTTTAAAAAGTAATTGTCTTGGATTGTTCTTTCGAGCAATGATTCCGACATCCAGTTCGGTTGGGAAAAATAAAAAATACTTTGACTGATATATTATCCTCGTATATGATGAAAATTTACCTGAACAAATTTAAAATTGCTTGTGAATATTATACAAGAAGATAAAAATTATTCAAAGAATGAAAATAATGTTCGCATTCTCACATAAACATTATATACTATAAAGTACCCTGCAGTGACGGCAGTAACCAGTGATCGCAAGTAAGTACTTAAATAGTATACGAAAAGCATGAGTACTTACTTTTGATACCACTGGTAATGCCAAAGTTCCACTCTTATATAAAAAAGAAGAACATAAATGCGAGAATCCAAAAAACTATTAATTTTCTGTGTTTCTTCTTTGCTTTGAGGTGTTTGTTGCGCACAACACCATGCTGTTACTATAGTCTCTCTTAAGAGAGAGAATGCAAAAATGTGCCGTTATCCCACATAAAATCTAGTTGCGGCTATGCCACAAACGAAATGACTTCTGAGAGGTAATGACTTAGGTAACAAGTGACTACATCCTATGACATCTCCATGTTAAACTCGTCACTCATTAACATTGCCAGAGGTATGGCCGGTAAGTACTGGTGATTATTGGTAAGTAGTTACATCACGAATCATTCACAACTTACCCTGATTGCTGGGTATGTACTTATTCATGTCGTAACAATTACTGCTTCACAACACCACGAGAATAACAAAACTCAGAAGTACTCGTAGCGACGTTAATTCAATATTAATATTGCCAATACGTGGCCAAATGTTCGCACACTTAAATATACAAACATCCACCGAAATACTTAAATGGTGTCTTCGCTTGAATTTCTACTCAAGAGAAGAGTGCTCAACATTCCGCATACAAATTGTATATTTTGTGCAAAAGTACTAAAAGATACAAGCGAAATCTCATTCTATTGCCTTTCTTTGGTATGAGATTCACTTTTTATTTTGTCATAAAAATATTTATGCTCGTGTAATAAGCCTTCACGCTTTTAATTATCTATGTACGAGTACATTAGCTTTATATTTAGGATACCAAGTCCCTTGTGATCATTGCTTTAAATTTTCACTCATTAATTTTTTTGTTCTTGTCCAACATTTTCGTAATAGCAATAAAACAATTGTGTGTCGTTTTGCCGTATTGTTGGTTGGTGTTATTAGGATTTATTTGTTGGCTAAAGGTGAGTAAATGTAAATTGAAAATAAACTGGTAAATAACCAGGCAACTGCGAATATTGTTTAATACTTTTATTTGATTAATAAATGATTTGTTATTTGCTAAACTGTTGTTTATTTACTGTTATTGTTAACAGTGGTCAACCATATGTTGTCTGTAATTCCCACCTAATTATCTAAAATTAGATTGCAAAAAAGTGTACATACATTTACATAAACAAATGTGGAATTTAGTTATATTCATGATAACGATGTGTTTATACCCTAGGGTATAAAGTTAGGGTATATTGGATTTGCGCTGATGTTTGTAACGCTCAAAAATATTCCACGTGACAAGGTTTATAGGTGTCTGTGACGGGAACTAATAATAATCTTTTAAGGATGATATCAAGTACTACATCAAACCCATTGCCAGAACAAGTTCTGAACAATGACAGAAATACTAACCATTTGGCATTTTCCGTCCACGATGTTCACAAGGGACACCAGACATAAATTCTACCCTTATTCTACCCTTTGTGGCCCAGGATGATCACAATTCTAACGATACAGCAGCTTTCGCCAAGGAGCGTTAATAATATGTGTTTTGTAAATGAGCGGGAAGTTGACCAAAGTGGATTTGTGGAAGGTAGTAGCGAGGGCCGCTACTACCTACGTATATGATAAATTAAACTTCGCGGATGCGATGGAAAGATGAAGACATGTCATTTTTGGCATGTGCTAAGGCTGAGCTCATCCATAGAAGAGGAGTACGCTTCATGTGTCATGCTTTTCAAGAGCGATTCGGATACGGCACTTTCGAAGCAATTAAGAAAATGAGACAAATGAATGAATATATGGTTAAGACCTTTCATTTTTGTATTATTGCTTTAGACAATAAGTGAACCAGTGAACATCAAACCATCTGAAATCGTGACTGAGTCAATGAGAACTACAATGATGTTGTTCTGCACAGACCGTCTGGTTATCTAGATGAGATATTTCTACACAATCTCGAAACCAGACGGCGCACAGTGGCTGAAAATCGTTTTTCATTGGCCAAAAGTCGAATTTTTTTTGTCACCGATTTTTAAAATTTTTACACCTTTTTGGAGCTAATATATCCATATTAAGGTAGCCAAAAAATTACGTTAAACTATTAATAATTATGGGCGTGGCATCATGTCAAACTCAACTGTTTTTTTAATTTCAGAAAAAGGTGTTTTTTATTTGTTTTTTGTCAAAAATAAATGGTTACTACTCGCAAGCTATCATCGATAATGGCCTGCGGTCTTTTTTATAATATTGGTAGGATTATAGTCTTTAGTTGTTGTAAGTGGTTACAGCTCTAGCGTTTAATACTAGGGGCGTTCTGAAATATTTCTGAAAGTACTATATTTTTCTGAAATTTAAACTTTAGTGGAATAGAACTTCTAGGGAACAAAAGGGAACAAGAAACGTGTACCACCCGAAGAAAGGTGAAAGTGTCTTCTTTAACCCTATATATACTTTTGCACCCGCCACGACCCGCCGGTAGAACACTTTTTTAATTTTAATGAAATTACTCTAAAAAAATTCAAATTACGATAATTTAAACAGCCCTATAGTTACTCGTATACAATGGTGTATTAAATTTTCACTTTTTCGCCTAAAGGTTTATGTTTTTTTACTTTAGACTACGTAAAACTAAAATAATTAAATATAATACCTGCGAAAGGGTTTTATAACTTTGTTTTGATTAGCAAAAAAATAAGTCATAAAAATATCACAATAGGTTCTACAGTAAACATATGATCTCTTTCTAATATACCTGTTATCAACTGTTAGGGTCAACCAAAGTCATAAACAATTTTATAATAATAATCGCGACATTAAACCACCAAAGAAAAAAAAACAATATTGGCGAGATACTAATTAGTTTTACCTGATATTAACCCTTTCGGCCGCACTTGAATTTAGCTGTGACTATCAAGAGCATCACATATTTTTTCATGACTTTTTACTGTGGATCAAATGACGACTTATGGAACATATACTAAAAATCAGTTATGATTTGGATTTCGGGTCTTCAGGATCCATAAGAAACAATGGAACCAACAAAGAGTTAAGAAGTTCAAAAAAGAAACATGTTCAAGATGAATATCGCAAATTTGGATTAATTATAGATCAGCCAAAACAAGGGTCAGGCAATACAAATGATGACAAAACCGCACCAAGATTCTTTTCAGATCCAAAAACAGTATCTAAAATAACAGGAGTGGATTTAAACCTTATTTTCAGATTTAAAATAATCCTAGAAGTACTTGCGTGCAATGAAGAAATTGCCGCTAGACAATTTGGAGATTATGCTAAGGAAACTGCAAAAATATATACAACCAACTACCCACAGAGAAATATGTCTGCAACAGTTCACAAAATCCTTTATCATGAAGAAGATATCATTAAATATCATTTGCTGCCACTTGGAGATCTATCAGAGGAGGCTCAGGAAAAAGGGAACAAGGATTACAGATTTTATAGAGAGCACAATACTAGAAAAATTTCATGAAATTCCACAAATGAAGATCTATTTAATATATTATTGGCAACATCAGATCCGTTCATATCCAATATTCGAAATCAATGGAAAGTGGAACATCGGTATTTAGATGAAGAAGCCAAAAAACTACTAAACAACAGAAATAGCGCAAAACAAAATATAGAATATTTGCAATCAATATTTGTTTCAAATGAATAATAATTATAATTGCCTTCATTGTTATTTAAGTACGAAAAACATAGTATTAGTAAATAATTCTTTAAAAAAAACCCGACTTCAAAATTTCGGCCAAATAAAATGTTGGTTTAATTTTCAAAAATGTTTAATATAACTAATGTTGTTGCACTTTTTTGATTTTTTTTTTTTTTTTTTTTTTTAATTTTTTTTTTTTTTTTTAATAAAAAAAAAACACCCAGAGTCTTTTGGCGGGAATCGGTTTATGCTAAATCTATAATGTTTTCCCATTAACTGAGCTAAATTTTGACACCCATATTCGATATATTCTTAAAAATCAGTTTATGCTATATATCCCCGATATATCTCAGTCAATTTCCAAAATTTTCATTTTTTTTTACCTTAAATATATTTTTCTGCAAGCCATATCTTCCAAATAAAAAAATTATTTTTAAAATTGATTATAAATCACGAAGTTATTCAACAATTTATAAGAGAAGCACAGAAAAAATATAGATAACGGTAAATAAAAAACCGTATGTCCGTCCGATCTTCATAAAAATTAAATGGGACCCACCTGCAAGCAAACCCTTTCAAACAAAAAAGAATTTTTAAAATTGGTTCAGAAATGGTTATCGTGGAACAAACATAAAAAAAGCAACATACCATTCGAATTGATAACCTCCTCTTTTTGAAGTCGGTTAAAAATAATAATAAATAGAACCTACTATTGTTACAAATGCTAATAAAATCTATTGCAGTTTTTATTTTTAAAATGTTTTTTTAAAATTATCAAATCTGACAGCAAAAAAGAATAAATTTTTTTGTAGTAACAGCAAAATCTCCAGTGAATTTTACTATTTTTTTAGTGTAACATTTTTTTGAGTGTAAAAATTTTTTTGAGTGTAACATTAAAAAATTCCATTATCACAAAAAATAATTATAATTATTATTAAGTTCTAAATATTAAATTTTTTAATATGTAAATAAAAAAAATAAACCCATATTTCACTCCAAAAGTTAAAAAAAATCAAAAGTTCAACTTTGACCTAGAAGTCCTTAAAAAGTCATCAATCAATTTTAACGTAATTAAAACTGAGCCAAGCTGAACTAAATATCTATCCATTAAAAAAAAAATTACTTCAATATTTTGATCGGTTCAAAAGTTACAGAATTTTGGCCAATGAAAAACGATTTTCAGCCACTGTGCGGCGAGCCAAATCAAGGACTGCTCGACATTTACAAATATACCTTATTGAAGAGAATTGATTACACATCAGAAATCATTGGGGCAGAGAAAATCTCACAAGGTATGCAAGTGGCGAAATATGGCATCCGATATGTCCATGAAACATTTATAACGATCGGTCCATAATTAGTCACAGCGCCAATATTAGACAAAGTTCCGAAAATCATTTAATAATATTTCCACAGAAGTCATGTTACTAAACTTTATGATAAAAACATTTCTAAAAAAAACAGTTTTTGTTCATATATTGGACTTGGTGCAGGCTACTATATGGTTGGCCTTGCTCGTCTATACTTTTTTACTTGTTTTTTTTTCAAAACGTTGGTTTATTTTCTTTCTATAAACCGGTTTCTTTTGAACACAGAGCGAAAACTGTCTAATAGAAACAAGAAGATTTTCTCTGTGAAACGCTTTTAGGGTGAGGAGTATTCCGGCAGAAAGAAACGAAGATTTTTTAAAGAGATTCCTTATTATTTTTATGGTATAAATCTCTTTAATTTTTTCAATAAGTAAAACACACAAAATTAAAAAGATAAGCTTGTTATTTACCACGTTTTTACTCAATTTCCGTTATTTTTGACACCAAAAACACAATCCATAGAGCACAACTTTTTGATTCTATTAGATTTTCTTATGAATTGCATAAAAAAAGAATATTTTATAAATTTCATTAGTCTACGTCATAATTTGTTTCAAAAAGGTACTTCTAATAGATTTTATTAGGCTACTTAATACGCTGTTTTTTTATTAGGTATTCCTTACTGATTTTGTTAGGTTTCTATTTGATCATGTGCAAATTATCTTATTGAATTTGTTAATAAGAATATCTTCTTGATTATAGTAGCTGGCTTGTTAGTTCATGAATGCATACAAATCATCACAAAGACAATTTGCATGTTTGCGTGTTTGTACAGGGTGGCCAAAAGAAACCAAGGGGTGTAAAAGTTTAATAACTTTTTCGTTTATTAATTTTTTTTTATTATTTTTTCTTTCATTATGTAAAAATCGTAAGTTTTCTTCTTGATTTTTTGAAAAAGGTTTTCCTTAAAAAAATAAGAATTTCTTCTTGAAAAAAAAACCATAGAGAAATCTTATAAATGTTGTTCTATTTTACTATGTATTTGTTATGTACTGTTCTCTCTGTAAATTGCAAACAAAAGCGAAAAAATACAGTCAGGTATGTGCAAAGTTTAAACTGAGTCCTATTCCACATATTTAGTTCCCATCAGAAAGATTAGACTAAATTTTATATCATTATTTACGAGATATTTTATATTCGAAATAAATAACAAATACATATAATAAAATTTAAAAAAATAACTATATTAAATTTTATACTAAATCAGATTTTTGGTGAATTTCAAATTATTCCCATTATAAGTTATTAACATCATAAAATTAAAAATAATCAACCACATTATTGTTGCAGCGAAAACGGGGGTCCTCCAAATCATACCTATTTTTGATGTAACGCAATTAATATCAAAATGTCTTCTTTTCAGGGAAGGCTTGAAAGTCTCAAAAACGGGGTTTAGTAGTTTTTTTTAGTTAAAACTGTCTTGAAGAAATATTTTTTAATTTTAAATATACCGATTTTTGTAGAATTATTTTCTTAAAAAACTAACAAACTTATTGGTAATTTAAAACGTCTTTAAATAATCCGGTATTAAAAAAAACATACTATGTCTAAAAAAGTAAAAGTGTTGTATTCGGCTGTTACAAATTTTATAACCCACCAGCAATACCGAATTTGTTCAATTTAAAATTCAACCATTTAAATGTCATCGACAACTAAATATGTATAGTGATAAGTCCAATAAAATTTTCAAATACATATTCTGATTTAAAACCTTTTCAGTTTCAACATAAATTATTATTTAAATTATTTTGATTATTTTATTAGGACTGGCGGGCATTTTATATGAAAATAAAATATATATATAATCGAATTGACTAATAAGTCGATTTTTGGTGCAAGTTATAATGAGAGATATATTCGCTTTAATATATTTTGCTGGTGTGGACTTTATGTAGAAGCAATGCGTAATTATGGACCGAGAGTCACAAAATCCATTTGTAAGATGAATTTGTTTTAAACTTTTTTTTATCAATACAGATATTTATGCACATTAATATGTTTTCGGATGTGGGCCTTAAATGAGCGTTTTTTCTATCATAAAATATTGTGCCGTTTGTTTCTATGGTTTATTTCGGTTGAATTTCGTCTCAAAAACGATATTTACAAGTGATTTATAAGTGTAAAAGTTATTCTCGGAAGTGGATTTCATACGTGCTGGCCAATTATAAATTTTCGATACAGATAAATCAAGTTTCAATGAAGAATGAAGCAATTAATATTGTCTTTTTTAAGTTGGAAATATATATTTAACATCATAAAATCGTTACATTCGTTTAACTATACATTCATATATTTATATACATATATGTATATTAAATTATGACATAAATAATATAAAATTAATAATTAATAAATAATTTATATAATAACATCAAATATATATATTTATAAGAGAAAAGTTTTATTCAGGCTACTAGTTCAAAATAATTAAGAATACTATTGTAAAGTACTGGAACAATTGGCAAATTGAAATGCATTTTCTACCCGGCCAAGGGCGTCTTCAGCAATCTTCATTGTCCACTATCACTCTGTAAATATCATCTATTTAACTCACCGTTTTTGAGAAATAGACAACAAAAACATACATAATACAATTGCTGTTATTGATCTACAAAAAAGGTAGACGCAGCAAGAAAAGCAAAAACAAATTTGTAATAATACAAGTTTCATAAACAATAATAAAGAATACACACACATTGTAAACGTACGTAAATTTCGTTCTAACTCACAACACGTTAAAAAGAAATATCATAATTCTTGTACTCTATTTCTGAAAAACGGTGAGTTAAATAGATGATATTTACAGAGTGATAGTGGACAATGAAGATTGCTGAAGACGCCCATGGCCGGGTAGAAAATGCATTCCAATTTGCCAATTGTTCCAGTACTTTACAATAGTATTCTTAATTATTTTGAACTAGTAGCCTGAATAAAACTTTTCTCTTAAAAATTAAGAAATATTAGTTCATTTTTCATCTCTATATATATTTATGTTTTTCCAAAGAAAAATATAATAATTAATAAATAAAAATAATAATATATAATATATATAAATATATATTGATCAGTTGTAAACACAAAATTAATATGAATACTAAAAAAATCGACTAAAAGTCAAAAAATAAGAACATTTCAAACAACATAAACTTTTAAATCAAAATGGAAAAAATCTCACACATCCTTTAAAAAAAGCGTGGGACGCGTTGTTATAAAACAAAATGCTCAATTATTGAGAATTCGTAGCTTTAAACATGATTGGTTGTATTTCTTTTGGCCTGAAATATTAAAATGTACTCACAGCAGTCATGTTTTTAAAAACAGCCAAAATCGTTGTTTCTAAATGCTTTTATTTAGCTTCACTTCGTAAAATCAAATCTTGTAACGGATTTTATCCTGGTGAATGCCTGCAAAGTTTTATCCATTTGCATTGAGTAAAAGGCAGTCAAAAAAGCATTTTACAAAAAAAAAAATTTTTTTTTGCCACCCCCCCCTAGATTTTATCCTGGCTACGCCCATGTATTCGTGTACTGTCATCGGGAGTATGAATGTTATCAAAGTTTAATTCATTTGCATTGAGTAAAAGGCAGCCTAAAAAGCATTTTATCCAAAAAAAATTTTGCCCCCCTAGATTTTATCCTGGCTACGCCCATGTATTCGTGTATTGTCATCGGGAATATGTATGCCTGCAAAGTTTCAACCATTTGCATTGAGTAAAAAGCGGTCAAATTAACGTTACAAGATTTGATTTTCCGAAGTAAAAGTAAAGAAAAGGTTTTAAAAATAAAAGCCACCGCATGTTCAAAATTGTCTTTCTTAATTCGTACATTTTAAGCCAATGTTGTTAATTCTAGATTCGCGTTCTGTGGAAATGCTAAAATAAATCCGAAAGTAGAAAGGGTATATGGTGAATAAAAAAGTTCAAAGCAGTGCTTTTAGTCTTAGGTTGACAACGTCTACTATTGTATGCAAATAGTTGGATTTTCTTTTGTTCGAATAACACGAATAAGACACTTTAACTTTACCTAAAAATTCAATCACACATTTAAATTAAATCGAATAATTGAAATTTTTTAGACAAATTAAATTTTTGTTGTGACTTGTCATAAATAAATGAAGTTTTTAAATTAAATAAATTAATTCAAATATATTTTATTTAGCGGTTACATCTTTTTAGACCAATATTTCATATATTTTCATAAAATCTAATACACATGTACTAGTATGTATGCAGGTCTATATTGTCACAAATAATACAATAACATAACAGATTTTAAAGTTATTGACTCTCTATGATTTTTAATAAAAATAAACATGCCATTCAAGTATTCGCATGAATGTACATTAGGATTGCCCAAATATTGTGAACATATCTAATATTATGAAATGTGATATTATTCGTAATATGATGATTAAATTTCAACAAACTACGACTACTGGACCATGGTCCTAGACATTTTTAAAAGAAATGTTGTCCTTTTAAAATCCAATATTAAATATGTTTATTGTACAGTAGATATGAAATATCAAATAGAACCTTCATATACATGACTGTATTTTAATTATAATAGACAGTTTGGTCAATATAAAAAAATTACATAAATAAATAACTTCTCTCATAATTTTCATATATTGCTGAGCCACCTTAATATACATACATATGTACGTTATGAACATAAACATAATTATTTTTAGGGACTTTATATCCTTATTTGTCTCCATACAAATTGTATCTGTTGTACATAATTTAACATTATAAATTTAATTACATACGAGAATTATGTATTTTGAAAATGAAATTTGTTTATCATTATTGCATTTGACTTTGACATTCTAACAGATTTTTGCATAAATTACGTCTATTTGATAATTACAATAATATAAACAGACATTACAACTATACATACATAAATATGGATGTGTGTATGACATTTATATTATTAATTTTACAATACAATTTTAAGTATTTCATTATGAATACAGTGTGGTGAAATTCTATGCATAAATATTCAATTCTATTTTAATTATGAAATTTTTGATCATAGTGTGTGCTAGTAAAGAAATCGGCATTTGACATCAGAACACAGTCCAGCTTTTAAAGATCAGAATTTGAGTACAATTTACTCAATAAAGGATTTTAATTTGTTTCGAAACGAAACAAAAATATTATCTCTGAAATTGATTTTTTCGAGATTGTTTTCGTTTTCAGTTCATTAATATGTATCGTCGAAAAATATATAAATATGTATAATATGTACTTCTTGAAGATTGTTTACCGAAAATGTAATTTCCTAAGGAATATTTTTCGGATTGCAGAGAGCAAAAATACAAATTTTATGACTTCAGCACAAAATATAAAAAAGGAAGCCTTTCGCCTTAAAATTATGGATTTCCCAAATTTCACAGACAAACTGTGAATTTTTGTGATAAAAAAATTTAAAAGGAAAGCGGAGCGAATCTACAAAAAATATTTGTTATCGATTTAGAATAAAGTACGAGTATATTGAAGGTGCAACAATATAGTTTTTCGCTTTTGTTGCCTTTAATTTTGTATTTATCAAATACAGAATTATATATTTTTTATAGATATCAATATTTAAAATTTAATTCTGTTTGTGCTTTATTTAAAAGAAATACAAAATTTCCCTTTTTGATTGCCTAACGCTACAACACTAATTTCTTATTTCTTAAAATATTAGATACTAAATGGTGGCATACCACAAATTTCTACTCCTTTCTACCCCATTAGTTTCAATTTCACAAATGTATTTTGTTGATGAGTTGTTTATCGTCTTTTATTATACCAATATGTTGAACTTTAAGTCTGCAGATTATTTATTAAAAATTAACACAAAATTTCCTTTTTTACATGTTTCTACGATCTGGTACATAAATGTCTATAGAAAAGCCAATACCAAATTCTGCAATAATAAGTTTCATGCAAAGTGAAATCACAAAAGGATATTTTGTTTGCAACGGTCTATATTTCGACATAGCCCCATACAAAGGCTACCTCCGAAAATCACTTAAATGCGCATAAATATTTTATAAAAATCACTATCAAGTTGAAATTCAACAACAACTATCAAACTACACATTCAAATCGACGTACCAAATTTCATGATGATCAGTCCATATTTGACCGTAGGCCCCATATAAAGTCCTCTTCCGGAAATAAATCTTTTATAAAAATCACTAAGAAGTTGAAATTCAACACAAATAATTCGCTTATATGTACGTATATGTATATATATGTATATATAAATTATTGTACACAATTTCATGATGATTGGCCCATAATAGGTCATAGTAAATATGTACTCGTATACCACTTGTTTGATATTAAATTAAATATAAACAAATTAGTTCATATAGTGGAAAAGTCAAAGTACTACAATTTCACTTCCTGTACTAATTCTAGTATTTTCAAATTATACAGCAAAGTGGAAGGTAACTTAATTTGCATTTATTGATTAAATGTAATTATTTAAATTTGAATATGTTTTCAGCTATTGTAAAATCCACATCTCAAACATCATTTGGTGTTCCATAATCCTGACAACGGCGATAAATTCGTTGAATGTAATGGGATCAATTGAAAATTCACACCAAGTAATTTACTTATCAATAATACCATTTTGCATATTTTAAGGTGATCGGCTCATTAAATCAATTTAATATGTTTGAATGACAGTTGAGCTCTTATCAAATACATGCTCATGTTCAAGTTTTGCTTTCAAATTTTTTGTATATGGTGAATTTCACGTCAAGTGACCCAATGTTAAAAATCGATTTGGATGAAATTTGCACCAAGGTTAGTACTATTGGATAGCAAGCCAGACACAAATTTTTAGCTCTATCAGTCCAGAAGTGCCGGTGTTAGAGGGGGTCAAAGTTGGAAATTTTGGTCAATTTTAGTCATACAGGGTTTTTTTAAAATGAGTGTAACTTTTCTCCTATTGGTCCTAGCAAAAATTGTCCAAACGACTTTAGTTAGCTATTTCTTCAATCATTTCAAAAATATTTTTTTTTTAATTTTAAAAAAAAAAAATTTTTAATTTTTTTACATTTGAAGATAATATCAGAAAAATATCGAGGTTGTCTGAAACTTTGGCCTATTAATCGGTTCCTACTGAACAGACTTGGTCCATTTTCAATACCAAACATTTCGGTGGAACAAAGAATGTTTGGTAAAAATTGTTCTAAGTCTTTTTTTCATAGCTGTATCATGACTTCAATAGACGGACGGACATGGCTAGATCATCTTAGAATCATATAAGGATCCACACAAACTTAATATACCCACATCTTTTTGATTATGGGTATAATTATAATTAATAATGAAGAAACTGCCAAGGGTGGTTGAGGGCAATATGCTACGAATAACAAAAATTAGCTATTTTATACAAGTAATAGCTAAACAGCTTAAAGCAAGTCAATCATTAATCATAATAGTCCAAAAAAGGTGTTCCATTGTTCCCAAACGACAAATCAGATTTCGCAAAAATCTATTAACGAATGCGGACGCAGAAGTGCTTAACACCAAAAGATATAAGGCATTCTTAAAGTTTGCCACATAAAGCACAAAGTTCAAGCCTGAAGAGACAGGGACAATATCGATTAACTCCAACACTTTTATAAGTTTATAAGGACGAGTTTTGGCAGCTGGTCTAGCGCGAATGAGAGTAGTATCCCAAATGAATTAATTGAACAATTGATGGAGAGTATGCCCAAACGTGTTAAAAGTTCTTTAAGAAATAACGGACCAAAAATTGAGTAAATACAAAGAAGTTGATACATTTAATTTGGGCTTATAATTTATGTTGTTAGATATTAAGCATAAAATAAAAGACAAAAGCATGTTTTATTTTTTTTATTAGTTTAATTTTTATGCAATAACAAAGTAATAAGATGTGCACAATTATGCTCCCCACTGTATATACTTAGCAGTTTTATAATAAAAGCGCTGATTGTTTTTGTTATTCATCATCATTTAAATATTTTATATATTAATATATTAATATTTACATATATATATATAAATAAAAATACTCATGTGTGGTATATAATATCTATATGTAACTGACATAATTAAATACACTGTGTTGCATTACTATAATTGCACTTGTTGTTTGCTATTTGTTGTTGTTCGAATTACTTGAACATATTTTTATATTTCTAATATTTTATATTTTATGTTTTGTAGAAAGTTTACTTGTAGTTCAATATTTTGTATTGTTTCCATAGATTTTTTCACTAAACGCATGTGAACATGCGTTTAAGAAAGATATTCTTATCACTCGCGTGTTTCTTTGCCACAAGCATTGATAAGAACAATCGATAGTATAGTACTGATACGTATTATACTATTTTTTATTTAGTTTTAAGATTATTATGTTTAGTTATTAAGGTTTTAATTTGTAAATAAAATTTAGTGTCTTACAAGCAAGAAATATCATTTTATTGAAGTTATTTTTTGTACATGGTCCTTCGAACCGAATTAGTGCCGTGAAAATCATGATCCCTTCAATGTATTAAAATAAATCCAAAGAAATATCATTAAATAATATTTACTAATATATACTAATAGAATACATATATTTCGAAAGCTAAAGGAGATATATCAGTCTAGGATAGAACACACTAAGAAGTATAAGTAAAATTATTGCGAAAATAATTATTTTAAAGCTGTACCCGACGATATGGAAAAACAGAAAAAGCAACCGGAAAAGGTGCAAAACACATTCCTGTTATCTTATTGAAGAGAAGAAATCAAAAATCAAGGCGCACACGAAGAAGCCGATAAACTTTTGGATGACCTCATGAGATGGCTAATTTTCTACACTAATAGTGAACGCGTCCAACAGCACATTGGCTGTGAAGAGACAAACAAATTTAAGCATCATTTCAATAGGTAGTATATAGCTATGAACAAAGTCTTTGATATTATGCTATAATTCTATAGTACTATTGGAGAAATTGGAGTTCAGTTGGAGATATTACAATTCAGTTATGCAAAACAAAACATGGCTACGAAGAGATACCCGAAATTGTTATTGATCAGATGAATCCACTTAAAGTTGATTAGGAAAATTATTGCAAAAGTGCAGAAGCACAAAATAAGATTATATGTGATGGTGCTGCAGTTTATACAGCAACCACCACAATATGAAAGTGGTAGAAACAATCAGATAAAAGTCCAGCTACCAAATCCTGAAATGAAGAAAGTCCCGAGGAAGAGAAGGAGGTAGAAGATAATCTACATAATGATCAAATAAAAGCAATGCAGTCCAATTTAAAAGATGATTTTCCAAATCAAACTATGGCTACTGAAGCAGGAGAAGAGGAGGAAGATGCCGTGCACGAGAAAGAGGCAGAAAATTTAATCGAAATCAACGGATCAGTGATAATCTGGAGTTGGCGGAAAATGTGTTATCCTAAATATAATGATGTAGGCGATGAGATGTTATTATCCCAAACTACAAATGAACTTATACAAAGCATTAATCCAGTTTTAGAAGTTGATTCAAGAGAAGAATCAGCAAAAATTGAGTATCAATGAAGATTTCTGTGATTAGACCTGGTGAAAGGCCCGAGCTTGATCCTGACCGTTTTAAATCAATTCTGAAGAAGGTAGCCCCCAGAATGTTCATATTGACTTGCATATGTTATTTTATTTTATACATTAATCATTTATAGTTTATATATAATATATATAAATTATTATATATAAATTTTAGCTTTGTAAAATTCCACTAAAATTGAACAAGTACACTTTGTACTTCTTAAATTGTTTTATTGTTTATATGACTTTTAAAACGATCTATGAGTGCATTAGATAAAAATAAAACAACTCATAGTTCACGCATGGGCCACAATTGCACTGTGGAACAAATTCAGGTTAGCAAAAGTTAGGTCGATTCTGAGAGTGAGGGGTGAAAATAGAGGCTAAATTAGAAGACCAGTATCGCGGCGTTTGTTTATGTTAGTTCGAATTTTTCTTCAATCGACCTTCGACCGGCTTCCCATTGTACAAATTTCCTGTATAGCCGGCCTATGGCCGGGCGGAAGGATTGTCTCCTCTAACTGAAAACAGGAACAGGAAACCAATAATCCTTGTTAATAGTTGCACTATTTAAACATACTCGTATATATCTTTTTTTAATGTGGAATTTTTCGATGAGAAGTAATTCAATCTTTATGTTTCAGATGGCTTCAACAGCTATTGGAGAGATTTATGGAAGGAACCACAATATTTCGGTGTTTTCAAAGCAATAATGGATTCTTTTGATTACACAAAGTTACTAAATAAGAAATTAGTGAAATTTTTAGAAAATTGTAATGAAAAACGACTTATTTTTCACTAACACAATGCACCTGTAAGTCGGCAGACAAAGAGATGGTTGTCTTCGAAAAATGTTAATGTACTTGAATGGTTTGCATGTTCTCTAGATCAGAATCGGCTAGAAATCGAAAATTTATGCTTGGGTATCTTATCTAAAAATATAAAAATAAATCTGGTGAACAATATGCCTGATCGATTTTTTACGATCTTTAACACATTATTAAAGTCAAAGTTCTTTGTAAATATGTATATGTATTTTAAGTTATATTAATTTCAGTGTAGTCATAGTTATTAATTAATTTCTATGTATATAATATAATATGATTTTAATTAAATTACAAACTTAAGAAAAGTTTCAAGAATTTATAGTTATGTAACACAGTGTAAGTATAAACATACATATGTACATATATGTATACAAACATGTCTTTATACACAAATTAGTGTTTCTGTTTTTGTATATAGTATAGATTGTCTGATTCTGATTGTTTCATTTGTCGTTTTTAATTGTGCAATAAATTTGATTTCGCAATAAATTTTGTTGAAAGCACACAAACAGCCTTGATCAATTTCTGTTTAGTATCCCGATGCTGCTCTTCAAATACTTTTCTGCCCATAAATCTTCAAGGAATAAGGAAGTTGCTTCTTGACGTTGACAATCAAGTTATAACATAAAAAGTATAAAATAACGAATAAAGCACATAAAATAATAAAACAAAAAAGGGAGACGATTTATTTTTTGATGGCATTAGCTCTCGATACGCAAGTAATACACAGGTAACAATCGATTTTGTTTTATTGTCTTACGAAAAGTAAAAGGAGAGTTTATTAGATTTCTGTTATTGCACGAGTATGTATGTATGTATCTATAAATTATATTGTATATGTAGCATGAATATAACACGAATACTTACGCCTTTATGCAAATCACAATTTGTACACATACAGCATATTAAAATAAGAAGTTATTAAAATATCACAATATTTTTATTAAGTATCAAGTATAGGGTGATACATTTACAGTTTTATCATTCCATCCTATTTTTATTTTATATTGTTTGACAATTTATCATCGAAAGACTCAGCCGCAACGTTGCGACGACTCTAAATTATTCAGCAGTATTACGAAATAAGCGTTTGCTAGGAACAACTGGGACGAACGGCGAATTTTTGGTCGCCAATATTTTTTTATATGATCACACTATCAAACCAAAAACATTAAATTGTTTGCGCACTACGTAAAATCGATATAAGTGAAATTATGATTGAAATCGTTATTGTGCTTTATACGACGAATTTACACAGTCAATTGTCATCAACAAATTCGCCGTGTTGGGCGAAATTAGTCGTTCGTCCCAGTTGTGTTCCTAGCATTATACAAGAGCTAAACAATGGCTTTAATGATTCCGGTCCAGTTAATTGGAAGCGTCCATCGTGTGACAAATCAAACAAAGAGTCGTAATTCGTGGGATAAGGAAAGTGAGCGAAAATCGTATCTTCTGAATGTTCACATACAGCGTAGTGGAGAGGGCGGCACGTTTATACCCGGGACACCTTTGAACTATGTTGACAAAATCTCAGTTTAACATTTTTTCCGACCCTTAACCGAGTTTTTCACTGGCAACCTTGTTTTCTAGCAACGTCAACAACTTTTGTTAGTTTTTTCAGTTGTCGACCGAATGTAGTTGGGTGAACAAGTTTTCGCAGTGCCATTGTAATTTTTTTTATTTTTTTTTTGTAAGTGTGTAAGAAGTATTCAGTGATCGTTTTCTTTTGTGAAAGAAATTTATTGCAGTCCAAAATTCATTTCAAACAAAATTAAGTTAAGTTATTTGATATTTATGTAAAAAAAAATATTTATTATAAATTTCAGGTTTGAACAAAGAAAAAGGGGGCGCCTTTGAACATGTTAATTTATCAACCGAAGTACCAAACATTGTTGATTCTCTCTTATTTTCTGAAAATAACGAATCCAATGCTGATCATGATGCTTTAAGGAAAATGTAATGTCATCTAAAATCGCAAGGCCTTTTCCGTCTTAATAATATAAATAAATAATTAGAATAAATTATATATATAAAAAATATAACTGTTTATGTTTTTTTTGGACATAAGCGCTACAAGAAAAAAATTGCCGTTCAAAACTGCCCCAGCCTAGTTCAAAGCTGCCTTGTATGGGGGGCACATTTGAACGCAATGACTTCAGCCTAGTTCAAAGCTGCCCTGTATGGGGGGCACATTTAAACGCAATGACTTCATCCATTAAAAAAATAAAAAAAATATAAATCGAACTAAAAATAAGTTATTTGTAGACTTAAGCTAAAGTTTATTTCCATATATATTAGTTAAATTATGTAAAAAGTCAATACTTCAAAAATATAAATTTTTATGTGGTTTGAAAGCAAAAAGTGTTCTAAGGTGCCCCCACTCCCTTACTAACATTTTAATAATTTTTTTTTTAAATTTATTCCAGAGATCTAATTATATCTTAAGTGTGTCTCTGCATTTAGAAAAATATTTATTAGGAAAGGTTGTTTTCGATAGTCAACCTTCAAGGATTATTAAGTACATAACATTTTAAGTGTATTTTAGTCCGCTGGCATTAATGACCTTAATTTTAATAAACAGTAGTCTTACATAAAAAACTACTTAATCGGGGCATCTGCAATTATGATCTTATACATTATGAACAAAGACGTGAAAACAATAAAAACTATTCTAATTTGAAATGTAAGTTTAATTATTTTCGAAAAATCTACGATATGTAAGCTCAAATATACGTTTGGAAAGGGAAAATTAAGAAATGAAATTTAACAGCACCCTACTAGGGATTAAAAATCTAAATGTCAATATTGCTTTGTCAAAAAATTTGTTTTTCGAAATAATTAATGAATTTGTTTTGAAAAAATATTGTCCCATAAAAGAATTGGAGTTGTATGAATGTTTTTTTAAAGAATGAACTGCCACTTTACACACGAAATATGCTTCGTTTGTGTGCTAGCAGATTACCAAAATGTTAAATATCAACGGCCAGGACTAAAAGATCAATAACATTCCGGGCAACGCCGGGTACAAAATGCTAGTAATTATATAATTCAGCACTTCCTTTCTAAGACAACTATGAAATAAAGTTATTTGTGTTTTAGCAGATATTTCATGATGCTCTCTTAAGTTAGATTTGAATTAAAAAATAAATTTGACTATCCAAAACTTTTGAAGTTATTTAATATGTGACCTGGATAGTTAGGCCCAGTACCGAAAATGCTTCAATTAGAGAATTTATATATGCTTTACAAGATAACATATATTCTATGTAGAATTTTTGTTTTGATATCAATATATCAGATATATTAGGTATGAAAATTATGGTTCTAAAAATCAGCAAAATCAGCGCAATTTAAACTTTGCTAGCCCCATATAACCAGTGTTGCCTTTTTGAAGCAAGCTTTTTATTTATTTATCTTTTAGCCTTGATATTTATAGTATATCTTAGCCTCTGGTTTTTATTCTGTTTTTATTTTTAAACCACCCTTTTAACGACTGTTTTTATTTTAAGCCAAAAAATATTTTATGTACAGTTAAGAATGTCTCATTTATCTGGCATCGTTCAATTGTTAAAAAGTACACAATTTCCAGAACAACAGACAGATTAGTCTCGTCTCATCGCACTGTTCGGACGTGTTATTTTTAGTGCGGCTGAATTTTCGGTAAAAAAATCGATATAGGTGAAAAAGTGTAAAAAGTTGAAATTAAACAAAAAAGTGAAAAAATCGTAATAGGTAAAAATATAAAAAAAAAAACATTAAACATCACATAAAAACTGTATGAGTGTTCCTCTCAGATGAAATTCTGAGAAAGAGCTTAGCTCGACTAGAAAAACTATATGGGTCTCTGAGGAAGAATCCTTAAAAACATCTGTGGAGAATCTTCTTACTGCAAGAGCCGTGGAACGGCGTCGTTCCTGTTCGCCCAATATAGTGATTTCAACAGATGAAGTCAAACCTAGAAAACAAGTAGGTATGGATAAATACGTCACAGTTCTTAAGCGACAGAGGAGCCCGACATCTGCTCAAGTGTCATCAAATTCAAAAGCTCCTAAGACCGTGAGTAATGATCAAAATAGGTTTGCTCTCCTCCAGACGTATGAGCCAGAACTTCCTAAGAAGACGTTTAAGCCCCCACCAATTTATCTGAGAGAGCCCACTTCCAGTAAATTGGTACAAGGAATTGTTTCGGAAATAGGTGAAAATATGTTTAGCGTAACATCAATTAAACATGGAAATATCAGCGAAACCAAAATTCAAGTGAAAAAGGAAGATGATTTTCGAAAATTGTCCAACAAGTTGGAGAGGGAAAGTAGGGATTTCTATACCAGCTGAAAAGCGCAAAATGACTCCAAGTGGTTCTAAAAGGTATAGACCCAGATGTTGATCCTGCCGAGATAAAGACTAGCTTAATGGAAAAAGGCTTCAAAATTAAGAGCATAACGAATATTAGAAACCGTGAAAAGACTCCACAGCCTATGTTCATTGTGGAATTGGAACCTGGAGATATCGTATTAAAGAAAAACGAGTCCCATCCCATCTACAATCTGATTTACCTTCTGCATCGTAGAATCACCGTGGAAGAACCGCATAAGCGTCAGGGACCCGTCCAGTGTCTTAACTGTCAAAAATTTGGTCACACCAAGGCGTATTGTAAATTGCCGTCAGTTTGTGTTGCGTGTGGGGAGCTACATGCAACTGCTCAATGCGATAAGTCGAAAACTGACTCAAAAATCAAAAAATGCAGTAACTGCGGAGGTAATCATACCGCAAATTATAGAGGTTGTCCAATTTACACTCATTTGAAAGGCATAAGAACCAACAAGACGTCAGTATTACCTGATCGTCCTCAACAGCCTAATTTTGCTTCGAGTAACAATTTCCCTCAATTGTTACGGTCCACTAGTCATGTAAACGCGCCTAGTTCTAGACAAGTTTCTTACGCAAACGTGGTTAAATCTAATATGCCAGGTTTGGAGCAGGAACCTAAATCACAATATTACGAGCCTAATATTAACACTCTAGGAACTACATTGCAGACACTTGTCCAAACTATGAACACTTTTACGACCACTATGACATCCATGATGCAGGAAATGCTGAAAATGCAATCCACTATCTTACAAGCCATTTTAAAGAAATGATTTCTTTAAAAATTTGTTTTTGGAACGCGAACGGCCTCCGCCAACATAAAAACGAACTGGAACACTTCCTGATGGATAAGCAGATTGATGTCATGATGATTTCTGAAACTCACTTGACGGCGACAGCGTACTTCAAAATTAATGGATACGTGTTATATGATACTAAAGATCCACGCGGAAGAGCATGTGGAGGTTCGGCAATTCTTATAAAGAACAGAATAAAACATTATTTAATGAACAACATATGTGAGGATTACCTACAAGCAACAAACATTTGTATTGAATTCTGTCAATACAATATTGTTTTATCATCAATTTATTCGCCGCCTCGATTTTCAATAAAAGAACACCAATACTACAGCTGCTTCAATTCCCTTGGAGCTAGATTTTTAGTTGCTGGTTACTTTAACGCCAAACACACATTTTGGGGTTCACGTCTGGTGACCCCGAAGGGTCGTGAGCTCTTCAACACCATTGCCAAAATGGGCTTAGATGTACTCTCAAGCGGGCATCCCACTTACTGGCCGACGGACCAACGGAAGATTCCCGATGTTATTGACTTCGGAGTAGTGAAAAATATCCCTGTAGAATCGATACAAGTGGAGCCTTCATTAGACTTGTCTTCAGATCACTCTCCTTCTATTATTTCAATGCGTTTCCTTCAAGGGAATAGCTCTCCATTTCGGGACATATCTAAAACCAGAGTAAGTTGGATAAAGTATAAAAAGTATTTAAGTTCCCACTGCACGGAAAATGTAGTGTTGAGAACTACCGAGGATATTGATGGGTCGATTGGCAAGTTTACTGAGGACATACGAAGAGCTGTACATCACGCCTCCACATATGACGTTGAGTGCAGAAGTGGGACAAACAGAACTTATTTCCCTGAACTCGATCATCTCCTGTCAGAAAAAAGAAGAGTTATAAGAGAGTGGCAAATTCACAGGTCTCCACAACTGAAAGCTAGGCTACGGGAATGCAGAGATATACTAAGAAATTTCTCAGAAATCCAAAGAACGGCCTCATTTAGATCTTACTTGGAGGGTCTTGATAGTACCCCACAATCAGACTATTCGTTATGGAAGGCGGCACGAGGTTTAAGAAGACCAGTTAGAGGAAAGCCTCCTCTGCAAATTCCAACTGGTGACTGGGCTAGAAATGATTCCGAGAAGGGGACTTTATTTGTTGACCATTTGAGAAATGTGTTTACTATAAACAACTCAAATAATGCATCTGATTTGCCTCCACTCGTTATAAGACCTCCTGTACCTCTAAGAATTAGCTTTAATGATGTTCAAAGCGCTATTGGTACTCTGAATCTTAAAAAAGCTCCGGGTATAGATGGAATCAGCAACAAAATGCTTGTGGACTTACCTCGTGTAGCTAGAAGAAATATCCTCTTTATCTTCAATGCTATTTTACGCCTAGAATACTATCCTGCAGATTGGAAGGTATCTATGATTACTATGATTCCTAAGCCAGGGAAAGACCTTACCAAAGTAGAGTCATATAGGCCAATTAGTCTACTGCCGACAATTTCTAAACTGTTCGAAAAATTGTTAATGACTAAGTTGACTCCAATTCTGAATGACACTGAATGTATTCCTAATCATCAATTCGGTTTCAGAGCTACACACTGTATCATCGAACAAACACACAGATAGGTAAATGTGATAAGACGGTCGTTTGAAGAGAAAAAATACTGCTCCGCCCTTTTCATTGATGTGTCCCAAGCGTTTGACAAAGTTTGGGCATCACGGTTTAATGCACAAAATTAAATTAACTCTGCCTGCTAACACCCATAAACTCATGGAAACTTATTTATACGGTCGCAAATTTAAAATCAAAGAAGGCAATTTTTTAAGTACCGCTTAGCCAATTGAATCATGTGTGCCACAGGGTAGCATACTGGGCCCTACTTTATATTTGATTTATGCCTCCGCAATGCCGTCAGACCCCAAAATCCACACGTCAACTTTTGCAGACGATACAGCCTTTATCAGCGTCCATAAGGACCACCAAGTTGCATCACAGAATTTGTAGAATTATGTTTATAAACTAGAGAATTGGCTAGAGCTTTGGAAAATCAGGGTAAATGAACAGAAATGTATTCATATCACTTTCACATTGCGAAAAGAAACTTGCTCGTTCATCAAAATAAATAATCAAATTATTCCTCAACATAATGAAGTCAAATACTTCGGCATTCACCTCGACCGCCGTTTATCTTAGAAGTCTCATATTGAAGCGAAACTTACTCAGATAAGATTAAAAACAGTGCAACTTAATTGGCTAATCGGCAGAAATTCTACATTAAAGTTGGATTGCAAACTTTTTTTGTACAATGCAATTCTAAAGACAATCTGGTGTTATGGAATTCAATTATGGGGTACTGCCTCAGCATCCAACATTGAAAAAATTCAAAATAAAATTCTACGTATAATTACTGCAGCACCATGGTATATTAAAAATTCTCGAATCCACAAAGATCTAGGCGTGCCATTAGTAAAAGTCGTATTTACAAAATATGCGTCAAAGTACGTCAGCAAACTTGAGCACCATCCAAACCCACTTGCACGAGACATCCTTAACTTTAGTGGCCATGTTCGGTTGAGAAAGAGGGATACACTTGCTTTAACTCAAGCGCAAAACAGATGACTGGATCAGTGGATGTAAATTTTTTTGTAGTATCATAATATTTTGTCTAGCACTGGCTGGACTTATTATATTCTTTTAGTATTAAGATTTGAATACTTATTGTAATTTCAGTATATGAAGATTCAATAAATAAATAAAAATGAAAAAAAAAACAGAATCATTCACTTTTAACTTTGATACTAAAAGTAAATTGTCAACTGATTTTTAATTTAGTCTTATGCTTGGTTTTCACTATGTCAGTTTTGTTGTCAAATTATCCAAATTGTTGGTAATTTCATAACAATTTAGACAATTTGACAACAAAACTGACATAGTGAAAACCAAGCATTAATTTACACAAAGCTATTCTTATTGAAAATATTAATACAATTTTTCCTTGAAATTTCTGCGGTGTTCACACATTACAATTTTTATTGTTTAAATCGCTCGTATTTTTATTTGAGATTATACACACAATTGTATAAACATATGAAAGTAATACGAATAAAAATGTAAAACGAATTGCAAGTACAATCAAGTGTCTACTCGTCTTATCTTCCTCTCACCACGATGTCTAAAAGGTAATCAGCTTAGCGAAAAGAATTGCTTCGTGTAAATTGGGACTTAAAGCGGATTCGCCCATTCGTTCCAAACAAAATATTTGTTCGGACAAAGTTTTTTCATATTAAGTTTGACGTCACTCTTTTTGAGAGAGAGAAAATATTTTTTACAAACAACTCTCAGCTTGAATTGGTTTATTATACCCTACATCACCTGGATTTGTGCTGATGTTTGTCGCGCCTATTAATATTGTTCCAACACCCACCTTAAAGTATACCTATTGACTCAGAATCACTTTCTGAGTTGATTTAACGATGTCTGTCTGTCCGTCCGTCCGTCTGGCTGACTGTCCATGTAAAGCTTGTGCGCAGAGTACAGGTCGCAGTTTTGAAGATATTTCGATAAAATTTGGTACGTGATATTTTTTCTGGCCAAGGATGGATGGGATTGAAACTGGTGAAAATCTGTCCATTATTTCACCTGGCCCCCATACAATTGTCCTCCCGAAATTGGGGTTTACCGATCATAAATCTTTGAATTTTCCAAGTATGCAAACAAATTTCACCACAAGTAAGTAATAAATGAAGCTAATTCAGATTTACAAATTTCGTGAAAATCGGTCCATAATTATTCGCAGCTCCCATATAAGGCCCACTTCCGAAAATCACTTAAAAGAGCACAACTCTTTTAAAAATGTTGGTATCCAAATAATATTGAACACAAATATGTACCATAAGTACACAAACGATACGGTACAATTTTATTGTGATCGGTCCATAATTAGTCATAGCTCCCATATAAGGCCCACTTCCTTCCATAAATCTCTTCAAAATTTTGTTATCCGAATAAAATTTAACAAAAATGAGTTTCTTATGTACAAATACGATGACACCTAATTTTATAATAGTCAGTTATTAAATAGTCAAAACTCCCATATAAGACCCTCTTCGAAATTCACTTTAACCTCCATAAATCTTTTAAACTTATTTATATCGAGATAAAATTTAACACACATAATATTTATATTCACGGAAGTCATGCCACTAAATTTTGGGATGATCGGTCCAATAGGTCATATCTCCCATATAACGCCCATTTATGAAAAACTGTTTTATACATATACTGGGTGTAGGGTATTACATGGTCGGGCTTGACTGACTATACTTTATTACTTGTTTTTATATTTTGTCTGGACAAAAATGAACTGAGTTGCCAATAGCTTACATTTTTTTATACAAATAATAACACCTTATGTATTTCCATGGCCATCAGCAAAAGCCACTTTCTTTTTTCATTTATTTTGAATTTATATTTGTTTTTTGACACTTAAAAATCACAACAAAATAAATCAATGACCGACCGCACTTGTAAAACTAATAGATTTTGTTTACTTATGGCAGCTTTGATTTTCCAGAAAAATCGTTTGAAATGGGTGAATCGTGCTGCAAAAACTCTCAGTAAAAAAATTTTTACCTAAGTCGGTTTTAGTGATTTTTTTTTCATATCACTTCTAAAATTTGTGCCACTAATAGAGTTTTAAATTCTGATTAAAATTTCGAGTGGGCGGGGCTCCAAAGTGTTTATTATATATAGCTATATTTTGAAAATTACAATTCTACGATATATCGTCTACATTCAGATATATATAGACGATATATATAGACGATATATATATAAAATGATAGGTATAAAGACAATTCCAACGATATATAACTTGACCTATTTATATGGACCACCTATGGGTAAATTTCGAAAAATTATTTTTTGATCCCATATTTTTTTAAAAAATCTGGGAAAATTGTCTATATGAGTAGGTATATAAATTAAAAAATTTTAATGTCAAGCTTTAATTTAAGGTATAATATGACCATGTAGGTCATATTATTATATTATAAATTAAAAAAAGAATGTCTCGGCTATTTATATTAATAAACTAAAATGATAATTATATAGACTTTTTTTTATTTTTTAGATATTAAAAAAATCGGGTCAAAAAATATTCTTTTTAAATATAACCCATAGTTGGTCCATATTTTATAATCATGATATATCGTTGGAACGGTTTTAATACCTTTAATTAATGTACTTATTATAAATTATCAGATACTTAGTAATTTCCGAGATATAGGCTTAACTTTGAAAGTCAGCCCCTCGAAAATTGGCGTGGCCGCAAAAGGAATTTGTTATTGCTTTTCAGAGGATAAAGCCCTATTTGATGATTTTTTTTACCAAAGTCACTAAAACCGAATTGTACCAAAAATTTTCTCCCGACAAATTTGTTTTTCGCAACAAATAGTTGAATCTACCTTTAGTTGGCACAATGTTTATATAAATTTAAATAATATCTGAGAAATAAAATAAAAAAAAGAATTATATGTACGTGAATTGTTGCTGTAATAGGTGAAAACATGTTTAACGTAACCTCAATTAAACATGGAAATATCCGCGAGACAAAGATCCAAGTGAATAGGGAAGATGATTTTCGAAAATTGTCCAACCAGTTGGAGAGGGAGACTAGGGATTTCTATACCTACCAGCTCAAAAGCGCAAAAGGACTCCAAGTCGTTCTAAAGGGTATAGACCCATGTGTTGATCCTGCGGAGATAAAGACCGGTTTAATGGACAAAGGGTTCAAAATCAAGAGCGTAGTGAATATCAGAAACCGTGAAAAGATCCCTCAGCCCATGTTCAGGGTAGAATTGCAACCTGGAGATGTTGTCTTAAAGAAAAACGAGTCCCACCCCATCTACAATCTGATGTACCTTCTGCATCGTAGAATCACCGTGGAAGAACCACATAAGCGTCAGGGACCCGTTCAGTGTCTCAATTGTCAAGAATTTGGTCATACCAAAGCGTACTGTAAATTGCCGACAGTTTGTGTTGCGTGTGGGGAGCTACATGCAACTGCTCAATGCGATAAGTCGAAAACTGACGTAAAAATAAAAAAATGCAGTAACTGCGGAGGTAATCATACCGCAAATTATAGAGGTTGTCCAATTTACACTCATTTGAAAGCCATAAGTACCAACAAGATGTCAGTATTACCTGATCATCGTCAACAGCCTATTTTGGCATCGAGTGACAATTTCCCGCAATTGTTACGGTCCACTAGTCATGTAAACGCGCCTAGTTCTAGACAAGTTTCTTACGCTAACGTGGTTAAATCTAATATGCCAGGTTTGGAGCAGGCACCTAAATCACAATATTACGAGCCTAATATTAACACTCTAGAGACTACATTGCAGACACTTGTCCAAACCATGAACACTTTTACGACCACTATGACATCCATGATGCAGGAAATGCTGAAAATGCAATCCACTATCTTACAAGCCATTTTAAAGAAATGATTTGTTTAAAAATTTGTTTTTGGAATGCGAACGGCCTCCGCCAACATAAAAACGAACTGGAACACTTCCTGATGGATAAGCAGATTGATGTCATGATGATTGCTGAAACTCACTTGACGGCGACAGCGTACTTCAAAATTAATGGCTACGTGTTGTATGATACTAAAGATCCCCGCGGAAGAGCATGTGGAGGATCGGCAATTCTTATAAAGAACAGAATAAAACATTATTTAATGAACAACATATGTGAGGATTACCTACAAGCAACAAACATTTGCATTGAATTCTGTCAATACAATTTTGTTTTATCATCAATTTATTCGCCGCCTCGATTTTCAATAAAAGAACACCAATACTACAGCTTCTTCAATTCCCTTGGAGCTAGATTTTTAGTTGCTGGTGACTTTAACGCCAAACACACTTTTTGGGGTTCACGTCTGGTGACCCCGAAGGGTCGTGAACTCTTCAACACCATTGCCAAAATGGGATTAGATGTACTCTCAAGCGGGCATCCCACCTACTGGCCGACGGACCGACGGAAGATTCCCGATGTTATTGACTTCGGAGTAGTGAAAAATATCCCTGTAGAATCGATACAAGTGGAGCCTTCATTAGACTTGTCTTCAGATCACTCTCCTACTATTATTTCAATGCGTTTCCTTCAAGGGAATGGCTCTCCATTTCGGGACATATCTAAAACCAGAGTAAGTTGGATAAAGTATAAAAAGTATTTAAGTTCCCACTGCACGGAAAATGTTGTGTTGAGAACTACCGCGGATATTGATGGGTCGATTGGCAAGTTTACTGAGGACATACGAAGAGCTGTACATCACGCCTCCACATATGACGTTGAATGCAGACGTGGGACAAACAGAACTTATTTCGCTGAACTCGATCATCTCCTGGCAGAAAAAAGAAGAGTTAGAAGAGAGTGGCAAATTCGTAGGTCTCCTCAACTGAAAGCTAGGCTACGAGAATGCAGAGATATACTAAGAAATTTCTTAGAAATCCAAAGAACGGCCTCATTTAGATCTCACTTGGAGGGTCTTGATAGTACCCCACAATCTGACTATTCGCTATGGAAGGCGGCACGAGGTTTAAAAAGACCAGTTAGAGGAAAGCCTCCTCTGCGAAATCCGTCTGGAGACTGGGCTAGAAATGATTCCGAGAAAGGGACTTTATTTGTTAACCATTTGAGAAATGTGTTTACTATAAACAACTCAATTAATGCATCTGATTTGGCTCCACTCGTTATTAGACCTCCTGTACCTCTAAGACTTAGCTTTAATGATGTTCAAAGCGCTATTGGTACTCTGAATCTTAAAAAAGCTCCAGGTATGGATAAAATCAGCAACAAAATGCTTGTGGAGTTACCTCGTGTAGCTAGAAGAATCATCCTCTTTATTTTCAATGCTATTTTACGCCTAGAATACTATCCTGCAGATTGGAAGGTATCTATGATTACCATGATTCCTAAGCCAGGGAAGGACCCCACTAAAGTAGAGTCATATAGGCCAATTAGCCTACTGCCGACAATTTCTAAACTGTTCGAAAAATTGTTAATGACTAAGTTGACTCCAATTCTGAATGACACTGAATGTATTCCAAATCATCAATTCGGATTCAGAGCTAAACACAGTACCATCGAACAAACTCACAGATTGGTAAATGTGATAAGAGGGTCGTTTGAAGATAAAAAATACTGCTCCGCCCTTTTCATTGATGTGTCCCAAGCGTTCGACAAAGTTTGGCATGACGGTTTAATGCACAAAATTAAATTAACTCTGCCTGCTAACACCCATAAACTCATGGAAAGTTATTTATACGGTCGCAAATTTAAAATCAAAGAAGGCAATTTTTTAAGTACCGCTCAGCCAATTGAATCAGGTGTGCCACAGGGTAGCATACTGGGCCCTACTTTATATTTGATTTATGCCTCCGACATGCCGTCAGACCCCAAAATCCACACGTCAACTTTTGCAGACGATACAGCCTTTGTCAGCGTCCATAAGGACCACCAAGTTGCATCACAGAATTTGCAGAATTATGTTTATAAACTAGAGAATTGGCTAGAGCTTTGGAAAATCAGGGTAAATGAACAAAAATGTATTCATATCACTTTCACATTGCGAAAAGATACCTGCTCGTCCATCAGAATAAATAATCAAATTATTCCTCAACATAATGAAGTCAAATACCTCGGCATTCACCTCGACCGCCGTTTAACTTGGAAGTCTCATATTGAAGCGAAACTTACTCAGATGAGATTAAAAGCAGTGCAACTTAATTGGCTAATTGGCAGAAATTCTTCACTAAAGTTGGATTGCAAACTATTGTTGTACAATGCAATACTAAAGCCAATCTGGTGTTATGGAATTCAATTATGGGGTACTGCCTCAGCATCAAACATTGAAAAAATTCAAAGGGGTCAAAATAAAATTCTACGTATTATTACTGCAGCTCCATGGTATGTTAAAAATTCTCGAATCCACAAAGATCTAGGCGTGCCATTAGTAAACGTCGAATTTACAAAATATGCGTCAAAGTACGTCAGCAAACTTGAACAACATCCAAACCCACTTGCACGAGACATCCTTAACTTTAGTGGCCACAGTCGGTTGAGAAGGAGGGATACCCTTGCTTTAACTCAAGCGCAAAACAGATGACTTGATCAGTTGATATGAAATTTTTGTAGTATCATAAAAATTTTTTTGTCTAGCACTGGCTGGGCTTATTATTTTATTTTTAGTATTAAGATTTGAAAACTTATTGTTAGTTCAAAATATGAAGATTCAATAAATAACTAAAAGCTAAAAAAAAAAAAAAAAAAAAAAAAAAAAAAAATATGTACGTGAAATTTCTGAAAAAAATATTTAATGAAACAGTTGAGGTGAAGATTGCCAGCAAATATGGGATACACACTTTCACCAAAAATAGTAAAACTAAATATTTTTTCTCACATTGAAAATTAAAAATTGGAGAAACCTTTCAAATTATAAATGAATGCTCCGCCAGAGAATCCATTTGCTGAGTTGCTACATTTATTATTTAGCTCTTTAGTACTACCGTAAGCAATACGGATATTTTTTAGTACTTTAAACATTTATAAAACAAACAAAAAAGAAATCGAATTAAAGTTAAAACGTTAAATGCATTATTAAATGTTCGATGTCTTTTAAGAAGACCACATCAATGTTGCCACGATTTTAAAATTTCTGCAATATCTCAAAGTTCCAAGACACTACTGATATTTATACAAATCCTAGTTCGATTCTCTTGAGGATAAAAACAATAATACCATTTAATAAAAAATTGTGATTTATTGATACTAATTTGTGTATTGGGTATGACGATTCATATACTCGTATATATTAAAGGTCTGCGCAAAACCACTTGGTTGTTTGTCACAGAGACCTGCAACGAGTACTAAATTTTCGGGTATACTTAATCATGCACATTGATTTTTATGATTTAATCGTTTTTGTTCAAATGCACAAAACGCTCGTTTACGCAACCGTTCGTTTCAAACATTCAGTTTTATTCACTGGTTGTTTTTTGCGAACATGAATATTCTGACTGTGTCGTTAAATGTATGAAGCTCGTTTTACATCAAAGCCAACGTGTTGTTAGCCGAACATGTGTTTTATTCATTTGTTGTTTTGTGCGAACATGAATGTTCGACTGTGTCGTTAAATGTATGAAGCAGCTCATTTTACATTTTTTCTTTATTTTTTTTTGCTGTGCAAAGATATATTTGACAAACTGTACATATTACAAATTTTATCATTGCTTTGTCAAATAAGTTTTCTTTTCGACGATATAATGTTAAATAGGTAGTAAATGCACATTTTTTATGTTTTCATATTTTTCTGCCAGCCGCTTTTTACTTATAAGTGGCTCGTGTGTTTTTAGTTCAATTCCAATCAGATCATGCACAACAAAGCCGACATGAAAAAAACAAACTGTGTATAAACAAGAATTTTTGTTTTCAAACATTGCAGTTCGAACCAAGTGTTGGAAATGATTTAACTCGTTGCTGAATTTTCTGTGTGTGCATAAAAAGTGAATAAGCATAAAATTGAATCATACTTTTTTGTATTGTTCTTAAAATTCAACGTTAGTGAATAAGTCGGCTCGTTCATACTTGTTGCAGGTCTCTGGTTTGTCAACAGTGAAGACTATGCTGCAGTGTATATGACAGTAATGTAAAAATCTGATTATTGTACACTGCACCATATCAAAAATCTAAGCGAGAGCACACAATAACAATACAACAAAAAGAATAAAGTTTGTTTGTTTTGTGTTTGGCCGATCAATAGCACGACCTGCCATTTATTCGTGCATGTGTTTATTCGTCAAGCAATGAAATCTAAGCGAGAGCACACAATAACAATACAACCAGCGTTGCCACGACCAAAAAAATTTTGTAACCAAAATGTAAAAAAAAAGTAACCAAAAGCAAAAAAAAGTAACCAAAATTTTTATATATTTAAAATTTTATTTTATTTCAGCTAAAAAATATATATGTAAAATATAAATTAACCATTACATTTCAGTTTGTAGTTCAGTCTTATAATTAAGTACAATTGAAAGAAAAAACTAATTCACCAATAACGATATTAATAAAACCCAAATGTAATTAATTTCATTACATTTGTTACCAAACACTAGTAGATAAAGTTTAAGTAGATGAGGCTAAAAATCTGTCTTGAATGTTCTTAGATGATTTATCCATATAGCGAACGACTAGAACTAGTGATTTCTTTGTGGATACGTCTGTTGTTTCGTCTACTATTAACGAAAACTTTGTCGTTTTTAGTTTGGAAATTAAATTTGCTTTAGATTTGCTTCCTAACATTTCTGTTAATTAAGTTGCTTTACCTGCCACATTTAATGTGTTTCGCAATTTGACAGTCGGAACAGCGCTTCTCTAATAAGCCTGGTAGATAGTCCATTAAAAAAAAGGCAAATTGTGGGAAATAAGAAACATTACTAATGTTAGCTCTGTTTGGTGCACTTGCTTATTAAGAGTTTCTTTTTGAGGACTTGCAAATGTTATTTTTATTTTCCACATTTTGCTTATGAACACTTTTTAGTGTGCTTTCGTAAATAACTTACGTGATTTGCAATTTTTTTACACAGGCAGCGCAGAAACAACATCCATCTTTGTTTCTTAGCCACGGAAACTCATCCAACCACAATACACGGAATTTTCTTTTCGGGCTGTTATTAATGTCACTAAACAACAAAATATTATTTAAAAAAGTTATTGAAATTGAATGAAAATATACATATTCTCATCATCACTTCCAGAACATAACTCGACATAATTAGTTTTACTTTGAGCAGCCTTTTTAAATAAAAATCTAACAAAAATAAAAATTGTGCTTAAAACCAATATTATTATTTTTTAATTCGAAGTACATACTTATCCATTTTTTACGAAAGAAACCCAATCTTAACTATTTAGAAAACACTTTATTAAAAAATTAAATAGCACGCTAATTTGTAAAAAGCTTTTTTTTTTTTGTTTTCTGGTAAAAACATAATTTATGAATGTTGATTAAGGTTCGTTCATTTCTAAAACAAAAGAAAAATTAACTTGTTCCGATGTCAAATCAATATGAAAATGCATTTTGTAGCATGTTTTTAGATGGTTTTTGTGAAGAACCTTTTACTCGTTCAACAATACAATGATTGTGTTTGTTATGTTTGGAGACAGGCATGTATTTTTTTGTAATCCTGTGTTTAGTGTTTTATTTTTAAAAAACTTTTAAATTGTGGTGTAAATTAAGTCAAAGTAAAAGCAATGTAAAAAATGGTTACTTTTATGTTAAAAAAAAGTAACCAAAACGGAAAAAAAGTACACAAGTACACATTGGAAAAAAAAGTAACCAATTTTGGTTAAAAGTAACCAAAATGGCAACGCTGAATACAACAAAAAAAATAAAGTGTGTTTGTTTTGTGTTTGGCCGATCAATGTGTAACAAAAAGACTGAATTATAATTTTAGTTTTAAGGTATTATTTTTTGTTTTGTCTTTTAGTTTAAGTTATTGAATTGTTTCTTAATAAAATTTTTATTTAAAAATTGTATTACGCCTTTGATTTTTAAACATTTGGTTTTCTGTCTACACTAAAGACTATGCTGTAGTGTATATGATAGTAATGTAAAAATCTGATTATTGTACACTGCACCATATAAAAAATCTAAGCGAGCGCACACAATAACAATACAACAAAAATTTTTTTGTATACATGTGTTCAACTTGTTACTCATCAGCTATGTTCTCTCGTTGTTTATTATTGTTGTTGGCACACATTGTGTGTGTCATGCAAAACAAGAAGTAAGTGCATTGAAGTATTTGCTAAAAAATAAAATGTCTTAAGTGGCATTCAAGACAACATTTGCAACCCTTTAGTATATATACATACAAAGTATTTTCGGTAATTAATTCATTGATTTATGTCTTTTTGTAGAAGCTCTTTCATGACATCAACAGACCGAGATGGCTAGATCGTCATAGAATCTTATAAGAACCAAGAATATATACTTTTTGGTTTTACGGCCAATATTTTGACTACATACTTAATATACCCCCCATATATTTGGTGGTGGGCATAAAAAGGGTAAGGTTACAATGTGAGGTCTATTTTGGTTGAATTTCATCTAAAGACAGTTATTTACAAGAATTTTATAAGTTTCATAGTTGAAGTGGACCAATTATGGATTGATAACTTCAAAATGCATTATCAAGTCTCGTAATTTATATATATTTTAAGTTGAGTATTTAAGTAACCGACTTTTTTATATAACCAGTTTTCGGGTTATTCGAAAAATTGCATTTTCAATTTTTCAAACCCAAAAAGCCCGATTAACCGGTATTCGATTTCGGTTTTTGAATTTTACTCTAATTTTAAAACTTATTTTGGTGGAATCTCATTCCAAGAACCATATTTACAAGTGTTTTATGGTTGTTATAGTGATACTCGGAAGTGCACTTTATTTGGGAGCTATGGACAATTATGGACGGATAACTCTAAAATCAAGTAGTATAAGGTGATTTTTATAATGTATACAGCTTTAGGATGGCAACACTTTTTTATCTGGCGGCCATTTTGTCAGCTGTCAAGAATTTATGTTGAGTTTGGTTTGGCATTGTAACATGAATATACTGAAGCTTGAACAACACTTCGCTTAAATTGAAATAAAATTCACTTTATTCGAAAGCTAATCTTTTGTCATTTAGACATTACTTCTGGCATGTGACTGGCTCAGACGTAGTCTAATCTGGAGGTCCAATTTTCGATGACTTTTTCCAGCATTTTTGGCCGTATAACGGCAATAACGCGGCGAATGTTGTCCTTCAAGTGGTCAATGGGTCACTTTACAGCTGACAAAATGGCCGCCAGTTGAAAAAGTGTTACAAACTTAAGTTCTAAAAAACACCCTGTATAACTGCAGTATTATTACCAATTAAAATTACTGATCTGTGAAAAATGCTGGTCCGACATACATTTTTATTCGACATTTTTCGGCAGAGAGAAATTTATATGATATATACAAATATATATGTATATAGATTAATTTCTTTATCGGTTATGATCCTTATATGGTTAGATCATCATTAAATTCGGTACGGAACTTTATATGTATGTACATATATAAATATTAGTTTTGTGCAATTTTCACCTCGTAACCATATTTATAAAAGATTTGTACATATTTCAGTGATTTTCGGTATTGGACTTTATAATCGAACTTGGACCGAACCAAACAAAATATCGTTTGTATTTGTGCTATGAATAATCATGATATAAGGCAGCTTCCGTAGAGGTACGCATTTTATTTGTAGAGTAAATTAATCTTTGTTAGCCTGATTTTTGTTTCATGCTTTATGAAAAGATGGGAATAGAAAAATCTTAGAGAGTAAACTCTTAAACATATGTAAAATAGAAAGCGCAGCAACACAATAATATATATTTAGTTGTGTGATTCCCTTACTATACATGTGATTGAAGCCAGATAGATAAAGAAAAACTTTCAAAATCTGATCTTGCAAAAATAAATTTTTAATCTTATTAAATAATTTCTACAAAGCAGATTGTTATTTGCTAAGTTTTGTTACTTTCACTAGTATTTAAAACATTTCAACACAAAATTGATATTAGAAACAAATTTAACAGCGCATTTATGTATGTGTGTTGTTCTTTATTTCAAGCTTTTTTTTAACTTATTCGTTCGAAGATTTAGATATTCTTGGCAACAATAATCAGTCTGTTTGTTTCCATTATTTTTGTGTTAAAGATGTCAGAAATAGCAAGTAAATTAAAAAACATACCCTCTTATTCATAAACGATTATTAAATTTAACAAACGTTTATTAAGTCAGATTTGCATATAAAATTTTGCTTAATAAACGTTTGTTAAATTTAATAATCGTTTATGAATAAGGGGGATAAAATATTAGAAACTTGTAAAATAAGCAGTAAAAAATCGACAGATATTCAGGTAATTGACAAATGTCACGAAATGGAAAGGGAATATGTATAACTTTTCCAAATTAAATTTATACAACCACAGCATTTTGAACTAAAAACGTTTAAAAACTTTATTGAATTCATTAAAACAGTATTTTTTTGTTTGTTCATTTACTATGTTGTATGAGAGTGTTTGTACGTTTAACATAAGAAATGTCCTTGTAGTTCATGGGACGTGAAAAAGTGACACCACTGGTTTCTTTACTAGAGATATGCCTGGTCACCTTAACATGTGGCTATCATTGGATTGTTGTCAATTTATCAATGAATTCAGGAGTCACTATGTAGCAATAACTTGGTACCGATCAAGTGGATAAGAGTAAAGTTTAAATTCTCACAGAAAGGATAATTTCCCTAACAGATAAAAATTACAACACAATATACATACCAACATACATATATGTATATACTCGTATTATGTTACTGGATTGTCAATTGATTCCACCATATATGATTTTGGCTCAGTAAAGTGACAGGTGTGTGGCAAAAACTTCAACATCATACAGGTTCAATGTCGCATGCTGAACTATCGGGTCTATTCACGCTCATCTTGCATAAAAATATACAAATACAATTTTAGTTACACACATATTCATACACGCTTATGTATGTGAATACTTCTTATACTACTTACAAACCCACATAAAAATCATCTGTAGTCATATTAATCATATTTTACCGAAAGAGAATTTCATGTAGATTTTTGCATGGTATGCTCTTTATACCCTACATAACCGAATGTGCGGCATTATATACATATGTATGTCGCAACCCAAAAAAAAAAAAACATATTTTTAATAAAATAATTTTTGAATGGTGCGAACCTTTAATGCCGCTTACGAATCTACTATAATATCCAAATTCAAAACATAATATCGACGATACCTGATATAGCCAAGTAAAGTTTTATTGAACTCGGACTATATGTTTGAGATTGTAGGTTTATTTCTTGTTCGTAATTTTGAACTTATTAATATTATTTCACAGAAAATTTGAAAAATGTCGGATGTCGGATAACGAAATATCTACAACTTGTTTACCATTCATGTTCTTAAAAATAAAGAATAAGAAAATTTAGAAACTACAGATTTTTGAAAGCATTAATTTAGTTTGATAACAATTCTGTTGGAGTAAAAATTTCAGGAATTAAAATTTTTGTAAACCCGAATATACTTTGATAATTCGAATTTTATAGTATGCAATACTACGTCATACGGAAAAATGACATTTAATCCAAATACAAATTAAAATATCGGCGAAAAATTATTTTTTGATAATCTAAAATCACGTGCTTTTTAATTATACAGCCCAATCATGAATAAAAAAATCCGCGGAAGTTTTTTTCCCTTTTTATTTTTTTAACATTGAATTTGAATATGAAAAATGGGAAAAGGAAAAAAACTCGTGCGGAATTTTTATTCATGATTGGGCTGATAATGTTTGTACATTTTAAACCTATATTGAAATTTACGTTTAAGGCATTGTAATTCACTTCTAATATTATTTAATACAATTTTTAGACCTTTTTAAACAATAAACATTTTTAGCTATTAACGAACTCAAGCAAAATAAAAAAATTGTTCACTACTTTATTTTTCATCTTTATATATGGCCTAATATGTCAAACTTCAAACCCTATCTATTCTTTTACAGATGATAGCAACATTTGCCATTCATACTCATTTAACCATAGACCAAACACTTCGGAAATTGGAAAAATTGGACAAAACATGAATGATACGTGGAGCCAAGATCTTAAGACAATCTCGAAATGAGGTTGTGCGAACAAAATCGATTTTAACGCACGTAAGACTCAAATGCACAACAGATAATGATGCTTCATCTGTTTTTATGGGCGGTGTAAATATTAAGGAATCAGACGCTCTTGACGTTCTAGGCATAATAATCTAGTGTGATGTCCGCTAGACCAAACACATTTTTCAAGTGTCAAAATCAGCGTTCAAGAGTCTTGGTGTTTTAAAACGGTGTAGAAAATACTCCATCTGATCTACATTCTATTTACACCGACCGAAAATGGAATACAACTCTCATGTATGGGCCGGTGCTTCGAAGTCTATTATGGAGTTAGTCGACTGCGTACAGGAGAGGGCGAAGATACTTATCGGTGACAGTAGGGTATCCAACTCTATTGATTGTAGGTTGTGTTTCACTGTTCTATTGATAATATAATGGAATGTGTCCTGCTGATCACCTTCCTGAAATTTTGCTCAATTATAAATAAATACCTATAAAATTAGAATATCAATACAAAATTCAGCAAAAATAAGTTTTATGCAGAAAGAATTCGCAAAACGAAATTTTTTTAGTTCGGTCCGTGTTTGACCAAAGACCCCATATAAAGTCCACTTCCAAAATTCACTTAAATACGTATAAAACTGATATAAATAATGTTAAACGACTAAAATACTTAAATAAATTGTTGAACTAAATTTGATGGTGGTCGGCCCATAATTGGTCATAGCTCAAAAAAAAAGGGACCACATACTTATATATATCGTAAAAATATCGGTACCGACTCAAACCTTTGCACAGATCTTTTACATATATATATATGCAAAAATCATACTACTAAATTTTGTGAATTTCGGTCCATTTTTAACCGTATCACCCATAAAAAGCCCTCTTCCGAAATCCACTTTAATACTAATATATATATTGAATATACCGTTATTATGTTGAAATTCGACGTGAAATATCCTCATATGCATGAAAATAAATGTTCGAAATTTTATGAAGATCGGCCTATAATCTGTCATACCTGCCATATCAGAACCATTTCCGAAAAACAAATAAACCCACAAAAATGTCTAATAAATATCGATATCGAACCAACTTTTAAATAGATCAGTAATTTTAATCCAGAAATCATAATAGTATCGGTTATACGCAATTATGCTACTGGATATTGTAGCAGTCAGTCAATAATTGGCAATCGCTCCCAAATTAAGTTCACTTCTGAGCATATTAAACAACCACACAACTCTTGTAAATAACGTTATTGAGATAAAGTTCAACCAAAATAAGCCTGAAATACGTAGACACCACATTAGTGGATACTGGATTTAGAAGCTATCAGTCCATAATTGATCCACTTCTACCATGCCACCAAAAAATCTCTTGTAATTAATGTTATTGAGATCAAATTCAAACCAAAAAATCGTCACCTTATTTCTTATGCTTTTTATACTCTGTTTTTTATTCAAGATTCAAGATTATTATGAAAACCAGAGAAACTCTGTAAATTATAGTAAGAATCGGTAATTACATCAATTACACAGTGATACAAAATTGAATGAAATAGAAAAACCTGGGACCCGATATTATTTTTCTTGTAGGGCTTGTCGAGTAAAAGAAGATTCAAATAGTGAAATATGCCGGACACCTCCAAAATCCGGTTTTACGATTAAAAACCCGGTTTTTGTACCTTTGCGCACTTATAAGTCTGTAATTTTGTTGATAATGATCCGATTATTAATTTCTTTCTAGATTTGGAAAGAAGAAAATGAGATCTTTCGAAATAATTATGTTGGTCTTAAAATTGTCTTTCAAACAATATATCAAATAATAATAAAATTTGCACTAAGACTGAATAGAAATCACAGAATGAGAATATTCTAGTCCTATAACCCGTGTAGTTTTTGTATTTGTTATTACGTTTAGGTGGAGGGTATTAAAGATTCGGCACAGCCGAATATAGTACTCTCACATGCTTTACATAAAAAATGTGAAAGGATACTAATATTATTGAGAGATCTACATAAATATATAATAATCTATAACGGAAAATATCATAAAAAATCATAATCAAAAAATAATCGGAGTAGCATATTATATAATCGAGAATGTCCAACTTCATGCAAGAGGAAGTAAAATTTTTTTGTTTTCATATTTCTCTAAATATTAGTGTATGAATGAATGTGTATGAAAGTGTTAATATATGTACATACCCAGCATACCATTATAGGAGCGCTCCGAAAAAGGAGTCAGAAAAGAGTCCAACAAAAGAGCATTTTCGGACCGAAAGAAAAATTTGCTGGTTACTGTCCTGAGTCGGCACGCAGTATGATTTAGAAATTCCACTTAATTATGTGTGTACCAAAGCGTTGTTGTCCTGTTATTTGTGCTTTGAACAAAAAAAAAACATAGCTGTACCACACAAGAATGATAAAAACAAGATTACAAGAGCCCAAAAACCCCTCATAAAAGACTCATTATCTAAGAGCTCTTTCTGACGGACCATTTTCGAATGTAATGACCCTCTTTTCTGAAGGTTTTCGGAGCAATTATGATTGTTTTTGGGCTCATAAACGCTCCGAAAAAGGTGTCAGAAAAGACTCTTTTCGGACGCATATGGCTTGCTGGGTATTTACATATACGTAGTCAACACTTATACATTCATATATTTATGAAGATGTATAGATTTGTACATTTACGTACATATGCACATATGTATGTATGTATGTAATATAGGTACATAAAATATCCATTTACAACAATGTTAAATTTCTAACAACTTTCTTCAATTCTTTGTTTCATTTTCATCATCTTTGTGTAGTGTTTGTTATACGATATACCACGATTCTGTATTGTATTGTACTGAAGTACAGTACAGAATGTACTGTGTGGCCCCTTAAGCTTTTCAATTAAATAACCACTAAATCATTTGCCGTAAAGTAAGGAAAAAAAAACCGTGAAATGCACAAAAACCATGAAGTGGAACAACAAAATACAGCTAAAAAAACATCATAAACGAAGAAACATGGTATAAAACATGAAATGCTTCGATATGAAAAAGGATATAAGAGCCGCATATTACAGCCATATAGACTTCCTGTTAATAACTGAACGTACACAGGGTGCAATGAATATCTTCCAACTATGTATATGAAAGAAGTTTCCTTTTTCATACTGAGAATTTGTTCTGAAAAATCGAATTCTTTTTATTTTCATTGCGATTTTACTAAGCTCTAATTTTTTTATTCTCGTGATTTTTGTAAAAAAAATATAAGCACGTGTAATTATCAAAAATCTTACCTTAAAATTTAGGCCAATGTGAAGAAAATCTGTCCAAGACAAAGTTTGAGGCCGTATGGTGAGTTTAATTTAATAGTAAAAAGCAAGGTGAATTTAAATACTAGGTGATAGCGTAGCGCCAGCTGATTATTCATGGTGAATTTGAAAATGTCAAAAAGTTATATAAAAAAAAAACTTTTTGACAGTGACGAAAGTTTTTCATATAGAAAAATGCCTGTTGTTCTTGCCTTGTTGTAATTGTTGTAGCAATTCTGTCACCTGGTATTTAATTTCACCATGGTAAAAAGTAATGAATGGTTGGGAATTTATCATTAAGTCTTCTAAATCCAAGAATATAAGAAAAACTAAGTTTTCTGAATAGGTTTTATTCTGCTTGACGATTACTAATTTGCGGCAACCATGAGCGATTTTTTTCCAGTTGCGGAATAAATGATGTATTCCAAAACGTAAAAAAGTCACCAATAATAATATAAACCTTTTCAAATAATATTTATCCAGTTTTAAGGACGTCAAAGTAAATGATGAAACGGAACTGGGGCTGAATGCTTTTTTCCATACAGTTTGACATAAAATTATGCCAGAGAATGCGGTCGTGAAATAGAAACTATTTTATATTTTATAGTGGAAGGCCAATGTAAACGGCATGCGGCCGCGGGCAACAATCAGCTGTTCTTTTTGAACAAAAGTTCCACATAATTCTACTTTGCCGCTTCTTACAGTATTGACAGATTAAGTAAATTCCGATACTTTAAAATTTTTGTATGAATAATTTTGTAAAAAAAACAAAACTTTTATTCACTGGTAATACTGTTGCCGTCCGCGGCCGCATGCCGCTTACATTGGCCTTCCACTATTATTTTGACAGCGCTTCTTCTTATGCTCTCACTTTAAAACACAAATGCTCTCAACAATATTACAATACTTTTATTAAATTTTATACATTTTGTAAACAAAACCATATGTTTTTGCAGCTTTGGCGCAAGAAAAATAAAAACAAAAGAAAATCAAAAGAAACGTTTAAAAGTGAATTTAAAAGTGAGATTTTTGTAATTTAAAAGAAAATAAGTGATATTATAGAAAAATTACTTGAAGAAGTAAAAAGCATTGCATATATAATTTGCAGTCTCCATTGTACAAAAATTTTTATTTAAAACTAGATTTGTGGACAAAAATTGGAAAAGACGTCGGCATTACAGGTTGGTACACAGAAGAAATATAAAAACATTAAATGACAGTTCGTGAAGTTGCAGGCATCGTTTCAATTATGGGCCTGTTTTCTCTGAGACGCGTTTTTGCTTGAAGTTGCGGTCGTGTTCTGTTTCATCATTAACAATTGCAGAAACATCCATTGTGTGCGGAAAGTAAAAGTTGCCGAACTTAGATCCAGAAAATATTTTCAGAAAATATATAGCGGAAGATTTATTGCAAATAATACCATGCAAAATATAGATTCAACAAATAACAATAAATAACAGAGATACGAGTACAAATTCAAAAGTCAATGACTGTCTAACAGAATAAAAACGAAAGGCTATGCTTTATGTGTTTGTTAATTTATCTCAATTCTGTAGATAATACAAAATAAATAAAATTCATATGTTTTTTGCCCATACGTTATTCATATTTTACTTTTCAGTTATGTAAATATATATTTTTTTCATGGTTTTTGTGGCTTATTGTGATAATTTTTTCATAGTGATATTTTAGATATATATAGTTTGGAAGACATGTTATGAATAACGAATAATGCAAATGTAGTTTTCAATAGTAAAGGAAATAAAATACAAAAATTAAGAACACGTAGGATTAAACTAATGGCATGTTTCTAAATAACGAGTGACTCAAATTTTTCGCCCAAATGAGTTCAAAAATTAGTTTTGGGGTTCTATATCACTAGTGCCAATTCTCTTGAGTTAAAACGTAAGATTATCTTTTTTTATGGTTTCTACATTGCAATTTCAATTGTCCTAATGTCAAAAACAGACAAGTAGAAATAAGTGCTTGTGTGCATCAGAAAACAATATTTTATATATTATTTCATATATTTCTACAGCATATACTGTTGTCCACTACCTTAATTGCGATAAATTGAAACATTTTTTATTCAATTTATTACAAAATTAAAAAATTCATAGCAATTGCAATTCACATAAATTATATTTGTATTGTAAATAAAACACAGCTGTTTTTATTTTCGTTTCTAGGGTTGTCCCTAAAATATTAAAATATTGGAAAAAAGTAAACAAAATATCTAATTAAATAATTTGGCAATAATGTAATATAACAACTCAATATTACCAAGGTAACTAACGTAAGTCAGACGAGTGTATTATAGAAACTCATTTGTTTACGTAATCGCCCGTGTACCAATCGTTCGCCAGCGAATACACTCGTTATACAGAACTATGCTATAAATAAGTTTGAATTTGTTAATTTATTTCATAAACTTATTTTACTTATGGCATGTCACGTGGCAAATATTTAGTACATAAATTAAAAAGAAAACCTGAATTATAAAAACCTTTTGTTTCCTTATATACTGACCACACTGTTGAATCTCTTTAACAAGTGCACACATAGTTGTATGAGCTTTATTTTTATATAAGGACGTGTGCTTTGTTTAAACTAACAGCTCCAGTATTCATCTAAGTGGCAGTTAAGCCTTGATAGGACCATTCGAAACGTTCTTTTTTATCTTTATTATTTATGGCAACGCCGATGTAGCGACTATGTTCGGATTAGACAAGAGAAGACAGGCGTAAATGTATGATATACATACATACATATGTGGATGATGCAATTTCTTTGGCGCATTGTACCTGAGGGAATACCTACACCGAAAATGTTTATTAACATCGCTTACTTGGCTTAGACTAAAGTATAACATTGCAAAAATACAACTAAAATCAAAACAGAATACACCAACTGCCTTGGAGTCATATTAATCAACAACTCAGTACACATTTGAAACGAAGCCAAAAAAATTCTCAACAAAATCAAAGCATAATATGTATGAAGTTTTACATGTGTATACAAGTCTAGCTAATCGATATTTTAATGTCTGATGTTATAAAATTCTTATAAGCCAGTAACGTGACTTATAGAAAAGTAAATGCTAATATAATATTCGAAATGTCTGCATCATTTTCCGTTAATTGCATAGTTTTAGTTTTACCCGATTGAAACATAATTGCTTTGTAAATAAGGTTTTCGTTTTTTTAAAGTATCGTAATAATCAGAAAATAGTAAAATCAATATACTGATGGTCAGATATAGAGCAGTTTTTAGAGAAAGTCCACTTAGAGATCATGCTATGGTGTATAGCACTTAATAACGTTAGGTCCAGTCTATTCTATAGGCAACAATAAAATTAGATTTTACTTAACTACTTCTATTTGTAAGCATGATGTTGAAGAGATTCTCACCCATTCAAATCCATAGTAGACCTTCTCTTGCGTCTTTCTCAGCGTCTCCAAAAAGTCCTTGTTTAATTCCGTGCTTTTCTTAAAGTATGGTGCCTTTCCATCAGTACTATACCTTACCTAACGATGCAACTGCAGTCCTCAGCAGCAAAGCTGAGCGTTCATCTACACAGGACATTCATTAACGGTGCTGAATAAACTATAAGTAACTAGGGATTAGCTACTTCTAGATTATTAACAAAAGTGTAACTGGAAGTTCGCTGCTTTTATTGTTCTTCTATAGGATTCAAATAGAATTAGTATGGGAATTAGCTAACTCTATTGAATAGTTGGTATTGTGTACGGTACACAATGGGGTTATATGGAGAGGGTAGTTCTTAGTATCGCGATCAATGCGTGTCCTGCAGTAATGGATGACTTTGCCGGGAACAGACAACTCTAGTAAACTGTCCCCTCCAGCATGGCCAACACAAATCACTGCACTTGATCTCTGCGTCACATTAAGATGACTACTAAAACAAAGTTATATGTAGTGATAACTTGTTTTCAAAAACAGGCTCATCGTTACATACTACTGCACATGTGCAGCAAGAATACGTTGGTAAAAACCACAGAGCATTTGTGGCAGACACTGTACAATAGATTTAATAAAATACATTGTGCATATGTACACATTAGGGTATTAACCCTAAATGGTATAACTAGGTCTGTGCAGACCTACATAGGATTGGTATGGAAATGCTTAGTCAGTTGTCCTAAAAATGTCTATAAATGCATTTTATGCGAGGAAAACCACAAAACGAATAATCAAAACGCATTTTTACATATCTTAGGTAGTTACTAACGCTATTTTATTACTCATAAATCCGTTTTTGAGTAGTTTTGGTTTTGAGTTTTCGTTTTGAGTTGTGTATACAATATGTAGAGAAATTTACGCTCAAAAAAAACTCTCTTTCTGACGGACCATTTTCGAATGTAATGACCCTCTTTTCTGAAGGTTTTCGGAGCAATTATGATTGTTTTTTGGGCTCATAAAGAGCGTTAACGCTCCGAAAAATGTGTCAGAAAAGACTCTTTTCGGATTCATAGGGCTTGCTGAGAATTGATTGTAATCGAATAAAGCAAATACTGAATTTGTCAATAAAGATATATGTACATACATATATACGTAAGATTGCCTCAAAAAGGGATATTAACGTGTTATTATTTAGTTAAGGTTTGTGTATCCGTAAGTTGACCCTGGACACAACTGAACTACCTCAGCCAAAGACAAAACCACGTTACAATGTACATGTATATAAAAGGAAAAAAACTTAATATTTTCATTATTTTTAACCTTTGTTCCTTAACTCATCACCGTCATTATCACAATCAACATTTTAATCAGGAGTACATGTTCCATCATACACACACGTAAATTTTAAAATATACATTAATCCACACACACTTTCACATTCACATATGTATATTTTTTGTATATATGTACATACATACATTCATACGTTCATGGTATGTATGTCTAATACTCTGCATATAAGTGTTTATGTAACTATGCTATGCAGGATTTATATACGAGTATATACATATATGTAGGTATAATTGTCTTTAGGTTAAAAAGTTTACTCAATTTAATGGTTCCTGATTGCATTTAATGGCCCATTGCAGTGTTGGAATGAACGCGCAAAAACATTTCAAAAGCAAGAAATTGTTTTTGGAGTAAAAGTACCACATAAACATTTCTAATATTATAATGTTTCCTAAATCCACTTTTTGTATGCTGGCACCATAAATTGTACATTTGTGACAAGTCTACCAACACCTTATATAAAAAGAAGCTGTCATATTATAAAAAATGTATGTACGTAGATATGGTAGAAAAGTATACTTACATACATATGTATGTATGTATATCTACATACATACAGACGTTTATGTGTATGTATCTCTATTGTATAATCTGAGATGATTAATTAAAGTACTGCGAAAAAATTCAAAAATAACAAAAGGACAACCTGTTAGTTTTTGGCAATTTTCCATTTTCAGGCATTTGAAATAAAATTAATGATGTCTGGTGTTTAGCAGTGAGATATACATAAAATTAACAAGTAAAAGTTTATTTTCGGCTGTGCAGAATCTTAGATACCCACCACCAAATACCAGTAGTGTGATCTATGAATACTTGAAATCGAAATTATACTGGTTATTTTATTTTGCAGATCCTTTACATGAGTGGCTATCAACTATTATGGGGCGATCGTTATAAAATATTGTACCGTAATTTCTATTTATTTGAAGTTTATGTTGATAGTGATGTTTATAAAAGATTTAAGTAATTTTCGGAAGTGTACTTTTTATGAGGCTATGTCAAAATATGGACCAATACAAACATAAAATCGTTTTGAGATTTCTCGTTGCATGAAACTTATTTTTGCTGAATTTTGTATGGATACTCCGCTTCTGTAGACATTTATGTAAGATAAAACCATATTCAAATTACAACTAATGTTATAGTGTCGTAGGAGTTGTATGTCGTATCAATTTATAATAGTTGTTGGTAATTTCTATATTTTTGAAAAAAAAACTTTATCTTAAAAAAAACTTTTTTTTATATAAAATTTAAATTTGTTTAAAAAAAATATCAATTTTTTTTTATTAATCTATGATTTTATTAATCGGAATCAATAATAATAATAATTGCAAAAAATCTAAATCACACCGTTTCCTGTGAGTTTTATGAACATTATTGTTTTTGAATTCCAAAAAACTTTTTTTCATAAAAAAAAACATTTTTGCCTCTCGAAAACCTTGCAAAAAAAACTTGATACATGGGAACGCTGAGATTCTGCAACCACCTGCTCAGTCCCCAGACGTCAATCCGATTGCGATTTTGTGGGATGAGATGGACCGGCATATCCGCAAACACACAATAACATCAGTATCTTCAAGACTTCAAAAAGAATGGCACCAAATTCCATAGTGAAAAACAGCCAAATCGTCTCATTAAACAAAGGGGTTATCCAACAAAGTACTAATTTTAGTATTAAAGTGTTTTTCTGCGTTATTTGTTATGTTCTCTAAAGTGAAAACCGAATATTAATGACGCACAATACATTGGCTACCTGAATTAATTTAGTTTTTTTATTGTATTGTTATTTTTTTTATAAATACAAAAGTGAATTCGCAAATGTCTTAATAAGTTCTTAATAAATCGAAAAAAATATTATAAAAATATGCAAATGTGCCCTAAAATGAAACATATGTCTTTAGTAATACCGAATACTAATGACACTAATGGCCAGTTTTTAACTTGATATTTAAATACGAAATTAGTTAATTTTTCCTTAAACTTAAGTTTTATTTAAATATGGTTTAATTTCTTCAGTCTCAGATTGCGTTTGGTATTTAATTATGGTAAAAGTATGGTAGTACTATTAAATGTCAAAAAAAATATAAAAAACTTCTTCATTTAACAGCTGATTTACTATTTACTTTACAAATTGTTGTAAACTAAATGGACAAAAGCTGCTTCATTCATATCCTCTTCATCCAAATTCATTGTTTTAGTTGTTGATATTGATAATAATAAGCATATTCGCGGCGAGTTTAATTATTGAATATTTTTATCAAATAATAAAAAAACTTCAAGGCGCAGTTTTCATAATTTGTAGAACTGTCAAAATCATATGGTAGTATGAAAAACTTAAGTTGTATTTAAATGGACGTATTCAGTGATTTAAGTTATATTTAATTATGATCTATAAAAACGAATATGGTATTTAAACAGAACTTAAGTTTAAAAGCATTTTAAACTTGGCCATAACTATTATTCGTTAATACTAATGTGGCTATAGATTTTCGAAAGGATGTTTCTTTGGAACATCAAACACTGCTTTATCTGCTTTAACCAGTAACCATAGTTCAATGATATAAATAAACATTGGAACAAAAAGCGTGTTGAGCGCTCTATATTTAGATGTTGATATCAGTTTTTCTGCTGATAGATAAATTCGTCTATTATCTTGCAATTGGCATAAAATATGTCATCAGTCTTTTATATGGATGTTCTTCATGCAGTTATAAGCAAGCAATTCATTCACCATCAGAACGCGGTGTATATACCTTCGGTGCTAATTGTAACTGCTTTATTAATTTCTCCTTTTGAAAAACATCCAAATGTTAAAGAGGTTACACGATAAGGCGTCACTCTGTCCGAGAACTTTGCGGAATTTTAATTATAGGTATTTCTTAACTAATCACAATGAACCACAGGGTCTCCGAGTGGAAGTGCACTTAGTGCACTACCCTTCCTTTCCTATTTCTTAATTGTGTAATATATTAATCTAAACTAAAGGTGTAATAAGATTGGTGAAAGTTTCGTAATTCTTAGAGATGTGTTAAAGTAAGATTAAGATGTTGAGGATCTTAAAAATCTATTGACCTGACTTGATAACGAACTATAATAAAATCAAGTTAGAGTGCTATGTTCGGCTGTGATGCACCTTAAATAACCTCAATGCGATGAGAAGTACAGAAACTTCACTCGTATACCGGCTTATAGAGCTTAGCGCTTTATATGAGTTTTATAGTGATTTTTGGAAAATTGGAATTCGACACAAATAATATACAGAAATGATGACACCTAATTTTATAATGTTCGGTCCGTAATTATTCGAAACTCCCATATAAGACCCTCCCAGTAATCAACTTTAACCTCCATAAATCTTTTAAAAGTATTTATATCGAGATAAAGTATAACATACACAATATTTATATTCACAGAAATCATCACACTAAATGTTTGGATGATCGGTCCAATAGGTCATATCTCTCATATAGCGCACATTTCTGAAAAACTGTTTTATACATATACTGGGTGTAGGGTATTATATGGTCGGGCTTGACCGACTATACTTTCTTACTTGTTTTTATATAAAATTATTCTTGCTGAATTTTGTATTGATACCGCTATTCTTTAGGCATTAATGTACCAAAAAGTCGTATTCCGGGAAAAATTTGTATGGAGGCTAGGAGAAAACAAAGGGTTTGTGACATTATGTGCAATACAAAATACCATACATTTTGTGGCAAAATATTTCGATTAATATCTTTGATTCTACTGGACCGATTTGACCGATCTTGATGTTAATTTTAGCTCAATCGACGTAGACTTCCTTAGGGCTAAAGAATGTACACATAGACTTAATTTTTCTCAGGTGAATATTTTGAAAAGTTACACATGGAGTGACAAACGAATTATAAAAAGTTATATATATAGTTATTTATAAATATTTACCTAATAATAAAAATATTTATAAAATGTCAATAGATCTTACTATACAAATATGCCATCAACATAAATACGAACACACACTCCTTGTGTATTTACAGCTTATGACTAAAACGCACACAATCAAATCCTTATGGGTGTTTCTAATGTTTCTTGCCACAAAAAAAAAACAAACAAAAAAAAATAAAGTTGTTTATCCCAACGGATTTGCAAAACGAAGGAAATGACAAATAAAAGAAATGGAAATACAAGAACAAAAAAAAAAAAAGAAATCAAAATATTTATTTGAACGAATTGTCTGGAGTTTTTCGATTTTTTTGTTCTTTAATTTAAGTTTGTCTTCTATCTTGTTTTGTTTGAGTGCAACATTTTAGATTTTATATTGTAGTACGTGTGAACAGAGTCATTCTATTCTCACATATGCATTGACATCTAAAATTAGTTATTTTGTCTCATTTTGATGTACGAACAGAAGTGGTTGTCATGAAACAAAAACAACTACTACAACAAAAGTAAAAAATAAAAACGAGAACTTTTTTTGACACGTAGTCGAACTAAAACTTTTAGCTTTTGGCCATAACCAAAATAAATAAGTTTCTATTTCTATTAAGACTTTTGCAATCACAAGACAGTGAAGCAAATTACAACTGTTTCCTCCCTTAAAATGTCAAAAAAAATATCTAATACAAGAAATATTTTATTCTGTATGGTTTGTAATTCGAAAGGCGAGGTTTGTTCTTGTATTGGTCGGGATTAGTGATTGATATTATGTTACCAACAAATATTAATGATCAATACATTATTTGGTTGTTTAAAATATGTATGTATGTATGTATAAATTTTGTTCTGTTTTATAAATATTTAATTTATAATTTATGGTAAAATTTAATATTCTTATTATTAACATACATACATACATACACTCCGGTTCACTTATTTAAAGGCACTAAAAATTCCATACTCAGCAGCCTGTATCTTCTGCAATTTTTAACCAATTGCAGAATTTTAAAATAGAAATGGAAGCTAGACATCTTGAGATATAAAAAAAAATCATGACAATAGTGTTATAAAAATTGGTACTGATAAATAATTTTGAAACATTTAAGAGTGTAATTAATAAAGGAAAGGGGAAATTTCTTTTAATGTTTTTGTTAGACTTATTTTGTCCATTTAATATTTTCTAAACAACAAACAATATTTGGAAACATTTTTATCGTTTTAAATCATTTCCTCTAAATCTTCAACAGGCACAAAAATATAGCTCGATCGTTGCGACAACGACCATGCGTCGTAGACTTTAAGATTTAGAATTTTATAAGGACGTTTGTGTTTTTTTTTTTTCATGTGTATCTTATATATAATATAATTTATAATTCTAATACGATATATGCTAAAAGTATCAATGTCGGAATCTTTATCAGAGTCTCTAGATATTGGTGTGGTGGACTGCAACTATATACAAGTTAGAGATCTGTTTGTGTTTGTATACATATTAGTCCTTTAGAGCCTCTGAATGCAATTCTGCGCCTAACGATGAACTTAGTTAAAAGATCTCAATACTCAAGACTCAACTTCAGCAAGTAGACTTTTGTGCGAATGAAAAATGCGTCAAGTAGTTTGAAGAAAATATAACGAGCATGTACTTATTTATTTAAATGTACACAAACTGTGTAACACACTGTCTTTTTACACTGTTATGTATATTACGGTTTAAGAACACACTTAAAGTTTTCGAACAGTTTGATGTTTACTCAACAATGACTCACAATAAACTGATTCATGTGGTTGGCCGTGTTAGTCTATTCATACAGCAATCATAATTTCTGCAAGGTTTGAAACTAAGATACTAGAATGTTGGTGACTGCAAGTCTAGAATGTTCATGTCTAGAATATTCAGCCAAAGTCTTTAAAACTCAATGTTGCCATATTGCTATGTTTATAACAGTTTATAACAATAATGTTTATAAATTAAACTACTACAAATGCTAAACAAGTTGTATTTTGATAAACACGCCATCTGGTGATGAAGTTGTTTGTAACAGTATTAATAAACTTTGTTTGATAGTTTTTTTGATGAAATTTTCAGTGGTTGTCTCGGATTTTTGCTCATATCTCTGTTATTTATGGACGGATTTTGCTGATTTTAAATAGCAAACTTCTCGAAAGCATGTCTGACAGAATTATTGAAAATTTGTATCCCGAAGATATCTGGGGACTTCAAAAAATTGATTTCAACAGACAGACAGACGGACATGGCTTAATAGACTCCGCTATCTATAAGGATCCGGAATATATATACTTTATAGGATGGGAAAATTTTATTGTATGAAACGGAATGACAAACTTATATATACCCTTTTCATGAAGGTGAAGGGTATAAAAAGGTTAAAAAATTGATTTTCAGAAGTAGATCTTATTAAAAACACATTTGTTTTGAATTTTAATCGTCGAACAATTATTATACTAATTTCTGTTTGAACTTAATCTCGATATTAATAGAATTTATTTCTTGGATCCATATCGCTATTTGCAATATATTTACAACCTATTATTGCATATGGTCTTCATAAAATTCAGTATAGCGATTTTTATATAGATAAGGATTATTTATTACGAATATGAACATCATTTTCTAAGACATTTATCCAAATTTAAATGATTTTTGGAAATGGATCTTGTGTGGGGACTGTGGTTAAACACGGACCGATAATAGCAGCCATATATATTAATTTGAATAACTAAAAGTACACAGGGTGCAAAGAATACATTCACTATTTACAAATGTGATAGATCTTTGTTTTTATATCCTTCAACATCATAGAGGGTCGAACCTTGTGCGCAAAGTAAAAGTCACAATTTTAACGTTATTTATATATAATTTATAGTACATTAGTAAAATCGGTCCATTATATAACCTAGCTCCTATACAAATGTCCTCACGAAATAGCTCTTAAATATTTGATTTATGTATTCATACCTTCCAGATATGACCCACTTCCGAAAATCACTTTAGCGAGCAAAAAAAATATCAAAAAGGTTGGTATACAATAAAATTCAAGAAAAAAGTTGCTGTCACCTAATTTTATAAGGATCGGTTCATAAAGAACTAGACCCTTTATATGTTTTTACCCTAAAATTAGTCACAGTTACCATCCATATAAGGTTCACTTCCAAAAATAACTATAACACGCATAAATCAATTATATTATATATTTATATCGAAACAAAATTTAATACGAATTATTTGTATATGCATCCATATAACTTGTTTTCTAATAGTTTTGATTTTTAGTATAGAAATTTGTCTATGTTACTTACATACATATATAAAGAGTTTCTATTACTTGAATTTGTAAATATCGCGTACATGAACCACTGTATCTAAGTGCGTACGTGCTTAACAAGTTGAAAAACGTAAAAGCAAATTCTTTTCTATAATACAAAAACCTACAGTATGTTAACTTATTCTCTAGACGTACGGAAATCAAATTTTTAAGAGTTTTATTTTCAAATTTTCATACTTAACTTCATATATATATGTTTTTACCCTAAAATTAGTCACAGTTACCATCCATATAAGGTTCACTTCCAAAAATAACTATAACACGCATAAATCAATTATATTATATATTTATATCGAAACAAAATTTAATACGAATTATTTGTATATGCATCCATATAACTTGTTTTCTAATAGTTTTGATTTTTAGTATAGAAATTTGTCTATGTTACTTACATACATATATAAAGAGTTTCTATTACTTGAATTTGTAAATATCGCGTACATGAACCACTGTATCTAAGTGCGTACGTGCTTAACAAGTTGAAAAACGTAAAAGCAAATTCTTTTCTATAATACAAAAACCTACAGTATGTTAACTTATTCTCTAGACGTACGGAAATCAAATTTTTAAGAGTTTTATTTTCAAATTTTCATACTTAACTTCATTTTTTTTAATTGTATAAACTGGGTACTATTTTAAAGGTAGGAATATTTATACAAACGCTATATATTTCTGTTAATACTATAAACACATTAATTTCTGTAGTAAATAAAGATAATTAAAAACAAGTCAGAATTGGTCAAACCCGACCATATATAGGGTGTTTTTTTGAGAGGTATAGAACTTCGAATTGAAATAAAACACAAGAAAATCGTTTTAATGACCATCAATTTGGCTTTATTGGAAGGATAATTTTATGCCATTAATGTTTAAATATGATTTCATGCATGTGGCCGCCGCGGCTGGCTCGAATAAAGCCAATTCTACAGGTCCAATTTTCAACCACTTTTTCGAGCATATGGGGCCGTATGTCGGCAATAACGCCACGAATGTTGGCTTCCAATTCCCCTAACGTTTCTGGTTTGTTGGCGTAGACGAGCGACTTCACATATCCCCAAAGAAATTAATCCAATGGTGTCAAATCACACGATCTTGGTGGCCAATTGACAGGTCCATTCCGCGAAATTATGCGCTCATCGAATGTTTCCTTCAATAAATCGATTGTGGCGTGCGCTGTGTGGCATGTAGCGCCGTCTTGTTGGAACCACAACTCATCCACATTCATGCCATCCAATTCCGGAACAAAATAGTCGGTTATCATGGCTCTATACCGGTATCCATTAATTCGGGTCCTCTTCAACACTTTGCTCTACAGCGGCACTTGTTTCTTCGGTGCGCACTGTTCGACGTCTCTGCGGATGCGTATTATCACATAGAGTAAACGTAGTGCGAAAACGATCCATGGTTAACCGAATTAATTGCTCTGATGGACGATTATGCCGACCATAAAATGGACGGAGCTTGCGGTAAACTTCGCGAACTGAACCGTTATTTTCGAAATAAATTTGCACGATTTGCAAGCGTTGTTCTTTTGTCAACCTGTTCATGATGAAATGGCAAACCAAACTGAACATAAATGACATTAGAGTTGCCAGATTTGACCACAAAATGCCAGTTTTATCTCTTTTCGAAAAACAAACCCGTAAAAAAAACACCCTATAATGTCCTACACCGAGTACATAAGCATAAATAACTTTTCAGAAATGAAAGTTATGCACCGAACTTGTAAACGATTTATGCATTTTAAAGTGATTATCAGAAGAGCGTCATATATGGGAGCTGTGACTAATAATTAACCGATCCTAATTTTATTAACCTATTACTAATTAATTATCTACTGATCATCATAAAATTTAGCCGAACGATTTAGGTATATATGAAACATAATTATTTACGAGTACAAAACAATATTTGTAAGACATTTGTAGCTTTAGTTAAAAAATTTTTTTTGAGTGATTTGGTTTCATCGAAAAATAATTTGACCGATATAGTCATATTTCGGAAGGACAGTGCAAATGAAAACATCAGTACAAATCCAATATACTATGATTTTTTTAAGAGTGAAGTATTCATATATTATTTTTTTTTTCATATTCTAAATTTTCAATTGTAAAGCCTCAGCACCTTAAAAGCATTAAAAGATGCGTGTTGGAAAAAATATGTGTAAAATGTATATTCAATATACATACATATGTATATAATTAATACATACTATAAATAATATATTACATAAAAAAGCAAATTACATTGAGATCAATTGGGATTAATTAAGCAGTTCTTCTAAATAAATAACATCTCATTAATCTTTTAAAAGTTAAATTCTTCCAGCAGTTTTTAGATTTTATGGTAAATTGTTGTATTCACGACTACCTACATATTCAATACGTTGTTTAGTTATTTCCAATCTGCATATGGCTACAGCTAAATTATTATTATTTCTATTATTATACATTTTGAGTGATTTCTTGTGAATTGTAATGTGTGGTAGGCAATATTATTTATGCATTTAAAAACATTTGATGTACGTTTTATGTTATTTTTATGTGCCATAACTAATAGTTATAAAGTTCATTTTAATGTCAACAGAATTTGTTTACACACTGTACATATGTATTTTAACTTCTCACATGCAAACATTTGACTTTCTTGTACCTTAAAACGCAACTTGCTCAGAAAAAGAGGAAACTAAAAATCAAGAGCACCAAAACATACTTAGTTGTACTTAAGTGTTTATTCAACAAGTTTACTTTATATTTGTATAGTTTAGTTTATTTAGTTAGTTAATTGTATTAGGTCACATTTTCGAAATAAAATTAATGCTAAAATACTATTCAATTCTCAGAATATCTTTCTATCTTGTGATCAAACTTGAATTTTTTATATTTTTAGCTTAGTTACCAAACAAGATAAGTCTCTTTTTATAGATTTTGCAGGAGACACACAATGCGATCTAAAATCTTTAGTCTTTATAAGATTTGGAATGAAACACGAATCAGAAGAAGTGGATTAGTGACTTATAATTCATTATTTAGACAACGGAAAAAGCAGTTTTAAAGTTTGTCTTACCCCCTGGGCCACGATGTCGAACGATAACGTTCGCTTAGATAACCTTAAGACATAAACTTTTTATCGTATCTATTTTTTACTCAATCAAGTTTGTTTATTCCACAATCAAGTTTGTGTCTTAAGTCTTATCTAAGCGAACGTTATCGTTGGACATCGTGGTCCAGGGGGTTAATAAATACATAAAAAATTATGTATGTAAAAAATGTTGACACATATTGATGTTTTCATTAACATAATACCAATTTCCATATATTCCAGTCCAGTATATTCCTTCTTGCTTAAGAGCAAAGAAAATATACAATATGTATTGGAAAAAATAATCAGAACTGCTTTCTTATTTTCAATGGCTCGAAGAAGAAAAACTAAAAAACTAACATCTTTCTTCAGTTCACAGTCAAACTAATGATTATATTATATTGAATCTTTACTAATAAGCTTTCTTTCTCTGCATAGACTTACTTATCATAAATTAATTGTCGAAATTTTTTTGAAATTTTCTTGAGAAAGGAAAGTTATAGGTTTTTTGAGTTTTTATTTATTTATTTATTTTTGTAAGATTAGTATTTCCAACATAAGGAGTTCAAAAGTGATTAATTTTTATAGTTTAATCAGGCAGTTAATGTTATCATTTTGTATGGATATGAATACATATGTACATTTAAAAAATAATTATTCGCATTTAATTTATAAAATTAAGAGCTAAAACCAATTTAACTTTACTTTGAAAAGGGTGTGCAAGCTTTTGCTATTTTTTGCAGCAATATTAGATATTTATGGAATACGTAGTAAATTCTATTTGGTTTTTGAAATAAATAAAATAACGAAAGAAAAAATAACCTACATTAACTTTTGCTTTCTAAAAACTAAACATGCAAATACAATTCAGCTCAAAATAATAGAAATAAAATTGAAATACAAATAGTAATAAAAATGCAATTTAACGAAGATATGAAAAACTGCTATTAAGATTTCCTAATTTACGATATTTTTTATCGGGAAGATGACGAAGTATACAATTTATTTAACCCTCATCATACCGACATAAAAACTTACAAATCCTACCAACATGTGTCTCTAATGGCTAAATTCACAGTCTTTAGTTAGCTAATGACAAAGGCTTAACTAATGATTCTTTATTCCCAATGCTTAGTTTGCCATAAGAATAACAAGTAATAGTTAAACAATAGTTAGTAGTTTAGTTTACCAATGGTTAACTAATGACCGAGAATTCGGCCATAAGACACATACATACAAATTAAAAAAAAAGCATAAGACAATTACAAATTAGTTTATGTTAAGTAATTTTTTATTGAATACATTCTTTACAATTTATAACTTTTGTAGCATGCTCATTTTATTTTTACATATTTGGCAGCATTGCTTTATTATACGACTTTTTTTTGGATCGCACATATAGCATCTTTTACGTTTATTTGTTGTAGAAGTGGTTGTACTTGGTGTATTTCCTTCTTGAAGAACTTTTTCCATGCATTGAACTATAGGACGTTGTAATTTATTTCTTGACCTTTGATGTATTTGGAGGGCAATAAGTCCTTCGGCAACTTCTCGTAAAAAGAGTTTTCGAGCTTTTTTTGCTTGTGTTGCTTTCCATGATGAATGTAAATTTTTCCAAATAATATATGCTGCAATTGCACAAACATCAATTAAATTGGAAAAGAACGTAAATGGCCACCTATTTGATTTTCTCCGGCAAGTAAAACTATGTGCAAGTTGGTCCAAAGTGTCAACTGCTCCTTTAGTTCGATTGTAATGTAAATTTACCTCCGATTTGTTCTTATTTTGTGAGTCGCAGTGGGTGTCATAGTGCATTGTAGAGAGTAAAAGAACTGCTCTATTCGGTTTAGGGACATAAGATACCAAAGTTTTATTATTGGTAAAACCAAACAAATTTGTTTCAACTTGCCTTTTTCTGTTTGGCAAAAATGATGAGGGAACACAGCGCTTATTTTTCTTTAGAGTGTCCGTTATTGTCAAACCTTTAGCCAATAAGTTATTCGCAAGTTCCAAACTCGTAAAATAATTATCACATGTTATATTTCGGCCTGTGTTTTCATAGGGTTGAACTAACTCCTCCACAACTCTTTGGCCCAAACCAAAACCCCTCTGGTTGTTTATTTTGCCTAAGTAAGGTATTGCGTTGAGTGGGTAGGCTGTTTTACTGTCACATACCCACCAAATTTTTAGTCCATACTTATCTGGTTTACTAGGCATATATTGGCGGAAAGAACACCTTCCACGAAACGGAACAAGCTGCTCATCGACAGTAAGGTTGTCACCAGGAGTGTAAAATTTTTTTAGATTTTTATTGACAATTTCAAATAAATCCCTTACAGGTGCCAGTTTATCCTTTTGCTGTCGAATGCTTCTAGTGCTTTTGTCGTCAAACCGCAAATTTTTGGAAATTTCCATAAAACGATTTCGACTCATAGTAGCCCGAAAAATTGAGCAACCATATCGCGAACTCCAAAACTCAGCAATCTCTGTGTTTGCTTCTTTTTTTGTCCCCGCTGTAATCAAAAGTCCAACATAGGCTCTTATTTCTGTTACATTTGTTGGACGCTAGACATTCTGATTTGTAGTCACTGCATACAAATTGGTAAATTTTACAATTGAATCAAAAATTTCGTCATTCAAATATAGCTCGATTGCCTCTAAAGGGTCTTCAATTTGTTTTCCTGGTGGCAATTTAATTGGTTCAATGGGCACCGAATTATATTCCGAGCAGGAATACGCCTTTGAAATTTTGGAATAGAATACCACTGAGTTCCGTCCTTACCAACAAATATTTCACCATATTCCTCACCTGCATCTTCCTCAATATCCGAAATAGTATCAGACATCTCGGAAGCATCATCTTCAATATTTTCATTATTTTGACTATCTTCGATATCAGATTGCAAAAACATATCCTCGTCTTCTATATCATCAACCGTATCTTCATCAATTTCATCCACGGCTAGTCGGATTTCCTTTTCTGTAAGTCGCTTTGGCATATTTTTTTATAAAATGAACTTGCACATCAATACTCTACAAAATCTAACCGCAACTAATTTGTTGTTTTTCAACATTCAGTATCAGGTGATTATTGATTTCAATAAAAGGGAATTCCCCAAATTTAATATAGTGATATGAAAATATGCAATTTGTATAAATATATATGAAAGATAGTTGCTGCTAAACAAATATAAATTCTGTAACATATATGACAGATAGTTGCTTTTGTTCTAAATTTGCGCATTCTACTAAATTTTTGGTATGTGTCTCTGAGACACATGTTGGTAGTTTATGTTACATTTTTTTATTTTGGCTTATAAAAAATAGAGGAATTTAATATTTATCAACTTTGTTTTGTGAAATTATACTAAACAGATGTAAAATAAAAGTCATAAAATTTGGTGTCAATATGTAACAAAGTTTCGTTGTTTTATTGAATCAAACATCAAAATGTGTCTCACAGACACATGTTGGTAAGATTAGGGTTAAACAGGGTTTGAAAAAATGCAGTGCCTCATTCGTACCGTACATTTAAAGAACACATTCACTAAATTTATTTTTATTTTATTAGTATTTGTGTATAAGAATTATTATTTTTTATTTGAACTGTTAATTTTAAATCTTTTATATTTCTTTATTTAGGCTCGAGTTCATTAAATTTTTAAAATTTACATTAAATTATTTTTTCTGAAGGTAGGAATTGTTACATGAAAATTATGTATGTGTATGTATGTGAACATAAACAATATTCCGTACACTACGAATATGTTGTCTGCATATATTGATAATTAAAATAATTATCTCTGCAAAAATCTGTAGAGTACGTGGTCCATTGTAGCTAAAATGTAGTGACTACATCATGGTCCTATGTAATGCACTCATGGACCATTTAATTTTCAAAGCAGAACTTCTTGTTAGACGACAATTATTCGTGTTTTAACGACTGTAATCGTTTTTGTAAAACATTTGAAGTAGTTACAAGGAGTAGTTTTGGGACTAGTCCCGTGTTATGCAAAGCTGGATTACATGGTCCAGTCCTAGGACATCGTAATGTTAAATGGACTAGTTTTCTTCATAGAAATGGATTATATTTGGAGACTCCTAGTCCATTTTTTTTGCAGGGATATGTGTATGTATGTATGTATGTACGAGTATATAGTTAATATCTTGAATATACAAATTTCTGTACAATGAAATTAAATTGTATTACTACCTGTTTCATAAATTCAACAGTATTCCTTGTAACCCTTTTCAAAAGGGTTTTATGATAATTAAATATAAAAATTATCAAAGCCAAAACCATACAATAATATTTATGATTCTGGCAGCTGTAATAATGTGTGATATACCCCTTATTTTAATGAATGGTGTTTATTTATTGCATTGGAGAAGAATAAAAAATCCAAAGAATAATCGCATGAAGTTTAAAAATATAATTTATAACTTATTTTAGTTATTCCTAAGCAAACATTTTTAATAAAACTAGAACACAAAAACACAAATGTTAATGTATGAAATACTCGTATATGGGTAAATTAAAAAAAAAAAAAACGTACACAACGAGTTTTGCTTATGTTTAAAGCTTTTGTAATTCGCCTGTAAGAGTGGCCAACTTATGTAGAAATTGATAAAGAATCCGGTGGTACTTTTAGGCCCTCAAAAAAATCAATATTTTTGGATATTTTTTTAGGTTTTCTATGATTTCTATCTTGAGCATCATACACCAAATATATATAAAAAATCGCTAAAAATGCAAAAATATTTGAAATTCAAGCTTACTACGATGTTCTTTTGTTTCTCAAGATTGACTTTTGCGAAAATCACCTTTTCGTTTATAAACAAAAAATCACGATTAACCTTGTTTTTTATTTTTTTTTTAAGTGACTAGTTATTTTAAAATTTTAAGATGAAAATATGTAAGTTTTTGTTAAAAAAAAGACTTGAACTTAGAGGTTACTTGCAAAGTAATAGGCATGTAATAATGTATTTAAAAAAACTGCAATTATAAGCGTTTTAAGGGAAAAAACTAAGTGTAACGCTCAAGTTTATTCTTTATAATAAGTAAATAAAAAAAAAACAAAAATTCTTTAAAAACAAAAATTTTCATACAAAACTAAACATGTACATGTATATTCTTTGATGTATTGGACAAAAATGGAAAAAAGGAAGTAATTCTTGAAGAACCTTTTACAAATATGTAAATATTTGACACAAAACAATAACTTAACATAATTTAATTTATAAATTTTCATTCGAATTCTTATTCTGAATCTGTATAAACTTCATGAAATGACAAGCGGTTTTGTTTTTTTCATTCTCATTCATTTTTATCACTTTCGAATTAAGTTTGTGGCAAAAACAGAACAATAAAAATTCAACTCAAACTCACGATTATACCTTTCTTTCTTCTTTATTTTATATTCGTCATTACGCGCTTTATCGAGCTTTATTTTCTCTCGATATCTCCGTGCTCCTTCAGCCGGCGTTAATTTTGTTGTTAATTTTTTTAAATTAAGCATTTTAAGCTATGAAGCAATATATTGCAAAAGTGATGCTCATGAAATGTTTGCCTATTTTGGTGTTTTTTCGTAGGCAATTTATTTCTCAAATTCACAAATTATAAAAAAATGAGTTGTGACCATGTAAACAATGATTGTAAACTTCAACAAAAGCTACGCAAATTCACACTTATTTTGATAGATTTTTTTTCGCTTTTCCACTTTTGTAGTAATTAAAGTTTGTACTTTCCTTATGTTATTTACTTTATTTAAATGCAAATTGAAAACTAGTAATATTACTTGATTTATAAAAAAGTGACGCTCAATGCAAATTGTCGGGGACAACCTTTCTGATTTTATTTTATTTTAATTGCTAAAAATTCTAACGGGGGACACATCATTTTGTATGGAAGCAGTCAGAGGGAGAAACCAAACACCATTCTGAATAAACAAACATACAAACTTGAGAATTACGTTTTTTTGCTACATATTCCTCGCTGATCATTCTCACATTTTTGTTTTTGTTTTTTTTTTTTACCTAAAATAGTAGTGTAAAGTGTAACAGTGTAAAAGGGGACACAAAAATTGCGTTTTTTTTTTTTTTGAAATTGACCCATATAAATTTCAAAACTTCCCTTTTTTAATTTCTTTAGTAAATACTGAGAATTTTCTTGTAGCTAAAACTACATACAGAATTTCCCTAAAAATATAATTTCCTTTACTTAAGGTATGGTCACACTTGGCAATTATTTGCCGAAAAAAACGTAACAATCAAACGTATTGTGAAAAATAAATCCGTTACTTGAACGTGTTAGATCTGCTTGTAGAAATATTCCAAGAAAATGCAACGCTAATTTCTCAATAGACGAACAAATGGTACCATTTAGGCTTAGGACCAATCTTCGATTTACGTTTGACTAAAACAAGCCCTGAGAGTTTCAAACTGTTTTTTGACCGTTATTTCACGACAATACCACTGGATGCTCGATTCATAATAAGTCATAGCTCCCATATAGCGCTCATTTCTGAAAAACTGTTTTTACATACATATATACAGGGCGTAGGGTTTACTTTAATTTTGCAATTGAAAAAATGTAAATAAAAGTAAATTTTAATGATCGTTGCTATTAGCTTTAATTTCGTTTATGGGAGCAAATGTCAATGTTGATCGATTTTTTGTGTGTATGATTTGGTATTACATACAAATTATTTGTGGCAAAATTTGTTTCGATACGTATATATGTATGTATGTATGTAAATCGAACATTTATAGCATATGGATAAAGGCATATTTCGGGAGAACATTTGTATACGTAGAAGCTGGGTGAAATAATGGAGCTATTTCAAACAATTTCAATACCAATCATGATTGGATAAAGTTTTTTCATTTTGATATTTTCGTCTTTTCTTTTGTTTGGCGTTACATGAATTGTATAATTGAGAACGTATTATCTTATAATTCAACCTTATACGAGTATTATTGTATTATGTGGAAATAAAGTTTCGCTCTAAACTGTACTTTTACAAACCGTCATACACAAAAGTTGGTTTGTAAGTATTTTCATTATGTTCTCGAATTGTGCATTTGGCACCATAACTTTACTTTAGCAGAGTCAAATTTTCGATAATGAGAAAAAAGAAAGTGGAACACAAACAAATACACCTAAAAAACCTATACTTTCACTCAAGTCCTAACTAAATGCAAAGCATACGAGTATATGTATGTATGTATGTAAATATGTAGATGTGCATGCTTCATTGTACAACATAAATACAATACATATGTACAAATTCTGCAAATTTTTATTTTATTCAAAGCACACATATTGTAAATAGTCATATATGCTCATGCATATTCTGTTTTTGCTGATAACGGTTTCTGTGAGACCTAACTATCAATGATTTACTTAAGTTATTACTTTTATATAGTTTTAGTAGTATCAAAGTAGTTTAGGTTAGGTTAGACATGCAGCCAACTTGGAATTAAATTGTTGTGATACCTGGTAAGAAAAGGTCAAAGAGAAAGACAATCCTAGAACTGGCTTATTTAAGTTTAAATATTTTTAAACAAGACGGATCCGTCAAGTCGTGTATGTAAAATTCGGCCAGACTATAAAATCATTGGGCAAGGGCCAAGCATAGATTAAAGAGAAGAGTTGTACAATTTCGTTCCCTGCATTGACTTCTACAGAATTCATTAACCTGAGCTTCATTAATATGAGCTACTACATTGAGTGTTCGACCTCGGTGAATGTTTATCAGTATTGCCGTTCTGCGACAATCATAGTTGAAGTAGCAGGTAAGTAAAGTTTTTGATTGGTTAGGAGTAGTGATGGAAAAAAAACGAATAATCGATTAATGGATTATATGATTAATCGAAAAGAAAAAATAATTGATTGCAATTAATTGGAAAGATTTAATCGATTATTCTATATTTTTAAGTAAAATTGAAAATTATCATAAATAAAAAAATTATTACTACTTCTTAAAATAAAATCATTTATTTAGCACAGAATTTAAAAATAGGAGCTTTGATAGCCTTTTCGTGGTTAATATGTTCCGTTTTTGCGTTATTATTGCACCTGCTTTGGAAAAAAGCCGCTCTGATGTACCAATCAAAAAGCAATATTTTCTACAGCTTAGGGTAGACCGATTTCATTTCTTCCCATGCGTCTATTACGTTTCGCTTTAATTCTAGTACTGGAGCATTGAGAAAGAAGCTTAATTCATCTTGAGGAAGTGTTCAGTCATTATTCTTTCTTCCTCTTTTGTGGGCTAAAGATTAATGGTGAGCCCATAAATCAAATTCCACTTCACCAACAGAAGACGTTTCACTGTCGCTCCCAATGCTGTCATCTATATGAGCAATTTCTGCCATTTCAGTTATTAGATGTCTCATGACTGTTGACAACGTTAAGGGATCTTCAAAATTAATTTTTTTAAATCTTGGGTCTAGCAATGTTGATGCTGCCAGTAGAAATGAATGTTCCATTTCCCCAAAGCGACGTTGAAACTGGTTAAAAATTTTTGTTTTTAAGTTACTTGCCTATGGAGATAAACATTCAATTCAACAATTCATGATTTATTGTCAGCCTATAGTGAACAACGACAACGTTTGTAATAATTATACACAACAAAATGCGGGAAAAAGGGTCACATAGCTGCCAGATTTTACGATTTATCGTCATTTTGACGATTTTTTTTATTTTTTATTGGGATTTTAACGATTTTTTCCGAAATGCATCTGGCTGTCACGAAAACGCTCAACCATGCGTTTGTTCCTCTTCTCTTTTTCTATTTTTTTTTTTTTGTTCCTGGATGTCTATCGATTATTTTTTGGAATAATCGATTAATTCAATTAATTGAAAAAAAATTCACGATACAATTAAATCGTTAATTAAAAAAAAAATAATCGATTACTACTAGTTTTTCGATTAATCGTGCCATCACTAGTTAGGAGGGTCTATATTCAAAATAATAAATCCTAGAGAACACGACATTTCAGCAAACAAATTTGTATTAGTTTAGTTCTCTTTTTACATGTTTTTAAAATGTTGAGTTTAAGGCTATTTTAATATTATATTTGGTATTTTCGAACAATTCGACATACCGTTTATCACTATATCGATTAATTCAGATCGGTTATAATTTGAGTTTTTGAATTTTTGATCAAAAAATAAAAAAATTCTAACTTTTGTTTGATTTATGGCATGTTTCTAGATAACTAGTGTATTCTCACGCGAACGAGTGGTAGACGGGCGAGTTCGTAAACAAATGAGTTTCTATAATACACTCGTCTGACTTACGTTAGTTACCATGGTAATATTGAGTTGTTAAATTGCATTATTGCCAAATTATTTAATTAGATATTTTGTTTAATTTTTTCCAAAATAAAAACAGCTGTGTTTTACTTACAATACAAAAATAATTTATGTGAATTGAAATTGCTATGAATTTTTTAATTTTGTAATAAATAGAATGAAAAATGTTTCCATTTATCGCAATTAACATGGAAATTGAAAGTTAAGGTAGTGGACAACAGTTTATGCTGTAGAAATATATGAAATAATATATAAAATATTGTTTTCTGATGCACACAAGCACTTATTTCTACTTGTCTGTTTTTGACATTAGGACAATTGAAATTGCAATGTAGAAACCATAAAAAAAGATAATCTTACGTTTTAACTCAAGAGAATTGGCACTAGTTATATAAAACCCCAAAACATATTTTTGTACTCATTTGGGCGAAAAATTAGAGTCACTCGTTATTTAGAAACATGCAATAAAACATATTCTAAAAACAAAAAAATCTCTTAAATATCAGCAATTTCATAATATTATATATTTGGAAATACTTTTAAAACGTTTCCAGATCTGAAGTAAATATGTATGACGCTCCTTAACGAGCTGTTAATTTTTTATTAAAAAATAAATTTAGATACAGAATTTCTTTGCATATTTTTTGTTTGTTCTCCTTTAAATTGTAAATTATTTGTAAAAAAAACAAGTAAGAAAGTATAGTAGGTCAAGCCCGACCATATAATACCCTACACTCAATATACATATGTATAAAAACAGTTTTCCAGAAATGGGTGTTATATGGGATATATAACCTATGGCTGAGCGATCATCCAAAAATTTAGTGTCTGTGAATATAAATATTGTGTATGTTAAACTTTATCTCGATATAAATACTTTTAAAAGATTTATAAAGGTTAAAGTGAATTACGGAGAGGATCTTATATAAGAGTTTCGACTAATTATGGACCGATGATAATAAATTTGCATCGTGTTGTTTGTATACATATGAAATATATTTGTGTCAAATATTATTTGGATACTAACATTCTTGAGAGAGCTGTGCTCTTTAAAGTGATTTTCGGAAGTGGGCCTTATATGGGAGCTATGTAGAACAATTTCAAACTTTTTCCAAAATTACGGGGTTCCGACGATTGATTGTTGTTAAAATATACGTGTGTCGGCGTTTTGATAGATCACATCAGAATTTCATTTAATAAGCGGTTAAAAATTCCCAGCTCTGGCCTGTTCTTGCAGCATATCGGTATATAAAACTATGTTTTCTTTACGTCTGAGATGTAGGGTATGTTCAGCATTTTTCTAGATAATGGTATGGCAAATATAACGGCATTTTTGGCTTTATTCTAAGAAATTGTAAAAAACACCCCGAAAAAGGGGAAGGGCGGGGATGAAATGTTCTACAAAAATGTTGGCCATAAAATTTTACTATATATGTCAGAATACACCAAAACCCAAAACTTAACACTAAAAACCAATCAAATTCAGTATTGGAGTGTCAAACCTTCCCGCCAGAGATGGGATGACCCACATATGTGAACAATAACTAAATTAACCTTTAAGCGACAATCTTGAATTTGATTGGTTTTTAGTGTTTGTGTTTCCAGAACACTCAAGATATTGTAATAATTGTTAGAATTGCTACTTTGTATTTAACTATTTTTACAACATCTGTTCCTTTGGCTATTCACAATTATGTGGAATATCTAATAATTATAATTTATCGAGCTTGTGGTCAGATTTATAATTTTTTTTATTTTTAATATTTCCCTACTAATGTATATTATATTTAAAAATAATAAATAAGTTTGTGAATTATAATAACTAGGAAAACATTTCTTAAAGGATAACTATTGCTTGAATTTGGGTTAACGTTTCAATTAATTGAAATTTGTATTTAATTTAATTTTATTTAATTTAGTAAAGGACACAACAAACACAAACAAATATAAAGAAATACATAGTAATTAGCTGCCTTAACTTCAGGTTAAGGTTCTTATGAAAATATGTAAAATTACAGATTTTTACAATTTTTCAGTGTTTTGAACTTGATTATTTTTCACGTCTTATTAACTTTTTAATTGTTATTTTTTTTTTGCTTGGACCAGGAGTCACGGTACGACCCCTACTAATGCAATGCATTGTGTTGGAACTAGGAAAATAGGTTTGGGAGGGAGGATATTGGGAGTAGTATTTTGAAGTTTATTGGAAATAAGAGAATATTTTATTAAAACAAAAACAATATAAAGTCTAGGTAAAACAATATAAAGTCTAGGTATTTAATCGCATCCTTTACAATTTCTTGGCTACTCATATTGGAATTTGTCTTTTTTTGACTCAGTGTTTTGTTATACAAAAAAAAAACCGGAAATGGAAAACACATATTTTACATTTAGAGAATAATTTTTTTATTCTGTCTCAAGTTAAATGTTTCTGTAAAATTTCAAAGAATACATTGAAAAGTACTTTAGAGATTTACAATTTACTTGACAAGTATTTAATAATGCCAATGAAATTGCCGAAATTCATATGGGCATCTCTTTTTGGCATAAAATTCATAATTAATTTTTATGACAGAGGACCTTAAATATATTCCTTTATATGTATATATTTTGATTTTTTTCATCAATAATATATCACCAAACTTGTTTATTATTTCTTTAAAGGAATAATAAATAAACTTTTAAATACATATACAAATATGTATATGCTCATGATTTGATCAACATTACTAAGCCCAAACAAACTGGATCAACCTAATGTATTGACAATGTACATATAGTACATACATACATATTTATGGAGTAATGTTTGTACATAAGTATATCTATAATATTATCTGATGTATATTAGGGTGTCCCATTCCAAAAAAAAATTTGGGGATCATTCTTAATTTGAATACTCATAAGGCTAAGAATTTTTGAGATTTTTTTCCGATTTTTCGGAGGTGGTTTAGAGGTCGCGTAAATTGATTTTGTACCAAAAATCGACCTTTTTGGGCTTTTTTTGAATTTTGGTTGAAAATTGGTAAAAAAAAATAGACATTTCTTCAGCTTTTGAGTCAATATTATTAAAGAAAATTTTCTGATCTTTAATTTTATGTGCATAAATAATAAGATTCGTCAGGGATTTTCCACATTTTGATACATTATATAACAGTTTTTCGTAAATTTTTAGCAAATATGAAAAAAATGCTTTATAACTTTTAAAATTTGTATGAAGACTAAAAAAACTAATGATGCAGTTTAAAAGATTATGAAGTTTTAAATAAATTAGCGAAAAAAAAAATGAATTTTCTCTCACCGTTCTCGAGTTATACCCTTTTAAAGCTTTGTACACATTGTATGAAATGTATAATACTATAAGGTGTGTACTAGGTTTGCATTGCTTTAAACTTTAAATAATTGGATTTAGAAAATGTAAATAAATTACCAAAAAAAAAAACAATATAAAACTTTTATGCTAGAGCCCTCTCGCAGTAATTAGCAGTCACTATATATATAAAATCTGAAGTTTTATTGCTCCGGTAAGTTGAAATTATCATAAAGTAGTCCAAGAAATATTGGGTAATATTTTTTTACAATAGATATGCCTTTGTCGAATACAAGGAATGTGTGGTATGTGGGCAAAATTAAAAAAAGACCTGATATTTTTGGCATGCCGCCATCATATGATGGAACTAGTTGCTGGATCAGCGTTGAAGGCTCTTAATATTGAGGATCAAATTACATCCCCACAAATTAAAATTTTCGTCACTCTTCAGGGAAGGTGGGATTCCATTGATAAAAAAAATTTTCGCATTGTATAAACCACGAAATTGTTGGAAAAATTATTCCGGAGTTCATACGAAAAGATCTAATTATTTTTGTAAAAGGGCAGCTGGAGAATATGCAACCAAGGGAAGATTATAAAGAAATGCTGCAACTGAGCCTTATTTTTTTGGGTGATAGACCTGAGCCCTATCCAACCATAAAATCTCCTGGAGCCATTAACCGAGCTCGCTGGATGATGAAAATTATATACTCTCTAAAAATATGCATTTTTCGAAACCAGCTACAACCTTTCATTCAAAATTCAAAAATTGATGCCTTGCTGGAGTTTACCTCATTTATTTTAAGAGTATATATTAAAAATTGGTACCTCTGCCAATGTCCCCGATACGCTCCTCTCAATGACCTTAGACTTTTAAAACAATTGTATGATGCAAACCTACTTCACACCTTATAGTATTATACATTTCATACAATGTGTACAAAGCTTTAAAAGGGTATAACTCGAGAACGGTGAGAGAAAATTCATTTTTTTTTTGCTAATTTATTTAAAACTTCATAATCTTTTAAACTGCATCATTAGTTTTTTTTAGTCTTCATACAAATTTTAAAAGTTATAAAGCATTTTTTTTCATATTTGCTAAAAATTTACGAAAAACTGTTATATAATGTATCAAAATGTGGAAAATCCCTGACGAAACTTATTATTTATGCACATAAAATTAAAGATCGGAAAATTTTCTTTAAGAATATTTACTCAGAAGCCGAAAAATACCGATTGTTTTAGCAATTTTCAATAATAATTCAATAAAAGTCAAAAACGCTAGATTTTTGGTACAAAATCAGTTTGCGCGACCTCTAAAGCACTTCTGAAAAATCTGATAAAATTCTCAAAAAAACTTTACCTAATGAGTATCCAAATTAGGAAAGATCTTCCGAGAAAATCCAAATTTTTATTTTTTTTGGGACAACCTAATGTATATATGTATGTATGTATGTAGATGTAAGAACGAATGTAAGTGTAGATAGTATATAATACATATTTATGATACATTTATAAACTTATTCGTATACATATTAATTTTATTGTTTCGTAGTATTATTGTTTTTTGTTTTTGTAAAGCATCAACCAAAAAACAAAACTGAAAAAAAGACTTTTGTAAATTTCGCATAAATATTAAAAAAATTGTTTATTATTTTCCCTCCCATTATGAAAGCAACAGCAACAACATCATCATCATCGAGATAAATATGTAGTAGAGAGAAAGCAACAACATCAACTGCTGCACAAACAATATTTTCTGGTACAAATAAAGGCAATAACAAAAAGTGTATCTGTTTGTGTGAATGTGTTTTTGAGTGTTTGTATGCATGGGTGGGTGGTTGTGTATATATGTATTCTATTCCTCGTTTAAATATTCAAAACAACATAAAACTCGCAAAAATTGTTTTCTTTTTCTTCACAATGTGCTGCTGCCAGCCAACAAAAATACAAACGATTTTCGCATAATATAAAATATTTTCCATATCTCTAACCGGATTGGATGTGCTGCGTGTGGATGATGGTTAATTTATGTTTATCATTCCATATGCAACATAAACGTCAACATTTTGGTATAATAAATGTTGCTTTAATTGTTTGCCTACTTACATTTTAAATCGAATAAATATTATTTAGTATGAGCAAAATCTCATTATTAAACAAAAATTATTGCAACAAAAACTAAGCAACTTGGATTACATATTCTTTAAATTTATTTATTGCAAAATTTTCAAAATTTTGAAACCTTACCGATGTATTAATTGTGAATTATTTAATTCGATAAAATTCATACGTCTATTCATAAATATATATACCATAGTTGGGCACATTCCAGTACCAGTAAAATTTCAATTACCAGTAAATTGTTTGACTGGTAATTGAAATCAACTTCAAGTACCAGTAAATTTTTAATGGTAATGAAAATGAAATTCCATTACCTGTAAATTTTTACTGGTAATTAAATGAAAATTCCAGTACCAGTAAATTTTTACTGATAATTAAATGAAAATTGCAGTATCAGTAAAAGTTTATTGGTAATGGAAATAGTAATGCAGTACTTTTTTAATGGTTTTTGCCCATCTATGATATATACATACATATATATTTTAAATGTCTGTCTTTGTTTCTCCCGTTTAAGCGTGTCCTTGCTGGGAAGCATCAATAGACTATATATTTTTTTAAAAATTAGACCAGGAATAAACACGGTTAAATTTTTAACAATTTGTTCTAAATATACTTAAATAATGTTTATCTCTGTTAAAAAGTTTATTTTTTATTTTCTGAAAAGTACAATTTCGAAAGTCTACATACTTTCAAAGGAGTAAAAACGGGTAAAAGAGGAATATTGTGTTTATTTTCAATAAAACATTTGCTGACTTAATTTTTTGTTTTAAAGAATAAACTTTATGAAATTGTATAGACCAACATTTTTGTGCTATTCACATAACAAATTGCCGAAAGGTAAATTGATCACCGGTAAGAAATAACAAAATACAACACCGTGCAACACTGGATACAAAAAGACATGTGGATGAATCTTTCCATATAAAACTTGATTAAAATTTAATGCTATTAACATAAATACTTTCACCTTAATTTTAAGCTTTTCTAAAAAAATAACGAATTTTAAATATGTATATTCGAACTGAAATAAACGTTTAGGTGGTATCGACATTGATGTAAACACATGCGTTTTTTGAGCAACCACAACATCAGTGTGAAGAAGGAGCCTAAAGAATGTAACGTAATAAAAAAAAGAATACATACAACCAAATTGTTATAAATATTTAAGCCATATTTTATTTTATACAAACACATTTATATTCAGACACATTCATTTACATATATCCAAACACACACAAAGGCAGACATAAAAAAAATATTCAAAAGAAGTAACGAAAGCGTGAATAATCGTTAAAATGATTTCTTAACTCATAATTTTATGCCGTAAAATTTGAACATTTAGAAAAAGGATCTGTGTTGTTGTGTGAACGACGAGTAAATATGTCGGCACAAATTCGTTTTTCTTCAATTCATGAAGAATATTTTACAAATGTATTTTTGTTTGGATTTCTGTTTATGTTTGTCTTTATGTATCATAATGTCAGATTTTTTGTATGTATGTAGATGTTGAAATTGATACTCTTTAACATACAAGTAAATGACACCATTGTGAAGCATTGCTTTTTTAATTAAGCAGATTAATTCTTAATTCGGTTTGACAGTAAGAATTATAAAAGTTATTGTTTCTCCCAACACTGTTACTGTTTCTAATATTAATTAATTCGTACTTACCTGATTAACTAATCCTAATTTTTTTCTATAGGGCCATGAAATATTAATTTCATTTAGCAAAATACAAAATTGGAATGCACTAAAAACTTATAACAACTTATAAAACTATATTTTTGAGCTCTCTGGGAAATTTCGCTTCAGTCGATACAAGGACATGACCATCTCCCATATATCCTTTTTCTCAAAAACTAAATTTTAGCTACATTTGTGATCAAACTGCAAATAATTTAATATTCCCTTTAAAATGGGTCAGAAATAAATTTGCTCAACAAATAAGATAATTTATTTTAATTGTAATTTATGATGTTGTCTTTCAAAATGTATTTCTCAATTTCTTTGAATTTATCATATTTTATAATGTGTAAAAGGTTTTTTTTAATATTTTATATCCTATTGGCAAGTTGAAAACCTTATGAGCAGTACTTGGCATGTAATACCAGCCACACTGAATTAAATAAGAGTTTCTAGTAATATTTAGCAGCTCCTTAAACGTTGTAACATTAACCGGGATTCCGCAAAATAAAACTCTTAATATTATGCCAAAATTATCAATAAGACTTCTATCAATTCACGTAATTTCAGCAGAAATTTCACTATTTTGAAAAAATCGTCGAGCCGTGTTTCCATCGTTAGTAGTTCCAAATCCCGTTTTTACTTGATCTATTATTAATTCCGTCCGTGTTTTTAATTCATTTTGAATTCTTTTTTTGTTTTGTGAAAAAATTGAGGTATTTTCCTTATTGACTCGCCAAACTTTCAAAGGAAGATGGTAAGCAATGTGCAATATGCATTAAAAAAAGCGTATCCAGCAGTGGAGTGTGAAAGCCCATATTTATAATTACATGGTGCAACAAAATTTCCTTTTTTGCAAGCACTTTCAAAGTGACCTAGTGTATGTTAAAGGTCTAAAAGAGTGGAAGGAAACCTGTTTCGATCAGATTAGCATGATTTAATAAAATCACATTAATCTAATAAAACTTAACGAATTTTATATTTGTATCACCAATTTTTAAATTTTTTTTTTTTTAATGTTTTATAATCATATTTTTGATCTTTGTAAAACTAAAAAATATAAATGTTTTAAAAAAATATAAAATTTCAAATTTCCGGTTAAAAATCTTAAATTTTTTTTACTAGTGGTTAGATTTGTTAACAAAGTCTTTAAATGAAAAATAAAAAATCGCCTACTTTTTTTTATATATTTTTTAATTTTTTTAAAGTTTGCAAAACTTTAGGGCTTCCGCAAAAAAAAAAAGAAATGGATTCTTTAAATTTTTGGTAAATTTTTGTCACTATTTAATAAAATTATACACTATATCAAAATTTGATTCATTTTTTATAGTAATAAAAAAAAACAATTGTATAAACTATTTTTGTTTAAATTTTGGCAGTACCATAAACTTAGGTCTGAAACTTAGGAAACATGCGTTAAAAAATTCATATCACTTTTACATTTCCGGGTAAAAAACCTAAAACTTCTTTACATATTCTATTTGAGCCCTTTAAAATGTACTAAAATCACAAATAAAAAATTACCTATTCTTAAAAAAAAATTATTTTACTCTATCAAACTTTTGCATTTTGGTAATTTCAAATAAAAAATCGCAAAAGTTTTCGATGACACAAACAACTTTTGCATAAAAAATATTTACCAAAAATTATTTTTGTTTTTTTGTAAACAAAACTCTTAAGTTTCAAAGCAATACAATTAAAATGAAATTGTGAAATTTTTTTTGTAACACAGTAAAAATCGTTTTTCCGTTCAACAGTTTTACCTCAAAAGTTTTCTGACTTTAGCGCCATCTAATGTTAACAAAAAGAAGAGATCAGAAATTCTACTTACGAATCTATTTAAGGTACTTTGTTAGCTTTACAATAATGTATATTACTTAAATATTCTAAGCACTTTATTTTGTTTTAATTTTGCCTATAGGACAAAGCACTGTGCGCCGGTTTCAAAAAGCTAGTCTCAATATTTTTTTTGCTAATATCAATGTCTGAAAGTATATAAATAGGTAGAATTAGTAAGCAAATTTGGATCAAAATATATGAAAAACTTTGTACCGTTACCCAGCATTTACACATGCAAGTGCAAGTTCGAAAAAGTCAATACACTCACATTTTTTCACTTGCAGAGCTAGTCGAGTTTTTCGAATAAGTTTTCGTATATAATACGTACACTTGCATGAAAGTACTTGCATGTGTAAAGGCAGGGTTAGATTTCGATGCCATTTAAATGTATGAATTTATAATCTAGCTGAAATTTACATTTAATATTGGTGGTGGAATATATGAAAAAAAACATACTCTTTAAGTAGTTATGTATTTATAAATGTTCATGGTTAAACTTTTTGCATACAAACGTTAATAATTATGTAATTAATAATAGCGTAAGTATGAGAAAGGGGCTTAGTCAAACTCCTAGACACATACAGATTTTCTAAAGATTTCTAAAAATGTAATCGTTAAAAAAAAACAAATACATCTTGAATAATAAAATATTTATATAGCAAGAAATTAATTAAATTAAGTAAAAGGATTTTTCAAAGTCGTTGTTTGATATTGATATTTTACATTTTCGATGTAAGTATTCGATCTCAAAAACATTTATCATCATACAATAGCTGAGTAAGGCGCATATCATATTTTGTTGTTAAATCCCGGTGACCAAAAGCCTTGCTTAACATAAAATATACCATACAGCTGATCAAATTATTGTTCCAATGCATTCTTTTCCTATTAGCAAGGCCAGGGGTTTTTTCGCTGTAACACAAGGTATTCTTGCACATTTGTATTCCAACGAACTTAACAACATTAAATATTTCAGAATATTTATTCAGAAACAATATGTTTTAATTTTTACAATATCGTCAGGCGAAAATTTAAGAAAAAACAAACAATTAATTAAACACTTCTTTAGGTTGACCACACCATAAGAAATATTTATTAAAAACAAAAAAACGTAAACACATTTTTTAGCACACATTTGTTTGACGCTAGCTATTTGTTCTTACAAGTGTTTTATAAGATCAAACAGCATCAAATAAAATAAAACTAATTTGATTTGTGTTACTTGTTGTAAATAAAACTAAGTTCTTGAAATAAAACAAAAAAATATGGTGGAATATATGAGCAAAATTCGATTTTCGACTGTGGTATATTAAACTGCAGGATATTAACAAAAGTAAATTACAAGTAGTATTTGGTTGAAAACAAATACTTTTACATTTTAAATAAATTTTGCACAGCTTTATATGGCGTCGACAAGAAATTTGTGTTCGATAAAACATTCAACGGAACAACGAAATTTTCGACAGCGATGCTAACTCATAATACAAATTTTACATTCGGTAGTAGATTTTCGATAGCCAGCGAATATCGATTGTCGAATGCAGCCTATGGCCCCTACTTACTGCCGTATTTATAAAAAATTAAAGTAGACTTCAAATGTACTTTAAGAAAATTTTGTATGAAAATTTTGTCTAAAAGCATACTTCAAGTCTACTTTATTTTTTATAAATACGGCAGTTAGTGTTTAAGTCTCAATTTGCTATTTCTCTATTTGACTTTAGAAAACTACTATTTAACAAAATTCTTAACTTTGAGCGCTCGGTTAGTTAGTATGCGTGTATGTATGTAGTTCGTTAAAATTATTACATACTGTTTGCTTTGAAAGTCTCTTTATGTTTTTTGTTCCGTTTTAAAGTTCAGGTTCAATTTCATATATATTACAACAATATGTATGTATGTCAAAACCATACATAAAAGTTATTAATGAAATTGTTGGGAAATTTGGTTCAAAGCATTTCATACAAGTTAGTAACCTATTTTTCATTATGAAATGTTGCTAGAGCAACATAGTTTTAACCCTCCGATGGGTAAGAAGGGTCTGAAATTACTCCTTGATGGTCCATGGGAAGTATACCCGACCTCCACATTTATTCCAAAGAAATTTTATCTAGAATCATTAAGGCGATCCAACCAATAGTTTAGTTTCTACATATTGAGATTTAAAAGTATTTATTATTTGAGTACAATTTGTCAATAAAAGGTTTATGTTTGGTTTAAACAAAAATATTTAACAATAGCATCACTAAACTTAAACTGTACTTAAATATTTGTTTCATATGATTTCATACATACATGTATTAATGGTAATATATGGGATGCTCTTATGTAAACAGAAAAATACATATCTAATACAATTTTTTGGATTGTACAAAGCTATAAAGACATCTTTATCTCTTTAAAGAAAACTATTAAGTATTTGCGCTATTTTTCTTGAATTTCCAAACCCATGTAATAGACTTTTAAACTTTGATTCCTTAAATAAATCTATACTTAAAAACTTAAGCACTTAAAAATCCTTGAATGATTTTTATCGAAAAAGTACTTTTCTAACTTTTCAACTATTTATGATTCAGATATGGATTCAAATCACGAACAATTTGAAGACTCAATTTTCCAAGATATACTAATTTCAGAATTTATTATGAACCGCTCATTTTTATACCCTTCACCTTCATGAGAAGGGTATATATAAGTTTGTCATTCCGTGTGAAACTTCCACAATATAATTTTCCGACCCTATAAAGTATATATATTCTGGATCCTTATAGATAGCGGAGTCGATTACGCCATGTCCGTCTGTCTGTCTGTCTGGATGATGAAATCAGTTTTCTGAAGTCCCAAGATATATTCGGGATCCAATTTTGACATTTCAAAAAGCCAAAATCATTTTCCTGAAATAAATAGAGAGAAGTTCGCCTAATAAGAGGTGATTTGGTGGTGGGTATATAAGATTCGGCACAGCCGAATAGAATCTCTTAAGCTGTGTTCACATTGTGTGTATTTGTCATGTGGAATGTCACTTTTCTATCCACATGTGTTTTCATGTTTTTTTTTTTTTTTTTTTTTTTTTTTTTTTTTTTTTTTTTTGCAGTTGATTATTTATTGAATCTTCATATTTGAAATGACAATAAGTATTCAAATCTTAATACTAAAAAGAAAATAATAAGCCCAGCCAGTGCTAGACAAAAATTTTTATGATACTAAAAAAATTTCACATCAGCTGATCCAGTCATCTATTTTGCGCTTGAGTTAAAGCAAGGGTATCCCTCCTTCTCAACCGATTGTGGCCACTAAAGTTAAGGATGTCTCGTGCAAGTGGGTTTGGATGGTGTTCGAGTTTGCTGACATACTTTGACGCATATTTTGTAAATTCGACTTTTACTAATGGCACGCCTAGATCTTTGTGGATTCGAGAATTTTTAACATACCATGGTGCTGCAGTAATTATACGTAGAATTTTATTTTGACCCCTTTGAATTTTTTCAATGTTTGATGCTGAGGCAGTACCCCATAATTGAATTCCATAACACCAGATTGGCTTTAGAATTGCATTGTACAACAAAAGTTTGCAATCCAATTTCAATGTAGAGTTTCTGCCGATTAACCAATTAAGTTGCACTGCTTTTAATCTCATTTGTGTAAGTTTCGCTTCAATATGAGACTTCCAAGTTAAGCGGCGGTCGAGGTGAATGCCGAGGTATTTGACTTCATTATGTTGAGGAATAATTTGATTATTTATTCTGATGGACGAGCAGGTATCTTTTCGCAATGTGAAAGTGATATGAATACATTTTTGTTCATTTACCCTGATTTTCCAAAGCTCTAGCCAATTCTCTAGTTTATAAACATAATTCTGCAAATTCCGTGATGCAACTTGGTGGTCCTTATGGACGCTGACAAAGGCTGTATCGTCTGCAAAAGTTGACGTGTGGATTTTGGGGTCTGACGGCATGTCGGAGGCATAAATCAAATATAAAGTAGGGCCCAGTATGCTACCCTGTGGCACACCTGATTCAATTGGCTGAGCGGTACTTAAAAAATCACCTTCTTTGATTTTAAATTTGCGACCGTATAAATAACTTTCCATGAGTTTATGGGTGTTAGCAGGCAGAGTTGATTTTATTTTGTGCATTAAACCGTCATGCCAAACTTTGTCAAACGCTTGGGACACATCAATGAAAAGGGCGGAGCAGTATTTTTTATCTTCAAACGACCCTCTTATCACATTTACCAATCTGTGAGTTTGTTCGATGGTACTGTGTTTAGCTCTGAATCCGAATTGATGATTTGGAATACATTCAGTGTCATTCAGAATTGGAGTCAATTTAGTCATTAACAATTTTTCGAACAGTTTAGAAATTGTCGGCAGTAGGCTAATTGGCCTATATGACTCCACTTTGGTGTGGTCCTTCCCTGGCTTAGGAATCATGGTAATCATAGATACCTTCCAATCTGCAGGATAGTATTCTAGGCGTAAAATAGCGTTGAAGATAAAGAGGATAATCTTTCTTGCTACACGAGGTAACTCCACAAGCATTTTATTGCTGATTTCATCCATACCTGGAGCCTTTCTAAGGTTCAGAGTACCAATAGCGTTTTGGACATCACGAAAGTTTAGTCTTAGAGGTACAGGAGGTCTAATAACGAGTGGAGGCAAATCAGATGCATTATTTGAGTTGTTTATAGTAAACACTTTTCTCAAATGATTAACAAATAAAGTCCCCTTCTCGGAATCATTTCTAGCCCAGTCACCAGTCGGATTTCGCAGAGGAGGCTTTCCTCTAACTGGTCTTTTTAAACCTCGTGCCGCCTTCCATAACGAATAGTCAGATTGTGGGGTACTATCAAGACCCTCCAAGTAAGATTTAAGTGAAGCCATTCTTTGGGTTTCTAAGAAATTTCTTAGTATATCTCTGCATACCCGTAGCCTAGCTTTCAGTTCAGGAGACCTGTGGATTTGCCACTCTCTTCTAACTCTTCTTTTTTCTGACAGGAGATGATCGAGTTCAGCGAAATAAGTTCTATTTGTCCCACTTCTGCACTCAACGTCGTATGTGGAGGCGTGATGTACAGCTCTTCGTATGTCCTCAGTAAACTTGCCAATCGACCCATCAATATCCTCGGTAGTTCTCAACACTACATTTTCCGTGCAGTGGGAACTTAAATACTTTTTATACTTTATCCAACTTACTCTGGTTTTAGATATGTCCCGAAATGGAGAGCCATTCCCTTGAAGGAAACGCATTGAAATAATAGAAGGAGAGTGATCTGAAGACAAGTCTAATGAAGGCTCCACTTGTATCGATTCTACAGGGATATTTTTCACTACTCCGAAGTCAATAACATCGGGAATCTTCCGTCGGTCCGTCGGCCAGTAGGTGGGATGCCCGCTTGAGAGTACATCTAATCCCATTTTGGCAATGGTGTTGAAGAGTTCACGACCCTTCGGGGTCACCAGACGTGAACCCCAAAAAGTGTGTTTGGCGTTAAAGTCACCAGCAACTAAAAATCTAGCTCCAAGGGAATTGAAGAAGCTGTAGTATTGGTGTTCTTTTATTGAAAATCGAGGCGGCGAATAAATTGATGATAAAACAAAATTGTATTGACAGAATTCAATACAAATGTTTGTTGCTTGTAGGTAATCCTCACATATGGGGATCTTTAGTATCATACAACACGTAGCCATTAATTTTGAAGTACGCTGTCGCCGTCAAGTGAGTTTCAGCAATCATCATGACATCAATCTGCTTATCCATCAGGAAGTGTTCCAGTTCGTTTTTATGTTGGCGGAGGCCGTTCGCATTCCAAAAACAAATTTTTAAACAAATCCTTTTTTTTGAAATGGCTTGTAAGATAGTGGATTGCATTTTCAGCATTTCCTGCATCATGGATGTCATAGTGGTCGTAAAAGTGTTCATGGTTTGGACAAGTGTCTGCAATGTAGTCTCTAGAGTGTTAGGCTCGTAATATTGTGATTTAGGTGCCTGCTCCAAACCTGGCATATTAGATTTAACCACGTTAGCGTAAGAAACTTGTCTAGAACTAGGCGCGTTTACATGACTAGTGGACCGTAACAATTGCGGGAAATTGTCACTCGATGCCAAAATAGGCTGTTGATGATGATCAGGTAATACTGACGTCTTGTTGGTACTTATGGCTTTCAAATGCGTGTAAATTGGACAACCTCTATAATTTGCGGTATGATTACCTCCGCAGTTACTGCATTTTTTTATTTTTACGTCAGTTTTGGACTTATTACATAGAGCAGTTGGATGTAGTTCCCCACACGCAACACAAACAGACGGCAATTTACAGTACGCTTTGGTGTGGCCAAATTCTTGACAATTAACACACTGGACCGGTCCAATGCGCTTATGCGGTTCCTCCACGGTAATTCTACGATGCAGAAGATAAATGAGATTGTAGATTGGATGGGACTCGTTTTTCTTTAAGACAACATCTCCAGGTTCCAATTCTACCCTGAACATGGGCTGAGGGATCTTTTCACGGTTTCTGATATTCACTACGCTCTTGATTTTGAACCCTTTGTCCATTAAACCGGTTTTTATCTCCGCGGGATCAACACATGGGTCTATACCCTTTAGAACGACTTGGAGTCCTTTTGCGCTTTTGAGCTGGTAGGTATAGAAGTCCCTAGTATGTCAAAATTTGAGTTTCACATACGGTTTATTATTTACATGTTCAAATGTTGGTATGTCAATTACATTTGACATAACCTATCCAAAAAAATTTTAAAACAGCTGATATGGTAAAACTTATTCCGCGGGTTATACAAGCATTCCTTCTCTTGCCACATTTCGATCAACTGTAGAACCGCTTCTTTGCACCAGTCAAACTGGAACAACATAAAAATAACTATAAAAATTGCAATAAAAAAGTACATATGTACTTATTTTGTTAACTCCTTTTCAATTTTTTCCTCCTTGTATAAAAATTTTTTTTGTATTTTTGTTTTACTATTTATAAATTATATTTATTAAAATTTCAATTAATTTTTGCCGCCACAAAATTGTTGTTATAAAAAACAGCTGATGTCAGATGGTTTGTCACTTGAAAATAGAACTCATTCTATATAAAAAATGTCATGTGTATTGCACACAGAGAAATAACACATGATATTGTTTGTAGGTGTTCAGACTATATGTACAAATTTGACATGCGAAAAAGTGACAGTCCACATGACAAATACACATAATGTGAACACACCTTTACTTGTTATTCATTAACAAAGTGACACTGACATCATTATATAAAAAAAGTTGTGTAACAAAAATTGTCACTTTGAGGGCAAAATCGTGAAATCGCACTTTGTAATTTTTTTACTAAAAAATTGACAAATTTTGCAACTCTGTATCCGCACATACCTAAAATGTTTCATGACAATACTTACTGTATTTTTTTCGCGTCTACTAAACATAATGATTTTAAATACCATGAATTATAGCCTTTATATTATATGTGGACTAAAAAGATTAAGTAAATGTTATAAAAATGTATATGAAAATTACTCAGAAAATATTTAACAACTGAGTTTGATATCTTTAAGGTTAGACAAATGAGAAGAACATTATTTAGTTTTGTTCTCGAGTTCAAAGTTGTATTATTTATTTTTATACCCTTCACCATCGTGAGAAGGGTATATATAAGTTTGTCATTCCGTGTGAAATTTCCACAATATAATTTTCCGACCCTATAAAGTATATATATTCTGGATCCTTATAGATAGCGAAGTCGATTAAGCCATGTCCGTCTGTCTGTCTGTCTGTCTGTCTGTCTGTCTGTCTGTCTGTCTGTCTGGATGTTGAAATCAGTTTTGTGAAGTCCCAAGATATGTTCGGGATCCAAACCTTCAATAATTCTGTCAGAAGTGCTTTCGAGAAGTTTGCTATTTAAAATCAGCAAAATCGGTTTAGGTTAACCAGAGTTATGAACCAATATGTGAGACCACCTCCCTAAAAATTTGATATTTTTCGTCCATTTTATTGCAATATTTTGAAATATATTGCAGATAATACCATGAAATTTTGTATACGTTGTTTGTACTATAAAAGAAGAAAGTTTGCGGAAAATAGTAAAAATCGGTCCATGATTTCTCATAGCCCCCATACAAATATATATATTCCCGAAATATGGCTTAATGATAAATAAATGCCTATAAAATTGGAATATCAAGACAAAATTCAGCAAAAATAAGTTTTATACAAAAAGAAACCACAAACCGAAATTTTTTTTAGTTCGGTCCATATTTGACCATAGACCCCATATAAAGTCCACTTACAAAATTCACTTACATACGCATAAAACAGATATAAATAATGTTAAACGGCTAAAATTTGACACAAATACTCTCTATGGGCAAATAAATTATTGTACCAAATTTTATGGTGATCGGCCCAGAAATGGTCATAGCCCCCATACAAAAATCTTCCCGAAATATTGCTCAATTATACATAAATGCCTATAAAATTGTAATATCAAGACAAAATTCAGCAAAACTAAGTTTTGTGCAAAAAGAAATCGCAAAACGAAATTTTTTTTAGTTCGGTCCATATTTGACCATAGACCCCATATAAAGTCCACTTCCGAAATTCACTTAAATACGCATAAAACAGATATAAATAATGTTATACGGCTAAAATTTGACATAAATACTCTTTATAGGCAAATAAATTGTTGTACTAAATTTTATGGTGGTCGGCCCACAACTGGTCATAGCTCCCATACAAGGACCACATCTGAAAAAGACATTTTTCCCTATATATATTGTATAAATATCGTTACCGACTCAAAACTTTGTACAGATCATGTACATATATACAAAAATCATTCCACACAATTTTGTTAATTTCGGTCTATTTTTAACCGTATGCCCCATATAAAGCCCTCTTCGGAAAATCCCTTTAATACTCATAAATCGCTTATAAATAAGGGTACCAATCCAAAATTTTACACGGATCATTTACATACATGCCTAAATCTAACTGCTGGATTTTGAGAATATCGGTCCATATTTGACTATATCCCCCACATAAGGTCCACTACCGAAATCCACGTTAATACTAATATATATCTTAAATATACCGTTATTATGTTGAAATTCGACGTGAAATATCCTCATATGCATGAAAATAACTGTTCCAAAATTTAAGAAGATCGGCCCATAATTTGTCATACTTGCCATATAGAACCATTTCCAAAAAACAAATAAATTCGGGTCAAAAAATATTCTTTTCGGATTTAACCCATATTCGGTCCATATTTTATAATCATGATATATATCGTTGGAAAGGTATTTTTAATACCTTTTATTTAATGTATTACAAATTATCAGACACCCAGTAGTTCCCGAGATATAGGCCTATATATTTTCAACTTTAAGGGCCCGCCCCCTCGAAAATAGGTGTGACCGCCAACAAATTTTTTTTTTGCTGGTATCTCCTTTAAAAGCCCTATTTGATTTTGTTTTTTTTTGAGCAAAATCACTAAAACCGAATTGTACCCCTTTTTTATACTCTGTTTGTTAAATTACACTCAAGATTATTATGAACATCAGACAGACTCTGTAAATTATGGTAAGAATTGGTAATTAAATCAATTAAAAATGGTAAAAATTAGACAACATTTCAAAATATTTAACATAAATTATGTTGGTCGTAAAATTGTCTTTCAAACAATATATCAAATAGCTACTAATAAAATTTGCACTAAGACTGAATAGAAAACACAGAATTAGGATATTCTAGTCTAGTGTAGTTTCTGTATTTCTTATTACGCTTAGGTGAAGGGTATTTAAGATTCGGCACAGCCGAATATAGCACTCTTACTTGTTTAATCAGGCGTACCTCAAATTGCAAAAAAATTATTTCCAGAAAGTATTTAGCACATTCTTTTTTTTTGGGCATTTTTAACAAGTTTTAGCATATTTTAGCTTATTTTTAAACTGATTTGGCCGCTTACCTTTTTGAGATCTGGTCACACTGATGATAAGTCATGTACTATAAACCATTCTTACAACCCAACTGGACATTTGTGTGGTAGCATTAGTAGTAAGTATTTAAAAAGTTGAGTTTTGGTAGAATTTAGTTCTCTATACAGTTTCACTAGAAGTTTTTAAATTACATCCTGTATAAGCCACCGCAATTAAATTGTGCTAAATGTGAGAATATTTTACAAAATTTTATAATACCCAGTTGCAAATTTAAATCTTACTTCTAGCATGAATAACAAAAAAACAAATGTTTTTTTGAAATCTTTACATAAACAAAATTATTACACATGAAAAACATGTGTAAAATTTTCTACCGGTTAAAACCACACACTGCTACATAATCTACCTTGAAGTATGTTTGTTAGATTATGTGTGTGTGAATACATTAACATGTGTGTAGGACTAAGTGTGTGGTAAAATTTACCTTTTCGTTAGGCTGTAAACTGGTTTATATCAAAGTGGAAAAAATAATAGGTCTTCACTTTCTAGGCCTTCTCTCTGAAGATATTCTCGAAGTACATCGCATCATTAAAATATGGTATTTATGAAGCCTTTATTAAAAGTCAAACATGAATGAGTTTGCAATCATATTTTATAAAGTTTAGCCATTTTGAAAGGTTTGCATTAAGAAATACATAACAAAGTAGACATTGAAATAAGCACTTCTAGACATGTCTCATTACTGCCCTTCAGCTTTCTAAAAGTCCGTCTTAAGAAGGCTGTGGTACGTCAGGTAAACATGAAACGATTTTTCAATTAGTCGGGGTGTGTTTCTATCTCTAAAAGACGGCCATTAGGAAGGCCACTTTACTGAATAAGTTTCCCGCCGGAATGTGTAACTAAGCTTACATGCACATACGCGTGTGTGTGTGTATTTTAAATATGGATTTGTTTTTGGAAATTTACGAAAGTATTCCTTTGATTGTTAAAACTTGTTTACAGCATTTCGACAAGGAACTACTCGTAAAACTACAATGTTTTAAGCGTTTTGCAAGTGATACTTAAAAGCTGTGACAAACATTTACATTTATTCCAGTAAATAAATTAACAAATAAACAACACAACAACAGTAATCATAATCGTTGCTGTATTATTCTTAAGAATGTTTATAAACTTCAAGTATTTGAATACTTATCGACCCATGAAGAGTTTAATGCCACAACAAACAAAAGTGTTACATTAAGTATGTATTATTAATGTGCATCGTTATTGTTTGTATCACTTATGCACACATTGTACGATTGTATATAAAATAATTATTTACATACGAGTTCATACTTTGATATTTAGATTACACATGAATAATTGAAATAATTTTGTAATTGTCTGGCAATAATCAATCAAAATAGAATTGTAAAATGACTTTAATTATGTATATTCCCTGTACGTAAACGTGGTTTTTTAAATGCACATTAACCCCCATCATAATCATTATAATTTGATGCATTAATAATAATTTTTGACGAGGTTTATTGCCTCACTGGAAAATAAGTGAGTAAGGATAATAAAGGTAAACAGCCGACAAGGTCGGGCAAACTCTATATATATTTTTTAAAGAAATACGCACTTTCTAACAGGTTGTTCGGATTGACATACAATTTTACAAATGTAGCCGAGAAGTCATTATGTTTAAGTTTTAAGTAAGACTGAACTCACAAAAAGAGCGCTGTATGGCTTTGGAGACTATACCTAGAGGAATTTCACCTGTTATTAATATCCTACCAATTTTTTTATTATCATTTATATTGTTTGACTTGTAGGAAATAAATAATAAAAAAAAAACAAACTTGACATTAGTACAAAATTCTTGACGCACATCCAAAGTACCAATAGTTAATAGAAAACCAGCCAATATGATTGCATCTTCAAATTCACCCAGAAGCTTTTTTAAGCCAATTGACGCGCCTGCTCATGTGCACATCCGAATTCTACACGGATATCATCATCTAGGACCAAAAACCGGTAGACTGTCAAAACATCACACAAAACCTTAATCTTTTCTTTACAGATAGAATGTTTTAAGTGCTGTTTGATATTGTTACTAATGGTATTTTGACTATCCATTCCATGCATTACGCATCATTTATGAAGCCCTTATAAAGTCAAACTACCTGATCATCGTCGACATATGAGTCCAGTAGACGTTTTACTAAGGGTAATAAATTGCCATCATATATATTTGGTTGTGTATTATACAAACTATTCAAAGTTTTAGTTTGTTAAATTAACCCCTGGCCCGCGATGTCGAACGATAACGTTCGCTTAGATAAGACTTAAGACACAAACTTTTTATCGTCTCTATTTTTTACTCAATCAAGTTTGTTTATTCCACAATCAAGTTTGTGTCTTAAGTCTTATCTAAGCGAATGTTATCGTTCGACATCGTGGGCCAGGGTATAAATAAATTTGTAGCAGCAGAAAATTTACACCGTTTTTGGCTGCCAAAGCTCGACATGCAATAGATTTTTAACATTCATCCTCGATCGTTTTTAATAAGTTCAAAAAATTTTCTTTGTCTTCACATTTATCGTCCAGATAGACTTTGAAATTTTAAATGAACTCATTGGCTTGCTGAACTGAATTGGCTTGCCCGAATCAGCATTGATGGTCAAATCCCTAATAATAATCACAGAATCATATAACATAATAATTATTAACAAAATTATTCCGGAATTTTACATATTTTATTTGTTGGCATACATGCCTAAAAGGTTGCCACTTCACACATAGTAGCGAATGGAATGAAATTCACCATGAACACTATTATCATCAAAACTATTACCATTAAACAATGTTTTAACTTTTTTAAGAAAAACTTACATATTTCTGCCGATTTTTAAAATTTTTAAAAGTTTGTTGCATAATAACTTTTAAAGAAACCGTCTCTGGAGAAATGAACTATACCACCATCGACTGGTATTTCTTCGGTACATCGATTGCAATTAACGAGATATGCGCACGCGGAATAGTTTTATAGTTAATAATTACAAGTAAAAAAGTATAGTCGGTATAGCCCGACCGTATAATACCCTACACCCAGTATATGTATAAAACATTTTTTCAGAAATGGGCGTTATATGGAATATATCACCTATTTTGGACCAAAATTTAGTGTCATGATTTCCGTGAATATAAATATTATATGTGTTAAACTTTATCTCGATATAAATACTTTTAAAAGATTTATGGAGGTTAATGTGAATTACGGAGAGGGTCTTATATGGGAGTTTCGATTATGTATGGACCGACAGTTATAAAATTAAGTGTTATTATTTCTGTATATAAGAAACTTGTTTGTGTCGAATTTTATTTGATTACCAACATTTTTAAGAAATTTATGACCGTTAAAGAGATTTTCGGAAGTGAGCCTTATATGGGAGCTACGACTAATTTTAGACCGATCTTCACAAAATTTAGATGTGATTTAGCTCCATTTACTACTCATTTGTGGTGAAATTTGTTTGAATACTTGCATAATTCAAACATTTATGATCGGTAAACCCCAATTTCGGGAGGACATTTGTATGGGGGCCAGGTGAAATAATAAACTAAGTGCTAAAATGTTCTGCAGAAGAAAAAAAGTGCTAAATTTTTTCAATGTTACAGTACAATTTTTATTTCAAATGTTACAAATATAAATTATAGTTTATTCTAATTTTGTTCATAAAAATTGTTGACTTGTTTTAACTGACATTGGGGGCCTCGAAAAATTTATAGCATTTTCTGATAGGAGGATTACTTTTGCGCCACCCTCTACTTTGCTGCATTTTTCATTGTCATTACCATCACATGGTATTTTATAAACTACGTTTGACATTTCTAATTTAGGTATCCTATCTTTACTGAATAATCTGCCTACTGTATTATACATTTTTGGAGCCATTTTATATTTGGTGTTATCAAATATATTAAATTTTTCTAATCTTTCGGATATTTTAGGTATATATGTAAGTTAAAGATTTATATATTTGAGGTTCAGAAAATCTTTTTGTGTTATTCATTTTATTTTTGAGTTGTGTTATTAATTTACAAATTATATTAGTAGGGAAATTATTATCCTTTAATATTTTGTTAATCGTTTCTATATTGTTCTTGTGGAATTCCTTATCACTGTCAATTATTAATATTCTCTCTATAAGATTTTTAGCTATATTAACAATAATTCTTTTATGATGTTTTGAATAGTAATTAATGATTCTTCCTGATGATGTAGGTTTCTGATACCAGTCTATTAATAATTTATTACCTCTCTTTATTATTAAAGTGTCTAAATAAGGAAGTATAGAATTACAATCTTTTTCTATAGAATGTAAGTTAATATTAGGATGAAATGAGTTAAAAATATATATTCTATTTCACTTTTTGAAATTAAGCAAAAGAAATTATCTACATATTTTGTTAAAATTTTTGGTGTTATAATCAATTTTTCGATACAAGTACCAGCAATAATTGGAGAAGCTGGTGATCGCATTACAAGGCCTATGTTCCGTTCATATATGTATATTGCTATTGTATTGCAAATATCAGCTATCAATTATACAAAATTTTAAAATACGTAAAAATAGATCTTTAGAAATATTTTTATGTTGTTCTATTATATTCCATTTTTTATTTATAATACTTATTGCTAAGTCTACAGGTATGCTAGGGAACAATGATACAACATCAAGTGAAATGAGTTTTTCATATTGTAAGCAGAGTTTTTATTGAAGTGAAAAATATTTGATTGAAAAATTATTACAATACCAAAAACTATTTGATCATAAGTTTTGTTTAATAATATAAATAAGTTACTGATGGTTATTTATCGGTGCAGCAAGTGTCAACAGAAGAGCAATCAGCCGATATGTTAACAAAGCCGTTATCAAAAATTCGATTGAAATTTTTATGTGATCGTCTAAACATTAAATAATTATTTAAAAACAAGGGGAAGTGTTGAAGTTATGTTTTTAATAATAGTATTGTATTTGTTATAGATAACTGTACGATTACGTAACCGCTTTGTGATAGGCTCATCATCCTCGGAATCTTCTTCACCTGCTCGTAAACGTTTACTGCTTTGCGGTTTGGCATCTTGCACCGCATATTCCCTACTACTTTCCATACTTAAGGTTTCATCTTCTGTTTGTTCACTTAGGGTTTCATTTTCTGTTTGCGCTTCAGCATCTTGCTGGGCATCCTCAAAATCTTCGAAGTCTTCACAATCACTTTCACTATCGTATAATTCTTCTTCGTTGTTTTCTTTTATATTTATATTTATAGATTTATCATTATGGTTGTTCTTTGTTTTAGTCTTATGTTTATCTTTATCCATATATTTGCTGAAATCAATAACGCTTTCCAAGAACTTAACTTATCTCTTGACAATTCGACACTGTTTTTATCTTTAATGTACACGCGATATCTTTCATCTCTATCATAACCAACAAGAAATCCTTTAATTGCTTTGTTATCTAATTTCTTACGTTTTTGACTCGGTATATGAATGAAACATGATGATCCGATAATTCTGAGATAACTTACTCTAGGTTTCTTTTCATGCCAAAGTTCAAATGGACTAACATCTTTGACAGAACTCTTTCCTGTTCGATTTAGAATATAAATAGCTGACTTCACAAATTCAGCCCACAGACTTTCAGGAAACTTTACATTCTTGTTCGAATATTTAAATGTTCGCGCCATCTCTACGATTGTTCTATAAAGGGGAAGTGTTGTTGCTGCCTCACGTCTTCTAAATGGTAACCTGCACGATTTCCCATAAACATACACATGATTCACATACCTCATTATTATATTTAACTTTAACACCAAATTCTTTTTGTATTTTATTCATCACATGTTGCTTATTTTGGTGTCCCCATCTTTCATGGTATAATTGTAAGATCGAACTTTTATCAGGGACCATGTTCACTTCATTTGTTGTTATTGGAATAATACTTGCTTTATACAGAGATCCGCCTACTTCACGTTTACCAGTTAAAACTACTTCTTCATTTACTTTAAAATAACATTTTTGCGGAAACTTTTATCATGTGCTGCCAAAACCGAAAAGAGGTTCCTTGCAATTCCCGGAACATACCTAACATCTTCCAATTTAATCTTGATTTCCTTATTGTTGTTAATTTTCGATAAAAACTATATGGTACCTTTTCGAACAGCATTAAGGGTTTCTTTACCAGCAGCTTGAATAAAAGGTTTCATATTCAATGAAAAATTCCGATGAATGTGTCACATGTTTCGTAGCACCATTATCTACCCACCAATCCACTTTAAAAGTCACATCATTTACTTCTTCTGATAGAGATTGCAGTACCACGTTGGAATGTTCAACTTTTTCTTTTTGAAACTTACTTGGTTTTGCATCTGAAATCCATTTGCGACATTCTTTCAACCAGTGCCCTTTCTTTTTGCAATAATGACAGATTTCCTCTTTTTTATTATATGTTTTGAAATTTCTTTTACGATGGAACTCCTTTCTTTGGTTTACCATCAAAGCTTCTTCATTTTCACCATCAGTTTAACTCTTATTCAGATTCCTTTCGAAGAGACAAAACTGCAATATTAATTCATCAAGTGTCTTATCTACGTCTCGGGTATTTATTTCATTAAATAAATTCTTTAATTTTGAAATATATGTAGAAACATCTTCTTTATTATTCCATTGAAATGAAAAAAGTTCAGTACACATCTTAAATAATTGGTATTTTGATATTGCCACGTTTCAAAAGCACTTTTCTTATCCATCACTTTTTGATAAAATTCATCACTAATTGTGCTTGTGATCAAGAATGATAAAATAAAGATTACGCCATGTGCATGATTTCCCGTTATGTGACATAGAAGGGCCATTCTAAGGGTTTCCAATAATGTTTCATGTGTTAGAATTAAAATTTCTTGCGAAAAATTTATGTTTTATGTTATAGTTGGCAACCTTGCAATTGAAATCTCTGAGAGTTCTAAAATAAAATCTGTTTAAAAAAGAAAAACAAACAAAAAAAAAAACAACAAAAAATATAAACATGAAGAGTGCAGTGAGCAAATGCAAGCAAAACATGAGTAAAAAACAAGTGAGAAAAAATTAGCCAATAGAAACACAGAATGTGTGACGTCACAGTTCCAAAATGCGCAGAACATTTTAAAATTTTACGCGCGTTGGCGTAATCTTTATTTTATCATTCTTGCTTGTGATGATTTTGCATAGCAATTTGCCTTTCTGTAAAACTCACATTGTTGTTTGTGTTCTCTTAGTTGAGCTTCTGTTGACTGACCTTCAAGGGGCTGTGGCTTAACGAGCTTATTCTCCACCACATCTATTGCACCTTCATAAAAATCAAAAAGGTCTCTAATCTTTCTTTTCCATATAGGCCAATTGGACTCACCAGATAGTTGCTTGATATTTTTACAGAATTCCATTTTTTGATTTCTTGATTTTTCTCGATCTTGAGTTTTCTTGTGTCTTGAAATATCTTGAGTCTTGAATAATATTTCTTATTATTCACACACAATTATTCTTCAATATTTAAAACAAAATTTCTTTCAATTTAATTTTTTATTTATTTGAATTTAAATTTCTTAGACTTCTGGGCTCATAACCTATTGTAAGCAGAGTTTTTATTGACGTAAAAAATATTTGATTGCAAATTTATTACAATACCAAAAGCTATTTGATCATAAGTTTTGCTTAAACAAGTACAATACTAATATTAAAAACATAACTTCAACATTTCATTCGTATGATTTTTACATCCTTTATCTTATATTTAAATTCTAATGAATTCTTTACATTGTATTTAGAGTTTAAAGTTAATTTTTTAATAATGTTAGTAATATATTTACAAAGTTCATATGATAGAGAGTTAATACATGAACAATTTGGTCTTAAAGAAAATGTCTCTTTATGAATTTTTGGTAATCCATATAATTTAGGAGCTGTTGCCACATTTGTTCTAAGATTGTTTCTCTCAAAAATTGTAATTATCTTTAATTTAAAAAGATCATAAAGTCTTCCCCTTCTGCTAATATCTTTTTAATTGGAAATTGTTTTTCTTTCAATTGGTAATGCATGTTTTTGGTCTAGAGAAAGGATCAATTGTACGTCTATTGGAATATCTATGTTAGTTTTATTTACTAATCAATTTTAATTAAATTTTATATCTTATTCTTTCTTTTGTAAATTAATAAGACAATCAAATTTCTTCTTATGTACCTGTTTAATTCGCTCTGCAAATGTATTTGCTAATCTATTTTGATAATCTAGAAATGTGTGCATTTCCTCATTTGTAAAATCTTTTCTTATATTAATTCTTAAAAATAAGAATTCTTTTTCCGCTTGTTTTAGTAATTCATGTTTTTGTTTAATCTCCAAATTTAGAATCTTGTTGTGTAATTCTTAAACAATTATATTTTATTTATAAAAACACAAAAACTAAAAACTAAAATATTTTTCATAGTAATATTTTTGTTTTGTGTAAAACATATTAAATTTTGACAATTACTGTTATTTTGAAAAATATTGTTATTGTTATTAATTCTAATTTTTTTTTATTGTCTCCCTGAAGATGCTACACATTGTTGTAGCGAAATATCGGAATAAATATAAAATAAAAATAAAAACAATATTAGACCTTAATCTCGAAAATAAAATATAATTGTTTAATACATATTTTATTACATATGCACACAAAAATATATACATACATACATATGGACATATGTATGTATGAATTTATTAACAAACAACTTATTTATAATAGTAACACTGTTACCTGTTTTACAATTGAAGTATTTTTTAGTTTTATTACTTTATGTTACTTTTAATTCGAAAAATAAAAAAAAAATAATTAAAATTGTGTTGGTTCTTTTTACAGGAATTTTACTTTTTTTTAGTTTTTTTTATGAGGTCCTGGCGACACTGAATCAGATATAAACCTGTGTTCACAAAAGATTTAGTGCATTTTTTCAGATGCATTTCATCATAATCCCCTAAAATGCAAACTGTGCTAGTATTTACTTAGCGTTTGTGTTGTGATTGTTTAGGGAATTGTAGCCAGTATTTTTGTGAATGTTTAATTGAATTAATTCTGTTTATTTAACTGTGAGTGAACTGCACTTGTACTCACAAAGAGGGATTCATTAAAAAGAAACACAACTGGAATGTTTCAAGAGAATCACTTTGTGCTGCAAATACAAAATGAATTTGAATATTCAACAATGGGTATGACAATAAAGTGTCTTGTGTATTAGGATTTTTTAAAAACGTAACGAAAACATAAAATAATAAACCTCATAAAAAGTTTGAAAACAATTTCATTATAACATACATTCATATGTATAAAAATGTATGTAAATACATGTATACATATGTATGTATATGTATGTATACATATCTCTGTTACTGTATGTATTAGGGTAGAGCTTAAAATGTACCTTTGTGTGTTAAAATTCTTAATTCTGTCATTTCAATCTAATTTATAAATATGTATGTACGTCAATACTTTAAAATCACTACAATTAGTTACATACATGTAATGATTTTAAAAACACATTGATAATTAGGTGTCACAGAAGTCATTATCTGTAAGAATATAATATAAGCATGCAAGTTATTACTCATTAGCGGTTATACAACAGACAATCAAAAAGTCATTATAGCACAAATTCTATGTAATATAGGCAGGATGTAGTAGTCATTGAAAGGTAAGCAATTTAGTAATTGCAAGCGTTTGAAGAAAATATAACGAATCTTTATTTATTTTTTTAAATGTACACAAAAACAATTGTAAATGAACACTCTCCTCTTTATTCAAAAACGATTATTAAATTTAACAAACGTTTAATAAGCAAATTTTTATATGCAAATCTGTCATAATAAATGTCTGTTAAATTTAATAATCGTTTTTGAATAAGGGCCTCTGTCTCTTACATACTTATATCACCCTGATTTTTACTCAACGATGACTGACTCACAATAAACTGATTAACTTGATTGACCCTGTTAGTTTATTTTTACACCAATCATAATTTGTGGAAGGTTTGGAACTAATATACTAGAATGTTCATGACTGCAAGTCTAGAATGTTCGTGTCTAGAATATTCAGCCAAAGTCGTTAAAACTCAATGTTGCCATATTGCTCAGCTATGTTTATAACAGGGTATTCTCAATATGTTTATAAACCAAAACTTCTACAAATTCTAAACTATTCTAAATTATATGTCGATAAACATCCGTTTGTTGATAAATATTTTACGTTGATACCGACCGTTCAATTTAAATTGAAATACAATTTCGTAACAATATACATACATATATTAAAATTTCGAATAGTAGACCTTATGTGACCAATTGCGTTAGGGTTAAAAATAAGCTAAGTTTGAAATTACTAAAGAATTCCTCTTCTAAAATAATTAATTTATATATCAGAATTTGAGTTTAATTAGAAATAAATCTAAATTTAAAAAAGCCAACTAATGTTGAATAGTAATTATATATAAAGTGACAATATGAATTTATACAAACAATAATGGGCTAAACAAAATACATTAAATTTTAACTTAATTTGGTTTGATTGTAATATAATAGTTGTTTAATTCACAACTAATGTTGTATGTTGTATATTGTATGCTACTATCTGATTGTGGACACAATTTTTAGCAAACTAGTATTTTTATGTTGTCAAACCTCAAAAATGACATAAGGCAAATATTTTAAAATGCAAAATTAAAACAAAACTAAAACATACCGTACTATTTTAACAATAATGACAATATCCATCATAACCAATTTTTGTTTATTAATTTTATTTTCTTGTTTTAAATTTGTCAATAAGTCTATGATTTGAGTGTTACCATTTGGTTATTTTTCAAAACTAAAATGCGTAATTTTTATGTTGAGATAAATACTTTTAATTTTGTACACTTAAACTTTCATACATACATCATTCAAAAAACATACATATGAAAAAAGTCATAGGATTTATGCTTAAAAACTGTCGAAATCTGGGTTCAGCGTCTGGACTTCTGCAAGCGTGCCCGTGGTGGCCATGCAAAAGCAATCGAGTTCCATATATAATGGCAACGAACGTACTGCTACAGGAATAAAGAATTTCATTGATATCCAAAATCGTTTTTGTTTTATTTAGAAAAACTTTTGTAGCGCTCTTATTGAAAATCCCGATACAAAATATTTATATAGAATTTACCAAGAAAATGTGTACAACTCTTGTAAAAACAGACGACGTACAACTCCTACGACGCTACAACATCAGTTGTGAATTAAACTAGTGTATTTACTCAGTATTATTTATGCGTAAAATCGTCAAAACTAGATATAATAATCGGCAAACTCGGCAATATATTTTTAAAACCGCCAAAAAATCGGAAAAGAGAAAATATATAACTGATTTGTATAGAAAATTCTAAATTGGGCTTATTAAGGCCATGTATTCTATGCAAATAAAAGATTATATAAGATAAGAAAATATATAACTTTTTGATAAAATTTTCCATTTTTAAAAAAAATTTTATTCGAAGTTTTTACTTCAAGTTAAATGTATAATTTGTTTGAAAACAATTATACACTATTATTTATTTTTGTATATTTCTGTTATATGTTTCACATAGCTTTCCGTTGAAAAGCATAAATGTAAAATCATACAAAAATTTATACAAAGAGACACTAGCAAAATGTAATGCATTTTCTGGCCTGCTAAAGCCGTCATCAGCATTCTTTGTGTCTAATAGTGTTTATTTTCAAACCTTATATATTTAACTTTTTTATATATTAAATGAGAATTTTTCCTCTTGCGAGTATTAAACAATTTTTAAAAAAGTTTTTTTAATATATAAAATATATAAAAAAAGTTATATGTATATAAGTATAAGGTTTTACTTTAATGAAAAATTAAATTTAATGAACTCGAGCCGGAATAAAAGTAATATCAATGATTCAATATATGTCTAAGTAATATAACTGATTTTGTTTGTTGTATATTGCATAATACAATTATATGTCTTGTCAAGCCTTCAAAATGCCAAAAGTATAGTACAGTACTTTTCGTTTATAGTCACATCGCAGTTGCACGCTATGTTGTGAATATATCGCTAATGTGATTATAAGACTAATTTTTTTATATGCCACGATATGGCATATAAACAAAATCGGATATAAACAATTTGTGTGATTATCAAAAAGAAAACAGATTTATTTAATTTATATTGTTGGCAGTATTAACGGGAACCTGGACGTTAGGCAAGCACGCTAATCGCCTGGGACTCTCTTTTAATGACCATTGTCGTAGTTGTAAGGATAGGGAAAAAGAGGAAACGATTTTCCACCTTCTCTGCGAATGCTCAGCCCTGAGTATCAAGAGACATAAATTCATGAGAAACTATACAATATGTAGTATACATTGAACAACCTTGGTAAGGTAGCCGGGTCAAAACTCATTGACGTTTGAAACAGCTTCTCTAAACTTTACTTGTTGAGTTCTATTGGATAAGTAAGAACTCAACCATTTTAAAGCCGGTATGCTAAAACCCATCAGCGATAATTTTTGAAGTAAAATAACGTGGTTTACTTTGTCAAATGCCTTACTAAAATCTGTGTATATTACGTCAGTTTGCAGTTTATTTACAAAACCACACACAAAAAATTATTGCTAAAAACTGTTGAACAAATGTCTTGTTCAAAAATTTTAAGCAAGTTCTATAAATTTGTTTACTGTTTTTATTAATATTTTTGTTTAATTGTTATTTAAGCAAAAACAATGTTCACAACTATACAACATTATAATATACGCGTTTGTAGGTAGGTTTTTGTATGAATTATTTAACTTACTTCAAATATTTTTAGTTTTTTTTTGAAGTAAGCAACACTTCTTCCATAAAAAAATATAAACAAAAAAACGGGTACAGTGTGAGGTTTCGTATTCGTACAACTTGCACATGTACGGTTACAGATTCATAGCAAGCAATAACATACGAATAAGTGGTTGCTGTACGAATGTATACACAAAACACTGTTACAGATTTAAAAAAAAAAAAAATATAAGAGAGAGAGAGCAACAAAACTGACGTTAATAAGGGTGTTTTTATGTTTCCATGCGTAAGTAGCTTGTGTAGTGTTTGTTCTCTCTTTGTGTTTTCTTGGTCTTATTTCTTTGTCGATGTTTGCACATAATCATAATTGTCGCCACAGACGGCAGCAATTTGTTTTAATAAATTGCATAGAAAGGTTTTAATATGTGTCGCTGGCATCACTAATTGTGATTTCACATGTAATAACATTTTTTGTTACAAAAATCCAAAATTGTAACTGTAAAAAATGTTTGTGTTGAAAAGTAAAATGTACAAAAGTCTTTAAAGAAGTAAGTTTTATTTCATATTAAACAGTTGAAGTGAATACATTAAAAGTAAAAAAGAGTTGAATAATTAAAAAAAATTTTGTATTAAAAAAGAAAACTTAAAATAAATATTAAATAAATTAGGTAAAATAACAATAAAAGTAAAAAATGAAATTAAAGTGTTTTTTGTGTAAAAACTTGTATGACTCCCCACAAAATCTCTTCACTCATTATTAGCAAAATTATACGGTTTTAATTATAACAACAAAAAAATAATAGCCAGATTTACGAATGATTTTAAACTATACAAAATTGTTATAATTATACCGACACTCTTTTGCTGCAATAAAATAAATGCTACTTTTCACACAAATTACATGGCCTATGAAATTCAAAATATTGAAAACAAATACATACACCATTATTGATTTTTGTGAAATTGTAGGACCCCCTTCAGAAAAAATAGAATTACATTACCTAAAGGAGCGGTTTATTGCAAACTAAAGGAAGTACACAAGAACATTTACAACTAAAAATGGATAATTTCATTAATATGGACCTTTATTGTCTTTTAAACAAATGGAAATTGGGGCACTTACATCAAAGATTTAAAGGCAAGTTGTACAATAATATATTATTTAATTACTATAATTTCTTAATTTAATTTCCTTTTTTATCTTAACAGATCAAGACATAACACTTGATATAATCCACCTATTAAAAATACACCATATCGAAAAACTTTTAGCTTAATTTCCAATTGGTGATATGGTAAAATTTAAACATAACTTGGAGCAGTGGAAAAAGTTAAATTTTCCTGCGGAGAAGAAGATAGAAATACAGCAAAATGTGTGTTCCGTAAAATTTTCAATGGCTAAAAATATAAACGAACGATGGTCCCAATTTGAAGATAGCATTTTAAATGTTTTGAAAACAAAAATCGTCAACACACAAACGTCTAAACATGATATTTTAAAATTTAAGTCATAATTGAAATACTATTTTTTGTATTGACATCAAAATTATATGAAGAACTAATTTTTTTATATCATTTATTAAAAAAAAAATTATAACACTGAAAAATTTTTTCATTTTCATGTCAGCTTTTTACAATTTGTTTACTAATTCCATAATATTTTTGTTAAAAATCATAAAACAATTTCAAATAAATCTTTATTAGATTCAATAAAAAATTTGTTTGTTTTTATTCTTACAACCCGGAAAACATTTATTTAATTCTGCGAATTTGTTTGTTCAAATTTAACAAATTATACTAAACAATTTGTTCGTAGATTCAGAAAAAAATTTGTTAGATAATTGCTTTTAAATTTTATAAACTTTTTGTTTGTTTCTGTTAATATGTTTGTTTGAAATTGGAAAGAAGTTTTGAATAACTTTTTTAATTAATAGCATAATAATTTAATTGAAAAAAAAACAATTTTTTTCAATTAAATATATTTGTTCGAATTTACAATTTTGTTGATAGGTCTCGTTTCAAACAAAATTGTATTTGATTCACTGAATTCCTTGTCTGAATTTGAATTTTATTTTTTTGTGTGCATTACTTATTAAAGTACATAGTAAATTCAAGTAATAGCGTGTTCACATATGCAACTTAATTGAGTCAATATTCGGTTAATTAACAATATTATTTTAAGTGTTCAGGCATACGCAATTTCCAGCTTACTCAATAATCATTAGACAGTTGGAAAGCAATAAAAAAATGGTTGTTGTGTTTCTATGTAAACAAATTTACCTTCACATTGATTTTTTAATGATTTCTTTTGTTGACATTTGCTATTTTATACAATTTTGTTCACTAAACACAGTTGTGAACAGTGTTGCATTCGAAATCTTACTCAATATTATAACAATTTCGTACTTATTGCGCAATAATTAATTGAGATTTTATATGGAATATTGAGCTCAACAATGGCGTTAATTGCGATTAACGCAATTAAGGCGCATATGTGAACACGCTATAAGTTTGTTGTTGTAGAACGCAATTTGCAGAAACCATGTTGACGAGTAGACAATAAAGAGGATGTTTGATGCGATAGAATATCAGTAAGGATTGTCTCTAATAATTTAGGGATAGCATTTAATTTAACGATTCCACGGTAGTTTGATACTTCAATTTTGCTTTCACTTTTAAACAAAGGAATAATATACGATTTTTTCCATAATTGTGGCAAATAATATAGTTCAATAGATTTGTTAAAAATTGAAGTTAGGGGACCACACAATGTTTCGGCACAGTTTTTAAGAAGACAACTGGGAATTCCATCCTGACCAGCGTGAAATGAGGATTTCAGTACAGAAATTTAAATATTTAAAAGGACTATTTGTGTCGAATTATTACCTGGTAGAAATTTGTATACAATACTAGCTAAACCCGGTGTGCTTCCCAACCCCCTTGCAAAACGCGCAAAGATATACACATTAAATTTCTTATGTGCACCCTCCACACAGACCCCAATCACCCCTGAAAATTTCATTGAAATCGGGCAAACCGTCTAGGAGGAGTATGCGAACAGGAAGTTTTGCCACTTAATTTTATATATATAGATTTATACGCACGTCAAACATGGACCGAACTAAACGAAACCGTTTTGTCATTTATTTTTAGATGAAATTTATTTTTGCTGAATTTTGAATTAATATTGCAATTTTACATGCATTTTTGTATTATTGTATGGGGACTATAAGAAATCATGGAGCGATTATAACTATTTTCATTACAGTTTGTCCTTTTATGGTGGATATAAAGTACACAAAATTTTATAGTATTATCTGTTATAAATTTTAACAAAATAGCAAAAAAAAAATTGTGGAAATATCACATTTTGATCATTTTCTACGATTCCGGTTTTGCTGATTTTCAATACTAAACTGCTTAGGAGAATTACGAGTATCAACAGTTTGTTAAAAACTTTGCTAATTTTGGTTTTGTATTTTCGACGTGAGAGTGTTTTTCACAGACAGACGGACATAGCTCAATCGACTTAGAATTCTATAAGGATCAGGAATATACGTTGTTGAGTTATATATACACTCATTCACCTCTTGTGGTTTTGGAGGATATAAAAAGTACATTTAGTACCTGCTTATTACTCGTATCTAAGTAAGAGTGGTTTGAAAAATTTTTACCAAAAAAAAAAAAAAATGTTTACGGTATTTATCATTATATGAACATACAAACATACATATTACTTTGATGTTGTATGTCAGCAACTTTTAATAATATTTGAACGGTTCTATTCTTACATCATAAATACACACATGTATGAACTCACTCACATAAATATCTATGTAGTCACAGTGTACCATACTTACATAAAATTGTAAAAAAGAAATTTAAAAAATATTTTTTTTTGCAATTGATAATATATTATTATACTCGTCTAGAATTAGGAAACCCTAAAAAAGTTTAAGATTAATTTTTAGTTATTTATTATTGCATTTTAGTAAAAAAATTCTTGTTAATTTTTTTAGTTTGTAATTTTTCATATTATACAGATTGCAATTGTTATTAGTAATAATTGTTTCCTTATTGAGCTCGGCTGTGAAGATTTGTGATAAATATGCCGAAAGGAAAAAAATCAACATGTCCAATAAAAAAATATATTATACCCCTACGATATCTACGGGGCTCATGGGCGAGCATTGAGGAGGTGTTGGTAAGTATGTGGTACTGTACAAAATCTAAATTTTAACTTCTAAAACTGTGTATTTTGGGTCTTTCTAATGTTAAAGATAACAATGTATCTTTGCTTTCCGAATAGGCCAATATCCATGGAGGTCAATAATATCATCAGTATATAGAATATTGCCCACTCCATTTTCAGAAATTCAGTCGCATATCACTATGGAACCGTCACTACTTCCATATGTTTTTAATTGGCTTCCACCCACCTGAACCAAAAATGTTGTACTATTTGCTTTCGTCATAGAATATCTGTTATAACACATTGCTGACACGCAAAAATTGTATATCTATTAATCGCATCGAATCGCATCGCATAGAACAAATGTTTTTACCTTGTCAAACGACTGTATATACATATTTATGGCTCTCAGCAAGGGCTGCCAGATGAATTTCGGAAAAATCGTCAAAATCCCGATAAAAAAGAAAAAAATCGTCATTTCCAATTTTAAAAATCCTAAAAAAAAATAGAAAAATAAATAGTCACTATTTCTAATAGCATTTTGAAATGTTTATTTAAACAGAAACATAAAAATTCAAGTTTATATAGTCTCTAGTACAATATATTTCAAAATACATAAATTTTAACTTTTTAAGTAAGAAATCACAAAAAATATAATGTTAAATACAACTTGTGTAATATTTTTATAATAACTTAGTCCGCTTTCACACTCTTCAATTCTGACTCGTCAAGGCAAGTATTTTTGGTTGAGAAGGGAAAATTTTTTTATTTCCTTTCGTGTTTTTCTTTCATGCATGTTGATTTCCATTAAAAAGTACGAAGTAATTGAATTGACGAGTGTGAATGAAATGGCAAGTTCAAAAGAGAAATGAACAAAAACCGGTAAGCTAAAACTGAAGAGTGGAAATAAGACTTACAGTGTTTAATAAATAAATATCTGAATTTCGCATATTTTATTAATTCAGGTTAAATTACAATGCCAAATTAGTCAATTTAGTTTATTAAGTTTTAAGCTTGAGTATAGAATCCAATTCATCCAATTGGTAACAAATGCATTAATAAAATAAACAAATGATAGAAAATTTTAATAATTCAGAAAATCGTAACTTTCAATGAAAAAATCGTCAAATCTGGCAGCTATGCTCTCAGCACTCTGTGAATTTTTTCGTTGTTTAATTGGTATATAGTGTTCTTTTTAGTTGGTCATTTGGACGGAATGAATTATAGGTTCAAGTGGATTTCGATGGGTATTAGTCTTTCCTCCCCTGCATTGAGCGATTTTGGACAACCATACTGTGGTAAATTTTATATGATTCAGCGACTATAGAACAATTTATTACATTGTTGAATACTTGATAACATCTAATAAACATATAACACTTGATTTTAATTTATTTGCCCTAGTTTTTAAGCTGTAAAATAATTTTTCCTTCGGAAATGTCAAATTAATTTCCACTGGCCCACAAAATTATTACTAATAACAATTGAAAAATACATGGCACGCATCTTTAACAAAAAACTTTAAAAATTCGAAGAACAATTACGGAAAACACAAAAACACCCATTAAATTACTGGGATTTCCAAATATAAATTACTTTTATAACCTGCAATTTGTTCTGCAAATTAATAAAATTCATTTTTTTTGTTTATTTCCCAATTTACACAATCTTTGTATCAACCGCAAAAATAAAAAATATTTTTACATGGTTTTCACAATTTTATAACTGAGTGAGTGATAAACAATTTTTTTTTGAAAATGATTAGGCAATTTAGTTCTGTGACACACTGTTAGTATTTACGTATAAATGGTTGACATAACAACTGACATTTTTTAACACACTTACTAAATACAGTTCATTTTTATGAATGCAACAACTAAATATTATTCTTTGGTTTGTATTCTATTCAAACAATGACACAGATTCAGCAAGGTTAAAATTAGTTTCACTCTAGTAAACATATATGTACATACAGATAAATACATACTATGTATGAATTCACCTGTCCACACCAGTGTTACCAAGAGCTGGAAAAAATAAGCTAAATGGGCTTTAAAGAAGCCAGAACAATATAAATCTCTTAAAAAAGGCTAAAAAAATTGAATTCAATTTTCTGGTTTTTGAATTAAAAGTAAAACTAACATAAAGTAGTTTTTTTTACTTTTTTATTATTTATTTACTGAATCTGCCTTTACTTCATAGGCCTTACAATATGCATTTAAATCTTATACATAAACCTTAAAAAGTATTTGCTCTCAGTTGAAAAAGCCATAATGGACAAATGGGCTGCGTTGTCAACTTTGAAATTTCAAAACGCACCTTTCATTTAAAATTCAATATTTTAAATATTTTATTATTTTGTTGCTAAAAATTAATACATTTACATAAAAACTACATAGACTCTACAACAACTGCGATAATATTGAAGTTTAAATGAAAAATCTTTTTATGAAAATTCCACAAATTTCAAGACGCATGCGCGGGCTAAAGATATCACTTAATTGAATATTTTTTTCAAGTATTACCTTTTTAAGGTAATTTAATTAACTTTTATTTTTCCCATACACAAGCGATCCACACTACTTTGTAGTCAATTCGCGGGCTCTTACATTTAAAATATTTCAATAAAATTTTAAATACTTCTATTTGAACTAGTAACACAACAAAATTTTGCTATTAGAAGACGATCTAAGACAAAACAAAATTTCACCCCACCCTATTAATCATATTAGGCCAGAAACCCATTGTCATGTGTTAGACAATGGTTTTAGATTCGTAATTCATATGCCTTTCACTCTGTCGATTTATGCAATAACAAAAATGTAACGAATATGTCTAACCCCATAACAGAATAAGAAGGTTAAAAGAACAAAATTGCATACATATTAAAAAAGTAAAGAAAAACTTTACGTTATTTTAAAAATTCCAAAAAATCAGCTCCCAAATCTCACAGTTAAACACTTGAATAAAAAAAAACTTTGTATATTGCACTTGTTCAAACAAGTATTATTAATTTATTTTCAAGATAAAAAAGTATTTATGCCTTTTTTTCATTAAGCCCTACACTTTGTTATGGCATTAAACGTTGAACAATAGTTTTGTTACTTGCTCACTAAATGTGATAAACTCATGGAAAGCATACATACATGCATATATTTTATTGCTTTGTGTTGTAAATAGAAAATATCGGTCCATATGAAAATATATTTAGTGCTGGAAATCACCGAAATCAAACAAACATTTGTAAAATTAGCTGTTGTGGACTAGAAGACCAGGGGCCAAATTACCGCATTCGTGATCGAATGAGCTATCGTATCGAAAAATGATTTCGATATCGTAATTATGATAAAATGTACTAAATTTCTTGCTCGATATCGTATGCCATAATTTCAAATAAGAAAATTACGATCAATTTTACTCGATATTGAATGCGGTAATTTGGCCCCAGAATGCAATACATATGACGGATGTACCAAACTTAGTCCTAATTTACACAAAGCAATTCTTATTGAAAATGTTGACACAAATTTTTCCTTGAAATTGATAATTTTTTTACAATTTCACTTGTTAAACTTGAAACATCAACAACAACAAATTGTATAAAAAATTTAAAACTTTTCCTAACAAATCACAAAGAAATATTATCGGCAAATAGTAGTCCAGAACGTAAATCTGTGTACTCAAATTGGGCAATAGTTAGAATCAACAGAAATTAGAAAGATAAAATGATGTTGGATAGGTCAAATAGTTCGAAGACCTCGTCAGGATATACATCGAGAAGCGTTAGGATTAAATCCACAAAGTAGTCGGCATCCTGGTATTTCCACTAAGCCTCTGAGTCGATTAGACGATGTCCGTCCGCCCGTCTGGCTGGCTGGCTGTCCATGTAAACCTTGTGCGCAGAGTATTGGTCGGAATTTTGAAGATTTTTTAAAGACAATTGGGATTGAATTTGGTTGCAATCAGTCCATTATTTCACCTATCCATTATATAAATATCCTCCCGAAATTGGATTTATCTGTCATAAATGGTTGATTTATGCACATATCCAAACAAATTTCACCACAAAAAAGTTGTACATGAAGCCTAATCACACCTAGAAATAGTGTGCAAATCGGCCCATAACACAGTACAACAGCCAATCTGGGGGGTGAGAAATTCCAAGTCAGGGTGATGGTACTAGGTCAGTATAGTAAAACCCTCAAAGGGTTTGGCGTTCGTATGTGTCAGTTGACCTTTTAAATTTTTTCCTTATCTTGATGTTTTTTCGCTTAGTTGTAACATTTTGGCAAAAACGTAGTTTAACATAACTCGAGAACCACTTGTCCGATTTTCATGAAACAAATTTAGAAAAATTAAGAATTACAATTTCTCTAATCTGTTTCTATACCGTTTTCCTATATATGCAACACTTTCAAAGTTAAAAATGAATGTATGAAGGGAAAAAAGTATTTTTTGCCTAAAAATTTAAATATTTGTTTCGTCATTAGACAGGTGCCGACGAACGCGAACAGTAAAAGTGATTTTTCTCCAGTTTTTTAAAAGTGAACAAAACTGAACAGAATATGGAACTGTGCAAGCCAGATATAAATAGCTTTTGCTACTGCTGTGGTCAATATGTCTCAACACATAAAAAAAGGGGAAATTTCAGTACTGATTTTGTTCAAACATACGAGATGTACTTCAACCAAAATGTTATAGTAAACGAAAATTGGGTACCAAATATAGTGTGTAAAAGCTGCTACAACCGTCTAATGGATTGGAAAAATAGAAGACGTGAAAGTACGCCATTTGGTATCCCAATGACTTGGAGTAATCCTGGCGAAAGTCACAATCCATTGAATTGCTATGCATGTGCGAATAAAGGAGCCGCAAAAAGGATAAGAAAATCGTATAATTACGTTGGTGTTGCAAGTGCCACAACACCATTGCCTCATTCGGACCACATTCTTGTGCCAAAAGCTTCTAGCCCAGATATTTTCTCTTGTACGACTGCTCCGACATATCATGCACGTGATGATCCCCTATATGAGCCATCAGTATCCAATGAGCCAATTTTAATAAATCAAAATAAGCTTGATTCAATTGTTGCCAAGTTGGAATTAACACAGCATAAATCGGAAGAGCTGGCTTCCATTTTGAAATCAAGCAATTTGTTGGCACCCGGTGTGAAAGTCACAGCTTATCGAAGTCGTCAGGCAACACTCCAAAGTTTATTCCTTGTGAATGATGAAAAAACTTCTGCATATTGCCCGGATGTAGGAAAATTGATGGACGCAATGGGAATAAAATATGAAGCAGATGACTGGAGGTTATTTATTGACAGTTCAAAACTCAGACAGTGTGGCAAGACAAGGATGATCTTGATGATAAAGAATTTTCAGGAGATGCAGAAGGGCCAACAGTGGAGTTACACATTGACATTATGTGTGGTTCAGAAACTGATGATAGCGATGAATGTGATGCCACTAGTCCCGAACAACCACCATCGAAAAAGTCAAGGCAATATTTATTAAAATAAATAAAAATAAATAAAATAAAAATAGAAAATTATAAAAATGTTTACTTATGGTGTTTTCTTTTCTGAAATAAAATGTTACACCTTTATTATGTACATTTTTATAATGTTTACCCCACATTTTAAAGATGTGGCATTTTTAATGGTCAGAATAGAACATAAAATTACAACAGTGTAACATTTTTTTTCATGTACAGCTGTTTTTGTTTTTTTGCTAAAAAAGAAGAAGCAGATAGCTCCCTGGTAAGATCGCTTGAAATAACACAACGAATATTTATCAAAATGACCTATGGCACTTTCCCGACTAATACGAAAATTCTTCTCAAATATAAAAATTATATATGTATATAAACATACATTACATATATAAGAAGTAGGAGATATTGTCCTATGAAATTTGACATACATCACCTTCAGAGTATTCATTAATTACGTTCTTTACCAAGCCTTTCACTCACGGTTGTGGATTTCTTTCCATAATCATATAAAATATTTTATCATCATCTGATGATGAAGATGAATCCAACAAGTCATCCAAAATTTTTTAGCACATAAAAAATATTTTCCATTTTGTATATTTTTTTTTTGTTTCTTAACACAAATACACATTCATAAACAAAACAAATGTCAGCTGCATCAATGCCAACTTAGCCCTTTTCGGGCTAGATTTAGCCGGATTTTAGTCACTCAAAACGCGAAAAAAAAGAAAATTGGATTTGGTTTTATATGGATTTTTTCCATTTAGCCCTTTTTTCAAAAATGTTTACGCGTTTGAGTCTCAAAAGTTGGCATCACTGGTCAGTTGTTTTATCGTGCGATTCTCCCCCTCTAAAAATACAGAGTGTGAAAGGTGCACCATTTTTTAAATTTATAGTGTGACATTTATAGAAAAGAACACACTACACTTTAGCAGTGTTGACATTTTTTCAGAAAAGAACACAAAAAAATTAAAAAAGATGCGAAATGGGAAAAACGTGTAACATTTTTGCCAGAAAAGAAAACGCCATTAATTTTTTTTAGTAGTTTATGGCCAGAAGTCTGGAGTTATTGGGGAAAATTTATAAAAAAGGCGATAAATGACACTTTTTTGAATAAAAACAAAAATGGGATACCTTCAATTAATTGTAAATAAATAAATAAATAAATTCTTAATTTTTCTAAATTTGTTTCATCAAAATCGGACAAGTGGTTCTCGAGTTATGTTAAACTACGTTTTTGCCAAAATGTTACAACTAAGTGAAAAAACATCAAGATAAGGAAAAAATTTAAAAGCTCATAAAAAAAACTAACACATACGAACGCCAAACCCTTTGAGGGTTTTACTATACTGACCTAGTACCATCACCCTGACTTGGAATTTCTCACCCCCCAGACAATAATCCCAAAAATGTTCCACAGTGTAATTAACCATAACTATTAACTTCCAAAAAGCACTTTAATAATCATAACACTCTTGAAAATGTTCATAATCCAAATATTATTCAACACAAACATGTTTCGTCTGAATGTAAATCATTCGATCCAATTCTATGGGCCAATGGGCCCAATAATTAGTCATAGATACTATATAAGACCATCTTTTGAAAATAATTTTAACATGCATAAGTCCTTCCTCCAAATGTTGATATTGAGGTAAAATTGAATGCAAAAATATTATATGTGAACAAAAGTCACGTTACTATAAGCGCTCCCATTTCTGTAAAACTGTTTTTACTCGCATACTCGGTATTGGGTATTATATGACAGACTATACTTTTTTACTTGTTCTTTATGATGAAACTAGCTAAACCAGATGTGCTTCGCTACCGCCCTTCGTTATAAAAATATAAAACGTATTTATATATTTATAAAAATTTATTTATTTGATTTTAATTTATTTATTGCAATGCTTTAGGATATGCAATATTTTTAGTTTGCCCATCAGGAGCATACACTTAGAAATCGGTGGGTTTTCCAACACGGGATGTGTAGGAAACTGCAATTGTTAAAAATCGAATGGTAAATCTGTTGGTAGTATTGGAATGCGTAGCAAAAGTACATCTGTACCTTTATATTTTCCTGTTATAATAGTCGCTTCTATTAAATTATTTTCCGTTTTTTTTTACTGCAAGTCGAGTGCCATTGAAAGCCGTGGTGAACGATATTACGAAGTAAAATAATTTTCACTCCAATTTTAAGTTGTAGCACATGTGGTGGGAAGCCTGGCACATCGAGTGAATTTAAGAATTCAACAGGATAATTAACGGCCTTATGGGTTGCTTGATTGGTTGATGCATTTCAAAGTTATATCCATCTTCTCCATATGGAAAAATAATAGGATACTGAAGCGCGTCATATGAGCAATGCATTTCAGTAGGCGAAGCCATGCCTTTGTCCACTTCCAACTTTATATAGTCAAGAATTTACAATTTCGTAAGAATATCCTATTGTGAAAATTTAATGACGATTGGCCCAGTAGTTAAGACTATATTACGATTTTTAATTTTCTTAAAAAGGGGCGTGGTCCCACCCACTTTTTTCCTGGTACGCCAATACCATATACGTCAAAAAATGCCCAAAATATGGCGATTAAATGTTTAGGTTCTGTGGGCGGTAACACTCCCGTTTGTCCAATAAAAACAGCATATAGCCTATTATTCCTTCCGAAGTCGCAGTAACATGCTGTCAAAATTTCAGGAAGATCAGTCCAAGGGTTTGGCCTTCTATTAAGCACAAATATACAGACAGACATTCATTTTTATATATTGATAATGTGGGTACAATTTTAAGTAAATCTGTTAAAAACTATATATTACATAATTTTAAAACAGTGGGCGTGGTCAAAAAAAAAAGTACCCTATTAATCATGCTAGAGTTCCAGTTAAATGCTATGAAAATTTCAAAAATATCGGTCCAGAGGTTTGGTCTCCTATAAGGTACAAACAAACACATAAACAAACACACATTCCATTTAATATATATAGATGAAAGAGAAAGTAGAGAATCGTATAAAACAACAATAAATAATAATATGACTTGCAGTTCATTTTATTTTTGGTTTAACATTTAACTTTTTTCCATTCGATGCTGGTGTAATGAAAAAGTTGAACAACTCAAATTATAGTCACATCGTGATAACTGTAAGAAATATTAAAGAAAACTTTGGAAGTAAAAAAAAACACATTTAACAAAGCTAAATGCAGATACACTCACACTAAAATGTTTGTATATAAAATAGAAAAAAATCCTTAGAAGGGATTTGTGGAAATTCGTACGTAAAAGGGGATAAAATGGACAAAAATCGAGCAAAAATAGTTACCCTATATCTCCAAATGTAACAAAGCTAGAACGTTTGTCTGCCTTTAATAAAAAAAGGTGAGAATGTATCGGGTACTTTTTGGAAGTTAAAAATTCTAAACAATCAAAACGCGTTAAAAGGGTACCAGAGAATCCACTGTTATCCTTTGTGTCTTCTAAACAAATAAACATAGAAATAAAATTTTTAATTCATTAAACAGCAACAATTTTTTCACCGTTTTATTGATCTTCGAATTTTTAAGGCCTAAACATTGTATCCCTTTGTGGTACTTTTTTGTCACAAGCAATATTCTCAATAAAAAGATCTAGAAATAATTATTATTTTTAGTTGAACTGTTAATTTTACAATTTTTGATAATTTTTATTTAGGCTCGAGTTCATTAAATTTAATTTTCATTAAATTATTATTTTTACTGAAGGTAGGAATTGTTTTTACAACATGAAATCTTAATAAAATTTTATTGATAATTTTTCTTGGCTGAACTGGGGATCGAACCTGGGTTGAATTTACATGTTTCAAGAATCACCACATTCTTTCATGAGAATTCTTTGAGTTCTAACCTTTGCACCACTGCGGTGCCTGCTAGCCAACAGTCAAACAGCAAAATTTAACCAGTGATACTGGTTCGAAATATGCTGTAATTATCATTTTTAAATTTTTTATTTATTTACATGTTGCTTCCTTTTTCTTCAGTTTTTTTGTATTCTTTCTGTCAAGACTTCGTCTTGAAAACTTGTATACATTTGTTTTTATTGTGTTTTTTGTCCACTTTTGTCGACATTTTTCATGTGTGGTACAGAATTATTTTTTTTTTTTTTTTTTTTTTTTTTTTTTTTTTTTTTTTATACATTTAATTTATTTATTGAATCTTCAGAAATGAAATGACAATAAGTTTTCGAATCTTAATACTAAAAGAAAATAATAAGTCCAGCCAGTGCTAGACAAAATATTATGATACTACAAAAAATTTATATCCACTGATCCAGTCATCTGTTTTGCGCTTGAGTTAAAGCAAGGGTATCCCTCCTTCTCAACCGAACATGGCCAGTAAAGTTAAGGATGTCTCGTGCAAGTGGGTTTGGATGGTGTTCAAGTTTGCTGACATATTTTGAGGCGTGTTTTGTAAATTCGACTTTCACCAAAGGAATGCCTAGATCTTTGTGGATTCGAGAATTTTTAACATACAATGGAGCTGCAGTAATTGAACGTAGAATCTTATTTTGACCCCTTTGAATTTTTTCAATGTTGGATGCTGAGGCAGAACCCCATAATTGAATTCCATAACACCAGATTGGCTTTAGAATTGCATTGTACAACAAAAGTTTGCAATCCAACTTTAATGTAGAATTTCTGCCGATTAGCCAATTAATTTGCACTGCTTTTAATCTCATCTGGGTAAGTTTTGCGTCGATATGAGACTTCCAAGTTAAACGACGATCGAGGTGGATTTCGAGGTATTTGACTTCATTGTGTTGCGGGATAATTTGATTATTTATTCTGATCAACGAGCATGTATCTTTTCGCCAATTCTTTAGTTTATAAACATATTTCTGCAAGTTCTGTGATGCTATTTGATGGTCCTTATGAACGCTAATAAAGGCTGTATCGTCTGCAAAAGTTGAAGTATGTATTATGGGGTCTAACGGCATATCGGATGCATAAATCAAATATAAAGTTGGACCCAGTATGCTACCCTGGGGTACTCCTGCTTCAATTGGCTGAGCGGGGCTTAAAAAATCGCCTTCTTTGATTGTAAATTTGCGACCATATAAATAACTTTTCATAAGTTTGTGGGTGTTAGCAGGCAGAGTTAATTTAATTTTATGCATTAAACCTTCATGCCAGACTTTGTCGAACGCTTGCGACACATCAATGAAAAGGGCGGAGCAGTATTTTTTCTCTTCAAACGACTGTCTTATCACATTTACCAATCTGTGTGTTTGTTCGATGGTACTGTGTTTAGCTCTGAACCCGAATTGGTGATTTGATATACATTGAGTGTCGTTCAGAATTGGAATCAACTTAGCCAATAACAATTTTTCAAACAGTTTTGAAATTGTCGGCAGTATACTAATTGGCCTATATGACTCTACTTTAGTGGGGTCCTTCCCTGGCTTAGGAATCATGGTAATCATAGATACCTTCCAATCTGCAGGATAGTATTCTAGGCGTAAAATAGCATTAAAAATAAATAGGATAATTCTTTTAGCTACACGAGGTAACTCCACAAGCATTTTGTCGCTGATTTTATCCATACCTGGAGCTTTTTTAAGATTCAGAGTACCAATAGCGCTTTGAACATCATTAAAGCTAAGTCTTAGAGGTACAGGAGGTCTAATAACGAGTGGAGGCAAATCAGATGCATTATTTGAGTTGTTTATAGTAAACACTTTTCTCAAATGATTAACAAATAAAGTCCCCTTCTCGGAATCATTTCTAGCCCAGTCACCAGTCAGATTTCGCAGAGGAGGTTTTCCTCTAACTGGTCTTTTTAAACCTCGTGCCGCCTTCCATAACGAATAGTCAGATTGTGGGGTACTATCAAGACCCTCCAAGTAAGATTTAAGTGAAGCCATTCTTTGGGTTTCTAAGAAATTTCTTAGTATATCTCTGCATACCCGTAGCCTAGCTTTCAGTTCAGGAGACCTGTGGATTTGCCACTCTCTTCTAACTCTTCTTTTTTCTGACAGGAGATGATCGAGTTCAGCGAAATAATTTCTATTTGTCCCACTTCTGCACTCAACGTCGTATGTGGAGGCGTGATGTACCGCTCTTCGTATGTCCTCAGTAAACTTGCCAATCGACCCATCAATATCCTCGGTAGTTCTCAACTCTACATTTTCCGTGCAGTGGGAACTTAAATACTTTTTATACTTTATCCAACTTACTCTGGTTTTAGATATGTCCCGAAATGGAGAGCCATTCCCTTGAAGGAAACGCATTGAAATAATAGAAGGAGAGTGATCTGAAGACAAGTCTAATGAAGGCTCCACTTGTATCGATTCTACAGGGATATTTTTTACTACTCCGAAGTCAATAACATCGGGAATCTTCCGTCGGTCCGTCGGCCCGCTTGAGAGTACATCTAATCCCATTTTTGCAATGGTGTTGAAGAGTTCACGACCCTTCGGGGTCACCAGACGTGAACCCCAAAAAGTGTGTTTGGCGTTAAAGTCACCAGCAACTAAAAATCTAGCTCCAAGGGAATTGAAGAAGCTGTAGTATTGGTGTTCTTTTATTGAAAATCGAGGTGGCGAATAAATTGATGATAAAACAAAATTGTATTGACAGAATTCAATGCAAATTATTTAAAAAAAAAAAATCAAAAAAAATGGGGGAAAATGAAAATGATACATGTGCCAAATATTGAAAAATCCTATTCTTGAGTTAAAAAATAATTTTTTTGATAGATATTCCACTCGCATCCCATTAAGCGATTATAAAGGCCTTAAAGTAAATTGTATAAGCTTTCTTTTGAAAAAGGGCACATATTGAAAACAAAATTAAAAAAATTTTTTTTTCAAATTATTGAAGAAATAGCTATCTAAAGTCCTTTGGACAATTTTTGCTAAGTTAAAAGTTACACTCATTTTAAAAAAGCCCTGTATGACCAAAATTTCCAACTTTGACCCCCTCTAACTCCGGTACTTCTAAACTGATAGAGCTGAAAATTTGTGTCCAATAGTACTAACTTGACGCAAAAATTCACCATACATAGATAGATATTCACTGCGAAGCTTTTTGGCTTATCTGCAGAAAACACCCAGAGTCTTTGGCAGGAATCGAACCTGCAACCCTCTGACTGATAGTTCGGCAAACTATCGCCTAGTCTATCGTTGCATTAGATATGTTTTCTTGCTCTCTTTCATTATGATAAAACATCTAAGTCATGTTGACATTGGCCCTTGCAGATTCAACTTGTGTCTTTTTTATTTTTTATTAATGTTTTGCTTTTTTAATTCAAAGGCTGGCAACTCTGGCGACCATTATTTTTTGTTACTATGAAGAACCGTGTTAATCAGCCTATAAGGTGAACAGTGTTAATCAATGTGTTTGAGTCAGAAATTAGTTATAGTTACGGTGACCATTTTTGGGAAAGGAAAATACAGGACAAATACAAAATTATGTTAAAAATGAAAAGAAAAACAGAAAAAATAATCATATAATATATGTATTATTATTATTATAAAATTAAGTAACAACAAAAACAAGTCTTCTTGACTAGAATAAAAAATTTTTATATATTATAATTTAAAAAAATAAATTTGGTTTTATAAACAGTCTTCTTGACTAAGGCTAACAAAAAAAATAGAAAAAAACTACATAAATGATAAATTTAGTTATGAAGTTTGATATTTTTCCACAGAATGGATTTTTTTTTTTAACATTTGGATTGTTAATTAAAAATCCTTTAAATTCTGAGCAATTCATTTTAAAATTTCATTTTGTAATTAATAATGATCTTAAAGTATTTACTTTTAATTGCGATTTTTCGGTGGTCCAATTATTATTCATTATTGAAAACACTCTCTCGATAGCAGCATTTGAAGCTAGTAGACAGAGACAAAATTCAACAAGTAGCAATATATTTGTATATGCAATCACATTTGTCTTAAAGTGATTAAAAATTTCAATCCATCTTTCATCTACTGATACATATATGTTTTACCCTCCATTCTTCTATTTTTTCATTATTTGCAAAATTTTTCACGCAGCTCACTTCATAAAATAAATCTTCATTATTTATTTTTAATTCATTTCTAAATTCATTTAGATAGGATAAAGTTTTTTCAATCTTGTCCCAAGATAACATATTTCGTAACAATATCCAGTCTAAAATTTCTCCATCTCTAAAAGCTTTATCCCACTGATTTAGGTAATCAATGCATGTTTGGTAAAAATTTGTTATATGTTCTTTAGTTATTGTTTCATCAAAATCAGTACTTTTCTGTAATTGGAGAATAATATTTTTGACGGTAAGGGGTAAAAACAGTTCCTTTTTCCGTTCGACCAATTTAAATTTTAAATCTTTTAAAATAGTTGAAGCCTCAGGCATTGAAATATTTTGTGATTCTACATTAAGAATAGCTTTATGAAATGTTGAAGCTTGGCTATATGCAAAAGATAACCATAATTCAGCACAAAGATGCATAAAAAAATTTCGTAATATTGTCGGACATTTTGGTTGAGACATAAAATATAATTTTAAAGCTTCAAATAGTTTTATGATTCTTTGCAAAGCTGCCATTAAAGTTAACCATCGAGTTTTGCTATGTCCTAGTAACTTTTTATATTCTATTTCAATATCTTCACATATTTCTTTGAAATTTTCAATTCTAACTGCCAGATTATAGGAAATTTCCCATATCCCAGTAAACAAATTGTTCACTTTTGGAAATGTAGGGAAAGTATACAGTTGGATTTTTATGATAATTTTGTATTAATGTTCGTGCAATGTATATGCTAAAAAGAGAACATTTGCATATCAAATTTGGAAATAAGGGACAATGTACTGTCCTGTATTTACAAAAAAATCTCAAGGGACAGCATGTTAAAAAACAGGACTGTCCTGTAAAATACAGGACGGATGGTCACCGTAGTTATAGTATTTAGTTTGAATACTTTTTAGTTTTGGGAATCCCCTTTTTAGACAAAAGTGCCTATACGTAGTCGCTATTTTTATCCCACGCCGGAAGGTTGTATATTTGATTTTTGTTGGTTATCGCGAATACAAATTAATCTGTTATCGGCCTTCTGTCCTGTCTCTTGTACTGTCAGCGACTGTGAAAATGGTAAGTGATACATTAAACTGTCAAGCTCTAATTTAATTTAAATATACATACATAGTTATTTGATTGAGAACCGTTTGAAGAAAGTGCTGATGAATATGTACCGGCAGACAGTAATTCGGAAGAGATTATTGAAGAATTTGATAAAAATTGTCATGTTGAAAAACAATCAAACAAATCACGAAGAGGCAGAACAAAAGAAAACACGGATGAGGCTACAAGAAAACGAAAGCAAAATCCTTCCAATTGGATCCGAAATAAAAGAAAGTCGTTGAAAACTCAAGGTAGTGAATATTTATTTTAATAAAAACTTGTTTTCCAAAAAAAAAGAAAAAAAGAATTACAAAAATGGGATTTTTAATTGAAAGATAAATTTTTCCACCTAAACAATGGCTCATGGAACCAATTAAATAATAATCCATACAAATGTCCAGTCCCAATTATCGACGCTAACCGGTCTATTGGTATACTTTGATAGCAATAATCTTTATAACAACATAACTAAAAAAAATAATGCTTTTCTGTTTGATATTGTTCTTGTTATGACGGCCAATGGCAAAAAAAAAACATGAAATAAAATCATAGATTTGTGCTAAAAGGGCCAATGTCATCTTTCATTTTTTTATTTTTGAATTTTTCAAAAAAAATTTTTACCATCGTATTCTATCAAACATGTTATATGTCTGAGCCAAACTTGATAAGTGAGGCTTGGAATTTGTGTCAGCTGTAACTAAAACGAATTTTTTGAAAACCTTCAATTCCAATTTTCTCAAATGTGAATATTTTGATATTGGCCCTTTTAGCTCCAAGCCACAGATATATATTTAGATAAATAAGAGTTTCAAATGTATACAAAGTTGACTTAATATTGTTGCTAGTCAGCGCATTGGTGTCCTAAATATTAATATTGATAGCTGATATAGCTTTCCCTATATATAATTTGTCATCATATCAATGGGAGGTGCCACGCCCACTATTGATGGTCCGCCTATTCTTGTCCTAAATATTAATATTGATGGTAGAATAACCGTACCATATATCGTCGGTTGATAGGTAAAACTCACTAAGTGCAGATTTGAGCCAAAATGACATAATATCACAAAATATTTTTTTTGTTGTATTCTATTGGTTATAAGAATCATTATGTTCATTGAGTGATCCTATGCCCCAATTCTCGATTTTTTGTTTTCATTAACTACAATTTCGTATGTCTTTACGGCAGGAAAAAATCACAAACGTAACTTGTCAATGTTTTATGCAATGCAAAATATGACCAAGCTTATAATTCAGACAAAAAAGAACTGGAAGAAGAATATACAATGCATCTTATGAGAAAAAATCAGTGTAATGAAGCCAAAGAAAATGATAAGGTCAGATGCAAAACTGGTCCTTCATTCATTACATGCACTTTTGATTTGCAAAGTGTCATTCAATTGTCCTATTCCAGTGTGTCATTGTTTTATTACTCCAGAAAAATATGCGTTTACAATTTGACTATCTATGTAGGAAGCGGAGAAATAGCCCACTGTTACACTTGGAACGAATTGAATGGAAAGCGGGGGAGCAATGAAATAGGATAAATTTTATTGAAATTTCTCGAAACTTTACCGTTAACAGTGACAGATGTTTCACTATTCTGTGACATTTGTGGTGGGCAGAATAGAAACCAACACGTAGCAGCCACTTGATCAGAGTTGAACTTAAATTTTTAGAGTCAGGACATTCACACGTGGAGTGTGACTCGATGCATTCCGCAATAGAGTCGGCTAAGAAAAATAATAGTGCCTACGAAATGACTGTTTAAATTCTTTCAATCGACTAGATCGATTAATTAAAAAACATAAAATCCAAAGCGAATACCAAGTTCATCTATTAAAATTCTCCGACTTCTACAATTTACAGGAACTAGCAAGCAGCACAATAAAAAATCGAAATCGAGACGAATTTGGCGACAAAGTATCATGACTAAAAATAAAATGCCTAAAATTCGAAAAACAATTCCCTGCAATCTTTTTTTATAGATACGATCATACATCTGATTATAAGAAAGTAAATGTTGCTGGAAGAAGTAGTACAAAGAAAAGCGCCACACTGAAGTCAGTTTACAATAATTTACTACCAATTTCATCGGCAAAAAAAGGCTGATCTTGTTAAGCTTTGCGATTCAAGACTGATTCCAGAAGAAATGATTCTATGGTACAAGCAATTGCCAGTAGTTAACATGGGAAAGTATGAGCGCTTACCAGAACCTTTCAATGATGAAAGTGATTTAGAAGATGAATAACATTTTTCCCCTTTTTCCTAATAAATTATATTTTTTAATAAATAAAGTTATCAGTATAAAAAATTATAATTTTTTCGTTCTTCATTATCTCTCAATTTATTTATTATAATAAAGAAACTATTTTTTAATTTACTCTGCAAAATCGCATCGATCTTATGTATATTAGATTTTTTATACAAAATTTAACATTAAAACCTCAATATCGCCAAACTGGTCTGACTACACTTAGTGAGTTTTACTTGTCAACCGACGATATCATATTTTATACCATAAATCTTATTGTATACCAGATATATGTAGTTGTTAGTTACTGACACGAAATTAGAATAGTTGTGTATAGCGGATCAACGTCCATTTTTACATTCTCAACAACTTAGTATGTATGTTTGAAATATATTTTTATCATAATGTTACGCATAGGAAATTAAATGATTTTTCCAATTCTATTCTTCAAGATTTACTAATTTTATTACATAATTTGAGTGATATTCCGACCAAATTTTGCACACATGTGAATATGTACAAATCAAAGTTGCTCTTGCAATAGTTGAGAAGTCTAGCTGGTATATATTGATTCCCAGACAATCGAACTTAATTTATATGAGAAGTGCTACGTCCGATTATTTTACTCTAAAATAAACTTATTAACACTAAACTTAAATTTAAAAGCAGAAAATTGAAAGACTCTAGATGTTATATTTTCCCAAATTTGTAGCATTTACATTGTGCAGTTGTGCCCACTGTTTGTAGTTTGTTAATTTTTCGTCGCATATTCATGTGAATGCTAGAAGCCAAACGGGCACGTACGGGCAGATAAAACCTTTTGAGTTATATAAAGAAATAATCAAAGAACAGGTTTTGCAAATATGGTAAATATGCAAAACTATACATTTTTTTATTTTCCGTCAAAGTTGAAAAATAGTGAAAAAACGGATAGTTTTTAAATAGTGATTTACCAGGAGAAACACAAAGCAAACAGGTAATTTTTTTTTATTTTTATACATTTAATAAATACATCAATCAATACAAAGAAAAAATATGGCGATTCGTTACCCATTTTTCGTGATATTACACCTGAAATCGCAACAAATTGACTAAAAATTGTGTGTTTGTTTGAAAACCGAAAGTCGGTCAACTTTGAACGGTTATATCTTCTAAACTGAAAATGTGATATTATTAAGAGTAGCATATTTGAAATCGTTGAAAAGTTTATTCAAAACTTCGTCGGCGCTCATGAAAATTTTGATTTTTGATACCTCGTTTGCTCTACGGGCGCCACTGTGCGTCGTTGAGATGTCTATAAGGGCCTCAATGAAATGAAATTCGCCACATGAAGTTAAGGTTTTTGTTTGTACTGTTGCTAATAAATATTTTTTTAAAACTTGGAAATACAAATTCTTACGGCCCTAAGGTTTGGTCTACTAGACTGCCGACGAACTACCTGGGTTGTAGTCTCAACAGCTTTTATTGAAAATATTCAAATAGATGTGCCCATAATAGAAAACAAACAGAATTTTATAAAAGTACCAAAATACATAAGTATACTGAAATTATCCCTTTTTTTTTACCAGTAAGTACTAAATTACTAATAAATTGCATATTGTGAGTTAAATGTTCAGTGCTTAAAGATTAATTTCATCGTTATTAGCTAGTTATTTATAATAAAAATAGAAAATGTCCTGTTTTTACCAACTTTTTGACCATTTTCGTTCACCAGTGAAAATAATTTTTGAACACAACTAAATTTTGAAAATTATATTTCATGGAATTTTTGTTGAGAAGATTAATTTATATTAAAAAGTACCAAAAAACGATACGTTTTTTAAGCCGTAAGAATTCGAATTCGGGTTTCGTATTTATAACAGAAAACCAAATTAATTTCAAAGGGGTAAAAGCAATAATTTTTGGATATGTTCGTACTAATTCTTAGTAATACGAACTATTAGAAAATAATATTTCATAATTTTAGAAAAAAAAAATTACCAAACAATTATCCATAAGCCATAAGAATTCAAATAATTTTAGGAAATTGTCATTGTAATTATTTGAAAGTCCTGGAAATGGCCAATAATATTTCCAGGTCTTTTTATTGACAAATTTTTTTTAACAACAAAACTACCAAAAATGTACAAAAATGTTTTTATGAATCTTTTTGAAATTCGAATTCGGGTTGGTCTACTGAACAGCATACTAACAACTAGTGTACGAGTCTCAGTGAAGGCACAACAAATTTTATTGAAAAATATTGTAAGTACTTATAAAAGAACACATAAAGAATTTCAAAAAAGTACCAAAATATGTGTACCGGAATTAAATCTCTTTATCAGTTAGTACTTGAGTTCCAAATATCGTATTGAGGTTAAATTTTGAGTGGTTAAATGCATATTCTACATCTTAGGTCGTTAACCCATTTTTCGCCGCACATAGTTCCTGTCGAACAATTTCCATAAAAATTTATTTTTTACCTAATATAATGCTAATTAAGAAAATTGAAAACTTAAACTGCGATTTTTTTTTTTAGTTTTCCGGAAAATGAGTGGTGATTATAATCACCACCGGCGAAATATGTAAACAAATGAAATTTTTTTAGAAACGATAAAAAACATTTTATTTATTAATAATTTTATATATTATTATCAGTGTGGTATATTTCAAAACATTTCGTATGTAGGTGAACCTCACACATCTTACACATAAATGGTGTATGGCCGTGGCATTGCTTACATCGACGTTTTTTGCCTTCCGTCTGTCTTACAATAACGTGTTGTGACAATTTTGTACGTTTTGAATTTGGTTGTTCTGATTCTGTTCGCTGATGGACTTCATCCTCAGAAACAAGTAGAGCTCTAGCGACTTCAGACCGGAAATCTAGTTGTGGTTTGGCTCGGGTTTTTCCAATATTACACAAAAAACAGTGCATTTTCCAGGCGTTTACAATAGCGGAATCCACAGCGTTTGAAAAGAAAGGCCACCACCACTTCTTGCCTCTTACATTTATACGGTAGTTCGATATGGCATTGTCTGCCATATCAACTCCTCCCATATGCAAGTTATAATTTTTTATCAAATTAGGTTCTTCAACACTAACATATTTATGACATTTTCGGTTATAACGTCGGGCAGTTGTTAGAGGATCGACGGCGTCAAAATTAGTCGCTAACGTAACAATTGCATTATCATGCCAAGTTACAATGAATATTTCATTTGCGCGATCAAACATAAAATCGTACTCACCTTTTTTTAAAGTTTTGTCATTTTTAATGCCCATATTGCTTGGCAATCGATTTTTGCGCACTGTACCGGTGGCTCGAAATTTTTTATCTGACAGAAGACACATTAGATGAAATGAAGTAAAAAAATTGTCAAAATAAAGGTAATGTCGTTCTGGATTCTTCACACATTCCAGCAAGCTCAAGACCACATGAGCTCCAAGGCCGAAGGCTAAACTAAAATAAAGTTAATAAATATTTTGCAATTTCTCTAAAAAACTAATATGAACCGTTTATTTACCGTTAAAAAACCAGCAGCATAGTGACTTCTGTTTTTAGTAGTATACATACAATTTTTGTTTATATGTTTATAAAGCTCGAATTTAGGCATACCTTTTTCGCCAATGGTCATTATAATCACCACAATGTTGAATGCTCAGTTACTCGTTATAAAAAAAATTTTTTTGGAAAAAAATCGATGCAGTAAGAAATCTAAATAGAAAATTTCAATGATACATACGAAATTGTTAGAAATCCTATTATTATAGCATTTAAATTATCAAATGTTTAAATGACCTTTTTGACGACTTTTTAAAATTAGTAAAAAAATCAAATATTATGCATTCAAAAAATTCAACCTAGTTAAATAAATAGATATAAGGACTTATATAAGTAATTAAAAAAATCATACGAAATAAAAAGTTTTTTCTTAAGCAGTTACAACGTCTGAAAGTGCTGGTGATTATAATCACCGGTCGGCGAAAAATGGGTTAATTTTATTATATAATATAAAATGTATTGTTTTTACTTCCTTTTGGGTTTTCCAAAATTATTTTAAGACATGTATAAAAGGATGCTCTAAAATTTTTAGTTTTTTCTAGCTTTATTAGTTTTGGAAATATACAATTAGCATTTTTAACCTATAATTTTCCCGTTTTATCCTCTTAACGTCCGAATTTCCAAAAAAAAACCCCTTCTTAGTGGATATATTTGATGTAAAAGACATTTAGGCTGTGCAATGTTGGAATGAGTTAGTCAGTCAGTCACGTTACTCTTTCATGTAAATACAAATATAGATTAATAAAATTTGCGTATTTACGAGCTTTGTACATAGATTTCTCACTGTAAATATATATTTTTTTAATTAGTATGTATATTTATTTTTAAAAAACATAAGTTTATATTTGTTGTAATACCTTTAAGTAAAATCTCAAATAATGTAATTATTAAACAAAAAATTTTAATTGATGACGATGGAATAAAGTATTTAAAAAAAACATAGATTTCTTTAAACAACAAATAATTTCTGTCAGAGGGATTTCGAAGTGTACGCGTATTTAATAAACACATCACTTTAACTCTGTATTCCTTTCTACGTTTTCTTTTTTTTTATTTTTTAAAAATACTGAGAGCAGGTAATAATGATAAAGTTAAATTGTTGAATACTGTCACGACTCATGTTCATACAAAATGAAAACGAAAGGAAAACAAAATATGCATGAACAAAATACACAAAAACTGCATACATACATAGTTTAACTTTATTTCATACATTCATTCAGTCGTACGAAACAATTTAAAAGAATTTCTTTTTATTTTTTGGCCTCGCTTGAACTCGCTTTTTTAGAAATGAAATAGTAAAATATTTTTTAACTAAAGTTTTAGTTGGAAAATTGTGTGACGGGCACTCAATCGTTTGTGTTGGCTAAAATATTCAACAATTTAAAATTTTGCTTCTACTTTTTATTTTCTGATTTTCCATAACAATCGTTTGTGCCACTTTTTAGTTGAGACAAATAGTATTGGTGGGAAAGTTCTCAGATATGTATATAACAGTTGTGCACAATTTTAAGCAATTGTGCTTAAAACGCGAGCAATTTTTTGCATATGTGCTTAAAAACTTTAATTATTATAAATATGTAGCAACAAACGCGTTGAACAGAACAATGTTGTTAGATAATTTATGACTATTAACTTATATAGAAAATGTAATTGTGAAAATATTCCAAAATACCGAATAAGTATTATGGGTTTGTGCTGATGTTTGTGACTGCAGCAACGATTTGTTATACTGTTTGTTCATGTAAACGATGTGATTAAAGTACATCTAGCAATTTTAAGGACGAATTTTCCCCCTTGGATTTATTATCAATAAGTCTCACTTGGAATGTTGCTGTTATTGTTGTTGCAGTTTTATCAAGAAATATAAAACATTTTATTATTCCGTAATTTTTAATCTTCTTTTAATTTAAGTCAATTTAGGCAACATTAATGAGAGGTTTTTTAACCACTTTTTTACCCCCCACCTAAATAAGGTTATGATACGTTTGTCATTCCATGTAAAACTTTGTTAATATTCATCTGCGACCCAATAATGTGTATATTTTCTTGATCATTATAAAATTCCAAGTCGATTGAGCTATGTCCCTCTGTCTGTTTGTGTAAAACAATCTCACGTCCAAACTATGTAACTAAAATCAGTAAAGTTTAGAAAACCCTGTTTATAATTCTCCTGAGCAGTATTAAAAACCATCAAATTCGCTTCAGGCGAACAAGAGTTATGGGCCAATATTTATAACAACATCCATTAAAACACGATATTTTTAAACAGTTTTTTGTTGTTTTGTTTAAATATATTGCAGGTAATACTATGAAAATTCTACGATGGAAGGACAAACTGTGATAATAAGAAGTATCGATTTCTCATAGCCACCATACAAATTTCTTACCGAAATATGGTTCAATGTTATATATCGTTGGTCTCATGTAGAAAGGCCCTAACTCGCTATTTTTTCGAAATTAGTTTAAAAAATAACGCTTTTATAAGCAGTTGTACAAAAAAAGTTACATGATGAATATTACAGTTTCTATTATGTTTTCACATTCTCCTGTAAAGTTTCAAATATGCGAGTTAGGGCCTTTCTACATGAGACCGTCGATATGTAAATGCAAAATGTAAATTTGGCAAATATAAGATTAATATGAAAATAAATCAGAAAACGAAAATTGATTAGTTTGGTACACGTTTGATTGACTATTGCTCCCATACAAAGTACACTTCCGAAAATCACTTAAAGACGTATAAATCTGTTATAAATAAAGGTACCGATCCAAAATTATTCACAGATCATGTATGTACATAGCGTCGTGGTTAATGCAAAAGGCTGTATGTCAAAAAAATTTAATTTGGGTTTATTGTAGTGTTGTAACCAAAATTGGGGCTCCTATAACTGCAATTAGAAGAGAGCTTTTGCGCGCTATTGCAATATGACGAATGTTCAGTATGTTTAAATTTTTCTCAGAAATATTCGGTTTTTTGTCTCTCCTGCAAAAGTATGATTTTGTGGCATACAGCCTATTGCATTCACCATGACGATATATGCCCAAATCAAATTTGTTAGTTTTTGTGAATTTAGGTCCATATTTGGCCATATCCTCCATACCTCTCTTAAGTATACCAGTATTTTGTTGAAATTCGACATAATATATATTTATATACTTACACATTATATACTTACTCATATAGATATATTTCCCGGATATTTTTTAATTTCGGTTCTAAAATAATTTTCCCGAAATTGACTTATATGTGGTCCATAAAAGTTGGTCATGTCATATATCGTTTAAAAGGTGTTTAAAATACCTATCATTTGATATACACATATTGTGTAAAAAGAAAATGCTGTTTTCAAGATATAGCTAAAGAAATTGCAACCTTTGGAGCGACGCTCACTCGAAAAAAGGCGTGGTGGACAAAATCATTATTTTGACAAGCACTCAGAGAAGGATCCCTACTAATGCACTACATTGTGGTGATACCAATTGTATTAAGTATCGATAGGACAGCGAAACAGAGCTCAAGCGATTCTGTTAAACCATATATACACAGATTTTTTCATAAATTTTTATTAATTTTACACAATAAAAGTTAAAAAAAATGTGTAAATAATTGGTGCATTATCATTATTTCTTAAAAGGCTTAAGAATACGAGATCTTTAAAATGTTTAGCTTTTATTTTGAAACATTTGTACAATATAAATTTATTCAAAGTATTGACTATTTTTAACCATGACCTATGACCCTTTTGGTTTCACCAATGCATTGCCCTAGCGCCACGGTCTTGGTGCCGATTCGACTGGTATTTTCCTTTACAGTGTTTAAGCAGCATTTCTGACATGCAACATCGTCTTTCCAGGTCTGTGAGCTTCAATTTATATGATACCTAATTTATCTTTGGCTTTTTGGAAACTCTATCTTATATACATATGGGCCCCTCTAACTGCGGTAGTTTGTTTACTGATAGAGATGAAAATTTGTGTCTGGCCTACTATCCAATAGTGCTAACCTTGGTGCAAATTTTATCCAAATTGGATGACATCGATTTGAAAAGTTGGGTCACTTGACGCGAAATTGCCCATATGTATGGATGGGTACATATTGTATTCGCTGTACGACTATTTAAACATTTATGCATTTAATATTTTATTGTATTTTTCTTTTTCGAATAGTTTAGCTTGCTGTTTCATTGGGTTTGTTGGTAGCAAATTTAACAGCATTTAATGTAAAGTGCGTTTCATATTTTTAAAGCCAGTTTATTTATTATTATATATTTTTTAATAATTCATGTCAATTACGAGAAGTGTTTCGTCATGCATTTATTATCAATTGGTGTCACTTGGAACGTCATTGTTATTGCAGTTTTATCAATGAATATATTACAGTTTTATAATTATGTATAACGTCATTTTACCGATTTATCATTATTTACAGAGTGTGTCTATATTAGATTCTGGTGGGCAATTTTAAAATTTGTTGCATTAGCCGATTGGTTCATAAGGTGTGGTTATTAGAGTTGACTTTTTTCTCAACGTTATTTACAAGAATTTTACTATAGTTACAAAATCCGGTATCCAGTATTGATATTAAGATGATTTCAGGATTAAAATTACTGATATGTATACAATGTTGGTTCGATATCGATATTTATTAGCCATTTTTGGTGTGCTAACTGGTTTTTGGGAATTGTTTCTTATATGGGAACTGTGGCGAATTATGTTCCAATCTTGATAAGATTCGAATTCGATTTTCAACATAATATCAATATTTTGAAGACATATGTGAGTGTTTACTTCATTTTCGAAAGGACCTTATATGGGGGAAATGATCAAATATCGTTTATTAGCAATATATTTAAACAGAACAGCAAAACAAATTTAAAATATCTCACATTTTCATTCATATCTTTGGTTCTACCGAACTAAACAACGGACAGACAGACGGACAAATAATTTCATTTGGATAAGACAATATATATGTATGTACATTGTTTGGTCTAAGATGACTATTTCAATAATAGTCAGCTTGTTGTGTTAAATCATACACATACATATGTATATATATTATTCAAAATGTACAGCCATATCACAGAACTCAATTCCAATCGAAAGTGGTTTTGATTCCAAAAATTTTGTCTTTAGAAAACGAAAAACTATTTTTTTCGGAATGAAACCGCTTTAGATATCAAAATTGAAATTGTTATTTTTTATGATATTATACAAAAAAAACTCATACTACTGATTTATAATGAGAATTAAATAATTAATTTTATTATTTCATTGTTTTTTTTTTAATTGTCTCATTCATATTAATAATCTCATTCATCTTAAAATAAATAAGTCTCCTGGGCCAGATGGTATACCAGCACTGGTATTGAAGCAGTGTTCAATTAAACAGTTTTCATTTTGTAACAGTTTTTCTTCTCCTGTAAAATTATGATAATGACGGTTACGTCTTTAGGCATTTTAGGTGACGATATGAATATTTATTTCAATTTTATTTACTTATTGCAATATAATTTTTGGCATTACTCATTTCCATTTTCTAAAAAAAAGTTTTTCACTTGATTCTAACATATTAAATAATAAATATGGATCCGAGTCATAGATGAAAGTTTCATACTACCTTGATATTTTCCAGGCTTTTTTTTGCATCATCATAATTAAATATAATATAGTATATAATACCATGAAATTTTGCTCACTTTATTTTGATTATAGAAGGGACAAGTCCCGTTGAAAATTGTAGGAATTGGTGCACGATTTCTCATAGCCCCCATACAAATGTATTCCAGGAATATGGCTTTTTGGTACACAAACGCCTATCGAAAAGCCGTATCCATACAAAATTCTGCAATAATAAGTTTAATGCAAAGTATAATCTCAAAGCGATATTTTGTTTGCATCGGTCCATATTTTGACCATAGAGAAACTGAGACCTCCGAAAATCACTTAAATACGCATAAATCTTTTACAAAAATCACTATAAAGTTGATATTAAACACAAAATGTCCGTTAATATATATAAATCGTCATACCCTATTTCAAGATGAACGGTCAATATTTAGCCCACATATAAAGTCCACTTCCGAAAATCACTTAATGAGCATAAATGCCTTATAAAAGTTGAAATTTAACACAAATAGTCCATACATACATATATAAACATCGTCCATCTCAATATGCTGGTGATCGTCTATATTTGACCGTAGTCCCCATATAAAGTTCACTTCGAAAAATCTCTAAATCATCGTTTAAACTCAACACAAATAATTCGCATATACATACATACATATAAATCATCCTATATTAGCACACATTCAATATACTCTCCCTACAATGGTGGTGTAGGGCATAAGGGTAAAGTGACGTTATAAATATGAAACGCACTATACATATAACTGCATGCGCAAAAATTTTAACAAAAAGAATTAAAAACGCAAAATAAAATTTCGAATAAATAAAATAAAACAAAAGAGAAAGCTGACAAATGAAAAATCCCCTTTCGAAAAGTTACTGGCTGTTACACGCTGATTGTAATTAAAAACTAAGTTTTTGCATTGTTTTTAAAAATTTACTTTTATCTGAAATTTCTTTAACTGTCATTTAAATAAAAGCCTTTTGGCTTTAAGGGTGTAATAAATTATCAACAACATGCAATAATATTGTAGATTTTGTTGAGAAACTATTTTCTCTGACAATTCAATATTTTATATAATATTTTGTTAATTCGAAGCCAGTTACTTTGTTGAAATAAGTAAGTTGCATTGAAGCTTTTCAAAAATATCTTTGTTTTCTAAAAAGAGTATATTGAAATAATATGAAGGTTTGATATTTTAGTTTTGCCGGCGGCAACTTGCCGCATTTAGGCTTCTGAAAATCCGAAAGCAATCCAATCCAAAAACCTTTGCATGCTGAATGTCTCACAGTATGAAGCACTATGTGGTATGGATGCGTGATTTGCGTTTTTTTTTTTTTTTTAAATTCAGCTTAAAATGTGGTTACAGTAAATAAATAATGTCATCGAGAGCTATTAACAACTAAATTTTGGGCTATATTAATTATATCGATATAACTAACACGGACTTTTAACAGGACGGTATCACATTTTACACAGTCAGCGAAGAAACGATTTTTTGTAAAACCGATTGGATAATTTCACGAACTTTCCCGAACTTCCCGATCATATGACTTTCTATTTTTGTGATTTTATTTTGCAATATTATTTGTAATTTGTAAATTGTTTTGATGTCAAATAGACGTATACACATTTATTGTTCATCAGTTTTTGTTTTTATTCATAGAACATATGGTCAGAAATTTTTTTTTAAATAGGTCAAATTCGGAACGACTTTGATGTAAAATTTTAAAAAAATAAATTTGTTATACAGTGGGTGGCCAAATTATTAGTTACACTTATTAATTAAGATTCAACCGCTTTTAATACGTATATAAATTTATTTCTTGTACCAGATGTGTTCCTATTTTAATTCTGTTAATACTGTTAAATATTTTGTGCAGTGTCAACAATGATTGGTGACATTAGAGTGCAATTGTAGATCATTATCTGTCATTCTGCTCTGAAGTGTGATGTATGCAATTTTTATTAAATTGATTAAAGTCTGAAATCACGATGAAGAACTAAAAGAAAATGTTCAAAAATGCATTCAGAGTATGCCAAAAAGGAAGCAAGCTGTAATTGATGCCAAAGAAGGTTCTACGAAATATTAAGATTTTTTTTCAAAAAATTTTGTAATATTTCTTTTCCTCAAATAAATATTTTTAAAACAAAAGAATTTATTTTTAATTGAATTAGAAACACTTAATTTTCCTAAAAGAACAAATAAAAGGATAAATTTCCACTATTTTAAAATGTTATACGGCTTCAAACTAAACAATTTTGCATGTGTAACTAATAATTTGGCCACCCACTGTACATATGTATATTCTATACAGAAGAATTTTTTGTCATTATTTGAGCATCTATTATTATACCCTCCACCATATAAGTTTGTCATTCCGTGTATAACACTGAGAAATATTCACCTGTGACCTTCCAAAGTATATATGTATGTATATTGTAGATCCTTATAAAGTTCTAAGTCAGTGATGCCCAATATAGTAGTATTGGTGAGAGTGACAAAATAACACTGGAAGAAAACAATTTGCTAATAATTTTATTTAGTCGTCAGCGAGATTGCAACGAAAGCACATGCGTGGTGGGGTTTGTCATTTTTTTTCTGTTTCTTTGGTAATTTTTCAATGAAATTTGTTTTATGATGAAGTTTTTCAAAAACTTTACTCAATATATTTTTGACAAATGTCCCATCTGAAAATGGTCTTCCCTTTTTTACAATATCTAAACTTATTAAGTTAGATAAACCCATTTTTAAATTCTCCTCCACCATATCTTCATCATTTTTTCAGAATTAATTACCCATTCCTTCAACTTTTTAATAAAAATTTTAAATTGTTTTTCTTTTTCTTCCCCCTGCAAATTATTTATATCTTTGAGAACATCTTCAAAATGTCTTAGTTTTTTTTAAATGTTTTATGACAAATAAGACATTGCATGTCATCAAAAGCATTTTGTAACATAAAATACTTCTCGGGTGACATCATTAATATATCGCAATAATTTCAATTTATGTGTTCACTGACAGCAGTCTCGATGACGATTAAAATGTAATCATTAAATATATTTCCTTTTTGATTTCCATTGTTTGTTTTAAAAATATTTTAGTAATAGGTAAATATTTTAGTAATAGGTATTCGTTTTATTTTATCTTGAATCATGGATAAGACACAGCAGTTCTGCAAGTGTATTTTGTCTCTCCCAATCAACATGCTGATTTCCTATTGGTTGATTGACGATTAAACAAAAGAGCGTAAGTATACGTGTGAGTTCAATTTGCTGATATCAGCCACTACTGGGCATCAATGATTTAAAACACTCTCACGTCCAAACTACATAATAAAAATCAATAGAGCTTACAAAAAACCATGTATAATTCTTCTAAACAGTTTGGTATTGAAAATCAGCAACCACAGTTGTGCAGAGGTTAGAACGCAAAGAATTCTGATGAGAGAATGTGGTGGTTCTCGAAACATGTAAATTCAACAACCCAGGTTCAATCCCCAACTCAGCCGAAAAATTATCAATAAATTTTAATAATAATTTTCATGTAACAATTCCTACCTTCAGTAAGAATAATTTAATGAAAATTAAATTTAATGAACTCGAGCCTAACTAAAGAAATATCAAAAATTAAAAATTAACAGTTCAACTAAAAATAATAATTGATCAACAAAATTGGTATAATAGAACCAGCGTTATGGGTCAAAATATCAGACAGCCTCCATAAAATTTTATTTTTAAAAATTTTTCTTGCAATTTTTTGTCATGGAATTTTGTACACGTTATTTTTATGCTAAAAGAAGAAAGTGTGAAGAAAATAGTAAGAATCGGTCCATGATTTGTCACAGCCCCCATACAAATGTCTTCCCAATATGTGGCTTAATGGTAAATAAATGCCTGTAAAATTGGAAAATTCATACAAAATTCAGCAAAAATAAGTGGCATGTAAAAACAATTAGCGAAACGAAATTTTGTTTTGTTCGGTCCACGATTGACCACAGACCCCATATAAAGTCCACTTCCAAAATTCACTTAAATACGTATAAAGCTCAAAGCAAAGACTATAAATATATATATTTTTTATATATTTTATATATTTGCTCAAAGGTTAAAATTTGACACAAATAATCCTTATGGTAAATAAATTGTTGTAATAAATTTTATGGTGGTCGGTCCATAATTGGTCATAGCTCCCATATAAGGCACACATCCGAATAAGGCATTTATCTTAATGTATATCTTATATATATCAGTATCGACTCAAAACTTTACATAGATCATATACATATACACAAAAATCATGCTACAGAAATTTATGAATTTCGGTCGATATTCACCATATGAAGCGCTTTTCCCAAAATCACTTTAACACTCAAAAATCTCTTATAAATATCGATAGTGATCCAAAATTTTACACGGAGCATTTACATATATGTCAAATTAAAACTGCTTTATTTTCAAAATATCGGTCCATATTTAACTATAACCCCTATATAAAATCCATTACGCAAATTCACGTTAACACTAATGTGTATCTTATATGTACTATTATTATATTGAAATTCAACGTCGGATATCCTCATACGAGTGTGTATAAAATTCTCTGTTCCGCAATTTAAGACGATCGGCCCATATTTTTCATTGCTCACATATACGTACCACTTCCGAAAAACAAGTTATCCCTCAATAACGTCTAATAAATATAGATATCGAATCAATATTTTATACAGTTAAGAAATTGTAATCCAGAAATCATACTAACATCGGTTATACGGCAAATATGCTATTGAATTTTATAGCTATCAGTCTATATTTGGCAATAGCTCCCAAATTAAGTCCACTTCCGGGTATAACAACCAACCAAACAACTCTTGTAAATAACGTTGTTGAGATGAATTTTAACCAAATTACATTACTGGATAATGGATAATTGGTCTGTTTCTACTATGCCACCCATATACATACATATCTCTTGTAAATAAAGTTAATGAGATTAAATTTAACCAAAGGAACTCTCACCTTATAATCTTACCCCTTTTTATACACTGTTTTTTAACTTGTGGTGAATATGGAAAATGTTTTTTTAATTTTATAAATTGTGAAATTACATTATGATGAGAATTGGTAATTACATCAATTTTCAATGGGCAAAATTAAATAAAATTTCTAAACATTTAAAATAAATTATGTTGTTCGTAAAATTGTCTTTTACACAATAGCTCAATTCACAGTCTTGTGCAAATGGTATTGCATTATTGTGTTTGCAAAAAGGTTTAGCATATTTTTGCTCTTGCTGTATATTTTCTTAGCGTAGAGCAAAAATATGCTAAACCTTTTTGCAAACGCAATGATGCAATACCATTTGTATTAAAAAACACTGAATAAGAATTTTATAGTTCTATAGCCAGTGTAGTTTTGCACATATATCTCATAGTTAGCTGGAGGGTATTTAAGAATATTGAACTCTAACTTGTATATTGTCAAGAACTACAGCTTTAACTTTTATATGACAATAACCTACTATTGTTAAATTTTTAGTTTTAAACACAAACTGCAAATCCTTTGAGCTTGTCTGCAGATGTGAGTGTTTTACGAACACGCATGATTTTATGTGAACTTTTTATAATTTTAAAAATGTACGAGTATAAAATAAATGTTAATCAATCCGCGTTCTTTCATTGAGTTTAGTGGCCTATATTTCCGAATTTAAAATTAAAAAAAAAAAAATAATAAAAACAACATTCGTGATTTCAAATATAACCAGATGTTAAAAATAAAATTTAATTTTCTGCAAAAAAAATTTATAAAAAACCATTTAAACATCCGCTTACGTATTATCTACAAATCCAACAGAAAAAAATTGAATATTTAAATTTGTTTTCACCTATTTTGATACAAACTTATGGACACATAATTAAACAATTCAAAATGCAAAAATACGTGCATTTATGTATTCATTGTCATCCATTCATAGCATATCATTCTGTCTATCATCAGAACTTAAAAATATTAGAGGTAACATAAACACATTTACACGTTTCCAAATATAAGCCCTGCATTTCTATGAACAAAAATTATCCAATTTGCAGACGCTATATAACTTATAAACTTATAACTTTACTATATGCGTCAGCATCAAATTTAAATTCGACACAAATAGTCCAAACATATATAGATATGGATACCCAAGTTTTGGCCGTAATCCCCATATAAAGTCCACTTCGAAAAATTACTTAAATGCGGATAAATTTCTTATAAAAATCATTATTACGTTGAAATTCAACACAAATAATTCGTAAATACATATAAATCGTAGTACAGCATTCCATGATGATTGGCCCGTAATAGGCCATAGTTCCCTTATGAGTACTACTCCCGAAAACTCATTATCTTACATGAACATCCATATTGAACCAAAATTTTACACAGATCAGTTATAAGTATATAAAAATTATACTATTGACTTTTGTGCAAATTGGTCCATAGTGGGGCATAGCTCCCGTACAAGCTCCACTGCCGAGAATACTGGTTTGTATTAAATATTTTCCCGATATAGACACTTTTAAAAGACGGTATAAAAGATTTTAACCCTTATAAAATTAGTTTATTTGGACACTAACATTTTTAAAAGCATTATGAGAGGTATAAGTCATCATAGATAGATCATCATAAAATTGGTCCAAATAAATTGTGTATATGAAACACATTTGTTTTAAATATTATTTAAATACCAACATTTTTAAGAGAGTTGTGCTTTACTGAGATAGTGATTCTGAATCGACCGGTATACTTTAAGGTGTGTTTTAGGCTAATGATTTTGAGCGTTGCAGCCATCAGCACAAATTGAATATACCCTCAAAAATGTGTTTTTCTTGAAATCCGCCCATGTAGGATAGGATAAGATAGAAGGGTAGTGCATAAAGTGCACTTCCACCCGGAGACCTTGTGGTCCATTGTGGTTCCCCTCAGTAGAAAGAATAAAAAGAGAAAATAAAATCCGTCCATGTATTGACATAATTTTTTGAAATGTTTGTTCCTTTATATATCCTTAAAAATCCCAGTGAGATGTTCTATGAAAATAATGTCACAATAACACCGAATGCAAATTGTAACCAATGTATATTAGTAGTTACTTAAAAACCCTAAGAGCGATCCAAAGAACTGACTTCAGAAGTAATAACGACACCATGAGTTCCAAGGACATGGTCTAAAAATTTGCCAGCGTTTATTTATTTTTTTAAACATTGAAAGAACAAACAAAATTTTATGAAGAAAAATATTTTAAATTAATTCCAATTAACAAAAATTTAATCACTCAAACTGACTTTCGAAAACCAACATATAAACTACATGTCTATTAGGGCGGGTAATAATCGCCCATGGCTCAGTGAAAATCGTATTCTAGTGATCAAAATAAGAAACTTTGCCGAAGGAACCATACCTCTAAAACGAATTCTACTACCCCCCAACTGTTGACTTTTGTCCCGTAGGGTCAAGTTTTGAAAAATTCCACTTTGACCCATTTAGAGTGCCCCAATCGAGTCCAAATGTATGACCGACCCCCACTAACTTTGGAGGGCCGATCCACCCATGCCAGTGACACACCCCCTGGAACTCCCTTGAGGGGTTCCCCATACAAACATTTAAAAAAATCACCATTTTGGCAAATCGACCCGGCCTAATGTCTATATAGCAGATTGTATGTTAGCAATTACTAAACTACTTCTAAGTAATGCAGATGGCAAGTAATAGATGTTGAAATTTATGTTGTATAGTAATTGCCAAGTTTTAGCTGCGTAGCTCCAAGGGCTGCAAGGCTACATATTCAGCGTGGAAAAGTAAAAGTAGATATGAATTGTAAAAAAACAATTTTATAACAATAATCTGCATCAGTCATATTAAAACCATGGAATAACATATGTTGTAACAAAAAGACACGGTGTTAGATCAAGTCAATATAATACAAAAAATATTTATATTAAACAAAACCAGATATGAATAATTTTGCATTGGATTAGGTGAATTGGATTAAAGAAGTGCTGCTACTGTAGTAAATTATTACAATTTTTAATACAAAATAACTTTGTTTTATTAGTTTTAAAAAAAAATCCTTAAGTGCTTTTATTTCCAAACAAATAAATTTGATAGAAAGGTATTGAAATTATAATTTACTAGCTAAATCCCGGTGTACTTTGCGCCAACCCCAATGTAATGAAATAAAATTGAAGATTTAAAAAACATTATATTTTCTTATTATTATTCACACTTTCCTTACATATTAGTTTTTATTCTATCTTGTGTAAGGCAATCCAAAAGCAAACCATCCGACTGTGATTTTGTTCACGGCGCAAGTCCAATTGCGCTATTCTTTTAGCAGTTTTCTTGATGATATTCGAATCCGCTGGCTTTCTATGCGAAACAATTTGTTTGCATCGATTATGTGATATTTACAACACTTGCCACAACTTACCTAGAAAAATTAGAAAACTAATTGGTCATTTACTTCTTATGCCACTGTTGAGGTATGGCTTGGAGATTTTTTCTGGAACAAACGCCATGAATTTATTAAGATTAAGACGCATGTGTTTTAATAGGATCATTCGTTTTGTCTACCGACTGAGACCTAGGGATCATGTATCGGAATTTGTTTTTGACTTCGTGGATTGCACTTTTGATGATTTTATTAATGTAAGGTTGCTTACTGTCTTTTATAAGGTATTTAGTCTTAATACTCCGTCATATCTAGTTGCTAGATTCAATTTTTCGAATTCTTCGCGAACTTGCTCCCTTATTTGTCCCAGATTTAATACGACTATCATGCAAAAATCCTTCGTTGTACGTGTAATTCGTTTATGGAATAACTTAATACCATATAGTGATCGACATTTTTCAAAATCTATTGAAAGCTTTGTAAGAATGGTTATTGGTCTCATGAACTGATATATAAAATTGTCGTTGTTGATACTAAATTTTGTTAGATAATAATTTTTTCTTATTCGTGCTTAGAAATAGAAGTAAGTAAATATAATTCGAATACTTATACACTTTTAAAATAGAATTTTAGTTTATCATAACCCTTTTGTTAAAATTATGTTTTAAATATGTAATCATTTTTGGCCTTAATAGGCTTTTCGATTACAATAAATAAATAAATAAAAAAAAAAAAAAAAAAAAAATAAAAATAATATTTACATGTTATTAATGGGTTGGTAATGTCAAATATTTTTCAAATTCCGAATTTATTCATAAAACATTGTATTCTTCAATATACATGTACGAATTTTAGTAATAACTAGCTAAACCCGGTGTGCTTTGCTACCCCCTCGTCATAAAATAAAATAAAACGTATTTATATATTTACAAACATTTATTTATTTAATTTTAATGTATTTATTGCAATGCTTTAGGCGAGACCATGCCCCTTTGTCCACTTACATAGTCAAGAATTTATTATTTCGTAAGAATATCCTATTGTGAAAATTTAATGACGATCGGTCCATTAGTTAAGACTATATTTCGATTTTTAATTTTCCTAAAAAGGGGCGTGGTCCCACCCACTTTTCTCCTGGTACGTATTCCTAATTATCCCAATACCATATGTACCACATATCATTGACGTAGGTCAAAAAATGCCCAAAATATGGCGATTTAAATATTTGGGTTATATTTTGGGTTATATGGTATTATACCTTCCAGAGTCACAGTAACATGCTGTGAAAATTTCATCAAAATCGGCTCAGCCGTTTTGGAGTCCATACGTTACATACATACATTGAATTTGAATATATAGATTTGTATAGAAGTGTTTAACAATTCATGCCAGGTTTAGATGTGCTATATACAATTTTTAAATTCTAAATATTGTATTTTATATGATATACAAATTTTAGTACATACTTACTTCGTATAGGCAGTACCACGTCTGTTTTCCCAAACTCAACCATTTGTGCTTGGATGGATGTATATAATATATGCGCTCATACAAAATTTGAATATTCTTAGATTTCAATATTCTAAGATATGTGAATTCCAGAATTTATTATGTATCGCCCATTTTTAGAAACAGAACCAATTAGGTTCAGATATAGTTGTTAGTTACTGACACGAAATTTTAATATTATACCTACTGCATCTTTGAGATATACCAACCTAGTACTTAAGGTGGATTCACCCTTTTTGTTCTTAGCAAATTTTTTTTTACTGAGTGTTTTTTGCAGCACGATTCACCCATTTCGAACAATTTTTCTGAAAAATCAAAGCTGCCATATGTAAACAAAACTTATTAGTTTTACATTTTGATTTATTTTGCTTGGGTTTAAGTGTCAAAATACAAATATTAAATTATTTTAAAGAATTGTGTATAGAAAATCACAGATATAAATTCAAAATGAATGAAAAAAGAAAGTTGCTATTGCTGATATTTTTTCGGCCCAAGGACGGATGGGACTGAAACTGGTGGAAATCGGTCCATTATTTCACCTGTCCCCCATAGAAATTTCCTCCCGAAATTGGGGTTTACCGGTCATAAATATTTGAATTATTCAAGTCTGCAAACAAATTTCACCAAAAATGAGTAATAATGAAGATAAATCACATTTACAAATTTCGTGAAGATCGGTCCATAATTAGTCGTAGCTCCCATATAAGGCCCACTTCCGAAAATCACTTAAAAGAGCATAACTCTCTTAAAAATGTTGGTATCCAAATAATATTGAACGCAAATAATATACAGAAATGATGACACCTAATTTTATAATGGTTGGTCCGTAATTTGTCGAAACTCATATTAGGCCCTCCATAAATCTTTTAAAAGTATTTATATCGAAATAAAGTTTAACACATACTATAATCGTATATTTATATTCACAGAAATCATTACACTAAATGTTTGGATGATCGGTCCATAATAGGTAATATCTCCCATGTAGCGCAAATTTCTGAAAAACTATTTTATACATACACTGGGTGTAGGGTATTATATGGTCGGGCTTGACCGACTATACTTTCATAGTTGTTTTAAATTTTATTTCTGTGTTTAGCTATTTAGAAGATATGAATGATAGAAGAGTGTGCTAGGGTACCGTTTTTACACGTTTTGACCATCTAGAATTTCGAAATTGCAAAAAGTACCAGACCCTTGTCCTCTCATTTGTCGATTAAAGGCAAACAAAATCAATTTTTTTATTTTAGCTCTATTAGTTTTTAGCGGCATTTTGTTCCTACTAGGAACCACAGGACATAATATATATTAGTTTTGAACATATACAGTTACCACTTTTACACGTTTTTGCCCGGTTTATCCCCCTTAACGAACGAATTTCCAAATATGTTCCGGCATGAGAATTCAGTGTGTCTAAAAACGTTTTTTAAATGTCAAAAGATGCGTTTAAGTGCCTTGGTTTCTTAAAAGAAAGTGGATCAATTTGTGAAAAATGAATCCAATACCTGAATTTAATGTTTTTAGCTTTAGCGGTTGCGCTGTGCAATGATGAATCAAACAGCTGATCAGTCAGTAAGTCACGTTACTATTTCATATGAATTTGGATAGTGTCTTGAGAAATTTTGTTTTTTTTTTAAGATATAAATACATTTTTATGTTTTGCATAAAGCATTAAGTACAAATGTTTTAAGCTTTATAAGTTTCATAATTTTAGAGTGTTTATCTTATAAGGGTAAAAGTAGCTCCTGTGCACAGCAAATAATGATATTCAACTCAAGATTATATGTACATACTTATCCTGCAATTGATAAATTAGGATTCTTAATTGTAATCCTGACAAAATTCGAATTATTGTACAACAATTTCAAATCAAGAAATATATATATTTCGTTCGCGTTTGGTAAATGAAATTCTTCAAAAGTTATTATCGACAACTTCATTAGAAGCATAATTGATCTTAAAATATATAGCTTGAACAATTTTGTCCTGTAGTATTTATTTAAATCTCATACTCGTAGTTTAACGTAAATAATTTGGAAATAATCAAATTCAATCAAAAAGATATTCAAATATTTTACTAAATTATACTAAAATCTACTTAAATCTAACTTTTAAACCAATAAAACTTTTAAACTAGTCTAACGTTTTGAATTTTGAACTTAAATCTATCATTAATTTTAATTAAATTCTACATTTCATCCTTTAGCATAAAATTAAATCTAAATCTTAATTTTAACTTTTATATAAGAAATTACATATGTCGTGTGTAACTTTTACTCGGATATGTGAACCGATTAAATACAGAACGGAGGACAAAATAACATTTTATATTTGTAATTAAATGTATTGATAATATTGGTCATATTTTCAGATTAAAATCTGGTAAGTACAACGTAACTAGCAACTTTTTGAAGGCAACAACGGTTTTAGACCTTTATCAATTCAATATATGAAATAGTCTCTAATCTTTTTAAAACAGTCAAGACTTGCAAAATTGGTATATCGGATGTAGAAAAGTGTTTACATCTTTGAAATCAAACAAAAACTGTATATCGGTGATATTGAATTAAATTTATAGTGGATGTACGAGCTTCTACAAACATACATACATACGTAATTTTCTAGAAGTTTCTATAAAATTGCACAATACTGTGCAATGTGAAATATGTGAAAATGCAATAATAGGGTTTAAATTCATGCTAGACTGAGCATTTGTAATTGTTATACTTATATATTTATTATTTTTGCTAAAATTGTGCATTAAAATATATAATTGAAGTAAATTTAGGAATATGTTTTTTTCAATATAAATTTATATATGCATGTGTGTAAACTAAAAAGATGTAAAAGGACTTTTTTTAACATTGAGTTTAAATAGGAAAAATGTGAAAAGGGAACAAATTTCATGTGGAATTTTTATTCACGATAGGGGTGATTGATTTTATTTCATAACCGATGCAAGTGTTATAACAAAAACATGATGGAAGCAGTTGGTTTGTAAAGTATTCATTGTTTTCAAAAGCTTAAGAAATTTTAAAAACTAGATTTTTTACTACAAAAAACTTTTTAAAATTACTTAAAACCTTAAATTATAATATATTATCACAAAACTATTGTGCCTACTCAGTTTCAGGTGTAATTCGGTTTCCCCTCCACCACCACAGTGGCGAATGAGGGTTCATTACGTTTGTCATTCCGTGTGTAACATTGTTAATATTCATCTCAGACCCATCAATGTATATGTTTTCATGATCCTTATGAAATTCTAAGACGATTGAGATATGTCCGTCCGTCTGTCTGTCTGTCTCTGTAAAACAATCTCACGTACAAAATACACAACCTAACTAAACTACATTTCCAGACAAATATTTCGTATTTTGCAGGTAACCTAGGTATTGAAAACCAGCAAAATCGGTATAGGAGAACCTACATTTAAATTTCATATTTTTTACCCATTTTTTTTAATATATTGGAGATATTGCCATGCAATTTTGTACACGTTATTTCAATGATTAAAGAAGAAAATATGACGAAAAAAAGTTAGAATCATCGGTGTATGATTTCTCATAGCCCCCATACAAATATCTTCTTGAAATATTTCTTAATGAGACATAAATGCCTTTAACATTAGAATATGAAATTTTGTTTTAATCGGTCCATGTTTGACCATATCTGGACATATATAAAGTCCACATCTAAAATTGAGTTAAATACGTATAAATCTGGTACAAATATAGTACATTTATCTATCATACATTTTTTAAATTAAGATTGAAAGTTTGTTAAATTATATTAAGATTAAGTCACAGATATTGGAATACAGCTTTTCAATAACTAAAATTTTTTATGAAAGAAATAAGAAAATTTCTCACTTTGATAGTGTGTTTATAATCTCGGTCGTTTAATAAATATAACAGAAATTCAACTACTAGAAAATATTGCAAATTATTTAACACAAATCAAATTATAATGAATAATGAAGAAACTGTTAAGAACCAAGGACAATACTCTAGTAATGACAAAAATTAGCTATTCAATGCGAATAATAGCTAAACATCTTAAAATAAGTCAATCAGTGGTCATTATATTCCAAATAAAGGTGTATTATTATTTCCAAATCACAGTTCAGAGGTCACAAAAAGGTTTTAACGTACGTGGACGCACGTTTCGTGACAACGCAAATGAAAAGATATAAGTGTTTAACACCAAAAAGGTGCTTCTTTAGCAATATGCAAAACCGTTTGTCGATGGAGAGCAAGACGACCCCTTCGCGATATTGGTAAAATCTCAGCAAAAAACCTGAATTGTCAATAAAAACTGTTAAGGCACGGTTAAAGTATGCGAGAAAGCACAGAAATTAGGCAGTAGATGACTGGAAACTTGTAATCTGGTCAGACGAATCGAAATTTAATCGTTCCCAAGTTCACATACAATAAACATATTGTTGGCGCTGCAATGGGGAGAGAATCAAAGTTACTATGTCAAGGAAACAGGGAAGCACGGTGGAGGGAGTTTTATGGTATGGGGTTGCTTGGTCACTGCAAAGAATCGAAGAAATAATAATTAGGAAAGATGTGTATAATGCAAACTCATCTTTCCGATTTTGTAGACACAAGCGTCTATATTGTGGATGGAGTTACTTTTCAACAGAATCGTCACCCAAAGCACATGTTCAAAATAGTGAAATCTTATTGAGAATTGGTGGTCAATCGTGAAGAGATGGTTGGGACAATACCGATAAACTCCAAACAATTTGAACAAGCTTTGGCATCGGGTTTAGTGCGAATGGGAGAGTATTCCAAATGAATTCATTGCTAAATTGGTGAAGAATATGCCAAAACGTGTTTTACCAAATAAATTGGTTGGAGTAAATATTAGTCACACTTTACACGAAGCAATTTTTATTGAAAATATTGATACAATTCTTTATTTGGAATTTTTTCTGTGTTCACGCTACACAATTCTTTTTGCTTAAATCGCTCGTATTTTTATTTGAGAGTATACACACATTTGTATACACATACAAGGTGAATCAGCTTAGCTTAAAGAATTGCTTCGTGTAAATTGGGACTTAAAAATAATATCATACCCTAAACATTTTTTATGATGCAAAATTGATTAGATGCGAGTTGTTTTTGTTTTTAAGAAATTGATTTTAATTTTGATTTATAAATTATGCTGTTAAATATTAAACATAAAATAAATGACAAAAACATTTTATAATTTTCTTTATTATTTTAGTTGTTACGTAATAACAATTACAGAAAGTACAAACTTGTGGTAATTTGTGCTTATGCATTTTTATGTATTAAGGGGCATCTATCCATGTAATTTCAGTTACTATAAAAATGTAAAATTTGGATAATTTATGAAAATTAATGGTTTTTTTGTAATTTTAAAAACCGAAGTGACCAACTTTGGCAGCGCCCGAAAAATCCTATTCCAACTATGAAACCATGCAAATGCATATCAGATATTTGATGAAAAACCTGTAACCGCTCAATGACATACATCTCAATTATTTTGAAATGTATGGCAAATCACAACAGATTGTAAGAGTAAACGACGCGTCGTAAATTAAATCTAAGCCAACGATATTGTTTCTTTTGTTTCGAGATAGTGCTTCCTTTTTTTTAGTAAATGTACTATGCTATGTCTGACGTTTAATGTATTTATTTACCTATGTTGTGGTTATGTAGATTTTCAATATAAAATACGAAATGTATGCCATTTTAATTAACGTATGATTCCTGTGAAAATAATTTTAAATTAATGTTATCAAATAATCAATAAGAGTTATGCGTGATAATGGGTTAAAAAGGGGGTTTAAAAAAATGCTTTACAATTTCAAGTGAATCGTTTAAATCTGTGTACCCATTGCACTGGTTTAACGACAACATTGAGGGTGTCAGTATGTGAATCTCTGTGTAAAGTTTTGTTGTATGTGGCGCACACGCAAACATTTTAATTTTGTATTTTGTTACTTTTATTACTTGTGAATTTATATAAATATGTATATTCATATGTTAACATCATTGTCTTTATGTTTACATTAAGTGTATAACTATTTTGTATAAGAATGTTGCAACGAAAATAGTTTTTTAACTAATTTTGGTAAAAAAAAGATTTCGCTATTTTTCATACTTTTTATTCTTTTTTCGACTTTCTTGGACATTTGTTTATTGCTGAAAAATGTTAAAAAGTTATACCACTACTACATATACGTTTTTATACAATCATGTATTTACAGATACTTACATACATATGTATATACATAAGTATGTATGTATATCAGCAGACTGATACATATGTATACGATGGTGGTTTCAATCATTCATTGATAAATATATGATATTGATTAAAATTTATATTTATGAGTTTTGAACCCCTGATTAATAGGAATACATTCTGGAAAGTTGTTTATACTCTCCACCAAACAGATGTATCGAAATATTGGTTGTAGCAACAAAAAGAATATGTATACGAGTATATCCAGGATTTATCTACTTTTTATAAAATTATAAAATTTAAAGACGATATAGCTATGTCCGTCCGTCGATTGTACACTACCGCCCCTAGGAAGGGTCTTAGGACGAAGAAACGAAATTTAACATAAAAAACACACAGAGAATTATGTATATGTGTATATTCTATATCCTTATAAAATTCTATGTTTTGAAATGACCGAAAAGGATAAAAATTTCCCCAAATATTCTTTGTTTGTCAGCAATATTTGGTATTAAAAGAAGCACACTCTATCTAACCAAAAATGTTAGAACAAAATTGTTCGTGTTACACCAATCGATTCATAATTATTCTTAGCCAAAATATTGTATATATCAAACTCCTGATAATCAACATATTAAATATTTAACAAATTCTCTCAAATTATCTTTGTCTACCACACGATTAAAGGAACTAGTATTTATATTCCTAGCAGGTTTAGAGCATTATATCGTTGACAAAGCCCGGCTATAAATTTTACATTCTTTTATGAATATAAATGTTGTTTATTCAGTTTTATAATCTAAAAAATTAGTTTCGCTTAATCGGTTATTAGAAAAATTGGTTGAATATCCTTGTACTTATCAAACAACCTTCGTATGTATAAGCTCTTGCTACTTGTTCTAAAAAATAGAGAAACGGAAGTGCAGTTAAACATGCATATTGCGGAATTTTTTACGATGTGCCAAACGACCGTAATGAAAAAGCTACTTTGCGGATGCTGAGGTTATTTGAGAGTCATGCTACCGTGGTCTTGTAAGAGTTATTTATTAAAACAACAACATGCTTTAATAAATTTCACATGTTACTTACTTACATTAATTTTACATTCAACATAAATTGCACCCAGCAAACTCTTTCTTGAAAGTCTTAGTGACTAAATGTTGTCGAAATTCCCAATAAATTGGCAGTAAAGAATTTTTTCTATTAAAATAGTATGAAATTCTTTGCACAATATTTCTTACTGGGATGTAATATTTCGGTATAGTTATTTTAATTTATCTTGTTAATTGCAATACGATTTCATATAAATTTGTAATATTAACTGCAGCTAGCTTTTTATACCCTACACCACCATAGTCTACTCTAAAACAGAGGTAGGAAAAGCGTAAAATGAGGTTTGTATGGAAATTTGCTTTATAAACCTGTTATAAATAAACATGTTGTAAGTTTTTATGAATAAGGGGGTAGGTATGTAATTTTTAAAAATACAGTAAGCAAACTTTAAAATTAATTATATGAAACTATCTTTGGATGTTATTAAAACAAATTCATTTTTGTAAAAATTAATATACGAGTTAAGCCGTTTGTACTGATTTGTTTTAAAACTTCAATATAAAATGATTGGCAATTTTTTTAGTAAATCATATTTCTTATGCTGATCTTCTTTTAGGGTAGCAAGCGAAGTTTGAGCCAAAACACCAGAATAATTTTTTTCAATTGGTAAAAAATAAATTGGATTTAAAAATTCTATTTTCAAAGCATCTGTTGCCTTTACACAGTTAAATTCTAAATAATTGCTAGCAATCTTTTAATTAATTTTTCAACTTCAGATTGCAACAGGTGTAGACGAGGCTTTTCCGCCTGGAATATTAGATTAAAATCGTTTAAAAGTTCCAAAGTGTAGGACATCAATTCCAAATAAATTTTTGTAATGTCATTACTCAAAAAAATATTTTATATTTGTACATTTTTCGTACAGATTCAAAAGATACGAAAAATGTCAGGATTATACATGGTACCTGAAGTCATCAAAAGATACGAAAAATGTGTCTTTCGTATCCTAATGGCAACACTGATGTGTTCACAAAAATCATACTACAGGATTTTGAGAATTGCAGTCAAAATTTGACCATATTCTCCACATAAGGTCCACTTCGAATCACTTAAATCACTTAAATAATTATAAAATCTTATAAACTTTAGATTTCTGTCCAAGATTGTACACAAATAAATTATATGAACGCAGAAATAAAACTGCTGGATATTGTGTATACCGGTCCATATGTGATCATAAGTTCAACATCTGAAAATCTCTTAAATACTCATATACCTCTTAAGGATATCGCTATTAGAATGAAATTCGATATGATATATTCTCATGTTTTAGAAATTTTCCGTTCCGAATTATATGAAGGTTAGCCCAATAACAAGTTAACCCACATAAATTTGTAATAAATATTGATATCGAATCAACATGCAAATATCAGTTATTTTAATTCATAATTAATACTGATATCGGCTTACCAGCAATTATACTACTGGATTTTGTAGCGCTCAGTCCATAATTGCCCACAGCTTCCAAATAAAGTCCACTTTCGAGTACAGTCGACTACTCTGTAATGTGATCATAAACGGTATGACAGTACAAATATGTAACAGCTTTACTTCTGATCGAATACGAACACAAATAACTCCAACTCAAGTAGTAGTGTACTGGGATACCACTGGTGTGAAACAGCCATAGTACCCAGACACATTAGTTATAGTACACAGGAAAACTAATGGCCATAGATCCCAGGCTTAGTAGTGACTAACACACTAATTTGCCTAAACTTCTCCAATAGATTACGATAACTTTTGACGATTCGGGGAGTCTGACATCAACTTTAAATCGATACAACGTTTTCGCGGAATATTGCTGGTAGTTCTCTTAGATCCTGAATATATCCCAAATACAAGTAATATTTATACGAAAATCCAACAAGCGTGTTTTATTTTATTATCCTGGCACCGAATGTGGATATCCTGGCAAAGACTGTTATATCACCCGTACTTCCCTAATTTCACAATTAAACTAATCATGTTTATTAAATTGTATGCATGAATTTGAAGTTAATAAAAAATTCTGTCATCACAGATAATAGAGATAAACACGGTTAATCGAAACAAACAATTTGAAAACATTGCAAACAAAAACAATAAACTGATATTTGCCCATCACGGATAATCGAGGCCCGACTATATCACTATACACACATAAAACTGCTACAAATAACGTTATTAAGATCATTTCACAATTGTTCTTACCTCTGTTCTATAACTGATGGTGAATATGAAGAAATGTTGTACCAATCGGATAATGTAAACCAAACTCTATTAAAGGTATGAAAGTTTATCTGTAAATAATGGTAAGAATCGGTAATTACATCAATTATACATAAATGATTAAAATCAAATAAAATTTATAATTTTGAAAATAAATTATGTTGTGTAAAATATGTATAAAAGTTAACTCTTTATACTTATTTAGTAAACTTTAATTAAATTCCTTTGATTCCTGGGAAATTAAATTTCTCATGCCCGTTTCAAGGGACAAATGGTCCGGGAATTTTCCAAAACGGAAATACCCATTTTCATACAAGTTTTCAGTGTGACTTTGAGTGTGTAAAATTTAATTGATATTGACATTTGAATGACTTTTATGATTATTTGTATGGTTTTATGGAACAGCCTTACAGGGTAGAGTTAACAAAATCAAATGTCAAATCGTTAATAATTTATTTATTGAGTGTACAAATATGAATATTAGTTACAAATTCATTATAAATTATAAATTTCGTATGGTTTCTACAATGTACAAATGCAAAGTTTCTGCCACAATAATATTTTTATAATTATAAGTCCAAATATCCCGCTAGCTTAAAATTTCTGAAAAAAAACTACAAAATCATTGTGTCTCTAAATACATTTTTATAATGAGAATCAATTTCCCTCTGATCTAGTGTCTGCGTGTAATTTACAAACGGCGGAATTAATCAGTTATAAACACATATTCCTTAACGAGTACCAAATCACAAAATTGGACAAATATCATAAACAAATGGCAGTAGTTGAACGTATAAATGTTTACCTCCAAGAAAGGTATGATAAATGTTGTAATATTTTCTCAAAATTATGGATATTACCAGGCGACACATGTTGCCGAGAAAATAAATTAAACCTCATGAAAGCTATCTGTGTCAACGTGAACTACAATAAATTTCAATGCAAATTGAAATTCACACGGTCACATAGCAAGGAAACAATACGCAAACAATACACACTTATTGACGAACCCTACACTGTGTATCGAATTATATTTGCTACAGAAAATTACGACGCAAGATGTTTGGATTATCCTAAATCTACAATTACGGCGTTTAATTGAATTGGTGTTTCATTTAAATAAAAATTTTCACACATATTCTTTTGGAATTAGTTGCTAATGTGTGATGCCTGACACCTTGCACGATTTTTCACATTTGTTCAAGAATAACCCACAATGGTACAGAGCTACATATGTTTGACTTTGTCCTCTTTAACCGACAATAAATCCCTTAATTGTATTGCATTTATGGGAGAATTTCTCCCAGTTGCATGCTGCGTATGTATAATCCAAGTGTGCATAAGTGTGTATTGCTCAATAAGCACGATTGTTTGCATATCCGGGCATGCAACTACAAATGCGAGTCGATATCCACCCAGCAAACAATTTTCGGAGCGCTCCTAAATATGACTCTTGAAAGCCTACTTTTTCTGTGGGTTTATGATTACCCTCCAATTTATGATTGATTTCGGAGCTTGCAGAATTTAGTATGTACTCCGAAAAGACTCTTTTTTTATGAGCAATTTAGGAGCACACTCTTAGAAAACTCTTATTTATGAGGGTTTTCTGAGGGGTAACGATAGTTGGTTTCTTATTATTGATACATAATTTTAATATTTTTCGTTTGTCTGTCATTATTGTGATAATTTTGCGCTGTTTGGTTGTGTTTTTGATAAAATCTTTGAGAAATTGTGCAAAAAGTAACTTTATTTCCGTGTTTTCAAATAAAAAGCGAGAAAACATTAACGATTCTACCTAAAAACCCATTTGAAACAATGTCGGATGTGGAGCAATTCGAAGAAAAAATCAGAAGTTCATCAGACTTTACAACCAATTGGTAAGTTAAAAGCCTTGTATTTAATTAAGTATTGTATTTTTTAGATTAATAGCTTTAAAGAAATGATTTCAGAAAGCCGAAATATTTAAATGCAACTCAGCGTCAGATCACTCCAAGTTCATTCGGCAAATTTGGCGAACATTTATGGTTGATAGTGTTGCAGCAAAATTTTCTTGGAGAGGAGCACGAAATAAGGGTCCATAAGGGCAATGACGATGACTTCCGCTTGTCGAAGTAAGGGTAGAATAAAATCGAGTTGTTTCTTTCAATAAATATGTGTATTTAAAATGTTCTCTATTTCAGGTGCATTTATTCGAAAGTTCTCTTCCGGGGAAAAGATATTTATTACGGTGTCAAGTAAATAGTTCCAGACTGCTAATGATCGTATTAAATACATAAACAAAAAGAAGTAACCTAGTCCATTTATACCTAATAAGTACGAGTATATGCGCTGAACAAATGCTTATTATTCATTTATTTTATTTATTTTTTAACTTTGTCACTAATTTTGCATTAATTTAATTATTTTTGTGTAATTCATGTGTGAGTATTTGACAAACATTGTCCTTGTAAATATTTTTATTAAGCAAAACTATCCGTTTGAAGCCTGAAAGAAAATAAGGCTATGAATTTCAAGTTTATATTTTTTCGTTTCGCATTTAAAACTAAAAAAATGTACAAATTTGGAAAAATAAATTATTTCCATGCACAAAACATATATTAATTTAACTTTTCCATTAAAAGCTAAAAAGCACAAATTTACAAATAACATGAATACCATAATTTCAAGAAAAATACACACTCCTATATCACTCTTTTATGATTCTTTTAAGAGGATTTTATAATTGATTTGTGAGCACAAAGACTCACAATTTTCCATACAAATCGTTAAATATAGGAGTCCTAAAACGATCATATTCAGTAGAAAATTGTTTGCCGGTTTCATTGGAAAACACGCTCATATCTGAGGGTTTTAGGACCTTTTTTCTCAGGGGTTTTTCTCATACAAAGGAGTCCTAAAAGACTCTTTTAGGACTCATAATGTTTGCTGGGTATGTATATACATATGTGTGTGTGTTTTATACAGATAAATGATAGTTATTTGCAAAATTGCATTTCTTTAATATTCATGTAATTTGGTAAATATCTGTATAAAACATATTTATAAACAGCATGATAGCTAATTAAAATACATATGAATTTAATTCTCATGGACATACATACATACATACAAGCACACAATTGCCCAAACACTCTTCCAAAGGCACCAATAACAATATATAAATTTATATAAAGAGGTAGTACAGTGTCGGTTAAAATATATCGAATAAAATAAGTGCTAATCATTATAAAGTCTAGCTTTATTTACATTTTAGCTGAGAAATTAAATACATTTTTCCCAGATATTTTTGAATAATTATTATTTATACCTCACACCACATTAGTAGCGTGAGTATTTGGATTTGTGTAGATGTAACGCCCAAAAATGTTTGCCTAACACCTACATTAAAGTATTTCGATCGACTTGGAGTAACTTTATAGGTCGATTTAACGATGTCTTACCGTCCGTCTGGTTGGCTGTCCATGTATAGCTTGTGTGCCAAGTTCAGATCACAATTCTGCAAAATACTTTGATAAAATTTGGTACAACGTTTTTTCGGCCAATGACATAATTGGTCCATTCATTCTCATAGCCCCCATACAAGAGTTCTACCAAAATACAAATATACGAAATAGTTGATCGCAGCTTCCAAATCAGTTTAACGTGCATAAATGTCCTAAAAATGTTGATATCCAAATTCTACACATATAATTTTCATACACGTATATATACAAGTCATGACACTTAATTTTATAACGATCGGTAGGTAATATCTACAGTGGTGGTCATAAAATTAAATCATTCATCGGAATAAATTTTTTTCTAAGCCTGACTGCTTTTATTTGCGTCTCTCAAAAGAGGATCATAAATCTATGAAAATAAAGAGAATTGAAGAAATTGTTAATGGTGTTGGACAAATATTTAAAACATTTACCACTGTTTTATTATTTCTAATAATTTTCCAATTTACATCAAACAATTATAGATTTACCTTTAATATTTTGTCGGTTAGATCTTATTTGTTATCACAGGAAGACATCTATTTGACCAAATGCCTGCAAAGAGAAATTGATGTAGCTTTTCAAGGAGCCGCAATGTTTCCCACAATTTATGTAAATTTTTGTTGTTTTTTCACAAAAACTTCGTTCCACACAAGTTTTTAAATGGATTAAGTTTTACAAGTCATTGTCGTGCAAATTTTGTGGCAAAATTTCCTTCAGCGAATGGTATCATAGTATTTCTAATATATTTTTATATAAACGTTGATCCATTGTTAAATAAATTCTGGCTATTGGCCCAATTCCATGCCAAGAAAACGCGCCCTAAATCACTACATTACCACCGCCGTGTTTAATTGTTTTTATGGTATAATCTGGATGATGCTGCTTGTTAATCGGACTCAAACATACCGTTTTCCATCAGATTCCCAGCGGCAAAACTTTGATTCATCACTCCCAAGTATGTTTTTCAAAAACTTATCGGTTTTTTATACCCTCCATCACCACAAGTATATATAAGCTTTTCATTCCGTGTATTACACTGAGAAATACAATTCATCTGAAACCCAAGAAAGTGTATACATATATTATTGATCCTTATGAACTTCTAAGTCTGTCTGTCTATCTGTCTGGGTGTAAAACACTCTCACGCCCAAAATATGTAACGTCCCAGCATACCATTTTAGGAGCGCTCCGAAAAAGGAGTCAGAAAAGAGTCCAACAAAAGAGCATTTTCGGAGCGCTCTGAAAAAATGAGTCAGAAAAGAGTCCAACTAAAGAGCATTTTCGGAGCGAAAGAAAAATTTGCTTGTTACTGTCCTGAGTCGGTACGCAGTATGACTCAGAAATTCCACTTAATTATGTGTGTACCAAAGCGTTGTTCTCCTGCTATTTGTGCTTTGAACAAATAACAAACATAGCTGTACCACACAAGAATGATAAAAACAAGATTACACAGAGCCCAAGCAAAACCTCATAAAAGACTCTTTTCTGGCATTATCTAAGAGCTCTTAAAGAGCCCAAAAAAACCCTCATAAAAGACTCTTTTCTGACATTATCTAAGAGCTCTTTCTGACGGACCATTTTCGAACGTAATGACGCTCTTTTCTGAAGGTTTTCGGAGCAATTATGATTGTTTTTTGGGCTCATAAAGAGCGTTAACGCTCCGAAAAAGGTGTCAGAAAAGACTCTTTTCGGACTCATATGGCTTGCTGGGGTAAATCAACAAAGTTTATAAAAACTCTTTTATAATTCTGATAAGCAATTGGGTATTAAAAATCAGTAAAATCGGTATAGTAGAACTATAGTCATGGGCCAGAATGTATAAAAAATAAGTTTCATGCAAAAAGACATCGCAAAACGAAATTCTGTTAAGTTCGGTCCATGTTTGGCTGTAGACCCCATATTAAGTCCACTTCCAAAATGCATTTAAATACGTATAACTCTGATATAAATATTGTTACAAAATTTTGTGAATTGTGGTCCATAATCGACCGTATCCCTATTTGACCGTAAGCCCTCCTTCGAAAATCATTTCAATAGTCACAAATTTTTTAGAAGTAACGGTACATAGGCTTTTAAGTTATTAATAAGTTTTCTTTCATCTTCGCATCAAGATGGTACTTTATCATCTTTACTATGGAAAGGGAACAATTTGAAAATATGTTATTATAAAACTAATATTGAAACAAACTTGAACTTTTTCTTAATTATATGTGCTCCCCGCAAAACGTATTACTACAAAATAACACATTATTTTACAAAATAAATTGATGATAGAGAGAAATAACTAAGGAATTAAGAGCGTAAGACATAAAACTGAAAATTATTGTGAAAGACTACAAAAAAAACAATTAAAAATTTTAAATTGCGTGTGGTTGAAATTATGTTTTAATTATATGGCCACCACTGTATATACATATGATTGGTCCAAATGGCTATAACCCATTTCTGAAAAACTTGTTTTGCTAATATTCTCGATGTTGGTTATTATTAAATACTTTATTTATTTATTTATTTATTTATTTATTTAATAGAAGAAAACACACATTTATCCCTTAGATACTAGTAACAAAATATTGCACAGATTTGGCTTAGCCTTATATCTAAAGTATTATTATGGTATAAAAAAGAAAAGCAATATTTACGTAAATACTTTATCAAAATGCATCTGAAGGAAAACTATTAACAAAAACCTTCAATAGAAAATAATATATAAATTGTGATAATAGGAAATGATAATTTTTAAACTTTTTTGAAAAAGGAATAATATGTTTGTAATATAATTATAATATTATGAGGCTCCAGGTATAGTTATACTATTTATAACAATAGTTTAAAATGAAATAAGAAAAACAAGTAACAAATATACAAAAAAAACAAAAAAATAATACATTAAAGTAATAATATAATAATAATAATAATATAATAACAATAATAATATAATAACAATAATAATATAATAACAATAAGAAAAATAGTTTTAATACTTAAGATTAATATAATGCAGATATAAGAGGGTTATCCGAAAAAGTACATTTTAATCTAAAACGGTTGGTGAGAATTTCGATAGCTTGTGAAACAGTATTAGTATTACTGATGGCATGTAATCTTATAGTGGAGAAATGCCATGGTAATTTCAGAGCCATTTTTAAAATTTTATTTTGGGCTATTTGCAAGCGCTTTACATGAGTGTTTGCACAATTGCCCCAGATTGGACATCCATAGAGGATTATTGCCTGAAAAATAGTTTTCACGATTAAAATTTTATTTGAGTTACTAAGAAGAGACTTTCTATTTATGAATGGATATAATATAATCTTGTACTTATTAACTTTATTAATAACATGGCTTATATGAGAGTTAAAAGTTAACTTTGAGTCCAAGTAGATACCTAGATATCTAATATTATCTGACCAATTAATACTGCTGCCCAAGAGAATTAAATTTGAATTAGGTAAATAACAAGATTTTCTTTTTCTAGTAAAAAAGATAGCTTGAGTCTTCTCTGGATTAATTTTTATTTTCCATTGGACAAAATACTCATCCAATCGGTCCAAAGAACATTGAAGTTCGGTCAGAATATTCTGACTGAGTTCATGAGTGAAATAAACTGCCAGATCATCAGCATAAGCAGCGAATTTGCATGGACTAATTGAGGGCATGTCAGCACAAAAGATATTGTATAGTATTGGACCAAGGACTGATCCCTGCGGAACCCCCGCAGAGATATTGATCAGATCCGAGAAACAATTCCCAACAGAAACACAAAAATACCTGTCTTTAAGAAAATTACTAATTAGTTTTACCAAATATAATGGAAAATTAAACTGAGTGAGTTTGTATACTAAGCCGTTATGCCACACCGAGTCGAAAGCCTTTTCAGCATCGAGTAGCACAAGAGCTGTGGATTGTCCTGATAGAAGGCCAGATTTTATATCATTGCAAATTCTTTTTACCTGATGAATAGTAGAGTGGGATCTTCTGAAGCCGAATTGTTCATCTGGTAATATGTGGTTATTGCTGAGAAATTTCTGAATCTTAATATTTAATATAATTTCCAAAATTTTTCCTAGACCACTTAACAAACTGATTGGTCTATAGTTTTCAGGTTTATTAGGTGCTTTACCAGGTTTATGTATAGGAACTATTTTAGCAGTTTTCCATGTTTTAGGAAAGTATTGATTACTCAAACAAGAATTGTACATATTTGTAAGAAAACTCAGCGCAATTTTCGGCAGGTTTTTTAACATCATATTGTTTATGTCATCCAATCCACAAGATTTTCTAGTTCTAAGGTTATTAATAATATCCTCAACATCAGTAACAGTGACCTGCTCTGAAGAAGGAGTAGTTACATCTAATGATTCAAAAAAGTCAACAGCTTGATTAACAATATTTATGTGGCCATCCGTCCCCAGATTTTCTGAAACTTTATGATTGAGTTCAAAAACCTTAGCAAATGCATTTGCTTTGTCGTCGTCACAAACTAAAGTGCCATCATTTGTCTGAAGTGAATGACAATTATTTGTCTTTCTCTTCAGGATTTTTGCAACATTCCAGAAAGGCTTAGATCCCTTGTCCATTGTAGATAATTTAGTATTCCATTGGCGATTTCTGTATGCAAAAATCTCACTTCGAATGAGTGCAGAATATCTGTTAATTGCCAGATAATCAGAAATCTGCCTATACCTTACCCAGTCCCTACGGAAATGATTCCTGAGTTTAATTAATTGTAATATATATTTAGGAAGCTGAACGAAATTAGTTTTTGGGGGAGATTTTGGAACTGATTGCCTAACAGAATCTAATAAAATATATGTAAAATATTCGACGTTACTATCTATAGCCTCAGGAGAGTTCGAATTAGAATCCATTATTGTATTATGTAGAGAGTTATTTATAACACGTTTGTAATTCCCCCAATTTGCACGTCCAAAGTTGTAAATCATATTTTCAATTACAGGTATAGTTGAAGAGATATAGAAGGAAACTGGCAAGTGATCAGAACTTAAGCCATTTATGGTAAGAGGGTTGGAAATAAATTGTGGTATATTGGTAAGAATTAAGTCAAGAGTAGAAGGATTAATGTTTGTATTAGACGGAATATAAGTGGGAGAATTTGGAAATAAAATTGATACGGGTGAGAAATATGTGAATTCGTTAAGAATTTTGCCCCATTGGTTGGCTCGCAAACAGTTCCAATTTTTATGTCTGGAGTTGAAATCACCACAAATCAAATACTTATTGTTTGTACTGAGAAGTTTACGTAAATCACTTTTAAATTTGGACCTCAGAGCGCTGTTATTCTGCCCTCCAGGAAAATAAACACTGTGAATATTTATAGAAAAACCATTCGCCACATTTATCTTAATACCTACATTTTCAATAACATGAGTTATAATTTTGGGAATTACTGTGAAAGTAATTCTTTTTTTCACAAGTATGGCAACCCCACCACCGTTTTGACATATACGATCCTCTCTTATACATGAATAATTTGGGTGATATCAGCGTTACCGTTGATGCGACTAAAGTGGCAATTTGACCCTTTTACAGATGCCTTGCCACTTTTTGTGTACCTCTTTTTTTGTTTTACTTGATACATATTAGTTTTTTTATTAATTTTTTTATTATATGCATATGTAAACATACATCATATACAACATTTAAATGAAAAAAATACGATTTTTATTTTTGTTTTGTTTATTTTCCATATTTTTAAAAGTGGTGCCCCTTTTTTTTAATAAATCCCCTTTTTGTGCGACTTTCTCAAATTTGCCAACGGTAACGCTGGGTGATATAGATTATTTGACTGAGTGAGCCAAGTCTCACTTAAGAGACAAATATCTATATCATGAGTATTTAAAAAATTAATAAATTCAGCTATTTTATTACGGATACTTCTACAGTTCCAAAAAATAATTTTTATATTAGTCATAGACATGTTTTATACATTTTTATAAACAAACTTAAAAGCTAATTGAGTTATAACACTAATGGCCGAATTCACAGTCTTTAGTTAGCTAATGACAAAGGCTTAACTAATGATTCTTTATTCGCAATGCTTAGTTTGCCATAAGAATAACAAGTATTAGTTAAAGAACCGTTAGTATATTAGTTTACCAATGGTTAACTAATGACTGAGAATTCGGCCATAAATTGTTCTTGTTTATTTTTGCATTCGCTTAGTTTTGTGATCAATTCCATTGTGAGATCAATAAATTCATGCTCAGAGAATAGATCTCTCTGAGAATTATTAACGGTATTATTATTATTATTATTATTATTTAAATTAGAGTAATTTGTTTTTGTAGCATTACTGTAACCATTGTGTGGTCTTACGTTTTGTTGAGATTGCTGAATAGGTAAAGTTGAATTATTATTATTTAAGAGACGCGGGAAATTAAATAAATTGTTGTCAATGTTTGGCTTAATTTGGTTATTTGGTCTCTTTAAATAATTTTGTCGATTAGAAATATTTTGTCTCATTTGAATATATGCAGAGCGACTAGGGCATATGGGATCTGTAGCTTTGTGATTATTACCGCAGTTAGCACATTGAATCTTCTCTTCGGATTTACAATCGATCGTTTTATGTTTTTCTGCACAATATGCACATCTAGCCTTAACGTTGCACCCCTTTTCTCCGTGGCCGAACATTTGGCACTTCCTACATTGGACCGGTTTGTTTTTTAATTTGCGTTGATATTCCCAAGATATAATAGTGCGAAAAAGAGATCTTACATTTTTTCTGAGATCAATCATTTTTACAGAACCGTTTTTAAAGTAAACGATGTAAATGGTATCACCATAATTGTGGAATGTTATCTTAATAAGTTTAACTTCGGTACACTCAAAACCAAGAGAAACTATTTCGTTCTTTACTTGCGTTTCAGTTTTGCCATCAAGGCCGTGAAGAACAACTTTGAATGGTTTATTGTTTTTGCTTTCATGAGTAAAAAATTGACAATTATTTTCACGCAAAATTATTAATATTAAATTATAAGCTTCAATAGTTTCACACAAGATTTTTAAACCAATCGATATTTTTTTAATTAGGTATTTAGTAATACCTTTACTGTTTAATAGTTTTAAAATATCTTCAGTATTTTGAGTTAGCACTTTAATTGGTGATATTTTAATAGCTGGGCTATTTTCGATTTTTTCACTGTCCATTTCAGTTACTTCATCATCATTGTTATCAAAAACTTGCAACGGGGTCCAGAAATTTTTTCTGGACCCAATTTTCTTCACTTTAGCTGAAGACATAGGGTCTTCATCTGTAAACACTAGCGTACGTTTAGTAATTTTTTAGATTTTATAACAGCGACTTCGAGAGAAAACACGTCTAGCATAAGCAATAGCCAGAACAAGACTGTATTTAACTCTTATTAAATACTTATTCTATTTGAATATGTGGAAAAAATCAGAGTTTTATTGAAGTGATTTCAATAAAAAATGCGATGTTATTTTTTATTCGATATTAATGGTTTTTATCTTGTTGTGAAGTATTTTTCTCTAGAAAATAATATCTACAATTATGCTCAAAATATATTATTCAGGTAAAGAGGTTTCCAACGCGAATTTTGTTTTTCAAAACAAAGAATATGAAAATATCATCATTAATATGCCACCAGACTATATAGCACGCCATATTTGCTCTTGTATAATCAAAAGGGAAGGTTTACAAACATCGGGAAAACTTTTAATTCACTTGAATGCCTATGTATAGCAATTGAATACAAGCACAGCCGAATATTGCACTCTATTACAAGTTGGAATATAAAAGAGGGTAATATGATAAGGTAAGACTTATTTTGGTACAATTGCATCTCAATAACGTTATTTATAAAAGTTTTGTAGGTGCCATAGTGGAAGTGGACCAATTAAGGACTAATTACTAACAACTCTTTGTATTATGGTTTAATTTCATCTCAATAACGCTACATATTTGCAAGAGTTTTATAGGCGTTATACTGATATTCGGAAGTGGGCTTTATTTGGAAGTTGTTGCGGTGAGGAGTAGAATGCTGGTGGGAAAGTGGACAAAGGTATTCTCAGTACCAGTTAAACAAAATAAGTAATATTATTTTGTTTTTCTCGTATTGAGCATAAAAAAGCACCAATAGGAAATGAAAAAATAAAGAAATAAAACACAAAGAATTAGAATTTGGAAAAAGGAAATCTTTATTGTAGAAAAATGGATTTTTTGTTACCTCTTGGTTCGGCTGTTTATAAGACAATAATGAATCTTTTTCAGAAGGGGAAAAAACGGAAACAGCAGCTTAGACCTTTAGACCAATTTGACATTTGGATTGAAGCGAAAAAAGGAAAAGAGATAGATAGTTATTGCAATAACTATCTATCTTGTGACTATTAGCATTTATATATATTAATTGATATTAGGGAGGATCAAAATTAAATCATTTGTGACAAAGTTTGTTAAGGCTTTTGGCATTAACATTACCGCCCGCCTTGCAATATATGCAAATAGAAAAGGAAGGATGAAACCGAGAAAAAGGGAAATGTCCAATTGGTCATGTCAAGATACTGTTTCTGGAATTGGAAAACAATTAATAAACTTAATTTAGGATAAAGAATTCATATATTTCAGGTTATACATAATTTTTTTTTTTTTTTTATAATTTATAAGGATAATTTTTAAGGAAATAGAGTACGTTTTGCATTTTGCTTTTCTGGTTTTTAGTTAAGTGCAATTCATTTTTTGACTAAAGTGAACAAGGACCATAAATCGTCCAACCAAACATAGTGCTTTGAGCAGTAGGAAAACCTGTTCGGGAAAAAACGCCTTCACGAATGACCTTAGGATAAAGGTCGGCACCAATTATAATATCAATTGGACTTGACTCATAAAAGTTGGAATCTGCCAGGAACAAATCGCGAAAATTCTTTTTATAGGATTCAGGAAGAGAGTCGGATGGAGTATGAATCGCTATACGATTATCAACCCGAAACGTTCCTTCTATTTTCGAGGATGCATCGAACCTCGATTTTAATACAATCGGACAAATCGTTTCCTCATGTAATGTGAAGGCTGTCAAATCTAGATTGTCGACGAACTTTTTGGATACTCTGCTAACTGTAGATCCGGAGTCAAGCAGACAACGCGCATGTGAGGTTGTGGATCCCACCTTCACTAGAACCGTCGGCAGAAGGACTAGACTATTTTGACGTAGGATCGCAGTTAGGGAGGCGGACTTGGAAGTCGACGGCAAGCAAGATTCGTTTGCAGATCTGGATGAGGAACGTTTGCGAGTCCTGGAGGATGATGCCCGTTGTGGAGATGGTGATCGGGCCTTTGCGCTTTTGGATAAAAGATCCTTGGCTAGTCTGGGATTGACATGCAGCAATGTATGATGAAATTTATGGCAATGTTTGCATCCGTGTTTGGAAAGACATGTGCCTTGTGAGTGATCGTGTGCCCGGCAGTTGGAACAATATTTATGTTTTCGGACTATATCAAGGCGATCACTCATGTTCATTGTCAGGAATTTTCGGCATGTTCGGAGGGGATGTGGACGCTTGCAGATTCGGCAGGGAAAGGTTTTTGCAGTGGATGAACTGGAATTGATTTTTGGCATTGTGACCTGGAAAAGAATTTATTGAGAATGGAATTGAGAGAGAACCGACAAGTTAGGAAGGTGCAAACAGAAGGATGAGTTTTACGATAGGTCGTGTTATTACCCCTCGTTGGGTTAACACATCGGCAACGCGTACACGATTGTCCGAACCGGTATAAATTTTAATCACTCTACCGATACGCCAGGAATTCGGAGGAAGATTTTCATCTTTAACAACAACCAGTGTGCCTTCTTGGAGATTTGGTTCTGGTCGTTGCCATTTTACTCTCTTGTGGAGTTCCTTGAGGTATTCGTTTTTCCATCGAAGGCAGAACTTTTGATGAATCACCTTTAACCTTTGCCATCTATTCGTAATGGATATGGCGGAGTCGTTAATCTGGGGATCAATAGGAGCTAAGTTAGTCCCGTTGTCGGAATATAAATGTAACGGACATCCACGTCGTGAAACAAAACGACTAAAGGCTGCGAGGAAGGCAGGAGTAGAGAGGTCGGATGTTGCCTCTAGGTGAATCGCTTTGGTTGCAAAGCATACAAATACACACACATATCCCTTTGTCATTCGACAACCTCGACCGGAATAACTCTTGACATCAAAAGGACCAGCAAAATCTAAACCGGTATGGGTAAAGGGCCTAGTAATTTCGCACCGCTCAGCAGGAAGTGCTGCCATAATCTGTCTCTGACATCGTTTTTTATATAGAAGACATGGTTTGCAATTATTTATGGTGGTCTTGATAAGGTTCTTGACCTTCGGAATCCAGTATTGCATGCGAAGCAGTCGTAAAACCAGTTGGTTTCCGCCATGCATGCTAATGTCATGAATGAATCTTACCAAGAGCCGAGCATATTGGCAATTATATGGAATAATAATTGGAAATTTTTCATTATATGACAGCTCTGGAGATAATTCAAGCCTTCCACAGGAACGTATTAGTCCTTCTGGATCTACAAACGGATTAAGGTTCAGAATGTTACTGGATTCGGAAATCTCCTGTCTAGAAGAAAGCGCTTTATACTCGTTAGGATACGCTGATTTTTGACAGACGGATATAAGTTGATCACGAACTTGAACTATTTCGGAACTAGAAATCATGGTAGATTCTCGGTAGAAATTGTGACGAAATCTTGGATGAGTTCGGTAGAAAAATCTATAGACATATGCCATTACACGCATTGCCTTGGAGAAAGAAGAAAATCTATCTAGCAAATCTTCGAAATTAGTGAAATAGGAAAAGTGCACACGAATAGGTTTGACCTCAAGATCGGTAGATGGAAAAGTGGACAAGTTAAGGGAAGGCCATTCAGCTATAGGCTCTTTGAGCCTATAGCTGGGCCAAACCACCATAATTGGTTTAGCTTCAATTCTTGAGGGCAGAGGCCTCTACTTGCTAAATCCGCAGGATTATCTTCAGAAACCACATGACTCCATCTGGAAAAAGGAACTATTTCCGTAATTTTGGAAACTCGGTTTGCAACGAAGGTGAGCCAGTGACATGGTGCTTTAGCAAGCCAAGAGAGCACAATGGTCGAATCCGTCCAACAGAATATACGGTAATTATCCACTTCTAAACTAGGCAACAGGCTATCGATCATCTCAGCCAAAAGAAGTGCTCCACAAAGTTCAAGTCTTGGGATAGACAATGTTTTGATGGGAGCTACTTTGGTTTTTGACGATATCAGGTGTGTACTTATGGAGTTATTGGTTGAGATTCTGACATATAATGCTGCTGCGTATGCTTTTTCAGACGCATCGCAAAATCCATGGAAGTGGACTTCAGCGCTGGGAACATAATCAATCCATCGAGGAATACGTATGGTATTGATTGACGGATAATTATCTTCGAAGGATTTCCACTGCTGGAGTGTATCTGGAGCAAGGTTTTCGTCCCAATCAGTTCCATCTATCCATATTTTCTGCATTATAATCTTCGCGAGGACAATGCATGGAGCTAACCAGCCGGCAGGATCGAATAGCTTGGCAATTCTTGACAGAACATTTCTTTTTGTATATTTTGCGGACTCTTGGAATTGGCTCGCATCAAAGTAAAACTCATCTAGGCAAGCGTTCCAGCGAATGCCTAAGGTTTTCGCCGAACTACTGTCTTCGAATTTTAAAAAATGTTCGTGGAGTAGGAAGTCTGGAGATATATCTGCCAAAATGTCCTTGGAATTAGACGTCCACTTCCTCAGCTCGAAACCAGCTGATTGTAGTGCCTGAGTTAGCTCATTTTTTGCTTTTATGGATTCGGTTTTAGTATGAGCTTTAGCCAGAACATCATCGACATACATAGAGTTGCGAAGAATGGAACTAGCTTTTGGATAGACTTCCTGCACGTCATCTGCTAATTGAAAGAGAGTTCGAATGGCTAAATATGGCGCGCAATTAACTCCAAAGGTAACCGTTTTCAATTCGTAATCACGTATAGGACTATTTGGATGATCGCGAAACAGAATTCTCTGATACGGGGTGTGCTTTGGATCGACTAGTATCTGCCTATACATCTTTTGGATATCAGCATTAAACACGAATTTAAAGAATCGCCATTTAATAATTAACAACGTTAGATCGTTTTGTAAAATCGGACCTACATGAAGTAAGGAATTTAGACTAAGTCCATTGGATGAAGGAGATGAGGCATTGAAGACGACTCGAACCTTTGTAGTCACACTATCAGGCTTAATGACAGCATGATGTGGTAGATAGTAAACTTTACTACATTCCGGCTTTTCAGACGTATTTGGGGAGCTAACTTTGGTCATATGACCAAGTTCTTCATACTCTCGAACAACCTTATCATATTCTACTTTAAGGTCCGGAGTTCGATTCAATCTTGCCTCATTTCGGAGGAATTGTGCCATTGCACTGGACCGAGACTGACCTATATTTGGATTATTGGAAGAATTATCTTTGAAAGGTAACGATACTACGTATCTACCTTCGGAATTTCTCGTAGTCGTTCGTACGAATAGATCTTCACAGACTCGATCCGAAGGGGACATAAAGTTCTTTTTTGGAAGATTCTCCACCTCCCAAAAACGTGAAATCTCCTTATCTAAAGAAATTTCACAGAAATGCGATGTCACATTGAATTTTGGAAATAGATTTTGAGACACGGGACCAGTGAGAATCCAACCAAAGATTGTTTCCTGAGCAATCAAAGAATCGCAAACCTTATGCCGAATGCCCGAACCAATAATCGAAGGGAATATATCACCTCCAATTAATACATCAATGTTGGAACTGGTATGAAAATTGGGATCAGCCAGACGAATGTCAGGAAGTTTGGAAAATGTTTCCCGTGGAATGGTATGAGAAGGAAGATTAGACGATAGTTGGGGAACCACTAAAGCCGTTACTGGGATTTCGACTTTCTTATCTAAGTCAGTGCTAAGAACAAAGGAACATTGACGTTGAACTTTGGCAGAAATCGAGTTATTCAAACCGGAAATCTGAGCTCTGGTGCCTTGGAAGGGGAGTTCTAGTTTATTGCATAAACGTTCGGATATAAATGTTCCTTCTGACCCTGAATCTATCAACGCACGTGCAGTATATCTGTGGCCCAAATGACAAATATGCACGGCAGCCGTTCCTAATAAAACGCCGTTCGAATTAGCAGCAAAACATGATTGAATTACACCAGAAGTTGAAGGATTTGTGGACTGTAAATTACCGGAATTTTGAACAAAAGGAGGAGAATTTGGATTAAGGTTTCTGCTTGAATCTGAAGTAGTACTAGGATTATTATCGAAGTCTTTATGCAATAAAGTGTTATGTTTTTTGCTACATTTAAAGCAACTGTGTTTGCTAGTGCAGTTTTTGACACTATGTGTTTTGGAAAAACAATTCATGCAGAGACCCTCCTTCTTGATTTCGTTAACTTTCTGATTATAATTCATAGACAGAAATTTTGGACATTTTCGGATAGGATGGTTTTCGTTAGGGCATAATTGGCATTTAGGACCAGAAATATTGGCTTGAAAACTAGAAAGTCTTTTACCAGTGGACGCATTAGAATGACCTTTAGACTTTGATTCATTTACTTTGGAAATGGCTGAGCTTCGAATCTCGGAAACGGATTCTAAAGTTCTATACCGATTGGTTAGAAATTCATCTAATTCGGTCCACTTAGGAATAGCCGTTTTATCCTGGAGCTGATGCTCCCACAAAGTCAATGTGGTTTCAGGAAGATGACTTGTGGTAAGGAAAACAAAAATTGGATCCCAACTTTTAACGTCGATATCGTAAAGTTTTAAAGTGGCTATGACGGAGTTGATATCCCGTTGAAGTTGTTTTAATGCTTTACCTGACTCGGAAGTAATGGTCTGTAGATTGAAAAGGATGTTCAATTGACCATTGACCAGGATTCTCCGATTCTCATATCGTGTGCACAAATCTCTCCAAGCTAAATCGAAACCTTGGTGTGTAAGAGGACTCTTCCTTACAATCTCATTGGCTTCACCTTTTGTTTTCTGTGTCAGATAAAATAATTTTTCAACGTTACTAGCCCTGGAATTAGCTACAACTGCAGAAAACAGATCTCGAAAGGTGGGCCAAGTAGTGTAATCGCCACCGAAGGTATCTATTTCAATCGGAGGGAGATGAATACTACGTGTTTCAACTGACCTTGAATTTGAAGAAATATCATCTCCAGAGGAGCATGGCAAAAAGGCGTTTTCGATCCTTGACGGAATATTGGTTGGTACACTCACAGGATGACGAAGTGCATCGGACAGTTCAGAGAGTTTTGTTAAGCAATTGCAGTACGTGGTATATGTATTCTTATATTTAATTTTGAAAGATTCAAGGTCTAGAGAATCTTCCTTATCATGGTCTTCCTTTTCTACCTCTATCAAAAAACTCTCATATGATTGCTTAACCTGAATCCAATTAGACTTTAACTCATGCCTATGTACTTCAAGTGCGTGAAGGGAAGTTACTGGATACCGATGATCGTTTAGGTCAGCTTCGAATTCGACAATACTGTCAGCCAAACGGATAAAATTATCTAACGACATATTGTATATAGAAAATGTATAGGAAAAAACAGCAAATTGGAAAATAAGTCTCAATAAGTGGGCAATGAATTATTCAAATTTTGTAAAAGTTAAAAGAAAATTATTTAAAACAGCTATAATTGAGAAATAAAAGATATTTTTGAAAATTATGAATGCACACATTCAGTTCTCTGCAAGATTGAAATTGTACACTTTTAAATTGCAGGAATATAATCAGCTGTTTTAAGTATATAAGTTACCAAAAGTTCATTGCCTTTTATTTATTGGAACTATATGAATTTAAACTGGAATTTGTACACAAAAATAGGTCTGTTCACGAAAAAAAAAGAAAAAAATTTAATTTCTGAAATTCTTAAAGTGGGCCAAATAAAGAATTTTTATTTGACTAGAAATTGCACAAACAGTTTGAGCACCTTTTTGAAAAAGAAGAAAAAGAATTTCAAAAAAAAAATGGAAAAAGGAAAATACCATATAATTTGTGTACAAAGAAGAAAGGCAATGAGATATTTGGTAACGTTATTGAAATAAATGAATTTGAAAAAAATCGAATAAATGTAATATTTTTACAAAAATTTAAATAAAATAAAATTGTAAAAAAATTAAAACTGAAAATCTTTGGTAAATTATTTATGAGAAGTAACAAACTAAGAAAAGAAAGTAAATAATATTTTTCCAAAAATGTAAAAAAAAACAAAAAAATATAATATATTATATATTTTTGTGTTATTATTCAAAAATTAATAAGGGATATTAATAGGACAAAATTAATATTTGAAGAAATAATCCCGTATTAATTCGGAAAAAGGAATAATATATTTTTGAAATCAAATAATCTTTTCTTCAAATTATGCGAACAGGACTAATATATTATTTATTAGCAAAACAATATTGCGTCTCTCCTTCCTATTAAACATGTGGAAGTATGGAAAACAAATGTTCTCTTGCTTGTGTATATACACAAGAGATCTTCACGATTACACTAAAAACGGTTAAAGTGAAGAGCAGCGTTGCCATTTTGGTTACTTTTAACCAAAATTGGTTACTTTTTTTTCCAATGTGTACTTGTGTACTTTTTTCCGTTTTGGTTACTTTTTTTTAACATAAAAGTAACCATTTTTTACATTGCTTTTACTTTGACTTAATTTACACCACAATTTAAAAGTTTTTTAAAAATAAAACACTAAACACAGGATTACAAAAAAATACATGCCTGTCTCCAAACATAACAAACACAATCATTGTATTGTTGAACGAGTAAAAGGTTCTTCACAAAAACCATCTAAAAACATGCTACAAAATGCATTTTCATATTGATTTGACATCGGAACAAGTTAATTTTTCTTTTGTTTTAGAAATGAACGAACCTTAATCAACATTCATAAATTATGTTTTTACCAGAAAACAAAAAAAAAAAGCTTTTTACAAATTAGCGTGCTATTTATTTTTTAATAAAGTGTTTTCTAATTAGTTAAGATTGGGTTTCTTTCGTAAAAAATGGATAAGTATGTACTTCGAATTAAAAAATAATAATATTGGTTTTAAGCACAATTTTTATTTTTGTTAGATTTTTATTTAAAAAGGCTGCTCAAAGTAAAACTAATAATGTCGAGTTATCTTCTGGAAGTGATGATGAGAATATGTATATTTTCATTCAATTTCAATAACTTTTTTAAATAATATTTTGTTGTTTAGTGACATTAATAACAGCCCGAAAAGAAAATTCCGTGTATTGTGGTTGGATGAGTTTCCGTGGCTAAGAAACAAAGATGGATGTTGTTTCTGCGCTGCCTGTGTAAAAAAATTGCAAATCACGTAAGTTATTTACGAAAGCACACTAAAAAGTGTTCATAAGCAAAATGTGGAAAATAAAAATAACATTTGCAAGTCCTCAAAAAGAAACTCTTAATAAGCAAGTGCACCAAACAGAGCTAACATTAGTAATGTTTCTTATTTCCCACAATTTGCCTTTTTTTTAATGGACATCTACCAGGCTTATTAGAGAAGCGCTGTCCCGACTGTCAAATTGCGAAACACATTAAATGTGGCAGGTAAAGCAACTTAATTAACAGAAATGTTAGGAAGCAAATCTAAAGCAAATTTAATTTCCAAACTAAAAACGACAAAGTTTTCGTTAATAGTAGACGAAACAACAGACGTATCCACAAAGAAATCACTAGTTCTAGTCGTTCGCTATATGGATAAATCATCTAAGAACATTCAAGACAGATTTTTAGCCTCATCTACTTAAACTTTATCTACTAGTGTTTGGTAACAAATGTAATGAAATTAATTACATTTGGGTGTTATTAATATTGTTATTGCTGAATTAGTTTTTTCTTTCAATTGTACCTAATTATAAGACTGAACTACAAACTGAAATGCAATGGTTAATTTATATTTTACATATATATTTTTTAGCTGAAATAAAATAAAATTTTAAATATATAAAAATTTTGGTTACTTTTTTTTGCTTTTGGTTACTTTTTTTTTACATTTTGGTTACAAAATTTTTTTGGTCGTGGCAACGCTGGTGAAGAGTACACAAATATGTAAAGAGTTACACGTTTGTTATGTGAATGTAGGAGAAACCAAAAACAATTGAAATAAGTAAATAGTAAATAAGAGAATTCACATGTAGAATATTAATAAATTATAGGGATGATTTGTGAATAAAGAGTAAGTAAACGGAAAATACTTAAGGAAAAAAAATTCAACTTAAATAAATTGAATAAGGGGAAATGCTGAAAAGGAGAATTTTTTTTTTGATCATACATACATTAAGCATCCATAAGAGCTGAAAACGAAAGTAAAGGAACGCGGGAAAAATAACAAACTGAACGAAGAATACCCTACACAATAAGCGAACTAATACCGACCGTCTTTTTACTTGGAACGGCTGAATTTCAGTTTATGGGGGACACCCCTAGAGAAAAAATCTAAATATGCCATCCCCTTCAGAATGTTCCCAGGAGTACGAAAATCATAATGAAAAAGGGGGCTCACGCCCCCTATGGGCGTGACAGTCGAAAAACGACCCGGCCCACCTACGTAGACAATATGGGTATCAAATGAAAGCTAATGTCTTCACGATTCCAAAAATAGCCATAGTTGCCAGATCGGGCGGTTTTTGCAGCCGATACGGCCATTTTTGTTAAATAGGGGCGGGGGTGAAAAACGACCCATGCCACCTACTTAGGCAATATTGGTATCAAATGAAAGGAAATGTCTTCACGATTCCAAAAATACCCGTAGTTGCCAGATCGTCCAGAATTTGAGGAAGATATGTTAATTTTTATAAAATGGGGGAAGGACTTTTTTTGTTTATTTCTTTTTAGCTCGGCCAGAGGCTGAGCACTCGAGATCCCCGCCGTCTAGAATTAAGACATACTGGAGTTAAAAACCCCTAAGCCCGGCCGTAGGCCGGTCACGCAGAAAAACTTTACTAAGCGAAGCCAGTATAACAAATTTTCATTAATCAATCAGAAGCTTTCAAGAGTTTTCCTCGTTTCTTAATTTTGTACTTATCCTCATTTAAAATGCTCATTTTTGTTTGTTTTTAACAAAATATAAGCAAAAAAAAAAAATTTCCCCCACCCCAAATTTTGCCAAAATGGCCATATCGGCTACAAAAATCGCCCGATCTGGCAACTACGGCTATTTTTGGAATCGTGAAGACATTAGCTTTCATTTGATACCCATATTGTCTACGTAGGTGCGCCGGGTCGTTTTTCGACTGCCACGCCCATAGGGGGCGTGAGCCCCCTTATTCATTATGATTTTCGCACTCCTGGGGTCATTTAAGGGGGCGTGGCATTTTTTTTTTTTTTTCCAGGGGTGTCCCCCATAAACTGAAATTTTGCCCTTGGAACAAATGAAATTGTTTTCTTTAAACAATTAATTTTGTATTAAAAATACCACGGACTATTTTTGTTGGAATAACAATTCGGCACGGCACTGGATGATAAAAACTTCCTCGTAATAGGGACAATTATTTATTAATTTTTACTTTTATCTCCACTTCTGTTGCACTTTTGTTCTTTCGGTTTTTTCTCTTTTATAATTAGCAAAATAATTCTCTTAATTGCTTTTATTTGGTTTGAATATTTTATTTGTTTATTTATTTGTTTTTAAATTTGAATTAATTTAATTTTAAATCTTTATGAAAGCTTCTGTTTGGCAGAACAGAGAACAAACTTAACACCGTCGATGAAATGCACTTGTTAACTAACTAACATAAGCAAAATACCAAACGTACCTGATAATTATATGTTGATATGGATGTATGTATGTTTGTTTGTTTGTGACTTCTTTAACTCAATCTCTGAGTACACTTTCTTTCCAATCCGGTTCGATGGGACCAAATGTTGCGGTGAGGAGTAGAATGCTGGTGGGAAAGTGGACAAAGGTATTCTCAGTACCAGTTAAACAAAATAAGTAATATTATTTTGTTTTTCTCGTATTGAGCATAAAAAAGCACCAATAGGAAATGAAAAAATAAAGAAATAAAACACAAAGAATTAGAATTTGGAAAAAGGAAATCTTTATTGTAGGAAAATGGATTTTTTGTTACCTCTTGGTTCGGCTGTATATAAGACAATAATGAATCTTTTTCAGAAGGGAAAAAAACGGAAACAGCAGCTTAGACCTTTAGACCAATTTGACATTTGGATTGAAGCGAAAAAAGGAAAAGAGATAGATAGTTATTGCAATAACTATCTATCTTGTGACTATTAGCATTTATATATATTAATTGATATTAGGGAGGATCAAAATTAAATCATTTGTGACAAAGTTTGTTAAGGCTTTTGGCATTAACAGGAGTTATAGCCAGCTATATTTAAAATTTACTAAAATTAACATTTGGCAACTAGGGTATATACATTCGTGTCTCGCCTTACATGCAAAAAAAAAAATTCGCGGTACACCACCGAATATGAAGTATTGTTGCAAGACAATTTCGAAAAAAAAGTGTTTGTTTTTTGCCGAAAGTAGGGGTCGCCAAAATACATTTTTTGTCATATCTTCGGCATTTATATTCCGATCTCAAAGTGTGATATATCGATGTTTTTGTCTTAAGGAGATCGATGTTATTATCTTGCATTTACCTCAAATATTCCGTTTTAGTATTTAATCACCAGATCTCAGTTCCTACAACCCTAATGTACCACCCTAATATTAAAAACTAAAAGCTCACAAAAAATCATTAAACTTTTGTAAAGGAAGTTTTTTCGATAATTCCAACAGAACTATTGAAAAAATTAATTTTGTTTTTTTTAAATAGTGCTGTAAGTTACAGCATAACCCAGAACGAAAAACTCATACTAACAAAATCTCTTCTATCTTACACATCTCTATTTATCATAGCCATAACAGAGACAATTAACATTATTAAGAAACATAATGGGTTTTGGGCAATCTGTACCGACTCGCTTTTCTCTCTATAAGCAATTTCAAATATAACAAACAATAACCTTTATGCCACAGCAATAAGCGAATTAAGGGATAAAAAAAACGGGGAGCAAAAAATTTAAACACAAACACAAATATTACTGTAGTATTTTTCGATGGCTAATTGATTCGCGCATTTATTGGTTCTCTTTTTTTTTATATCATCACTTTTAAATTGTTCACTTTTAACAAAATTAAAAAACACACAACTTACCTTTTGATTAAAGTGTTAATGTATAATGGGGTTTGTAATTAAAATGAGGAGAATGATGGCAAAACAATGTTTGGGGATTGATGAAGAAAAGGAAACACTGGATTCTGAAAATAAAAAATATTTTCTGGAACATATTTCAAGGGGCTCTGAGGTTTATATCCGTTTTGAAGGTCCAAAAAGTTTTTCCTGAAATATTTTCTCGATAATAACAAAAGCAGGGTTATTTTTGTTTAAAATTCACGGGCTTATTTCAGTACGTACCGTACACTTTGAGAGTTTTACAAACATTTAAAAAATCAGTATACATAAAAAAGCTTTTACAGCATCGATTCGACAATAATTAGAAGACATTTACACTATGCGCGTAAACAGTAACAAAACTTATTTCGATTCGGGCACTGCATTTTTTCTGAGATGAAATATATAGATAAGCATGTAAATTGATACTCTTACGCATGCTTTCGCATCGCAATTGAGAGTAACCCCCCAGAACTTAAAACAATTGTGCAATTCAATGTCTCATCTGTCATACCAGTTGTAAGTGTTGTAAAAGTCATAAACAGTTTAGTGTTAGAAAGTTAATATTGATAAACTACAAATATATGGAGTAGGATGGGTCGAAAAACAATTTTTTTTCGGAACGCTTTAGTAGTTTAAAAATTTGGCGTCCCTTCAAGTTATTCTGAAAAAATTAAAAAAGCATATATTTTTTCAAAACACAAATTCAGGAAAATCTGAGAATTGATGAAAATCATATTTTTTAAAAAATTTGACGTGATGCAGACATTTCCACGAGTCTGTCTAAAAAAATTCAGCTCGATTAAATCACGGAAAAAGGGTTAAAAATCGATCTAAAGTCTTTCACACAGGCAGACAGACGGACACTACGAGTTTTATATTTTATATGTGACCCGGTCTATGAAAAGGTGGCTTATGACTCCAAAAAAATGTTTCCACTTTTTTTGATTTCGCTAGTTTTTGAGACGCTCTTTCACGTGGTGAAAACTAGAAAGTCCTAACTGGCTTAGAAGTGTACTAAAAATGTAGAGAAAGAAGAGCACAAATGAAAGAAAAACAGAATTTTATTAAAAATCCAGAATCAAAATAATAAATGAAATTGAAAAATTTAAAAACAGGATTGACGCTGCCAAAAACCAACAAAAAAAAGCTGTTTTGCACAAAAAATATTTATTTAGCAGTATTAAGTACTTTTCTTCGTCGCTATCCTATCAGAATGCAGAAGAAAAACTACCAAGAAACTGACGAAATGCACTGACATATATACATGAAAATCGCCGATACACGTGCATTTTTATTTTTTCTCCCCTTTTTGAAAAAGTATATTTGATTCATAGGACAGAATGTGTGTAACTATTCAGCTGTGCTTTAATATTTTTTTTGTGCTTTTTGTTTATAAACTTTAATTTTAATTGTTTTTATTTAATTAGTAAAAAAAATACAGCAATTTGTATTTTTATGATTTTTTACTTTAAATTAATATAAAATATGGTGAGGTTTTCAAAATTAACATTACGTTAAAAATATCGATTTCGTTTCCTGCAATTAAAAGAATTCTTGAAAAACAATTATTAATTATATTATTATTTCAACTACGATATTATTTCATAAAAAATTATTTATTTATTTATTATTAAGTCAATGGATTAAATCCTTACAGACTATTAAAAAAAAAATATTGAAAATTACAATTAATTACAAAAGATTAATTATTTAATAAACTAATTATTTTATGTTTAATTACATTTGTTGAATAAGAAAAATCAATTATTTCATATAGATTGTTAAATTCACAAAATAATCTTCTTAATGGGTCAGCTTGAGCACAATTAGTGCTAACATGTTTGACATACAGTGGCTTAAAATGACGGGAAAATCGTTGAGGAACATTAAAAGTAACATTATTTACAAGGAACTCGGAGCAGACTTCACCATTAATTATATTGATCATAAATGTTACATTAAGCATAGTCCTTCTACTAGATAGTGTTGGTAATTTAATCAATTTAAGTCTATCGATGTATGATGGAAGGTTAATATCAGGATTCCAAGGTAACCCACGTGGACAATAGAGTAAGAATTGTTTCTCTATACGCTGAATATGAATATTATAATAAGGATCCCAGATAATAGAGCCATATTCCAAATAGGTCTTACTAAGGAAATTGAAAGTTGTTTTGTGACATAGGGATTATCAAATTCCTTAACCCATCGCTTTATAAATGCAAGTACACCTCTAGCTTTATTTATCATCATGTTAATGTGCGAAACAAAACTTAATTTGTTGTCTAATAAAATTCCTAGATCAAGAAAATTTGCAACAATTTCAAGCCGGTAATCACCTAAAGTATAATTAGCAGGAATAGAATTACTTCTTGAAAAACGAATAAGTTTAAATTTTTTTAAATTTAATTCCATTAAGTTGAGACTGCACCACAAAAAGAAATTGTTAAGATCGGATTGGAGATATATATGATTCAAAAATTTAGAGAAGCTCAAAAATATTTTACCATCGTCAGCATACATTAGATTGTTACAAAACATTTAAAACATTTGGAAGGTCGTTGATGAACAAGGAGAAAAGAATTGGACCAAGGTGGCTGCCTTGAGGAACACCAGAAGTAACCAAAATATTTTTATAATATTTAATATTAAATTTTACGTTCTATCCAACAGATAAGATTTTATCCAGTTTAGACTGCGAGATGTAAAACCAAGAAGATCCAGTTTTATAAGAAGAAGTCTATGATTTACTTTATCAAAAGCTTTACTAAAGTCAGTATATACAGCATCAGTTTGTTTTCCTTGTACAAAGCCTTCCTTAACGTGGGTTGAAGTTGAAGGGCATTTGATATGGTAGAGCAACCTTTACGAAATCCATGTTGAGAAGATGGCAGAATTGATGATAATTGATGACACATGTAATCAGTGATAAAGTGTTCAAAAATCTTAGGTATTACACTAAGCTCAGCAATACCTCTGTAATTTGACACCTCAGACCTATTATCAGATTTAATAATGCCTGAACTCTGTTAAGATCAGATATCGTTGTCCAAATAACTGATAGAACAAACCAAGTACAATATTGGCGATCTGTTATAGGTGTTATTCACTGTTTTACCTAGCACCCCAAACAAATTTGCTCCCGAAATAGGTCTTAATCGGTCTCAAATGTTTCATTTATACACGTATCCAGACAAGTTTTACCACAATTAATTTCAATAAAAAACCATATTACACTCAAAATTGTATGATGATTGGTTCCTAATTGTTCATAGCTTCATTTTAAGGTAAATCGGTGTAGGGTGTTATATGGTCGGGTTTGATCGACAATACTTTCTTATTTGTATGCTATTTTTTAATTTATGAAATCAATTACATTTTTTTTTTGTTGTTACGTAAAAATGTTAGTTAATGTTATTTTGACTGTTACTGTAAACTGACACAGACAAAGAAGTATATATTTTGTATTGTTGAGTGCCAATTTGAATTTGGGGACGATTAAAAGACAAATAAAACATATACTATGTATGTATGTATCTGTGGCTATACGTTAAAATAGCATAAGTAGCTAAGATTTGCTGTTTGTTATACCCTCCATAACCACAAGTGGTGAATGAGAGTATATATAAGTTTGTCTGTCAAGTTCCAAGTCGAGCGAGATATGTCCATCTGTCTGTCTTTGCATAAACCTGTTTATAATTCTCCTAAGCAGTTTGGTATTGAAAATCAGAACAACCGGTATAGTAGAACAAGAGTTATGAACAAAAGTGTGTGACAATCTCCATCAAAATATGATATTTTTCACCAGTTTTTTGCCATTTCCTTTAAATAATATATCTTCTGATATTGCACTTTTATTAAGGCTCGAAGATCTCGAAATCTCTCCATAAAAGAAACCAAGAGTAGAGGATGTTTTACTCAACATTTTTAAATTTTTGAAAAAATTTAAACTCGAATTTTATAATGAGATATAAATGTCTGTTATTAGAAATGATTTAAAAACGCGGACTATGAATGAATGCAATTGAAATGTGTAAGCACCCTACAACACTGTTACGATATGGAATCAAATATTGAATAAGAAATATAATTATTAGTTTTGGAGCATACAACAATTTGCTAACAATTTTAAACAAAAACGATGTAAAAAATGTTTTTCGTTCACATCGTTCGATGCTTTATATATATATCTATAATTAAATCAAGATTCTCTTTACATAAAATACCTTTTTATTTTTTAAAAAACTCTTAAAGGCCGAACGCTAATATTATATTGCTTTTAAAATAATATAGAAATTAAAGCCGAAAAGACATATTATTGTTGTAAATTTAACATGGTTTATAAACGTTTAAAAAATTTTAAAATTAAAGTCATGTGAACAAAAAAACTTTTGTTTTTAAATATTTTAATATTTACCATAAGTTACTTTTTTGTAATTAGTTTTCATGTGAAAAAAAACCTGAAAATCCTCGGATTTACATTTATAAAATTCCGAATACCGGGATTTGAAAAACCAGTCCCGTTTGATATTTCTAGCACGTACGTCTGAGCAAGATTTTGTGAATTTACTGACACAACCCAGTACTTTGAGTAACAATTTTACCAGTATTATGTTTTGTTTCCAAGTACAAAATATGTTCTTCAATCGTATTTCTGATTACAAATTTACAAGTTATACAGCAAAAATATTTCAAAATATATTAATAATTGAATACATATATATATATATATATATTATATATACGACCTGAAGGACCTGCTGATAGGAAATGCTTAGTATCGAAAATTTCGAAAATCGGTCTAATCAAAAAAATTTGCAACAATTAAAATTCCATAGGCCCTAGACTGGCAAACCTATAATGAAGACTTTAACTATTAGATTCCATATATGGTACAATCTTTCAGATCGGATCGAAAACAGAGAAATGAATTAATTTTAAATTGCAAATTTTTGAAGGTAGAAAAATCATTCCAATTTGTCAATAGTATAAATTACTTGTCTATGTACTCTTTTAACTATTACAGAGTAAAGTGAACATGAGACAAACATTAATAACAAACTATCAGTTTATATTCTGAGCCGAATCTTATATACCCACCAATATTATGATTTATTCATACTTCAAACTATTTTGTGTTCCATTTTGTATCGATAACGACATTTATACGGGTTATTTTATTTTTCAGATCCCTTACGTATTCACAAAATCCAATAGTATAATTCATGCATACATATAACTAGTCTTAGAAAATTTCAGTTCGATATCGATATTTATAAGATATTGTTACGAAATTGTATTTCAATTTTAATTTAACGGTCGGTATGAGAATACAGCATGTTTATCAACATACAAAATATTTATTAACAGATAGCGTATTTATCGACATACAACTTCTTTAGGTTTGTAGAAGCTTTAATTAATAAACATTATTCAGAACACCCTGTTATAAAAATAGCTGAACATTATGACAATATTAAGTTTTAACGACTTTAGCTGAATATTCCTGACACGAACATTCTAGACTTGCAGTCATGAACACTCTAGTACATATATTAGCTTCGAAGCATCTAGAAATTATGATTTATATATAAATAGACTAACAGGGCCAATCAAGGGATCAGTTTATTGTGAGTCATCGTTGAGTAAATATCTAAGTGATTTCAAACAGTAATTTAGGTGTGTTCTTAAACCGCAATATAAGTGTATAAAAGACAGAGTGTTCATTTAAAATTGTTTTCGTGAACATTTAAATTAATAAAGACTCGTTATATTTTCTTCAACTACTTGACGCTTTTAATTTGCAATTAATAAGAATCCATTTTATTTAAAGGAAATAAACCACCGTTTTTAAAAGGTAAAAACGTAACATCCCTAAATACCGGCGGCAAGAGTTTTTTAACTATCAAAATTTCTCATGCTCATACATTTTGTATGAAGCATACTAAAACAAAATCCGATTTTGACAAGACCATGGTGCAAGTATACAAGGTGAGTGCAGTAGCCCAGCTGACTGACTTTGTTTACAATTTACTTATGTCAAAAGTAATACTTTTTCAAGTATTTTTGACAGTAGTACATCATTTTACACAAACAAAATGCCTGTTGTTTCTGTTTTGTGTTGTATTTGTTGTCGATTTACACTCACCTTGTATAGTTGCACCATGGACAAGGCGTTTCACAGTGAAGTTAGCTGCAAAAGTTAACAAAAAAAAAAAAAAATAAATAAAACAACATTGTCCAGCTGTAACAATAAACAGGGTCGTTTTATTTATTTGTCTGATAACTCTATTTTTATCGCTTTTCACTCGCTTTTATTTAGGGATAGGGTATCAGCGTTAACGCTCAGCGTAAAAGAACGTGACGCTTACTGCCGGTATTTAGGGATGGCTCTTACTTACGTAGGTTATTGCGTTTTTCTAAGTGGTCCTTATATTCGGTATGACGATTCATGTATATGTGATTTATTTGTGGTAAATTTCAACTTGACAGTGATGTTTATAAGGTATTTATGAGCGTTTAAGTGATTTTTGGAAGTGGACTTTTTATGTGTGCCTTGTTCAAATATGTAACAATGCAGACGAAATATCGTTTTGAGACTTTTATTTTCATGATATCTACTTATTTTTGCTGAATTTTGTATGCATACTGATTTCCTCTAGTAATTTATGTACCATTGAGCCAAGTTTCGAAAAGACATTTGTATGGGGGCTATGAGAAATCATGGAACGATTTTTACAATTTTCAACAGAAACCCTTGACCTTGTACAGTAAATAAAATCTGCATTATATTTAAAAAAATAGCAAAAAATATCTAAAAAATGTAAACGTTGTCTGATTTTGGCCATTTTTAATACAAAACATTTCGATGAAACAAAGAATGTTCGGTAAAAATATCAATTTGTTCAAGTCTTTTTTCGACTTCAAGACACGGACGGACATGGCTAGATCCTCTTAGAATCTTATAAGGACCCAGAATATATAGTCTTTTTGGTTCTACGACCAATGTTTCGATGTGCTCGATTGCGATAAAATTACAATCTTAAATATATTTAGGTTAACATTTTTAAAAAATTGTCTAAATTTATACAAAAATAATTTAACTACTTTAATTCGACTTAAGCTGTTATGAGATATTACCACAAACGTATTTACAGTTTTTCCAGAAATATGTATGTATGTGTGATATTATGTGGGGATTGGCTTAGAAATTAAAAAAAAATAAAATTTGAATTGTGTTTATTCAGAATAATGTATGCTATTTATTATGTGTGCGAATACCAACAACATAAATAAAAAAAAATGCAATCTTTTTTAATTAATTAAATTTTACGCCTCTTTGCAAACCCTATTTTTGTAAAATCAATTTATTGAAAAGTAATTTACAAAAATAAACATATTTAGTAGAGAATTAATAAAATTGTTGGCACGTTTTATTTATTTAAGGGTTGTCTGGTCACATGATTGCTTAATACATGCATACATACATATTTAAATTGTAAATAGTTAAATATAATAAATTTAATTTGGTACTAGTGTTTACAAACCGGTTAACCGAAAAATTAGTTTTTCTGCAATTTTTGTTTTTGGAGAACCAAGTTTTTATCACTCGGTTAACCGATTTTTTAAATTTGGTTCTTGTTACGCGCCGTTAAATTACTTTCAAATGAAATTTAAATAACGATCCAAATGACCGGTTAAGGGGGTATAAAAGCTGGCCCGCTAGCTCATTAAGCAAAATTTATCTCAACCAGGGTTTGGCACGTAAGCATATAACACACTTCACACCCCTGGAAGTATGTTTAAAATATTTCGAAAAGGAATCAAAAAAAGAAAAAACTTAAGGAGGAAAAGGAAGAATTGATTTTATTGGTATCCCTGAGGGATAATATGGCCAGATGGTTGCCATATAGGGGTACACTTATCCCATCCCCAACCTATGACTGGCGAAGTACCCTGAATTTATCCTGTCCCGTTTACAAAACAATCGTTTACATTATACTTTACTCACCATAGCTTGCTTCTTCCTAGCATCCATAAAAAAAAAATTTTAGCAAATCATTTTTAAATTTTCATACAAATTCCAATAATCATTAGTTTTTTTATTTAGCTTCATTATTTCTTTAACAAAAAAAATTCTTCTTCATATTTAATTTTAGTCTTATTCTAATTCAATTTTATTTTTGTATTTAATTTTTTAATTTTTTTTTTTGTATTTAAATTTAATTTTAACATTTAATTTTGTTTTAAATTTAGTGTTGATGTGTAAATTCCTTAACAAAAAAAATCCCTTATATTTAAGCCTAATTTTAATTTTCAATTTACTTATTATATTTCAAAGTGTACATTTAATTTCGCTTTTAATTTAGTTTTATACAATTATATATATCTACTATTACATTTCAATTAATATTTATAGAGGAAGAAAAAAAAAACAGTATTTATAAATAATTCTATAAAATTGTTCCTCATACATATTTAATTATTAGTTGACCACAAAAAAAATTACAATTATTTGGTATTACCTTATTTTAAAAGTATACTATGCTTGATACCCGGTAGATGTTGTGTTGTTGTACTTCACGTCGTGTTAGTCAGCTTCTTCTTCTTGTTGTTTGGTGTTGTTGATGGTTTAGCCGATGTTAACTTTGGCTGGTGACTGTGGTGACGTTGTTGTAAGGTAACATCTTGTAGTTGTTGTTGTTAAAATTTCTTTGTTCTTATAGTTTTACATAGATTTTGAACCACTGTTTACTGTTTGTCTCACACCTTTTCTAGTTGTTAAAAATTTTATTTATTTTTGAGTTTTTGGCTTAACATCAAATTAAATGATTGATAATCTATGTAAAGTCACAGTTGTTTTAGAGTTTTGGCTGCTCGTTTTATTATTTTTGAACGTGAATTTTGTATTTTGTATCATATTTTGTAGTGTTGGTTTAAATTTTAGCTTAAGATCGTATTTTAAAATATTTAAAAGTAACAATACAAAAATAACTCGCGGTTTCAGTCAAACATATTATTTTGTTTAGATTTTAATCTATTTATTTATTTATTCAGTTTCTCCATTTGACGGTTAATTCCTTCGATTGTTAATGGGTTATAAAAATTGTTGCCGTCTCAAATTTATTTTTCCTCTTTTCAGTTATATGGAGTTTCTTATGTTCGGTTATGTTCTTATATTGGAGTTTATTACAATTTTTTCTTTTTATCAAATAGTTTGTACATTTTACAAAAAAAAAATCTTAATTAGATACATTGTTTTTTTAACTTCTTTAATTCTTTTTTCTTGTACTTTTGCGCTTTTTAAATGTTGTTTTTTTTTAATTTCATGGTTTAAAAAAAAATTTATATGTGTTACATGTTTTTTTTTCATTAAAATAAATGTACATGTAGTTTTAGGATTTTCCTTTTTTTTTGTCAGAACATATATAACATAGGTGTTTTGTCTTAAAATGATAAATCTGAATTTTAACACATTTTTTTGTAAAATTTTTGGTTACTTAATGTACTAAATTGAACTAAACGCACTTTGTAACTTATATTTCATTAAAATTGTTTTTAAGAAATTTTCCACTTTTTATTTCACTTCACAAAGTAATAAATTTTTAAACGATTTAGTCGGGTTTCAGTTTACATCTTCCGTTTGCTCAACCGACCTGCGCAACTGTCTGATATCAACTTTTAATTTTAACTTTTCTTTTATTTCACCGCCTGATGACTTTACCGCACCACTAATTTTCAGCAACTAACTTTTTCAAACTTCTTCTGCCTGTACAACTTTTTAGAAAAATCAAAAACGAAAAACATAACTGTTTTCCGCATTCCTTATGTTGTTCTTACGAGCGAGATGATACACGCGCATATTGGTATGTATGTGTGTGTGCATAAACATAAGTTATGGAAAAAAAATTCTCTACACAAGCTGGTCAGTTGTGTATGTTAAGTATGCCACGCAATTACGAGAGTTTATGTTTTTGAGTGAGGGAGGAAGAAAGAGAGAAGCAACCTATAAATACACAAGACAGTCCGTTACATTTTTTTCCCCTCCTTTCTAGAACGTTCTTTTGTTTGCTTTATTGTTAGTACGTAAATAACAAACAACATGTAGATGCGCGCAATCCGTTACATTTTTTCCCCTCCTTTCTAGAACGTTCTTTTTGTTTACTCTGTTGTGGAAAAAGAATCGCTAACAACGAGAATGGGAGTTGTTGTTGCAAACAAAACTGAGGAATTTAAAGAATGCCAACGGAAAAAAATATACACACATATGTATGTTAAAGGCATAGCGATGCGCAATTGTACCGTACCGTTAAATGGTACGAGGCATTGGATTAGGGTAAAAACATTTAATTTCTTAAATCCGTAACATTCTTTAATCAAGAAAATTCAACGTTGGTGGATATTTTTATTGATATTTATTGCCATACACTTTACAACATACATTTTGCTAAAAAAAATTATTTCTATAAAAATTTTCGAATCATTACAATTATTATTGGTAGTGGCAAATAGTGCTGGCAAAGTATTGAGTATTGGGTACCGAGTATCGAGTATTTGCCCTCTTTTTTGGATACTCAATACTCAAAAGTAGTTACTCGATAGTTTCTGAGTTGCATTTTTAAGCAAGTTAAGTGGGTGCATAAAAATACATCACTGTATAAAAAGACATCTGTAAGGTACAAAATTAAACCAACCGTCGAAATAAAGCTGTCTATTATTTCTTAAGTTGTTGTTAACGTTGAATTAAAAGTTAGCTTTACATTTATTTTTAATTTAATAATAAAAGACATACAAAACCAATAATAGTTGAAGATCTATTTCTATTTTTTGAAGAAACTATTTCAATTTGCAGATAAAAACTATGCGTTACACTTTCAAAAAATCCGTTAAAAGTATCGAGTAGTATTGAGTATCCAAATGAAAAGTATTGAATATTATTGAGTAATGGAAAGTAGTACAATTTTCCAGCACTAGTGGCAAAATCAATTACACATAATACATACATACGTATAATATTGCATATGTCGAGTTCTGAAATACAATATCATTAAAAAAGTTTTGATTAATTCAAATCTTACTAATGATTTGGTAAAATATAGCAAGATCAACATTGAATTTGACATTGTTGGTGTGTTTTGTTCTTGAAAGTTTTTTATATTAATTATTCGTAAAACTTTAAATTAAATTAAAATGCAAAAAATGTTGCCTGTTGTTTTTTATGTATACAAATATTTACATATGTACATTGTTGACATTTTTTTTAAGTACAATAATTATTTTTAATGCTCCTTTAGAAAAAGGACTACACATCGTTAATCGCCTTATTTAAAAGGACAATATACTGTCCGAACACCTATAGGTATACCAATTTCCTTAGGATCACTTTCTGAGTCCATTTAGTGGTGTCCGCCCGTCCATGGTGTAATTAAGCTTCAGGACATATAGAGATGTCCTAAGTGGTTTAATAAATATTTATTTTATTTAAAATCCCTATTTTCACTGAATCAGCCATATATTAATATATATATTTTTTTTTTTTTTTTATTATTTTATTATTTTCTTTATTATTATTAAATTACATTTTTCTTAATTCTAATCCCGCGAAGCCTTTGGCTTGTCTGCAATACAATACCTGTTCATCAGGACAACTGTTAATTTAATGTTGAAAATACATTTCTTTATTAGCACACAATTTTCAGTGACAATTGTATACAATTACCTTAAATCTAGTTCAAAATTCGTGAACCAAGCTCATTTTGGGATTAATTCAAACTCGGTCATACTTAAATCAGTCTTATTTTTGGATTACATCAAGTACAAATTCGTGCTTAAATCTAGTTTATAAAAGCTTATTAAGGGATTAATTCAATCTCAGCCATTCTTAAGGAGAACTAAAATTTTTGACGTGATGAATCCGAACTTGAATCAAGTATTTTGTACTCGGTATAAGAAAATCCGTACTTACCCTACTATTGACACCGCTACGGATTGATTTAAGTACGGATTACTCAATTTTTTTTGAGTGTACATCATCAACAACATTTTAAACAAAAGACAGAAACAATGTAGACTAAAAAAAATAAAGTTATTAGTCAGCAGTTTTTTATTTCTTAAGCTAGATTTACACGATTGAAATTTTCTTGAAGCATTTTGAAGAGCAATTTTGAAGAAAATTTCAATCGTGTAAATATAGCTTTATTCTACAGAATTAACTGCAAACTTCGAAAAATATCCGCTTTTTGGGAGGTTGTTTCACATTTGTCCATAACTTTGGTTCTACTCAGCCGATCTCGGACAAGTTTGGCCAAACAACTCCTTCTTGAGAGGGAAAAAATGCATTAAAATTTGCCAATTGCCTAAATTAGTTTTTAAGTAACCCAAGCCAGCAAAATAATTCTCAGTTATTAAAGAATCAAGAGTTGAAAGAATTTGAAAAGTTCTTAAATTTATGATAGCTTAACTGCACATAAAAATTATTCGTATTTTTGTCATATTTAGAAGATTAGACATATTTTTTATATTAAAATTCTCTCTGTAATAATACCTTTAAAAATATGTAAATTAGATCAATATTTTAAAGTATAACACACGGAATAACAAACTTAAAATACACCCGAATTTTTGGTGGACGATATAAAATATATATTTCGTCCAAAATTACAGTGACAATTGGTATCACTACACATAAAGACAAAAGATGTAATGTAATGATTAACGATTAATATCTGGTCGGAATAAAAGATAATGATGCCTTTTGTACGCTGCGCAGCATACAAAGTTAAATTATCAAATTTAATTGTAAAGGGTGTCCCAACTAGAACGCAATTTTTAAATTTAGCGCCATTCGAAATGCCATTGTTTGACATTTCAACAATTGTTACTGTTTGCTAGTAGAAGGTACGAGGTTAGTAAAAATGGAGCGCTACACGAATGAACAACGCATTCTCATTGTGAAATTGTTTTACCAAAATGGTTAAAGAGTCAACTGTAAAGAGATTAATGGAAAAATTTGCCGAAACTGGGTCTGTTTGTGATGTAAAGACAACAACGCGCCTTCGACCAGGTCGATCGACCGAAAATGTCGCGAAAATGTACGTGATGATGTCGCTCAAACTCCATCCACCTCAATTCGACACCGAGCTCAGCAAATTGATGTCTCCAAATCCACTATGCAGCGAATTTTGACGAAAGTTTTGCATCTTCATGCATAAAAACTTCAATTGACTCAGGAACTGAAGCCTGCTGATCATGGGCAGCGAAGGGAGTTCGTTAATTGGGTATTGGAGAGACAACATGAAAATGCTGATTTTGCCGATAAAATCATCTTCAGTGACGAGGCCCATTTCCATCTTGATGGCTTCGTCAATAGGCAGAATTGTCGCATTTGGGGTGAGGAAAATCCTCGAATGATTCAAGAGAAGTAAATGCACCATCAACGTGTCACTGTGTGGTGTGGTTTGTGGGCTGGAGGAATCATTGGACCTTTTTTTATGAAAAGTCAATGGTGTTCGGTATCGTGAAATGATAACCAGTTTTTTCTTGCCTAGAATTGAAGAAATGAATGTGGAGGGCATCTAATTTCAACAAGATGGCGCCACATGTCATACAGCCAGAGAAACAATTCAATTGCTGCATCAGTCATTTCCCGGTCGTGTTACTACGCGTTTTGGAGACCAGAATTGGCCGCCTAGATCTAACAAATCTAGATTTAACACATTTAGATATTTTTTTTTGGGATTTTTTGAAGTCGATGGTTTACGCGAATAAGCCGACGACGACTCAAGCCTTCAAAGAGGAAATTGGACGCTACATTAATGAAATGCCGCAGCATTTATCATTGAAAATTTCATTATGTCATATTTCATACATAACCTCATTCTGTGTACTTTACGATACAATAAATTTTTACGATTTTTTTTAATATCTGTATTTTATTTAAAATTTAAAAATTGCGTTCTAGTTGGGACACCCTTTATTTTTTAAAGTGTTAGCACACTATTAGTAACAATTAAAATTTTCGACAGATTTATTTCTTTGAATTATTGCAAATATAGAAAGCAAACTACATACTTGTATTGTATATTTGATAAATTGCTACAACTTAATTTCATCTGCATTTGTATTTGTAAATAACGAATGAAAAGAAAAAACATATTGTTTTAATTTAATCAATAAAATTAATATTAATTCAATGATGACGACATTATTATATATAACTAGCTGACCGCCCCGGCTTCGCTCGGTATTTACTATTGATTTGTATTTCATAGAATAAGATGTATTCACAACCTGCCTGCTCTTATTTATTTGCAAATTTGTACAGCATACTTTAGGAGACTTTTTTTTCAAATGTTGAATTTTTTCAGGAAAAAAATCATAACTGGAGAATGGCTAGACCGATTTTGGATTTCAAAATCAACTAACCATCATCACTCCTCCCTGTACCTTCCCTAAAAATTTTATGGCAATCGGTCGAGCCGTTCTCGAGTTATGGAGTGACAATCAAAATGTACACTTATTTTTATATATATAGATTTTTTTTATTATTTTTATCGTTTTTTATTTATTTCGAGTTGTTGTAAGTTGAACAAATTGAAGCACATACCCATCATCGGCTCCACTCTCATCACCATCATTATTGTAACACAGAATAAACCAATTTTACAATGTACACACTACTAAATAAATTCCTTCAAGACAATAATTCTTCTTCTGAACCAACAAAAATACGATAAAAAAATAGCAAGTAAGAGTTTATATTCGGCTGTGCCGAATCTTGTATACCCATCACCAAATCACTTATTATAGAACGAACGTTTGGTTGCATTTCATCTCAATAATCTTTCTTTCAGAACTGCACTTTGTTTATATTTTTTTCAGGGTGTAACATAAAGCGATTTACTTTAACACACAATAAATTAGGTACTGTGTAACTCAACTACTTTACTATAAATCTGATGGCAAGCGCCTTATACTATTATACATATGGTGAATTTCACGTCAAGAGACCCAATTTTAAAAATCGATGTCTTCCGATTTTGATGAAATTTGCACCAAGGTTAGTACTATCGGATAGTGGGCCAGAAACAAATTGTCAGCTCTATCAGTTAAGAAGTGCCGGAGTTAGAGGGGGTCAATGTTGGACATTTTGGTCAATTTTGGTTTTTTTTTAAATGAGTGTAACTTTTCACCTATTGGTCCTAGCAAAAATTGTCCAAAGGACTTTAGATAGTTATTTCTTCAATAATGCCAAAAATATTTTTTTTTTTAATTTTAAAATTTTTTTTTTATTTTTTTTTTTCAATTTGGGCCCTTTTTTCAAAAGAGCTTATACAATTTACATTAAGGCCTTCATAATCGCTTAATGGGATGCGAGTGGGATATCTATGAAAAAAATTATTTTTTAACTCAAGAATAGGATTTTTCAATATTTGGCACACGTTACATATATTTTGAATTAACATTAAACAAAACTAAATATCTGGTTTTATGGTTCTTGCCATTTTGGCTTGTTGACCTGTGTATTTCAAACAAAGTAATAGAAACCTAGAAAGACGATTTTGGCTTTTGAAACGTCTAAATTGTCACCACTGTGCACTCTGTGGTTATTCTCAAAAGTGGCAGGTATGCCAATTATAGACCAACTTTCACAAAAGTCAATAATATAATTTTTATATAATTATAACTGATCTGTCTAAAATTTCGGTTCGCTGTGGATGTTTATGTATATAAATGATTTTTCGGTGGTAGACCTCATAAGAAAGCTATGGCCTATTACTGGCCGATCATTATAAAATTCTGTAAGACGGTTTATATGTACATATATGTAAATTATTTGTTTTGAATTCCAACTTAATAGTGATTTTTATGACATTTATGCAGGAGCTACGGTCAATTATTTTGCATGAAACTTATTTTTGCAGAAAATTTGTATGGATTCGGGTTTTCTATACACATTCATGTACCATAAAGCCATATTCTGGGAAAAGGTTTAAATGGGGGCTATAAGAAGCCGATTCCTTCCATTTTTAATAGGACTAGTCACTGTATAATAAAAAAAAAATGTAATAATATCGCGGTAGTCTGAAACTTTGATCTATAACTCGGAACTTACTGGACGGATTTTGCACATTTCAATACCACACATTTCGATGTATCAAAGAATGTTTGGTAAAAATTTAATTTTTCGATGTCTTTTTTCTAAGCTCTATCGCGCCTTCAACAGTCGGACGGACATGTCTAGATCGTCTTAGAATCTTACGAGAACCCATAATATATAGACTTTTTGGTGTTACGACTAATATTTCGATGTGTTACAAACAGAACGACAAACTTATTATACCCAACATACATCTTTTTGGTGGTGGGTATAAAAAAGGGGGGAAAAATAAGGAAACTAAGGGATAGAGAAAACTAAAGGGAAGATGAACTACAACAACTTTATGTCTTGTGTACACATACAATCAATTGCAGTCCATTAGACTATTACAATTGATTACGGACAAAGACAAACAGTCCTAAACAAATAAACTCATCCGAATAGATTTTTTCGTGACAATCTGAACAACGATGTTTTTTCTCCTTAAGCTGGTTCCAAAGCCACTGTTAATACTTCCATATATACAAACGTACGCACATATTTACGTATAAATTTGTATGAACTCTGTACATATACTACATATACTTTCATATTCGTCCAATTGATTTTGTTAAAAAAAATATATATGTATTTTCCATAGAACCGGATCTTAGCTAGATGCACATTGTTACATACACACATGTGTAAGAATAAACGACATACATTTAACATTTCAAATTCCTTGGCCTTTCCCCAAATATAAGTCCTTGCTATCGTAATGAAGTTTTGATATTTGTTGGTGTGTGGGTGTTTGTGAGTAAGTATATATCTGTATATTTGTTTGTTATAATTTAAGTTGCAAGTAGTAATACGACGCATTGCTGACTTGTTATGTGAAAAAAATAAGATACAATTCAATAAATTGTTATAACTAACAATAAATAAAGAGAAATTATATTTGCAAACAAAAGAATTGATAAAAATATTTGTACGTTCGATTGTATTTTCTTGACTAGGCTTTCTTTAGACCTTAGAATTTCATTTTTATAATAAAATTAAAGCCGTTTTAAACGTACCTTGTACTTTCTAAAAATACCTTTCGTTCTGTGTGTTTACGTATGTACATTAGGGTGGCCCCGTTTGTATGGAGAAAATATAACGTATCGATGTTCCCGGCTAATATGAAAATTTGATTCATTTTAAGACTACGTTTCTCAATTTTTTTGTCCTGGGGTCAATGTTTGGTGAGCAGGATCAAAGGATAAAAATGTTCTTTTTAGAGTTTTTTTATTTTTTTTCACATTTCTTCCAAAGGAACTATATGTAACTTTGATATCATATGAAAGGTCTTTGAGGAGCGCATTCAATGGGTTATCAAAAATTAAAAAAAAAAATTTTTTAAATTCAAAAATTTTGAAAATTTCAGACAAAATTTTATTTTGTTTTATTTTTTCATAGAATTTACTTAAATAAACCCAAATGGTTTTTCCCGTTTCTTCTAATTTTTTTTTAAATATACTGCAAATATTTCCATGAAATTTTGTATACGATGTTTTTATGGTCAAAAAAGAAAGTGTGAGGAAAAAATTAAGAATAGGTCCACGATTTCTCATAGCCCCCATACAAAAATCTTCCCGAAATATTGCTCAATTATACATAAATGCCAATAAAAATTTTGAGTTCGGTCCATGTTTGACCATAGACCCCATATAAAGTCCTTACCTAATATTCACTGATATACGTATTAATCTGGTACAAATACAGTTACCAGGTTGATAATCGACACATATATAAATTATTGTACTAAATTGTATGATGATCAGTCCATAATTGGTCGGTCCATAAAAGTCATTTATCTTTATATTTATCTTGTAAATATCGGTATCGACTCAAAACTTTCCACAGATCATTTACATATACACAAATATCATACTGCAAAAATTTGTGAAGGTCCACTACCGAAATTTACGTTAATACTAATACGTATCTTAAATGTCCTATAATTTTGTTGAACTTCGACGAGAGATATCTGCATAAAATTCTTTGATAAGAAATTTAAGAAGATTGGCACATGCTTTGTCATTGGTCACATATACGGACCACTTACGAAAATCAAGTTACCCCTAAATAATATCTAATAATTATGGATGTCGAATCAACGTTTTACACAGATCAGAAATTGTAATATGTACAGAAATCACACTAATATCGGTTATGTGGCAATTATGCTACTGAATTTTGTTGCTATCAGTCCATATTTGGCAATAGCTCCCAAATTAAGTTCACTTCCGAGTATAACAACCAACTCTTGTAAATAACGTTATTGAAAAGAATTTTAACCAAATTACATTACTGGATAAATGGCCTGTTTCTACTATGGCACCCATATACATACATATCTCTTGAAAATAAAGTTGTTGAGATCAAATTCAACCAAAAGAAGCCTCTTTTATAGCCAGTTTCTTAATTTGTGGTGAATACGAAAAACTGTGTTTTAATTTAATAAATTGTTAAATAACCCTCAAGATTGTTACGAACATCAGAAAAACTATGTAAATTATGGTGAGAATAGGTAATTACATCAATATAAAATGGGTAAATTGAGATAAAATTTCTAAACATTTGAAATTAGTTATGTTGTTCGTAAAATTGCCTTTCAAACAATATATAAAATGCTAAGCTGTTAGTATTGAAAACACTGAATAAGGGCATTCTAGTCCTATAACTAGTGTAGTTTGTATATTTCTCATTATATTTAGGTGGAGGGTATTTAAGATTCGGCACACCCGAATATTGCACACAAACTTGTTAAACTTACCAACTTACCAGACATTGAATATTTCAAATAAAAATACTTTAAGTGGAATTTGTAATTGTTAAAAATGCAAACATTTTATTTATGCATATTATGTAATACATAGATAAGTACAAATGTACATACGAGTACCTACATACTTAGTTTACCCTGTTCAATCAAATTCAAATCTTAACTATTTATTCTTATTTATTCATGTTTTTTTTTTGTAATTGTTATTTGTTCTGTAATCAAACTCATAAATTTTTACACAAAAATTATTATTTAAATAAATATTTTAATGTAAATATTGTTTGGTATTATACCTACTTACATACATACATATGTATGTATGTGTCTACTTAATGTAAGTAATTGCAAATTTAAGTATTCAATTTTAAAATGTATTTTGGTTTTCATTGGAAAGGTGAAGTATTGAATTTGCTATGGCTTGTTAACCCAGTGTGACAATTTTTCCCGTGTTATTTGAAGTATTTTAAAATTAAATACTCGACTACGTGATATGTTAACCGAGGAATGGGATGGATTTAAACAAAATCATATAAAACGGAGCAGCCAATTAAACTGTAGTTTTTGTAAAACCGAATTTAGTAAAATTTACTTGTGTGATAACTGACTAATCATCCCCTTCAGTAACTGGAACTGATTCATATCACCAAAAAAGAAATCGATCGGTGTGTTTTAAGAATATGAGTCAGCAAGTAGAAACATACAAGTTTTCTTGTATGGATATTGAAATTTAAAATAATTTTTTTACTAGTTTAAGAATGATAATGGATGATGATAGTCTTTACAATATATTGTAGTACTGATAATAAAAGTTCAACTGTGAAATAAAATTTTTAAATAGTAAATGATTTGACTTCCAAAGAATTTCATGAATTCTAACACAAACATTTTATTAAAAGTGACCAATTTATTCCTAAAATACATGACATTTATTCAAGGATAATTCGTTAGGATTTTTTTCATACTCGTATTTTATTTATATTATATGAAATAACCAGAATTTTGTGATATTTCAAATAATTTTTCAATCAACAATATACATATTTCCCACAACACATAATCACTCTACTGTTCAATTGAAATTTCCATAATTTGTGACTATAATAAATAACCAGAAGTTAATAAATATTAAAATAACAAAATTTGAATGACAGGGAAAGAATTTACAATATCTTTACATAGAATAATATTTGCAATTACATAAATTGTACATACATACATACGTACATACATACATATGGAAAACAATATTTCTTCGTCAGTTCGTTTGCTAGTTTTTTTTTAAATTATTGCTTTTTTAATCAATATCACAAACATTAATTTTTGGCTAATGAAATTCTTTGTTAAATTGTTTGACACGTGCTCAAGTTATTTTTTCTATTTAAAAATTATATGACAAAAGTTAATTCCTTTTGTTAAATGAAATGAATGTCCTCAAGTGCATTCAGCCTGTTCAAATATTTGACACAATAAGCTTAAGCACTATTTTCTGCAAATGTTTCTTAATTTTTCATAAGTATTCTAATATTTTTGTATGGTATTTTATTTCAAGTTCGGACTTGGTTATTTAATATTTAACATTTGTATAAAATATGGAATTACGCTTACTGTATCAAGTAGTAATTTTTTATACCCTGCGTAACCCGTCGTTTCATTATCTTTTAATCCAGACTATTTGGTATTTTGCGAATCTCTTTTAAGAATTAGCACTCAAACGAAGTATACTGATGTCGTGAATAAAGTTCTTATGCAAAAATATCGCTCTATAAAATCAATGACATCATTCTGCAGGAGAAAAAATAAAAACCTGATTTAACGAAAACAATTGATGCCTAATAAATTCAATATTTAATTTTCGAAGTAAATTCAAAATTCCAAAGATTTTTCGATTAATTGACAACAACTTCTTTTATAGGGCAAAATATGTTCGGAACTAATGCATTAACCAAAATAAATCCACACTTAAAAGTTTAATCACTAACTTACCCTCTTATTCCTTAAAGGTCTACTATCGGAAAAGTACTTTCCTAATAATTATTTTGGATGTAAAAAGCTTATCACTTTAGAACAAAATATAATATAATATCTAAAAGAGATTATCATTTTACAAACAGCTACAAAATATTTTTTATTCATTAAGAACAAAATATTTATATTTATAATGTAATATGAGTTACCAAACAACATATATGTACATATTTAGTAAATCCAAAATAAAAGGGTAAAAAAGCGAAAAATTCTATAACTGGTACTTTTTGCTATTATTTGTGTACGTTATAGAATTTTTCTCTTTTTGGCTTTGACTAATCCCGTTATTTTGATGATTATTAAATTCGCAATATTTGATGGGTCTACGGTTTTTGGAATTGGAAATTTCTATAAAAAATGCTTTAATTGATGGTTTTCATTTTACACCCAGGTAAAGTAACAGATAAAGCCCTTTGTCGCAGTAATGTGAATCCCTTCCGATGTTGCACTTTTTTCTATGTTCAAAAAGAAACTACAAATGAAAAATGATTTACTTTAAAATTTTTTGACAAAAATCCAAAATCCAGAGTGATTTTGATAATGAGATAGAAATATTTGTTATTTCAAATGAATTAAAAACATGGACTGCGATACTAATGAAATAATGAATGCATTTAAAATATGTAAAAGCACCCCACAACACCTAATAATGTCTGTTATGATATGAAATCAGACAATGAATAAGAAAGTGTGTTATTTTATATGTATAGAACTTAAAGTTGGCAACACTTTTTGGCGGCCATTTTGTCAGCTGTCATGTGATTTATGCTTAGTTTGGATTGGCATTTCAACATGTATAGACTGACGCCTGAGCAACGCTTCCAAGTTGTGCAAATTTATTTTGAAAATCATGTTTCTGTTCGAAATACGTCCATTTTACGGTCACATAATCGTCCATCAGACCAATTAATTAGATTAACTATCGAACGTTTTTGCACCAATCATAACCTAAGGTAGCCAAAAAAAAAATAGGTCACAACTTTTCAAGATTGAAAGGGATTAAAAAACGTTACTACTAGCAGAAAGCTGAAAGTGTCCTCTTTAACCCCATATATACTCTTGCACCTGCCTGGACCGACCCGCCAGTAGAACACTTTTTCGTTTGAATAGAATTACTGAAATTATTTTACCATGCCTCATGTAGGTTGTGCGAGGTATTTCATATATAATTATCAACATTTTTACGATTTTTTTTATTCCATCTCTTTATGCTACTTGGGTACACAATATCATGTAATTCATGTAATAAAATGATAAAAGCCATTGGTATTCGGAGAGAAACTCAGTTGCTAAGCAGTAACAATCGAATTTTAAAATATTTATAAAAAAAATGGAGAACTTTAGCTATAAAAAATTGTCCGAAGACGAACAAAAATCAGGATGATGTTCCAAGTTACGTTCAAAGAAAAGGAAACGTATTTTCTTCAGCACCGAAATTCTATTCGGAAAGTAAAAACCAAAAGAATCTTGAAAGACCACCAAAATCACTTGACAACTGTAGAGATAGTTGTAAAAGGCGGAAGCTTAATGATATCAATGAAGAAATCGGTTGTGAAAATATTCAAGAAACTTTGTAATCTCCGTTGCGATCACAAAAACAACTCACGAAACTCAATATCTTTCAAAAAGTCTTTAACGCTAGTCCGGATTCTAGAACGGATTCTTAAAAGTATTCCAACGCCAAGCGATGAAAACCAATTCTCAAATGGAAAGGCGTCACCCAAGGCCACTATTACAATCACAGCAATCACAGCAAACTTCAAGATCTACTTAACACATTGAGTGCCACGTCGTACGTTTCCGTACGACACCTAACCCGTCGTGGGGTGCCACGTCGTACGTTTCCGTACGACAGTGATTGCTTTTACTTAGAGCCTGTAGTTTTTTTATGTACGACACTGAGTGAAATTTGTTGCGATTTTTAAATAAAGAACCCTTTACTGAATATTTTCGCAAAAGGATGTATGGGTCTAGGATGATTTTTTGAGTTTCTATTAGTGAAAAATGTATGAAACTTATTTTTTTATTTATTATTTATTAAATTTACAAGTAATTTTATATTATATTCATTTTTGAAAGGATACAATAAAGTATACATATTATTATTTTAGATGGGCGTATTTTGGGAAACACTGCAGGCACAAGGGGGCATTTTGGACAATAAGTACTCGTTTTTTTCAAGTGATTCCTGGCTGTTTTCCGGTCCAGCTTTTTTTTTGCAGTTGCGTAACACAAAACACAAGAACGTCGAAATGCATTTGTTGGCATCTACCCTTTTAGTTATAATGTGTTTGCCGGGGTTTACTGATTGCGGAGATGTTAGATCCAAAAGGTCATTAGCTACACGTTGACGGAGTTTGCGTATGTTGATATTTTTCTTTGTAGCTTCCTTATAAACAATATGCGCGTTTACTATTGACAGGCCAAGTAATAATTCAATTGCCAATTTCCTATACCACTTCCAACCTTTGCGTAGGGTGGCACCATACGAGACCATTTGGTCCGATAAATCTATACCAGCTTTAACTTTGTTATATTCAATGATAGCTAACGGTTTTGACTTAACTAAACTTTTGCGTCTTTTTGCTGTACCAGGTGATGGCATATTTGGATCATCTTCTTGATTTGAATCGGTTATCTTCACTGGAGCATGCTTTGTTGAAAACATTCTGACATCTCGCGTCGTACGTTTTTGTACAACAGCGACTTTTACAAATGCATACCCGTCGTGCAGTGCCACGTCGTACAGAAATGTACGACACAAAAAAGCCTATATAAAATAAAAAGTAAGGGTCACAATGGACTAGGGATATCTCAGAAATCGTTTTTTATCACTAATACGCGCACTTAACAAAAAAAATGTTTGGCCTCCTGGGAAGGTTTTCGTCAAAACCGCTTGGCACTCAATGTGTTAATAATACAGCTCAACGTTTGCTACAATCGTTTAAAGAAAATAATTAGAAGAAATATGGAAACTGCAATTTAACTCTCTTTTGCAAATGGGGATGTGATGGTTCTTCTGGAATGCAAGCAATCCGTATGTGAAAGTATTTCAGACACATCAGTGATGGAAAATTCAATACTATTGTACTATTATCAGTACTTTTTCATATTTAGTACTCTGTACTTGTTGTACTGTTTTGCTTTGGTCCCTGTTTAGAAAGCCAGCGTTGCTATTTTTATAATCATTGACAACATATACGTTGGCACAAATACGTTATTCATGTTATTGTTTGTTTGTTTACAAAAGTTGTTAATGTTGTTCAAGCAACCAATTCCAAGGTATTTTTATTAAATTTTTCGTACATTTTTGCAATTTTCATTTCTTGTTTGAGATTTTTTGTGTATCATATGAGTTTGCAAACGGCAAACATATTGGTGAAAGATCTCTTAATGATATGGCATTAACACTAACAAAATGCTCATATGTTTATTATCTTAACCTACAACAAATAAAAATTTTTTAAACATATATTTTTACATAAAAATGAATTAATTTTTAGTTTGTTGTTATAATAGTTTTTTTTTATTAAACTGAATTAATTTTATTTTTGAATTATTTTTAAATGAATTTTTAATTTTATTTTTGAATAAAAATATGTTTCCTAAAAAGTACCACAATGTTGAAAAAAGTACTCTTTTTGTTGACGGTCAGTTCCATTTGAAGTTTTCATTTTTCCATCACTGAGACACATATATGTTTACGTTGTCGTTGTCGTTTGTACCATTGCGATTGATAAAACATCTTGATGACTCGGAGGCTTCGACCAGTACGATGCAAATAAAGGATATTTAGAAAGATCACACACTATCTTTTACAAAATATTGCAGACCAATCTATTTTGAGTTTAAACAACTGAAAAACTCATGATGCAATTAAAACAGAAGTCTGTGATATAAGAGCCCAAACTGCAATAATACAGTCACTGGAACCAGATAATTGAAGTAAGTGTCAGGCATTGACTGACACTAGGTCGTCTTCCAGCTGCATTATAAGCCAAACCACATCAAGTCTCGAAAAAAGCATTAGAGAATACTGATGCATATGCACTTGGACTATCGCCGCTACATACAAGAACACGGTATGGAGCACATACTAAAAATTGGTTATGATTTGGATTTTGGCCCTACAGAATTAATAAGAAACAATGACACCAAAGAGGAGTTCAGAAGTAAAAAAGAAACATGTTCAGGATGAATGTGAATTGGCCTCCAAATTCGTGAGATTTAAGGCCGATTGACTATTTTATGTAGGGATATGTAAAGTCGCTAGTCTACGCCGATAAGCCCGAAACTTTTGACTACTTGAAGGACAACATTTGATGCGTTATGTTGAAAAAAGTCAACAAAAATTCGACCTCCAGATTAAACTACGTCCGAGCAAGCCGTGGCGGTCATTTGCCATAAGTCATATTTAAACTATAATGCCAGATGAATATCTTTCGAATAAAGTATGTAAATTTAAAAAAATCATCTTTTCAAAGTTCTATACATCTAAAAAAAACACACCCCTTATAATTATTTGCTTCGGAGGATAAGCAAGGATTGTGTATGCAATCAAGATATAACAATTTTGCCCATAATCGTTGATTGTAAACAATGTTTTTCGTCAGCATCATATATTGCTGACACAATTAAATCAAGATTCTTTGTACTTTAGATGCCTAAATAGGAAAATAAAATATTCAGAAACATATTTTTGAAGCAAAAACTTTTTCTGCCAAAAATATGAATATTGTGGAATACTTATTTGTCAGCTGATAAATATCAGTCATATTGCCAAAAAAAAAACCTTATATGAATGTTGACATACGATATAATTTGCATTATACTTAAACGTTTCATTTAAAACCATCTATAAATCTAATATTAATATTAGCGCTGAGATAAAGTTCAGTTGAGATTGTTATTGTGTTAAAAAATGAGACTATCCAAGACTGCATGAATTCCTAATTGATCATAAGTCACATATAAAGAGTACTTCAGATGAACAGCTTAACGCTTAATTAGTTTGTAATACTGTAGGACCAGGCCATCGAAGCCTCTATAATGCACATGCATTAATTTACATACCTGTAATACTTAAGTTTGTGTTAAAATAAATTAATATGTACATACATAAAAAAATAAAAATAAATGTTTCAATGTTTATTAACAAATCAAGTAAATAATTCAGTAGGTTAGTGAGTCGTTATACAAAGACATTTTGGCATTTTGTAACTGATTTTTATTTAGGATTTAATTAATTTAAATTTTAGCGGTTTGCTAAATAATTCCTTTCATTATATTCTCTTATACGTAATAATCTCAGTTTCTCTTATATTAATATAATAATTCTCCTTTTCATATCATTTAATTATTCTAAAGCCTCTATAGGTTTCATGTCATTTACTAGATACAATTTTATCTATCGCATTTAATACGCCAAGGCAAAAAAACTTCAAAACAAGTAAATTATTCATAACTTATCAGATGCACATTAAACAAAAACACAAAATTGTCTTGAATGGAAAAATACAAAGGATGGTTACAAGTGAATAAATTAAATATCAAGTATGTATAATGAGATAAAGATTCATATAATAGAAAATATTATTCTTTTTTAATATTTACATTATTTATAAGTACATACATACATATGCACATATGTATGTGTATGTATGTATATTGTTAAAGGTTTTATGTATTTTAATTTCACTTCATTTATTCTTAATTAAATCGAAACTAATATTAGAATTTTTAAGACTATACAACTTAATAATTGTAGTAAAAATAACAATTATTATTAAAAATTTTACTGTACGATATACTTATGTACATATATGTACATACAAATACAAATGTACCAGTATGTTATCTACAATATAATAATAAAAGTTTTTTCTTTTCTTTTAATTTCTTTATATGTATATTGCATTGTTTTTTTATCTAAGTTGAAATTATTTAACTTTTGAATAAATATTTAGGAAATATAGACTACATTATGATACATACAGTTGTTTCTTTGTTGTTGTCGTTTCATGTAGCAGAGTTAGAGAGATTACGGAAAGTGATTACATTTCCTTTTAATAGACTTATAAAATATTTTTATATTATCTAATAATATTTATGTAATTATAAAAAATCTACTCGTATGTTTGCGTGAGTTTTTGTAAAACCGTTAATTACTACATATAGAGTCACTAACTTTGTTTCAAACAAGTCTTGCAGTACGACTAGTACTTACTTACAACATATGAGTACTTAACTTACAAATCCATACATACAATAGTTTTAAGATATATATCAATTTACTCATATACATACATACATACTTAAGTACTCTATGCTAGATCGATCCACAAAGGACGAATAATTTCTTAATTAAAAATGTTTATGTACAAATTTAGAAAAGATACTTTAATAATAATAAAACTAATCAAATAACCTATTTTTGGTATCAAAATTTCTAGAAACAATTACTTCTATCTTGATTTAGTTGTGACTTTTCGTCACCACTTATATTAGTTACATTGTGGTTTTGTGTTGCAGATTGCCGCTGGGGAGAATTATGATGCTGACTGTGCTGAACTTCATCATTGTTTGGCAATTTTTGTGCATGCCGTGGAGCCGCAAAGCCTTGGACTGAATTGGGATTTGGTGAGGAAGTCACTGTTATAGATGGTATTTCTGGTATCATGGTACCTTTTAGTGATGAAGCACCGGTTGGTGTACCCGTACGACTGTTGCATGCTGCTTGAGCCGGCGATCCCGTCATCGAACCCATAGTGGCTGTTAATGGCATCATGTTTAAATTCATTTGTGTTGGTCTAACGGCAATGGCAATTGGTAAAGAAGCTTTACGATTTAACGAATGTCATCCGTAAAAGTATTGCGTATTATCTGCCGATACTCCCCGATTGAGATGACGTGGTATTGTGCTGTCGTAATACACGCTAGATGATGTCGGGACTCCCACTATTGAATGTGGGCCCGTATTACCGCCTACCAAAGATGACTGAGGTGTGCTCATCATTCCCATACTTGTCGGTATCAATTGTCTTCGTAATGTTCCAGTATGTGAATGATGATGACCTGGAACCATTATTGTTCCGCTCAAATATGAAGGGCCGCTCATGTTTTGATTTGATGTTGTACTTAAAATTGAAGGAGTGAGAATGTGGGGACCTAAAATAAATGGTAATAAAAATATGTATCTCATTTAATGTTGGTTTGTTTTTTTCTTATAACGATAAATCGCGCAAAATATTGGGACAATTAATTTTTAGTGACATAACTCAAAGAAAAATAAAAAATTACAATAGTTTAACTAATCACAACTCTTTTAACATTTTGTTTAATAAAATTACTTCGTTTACACCTAATACTACATTTCAACTTACGCAAAATCTAATCTAGTACTTAAGGGATTTTGAGCGAAATCTTGTTCATTTCTACTAGATTTCCCATACAAAACAAAATCTAGTTCGTCACGAGATTTTGGCAAAATCTCACAAAATCTTGCAATACAACTCTGAATTTCATACTAAAATACTAAAAAATACAACACTGAATAAGAAAAATTTGACAGTTCCACAGAAATAAATTTAAAAAAAATAATAAGAGCGGGATATAAAATAAATTTGCGGCAAACTACACCGTATACTAAATAAATAAATAAACATTTCTTTGTTTTGTCTGTTTTTGTCATTGCCGTCAACTTCGAACACCGGCTGTTTATTTGCCGGCTCATTCGAACATTTTCTATGAACGTTTCTTCTGGCATAATAGGCACATCTTGCTTATAAAACGAGCCGTGGCGAGTCTATAATATAAACGTATTTAGTTAAATTACGCCAACTTATTTCCCATACTTAGGTGTGTCCATTCCAACCTCCTATATAATAATATCGTATAGTACATTTGCAGAAGTTTGTGAAACCTTATGTTTACAAATGCTGATGTTTTTTTTACGCAAAAATGTTAATTCCGATTGTTTTTTTTCAGATCTGGATGTAAAATATATTAAAATTTGTTTTTGTCTCTCAATTTTTGTTACTCAAAGTTTACAATATAATTTATTTTTTTTTTCAATCAGCTGTTTTTATTATGAAAATGAAATCCAACAATATATCAAAAAGTAGTAGTGTCAACGTCAAACATTTTCTTTAAGATTTCAAATAAAATCTACTAGATTTTGCGTAGTTTTAAATGTAGTATAATTGATTTTGGAAGACCCTTACAAATTAAAAAAAAATTAAGCAAATCAAACAAAAGTACAATATGCATATTAAAAATTATAATAAAAATTATTTTTTAATTATTAAGTTAACAATTCGATTTGTTTACACAGTTCGTTTAGTTTCAATTTAAGCAAATTATTAAAATATTGTCCTTCATTGTGCATGCTAAATAATGTCTCATTAAAGTACATTTAGAATTGAATTTAATATTAATTAAAATTTTCAAGAATTTTATATAATAAAATAGATTTTCATTTTATTTTCGTTGTGAAATAAATTTTTTCTTGTGAAATTTTTGTATGTATGTCGTCAGAACTTCCTATAAAAAACAACCTCATTTTGTGCCACAAACTGTATTCCTACTCTATGTTTAGATTTTCAGTTGAAATGTTGTTAAATAGAAACTTAATAGTAAGTAAATTCATTTTGATGTTCGATTATTAGCAACAACAATTAAATGATCCTACAATTTCATGTGGAAAGTATAATATAAAAATTTCATTATTCAGCATATGAGTATTCAATTATAAGTTTTACGAATGTAATTAAATGAGACACTGTGACAGACTGTACAAACAATTAAATACAAATGTATTTACATATTAAATTTATGCATATAATGCTCGTACAAGTCAATTTCATATTTAACTTTAAAAAATGCAGTTTGTTGAAAAATACACAATTTTTTAAAATATGCATGATATTTATTTGTAACATATGTAAAATTCATTTATATATGCATGTCACAATATAAGACCAACAATAAGTGATTATGACTTTACAGTTAAATTTGCTGGATTGCATAATTACTTTGCAAATAATCTTTTTCAGAGAGCAAGAATAAGCTTAATTTTCTTCATAAACTTTTTTTACTTTTCAATTCTCCCAGGAACAAATTTTAGTTTGCCCTAGAGTTGTAAGGATAAATTTTCCAAATTATTTTAAAATCAGTTTTGTATATATACCGCTTATTATATGCCAGATGTTATTGCAAAATTTCCTTTAAGTTGATGTTTGCCAAGTATAAACTATTTTCAATATACAGTTTGATATCCTCGCATTTCAAGTAATAATTGTTTATCGTTTATTGAGCCTTTCTTGAATAAAATCTGTGTTTGGTCAATGTTAGGAATTTGATGCATATACTCAGATTACAAGATGTAAATTTTAACGTAATTGCAATTAATTTTTTTTTTATTTTAAACTAATGTTGCTTAGTTGCGGGTTTAAACGCAATAATTTTCATTCAAATTAGTTTACGTTATCACTTAGGTCCGAGTATTGCGGTTCTGATTCAAAGTTTTCTTCCAAAGAAGGAAGAATGCCAACTTAATACATATAAACAACAATGGATAAACAATTTTCGTCCGGCACTTGTAAATATGACTTTAAATATTTTATTTTTATTGGTTTTAATTCTTCTTTAAGCCTTTCCTAAATATTTTTATAGTCACATAAAGTTTTAAACATTTAAAAAACATTACAAAAAATGCATTCATGTTAACGCAAATACGATTTGTAGATCACCTTTGGAAAATTTTCTCCATTAAACAACCAATTTGAAACTTTTTGTGGCACTTGTAAATAATTAAAATTAATTAGATATAAGATTTGAAGTAGGTACTTATGTTTAGTTTGTTTTTAATGAATATGCAATAAATAAATAGAAGTAAAAAACATATTTCTTATTATAAGATCATAAATTATAGGTAAGAATATAATATTCCAGTCTTCTCAGGAGTCCCTTGAGTATTTTCTTTTTTTAATTTAAACATATAATGTTCTTCGGCATCCATTGGATATTTCCATTTGCTTAAACTTCTGATTTATTTTTTTTGAAATCAAAAAAATATGACTTTAAATATTTTGTTTTTATTGGTTTAGGATGTATTAGAAAGATACTCTTTTCCACTTTAACCCTTAAGCCAACACAAGAGCCTGGCCAGGCATTTTTCAACATTTTTATAGATTTTTACTTTAGATTTAGATTATATTTTTATGAATTCCTCAATTAAGGTACTTTGTCCAAAAAAGTAAAAAAAAACTTACAATTTTTTATCTGTAGGCGTGGTAATTACTCTCAACATGTTTGTAACACCAGGGCCCAGCCAGATCCTATACTATAATGCAGCAGTTAACAAATGTCTAGTTTTACAATGAGCACTGAAGTAGACAAAATCCTTGAAACAGTTTCAAAATCTGACACTATTATGATAGATTGGCAGAGGCAATTACCAATGAAGAAATGAAGACGATGTTTTTGATATTGAGCACGAGTTAGAAGTTGATAATGAAATTAAAGATTTTTAATTTAAATTCATACAAAATATAAAAAGTCCCAGCGAGGCCCTGCGGTTCGCTTATGTTATTATAGCATTAAAGGAAAGAAAAAAATTTAACCTTGTGCTTATTCGATACAAAAAATACCCTTGAATCCTTTGGACATTTTCAGATTTATTATTTTGAATTGCGAAAAACTCCCAGTGTAGTTATATAGAGAAATCAGGGGAATTTTTGTATTTTCAAAAAATATTTCTTTACTTAATTTGTTTGTGCTCAATTGGATTGAGGTCTGGGAACTGCGGAGGATTATCTAAGGTTTTTGGACAATGATTGAGCAACCACTATTTCAGAATTTTGGAGGTATGCTTATGATCATGATCCTGCTGTAAAAACCAGTTCTGCGCTAGTTCTAATTTGTCTACAATAGTGGCAACATTGTTTTTTAATATGTCGAGATAATCATACTTTTTCATTGATGCCGCCATACAACCCGACCATTACGAAGTAACCACCATGTTTTACTGTCTTGGTAACATATTTTTGGGGATTTTGACTCCAAATATCTCCAACTTACTTTCATCACGTGACATGCTATGGGCACTGCTACACGATATTTATTGAATGTGTAGCATGCAATATTGATGGATCGCGATCCTTATCGCAGAATGACCTAAAATATGAAATCCAGATCGTGGATCTCGTGATAAATTTTGAACGTGTAGCATTTTCATGATATTAAATCATGATACGTCAGTAAAAAGTAAAATAAATAAAATAATATAAAGCAGTGCCCTATGACACCAAATCATTTTTTCTTGTCGGTTTTAAAACCAATTCTGACAATATTGGGGTCTATGACACCCCTGATTATGAATCGTTTAGTTTATATTACTTTTTTTTAATTATTTATAGAAATTTATAATTGTTTTTAAAAGTGCGTTCATTTACGTCTAAATGTATTTTTTCAATTTATTTGATAATGTCCTTTAAAGAGATCTTTAAGAGCTCCTTAAATCAATAAAACGCCATTACATTATACCCCAAAATACAAATATTAAATGTGTAAAATAAAAATAATGCATATTGCGCCCTAAGGGCGGGTTTTCATATGGCGTCATATATGTCATCTATCATGATTGCAAACATAGATGACGCCATATAACAACCCGTTTTCATAAAATTGCCAACAATTTGGACAATTTGACAACAAAAATGACATAGTGAAAACGCGCCCTTATGAAATTCATTATATAAATTGTCAATACATTCATACAGATTTTAAAATGATTTACTATAAATTGTCAATGTACATATTATTGCCAATGAAATAATGGTCTGTTATTTTTTCGCCAATAAAAGTATGACTGGCTTAGTGAATGGATGGATGCCGGAAACGTATAGATGATATTAACTGCAATGGAAACAAATAATAAAATGCCGTTAACAGTAACAGTAAGGGCTTGGAAAAATTTGCTTTAGCAAACATAAATATAACAAGTGAATGCAAAAAATATGCAGGAGTTTATGTAGCAAATCCAAGTTGGATTCTTTTCTCGATATCTTCCTTACATTATTCTTAAAGTTGTTGTTTTAAAGCTGATTTTATATTGAAATTGCTTGATTATTTTGGGACATGCCGATGCACATTGCTGCTTGAGCGTATGAGTAATATTTATTAATTATTAGTTACTTTAATTGTAATTTGTTATATTGTTCTTTTTTTTAATAAACAATGACAATAATATTTTAATTTAATATCCAAATTTCTATAACAATGTATTATTAGTTGTACATATTTAAAAATATTAAGTTATTTGTTTTAACTTATAACTTTAATTTAACTTTTAACTTATAAGTAAGACATGCACTTCTGACATTGCATAATTGATATAATTTTATTTTATTCAAGAAGCCAATTTTTGGCTTATTGTATATTAAGCGCTTTATGGAAACTCTAATAATTTATCAAGTTGCATATATATTAAAGGCTTCTTTATAATTCCATTTGAAATCAAAGTGGGGCAGTTTGACAGAAGTGGATTAATAATTCACCACCCGGCCATATACAAGGTGACGCAAAAGTAATCCTCCTATCAGAAAATGCTATAAATTTTGCGAGGCCCCTAATGTCAGTTCTGTTTTGACATTTGTATAGTAAGCACATGCGAAATACACGTTAATACACAATGTTACGCTACACTGCTCCAGAACGCGGAATATTGCTGACTATTTATTTGACCAATAATCGGCCGGTGACAGCCAAAAAACATCGGAAGTTTACTTTTGCGCCACCTTGTACATATCTACATAGATAGGTACAACACTCTTGCAATTTAGTTGTAATTTATTCATACAAACAGATGTTAATAAAAAAAAGTACAAGTCGGTATATAAATAATAATAAAGCACTTGTTTCCTTTCTCAAGTGATACAAAGGATGTACAGATTTATGTAAAAAATCATAAATATTTCGTACATGTGTTATTTTTTTCTCGTACATACAGTTTTATTTTTATTGTTTTACAGCAATTTATTGTCATGCATCGTACATTGGTCTATACTTATACATAAATACATATGTAAGTACATATGTAAATACTTATATACATAAATCCATGTACATGCGAATACTTGCAAAATTGTTTGCAGTCTCCAATGAACGTAAATATACACATGCAGACACACAGAAATATAAATTACTTATTTACATATGTACATGGAATAGCAAATAATACTACTCGCTGAACTCTATTACTTACCCATTGTCATTGTCCCACTAACGGATGGAGAACAGACTCCCATGCTGGTGTAAAGTGAGCCAGGTGGAGGTGGCGTTGTTTGTCTACTTCCGACCAATGTTGGACAGCCTATTGGCTTGCCACTGCTGTTATTGCTATTGTGTCCTGCGGGCATCATTAAACTATTGTGTTGAGATGTTGAAGGCATGAGCATCGTTGTTGCTGTGCCATAATTTGTAGATGAATGGTCGCCCAATGAGCCGTATGTACAATTTGGTATTGGAGCATATGTCATGTAGGTCTAAAGGATAAAATAGAGAGAGCACAAATTATGAAAACAACAACAAATTAATTACAATGTAAATACTGATTATCGCAAATTATTAAGTACCATTTAATTTCTTTAGTATTATTTATACACGTGGCTAAGATTAAAACAATTCAAACCTACATATGAACATATACATATTTATGTATTTACTTATTGGTTTAACTTAGTACAGTATAAAAATGTAAATGAAGTTTTACTCAAAAGTTCTACTACCAGAAATGTGTGGCGGAAATTTAACATTAACAAATGCCAACCAAATTTGGAATATTTTGGCACATTTTCTAAGATTCCTGTTGAAATATTGTAATAAAAAGTTGGCATAGTTTGTCCAAAAGAAACTTTAAGGTCTTTAAGGTAGTTTTCAAAAGCTGAAAGCATATTTCGAAAGGACATTTGTATGAGGCCGATTGTAATGTAATGGATCGATTTCATCCAATTTGTATAACAACCGTCAATACCAAATTTTATCGAAATATCTTCAAAATTGCGACCTGTAAGTTGTGCACAAGGTTTACATGGACAGCAGATTGGCGGACGGACATTGTTAAATTAACTCAAGAAATGTTTCTGAATTGATCGGTATACTTTAAGGTGGGTGTTACGCAATTATTTTAAAGCGTTACAAACATCAGCATACTCGTAAATTCACTTGGTGAACATTTAATGAAATGGAAGGAAATAACCAATAAATAAAATATGTAAAGGATACAAACTGCTATTATTTCGATTGAGTTCTTTCAAATATACTACAATATTTTTGAAACAAGCCGAGTTTTCCTCTTCAAATGCTGTGTATAAGATTTATTTGAAATGAAAGTTTCAGTGTAAGCTCGAAATTGTTGCTTCTTACTAATAGGTGAATTTAAAATGCCAATTTTAAAACTTTCATTCCTGCTTTTAATTAAATAAAAATCAAAAGTGCATGTGAAAACTTTAACCCGGATCACAAGAGTTTTTCCAAGTACTTGGAGTACTGATGTCATATAACAACTTTAACAAATTGATTCTTTGTTGAGTGCATTTCCGTACAAATTGCAGTTCTTCAATCTGTCAGTCAAAGCAATTATGCAAATAGTTTAAAACATTAAAGGATTTCTGAATTGCAGCATCTGATGATACAGTCAGCAGAGAAAAGGAATGTAAAAACGAAGAAAAGTTGTCACATTTCATAAATTTAACAAAAGTAATAGTTTTGCTGAACTTTTAATACCAAGAAAAGTAAATATGAACAAAAAATATAAATGTATGTATGTATGTAAGTTTGTTTACCTCATTTCTTGTTGAAAGACTTGGCACTGGCATTGGACTAGTCAAGTCAATGTCTGCATCAATGTCAGATATATCATCTGCAAAGGAGCCGCTTAATTGTGTATCACGTGCTGTTGGCTCATGTTGAAATTTGTTATTATCACCAGCACCAACCACACCGCCACCACCAATAACGCCACTACTGCCCATTTTATCACTGTTATTTTTCTCGTTGTTGCTACAGCTCGATAAACTATTTTTGCGGCAAGAACGCCTTCGCTGGAGGGTCAGTCTACCAATTACGAGAGTCAGACACAGCAACATGCCGACAGCGACAGATATGATTAAATACAGATAGAATTGCTCCTGATTTTCTGTAAAAATATAGAGAACAAATAAATACAGAGCGAAGAAAGTAAACAAAATATAAAAAAAAATCAGAAATTAAAAGAATAAAAATAATAAATGTTTATTTGAAGAGTAGTTTTTGTTGGCAAATAAAAGAAAAATAAAGTGGTTTTACGTTCTACATATCATAGCATATTCAGATAACATTTATTATACCCTACACCACAATAGTAGGGAGGGTATATTGGATTTGTGCATATGTTTGTAACGCCCAGAAATATTGGTCCAAAACCCACCTTAAAGTATACCGATCGACTCAGAATCACATTCTGAGTCGATTTAACGATGTCCGTCCGTCCGTACAGGTCGCAATTTTGAAGATATTTCGATAAAATTTGGTACGTCATATTTATTCGGGCCACTATGTATGGGATTGAAACTGGTGGAAATCGATCCATTATTTCACCTGGCCCCCATACAAATGTCCTCCCGAAATTGGGGTTTACCGGTCATAAATCTTTGAATTATGCAAGTATGCAAACAAATTTTACCACAAATGAGTAATAAATGAAGCTAAATGACATCTACAAATTTCGTGAAGATTGGTCCATAATTAGTCGTAGCTCCCATATAAGGCCCACTTCCGAAAATCACTTAAGAGAGCATAACTCTCTTAAAAATGTTGGTATCCAAATAATATTGAACGCAAATATGTTTCGTGTATATACATATAATATGGTAGAATTTTATGACGATCGGTCCATGACTAGTCGTAGCTCCCATATAAGGCCCACTTCCGAAAATCAAAGGACCATAAATCTCTTAAAATTGTTGTTATCCGAATAAAATTTAACAAAAATGAGTTTCTTATATACAGAAATAATGACACCTAATTTTATAATGGTCGGTTCATAATTATTCGAAGCTCCCATACAAGACCCTCTTCGTTATTCACTTTAACCTCCATAAATCTTTTAAACGTATTTATATCGAGATAAAGTTTAACACACATAATATTTATATTCACGGAAGTCATGCCACTAAATTTTTGTATGGACGGTCCATAATAGGCAATATCATCCATATCAAAAAAACGGTTTCATTGATATACTGGGTGTATGGTCGGGCTTGACCGACTATACTTTCTTAATTGTTTTTATTTTGGTTTATGTATTTGTTTTTTTTTTATCAAACAGGACGACAAGCTACTTAAACGTTATAAGCCAATCGCATTTTATTTTATCAGACTTGTATCCCAGCAACAACTTTACTCACAAATTAATTTAAAAAGTAATAGGAAATTTTCAAACAGACTTGTAAGTTCATAGTCTACTCGAAAAAGTAATTATTTTTGTTCGCAATGTCCCAAAAATAGTCCGTTATAATTTTTCCACTTTCAGCAAAAAATTAATAACTTATTTTTATATTTAAAAGTTGTATAAAAATATGTAGTTGTAGGCTGCTTACAACAAAAAGTTATAGAATAAATAAACAAACATAACAAATTCTAAGAAAACTTATTGCAAACTGATACTAATAATGATTGTTACTTCTTTAAATCTATTTTTTTGAAATATTTTTTTCGTTTTTAAAATAATGAGCTTTTTAAGACATGTGTCAAAAATAGCTACGAAATAATGCTTTCTAGAAGTCATTAAATTAAGAAAAAATGTAAGTAAAGTTTTTGCTGGGATTCGTATGGAAAAATAAAATCAGATATTTACTCCCTGGCCAACGATGTCGAACGATAACGTTCGCTTAGATAAGACTTAAGACACAAACTTTTTATCGTATCTATTTTTTACTCAATCAAGTTTGTTTATTCCACAATCAAGTTTTTGTCTTAAGTCTTAGCGAAGCGAACGTTATCGTTCGACATCGTGGGCCAGGGGGTTATTAATATTTTGATTTCTTGCTACATATTTATTATTTTGATTGGTTTATCATAAACCGTATGTTTATAAATTTATCCAAAATAAAGCAAAGACAAAATCTCAAGAAATACAACAAAATTATTGAAGCTAAAAAATTAAAATTTATTATAAATATTATAAATATTATAAATAACAATTGGGGCCAAATTACCGCATTCGATATCGAGTAAAATTTATCGTAATTTTCTTATATCATTGATATTTCCTTTATTTCGAGTTCATTAAATTTAATTTTTCATTAAATTATTTTCACTGAAGGTAGGAATGTTACATGAAAATTATTATTAAAGTTTTTGTGATAATTTTCTTATTTGAGATTATGGCAATCGATATCGAGCAACAAATTTAGTACATTTTATCATAATTTCGATATCGAAATCATTTTTCGATACGATAGCTCATTCATTCACGAATGCGGTAATTTGGCCCCTGATTTTAACACGATTCAGTCCTCTTAGCGTACTTACTAAGAAAATCATGTGTGAACATGTCTTTACTGCTAGTTCAATTGTAGAGCTGTGTCGTTCATGAACGAACGGGTTAAAATGAACGGATCACTTCATTGAACGGAATGAGCCGGTCATTTAACTGAACAGTTTTCGTTCAATAGTGAACGAATCAATTTCGTTCAGCTGCTGTTTATCAAAAGACAAGAAGAAAATTACATTCAATAAAGGTTGTATTCATTCGTTCAAAGTGAACGATTGAACGAATTGAATGAACGAATCAGTCTCGGATAAATGAACGAAAATTAATGGTCACTGAAATGAACGACCGGGCACAACTCTATTCAATTGCTGTGTTTGAAAACGGTTTGGTAGGTTGTGGAATATATTTCTTTAATATATCGTTTTAGCTCTTTGGTAGGCGAATCTTTTAAAAATGTGACTGGTAAAAAGCTTTTGTCTTTTCAAATAAAACACAGCAAACGTGAAATTGCGGTGAACAATTTCAACACAAAAGTATCTTATTTAGTTTGTGTAAGAAAACCTCGATTGGAGCCTGGAATGATCCTTTTGTGGTTAAGATAGGCTTTTCTTAGAAAGAATTTATTAGAAAATGTCAAAATGTCAAATATAAAATACACAATTGATGACAGCGACTACAGGTTGTTGTCCATGCTGATTTTTTCGTTGCTGTCAAATTAAATTAATTTCTATTTTTGTTGGCGAAAAAACATAAACAGTGTTGGCCATATAACAAAATTATTGAAGCAAATTAGTGCTTAGAAATATTTATTGTTATACTATGTTATTATATTATATTTCTATTATGTCATAAGCGTGACCGACCAAAAGAAAATTTAACAGTTTTCTTTAGTCTTTAAGACTAAAAAGGATTAAAAGAATTTATTTTTTAAATTCTCAAGGAACCTGTTCTTTAAAAAAAAAATACAATAATTGGCACCACTGAAATATAAATGAATTGCGTCAACAGCTGTTTATATTTTCATTGTTTTGTTGGATTAAATCTGACAAGTGTTTTCTTGTTTAAGATTTATTATTTTTAACGTTTTTATTTACTTTTTTGTTGTATTTTAGTAATAGCTTCTATAAAATTAAAAAAATTATCTTCTGCCATTATTTTATTTAAAAAAGTTCGAAGAACGAATTTATGTTTTATTAAAACGTCAGATTTCGGGATCAGCTGCTGACTATGTAGCTGTCGTTATCAAAATACTTAAGTAGCTGGCTAAAGGGCTAAGGGCGTGTAAAGCTATGTGTCCACGATGGTCAGATATTACAACGTTGTCAATCTACCAATGTGCTATAAATGTACTGACATTGAAAAATTTTTAGCAAAAGGTACATTGTCAGTTAACACGATTGTAAGAAAACTAACAATTTCATTTGCACACAATTGTCACACAATAAATTTATCTGTCAATCGAAATTGTCAGTTTACACGGTTGTCGGATTGTTGTGTGGTATTGTCAAATTCGTTTTGCAGCTCTGTGTGCGTGTTTAAAAATTTTATTAATGCACATTTTAATTTTATTCTTTAATTTTCTTCCATTTTTTTCAAAAATTTTATCAATGCACACTTGTTTGTTTATTATTTATGTATATACAGAGTTGCATTTAGAAATAATTTCTATGACAATGATGCCATTGGCAGATGCATAAAGTTGCACATATGACAATGAAAAGTGTTTGTAAATTGTCTTAAAATTGTGTGTATACACGATTGTTAGATGTCTGAAAATATTTTTGTCTTCCAATGTACTGAAAATGCTTTTTCTTACAACGTTGGAAGACAAACATTTTAAGTTTACACGGTTGTTAGACATTTTCTGGACATTTTTCTGACAACGTTGTAATATCGGATAATCGTGGACACATAGCTTAATGCTTAAGGTACATATACACAACGTGTTTTTACATTGTGTATGTCAAATTTTACATAACGGAGTAAAAACATGTAGTTGGTGACCTCAAAAAATTTGCAAAAAGCAAAAACAGAAGACAAACTTTTAATTAGAACATGTTCTATTTTCTTATGTTCAAACACATGTTTTTAAATGTATATGCCAGGCGAAAAGATTTGTCGACGTTTAAATATCTGCGCTATCATTAGCCGACCGTATGAATAATTTGCATAAGTGAAAAATTAAATATTTTTTTATCCCATTTTGATAATTTAATAACAATGATGGGATAGGATGGGATAGGATAGGATAGGATAGGATAGGATAGGATAAGATAGGATAGGATAGAAAGGGTTGTACATCATGTGCACTTCCACTCGGAGATCCTGTGGTCCATTGTGATTCCCTTTAGTAGAAAAAGAGTAGAAAGGTAGAAAGATAGATTTAAAATGAAAGAAGAACCAAAACCGTCTGATAAAGAGAGAAACAAGGAAAGAAAGAAATATCCCCTTACGGATTTGGAGTCGCCGTAGAATGTCCCTTAAATAGCCACCCTATTCCCCTAATGAAACCCAGAATGTTACTCGGTTTGCAGCCAGCAACATTACTGAGTTCGTCCAGGAATCTATTTCCTAGCCACTTAAGTCTATGACCCTGCAGCCTAGGATAGTTGCACATGATTTGCTCTATTGTCTCTGGCTCCTCTGCATCTCCACACACCCTACAGAATGATATAAATTATTTAAAAATTTTTGATACAAGCTCCAGATCTTGTATATTAAAAAACGAAAAACCCTAAATCAATATTTTTGACGCCGGCAGTTAAGTGACGCTACCAAAAATTTTTTAAAGAAACGACATGGAAATTTATGTGTGCCAAAAGAATAATATTTAATAATAGCGTATCAGCTGTTGCAAATAATCATGGCGATGTCACGTGTAATTGTACATACAAGTTGGTGACAAAAAAGTAAAACCCTTATGTAAAATAATCAATTTTGACAGACATAAAGAAAAACATGTGAGTTGTAAACTTAAAAATTTTAGATCAGTTAAAGAAAAGTTAAAGACGACCAAGCAATAAAGAACAATATGTACCCTATGTCAAATGAACATAGAGTGAAATTTAGGTATTTATAGAATATTATTTTATTTTTCCTTACAAAAGGTTTTAAAAACCACCTATAAAAGCTTAGATTTACAGCACGAGTGCCCAAAAGTTGTTTATGTAAGAGCAAACACCAATACATTTAAATAAAAACTAATTTTTATTCAGTATTTTTTGTTGTAAAAACCAATACATATAAAGAAACAACAAACTTTTTTAAACGGCATCATACTTAAACAAAAACAAAATATACCTTGACGATCGCAGTCACCAATAGAGCATACGAAAGTGTTGTTGCTTTGCGCTTGCGTGTATAGAGTGAAGTACGACAAAAAAAAAACAAATAAGGCAAAGTTGTGTGCGTATTTCGTATTGCTAGTGCTGAGTGCTGTAAGGAGTATACAAAACACACATCCTATAGCTAAGAGTTTTACAAATACAAAAGAGCACCAAGAGTATAGGGCTTGGGCACTCTTGATTTAGAGACTACAAGAAGATCCAACATAATATGTTACCTATAAGTCTCATTTGGTTAATTTGAACTTAAAATTATAATATTAGGTTAATAATTAATGACCGTCATATAAAATATACCAACTCAAGCGTCAAATTTTATTTATAATAATAATAACTAATTGGCCGATTGAAAACTTAAGTTATGTGACAATAATTATTAATTGTTTTTGTTAATATCTGTAGTTTTACACTTTAAAGCCTAAAATTATTACTTACATTTTGAAAATTAGAGAACAGTTAGCTGGCCAAGAGTCGGAAGAGCTTAATCAAGTGTCTGATTCTGATTGCAGCCATTTATATATATGTACGAGGTCTTATCAAAAAATAACCGTTATCGATTTTCGCATTTTTTCTGTTATGTTGATACACATGTCTGTTATATATATTGGTAATATCAGCCGCTTTGGATTGTTAGTTTGTTTTTGACAGATAAAAAGATTAGTCGTTCTTCGATTTTTTACTATTCGAAAAAAATGGATCAAAGAAAATGTATCAAGTTTTGTGTAAAAAATTAAATTAAATGCGCAAAGACATTTGAAATGTTGACTGTGGCGTTTGGCGAATCTACTATGAGCAGAACACAAGTTCAATTGTGGTATAACCGGTTTAAGGAAGGCCGAGAAGATGTCAATGACGATGCTCGTCCTGGTCGCCCGAGCACGTCAACAACCGATGCAAACATTGAAGCAGTGAAGAAAATGATTTTGAATAATCGTTGAATTACTATCAAAGAGGTTGCTGATGATGTTGGCATATGGTTCGGCTCAAGCCAAGGAATTTTTACCGATGTTTTAGGCATGAAACTTGCGGCAGCGAAGATTGTTCCAAAATTTCTAAATATTGAGAAAAAACAACGTCGCATGGACATTGCTCTACGACGCTCCAGATTTTCTCAAAAAGGTCATAACTGGTGACGAATCATGGGTGTATGGCTATGACATTGAAACCAAAGCCCAATCATCCCAATGAAAACGTCCAGAAAAGCCAAGACTAAAAAAATCACGTCAAGTTCGGTCAAATGTGAAGGTTTTGCTCACTGTTTTCTTCGACTGCAATAGCGTGGTGCATAATGAATTGTCACAAGGTCGTACGGTCAATAAGGAATACTACCTTGAAGTTATGCGCCGTTTGCGCGAAGCAATTCATCAGATACGCACAGATTCGCGTGAGTTTTTGGCCAAAAACAAAACCGTTTTCATGCCTCAACCACCGTATTCACCGGATTTGGCCCCCGCTGAATTTTTCCTCTTGGCAAAACTGAAGACACCATTGAAAGGAAAGCGTTTTGCTACGATTGAGGAGAAAAAAGAAAAATCGAAACAGGAGCTGTTGGCGATACCAAAAAGCGCATTTCAGAAGAGTTTCGAGGATTGGAAAAAACGCTGACATAAGTGTTTTATATCTGAGGGGGATTACTTTGAAGAGGACAAGATAGTTATTGATGAATAAATAAATACTCTTTGAAAAAATGTAAAAAACGGTTATTTTTTTATCAGACCTCGTATATATATGTATAGTATGTTACCTGATATCGAACAAATTACCGAAAAAATAACTACTACTCAAAGAGAACAAGTACAAGTACAAGTAAATGTGAAGTGAACTATTACGATATAATGCAATGATTTAATTTTATTCTAACTTTTACATTTTGTATATTCACATAATACATTTTCTTGGAAGAACTCACTTTTAATGTGGATAAAAGCTTTAATCCAGTTGACAAGGAAACCAATGACGACAACACGCTCTGTGATGATGTCATCATTAGTGCAATTCAGGCCAATTGTGCCCCAGTCATCCTCCATTTGACACCTTTTGCGATATATGTAATGAGGAGAAATTGGCAATGCATCACCATCATCTTCATCATCACTGCCATTTCCACCATCAGTAGAAGAATTCTCAGTATTGGAGGTTGTCATTGATGAGGAAATTGTCGTAGTTGCTGGAGAATCTAATTCATTATTGAAGAATATTTTTGACAGTTCGTGAATTGTGTTAATTTTATTGAGTAATGATGTTTCGACTTTATTATCATAAAAGTTAATATTACCATGACGACCATAATCATTATTAACGTCATCATAACCAACATTAACTTTGTCGTTATTATTAGACTAATATCTAACATCATTATGATCATCAGCGAAAAGGCACATACAACACAGGAAGCCATTGAGCATTAATTTAGTTACAATTCATTTACAGGTATTCTAAGGACTCTGATAGGCGAAGAAGGAAAGCTGACGGCAAAAGTTGTACTATGCAGTAATATGAATGTATGTATATATATATGTATGTATGAAAGCATTCATGTATTTGTTAGAGCACAAACTCTTGCAAAGTTTATATACAAATGCGACTAATTGTGTATTTGCTTTTAAATGTACAGGTGTGAGAATACTCGTATGCAGTGTTGCCAATTTACTAATTTTAGTGCTAGATCTAGCACTTTTTAGCATTTATCTTACGATTATTGGTAGTTTTGAAAATTGTTTATATTAATTTAAATTTTTTACTGTAAAAATATTGTACTGTTTATGAAACGTTATATTATTTGACGATTTTGAAGATCCTATACCTGTAGCTTTATCCATGTATTCGAATTACATACATGTTGATAAATTTAAAAAGTCGGTTAAACTATGAAAAAAATAAATAATTTATAATTGGATTTTATTTTAACATTTTGGAAAATAGTACATTATTTATCTAAAAAATTATTATCGTAATATCAGAACTTTTATATTTGTACACATGAATTGAAAGAGTGGGATGAAATTTGAATTTTGAAAATTCAACTAAATAAAGTTTTTCCCACTTTTTTCTAATTAAGGCCCCGATTATCGATCATAACACCAAAATGTTGTGTTGTCTGGACTATAACACAACATGCATTCATTTAAGATTAAGCCGATAAGTGTTGTGAATCGTAATCCAAGTTTACAACATACAACATCAAAATACTTATGCTTTATAAACCTGTTGCAAGTTTTTATGAATAAGGAGGTTAGTGTTTTGAACGGTAATCGGTGCATAAGTTTTGGCAACACAGCTCGTAGGTAAAGTGTGTAGGAGCTTTTGATTTACATTGCTACAAGTTGAATACGCAACACACTCTAACAATGTTCATTTTACTTTGTTGTATGTAAAATTAGAAAGAGAAACCTTTTAACATCTAAAAACTTTGTTACTAATGAATATTTGACAGTTAACATCCACTCATTCTTGCATTCATTCTCTATTTTTTATTTTAAATTTTTAGCAATTGTTCAAATATGTACATACGTTTTTGTACATGTACATACATGCATATGTTGTATGTGTGTATGTATGAGTATCACAATCTGGAACTAGTTAAAAAATAATTAACAAATTTATTGTGTCATGGGAATTGTGGGTATTTGTTCAGAAATTTAAAAATTAATTCGTATGTACATGAATAGAGTATGTGTGTATATCGTTACCTAAAATGCAAAAAGTTGTAAACGCAAATTACCCAATGTATTGCATTTGTAATATTTATTAATTGCCTTTCTAATACAAAAAGATATAATATCTTATAATTACAGCATTAAAAACCGATAAGTTATTAACTACTCGTATTAGGAAACAATTTTCACAAATACATAAATAAATTAATATAATAATAATAAATTGAAGATGAATATTACCATTAATAATTATAATAATAATTTTACCATTAATAAATTCATAAATAAATAAAAATAATTTATAATCGTAATAAATGTACTAAACTGTTGGGTAGTATTAAATAAATGTGATATAAGTATGCACCTAATAATACGTCATTGGTAGTATTCCAATAGAAAATTTAAAATTTTATTGCGTTGCTAGTGAATTGTAAAAAAAAATTATAAACTGATGATGTAACGCGATACTCAAAAGTTCTGGTGAGGAGGTAAATGTTCTCTTTGCATTGGGTTCTTTAGTCGTGATACTTTTCTGTATAAATACGATAGAGATTCCAATGATGCGTTTAGAGTATAAGGATATGCTCTCGAATCTTCTTCAGCAATATACATATATAGCGAGTTATGTTTTTAAATGTTGTATTTATTGTCTCATGTCATTTCCAATATTTCGGATGCATAAAGAAGTGTGGATATAAATCCCAATTTACACGAAGCAATTTTTATTGAAAAGATTGATGCAATTTCCTTGAAATATCTTCGGTGTTCACACAGCACAATTCTTATTGCTTAAATAGCTTGTATTTTTATTTGAGACTATACACACATTTGTCTACACACATGTATTGTGAATAAGAGAGTAACACGAATTGCTAGTACAATCAGCTGTGTGCTCGTCTTATCTTCCCCTCACTCCGTTATCTAACGAAAACAAGTATCAGCAAGTAATCCACTTAGATGAAAGAATTGCTTCGTGTAAATTAGGACTTCGATATGTTCTAGCGAACAACAAGGTTCCTAACAGTTTTCACTGAGTTATATATTCAATTCGTAGACCATTAGCGTTTTGCAAATTAAAAATTCTGTTTAATTCATTATTTAGACTATCGCTTTTATGCCGATTTGATGTTTTTAAACAACTTAAATAATGTTAAATATCATCCGCGTACGTGTGTGAGCCGAATTTTTTGTGGTAAATCATTGCATATAGTTAATAGAGAAGTGGACTGAATATTAAAGTATGTCTGATAGGTATCATAATAGTACTAACTTTCAAGCTGGTTATTAAAAATAAACAATTTTAAATTAATAAACTAAACCAAAATCAAACCCGCGGTTACAGAGTTAAGAAAATTGATCTATTAGAGTGTAGCCCCGGGTTGGGGTGTCATTTTTAAAACTTAAACTCGAATACTCCTTAACTACGCCCGTTAGGAGCAGCCCTTTAGAAATGGCAGATTCTACACTAAATAAATTTAAATTATTTAAATGAATTAATTGACGATGTCAATAAATATGTTAAATTACAATTCTCCCAACAGACCAAAAAATAAGTAAAGTATAATAGTACTTTAGAAGAAGCTTTTTTTAAAAAAAATACTAAAGTTTTTTTTAATCATGTTTGATAAACTATTTCCTTCACAATATGTTTTTAAACATAGTATATAATAAATAGTATACAATAAATAAATATTAAACATGCTTGTCATATTATGTCTTTGTTAATTTTGATTTAAAATAAAAAATTATATTTGTAAAAATGTTTTGTTTATCCAAAAAGTTTTGATTTTTCTTTGGAAAAAGTCGATGTCGAACGATAACGTTCGCTTAGATAAGACTTAAGACACAAACTTGATTGTAGAATAAACAAGCTTGATTGAGTAAAAAAAATTGATACGATAAAAAGTTTGTGTCTTAAGTCTTACCAAAGCGAACGTTATCGTTCGACATCGTGGGCCAGGGGGTTACTTTTTCCTTTTTTAACTATGAATGCCATTAAAGGTTTTTATTATTTATTTTTTTAAGGAGAAAGACTTGTCGTCGGTAGCCAAAGCTCCGAGTTTTCTTATTTGCAAGCATAACCAAATTCTACAATTGTTGAAATAAGCTTATTCTACAATTGTAGGTCTAAGCTTATCTTTATTTAGTTTAATTAAATATTATTTGGAGAAGCTTTTTCTAAAATTGAGAATATAAGCTTATTAAATAATTATTTCAGTACTATTATCACGAGGGTTCCTTTTTGATTATTCTACAATAATTTAAAAGTGTTTTTCTATAGTTTCTCAAGTTTTTTTTAAAGCTTAAGGCTTATGCTCGTAAGCTTTATTATAATATTTTTCTAAAGGATTTTTGTCTATTGGGCTGTTATGAATTTTTTTAGGTGCAGTGTATGAAAATACATATGTAAGTATACATGTATAAACGTAACAAAAAATTAAACTGGTAGGGTTTCAATTCTTGTTATTTTTTGATAAATTCGAATAAATTTACTGGGAATAGACATGTGTGTATACATATATCCTGATAAAAATGATTAACTGTTTTTTCAATTAGTTATTGATGTATTGGTAATTATTCATATTTCGATAAACCACATTGAATCAAATCGTTTTATAAGCAAATATATATTTACACCCATGGAACTTTTTTATTCCTCCTATACCGGGTGCGCCATCTAACGTTTTTTTTTAGTGCTTATTTCGTGAATGGTTACACTTAACTCATGTCTGATTTGACAGATAATTAGTTTTATCCTTCCGCTGAACGAATATGGTTGTGTAAACGCTTGAATAACGCTGGGAAATAATGCGACATTACTTAAAAAATCATGGTAATGTTGCAGAATGTGTGCGAAATTTGCGTACGGATTTTGGAAGAAGAGAAGCACCGTCAGCCTTGTATGTTCGTTATCTTGTGAAAAAAAGTGAAAGAAACTGGCCTCATCGATAAGCCAAAGCGTGAAAAGCCAAAAACAGTGCGTGAATATTGCTGCTGTGGCAGATCGCAATGGCGATCGCTATCGGGCCATGTTGAAAGAATTTTTGTTCACAAAAATTGAAGAGGGGGATATTGGCAGTATTTGGTTTCAACAGGACGGCGCTACGTGCCACACAGCCAAAGTTACACTCGATGTTTTGCGCCCTGTTTTTGAAGATCGCATTATCAGTCGCAGAGCTGATGTTGTTTGGCCACCTCGGAGCTGCGATTTGACACCGTTGGACTATTATTTGTGGGGTGCCGTCAAAGATAAGTGTTACGCCGACAAGCCAGAGACAATTGACGCTTTAAAGGACAATATTCGTGAAGCTATGAAATACAGCTGCACACAATCGATAATGTGCTTAAAACTTGGACCGATCGTGTAGGCTACTGCATGGCCAGCCGAGGCAGCCATTTGCATAAAATTATTTTCCATTATTAACCGGAAGGATTGTACTTTCAAATAAAAAAAGAAATTTGAGAATATATTCAGTAGTTTTTTTTATAGCATTTTCAAAAAAAAAAATTATTTGGCGGACCCTTTATTGGTTGTATGTATTTAATGCCCTTAAAACAATCAATTAAAACTTTTGCATTTCCTCCCTTAATGGCGTTTATTGTTATTGAAATTGTAAAAAGTTTTTGTATTTCGATTGATTTCTTCTTCATTTTTAATTTCAATGACTCATTAACCTCAATACTTGTATTCAAAGAGTATTACTTGTAGTAGTAGTAGTAGCAGTAGTATGAACATACACCCACTCATACATACATGCAAAAAGTTAGTCATTCAATCAGTTATTACTGGCAATCAATAAAAATTATTTCAATTATTAAGTAAGTAGCATTAATGAAAACATGTTATAAGTAATGCATTAATGAAAAAGTGAAGTATTTAACTGAAAAGCACAAACAAAGGTGGAAGACATTGATTGCAATACTTTTGGTTTATTAGTCGTTCAAGACAGATGCGTTGCAAGAAAGTGGCTTCATTACTAAAGTAATCTCTTTTAGGTGGTACCTACCCTCCAAGGAATTGTCGTTGCGTGAAAGTATAGATGGCATTAGGGTGGTTGTGGGTTCACTGGAACGCATATTAAAATCATAGGGAAAGCCGGAATTTGGTATGGCGCCCTGGAGTTTAGGTGCCTGTGGTATGGCCTCGCCTTCCTTGTAGAATTGATCCTCATCGTACAGTTCATCTTGGTCTAAATCCAACTCACTTTGCTGTGGCTCATCTGGTTCTGGTGCGGTTTCATAGCGATCCTTAAGTACTTTACGCGGTACTAAAAATGCAAAATACATAAAACATGATAAAGAAAAAGATGACGATTAAATGCCGTTTATATATGTAAGTGGATTTTTCATAAATAGTAAAGTAGGTATTTATGCATGTAATTTAAAATGAATTTCTTTTCTTATATTCTGTTTCGTTTTTTTTTTTTTGTTTGCTCTGTATGTTTGTGTGTGAAAGTATAATTTACTTTATTTACACTTGTATGAATGTAGATTTAAATAATTTACGTATATATTACGTAGTACTTACTGCAAGTATAAACGACCTTTAAATGCATGGGTATATCGTTCTTGCAGGGTCTTCCGAAAGTACCAGCATCCGCAGTTATAGAACATCGTCGTCGCCCGTGACAAATTTGCATAACAGTCTCCGTGGCATATGAAACCAGGCAGGCTAAATAGTTGAATGTAAAATACAAAGGAGAGCAAATAAAAATAAAGTGAAATTACAAAAAGAAATGAAAAGGCGCACAGATAGACACACATACATACATAAATATAATTTTAACAAAGACTTGATAAGAATTGTTCATTTTCTATTCTTTCGTTTTATTCTTTGAGACATGCAATTATACGGTAATATCTTGCTAAACATAGTCAATGTTTGTGTGTGTGTGTGTGTGGATGCGTTCGACTAAATTAAGGTGGCAACCCTAATTGCATAAGTATTACATTATACATAAGTACATTCGTATGTCTGTATGTATGCATGTAAATATCTACCCTGTCGGACTTTGAGTTTACTTAAAACTAACTCATGGTCAATCCAAAATAAGTCACAAGTGACTCAAAAGCTAATTCATTTTCCATGTAAAACGCTATTCAGTTTTTCCACGCGTTGTCATCAGAATGAGTCTGTACTCACTCACTCTGCATAAGTTTCAGCTAACCACAAGCTAGCTCATTATGAGTTAGAATTAAAAGAAATAAAAATGAAAACAAAACAAATATGTATTTACAGAATCAAGGCAGAATTAGTCTCTACTTTCTGTTTCGTTCCGAATCAGCTGACTTGATTCTGTTAAATAGAAAATGTGTAGAAGTCGTTAGTTGCTTTGTTAATTTGCGTGCCGTTGTGGACGAACCTGTTGAAAACAAAAATTTGCTAAGTAATTGTAAGTGACAGCACAAAACAGCTGACATCTGCACAACAAAAAAATTGTTTGGTTTATTACAAAAATGTTCAATTTCTTTGAATTTAATTAAGTTTTTGTATAAAAGTTATGAAAATAAACCATGGATGACGAAAAACTCATTACTTTAGTCGAAAGTAATGACATATTGTACAATAAAAAAAACTTTGATTTGTATTTCTTGATTTATTTTCGCGGTGTGTTGTCTGTTTACCTAAAAGAGCTGATAAGTTATAACGGAATAACTAACTACGACGCGGAACAGAACAGCAACAGAAAGTAAAGACTAATGAAGCATTTAACTGTTATGATCATGAAGAAAAAAGTAAGAACTTGTTTTTCTTCTTTTGTTCTTTGCATTTTACTCTCTTTAATGATTGTTTAATTCTGCATCAGCTTTGAGTGAGCCAATGATTAGCTTCATACTTATCGAGAAGAAGTCAAATGTTTTAAAAAACAAATAGTTCATGTCTGCATCATTTTTGAGTTAGTTCAGAAGTCAGTTGTAAATGAGCTAGCATTAAGTTAACTTTATTTTGAGTCAGCTCACAAAAATCCGACAGGGTATGTATATGAATATATGTTTGTGTGTATAGCTATTTTGTATAAACTTACTCTGTTTAGTACTTACTCTGTTTAGTATTTGTATCTGGAGCATTTTGTGTATTGTTATGCGGGCATTGCACACTTTTGCGTTCTATGTAGCCAAAGGAAGCACTGTATATTGCAATCCTTGAATAAGGATTGCATACAAGTGGCATATTGTCATTTTCACAAGCTTCTTTCGAACGAAACTCATCTGCAATGATTGGCGAAGAGAAAAGCATATAAAAAAGGAATTAAATCGAAAAATGCAAGAAAAGCCATTAGTTTTATACACTTAATTTTCTTCTCCCAACTAAACAACATTTGCGAATACAAGAACTTTAGTTCGTAGACATGTAAAAGCAAAAAAGTAAAAGTTGGCGTTGAAAATGAAACAAAATAAAATAAAACTATAAAATAAAAAAGAAAATGTATTTATTCTCATTAAATTTCCATAACAAATAGCAAACAATAAAAAATTTACAGTTTTCCATGACTTTAAAGTAAAATGGCGCTTTGAAACGAACCGCAGTTATCATTTAGCATTTAGATCCTTTTTATTTGCCAATTTTCAACTCAAATTCCATTTCACATTTTCTTAAGTGCGATTTTATTTATTTGTATTGTTTTTCCTTGGGCAAATCCAGAAATTATACTTGGAAAACAAAAAATAAGTTAACATGTATATCTCTAAATAAGATTTTTCAACTTGCTCTTACTCATCTGAAAACGTCCACAATATACAATTAAATAAAAATGTCAATTGTATTTAAAGAGATGTGGTGAGATTTTTATTTTATTTGCCACAATACGAAATTATTGTGAAAACATTATTTTAAAAAAATAGAAAAGCTTATTTTTGTTTAGGGCAAGTGGAAAATTAATTAACTTAAAGCCAACGAAATTATATCTTATATGTGATAATGTTAGAGAATGTCTTATCACTTTTAGGAGGTACAATAATATCGAACAGGCACATCAACATTATTTAATAGACAGAACTAGCTTAGCAACGCATCTACACAGAAAAAAAATCATTTTTTTTCAATTAAACCTTAAAGGTTTAAAATAATTTTCAATTAAAAATTTAAATTTGATTCAATTACTTTTTCTGATTAATATTTATATTTTCAATTGAATCTAATTTTTTTTTTAATTTTAAGTGAAACTCATTTTTATTTTTTTCTGTGTATGACTTGCTGAATTAAGAAAAAAAAATCAGAATTTTCCCTCCATGTTCATTTGGCATTGGGTACATTGCTCTATAGTGCTTGGTCGTCTCTAAAATCATCTCAAATGCAGATGTGTTTTTGTTCGTAGGAGTGAACTTGATTATCTTGTCTTATAGCGATGTTAACTAAACAATTTTAAACACTTTTAGTTGTCAAAACCTCATCTAAAAATAAAAATAATACGCCTACCCACAGGTAGGCACAATATTCCGTTCTATTTAAAATATGTACAAGGTGGCGCAAAAGTAAACTTCCGATGTTTTTTGGCGGTAATTAGAAAAAAATTAAAAACTTTGATTCTTCTTGTGGATTATTTGTATTTGGTCTTTTAGTTTTTTTTACATCAAGTCGAGAATATGATGTCATGTAAATGGCCGCCGCCACAGTTGATTGTTAGTTGAGCCCTTTTTATGGCATTTTCCATCACTTTGGCCAAAACTTCCGGCGATAGGTCCTCACATTCTTGACGAATATTGTTTTTAAGAGCTGCAAGAGTCTGAGGCTTGTTGATATAAACCCGCGACTTCAAAAAGCCCCACAAAAAGAAGTCTGGAGCGGTCTAATCTGGCGATCTTGCTGGCCAGTGCAAATCGCCAAAACGGGAGATTAGGCGCCCGGGAAATGCATCCTTCAGCATATCGGTTGTGGCACGTGCAGTGTGTGCCGTTGCACCGTCCTGTTGGAACCACATGTTTTCCAATCCCAATGCATCAAGTTGCGGCAAAAAGAACTCGTTGATCATTGTTCTGTAGCGCTCACCATTCATCCGATGTCTCCTCCAGCGAAAACAGCACACCATACAGTGACTTTGAGCGGGTGTAATGGCTTTTCGTGGGTTACACGCGGATTTTCAGTGCCCCAGAAGCGTAAATTTTGCTTATTTACGTACCCGCTAAGATGGAAATGGGCCTGCGACGAAATTCACGTTGTTCCAAAGTCACCGACCGATTATTGGTCAAATAAATAGTCAGCCATATTCCGCGTTCTGGAGCAGTGTAGCGTAACATTGTCTATTAACGTGTATTTCGCATGTGTTTACTACACAAATGTCAAAACAGAACTGACATTAGGGGCCAATCGCAAAATTTATAGCATTTTCTGATAGGAGGATTACTTTTGCGCCACCTTGTATGTAGAATGACATTTTTTGGAGGATCTCTAATGATTTACGGTTGCTCTAAATAGTTGCACAATCTGGAAGTCTTTGAGTGTCAAGGCTAAGATAACAATGGCTAAGATAACCATGAAATGGCTTGAGAATCGCAATATTAACTGTTTAGATTGATACCCACAATCACCGGACCTTAACTCAATCGAAAAGTTGTGGAATATATTTGACATAAAATCTGGAAGATCTTTGGGTGGCGATGAATGAAGAATGTAAAAAATTGACTAATATTGACGAACCTATTTTAAGAAATTTAATCAACAGTATGCTAAATATGATTCAGCTTGTCACTAAAGCAAAAGTGGTCACATTAAATACTGAAATATTCTTTCAGAATGTACAAAATTGCCATACATTCATAAGGTTCCAAAAATGTTCACAAATGTTTTTCTTTACTACTTTTTTTAAGAATGTTATTTTAAATTTGTTACTTTATTATTTATTTAATTTTTCAACATGTACTGAATTCAAACAACTAAGAGTTTATATTCGACTGTGCAGAATCTTATATACCCACCATCAAATCAGCTATAATGGAGCGAACGTCATATATTCTACCGTAATTTCAATTTATTTTCGGTTTATTTTGGATGAATTTCATCTCAATAACAATATTTATCAGAATTTTAGGCATATTTATATTAAAATTTTATCTCTTTCCTTCAGAACTGCACCTTGTTAATATTTTTGCAACGTGTAACATAAAGAGATTTATTTTAACACACAATAACTTAGGTACCAAAAAGCCCTCGTAAACTTATTTTGGCTTCTTGAAACGTTAAAATTCTCAACTCTGTACACTTTGTGATTATTATTGGAAGTGGTGCATGTATGGGAGCTATTGTCAATTATTTACCTACTTTTACAAAAACCAATAGAATAATTTTAACATATTTATACATAACTGATCTGTGTAAAACTTCGTTTATGTTTATGTAAGTTAATGAGTTTTAGAGAATAGTCCTTATTAGTCCTATTACGGGCGGCCCAGCATGAAATTCTGTACGAAGATTTATATGTATATGTATGTGAATTATTTGTGTTGAATTTCAACGTAATAGTGATTTTTATAAGAGATTTATGCGCATTTAAGTAATTTTCGAAAGTAGACTTTATATGGGGGCTACATTCAAATATGGACCGATGGTTATAAAATTGAAACTGATTACTTTTATATTAATATGGATTATTTGTGTTGAATTAGAACATGATAGTGTTTTTAAAAAGGATTTAAATCATTTTTGGTCGTGGACTTTAAATGGGATGAAATCAACATATGGACCGATGCAAACAAAATATGTATCTTTTTGAGATTTCGCTTTGCATGAATTTTTTTTGCATAATTTTGTATGGATACCTTAAAGCCATTTTCCGGGAAGACAAATCGTAGACCGATTCATACCATTTTCAATAGGACTTGTCCTTTTATAAAAAAAATAAAGTGTGCAAAATTGCATTATATTATCTGCTTTATATTTCAAGAAACTTGCAAACACATCTTAAAAATATCAAATGAAACTTTGGTCTTTGGTCCGAATATTTTTATGAACAGTTTTGGAACTCATTGTAAGTATAAAGGTCTCGTATTTTTATCTTTAGAAATAGCATTTGTTGCTTATATAATAAACACAACTTTATTTTGTAAGAAATAAAATAATTTAGCTTTTAAACTTATAAATGTGCTTGAAGTTTGTTTATTCCGCAATCGTAGCCGCTTGTGCGTGATTTGGAACATAGATAAATCCGGAAGCGAAATGCCTGTTTTAAAAACTTTGATTAAAGCGGTAAATTTCTAACATTTTGGGTAAATCTTTAACATTTTGTTCTTAAATTATGATCAGCTTTGTTAAGAAGCAACAGCATTTCTATTTTAGTTTTATGTACATCGTTTACACCCTTCAAGGGTTAATGTATGTATTTACTTTTTTCAAAAAACTTGTCCATAATTTACTATTAACTTTAAATGTTAAATATATGTATTAACTATATGTACACAATTTCACAAACAATTTATCATTTTAAAGCAAATTGTTATTTCTATAGCTACATAGTTAAAATAAAGTTTCCCGAGATGTTATTTATAAATATTTATAAACAAAGATTAGTTTCAAACTAAATTTAAATTTCTATTGGAAAATTGTTCACTGAATACAACTATGGTTTAGAATTTCCAGGACTATTTTTTCTCCGGGTAACGAGAATGAAAATTTTCAGTTAACGAGATTTCCTTGAATTCAATTAGTTCTTAAATAATATGTATAAAGGTTTAGTATTTTACAAAATTTTAACAATTTTTTAAAGAAAAATAACACATTCAGACGGATAAACACTTAAGATAATTTTTTACTAAAAAATTAATTATAGATATATTAAAGAAATAAAAAAATATTTTTAGTTCGTCTTGTAAAATTGTTTCAATGTGCTTTTAAAATAATAATAATAAGTCATCTTACATCCGATTTACAGTCTTTCGCATTATGACAGACAAATGACTGAATCATCCCCACCATTCTTTCTTTATATAATTTTCGAGACTGACTTTCTGAGCTTTCAAGAAAATAAATTTCTTCAAAAATGCTTCAAATGTTTGATTGTTGTTTAAGATTAGTTGTGTTTGATGAAATTCATTTACATACCAGTATGTATATAATTACATACATATACATATATATATATTGGGTGTATAACTTAAAAATGCGGGATCCATAACAGAACGTGATTATTGTCTTTTGTAACTCATATGCCATTTTGAAAGGTACATGGCTGAATATAAAAAAAGGCCAAACTCGATTTTTTATTACTTTACAGACAAAGTAAAAAACTTAATAAAATCCGTAAAATTTTAGATACAGCAAATATTTTAATACGAGAATCAAAGAAAGGCTTTTCATTGATTTTGAAAAAAATTGAGTTAGTCCTTTTTTATATTAAGCCATCGATATCAGTAATATGTGCGCACGTATATGTATATTGAACATTATAGTGTAACACCAAAGTTTTTTTCTATGAAAATGTCGAATTATGTGCCAACAAAGTGTCATATGAGAAAAGTTTTTCTTTACTTCTTTTATTTTGCTCACTAAAGCTTATGATGAATGAAATCCTTTGGCATTACTACATAAATGTTGTTGACAAACTCAACAAGAGCTTGCAAAATCACTTCAAAACTCGCAACAGGCTTCATGCAAGTATGACAACAAAAAGAACGTTGGGTCAATACCTGTTAAATAATATTTAGAAAGAAGTGGTAGGGACTTCCGACTACTTTGATGGTTGCAGTTACGCTTTACTTCACAATGGGGCATCCGAAATTGGCTTAATTCGTTCGTGACCGCAAAAGATGAGCAGATCTTTTGGCGCGGAACTCATATGTTGCGGGAAAAATGGGTAAAGGTTATAGATACTAATAACCAATACATACTTTGAATAAATTTTTATTTCACAAAGCTAAAAATTTTAAATAATCACGCATTTTTAAGTTGTACACTAGAGTGGTTCGCCTTTCATACAAAAAAAAGTTGGGTCAGTCACTCCCTAGGATTAGAGATAATTATACACCCAATGCAGAAATAAAAATTAAAAAAAAAAACGTTTGTTTGTCAAAAATGGTCGAAAGACATAAACGCAAGTTTACACAAGGCTGTTTTAGTTTAAACTTTTTTGTTCAAAAACTTATTTATAGAAAAATTAAAATTAACAACGTTTAATCCAAAAATAATATTTGTTTGCCAAAAATAAAATCAAAAAAAAAAAAACGGGAAATTTGAAATGAATGCGAAATTTTTGGAAAAAAAAAATTAATAAATATTTTTCCCAATTATGAAAATTATGAAAATTTTCAGACCAATATTGCGGGTAGGCAATGTTTTCTTATTTTTTTTTTGTTTGAAAATAAGTTGATAAGGCAACTAACATCTCTAAACGTTTTATGTTTTTCCATTTTATGTAAAAAATTTTAATCGCTAATTCAAAGTTGTGCCAAAGACTCAATTATCTTGCTTGAATAGTCTAGTAAGGCAAACTATCTATCTCTCGTCATGCAAATATTTTATTTCCTTTATTTGTGTAATAGGCTAGGTACATGTAATATCTACATACACACATATATTGTTCAATCTTACGATTAAATTTGTTTAATCTAAAACTGATAGAAAGTTTAAATCTAGTTGCTGCACCATAAACTTGAAAAACAACAAGTAACAATTTAGTTTGTATTCCCTCCTCAAACAGATTCACCTAGATTTTCATTAAAAGAAAATACACAATATGTTATACAGATCTAAATGTAAGATTCTATTATATCTAAAAAACAGATTGTATTTGAATAACAAAAATCACCATAATAACAATCTCTATATTTTAGATTTATTTTATAGCATTTATTTCCCTTAAAAAATATAAAACAATATGAGTTTTTTTTTGTTTTTTTTTTTATTGAAAAGCATTTACGAACTCATTGTAGTTGTAGTTATTATACAATATTCATTTATTTATTCTGTTTCAAATAAAATATCTTATAATGGATTTTTATCCAAAACAAAAATGAATGTTTGTAATCAAGAATTTTAACTCAATGTATTTTCTCCAGCACACAAGAGAGTGTGTTTTTGGCACTAAAAATAATATAATGTTTTTAAATTTGTAACTGTAAATGAGTTATATCAGATCCATCTCTATTGCATAGTACGCTAATCAAGACATTGGTAAAGAAATGTTTATATTAAGAAAAATATGTTTGAAGAATCTAAAATTACGCTTTAATATGATGAGCAGTGGCAAATTTTGAGAGGCCAAATCATTATTGATCTAGAGCCCATATACACAAGTCTAACTCATACATATTAATTAATATGTATATGTAAATCTGTTTAAAATTTTACCATCAAAATAAGATTATAAATAAATAAGATTCATAGAAACTGTAATCTAAAGTTCTGTCCAGATAAATTTTCTTCGATGAAAAGTGGCTTTAAGGTACTTCAGAGAATTTGGCCATTCCATTTTATGTAATTTGATAGGTTATATCAAATGGTATGAGTCCTTATTCATTAGATCCTGAAGAGAACATTTTTAAAAATACGACTACTATTAATTAATTATAATTATATAAATTGACATATGTTGCCGATTTTAAGAAAAAGTTATACAGTAATACGAAGCGAGAGCGCTCACCTTTTCTGCCGGCCAAAGTTGGGCTATTAAAAAAAAATTAATATAAACTTTTTCGATATATTGCATTACTAGTTCAACTCCATTTAAATGATATTTATATGATAAATAACAAAGTCAAAATAATTTCAATGAATTCCTTTAGAGACAAGCAAAGAAAGTTTTTGTGTGAAAACAATTAAATTATGTCTAATTATAAATTAAAACTTATCTGTACGACATAATGTCACCATTAACAAAAACAAAAAAGGAAAATAAATAAAAGAAATTTAATTTTTATTTACTTCAAATATTATCTTAGCCCAAAATAATTAAAACCCTTTTAAAAGAATAGCAAATTATTTATTCTAATAATTACTGCGTGAGTTGGAATGAGCAAAAAAAAAAAAAAAGAATTTATATTATGCGTCCTGCCCTGTAGCATTTTTCTTTCATACTACCTAAACAAAAGACGCAGTCTTCTTATGAAAGCAAGTGCACGTCCATAGACCACTTCTTTGCAAAATTATTAGTTTATACAAGATAAATAAATATAAGTAACAAAGTAACAATCTGTTTCATTCATTTTTTATTTGTATTTAATTCTTTTTGCATAATTATTCTCTTCTCTATCTGTCCTCCTTTTGTTCGTTCAGTTGTGTACTCTTTTTTATGGTTCATGTCTCATAATGTAAACCGCAGTGTTTTATAATGAACATGTAATTAAGATTAAAAACGAAAGAAAAATCGCCGCAAAAATACTTGAACATTTTGTGCTCTACTTCGTGTTATCAATGATTACCACCTTTTTTGTGTTAAATACTCGTACTTTCTAGTTTTTACTAGTTATTTTTTGTTTTTTTGTTCACATTTTTTAAATATTATTTTTTATAAAAGCATTTTTTGACTGTTTATTAGTTCTTAGGTCTTCCTCCTTGGCCCAAACTGTAATATTGAGCAACAAAAAATTTACGAAAAAAGGTCAGTTTGCCAGCCAAAAAAGGTAAGCAATAAAAAAACAAGCAAAATGCAGTTAATTACTCAGGAATTATCTACTTTTACACTGTTTAGATAAGAACACTTAAGGACTTTACTTGAAATATGTACAAAAAAAACCAAAAAGAACAAAAAAGCATAGAAATACTTTAATAGCCACAACTGCTGCTACTGTTCGGCTCCCTTGTGCATCCATTTAAATACTTTTTCTAGTTTCTTCTTTGTAGGTGCTTAAAATCGCGAGTCTTGTTAAGAAAAACAACTAAGAGTTTATATTCGGCTGTGCCGAATCTTATATACCCACCACCAATTCACCTAATATGGGATGATCGTCATGAAATTCTGTACGATGATTTATATGTATGTATATGTGAATTAATTCCCTGCAAATACCGCGACTAGTCCATACATGCATGTAAAGACTAGTCCAATAAGGAGTAGGAGTACTCCAAAACTACTCCAAATATATGAAAAAAAGGTGGTTCATTTAACATTGCGATGTCCTAGGACTGGACCATATAACCCATCGGAGTAGTCCCAAAACTACTCCATGGAGTACTCACGAGGGTTAGTTTTAAACAACAACAACAACTCAATATGCAATCGTGTTAACACGAAACCATGTCTTTTAACTACAAACCCTTGTTTAACTATGACATGGTCCATGACTGCATTACATTGGACCATGTTGTGAGTAGTCCATATCATCTAAAATGGATCACGTAGTCCAATATTATTTGCAGGGTTGTATTGAAATTCAACTTGATAGTGATGTTATAGTAGTAAGAGATTTATGCTCATTTAAGTATTCTTCCGAAGTGGATTTTGTATGGGGACTACGGTCAAATATGGTCCGGTAGTCATGAAATTCGGCAGTTCGATTTATATGTATGTATGTATATGTGCATAGTTTATGTTGAACTTAATACCCAGTAAAAATATTCGTGTTTTTTGAAGCGCTTAAGAGAAAAAGCGCATAATCGAGCGCTTCAATAAAAGCGCTCTTTTGAAGCAGTAAATGCTTACGAATTAAATATAGAAAAGAGATGCTTTTTTAGTGCTGACAACGAAGAAGGTTTTAAAGCGAAAAAACAAAAATAAAATTATAGCCTACAGATTTACGTATGACAACGAAAGTCAATCACAAAACGAATATCGCGCTTCTCAGTTACAGATAGAATTTGTTCTTTGATTGGTGTGCGCGAAGTGACGTAAAACACTTTAGGAAAGTGCTATATTTGCATGTTTGATTAGGTTAAAAGGGAACACGATTTGAGGTATGAATTCATACATAAAACCTGCTCCTTTTGGAGCACATTTTTACTGCGTAGTGATGTTATTAAAAGATTTATGTCTAATTTATATGGGGGCTATGATCAGCATGAAATTTGGTACGACGATTAAAATTCAACTTGATAATGATTTTAAAAAGTGGAGACTATGTTAAAATATGGACCGCTGCAAAAAAATATCGTTTTGGGATTTTTCTTTGCATAAAACTTAATTTTGCAGATTTTTGTATATATTTGGTTTTGCTACATTTATGTACCAGAAATCAATATTCCGGGAAGACATTTGTATGGGGGCTATGATAAATCGTGCGCCGATTCCTACCAACAGAACTTGTCCTTCTATAATTAAAATAAAGTGTGCAAAATTTCTTGCTATTATCTGCATTATATTTGAAGGAAATGGAAAAAAAATATCTAAGAATTTTAAAATTGTCTGTAACTTTGGTCTATAACTCGGATCCTACTAGACTGCTTATGCCCGTTTTTAATGACAAACATTTATTATTCTGTGTCGTTTTTTCGAAGCTCTGTCGTGCCTTCAACTGACGGACGGGTAAGGATAGAACGTTTTAGAATCTTATAAGGAACCAGAATATTTAGACTTTTTGCTTATACGACCAATATTTCAATGTGTTACAAATGGAATGACAAACGTAACATACGGCCATCTTTTTGGTGGTGGGTATAAAAATACTTTTTGAAAACTTTTAATATTTTTAATAAATGAAAAGTTTTCTTATATTTTGTCGATGTTTTTTTTTTTGGATTACTTTTTTACTACTTTACATTTGTAAACTAAATTCATATGTATCTAAACTCACCCTATACATGGCTGTATCTGTAGTAATATACTTATATACATACATACTTATTTGTGGGCATATATAAACACACACACATACATATGTTTGCATAACACTTACTTAATACAGGACCGTTACAACTAGATGCTTTATAAATATAATTTTCAAAATAATATGGTACAAACTATTAAAAATATAGAGTCATATTCAAAGAAAAAATTTGTATGAGGTTATATGAGGAGAAATCATGGACCGATTCTTACGATTCCTCTGCATGAGCGATTTCGTTCATTTTTAATATCAATCATATTTTAATCAACAAAGAATATTGGGGAACAACTCGAGGTCTTCAATAGACTGATGGTAGCTAGTCTTATAGTTTTATAGGGACCTATAACATAATATATTGTTTCTTTCTTTTGGATCTACCGCTATTGTAATGGACGATTATTGTTAAAAAAATTTGTTATTTTAAATATACATATTTTATGTTGTAACACATAAATATTTTGTATTATTTTTTCGTTTTCACTCAAATTAAAATTTTGCTTCAATTCGATGTTTTTTTTTGAAAATTTCGTTTTGAATTTTAACAGTAAGACTTTGTGTGTTGTATTTCACCTCTCATTATTGTATTTACTTTCAAGAATCAAGTTAGCTACATTGAACACAGCAAATTTGTTTCTGACATATGGCAATGCATAATAACGCATCTCAACGCCTATAAACGCCATTAAAAATTCCGAATACTAACGAAAAGTAAAGCATGGTTTTTCGTAACCAACGGTGTTAACATTCTTTTGATTTTTATACCTCAAGGTGAACACATCGATCAGTAAAGATATATATAATATCCTTTGTAAAGGGCACACTTTAATTTTTAAACAAATTTAATTTTAAAGTTTCATAAAGGTATATATAACAAACTTAAAGATTTCTAGGTAATTAATTAACATATCATAATTTTTCTAATAGACAACGAGAGGGGAAATTAGCTTATTGCTAAATCTCAAGGTTCGACATAACCTGGATCCTTCATAATCCTTGAGGTTATTGGAAGACAGGTTGTTAAATTGTGGAAAAATACTATAAAAAGTCTCGAACACACAAGCTAATTTCTATCCAAAAGGCACGGGGGTGTTTAGTTAGCCACCACTGTATTCACTTTTGAGTGCATTTAATAAAACCTAAAAACCATTCTCACAAGAATTGTGTTTACCGCTGATCATCATTATTCTAAATCTACCGACAAGACAACACCTAAAGTCAAGTTCTTCGTTATTGTGTATCAGCCAAAAATAAAAAAAAATACAAACAAGCAAATATTAAGAAGTCTCAGCAGAGCTCTAAAACACACCTACCAGCTTCCAAAACAGTGCTGCAGAATTCGTCTAGCAAAACCTCCAAAAGATATCTAATTTTTTTATAAGACAAGTACCTAGATTTGAGTCTTAAAATTATTCATCTTTTCCGTAAGATTGTGCTTGGTTAAGTTTTTTTTTTGGCCCTATATTCTTTCTAGAATCAAAAGGTGCAAACCATTTAAATTATTTTAAAAAATAAAATTACTTTTATTTCTTAACAAGTTGTATAAGTGTATTTAAATCCCCGAACTTAAATCTAATTTAAATATATTTATATAGTAAGTTAATAACCAAAAGTTTAACAGATTTAAGGGTAAAAAGAAATTTAACTTATTGCACATAAATTATCTAAGTTGAATTATTTATTAATTAAGTTCTTTTTTTTTATATAATATAATTAATGGCATGCAAACCAAATAAGATATTTGTAACAACAAACGAAACATCCAACAAAAGCAGTCTGACGAGGCCTCATCATTCAGCGTTTCCAGAATTAAGTTGGTGAGTCTTTTTCTTTGCTTTAAATATCTTAATAATAAAAACTATTTGTTTCGCATTCATTATTTATAAATTTAATAACAAAATCATAATTTCTGTAATTTAAAAAAAAACAATAATCAAATCTTTGAGATTTGCTTTTACATATTCCTTGATTTGCTAGGGAGTACTGTGTCAGTAGCAAAGAAAGAAAAAAAACAGAACAAGTAATAAAATACAATATTTGGTTTCTCACGTTTTTTTATTGACTCACAAGTAGTTCATAAATTGATATGTAAAAGCAAAACGCATCAAAATCGAAAATCATAAAACAATAAACAAATAAACAAAAAAAAAATGTTAAGCAATGATCATTTAACATTGTAAATGATCATTATAAGATCCACATTGCATTCTCTGATTTGATTATTGTATTTTACTACAGTATGGTCACAAAAATATAGAAACTTAAGATAACAAATTATTTCATTAGCAAATTTTATAAGTATAATTATATATATTTAATTACTAGGCATTATTTTCTTTAAAATTTGAATTTACTATCGTTGGTTTGTTTGCTTAAATATTAGAATAATGTTTTTTTTTTCTGTTGATATTTTAAACCCAATTTATATTTAAAATTTGTTGAAATTTTTTTGCTTTACATACATACCTACATAATGGTTTTCATAAATTTTGTTGAATAAATTTGTAAGTGAATTATGAATTTCTAAATTATTTTTAATGTTTTCGCGATGAGATGAAAAAGTAAGTGTGGAATTAAGTAGGGATCTTAGTGTCATATCCGCCAAGAAGATCAATGGATGGGAGGGTTTAGAGGCGATTATCCCAAACAACATCATGGGATGATAATAACAGAGTTTTTCAATTAGTAAGTTCAGTCAGGGAGTCTATAATAAATTATTTATGTATAATGATTCCTATATGAGAGAAAATTTTAACATGAACAAGAATCCACCCTCCGACTGACCGCTAGTGGCAATTAATGGCTCCCGTCGTTCATTAAAATTTTAATTCCAAATAGATAACCTCATATAGCGTTGAACATGATATGTTTCAATTGTACATTACACTATAGAGTCATGATTACTGACTTTTTGGTAAACAAAATGAACAATCATGATGAGCAGGAGTTGTGTTTTCACCAAGACCATGAAACATGTTACTCAGCTCGTGTCACAATTAAATTATTGAAGAAACTTTTTGGTAACCGCATAGTGGGGATAAGTAAATCCGATAGTCTGCGCCGATAAGCTCAAAACGATTGACCATACGGCTACAAATGTTGGAAAAAATCATCGAAAATTGGATTTTCAGCCAGCCGTTTCGGTCATAAGCCGAGTCATATTAAACTGTAATATCAGAAGTTTATCTTTCGCATAAATAAAATTTCATGACAATTTAAAAAAAATCATATTTGTTTGATTCCATTTTAAAGTTCTATGCATATAAAAAATACCTTTTTATAAACGATTTGTTAAATTTATAATTATGAAAATTTGTAACCAAATCGATTTATTCGTTTAATCCATGTTTTCGTTATTCGAATAATTTTTTATTTCTTCGAATAATTATTCGTAAGAAATTGTGCGATTATTCGACTGGATACCCTATTATATATATGTACACAGTGTGGATCATGTGTTAAAAATATTGTTTTAGAGCGTTAATATTAATTTTACTGAGATTAAAACTAATAACGATACGTAAATGGGGAAAAAATATTCAAAGGAATTCCATTTGATGGCTTAATTTATATACTTTTCTTAGTTTTTGTTGTTGTTTTATTTTACACAAGACTGAATAGAATCAATGAGTTGTAAATAATTAGAGGTTAATGCTCCTCTACTCTAGATAATGCAGACATCCTTTAGTTATTGTGCATGTCTGTTTTATAGTAAAACTGTAGATGAGTCTGTAAATATCTATGTACATAAATTCATACATTTCAAATTTTTTTTAATGAAGAAAAAAAGAGAAAGCCATTTCTATAATGAAATGATTTCAACAACCCCCTGATGCCAGCAACTATAAAATAGTATTCACAAAGGATTAACATTGGGTATTCTGCTTTTCTTTTAACATATTTGTGTTTATGTATGTATGAATGAATGTCGATTGTGGGTGTAAAATATATACTACATAAATAAATATGTACTTAGATGAATACAAAAGGACTAAAGCTTATTTTTATAAAAAACTCATAACATAAAGTGATTGGCCTAATCTATATGTTTACTACTAAAAAAATATTAAAAAAAATTATATTATGTAAATAATTTAAATATATAGAATTCATAACTTGTTTTTTTAAATTCAAGTATATCTGTCTTTAATAATATGGACATTTACATTACACTGTTGTAATATTTAATCAACTATTACACTCGATTTATTGTAATTAATCTTCTTATGATGTGAGTTTCTTTGTAAACATATTTTTGGTTTATAAAATCAACAAAAGAAAGAAAATAAAAGAAAATGAATACCAAAAATTTAGCAATGTAAACATTAAGTTTACAAAAAGAAAATACAAATATATTTATAGAAATTTACTCGTATATAATAATAGAAAACATTTATAATAAAAGTAAATGTATTTATATTTTAAACCAAGCAATGATTTTTTTTTTTTTTTTTTTTTTTTTTTTTTTTGCATATTCTTTTTTATTGTATCTTCATTTAAAATGAACTAACAATAGGTATTCAAATCCTAAAACTAAAGTTAATTAAGATAAGTCCAGCCAATGCTAGACAAAATCTAGTTTTCAAATTCGATAGGATATAATGAGCAACTTGTATTTATTCATCTGAGAGCGGTGGTGTCCCTCCTTCTCAAACGGCTATGACCGGGATGTTGTAAGATGTCTCGAGCGAGGGGATTTGGATGAGTTTCCAGCTTACCCAAATAATGGGCCACGTGTTTAGTTATTTCCCATTTGACGAAGCAATGATTTTAATATAAAACATTTTGTAATTGTGATGAAAATCATACTGCTAACTATAGGGGTTGCCCAGTATATTCTCTTTAACACTTAGACATAAAGTAACGAACCTTCGAAACGCAAATTGCCCACAAAACTACTTAACTGGTGGAACCTTTCAGCTTAAAGAAAGAGACTTTTTAAGTTCTGCAGAACCGATTAAAGTACGAGTACCCCAAGGAAGAATCTTGAGACCATTCTTATATATACTTGTTATATACATCTGATATGCCAACAAACAATCGTACTTCCACATCTACATTTGCTGACGATACTGCAATTCTAAACATTGATGAAAACCCTCAAGCATCTCGCTACCTACAAAATAACTTTTTTTGAATTAGAAATATGGTTAGAGCAATATTGTTAATGAGCAGAAACGCACACACATAACCTTTGCATTGCGCAGAGAATCATGATCTTCTGTTTATATCAGTAATCAAGTAATAACACAACAATCCGAACTTAAATACCTCGATCGTCACCTTACATAGAAATCCAATATACTCGTAAATGCAAAATTTAGTCAAATGAAATTTAAATTAATTAAAATTAATTGGCTCATTGGTAGAAACTTGAAGCTTAGCTTAGATTATAAATTCCTACTTCACAACTCAATCATTAAACCTATATGGTGTTACGGAATAAAGCCATGGGGAACAGCCCCAGTTTCAGACAGAATTCAAAGACGCGAAAACAAGTTGCTATGAATAATCACACCCTAATAATCCCACCCTAATAAACCATAAATAAATAGGAATAAACAAGTATTTTAAACCAATTATTGTATACTGAAAATTTATTTTTTAACAATAATTTCAAAATATTTTGTTTGGTAAAATACGACTAAATGTAGATTTGCTTATAGCTGCTTATTTAATGGTAGTTCATTAGTCAGTTACAGTAATAACTAATCTGATGTTATATTTTTACTGATATTAGGTGCTAAGAGTATTTGTGTCCTTACACTTACACTTATTAATTAAGATTCAACCGCTTTTAATACGTATATAAATTTATTTCTTGTACCAAATGTTTTCGTATTTTAATTCTGGTAATACTGTTAAATATTTTGTGCAGTGTCAACAATGATTGGTGACATTAGAGTGCAGTAGATCATTATCTGTCATTCTGCTCTGAAGTGTGAAATATGCAATTTTAATAAAATTGATTAGAGGCTGGCATCACGATTAAGAATTAAAAGAAAATGTTCAAAAATGCATTCAGAGCATGCCAAAAAGGGTGCAAGCTGTAATTGATGTCAAAGAAGGTTCTACTTATTAAGATTTTTTTCAAAAAATTTTGTAACATTTCTTTTCTTCAAAAATATATTTTTAAAACAAAATAATTTATTTTTAATTGAATTAGAAACACTTAATTTACCCAAAAGAACAAATAAAAGGATAAATTTCCACTATTTTAAAATGTTATACGGCTTCAAACTAAACAATTTTGCATGTGTAACTAATAATTTGGCCACCCACTGTAATTGCGCACTTGTTATTGCATAAAAATAAAACTAGTAAGGAAAATTGGAAAATGTGTCCTGTCATGAACTCATTATATGGTAATGTTTTAACTGGGAATTAGGGTTTAGTATTTCCGGAACTATTTTCTATTTAAATGTGGCACAAGCTTAATTTTTTAGAATATTGTTTAATGAATTTTTTGAGTTAAGAATTAACTGGATCATTCCAACCTAGTGCGCACATCTAGGACACTTCACTGAATTGGGCCACTCGTACCTTTTTGATTTTATTGAATACATTTGTGATTTTGTTTGTAAACAAAATATAAAAAAAGTATAAAAAGCAACTTTTGTTGCGATTAAAATAATTTTTTTGTAATGGTATAAAACAAGCATTTTTGTTGCGATTGTTTTGAACTGTTGAATTGCGTACTGAATGGAAGACCGTGATCTTTTTACAATTTCACTGACTTCGGCTAGAGATTTTCCTTCAGTTAGCAGATTAATTATAATTTTTATCTATCCATTGAAATTTGCTTATTTTCGCCCTTCATGATTATATTATTTTTTAAATGTCACTTCAGTCTTGAGCAAATAATATTGAAGTTAATTACCAATAAACTTTCGATTTAAAAAAATCCGTTATTAGTCCGTTATGATGGCAAAAAAGTTGTACGGAGACTTTTGGGTGTGTAGAATAGTATTGCCACATTAATGTCGAACTTTTTATGGCAATCTCTGCAATTCGACCTATAATACTGTGTTCAGAAACTTTATTGAGTCAATTTAATTTTCGGTTAATTGACAATATAATTTTAAGTGTTCAGGCATACGCAATTTTCAGCTTACTCAATAATCATTTGACAGTTGGAAAACAATACAAAAAATACTCTAAATGGTTGTTGTGTTTCTATGTAAACAAACTTACCTTCACATTGATTTTTTAATGATTTCTTTTGTTTTATTTATTGTTGACATTTGCCATTTTATACAATTTTGTGTACTAAACACAGTTGTGAACAGTGTTGCATTCGAAATCTTACTCAATATTATAACAATTTCGTACTTATTGCGCAATAATTAATTAAGATTTTATATGGAATATTGAGCTCAATAATGGCTTTAATTGCGATTATCGCAATTAAGGTGCATATCTGAGCATGCTATAAAGCTGCCGCATTGTAATTCCCCATTATCCCTAGATTACGTTAAAAAGGATAACCCTATTAACAATATTTTAGTTTTTTTTTAGGAAAATATGTTTAATTAAATAAATGTAATGTAGCTGCACGGAGACCTAATATATTCAGAGTATTTTAAAATAAAGATAGCGAGTTAAAAATTATTATGGTTTTTTGTAAAATAATCGATAATTTTTTTGTGAAATATTTGTATTAAAAAATAAAATTATTGTTCAAAAACTTAAATATTTCTCGGGAATTCTCGATCATTATTTTCCAGGCCGGGAATTTTCGAACTTTCATCACTACACTCATTTCGCAGTATTTATTTTCTAGTTTTGGTTCGTAAAAATAGTTTAATCTCTACATTATACTTGTATGTTTATTAAACTCTTATAATGTTTTTATGGCCAAACAAATATGGTATTAAAAGATAAATGATTTTTTAAATACAATAATACATGTCCAAAGAAATGTATGTATGTATATTAAATATTGCTTTCTACTTTTATGTAGGTATATTCGTTTATTTCTTTTGAATATAAATAATAAATCGCAAAAGATAACCATAGATATTCGTTCAAATTTGAATTATTTTTTTTTGTAATAATAAATTGAAAAACCATCTAAATAACAAAAGTTAACCATAGATATTCGTTCATATTTTCATATTTTTTTAGTTTTATTTGTAATAAAGTGAAACAGAATCTACATGAATACTTACATGGACGACATTTATATGCAATCTCAACAAATTTCCGTATTCCTGCACATGGATCTCCATTCGCTAAAGGTTTTGAGTTGGCAGAGAATTTACAATGTCGTTTCTTTTGGCAGGCGTCGACAACAGTTTGCAACAGTGTATACTAAAAAAATAAAGAACAAAATTAAGTAGAGTATAAAAACTTAATACCATTATATTAGAGTTATGGATTCACAAATATTTGTTAAAAAAAAAATACTCTCCTTTACGTTTGTATTTTTAAATCCAATATCATTATTTTATTGTCACTGATATCAAATCCACATCCTCCAAGCACAAAATCATAGATGAATACACAAACATGTGTATGAAAGAACAACTGCCGAACACAAGTGCGAGAACCCAGCAGGAATTTCTACTGGTTCAGTTAGCATTACCCACTTGTTCAAATATAAATACATAAATATCCAGAATTTGTACGGGTAGAAGAGTACGTGTTAAATGAAAATGATTTGTATTTCCTGCCGTTAAAAAAATGTTGAGGAAATTTAACAGACATCCTTTTAATGTTGGTCTATGTTGAAGAAACACCCATAAAAATGTGCGTAAAGGTGTAAATGGATTTTTAAAAATATATGTACATACACATGTATATGTATAGATATATGTAAGCATTATTGCCTTTCATCAAACAGATTAATCATGGAGTAACTATACAAGGTGAGCGCAAATCGGCAACAAATACAACACAATACAGAAACAACAGGCATTTTGTTTGTGTAAAATAATGTAGTAAAATCTCAGTTTAACATTTTTTCTGACCCTTAACCGAGTTTTTCACATGGCAACCTTGTTTTCTAGCAACGTCAACAACTTTTTCTAGTTTTTTCAGTCGTCGGCCGAATGTAGTTGGGTGAACAAGTTTTCGCTGTGCCATTGTATTCAGTGATCGTTTTCTGTCGTGAAAGAAATTTATTGCAGACCAAAAAAAAATATTAATTATAAATTTCCGTGAAATGGCAAGCCAGTTCAGGTTTGAAAAAAGAAAAAGGGGGCACCTTTGAACATGTTAATTTATCAACCGAAGTACCAAACATTGTTGATTCTCTCTTATTTTCTGAAAATGACGAATCCAATTCTGATCATGATGCTTTAAAGGAAAATTTAATGTCACCTGAAATCGCAAGGCCTTTTCCGTCTTAATAATATAAAACTTATTTTTGAACTGAATTATTTTATTTTTTAATTGTTAATGTTAATCTTTTTCTTAATAAATAAATCGAATTTATTATATATGTTATTTTTGGACATCAGCGCTACAAGAAAAAATTGCTGTTCAAAGCTGCCCCAGCCTAGTTCAAAGCTGCCCCGTATGGGGGGCACATTTGAAGACAATGACTTCATCCATTAAAAAAATAAAAAAAATATATAAATTGAACTAAAAATAAGTAGACTTAAACTAAAGTTTATTTCCATATATATTAGTTAAATTATGTAAAAAGTCAACAATTCAAAAATATAAATTTGTATGTGGCTTGAAAGCAAAAAGTCCCCTACTCTCCCCTACTACTGACAAAAACACTTGAAAAAGTATTACTTTTGACATAAGTAAATTGTAAACAAAGTCAGTCTGCTGTACTATTGCACTCACCTTGTATAGTTACACCATTAGAGAAATTATTGAAAACATTGTTTATTTATTAGAGAGTGACAGAATAAATAATTATAAGGAAAGTAATATGAGAAAAGAGGTTTTTTGAGTTGTCAAATTTAAAAATTCAAAATTTCTATTTATGAAAATTTTTCTTTAATCTTTATATTCTTAACAAGGTGTAAATAATCATTCTAAATCAGGTTTTCATTTGCTTTCTGCATATTTTATAGAATATCATTATTAACATTTTGATTCATTTTCGCAGGCCATCAGCATTTTTCGACTTATAGCGCATTTAGTTTAAGCAGAATATGTGATACAAACCTGCATATCTAAATAAATTTTTAGGGATTACTTTTAATAAGATTCATATTTTCTAAAAAATTTTATGATAAACCATAAACTCCTAGGAGGTATAAAGACCGATATTTTGCGACTTTTGAGCTCCAATAACTCGAGTAGCGGATATGCATGCAATTTATGCTGAGTTTTATCATTTTTATGTTGAACATAAAAATCATGTTCACTTGTGTTTTTCGAATATTATAAAAAAGTTCAAGTGTTATCAGCAAAATAAATGACTTAGTAATACTGAAATCATAATCTGTTGAGTGCCGAGTTTAAAAGCAGCAAATTTATTTAAGAAGTAATATTCTGAAACTGATCATTGTCAGGTTTAGCAAGATAACCATTCATTATTGCATTTATTTAATCGAATTTGATAATCGAAATAAGTGTTCATCATATTTTCTGTTGGGTCTTTTAGTTAGAAACATACATTTACTCGTATATATGTATATGTTTTGTTAAAGAACAAATAATTCTGTGCAATAAAATCTAGAAAATAGGAAATGTTACAAAACATTGTACAGTTAAAATCTGTAAATAATATAGAGCCACAAGCAATAATACAATACCAATCTTTTCAAGGCTAAATATTTTTTGGATATATTCTTGAGATGCTGTATAAAGTCGTGTTAAATAAGTACATATGAACATATATTCAAAATACAAAGAAAAGTTAATATTTATTTAATGTTGAGCAAGTTTTAAGTTAAAACAAATTTAGATTTTATCTTTGTAACCAGGCATTGTAACCATTTTGAAAAAATATTTTATGATTTATTTTTATCTTCAATTCACCATCTACACATGTATGTAATTGTAACATAATCAATGTATAACAGAAGCATGAATTTAGAACAATAACCCAGCATAACATTCTAGGAGCGCTCCGAAAAAGGAGTCAGAAAAGAGTCCAACTAAAAAGCATTTTCGGAGCGAACAAAAACTTTACTTAAAAAATTATTTTTTTCCATTTTTATATATTTTATTTAAATGAATTTCATTTTATATTTTTTACTGTAAATACAATTTGTTTAATTTTTTTCCATTTCTAATTTAGTTTATTTGTAAATTAATTCCTTTTTTGTTTAAGTAAAAACAATTTAAAAAATATGTGAACTTTTATTTTTTTGTATTTAAAATTGCAATGACTCTTTTTTTACATGAGGTAGGTAGGTAGGTAGGAAGGCTGGTGTGAGTCACCTCACACCCTCACCCAGAGACCTTAGATTCTCTACCAAATGTCTGACTAGTTTACATATGTCTGACTGGTCTATATATGTCTTACTGGCCTACAAATGTGTGACTGTTCTATATATGTGTGACTCGTCTAGATATGTCTGACTGGTCTACAAATGTGTGACTTATCTCCATATGTCTGACTGGTCTACCCAGAGTCTTTGGCGGGAATCAAACCCGCAACCCTTTGACTGATAGTCCGGCACTCTATCGCATAGTCTATCAGGGAACCTGATGTAAGAGCTCTTTCCCAAAAAAAACCCTCATAAAAGACTCTTTTCTGACATTATTTAAGAGCTCTTTCTAACGGACCATCTTCGAATGTAATGACCCTCTTTCTGAAGGTTTTCGAAGCAATAACGATTGTATTTTGGGCTCATAAAGAGCGTGAACGCTCCGGCAAAGGTGCCAGCAAATACTCTTTTCGTACTCATATGGCTTGCTGGGAATGGTTACCACCACCACCTGGTTTTAGTACAGGAACATGTTGCCAAATTCCATTTAAATGAAATACTTATTTCAGTTTTTATTGGGAAAGTGTTCACTCGTATTTTTAATTGCTTTAAGACAATGACAATTATTCTAAAGCAGTTAGTCGATATTTATATTAAGATGCTTAATGCAATATATTAAAATCCTATATTGTATTTATTTAAAGAGCAGCGAAATAGACATTTAATTAGTTACTGCCTTTTCAATTTTGTTTTTATGGAAGTGAGCAAATAATTTAAAATGAAACGGAAATTAAACGTTTTAGAGATAAACTCAGCCATTAAGCTGTTCCTATGTAATTATACAAAGTTTAATATTTTGTTTATCTTTTCGATTTACAATCCTGCAAAAGTAGTGAGAACTAACAAATTAATTATAATGTTATGTATTCCAAACAACTTTGAAGTAGTTTACAAATGATGATGAATACTTGCTGACGAAATTCAGAATTAATTCATACTAATTTAATAATTACATACGAGTATATGGTAATTGAAATTGACAAAATATAGTTTTTCTTCGATGAGTTTGTTTTTAAACCTGTTAAAAAATAAATTATGTAATGATTTATTTAAGTTCTTATTAACAATGAATTATTTAACTTGCTAGTTTTAAATGTTCGTGGTAAGAATTTGCTTCCAATGACATACTGTTTTAAAATATTGTATGAAACTGTTATTATTATTATTATTATTATTATTATTATTATTATTATTATTATTATTATTATTATTATTATTATTATTATTATTATTATTATTATTATTATTATTATTATTATTATTATTATTATTATTATTATTATTATTATTATAAGTTGAAGATTATTAACAATAGTTGTCATTATATCGAGCCATTACCGCCAAAATAATGTATCCCACACCATAATCGATTGTTGTTTTTTTATCGAAATCGATAGTTCAACATCATTTAAAATTATTAAAATTATTAAATTTTAAAATAATGGCTTTATTCAAACTGATTTTATTTAAAAAAAACCTTCCCCTGTAAAATTTTGAGTTTGTGGGATACATTTTTTCGGCGGTTATGGCTCGATATGTAGAAGTTTCCAACCGAACGTTCGGTGTCGATTACAGAGTTTGGAAAATAATCTGGCCCAACTTTAACAGACACTTTTTTTTTTTTTTTTTTTTTTTTTTTTTTTTTTTTTTTTTTTTTTTTTTCTTCAAAATTTATTTATTTTTTTTTTTTTTTTTTTTTTTTTTTTTTTTTTTAAATTTTTTTAATTCAACTTTATTATTATTATTATTAAATATATTAAATTATATTAAATATTAATAATTAAATTCATTACACATTATGAACCTTGCGAAGCCATTAAGGCTTGTCTGCAGGTGATTATGCACAATAAAAATAATAATTAAATAATATTAAATGTAATAATAAGGAGCATTCATTGCTGATTAACAAAGAAGTTTTTAATTAATTTTTTCATTTTGTTATTACTAGTTGTACTATTTAGGATTTCAATTGGAATTTTATTAAAGATTGTTGGTAGGACAACTGATAAAGTGCTTTTTCCGTAGTTATTATTGTGTTTCGGTACACTGTATCTTCCTTCAGAATTCATACGGGTCTGGTATCTGTGATTTATTCGATGTAAAAATCTGGGATCCTTGAAGTATTCAATAGCCATAGTGGTGTGAAATACGTTTCTTACGTCGAGGATGCGCAGATCTTTAGCTATATTATGGGGTCGTATGTTTATGTTGTTATTGTTTGTAGAAGTATTAGTTGCTGGAGTTGAGTTAGTCGTATTGTTGTAGTTGGTGATGTTGTGTGTTGTATTGAAGTTGTTTTGTGTAGTTTCTGGAGTAGTTGAAATATTTTCAGAGTCAACTTCGCCTATGTTATATGTAGGATTATAGATGTAGATGTTAGGTGTGGTTGTGGAATTGTAGTTACGATTTTTGATGAGAATATTTAACAGCTGGTTTTGACTTTTTTGTAGTTTTTTACATTCCAGCGAGTTTCCCCAAGCAGTTATTCCATGGCGAATGTGAGACTCAACTAATGAAAAATAGGCTTGTCTCAGCACCATGTTAGTAGAGCAATAACTTAGGTGGTGTAACATATATGCAGCTTTTCTTAATTTCTTACGAACTTCTTCAATATGTACTTTCCATTTGAAATTATGATCGACATATACTCCAAGATATTTGTAAGTGTTTACGATTTCTATTGTGGAAGAGCATTGATCTGATTCGTAATTAATGTTCATAGTTTCATTATTATGGAGACAATCAACGGAGTGAAATTTTATTTTTATATCAGTATATAGAAAGTGACGTGGTTTAATGTGCATAATTTTCGTCTTGGATGCATTAATTATCAGACCGTGATCATGGCACCATTTAATTGCGATGTCGAACTCATTTTGTAGTATTTTAGTAGCTATATTTACATCTTTATGTGCAACTACAATAGCTGTGTCATCAGCATATGCAAACGTTTTAGATATTTTTAAAGCATTAATAAGTTCGTTAGAATATATCAAATATAAAATGGGACCTAATTTTGAGCCTTGTGGTACTCCATAATCAGTTGCAGTTTCTCCGCTCAACGTGTTACTAACTTTAACATAATATTTTCTTTGATTGAGGTAGTTTTTAAATAGTTCCAGCGAGTTTCCCCGAATTCCAATTCTTTCAAGCATTTGTAGAAGTTTTGTGTGCGATAGGGTATCAAAGGCTTTGCTAAAGTCGATGAACATAGTTAAACAATGGTGATTTTTGCTTAGTCGTTCGTTAATGTAGTTCGCGAAGCTCCCCAGTAGCTTGTTGATGCTTTTCGCTTGTTGGAATCCGAATTGGTTTGAATTTATTATTTGGTATTTGTTTATATAATTATTTAATCTTTTACATACAATTTCTTCCATAATTTTTTCAATAACAGGTAAAATCGATATTGGCCGATAGTTATTAATTTCATTTTTTTTACCGTTTTTATAAATTGGACGAACGTACGAGACTTTGAGTAAATTGGGTATAATAGAAGTATTTATCATCATGTTTATTAAATTTGTAATAATCGGCGTCATTATACTAGCATTATTTTTTAAATCTATTGGTCTAATACCATCGAATCCCGCACTTTTCTTAACGTTAAGGTTGCTTAAAAAACCGAAAATTTCTTCTTCATTTGTGTTGCTGAGGTATAGAGAGTTTTGTAGTACTCGGGGATAATGATTTATTGTTCTAATTTCGCAGTTGTGTAGTATATTTTTCACATTTAGGTCAAAATTAGTTGCAAAGTTATTGCATATATCCATTAAATTCATATTTTGAAAATTTTTTAATATTGTATCGTCTACATTGTTCGTTTTTTTGCCTAGTATATCGTTAATTATTTGCCACGTTACGCGCATATTGTTTCTATTTTCGAATAATTTGTTTTTATAAAAAGAATTTTTAGCATAATTTAGCTGTTTGTTTAATATATTTCTAAATTTTTTGTATTGACATTCATTTGATTTATTATTTTTATTTGATAACCATTTTTTGTAAAGTTTATCCCTGATTACACAATTTTTTATTAAAGTATCGTTCATCCATGGATTTGGTATTCTATTTTTCTTCTTTTGCACATTTATCTTTGAATTATTATAAATGTTTTTAAATTTTTCATAAATTGCATTATATATATCATCTGGATTTGTAATATTTATTAATTCATGCCAATTGGTTGTACGTATTTGATTTGTTACTTTATCATTACATATTTTTGTATAGTGGGTTGCTTTGTTTTTGTTTTCGTTTTCAGCATCATTTTCTTTGATACAACATAAGAGAGTGTAATGGTCAGAGATGTTTGTTTTGATAACATACGTACTTATTGGTGTGTGTAGGTGTTTGTGCCTTACAAAGAGATGATCAATGCATGTACGTGTATTTCTACTTATGTCTTCTCTTGTGCATTCTTTAATCGAACATTGAAAGCCGTTGGATGATAACATGTCCAGATAATGAGTTGCGCTCAGATTTTCGTTTAAAATATCAATATTAATATCTCCCATTATTATAGCATGTTGTTGTTTATTTATTTTATGCAATACATGATCAAGCTCAGCTATGAATGTACTTACATGAAGAGATGGAGGACGGTAAACAGCATAAAGAGAAATATGATCAGTTGTGTGTATGTTTATTTGTAATAATTCAAAAGATGTTGTTGATAGAGATATGTCTGAGTACATAATATTATCTTTGATGTATACTGCTACACCTCCTCCACCACGATCTTCTCTGTTCAAGAAAGTAGAATTATATCCCTGTATACTGTAAAAGGGTGTTTCTTCGTCTTTTATATTGGTTTCCACAAGTACGATTATTTTTATACAATTTATTATACCATGTATTGAGGCCAAAAAAGAATTAAAATTTGTACGCAATGAGCGAATATTTAGGAAAACGATTGAAAAGGGATAACTTAAATGTTCCTCATTTATTTGACTAAAGTTGTCAACTGATTGAGAAATTATATTATTCATATTTGAAAAGAAATTTATTATTTTATATTTGTTTTGATAAAGAGTTTATAATTTTTAATTGTTTATGATTTACATATATAATTGGGCAACATTAAAGATAATAACAGTTTTTTTATTTAAGAAATAAGTTCAATATCACAAGAGTTTGATATGAGAACAACAGTTGAATTTTCATTTTTTTTGGCAAGCAGATGACCATTACGGTACCATACGAATTTCCAACCAGACTCCTTGGCTTTTGTTTTGGCCATCCATAATAACTTTCGGTTGTGCTGTGTCAACTCGTCATTAACGTAAACGGTGTAGTCGTTTTCATGATCAATGCTGCCAAATACACCTCCCTTTACTCTATGACCACGTATGTTGGACATCAACTCTCTTTTTTTTGCAAGCGAGCAGAACTCGACTATTATTTTGTTGTTTTTTATAATTCTATACGCATTGCTAATGTCGTTATCATTTATATTAACGTTAACAGATGCAGCGATCTTTTTAATTACATCAATAGCATTAAGAGACTCGTTTCTCACATTTTTTACTTCTACGTTCTTGTTTAACAATTTCTGCTCTAGAGTATTAACTTTTGACTCCATGCTAAGAAGACGCACGTTTTTCTCTTTATTATCCTCCTTCAGTTCGTTGACCTGAGTAGCCAAACCTGCCATTGTCTCAGTTAATTTTGAAAACGCTTCCGATATCTCTTCTCTTAATTGATTGTGAGTTGAGTTCAAGTTAGTAGTCAATTGTTGAATGCAGACCTTTATATCAACCATTTCTTTTGTGATCGTCGACTTGAAAGCGCTAATATCTGTTTTCAGTTCGTGTAAATTGCTGTCTACGGTCTGCAACGAAAGAGCATCTTTGAAACGCTTTACACTTTCCAGATCATCTTTATCACCATCATCTCGTTGTTTTTTTCCAGTTTGTTGTTGATCCGTATAGATAACAGTTTGATATAAATTATTAAGTGACTTAATTCCTCTGCATTGTTGGCATTTCCAGTTTGTCTTCTTATCATTCGACATGTTATGATATGTTGACTCAGAAATCGTAGTGCAAGGTGAGAAATGATATTTATTCTTACAGCTCTGGCATGTAACGTACTCACCATTTATAGGCAATGGTTTTTTGCATTGTGAGCAAATAACTGCTACTGGGGTGAGATAATTCTTCAACATAATAAGAGTATAATTTTTTGTATTTCTTTTGTATATTTATAAAAAAGATTTTGGTTTTTTGTTTGTATTATTTTCAAGTGAAAAATATGAAATTTTCAATTATAATTGTATAATTTGTATAATTAATTATACAAATGAAAAACGGTATGGTTTACACTTTTTAATTATCCACAACTCGATTTTAATTTATATTATTAGAACTATTGTTTTTTTTTTTTAATTTTTGATATTTAATATCACTGAAAATTATGTAAATGTTGTTAGAGCGGATTTAAGCACGTCTGGTCGCAACGAAAGACAAGTACCAAAAAAAAAAAAAAAAAGTTTACTTATGCATTTGATATACTTTTTGTTCATTTTTGACATTTGCTAGCTTATGCATATTATAGTTGGGCGTTCTGATTTTTGTACATGATTCTTTTTGAATATTTTGCATAGTTTTGACGAAATGAAAAGCGTTTGGTTTAATCTGAAACAAAATGTTCGATCGAACTGCAGTTATAAATGCATTAAACAATATTTATTCGTTTCTTAATCTGTAATAATAATTAAACTTTTTGGTTTATTTTTTCAATAAAAAAAATAATCTTATGAATTAGAGTGATAGCGAGTTAAAATTACATTGCAGTATTTTGACAATATTTATAATTAATTAAACAGAATTAACACAATAAAAACTAAATATCGTAATGAATTTTTAGGTCTGAATAAATGAAAAACTGATAAATACTTGTTAGTACGTTTTTTATTAAACACATATATCTGACTATATTCGCGTCTATTTAGTTTCGAAGATTTTGTATTGAATAATCATCTCTTATCTATCTATATTTAAAGCTGTCAAACCAACATTTTAAAAGATTTAATAGAAAAAGGTTCAAAAGCTACACAGAACTACTTTGATTCTGTATAAAAAAATTTACATAAAGATCAGCATTATTTCAAGCTTTTTCTGTGACTTTTATGCTAAACAAAATTTCTCAAATAAATAAATCTACATGACGTATGATTGATATATGTAAACACAATAGTTTTCTTAATATTACTTATACGTCAGTTTATCATGATCTGTAACCTTTGCGGAAAGTAAATTTGTCGGAAGTTAAAATTAAATGTTTCTATGTCAATAGAAAATATGTGCATAAAAAAATTCGTTGGAAAAACAGCATGAGTTTTCTGTACAATATCTAAGATATCCTCATAGAAATAGGAAAAATTCAAATATGACGTATACGTGTATGTATAATTGAAATATTATACAAATACGTAAATATTTGTTTATGTTACAGTTTAAAGGATGATTGAAATGGATACGATTTATATAATTTATTTCAGTTATTAAATAAAATTTATTTTTAACATTCATACATAATTTTAAAATTGTGCCATTGGAAATTCTAAACTCCACCAACCTAATGCCTTTTTTTGAATTTTCCGTTTTTAACAGAACCAGAAGGATTATTTACATGTACACATTTATACTTGTAGGAAAAAACAAAAGAGAAGGACGTTTTAAATCTTCAAACAAATGTATGCACGCAATGCTAAAACTAAGTAGAAACTTTTAAGATTGTCAGTAGAATGATGTGCAAAATCGTATGTGCATATTTGATTAAAGAGACACAAAATCCTGAAAAATAAAAAAATATATGCAAAAATCTTAATGTGTGAATCTCTTAAACATAGTATTTGCATGTCTAAATGTAATACTACATTGTACGATACATTTATCGAAGTCATTGAAATGTAATAATCTAAATCACTAACGATTCAAATTTCTGCAAAAGCAAAAATCCCAAGTGCAAGTGAATGCGAATGTATGAGCATTATAAATGGCAACACGAACGGGTAGAAAGTACTCTTTAATAGAAAATCAAATGTATTAGTTTCAATCGTATCATTAGAAGCACACATTCTATACACATGGATTTGTAGGGATACGATATGATGAGAAGATATACACGTTTCTAATATTCCATTGTACATGTATTCGAACATTCTTGCATTTAACATTCCAGAACCAAACTCATACTACTGCACTCTCACACACCACTTGTACTTGTACTTAAATAGAAAATTGAACAAAAGTGTGTGTTTTTTTTTTACTTCACGTTTGTGGGTGAGTATGAGTACAAATGTTTAGATATGAGTGTTCAATTTATTTTGTAGTCATTTCTACGTTTTGCTCTCCATTGATAATAAAACTCAACAAACACAAGCGATGTCGACGTCGTCATCGCCATCATTGTATTGAAAAGGATAAGGCCGACACATATTCATGCACACATACAAATGCAAGCATTGTTTTTTTTAGATAACTGTGTACAATATACTTCTGTGTGTGTGTAGACACAAGTGTTTGCTATATGTGTTCAATAGGTAGGTACATATATATGTTTGTGTATGTGTTTGTACATTTCTTCATACATGCATAAAGTCAATATTTAGAAAACGAATTCTATCTGTTTGGTAGTATAGAAGGCATATCATCTATTTAATGAAACGAGTGGGATATCTTTCATTTTATTTTACAATTTCTTGTTAATTTTTTTTTTTTGGAAACAAATTTCACATAAAGGTATTTTCAATTATGTTGCTTACCTGTAATCCGCTTACAGTACACAGTTCCGGAGGCTTAACTTCGATTTGGGTGCCACTGTGTATGACATCGGTACCAGTACTACTGCCGCTGCCAATAATACCAACAGTACTGCCGTCAGTATTAGAACTGCTGATGCCGATGCTACTGCTACTGCTGCTGCCTGTAGTGAGTAAATTTTCTGGGGATATTGGTGGACAAAGACTGTGGTCGGTCAGATCTACAAAAAGTATAAAAACAAATAAAAATAGTACATAGGAGACTCACCAGCGTGCGTTAGCAATACAAAACAAAGTGTATAGAATATTTTTGCCACAAGTGCAAGGCAAAGTTTATTGGTATTACATTTATTAAACTACACACATACTACCTACTATATATGTATATGTACATTAGGGTGGCACTTATTTTGAAAAATGTCAAATTTTAAGAACTGCGCCCCCCTAATTTTTTACGTTTGGTCTAATATATATGTGGTGAAAATTTGAGTCAAATTGGCTAATTCTAAACCGCGGCGCACAAAGGTTAAAAATCAAATTTTGGGAAATTTGTGTTTTTTAAGCAAACGTGTATAGCTTTGGTTATTATTTTCACAAATATTGTAATGAAACACAGACAATTAATACACTATTACTTAATATTCATTAATATTTTTTTTTTGCACAAAATCGTTAACCCATTTTAGCCTTGGGGTCATAAATGATCCATTTCATAAAATTTTTAAATTTTTATGTGAATTGTCAACATAATATTAATTATAATATTTCGCTACGTGCGTTATTAAAATTTGTTTTAAAAACATCTAAAAAAAAAAGAAATGAAATAATGTATGTATATTTTAACCCCCTTATTCATACAACTTGGTAAAGGTCTATAACAGGCTTATAAAGCAAATTTTGTATGGATATTTGCTTTATTAGCCTGTTATAAACCTCTCAGTCTTATAAAAGTAGAAGAAGATAAACAGTTTTTAATTAACCAAAGGTTAAAAGGTCGGCCTGGAGCATGCTTGGAGTAGATCTACAGTTATGCAGGAAAAATTAGATAATTAAAAAAAGAATCGAGGCTGAAGAATCCATAAAGAAAAACCATATGGAATCTTCCTTAGATTTAACAGTTATTCTCGTGTTCGCTGTGAAATATACTCTGCTATACGTTGCAAATAATTTTAAACTCCTAAAAAAAAAAGATTTAAAGTTAAATTTCTATAGGTCATGATATTTTATATTGTGTCTCTGATTCGGAATGCGAATCGAATAATAGTGAAGAGAAAATTGAGAACTTGTCACCGCCTGAACCAAAAATAGCTCGTAAAAATATATTAACACCGAGGGTTATATATTTTGAGGAAAAACATCAGCAAGAACGTTTTTCAAAGATTTAAATGTTTAGAACAGTCCTTAACAATACACTGGGACACAAAACTTTTGAATAATATTACGGGAAAATCGGAGGATATTCTAGCCATATTAGCCACGGCTCCTAATACTGAACAAATTTTAAATATTCCTGACATTCTATCCGGAACAGGCCTTGAAATATCTTCTGCTGTATATGATACTTTGGAGAAGTTTGATATTTTGGACAGAACACAGGCATTCGTTTTCGCCACAAGAGCATCAAATACCGGAAGGTTTAAAGGTGCCTCTGCTCTATTGGAAAAAAGGATTGGACATGATAAAATATGTATAGGTTGCCGACATCATATATATAATATAATATTGGCCGCAGTATTTTCTGAGACCGATAACGGAATACATACCGCAGGGCCTGACATAGTTATATTTAAAAAATGTAGAAAAGTTTGGCTTGAAATTCGCCAAGAAAACTACGAGCTTGGATCCTCGATTTAAAGAAATAAAAATTATGTTAGCTTCCTTCAAACGTCGTCGGACTGTTGTTTCGCTGATATGATTTTTAGATTAAGTATTCCACTCTAAGGCCGCAGCCTTTGGGGTTAAAAATGAATCGGATTGAAATTACCAAACTATCGGGTTTTTCAATAAGAACGCTACAAAAGATTTGTTTAAATAAAACAAAAACGGTTTTGGATATCAATGAAATTCTCTATTCCTGTGATTATGTATGGAACTTCTTCAACTGTATTTTAAAACTGGAAGCCTCCACACACTTCCAAACTACTAGTAAAAACTACAAAAGATGGACAATGTTGAAAGATATTAAGTGCCCTAGTGTCACACCGTTAAAAGTTATTTAAGAAATTCATCTCAATATAACAATTTTTTTGATGTAACATTATATCGAGATTTACCTATATGAGTTGTATTGCTTTCAAATATTTACAACAATTGGGACGAACTATGAATTTTTAAGATCAAATATTCATCGTCAGAAGTATAACCCATTTGTTCGTGTGTAGATGAACTATCCAATAGGATTATTTCCATTTCATAAGCAGACGAACGTCGAATAGATTTGAGCAGTAGGTAATTTTTCTTTTAAGTTTTTAATTTTTGTTTTTAAATAAAGATTTTTTGTTTTAGAAACTGTTTTAACACTAATTTTAGTTATTGCATGTCGTATCTTGATAATATTAAATCTTTTTTAATTTAATTGATTTCCTAATTTTATATATGGTCACACTTTCAAATATAAACACATTCGTTCTAATTCGTTAATAAACGAATTTACGTAAAGAATTTTTATTGATGAATTCATAGTATTGTACGAAATTCATCGTTCGTCACAAATGTGCGTGTACCAATAGGAACAAAATTTTAATGTGTTTAAGCCTTTTCAAAGTCCAACAAATTTCGAAAATATAACAACATTAAATATAAAAATTTAAATCTTCTTGTTGCAGATAGTTTTACCGCAAATTTTTTTTAAGAGTGTTTACATTTTCATTCCAATTCATATATTTTTTTTAAATAATTCTAATTCTTATTCTTCTAAATATTGTTATAAAGGTTTGGGGCAGTCTAATGCAGATACACGTTTACGCATCTCTGTATACATGTACCGAAATGATTGTATATAACAATTCTTATTTGTGTGTACTTAGTACTTCACATCTATTTTGCTGAGCACTAGTTCGGGATTGTATGAACGTAATTTGTAAATCGGGTCAGTACATCCAATTGAAATGAATGTTACACATGTACAATATAACAACTATACCATCCATGTGGGTATGAACATAATTACAGTCGATAACAATAATTTTTTACTTTAGATAAAAACTTAAAAAAAAGTTAAAATAATTTTGGAAGAGCCTAAACACTTTAAGATTCTTAAAATTAAATTTAGAACATAATTGTACAGCAAATTATCTTTTATTTTAAGATTTTAGATTTTTGTAAATGACTGACTTGAGAATATTTTTTGAAAACAAATATACTCGTATATGTAGGACACATTTTCAAAAATGTTTAACTGTTATTAATTGTGATTTACTGCCGTATTTATTAAAAATAAAGCATACTTCAAATGCTTTTAGAGAAAATATTCATACAAAATTTTCTTCAAGTACATTTAAAGTCTATTTAAATTTTTTATAAATACGGCAGTTGAAGTAAAGGGATATTTGTCTGTCCCTTGGACACTATTTTATTTCTGAGTGTACTTGCTAGTATTAATTAATAATACTCAATCGCTTATATTCTAATGCGGATATATGTATAACAGCAAGTCAGTATTTTTTAAGAATCTGGCTCTAGCTTTAACTTAATAACTTGCTATGATAAATGCAATTAGAAAAAATAATTTTTTTTTAATTATTTAAGTTATTTATTTAACGCCCATGTTCTGAAAAATGCACAACGCTTAATTTAAATTTAATAAGTTTTCTTTTTCTTTAAGCTAAAGCTTGTAACATTTTTCTACGATTTTAATTAAAAACCTACAATATAAAAATTTTCTTTGAGTTTGTCAATTGTCTGTTTCAATTGTTTACTTTACTAACTAGCGATTTGTGCAAACAGCTGATCAACTTGATCTTCGAAAAGTAATGTAATGCATTTTAATTTGAAATTTATTTATTTGTTTACTTTATTTTATGACAAAACATCTGTTTTTATTGTTCAAACATAGCTTCGAGAAATGGCAAAACGCTAGCAAATCGTAGCGATTTCAGAACAGGTCAAAATGCGTTTTGCGTTTTTAAAACTGTATGCGATTTGAAAACGCTGCGTTTTTCAGTATATTAATTTCTGCTCTATTCCTGAGGAAATGTGACTTTTTTCTTAGAGTATGTTTTTACATATTCGATATACATACAGATGCATATGTATTACTTTTTATGCCTATTTCACAAAGAATGGGTGATATCATTCAAAAGCAACTTTTTCTACTATTGGCCATAAATCAAATTATTGTGTTTATGTTATTCAATAAATTAGATCATATCAACTTTTAATTTATTAATAAACCTGTTATATTTTATATTTATTCCAGTTGTTGCAATGCAGAGAATTAAGTTTTATTAAAGATTGAGATTTATTAAAAGTTATTGGTTTTAAATCATTCCAGGTATTTTGATTAAAAGCCACTTGTTTGTGCCTGTGGGTTACACTCAATGGCTTCTGCTAGTTGCGTAGTGTGTGACTTATCCAATTTCACTTGCGTGTTATTATTTTGTTTCGCGTTTGGTTTGTGAATGTCAATAGGTCGGTCGGCCAAAAGATTTTCATTATCCTTTTCAGATAATACCTGCATAATATGCAGGTTGGGCAGCCTACGAAAGTGTTGACTTAACATTGAAGTTAACTACTTCAGTATCGTTTATCCTAAGTCGGTACTGTTGTAGGTCTTCATACGCATGGACTTAGTTTTAACCAAACTAATCTTCATTTGTCGCTGATTCTAACAACCGATGTTTATGGGACATGTCTCTGACTTTGTTATACAAATTTGTATAACATTTTTTCACTGTTAGAAATATGACATTTATCAGTTTGAGCACAAGAACGTGATTAAACATTAAACTGACAATTTTAAAAACTGTTGAATGAATTCAAACTATATAAGGATTTAAAAAATAATTTTTTTTTATCGGTTTATTGCCAGTAGTTTTCGCCACAGCCAATATATTTAAAATTAAGTGCTGCAGAAACTAGACAGTTGAGATGAATGTTTTGTATTAAAGTTGATAAAAGCTTTTAAAAAGTAAAACTGGTGAAAAAACACCAATCAAAATCATGATAACTTTTAAGCTCTTTAAATCAATAAAGCTGGCTCTACTAACTCTAAATAGAGTAGTTTAGATTATTTACTTGAAACTTGTGTAATATTTTTGGAAAGAAACCATTTTTAACGGCACACTTTGTATATTTCATCAGCACTCAACATACTAAGAGACAAACAATATAAGTATGTACATATATGTACATGTAGTTACGAAATTTTACATTAAATATATTAAAACAAATTAGTTTTTCGCAACTATAAAAGTTTCTGCCATAAATCAATCACTGTCTTGTTGATGAAAACTTTCAGCTCAAAATGTCAAAATAAAGAAATAAGAAAGATAAAAGTGTGAATACCGTATAATTTGCAGGACTTTTGTCTTTGACTGTGAATGTGTTTTTTATTTATGATTTTTATTTTATGTACAAATGTATGTATGTATATATTGGCTTATACTAACGTGTAACGGGTGTTCAATTGAAGACGGTGCTCAATTAAACAGAAATCAAAAGTCTTAAAAATTACCAAAATTAAGAAATAGTCCAGCAATTATAACAAAGCAATGTAAATAATATGAAAAGGTAACCACAAATTGTCATTAATAAAATCCTGATTGTTTTTACTTGTAATGTAATGTAATGTAGTACATTTAGAATAAGTGTAGAAGTAGTATATGTTCTTGTAAAAACTGCCAAATTCGCTTAGTATTCGTAGATAACTATAGTCATTCATACTACAGTCGACTCTTGATAATTTGAAATTCAAGGGACCAAAGAAAAAGTTCAAATAATCGAGATTTCATATTAACGAGAGTTCAAATTAACAAAAGGAGATAGAAAAAAAATTCAAATTAACAAGAGTTTAAAATTTATTATTGTGAACTTTCTTACAGTTATATATATGTATGTACATACATATTTATAAGAACATGGGCCTTTTCGCAAATGCAACACTGCACTGCATGTACTGCGCATCGCATTCGTAATTGCAAAATCCGGCAACACTGCAAACGTAAGATGTTCTAAAAAGCAACAATCAAGCATATGTTGTGCAAACATACTAAAAAACGCGCAGTATTAAAATGGCTAAATGAGTAAGTTAATTATTTATATTTCTTATATTAATTTTACTATTTTGAACCATTTTTTTAGGGTTGAGGTGGATGCCAAATGCGCAAAATTAATAATTATGGAACGTTTGGACATGGAGGAGGAATTTGTGTCCGGAAATGTTGATCGGCTCATACGAAAGTGATCAAAAAAAATATTATCCGGGTATTGTTTAATAATTTTAAAATATTTGGGATTCTTTGTTTCTTCCTACATAAGTTTTGAATAAATACATTTCTCTTTTTATACTTTAAAAGTCTTTTTTTATGCAAATTACACAACTTTGATTCGCTTGGAGTATCATCTAATTCACAAATTAAATTTATTATTTATTTCTTCATTTGCAATGTTTTCGCGTTCTAAATTGAAAACAAACAAGCATCTGCAACAGCTGACCTGCAACAACAGCGTCAACTAATCAGAGTTGCGCAACATATGCAGTGCAGTGCTGCATTTCCGAAAAGGCCCCATATAACGAAAAAAAGTCCGTAATTTTCTTTTAAGTGAACGAATTCAATCTGTCTTTGTCCAATGAATTTTCAATTGTGATTAAAGCTGAAAAGATATGTCGATGTCGATGTGTTGTGTATGCAAAAAAGCAAACGATTTTAATTTTTATTTTAAAAACAAAAACAAAATCAAATTACGAATTCAAATCATAGAGTGTCAAAAAACTAAACTTGAAATTATAGAACGCTGTCGGGCAGGATGTCATTTCTATAAAGCAGCGTATATAAACTAATATAAATCTTTGTATTATTTATTTTATATTTTGCATTAAACACAGCACATTAAAATAATTCAAATTATAGAGCATAGAGCCAAAAAATTCAAATTAAAGCGTGTCGGCGATAAATATGCCATTTAAATAAATTTAAATTACCGAGGGGACCAAATTACATAGATTTTTTTCAATTTATTAAATGTTTTTCAAGGGACCTGGAAAACACATCAAATTATCGCGAGATTCCAATTATCAAGAGTCGACTGTATATTGTAAATTTATACAACCAAAGAGAAGTCCTTATAACATATCTACCATGCAATAGTACCTTGTATACTAGGTTTATTTACTAACACATATGTACGTACATTGTACCATTGTTATAGTCAAACATGATGTTTTTTTTGTATTGTATGGAGTTTATTTGTTTGTTCTTAGTGTGTTCTTTCTCTCTTATTTTTAATATTGTTTTCGGTATCTTACCTCCTGCTCGGCCATACTGTGCCAATTCAATTGAGATGCTGGTACCGCGTGGACAACTGAGCGACAGTTGTTCTGAATCACAGCCAGCCCTTTGATAAGTCCTAAGTGTAGCTGCCAATAATGCTGAAATGAAACGAATGAAATTATTATTATTTCTACTTGAATTGAGTTAATGCAATTTGTGTTTTATGCGGAAATGACATCCTACATCATTTTTGTACAAATACCAGACAGAAGATAAAAAACAAAGACACACATACATATTTACATTATTTACATTACGTTGGCCCGAAATTTTAACAAGATTTATGCTGTTCATTTTTTTAAGATCTTGCCTCCGATGAGCTGATTTAAAGGACACGACTATGAAAAACACTCTCAGTGTATATTCGAATTTTTAATGAAACACTGCACAGTGGCAATAATTCGTAGTATCTTGTTTTGAATTAATTTTTATTTAATAAATATTAAAGAGTTTATACGTTTTTTCAGAGATACATTTTGTTAATTGTTTTATGTATCGCAATTCCGTATTGTGTGAGAAAATAATATATATCTCTAAGATTGTTTACTTCGAATTCTTCCATTAGATCTTAGATCTCTTTAGATATTCTTTGTGGAAATGTTTACATTTGCATATTGTTGGAATGCTTAAGAAGAATAAGAGTCGTTAAGATTGCAAGGAATTTTTATAACAATACAACTAACTAATATCGAAAAATAAAAACAATTATTTCGGTAGAATTGTATACATACATTAAATATTTTGTGGGAATTAAAAGGGGTATTAATTAAAAAAACAAACAATTTATCTTTTGATAAAAACGGGGTCACCCCAATATAAATGTGTGTGTGTGTGTACCTTTCAGAAATACTTCCATTCAACAGAAAGAAGTAAGCGTATTTTATAGTCAATAGTTTTTATGGTTTTCAATTGTTTATGTAATAGTTTTGAACATAATATTGTAAGTATTATATGTCTCTGTAACACATTTATTTACACACCCTGCCACAAACATATTTGTACAATTTTCAAAATAATATAAACCTAATAAGTGGAAAATATCAAGGGGTTTCATAGTCCCAGCGCTAATTGTCAGAGAAAATTAATGTAAAGTTAAAATGACACTATAATGTATATAAATTCTGGATCCTTATAGATAGAGGAGTCGATTAAGCCATGTCCGTCTGTCTTTCTGTCTGGCTGTTGAAATCAATTTTCTGAAGTGCCCAGATATCTTCGTCATCCAAACCTTCAATAATTCTGTCAGACATGCTTTCGAGAAGTTTGCTATTTAAAATCAGCAAAATCCGAACATAAATAACGGAGATATGAGCAAAATACCGAGACAACCTCTGAAAATTTCATCAAAAAAAGCTAAGCGTATTAATATTGTTACGAACAAATTCATCAACAGCTGGCGTGTTCATTAAAAGGTAAAAACGTAACAATATAATATATATACATATGTATGTATATAATATAATTATGCATCCACAACAAAGGTGAAGGGTATATAAGATTCGGCATAGCCGAATATAGCACTGTTACTTGTTTAATATACATATGTACAAATGCAGAACATATGATTTATACATATTTACATACATCCTTTGGTTATATTTCGGCAATATTTTATTTATTAAAGCTACCAAGCCAAAACTTGATAATGACTCGCAGCCATGCACATACATATGTATCTAAATAATACATTTTTTTCTGTATTCTTTGAATTATTAATTTATATATTAACTCGAGTCTGAATAAATATTAATTATAAAAAATACATATTAGTCAAATAGTTTCAATATTTAAAATTTACAAAAATAAGTACTCTCTATTCTGAAACGTCAACAAACTGTGAAGGTCCTATCTGCTGCTGGGTTCTATACATTCGTATCTACTCTCAAATAAATAATTTGTAACATTCGGTTTATTGATGTAGAAATAGCCAACTGTTTGAAATGAGAATTTTACAATGTTTTAACATTATTAAATGCATATTGGCAGTATAAGTATATTTTATGTATCATTGATTTTGTTTCAGTATTCTGTTTCATAATGCTGATACTTCAGCTGACTTTCAGCATTTAGTATAAAATGTGTATTGTAGATATTTATTTTCTTAAAGGAATTTTTTAAAATTTGTTATTTTTTATTTTGTTTTTTAATATATTTACAACATTTAATTCAGAGATACAGCAAAATATACATACATACGCTAACAAGCCAATAGGACAGATTTTGAGTTCATATAAGTGCAAGATTTCCATTTCCTCTGTTTTCATTTGCCAGAATTCATTTTACGGTATATCAAATTCTCTTTGTAGCATCTCGATTATCATTTATACAAATTAATTTTTTTTATGACAAACAAAATTAATTTTGTGCTGAAATGGGAACATCCATTTTAAACTATTTAAATATGTACGAGTACGCTATATATTGTAATACATTTACATTTATTCAAGGCAAATAGTGCTCAACTAATAATATAAAGTTGTAAAAATATACTGGCATTTTCGGGCTCGGAACTGTTAAAGACCATAGATAGATAGCACTGAATATGATGCAAGAACCAGTTTGATAGCATCACTTCAAACGTGAGTCATTCCATTTAAACCGTCTTCGTTTTTCAAATTCACAACCATATTCAGTATTGCATTTGACAAATAAATGTAAATGTATTTTTGAATGATACCAATCTTTTAATCAATCTGCTGACGCTTGAAGCAAATGATTTAAAAATTATGATTAAAACTGAAATGCCTTATTGTTGGCAAAACCTTTCTCCTAAATTTAAAATTCATGACATGAAAAGAGTATTTTTCTTTTATGCTCTTTCATCTTGTACCTACATCCTGTTGGTTTCAATCAGTGGTACGCATTATGCATCCTTCCGTACTGTGTGCTTTGAATGATAAAAAAGAAAATCGCTTTAACAAAACAAGACGATGCGAATAGAAAATATACGAGTACTTAAAAATGTGTATCTGTTCTTTTAATTCAACTTGCACATATCTACATATGCAATGTTAAATTTTATGAGAAAATGATTTAAACCCTGCAGGAGGATAAGCGTTAATTGTCTTTAAGCTGCTGGTACGATTACTAAGTACAGCAAGCACTAGTTCAAAAGGTGATAGCACATATATAGAAAAGTACTAGTACTTCAAGTAGTTCATTTGTAGATTTATTTGATTTGTAGAATTTCATATTACTTTTTGATGATGTTTTAACGCGAATTGGTAATTTGCATTTTCATTTATTTCATTTTTAATTGTTAGAAAAATTTTTAACCAAATTCAAATTTGAAACAAAGAACAGTATGCTGTGTACTTTTTCGCTGCACCGCCGCTGAAAATTATTAGAATACTTTGCCACCTGCATGTCAGTTTATTTATTTGTAGATTTATGTAAGTAAGCCGCATTTTTCTTGTTAGTTAGAAAAATAAAATTAAATTAAAAAGTAAAAAAAAAAATTTTTAAAAGTGGTTTTTGTAACAAAAATAGATATTTTAAAAGAAAATTAAAAAAAAACAAATTACTGTGTATAAAAATAGAGTACTGTGTAATGAAAATCCTCCAAAAAAATTAGATTTTATGAACTATACTTAGAAGAAGAAATAAGTGATGGAAATAACCGACCAACGAAAGATTGCGCATTATCAAATCAATCTTTGAATGAAGAAATTGTTTATACAGAACAAACCCACAAGAAGTTGCACCAAAAACTTGTTGTCAATTTTGTTTGAGGAAGGCGCTTGGATGTTCCGCTATCTTTAGAAGGGCTGCTTGGAAAAACGAACAAAATTGAAATCCGAAGTGTTTCACCAGGCAGTTTCCACTATTTAGGAATAGACAATCAGCTTAAAAAAGTCGAAAATGTTTTAAAGAATTATTCCTCTGTCGAACTTCAAATCAATGTTGATGGTATTCCATTATTTAAAAGTTTAAAAACGCAACTCTTGCCAATCCTTATCTTTTTTTTATATGTAAACCAGTTCTTAATGCAGAGCTGATTGTACTAGTATCCGACTAGAAGAAATGTCACTAGAATCAATAGTACTAGTTCTTAATGTAGGACTAATAAGTACTAGTATCCGCCTAGCGTTCATCTAGTACCAATGGTACTAGTAATTTTCCTAACACACTCAATGTTAATTTGAGCATTAATATGATATAGGAAAGGTTACAGTTGGGAACTAGTACTGGTGATTTTTGTACTAGTACAATACTAGTTTGATACTAGTTCGATCTCCTGCAGGGAATTATTATTTTGTTAATAATATTGCATCGTAATTATGTATATAGGTTTGTTATACAGCTTGTTGAATGCCAAGTACTATGAAGTTGTGATCAACTCGATTGCGATTATTTTATCATCAAAAACATATGAGAAATTTTAGATATTTTAGAAAAATATCTGCAGAAAAGAATCTGCTTATTGATAACAGTTTTAAAATCTTACATTATGGATATGCCACAAGAACATGTGGTTTATTACCACCAAATACTTGAGAAAATCAATGTGTATCATCGAATATTTAAAAACTTCCAGTGTTTCATCTTCTCTGTCAATGTTCGACTCAATAATAAGTTCTTGGATTGCTAGGATTTGGTATTCTTTCACAGATATCTGGCCGTAATTTGACGATATAATGTAAAGCCTCAGTTAGCCGACTGTAACGGAATGTAGTGTAATGACGTAAAAATATCAGGAAATTCTATTTCTTACAGATTCATACATTACGGTGTTGGGTTACTTTACATCTCCATAACCATTTGCATTACTTTACACATAGCAATATCCATCAGCTGTTTATTACTGTTGTTCCATTACAGTCGGCTAACTGAGGCTTAATATATTATGGCGAGGTCTTATCAAAATGGCTGAATGCTTGCGGTTAGAAAGTTACGGTTACAGTAACACAATAATATGTTTCATTTCCGTAAATATTTTTAAAATATATTATATTATACATATAATATTATTTTTTGACATTTAAAATTTTAATTAAATTTTTCGAGCTAAAAGTTTTGTTGGAAATCACTTGCTTCAACAGTATTTACCATTTTAGAACTTTCATTCATTCATACTCGTATTTTTGCATTGTCAGAAAAAGACGCTGACTTTGTAAGTTTTTTTTTTGCAATGCTTTGGCATTACTTTGTATCAAAGTAATGAGATGTAAAAAAAGTTGAATTGCATTTTATGAGGATAATAAATAGAACTCATGTTGAATAAAAAACTATCTTTAGAAGCAGACAAACTGTATGAGTGCACATCTTTTATTTTAATATGGTGTATAATGAATGGTTGGTGGCCTTCAAAGCCTTTGAAATTAATAAAAAAAAAGCCAGATTTAAATTTAGTTGATATGAAAATACCAAAGACTTTATAATTTAAAAATGTTCTGGGTAATACCAGTTTTTCTAGAAAAGTATTATTAACTAGTGTTTAAAACCAAGAATATATATTGTATGGTATGAAAATAATTTTTTGTGAAGAAAAGAGGATTTTGAATTACCTTTATTTCAAAAAAAAACAAAAGAAATTTATGAATTGTCTTAAACATTGCAAGATTGCCATGCTAGAATGAAAAAATATCGTTCACGTACAAACATTTATGACCTTTGAATGAAATTCTTAACTATTTATGATACACTGTTGACACCGAATGAGTTCATTCAATATAACTACAACGTCAAAATTGTAGATCTTCCGTAATTCAGAATGAATAATAAGAACGAATAATGGTAATTTTAAACATAATTATGAATTTAGTTGGAAATAAAATTACAAATTACAGCAAAAATTGCAAGCCTTGCCAATGCAATTACAAAATACATATGTAATATACTTTTCTACATCCACATTTCTTACAATGAATCATTATCTTATAATGAATCATTTATATACTGTTATATAATTGCTTATTTGTTGTCGTTTGTATGACGTTTGCCAGACGTAATCATAATTTTTGTTGTTAAAAATAATGGCTTAAGGATACGCAGTGTAAAAATAGTGTATTTTAAATTCATTACTTTGGGATGAAAGTTTTCGCTAGATATCAAATTCCTTTAAAATAATTGCTACAATTTATAATGCATCTTTGTACTCCTATATTTAAACCTGATGACAAAACTTAATTTTTCAGTAAATTATTTTTTAAACCTATCTACTGTTATTCTGTCAAAAACTGAAATCAGTCAGACTAAATTCGTATTAAAAACACACGAAACCAAGTACGTATTTGTTTGAAATAAATAAAATAAGTTATATATATATTCCCCCTTATTCATAAACGATTATTAAATTTAACAAACGTTTATTAAGACAGATTTGCATATAAAAATTTGCTTAATAAACGTTTGTTAAATTTAATAATCGTTTATGAATAAGGGGGATTTTATTTAGTGGTTACGCATTTTTCGTTAAATATTTGTTATGTGTGAACAAAAAAAAAAGCAAAATCTATATATATATATATATATATATAAGTGCTTGTGTGTTTGTATGTATGTTTATTATTATTAGTTTGGGATCTATAGACGGTTAAACGGCTAAACCGATTTGCTTGAAATTTTCACAGTATATTTCTGTATGTCTGGAAGAAGCTATAGGCTACTTTTTTCTGAAATTTTAAATCAATTACTTAGGAAACTATAATAGCTATATTATAGCTAAAATTTTGCATGAGCAATTCCATTGTTTGTTAAATATTTGCGGGAAAAATGGGAGTAGTAGCGACAGGGGGCGTGGCACTTCCCATATGATGATAATTACAAAAAATCAAATATATGGTATACAATAAGATATATGGTACGGTTATTCTACCATCAATATTAATATTTAGGACAAAAATATGCGGACTATCAATAGTAGGCGTGGCACCTCCCATAGATATGATGACAAAAGGAAAGCTATACCAGCTATCAATATTAATATTTAGGACACCAATGCGCTGACTAGCAATGTTAAAATTTGTATACATTTGAAACCCTTATCTATATATAAAAGTGAATATCTATATATAAAAGTGAATATGTGTTTGTTTGTTTGTATATTGTAAATCATAATAAGCTAATGTAAGAAGATTTAATTGAAAAGGAGAACTGTAGGTTTTAATAACTTAATAAATACCGTATTTGGCGGACGATAAGACGCACCTTTTTACTCTGAAAATTTGACCTAAAATCAGGGTGCGTCTTATCGTCCGGCAAATACGGTATATTTGTTTAACCTTAAACTGTTTCTTTCATTACGATACGGGTAGCGAAGCACACCGGGTTTTAGATAGTACATATGTAAAACTCCAGTATAATTACCGCAAAAAGAATAAGTGTAAATTGGACGGTGATTTTAAAACCTGTCGTGCAATTAAATATTCCAATCTTAGTGAAAAGCAGAATGATGTTGCTATAAGACGGGTACGCAATCTTTACGATAAAGTTTTAACAATCGATTTTTTTTTTGGAAATAAATTTTACATTTATAAATGGCTGGTCTGATCGATAACAAATTTTGCAAGAGCGTAGCGAAGTTGATTTTTATCCGATTTCTAAGATTTTTATATATGCTGAAAGTTCTAGGCTAGATCATTAAAAAATATGTTCGCGCCTACCTCAACGTTTATGCATAAATTATTCTGAACTAATTATTCTAAAGAATAATTCTTGTATGTGTTCGGCGCTTATTTAAATGTCTAACAAACAAATTTCAGATTAGACTTCTTTACGCATTTTCAGTTTTTGCCGAAATTCTTAACAATTAACAATGATCCATTCTAGAAAATGTCATTGCAATTAATGTGCATTCAAGAATTTATTTGATATTTTTGACTTTTAACAAAAATATTATATAAAATGTGGAAATAGGAGATCAAAATAGTAAAATGCGATTTTTAAACTACATACATACAAATAATGAAATTGTATAGTAAATATATTTATGTTTGTCATCTTTACTTGATTTACATTTAAATGGTGCATTTGCATTTTTCTTTTGTTTTGTATATCGTTAGCTTAAATTGAAAAGCATGAAAAGTGATCACTTGTATTATTTAAATAAATATATCTACATATATATTTCGACTTATTAGAAACAATATTATAAGCCACAGAGAAAACAAAAATGCTGAGTTTATTTACTACCAATTTCGGAAATAATTCAATTGGTTTATTTTAGAACCCTTTTCGAATTTATAAGATTCCTTGCAGCGACCCTTCATATGGTGGGCTTCTTTCTTTTTAACTTGATGTTAAAAAGAAAAGTGTTTGGCCTAAGCCGAATCCAAATATTTGCGTAAAGTATGTAATTATATTAAATAGACATTTACAAAACCAACTATGTACATAGTTTGCTTTTTTGCATATAATAAATTATGTGCTTTAGCACTTCAACCAACTATATACACGTACGAAAAAATGCAGTTTTGTTAGTCAACCCATAAATCGTAGGACAACATGCCAGCCAACTGAAATTTGTTGTAAATGTCAATAAATTTGAATGCAATAAATGTTGATGCTGTTGATGATATCGATGTTGATGCTGATGTTGGTTATACATATTTATGCGATAAAATAATAAATACAACTACAACTTCAGTACAAATATACAATGAAACACAATTACAATAGAATTGTTAATTTTGTAGTATTTTGCTTTATTTGATCTTTTTTTTTAACAATCAAATACTATAAATTGTTATATAGTATGTATGTATATATTATACGTATGTGTGTGGTTGTCTCTAGCTCTGTGTTATTGGTATATACATTTTCCCATTTTTTGCTTTTGATTGTGTGAGCATGATGTTAATGCATGTATAGGTATGAATTATATCTACATTGAATAGTATACATACATACATATAACTTATTTAGTGATGGTTTGTTTAAATGTATGAATATTTTGTTACAATTGAATTTTTTGTATTCAAATGAGTACATTAGACATGCCCTTACAAAGTGCATTTAATTTGGTTGGGCCTTAGGGTTTTCATTAGTAGCTGAACCGGAAAGCAACTAAAAGTTGCTGTTTAAATAATATGTTCTTAAGATTTAAACTAGGTTTAAACTAGGTTTAAATCTTAAAAGTTGAGTACTAATGCTTGGTTTTCACTATGTCAGTTTTGTTGTCAAATTGTCCAAATTGTTGGTAATTTCATAACAATTTGGACAATTTGACAACAAAACTGACATAGTGAAAACCAAGCATAAGAAAGTAGTTTTTACTTAATATATGGACAAATAAAACGCGTATTCGCTCAACATTAACGTTTTATAGCTTGTTACGCAGATAATATTCTACGGAAAATAACATTTTTTTATTTAAGAGATATTATTAGAATAATTCCACAACTTTCAATAGATTTCCGTCATGGATTCTAGTTATCCGCTATAAAGAAACAAAATAAGATAAGACTCATCCAAAGCAAATCTATTTTTAGGGGCAGGTCTTGGGTAAATATATATGTATGTATGAGTTGATGTGCATATAAGTATACAATGATATATTAGTCAAAAGATAAATACATACTTTTATTCAAGCATGCATCCATTCATGCATGCATGCCAATGAACATCCATTCATATGTGTGCAATTCAGTGTGTTTCGCTATTCGAACGTGTGTGTTTGTAATTGATTTGAGTGTACGAGTATGTATGTGTGGAGGTAAATGTAATTATATTTATTTTTTTTGCGGTTGAATTAGTTTTCGTTGTTATGTGTTTTTTATTAACTTTTTTTATTTGTTTATTTCTGTTTCATTTTGTATAGGTATATAGAACAATAGTAATAAATAATTCTATTAAAGCACAAACGCATAATAAACAAGTAAGAGTGCTATATTCGGCTTTGCCGAATCTTAAATACCCTTCACCTAAGCGTAATAAGAAATACAGAAACTACACTAGACTAGAATATCCTAATTCTGTGTTTTCTATTCAGTCTTAGTGCAAATTTTATTAGTATTTGATATATTGTTTGAAAGAAAATTTTACGACCAACATAATTTATGTTAAATATTTTGAAATGTTGTCTAATTTTTACCATTTTTAATTGATTTAATTACCAATTCTTACCATAATTTACAGAGTCTGTCTGATGTTCATAATAATCTTGAGTGTAATTTAACAAACAGAGTATAAAAAAGGGGTACAATTCGGTTTTAGTGATTTTGCTCAAAAAAAAAAAAAAAAAACAAAATCAAATAGGGCTTTTAGAGGAGATACCAGCAAAAAAAAAAATTTGTTGCCGGTCACGCCTATTTTCGAGGGGGGCGGGCCCTTAAAGTTGAAAATACATAGGCCTATATCTCGGGAACTACTGGGTGTCTGATAATTTATAATACATTAAATAAAAGGTATTAAAAATACCTTTCCAACGATATATATCATGATTATAAAATATGGACCGAATATGGGTTAAATCCGAAAAGAATATTTTTTGACCCGAATTTATTTGTTTTTTGGAAATGGTTCTATATGGCAGGTATGACAAATTATGGGCCGATCTTCTTAAATTTTGGAACAGTTATTTTCATGCATATGAGGATATTTCACGTCGAATTTCAACATAATAACGCTATATATACGATATATATTAGTATTAACGTGGATTTCGAAAGTGGACCTTATGTGGGGGATATAGTCAAATATGGACCGATATTCTCAAAATCCAGCAGTTAGATTTAGGCATGTATGTAAATGATCCGTGTAAAATTTTGGATTGGTACCCTTATTTATAAGCGATTTATGAGTATTAAAGTGATTTTCGGAAGAGGGCTTTATATGGGGCATACGGTTAAAAATAGACCGAAATTCACAAAATTTTGTGGGATGATTTTTGTATATATTAAAATGATCTGTGCAAGGTTTTGCGTCGGTACCGATATTTATACAATATATATAGGGAAAAATCTCTTTTTCAGATGTGGTCCTTGTATGGGAGCTATGACCAGTTCTGGGCCGACCACCATAAAATTTAGTAAAGCAATTTATTTGCCTATAAAGAGTATTTATGTCAAATTTTAGCCGTTTAACATTATTTATATCTCTTTTATACGTATTTAAGTGAATTTTGGAAGTGGACTTTATATGGGGTCTATGGTCAAACATGGACCGAATTAAAAAAAATTTCGTTTTGCGATTTCTTTTTGTATAAAACTTATTTTTGCTGAATTTTGTCTTGATATTCCAATTTTATAGGCATTTATTTATCATTAAGCCATATTTCGGGAAGATTTTTGTATGGGGGCTATGACCAATTCTGGGCCGACTACCATAAAATTTAGTACAACAATTTATTTGCCTATAAAGAGTATTTATGTCAAATTTTAGCCGTTTAACATTATTTATATCTCTTTTATACGTATTTAAGTGAATTTTGGAAGTGGACTTTATATGGGGTCTATGGTCAAACATGGACCGAATTAAAAAAAATTTCGTTTTGCGATTTCTTTTTGTATAAAACTTATTTTTGCTGAATTTTGTCTTGATATTCCAATTTTATAGGCATTTATTTATCATTAAGCCATATTTCGGGAATATATATATTTGTATGGGGGCTATAAGAAATCATGGACCGATTCTTACTATTTTCCGCACACTTTCTTCTTTTATAGTACAAACAACGTATACAAAATTTCATGGTATTATCTGCAATAGTTTTCAAAATATTGCAATAAAATGGATGAAAAATATCAAATTTTTATGGAGGTGGTCTCACATATAGGTTCATAACTCTGGTTAACCTAAACCGATTTTGCTGATTGTAAATAGCAAACTTCTCGAAAGCACTTCTGACAGAATTATTGAAGGTTTGGATCCCGAGTATATCTGGGGACTTCAAAAAACTGATTTCAACAGACAGACAGACAGACAGACAGACAGACAGACAGACAGACGGACATGGCTTAATCGACTTCGCTATCTATAAGGATCCAGAATATATATACTTTATAGGGTCGGAAAATTTTTTTGTGGAAATTACACACGGAATGACAAACTTATATATACCCTTCTCACGATGGTGAAGGGTATAAAAACATATGAAAATATCTACATACATATCTGTATGTATATTTCCATTTATTTTAATGGAAACAATGAAAACAAAGCAAACTAAAATACACATCAGATAACAAATACGTTTCTGCGTAAATATATTCTTCATATATGTATTTATCACAAATATAAAACACAAAAAAAAAATGTTTTGCAATTGTTTTAAGACAGATCATCTTACAATCTAGGTGTTGCTTTGATGTTGCCTTATTTATGTTCTTCACCAAAGTAGATACAATTGTATTTAATTGCTGTTGTATTATCTAATAAATCTTTGATCTGCTACTTGAAGATATATTATTTGTGTACAGTGGTTTGTGACAATAAAATCTAAAACTGATACGAATTATTCAGTATATATTATATAATAGCGCAATTCACAAACTTGTGCAAATGGTATTGCCTCATTGCTTTTGCAAACAGGTTTAGCATATTGTTGCTCTACACTAACAAAACACACAGCAAGAGCAAAAATATGCTAAACCGTTTTGCAAATGCAATGATGCAATACCATTTGCACAAGATTGTGAATTGCGTTAATAAGAAATTTGACTTAAACATTCTCTTTCCAATTTAGATAAAAGTATTTAATTAGATAATATTTATGAGTTTTGTAATTTTGCATTTACTAAATGTCTGTAAATCTATGATACATTTTCAGTATATGCTTTAAAGTTAATTCTCTGAGTTGTTGTTATTAGTAAAATTCCTAAATTTTTGGCGTTTAATAGCGATATATTTTCAAAGTTTGGATAGTGATTTCATTTACTACAATGTAAATATAATGTCTCTGTATTATTGAATTATATTAAAAAATGTTCCTGAAGATCCTACACAGCGAACTAGGGAAAATAAATAAATAATTAAAAAGTTTTGAAACTGTATTATAGAAACTTATTTGCAAAGAATATTGATATTCAATAATTATTATAAATAAATTAAACTTAAAAACTGTTTTCATTATTATTATTTTTTAATTATTTAGGTACATACACGCGTATGGACCACATATACGCATGCAACTCAAATTTAAAAAGCAAACTGACAGCTGTCTACAAGTGCTTGCAGACTTTGAACCTATTATACTCATTTCACACAGTTTTATTTAAAAGCATTTTTCTTTAAAAAATATATTGAACTAAATTCAAAATAATATATTTGCATTGAAATGTACATTTAGGTTGTTACCATCTATAATTACAAAAATTAAATTTTAAAATTTATGTTAAATAATACGTATTGTTAATATTTATTTTAATACAAATTTGGTAATATAAAGTAAAAGTGACAATATACATATGTATGTGCCCCAGCCTATGAAAATGTGGCTTATGACTCAAAAATGAAATTGCGAGACACAGCTGTTAAATATAAACAATGCATTTCGTCAGTGTGTGTTGGACAAAATAAGAATAATGTTATGATATCATATCTGCAATGGCGGCTGGTTCGAGGACTCAACACATTCACCACGTGAAAGAGCGTCTCAAAAACTATCTAAACCAAAAAAAAAAGTGGAAAATTTTTTTGGAGTCATAAGCCACCTTTTCGTATGCCGGGTCACATATAATTAATTCATATAAAGAATTTAGCCTTTGGACTTGAAATAATTGAACATAATTTTTTGTACTCTAATTTCTTTTGATCATATTCTGTGTTTATATAAAAACTAGCTAAAACCCGGTGTGCTTCGCTACCCGTATTTTTTAAAATTAACTTTGTATGGGAGGTACCACGCCCACTTAAAATTTCCAAAAAAAAAGTAGCCTATAGCTCCTTCCAGACATACAGAAATATACTGTGAAAATTTCAAGCAAATCGGTGATTTTTAAAATTAACTTTGTATGGGAGGTACCACGCCCACTTAAAATTTCCAAAAAAAACGTAGCCTATAGCTCCTTCCAGACATACAGAAATATACTGTGAAAATTTCAAGCAAATCGGTGATTTTTAAAATTAACTTTGTATGGGAGGTACCACGCCCACTTAAAATTTCCAAAAAAAAAGTAGCCTATAGCTTCTTCCAGACATACAGAAATATACTGTGAAAATTTCAAGCAAATCGGTTCAGCCGTTTAGCCGTCTATAGACTTCAAACTAATAATAATAAACATAACGACACACATTCACTTTTATATATATAGATGTTACAAAATAAACACACTATTTCAAATTTTATATTTTAAAATGAAAAACTAAACTTTTGTTACAATATTTGTTTACGAACGATGAAGTCTAATAGGTAGGGTAAGATGCCATTTGGGATGGCATTCAAATGTTATGTTTGTCATTAGGGAGAGTCAACGTGCTAAACCGAGTGCATGTTTTATATGATTTTACTTAAACGGTCATCAAATGATAAATAACGAAACAAGTTCTGTCAATTTTTTAACAGAAAAAAAAATCAATATCAATAAATGCAAATAAAATCAATAGAAACATAAAGCAACTCAATTAACTCGGTTTGGACGTTTTCCAGAATCCATTAAGAAGTGCTTTTCTTAGTATGGTATTGATAACCACTTGTTTTTAATAGTAATACATACATATACAGTCCCATCATGAATAAAAAATCCGCGGGAGTTTTTTCCCTTTTTATTTTTTCAACATTGAATTTGAATTGTAAAAATGAGAATCCCGCTGGAACACCGCTGGTTTATTAGATAGCTCCGTCCTCGTTACATCGTCCAATTTGGGAATAAATCCACACTGTTATGTCAAAGACATAAAACAATGAAACATTTTTTGATCTACCCAAATGTTTGGTAGTGAAAATGGGCAAAATTGCTCCAGTAGGATCCGAGTTATAGATCAAAGTTTCACACTACCTCAATATTTTTCAGATAGTTTTTTGCAATTTTCTTCAAATATAATGCACACTTTATTTCTATTATAGAACGACAAGTCCTGTTGAAAATGATAGGAATCGGTCCACGATTTCTCATAGCCCGCATACATAAATTACATTTAAACATTTATCTATATATATAAAATTCAATGTATGTATGTATGTATGTATGTATGTATGTAACGTATAGACTCCAAAACGGCTGAGCCGATTTTGATGAAATTTTCACAGCATGTTACTGTGACTCTGGAAGGAATAATAGGGTACTTTTTTTACCACGCCCACTTTTACGCCCACTTTTTTAAAATATTGTAATTGGAGACCAAACCTCTGGACCGATATTTTTGAAATTTTCACAGCATTTAACTGGGACTCTGGTATGATTAATAGGATACTTTTTTTTGACCACGCCTATTTTTACGCCCACTTTTTAAAAATTATGTAATTGCTCCCATATAGTTTTTAACAGATTTACTTCAAATTGTATACACATTATATACTCCAGGCGAGGTAAAAATAAAAATTTCTTAAGCCACGCCCCTTTCACGCCCCTTTTCACGCCAAATTTTTGAAAGTTTTATACTTTTTGTTCTCTATACAAATTTGTTCATTCCAACGTATTTTTTTTATTTGGTAGTATATTGCTCTTAATACTGTTAACGTCGCCATATAACTATGAACCACGCCTACTTCATCGCCCCCTTTTTTAATTCAGATACTTTCGTATACCACTAACAATGTTTGCTATACAAAATACTTTTTTTGTAATATGTATTTACCTAAAGTTTTATATACTTTTTAACTACATACATTTTTTTATTACCAAATCCCCATTTTTCGCCCCATTTCACCTTAAATTATATTGCTTTTAATCTATATATATATAAATGAATGTGTGTCTGTATGTTTGTGCTTAATAGGAGGCCAAACCCTTGGACCAATCTGCCTGAAATTTTTACAGCATCTTACTGTGACTCTGGAAGGAATAATAGGCTATATGAAGTTTTGATTGTACAAACGGGGGTGGCACCGCCCATATAACCCACAAATTTAACCCGCCATATTTTGGGCATTTTTTGACGTACGTCGGTGATATTTGGTACATATGGTATTGGCATAATTAGGAATACATACCAGGAGAAAAGTGAGTGGGACCACGCCCCTTTTTAGGAAAATTAAACATCGTAATATAGTCTTAACTACTGGACCGATCGTCATTAAATTTTCACAACAGGATATTCTTACGAAATAATAAATTCTTGACTATGTAAGTGGACAAAGGGGCATGGTCTCGCCTAAAGCATTGCAATAAATACATTAAAATTAAATAAATAAATGTTTGTAAATATATAAATTCGTTTTATTTTATTTTATGACGAGGGGGGGGGGGTAGCAAAGCACACCGGGTTTAGCTAGTGGTATATAAATGTCTATAGAAAAGCCGTATCAATACAAAATTCTACAATAATATATTTCATGCAAAGTGAAATCTTAAAACGATATTTTGTTCGCATAGGGCCATATTTTGACATAGCCCCCACATAAAGTCCAATCACTTAAATACGCATAAATTTCATATAAATTTCACTTTGAAAAGTCACATGTATTTACATATAAATCGTCGTACAGAATTTCATGACGATTGGCCCATAATAGGTCATTGGTTGGTTGGTTTACGTGGTAGTTCACTACGTGCGAACACTTAACCACTCGTCAGATTTAATGTCGTGTACAACATACTATAGCTAATATATGTGAGCAAAAAAGTCCCGTCTTGCTAGATCCAACCTGTAGCTGTGAGATATCTCAGTAGTTCATTGAGTTTTGACCCAGCTACCTCACCAAGGTTGTTCAGTGTATAGTTTAATTTATGTCTCTCATAGGTCCCTTATGAGCACATCTCCCAAAAACTCATTAACCTAAGTAAACATTCATATCGAACCGAAATTTTACACAGATCAGTTATAATTATGTAAAAGTTATACTATTCAATTTTGTGAAAGTTGGTCCATAGTTGAGCATTGTTCCCGTACACTCCGCTCCACTTCCGAGAAGAACCACAGAGAATACAGAGTATACATAGTTGACAATTTTGACGTTTTCTGTTACACACTGCAAAAATATAATCAAAGTGCTTATAACTGGCATATGCATAAAGTTCTTATAAATTTCATTATTGAAATGAAATTCAACTAAAACAAACCTAAAATAAATAGAAAGTACAGTACCCCATAGTAGGTGATTTGGTGGTGGGTATATAAGATTCGGTACAGCCGAATATAAACTCTTACTTATTAAATTTGTTGACATTTAAAAAATTAATAGCAGAATATTATTGCACGTAATTGTTCGACATTTTTGTTTTGATTTGAATAGTAATTTTTTTAAGTTTCAGGTCAGAATTTATATTTATTATGATTTCCAATGATTTTAGGGGGAAAATTTAAATTAAAATTATATTGATGATGCTACTCAAAGGAGTAGCGAAATATTAAAAAGCGTAATTCTGACCTCAAGCCTTTATATGTTTTAACTAGAATTGCATGTTAATTGTTTCCGCATTTATATATGTATATATTTTTTCAATATACATTTAAGTGCACCAAAAGAATAAAATTGTGTATTTTGATCGTCCCACAACCATTCTCGCATTCGTATGCGAATAAATTTTCATTCGAACGTTTGAATTTTTTAACATTTGATATTCCCTCATTCGACAGCGAATAAAATGTATCGAAATTTCTAATGATGGCATTCGATAACGAATGATCGAGTATGTACCATCATTATAAAATTTTGCACTGTCGAAATAAATTTCGATTCGAAAAAAATTTCGATTACGACTGCCAGAATTAGCCCCAGAATTGGTTTATGGTTTGTAAAAATACGTTTTGAAAAATATTACGTTGATAAGATATCGTTACCTGGCGCCGCATCGATAATTATCTAGTATGGTAAACATTTTTCGATTTTTTTAACAGTCGTTTCAAAACTCCATTTTAAATTTTTTAAACATTTTGTTAAACAAAACTTGGAACAAAAACAAAATTTTCTTATGCCATTTCTTTTTACATGACACTTCTTTTTGCCGAATTTCATATTATATTCATATTTTACAAGCATTTATTTATCATTAAGCCTTATTTCGAAAAGATATTTGTATGGAGGCTGCGAGAAATCATGGACGGATTTTTACTATTTTCCTCACACTTTCTTCCTTTATTATAGAAATAACGTGTAAAAAATTTCATAGCAATATCTGCAATATATTTAAAAAAATTGGAAGAAAAATATTTAAAAATATCAAATTTTTATAGAGATTGTCTCACATTTTGGGCCATAACTCTGGTCTACTATACCGATTTTGTAAACTATGTTCATTATACCCTACACCACCATAGTGGGGAGGGTATATTGGATTTGTCCATATGTTTGTAACGCCCAGAAATATTGGTCCAACACCCACCTTCAAGTATACCGTTCGACTCAGAATCACTTTCTGAGTCGATCCGTCCGTCCGTCCGTCCGCGCAGAGTACAGGTCGCAATTTTGCAGATATTTCGATAAAATTTGGCACATGATGGATGGGATTGAAACTGGTGGAAATCGGTCCATTATTTCACCTGGCCCCCATACAAATGAACTCCCGAAATTAGGGTTTAAAGATCATAAATGTTTGAATTACGCAAGAAACCAAACAAATTTCATCACAAATGAGTGGTAAAAGAAGCCAAATCACATCTAAATCACATTTTGTGCAGATCGGTCCATAATTACTCATATCTCCCATATAGGGCCCACTTCCGAAAATCACTTTAAAGAGCATAACTCACTCAAAAATGTTGGAATCGAAATAATATTTAACACAAATATATCCTATATGTATACAAACAATGCGGTACAATTTTATTGTGATCGATCTATAATTAGTCGTAGCTCCCATATAAGGCCCATTTCCGAAAATCACTTTAACCTCCATAAATCGAGATAACGTGTAACATACACAATATTTATATTCACAGAAATCATGACACTAAATTTTTGGATGGTCGGTCCATAATAGGTCAAATCTCCCATATAGCGCACATTTCTGAAAAACTGTTTTATACATATACTGGGTGTAGGGTATTATATGGTCGGGCTTGACCGACTATACTTTCTTACTTGTTTTGGTTGTGTCTTTTGGACGTGAGAGTTTTTTACACAGACAGACAGACGGATAGACAGATAGACGGACATGGCTCAATCGACTTTGAATTCCATAAGGATCAATAATATATATACTTTATTGGGTCTCATATGAATATATCTCAGTGTGACACACGGAATGACAAACTTATATATGTATACCCCCATTCAGCAGTTATGGTGGTGGAGGGTATAAAAAGCTTATCAGTAGCAAAATTTAATTATTAAATGAACTATAAAAATCAGCCAACATTTTCAACAAATTGTAAGTGCTTATTTACTTATTAACCACGTTTATGTCAGTTGTTTACGTTCGAGTCCAATTCGTTTTAAGCATTTTAAAGTTATAGAGAAAAATAAGTTTCAATGCTGTATAGAAAACTAAATAGATGAAAAATATGAGATGATCAGAATTGGTGTGGATTTATTTGCAAATTGGTACGTACATAAATATTTTACAGTATAACGAAGCACGTCTTGCTACTATTTGCAACTGTTTTCGTTCAGGTCTTTCAAACTATTATACTATTGCTGAAAATAAAATACAGCCTTTTTTACCTTGTATGTAGATATATGTACTGTAGAATTTTGTTGACGGTGGCATTAATAAATATGCATGAATGTACAAAAAAATTATTCTTATGTAGGTTTTGAGTGTGTTTTTTTGTGTCTCTCAATTGTGTCACTGTTATTTATATATTAAATCGTAATCCGTAGAAAAGTCATATAAAAAAAGGTGTAGCTAAATTAAATATAAACTCTGAACTTTGTATTTGGTCCTATTGAATTTGGTTTTTATTTTATATCAACATCAGCAACAACCCGTTGAAATCAAGTCGATTTACTTTCCCGCAGTGTTCATACAGATTTGAATATTTGAATCCGCATTTATTTATAAATAAATGAATCCCTGGATATATGTATGTGTTTATGTACGTATGTACGACGAAACTGTGCAAATTTGTTCAGAAAAAATTTCCATTTCAACTTTTTTTTTACAATATTCTTTGTGATCTGTACAATTAAAAAGTTGTACATAAATATACCAAAAAACATATCTTGATTACGATTTTTACACAAATCTATTAAAGCACTTTAATCTCAATGACACAGTCAAAACTGCCAATACTTATTAATTTTAAAGTTTGATGAGTTGTACGATGATAAATTTAATTTCAAAAATGGTTTACAACAAGTTTTAAATGTAATTATTATTATTCTCATTAAGGCATAAATCTTATCTGACATTTAATCTGCTTGAATTTAACTGTAGCCAAAAAATGTAATGCATTTATGTATGTAGATGTAAGTAATAAATTAGTTATTTAAAACAATTTTTAGCCCCTGCAATAAATTTGAATGCTCATGGCGTGTGGTACAATATTGAAGTCAAAAATTATTTAAGATTCCAATTTAACGAAAGTCTTGTTGACTGCGGTCTTATTATTAAGTGACCATAAGCTTGGTACTTAAATAGTATTCTGCAAGTTTTAATGTCAGGAATATTTGCATTTTATTAAATTTTCTTGTTATGAGTTAATATTATTGCAATTAAAATCCAACAATTTTCTATAATTTGATATTCTGAGTTTAATCAAAAATTCTTTAAATATTTACTAATAATAATAAATTACTTTTGAATAAGTGAACGATGTTATATTCCATAATTAGTAGTATTAAGTTATTTGCAGTATAATAATAAAGTTTTAATTGTCAAAGGTGACCAAATGGATTTTATCACGAACTGGAATTATCAAAAAGTGGTATTTAAAAGAAAATATTTTGTAAAAGCTCGATTCTAAAAATCTGTTATCACAAATCGGTGGCTTAAAACAATTTATAAAACAATGTAGTACATTTACAAATTTTTCTTATTTAATAAATTAAAAAACGCAAGTAAACATTAAAAGGTAAGTAAGGTTTAAAAATAAGTAACATTTTGAGATTATGATTGAGTTTGATCTGGAACGCAAACGAAATTCGTCAACATAAAAACTAACTCGATTATTTTCTAAAATATCATCAAATAGATATGATACTTATTTCGGAAACACATTCGACGTCTAGAAGTTTATTTCGTATAAATGGGTACCTTATTTTTAAAACTAAGAACCTCAGATGCAGAGCATATGGACGCACATAAATTTCAATATAAACTTGCATTAAACACTTCTTAATGAGTGATCTTTTTGAAGATTATCGTCAAGCCACTACGATCTGCATCGAGGTCCATATATTCTTCCCCTAGATTGTTAATAACAGAAACTGTCACGGCTGGCGACTATACTTCTTACTGGCCTAGAGACCCACAGAAGATGCCGACTATTATTTATTTTGGAGCAATAAAAAATATCTAGAGAGAAATGATTCGAGTTGTATCCCCAACTGGGAATTTAGCGATGAAAGGTGCTGGTATAAATTAGATTATATATAGAATATATCTACATATGTACAATTTGTTCTAAAAACATACGGCTAATAACACCAGAAAATATCGATTACTCTCTTACCAATTTGGATAACGATCTTTAACTGGCTGCTTAACATGCTACCTAAACTCCTTGGCTAATCAGGTATAAAATAATTTATACCTCAGATGCCTAAAGCTAAAAGATTGCATAAATAGATTAAAGAACTCTTGAAATATCGAAAAACTGTATCACTAAATAAATATTTAGAAAATTTGGACGCAACTCCGCAATCGGACTACGCATTATGGCAAGCAAGAAAAAGTCTTAAAATACCTGTGTTATGTAAACTCCCCTTGTTAAATTTAGGTGGCGGTTGGGCAAGAAATGACACTGAGAAAAGAAATCTATTTGTTAATCATTTGAAAAAAGTGTTTACCTCAAACACATAAAATTATACAATAGACTTGCCATCAGTCATACACCATTTACAAGCAGCTGTACCCCTAGCCCTTGACATTCGAGTGATCATTTTCTATTGTTTCGATAATAAAAATTATACTTCTTATTTCTAACGCTACAATACACCATAAATATTATCCAGACAAAAGCTGAATCATATAGAGTCATCACCAAAAAGTTTCATTCACTTTTTGTTATTCTAAAATACGTTAGCGATGTGAGTGCCAGAAAATAAACAGAAAGCATATGTTTTTGTTCACTTTGTATGCATTCTAAAATACTTGTTCACCACACATCTACATAATTTTCGTTCGACGCTTGATTTAGCGCGTAAAAATAATAAATAATAATACCTACTTAACTGAAAAATAAATAACAAGCGTATGCTTCAAATGTAAGTAAATATATGTACATGTATAAAAAACATACAATGGAAGTTAATTCTGTTTCTTTGTCCAGGTCTAAAAAACAAACATCACCGCAACAGTTCAGAGCCATGGTGGTCATCAATAGCCATGGTTACGCCTGGTATCGACGATTTTCGAAAGAAGTATATTCGGGTTTCTTCTTTTGTCTGCCCATCCATTTTGATACTTATCCATTTATGGCATAATTTCTCCTCAATTGCAACTAATACTTCAGACAGAAGTTTTGAAAAAGTTGACTGGGAAATATTAAGATGTTAATCCTTGCCAACTCCATGTTGGTAATTTCCATCAGCGAAGAAACGAAGGGCTGCTGCCAGCTAGTCAACAGGCCTTAAGCATCCAAGCCGTGATTTCTGTTAGATTTTGTCTTCCAATTCAGATAAAATATATTTAAGTGGCTCTTTGTTGATTCTAAAATTTGTTCCTAATACTTCTTTTGGTATTAGAAGAGGTGATTTAATTCAATTTAAATATATGCGGCGTGTTATTTCTTATATTTTTATTTACTCCTCTAAGATATTCATATTGTGCATTAATTAAAAATGCAATCGAATCCATCTCAATTTTTAAATTATATTTTTGTTTTTAAATTTTTCTATGTATTAGACAGCTGTTTTCAATGTTTATGTTTTTCATAAGAGATTACAAAAAATCGATTACTGCAAACGATAATTCTTCACTCGTATTTTAGAATATGTCGAAGATGAAATGTCGAAAGTGAACGTTCGACGACGAAGAAGTGAAGCGCGTATTCCCGAATAGACCTGAATAACAAATTACTATATAGTTTATACATTGTATGTATTTTAAATACCACTTTAACAATTTTCTTAGCAAAACGACGTTTTCTTTTTTACACCACGAAACTTTTTTTATTTTATTGCAAATTATTTTGTAAATAACAAACATTAAAGTCATACTATACATTATTTTGCATAGCCGACGGTTGTATTTTTGCCGATATTATTGAAATTTGAGTAAATTTTTTTTAGCCGTCAACAATATCTGTGATCAGCGGTTTCAAACAATGAATTTTCACATCGGCTTTTAGTTGTATTTTATACCCTACACCACAATAATTGGATTTGTGCTGATGTTTGTAACGCCCGTTATTATTGGTCCAACACCAAAGTATACCGATTGACTCATAATCACTTCCTGAGTCGATGTAACGATTGATCATAGCTCCCATATAAGGCCCACTTTCGAAAAATCACTTAAATGTGTCGGTATCCAAATAATATTGAACACAAATATGTTCCACGTGCCCCGATAGACTAGGCGATAGAGTGCCGGACTATCAGTCAAAGGGTTGCGGGTTCGATTCCCGCCAAAGACTCTCGGTGTTTACTGCAGATAAGCCAAAAGCTTCGCAGTTTGTGTTTGTTAATTATAAAAAAAAATTATCAAATATTACTACGTTTAAAAAAAAATAAATATATATGCAAATAATATAATTAAATTTTATGATGATCAGAGCTCCCATATAGGATCCACTTTCGAAAATCAGTTTAACCTCCACAAAACTTTTAAAACTATTTATATCTAGATAAAGTTTAACACATATAATATTTATATTCACAGAAATCATGATACTAAATTTTTGGATGATGATCGTTTCATAATAGGTCACATCTCCCATATAGCGCCCGTTTCTGTAAAACTGTTTTATACATACATATATATACTGGGTGTAGGTTTGACATTTCTAGCGTAACGACGTGTTCGCTTTTAATCGCTTTCGATATAAATTACAGACACATTTTTTTCTCACTTCAAGAAACGACGGAATATTTTGTTTCACATAGATACAGAACATGGACGCAGGAATAAAAGATCAATAATATCTCGCGCAACACCTGGTACAAAAAACTAGTCATGTTATATACATACATACATATGTAAACAAATATAATATATAATTTTCAATTAAATGAGATTTATATTAATTCTATTAATGACATACATATAAGATTATTAAAATGTTAAATACTGCGCTGTAAATAATTATTGTGGAATTTTTTACATTTTCTTTAAATATATTTATGTATATATATGGTCTCATTATAAGAATTTTCATGTAATTTGTAATTCTTCTTCAACATTCATTATTATTTGTGTTAGTGTCACATTTTATTTTTTGCTCATTTCTTTTTCTGGTTAATGTAAAATAAATATATTTTTAATTTATACTGCGCTATATTGTTTAATGTTTCGATGCTATTAAATATTAATGAGTACACAGACAAATTGTGATGCAACTGACAATCTAAAAATATATACATACATATACATATAAAAACCACATGATAATTTAAAGGGAATCTGTAATTTACCACCTTGAACTATAAAATGCTAGAGTAATCAATTTCAATTTATTTCTTTATACCAACAAATTTGAACACACAAACTCAAAAGTGTTATTGAAATGTATTAGGAAGGATTCAAAGTCAATGTAAGTGATTTATTAGATATTTTATTATAATAGTTCATTTGCTTGTTAAATACAAAGTATATATACAGCCCAATCATGAATAAAAATTCCGCGGGAGTTTTTTCCCTTTTCCCATTTTCATATTCAAATTCAATGTTAAAAAAATAAAAAGAAAAAAACTGCCGCGGGTTTTTTATTCATGATTGGGCTGAAAGATTTAATAGATTTCAAAAATAATGGTGATAATAAGATTAATTTTTAATTAAACGAAAGAAAACACTTTAGATAAACAACCACGGCTTAGCGACTGATTAACTTAGAACTCAACTGACGACTAGTATTGCTGGCTGCTCACTCTCTCTGGATATTACAACTGACATTATGGCAACTTAACATCTTTACACCTAACACTCGGTTTACATGTATATACAAATTTAACTATAAATACATAGGAATTCGGAAGTCATATACGAAAAACTGTTTTTCTAAGTTTAACAAATCTTCTGTTTAAATTAAGAAGAAATTTTGTTCATAATATGCAAATTTAAATCTCTTTTTACAGAGATATTAATTAAAATGATCAATATCATGAATACGTATGTATGTACTTGTCTCTTGACAACATGAAATTATATATTTTTGTTGATATTTTTGCAATACATATGTATTTCAATTTAACAATTTATTGTAGACATAAAACATTTTATTTCAGTTTTCTCCTAAAGCATTTACTCCATAAATTCATACCTCTCTAATACAAATGCAAATTTAGAAACGTTCAAGAAAACTTACGTACCCAACGGGAAAAGTAGGCCTTATAGAAGACCTGTTTACACGTTCTAACAGATTCTATGTTTCATACACATTTAATCATGATTAAAATATCAAACACGAATGGTTTTGCAATTATTCCCGTATATTGTCACTACACAACAAACATTATTTTGCTCAATTTGTTATACGAGTAATAAAAATGAATAAAGATAGCGTCTATAAATTTAGTATTTTATGAATGTTTTCACGCGTACTTTATATGCATGTGATTTTTTTTTAAATAATTTAAAATCCTTCTTTTATTTAAAAACCTTTCTTTGAAAATTTTAATTTAGGAGATCTCTAACTATATGAGGCATTACTTATCCTTCTCAAGTAGGCGTTCTATCACACACATAACCAGTAACGAGTAATCAATGCTTTGATAGCCAATGGCACGTCGTGTAAAATTGAAACGATCTTGCATGTGGTTGGAAGTCCTTGTAACTGCAAAATAAGGCCTTTTGAAAGGCCTCTTTACAGCATCTTTTTCCTGCTGGATAGATGTAAATCTTTATTGACATGTGAACATGTTCTTACTAACACACATATGAAAGCAATCACACACACATTTGCGCAGTTCTGGGCTACAGCACCGAACTACCCTGCCAACATTTTCTATTGCGGAAGTGACTCAGAAGTGACGCTAAGAAGTTAAAACTCATCTTCTGCGATACCATTTTCTGATCGTAGAAGTGTCTTCCGTATTGAGAAGTTGTACCCCCCGGAAGTAACTTCAAGAAGTCACTTCAGCGTAACTTCAAGAAGTCACTTCAGCGTAACTTCCAGAAGTTATTTTATTCGCCTCTCTTTTGCTTTTTGTTTGCCTTTACAGATAATACACTCATATTGACTATGGGATAACAAATATGTAAAAACTACAACAATAACAAATAGAAACCACACTGTACCACTGACCGACCACAGCAAATGACAAAATAAAACTAATTTCGATGATGTCGAAAACTTCTTTTTGACATTCTTTTCATTTCTTTTATAACGGGGCATGTCAATTTCGGCTGGTGTTGTAAACAACAAACAATCTTCCAAACGTCGTCTGGATGATGAAAAGACGACTGCAATGTAAATTGTTATTGTTATCTTCCAATTAACGTCTGGAAGTGAGTAAGACGTAACGCCTTTGACGATGGACGATGAAAGAAACTTCCAATTGCTGGCAGGGTATTGTCACCAGGGCTGTCATATGAATTTCGGAAAAATCGCCAAAATCTCGACAAAAAATAAAAAAATCGTCATCTCGAATTTAAAAGTCGTCAAAAAAATCGGAAAAATAAATAGTATTTTGAAATTTTTATCTAAACGAAAACATAAAAATTCAAGTTCTCGTCTCGTGTACAGCACATATTAAATTTTAACTTTTTAAATAAAAAATCACAAAAAATATAATGTTAAACACAACTTGAGTAATATTTTTATAATATCTTAGTTCGCTTTCACATTCTCGTCCAGGCAGGTATTTATGGTTGAGAAGGGAAAAGAGAACAAAAGGGGTTAAAACTTAATTCCACTTCCGAACGGAATTAAATTCTGTGATATGGCTGAATATTTAAAAATTATGAATAATTTTTTAAAGAAAAACACAAAAAAAAAAATAAGATACCACCCACACCTTTCTAGAATTGTAGAAATAAATAAGCATTATTTTATCAAGTTTTCAATGATCATTCCTTGTTAGACATCATTCCGAAATCACCGTCTCTCACTGAACTAAAAAAACCCCTTAAAGATTTTGTTATGGATACTGTCAACTTTCAAGTTCGATTTTGTTTTACTTACTTACTTAACTGGCCTTTTATAACAACCCTTGTGGGTCACTGGCCGAACTTAAAATAGTTTTCCAGGCGCTTCGGTCTTCTGCGCTTCTTCTCCAATTTCGGTTTTGTTTTACTGTGTTATAATTGGCCGGCTCTAGATTACTTGGCGCCAGTAAAACAACTAGTTTAAACAATTTTATGTAAATTTACGTTGTCTGATAATATTAGGGTTGAGTACAAGTAAATTATCTAGTCCTTAAACTACAGCTTGGTCTAAAAAGTAAATTTATAACAAACCCAGCATTATATACGTGACTAGTTACAGCTAGTGAATATAATGACTTGTATATCTTATTATAGGCTGAAAATAAAAAAAATTGAGTGACAATGGAGTCTCCAATAGAGTTCTAAAGGACAGTACAAAATAAAACTTTACATTAATGTGACAATTGACTTCACGCTAGATTACATGGGGTGAATAAAGTAACTAGTAAACTTCTCTTTGCAATAAAGATAGAACATACGCCTCAAATGGCCCAAAAATATAGAAATTGGAGTCAGCCAAGTGATCAGACATTAGCAATTACTGTCTGTAGGAGATATATTAATTACTTGTAAAACTACTGGGACGCTGGCATTGATGTAATTGTGAATGTTCATGTTTTATAAATGCAAGTATGTAATAGTTATTTACATACTGTGACTAAATTATATACAGATATTTGAATGTACTTCAAATAGGAATACAAATTAAAGCGACAGATAGGAGATGTTGATATGTACGTGTACATGTAAATATAATAAATATATGTAACTGCACGTACGAGTATGTGTTAGTGTAAGTTTATTATGTCACAGGTAATGTTTCATATTTTATTTAAACATTTACTTGACATCGAAGTGACTTTAACATTTTAAGTGTTCAATATTTAATGAACCACTTTACGACAACTTCAATCACAGATGAGATGATCGACATAAAATATCCCAAAAATTACAATCTGCCATATGTACATTAGGGGGTTATATATTGTATGAAAATCGCAAACATTATAAAATTTGATTTTTCACCAGGTATTTGAGAGGACTAACGTTTCTCTGTTTTATTAAAAACTTAAGAATAATTTTCCAATGGATTGAGTACTGACGTACTGACCTTGCTTTATTAACATAAGCATTAGGACAAAATAATTAAATATTAACTAAATTATTGACAAGTAATGCATTTTCCCGAATTCCATAAAGGCAATTCTAGTTATTTTAGAATTTTCCTAACAAAAATGTTAAAATCTTAACTTTTATATTTTTTTATAATTTTTTTTATACAAATATAAACAAGTTATTACACAAATTTTAATATCAAAGCAACATTGCTGATGACGCCCTTGGTAGGGTAGAAAATGCATTTCAGTGTGCCATTTGTCTAGAAAAATGTAGTTTTCACAATGGTAATCTTCGAGTTATTAATTAAAAAAGTAACTCAAGCCAAATGAAAAATTTTCTCTAATAATTTAATATGATATTTCGCTAATTCTTTGTGTAGCATCTATAAACATTTTTTTAATTTTAAAATTAAAAATAAATAAGAAAAAATCAAAAATAAAATAAAAAATGTTTACTGTAGGTGCTACACGAAGAAGTAGCGAAATATCATATTTAATTTAAAAAATGCCTTATTGGATTATTAATGAAGAAGGTATATATAATTAGAAATATTATATACTAGCTAAAACCCGGTGTGCTTCGCTACCCGTATCGCAATGAAATAAAAAGGTGAGAGTTAAAAAAGTTATTAAAACCTACATTTTTCCTTTTAAATCTTATTATATTATCTTATTATGATTTACAATATACAAACAAACACACATTCACTTTTATATATAGATAATGGTTTCAAATGTATACAAATTTTAACATTTACTTAATATTATTGCTAGTCAGCGCATTGGTGTCCTAAATATTAATATTGATAGCTGGTATAGCTTTCCTTATATATAATTTGTCATCATATCTATGAAAGGTGCTAAGCCCACTATTGATAGTCCGCCCATTCTTGTCCTAAATATTAATATTGATTGTAGAATAACCGTACCATATATCTTATTGTATACCATATATTGGATATTTTGAATTGCTCATGCAAAATTTTAGCTATTATATAGCTATTATAGTTTCCCAAGTATTTGATTTTTAAAATTAACTTTGTATGGGAGGTACCACGCCCACTTAAAATTTCAGAAAAAAGAGTAGCCTATAGCTTCTTCGAGACATACAGAAATATACTGTCAAAATTTCAAGCAAATCGGTTCAGCCGTTTAGCCGCCTATAGATCCCAAACTAATAATAATAAACATACATACAAACACACAATCATGTATAATAATAATTTACTTTTCAGAAAGTAAAAAACCGCCGACATGTTTTTATTATTTAGGTAGGAAAAACACAGGCAAAAACACAAAACACAAGAAAAGAAATTAGTTTTATTTGTATTTAATTCAAAATATGTGATTTAAATAATTTTTTTTTATTTTTATTTCTTTTTGTATTTTTCGAATTTAAAATTTGGGGGTTTAAAAATATTTATTTGTAATTTATATTTAAAAAATAACAATTCAATATGAAGTTATCAAAATATGACATATTCCATTTTGATTTTTCATATTCTTGATTTCGATTAATAAACTAATAGATTGATATATAAAATTTATAATTTTTTTTAAACAAGTTTAAGTTTTAATTAAAAATTTTTTTTTTCAGAAATAAAAAGTTTTCTTCACAAAATATATGGCAGCGCACACGAGTTAGTATTAACAAATTTTACTTAAATTGTCAATGTAGAATTTTTAATAGCATACGCACTCCTCGAAATTCGAAGAATACCCCCTAATGTGCATACACTCAAAAAAATAATGACCTAGAAGTTAGGAAATTTTACTTATTTGAAGGACGTAATGGTTGTCGTATGGCGCCAAAGACATTTTTTATTACAAGTCAGTAAAAAATTTCCTTAATATTGGGAAAAAAATTTACTTAATATTAGTCCGAAATTCCTACTTTTATACAAAATTTTCCTAAATTATAGTAAATTTTAACTAGAATAGTGCAAAAATTATTTTTATACTAGTTCATAAATTATCTGAAACATTCCTTCATTTTAGTTAATATTTACAAGAATATAGTTCAGATAAATTTGAGAGAACAATAAAAATTAGGAAATTTTTCGTCTATTTTAGTTAAAAGATAAATATTTTTTACTTAAAATTATGACAACATGTACCAGTTCTGAGTAAAAATTTACTTCGATTTAATAAATATGTTACCAAAAACGAATAAAAAAGTTATGAATTTAGGTTCATTTTTTCCCAAAATTGGATACAATATATGTAAAAAAGAGTACATTTAAGCCTTAAAACAAGGGAAAAAATCTGCAAATAAGAACTGAAATTGAGTAAGCGCATCCACCCCAGTAGAAAAAAATTTACTAAAATTAACGGAAAAAAATACTAAAACTGAGTAAATTATTCCCAGAAAATAGGAAGAAATGTACTGTAACTTATTAAATACATTTACTCTAATAAAATAAAAAATATGTTACTAGCTAGTATATTTATTCCTTATTTTAAGGAATAAATGTACCAAGTAGTAACCTATTTTTTCTAGCTTACTAGAATAAAAGTACTTAAATACAATTACATTTTTTTTAATTTAGGAGTAATATATTTACTTAATTTTAATATTATTTTCCTAGATACTAAATATTGCTTTATCTAGAAATAAACGTATACGAATAGGTTATTTAAAATTTTTATTTATTATTAAAATATTTTACAATGTAAGAATAACAAAAAAAGTATTTACAATTTAGATAAATATTTTTAATGAACTTTGAATTTGTTTGTATAAACATTTTTATTTACCAGAATTGCACTCAGATTCTTTAAATTTTGATAATAGTTCCAAGTTTTCTTTATCTTTAACATTGCGTTCTATGATTTTTAACTTCAGTGTACAAAATGTCTCCCATTTTATCTCAAGTAAATGTTCCTTTTCTGTATAAATTTTTGAAAAATCCGCCAATATCTATATATTTATACAACCAATGTTATTATTATATGTATTATGCTAAAATTATACAACTAACTAAATTGTTTCCAAAAGATTGTTTATATATAGGCAATTCTTTAAAAATTTGTTTCAAACCATTTTCAGAAGCTTTTATAAAATTTCTTCTAATGCGAAAAGTGTTGTCCCACTTTTCAAGGACATCTGACATTGGCTCTATGTTATTCATTAACCATTGTTTATCATTTAATATATCATCTTTGTTTGAAATTTAAATTATTTATATTTTGTAAGATATGTATACTTATGGATTCTGTCTAAACAAGGAAAACAATTTAAAAAAATGTACTTCAGAATTTTCTGCTACGTGATAAATAGTGAGAAAATTCAGAACCTTTTCATAGTTAAATTATGGTTCTTTTCAGAAGAACTACGTGGAAGGGACACTCTTTGTGACACACTGCATCTTTGGCTATGGAACACTGAAGGTCCTTAGTCTTCCTTATTATACTATTCCAAGGCAATCGTTACAAAAATACAAATAGCGCAACATATATTTGGAGTTACAAATAATTAAATATTCATTGGAAAATATGAAATTTCAATACAGATGCACGTTTTGAATTTAAGGAAACAAACAATAATTACGTAAAAGCTCAAATTTAAAAATTGAAAACCTTGTTTTAGAGAAAATTGTTTAAGTATACATATTTTTACCACACATATGTATAGGTAATGCTTTATGTACCTGCAAACTCCAGTTCTATATTTTCAAAGTTTTCATCAGACGACGTTGGCACATTTAAACACTAACAAATGAAGCAACAAAAAATAATCAAAAACAATGCTTATAAATACAAAAACAATGTTACGAAACTTTTGTCAAATAAAATTCTTAACAAAGGCAATTACATAGTACATAAACTAAGTCTTTATAAACTAACGTAATTAACTTTTCACTTTTTAATATTGTAAATTTACACTTGTAACTATAACTTAAACACGGCAATGTATGTACATATGTATGTATGTACATACATAGTACATATTTTATATTTAACAATAAATACTTACCACTTTCCTTTTTATATTTTTGTTAATAATTGTATTTAAAACTTAATTATGTATGTATTATATTTTTAATTTTGCACTTTTATTTTATTTTAATCGTTAATACACAGTTTATGATTTATATTTTAATCGACTGTTTTCCACTACAACTCGTTCAGAATAAAACTAAAATCAAAAGAAAACAAGTACCTATGTGTGTTTTTTTTTTGTATAATTAAAACAGTTACTTTCAACATTCCAATGTTACGCCAGTGCTGTTTACCTAATCGTATTTAGTTTAGGTATTCGGTTCTACGTTTCAGTTCAAAATATATCAAAATTAAGTAAATTATTTTCTAAACTTTAGTAAATATTTACTTATAAAAAAGTTTTCAAAAACTATTTTATTTTTTTTCAAGAAAACGACTTTATGTTCAATATTTTTGTAAGAAATTTTTACTTCAAATTAGTAAAATTTTTCATTATTTTTTAAATTATCTACATTATTTGTTTAGTAATTTAACTTACCTGTTTCAAGTAAATTTTTACTATATTTTTTCTACATTATAAGTAATATTTAGTTAATTATGTTCTAAAACCAAGTACAATTGTACCAGTTATAATTTTCAATTATACAAGTTTTTAAAATTTATCTGTACTTTTTTTTAAGAAAGATATTCCTAAATATCAGTTTGTTACTTTCTAAGAAGTAAGACATCTTTTATTCAATGGTAGGAAATAATATATTGATTTGCTTCTTAATTTATCTGAACTAGATTCTTGAAAGCATTTCTTAATAATTAGTAAGCAATAAACTCGAAGTAGAAGTTTAATAAACATGTATTAAAATGCAATATAAATTTCTCAGTATTTAGGAAAATTTGAACTAATATCAAAGAAAACCATTACCAAGTTTTAAGTATATTATAAATTATGAACTATTTTGGAGTAAACCATTTACTGAACTCAGTTTTTTGAACTAAAACCAAAATTACTTATTTTTATGATGTAATTCCCTTAAGTCTAGGAAAAATTTATTAATTTCTAGTAAATATTATTTTGCGGTTAATAATATTTTCCTACAATCAAGTAATTTATCTATAGAAAATAATAAACTAATATCAAGTTTATGAACTATTTGCTTTTTTACTCAGATTAAGTAATTTTTATTACATTTTAATAAAATTTCCTTAATTTTAGTTAAATTTTACTCAAATTTAGGGAAACTTTTGAACTACTTTTAAAGAATTTTTTTTCATAAAATTTAGTACATGTCTTTTTTTTGAGTGTACATATGTATGTATGTATGTTCTGGAATGTATGTATAGAATCTTTAACTACCCAGCAAGCCATATGAGTCCGAAAAGAGTCTTTTCTGACACATTTTTCGGAGCGTTAACGCTCTTTATGAGCCCAAAAAACAATCATAATTGCTCCGAAAACCTTCAGAAAAGAGGGTCATTACATTCGAAAATGGTCCGTCAGAAAGAGCTCTTAGATAATGTCAGAAAAGAGTCTTTTATGAGGGTTTTTTGGGCTCTTAAAGAGCTCTTAGATAATGCCAGAAAAGAGTCTTTTATGAGGTTTTTCTTGGGCTCTGTCCCAGCATACCATTTTCGGAGCGCTCCGAAAAAGGAGTCAGAAAAGAGTCCAACAAAAGAGCATTTTCGGAGCGCTCCGAAAAAGGAGTCAGAAAAGAGTCCAACTAAAGAGCATTTTCGGAGCGAAAGAAAAATTTACTTGTTACTGTCCTGAGTCGGCACGCAGTATGACTCAGAAATTCCACTTAATTATGTGTGTACCAAAGCGTTGTTCCCCTGCTATTTGTGCTTTGAACAAAAAAAAAAAAAAACATAGCTGTACCACACAAGAATGATAAAAACAAGATTACACCCCAGCAAGCCATATGAGTCCGAAAAGAGTCTTTTCTGACACCTTTTTCGGAGCGTTAACGCTCTTTCTGACTCCTTTTTCGGAGTGCTCCTAAAATGGTATGTTATTAGTTAGTATTTGAATTTAGCTGTGGGTAGACACAGTGATGTTCAAAACTTTATCAAATAAATTTACTTCCGTACAATTTTTAAGATTATATTAATAGAATACAAAGAAGGACAATAAATGAACTGAGCGTGACAGACTATAAATCCTTTTAAGAAGTCTTTTCTATTAATTATTTTGTGTTTTCTATAAAGTTTTTTAAGTATTTTTATCGTTTTAACTCTCTAAGCAGATTGAAAACTTTTAATTAAAAAGACAATTTTCACAAAAAGTGGACTTAGCACGTTAGCTTACTTAGAATTAGCGTTATATCGACACTTTGACCTAAGATAATGTCTATATTCAGTCTATATGATCTATATGGCAACTAGTCAAATTATATGTATTCATAATGCTTTGGATAATGATCAATATGTAGAATAATCGAACAATTTCTTACGAATAATAATTCGAAGAATTTTAAAATGACCATTTCCGAATAAAGAATAATTTGATTAATTTTTTAAGAATAATCGAATAAAACTAATTTTTTTATCGATTTTTTTTTTATGATGAAATTTTTAAATTCAGGAGTTTAAACCTTCGTCTAGTGAAAAACTACAATACGAAATTATAATAAATATTTTTATTGTAAACTAATATTAACCCCCTGGCCCACGATGTCGAACGATAACGTTCGCTTAGATAAAACTTAAGACACAAATTTGATTGTGGAATAAACAAGCTTGATTGAGTAAAAAATAGATACGATTAAAAGTTTGTGTCTTATCTAAGCGAACGTTATCGTTCGACATCGTGAGCCAGGGAGTAAATAAAGCTTTTTATTTACTTTTCTTTTATGAGATTTAGTAAAAAAATACTGAAAAAGTGTGAATTGTAATTCGAGATGGAGAGATATTTTACAGTTCACATGTTGCCGAAATATTATAAAAACTACAACAATACGAATAATTGCCACTCATTGATAGCTTCTAATAAAGTGATATTGAAAGAGATTGCACACAAAATACTTATATGGTGAATTTCACGTCCAGAGATCCAATTTTAAAAATCAATGTCTTCCGATTTAGATGAAATTTGCACCAAGTTAGTACTATTGGATAGTAGGCCAGAGACAAATTTTCAGCTCTATCAGTCCAGAAGGGCCGGAGTTAGAGAGGTCAAAGTTGGACATTTTGGTAAATTTTGGTCATACAGGGTTTTTTTTTAAATGAGTGTAACTTTCCACCTCGTGGTCTTAGCAAAAATTGTTCAAAGGACTGTAGATAGCTATTTCTTCAATCATACAGCATGAAGCTTTTGTAAACACGAGAATATTGCTAAAAGATATCAGTACATCAAATTGAAATACGAGTACATATAATATACAAAAAAACATACTAAATAATTGAAATGGAATCATGGGCCGCTTTAGTTGGGTGTTGAATATGTGTACGAAATTGATATTTAAGATGACATTAATGATGTTAATGTTGAAGTAGACAAAGAAAACATTTATTAAAATTTATATAAGAAATATTACTAGAAGTGACTTTAGACGATAATCCTGTTCGTTTATTTAAAAAAATTAAATTATGCGATCGATTAATTTAAAATTTGTGATCGAATTAAATGTTTTCTTAGAATTAATCGTTTTATTCGAACAATAGAAAAATCAAATAATTTGGTTACCCTACTAAATAGATATCAGGTATTAAAACCAAAAAAACTGCTGTTTCTGGAGTACACTTAAATGGGGTCTAGGTGAAATAATAAATTGATTTCAACCAATTGTTCAAAGGCTTACATAATTACCGAAATCAACTCAACTAGTGATATACAATTATTTTTAAGCGTTACAAAGAGACATCAGCACAAACGCATAATACGCTCCGCTATATGGAGTTAAATTTTTCAATATTTATTTATGTATCTTGTATGTTGATATACATACATAACTCATCTGATATGAGCTGACATGAAATTTACAATAACACAGTTATTGTACGTGAATATATACGAGGGTATGAGTGTGTTAATACGCAGGCATACACATACATGTCTTCATACTCTGACATTGTGTCGAATATATCAAATTTTGAGATTTACACAAGTGATATGTTCGTCTACACGTAATGTCTACAAACTAACACATGTCCTATCGCTTTAATGCGAATACAACGCTTGGATATATAAACACATTTACATTAAATCACATACGAGTACACATTCAAAATCTCCTACACAGCCATAAACATACGTGTACAGTGACAGACATTTATGTTCATGTTTTATACATAAAAAATATGTTTTGTTTGGTAAAACAATACAAACAGACATTTAAGTTATGTTTATGTGAAAATACATTCGATAGTATAGTAGTACACATGTACAGATGAGCACAGATACATATGTACGTATATAGATTTGTATGTATGTATGTATGTAGGTACGAGTGTTTTGTAAAATGTTGTTAAAAATACTGATTTAAGAGTAAATTAACATGTCTCGATACCAATCTGTTGGTACAAGTGATTTCCATGTTAATGCAAACACAAACATAACATTTCAAAAAACCCTTTCTCGTTTCTTGTTTCACATTTCAACTTTTGATTTCCCTCTTGAGAGCAATAGGAAATAGCAAGTGCAGTGTTGTTAAAGAGTTCATTGACGGAAAATAATTGTTTGTGCTTAATATTATTCTCGTGAGTTATCCGGAAATAGAGGAGTTGATTTTATCATCTGGCTCCTACACGAATTGTATCCTGGATTGGGTGCTAATACTCATACTTAAATGTATAAATTTCAATACTGAAATGCACAACAGAATAAACTGTAAAATAAGGAAATAAAATACAACAACAACAACACACGAAAAACAAAAACATGACATCAAACTTGTATAAAACAATATCTCTACTTTACGGTAACACAAATGTAAATTACGAATTAATTTACACAAAATTTTGTAAAAATTATATCAATTAATTTTAATCCAATCATACCTATACGTTATTATCGCACAGACAATGTCTAAAAGGTGACAATTTACTCCCTCCAATTGTTAAAGTGACAGACTTTATTCATATAAATTTTTAGCTCTTTAACCTGTCACTACGCCCTTAAAACCAATGGAGGAATGAAATTACTTGAAATAAAATTGTTTCTATCTTTGCAAATATTTTCATGTTCATTATAAAATACTTGTATTACCTTAAATAAACAATTGTGTTCATAAAGCATGTTTTTATAATTTACCAATGCCATCGGCAACTGTGCAACATGTCTATGTAAAATTTAATCGTTAAATCTATTTTCTAATCATGCAATAATGTTTGTACAATTACATTCTTAGATATTTATGTGTACAATATTGTTCATATGTAAATAAATACTTATACATATGTATTTGCGTATATCAGGGGCATAAGTCAAATTAGTAATAATCATACAAATGTAAATGAATGAATTCTCTATAAATCTTAATACAGTTACATATATGCAAATCTGTATTTTATATATAAATATATACATTTACATATTTAGAGGAGTGTAATTCTGTGAATATATAATTTGCTCGCTGCCGTGTCATAAAAAGTATACCAGTATATAAATTCTCACACAATACATATTATTATTTTCTAGATTTATAGCCTGTTCGCCGATCTCGAACGTTAACGTTCGCTTAGATAAGACTTAAGACATAAACTTGATTGTGGAATAAACAAACTTGATTGAGTAAAAAATAGATACGATAAAAAGTTTGTGTCTTAAGTCTTATTTAAGCGAACGTTAACGTTCGAGATCGGCGAACAGGCTATTAAAATCATCAGATATTCGTACTTGTTTCTACTTACAGATCCACATGTATACATACATACCTGTACATACCTATATGTATCCATATAAAAGGTCCGCCAAATAACTTTTTTTTTTTTGAAAATGCTATAAAAAAAACTACTGAATATTTTCTCAAATTTATTTTTCTATTTGAAAGCAGTCCTTCCGGTTAATAATGGAAAATAATTTTATGCAAATGGCTGCCTCAGCTGGCCATGCAGTAGCCTGCACGATCGATCCAATTTTTAAGCACATTCTTGATTGTGTGCAGCTGTATTTCACCAATGGCTTCACGAAAATTGTGCTTTAAAGCGTCAATTGTCTCTGGCTTGTCGGCGTAACACTTATCTTTGACGGCACCCCACAAATAATAGTCCAACGGTGACAAATCGTAGCTCCGAGGTGGCCAAACGACATCAGCTCTGCGGGTAATAATGTGATCTTCAAAAACAGGGCTCAAAACATCGAGTGTAACTTCGACTGTGTGGCACGTAGCGCCGTCTTGTTGAAACCAAATGCTGCCAATATCCTCCTCTTCAATTTTTGTGAACAAAAATTCGTTCAACATGGCCCGATAATGATCGCCATTGACTGTAACGGCCACTCCTTGCTCATTTTCGAATAAAACTGGCCCAATTATGCCTCTGGACCAAAATCCGCACCAAACAGTGACTCGTTTTGGGTGCATCGGCTTTTCAATGTATGCGCGCGGGTTTTCTGTGCCCCATGCTTATTTACATACCCGTCAAGATCAAAATGAGCTTCATCTAAAAAGATGATTTTTGTTTTGCAACTCGGCATCTTCTGTAAGTCGGTCGCAGACCCACTAAGCGAAGCGAAAACGCATTGGATGGTCAGTTAGTTGGCTTCAACTCCTGAACCAATTGGACTTTGTATGGCGTCTTACCAAGGTCTTTATGCAAAATTCGTCTCAATGATGTCTCCGAAATGTTCAATTGTTGAGAACGACGGTGAATTGATGTTGATGGCGCTTCACGCACACTTTCTGCCACAGCAGCGATATTCTCGGTTGTAAGCACTGTTTTTGGCTTTTCACGCTTTGGCTTATCGATGAGGCCAGTTTCTTTCACTTTTTTCACAAGATAACGAACATACGGAGCTGACGGTGCTTTTTTTCTTCCAAAATCCGTACGCAATTTTCGCACACATTCTGCAACATTACCATGATTTTCAAAGTAATGTCGCAATATTTCCCAGCGTTGTTCAAGCGTATACACAACCACATTCGTTCAGCGGAAGTATAAAACTAATTATCTGTCAAATCAGACATGACCTAAGTGTTATCATTCACGAAATAAGCACTAGTTGAAAAAAAAAACGTTAGATGGCGGACCCGTTACATATCTACATACATATGTGTATAAATTTTTAATCTTTTTGTATGTGATGCTGTTTCATTAATCTCAGCTATGTAACAAATTGCGTATAATTGAATTGAATATTTATTAGACACGTTTTTGTCTTATTGTCTTTAGTCATTTGTAGTAGAGACGAGAACCACAGAAATTCTGTCAAATTGTTCGCTGTCTTATCTAAATTGTTAGTAAATACTACGAGTACAAGTACCCATCCTGCTAATTTTTCATTCACCGAATGTACACAACTACACACACATCAGTGTGACAGTGTTAGTTAGTCAGTTAGTGGCACAAACGCACATAAACGTTGTACGTCTATGAGATACACATTCATATTCACATATGAATTTGTCATGCGGGTTGGGACGTAGAAAAGGAATAATATCTAATATTGTGGAAGGCCGACATGAATTAATGTTGTGAAAACATTAAAATCATGTTTGCGTAAAGAAGAAAACGCATAAAATGCATTAATAGCAGTTACTTTACCATGTCTGCATAATATATGACAACAATAAAACTTAATGATGCTACCAAAATAATAAAAAAAAATACCAAACTAAACTGAATCGAAACACAACCTAAACAATATAGAAGAAAAAATGTTTCCATAACCTCGTAATAAGAATCACGTTAAAAGAAAGACAATACTTTATTCGTACTAGAAATACAAATACAATGTCATTTACACCTCAGCCTTTATTTCCACTTTTACCACGAGAGTTAGTATGGAAAATAATTCTTAAAATCTAACAAGTAAGAGTGAGCCAAATCTTTATGTAATTATATTTATAAATTTGTGTTACATTTCTTGTATGAATAACGTTATTTATACGGATTATTGTAGATGTCGGATGCCTTATATGGGAGGGGATTTTTTTGGTTGAGGGGCGTTTGTTGAATGAACTTTATCACAATAAAGACACATGTTCTAGTTATTATCGGCAGTGGATGTTATAGATGCTTTTTATAGGCATTAATGTATAATAGAGCCATGTATCTTGAAGACAATTTTCAAAAGGACTTGTTCTTTTATAATAGAAATAATGGGAGCATAATTTCATAATATTATCTGCAATATATTTAGAAATTGTTAATTTTTGAAAAATATCGAGATTGTCCATAACTCTGGTTCTATTTCGGTTAAACAATGAATGTGGGAGAAAAATTTCATCTCACTAAGTTCCTCAAAACGTTATCGTGCTTTCAAAAGCGTCTTTGAATTTTTGTTGAATTTTATAATAAATATTTTTAACCAAATATGAATTTTTTTCCAAACTTGTTTTATTCTGAATAAGAATTTTGTCCATCCATCTTGATAGAGTGTTTGGGCTATATAATCCCTAGCTTAATCAAATTGACACAGCCTGAGACAATTATTGAAACTAACAAAGTCCACCCCACCTGTAGCTGCAGAGGCCTTCGCTGCCACTAGCCTAGCATGCCGTAGACCTACTACTGTTCTCGGCGCAATGAAGTCAACCTTTGTTGCGTCCCCTAACCAGACCGCACAAAGCCAATTTGCCATCACTATTTTTAATGGCTCTGTCGATTAGGTAAAAGCACCTAGAGATAATTTGGTGGCCCGAAACTTGTCACTAGCAAAAACATCAGTCTTTTAACCAACTAGATTTTGTTCCTGCGATTTTGGGTTTAAACCACAGCCACCATGTGCCCCGGCTTGCAACTAGTACCCGTGGAACTAGATAAGACTCTTGTCAACTGCGAGCTTAAAAGGGGTGAAACAATAAAATGTTTCCCAGTTTCAAGCTCCGTGCAGCTCATGGCACCGGGTTCGCCATTTTCTAGCCCTTTGACGGAGGAAGATCATCTTGCTAACATGCCAAGGGCACATCTCTCAGGTACTATTAGTCGCTATTTATAATACTATAGAGAAGCTAATATTCTCGCAGAATTTGTAATTACATTTATATTTTAAATTAACAAGACGCGTACAAATAGATCACAGTGTATTTAAATATACGACTCGCACATGTATTCTGTGTCCGTTGTTTGGTATTTTTCCTACTCACAAACTGGTACAAACCGTTTCAGTCTAATTTTTTTCATTTTTGTCGTATTATTCTTATAACATGGTAATTTATAACTACTTGCACATATACATACATACATACATACATACTCTAAACTGTGTAACCGTATGTGGACTTGTAAAAACGTTGTCTGGCTAGAAAATGTAAATGTATGTAAAGTATTCATACATACATAATCTCATATGATGTCATGTAAGGATGTATGTACATTTCTATACCCTCCAACACCACAAGTGGTGAATGAAGATATATAAAAGTTTGCCATTCAGTGTGTAACATTGAGAAATATTCATATGATACCCATAAAAGTATATATAGTTTTGATCGTTATAGAATTTAAAATCGAATGAGCTATGTTCATGTGTCTGCCTGTCCGTCTGTTTGTGTGTCCAAAATACACATTCAAAATCAGCACAGTTTAAAGAAAACCGTTTAAAGTTCCTCTAAGCAGTTTGATATTGAAAATTAGTAAAGTCGGTAAATACAACCAAAGTTATAAACCCAAACGTTTGGTCTCCATCAAAAAATGATATTTTCCACCATTTTTTTTCTATGTTGTTTAAATATATAAAGATAATGCTATGTGATAAAAATAGAAAGAATCGGTCCATGATTTCTCATAGCCCTAATACAAATTTCTTCCCGAAATTAGGCTCAATGATACATTAATGCCTATAAAATTGCAATATCAATTGAAAAGTTAGGAAAAAGAAATTTCATTTAAAAACAAATCACAAAACGTAGACCCCATATAAACCCCACTTAAATACGTATAAACGTATAAACACGATTTATTTTTATATTTATATATTGTATACAAATTGTTAAAAGACATTATTAATCTTTATATACACTCGTAACTTATAATTTTCGGAGCTGATAAACAATTTTACATAGATCATTTACATACACTAAAAATCATACTACAGACTTTTGTGAATTTCGGTCCATATCTGACCGTATACCCCATAAAATTCACTTAAATAAGCAAAAATCTCTTAAAGACCACGGTACCGATCCAACACACGAATCGTTTCATTTTATATTCCATAATCAAACTGGTAGGTTTTGTGAATACTGGGTCTAAATTTGATTATATTCTCCATATAATCTCGAGAAAAAAAACTCTTAAATACTCATATATCTCTTAAATAAAGCGGTATTATGTTGAAATTCGACGCGATATATTCTCATATGTATAAAGCTCTCTTTACCGAATTTTAGGAAGATCAGCTCAAAATTAGTCACTGCTCCCATATGAGGACCATTTCCGAAAAATAAGTTGACAGATCAGTCATTTTAACACAGAATCCTGCTAATATCGGTTATACGGCAATTATTCTACTGGATTTTGTTGCGGTCAGTCCATAATTGGCAATAGCTCCTATAACAACCATAAAACTTTTGTAAATAATGTTGTACCAGTACAATTTGTGTACTTCTTATTATTTTTAGGTGAAGGGTATTTGAGATTCGACACAGATGAATATAGCACTCTAACTTGTTTTATCTTGTATATATGTATGTGGATGTTTTATTTTTTTGCAACTCTTTGGAGAAACTTTAATAAAAATGTCTGGAGGCTTTTACAAATTGTTGGGATGTTGTGCAAAGTTTTTAACAAAAGAAACATTTTATAGACTATTTTTCCACAGTTGTAATTGAAATTTAAGTCATACATACATTAAAGAAATCTTTTCGTTTTTCTCTTCTTATGTATGAGTGTGCTTGTTTTTTTGTGGTTGTATGTGCGTTTGAAAAGTCGAATAAATTATTTTCAAATAAGATTTATATTACAATCGTATTGAAGTTAATTGTACCCTCCAGTGCTAAATGAGGTTTTACATAACGATACACAGTTTTCTTTACTTTTGCCATTGAAAATAAATGATTCTCTTTATGGTACCTTCGATAGTTAGCTACAGATAGTGAGTATGCATTAGTAATTATACAAAATACAATGCAAATTAGCACCTGGAATTGCTGAAATCTGTGTGTTAAAATTAATTACCAGCATCTAAAACAATTAATTGAATAAAATTCATTAAATCTCCTGTTTATAGTATCCATTGAACGTACAGTTAAATATACATATATGTACATATATTAATTTTTATTTTATGTGCGTACTTGAGGAACAAATAACTAATTTTTTTTATACAGTCAGAGTCAAAATTTAGTATACAGCATGCTTTTTCATCTATGAAGCAAAATATTTTTATTATAATATATATAAGTTTGAATCAACTTGAAATTTAATTTATTTATGTTTTCTTATTTAAAAAAAATTTTAGAATTAAAATTTATTTAATTTGTACTTTTAATAAATACAAGATTACCTGACTGCAGCTGGGGTTGTATGCCAAACCACCAAAGACTCTTTACCGTGTTTTATTGCAACAATAGGTTTTGTGGAGGCTGCTCACTAATTCTTGTTCTCCAGACCTTTCCTATTGATTTTAACCCAAAAATCTCACATTTACTCTCTTCGCTAAATATTTATTTATTTTAGAAAGATTGCGGAGAGGTTAAGTAAGCTTTTGCAAAGTCTTTACGCTAGGCACGGTTTACTGCAGAAATATAAATTTCTTTTCATGGCACTCTTAAATGAAGTCCATGGTTAGTCAGCCTTCTTCTAATTGTCGATGCGTGCACTACATCACCGCGTGTCTTAGAAATGTTTTTTAACTGTCCTAGTCATTGGAGTTCATCAATTAGAGAGCGTAATCAACCGGTATGTTTTGAAATTTTGGTGTTTCCTAGAGCTTGACTTCTTTCAATAACTTTTTGAACAGTTGACCGGAATTTGTTTACAATTTTAGCACTATCTGCGAGAGGTTTTCCGTTACTTGGATGCAACACTATTCTAAAATCTCTAAATCTTTGTCACGTGCCATTCGGTTCCTTAAATAATTTCCCAATTCTGTACTTACAAAATTATTACTAATTTTATTTTAACTGCATTATAAAAGCGTTTTATGTACGATCTACATACTAATAACGCTACTTATTTTATTCTATTTTAACGTTCTGGACTCTAAATTTTGACTTATTTAAAGAGCATTGGTGTGATTGTTTTAGTGTCCCTTGGTGGCAACAGTCTTTCTTAGCAGCAGTTATGTGATAATAGGATGGAAACAGATTTGAGCCTTTTTCAATTGTACGCAATCTAAGCTGAGTATATTGCTGTTTTGTTAACTTTAAATACAAATATAATGCTAACGGCGTTGAAATACTTTTAACCTTTATGTCAACAGCTGAAAAATTATACTTACGTCAACAGCAAGCATACCCGGGTATGCAAGCACATTTTATACGGGAATTCACACATTTCTAAATACGTTTCTGTTTTTATATGTTTTATTTGGATTTTGTTTGTGTTTTTCCCCTACTTTGAATTGTTTTTATTCATGCATATACTTAAATTTTGTCTTCGTCTTCATGTATGAATATTTACAATTAGGGACAAACACTTGTTAGTTGCTCAATTTTATGAACATGAAAATCCAACAAGGAATGAAAAAATGACCACATTTATGATCTGATTTGTCCAAATTTGTGAAATTTCAGATAGATATTATAGCCACTTTCAGAGATACAGCGTTTTTAAAATTCAAAACATACCCGGGTATGTAGCTGTTGACATAAAGGTTAAGAATCGGTTTTGATCTCACTGGACTATCGTTAAGAACTTTTTCAATAACATTAACTTTTGTGAGTTGTTTTTGTGATCGCAACTGATATTGCAAACTTTCTTCATTGATATCCTTAAGTTTCAACTACAGTTGTCGAGTGATTTTGGTGGTCTTCCAAGATTCTTTTGATTTTTACTTTCTGATGGTACCTGGACAGTAAGTTTACCAGTTTGCAAAGCTGTTATAAAATGTATGTTTCCTAAATCCAAATTTTTTGTAGCGACTTGTTAAGTTTTTAATGAAAACAGTTATTTAATTTTGTATGTTGTATTTCGGTACTTAAGGAAGATACGTTTACTTTTATTTAAACGTAACTTAAAACATTTCCTGTCTTAGGACAATTTAATAGCTGAAGTTCTTCATTTTTTATAAATATTTTAAAATTCGATTGTTTCTGGTTACATGTGTTTTAGCAACAAAGTTTGTAATAAAAAAATTCGGCTTAAGTCGGTTTTAGTGACTTTTTTCAAATCACTATCAAAATTTTATCACTAATAAATTCTGATTAAAATAAAAAAATAAAATTAGGGCGGTCACGCCTATTTTCAAGTGGGCGGGGCTCCAAAGTTTGTAATATATTGAGCTATATATTTAAAACTAAAATTTTTTATTAGACAATATATATATAGCATATGTTAGGTATTTGAAAGACCTTTCCAACGATATATAACAGGACCTATTTATTGGACCACCTATTGATAAATTTCGCAAAATTATTTTTTGATCCGAAATTTTTTTAAAAAATCTAAAAAATCAGCGAAAAATTTCTTTGTGAGTAAGTAGATAAATTACAATATTTTCACCATAAAAAATACAATCTGTACTATGCGAAGCCGGTGTTCTGTATACCATAGAGGAGAAAATCCTACCTGTATATATATAAATGCTACCCAGGTCACGTAACAGTAATGACAGTAATATAATGTGACAGTAATATAATATGATATACCTAGCACAACTTACATGAAGCAAAATGAGACTAAAAATAGCGACACAGTGAACAAAATAATAAAATATTTGTAGGCGTGACAAAAAAATAAAAAAAAACTATTTCTGGAATTGCTTTTAAATTATATTTAATCCTATTAACAGGTAAAATAATTTGAGTAATTTCATTCAAATGAAAAAAAGTATATATGGGGTTAAAGAGGACACTTTCTGGTAGTAAAATATTTTTAATCCCTTTTCATCTTCAAAAGTTTATTCCGCTGAAATTCCATTTTGTCTAAAATGTATAACCTTAAAAACATTAAATGACACTCCAAGTATAACCGGTACAGTGATATGGTTTGGTGTTTCATAGAGACTACTATGAAGCTAATATTATAAAAATTGCATCCCATTATCGATAATAGTTGGCAAGAAATGATAATTTGCGGCGGTCTAATTAATCCCATAAATTCTTTATGGTATTATCTGCAAAACCCAATTTATCCGCGGATTGCCTCAGATTATCTTTGAGAACATTTAAGTATATCATAAATAAATACTAAATTACGGTATGTGGTTGCTTTTCAATTGAGCCATCACCGTGTTTCACTGTAGGAAGCCAGTTTTTGGACAATAATGCTTCATCATTTCGACGTCATACTTACTTTCGTCACTAAATAAAACATTATCCCAAAAATCTTCATCTACATCAATTTATTTCTTAGCAAATTTAACGAGTTTTTGCATATTTATTTTACTAATCAGTTTCTGGATGCACTGAAGCAATATGCTGGTTTTCCAAAGTTTTTTCCATAATTTTAGGATTTTCTTGAACATTCAACAATATTTGTCACTTTTCACGTGGAATCAGTTTAGGTGGGCGACCACTCACTCCTTGGTTGGTTTCTACACTTTTTGCTTCATTATATTTCCGAGTTATTGTCTAAATACTAAATGTTTAATCTCTTTTAACAAGTTCTTTTCTATATGGTTATGAAAAAGGAGGATTAAACAGAATTTTTAAAACGCTCTACTTAAAGAAAGGAATTTAATTTGAAATAATTACACACAAGTATTAGTAAATTCTATGAACGATTGATTACATGCTGTTCTAGAACACCCACTAAGTATTAATTTTGTTGTTTTTTTTTGTATTTACTTTTAGGTCAAATAAATTTTTTATTTAAAGTATGTAGACTATTCTTTGTTTTTTTTATATAATAACTCAATACCTCGTTTTTCAAGAGGGTATGCAAATTTTATTGTTGACTGTATATCCAGAATCTTCATAAACAGAGTCAAATTGAAATCGAAATAGGTTTTTAGGTATCACTCTATCAGATATTGTAATGCGAATTTGCGATAATAAAAACACAAAAATGAGATATATAAAACCAAATTCATATAAAATAAAATTCATATCGAATTTGTTCTCAAATTAATTCTGTTGTTACAAATAAAGTTTATTTATCGACGACGCCTACCATCGAGAAAGGCCTATTTCGGAATAACTTACCTAGGAAAATTTGAACATCAGTCTCTTTATGACCCCAATATGAGAATACTAACACACTCATATTTAATGTTTAAAATTCATATATTGCAAATAATTATTCACTTTATAGTCTCATGAATCCATTTTTAAAGCCATATTGCCACAATTTGCATATCTTTTATTTATTTTATCTAAACACAATGTTTTTATTAGGTGTTAATAATAAAATGTATTTAAACATCTGGGGAGTTTACGATGAGCATTTTCTATTAATAATCGCAGAAACCGCCATGACACGCATTACGAGTGTATGTGAGTGTGCAAAATAACGAATCGCATCCCTGCCAACATTTTCTATTGCGGAAGTGACTCAGAAGTGACGCTAAGTTGAAACTCATCTTCTGCGATTCAATTTTCTCATCGTAGAAGTGTCTTCCGTATTGAGAAGTTGTACCCCCCGGAAGTTACTTCAAGATTTCACTTCTGCTTAACTTCAAGAAGCCGCCTCTCTTTTGCTTTTGATTTTTTTTTTTTTTTTGCCTTTGCAGATAATACACTCATATTGACTATGGGATAACAAATATGTAAAAACTACAACAATAACAAAACAAAACCACACTTTACCACTGACCGACCACAGCAAATGACAAAATAAAACTAATTTCAATGATGTCGAAAACTTCTTTTTTGCATTCTTTTCATTTCTTTTATAACGGGAGATGCCATTTTCAGCTGGTTTTATAAACAACAAACAATCTTCCAAACGTCGTCTGGGTGATGAAAAGACGACTGCATGTAAATTGTTATTGTTATCTTCCAATTAACTTCTGGAAGTGAGTAAGACGTAACGCCTTTGACGATGGACGATGCAAGAAACTTCCAATTGCTGGCAGGGATACGTTAATATAAAAAAAATTATCTTTTCATTTACATAGACAGCGAAATATGTGTTGACCCTGCCAGCAATTGGAAGTTTCTTTCATCGTCCATCGTCAAAGGCGTTACGTCTTACTCACTTCCAGACGTTAATTGGAAGATAACAATAACAATTTACATTGCAGTCGTCTTTTAGTCATCCAGACGATGTTAAGAAGATTGTTGTTTACAACACCAGCCGAAAATGACATGTCCCGTTATAAATGAAATGAAAAGAATGCAAAAAAGAAGTTTTCGACATCATCGAAATTAGTTTTATTTTGTCATTTGCTGTGGTCGGTCAGTGGTAAAGTGTGGTTTTGTTTTGTTATTGTTGTAGTTTTTACATATTTGTTATCCCATAGTCAATATGAGTGTATTATCTGTAAAGGCAAAAAAAAAAATCAAAAGCAAAAGAGAGGCGAAGAAAATAACTTCTGGAAGTTACGCTGAAGTGACTTCTTGAAGTTACGCTGAAGTGACTTCTGGAAGTTACTTCCGGGGGGTACAACTTCTCAATACGGAAGACACTTCTACGATCAGAAAATGGTATCGCAGAAGATGAGTTTCAACTTCTTAGCGTCACTTCTGAGTCACTTCCGCAATAGAAAATGTTGGCAGGGGAATTATATATAGATTTTTGTTAATATGTATGTATGTATGTATGTATGTATATGTAAACACAAGAAGAAAACAAGAACAACAACAACAACAAAAGAAAAAAGTGTGTCAACATTAAGCATTAATAATCTTATGCTGCGAATATTTAATGCATATACTCGTAAATAGTATTAAATTTTGTGTGCACAATTTGTTAATGTTTGCATTTGTGACATTACTTATTGATTCTTTAATCACTGGTATCAAGTTCAGTTGTATATAATTTAGAAATTGAAGAAAATAAGCTGGCATAATTATTTACTACCACTGTAATAATTCACAGAAAATGTAAACTTCCATTCCCCGGTTTTCCCGGACATATTTGTTAGAAAAAAATTCTTAAATATATTGACTCAGCAATAACATGGTAATAGCTTGCAATTACTGAATAATTAATTTACAATCACTGCTACATACAGTTTGCATTACTTGGAAGTCGTCTTTAGTGACTTATTTCTTAGTCATTAGTTTTAGTGACATTGAAGTAATGACGTGCATACATATTTATCAGCAGTTGTGATATGTATTTGACATCACCGCGGTATATTGTGTTATAATAATGAGTTAATTTGTTATCTCTGTAATGAACAATATTATTGAGAATATGTGCCGTAACGAGAAAGAAAAAATGTTTTTGCTTCAAATTGTCGCTGAAAATAGGAAAAACTATCCTTCGCATAATAAAAACGATTTAATTTAATTATCATTATAATACTCATAAACATTATTCAATTACAAAAATATATAAATTTTTTTTTCAATTAAAACTTTTGTATGGGGACCACCCTAATGACTGAAGATTTAGGATAGGTATGTTCTGAAAAAATGTTGAGGTAAGAAAAATATTAAAGTCGGTCATACATTTTACTCTTCTAGAAGCAATCTGGCGCTAGTAAGAGCTAATTTTATAAAAAATAATAAGTTGTATGGGTACACCCTTAAGGGGGGGGGGCAGATAGGGGGTAGGTGTGCCCATGAAAAATGTAGGAGGGGAAATATTAGTGAGGTTTGGTCTCATATTTTAACCCTGTAGGTGCGACAGAGACAGTTATAAAGCTTTAAGTGGATTTTGTTTCATTTTCTCCTACTTTTGACCCCGATGAGGGGTCATTTTCCCCCATCCCACCCCCTAATTTTTTGACTCATGCATTTTTTGCAAACCCCATAGAATAAGGGGCTCTAGCATATCAAAATCAAAAAGTCGTTCACTATCCCTTCCCTACTGTGTATTTAGTTTTTGTTATAACAAAATATGTACATACATACATGCATAATGTTCATTCAACTATAAAGCTTTGTTTAAGAAACTGGTAGTTAATCTAATGTTTTGCATGTGAAATGACTGAAATGAATGAGGCATAACGACAGAAACACTATTTTATTTGTTCTTTAGCATAAAACACTTGTGATTATTAATTAGATTTTTTATTTCTAGGAATTTAACATAACGAAATAAAATAAAACATAACATTACATACGAGCAGTATGAAATACTGCTAAAACAGCGCTGACATAAATAAATTCTCTTGTAGATGACTAATTATAGATTTAGTTTGGGAAAAAAGTTGAAAATATACGTTTAATTAAATCGTTTTTTAGTGATAATAATATTGATTTTTTTTAATTCTGTATTCAATAATAATTTCAACAATTAAATGTTCCATGCAAATAATTGAAGGGGTAACTGAAATAACTTGATAATTTATGAAAGTGTGGTTTTATTTTTAAGGTTGGGAAAAAATATTTCCATTAGAAATTGATGAAAATAATTTGTGTGGTGCAAGTCAAGTCAATTTATACTGCTGTATACGGTTGTGCCGAATCTCATATACCCACCATCTGAGAACACACTATCAACTTATTATTCAATGACTACTTCATATCATCTGCACTACGAGTACTTAGAAGTAGTTTGTTGTAGCATTTTATTATTTTGTATCACAATTTTTAGGTCGCAAAAGTAGTTTGCTTTTTAAATACCAGTTAATTTCTTTTGGTTTTTTTTTATTTTTATTTTTTTTTAAAGAGTCGGTCAGTCACAGTGTACGACGTTTGGTGGATTATTAAATAAATTTTTAACATTCTGTGTTAAAAATTCTTTTTGCTATTAAATATACATCTTGTCTGAATGTTTATTTTGTGCTTTTATATTGTAAATTAACATAATAAATTGTGGAATCAAACACTCGTTTCCACCTTCTTCACAACTGTGTGTTCCAGGGTGTGATTTAGGACAATTAGTTTTATAAAAAGGGGCACAAATAATTAACTTGATATAAAACTTTGTACAAACGTTGTACATCACTAAGAAAAAATACCCATTATATATTTATACATATGTATGTATGTACTATGTATGTGTATACATATGTATGTACATACATATTGTATGTATCTCGAACATTAAGTGACTGTTGTGGGTTGCATGTTCATTAATATAAAATTAAATCACTTCATATAATTGGTAGCATTATTATTACCGTTATTAGTATATCTACCCGTATAAAGGATACACACGGGTACGAGATGTTCGTGTAATAAATTCCAGCGTTAATACTTAATTTTATTTTTCTTCTTGCGTGCGTGCAAATTGGCACTTTTGCCTAAAGTTTGTTTGCTGTTTTATTATGACCATTAAATTAAATCCAAAATGATATAAAAATTAAACGACGTTAAATGAGGTTTCATCACAATAAATAATAAAATGAGAAAAACGTATATTCCATATTTTATGGAGCTTATTCCATGATTTTCGCCAATTTTTTTTTTTTTTTTTTGTTTTTTGTATTTTTTATAAAATACATTTTGTTTAAATTTCAAGAAAACCCAAAAAACCAAAAGATAAATTTTGTGAGCGGAACATTTAACTTTCGAATAAAGTAGAAAAGATGTATTTACCAACAAGTGTTGGCACGTTAAAGATTTTTTATTTTTTGGGCTTATGGAATGATGTGGAAGAAAACGAGCCAACTTTTATCTGTACATGACAAGTTTTTACTTTTTTCTACATACACTTTTACGCCATCCTATATATTTTATATACATAGTTACATATTCAAGTATGCTTTTCTTATTTTATATGCACATAAACATTCATAAATATTTACAAATGTATGTGTTGGCATATAAAAAATAAAAAGTTAAATTTATACATATAGTTATACATATATACATATGTATATATCGTTGGTCTCATGTAGAAAGGCCCTAACTCGCTATTTTTTCGAAATTTGTTTTTTTTGCGATTCCAATGCATTTAACGCAAATACACCTCCTCACAAAAATTTATTGAAATAGTGTAAAAAATAACGCTTTTATAAGCAGTTGTACAAAAAAAGTTACATGTTGAATAATACAGTTTCTATTATGTTTTTACATTCTCCTGTAAAGTTTCAAATATGCGAGTTAGGGCCTTTCTACATGAGACCATCGATATGTATGTTGTCAATGTATGAATTTGGTTGTTTGTTTGCATGTTTCAGTATACACAAGAGATTTTTAGTATTTTTCTTAAAAATTACTTGTACAATTATAGACGTACGTACTACATACTGTTCATACTTTAGTCAGCCTAGAGCCAACAATTTACTCGTACCCTGATCCAGGCTGACTTAATACATATGTATGTAGTGTGTTCTTTTCTGTTGTTTTTTTACTTTATTTTACAGGACCGCACAGTTTTGTTTACTGTAGAGCTGTTGAAAGTAAACAGAAAACAACTACAACATGAAAACAAAAAAACTAAATGCTCTCCTTTGCAGGAACATAAGCCACTATAAATTAAATGCATATAGTAGCAAACAAAACCAAGAAAAACAATACACAAAATGGCTGCAAATGTGTTCAGAAATATAGCGTCATCATAAACTACGTTCAATTAATGCAAATATATTTTACTACGTTTTAATTAGTTAAAAACCGTGGCTGAAACACACAAAATAACTCACAAAATATAAAAATAAATGATAAATCTAATATTCATCTTGCAAGTTAAAAGTGTAATAAACCGTATTAGTAGTTTTTTTCTTCGTAACAATTGATGAAAAAAAAGGAAATGTCACTACCCTGCAAAAATCTGTAGAGTACGTGACTGCATCATGGTCCTATGTAATAGTGCTGGCAAATTCTACTACTTTCCATTACTCAATAATATTCAATACTTTTCATTCGGGTACTCAATACTACTCGATACTTTTAACGGATTTTTTGAAATTGTAACGCATAGTTTTTATCTGTACGTTGAAGTAGTTTCTTCAAAAAATAAAAATAGATCTTCAACTATTATTGGTTTTGCATGTCTTTTATTATTAAATCAAAAATAAATGTAAAGCTAACTTTTAATTCAACGTTAACAACAACATAAGAAATAATAGACAGCTTTATTTCGGCGGTTGGTTTTTACACTGATGTATTTTTATGCACTATTTTACTCACCCAACTTGATTAAAAATACAACTCAGAAAGTATCGAGTAACTACTTTTGAGTATTGAGTATCCAAAAAAAGGGCAAATACTCGATACTCGGTACCCATTACTCAATACTTTGCCAGCACTACTATGTAATGCACTCATTAACCATTTAATTTTCCAAGCAGAACTTCTTGTTACACGACAATTATTCATGCTTTAACAACCGTAATCGTTGTTGTAGTACAAGGAGTAGTGTTGGGACTAGTCCCGTGTTGTGCAAAGCTGGATTATATGGTCCATTCCTAGGACATCGTAATGTGAAATGAACTAGTTTTTTTCATACAAATGGATTATATTTGGAGTACTCTTGCAAATTTATACCAGCAACTTAGGCCTCTTTAAGCTAAAGACAAACTTATACATATAAATAGAACCTTGGCACTCATGAATAGTATAAAAATGTAAAAGAATCAAAAGTTCGAAATTCTATTGCGGGATATTATTAAACCAATTTATTTGACCAAAAAGTTGAGATATACATATTTTACATGTTCATACATTTGTGTAAGTTTTAAAAGCCTGCTTTAGGCAGTGTGGCTTAATTTCATTCATAAAAAATTATATTCATAAAAAAATATTTTCATAAAAATTAAGAAAATTTTGTCTAAAAGCACACTTCAAACCTACTTTCTGGGCGTTAAAAATGTCAGTACAAATTTAATATAGCCTTCCCACTATAGTGGTGGAGGGTATAAAAATATAAAATTACAGTGGAATAAACCAGAATGTATAAAATTCGGCACAGTAAGAAACATTTTTCGGCAAATTAAAAGAAGTTGTTGTTTAACCCCTAGTAGATTAAAAATTAAAATTTAAGTACCTTTAAATAATGTCCACACTTTCGCGATCGAATAACTTCAATATAAATGGAGATATTTCCTAAATATTTAAAGCATCTAAACGTAGCTTCAGTGCAAACAAGTAAGATATCTTTAAATTGTCATTTTATATATTTAATATACATGATATGGTTTCAGTCAGAAAACATCATGCCACTCATTATTTATAATTTAAATAGACGAAAATATTATTATATTTTCTCTACTGCTTGTATCATCAGCAGACAACAAGTGCTAATAAGTTTAAAATATGTTTAACATAAATTGTCACAATCAGAATCACTTGTGTCAAAATTAAAATAACCTTTGGTTCATATACTTTGCACCTCAAGACTCAAATTAAATTTCGACAAGCAGATATTGGAAATTATGCGTATATTATGCCACGTAGAGAGCAGCAGTAGGTATATTATTATTCGTATACATAATTTAATTTAACATAAGTAACTTTTCTATTAACATTTCACTTATAAACAATTTGAAAATATATAATATTTACTTTTAATTAGTTTCAAAAATAATAGTGAATATTTTGTATCTTCGCTTTTAAAACGAAATCAAATATTGTTGCAATTTAAATCAAACTAATTATTGTTTCTTTGCAGGTGGGAGCACATACATAGTTTATAATATGAAACGAATACACATGCTTAACTTAACATTAATATTAAGACGGAGAGAACTTTCATTAAGATGCAATTTCAAACACAGTTTTTTATGTTCATGTACATACGAGTACATTATTAGTATGTTCTTATTCTTATAGCACTTGAATATATTAAAGTTTTCTTGTTGTTTTTCTATAACTGCATAGACGATTGAAATGGAAAATGGAAATTTTTGACAAAATTGCAGCTATAATGAATTTCGAAATGGTAGAATTATTTCAGTTATATTTTAGTATTGCTAACATTCCATTTTGGTTGAAAATATAGGCAACACTTTTAAACTCTATACAAATGGAACCATCCTAATAAATGTGCATATGTATTTAGTGTATAAAAAGACACACCCACACACAAAATTATAAGAGTGGGTTTTAAATTTTGAAATGTTTTTATCTAGCTAGAGGAAACACACAGTATTTCATCTCGTACAGGTGTCTATTACAAAATAAAGGTACTTTTCGAAAATGAGAAAAGAATCATTAAGAAATAAAAATAAATTTGCTATACTTTACATAAAATTTATAATTACGATAAAAGCAGTTTCTTGATACAAGGTGATGGATGAATGTGCTCCATTACAAATATATTTAATTTATTATCTAATAAAATATATTTTAATTATACTACCTGTAAATACAACATTTTACATCTCAACGTTTTGATTTATATGAACGTTTTTTAAATATTAAATATACGAGTGTGTAGCTTATACGCAAATTATCTCAGAAATTATTGCAAAAATTTAAGTATACTTAAATTTTATTTTTTTTTTACATTTTTGATTTGAAAATTTTAATGTTAAACAGGGGATTTAAGGAAATTTAAATATGCGTAGTTAGAAAATAATGCATTTATTGCAAACTATTTAATACAATAATTTCTATATATGCAATTTTTCAATTTGGTAATTTATAACGTTTTATAAAATAATCAAAGGATAAGACGAATTGTCTATTTTGTTATAATAATTTATAGTGGGTGGTATTTTTAATTCCGCACGACAGATCGATAGATCGATAGATATGTATGTAAAATGTAATTATTCATTCCTGCGTCGCACAGAGGGTTGAAATGTACCAAAAGTGAGGATTAATTCAAAAGCTGAACTTTATCCTACACATTCGTGTGTGGTACTGGGGGAAAGGTAATTAAATTCTACATCACTATTTGCCAAAAACTTTTGTTTTGAGTTAATTACTTTATCGACTGTGAGCTGTCAAAGTCAAATAATTTTTCAAAATTTTTCGTGCCGTGCCTAAAACTGAAAATTGACATATTTTTTTTTTTTTTTTTTTCTTTTTTTAAATAATTCTTTTTTTTTTTAAATATAATTAACAAATACAAACTGCGAAGCTTTTTGGCTTATCTGCAGAAAACACCCAGAGTCTTTGGCGGGAATCGAACCCGCAACCCTCTGACAGATAGTCCAGCACACTATCGTCTAGTCTATTGGGTGCTGATAATTCTTATTAAGCGTTCTAAAAGTAATTTTATTAAAATGGAACCATCAACTTCAGGTAGTTGGCTACATAATTGCCTTAATGTTTTTTAGATAAATGTTTTGCACATATTTTTAATATTTTTTTAAAAATTGCTCCATATTTGGGGTATTTTCGATATATACACAGAGTTTCAACAAATTTCTTGTTGCGATCCAGCAAATTTTATTAAGTGATATTTTAATATAGTGTTTTATCTTATATATTCCACACCAAACTTTTGCAGAGGCACCGCGTTTTTGTACTTATTAAAATTTTTGTGAAAGAACTCCAGTTGCTAAATACTTAATCTGAAAAAACAAACAACAAATCAACTTGTTTGTTTTTAACTCTCTTTTGTCTTTATTTTCGGTATTAAAGTTATTGTTATAAATAAGTTTGGTTTCTATCAGAGATGGTTGCTTGAGTTAATTTTGACTCACGCTCACTTACAAAAAATAATTTCTGTTTTATTTACACCGAATTCTAATTTTTGCATACGTTCGTGCTTTTATTAAATTTAAAATTAACTAACGAGCTCGAAATGATCACGAAAACACTTAATGTTCGAACAAATAAAATTATATGTACCTCACGAACACTGCATTTAAAAAATATCGTGTCACGCTTCCATCTCTTTTAATTGTTATAGTTCATTTTACCCTACATAAAAAAATTGGGCACAAGCATGTGAAGATACATAGAAGTATGGTTTTCATTTGCACTTTAATAGAACAAGTAAAGAGTCCTACTATAAATTGGGAAATTTCAACATATTCTAAATAATTTCTAACATAAGCTAAGTAAATTTTAAGAAATTTCATGTAAAATTACAGAATTTGTTGAAATTTACATATTATACAAATTTTAGAATTCATGAAATTTTGTCGTAAGGACAAATAGGAGTTTAAATCAATTATGTTGAAATATTTATATATGTATATATTATTTTTTATTTATCTTTTTAATAATATATTCAATATATTTTAAGTTTAAATTTTATTTAATCATTTATAGCTTTCTATTTTAAATTTACAATAAAATTTGTACATTAAGCCCATTTTCCACAAAATTGAAACAACCTTCCCAAACAGACAAAAATTTATTTTTTTTAATTTTTTTTTTGTTTAATATGGTTTCTTTGTAAGTGTATGACAATTATTGATAAACAAAAAAAATTATAAAAATTTATTTCGTTACTTTTTTAAAAAATTTGTAAAATTCTCGAAATCCTTCAATACCCAAATTTAGACTTTAAATTAAACTTAGGTTCATATTTATGCAAAATATATATTTATTTTTTTATTTTTTAGCAAGAAGACAATATAAGCTTTCGTTTGCTTCTCATTTTTAAAAAAAATTACTTTCCATTTTAAAATTACGGCGAAAATTCTGAAACAAACTATAATTTTCCGCAAAATAAAAATGTCTATAAAATCGTAAAAAAAATTTTTTTTTTCAGTGTATCTTTTTTTCAGAATATGCCTTTTTATGTATGTTTAACGATTTGAAAAAAAAATTTCAAAAAAATTTAAATTACGGCTCCCATGAATTAATCGCCACTATCGGTGTCATCGAACCCACTTTGCGTCGTGCCGCAATACTGTATGTGTAGAGTTGATATCGTAAAAAGGAAAAATACCACAGCAACGGAATAAATAATTTCAAATTATGCTTCCGCACAAAAAATATCTTTCCGCAATCGCGGAACGGAATGAATAATTCGACACAGTAATTCCATTGATATATTCAATTATCTTATTATGTATAATTTTGAGACAACTATTTGAATAATTTGTAGCTTTTTTAGTTGACATTTCGTAGCAGTACTCCAAAGAGGACTCCCATAAGTCAGAATTGGGTTGATGACATTTTTAAAAATCAGTCTTTTATTTTTAATTTTTAATGTAAAGCGTTTCTTAATGATTTTATTGGCCGGTTAGGAATTCTTTTAGGTGATTTGTTGTAGGGAAAAATTATAGCTTGCGTTTTATTGGGATTTATTTTAATATTCCATTTGTAGAAATATTTATTGCAAGCTGTAAGCTTTTTTCCATTTTCTTTATAAGAGCAATAGCTAGTAAGTTTACTTGATGTTATAAGCGCTGTGTTATCTGCATAAAATACTGTTTTCATATAAATAGGAACTGGAAAATTAGACGTGTATGTATTAAAGACGTGCATTAGTACACAACATCGCACAAGTTGGCCATGATTTCTTTTTTGAGTAAGTTTGAGTGCCTGTTTTCATTTATGTTGTATTTGTAGATGTTGTGCTCTACTCTCGTAGGTTGTGTGTAGTTGAGTTGTATCAACTTACAATACTACATACAAGTTGCACAATACAAAGTAGTATATCGTTTCGAACAGATGTAGTGAGTATTTGTGGAATACTATTTCTGTTTGACTGCAGTAAAATAGAATAAAAAGACAAATTTATTTGTTTTTGGGATGGAAAAATTTCGTATTTATACCAGAAAAGGTGAATAGTAAAAAATACTAATTTTTCAAAGGTATTAATTTTAACATAACATAAAAATAAATAAAAGCTTTATATAACTCGATTTCATAAATTGCTTTGATTCACGTTAGATTGGTACATGTTTCGAATATTAAAAAAGGAAAATAAATCACATTTTGTTATTAATTAATAAATAACTGTAATAATAAAATAATATAATAAAAGTATTTCATTTTAATAAAAATATATAAAAACGTATGTGCATTGTACAATGTAGTACATTGAATGTACATATAAACAAACAAAAAATAACACATATAACTCGATTTCATAAATCGCTAAGATTCACATTAGTTTGGTACATATTTTGTATATAAAAAAGTAACACATTTGTTTTTTCATATTAAAGCACACTATAAGTACAATAAGTATTTGCGTATATGAGAGAGAGAAATGGATGCATGTTGTGTAGTTCCCAATACAACATAGTAGAACGAACATGCGATGTTCTGAGTAGAGTGATCAAACCAGAACGACACAACATCTACAACCATCTGTTTGACAACAGCACAACATTTACTTTACAACTTCTCGTTTGAACAACATATACAAGGTATTTACCAATTATACTACATTGTACAATACTTTGTTGTGTACTAATGCACGTCTTTAGTATGTATATCGAGTAAAACATGAGGGATAAAACGAGCCTTGAGGTAATTTAGATTTTATTATTTTCTGTTTTATTTCTTTTTTTTTTTTTTGATTTTCTGAATTATTTATTTATAATAAAATCTGCCAGAAGTTTACAAAGGTAAAAAAGCTTATAAATGAGACCATTATGCGAAATGGTGTCGAATGCCTTTTAACATTAAGCCTAATAATATTAATCCAGTAGTTTGTTCATGGTTTTTCAATATTATGTTTTTTTATTTTATTGATTTGATATATGTATAGTACTGTGTTCCTTTTTGAATCCAAATTCCTCGTTTGCTATAACAGCATTGTTATTTAAAAATTCGTTTATTTGAGAAAATAATTTGCCTAAAGTACTCAAAAGGTTGATCGACCTATAACTAGATGTTAGATGATTTTTTGGTTTGTTGGGTTTGTGATTAGCTATATCTTTGGCGTTCTCAGATATATTTGGAAAATAGTTAAACTTATGGCATGTTTCTAAATAACGAGTGACTCAAATTTTTCGCCCAAATGAGTACAAAAATTAGTTTTGGGGTTCTATAACACCAGTGTCAATATTCTTGAGTAAAAACGTAAGACTATCTTTTTTATGGTTTCTAAATTGAAATTTCAATCGTCCTAATGTCAAAAACAGACGAGTAGAAATAAGGGCTTGTGTGCATCAGAAAACAATATTTTTTATATTATTTCGTATATTTCTACAGCATAAACTGTTGTCCACTACCTTAACTTTCAAATTCAATGTTAATTGCGATAAATTGAAACAGTTTTCATTCAATTTATTACAAAATTAAAAAATTCATAGCAATTGCAATTCACATAAATTATTTTTGTATTGTAAATAAAACAAAGCTGTTTTTATTTTGGTTTCTAGGGTTGTCCCTAAAATATTAAAATATTGAATAATAACATGGAAAAAAGTAAACAAAATATCTAATTAAATAATTTGGCAATAATGCAATATAACAACTCAATATTACCAAGGTAACTAACGTAAGTCAGACGAGTGTATTATAGAAATTCATTTGTTTACGTACTCGCCCGTGTACCACTCGTTCGCGTGAGAATACACTCGTTATACAGAGCTATGCTATTAATGCAACTTTTGGCAATTAATACCAATAACTTTATAGCTTTATTTGAAAGTTTTTAAAGAAGTATGTTTGGAATGTTGTCAAAACCAGGAGATTTTGAAATTTTGACTGACGACAATATATTTGCATATACTAGGTTGACGTAAAAGCAGCTGTATCTGTATTAAGTATTTCATCTAAAAATCTATATTTCACTAAAAACCCATTTATTGATTGATGGGTTTTAGTATTATTGTTAATGAGCTCTGGTATACAATAATTTATTTTGCGTCATTATTCGACTTAATTTCCAAAATTTTTTGTCACCTGGACTCAAGTTTTATAATAAGTCAGACCACCTTTATATTTCGATCCGTATTGATATCTTTATCTTTCATAAAAATTATATTTTCCGGCAAAACATAATTATTATGTGATGATACTTTTGGAGTAGAAGCACCTCTTGCTTCTAATAACAGATAAATCAATTTACTTATTTCGTGATCAATTTCGGATTTAGTTGTGTAGATTTTGGGACTTGAGTTAATTCTGTTGTCTATGTAAGCATAGAAAAATGTCCAGTTGGTAAATTTCTAGTTGTAACAACTAAAGTCAATTAACGTAGCTTTTGATCGTTTTATTGAACAAATAATTGAACGGTGATCATACGGCCTACTAAAAACTAAACAAGTAAAAAAGCTATATGAGAGATATAATTTATTATAGGCTGATAGTCCAAACATTTTTCTGTGTTAAACTTAATCTCGATATAAATACTTTTAAAAGATTTATGGTGGTTAAAGTGAATTACGGAGAGGCTCTTATATGGAAGCTTCGACTAATTATGAACCGACCATTATAAAATTGGGCGTTATTATTTCTGTACATATGAACATTGAATTTTTTTTAGATACCAACATTTTTAAGAAATTTATGCTCTTTAGAGTGATATATGGGAGCTATGACTAATTATGGATCGATCATCATAAAACTATATTATTTATATATATACGAATCATATTTGTGTTCAATAATATTTTGGATACCGACATTTTTAAGAGAGTTGTGCACTTTAAAGCGATTTATCTTCATTTACTAATCATTTGTGATGAAATTTGTTTGGATACGGGCATAATTCAAACATTTATGATCGTAAAATTCCTATTTCGGGAGGACATTTATATGGGGGCCAGGTGAAATAATGAACTGATTTCCACTAGTTTTAATCTGATCCGTCTTTGGGCCAAACAAATGCCAGGTACCAAATTTTATTGAAATATTTTCAAAATTGCGACCTATAGTCTGCGCACAAGCTTTACATGCCAGCCAACAGACGAACGGATTTACGGACATCGTTAAATTGACTCAGAAAGTGATTCTGATGGGCGTTGCACCAATATTTATGGGCGTTACAAACATCAGCACAATATACCCTCCCCACTATTGTTGTGTAGAGTAGGAATGTAATTCCTTATTAAAGTGGCAGGCAGTGAATGTGTGTATATTATAAATATATTGTTGCCAGAGATGAAAAACCAATACTACAATTAAACATAACAAATAAAAAAGTTGACTGAAGTTGTTAAATCTTCACAAAATATCTTGCAATTTAATGTTTTTCAGTAAGCATGTTTTAAGAATTAATTAAATTTAAAACTCCTCGTTGGTAAAGTTTGTTTTGTATCGAGTATTGGATTTGTAAAGTGAGAAATATTTTTAACAAGCAATGACTGCATGAAATTTTCCATCCCTGATTGTTTTATATAAATGTGCTACGTAAATACACGTGAAGATAGTTTAAGAAATTAAGGAAGAGGAAGGACAACGAGCGAGCAAAAAGTAAAACAAAAATAAGGAAACAATACATAAATAAAATATATTCAAGTAAAATATTTACCCAAAGGATCCACACGGTAAATAACTTCTGGTAAGACAGGATTCAGCGTGCAAATAAAAAATATCCAAAATGTTAGCCAAACGGAGAGCATATGATGCCAGTTGTAATGCAGCAAGTGTTGGACTGTCTTTCCGGGATGATACTTTGTCGCCATATTGCACTCGCAATTCTTGCTGTTTCTATTGTTGCTGCAGACGAATGCAACAACATCAACAACACCACTGTAATATGATGTAAGCCCGTACAATTGTTTTCGTTGGCTCTACTCTGTTTCTGTTTCTGTTTCTGTTTCCCAATGTTGTTGATGTTGACGTAGTGATATTGTTGTTCTTGTTCTTGCTGTTGATGTTTTTGTTTTTTTTGTTTTATTGTTGTTGTGATGCTTTTCTTTTTGTAGGGGTAGTGGCAGTTGTTGTTGTACTTTCAGTTTGTTGCTGTTTTTGTAGTTCTTGCTGAAGTAGCTTTTGTTTATTTATATACTTTTTAATTTTTATAGCTTTTATTTCAGTTGCAATTTTTTGAAACTTTTTATATTATTGCTCTTATTGTTGTTGTTGTTGTTGTTGTAGTGGCAATTGTTGTTTTTTTATGTTTTCCCCTGTACTCGTTTTTATTTAATTTTCTCATTCACATTCCATAGTTGTCGTTGTTGTGTAAATGTTTTTGTTCTTTTTTTGTTTTAAATTGTAATAGCATTTATAAAACAATTCTACATTTTATATTGAAGTGGGAGACAGGCGAAGTTAGTGAATGAATGAAATTTTTTAATTAAAGCTAAATATTAAATTCGTTTAAAATGGAATTGCATCAGCAGCAGCAATAACAACAACAAACATTAAACATACTTGCATTATTATTGTTATTACTTTTCAATTAAAACTTTTAAACGCTACTAATTAAAATATTTGTTCATAATTAATTGACCATAGTAATCAATTCTTTGTGTGCAGCTCTTTGTGTGCGTGTGTGTGTGTATGTGTGTGCTTGTGTAAATTCACTACGAATGTATTTATATACATTTCAGTTCTAATTATTTTTTGTTGTTTTATTAATATATCTGTGGTTGAATTTGCAAATACATAAATTTAATTTTTAATAAATTTATGATTTTAGATAATTTGCATAAATATTTTGTTTTATTATTTAATACTTAGAGAAAACTATTAAAAAAAACATTTAAGATAGCATTGTTGGTAAGTACGACTGTTCAATGCCCTACATTACAATTATCAGTGTATAGCTAGCTATACTTGATGTAGGCCATAATCATTAAAGAGTCATATTAGAATTTCTTATATTTCCGTTAGATTTTACTGTATCCAAGATAAAACTAAATAAACCCGTCATAGAGCTTTCCTAGCCGTACCTTATTTTTTGACGTTGCAAACATCGGTACAAACCAATATTAACGCTTTCACCATCTATGGTGTAGGGAGTATTTATTTAATACGACTATTTAGTTTTATGTTTGTGTATTTAATTACATATAAATACATATGTGCATCTAGTATGTGGGTCTTAAGCGCATTGTATTCTCGTAATATTGCACATTTATAATTAATTCATTAATTAATTAGTTGTTTGATATGTAGTTTATTTTTGGTTGGTCGGGATTCACTAATTAATAATATAAATGACATAATCTTTAATTATACATACATACATTTTCATTTAAAATCTAAACCTTTCAATTTTCTTGATTTTTTAAAATTCTTCGAAGCCAAATTGCAGAGGTGTGCTAATACCTCAAACACAGAATTAAATTTTTTTTCAATATTTTTTTCGAAATATCAATTCTTTTTTTTAAGAAAATCATGCCTTTACGCATTTCTAATTATTTATGAATTATGTATAATAATATATTAATAAATAAAAATGCTTTTATTTCAAGCTCGAGGCCTGTTGTTCTTAAATTTATTATAGACCATTTTGTTGCTGTATTACGGCGTGCTCTCCGTTTAAATAAATTCAAGTAGTTTTTATTCGACCTTTTCATTGAAATAGAAGCATTTTTATTTATTACACATGAAAAGGTGGAATAAAAACTACTTGAAATAATATATTAATATTACAACTTTCCTGGTTTAAACTGCAGTTACACGTTCAAGTTTTGCTTGTCGAAATTCTTAAAAATTGATAGCTGTGACGCATGCTGCACGCAAATTTAAAGTAATTTATTTTCAAAATGTCGTCAAGAAAACACATATACAACAAACATACGAGTATTTATTTAATTTTAATTAGTGATTTTAAATTTGGAGGATTATTATAAAAAGATAATCTAAAAATTATGTAAGAATGCACTAGTGAAAAAGTGTCAGTGTATTAAAATTTGAAAGACAAAATTGATTGTGTAACACCAAAGTTAATCGCATTTTAGGTCCTATTAGATTTTTTATATGTAACTAACTAAACCATAAAAGTTGTTACCAAATTTTATTAAAATTATTTATGTTAAAATTAAATTATCACCTAAAAAGTCCTTCCCTGGAGATAAATTTTGCCAATTTTCCGAATTATATTATGGCGTATGGAATAAAATAAGTAAAAGGATTAAAATTTCAAGTTTCTAATTTTAACGTTCATTAAAATATGATAATCAGAATATAAAATATATTTTACAAAGATTATTTATGTTTGTCTATGAAAACGATCCAAAGTGGCAGTGACAAAGATTGTAAAATTAATTTAAAAAAAGCTTTCATTAAATTGTCAGTAGCAGTATACTCTTCTGGTGCTGTCGTTTAAACATAAAATTGCTGAAGAAATATTTCTTTTAATGTTTTTACTTAAAAAAAATATAATTTTTCAATGAATACTAAACATATCTACATAAATAAAACCCATGAAATTTATCTCTAGCCACAACAAACAAAAGTGTCATTTGTTTCAGTGTCATAAAAAATTCATAAGCGTTGTCATGTGACTTCCCAAAAATTCAGGATAATTTTTATTATTTAATTTTTGCTTTTTTTGAAATTTAATCCAAACAGTTTTTTTTATTGGCCAACGCGTTGAAATTAAAAATGATAAAACTTTTTGTAAATATTTGAAGAATTTAAGTAACAAAGTTCTTTGTTTTTTGTTGTTTTTGTTTTTTCTTCTTTTCCGTCAGAAATTCCAGCGCAATCTTAGATGCCTGCGTTACGTTTGTCTTAAAGTTAAATAATGAATTTATACTAGTGTTTGAAGTTCGTGAGGAAGTGATGAGCCGGACTGCCTTAAATATGTAACACAAGTTAACAAACATACACACACTTACATACATACACTTGACACACATTCATACTCGAATATTTATGCGACACCTGATCATGAAGTTTTTGAAAGAAACAGAAGGAAAGTAAACCGGATTTTGGGGCAGAAAAATAAAATATATATTTATTTTTTTGTCTTTTGTTATTTTGTGACAATCTTCCAAATAAGATTTTACCACTAAATCAAAAAAAAAAAAAACAAAGAAACAAAAAATTAATAGGAAAACTAAATGAAAGACAAGAATTTTTTTTTTAGAAAATACTAAAAATAGTATATAATAAAATACTGGACTAACTAGAGATTGTTTTCATTTTTTGCGGCTTTTATTTATGTGTTGCTGAACTTATACTTAGTTTAATAACTTGTTTTGCTTTTTACTTTAGTTCAGTTTAGTTTAACACTTTTGACAAACTAATGCCCCAGCTTAATCCTCTTTTGGAAGTACGTTGGCTGGTTGGTTGGTTAGTTTCTTCGTTCTTTTTATTGTATTCGTGTATATTGTGAGAGATGTATCCTTAAGATTCTCCGTTTAACAAAAACGTACAAAATTTAACTTTATTTTCTGTTCATTCTATATTCTTCCTCCATTCTGTATCATTTGATTAAATGTATGTGTCCTTAAAAACAACGCAACCATGAATATAAAATAGGGAACTGAAACAGGATTAAAATTAGTAAGATGTTACCTTGAATAAAGAAATTGCTTAAAAGTTCTGGCTTTAATGCAACCTACTTTACATTAACTATTCTTTATTTATATTATTCTTTATGTGGAGTTTACTTTATAAAGAACGTAAAGTTTGGACAATAAATACCACCGTATTGACATGCTATTAGGGTTTGGGATTCCTTTGAGGGAAGTGGGAATTTTTTTTTTCTTTTTTTAGCTTTTATTTATTTATTGAATCTTCATATCTTGAAATGGCAATAAGTTTTCAAATCTTAATACTAAAAAGAAAATAATAAGCCCAGCCAGTGCTAGACAAAAATTTTTCTGATACTAAAAAAATTTCACTTCAACTGATCCAGTCATCTGTTTTGCGCTTGAGTTAAAGCAAGGGTATCCCTCCTTCTCAACCGATTGTGTCCACTAAAGTTAAGGATGTCTCGTGCAAGTGGGTTTGGATGGTGTTCAAGTTTGCTGACGTACTTTGACGCATATTTTGTAAATTTGACTTTTACTAATGGCACGCCTGATCTTTGTGGATTCGAGAATTTTTGACATACCATGGAGCTGATGGAGTAATTATACGTTGATGAATGTAAAATATTAATATTACAAAAATTTTAACCAAGAATATATCGTTGTTCAAAACAGGCCACAACACAAAAGCTATACTTAAAAACCTGCTGTCAGCACTTCAGCTTTGTTAGCGCAGTCTAAATATACATAAATACATATTTGAAGGAATGCTTTTGTCAACACTTCAACTGAGAAACTCTTCATGTAAAAAATCTTGCTGCCTTTCATTAGGTGTCATCACTATTCAGTAAAATATTGACTCGAGTTAGCTTCCTAAATAAATATATAGCTTCGGCCATTTAAAAACAATCTTGTCTGGAGAAAGTAAAACTGTAGTTCTGGACAATAAAATGAAATATGAAATGTTGTGCAAAAGTTAACAAAACAGTATCAACTGATGGTACAAAAGTACGCAATTGTTTCTTTTACAAATATTTAAACATTTATGCTACCGGATTTAATCTGAATAATGTTTGAGTTGTGTTCAGTTCTGAAATTTAAGATAGAAAAGGTATTCTCATATCAACATTATGTTATTCAAATTTCTAAAAAAAAGGTAAAACCCCTATCGTTCAAATAAAATAAAATAAATAAAAGCAATTTAAACACGAAAAACTTCTGATTTTTTAAATCGTAACTTAAGAGCACTGCTACACGTTCAAAAAATATCGTGATATTTCTAGTATCTAGTAGCATGCAATATTGATGGATCGCGATCCATATCGCAGAATGGCCTAAACTATGATGTCCAGATCGCGGATCTCGTGATAAATATTGAACGTGTAGCCTTTTCAGTCAGTAAAAAGTGACAAATAAAAGAAATAAAATAAAATTAAATTAAACAAACAAAATAAATAATAATTAAACAAACAAAATGAGTAATAAAGAGAAATTTGTGTATTGTAATAAAGAGTAATGGCAGAAGACTGTGAAAGCGAGTGTTTTCTTCAATGAAAAATCAAGCAAAATAGCTAAACAGGCTTTCTTTTGGTTTTCTCGCGACATTGATAAATGACCCTCACAGAACAAAAATAACATAAATACTGACGCGATAAATATTGAACATGTAGCATACGCTCATGATCCATCAATACTTTAAAATGGAACGCGATCCAAATATCACGATATTTATTGAACGTGTAGCAGTGCCATAAGAAAAACTTTTATTTTGATAAAAAATATACTGAAAACTATAAGGATTTTTGGACTTTATGAACTAAAAAAATCCCTGCGCGTAGCGTATATATTACATTATATATTATATTATATGAAAAACTTAAAGCTGTTATAAAAATATATTTAGCTAAAATCAATTGCAGTTTCAGTAAAAACTTTGATTTATAACCCAGCAAAAACTTTATTTACATTACTAATTTTATGTATATATATATATATGTATATTTACCGACAGCAAAGCCGCCGTAAGTAATATAGCAGGTGTCTACGTGACATCTAGGTTAACCGCAGAATGCCGGATATCTCTGAACGAGATAGCGGAACATTCTAGGATAGCGCTAATATGGGTTCCTGTACATAGCTCGATTCAGGGTAACTATATTGCTGATAACTTAGCCAAGAAAGGTACAGTGCTGGCTGATGAGGAAATTGACTCCTTCACTGGCATTAACATGAAAAGTCTGAAATTACTCATTCAAGATGAAATGTTCAGACTTGCTCAGGTAAGGTGGACGAACGAAATCACCTGCTCTATTGCAAGGTCCACTTGGCCCTTATTTGATGCGGGAAGGACGAAATCATTACTTAAATTTCGTCGCGACCTAATTAGGCTTATTGTCTCTCTACTTACAGGTCACTGTACTTTTGGGACACACGCCAGAAGACTTGGTCTACAATACAAGGACTTTTGTGAAAGCTGTCACAACGAGGAGGAGGAGGAGACAGTCATCCACTTCCTCTGCGAATGCCCGGCCCTATCGATGAAAAGGGAACGGATACTCAGGGCACCCTTTCTTCCATGTTTGGGTGAACTATCTAGGATAAATCCAAGATGCATCAGCACCTTTGCCAAGGAGTCTGGATGGTTCGATAGGGAATCAACCAATGCGGTGTGAAACCGATAGGTTGCCCACCAACGGGTATCACAATGAGAGCAACCCGATGGACCCAAGTGAGATGTTTCAAAAACGGCTACCCACGGAAACTAACCTAACCTTACTAATTTTAATGACTTTCAAAATTTTTTATTTCATAACTTTATTCGCCACTTTATGTATTACTAATATTTAATTATTAATTATTTATGTATGTATATTATTTGATATAAATCTTAAAAAGATCATAATTATAAAATCAAAAATATTTATTTCAAACAAATTGATATAGCAAAGTTATTTTACGATTATAAGTCATTATTAGTGTAATTTTGCATTAAATTTTGTTATAAAAATAAATTATTAATTTTTAGGTTAAATAAATTAGAGTGCTATACTCAGCTGTGCCGAATCTTAAATACCCTCAACCTGAATATAATATCAGAATATCATTATTCAGTATTTCTGATTCAGTTTTAACGCAAATTTTATTAATATTTTATACATTATTTGATAGACAAGTATACGCTCAATATAATTTATTTAAAATGTTTTTAAGTTTTATCTAATTTTAACCATTTATAATTGATGTAATTGCCAATTCATACAACTATTTACGGAGCTTGTATATTTAGAACACTTTTATATGTAATTTAACCATTTATAAAATTGAAAATATGTTCAATATTTTTTTATATAGATGTTATAGTGGAAGTGGATCAAATATGTACTGATATCTTCAAAATCCAGGATACAGTAACGTGATTTATATGTATCTGAGGCTTATTTAGGCAGAATTTCATCTCAATAACGTGTAATTGCCATATGATCGATAGTAGTATGATTTCTGAATTAAAATTACGGATCGATATAAAATGTTGGTTTGATACCGATATTTATTAGACATTTTTGTGGGTTTACTTGTTTTTCGAAATTGGTTCTTGTATGGTAGCTATGACAAATTACAGACCTATCTTAATAAAATTCAGTACAGAGCATTTTATATACTACTAGCTAAACCCGGTGTGCTTTGCTACCACCCCCCTCCCCCCCGCTCGTTAGAAAATAAAACGTATTTATATACTATGAGAGTCAAAACTGAGTAAACACCATTTTCGATGATAAAAATAAAACGTCATGTATATGAATTTTCTTTACAAAAACATAAACATTTATCACTTTTTTTAAACATTTAAATATAAAACATAATCTAAGTTCAACAAAAATACTTTATACAAAAAATGTCGGCAAATATCACCTCAAAAGTCGGTATACACCAGTATATTTACTACAACGAAACGAAGAAAATCGTTTGCTACTAGAAAATTTATATTTTGTTTGTCCACCCTTGGCCTTTTTTACGCACTTTATTCTATTTGGCATAGACTCTATCAGCTTTCTGGTATATTCGGTTGGAATGTTTGCCCATTCTTATGTCAACGCTTCTTTCAGGGTAGCTTTACTAGTAATGTTTTAGTACGTATCTTGCGGTCTAAATTATCCCATATATTCTCAATTGGATTGAGATCTGGGGACTGTGGTGGATGAATAAGTTGACTGGGTGTTCTGTATATGAGCCATTATTTCGCCAAAGGGGATGTATGCTTGGGATCATTGTCTTGTTGAAATACCCAATGCCCAGGCAAACCCAATTTAGCGACGCTTGGTGGAACATTCTTTGCTAAAATGTGTACATAGTCTTGTGCATTTATTGTCGTTTCAATAAAGTCAAGCTCCCCAACACCAGGCGCCGTAAAACACCCCCAAACCATTACCGACCCACCGCCATGCTTAACTGTGCTTTGTATGTTTTGTTCTGTTAACTCCTCGTTATTTTTTTCTCCAAATTTTCCTGTGTTTTTTTACCGCCGAAAATAGTCAATAGAACTGTTTTCCAAAAGTTTAAAAAGTATTTTAATTATGACTGCAAGATTTGTTCTAATACTGATATTAATAATGTAATAACAGAATATATAAAATTATTGCTGATGTTGACTCAGTTTTGACGCTCATAGTATTTACAAACATTTATTTATTTAATTTTAATGTATTTATTGCAATGCTTTAGGATATTTTTAGTTTGCCCAGCAAACGCTAACCGAACAGGAAAAAATTGTTTATAATCGAATGGTAAATCTGTTGGTAGCAAAAGTACATCTGTACCTTTATAGTTTCCTGTTATAATGGTCGCTTCTATTAATATAATTACATAATTTTAAAAAGGTGGGCGTAAAAGTGGGCGTGGTAAAAAAAAAGTACCCTATTAATCATACCAGAGTCCCAGTTAAATGCTGTGAAAATTTTAAAAATATCGGTCAAGAGGTTTGGTCTCATATAAGGTACACAGTGATAAAAAGTGGATTTTTCCACGCCCCTCCGCCCACCGACCGAAAATCAAAAATCAAAGTTCACAGTGTTCCCCGCCTGAATATTCTGAAGATTCCCTGAAAATTTCATCAAAATCGGCCCAGCCGCTTTGGAGTCCATACGTTACATACATACATACATACATCCTATTTTATATATATAGATACATGAGGATATATCGTGTCGAATTTCAATAAAATACTGGTATATTTAAGAGAGATATGAGCATTTAAGTAATTTTCCGAAGTGGACCTTTTAGGTGATTTTCGGAAGCAGTGATCAAAAATAGCACTAAGAACCCAAGAACTAATAAAATTTTTATTTATTACTAGCTAAACCCGGTGTGCTTCGCTACCCCCCCCCCCCCCTCGTCATAAAATAAAATAAAACGTATTTATATATTAACAAACATTTATTTAATTTTAATGTATTTATTGCAATGCTATAGGCGAGGCCATGCCCCTTTGTCCACTTACATAGTCAAGAATTTATTATTTCGTAAGAATATCCTATTGTGAAAATTTAATGCCGATCGGTCCAGTAGTTAAGACTATTACGATTTTTAATTTTCCTAAAAAGGGGCGTGGCCCCACCTACTTTTCTCCTAGTACGTATTCCTAATTATGCCAATACCATATGTATGTACCATATGACGTAGGTCAAAAAATACCCAAAATATGGCGATTTAAATTTTTGGGTTATATGGGCGGTGCCACCCCCGTTTGTACAATCGAAATATTATATAGCCTATTATTCCTTCCAGAGTCACAGTAACATGCTGTGAAAATTTCATCAAAATCGGCTCAGCCGTTTTGGAGTCCATACGTTACATACATACATACATACATACATACATACATACATACATACATACATACATTGAATTTTATATATATAGATAGATTTATTTTCATATGAAACTTATTTTTGACGAATTTTGTATCGATATTGCAATTTTTTAGGTATTTATGTAACATTGAACCATATTCCGGAAAGTATGGTGACTATGAGAAATCATGGACCGATTCTTACTGTTTTCATCACAGTTTGTTCTTCCATCATAGGAATAACGTGTACAAAACTGCATGATATTACCTGCAAGATATTTAAACAAGACAGCAAAAAACTGTCAAAAAATATTGTATTTTTAAAAAGGATTTTATACATTTTGGTCGCTAACTCTGGTTGCCCTAAACCGATTTTGATGTTTATCAATACAAAACTGCTTAATGAACACATCCTAACACATTAAAAACATTCTTTTCTAAAGTGGGATTTAATTTGGCAAGAAAGTTAGAACTAAATAATTTAAAAACAATCATTTCATTATAAGTTCTTCAAATATGATTACAAATCCTAAATCAACTAATAAAACACAAACATACATACCTACATACGTACATACATAATTATTGAAAATAATTTCTAAATCATAAAATGTGGCTAAAAGTATTTAAAACTAAATAAATAAATTTATGTGTAAATACAGCAATAGAGATACAAACACACAAATTAATGTAACCACAAACTTCTTAATGTTTCTGTTTCGTATTAAAAAATTCTTTTTATTTATACAGAAAATTCATAAATTTCATTTAAAGTAATCATTACTTAAATTTATGTACCAAATTCCTATTAATATATGTACATAAGTAATACAATATTTGTGAATCTGGGAATAAAATAAGATCCTTGGGAATGAGCTGGTCGGTCAAGATTTATCAACTTGCATTTTTCATTGAAAAGTGAGTAATATTTTTCCTTTTTTAAACCAGGAAACCCCCAAAACAGCAACAACGGCGTCAACAAATATCCCAATAAGAGATACAAAGTAGAATTTTAACTGAAATGAGGAAAACAAAACTCAATAATTTATGAAACTGGAGAAACTTTTGTTATTCCATTTTAGTTATTTTGTTGTTTTTTTTTTCTTTTTTAAACTTTTGTCCTTGTAATGGAAAAATACAAAAGTAATGTACAAACATACTACAAAATATAAATATACGAACATACACAATGTTTATTACACATGTATGATGTATGTTTGTATGTACGTATATGTAAATACATATATTTTTGTAAGCTTTTAGAGCGCATAAACTCAATGTAAAACGGATCAGTTAAGATTGCCTTCAATAAGGCCCCTTTGCAAGTACATATATGTGATATTTTATTTACAATGAAAGGAAACCTTTTAAGCAGCTGTATTATATTATTATTAAAATGAATTCTCAATAACGGTGCAGAATAGTTTCTTTGATTATTCATCAAATCTTAACTCCTCAACTGACTTTTAGAAACGAGACTTCATATATTTTAAAAAATTAGTTTATATGGCAATATGTTTTGGCGAAGACTGCTAAAAACATTATATACTTATGGAAAATATTGTAGAAGAAGTGTTAAATTTAAAATCTTCATATAACAGTTAGGCCTTCAAGCAAGGCCTTGTCATTTGCCCGCTTATATATATGTATGGACGCGAATATAGTATCCCAGTTGGCCACGTCTTTAAGACACCCTCAATGATGGGTGCATGACAGTGAAAAGTTCTCTACGACAAATGTAGGACAGCCAGAACAAATCGTCAACGACTTTTTTGAACAAATGTCGCGACAATTTCGCTCAGTTTCTCGTTCACGCAATAAGAATGAAAAGTTCGTGTAATGATTACGGGTGTGTGTGTGTGTGAGTGAGATAAATTTTATTTAGTTACCGGCGCTAATTAACGCCACTGATAAAGTTTTGTACAGGCAGTTTTATATGCCATGTTATAAGACCTTTTACTGGCAGATCTATATGCCATAAATGAAAATGCCATGACTAAAGGCAAATCGATAATGAATGATTTATTGATTTTAGTATTCCTTTTATACCAGGATAACGGTATCTTAAAAGCTACATTATACATAGTAGTTGTTGTATACAAATCTACACTTCCATTAAATCAATAAAAATAAATATAAATCAATATTTCCAATACAAGGGTAGTGTAGATTTGTATGAGTAAAAATAAAACTAAAATAAAAATAAGTAAATAATAATTACATTAATTATATTACACTACATTCGGCTATATATTCCCTGACGACTGTACAGAAGATCTTTTCATTAACATAGTCTATAAAACACAATATATAATATATAAGATGCTGAACACACCTTTTTCGAGTGCAGCAGATGGCATACTGAAAGAAATATATTGATGGAACAAATTGGTGCTTTCAGACCCAACAATATAGTGGGGAAAATGCTTCAATGCGAGGAGAACTGGAATGCTGTAAGAAAATACGTAGAGCTAATATTACGTGCGAAGAAAAGAGACCTCGATGCTCTGCAATCAAACGAAACATAAATGCTTAGACACGGGCTTTAAAAGTTGCGTTCCCAGACATGGGAGAGTGTAAATGGTCCTTTTCAGGACTCTGGGCCTTCTCAAAGTAATGCAGGAAGCGGTTCCGGGAAGGTAATCTCACCAGAGGAGGAGGAGGGATTGTTTTAGTGGATACACCACTCAATGCAAGGCATTTTAAACCCTACCTCACACGCAAAAAAAAATATAAGATGTAGTCACTCACTTTGTCTTTAATAAGGTTTTTTCACTAATCTTGTCGTTAACGAAGATTTCTTACACATCATCGTTTACGCCAACTTCAGCGACAGGGGACAAATTCAAAAATGTCTTTACATAAATCGTCAAAGACAATGTCGTCTACGACCATTTGGCCAACTGGGATGGTACGAATTTAAGGAAAATCTTATGGGGCTTTTTATATAAAGACCCAAAAGCATTTCATATATTAATAAGTACAGAAAAATACCAGCAAGAGAAAATAAAACATAGTAAACGATAGAATAAACGAAACAGACTAAAAACTCAACTAAAAATAATAAAAACAAGCAAGTGAAGAAAGTAAAGACAAAAGAATGTTAAATCACACAGAGACCACAGCATGACTTTTTACTTGTGCCGCCTTTCCATTCCACCAAGCCTTTCCATTCCACCAAAACTTGTATATATGTATGTATATAAGTATATACACAAATATTTACATTCATACAGTCGCAAATACATATAAAGTAATGAAAGTATTTATGTTCATGAAGGAACTAACAGCCATAGAGCTATGAAACTTAATTGCCGATATTATTCAACTCAACTATAAAAGACAAGACAATACTCTTTGGAACATTCACCAACCGACCAAACCAACCAAGACACAAATTAAACAAACACATATTTAAGATTCAAATCAGTCCTAGAATCTAAAGTAAGTTGTGTGCACAAAAGTAGTACAAGATGGAATCTCATACACACTGATATATTCACTAGGGTATATTTCAGTTGTATATAGTTTTTTATTCAGTGCGTACGATTGAGAAAAATGCATCATAGACCCAAGAAAGTAGTGGAGAGGGGGGCACCTTTGAACACTTTTTGCTTTCAAGCCACATACAAATTTATATTTTTGATTTATTGACTTTTTACATAATTTAACTAATATATATGGAAATAAACTTTAGCTTAAGTCAACAAGTAACTTATTTTTAGTTCGAATTATATATTTTTTTTTTTAATGGATGAAGTCATTATATTCAAATGTGCCCACCGTACGGAGCAGCTTTGAACTAGGCAGGGGCAGCTTTGAACGGCAACTTTTTTTGTAGCGCTTATGTTTAAAAATAACATAAACAGCTATATTTTTTATATATGTATATAATAAATTCGATCTATTTATTAAGAAAAACATAAATATTAACAATTAAAAAATAAAAAAAATTCGGATCAAAAATAAGTTTTATATTATTAAGACGGAAAAGGCCTTGCGATTTCACGTGACATTACATTTTCCTTTAAAGCATCATGATCAGCATTGGATTCGTAATTTATAGAAAATCAGAGAAAATCAACAATGTTTGGTACATCGGTTGATAAATTAACATGTTCAAAGGTTCCCCCTTTTTCTTTGTTCAAACCTGAACTGGCTTGCCATTTCACGGAAATTTATAATAAATATTTTTTTTTTACATAAATATCAAATAACTTAACTTAATTTTGTTTGAAATAAATTTTGGACTGCAATAAATTTCTTTCACGAAAGAAAACGATCACTGAATACTTCTAACACTCTTACAAAAAAAAATAAAGAAAATTTACAATTGCACTGCGAAAACTTGTTCACCCAACAACATTCGGCCGACGACTGAAAAACTAGCAAAAGTTGAAGACGTTCCTACACAGAGGGGAAAAAGACGTTCTAAAATCGTAAACGGCTGGTATCAAATTGAGAACGAATCGTGAACAATATTTTGTTAACTTTCGGTATCAAATCAATATGTTATTAAATTAAGAACAAATGGTACAAAAATGCCATAAGTTAAATAAGTTAAAAAACATATGGTATTACATCAATAACGAAGGGTAATAATAATAATAATAATAATAATAATAATAATAATAATAATAATAATAATAATAATAATAATAATAATAATAATAATAATAATAATAATAATAATAATAATAATAATAATAATAATAATAATAATAATAATAATAATAATAATAATAATAATAATAATAATAATAATAATAATAATAATAATAATAATAATAATAATAATAATAATAATAATAATAATAATAATAATAATAATAATAATAATAATAATAATAATAATAATAATAATAATAATAATAATAATAATAATAATAATAATAATAATAATAATAATAATAATAATAATAATAATAATAATAATAATAATAATTATAACGATCGGTAACAAAATATGAACAAATGGTGTCATAATGAGAACGGACCGTTACCAAATTAAGAACAAACGGTAACAAAATATGACGGGTACGGTATCAGAATAAGAACATTTAGTTATCAAAATATTAACGATTGGTAATAAAATGATACCGAGTTGTTCTTGAAAGGGTGATACCAACTGTTATCAAAGTAAGCACAAACGGGCTTAACTCAATTTCAACAACAAATGGTATCAATTTCGGTATTATACTACCGCTTTTTTCCCTCTGTGTAGAAAACAAGGTTGGCATGTGAAAAACTCGGTTAAGGATCGGAAAAAATGTTAAACTGAGATTTTATCAACATTGTTCAAAGGTGCCTTGTGTTCAAACGTGCCCCCCTATATATGTATTCTTACGGAATACACAATGAAAATACAAGTAAATGACATTTACGCAGAATGTTTTTATTCTTTATATTTCAGCATGAAACCAAAATTGAAGCAATCTAGGATTAATTTGACATATATTCCCCAAAAATATTTACATTTACATCGAATTGTTACGACCGTAATCATTGTTGTAAAACATTTGAAATACTTGCAAGGAGTAGTTTTAGGACAAGTCCCTTGCTATACAAAACTCGATTATATGGTCTAGTTCTAGGACATCGTAGTGTTAACTGGACTAATTTTTTTCATACAAATGTATTATATCTTTGATATTTCTTTTATTTCTGCTCGAGTTCATTAAATTTAATTTTCATTAAATTATATAGAGATATAATTGGTCCTGTTTAAAATTGGTAATAGTTTTAATTTTGTATTATTTTTCTCAAAGTTCGTTATATCGAGTACAAAATTGTTTAAAATTCGTTATGTATGGTAGTTAAAGTTTCGTTAAAATGAGATTCGTTATATCGAGATTTTAAATTTGTAAAATTAAACCCCGATTTCAATAAAAAATATTTCTTGTTAATCCATGGTGCAGATCTATTTAAATTTTTTAAGTCTTTCTACTCTTCACCCTCTAATATAATTAATTCGAAGTAACACAAATAAAATTTAAATCTGCTCAAATGTACAACACTTATAGGCTTAGTTATAATATTAGACAACTAGTCTGATGATCCATATTACATTTAATGTTTTTTTAAATTACGAGAAGAAATTTCAACCGCATGTATGTTAAAATTAATAACTCATTCAAATTCCTTAGCAAATCGCCTTTAACAAATGGGAGCTTTAGACTTAGCTAGCCAGTCTTATTTATGAACTACTTTTGTTGGGTATTCCAGTGTTAATAAAGGAAAGCAAGCCAGCTTTCTATTCCATTTTGTGTAACTAAAACAGCAATTTAAAGGAAACAGTTTAAGAGTCTAAGAATCTACTTCGCCACATCCTTTTTGAATGCTATCCTGTTGTGTTCACCTGTAAAGAAAAGCACACGCACACCGCTCGACACATTTATTTTCGTTTAATACAATTTTCTTGCTGAAAGCAACAATGTTATTTGTTACTTAAATAATAGAATATTATGAATTTTTTTGTAGGATTTTAATTAAAAATAAATGATTTGAATATAAGAATTTTCTGACATTGATGGACAACCAATATTACAAATATTTGTGTTATTTAAGATGGGATCATTCATTATAAATACGAAAACGATTTCAAATAAATGAACGAATGTAATTTATATGCTGTTGAAATCACCAAATGTATTTAACTGTGATGAGAGTTATTTCCATTTCGTCTTCCATTTTCCCTTCCCATTCCATTCATCGTTGGTGTTTTCTTTTCTTTTCATTTCAGTTTAGTTGTGTTTGTTTTGTTTTATTTATTATTATTTATATTATCATAAAATTTAATAGTGAGTTATTTTTATTAAGGAGACATAGAAAAAATAGGAACAAGTTGAAGGATATTAAAAATTCTCACACTCATATTTATCATCCTTTTTTATTTATTTCTTTCCGTTGGTTTAATTTTTTTATTTATTTGTTTTTGTAGCTTTTTCTGCTTTTGAGGATTGTCAATTTAAACATTGGAGACGTATTATTTTCATGAAAAGCGCCGAGTCAGTACATAAAGGAACACAATTTATTCTTCTCCTTTTTACAGTTCAACTAAAACAGGACAGTCATGTTAGTCAGTGTGTTGTAAATAATAAACTGTAACAATGACAACAAAAACACCACAACACAAAATCTAGACTATTTAAAATAATGACAGGCCCTAAATAAACGGAGTGAAAAGACGGACTAGCATGCGATATTTAAACAAGACTAGAGGGTGGTACAGTGCTAATTCTGCTTGTGAACATACATAAGTGTGTGGGAATGAGTAACCATTAACCAGGTTTGTTGTATTATGCAAACAAAGCCATACAAAAATTACTTCAAAAGGGGCCAAAAACCCAAGTTCAAAAAAATTTGTTCCCACTACAAACAACACTTTGTCGAATGAATTCAACGAGCCAAAATAGGAATTTTTCACTTAAATATTCTTTTTCTTAATATTCATGTAGTTGTATGTTTATATGTGTAAGAATCTGTATGTATGTATGTATGTACATATATGTATAATTTATTTACTATATATGAATGACTAAAATACAGCCAACAAACTGTAAGTTAATTTATTTGTTTAAATATGTATGTATGTAAGCAATAATAGAGTTTGTATGTGTTTTTTGTCTTTATGGTACATATCTACTATTTTTCATTATATGCTCACATACATACGACTACATTATAAGTATATGTATGTACATACATACATATCTCTATATATACATATATAGTATACGACTCAAATACACTCACTCTCTAATAACTACACATTTATCATTATTATTTGACATGTCTGCCTATGGAAGGATGTTAGAAAACTATTTGTGTTAAATTTATGAGATTTTCTTCAGTCAGCAAAACGTGCACTCTAACAAATTGATGGTAATCATACACTCAACATACGAAACGAACATAGTACATACATACATATATGTATACATACATACATGGCCACACTAGTACGAGTACGATTATGTCTGTGTGTTGAAGTGAATGAAATTACTAAATAGATAATTTAAGATAAAATGAAGGGGTTTCAGCTGGTGTTTTAAACTAATTAAAATATTGGTTTTTTTATAAAATAAAATTTGTTGCATTTTAACATATTTAACCCATATCGAACTATGGTTGCGAAAACGCAACACTCACTTTAGGGATGTGTGATTCTCAGTTTGGCTATCTTTTTCTTAAACCCGATATGCAATATGTAAATTTGGTTAAATATCTAAGCAACATGAATTGAGATTTTCCTCAGAAATAATTTTTTCATATTGAAATCAGATCACAAAAAAAAAAGGATTTTTCCAACTTTTTTAAATTTTTTATGAATTGTTATAAAATTAGTAATAATATTTAATATATCGACGGACAGCTGTGATAGTATGAAGATTATACATATATGTATGCATTTATATAAGATTTGGAACCAAAAAACACAACGCCTATTGTCCTGGTACAGGATAATGTGGGTGTTGCGAAAACGCAACGCTAGTCCTAAACAAGGGCTGGCGCCCCGCCCAGTGATTCAATTTGGACCAAAAATTTTTTTTTTCTTAGTAGGACATAAACAAACATTTTCTAAAACTCTCTTCATTGTAACTCGATGGAATCTTAGGGCAGTCCGATATGGGTTAAAATGTTAGTAAATAAAATCATTCTGAGTGATAAAGAAAATATTTTCAATTGGTTGTGAGAAAATTAAGATAAACCTTAATTTAACGTAGGTTACTCTTTAGCCAATACGAATTTGGATTGTGAACTCAATTTTGTACCAAATAATAAATGCTAAGTGATAAACTTTTGTGCATAAAAATAATTGTTACATTGTATGAAAAATATAATGCAAAAATGTGAAGAATACAACCGTAATAGAATGGTTAATTCTATCTGTCTAAATAAAGCTTGTAGCGATTTTTTGGCAGTAATACAATTAATATAAAATACCATGTTATTGTTAGTTACCACTTCAGAAGTAAGTGTTATTTTATAAAATCCGTTAACGGGTAGACCCATGTTCTTATACATATGCATATCTAATTAGTCTATGATCTTGAATGCTATTAGAAAATACATACTTATATTAATTTATTAATTTTTGTTTATTTCGCTACCACCACCAAATAGACGGATGGGCATTTTGTCAATTGTACATCGAAATATTGATCGCAGACCGGCAAATCATGTACATACATATATTCCATGTCCTAAAACTCTAAGACAATTTAGCTTTCTTTGCCGTGGAGATGAAATTTTTCCTAGAAAATCGAAAACCAATCAAATAACTAACTTATGTGTTCAAAGAGTAACAATAGATATTAAACTGGTACTTTAATCCTTTAGAGTAATATTATCAGCAGTGCCGCATCTTAATTGCATATCCACCACCAATGTAATATGGGTACCGATTTAAGTGTATTTTGTATAAAAAAATTTATATGTTTCGCCAGAGTATGTTAATTTAAATGGTTAATGTCACAAAGATTCGTAGCAACCTGTTAATTTTTATTCAAATTCCTTAAGACGTTTGTATGGCGGCTATGAGAAGTTATGAACCGAGTCTTACAATTCCCAACAGGGTTTGTTCTTATGAAGTTGAAATTCATCAAAAATAATCCAAATTTTAATCGTCGTACCAAATTGTCGTACAAAATTTCATGTTGATTGGCCAGTAATAGATCATAGCTTCCTTATGAGGAATACTCCCGGAAACACCCATATTGAACCGTATACAGAGGTGACAGTTTTGATGTTTCATAAAGCCAAAATCAGTTTCCTAGGGCTTGTTGGTACTTAATTTATTGTGTGTTAAAGTAAATTGCTGCAAAATAATAGCAAAAAAAAAAAAAGAATTTTTTACTTTAACCTATTTTTTTTCTATGTCTGCTTCAATGAGTCAAATTGTGTTTTACACCCTTATACATCAAGTTTTTTTCCGCGGATGATATAAAAATTATGCAACTAACTTAGTCGTGCATATGCTAGTATAACAACATTTCATTAATTTAAATGCATGACAGAAGCTTAGGCTCCAGATAATCAATCTCTTTGTTAAATATTTTGGTAGGAATTGTTCAATACAAGACTTAAAAGTAAACAGAATATTGTAAAACAATAACAAACTGAATTTTAATAAATTGTAATAACTTTTGTTTAGTCGATTAATAACAGCAGATTTTAATCAATTTATGCAAATTATGTCTGTCTCTAATACAACTTGTGCCTGTTTGTCATTATAGGCGCGTGTAATAATTACTCACATTGGTAAAAATTACAAACATATTTTACCGTTCTTATGTAAGATTTATAGCTTTATACAAGGTGGCGCAAAAGTAATCCTCCTATCAGAAAATGCTATACATTTTGAGAGGCCCCTAATGTCAGTTCTGTTTTGACATTTGTGTAGTAAACACATGCAAAATACACGTTTATAAACAATGTTACGCTACACTGCTCGAGAACGCGGAATATTGCTGACAGAACTGACATTAGGGGCCTCGCAAAATTTATAGAATTTTCTGATAGGAGGATTACTTTTGCGCCACCTTGTATATATGATGTATTACGCTGCTGACAGAGACTTACAAATAGATATTTCTCGTTAAAATTTGCTTTAATTTTCTAAAGCAAACCGTACGTACATAATCATAACTTCTATTTATAATTTAACAAATCTATTTTTCATAATTAATCACGATATAACAGATGAGTTTTTTTTTTATTTCAAGTTAAATTTGACTAGAATGTGATTAAATTTACCGAATTAGTTAAATTACATATTTATGTTTATATTGTTAAACACTGAGATATTACTACATCTCAGTGAAGTCTTTCTTTTTGTCAGTGTTGTTTAAAAGCTTCATAAACAAACGTTAGTTTCAATTTGTTGAAATTATTTTTTAATCAAATCTCCATAAAACAGTAAAAAATTGCACACATCAATGATGGACCAAAAGAAGGAAAATACAAACAAATATAAGAATTTGGAAATCACAAATCCAACAGATTAGACAATGAATTGGAAAACAAATCTTGTGTTCATTCGTTTCTTTTTTTTTTTTTTTTTGTTATACTCTTCACCATATTGATAAGGGTATAAGTTTGTCATTCCGTTTGTAATGTCTACAAAGGATATTCATAAGGAATTTAAAAACGTTTGGAAACTGAATTTAGATGCCTGAGCATAGACAAATTTCGGTAGACAAAACACTTACACGAGTCTTTTATGCACTGTAATTATGTAGATACTTTAGACTCTAATCAGAAAGATTATTTTAATTCCCACTTGAACGGCAAAAATATAACGAAAAATAAGAAATAAATATTTTAGTAGATTTTTAAAAGGTTTTACAAAAAAATTCAATATGTAATGGGTAATTTTCATAAGCAATTTTATAAATCATTAATCCGTCTGTATTTCTGTATCAGGACAAGAATCATCATTGCCGAACATACCATTCTAACGAGTTTTTCTTGACTTTCGTTACTTTAGATATTTCACGCTCTTTCTGCTGTGAATTAAATTGCATCTCATTCAAAAGTTTATCATTGTCTTAGTATTACAAATTGGTTTCCTTGATGTTTCCTACTTTTTTTCTTATTCGTTTTGTTCCTTCAATTTGTGTTCATCTTCAACTTATACAGTTTTTCTTATTCTTATGGAATTACAACTGACCGAACGAAAAGTTTATTCTCATGATTGGGTGGCGAAACAAAAAAAAAAAATAAAAATGTTAAGAAATGAGGAAAAATAATGTAGAACAATTTGTGTTTGTATGAAACAATCGTTGTTTGTAAAAAATACATGTCAGTATGGAAACAGGGTTGAATGCATCCATTAGTTTAAAATGCAAGTAATATTTTCAAAGTCAACAGTCAGAACATTTATTTAAAACACTGGGGAAATTAAGGAAATTGGTTTTCTTGCTCCTGTTACTTATGAAAAGAAAAGTGGCAAAAAGCAACAATAAAAACAACCAAAACATGGAAGTAGCTGCTGAAATGTGTAAAGAGTTGTTGATGAAATAATATTACGAAGAATTTTCACAACAAATAAAAATCATTTGTTTTGTATGCTTACTTGTTTGTTTTTGTTATTTTCAATAAAATTGCTTCTTTACATAAAAAAAAACTAATGGAAACAATGTGTCTGTTAAGAAAGAATCTCAACGGGATTTGTAATAGAAAAAAAATCGAATACTGATGCTTGTGTTTGTTATATTATTTTTTTTTCGTAATTTTTATTGTTGCTGTCGTTTTTTTTGTTTTTTGTTCTAAAAACCACAAACGATAATCCCTTACAAAATATACAATGAAATGACGATATTTGAACCATTGACATCGACATTGCCAGCAATAAAACATTCATATTCTTTGTCAATTTAACATACAACAAACTCAAATCCTCTTAAAACAGAATCCAAATTATTTGAAACATTTATTGTGGTCACAAGACATTCAAAGGCTCATTTAACACCCCTTAATATTCATACATAAAACCACAACAAATTTATACATAATAGCACTTTCACATACCTACAGATTACATGTGTGGGTTTATTTTTTAGAATGTCATTCTGTTAAGGTTTATGTATAAATATGTACGAGTATAAGTAAACAGACAACCGACCAATATATTATATAAACTTGTAAATACTTAACACTTCAATATGCCATATTTAATAAAGTACGAGTGAGTGTAAGACTGAAAGACACATGTAAAGCTAGATTTACACGATTGAAGGTATTTTGAAGTCTTATCAAAGTTTTGTAAATTTATTTTGATGTTCTATTTACACGTTTTAAAAATTTGATCAAAATATTCTTTCAATATATTTCAAATCTTTTGATAAAAATTTGATCAAAATTTGTTGAAGCTAATTTACACTATTGGTAAACTTTTTATATTGAAAATATCGACTTTGATCAGCTGTTTTGCTTCTTTTGTGAAATAATTTATGATTATAAAAAAAAAACAATTAATAAGTATGGACGACGACACAATCATCATAGCATCAACATTTTACTAGTGGAGGAAGAAGTAACTGATAATAATGCAAAAAAAGAAGAAAACAAAAGGAACACAGGGTTCTACCTTTTCTTTTGGAAGGTATGTCTCTTTTAGGGAGCGATTGATAAGGAATGATCCTGACTTGTACAAAAACTTTGTGCGAATGTCACCAGACGATTTTGATTATTTGCTTAATCTCGTCACCCCATCAATAGAAAAGACTAATACTAATATGCGGCCCGGAAAACGCCTGGCAATTACTTTGAGATTTTTAGCGACTGGGGAAAGTTACCCAAGTCTGATATTCTTGTTTAAAAGATCAAGATCATCGATATGCAATATTGTGCCTGAAGACTGCGCTGCATTAAGTATTAAAAGATGAATTTTTAAAGGTAAAACCTAATTTATTAAATAAAGAAAAACATATCAAAAGCAATAGAAGATGAATGGGAGAGTATTTCACAAAGTATAAATAAAGTGTGGATTTTTCCCAATTCAATCGGGCATTGACGGAAAACACATCAATATTATAGCACCAGCACATGTACATATGTATATGTATTGATATGGTTTTGAATCAAAATAATTATTTATTGTTATAAATATTGCCAGATGCGATTTTGATGCTCATTTACACGGCATCAATAAAATCTTCAAAAGTTTTGTTCAATAAATTTTGATCAATAAATTTTGAAGAAATTTTGCTGTTTACACGAGTTTAAAGCATTTTGAAGAAAATTTCAATCGTGTAAATCTAGTTTAAGTGTGTGGTGGCAAAGCTGAAGTATGATTTGTTGTAGTGGATACATTGTAATACATATACTTAGTATACAATACTTTGATATTTACAATTTACTTATTGTACGGCTCTAATTTCAAAACTTAAAAAGTAGAAACTTTTTCGCAATTATATTATGAGTATCGTCAAAAATGTAAAAAACTCGAATATTCACAAAGACCGCTGTACCATCAGTTCGAAATGTGATTCAAGCATATTCAACAAAACATTTTAAAAGGCATTCTAGATGATGCTGGGCATATCCGACTAAGGAGAAGAGATATTTCAGCACTTAACCGAATAGAAGAGACAAACCGCAATATTACCAGATTATGACCGACAATGGTCGAACGTATATATTAGATTAATATTTGATTACTTATTGTTAGTTCAATATAATATATGAAGGAAGATTCAATAAATAGAAAAACGATAAAAAAAAAATAACAGACAATATTTAATATCTAGTAGTCAACTTATATTACTATGATCTCAATATGATTCCCGGGATCAAGAATTTAATTATTAAATTTATTTATTAATTAAAATTTCGAATTTATATGAGTAATCCCATTACTGGATTCCTCGTCAGATCATTCGAATACAGTATTGACTACAAAATATTACCAAGCTAATTTTGGATCCAAAAAACTACAAAATATATTTTAGTTCAGACTTGCCACCAAAAATGTAATACAAAAACATTGTTGCATTGTTCGGCTGTGCCGCATCTTAAATACCCTCCACCTAAATATAATAAGATATATAAAAACTATACTGGTTATACCTTGCAATTTTTATTACTATTTAATATATATTGTTTAAAAGACAATTTCCCGACCAACATAATTTATTTCAAATATTTAGAAATTTTATCTAATTTGGACCAATTAAAATTTATGTAATTTCCAATTCTTACCATAATTTACAGAGTTTGTCTGATATTCATAATAATCTTGAGTGTAGTTTAACAACTTATAAAGTTAAAAGAACATTTTTCCATATTCACAACAGGTTAGGCTAAAAAGGGTAAGATTATTGAATTTAATCTCAATAACATTATTTTCAAGAGGTTTATGGGTGGCATGGTAGAAGTGGACCAATTATGGACTGATAGCTACAAAATCCAGTAATTCATGTTTTAAGTTAATATATTAATAGTTATAAATTATAAATCAATGAAAACAATAAATTAAAAAAATCATATCGGCGCCAATATTTAGTAGAGATTTGTGCATATATATACATATATTATGTCCTGTGGTTCCTAGTAGGAACAAAGGGCCTCATAACAAACAAAAAATAATAAAATAATAATACTAATACAGTTTTGCCCAATTCCCACTATTCTTGACGTATTATTTAAGTTAACTTAAATCGTACATAATTCTAATAGAAATAATAATAGAAATTAAGCAGTTTCTTGTGACATTTGGATTCAGTAAACACATGTTTAAGAAATTTATTTGCTGATGTTTTAATTTTGAATTATTTACGAGTATATGATGACTCTAAATAGAAGTACATTATTATCATAATATTCAATGCCAATGCATTATAACTCATTAGTTGTTGCAAACTTCTGCAAAAAGTAATTATGTTATATGTTAATTCCGTCAATCGAAGTATCGGTGTTAAAAAATTCCTTTAAATATATGTATACATAAATAAACATCTATAGATGTAAACATCTATACGAGTATATTACATGTTTTGTTTGTATGTGTTTTCATATAATGACAACAGTATTAACATAGAAATGAAGCAGATCGATTATAAGGACAACAAACAGTAACAAAAACAAATTTCAGAAGAACAAAAATAAAAAAATAACAAAAGAAAATAAGATAATAAATTTAACTTAAGTATACTATTTGTAAGTAAGTATTGTCTATAGAAAGCTATTTGGATAATTTTTTGGTAATTTCTGTAATCTCTTGTAAACATAAATATCAATTTATTATTTGTAACAATATTTTTGTTGCTTCTTCATCTATGACATTCAATTTTCTCCAATGATGTTTTCCTTTTGTATTCTTTTTATACTCTTCACCGCTATAGGTGGTGAATAAGTTTGTCATTCCGTGTGTAACACTGAGAAATATTCATCTGAGACCCAACAATATGTACTTTGTTCTCGATCCTTATGGAATTCTAAGTCGATTAAGCTATGTCTGTCTGTCTGTGTAAAACACTCTAACGTCCAAACGTCACAACCAAAAACAACGAAGTTTACAAAAAAAACATTTACAGTTCTCCTAATCAACTTGGTTTTGAAAATCAGTGAGACAACCTCCTTAAAAATTTGATATTTTTAAATATTTTTCTTGCAATTTTTTTAAATACATTGCAGATATTGCCATGAAATTTTGTACACGTTATTTTTATGATAATTGAAGAAAGTGTGAGGAAAATCGTAATAATATGTCTATGATTTCTCTTAGCCCCCTTACAAAAACCTTCCCGAAATATTGCTCAATTATACATAAATGCTTATAAAGTTGGCATATCAATACAAAATTCAGCAGAAATAAGTTTCATGCATGAAATTTTGTTTAGTTCGGCCCATGTTTGACCATAGCCCCTATATAAAGTCCAAATTAAAAATTGTCTTAATCTATATGGTGAATTTCACGTCCAGTGACCCAATGCTAAAAATCGATTTGAATGAAATTTGCACCAAGGTTAGTACTATTGGATAGTAGGCCAGACAGAAATTTTCTGCTCTATCAGTCCAGAAGTGCCGGCGTTAGAGGGGGTCAAAGTTGGACATTTTGGTCAATTTTGGTCATACAGGGGTTTTTTAAAATGAGTGTAACTTTTCACCTATTGGTCCTAGCATTTCTTCAGTCATTTCAAAAATATTGTTTTTTTTATTTTTTTCAATTTGGGAACTTTTTTTTCTAAAAACAAAGCTTATACAATTTATTTAAGGCCTTCATAATAGCTTAATGGGATGCGAGTAGGATATCTATCAAAAATAGTACTAACCTTGGTGCAAACTTCATCCAAATCGGAAGACATCGACTTTTAAAATTGGGTCACTTGACGTGAAATTCACCATATATATAAAAATTAATGTTTGTATGTATGTATGTCCTTTATAGACTCCTAAAGTTCTTGTGCATGAGACCGGAAAGGTTTCTGAGTTGGTACGACCACGCCTACTCTAACGTCCACTTTTTTAATTGATTAATTGCTTCTGCATGGGTTTTTACAGATTTACTTTATACAAATTGTATCCACATCTTACTGAAGGCGAGGTAAAAATAAAAATTGTATGTGTCAAAGCACCTTATATCTTTCGAACACTCCTACTTTTTTAAATTGTGTAATTGATTCTACTAGGATTTTAACATATTTACTTCAAATCGAATACACATGTCCACGCCCCCCTGTCATGCCCCAATACTTGCAGGACGCCTGCCGGGAAGGCCAGACCGCTAAACCGATCTTACTAAAAATTTGACGGAATATAACTAAGACTCCGGCTTGACTAAGACTACTTCTTTCGACCGCCTATTCTTTTTCAAAATGAGAAAAATCAATAAAATTACTCAAAATTAATTGAATATTTGTGTAAAGTCTTTCTTTAAAATTTATTTTAATTAGTAGCATAGCAACGCGTGCAGGATACAGCTAGTTACGTATAAAACTGGTATAAATACTGTTATAAGGTTAAAATTTGACATAAATAATTCTAGGTAAGTTAATTGTTGTAATGAATTTTGTGGTGGTAGACCCATAATTGGTCATAGCTCCCATACAAGGACCACATCCGAAAAAGCCATTTATCTCTATATATATCTCATACATATCGCTTCCGTCTCAAAACATTGCACAGATCATTTACATATACGCAAAACACATTGTGCAAAATTTTGCGAATTATGGTCCATATCTGACCGTATCTCCCATATAAAGCGCTCTTCCGGAAATCACTTTAATGCTCTTAAAACTCTTATAAAGAACGGTGCCGATCCAAAATCGTACACGGATCATTTACATACATGCCAAAAACAAACTGCTGGATTTTGAGAATATCGGTCCATATTTGACTAATAAGGATCGGTATCAAACCAACATTTTATATCGATCTGTAATTTTAATCCAGAAATCATACTAATATCGGTTATACGGCAATTATGCTATTGGATTTTGTAACTGTCCGTCAATAATAGCTCCTGAATTCAGTTCACTTCGGAGCATAACAACCAACTATACAACTCTTGAAAATAACGTTATTGAGATCAAATTCAATTAAAATAATCTTAAAATACATAGAAATCATACTAGTGGATACTGGATTTAGAAGCTATCAATCCATAATTGGTTCACGCCACCCATAAATCTCTTGTAAATAATGTTATTGCGATCATATTCAAACAAAAAAGCCTCATCTTAGATCTTACCCTTTTTTATACTCTGTTTTATATTCAAGATTCAAAATTATTATGAAAATCAGAAAAACTCTGTAAATTATAGTAAGAATCGGTAATTACATCAATTATAAATGGTCGAAATTAGATAAAATTTCAAAACATTTAAAATAAATTCTGTTGGTCGTAAAATTTTCTTTCAAACAATATATAAAATAATAATAAAATTTGCACTAAAACTGAATAGGAAACACAGAATAAGGATATACTAGTCGTATAACTAGTGTAATTTTTGTATTTCATATTACGTTTATGTGGAGGGTATTAAAGATTCGGCAAGCCCGAATATTGCACTCTAACTTGTTTGTATTATATTTTTTCTGTGTAAGTAGTACGAGTATGTAGATGTATTTATTTATAATCACATATACAAACACACACAGACCAATAGATGAATTAAGAACAATATTTTATTAAGTTCTAAGAACATAAGCCGCTTTATATGTCACCATTTGAAATGCTTGTTAAATCGTTAAACATTAATATGAAATTGACAACAAACTAATTTCTAATAAACTCTTCAAACCCATAATTCCGAGTACTTAGTTTCAGTAAAACTTTGTTAAACACTTTCCGCTAATTAATAACCCAATAACATTGTGTTGTTGTTTTCGTTTTTTTGCAAATTAGAATAAGTTGTCTGTTATGTATTGATTTTAGCAGTATACACCCACAAAATTCTCAACAGTTACAAAAATGTTTGTAGAAAATGTTAAACTATACAAAAATGTTGTTTCAATTAAAAGCCTAGCAATGTTTATGTCTCCTCCCACTTCTTTTATTAAACAACGTTGGCACACAAATATGCACAGTAAGTTTATATAAGTCTATTGTTGTTTGATATTTTTCCGTTGAACCAATGGGGAAATCGATCAGAAAAACTAGTTTCTTTGATGAATCCTTGAAACTCCTTGTTTTAACTCATAAATGTATGACTCATTTATTATGAAATTGAATGAGCAGTCCTATTTTAATTTTAAGTCCCTATTTTTTGTTGAAATTGAATAACAAGAAATTAAACAAGTTTTTTCAATTCTGTTTTTTTTTATTGTGTTACAAAAGTTAATTAAATTTTTATTTTCGGGTCATTTATTTTGTTGCTTTTTTTGCGTTCTTGACCTCCCGCTCCCTCTCAGTTCTAGCCCTCTACTATCACCTTCATTCGGTGAATTATTTATAACATCACAATTCATTGGAAAAATATCGAAAAATAAAGTAAATAAGTAATTCTTACCTCATTGGCCCCTTAAAATAGGCCCTAAGGCTATCAAGGACCCCTCGGGAGGTCTTATCGGTCCTTGATCCTGTCAAAATTTTCCATCCATCTATTTTAAATTTAAAAATAACTTTTCCCGGCTAACTTGTATGGGGTAGCTCACTGTGCCACGTACAACTCTTACGTTCTGATCTGAGTTGACCAAATATGTATGAACAAATTAAACATTTTTGGGAGTAAATTTTAATGTTCAATTCATAAAGTTTAGATGGTAATTTATTATATTTAAAATTTGTTATATACATATATAAATAACAAGTAAAAAAATAGACAGCGGTAGGAACTACTTTCAGATATTTGTAGGAAGTAACAAAGAAGATATAATATATTAAGAAATTTTAATTGAATGGATAAATACACACATACATACTTACGTAGCGTATTATTTAGTTAAGATTTTGTTTTGTTCTAATATATTTATTTATGCACTAAAAATATTGAATAATGCTATTTTATATTTAAGTATACAATTATTTTACAAATATCCTGCCCAATTTACTTTTACTCTAATCGTTTCTAATTCACAATTATTCAAACTTCATAGCACACTTTCAATTTACATTAATGTCGAAAACCCACTGGAGATGAGACAAAACAAAATATGAAAAATTTTAGATACTCCTAAATGCTTCTATAAAATTTAAATTAATCGTCCCACACAAATTTATCTATAGATGTACAGTGTTGTAAAAAAAATAGGGATGGCCAATAAATTCAATATTTTCTTAAATTTGTATTATTCATTCAATAAAACAATCAAGTAAATACTTAAACGTAAAGAGCATCAATATAGAAATAAACAATTTCTAAATGTCCTGAAAAATGATTTCTGAATATTAACGGTTGGAAATATTATTAGGGACAGTTTATATTTTTATAAAAAAAATATTTTTTAATTCATTCTAAGAAAATTAAAGCACTTTGTTGTTATTTTAATTAAATGTTGAAAACATACCAAAATAAGCAACGAATAATATGAATATTTTTGGTAAAATTTCTGGTATCTTGCCAGATATTGAAGTTATTATTTCAGGATCACACAAATTATTTATAGTTTTATTTAATCATTAAATAATATTCCAATTTAGATTATATATTTTTTTGGTCATTCATGTGATAAAGTTTGGCATAAGATTAAATGCTTACTTTCTCCTAGTACTAACAGATTACTAGAGTCTTACCAATCGGATCGCTTATTTAGAGTCAAATACAGTGATTATGTAACAAGTGACTACGGAATCAGACCTAGAGTACCACAGGGGAGTGTTCTCGGACCAATACTTTACTTGATATACACCTCTGATTTGCCAACGAGTAAAAATTAAACCATTTTTGCATTTGTAGATGACAGTGCCATGTGGATTCAAGTGTGGCATCTAGAGAACTCGATAATTATCTCAGATGTGTGGAGACGTGGTTAAAAAACTGGAGAATACGTGTAAACGAATCGAAAAGTAGACTGTTATGTTTACGCTTAGGAGATGCAATTGTTACCTGTTTCAATAAACAATGTGAATATCTCATAGTCTGATAATGTCACATACCTTGGCATACATCTAGATAAACGCCTTACCTGGCGTCGCCACATAGAAGCCAATAGGGTTCATATGAGACTCAAATCTTCTAATCTACACTGGCTAATTAACGACCAATCTAAATTAAGCCTTGATTGTAAAGTCATCCTCTATAAGACTGTTTTAAAACCAATTTGGACATATGGAATTCAATTATGGGGAACTGCAAGTTATATATATTGATCTTATACACAGGGTCCAATCGAAATTTCTTAGAACCATGACGGGAGCACCACGGTAGGAATGAAAACATCCGTAGAGATTTAGAAGTACCATTGGTTAAATATGAATTCAGAAAAATTCGTGAGAGATATTTCTTGAAGTTGCAAAACCATCTGAACTCAAACAGAAACGATTCTTCGTAAAGCTGATTTACGCCCTGCTAATTTACAGCCCATTTGTCCACTATGGCTTTCTCAACTGAGAGCAAATAGTTTTTAAGGTTTCGGTATAAGATTTAAATACTTATTATAAGGCCTATGAAGTTAAGGCAGAGTCAATTATGGAATAAATGGATTAGCTGCTGATGATCTTAGTAAAGTTAAAGGTGTAAAATACTTAAATATTAAATAAAAAAATTCGTGGAATCGGGCTGATATTTTATAATTTTAAATTTTGTATTTAAAATATTTTATTATTTGCACGCATTTTTTAAAATTAATATGACGACATATTTTCACTAAAACCAATCAATCATCTTTGTACAGATTAGCTTTAATTAGTTTTCACAATATTCCATTCTTTTTTGCAACAATTTTATACTTTAAATGACAAGAACTACATTTGAAATAATTTTGTACATGAAGACGACAAATTTGAAATTATTTTTTACATGAAGGTGCCTCAAAAATATCATGTTTTGGAAAGATTTTCAAGATTTTTCTTGGAATATAGTCCGTATTATTTTTACAATACTAGACGTATGTAAAAAGTATTGTCTGTGGGCGATTGTTGGCTTTATTGAAGAAAATATGCTGGTAATTTAAACGGCAAATAACACTCTTAATAATGTTTAAGTAAATTGATTTAATTAAACACTCTCTCTATGTATTTAATATTAATTTTATTAAATCAATTCTATGGATGAATCCTATTAAATGTGTTTGTATTAATATTAATGTTATTTTTATTTATTTATTATTAAAAGTAATTCTTTTTATGCAGAGCAAATATTTAATTCCTTCGAGCTAAATATTATTTGCAAATAATCCAACTCAAAAGTTTAGAAATCAACCTACTGAATACTGACTGGTTGGTGCTCGTACTCGTTTGTACATTAGTAAAAATCAGTATTCATCAGGGAATATATAAATATTTATATTTATACGTAGTATAATAACGTATGTACATACTCGTACTACATACATACATATGTATTTTTTGTTTTTTTGCATAAGTACTTTTGTTTGTGGATTTGTGCAGAGTCAGTATTTATACGAGTACGGATATACAGAAAATGTTGTTTACGATTATACAAGAGTGTTGTGAATTGCCAGAAGCTGTATTCTGTTATAAACAGAGTACCGAGAATGCTCGCGAAAGAAACTAATTCGATGCAATTTTATATGTCAATTTAATTAGAATTTTACTTTTCGATTCGCGAAATTTATAAAAAAAATTCTCGAAAGAAATTTAAATATAAGAATTCAAAATTTATTTTTACGCGAATTGAATTTTAAAGAATTAATAGCGAAATTTAGTTTTCTACATAAAACAGTGAAGAACAATACGACACAAAAGTTTTTGTTTTTCCCAAAGAGATGTTCCAAAAATTCGAAATTTTGTTTAAGAAAATTGAAAAAGTAGTTTTGAAACGGGCATTAAAAAAAAAAAAAATGTTTACCATATATAGATAATAGGTTAAGGTTATGATACGAAGATGAAAATTCATATACAAGTAAATACGTACATTTCTTGTTCAAGTGGTCTGAATTACGTTAATTGGGAATACTCATATTATATCTTATTAGAATGCTAATTTTGTACACATTTCGATTCTTTTACATTAAAATGAGAAAATTATTATTGCAAATGCAATTGCAACCCCAAACTTCAGAGTTCATGTGGTGCCAGTTAACGTTATCCTCCTAATATTTTTCAGAATGTGTTTCTATAATCCATAGAACAATTGTAGGGGTGGGACGGCCTGTAGCTTGATTTTTTTTTTGTTCATACAATCTTGAGGCACTTTAATGTACGTAGATGTTATTGTCGAGAGTAGATAAGTTTTGTTTTTTTATTTTATTGTTGTGTTCTTCATTTTACACTCATACATACACCAACATAACAAATTCTACACACAGCTATTAAAACATAAACCAACTACTCACATTGTACATTTATGAATATGAAATTATGTACTACAACACTATACATAGACACGGCGCCATCATCGAAAATATATGATGATAACAATCATGTACAGTGTATCACAGAACTATTTTGCTTACTCGTAATATTATAAAAATAGGTGAATTTTTTTTTTATTTATTTTGCAATTTGTAAAGACAATTTTTAAAATGGGAAAACGCAAACAAAATTATTATTATTAATTTTTGTTTGCTTGTTGTTATATTTTATTAATTTACAGGACTGTTGGCAAAAGCCTATTGCTTTTTCTTTAAATTTCAGTTTGTATTACCGAATCTTTATTAATAAAAATATGTTTTTTAAGCGGGGTATGTTAAAAACAAAGAAAATATAAAAGTTATTTTACTATAGGCTTTGAGGAGGTGTTGCAAGTATTTATCAGCGTTCAAAAGTCTGCTAAATATATAAAAAATATTTCTTTGTAGACCCAATTTTCGGTACAGGAATTACGATTTTCTTTCAAAATGGAAAAATATACATGATGGCCCAAAATACTAGACTACGAGACTATATACTAGTTCTGCCAAAGTATTGAGTAATGGGTACCGAGTATAAAGTATTTGCCCTTTTTTTTGGATACTCAATACTCAAAACTAGTTACTCGATACTTTCTGAGTTGTATTTTTGAGCAAGTTGAGTGGGTAAAAGAGCGCATAAAAATACTTCACTGTCTAAAATACAACAATGCGTAAGCTACAAAATTCATTAATTTTCCAATGAATTTATTTTAATTATTTCTTAAGTTGTTGTTAACGTTGAATTAAAAGTTAGCTTTACATTTATTTTTGATTTAATAATAAAGACATACAAAACCAATAATAGGTGAAGATCTATTTTTATTTTTTGAAGAAACTACTTCAATTTGCAGATAAAAACTATGCGTTACAATTTCAAAAAATCCGTTAAAAGTATCGAGTAGTATTGAGTACCCAAATGAAAAGTATTGAATATTATTGAGTAATGAAAAGTAGTACAATTTGCCAGCACTACTACTCCATTGATACATATGCAGATCCATGGCACTAGACCATACGATTTGTTTTTATGAAACTGATGAATTTTATACATATTGTTCTTCTCCTCTTCTTCTGTGGTTTTCTGAGTATTAATCTTTCCTTTCTTACATTTAAGGATTTGTGGTACCTTTAGTTGTAAACTTTTTAAATCAATTGACCAATTTATTATATATTTATTTTATGATGACATCTATTATCTGTATCTCAAATATATTTAATTGATTTGCCATTGTTGTAGAGGCGTGAAATAATTTTGCTATGGGAAATGTTAAATTAGTTTGCTATTGGCATTTTGAACACACAAATACATATTCACAACCGTTCAAAATAAGGAGTGAATTATTAATTTTTCAATTAAAAAATATATGACAAAACATTTTCAACTTAACAAAATTCCAAGTGAAATTAAGAAAAAGAACAACAAATTAAAAAAAAAATTAAAAGGAATTTAAAAAATGCAAATTACAGTCAAACCTCGGTGGCATGTCATAACGTCCAATGTCATAATGTCCATGGACGTTATGTCGCACTAAAAGGTGTCATAACGTCCATGGACTTTATGACTATTTCAAAATGACATAAAGTCCATGGACGATACGCCACAATTTTTTTGGATATTATGTCACTTTAAAATATGTCATATCGTCCAGACTTTTGAAAATAAAAAAAATAAATAAATATACTCATATAGTTTTTTCAGGCTGAATTTCAGTTTATGGGGGACACCCCTAGAGAAAAAATCTAAATATGCCATCCCCTTCAGAATGTTCCCAGGAGTACGAAAATCATAATGAAAAGGGGGGCTCACGCCCCCTATGGGCGTGGCAGTCGAAAAACGACCCATGCCACCTACTTAGGCAATATTGGTATCAAATGAAAGGAAATGTCTTCACGATTCCAAAAATACCCGTAGTTGCCAGATCGTCCAGAATTTGAGGAAGATATGTTAATTTTTATAAAATGGGGGAAGGACTTTTTTTGTTTATTTCTTTTTAGCTCGGCCAGAGGCCGAGCACTCGAGATCCCCGCCGTCTAGAATTAAGACATACTGGAGTTAAAAACCCCTAAGCCCGGCCGTAGGCCGGTCACGCAGAAAAACTTTACTAAGCAAAAAAAAAAAAATTTCTAACGGTAGTCAAAAATTCACTTATATTTTACTTGAAACATTTGATTTTTAATTATTGTGGACTTTATGACACACCATAACGTGTCATAATGTCCATGGGCATTATGGCATAACTAAAAGTGTCGCTACATCCATGGACTTTATGACACTCCATATGTGGACGTTATGTCACACCAATATGTGTCATAAAGTCTATGGACGTTTTGACACCTATTGGTGTGTCATAACGTCCATGGACATTATGACATTGGACGTTATGACATGCCACCCAAACCTCGATATAACGACACTCACTACAACGAATTCCTCGATTTAACGAATTTTTTTAAAACCCCTACAACGCTCCATAAGATTTAATACAAAATAAACCTCTCTATTACAAATACATTTGTCAATAGCCTCGTTATAACGAATTTTCATTCACTGCAGACTAACGAAATAGAAAGAATTATTTACCTCTATTAAACGAATTATGTCAACTTACAACCTTTTCATAACGATTTCCATCAATTAATCCAAATTATATGAAACAGATACACACAAAATTATTGTGTTTGCAACGACAACGTCTTCGGCATTAAATTAAATACAAGACTATTTTTGAATTTTAAAACTACGAAATACAGTGTTTTCCTTCAAATGTGTTTTGATTTATTAGCGGAAATCGTTCGCTATAACATGGTAAGCAAATGATTAATATACAAAATTTTCTATTACCTCGTTATAACGAATAAAAGTGCAACTTCACCTCGATATAACGAACCTCAATGTAACGAATTATTCGATATAACGTTTTTTTTCTAATCCCCTTAAGATTCGTTATACCAAGGTTGAACTGTATATTGTGTTTCAAAATAATAAATGCAGCTAAAACTAAACAAAAAGGAATTATTTTTAGCAAATTATCTGTTTTTACAATTTTATGTATGATTGACAACAAATTGCTTTTAAAAATTGGTATGCAAAATACTTTTGTGATACACTGTATTTAGGTACATAAAGGTTCAACATTGATGGTAGTTTCTATAATATAATATTTAAGGTTATAAGGCCTTTATTTATTAAATACAGATTTTAAGTAATCAAACAGTCTTCCAAACAATTAAGCAATTTGATCCAAAGACATATCCAGATCGAAGACAAATACAATAACGTTCATAAAAATGGGCACCTGTAATTATTTATTCAGAATCTTATTGTAGTTATAACTACAATAGATTTACAGAATACATACATACATTCAATATGATAAATTGCAAATAAAAAAGTTTCGCACACCAATGACACCAAGGATGGCAAAATAAATTTAAACTTATGAATGTGTACTAGGGTATCCATTCGAACAATGTTCGTTCGAATAATCAAACAATTTCCTTCGAATAATTATTCGAATAATTTGAAAATTGCCATTTTTATAGTTCTAGACTTTATGAGATGACATATTAAATTGATAAGAAAATTATTCAAATGTTTATTGTGTTAGAAAGACGATTAAATATACGATTTTTTTTATTATATCTTTGAGTGTCTATGTCATTAATTATGTTGCTGATTTTTAGTTTTAAGGCTATAATTGATTTGGTTGGCTCTGTAAATTCTATCTTTAACATAAGAAATAATAAATGATGAGGGCGGTCAACAGTTCAACTTTGTAAAATTATACGATCGGGAGTTTTTTTTATAATAAATTCAATGTTTTGGTTTCTATACGCCAAAATTTACTTAACGCGATCCAGTCACCGTTATCACAATTTCAGCCAAAAAGAAATGCTCCAATCACGTCTCCGGACCACACAGCCCACCATACAGTTACTAGTTAAGCATGCAAAGGCCTTTCAACAATTCAAACACTTGCATGTAACTATAATGAAAGTTTCTACTACTTTTATGTCAACAAGTAAAATGTCAAACCTTTCATGATATTTCAATATGCCGCCCCTGTTATAAAAAAATTATTTTTGTAAAACCCTTTATATAAAAATCTTACTTCGAGGAGTCATAATTCCAAAAAAATCTTTGTTATTTAGTTATAAAAGACTGAACGTTCACATATGATGGCATTGCAGTAATTCTACAATGTGTTGACGAATTAGTTGCAGTATCGCAATAATGTTTTATTTCATATTTGGCCGTATTCGAATGTGATATTGAAAATATTAACGAAATAACATTTATGATTGTGATGAAATAGGTGATTAAAGGTGGCATTAGACGATACTTATTATATTACTATATAAAAAAAGGCAATTATTCGAGTAATTCGATTAATTTTAAATATGTGATCGAACAAAGGAAGATTAAACAATTTGGATACCCTAACGTGTATATTAGAAATCTCCAAAGAAATAAAATTGCGAATTTTGTCCGTCCCCACCCCACAATTGTTCCATAGATTATAGAAACACGTTCTGAAAAATTATAGGAGGACATGATAACGTTAACTGGCGCCGCATCGGCTCTGAGGTTTGAAGGTGCATTTACAAGGGGAAAATTAAATATTATTTTTGCATTTTAATGTAAAAGTATTGAAAGGTGTATGAAAGTAGTCTCTTAATAAGATATAAAAGATGAAAAGCGGTTAAAAAATTTCAAGTTATTAAATATTTTCCAGGCTATTAACGTGTTTCAGATGAAGATGAAGATGAAATGTAAGAAAAAATTAACAAATTTTAAGAAATGTTCGAACGTATTTATTTTAATAACCTATTATCTAGTATGGTAAAAAAATGTCCATTTCAAAACTGTATTTTAAATTTTTTAAAAATATTTTTAAACAAAATTTAGAATTTTTAGAACATCCTTTTAAGATTTATTAAGGATATATGAGGAAATAAAAGTTGTTCAGTACCCTAGATTTTAATTTTGCGGATTTTGTGAAAAGCTAATTTTTTGCCATATTTTGGTGCATTTTAAATAAAACCCATCCAGAATAATATAGTTTAGATGCTGTTAAATTCTTTCCGAAAGTTTTATGCAAAGCGCACAATATTAGCCGTTAAATCGTGAAGGTCATGTATTGATATATTTGGAATTTTCAATGGAAAGACAGTTAAATGTTATAAATTTTTATTAATTAGAGAAGGAAATGAACTAATATTTTAATTTAAGAGAAAAGCTTTTTATTTAGGCTAATAGTTCGAATAATCAAGAATACTATTTAAAAGTACTGGAACAATTGGCAAATTGGTATGCATTTTCTACCCGGACAAGGGCGTCATCAGCAATCTTCATTGTCCACTATCAATCTGTAAATATCATCTACATATTTAACTCACCGTTTTTTGAGAAATAGAATACGAGAATTATCATATTTCTTTTTTAACGTGTTGTGAGTTAGAACAAAATTTACGTACGTTTACACTGTGTGTGTGTATTCTTTATTAATATTTATAAAACTTGTATTATTACAAATTTGTTTTTGCTTTTCTTGCTGCGTCTACTTTTTGTTGGTTTTTATGAAACTTGTGCAATAAAGTCCAAGATTTGCAATAAGAGCGCACAAATCCAAATTAACCCTTAGCTTGCAAAAAGACGTGAATTTGACGTGAAAAACTAGCATTTTTTTGTTTATTTAGTTTTAATATATTAAAATGTACATTTTGTTAGTCACTTTTTGATGTTAGTTTACTTTTTATAGAGCTTCAAAAACCAACAAAAAATACACTGCATAAAATAAGTTGAGGGGCACTGTATATGAAAGTATTTTTCTGCTCTCTAACATCCACACTTTAGACTACCGTATCTCAAAGATTTTCCATCAGGTTTAGCGAAATGTTTTCTATTTTAAAGGTAAAATTCTTATTATTTTAACAAAAGAAACAATTTTAAAATATGTTTCAGAAGAACATACTTATAATATTTTAAAGTTGTAAATTTAAAAATTGATCGTTATTTCGCAAAAACTGCTAAACGTAGTGTATTTCTGTACTCTATAGACTAAAACAATTCAGAATTGACAATTTTTTTCGTTTTAAAGTTCATCAACGTTTGGTAAACACATAAATCAGATGTTTATATTCAGCGTTGCCAGGGTTTTTTCTTTACATACTTTGTTATTTTCTATTGCTTGGTTTTCACTATGTCAGTTTTGTTGTCAAATTGTCTAAATTGTTATGAAATTACCAACAATTTGGACAATTTGACAACAAAACTGACATAGTGAAAACCAAGCATATGAATTTTTTTAATTATATGAACATATTTTATTTCCGAAAGATTAAAAATGATTAGTCTTTTGGTTTTTTTTAAGATTTTTTTTTTAAATAATTAACAAACATAAACTGCGAAACTTTTGGCTTATCTGCAGAAAACACCCAGAGTCTTTGGCGGGAATCGAACCCACAACCCTTTGACTGATAGTCCGGCACTATATCGCCTAGTCTATCTATTTGAATACATTGGAGAGCCATCAATGTTATGCTGCAATCTCAACAACTCGATTGAATGTTAATGAAAAACATATTGGAAAAACTATATAATTAATTGGTTTGTAAAGGAATCGAATATTTTGTATATAAGGGAATAATAATACATTTTATTATTTTATTTATTTTACTATTATCTACATTTCTAATATCAGTGTTGTCATGCTCATCCTGTGTATCAAAAACAACAACATATGTATATGTAATTAAAAAAGCAATTATTATTATTACTATTTTAAACCACTAGTTCAATTTGAGTAAATAATTTAAACAGTTTAGCCAACATCCTAGTGAACGATTTTGGTTTAAAGAGAAGTAAGAACTTCTTTCGATTCTACTTGTTTATAAAATCTAACTGAATACATATCAATTTTTATAATTACAACAATGACATTCATCTCATTCGAATAATGTTTTTTTCCATCTCTTATTAAAAAATCACTAAACAACTCATCAACTGCACTTTAAAGAATATTATTTTCCTTTTGTTTTAATTATTTCCAGTGATAGCTTTTTTGACAAACTTATTTGTACTTTCCCGGGAAAAAATACTTTAAGCATTATCAGCAAATTAATTGGGTTTGCAGCCCCGATTAAATAGCATGCTTACGCACCACAAACATTTTAATAGACAAACAATTGTGGGAAATACGTGTAAATCATGATATCTAAACCCACTTTCCAGTGTCACGTGACCAGCTTTGGTATGTTTGTATATATGTATATACTCGTACACTATTTAAAAAAATAAACACAGGTCGATGATAAATGTATTAACAAGGATGCATCACTTTTTTTTTTCTTTGAGGAAAATTAAATTTCTTTTACAATTCACAACTTGCTATGTTTTTCTTTTATAATATTCACTTTGTCGTTTTCACTCTTGTTTTCTTTGTATGCAAAACACTTTATGATTCGTTAAGCATGCTCGAAATATTGAAATATAAATTGAAATATTTAAATATCAATTGAAGTATTTACACTTTTTTTTGCACACTGTAACAATATTTGCACTTGAAACTTCCTTTCATAAATATTTAGTTTTCTTTCGGTTCGTCTCTTTATTCTTATATTTTTTGAATGAAACTTACAAATATATTTATGTACATATGTTTATATGTAAATATATCTCTGGAGTATGTTTCCTCGAGTTAAAATACTACATAATCCATATGTGTTGCAATTTAACTTTTACACATGTGCAGGGTTACAAGTTTTTAATACAGACTTCGCTAACGCAGAATTTCGTGTCAGTTGTTTGTTGGGCATAAAGGGGGAAGCGATAATATGTGGTAAATCTTCATAATATATCTTCAACTAAGTACTCGAAAATGTTAAACGATGTTTTATATACGTACATTGTGTACGTGTGTATATTGCTTTTATTACTCAAAGAATTAATATGTTTTTTACATATGCAACACTTTTACACTCATTCACGTTAATGGTTTACGAGGGGGTTTTGAACGTCGTTTATAAAATTCCAACATTAGTGATCGCACAATAAACACACAGCAGAAATGTTTAAATTTTATTACAAACAAAAAAAAAAAAAAAAACAGCAACAAAAATGTGCAAAGACAACTTCTGGTCGCTGATGCATGGAATAAGAGTATGTATATACCTATGTATGCATGTATGTATGTATGTAGAGTCTTCCTTTTATCGTATGTGCAATTTAAAAATAGTGTCAAGTCGTCACGAACCCGCGCGCACCACATTTACTAGAGTAGTACTCACGTCGGCCTTGATACGTGTCAACAGCATCTGTGGTTACAGTGTTTAACTAAATCAAAGGCACAGATTTACTTACAAACGTAAATACATACATACATACATGCATTCACTAACATACACACACACACATGCTCAGACACATCCACCTACACGTAACAATTTAAAACTAAACTACACTCACACTAACATCACTTCTTTTCCAGCATTAAACACTTTATGGAATCTTATTTTTGTTGTTACTTTTATATACATAATCTTCCTTACGAACAGTAATTAAAGATCCACTTTGTTTTTTGTCGTATCCTTAATTGAGTTTTATTGATAGTTATTGTTGTTGTTTTACAGTAAAACAATAAATATTCATACAAAAACAGAAGAAAATTTCAATTTTATATCCACACGATTTACGTCATAGCTACGTTTTCTTCCGACGTCACGATGTCAACGTATCCAATGAGCCCGTTTGACTAAAGGCGCCACCAGTAGCTCGGCATCGAAATGCCACATAATTGTTGTATGTTTAGCTCGTGTACATTGTGCATGTTGTAACGATATGTAGCAGCCCCATTTGCCAGGTGCATGGAGAGAGAGTGCTGACGTTCATTCATTCAGTCCCTCTATATCTCTCGTTAAGACTCTTTGCGCGTGTCTGCCACAAGGAACATACTTTCTCTTTGCAGTTTAGTAGCACATATGGTGAATAAAACACTCAGTGAAAGTGGAAAAATGTTTTCTCTTCTACAGCAGTTTTATATGAAAATTATTTGTTTATCTATCAAATAATATCCACAACTACAAGGTGGTCAGATCTTTGTGAAATTGAAACAAACGAATATACATACATACATACATACATATACATATATATTTTTATTTACTTTTATTTTGCTTTCAATACATATGTATATTTACAATAATGATGTTCTATAAAAACTATATCATCATTGCCCCTCAGCATTGTTGTATTATTTTGGAAACTCAAGTTCTTTTTTATTGGTATGGAGAACTGTAAAATCATCGAAATGGCAAATTAAAATACAAGAAGGCTTTATAACAGCCTGCTTACAATTGATATCGCTATTGACAAAAGAGAAGGCCATGAATTAAAATTAAGCAAACTGTCTGCAAACCAAATTTTCTTACGTTTTGTATAAATACATTTTTTACACGCACATATCCAGTGTATACAAATAATAAAGTATAGTCGGTCAAGCCCGACCATACACCCAGTATATGTATAAAACAGTGTATGGGAGATATTATCTATTATAGACCGACCATCCAAATATTTAGTGTCATGATTTCTTTGTTAAACTTTATCTCGATATAAATACTTTTAAAAGATTTATGGAAGTTAAAGTGAATTACGTAGAGGGTCTTATATGGGAGTTTCGACTAATTATGGACCGACCATTATAAAATTAGGTGTCATCATTTCTGTATATATGAATCTTATTTGTGTTGAATTTTATTTGGATACCAATATTTTTAAAAGAGTTACGCTCTTTAAAGTGATTTTCGAAAGTGGGCCTTATAAGGGAGCTATGACTAGTTATGGACCGATCATCATAAAATTCTACCATATTATATTTATGTATACGAAACATATTTATGTTCAATATTACTTCGATACCAACAGTTTTAAAAGAGTTATGCTCTTTAAAGTGATTTTCGGAAGTGGGCCACTTTATGGAGGCTACGACTAATTATGGACCGATCTTGACAAAATTTATTTATTTTATCATTTGTGGTGAAATTTATTTGCACACTTGTATAATTCAAAGATTTATGATCGGTAAACCCCAATTTCGGGAGAACATTTGTTTGGGGTCCGGGTGAAATAATGGACCGATTTCCACCAGTTTCAATCCCATCCATCCTTGGGCGGAAAAAATATCACGTATCTAATTTAATTGAAATATTATATTACATGCCAGCCAGCAGACGGATGGATGGACGGACATCGTTAAATCGACTCAGGAAGTGATTCTGAGTCGATCGGTATACTTTTTTCAGGGCGTTACAAACATCAGCACAAATCCAATATACCCTCCCCACTATGGTGGTGTAGGCTATAAAAATGTATGAAAGTATATGTACGTGTCATAAACACATACTCATTTCCATGAAATATTTTGTAAACACATAAATCGTGAAAAAATGAGAGGACTGCCAGTGAGCCAGTGAGTGGTTAGACACAACTTAATATTTTGTTTTACATACAAAATATATGCAAACTTACTGTCGACAGTGGTTATGGTTCCAATTGTAATCAACCTGTAAAGGTGGATTTGTTTCAAGTGAGGGCTGGCTATATATTAAACAAAATTTACATCGCCAGGCTTTCAAAAAAAATCTGGATTTAGTGCTGTCCTTAAGGTACGATCACACTTGGCAAATATTTGCTGAAAAAGACGTAACCACTAAATAATATATATTTATTTAAAAAAACTTTTCTTATTTAGGAGAAAACACAACAAATATTTAGTTTTATTTTATTTGATGCTGTTTGATCTTGCAAAACTCTTGTAAGAGTAAACAACGACAAATTATAGTTGTGCACAATTATCTTCCTTATGGTATATCTCAATGCAAATAGTTCAAGATATAACAAAGATTATATTTATCCCAAAAAGTACAAACTGCAATAGGTGGTAAAATAATTTTTTTATGAGTTACTTTTTTGAAATGAATAACTTTTATTAATAAGCTAATTTGTTTTTATATCACACAAACACCCCGAAAATCCTGAATATCTAGATTTGAAAACCAACCCCTTTTGGCATCCATACGGTAGTAGAGCAATTCCATATGAAAACGATCAAAATTGGCAAATTTTTGGACGACCCCTCTCCGATTTTAAAATAAATAGTCTCAATCGATTGCCCAGCAAAAAATAATGTACCTACATATTTTTTTTTTATAGTGACTGGTTTAGTGGTGGTGTACACCACTGTCATGTGACAAAATTGAAGAATTCTTCATAAGGGACCTCATTGAAAGTTGTTTTTAAAAAAAAACTACTAAAGCGATCGCAACGAGTGATAGCTCGTTGGAAAGGTATTGAATCAGGCTTTAATCGAAAAATAAAATTTTCCTAATTTTTCTTAGAAATTTACCTTTAAATTTTCCCATGAAAATTAAATTTTCCGATTTTCCACAGAAGCTCCTAAATTTCCCGGCTAATTTTTTTTTTGGATTCCTCATAATTTTTTCTTTAAGAATCAGCAATAAAAAAATGGGCCCCGACTCCTTGTTTGGACAGGAGAAGAGCATTTAAGAGACCACCTTGTTAAAATACATTTTAAAAATTATTTTACAGTTAAAAATACATTTATGAAGAAAAAATCAATTTTTTTTAAGAGCCCCAAGTTGAGTGTGTAGTGCAGATGACGTTGATGACGGCAAACAAATGATTGAGCAGTTGAAAAGAAAATTCAATTTAGCGACCACTTTTCCGGAGAAATATCTCATTTTATCTGTGCTGCCTCAATCATGGTATATACGCAAGATTTCTGAACAGTTTCAAACATCTTTTTACATCGCGAGAAGAAGCAAAGAATTAGTTCGACAGAAGGGCATATTGGCGACTCCCACCAAGAAATTTTGCTCAAGGACCCTCAGCAAAGCAACGGTGAAATTGATTCAAGATTTTTACTGCAATGATGACAACAGCCGCGCCTGCCCAGGTACACGTGACTATGTTATCACACGTGAATATGGAGAAAAAGTACACAAGCAGCGCAGATTATTATTATGTAATCTATCCGAAGCATACCATCAGTTCAATGAGAAATACCCAGCAGAAAAGTGAGATTTTCTAAGTTTGCCATCCTACGACCAAAAGAATGCGTGCTGGCATTAGACAGACAATTTTTAATAAATATTGTAATTAAGTATAAGCAGCAAAATAAGAAAGATTTTTTCTTCATAAATGTATTTTTAACTGTAAAATAATTTTTAAAACGCATTTTTAACAAGGTGGTCTCTTAAATGCTCTTCTCCTGTCCAAACAAGGAGTCGGGGCCCATTTTTGTATTGCTGATTCTTAAAGCAAAAATTATGAGGAATCCAAAAAAAAAAATTAGCCGGAAAATTTAGGAGCTTCTGTGGAAAATCGGAAAATTTAATTTTCATGGGAAAATTTAAAGGTAAATTTCTAAGAAAAATTAGGAAAATTTTATTTTTCAATTAAAGCCTGATTCAATACCTTTCCAACGAGCTATCACTCGTTGCGATCGCTTTAGTAGTTTTTTTTAAAACAACTTTCAATGAGGTCCCTTATGAAGAATTCTTCAATTTTGTCACATGACAGTGGTGTACACCACCACTAAACCAGTCACTATAAAAAAAAAAAATATGTAGGTACATTATTTTTTGCTGGGCAATCGATTGAGACTATTTATTTTAAAATCGGAGAGGGGTCGTCCAAAAGGTGATCGCTTTCATATGGAATTGCTCAGTACTGACTTTCCTAAATGTATCAATTAGTACCATTTCAAAGGTCAGATATTTTAAAACGCTTATACGCATAACAAAAATTGTTGATGCAACAATGAATAAATATACACACACAAAATGATTGCCTGTGCAAGAAATAAGCAACTATTTCGCATCAGCAATATAATGGTGTAAATTAGTAATTAATTTTTGCAAATACCATTCACCAACCACTATATTATCACCACCCTTCTTATGATTATTAGCATTAAATTAAGCACTCAAATTCGTTAGCGAAAATTTAAAGTATAGCAGATTAATATAACTGACAATAATTAATGTTAAGTAGCACCATTAAGTTGCTTTTGGTGGGTGCCTAATTTTAAGTTTAAAAGTTTATTGAATATAGAAAGAAAATAAGCCCGGACCGGGAATTCTCATACATACATATTTTATTAAAAAATACCCAATATAAAACCTTACTTTAATTTCTCTCTGATTTTCTTTTTTTTATATTTTATTGCCATATTTTATAAAGCTGGAGGTCCACACCAAGCGTCTACGCGTTTCACGCGTTCTAAACAACTGTCAAAAAAGTAGAATCAATGTAGTTGTATGAGTTAACTTACACACTCAAAAGCGTAGGAAGCGCTGACGCTTGAAGCGCGAAAAGTTCGTTAACTTTCTACTTTTGAACGCGGTGCACGCGTCACAGCTGACATTGACGAATGCAAAGAAAATTTATTTTAAAAATGGTATCACCAGAAAAAATGACAGTTGAAATAACATTTTTTACATGAGTTTGACAAACAAACCGATAAAAAGCTTCGTATAAAAAAAATCAGCTGGGCATAAGGCATCACCTCCAAAAGTACATACATATAAAAAATATTGACGCGAAAAATCTTCGCATGTAACTTGAAATGCCTGACGCTTAAAACGTTTAGAAAGCTTAAAACGCGTTGACGCCAAAACGCGAGTTGTGGACCTCCAGCTTAAGGTAGGGTCACACATTGCAAATATTTGACTAAAACCAGTAATAAAGTATAGTCGGTCAAGCCCGACCCTACACCCAGTATATGTATAAAACAGTTTTTGAGAAATGGGCTCTAATATGGGAGATATGACCTATTATGGAACTATCATCCAAATATTTAGTGGCATGACTTATGTGCACATAAATATTATGTGTGTTTAACTTTATCGCGATATATGTAAATATTTTAAACGATTTATGGAGGTTAAAGTGAATTATGGGAGGTTCTTATATGGGAGTTTCGACTAATTATGGACCGACTAATGTGTATGTATATGAAACTTATTTCTGTTGAATTTTATTTTGAACCAACATTTTTAAGAGATTTATGATCATTAAAGTGATTTTCGGAAGTGGGCCTTTAATGGGAACTATGATTAATTATAGGCCGATCTAGCTTCATTTGTGATGAAATTTGTTCGGTAACTTGCATAATTCAAATCTTTTTTTCGGGACGACATTTGTATGGGAGCTAGTGGAAATAATGGATCGATTTCCACCAGTATCAATCCCAACTGCCCTTGGGCCGAAAAAATATTATTTACCAAATTTTATGAAAATAGTTTCAAAATCGCGACATGTACTCTGTGGACAAGCTTTACTTGGGCAGCCAGCCCAACGGACGAGCGGCCATCGTTAAATGGACTCAGGAAGTGTTGTGCTTCAATCGGTATACTGAAGGTGGGCGTTGGACCAATGCACAGTGGTTCAGTAGTAGGACATAGTGGTCAAATGACGATGTTCGATTTTTTTACCGTTAGTTTGCTCTAATACTCACAATTGGTGGTACTACAAGGTGTAAAAAACAACTGATTGCAAATCTTTTTGCATGTTTTAGTACAAGGTGGCGCAAAAGTAATCCTCCTATCAGAAAATGCTATAAATTTTGCGAGGCCCCTAATGCATTCATGGAAAAGATTTTTTGAATATTTGATACATTTATCTTACCGATTAGATTTTAAGAAGTGGCAGGCTCGTTCAACAGATGAAAAGGAGCTTCTTGCACAGAGGAAACTATATGTTCAGCAGCACGATTAGGTTTAATTGTCGACAAAGCTCAAAGTGGCAGAACTGGCACATCCAATGACGGAAGAACTTTTTTTGAATTGAGCTATATCAGCTGAAATAACTGGCTTAGATCAAGCAGTTATTGATTGGTGTCATCATCTTTTACAATATCTTTCTTCGGGATACAAAATTAATAGTATAGAATTTAGAGATTACTCTTTAGGAACCGCACGAATGCTTATTAGTACGTATCCATGGTATAATTAGCCTGGTTCAGTTCATAAAGTGTAAATTCATGGATCAGAAGTAGTCTAGTTTCCATAGGCGAGCTCGCTGAATCTTGTAATAAATTATTGAAGCAATTCAGACGAGACAACACGCGAAAAATGTCTCGTATTGTCACTAACACTGATGTTTTGCATAGACTTTTTCTAAATTCCGACCCTTTGATTTCTTCTTTACGTAAATTACCACAAAAGTCTATGCTATCACCAGAGGCTTTACGTATGTTAAGTTTTTGATAATAATGTACAAATGTTGTATTTAATTGCCGTTATATAATTTATTATTTTTTCTTTAATTAATAACTAACATTTTTGTGTAAATAAATTATTATAATATTATATTTAAAGACTTTTTTAATCTCATTTTACCCTAATTGGCCCATAAATACCGTACACATAAATATTCATATTAATTCTGTTCACTATGAGTGATTAAACTACGTATGACCGCCATCCTTGGAAACTTAAACCACTGTGCAATGTTACAAACATCAGCCCAAATCTAATATACCCTCTCCACTATGGTGGTGTTGGGTATATAATCGTAACCACTAAGTAAAATATATTTAAATACTTGCGTAAATATATTTTATTTAGGACATGTTGTACAAACAAATTTAGTTTTATTTCGTTTGATGCTGTTTGTTCTTAAAGAAACACTTGTAAGCTCGCATAGCGTCAAACATATGTGAAAGCCAATAAATGTGGTTTCGCTTATTTGAGTAAATATTTGTCGTATTTGACTTTACCTTAAGAATTCCGAGAACCCAACGGAATACGCTTTATAAAATTCTTATTTGGATATCAAATCTGAATAAATAAAAATAAAACTGATTTATTTGAAGGAAAATAATGTTTATTCTGTAGAAGAAAAATGGGACAGCATTTTTTTTTCATTAATTATTAAAAAAACAAATATTTGGACACAGCAATATTAACATTCAGAATTTTAATCTCTGGTAGGGTGCTGATTATAACTATATTTGAGCTTATGTATATTTTTGAAAATAAGTAAACTTACATTTTAAATTTGAAAAGTCTTCAATATTTGCATGTCTTTGTCCATAATGTATAGGATCATAATTGCTATTAAAGGAACAGATGCCCCTATTAAGTAGATTTTTATGTGTGACTACTGTTTATATAAATAAATATGGGTAACATCAAAAAACATTAAGGCCATTAGTAGACCAATAAAGTTTTGATTCCTTTATTAAAAAATATACTTAAATCTTATGTACTTAATGATGCTTCAAAGTTGTCTGCCTTTCCAAATAAACGTTTTCCTGATTGAAAAGTTTATGACTTTATCACAAAATACAAAAAAGTATCTGAAAATAATATAAATATTCAAAATTGTATGTTAGTCGTTCATTACTTTCGTGGGACAACGAAATTTCCCTTATTATCAGTCGCTTTATGGAAGAGGTGATTTGCAAAATAAATATTTGAGTGAATCTAAGACTCAAAAAAATTATATTTATCAGTTTAGTACAAAGTATACTTTTTGGCCCTCTAATTTCAAGTTTAACTTATATTTTATGGTAAGAATCCATATTTGAAACTGTAAGTCTGTTAGAAAGAAAGAAAGAAAGAAATGCAAAATTCCCATTTTTACCCGTTATTACTATTTAGGTGTCGTATTATCAAAAATTAACTTCTGAAATACATACTTATTTTTGTGATTGCATAAAGCTACAACAAAAGGTACCAAAAAGTGCAAAAACACAAATCTTTACCCTTTTTACCCCTTCAGTTTGTACGCTTTTGATAAGGTTTTTTTCTCTTTTAATATATCACTATTTAAAGTTTTGATCCTATAGATCAGTTATTAAGACTAAGCTCAAAATTCCACTTTGCACTCGTTTTTATTCCCTTGAAGATAGACTTACAAAGAACCACTTTTCTAATACACAACTTTGTATAATGTATAACAGAAATGTATTAGAAAAGTAATGTTGCTTCATAAGAAAGGCAATCATTATTACAGAGAAAATTTCTAAAAGTTTTCTCCTTTTTGTCCCTTCCCGGTATCACCGTTATATTAAATTTTACCGGTTTTTATCCAATTTATCGCTTTCTGGTCCAAGTCTTGCAAATAGATTTAGTTTAGCCGTTTGCTTTTACCGATTTTCCCCATTTTATCCGGTCCGGTCAAGTTTTGAAAAAATGTTGACTTTTTCAAGCTTACATCTATCAACGTTTTAAATGTGAATAAAATCGGTTCAGCTGTTTGGCGTTGCCGGTTTTCCACTTTTTTGTATAACCAGAAAATTGCTCATTTTACCCGCTTTTGACCCCTTGAAAGAAGACCTCCGGAAAGCTACTTTTCTAATACACATTTATGTGGCTATAGGAAGCTAAAATAAGAATGCAGTTGCTACATAACAAAGTTAATCATTATTTAAGATCAAAATATTAAAATTTAACCCGATTTCCCCATTTTCATCCCTCTCTGGTCAAAGTCTTGAACAAATATAAAGCCTAATTGCACATCCAAGTATGGACAAGCATATATCTATCTACGTTCCGAATGTCAATACAGTCGTTTAGGCGTGATTGCGGAACAAACAAACAAACTTTCAAACACATTTATAATATACATATACATACATATATATATGGATATATGGACTCTGGTTACTTATAAAATTCTAAGACGATTTAGATATCAGTTCGGCAAGGGTAAGAGTGTTATATTAGACTGTGTCAACTTTGAAATTATAAATTTTATATTTTTTACTACTAGAAAGTAGCAGTGGTTTTGGTTGGACCGATTTTGCTCAATTTAATACGAAACAACCAAAAACGAATGTTTGGAAAAATATTTCCCTTCAAGAGACATTTAATTAGAAGCCGATAGTCATAAAATTCGTACTGAAATTAGTTTGTTATATTTATGTAGATTGTTGGCTTCGAATTCTAACCCAATAGCGTTATATTTAACAGATTTATCCGCATTTAAGAAATGGACTATATATGGGAACTATGGTCAAATATAGACCGCTTCAAATTCAATCAAATTCGGCTTTTTTTTACAGGTATTTATGTACCACAGAACCAAATTCCGGGATGTATGAGAAAGTGTGAATGATGTATGAGACATCTTTATTCGATTCCAATCATTCCAACAAGGGCTATCCTTTTATAACGATCATAAAAATGTTGGTATCTAGGGATCAAAATAAGAAACTTTGCCGAAGGAACCATACCTCTAAAACGAATTCTACTACCCCCCAACTGTTGACTCTTTTCCCGTACAAACATTTAAAAAAATCACCAGTTGGGGGGTAGTAGAATTCGTTTTAGAGGTATGTTTCCTTCGGCAAAGTTTCTTATTTTGATCCCTAGAATACGATTTTCACTAAGCCATGGGCGATTATTAAATCGCCCCGCCCTAATATGTGTACATATGTGTATATGACAAGATGAGAGATTTATATATATACTGAAAAAAATCAAAAAAATCTCATCACATTTATGGATGAAGAAATAAATGAAGATTGCATATTTCAGCAATTCACGTTTCCAGACAAACCAAATTGTGGAAATACAAACATTACCAAACGTTTTATTAATAATTATTATTTAAAACTAAACACAAATGATTTTTTTAGTCGAAGATAGTATTTTTTATACTAATTATCAGTAAAATTGGATACATGTAATAAGTTGTAGCCAGATACGACTTAGCATTTTCTGTTCATTAACATCACAATCCGGAAACAATTTGAATATTTAATTTATTTAAAGTCAATAACAATAATTTGATTTGATTTAGTTTTCCACAATGGACATAACAAATCCAATAAATATTCAACTTAATGCGTGAGTATCTATTCAAAATTATTCTCCCATATATTTACATATATTCATATACATAATGTGCTCAGTTTCCTAAACATGTGGACTAAATGAACTAAAGATATTTAAATCTATTTCTTATATAAGTCTTTATGTGAGTGTAGAATGTGTCTGCACATGAAAGCAGTGATTTAGGATATCAAAAAAAAAAAAAAAAAAACACATGAAAATTTAAGGGGTAATTATGTAGATGAGAAATGTTTGTGAATCACAAGGAAAAAAAAGAACAATCAAAAATGTCTTTAATCGGATATAGAAATTGATGTGAAAATATTTGAAAAACGAACATACAAAGGATGTGTTTGAATATTGTAAACATGTAACGAGTATTTGTATTTTATATGAGTGTATGGATTTACACTAGTGGGTCAATTGTGAACGAATCTGAACATTAAAATAGAAAGGCTCAAATTAAAAACAAACATAAGTTTTTGTAGGCAATGTACACACATCTACTACTTTAATTAATTCTCTTTGACTAAAAAACAACAAATGTTATTCAAATAAATAGTTTTTGATATGAAGAACTAAAATGTTTTCGTTTGCCTCATAATTAGGTGTTTGATTGTATAAAATAGTTTTGAAAACAAACTAAAAGATTTACGTACAACTTTACTGCTGTTCTATAAAGAATGCTTTACCTCTACTTCATGTACTGATCAATGAACCCAAACGTTATTTGACAAACTCATATGTACATTAGATATTTTTAATACAAGTGCCAACGAAAAGAATCATTTGAATTGTAAAATAGAATGAAAAACAAAAATACGAAAATTAAGGGCTTGGTGTCTGTACCAAAACAATGCAACACAAACCCTGGAGATGTTGTCTGTATGTATTTTGTAAACTTGTTGCAAGTACTAAAAAATATAGTACATGCAATCATACACATAAACACATATCTCATATTAGGGGTGGTCTCTGCAAAGGTAGAACCGCTCCCCAGGTCAACGATTATCGAAGCCTTCATGACCAAAGGTTATCCTCCCTCTCCAAAAACCCTTACCAGTTTTTTCCTTTCTTTACCCCTATCCCTCTCCCCCACTTGTAAAGTTAACGTGGTGGTAGCTGTGCCACCACTTAGGGGGATGGATAGTCCATCCCCCTAAGTGCTTAGTCGTGGGATCTTTATTGAAAACCACAATAAAAAACAAACAAAGAACAACAAAAAAACGAGATGTAAATCTCATTTGATGACGAAATTTTCGCTTCCAGGAAAGAAAACGATAATCGGACTTTTAGGTAGCAAAGGTAACAGGCATAGTACCCGTTTCCTTCACACAAAACTACACATACTCCCCAACAACTGCCCGTCAATTCCAAGAAACAATCAAAGGGCAAACGCAAAAAAGAAGGGTCAGAGTGGCATTCCTAAATCTCGCTACGCCAAGGCTATGTTTATTCTGGACAAGATTGCCAAGAATGCTGCCTACGGAACCACCCATGAACGCGATGAGGTTGATAAATACCAGGCTGTGGTACACGAGTACCTTAAGTACAAGGATAACGTACCAAATACGAAGCTCCTGACTACTACGGCTACTTGGCTGTGAATAGGGGTATTATACTAGACTCAAAAATCTCAAGGAAAAATAATGTAGAACACAGGGTGAAGAGAGCAACAGTTTCTTACTACACCTGCAATAAAATTTTTAGCGTATCAAGTCACGATTTTATGTGGTTCACATGATTAATGAATACGACATAAAAGTATGCACTGATGATTTAAAGATGGAGTGTGGCGTTGGTTCCGGCGATGAACTCAGTTCAGGCGGCACTCATGTCACTTAAATGACATACCACAACATCTATTCTACTCAGGCAATGTAAAGAAGAACTGTCTAGGCTGGGTCGTCTAACTGACATTACTCTAGTTTAGGTCCGTGCGCTAGGAACTGCGCATACTCCAGTAAGGAGAGGGCGGACGAACTGGTTTAAAACGTCTTAGCTGGCTTATCAGTCGCAATATCACTTGGGATTGTTAAAAGTAAAATCTTCAGACACTAATTTTTAAAGGCTGGAACTAGGTGGCACAATTTGGAATCATGCAGGACAACTGAAAATATGTGGCCAGTATATAATGAGAAGAGTTGTTTGCAGTTCCTGAATATGAAAGACAACGACACCTCGAGAATCATAGCAGTGCTAACCGGTCACTGGATGATTGATAAGCACGCAAGCAGACCCGAACTTCCCGTGAGAAAGAGGAAACGGCATTTCATCTTCTTTGTGAATGTCCGGCTCTTCAAAACTCTAGACTCAAATTTTTCAACACTCATAGACTAAACAATCTAGCGGAGACATCAAGTATTAGATGGTGGGATACCTGAACGCAACTGGCTGGATATATTACTCTTCCACGGATAAATACCTCACTAAAAATGTCCAAATTTGTTGGGTATTTATCCGGGGAAGGTATATAAACGTCCACGTTTAATTACCTCTCAGAGGCACTTATACGAATACGCTTAATTTTATTTAAGGGATAATTATGCGAATACTACTTCATTTCTTGGCATTAAAATAAATAAAGAACACACAATTAAAAATTAAACAAAACATTTTATTGAATAAGAATTCATATCAGAAAAAGTAAATAAAAGTTTTTACTTCACAGATAGGGACGTTTTCTTGGGAGTCACTTCGTTAAAACCTTTTTTAAATTTTATTCAATTCACTACACTTGTTCACTTATTTTTAAATTTAATATTTTTACCACCAACACTGAATGAAAACAATTAGGTATGTATGAAGCTAACAGGTGCGTATAAAAAGTTCTGGCAAAGTTGTCTAAAAAGGCACTTTGAGAAAAATCCAGGAATATATCAGTTCTGGGTTTTTTTTTATTTAATTACCCACCTTGGGTAAATTTAAAAAGTTATGTAAAAAAAATATGTTGAAGCAAATAAACGAAGATGCATCAAGGAATATATCAGTGTTGGGAATTTTTTTTGAGGTAATTACCCGAATTGGGTATTTAAGCGAAAGGTATTAAACCGCATAGTTTTGTTTGAAAAAGTATGAACAATTTATGGGGATTTACAGTGCGAGGTAAATAAGCGAAAAAGGTAATTAAGCGTCGGGTATTTAGCCGTGGTATACTGTACTAGGATCTGAATAGGATCTAGTCTTATCATTTATTTCAACGACTTGTACGGTCTTTTTCAAAACGTAATCAAAAGATTTAACTTCAATACTTGCATGCAGCAACATAAATATACATTTACGTACACTAGGGTGGGCTTTATTTATTCTCCGTCGTCTAAGAACCAAATGTGGCAAATTTGAACAAAAACGAATAACGTTTAGAGGTTGCACACATTTTTTGAATTCTCGAAGTCTGAAACCCAATATATTCCGGTATTTGAAAAACCCATAACATTTCACGCATATTTGAATTCCGAAATCTTTATCTGATCGATTTGATCGAATTTTTTTAAATTTTGTAATATTTAATTATGGTCTGTCTATTGGCCAATAACTCATGAGCATCGAAATTATTAAAAGTATAAAATAAGAGCCACCCTAATGTATACGTTTAATTTTACCTTTAAGTTACATCCGATTAGGAGCTATAATCCAAGTTTTGGAAGTGTATGAATGTGTGTGTGTACGTGAATGTACGTATGTTTGATATATGAAATAACAAAAATGCGTAAAAATGAATGAAGGCATATTACAGAACATGACAAGAGTGATAAAATAGCGTCACCGCAGAACCTAGAGACAGCTAAATTTCTCTTACATTTCTTCGCTGAAAGTTTTCTCGTTTTGTTTAACCCTTTTGTTAAACTCATTTCTACAGTCATCATAATAATAACAAATACACCGCATTTTATTGTAATTGAAATATTTTAATAATCGATGTGTTAATGTTGTTAATTGAAAAAGTTTGTCATTTATGTTTGCGTTTCATATTTGACAGTTATGGGTTTATTAAATATGTATAAATTAATTCAACATAATTAATTATTTAACATAAATTCCTACATACATGTAGTTTCCCAGCAAAAACTTAAAAGCCTAACTTTCTAAATAATCTATAGCATAATGATTTCAATAAAAGAACAGTTAAACAAAAAGGTATAATCGGTCAAGCCCGACCATAAAATGAGGGCTACGATTATGGACCGATCGTTATAAAATAATTAATAAACCGATTATCATCAAATTACGATACATATACATACATAGTTTGTTTGGATGTTTAAATATTTAAGATATTTATGGTCGTCAAAGTAATTTTCAGAGGTGGGCTATATGGGAGTTGTAATCAATAAACGACTGATCTGGAAAATTTCAAATATGATTTATTTTTATTTAAAACTTGTTTGTGGCGAAATTAAATAAATCAGAGATGAAGTCATATTTCGGGAGAACATTTGTGTGGCGGCTAGCTAAAATAACGGACCGATTTCAATCACTTTCAACTCTTGCCGAATAAAATTGCGAACTGTTCTATGCTCACAGCGTTACATGCAAATTCAGACGGACAAACGGATATCGTTTAATCGACTCAGGAAGTAATTCTAATGTGACTGGTATACTTTAGGGTGGTTGTTAGACACCAATAGGGTGCTGTAGAGTATAAAAATGCAAACATTAGAAGTTTTATTTATTTAAAACATTTAACAAATATTGCCTAAATAGAAAATTTGTTCTTGGAGAAGTTGGAAAAAGTTTTATTGCTTATCTAATTTCAAAACAATTGTTTTCGGGCACGTAGTCCCGTTATTAAATTTGAGCTACGAAATAACAATACAGAATAAATATATTTTTAATGAGGAATATAATTTCCACATATAAAGTCAGAGTTAGTATATTACACTTTAATTAATAATTTTTATATAGAAATATGGTGCTGCGAAATGTAGCCCCAGGAAAATGGACCAATAAAAAATACAAAGAAATTTTTTTTTTTTTTTTTTGGGATAGATGCATTTTTTCGTTGAAATGAAAAAAGAGCCCAAACAATTTTGTTTTGGTTCTTTGGAACTATCTTGCATTCGTTAATTTTTTAAAATATACTAAAAAAAATATCCCAAAAATCTCATACGAAATTCTAGGGCAATTTTTCATTATTCCTATTAAGCAATATTTTACAAAATTTAAGATATTGTAACATTAAATAGTTTCGGTTATGGCTTAAAATTTTCAGTAATTGTCTTATAGAGAATTTAAAATTAATTGCCTCTAATTTTCAATATAAAACAAAAATGGAGTTGTATTTTTTTTGAGTAGATTTTTCAATATGGATCTCGTAGTTCTAAAAACGGATTTCGAACAAGGTAAAATCTATGTTGGTTACAATATTTACGATTTCGCGATTTTTTAAAAATTATTTTTAATATCGATCCAAAGATGAAATTTCAAACATTGCAAAATGAAACTTATGGCAAAAAAAAGGTGTTTCATATTTTTTTATTGGAGAAGATAGTATTAAGAGTACAATATTTTACTACAAAAGCAATATTTTTATTATTATTTTGTTTTATTTCAAATAATTGTTTAATTAATATTGAAATAACGTATAGAGTTATTTTTAATCTTGTATAATATAAATTGTCTTGAGAAGAACAATTTAATTATACAAGAGATTAATTATATGTGCTTGGGGATAATAAGTCCATATAATTGTGGGTGTAAAAGAGAAAAAGGAAAAGCAAAAAGTTAATGTTTCATTATTTCCTTATATAAATGTTTGCATGGGTTTGCGTACCTTGATATGCCTTTGAGAGAAATATGGTTTAGAAATTATTTAGGTGTAGGGATTTTTATTTCCTTTCTTTTCCTTTGAAGTTCAAAATGTTGGAGTTCACAATTTTGGAGTTTACAATTTCAATAGATTAACATTAATAATGGCAACTTATGGTATAAGTGCCAATGTTAATTAATAGGTAAGAGGTAAGAGCGACTTATGGGCCAATTAGTGAGAAAAAAGAGTTTAGCGACTTATGGGTACAAGTGCTAGTAAATGTCCATTTTTACTTAATTCAGTTTACGCGAAAGGTATTTTGGACAAATTTATAAACTGAATATAAAAATCTTTGTACTGTAAATTACTATTATATTTATTTCTAACTAAATTTCTAAAAAAGTTTGGCGTGAAATTTCAATTACACTTCGGACTACCTTTCATGTCAACCTTTAGGCAGATTTCTCGTAAAAAAATTAGGATTAAATTCATAACACTATGAGACAAATGGTAGGGGTCAGTGATCGGGAAGGGCTCAAACTACCGGGGAAAGTTATATCACTAAAAAAAAAAGTTATACGTGTCCCGGCGTTTCGCTGGGCCACGTCTAGGAATCGAGATATATCGATTTGAAGTTAGTAACTATCATATAGGGGAAATTGTCACCTTTGGTAGTCTTTTTTGTTTGTCATAACTCGAGAACCACTAGTCCAAATTTAAATTACAATTCCCTTAATCTGTTCATACAACGTTTCGCTACATAAGCAACAGTTTCACAGTTATAAATAAATGTATGAAGAAAAAAACTATTTTTTGCTTAAAAAATTTAATTTTTTTATTTTTAATTCATAAAAAATCCAAAACAGTAAAAAAAGTGTCAAGTCCTATTACTTTCACGTAAAGTCACATAACCTTTAAACAAAATGAGACATAGATCATGAAAACCGATGGACGCGTTTCGCTTTTATTCACAATTAAGTAAAAGTATGAATTTCAAAAATTTGCTCTCCGTGAAAGGAGAAATTATAAATGATATTAGGAATTTATTATTTTTATTTTAATTAGTTGGAGTAAAAACTCAACTACAACACTAATCACTATAAATGGTTGTTTCATTAATATGGAATGTTTTGCTGGGTAGTATACATATTTTTTTAACCCTTATCCTATGTAAGTGGGTCAAAACCAAAAAAACTACTTTTATTTTGCATTATTTTGAAAAGTTATTAATATATCGTTCTGAAACTTCGTGACTTTTAATCATTCGAGAAAATGTATAGAATGCAAAAACAAAAATAATCCTATCTCCTAACAGAGTGTCACCATAAAAAAAGTTGCGTATAACGTGTAAGTGGGTCAAAATTGCCCAATACAAATTGCATGACAGTTTTTACATTTATGTGTGTATCTACTTGTACATAAAAACTACCGTTATTTTAGAAATAAGAATTTTACTTTACTATGAATATTTGTTAGTCTGAATACAATTTCAAAGCGTGCGGATGTTGTAAAAAATGTCGCGATTGAACGAAAATGAAATTCATGATTTGTTATGTGAATCAGAAGATGATGAAATAGCTAACGATCTGTCGTCAGATGAAGATGATAGTGTGATAACAGATATTAATTCCGTATATAACCAAAGTGAATCAGATTTGAGTGAAAGTGATAGTGATGAAAACAATGATAAGACGTGCTCGTGATAAACTTGCTCCAATAAGAAACCTTTGGGACCGTTGGGAATATAATTTACGGAAACTGTATTATCCTGGTCCATGCGTAACAATTGATGAGCAATTAGTTACATTTCGAGGAAGATGTCCCTTCAAACAATTTATACCGTCAAAACCCGGCAAATACGGGTTAAAAATTTGGGCTCTGCGATTCGGACACAAATTATGCATGGTAAATGCAGGTGTATACAGGTAAAGACAGAAATTGCCAGCCAGAAAAAAATCAAGTACGTCGCGTAGTTTTGGATTTGGTAACGGATTTGAAAGGCAGAAACGTCACCTGTGATAATTTTTTTACTTCCCATGAACTTGGAATTGAACTTTTACAAAAAAAACTAACAGTCGTTGGTACCGTTCGAAAAAACAAAACCTTCCTTCCACCTAAGTTCACCGACCTAAAAGGAAAACCACAACATTACTCGCAATTGCTTTTTGATGTAACCAACAAAACTACAATTGTGTCATATGTGCCAAAAAATAATCGTTCTGTCATTTTATTGAGTACATTACATCATAGCGCTGAAATTGTTTCTGATACCAAAAAACCCGAAATAATACATTTTTACAACAGAACCAAGTCCGGCGTAGATACACTTGATCAATTAGTCCGAAACTATACTTGCAAGCGTCGATCAAATAGGTGGCCACAATCATTATTTTACTACATGTTGGACATTTGCGCATATAACACTTTTGTTATCTATACTGCCATTGACGCTGAATGGAACAAACAAAAACACTTTGGACGTCGTCTTTTTTTAGAAGAATTAAGTAATGCCCTTGTCCATGACGAAATATCACGTCGTTCCATAATGCCGAGAAGCAGTTTTTCCAAGACAACTGTACGAAGTTTGCAGAAGAAAGATAAAGTGGTTGAGAAGAGCGCTCTAAAGAGGGGCCGATGCTATATATGCCCCCAACGTTCATCCAGTACAAAATATTCAAATAAATGTACTAACTGCAATAATTTTATTTGTAAAAGCTATTCAAATGTAATATTTTCATGTGAAAACTGTAAAAATGATACATAATTTTATAATAAAATACTATTGGGCAAATTTGACCCACTTACACCTTATACGTAATTTTTTTTTTACACAGGATAAGGGTTAAATACAACAGAGATTATATACTATACATATGTATGTATATGTGTACATTTTAATTTATTATATTTAACAATTTCCATTATGTATTAACTCTGTATACACTGCACGTCATCAGGTTAGCACACCCCCTCAAGAATGAGATTTCGGATAAATTTCTACCAAACTCAAGGCATTAACAATAAAATATTAATTGTTATTTATAGTGTGTTTTGTTTTTAATAAAATAAAGCACGAACTATTGAGTTATAATAGCAAAACAAATTTTTTATTATTTCTTTTCATAAAATACCAAAAATTATTACAACTCCATTTAGGCCATCAGATTAGCACATATTAATTATTTTATCATTTTGTTAAACTTAAAGTAATAAACGGTTTGGAAGCGACTCATACATTTAAAGAAATCTCTGACCAGGCTTGCTTGATTCCTTCAATTAACTCTATTTTATTGGAGTATTGTCTTCCAGCCATGTATACTTTACGGGAGAGCCATCCCCATACATTTTATATTATGTTAATGTGGATGCAAATATGCTTAACAGAACGTTTACTAACGCTCCTGTTATCCAAGCAAAACCCACTTTTTCAATTTTTCTGCAGACAGTTTAAATACAAATAATGGGATAATTGGGGAATATTTTCAATTTTCTTGCGTTACTCAATATGATGTTTTTTTAACGTGCTCATTAATAAAATCAAACGCAGTGGGAAGTGATAACTTAAATCCAAAATTTATAAGATTACTTTTGCCATTGATTTTGCCATATGTTACTCATTTGTTTAATACTATCATAATGTCGGGTATTTACCCGTTAAACTGGAAACATGCAAAAATTGAAATTGTGCAATTACCTAAGTCGAATGGAGAATACAGACCTATAGCCATCTTGTGTTTTCTGTCGAAAGTCTTGGAAAAACTTATGTATAAACAAATGATTACATATATTAATACTCATAATTTACTATCCAACAAGCAATCTGGTTTTCGTCAGAGTCATTGCTGCGTAACGGCTCTTGTGGAAGTTAGTGAAAATATACGGCAAGGATTAGAAAATGGAAATATTAATTTTTTGGTACTTCTAGACCATTCTAAGGCTTTCGATACGGTAGATCATGACATACTCATCCGAAAACTTAAACACTTTTTTAGATTTACGAGCACGTCAACCAAACTTATACTGTCTTATCTTTTAGAACGCACACAATCGGTGTTTGTAAACAATGTACGGTCGGGTAGCCTATCTCTGACTAGGGGAGTGCCTCAGGGTTCTATTCTAGGTCCACTTTTATTTTCCTTTTATGTAAATGATTTACCAAATCAACTCACTAAATGTAACATCCACTTATACGCCGATGACGTGCAGCTCACTTTAAGTAGCCCAGTTCAAAATATAGCGTTGGGGATTTCCTACCTAAATGACGACTTAAATAGAATTTACCTTTGGGCTAGTGCAAACGGTCTCTGTTTGAATCCTCATAAATCTAAATGCATTGTAATATGTAAAAAAAGCTTAATTCCCTCCATATCTGAGGATATTGTTTTAAATGGCGAAAAAATTTAAATTGTTAATAAAGCAAAAAATCTTGGTATCATTTTCAATGGTAATTTGACCTGGACTGATCATGTAAATTTGCTGGTTGGTCAAAACTATGCAAAGTTACGTGCTCTCTGGTCCACACAATATTTCACACCCTTAAGAATAAGGGCCTTACTTGCTAAATCATACTTGATTCCTTCCCTGATCTATGGGTGTGAAATATTTAGAAGCTGTGACTCAGTTGGTATGAGAAAATTGAATTTCTTGTTCAATAACATAATAAGATATGTGTATGGATTAAGACGGTCTGATCATGTTTCCTCTGTTGCCAATAATCTTTATGGAGTATCCTTTGAAAGTTTGCTAAAAATTCGCACTCTTATTTTTTTACATAAAATAATCAACTTTCAAACACCTAAATATATATTCGATAAAATACGATTTTTTCAATCGCCACGAAACCGAAATATTGTAATACCTCGACATAATTTACTTGTATCTGAATGGCAGTTTTATGTGCATGCCGCTCGTCTTTGGAACAATCTTCCACAAAGTCAACAACTAAACAGCAATGCTAATAGTTTGAAAAAATTTTTATTCAATTTTTTTAAATAATAATTTATAATTTTTATTCAATTTTTTTAAATAATAATTTATAATTTTTATTCAATTTTTTTTTTTAAATACTAAAAAAAATGTTGACAAAAATTGTTGTTCGATCGTGCCAAATAAAATATGGCACCACATAGCATCATTTTAGTTCTTTTAGTCCTCAATTGGTCCACTTCTACTATGACACCTATGAAAACTCTTGTTATTATCGTTGTTAAGATGAAATTCAACCAAAATAAACCTCAACAACGGAGGGTATTTAAGATACTGCACTGCCGGGTATATTACCCTAACTTGTTTTGTTTTTACAATACTTTCATTAAAGTGATTTTTAATAATTAATATTAAGATCCACCCATTATCATGATCATGAGTGTATATACACGATGTTCATATTCGTGTATTTTTGGTATTTAAAATTCATATGAGGAAAAAAGTCATTATATATGTATCTATGTATGTGTTTAAGGACGGGTAAGAAGAAATTGTTTTTTATAGTGCATGTATTTGTCATGAATGGTTTGTCTGTATGTCCCATTATACGGCGCTGTTAAATTACAACATGTACCTTTATGTCACCAGCGAGACTGGCAGTAGCGAAGAACGTCATATGGAACATTAAAAAATGAAAAACGAAACGAAGTATGATGGTAGAAAATTACTACATCTTCACCTCAATGTCAGCTATGTAAATTTTGTGATTTGAGTTGCTTCCGTAAAACAGAATCATCAAAAAAACAGAATACATACATATCTATACATTATACTCACTCTCAAACTTATAAAACAAACTGGAAAATGTAAAAGAACAAACTAAACCCAACAACACCTCCTGTTGTACGACAATAAGGTTTTCATTCTTTAAAAGAAAAAATTAAAAAAAGGCAACCGACAGAATATAAAACGGAAGACACAAAAGCAAGCAATTGTAGTATCTACATCAGGAGTGCCCAAAAGTTGCTTATGTAAGAGCAAACACCAATACATTTAAATAAAAACTAATTTTTATTCAGTATTTTTTGTTGTAAAAGCCAATACATACAAAGAAACAACACACGTTTTTAAACGGTATCGTACGTTAAACAAAAACAAAATCTACATAGACGATCGCAGTCAGCAATGTTTACCAGTAGAGCACACGAAAGTGTTGTTGCTTTGCGCTTGCGTGTATATAGTGAAGTACGAAAAAAAAACAAATAAGGCAAAGTTGTTTGTGTATTTCGTATTGCTAGTGCTGAGTGCTGTAAGAAGTATACAAAACACACAGCCTATAGCTAAGAGTTTTTAGAAATACAAAAGAGCACCAAGAGTATAGGGCTTGGGCACTCCTGATCTGCATACATGGATAGGGTATGTGTGTGTGTGAATGATTTTGTATATCACTTTTATGCTTCCAACAATATTCACTGTGACACACGTGCTGCTTACATACACCCAGATTTGCATACGGAGATATGTATTCTTATCCATACATGTGAACATTAGGAAAACACCGTTTGCATGGCACCAAAAAGTTATGCTTTATCAAAGGTACCTTTTGAACATATTTTGGTTGCAGCGTTAGCTCGATGAAATCACAAAATTATAATTTTTCTTATTTAACCGAAAAAATTTATTCGTGACTGAATTTTAAACGTTTCTTTTTTAAGTCCTCCTAATATACCTTAGTTGATATTGTATTGTATGCTCGTGCCTTTGTATTTGCCTTTGTTTTTGTTTTTGTTTGTGTGTGGTGCGCCTTCTTTGCTTCATCGAATGCGGTTTGAGAATGTTTTATTGACGCCTTTGTAGTGTAAAATGATGTTGTTATAGGCTATTCGGTTGTTGTTATTGTCATTGTCCTTGCTATTGTAGTTAGGTTGTTCTTTTCATGTTTTCTGTTTGCTTCTGTTGTTCCTTGGGTTTCTGTTTGTTTTTTGTTTTCGTTTGTTGAATGTTGATAACCGAGTGAGTGACTAAGTGTAGGAGTGAGTATGGTTATGGTGACAATAGTAGTTATATTTAACTTTACATGATCATATAACAAACACATTATGGACTTCATCTATACATTCATTCACTCATTCAAACACTTTTTCTGTTTTCGGTTTTGTACTCGTCCTGTAATCACCCAGAACGAATACAAGTACTACCAAGGATTTGCTTTCGATTATGTTCTATAATTATAAGTATATATACACAGCATACAAATACGACACAGCGCACTATGATTCTGATTACTATATGCTTTTGTAATTACAGAAACCAGCTGTGTAATATTTGTGTTTTTTCCTAGTGGAATGAAATTGTCATCACATGGTTATAATCCAAAATTTCATATGTCTGATAAAGTTGTTGTCAGTTTAATTTTAATGCGATGTTGGCGTTGTTTTTAACTAAATTAATACGATTATTAAACAAATTTTAAATTTTACGCTTTTTTTTGTAATCAAAAGTTAACAACTGTGAAGAGAATACATACATACATACATACATATGTGTACGAGTATGTACACATATTTGTGTAATAAAGTTTATGTTGAAAAATAAGTATTCGTACAAACTTTGAGTGTTGTCTTATAATTTAAATTATGTATTAAGCCAACAATGTCAACATTTTCCTTGAATAAGTTTAGTTAAGGTTCATAAATTAATATTGATTAAAATTTGATAAAGTTTAAGTGTGCACATTTTATTTGATCATTTGAGTCCGAGACAATACATATGCACATACATGTAAAAAAATTTATTTTGAAACAAAATCCAATTATAATTTATATTTACTCATTTAAAATAATTTATAATATTTCATGCATATCTTAAAATGTAAAATTTGTACATTTTAAAATTTTGTTTAAAATTAAATTTCAATAAATGCAAAATTGTTTTCGACTCTATTAAACGCAAAATAAGGACAAAAAATACACATTTTTACGTGGCACTGATTTTTATTTGGCAGATTTAAAAAAATAGTTTTTAAAACAAATGTGTTGAAATGAATTCTTAAAAAAACATATTGTTGCATATTTTTTTAATTTCATTTCAGAATTTTTCTTTAGGCCGCTTATTTACAATTTTGTTTTTGTTTTTTATTTTCCAAATATTATATACATACATACATATATATTTTATATGATGGGTCAAAATTGTTGTTGACGACAGTAAAATATTAGAAATTATTAAAAATATAAAATACATGAAATTTATTTCTTAGGAAGACATAACATGAAAGATCTTTAAAAGGTACATTATATGCCATGAAAGAAATTTCTAACCGTACCAGAATTCTTCTGGTCATTCAAATAAATTTGTATATTGTTTAACCCTAGAACACATCGTTAGTCGATTCGACTAACATCACTTACGTTTTCGCTCACATTTTTATATTTTTTTACCGATCACTCTCAACTCTCTTGTATACTCAGTAGTCGTTGTATTCTCGTTGTGAACGGTCGCATTGCTGAGGTAAGTGTTGCAGTTTTTCAGTTATATACCTCGTGTTAGTCGAATCGACTAATGAAGTTTGCAACAAATGTTTTAAAAATCAAAAAACAATTTAATTTTTTTTTGCATTTAATTTTTATATAATTTAAGTTTTATTGTTTGTAATGAATCCTGAGATTTTATTTTTTTGTTTTTGTTATTTTTTTATTATTTTTAACAACTGATCTCAAAGGATTGATCTCAAAAGTATTTTTATTAAATATATTATTTTAAATGAATTGTTTTATAAAAACTAAAATTTGTTATTTTATTTACATTTATAATAAATCAAACACCAACCTTTAGTAGATGTGTCACTTTTACATATATAGATATCGAAAAAATCGGTTATATATATATGTTAGTCGATTGGACTAATGATTAGTGTTAACGTATAAAAAATAAGGTTAGTGTTCTAGTGTTAAATGAGATTAAAACCAATAAAGTTATTGATCAGGCCATTGAAGAAAAATTAAAAAACCGTTTTCATACTAACATATGTGAATTATGTTGTTAAACAAACTCTAATAAGGGTGATGTAGCTTAATTGGTTGGCGCATTTGATCATTAAGCATAAGTTGGTATTTCTAGCCTGGGTTCGATTCCCAGCCGCTGCCACCCAAAAACAACATCAGTTTCTGATAATTAGCTATTAGTTTTTCTTCATATCCATCATAACTAATATTTATTACAGCGCCCTCCTCCATGGCGCGCCACCGAAGTAAAACAATTAAAATAATGGCTATAAATTAAGCTTTGATAAATGCTCCTACTCACCACCAGAAGCACTGCAATACTGTACTATTAACAAACATAACGCGCAATTACATATGAAAAGCAATTACAGTGTTGTTATATGAAAAACAAAGTAACACAATTAATTAATTAATATATAGGCATATTAATTGCCTGAGTGTTACTTCTCTTAAAAAAAATTAAGTTCTAAATTTAAGTAAACAAATTTTGAAAATATGGATATAATTGTAAATAATTGCATACATCTTTCGTATAAAAGAAAGAAATAATTAAAAAAAATTTTAAAAATATAATTTTTGCCTGCGATTTGGGTCCCCAACGACTAAAACTAGGACATAAATTCGGCGAGATGATAATTTAAAATAATGTAAACTTGTGTTAGTTTAGAACAGCCTCGGGCACACACATACTCACTCATATGTGCTAGTGTTGGAAGCAGCAAAAAACAAACGACCGCAAATAATGGTACACTCAAATAATTTTTCAGTTGCCAAAATTAAAGACATTTTTTGGATTTTAGTATTTTTATATTTTCAAATATATACAAATAATATCTATATATATAAAAGAGAGTGACGTTAGTTACTAGCTTTATAACTAAAGAACGCCTGAACCGATTGCAGCGATTCGCACGAATTCAGGCTGGCCTCAGGCCAGAGAAGAAGAATACCCAGAAAAAATTCAGAAATTGACCACGCCTACTTTTTTTTAAATTGATGTTTTTATGTGTGAGTGTGTGTATGTACTTTATAGAATCGTAAACTATGCATTTGATCATGTGATGATCTTTGGCAAAGTCGTTGTGCATGAGCCCGGGAAGGTTTGTAAGTTGGTATGACCGCGCCCACTCTAACGCCTACTTTTTGTTAATTAATTCTACATGGGTTTTTACATATTTAATTCAAATTGTATATACATCTTACTATAGGTGAGGTAGAAATAACAATTTTATATGCCAAGCCCACTAAAGCTCCGGTATGTTTTATAGAATACTTGTTTTTGCGACCACGCCTACTTTAACGCCTTCTTTTTTAAATTGTGTAATTGATTCTACTCTAATTTTAACATATTCACTTTAAATTGAATATCTTACTCTAGGCGAGATCAAAAATTAGGACTCATACTCCACGCCTTCTTTCACGTCCCATCTCTAGGGGTCTTTTTTTCCCAACTATTTTTTTTAAATTGATGCCGTAGCAACGCCCGCAGTGTACAGCCGAAGTCGACCACGCCTGCTTTAAAATTGTGTAATCGATTCTACAAGGGTTTTAAAAGACTTACTTCAAATTGTATACACCCATTACTTTTAATTACACTGGTTTACAAATTTTTAATTTGGAAAAATACCAAGAACGCCACTTGCCTAGATAAGTTAATTGGGACCTCCTGAACACGAAAAACGCTGTAATTTTTTTTTCTAAGTACCGTTGTTTAGAGAACGGTACTTTCGTGTTTTTCGGTGTATGGTCCCATTCAAACCCTTGTGGAGCCCAACCGAAGAGCCCGATCGAGATGAATGGCATATCGTTGGAAAGGTAATCGAATGCCTTTTCCGTCGATATGCTGCAAATTTCTATCTGATAAGAAATAGCTGAGTTATGGCACCTCAAAGTTCGAAATTTGCCTATTTTTACGTTTTTTTCAAAATTTTTCTTTTTTATTTAATTTTTTTTCTACGTTACAGTTAATATCTGGAATGTTTTATTTTTTATCCAAATAGTTTATTTAATTACCAACATTTTAAGCGTAATTTGAAAAAAATCGGATGAAAAATATAGTTTTTAATAAGGATTTTGTGGAACGACAATATTTTCATCTTCATTGCTTACACACTATATTCGGCGTAAATTCAAAAAATTTAAATTAAAATGGCGAGCGACTTGAACTCTTACGTTTTTTTCGGATGGATCTTCGCGAATGAGGAACCAACAATAGTCCGCCATCATTTGTTCGTCCCACCAGCCTTTGTAACGTCTCTCGATTTCTTCCATTTCTTGGTGAAATCTTTCACCTTGTTCATCACTTTCGGAGCCCAAGTTGGTGGGGAAAATATCCAAATGACTGAATAAGAAGTGTAATTTAGGTGTCATATTTGAACCTAAAGGTTAAAAAGAATACATTTTAAATCATAACGGCCTTTTTGATATACATGTTTTCACTCAACGCTTACCAATGGCATTGAATTTTTGCAGTAATGTATCGATCTTCTCTGCGTAATCAGGACTTCTGTAGTTTCCCAAAAAGTTGTGAACGATGTCCTGGAATGCTTCCCATGCCTCCAAATGAGCTGGACCTTAACACTCATTAAATGCTTGGTCACCGTACAGAGCCCGAATTTGGAATACGAAACCATCAATTCCAATCGGATATGGAAAATACATATTTTGATGATTTATTTTTGTAGTATTTAAAATTTTTCAGCATTTTTTAAAAATGATTTCAAAAGGTAAGTCCCCTAATTGATTTTGTGACATTAATTTCTCAGTGTTATTCATAATGCCGCGACCCAGAAGATCTGATCTTTCGCATCGAACCCGTAATGCAATTACAAATCGGAATATTACCAATCGATTCAATACGGATGAACAAGAAATCGCACGAGATCAGCCCGACTTCGCGTAACGCAAACACAAGAAGAAAGACAGGCGACAAATTAGCAATGAAAAATCGTCGATTAAATCAAGCAATTCAACAACGTGAAAATCTAAATCAACGCGTAAGAAGAAGAGCTTCAAGTTTTGATTTGAATCGAGTAGCGTTTCATTACGTTTGCACTTTTGACTACAGCTCGCATCCTTCCGTTCAAATTGGCATTAAAGTTCATCGGAGAATCGCCTAGGTTGTGCTGTCTCAGTAGTAAGGTCAAACTACCACCATTGCCTTCACCATTGGTACGACCACGCCTACTCTAACGCCCACTTTGTTAATTGATTAATTGCTTCTACATGGGTTTTTTTTACAGATTTACTTCATGCAGATTGTATCCACATCTTACTGCAGGCGATGTAAAAATAAAAAAAATTATGTGCCACGCCCACTTTCACAAAAAATTTATGTTTACATGGATTTTCAGTCTGCGGGCGGAGGGGCGTGGCAAAATCCAATTTTCATATTGCACCACCAATGACATACGAGCATACATACATATATTTTGCTTTTTTTATTTTATTTAATTTTTTTGAAAGCCGTTGTCATGTTTTTCAAAACGATATATCAAACTCTTAAGTCGGTTATGTAGTTCCGAAGATATTTGCAAAAAACTTATGTTATTAACGATCCAATATCAAAATTTTAAAACTTTCGAAATGTTGCATTAAAAAATCCGAGTTTTCGGTTTATTTACAAAATATTTACATCATTCGATAACAGAAGATATTTCGCGCTTACTAAGGTGCAACATTATACAATAAGTTAAAAATAATATTATATCATCAATCTATGATAAAAAAACTTTATGTACCCTTGCATTTAAGATACCTACATTTTGTGCACATTTGTGAGTGTTTTTCAAACGCTGATAAAAAAAATAACGGTACATTCAAACAAATTGCTCGAAGCGCTTGATCGGACTTTACGTGATTTTCGAGGATACTACAAACCGATGGGAGGCGCTCTTATTCTTTTTGTTGGTGATTTTCGTCAAACTTTGCCCGTTATCAATAACCGCAGATGAGCTGAACGCATGCTTGAAAGCTTCATATCTTTGGAACGGAGTCGAGAAAATCACGCTATCGACGAACAAACGTGTGCATTTGTTGCAAGACTCGTCTGCCCAAACATTCTAAGAACAACTTTTTGACATCGGAAATGGAAAAATTCCCATTAATTGCGCCACGAACGAGATTTCGTCCCCGCATAATTTCTGTCGAATGCAAATGAATATTCAAGCCGTTGTCGACAAGGTTTCCCCAAGTCTAACAATCTTCTACAAAAAATCGGATTGGCTGTGGGAACGTGCAATTTTGGCACCAACAAATTACGATGCCAACAAGCTCAATGAGCAAATTCAATTGAAACTGCCCGGCGAATTAATCAAATACAAATCGATCGATACAGTAATGGATGAAGAACAAGCCGTCAATTATCCCACTGAATTTTTAAATTCATTGAAACCACCCGGATGTGCTAACATTAAACGTTGGATCACCGGTAATTCTTATTCGAAACTTAAACGCACCAAAGTTATGCAACGGAACCACATTGACATCAAAAACTGCTCACCAAATTTATTCGAGGCAACAATCATCGGTGGCAGATTCAAAGGCGAAGATGTACTTATTCCACGAATTGGGATGATTTCCAACGATTTACCATTCCAATTCATGCGGCTCCAATTCTCTTTGCGTCTTACCTGTACTATTGCCATCAATAAAGCAAGAGTCACATCATTAAATATTGCTGGCTTAATTTTGGAAAATTTATGTTTTCCACACGGCACGCCAAAAAACAAAAAACATTGTACATCCGCTGGTCCTAAGATGAAGTAATAAATAAATATAATTTCGAATTTGCCTTAAATAAATGCGTTTCTTTTTTGATTGAGCCCATACCTAGACCATATGTTAGTTATTCTGTAACAAATCTTTATGATAGATATTCCATAAATTCTCAAATTAATATATACTCCAGCTCGAGGTCATATGATCTCGAATTTGAGATTCTATAAAGAAAAGGTCGAAAATAATCAAACTTTTATTATTCCATAAATTTATTTAAAGGCCGTACATGTCTTTAAAAGCTTAATTTAAATCGTGTGATAATACAACACTAATGTTTGCTTAGGGCCAGCAACGCGGACCGGGTCAGCTAGTAATATATAAAAATATATATTTTACCTCCTTCTTTGTGTTTATGCATCAATTGTCAAATTTTGAATGATGTCCATATTAGCGCCTAGTAAAATCAATGGTCAAATGGACAAATATAAACTCTTTTAAAAATTCTTTGATTTATTTTTCTGTAACTATATGTAAATGCAAAAAAATTACATTTACCCAATAATTGTATAATTGCAATATTTGTGCACTTATGTAATATTTGCATAATTGTAATATTTGTGGACTTATCGAGGTTAGCATAAATGCTCCCGAGTATGCACGCCAAAAAACAATGTATATCCGCTGGCCCCAAGATGAAGTAGATTGAGCCCATACCTACACCATATGTAAGTTATTCTGTAACAAAACTTTATGATAGACATTCCATAAATTTATTTAAAGGCTGTACATTTCTTTAAAAGCTTAATTTAAATCGTGTGGTAATACAACACTAATGTTTGCTTAGGGCCAGCAACGCGGACCGGGTCAGCTAGTTAAAAATAAAATAATATATGTATGTACATAAACATAATGTATAATTAAATATTTTTTGTGAATCGCCATCCATGTTTTTTATAAAAAAAATCATTTCCCCATTCTTCATTAAACATTGTGGTTTGAGAGTACTCAAAAAAATGTGCAGCGAGATCAGACAGCGAAACATGATATAGTATACATGTGTCAACGTCGCGCACACAGAATTTTGTTCCTATACACGCGTGTATAGCAAGCGCCCGAGACTGGTCTAGAACATCGAGTACCAAACATACACTCTAATGATCATGCCTATACAAAACTAAATTGTAAATATTTTTTATTCCATTGTATCCTATTTGCATAAAATTAAAAATTTTAGCACATTATGTCACTGTTCTAAAGTTTAATAATAAACAGTATATAATCAGCTGGGAACTTTTTTCTAAACATTTGGTTGCTGCTTATTTGTTATTCTGCAAGGAACACATTTTGAACTTTTGTAATTAACTATTATTGATTTGATAATTTTAAAATTTTCTATTTTGGATCTTTATGGAAAGGAAAAATTATTTCGATGTCCTTATCTTCCTGCTAAGGATGACTGTGCATCCAGAAGTCCTCAGAAATCATATATGTATGTATAAGTTTGAACATTTCTTTATTGAAAATCAGCAATATCGATATAAGCATTATGTATGTATAATGTACATACTAGACCATTGTTTGTATTGGTCCTTGTTTGTATTTTGTTGAAACATTTGGTCTCAAAAAACCACACAAAAAATTTGGGCACGATTGGACAATTTTTAGCCGTGCCTCAAAGCATTCTTTATTTTCACTTGGATTGATTTGCAATTATTGAGTCACATAATTCTTATGGTCTTTCATTTAGTCGTTAATGAACCAGCGCCGATCGTACATGTTTAGTGGATGCCTAAATATTTTTTCCTCCAAGTTTACACTTTGTTTACGTTTTCTTAGACTGAATAAATTTCAGGAAATCCACGTCGTTTTATGCTTGTTGAGAATTATTCAATTTGTTCTATAATTATTCATTCATCTACTTGTTACAAAATACTTTTTATAAAATAGTTTTGTAAATATTTTTGTATTTTTAATTTAAGTCATATAAAATAAAAAAATTTCTTCACTCTTTAGCTAACAATGCTGCTAATGAAATGTTGTAATTTGAATAATTTTTAAGCTGACTATTGAGAGGTGCGCTGTCATAAATAGACATGTGCTTTTTATTTTGTATGGAAAATTAACATTCGGAACTTGCACCGAGTGCGGTTTTCATTACGTGCAAGAATCGAGTTTCTACTCCATATAAACTTTTAAATTTTCTCTTACATTAACTTCTTCTATATTTCTATTTCTCTTATAAGCAAATTCGAGCACAAAAATCCGAAGCGATGGCGTCCAAAAGACTTCGATCGGATGATGATATTATGTTAATTGGCGCAATTGATCATCAAATTACTGGCGCTAAATTACCATCAAGAAAACAAGTGCTACAAGTATTATTTTATAATTTACGAATAGTTGGGTTAAATTTAAGAGAAAGTGCTAGATTAGTTGTTGCCTAGGTTAGAACATTTTGGCAAAAAGCACGAATTCCAACACACTACGAAAAACACTCCATTGAGAAACTGGAAAAATTTTACAATGAGTTGAGATCTATCACAAAAAATCATAGTCGAAAAACTGAAACTCAAAACAAGGTCGAAACTAAATTTCAAGAGAAATTGGATGATTTATTCGATATCGCACACGCAGACGCATTCGAATTAATAAAAATACAAGATGACTAATAGCTTTTATTAAAGCAGCTAGAAAAAGGAAGATCAGGTTGTATGATAGGAACAGATAAAATTGTGCATAAAGAAAAGCGAAAAACAATCCAGAAAGAACAAAAAAAACCCTTGTAAAATAAAAGAAGATAAACGAAAATTGTTATATGAACAACAGACTCAAAGAGGTATAAAATTATTTTTTACTAAAATTAAAGTTTTAAAAAATATGCTAAATATTGCTATAAAACAGGTATGATTGACTTTGACGATATAAATGATATTGAAGTTGTAGCATCACCGCCAGCAGAAAATGTAAAAGTGAATGAATGTAGCAAAACCCTACCAGGCATATCAAGAGGTAGAAGTGACTTTTAAAAAATAAATTTGTTTGTATTATTTCTAATAATAAATACAAATAGTTGCTTGAGGCACGGGTAAAAATTAGCCAATCGTGGTAAAATTTTATTTTGTGGTTTTTAATAATAAATGAAATATTTTTAGCGCTTGCCCCGATATAAATTCGAGAAAATAAATTTCTAAGGACTGGTGTAGTACATACATATATAAAATGAAAACAATTGTTTAAAGTTTTAAAACATTCACAATTAATAATGAAACAGTGATGCATTATTAAATTATTGCTACGTGACGGTATACATTCGAAAGTAGCAGCAGACAGTTGCTCTCTCTGCATGGCACAAGACAAATATGTTGTATGAGTTTGGTCATTTTAAATTGGGAAACGAAAACTAATTTGTGAAATAATTATTTTTATTAGAATACACCTAATTCTGTTTTTACACGATAATTGGTTTCAGGAAAACGTCATGTAAAAACCGAATTAGATGTATAACTTACCCACTACTACTTATTATTGCTAGAATCGAAAAAAATCTATAAATATTATTCAATTGACAAAAAATCTTTTATATCTGTGCTGAAATAACACTGTAACTTAAGAAAAACAACTTGGCGGAAAACCTCTATTTGTGATATATAATTGTCGTGGAAAATTTTATTTAATCGAAAATTTTACTTAAATTTCAAAATTAAAGTAAATTTTAAGTAATTTTTGTATTGTTATTAGTTAGAATAAAAGATGATTTACAAATTTTAATTAATTCACTCGACTGACGTCAGAATTACCAAATCGTTTAGCTTGCATGTTTTTGCCAACACTTTTGCAAAGTTTTATTGGTAAACAATAGTAAACAATTTTATTTGCACTTCGATTTACAATAAATTTTCCCAATCCATTACCAGCATCTCTTTCCATTGTTGATTTAACGTAAAACTGTTTGTTTCTCAAATTATGAAAATGTTGTATAACTTTTTCAGACATTCTGTCACTCCAAATCAAACTCAGGCAGTCATTAGATACACCCTCCTAACCAGACAAAAAGTATACAGTTGTCTCGATTATTTTTTACGAGTTACATATTCGTATGTGACATACATACAATGATACAATCTAATTTTAGCCATAAACATAAGGGCGACACTAATTTGTCTTTTGTATCTAGTCATTTTGGTGAAAAGATTTAACTCGTACGCAGTTGCTGCTGAAGACACCATCAACAACAGGAAACGAAATGTGTATAGAAATGATGGAATCATAAATTTCTTTTGGGGAACTTAATACTCAGGGTATTTTTTGTTTTTTTTTTTTTGCTAAACTCAATTAGCAGCGGAGACAAATGTGAAGGTATGAACGATATGACTCGTGAGTTTTAGAAGTTAATTTTTTCGTAATATTTCTGTATTGAAATAGTTTTATCCCACAAAATAAAAAGATAACACAGTGATACTATTATACAATTTGCTATAACACAATTTTCTCGACAATAACACCCAAATTTCTCAAATTTTCTTAGATAATATAATATCATTCGAAAGACCTCAGTTTCTTCTTTCCAAATCTAGTAAGAAATTGTAAATCGGATCATTATCAACAATATTACAGGCTTATAAGTGCGCAAAGGTACAAAAACCGGTTTTTTAATCGTAAAAGCGGATTTTGGAGGTGTCCGGCATATTTCACTATTGGAATCTTCTTTTACTCGACAAGAAAAATAATATCGGGTCCCAGGTATTTTGGACTGTCGCATCGTGTAATTTGCTATTAAAAAGAATCTTAAAACAAAAATTTTAAAAATTTGATTAGAAATACTTTAAAAAGGACTTCAAAACTCACTCGTTTTCGTTTTCGATTTCCATCACATACCAGGGGGCTAATTCTGGCAGTCGTGATCGATATGTTTTTCGATTCGAAAGCAATTTTCGTTTCGTTTGACAAAAGAAGCTTCTGATTATGTTCTTATCGAATTGGAATTCGAATGGCACTTTTCTACAAAAGTTCCTCTGAAAATTCAATTAGCTACAACTTTATCTCTTCTGGCGTCCGGAGGCTTCCAACATTCAGTTGGAAATGACTTTTTAATCGGAATATCGCAAAGTTCCATTTGTAAGATAACGAAGCGAGTGGTTAATAAGATGGAGCATAAGCTATGTAGCCAGCTCATAAAGTTTAGCCCAAGAATCACGAGTAGTGATGAATGCAAAGAATATTTCATGGCAAAATATAATTTTCCAGGAGGTATGTACATATATGACTTTCAGTAATTTTACATATACTTATACTTACATTTTCTTATATTCTCTTGTTCATAAAAAAACCGTTACTCGATAGGTTTATTGCTTACGATTAAAAACTCCCAAGGTTGCATTCGACTGCTGTCATTAGAAATTTCGATACATATTCGATAACGACTAATTGAATCCCAAAAGTTAAAAAACTCGAACTCACGAGTAAGTATTCGATCGTATACGACTGCCAGAATTAGCCGACTTTAAATTCATAGTGTCTGAATACATTCACAGATTTGAAATGTTTCTGTTGTATTTTAAGCGCTGAGCCATAAATCGGGAACTTATATATCGTAATATGATTTTAAAAAATCCCTCCAGCCAAAACATTTTTAACAAATTTTTCACAAACAGTTACTGCTATTATTAGTGTCAAAAATCGACTACACCTGAATTGGGAAAAAGTTTGACATCAAAATATATGAAAAACATTTTGCACTAGCTATATACATTTTACTACCGATATCATGTAAATGTATAAATGTAGAATCCAGGTGAAATTTACATTAAATATTGGGGGTTCGTATAAAGAATATAAAACTATAAAACTATAAAACTCTTACTTGTTTTCAAATGCGATAAGCTATTAAACTTTGGTAATTTTATACAGAAAATAATACTTTTTTTAATAATTATTTATAATTTTGTTTACATATTTTCATTTCGTGCCATTTGTACAACATCAGAGTTAAAGTAATTTCTTACCTCCTTATTCGAAAATGATTATTAAATTAACAAACGTTTATTAAACAAATTTTTATATGCAAATCTCTCATAATAAACGTTTGTTAAATTTAATAATCCTTTTTGAATAAGGGGGTTAATGTTCAAGCGCTACTTTTTAATCATTTTACCCCAACGTTCATCATTTTTTTGTTCCTCAGTGTCTGGTGATGGCAATCACTAAAGTATTTCGGATTTATTTACATTATTATCATTATTTAAATATTCCGTTCTACTGTGAAAACAAACAATATTTTAATTCATACATTCTTTGCTATATTGAATGAAATTTTATTTCTATTTCCTACAATTGTGTGATCAATTGCTATACTTTTCTATTACCGTTTGTAATTTGACATCCCTTTTTGAATGAGCCTCAATTTTGATTTTGAGCTTTTTATTTATAACTGAAATGTTTAGTACCAGCGTTGTCAACTTTGAAATTTCAAAACGCACCAAAATGGAGAAAAAGGCGCAACATTTACAAAAAAATGCACCAAGCTAAGAAGTTTTTGTTTCAAATATTTTTTTTTTATTTTGCAGAAATTATATACATATATACATTTCATTTCATTACACCTAGTCTTAGACTAGCAATTAATATTTTTCTGTTTAATAAAATTCATGCTATAACAGCCATCAGGTCTTGTGGCTTAGTTCTCTTCAGTCTCCTTGAGTAGATTTCATCATTACATAATATGGCTGCTTCTGGATTTACATGACTCTGAAGTTTATATGCGTGATTAGCTGCAAATTTCTGTATAACATCTGAGATTTTCATAACTCCAAGATCTCTGTGTATATCATTAATTCCAATATAGTAGGGTGCGTTAACAATATTCTTAAGTACTTTATTTTGAAATCGTTGAATAACATTAATTTGAACTCCGTAAGTCCATACTGGCTTTAGCATTTGACTGTAGATAAGCAGTTTATTTTGAATTGAAACTGGAGAATTTCTTCCAATAAGAATTTATGTAAGTTTGTTGAATTTAATATTCAGTTCTGTCTCTTTTGTTTTTATATGTTCTTTCCATTTTAGTTTTGCATCAAGCGTCATTCCAAGATACTTAGCATGGTTAGCATATGGGACTATAGAGTTCGATATTTTTATGGGTTTGTATCTTATTGAATTGTATGTAAAATCGACATGGACTGATTTACTCTCATTTAATTTAATTTTCGATTTTTTCGTCCATTTTAACAATATATTTATAGAGGATTGTAGCTTAGTGGAAGACTCTACTTCGTTATCACCAACTGACAGGATACAAGTGTCATCCGCAAAAGTTGCTATTATGTTGCCGTTTATAGGAGTAGGAATATCTGACGTATATAATAGATAAGAGGGCCGAGTATACTACCTTATGGTGCTCCAATTTCTTTAAATTCTTAGTATTCTTTCCTCTGTTTAACTCTAAAAAGACGATCTTCCATGTAGGATTTTATTAAGTTAGTATATTGTGCAGGTAGTTTTGTTCTCAGTTTGTATTGTAAACCTTTGTGCCATACCTTGTCGAAGGCCTGTGCAACATCCAAAAATATAGCTGAACATACTTTCTTTTTTTCTAGAGCTTCTTCTGTTCGATGCATTTGGTCTATCGTAGAATGCCTTTTTCTAAAGCCCAATTGATGGAAAGTTACTAATTGCTTAGTTGAAATTATTTGGTTTAGTCTATTAGAGAAGAGTTTTTCAAACAGTTTTCCCATTACAGGTAGCAACGAAATCGGCCGATAGGACGAAACTTCAACGAAACTTCATTTGCATTTTTACCAGGTTTACTTATCATTATTACGTCAGAAACTGCAAATATTTATTGAATTAATTTGAAATTTTTTAATATCTTAAATTCTATAAAAAACTTTTTATCAACGATTATTAGTAAAAGTAAAAACAGTAAAAGCATTTTTTTTAATAAATGAGCTAATAAAGATAAAATACGCATTTAACCAATCAAAATTTAACTCACAATATCGAGCCATTACCGCCAAAATAATGTATCCCACACCATAATCGATTGTTGTTTTTTATCGAAATCGATAGTTCAACATCATTTAAAATTATTAAAATTAAATGTATTACACAAAACAATATTTACATTATAAATTTTAAAATAATGGCTTTATTCAAACTGATTTTATTTAAAAAAAAACCTTCCCCTGTAAAATTTTGAGTTTGTGGGATACATTTTTTCGGCGGTTATGGCTCGATATGATATTCGGAACTAAAGTACTAATTGATAAAAAAAAAAGCTAATTTCAGTAAATATTTGGTATAATTTTTTATATATTTTTGTTTTCTAGTTAAAGTACTTCTATTTGATTTTTTCCAATAAAATTTGTTAAGATTCCACTGGTACTCTAACCCTGGCTGTTCGTCTACAGTTCAGTAGACCAAACAATCAGGTTATACTAGAATTTTTATTTACATGTTTGAAATGTTAATTTGATTTTCAAACAAAGATTTTTAAAGAATTTGATTTCATTTATCATACATTCGTATTTAAAATACGTATAGTTCTGCTTGATACATCGAACAGTTCGGACGTGTTACTTTTAGTGCGGCTGAATTTTCGGTGAAAAAATCGTAATAGGTGAAAAAGTATAAAAAGTTAAATTAAATAAAAAAGTGGAAAAAAACTCGTAATAGGTGAAAAACTTTACAAAGTCAAATAATTGCACTAGGTGCAATAAAAAATTAATAAATTGTAATAATTTATTTTTAATTATTTGAAAACTACAAAATTAAATACAGTGAGACAGTGAATGAGTAACAATTCTAACAGTGCGAGTGGGCCCCAGAGCCGAAATGCTTATTTCGTGTTGAGCTCGGCAAGTGTTAGTAATGAGAACATTAAAAATCCCGAATTTAATAAAAACTACTTAACTGTGAAACCAAAAATAAGCACAAATCTGAATTTAAGTGCAAGTGCACCAAACTTGAATAAATGTGTTGAACAGGGCACAAACTTAGCCCAAAGCATATTTAATTTAAATAGAAAAATCTCTGAAGGACCGTCTTCTTCACGGTCCTCGTTATCAAATATTGGAGAGACGTCAACAGCTGCAAAAGGCACATTAAGTCCTACAAATAAGACCGCTCCTATAGTTGCTGTTGAAGAAAAACAAAAAACACAGATAGGAATGGACCGTTATATAACAGTATCGAAGAGAGGCAGAAGCCCAAAATCTGCCGAAATTACACCAGCCGCAAAATTATCAAAGAATGCTGAAGAGCCACGCTCGCAAAATCGTTTTGCCATCCTCCAAGAGAAAAATGATGTCCCTAACGCTGTGAATAAGCCAGTAAAACCACCTCCAATATATTTAAGAGAAAAAAATTCAAACGAACTTATAAAAATATTAGTTTCATTAATTGGTGAAAATTCTTTTTATGTGACTCCAATTAAGCGTGGCAATATTAATGAAACAAAAATTCAGGTTAATAATGAAAACGACTATCGGAGAATAGTTTCGGAATTTGAAAAACGCAAAAAGAATTTTTACACGTATCAACTCAAAAGCGCAAAAGGTCTACAAGTCGTAATTAAGGGAATTGATTCTTTTGTTGATCCTGAGGAGATTAAGAGCAGTTTGGCCGACAAAGGCTTTAAAATCAAGGCCGTATCAAATATAAGAAACAGAGATAGGATCCCTCAACCATTATTTAGAGTGGAGTTAGAACCTGGTGATGTTAAGCTGAAGAAAAATGAAACACATCCTATATATGACTTGAAATTCATAATGCACCGAAGAGTTACAGTGGAAGAACCTCATAAGCGATCTGGCCCAGTACAGTGTTCGAACTGCCAAGAATATAGTCACACTAAATCTTATTGTAAGTTGCCTACTGTTTGTGTTGTTTGTGGGGATCTTCATGACACCTCAAAGTGCGATAAACCTAAGGATGATTCCAGGGTAAAAAGATGCAGCAATTGCGGTGGAAACCACACTGCCAACTACAGGGGTTGCCCTGTTTTCGGGGTCGTTAAACGCTCCTTGATCAACAAACCCGCTTCTACCCCTACTCAGACGACAAAAGTACCTATTACAATTATTCCCCCCGTAGCACAAGCATCCACTAGCCAATTTTCATATGCCAACGTGCTAAGATCTAACCAACCAATAGTGCAAAATGAATCACCAATAAATGATACAAACAGCCATAATTTTAGCCGTCTTGAAGGTATAATGGAGAATCTGGCGCAATCCATGAATCATTTCATGACAAGCATGACAAGTATGATGCAGGAGATGCAAAAAATGCAGTCCACGCTACTGCAGGCCATACTTAATAGACCATGAACTGTCTCAAAATATGTTTCTGGAACGCAAACGGCATACGCCAACACAAAAATGAACTTGAATATTTTCTTTTTAATAAGAAAATTGATGTAATGCTGATTTCCGAGACTCATATGACGTCGAGAAGCATTTTTAAAATAAGTGGTTATACATTCTACGACACCAAGGACCCCAGAGATAGATCATGTGGTGGCTCGGCAATATTGGTCAAATCGCGAATCAAACACCATTCATTGGGTGGTCTTTCAGAGTGCTACCTTCAAGCAACAAACATCTGTATTGAGAACTTTTGTCAAAACCTCGTGATCTCGTCAGTTTACTGTCCGCCCAGATTTTCAATAACAAAAGATCAGTATAGAGATTTTTACAAATCACTAGGTAGCCGCTTCATAGCGGCTGGCGACTACAATGCTAAGCATACATTCTGGGGCTCACAACTCGTTAGCCCTAAAGGTCGTATCTTGTACGACTCCCTGTCTGAAATGGGACTGAATGTGATTTCAACTGGTCAACCAACTTATTGGCCAACTGACCAGCAAAAAATTCCTGACGTTATCGATTTCGGCGTGGCGAAAGGGGTATCCCCGGAACTCATTGAAGTCGAGGCTTCACTGGATCTTTCTTCAGATCACTCACCCACTGTAATCACCATCAGAAGTCCTCAGCAAAGCGTAACTGATGCCTTACTTCTTGTCAAACGTCTGAATTGGTTAAAATACAAAAAATACATCAGCACTCACTGCACAGAGAAACTCCCGTTAAAAACTGCTGAAGACATCGATGCCTGTATAAAAAGTCTTAATGAACATGTCGAGAAAGCCGCAGAACATGCTTCTTCCACTTACCGCCCGAATAGGTACAACAGAGTTTTTTCTGCAGATGTTGAGCAACTATTGTCTGAAAAAAGGAGAGTCCGAAGAGAGTGGCAACAACACAGATCGCCCCAACTTAAAACTAGGTTGAGAGAATGTACCAAAAACCTTAGGATCTTGCTAGAAGCGCAAAAAGCAGCGTCTCTCAAACAACATCTGGAAGGTCTAGACGCAACTTCCCAGTCAAATTATTCATTATGGCGTGCAGTCCGAAATCTGAGAAAACCCGTAATCGCAAAACCTCCACTGCGTACTTTGAACGGATCTTGGGCACGAAATAACGAAGAAAAAGGCAACCTTTTCGTAAGTCATTTACAAAATGTATTCACTCCCAATACGGATACTGACTTTAGCGAACTACCGCCTGTTGTTGCCAGACCACCTGTACAAATAAGATTTCAATATCTGGAGGTTGTTGAGGCTATTGATAATTTAGATGTTAAAAAAGCACCTGGGTTTGATAAAATCAGCAATAAAATGATTTTTGAGCTGCCTCGCATTGCAAAAAGATTAATCCTCTTTCTTTTTAATGCCATCTTACGGCTTGAGTACTACCCTCCGGTTTGGAAAATTGCACTAGTAAAGATGATTCCTAAGCCGGGAAAAGATCCTTGCAAAGTTGAGTCGTATAGGCCAATAAGTCTATTACCAACTATGTCCAAATTATTCGAGAAATTGCTTATAACCAAGCTGACTCCGATTTTGAATGAAAACAACTGCATTCCCAATCACCAGTTTGGCTTCAGACGTCAACACAGTACAATAGAACAAACACATAGATTGGTACAAGTCATAAGAAAAACCTTTGAGGAAAAGAGATACTGTTCAGCACTCTTTATTGACGTCTCTCAAGCTTTCGACAAAGTATGGCATGAAGGCCTGATATCTAAATTAAAGCAGAACTTGCCGGTGAATCTTCAACACCTACTATGGAAATACTTAATCGACCGTCAGTTTATGATTAAAGAAGGTGATTATTTAAGCCGTCCTCAACCTATAGGTGCTGGCGTCCCTCAAGGTAGTATCTTAGGACCAATTCTATACTTGCTGTACACAGCAGACATGCCAACAAACAATGAAATTCACACGTCAACATTTGCTGACGATACGGCATTTCTCAGTACTCACAAAGATCCAAAAGATGCCTCGATTCAATTACAGCACCACGTAACGCAAGTGGAGAAATGGGCAAGACAATGGGGAATAAAAATAAATGAACAGAAATGCACCCACGTAACATTTACTCTACGTAGGGAATCATGTCCCCCTATTCGCATTAATGACCATATAGTGCCTCAAAACTCACACGTGAAATATCTTGGTATTCATCTGGACCGTCGCCTCACATGGAAACCACATATAGATGCTAAGCTGACTCAAATGAAACTGAAAGCAGCCCAAATTCATTGGCTCATCGGCAGAAACTCCGTCCTTCGGCTCGATTGTAAGCTTCTACTCTACAACTCAATCTTAAAGCCAATTTGGTGCTATGGTATCCAGTTATGGGGCACTGCCTCCAACTCCAATATTGAGAAAATTCAACGCCGTCAAAACAAAATTCTACGAATGATAACTACCGCTCCTTGGTATATTAAAAACAACAACATACACAACGATCTTGATGTTCCACTTGTCAAATGGGAAATAACTAAACACGTGGCCCTTTATTTGGGTAAGCTGGAAACTCATCCAAATCCCCTCGCTCGAGACATCTTACAACATCCCGGTCATAGCCGTTTGAGAAGGAGGGACACCACCGCTCTCAGATGAATAAATACAAGTTGCTCATTATATCCTATCGAATTTGAAAACTAGATTTTGCCTAGCATTGGCTGGACTTATCTTAATTAACTTTAGTTTTAAGATTTGAATACCTATTGTTAGTTCATTTAAAATGAAGATACAATAAAAAAGAATATGCAAAAAAAAAAAAAAAAAAAAAAAAAAAAAAATTTATCATACATTCGTATTTAAAATACGTATAGATTTCATGAGTTATGAATTATTAAAAAACTGCAATTAAAAATTAGTAAAAATAATAATTTCATCACATTTTCGAAAAAATTAAAAAACGCACCGAAATACACAAAATCAATTTTGCAGTGTTGAATGAAATGGTACTCAAATAGGTGTATTTTATTGTAGAAAGATTTTTTCTCACACTGAAACAAAAATTTGTGTTGAATTTGCTTTGGTGCCACTAAAAATTAAAAAGCGCACAAAAATTAAAAAAAACTGCACCGCGCACCAACTAAAGATTTTTTCGCACTAAAAATTTAAAAAAGCACCAAAAATGGTGCGAAACGCACCAAGTTGACAACGCTGTTTAGTACTACTACATATTAGCACATTCAGTCCAATATGGTAGCAATATTATTAGCTGAATTCTAGTAGTCTTGTTCTAAGCTGACAATTTAGCTAGGCTATTCAAACATTTTCAATTTTTAACGAAATTTGTCTTTTACACCTAAGTTATTGTTAAATCGGTATAATAATATGCAACAATCAGTAATGACCCGAAAAGTGCATTTAGTTTTTAGCAGGAAAAACGATAGTTGAATTACTTTTTAGGAAAAAATAAGAATCAATAAATTCCTGGAACTTTCAAGAGCGTTCCTAATATCGATAATGCACACATAGATACGTACATACTATGTATGTATTTATTTTCAACTAATAATAGCAGGACAACAAAAGACAACACACATTATGTCACACACTATAGGAGCTTTGATGCACAAAGCTGATGAAGCAGATGATTACTTTTGCTCCATACGAACATGTGGGTATATGTATGTATGTGAGGAAACAAATGCTTATTTGTATGCATACATACAAACCCAGACGCTCGACATAATAATCAGAAATGTTCATATTAAAGTCCATACCCATGCTGACATAAGTACAATGGAAAATGTAAGTAACATGGAACGAAAAAAAGGCCACAAAAGAGTAGACGGATATTTATGAGGCTACATATGTGGGCTAAAAACTCTATTTGGAAACATTTTATGTTCTAAACACATTATTGTTTGTTTAAAATCAGAAACATAGAGCAGGAAAATAAAAGAGATACATTCATAAAGACCGGCAACCTCTAACTATATTTGGGATATTAATAGCATTTTACGCTGGATGCGTTAATTGGTATTTAGTACTAGTCTTCGATACTCCAACGACACATACACACAAATGTATGTTTAGATATTTTCTATGTCATTCAGATTAACTTTCGAAAATGTACATATGTATGTTTGTATGGATGAATGAAATCTTTGTCATTGATATAATAATCTATCCCTCCTTAATAGCAACACACTTAATATAAAGTTGTCCCTTTACTGTGTGTAATTAAAATGTTATTTTTAGTTATATGTTGTTGTTCCCCAGATAGTAAAACATGGATATAAAATTGACACAGAAAATAGGTCATTAGAAACATTAGCTCGTCATAATTCTATCATTTTGTGGCAGAAAATGTGGGCATAAGTACATACATACACCACATCCACATACATTGGCTTATGAGCCTGTCTGTATGTCTGTCTATCTGACTCCCCGTATATTTGTTGTTGAGTATGAAGGGTATAAATGTTTGTCATAATACCAAGATTAAAATGTTTTTTCTTTTTTATTATTATTTTTAAGTCAAAAGCATACAATTTTCTTCATTAGCCTAATGTCTTATATGGAATTTTAATGGATTTAAATTCGATACCTTTATTTGGTTTTCACTCTGCCACATACAAGAGAACTGCGTTCTTTTCTGTTTTAATTAAACAATTTTTACTTTAAGAATAATTTAATGAAATAAAAATAAACAATTTTCCTAATGATGTCATCAAAAATTTCCGCAAGTGTTTTTTTTTTATTCATTTTCTGTACATTGGGAATCTGTTCCTTTTTTAAACGTTTAGATTACACATTTTCATAATAGACAAACTCTAACAGTTAAGACTAATTTACACTTGAAGACGTCATGCAAATAACGACCTATAAACCATTAGATAATGAATAACTTTATTAAATATCACATTAATTATATCCTATTGAAATACGAGCAAACACTTATGTATCTATTATAAGTTTTAATTTCTTTCAGAAATAAAGTCTAGAGAAAGTCACAAAGAAATCATTTACAGTATGCAGCTGATGCTTTCACAAATTCAAAAGATTGGCTTTACACTCTTTATAACACTTCACATGTGTTTTAATTAGTTAAATACTTTCGCACTTTTGTAAGAAGTAAAAATATTATAAAGATATTTACATAGTTACCAGTCGGAAAACTAGGTACATAAAGGGTGTCCCAACTACACGCAATTTTTAAATGACTGATGCAGCAATTGACATTCCTCCAGCCCAAAAACCACACCACACAGTGACACTTTGAGGACCTAGTTTCGGCAAATTTATCCATTAATCTCTTTACAGTTGACTCTTTTGGAGCATTTTGCGAACAGTAGCCGCAAAATTTTCACCATTTTGGTAAAACAATTTCAAATGAGAATGCGTTGTTCATTCGTATAGCGCTCCATTTTTACTAACCTCGTACCTACTAGCAAACAATAACAAATGTTCATATGTCAAACAATGACACTTCAAACGGCACCAAATTTAAAAATTGCGTTGTAGTTGGGACACCCTTTATTTATATTAAAATTAAATTTAAAACAAACGACATAGTTTGATATAAACAGAAATCAAGCTTTTTTTTTGAAAGAGAAGTAACACTCAGGCAATTAATATGCCTATATGTTTATAATTGCGTTACTTTCTTTGAAAAGGGGATAGCTTGAAGGAGTAAAGGTGGTAAAAGTAGTAGAAAGCTATAATCACAACTCTTAATTGCGCATTAGGGTTGTTTTAGTTTAGCATTGCAGCACCTCCAGTGATGAGTAGGCGCATTATTTTTATAAAGCTTGATTTTATAGCCTTTATTTAATTATTTTACTTCGGTGGCGTTTGAATGCTGTACCACCGAAGGAGGGCGCTGTGTTAAATATTAGCTATGATGGATAGAAAGAAAACTAATAATTATCAGAAAATGATGTTGTTTGAGTGGCAGCGGCTGGGAATCGAACCCGGGCTTAAAATACCACCTCATGCTTAATGATCAAATGCGCTAACAAATTAAGCTACAGCACCCTATATGATAGATTAAAGACTCTGGCGCATATTCAGAAATGATACCTAAGTTTAAACTTTTTTAAGTACCAACTTAAGTTATTCTTAGTTGATTACTTTCAGCACGAAAAGTTACAACTTAATTATGGGTAAAGCTGTAACTAAAAAACTGTAAATATTGGTCGTAAAACCAAAAATATATATATTCTGGATCCATTCTAGGATGATCTAGCCATGTCCATTTGAGGATTACACGATAGAGACTTAGAGTAATGAACTTTATCCCACACATTTTCGATTTTACCGAAATTTTTGTATTGAAAATGTGCAAAACCGGTCGAGTAAGATCAAAGTTATGGACCAACATTTCAGACAACCTCTTTAATTTTCAGATATATTTTAAAATTTTCTTCGAATATAGTGTAGGAAATATCATGAAATTTTTCACATTTTATTCTTATTGTAGAAGAACAAGTGCTGTTGAAAATTATTTAAAATCGTTCCATGATTACAGACCCATATAAAGTTTATTTTCGAAAATAATTTAAGTGCTTATAAATCTCTTATAAAAATCACTATCTAAATGTATTTCTAATCAATACTATCAGCCCTGACACAGAATTTAATTCCGTTCGGAAGTGGAATTAATTCCGTTTTTTGCTTCTATAGAAAAAGCAAAAACGAACAATTTTTTCGGAATGAAACCTAGAAATGCTTAAAATTACAATTCCACATCGCAAATTAAAAGTGGTTTCATTCCGAAAAAATGTTTCGTTTTGCAAAACACGGAATTAATTCCACTTCCGAACGGAATTAAATTCTGTGACATGGCTGTATATATAAATCAAAGCACACATTACCCTACGTAAATATCTTATAAATATCAATATCGTAGTGAAATCACTGATCAGTTATAACTAAATATGTTTTTGTTTCGACCTTTTAAATTTTAAATAAATTAGGTAAATAATCAGGCTCGAGGTCTGTGTTATAATTAATTATTTATTTATTTTTCAATAATTCGCCTACCATCGGTAAGCATCATCAGGAAAATCTATACATAAAACAGAAATAATACAAATTTATTTGAGTTTACTATTGTGACAGAATTAAGGATAAAACTTACAAAACAATGAGTTACAATCGTCAAAAATTAGAACTTTAAAGTTAAACATTTAATATTGCACTACATTTTCTATTTTGTTTTATTTAATATATAAGTATAACTCTTTGATAAGTTTTCTATATCTGTCCGGTAGTGCATCAGTTATATGTTAGTAAAAATTTTGCTATTGGATTTTGTGGAGGTCTGCCTATATATAGCCATGTGTAAAAAGTTAAGGTGGATTCACCCATTCGTTCTTAACAAAAAATTTGTTCGAAAATTTTTTTTATATGACATACATATCTCCTTTTGAGAGAAAGAAAATATTTTTTACGAACTTGAATTGGTTTAATTTTATATTTTTCTGGACAAAAATGAATTGAGTTGCCAATAGGTTGCATTTTTTCATACAAATAACAATGCCTTATGTATTTCCATGGCCATTAGCAAAAGCAACTTTCTTTTTTCATTCATTTTAAATTTATATCTGTGATATACATATATCTGTGAATACACAATACTTTAAAATAATTTAATATTTGTATTTTGACAATTAAAACCCACTTTTGTGCAGAGTGGACAAAACACTCCAACAAAGTATGGGTGTGTGTTCAGTTACTTACAACAGCTATGTTAACTGCGACTGGTCAAACACACTACACATTTCCGAGAGTAACTGGAACACCCAAAAAACTCTCAAATATATCGTTATTGAAACAGTGAAATATTTTATACTGATCGTCAATAGGTTTCATATAAGGGATACGATAAATAAAATAACCCATACAAACATCATAATCAATACAAAATGTAAATTTGTTTTAAGAATGTATAGATCACAAAACTGTTATAAACTGATATTCGGCACATTCCTAAGAAATTTATAATCGTTAAAGTGATTTTCGGAAGTGGGCCATATATGGGAGCTACGACTAATTATAGACCGATCTGCATAAAATTTACAGATGTGATTTGGCTTCATTTACCACTCATTTGTGATGAAATTTGTTTGGTTCCTTGCATATTTCAAATATTTATGATCGGTAAACCCCAATTTCGGGAGGACATTTGTATGGGGGAAAGGTGAAATAATCGATAGATATTCACCAGTTTCTATTCCACTCGTCCTTGGGCCGAATAAATAGCACTTACAAAATTTGGCTTAAGTCGGTTTTAGTGACTTTGCTCAAAACAAAAAAATTTTAAGACGCATGCGCGGGCTAAAGATCTCACTTAATTGAATATTTTTTTCAAGTATTACCTTTTTAAGGGCCATTATTACAACTTGCCTGTAACGTTCTTAATAGTAAAAGGTAACTTTAATTAAAGTGAGGAATAAAGTGACCTTTAAAATTTTTCGTTATTACAACTTCCTTGTAAAATAAAATATTTTTTTTCTAACATTGGCAATACAATAAATATTTGCTTGTGAAAAAAATTCAAATTCAACAGTCTACTTTGAGGCTGACTGTATTCAAAAATATTCTCCAGGTTTACTCTATTTTTGTTTATCGAATTATTTATTGGCAAAACAAATTTAAAATTAATTTATTTTTCATGAAGTTGACAGTTTTTCCAGAACATATGACAACTTCAAATACATAAACCTCACTATAAAATTTAAAGGCAAGATGGTCATCCCTTTAGCTTATCGGTCGGTTTTAGATTAAAGTAAACTTATAATAACTAAATACTACTTATCTGTCCGATAACATCATACCTTTAACTATTGCCAAGTGGTAATAATGGGCCTAAGTCTAAGACAGCAAAATATTACTATTAGAACTTTATTAATTAACTTTTATTTTATCCCATACAAAAACGCCCCACCCTAATACTTATACTTACTTTTGTGTTTGTTCGTTTTATATAAATAAAATTAAAAAATTTCTGCAGTAGTGTTATTTTGTGTATTTTCTAAACGAAGCTGCACTTTTATGTTGCTTTTTATTAAAAAAAAAACCTTTGTAAATTAGAATTTTTCTAAAATTAGAATTATCCCAGGAACAAAGTGGTTCTAATTTACAAGCGCCTACCGATTTTCCTCCTGCTTTCAGCATTTGTTTTCTATATGACGCAGAAAAATTTCATAAATCAAATAAGTTCAATGTAATAGCGCTCATAGTATATACAGACATTAGCAAAATGTTTATTTTATTTAGGAGTTTTATAATTGTTATTATACCCTACACCACCATAGTGGGGAGGGTATATTGGATTTGTGCTGATGTTTGTAACGCCCAGAAATATTGGTCCAACACCCACCTTAAAGTATACCGATCGACTCAGAATCACTTTCTGAGTCGATTTAACGATGTCCGTCCGTCCGTCTGGCTGTCCATGAAAAGCTTGTGCGCAGAGTACAGGTGGCAATTTTAAATATTTTGGATAAAAAATTTTTTTCGGCCCAAGGACGGTTGGGATTGAAACTGGTGGACATCGGCCCATTATTTAACCTGGCCCCATACAAATGTCCTCCCGAAATTGGGGTTTACCGGTCATAAATCTTTGAATTATAAGTATGCAAACAAAATTTACCACGGGTGAGTAATAAATGAAGACAAATAACTTCTACGAATTTTGTGCAGATCGGTCCATAATTAGTCGTAGCTCAAACATAAGGCGCACTTCCGAAAATCACTTTAAAGAGCATAACTCTCTCAAAAATGTTCGTATCCAAATACTATTGAACGAAAATATATTTCATATGTCTAAAAATAATACGGTGCTATTTTATTATGATCGGTCCATAATTTGTCGTAGCTCCCATATGAGGCTGTCTCCATAATTCAATTTAAGCTCCATAAATCGTTTAAAAGTATTTATATCGAGATAAAGTTTAACATACATAATACTTATATTCACAGATCAAGACACTAATTTTTTGGATGATCGGTCCACAATATTTCTGAAAAACTGTTTTATAAATATACTGGGTGTAGGGTATTATATGGTCGGGCGTGACCGACTATACTTTCTTACTTGTTTAGGATTATTTTTAATTAAGTAATTTTAAAATTCTTTATTAGAAATTGAATAGAAGTAATGTAATAGAAAAATTACGAAATTATTACAAATTTTATTATGATTCTTAAAGTGTATCAGTGAAAGACATATGTATGTATGTAGAAATGTGTGTTACTTGAGATGAAAAATCAGAATTTAAAATTTTTCCTAATAACATCATTGCAACATGAGAGCAAACGCAAACATGAAATGTGATACTAATAACATTTATACACACCTACATACACATACAGAATTCTTAAATTTTTGTATCTATTAAGTTCAATGAAATAGAATTGATGAAGTAAATTACATCTGTTCCATCCATCCACAATTACTTTAAGCACTGACAAACTGGGTTGCACACAAAACCGCAAACACACTCGTACATTTTATTATACTTATTTAAAAAGAATCACATTCAATTTAAGAGCGACTAATGCTTTTATACATGCACATATAAACATGTATACAATACGTATGTATATGTATCTTTAAAGATCCGATGAGTAAGTACATTCCGACTACATATGTACATACATACATACAAATAGAAAGTATACCCTAAAAATAATATTTGGAGATTGATTTTTAGGCTGTAATTTTTATTTTTATGTGTCTTATCAGCCAACACTAATTGCAACAGGCATTTTTGAAATTCCATTGGCGTCTTTCACGTTTCGTCATCATGATTGTCTTCGATTCTATTTTCTTCAATTTATTCCATTTTTATATATTGACGCATGTGCGTCCTTTTGAATGCGACTTTAGTTTTTAAGTACCTACTAGTACCACTTTAACTACATATTCTTTCAGATTTTGTACTCATGCATACAAAATCGAACAAATTTGATTGATTCAATTTGTCTTTACTACAAAAAATATACATTTTTCAACCAAAAAGAAATTAAAGAAAATTTAAAAAATTCAACACAAAAGACAGAAGCGCTTTTTAAATGTTTATACTTTAAATACCAACAAATCATAATGTGCGGCGGTGCGGTGTTCTTTTATTCTAAGAACAAATGCCGAATGTATCGTAAATTGTGTTTTGTGTATAGTACTACATACTATTTTTTATGACATTTATTTTAAGTGGAAGTGCGGTTTCATGTTTATTTATTTATTTTTTTTTTACTAAATCAAGAAATACAATTTAAAAAAAAAACAACAATATGTTGAATGTTTTCTGTTGATTCTATTAAAGCATTCTTCTCTTATTTCTTCTTAATAATTACTAATAAACAGTCACGAGCAAATGTTTTCTTTTTAGCCATTGAAAGTCATTACAGTGCCGAATCTTAAATACCCTCTACCTAAATATAATCACAAATACAAAAACTACACTGTTGTAGAACCTGAATATCATTATGCAGTAGGTATTTCTTATTCAGTTTTAATGCAAATCTTATTAGTATTTTATATATTGTTTGATAGACAAGTATACGCTCAATATAATGTACAATTTCAAATGTTTTTAAGTTTTATCTAATTTTAACCATTTACTTATATCTAGCTATATAGTAATTGATTAATCAGATAGTTGATTATTTCGAGTTTTAATATTTAATTAACACAATTATTAAAAATTAAATAAATCCATACTTGCTAGCTTAGGAATATTGATAATAACTAACAAGTGTATAATAGTTATAAGAAAACATATAACTAGCGTAATTGCAAATTCAAGTCCTTTTAAAGGATATTTGATATGTAATATTTAATTTAGGAAATATTTGTGTTTGGGAAGGAGTTCCGAATCTTTTAGTATTATAGTTTCTTTATAAAATAATGTATAAAAACGTCACCAAAGTTGAAAATTTTTTGAAAAATCTACAAAATTTGTGTTTGCTCGACAGTAACACCCAAATTTCTCAACTTTTCTTAGATAAATTATATATCATTCGAAAGATCTCAGTTTCTTTTTTCCAAATCTAGTAAATTGAAAATCGGATAATTATCAACATAATTACAGGCTTATAAGTGCGCAAAGGTACAAAAAACCGGGTTTTTAACCGTAAATCTGGATTTTGGAGGTGTCCGGCATATTTCACTATTGGAATCTTCTTTTACTCGACAAGCCCTACAAGAAAAATAATATCCGGTCCCAGGTTTTTCTCTTTCATTCCATTTTGTATCACTGTGTAACGCGTTTTAAATTCAATCAAAACTGATTATTTAAATTTGCAATGGAAATTTTATAAGGAAAAAGGACTTAGTACTAACCTTGGTGCAAATTTCATCCAAATCGGAAGACATCGATTTTTAAAATTGGGTCACTTGACGTGAAATTCACCATATGTGTATGTATATGGAAGTATCTTAAACCTTACTGCATTTTTGTACCAATACATTCATACTCTGTAATATTTCTTGTAATCATTTATTTACAAAAACTTAGCATTGTTGAGAAATATCATAATTAGACACAAAACCATATTTCCTTCAATCTGACTGCATCTTATTTTTTTTTCAATTAGCTTGAACCCACTCACATTTACTCGCTACTGTACGCGCATACACCAAAGCTAAAGATGAAAATGTATTGTTTGGAGTGTTTATTCAAAACACACAAACGACCCTTGATCAAATATTTTGGGGAATGTGCTTGTGTATGGATGTGTTTGCGAGTAAAAATTAAACTCACCTTTCTATGGTTTGATAGCATGTAGCCGCAAATTGTACGTGTGACGACAAGCTATCGTCTGTGTGCGATTGTGAGTGTGTGTGTTTTTAGGATTTAGGTTCATATATTTATAGAATGAAAATGAATAACTGAACGACAGAATGAACGAACGAACAAATGATTGTATCAATGAATAAATATATGTATGTAGGTATCTACGGAAATCTGTATGTATTCTTACGTTGTATCTTTAAATCAGTTGGATATAAGTGTGCTACGAGTATTAAATTAAACTCCATTATGAATAAATTACAATTTCCAATACAACAACTACTCACTCGAACACACATCAATGATGTACATATGTATTTAAATGTACTCTCTTCGCTTACAACAACCGTCAATTAAATATTTTCTTTAATCTTATCGAAATAACTGAAATATTAATTATGCAGAAGAAAAGTTGCTTCGTCGGAAAAAATACTTTGACATAAATCATTAAACAATTAAATTTACCTTTAACGATACTAAATTAAAATGTAATTAAAACAAATTAATTTGTTCTTTCAGCGACAAATAATGGACTAGTGATTAATGAAAAGAACGTACTTAAAATAATTATGCATTCGTAATAATATTTAGCTATTTCGTTATATCACCTAAAAACACAAATTAAAATAGACTTGACCAGTTTTCCTATACTGAATGACGGATTATGTAAATACAGTGGGTGGCCAAATTATTAGTTACACATGCAAAATTGTTTAGTTTGAAGCCGTATAACATTTTAAAATAGTGGAAATTTATACTTTTATTTGTTCTTTTAGGTAAACTAAGTGTTTCTAATTCAATTAAAAATAAATTCTTTTGTTTTAAAAATATTACAAAATTTAAAAAAAAAAAATCTTAATATTTCGTAGAGCCTTCTTTGGCATCAATTACAGCTTGCACCCTTTTTGGCATGCTCTGAGTGCATTTTTGAACATTTTCTTTTAGTTCTTCATCGTGATTTCAGACTTTAATCAATTTAATCAAAATTGCATACATCACACTTCAGAGCAGAATGACTGATAATGATCTACAATTGCACTCTAATGTCACCAATCATTGTTGACACTGCACAAAATATTTAACAGTATTACCAGAATTAAAATACGAAAATATCTGGTACAAGAAATAAATTTATATACGTATTAAAAGCGGTTGAATCTTAATTAATAAGTGTAACTAATAATTTGAAAATTATGAGAAAACTGGCAATCGTCTTGATTTGTTTATATCTCACCCATTTATGTAGCGATTTTTTGCATTACAATAGCATTTTAGAATTTTGTAGTCTTTGAAGAAATTTTGATTAATTATAATAAAAATTTTGTAGATTATGGCAATACAATAAAAAGGTTTTGGTCGTGTATTAGGTTTGGTCTCGAATGTAATGTTATGTTACTTTCTACTAATAATTAATTGATCTAAAGCACTATTTTTAGTTATATATAACTTATAATTCATAATTTTCTATAATTATCTTAATTATATAATTATCATTTTAATTTGCAGATTTAGTAAAGATCTCCAATTAACGAACTGAACTGATATAGTCATGATAATAATCGTGGCATACATTGCTGAAATAAAGGAAAAAAAAATCAAAGTTAATTTTTTTTAGTTCTAATTAAATTTTTATACTGCATTCTAATTTTTACCTTTCAGTCTATAAATGTCCGTACACACAAGTCAGAGTGTTATACTCGGCTGTATTCTGAATCGATTTAACGATGTCCGGCGGTCCGTCTGGCAGGCTGGCTGTCCATGTAAAGTTTGTGCGCAGAGTACATGTCGCAATTTTGAAGATATGTCGTTAAAATTGGGTACATAATATATTTTCGACCCAAGGATAGATGGGATTGAAAATGCTGTAAATCGGTCCATTATTTCACCTAGCCCCCATACAAATGACCACCCGAAATTGGGGTTTACCGATCATAATTGTTTGAATTATGTCAGTATCAAAACAAATTTCGTCACAAATGAGTGGTAAATGAAGCCAAATCACATCTGCAAATTTTGTGTTGATCGGTCCATAATTAGTCGTAGCTCCCATATAAGGCCCACTTCCGAAAATCAATTTAACGATCATAAATTTCTAAACAATGTTGGTATCCAAATAAAATTTGACACAAATAAGTTTCTTATATACAGAAATATCGACTCCTAATTTTATAATGGTCGGCCCATATTATTCGAAACTCCCATATAAGACCCTCTTCATAATTAAATTTATGGTCCATAAATCTTTTAAAAGTATTTACATATATCGAGATAAAGTTTAACACATATAATATTTATATTCACAGACATCATGTCACTAAATTTTTGGATGATCGGTCCATACTAGGTTATACCTCCCATATAACGACCATTTTTGAAAAACTGTTTTATACATATACTGGGTGTAGGGTATTATATGGTCGGGCTTGACCGACTATACTTTCTTACTTGTTTTCTATTATTCTTGAATAAATTAACATTTAAACACATTACTTGTTGAGTTTATAATTATAAGAATATTTTAATACAATAAGATTTCACTGGTTCGTATTTCGCGGTAATCTTTAACATACAAATAAACTACATAAATAAACCTAATCAGCCAGAAAGTGTCATCATTCTGATTATAAAGCGAATTGTTTTTTCAGAATTTTGTGCAATCTTATAAAATAATTTTTTGATTCGTGTCATGAATAATGGAGAGGCCTCACTTCGAAGGCTTTACTGCTTTCATTTCGCAGTAAAGATTTCATTTTATTGTATATTACAATTTAAAAATATGTACATACACATATATTTACCCAAAACTAAACAAAACAGATAGATACAAAATTATCCAATTTTACAGAAACATATTACAACATTTCGAATATAACACTGCCATTATTTGTTGTGGTATTCTTTGCACTTCGTCAAGCGTATTCGTAAACCATTTGCAGCTTTTTTCGTAACAGAAGAATATTGGTGACCGAAAGCTTTTAAGTTTTACCATTATGTTACTAACAGAACTTAAAGCTTTTAAAACCGTTTAGAGCCATGTTAACTATTAATAAAAATTGTTTGTTTAATGGTTTTTAGTTTATTTTTTATTTTATTTGAATTTAGTTATTTAAAGTATTTTTTAATAATAATAAAAGTTTTTTATCTTCTATAAAAGTAATTTAAGATGCTTCCTTTTCTATTTAAAAATTACCCCAATTAATAGTTTTTACTACAATGAAGCTTTGACAACCTTTGGTTTTTTTTTACAAAATCACGTACAATTTTATAAAAGTTTGTAGTAGGTATTCAAGCTATATTCAAACCAAATAGAATTAAATTACTACAGAAAAACAGTTACTGTTTTAAACCAAAATCTACAGATTTTATAATAATACCCTCCACCTGAATATACAAGTAATGAGAATTACAAAAACTACACTGTTAGGACTAGAATATCCATATTCAGTCTTAAAGCAAATTTGATTGATTAATTTGATAGAGAGGTATACGTGAAATATAAAATATTTCAAATGATTTGGAATTTTATCTAATTTTAACCATTTATAATTGATGTAATTACCTATTTTTACCATTATTTGCAGTGTTTTTCTGTTTCTTATAACAGTCTTATCCGCAGTGTAGCAATTGATAAAATTTAACATTGGTTAAATTTTTTTCAATATTCACCAGGTTAACGGAAATTGTATAAAAAAGGGTAAGTTAATAGATGAGCTGAATTTCATCTCAATAACGTTACTTACAAGAGTTTTATAGGTGTAATAGTATGTACTGATAGCTTCATGTATTTAAGGATTGTTGAGGTTTACCCCCTGGCCCACGATGTCAAACGATTACGTTCGTATAGATAAAACTTAAGACACAAACTTGATTGTGGAATAAACAAGCTTGATTGAGTAAAAATTAGATACGATAAAAAGTTTGTGTCTTAAGTCTTATCTAAGCGAACATTATCGTTCGATATCGTGGGCCAGGGGGTTAATTTAATCTCAATTACGTAAAACACTCGATTTACTTTATTTGGGAGCTATTGCCAATTATGGGCTGACAGCTACAAAATCCAGTGGTATAATTTCCGTATGAACGATATTAGCATGTTTTCTAAATTCAAATTACTGATCGGTATAAAATGCTGGTTCGATAACGATATTCTTTAGATATTTTTGTGGGCTTACTTTTTTTTACCAATTATAGCCGATCGTCATAAAATTTGGTACAGAGAATTTTATTCGTATTAGTGAGGATATATTAATGTACCATTTAGACACATTTTGGAAAGAAATCTGTATGGGGACTTTGAGAAATCATGGACATGTTCTTACTATTTTCATCATAGAGTGTCCTTTTATCATAAAAATAACTGGTGTAAATGTGTGAAAAATATAATTTTTTGGGTGTTTGTTTCAGATTTTGATTGATAACTCTGGTTCTACTGAATCGATTTTACTGATTTCTAATTACAAATTGCTTAATAGAATTTTAAATGTTGTTTTGTTACCACAAAAAACTTACATTCGCTTTTTGAGTTTTGATCTTTCCAATCTTTTTAATAAAAAATGGGCTAATGGGAAATAAAATTCGCCTAAATATTAACAGGAAATTTTCAAATATTAGTAGGAGATTCCTAAAAAATCATATATTATCTTGAAAATGCTATAATGTGTAATAACCCGGGCATCCCGAGAATTTAGGTAAAGCTTGAGAAGTAGTTATAAAGGTTTATAAAATGAAATCATTGTATTAAAGAAAAACCACGCATTAATTCATTTGTAACTAAGCCAATTAAATTATATAAAAATAAAACAATACAATATTACAAATACAATAATATTATATGTACTTATAACATAGAACCATATTTTTAAATAAGCTTTTATAATAATTGATGCATTTTATAAGTCATCGTACATCCGATTTGTTATTTTGGTTGTGTGATGGAAAAATGTTTGAATAAAATTCTTAAAAAAAACTGATAGCGTAGAGATTTTGCAACAAGTCTTCTGACAACCTTGCTCCCGATTGTTTAAAAAAAACTGATTTTACTTAAATTTACAAATTTGATAGGAAAATAACAATTCACGCAATGTTTTAGATAACGGTTTGTAATTTTTATGTATATCTATAATATAAACACCAATTTCATGTTGGCCAATTTTTTAGTTGATTTTTGCAAGATTTTAGACCATTTTATTGAATATGTAAAATAGTAATTAAATTTTACTTACATAAATTATTTGTAAATTGTAAACAGCTGATGCTTCGTAGTCCAAAATATAATAATATCTTTAAATATATTTTTAACATTTTTTATTTTTTAATTATATAAACAAACACACAATAATTTTAACATTGTTTATGATTTTATATACACTACAAAAACAATTAAGTGATATTTAATGAAAATTTAATCTAAACGAATGTACATATGTATTTATATATTTTTTTTCAAATGAACACTCGTATTAAAGACAATTTAAAAGTACAGGTCAACTCCGTTCAAAGGATATAACAAAAATATTCAACGAGTTTTTCAAACACCATATGACAGCGAATCTTTGTTGTTCTGCTGATAAATAATTTAGACGTTTTTATAGACAAGTTCATTCGTATACATACATACATATATATTCATGCATATGCATGTGTTGCCAGGAAAAACGAAAAAAAAACAACAAACTCCATTTTAGCACCTTGTCCAATAACACCTAACTCCAATTGTACCATATAAATATCTTATGGTGTTTTCTTTTCTGAAATAAAATGTTACAATTTTGTTATGTACATTTTTATAATGTTTACCCCACATTTTAAAGATGTCGCATTTTAATGGTCAGAATAGAACATAAAATCACAACAGTGTAACACTTTTTTTATGTACAGCTGTTTGTTAAAAAGGTAAGATCACTTGAAATAAGACAATGAATATCTCTCAAAAAGACCAATGGCACCTTCCCGACTAATACGCAAATTCTTCTTAAACTATAGAAATTATATATACATTACATATGTATATAAGAAGTAGGAGATATTGTCCTATGAAATTTGACATACATCAACTTCAGAGTAATCATTAATTACGTTCTCTACAAAGCCTTTCACTCGCGGTTGTGGATTTTTTTCTCTAATCATATCAAATATTTCATCATCATCAGATGATGATTATGAATCCAACAAGTCATCCAAAATTTTTTCAGCACATAAAAAAGTAGTAAAATTTTCCATTTTGGATATTTTTTTTGTTTGTTAACACAAATACACATTCATAAACAACACAAATGTCAGCTGTTTTATCGCGCAATTCTCCCCCTCTAAAAGTACATAGTGTGAAAGGTGCACCATTTTTTAAATTTATAGTGTGGCAAAGAACACACTACACTTTAGCAGTGTTGACATTTTTTCAGCAAAGAACACCAACAAATTAAAAAAGGTGCGAAATGGGAAAAACGTGTAACATTTTCGACAGAAAAGAAAACGCCATTAATGTTAGTGATTACAACTGAATATCTATGTCTGTCTTATATGCTTACCTGAATATTAACAATTTTACGTTTACGCAATTTATTTTAACCAAAAATATTAAATTAAAGAAATATTGTTCTATTATCCTTTGAATGCAACTTTAGTAGCAATAAAAACTTTGAAAGACATAACAGAGTTAATACAATAAAAATAAATCAAGTCCCAAAAGTTTTGACCCAAAACACTCCTTCGACAAATATTTATTAATCAAAAATCAAACCTCTTAATCATCAATAAAACACATGCTTGAACAACTACTTTGCCATGTAATTTTTCCTTAGTTCTGATACATACATATAATCGCAATTAAGTAAGTGAAAATATATATTTTGGGTATTACATATTTTTGAGGCGTAGAAAAAGGATGCTGTGTATGTACATAATATTATATTTTTCCCCTATGATTGCAGTTTTTTGCTGCTATTTGTTTATGTGTAATATAATGTATCAATATGAAAAGTTTAATGCCATGATATGAATGAATCACTACAATCACCTTGTTTCATGATTGCCGATAAAATGAGTTGCCATGTTAGTGCAAAATATTTTAAAATGGTTAAAGTAAATATTTAGCGCAATAACAGTGTAATTTAAATATTTATTTGAGTTTGACCTTCTTCATAATTGGCTTTTTGGTTAAACTAGTTATTTCATAAAATTTGAAAACTTCACAATGGAACATTCTGTACTTTATGGTTTCTCATAAATGCGGCGAATTTTAATGCACATTGAAAGACATTGAATTGAAACCCACCAAATTATAATTCATACATCATACAAAGATTTGTCGTAGCTTTTAGAATAAATCAATGATTTTGATTCCTTCTAAACTATCGAATAGCGAACACGTAGTTTATGGTGTTTTATAATACTGTCGAATAAATTATATAGAATTTCTAGATGTATTTTTGTACAATTTCCCTCTCCTTATTTCAAATACCTTTAAAATTGCTTCTATTTATCAAAATTTATATAAAAGTTTATTTGAAATGTCGAAGTAAATAATTTGATGCTGTTAAAGTAATTTAATGGATCGATAGGTCTGACTAAGTAGTTATTTTTGTTTATAACTCGGCAACACTTCTTTCTCAAATAAAGAAAATATAAGTTGTAAAGCACAGCATTTTGAGTTCGGATAAATAGTGTCCAATAGCAAAAAATACTATGAGGTAATACTGTTAACGCCTTAAATATGTTTCAGCAAATTGCACAATACACGCAGAGAAAAAACATGTCTGGACTTGGTTACGAAAACTACACTGTGGTTGTTGGTAACATATTTGTTATTTTAATTTAATTTTACCCATATTTTAGTTACTATAAACATTTTGATGATTATCGCAATTAAAAATTTGAGTATGGTTCACTGAAACAAAATAATTTTTAAAAAAAATGTTTACCACAACTAATGAATGATAACTATTCAAACATATTATATTATTTACAACTATACAAACATACAAATAACAATACATATTTTTACTAATATTATGTTTAAAATGCAAACAAAAAATATCTAGTTTTAATAACATCAGTTCAGTAGTTTCTCTGCGTAAAAAGACCTAAAAAATGTATCTCCCTAATAAAAAAGTGGGGGCAAGTGATGAAACAGTTTTACAAATAAAAAAACTACCTATATTTAACAAAAATTAAAAAAATATATGTTTGGTCTATTTATAATTTAGTCTATAGCATTTTATATATAATTATTTTATATAGGTTTAAAATTTATTTACAAGTATTTTAGAAACCAGGAATTATCACCACAAATTTATCCACAAATGACGTTTCACTCAAAACAATTGGATTTGTGCCAAATCGCCATTTACGTATATAGCTCAGTCTGTGTGTTTATATATGTAATATTCTTATATGTATTTTCGATTCTATTACACAGTCGGGAAATGTCGCCTTCTCTTTTTACTCCTTTTTACTTCTCTGCTAAATTTACAATTTAATTAGGAATAATTAATCAGTAGTTTCCGGTTAAATTCATTTAAAATTCATAATTGTTTTTTTAAATGTTTAATATGCAAAAGAACAATAATAAATGTATATTTATAAACATAAAAGGCTAGTAAGTAATACTTATATTGTCAATGACAGGACACACAGTGGGGCAGAGCCGTTAATTTGTTAAAACAAATTTGGGTTTGAAATGACTAGTCCGATCGAGATACAATTTTACATTATACGAGTACTATATACAAATTTTGATAAAATTTTTGTTTTTAGAGATTCATCAATTATGCACAATACAATGAAATTTTCAATGTCGCACAGAGGAGTATTTGGCCTGAAAAGCTGGCCAAAATTATGAAACGTGTTTTTTGAATTAAAAGTTTTAGTTTTTTGATAGTTTTAGGTGTAGTATGATATAAAAAGTCTAGTTTCAGATTTTGAAAAAATTACACTGCGCAACAAAAAAAAATTTTCTCTACCCTAGAAATAAAAGTATGTGGACTATATGGAGTTTGATGCCCTTAATTCAAATCTTTTTTCCGTTTTTCTTTTAAAGGCGTGGCATACTTCACCCCCTAAATCGTTGGGTTGCCTTATATATTTTGCCATAACTTGAAAACGTGTTCTCCGATTTTAACAGCAGGAGGATCAGAAGATGCACCGGAAAATTCTGCTTAAACTAACCATACACATTTATTTTATATCTATTACTATTTTGGAGTTATTAAAAATTTAATGGCGAAAAAAAAATTTACATGCAAAATGCGTAAAATTTTTTGTTTTCAAAATGCAATAAAAAAATTTAAGAACCAAAACGTTAAAGTTTTTAAGATTTTTCTAAAAGCCACATTCCTAAGGAATAAAAGTTGGTATAAATCGCAAAACTCAATTAACAAATGTTGATTTTAAACTCATTCTTGACAGACTGTATGTACATACATACATATGATTTACAATCTAATTAAAAAAAAATTTCAAAATTGTAAGTCTCTTATAAAACAGTATTTTTTTATGAAAAAAGGCTTTATTATATTTATTTTATATTATTTAATAATATTGAAATATTTATTGAAATTTTTCAAACACTGCTTCAGTGCTAATATGTCCCCATCCCCTTCACATTTTGAAATTTCGCTCAATTTTCTGACCAAAAAATCCAATTTTTCGTCAATGGTTCCAGCATTAGATTTTTTCACTATTTGGAATAGCTGTAATCTTGTGTAAACTTCCTATTGACTCTCGAAGTTACAAAACGGGTTTGATAAAAATTGTGTGCAATAACCCTTTATAAGTATTTTCAAGCGCATGCTTTTATGACTTAATTAGAAAAAAATAGACAAAAATAGAAAAAATGTGAAAATTTAAAAAAATCGTCAAAAATAATGGCGCAAACTTGCGCACACTTTTTTTTTGTTTCTAAAATTAGAGATTCCAAATTTTTTTGTGGTATCAAACATAATTCGTAGACATGCTAACCTCACTTTTAAAAACTTTTTCTTTTCCTTTTTTTGCAAAAAAAAGTGTATAATTTGTTTTTTTTTTTAGCTTTTGAACGAATTGTTTCAACATATTTTAAATTTTTTTTTCTTTTTTAAATTACTTTTGATCAAACCTTTCAGCGAAAAAAATAATCTTTGTTAAACCTTTATTCGTTTAGTCGCAAAAAAAATATCATATAAACATCCAGAAACCGAAAAAAACATTAAAATCTCATATAAATTTCTTCACTTTCCTGACTTTAGCAGGGTCTCAGAGCTACAAATCGCAACTAAAAGTCTTCAAAATTTACAATATAATGTAAAATATTGTTGTCTGTCGATCTGCGTACTTAGTTCTTAAGATTTCTTAAAATTCAGTTTTGCCTTTTTGGCCAGCTTTTCAGGCCAAATACTCCTCTGTGTGTCGTATAAATTTGTCATTCTAAATAATAAATTAAAAAAATAAAAATTGTTTTAATATTAAATATTGTTTAACTTTCAAATTGAAAATCTTTTATTTATTGGACATAGAAAATATATAATGCTCTGAATTACGAGTATATTTGAGGGTATATTTGCTTCAAATTGCTGCTCGACATTAGATTTTGACAAATTTTTCAAATGCTTTTAACGACAATTGCTGCTATTTCACTAATGCGGTAACGGTGGACAACATTCATATTTACTTCTCTTGTCTTTTTTATTTCCAATTTATAATAATTGAGATGTTGGTATCGAATAGAACTAAATATGATAAAGTAACAGCGAGGAAATTTTTGTTGTTCGCAACAAGTTAATATTGATCGAAACTATCACCAATTTTAAATAATCGATGTTGGTATTATGAGTTGCTATTCAAATTTTCTTTAAATGTTTATTATACCTTCCACCACCACAAGTGGTGAACGAGGGTATATTAAGTTTGTCATTCCGTGTGAAACATTCTTAATATTCATATGAGACTAATTCAAGTAGTTTTTATTCGACCTTTTCATGTGTAATAAATAAAAATGCTTTTATTTCAAGCTCGAGGCCAGTATTGAAAATAAATTTAATTTTATTTTATTTGCCGATATTTCGATGCTCTTTGAGTATCATCATCTGGGCTTGTCTATAAATATAAGTATAATTTAGAACTCATACAAAAATAATAACAATCATAATAAACACATAGAAAAAAACAACAATATAAATACATGTAAACAATAATACGTGAACTTACAAATAAATAATAATTTATATGGAGCACGGAAAATTAATGTTTATTTCTCTTCATCATCTGTTGTTCAACTAAACTTAAAAACTAAATATTGCCTACACTCTTTCCCTTGTTGATTAAATGTTTGTAACTTTGGGAACAGTTTTCCACATAGATCTTAAAATTCATTTTTGTTGTTGGTATATTAATGATATGCAGCATCTCTAGCATATATCGTCGTTTATAATTTTGTTCGCTCTCTAATACTCGTACTTTCTCAAAATCTGGAAAATGTTTATTCTCAACACAGTGGGTTGTTAATGCTGTTTTTTGCGTAAATTTATTTAAACGTTGTTTTTGATCTGATTTATGTCCTGCAATTCTAGTTTTTAATTTGTTTTTAGTTGTTCCAACATACACTTTCTTACACGTTTCAGTTTCGTTACCTATACAGGGGATGTGATGTACCACATTTGCTTTTTCCATATTTGGAATTTTGTCTTTGGTTTTACTTAACAATATTCCAAGATTTTGTTCAGTTTTGTGCGCTATTTTAATGTTTTCTCCATTAAACAATTTAGATTTTTCAAGTCTTTCGGACATTTCAGGAACATATGTTAATGATTTATATATTTTAGGTTGCTCACTTGATTTTGTCCTCTCCTTTTTGTCCTTATCATAGTCTTTAATCAGTTTGTTTGTCAGTTTTTTTTTGGAAAATTGTTGTCAGATAATATGTATTGGATTTTCTTCTTATTATGTTTGTGAAATTCCACATCACTAAGTTTTAACACTCTCTGTAGCATATTGTTGGCGGTATTTATTATAGGAAGTCACAATTTGGAATATTAACGAAAAGTCCTCTTTCACATGGTTCACGTGTAAATATGTCTGTCTGTGTGTTTTGTTTATTTATGTGCATTTAACAGGATATTATGATGATGGTATGTGGAGAGACGTTACGACTAAAAGGATATTTACGCCACATCAATGCATTGATTTTCAAATAAATTCAAACTTAATTTTCGCCTGAATATTACATATTTATTGAATTTAATTCATAGTCTGATAGATAAGCCGTAATATTGAAATCATTTCAATTCAAATGGCAGCTCATATTGAAATTACATACATTTGTAAATACACTGATAAAATCGGGATGGGTTTAATGTAAACTATTTCTATTTATACCCACGTTTGTCATTCCGTTCGAAATAATGGCAAAAAATCTATATATTCTGGGTCCTAGTAAGATTCCACATCCGTCCGTCTGTTGAAGGTACGATAGAGCTTCGAAAAAAGACATAGACTTTTTACCAAACATTCTTTGATCCATCGAAATATGTAATGTTAAAATGGGCCGAAATATGTAATATTAAAATCGGTCCAGTAGGCTCCGAGTTATAGATCAAACAACTAGACCACACAAAATTTTCCACACTTCATTTTTATACCCTACACCACAATAGTGGGGAGGGTATATTGGATTTGTATTGATGTTTGTAACGCCCCTAAATATTGGTCCAACATCCACATTAAAGTATACCGATCGGCTCAGAATCACTTTCTGAGTCGATTTAACGATGTCCGTCCGTCAGTCTGGCTGGCTGGCTGGCTGTCCATGTAAAGCTTGTGCGCAGAGTACAGGTCGCAATTTTAAAGATATTACGATAAAATTTGGTACGTGATATTTTTTCGGCCCAGCGATGTACGGGATTGAAACTGGTGGAAATCGGTCCATTATTTCCCCAATCCCCCATACAAATGTCCTCCCGAATTTGGGGTTTACCGGTCATAAATCTTTGAATTATAAGTATGCAAACAAAATTTACCACGGGTGAGTAATAAATGAAGACAAATAACTTCTACGAATTTTGTGCAGATGGGTCCATAATTAGTCGTAGCTCCCACATAAGGCCCACTTCCGAAAATCACTTTAAGGACCATAAATCTCTTAAAAATGTTGTTATCTAAATAAATTTTAACAAAAATAGTTTCTTATGTATAATATATATATTATAATAGTCAGTATATGAATAGTCAAAACTCCCATATAAGACCCTCTTCGTAATTCACTTTAACCTCCGTAAATCTTTCAAACGTATTTATATCGAGATAAAGTTTAACACACATAATATTTATATTCACGGAAGTCATGGCACTAAATTTTTGGATGAGCGGCCCATAATATCTCTCATATAGCGCCCATATCTGAAAAACTGTTTTATTGATATACTGGGTGTAGGGTAGTATATGGTCGGGGTTGACTTGTTATTATATAAGGACAAGTCGTGCTGAAATTGGTAAGAATTATTCGATGATTTCTCATAGCACCCATACAAATGTCTTCCCAGAATATATCTTTATGGTACATAAATGGTCTATATTTTGACATACAAAGACTACTTCCGAAAATCACTTAAATGTGCATAAACCATTTATAAAACTCACTATCAAGTTAGAATATCTAAAATACACATATAAATCGTCGTACCAAACTTCATAATAATCGGTCCACATTTAACCGTAGTCCCCATATAGAGTCTACTTCAGAAAACCCTTTAAGTGCGCATAAAACTCTTATAAAAATCACTATGAAGTCGTGCTAAATTTGATCGGCCTATATTTGACTATAAAGTCCAGTTCCGAAAGCCATTTAAATGCGCAAAAATCCCTTAAAAAACCACTAGTAAGTTGAAATTCAACAAAAATATTCCAAAATCGTCACTCTCAATAAGATAATAAGACAGTAACCCTCATGTAAAGTCTACTTCCTGAAATCACTTAAATGCGCATAAATCTCTTATAAGCATCCGTAGCAAGCTTAACATCGATACAAGTAGTCCATACAAATATCGAAATATTCATATCCAATTTTATGACCGTCGGTCCATATTTGACCCCATATATAGCCCACTTCCGAAGCTCACTTAAATGCGCATAAATCTCTTACAAACATCACTATCAAGTTGGAATTCAACAAACATAGTCCATACATATATACGAGTATAAATCGTCACTCTTAATATGGTGATGATCGGATCGTATTTGACCGTATCCCACATATTAAGTCCACTTACAGAAATCACTTAAATGCACATAAATCTTTTACAAGCGTCAGCAACAAGTTTAAATTCGACAGTTTTTAAATTACATATATTCTAAATGCTATTATGAACTCTATGCAATGAAATGTTGCATTGCACACTGCGTTTATGAAAACAGCCTATATTTAAAAATGTTTGGTATGTTTGTGTAAATTCCAATACACTGATATCTAATATATATGTATATATGTATGTACGTGTAATGTTTCTAACATTATAGATAATGTTTTTATAATATGAATTTGTTTTTTGTACTTAGTTTGGGTGTGTCAAGACTGTAAAGAAGTATATACAGCAATGTAAATATACATTGATTACATACATATGTATGTATATGTTAGTATGTACAATAAAGTTTAGAGTAATGGAGTTTTTCTAACGATGACGACATTTTAATACATTTTTATTTCCTTAATTTAAGTGTACATATAAGGATTTGATTTCTTTCAACAGCTTAAGTATACAAACTTTACAATAATTCATTCATTCCATCGCCTAGTTGCTTAACTAAGCAAATTGAAATTAGAAGTGTATAAAAATGCCAGTATTTTAATGCGAACTTAATATCTAAACTATCGACATTTACAAATACATAAATAAACAAGTTCGAGTGCTATATTCGGCTGTGCCAAATCTTATATACCCTCCACCTAAACGCAATAAGAAATAGAAAAACTACTAGACTAGAATATCCTAATTCTGTGTTTTCTATTCAGTCTTAGTGCAAATTTTATTAGTATTTGATATATTGTTTGAAAGACAATTTTACGACCAACATAATTTATGTTAAATATTTTGAAATTTTATCTAATTTCGACCATTTATAATTGATGTAATTACCGATTCTTACTATAATTTACAGAGTTTTTCTGATTTTCTGATTTTCATAATAATTTTGAATCTTGAGTATAAAACAGAGTATAAAAAAGGGTAAGATATAAGATGTGGCTTTTTTGTTTGAATTTGATCTCAATAACATTATTTATAAAAGATTTATGGGTGGCATAGAAGAAATGGACTTATAGCCTCTAAATCCAGTATCCACTAATATGATTTATATGTATTTTAGGATTATATTGGTTCAATTTCATCTCAATAGCATTATTTACAAGAGTTTTATGGTTGGTTGTTATGCTCGGAAGTGGACTGAATTCAGGAGCTATTATTGACTGACAGCTATAAAATCCAGTAGCATAATTGCCGTATAACCGATATTAGTATGATTTCTGGATTAAAATTACAGATCCATATAAAAGTTGGTTCGAAATCGATATTTATTAGACATTTTTGGGAGTTTATTTCTTTTTTGGAAATGGTTCTTATATGGCAGCTATAACAAATTATGGGCCGATCTTTTTAAATTTTGGAACAGTTATTTTCATGCATATGAGGATATTTCACGCCGAATTTCAACATAATAACGGTATATATAAGATATACATATATTAGTATTAACGTGGATTTCGAGAATGAACCTAATGTGGGGGATATTGTTAAATATGGGTCGATATTCTCAAAATCCAGCAGTTTGATTTAGGCATGTATGTAAATGATCCGTGTAAAAGTTTGGATTGGTACCCTTAAGATATTTATTATTTATGAGTATTAAAGTGATTTTCAGAAGAGGGCTTTATATGGGGCATACGGTTAAAAATAGACCGAAATTCACATAATTTTGTGGGATGATTTTTGTATATATGTGAATAATCTGTGCAACGTTTTGTGTCGGTACCGATATTTCGCCAGTATATATAGACACAAATGTCTTTTTCAGATGTGGTCCTTGTATGGGAGCTATGACCAATTCTGGGCTGATCACAACCACAGTACAACAATTTATTTTCCTATAAAGATTATTTATGTCAAAATTGTACTTTAACATTATTTATGTCTGTTTTATACGTATTTAAGTGAATTTTGGAAGTGGACTTTATATGGGGTCTATGGTCAAACATGGACCGAACTAAAAAAAATTTCTTTTTGTATAAAACTTATTTTTGCTGAATTTTGTCTTGATATTCCAATTTTATAGTCATTTATGCATAATTGAGCAATATTTCGGGAAGATTTTTGTATGGGGGCTATTAGAAATCATCGACCGATTCTGACTATTTTCCGCATAAAAACAGCATATACAAAATGTCATGGTATTGTCTGCAATATATTTCAAAATATTGCAATAAAATGGTCAAAAAATATCAAATTTGTATGAAGGTTGTCTCACATATTGGTCCATAACTCTAGTTGCTCTAAACTAATTTTGCTGATTTTCAATACCAAAGTTATTGCAGTTATATGCAAAATAAGAAATATTCACTTCAGAAAATTTCATTTAGTTAAGTTGTATAGTTTGGACGTGAGAGTGTTTTACACAGATGGATAGACAGACGGACATGGTTAAATCGACTTGGAATTTCATAAGGAGCAAGAAAATATATACTTTGTTAGGTCTCATATGAATATTAAAAAAATTTCACACGGAATGACAAACGTAATACACCCTCATTCGCCGCTCTTGGTGGTAGAGGGTATAAAAAAAGGACGACTGCACCCCGTTTTATTACAATGTTTGTTAAATGAAAATCCAGCAAAGAACAAGTCATGTAGGTAGTCACGTTCATGCGGTAAAGACATAATTGCTTATGAACAAACAATAACATGATTCATTCGGAACAAACAAAATTTTGAAGGTGCAGTGCACCCACAGTTGTTGTAAATATGTTAAGACTTTTTTATTCGTTTCTGATATTTTATAACAATTGTTTGAAAAGTTAACACGAATTAGAATCTAACAAAGTAGAAAATAGTTACACAAGTCCTAGTTTATACGAAGCAATTCTTATTGAAAAAATTGATGCAATTTTTTTGCTTGAAATTACTTCGGTGTTTACAGCAAAATATTATTGCTTATATCACTCGTATTTTTATTTGAGAGTATACACACATTTGTATACACGTATGTAATACGAAGAAGAGAGTAACAAGAATTGCTAGTACAATCAAGTGTGTATTCGTCTTATTATCCCCTCACCACGATGTCTGAAATGTAATCAGATAAGCTTAAAGAATTGCTTCATGTAAATTGGGACTAAGCAATTTTAACTTACAGGTGTATTTAGAAAACGTAAATTTTTTGACATAAAGAATTTTTAACACTAATAGATGCATGAATATATAAATTACACGTTTAACATGCATATAGTAGTTTTTATACATGCGTATTTAAATGTATGTATATATGTAAATACATATCATTGCCTCGCCAACAGAAACTCCAATGTGTTTTGTAACATGTTTTATGGCGAGCGAAAAACTGTTTATTATCACCACCACCAAAAGATGGGTAGTCATTCCGTTTATAACACAACGAAATGTTCGTCGTAGAACCAAAAAGTCTGTATATTCTGCGTCCTTATAAGATTCCAAGACCGTCTGTTGCAGGCACGATAGAGCTTCGAAAAAAACACATAGAACAATAAAATTTTTACCAAACATTCGTTGTTGCAACGGAATGTTTGATATTTAAAATGGGCAGAAGCCGTGCCTCGATATTTTTCAGATATTTTTTGCTATTTTATTCAAATATTATATAGAGAATATCACGAAATGTTGCACACTTTTTTTATTATAGAAGGACAAGTGTTGAAAATAATACAAGAGGGCCCTAATATCAGTTCTGACATTTGTGTAGTAAACACATGCGAAATACACGTTAATAAACAATGTTACGCTACACTGCTCCTGAACGCGGAATATTGCTGACTATTTATTTGACCAATAATCGGTCGGTGACAGCCAAAAAACATCGGAAGTTTACTTTTGCGCCACCTTGTACAAATCGGTCTACGGCATAGCCCCCAGCCAAATTTCTTACTTATAGTATAGTACATAAATGTCTATAGAAAAGCAGTATCCATATAAAATTCAGCAAAAATAAGTTTTATGCGACGACAAATTTTAAAACAATATTTTATTTGCATCGGTCCATATTTTGACGTAGCCTCATAGAAAGTCCGCTTCCAAAAACTACTCAAATACGCATAAATATCTTATCTAATCAAGTTAAAATCCAACACAAATAATCCATATGTGACAGTAGCCTCCATATAAACTCCACTTCCGAAAATTACTCTTATAAACATCATATTGGAATTAAACTCAAATCATTCACATAATTATACATAACGTTACCTTACATCCCACTTTTGGAGGGATTATCCCGTTTTTTTAAACCAAATTCACGCTTTTTAATGTTTCAGTTTTCTTCTAATTTTCAAGGAAATATAAATATTAAAAACTTTGATCACATTTCAACTTCTTTTAAAATTTAAATTTAATTTGCATTATTTTCCTATTGCTAGAGAAAATCCAGTAATTCTCAAAAATGAGAGGAAATTCACAAAAATGGTTTTTTACAAATGGCATTTTTTACAGGTCCACATTTTGCTGTTTAAGTAATTTTTTTTTTAATTTTAATTTTCAAATGCAATGAATTAGACTTTTAGAAAAAACATCTGCAATCCGATGAAAAACCAAAAATTGTAAATAATTGTAAATTTACATTTCAGAAGGGCATATTTTCAAGCTCAAAAGATTGGTCCATATTCAAAATTTAAACTCTAATTATGTTTCTGGTTTCTGAATTATCTTTTAGAATTGTTAAATTTTTAAAAATGTCCAGTTCCATATAAAATCGTGCCTCTTTTTTATAATGAATCTAGAACGGGATTTTTCCCCAAATCAATTTTACAAGCAATTGATAGCTTTGATGAACTTTTTTAATTTTAAAAATTCTTTTATTTAATTTCATTATGTATCCGAATGATTTCAAACTATGTATTAGTTGCTTAAACCTTTAAAAATGTTTTAATTTTTAAAAGCATACCAATGGAAATCAAATTTTTGATGTAATCTGAAACCAAGTATTAATTTTATTTACTTTATTATTAAGCAGTAGATGTAGTGCACAATTCGGTTTTCAATCAGTTGTATACTGCATCTCCGATTCCTTTGCATAGTTTGTTTAAGTTTTTGCGGCACATTTTTATTAAAAGTCTGTCAATAAATATTCTGCAATGATTCTGATTTAGCTAGTTCTAGAATATATGATTTTACAATAACATAAAAACGTTTCAAAGTTAATTATAAATATGTGATTAATTTAAAACACCTGCTTTTTCATATCATAATTTCAAAATCCCGTTTTTGTTCATAATATTTACTTTAAAATCCCACTTTTTCCTCCTTAATATTCCGATTTTAGATAAAAACCGACTGCTCATGTTACTAAAGCATATAAATAGTCATACATAATTTTATGTTGAACGGTCATAGCTCTCTTATGAGGACTACTTCCGAAAAACTCATTAACCTACATAAACATTCATATCAAACCGACATGTTACACAGATCAGTTATTTGCATGTACAAATCATACTATTGGCTTTTGTGAAAATTATTTCATAATTGGCTATGAACTCCCATACTTCCGAAAATAATCACAGAGTATACAGAGCAGACAATTTTGACGTTTCAAAAAGCAAACATCAGTTTCCTAAGGCTTTTTATTCCCTTAAGGGTATATTGGATTTGTGCTGATGTTTGGAACGTCCAAAAATACTGGTGCAATACCCACCTTAAAGTATACCGATTGACTCAGAATTTCTGAAGTTCGCGAGTCGATTTAACGATGTACGTCTGTCCGTCCGTCAGGCAGGTTCTCCATCTAAAGCTTGTGCGCAGAGTACAGGTGACAATTTTGAAGATATTTGAAAAAAATTTGGCACATGATATTAGCCCGGTCGTAAATGTTTGATTTATGCAAGTATTCAAACAAATTTCACTAAAAATCACATCAGCAAATTTTGTGCAGGTCGGTCCATAATTTGTTATAGCTTCTATAAAAGGCCCACTTCCGAAAATCACTTTAAAGAGCATAACTCTCTTTAAAAAGTTGATATCCAAATAATACTTGACACAAATATTTTTCGTGAACATACAAATCATTTGGTGCAATTTTATAATCATCAGTCCACAATTAGTTGTATCTCCCATATAATACCCCCTCCGTAATTCACGCTAACCTCCATAAATCTTTTTAAACTATTTATATCGAGATAATTTTTAACACACATAATATTTATAGGCACGGAGTCAAGCCACTAAATTTTTGACTGATCGGTCTATAATGACCTATTGTGTGTAAAAGTATATCGTTACACGCTGCAAAAATATATACAAAATGCAGTTTTGAAAGAAAGAGATAAATACAAAATGTGATTATCTTGCGTCTCTTGACTCCTTCGTGTACTTTTTGAAATAACTGGAATATTCATAAAATGCATGTAAATGATATTATTGAGATGAAATTTAAACAAAATAAACTTCAAATAAATAGAAATTACGGTACAATATTCTATGACGATCACCCCATAATAGTTGCTAGCACTAATATAAAGGATCTGCAAAATAAAATACATAACAATAAACTAATTATCGTTACTGATAGAAAATGTACCAAACATTAGTTTCAAGTGTTCAGAGATCACACTACTGGTATTTGGTGGTGGGTATATGAGATCCGGCACAGCCGAATATAAAATCTTACTTGTTTTTGTATATGACTATTTTTAAAGAGTTTTGCATGTAAAATGATTTAGATGCTCAAATAAAAAAGTTACATTTACATTAAAGTTTTACATAAAATTACACATTTTTGTTGACGCATCGACGATATGTTACTTGTAAATATATATGTATATAATTTATCTAAGAAAATTTGATTCTAAAATTATATATCATTCGAAAGATCACAGTTTCTTCTTTCCAAATTTAGTAAGAAATTCAAAATCGGGTCATTATCAACAAAATTACAGGTACAAAAACCGGGTTTTTAATCGTAAAACCGGATTTTGGAGGTGTCCGGCACATTTCACTATTGTAGTCTTGTTTTACTCGCCAAGCCCTACAAAAAAAAATAATATCCGGTCCCAGGTTTTTCAAGTTCATTCAATTTTGTATCACTGTGTTATTTATTAATAACACACACAGCATAAATGTACTTCAGGACAAATAATATAAATTAAAAGCAGCAAATTATTTCAGTCTTTAGAAATAAGTAAAAGGTAGTTAAAAAGTAACAATTAAGACAAATATTCAGTAATTGAAGTTTGCTTAAAAGCTTTTATAGACCCTTTTAAGATATGATCCTCAATAGTTTCTGGAATTATATCAATCTCGTGGTGCATACAATATTTTTTGAAGACATTCAAGGCTTCTAATGCCTCCTTAGTCGATGGAATTTTGAATGAGACGTTATTTTCTTCATTGTCTTCTTCATCTTCAATGTCTTCATCCTCAGTAGGAGTAACTAGTTTCTTTAATAGACTCGATAATTTCGTTATCCGCTAACTCTCCGTAACAATCAACATCGGCGTCACAGTTAATATAGTCTGAATAATTTGGTATCAGTTCTAAAAAGTCTGTATCTTAAATGATAAGGTCTCTTTCAATAGCTTTATCAAATCCAGCCTTAAACAAAATACATTTTTAAATTCTTTGATTAACACAATTTTAATTAATATGTACTCGTACCTTTCTGAAACAATTTGAAATAATCCCTTGATTTACCAGCCACCATGGCCGTTTTACAAGGAATAGAACGTCCAAAAGCGTTATAGATTTATAGAAGTCTGGAATAGAAACTCTTCTCTCCAAAGCAGATATTTTTAACAATAATTTGTCTATAGTAAGTTTCAAAGGTATGTATAATACCTTGATCCAAGGGCTGTAGTATGGCAGTAGTATTTGGAGGTACATAGATATTGAACTTTAATATTTTTTCGTTAGCAACAGTTGCAAACAAATTTTGTGCCAGTTAAATGGAAAATTATCAATGAATATGAGATAATAATTCCAAATATTTGTGGCGGCTAACTTAAATTGGCACGTATGAAATTGGCACTTAAACAAGTACATTTCATACGAAATTGAAGAAATTAGTGAACTTTTGTGGTTTTTGGTAGGTATCTCAAATTGACAGCTAAAAGAGTGGCATATAAGTCAAAACTACTGTAAATGCAAATTGCCTACACCAGAACTCGACATGCAGCCCCAAACCATAACAGAGCCTCAGCCTCTTCCTTTCTCAACTGTGGATTTTGTATTTTGATGGTACGCCACACAAATTGCTTACCGTCTGAACGATGCAAGTTAAACTTGCTTTTGTAAACGTTCCTTAAAATAATGTCAACTTTCAATGGAAACATTTTCTATATGATTCTATAGATAATATTCGGCGGACTTTACTATAGGGTTTTTATATTTAGGGCTTATAAATTGGTTTTTCATGGCAGTTCTTAAACAGTAATCGTACTTCTGTAATCTATTGTGAACAGTATTCAGACAAACATATTTTCCAGTGCGAGATTTTAAAAATATTTTAAGACATTTTGCGGTTTTTAAAGGAACTTTCATGACTACTTTGACAATCGAACGTTCTTCTCTTTTATTTAATATTTTACCTTGATCTTCTCTGCTTTTATTTGCCAGTGTAAATTCATTATGGAACCTTTTTATAATGTCATGTACCAACCAACCAACCAATTCGGCAACTTCTCTCACAGTTTTACCTTCAAAATTTAATGTGATTTACCAATTCTTGCCATATCATTTAAATGATAGATTTTTGTATTTTAATAATTTCTTTCTTTAATCATTGAGTTGTTTTAATTTTTCTCGTAAAAAGTATTTTTATACCCTTCACCATCGTGAGAAGGGTATATATAAGTTTGTCATTCCGTGTGTAATTTCCACAAAAAAATTTTCCGACCCTATAAAGTATATATATTCTGGATCCTTATAGATAGCGAAGTCGATTAAGCGATGTCCGTCTGTCTGTCTGTCTGTCTGTCTGTCTGTCTGTCTGTCTGTCTGTCTGTCTGTCTGTCTGTCTGTTGAAATCAGTTTTTTGAAGTCCCCAGATATTCTCGGGATCAAAACCTTCAATAATTCTGTCAGAAGTGCTTTCGAGAAGTTTGCTATTTAAAATCAGCAAAATCGGTTTAGGTCAACCAGAGTTATGAACCAATATGTGAGACCACCTCTATAAAAATTTGATATTTTTCGTCCATTTTATTGCAATATTTTGAAATATATTGGAGAAAATACTATGAAATTTTGTATACGTTGTTTGTATGACAAAAGAAGAAAGTGTGCGGAAAATAGTAAGAATCGGTCCATGATTTCTCATAGCCCCCATACAAATATATATATTCCCGAAATATGGCTTAATGATAAATAAATGCCTATAAAATAGGGCTATCAAGACAAAATTCAGCTAAAATAAGTTTTACACAAAAAGAAATCGCAAAACGAAATTTTTTTTAGTTCGGTCCATGTTTGACCATAGACCCCATATGAAGTCCACTTCCAAAATTCATTTAAATACGTATAAAACAGATATAAATAATGTTAAACGGCTAAAATTTGACCTAAATACTCTTTATAGGCAAATAAATTGTTGTACTAAATTTTATGGTAGTCGGCCCAGAACTGGTCATAGCTCCCATACAAGGACCACATCTGAAAAAGACATTTTTCCCTATATATATTGTATAAATATCGGTACCGACTCAAAACTTTGCACAGATCATTTTAATATATACAAAAATCATTTCACAAAATTTTGTTAATTTCGGTCTATTTTTAACTGTATGCCCCATATAAAGCCCTCTTCGGAAAATCACTTTAATACTCATAAATCGCTTATAAATAAGGGTACCAATCCAAAATTTTACACGGATCATTTACATACATGCCTAAATCTAACTGCTGGATTTTGAGAATATCGGTCCATATTTGACTATATCCCCCACATAAGGTCCACTCTCGAAATCCACTTTAATACTAATATATATCTTAAATATAGCGTTATTATGTTGAAATTCGACGTGAAATATCCTCATAGGCATGAAAATAACTGTTCCAAAATTTAAGAAGATCGGCCCATAATTTGTCATAGCTGCCATATAAGAACCATTTCCAAAAAAACAAATAAATTCGGGTCTAAAAATATTTTTTTCGGATTTAACCCATATTCGGTCTATATTTTATAATCATGATATATATCGTTGGAAAGGTATTTTTAATACCTTTCATTTAGTGTATTAAAAATTATCAAGCACCCAGTAGTTCCCGAGATATAGGCCTATATATTTTCAACTTTACGGGCCCGCCCCTTCGAAAATAGGCGTGACCGCCAATAAATTTTTTTTTTGCTGGTATCTCCTCTAAAAGCCCTATTTCATTTTGTTTTTTTTTTTTTTTTGGAGCAAAATCACTAAAATCGAATTGTACCCCTTTTTTATACTCTGTTTGTTTTTTTATACTCTGTTTGTTAAATTACACTGAAGATTATTATGAACATCAGACAGACTCTGAAAGTTATGGTAAGAATTGGTAAGTAAATCAATTAAAAATGGTAAAAATTAGATAACATTTCAAAATATTTAACATAAATTATGTTGATCGTAAAATTGTGTTTCAAACAATATATCAAATACTAATAAAATTTGCACTAACACTGAATAGAAAACACAGAATTAGGATATTCTAGTCTAGTGTAGTTTCTGTATTTCTTATTACGCTTAGGTGAAGGGTATTTAAGATTCCGCACAGCCGAATATAGCACTGTTACTTGTTTTTATTATTTTTAGAAATTTTTTGTTTTTTGTTATTTTTAAAATATATAAAGGTAGTGCAATTAAAATCTAAAAAAACAATACCTTAAGTATAGTTTGTCTTAAAATCTTGTCCGATTATGCATTGGAGCCACTGTATATACATATCGAGCCATTACCGCCAAAATAATGTATCCCACACCATAATCGATTGTTGTTTTTTTTTATCGAAATCGATAGTTCAACATCATTTAAAATAATTAAAATTAAATGTATTACACAAAACAATATTTACATTATAAATTTTAAAATAATGGCTTTATTCAAACTGATTTTATTTAAAAAAAACCTGCCCCTGTAAAATTTTGAGTTTGTGGGATACATTTTTTCGGCGGTTATGGCTGGATATATGTATAACGATTCAATAACTAATTGAAAACAAATTGGCAAATCGGTATTAGCGAAGCGGCGAATATGCGTTTAAAGTTTTTGAATTACAAATTTTAGTAAATAAACGAAGTGTATTTTAAATATATATTCCACAGACTACACCAATTTTTTGTTTTTTAAACATACTTTATAAATACACTACATATGTACATGAACTAAATTTATCGAGTATCTAACAAAATTAGATAGGGTTTTCAAATATCTGGTGACGTTGTGCCCTACATGAGCCTTCCATTTTCCGTCATAGAATAATAGGTAAGTTATTCATACAAAGCTTGAGGATTATAATATAATAGTTCTTATTTACTTTGTATTCGAGTAAATACCCGTAATTGTGTTCATCAAAGAAAAATATATTTAGTGATGATGAACGCAAGAGGTCTTTTTGGCTGTCGAGTGGTGTAATTTATCAAAAAAAATTATTATTCGATAATTCTCTTTTGTTTAAAGTTCATCAAAACATCTTGTAATATTTACTGAACGTTTCACTTGATACAATTATTTAAATAAAATGACGCAGAGTAAAACAAACAATGATTGTTTTTGTTGTTTGTATTATTGTTGGTAAATTATTAACGTTTCAATTAATCTGCAATCGATGAAGTTGTTAAAATTGGAAAACACAAGGAAAATAACAATTATTCTAGGAAAACAGCAAAATAAATAAAAAACTCTAACACTATGAAACAAATTGAGAGAGAGATGAAGCATAACATACAAAACAAAGAACGTTAAAAAGAACAAAACGCTCTTAAACAATTATTACAATTGGGGATTATTTTGGCAAAATGTGTACGTACTAGTTGTATGCAAATATTTATGTAATTACATTGTTTTGAATATTAATAATTTTCCAAAATAACAGCTACAAAATACGAAACGTTTTTATTAAAGTACAAAATTAAAAAAAAAATTGATTGTTTTTGATTTACGAATGAATTACACTATTTATTAAGTTGATTTAATTTTAGTGCATTCTTATGTGTAGTGAAATAAATTCATATTTTTTTTCTTTGGCTTCAAATAGAAACAATTCTCTAGATATGTTGTTTCGTAACTTAATCATATTTCACCGAGTTGTAATGGGTGTCTACGTATGCTTGAATGGTTTTCAATAAAACGGAAAATTTTTTATATGTTGATGAGAACGTTAATCCAACAATGTGGCAAAAAAACAAACAAAACCAACACATACAAATTTGTAGGACGGTAGGTCTGCGGGACCCTTCTTACCGGCTAGGTACAGTGTTTGGGGAGGTTCTTGACCCTCGTCTACAAATCACACCATTACCCTTATTATTATTACAGAGTCCCTAAATTAATACAATACTTCCCCAGCTTACATGAATTGAATTAAAACTGTTGGTGAAATCTAATGGAGGTTAATTTAGTGTAAATGTCCTTGGGGAGAAGCTGATAAAACCCCGTGCTCGAAACCCTCCCAACCTTGTCCTGTGTTGCACAATAATATTATAAGGACCCAACCATAAAGCTAAATTTCACTAACCCAAAGGATAAGTCTTGATAAAATTTAGTTACTCATGATATTTATTTTTTTTTCAAAAAAGAATTCATTTATAAAACATGTTAAATTGTTATCTATGGATATTTTCAACAAAATATTAACTATAAGATATTTAATAAATATTTTCAATAATCAAATTTATAAATATAATATCGATCAAATAAAAATTTATTAATCGAACCCGAAGTAAAACCGAATTTTCCTACAACGGATCTGTAGGGTAATTAAATATCGATAAAAAAAAACTAATCGCTATTCGAATTATGGTTACACATATATCTCTTTCTATATCTTCTCTTTCGTTGTGAGTTTTATTAGGTGTTGTTATTATAAATTTTTTTTTTTTTTTGTTAATTTCTTTCGTTTTCTTATATGTTGTAATTGCGAATAACAATGTTATTGTTTCATATAAATTTAACCAATTTGTTTAAGAATTTAATGTTCCATATTTTAATTGTAATTTAAAATTCTTATTTCTCAATTTTGTTTTATCGTAACACAAAAACACCGTTGAAACAATAAAAATTTTGGGGTGATCATATCAAATGGAAACTACATCAAATATATTAGTTCAATATAAGCATGCAAATCGCCAGATTGTACATAAAAATTTTGTTATAATTTAAATTAAAATAGATTATGATTTAACAACAATTTAGACCAAAATTTTAATAACCATTTAATTGAACGAATATACTTAGAAAAATAATTAAGAAATAAACAATTATGTACTTACAAACAGTAACGATGAAAGGCCTTCCACTGTTCTGCTTTCGTTCATAATTACGCCTCTGATTAGCATGCACATGCAGGTAGAATAATTTGAGTGTCTTTTGTTATATTCTTTCTCTTTTTTTTTTTTATTATTTTTTTGTTGATTTGTATGTTTCATGAATATGATCACTTTTTGTTTTTGCATATTCTTTTTTGTTTGTTGGTTTCTATTTGCAATAATTAGTTAAATTCTTTTTCATGATTTTCTTTTGGTATTTTATATTCTTATTAATTTAATACACAATTGATTTTGGTTTTCTTTTTTTTATTTCGTTCACAGTATCTCGAATTTTGACAACTACATATATGTATGTTATGAGAATTTTAAATTTAATTTATTTTTTAAATTTTAATCGATTTTTTCTTTTCTTTTTTTTTTTAAAAAACTGAGCTACTTATTTTTGACTATGATACTAGGGTACAATTTAACTGTGATATTTTTTTATTTTTGACACAACACAACTCTTTAATATGTATGATCTGTGATAACTGAATTACTTCAGTATCTACTTTAAAAGCTTTTTTTTTTTGTGATATTTTGAAATTAAGGTTTATGTTATGACAAAGAAAGAGAATTATGTTTTATTTATTATTAACACTTTTGCTTTATTTATTAAAAATTTATCGCGATAGCTTATTTTGTTTTGACCCGTAACACTGTGCCGTAAACGAACGTTTATGTGTGCAAATTTTTTTTGTTTTTTTTTTCTATTTTAAACTACAATGCAAATTTAATAGTAATTATAAAAAGATCGAAATTTTGTGGTATTAGGTTTAAAATTTATCAAATTTTTAGATTACACACTATTATAATTTTTTTTTTCTTCAACTTGATTACAACTTTCTTTTTATGTTCAACACAGACAATTCAATAGTAATTCATTTGGCGTATCAATTTGTAATGATGATGCAGAGTAAATGCCTTTGATAATAAGCTCATTTTCTCTGCTCTACTTTGAGCTATCCTTCGTAGGTACATCAGTAGTAAGGAAATTCATGAAGAATTTCGGCTATCTTTCGATTTTCTAATATGTTCTACGATATATGTATGAACGTCAGTTTAACCCTGGAATGCTGAACTGCATCAAAATCAATTCCTTCTTAGTTGTTTAGTTGCCGAATTTACCTTAGAACCCAAATCTGTCTGACATAAGTTTACTTTTGGCAATCTATATAAAATTACATTATACATTTTTCAAACAAGTATTATATGAATTTTTATTAAAACTTACTGGACTCTTATTTCAATTTGTTATTTATCTAACAATTTTATGGGGTTCCTAAATTCAGATAGCGAGGAATCTGTAAAAACTTTAATTTAAAAAAATTTTTATAACAAAAAAAATTTTACCTTATTTAAATTATAAAGATTGTCCAATCGGATTATAAAGCCACTCCATGTTTGAATTAATTAAATTTTCATGGATTTTTTATTAAAAAATGTCCGATGTTATCAGGGCTGAGGTTACTATAGAAAAGAATGATGGCGATCGAAAATTAGTTCTTCCTAACTTAACTAAAATTCAAAATGTTGGCTTTTTCCAATAACCTTGAAAGGTTATTTAATTTTTTGTAACTTTACTCGCTAATTTTCCTATGTTGCCAGTATCTAATTATGACATGAATTTTATGTTGGTAACTCAAGTAACTCATTTTACATTGACAACTACTATCGTATAACAGTTTCAAAGAAAAAATGATAATACAGGCCTATGGTAGTAGTGTTTGTTATTTTAAATACATTAATTTGTATACGATAGTAATTTAAATTAAGCAATAAACTATAAAATGTTCAGATGATTTTAAAAAAAATTTTGAAATAAATAAAAATTATAACAATTGCCAAATGTAAGAAACGAACATTACAGAGTATTGAAGAGGTTGATGGTTATAATTACAAAGGGATGACAAAAATTGCAAATGAAAGCTGACATTATCCATAACAAAACGATCAAGGGGATTTTTTAGTTCAGTGCGCGATTTTTTTTTTATACGAATTTGACGTTGGTGATTTTGGAACACTGTCTAATAGCGTAGACAGACGACACCGTTAATGTGCATTAAAATCTCACTAATGTGAATTAAGATTTTACCGTGACAGACGACAGTTTCTGCATTTAAAACAGCATTTAAACAGCTGTTTGTTTGTAAACAACTGTTTAATTATGAAAAAATTTTTTTGGCATGAATGAAAATGATAATATGGTCGCGGCTAAAGTCAGTCACGTCACGTTCGTACGCATATTTTTTTAAATGTCTCAATAAAATATAGTGTTATGTCTGATTTCATAGATACATGTAAAAGTACTTCTTAAGACAGACATTTCACAGAAACAAAGATTCCATTATCTATTTTGGTTGCAAATTGTCAGTAACGTCGCCCCATTTTGGAAGTGAGTTTAGAGGTTACTCAAAAATTTTTCAAATATTAGCGAATTGAGTAGAGATTCATATTATTCCTGTCAATATGTAAAAGATGAAGGATAAAAGATTGTATAAAACTGCAAGTTGTACAGAAATTAGGTACAGTCTGTAAGTTTAGAGACATAAAAGTGATGTCAGTAACGTCACGCAAAGAGTCAGTAACGTTATTCGTACGATTTCCTATAATCAATTATATCAAAATGTGCAAGAAAACTCATAACTTGTTTTAATAGTAAGAAAGTAAAATAAGTATTATTTATTTGATTTATTTTTTGGTTTATGGAAATTTAGAAATTAAAATATGAATTCAGTCTCAATCAATGTTAAATATTTAAATAAAGTTATCGTAGTTCACTAATTTTTTATAAAAATAAAAATGAAAGAAATTTAATTATACCTTTGTTTAGAAGTTACGTGAGTTACTATTTTTTCCCCAGCGATGCAGATTTGGTGAGAAGACGAAATATCGCGTATATTTGGTGCATTTGTGAATATTTCGTGTGCACCCAAGGCGTTGTTAATATCAACGAATTCCTAATCGATAACTTCTGTCTTAAAGACAATATCATATGTCTGGTTGGAAGCAACACCTCTTCTCCTGTTTCAGAGCATTTGTACTTTTTGACATATTGAGTTTTTGGTGAAATTCGTGAGATATCGTCGCGTCCCAAAAAATCGCGAATTTTGTTCGTGAGCTCACTAGTGACCGACTTTCTACTGGACTTTCTACTGGGCTTGTTGACAACACTCACCAATGTTTGCTTGTTAAGGCCCGTCCATATTTGCAGCAATGTGCGTCAAAATTGCCGTAATTTTTCCTGGTGAAACTGGAAGGGCACTCGATACCTTTCACCTTCACCTTTCAGTTCACTTAAACAGCTGTTTTGATTTACTGCACTTTGACTTTCACTTAGATTCTCCTTCTGTTTATTTGCAAAAAAAAAAAAAACAATAAGACACCACACCTTTCCAGGATAATAAAAATAAAAAATCAATATTTTATCAAATTTTCGATGATCATTCACTGTTAGTTAGACATCGTTCCGAAATCACCAACTGCAAATGCGTATAAAAAAATATCACAGTGAACTAAAAAAAACCCTTGAATATTTTGTCAACTTTCATATGGAATTGCTCTCATTTCATTCTCATTTTGTTAATTGCACAGTGCTATGATGAAACTGTGTATTCAGTAAATGCATATATGCAAGGTAATATTTTCATATAGTTTAATATATACAAGGTAATACAATAGGTAATGTATTTAATATACGAGTATATATTATACTCTGAAATCATGATTGAATAAAATTTACTGGGGTTGCATCTATTAAGTTAAATCAAATTACATTAATAATTATAACCTGTATTATTATTTACAATTACAGACATTGCACAAGACTTTGGTCTAGAGAATGCTCTTGAGACTGATAAAATAAAATAAAATAATCTAACGTGTTTTATACTAAATGTTGTGAAAAACTACCAATGCTACAATACTTTTATAACTTTTGAACTCCAATATTACGCGTAATGTATAGTTTATACGAGTATCATCATTTAGAAAAGTGATTGGTAGGAATATATAGTTACATACATATAATGTTTACAAAATAATTGTAATGATAAATCCATTTCGGATTTTTACTAATTCTACACCAAAAAAAATGTCCAAAGTTAGAGAGCTATTCTGAAGATTTAAATAAAGCACAGATATTAAAAAAATCGTGAAACTTTATTATATCGTAAAGTCGACAGAATGAGGTTATGTCTGGAACAAGATATCGTGAAGATGGACGCGGCGGCTTTGCTGGCACACATGCGATCTTTTAATGAAATTTTCAACGACCTTTTTGCATAAATGCTGCGGAATTTAATTAATGCAACCCAAGGAAAAAATCTAATGGTGTTAAATCGCACGATCTAGGCGGCCAATTCTGGTCTCCAAAACGCGAAATAACACGACCAGGAAATGACTGATGCATTTTCTCTGGCTGTATGACATGTGGCGCTGTCTTATTGAAACCACATGCCCTACACATTCATTTCTTCAATTATAGGCAAGAAAAAACTGGTTATCATTTCACGATACCAAACACCATTGGCACCATTGCGTTCTAGTTGGGACACCCTTTACATACAGTTCACCTATGTTCTTCATATGTTCTAACTATTTTATTTTTTTCAGGCTCTCAAATGGAAGTTGACTTTGCCAACTATAAGGATCCATAATATATTAATATCTTATAATAACATTTTGGGCTTTAATCATTGATTTAAGACAATTTACTCTAGGATATACAGAATACCAAAAATCATGACAGATAATAATTCTGTCCACCTGTTTATTTATATTTATCATTTATTGTTGTTGTGTATATTTTTTTGCGTGTGGTTGGGAGGTTCACATTATGAAGAATTGTTTTGTTCTTCTATTTAAATATTGACATTATTTAACTTATTCTATTAAATAAAAAGTTAATTTAAATTTACAATATCTACGTCTTCAAACCAAAATGAACAAAATAATCAATACATAGTTAAACTGCAAATGTAAATGTGATGAAAGCAAAATAAGAATTATATAAAGGTTCCGTTCATAATAAATCTTTGGGGACGTTATGAGTTATTTTTCTATCTCCTAAACAAATTTCTATGTTTGTTTGTCAAAGACCTGCAAGCTCACATTCACAGACACATTTACTCTACTACATATATGTATGTATGGTATGTACATGTACAACAAATACACATTGAATTCAAGCAAAGTCAAGTCAGGACCCTTGATAGTGTCAAGTGTCTTGGCAATTTGATTGCTTGGAAAATGTTTCTGTTTGTTGCTGGCTGACTAAATTGCATAAATCCTAAGGGAACACTTAGTGGCAGTTTATATTTAAATTCAACACATCCAAGCATACACACACAAAGATTTACCACACAGAATATTCCCAGCAAGCCATATGAGTCCGAAAAGAGTCTTTTCTGACACCTTTTTCGGAGCGTTAACGCTCTTTATGAGCCCAAAAAACAATCATAATTGCTCCGAAAACCTTCAGAAAAGAGGGTCATTACATTCGAAAATGGTCCGTCAGAAAGAGCTCTTAGATAATGTCAGAAAAGAGTCTTTTATGAGGGGTTTTTTGGGCTCTTAAAGAGCTCTTAGATAATGCCAGAAAAGAGTCTTTTATGAGGTTTTTCTTGGGCTCTGTGTAATCTTGTTTTTATCATTCTTGTGTGGTACAGCTATGTTTTTTTTGTTCAAAGCACAAATAGCAGGAGAACAACGCTTTGGTACACACATAATTAAGTGGGATTTCTGAGTCATACTGCGTACCGACTCAGGACAGTAACAAGCAAATTTTTCTTCCGCTCCGAAAATGCTCTTTAGTTGGACTCTTTTCTGACTCCTTTTTTCGGAGCGCTCCGAAAATGCTCTTTTGTTGGACTCTTTTCTGACTCCTTTTTCGGAGCGCTCCTAAAATGGTATGCTGGGTTATACCTAAAATACATACATAGTTAAATAAAACTTGATTGTTGATACAAAAACAACAACAATAGCAACAATAATACCAACAACACTAACAATAACAAAAACCCATATTTGTCAATAGCACGTCATTTATCAATTTATCCTCGTATTTGTACATACATATGTCCAATTTATATAATATTTGAAGCTTAATTTATTTTTTTTTTTTTTACCTTCGAACAAATTTATTAGGAGATGAATATTGTGTGTAGGTTGATCTAGGTTTTCTTATAGAAAAATAAACATTCGGGTGAATATGTGTGAACAAACAAATGAGTTAATGGAAAATGATTGAAATATGACATTTTTGATATATAGAGATTTAGATAATTCCACCAAAAGTAAACATATACATACATATTTACAAATGTATGTCTACAAACAGAACTAAAAATGTTACTCATCTGTATACGAGTACTACATGCTCATGAGATTCTCGCAATTATTTATTTTAATACACACCACCAAAAATATTACCTTTCTCATTCCGTTTGTAACGCATCGAAATAATGGTCATAGATCCAAAAGTCTGGGTCCTTATAAGTTTCTAAGACGATCTAGTCATGTCTGTCTGTTGAAATCACGATAGAGCTTCGAAAAAAAGGCATAGCACAATGCACTTTTTACCAAACATTCTTTGATCCACCAAAATATGTATTATTAAAATGGGTTAAATCTGCGTTATAGATCAAAGTTTCAAGCTACCTGGATATTTTTCAGGTATTTTCAGCTATTTTCTTCAAATATAATGCAGATCATATCATGAAGTTTTGTACACTTTACAAGTCCTGTTGAAAATCGTAAGAATTGGGCCACGTTTTCTCATAGCCCACATACAAGTGTCTTTCCGGAATATGTACATACATGTCTATGGAAAAGCCGTATCCATACAAAATTCTGCAATAATAAGATTCATGCAAAGTGAAATCCAAAACAATATTTTGTTTGCATCAGTCTATATTTTGAAAATAAATGCGCATAAATATTTTATGAAAATCGTTATCAAGTTGAAATTCAACAAAAATCCAAACGCGCATAAACTCTTATAAAAATCATTATTATGTTAAAAATCAACACAAATAATTCGCATATACATACAAGGTGGCGCAAAAGTAAAGTTCCGATGTTTTTTGGCTGTCACCGACCGATTATTGGTCAAATAAATATTCCGCGTTCTGGAGCATTGTAGCGTTACAGTGTTTATTAACGTGTATTTCGCATGTGTTTACTACACAAATGTCAAAACAGAATTGACATTAGAGGCCTCGCAAAATTTATAGCATTTTCTGATAGGAGGATTACTTTTGCGCCACCTTGTACATATAAATCATTGTACTTAATTTCATAATAATTGGTCCGTAATAGGTCGCAGTTCTCTTATGAGGACTACTTCCGAAAATTCATTAACCTACATAAACCGAAATTTAACACAGATGTAAGAGTTATGCTGTTGACTTTTATGAATGTTGGTCCTTAATTAGCCAAATCTGGCACTTCCGAGAATAACCACAGAGTGCTAACGATTTTGACGTTTCAAAAAGCTAAAATCAGTTTCCTAGGGCTTTTTGGCACTTAATTTATTGTGTGTTAAAGTAAATCGCTTTTTGTCACACGCTGATATAATATAAACAAATTGTATATTCCTGATTATAACTGGAACCTAAAATAAATGGAAAGTACGTTACAATATTTCATAAAGTTTACCCCATAATAGGTGATTTGGTGGCAGGTATATAAGATTCGGCACAGCCGAATATAAACTCTTACTTGTTTGTTATATCCTACTTTAGCACAGCACAGTGGTTTAGAAACGGTGGGTTTTAAATTATGAATAAATTTAGGTTTATTAATGATATTTTACACATTGGAGCGTAGGTGTTTCTGAGTTATTGTAACAGCATAAACAATTTTACAACATTTAATCTGGGGGTTTGCCTGTAATCAAGTGCATGCAATTGAGCTACTTTAAAGGGATGAGTCCATAAATCATCTAGACATTATGAAATAAGGCTGGCTGAAAAGTTAAATTTGTGGGGTGTTATTAGGACCACATGATGTGATGAAGTCGGGGACGGCGCGATTTATGCAGCATCATCCTGATCATAGTCCTGCCAGACGACGCTTGTGTTATATTGCAGAACCAACGCAGTATCTGCTGTCGTCGTTGGGTGACTTCAAACAGGGCTAGTCGACATTAAACCGTATTCTGCTACCGTGAAATTGATGGCATCCATATGAATGTCTTTCATATCTGTCATATAGAATTTGCGATCAAATGGATGATGCGCATATCTCTGTATGGTTTCCTCGTAGTTGGTTTCTAAATGTCATAAAGCTTCCAACTGTGTGATGTTAAAGATTGACTTGAGTCTCCAGTGATATCCCAAAAGGATTTAAGTTACCTCGTGCAATTGGTGTTCGGTGGTTATTTTAAGGCAAACTGGGACGGTCCTTAAAGCTACATTTTAACTGCTTTGAATGATCACACTGGATCAGCATAGAATATTTAACAGCATGCCAATATATACCTAGTTCGGATAGTTGGCTTATGAGTTCCAAACATTCAATTGGTTATGGTGTGCATGTTGACCACGAACGTTTTTTGTATTGTACAGCAGACAACGGATTGATTGGTTAATTTTAGATTTTGAATAGAATCACAAAAAACAAACCTCATGTTGACAACATAAATCAATTCCGTAAAGCAATACATGCCATTATTCACGAAACGGAGTGTAACGAAAAATGATGCTTGCATTGCATGTCTTGTACAAATGTAAACGTATACTCCCAAAAGCAACGAATACTTAACGATTGGTACGAATGGTTTCAATGCTGATTGTATAAGTTGTACATACTAACAAAAAATATCAAACTTTACTAGTTTACTGTCAACAAATCGCACATAAAGCAACAACCAAAAAATATTTATTTTCTCATTAGGTTTTGTATTGCTTTTGCTCTTTCTTTATGTTTTCATTCACTGAAAGCAACGAATACTGGACGAATGGTGTGAATGTTTTTAGTTTTTTCATGTGGCATTGAATTATTTCGTTGCTTGATGTATAACCGCATAACAAAAAGGGAATGTAAAATAGCAAACAGTAATAAGGAATGAGTTAACAAACAGCAATGCACATTTTTATTATTGTCGAGTAAAAGCAATGAATTTTCGAATGGTTAGCAAATGTGAATGGTCTTATTCTGGTCTCTGTTGTACAGCTTGTTTTTTTGTTTCTCAAATTTAAAGGATTGTTATTTTTAGAAGGCGCTAGTAACTCGTTCCGCTGTATGTTATTTAGCTTTATTGCTTTAATTATCTCAGTAATTGCAGGATATATGATGGATATATTTTGTGAAAATATACAATGTGGATTTGCGGATTTGCCACATAAAGTAACCACTGTAGTTACAAGTCATTGGAGAACCTTTTTAGTAAAGTTATTTTTATTTCATTATAACGAGTAAGACGATCGAAAAAGGGACAACAATTACAGAAGTAGAAGACTTATACAATAAATTTATACCAAATTATTTCAACCTCCTTTGCTAAGTATTACACAAAATACGTCAGCATCGCTCCTTTATGTAAATTTGAGTATATATTCACAACTAAATAGTAAATATTCGTGCCTTAAAGGCTTTGTGAAAAACATCCTGTATTTATTTCTATCGTAATTTTAATTTGCAATATCACATTCAAAAAAAGAAAAACACAAACACGAAAAATGGTTGCTCCCTTTCAGAGACAAATACGTTTATATGACAAAACAGGACTTTACGTGAAAAAACGCAATAAAAAAGGAAATAATAAAAATATTTAACAAATATGTTGGGTTTTATAGAAAAAAATATGTCTATTTATAAACTTGCACACACATAATATTGTTTAAGGGAGAATTAAATTAAGTAGTAAACATGACAACAGTAGTGATGTTTAGGGGGTCACCTCCTCATTGTGCGTCTATGTATGACAGCACTTGTCAAGTTGGTTGGGTGGTTTACTAAAGCATTTGGCAAAAGAAAATAAACAAAAAACAATATAGAACACAAATTCTGAATCCATAAACTTCACTTCACTGAATATGTTTAATATTTAATTTACAGCAAAAACACATTCAGTAATACTTCCAGTGTTGCCAGGACCAGAAGTGAAAAAAGGCTAGAAAAGGCTAAAAAAATTCAAAAAGGCTAAAAAAAAGCTAGATTATTTCAATTCAAATTTCATTTATTTATTAAATACATATAAAAATGCTAAACTAAAAATATAACTTTTATTTAAGTAACAATAAACTTCACTATAAACAGTATAAACAGTTTTTATTAAAAAAGAAAATTATTTAAAAAAATCGAAGACAAAGAAATTGAGTAAAATACTAAAAATAATGTAAATGTAATAGCTGCCGGAGTTGGCCCTCCATTTGAATTACCCATGATTGTTGGTGATAGTTCTTATTCCAACAGCTATTGGATTTCATTAAACCTGCATCTTTTTTTTTAATTCAAATAAGGCTAAATATATTTAGGACAAACTATGCTATATACATTTTTTTAATGTAAAAAATTCAAGTTTTTTGAATGACTGAAACTAGACATATATAGAAATTTATATAATTAGGATTGATATTCTTTACTTTTATTTCATTTATATCAAAAATATTGTCATGATTTAAAAATCAACCACGATCTACTAAAAATATTGAAGATTAATTCATTCAGATGAGGAAATTACTATGCCCATTTCCTTGGTATCTGAATCAGAAATATCATTACAATATATATCGCGAGAGTCTCAAAGTTTTAAATACCTTGCAAGATTTCCTCGCCTTTTTTAAATGAAATTATATGTAGCCACAAATGTTTTCTTACCTTTCCATATTTATATCGAATCAAGTCACATATTTAAACACAAAAATACATAAAATAACATTAATTAGCACTTTTTAATCGCATTTTTGTTTGGTTTTGTTTTAAAATGTCATTTACAAGCAGAGATTAAGGTCGGCTTACAGCCGCCACTGAAAATTTTACAAACACTAATATTTATTAAACTACTTTTACTACGAGTCGCCACTAGAAGCTTTCGTCAGGCGTAGCCAAAATTTTTCAATCGACTTGATTAACAGCTTGTAAGTAATCAATTTACACTGACCATACTACTTCTGTGGTTACTAAAGAAAATAAAATATGATGCCAGATTATAGTTTTTATTTATATACTAATGAGTCAAACTTGCGAATTTGACGACAATAAAAGTACGTATTGTAATGTAAAATGAAAAAAGGAAAAAAAGTCTAGAGGATGAAAAGAGAAATTTGTGGCTAAGTGACGAAAAAACGGCTAGATCTAGCCTCAAAAAGTCTAAAATGGCAACAATGAATACTTCATGTCCAACCTTCATAAACACTTTACACCTTATACTACTTTTCCACGATACATGCTTCGCTCTCTATTCATGCTTCACACCCCAATTATGAGTGAAACAACTTGCTTCACCATACAAAATTTTAAGAGCGAATCAAGTAGATTCATATTGAATCAATTTGCGAAACACGAAAAATTGCACTCTTCTCTAATTTTTATCGCAAGTTTATCTGCACTAGCTGTAAAAATTTAATATTATTGTAAACAAAGCAAATTATTTTCTTGTTGCTGGAAGTAAAGAAAGTAAATACATACGAATGTATGTTTTTTTTTCAAATAAGCTTACTAATTTCCACTCTGTTTTTTTGTCGATTAAAAAAAAATATTTTCCACAAATTGTAAATTCTGTTTTTTTTTTATTCTGTTTGTTTATTAAAAACAACTGTCAAATCGAATCAAGTTTTTTGGTCATGTAAACAGCATGATTCATAAACATGATTTAGAGAGCGAAGCAGGTGATTCAAGTCGTCGTGGAAACATAGTATTAGTGTGTATGTGAAGAATAATGAAAAATTAAATATTTGTAAAAATATTTCTTCATTCAAATACTAAAAAATTCCTTGAAAACAATTAATTGAAAAATTTTAAAATACCGAATAATTTATGGTTTTAAAATCAAAGTCAACAAAATAAATTTGCTTTGTGAAGTTATCTAATAGTGCCGTCATGTTGCATTTAATAAATGATTGCGATCATTAAATAAGCCAATACCAAAACGTTTTATTCGAAAACTTACAGAATAAGGTGAAGACAGTAAGACAAAGTACTGTTTGTACCGTGGAGATTGTTACTTTTGCTATGATTGCATTGTGATATACGCATTCTATCCACAATGTTACAATTTCAAAAACAGGGGCCAAATCACCGCATTCGATATCGAGTAAAATTGATCGTAATTTTCTTATTTGAGATTATGGCATTCGATATCGATATCTTTAAAGTGATTTGTAGATGTGATTTTGCTTCATTTACCACCCATTTGTGATGAAATTTGTTAGGATACTTGCATAATTCAAACATTTATGATCGGTAAAACACAATTTCGGGATGACTTTTGTATGGGGACCAGGTGAAATTATGGACCAATTTCCACCAGTTTCAATCCCATCCGTCCTTGGGCCGAAAAAATATTACATATCAAATTTTATCAAAATTGCGACCTGTACTCTGCGCACAAGCTTTACATGGCTGTTCAGCCAAACGGACGGACGGACATCGTTAAATCGACTCAGAAAGTGATTCTAAGGGCCATTATTACAACTTGCCTCTAATGTGCTTAATAGTAAAAGGTAACTTTAATTAAAGTGAGGAATAAAGTGACGTTTAAGATTTTTCGTTATTACAACTTCCTTGTAAAATAAAATAATTTTTTTTCTATAATATGGCAATACCAGTGAAAAACCGATTACTTTTGACAAATTACTGACAAGAAACAGTAAATTGTGTGTGTTTGTGAAAACATTTGTTTGCGAAAAAAATATAAATCAAACGTCTGCTTTCCATTTTTGTTTATCAAATTATTTATTGGCAAAACAAAATTAAAATTAATTTATTTTTCATGAATTTGACATTTTTTCCAGAACATATGGCAACTTCAACCACATACCTCACTATAAAATTTAAAGGCAAGATTATCTTCCCTTTAGCTTATCGGTTGGTTTTAGATTAAAGTAAACTTGTAATAACCAAATACTTTTTATCTGTCCGATAACATCATACCTTTAACTATTGCCAAGTTGTAATAATGGGCCTAACACTATTTATTAACACAACTTATTAGTCCAATTTGTAACAGCGAGAATGACACGTTTTGCTTAAATTTATGAAACACTTGCATTTGCAAGCAAATTGTCAACGATATTCGCAAAACTCTTATTTATGCAAGCTTGCTGCAATCTTAATTTACAAAACACTTGCCAATATGTTTATTGGGAAAGTAAAAACAAAAATACTAGCATATGTACTACATGTCTGCCAAGGCAATTTAGTATCAAAAACCCTAGTATTTGTATTATGGTATAGAAATCCTATGTCTGTCAGGGGTATAAGTAACTAGAAGTAATCCTTCGAATAAAAAATTTTATAAAAAATTTTTACAATTAATTCTCGCAAGAGGAATAATTCTCTACACAAATTTCATCAGACATTAGTGGTAAATGAAGCAAAATCACGTCTACAAATTGTGTGCAGTTTAGTTCATAATTAGTCGTAGCTCCCATATAAGGCCCACTTCCGAAAATCACTTAAAAGAGCATAAATCTATTAAAAAATGTTGTTATCCGATTAAAATTTTACAAAAATAGTTTCTTATTATTATTATAAGAGCCAGTTTATAAATAGTCAAAACTCGCATATAAGACCCTCATCGTAATTTACTTTAACCTCCATAAATCTTTTAAACGTATTTATATCGAGATTAAGTTTAAAACATAAAATATTTATATTCACGGAAGTCATGGCACTAAATTTTTGGATGTTCAAGCCATAATAGGTCATATCTCCCATATAGCGCCATATCTGAAAAACTATTTATTGGTATACTGGGTGTAGGGTATTATATGGTCGGGCTTGACCGACTATAATTTCTTACTTGTTTTTTAAACATAATGGAGTTAGGTCTTTTTTATATTAAGCCATCGATATATCAATACAAATTATTTTATAACTGTAACACCATAATCAGTCGAAGCTCATATAAGATTACCCTTCGAAAAACACTTTAACATGTAAAGCGTTTTTCAACAGGGACGCTACAAAAGTAATCACTTTAAAGTGCATAACTCTTTTAAAAATATCGGTATCCAAATAATATTGAACACAAATATGTTGCATATATATACAAATAATATAATAGAATTTTCTGATGATCAGTCCATAATTATTCAGAGCTTCAATATAAGACCCACTTTCGACAATCACTTTAACGACCATAAATCTTTTAAAAATTCTTTACATCGAATAAAAAATGTAACACAAAAAATATTTATATGTATGTACAGAAGTCATGCCACAAAATTTTTGATTTATCGGTTCATAATAAGTCATAGCTCCCATATAGCGCCCATTTCTGAAAAACTGTTTAAAACATATAGTGGCTGTAGGGTACATAAAAGCATAGAGAAAAGCATCAAAAATAATACTTAATTAATAAGCTAAATGTTGTTTGCGTCAATACATTTTTTACCATAGGGCACATATAAGGACTACTTCCAAAAATAACTTCAGTGCTCATAAATCTCTAATTAAATTCACTATCAAGTTGATCAAGTTGAAAATCGACAAAAAAAAAATCTTTCTATTTTATTAGTTCGGCTTGAGGTCCCTTTTATTAAAAATATAAAAACTCTTGTTCGTTTTTTATTTTTATTATATTAATATCGGACAACACTGTATTAAACATTAAATTATATTTCTTCCCTGAAGATGATCAACAAAGTTGGTCGAAATATTGGAAATAAATAAAATATAATAAAAATTAACAACGAACAAGAGTTTTTATATTTTTAATAAAAGGGACCTCAAGCCGAACTAATAAAATAGAAAGATTTTTAACAATATAGAAGGTCTACATAGCACATAAAAAACAATCAAAAAAAAACTCTAAAAAATATCGTTATTGAGATGAAATTAAAGTTCTACACGATTTTAGGAAATATTAGTTCTGGTCTAAAGTTGGCGTCCTGCAATAGGTTAAACAATATTGAATTATTATTAATAATTTTTTTGTTAGAATAACTATTTTTTTGTTAGAAAAATACTCCAGTTTATGCTCAGGTTTAAAAATAAACGACGTGAATTATACAAATGAACGTACTAAAAATTAAAATATATTTTAGTACTCTAAAAACTTACAAACATGATACCTTAATACATTGGTTGTTATTTAAAACAATAAAATTCAAACTTTAACTGATTTATAAGAGTTAAGGTGATTTCAGAAGCTGGCCAGTAGACCTGCACTTAGAATTATTTCTCTAGCGTATTATCTTTAGTATCTTAAAACTAATTAGAAATCAATTAAAAGTTCATAAATGTATTAAACAATAATACATTTTTTGATTTCTTCCAAAATCTACTTGAAGAAAAATTATCAAAGAATTAAGCACTCTTACTGCAAAAGCGTTTTATTGTCAAAAATAGTCATTGACAGTACAGATTTTCACTAAAACACATATATATGAATGCTGCTGCTGCCCTAAGTTAAAAGTTCAGAATTATAACAAGATGCTTGCTCAACTTGTACACGAGTATTTGCATGCAGAAGTATGAGTTTCCGAAACACTAAATTGAAATTTAATTTCGCTTTTTTTATTTCGTCCATCGAATGATATTATTGCAATAATTGTTTTACAAAGAACCTTAAAGAAAATACGAGAATCTTTATTGGTAATTAAACTTACTAAATACAAGTTAAAGCTAACGACCAGTTAACCACACACATGCGATACATATTAAAAGGATATAACAATTGAGAGAGCATGATAATTAAAATTTGTTGAACCTCATTTTAAAACCCACAATAGAAATAATGAAATCCTTATAAAGACCTCTCCCATAAAAATGACCCCTTTTAGCAATAACTGTCACTCTTCGTTGACACTGATATGTTCTCATGTTTGCGATGTTAATGTGGGTGGCTCCTTAGAATGTACATGTTTATCAAACGAACACCATACAAAATATAAATTACACATTAATTCAGAATCGGTGTGGCAAACATATCAAAGTGAGCAGGGTCATGTTCATGGATGTGTAAACGAAAATAAAAATACATTTGAAATGCACATACCTACATGTATGTACGTGTACGAGTATATGCTACTTGTACACTTGTGTGTGTATTTCTAATGTTTGATTATCGATATGTGTAACTGATTGTGGGTCTGTATGGCTGTTGTTTTGTTTTTTATTCCTATTGGTATTGGACAATAAATATAATACAACTTCTATTGCTAAATACATTATTAATACTATGAATTTTATCATCATTCACAAACAAAAAGTGCAAATACTCAATATTTTTTTATTTACAAATGTAGTTGTAATTTTATATGTATGTATGTATAAATTCATTCCGCTGGCTTAATATGTAAAGGCTCTAAGTCCATATCTTACAATATTACAGGAGGGACAAAAAACAATAAATTTTTTTTTTTAAATAAACATTTTTGAAATCTGTAAATGCAATTTGTTTTTGTATTTTTCTTTGTTTTTTATTTGCGTGAAAAAATAAGTATTTGCCGAGATAAAAGCTTTTTGGACTTAGAGCCTTTTCTGTTGCTTAGTTTGTATGTTTTCATGGACTAAGATCTTTTTCTTAAAACTTGTGTCTACTTATATTTCTTACTTACAACAATGAAAGTGTACTTTTGTTGCTTTTTTATTGTTGTTATTTAGAAAACTAATAATCAGGCAGAATGAGTTTTAGAAGTCAATTTTTTCGTAATATTTCTGTATTGAAAAACTTTTATCACATAAAATATAAAGATACTGGGCTACTAAAGAGAATCTTAAAACAAAAATTTTAAAAATTATGGCGCAAAAATTGTTAGGGCAAAAAGCATAAAAATAGTTAAATAGGATTGGTCGCTAACAGTTCCTCTCCAGTGCCAGGACACGGACCGAATCAATTACGAATACTAGGGCTTCCGCAAGACTGAGTAAGGTTGTGGCCAAGGAACACTTTAATCTGATATATGTCGAAAATTGGATGACTCCTGGTCGGAATCTTTATCAGAGTCACTATATATTCTACACTTGAAACACACTTTCCAGGCTGCAAGGCTGTAACTTCTGATGAAGTGACTCACTTTAACACGGTAAAGGAAGTCATGAGAGCGCAAAAGACTTCCGCCAAAAAAGCCTGTCATCTTTTTTGTTGAAGACACACACTGTTTTTACACGGTCTTTTTTGACGTGGTTTTGATTTAACACGGTTTGAAAACATACAAATTTAAAATTTTTTACACGATTTTATTCCATTTAGCACAATTCAAAATCTTTTGGGCTTAAATTGTTTGTTAAACGAAATATGTTCATACCACAAATTTAGCCGAATTACCTTTTTGTGGATGCAAACAAATTTACTTACTGGTCAGAACAATTGTAAGTAGCACAAATTTAGAGGAAATCTCTTTTGGCGCACACATTCAAATGAACTTGTCAATGACAAGTTGTCATACATTTTTCTACATTACATTTAAGCTTAGAGTGCATATCTTCTCTTTGTCTTTAATAACTATGCTTGTGTAAAAATAGATTGTATAAATTTGTATGTGATTTAATATTATAAACCTGAATAGTTGTTCTGAAAAAAACCTTATTTTTCACTAATTCCAATAAGTTTTAGAGATAAGGAACTAATCACTTATTTTGTATACGATCAATATCTTTTTTGACACGTTTTTTTCTACGCTGAATTTCCTGGAACCAATTACCGTGTAAAAACAGACATTCTTTTTATAATTTGGTCTTCTGCTTTGTATGTTTTTCGCTTATTGTAGTTAATGACTGATAAACTCTTCCTCTTGAGCAACCGAGCAAATGGTAATACGGTTTTGCCAGCGGTTTTTATGTTCTTAATAAGTTTTCTTTATTCTTCGGAACAAGTTGGTGCTTTACCTATGCCTAACAATGTACAACTTAATTTTGCATTAAAACACTTACCGACAATATTTTTGGGGAACAATTTGAAAATATATTATTATAAAACAAATATTAAAACAAAGTTTGAAAATGTTGTGTCCAAAAAAACGCTTTATTTTACAAAATAAATTGGTGATATAAAAAAATAACTGAGGAATTAAGAGCTTGAGACATAAAACAGAAATTTATTGTAGAAAAGTATCATTAAAATTGCAAAACGAAACAATAAAAATTTTAAATTGGATGAGATTGGAATTATGTTTTAATTATATCGACAGTTCAATTCCAAACCATGCTATGTCGGCTTAGCATGTTTCTAATTTTTTTGCGTTTTTGAATTTAGATTTTTTTCAACTTAAATTCCTTCAAATTTTGGTTATGATTGGCTAGTCCAATCAATAGTTATAAACAACAAAGTTCTACCTCATATGGTTTTTTAGATATCGCCTGTAAACTTTAGGAGCTTTTCCTGCAAAACTCACTTTTTCGACTTAGCATGTTTTGGAATTGAGCTGTCGATATGGCCACCAGTATACAAACTAAACTAATCTTTTATCAAATATTGTGTTCATGTCTGAAGGATGGTATTGGTGTTTCCGTCTCTGTCCTGTTGGGAGATGATGTTACCATCAGCAATATAACGACAAAACATAGAGCGCTGCTATTATATATACTTTAGCTTAAGTTAGTTTTCGTTAAATTTTATTTTAACATTATGTTAGATTTCGAGCCATTTTGTTATTATTATCTATTCGTTGTTTAGACTTTGAAGAAATAAGTATTTACTTTTGGTTTATATCGAGCCCTTCAGTTAATTGGAAAATAAAGCATAATTTTGTATCACTACAATAGTGGAAAGAATTTAAAGGAAAGTGTTTTCTCTTTATTTACCATAAAAAGCTACCATTTGTCATACTTAAAAACTATCCCTTTTTTTCAACACAAGCCAAGTTGTTTGGAAATTTGGTTGGCAAATTTACAGGTCCCGCAAATCCATTTACATACACACTTGGTGGATTAACATATTGTGTGTTAATAAAAAATTTCTCTAATTTCACAATTTCTATTGTAATGCAGTATTTTTAAAAACTTACATATCGTTGGTCTCATGTAGAAAGGCCCTAACTCGCTATTTTTTCGAAATTTGTTTTTTTTGCGATTCCAATGCATTTAACGCAAATACACCTCCTCACAAAAATGTATTGCAATAGTGTAAAAAATAACGCTTTTATAAGCAGTTGTACAAAAAAAGTTACATGTTGAATACTACAGTTTCTATTATGTTTTTACCTTCTCCTGTAAAGTTTCAAATATGCGAGTTAGGGCCTTTCTACATGAGACCATCGATATATTGGGTACAATGTGTCCAATTTTAAATTTGTTTGATTATCAGGTCCTTTCAAAGTTAATTAATTTTATGTGGAACATTTTCCTTTCAATTATTTAAGTTTATATAGAATTGTGTTATATTCATTTCACATAATATGTATTATAATATTATATTATAATGTTACTGTATGAGAATTTTTCCTCTTGCGAGTATTATTGTAAAATTTTTTTAAAAAAAATTTATTTATTCGAAGGTTTACTTCTAGTTAAATATAAAAATTTATTTGAAATTTATTCTTTGTATACCTCTGTTATATGTTATACATAGCTTTCCGTTGGAAAACGTAAATGTAAAAACATACAGAAATATACAAAGAGACACTAGCAAAATGTAATGCATTTTCTGGCCTGCTAAAGCCTTCGTCAGCATTCTTTGTGTCTATTGGTGTTCATTTTCAAACTTTCTTATATTTAACTTTCAAATTGACTGTATGAGAATTTTTCCTCTTGCGAGTATTATTGTAAAATTTTTTTAAAAAAAAATTATTTATTCGAAGGTTTACTTCTAGTTAAATATAAAAACAGAGGTATACAAAGAATAAATTTCAAATAAATTTTTATATTTAACTAGAAGTAAACCTTCGAATAAATAAATTTTTTTTTTTAAAAAAATTTTACAATAATACTCGCAAGAGGAAAAATTCTCATACAGTCAATTTGAAAGTTAAATATAAGAAAGTTTGAAAATGAACACCAATAGACACAAAGAATGCTGACGAAGGCTTTAGCAGGCCAGAAAATGCATTACATTTTGCTAGTGTCTCTTTGTATATTTCTGTATGTTTTTACATTTACGTTTTCCAACGGAAAGCTATGTATAACATATAACAGAGGTATACAAAGAATAAATTTCAAATAAATTTTTATATTTAACTAGAAGTAAACCTTCGAATAAATAAATTTTTTTTAAAAAAATTATAATGTTACCAAACTGAGGATTTTACCTAAATATAGTCTGAAACTTGGTTAATGAAAAACTTTATTAAACAATAATGAAATTTAAATAATTACTTAATGAAAGCTTTGTAGAATTAAAAGTTGTATTTCATTTAATACTTACGTAATAAAGATATCATTTAGTGAGCTTCCTCAAAATTAATTTTAATCTTGTGTCAAATTGAGGAGAAACTGTCAGAAAGATTTGTGTTTTTTGTATTGTAAAAATCTCTAATGAGGCATGACTTTATCCAATTATAAATATGCGGTATTAAATTGCTCTAAATGGCTTTTCTTTGTTTGTTAACTATAATATACATAGATGCACGCACACACATAACCATCATCATTATCACACAGCAACCAGAAAACCCTACTAAGCAACCAACTGACCTCTTGGTCATACCAATGTCGTGAAATAGACAAAGGAAGGACAAACAGTTATAGAGTTTGACTTGTGTAAAAATACTTTCGTATACATACACATATACTTGTGTATATTTTCATTCTACGAAAGTCAAATGCGAAAATAAAGCATTTGATCACAGGACTCTTTAAGGAAATAACTTTTTTTTTTGCAGCCAGAAAGGAAAAGAAGTGTAAAGAAAACTAGTCAGTCATTTATTTATTTCACTCATTCTCTAGGCCTCTAACAAAAGATTTTATATTTTTGTACGTGTGAAGTTATTAAGGGCGTTTGCATTGTATCCCTCATGCTTCGCCAAAGTCAAAGTTTTTTCGTACACAACACGAGGACCACGTTGTTTATGCTATTACAAAAGTTGTCATTCATCGAAAGTATGAAAACTTTTACCTAAAGCTAATGGCTTAAATCACTTTTAAAAGTCAATCAACATTTCGTTTTTAATGTTTATTTAAGTATGCGGCAACAAAACACATAAAAACTGTCATTGCAATCTTGCTAATTTAGTTGTTGAGAATTTCTCCGTTGTTTGCGGTGACATTAGATCTTAAAATATGTATTTTCGGAGCAACTCCAATGTACACACAACAAATTTAAACATTTTTGTTATTATAAATTTCAAATGCTTGAATAAGGATTTAAAGGTAAATTATGACACAATTCTGGTCCTTTTCAACAAGCTCTTTTGAGAAATTCAATAAAAACAGCTTTATCTGACTAAAATAAAGGATATTTATTTGTGAAAAATACTAGTCTTCTTGTACAAGAACTGCCTGTTATCAATTACAGACAATCTGGGCGAAATGTCTACAATTAGTTGACTTTCCTTTCTTTAGTGTTATTTAAAAAAATGTGCCTTAATAGGTTTTAAACATTTTATGGCCGCAATATTAACACTTTGAATTTTATCGCTATGTCGATATTTATAAGATATTTATTTGCATTTATACGACTTGCTGATTTTGTCCTTTTGTATGAGAGCTGTGAACAATTATGGACCGATCTTTCTCAAGTTCGGTACTGAGATTTTTATATATTTTCGGTTCGGTGCTGTGATTTATAACGGCGAATTTAAATACAATAACGATTTGTATTATTTGAGTATCTAAGTGATTTTCGGATGGCGGCTATGGTCCAATATACATAGACCAATCCAAAAAAATATATTTTTTTGTTTTCAAAACAATTTGTAAAAAGTATCGTCTCTTTTAAAGATCATCTCACTTTTGTTCCAAAATTCTATTTCTACTGTACTAATTTTTCTGATTTTCAATACCAAATTGCTTAGAACAATGATAAACATTAATCGTGTTAAGTGTGGTTGTGTATTTTATATGTAAGAGTATTTTACATAAACACAAAAACAAACATAGCTTAATATTAGTTCGGTCTCAGATTAATATTTCTCAAAGTTACACATGACATGACAAACTTCTCATTCACCACTTTTGCTGTATAAAGAAACATAAAATTTCATGTATATCTCAAATCCCAAATGCTAATTGGGGATTAGGATTTCTAATCGGAAAATATTTCCTTGGAATTTTTGTCGGGAAATTTTGTGTATTTTATTTATAAGTTTTCTGCTTAAAGTTACTGTATTAGTAATACAATAAATTATATTCACAGATTTGTTCAATACTAGCAACAGAAAATCAGTTGACATTGAATAATTGCGACCACAATTGTGTAACACAAATTGACATTTCTTAGCCAGAACCTAGAAACTCGTTCAATTAGTTGATCAACAATAAATTCGGTTATCACAATCAATAAATAGTTTGTTGGTTTTCTTAGTGTTACACGCGGAACGGCAAACTTATATACTAGCGGTATAATTCATAAATACATTATAACAGTGTAATAAGGCAATGAGAGGCAAAATACGAAAAAATTTAATTCATAAATGCATAATAGCTTGTTAGCTGGTTATAAGTCTCTTGTATGTATTTATATTTTTATTGTGTTCAATACCCAACTTTAACCATTTAATAAAGGGACACTTGAATGCTTGTTTGCAAAATATTTGAACAGATACGAGAAAATTTGTGTTTTTTTTTGTATAAAAGTTAAAAAAAAGTGATTAAAGAAGTAAAAATGTTTACAATAAATTTGGCTTAAGTCGGTTTTAGTGACTTTTTCAAATCACTTCTAAAATTTTATCACTCATAGTTTCAATTTCTAGTTAAAATAAATTTTTTTTTTTGCCGGCCAGGCCTTTTTTCGAGTGGGCGGTGTGCTTCAAAGTTTATAATATATTTAGATATATCTTGAAAACTACATTTCTTTATTAGACGATATATATATATCATATGATAGACACTTTAATAACCTTTCCAACGATATACAGCATGACCTATTTGTGTAAACCACCTATAGATCGATTTCGGAAAATTATTTTTTGATCCTATATTTTTTTAAAAAATCTTAAAATTCTGGAAAAAGTCTATATGAGTAGATATATAAATCTCAAAATTTTAAAGTCAAGAAATTAAGCTTTAAGGTATAACATGATCATGTAGGTAATGTAGATCCGAAGATATTAAAGAAAGATTATGACATTTCATCATAAAAAATACAATCTGTATTATGCGAAGCCGGTGTTCTGTATACCATAGAGGAGAAAATCCTTACGCAATACAGGAAATCTTAAGCCGGTAAAATGTATACCATAGAGAAGAAAATCCTTTCCTGTATACAAATTTTTGAAGAAATATGTTTGTTTTTTTTTTTTAATTTTTCAGATCTTATAATTCTATGATTATAGTACCTACAGACACATATGATGCCTTAAATTAAAGCTTCATGTCTTGGCTACCTGTTGTTGATGGCGGCACAGAGTACTCTTTAAGCGGTAAATAATTGTATTTAAAAGCAATTTTTTTACTATTGAAATTACTTTTTATATAATAACAAGTAATAAAACAAATGTTTTTTAACATTTCGATTAAATTATGTGCAATAATTCATATTATTTTCAGTTTTCTATTAGGGTACTTAAATAATCAATTGTAATTATATTCATCACTAAGTATAAAATGAGAGCGAAAATAACATGTGATTGCCAACATAAAACTTCAAAACTATTAAAACCGACAAATTGTTAATTTACTCTTATTGTGTTGTTATGAATACAAATTTTTATCAGTAGCTTATAAAACAAAAAGAAACTTATTTTTTAATTGCGAAAGCTGAAGAAAATTGTATGGGTTTGATTTAGTGTGCATTTGATTTCACTCATTTTGGGCTGATAATCAATATTTCGAATTCTATTCTAGATAAAATGTAGCAATTTGCATTATAAGCAACATAATATTCATCAAAGCCTAGTTCAACTTCTCTTTTGTATAGCATGTGGATCGTGCTCGTAAACCATCTTATTGTTATACTTGCTACCTAATTTTAAATTCTGTTAATGATTCGTATTTTTAATTGGGAACACTGCTCCTCCGACGAGCACTGTCGTTATTAAAGGTAGCTCCATTTCCCAAATTTAAGAAAAACTCCTACAAAATCGTTTGTGGCGGCTTATTGCCTATCCATCAAATATTCTGCTCCCACATCACAATTATACTATAATTTGTGGACAATGAATATTTTTTATTATTTTATCTTTTTTGTCAAATCTGTGTAATTGTGACAGGTTTCTCCTCTACGTTTTTATTATCTAATAGAGGTCAAGTTAACAATTCTTTTGTCTTTCCATGACAATTTCCATATTGCAAATAAATTCATGGCTCGTCCTTTTTTCATATTTAATCATGACTTTCTCATCAAGAAGCTTACAATTTTGGTGCGATTTAGCCGAAAAGTGCTTACTGAAAGTATGTCATATGAACGCTTAGATACCAACTACGGTATTACTGTATAAAAATTGTCAAAGTACACTATAAAGTTTTGAAATCTGTCAAGTAGCCGAACAGCTATGTTTGCAGAACGTTGAACCAACATATATATTAAAGATTTTACGCATATCCATATCAGTATCATAATTAATAACTAATATTGACAAAAGAATCATGTATGAATGCTTCAAGATCAATTTTTAGTTTCAGCGTTGAAATATTTTTAGTTGCTTTTTAGTTGTACTTTGCATGTCCTTGCTCTCCATTTTTTTCATCAATGTCAGTGTCACTTTCGTCTGTGCCATTGCAAAGAATATCTTCCCTATTGTACAACAAATCCCACACATTCTGATCCGTTAACTTTATTTTTTTACCGAGACATACTTCACACAAGATGCTGGAACTATCCCAAATTCAATAAACAATCAACACATAAAACGTAAATCCACTACAATAAGGACGTAAGTAAAATAGTATGTAAATGCATGCTTAAAGCTGTTTCCTCAAAGCACAATCTATTAATGAACATTAACAATAACGCAGAAGAGAATTTGAATAAAATCAAATTTCAAGTTTAAAGTGGAATTATATGAGCCTTTGTGACAAGGAGTCGTAATAATTTGTTCTGATTATTTTTAATCACACAAGCTCATATTTTTTTATATGTCAATTAGTAATCTGGTCCATATGTATGTGTGTCTGTACAACTCAAAAAACAGCAAAAACTTCAATTACAAATTAAGTTAAAAAGTAAAAGGAAATTGTCAAAAAATACTACTTACAAATGTACTAGAAAAAGTACTTATGTTGTTGTTTGAGATGACACAAAAGTAAATCCATTTTAATTTTGGCACTTTCAATTAACGCCTTATTTTTATACTTAAAAGTTTTATAAAAATGTGCAATTACAAAAAGTTGTAAAAAATAACTAATTATAAATTAACAAAAGAAAAATATATTAAAATTCACTACATATAAAAAAAAAATTATTTTATAGCTATATAAATAAAACTCTTATAAAGATTAAATTCAAGCAAACTAAGATTCACCTTAGAAACTTTCCTGGTGAATATGAAAAAATATTGAACCAATTTTTAATTTTATATATTGTTAAATTAAACGCAAGAGTGTTATGATAAACAGACCAAATTTTGTAAATAATGGTAAAAATCGGTAATTACATAAAATTTAAATGGTTAAAATAAGACATAATATCAAAACATTTGAGAGTAATTACGTTCTGCAGCTTTTAAAATGCTAATAAAATTTGCAATAAAATTAAATAAGGACATTCCGTCGTAACACCGGTGTGGCTTTTGTAATTCTCATAATTCTCAGAAACAAATTATATAAAAACGAAAATTTATTACACAATGATGCTAATAATTATTTATAATCGTGTAATAACTTGTTTAAAACTTTTTTTGTTGAAATATATTTTGTTATATTATAATTATGAATTTTTTAAGAAATAATGATATATTATTTGTACAATTAATACAAAAAGTGGCGAAAAAAGCTATGCACGAATGAATTCTTGAAGTCATTGGGCCAAAACCATAGACAAACACTAAAGACGGATCTTTTTGAAAACAACTTTAAACTTAAAACCTACTTATAGAATAATTAGTATTTTTAGTTGAACTGTTAATATTTTAATTTTTGATATTTCTTTAGTTAGGCTTTGAGTCAAGAAAAATGATCAAAAATAAAATTTTTTCAAGTTGTAAAACAACTCCTACTTCAGTAAAAATAATTTAATGAAAATCAAATTTAATGAACTCAAAGCCTAACTAAAGAAATATCAAAAACTTAAAACCTACTTTTAATTATTTTGTAACTATAGTCAAAATTTAAGGTTGTTTTAAGTTAAACCGACTTTAACTGGGTGCCACCTCATATGTAGAAAATTATTTCATACAAATTGTAAAGAAAAATTGAAAAAAAATAAAAAAAAATCGGCATAATAATAAAATTAAGCGGGAAAATTTAAGAAAAGTGTTTGCGGTGGAAAAATGGAGAAGGTAAGATTAATATCATAATTACGCTATTTTGGCGTTGATTTTTTGATAACTCTTTACAGGAAAAAACCAAAGGGAAATAGAGGCGAATTGGGCTACTGTTCTTTGCATAAACAGGTGATTGATTTTAAAGCAGAGGTAATCATTTCATAGAACAATTGCTTATTGGCCCAACCCACTACTTTGTTATGTTCTTTTAATTCAGTTGTCTTTCACATGGCAAATGGTACACATGCTTAGAGGATGCTTTGATTGTTTTTTTTTAAACAGTACGTAAAAAAATTATGATACCATTACGAAAATTTTTCGCAATAAAAAATGCATTTGTTAATGCCTTTTGTGTTATAAAACATTTAAAGGTCACTGGGAAAACCTTTTTTTAATTTTCAAGATAGGTTTAAAGATTTTGATTTTCGAAATAGGTTTAAAGATGTTGATGCCCTTGAACCCTTTCCTTATATTTTTAAAGCCCCCTTTAATGTTGAAGTTACAAAATATGAGTTTAAAATACAAACGGAAATCATTATTTTATAAAAATCTTTCGTTTACTTTTTCGTTTTACTGAACCTTTAAATTTGTCTCATTTTCTCACCAATACATAAGCATTTAAATTTTGATCATCTCTGTTTTAAAGTGATGTTAAATAATATAAAAGCAACTTCAGCTGGTTTTAAATTAAAAGTATGTTTTAGCGGTTAAAGTATACTTTTACATGTCAATAGTTAAAGTAAAGTGTACTTTTAAAGAAAGTAAAATTTTTAACTATTAAAGTACACTTTTTTTGCGACTATTGTTATGGCCCATTGAAATTAAAACTGTAAGTAAAGTTTTTGCTGGGTAATTTTTCCTTTAAAATATATTTGAAACAAAAGGCTGACTGAGTTTGCATAGTTTTTATTTTATTCACATCTATAATAGATCGGTGGGATTTTTTTTCTGTGGTTGTACCTTTCAGGATACAGTAAGCATTTAAGGGTTAAAGTTTTGTGACAACTTTGATACTTAATAAGAAGAAACATAAATGTGAGTAGCAAGTATTTTCAGTATCTCTATTTACTTTGTTAATATTGACGAATATCCGCTCGTGTAATAATTAGATATTTGTTTTATTTCTTTCTTATTAAAATTTATTACTATACCATCGATTTATCATTCAAACATATTAAAAAGGACTCAATGTTATAATGATGCCAACGTGTTTCGTTTATCGCTTAAAATTATTAATACAATAATATAAATTTGAAAATTTACCATCTTATTCCAAAGTGTTTTAGTCATAGTAAATAATCTTCCACCTCATCATTTACTACACAAATGTTTCTTAATTCTTCATAAGTCCACAGGAATGCTACATGAGCTACAAAATTACAAAATAGGAACAAAAAACGTCTTAATAATGTACTTAATTAAGAAGAACAAAGTTAAATGGGGGCTTAACGTGGTATTAAAATGAATATTAAATGTACTCGTGTATACATAAATGCGAATAAATAGTTATGAATAAATTTAAAATTGTATTTTTTGTGCTAAACGAGATGGTGGTGCAATAAGTAAACTCTCTCGGATAATAAATTTTGATTAACCATTCCAGCGAATTTTGATAACGCCAATATTTCTTTACATTTTACAATAAAAATTAATTGTTGGCATTTGTAGTTTTTATGATTAAATGTTCGTTATGAGTAACATTAAGTATTAAATTCAGAATAAAATAAGACAAGCCAAATTTACTCTTGAAAGCAGATGCCTCATATACCTACTCTGGGTATATGGTTAGGTGTCAGGATATCCAGTAAGCTTAAGTAGTTAGTAATTTAGTAGAGCTTGAAGTGCATGCTTAGTAGTTCGATTATGACAAAGTTAGCAGACATTGTTTGTAATGCAAATTAATAATGTAAAACTTCTTGTGATTGAGTGACAATGACAACTAAACATATTTACTTGAGCACACATTGCTAATGTATTCATAGAGTCGAAAAGAAAGATTTTATTTGTACGAAATCTAATTTTAACATGACTATGACTAGTTCCGATACTGACAATTTTGGTAATAAATCATTTCAGAACTGTTCCTAATAGCATAGAACAATTATTATTAATAGCATAGAACAATTATTATTTTTATTTGAACTGTTAATTTTAAATCTTTGATATTTATTTTAATTTTCATTAAATTATTTTTACTGAAGGTAGTAATTGTTACATGAAAATTATTATGTATTAAAATTTATTGATAATTTTTCTTGGCTTAGGACTCGAACCTGGGTTGTTGGTTGAATTTACATATGTTTCGAGAAACACCACTTTCTCTCATCAGAATTCTTTACGTTCTCACTCTCTGCACCACTGCGGTGCCCGCTAGCCAACAGTCAAACATCAATCCTTTAACCAGTATTACCGGTGGTTCGAAATTTGCTGTAATTATCACCGCATTTACAAACAAAAGGTATTGGTCGCAACTCCAAACTAGATTAAGTACATTCACTCCAGAGCTAGTAACGGAACGGCTATAACGGAATATTTAACAATAATCATCTGTGAAAACTTTATTTATGCTAGTGGAAGCAGCGACAAGCAGGGCATTCAGTGGGTAAGCCGTTTTTTTAGGTTAGCTCTAGTTTTTGAAATATAGCGTTATTTAAAAAATTGGAAAAGGTAACTCAAACACTTTTCGGTTTAATAAATTAAGTAAAAAAACCGAAATTCGTCGCCAAAATTATCTTTAATCTGGACGTAAGTCGCTTTGGAAATAATTTGTTTTCTGGGCTGATTTCTGCTAAATTATCACAGACACATACTGAACATAAATATAAATGTTTGTGTTCCAAAATCACCAATTTCATATGCCTATAATAAAAATCTCACACTAAACTAACAAACCCTTGATTGTTTTGTTATCGATAATGCCAACTTTCATTTGCAGTTGCTCTCATCACTTTTCCATTCTAAAGCGTTTTTTAACAATTCTCTGCAATATGTATTCAACTGCTTAGCTGAGTAGTATTTTACAGTATTTTCTTTAAATTGATGTCACTTATTTATTAATTGGTTCCTTTTTTCTAGAAATGCATTTTCATTAGCTTTTCGCACCGCATACGGATTTTTATCAGAATCTAATATATCGAATTTGCTTAGTGCAAAAATTAGATTATTCTTTTTTCAGTATATTGAATTCTGATGGAAAACAAAAAATCTGAAACCTTCAGTAATGCATGCTAAAGGTTCACTAATGGGTTGAGATCTTTATCGGCAACTGGACCTGGCTCAATACACTTTATTAAAAAATAATGGTGCAGAATGATTAGTTGGGCATTTTCCAATCAAATTTTCCAGTATTCCAGTAAAAGCTTAATCTTAACATTAACTATCATTTCCGCCAGGACAATGATCCGTAAAAGAAGGCTTATAATCTGGCAATAACAACACATTTCGTAAAAACCGTATACATACATATATGTATATACAAATAAAGCAAAAATAAATTATCTTTCAACGCCGGTAAAAGAAATTCTAAATTAAATTCTTTTAACAATTCTTCGATGCCGACATTTATGACATTTCCTCAAAGTAAAACAAATAATTTTCCACGTACAATGTGGTCCCGTTTGATTTTTATTTAAAAAATGTAAATGTTTTGAAAAAATGCATAAATTGTCCAAAAATATTTTTAGGATTTTGCATTCAGATTGTTTGAACGACGCGTTTAGTATTCATTTATATAGCTAATCATTACGTTCAACGAAACATTTAAAATTTTCTAGTAAGAAATGAGTTGAATTGCCTCCTGCTTTTCTGAATGAGAAAAACGAATACAAGTTTTAATGATTTATTGTTAAAATATACCAATTTTTACGTGTCAAAATAAATCAGAAAGTGCAAAAAGAAAATCCTGTCATTTCCTGTCATTTTAATTTTTCTTTGTTTGAAAGTATTACGGTAAAGTGCCGTTCAAAATAATTGCAAGTATTTAATTAGTTTATCACTAAAAGAGATTAAATTGTAACGTTAAGTAGTGAAACATTTACAATGGAAGACAAACATCAATTTAGACTCGGCAAATCATAGTAGACTTACATCGAAGAAGTAAATCCCTGCGTGAATTAGGTAAAATCGTTGAAAGGCATCACTGTACATTAAAAAGAAGTTAAAGACAAGTATACCAAACACAATACCGTAGAAAATTTGCCTGGTGCAAAACGATCAAAGTATCTTACAAAAACTGAAGTAAGAGTTATAGTAAACGAAATAAAAAACATATGCGTTTATAATGCAAAGCAATACTTTTTGTCAATGTAAAAAAAAGACAATGACGTTTATGAACTCTAAAGAAATGGCAACTCAAGAACAAAGTCTTAAGTAATAAACATGACATATTAAAACAAAAATGGTCTGAGGTTGTATGGTGGCACCAGGGTTCGGTAATCTTAAATTTATAGAATCTATAATGAAAAAGAAATATTATCTCGACATTCTTAAAGGCATTGCTACACCTAATGTAGATAAATTGTAACAAGCACAGAACTGAATTTTCTGACAGGATAACAATCCTAAGCATATCCAATAAATACATAATACAGGATGAATGTCTGATTTCCATAAAAATCTACTTGATTAAGTTCTAGAAGATTGTCAGCTGTGATAAAGGCAAAAGGACTACATTTAATTTTTTACGTTCCTGTTAGTTTTATTTTTATGGAGCTTTGAAAACAAGAAAGTGTAGTGCACAAAATAAGCTATGAGTCACTGTATATTAGACAAATCCACGAAACAACTAAATAAATACTGGCTATTTTACAAAATAACAGCCTGTTTTTATAGAATGAATAAAAATAATAAAATCTCAATGCAAACTAATCCGTCACAAATTTGGTTTATTTCTTCATACTCGTATATGCATACATACATACATATGTATATATATGTACATATTTGTTAAGTCGTTGTAAATATTACAAGAACTTCGTTTAGTTTACTTGAATAAAGTCGAAACATATTTTCCTCAGTCATTTTGACGAATAGAATATAATTATTTCACTTCATCATAGAATATGTTTTATTTAATTAATAGTAATCAATTATTATTCAAAAAAAAAAAAAAACAAAAATGCTTAATAATAATTATGAACAAGGGAACAAATTATTTGCCATGGTCGGCCATCTAACGTTTTTTTTTTCAACTAGTGCTTATTTCGTGAATGATGCCTGATTTGACAGATAATTAGTTTTATCCTTCCGCTGAACGAATGTGGTTGTGTATACTCTTGAAGAACGCTGGGAAATATTGTGACATTGCCACACAGCCGAAGCTACACTCGATGTTTTGTGCCCTGTTTTTGAAGATCGCATTATCAGCCGCAGAGCTGATGTTGTTTGGCCGCCTCGGAGCTACAATTTGACACCGTTGGACTTTTATTTGTGGGGTGCTGTCAAAGATAAGTGTTACGCCGACAAGCCAGAGACAATTGACGCTTTAAGGGACAATATTCGTGAAGCCATTGGTGAAATACAGCTGCACACAATCGAGAATGTGCTTAAAAATTGGACCGATCGTGTAGGCTACTGCATGGCCAGCCGAGGCAGCCATTTGCATAAAATTATTTTCCATTATTAACCGGAAGGATTGTACTTTCAAATAAATAAAGAAATTTGAAAAAATATTCAGTAGTTTTTTTATAGCATTTTCAAAAAAAAAAGTTAATTGGCGGACCCTTTAATTATAAGTCAATGTACGTCTTACAAATTCTCAATTTATATTATTACATACGAGTATATACAATTACATCTAAATTTTATTGAATATTTCTTAAAAGTGGATCATTTTGGATTTTACATTTGTAAATTTTGTTGTATTAAGTTGTGTGTTTTAGACGTGAGAATGTTTTACACAGACGGACAGACGAAGAAATTTGCTCAAGAGACTAATGAACTTATTCATAAAAAAGTAAAGTAGACTTTAAATATACTTTAAGAAAATTGTATATGAAAATTTTGTCTAAAAGCACACTTCAAACCTACTCTATTTTTTTAATGAATACGGCAGTTAGCTTATAATTTCATAAGGCTCAGGAAAATGTACACTTTGTTGGGTTTCAGACGAATATTTCTTAATGTATTTACCCTCATTCACAACGTGTGTTGGGTACAAAAATGCTAAATATACATACATACATACTGCAATCCTTGAATGTAAATTTAAAAAGAAATCTGTTATATGTACATACGTATCTACATATACATATATATATCTGTCAATATATTTAATACCTGCCATGTATCTGCAGAATTCTTTGTGTAAATGGCTTTATTCGTCTTATTCTTCGTGTTTCTGTTGTATATTTGAAACATATTTAGCAGGTTTACATTATTGGTTCTAATTACTTTACTTTACATTAAAATGTAAATTGCTAAAAGATGTTTTTAAAATGAAATGGGTGCAGACGTGAACATTATATGTTTGTGTTTGCGCTGTTTGTAAGAAATATTGTAGATTTATAATTTTACATCTATATTCACGCAAATTTGTTTAAATATTGTGGCAAACATTAACATTTTAACAACTACTTAACAACTTACAAAAACAACCCACACACACACAAATACTAATATTTAAAATTTGATGAAAATAATAGAGTGGTCTAGTGAATGACTGAAATATTTAAATTTTATAATGCTCTCAGGATAGGTTTTATGTGCTCGCAGAGAAAGAGAGAAACAAAATACACAAAATAATAAAATTAAATAAAATGAATTTGAACGAAAAATAACAGCAGCAACAAAAATGAAAAAATATAAACATTTATTTGGCCGAAAGGACACACTTGGGTGCATTTATGGTAAAACTAAGGCAAATGTAAAATAACATTGAAATTGGCAGCTAAAATTAAACCAAAAGCCTTAAAACATAATATCATGATTCCTGTTGAACAACAACATAATCAGGACACACATCTAGCTGTACTATTCACTCACTACGCAGAGTAAAGAGTCCAACTATATGGCAGCCAGAGAGTGTGTAAGCATAGAAAAAGCTTGTTCTGTATTTTATGCTCTTAAATTTTATATGTTAAACAAGTGCTCTTATGTGTGTGTGTGGGAATTTGCTGCTACTAGTAGCATCCTTGCCGTAAGGATAAGCAAATAATGTGCGTGCGTGTCCTTATTAATATTGTAACGTTTGTCAGTTCAACGCTAGTCGGTGCAGTAGTAAGTAACGTCCGTTTCCTACGTGCGATTTATTACTGTGCGCTTCAACACATCAAAGCAAACCGAAAATATAACAACTCGTCGTCTTTAATGTCGTAATTATCGTCATCATCGTCGTAACTGTGTCAATTTGGATGTAAATATAAAAAAAGTGAAATGAAATATAACCACATTTTAAACACTACACATTTAATGTTGACCGTGTCCTCTAAATAAATTATCTCAATTTAGTGTTTCTTAAACACCACCTCCCCCTCATACCAGCAAAAGTGCTTCGAAACTGTGATGTTTGTTGCAAATGTGTCCCATAGTGTATGTGGTAGCACATGATGTTATTTACATGTGCAAGGTGTGTGCTTCCATCTAATGCCGCCGATTTTATAAATAAATTTAATCTATAAATATAAAATATTAAAAGTTAAATCCAAGTGGATTACTAATGGATGAATGTTGTTTATTCTTTGTGGCTACTACTGTTGCATTTATTACATCCGGTTCCGGTTGATATGACTCATTTTCCCTGAAGATCACAGCAACAACAACAACATGATACACTTAATTAAAATTTAAAAAAGTAAAAAAATACACAAAAGATAATTCATGTTGATTACAAAAATTTACAGTGTTTGCTTTGGACACAGTTTAGAAATTTTTAATTATTGGCCATTTATATCTGGATGAGTTTTCATTTATTTGTGTGTCTTGTGCTATTATGAATTTTTCTAATTTTTAATCCAAGAAAAACAAGAGAAAAAAATAATATAGAAAAAATTGTTTTGTTGGAATAATATGCAAATGATAATGTGTAAATGGTATGATGATGATAAAAAATATTTAATAAAAAATTGTGTTTGTTTGGCCACATAATTATAAAGTTAATTTATGATACAAAAATGATTGACCGGAAAAATAATAATAAATGCAAAATTATTTAAAAAATTGTAAAATACGTCTTTGTAAAAATTAAATAAATAAAAATACAAATTAATTATTATAAAATCGGAATACTCTATTATTGCAGGAGATCCATAAGTGAGAATGTGTAAATTATGAGAATGTTAATGTAGTTTAAGTGAAATGCAAATGGAAATTTATTTTTCATTTTAATTGAGATGAATTTTAATATAATGAATTAATTTAAATCCCAGCCAACAAACTAATTAAGTAAAATTCTTAAAAAATATTATTAATTAAATAATCATACAGTGAAAAAAATCATCGGTCAATATGCAATGTTTATGAAATAATGAAATTATTTTTTGATAAATACTACATACTCGTACAAAATACAATATATATAATACACATACAACATTTTGCATTATATATCTGAAACTAATGGGATTAATCTAAACTTGCATATTATGTGAATTCATTAACAATTCAATCATAGCTTCTTTATATTATTTAATTAAGTAAGTAAGTGTCATTAAAGATTTAAATAAAATATTTAATGCCAACAGGAATCTTTTTATTTAAATAGTATCGTGTAAATAAAAAGCCTATAAAATATTTTATCGTAATAATGACTTTAGTGGTAAAAATTCGTGTTTAAACTTTTAAGAAAGTGAATTAATCTAAAATGTAATAAAATTATTTTAAACATTTGTTTCCAAACGCATATTTAACGAAGTTTTTATTCAAATATTAAAACAAAAAACAATTTCTTGTGTATAATTGTTTTTATTTTTTTTTTTTTGTGTAGTTTAGAAAACAATTTTTATTTAACAGAAATCTCAGCAGCAAATATGTTTTCAATGATTTTTTCTTGCAAATAATTCACAGCAATTAACGTTTTTTTTTTTAAATTAAGGTTGACTACTGATTCGAAACAGTTAAAATGCCAAACGCTAAAGTTAATTTGGATTATTTCGGAACCTGCAGTGGTATTTACTGTTAAATTGGTAACGGTACTTTTGACCAATATTGCTTATTTTGATCATTTCGGTCTAACTTCAATGATTAATAAAGTTTAAAAAAATTTAAACTAACTCTTATTATATTTTAAATTTGTATATATAAATACGTTTGTACCCAATAAGCACAATTTTATTGTGAATACCAATGTTGGAATTCCAGTGTGAATCCAAGCTTGAATTACATTTGAAATCCATCCTCTTTCCAGTCTGAAATTCCATGCTTGAATTCAACGATAAACAGGTTCGGTTCGACTTGAATCATACTGTTATTCAAGGCTGGAATTACACTGTAATTGTTCGGCTGTAATTCAATTGTTAATTTTGCTGGATTCGCTATTGCATTCAATTGTGTTTCAACTGTAATTCAACATTGGAACTTGGAAATTGTGACTGGATTTCAAATGTAATGCCACTTGAATTCAAGCCAAAATGCTTATTGCGTATGTACATATATGTGAATTATTGACAAATCAGTATTTTCATAATTAAAATTACACTGTGGAACAAATTCAGGTTAGCAAAGGTCAGGTCGATTCTGAGAGTGAGGGGTGAAAATACCCGTATCGCGGCGTTTGTTTATGTTAATTCGAATTTTTTTTAATCGACCTTCGAACTTTGCACTCAAATGCCGATTTTCAGCATATTGATATTTTTTAAATCTGTAAAAGCCAAATTATTGCTAGAGACCTGTGCAAGAATTAAAATTTTTTTTAAAAATTGATTTAGAAAATGTTTGTGGTGTTTATGAAGCAAAAACCATATAAACAATATGCTCTAAATTCAACTTTGATTTCAATTTATGAAGTAGGAAAGAATTAAGTAAAATTTGGTTATGATTGGTTAAGGATATTGATTGATGTACATACGAGGTATGTTTCATATTTATAAGAACATTTATATTTGTTAAATTACATAAACTAACATGTTTATAGTGGATGTACCATCAATAAAATTAATTATAAATGTTCCTAGTACTGTGTTAATTGTAATAATAATATTTGTCAGAGTATTTCAAAATTATAAGAATATTTTTTTGTCAATTATGCGGAATTGTATGTAAATTTTATTTTATTCAAAATTCTAACATTTCTAATTTCTACTAAATTTTTAAAAAAACTTTTAATCAATATTGTTTAGCACATATTGCAGTGCTATTATGAAGAAACTCAATGGTTTTATATTAAGCTTATTCGAATGCTAGATAATTTAGAATTAAAGATTTTTCAGTTGTAGTGATTTAATTACTACTTGTGATAATTTTTAAATAACAAATCAATATTTCATTTTTGTTTTTTTTTAATTTTTTGTTGTCAAAATTTTGAATTGTGCGCAAAAACTGTGAAGGATTTTGATCACCTAGCACTTGACCACTCAATAGTCGTTTCAGCTTACGTTCATCAGACTCAGAAAATAGGGAGATAATTCTTGACTTTAATGTCTCATACCGAATTCCTGATTGACCATTATCTAGCAAATCACTGACAAGATCGAGTGTTCCGGGAGCAATGTTAGCCACCAGATAACGAAATTTTGTTTCATCTGATGTAATTCGTTGCAAACTGAATATGGTTTCAACTTGGAAAAACCATACTTTTGGATTTTTTTGCCAAAAGGGAGGAAACTTGATTGCTGAAGCTGCATCAATTTGAATAGAGTTGTCTCCTGAACTAGACGTGAAAACTGTTGGATGCGTTTGTGTTTGTTGTTGTATGTTTTCATTCCTTTCATCCTGAGCAACAGCATCTCCTGTTCCGTGCGATGGTGAATGAAATAAAGCCATCTTAAATGTTAATGATCACGTCGGGGTCACCAATTTTGGAGATGATGTATTTTTGTTTATGAAATATTCCACAAATTATTTTTTTTATAAAATTTATTTAAAAAATTTGTATGTGCCAGCCAATATGATTACAAAGACTAGTTTTATTTTTTAAGAAATTTAAAAAAAAAAAAATTAAAAAAAAACAAAAATGAAATATTGATTTGTTATTTAAAAATGGCTGAATTTCAGTTTATGGGGGACACCCCTAGAGAAAAAATCTAAATATGCCATCCCCTTCAGAATGTTCCCAGGAGTACGAAAATCATAATGAAAAAGGGGGCTCATGCCCCCTATGGGCGTGGCAGTCGAAAAACGACCCGGCCCACCTACGTAGACAATATGGGTATCAAATGAAAGCTAATGTCTTCACGATTCCAAAAATAGCCATAGTTGCCAGATCGGGCGGTTTTTGCAGCCGATACGGCCATTTTTGTTAAATAGGGGCGGGGGTGAAAAACGACCCATGCCACCTACTTAGGCAATATTGGTATCAAATGAAAGGAAATGTCTTCACGATTCCAAAAATACCCGTAGTTGCCAGATCGTCCAGAATTTGAGGAAGATATGTTAATTTTTATAAAATGGGGGAAGGACTTTTTTTGTTTATTTCTTTTTAGCTCAGAGGCCGAGCACTCGAGATCCCCGCCGTCTAGAATTAAGAAATACTGGAGTTAAAAACCCCTAAGCCCGGCCGTAGGCCGGTCACGCAGAAAAACTTTACTAAGCGAAGCCAGTATAACAAATTTTCATTAATCAATCAGAAGCTTTCAAGAGTTTTCCTCGTTTCTTAATTTTGTACTTATCCTCATTTAAAATGCTCATTTTTGTTTGTTTTTAACAAAATATAAGCAAAAAAAAAAAAAAAAAATTTCCCCCACCCCAAATTTTGCCAAAATGGCCATATCGGCTACAAAAATCGCCCGATCTGGCAACTACGGCTATTTTTGGAATCGTGAAGACATTAGCTTTCATTTGATACCCATATTGTCTACGTAGGTGCGCCGGGTCGTTTTTCGACTGCCACGCCCATAGGGGGCGTGAGCCCCCTTATTCATTATGATTTTCGCACTCCTGGGGTCATTTAAGGGGGCGTGGCATTTTTTTTTTTTTTTCCAGGGGTGTCCCCCATAAACTGAAATTTTGCCTTAAAAATTATCACAAGTAGTAATTAAATCACTACACAGTTTACCCAGTTTTTTTTTTTTTTTTTTAATACAATGGTGTGGATGGCAGGATTATGTTATTGTAATGTGTGGAATTGTATGTGATTCTAAAACAGGATTATTGGAGTCTAACGCTTTAAAAAATATTTAAGTTCCACAGTATCTTTAATAGATACTTTGCAAGTATTGTGAAATGAAAAACATTAAACTTTAATAAATGTTGAATGAAGAATTAATTGAAAATATTTTTTTTATTTATAAGATTCGAAAAAAATGCAAAAAAATTAAAAACTATAATTATACAAACATATACATTTTTACCACATAAATTCAATAAAGATTAAATTAGTCTATCTATTGAAAATAATGTATTCCAGACAATCAAATATGTGCTCCTATAATTTTAAATATGTATATGAAATTTTTAATAATCAGACTATTAATATCAACAATATTTTTTTTTTTTTGTAAAATTTCGCTTAATTTAATTTGGCCCTAATGGCCAGTTTTTAACTTCATATTTAAATACGAAATTAGTTAATTTTTACTTAAACTTAAGTTTTATTTAAATACGGTTTAATTTTTTCAGTCCTCTTCATCTTAATTCTTTGTTTTATTTGATATTTAGTTGATATTGATAATAACAAGCACAATGTTTTTATTCGCGGCAAGTTTATTAAATATTTTTTTCAAATATTAAAAAAAATTTCAATGCGAAATTTTCACAATTTGCAGAATTGTCAAAATCATATGGTAATATGAAAAAATTAAGTTGTATTTAGGTTCTATTTAAATGGACGTAGTCAGTGATTTAAGTTCTATTTATATATGATCTATAAAAATAAATTTGGTATTTAAACAGAACTTAAGCTTAAACACACTTTAATTTTTAAGTTAAAAACTGGCCATAAGGGCTTGATTTGAATGTATAACTACTACAGTAATGGAAAATTCAATACTATTGTACTATTTTCAGTACTTTTTCACAACATAAATACCACAGTACCCCCACATCATATTTAGTTGTCTTAGTTTGTTTTGCTTTGTTCCCTGTTTAGAAATCCAGCGTCACTATTTTTATAATCATTGACAACATTGGCTTCAAAACAAGAACATAAGGAATGCAAAAATTCGTTATTCATGTTATTTATTTGATCTGGGATAAGCTAATCTACAAAACTAAACAGATGCATAAAGAATTACAGTAGTTTGTGGTACTATTTTGATAAATTTTTGAAATTTCTTATGTTTCGTACATTTTTGTAATTCTCATTTCTTGTTTGAGAGTTTTTGTGTATCCTATGACTTTGAAAACTTCAAACATATTGGTGAACGATCTATTAATGATATGGCATTAACACTAACAAAATGCAGGCATGCTCATATGTTTATTATCTTAACCCACAACAAATAAAAATTTTTGAAACATATATTTTTACATAAAAATTATTTAATTTTTAGTTTGTTGTTATAAAAGTTTTTTTTTTATTAAACTGAATTAATTTTATTTTTGAAATATTTTTAAATGGAGTTTTAATTTTATTTTTGAATAAAAATATATGTTTCCTAAAAAGTACCAAACTGTTGAAAAAAGTAATATTTTTGTTGACGGTGAGTACCATTTAAACTTTTAATTTTTCCATCACTGAACTACTATAAACATTGGTAAACATAATTATTACTCACTAAACTTTTTGTTAAAAATTATAAAATTTTTAAATTTTGAAATGAAATATATTTTGTACATAGTATTCATGAATTTCTGTCAAATTGATTAGATACAAATTGCTTTAAGTGTACACTGCATTTGAAAAGTTTTCAACAAAATTTAAATTTTTATCATTACAGTTGTATGCTCGTATATCGCACAATGTATATTTATTTCCTCACATAAATACTCGAAGATTCAGAAAACTTTTTCAATTTATAATAAAAGCTAAATAAACAAAAAATAACAACATAGATTTATAGTAACTGCCAACTTTTTAAAGGTTGAGATTTACTTATAAACTAAAGAATATTTTTTACCTTTACTTTTAGTATTATTGAATATCTTTAGAAATTTACAATAAACATTAAAGTAAGTAATTTGAACTAAATATTACATATACGTAAAACATTTCATAATAAACTTATTAAAAAAAAATTACGACATTTTGTTGAGAAAATTAAGCTAATAATTTTTTTTACTAGTGATTATGGAATATGGATTCTTGGATTATTTTTTCACATTAACCGACCAAAATCTTACACACATTAGTTACTCTCGGTTAATATTGAAGTATGCACATGAAATAGAAAATTAGACCATTGCTGATCTGCCAATCTATACAAAATCCTAAAAACTCATTTCAAAAAAATGTTCTAAAATCTCTAAACATATGCTTAATTGTTAACATCGATTACTATTAACAAAATCGACGTATATAAATAAAAAATAAATAAATTTTACCCGCCTTCATATTTACATACATATGTACATGTTGAAATTAAAATATCCTTAATCCATTTAATCCATTTTTATTTAAAAAGATAAAATTACAAGTATATAAATGTATACGTATATAATTTTCCTATTAAAAAGACACAAATGTAAATAAATTAATTTTAAACCATTTTTATACCCTACACGAGCATAGTGTAACGCAAAAAAATATTAGTTCAACATCCACCTTAAAGTATATCGATTGACTCAGAATCACTCTCTGCCTCGATTTAACCAAAATAAAATCATTAAATAATGGCTACAATCTAAGTCTGATCAGGGCGCCTACTCACCACCAGAGGCGCTGCAATACTGTACTACTAATAAACATAACGCGCAATTACAGTGTTGTCATACGAAAAGCTTTTCTTTCCTTTCACTACCTATTCTTCTCCTACTTATTCCCTTTTTAAAGAAAGAAACACAATTAATTAATTAACATATAGGCAGATTAATTGCATGAGTGTTACTCATCTTTAAAAAAGTAGGTCCCTTAATTCACCTAGCGCAAATGTCATCCCGAAATAGGTGTTTATCGGTCATAAATGTTTGACTTATGAACGTATGCCAACAAATTTCTTCAGAAATAAGTTGTACATGAAGCCTAATCTCATCAACAAATCTTGTATAGATCCGACCAAAATTTACGATAGCTCTCATAAGGCCCGCTAGCGAAAATTTATTTAAAGAGCAAAACTCTCTTAAAAGTGTTGGTATCCAAATCATATTCAACATAAGCCTGTTTCATATACATATAAAAAGACTTGGCCCAGTTTTATAACGATCGGTCCATAATTATTCATAGCTGCCTATATATAAATATGTTACAATTGCTTATATCGAGATCAAATGTAACACAAGGAATATTTATATGCACAGAAGTCATGCCAGTGCATTTTTAGCTCCTATATAGAGCCTATTTTTTTAAATCTGTTTTTGCACATATACTGGATGTAGAGTATTATATTGTCGGGCGTGACTGGATATACTTTCTTACTTGTTCTTGCTGTTGAATGGCAGTTTAAAAGAGCAGTAACATTAAGGCTATGGAAGTATTCCACCGAATCAACTAATTGTTTAGTGATAAAATATAATAAATAAATTTTTATAACACACACAAATTACAAGTTTAATTCCTTTCATATCTTAAATGATTATTTTTATGTATTTAGTTTATGCGAAAGTATCACGTACCATTATCCATTTCCTACCGATATAAAATAACAATTTTTGAAATTCATAAATAGCAAGAAATTAATATGCTAAATAATTTATCTATACAATATAAATGGATATTAAAATCTTTGCATGACTTCTAAAGGTTTTCGAACCAAATATATTTTATTTAAAACAATAGGTTTTGCCCACCCACTGTTTGAAAAATAGAGGTCAACACAAATCACTTCCAAATGCGATTAAGTATAATTTCGTTTGAGATTTCCAAATCTACTAAATATTTATTAGTGTTTGTTTGGAAAAAATTAGCATAAATAAAAACTAAAACTTTGAAAACAAAAAACAAAAGCATATACATACATAAGAGTTCAAACTAACCAACGTTAATGTGTGGGATGAAAATTATATAACAAAAGTTGAGGAAATTATTATTTGGTTCCTTAATTCCAAAGGGGGTACCAAACCACTGCTTAAATGAAAAACTTACCAGGGCAGAAAATATGGTATACCAGAAATTGAGACGAAAGCGTAACATAAAAAATCGTTTCACAATCACTATAAATAGATTGAATTTAAGGAAATACTTTTATATGGCAATAGATTTGTTGTCTTCATGCCAACATACACAATGGCATTAAAAGTGTAATCTTCTACGGCCTCAATTTCAATATGAATATTATGTATTTATATTGAAAGACCCTTGCAAATTCATTCTAAGGAGAAAAACTGATGAATTTGGCACCATATGTACTCGTATCTATATGAATATTAAAATGGATTGATTTGCATTAATGCAAAAAAAAAACAATCGTACAAGAAAGAGGATTCTACGAAAAATTTTAAAAATTTAGAAATTTATTGAAGAAAAACATTTTCTTCAGTTATTTTGTAATTGCGAATTGTGGCCACTGATCTACGAGTACAATATTTTAATCACTTTAGATATATAGCTAGTATTCGTATTTCAACATATTTTAAAATTTCCTCAAGATCGTTGTCAAAATTCTTCTTTAGAATCATTATAAATTATTTTTTCTAGCTATATTTTGAATGTGGGTTTTTAACGAAATATTGTATTTTGGCAAAAATCTATTTAGGTTTGCCGTTTGTGCAATTGGGAAAACTTGCGAGACTTGTTTCATGAAGCCCCTTTTTAAGTCTTGTGCATCCTAACAACGTCAGTTTGTGAGGAACGAACGTCAGTTCAAAAATAAATTAAATTTAAAATTTTTGTTTTAAATGCCTTAAGAAAGTCAGATGTCACTATCTTAAGTTTCTTTTTTGGTTGTTTATAGAAAATCAACGTAATAGTGGAAGGCCAATGTAAGCGGCATGCGCTCGCGGGCGACAATCAGCTGTTCTTTTTGAACAAAAGTTGAACAAAATTCTACTTTGCCGCTTCTCACAGCATTGCCAGATTAAGTAAATTGCGATACTTCAAAATATTTGTATTAATAATTTTGTAAAACAACAAAACTTTTATTCACTGGTAATACTGTTGCTGCCCGCGGCCGCATGCCGCTTACATTAACCTTCCACTATAAGTCGGAAGAAGGAAGAAATTTTGGATGATTTCACTTATGTTCTTGCAGCTGGAGAATATTTTCGCCATGTGTTAATTATTCCATCCCGAAATCACACAATTTTCTTGATCAAATGTAAATAACAATCAACTGTTGAGTTCAATGCACAATTGAACAACGCAAGTTTAAGAGTCAAAATTGTTGGACAAATTTACGAAGTATGTGTAAATAATTTTACATGTAATTTTTGACAATTCATTTATGAGGGCATAAAAATGCACAGTTTGCGAGAATTTTAAATAATATTATGAGGACCCTTATTGCTTTTAAATACAAATTGTAATATTTAATTAAAAGTTTCTCTATTCATATATTGCAATGGAAGTATTTTTGATAGGAAATCTATGGAATATATGGAAATATGATTCTGCACCAGTGTCCAAAAATATTCCTTGTAATTTAACAAATGATACGATTATTAAATGTTTTGAACATACATATGTATGTACATCCATTTAAAATTACAAGTTTTGAAAGCCATTTCTAAAAAAAAATATTTTATTTGACAAGTATACTAATTTGACGTGGTAGTAAAAAATGATTAAGGACAGAAATGTAGCCATTACAGAGCCATGAACACCGGTATACAAAATGTTATGATCGGACTAAAAATAGCGACACAGTGACCATGCTTCTGAAAGTTTTTACATTATCTGTAATTCTAGGGGGTGACTGACAACTTTTTTTTGTATGGAAGTCAAACCAAGCTAGAGTATATTAAACATCGTCCCGTTACAACATACATATATTGATGAAAAAAAGTTACGGAAAAGGCGCACCGTTTATAAAGAAACTGATGAGATTAGTTTTATACACTATGATAAAAATTGTTTAATTTATTGTAAATCAATTTAGTTCTAGGAATATTTTCATTATTTTTATAATTCATAAACAAATTAACAAAAAAGTTCATAAAATTCAAAACAAAAATTAAAGGATTTAAATTTAAAAGTTTTGACATTTTTTTAAGTTTTTGATATGTAAATATTTTTGAATTCCTGTGCAAGTTTAAAGTTGAGCGCCATTTGCCAAAAATAAAATTTGTCTTTTTAATAGCATTGTGTGTTGACTGATTTTTGTTTTAAAGAAATAAAATATGCAGTTAGTTACAATTACAAAAAGCGTTTAAAAATTATTTTTCACTTTACCTTATTTCAGAAAAATTGTATGTCCTGCCAACCCTTGGAAATAAAAAATAAAAACAAGAATATAAAGAAACAAAATATAGTTAATTAAAACATTATAAAATTCAGTGAAGAAATGATAAAAAAAACTTGATATTTTTACCCAAGAAAATTAATGGTGTGATATTTCAAGCGAATGTTTTTTGTGTTTTTAATTTTAATTAAAAGGTATTTGAAAAATGTTACCATACAAAAGGGATGAAATTACAACATGAATCCTTAAAAAAAGTGTTAAGGCAGCATCAAAAATAATTTTTAAACAAACAAAAAAAAAATTAAAAAGTAAAACAAATAAACGACATAATTGAAGATGAAATTAAATAAAAACAACGCAAAATGTCTTAAAAAAAGGAAACAACTGCAAGGACATAAATCCAACAACAATAAGGATACAGGAACATAAATAAAAAATAACCCAAGCAGCAGACCCATCTACAAAAAGAGGACACCTTATATCTAATATACAGCAGAGTCTACTTGAATTGTAATTTGCGACAGTAATGAACAATTCTCATGTACTATTTTCAATAGAACAACAAAACCGAAAAGAATTATCTGATTGAGAACAAAAACAAGTATTTAAGGGATTTCCAAAAATAAAAGAAATCAAAGACGTGAACAAAATAAAAAAAACAAGGCACTAAAAAAAATAAGCACAAATAATTCGTTACACATTTTCCACTTATTGCCATTCAAAGTCAAAGTCAGTGTTGTGAAAAACATTAAAATACTTTTTTTCATCAAAATACTTACATATTTCTCGTGTTGTCTCGAAAGTCTCAAATATGAAAAGAAATCAAGTAAAATAAAAAGAATAAAGTGAAAAAATAACTAAAACGTAACAAGCTAAATCCTTTTATACTTTAAACAACGATACACAACCGACTTCCTCAACCGTAAATTCTCTTCCTGTTCACTATGTTTTTTCCTCAGCCGGCAATGTTGAGGAAAGTGTCGGTGGTATATGGATGTTTGCTGGTTTTGATTTTCGCGCAATTCTGGGTTGATGTTTTCTGTGGCGAAAAATTGGGTAAGTTCGTAAACAAGTAAGCGAAAGTTCAACAAAAATATACTTATTGTACAAACCTTTCATTCATCCATCCATCCATTCACACAAATAACAACAATTTATATACACTGACGCACACACAATTACTCTATAAAAATTTAAAGTATTGTCACACATGTCAAATAATTACTCAAAAAAGCGTAACCACTTGTTTTAGTACAAATCAAATAAAATAAGACTAAATATTAGTTGGGTCTTGAAGTACTGCACATTTAATCTAACACTATATTGAATAACAACTTTTATTAGTGCTTGTTTGGAAAACTGCCTTTATTAAAGACAAATCACAATAGAAGTATTTATTTTATATGACACTGTATGCTCTTACAAAACACTTGTAAGATTAAACATCGTCAAACAAATTTCTAAAATAGTGGTTACGCTTTTCCAAGTAAATATTTGCAATATGTGACCATTTCCGAGAGATTAATTTCTAGACGATTTTAAGGATTTATTTTAAATAAATTGTTTACCCGGGTTGTTTAACATGGGTGCTCTTTATCCGATTGGCCTAATATTTGGCAAAAGTATTTTTAAAGAAAAAAATAAGTTCCATCCAAAAATAAAATTAAATTTTATGGGCAGATCTAATGTATGAATGTATGTATATTTGCATGTACTAAAGGCTGTTAGTTACATATCCATACATACGTTTGTACTTACTTTCATGTCTGTGTACAAATAAATATTTGTATGTCTAAAAATGTTTAAAGAGTTTTTCAGAGAACTGAGATGATGTCTAATGGATCAAGCGTATAACATTCAGTTTTGTTTAAATTTCTCTGTACAATTATTATTTTTTTTTTTAACATTAGGTTAAAATATGCATTGTGGGTGCAGGACTTGTTAAGGCATTGGAGAAAACATAAAGTATCGATGTTCCCGGCTAATATGAAAGTTTGATTAATTTTAAGACTACGTTTCTCAATTTTTTTGTCCTGGGGTCAATATTGTGTGAGCTGGATCGAAGGATAAAAAAGTTGTTTTTAGAGGTTTTTTGATTTTTTCACATTTCCCGCAAGTTAACTATATGTAAATTTGGTATCATATGAAAGGTCATTGAAAGGCGCATTCAATGGGTTATTAAAAATTAAAAAAAATTTTAATTCAAAAATTTTGAAAATTTAGACAAAATTTTATTTTTTCATAGAATTTACTTAAATAAATAGTTGAAATCTCTTAATTATAAACATAATGCAATTTAACCCAAATGGGTTTTCTCGTTTTTTAAAATTCTACCTATTTCAATTTTTATTAATTTTTTTGACCCCAGGACAAACAAATTCAGAAACGTAGTCTTAAAATTAATCAAATTTTCATATTAGTCGGGAACATCGATACCTTATTTTTTCTCCATACAAACGGGGCCATACTGTACATATCGACACCTCAATTCCAAAGGATGCTATGTCGACTTAGCATGTTTTTAATTTTTCCCCTTTTTTGAATTCAGTATTCTTAAAGTTAAATTCTGTCAAATTTTGTTGTCTATCGTCCAACCCAGTCAAAAGTTATAAGCAAACATGTACTTAGCATATACATGACTGTTAAAAAAATCTCAATTCCAAAACGGTCCAAGTATACTTAGCATACTTTGGTTTGGAACTTTTTGTATTTGAGAGATTTGTATGTATACTTAACATATTATGGAATTAACATTTATTTGTGTCATGTTCTCTATGTATACTTACCATGATCAACACACAATTTGTTATACTTCTATGTATAGTTAGCAGGGTTTTCCCCTAACTTGAAAAAATAGCTTAATCGTCTATGTATACTTACAATGTTTTAGTTTGCACAAAGTAGTCATCGGAAGAGTATCAAAATTTTGTGTGTTTTTACGGATAAAATGAGTTCTCGGTCAAGAAAAATGCTAAAACTTGCCCAAAATATGGGCAAAGGTATTATTTATTTATATTTAATGTTAAAAGTTAAAATTATTCTATTATCTTTTGTAAAACAGAAGAATCGAAAATTAATAATATGACACATACCTGTGATGAAGGAAACATTGGTAAGTTAATAAAAAGTTGTGTGAATTTTGAAATTAAAATTTCCTTCTATATATTATAATTTAATTAGGGTATGCACAGGAATCTGTTGGACCATTCGGTTTGTTGTCACCTAATTTGTCACCTACATTATCACCAAATATGGATATTGCACACAGTGATACCAGTTTCGGTATGTAAAATTGTGTATAATTTATATAATTTATAGTAAAACCTAATACTTTTAGAAGCGTTCCCTGAGAGTGCCAGCGAATATGACCCAACAAGTGATACATCTGATACAGATTCATTGGAATCGACACCAGCTTTCAGCCCTATCACACCGAAAATGGCAAATAAGCAACTAAACCCAGATTTGAATACACCACTTGAAAAGAACTTCTGCAAGAAACCAAGACCATCAGAGTGGCGTAAAAATAAAGCAAAAGCTTTAAAATGTCAAGGTAAGGAGTATTTAAATGCAAGTGGCAGTTTAAAACCACGAAAAGAATTAAAAAAGGGTTGTGGAGAGTACTGTAGAATGAAATGTTCCCAAAAAGTATCTGAGGAAAATAGAATTCAAATTTTTGAGAATTTTTATAAACTAAGCAATCAAGAACTTAAATGGGCTTATATTTCAAACTTAATAACATTATATCCAAAAAAGCTTTGCAGAAATAGTGAAAACTCACGTAAAACAGAATCAAGAAAGTACTTTCTGTCTTTTCAAAATGATAACATAGAAACAAAGATACCAGTATGCAAACCTATGTTTTTAAACACTCTTTCAATAACACACCAAACAGTTGAAACTGTAATACAAAAAATGCATTCAAATTCAGGGTTCATATCACCCGATAAAAGAGGAAAATTAACTAAGCCAAATCAACAAATAACTGAAATTAAAAAAATTGTAAAATTGCACGTTAACGAATTTCCGTTAGTGGAATCTCATTATTGCCGGAAAAGATCAAAAAAGATGTACTTAGATGGCGAGATCTCATCAGTAGCACAAATGTATCGTTTGTACGAAGAATGGTTCATTGAAAATTCCCATGATGTCGAGTTTAAGGCAACATTAGCACAATATCGTCAAACTTTTAAAAGTGCTTTTAACATATCATTTTATATTCCAAAAAAAGATAAATGCGATATATGCGAAAAGATGAAAAACTCAAATGAGCATGAAAAAAATCTCATTGATACTGAATTTAATCACCATTTATATTGCAAACAAAAATCCAGAGAGTTAAAAGATATGGACAAACAAGAAAGTATTGACAACGATAATGTTGTTACAGCTTGCTTTGATTTTCAAAAAATTCTATCGTCTCCCTGTGCTGATGTGAGCACATTTTATTATAAAAGAAAGTTGCATGCTTACAATTTCACGATCTTTGAGCTCAGCTCCAAGCTTGCATCTTGTTTCGTATGGGATGAAACTGTTGCAAAGAAAGGTTCTGTAGAAGTATCAAGCTGTCTGTTTCGGTTTATATCTAAAAACACCGAAAATAATGGTATTAAAAAATATAATTTTTGGTCAGATAACTGCGGCGGTCAAAATAAAAATAAGTCAGTGTTCGCATTTTATGTATGGATTTCACGTAAACTTAATATTGACATAAGTCACAAATTTCTGGAAAAGGGTCATACTCAAAACGAAGGCGATAGTGTTCATGCACTTATTGAGAACTGCAAGAAAAACAAACGTATCTACACTCCAAGGGAATGGTTCTCGTTAATTAGAAATGCTAAGAAGACAGAACCATTGTACGATGTAATCGAAATGGAAAACGAGGACTTTTTAAGTTTCAAACAATTTGTTTCAGTTACAAATTGGTCAAAAAATTCAAAAAATGAAAAAGTGAATCTATGCAAAATTAGAGAAGTTAAAGTATCTAAAGAAGAAAATTTTAAACTATTTTATAAATATGAATTCGACGAAGACTTTAAAGAAATTATTATCTATGATGAAACCAGAAAGCGAAGAAAGGAAAAATTAATTCCTGAAGAAATACCGCGCGCATATATATCACCATTTCCTATTACTGAAGAAAAGCGTAAAGACCTCATGCATCTATGTGACCAAAACTTAGTTCCAAAAGTTTACCAACAATTCTATAGGGAACTTAAGAGCGTGATAGGAAACGAGTATGTGGTCATGTCCGATAACGACATTTAAAAAATATTAAACTAGATTTTAAAGTACCTTACTTTCAAATATGTACGTGTATATTTCACTTAAAATTTTATGAATTAAAAATTAATAGTAACATGTTAAATGTAATACTTAGTGAGTTATTTTTATATTTTTTAGGTTTTTGTTGACTTTTATTATAAAAAGTTTATTTCTTAATGTTATCTTAATATATTTTGTTTGAACTGAATTGTACTGAATTGATATTATTTTACTTTATAATTAAAACAAAAAAAAAACATTTTAACACGCATAATTTAATATAAAATTAATAATTAAATATTAAAACTTCTTCTGAGTGTATTATTTTTATTTTTTTAGGTTTTAAATTTACTTTTATTATAAAAAGAATTTTTTTTAAGGTTATCTTAATATTTTTTTTTGAACTGAATTGATATTATTTTACTTTTTAATTAATAAAATAATAAAATTTTTAAAAATTTTATTTCATTTTAAACCAACTGTCGTCTAAGTAGGCAAATTCAATTTCACTTGCTAGATATGTTGCAAACCAAAAGATGTTATGTATACTTAGACGACCAAACAAAGAATGAAAGAAACATCAAAAACATGCTAAGTATACTTACACGACCTCTTTTTACGTTGTTGGTCGCGGTAAACTATGCTATGTCATTTTTACCTATGACAGCCTAAACATTTTAAAAATTTTATAATGCAAAAAAAATTGTATTAGCTTTTTAATAAAAATAGTGAAAGATTCAATGTTCTATTACTTATAGTTTCCGAGATATAACCTGTAAACTTTAAGTGCTTCTCCTGCAAAACTACTCTTTTCGACTTAGCATGTTCTGGAATTGAGGTGTCGATATGTATATATGTCTGTTCTTACCCGAAATAAGTAAAGAACCTGCAGCTGTTGATTTTTTTTATATTTTGAGTGTTGAGTTGTTGAGTGATTGTCTTAGGTACATATTAAAATTCGATTAGTGCTTATGACATAGTGCATCGAAGATGAAGAATTATTTCAGCCACTAACGCACAAACAAACCTTTTATTCAAGGGCAGGTATAATTTATATATACATATTTTAAAAACAATATGCCTTTTTATTTCTTTCTATTGGATTTGGTTCAATGCTTATTTAGTTGTTGAAATCTGTCGGAAGTATGGGTGGTAATTGTAAAAGTATGTACATATGTATATGATTGTATATTTACTTTTAATTTAAAATAGTCCTGTCAATAGCCAATATTGCCAATAATATTATCCATTCAAAAGTTTCAAAAATTATCTTGATGTTATTTTTATACCCACCACCAAACATATGGGGGTTATTACGTTTATAACACACTTCGATGGTCGTAGAGCCAAGAAGTCTATATAGTCTGGGTTCTTATAAGATTCTGAGACGATCTAGCCATGTCCATCCGTCTGTCCGCCTGTTGAAATCACGATAGAGCTTTGAAATAAAGATATAGAACTACGAAATTTTTACCACACATTATTTGATCCACCGAAATGTTTGGCATTGCAAATGGGCAAAATCGGTACTGTAGATTCCGAGTTATAGATCAAAGTTTCAGACTACCTCTACTTCCGAAAATCCCTTAAATGCGCATAAAACTCTTATAAAAATAACTAGTGGGTCGAAATTCAACAGAAGTAATCCATATTCACATCTTAATTGTCGTACTAAATTTCAGACCTGGGGGGTCTCAATTACATTTTGTATTTAATTACACCTATAATTACACAATTACATGTAATTGTAATTGAATTTTTTCAATTACAATTACATTTTTTTTGTAATTGAAAAAGAAGTAAAAATCAATTACAATTACATGCAATTGTAATTGAAGATTTCTTAAATTACAATTACATGTAATTGTAATTGAAGATTTCTTAAATTACAATTACATGTAATTGTAATTGGAAAAAATCCAATTATAATTACATTTAATTGGAAAAAAAAATTTTTCATTAAGTAATTTAAAAAAAAACATGTAATCATTACTTTTTTAAGTATTTATTGTCAAAAAAGTATTTAATTACAAAAATTATCAATTACATATTATAAAAAAATTTCATTCTACCGAACTTTGTACAATACATTTTAATAAATTCATAATTATTCTATATTTTTTTTTATACATCCAACAATTTTTTTTTCATATAATTTAGAAAATCGCTTTAAGAATTTTAAGTTTTATTTTATGGTTTTAAAAATGTAATTGAATTTTGTTCAATTACAAGTAATTATTTGTTGATTAATTACAATTACAATTACTTGTAATTAGTAATTGAACATTTTCAATTACAATTACATGTAATGTGTATTTGATTTTTTTCAATTAACAATTATAAGTAATTGTAATTGACTTTTTTCAATTACAATTACATTTTATTGTAATTGAGTTAAGTCCTTACTTTCAATTACAATTACTTGTAATTGTAATTTAGACTACCTCAATTACAAATTACATGTAATTGTGATTGTAATTGAAATGTAATTGAGATCCCCCAGGTCTGCTAAATTTCATGATGATCGTCCCATATTTGACAATAGCCCCCATATAAAGTCGAGTTCCGAAAATCATTTGAATGCACATTAATCCCTTATAAAAACCACTAGTTGAAATTCAACACAAATAGTCCATACACGAGGGCGGTTCGGAAACTTTTTGATCTGGCAGCTCTTTATATAGAAACAAATGTACAAAAAAGACGCATCCGCGTTTTTTTACAATGGAAAAAATTAGAAATTCGTGGTGTCATTAAATATTTAAATCAAAAAGGTTTATCGAGACAACGAATTTATAATGATATGGTGAATGTGTTAGGTGAAAATGCTCCTTCATATGCAACAGTATAAAATTTGATTGCTGAATTCAAACGTGGTCCTACAAGCATTGAGGATAAACCACGTAGTGGACGCCCTACCATAAATCTCTTATAAAAACCAGTATTGCCTTGATATTCCACACAAAAAATTTGCATATACATATAAAGTAAATCGCTTTATGTTACACGCTGCAAAAATATAAACAAAGTGTAAATTCTTGATTATAATTGTAATATTCATACGATCCTTTTAAATATCGTTATTGCGATAAACTTCAACTAAAACAAACCTAAAATAAAAAAAACAAGTAAGAGTGCTATATTCGGCTGTGCCGAATCTTAAATACCCTTCACCTAAGCGTAATAAGTAATACAGAAACTACACTAGACTAGAATATCCTAATTCTGTGTTTTCTATTCAGTGTTAGTGTTAGTATTTGATATATTGTTTGAAACACAATTTTACGACCAACATAATTTATGTTAAATATTTTGAAATGTTGTCTAATTTTTACCATTTTTAATATATTTAATTACCAATTCTTACCATAATTTACAGAGTCTGTCTGATGTTCATAATAATCTTCAGTGTAATTTAACAAACAGAGTATAAAGAACAAACAGAGTATAAAAAAAGGGTACAATTCGATTTTAGTGATTTTGCTCAAAAAAAAAAAAAAAAAAAACAAAATTAAATAGGGCTTTTAGAGGAGATACCAGCAAAAGAAAAATTTGTTGGCGGTCACGCCTATTTTCGAGGGGGCGGGCCCTTAAAGTTGAAAATACATAGGCCTATATCTCGGGAACTACTGGGTGTCTGATAATTTGTAATGCATTAAATAAAAGGTATTAAAAATACCTTTCCAACGATATATATCATGATTATAAAATATGGACCGAATATGGGTTAAATCCGAAAAGAATATTTTTTGACCCGAATTTATTTGTTTTTTGGAAATGATTCTATATGGCAGGTATGACAAATTATGGGCCGATCTTCTTAAATTTTGGAACAGTTATTTTCATGCATATGAGGATATTTCACGTCAAATTTCAACATAATAACGGTATATATACGATATATATTAGTATTAACGTGGATTTCGAGAGTGGACCATATATGGGGGATATAGTCAAATATGGACCGATATTCTCAAAATCCAGCAGTTAGATTTAGGCATGTATGTAAATGATCCGTGTAAAATTTTGGATTGGTACCCTTATTTATAAGCGATTTATGAGTATTAAAGTGATTTTCGGAATAGGGCTTTATATGGGGCATACGGTTAAAAATAGACCGAAATTCACAAAATTTTGTGGGATGATTTTTGTATATATTAAAATGATCTGTGCAAAGTTTTGAGTCGGTACCGATATTTATACAATATATATACGGAAAAATGTCTTTTTCAGATGTGGTCCTTGTATGGGAGCTATGACCAGTTCTGGGCCGACCACCATAAAATTTAGTACAACAATTTATTTGCCTATAAAAAGTATTTCTGTCAAATTTTAGCCGTTTAACATTATTTATATCTCTTTTATACGTATTTAAGTGAATTTTGTAAGTGGACTTTATATGGGGTCTATGGTCAAACATGGACCGAATTAAAAAAAAATTCGTTTTGCGATTTCTTTTTGTATAAAACTTATTTTTGCTGAATTTTGTCTTGATATTCCAATTTTATAGGCATTTATTTATCATTAAGCCATATTTCGGGAATATATATATTTGTATGGGGGCTATAAGAAATCATGGACCGATTCTTACTATTTTCCGCACACTTTCTTCTTTTATAGTACAAACAACGTATACAAAATTTCATGGTATTATCTGCAATAGTTTTCAAAATATTGCAATAAAATGGATGAAAAATATCAAATTTTTATGGAGGTGGTCTCACATATAGGTTCATAACTCTGGTTAACCTAAACCGATTTTGCTGATTTTAAATAGCAAACTTCTCGAAAGCACTTCTGACAGAATTATTGAAGGTTTGGATCCCCAGTATATCTGGGGACTTCAAAAAACTGATTTCAACAGACAGACAGACAGAAAGACAGACAGACGGACATGGCTTAATCGACTTCGCTATCTATAAGGATCCAGAATATATATACTTTATAGGGTCGGAAAATTTTTTTGTGGAAATTACACACGGAATGACAAACTTATATATACCCTTCTCACGATAGTGAAGGGTATAATAAATTACTGTAAAATATTGTAAGAAGTTCGCCTAATAATCGTGATGCCAGCCTTTATCAATTTTATCAAAATTGCATATTTCACACTTCAGAGCAGAATGACAGATAATGATCTACAACTGCACTCTAATGTCACCAATCATAGTTGACACTGCACAAAATATTTAACAGTATTACCAGAATTAAAATACAAGAAATAAATTTATATACGTATTAAAAGCGGTTGAATTAATAAGTGTAACTAATAATTTGGCCACCCACTGTACTTTTTGTTTTTGTTACTGTTGTATTTAATGCTAAAGAAACTTATTCAGTTCTATTTTCGTATTCATCACTAAGTACTTAAACATAAAATATTTGCTGTTTGATACAAAATCCTTTTAATTTTTAACATACCCTTCGAAGTGTATTTATATGTAACACAATAATGGCTTTGTTTAATACTTAAACTCCATTATTATATTTTCTTGTTAATTTTTCTACGAACAAATAACCATAAGGTACCGAAAATTAAGATGTCTCGTATCCATTTTTTGTTAGCAGTGAGATACAATTTTTAAATGAATGGTAATTATCTAAATTAGATTAATTAATTATATAAGGAATTCTTTGTTGTGTGAAAACATTTCGCTACTTGAATTTACCAAGCTTGACTTTTTGAATCGATAGAAAAGTTGTGTTAACATTTCGGTTTGCATAAAAATTTTAATAAGTTTAATGAATATTAAAAAATATAATTTATTTTATATTTTAATAAATTCAATGAACTTAATTATTGAGCATATAAGACATCAGTTATTGACAAAATTTTGTTTTTTTAAGTTTTTTTCAAAGTGCGGTTTTTATTTAGTATTTTATTGCGATTAATATACATATACAGATTTAAATAACTTAACCTAATAATTGTGGCGTTTGAAGTTCCCAAGTTGCTGTAAGTATTGTGAAAAATTATTTAATTACTATTTACTGTAAGCTCAAAAAAATCTCTGTCTTAAGGTAAGTTTAGACGATATGTTGAATCAGCATATATATGCTGACAGCCATATGATTACAATTAGCAGCAAATTCCTATGTCATAAGTTAGACGTTTACACGATATGTTAAAAGTAGCAAATTTTTTGATGTCAGCATATGTCAGCAAATGAAATGTCAACATATGAGTTAGCATACGATTTTTGTGTTTATACGATATGTTGAATTTTATGTGGTGCTACATATGCTGAGTCGTATAAACATTTGTTTGTGAAATTAGTCAGTTTGACAACATTTTTCAATTATTATTCAACTTCTGTATTTTATGTGAAATTTTTTAAATAAAAGTAAATAATAAAAATATCAATAAAAAAAAACATAAATGATGACGTGGGAGGAAATTGGTCTAGCTATTGCGTTTTTAAGCAAATTTTTATATGCAAATCTGTCTTATGGCCGAATTCACAGTCTTTAGTTAGCTAATGGCAAAGGCTTAACTAATGATTCTTTATTCGCAATGCTTAGTTTGCCATAAGAATAACAAGTATTAGTTAAAGAACAGTTAGTATATTAGTTTACCAATGGTTAACTAATGACTGAGAATTCGGCCATTAATAAACGTTTGTTAAATTTAATAATCGTTTTTGAATAAGGGGGTTATTGTTTATTTCTAGAGACCTGGGGCCAAATTATCGCATTCGATATCGAGTAAAATTGATCGAAATTTTCTTATTTGAGATTATGGCATACGATATCGAGCAAGAAATTTAGTAAATTTTATCATAATTTCGATATCGAAATCATTTTTCGATACGTTAGCTCATTCGATCACCAATGCGGTAATTTGTCGATTAATTTGAACAATGCCGCCGGCCATTATATTGCGTTTTGTGTTCTTGTGTGTGTATGTGTGTAGGTACATATGCAACAAGAATTGTATTTACATAAAAAAAACTATCGGCAGGTGGGCTTAAAGGTCGTGATACACTATCGTACACAATCGTACGATTCATTCAGTGGAAAATCTGACCGATTTCTATCACACTCAAAAAAAATCGCAACAAAGTCTGTCATAGGTGCCACACTATTACACAAAAAAGATTCAAAAACATATGTTTTTGCTAATGTCAACAAACGCAGTTTTCCGCCATTTAAATTAATATTTGTGTTCAATTAGTTTGTTGTTATATGTGAATATAATAAATTGTATAAACTATACAAACAATTAAAAAATGTTAAACGTCGTCTGTCCTTTAGATTATAATTTGTGATTTAAATCAATGAAGCCGACATTGTTGTTTTCTTATCAGCTTTATTAGAAAATACAACTCTGATCGCATATGAATTTGCCGTATGCTGAAAAGCTTGCATACGCTTTTCAACAAATAACATATCTGTCAACATACGCAGGAAATTTGTCAAACACTTATAATATGCTGTTTACACGATATGCTAAAATTACCAACATACGTTTGTTGGCATTGTTAACAAAGTGTTAGCAAATGTTGTTAAACATACGTATGCTGAAAAAATCTTGCGTTTACACGATATGTAAGCACTTGTCACAAATTTTTCAGCATAAATATGCTGATTCAACATATCGTCTATACTTAGCTTTATGTCAATTAACTAAATGATACCACAGAGATAAAATTGTTTAGCTTTTATTTTGCCGCAAAAGTTGTCAGACAAACATCTATAAGTTTTTCTTGCCTTTTTTTCTTCTACTTTAAATATAACTGGAGATCCAATTAGGATGTTTATTAGGATGTTATGATAAAACTCAGCCATCCAGTCGTTGTTTAAATACGTTCTTTCATTATTACTGTCTGTACTGAAATTAGTGTTTTGGTGTATTATATATAACATTTCTTATATAATCGATTCGTTCTGTAGTAAATAACTGTTTTAAAAGTTTTAAGATAATGTATATGTTTATAGTATTATATAAACTTGTAAATACTTAACACTACAATATACCATATTTATTTGATAAAGTACGAGTGAGTGTAAGACTGAAAGACACATGTAAGTGTGTCGTACATCTGGAGTTGCACTGTACTTTGCATTGATATTGATGACACATACATACATATGCTTTTTTAATGCTGTATAAAAGTGTTGCAAAAAGTTAAAATATGTATTTCAATAAAAAAATTACTCATTTTAAAAAAATAACCAAATGGTAACACTAAAATCATAAACTGATTGGGAAATTTAAAACAAAAAATGTCTAGAAAAATATAACTTCACAATGGTATTCTTCGAGTTATTAATTAAAAAATGAACTCAAGCCAAAATATTGAAACATTTTCTCTAATAACAAAAAAATAAAGTTCATAAACAACAAATTTAAATAATGGATATTGTTGTACATATATAATTTATGAAAATGTTTGCATTAAACAATAAATTATTTTGTTTGTTTTGTACTTGTATAATAATTTTATATACATATGTATTGAGTTTTGTATATTTGTTTTGATATTTTACTTTTGGCATTTTAAAGGCTTGATAACATAAATATACGACTTCAAAATTGTGATCAAAATCCGATAGTATATGTATCGTATAATGTACAACATACAACATCGCTTGTGAATTGAACTATTGTTTTGGAAGTGTATGTAACTAAATATCCACTTTTTTGTAACAAAGTTTTAAAACACAAAATGTTACAAATGTAATGAGAGTCATTAAGTCAAATGTAGCTAATTTCTAAGATCAGCAACTTTTTGATTTTTTTTTTCACGAAAAGGAGAATAATTTTTTAACAAAAACATCATAATTTAACTACAAATTACAGATATGCGTTTTCTTTAGCGTGAGGTCCTTAAAACGATTCATCCTCATTAGTCTTTATGTCAACAATGAATATGCTCCTAAAATATTGTTTTTTATTTATTAAAAATTTTTTTTTTTGAAAAAATCCACAAGCAGTTTATGTAAATCATTCTCTAAATATCCAACCGGCATACCCGGGTAGGCGCAGAATAATTCAAGCAATTTTTGGATTCAAAATTCAAATGTCTTATAATTTGGCGATTTTGTGAACGCATCTGGACTTCCCTCATAGCCAGTTCTATTTGTTGAGAATTAAAGGCTGTGATTATTGTTCATGTAGATATTATTAAAAAATGCTAAGGGTCATATATTTGTCCTCCTTTTTGTTGTGTATTCTCCAAGACATTTGTCCATGTTGTCAACTCCACCTTTGCTTTTGTTGTAATCCAATATTTTGTTTTACACCTCCAACTTTGCTATTATAATGAGATGTAGATAGAAGCATATATGAACAATATTTAAATTTAACAACTAAAGATTCAACTTCTCTTACTTTCGTATGAGACAATTCAGCTGGAACAAATGTTCGCGTTTCGTTCACGGTGGTCAAGATAGACAAGTTATAGTCAACATCAAAGAGGAGGCTAAATTGTAACCTTAAAAAAAAATTGTCATATATGATGTTTCCTCAACTTCCACGCAAAAGTTTACAATACAAATCGTGAACGACACGTTTACCCTGAATTTTTTTTCTTTCTTCAGAAGGCGCCAACCCTGTATACGAGGTGTGATCAAAAAATACCCGTTATTTTCACTTTTTTCAAAAAGTATTTATTTATTCATCAATAACTTTCTTGTTCCCTTCAAAGTAATCCTCCTCAGATATAATACACTTATGCCAGAGTTTTTTTTCCTATCCTCGAAGTACTTCTGAAACGCGCTTTTTGGTATCGCCAACAGCTCCTGTTTCGATTTTCTTTTATCTCCTCAATCATAGCAAACCGCATTCCTCTTGTCTTCAGTTTTGGAAAGAGGAAAAAGTCAGCGGGGGCCAAGTCCGGTGTATACGGTGGTTTTGTTTTTGGCCAAAAACTCACGCACAAACATCGATGTGTGCGTTATCATGGTGCAAAATCCATGATTGGGTTTTCCACAATTCTGTGCGTTTCTGACGAATTGCTTCGCGCAAACGGCGCATAACTTCAAGGTAGTATTCCTTATTGACCGTACGACCTTGTGACAAGAATTAATTATGCATCACGCCATTTCAGTCAAAGAAAACAGTGAGCAAAACATTCACATTTGACCGAACTTGGTTAATTTCATAGCCATACACCCATGATTTGTCACCAGTTATTACCTTTTTGAGGAAATCTGGATCGTCGTTGACGATATTTAACAGTTCCTGAGCGATGTCCATGCGACGACGTTGTTTTTTTGCTGCCGCACGTTTCATGCCTAAAACATCCGAAAAAATTGCTTGGCATGAGCCGAACGATATGCCAACATCATCAGCAACCTTTTTGACAGTAATTCGACAATTATCCAAAATCATTTTCTTCACTGCTTCAATGTTTTCATCGGTTGTTGACTTGTTTGGGCGACCAGGACGAGCATCATCATTGACATCTTCTGGGCCTTTCTTAAACCGGTTATACCACAATTGAACTTGTGTTCTGCTCATTGTAGACTCGCCAACCGCCACAGTCAACATTTCAAATGTCCTTGCGTATTTAATTTAATTTTTTACACAAAACTTAATACAGTTTCTTTGATCCATTTTTTCGAATAGTAAAAAATCGAAGAGCACACCAAAACACGACCAGCCTTTTTATCTGTCAAAAACAAACTGTACCAACATAACAGAAACAAAATGCGAAAATCGAACATACGTAACTCACGAAATATGAAAGTAACGGTTATTTTTTGATCAGACCTCTTATAATTTTCACTTAGGGGATAATTTGTAAGAGCATGATAAGCCCACCAGACCTTTTTCCATATTTCGCCGGTGTTGAAGGAATATACTGTGTGAACTCAGTTCCCCCACGAAACGGTAAAAGCTACTCGTCAATCTGATGTTGCCTCCTGCTACATAGTTATGTTGTAGGTTTCGGTCTAACATTAGAAATATGTCAGATATGGTGGTACTGGCGTTACTATTGTCAAATGTTAAGGCCCAAATACGTTAAATACCCATCGATGCTCGATACAAGGGATGAGAATTAGTTATAATATTCACATGTTGCAACTGAATCATTTTGCTGATAAAAATAAAAAACATTAGGTCAATATAAGCAAATTCACTTGTAAAATATACGACATACCCGGGGATGACGATTGTATACATAACGAAAACTTTTTGGTTGTAGACACAAAGGTTAAACTTGGAAAATTAATTTTTATTTACATGAAACACTCTTGCTTTTGATTTTCTTATTTAAAAGTCATTTATGAAGGTGAGATTGATATAAAGGTAATTCTCCATTTGGTAGCTACGGTAATTATGAACTGATCATCCCATAAATATGAAATAGTGATTCAGGTTTGTAAAACAGATTACTTGATGTAAATTACTTCTCTATATCAACATTTAAGACATTAATTTACAGCCTCATACGAGAGCTATTATGCACCAACCCTCCTAAAATTTAGAAGCATGATTCTGTTTGTTATTCACTTTATTTTCATTATTTTCTGATTTCCCAAAACCTTATATGGTTACGCCATTATAAGTTATGCTTATATCAAATTTTGTGTAACAGCGCTTGGTCCATTCCAACCTTAGGCAAGTGTGTGGATTCAACTTGAGTCTAAATAATAAATTTATTCCTCACATTAAAATAAACATAAGTTCAAACAATTACAAAATTTTAAAATTAAATAAAAACCAACATTTGTTTCCCTAGTTCACTGCATTAATTATTTCCTAAAGTCAAAAATCTCCATTTTGCGAACTTATCAGTCAATAAGCCAATAACAAATAAATCAATAGTCTCAAACAGTGTGACCATTTTAGCATTTTTTCGAATTAAATTAGCTAATTTTATTTTAATTTAGCTGCAAAATTTTACATTTAGCATGTGGCATTTTCTGTAGCATTTTTAAAAATACAAATTTATTTTCTGTTGAAAATAGCATGAAAATAAAATAAAGGAAATTATATGAACATTTTAAAAAATAAATGACAAATTTATCAACAGATGAAATTACAACTTTTGCAAATGGCAAAAATTAACTTTATATGAGTGGGAAAACCAAAACTCAACTGTAGAATTTTGGTTGCAAGTTTGTGAACACGGAACAGCCATTTATCATTTGTTATGAATATGTTTTGCCATTTAATAATTCAGAAGTTAAACATATATTAAGTGGAATGAATTCTATAAAAACCAAATAAGAAAGTATAGTCGGTCAAGTCCGAGTATATAATACCGTTGGTTGGTTGGTTGGTTGGTTTACGTGGTAGTTCACTACGTGTGAACACTTAAGTAGAGTCGAAGGGACTAGTGCTGGCAAATTCTACTACTTTCCATTACTCAATAATATTCAATACTTTTCATTTGGGTACTCAATACTACTCCATACTTTTAACGGATTTTTTGAAAATTTAACGCATAGTTTTTATCTGCAAATTGAAATAGTTTCTTCAAAAAATAAAAATAGATCTTTAACTATTATTGCTTTTGTATGTCTTTTATTATTATATCAAAAATATATGTAAAGCTAACTTTTAATTCAACATTAACAACAACTTAAGAAGTAACTAAAATAAATTCTGTGGAAAATTAATGAACATTGTTGTCTTTTTATACACTATTTTACCCATTCAACTTGCTTAAAAATACAACTCAGAAAGTATCGAGTAACTACTTTTGAGTATTGACTATCCAAAAAAAATGGCAAATACTCTATACTCGGTAGCCATTACTCAATACTTTTCCAGCACTAGAAGGGACCCCGTTTTAAAAGACCACACCACTCGTCAGATTCAATGTCGTATAAAACATACTGTAGCTAATATGTGTGTACAAAAAAGTCGTGTCCTGCTAGACCCAACCTGTAGCTGTGAGATATCTCAGTAGGTCATTGAGTTTTGACCCGACTACCTCACCAAGGTTGTTCAATGTATACTTTCCCATGAATTTAACTTGACACTCAGGGCTGGGCATTCACAGAGAAGGTGGAAAATCGTTTCCTCTTTTTCCCTATCCTTACAACTACGACAATTGCCGTTAAAAGGGAGTGCCAGGCGATTTGCGTGCTTGCCTAATGGCCAGTGTCCCGTTAATACTGCCATCAATCTTGATATATCCTTCCTATTACGGGTTATCAGTTGCATAGTACATACGTTTCTCGTTAAAAGATGGTCACATCAACTTCGCTATCGTACATGTGTCTAAATTACGCCATCTATGCTCAGCCTTTGTAAGAAAATGTCTGAGGATGATACGTTTGATAGTCCCCAGTAGAATTGCTACTGAGACCACATTGGAGATATCTAAGACAGATCCCGTTCTGGCTAGTTCGTCTGCACGTTCATTGCCGTAGTGGTTCCTATGCGCAGGCACCCAGACCAAGGTAATGTCAGATAGACGACCTAGCCTTGACAGAGAATTCCTACATTGCCTAACTAGTGAAGATGAGATTGTGTAGGCATTAAGGGAGAGGAGTGCCGCCTGACTGTAGACAAAAATACCTATATTGTCGCTAATGTTATGATCGTGTAATGTATTACAAGCTGTCATAATTGCAAAAATTTCCGCCTGGAAAATACTCCACTCACAGAACTGTGCTCATCTTAGAACCTAGTGTCAGATTTGTGTACGAGATTACCCTATTCCTGGAGAACGTTTGAAGGCAATAGTTGTGGTAAACATGCACTACAATATTTTTTCTCTGCGTATATATGCATATATGAAACTTATTTGTATTGACTATTAGTAATTTTAAGATAGTTATGCCCTTTAAAGTGATTTTCAGTAGTGGACCTTGTATGCGAGCTAGGACAAATTATTGACAGATCTGCACAAAATGTGTAGGTATGATTAGGTTTTATATACAATCTATGTATTTGGATACGTTTATAAATCACAAATTTATGATATACAAAGCCCTATTTCGAGAGGACATTTGAATGGAGGCTAAGTGAAATAATGGACCAATCGAAATATCTTCAAAATGCGAAATTTAATTTGAGTAGGCCACCATTAAATCGAATCAGAAAGTGATTCTGAGTCGATTGGCGTTATAAACATCAGCACAAAGCCAATATACCCTCACTACTAAGGTGATGTAGGGTATAATGAAATAAGAAACATAATGATTTCATGACCGTACCATGAATTCAATTTTTTATGTAAGAAATGGATTAAAATGTTTTCAAATAACAGAAGACTTAATTAAGGCCTGATACAGTGAAACAAATTATGAAAATTACTCAAAAAATATTTAACAACTGAGTTATCTTTAGGTTTAGACTCCTGACGAGAGAGAGAGCCTTATTTAGTTTTGTTCTCGAGTTTAAAGTTGTATTATTTATATAAAAAGTTTATATTTTAATCATGCGTACCTCAAATTGTAAAAAATTATTTCAAGAAAGTATTTGAAAAAATTTAGCACATTTTTTGGCATTTTAGCCACTTAACTTTTTGGTCTCACTGGTCTCAAACAACCGATTATAACGGATAGAATTAAATTTCTTTAATTTAAACTAAAATTTATTTTATATACAAGGTGGCGCAAAAGTAAACTTCCGATGTTTTTTGGCTGTAATTAAAAAAAAAAAAAATAATGAAAAACTTTGATTTTTCTTGTGGATTATTTTCATTTGGTCTTTTAATTTTTTTTACATCAAGTCGTGAATATGATGTCATGTAAATGGCTGCCGCCACAGTTGATTGTCATTTGAGCCCTTTTTATGGCATTTTCCATCACTTTGGCCAAAACTTCCGGCGATAGGTCCTCACATTCTTGACGGATATTGTCTTTAAGATCTACAAGAGTCTGAGGCTTGTTGACATAAACCTGCTTTAACTATACTTTTCACATTTGTTTATTTTAATTATCTTTACATTTGATACTAAAAATAAATTTACATATTTACCCAAAATTAAACTTTGTTTTACCAATTTCTCATTAAAATTTTTAATTAAATATTTACGTTGTGCCAGACTTGAAAACAATATTTGTATTCAAGCAATTCGCTTGTTTATTTGCATTTAATAAACAGCTTAAAGGATGTGTTATATTTTATAATAACAATGGTCTTACCACAGTATGCCCACGCACCTGATATAATCTCTTACCCGTGTAATGCGTATGTACGTACAATCAAGTACATTTCCACTTATTCATTCTCTTATTCATCCGGTCGTTTTTTGGTTCGTTTGTTTGTTTGTTTTTTGGTTGGTCTTGTTCATTTATTATTGTTAAACACAGTGTAAATAAACTGCAGATAATTAGCATCTGTTTAAGTTTTATCTCATTCACATCTCGATGATGTATTTGTACCTTTTGTATGTTTGTGTGTGCACGTGTAATATTTTTTACTCGCTCTTGGCATAGAAGTTGCCATAAAATTTAATGTTCGTTATTTTCTTTGGCAATTCTAACAAGTGTATGGAAATTAACTGCGGCTGCCACATCTTACAACAATGCATGGAATTTTAATTATAGTCAATTTAATCGCCTTAAACGAATATTTGTATTTAATCACGTATGCTTATAATTCATTTAGAATTAAATGTTTACCTCTAAACACACGAATATATGCATAAATACATGTACATATGTATGTATTTACATTAGGGTGGCTTCTGCAATTTTCAACAAATTTAAAACAAAAATTCAGTTTTTAAAAACAAATTTTTTGAGGACAAATACCGGCGTTTATCACTTGAAAATCAAAAACAAAATATTAAAAATTAAAAAATGTTTCCAATTAAAATGCAAAAACAATGTACAACCTCTAAATGTTATTCGGTTTATCTTTTTTAGATAATGGAGAATAATTTTACACCTTGCGAGCATCCAAAAATTGCAAAATAAGGGCCACTCTATTGTACACATTACAAACACTCTAATTTATCCATTGTTAACACATTGAAATAAAATGAAGAAAATAAATAAATTAAGTAAATCGCTTTTTTATTGTGAAAAAACTAATTAAAATTAAATACTACAAGTTAGAGTGCTATATTCGGCTGTGCCGATACTTTAATACCTTCTACCTACGAGTAAACGTAATAAGAAATATTGAAACTACACTGGGGCCAAATTACCGCATTCGATATCGAGTAAAATTGATCGTAATTTTCTTATTTTAGATTATGTTATTCGATATCGAGCAAGAAATTTAGTACATTTTATCATAATTTCGATATCGAAATCATTTTTCGATACGATAGCTCATTCGATCACGAATGCGGTAATATGGCCCCTGGTTTTAGGACTAGAATATCTTATTCTGTGTTTTCTATTCAGTGTTAGTGCAAATTTTATTATTATTTTATATATTGTTTGAAAGACAATATTACCTGTTGGACGTAATTCACTAATATGATTTTATTTTAAATGTTTAGAAATTTTATCTAATTTCGACCAGTTATAATTGATGTACTTACCGATTCCTACAGTAATTTACAGAGTATAAAAAAGGCTTTTTTGTTTGAACTTTGACCCCCTCTAACTCCGGCACTTCTGGACTAATAGAGCTGAAAGTTTGTGTTTGGCCTACTATCCAATAGTACTAACCTTGGTGCAAATTTCATCCAAATCGGAAGACATCGATTTTTGAAATTGGGCCACTTGACGTAAAATTCACCATATACAAAAAATATGCCAACTAATTTGATTACGATCGGTCTATAACAAAGCTAGATTTACACGATTTTTTTTTTTTTTGTTTGCTTTTAATTATTTATTGAATCTTCATATATGAAATAACAATAAGTATTCAAATCTTAATACTAAACAGAAAATAATAAGCCCAGCCAGTGCTAGACAAAAATTTTTATGATACTAAAAAATTTCACATCAACTGATCCAGTCATCTGTTTTGCGCTTGAGTTAAAGCAAGGGTATCCCTCCTTCTCAACCGATTGTGGCCACTAAAGTTAAGAATGTCTCTTGCAAGTGGGTTTGGATGGTGTTCAAGTTTGCTGAATTTGACGCATATTTTGTAAATTCGACTTTTACTAATGGCACGCCTAGATCTTTGTGGATTCGAGAATTTTTAACATACCATGGAGCTGCAGTAATTGTACGTAGAATTTTATTTTGACCCCTTTGAATTTTTTCAATGTTGGATGCTGAGGCAGTACCCCATAATTGAATTCCACAGCACCAGATTGGCTTTAGTATTGCATTGTACAACAAAAGTTTGCAATCCAATTTCAATGTAGAGTTTCTGCCGATTAGCCAATTAATTTGCACTGCTTTTAATCTCATCTGGGTAAGTTTGGCTTCAATATGAGACTTCCAAGTTAAACGGCGGTCGAGGTGAATGCCGAGGTATTTGACTTCATAATGTTGAGGAATAATTTGATTATTTAATTTGATGAACGAGCAGGTATCTTTTCGCAATGTGAAAGAGATATGAATACATTTTTGTTCATTTACCCTGACTTTCCAAAGCTCTAGCCAATTCTCTAGTTTATAAACATAATTCTGCAAATTCTGTGATGCAACTTGGTGGTCCTTATGGACGCTGACAAAGGCTGTATCGTCTGCAAAAGTTGACGTGTGGATTTTGGGGTCTGACGGCATGTCGGAGGCATAAATCAAATATAAAGTAGGGCCCAGTATGCTACCCTGTGGCACACCTGATTCAATTGGCTGAACGGTACTTAAAAAATCACCTTCTTTGATTTTAAATTTGCGACCGTATAAATAACTTTCCATGAGTTTATGGGTGTTAGCAGGCAGAGTTAATTTTATTTTGTGCATTAAACCATCATGCCAAACTTTGTCGAACGCTTGCGACACATCAATGAAAAGGGCGGAGCAGTATTTACACGATTGAAATTTTCTTCAAAATTGCTCTTCAAAATGCTTCAAACAGGTGTAAACAGCTAAATTTCTTCAAAATTTATTTATTTAATAACTATTAAAGTACATTTCAAATTTACAAATCTACATTTCAGATCTACTTTACTTTAGTACAAGTTAATTTTACAAAAATTTTAAATTTTTAATATGTTTTAATATATGTATATACATTGTACATACATACATACATACATACATATGTTTGGTTTCATTCCAATCTGACAAATTGAAGTACATACCATTGCTTGCATTTATTTTCTTTTAACTTTTATGTTCAAAAATAAATATGTACATAGATGCTGGATTTGACACCATTATTATAAAATACCTTTAACGATTAGAAAACTTGTAGAATTCTGTTGAATTTTATCAAGCATGATTGGTTTGGGCTGACATTAGAAAATTAGATATCTTGACAAGTGGCATTTAAGGCGTTACCGACATCAAATCAAATGTATATAATAAACATACTATTGATATACTCGTATGTATTTATGTATACGTATACACTTGAATTTACTCGTATAATTTGTTTTTTTTATGTTTGTTTTAAGTGTTTATTGCAGTAAAAGAATATGTACAATAAATATTGTTTTATGTTCAAACATCAAAATCCGCAAATCAATTGCGTCTTGAAGAACATAAAAAACGGGAAACATCTTAAACAGCATGTAGAGAAAGGGAATAGAAAATCAAGAGAAGGAAAAGTGTAAGAGATTATAGCCAAATGTCGGCTGTAATCGTGGTTGATGCTGTCAGTAATGTTTTATGGCATATGAATGTATGTATACTCGTACATACACGCCGAACGTGTTTTTATTATAAAATACTTCACCCTTCAATATAAAGGGTGTCCCAACTAGAACGCAATTTTTCAATTTCAAATAAAACACTGATATTTAAAAAAAATCGTGAAGCTTTATTATATCGTAAATTAGACAGAATGAGGTTATGTATGGAGCATAATATCGTGTAGACGCGATATTTTAATGAAAGTTTCATCGACCTTTTTGCATAAATGCTGCGGTATTTCATTAATGCAGCTTCCAATTTCCTCTTTTAAGGCTTGAATCGTCGTCGGCTTATTCGCGTAAACCATCGACTTCAAGAAACCCGAAAGGAAAAAATCTAAAGGTGTTAAATCGCACGATCTAGGCGGCCAATTCTGGTCTCCAAAACGCGAAATAACACGACCGGGAAATGACTGATGCAGCAATTGAATTGTTTCTCTGGCTGTATGACATGTGGCGCCGTCTTGTTGAAACCACATGCCCTCCACATTCATTTCTTCAATTCTAGGCAAGAAAAAATTGGTTATTATTTCACGATACCGAACACCATTGACACCATTGCGTTCTAGTTGGGACACCCTTTACATAGATAAAAATAACGAAAGAAAGACAATGTTTGCATGCAATAAAAAATATTTATATGAAAGAAAAATATGTAAATCTAAATCCACAAAAGTCTAATGGCATCTACCAACATTCATTCGATATTTTTTTGTTGAGCAATTTGAAATACCCAAGTAATAATTTTTTTATTCGACAATGCCGAACTTTATTTACTCACCACTAATATACATACATACATACATACATACATACATACATACATACATACATACATACATACATACATACATACATACATACATACATACATATATGCGTGAATTTCATAAACATTTATTGACAAATTTTGACTTTGTCACCAATATTATTCGCATTATTGATATGTATGACGTGAAAGCTAGTTTAGGTGCTAACATGGTGTTTAATTCTTTGAAAGTATTAGCAATATGTAATTTGAAGAAATTAAGTATCTCTACACTACGCTGATACTGAAATTCGTAGTATAGTCTTACAGATTTTGTTGGCTATGGAGCATAATTAAATAAATTAAAATAAAAAATTTGATGATGAAAATTTTAATAAAATAATTCGAAAATAAGAATTTTGATGAAAAATATTCAAAATGTGTCATAAAATTAATCTAATTAATATTATGAAACGTTTCAAACAGTATGACAGAGTCAACAGCCCCTCTTTTTAGGTGATGGGTACAGAAAAACAATCAACGAATATGTTTGTGGTACACGTAAGGAGTGCGCGTGAAATAAATGGTATCCTAATACTTTTGTTTTATACTTTTTTATAAGCTACACCACCGTAGTGGGGAGGATATATTGGATTTGTGCATATGTTTGTAACGGCCAGAAATAGTGGTCCACCACCCACCTTAAAGTATGCCGATCGGTTCAGAATCACTTTCCGAGTCGATTTAGCGATGTCCGTCCGTCCGTCGGTCTGTCTGGCTGGCTGTCCATGTAAAGCTTGTGCGCAGAGGACAGGTCGCAATTTTGTAGATATTTCGTTAGAATTTGGTACGTGATATTTTTTTGGCCCAGGGATGGATGACATTGAAACTGGTGGAAATCGGTCGATTATTTCACCTGGCCCCCATACAAATGTCCTCCCGAAATTTGGGTTTACCGATCATAAAGCGTTGAGTTATGCAAGTATGCAAACAAATTTCACGGCATATGAGTAATAAATAAAGCTTAATCACATCTGCAAATTTCGTTAAAATCGGTTCATAATTAGTCGTAGCTCCCATATAAGGTTCCCTTCCCGAAATCACTTTAAGGACCATAGATCTCTTAAAAATGTTGTTATCCGAATAAAATTTAACAAAAATGTTTTTCTTATGCACAAATAGGATAAAACCTAATTTTATAATAGTCAGTTCATAAATAGTCAAAACTCCCATATAAGACCCTCTTCGTAATTCACTTTAACCTCAATAAATCTTTTAAACGTATTTATATCGAGATAAAGTTTAACACACATAATATTTATATTCACGGAAGTCATGGCACTAAATTTTTGGATGAGCGGTCCATAATAGGTAATATCTCCCATATATCACCCATATCTGAAAAACTGTTTTTTTGATATACTGGGTGTAGGGTATTATATGGTCGGTCTTGACCGACTATACTTTCTTACTTGTTATTAATTATATAATTTTCAAATTATAATTGGTTGGACGATCACTACAGTCGTACCAAACAAAATAATGCCATGTTTTACCAAAAGACTTTGGTTAACCTACATTTCTTATATTTTTTAACCGAGCAAGGATATTTCACATGCTGGAATCGGACGTTAAAGCCGTCAAGTTTAAATTGATAAAGTAATTTCGTAACAATACCGACTAAATGAGGTTAATTGTAACTATTCTGAATATTAATCTTGAAAAATATAGTTTTTCACTGTTAATGTTTCAGAAATTAACTGAGGCACTTTTAATCTGGGTTTTTTTTTTATTATTATTCAAAATATTTATTTTATATTGGAAGTAGGTGCGTCAGCGCCACTAGGACATTATAGAGGCAAACTAGCAACTATTTTTCCAAAAGTTTTTACATATTCATTGATTTTGAATTAAATTCTATAAAAAGTGAGATCATTCTAACTTAATAGCATTCCAAATTTTCATATAAATATTCTTTTAATCTCTTTTTATAAATTGACATTGTTTCAACCTCTTTAACAAATTGTGGTAATTTGTTATATTCCACATTACCCAAATATTGAATTTTGTAGTTTCTAAGCGATATCTTATGTTATACAATACTTTATAAAAATAAATTGTATTGTAATAATGTAACAATGAGTGAAATGAAATATCTGGGCTACATCCGTCTTCACCACCCTTCTGGTCAGCAAAGTGTAAAACTATAAATATTATTTTCAAAAATTATTATAATTATTATAAATTGCATATTTTATTACAAATATCTCTCCACGAAGAAACTCTACATCAAAGAAATTTTCAAATTTAAATCACTGATGGAGTAACTAATTCTAGGATGAATCCAAAAAATCTTCTCTTGAATAAGTTCTGAGTCCATCAAAACTCATCTCAACATCAAACTAAAACCTCGAGAATCACCAAATCTGACAGGACCACGGTTAAGTAGTTTTAACAGATCTGACCAGATAAGGAGTTATAAACAAGCACTCTTTTGTCTGCAATCAGAATTTCTATTAATTGGCATGAATCAATATTTTTTATAACCAAAATATCTAAATTTTTTTTGCAATTTTATTCGCAACCTGAAAGCGTGCACTATTATTTTCTCGTTTGCACTTTATTTTTTAATGTCATACATGTATCGTTGAATTCCAACGTTAAATAAAGTTTTTGATAAAATGTGTGGAACGCAGCATGTTGCATCAGTTTGATACAATACACGTTCGTACGTTGAACATTACAACACGCACAAAAATATAACAATCATTTCTACATATCAAATACATATGTAGAAAAATTCTTCATTTTAGTCTGTTTTTTATAAATTCATATGTTTATTGTTTGGTTTAATTTATGAGTAAGTGCGTGAAATATATACATACAGTGGTTTCCCGATTTAACGAATGATATATTCCCAGGCCCATTCGTTATATCGAAAAATTCGTTAAATCCGGCAGTTTTTTTAAATATGTTTTATTAAATAAAAAAATCGTGTTTATTTATTCTAATTCATAACAAAAACAAAAATAAAAATAATTAGCTCATATAACATTCAATTAAATAATTAGTTCAAACAAAACTAAAAAATTACTTTGAAACGTATAAATTTTGATTTTGATTTTTGATATGTAAATAAATTTTTCTCTTAATCCATTTTTTTCGTAAAGCGCAGTGTTGCCAGAAAATGAATTTAAAAATATGCTAAAACTTGAAAAACTAAGTGCTAAAATGTTCTACAGAAGAAAAAATATGAGCTAAATTTTTTCAATGTAACAATACAATTTTTATTTCAAATGTTACAAATATAATTTATAGTTTTTTCTAATTTTTTTCATAACAATTGTTGACTTTTTTTAATAGATTGCATTTTATATATTAATTAAAAAATTTCCGTGTTCATTTACTTACCACACCGAAAGAAATTTAGTTGAAATATTAAAAAAGGTTATTTTTCATTTCAACAAAAGTATTTTTTGGAGTAAAATAGTAAAAAATTTTTGAGAAAAAAATAGTTTTTTATCAAGCAAATTATGCTAAAAGGCATTTAGCATAATTTTTAAAAATTCCAATGCATTTTCGAGAAATAAAATGCTAAATCTAGCACTGAAATTGCTAAAATGGCAACACTGGGAAAGCGTCTCTTATAACATTGTACAAATGTAATTGCAATGACTCTCTTTTGATTTCATTTATTTTTTTAACTTTTTGCAAAAATTCGTTAAACTGAGTACATGAAATTTTCATTTGTTCGTAATATAAGGTACTCAATGGAAAGAATTGACTGTTCGTTAAATAGTGAATTTGTTAAATTGGGTATACGTTAAACCGGGAAACCACTGTAATTCTTTTTTTTTGCAAAAAGTTGGATATTAAGTTGAAAAATTCATGTCGCATTTAATCACATTTAATGTATAGTATGTGCTCCTCGCGTATGAATGTATAGACAAATTCCTACAGTACAATAGAGAAGAGAATTTGTTTATTTATTTAAGTCAAAAGATTTTACATCCTAACTGACAAACTATAAATGACAAAGACAGTAATATATATAAATAATTAGTTCAACAATTTAGGTATAAAGTAAGATTTCTCTTCAGTACCAACCAAGACCACGGAGACAGAAAATTAAAATTTGTTTTTGTACCGATTCAATACTATTGATATGAATTGAATAACAAGGATTCCAAACAATTGATCCATACTCAAGAATTGGTCAAACAAGAGAAGTATATAAAAGCGCTTCATGAATCCAAGTATCCCATAGGCTTTATTTACCATTATAAAGATGTGATTGCAAAAATGAAGTCTATGATCCAACAGTATGCCAAGATCCCATATGGTTTGAACTTTATTTAAAATAACAGTATCAATATAATAAGAAGTCTCAATCGGATTGTGTTTTAAAAAAATGACATGTGTCTGCATTTCTTAATATTTAATTGCAATAAATTGGCACTTAGTAAACTATGTCCATTTGTATCATTAAAAGAGTTAAAACGTTTAACATCACCGGCATACATCAGTACTTTAGAATGCTGAGTTCTTTGTGATAGATAAGAGTTTAACCATTTTAAAGCTGAGAAACTAGAGCCCATAAGTGATAATTTGCGTAATAGAAGATTGTGGTTAACTTTAACAAACGCTTTACTAAAATCCGTGTATATCACATCAGTTTGCATTTTATTTGTAAAACCTTCATTAACGATAGTGTAGAGTTCCAAAACATTAGTTGTAGTTGAACGGAACTTACGAAACCCATGTTGACATGGTGATAGAAGGGAAGAAATTTAATGATATAAGAATTTTTTCAAGGAGTTTTGGAATTGCATTGAGTTTAGCGATACCTCTGTAGTTAGATACATCATTTTTACTGCCATTCTTCAATAAAGGAATTATATATGATGTTTTCCACACTGTTGGCAAATAACACGATTCAATAGATTTGTTAAATAATGCAGTAAGAGGCGCGGATAGTGATGCTGCACAGTTTTGAAGGATACTGCTTGAACGACCATCAGCACCTGGACTAAACGAGTTCTTCAGCGACTTTAAGTTCAAAGGCACAGCATCAATATTTATAAATGGAAAGTAAATCCCACATGAATGAGTTGTAGTATAAGGATATTTTGTTGTGTTAGAATAGGACTTGGTAGACTAAGTTGTTGAAAAGAAGTCAGCAAATATATTGCTTATTGAAACATCGTCATCAGCAGTCAAGGAGCCATACTTCAAATGCTTTGGATAATCTGAAAAGCGAGGCTTGGAGTTTACGAATTTATAGAGAGATTTAGGGTTTATTCTTATTTTGTATTTAATACGATAAATATAGTCATTGTATGCAATGATATTCGAAACAATTAACAACCGGTTCGCTTAAAAAATTATATTTTTGCCAAATTTTGATAAAAATAGTGAAAATTTTAAAGTCGCATCCCAGTAACAGACCACAAGCCTCTTGAAGGAAATGATATAAACTTTCGTTTAATAAAAAAAGAGTTACGTTTTTAAACAGAAAACAAGAAAACGCTATCGAAAACATCATCATCCAAGAATCCAATGTGTGACCAAAATAAAATCATTTGTTTAAACGTTTGGACAATGAACAACTGAACAATATTGTGTTTGTTGCCGAGGCTATATCACCTTGATAAATACACATTATATAAAACCGTTAAAGCAAAAAACATAATCACCCCTATCGTGAATAAAAATTTCACATGAAATTTGTTCCCTTTTCACATTTTTCCTATTAAAATTGAATGTTAAAAAATAAAAGGGAACAAATTTCATGTGGAATTTTTTTTCACGATAAGGGTGATTATATGCAGTATTAGGGGCCTCGCAAAATTTATGGCATTTCCTGATACGTGGATTCCTTTTGCGCCACCTTGTACAATTTAATGTACAAATACAAATTTTATAAAGCTCAATTATATGGCGCACCCAAAAAATAAGTAATTAAAGCGTTTGTACTTTTCAAATAAATCTTGATGTCGTTTAACGTTAGGCATTAATAATTTATTTATAAACAAAACTTTTTACTATATATTGTGGAGGTCGGTCTTTAAAAATCATATATTATGTCCTGTGGTTCCTAGTAGGAACAAAGGGCCGCAACGAACTCTTTCCATTCGATCCGGTTTGATGCTAGATGTTTAATTTCCCTCCAGCTTAGCCCACTTTGGTTAACTTCAGATTCAAGTTGGCGTCTCCAGGTGTGTGACGGGCGGCCAACTCTTCCTGTATTACCATGGGGGTTCCAGTCAATCGCAGTTTTAGTAGGGTCGCCATGTGGTCTACGGAGCGAGTGACCTATCCAGCGCCATTTTCGATTAAGGATCTCGATGTTAATTGGCCGTTGGTTTGTCCGTTGCCAAAGGTTAGTGTTAGATATGGTGTTTGGCCAGAATATCTTAAGAATCCTACGCACGCAGCGATTAACAAACACCTGGATGGCGTGTATTTCTCGTGATGTCATGTTCCATGATTCGCATGCGTAAAGGAGCACCGATTTGAAGCAAGAATTAAATATGCTAATCTTAGTGTGTTCCGAAATAGAGGTAGACTTCCAAACAGGGCGCAACATGCCAAATGGTTGCTTGGCCTTTGAAAATCATAAGTTTTTCTTATTGATGATATTATAATAATTCTATTGTTGGCATCAATAATGTCATTAAAATATAAATCATCGTACGAAATCTTGTGATGATATCTTCATGATTAATCCTATATGGGTATATAGGGACTTAGGCAGTAATTAAATTTTATAATTATCGCTATAAAATTCCTCATAAACAGTTCTACTGAATTTTGAAGGATTTCTCAGCAAATGCCAACAGCTTCCATATATTGAGATTTTAAACATAAACATCTGTAAGTTTCGTTTTTAAAATATATCTGAATATATATGAAGTCTGCATTTGTTTAAAAACAGGAAACCAGTGTTTTAAATGTACATTTTAATAATTAAAGATTTTATTAGCAATTGAAAATGATGCGGTTTATTTAAAGGAAATTAACCAAGATTTGTAACCGGAAAAATTCTAAAAATATTTATTCTGAAAAGTTTTTATTACTTTTTGTGTAAGTAAGAGTTTATTTTCGGCTATGCCGGAACTTATACACCCACCACCGATATCCCAGTATTGGGATATATCATACTTGCAACAAATTTGTGTTATATTTTGTATCGATAACGTTGTTTGGGTTATTTGGGTATTTCAGTTATTCTTGAACATGAACCTTATATGGGAGCAATGACCAATTATGGCCTGACCTTCACAACATTCAATTAAAATTTAAGTTCGATAGCATTATTGATAAGGTGTTTATGAAGGTTAATGTGTTTATGAACCGCTCACCATAAAGTTCGTTACTAAGATTTATATGTATGTGTATGTGGATTATTTGTATCGAATTTCTGAATAGTAGATATCTAAAAGAGATTTACGTGGATTTTATGAGGGTCTTGGTCAAATATGAGCTGATGCCAACAAAATATAGTTTTATGATTTGTCTTAGCATGAAACTTATTTTTCTGCATTATGTAGGAAGACTGATTTACTATATGCATTTAATTACCATAAAGCCTCGATAGAAAATTTACATTGAAACATTTCATATAAAGTATATTGAAAGCATTTCCAACAATTACATTATTATATATACTTTCATCTCAACTGTATAATACACAAAAATACTTGCAGTACCACATGAAGAGAACATGATTTTTAAGGTACTTCTTGTTTGTTGTTCACATTTCATAAGTTCTTTATTTTTTTGGTACTCTATTAATTTCGGCTACTTACTTATTCGTATTTAATAAGCAAACATTTTCTTCACTTCCCTACTTTTTTCTGAGTAAGAGTACAAATATATACAAGATTCGACAGCGAGTTTCACAAGCTTACTCGTTGCAGCTCTCTAGTATAAAAATAAGCGGAACCACGCACCCTTATATAATTTTTGTATATATTTTATTCTTAATGATGCGATATTACTGCACATAACTGTATATTTTAGTGAAAAGTTAATTCGAATATATATTACGTATGTTTGTATGTTACGTTGTTTAAAATATGTACAATGTTACCCGAGATACTCACTCAAAATACTACTCAAGTTTAGGTAATTTACTCACAAAATACACATACATACATATGTATGTATGTATGCCTTATTTACATGTAGCCGTTATGGTCATGGAAATGATGTAAGATGTAAAAAATAAACCTTTTTTTATAAACTACTATGAAGCGGTCGATTTTATTTTAAGACAAAAAATAAATATGGTTTAAGTATATTAAAACATTTGTATACCCTACTCCACCATAGTGGGGAGGGTATATTAGGTTTGTGCTGCTGTTTGTAACGGCCAAAAATATTAGTCTAACATCCACCTAAAAGTCGATTCAACGATGTCCGTCCGTCTGGCTGTCCATGTAAAAACTGTACGCAGAGTACAGGTCGCAATTTTGAAGATATTTTAATAAATTTTTGTACATGATATTTTTTCGGCCCAAACCGGCCGGATGGGATTGAAACTGGTTGAAATCGGTCCATTATTTCACCTGGCCCCCCATAAATGTCCACCCGAAATAGGCGTTTATCGGTCATAAATGTTTGGTTTCTGCACGTATTCCAACCCATTTCTCCAGAAATATGTTGTACTTGAAGCCTAATCTCATCAACAAATTTTGTGCAGATCGGTCCATAATTAGCCATAGCCGAAAATCACTTAAAAGAGCATAACTCTCTTAAAACTGTTGGTATTCAAATCATATTCAACATAAGCCTGTTTCATATACAAAAAAAATCATTTGGCCAAATTTTAGGATGATCGGTCCATAGCTCCCATATGATGCCCACTTCCCAAAATCACTTTAAGAACCATAAACCTCTTAATAATGTTAGTCTACAAATAAAATCAAACACAAATATGTTTCATATAATTAGAAATCATGACAATTAATTTTATAACGGTCGGTCCATTATTAGCCATAACTCCCATATGAGATCCCCTTTGAAAATAACTTTCACATCTATAAATTTTTTATAAGTGTTCGAGATGCAATTTAACACACATTTATATGCACAGAAGTCTTGTCACTACATTTGTTGATGGTCGGTCCATAATAGGTCATAACTCCAAATAGAGTTCATTTCTGAAAATCTGTTTTTTAGATATTTACTGGGTGTAGGGTATTATATGGTCGGACTTGACCGACAATACTATCTTTATTGTTTATATTATTGTGGTACGTTTAAGGGAGTTTTTTATTTTCTTTAAAATTTTGTTTCTGACACAAACTGCTGAAGCGTATAATAGAATTGAGAAATCAAAATGTTTCTTTTTAAAATTTTCCTTTTTTGTTGTTGTTTATTAATCCTTTGTGTGTTTTTTTTATTCAATTATTCCCAAGTTTCACTCACGGTTTTACTAAGTTATGAATTTGTACTGCATTTAGCTTTCCTTCTACTTTTTGCCCCATTTTATGTTCATGTTTTATGTATTTCGGTTTGTATGGAAAATATGTACATATGTAAATGATTGATGGCGGATTTAGCATTTTATAATAATGAAATGTAAAATCCGTGTTTACATATTTTCCCTTTCAAAAATAAAAAATACTCGTACGTAATGAATATGTTTATTTCGGTACTTTAAGACACATTTGTTCACAATTACAGTAGAAATATTTCAAATATTTTATGAATTTTTACTGCCAAGAGTAAAATTTGTGATATTACTTATTTGACCAACAAGAACTCTGATTACAAATACAAGTTAATTAGAACTGCCCTTAGAAAAGAGATTTGCTTTGGATGTGCCTTATTTTGTTTTTTTAATGGCTAAAGCTAGATATTGCAAAATATGTAGGAAATAGAATGAAAGTGGTAAACAAAGGTACTTTTCATTTTTTTTTTCAAATATATTTCTATTTAAATAATATTTTTTAATACTTTACTTAAATTTTAAATATATCCAAGTCATCAGCATTTTCTACGCCATATATTTAACAAAATCGCAATTTTTTGCAAACTTTTTTTTTAAATGAGGTAAACAGTAGTTTTACTCACAATATTTTTAATCGAAACTAATGTTTTAATCCTGTTAAACACACAGTTTTGTCCAAAAGATAAGATTATTCGAAGAGCAATGTTTTAGTAGATATCAAAAAAATTAAAACTGTTTATAAAATTTAATTACACCAAAACAAGTTAGAGTGCTATAATCGGCTGTGCCAAATCTTAAAAACACTCCACCTAAATGTAATGAAAATTACAAAAGCAACGCTTATATAACGGCCAGAATCAGTATTTCTTATTCAGTTTAGCGCAAATTTTATTAGTATTTTATATATTGCAAGTTTACGCACAATATAATTTATTTTAAATGTTTTTAATTTTTATCTAATTTGTTATATAATTGATGTAATTGCCAATTCTTATCATTATTTACAGAGTTTGTATGGTTATCATAACAATCTTATATGAAATGTAACATTTCATAAAACTAAAATCAAAAATCGGTTCAACATTCTTCCATAGTCACCAGGTTTAGAAAAAATATAAAAAAGGTAGGTTATAAGGTGAGGCTTATTTTAGCTCAATTTCATCTCAGTAAGGTTTTTTACAAGAGTTTACAGTGGGCGTGGACCAATTATAATTATGGATTATCTTTAGAATTCAGTATCCAATAAAATGATTTCTCTGTATTTGAAGCTTATTTAGGTAGAATTTTAACCCAACAATACTCGGAAATTTACTTTATTTGGGAGTTATTGCAAAATATAGACTGACAACTACAAAATCTAGTAGCATAATTGCCATATGACCGATTAAGTATGATTTCTGGTCGGTATAAAATGTTGTTTTGATATCGATATTTATCAGTACATAATTTTTGTGCGTTTACTTATTTTTTGGTTTGGCCCTACATGAAGATCCTTTGATTTTGTAATATATATATATATACATGATCTGTGAAACTTTTTGGATCGCTAACGTTATTTATAATAGATTTATACGTAGTTAAGTGATTTTCGGAAATCCACTATGGTCAAACATTGACCGAATTTATCAAAATTTTTTTTCCGATTTCTCTTTACCTAAAACATATTCTATTTTTTTTAGTTTTAGACACTAAAGAGCAATGAAAATTTAATGTTTAAGGGCAGGTCTAGTATATCATAAAGAATACAAAGCAGCACGAGTAAGTATTTAAAAATGTTTCCAAAAAAGTTTTTAAAGCCTTTGTTGTTAACTAAAAAAAACAGCCATTGGATATATTCTCATTTGTTTGAATTTGTGAGTGTTCTGTTGTTATCAATTGTTTTTATGTTTTCATCCACTATCACAATTGGTGACAGACTATGTATATTATTGATCCTTATGTAATTCCAAGTCGATTGAGTTACGTCCATCTGTCTGTCTGTCTGTTTGTGTAAAAAAACTCTCACGTCGAAAATATGTAACCATAATCATAAAAGTTTATAAAAAATCGTTTACAATTCTCCTAGCAATTTAGTATTGATAATCGTTAAATTTGCTTGAGGCAAACCAGACCTATGGACCAAAATATGTGACAACCTTCATCAAAATATGATATTTTTAAAAAGTTGTTTGCTAGTTTGTTTAAATATATTGCAGATAATACCATGAAATTTTGTACACTTTATTTCTACGATTAAAGGCCAAACTGTAATGAAAATAGTAAGAATCGGTCCAGGACTTCTCATGACCCCCACACAAATTTCTGCCCGATATATGGCCCAATGTTTCATAAATGCCTATAAAAGTGTAATATCAACACAAATTATAGAAAAAATAAGTTTGATTAGTTTGGGCCATGTTTGACCAATGCTCCAATATAAAGTCCACTTTCGAAAATCGCTTAAAAACGTAAAAAAAAATTCACAGATCATGAATACTTATGTCAAAATAATACTGTTGTATTTTGTAAATTAAGGTCCATGTTTGGCCATAATCTCCATATAAGGTTCACTTCTGAAAATTACTTAAATATTCATATGACATGATACATCCTCATATATATACAATTCTCTGTACTGAGCTTTATGAAGATCGGCCCATAATTGGTCATATAGAACATCAATTACCGCGCAAAAACTTTACTTAAGCTAGATTTACACGATTGAAATTTTCTTCAAAATTGCTCTTCAAAATGCTTCAAACTTGTTTAAACAGCAAAAATTCTTCAAAATTTATTTATTTAATAGTTATTAATAGTTATTTGTTTGAAGCATTTTGAAGAGCAATTTTAAAGAAAATGTCAATCGTGTAAGTCTAGCATAAGGAGCTTTACAAACTACAAATTAAGTTAAAAAGTAAATTGTCAACCAGGCTATTTAAAAATCTATTAGAAAAAGTAGTTATTTTTATTCGTGATGTCCCAAAAACTAATAACTTATTTTTATACTTAAAAGTTTTATAAAATATGTGGTAGTAAATTGATTACAACAATATGTTGTAGTATAAATAAAAAAAACTTAACAATTACTAAGAAAACTTACTGCAAAATGATACTAATAATGACATTCTATAATATATTAATTGTTTCAAATCTTTTTATTTAAAGTTTTTTTTTTTTGTTTTTACTATTACGTTCTTTTTAAGGTATATATAAAGTATTTCGTTAATCTATAATTAGTAAGACAAAAATTGGCGAATAAAGCTATGAAATAATGAATTCTGAAAGTCATTAGAATTAAGACTGTAAGTAAAATGTTTGCTATGTTACTATTAAAGGGTGGTTAAATTTTAAGGGTCGATTTTTGAATAAAGCACAAATTATTTAGGAAATTATTGTAATTTCTGTTTACTTTGATAATATGGTATGATTTAATTATGTATGGAACAAAATATCGGCCAAAAGACGACACACCTCCATCCGATGGACCAAATTTTCGATGACAGTGAGGCATAATTGAGGTTGACTTATCGACGTACACCTTTTGCAGTATGATCTGTGCGATCATGCACTGGTATTTTAACATCTCCTACAGACCCGGTTTGTTAAAATTTTTGCACGATTTTTCTAATTGTACGCAGTTTTGGACGATTAAATTGAACGTAAAAATCACGAACTGCACGATATGCATTTTATTTTCAACTCCCATTTTTATAATAAGCCGGAATAACTTTAACACGTTGCTCGATTGTGTATCTTTCCATGGTTTAAAATGAATTAGTCTAAAATTGAGAAATGTTAAATGAAAAGCAAAAAAAAATTGACGTTTAGGTGTGGTTCACATTCAACAACGGCCCTTAAAATTTAACCACCCTTTACAAATAACATTTTAAAGAATTACTTGTCATTATTTCGTAAAAAAGTAACAAAAAATATTTAAACAAGTTATTACACGATTATAAATAATTATTGGCATCATTTTATAATAAATTTTCTTTCTATTTAACTTGTTTCTCAGAATCACTTCCTGAGTCGATTTACGATTTAAAGGTCGCAATTTTGAAGATATTTCAATAAAATTTGGTACGGACGGGACTGAAACTGATGGAAATCGGTCTATTATTTCACCTGGCCCCCATACAAAAGTGCTCCCGAAATTGTGATTTACCGATCATAAATGTTTGAATTATGCAGGTATCCAAACAAATTTCATCACAAATGAGGGATAAATGAAGCCATATCACAGCTACAAATTTTGTGCAGATTGGTCCATAATTACTCGTAGCTCCCATATAAGGCCCACTTTCGAAAATCACTTTAAAGATCATAACTCTCTCAAAAATGTTGGTATCGAAATAATATTGAACCCTAATATATTTCATATGCATGCAAATAATACGGTACGATTTTATTATTATCGGTCCATAATTAGTCGTAGTTCCCATATAAGGCCTACCTCCGGAAATCACTTTAACAACCATAAACTATTCAGCCTCGTCTCATCGAACTGTTCGGACGTGTTACTTTTAGTGCGGCTGAATTTTCGGTGAAAAAATCGTAATAGGTGAAAAAGTGTAATAGGTTGAAATAAAACAAAAAAGTGAAAAAAATCGTAATAGGTTAAAAAAATCTACGGTAATATCGGTAATTAAAAAAACACTATAAATCGCATAAAAATTGTATGAGTGTTCCTCTTAGATGTATTCTGAGAAAGAGGTTAGCTCGAGTAGAAAAACTAAATGGGTCTCTGAGGAAGAATCCATAAAAAAATCTCTGGAGAATTTTCTCACTACAAGAGCCGCAGAACGGCGTCGTTCCTGTTCGCCCAATATAGTGATTTCAACAGATGAAAAAACATCATCTTCATCAAATAGTGCAGTCAAACCCAAAAAACAAGTAGGTATGGATAAATACATCACCGTACTCAAGCGACAGAGGAGCCCGGCGTCTGCTCAAGTGTCATCAAATTCAAAAGCTCCTAAGACCGTGAGTAGTAATCAAAATAGATTTGCTCTCCTCCAGACGGATGAGCCAGAACTTCCTAAGAAGACGTTTAAGCCCCCACCAATTTATCTGAGAGAGCCGACTTCCAGTAAATTGGTACAAGGAATTGTTTCGGTAATAGGTGAAAACATGTTTAGCGTAACCTCAATTAAACATGGAAATATCTGCGAGACAAAGATCCAAGTGAATAGTGAAGATGATATTCGAAAATTGTCCAACCAGTTGGAGAGGGAGACTAGGGACTTCTATACCTACCAGCTCAAAAGCGCAAAAGGACTCCAAGTCGTTCTAAAGGGTATAGACCCATGTGTTGATCCTGCGGAGATAAAGACCGGTTTAATGGACAAAGGGTTCAAAATCAAGAGCGTAGTGAATATCAGAAACCGTGAAAAGATCCCTCAGCCCATGTTCAGGGTAGAATTGGAACCTGGAGATGTTGTCTTAAAGAAAAACGAGTCCCATCCCATCTACAATCTCATTTATCTTCTGCATCGTAGAATTACCGTGGAGGAACCGCATAAGCGCATTGGACCCGTCCAGTGTGTTAATTGTCAAGAATTTGGCCACACCAAAGCGTACTGTAAATTGCCGTCTGTTTGTGTTGCGTGTGGGGAACTACATCCAACTGCTCAATGTAATAAGTCCAAAACTGACGTAAAAATAAAAAAATGTAGTAACTGCGGAGGAAATCATACCGCAAATTATAGAGGTTGTCCAGTTTATACTTACTTGAAGGGCATAAGGACCAATAAGTCGGCAGTATTACCTGATCATCATCAACTACCTAATTTCACGTCGAGTATGAATTTTCCGCAAATTGTACGACCAACTACTCACGAAAACGCTCCTAATTCTAGACAAGTTTCTTACGCAAACGTGGTTAAACCTAATATGCCAGGTCTGGAGCAGGAACCTAAACCCCAATATTCTGAGCCACATATCAACAATCTAGAGACAACATTGCAGACACTTGTCCAAACTATGAACACTTTTACGACCACCATGACATCCATGATGCAGGAAATGCTGAAAATGTAATCCACTATCTTGCAAGCCATTTTAAAGAAATGATTTATTTACAAATTTGTTTCTGGAACGCGAACGGCCTCCGCCAACATAAAAATGAACTGGAATACTTCCTGATGGACAAGCAGATTGGTGTTATGATGATTGCTGAAACTCACTTGACGTCGACAGGGTACTTCAAAATTAATGGCTTCGTGTTCTACGATACTAAAGACCCCCGCGGGAGAGCTTGTGGAGGTTCGGCAATTCTTATAAAGAACAGAATAAAGCATTATCTTATGAATAACATAAGTGAGGATTACCTCCAAGCAACAAACATTTGCATTGAATTCTGTCAATACAAATTTGTTTTATCATCGATTTATTCTCCGCCTCGATTTTCAATAAAAGAACACCAATACCATAACTTCTTTAAATCCCTTGGAGCTAGATTTTTAGTTGCTGGTGACTTTAACGCCAAACACACATTTTGGGGTTCACGTCTGGTAACCCCAAAGGGTCGCGTACTCTTCCATTGCTAAAATGTAAATCTAAGTACTCTCAAGTGGACATCCCACCTATTGGCCGACGGACCGACGGAAGATTCCCGATGTTATTGACTTTGGGGTAATGAAAAATATCCCTGTAGAATGGATGCAAGTGGATCCTTCACTGGACTTGTCCTCAGATCACTCTACTACTATCATTTCAATGCATTTCCCTCAAGTGTGTGGTTCTCCATTTATGAACATGACTAAGACCCGAGTAAGTTGGATAAAATACAAAAAGTATTTAAGTTCTCATTGCACGGAAAATGTTGTGTTGAGAACTACCGACGATATTGATGAGTCGATTGGCAACTTTACCGAGGACCTTCGACGAGCTGTGCATCACGCTTCCACTTATCACGTTGAATGTAGAAATAGGACAAACAGAACTTATTTCTCTGAACTCGAACATCTCCTATCAGAAAAAAGAAGAATGAGAAGAGAGTGGCAAGTTCACAGGTCTCCTGAACTGAAAGCTAGGCTACGGGAATGCAGAGATATACTAAGACATTTCTTAGAAACCCAAAGAACGGCCTCACTTAGATCTTACTTGGAAGGTCTTGATAGTACCCCACAATCTGACTACTCGTTATGGAGGGCGGCAAGAGGTTTAAAAAGTCCAGTGCGAGGAAAACCTCCGTTGCGAAATCCTACTGGTGACTGGGCTAGAAATGATTCCGAGAAAGGGACATTATTTGTTAACCATTTGAGAAATGTGTTTACTATAAACAACTCAAATAATAACGAATCTGATTTGCCACCACTTGTTATAAGACCTCCTGTACCTCTAAGACTAAACTTTTGTGATGTCCAAAACGCTATTGGTACTCTGAACCTTAGAAAGGCTCCAGGTATGGATAAAATCAGCAATAAAATGCTTGTGGAGTTACCTCGTGTAGCAAGAAGAATTATCCTTTTATCTTCAACGCTATTTTACGCCTAGAATACTATCCTGCAGATTGGAAGGTGATCACTATGATTCCTAAGTCAGGGAAGGACCACACCAAAGTGAAGTCATATAGGCCAATTAGTCTACTGCCGACAATTTCAAAATTGTTTGAAAAATTGTTAATGACTAAGTTGACTCCAATTCTGAATGACACTGAATATATTCCTAATCATCAATTCGGTTTCAGAGCTATACACAGCACCATAGAACAAACTCACAGATTGGTAAATGTCATAAGAGGGTCGTTTGAAGACAAAAAATACTGCTCCGCCCTTTTCATTGATGTGTCGCAAGCGTTCGACAAAGTTTGGCATGACGGTTTAATGCACAAAATAAAATTAACTCTACCTGCTAACACCCATAAACTCATGGAAAGTTATTTATACGGTCGCAAATTTAAAATCAAAGAAGGTGATTTTTTAAGTACCGCTCAGCCAATTGAATCAGGTGTGCCACAGGGTAGCATACTGGGTCCAACTTTATATTTGATTTATGCATCCGATATGCCGTCAGACCCCAAAATCCATACGTCAACTTTTGCAGACGATACAGCCTTTGTCAGCGTTCATAAGGACCATCAAATAGCATCACAGAACTTGCAGAAATATGTTTATAAACTAGAGAATTGGCTTGAGCTTTGGAAAATCAGGGTTAACGAACAGAAATGTATTCATATAACTTTCACATTGCGAAAAGATACCTGCTCGTTCATCAGAATAAATAATCAAATTATCCCGCAACACAATGAAGTCAAATACCTCGGAATCCACCTCGATCGTCGTTTAACTTGGAAGTCTCATATTGAAGCGAAACTTACACAAATGAGATTAAAAGCAGTGCAACTTAATTGGCTAATCGGCAGAAACTCTACATTGAAATTGGATTGCAAACTTTTGTTGTACAATGCAATACTAAAGCCAATCTGGTGCTATAGAATTCAATTATGGGGTACGGCCTCAGCATCAAACATTGAAAAAATTCAAAGGGGTCAAAATAAAATTCTACGTATAATTACTGCAGCTCCATGGTATGTTAAAAATTCTCGAATCCACAAAGATCTAAACGTGCCATTAGTAAAAGTCGAATTTACAAAATATGCGTCAAAGTATGTCAGCAAACTTGAACACCATCCAAACCCACTTGCACGAGACATCCTTAACTTTAGTGGCCACAATCGGTTGAGAACTCAAGCGCAAAATAGATGACTGGATCGGTTGATGTGAAATTTTTTAGTGTCATAAAAATTTTTGTCTAGCACTGGCTGGGCTTATTATTTTCTTATTTGAATACTTATTGTCATTTCAAATATGAAGATTCAAGAAATAATTAAATGCAAAAAAAAAAAAAAAAAACAAAAAAAAACAACCATAAATTTCTTAAAAATGTTAGTATCCAAATAAAATTCAACACAAATAAGTTTCATATATACAAAAATGACGACAGCTAATTTTATAATGGTCGGTCCATAATTCGTCGAAACTCCCATATAAGACCCTCTGCGTAATTCACTTTAACCTCCATAAATCTTTTATCATGGCACTAAATTTTTGGATGTTCGGTCCATAATAGGTTATATCTCCCATATAAAAACTGTTTTATATATATACTGGGTGTAGGGTATTATATGGTCGGACTTGACCGACTATACTTTCTTACTTGTTTTTAAATTAATATAACATGTGACAGTTAACTCAGGGAACATGTTTCTCTTAAAAACCATTTTGGTCAAAAGTGCAGATAGCACTTTTTGAATATAAAGCTTCGATATACAAATGTATGTATGTGTATGTATGTACATACCCAATAGACCAAAACCCTTTAGAAAAATATTATAATAAAGCTTGCGAGCATAAGCCTTAAGCTTTAAAAAAAACTTGAGAAACTATAGAAAAACACTTTTAAATTATTGTAGAATAATCAAAAAGGAACCCTCGTGATAATAGTACTGAAATAATTATTTAATAAGCTTATATTCACAATTTTAGAAAAAGTTTCTCCAAATAATATTTTATTAAACTAAATAAAGATAAGCTTATGCCTACAATTGTAGAATTTGGTTATGCCTGCAAATAAGAAAACTCGGAGCTTTGGCTACCGACGACAAGTCTTTCTCCTTAAAAAAAATAAATTAAAAAAAACCTTTAATGGCATTCATAGTTAAAAAAGGAAAAAGTTACCCCTTGGCCAACGATATCGAACGATAACGTTCGCTTAGATAAGACTTAAGACACAAACTTTTTATCGTATCTATTTTTTACTCAATCAAGTTTGTTTATTCCACAATCAAGTTTGTCTCTTAAGTCTTATCTAAGCGAACGTTATCGTTCGATATCGTTGGCCAGAGAGTAACTTTTTCCATAAAAAATCAAAACTTTTTGGATAAACAAAACATTTTTACAAATATAATTTTTTATTTTAAATCAAAATTAACAATGACAAAATATGACAAGCATGTTTAATATATATTTATTGTATACTATTTATTATATACTATGTTTAAAATCATATTGTGAAGGATAATAGTTTCTCAAGCATGATTAAGAAAAACTTTAGTATTTTTTTTAAAAAAAGCTTCTTGTAAAGTACTATTATACTTTACTTATTTTTTGGTCTGTTGGGTAGAATACAAAACAATAAAAGAAAACGAGTACAAAGAAATTACGGTACAATCTATATATATAAAAGTGAATGTGTGTCGTTATGTTTATTATTATTAGTTTGAAGTCTATAGACGGCTAAACGGCTGAACCGATTTGCTTGAAATTTTCACAGTATATTTCTGTATGTTTGGAAGGAGCTATAGGCTACTTTTTTTTTTTTGGAAATTTTAAGTGGGCGTGGTACCTCCCATACAAAGTTAATTTTAAAAATCACCGATTTGCTTGAAATTTTCACAGTATATTTCTGTATGTCTGGAAGGAGCTATAGGCTACTTTTTTTTTGGAAATTTTAAGTGCGTGGTACCTCCCATACAAAGTTAATTTTAAAAATCACCGATTTGCTTGAAATTTTCACAGTATATTTCTGTATGTCTGGAAGGAGCTATAAGCTACTTTTTTTTTGGAAATTTTAAGTGGGCGTGGTACCTCCCATACAAAGTTAATTTTAAAAAATACGGGTAGCGAAGCACACCGGGTTTTAGCTAGTATTTTATAAAGTTCGCTCTATAATAGGTGATTTGGTGTTGGGTATACTGGCGAATAAAAACCGTAGCTTGTTCGATTCTTAAATCTTTTTTATATACAGTAGAGAGCACATATGAATACATTTTTGTACATTGTGTACTTTTTATTGCATACAAGATAAAACCAATAGCTGAGGAGAGTATTCCAACAATGTAAAAAGTAGCTATTATACGCAATTATTATCTAAGCAGTTTAAAGTAAGTTAGTTCAAAGACACTATGTAAAAATATTTAAGCACGGTGTGAGGAACGAGGTTGCTTTACATGGTGGCACTTCGGATCACTTAAAATTATCTTTTCAACTTTTCAGCTGAATGGCGGCTACCAAAATAGTGAAAAAAATGGCTTAGCGAGCAGAATTTTCTTTTGTTGCAAAAAAGTATCGACCTCAGTTGGGAAAATACTGATTAATTCCAACCCATTTTGGCGAGCTATGGCAACGGGTTCAGTGCGAATTAGAGAGTATTTCAAATGAATTAATTGAAAAATTGGTGGAGAGTATACCAAACTGTGTATAAAGTGTTTTACGAAATAACGGGCGTTGGTCTAAAGCTATGTGTCCACGATGGTCAGATATTACAACGTTGTCCGAGAAATGTTCAGAAAATGTCTAACGTTGTAAGAAAAAGCATTTTCAGTACATTGGAAGACAAAAATATTATCAGACATCTAACTATCGTGTAAACACACAATTTTGTCATTGTCATTATTTTAAGACAATTGTCAAACACTTTTCATTGACATTTGTGCAAAGTTTAAGTATTAAAAAAACTATCATTTCCCAAAGTGTTTGTATGGTGCAAAATTGAGTAAAAGCTGGTGGTTTGCGTTTCATTTCGCTTTTTTCTGAGAACTTGTTACTTTAGTTTTGATTTATATTTTTTTTTGTTCAATATTAAACATAAAATAAATTAAAAAAAAAAAACATTTTTTAATTAGTTATATTTTTATGCAACAACAATGTACTTATGTATTTGCACCACACTGTATGTTTTATACTTTATTCAGTTACACTAATCCAATTGTCTTTATATATATTTTCTGAGTCAACTAGAAACAGTTTCTTGTTTTATTTCGTGAAAGTAACCATAATTTTGTTTTGCATGCCAAAACAAATATTTAGCACAAGAACTGTCAAAAAAATTTTAAAAACTAAAAACTTTTTTAAAAATCAAACCGTCCTAAAAGGCAGTTTAAATTTGCTGTTGTTTTGGTTAAGTTATATACATAAGTACATTTACTTGTTATTAGTTGAAAAAGAACTTCCGCTTCTGGCTGTAATTAAATGTGTTTACGACTACTTTCAGCTAAAACATTTTTTTGGAAGCTATTATTTTACTTTAAAACTTTTCTTCAAAATGAAAACAAAAACATAAACACAAACTTAAGAGAAAATTTTGTTATTGTAGTTGTCTACTTTGACATTTGATGTTAAAAATATATGTTTTGTCAACTCCCAACCACATTTCTAATTTTGCATTAAATGCTTTACCTTTTTTCATAACTGAATATAGATGAATTCCCATAGGTAATCTATGCGCGCGGCAATGGATGGTGTTATATTACTACTCGGTTACTAAGCTTTTATAAATTACCAAATACTACATACATCCATATGTATCTATCTGCAAATATACTAAATACTCGTTCTACCTGTACGTGTACTAAATAAAAATATTTTAACTTTAAGCCCTTAGGGAAAGGTGTTGAAAGTCATTAAGGTAATATAAAGCTGAACATGCCAAAGCTTTTTAAGATTTCAATTCTGTGACGGAAATGATAAGAATATACTGACTGACTGAGTGACAGAGTGACTGCCTAACTGAGTGTTGGTGCTATAGAAATATGAAATGGAAAAAATTTACACACACATAGTGCAGACAAAATAATATAATTGCTTCCTTCATTCGCGACGGTTCGGCGGTGCAAAGTAAGCTGAGGGGAGGATAAATATTATATGTTAGAAATTAATAATTACGGAAGAATAATACATTCATTCCTATTCTACATAGAATTATTTTTTAAAGCTAAACATTTCTTTGAATACTAAATATTCATGCATAAGTATATAAGGGTCGTTCTGAAAATTTTAGTAAAATCGGATAACGTTCAGATGTTTTACACTTTATTTAAAGTTAACAAAACTCAAACCATTTTGCTTACTTCAAATATTTATTTATTTCGTGTTGTAAAGAGTTAACAAAATTAATGTAAATAGTTTTGGTTTTTAATTTCGTAGTTTAACATTATTAATCAATCCTCCAATATTATCAAAAAATTTCTAAACAAGATTTACACTATTTTGTATAAATACTCGTATTTAACTTTGCGTGTGTGTTTTTTTTTTTAATTTACAGATTTTTTGAGCTGTAATCTTTATTATATTTGACAGAAATATATTTCTCATTTTTTTTTTTTTTGTTTTTTTTAAAGCCAAAAATACTGAATACACCTTTTCAGCCCTCAATAATTCATATTTTAATACCAATGAAAAATATTTTGCAAAAATCCAAAGAAAATATAAAAAACCCTTAAATAATTTAGCACAATGGAATAGTAGTGAGCGAGTATGTATTGTCGTTTTTCTTTTGAATCTTTTAACAGCTTATAAATCAAACTTATAATCTTTAAATAAGCTTTATCGTTTATGTCGATGAATTTGCAGCCTTTTTAAGGATATCTCGCCTTCGTTCTAGTTAATATATGCATTAGTATATGTCAGTCAGTTCGTCGTTTTTGTTAACTTTTCAATAAAGTTATTTTTTATATGATACGATAATTTGTTATTCAAAGTAAATTAATCGCCTCACATTTTAAAATCGTTTTTTATCCCATTTCTTCTAACCTCTGTTTATGTCCTTTCTTTTTTTACAGGTAAGTTTCCATCACCATATATACAAATGAAGATGCGGGTAAGAATATAAATGTATAGAAGATACTTCTGTATTGGAGTGCCTCAAATTATTGAGAGAATATATTAGAAACATTCTAAAACATTGCCACAGAGCCACGAAATTAACAAACTAATAAAATATTTATTTAAATCCGCGATTTATTATGCTGTTTATATTTATTTATAAAATGTTGATATATTTATATTATTAAAATTAACGAACAAGACCTGTCAAATGAAAACCCCAATTTACGATAGAAATTAGAAACTAATTGTAGTCAAAAATATTAATTTTGAGAAGCTCGTTTTGTAATATTATTTTCAAATTAAACTTTTAAGAAAACATATTTTTGCTTCATAAATAGCGAAGCACTCTAATGTTGCTGCATAAATAAAGTAGGTATACATTCAAACAAAAATAGCTTATACAACCCTGCCAACATTTGAAAGTAAATAAATGATTTCTTTTTGGGTAAAAAAGTTTTTAATATCGACATATGTATGGATGTCGAATAGCGGATGTGCTTCAAAAAAATTAATTATATAAAACATTTTCCTTAAAAATTGTATCCTTATTAAGCTTGATACTTCATTGTCATTAACACTACAAGATCTTTTATAAACTGCCTACAGTAGGCAGATTATTCAGCAAAACAAAAGATCGATCCATAAGTTAGAAATGTCAAACGTAGTTTATAAATAAAATATCATGTAATGGTAATGACAATGAAGTATGTAGTGAGCATGTATATGAGTTATAATTGGGATTAGACAGACCGTGTTGAACCGATTCTGCTTATATTCATATACAGACATTTCAGATCAACCGACAATAGTTTTGCCAAATTTTATTCACTAGGACCTATCGTGTTTTAACATAAAAGCAGATGGATTAAAAGAGTTCATTTGCCTTTGAAATTTATCAGGATTCCTTCTACGACCGATATTTTGACCAACATTTTTGTGTTGGGAATAAAGACACATTGAATTCAAACTTTCCAATTTTATTGACAATTTTGATAACAAAATGTTGGCAGGGATTGTATAAGTAAGGTATACATACATACAAAGACAAATGCTAATAGCATTTATACTGTTGAATTTAAATCAGGAACAAAACTTTGATGGCAAATGTTGCCTTAACACATAATCAAATACCTATATTTATGCAGATTTATCTATCTATGAGTATTTTTTGGACGTACCTCGTGCACTTATTTAAATTGCTTTTATATCATCTGTAACAACATGGTTATATCAGGTTTACCTTACATCAACATTATGAGGACGCTATATTATATTATTCTAACAATCACATAGTATGCCTATTGAATCAGAATCTGTCCGTCCGTCTGCCTTACTGTCCATGTAAATAGTAAGAAATATCTTTCCGAAATATAGCTTAATATAAATAAATGCCTATAAAATTGGAATACCAATAAAGAATTTGCAAAACTAAGTGTCATGTAAAAAGAAATTGCAAAACGAAAAGTTATTTTGTTCGGTCCATATTTGACCATAGATCCCATATAAAGGCCACATCTAAAATTGAATTAAATATGTATAAATCTGGTACAAAAATAGTTACCTGGTTAAAATTCGAAACAAATAATTCTTATAAATACATATAAAATTGTTGTACTAAATTTTATGATGGTCGGTCTCTAAGTGGTCATAGCTCCCATATAAGGACCACATCCGAAAAAGACATTTATCGTTATATTTATCTTATAAATATCAAAACTTTACACAGATCTGCCGAAAATCATTTCAACACTCATAAATCTCGTATAAATAACGATACCGCTCCAAAATTTTACACGGAACATTCACATATATACCAAAATCAAACTGCTGGATTTTGAAAACATCGGTCCATATTTGACCATACACCGTATAAGACCCATTACCGAAATTCACGTTAATAATAATACGATTCTTAAATGTACTATTATTGAAATACAACGTTTAATATCCTCATATATATAAAATTCTCTGTTACAAAATTTAAGAAGATCGGTACCACTTCCAAAAAACATGTTAACCCTCAATAATGTCTAATAAATATCGATATCGAATCAACATTTTGTACAGATCAGAAGTTGTAATCCAGAAATCACACCAATAGCAGTTATACGTCAATTATGCTATTGAATTTTGCATCTGTCAGTCCATGTTGGCAATAGCTCCTACATTAAGTCCATTTCCGAGTATAAAAATCAAATTATGTTGGTCGTAAAATTGTCTTTCAAACAATATATAAAATTCTTTTTTTTTGTATTGCTTATCTAACTTGTTTATTAAATATTCTAATATAGGTTTCAGTCCAGTAAGAATAAACAAGTCGATTTTAGTGGCTTTGCTAAAAAAAAAAATCATCAAATTTAATTTATTTATTGGATCTTCAGAAATGAAATGACAATAAGTTTTCGAATCTTAATACTAAAAGAAAATAATAAGTCCAGCCAGTGCTAGACAAAATATTATGATACTACAAAAAATTTATATCCACTGATCCAGTCATCTGTTTTGCGCTTGAGTTAAAGCAAGGGTATCCCTCCTTCTCAACCGAACATGGCCAGTAAAGTTAAGGATGTCTCGTGTAAGTGGGTTTGGATGGTGTTCAAGTTTGCTGACATATTTTGAGGCGTGTTTTGTAAGTTCGACTTTCACCGAGAATTCATTCGAGAATTTTTAACATACCATGGAGCTGCAGTAATTGTACGTAGAATCTTATTTTGACCCCTTTGAATTTTTTCAATGTTGGATGCTGAGGCAGTACCCCATAATTGAATTCCATAACACCAGATTGGCTTTAGAATCATATATCATGATTATAAAATATGGATCGACTATGGGTTAAATCCGAAAAGAATATTTTTTGACCCGAATTTTTTTTAATATCTGTTATTTTAGTTTATTAATATAAATATCCAATACATTAAGCTTTATTTTAAGGTATCATATGTGTGTACTATAATCATAGAATTATAAGATCTGAAAAATTAAAATAAAACATTTTTTCAAAATTTCGTATGCAGGATAGAATTTTTTCCTCTATGGGATACAGAATACCGGCTTCGCATTGTACAAATTCTATTTTTTATGGTAAAATGTCATAATCTTTCTTTAATATCTTTATATTACCTACATGGGCATGTTATACATTAAATTGAAGCTTAATTTCGTGACTTTAAAATGTTGTAATTTATCCACTTACTCATAGAGACCTTCTTCCCGGGTTTTGTAGATTTAAAAAAAAAAATTCGGATCAAAAAATAATTTTTCGAAATTTCTCAATAGGTGGTCCATATAAATAGGTCAAGTTACATATCGTTTGAAAGGTCTTCCAAATACCTATCATATATATATATATATATCGTCTAATAAAAAAAATGTAGTTTTTTAGATATAGCTGAATATATTATAAACTTTGGAGCCCCGCCCACTCGAAAATATGCGTGACCCCCCCAATTTTTTTTTATTTTAATCAGAATTTAAAATTCTATTAGTGATATAATTTTGAAAAAAGTCAATAAAAGCGATTTAAGCCTAAGTTTTCTTATAGAGCAAATTACCTATATATTTTGAACATGAACGCCGTTTTTGAATTGTATAGGCCGATTCCTTAATTATTAAAAAAAAAACAGTTTTTATACTATTTATGAAAATTTTCCTTGATAATATTTAAAAAGCAAGTGATTTCAGTTTTACAAAAAATAATGTTTTACCAGTTTTGAATTTTTTATTTGTGTTAAATGTTATTTTTATGCAGGAGGCTGTATTCGATTCTTAAGAATTCTCAATTAAATACAATTTTTTTGGAGCCCTTAAAATATTTTATAAAAAAAAATTTCACAACATTTTTAAAGATGTTTTTAAAGAGTTTATAATTTTTTTTTTATATTATTAATGCTTATCTGATTCGGAATAGATTTTGTTCAAGGTATTTTACAAGCAATGTACACGTGTATACATTGCCAAAAATGTGTAGTAATTCTTTTAAATTTGGTGATAATCGCGTGCTCTTACTGATGTCCTCACATCAAAATATAATTTAATCAACCCATGATTGACTAAAAAACTCCCAAAGTTAAAAATTCGTCATATTTTGCATTCATTTTAATTAATTATATAACTTTTCGCCGAGAACTATCAATACAACCATTTATACGCCATAAAAATATCTAATAAAGCGGCTTTAATTTATTAATAATATTATTATGTTGGATAAAGATTAGATTATGTTCGACGGAATCTGTAAGTTTGGGTACAGGATATAAAATTAATGAGGTCCAGTTCGACTATATAATACCCTACATGGGAGCACAAACTGATTATGGCCTAACTACCAAATAATTTCAGTTGCATGATTTATATATATTTTAACTTATTTGGGTTGAATTTTATTTAGATACCAACAATTTTAAGACATTTAAAGTAACTCTAGAAAGATTTACTTATTTATTTATTTGGTGTAATTTTATTTTATATAAAAGATATTTTTTGTGTGGATACCCAAAAATATAAATCAGACATTTATGATCGATAAAGTCCTATTTCGAAGGACTTTTTTGTACGAGGGCGGCTCGGAAACTTCTTAGCCTAGAACAGAACGAAATGATCGAGTCCATGTAATTTTGTATGAAGAACTACAGATGAAAAAGCTTTCTGCAGTGATTTTTACCTCTTCCCAAATCTAAAAAAATTCTTAGCTGGGAAGCGTTTTACCTAAAATAAAGTTGCAATTACGGTTGTAAGCCACTATTTTGAAGGCCTCGAGGAAAACTATATTAATCAGGGGATATAATTGCTAAACAAGTGTTGGACTATGTGCATTGAAGTTTCAGGAAATTATATTGAAAAACAAAAATGTTTTTGAAAAACTAACTATTCCCTTTCTGTGCTAAACTAAGAAGTTTCCAAACCGCCCTCGTATGGGGATTTTGTTTATTAATACACCGATTTCTAGCAATTTCATGTGCAAATTCAATGAATTAGTTTTAGTTTTGTTATATTTTTTTTTGAAATATGTCTATTTATAAAATAAATTGTTGTCAATGTCAAAAGTATGCTTTAGTTAAATCATTGAAAGAGTTTTTCCAGTTTATTGTTAAAATTTACATATCATAGTTTGGAGTCAAACAGTCATACTGAAAGGCGATAAGTTTTTTCCAATGCCGCTGGATTTATAATGAAAACAAAAACATTTTTAAAATTATTGCCAGTCGCTACTAGTTGAGCCCTTTTGAGGCTAGATTTATCCTTTTCATTTGCATTTTGTCCTCAGAATTTATGTTTTATCTTAACAGCCTTTTAAATGCTATTTTTTATTTTTAGTTAAGAAATATTTTACGTCTGTAAAAACCATTTCAAGAACAAGCAACAGAACCATTTAATTTACTTGTTTATTATTTATTCATAAAAAATCGTAAGCCAATAAAGGTCAATTGATTTAAGATTTACTTTACCAAAGTGAACTGATCTGTCAACTTAAATTGTGCTCTTATTCATTAAAAATTAAAGTAGACTTCCAATGTAATTTAAGAAAATTTTGTATGTAAATTTTGTCTAAAAGCACACTTCAAACCTACTGTATTTTTTATGAATACGACAGTAACTCATTAGCATCCCCAATGCAATAATTGTTAATGTATCGCGATAACATTTTTCATATAAATTTTAACAATATATGAGAGATAAAATAAAAAATGTAACAATAAGTGAAGTTTCTAAAAATAATAATACGCCAAAAAAGAATTGAGACAAAGATTAGGAGCAAATATGGAGACACTTTGGAAAATTTACTTTTAATTAGTTATTACTTTATTGAAAATTGTGAAACGAAATATATTATCCCATATTGAAAATTTAAATACGGCAGTTAATGTTTAACATTTTAGTACTAACTTTCATCACTGCTAAGATTCAAATGCTATTTAGTTCTATGAAAATGGCAAAGAAATCGAATTAAATTTAAAAAGCTAAATTAATTATTAAATATTCGAGGTTCTTTAAATATAAATATTTTATTATTCAAAATTAGAATTGTCTGGTGGATCTTATTTCATTCCTTGGTATCTAAAAATAATCAATGCAAATGGATTGGATGACAAAATTCAGTGTCAGAATTATTTCGGGTTAAATTAGATAAATAACTATTAAAATAAAGAGTCATTTTAAAGATAATAATATTTATTGTGTTACATATTTTCTGCTTCAGGTACCTTTTAATTTCATTAGTTCATGTTACTTTTACATTAATTCGAAAAAACAGATAATTCGAATCGAAATTGTGCGATTTAATTTCCTTTGGCTTTTTTTAAAGTCCATTTAGCTTAATTTTTTGCAGCTCCTCGCAACACTGGTCGCTACTGATATCCATATTCGTATTTTCCTAGAACTATCCATAACTGTACTGTATACCAATTGCATATACTAAATTCTGTTAAAAAACATCTTCCGAATTGCGACCTGTACTTTCTGCACAAGTAGACTAGGGATATAATTCTTAGGCGATCGATACTTTAATAGCCTCTCCAGAGTGTGGTGGTGTAGACTATGAAAAGTGACGAAAAATATGTAAAAAAAAACATTAAAAATACGTTACCTGAAATAGTTTAAGTTTTTTTTTTTAATAATGTATTTTATGTTACTGTCACTGAAGGGGTGTTAATTTTTAGCAAGTTTTTAATTCATGTAATGACATCTTTGATTCGATATTTAGATGTTATTTTTAAGTAGGAAAGGTACATTTATACATTTATATTTTTGATATATATTATTGCTTTAAAAAACTAAGATGATTTATTTATGTATATACCCTGCCGATATGTATCAATATGTATCGTCTAACTACGATTCTTATTTTTTATTATTATTCTTCTATTTATTAAAAATAAAACAAACAATCCATGACAAAAAATTATTTTAATTTGTTATCAGATTGTTAATATCTACTTAAAATGTATTTTTAAAAAAATGTAACATTAACATGTTAGGTCTGGCAACATCAGACCTAATCTTTGCATACTCGTATGATTTATGTATGATTTATGTATGTATACACTGTTTTCCTGTATATACAAGTATATTTTAACATGCACATACATATGTATACATACAAGTGTGTATAGAAGCCGACTAACTGTCTTCTCTATAATTTATCTTTGTCATCAAAGAACAAGTTAATCCCACCAATATCTATTATTTTCAATTTCTTTTAACAGCTTCACAAAAACATATTTTCATATTAACACTATAAGATCACATTTAAATTATATTCACTCATTCACATTGTATTATTATTATTATTATTACACATATATTAGGGACGCATATCCCGATCCCGTAAAATCCCGGGATTCGAGATTTGTCAAATGATTTATCCAAAACTTTTAATTTTTTTGAAACCCCGATAAACAATCAAGATTCTCTTTACTTTAGATATCTTATACTATTTTTAATAATTTTTTTCTGTTCGAACGATAATATTCTATTACTTTTAAAGTAATATAGAAATTCAATGTAATGTTATTATTTTTCTAAGTTTACAAACTTTTAATAAATTTAAAAATTTAGCTATGGGGACAGAAAATGTTTTTTTTTAAACATAAGTTACTTGTTTGAAATAAATAGCATTTATTATTAGTCCTATTTTACACTCTTCAGTTTTAGTTGAACAGTTTTTGTTCAATTCTCTTTTGAACTTGCCATTTCATTCACCCACGTCAATTTAAATTTTCGTACTTTTGCATGCAAATCAACAGGCATGAAAGAAAAAAAATTGTCTAGTACCGCAAAGTTTGTACCCCATTTATTATCTTTTCCCTTCTCACCTGAAAATACTTGCCTTGACGAGTCAAAATTGAAGAGTGTGAAAACGGACTTAATAAAACAATTTGTTTTAATATGAAACAAAAATCCTGAAATCCCGAAAATCTCGTCATCGAAAAATCCCGGGATCCTTGGATTCCTAGGAATTGAAAAACCAGACTCGTTTGGCTTCCCTAATATGTATGTAGTGAGGAAGATATACCAGTATTCACATACACACATTTATACATATGTATGCAGTATGTTCATACGCTCAACATAAACATTAATATTAATATTTAATCTCTTGTCAGACTTATTACTATTACTATTATTTTTATTATTACATAATTTAGCTGCAAGTAATATTACTTTGACCCTTATTTATGTATGTGAGTATAGATATACTTATACTCGTATATATAAATCTTACAACATTTTTGTTAATACAAATTGACTTTAACCGCTGTAATTAGAAGTATAATCATTAGTTGCAAACATACCAGCAACATAATTGAGTTTTGGATGCGAAAGAAATATTTTGAATAATACTCGTACTATTTACTGTTTACTGTTTATTTAATATGGGCATGATGTTTTATCAAATTAATAACTACTTATTTATTTAAATATATAATTAAAGTTTGCCTTGCAATAATACAGCAATACAGCGTTAGTTATGTTCATAATAGACACATTAGAACTTGAAACATCAATTAGAGCAGGTTATGGGCCATTAAACGCCCAATTTATCATTCGTTTAAAATAGTTAAATCAAATTTCTCACTAGATTTCAGTAAATTCTGCAACATAGCTTGTATTTTGAAGCAAAAGCAGGTTTCTGCAGGCATTTTTTATGTAAACATTAGAAGTCAAAATTGCAGAGGTGTCCAAAGTGGTTCTCATAAAGATTCTGCTATTCACTGGAGCTTTAGCCAGGGAGTATTCTAATTTAAGTTTTAACGATGAATCCTAAAAACCCTCCAGGAGCGAAGCTGTGGGAATCTTTAAATAAAGCTAATTTGACATGCAATTTGTTTAACGATTGCAATTTTTAGTTTTTCATTGAATTTTTCAGATTAATATCAAATTTATTTTGTTAAAAAATGTGTTGTCACCAGGGCTTTAAAAAACCTTCTGTAGAGTGGCCGAATTTTATGTAATTTAAAAATTTAAATCACGGAGGAGTCAAACGATGTTTTTCGTCAGCTCCATACATTGCATAATATGAAAGTAAAATAATGAAGTTTATTTTACCATTTTTTTTAAACAAAAACTTGAACTAAAATATTAAAAAGCGTTACAAACATCAGCAGAAATCGAATATGACATCCCCACTATGGTGATGTAGGGTATAAATATTTACGACAAATATGAATTATATTTATGTACTTTCAAATTTATTTCAATTTAATAAATTAGCTTTTGTTTTTTTATATTTATACTCTACACCATAATAGTGTGGAGGGTATATTGGCTTTGTGCTAATGTTTGTAATGCCCATCTCAAAGTATACCGATCGACTCAGAATAACTTTCTGAGTAGATTAAGCAATGTCCATCCGTCTGGCTGGCTGGCTGTCCATGTAAATCTTGTGCGCAGAGTACAGATCGCAATTTTGAAGACATTTCCATAATATTTGGTAAATGATATTTTTCGGATTCAAATTGGTTGAAATCCGTCCATTACTTCACCTAGCTCCCATACAAATGGCCACCCTAAATATGGGTTTATCGGTTATTAATCTTTGATTTATGCACATATTCCAAAAAAATATTTAAAATAAGTTGTACATGAAGCCTAATCACATCTAGAAATTTTGTGCATAATTAACCATAGCTCCCATTTATGGCCTTTGCCGAAAATCAGTTTAAAGAGCATAACTCTCTTTAAAATGTTGGCATCGAATTAATATTCAATAAAAATATGTTTTATTTATATATACAAAAATCATTCGGTCCAATTTTATGATGATGGGTCCATAATAAGTCATAGCTCCCGTGTAAGTATCGCTTCCGAAATTCACTTTATGTTAAAAGGCCAATGTAAGCGGCATGCGGCCGCGGCACAGTGCGACATTTGGCCAATCTAGGTGGTCTAAAATCGAATTAAATTTATGTACATACATATGTACGTAATAATTAAAATTACATTTATAGTAATTATTAATTGTAATAAAACCAAATTCTTTTTCATTAAAATAAATTTTGTAATTGCTTTTGTTTATTGAAAAAATAAAATACAAAAGGAATTCATTAAGCAATACATACAACATTCTATGATTTAATCCCGGTTTGAATGAAACTATTTCTTATATTTATAATTTCACATATCCAAAGTGGGATCTTTAATGTTTTCATTGTTCTCCTCCAGTCTTCGAGCATAGTTAAAAACATATGGCGTTTTCTTTTCTGGCAAAAATGTTACACGTTTTTCCTATTTCGCAACTTTTTTAATTTTTTGTGTTCTTTTCTGAAAAAATATCAACACTGCTAAAGTGTAGTGTGTTCTTTGCCACACTATAAATTTAAAAAATAGTGCACCTTTCATACTCTGTATTTTTAGAGGGGGAGAATCGCACGATAAAACAGCTGACATTTGTGTTGTTTATGAATGTGTATTTGTGTTAAGAAACAAAAACAAAAAAAATATACAAAATATTACTACTTTTGTATGTGTTGAAAAAATTTTGAATGACTTGTTGGATTCATAATCATCATCTGATGATGATGATGAAATGTTTGATATGATTATAGAAAGAAATCCACAACAACGAGTGAAAGGCTTTGTAGAGAACGTAATTAATGAATACTCTGAAATTGATGTCTGTCAAATTTCATAGGACTATATCTCCTACTTCTTATATACATATGTAATGTATATATAATTTCTATAGTTTAAGAAGAATTTGCGTATTAGTCGGGAAGGTGCCATTGGTCTTTTTGAGAGATATTCATTGTCTTATTTCAAGCGATCTTACAAGGGAGCCATCTGCTTATCCTTTTTTAACAAAAAAAAAAACAAAAACAGCTGTACATGAAAAAAAGTGTTACACTGTTGTGATTTTATGTTCTATTCTGACCATTAAAAATGCGACATCTTTAAAATGTGGTGTAAACATTATAAAAATGTACATAATAAAGGTGTAACATTTTATTTCAGGAAAGAAAACACCATTAGTTATTGAGTAATTACGAAGTTTTTACTGGGAAATAATTATTCAGTATGGCAAGTCAAGGTTATACAGTTGTTTTATTAAAAATAGTTGTATTGACGATTTGTGTAATTCTTCTATTAGAAAAAATACATTATGATGTGGTTAGTTAGCCCCTTATGAAGCGTCCGCCAAATAACTTATTTTTTTTTTGAAAATGCTATAAAAAAAACCACTGAATATTTTCTCAAATTTCTTTTTTTATTTGAAAGTACAATCCTTGCGGTTAATAATGGAAAATAATTTCATTAAAATGGCTGCCTCGGCTGGCCATGCAGTAGCCTACACGATCGGTCCAACTTTTAAGCACATTATCGATTGTGTGCAGCTGTATTTCACCAATGGCAGCAAACAGTGACTCGTTTTGGGTGCTTCGGCTTTTCAATGTATACGTGCGGGTTTTTTGTGCCCCAAATGCGACAATTTAGCTTGTTTACTTACACGCCAAGATCAAAATGAGCTTCATCTGAAAAGATGAATTTTTTTTTCAACCTCGGCATCTTCTGTAAGTCGATCGCAGGCCCACTTAGCGCAGCGAAAATGCATTGGATGGTCAGTTGGCTTCAACTCCTGAACCAATTGGACTTTGTATGGCGTCATACCCAGGTCTTTATGCAAAATTCGTCTCAATGATGTCTCCGAAATGTTCAATTGTTGAGAACGACAGTGAATTGATGTTGATGGCGCTTCACGCACACTTTCTGCCACAGCAGCAATATACTCAGGTGTACGCACTATTTTTGGCTTTTCACGCTTTGGTTTATCGATGAGGATGCCAGTGTCTTTCACTTTTTTCACAAGATGACGAACATACGAATCTGACGATGCTTCTCTTCTTCCAAAATCCGTACGCAATTTTCGCACACATTCTGCAACATTACCATGATTTTCTAAGTAATGTCGCAATATTTCCGAGCGTTGTTCAAGCGTTTACACAACCACATTCGTTCAGCGGAAGGATACAACTAATTATCTGTCGAATCAGACATGAGCTAGCTAATGCTTGGTTTTCACTATGTCATTTTTGTTGTCAAATTGTCCAAATTGTTGGCAATTGTATGAAAACGGGTTGTCATATGGCGTCATCTATGTTTACAATCATGATTGCAACAATTTGGACAACAATTTGACAACAAAAATTACATAGTGAAAACGCGGCCTATTATTAAAGAATATATTTAAAGAGATTTGAAATTTCCTTAAATTGAATATTTATTTGTTTTATTAAATTATAAATAACGTTCAAAAGTTAAACAATGGATGTTAATGTGCACACACGTTGATTGTTAATTTGCCTTTACATTTCATACATACTTGTATATACATATACATATGTATATATATTTAAGTACTTACATAGCCGTAAATCAATTTACTAATAAGTGTGTCACAAAATTAACCTTGTAGTTTAAATGTATCTAAATCTAATAAATCACTAACACACCTACACTACATTCTTTTACTGTAGACTCCTAGAGCGAAAACCAATTCAGACACATTTATTGTACATAAATATTGTATAATGCTGACAGTTTTTATATGGGAGCATTTAAATATGTATGTGCAAATCCCTTTCTGTTCTAATTATTTTTTTCACTTATGTTTGTCAACATTATCTATCTTTGTGTATTTGCTTAAATATAAAAAATAATTTATTTTTGCTGACTATTCAAATCTTTGCTAACATATCTGTATATTTACAAATATATTGTATTATATGTAGTATAGTTAGTATAGATGTGTATACAAATATGTAAATATATAAATTTTATTTTGCTAGTTAATTATGTGTAAATAATTAATAGTTTCTTAGGTAAAACATTAGACAAACTTATAATAATTTGACACTTTGACTTTTTTATAAAAGTTTTGTGAAAAGTTTATTGTTTATTTCGAAAGATTGTCATTTTGAAAATATGTATTCTTTGGAAATAAATATATTAATTGTACTGTGGAGAAAACATTACAAAAAATATAATAATAAATATTTATTATTATAAATTGAGAACATTTATTTCTTTTAGTTAAACTGTTAGTTTTAAATTTTTGATAATTTTAGTTGGGCTGGAGTTCATTAAATTTAATTTTCATTTTACTGAAGGTAGGAATTGTTTTTACAACATGAACTCTTATTAAAATTTATTGATAATTTTTGTCTTGGCTGAGCTGGGGATCGAACATGGGTTGAATTTACATGTTTCAAGAATCACCACATTCTTTCATCAGAATTCTTTGAGTTCTAACCTCTGCACCACTGCGGAGCCTGTCAGCCAACAGACAAACATCAATCTTTTAACCAGTGTTACCGGTGGTTCGAAATTTGCTGTAATTATCATTTTTCCATTTATTTACATGTTGCTTTCCTTTTTTCCTCCAGTTTTTTCGTATTCATTTTGTCAAGACTTTGTCGTGAAAACCTGAATACATTTGTTTTTATTATGTTTTTTGTCCACTTATAAATTTTTAAAATTAACATTTTATTTTCCATTTATGAAGATAATAAATATAATTAATTTTTACTTTTTGTCACTTTATTAACATCTAATAAACATAAAATTGAGATAAATATAGATAAATATATAGATAAATATATAGATAAATACTTTTAATTATACACATATATTTTTGTACATTATATTAGCATTAAATCTTTTTAACGTATTTTGTGTAGGTACAAATGAGTTGCAACAAATTTTATTAACATTCCTATATGTAGTTAATAATTCTCAAGGTACGGTAACACTTGGCAAAAAGAAGTAACCACTAAATAAAATATACTTGAACTTGTTTATTTATTAAAAAAAACTTGGTTTATTCAGCACAAGACACAACAAATATTTAGTTTTATTTTATTTGATGCTGTTTGATCTTGCAAAACTCTTGTAAGAGTAAACAACATCAAATAAATTTGTGCTAAAACAAGTGGTTACGCTTTCTTGAGTAAATATTTGCCATGTGTAGCCATACCTTAAATAAGGCATCTAAAAGTTCATATTGAATTTTATTGCGCAAACAAGTTTTAGTACAATTCATAATTGAAAACAGCCTTTCCACGCTAGCGTTGCTAGTTGGAATGATCAACACATGTATTAAGAACGGCCAAAGTAATCTCTTTAAAATGAAATGTTCAAGCTTCATGGCTGTAGTTGTAAATTTTAGGCAATAAGTCTAGTAAGTTTGCAGGCATTTCTACTTTAAAATGTTCTTTCCAATTAATATAAGCCCATTTTGACCACTGAAGTTCATACTCGCCTAAAGACACTTTTTGATCTTGAACAAGTTTTAAAGAATTTTGTATCAATTAAAATTTAGCCTGTGTCAACGGATTTGTAAATTCTCCATTTACATATGTATGTACTTTAAAGAGCCTCATATTTTTCGTCAGTCGATTCAACATTTCTTTTAAAAGTCTCTTGAGATATATAAAACAATTTTGTTTTAAAATATATACAATCAATTGCATCTAATAAAAGAAAAGAATCGCCTAAATCGATAGCCGAGTTTAAATCAACAGATCAACAGTCAATGTTACTTGTATTTTTTTGTTGACTTTAAATGTGGTATTCACCACAAAGTGGCGACACAACTTAAACAATGCTACTAGTATGTCAGATATACATATAAAAACGTTAATATATTTTTATGAAAAATTAGCCAAAAAATCGTCATCTCATTTAAAAACCGCAAAGAAATCGCCATGTCGTCAAATGGAAATTTCTGTCGCCATAAGCATTAAAAAATCGCCATTCCTGACAGCCCTGGCCCCCATTAATGAAAATAAAATCGAAGATTTAAAAAATATATTATTTTGTTATTATTATTCAAACTTTTTTTGCAGATTAGTTTTTATTCCATCATGTGAAAGCAAATCCGATGATAAACCATCCGATTGCGAATTTGTTCACGCCGCAATTCCAATTCCTCTTAATGATGTTCGAATCCACTGGCCTTCTATGCATAACAATTTGTTTGTATAAATTACAGATCATATTTTTTTCGAATACATATAGATGTAATGAATAATATTTACATTTTGTTAATCGCTTGTTAATATCAAATATTTTGTAAAACCTACTATTTGTGATTCCTAATTTTTTCATAACACATTTGTATTATTCACGATATTTTAGTACTAATTTGTATGGAGGCGCTAAACGAATCAGTCATTGATTCAATGATTCAAATACGGATGCTGATATTATAGGCAGTCATACAAAATTTAAATTGCCCAAGATATACGAATTTCAGAATATATTATACATCGGTCATTTTTATAAACTGAAGCAATTAGATTCCGCTATAGTTGTTAGTTACTGACACGAAATTTTAAAATTATGCATTTTGTATTTTTTGAGATATACCAACTAAAGTATAGTTTTTTGATTCGTATACGCGGATCACCGTCCATTTTTAAAAACTCATCAACTTATGCTTGAAATATAGAATTTCAATAATACATACATATCCGTTATAATTATTTCGTACGTGGGCATGAGACTTAGCCTACTTGCAATTTTAAAACAAAAGGCAGCCATACAGGTATACTGCAAAAATTTCAAGAAAATCGGTTCAAACGTTTAGCCGTTTATAATGTCGTCACACGAAAGTAAGGTTTTTGTCCATACTATTGCTAACAGAGAATTGGGTGAAAAACTTGGTTTGAAAATAGAATAATAATTTCTCAATAATGGTGAGTAAATAGATGACGTATACAAGTAGATCTTGGACAACAAACATTGTTGATGGCGCCATTGGCAGTTTAGAAAATGCACTCCAATATGTCAATTGTCTAAAAAATGCTATTTATTAAAATTAATAAACTCAAGCTGAAATACAAATTTTCGCTAATTAAAATAAATATTTGAAACTAAATAAAATTCTGGTGGCTCAAGAGTTTGGTCTGCTGTCGATTTTGACAAAAAAGTACAAAAAAGGATACAGTTTTTAGGCCTTAAAAATTTAAATTTCAAAAAAGTACCGAACAGATTTCTATTCCTGATTTGAGCCAGATGCATTTTAAAATTTATTTCTGTGTTTACTTATTTAGAACATACGAAGGATAACAAAGAGCGCTTGAGAATACCGTTTTTACCCGTTTTGGTCATTTATAATTTTAAAAAATTACCGAACATTGATTCTCTGATTTTTCGATTAAAGGCAAACAAAATTAATTTTTCTCTCTAGCTTTATTAGTTTTGGAGGTATACCCGTTCTTGTCCGTTTTATCACCCTTAATGTCCGCATTTTCAAAAATCCGAATTGTATGTTTCTAACTTTAGCGGTTTGGTCTGTGCAATGATGAATGAATCAGTCCGTGAGTCACGTTAATTTTTTATACCCATATAGAGATAGAGAGTTTATTCTTATTCAAGATTGAAAATTTTCATATATTAGAAGTTGTTCTTTATTTCCACTGTGCAAATGAAAGAAAAATCAGAGATACTAAATGTCAAAAGAAAAATAAACTCGTATGAAGTTTATTTTACTGAACATCATACATCAATGTGATGAGAAGATATATTTTTAGAATCTATTCATAATGCATAATCACACAATAGAATAGTAAACGTCGAAAGGAATAACAATTTTTTGGCATAAATATATTGTGGCTTTATTTGAAACACAAACTGAATTTTGTTGAGTAGTAAGTAAATTTTTTTAATTTTGTAGATTTTTTTGTTTTAAATTTTGCGTGTTTAAATTGCATATTGGTTCTAAAGTTACCATTAGGCCCTTTAATTAGGCAACAAATAATTTGTTTTGTTAATATTGAGACTATGCTACATACTCTTTAACTGATTTACTATTTTGTTTGTATTTGTTGCCTCCTAAATTCAAGATATAATAAAAACTGACTTTGCTTACAGTAAAATCACTTCAACAAATTCATGCCATTAACTACGAATATAATTTCAAATAAGATATTAAGACAGAATTTAATGTGGCCTCAATTTGTACGATATTGTAGTACAGTGTAGAATAATATTTAATTTACAATATGTTGCAAATGTAATGTAAATGTTACCAAATTGTTGTGTTGTGAATAATTATAGTGCAAATAGAAATTAGTCGATTAAAATGGTTTCATTAAGGCATATTAACAATATTTTATTCATGGCTTTATTACATCTAAGATTAGTAATAGTGATATGATTTGTTTATTTCCTACATTTTATTAAGTTAATTTTATTAATTAATGCATAAATTTTTACATTATTTATTCATATTTAATCATAAGTTTTAGTTTAAGAAGTGTTTATAAATAAAACACTGTGAGATAAATGGTAGGGGTCAGTGATCGGGATGGGATGAAACCAACGGGAAATGTTATATCGGTAAAAAAGAAGTTATACGTTATACGATGGATTAGTAACTATCATATAGGGGAAAATGTCACCTTTAGTGGTCTTTTTTTTTTTGACATAACTCGAGAACCACTGAAACAAATTTATGAATTTCAAAAACTTGCTCTAGATATGCACAAAATGTACAAGTTAATTTTTCTCCGTTTTTTAAAAAAATTTTGTGCATATCTCGAGCGAATTTTTGAAATTCATACTTTTAGTTAATTGTGAATAAAAGCGAAACGCGTTCATCGATTTTCATGATTTATGTCTCATTTTGTTCATAGTTTATGCCACTTTACGTGCAAGTAATAGGACTTGACTTTTTTTTTTACCGTTTTGGATTTTTTATGAATTAAAAATAAAAAAATTAAATTTTTTTTCTTCATACAAATATTTATAACTGCGAAACTGTTGCTTATGTAGCGAAACGTTATATGATTAAAGGAATTGTAATTTTTAATTTTATTAAATTTGTTTCAGCTTATTCGGACTAGTGGTTCTCGAGATATGACAAACAAAATAGCCTAAAACGTGACATTTTTTAAATATCATTTGTATGGGAGGTGGGCGTAAAAATGGGCGGATTAAGTTTCAGGAGCTCATTCTACAATTATAATATTAATGTTTTCTGAAAATGGAGTTGTTATATTTAAAATCATGGGAGTTATGTCACATTTTCTATTTAAGTTGTATGGGAGGTGGGCGTAAAAGTGGGCGTATTTTTGTAAAAAAAAAATTTAATTCTTAAAAGATTTAAAATAAATGTGTGCAAAATTTCATGAAGCTCCGCAACCTCCTTGATTTATGACCATTAAATACACTACACGGCCACAGTGTGCGCCGGGACAGGTATACGATATATATTTTTTACCGATATAATATTTCCCGTTGGTTTCATCTCATCCCGATTTTGACTGTCGCATAGTGTAATATGTAATGTGTATAAACCTTACATGGTAAGTTTTTTTTTTAACTGATTAAAATTTAAAAAATATAGACACATTAAATTATCATCGAAACTATTTCAATAATTAAATCAATGTCTTACAATAAACGAAATAATGGATTAGTCAGATTTTAAATTGTATTAAATTAATAATCTTGAAAATTCTATTTGTTTCTTAATTCAAATCGAATGGTTAATACATTTTCGGGATCCATATATTAAAGTAAATCGATTACCAATGTAAATACATATTTTAAAATAACTCTACTGATTCTAAAGTTATCACAAAACAACACATCATTGCGTTTTTGCAGGCAAGGCGACAATTCTCGTAATTTATTAAGAATTATTTGAATTGCTATGTTATTACATTAATAAAAATTTACTAAATTGAATTTTAAATTAAATATCTTATATTTTATTCGGCTGTGACAAATAAATGAAAATATCCACAAGTTTAATTAAAACCTTCTTTTAGACCTTTCGATCATAAGAACAAATATATTTCAAATTAAAAGGCTTATAGTTAATATTCAAATTTGAACAAATGGTGTTTGTGTACCAGAGATCGGCAATGAATCGATTCACAACTACTCATAACATTTTAAGTATAAGTGGTTTTACATCATTGAAATTTAACTACTCTGAGTTACTCAAACTGACAACAACGTTGGCTTATAAATACAAGTGGATATAAGTATGAGTACTACGTCGACTTCGAGCTCATACCATTCCCAATATGTTTGATTCATAAACAACGGTATTTAGATTTACATTTTAAGAAAAATACTCACATACTCATAAAGTATTCAACTCAGTTAAGTCATTGAAAAAAATGTTCAGCTAAATCCATTAGGTATTTATACAAAATAAGTAAAAAAGAAATAAAAAAACATACAAGTAAGTTTATAGGAAAATATATTGGGGAAAATATAACATTTATTATTTTATACAATTTTTATAAGCAGGCTGCAAAAAATGAACGACACTCGCATAAGTGTATGCGAGTCAAACTTATTATTTTATCGTCTACGTACATTGAGTTAAGGAGAGTCAAAATAAACAACATCATACATGAGATTAAGTATGCATATAATGAGTACTTCAAACTTTAAAGATGAATATTGGTTTGATAATATTGACACAAGTATGAGTACGTATAAGTACGATAAATTATTAGTCATGATTTAAGTATACTCACTTTTTCAGTACTCATAACTGATCTCTGTTTTGTACCTTTGGTTTTCCGTTTGTTTGGATTGTTTTACCTGCAGTGTGATGCCAGAGCACATCTACTCGTATAGACGCATATGTCATTCTATTTTCATTAGATTGTTGTTGTAATTTGTGGAATCCTTGCTGAGCATAGTTCTTTTGATAATGAAATCGTAGAGTTGATAACTTAAATAATAAACAAGTGTTTTTACAATTTATATTTGTAAAATAAAATTTTGTACAACAAATTAAACATAGAAAATAAAACAAAAGTGTATCGATCACATACATACATATTGAATTAACTAAAATAGAACAAATTTCTTACTTTTGTTGGTTTGTGGAATTTTGTTGTCTTGTTTCTTCTAGCCAAGTAATAGAAATTTGGCTAATTGTTCGTTAGGATTTGAACAGCAATTAGTATGGTAAGTAACACGGCTCTGCTCCAAAAAAAAAAACTCTGTAAAACACCAAACATACGTACAAGTTTTTAGATATTCATACATTAATATATTTGATAATTTGTTTACATAAGTACAAATTTAAAAGGCACACGTTATAGTGCTATATTCGGCTGTGCCGAATCTTATATACCCTCCACCTAAACGTAATTAGAAATAGAAACACTATATTGGTTATAGGACTAGAATATCCTTATTCAGCGTTTTTATTCAGCCTTAACGCATATTTTATTTGTATCTTATTTATTGTTTAAAGAAAAGATTTAGTATTTGTTCGGACAAGATTTTTTTCTTATGAAGTTTGAAAATATCTTTTACGAACAACTCTTAACTTGAATTGGTTTAATTTTATATTTTGTCTGGACAAAAGTAAACTGACTAGCCAAATAAGTTAATTTTTTTAATACGAATAAAATTGTCTTATGTATTTTAATGGAATTTAGCAAAAGCAACTTCCGAGAAAAGTTTTATTTAGCTAATAGTTCGAATTATCAGGAATACTATTGTAAAGTACTGGAACAATTGGCAAATTGGAATGCATTTTCTACCCGGCCAAGGGCGTCATCAGCAATCTTCATTGCCCACTATCACTCTGTAAATATCATCTATGTAACTCACCGTTTTTGAGAAATAGAATACGAGAATTATCATATTTCTTCTTAACGTGTTGTGAGTTAGAACGAAATTTACGTACGTTTACAATGTGTGTGTATTCTTTATTGGTATTTAAAACTTGTATTATTATTTCCTTTTTTTTATTAATTTAAAATACACAAATTAGATGTCATAATATCTGCTTATGCGAAACTTATTTGTGCTGAATTTTCTTTTAATACCAAAATTTTTAAGAAATTTATAGTCGTTAAAGTATTTTCGAAAGTGGACTTTATATAGAGATATGACTAATTTTTGTGAATATTATTTGCATACCAACATTTTTAAGAGAGTTATGCTCTTTAAACTGATTTTCGGCTCTGGGTATACTTTAAGATGGGTGTTGGACTAATATTTTTGGACATTACAAACATCAGCACAAATCCAATATACCCCTCACACTATGATGGTGTAGGGTATAAATACATACAATCAAATTGAATACGTACTTAGGATAACAGAAATATTGTAGCATGTAATGCTTAGAAAAATAACAATAAAAAAAGCAGTTTATATCAATTCACACACTTTTGCCGTTTTATTTTATTTCTCAGTAGACCATTTGTTCATACACAGAACATATGTATATATATTTAAGTGTTGGTTATATTTTTTGTTTGAAATTAATTCGCCTCTTTCATTATTATTGAGCTTACAAAGGCAGTCCTTTAAACAATATCTGTTATATTTCCTTTTATTTGCAAAATAAGACGGGGTTGAATGTTGTACTCTACCAATTTCATGTTGTTCACATTAAGTTAATATAATAAAAGGTGATCCTTTTAATGAAATATGATTTTTTGATTGCACTAGTTTCGTTGTGCTTATTTGGGATAAAATTATAAACGTGTTGCCGAAATGATGTTGATTTTTTTTAGATGTATAAAACTTTAAGTTGGCAGCACTTTTTTAACTGGCGGCCATCTTGTCAGCCGTCAAGTGATTTCTGTTTCTTAAAGTTTACCTTAAGAATTTTGGTAAGAACTTTTTTGCGATATTAAGTTTCGATGAAACTAATTCAGATCGATAGGATCAATGATATCGACGGGATCTAATTGATAGGTTAGTTGGAAAAATCTTAGTACATCTTATTATAAATTTTTAAAAAGAAAACAAAGAAAAATTAACAATTTCGTGTCCTTGTTGTTATTGTTATTGGTTAATTTCTAATTTTTAACACTTCGAGTATAATTTGTATTTGTAAAATATATTTCTCAGGTTCATTAGCATTTTGTACTGCAAAATTATGAGAGGTACTGCCTAACTTTACTCTAACTGTTATTCATTATAAAGTATTTTTTTCGTGAAATTTTGTTTATCACCAATGATAGACATTAAAAAAATTGTAATTGCTCTCAAGTTCCCAATGCTGTGTTAGTGTCCTTTGCAGTACACGTTTTAACACTTTTAGAGTAGATTTTGTGGAAGCTTGTTTTCATACATACGAGTAGAGCATTTTAATGCTTTAAGTTTGACAATATTTTAAATACTGATACATTGCTTAGTTTATTAGACTGCAGGATAATTTCTTATACCCTTATTCTTTGAAAGAAAACCCGTATTGATTGCAACTCAAATCATCTACAGATATATTCATACTCGTAAGTATTTCTTTGTTTTAATTATGCAGCTGTGATCTGAACATGTGTTAAATGAGATGATATGAAACTGGCTTTAATGTGATTTGTTATTTCGAAAAGCAATTTATCTGTTACCAATTAAACATGAAATTAAAAGCATTTTTCACTCACACTTAGACACATTTTACAGAAATAATAATTTATCATTTTATCACTTGCTGTTGAAAACGATAGTGAAGCAAATGTTTTTGGTAAATGTAGGGTGACAATTTCGTTCATCCGTTTAAAGCTGATGTTGAACTTCTCAGACATGGTCTGTTTTTTGTTGTGCTTTAAAACAAAAAAACACAATTGTTAAGGCTGTTTGGAGTTTTTGTAATAATTTGCGTTTGTTTTTGTTCTTTTTATTTGCTCCCCAATTGATAAAGCCGTTATAATGCGTACTAAAATAAGAAAATCTCCATTTGATCGCTTTATTTGTTGGTAGTGGCAAAGGAACGATTTAAAATATAAAACACATAGAAACAATGATACGATTACAGGCCAAAAACACAAGAAACAAACAAACAACCAAACAGAATGGGCGGATGTGTTTTGGTGGATTTATGGCAGCATTTCTATTGCCGAGAAATTGTTCCCATTATCATAGATATATTTTATTCAAACAACAAAATAATACTCATATATAAACAAAAATACGTATATACGTTTGTATATATACTCCAACTATATACTCGTACATACATACATACATACATACATACATACATACATATGTATGTACTTCAATTGTGTGTTCTGTTGTTGTTTAATGCTAGGTTTGGTAGCTTCTTTTTTTAGCCCCATCAATTGGAAATATGTACTAAATTTTACTTTACTCTCACACTTCCTTATATACAGCTAACAGGCTGTGTTGTATAGATATAGAATGTATTTTGTCATAGAAATTATTACCGCAGCCAAGCAGAAAATTACTTCTTTCTCTAATTGTGGATGGATTGTGTCAATGCTCTCTCCATCTTATCATATTAGTGCCTGAAGATGGTATACCATGGAGTAAAACACTAACACATTCGCATTCCCACTCCAACACACTCCTACAGATCCACAGATAGTGATGTCATCACAAATATAGTATAACGAAACACATTTTACTATTCATGATAATTTTTCTGTTTTTTTTTTTTTGTTATTTTGTTTTGCTACTTAAAATATTGTTGTGGTTGATGATTCTGTTAATGCTGAGACTGCATTGATGCTGAATGTTTGGATAAAATAGAATTAGATTATACAACAACAAAAAGTCCATTTAATGCTTCAATAAATAGTGCATACACACACACACACATATTCGGCTTCAAAGTCTACGATCTAATTCATTCAAATGACATTTAAATTTATATTCCCATTTAAAATGAAAACGATTGGAAAATACAAGATTTTAGTTTATTAAAATGTAACTTAATTTGTAGCAAACTACTGCTCAGATTTCGGTCATGAGAGTCACTTAAGACGACTGCTTGACTTTGAAGTGAAAGTGGTAAACCAATAAAATTATTTCCATTATTTAAGTTTACTCTCACATTAAACAAATGTTTAAATTGTTAAAGAGACCGTATCCATTATGCATATAACTTTTGTGTTTTTTTTATCCCTTGTTTCTTATAAAATTAGTATTTATTTATTTTTTGGTTTTATAAGCAATTTAAATAATGAGAAAATTTTAAAACAAAAGTATAAAATATCTAAAACAATTCGACTATTTTATCATAACCGAATATACGCATTATTAAATATTAGTTTTTTTTCAACTGGTAAGGATACATACATATGTATGTACGTTTGTGAGGCAATATTTTGCAACCCTATAAAATATATATTGCAGATTCCAGATTAAAATATGATATTAATATTGTATTGAAATATTGTTATACCAAACATATTTAATAATTATTTTAGACAAAGGTACATAGCTAATACTCAGAAAGAAGAAAAAAACTATTAAAAGAATCTATATATATATAATTTAATGTATGTTTGTTTGTATGTACCTTATAGGAGACCAAACCTATGGAATGCATTTTCTGGCCTGCTAAAGCCAGTGTCTCTTTATATATTTCTGTATGATTTTACATTTCCTTTTTCCAACGGAAAGCTAATGTAGAACATATAACAGAGGTATACAAAAATAAATTTTAAATAAATTTTTATGTTTAACTAGAAGTAAACCTTCGAATAAAAAATTTTATAAAAAAATTTTTACAATTAATACTCGCAAGAGGAATTATTCCCATTCAGTAAATTTATTAACATTATTAAACAAAATTTCAAAATTCTGTATTTCAAATTAATATTTCCCGATTCGATGTATATTAGATAATAGTTATTTTCAATGAATATAAATATTACTTGGCCAATAATAAGCTGGGGACAATTGGAGGAACGTATTTTTTTATATTACGTCGACATGATTTATATGCCTTTTAATAATGATATAAAGCTAAATCGAGTCAAAACTTTACTAGTAATACGCAGAGAACACTTCTCCAGTCATTATTTTATATAGATGTCCAAAATTATATTAGAAGTGAGCTGATGGCCAATGTAGCTAGTTCTCCTTAATTTAAATTTAATCTTAGAATTAATTTCTTGTTGATAAATAAATATATTAGAAGAAATTACAAAAAAGAGAACTATTCAAAACACAACTGAAAATTGCTTGCAAAAACATTCCTCTTTACCAAATTTATTCCTTATGTAACACAAAATTTTGGTCACGATAGCCATTTTAAATCTATTTGTATCATTTAACACAAGTTTGTCGTACAGAATACAGAATAAAAACAAGAAAGTATAGTCGGTCAAACCCGACAATAAAATACCCTACACCTAATATGGGAGTTACGACCTATCATGGACTGATCATCCAAAAATTTTGTGCCTTAACTTCTAGGCATATAAATATTGTTTATGTTAAATTTTATTTCGATATAAATACTTTTAAAAGATTTAAAGTGATTTTCAGAAGAGGGCCTTACATGGGAGCTCTGATTTATAACAGATTATCATAAAATTCGTCCGAATAATATATATACTTACATATATGAAACATATTTGTGATGAATATTATTTGGATACTAACATGTTTAAGATAGTTATGCTCTGCAGTGGGCTGACAAGAAATTTGTTTGGATATGTGCATAAATCAAACATTTATAACCGATAACCCCCTATTTCGGCACGACATTTCTAAGAGAGCTAGGTCAAATATTCTACCGACAAACCCTGTTGGAAATAGTAACACCAGTTCTACGTTCCGTATTGTTGAGAGCACATAGTGCTGGATTTTGTGACTACCGGTCCATAATTTCACCATTATTCCCAATTCAGAAAACATTAAACGTCAATATATATCAATCTGATTTCCATATCCAAAACTTAATCAGAACAAAAACTATGTGAAATCATTTTAAATTAATTTTAAATATGTATGCAACTCCAACAATACACGTTATTACTCGTATTAAGGCATTTGTATCATAGTCAACAATGTTTCTAAACAATGTGTCTTTGTGTATTAAAAAGCTTTTATGTATAATAACTTTGTATTTATATGAAGCATATTATTCATGAATGATTTATAAAAGCATTGTCCCAAAGCTTAATTTTAATTTGTATTTATAGGAACAGTGCAACTGAGTGGATAAATATTATATAAAATTTATATACTTAGGTGTCCTGTTATAATTTTTAGTACAAAATTTGTTATAATTAATATACTTTCTAAGTATGGATATGTAGATAAAATGTATATGTTATATTAAAGCCCTCAAAAGCTCTATTTTATTTTTATACTTTATGTACTATAAATTTTCACATACATATGTACGTATTGAATATGTATTAGTTATGTAACAAATGCATAAACTATCTAAAAAGCTATTTTTCTGTTATAATGTTTAGTACAAAATATTAGTACAAAAATAAATTATGTTATACGTTATATGCAGATACAATATAAGTTTTATTATTACTATTAAAAGCTACTAAATTATATTATTTTATAGTTAAAATTCAATTCTGCGTGACTTTAAGGGAGACTATTTTGTTATATCAACAACAACTGTTCCCATCTATAAAGCTTTATTGTTAAGCTCTTTAACAGTGTTATAAATAAATGTTAATAAAAGCTTGCATTTTTATCCTAAATAAGTAAATCTATACACATACATATATGTATGTATAGTTATTATAGCAGTCTTTTGCATGATTTTAACATTGGAAATACAGATTGCAGATTGCTGTTCCTTTATACAATGTTGTGATTTTTGTATTTAACACATGTTGCAAAAAAATGGAAAACTTCCATCCCAATTTATAACATTTCTACATTCAGCCAAGAATAATGTTTTAACAACATAAAGTTTTAATTCAAATAAATAAAAACAGTTTCAATTTTTAAATTATTATTTTTTTATTTTACTGAACTTTTTTCAACTGTTTCTTTCAACAAATTTCTTAAGACTAAATAACTTAAACAATAATTGAACATAAAATATAAGTAGAATTTAGAATAGTGATAATCGTATGATTTAACGGTAACAACTTGTTTTAGTAAAAAAGAAATAATTGATAATTATTACTTTGAAGAAATGTATGATGAATTTAAGTAAAAGTAATTAAAAAGAAATTATTGAGAGTAAATTATAATAAAGAGAGTATGTAATATATAAAGGAAAATAGGGCTATTCGCAGAATACATAACTCAAGGCGGCTGCAAGTAGAAAAGAAAATAAACATGTTTGAATTAAATTATTATTGATTGGTTTAAAAGCACCTTTCCCAGAATTACCAGAATTTTCGTTGAACACAGCAAATTTCTTATTAAGTGGAAATCTGAAAAGGACATGCCTAATTAAAACATAAACTGCCGTATGCAATAAAAAATAATGTAGGTTTGAAGTGTGCTTTTAGACAAATTTTTCATACAAAATTATCTTAAAGTACATTTGAAGTCTACTTTAATTTTTTTTGCATAAGGCTGTAAATCTTTTTGTGTTTTTACAACTCAATAGTTGCCTATATAATTTTATTTGTTGTGTGTTCAGTACTTTAGTTTTTTAATCTTTTAAAACTTTCTCAAATTTAATTAGGTTTAAAAATATGAAAATTAAACCTAACACAAGGACAAATAATAATTGGTAATTAATTTTGGTCGATTTTGTCATACTGGTAGTGGAAGTTTTTTATAACCCGCAAAGTTGTCTAGGATATTTGGTTCTAATATTTGTTTGAAATTTAAAAGTTTCTGGCAAAACTGGAGTATTCATCTTCAAAATCATCTATGGCGTTGGACATTAGTGTCCAATGTGCTCTTAGTAGAATATCTAATCTAGAGTATTTATAAATATGCTTACAAAAACATTATTTTAATATCACTGAAATGAGTAGTTAAATGTAGCTAGTTGTAAGAACTTACTGGATCCGTTATCAGTAAAAAAATCAGTAAAAAAACGGAACGACAGGCAAGTCACTCTGATATGATGCGATACGTCAACGGATCAGCTGATTGCTCTACATTAGAAAAGACATATTGAGGTTTAAAACAACGAAAAAAAACGAGAAAATAATGCAAGGCAGATGCCATTTTTTCTTACATTAACAGGAATTAACTTAAAGCAATTACATTTGTCATGACGATTTAACACCATCATTTCAATATATTTACTTGTGGCGATTGAAATAAAACATACAAAATATATTTTCATTATGTCGTTAAAAAAGTGACACCCTCAATACAATAATTTAGTTAAACACATTTTATGCCCAAACACTTCTGTTTCGGTAACTTTACAATTATTCGTAAGTGTATTTTTGTGTTTAAGTAAATGTTTAATAAATGCGTAATTTTGTATATAACAACAAAAAAGTCGTTAGATTAGTTTCAAATAACGCAGACGGTATGTACTCGTAGTAGTAATTGAATTAGTAATTGTAACTCATTACCAACCTTATTGCTGGGATAGCACAATATTTTGTACACTTATTTTATCTCAATAGCGATATGCTTTCGAAATAAGAAATTATATGAGATCGGATAGCAATAAAAATAATACCTCCTATTTTTAACGCTATATTACATCAGAAAAGACTCTCTTCGGACTCATATAGCTTGCTGGGTAGAGGTAGAGGAAAACAATCATAATTGCTCCGAAAACCTTCAGAAAAGAGGGTCATTACATTCGAAAATTGTCCGTCAGAAAGAGCTCTTAGATAATGTCAGAAAAGAGTCTTTTATGAGTCTACCTATTTGTTTGTTTGTTTTTGGACATTGATATTAGCAATAACTATTGTAAGCAAATTCTTTCAAGGTATCCTCCTTTAGGTCCTATCGCAGTTTAGTTGTTTTTAAGTGACGGATATAATAGAAGGGTAGTGCATAAAGTGCACCTCCACCCGGAGACCTTGTGGTCCATTGTGGTTGACGGATATTTCGTTATAAATTTTGTTTGTTTTGTAAAGTGTAAAATTTTGTTTTAATATTGATATTTGTAAAATATAAATGGGAGCTATAGCCTATAACAGGCATACAATTCGGTACGACGATTTTTATACACAGTTGCAGTAAAAAAGGACAGGATTCGACTAGACATTGCATTCTTCTTCGATTAAGTTCCCTAGTTATTCTCTATTTAACAGATTTATACGTACTTTTGGAAGTGAGAGCAATGACTTTTATATATGATTCGTTCAGTGGATAAAGGGAATAAGTCCAAAAATTTGAAATGGAGAAAAACGACAGAACAGTTAAGGTTGACTTTAAAACTAGTTGTTACAACAAAACTAAAAACTAAAATTGCAAAATTAATTATTAGGGCTTCATTTACAAAACCTGTTAATATGATACAAATACGTTTTTAAGACTTTCAGTGGAGAAAGGGAATAAGTCCACCAAATTTTCTGTTGTTAAAATCGATAGCGTAAAAATGCAAATTAATTATGTTTTGACTTTGAGCATTCGTTCGGAAATAAAAAGTAAAAATATTAGTATATTTTGGAAAGAATAGATTTTTTATAATTTTGAAAAAAAGGCTAGAGATAATTTGTTTTTTTGTTCAGTACATTCGCACAGTTTTAATTTTAATGAACTTAAAAAAATAACATAAAAAATTTCTTCTTTAAAAAAAAAAAAATAACTAAAAAAATTTAACAAAATATTATGTCTTCTTATTATTTATTATTTATTATTATTATTATTTATTAATAGATTATATAATATTTTAATATACAAATTCAGTTTTTTTTTAGACAAATTCAGTCTTAAATATTATTTTTAATCTAAATATGGCCAAACATATTTGTTTTTGAGCCAGATTGGCATAAAATGTGATTTTTATATTTTATTATATGTATATAAAATATGTGAGTAGAAAAACTCATTTAATATTAGCTTACGGTACTTTAAACATAGTTCAATATATTTATATAAAGTAGAAAAATATAACCATTTAGAATACTGATAACATCATTTACAGAAAGATTTATTTTATTAAAGGCTTCATTAGTCTTTACTTTCTGTTGCTGTTCTGTTCCGTGTCGTTCTGTTGTTAAATTTTTGTAGTTAGTTTTTCCGTATAAACGTATCAGCTGTTTTAGGTAAGCAGACAATACACCGCGAAAATAAATCAAAATATACAAATCAAAGTTTTTTTTATTGTACAATATGTCATTACTTTCGACTAAAGTAATGAGTTTTTCGTCATCCATGGTTTATTTTCATAACTTTTATACAAAAACTTTATTAAATTCAAAGAAATTGAAAATTTTTGTAATAAACCAAAAATTTTTTGTTGTGCAGATATCAGCTGTTTTGTGCTGTCACTCACAATTACTTAGCAAATTTTTGTTTTCAACAGGTTCGTCCGCAGCGGTACGGAAAGTAACAAAACAACTAACGACTTCTACACATTTTCTATTTAACGGAATCAAGTCAGCTGATTCAGAACGGAACAGAAAGTAAAGACTAATTCTGCCTTAAAACAGGTTCTACGTATTTCATTATAAATTGGAAAGACTCCCAAAAAGAGAAATGTATTTTCTACTTCATTAGTATTACATATTGTACAACAAGTTTATGCAGTATTAATAAAAGATCTGCCATTCAATTCTAATAATCCACCTCTAGTTTTAATAAGAAGACAGGTGACACGTGTCGAGTAATTTAATAATGGTACAGGCATAAAGTTAAGATTAAGTTGTGGGTATATATCATGATTTTGAGAATTCTTTGCTCTTAACATGTTTTCTTCTTTCTTTTTTTAAATCCAAAAAGACATCCACCACTTGCACGACCAGCTCTATGTATTTTCTTTGCAGGAATCCATTTTAGGAAATAATTTTGAAAATAAGAATTAAGACGATATTGATTCTCACTAAGAACGTGGGTTTTGAATAAAAAAAAAAAATAGATCAAATTGATTTACATAGGTTAAGAAATAGCCAAAATTTATTAATTTGCCAAATTTGCAACATTGTATGGTAATTTAAATGTACTATATTGCAATTACGAGATCGAAGTATTAGGAAGATTCTCAATAGGTTGGTTCACGTTTATGACATTAATTTCAGTAGCATAATCAGTATTTGCAAGTAATTTACGAAGATATATTGCATCACTATTTGAAGTAGTTTCAATTTTATCAGACTTGTAGGTATATTTTTTATTATCAACGTAAATACAAAATTCGCCAAGCCTTACTTTGACTGTCTTATTGCATTTGGTGATACTTTTACTGAGCTTTCGTAAATTATAACGCACACTTTGTTCATCCCCAGTATAATCTTTATTAATAAAAATATTTTTGCCTTTTAATTTCTTTTTCACTGCTGTTACATTATAAGCTTGAAAACTAGACGCCAGTCTAAAGCAAAATGATTTTCCACCAGCAATCATACGTGTAGACATAATATTCGCATTTACTTTGAGGACGTTGTTACATAGGTTTTCAACTTCTTGTTTAGCTGTATTATTGTTTTTACTATTAAGTCCAGAGACTACAATATTAGACGAACGAGAACGACGATCAATAGATTCCAACCTGGATGTTAGTTTATTCACATCCTTTTTTAGTTTAGCATTTTCTTGTTTCAGCTCATCTATTTCAGCTTTTAGTTCATTTAGATCAGACTTCCTAGTAACATCACTAAGTTTTTCATCTAATAGCTTACATAACTTATCCCACGAGAAAACATCACTCGAGTTGTTGTGATTTGAAGATTGCATGTTGAAAGAAGTTAGATATCCTTTACTTTCTGTTCTCTCAGTGTACTCTGGGGATGTTGTGTGTAATAATCGTTTATTACTCATTAAAATCACAGCATACCTTCAGGCAAATCAGAAAATATACCATAGAGGGGTAGAACTTGGCACTACTGTTTGTAATAAACAGCTGTACAATAATTATGTACATATGTACTTATGTAAATTCAAAAGCAAAAACAACAATGGCAAACTGCTTAGAATACTAAAATTATAATTTATAAGATCCCACCTCGTTTAAATCGCAATATATTTGCATAGAAGATACAGATGATCACTCACACCCACCACAGATAAATATAGTTCTTCCGTTTGAGAAAAAAAATTATGTCTTCTTCAGAATAATCTTTCTTATGTTTATATTTTTCAAATCTAAAATTTTCAACGAAATTATTTTTATATTGTATTATCCATGGTTTCGATCTCTCTAGTTTGGTCCATCTCATTTGGAGCCAGTTTACCGGTTTTCCCACGGTATTGGCAAATAAATGTGCTGATTTTTTTTGCGTTAGACTCAATAATGGCTAAATCGGTGTCATTTGGTAAGTAGGTATGTTCGCTTACTAAAAATTTCATTTCAATCGACTTAGCTTTTATATCAGTATTTTGAACTAATTTGAGTAAACTTAAGACAGTTTTGATATTTCTATTTTGTCCAATACATGAATCAGATCACAAAACAATCCGATCGTGCGTAAGTACAACAAAAAATTGGCAGGTAGCGAAAGCTCGATGAGAGGCAAGAAATATAAATAAATTAGAGTGATTAAAAGGAAAGTTAACGAGTGATTAATGCAATATAAATGCAAGCGTGGACTTATTCCCTTTTTCCACTAAAAATAAAAATTTTGTGTTTCGTACAAAAAAATGTTTTGTCTTTAAAAGGGGGTTTCCGTTGAAATTTGAAAACAAAATTTTTACCATACATTGTTAGTCATAAAAGGAAGTGTATCCACGCTAAATCTAAAAAACGCCAAAAATGAACTCATTCTCTTTACCCACTGAACGACTCATTTGTAAACCACTATTTTGAATTGCTAGATAAGCGTTGGACTAAGTGTATTGAAGAGTCAGGAGATTAGATTGAAAAATAAAAATGTTTTTGAAAAACTAACTATTCTCTTTCTATGAACTTTTCCGAACCGCCCTCGTACATATATATAAACAACAATGGATAAATAATTTTCGTCCGGTACTGGCTGGACTAAATAATTAGAATTCATTAGATATAAGATTTGAAGTACTTGTGCCTTGTTAGTTCATTTTTAATATGATTTCTGTTTGCAGAAAACTTATTATTGCTGAATTTTTGTCAATGTCACACTTCTGTACAACATTTTTCATTTTTGAAGTCATTTCCGGAAATTCACCTTATACGGAATCAATCACTCTTAAAAAATTATAGTAATATTTGTGTATATATAGAATTGCATATTTAAAATATATATGTATGTGAAATCACCGTTCTAGGAGGATATTTGTATTGGGGCTAGATGAAAACAAAGACCAATTGTAATAAATTGTAATAAATCGACTTGGCTTGGATAATAACGCTAAATCTAGTAGCCGATATACTCTAAGGTGAGCATAGCACTATTATGTTGAAGTGTTGCAAACGTATCGTATAAAAAACCTCTCACAGTTGCTGGTAAATTTCAGCACTGCAGTTTTAGTCTGTGTTTAATGATGATCATTTAAAATTCCATTTTGATAACTTTAACTTTGTTTCTTGCACCAGTAATTCGTATTAAAATGTTTGTTTCAAAAATATGCAACAAATTTATCCACTAATTAGAGGAATACTGACGAACGTGAAAGTCTTGTTGTCATAAATGTAAAGACAGTAATGAATAAAACATATCATAAATCAGAGTGCACGTATGTAGCTCTGCAAGATGTATGAAGGTAATTTTGTCCTCCTCTTTTGTTTGAGCTACATGTCATTTAGTTTACAACTTAACAAAAACGGAACCCTTATCTAAGTGTTTAAGTTGGAAGGAATGTACTTACTTGTACATTTCATTGTATGCTGGGAGTATCTATGAAATGTGTGCACAAAATGCTAGTTTAAACAATTTTATTCGAATTTTACATGTGTGTATTCTCCGTATCCTTAACGTCCTTTTATGTATATGTATGCAGCTGCTGTTCATCTTGTTGTTGACCAGATTGTGACAGTGAGAGTTTATAACAAAAACAAAATTGTTGGCAGATTTAACAACCTGCAGAGAGGAAATGCAGCCAGACATGACCGCAACGAATTACAAAACTACGTGAAGTAATCAGTACATGAAAAAAACAAACAAACGAACACAACAAACATTCCAACTGACCTAACATTCGTTTCTTTACAAGAGCATATAATACACCCATTCATATGTACATCTGTAAAAGTAGGTAGTTTCGTACATACATACATACAAATCTATGTATATATTTATTATCCATCTCTATGTAAAAGTAGTAAAATATAAAAGTGTAAAATATCAAGCGAACCTATCTACATTGTGTATGTGTTGAGTAGAGTGGAATAGATGCAGAGTAGAATAATAGTTAAAGTGGAACCGGCAGACAGACATTCAGACAAACATGAAAATAATAACCTTAAATGTGAATAAGGAAGCAGAGGAACAATAAAATGAAAAATGACAGGCATGAGTGCTGAAATGACAACATAAACTGACCCAAGTGGTCATCAGGAACATAAAATTAAATGACAAACACAAGAATAACATACTTCTACACATACATATGTAAATGTTCATTTGTATGGAATAAAAAATGAATAATATATTCTAGTTATTACGCATGTATGTATATGTTTTACATATGAAATGCTGTATGAATTTACACATATACAGAGTTTACCAAAATTAGATTTAATATCCCAGTAAAACCAAATATTGAATTAAAAAGATAATATAGGTTTACTTTCACTTTACTTGTTACACAATAGCAGTATTGCATTGGCGACATGTAATGATTATCATAAATTGTTGATATTTAGGTCTCATGGAAGTCTTTATCAATTAAAACAGAATTTTCCCATTCAAATGTGGTATGTAGTAGTTCTTGAAAAGCATGTTGTTTAGTGATTGCAAATCATTAGCATTTGGTGATATATACAACCATGTCACAGAACTCAATTCCGATTGAAAATGCTTTTGATTCCATAAATTGAGTGTTTAGAAAACGAAAAACGAATTGTTTTTCGGAACAAAACCATTTCAGATTTCTAAAGTGGAATTGTTATTTTTTATGATTTTATATAGAAAAAACTCATACTCATATTGGTCCAACACCCACCTTAAAATATACCGATCGACTCAGATAAGATTTGGCACGTGACATATTTTCGGCCCAAGGATGGATGTGATTGAAACTGGTGTAAATCGGTCCATTATTTCACCTGGCCCCCATACAAATGTTCTCCCGAAATTGGGGTTTACTGATCATAAATGTTTGAATTATGCAAGTATGAAAAAAGGGTTCACCACAAATGAGTACTAAATAAAGCTAAATCACATCAACAAATTTCGTAAAGATCGGTCCATAATTAGTCGTAGCTCCCATATAAGACCCACTTCCGAAAATCACTTTAAACAGAATAGTTCTCTCAAAAACGTTGGTGTCCAAATAATATTTAACGCAAATATATTTCACATGTCTAAAAATAATACGGTACAATTTTATTATGATCGGTCCATAATTAGTCGAAACTCCCATATAAGACCCTCTCCGTAATTCACTTTAACCTCCATAAATTGTTTAAAAGTATTTATATCGAGATAAAGTTTAACACACATAGTATTTATATTTATATTTATGTTACTAAATTTTTGGATGTTCGGTCCACAATAGGTAATATCTCCCATATAACGCCCATTTCTGAAAAACTGTTTTATACATATACTGGGTGTAGGGTATTATATGGTCGAGCGTGACCAACTATACTTTCTTACTTGTTTTTAATTATCTCATTGATATTTAATTAAAATGTTAAAAGTTTTAAAGTTGGTGTTAGCAACAAGAAAACAAAAGTTATTTTAATACTTACATACAGTCTTACCTGTAACGCCCTAAAATGAAACGTCACCCAAAATTCTAATTGTGGATGACAGCTAAATGATTGGTGGAATGTCTGACGGTTTTTGATGGGGCTTAAATTTATCCAAAACCATAATAAATTCTTCTTTATTGAGGCGATAATAATTAAATAAACTGAACAGAACTGCTTTTAATAAAATTGAAAAATAACCACAAAAATCAAAAATATTACACAGCACTGGAATATGACAGAGGATCAGATGCTTGCCTTAAATTTCTTCTTCGAAGTTTTTCAACTGCGCTTTGATGCTTTATTCATTTAAAACAGCAACAATTGAAATTCCGGGCATTTTAAAAAAGTTTTGTTCACTCTTATTTAAAATTTGTTTGTACTTTATATTACAATAATCATATGTTTTTTTGGAAATACACAAAATCGATCAGAAGCTATAGAATGCAAAGTAAAAACGATCGATTTGCAAATACGGAATTAAACCATTTCGATTGAATTATGTGACATGCCTGTTAATATTGTTAAATCAGAAATAACATCTCTTGTTGCAACAACTCATACTTATACTGTAAACTACTGATTCTATGTTTTAATGAGTGTAAACTTTATTAAGGTGCTGTGAAAGCAGTTTTCTTAATGAAAATTAAAATTTTATTTTATGTGCAAATAATCTACAGTGTGTCCAAAAATGATGAAAAAGAAAACACTGACGTTTGCATAAATTACAAAATTTATAAATCATACATAAATTGACTTGTAAGTAATAAAAATAAAGAAAAATATGAATATTTTATTAAACAAAATACAAAATCGTAAGTATTGTACCATTTAAATACTAAAGTTGTTTAAACTAAACAACAAAAAACAAATACACACGTATTTATATACGGTGATTCATTTACAGTTTGTTCATTTGTTTTTTGTCATCTTAATTTCATTCAGTATTGTTTGACAATTCATCATGAAAAGACTCACACTGCAGAAATTTCTCAAAATTCTTCATCTGTATTACGAAAATGAGCGTTCTTGAGAAATGTTTTTTGTGCGTTGAGAGCCTGATGACAAATGGAGCCACTACTAGTAAACCACATCAAAATAGGCTGCAATGTATTATAATGAAGCGAATATCTGCAAACAATATTTCGTTTAAAAACAGGCACATTTTTTATTGTGTAGTATATAAACTAATGTTGTCTTCTTAATTAGTACATATTTCCATCAATATCATAACATAATTAAACATAAATACATATATTCTATTCTGGTATTGCAAAAAACAAAAATGTTTGTATGTACACTAGGGTGGCCCCGTTTGTATGGAGAAAAAATAAGGTATCGATGTTCCCGACTAATATGAAAATTTGATTCATTTTAAGACTACGTTTCTCAATTTTTTTGTCCTGGGGTCAATATTTGGTGAGCTGGATCAAAGGATGAAAATGTCCTTTTTAGAGGTTTTTGATTATAATTGATTTTGCATAAAATTCATACAAATGTCGTTATTGAGATGAAGTTCAACTAAAACAAACGTAAAATAAATAGAAATTGCGGTACAAAATTTTATGAAGTTCGCCCCATAATAGGTGATTTGGTGGTGGGTATGTAAGATTCAGCACAGCTGAATATAAACTCTTACTAGTCTTTCACTAATTTCAATAGGTAACCAATCACCTATTTTGCATACGATTAATGTCTTTTTTATACGGTATTTTAACACGCGATTTCCTGGAACCAATTGCCGCGTAAAAACAGAATTAGGTGTATACCAAACACAATACCGCCGAAAATTTGCCTGGTGCAAAACGATCAAAGTGTCTTACAAAAACTGAAGTAAGACCTCTATAGCAAACAAAGTAAAAGCACACAAGCTGTTAGCTTTGCTAAAATACAACAAAATGTTACAAATACTTCTGAAAAATCTGTAAGTGCGATTACGATTAGAAGATCTTTGCATCAAAATGGCCTACATGGTGGAATGTCACGCAAGAAGCTCTTTATATCAAAGAACGTTCAAACTAAACGTTTGAATTTCGCAAAAAAATATATAAACAAGCCTTTTTTAATAATATTCCTTTTATCGATAAAAGTAAGTTTAAGATAATTGTTGTCAAAAACCACCCAAAGAAATTGCAAGCCAAGAACAAAGCCTTAAGTAATAAACAGGACATATTATAAATAAAATGGTCTGTGGTTTTATGGAGCCAGCAGGGGTCGGTAATCGTACATTTATAGAATCTATAATGAAAAAGGAAGATTATCTCGACATTTTTAAAAGCATTTGAATATAATTATCATTTAAAACTAAATGTTGAAGGTTTTTAGTTCAAATGTTATCTAATTATATTTCAAATGATTTACTTGGAATTAAAAAACTCTAAATGAGTTAGCCTTTACTTTACCGAATGTTGCATTACGATAAGACAACACTAAATAATTATTTGTTGCGTACACATCTACATTCGACCAGCCCTTAAAATATAAATTAGTTTTTGATGAATAATTTTGTTGTTTAGTATTTAACTCCAATCACCAGTTGAGGCAAAATGAGAGACCAGAATAAATGCTGTTGAATGAAAAGATTGCCTAAATCATATAGGAATCTTAAAAAAGAAAAAATATGTGTTCGATTTTTAGCTAAATATCGTCTTGCCTTACGTCTTGAAGTCTATGGGATATTTCCGAAGAATGCCGGTAAGAAATCTGATAATTTACAAAATAAGTGAACCAGTTTTCAAAATCTAGTAGTTGATATAAAATTCATATTCATACCCATGCACAATTTTCTGTCATATATTTACCTACAAGTTTTGCAAATACCAGAAAAAAATTAAATTAGACAGTTTTAATGTGCTGGTATAAGTTCAACTGAAAGAAGTGTTAAAAGAATACTTGTTAAGCAAAGTGTCATGAAATTTCCTTTTTAAGTAACTTTATAGATTTTATTGTAACGATTACACTTTGTTGTCATGTACAGTACTCGGACATACTCAAACATATTTAGACATATCTACTTTTATATGTGGAACTACATTTACGTTTTTAATACTTATGCATTATAATATTTTATAATTATTAAAGCCTCCCTTTTTTTGCATGAATATAAAATCAATTTTCTTATTTCGTACTCGGTGAAAGTTGCAACCTTTCTGCTTATATGAAGCACTTACTATTCTAGTGTTGCTTAGAGGGAATCGAAATATTTGCAAACCACTTAAGTACAGTCCTTCAAAAAAAAAAACTATCCAACAAATGATTTTGAAATTGGAGACCCACCTGTTTCAACATTATCTAATGTGGCCCCAAATGACATAAACAAAGTTATCAAAATGAATATATTCTCGAAAAAATCATGATTTTGTTATGTACGATATCGTATATATTAATTGCGATCTTCAAACTATGAGTTTTTCTGACAAAGTGGAAAACTTCTCAGATAATAATGATACCAAAACCAGATAAAGGCCGTATAACTCGAGAGATAAGAAAATCGTTTGAATTAAGAAAATATTGTTAGATGTTGTTGAAGCCTTTGACAAAGTCTGGCACAGAGGCCTCATATATATAAAATTAATTATTTACTACTATCATGTACACATAAACTATTGAAGTATTATATCTCGGGCATTTTGTTTACAGTTAAGTACAACGAATACGTGACAAGAGAATATAGAATAATATAATTTACAGATCTGACTTGCCAACGAGTTATTTTAAAGTAAATACGACTTAATATTTAACACATCCCATTGTGAATATGTGAATTTGTATTTCAAAATATTAAAAATATTTTGGAATTTGTTTTTTAATTCGTCCCTACAAAGAAGCCTTTATTGCTTTAAAAATATAATTAATTAAGTTAAAACCTTTCTACATTGTGTCTGGTGTTATAGCAATAAATTGCTACATTGCTACATAAAAATAATTTTAATAAAACAAATTGTATTAGTAGTTAAAAAATTTAATAGTTTAGAAATGACTTTTGTTGTTTATTAAAAATAAAAAATTTTTAATTATGCACACTATCTAAAATTAAATAATGTCATATGGAATACATTTACAAATATGTAATAATTACATACATACGTACATACATATGCAAGTATATATGTACAATATAAAATTTACTTGTACGAGTAATTTTCAAAATTAAAAATTCGTTAAGTTTATTTAGACATGGCGACAAAAAAAGCATATTCTTTTACTTACATACATATCGATGGTCTCATGTAGAAAGGCCCTAACTCGCATATTTGAAACTTTACAGGAGAAGGTAAAACCATAATAGAAACTGTAATATTCAACATGTAACTTTTTTTGTACAACTGCTTATAAAAGCGTCATTTTTTACACTATTGCAATAAATTTTTGTGAAGAGGTGTATTTGCATTGGAATTGCAAAAAAAAAACAAATTTCAAAAAAAAAATAGCGAGTTAGGGCCTTTCTACATGAGACCAATGATATATACTCGTACATACATATGTGTATGTACACATGTTTGCAATAGTGTAACTATTTTCAACTGAACTCACAACAACCACTAGGGGTTATGAAAAACATTGTTATAATAAGCATAACTAAATATGAACATACACACTGTGTGTATTACACAGATATATACATACATACTTAGCTTAGAGCGCTCCACATAAATTAATTTTGTGAGTTTTTAAAAATGAAAAGGACTTATAGCGAAGCTGTGACAAATTTTATATAACCTTAGAAAAAAACTTATTTATAAAAAATTAAACTTGACATCAACCTTTATAAGAGGAAAAAAAGGAGTGATTTCGAAATGATTACGGACCTAAATTAAACAACATGTAGTAGAGTCACTTTTGTTACATATTAAAAATCATTTATGTTGAATTGCATCTTGATGCTAAGGAGAGCTGCTGTTGATAAAGTAGCGATACTCACAATTTTCCCCTTTACTTTAAAAACTTATTCAGTTAAAAATCAGCAATTACATTAATCATTAATTTGTTTTGCTTCAGATTCAATTTAAAATCTGTTAAAACGACCAAGTCCATTGTCACAGACTAAGTGAATAATAAATACAACATAAGATTCGTATACGATTTAAGTAATTTTTCTAATACTAGGTTTTCTCTTAAAGATTGCATTATGAATATTCGAAAGATTAATACCAAGAAGATATATTGAATTAAATAAATCAAAATCGCTCGTGAGAGATCTACATATCAGTAGAATTAGTTGTTTAATAATATGTTGATGAATTAACTACAATTAATACGAGTTAGTTTAATACACTTTAGCAAATAGTAACATAAAATCCGTAGCTATTTAACAGAAGATAACGACCATCCATGCATAACCAAGTAAAAAGAAAAATAGCTGTTAATACCAAACAAATGTTGCTGATTTATTATATTAATATTTAGATTTCTAATACCCGGCTGTCGAAGAGAGTTGAAATAAAATGTATTTATTGGTGCAGTCTAATGCGAAAATATACATATGTACATGCGAATATGTGTGTGTATAAGTGTATTCAGTTGGGTGGATATATGTACTATTAACGACAACTGTTGTGAATGTATAGTGCATATGCAATTGTGTAATTATGTTTGTATGTCAGACTTCTGCATAAATTCATTTAGATACAAATGCAACATAAACATACGTCAACAGTTATTGCAGCACTACATGCTGTGCCTACAAAAGTGACAAAACTTAATTTAATATTATCAAGCATTCTCTTTGTGTAAATGCCGTCATATTTGCCCTTTCTGATAAATGCCAACAATGTACGAACGATCATGCAGGATTGCTCAATTAGGCCTTTACAAGTAAATAGTGTTGTTGTCTTGACGATAATTAATTAGTTTTTTTTTTTGAATATAGTGATTTTTTGCAATTAATTTTCTACTTGCATAAAAAGCCGATTTAGCAGAAAACACAGTTCTAATATGATGAACTCATATATGTATGTCACATTTGTACTCAAAAACTAAGTAAAGTTAAGATTGTTGGATCATTAATTCTGTGCTCTAAAAACATAGACATTGACATCAATCGTAATCCTAGCTAAGTGAAGGAACTTCATACGAACATTTCAGTTAGGTATGCAATTTTATTTTCAGTTTTATTTTGAAATTATCAATCAATATAGAATTCTTTATTTAAAACATGCGATGCAGTGGATTTCAGTTTAATTTAATTTATTACTTGAAACCTGTCGGAATTGTGTTTTTAATGCATGACTGACAGTCTTTATTGTCCTGTAAATAACTAGAAATACCAATGCCTTTTCAAAAACATATTAATACAAAATCCTATATATTTATGTATATATGAATATGAAAATGTTTGTATGAGAAAATTCTTATACTTTAACAATTCAAAGGGAGTTTAAACAAGTAACAGTTTATATTCAGCTGTGCCGAATCTTATATATCCATCACCAAATCACCTCGAATTATGGAGATTTATAAAAGATTTATGCGCATTTAAGTAACTTCCGGAAGTAGACTTTATATGGGGGCTCCCGTCAAGTATAGACCGATCATCATCATATTGAGAGTGACGATTTTTGAATATGTATGGATTATTTGTGTTGAATTTCAACTTAATAATGGGTTTAAGTGATTTTCGGAACGGAACTTTATATGGGGACTACGGTCAAATATGGACCGATCATTATGAATTTTGATACGACGATTTAAATGCATATTTTGATGACGTTTGTCGAATTTCAACTTGATATTAATTTTTAAAAAAGATTTATGTTCATTTCAGTGATTTTCGGCAATGGTCTTTGTATGGGGCTATATCAAAATTATGGACCGATGCAAACAAAATTTTGTTTTAAGATTTTGCTTTGATACGGCTTTTCTATAGACATTTACGTCCCATAAAGCCATATTCCGGGAAGACATGTGTATGGAGGTTATGAGAAATCGTGGACCGATTCCTACCATTTTCAATATGACTTTTTCTATCATAAAAATAACGTGTGCAAAATTTCATGATATTATCTGCATTATATTTAAAGAAAACAGCAAAAAGTATCTGCAAAATATCGAGGTGGTCTGAAACTTATTGGTTTTACGACCATTATTTCGATGTGTTCCAAACGGCATGACAAACGCAATAAATCTCTCATTTTTTTGGTGGAAAGAGAAGCACACATATGTGGTGGTTATTCTTAAAGTGGTCTAAGTCATACTTTTTTTGAGATATTTAAACGTTTGAGTTTGAATCAGTTTTTATCAAGAACTCATGAAACTAATTCCTGGTCAAACTAAATTAGAAAAAATTACTTCTCAGAAAAGTTTTATTTTCAGATCTTGCAATTAAACAATTTTTCTATAAACCATTAATAATATAAAAACATAATAACATTAACAATTTTATATTAATTTAAAAGCAACAGAATAATATCGTTTCTATAGTAAAGAGAATCTTGATTTAATTTTATTACCAATATATGAAACTGACGAAAAACATCGTCCATATCATTTGTGAGCAAAATTATCAGTTAATTGTTGTAGGGTGAATTAACAATCCTTTTCCATACTCCGAAAGAAAAATTTTTATTCAATATTTGATTCCATATCACTACAGACATTATTATCTACGTGTTGTGTTTTACATTTTAAAAATTTTAAAATGTTGAGTAAATCATCCTTCTTTTTTGGTTGCTTTTAAGGAGAGATTTCATCAGATCATTTTGTGATATCTATTTGAGCATAAATAAAAGTGCAATATCAGCATATATTCATATTACTACGATAAAGAGCTTAATCTGTTACTTTAAAAGGATTTAAAATGACAACTATTTGTTTAAGAGAAACAAGTTCTTCATCTGTTGAGCTTTTAAGTCAGTTAAAGCATTTTATATAGGAATTTCCAATTCCAAAAGCCGTAGACGCATCAAATAGTGCGTTCGAGTTTGGCAATCCAAAATTTATTTAATTTCTTTCACCTTTTTTTCTTCAACACACTTTTGTAAAATATAAATATTTGTTAATCACTTTGCAAACAAATACTAGTTTTCGGGATTTATTAATTCCGAAAGATCCATGGATTTTGGCATTGGTATCCCTAATACCAATCGACTTGAAAGGCGATTAACGATGGCTGTCAGGTTGTCCATGTAAACCTAGTTAACTCTTATGAATTTATTTCGAACTAATTTGGTAGATGCGCTTTTTAGCCTAAGGACGACTTTGGTTAAAATCGTACCATTATTTCACTTACTCTTAATCTTAATTAATCGCCATATACTTCATGTATGTGTCAAAATATAAATATAAACAAGTATTTTTAATTTTTCACTTATAACACTTTATAACAACTGCCTCCTATAAAACACACAAGTGGTTTGTGTTACATGTGTTTCTGTCGCCATTAATGTTACTCCAGAGACTGACTGAATGACTAGCTGACTGACATCTTTGTTGTCCTCATCTCGAAATCGGGCATATTTGTATGTGTTTCAAATATTTACAAACTACATGTATGCACATTGTACAACTACGAATACATACTCGTACCAACATGTTAAATCTGTTTTTGTAGGAACTCTACTCCCTGCTACTCGTAATTTCATTGCAGCCAGATATTGTGCAAAGAATTTTTAAATGTATATGTACGATACGTTGATGATGCAGTCAGAATATTATTTATATGAATTCGTATAGAACTACAGACGTATCCACATCAGATGAGGAATACTATTAGTGTAATACGTGGAAGCATACATGCTGGTAGATGTGATGAGCAAACTGCAATTGCATTTTTTATGTATTTTATATGTATGAACTAACAAAAACGGAAACATACGGCTGTGAAAAAGACAATAGAACAGGTGCAGTTCCAAGTCAGACATGGTTGCAAGCAAACGAACAAAAAGTATTAAAAACAGTCTGCTTGAATGGCATGTCGAAAAATACTTGAATGTTGTCAAATGTTGTAGCCTATGGAAATGTATATAACAAGGAAGACTAGAACGTTGAATCACACTGCAGACAAGTAAAGTCTTCATTAAACATGTGTCAAAGTGTACTCGTATGTTACCATTAAATATGTTGTCTCGTTTTGTTTTTGTAATACCAAAAAATACTTTCTATAATACCATAGCAGTTAATCAAGCAGTTTGGCAAATTCTTCCTTTTATAACCTTTTATAGAAACACTCTTCTACTAATAAAAATTAGTAAATCATTACGAATTATGTAGGTACTTATACTGTGATTTTGCTTGTTATTAATATTAATATACAAACATGCCTTATTTACCGAAATACATATGTAGCTATGTATGAATTTGTAACTATTATATATTTAGCATTATATTAAAGAGAAAGCGTCTGTGTAAATTGGGCAAGTTTTCATGACACTCATGATGAAGATTGAATGACTATTTCAAGGTATAGTTGTACACATTTACAGGCATTAAAGCCATTTCATAGTAGTATGTTTGTTTATCTAAATAAGTATTTGTTTGAATATTTAGTTGAAACACTTTCAATGTCTTACAATATTTTCATTCATATTAAACATACATGCCATCAATTTAAATCAACATACGTGCTTTACTTTCTGTCATTAAGGACTTTTTTTAAGGACCTCATATGTTCACATATTACTTCCTACACAAACAAATACAGAACTACACCTACAACATCTGCCCCTACATACATATGTATATATCTAATGTATACACACCCTGCAAATAATATTGGACTACGTGATCCATTTTAGATGATATGGACTACTCACAACATGGTCCAATGTAATGCAGTCATGGACCATGTCATAGTTAAACAAGAGTTTGTAGTTAAACGACATGGTTTCGTGTTAACACGATTGCATATTGAGTTGTTATTGTTGTTTAAAACTAACCCTCGTGAGTACTCCATGGAGTAGTTTTGGGACTACTCCGATGGGTTATATGGTACAGTCCTAGGACATCGCAATGTTAAATGGATCACCTTTTTTCATATATTTGGAGTAGTTTTGGAGTACTCCTACTCCTCTTTGGACTAGTCTTTACATGCATGTATGGACTAGTCGCGTTATTTGCAGGGCATGCGTTCTACTAACACACACAAACATTCTAGTGGATATAAATATTTGTGCTTCATTGTGTTTTCCCCTTACCCGGTACAGAAAAATCGTTTTTGTTATTGACCACAAAATTGCTGTAATTTGTAAACAAAATGAAACGTTGAGAAACAAAAAAACAAAAAAAAAATCCAAATAGACGTGAGAATTTTATAATTAAACTTTAAAAATGCTTCAACGTTCTTGAAAGTTTATTGAGTGTCATGTAAGACAAAGCAATAAAATAAATGACCTTTTTTCATGGAATTAAGAAATAACACTGTTAAAGCGATGTTTTAATAAAATCATAGTTACAGATGATTATGTTAGTTATTATTATTTGTATCGATATGAGATTAATAAATAATTGGTTCGTATTAGTAGATTGCCTTTTTAGAACATCGAAATAATCGTCGTAGAGCCAAAAATTCTATATATTCTGGGTCCTTGTAAGATTCCAAGACGATCTAGCCATGTCCGTCTCTTGTTGGCACGATAGAGCTTTGAAAAAAGAACATAAAGCAATGAAATTTTTGCCAAACATTTTTTAATCTACCGAAATGTTTATTTATTTATTTATTGAATTTTTTCATTTCCTGTACAACAAGACTTAGTCTTATATTTATAGTACAGCAACGCATTACGTTATAAACAATTTTAAACAACTTTATCATGAGCATAAACAAACTTGTTACAGAAAAACCTATATTGATAACATGTTACGTGAAAAAGTTTTATAAAAATTTTCTGATTTAGTTGTTGATTTCGTGGAAGATTGTTTCAAAGACAAGCGGCATGTACATAAAACTGCCACTCAGACACTTGGTATTGATGTCGAGGTATTATAATATTTAGATTTCGAGACGATTGGAAGAAACGCATTTTTTTCAAATATATATTTGGGAGTTTGAGTATTTATTATTTTGTGCAAGAATACAAGAATACGAATTTTTAATAGGCTATCAAATGAAACTCCGTAAAGTTTATTAAAAACAACAGAAACAATATATTAAGCTTAGGTTTACTACTTGAATCACAGTTTCCAAAGAACTAGCACCCATAAATAAATACGTCTTGTTTAGTAAGGTTCTTATTCTTATTGGTGTAAAATATTGTGTAGACACATAGAGCTCGTAACTTTATGTATGTTTGACCAACCAGTAAGTTTATATGATCAGTCCTATCAAATTGCTATTAAAAGTTATACCAAGGTTTTTCGCTGAATTAACAATTTCATTTAAAACAATATCTTCAGAAATGTAACGATTTAAGCTCTTTTTACATATCACAATGCATTTAGATTTGTGTGGAATCAAACAGAGTCCGTTTTCACAAGCCCAGAGGTAAATTTTGTTCAAATCCTCATTTAGAGATGATATGCCTGAAACTATATTTTGAACAGAGCTACTTAGAGTAAGTTGCACGTCCTCTGCGTACAAATGAATGAAAATAAGAGTGGTCCTAAAATAGAACCTTGAGGCACTACTCTATTAAGGGATACGCTATCTGACCATTAATTGTTCACAAACAACGATTGTGTGCGGTTCGTAAGATACGAAGATATAAGTTTAGTAGAAGTGTCGTTAAACCGAAAAAAAGTCTATCGTATCAAACGCCTTAGAATATTTTCGTGAATGTTTTGTATTAAAAATGGGCAAAATCGATCCAGTAGGATTTGATAGATCAAAGTTTCAGACTACCTCGATATTTTTTGCAATTTTCTTCAAATATAACGCAGATAACATCATGGAATTTTGCACACATTATTCTTATTATAGAAGGGAAATTCCTGTTGAAAATGGTCGGAATCTGTTCACGATTTCTCATAGCCGACTTCTCATTCAAAGATCTTCCCGAAATATGGCTTTATGATACATTAATGTCAAAATATATTATTTTTTTGCATCGGTTCATAATTTTGACATATGTAGCCCCATATAAAGTCTACTTCCCAAAATCACTAAAATTCGCATAAATCTCTTATAAAAACCAATATCAAGTTGGAATTAAACACAAATAATTCGCATATATGTACATATAAATCCTCGTATAGAATTTCATGGTGATTAGCCCGTAATAAGTCACAGTTCCCTTATGAAAACTACTCCCGAAAGCTTATTAACCTACATCGAACCGAAATTTTACACAGATCAGTTATAAGTTTGCAAAAATTGTACCATAGGGACAATTTTGACGTTTAAAAAGACAAAATCTGTTGCCTATGGCGTTTTGGTACTTAATTTATTGTGTGTGAAAGTAAATCGCTTTATGTTAACACTGCAAAACATAAACAAAGAGTAAATTCTTGATTATAACTGGAATTTTATTCCTATAAATATCGTTATGGAAATGAAATTCAATTAAAATAAATTAAGAAAAACACAAGTCTCTAAAAATTAACTAAAACACACAAGGCACGGTGTAAAAAGTTGTCATCCCAGCTCCGGAGTTTTCATAGTTACAAAAAAACAGAAATCTACCATAAAGGAGAAATGACAAAAACAACATACTTTGTTGCTGATATTGTCAACCAACGGTAAATGCAGCAAAAAAGTTTTTTTTTTTTTTTTTTTTTTTTTTTTTTTGCATATTCTTTTTTATTGTATCTTCATTTAAAATGAACTAACAATAGGTATTCAAATCCTAAAACTAAAGTTAATTAAGATAAGTCCAGCCAATGCTAGACAAAATCTAGTTTTCAAATTCGATAGGATATAATGAGCAACTTGTATTTATTCATCTGAGAGCGGTGGTGTCCCTCCTTCTCAAACGGCTATGACCGGGATGTTGTAAGATGTCTCGAGCGAGGGGATTTGGATGAGTTTCCAGCTTACCCAAATAATGGGCCACGTGTTTAGTTATTTCCCATTTGACAAGTGGAACATCAAGATCGTTGTGTATGTTGTTGTTTTTAATATACCAAGGAGCGGTAGTTATCATTCGTAGAATTTTGTTTTGACGGCGTTGAATTTTCTCAATATTGGAGTTGGAGGCAGTGCCCCATAACTGGATACCATAGCACCAAATTGGCTTTAAGATTGAGTTGTAGAGTAGAAGCTTACAGTCGAGCCGAAGGACGGAGTTTCTGCCGATGAGCCAATGAATTTGGGCTGCTTTCAGTTTCATTTGAGTCAGCTTAGCATCTATATGTGGTTTCCATGTGAGGCGACGGTCCAGATGAATACCAAGATATTTCACGTGTGAGTTTTGAGGCACTATATGGTCATTAATACGAATAGGGGGACATGATTCCCTACGTAGAGTAAATGTTACGTGGGTGCATTTCTGTTCATTTATTTTTATTCCCCATTGTTTTGCCCATTTCTCCACTTGCGTTACGTGGTGCTGTAATTTAATCGAGGCATCTTTTGGATCTTTGTGAGTACTGAAAAATGCCGTATCATCAGCAAATGTTGACGTGTGAATTTCATTGTTTGTTGGCATGTCTGCTGTGTACAGCAAATAGAGAATTGGTCCTAAGATACTACCTTGAGGGACGCCAGCACCTATAGGTTGAGGATGGCTTAAATAATCACCTTCTTTAATCATAAACTGACGGTCGATTAAGTATTTCCATAGTAGGTGTTGAAGATTCACCGGCAAGTTCTGCTTTAATTTAGATATCAGGCCTTCATGCCATACTTTGTCGAAAGCTTGAGAGACGTCAATAAAGAGTGCCGAACAGTATCTCTTTTCCTCAAAGGTTTTTCTTATGACTTGTACCAATCTATGTGTTTGTTCTATTGTACTGTGTTGACGTCTGAAGCCAAACTGGTGATTGGGAATGCAGTTGATTTCATTCAAAATCGGAGTCAGCTTGGTTATAAGCAATTTCTCGAATAATTTGGACATAGTTGGTAATAGACTTATTGGCCTATACGACTCAACTTTGCAAGGATCTTTTCCCGGCTTAGGAATCATCTTTACTAAAGCGATTTTCCAAACCGGAGGGTAGTACTCAAGCCGTAAGATGGCATTAAAAATAAAGAGGATTAATCTTTTTGCAATGCGAGGCAGCTCAAAAATCATTTTATTGCTGATTTTATCAAACCCAGGTGCTTTTTTAACATTTAAATTATCAATAGCCTCAACAACCTCCAGATATTGAAATCTTATTTGTACAGGTGGTCTGGCAACAACAGGCGGTAGTTCGCTAATGTCAGTATCCGTATTGGGAGTGAATACATTTTTTAAATGACTTACGAAAAGGTTGCCTTTTTCTTCGTTATTTCGTGCCCAAGATCCGTTCAAAGTACGCAGTGGAGGTTTTGCGATTACGGGTTTTCTTAGATTTCGGACTGCACGCCATAATGAATAATTTGACTGGGAAGTTGCGTCTAGACCTTCCAGATGTTGTTTGAGAGACTCTGCTTTTTGCGCTTCTAGCAAGATCCTAAGATTTTTGGTACATTCTCTCAACCTAGTTTTAAGTTGGGGCGATCTGTGTTGTTGCCACTCTCTTCGGACTCTCCTTTTTTCAGACAATAGTTGCTCAACATCTGCAGAAAAAACTCTGTTGTACCTATTCGGGCGGTAAGTGGAAGAAGCATGTTCTGCGGCTTTCTCGACATGTTCATTAAGACTTTTTATACAAGCATCGATGTCTTCAGCAGTTTTTAACGGGAGTTTCTCTGTGCAGTGAGTGCTGATGTATTTTTTGTATTTTAGCCAATTCAGACGTTTGACAAGAAGTAAGGCATCAGTTACGATTTGCTGAGGACTTCTGATGGTGATTACAGTGGGTGAGTGATCTGAAGAAAGATCCAGTGAAGCCTCGACTTCAATGAGTTCCGGGGATACCCCTTTCGCCACGCCGAAATCGATAACGTCAGGAATTTTTTGCTGGTCAGTTGGCCAATAAGTTGGTTGACCAGTTGAAAACACATTCAGTCCCATTTCAGACAGGGAGTCGTACAAGATACGACCTTTAGGGCTAACGAGTCGTGAGCCCCAGAATGTATGCTTAGCATTGTAGTCGCCAGCCGCTATGAAACGGCTACCTAGTGATTTGTAAAAATCTCTGTACTGATCTTTTGTTATTGAAAATCTGGGCGGACAGTAAACTGACGAAATCACGAGGTTTTGACAAAAGTTCTCAATACAGATGTTTGTTGCTTGAAGATAACACTCTGAAAGACCACCCAATGAATGGTGTTTGATTCGCGATTTGACCAATATTGCCGAGCCACCACATGATCTATCTCTGGGGTCCTTGGTGTCGTAGAATGTATAACCACTTATTTTAAAAATGCTTCTCGACGTCATATGAGTCTCGGAAATCAGCATTACATCAATTTTCTTATTAAAAAGAAAATATTCAAGTTCATTTTTGTGTTGGCGTATGCCGTTTGCGTTCCAGAAACATATTTTGAGACAGTTCATGGTCTATTAAGTATGGCCTGCAGTAGCGTGGACTGCATTTTTTGCATCTCCTGCATCATACTTGTCATGCTTGTCATGAAATGGTTCATGGATTGCACCAGATTCTCCATTATACCTTCAAGACGGCTAAAATTGTGGCTGTTTGTATCATTTATTGGTGATTCATTTTGCACTGTTGGTTGGTTAGATCTTAGCACGTTGGCATATGAAAATTGGCTAGTGGATGCTTGTGCTACGGGGGGAATAATTGTAATAGGTACTTTTGTCGTCTGAGTAGGGTTAGAAGCGGGTTTGTTGATCAAGGAGCGTTTAACGACCTCGAAAACAGGGCAACCCCTGTAGTTGGCAGTGTGGTTTCCACCGCAATTGCTGCATCTTTTTACCCTGGAATCATCCTTAGGTTTATCGCACTTTGAGGTGTCATGAAGATCCCCACAAACAACACAAACAGTAGGCAACTTACAATAAGATTTAGTGTGACTATATTCTTGGCAGTTCGAACACTGTACTGGGCCAGATCGCTTATGAGGTTCTTCCACTGTAACTCTTCGGTGCATTATGAATTTCAAGTCATATATAGGATGTGTTTCATTTTTCTTTAGCTTAACATCACCAGGTTCTAACTCCACTCTAAATAATGGTTGAGGGATCCTATCTCTGTTTCTTATATTTGATACGGCCTTGATTTTAAAGCCTTTGTCGGCCAAACTGCTCTTGATCTCGTCAGGATCAACAAAAGAATCAATTCCCTTAATTACGACTTGCAGACCTTTTGCGCTTTTAAGTTGATACGTGTAAAAATTCTTTTTGCGTTTTTCAAATTCCGAAACTATTCTCCGATAGTCGTTTTCATTATTAACCTGAATCTTTGTTTCATTAATATTGCCACGCTTAATTGGAGTCACATAAAAAGAATTTTCACCAATTAATGAAACTAATATTTTTATAAGTTCGTTTGAGTTTTTTTCTCTTAAATATATTGGAGGTGGTTTTACTGGCTTATTCACAGCGTTAGGGACATCATTTTTGTCTTGGAGGATGGCAAAACGATTTTGCGAGCGTGGCTCTTCAGCATTCTTTGATAATTTTGCGGCTGGTGTAATTTCGGCAGATTTTGGGCTTCTGCCTCTCTTCGATACTGTTATATAACGGTCCATTCCTACCTGTGTTTTTTGTTTTTCTTCAACAGCAACTATAGGAGCGGTCTTATTTGTAGGACTTAATGTGCCTTTTGCAGCTGTTGACGTCTCTCCAATATTTGATAACGAGGACCGTGAAGAAGACGGTCCTTCAGTGATTTTTCTATTTAAATTAAATATGCTTTGGGCTAAGTTTGTGCCTTGTTCAACACATTTATTCAAGTTTGGTGCACTTGCACTTAAATTCAGATTTGTGCTTATTTTTGGTTTCACAGTTAAGTAGTTTTTATTAAATTCGGGATTTTTAATGTTCTCATTACTAACACTTGCCGAGCTCAACACGAAATAAGCATTTCGGCTCTGAGGTCCACTCGCACTGTTAGAATTGTTACTCATTCACTGTCTCACTGTATTTAATTTTCTAGTTTTCAAATAATTAAAAATAAATTATTACAATTTATTAATTTTTATTGCACCTAGTGCAATTATTTGACTTTGTAAAGTTAAAAGTAACAACAAAATTTGTAATAATAATAACAAAGAAGAATACACACACATTGTAAACGCAAGTAAATTTCGTTCTAACTCATAATATGAGTTAAGAAATATGTTTAATTCTCGAATTCTATTTCTTAATAATGGTGAGTTAAATAGATTATGTTTACAAGTAGATCTTGGACAATAAACATTGCTGATGAAGCCCTTGGCAGAGCAGAAAATGCATTTCAGTGTGCCAATTGTCTAGGAAAATATAACTTTACAAAAATGGTATTCTTTGAGTTATTAATAAAATGAACTCAAGCCCGGAATTAATAAAAAATTTTCTTTAATAATTAAAATAAACCTAAAATAAATAGAAATTACAGTACAATATTTTATGAAGTTCGCCCTAGACTAGGTGATTTGTTGGTGGGTATATAAGATTCGGCACAGCCAAATGTAATTTCTTACTTGTCTGTCCCATATTATATTTGGTTTTGCATGTCGACATGCGTGTTTGGAGCCAATTTACTTCATAACCCTTTACTTAAACGCAACAAAAAACAAATTAATCAGCTACTGATAACAAGTACAACGCCGGGTACTTAACAGATATTTATGTTCATAAAGTGTTAGCTTAGCATTAACAACAAATGAGGTGAATGTTGCAAGATTTGAAAGTGTTTTAATTTTCTAAAATCCATTAAAAATGTACAATTTTATAGCAATTAGTAAATCACAGGCAGTTATTAATTAAGACTTTGATTTAAGTCTTTTATGAAAATCTTCTTTATTTAAATTATTTTTTATTTGAAGTCTTAATTACATAACGACAAAAGACGATTTTGATAGAAAACTAGTTGCATAATGTTGGAAATGTAAGGGACCATTTAACTACTTGCAACATTACTTGTATATATTAGAATTGATCTCAATATTTAAGTACTGTAAAATATGTCCTAATTTGTTGCAAACAAAATTCTGCTACAATAAGGATAAGTTGTGTTTATAAAATAATTATTATTTCATTAAAATACGCCTCAGGGACATGCTTGGCAAGATGCCATGTAAAATATTTTGATATAATTTTATATAACAACAATGTTGCATCCAAATACAATTAAATACAAGGCTTTTCATATACTGCTTTTAATTATGATTATATGTACTGTGTATTTCTATTTTAATAAGGATTATATAAAAATTGTTTAAAATAGTTTAAATAATAACACCCTTGCCAGTATATTGTCAGTATATTGCAACACATCATACATATATTTAAACATCAACTAGCAACCATTAAATTATAATATGTATATTATAAAAAAACTGAGTTGTTTTTCACCTTGATATTGGTATTAACAATCGATTTACAGTAACATACACATTTACATGTCTGTCGATTAGTATAACAATGTATGGATATATTTTCGAATAAAACATTTTGTTTTTTTTTTGTTACTTTATACAATGTGTACAACATAACTGCAATTTATGTTGAATCCAAATTGTAAAATCCCTGAATCCTTGAAGCATTTCCGTTTCCTTTCACCGGCTCTGAACATAACATTACATATGTTGGTATGTAAGTGTAATTTATGTATTTGTTATACAAACATTTACTTACATGTACCTTTATTCTATAACATGCTAAGTCTAAAAAATATGTTTTCATATATATAAACGTTCAACGGTTTCTGGAAAGATTATGAAATATGGTGGTGTCGTTTTGAGCCTATAATTGTACTAAATTTGTTTAATAAATTTAAAAACTTGTAGATCAAAAGTTCTGAAAACGCATTTGTCATATAGAGAAATTATTGTTGTACGCTTAATATTAATTTAAACGGATTCTATGTACATAACTCTTCCTTGCATATATATTAGACTTCTGAGTCTTTAAAGAACTCTAGAAAACATTTTTATCGATGTTTGTATTTGATACTGAAATCAAGTTGTGAAATCAATACTGTAATTTAACGTGGTACTAAATATAAAAAAGGTGCCATTCAATACTTTTAAAGATGTGGTTGAATTACAAAAATAGAAAAGACTTTTAAATATAGAAAATGAAATGTGCTAATGAAATATAAATTTTTAAATAATAAAACACAACTTTACAACTAATTTTAAATAAAGCATTGAGTAAACAAAACTATCGACATTTTACAAAAATTCGTGAAATACTAATTACAATATGCAACACAATAGCATTGAAAAATGTCACGCAAAAAACATTATAATTCAACTTAATCTGTTCTACAATAGAGGTATCGACATGTGTGTAAAGTGAAAAACAACGACAAATACGAAAAGAAAATAGTAGTTACTGTCAGAAGTAACAACGTTATTCCAAGACATACATATGTACATACATGTGTAGGTACATAGATGTATTTGTACTTATGTATATGTATGTACGTATGTGTATGTAATTTGCAAACATAGATACTAATAGCTGTATATTATATTCATCTTTGAGTATCTCTTCTCTTTTAAGCCCTTTATAACGAACCATCATTAGTTAAAAAAATGAAAAATGTGAAAAATATCAGCATTAAGCAACAGGAATGAAAGTAAAAAAAAAAAAAAAAACTGTCATCAACTTCCACTGGTGCCTTTCATATCGTCTTATCGTCTTCGAGTGTGAGTTGTCTAATGTTTACAAGACCATGTAACTTGTGAAATATGTAGGTTTTTTTTCTCTTTATTTTTACTTCTGGAAAATGTCATTTAACTAAAGTATACACTTAACAATCTACACTTAACTCATTCTTCGTCTCTGTTTCTGTTTCTAAACTAAATATTTTACAGATGTGTCTCCTCATCAGTTATTTTTGTATGCATTGACACAACTATTTTTCTTCATCTTATTCTCGTTTACTTTAGAAGCAATTTACCATTATTGCTTATTGTTCACCATCGCCATCACCAACAACATCAGCAAACATCTACCAAGGTAATGGATGGCTGGTTGAAAGTATTGACATAATTTCTTCTGTTTTTCTCTTTCATAGAGGAAAACTCTTACTCCTCAAAAAGAAAACATTGTGTAGAAAATAAAAAAAAAAAAATATTGCAAATCTCAATGTTTGTATGTTTTTGTTAAAGTATGTGTGTGGGATAGTGTTTATGTATGCAAGTGTCTATATAAAGTTTATGTGAAAAATTAGATTACAAAAAGTTTTTTTTTATTTTCTAAAAATTGAATCGTTAAAGTCGCTGTTAGTTAGTTAGTTTTGAAGAGCATTTTAACAATGTAATTAATTTTATAAAATACATAAAAAATTGTTCTTAAAAATTTCAGAAAAACATTAAAATTGAATAGTTATTCCATTTGTAACACGCATAAGCAACATCACCTCCGAAAGTACATATATATATATGTATAAAACAAAAAAGATAGTCGTGAAAAATCTTCACATGCAATTTGAAATACTTGACGCTAAAAACGTTGAGAAAACTATAAACGCGTTGACGCTAAAAAGCGAGTTGTAAACCTCCAGCTTTACCCAATATATTTTACATCGTGCAACTTACTTTCCTCAGTTTAAGTACTTAAGTTCATTTCAAGTAATGAGTTAGGGCTTTTATTTTGTAAAAAAAAATATTAAGTGATTTACGGCTTTTTTATACTGCTTGTATCTTTGTTATTTTTGGTCGGATCGAATAAGTTTTTTTTTTACCATGACTGTACTAGAGGATTGTCTATCAAACGACTGAAAGAAGAACGACTTAGGGCCTTTCTATATAGAAATATAATATATATTAAAGTAACGATAAGTACATATGGCTACCCCGCACTTTTCATGTACACTATAGGTAAATCCGACACACTTTGGAAGCTTGCATCTAATTTTCTTATCAGACCATTGTGGCCAGTGACCAACCTGGTCTTGTCGGACTGCTTTCGGAGGTACATGCTGAGCAGGTCCTTTGTGTTTTTTTAAATCCATATCGCTTTGCAACGATCTCCGACCAGAAAAGCAAGCATTTGTTCTCATTTTGCAAAGGGCATCACCAACCTGCTGACGAAAATCTGCTGATGATAAGCGGCTTGATTGAAATCCATTGTATTCAGCAACTCTTTTATAAAGAATCCATGAATTAACCATGATTATGTCTAAATAGTGATAAAAAATTCGAATGGGCCATCTTTTGCTTCGCTTTATCTGTATATATTTTTTATTTTGTTTGTCCCAGCCTCAGGTTTTTTCCCCGCAAAGGTGGAGGCAATATTAACAAATCTGTTGTCTCTCCATCCAACAGTTGAGACATCAATGCCGTTGACATCAGCCACGTATTCTTCAGAATAGCCTCGTTGTTTTTTTATGATTACTTTTTCTGACGACAGCTTACAATCTGGTATTCTATTTCTTCTAATATATAGTACCAAGACTGAGAATGCCTTTTTTCCCAAATATTAAATTAGACGAAGCTTGTGCCTTAGCTTATGTTAAGAATAATTATTATTTTTATTTTGAACTGTTAATTTTTAATCATTGATATTTCTTTTATTTCGGCTCGAGTTCATTAAATTTAATTTTTCATTAAATTATTTTTACTGAAGGTAGGAATTGTTACATGAAAATTATTATTAAAATTTTATTGATAATTTTTCTTGGCTTAGGATTCGAACCTGGGTTGTTGGTTGAATTTACATATGTTTCGAGAAACACCACTTTCTCTCATCAGAATTCTTTACGTTCTCACCCTCTGCACCATTGCGGCGCCCGCTAGCCAACAGTCAAACATCAATCCTTTAACCAGTATTACTGGTGGTTCGAAATTTGCTGCAATTATCATTTTTTCATTTATTTTACATGTTGCCTCCTTGTTCTTCAACAAAAAAAAAAAGATTATTTAACTGATTTTTATCCCTGTTAAGAAATTTTATATTTTCTTTAAGCTTAAGGTCGAAATTTCTTTTTATTTTTTTCTTATTTATTCCAATATTTAACACTTATTTTGGTAATATTGGAATAAATAAGAAAAAAATAAAAAGAAATTTCGACCTTAAGCTTAAAGAAAATATAAAATTTTTTAATAATAAAAAATTAATTTGCGAAAGAATTTTTTGGATCTGTAAAATATATTGTTGCTTGTAGACTTTTTGTGTATAATTGGAAATGTCGTTGTTAAACTAGCAAACTTAGTTTAAAGTAAATCGGTCTAAAATTTTGATCAATATTTAAAAAGCATAATGAGGTAAATTTTTGAAATAATATTTTTCAAATGCCTATAACTCGAACACTTTAATTATTAAATATCTAGTTGGGGACTGGAAAATAAAAACATTTTATAATTCGGATGAAATTTGGCAAGAGATGAAAAGTTTACCTGTAAATATACTACTTACAGCGCCGCTCCTGGAAGGACATTTTCAAAACTCCTTGTCTACGCCCCTGTAAACTTTTATTCTAAAAAATTTAGATTCTGAAAGGAATGCTATAAAATAGGCAAATTTGTTAAAAAATCTATAGATCACAAAATATGCAATTACGGCTTTTGCTTGATTTCTCTGATGTGTAATGGCAACTATAACAACCATTGCACGCAGGCTTCCACACTCTGTCTGTGCAACTGTATGAATTAGTTTCCGTTGTTATTCCACAGTGAACACAAATTTTGTTCATATTGTCTGAAAATTCTGTGAACAAATTTTTCATTAAACTGCGATATGTATTTGGATTATTTAAATCCTTTAACGGCTTTTTTTAAATTAAAGCATCTACATATTCACACACAAAAACTCCAAAATTGAAGCTATCGCTGATAATCGTGTTCTATTTTTCCAAGGCGCCAAGGTTCTGTTAGATCTTTTGAGTATAAGGCATTTATCTAGACCAGTACTACCAGTACTAGACCAGTACCAGTACCAGGAATCGCTTCCAGTACTTTTCTTCCGCCCACTCTCAAAGAATTGTGAGAAAAGGAACAAAGTCCTTTTTCAAATTTATAAGGTGATTTTTTCGAAAAACCTTTATAAATTCCAAAAAAACAAACTGTAAGAACTTCTGAGTATAAGGCATTTATCTAGACCATACCAGGAATCGCTTCCAGTACTTTTCTTCCGCCCACTCTCAAAGAATTGTGAGAAAAGGAGCAAAGTCCTTTTTCAAATTTATAAGGTGATTTTTTCGAAAAACCTTTACAAAAATTTTTTTAGTGTAATATTTTTACTTATTTAAATTTTCTGAGACATTTTTTATAGATTCTTATTTTTTCTGACTGTTTTTTGTGTTAAAATATCATTAAAGTTTTATATCGAATTTTGAAACTTTAACATTGTCTCTGATAAATAGTTAACATGACTCTGTTAACGTAAATGGTTTGTTTCTAGGGAGTTAAATTTCAATTTTATCAAAGACTATAAATATATAAAGATGTTGCACTGCCATACAGGGTTGTCAGATTTTTTTGAACTCCGTCGCCAAAACGGATGTAAAAAATCGCCAAAATTCGTCAAAATCCGATTTTGTTCAGTTTTTAATTTTTTAATTATTTACACAAAAAAACCTAGTTCAATTTTTAAGTCAAAAATCGCCAAAAATTGAGAAAAAACAAAAATAATCGCCAAAAATATTTTTTTTTTTAGTTTTTGTTAATTTTTTTTATTTAATTCATTAATTGTTACTTATTAAACAATATTTTAGTAAAACATATACACATTTATATCCGTTTTTGTATTTTTAACTATTTAAAAAATTTTAACACTTTGTAAAAAGAGAGTTTTAAATTACATAAAAATGGAGATCATATTTAAAAAAAAAAGTAAAATTAAGTAGATAAGTCTAAAAGTTCGTTAACTTCATCCTCAGCGATTTCATTACTAGTGTCTTGACTTTCATACATAGATGAGTTGAATTTTTTTATCATTTCATTAGTCGATGTAAACGAATTGCAGCATAATTTGTTTACGTTCATATGATTAATTATTCTCAATAGACCGTCTAAAAGCTCATATTGATTTTTATTCCTTAGTCGTGTTTTTGTATAATTCATTATTGAAAAGACCCTTTCAACGCAGGTATTACTGTTTGGAACTATCAATATAGTAAGAACGGCCAAAGATATTTCCTTAAAATGGTACGTACCTGCTGCATCGTGATAATCAAACACTTTTGGCCAAAATTCAAGTAAATTTGTTGGAATTTCGTTATTAAGATAATAATTCCAATTTATGAACGGAAGTTTTCGCCATTGAGTTTCATACGCGCCATGCATGCTTCCTGCATCTATGCTGTCCGATTGAAATTCCAAATTCAGATGATTCATTTCGTTGACAATTGGACTTATAAAAACCAAAAAAATACAATGTTTTTCATCACATAATTCATTATAGATGTTTTGGGCAGTTTTTTAATTTTCTGCTGTGGAAATTAATGAGAAATGATATTTCAGCTCTATCCACTGCTCCAAAAACCTGTTTATTGCAGCTCCATACGAAAGCCATCGAGTTCCAGATATTTGTACTAGTTTTCTGAATTTGTTGCTGTCAACCCCAAGATTGATTAATGCAAAGGCTCGGTTATATATCAGCATACGAAGTGGACTATTGGCAAAGTAGTTGTATATCTCTTTTATTAAAAAATCAGAATTTTTAGGTATTTCGTTGAAGGCTTTGGAGCAGCAAAGGTGGAGTGAGTGACACGTACATTTCACCAGCATTAGTTGTGGATTGTCCTTTTTAAGAAATGTGAACAAAGATTTATTTTTACCACACAAATTTTTTGCACCATCCGTACTAATTGCAATCATATTTTGGTGGTTTAATTTAACTTTTTTCAAAAATAATCTTAAACCATTGTGAAGGTATTCAGCTGTAGCTTCCTCCACCAAAAAAATACCCAAAAAATGTGGTGTAATAAGGAGCTTATTTTTGTCAAAAAATCTAACACAAACACTCATCCACTTTGTTTGGGATGCATCTGTGGATTCATCTGTATTTGGAATTACCAATATCTTTTACCAAACTTTCTAAAATGTATGGTGAGACGACATTTTTAATTATTGCAGTACACTTGGTGTTGTGTAATCTTAGTTTTTCAAAGGGGTTTTCCTTGGCGGAACTGCTACGTAAAAGTTCGGAAAGATGGTCAACAGATGAAACTGAGCTGTGCTTTGCTATAAAAATAGCAAGTTTGATGTCATTAACTTTTGATTCATTTGATTCAGGGAGAATAACTACAAAGCAGAAACAGTTTATTAAAATCGTCTTAAAATATATATCTATGTACATATGTAAAAATATTTACCAAATTATTCATATTTCTTTGTTTAAAGAAAACTTTTTAGATAAACTTTATGAGATCTTAAAGAAATTTTACATCCATAAAAAAAAAAATTATAAAAAATAGTCACAAAAAATATATAATTTACCTTTTACCCAATATTCGTTTTCCCATTCTTTTTTGTGGCGGCGATCCAATTTGGGTAGTTTTGGTGAAGATGTCATAATTAAGCAGCACAATTTCGAGTTTGCTTTTTTACCGTTAGTATGCGCTTTAAATGTTTTTAACATTGAAAAAAATACTCGATGTCATTATGACACTATATATGAAATTCACTTTAAAATGATAACAAAACAATAATCATATAAAAGTAGATGCCAAACTTTTTTTTAATTAGTATTGATAACAAAAATCGACAAACTATTAAAAAAAACTGTAACTGAAATAACATATGTCAATGGTGAAAATCGCCAGTGATATCAAATATCGCCATGTCGCCAAACGGAAAATCTCGACGCCAAACACGTTTCAAAATCGCCACGTTTGGCGAGAAATCGCCATATCTGACAGCCCTGCTGCCATACATTGTTCTGCCACTGCTAAATTATTAATGGGATTTTGCGAAAATCCCCTTGTGTATGACTAATGAGAGAATTTTACACACATTTGTTATCAGCGTTGTCAACTTTGAAATTTCAAAACGCACCAAAATGGAGAAAAAAGCGCACCATTTACAAAAAAAAACGCACCAAGTTAAGAATTTCGTTTTTGTCTCAAATATTTATTGAATTAATTTGAAATTTTTTAATATCATAAATTCTATCAAAATCTTTTTATCAACGATTATATATTATATATAACGATAATAATTATTAGTAAAAAGCCTTTTTTTAATAAATGACCTAATAAAGATAAAATAAGCATTTAACCACTCAAAATTTAACTCACAATATGATATTCGGAACTAAAGTACTAATTGGTAAAAAAGCTAATTTCAGTACATATTTGGTACTTTTTATACCCTTCACCTTCATGAGAAGGGTATATATAAGTTTGTCATTCTGTGTGAAATTTCCACAATATAATTTTCCGACCCTATAAAGTATATATATTCTGGATCCTTATAGATAGCGGAGTCGATTAAACCATGCCCGTCTGTCTGTCTGTCTGTCTGGGTGTTGAAATCAGTTTTTTGAAGTCCCAAGATATATTCGGGACCCAAATCTTCAATAATTCAGTCAGAAATACTTTCGAGAAGTTTGCTATTTAAAATCAGCAAAATCGGTTGAGGTCAACCAGAGTTATGGACCAATATGTGAGACAACCTCCATAAAAATTTGATATTTTCTGTCAATTTTAATGCAATATTTTGAAATATATTGCAGATAATACGATGAAATTTTGTATACGTTGTTTTTATTATAAAAGAGGAAAGTGTGCGGAAAATAGTAAGAATCGGTCCATGATTTCTCATAGCCCCCATACAAATATATATATTCCCGAAATATTACAAATTATCAGACAGCCAGTAGTTCCCAAAATATAGGCCTATATAATTCCAACTTTAAGGGCCCGCCCCCTCGAAAATAGGTGTGACCGCCAAGATTTTTTTTTGCTGGTATCTCCTCTAAAAGCCCTATTTGATTTTGTTTTTTTTTTTTAGCAAAATCACTAAAATCGAATTGTACCCTTTTTTTATACTCTGTTTGTTAAGTTACACTCAAGATTATTATGAACATCAGACAAACTCTGTAAAATATGTTAAGAATTGGTAATTAAATCAATTATAAATGGTGAAAATTAGACAAAATTTGAAAATATTTAACATAAATTCTGTTGGTCGTAAAATTGTTTTTCAAACAATATATCAAATACTAATAAAATTTGCACTAAGACTGAATAGAAAACACAGAATAAGGATAATAAGTTGATTTTTTTCAATAAAATTTGTTAAGATTCCACTGGTATTCTAACCCTGGTTGTTCGTCTACAGTTCAGTAGACCAAACCATCAGGTTATACAAGAATTTTTATTTACATGTTTGAAATGTTAATTTGATTTTCAAACAAAGATTTTTAAAGAATTTGATTTCATTTATCGTATAGATTTCATGAGTTATGAATAATTAGTAAATTAGGAAAAATAAAGATTTCATCACATTTTCGAAAAAATTAAAAAACACTCAAACAGGTGTATTTTATTGTAGAAAGATTTTTTCTCACACTGGAACAAAAAGTTGTGTTGAATTTGCTTTGGTGCTACCAAAAATTAAAAAACGCACCAAAATTTTAAAAAAAGCGCCCCGCGCAAACTAAAGAATTTTTCGCACCAAAAATTAAAAAAACGCACCAAAAATGGTGCGAAACGCACCAAGTTGACAACGCTGTTTGTTATGCTCTTTTCAAAACATTCATTCAGTCGTCGTTGATAGTGATGGGGAAAAAATCATTAATCGGTTAATGAATCATATGATTAATTGAAACCGAGCGATTATTAATTGCAATTAATCGAAGGAAAATTTAAATAATCGAATACTCAAATGATTTTTTTAATATTTTAAATACACCGTGTAATTTTGTGGTTTGTTGGTATGTGAATTGTAATGCAAATGCCTTGTAATAACATTAACAAAGAATTAATATAGGAAAGTGACTGTTATGCTTTCCTCATCACCCTCAGAATCTTCATTGCATACTATTGGTGCCTAATATTCCACAATTAAAATTTTAATGCCCTTATTCATAAAAAGTTAAAGTAGACTTCAAATGTACTTTAAGAAAATTTTGTATGAAAATTTTGTCTAAAAGCACTCCTCAAATCTACTTTATTTTTTATGAATACGGCAGTAAATGAATTTAATTGTAATTGAAGCTGAAACTTACTTTGAGGGAGTCAGCATCTTTTGGGTGTTTTAGCCTAACTTGCTGCAGCATGTGCGTAGTATTCTTGCACCATTTTATTCTTTTCTGACACAACCGGCACTGCACTTTCTTGTCGTTAATTTTGGAATAAAATTTCCACACTTTGCTTTAAGTTGGTGCCATAGTTTTGTTAAAAAAATTAGAAATTGTTAGATAGCGTCCGTACCAAGCTCTTTTTTGCGCGAAAAATGTAATGATATTAGAGATGTCAATATTATTACGTTTACTTTCGATTATTTTAGCAACTAATCGATTAACGTTTCGATTCATCGATACAATTAAATCGTTAGTTGAAAGAAAAAAATCGATTATAATGCATCAAATGATTAATCGTCCCATCTCTAGTCGTTGAGCAAGCGGTGAGAACACATGCGGATTGTTATCGTCATTTTTTCCAGAAATTTATTAAGCATTGTTGTTGCTTCTAGGTGGACGAAGCATAGCAAACACACACGTTCAATTACAATTGAACACAAAAAATAAAAAACTGTTTTAGATGGACTTATTTTTGTTTTTTCTGAAAATAACTGTTTTAAAATTGTTTTTTGCTATTGATAATTGTTATTTATGGTCCCTGATATTTTTTTTAAGGTGTTTATATCTGGCTAAAACTCTTTCTTTTTTTCTTATTTTAAGCGTTTGATAATATGTTTGCTGGGAAAAATCTCTCACCAATACATCTTCATTTTTATTGTTGAACACCACACATATCAGTGATGCCATTAGGATACGAAAGATACATTTTTCGTATCTTTTAATGACTTCAGGTACCATGTATAATCCTGGCATTTTTCGTATCTTTTATTGCCAATTATTTTATATTGATGTTTAAAACAAATAAATTTAAAATTCGTATTTACCGATGAAGTATTTAATATTATAAATATGTTTAACTTTTAAAGAAAAGGATTAAAATGTTGTATTAAAAAAATGTCCGTCTTTGTTAAATTTTATCGACCAGAATGCTTTTCATAAGGAATGGCGTGAGCAGGCTCTCCTCAATCACGAAGAGCTTCGACATGACCGCTGATGAGTATTGGGAAAAAGAGTTTAATTTAAAAAATGTTGTTAATGAGCTGATGTTTAAAAATTTGAAAAAAGTAGTTTGTTTATCCTTTGTACTTCCATTTTCGAATGCATCCACCTAAAATCGATGATTACTAGTAGTGCGAAGTTGTTCTGAGGAAATATGAACACATTTTTCATTTTCAGGAAATTTATAAACGCCTTAACTCGTATATTAATTTTTACAAAAATGAATTTGTTTTGATAACATTCAAAGATAATTAATTTTAAAGTTTGCTTACTGTATTTTTAAAATTTACATACCTAATATTTATGACTTAAATAAATATAAAAATGAATTTATATATGATTTTCTTTACAATATTCATTAAATATAAATTAAAAATGTTATGTTAATACATGTTAAATGTTAAAAATGGATTTTTAATTCTTTTTCAAAATGTATCTTTTCGGGAAAAATGTATGTTTTTTGAAACTAAAATGTATCTTTCTCGAAATTTCACTGGCAACACTGATACATATATTGCCGAGTCAAAAAACATACAAACTAAAAGAAGTCTTGTTTTCACAAAATGTATGTTCAAATAACCTGTGAAAAAATCAATGTTAACGTTTGTGTTATTGTAGGGTATGAATACGTGTTTTATTGTTGTAGAAATGAAACTATATTGATTCGCACCGAAATAAAAAACCTTTATTATATACATTTTTAGAATTACATATTTAGAGAGAAATAAAACTAGCAAACAATGAAAATAATCACTTAATTATTAAATACATTAATTAAATTCAAATTTACTTTGCATTTTAACGAGCCATTTTAACCAAGATCCTTTAAAAAATTTGTTTTCATATATACGTGCTAAAGGTGGACACTGAAAAAATCCATCGGTTCATGAATTTAATTTGGCAGTAGCTAAGTTATTATCTTTAAAAATGACTCAGTTTAGCACCTCATCAAATTGTGCAAACGATAATGCAATGTTTTTACCTATTGAGTTTCAAACAATTTTAGAAGATATTATAAGGACTGGAGTATATCATATACATAAGTATAGTATATAAAATAAAGAATATTTTAATGAAGACGCCGATTGTTTACATCCAACAATGTGCCAATAGAATTAATATCAAGTCGATTTTTTGTTGGTTACATACATATGTAGCTCAACGAATATCTTGCGTTAAATGACGTTTAGATATAATAAACCAGCGCAAATTTTGTCATATCCTTTAGAAATATTTGTTTATGCAAAAAATTATACAAATGATTCCGAGCAATGCGTAAGTTACACCAAAAATACAATTTATTCCTTACGGTTTGATGAGAATATCGAATGTTATAAATACAGAATGAAGATTCTTAATTACTATTTCTTATTTTACTACGGAAGCATTCCACATGGGAAACATACAAATACAAATTATCAAGTACATATAGAAAAAGTTAAACTTTTGAAACACTGATAAATAAATTTAATAAATACTAAACAAAAAAAGAAACCATTCGTGTTATTACAACTTCATTCTATACAAAAATAGAGACAGAAGTTCATAATTGAACTGTCTATAAAATTATATATGATAATAGAATAGTCTAAAAAACAGCATTATAATTCGGTGCGAATCGATATAGTTTTGTCTGTACAACAATAAAACACATACTCTTACCCTACAATTACACAATCGGTCACATTATTGACGAAAGTTATTTGCACAAACATTGCAAGAAACAAAACTTCTTTTGTTAGGTTTTTATTTTATTTTTACATTTTTAATGCAATGTACAACACACACATGCATACATGATAAATGAGAATTAAAAGATATCATACCAGTGATGGAAAATGGGTTTTTGTTTTTTGTAGCAACTATATAAATAAAATGTAATTTTTAGATCTCCATGGTACCATTTTTAATATTTGTTAAATAATCATAAAACTTTACCACAAATTTACTTTATCGAAAATTCGATAGGTATATCTTATAGCAACATTATTGCGTTAATTGTCGCGATTATCTAAAAATATTCTTATTTATGAAGTATCGAGTCATTTGCGAATAGTTAACCTTGGTAAATATATATATTTCCAAAATAACTAGAATTATTATTGTAAGAATAGAAGAAATAGAATAGTTAACTTCTAACGATTTTGAAATCCTGATTAACTACATTTTAAGCTTTAGTTTTTGAATTCAGCCTCAAAATCATTTAATGTAAATGAATATGTCAAAGACTCATATTGTTCGATAATAAAACCAAAAATTGATTGTAATAATCATCTTATAGATGCATATTTAAAGATCAAATTGATATCAGTTCCAAAATTTTCATTAAATCTAATAAAATCTCTTTTGCTTGCAAATTGTAACTTATATGATATACAGCCATGTCACAGAATTTAATTCCGTTCGAAAGAGGAACTAATTCCATTTTTTGATTCTATAGGAAAAGCAAAACGAAAAATTTGTTCGGAATGAAACCAATTGTTCGTTTTACTTTTTCTTTAGAAGCAAAATACGGAAATAATTCCACTTCCGAACGGAATTAAATTCTGTGACATGGCTGATATTTATCTGTTTCATCTGAAATACCAAATCTTTATGCAACAGTATTTTGAAATTGTACCATATGACTCGTGGTAGTACCACGGTACCAACTGTGTTTTAAATGTATCAAAAAAAGTACAGTTGTACCATGTTTGCCATCAGTGTCTCAGACACAACAAGAGAACGAAAGATTGGTTCGCTCTTTTTTTGTGCTTCTTTCCCTTTTGTCTTCCCTCCCGCATACTAAAGATGCACAAAATTTTGTAATTTTTAAATACACTGCGTGCAACATCTTTACATATTTATAGTCTTTGATTTTATCTTCACGCACATGAAACAAACAACCCTTATTGAAACAAGATAATAATATTGTGAAAATAACGAGAAGTAATTAGAGTGATCCCTTTTGAAAAGTTAAGCCAGGTATAATGTTTACATATAATTTACGCCAGGAGTGCCCAAAAGTTGCTTATGTAAGAGCAAACACCAATACATTTAAATAAAAACTAATTTTTATTCAGTATTTTTTGTTGTAAAAGCCAATACATACAAAGAAACAACACACATTTTTAAACGGTATCATACGTTAAACAAAAACAAAATCTACATTGACGGTCGCAGTAACCAATGTTTACCAGTAGAGCATACGAAAGTGTTGTTGCTTTGCGCTTGCGTGTATAGAGTGATATACGATAAAAAAACAAATAAGGCAAAGTTGTTTGTGTATTTCGTATTGCTAGTGCTGAGTGCTGTAATGAGTATACAAAACACACAGCCTATAGCTAAGAGTTTTTACAAATACAAAAGAGAACCAAGAGTATAGGGCTTGGGCACTCCTGATTTACGCTAATTATAGAAAATTTCGAAAATCCCTTTTTGCTTAGGTAATAAAATGTATCTAATAATGTTATCAGGTACCAGGTACGCATGTGTACTATACTAGTTTTAAGATTCTCATTGTTAGTATTTAAGTTTATTATTTAATAGAGAAGATTCAGTGTCTTCCAAACATTCTATCGTTTAAGACGAAATATTAAAATCAACTAAATACTAAAATACCTTAACAAAAAAATATAATACTCACCTCAATAGCATTTAAATTTGCTAAGAAAAAAAAAGTAGAAGTAAAAAGAAGTTTAGCAAACATAAGCTGTGTGCCGTCCGTAATGAATCAATCACAATATCAGTATGGAGATGAAGTTGGTGTCGGTAGCCCATTAAGCGACGAACGTCAGTCAGGTGTTGAAGGCGCTGGTATGATAGGGCATCAACAGGCCATGTATGCCGATACTCTATCCTCAGATGATAAGAATCATAATGCTTCCTCAAACAGTTCAGCTAATGAAACTCGCAATATTTTGAGTGCCCATTACCCATCCATGTATGAACAAATGTCACAACAAATGGATGTTATGCACATTGCTGATGATCCGCAAATGGGTCAAATGCAAGTAATGGAAGAAGAATTATCTGAATGTGGTTTACAATCCTCGGCACCCATACAAATGGTACCAGCTCTATCAGATCCACTTATAACATTGCCAGCTGCAACCAAAGAACAAATTGTACATCAACAAACTCCACATCTCAGACCAGTTACAGGTGGTGCTATAATGCCACATGATGCGCCACGTACAGTTACCAGCAGTGTTGGCAGTAGATTTTTTTTTTCATACCTATAAGAAACCCTTTTCCCCCTACATCTCAAAAAAATAATTCCTACTTTTTACCCAACACTTTTTGCAATAAAAATAAAGAAATAAACCGTGTAAATAAACAAAAAATAAATTTTATTCATTTTTAATAAAAAATAAATTTAAAATGTGTACATTAAATAATAATTAAATAAATAAATTTATTTAATAGTTATTAAATAAATAAATTTTGAGGAAATTTTGCTGTTTATAAGACAAATTGAATTCAAATTTGTGTGGCTTAATTTATTTCGTTTTTTGGTACGAACATTGTAACGAACCATTTCAGTCGGGTCTTATCTTTCAGAAAAGGGTGCAACTAAGGGTGGCTATACAATACGTGTTTTTTACATTGTATATGTCAAATTTTACATAACGGAGTAAAAACATGTAGTTGATGATCTCATAAACTTTGCTTGTGTAAAATACATGTGAAAATACATATGTATGTAATTTTTTCGATTAGAACACGCTCTATTTTCTTATGTACAAACACATGTTTTCAAATGTATATGCCATGCGAAAAGATTTGTCGACGGTTAAATATCTGCGCTATCATTAGCCGGCCGTATGAAGAATTTGCATAAGTGATAAATTAAATATTTTTTTTATCTCATTTTGTTAATTTATTAACAATGATAAAATTATTTAAACATTTTTGATACAAGCTCCACATATTGTTTATTAAAAGACGAAAAACCTTAAATCAATATTTTTGACGCCGGCATTTTAGTGACGCCAGCAAAATTTTTTGCATCGGCTTTAACGCATTTTTCAAAGAAACGACATGGAAATTTATGTCACGTGTAATTGTACATACAAGTTGGTGACCAAAAATTAAAACCCTTATGTAAAATAACCAATTTTAACAGACATAAAGAAAAACATGTGGGTTGTAAACTTAAAAATACATAAGCAAAAACACGTAGTGTATAGCCACCTTAAATAGACCGGCCGTGCTCAGGGATAACGGGGGGGGATCTTTCTTCTGATTAAATAAGCCAGTTCTTTAACTTAAAAATAAAAAAAAATTAGTAGCATCAATCCCTAGGAACTACTACAAAAAGTATATTGAGAATAGAAAAATAAAAAAAAATTAAGTAAGTAGAGATATAAATGAACTATATTGGAATAGAAACTTGGTGTAATTTGATCTATTCCTGTCTATACCCTCCCTTGACCTTTGCTATTCAATATTAAATTTTCGCATAGCCCAAAATGCTTTCCTAACACAGTTGCCGACATGCTTCACGAAATAATTAAGAGAAGCTTAGAATTTTAGTCTCTGGTTAACCTAAACCGATTTTGCTGATTTTAAATAGCAAACTTCTCGAAAGCACTTCTGACAGAATTATTGAAGGTTTGGATCCCGAGTATATCTGGGGACTTCAAAAAACTGATTTCAACAGACAGACAGACAGACGGGCATGGCTTAATCGACTTCGCTATCTATAAGGATCCAGAATATATATACTTTATAGGGTCGGAAAATTTTTTTGTGGAAATTACACACCGAATGACAAACTTATATATACCCTTCTCACGATGGTGAAGGGTATAACAAGTGAGAAAAAATTAGCCAATAGAAACACAGAATGTGTGACGTCACAGGGCATAAATGCGCAGAACATTTTAAAATTTTACGCGCGTTGGCGTAATCTTTATTTTATCATTCTTGTGTACTAGTTTATTTAATAATTCTTTCATTTTAAAAGAAACAAACAAATCAAATGTAAACAAAATTTAAGTAAAATTTGCAAATTTGATTAAGTTAATAATTTAAGGATAATTTAAAATTAAAAGTATATATTTTGAATGTTAATTAACAACATATTGTAAAATTAATCTTTATTTAAAACAGATATGCAAATTTAGAGATATTTGTTATAGGGAAATGAATGAAGGAATGAAATATTTTATATTTGTATATTTAGTATATTATTATGGTTTAGTTTTTATATATTTTTGAAATCAAATTTAACATTCTATATATTTTCTATTTCTTAAAAAAATTTTGTTTTCCAAACTCACCATTTAAAGTTCCAACGATGACTGCAGACAGTGGTGATATTTGAAACAATTAACAACCGGTTCGCTTAAAAAATTATATTTTTGCCAAATTTTGATAAAAATAGCGAAAGTTTTAAAGTCGCATCCCAGTAACAGACCATAAGCCTCTTGAAGGAAATGATATAAACTTTCGTTTAATAAAAAAAAGTTACGTTTTTAACAAAAAATAGTTTTGATTTTGCAAAATAAAAGTCAAAAAAAATTGTTTTATTGTTTTCTCAAAAGATTGAAGAAAACGCTATCGAAAACATCATCATCCAAGAATCCAATGTATGACCAAAATAAAATCATTTGTTTGTACGTTTGGACAATGAACAACTGAACAATATTGTGTTTGTTGCCGAGACTATATCACCTTGATAAATACACATTATATAAAACTGTTAAAGCAAAAAACATAATCACCCCTATCGTGAATAAAAATTTCACATGAAATTTGTTCCCTTTTCACATTTTTCCTATTAAAATTCAATGTTAAAAAATAAAAGGGAACAAATTTCATGTGGAATTTTTATTCACGATAAGGGTGAATATGCAACAACCGGTACGGAAAATTTTTAAATTTTCAACAACCGGTTCGAGGGAACCGGTCCGAACCGGCTGAATATCAGCACTGACTGCAGGCCTGTAGTCAGCATACTGGAGATTACTTTAGATAGATATTATGGTTTCCGATATATGAATTTTGATTTCAAAGTGAATGATCCCTGCCAACATTTTCTATTGCGGAAGTGACTCAGAAGTGACGCTAAGAAGTTGAAACTCATCTTCTGCGATACCATTTTCTGATCGTAGAAGTGTCTTCCGTATTGAGAAGTTGTACCCCCCGGAAGTAACTTCCAGAAGTCACTTCAGCGTAACTTCAAGAAGTCAATTCAGCGTAACTTCCAGAAGTTATTTTCTTCGCTTCTCTTTTGCTTTTGATTTTTGTTTGCCTTTACAGATAATACACTCACTCATATTGATTATGGGATAACAAATATGTAAAAACTACAACAATAACAATAACAAATCGAAACCACACTTTACCACTGACCGACCAAAGCAAATGACAAAATAAAACTAATTTCTATGATGTCGAAAACTTCTTTTTTGCATTCTTTTCATTTCATTTATAACGGGACATGTCATTTTCGGCTGGTGTTGTAAACAACAATCTTCCCAACATCGTCTGGATGACTAAAAGACGACTGCAATGTAAATTGTTATTGTTCTCTTCCAATTAACGTCTGGAAGTGAGTAAGACGTAACGCCTTTGACGATGGACGATGAAAGAAACTTCCAATTGCTGGCAGGGATATTTAGAATAATGTTAATGTAGTGTAAAATTATGAATGTGTTATGTTGTATGCATGTTAGTGTAAGTATATAAGTGTCCCTTTTACCAACAATTACATGTATATGTTTTTTTTATTAATATTCACAATATATGATAAAGTTATATAAGTGTCAAAAGTTATGTTAAAGGAATTGAATTTATTTTATATTTAGTTATTTATTAATGTCCAATGTTGCTTATCTTTTAGGTTTGTTTATTTATTTTCCTTGTTGTGCTGTCCAAATTATATGTATGTATATACATTCCGATTTTAGGACCTCAGGGATTCTTCAATGTTTAGATCTTTGTTTAGCGAGCTGACTTGTGTTAATTATGCTGAGTATCTTAAATATTCTGGTTAGAGAAAACCTTCTTTCCTTATTCTGTCCCACTGCAACAGAATTTTATAACACATCCACGTGAGCCCATGAACTTTTTGGGACTGGAAAATTTGTAAGAGTTGGGATGCTGGATCAAAATGAGTCCTTAGACTTAGGTTTTGCAGTTAGGATTCGGGTTTTAGAAATTATTCAACTCGTTCAAAAAAATATATTTATATTGACAATCCGTGTTCAATAATTTTTTATTTATTGTAGGTTTAACAACTTCCGCGTTTATTATATTTTATTTTATTTAAAAAAAATTACAAAATTTTTTTTTATTTTTCGAAAAATCACTCTTCCATATTCTAAATTCTATTTTTTTCAATTCAATTTTTTTTTTCTGACAATAAAATCATTTCCTCCCTTATTTATATAAAAAAAATTTTACTATAATTTATTTCACCTTTCACAAACTAGCTATATTCAAGTTTTAAAACCTTAAAATCCACAATTTCTTAATATTATATACTAAAATCCAGAAATACCTATTAGATTTGCGTTTGATTAAATAACGTTTTAAAATTTATATGAAACAAATTTTAATAATATTGGTAGTTGTTGTTGTGCTAATTAAATATAATGTTAAATATTTGCTAGGTTGGGTTACAACCTATAGCTTAATACAAATCTAATTTATATAAGATATGATAAATTTAATTCGAATATTCTCCTAGATTTAAGCCAGAAATGGAAATATTTTATATTTATTAGTTTTATTACTTATTACTAATTTTTTAAATAATGAGAAATATGCTAAATTTTTCAGACTAAAGAGACTATAATACAATAAGTGAAATAATTTAATTTTCCCGAACTTAAATGGAGACTGTAAGAAAATGAAATTTTAATATCATTAAAAATGTAATTCAAACTTATACTCAACGTGTTGCTGTGAAAGTCAATGTTGTTTGTTGTGTTTCATTACATTTCAGTTTGTACGTTTTGAGTGCCTGACTGTAATACATTTGATGTGTAACCATATTGAACGCATTTAACCCACATCTAAATATAAACAGTACACTGACCTACATTAAATATTTAAAATAACCACAAATAAATATTATGTTACAGAACAGTTAGCAAAAAGTACTGATGCTCCACCCATGTTAAAATTGGACCTTTTTGTTAAAAATTCCCTAAAAGAGGAACACTAACATTTAAGCTATTTAAGAATAAAGACTTGTAGAGAAATTGCTACATAGATAACATTTCAACAACAGAAATTGTAGATATGGGGAAATGAAAACAAAAATGCTCTTAAAATGTCAGCTAGGTGAAATATTTAAAGAGAAAACATCCCTTATGTTAAATATAGAGTGGAAACACTCGGGGTATCCACTCTGGAAAATGCTCCACTGTTAGACAACAGCTGTTGTGTTAAATAAAATCCACCGCTTTGCCGACACACTCCAACAAACTTTTTCCGATTTCTTCAGTACAAAACTAGAACGAAAACGTAACGGTCGTGTTCGCGGATAGAGTGAAAATCAAGTTTTATTTTTATTAAATAAAAAGAAAAACAAGAAACATGTATAATAATACATACAACATTTAAGCTCCTTTTTAAATAATCCTTCGCAGCTCAAATTAGTTGTTCTGGTTTTTCATTGTTTGTTTGTTCGTTGGTCGTTCAACGCCGTATAATGAATTTCTATCGTCAATGATGTGTGTTTTTTTTTTTTTTTTTTGTTAAAAACAAAAATAAACTAAAAATAAATGTAACGAAAGGCTTAAAGCAAAACATTATAAAAAGAGTTTAAAAACCTACTCGTACATAGAAAAAAATGTTTTTGTGCAACTTGAGTTGTTGGAAGGTGGGACTGCTGGCACACAACCATGGATTACAGTGTTAAGCTTGCTCCCATCTCTGCTCTGCTGTACTCTACTAAATATGTATGTTTGTTGCTAGTGTAAACACTTTAAATTTAATAAGCCATCAACGGGTATTTAAAACATCTACTCGATTCTGTTGTTTTTGCTTTTATGTTTTATTTTAATTATTTTCACACACATTGTTACGCAGTCATGGTAATTTAAATGTGATGTGGTGGATGCTTGATTTTTATGAAGCATAAAACAGTTCGACTCTTCACAAACAAAGCAGCATGCAACAATAACAAAAAAAAAACGTCAATTATATAAATAATATGTACACAGTTATCAAAATGTGTCCGTGTGTGTAGATGTGCGTGTAACTGAGTATTTGTGGGTGTGCGTAAATAAGGATCCATGACAATTTGTTGATGTACGAATGTCAGTGCTCTTATGTATGGATGTGTAAGTGTTTAACATTTCGTTACACATTTCCATACACTTACACATACAAATAATTCAATGTTTTTATTGTCTGCGTGGGTGTTGTGTATATAAAAAAACTGGGTGCGAGTGTGTAAGGAAAGATCTTTTTGTGTCAGTGTATTAATATGTCGCCATAAAAAAAATGCATATAAATACGGAGTCCATGTTTGTCTGTCTGTTATGCGGGTAAATACATATGCTGGAGATGTGTGTAATTACCCAGAGTTAATTAAAATGTTACTAACAAAATATGTTTTGCGAATACGACTATAAAAATGTGCACGAAAAGTGAAATAAAAAAAATAAATATGTATAATAAAAAAGGCGAATTAAAGCAAATCATATTGATACTTAATTTTTAAATCAATATAATTAAATGTACATAAACCATAAACATACAAAAAGTTAAGCTGCACACAATGTGGACTTTTCAATTTATAGTAAAGTAAGATTTATTTGGATTAAAGTGTTCATTCACTCAACGACATATTTTATGAGGCGGAATATTGTTAATATAAAATAACCAAGTGTGTACAAAATCAATTAACGGAGTTGAATTTATAAAGCAAGTACATTCATTAATACAGAAGCTTGTTTAATGATTCAAATTAAATTAAAAAAATCGTATAACAAAATTATTGTTAATAAAAACAGGAATAAATAATGAAATAAATTTTATATGAGAAAAGCTGTAATTTAATCGCGCTAATCTGAATTCTCCAGTAATCCCTAAAAATATTAAAAATAAGATTTCATGTTGTAAAAGCAATTCCTACCTTCAGTAAAAATAATAATTTCATGAAAATGAAACTAAAAATTATCAAAATTAACAGTTCAACTAAAAATAATAATTCTTATTATTAAGAACTTATAACACATTGTTATATAATCCATTTCGATTTAAAAAAATTGTTCAAGTTCAATTTGCTATTTTTAGAGTCGATATCAAGTGAAATGTATTTGCGATTTTTATTAAATAAAAGTTAATAAGAAGAACATTAGATTCTCCATTCATCACAAAAGTACATATTAAGAAGTAGTTAAGGTCGATTTCAGCACTGTTGATTTATTTACCATAGCATTTAAAAAACAAAATGTTTTATTATTTGCTTCATTAAATTAAAAAACCGATGATTTGTTAAATATCTCAACTTGCATATAACAAAAAAAAAATCATTATTTAAAAAATGTATGTATATAAAAGGATATATATTTAAGGGCAAACCTAGTAAAAATAATTTCGAATTATTTTTAATTTTCTGATGTTTTGACTACAAGGTGTTGCGAGGTAGAGCCTTAAACGACGTGGGTGACGAATGCATAGCTATATTTCTGACACTACTTATTCTGCATTGTGTAATCTTTACTTCTTTCTCCTTAAAGTGATTCATCGGTAGATTTTGTCTACCATCTCTCTTTTAAGCTCCCTCTACCGCTAAATGATGTGGAGAGCAGCGTTGTCAACTTTGAAATTTCAAAACGCACCAGAATGAAGAAAAAAGTGCTCCATTTACAAAAAAACGCACCAAGTTAAGAATTTTGGTTTTGTTTCAAATATTTATTGAATTAATTTGAAATTTTTTAATTTTCTACAAAAAACTTTTTATCAACGATTATTAGTAAAAGCAATAATAAAAAGCCTTTTTTTAATAAATGAAGATAAAATAAGCATTTAACCACTCAAAATTGAACTCACAATATGATATTTGGAACTAAAGTACTAATTGGTAAAAAAGCTAATTTCAGTACATATTTGGTACTTTTTTTTATATATTTTTGTTTTCTAGTTAAAGTACTTCTATTTGACTTTTTCCAATAAAATTGGTTAGGATTCCACTGGTACTCTAAACCTGGTTGTTCGTCTACAGTTCAGTAGACCAAACAATCAGGTAATACAAGGATTTTTATTTACATGTTTGAAATGTTAAGTTGATTTTCAAACAAAGATTTTCAAAGAATTTGATTTCATTTATCATACATTCGTATTTAAAATACATTTTTTTATCATTTAGATTTCATGAGTTATGAATTATTAAAAAACTGCAATTAAAAATTAGTAAAAATAAAGATTTCATCACATTTTCGAAAAAATTAAAAAACACTCAAACAGGAGTATTTTATTGTAGAAAGATTTTTTCTCGTACTGAAAAAAAAGTTGTGTTCAATTTGCTTTGGTGCCACCAAGATTTAAAAAAAGCGCACCGCGCACCAACTAAAAAATTTTTCGCACCAAAAATTAAAAAAAAGCACCAAAAATGGTGCGAAACGCACCAAGTTAACAACGCTGATGGAGAGCCAAACCAAAGATAAATATTTATTTAGAGAAACCGCATTTTTAGACCAATACCCACTCAAACCGATCTTAAAATTTTACCTAATCCAAACTGTTTATTATTAATTTCCGAAATAATTTAATTATCCAACAAACATTTCCAACTTTCAACTTAAACTTTTAAACTTTTTTTTTTTGTACACATACTTAAAAAGGTCATAATAAAAAATCCAAAAAATTTACTTTATATAAATACAGTTAGTGAAGTTATTTTATGATTATAAATCATTATTAGTATCATTTTGTAATAAGTTTGCTTAGTATTTGTTAAGTTTGTTTTTTATTTTATAACATTTTGTTACAATCAGTCTACAACACATATTTTTATAAAACTTTTACTTATAAAAGTAAATTATTAACTTTTTGGTTAAAAGTGGCAAAATTATAACAGATTATTTTTGGGACATCGCTAACAAAATTATTAACTTTTTCTAGTAGATTTATAAGTAGTCTGGTTGACAAGTTCCTATTACTTTTTACTTTAATTTGTAAGTGAAATTTTTGCTAGTTATATAAACTTTAGAACATGTTGCAGCTTATTCCCTGCAGCACCCCATTTAAAGTGTATTTTCTCTAAAATATAAGACATCGTGATTTGAATTATTCTTTTAAATCCAAAACATGACTCTCCTTTAAAATTCCACAATTTTACTTCTTTTCAATTACGTTTTCGTATTAGGATATATTTTACCCGAATACTAGTCGACACATGATTTTTGGTCTATGAGATTATCGGAATATTTGTTATGAACGATCTCTGACACTCGGGTTTTAAAGATAGTTTTATTAAAATATCCATATGAGCGGTCCATTCCATAGATACAATTTTACAGCTTCGCTACCAGTTTCTAACGAATCAAAAATTTTACCTTGACATAACACCAAAGAAAAATTTTCGCAGATGTTTTGCGTAAAAAACTAAACAATTTGGAGACTTCGTTGTTGCATGATTACTAGTCAAACAATACTTAATGTGTAAAAAATATTCAATTACTTTTTTGTTTACCTTGTATTTAAAAAAATTGAGAATCGGACTACTTGTAGAATTAAGAAGTATCAGTTGTTCTTAATTGTACATTTCCTTTAACTTTAAACAAAAAAAATTTAACAAAATTTGAAACCAAATATCTAAAAGAAAAATAATTGAATTTCAATACAACATTTCAACATTCAAAGTCGGTCAAAATGATTTTAAAAATCTGCTTTCAATCAACACTTGTGGACTATATCTATCAGCACTTTAAAACTTTAGAGCTTCTTTTCACGAACGAAAGCAAATTCAATTTATTTGGGTCCGATGGCCGGCGTTATGTGTGGCGCAAACCTAATGAGGACTTTTGCCCTAAAAATACTAAGAAAACGGTAAGGCACTGGGGCTTGTCAGTAAAGGTGTGGGGTTGTATGGCTGTTTCCGGTGTCGGAAATCTTCATTTTATAGCAGGCACAATGGAAAAAAACATGCATCTTAATATTTTGAAGGCAAATGTTAAACAAAGTGCTCATAAATTGGGGATTGGGAATAACTTTAAATTTTACCAGGACAATAACTCGAAGCACACATCGCTGATAGCGAAGAACTGGTTGTTGTATAATTGTCTTAAAGTCCTCAAAACACCTGTGTGATTATACTATTAAGGTTTTTTTTATTAAAATCCTAAACTCTCTTCTTTCAAATAGGGTTTAATATGTTACAAACAGTTTGCCCGACTTTCAATGTGAGCCACTATACATATATTTTAATAATTAATGTAAAAATATGGCGCGTTAACAACGTAAAAAGTGATTGCATTAAACATATACATATATATATATATTCAGTGTTAGGGGTAAATATTGACATAATTTTCTTATAATTCTACCTGATTCAGTTCAAACATTTATATTCATCCGATTATATGCATATTTATTTCTAGGATTAGTTTTATTTCTAGGGCATCACATTTCCAGGAATTTGAAAATCAAAATTTACACGGAATTTTTTGAATTCTCTATTACTTGGGCATTTACCAGTTACGAAAATTATTTATAAATTTTAGATCTTTTGTAACGGTTTGAACTTTTGGTTCTTAATATCAGACAATTTTGATTTTGGCTTGAGTTCATTATTATTGTAATAATACAAAGAATATAATTGTAAAGTATTTTAGGCGATTGGCAAATTGAAATGCAATTTCTATTTATTTAAAATTTTGAACAAATCTTTAGTATGTGATATTTTTTTTAAATTTAAATTTTCCATTTCGCAGGAATTTAGACAAAATATTCGTGTAAAGAGAATTATGCTATTCACGTGCGGTACCATAATAATGTATGGCTGAAATTAGCTATTGATTTTTCACCATAATTTCCATAAGTGTCTGTGTAAAACTTAATTCATTTTGCCAAATATTTCTCTTTTTATAAATCGGTTAAAACTCCAAACACACCTAATTAACTTTGCTGGTGTTAAAGAGAGGTGCGAATGCGAATTCAATTTTATGAATTTACAACAGTCACGTTAACATACTTTTATAATTAATGAACTTAAATATATAATACACATGTACAAGTGTGTACTTGTAAATACAAGTCGTGTTTATTTAAAATAAGCTGTTTAGGCAGAAACATCCTCGTAAATCTACTGGGAAAAACCTTAAACATATTTATGTTTGTGTCCTTGTAATTCAATGTAATAAAATTCCACACACATGCATATGTATATCTACACACAAACGCACGTTATTTGTGAGAGTGTTACTAATTATATTTATATTAAAAACTATGGCCTAGTTCAATTGAAATGTAAATACAAGAATGTACGTTGCGAAACTCATACTAAAGAAGGCCAAAATATAAAGTAAATATATGGTTTATTTACCTGAGACGTTAATATAAAGTATTTGTATATTTGTATTTGTGTAGAATATATTTTTTTAACTTTGAAGTATAAATAATGAATGAGCTATCTTCACCTTGTATAATTGATGAATATTGAATCCACACTACGAGTACTTTATACTTAAAATTTGATTTAATATCATATTTATTTATGACTTTCAAATAAAAAATCATGCTGAGAATGTTTGTTACCGGTTTGTTTATATTAAATGTTAGTCTTTCATACACTCTAACTGGCCAGCAAAAACTTTACTTACATTCACATATTCAATTCACAAGTGATGTTGTATGTTGTACATTGTATGATACAACTATCTGATTGTGAACACAAATTTTAGCAAAGTCATATGTTTATGTTGTCAAATCTTCAAAATGACAAAAGAAAAGGATTTTAAAACACATACACAAAGCATAAAACATGAGTATTTTCTAAAATTAAAACTTCCGTGGTATTTGCAACAAAATCCATTATTAAAATTTTTTGCTTATTAATTTTATTTTCTTGTTTTGAATTTTTTATACTGAAATAAGTAATTTTTATGTTGAGATACATATTTTTACTTTTAACAACACTTTAACTTTCATACAACATTTTAAAAGCATATGTATGTAAAAATGTTGCAGGTGTTGTATTTATAAAGAAATTACCAACAACATTTGTACAACTATTCAGATGATGAACAACTTTTACGACGCTACAACATCACTTGTGCATTGAACAATAATTTTATTCTTTCCCGAATTCATTATTTTGTATCTTTATTTGCCAGTTTTTATATTGCTAATTAAGTACATAAATATATCTTATTAAAAGGAATACGGCTTATTTAAAGGATTATTAGTATAATTTTGAATACTCTGAATAATATTTGTTAAGTTTGCTTATTTATTCTAATACGTTTTGTTGTAATCAGTCTACAACTACATACATATCTTTAAAATGCTTTTAACTTGAAAAGTTTGCTATTTCAAGTATATGTATGTTTTATGAGTTTGATATCAACTGTAATAAATATATGTAATTAAAAAATATCAAAAAAAATATCTAGCAATTTGATTAACAAAATAAATGCAACTTAATGATATAGCATAAGATTTCAACATAAACATGATTGCAATAAACATTAATATTACTACAATCATAAGCATATTGTTGAAAAATTCAGTATTTAAAAAAAACTATTAAAAACGTTGAAATGATATTTCTTTGTATGAAGGATTCGGAAAAGCAAATATTCATATAAATAATATCCATAAATAATCTGAACAAATAGTGATAAGATTTGAGATTATATTATTAAACTGCGAACTTGAGATAATTATTTTAATAACTTTTCTTAACGTAAGTTATTTGATTCTTTTGAAATATTATTCCATTTTAAGCCATAAAAAGGCAGTTTCTCAATTTCTTTTATCTTTGGCTGGTATTTTTTTTTTTTTAGCAAATATTGCTTGGGATTTGAATTACCAGGGTCATACTTGAAATATTTCATAGTTATGCAAGTGTAAAAAATAAACTAAAACTAGAAGAGAATTTTGTTATTAAAAAGAAACAAGGGAATCCTTTTGTAGTCAAATTGCTTATACATGCATGCATACATAGTAAAATACATAATACTTACATACATATATTTTTCATGTACTAAAGTTTTCGTCACTATAAGTTTTGTGCAAAAATTTGAGTTCTCTTTGTGTCTCATTGATTTGTAGTCCTTTGAATTAAAATTCTTTGCTAGGACCAATCAAAATTGCAACTTTGTAATATCCTACAGCTACTGTGTGAAATTTGCAAAGATAGATAGATGGATTTTTTCACAAAGACGAATTTAAAATTAAATTTTTGCTGCTTATATCTGATTCCAGGACTATATACAGCATTGATTTTTAAATTTGTTTCCCTTACTAATACCAGTGGCCTGCACTTGTTGTCAAGACAATAATATTCAAAAGCTGCTAGATTCTCCCATTTCCCATTAAATATTGAAAAATAAAGAAATTGTTTTTAATTTTTTTAATTTTAATCATTTTGTAAAAGTTTCCATAAAGTTAAGAACAACTGGTTACATAATATTCTACCTATACAAACACGTTAATTCTATATACTATATATAATTTATAATATAGTATATAATTTCCAAATTAATTATAAACATTCAAGTTATGCTTTTTTACACTTCAAAAGCGCACTTCAATACAAAACTAAATGCAAATGTTTATGTTGCAAGGATTTTGGTTAGTTAGATTTTAAACAACACATTATGATGCATCATACAGGAGGAAATATTATGAGGGCATATAATTTTTAATTTAGGACTCAGACATTTATTCCTCAATGTTTATTCATGTGTGAATAAATATTTTCGTGTGTTTGAGTTACACATGTACAAACATTTATTACTTGGCGCTCATTTAAAAGCACTTAAAATGCTTTGAAGTGATTTAATATGTAACACACATTCCACAAATTCCTTAAATTGCAACAGACACACCAACAGACACGTATAAATAATAATAATAATATACTTTCTTTATATAAATATACCTGACGTAAAAAACAATTATTTGAATACGATTCCAAGAATATAATGGTAGAATTTTCACTTTTTTGTGAGCTGCACTATGGGTACTTGAGAGACTAGAGATGTGTGGTTTTTTAAGAAAGACAATCTGTAGTATAGCAACATAATGATTATGTTAAGTTATTGTAATTTTTAAAAGCAAAAATGTATGCAAGTAGTATTGGACAACGTGTTTTGCTAATATTAATATATAAATATTTTTTGTTGTTAATTAATTATATTTTTGTTTAAAAAACAATTTACAAAATATGTTTGCCATCATTAATTTAATATCACTAAAACTATTTACAAGTAATGAATTAATTAACCCATTGATAGATAGGTCTCACCGAAGTCTGTTATGTAACTGCTTAAAAAAAGTAGCTATATAACATATTTTAAATAAGGCATTATATGACTTCTTCTTAGTAATGCCGACGGTATACAGGGATCATTAGAAGGCAACGCATTGAATAATTGCAGTTTATTATCAAGTTTAATTATGTATATTACTATGTACATACGTATACCAATAATATAGATGAAGACTTTCTATTAGTATTATTTTCAATAAAACATAAAAATTTTAGAGGAATTTGAAAAATATTTACCTTCTGGCCCACGATGTCGAAAGATAACGTTCGCTTAGATAAGACTTAAGACACAAACTGTTTATCGTATCTATTTTTTTACTCAATCAAGTTTGTTTATTCTACAATCAAGTTTGTTTCTTAAGTCTTATCTAAGCTAATATTATCGTTCGACATCGTGGGTCAGGGGGTTAGTCAAAAATAAAGCGCAAATCAATATTTAAAATTAACTAGAATTTTATTGATCAGTCGTAAGTTAAAGTGAATATAAAGTTCATTTGTTCATTTTAGTGTCACATTTGTTCATTTCACTTGTATTGAATTGACAAATATGTTGTACTTAATCCTTTTTCTCTACAACTAAATAAATAAATCAGTAATACAGTAATAAATTTACATTGTTTGATGTATGGATAAATACGTGGTTAATTTCACAGATTCTTCATAATCATCGCGTTCAATCTTAGCTGTTGAACAAATTCGAATTAAATTAGTAAACAAAACCAAACAGAAAATGTAAAATTGGTAATTAGGAATCAGTTGTTAGCTTAATGAGCAATCGTGATAAGTTTGCTTTTGAGAAATAAATTAAAATAAAAAATAATGTTTACAAGTATTTCGTTTTTTTCGTGATTATGTAATGCAAAAGTGCTAAATTAATTTTTTGTTGCCAAATTTGCTAAAATTATTATATTAGTCTAATTCTTTATTTACTCATTAAGGAAATATCATAAATATAAATTTTTTTAAGGATTTAATAATGAGAAAGAAATTTGATATAAACTCAAATACGTTGCTTCATTGACTTTTAACAGCAACTTTAGTGAAAAAAGAGATTTTTAATAAAATAATAGAGTTTAAGAAATACAAATGGTTATAAGTGAAGTCCACTAAAAAAATATATCGCACCCTAAATACAAAAGGGTCACAACTCAATATTTTTCAAAACTGACTTTTTTCCATAAATTAATTCAGAGTATGGAAGAGGGGGGCACCTTAGAACACTTTTTGCTTTCAAGCCACATACAAATTTATATTTTTGAATTATTGACTTTTTACATAATTTAGCTAATATGTATGGATATAAACTTTAGCTTAAGTCTATAAGTAACTTATTTTTAGTTCGATTTATACTTTTTTTTATTTTTTTAATGGATGAAGTCATTGTGTTTAAATGTGCCCCCATACGGGGCAGCTTTGAACTAGGCTGGGGCAGTTTTGAACGGCAATTTTTTCTTGTAGCGCTTATGTCCAAAAATAACATAAACAGTTAATTTTTTATATATATAATAAATTCGATTTATTTATTAAGAAAAACATAAAGATTAACAATTAAAAAATAAAAAAAATTCAGATCAAAAATAAGTTTTATATTATTAAGACGGAAAAGGCCTTGCGATTTCAGGTGACATTACATTTTCCTTTAAAGCATCATGGATTCGTCATTTTCAGAAAATAAGAGAGAATCATTAATGTTTGGTACTGCGGTTGATAAATTAACATGTTCAAAGGTGCCCCCTTTTTCTTTGTTCAATTGCCATTTCACGGAAATTTATAATAAATATTTTTTTTACATAAATATCAAATAACTTAACTTAATTTTGCTTGAAATGAAATTTGGGCTGCAATAAATTTCTTTCACGAAAGAAAACGATCACTGAATACTTCTAACACTCTTGCAAAAAAAAATAAAAAAATTTACAATTGCACTGCGAAAACTTGTTCACTCAACTACATTCGGTCGACGACTGAAAAAACTAGCAAAAGTTGCTAACGTTGCTAGAAAACAAGGTTGTCATGCGAAAAACTCGTTTAAGGGTCGGAAAAAATGTTAGACTGAGATTTTATCAACATAGTTCAAAGGTGCCCCGGGTATAAACGTGCCCCCCTCTCCCCTACATATCTCTAACTACTGCAAACATTTCTATCACATCACTATCTCTTTTGACTGGAAAAATTCAGTGTTGTCTATTTTTATGTTAAGTGTGTTGCTTGTGCACGATGAAGTTTTTTGTCGCTCCTGACAATTTTAGTATTTTGAGTTGTGACCCTTTTATATTTAGGGTGCGTATGCTACGTCCCAAAAAATGTATCATTATCATCACTTCCAAAGAAGTGAAACAACTACATTAACCGGTTTCAAAAATATTTAAAGCACAGGATTTTAGAAAATTGTATCGTATTTAAATACTAAGCCACCGATTTTTGTTTTCTAAAAAAAATTAGAAATGTTTAATAAGAAAAATTTATTTTTTGCTTGCTTATATAAATTACGATTATGTAGATTTTGACCTTATCCGACACCGAATATTCTGTCGAACTCTAGTAATTTTGACTAAACTGACTTCAGTTATTATTCCTAATTATATATGCTCTATTTGCAAAGACTACAATTATCTAAATCTGTAACAAATCATTGGGTAGCGTAGTAAAAATAGTTGCAGCATGCTATTTGAATTAATTCTTTTATGTAACAACGTTGAATACGTATTTTTTATAAACAAAAACAGTGTAGGAAAAACAGTAGGAACCACTCATTTCAATGAATTTTTCTTTTAAATTAAATCAAATCAATTTAAAGCATTTCAATCTGATATAGAAAAAACGTACTTAATTTTGTCGTTTTCTTAGCAAACAACAACCTATTGTAACATTCTGTTTGCTTAGTATAGGATCCTTCCTCGGACTATGGGCTTTTAATCCATTCTAATTGTGCTGCTATTAACATATGCTCATAAATCAATTTTGAGCAATTTTATTTTGCTTTTATATATTAAACGCAAATCAAACGGTGTCGTTATTTTTCGCTTCTGCCTCTTGTTTCTAGTTCAATTTCTCTGTTTTATAACATTCCATTACTAATGCAATTTTGATCCTACCTTTTGCAAGTTCTCGAAGCTTTAAATAAAATGTACTGCTTTGCAAGACCCATTAGTAACACTTTGCTGGACTAAAGGTAATTAAAAACATAAGCAAACAAAGAAAAATTCTTTATCTATTAATTATATTATATTCCTGTTGAAATAAAATTCAATGATGTTTTAAAATACAAAATTTTGAATATAGTTCTTATTATTTTTTCAGAGCGTAATTTTTTTTTTTTTTTTTTGTAATTTTTTTAAACTTTTTATTATTTATTTATACCAAAACCTAAAAAACAAATGCGCCTTAAATTAGTAGGCTGGTAAATCAGTTCTACGAAGCGTTGTTTCTGTTTAAGTTCTAGTAAGCAATCTTGCAATCGGGTTCGGATGGTTTTGCAAGTTCAAGTTATATATCTCACGAATTTTTTTGAATTCATCCTTAACCAATGGTACTTCTAAATCTCTATGGATGTTTTCATTACTTATATACCATGGTTCTCCCATCATAGTCCTGTTTTCGATTGTGACTTTTCAATCAAGGATTAATTTAGATTGGTCGTTAATTAGCCAGTGCAGATTAAGAGATTTCAGTTTAATATGGACCATCTTGGCTTCTATGTGGCGGCGCCAGGTAAGGCGTCTATCCAGATGTATTTACGATGGAATATTCACAGGTGGACAATTTCTTCACCTAAGCGTAAACGTAACATGTCTACTTTTCGATTCATTTACACGTGTTCTCCAGTTGTTTAGCCACGTCTCCACATGTCTGAGATAATTATCCAGTTCTCTAGATGCCACACTTGAATCCAAATGTGAGCTAAGAATTTGCAGAATTTTGGGAATTAACTTTTGACCATTAAAGGGATTCATAGAAAGCTTATCAGTATAGATTCCACAAATGATAAGTAAAATTAATAAAGACTGATAGTTAGAATTAATATGAAGTTTCAACAACTTAAACCAAACAAGATAACCGCATCAAAATAAAATCTCTTTATTTCATTACGTTTTCTTTAAAGCTCTTATATACTGTATTTTTCACATACGTTTGTGAATGCCAAGAAAGAGAAAACAATATGAATTATATACATAAAACAATAAGATATTATTTTGAAACAAAGTTAGTTTAAACACTAAAATACAATAAAAAAAAACTAACGCCTCATTTTGTTTGCATTTTATTTAAGAAGCGAAATCGCCATTAAACGCCACAAGCATGTGTTTCCATACTTACTAGTTTAAAGTTTTTTTCTTCACATTACTTTAAACTGGAGAAGCCGTTCTTATTATTATTTCCAACACTGTATATTACCTTAACTGTGTGGTACAATAACATGCATGCAAGAATTTGTAGTATGCATTAAACACATGTTTAATTATATGTGCATATGCAACATTTATACAAATACTTATATGCATACAATACATGTGCACATAAGTTTTCATACTTGTATGTTTGTAAATATGTACTCGTATGTGTAAATATCTCAACCCTGTGAAGCAGGCAACCGACCAAATAACTTTTATATTTCTGGTGTAATGTGTTTTTATTAAATTGTTTATTTAAATGGGCATATATATGTATATGTATGTGTGTATGTAGCAGTTGTTGTTTTTGCCGATTTGTCTCGTTGTTATCAGTCGCTATTTCCGGAAATTAAACGAACTACATTTACAGTTTTATTAAATACACACAAACATGCACCCTCATTCGTATGCGCAACACACATCCACTGACAATCGAACGCACACATAAAAAACACATGTATGCAACGAATTTATGCAATTTCATTTATTTCCGGAAAAAATAACAAAAAATAAATAAGTGAATTAAAACAAACCCCAACTGAATAAACTATTTACGAGTAAAGCTTAAAATGCCAAAGAGTGAAACAAAAAATGCAAGATGCCTTCAAATTGTGACAGTCAAAGTACATATTACACTGAATGTGAATTATTAACAAAGAATTAAGTGTAAAAAGCAAAGTTTGTATTTTTTTCTGCAAATTAAATTTTATGGGATTTTAAGTGAAAAATAAAAAAAAAAACAGCAAAAAATAAATTACAAGTAGCCAAGCAATCAAAATAAAAAATAATAATAAATATGAAAAACGAATATCTGATAAAATTTAAATAAATACCTGTATTCAGTCTCTTCGTTTCTCTATCTTCCGTGTGCGTGTCTGGGTGTGTGTATATTTTTGTTCAAATTATTTAAGTGCATTTATTGATGGAAATTGATGGTGATGCTGTTATATCAGCTCATATGCGATATAAAAAATCACTACCGCCACCATCGTCATCATCATCAGTTCGACGACCACTTTCCTGTATACAACCAATATTCGTAAAAGATTATTATGTGCCGGCGAAATTGTACACACCAAACAATTTGGATTTTAAGCTTACTGTGCGGTTTCTCGTTTGGTTTTTGATGCCAAATTTTTTTTATACAATTAAAACAACATCACCAGCGCCTTCACTATCAATATTGTTGGCATTTTGGACTTCGATATCAACATCTATAAAAGCAACTGAAACAGCATCGGAGGCTGCAGGAGTAAAAGTTGCAACAGCAAGTGCAAATACACCGACAACAACAGAACGGATGCAAAATCATCGGTATCCGCTGTATAGTTGGCGGTACATGACCACAAGAATAATGGAAATTTCCCAAGCAAAATTTTGGTTTTCTCTAATGTTTTTTCTTGCAATTGATGTTGTAGCTGGTGAAGTTATTTTGCGCATAGATCCTTTGGGTAAGAGAAAATCACTTTTAAATTTTTCATTATTTTCATTTATTTTTTCTAACTTTTTCTAGTCGTTTTTTTTTCTATTTCTTATTTTAAAGCTTTACGCGGTATTTGTTTTTGCTATTTGTACATTTTCCCTGGTATTGTGTATGTGGGGAATTTTTGTGTGTGTTTAAAAAAAGCTTAGATAGTGTCCTTAATGCAATTTTTATAATCAGATTTTAACGTAATTTATGTTGTGGACATAATGAGATTTCCTTTTTATATATTTTGAAATTACTTTTTCAAGTCAAAACACAGAATAATATTTTTGCAGATATTGCCACAAACCGTTTTCATTAAATAAACCAATTTTATACGAACAAACACAATTATGACATAAAAAACACACATTTAAGTATGCGAATGTTCATTGAAATGTACAAAAGAATTAGAAGAAAAATATTTATATCAAAGTTAAATTATAATTGTGTTATAATTCACAATCATTTTACATGTGCTACATTTCTGCAGATTATCACATGATAGAAATATGCATCAACTGTAAATTAAAAGAGCAACATAAATTTCAGTTGTGTATATTTAAAATTTCAAGTATAAATTGCCAATTGAAGGTAAAATTATTCAACATTAAAATTATTAATGGCCAGTTTTTAACTTAAAAATTAAAGTGTTTTTAAACTTAAGTTCTGTTTAAATACCAAATTCGTTTTTATAAATCATATTTAAATAGAACTTAAATCACTGACTATTCCCATTTAAATACAACTTAAGTTGTTCATACTACCATATGATTTTGACAGTTCTGAATTGAAGTTTTTTTTATTATTTGATAAAAAAAATATTCAATGAATAAACTCACAGCGAATAAAAACATTGTGTTATTATGTCATTAATATTAACTAAAACAATGAATTCAGATGAAGAGGAGCTTTTGTCCATTTAGTTAATAACAATTTGTAAACTTAATAGTAAATCAGCTGTTAAATGAAGAAGTTGTTTATATTTTTTTGACAATAATTAGTGCTACCATACTTTTATCATAATTTTGAAAAAAAAAAAATAAAAAAATGGGGGAAAATGAAAATGATACATGTGCCAAATATTGAAAAATCCTATTCTTGAGTTAAAAAATATTTTTTTTTGATAGATATCCCACTCGCATCCCATTAAGCGATTATAAAGGCCTTAAAGTAAATTCTATAAGCTTTCTTTTGAGACAAAAAAAGGGCCCAAATTGAAAAAAAAATTAAAAAAAAAAATATTTTTGAAATGATTGAAGAAAAGCTATCTACAGTCCTTTGGACAATTTTTGCTAGGACCAAGAGGTAAAAAGTTACACTCATTTAAAAAAAACCCTGTATGACCAAAATTTACCAAAATGTCCAACTTTAACCCCCTCTAACTCTGGCACTTCTGGACTGATAGAGCTGGCCTACTATCCAATAGTACTAACATCGGTGAAAATTTCATCCAAATCGGTAGACATTGATTTTTAAAATTGGGTCACTTGACGTGAAATTCACCATATGTATGTATGTATGTATGTTGTGTACGTCTAGTGATATTTATAATAGATTTATTCGTTATTTAAGAAATTTTCGGAAATGGGCTTTATATGGCGACAATGAACAAATTATTATGATCTATTATGGATCAGAGTGGAAGCGATTTGAAAACGGATTTGATAGAAATTGTTAAAATTATTTCTTAAAAAAGAATTTTATAGCGTTTTTTTCTAATATTATGATCAAAAACTCGAAATTTCCTTGTCTGATTTTTCAGCATATTGGTTGGCGACAAAGATCAATTTTAGACTTTGGGACCAACGAAAATTAATGTATATAATACAAGTACATAAATGTAAAAATAAAAGTTAGTGTAATTAACTTTTACCCACAAATTATTCAAAGCGAAATTACATACTATTTTAATTTAGAATGAATATTCGAGCCTTTAGTATTGTACTTTTTCAGTACCTTTTAATAGATTTCCCACATCATTTTCCTTTTCCCAGCTTTTTGTATGATGAGTTTGCGTTTTAAAACAAGTTTTAGTTTTATTTTGAAAAATTATTCCTTTTGTTTTCTCGTATACAATTGATAACTAGTTTAAAAAAAAGAAGCTTAATTTTTCACTCGATACTGGCACATCGTATAAATATATATAATACTTTTTTTGGTAACTAACTTGTATTACAAAATGTAATATGCTGTAACATGTCATCATAAAATCCAAAAGTAATATAAAGCTTATTTGTTTAAATAATTATTTAACAAAATTGTATTTTGTATGCATTTTACTTACCAAAAAGTTTGAAATCTTTTAAGTCTTGTTAACATAAATTCATTGTGAGTTAATTTCTAAAAGACGATATTGAGATGTGTAAGTTCAGTTGTATAGAAATACCATTATACAGTACGAGTGGTTTAAAGTGGTTATAAAAAGTATCAAGGCAGTATATTTGCATAATTAATAAATCTTCACGTATAATTAACAAACAATTTTAAGGCATAAATATTAAGTATACGCAACTTGTTATATAACATGAAAATAAGTAATATAATTATTAACTGCCGTATTCAGAAAAAATAAAGTAGGTTTGAAGTGTGCTTTTAGACAAATTTGTCATACAAAATTTTCTTAAAGTATATTTGAAGTCTACTTTAATTTTTTCTGATTAAGACTGTAAATGTTTTATAAATATAAAATTTAAATTTGAATTTAAACAACATGTTTAAAAAATGTGATTGCTTATTTTTGAACTATATAAGATCCTTTTGCACGTTTGTTCAAATAATGTTTTTAAATTTTCGCAATACATATATGAAAACATTTTTAGGGATTTGCGAAAGAAGATGTCAATTGGAAACAGATGCTAAGTGTATACAGTCAAACCTCGATATAACGACCCTCACTATAACGAATTACTTGATTTAACGAATTTTTTGAAATCCCCTACAACGCTCCATAAGATTTAATACAAAATAAACCTCTCTATTACGAATACATTTGTCAATAGTCTCGTTATAACGAATTTTCATTCACTGCAGACTAACGAAATAGAAAGAATTATTTACCTCTACTTAACAAATTTTGTCAACTTACAATCTTTGCATAACGATTTCCATCAATTATTAATCCAAATTACATGAAACAGATAAACACAAAATTATTGTGTTTGCAACGACAACGTCTCCGGCATTAACTTAAATAGAAGACTATTTTTGAATTTTAAAACTGCGAAATACAGTGTTTTCCTGCAAATGTGTTTCGATTTATTAGCGGAAATCGTTCGCTATAACTTGGTAAGCAGTTAATTAATATACACAATTTTTTATTACCTCGTTATAACGAATAGCAGTGCAACTTCACCTAAATATAACGAACCTCTTTGTAACGAATTATTCGATATAACGTTGTTTTCTAATCCCCTTAAGATTCGTTATACCAAGGTTGAACTGTATTTGCTATTTATGGCATTGATGCTTCTTTTGGTTGCTTATCAATAAAATTAACAGACATAAACTTATTTCGTTATTGGTTTGTATACAACTAATAAAAAAAAAACTTTTTTGCATAATTATCTTCAGCTAATCCATGTTCATATACATAAGTATGTAAACGTATTCACCATTTTCACAAACATACTGCAATTCTATAATTAAGTAAGAACCAAGTGTGGGTAACAAAAAGTATGTAAAATTTAATTTCGTTTCAAAAAACAGACATTCTTTATATAAAATCGAGAAAACAAACATTTTTAATATTTGTTAGCCTTAAATCATTTAAAATTATTCTCGTCGAACACGAACGGTATTAGTTTAACAACGTTGTCGACTTTGAAACGATAACATTGTTGCTTTGGCATCGAGCGCTGTGGATTTTTCAACCACCATACTTATCGCGATTGAAATATAACGTAAATTGTTTTATGCTTCATTACTTTTCACATTTATTTAACAACAAAAGGTTTCTATAATATGTATGAAAATAAAATATACTTTCATGGGTTGGGTTTAATTTGATTTCTTAGAATCTATAACTCATTGACGTTAAATTTAAAGCCAATCTCATAACGCCATAATTATGAAATAGGGGAAAAATATAATTTTTCTGATTTCTTCATAAATATTGTTAGTTTTAAATTAAACAATTTTAAAGGCAAACTTAAAGATGTCAAAAAAGTTTGTTGCTGAACTAATTTAATCATTTTCAATTAATATCTGACATGGAATCTCGACAAGCTTAAGATTTTGCATTGAGTAGTTTTAGATACTAAAGAATGGAATAAGGTCCATCTAATAAAACGAATTTTTAGGAGCTAGTAATGTACATTTATATATTTTTTTTAGTTTTGTAAACATCTATAAAATGGAAGTTGGTATAATAATTGTTTCATCATTAAACGAATCGCAACTAGGATTTGCAAAAATATCACGAGTATTTAGGAAATTTAAGATATTATTAGAAAACTCAAAACCGTAGAAATGGAACTTATATGGCTACTGTGGCCAATTAAGGAATGACCTTAACAAAATTCAGTATTAAAATTTTTACTTACAGTTCAATACGGATATTTATAAGATATTTACGTATTTATCGGAAGTTTTTTCTAAATGAAAGCTATGACCAATTAGAGGTCGGTCAACTTAAAGATGGTTACTATGGTTAATATATACATGTAGATTATTTTTATCGCATTTAAACTTGATAGTGAAGACATTTTTATGAAGGCTATAAGAAATCATGGACCGATTCATACAACTTTCAACAAGGCTTGTCCTCCTGCAATAAAAATAAAGCGTGCAAAATTGCATGATATTATCTGCATAATATTTAAAGAAAATAGCAAAAAATATTTGCAAAGTATCTAGGTAGTCTGAAACCTCTAGAACTATAACTCGGGTCCTACTGCACCGATTTTGCCCATTTTCAATACCAAACATTTCGGTAGACTAAAAAATGTTTGGTAAAAATTTAATTTTTTTATGTCTTTTTTTTCGAAGCTCTATCGTGATTTCAACAGACGGACGTCTTGATCGTCTTACAATCTTACAACAACGCAGAATATATAAAATTTTTGGTTCCACGACCATTATTTCAATGTGTTACAAACGCAATGACAAACGCAATATACCCCCCATATTTTTGGGTATAAAAAATGCTTAAAAAGTCACAAGCTAAAACATAAATTTCGAAGCTAAAATTCAAATAAATAGCCTAATCTAGTCTCAAAAATTATATATAGCCTAAGATGACTATATGTTTGTATTACTTTAAAACAGATATTAAGATATTAGAATCTACTACAATATATTCAACATCCAATATAAATTACCACCACCCCTATTGCCACCAACAATATCATTTGATCATCATTAAAACTTTACTCATTAAGTAAAATGTTATAAAAGTGTAATAAACGTAGCATTCGTTCATTCAATTTATACGTATGTACATATATTTTATTTCTTCAATTTAATAGCCATCAGTATTAAATCATTAAACAATTTACCCACACACAATAACATTTGTATTTTAGATCTCACAGTCGTATAAACCAAGATGTATATACATATGTATAAAACTAATACAACAAATCATTTGAATTACAATGGAAATATATTTGCAAAAAAATTTCATTATAAATCGTTATTTCCTTTGCATTAGATGTCCAGATTTTGGTATGAAAACTATAAAATTCGCGTATAAATGTTGGTTTTATCATGAAATCATAAAATAATTTATAAAAGAAACTAACATAAATTATTTATTGCGTTAGCAGTTTAAGTAAGTGTAAAGAAACCCTTAAATGATTAAATGTGTAAGTTTAATTAAATATATTTTTATTATCGTTTTGTTGGACCATTAATTGGTAAACTCTAATGAAGTGCAAACACTCGTGTTCATGTTGCACGAAACGACTGTTTCAGTGGCTTTTTAAGTTATTGCTTAATTCATTTGTATATTTGTATACAAATTTGTATATCATTCTGATACAAGGATGATGTCTGCGTTTCTTTGTAAAATTAGCAAAATCGGTTCAGTAAATCCAGATTTATGGACCATAAAATTTTAAATTTAGAGCACTTTGTTCCTAGTTATATTAAAAGGAAAAACTGTGATGAAAATAGTAAGAACTGGTCCATGATTTTGCTCGGTGTCCATACAAATGTCTCTCGAAACGCCGTTGAATGGCTCTATATTTGACCATATATTTAACAAAAATTAGTTATAAGTTTGCAAAAATCAAACTGTTATCAGGTTTAAATTCGACAAACAATCGTCATATAAACAAATTATATACATATATACATATACATATAATAATTATCCAATAAGCAAGTGTGAATCCAAGCTTGAATTACATTTGAAATCCATTCACAATTTCCAACTTCCAGTGTTGAGTTACAGTTGAAACATAGTTGAATTCAATAGCGAATCCAACCATTGAATTACAGTCGAACAATTACAGTGTAATTCCAGACTTGAATAACCGTATGATTCAAGTCGAACCAAACCTGTTTACCGTTGAATTCAAGCATGGAATTTCAGACTGGAAAGAGGATGGATTTCAAATGTAATTCAAGCTTGGATTCACACTGGAATTCCAACATTGGAATTCACAAAAAAATTGTGCTTATTGGCTAGTCATATCTCCCATACATACATTTACAAAGAAATTATAATATACAAGTAGAATGGAATTTGTGTATATCGGGCCATAATTGGAAATAACATATTCTATAAATAAACAGAAATCATATTGCTGTATAATTATAAGATCCATATCCAAAAAATGCTTCAAAATACCGTGATATTACTAATTTCAATATGCAAAAATAAACAAAGACATAGTTACAAAACAACGCAGAATCTACCATAAAGGAGAAATGACAACAACAACAAACTTTGCTGATTTGTCAACCGACGCACAGTGGCGCCATTTGAGTTTTTTCGTTGCAAAAATCACATCTTTTTAACCGAATAAGATAATGGAACAGTTTAAACAGCATGTGATAAATAACTGTTCAGCCCATGAAATGAGCGTTTGAAAAGGGTGCTACGCTTTGTAGGGGCCTAGTTATGGGTTATCAAAGTTAAAATTACTAGAAAAATCAATTTTATGGTAACTAAAAAAAATTATTTTTACATTTTTAGATTGTTTTTTTTTTTTCTTTAGGGTTTTATGTTTTAAATTATTACCCAACAATTTTCTGTAAAATATTCATCCATTACAATCTGAAATCGCAACAAATTGACTAAAAATTGTGTGTTTTTTGAAAACCGAAAGTCGGTCAACTTTGAAACTAAAAATGTGATATTATTAAGAGTGGCATATTTGAAATCGTTGAAAAGTTTCCTATAACATGGGTTTATTCAAAACTTCGTCGGCGCTCATGAAAATTTTGATTTATGCAACCTTGTTTGCTCTACGGGCGCCACTGTGCGACGGTGGACGTACTAAAAGTAACAACAAATTTGTAGTAATATAAAAATGTATAATAATAATAGTAATAACAAAGAGGAATACACACACATTTGTAAAACATAAGTAAGTATTTAAATTTTTGATAATTTTAGTTGGACTGGAGTTCATTAAATTTAATTCTCATTAAATTATTATTTTTACTGAAGGTAGAAATTGTTTTTACAACATGAAATCTTATTAAAATTTTATTGATAATTTTTCTTGGCTGAGCTGGAGATCGAACCTGGGTTGAATTTACATGTTTCAAGAATCACTACATTCTTTCATCACAATTCTTTTAGTTCTAACATCTGCACCAGTAAAAATAATAATTTAATAAAAATTAAATTTAATGAAAATTAGTTAATGAACTTGAGCCTAACAAAAATTATCATAAATTGAAAAATTAACTAACAGTTCAACTAAAAATAAAAAAAAAATAAGTAAATTTCTTTCTACCTCATGTAATAAGAAATATGTTAATTCCCAAATTCTATTTCTCAAAAAATGGTGAGTTAAATAGATGATGTTTACGGGTAGATCTTGGACAATAAACATTGCTGATGACGACCTTGGCAGGGTAGAAAATGAAAAATATAGTTTTCACAACGGTATTCTTCGAGTTATTAATTTAAAACGAACTTCGGCCTAATTTAAAAATTTTCTCTAATATATAAATATAACAAGTTCGAAATAATATTCCCTAAAAAAAATAAAAATAAATGAAAAAAAGTTTGTCTAAATATATTTATTTTAACAGTTTTATGTTTTAGAATTTTCTAATCAGGCTTTCAAGGTCCATATTTTCATTCAAATAAAAGACAATTTGTTTACTTTTTCTTTCTCCAACGTTTCACTGGGATATTCCATCATATTCAGGGATTGATTTTTTTATTACTCTGGCATTCGTACAAATTATATTTAGTTACATTTCACATTTAATTTTCAAAAACAATATTTATTTTAGTAAAGCCTTTTTCTACAGTCTTTTCCATAACTTGTTGTGAGTAGGGAAAAATATTGAAATTATAAGTTGTTAAATTGCACACAGTAAAAGGCCAAAACTCTGTAAAAAATGGTAATAATAGTTAAATTTAAAAAAACTTTCCAATAAATTATGTCCTACGTAAGCTTGTCTATCTGGCAATACAATATATACATGTGCATAGGTATGTCAAATACTAATAAAATTTGCTCTCAGCCTGAATAAGAAACACTGAATATGGATAATTTAGTTTTCACCAGAGTCATTTCTGTTATTTTCATTTTATTTAAGTGGAAGTTATTTATGATTCGGAATAGCTGGATATAATATTTTCAAAACCGACAATTAATTAGAATATGTTAAAATTAGATCTAAAATTATTTACTAATAGAATAAAGAAATAGAATCAATTTTTAAAATCGACTGGCTTATCGAGTTACTGCGCTAAGCCCTTTGACGTTAGAAAGTCCATTAGTCGATCTTTTCGGTACTTTATTTTATAGTTTTACAATTGACAGTAAACTTTAACATTAATTTAATTATAAGCCGATCGTAATGTTGATTGGGATAATGAGGAAAACATGAATTACTCTCTTAATCAGGATCTTGTGACAATATCTGAAATATAGTCTTTAGACACACAATTGTCAGAGATATCATGCTGCTTTATTTGTATTTATGGGTGGTGTAAATGTTATGGGGCATGCACATTTTGTGTTATGCATGAAAAAAAACCCTAACCACTATTTTCATCAAATATATAATTGATCTTAAAATTCTTTTATAAGAGCGAACAACCACAAACCATAAGATATTGCTATAATATTGTGATATGTTCTAAACTAAGCCATGTTTATTTAAATTAATATTTGTTCTAGTGAAAGAGATATAAGATATTTCAACAATCTCAACAATAAAATCGCTATTAGTTAAGCACACATTTGTGTCGTATATTTGTACATACTTATTTATATTATATTTTTATTATATACATACATACATACATATGCTTAAGTATGTGCTTAAATAGCAATAAATCTTTTAAACATATTTTTCTTCTCAAAAAAGTGTCTTCTTATCCAAATGACTCACATGTTATTTATCATTAAATATAAAATTTTACATGTTTCAACTGTATGATTAAGAGTTTTCAAATAAAAGAAAAACATTTAAACTTTTCCCTAACCTAAATTTCTTTAATCTTTTTTTATATTGTTTATGTCGCACTCTGAATATTTCCACGTTACTTTTATAAACTATTCATAGAGTGAATGGCAGTTGTTTTGATGTCATGTATGGTCGAGAACATAAAAAGTAAATATTTATTTTATGACTCAGAATTAAACAACCAGTGGATGGATAACCAGCTATAGAACAAACAAATATTTGCATAGAAAAGTACACAAAATCTGTTTAAATAATATTCTTTCCACCAACGTGTCCAGATAAAGGGGAAATAAACCAACCAAATAACAAAGATTTACAAATTTATTTTTCAGAGCTGGTCGCAGCTCTCTAAAACCGGACAAACATAAAAAAGGAAAATTGTTAGCATGTAATAAAATAACTTTTTATGAGAATTTATTTAAAAAGTATTAAAAAAAGAACTACATTTTTATAACTGACAAATATTAAACAACTATTTATAAATTATTATTTCTGCCACGCATTAATCCGCTTAATCTGAACAGGAAATCTGTAAGTATTCTAAAAATAAATAACTGTTATTTATTGAAACATGACTTAAAGAATGTTAAAAGAAAAACGATTAGACTGGTAGTACTTAAGGAGTCATTGGTGTACTTTGTAGGGTATTAAGGAAAATTGTTAAAAACATGAAAAATATCCATTTCATTTGTTATTTTAGTCTTTAAAAAGAAAAAAAAAAAACTAAATGAAAACGAAAAAGAAAAGAAAAGATAGAAGATGTCTATCCTCTTAAGAGTATTTATAGAGATTAAATTCTTGATATTATTGCTTAAGTTTTCCTTTATGAACAAAAATTAAATCGTCTTAAGGAAAAATGTTTGTTTCTGTTAAATGAGAAAAAACACTTAAATTGTATTGAATTGTAACCAATAAAATAAAATAGAAGAGAGAAAAAAATAAATAATCATAAACAATAATAAAAAGAACCGCACCCCAACGAACAAATAAAAGAAACAATACAAACGGCCAAACAAAAACAAACAAATAATACAACACTACCAACGACAATAATAAATGTAATGAAAGCAAATCTCAGACGGTTCCTTTCTATTTTCTTTTTTTTTTTATTCATTTTGTTCTGCAATGTGGCTACAAGCTTGATGGTACCGCAAGATAGAAGGACATCTTGACAGCACAGTCGTTGTCGGCAGGCAGCACTATGTTGTAGGAGAACAGTGTGGCAGTCATAAAAGTTTAATCATTTCAACGATAAATATGAATTACATTTCTTTTTTATTTATTTAATGATACTTTGTACACATGTATGTATGAATATACATACATACATATTCCCTCATACAAATATTAATATTTAAAAATTCCTTTCCATCTTAATTTTTCATTTCCTGTTTCCTTCAATACAGTTTAGCCTTCATCATCCGTTTCGTGTAAACAAGTATTTTTATAGCCTTCAAAGGGAAAGAAATCGTTTAAAGAATTTCATACTTGAACTCAACTCATGCCCACGATGACGGCGATGTTTGTGAAAGAAATCTTGAATCAAGTCAATGTCGACAAATAAACGATGTTTTTATCATATGTTCTTACAAATAGTAGGAATATTGAGCTAAGCACTCAATTTGTAACATTTTTTTTTTGACTTTAATCATTTGATAGTTTTCAGTAACTAATTTATGAAGGGTTTGTAGTCAATTATTGATGATTTACTATTCAAGCTGCATGCCTTTAAACTTGGTGAAATTAGTAGAATTTCTTAATGTCCGGTGTTGCCCGGCTAAATCTGCATAAAAAGGACAAAAATGGGCAGAGGGATAAAAAAGGCGCTAGTACAACACTTTTAAATACACAATTATTTTGTGCACAGTATTCGACTTGTGATGAGTTTAGCGATGGTCAACTATACATGTTGGTTGGGAAGCACTACAGATCTAGGGAAGTAGCCCTTATTAACAAAATCTCACCTATGAAAAAGAAACAAAGTTGGCTACTACTAGTTACCCTAATGTGCCATTTAGCCCAACTAGACAAAATTTCCGTAACCGCAGCCGAAATATCCCAAAATGCCTTAACCAGCCTTTACCGATTACCCGATTACCGTTCACAACACTAATGCTTGGTTTTTACTATGCCATTTTTGTTGTAAAATTGTCAAAATTGTTGGCAATTGTATTAAAACGGGTTGTCATATGGTGTCATCTATGTTTGCATTCATGATTATTATGATTGATGACGCCATATGACAACCCGTTTTCATTCAATTGCCAACAATTTGGACAATTTGACAACAGAAATGACATAGTGAAAACATAGTGAAAACGCGGCCTAAGTATTTTGATATTGTATGTTGTAAACTGCGATTACGATTCACAACACGTATCAGCTTAATCGTATGAAAAATGCATGTTGTGTTGTAGTCGACATTGTTGTGAACGATAATCGGGCCCAATATTTTTAATTTTCACTATTTAACAACAAATAGCGCGAGCACTAAATATACATAATTCAATTCTTAGCTTACGAGTAAATACTCGCTCGTTGTCGAATGTGATTGTTATAATTTCTATACATTTTATTAGACATCAAAGAAGGAAATCAAAAAATAAACAAATTTGATCCTCCAAATTACTATTCGCTCGTAAACGAGGGCGAGAATTTGGCTTCAGATTCGGAATGCCAGTTAAAAGTTTTATTCAAGTGGGACAAATTATCAAATTGTTGAAAAATTCTAAGATATAAGAAATGTATGCGACACATAAACAGAGATATCTTTAAAATTTGTTTAACGATCTAAAGCGGTACAATTTCGAGAAACCCGGTTAATTTAACTGCAATAATCTAGACAAAAATTAAGGGAAAGCTTTTCGCTTCAAATTAATTGTATAGTTTTATGTATGACAAGTATTTTTTTAAAAATTTAAAAATTTAAAAACAAAGAATTAGAAAATGTTTCCTGCCTGCATTAGTGTAAAAACGGATAGAAAAGACCATGAAACTAAGACATCAAATTAGAGACTAAAACTCAAATAAAAGGACTAACTAAATCTGGCTAAACTAATGTTTATGTTATTAATTTTACAGTATAAAACATGTTTTCCAAAATATTTTTGATTAATTATTTGGTGAAAATATTTGAATTTCTTCTCAAGACTATACGTAATACTTTTTCATTCAATTTAAAAGATTTTTAAAATTTTCATATTATTTTTTTCTTCTACATTTGTATTGATCTGTATGTTATTGGACAATCAATCAACGTATTAAATCAATATCAGAAATTTGTTACGACAAGTAAAAAAATTTTATTGTAAGACAAAACAAAATTGGAATTTCTAAAACTAAATTACTAATTATAACGTGAACTTGATTAAATTTTAAAAGTTTAAGCAAAGCATTTGAATAACAACTGAGCAAATCGCTAAAAAAAAAGCGTCAATAATTTATATGCCAACAGTTCATAATTATTTTCAAAACACAATCATGAGTTTAAATTGTTTATTTAATATATTTTTTTTAGCAACTTTCTTTTTGGCAGGACTATTTTTGTTAATGTTAAACATGTTTAGTTTGGTCTAGAATTTAACAAAGCTTGTAGTTTATTACATTTTATTACCAAAACTCATTTTCGGTTAAAAATTGTGCACTTTTTTTTATCGGAAAATTGTGTTCAGCGACGAAGCTCATTTCTGGTTAAATGGATGCGTAAATAAGCAAAATTATCCTATTTTGCGTGAAGAGCATCTAGAAGTATTGCAATGCATACCGAAAAATGGACTGTTTGTTGTTGTTGATTATGGGCCGCTGGCATCATTAGACGGAACTTTTTTAAAGACGACGAAGGTAGGAACGTTACTGTGCATGGCGAGCGCTACCGTGCGATGATTACAATTGTTTTTGCTCAATATGGAAGAGTGAAATGTGTTTTCAACAGGACGGTGTCACAATGGACTAATTGTGAAGCGAGTTCGGTGAACAGTTTATTTTACGTTTGGCGGCCGCCTAGATTGTGCAGTTTAACGCCTTTAGACTATTTTTTGTGGGGCTATGTTAAGCTAGTATCGAAGAATCTTAAATACAGGCCGATATGTTGGAGAGAGTATACCAAAATTGGACCCAAAATTAAGGCGTAGCCGCTGTCAACATTTACATAAATCTTCTTTAAGCATTGAATTATATACATAAATCGTTCTATCGGCTCAAATAAAGATTTCAGACATTTCTCACGTACAATTTGTGTTTTGTTTTTTAAATCAAGTCAGAATGCTCTTAAAAATCAATCTTTACACAAGCAATCGAAATCAGAGGTGGAATAATTGTTACGTTGAGCGAATAGAAGCAATGGATTCCAAAGCAGTTTTCTCATATACATAAATTATGCCATAATGGTGCTTATTTACAATTGACAGTAAAAACAAAGTCGTAAAATGTCAATGGTCACTAAGCCTATAAAGCAAAAAATTAATATAATAAAAAATCCTCAACAAATATAAAAAAAAATATGAAACGAACACCATACTTATATTTTTCTCGTTGTAGTGTAATATAGAATAAAATAAAGTAATAAAAAATATATTGTATATTAATTTAAACAAGTTACAGCTTTTGTATAATGTTGTTTTTCTCCTCATTTAACTGGAAAACAACAAAAAATAGATTTGATGACATGTTTATTGTGAAATTTCCTGCTCTTTCACAATCTTAATATTTTTCTTTATGTCAGCATAAACCGAGATGAAGTCATCAAATTTGAATCAAAGCGTTTGCAAATGCCTTTAAAAGTATATATTTTTTTATTTGTCACGAAAATCCATATATACATGTTTAAATGTAAATGCTGATGATATGACAAAAAAATTTAAAAAGGCAACCCCTACGTTCGGCAAAAAAACAAAAATTAATTTTTTAAATAATTCTGTTGAAATTATCGAAAAACTTCCTTTACAAGAGTTTAATAATTTTTTGCGAGCTTTTATTTTCTGATATTAGGGTGGTACATTAGGGTGGTAGGAACTGAGATCTGGTGAGTAAATACTAAAACGGGATATTTGAGGTAAATGCAAGATAATAACATCGATAGATCTCCTCAAGGCAAAAATATCGATATATCACACTTTGAGATCGGACTATAAATACCGAAGATATAACAAAAAATGTATTTTGGCGACCCCTACTTTCGGCAAAATACAAAAAAAAAAATTCGAAATTGTCTTGCAACAATACTTCATATTCGGTGGTGTACCGCGAACTTTTTTTTTTTTTTGCATGTAAGGCGAGACTCTAATGTACATATACATACATATATATTATAAAAGTCTTTTTAAGTTTGTTTGTTTGTTTGTTCCACAATCCCGCCTAAACGGCGGAACCGATTTTAATAAAATTCGGCAAGATCAATAATATGTCGAGAAAAGCCAGGTACAACAAGCTAGTAATAAATAAATAATCGTCAGTACAGAAGTATGTATTTGCTTATAGGTGCAAACACTCTGGCAATATGAAAGGTAATATTCAGGTATGTGATGGAAAACGATAACGAAACAAGTGAGTTTTTGAAGTCCATTTTAAAGTATTTCGAATTAAATTTTTAAAATTTTTGTTTTAAGATTCTCTTTGATAGCAAATTATCTTTATATTTTGTGGGATAAAACTGTTTTAATACAGAAATATTACGAAAAAATTAACTTCTAAAACTATTTACGATGGGTGACAATTTTCACTCGAATGCGATTTTATTATTTTTTTTTTTTAAATATTATACAATTTTTTAATATGTCCAATAAAAAATTTTAAAATAATTCAATAATTTAATTTTTAATAGATTTTATTCATTGATAATATTTATGCTAAATATTTTGCAACACTTGTGCAGTAAAGAGTTGCTAAAAACTGTTTGTTGGTAGCAGAAATGAAGGCGTCATTGGACCATATTTCTTCAAAAATGAGGCGGGTCAAGCAATGACTATTAATGGTTTTCATTCTCGCGACGTGATAACAGACTGATTTCTGTTCGGGATAATATCGATGTAGACTAAATATGATTTTGACAAGCCATATATCTTAAAGCCCGAGAAATAATTCTATTATTGCGTGAGCTGCTCCGGTGATCAGAAATTTCCCTAAGATTATGTAACTTATTACCAGGGAAGCATGCAAATAGATATTTTACGTTTCAAGTATTTTTTGCAAAGCACACTATTTGGATTTAAATATATTCATCTTAAATATGTAATATAATATACATACATACGTGCCTCGTAATATATATGATGTATGTGATGCCTGTCAATTTCACCGAGCATTTATGTAAACATAAATTATTTTATTTTTTGGATGTCTAATCAGCACATAATGTTAGGTCACATATATTTATTTTTGATTGAAACACGAACAGAATTAAAGTTCCAAACAGCAAGTACAGTGACTGGTTGGTTCATGGCATTTAAGGAATTTTGTGTTATTGTCAATATTAAGCTAATAAATAATTGTCCTGAAAATAATTTATTTCTTTGCTTGTGCCAAACAAAATTGAAAGAAACTGCTGCGTTGTATATTTAAGAGTCATATTTATATGTACATTGTTTTTGTGAACTTTAAGAATTATGTTATAATTTAAAATTAAGTTTTAGCAAACAAGAAGATTTTTTTAATTTTGAAAGGATTTCCCTATTTAAGCACACTTTTTGGTATACATACATATGTATGTATATAAAATATGTTTATAGTAAAATTTTTTAAATATTTCTTCCTTGATACGAGCACTTATTTTTTTGGTTTTGAATGTAATACTTATTGATATTAAGCCACACATCTCTAACAAGAATCATGGCTTTTAAATGCGCAGCAGTTTGCAACTTCTGAAACAACATGTTTATAGCTCCTGTTGTGCTTTTATTATACACGTTTTTTTTTTTTTGAGACCAGCCGCTTAAAGTAGTAATAATTCCTATAAAAATTAATATATATGTATGTGGGTATAATATAGTTTTATTTAATAAATGTACTATGTAAATAATAGAATATTAAAATAAAATCAAATAAATTAAATAATTTTTCTTTTCATTTTATCTCTTCTCTTTTCATATATACAATTTATGGTTCCTTTCACTGGCTGACGAAACAACTACAAAATGTATGTGAATAAATGGATTACAACAATTTGTTACATGTGTTCTGTGTGTGTGTGTGTGTGTGTGTGTGTACTATCACACTAATTACATCATTTGTCACATCAAACGCATTGACACTGATGCCGATGGTCTGTTCTGGCGCTTTTTCGTATGTTTGTGTATATGTTCGGTTTGGTGTTTGTTTTTTTGTGCCGTTCTGGTCTGTTACCCAACAATCTGTGTAATGTGTGTGTGTGTCGTCAAATACATAATTTAAAAATATGTATATGAAAAATTTCAATTCTCATGACTTTGTGTGTTTTTCTGGAATGCAAAACCACATAAACCTAAAACCAACAAACTTTTTTCTACTCAACACTTCTTGTGACTCCAATGTGATCGTGTGATATTTATTGATGTTGCTTTGCCGTTGACTATGTCTCAAATGCAAAAACAACATGCACTATTATTATGTGATGGAATAATGAATGAATGGATATTCCATAAATTCGATGTTGCTACTGTGGTATGCAATTTTTGTTTAAACTTTAAATAATGGTGATTAAAACGTATGGCTGCAATGAACACAATACAACCTCGTTGGGTTGATGAATGAACGAATAAATAAATGAATGTTGAATACACAACATGAATGCCGTACGTTTAATATGGATTTTCCATAAACTTTTTTCTATATTATTCTTCTCTCACTCCTTCGTGTTGTTGTTGGCTTTGTTTGTATTCACCAACCAACTCGACGGACGAATTGACCTCGTTTATATTTTATATAATCATCTGCACGTATACACTGTTTTTTGTTGGCAATGGTGTTGACGACGTTGACGTTTATTATGATGGCGCCTTCTGCCTGCTCCGGCTGATGCTGTCGGCCATGATGATGACGATGAAAAATATTGGCCATATTATTTGATCATGCATCACTACATTTGATTATGTCTTCACAAAAACATAAAAATTTTCATACATATCCACGCGCAAACACCTGTGAACATATTGGAAAATGTAATTGCACACAAATACACAAATATTGTATATTAAATTATTTATTCAACGTTCATACACACAAACACTTATGCGTACTTTGTTCAATTCGTTTTAAATTGAATAAAACATTGATGACTTAACCGAATGTTCGGTGCAGCTCTTTTGTCAGCAACACTGCGCACATATCAGAAAGCTGCCTGTGACACAGATCAGGTTGTAATTACATGTCCACGTGGCACAAGTATATCCATTGAATTTGCACAGTACAATAAATTTATAGCCAAAGGTAAGTCAAATTTATACTGCATCGCCAAACGTAGATAAGGACTTGTTAAATTAATGTTGCTGTCCAAGGTGAAGAAATAATTTGCAGAGAAGTTTATATTTTACTTTTAAATCGGACATAATTGCCAGAATTAAAAAAATAATTTAATTTCCTTAAACATTTATGCGACACACTGTTAGTAACATTTGTACCTATAGTTTGAATGTTATTGTAATGTTAAATTTTAGTTAATACATTCTAAAAATATATTTTCTTCGTAGAAATAGACCGATTGTTATTTTATGTTAATAAATTTAAAATATCTGTGCTAAAATTAAAGATAATATAAATATTGATAACGGGACGCACATTAAAGTCAGAGATGAGATATATAATGTCCATATGAAATTTTCTCAGCGATTTTGAATATTTAATTTTGTATCAATTAAAATTTGACTTGAATATTCCCTACTACAAAACGTTATATACAATTATAGTTTATGGCAGAATATTAGTTTTAGAAATATTTTAAATCAGGGTTGTCTTATATTGTACTTTGTCGAATACTGTGTTCACAAAGTCTTATGTGACTTCGAGGTTGCTCAATTTATATGAAATTTCGAGTTCTGTTTCAAAACATAAATATTTTAAAACATTTAAAGTTTAAAACATTTTTTGGTCAAAGGTGTAATAGCTTAATTCGTTAGCGCATTTGATCATTAAGCACGAGTTCGATTCCCAGCCGCTGCCACTCAAACAGTAGTTTCTAATAATTATTAGTTTTCTATCTATAATAACTAATATAGCCACCGAAGTAAAATAATTAAATAAAAGCTATAAAATCAAGCTTTAAAAATAATGCGCCTACTCACCACCAGAGGCGCTGAAATGCTGCACTAAAACAAACATAATGGGCAATTGCAGAGTTGTGATATAAAGCTTTCTTCTACTTGCACCACCTTTACTTCTTCAATCTATCCCCTTTCCAAAGAAAGTAACGCAATTCTCTTTAAAAAAAATGTGAAGATAGAATGTTAAACATTTTCAATATTTAATGTTAAAACAAATTCCAATGAAAAATTGTTTTGCATTTCGTTATCCCAAAGATGTTTAATTATAAAATATATACATTTTCTGTCATCGTTATGACATTATAACATGATACCGATCCTAAATTACACATTTAAAACAAAATTAAGCGTAATTTGCACAAATTAAAGAGTTTTTCTCTATTCTAAAAAAATCCGATATAAATAGAAATTTCATATAAAATGTGCTACTTCTAAGCGTTTTAGAGTTTAGATCTGGGTATACAACTTTAGACATTGGAAGCACCAAAAATTCAGCATAATTAATCATCCACATACAGCCTTTTTTTATCGTTTTTATCTAATAAAAAAAATTAATAGGTATCGTCTAAAATCCGGTTTATTACTTTTAAGCGAAATTGTACACAGATTATAAATAATCACAATTAGTGTCTGTTTACAATACAACCAAAATTTGATCATGATCTATCCTATATCGGATAGTTTAACATTTGAATAATATCCAGTTGATTCAATATTTACAATCAAAGCCTATGACAAATTTAATTGCCATCACCAACCAAGGAGTGGTAAAATAGCTTTTTTTATTTTTGGCCAATAACGTGATTTTGTATAAATACAAATTGTTTATACTTAATAATAACTGAAAGCAATGTGAGTAACTCAATTAGCCTCATTTAACACAACATAAATGTTGATCTATAATTATATAGTTAAATTCGAATGTGTTATTAAATGGATTTTTCCTAGATTTATGGTACATAAAACAATAAGCTAAACTTTTATTGCTTAAATAGAATGTAATGTGATAACAAACACTAATCACTCATGTTACGCATTTTTGATGACCATTTTATTATAATTTTTCTGACTTTTGCCGTGTTCAATCTGTTTGAGAGATAATCCTAGTCATCAAAGCAACTTGAAGATTTAAATTTTAATTTATATTGGATTTTTATGATGATTGCAAACACAATGTTTAATGACTTTAATAGAAAATCAAGACAATTTTTTTCTATTTTTATTTATTATTGTTAACTTTCGTCATTTAAAAATAGCATATCGAATGAATTATATGAAAAACATTCGAATGAATTGTTGCACAACTTTTTTGACTTTCAGGAACTATGAGAAAATAAATAATTCAATAAAAAAAAGGAAAATTCAAAAACTTCTATTTTCATTAAATTTATAAAAATTTACAACAAATATAACTACATAAATATTTCCACAAAAAAAAAACTAATTTGTATACAAATTGAATACAAATTCAATAACTACAAATAATACAGTAAATATAACATTTTTGCTGATTTTGCGTAAATCATTCTTGTGACAAGGCATTAATATTTTATGTACATATTTTTATTTTACTTTATTTTATATTATTATTATTTTCATTTCAATTGAAACAGATGGCATAAGTATTGAGGAATTATGTCCTACCAATGGTGATGGAATTGAAAATCGTACTAAAGCTAAACACTTACTACGTGGCTCAACGTTCGGTTCACCAACACAGAAAGTACCCGCAAATCGTTATGTAAATGGTGCACATTTATCTGAAGTGGCGAGTATGAGTGCTGCTTCAGCAGCGGATGCGGCAACAACCACCAGCACGGTTGACAATGATGATAATACACCAGAGAACTGCATGTGGCCAAATGCATTGCAGGTATTGTGTTTATTTCATTTTTTTTTTTTGTTTCAATAAAAATTAAAAATAAATGAATGAATATTTGTTCGCTAGTCTACACACATTTATAAGTACACGTACAAACATATGTATACACTGGACTATACTCGTACATATAAACATACACACATGCATAAATACCGAAAAGAAATAAAACATTTTGACATGACATTTCCACCGACTATGACATCAACGCGTTTTAATCGATTAACAATCAACAAACGTAACGTTCAGAGTTATGTAAATGTCATTCAAAATTATCGTAACACAATTTAAATCATTGTCATGTCTTCTCACAGTGTGACACGCACACACTGTCACATACGTATTCGTATATACCCAGCAAGCCATATGAGTCCGAAAAGAGTCTTTTCTGACACCTTTTTCGGAGCGTTAACGCTCTTTATGAGCCCAAAAAACAATCATAATTGCTCCGAAAACCTTCAGAAAAGAGGGTCATTACATTCGAAAATGGTCCGTCAGAAAGAGCTCTTAGATAATGTCAGAAAAGAGTCTTTTCTGAGGGGTTTTTTGGGCTCTTAAAGAGCTCTTAGATAATGCCAGAAAAGAGTCTTTTATGAGGTTTTTCTTGGGCTCTGTGTAATCTTGTTTTTATCATTCTTGTGTGGTACAGCTATGTTTTTTTTTGTTCAAAGCACAAATAGCAGGAGAACAACGCTTTGGTACACACATAATTAAGTGGAATTTCTGAGTCATACTGCGTGCCGACTCAGGACAGTAACAAGCAAATTTTTCTTTCGCTCCGAAAATGCTCTTTAGTTGGACTCTTTTCTGACTCATTTTTTTCAGAGCGCTCCGAAAATGCTCTTTTGTTGGACTCTTTCTGACTCCTTTTTCGGAGCGCTCCTAAAATGGTATGCTGGGTATGTACGTATGTGAATGAATAAAAGAATTTCAATACACATCCACTTCTACAAGTATGTTTTTGTACATTTGATGACTAAATGTGCCACTAATTTGTGTTTCTCATTACAAATTTAATTAGGGCGTTGTCCAAAAATTAAATTGATTATTTTTTTTTACTGTTTAATTGTATTAACTCTTAAAAGTTCTGCCAAATTATGGCAATATTCCATAATTAAATAATAGGAAATCCATTTGAATAATATAAAAATGGCTATTTTCATATAATTTTATATAGAATATTCGAATAAAACGAATTATAATATTTGTTTTATTTATCACTATTTCATTAACATACATACTCGTATACGTATATCTATAAATTTTACTGCAAGAAGTTGTTCAAATAGTAAATATTTATTGTAAGAAAAAAACTGAAAGATTTTGGAACTCATTTCAAAACAGAAATTGTAGCCACACAGTAGGGGCTGCAGTAATGCGAGAACTTGGTTGAAATATATTCGCAAAATCGTAAATATATATTTACAACGCAAATATTCATAGTATTTCGACTTAATTCTATTCTATTAATAACGATTTTATGTTAAAATATACTTTACATATCTATAATAGTTATTAAAATGTTAGCTCAGAAGAAAGTGATGAGAAATGAGATGTTTATGAAATAGATTATATAGAATAGAGATGTTTACGTTGAAACAGATGAAGAACATGATCTGAACATTTATAAAAGTGATGTTATTAAAGGTTGCTTTTGACGATTAAAATTATCCTATTCGTTTTATTGGAACACAAGACAAATTGCCACTTGACCACTCAAAAATTATATGGCACACGAAATCTTCATAATATTTTGTTAACTAACATACAACACCTACTATAGAGCATGCATCGTAAAAATTTTTGTAGAAAATATTTCGTGATATCCCGAAAATTCCATTGTGATAGTAAAAGAGAATATCGCTACTTCAATCATATTTTGTATTTAGAGAATTTTGGCTTAACGAATGCTCTAAATTTTTCGAGTGTATTCGTTAATAGGATTTTTTACACTTGTCTGATTTACTTATTATATATGTACATATGAATACACACTGACTCGTAAAATGATGTTGTTATTTGTATCCCATTCACCAACTTAATAGAATTTAAATAATTGCAATAGCAATACATTTCATAATGGATTCACATGAATATGCAAATGCTATATTTTCACACACACACACAGAGTATTTGTATAAATAAATAATTTTATGGCCAGTTAACAAACAAATTGTTGGGAAAAATCATTGATATAATTGTTATCTTGAATCCTTAGTTGAAATGTAAAAGAATATAAGTAACATTTTTATATTTTTAAAAGAGAAGCAAAATAATGTCACAAATCGACCAAAGTGAACAATTTTATTCATATTAGAGTGACATTATTTCATGACAACAAACACTAATCAGATTCTTATATTGGAAGACTGTTAGTTAGTTTTTATTTTTATACAAAAGTTTATACAAAGTAATAATTAGGAATTAATTTATTTTATTTAATAATATAGTATAATAACAATTCGTATGTATCGCGAATTTAACCTTAATTAATGTTTAAAGCTAAATCCATATGATAGAAGTATAAACCATTTTTCACATAAAATTAGGTCATACAACAGAAACTTCTTTTAAAAACCTGGTGACATCACATTCGATTTTATTCTAAAATAAAATGCAATCAATCAAAATATACTTATGTGTATGAAATGAGTGCTTAGCAAATTAGTATCAAAACAGAGAAAAATTTAGCATAATTCATTAATAACCTGATATTGTTTGACATTGTCGGAATTAATGATTGCAAAAACTAAAACACTAAAAGCAAACTTTAAGCACAAATCTCAAACCAAAAACACAAATGTTATTAAACGATATCAGGAATTCAAAAGAAATCATATCCAAATAAAATCTATAAAATAGATACACATTCATTAAAAAAAAACATTTTAAAAAATAAGCTTATTATAGACGATGAAACGGCCTAAACGTATGAAGAAATATAAGCTAATATAAGTGTAATGAAATATTCTATATTTTTTATAACTAATAAATTAATAATTACAATGTTAAAAAGATTTTTAAATACATGAATGTTTTTTATATACACAATTTGTTTTAATGGAAAAAGTGTAACGTCCGTAACGTAACGTCCGTAAAAGACAAAAATTAAGATTTTTGTTTTAGGGGACTACTTAGCCTTATTTTCTAAGCTGGATTGATATGGTCCACTTAGTATTTTGTATTTGCACTTTTTTGTTTATAATGCAAAATTAGCTAAAAAATGTGAACGCCAGCTGTGTCAATTTTAACAAGCAAATTTACGTGCGAATGTAACATCCGTAACGCAGGATTAGCTCATATGTACTGTGTTGGTTCTCAGATGAATATTTCTCAGTGTTACACGTTGAATGACAAACTTATATACATATACCCTCATTTAGCACTTATGGAGGTCAAGAGTATAACAATAGAGGAATTTGGTGAAAATGCAAGCAATTTGCTATTGTGGTCTGAAGTGCAGGTGACAAAAAGGCCACCTCTTCAATATAAATGAATGTAGTTAAATTGTTCATTGGAGCGAATGACATGTGCATTAAGCTTTATAAAGATTGCATAAAATACGGAATGTTAACAATTTAACTATAATATATACATACATATTAAAATCTAAACAAAATAAACAAAAATAATCTTCATGATAATATAAATCATACAACCTAAAGCTTAACTTCGGTAAATTTCCGCATTTATAAAAGTGAGCATTGCTTGTTTTTATACCTATCACCACCCAACCCAGATGGCAGATATATTTAAGTTTGTCATTTCGTTTGTTACACATCGATATATTGGTCGTAAAACCAAAAAGTATATATCGATGGTCTCATGTAGAAAGGCCCTAACTCGCATATTTGAAATTTTACAGGAGAAGGCAAAAACATAAGAGAAACTGCAATATTTAAATGTAAATTTTTTTGTACAACTGCTTATAAAAGCGTTATTTTTTACTTTATTGCAATAAATTTTTGTGAGGAAGTGTATTTGCGTTAAATGCATTGGAATCGCAAAAAAACAAATTTCGAAAAATAGCGAGTCAGGGCCTTTCTACATGAGACCAACGATATGTATATTCTGGGTTCTTTTAAGATTCTAAGACGATCTAGCGATGCCTGTCTGTTGAAGGCACGATAGAGCTGCGAAAAAAGACTTATATCAATGAAATGTTTGGTATGGAAAATGGGTAATATCTGTACAGTAGGATAATACAATAACATTTTGCACACAAGTCCTGTTGATTCTCAAATATCTAAAGAAAAGCATCATCCATAAAAAATCAGCAAAAATAAATTTTATGCTAAGAAAAATCACAAACTCAAAAATCACTGCTGTTTTCTTGAACAAAGTCGATTTAAAAATTAATGGGTCGAAACTTAGAATGGCTGACGATTTTAAAGTAAAACTGAGAAGGAAACTAAAAGTAGGTGTGGCTCCTAAAACATATACAAATTAAATTACATTAAAAATAAAAGTATTTTTGTACTTTTTAATAAACATACATTCATGCATACGTATATCGATTGAATATCAAAAAAAATATAAAATTTACTTCTGCGACCCTTGAAAAATTCATTACATCGTTAATAAAGTAATTTTAAAGATTAATAAGTGGAATTTTTGCCATCGACATTGAAATTATTTGTCAATGGTAAATTCATACTAAATTCAGAAGTTTCCATAACAACCACAATATTTCAATATAATGGCATAAACAAATATACATATTTACGAGTATATTGAAAACATGGAAGTTTGCGAGAAATTGGTAAAATTAATTCATGTAAATATGAATATTATTTGCATAAATGTCTAATTGGTTGACTATGAAAAAATTAAAAAAAACACTTCAATATAACCAAATAATGATGTTGAGTATTTGAATTACAATTATTGACTAGCATTCAGTAAATGTTCTGAATTGACCGATAATAACACAAACAAAATACTTGTGAATTTAATATGGCATTCGTAATAAAGAAAATATAGTAGTTTTTGGCTTTATTAGGTTTTTGATAGAAAAATTACTATATTATTATTATTTAAGGGCTAATTGCAATCTATTTTACTATACAAATAAAAAACTATTTCAATTTATTTTTAATGAAAACTAAATATATGCTAATAATAACGGAAATAATTTCATATGAAAATTATAAAAAAATTATAAAATTATTTCTCAAATGCACTCAAATAATAAAAGTGGATTTAATTTAAAACAATTTAATAGCAGTGTTTGAACCCAGTTTACCAATAAAAACGTTAAAACGTGTTGAATTTTGAATTTAAAACAACTGGTTTGTGTTTTAGTGTAAATTAGAGTTGGCAGTTGTTTATGGTTTAAAACTGAAAATCGAAAATTATTATTCGGCTTGCCTAGTGCTGGTGTTTATAACGCCGTAAAATATTTGTCTTACACTTACCTTAAAGTTTGCTAATCGACACTGAATCACTTTTTCAATTAATTCATAATGTCTGTCTGTCAATATAAATCTATCAATTATGGTGACATTTCAATAAAATTTGGATGAATGGCATTAAAATTGTTTGAAATCGGTTTATTATTTTTGCTAACCCCTTTATCGGCCATAAATATTTGATTTATACATTAACGCGTATCAAAATAAATTTCTCCAACAATAAGTTGTATATGAAACCTAATCACACCTACAAATAATCCCAAAGGTTGGCCCATAACACTGTGAGACAAATGTTAGGGGTCAGTGAACGGGAAGGGTTCAAAATTCCGGGGAAAGTTATATCGGTAAAAAAGAAGTTATATCGGTCTAGGAATCGAGATACATATATCGATTTGAAGTTAGTAACTATCGTATAGGGGAAATTGTCACCTATCCCATTAAGTGACCACAAAGTTCTTAAAGGAAGTAGTCTAAAATTTCTTTTGAGGAAAAATAAAAAAAAACTCCATTTTGAAAAAAAGGGGGGGGGGGAATTAAAATGATACATGTCCAATATATTGAAAAATCCTATATTTGATAGATATTCCACTCGCATCCCATTAAGCGATTATAAACGTCTTAAAGGAAATTGTATAAGCTTTCTTTTGAGGAAAAAAGGGCCCAAATTGAAAAATAATTAAAAAAAATATTAAAAAAAAAAAATTAAAAAAAAATTGTTTTAACTTTTTATAAAATTTTTTATTCGAAGTTTTACTTCTAGTTAAATATAAAATGTATTTGAAATTTATTTTTGTATACCTCTGTTATATGTTCTACCAACGGAAAGCTAATGTAGAACATATAACAGAGGTATACAAAAATAAAATTAAAATACATTTTATATTTAACTAGAAGTAAATCTTTGAATAAAAAATTTTATAAAAAGTTTTTACAATAATACTCGCAAGAGGAAAAATTCTCATTTAGTTAAAAAATTGTTTTTTTAAAAATTAAAGAAAAATATTTTTGGAGTGATTGAAGAAATAGCTCAAATGTCCAATTTTGACCCCCTCTAACTCCGGCACTTCTGGACTGCTAGTACTAAAAACTTGTGTCTGGCCTACTATCCAATAGTACTAACCTTGGTGCAAATTTCATCCAAATCGGAAGACATCGATTTTTAAAATTGAGTCACTTGACGTGAAATTCACCATATGTATTTAAAAATATCTAAATATGTATGTGAGGTCATGTATTGACACCGCCACACAACAAATTTTTGTGTGATTTTCTCGTATACCTACATACATATGTACATAGATACATATGTATATAAAGGAGCCATTTATGGACTATTTTAGGAGAAGAGGTTTATAGCGGCTAGATGATGTAAATTACGCCTTGGAAATTTGCGTTTCCTATTGGGAAAAGTAGCACGTTTGCAACAAAAGTTAACAATATATGTACGTACATATGCAAACTAAAATTATAAATATGAAAATATTTTTCAAATTCAAGATAATTTTTATTTGTCTTTAAATTCAAAGATAAAATATATAAAATTAAATCAAGTACCGAATGTTTAACTTTAAAGTGTTTTTGTTTAAATTAATTTATTTCTAAAATAACTTTATCCTTTACACTAAGCTAAATAGCAAATAAACAAAATCCCAAGCATCATGAACATTTTGCTGTATCGATATGTTTTTATTAGGGTAACATTTAATGTCTGAACCACTTACATATACAAATCTGTGGAATTTTGACAAAACAACCAATGTCGAAAAACTGCATTTTACAGGAGGACCAAAAAACACTTTTATAAGGTCACAGAATCGTCCCAGAACACATCTAAACAAATATAACATATTTTTATGGTGGAGAATTTAAATACCTTTATTTTCCAATTTGCACCTTTGTTCCAGATACAACTGTTGCCGAGAAAATGTCAAAAAACCAAGATGTGTTGTTTTGTCAAAATAATTTTTGATCGAAAAATCAACTCTTCTCTAGATAAAGTCTTTTTTCATACTGAAAAGTAACAAATATTTCGCAACGTTTGTCGGGACTAGTGCTTTTATTAAAATGAAATAAGAAACATTCAGTGACTTATGTTATTTTCTTAAATAGAATTCCGTTTATTTTAAACGAATATTATAAAAAGTTATGTATTTTTAGGTATGAAAAAGCAAAGTTGGAATTAATTAAATTAAAAATAAAAAATAAGTAATAGTTCATATATTATAATATATTGCAGTTCACATTTATATTAAATTGCTATAATTTTTATAATAAAAATAAAGAATAATTCACTCTACAGCTAATCATATTCGTCAATATCCTAATTATTTCCAAATTGTACTTCACCTTCAACGTGCAAGTTATTGTAAAAATTATAAAATTTTGCATTTATAAATGGCAGAACGGACTGTAAATCACGTTTTTTATTAGAAGATATTGGCAAAAGATCAGAATAACATTTATTAAATTTTAAATTTGTTATTTTCCGTCGTCGTTGTGTTATGTCTAGTTCCTTGAAGTCCTCGTCCGGCTGTAAAGATAGCTTGTACTGTAAAATTCCAGACTCAGATTTCGCATATCGCATCTTGCCACCTTTACAATTTGTAGTTGCTATTAAAGTAGCCCAGTCATGTGGGTGATGTATGGAATTCACACAGTTTTCCTCTTTTTTTCTATTTGGGAATGAACTATGTCACATTCTATATGCGAGTGTCCAACAACCAGAAACTTGTAATCAATTAATTCTATAGTATGATGATCTTCTAAATATCGGCAGTTGAACAAAGGTGCACAAACACGGCACCCTCAAGAAAAGTCGAAAATTCTAAAATCATTGAAAATTACATACAAATTGACAAACTCTTTGGAGCCGTGACGTAGGTACCTTCAAAACAGCTGATAATTGTCGTAATCTTGTATATCTATAATTCTTGTATTCAATGTATTCACTTGTGAGAGAGTCAATGCTCCTCCAAAACATTGGAACCTTTGCTTTTTTTTTTTTTATTCCTCTGTGCATTGTTTATGTTTTTCTATATTAGAAAACAACATATTTTCATTAAAAACGTCTTAATGTGCATGTGTAACAAACATGCACACGACAAAAGCACTTGATTTGATATAGGTTCCTCTTATATCGGTAATTCCCACTACACTAAAGCACTCATGTTAAGATAGGTTGCTTTGTCACAATGAATGCTAGTGATCAAATGGCTATTAAAAGAACTTAACATTAGAAGGGAACGTGTTATTTTCGTTTATGCATTTGATAAAAGAACATGAGTGCAAATAGGTTATTTTGTCAAAATAATTTTAATAAATTATTGGAAACCCATATTCAAATAGGTTCTTTTGTAAAAACTACGTTATGATATTTCTCTTTGTTCCCTGCAACATATTGCGAGATAGGTTGATTTGGGGGCTTCTATATCTTCCGATCTACACTATCTAGAAACACGCTGAAAAGACAGAAAGATGCGCTTTTAAAACTTATACATATGGTTCAAAAAGTGGAAAATTGTCCGATCTCGAGTTAGGTTCTTTTGTCAAAGCTCCACAGAAATGTATTTGAAAATTAACACTCAGTGCCCAATAAAACTTTGAAATGTTTACTTTATATCCTAACTCAACAAAGCCTATTTTATTTATTCTAATCCATGAAAAAAATGTATAATTATTTACCAACGCTAGAAAAAATTTTGCTTGTCTTTAAATAATGAGTGTTGTAAGGATTATTGTCTAATTTTATTAATGTTTAAAACTTCATTTAATGGGTTAGTTCCATTTTTTTAAATAACTGAAGAACTACATACAAGCATTGGCTCCTAAGTTTAAAAGTGCGTTTAAAAGAAAACAATTTTCGTTTCAGCTTTTTCAAATATTTCATATTATTGTTCGCATTGAATAATAACGAAATCGTATTGTGTTCTAAATTAGCTTTCTAATGAGATATTATTTGTTTTTGTTATTTCTCTTCATTTGGATATTAAAAGTTCTAATTTGTCTTATTAGGATAAGGACGCAGTAGTATTTATTGGACTTTTTACTAAATTGAATAAAATGTGTATTGTATTTTATTTTACAATTGATTGAGAGATTTCTAACAACTCACGAATTTTACTCCGATTTTTGCCTTGTTAGAAATATAATTCAATATAAAGCTGAAATGCATATATTACAACAAAATTAAAAAAACACACACACAAATATATATTACCCTACTGTATGCTATATTTATGCAATTTATGTAGCAATAAAACTTTTATATACACATGTCTATATAAAACAAATGCAAACTTGTAAATGTACATATAACCAACATTTGTTTGCCAAAACAAAAACAAAAAACAAAACAGAAAATAATAACAAGCAAGTAAAAACATACTGAAACATATATGTAGATACATTTTAGCAATGACAATAATAGTATGGATGTGTAAGTATGTACATATGTATGTACATATATGTATGTATATGTTGTATGTTTTAATAAAATAACAACAATTACAGAATTTCAACTGAAACTATTTGTATAGACTTTAACTTTAATTGTTGTTCTTTTTAATTTTATATATCATTCCATAACAAAATGATGAACAAACCCAACAACCAACCAACCCAACAAACAAACAAAAGTATTCATTGTTGCAAACAGTTGTCGAAGCATGCCAAAAAAAGAAACATTGTAAATTTAATGGTCGCCCACAATTCTATGGACTGGGTGCCAGTGGCGTAGGAGATGCAAGTGGTTCAAGTAGTTATCACAGCAGCAGCACAATTAGTTCGAGTATCATCAGCTCAGATCCCTGTCCAAAGAGAAGAAAAATTGTTGAAGTTGCATACAAATGCCGTCCATGTAAGTACACCTAAATTGTTTTCTATTTAGTGTTGTCACACAAACACACATATGAAAAGGAACCCGAGTGTGAGACATAAATACTATAAACCACTCATTCTATTACTACTGCTACTACTACTACTACTAATAATAGCAATAATAGTAATAATAACAATATAATAATAATCAGCACGGGCACTGCCAAAGTGTGGTACATATATATGTAGATACAACTACACACAGCCATACGAAACAGGGCAACAAAAGTCATAAAAAGTTGAATAAACAAAATATCAAGTTAATTTTATATGTGCATGTTTTAGTTCATACTCACCTAAGCAACACCAAGGCACTTCTCTCACTCATACTCAGATTCAAAGACAGACACAGTAAAAGTAAAATGTCCTTTTTCCAACCGAGAGTAACTAAATAACAAACAAGCATCTATTAAAAGAAACTTTTATGAATACTAATACCCTTGCAAGAATAAGTACAAGTTATACGAGTGCAGATGGAATTCTTAAATGCCATCCCAGTTGGAAATTTCTTACAATTAGACGATAAAAAGTACGTAACTACGTAACTCCAGCTGTCATAGTAAAATAAAATTATATCCTCTGTATTTTCATACATTCAGAAATTACGAGATAAGCTAGAAAAAGTCAATAACTATACCCAGCAAAAACTTTCATTTAAAAGTTACGAGTTAAAATACTAAATTCTGGTACTTAACTACCTGCTCGTATACTTACGCAAAAGCATTTTAATCGCTATTTTAATATGGTGATATCATTGGTGGAAACTACTTGTCATTACTTAAATATCACTGGAACTACTTACAAGTAGCGACTAAAATAACTCATTGAGAGTTAGGTCTCACAGAATAAAAATAGAATTTGTTCATACAAATGACAAGAATATAAAAAGTCATTCTAATTTTTGCCGGCTATGTATCCGCATATAAATTATCTGCATAAAAATTACTAAATTTGTTAATTGAGAGTAAAATTGTTTTGGCTTTTTCCATAAACATGAAGCTTCCTTATGAGAGCGGATAAATTTTGCATAAATTCATATCAAATGTGAAAAGAAATTTATTTTATTTAATATATAACATATAAATATAATTTTAACATTTCTTTTAACGACAGGTATGGAAATTAGTTTTTTAGTCACAACTACAATCAACATGATTAACATTTTTAAAAATCAAATACTTATTATGGGACCACTAGTAGGACAAATTGGATTTTAAAGCTTCCCAATAGACCTTTTTGTGAAAGGTTTGAAATACTAAAACTTAACGAGTTGTACTTGTGACACTCTTGCCAGGACCCAATTTCTTGCTAGGATGAAGTTGTTTGGCTTCACCGCTACTAGGCGATGCCGTCTGTTTCTGTTGTTTTTTTTTTGTCCTGTCACTACTGCATAAATATGTGTATTAAAACTCTTTAGAGTCAGACAATTTTAAGTTTAAGTACGTATTTTGCTTTTTGCTTTAAATGAATGTTGTAACTATAAAAACACAAAAACAACAATAACAACAACAACAAAAGTTAAGGTGCTTAAGAGTGAAACTTTTAACAACCTGGTAGATAACAGCTAAATTCATTTTCATTCACATACTACAGCCATCCACACACACATTTATACGCACTACATACATTTATACAAGATAGTTTTACAAACAGTGATAATTTTTATGGAAAAGTTTTTATACATACGTAATTCGGCATGCCTTAAGTGTAATTTGGTAAAAGTTTTATGCTAAATTTAATGTATTTTAATCACATGTGTTTATACATTTTACCTCTTCATGTTTGAACTAAAACGAACAAATACATTTACTTAATGAATTGGAATTTATAAATAAGCTTATGAATATGATTATAGGTTGAATTAAATTAACCTCCTATGGCGTGTGTTCTTTTTTCCACCAAAGTTTTAAGCTCTAGGTAATCAATATGATTAGGTTATATATATATAAGTGTAAACTTTGTAAACTTTTTGGAATTATACTTTTTAATACACGATTTTCGCTTCTTTATGTATTCATGGCATCTTATCATATCATCTCATCCTTTCTTAAAAATTGTAGACCTTCTTTCATTGAGCTGTTTGCGAAACATTTAATTCAATATAATTTATATGTTACACTATATTCTTTATTTTGATCCAGTTTTCTGCAATGATTTATTCATAAAAAATTTATAATTTATATTTTTTAAGTCTCAAAGAAGTTTTTGGGAAAAATAAACTACACCACTTGTTAAAATCAACTAAACAAACTTCGTTCTTAATAAAAACAAAAGTGATTTAATAAAATTATCCATCTGCAATATATCTGAGATGATTTCATTCTCATATTGTGACAATTTTGAATAATATGACAATTTAATTATATATTATTGCAGATATAGTTGATAATTCTATATATAATTGCTTTAAATATTTTCCTAAATTTGTAAAGTAAAAATCATTTGCACTAATGAAATCAACTAAATCCAAAAGTTATTATTTATCTCACATGAATTGTGTCATATCATACCATAAAGAAGTTGAAAATATGTTTAAAATATCATTTGATCATTTTGATATTAGAATTTAGTGATTGAACATTCATTCTATCATATTTTCTATCATTTCATGATTCAACATGAGATTGCATTTCAAGTCGATTTTATTTTACTTCTTTCTGTTAAATATTTCAAATGGTATGTGTTCATGTGATGGTTTAAGTTACTGACGGATTAATACATTTTCATATTGAAAAAATTATATCATACCAGTTTATGAATATTTAACAGCATGGTTTAACCCCAGGACCAACAAGAAATATACAGTTTCCAATAATGAAGTTTTCAATTGTATTTATTCGAAAACTACTTGCATTTGTTACTACTGCCTTTTGCTGGCAAATACCAGTACAGTTTGTATATGTTATACATAAATTCGATGTTCAACTATTTTGGATATGAAACAAACAAAAAAGTAGTTTTGAGTCGATAAAGTTATTATTATTATTATTGCTGTTGTTCTAATAGCACTACCAAATTTTCGATGAAAAATAAATCCCTTAAGCTTTTTTTGTAAGGATTTATGTCCATTATACGAGTACGGATTCGACAAAAAGTATTAGTTTCAAAAGCAATAATACTCTGATATTTACACAAACATACAGACATACTCTTAACTGGATGTACAAATTCACACCCAAAAATATTTATGTTTATAGTATGCATGTGTGTGTGTACTCGTATGTATCTGCATAAAGAGCATAATCTCTTATAGTTTTCGTTAGCTGAACTGAAATGAAAAGAAAGTACCCTCAAACACCAACAACAAAATGAATTTAAACAATTTGAATAGCAAAAGATATTACAACACGTACCATTTACAACTAAATTGTTCACTCTTACTCTCTCTTACACACACACATTTGCATATGTATGTTCATTCAATTACGCATACACACAGATACAAGGAATTCTAACATTCCAACAAATACATACTCATATGACATTTCTTATTGTAACCTAACTGATTTATCGTTTTAATTTTCTACAATGTGTGAAAACAAGTGAAGTTAAAAGAAAAAAAAAAACTTTAAAAAATAAAAACAAATAAAAAGGAATAGAATTGAAATTCAGATCCGTTAAAGACTTTTCTAGTGTTAGTAACTTCGATACTTTTAGAAAAATATGAAAAATGGACGCTTACATGAAGTCTCTATCTAGACATTAATTTATTGAGTGTACAAAGATAATATTCCTGATTATGCAATGCTACATTTCAAATATTCAAAGTAGTTTCTGACAAGTTTCGAAGTCTCTATGATTAGGAATCCTTAATAAACTAATCATGAGAAGATTAGTTTATTAAAGAATAGTAAATTATTTAGAACATAAAAGCATCCATTTCAGGTAGTTACATTTGCAACTTTTTTTTCGAGGCCCTATTGGCACATATAGTGAACCTCATTAATAATAAAGATTGCTAATGTAACGTCGATTCCTAAAAATTGATTCCAAAAATTTGCAATTTGTTCTGTACTTTCTAAAGTTATGGAAAGTATGGTAAAATACCATCTTGTGGAATATCTGGAGTCCAACAATTTACTTTGCGACCGACAGTATGGCTACGGGAGACTCCCAGCCTTTTTATGGGGAAAATAGAGTTATTTTACATCGTTTCGGCGAAAGTAAAGTGGTGGCTCTAGATATTTCCATGGCATTCAGCAGTGTCTGGCATGGTGCTTTTTTTTATCTAAAATTATTGTTTTTAGTTTCGGTGATAATTTCTCTCGATTTTCCTCAGAAATCAAACGAATTCAAGATTGAAGCTGGGGTACCGCAAGGCTACTTTATTTCTTATCTTTTTAAATGGCCTTCTACGTCAAACTTCCAACCCTATCTATCCTTTTGTAAATGATAGCAACATTGTTCTATCGATACTATAATGAAATGTGTTTTGCGTTTATTTTTTGCGTAATACACGTTCTTTAATTAGGGCTCATCCATTCATGGGCAAATGGGAAAATTCGTCCTTTAGCCGTACTGTCCGTATATGAAATAAACTTCCTGCAGAAGTTTTCCCTTTCACTTTCAATATAGGAAAATTCAAATTAAATGTTTACAAATACTACTCCCTCTATCCTTACTCCCATAACCTATTTTCCCCTAAGTGCTGGTTCAAACAAATATATCGTTATTAAGTTGAAATTCAACCAAAATAAGCCTGTCATATATAGAAATCACTGCACAATATTTTATTAAGGTCGCCCCATAATAAGTGATAGCTCCACATAATTCCAATTGAAATTGTATTGATGTTGCCAGCTGTCGTGGCAATAATGAAAACAATACATTTAAGTTAATGTTTTTAAAAGTGTTTTTTAAATAAATACTAAAATGGATATTAGTTCCAATTTACACGTTGTAATTTTTATTGAAAAGATTGATGAAATTGTTTCCTTGAAATATCTTCGGTGTTCACACAGTATAATTACAATAATAATTATTATTGCTTAAATCGCTCGTATTTTGATTTAAAAATATGTACACATATTAGGGTATTCAATCGGTTAACCGTTAATCGGTTAACCGGTTAATTTGAGTCGATTAACTGTTCGAATAATTTGATATTGGCGATTTTCAAATAACAAATAAATCGGTTAATTTGTGCCGATTAACCGAAATTTATCTTTTTTTAAATATTTTAATGTATTTTTTATATAAGTATTTAATTACTATCCCCCTTATTCATAAAACTTGTCAAAGGTTTATAACAGGCTAATAAAGCAAATTTTGTATGGATATTTGCTTTATAAGCCTGTTATAAACCCTTGATAAATTTTTATGAATTAGACTGTATATGTTTAAATAAAAATACAACTATGTGTAATTTACATAATTGATTTTGAAGGAATTATTAAATTTTTAATTAATAATTTGGTCAAGGCCAACAATTCTATTGCAAATGATTTAATGGAAAGCTTAAAGTACAGACTTAATGATAGACGAGTTAAAGTTTTAAATACGCTTAATTTATTCCTTAACTCGGGAACATTTCCTTCTAGCAATAGTTTTTTGAAATATAGCTCTAAAACTGAAACTAAGGAATTTGGAAATGAACTTTTTTCTAGAATGTTCCATGATGAACTTTGTCATAATGACTCGGATGACGACATGATAATAGAAGAAACTTCTGACATTAATGTAAATAGTCTTTTTTAGAACTAAACCAAACTATTAATAGTATTAAAAATGTAAAAAATTCTAAAAAGGACTTCAATGGTATAATGGATGATTTTGTATGCTTAGAAAAAACAAAGAACAGAACTGATAAATTGGATATTCTTTAGAATGCCTTACTTTCGATTTCTCCAATATCCACAATCAGCGAGAGAGTTTTTTCCAAGTCATGTATTAAAAAAAATAAAAAAAACCCGTTTAAAAGCTATACATTTGAATAATATTCTTTTTTTAAAAGATTATTTCACAAGATCCCTTTAAAACTTTAGTTTAACTCATATACATATGTACAAAGAAGGATCTCATTTACTTTAATTTTTTATTACTTACGAATTGTTACGTTTTATTTTTTTTTATTAATAAAACATAAATTCTAAACATAAAATAAGTGTTTATTTTAATATTAACCAATCTATTTAAATTTAAATTGTTCGGTTAACCGAATAATTCTTAATTAACCGATTAAGTCTCAACCCGATTAATTATTTGCTCGATTAACCGATTAAACTAAAAGCCCGATTAATTGATTACCCTAACACATATGTAAAACGAATAAGAGAGTAATACAAATTGCTAGAACAATTAAGTTTGTACTCGTCTTATCTTCCCCTGACCACGATGTCTAAAATGTAATCGGCTTGGCTTAAAGAATTGCTTCGTTTAAATATGTACTTAGTATTGTTATATTTTACAACGTCGAACCTGGGCGAGGCACGGCACGGCAAATTGTGCGCAATTCCCAACTTCCTTGCTAACGGTAGTCATGAAAAATGGAATTGTCATGATTTTAATGTGATACAAGCAAAACCTATAGATTAAAGACCGCTTATAATTTTTGCTAATAATTTATCTTAAACAACCTACAGTAATGAGTTGTAAATTTTTGATGTAAAAACAAAGTAAATTAAATGTATTGATTATACAGGGTATCGAGCTGTAAACTGAAACTAAGCCAAATCAACTCTCAAATATCAAAGTCATGCAATTTATTATATCTGAATATAATGAAATGTATTGTTGTTAATAGAAACCTAAAATAATAAAGTCACATACAGAAATTATATTCAGTTTGTTCAAACATAAATTAATAATATTTAAACGTCTCAGATAAATATCAATTCTATCAACATATCAACTAACTCCAGAAGTGATATTAGACGGTTCACATAATAAAAATTAAAAAAAAACATTGATATTATTCTGTTGACATCAACTACAGTTATTATTTGCATTTTAATTTAAAGCAATTTCTTTTGTTTGCAATAGGAAAAATGAAAACTTAACTAAACTTTTTAATTCAAGTCACATGTATACATACATACATACATATTTGAATTTGTGTTTATTGGGATTGAAAAAAATACAAGTCTCTTATTTTAAATATGTATGTGTGTTTGTTTATATGTATTTATGTAATGAACGGATGGATATGCAAGTGTTAATTTTATTTTGTATTCCAAATGCATTTTCAATTTCACAGATGAATTTCGCAGCAAGGTGGCCTGCCACAATGATGTTGCACAGCTGGAGTGTAATCCATATTCTCGTATTGCTGTCTACAGTGCAAGTTTTGGACGAACCGAATACGAGAGCATACAGTGTCCCCAGCCACAGGGTGTACGTGAAGAAAGTGAGTATTGTCGTCCTACATGCACATGTTGGATGTATGTAAATGACATTGTATTGAGGTTTAGCAGTTGTTGTACAATATAGATCAAATACTGCTTGGAAAACTGCAAACGTAGTTAAAAAAAAAAAACTTTTCAAATGTCAAAAATACAAAAAGAAAGAGTTTTTTTTTTTTTGGCTTGCAGTTGTTGTGGTATTGGTATTTTTGGAAACAGTTGGTAATTGTGAAAAGTAGAATTCGAAGGAAGCCTACGAAACTTAATCACCACCGGCACTGTAGCATCATGTCCATACTGGAACCCATACCGATACCACAACGATATAACATCAGCAGCAAACAACGAGTGTAAAATCAATTTAATTAATTCAATTTTCTCTTGCTTTTCTTTCTCTTTTACATTTTGTTGTTTTATGTATTTTTTACTTTTATTTTTATTGTAAATTTTTTGATTTTGTTTTTATGCATTTCATTTATATGCTGATTTTGTTTTGTTTTGTTCTTCTCGGTTTATGCAACGATATTGCAATTTAATTTAACAATTGAACTGTTCAGCTTGTTTGGCTTCGTATGCCACTGAAACCGTTATGCAAATCTGTCATGGACGTCGACGTTGCAATCTGGCCGCAGATGCCAATACGTTTGGTTCACCATGTCAACCCAATTCACGGATGTATCTGAAAGTTGTTTACACTTGTGGTAAGTAAATCGTGACTTATGTACAGTATGAACAATTGTTATTACAGCATTACATCCTTTATCGAAGTTGTCTTTGATTTAGTTTTGTTAATTTAAGCTACACATATACGGTTGCACATATTTACAGCTAAATTCAAATATACACTTTACATATTTGCATCGATGTCTGCTGATACGTATTAGGGTGGTTCAAGATATATTTTATTAACACTGGACGTGTTTTCAAAATATCTTTAAATGGTTTTACAACTTATTCAGTGTTAGGTATGCAGAAATGTAAGTGTAAAACTTAACTTGATCGACAAATTTCAAAAAAATAATTTCAAAATACTTGGAACTAATTTTAAGACTATTTAATTTAAAATGTTTAATGGAAAGATTTCTTCGCAACGTTTAAAGAGAAAGTGTTGCATTTTCAGAATAAGGCCAGCACAAATGTGAAAAACATGTTCGTTCTTGCAATATTCGTAATTATGAATTGATTTCAACAATTTTTGCAAGAAAAATCATGTTTCAATTTGAAAATGTTGATTTGAAAATTATATTTTATTTAGAAGAAATTTTCGCTTTGTGGCAAAGAAATTATTAGCCACGCAAACTAAACAGTAGTTTAAAAATATAATTCTTTTTATTTATTTATTTTGATATGACAGTGGTCATACACTGCCTATAATATATTAACGCAATTCACAATCTTGTGCAAATGTTATTGCATCATTGCATTTGCAAAAATGTTTGCTCTACACTAACAAAATACTCAGCAAGAGTAAAAATATGCTAAACCTTTTTGCAAATGCAACGATGCAATACCATTTGCACAAGATTGTGAATTGAGCCATTAATTTTTTCATTAAATTTATAAAAATCTTTTGTCCATTTAGCTTGTGAAATACTGCTAATACAACCACTATTATATGATTTCACAAAAGATAGCCATAAAAAGAATTTGCAAAATCTTTTGTTTCATAAATTCCCATCTGAAATAAGTTTTTGGTGTTTGAGAGATTTTAGAGGAAATTATAGAAAACTTAATTTAATTTTCAAAGTTGTAAAAAGTTTAAAAGTATTCGCTTGTTATTCAGAAATTTATCTAGAGTGTTTTTGTCACTTTCCTGTGACAAGGATTTTTTAAAAAGAACCGAAAAATGTTGAAGCGGTACAAAAGGCTGGTCAAAAAAAAAATTAAATTTATATAATACTAAACCATAAATACTTAAAAAAACAAAATATATAGAACAAAAGATGCAAATAAATATAAAAAATAAACAAATAATGTATGTAAATTGAAAGAGGTTTCAACAAAGTTTCATTGTGGTCATAATCAGCTATAAATATTAGTTTATCGGATATTGATTTTATTTTGTGAAGACGTACATATACAATAGGCTGGTACAAATATATAAAAGTAAATGTGATAAATATAAAAACAAAAAAAATATCTTTAATGAATTCCTACATGACTTTTTAATATTAAAATGTACAATGTGCATACATACATACGTATTAAAAAATTCCACAATATGTATGTAGATTTAATTAATGTTTGATAATCATAACAATTTATTTTACTTCATTCTTTCTAAAAATCATAAAAAATAATTTTGTCCAATGAAAATCATATCAATTAAAATTCATACCATTTATGTAGTTACATTCTTATTTACTTAGTTTTGTTAGCAAATCCGATATGTGAAAATTTCATATTTATAATCGGCTTAATGTTTCATACATTTGAGTTGGCCAACTTTTAAACACTCAGATAACAAAAATGTACAGTTACGTCCCAAATTTAAAGTTTCAAGGAATTTGTATTCATTTATTTTACAATATGCATATAATCGATATTAATATGATTAAATTGTTGATCCATATAAAAGTTGGCTCAAATCGATATTTATTAGACATTTTTGTGGATTAAATTTTTTTTCGGAAATGGTCCTTAAATACTGGAACAGTGAATTGTATGCATATGAGAATATCTCACGTTGAATTTCAACGTAATAACGGTAAATGTATATTAGTATTTCGGAAGTGAACCCTTTATGGGGGAGCGATATTCTCAAAATACAGCAGTTTGATTTATGCATGTATGTAAATGATCCGCGAAAAATTTCTGATCGGTACCATCGGTACCAAGAGATTTATGAGTATGAAGTAAACAGGTCTTTATATGGGGGATATGAACAAATATGGACCGAAATTCACAAAATTTTGTGGAATGATTTCTGTGTATATTTAAATGATATATATAAAGTTTTGAGTCGGTACCGATATTTATAACATATATATGGAGCTTTTACCAATTACGGACCGAGCATCATACAATTTTGTACAACGATTTATATATCTATAAGAATTATTTGTGTCGAGTTTTAACCTGGTAACTCTATTTGTACCAAATTTATACGTTTATTTGAGTGAATTTTAGATGTGGACTTTATATGGGGTCTATGTTCAAACATGGCCCAAACAAAAGAAAATTTCGTTTTGCGATTTGTTTTTGCATGACACTTACTTTTGCCGAATTTTGTATTAATATTCTAATTTTACATGAATTTATTTATCATTAACACATGTTAATGATGAGACATTCAGTCTCGTCTCATCGAACTGTTCGGACGTGTTAATTTTAGTGCGGCTGAATTATCGGTGAAAAAATCGTAATAGGTGAAAAATTGTAATAGGTTGAAATTAAACAAAAAAGTGAAAAAAATAACTCGTAATAGGTTAAAATATATATAAAAAAAAAAAAAAAAAACATTAAAAATCGTATAAAAACTGTATGAGTGTTCCTCTCAGATGTAATTCTGAGAAAGAGCTTAGCTCGTCGAGAAAAACTAAATGGATATCTGAGGAAGAATCCATAAAAAAATCTCTGGAGAATTTTCTCACTACAAGAGCCGTAGAACGGCGTCGTTCCTGTTCTCCCAATATAGTGATTTCAACAGATGAGAAAACATCATCTTCATCAAATAGTGCAGTGAAACCCAAAAAACAAGTAGGTATGGATAAGTACATCACCGTTCTCAAGCGACAGAGGAGCCCGAAGTCTGCTCAAGTGTCATCAAATGCAAAAGCTTCTAAGACTGTGAGTAATGATCAAAATAGGTTTGCTCTCCTCCAGACGGATGAGCCAGAACTTCCTAAGAAGACGTTTAAGCCCCCACCAATTTATCTGAGAGAGCCCACTTCCAGTAAATTGGTACAAGGAATTGTTTCGGTAATAGGTGCAAATATGTTTAGCGTAACATCAATTAAACATGGAAATATCAGCGAAACCAAAATACAAGTGAAAAAGGAGGATGATTTTCGTAAATTGTCCAACCAGTTGGAGAGGGAAAGTAGGGATTTCTATACCTACCAGCTGAAAAGCGCAAAAGGACTTCGTTCTAAAGGGTATATACCCAGATGTTGATCCTGCCGAGATAAAGACTAGCTTAATGGAAAAAGGCTTCAAAATTAAGAGCATAACGAATATTAGAAACCGTGAAAAGATTCCACAGCCTATGTTTAGGGTGGAATTGGAACCTGGAGATGTCGTATTAAAGAAAAACGAGTCCCATCCCATCTACAATCTGATTTACCTTCTGCATCGTAGAATCACCGTGGAAGAACCACATAAGCGTCAGGGACCCGTCCAGTGTCTCAACTGTCAAGAATTTGGTCACACCAAGGCGTATTGTAAATTGCCGACAGTTTGTGTTGCGTGTGGGGAGCTACATGCAACTGCTCAATGTGATAAGTCGAAAACTGATTCAAAAATCAAAAAATGCAGTAACTGCGGAGGTAATCATACCGCAAATTATAGAGGTTGTCCAATTTACACTCATTTGAAAGGCATAAGCACCAACAAGACGTCAGTATTACCTGATCATCGTCAACAGCCTATTTTGGCATCGAGTGACAATTTCCCGCAATTGTTACGGTCCACTAGTCATGTAAACGCGCCTAGTTCTAGACAAGTTTCTTACGCTAACGTGGTTAAATCTAATATGCCAGGTTTGGAGCAGGCACCTAAATCACAATATTACGAGCCTAATATTAACACTCTAGAGACTACATTGCAGACACTTGTTCAAACCATGAACACTTTTACGACCACTATGACATCCATGATGCAGGAAATGCTGAAAATGCAATGCACTATCTTACAAGCCATTTTAAAGAAATGATTTGTTTAAAAATTTGTTTTTGGAATGCGAACGGCCTCCGCCAACATAAAAACGAACTGGAACACTTCCTGATGGATAAGCAGATTGATGTCATGATGATTGCTGAAACTCACTTGACGGCGACAGCGTACTTCAAAATTAATGGCTACGTGTTGTATGATACTAAAGATCCCCGCGGAAGAGCATGTGGAGGATCGGCAATTCTTATAAAGAACAGAATAAAACATTATTTAATGAACAACATATGTGAGGATTACCTACAAGCAACAAACATTTGTATTGAATTCTGTCAATACAATTTTGTTTTATCATCAATTTATTCGCCACCTCGATTTTCAATAAAAGAACACCAATACTACAGCTTCTTCAATTCCCTTGGAGCTAGATTTTTAGTTGCTGGTGACTTTAACGCCAAACACACTTTTTGGGGTTCACGTCTGGTGACCCCGAAGGGTCGTGAACTCTTCAACACCATTGCCAAAATGGGATTAGATGTACTCTCAAGCGGGCATCCCACCTACTGGCCGACGGACCGACGGAAGATTCCCGATGTTATTGACTTCGGAGTAGTAAAAAATATCCCTGTAGAATCGATACAAGTGGAGCCTTCATTAGACTTGTCTTCAGATCACTCTCCTTCTATTATTTCAATGCGTTTCCTTCAAGGGAATGGCTCTCCATTTCGGGACATATCTAAAACCAGAGTAAGTTGGAAAAAGTATAAAAAGTATTTAAGTTCCCACTGCACGGAAAATGTAGTGTTGAGAACTACCGAGGATATTGATGGGTCGATTGGCAAGTTTACTGAGGGCATACGAAGAGCTGTACATCACGCCTCCACATACGACGTTGAGTGCAGAAGTGGGACAAATAGAACTTATTTCGCTGAACTCGATCATATCCTGTCAGAAAAAAGAAGAGTTAGAAGAGAGTGGCAAATTCACAGGTCTCCTGAACTGAAAGCTAGGCTACGGGTATGCAGAGATATACTAAGAAATTTCTTAGAAACCCAAAGAATGGCTTCACTTAAATCTTACTTGGAGGGTCTTGATAGTACCCCACAATCTGACTATTCGTTATGGAAGGCGGCACGAGGTTTAAAAAGACCAGTTAGAGGAAAGCCTCCTCTGCGAAATCCGACTGGTGACTGGGCTAGAAATGATTCCGAGAAGGGGATTTTATTTGTTAACCATTTGAGAAATGTGTTTACTATAAACAACTCAAACAATGCATCTGATTTGCCTCCACTCGTTATTAGACCTCCTGTACCTCTAAGACTTAGCTTTAATGATGTTCAAAGCGCTATTGGTACTCTGAATCTTAAAAAAGCTCCAGGTATGGATAAAATCAGCAACAAAATGCTTGTGGAGTTACCTCGTGTAGCTAAAAGAATTATCCTATTTATTTTCAATGCTATTTTACGCCTAGAATACTATCCTGCAGATTGGAAGGTATCTATGATTACCATGATTCCTAAGCCAGGGAAGGACCCCACTAAAGTAGAGTCATATAGGCCAATTAGTCTACTGCCGACAATTTCAAAACTGTTTGAAAAATTGTTATTGGCTAAGTTGATTCCAATTCTGAACGACACTCAATGTATCCCAAGTCACCAATTCGGGTTCAGAGCTAAACACAGTACCATCGAACAAACACACAGATTGGTAAATGTGATAAGACAGTCGTTTGAAGAGAAAAAATACTGCTCCGCCCTTTTCATTGATGTGTCGCAAGCGTTCGACAGCCTCAGCATCCAACATTGAAAAAATTCAAAGGGGTCAAAATAAGATTCTACGTACAATTACTGCAGCTCCATGGTATGTTAAAAATTCTCGAATCCACAAAGATCTAGGCATTCCTTTGGTGAAAGTCGAATTTACAAAACACGCCTCAAAATATGTCAGCAAACTTGAACACCATCCAAACCCACTTGCACGAGACATCCTTAACTTTACTGGCCATGTTCGGTTGAGAAGGAGGGATACCCTTGCTTTAACTCAAGCGCAAAACAGATGACTGGATCAGTGGATATAAATTTTTTGTAGTATCATAATATTTTGTCTAGCACTGGCTGGACTTATTATTTTCTTTTAGTATTAAGATTCGAAAACTTATTATCATTTCATTTCTGAAGATTCAATAAATAAATTAAATGTATAAAAAAAAAAAAAAAAAAATTAACACATGTTTCTGGAAGATATTTGTATGGGGGCTATGATAAATCATGGACCGATTTCCTCACAGTTTCTTTTTTTATCATAAAAATAACGTGAACAAAATTTCATGGTAATATCTGCAATATATTTAAAAAATTTGGAAAAAAAATGTTTAAGAATATAAAATTTTTATGGAGGTTGTCTCACAATTTGGTCCATAACTCTGGTTCTACTGTACCGATTTTCTGATTTTTATTACCAAACAGCTAAGGAGAAATATAAATGGGGTTTTGTAAACTCTGCTGATTTTGGTGGTGTTTTGGGCGTGAGAGAGTTTTACAGAGACAGACAGACAGACAAAAAAACAGACGGTCATACCTCAATCGATTTAGAATTTCATAAGGATCAAGAATATTTATACTTTTTTGTGTCTCAGATGAATATTTGTAAGTGTTACATACGGAATCATCATTCACCACTTATGGTGGTGGAGGGTATAATTATATATTTATGAAATGGCTTTAATTGTGAATATTTTTGATCATAATTCCGAACTTATTGTACGGTTAAAACTTTTTACAAAAAATTAAAAGATTTTTTGTATAAAATTTAATATATGTATGTATGTATTTGTATATACATACTTATGTATACATTAGTAATCAAGTAATACCAGCAACATAGTTTTCTTTTTATATTCAGCACCTCAAAGATGCAGAATATATTACGTTAGTCATTGCGTTGTAACACATCGAATTATTCTAGGTCCTTACAAAATTCTAAGATAATCTATATCCGCCATTTGTTGAAGGCAAGTTGAGGTGTATAGTATAGTGGTATTGAAAATAACAAAAATCGGTCCAGTACGACCAGAGTTATGACGATCATTTCAGACAACCTCGAGATTTTATGCATTATTTTTTTTATTAGAGAAAGACATATCCTGCTGAATATGGTAAAAATCATTCCACAATTTCTCATCGCCCCAATACAAATTTCTTCCCTGTACAAAAACAGTACTCATTCACAATTCAGTTTTATGCAAATGGAAATCATACAACAATATTTTGTTTGCATCAGTCAATATTTGACCATAGCCCCCATATAAAGTTTTATAAAATTACTATCAAGTTTAAATTCGACACAAATAATCCACATATAATCAGCGTACTGAATTTTATGATGTTCGGGCTATTATATAAAGTCCAATTTCGAATATCATTTAATCACCTACATAAATCTCTTATAAACATCACTATCAGATTGAAATTCGACACAAATAATCCTCATGTATATGTAAAGCCAATAACACTGTCTAAAAAATTACGAGTTTTTGAATGGAACAGAATAGCGACCCCATAATTATGCTTAATTTTATCACACCCGATTTGAAAGGCACAGCTGATTTGTAAGTCACAGCTGACTAGACGCGAGAACTCAGTGTTTGGCCCGGCCGAACTTGACGATGTTTTCACCTGCTTTGTATGTGTTGGCGTGTAATTTTGCCAATTAATCGTAAAGAGCTTTATTTACAACAATGGTGTCTTTGGCGACCCCTACTGAAATTTTCCGCCAAACATTTTTGTAGAATATTTTAATCCTTAAATGTCCTTTTTTTAAAGGATATTTTTTGATTTTATCGAAAAAAGGGTCAAATTGACCCATAAAGAGACCAGTTAGAGGGTTAAGATCTTCCACAAAAATAATCCTCATACAATTCCATAAAACAACTCTGACCATAAGAATTCTCTCAGACATTAACTTACAACATTTTATTCATATAGTATAATGCTCCCTTCGACCAAAAAATGAAAACTTTGACCCACTGTAAAAAAAAACTCAGACGTGCTGGACCATAAGCTTGTTCTACAAAAATGATCTACATAACATACCCTTTCAGAATTATAGGGTCGCTATTCTGTTCCAAAAATGGTGTTGGACAGTGTAATTGGTCATAACTCCCATATGAGAACCACTTTTGGAATACACATTAACATACGTAATCGATACCCAACCGACATTTTTCACGGATAAGTAATATGTATGCAGTGATGCCAACTCTTACATCATTAAAACCACTGTGAGCACATAAAAATAGGGTAAAAAAGGGTAAAAATTAACAAAATTTCGATAAAAAAGCACCATTCTTATTATTGAAGTTTTTAACGAAAATATAACAAATAAGTTTTTATTTTTTGTTTGAGATCGATTGATTTTTATTAAAATAAGATAAGTAGAAAAACAAATGTAGAATCCATTTTAACAAATTACATAAAACATAAAGATACATAAAACATATATAAATACATAAGTGCATATAAAATATAACGATTTATTAACAATCGCCAGTGGCAAACACATGCAACTAATATCATATTTGGAAGATTGAAATTTTCTTTAATTTTTCGGCACAAACCGTTGTGTGTTTCACTCATCACTGCAGGATTATCTGTTCCAATGGCAACTAAGTGTTTAAAGTCGAAAATATTTAAAATACGTTCCAATATAACGAATGGCAACGCCAAGTAGCTTATCAACTGAAATTTCTGTCCCTTCGCACTGAATGGAACGCCTTTAATATCGCCTAAAATAGCAAGAATATTTTCGACAAAATATGGAGCTATATATACATATTTGTTGTTATATTTGAGCACTTTGTTTTGTGCAACAAAAATTTCATGATGATCGGTCCCTATTTGACCGTATTCCCTATATAAAGTCTACTTCCGAAAATCACTTAAATGCGCAAATTTTTTTTTAAATCTTTAAGAAGCCGAATTTCAACACAAATAATCCATACACACGTTTACATTGTTATAAAAATTTCATGATTATCGAAAATCACTTAAATGCGCATAAATCAATCATAAAAACCACTATTAAATTAAAACTCAACACAAATAGTCCATACATATACAAAAATCGTCAACCTAAATATGATGATAATCGGTCCGTATTTGACCGTAGCCCCCATATAAAATCTACTTCCGAAAATCACTTACGACGGAATTCAGCACAAGTAATCCGTATATACATTTATATTGTCATACAAAATTTCTCGATTATCGATTATAAATTTAACATATGGTACTTTGATTTGTTTAAATTGTTAACGAAACCCAAATCATTCACTTTAAAATAAAAATAATTCTGAATTTAATAACGACAGTTTTAGAATATTTATAATACAATTTTAACTTTCGCCTTAAAGTGTACAGAATACAGTCGGGTCATTAGTTATGATACGCTGTTAAATTTAATTATTTAACAAATGATGTTAGCTTTCATTTAGCAGTCAAAGCATTTAATATCGTTTAATTTCAAAAGCCATATCATTGTGGTTATGCGGAATGTTCAAAATTGCTGAGGAATGTTGTAGTAACAAAGTTTGTGCGTACGTACCACAAGGCCACTTAACCTTGTCAACACGATGTTGTCATGTACATACGAGTATGTACGAACTAACTAGTAAAATGTTTGTGTGTGCATAAGTTTTCAGAATCATAACTAAACTACGACGCACTTGTTAAGTAGCAAACTTTTTATATGCCACATTGAGAGAAACAAAAAACTAAATCACATCACACCAAACATAAATCATTTTGCTTTATACAAACATTTATTTTTTCACTATGTCAGTCAGCCAGTCAAGGGATGATGAAAAAGAACATTTCTGCTTTATTTGATTTCAGTACCCAAACAAGTGCTTATGGATCGCTACGAAACAGAAGTTGAAGCTGATGAACCGGAAGACTTTGAGGGCGATGTTAATGATTTGTACGATGATGAATTGTTCTACAAAGAATCTGAAGCAATACCAAAGTTGTACAGCAACACAACAGCGCCGGCAGCTCGGAACAATGCAAAAACAACAGCAGCTGCTAATGCAACATATAACTCTGCCACAAGTGCTAATAGAGCCAATAATGGTTCGTTGGGTTTTGAGGGTGATATTGGTAGCGTAAATCCCGTCATGACACACAGCGCCGATATAAGCTTAGAAGGTAATTATACCAAATACACTAATACTTAAAAATATGTACACATTCGCAAAACACAAATAACATGAAAAGTTTTTGCAAAAGAACCAACGAAAAACATGTTTGTTCAACTCTAACCGCAAAACGGTTGCAGGAATGAAAAATAACTAAATGTCGAAGAAATGGATGAACTTAACAAATGACATTGCAATTAAGTAAAGGATTTATTGCCACGTACATACCTACGAGAACATGTTACTCATAGCTACAAATTACCACTGTTCATTTACGGATTTCACATAACAACAAAAACATTTCTGGTCATATTTTAAGTGTTGTTTTCTTTTATTTTCTTCCCCTCTTTTCATTATTTTCATTTTCATTTTTCTTTTTCCACTTCCATTGTTGTTCACAAAATATTTTTGTGGGCATCGCACCATTGAATGCACAGGCGACCAAGAACGTTTGTTTGTCTATCTTTTGACGGCGGGTTCAGTGGGTGTTATACTCTGTATAGTTGCTGTTGCGGTCAGAGTGGTGCTGCTGAAGCGCCACGAGAGCGTAACTGACACCCATTCAACCTCGCCCGGCAAAGGAGGTATTAGTGACGGAACAGGAGGCGGCGAAGGAGTCGGTGAGACTACAATACCAAACGGCTTTAATGACACAATTTCCGAAGTAGATGCTGACATCGATTTACAAACGCCAATTCCAGTGCCAAGTGTGTCAAAGAACGAGGTAAGTAAATAAACTCAGTGACCAAAAAGAACAACGGCTACGACAATTGCAATCCTTGCAAAAACTACTACATGACAATTACATTTTCTTTTTTCTTTAGTTTTGTTATTAAATATTTATGAATTTGGTTTTCCGTTTTATATATTTATGTATTTTGGCCCAAACTGTTATGAGCCTTTTCGTACAAATACATGAATAAATTTTACAATTTAATTTGTGTTTATAGACTGTACTGCGGTTGCCATAAATTAATAAACCCTTTCTTCATGTTCATTTTCAAAATGTTTCTTTTTTATTGTTTAAAATAGAATTACATGAGTTATGCACCAGCCACAAATCTCTACGGTACTTTGGGTCCTACAAATACTTTAATGTCCCAAAGTAGTACGGCGGGATCGGTATCGTCGAGCCTAATGAGCAATACAACGATTTTGTGTGGTCCTAGACAATCACCAGATATATTAGGAATCTCATCCCAAGTATACGGCACAACGAGTGGTTCAAGTACGGGGTCACCTGCAATTGGTGGCATTTTAGCGCCAGCAATTGTACTCGGTAGTGCTGGTGGATCAATCGTTAGTTCGGGTAGTAATGTTATCGGTAAGTACTCTATGTTAAATCTACCGCCAGTGTTTGTTGGGAAATAGAATCTACACACAAAATTTGTTTGAAAAGTAACCAAAAACAGTAAGGTCATTATAGTTGTCACAATGACCATATTAAAACAGTCAGAATTAATATCTAGCATGTCATAATATCCTTAGCTATATGGTGTATTTTTATATTCATCGACATTAAGCTATTGGACGTTTTTACACGTCACCAAATAATCACATTTTGTTAAATTGAAAATACATTTGAAATATATACTGTTTTGTTTTACCATTTATTATACATCTTACTCGCAAAACACCAGAAACTCCCATAAAATTTAGAGTTGCTCTGACAAAAAATGCTAACCAATTCGGAGTCAGAAAATCAAACTCTTTTATTTAATTTTACCTAGTTAATAATTTTGCAAACCCAACGCCTAAATGCAACTTTTTGTAAGCTGGTTAATGGCAAAGAACATTTAGATTTAAATTAAATATGCGCTAGAATTGGTAATTTAGCGAGAACGGATAGTTTTAGTACATATCAGTTTAAGGTACATATTTTATTTATTCTTACATAGTTATAGAACATTATTAATGTAAACAACAAAACTATTTTTCTTGCCAAGTTTCGATTTTAGTGCCAAAAAAGCGTAAAGAAAAAAGTGCATCACACCGCCCAGGGCATCCAAAAAGTTTGAAGACCAAGGCATTGGATGCACTACTCCATGACAAATTGTAGACATTACTCATTGAAGATTGTTGTCAGGGAGCTACTCAAGCAGCAACGGTTGCGAGTAGCAGAATTCATCCAAAATCAGGGAAATTGGGTACCATTAAATTGAAGCCGAGAAACCTTGAAATATGATTTTTGCTTAAACGCTATAAAAGAAAATAATTTTTACAGCGAATCATCACTTGCGGTCAAAATGTATTTATTACGATAAACCGGAGAGTAAGAGATCGTATATAAAGCCCGACCAACCAGCCGAATCAATACTAAATCGCTAAGGTAATGGTTTGTAATTGGCGGGATCATATACATTATGAGCTGCTGAAATCTGGCTAGACCATAATAATCTAAAATATTATAATATCGGAACATTTTGTCACTGTTTTGCATTACTATAAGTACACTTGATGTTTGTTATTTGTTGTAAAGTTGGAAAAAGTTTTTTAAAACGTGTAACATTTTTCAACATTATGGTTAATGATCTCTTGTTATTCAAAATTTGAAAAATCACTTCATTAACTTAAGAAAGAAATTGTGCATTAATATTTTGTTAGTGTTTTCAACAATTTGCTACAAATTGGTGATTTTGAAAAAGATCAAATTTCAGTTTATATAAAAAGTGACTAAGTTTTCGACAAATTGCCAAAAAAAAAAAAATAAATAAACCGGTCACATGTTATAGCAAGCAACACACTTTGCAAATAATCCGGATTATTATGGTAAAAGTGGCTGTCGAAAAAAAAGTTATATGAACGGGAAAATAGCAGAATTATAAACTCTGCCAGCAGCACAATGATGAGTCTTATTCATATTATTAATGAATGAGGGCCAATTAGGGTTTAGAGTCCGAGAATTCCGAAGAAAATAAGAAATTTTTAAAACATTAATTATTATTGCTATAAAATAATTTAACTTCAGCTTTGAATTGATTTTTCAAGCTCTTCTTGAGTTTGTCAACAATTTTTATATAGTAATGCTAATGGATCTCATTCATTATAATCTTCGGTGAGCAATCAGTGAGTTTTAGCGGCACTTTTTTTATACCCTCCATAAGTGGTGAATGTTTTCGAAAAATCTTAGTGTAATTGAATGGCCCTCAAAGATAATCTTCTGGCATTATATTTTAAATATGACTTCTGGTATATGAAAGCCACATCTGGCACGGACGTAGTCTAATCTGGCGGTTCAATTTTCTATAATTTTTTCCAACATTTGTGACCGTATTTTTGCAATAAGGCGGCGAATGTTGTCCTTCAAGCTGTCAATCTTATCGGCATAGACTAGCGACCTTAAATCGCACGATTTTGGAAGCCAATTCGCTTGTCTAAAACGTGACACTATGCGGTTACCAAACGTTTCCTTTAATAAATCAAATGTGGCTCGAGCTGTGTGACATGTTGTGCCGTCTTGTTAAAACCATAAAAATCCATATTCATGTTAAAATTCCAAACGAAACATAAATCACTTGACAGTTGACAAAATAGCCGCCAGTTTAAAAACTGTGGCCAACTTATAATCAGTTGAAAACAACTCAACTCACTCTTTTAACAAATCAAAAGATAGCCTCGTACAATTAAAACTCCAACGCATGGTTCAACTATACAAAGTGAGTGCAAATCGACAACAAATACAACACAAAACAGAAACAACAGGCATTTTGTTTGTGTAAAATAATGTACTACTGTCAAAAATACTTGAAAAATTATTACTTTTGACATAAATAAATTGTAAACAAAGTCAGTCAGCTGGGCTACTGCACTCACCTTGTATACTTGCACCATGCTCTAACGTTTAAAATGTTAGTATTTTTGTTTCTTTTTACATATAGTTAGCTTTTGTTTCTAGAAAATTATTTAGAACATTTTATTTAGCTGACATGATTTAAAAATTTTAAATGTGTTTAAAATTTTGGGTTTCACTTTTTATAAAATTATTTTTTATCTAGTAGGCATTTGTTTTTGAAATTACATATATTTTTTCTGTTTATTTTTGAAAAATTTAAAATTTTTTTCATTCCAATTTTCAAGGGGAAAATGTATGAATGTGTTTTTGAAAAGGAAATTTTTCTGTGCCGAATCTTAAATACCCTCCACCTAAACGTAATAAGAAATAGAAAAACTGGTTATAGGACTAGAATCTTCTTTTTCTGTGTTTTTATGCAGTCTTAGCGCACAATTTTTTAGTCTTTTATAATTGTTTGAAAGACAATTTTACAAAAAAAGAAAAAAAAAAACAAATTTTATTTCAAATGTTTTGACATGTTATCTAATTTTGACCATTTATAACTGATGTAATAACCGATTATTAACATAATTTGCAGAGTTTGTCTGATTTTTTTTAACAATCTTGAGTGAACTTAACAATTTATAAAATTAAAAACACATTTTTCCATATTTCGATCTTCTTAAATTTTGGAACAGTGAATTTTATGTATAGGATATCACACGTCGACTTCCACCATAATAATGATATATTTAAGATACATATTAGTATTAAAAGGAATTTCGGAAGTGGACCTTATATGGGGAATAAGTCAAATACTGATCGATATTCTCAAAATCCAGCAGTTTTATTTGGTATATATGTAAATGAACTCTGTAAAATGTTGAGTCTATACCAATATATATGAAATATATATAAAGATAAATGGCTTTTTCGGATGTGGTCCTTATATGGGGGATATCACCAATTATGGACCGACCATCATAAAATTTAGTGAAACAATTGATGATGGTAACTATATGTGTACCAGATTTATACGTATTTAAGTGAATTTTAGATTTGGACTTTATATGGGGTCTATGGTCAAACATGGACCGAACAAAACAAAAATTCGTTTTGCAATTTCTGTTTAGATGACACTTATTTTTGCCGAATTTTGTATGAATATTCCAATTTTATAGACATTTATTTATAATTAAGCCATATTTCGGGAAGATATTTATATGGGAGCTATTAAAAATCATGCACCGACTCTTATAATATTTTCATCACAGTTCTTCCTTTCATCATAGAAATAACGTGTATAAAATTGCATTGTATTATCTGCAATATATTTAAAAAATTGCAAAAAAAAAAATGGATAAAAAATATCAATTTTTTATGGAGGTTGCCTAACATTGTGGTCCATAACTCTGGTTCTACTATACCGATTTTGCTGATTTGCAATACCAAACTTTCCTAAAAAATAAAAAATATTTTTTTTTTTGCAATTTTGTTAAGTTATGTATTTTGGACGTGGACACGGACAGACGGACATACCTCAATCGACTTAGAATTCCATAAGGATCAAGAATATTCGTATATACTTTGTTCGGTCTCAGATGAATATTTCTCAGTGTTATGCACGGAATGACAAACTTACCTCATTCACCATTTATGGTTGTGAAGGGTACAAAAATTAAAATACTAAAAGGCACTAATTTATAACAGACATTTTTTAAAATGTTAAAACTAAAATATTGTACTAATTCATTTCAGTACTTTTAAAAGTTTTTTATAGCTTTGAAGCTTTAATTTTTTGTATCGGTTGTTAAGAGTTGTAACATTATAAAAAAATAGAGTTAAAATGATGAAAAAAAAATTTATTATTTATTTAAAGAGTCGTCATCAATTTGTGGTTTTTTGTTTAATTTAGCTTTGCTTCGACCTAATTGTTTAAAATATTGTTTTTTTTCTGCCGCTAAGATGCTGCTCAAAGCGTTTTGTCGGTAAATAAATAAAGAATAAAATATTTGTTAAGATATTACAGAACTTAAAACAAAAACAAAAAAAAAATCCATTTACATTAATGTTCATAATGATGCTTTGGCCAAATACTTCATGAATTACGTTCAGAATTACCAGCAAGCAGTGATTTGATATACAGTATCTAATTAATATAAATGCAAAACTCAATGTTGTTCGTTAAATTCATTTCACAATAAAGTCAAATAAAGGTTGTCCCAACTAGAACGCAATGGTGTCAATGGTGTTCGGTATCGTGAAATGATAACCAGTTTTTTCTTGCCTAGAATTGAAGAAATGAATGTGGAGGGCATGTGGTTTCAACAAGACGGCACCACATGTCATAGAGCCAGAAAAAATGCATCAGTCATTTCCTGGTCGTGTTATTTCGCGTTTTGGAGACCAGAATTGGCCGCCTAGATCGTGCGATTTAACACCTTTAGATTTTTTTCTTTGGGGTTTTTTGAAGTCGATGGTTTACGCGAATAAGCAGACGACGACTCAAGCCTTCAAGGAGGAAACTTTCATGAAAAGATCGCGTGTGTGCCAGCAAAGCCGCGGCAGCCATCTGTACGATATCGTGTTCCATACATAACCTCATTCTGTCTACTTTACGATATAATAAAGTTTCACGATTTTTTTTAAATTTCTGTGTTTTATTTAAAATTTAAAAATTGCGTTCAAGTTGGGACACCCTTTACTTACGTATGGGTCTAAGTATGTTTGTTAAATAGCGTCCAAATTCTTTTAATTTTTCCTCAGTGTGAATTCCATAAGATTTTTGGCAACTGCGTTTTGTTTAACAATTCTATCTAGCAGAACTTTATGTTCCGCCAGAATGTCCAGTAAGTTGTTATGCCGTTTTTCAATTTGGCGTTTGACAAATCTATCAGTGATCCCACGAAAATCTGCTACAGGCTCCACAAATTTTTTACATTTACGACCTACACTTAAGACTGTTTCGTTTTCACTTCTAGTTTTATACAAAATCGATTACTTTTTTACTTGTTGTTTATATTTTTTTTTGCGCATAATATTTTATGCTTAAATTATTGTTAAATACATCGAACTGTTCGGACGTGTTACTTTTAGTGTGGCTGAATTTTCGGTAAAAAAATCGTAATAGGTGAAAAAGCATAAAAAGTTAAATTAAATAAAAAAGTGAAAAAACTCGTAATAGGTGAAAAACTTTACAAAGTCAAATAATTGCACTAGGTGCAATAAAAAATTAATAAATTGTAATAATTTATTTTTAATTATTTGAAAACTAGAAAATTAAATACAGTGAGACAGTGAATGAGTAACAATTCTAACAGTGCGAGTGGACCTCAGAGCCGAAATGCTTATTTCGTGTTGAGCTCGGCAAGTGTTAGTAATGAGAACATTAAAAATCCCGAATTTAATAAAAACTACTTAACTGTGAAACCAAAAATAAGCACAAATCTGAATTTAAGTGCAAGTGCACCAAACTTGAATAAATGTGTTGAACAGGGCACAAACTTAGCCCAAAGCATATTTAATTTAAATAGAAAAATCACTGAAGGACCGTCTTCTTCACGGTCCTCGTTATCAAATATTGGAGAGACGTCAACAGCTGCAAAAGGCACATTAAGTCCTACAAATAAGACCGCTCCTATAGTTGCTGTTGAAGAAAAACAAAAAACACAGGTAGGAATGGACCGTTATATAACAGTATCGAAGAGAGGCAGAAGCCCAAAATCTGCCGAAATTACACCAGCCGCAAAATTATCAAAGAATGCTGAAGAGCCACGCTCGCAAAATCGTTTTGCCATCCTCCAAGACAAAAATGATGTCCCTAACGCTGTGAATAAGCCAGTAAAACCACCTCCAATATATTTAAGAGAAAAAAACTCAAACGAACTTATAAAAATATTAGTTTCATTAATTGGTGAAAATTCTTTTTATGTGACTCCAATTAAGCGTGGCAATATTAATGAAACAAAGATTCAGGTTAATAATGAAAACGACTATCGGAGAATAGTTTCGGAATTTGAAAAACGCAAAAAGAATTTTTACACGTATCAACTTAAAAGCGCAAAAGGTCTGCAAGTCGTAATTAAGGGAATTGATTCTTTTGTTGATCCTGACGAGATCAAGAGCAGTTTGGCCGACAAAGGCTTTAAAATCAAGGCCGTATCAAATATAAGAAACAGAGATAGGATCCCTCAACCATTATTTAGAGTGGAGTTAGAACCTGGTGATGTTAAGCTAAAGAAAAATGAAACACATCCTATATATGACTTGAAATTCATAATGCACCGAAGAGTTACAGTGGAAGAACCTCATAAGCGATCTGGCCCAGTACAGTGTTCGAACTGCCAAGAATATAGTCACACTAAATCTTATTGTAAGTTGCCTACTGTTTGTGTTGTTTGTGGGGATCTTCATGACACCTCAAAGTGCGATAAACCTAAGGATGATTCCAGGGTAAAAAGATGCAGCAATTGCGGTGGAAACCACACTGCCAACTACAGGGGTTGCCCTGTTTTCGAGGTCGTTAAACGCTCCTTGATCAACAAACCCGCTTCTACCCCTACCCAGACGACAAAAGTACCTATTACAATTATTCCCCCCGTAGCACAAGCATCCACTAGCCAATTTTCATATGCCAACGTGCTAAGATCTAACCAACCAACACTGCAAAATGAATCACCAATAAATGATACAAACAGCCACAATTTTAGCCGTCTTGAAGGTATAATGGAGAATCTGGCGCAATCCATGAACCATTTCATGACAAGCATGACAAGTATGATGCAGGAGATGCAAAAAATGCAGTCCACGCTACTGCAGGCCATACTTAATAGACCATGAACTGTCTCAAAATATGTTTCTGGAACGCAAACGGCATACGCCAACACAAAAATGAACTTGAATATTTTCTTTTTAATAAGAAAATTGATGTAATGCTGATTTCCGAGACTCATATGACGTCGAGAAGCATTTTTAAAATAAGTGGTTATACATTCTACGACACCAAGGACCCAGAGATAGATCATGTGGTGGCTCGGCAATATTGGTCAAATCGCGAATCAAACACCATTCATTGGGTGGTCTTTCAGAGTGCTATCTTCAAGCAACAAACATCTGTATTGAAAACTTTTGTCAAAACCTCGTGATTTCGTCAGTTTACTGTCCGCCCAGATTTTCAATAACAAAAGATCAGTATAGAGATTTTTACAAATCACTAGGTAGCCGTTTCATAGCGGCTGGCGACTACAATGCTAAGCATACATTCTGGGGCTCACGACTCGTTAGCCCTAAAGGTCGTATCTTGTACGACTCCCTGTCTGAAATGGGACTGAATGTGATTTCAACTGGTCAACCAACTTATTGGCCAACTGACCAGCAAAAAATTCCTGACGTTATCGCTTTCGGCGTGGCGAAAGGGGTATCCCCGGAACTCATTGAAGTCGAGGCTTCACTGGATCTTTCTTCAGATCACTCACCCACTGTAATCACCATCAGAAGTCCTCAGCAAATCGTAACTGATGCCTTACTTCTTGTCAAACGTCTGAATTGGTTAAAATACAAAAAATACATCAGCACTCACTGCACAGAGAAACTCCCGTTAAAAACTGCTGAAGACATCGATGCCTGTATAAAAAGTCTTAATGAACATGTCGAGAAAGCCGCAGAACATGCTTCTTCCACTTACCGCCCGAATAGGTACAACAGAGTTTTTTCTGCAGATGTTGAGCAACTATTGTCTGAAAAAAGGAGAGTCCGAAGAGAGTGGCAACAACACAGATCGCCCCAACTTAAAACTAGGTTGAGAGAATGTACCAAAAATCTTAGGATCTTGCTAGAAGCGCAAAAAGCAGAGTCTCTCAAACAACATCTGGAAGGTCTAGACGCAACTTCCCAGTCAAATTATTCATTATGGCGTGCAGTCCAAAATCTAAGAAAACCCGTAATCGCAAAACCTCCACTGCGTACTTTGAACGGATCTTGGGCACGAAATAACGAAGAAAAAGGCAACCTTTTCGTAAGTCATTTAAAAAATGTATTCACTCCCAATACGGATACTGACATTAGCGAACTACCGCCTGTTGTTGCCAGACCACCTGTACAAATAAGATTTCAATATCTGGAGGTTGTTGAGGCTATTGATAATTTAAATGTTAAAAAAGCACCTGGGTTTGATAAAATCAGCAATAAAATGATTTTTGAGCTGCCTCGCATTGCAAAAAGATTAATCCTCTTTCTTTTTAATGCCATCTTACGGCTTGAGTACTACCCTCCGGTTTGGAAAATTGCACTAGTAAAGATGATTCCTAAGCCGGGAAAAGATCCTTGCAAAGTTGAGTCGTATAGGCCAATAAGTCTATTACCAACTATGTCCAAATTATTCGAGAAATTGCTTATAACCAAGCTGACTCCGATTTTGAATGAAAACAACTGCATTCCCAATCACCAGTTTGGCTTCAGACGTCAACACAGTACAATAGAACAAACACATAGATTGGTACAAGTCATAAGAAAAACCTTTGAGGAAAAGAGATACTGTTCGGCACTCTTTATTGACGTCTCTCAAGCTTTCGACAAAGTATGGCATAAAGGCCTGATATCTAAATTAAAGCAGAACTTGCCGGTGAATCTTCAACACCTACTATGGAAATACTTAATCGACCGTCAGTTTATGATTAAAGAAGGTGATTATTTAAGCCGTCCTCAACCTATAGGTGCTGGCGTCCCTCAAGGTAGTATCTTAGGACCAATTCTATACTTGCTGTACACAGCAGACATGCCAACAAACAATGAAATTCACACGTCAACATTTGCTGATGATACGGCATTTTTCAGTACTCACAAAGATCCAAAAGATGCCTCGATTCAATTACAGCACCACGTAACGCAAGTGGAGAAATGGGCAAGACAATGGGGAATAAAAATAAATGAACAGAAATGCACCCACGTAACATTTACTCTACGTAGGGAATCATGTCCCCCTATTCGTATTAATGACCATATAGTGCCTCAAAACTCACACGTGAAATATCTTGGTATTCATCTGGACCGTCGCCTCACATGGAAACCACACATAGATGCTAAGCTGACTCAAATGAAACTGAAAGCAGCCCAAATTCATTGGCTCATCGGCAGAAACTCCGTCCTTCGGCTCGATTGTAAGCTTCTACTCTACAACTCAATCTTAAAGCCAATTTGGTGCTATGGTATCCAGTTATGGGGCACTGCCTCCAACTCCAATATTGAGAAAATTCAACGCCGTCAAAACAAAATTCTACGAATGATAACTACCGCTCCTTGGTATATTAAAAACAACAACATACACAACGATCTTGATGTTCCACTTGTCAAATGGGAAATAACTAAACACGTGTTATTTCACGTGGGTAAGCGGAAACTCATCCAAATCCCCTCGCTCGAGACATCTTACAACATCCCGGTCATAGCCGTTTGAGAAGGAGGGACACCACCGCTCTCAGATGAATAAATACAAGTTGCTCATTATATCCTATCGAATTTGTAAACTAGATTTTGTCTAGCATTGGCTGGACTTATCTTAATTAACTTTAGTTTTAGGATTTGAATACCTATTGTTAGTTCATTTAAAATGAAGATACAATAAAAAAGAATATGCAAAAAAAAAAAAAAAAAAAAAAAAATTATTTTAAAACTCACATAATTTACCTTGTATATTGATTATTTTAATAATCTTTTATAAACACTTGTCCGACGTACAAAATGTTTTGCTTGCAGCTAATGTACATATATTTTCAAGACAATAAGGCCCGTTTTCTCAATATGTCGACAAACTGCCTGTTACTAAATGTCGACATAAATTTATTAGACTGATAATATGTCTGTTATCAATTTTGGTTTTCTCAATATACCGACAGAAACATTATTTTCATGTGACAATACCTCTCAAAATTTATGTGAAAATTGGGAACTCTGGCTTCAAGTGACAAGTTATTGACATAAATCAGCTGTTTTCCAAATGTGAAAAAATAACAAAAAATAAAATCAAAAAAACAAATATTTTAAAAAATAAATAATATCCATGTCTGCCAGGTAGTTAGGTCTGGCATGATAAACTCTTTCAACATTCACTTGGTTCATCCTCCATCAAATTAATGTTTATTTCTCTATTAAACATTTTTTCTAAAATCTATTTAATTTTTTTACAAAAAACTCAAGGTATTGCCACATAAAAAATACGAGTCAGCTGATTGAATTTATCTGTACAACAAATAAATAAACGGCATATGAGGCCTGGTTAATTTTGCGATAGAATAGAAGCAAATGAGACATTGAGAAAATCAAATTTCTTTAATCGGCAGTTTTTCGTTGGGAAAAAAGATAATCGCCTAATGAGAAAACAACCCTAAAAATATTAAACAAGTTCATCTATGGCGAATCTTAAATAACCTCAACCTTAATATAATGAGAAATACAAAAAATACACTGGTTATAGGACTAGAATATCCTTATTAAGTGTTGTTTAATGCTAATAGCTTAGCATTATATATGTATAATGTTTGAAAAACACTTTTACGAACAACATAATTTATTTTAAATGTTTAAAATTTTATCTAATTTTCACAATTTAAAATTAATGTAATTACCAATTGTCACCGGACCAATTATGGACTTAAAGATGCTAAATCCAGTATCAAGTAATATGATTTGGTTAAAATTCATCTCACTAACGTTTTTTACAAGAGTTGTATGGTTGGTTGTTATACTCGAAAGTGGACTTAATTCGGGAGCTATTGCCAATTATTGACTGAAAGCTGCAAAATCCAGTAGCATAATTGCCGTATAACCGATATTATTATGATTTCTGGATTAAAATTTCTGATCTGTACAAAAGCTGGTTTGAACTCGATATTTACTAGACATTTTTGTTTTTCCGAAGTGGTACGTACATATATGTGAGCAATGGCAAAACATTGGCCGATCTTCTTAAATTTCAGAACGGAGAATTTTATGCATATGAGGACATCCCACATTGAATTTAAACATAACGGTATATTTAAGATGTATATTAGTATGCTGTTGAAAAAGTTTCTGATAATCCACTAATTGCATCTTCATCTTCATCTACCAGTTCTTCCTTGTCGTTGGTTCACCCATTAACAACTGAAAAAAGTCCTGCAACTATTTCTATACCCTCATCTGACTTAATAAACAATGTACCATTATCTTTAAATCTTAATTCAACAAGTTCACCTGTTCCCATGAATCTAAATCAACTCGCTCCTGTTTTTAAACCACCAAACCACAAAACTATTCAACAAGTTCTTAATCCGCCAAACAATTCAACAAGTTCATCTGTTTCAACTAACTTAAATCCGCCCACTCCTGTTGCTATACCGTCTAACAATACTCCAATTCTTCAAGTTATTTCTCCAAAAAAAACTATATTTGCTGCTCGATTTGCTTCCTTTACAACTACTGATGACATCAAACATTACATAACTGATAAAATTGGCTCCAATATTGATATGATTGTTTTCAAATTTAAATATTCTGAACCAAGAAATAAAGCATCTTTTAAAATAATCGTCCCTCAAGAGTACTTTGATACAATTGTGAATCTAGATTTTTGGCCGCCAAATGCTCTTATTCGTGAATACGAGTATAAAAATACTTCAACATCTGGCATTGTTCATCTACCGCAATCATCTTCAAAAAACTAACTCAACTATCGATAGATAATCTCATTAATATTATTTACCAAAATGTACGGGGTCTCAATACTAAATTACCTAATCTTTTTGCAAACAGTTTTGATTTTTCATACCACATTATTGTATTTACCGAAACCTGGCTGAATGATAAAAAATGTATTCATAACAATGAAATTCTATGTTCCAAATATCAAATATTTAGACATGATCGTATGCGAAAACTTGGTGGTGGAGTACTTATTGCTGTCCTTGATGTTTTGCTATGTGAGATTATAGAAAATGTTTTAATTGATGACATTGATGATGAAATTGAGTTTATTGCGGTTAAAATTCGTGTTGGTCATAGACAATTATTTGTCACGTGTTCTTATATACCACCTAACTCATCTCTTTTAATATATAATAAACATTTTTCCGCTATTAAATTCGTTCTGAATCAATCAAACACATCCGATATAGTACTTCTACTTGGCGATTTTAATATTCCAAATGTAAAATGGGTTCAATCCTTTGATTGTAATTATTTGCTACCAACAATTATGTCCGATTTTTTAAACTCCCTGCATGGATGCGGATTTTTCCAATTAAACCATATAACAAATGAATCCGGAAATATTCTTGATCTTGCTTTCGTTAATTATCCTCTGGAATTTTGTCTTCGTGATACATTGCCTGTCTCGTATCCCGTTGACCTTCACCATCCTCCTTTTGAAATTGGTTTATCATTGCCGGATAATGAACAATTTATGGCTAGAATACAAAATGTTATACCATTGCAATCTTACTGTTTTACTCGCACTAACTATACTGTACTTAACAGCTTGCTATCTAATGTCAATTGGGATTATGTACTTGCTGATGATAACTTAGATAATAATGTATCAAGCTTTTATAATATTTTGCATAATTTCATTAGTATCACAGTTCCAAAAAGTAAATTCTACAATAATAATGGGCCGCCATGGAATAATCAACACTTACGAAATGCTAAAAATAAGAAAAATAAATGTTTTGCTAAATATTTGAGAACTGGTGCACTGGTTGATTTTCGTAAATATGCTATAGCAAGATCTGAATACAACACTACTAATAAACTTGCATACAATAACTATATTTATCGTATTAAAAACAATATAAGAGTAAACCCCAAATCTTTCTATAAATTCGTAAACTCCAAGCGTCGCTCTTCATGTTATCCAAAGCAATTAAAGTATGGCTCCTTAACTGCTGATGACGATGTTTCAATAAGCAATATATTTGCTGACTTCTTTTCAACAACTTATTCTACCAAGTCCTATTCTAACACAACAAAATATCCTTATACTACGACTCATTCATGTGGGATTTACTTTCCATTTATAAATATTGATACTGTGCTTTCGAACTTAAAGTCGCTGAAGAACTCGTTTAGTCCAGGTCCTGATGGTATTCCAAGCAGTATCCTTAAAAACTGTGCAGCATCACTGTCCGCGCCTCTTACTGCATTATTTAACAAATCTGTTGTAGCGTGTTATTTGCCATCAGTGTGGAAAACATCATATATAATTCCTTTATTCAAGAATGGCAGTAAAAATGATGTATCTAACTACAGAGGTATCGCTAAAATTAATGCAATTCCAAAACTCCTTGAAAAAATTCTTACAGATTGCTTATATCATCAAATTTCTTCCCTTCTATCACCATGTCAACATGGGTTTCGTAAGTCCCGTTCAACTACAACTAATGTTTTGGAACTCACTACTATCGTCAATGAAGGTTTTACAAATAAAATGCAAACTGATGTGATATACACGGATTTTAGTAAGGCGTTTGATAAAGTTAACCACAATCTTCTATTACACAAATTATCACTTATGGGCTTTAGTTTCTCAGCTATAAAATGGTTAAACTCTTATCTATCACAAAGAACTCAACAAGTCAAATTTGGGAATGGTATATCAAAAATTATTCAAGTACATTCTGGTGTTCCTCAAGGTAGCCACCTGGGTCCAATTTTGTTCACGCTATTCATCAATGATCTTCCTACTGTTATTTTGCATTCTAATGTACTGATGTATGCCGATGATGTTAAACTTTTTAACTCTTTTAATGATACAAATGGACATAGTTTACTAAGTGCCGACTTTTACAATTTTTCTCAATGGTGCAGATTTAATTTATTGGAGTTAAATATTAAGAAATGCAAACACATGTCATTTTTTAGACACAATCCGATTGAGACTTCTTATTATATTGATACTGTTATTTTAAATAAAGTTCAAACCATATGGGATCTTGGCTTACTGTTGGATCATAGACTTGATTTTCGCGATCACATCTCTATAATGGTAAATAAAGCCTATGGGGTACTTGGATTCATGAAGCGCTGGTCTAAGGAATTTTTAGATCCTTATATTACAAAAATTTTATATACTTCTCTTGTTCGACCAATTCTTGAGTATGGATCAATTGTTTGGGATCCTTGTTATTCAATTCATATCAATAGTATTGAATCGGTACAAAAGCAATTTTTAATTTTCTGTCTCCGTGATCTTGGTTGGAATTCTTATGTCTTGCCACCGTATGAAAGTAGACTTGCTTTGATAAAATTGCCAACTCTAAATAGTCGACGATTGATGCTGAGTGCTTTATTTATTCTGGGCATAATTCGTGGTGATGTTGATTCGGAGTTCCTGCTTAGTCAACTAAACTTCAATGTTCTTGTTAGACCAACCCGCAATTTTGAACTCTTAGCATTAAAATACTACCGTTCTGTATATGCTAATAACGATTCTTTTCGTCGTGCATGTGTTAACTTCAATAAATGCTATCACCTTATGAACATATCTGAGAGTAACGATGTACTGAAGAAAAAAATTACTTTATATCTAAATTGTTGAACTAATTATTTATATATATATATATTACTGTTTTGTCATTTATATGTAGTCAGTAAGGATGTAAAATCTATTGACCTAAATAAATAAATAAATAAATAAATAAAAAAATTAAAGTGAATTTCGGAAGTGGACCTTACATGGCAGCTATGGTCAATTATGGGCCGATCTGCACAAAATTCAATTTAAACATTTATGACTGATAAATCCCTATTTCGGGAGAATATTTGTATGGGGGCTAGGTGAAATGAACCGATTTCAATCAGTTTCAATCCCAAGTGCGCTTGGGCCAAAAAATATTACTTGCAAAATGTTTTTCAAATATCTTCAAAATTACGATTATTCTCGGCGCACAAGCTTTACATGGACAACCAGCCAGACGGACATTGTTATACTGTGTTCAGATATGAAACTTAATTGAGTCAATATTCGGTTACTTGACAATATTATTTTAAGTGTTCAGGCATACGCAATTTTCAGCTTGCTCAATAATCATTTGACAGTTGGAAAACAATACAAAAAATACTCTAAATGGTTGTTGTGTTTTTACGTACACAAACTTACCTTCACATTGATTGTTTACTGATTTCTTTTGTTGACATTTGCTTTTTATACAATTTTGTTCACTAAACACAGTTGTGCACAGTGTTGCATTCGAAATCTTACTCAATATTATAATAATTTCGTAGTTATTGCGCAATAATTAATTGAGATTTTATATGGAATATTGAGCTCAATAATGGTGTTAAATGCGATTATCGCAATTAAGGTTCATAACTGACACGCTATTAAACCGACTCAAGAATTGTATTGGACTAGTATTTTTAGGCGTTAGAAACATCAGCACAATTCCGATATAGCCTCCCACTACTATGGTGGTGTCGGGTATAAAAAAAATACATTTTTATAAATCACTATTAATATAATTTTGCAATAAGTTTCCTTATTACACTGCAGAACAATTTCAAACTTTTCCCAAAATTACGGGGTTCCGACGATTGATTGTTGTTAAGGAGACCAAAAAAAATATACGTGTGTCGGCGTTTTGATAGATCACATCAGAAATTCATTTAAGAAGCGATTAAAAATTCCCAGCTCTGGACTGTTCTTGCAGCATATCGGTATATAAAACCATGTTTTCTTTACGTCTGAGGTGTAGGGTATGTTCAGCATTTTTGTAAATAATGGTATGGCAAATATTTTTTAGAACATATTAACCCTCTAACTCCCCCCTCATAACGGCATTTTTGGCTTTATTCTAAGAAATTGTAAAAAACACCCGGAAAAAGGGGAAGGGCGGGGATGAAATGTTCTACAAAAATGTTGGTCATAAAATTTTACTATACATGTCAGAACACACCAAAACCCAAAACTTAACACAAACACTAAAAACCAATCAAATATATATTGAAGGTCAAAGATGAATCGATTTTGTTCTACATCATACGCGTTTATAAGTTATTAAACCAATCATGATTTCATATTTTTTCATATTACTCTATATGAGAGTAATATAATCAATAATTATTATTTGGTTTCAATAAAGAAAAAAATAAATTTATTCCGATTACAGCGATATTAAATTTAAAAATGGTAAATTGAAACAGAAATTTCATTTAAAAACCAGAAAAACTTAACATAATTTTACTCATAACTACTTTTAACAAACACTAACTTGAAGCGCATTAAACATTAGCCAGCAATTAAATATCAAGTATGATTGAATTCACACGGAAGTATTTCAAACTTTTTTATGTGCAAATGAATTAACTTAATAACTTCCCTAACTACCTTGAGGAAATAAACCTGGCGGTTCACAATAGACTCGTATTATAATGGTGCTTAAGGGCTTTTTCCTCTTGAAATAGTTTGTATGGGAAAACATTTATATTTATGCCATTCAATCTTTTTTTGTCTATTCAAACATTATTGTTTTCAGTTTAATTTATTTATTTCTTTTATTCATTTCATTGTTATAATGAAGGTACTGTGGTTCCCATTTCATCGTTGACACAATACACAACAGCGCCAACTTTTCGTTCCGGCTATATACTGAATAGTGAAAATGTACTCCAAAGGCCGCCCAACATGGGTACACCACCAACGTCAATGGCGAGCAATGAAACATACCTGTGCCAACAATACCAGCAGCAACAACAACCAACGATACCAATGCATACAACTAGCAATAGTGGTTTAACATCAACGACTGCCACACTCAGACGTATGAAACAGGCAAATGCTGCGGCGGCATCTCCTCCACCACCTTCGTCCGCTCCACACCACCACCAACAACACCAACAATCGATGGCATCAGGTGCGACGTCTAGTTACGATGGTCTGGCACCACGTACTCTATCAACTGGGGTGGCTGTTAACTCGCAATTCTATTACGGATGACAAAATATACAAGAAAATCAAAATGAGCACAATACAACAATGTACCCCACTGCTGCCGTAGCAAATACTTCATCATCGCCGTCTTTACAACATCAACAAAAAACACATCAACCCAGTAATTGTTCTCGTACTAAAACTTCAGAGCCGCTTAAGAAATTGGCGTAAACGTTGATAGCGATAATATGCCAATTCTATTGATAATAAAGAGGAGCAAAAAATGGAAAAACAGATGAAAAGAACAAATAAAAAAACAAACAAGCAAACTGAAAACACAAACAAGCAATAAAATGAACTGAACTGAACAGAACTGAATATGGGCTAAATTGTAAGCAATTGTTCTGGAATGCTTGTTATTTCGATAAAATAAAAGTCGAATATTGTTGAACACTGACTCTTAAACGAACAATGAATAGAGGAAGGCACAATACAATATTTGTGAATAACTAAAGCACCTTTATATAAATATGAGATCCATTTCTACAGATATTCCAAAATATAAATTTATCTGGCAGTAACAACAGCTTTTCATTGTAATACAATGCAAACAAATAAACAATATATATTACTCGGTGAAAAGACTAACTTTACGCACATCAACAATAAATTGACAACATTGGTTGGAAATAGCCAACCAGTCATTCGGCCTTCTTCAAAACTGTTTTTTTTTTAACGAAAAATTATTTGCTGGCACATGCTGCAAGAAAGAGCCACTACTACCACCACGACCATCATCTACAAATCTTAGGAGTGAACAATTTGCTTTCTAAACAAGGACGAGCTTCCGGTAATGTAAATACTACACACACACAATTTTACTAACAAAACACTTATATATAGGCGAAACAATACAAAAAATATACAACAAAAAACCAATAACGTTGTCTATAACTACATACATGTACATAGTTATAAAAAAACATTTTTTATTATACATAGACAGGATAATATATGTATGTATAAAATACAATATTACAATACAATGACATTTAGTCATACATATGTAAGTATGTGCATTAAATTGTTGAATTGACTCATGTGAGTGTAGGTGGATATGTGTGTAATTATGTGTGTCTGTATGGGTGAATGTATATTAAAGTACAATCAACAATTTAGTTTAAATAATAAATATATTAATAATATTATATAATATAGGGATATGTAGAATGAAAACTGTAAACTAAAGTAGTAGATATTCAGACTTTCGGATAGACCAACTGATAAATAGACAGATTTGCAGAGGGGCAGAGACAAAGACAAATACTTTATACATAAAAGATTTCACTTACCGGACATTCTAGCAAATTTTAAGACTACTGCCAATACTATTACATAACATAACAGCTTGATTACAATTGGTACCACAACCTCTGTCGACAATAAGTTCACATACAATTTTGTATGTAAACACCTTGCGGCCAGAAAAAAAATTATATTTAATTTTTGTTAACAGGATAACCTGTGTAGCCTGTCATTTTTCTTACGATTTTGACTTGGAGCCTTGTTATGTGTTTACGAAATATGGCATGAAGATGTGTATTTGTTTAAGAAACCCTGCAAATATCGCGACTAGTCCATATATGCATGTAAAGACTAGACCAAAAAGGAGTAGGAGTACTCCAAAACTACTCCAAATATATGATAAAAAGGTGGTCGATTTAACATTGCGATGTCCTAGGATTGGACCATATAACCTCTCGGAGTAGTCCCAAAACTACTCCATGCTTCTACTGCATGGAGTACTCACGAGTTTATGCTTAGGACTTAGAATAAAATATCAAAAGCAACAACAACTCAATATGCAATCGTGTTAACACGAATCCATCTCGTTTAACTACAAACTCTTGTTTAACTATGACATGGTCCATGACTGCATTACAATAGACCATGTTGTAAGTAGTCCATTTCATCTAAAATGGATCACGTAGTCCAATATTATTTGTAGGGAAAACTGCAAACACGAAATAGCTTTTATTGCAAAATATAAATGTTAATTCTTGTTAAAACAGCCAATGACCACACAATTTACTATTAATATGCTATTGATCGGTAGTGTAAGTTATGTTTAATGTCTAATGGCCGAATTCTCGGTCATTAGTTAACCATTGCTAAACTAAAATACTAACTATTGTTTAACTATTACTAGGTGTTCTCATGGCAAACTAAGCATAGCGAATTTTTTTTTTTTTTTTTTTTTTTTTTATTGAAATGATCTTAATACTATATTTTAGTTAACATTTCATAAAATTACACCTAGTTTACACTAACAAGTAACTTTTTTCTTTTAAATTAGTTTTATAAAATATTAGACATTAAGTCTTGAGGTTTTTTTCTTTTTAAACGTCTTGAATATATATCATCATTGATAAGAATGGATGCTTCTTCGTTGCTGTGGAGTTGAAGTCTATTCGCATGTTTAGATGCAAATAGTTGAATTAACTCGGATACTTTGTTTAACCCGAATAGCATAGCGAATAAAGAATCATTAGTTAAGCCTTTGCCATTAGCTAACTAAAGACTGTGAATTTAGCCATAAGTGTATTTAATTCCTCACTCAGTTTTAAAGAATAAAGAAGAAAAAATTACTAACAGCCTGTTTATGTTAGACGTTTGAAGTTAAACGAAACTAGACGAAACGTCAACGATAAAGTAACAATTTGCGTTTATGTAACGCGCTTTCTATTGTTCGTCTTCATTTGCGTTAGGGACGTATAAATTAACAATGTGTCAAATTACAGTATTGCCCATATGTACATATATTTGTTTTGTTTACTTTAGTTTATATTGAATATTTTAATTTACTATAAACAATGGCTATTCTACTAACACAAAAAAAATACATTAAAAACAAACTAAATTATTTGCAAATTTGTTTATTTTTAAAAAATTATATTAAATAAATAAAAAAATATGTTTTCATCATTATTATACATTGCTTTTACATAAATAAGCACATAATTGTTTGTGTATATTTACCGTTTTTTTGTTTCAATTTCAAAATTTTCAAAGTTTTTCTATTTCTTATACGTATGTATATTTCTTTTGAACGAATGAAATATATTATTCGACTTGCTTTCGTTTGTTTAACATTTAAAAACGAAATACACAAACTAAAAAAATGTGTCAATTGTTAAGTTATTCGTCAAAAAATTTAACATTCGTGTTACATATCCCAAAATAAGAAAAACATCAATTATTTTTGGCGTTTGTTTAGTTATTAATCTTACATAAACAGGCTGTAACTTTTCTGAGTTATTCCTGTGAGTAACCGCGATAATATAATTCTGACTTGTTCCTCATTTCAACTTTATTGTGTTTTTTCCTACTCAATAGTCGGAGTGTACGCAGGAGTATATCAGAAAAAATCATTAACGTTTTTATTACTTTAAAGTTACTTTTTAATATTTATTGATATATTGCAAATGTTAATATCTGATTTATTTTATCATAATACAAGGTCATATTAGGAATTATTATTATTATCGATGTTTTTCATATTCAAACTACTTGAGAAGTTAATTTTATGAGTTCTAATTTGTTAGTTGAATTATTTAATATTTAATACTTTTTTTTTCATAAATTAATCACAATTGCGTCGAAGCATAAAATATACTCATATAAATTATGTCATATCTTGTGAATATAATTAAATTAACCAAAAATAATGTTCTTTCTGCTCTCAATGAACATTTATGACAATATTATGGATATATGTATGTATGCATATTGCTATTACTGTGTTCATACTATTAATCTGTAATTCGCTTAAGAATCCCAAATAATATGTAAAAATATGTACATATATGTGTATTTCCTGTTTACAGCAATTCATTAACTTTATACACTTCTAGGAAACCAAGTAAGTATGTACACACAATAGATATACACATACATATGTATATTAATTTCAATGAGAATGTGAATATAAATGAGATTCATAAAACAATATACATTCGTAATGTGTACATATGTACATACTCGAATTTCAATAAATTAACTAATATAAATAGTCCTTAATTGCTTCTAATTGTTTGTATTAAAACAAACGAAGAGGAAATAGCAATTACCTAGAAAACATGTTTGTCACACAATAACACATGCATAAATTTAGAGTCCTTATTTCTTGGAAAATCTGTCCATAACTCCCACTTTTGCACAAGTTTTTAAACAATTATTAGAGAAAATTTCTTATTATTTCGGTTTGAGTTCATTTAATTGATAACTCAAAGAATTTTTAATTATACAACATTTATGGTACTTCAATGAAAAATTAAATTTAATTATGACTGTTTTTTTATTAAAAGATTTAAGAAGTCACTCTAGTTAAATCTGGAAATAAAGATAAATCTTTGAAAGATAATCTATATAAACAAATTTACACTTTTAAGAACTTAAAATTTCTATTTGTGAGATTATTTTGATTTTGTTATTTATTTCAACAAATTTATTTAAGCTATATTTAAGGTTATTTGTGCTAATTGAATCATTCGATTAACATCAACAAATATTCTAAATTTATGAAGACTTATTAAGAAATTTCCGAAATTTCTCAAGACAATGTTCACAATTATTAACTTTCATATAGATATGTACCAGAGATCGGCAATGAATCGTTTTTTTACGCTTCACAACTACTCATAACATTTTACGTATAAGTGGTTTTACATCATTGAAATTTAACTACTCTGAGTTACTCCAACTCACAACAACGTTGACTTATAAACGCAAGTGGATATAAGTATGAGTACTACGCCGACTTCGAGCTCATACCATTCCCAATATGTTTGATTCATAAACAACGGTATTGAGATTTACATTTTAAGAAAAATACTCACATACTCATAAAGTATTCAACTCAGTTAAGTCATTGAAAAAAATTTTCAGCTAAATCCATTAGGTATTTATACAAAATAAGTAAAAGAGAAATATAAAAACATATGTACAAGTATGTTTATAGGAAAACATATTGGGGAAACTATAAAATTTATTATTTTATATAATTTTTATAAGCGGACTATAAAAATTAACGACTGTCACATGAGTGTATGCGAGTCATACTTATTTTTTTTATCGGCTACATACATTGAGTTAAGGAGAGTCAAAATAAACAACATCATACATGAGATTAAATCTGAATATAATGAGTACTTCAAACTTTAAATATGAATATTGGTTTGATGATATTGAGACAAGTATGAGTACGTATAAGTACCATAAATTATAAGTCATGATTCAAGTATACTCACTTTTTCAGTAATCATAACTGGTCTCTCATATGTACATGTGTATATATTACTCAGTTATGCCATTGAACTGTTAATAAGATTGATTGGAGCGTTTGTTCACAATTGATCTGAAATACAATCAAGCGACTGCAACAGTAATTGATTTGGATATATTAAATTAGCTTCTGTCACTTTTAAATAGTTAAAAGGTTAAAAATAATAATTATTTGTGTTTTAAGCAACATAACAAATTATACCAATTATAATCGCTCCAAGAGAGCTTATAATTATGTATGTATGTTGAATAATATAACAATGATCTGATTTGATGTCATATGGTAAGTGTTTACTAAAAATGTTTAACCCTATTTTCCTTACATTAATTATGCATGGTAATAGTGCCTGATAAACCATAACTAACTTTAATAATCGTTTTTGAATATAGAAACCAAATTTCAATACGAAATTAAATTTTTGTTGGATAGTTCGAATATAAATTCCGGATAAATTACAGTCTATGAAATTAGTTTTCTCACAGAAAAATTAAATTCACAATTGCAATGAATTTTATAATAAATATTGTTAATTGAACATGACTTTTTCTCCCAAACATTTTTCATTCTGAATAAAAACATGTTTATAAGAATAATAAAATCGTACTTGTACATGAAAGAGTTGGTTACTTCTTTGCATACATTTTTTGATTTCTTATAATAGATTGCATTGTAATTGTACCTAGAAATTATTTAATTATTTAATTAAAAAAAATTTTTAATAGCCATATATTGGTCATTGTTTAAAAATACGTCAACAAAAACAAACTTCAGTTAACATTAAAACATCTTATCTTTTTAAAAATACAGTGTAAATTCGACAATCCGGACTATTCGGTAATCCGTATAGAATTTTGCAGCTCATTGCGTTTTCTATAATCCGGATTTATTTCAACTCTATAGTCCGGATTAAATAACACTCGTTTTTATTTATTTTATTGTTCAAATCACATAGGCTTTGCGTATTCTATAATCCGGATGGAATAACAACCATTTTTAGTTATTTTATTATTCAATTCAAAATTATAAAAATTCAAGCAAAATGCTTTGAAAAATACAGTTAGAATAGTGTGACATGAGTATGTTTGCACATGGGTTTTTAGTTTAGTATTGATGCAAGATGCCTTCAGTGAAGAGATCACACAAGCCTCTATCTATTTTAGATAAAGTAAAAATTGTTGAAGAACTTAATAAAGGTATGAATGGAAGGGTGTTGGCTACATACATGCGTAGTAATCCGGTAATCCGGATAATTCGCTAATCCGGATTAGGGTCTGCAATCAATTATCCGGATTATCGAATTTTTACTGTATTGTCAATTTCTTGCATATTTTCTCATTTTCTATCTGAAAATCATATGCCAACAACTTTACAATATATGCATTTAAATGGAAATTGAAAAATTTGTATTTAAGCCTTCTGGAATTTAGTTGAAAACAGAAAATCTGAAAAAATAATATTTTTTTATCATTATTTATAAACATTTTAAATTGAAATTAATGAAAATATTTTCTGTGTAATAGATTGTTAAACAGTTTTATTGTATTTTCACAAACTAAATGTTTAACTTCTATCCATGACATCCATAACTTTAGAATTACATGGTGCGACAGTCCAAAATACCTGGGACCCGATATTATTTTTCTTGTAGGGCTTGTCGAGTAAAAGAAGATTCCAATAGTGAAATATGCCGGACACCTCCAAAATTTGGTTTTACGATTAAAAACCCGGTGTTTGTACCTTTGCGCACTATAAGTCTGTAATTTTGTAGATAATGATCCGATTTTCAATTTCTTTCTAGATTTGGAAAGAAGAAACTGAGATCTGATTCTGTTTTAAATGCAGAAACTGTCGTCTGTCACGGTAAAATCTTCATTCACATTAGTGAGATTGTAATGCGCATTAACTCTGTCGTCTGCCTACGGTATAAGACTACAGGTTGCTATATAAAGATATTGAAAAACTAATCTCCCAAAAAAGAAAATGACAACTAAAATTTTTTATCTGAATATTGAGGCATTTTTTTAGTATAACTTAAAAATGATTATTTATCTACACTTTGTTTGCTACTCCTGTACAAGTATTAAAATGTTTGCTGGGCTATTTGCAATTTTTGTCAACATGCTAAAATGATAAGAACTATATAAATGAATTAGCAAATATAATAAAAACAGAAATGATTTTAATGAATAAATACCGTCTGATTGCGGTTGTGTTAAAGATCAAAAGTTTTCCATTTCACATAATGCAGATACAGTTGCTTCATTAAGATGCTCTTTCTGGAAATTAAAATCACAAAAGAAATTTTAATTCTTTTTTTTTATTACATCCCTAATGCGATCGTTCAGATGTACTTTTAATCCGCTCGATGAACATTAATAATCATTTATAAAATACATCATTATAAAATCGTTAAACCTTATAAAGTGTTTCATAAAATCGCGTATTACTTGTGACATTAAGAAAAGTTCTTATCAATGGTAAAATGAATTGAATGAAAATAAACATTTTTAATTTTCTTGTACAATATACAAGATTTGCTTATGAATAATTTTTACAACTGTGGATCATTTTATTACATCTGTATATATGTTTATACATATAAATACAACTTTAATTGGTTTGTGTATTTGCTATGATTTTGAATTATCGACATCAATAAAATATATTTAAAACTGCACTATCATCAGTGATGAGGAAACAATGATCATTTGTTGGCTAACCATTTTTTAGAAATTCAAGACGAATTAAACAAACTATCTCAACGAGTTTCTAACTATGGTAAACTGTTTGATGATTTTAAATCATTAGATGCTATACAATCAACTGCTCATTCTTCTCCTAAGAGACGAAAATCTGCAGGAAAAATCAATAAGGAGAAAAATATTGATCCTTTTGTGAATCCTAACGGACCATCGATACAACATAATCTTGATGTATCCTGTATGAAGCCAATTGACTTCAATTGTTATCCATCCCCAATGGTATGCCAAACTCTTTTGACAAAATAATTGAAACTTTTTATACAACATTGTATCAATATATGGATGAATGTATTCCAAAAATTTTACAACAATCAAAATCTGGTCCATCCTGGACCTCAAAACAACTTTCTTCGTTAAAGAATTTGAAAAATAAAAAATCTGGCTGTCATCAACACTACATGAAATATTCTGTATAACTTGCTCAACAATAAAATGTATAGCGATTACTTAGTGAGAAGGAAACATAATCTCAAACACGATCCAAGGTAATTTTTTAAGTTTGTAAATTCAAAAAGGACGACTAATGGTACAGCAAAAAACATGAAATATCTAAATACTGTCTCTTGTGATGAGGCGGTAATCAGTGATTTATTCGCCGACTTCTTCTCTTCTATTTAGTCTGAGGCCCAATATGATGTTAATATTGTCTATCCATACAAAATTTGTCATAGTCAAACAATATCTTTTTCATCGATCAACACTACACACGTTATTGAATGTTTAAAAAGTTTTAAATATTCATTTTCAAATGGACCTGATGGCATACCAAACTGTGTTTTAATGGAATGTGCACATGCTATTGCATTTCCATTATCAATTATTTTTAATATTTCATTAAACAATGGCTACTCTACCTCTATTTAAATCTGGTAATAAATCACACATAACGAATTATAAAGGCATAGCTAAATTTAGTGCAATCCCAGAAATGCATCACTAATTGTCTTTCACACCAATTTTCTTTGTTACTAACACCTTTTCAACATGGTTTTCGCAAAGGATCATCAGCTGTGACTAATATTATGCAGCTAACATCAACAACATTTGTTTAAACTGGTTAAAAACATATCTTTTAAATAAAACACGGTCTGTAAAATTTAATGGTGCAATTTCCAAAAAGATGTTGGTAAAGTCCGGCGTCCCGCAAAGAAGTCATCTCGGCCCTATTTTGTTTTTGCTGTTTGTAAACAACATGCCTGAAGCAATCAAATACTCAAATATATTGATGTTTGCGGATGATGTGAAAATATTTTCTAGTTTTAAAAATTCAGCAGATCATATTTATCTGCAGTATGATTTGGATAATTTTAATAACTGGTGTGACCTTAATTTAATGCAATTAAACCTGAAGAAATGCAAACACATGCATGTTGCTGTCCATTTTTACATGTTAAGTGATCATAAACTACAGTCGGTAAACTCAATTATGGATGTTGGGATTTTTTAGATGCAAAGTTAAATTTTGTACAACATACAACGATGACTGTTAATAAAGCTCGTGATATTTTGTGTGAGATATATGTGAGAAATTCGTGACAGTTTTTTTTTTTTAAATCGAAAAACAAAAAAAAAGAATTTTGGTTTACACTAGGAACAGAAACAAATTTCTGTTTCAGTGTTGCTTCCTGATGGACTTTGGCACTTTGTTGTTCAGGCTGTAGCTCGCCGGGAATAGGGGGTTCGTGTCCATCATTGGTACTCACATTCATTTCAATTGTGCCAAATGGAAACGGTAGAATTAACAGAAGCATTATGACATTGAGCATTGTACAAGAAAAACAACTTGATATGTAGACATACTTAAAACAAGCGGACGGACAATTGACGATGAAAAACTTAGTATCGCGGCGACTTCTTGACGTGACCACTGCATGAATTTCCAGGACAAGATGGTAATGTCCTAGACAGGCTATTTTACTGCCATCCGTGGTACTACTCATTGCCTGTAAAAAAATTTGGAGTAATGCCCCAAAATGTTACTTACCACTGTTTCATCACACCTCAGCTATTATTCAACCAATTCAATAAAATTTAATACATATTATTTGTGTTAACAATATTAAATGCAAAATACGATAAGTTTTTATTCACGTTATGTATCTTAAAATCTAATAAACAATTAATCGCATAATATTCTTACGGCTCCTATTTAAAATTTACTATAAACTTTAAGAAAACTGTCCGGTATCAGTAACTTAAGTGCCCGATTATCGTTTACAACACTGAAATGTTGTGTTGTCTCGACAACAACACAAAATTAATTTTTCATACGATTAAGCCGATAAGTGTTGTAAATCAATCGCAGTTTACAAAATCATCAAAACATCAAAATATTTAGTGTTGTGACTTGAATCACCTGCTTCGCCGTCTGAATCATGTTTATGAATCATGCTGTTTACATGACTAATAAACTTGATTCGATTTGACAGTTGTCTTTAATAAACAAACAGAATAAAAAAAAACAGAATTTACAATTTGTGGAAAATAATTTTTTTTAATGGACAAACAAAAGTGAGTGGAAATTAGTAAGCTTATTTGAAAAAAAAACATACATTCGTACGTATTTACTTTCTTTACTTCCAGCAACAAGAAAATAATTTGCTTTGTTTACAATAATATTAAATTTTTACAGCTAGTGCAGATAAACTTGCGATAAAAATTAGAGAAGAGTGCAATTTTTCGTGCTTCGCAAGTAGATTCAATATGAATCTACTTGATTCGCTATTAAAATTTTGTATGGTGAAGCAAGTTGTTTCGCTCATGATTGGGGTGTGAAGCATGAATAGAGAGCGAAGCATTTACCGTGGAAACATAGTATAAGTTAAAAAAATCGAATAAGATTCTAATGCTAAGTACTTATTTAAGAACTAGGTCTATATCAGAACTAGGAAAGTATTGTAATATATGACCAAAAGAGAATAATTCCGATTCTATTATCTATATATATATTTTTTTACTTTACTAAATTTACTAAATCCACTGTTTACTCAAACACAATACAGAAACAAGATTTTAATTAGGCGATACGTCAATTGTCTAATAAATAGTGGATCGAATCAATCGTTTGTTTTTTTTGTACTTGCTAAATAGTTTGTTTAATTATAATTTCGGATTGTCCATTAGGTTATTTTTAAGTATTTAATTTTTAAGTTATTTATTTATTCATTTAATAGTTCATTAATGTGTTAATTTACTTATTATTTTATATATTTATTGGTTATTCTATTTATTCATTTACTTATCTTATATATTTCTAGATTATTTTATTTATTTTATTTTATTTATTATAGATTATTTTATTTTAATAATCAATATTTTATATTTTTATTGATTATTTTAATTATCTATATTTTATATATTTATTGATTATTTTATTTATCTATTTATATACTATTTCATATACTTATTTGTTAATCTATTTATGTATTCGTTTGTTTTTAATTCTAGTAAGACCGATTTTAGAGTATGGTTCCATTGTATATGACCCGCATTATATTTTACATACTGATCATATTGCATCTGTTCAAAAACAATTCCTTCTTTTTTGTTTGAAGGATATATACCGAGGATATGCATCACTTCCATCATATTCATCAAGATTACGTTTGATAAATTTGCCAACATTTGCCTTAGAATAATGCTTAACATCTCTTTTTTAGTAAATCTTATAAATGGAAATGTCTCCTCGGAATTTCTATTAAACATATAATTATTTAGTGTTCCCCAACGTTCACTGCGTCTCTATAACAATCTACTTTATGTTAAACCTTTTCGAACAAATTTTGCTATGGAAGATCCGTTTAGAAAATGATGTTGATGTTTTAACGAAATGTTTAATTTGACAGACTTTTCTTTAAATATAAATACCATAAAACGTAACATTATCTTAAATTTAAATAATAAATTGTACTAAGGTGTCAAAAAATATATATTTGTAAGGATTTTATCCATAGACTAAATAAATAAATAAAAAAAGGTGGCATGTCATAACGTCCAATGTCATAATGTCCATGGACGTTATGACACACCAATAGGTGTCAAAACGTCCATAGACTTTATGACACATATTGGTGTGACATAACGTCCACATATGGAGTGTCATAAAGTCCATGGATGTAGCGACACTTTTAGTTATGCCATAATGCCCATGGACATTATGTTAAAGTTTTTCTGCGTGACCGGCCTACGGCCGGGCTTAGGGGTTTTTAACTCCAGTATGTCTTAATTCTAGACGGCGGGGATCTCGAGTGCTCGGCCTCTGGCCGAGCTAAAAAGAAATAAACAAAAAAAGTCCTTCCCCCATTTTATAAAAATTAACATATCTTCCTCAAATTCTGGACGATCTGGCAACTACGGGTATTTTTGGAATCGTGAAGACATTTCCTTTCATTTGATACCAATATTGCCTAAGTAGGTGGCATGGGTCGTTTTTCACCCCCGCCCCTATTTAACAAAAATGGCCGTATCGGCTGCAAAAACCGCCCGATCTGGCAACTATGGCTATTTTTGGAATCGTGAAGACATTAGCTTTCATTTGATACCCATATTGTCTACGTAGGTGGGCCGGGTCGTTTTTCGACTGCCACACCCATAGGGGGCGTGAGCCCCCTTTTTCATTATGATTTTCGTACTCCTGGGAACATTCTGAAGGGGATGGCATATTTAGATTTTTTCTCTAGGGGTGTCCCCCATAAACTGAAATTCAGCCTGAAAAAACTATATGAGTATATTTATTTATTTTTTTATTTTCAAAAGTCTGGACGATATGACATATTTTAAAGTGACATATTATCCAAAAAAATTGTGGCGTATCGTCCATGGACTTTATGTCATTTTGAAATAGTCATAAAGTCCATGGACGTTATGACACCTTTTAGTGCGACATAACGTCCATGGACATTATGACATTGGACGTTATGACATGCCACCTAAAAAAAAAAATAAAATTCAAAATACATATATTCTCAATGCCTGTGGGTACCCTTATTGAAACAAGTATATTAAAATTCATTTAGCATTTAAACCGCATAAATTTAACACAAAAAGCAAATGTAGTCCTTAATTGTTTCTTCAAAAAGTGAGTGTTCATCACTAATAAACAACACAAACAACAATTAATTTAAAATGTCATAGAAGCTGTAGCAAAAAATGTCAAATCATTTTATTAAGGGTTGTTGCCAAAATAGTTAATAAATGAAAAAAGTTTAAAAATGTCACCAAAGCGAAAAGAATCTGTAGTTTCAGAACGTAAAATAATAATAAATTTGCGGAAATCGAACAACCCGCTGCGTAAGATTGGTTAAATAGTCAAAGGGCCTTACTTTACTATTAAAAAACTTGTTGACAAGTATAACAAAACAAAAAATAGAGCAAATAAATTGCCAAGATGCGGGCGCCCCCAGGCCCTTTCTAATGGTAAATAAGATATATTGAAATAAAAAAGATCTATGGAAATAAAGAAAAATCCGAAGGTACCGGCAACAATTATAACAAAAGCCTTTAATTCCAGTTTCAATAAAAGCGTTTGTCCAAATACAGTTTGAAAAGTGCTTCATGAGTCTGGGAAAAACCCCTATATCAGCAAATAATTAAGATCAAACGACTTTAATATGCCAAAGAACATCGAAATAAATCAAACGACTTTTAGAATAGAGTGTTTTTTTAGATGTATTGAACTTTAAAATGGAAAAAAACAAAGCTAATTTTTTTAAATTGACATGAAATTTACTTTACTCGAAAGATAATCTTCAGGCATTATAATTTAAATATGACTTCTGGCATATGACTGGCCCTATATCGGCAATAACGCCGAATGTTGTAAGCCCGAAAGGATTGACCACTTGAAGGACAACATTCGCCGCGTTATTGTCGATATACGGCCATAACTGTTGGACAAATTTATCCGAGCCAGCCGTGGCGGTCATATGCCAAAAATCTTATTTAAATTATAAAGCCAGAAGATTTTTTTTGAATAAATTAAATTTCATGTCAATTTAAAATATTATCTTTGTTTTATTCAAAGTTCTATTCATCTAAAAAAAACACCCTATTATGGAAGCGATGAAAGATGTAGAGTGTGGAGAACGCCAAATGAGGACTTTAAAGAAAAAAATTTGTGTCCAACTGCTAAACATGGGGTGGCTTAGTTCTATTGTGGGGATGTATGAGAGCTGGAGTTGAAAATTGATATATATTCGAGGGCATAATGGATCACAGGACATTTTATAAATTCATCTCCATCCCAGCATGCCAGAAATGGGTATTTCAGAAAACTTCATATTTACACAAGACAACGACTTATAAGTTATGTATATTGTATAACGCTTATTATGCTTTTGTGTTAGTTTTAAATATTACTTAAGATCCGCTGAAAATGCGATGTAAACTTTTTTTGTGCACAATAAAGTTAGCCTATAATATGTTGTTTTAAATTTATAGCATAGTTCTGTATAACGAGTGTATTTTCAGGCGAACGAGTGGTACACGGATGAGTTTCTATAATATACTCGTCTGACTTACGTTAGTTACCTTGGTAATATTGAGTTGTTATATTGCATTATTGCCAAATTATTTAATTAGATATTTTGTTTACTTTTTTCCATGTTATTATTCAATATTTTAATATTTTAGGGACAAGCCTAGAAACCAAAATAAAAATAATTTATGTGATTTGAAATTGCTATCAATTTTTTAATTTTGTAATAAATTGAATGAAAAATGTTTCAATTTATCGCAATTAACATTGAAAGTTAAGGTAGTGGACAACAGTTTATGCTGTAGAAATATACGAAATAATATATAAAATATTGTTTTGTGATGCACACAGGCACTTATTTCTACTCGTCTGTTTTTGACATTAGGACAATTGAAATTGCAATGTAGAAACCATAAAAAAGATAGTCTTACGTGTTTACTCAAGAGAATTGACACTAGTGTTATAGAACCACGCCCACTTAAAATTTCAGAAAAAAGTAGCCTATAGCTCCTTCCAGACATACAGAAATATACTGTGAAAATTTCAAGCAAATCGGTTCAGCCGTTTAGCCGTCTATAGATCCCAAACTAATAATAATCACTTTTATATATGGATATAGATTTAGAAAGCAACAAATTTTTCTCCACGTTTGCAATGAGGATTGGTTCAAGTAATTCAGCGAAAGCTTCGTATTTAATATTTACATGTGTATTTATTTTCTTATTGATATTTTATTATTTATTAACATTTTAATTTTCGGTCCCGGAGTGTATACATACATACATACATATGTACATAATCGTATGTTTATTAAACGTTTCGTTTAAGCATGTTTAAAATAATTTTGTTTTTAATCTATAGCTTAGTAAAACATGTATGTATATACGGGTATGTACGGGTACATATATTGAATGAATAATTTTATAAATATGTATTTAATGTAATTTATTTAAAACGAGTGTTACTAAAAATCAAATTTTCCAAAATGCAATTAATTGAAATAACTAAACAAAAAGCAACAATAACAATGAAGGTAAATATAACAAATTGTATTGTTATTTTTATTGTTACATACTGTGTTTTTGTATAAGTTATTTGCATATTCAACACACACGCATATTTGTACATATACGAGTATGTAGACATTTTGTAACGAACATACTCATTGTCACAATTTCTGGTGTGCGTAATGGTCCTTTTCGATGTCATTATTATCATCATAATCACCACAGAATGTCATTTATTATTTAATAAAATTTATAAATTATTTGGAAATTTAATTATTATTTGCACACATCGACAGTTTTTCTGTTGGGGCGGTTTTTCAAATTCTCATAATCATGCATAAACATGTTTTGTTGTTCAATATTTTAAGCAAACACACACAGACATTTACATTAGCACACATCCGCCTAAACACATTTGCAAATATTAATAAATATTGTAAACAATTTAAATCGTTTTGTTGGTTGTTGTGCTTCGTTTAATTATTTGTATTTGACCATTGTTATTAAATTTGTTGAATTATTTAAATAATACTAGTTATCTTATTAAGAAATAATTGATTTACATTAAATGTGTTATTAAGTCTTATTGTTGTTGTTTAAGAAAAATTCTAAATAATAATTAAATAGAGAGAAACAACACAGTGCCTTTGCTTGAAATCAAATACTTATTTATGTAATTTAAAAAGAACTTAAACTACTAATTTTTTCGACCATACATAAAATTGTAAAAACAGCTAAAAGAATGGAGAATGGATGATAAAAATATTTATCTTTATTAGCTCATTTAATTTTTCTTGTAATTGGTTATATTTTCTTACAAATGTGTTATATATTTTCCAATTATTATTGGTAATAATTTAATCCCTATTGTGCTCGGTCAGCCATCAGATTATGACATCATGATTGACCATTAATAAGTTCGAAACTATGACTTCTATATACATACAGATGTATATTTGTATTGTTAGTATTGAATTTCAACTTGATGGTGATTTTTATAAGAGAGTTTAAGTTATTTTCGGAAGTGAACTTTATATGGTGGCTATGCTCAGATATAGACTGATGCAAACGAAATATGGTTTTATAATTTTCGTTTGCATCAAACCTATGGTTACAGAATTTTGTATGAACACTGCTCTTCTATAGGCATTTATTTACCAGAGAGCCAAATTCCAGGAAAACATTTGTATGGCGGCTATGAGAAATCATGTACTGATTCTTACTTCGGCTAAGAAAAATCTCAAAACAATATAGTGCATAACTCATTTATAAACATCACTGTAAAGTTGAAATTCGCTGCAAATAATTCATATGTGAAAATTGTCGTACTGCAAGAGAATTAAAATGTTACATTAAATTTAACTTTATTAACTTTGTGAGACACTCAGGCAACAAAGAACAACATTAAAAGTATCTGATACTTGCTATATTGAGTAAAGGTGCCATCAGACGGGATGTATTTTACATATGTACTGTCAAATTTTCCATCTGTAAAAGTTGTACACATCGTGTGATACATATGAAACTTTGCATATGTAAAATACATGTGGAAACACATATGTAATTTTTTCGATTAGAACACGCTCTATTTTCCTGTGACAAACATAAACAAAACAGCTGTTTTGTTTTGAAACAAAATTGTTTGAAAAAATATATTGTAAAAAAAATTAAAGAAAATTAATTTTTAATAAATTAAATTGTGTTTATTATATTTATTGCAGTTAGATTGGCCAAAAGAAGCAATTATTGAAATTTATACACGTTAAAAAGTCAGCTTTTGTTTACATTTATAGGTTATGTCATACGGAAAAACATAAGCAGGTGTGATAGCAAAAATTATGAACCGTATGTAAAATGGAAATTTTGACATACATACGGAATTACATATGGGTAAGAAAAGTGACAGTACATATGTAAAATACATCCCGTCTGATGGCACCTTAAATGTTGTTACCAGTGATTTCTCAATTACGGTGATTAAAAAATATATTAGAGTTCATTTCATTACTGTCATAACAACACTTGCCAGAATTAAGTCACTAACTATTCTTCCTAGATATTCATAATAGATAGAGAAAATTATTGTATTTGTCATATTATTTGATATTTGATATATATTTAAAACATTCCCATAAAACACTTTCCCTTTTACGTGTTGAATAGGTGATTTCTTTGTTTTTACTTTATCTACTCTGATTTATATTCCATTTAATATAAAGGTATTTTTACACCTTGGGATTACAAATTTATAAAATATTTTACAAAATAATGTTGATTTCGTTATATTAAAAAAATGTTTATCAGAACATATTTGCACAAATATATGTATGTATTAATGTTTAGGTATGTTTGTTAAGTTATGAGTGAAATTTTCCAGGAATATTTTGGTTAATGTCTGCCAGTATGTTGTTCGTATATTAAAGTATAGGAATATTTATGTATGTTAGAGTATCCCGAAATGGAATAATTGTTTAGTATTTACAAAAGCAGATAAGATCGAATGTTAAAACTATTTTACAAATTATATTGAATTGAATTAATGAATTCAATTATAATATAATTCATATTAAATTAAACATATGTATAAGCATATATAACAAATACAACTAAAATTATATGGAATACGTTAGAAACGTTTTTCCAACTAATTCTTATAATCTTGTACCGGAAATAATTATCCAACTGTCCATTTAAGTTTTTTTTTTTTTGAAATAAATAATATTTCAAAGAAAAAATAACATTTTTAACTATATTCGGTCAACAGACCTCGCATTTCTTTGAACTTTATTTTCTTCTTTAAATTTATGTTTAAATTTATCGTATTTTTTTTTTGAAACTGCAGTCAGAATAAAATGTATTTTAAACAAAATTATTTAAAAACAACAATTTTCTCAAAAAACCCTCATTTATACGTTTTTGTAAAAAGGAAAGTGTTTTCTTTTCTGTAAAGAGAAAAGTCATATAAAATTTGAAACTGGATAATTCAGTTAATATTCTTATTACATATATTGAAGATCGTGCAGTTGACAATTGCATTTTTTATTATTTAAAACATATATTTGGTTAAACATGTGATTTAAAGTGGATATTCATATATATGAAATAGCATCCTAAGATATGAATAATACAATATACATACATAAAGATGGTGTATCCTTTTAACGCGGTTTTGTATTTAACAACTGATATGTGATTTTGTAGGATACATATTTGTCATTTATTCTCACCCTGGGGCCAAATTACCGCATTCGATATCGAGTAAAATTGATCGTAATTTTCTTATTTGAGATTATGGCATTCGTTATCGAGCAAGAAATTTAGTACATTTTATCATAATTTCGATATCGAAATCATTTTTCGATACGATAGCTCATTCGATCACGAATGCGGTAATTTGTCCCCGGGTCGCAATTTTAAATTGATTTTGATAGTTTTAAAACGATTGGTTCATAATTAGTCATAGCTCCATAAACCATAAATCTTTTAAACAAATTGTTATGCAAATAAAATTTAACACAAATAAGTTTCACATAAACAAACGACATTGTTATAAAATTGTTTGCTCCATAATTACTGATATATTCCATATAGTGCTCTTTTCTGAAAAAGAGTTTACTCATACTCGTATACTCAGTGTAGGGTATTATATGGTCGGTCTTGACCTACAATATTTTCTTACTTGTTTTTATTTATTTCAACAAATAATTTTGAATGTGTTTAAAAATTTCATTCAGGTCCGCACATATTTATTTTGAAATGGAAATCGATTTATAAACACCATAATGAATACATTTTTTAAACAAAAGAAAATATTTTAATAAAAAAATATATACAGTGGCTCTTAGCTTATTATATGCATTCCTAAAAAGAAAACTAACAAAACCTTAAAAAAGGAATTGGTGTCATTTAAAAGAAAAAATGTATAGTGTAACAAAAAATAATAATTTATTGCAAAAATGTACATTTTAATATATTAAAAAAACCAAATCATGCACTGTTTAAAATAAGCTGTGAGCCACTGATATACAAATATTATTTTATAAATATGTATATGTATATATTCGACTATATTATAGCAATTTCAACATTAAGTAAAGGTATGAATTTCAAAAGTTTGCTGGAGATATGCACAAAATTCTTTTAAAAACCGGAGAAAAATTAACGTGTACATTTTGTGCATATCTCGAGCCAATTTTTGAAATTCATACCTTTACTTAATTGTGAATAAAAGCGAAACGCGTTCATCGAGTTTCATGATTTATGTCTCATATTGTTCATAGACTTGACACTCTTTTACCGTTTAGGATTTTTTATGAATTAAAAATAAAAAAATTAAATTTTTTAGGCAAAAAATAGTTCTTTTCTTCATACATTTATTTATAACTGCGAAACTGTTGCTTATGTAGCGAAACATTGTATGAACAGATTAAAGGAATTGTAATTCCTAATTCCTATATATATATCTCGATTCCCCTTGGTGTCATCCCAACCCGATTTTGACTGTCGCCTAGTGCAAAATAAAGTCAGATAAAACATGAATGGCATTGCTGTTTTTCATTCAAATTATTATTTTATATCTTCTTCGAGGTTCGCCTGGTTCGCTATATCGGACTTTCCTTAAATTTTACATCTGTTTTATATATTAAATTACAATATTAAGAACCATCCAAAGCAAATCTATTTTATAAGGGAAGGTCTAATGCACATACATAATGACATGCTGATGCATACAAAGTCACGTATATATATGGAGAATTTCACGTCAAGTGACCCAATTTTAAAAATCGATGTCTTCAGATTTGGATGCAATTTGCACCACGGTTAGTACTATAATAGGCCAGACACAAATTTTCAGCTCTATCAGGCAAGAACTGCCGGAGTTATAGGGGATCAAAGATGGACATTTTGGTCAAACGGGGTTTTTTTAAAATGAGTGTAACTTTTCACTTATTGGTCCTAGCAAAAATTGTCCATAGGACTTTAGATAGCTATTTCTTCAGTCATTCCAAAATTTTTTTTTTTTAATAATATTTAATCATATGACCTACTCGGACGTAGTATAATCTGGAGGTGCAATTTTTGATGACTTTTTCCAACTTTTGTGACCGTATATAGGCAATAACGTGCCGAATGTTTTCCTCCAAGTGTTCAATCGTTTCGTGGTATCGGCGTAGACTAGCGACTTTAAACATAAATCACTTGACTGCTGACAAAATGGACGCCAGTTAAAAGTTCTATATATCAAAAAAAAAAAAAACACCCTTTATATGACCATTCGTGGAAACCTACACATGTAACATTTAAATAGGAAAATAATAAAACTATATATATACTATTAAATAAACTTAATATGTATATATGTAAATGCATATATACATTATATACATTAATACATTGTACATAGAACCTAATAATAAATAAAAATACATATTTCAATGTACTTAAGTTATATTTATATAATAGTAAGCGATTAATATGTAAATAGGTATTTAACATATTCATTTATCCATATTGTACACGCAGAGAAAAAACATGAGCAATGTTCTGTGCAGTAGTTTAAGAATGTTAATTATACAAGTAAATATATATTTAGTTATTGTAACCATTCTCATTGTCGCAGCGATTATATAATACTCAGATTAAGTAATATACTTATGAATGTATTTTTGAGCTCATAAGTCGGTGATAATGATGCATGGGCATGCTTTTCTTTGCGTGCAATATGTCTATAAAAGTGTGTGTGTTGTATATTACAATGTTTGCGTGTAATACTACACTGTGTAAATGTAAGAATAGATATTTAAGAAAATGTTTGTATATAAAATACTAAAAAAACAGAAAAACTATAAATCTAAAAAATTGCAAAGAAAAAGAAAAACTAAAATGTAATTTTAAATAATTTAATAATAAAAAAATTACTAGAATGTATAAATACAATAAAAATAAAACGAGTAGATCGGAAGAGTAAAACAATTGTACGTTATTAATAAGAAATACTATAAATAGCATTTAAATATGTTTTTTTCTCATTGGTTGAAATTTGTTAGTTTAAAATTGAATGAACAAAAATAATAAAAAATTAAAAGGAAACACAAGACATGATAACCAAATCATTCATTTGTATAAGTTTAAAGTTTAAATTTTTGAAAATAATGTACCTTTTGTAAATTTAATTCTTTAGTAAATAATTAAATAAATCAATAAATAAATAACAGGAAAAAGTATTAATACAAATTGAATGAAATTCATATAATTTTATTTTTTCAATGAGGCAATAAAACTATTAAAAAAAGGTAAGTGTAGATGATACAAATAAAGATTATTTTGCTTTTATTTCAGTTCGGAAATTTCTTAGCCTAGAACAAAAAAAAGTTAATGATTTTGGAAACTTCCATCAGTGCTATGAACACATGTTAAATTTCCTTTCGATCTGCCAACTCCTTTATATAGAAACAGATGTTCAAAAAAGACGCATTTTGGTCCATAACTCTGATTGTACTATACCGATTTTGCTGATTTTCAATACCAAAGTTACCTGCAAAATAGAAAATATTTTTGTGGAAATTTCGTTTAGCTAAGTTGTGTATTTTGGACGTGATAGAGTTTTACACAAACGGACAGACAGACCACAAAGTATACAGAGAGGACAATTTTGAAGTTTCAAAAGTGCCACAATCAACTACAATAAGGCAGTTCTCTTAAAAAGAGAACGAAAATATTTTGTGGTAGTATATTGGTAATGTGAAAAAGCAAAGCACTAAACGCAACAAGAATTTTGTGGACAAAACAAAATAAACAAAACAATTTGAGTTTGAATATTTGAACTGAAATTTTGTTTATCTGTTTGTGATTTCAATAACTTACTAAATTGTATTATAAAAATTGTTATACTTTGTGGTATGCATTGTGGAGTTTGTGCATTCGTTAGATGATATAAATTAATTTTTTATGATTGTATCAAACAATACATAACAAGTAAGAAAGCATGATAGGTCACGCCCAATCATATAATACCCTACACCCCGTATATGTATAAAACAGTTTTTCAGAAATGGGTGTTATATGGAAGATCTAACCTATTGTGGACCGATCAGCCAAAAATTTAGTGTCATGAATATAAATATTATATGTGTTAAACTTTATCTCGATATAAATACTTTTAAACAATTTATGGAGGTTAAAGTAAATTACGCAGAGGGTCTTATATGGGAGTTTCGCCTAATTATGAACCGACCATTATAAAATTGTTCCGTATTGTTTGTATACATATGAAATATATTTGCGTTCAATATTAATTGGATACCAACATTTTTGAGAAAGTTATGCTGTTTAAAGTGATTTTCAGAAGTGGGTCTTATATGGGAGCTACGAGTAATTATTCGTAGATGTGATTTGGCTTTATTTACCACTCATTTGTGATGAAATTTGTTTGGATACTTGCATAATTCAAACATTTATGATCAGTAAACCCCAATTTCGGTAGGGCATTTGTATGAAATAATGGACCGATTTCCACCAGTTTCAAGCCCATCTATCCTTGGGTCGAAAAAATACCACGTACCAAATTTTATCGAAATATCTTCAATTGCGACCTGTACTCTGCGCACAAGCTTTACATGGACAGCCAGCCAGACGGACGGACGGACATCGTTAAATCGACTCAGAAAGTGATTATGACTCGGTCGGTATACTTTAAGGTGGGTGCTGGACCAATATTTCTGAGCGTTACAAACATATGCACAAATCCAATATACCCTCCCCACTATGGTGGTGTCGGGTATAAATACTCTGTGCCATAAATTAATTTTATTGAGCCAGAAAAATAAAGAAAAATAGTAACAAAAAGAAAACAAAAAGGCAGTTCTCAAGAAAGAGACAAGTATAAAACTTTATTATCTTCCCTCTTCTGACACCTGTGTATACCCTGTGAGACAGACGGACATGGCACAATTGAATTAGAATTTCATAGCAATCAAGATAATTATACTTTGTTAAGTCTCAGATGAATATTAACAAAGTTTCACACGAAATTACAAACGCAATATACTTTCATTTACCACTTCTGAATGAGGGTAACTCAATAGAGCGCAAACATTTTTTTCGTACTTTTTTGAAATTCGAAATTCTTAAAAAAATGTATTTTCTTCATAAATATTCCATGAAATATTATTTTCTAATAGTGCGTATTTCTAAGAGCTAATACGAACATATTCAAAAATAATTTTTCCAGGAGCATAAAAAATTTAAATTAACGATAAAATTTGTTCAAGACAATATATGAAATTCAAGTATTAATTGGTAAAAAGTCGACAAAACCCCATTTTTTAAGGCGTATTAATTTTGGTATTTATTTAATTAATTAATTTTTTCAATAAAAATTCCATGAAATACAATTTTCTAACAGTATTACTAGAATTAATACGAATATTTTCGAAAATTATTTTTACACGGAAGGATCGTTACTTAATATTAACGAGCAGAATCACTTTCTGAGTCGATTTAACAAATTTAACCACAAATGAATAAATGAAGGTAAATCTTATGTAAAAATTTCGTGAAGATCGGTCCAAATTTAGTCGTAGGTCCCATATAAGGCCCACTTCCCGAAATCACTTAAAAGAGCATAACTCGTTTAAAAATGTTGCTATCCCAGTAATACTGAACACAAATATGTTTTGTGTATATATGTATATATAATATGGAAAAATTTTATGATGATCGGTCCAAAAAAAATCGAAGCTCCCATATAAGGCCATCTTCCCGAAATCACTTTAAGGACAATAAATCTCTTAAAAATGTCGTTATCCGAATAAAATTTAACAAAAATGAGTTTCTAATGTACAAATAGGATGACACCTAATTTTATAATAGTCAGTTCATAAATGGTCAAAACTCCTATATAAGACCCTCTTCGTAATTCACTTTAACCTAAAGATAAAGTTTAACAGACTAAATATTTATATTCAAGGAAGTCACGGCACTAAATTTTTGAATGATCGGTTCATAATAGGTAATATCTCCCATATAGCGCCCATATCTGAAAAACTGTTTTATTGATATACTGGGAGATAGTCCACTTTCTTACTTGTGTAAATATCTAATAATATGGATATTTACTAAATTAATTATAAATTTGACACAGATAGGTCCATTACTTATCATAAGTTCTATAGGGGACATTCCCGAAAATTTATTTAAATAGCTTAAATCTCAAAAATATGTTAGTATAAAAATAAAATTTGCAACAAGAAAGTGTCTTACAAATCCAAATCACACAAAATTTTGTGGTGATGGTTCATAATAAAGTATACATAGAATATAATACCCCTTATAATGTAATAATATTATAATATAATACCACATATAATATCCGTTTTCCGAAAACACTGCAACGGACATAAATAAATTGTATGGATGAGAAATTTATTATACCTTACACCACAATAGTGGGGAAGGTATATGGGATTTGTGCTGTTGTTTGTAACGCCCATAAATATTGGTCCAACATCCACCTCATCGCCTCAGAATCACTTTCTTAGTCGATTTAACGATGTCCGCATGTCCGTCCGTCTGGCTGATCGGTTCATAATTAGGCAAAGCTTGAAAATCTCTTAAAAATGCTGGTATAGAAATTAAATTCAATGCAAGTAAATTTCATATATTCCTAAATCATTATGCCAAATTTTATGATGATCGGTCCATAATATTTTACAACCTCCATATAAAACCCACTTCCGAAAATCACTTCAACGACCAATAATTTCTTAAAAATGTTGGTATACAAATAAAATTAAAGACAAATAAGTTTTATATATACAGAAACCATTATACCTTATTTTATAACGGTCGGGTCCACTATTAGTCAAAGCTATCATATAAGACACCCTTCGAAAATCACTTTAACACTTATAAATCTTTTAAAAGTGTTTATATCGAGATACAATTTAATAGAAAAAATACTCATATGCAAGTCTTGACACAAAATTTTTGGATGGTCGGTATAAAATAGGTCATAGCTCCCATATAGCGCACATTTTTGAAAAACTGGTTGTAGGGTATTATAGGGTCGAACTTGACCGACTATACTTTCTTACTTGTTTTTCTTATTGCTAATTGATATTATTGAACATTTGGAAAAATAAACATTTTTTTATCTCTAATATCATCATATCAATTGAATCTCTTGTTAAGTCGTTATTTAATATTATTCAGTAATAAGCTGTTTACATTCTAAAAATCATCCCAATATTTCCGTTTAAACACAAAAATACCGCAAACACATGTAACAATAAACCGAATATTTGTTAACAAATATCTTTTTAAATCCCTTGTCAGTGAAAAATGTCCAAAACCAATGAATTATTTTATTTGATTATTTCGTTCGTAGAATCCTTTTATTTTTAGCAGTGCTATATTCTATATATATACATTTACCCATGAAAGAAAATGGTGTTTGAATTAAAAACATCTTATTGGTTTCTTGTCTCTTTCAATAATAGAAAAATTAAAACAGACATCATGTTAAAAATCGAAATGATTGTGACTTTTTTATTAAACCTCTCAATTGAAGGATGCAAGCAAGCACACATACGAGTATAGAAACATTAAGTTTGGTATTTGTAAAATGATTCCTTTTAATCCGTCAATTGAATAATCATTTTTCTAAATGGAAACTTTTAGCTGTTTTTAACCTTTTTTTGTTTATTATCTTCTTTACTAAAGATGATCCCAAGGGTCAATATGTCGGTGTGTATGACTGGTAAATGATGTTGTATGTGTTAATGCTTTATTATTCGCATAAAAATCCAACACAAATATGACAGTAGTACAATTTTTCATTTAGTAATAGTTAAAAATGTAAGTTTAGGAATTTAGACTAAACTATATCATCACGATAATGATATAATACGTTAAATAAAGGTTGATTTTTTTTAGATGTATAGAACTATAAGTCGGCAACACCTTTTTAACTGGCGGTTATTTTGTCAGCTGTCAAGTGATTTATGTTTAGTTTGGTTTGTTCGACTGACGCCTGAACAACGCTTCCAAATTGTGGAAATTTATTTTGAAAATCATGGTTCTGTTGAGACACCGTTGCATCCAGTAAAACTAACCCTTTGGTGTGCTTTATGGGCCGGTGGAACAACTGGTCCGCACTTCTTTAAAAACGATTCTGGCCAGAACGTTACAGTCAATGATGACGGCTATAGAGCCATGATTACTCACTTTTTCGCTCATCAACTGAACAGTCATGATCTGCAGGAGTTGTGGTTTCAACGAGATGAAAAATTCTTGGAAAATTGCACATCCAGATTAGACTACGTCCGAGATAGCCGTGGCAGTCATATGCCGAAGTCGTATTTAAATTATAAATTTCAAATAAAGTAAATTTCATGCCAATTTAAATAAAATCATCTTTGTTTTATACCATTTCAAAGTTCTATAAGGACAAAAACACCCTTTAGAAATGTGGGTTATTAATGACAATTTTAAATTTCTTTTACTAGAAGTGATTTTCGTAATTGGACTCTATATTGGGGCTTTGGTCATATATCCAGCGATCCAAACAAAATACGATTTTCTGAATTCTATTTATTCAAAACTTCTTTCTGATAAATTTTGTATAGGCATTTATGTACCATAGAGCCAAATTACGGGAATACTTTTGTATGGAGACTATGAAAAATCATGAACGATTTGAAAATAATAGCTTAAAAATCGAGGTTGTCTAAAACTTTGGTCTATAACTCGGATCATAAGGACCGATTTTGCAACACAAAATATTTCGGTGAAACAAAAAATGTTTGGGAAAAATTTCATTGTTCTAAGTCTTTTCTTCGAAGCTATATCGTGCCTTCAACAGACGGAAGAACATGGCTAGACCGTCTTATACGAGTATATATTATAAATGCCTTTGTAAGTTTGTTTGTTTGGTCCTCAATCACGCCTAAACGGCTAAACCGATTTTATTGAAATTTGAAACGTAATTTTTTTCAAAACTGGACCACGTCGGGATAAAAAGGGGAAACCCGGTAAAGCCAAACGGCTAAAAAAAATTATTGAAATTTAGAACGCAGGTAAATCTATTTGCAAGACTTGAATTAGGAAGTGATAAATTGGGTAAAAACTGGTAAAATTTAATATAACGTTGATACCGGGACAAAACGTCAAAAATTTTTAAAATTTGTCTCTGAAACAATGATTGTCTGTATTATGAAGAAACAGCATTTTTATTTTACATTTCTGTTGTCACAAAGTTGTGTATTAGAAGAGTAGTTCTTTGTAAGTCTATCTTCAAGGGGAATAAAAACGAATAAGAAGTGAAATTTTGTGCGTAATCTTAATAAGTGATCTACAGACTAGAACTTTTAAATATTGATATATTAAAAGACCAAAAACTTATTAAAAACATACAAACTGAAAGGGTAAAAAAGGGTAAAGATTTGTGTTTTTGTACTTTTTTCGTTCCATTTGTATCTGTTGTTTTAAGACAACGAAATTTTTGAGAAGTTAATTTTTCATAATACGACACCTAAATAATAATAACGGTTAAGAATGGGAATTTTGCATTTCTTTGAAATGAATAACTAACAGACTTGCAGTTCTAAATATGGATTCTTACAATGAAATTTAAGTTAAACCTAAAATTAGAGGACCAAAAAGTGAAAAATTGTATACTTGGTACTTTTTGTATACTTTGTTCTAAACTAAAAATCTGCAACTTTTAAAGATTATTAAGCACATACGAATTAAGTATATTTAAGGGATCAAAAGTTTAATAGTCTACTAGCATTGATGACCTTAATGTTTATAAACAGTAGAATTACATACATAGAAATACTTAAAAAGGGGAATCGGGTAATCTGTTCCATTAATGATGAAACAATTTATTAGCGCACAATTCTTAATACCAATTAAGATCTTATACATTATGGCCAAAGACGTGAAAATAACGAAGGCTATTCAAATTTTAACAATTAACAAGCTCAAATATACGTTTAGAATGGGAAAATTAAGAAAACAAATTTTTCGAAATAGTTAATGAATTTGCTCCGAAAAAATGCTGTCCCATAAAAGAATTTGAGTTGTGTGAATATTTTTTTTTCCTACAGAATAAACTGCCACTTTACGAAACATGCTTCCTTTGTGTGCTATTCTTAAAACAGATTACCAAATTGTTAAATGATCAGCGGCCAGGAATAAACGATCAATAATATCCCGGGCATCGCCGATTACAAAAAGCTAGTTACTTATAAATTATACCACGTACCGATGAGTGTGCTTGTATTCTAAAAATTGGTTACACATTGACATTTTCGTTTCATAAGTATAAATAACATTTGCTTTTCTCTTTTTAAGAATTGCAAGAGACTGTATTAAAAAAAAAAGGAAAACAGCTATACGAGTGTTTAAGCAATATCGAATCAAAAAGATATTCAAGCAACAACAACGTTATTGTGGTACGTAGTAGTTCATGTGGTACTATTAAATATGTATGTCTAAGGGATGCCAATCCAAAAATCCCGATCCCGAAAATTTCGGAAAACTGGTATTGGTTTATAAATTCATCAAAAAAAATTAAATTTTACAGAAGTATGTGGAGAAATAAAGGTAATTGATGTGCCTACGGTTTTTGGAATTGGAAATTCCTATAGAATAGCATTAATAGATTTAAAAGCTCATCAGATGACGGAAGAAGAATTTGTTTTACTTAAACAAATTGTTGTCATTTTAAATCCGGTTAAAGTAACTGATGAAGCCCTTTATAGCAGTGATAAATCTCTGCCGATCTTCCACTTTTATTAAGGCTCAGAAATACCAAAGATTGATTGCATATTAAGCGATGAACTGATGAAATCTCTGCATAAATGAAGCCAAGAAAAAAGGATGATTTAGTCAACACTTTTTAATTTTTAAAAAAATTGAAGAGTAAGTTTGATAATAAGATAGATTTGTTATTAGAAATTGATTATGAAACGAATGAAATAATGAATGCAATTGCAATACTTATAAATGTATGTAAAAAACCTAATACTAATGTATGTAATGATTGGACTCAAATATTGAATAAGAAATATAATTATTTGTTTTGGAGAGTGAGAAAGAATTTTTTATGCAATCAGCATACAACAATTTTGCCCACAAACGGTGTGAATGATGTTTTTCGTCAGCTAATTTATTGGTAACAATATTAAAACAAGATTCTCTTTACTTTAGATGCCTTAATATGTTCAAGGAGTTTCTTTAGGTCAAACGATAATTAAGCAATAAACTAAGCAATAGTTATCCTTTAAGAAATGTTTTCCTAGTTATTATAATTCACAAATTTATTTATTATTTTTAAATATAATATACATTAGTAGGGAAATATTAAAAATAAAAAAAATTATAAATCTGACCACAAGCTCGATAAATTATAATTATTAGATATTCCACATAATTGTGAATAGCCAAAGGAACAGATGTTGTAAAAATAGTTAAATACAAAGTAGCAATTCTAACAATTATTACAATATCTTGTACGGACTTTTGTTTCAAAAATACAATTAGAGTGTTCTGGAAACACAAACACTAAAAATCAATCAAATTCAAGATTGTCGATTAAAGGTTAATTTAGTTATTGTTCACATATGTGGGTCATGCCATCTCTGGCGGGAAGGTTTGACACTCCAATCTTGAATTTGATTGGTTTTTAGTGTTTGTGTTAAGTTTTGGGTTTTGGTGTGTTCTGACATGTATAGTAAAATTTTATGACCAACATTTGTGTAGAACATTTCATCCCCGCCCTTCCCCTTTTTCGGGGTGTTTTTTACAATTTCTTAGAATAAAGCCAAAAATGCCGTTATGAGAGGGGAGTTATAGGGTTAATATGTTCTAAAAAATATTTGCCATATCATTATCTACAAAAATGCTAAACATACCCTACATCTCAGACGTAAAGAGAACATAGTTTTATATACCGATATGCTGCAATAACAGGCCAGAGCTGTAGATAAGTTACTTTTTTGAAAGAAATAGTTTTTATTATTAATAAACCAATTTTATTTAATATGAAAAAAAAACCGAAATCCTGAAAAATCCTGGGATTTACATTTATAAAATCCCGAATCCTGGAACTTAAAAAACCAGTCCTGTTTGGCATCTTTAGTAGGTATGTATGAAGTATGGGGTATTGTAAGTACAAGAGGTATTGCCATATATAATCGTAGATATGTATAAACGAGAGAATGATTCGAAAACCCTGAACACTTGCTGTCATTTGTTTACTTTGATAAGGATTTTCAATATTGAGAAACTTATATATCCCTTTATTATTCTGTGTTTCAAACAAAATAAAAACCTACAGGGGGTCGTTTTAATATAATGTCAACCAATTTAATCAAAATATCAACTTAATTTTAATTTTATTATACAAATATACACAGTAAGTAAATATGTATGTCTTGTCAAGAAAAAACCAAAATTATACAGAAAAAGGGATTTGTTTATATACATATGTATGTATGTACGAGTATTGAACACGTACTTGAACACACATACAAATCGCTGACTTAAAACTATTTCGGGCTTGTAACATTGGATTGGCTTTTAATTTGCAATATAAAAAATTATTTAATAATATGATAATAATAATAATACAGACTGCAAAAAAATCAATAAAGTTCGAACAAACCCTTATCATGCAAGAAAACAATTATTTTAGAAATATGTACATACATACATACATATGTATATAAATACATATGTAGAAAGTGTCTTTTATGCAAACACTGTGAGATTGGTTATTATTATCGGTTTTTAAGTTTTGTCTGATAAAATTTTTTAAAGTAGTAAATGTTGATTTTTATTTTATTTAAAGTTTCAAAAATATAAATTTTTTTAATTTTTCTAGATTTTAAACGGTGTTAATTTTTTGTTTAAAGTTTATTTACAAGGAAATTTAGGGCTTGTATATTCAAGGGGACAAACTAGTATAGTACTCAGTTCCTCCTTTTCCGCAGCAATTTTGATCAGGTAACGAATGTTTGTTGGCTTGAAAGGAAGATTTATCTTTGTAAAAGTATTGTTTCAAAAATTTTACACGAAAACTTCCAATAACGGCCATATTTATACGTCATATGAATATTAATGCAAATTTATAGCTAAAAACTACTTAACAAAAATAATATTTATAAACCTGAACCTATTTTAATTTTGCTAACTAATTAAACTATATACAATTCAATTAATCTTACCCAATACTTAAATACTCTTCATTAATCTTATTTTGTTTTGCTAATACTACATTTACACCTACGTAAAATCTAGTACTTAAGAGAGCGAAATCTTGTTTATTTCTACAAAATCTAGGTCGCTACTTATGGACCGATCATCATAAAATTCTACCATACCATATGTATATGTACATATGTATATATATATATATTTGTGTACAATATTATTTGGATACCAACATTTTTAAGGGACAGATCTTTACGAAATTTGTAGATGTGATTTAGCTTCATGTAGTACTCATTTGTGATGAAATTTGTTTGGTGCCTTGCATAATTCAAACATTTATGATAGTTAAACCCCAATTTGGGGAGGACATTTGTATGGGGGCCATGTGAAGTAATGGACCGATTTCACCAATTTCAATCCCATCCATCCTTGGGCCGAAAAATTGCGACCTGTACTTTGCGCACAAGCTTTACATTGACAGCCAGCCAGCCAGCCATTCGGACGGACGGACGGACATCGTTAAATCGACTCAGAAAGTGATTCCGAGTCGATCTGTATACTTTAAGGTGGGCGTGGCACCAATATTTCTGGATGTTACAAACATATGCACAAATCCAGTATACCCTCCCACTATGGTGGTGTAGGGTATAATAAATAAATAAACCTTTGTGGAAATGGATAAACCAGTAATAAATAATAGGTATGTAAATTATTATATTAATATAAACTGCAATGCTACAAGCGAGCTTAATTTACAGAAAACGTACCTACAAAAAGAAGAAGCAGTGGAATACAAACGAAGAGTCTCTTTTAATAACACTTTGGGGAAACCACATTGGAGAGCTTCGATGATGTAGAAGGAATAGCCATATATTTCCCATACTGACGTGTGTCCATTCCAACCTCCTATATAATAATTTCGTGTAGTACATTTGCAGAAGTTTGTGAAACCTTATGTTTACCAAATGCTGCTGTTTCTTTTACGCAAAAATTTTAATTCCAATTGTTTTTTCAGATCTGGATGTAAAATATAATAAAATTTGTTTTTGTCTCTCCATTTTTGTTATTAAAGCTATGTGTCCACGATGGTCAGATATTACAACGTTGTCCAAAAAATGTGCAGAAAATGTGTAACAACCGTGTAAACTTAAAATTGTTGTCTTCCAACGTTGTAAGAAAAAGCATTTTCAGTACATTTGAAGACAAAAATATTTTCTAAATATTTAAATATTTTTTCGTGTAGTAAATTTAAGAATTAAATTAAAGTGTGCTGCAAAACGAATTTGACAATGCCACACAACAATCTGACAACCGTGTAAACTGACAATTTCGGTTGACAGATAAATGCATTGTGTGACGATTGTGAAATTGTTAGTTTTCTTACAGTCGTGTAAACTGACAATTTACCTTTTGCTAACAATTTTTCAATGTCAGTACATTGCTATAATTGATGTTCTTCTTCAATCAGCTGTTTTTATTATGAAAATGAAATCCAACAATATGTCAAAAAGTAGTAGTGTAAACGCCAAAAATTTTCTTTAAGATTTTAATTAAAATCTGCTAGATTTTGCGTAGGTGTAAATGTAGTATAACAATTAAAATATAACATCATAATCTACATCGTTTTTTATACCCTACACCACCATAGTGGGGAGGGTATAATGGATGTGTGCTGATGTTTGTAACGCCCAGCACCCACCGATCGACTCAGAATCACTTTCTGAGTTGATTTAATGATGCCCGTCCCTCTGGCTGGCTGTCCATGTGAAGCTTGTGCGCAGAGTACAGGTCGCAATTTTGAAGATATTTCCACAAAATTTGGTACTTGCTATTTTTTTGGCCAAAGGATAGATGGGATTGAAACTGGTGGAAATCGGTCCATTATTTCACATGGCCTCCATACAAAAGTCCTGCCCAAATTGGGGTTTAACTATCATAAATGTTTGAATTATGCAAGGCACCAAACAAATTGCATCACAAATGAGTGGTACATGAAGCCATATCACAGCTACAAATTTTGTGCAGATTGGTCCATAATTACTCGTAGCTCCCATATAAGGCCCACTTTAAAGATAATAACTCTCTCAAAAATGTTGGTATCGAAATAATATTTAACACAAATATATTTCATATATATACAAACAATATGGTAAAATTTTCTTGTGATCGGTCCTTAATTAGTCGTAGCTACCATATAAGGCTCACTTTTGAAATTCACTTTAACGATCATAAATTTCTTAAAATATTGGTATTCAAATAAAATTTGACACAAATAAGTTTGTTATACACAGAAATAATAACACCTAATTTTATAACGGTCGACCCTCTCCGTAATTCACTTTAACCTCCATAAATCTTTTCAAAGTATTTATAGCGAGATCAAGTTTAACACATATAATATTTATAGCCACAGAAATCAAGACTATAAATTTTTGAATGATCGGTCCATAATAGGCTATATCTCCAATACAACGCCCATTTCTGAATAACTGGTTTATACATATACTGGGTGTAGGGTATTATATGGTCGGGCTTGACCGACTTTACTTTCTTACTTGTTTTTTGTTTATTTCATTTTTATTTTGTGTATAATGATAATAATTTTTAAAATCTTATGTAACGAACTGGAGTCTACTTTACCGTAAACATTATCCCTGAGCACGGCCGGAATATTAGGTAGCGCTGTCTCCAGTATGGAAGGATCCACCACTGGTCATAGTCAAGCAATAAACATAAGGCTTATTTTGTTATACCTTCTTATCTTTTTACATATAAAACATTTTTGAATTAAGCCTTTATTGTAAAGTCATCCCGTGTAAGGTTGTTTTAAAACTAATTTCGACATGTGGAATTCAATTTGATCTTTTACAGAGGGCTCAATCGAAAATTCTTAGCACCATGATGGGAGTTTCATGGTATACATATAAGAAATGAATGCATGCCATTGGTTGAAGAAGAAAACCCCGCTTGCTAGTCTTACTAATAATTGCGAAATTTATTTTTCTACATGAAGAAAAATTCGACACAAAATTTTTTTTTATTTTCTTTAGGAAGTTGGAAAATATGAATAATGTGGATATAAATAGACAAGTACATATGTATATATACAAATGTATATTTATACATCTGTACATATGTGTGCAATTTCATTGATATCCTTAGTAAACATTGTTTACGTAAACAAAAAGATTTAATGATAAATTGCAGAGATTTGCATTGTGGCTATAAATGTATTGTAATAAATTATTCATTGACAAAATTGTATAAGCATATGTACTCGTACAGATGTATTTATAAGTAATATACAATGACATTACAATGAAATTTAGCGACAGATTTTTAGGGTTGGTTTTCCTTTAATTGATTTTAGGAATTTTACCGCGTGTTTATAACTTTTAATGATTTAATTGTGTGAAATTACAAAACATATATTTTGTTTTTGTAATTGGTCTATAAAAAAAATTCCAAAACGACAATTTCCTCTTTTTAACTCAAAGTTCTTCATATCTGAACACAATAAAGACAATAATTAGAAATCATATTAAAGTCTTATTATCTTTGTCAGTTGCAACATTATTTCAATTCAAAACTGTAGTCTTTAGTTTTAGTTATTGAATTTGAATATTTATTGTAAGATCTACGATGTATGAAGTAAAGGTAGGTTCAATAAATAAATAAAAAGCAACAAAAAACGTCTATATTTAGTTTTTGTCTGATCGAGAAACAACAATAAAGCTTTATTTCATAGAAGTTAGGCATATTATAGCATCTACCAAACTGACTTATTCAACTTAAAAAAAATAAACTGTATAGGTAAAAGCAGTTTCTCGGAATACGTTCGTATTAAATTGTATTAACTTTCTAGTTGTTATAAAAATGCTAAAATTAAATTCTTGCTATCCATCAATATCATCAATCATTTTATAAAAAAAAGAAAAAAAAAATTATGATAAAAAAAAATAATTGTTATGAATTGTCAACAAAATAAAAAAATAAAGGTAAAAACCTTAATTGAATATTATGATTTTCACATTCAATAAGTTGTTGGTCATGGGCAAAAGAGAAGCAGCTATTTTAAATTAATACATTGTAATTCAAAATGCTAATTCAATCCTGCAAATTCAGTGATTATTTGACATAAATATATTTTCGATTTCATTGAATTATGCTAACAAAATAACCATTACTTCAATCCCGGAAATGAATATAGGTGTTTATGGCCTAATAAAAAATATATTACTAAGGTTCTGTAGATTTATTATACCCTTCACCATCATGAGAAGGGTATATATAACTTTGTCCTTTCGTGTGTCATATAACCAGTGTAGTTTTTGTATTTCTTATTACGTTTAGGTGGAGGGTATTTAAGATTCGGCACAGCCGAATGTAGCATTCTTACTTGTTTTTCATTATGATTGTCATATCAATAATAGAATTAGCATATATTAGAAAATAAGTCCGCTTTCACACTCTTCAATTCTGTCTCATCAGGGCAAGTATTTTTGGGTGAAAAGGGAGAAGAGAATAAAAGGAGTACAAACTTGACACTACTAGTAAATAAATTTTCGTAAACTCAGAAAGTGATTCTGAGTCGATCGGTATACTTTAAGGTGGGTGTTGGACCAATATATCTGGACGTTACAAACATCAGCACAAATCCAATATACCCTCCCCACTATGGTGATGTAGGGTATAAATATTATAAATAAATATATGTATGTATGTGGCATGTTCAACGAATATACCCTTCAGCAGCGGTATACACATTTATCCAAAGAAAGTTTCGAATTTCAAGTCAATTCAATTCAAACATAAGTAGATATAAACGTAACAGTATATAACAATATTTTGACAAGGATAAGGCACTTACTAACTGTCCTGCTTGGTAATGTAGGGCATAAAAGTATCAACAAAACAGTTTTGACAAAAAATAACTTTATTTAGGTTGCATATCAAGACCATATATTTCTATAAAAGGTGAGGGGTACAAAAAGAGAAAGTTAATTAATCATTTCAGTAATATAAACAGTTATTGTTAACATTTTGTTAAACATACCTTTTCTAATTTACATATTAATTCTAATTATCTTTTTGAAAGTTGTTTTATAAATTAGTATAAGTCTCAGGATTGAACACATAAATATCTACATAGAGTCTATATCATAGACTAAGATTAAAATCCATTCCTTACAGTTAACACTAGGGATGCCAAACTGGACGAGATTTGCAAATCATGGGATTTTAAAAAAAATTGGATTATTAATAATAAAAATTATTTATTTATTTCCAAAAAGTAACCTACATGTATTAAATATAAATAGCTATAATTTTTAAATTTACTAAAGCTTTATACAGCAAATTTAGTATTTGATATACAAAATTTTATAAACTATTATTAACACAGTGCAAGAAATAAAATGGGAATGGGATGAGACCAATTGCCAATACAAATGAAAGTTGATATTATCCATAAAAAGGGTTTTTAGTTCAGTACGAGATTTTTTATACACATTTGAAGTTGGTGATTTTGGAACGATCATTGACAATTTTATAAAATAATGCCCTCCACCACCATAAGTGGTGAATGAGGATATATATATATTATATTGTAATTCCGCGTATAACACTGAGAAATATTCATCTGAGACCCAACAAAGTATATACATATATTCTTGATCCTTATAGAATTCCAAGTCGATTGAGCTATGTCCGTCTGTGTGTCTGCTTGTCCGTCTGTCTGGCTGTGTAAAAAACTTTCACGTCCAAAAGCGATATCAATATGGAGCCTCTATAATATCTGTTAAGGTATATTTAGTTGGAGATTTGACAGCAGAAGCACATCCCTAAGTAGAAATATCGGAGTCAATATGTGGCCCATATAAACATGATCTCGCAATTGCCTTTATTCTTTCAATATCTTGTTGACTCCTATGCGGTTGCTTTAATAGTTTAGTTTTAAATTCAGTCGACTGAAAAATAGTAACAATTTCGGATCAACTTTTTTAGGGTATTACGCTTCAACTGATACGGATGCAATTATGAAATCTTCTTCGTCGACCGTGAGCAAAGTAAACTTCCGACCGTAGATTATTTTGTGGAATTTTGTGCATGCGTATACAATAGCCAAGGCTTATTTCTCTATTTGGCTGTAACGCTTTTCTGTAGATGTTATAGCACGCGAATTGATAAATTACTTTATCTGGCATTGAATGATAATACCAACCATGAACGCATCTGCAGCCACTGTTATTGGCAAATCGGAATTATAATGCCTTAGAAATAATGGTGAAGTTAAATGCTTCTTAAAATCCTAAAATGATTTTTCGCATCTATTATTCCATCCCAGTCAACATCTTTTTTTAAAAGTTCGTCTAATGAATGACGAGCTGTCGTAGTTTTTGGCAAAAATTTTGCATAATAATTTACGGCTCCTAAAATTGATCTAAGCTCCGGAACATGTGTTGGTCCGGGTAGATTTCTAAAAAATTCAAATTTCGTAATAGAAGGATGTATACCTTCAGAGTTCAAAATATGACCAAGGTAGGGGAGAGGGGGCACTTTAGAACACTTTTTGCTTTCAACCGACATAGGATAGGTTAGAAGGTCGTTGTGAGGTTGTCCCCACACCACCACCCAGAGACCAATACGGTCCATTGTGATTTCAACCGATATAAAAATTTATATTTTTGAATTATTGACTTTTTGCATAATTTAACTAATATACATATGTATATGGAAATAAACTTTAGATTAAGTCTACAAGTAACTTATTTTTAGTTCGATTTGCATTTTTTTTTTATTTTTTTAATGGATGAAGTCATTGTGTTTAAATGTGCCCCCATACGGGGCAGCTTTGAACTAGGCTGGGGCAGTTTTGAACGGCAAATTTTTCTTGTAGCGCTTATGTCCAAAAATAACATAAACAGTTATATGTTTTATATATATAATAAATTCGATTTATTTATTAAGAAAAACATAAACATTAACAATTAAAAAATAAAAAAAATTCAGCTCAAAAATAAGTTTTATATTATTAAGACGGAAAAGGCCTTGCGATTTCAGGTGACATTAAATTTCCCTTTAAAGCATCACGATCAGCATTGGATTCGTCATTTTCAGAAAATAAGAGAGAATCATAAATGTTTGGTACTTTGGTTGATAAATTAACATGTTCAAAGGTGCCCCCTTTTTCTTTGTTCAAACCTGAACTGGCTTGCCATTTCACAGAAATTTATAATAAATATTTTTTTTTACATAAATATCAAATAACTTAACTTAATTTTGTTTGAAATGAATTTTGGACTGCAATAAATGTCTTTCACGAAAGAAAACGATCACTGAATACTTCTTACACTCTTACAAACAAATAAAAAAATTTACCATGGCACTGCGAAAACTTGTTCACCCAGTACCCCTCTCTCATATTTTATAGAAGTCTTAAACATTTCACACTTATGCCAAGTAATAGTTAATCCGCAGTTATTAAAACGTTCAAATACGTCCATTACAAGCTTATGATGTCATTAAAATACGTAATAACTCCGTTTAGGCCAGATAAAATGGTTTTCAATGCTTGTTGAAAAGCACCAGGAACAGACATGACAGCGAAAGGCAATCTATTATATTTATATAAACTCTTACGTGTGTTCATGGTTAATATCTTCTTGGCCTCATCATCTACTTCAAATTTGAGATAAGCATCCGATAAATCTAATATAGTGAAAATTTTACAATTATCATTTTTGAAAACATATCATCCACGTGTGGAATTGGATACTGATTTTTTTTCTATACACGAATTCAGTCCCGTAGAATAATCCCCCCCATATATGAATCTTATCATTAGATTAACGTACCACTATAATTGGGGCGGCCCATTCCGAATGTGTCACCGGTGAAGCTTCAAGACGATTTAGCTCTTCTTATGTAATATCGCATAGGGTACTGATATTTTTGGCTGAAGCACCGGCTTACAATTCGACTTTATTTCCAAATGTATTTTCAACTTTTTGCAATGGCCTGTTAAAGCCTGTAAAACACATGGAAATTGTGCTTTAATATTTTCAAAAATAGTCTCCTTATTCATGTTTGTTGAAATGCTTAAGCAGGTTTTATTTATGGGATATATCAATCCCAAAAACATTCAGTATTGCGGATTCTGCGACATAAATCGTTGAGGGTATAGATTTTTCTAAATGATGAATTATTGTTTTAAATTTTCCCATAATTACTATATTATTATCAGAAGCACAAGTTGGATCGCGTAAACAATTGACAATTTGTGGTGATCCAATTTTGATCCAGTTTGGTTTTGATATAATGGTAATATCAGAAGCGGTATCAAGCTTCTTCGTAAATCAGTGGGGTCCCGCACCTCTTTGATATGTGGAGCTGAAACGACAGTACCTTTTTGGAAAGTATATCTCTTATTCGAATGTGCATGATAATTACTAGCCTTTTGTTTATCACTGTGTCTAAAACATGCACAGTAACCATTCTTATGATCGATTTTTTAGCATATTTCGTGATTAGAATAATTACAATTAAAAATCTTTTTACTTTATTAATTCGGCTTGAGGTCTCTTTTATTAAAAATATAAAAACTCTTGCTCGTTTTTAATTTTTCTTATATTTTATTTGTTTACACAGTGAAAGAAACTTAAGACATTAAACTTAAGACATTAACGAAAAAGTGTTTTTATATTTTTAATAAAAGAGACCTCAAGCCGAATTAATAAAGTAAAAAGATTTTTAACAATATAAAAGGTCTACATAGCACATATAAAACAACAATAATTACAATTTTTAACAAAATACATTGCACCGCATTGTCTATTAGGTGAATAATTGTTACTTGTTGACTGGAAATTCTGCTTATTGTATATCTTCAGAACTTGGGACTCCTCTGATAACACCACACTGACAAATGGACATGGAATTTCTACCAGCTTAACGTCTTGCTGTAGCGATTGGAATCATTGAGGCTCCGCTAGAAGAACATCAAGTTTAAGAATTTCAGAAGATGTTTCCAAAGGGTCTAAAAGTTTACTACGTAAATCGGCATCTTGAGTTCATCCCGTGTCATTTGATCGTGAACAAAAATATCATATTGTTTATTTTTCAGACATTTGCATCGAAGACTAAACAAAGATTCTTTTTTTTTATCAAACTATAATCTGAATTGTTGAACAGTGTGTTTAAAATCCAACTCTTTGGGCTTCTTTGGAAAAAGGTTATCGGCGTATTTTGTATAAACGTTTTGATTTAGCTTTCGAAGAAGCAATCTAGTTTTAGAGCCATCACCAAGACTTCCGTAAAATGTTCCTCAAAGCGACTAAACCGATTTATAAATGTCAGATTATCATCGAGATCATAACGAAATTCCTGAATATTTCTTGCAATTATATCCATCAGTGTTTCCTGCTGTTGTGTTTGTGAGGAGTCTGGATGGACGGTTAACGAATTATCCAATTTCTGTGAAAGGACTTCCAATTACTTCTGTTGACGAGTTACAGCTTGTTGTTGTTGCAAAAGAACCTGTGTTAGTATGTTTTCTAACGTAGTCATGGCGTGATTTCCTATAGTCCTCGTCGCCAATTGATATGATTTGTAATTAATCAAAAATACTCTTTTATTTTAAACGGATGCTAGTTTTATTTTCATTTCAATTCAAGTACATCTAGCTCATATCTATAAAACGTGTCTTTAAAAACTCACCAAAAACACTTTAAGGCGCCATTCGCGTTCACTCGCAGCTGTCATCATTCATTCGCTGTGTCCACTCCTTTTCTTCTAAAACAGGTTGCCTTACTCAAATAAACAACATAAATTATAATTGGTAGTTGGTCAAAGTGTTGTTTCAATAATTAGAAAAACATTTTTTGAAAGATTTTTTAATAAGAATAACTTTAAAGTAGAAAACACTTAAATGGGGTTTCCTGGGCCCCTTTAAATTAAAGTTATTGTAATTTTAAATTTAAGCGAAAAGTTTTAAAATCCCATATAATGATGATAAAGTTTTGCTTAATATGGCGTTTATGTGTTTTCTCATGCATTGTTCTGTAATAACAAACTCTATTTTTTCTCAAAAATTTTTAAATATTTATTTATGGGTGTTCGTGTGCTGCTGTTCGAAGTACGTACAATATTTATGAATAATAAACAATTGGTTTCCATCTATGTTAATCGAAAATATTTCAAGTAAATACTTTCTATTCAGATTGATTCAAGTTTGCATGTGTAGTATGACAATGTGAGTAAATCCACGTATTCACATAGGTACACATTTATTAGTTTTTATAAATTTAAACATTTAACACGCAAAAACGTGTATCTATGCGCAACCAAAATCCATTTCACATACCCTATAGTTCATAGAATTTGTTTCGCGTTATCAAATTCGTTTCCCAAATTGAGCAAATTGTTATTATAAATAGAAAATGTTGTGTGCTTTAATTTGCATTATTAGTGTTAAATAAGAAAAATAATATTTAACTTTTTATTAATTCTATTTAAAAAAATCCTGTGCAAAACGAAAACAAAAATTTTATAATATACAAAAGAAATATATAAAAAATAATATAGGTATGTATAATATATAAGAATGTATAAAAAACCTTTATATCAGAAAAGTGGTTACACAATTATTTAATGGGGATATGATGCGAAGAAGAACAAGTAATCCTATTCTTGAGTTAAAAAATAATTTGTTTGATAGATGTCCCACTCGCATCTCATTAAGCGATTATAAAGGCCTTAAAGTAAATTGTATAAGCTTTCTTTAAAAAAAAGGCCCAAAATAAAAAAAAAAAATTAAATAAATAATTTAAAAAAAAAAATTAAAAAAAATATTTTTGGAATGATTGAAGAAATAGCTATCTAAAGTCCTTTGAACAATTTTTGCTAGGACCAATAGGTGAAAAGTTACAGTCATTTAAAAAAAAAACCCCTGTTTGACCAAAATGGACCAAAATGTCTAACTTTGACCCCCTCTAACTCTGGCACTTCTGAACTGATAGAGCTGCCTGGCCTACTATCCAATAGTGCTAACCTTGGTGCAAATTTCATCCAAATCGGAAGACATCGATTTTTAAAAATGGGTCACTTGACGTGAAATTCACCATATAACTTATAATAATATTTGCTAATTTTAGTTTTTTAAAAAGAGAAGACTATGTCTTCTATGTCTTTATTTAATTAACTCTTATTATTACTTGAATTACAATATGCCGGAAGACTATATTTTCTTATTCGGACTTTTTATTTATAATTGAATTCTTACTTAACTAATTATGTACTTAATATTATAACCATCGAGCACTTTATTAAAATAAATATATTAACTTGAATTGCGAAATATGGAACTGAACTTTATTAAAATAAATATGTTAATTGTGTCAGCAATTGAATTGTGAAAGAGGGAATTGAACTGTCTGCATTAAAATAAATATGTTAATTATTAACTTTTATACGCTACTTGCAAGTAATTAGTTACATATGTAATGGGTGAAAACACGCTTCATTTTTTAAAAAGTAATGCTTCCAAGTGGGAATTCGCTATATAAAAATCATGCCTTATCGAAGCAGGTTTGTAAGGGAGAAAATAGCTTCGTTCACTTACAAACCTGCTTGCATTTAAGCTCCAATTTTTACTGGGATACTTGCATGTGGCAACGGGGATTAGCGTAACTTATTACTTATATTTTATTTCGAAATAAAAATGAATTTTTAAATTATTTTTAGACAAAGCTTTATTTAAACATTTTGTTTGAAATGTTGGCAATAAAAATATACGTTTTTAATTTAAAAGTTTTTACATCTTGACCCTACTGTAACTAGAAAAATATGTAACGTTAAGTAGGTTTTCTTAATACGACGTATGAGAAAATAATTTTAAATATAGATTTATATATTTTTAGTAATATTTTAGAGCAAAAATAATAAAAACAACAATAACAAAAAATATTTTCAATAGTTATTATTCTTTATTTTACCTTTTTTAATCTTTTTATTTAATTACACAGCCCAAAACGAAAAATGGTGCTTTAAATTTTATAGTCAGTTTCTTATATCTTATATAGGGCTACAATTCCTCTTACTCACTTTCTTTGGATCAGCTCTAGTTTTCGAGATATAATTTTTCGACTTTGTGAAAAGAAAAAATTAAAAATTATTCAAATTATAAAATTCATGATCCCCCAAAAGAATCGCACTCAAGAAAGTTAATTAAAAGACAATTTCTTGATCCATACAAGTAATATTAAAGTAAATTGATACATGTACTGAATATACTTACATATATTTTTTTATTTTTCAAAATTAATGTTTTTAAAAAAATGGGTTCATTCCAAATAAAATGTATATTTATAAATGGATTTTAGATAAATATGGCTGGTTTTATTGTAACATATGCAGGTCACACAATGATGAATAAAAATTAAGACTGTCGTTTATGAAGATTTTCTATAAAGTTTTCAAAAGAAATATATATTTTTGAAAAATTAAAAAATGTATTTTTTTTTTTTTTTTTTTTTTTTTTTTTTTTTTTTTTTTTTTGCATTTAATTATTTATTGAATCTTCATATTTTGAAATGACAATAAGTATTCAAATCTTAATACTAAAAAGAAAATAATAAGCCCAGCCAGTGCTAGACAAAAATTTTTATGATACTAAAAAAATTTCACATCAACTGATCCAGTCATCTATTTTGCGCTTGAGTTAAAGCAAGGGTATCCCTCCTTCTCAACCGATTGTGGCCACTAAAGTTAAGGATGTCTCGTGCCAGTGGGTTTGGATGGTGTTCAAGTTTGCTGACATACTTTGACGCATATTTTGTAAATTTGACTTTTACTAATGGCACGCCTAGATCTCTGTGGATTCGAGAATTTTTAACATACCATGGAGCTGCAGTAATTATACGTAGAATTTTATTTTGACCCCTTTGAATTTTTTCAATGTTTGATGCTGAGGTAGTACCCCATAATTGAATTCCATAACACCAGATTGGCTTTAGAATTGCATTGTACAACAAAAGTTTGCAATCCAATTTCAATGTAGAGTTTCTGCCGATTAGCCAATTAAGTTGCTTTTAATCTCATTTGTGTAAGTTTCGCTTCAATATGAGACTTCCAAGTTAAACGACGATCGAGGTGGATTCCGAGGTATTTGACTTCATTATGTTGAGGAATAATTTGATTATTTATTCTGATGGACGAGCAGGTATCTTTTCGCAATGTGAAAGTGATATGAATACATTTTTGTTCATTTACCCTGATTTTCCAAAGCTCTAGCCAATTCTCTAGTTTATAAACATAATTCTGCAAATTCTGTGATGCAACTTGGTGGTCCTTATGGACGCTGACAAAGGCTGTATCGTCTGCAAAAGTTGACGTGTGGATTTTGGGGTCTAACGGCATATCGGATGCATAAATCAAATATAAAGTTGGACCCAGTATGCTACCCTGGGGTACTCCTGCTTCAATTGGCTTAGCGGGGCTTAAAAAATCGCCTTCTTTGATTGTAAATTTGCGACCATATAAATAACTTTTCATAAGTTTGTGGGTGTTAGCAGGCAGAGTTAATTTAATTTTATGCATTAAACCTTCATGCCAGACTTTGTCGAACGCTTGCGACACATCAATGAAAAGGGCGGAGCAGTATTTTTTCTCTTCAAACGACTGTCTTATCACATTTACCAATCTGTGTGTTTGTTCGATGGTACTGTGTTTAGCTCTGAACCCGAATTGGTGATTTGGGATACATTGAGTGTCGTTCAGAATTGGAATCAACTTAGCCAATAACAATTTTTCAAACAGTTTTGAAATTGTCGGCAGTAGACTAATTGGCCTATATGACTCTACTTTAGTGGGGTCCTTCCCTGGCTTAGGAATCATGGTAATCATAGATACCTTCCAATCTGCAGGATAGTATTCTAGGCGTAAAATAGCATTGAAAATAAAGAGGATGATTCTTCTAGCTACACGAGGTAACTCCACAAGCATTTTGTTGCTGATTTTATCCATACCTGGAGCTTTTTTAAGATTCAGAGTACCAATAGCGCTTTGAACATCATTAAAGCTAAGTCTTAGAGGTACAGGAGGTCTAATAACGAGTGGAGGCAAATCAGATGCATTATTTGAGTTGTTTATAGTAAACACTTTTCTCAAATGATTAACAAATAAAGTCCCCTTCTCGGAATCATTTCTAGCCCAGTCACCAGTCGGATTTCGCAGAGGAGGTTTTCCTCTAACTGGTCTTTTTAAACCTCTTGCCGCCCTCCATAAGGAGTAGTCAGATTGTGGGGTACTATCAAGACCTTCCAAGTAAGATCTAAGTGAGGCCGTTCTTTGGGTTTCTAAGAAATGTCTTAGTATATCTCTGCATACCCGTAGCCTAGCTTTCAGCTCAGGAGACCTGTGAATTTGCCACTCTCTTCTAACTCTTCTTTTTTCTGACAGGAGATAATCGAGTTCAGCGAAATAAGTTCTATTTGTCCCACTTCTGCACTCAACGTCGTATGTGGAGGCGTGATGTACAGCTCTTCGTATGTCCTCAGTAAACTTGCCAATCGACCCATCAATATCCTCGGTAGTTCTCAACACTACATTTTCCGTGCAGTGGGAACTTAAATACTTTTTATACTTTATCCAACTTACTCTGGTTTTAGATATGTCCCGAAATGGAGAGCCATTCCCTTGAAGGAAACGCATTGAAATAATAGTAGGAGAATGATCTGAAGACAAGTCTAATGAAGGCTCCACTTGTATCGATTCTACAGGGATATTTTTTACTACTCCGAAGTCAATAACATCGGGAATCTTCCGTCGGTCCGTCGGCCAGTAGGTGGGATGCCCGCTTGAGAGTACATCTAATCCCATTTTGGCAATGGTGTTGAAGAGTTCACGACCCTTCGGGGTCACCAGACGTGAACCCCAAAAAGTGTGTTTGGCGTTAAAGTCACCAGCAACTAAAAATCTAGCTCCAAGGGAATTGAAGAAGCTGTAGTATTGGTGTTCTTTTATTGAAAATCGAGGTGGCGAATAAATTGATGATAAAACAAAATTGTATTGACAGAATTCAATGCAAATGTTTGTTGCTTGTAGGTAATCCTCACATATGTTGTTCATTAAATAATGTTTTATTCTGTTCTTTATAAGAATTGCCGATCCTCCACATGCTCTTCCGCGGGGATCTTTAGTGTCATACAACACGTAGCCATTAATTTTGAAGTACGCTGTCGCCGTCAAGTGAGTTTCAGCAATCATCATGACATCAATCTGCTTATCCATCAGGAAGTGCTCCAGTTCGTTTTTATGTTGGCGGAGGCCGTTCGCATTCCAAAAACAAATTTTTAAACAAATCATTTCTTTAAAATGGCTTGTAAGATAGTGGATTGCATTTTCAGCATTTCCTGCATCATGGATGTCATAGTGGTCGTAAAAGTGTTCATGGTTTGGACAAGTGTCTGCAATGTAGTCTCTAGAGTGTTAATATTAGGCTCGTAATATTGTGATTTAGGTGCCTGCTCCAAACCTGGCATATTAGATTTAACCACGTTAGCGTAAGAAACTTGTCTAGAACTAGGCGCGTTTACATGACTAGTGGACCGTAACAATTGCGGGAAATTGTCACTCGATGCCAAAATAGGCTGTTGACGATGATCAGGTAATACTGACATCTTGTTGGTACTTATGGCTTTCAAATGAGTGTAAACTGGACAACCTCTATAATTTGCGGTATGATTACCTCCGCAGTTACTGCATTTTTTTATTTTTACGTCAGTTTTGGACTTATTACATTGAGCAGTTGGATGTAGTTCCCCACACGCAACACAAACAGACGGTAATTTACAGTACGCTTTGGTGTGGCCAAATTCTTGACAATTAACACACTGGACGGGTCCAATGCGCTTATGCGGTTCCTCCACGGTAATTCTACGATGCAGAAGATAAATGAGATTGTAGATTGGGTGGGACTCGTTTTTCTTTAAGACAACATCTCCAGGTTCCAATTCTACCTTGAACATGGGCTGAGGGATCTTTTCACGGTTTCTGATATTCACTACGCTCTTGATTTTGAACCCTTTGTCCATTAAACCGGTCTTTATCTCCGCAGGATCAACACATGGGTCTATACCCTTTAGAACGACTTGGAGTCCTTTTGCGCTTTTGAGCTGGTAGGTATAGAAGTCCCTAGTCTCCCTCTCCAACTGGTTGGACAATTTTCGAAAGTCATCTTCCCTATTCACTTGGATCTTTGTCTCGCAGATATTTCCATGTTTAATTGAGGTTACGCTAAACATGTTTTCACCTATTACCGAAACAATTCCTTGTACCAATTTACTGGAAGTCGGCTCTCTCAGATAAATTGGTGGGGGCTTAAACGTCCTCTTAGGAAGTTCTGGCTCATCCGTCTGGAGGAGAGCAAACCTATTTTGATTATTACTCACGGTCTTAGGAGCTTTTGAATTTGATGACACTTGAGCAGACGTCGGGCTCCTCTGTCGCTTGAGAACGGTGATGTACTTATCCATACCTACTTGTTTTTTTGGTTTGACTGCACTATTTGATGAAGATGATGTTTTTTCATCTGTTGAAATCACAATATTGGGCGAACAGGAACGACGCCGTTCCACAGCTCTTGCAGTGAGAAGATTCTCCACAGATTTTTTTATGGATTCTTCCTCAGAGACCCATTTAGTTTTTCTACTCGAGCTAAGCTCTTTCTCAGAATTACATCTGAGAGGAACACTCATACAATTTTTATGCGATTTATAGTGTTTTTTTTTTTAATTACCGATATTACCGTAGATTTTTTTTAACCTATTACGATTTTTTCACTTTTTTGTTTTATTTCAACCTATTACACTTTTTCACCTATTACGATTTTTTCACCGAAAATTCAGCCGCACTAAAAATAACACGTCCGAACAGTTCGATGAGACGAGACAATCTTGTATAAAAAAAATGTATAAAAAAAATTTCCATCCAAAGTTGAGCGATATCTCCGAAATTACTCCATGGAATCAAAACAATGTTAATGAAATATAAAGATAATATTAAAACAGGTTTTTTGTTATTCCAAAAAAAGTTTCCTTGTTTCTTTTTGTATAAAAGCAAAATACGGAATTAATTCCACTTCCGAACGGAATTAAATTCAGTGACATGGCTGTAGTAAAGAAAATTGAAAAATTTTTTTTGCCGTTTATTTTAGGTTTGATACTAAACAACATAATTTACAATTCAAATAGAAAATAAAACTTATTTGACACAAATCAAATTACAGTGGCTCTCAGCTTATTTTATCCAATGCATTTTTTGTTTGGTTATCAAAGCTGTATAAAAAGAAAACTAACAGAAACTTAAGAAAAGAAATTAGTGTCATTTAAAAGAAAAAATGTTACAGTCTCACAAACAAAAAAAATAATTTATTGCAAAAATGTACATTGTAATATATTAAAACTAAATGGTCGTTTTTTCATGTCACAGCTAATTTTATGCAGGCACATATGGCTTTCGAAAACTTAAAATTAAAACTAGTAATTATATGTTTTTATTATTATAGTCTTTGTTATCTACAACCGCTTAAGGTCCTTTGGCTTACAGGCGACCAATTTAATACTTGGGTAATAATTGGCACCTGAACTAACACTTTAGGCACAGTATATACATACGGACCTAAGATCATTTAAGCAAAGAATATGGTGCCTCCATAGAAATGATTAATGGTCTTTAAAACAAAATAAGTCACTGAGAAGGTAGATGTTTATGTTGACAGTCAAGTACTGATGGGTTTTCACAGCTATATTTTTAACTTTAATATAGTTTGAGACTATAAAAGTATAGTCACACGTGACAAATATTTAGTAAAAAAAAAATTGTTTTAGCATAAATATGTTTGATGATGTTTACCCCTACAAGAGTTTTGCAAGATCAAAAACATCTGATCAGTCACTAATATAATGCAATATCTGAGAAGTATATGAATGCCAATAAACAAAATAGATTTCTGTAGGAAGTTTGGGCTGTAACATAGTATATATATATAATTTGTGATTGGAAAATCTTTCTGGTTGTATATTGGGGGATTCAGGTATACACATATACATATCTGATGGTGTACACTACCCTTCCAATCCACTTTCCTATATGCGAACAAAACAAGCTGTATATTTAGTACAAAATCGACAATTGGTACTCTTACAATTGCAGGGTACTTATACATACTTGCAATTGCAACATACATACATGAAATAAATATATTATAGTACTTATACATCAAGTTTTTGCATAAAATTTTACACTACATGTTGTTAACAAGGCTGTGTAATGTGACAAATATATATACATGTACATATGTATATGTATATCAGGCACTGGCTGTCACAAAGGCTAAACCAAACTATTTATATGAGACAGAAAAACAACAGAACATTTAATTTGTTATTCATATGTTTGTTTGTTCATTACATATGTGTACATACATATATGCATTAGATTTCTCCAAAAAAAATTCCGAATTTTGACCGTCTTTACCCCTAGAATTGTTCTGTGGATTATAGACATTATAGACACATTTTAAAACATATCAGGATGATAGGATAACACTAATTTGCACCGCATCGGCTCTGAATTTTTGCAAAAACTGAAAAATTGCATATTTTCCCCTTGTAAATACACCTCCAAACTTCAGAGCCGATGCGGCGCCAGTTAACGTTATCTTCATCCTAATGTTTTGTATGTTAATGTGTAAATACGTTAAAGTTTACAAAGATGATAATTATGTTCTTAAAGTAGATTCGAATCAATAGGGACATTTGTTCATTTATTAACTCCGTGCAACGCCGGGTAGAAAAAGCCACTATATAATATATTTATATATGAATATGTGTGTGTGAATACTAGAGAACTCCCCAGCATACCATTTTATGAGCGCTCCGAAAAAGGAGTCAGAAAAGAGTCCAACAAAAGAGCATTTTCGGAGCGCTCCGAAAAAAGGAGTCAGAAAAGAGTCCAACTAAAGAGCATTTTCGAAGCGAAAGAAAAATTTGCTTGTTACTGTCCTGAGTCGGCACGCAGTATGACTCAGAAATTCCACTTTATTATGTGTGTACCAAAGCGTTGTTCTCCTGCTATTTGTGCTTTGAACAAAAAAACATAGCTGTACCACACAAGAATGATAAAAACAAGATTACACAGAGCCCAAGAAAAACCTCATAAAAGACTCTTTTCTGGCATTATCTAAGAGCTCTTTCTGACGGACCATTTTCGAATGTAATGACCCTCTTTTCTGAAGGTTTTCGGAGCAATTATGATTGTTTTTTTGGTGTCAGAAAAGACTCTTTTCGGACTCATATGGTTTGCTAGGTCATATGTATCTGGCTTGAATTATTATTGATAGAGTCGATGCAGCAAATTAACTTACTGAGTTTATTTTTTTACATTGATTGATGCCTAATATTTATTCAAAATATAATACTAGAACATTATATGTATCCAGGTCAATTAATATTTAATAATCAAAATAACATAATTTTCTTTTATGTCGCAATGTATTATATGTATACAAAGTCATATAAGGACGAAATATGTACGCATACATGTGTATATTTACATGTTTATCAAAAATTTCCTTTTTGATAAGGTTGAATTTGTGCCTTGTGAGACAATATAGATTTTTTGCTGTATGAACAGGCAATTTGTATGCTTAAATTTAGCCATCTGTCTACAGTTCTCATAAGACGACTAGACAGCATATGAACTGTTGTTTTGTTATTTTTCTCCTTTCTTTTCTATTCGTGACATTTGTTGTCATTTTGTCATATAACCAGCAGCTCATCATAAAGGTTCGTTGTATGTGTGTACTGCTAGTGTGAATACAGTTTATATGTAAATAGGCAATATTCGTGCATGTGTCTATTGGAGTTAGCAACAAAAATATTCTCAGAAAAACAGCACACCATTTCCCAAAGTTATGTTTATAATAATGAAAGTATGTTTAAAATATTAGATTTGCCCTAAGTTTTTCTTGCCGAAATGACGATAGTTGCATGTTAAAACTGGTCTATGTTTTCACCTAGTATCAAAACAAATGTGCTCCCGGAAATATATTGGTATTCTAGAAAACCATGTTGGGGATACATATGCATATTGTTACGATATATGGCTCCCATATAAGACCCACTTCAGTTAATCTCCTTATAAATTTATTTACTATTTATATAAAATTCCACCCACTGATATTTATGAGGATCGTTTAATAATCCACCACAATTCCCATGTAAAACTTATTCACAATAATCGGTGTATCGTGTATTAATCCCAAAATAAATTATGATTTGCATATAGGAAAATCTCAATAGTAACTTTTTTTATTGGTAAAGTTCCTGGTAGATTCTGTATCTACATTAAATTACCCAAAAATCTGTTTTCTGAAAATACACTTTCAAATCCAAATTCTGTGAAGAAAATATCAACCATGTTACAGAATTCAATACCGTTCGAAAATGGAATTAATTCCGTATTTTGTTTCTATAGAAAGAGTAAAAAGTTAAACTGAGATTTTATCAACATAGTTCAAAGGTGCCCCGGGTATAAACGTGCCATACAAAGACTTATTGTAGAAAGTTGGTAAATTGTGTTACATGTGGTCAAGGGCATCTAACTGCTGACTGTGAAAAAGATAATAACACTCCCCCCAGATGTGTAAACTGTTTGCAAAGTCACCCAACAAGCTACAAAGGCTGTATTGTTTACAAGCAATTATTAAAGAAAAAACTTTAATCCAATATGTCTAATAGACGAAATAACGTTTGCTTTATTCAAAATGAAAATGAGTATCCTACTTTAAGCCATAACCACTCTACAGTCACAGCAAACAACACATAACATTCTTGATAACAGAACTGACTTAAAATCGTTTACCTCTTATATTGAAAGAAATATAAACCCCCCAGAAGAAATAGATAATGCAGTAGAAATTCATGAAGCAGGGTACTTATCAACTCCAAACTTCCCGACACAAAATTATTGTAATCAAGTTTTTATAACAACGGAAGATTGTTTAATTTGATAATTTGAAATCGGTTTCTAACATGGAGCCTCGCCTTACGATAAGATTAAACTTTTTAATTGATTTGTTTTAAATGCCAAAGAATAAAACAAAATTTAGCCAATATTTAAAATTTTTTTAGTTTTTCAAACATCTATAATTATAAAATACCTCCGCATTGCTAGTATGTAGTACAAAAAGCGAAATACTTAATGTAGCAGCTCAGCAAATGGATCTAGCTGACTCATTTGAGATATTTTAAGTTGACACTTGAAGTTACGAAATCAGACTCAAATTTCACCACAAATGAGTAGCTAAATCAATGCATTGGGAATTATTTCATAATTTTTGTTGGGAGTTATTTCCCCTCCAGGGTATACAGAATACCGGCTTCACATTGCACAAATTTCGTGTATTGCCGTTAATTCATTTTTATTGGGATTTATTTTTATATTTTGCCTTTGGAAGTTATTTCATTTTTTTCAGTTGGGCGTTATTTCATTTTTCATGGGGCTTATTTCATTGGGACTTATTTCATTTGGGAGTTATTACACTGTGTCGATATCTCCCATATAACGCCCATTTCTGAAAAACTGTTTTATGCATATACTAGTTGTAGGGTATTATCGTATATGGTCGGGCTTGACCGACTATATTTTTTTACTTGTTTTTGTTTCTTAGACTGTAACATTTGTTTCTTTCAAATGACACCAATTTCGTTTTCAAGTTCCTGTGAGTTTTTTTTTTATGAAGCATTTAGATGTGAATCACTGTATTTTGGTTCATTAATTGAATAGTTCTCGATATATATAAAAAATTCCCTAAATTTTGTGGAACAGCCTAGTAGACTCATTTCGTAAAATGTGGGCATGTATGGTCTCGCAAATGTGTATCGTGTATAAGTATGTATACGAGTACATGTAAATATGTTCACTGTACTCATATTAAGTCACTCATTTGATTGCTTTCTCCATACGTAAGCATTTTATTATAAACGAGTAGTAACTAGACAACATGACAAGCAGCATAATGCGTTGCACAAAATGACACATTTTGTGTAACGTTTATTTTTTATCAGACTAAACTTAACTAAACTATGAAGAGAGAGTTAGCAGTAGAATTGCATAGAATAGAAGATAACAAAAGCAAAAGAACATAAATATGCTAAGTATGACAGTTTTAAATCAAAAATCTAGTATTTTCCACATACACATACATAAGTATACACTAGGGATATAACCAACTGCAAGAAATCATTAACATTTTTAAAAGTCGTTCAAAATTTTTATTCTATAACTAATGGAAAATTTGTAAATATAAAGTTTTGATTATATTTACCAATCCTCGTTTATAGAGGCCGGTTGTAATACAAACACTTTTTAAAAAAGGGGCCTGTTGCTTAATTATTTATTAAGTCAGTGGATTCAATTTCACACATTGAGTTCTATCCAAAATATAAGATTTTATCCAGTCTAGACTAGAGTTTGTTTCCTTGTACAAAGCTTTGGTTAACGTGTGTGGTAAGTTAAAGGACATTTGTTGTAGTAGAACAACATTTCCGAAATCCTTGTTGGCATGTTGACAGAATAACATGCCTTTGTCCTAGCAGAAATACAAAATCTAACTTTCCGAATGCAAATGGGATGAGACCTATTGCAAATGTAAATTGACAAATGTAATTTCGCACTAAACTAAAAAAACGCTTAAAGGTTTTGTTATGGATAATGCCAACTTTTAGTTGCAATTGCTTCTTTTTTGTTGAACTGTATTATATAAGACAAATGCTAGGACCTATTACAAAATATTATTTCCACTGTTTTCCACCATATTGTGGTATTAATAAAATTTGATTATACCTCTAATATGTACATCTGTTATATCTACATACATAAGTAAGATACTTTCTAACATACAGCAAGTAACAAAAATTACACAGGAACTCATTTTACAACAAACATTAGTAAAAGTATGTTTAATTTCCAAGTACCCAGCAAAAATTTTTTATATTTTAGGAAGCTAAAAAGTGATCTATTTGCTTCTGTATTTGCTTACTATGAAGCCTTACTAAGAAGCAATAAATATGGGAATACCATTGAAATGAATTTTGTGGCAATGTAATCAGAAATAAATGAAAACCTTACTACAATCCCTTACAGAGAAGCAGGTTGTAAGCGAGAAAATTTAATAATTATCTCACTTACTCTAATCCCTTACAAGGAAGCAGGTTGTATTGCAAAGACATGGAAATCGGCAATTTTAACGAGTTTTTCCCGAAAATAAAGATAATTTTAACGACCCAATTGAAATTTTTAGTCATCTAATTATATTTGATCAAATAAGACGTGAGACGGACGGGCGAAAAGAAGTTTTATTACACTATGCGACAGTCAAAATCGGGATGGGATGAATCCAAAGGGAAATGCTATATCGGTAAAAAAGTTATGCGTGTCCCGGCGTTTCGCTGGGTCACGTCTAGGAATCGAGATATATCGATTTGAAGTTAGTAGTATCGTATAGGAAATTTGTCACGTTTTAGGCTCTTTTGTTTGTCATAAAAAAAATTTCCTGGAGATATGCACAAAATTCTTTTAAAAACCGGGGAAAAATTAACTTGTACATTTTGTGCATATCTCGAGAAAATTTCTCAAATTCATACCTTTACTTAATTGTGAATAAAAGCGAAACGCATCCATCGATTTTCATGATTTATGTCTCATTTTGTTCATAGGTTATGCGACACTACACATAACTAATTTTTAAATATTGTTTACATATGCCAATATTGTTCATCTTTCCATAGAAAAACGTCTACATTAAAAAATACATTAATAATATTTTCCGGTGGCCCTTTCTTATGGGGTTTTAACTGCCTATTTTTTCATTACTGCTTCTTATGTTCTTTTATTTGTAATTTTGCTCTACACTATACATAGAAACATAAATCAATATTGTTTATGTGAGGAATAATATGTCATATAGTTAAGGGTCTTAGAACATACAAACACATCTTCTGATACGTAAATTGGTAACAAACAAATCCAGTGCTAAAAGCCGTAATTTCTCGCAACTCCAAAAATAGCATTTGGAATTAAATGAGTGTGGGAGTCGTTATATTATTATGTTTTCTACATATCAAAACATCACTACCGAAATATAGTTATTAAAATAAGCAACAATACGCTTACCGAAATCATCAGAATTGGCGGTAGCCTTAACTGTGATTTTTGCTTTTAGTTCTTTATTCAAAAATTTTGAGTTGTTACATTTTTGCTCTAAGTGAGATACATAGTTTTGGATATGCTTGAGCAAGTAATTACATAGTCATAGATACTGATATTTTGCTACAAAGTTTATTTAAATGCATACGCACGTTTGAAGTATTCTTCTAAAGACATCCTCTAATTAATTTAACCAAATGTTAAACAAAAATTTAAAGGAGCAATACAACAAAAACTATATATGTAGTGATGGGAAAACAATTCTTTAATCGATTAATGACTCATATGATTAATTGAAACCGAGCGATTATTAATTGCAATTAATCGAAGTAAAATTAAAATAATCGAATAATCAATTGATTTTTTTAATATTTTAAATTAACCGTGTAATTTTGTGGTATGTTGATATGTGACTTGTATAACAAACAATTAATAAATGGAAGGACATATCAATTGAAAAAGATATAAATATATTTTTTATTTTAGTTGTTCATTACAGAGTTTAGGAACAATAGTTTTGACAGGCGCGAGGTCATCAGCCTGTTCCTTTTTTCAGTGGCAGTACCACCTGTCTTTTAAAAGAGGCGCTTTGCTGGTACCGAAGTGCCTAAAAGTTAACAGTAGCGACGAGAAATTATTTATAAAGCTTAGGGTAGACCGTTCTAATTTCCTCCCACGTATTGATGACATCGCGGTTTAGCTCCAAAACGGGAGTGTTCAAAAAAAGTCAAGTTCGTCCTGAATTTGGATTCCGTCGTTGTCCTTTTGCGACGTTTATGAGCGAGCAACTTGTGGTGGGCGCATAAATCAAATTCAACATCGCCAGTAGAGGATCCATCACTCATGCTTTCTAGACTTTCATATATCTCTTTGAGAAAGTTGCACCATTTCGCTTTTGATGTGCCTCGTAACTGTAGCCAAGGCCATGGGATCTTGAAATTTAATCTTTTTTAAAACGTGGATCCCGCAAAGTTGCTCCAAATCGCCGATCGAACTGAGTCAAAATAGTTGCTTTTAGCTTGGTTGCCATGAGTGACTTGCAAACCACCTTTAATATTTGCTGTCGTCCACAATGAGCAATCGGAATGATTAGGCTCAAAGTCGCATTCTTCTCACCACTAATTTGAGTGGTCATCGCTTCCAAAGGCTTAATCAAGGCTATGATCTCCACCATGCCCGATATTTTTAGTGTCATCACTAGCAAAACTGATATTGAAAATGAAATTTAAGTTACATCACTAACAAAAGACTTTTATAGTAAAAAAAAAACAAAATGAAATTTGAATTTTACAAATCATCATCTTCCAGCAGTATACATTCTATTAATAACCTTATACAATGCAATAATATCTGGGTTTGCTCTTTCAAACGAATAATCAATCCTATTATTAAATCCTTTTCAAAATTAATTTTACTTTTTAAAAGCGGCGTGGCTTTTATTTATTTTGTCTACTTAACTGATGTAGATGTTTGATATTGCAAGTGTGAATGCATGTTTCACATTTCCAACATCATCCATGTGTTCCTCCTAAATGTATGCAAGTGTGAAAAGGCTATTACGTTTACTTTCGATTATTTTAGCAACTAATCGATTAACGTTTCGATTCATCGAAACCCATTATACTATGTTTCCACGACGACTTGAATCACCTGCTTTGCTCTCTGAATCATGCTTATGAATCCTGCTGTTTACATGACCAAAAAACTTGATTCGAATTGACAGTTGTTTTTAATAAACAAACAATAATATTAAATTTTTACAGCTAGTGCAGATAAACTTGCGATAAAAATTAGAGAAGAGTACAATTTTTCGTTCTTCGAAAGTTGATCAAATATGAATCTACTTGATTCGCTCTTAAAATTTAGTATGGTGAAGTAAGTTGTTTCACTCATGATTGGGGTGTGAAGCATGAATAGAGAACGAAGCAGGTACCGTGGAAACGCAGTATTACCCTATACAATTAAATCGATAATTGAAAGAAAAAAATCGATTATAATGCATCAAATGATTAATCGCCCCATCACTATGTATCACTATGTATACTAATTTCATAAAAAAAATACCTAAAAACTCATAAAAAAAATAAAAATTTAAGCAAGCACAAATCGGACAAAAAGAAATAGATTGTCTTTATAATGAGAGAGATATTTTATTGTGACTGATATAGAAGACCGGTTTCTTAATTTCCATGAATTCACCTTTAGTACAAAGAGTTGTTCTCATTTTTAATACAATAAAATAGTTTTTCATTCTTTATCTTTTTTGACAATATTTGGCAATCTAATTGTGTTGTGTTCACATGATTTTGTATTTGTTAAGATAATTTAATCAAATAATATATGTACATTTGTATAGGTCCTAGGTAAGCCTAATCGAATTTATCTGAGTTATTAGATTTTGCATATGTGTATGTATGTACATATGTATGTATAAATATGTACGAGTAAAATTTTACATAACACAACTGTGAAAATTTGAATATTATTTATATATGTATATACGAGTATATGTACATATATCATACATAAGTATATACATACATACATATGTAGTCTATTGTATTTTTTGTTTTGTCCGACATTTCTATTTGATTCTATTACATTTTACTCCATTTAATTTGTTTATTTCTTTTTAAATTCATTCATTTTTTTAGCTCTTTTGTTGTATTGGCCTAAGGCCAAATGCGTACTAGATTTTGTTTTTCATATGAATGTACATATTTATGTATATTCCATTTATTTGTTTACACTAGGGTGGCCCACATTTTGCAATTTTTAGATTATCGATACTATAATATAGAGTACAAAAGTTGATCTTAACAAATAAATTTCATACATATATTTGAAAGGATTTACACCAGATATGACCATTTCATAGTGCAATTGCTTATTTGCCCAACCCACTACTTTGTTATGCTCTTTTAATTCAGTTGTCTTTCACATTGCAAATTATACACATGTTTAGCGAATGCTTTGATTGTTTTTAAAATACAGTACGTAAAAAAATTATGGTACCATTACGAAAAATTTTCGTAATAAAAAATGCATTTGGTAATTCTCAATGCCTTTTAAAGGTCACTGGGATTCGGATATCAGAAGGCATTATGATGTTTTTCATAGCGAAATGAAAAATATATATTTAAAACAATTGATAGGATGGATACAAGAGGAAGAAAATAATGATGAAAAATTTGATAGAGACTTGAAAAAATATTTCAAGAATTGTAAGACTACATATTGTGAGGCAGGGTAGACAGACCATTTTCTGATGGTATTTTTATTAAAAAACTTTTAAGTAAAATTCTCTCTAAACTTAACTGTAGTACATATTAACTTAGTTGAATCAATACCCTTGTCCCTTTTTATTATTGCGCGCCGTGCATCACAGTTAGGAATATCTGTAGTTTCTGCCATTACGCAAAAAATAAACTCGACCAACAAGAATAAATATGATTCGATTTTTAAAAATTTGGAAAAAAAAATTCCTATTTACTAATTATTATTTTGTAAAAATCCTTCGTTTACTTTTTCGTTTTACTGTACCTTTAAATTTTTAATTTTGATCACCTCTGATTTAGTGTATGTATGTACATATGTATGTCTAAAATTAGCAACCCAAAAGAACATTTTAATATTTTATGAAATTTTGTAGTATCAAATTATAATATATCAGAATATAATACGAGATATAACGCTGGCAGAATAAGAAAATTTATTTGTTTATTATACATATTATACATATTGTTGTCCTAAATTTTATAACGGTCGGCCCATAATTGGTCATAGCTCCCATATAAGGACCACATCCGAAACAGCCATTTATCTTTATATATATCGGTATCGACTCAAAACTTTACACAGATCATTTACATATACACAAAAGTCAGACTACAGAAATTTGTGAATTTGGGTCCATATTTTACCATATGCAGTGCTCTTCCGAAAATCACTTTAACACTGATCAATTTCGTATAAATAACGACACCGATCCAAAATTTTACATGGATCACAATCAAAGTGCTGAATTTTTAAAATATAGGTCCATATTTGACCATATCCCCCAAATAAGGTCCACTATCGAAATATTCATAAATGCTTTGGGTGTTTTTTTTTACAGGTTTGTTTTTCGAAAAGAGATAAAACTGGCATTTTGTGGTCAAATCTGGCAACTCTAATGTCATTTATGTTCAGTTTGGTTTGCCATTTCATCATGAACAGGTTGACAAAAGAACAACGCTTGCAAATCGTGCAAATTTATTTCGAAAATAACGGTTCAGTTCACGAAGTTTACCGCAAGCTCCGTCCATTTTATGGTCGACATAATCGTCCATCAGAGCAATTAATTCGGTTAACCATGGATCGTTTTCGCACTACGTTTACTCTATGTGATAATACGCATCCGCAGATACTTCGAACAGTGAAAACACCCAGACTCTTTGGCAGGAATCGAACCCGCAACCCTCTGACTGATAGTGCGGCAAACTATCGCCTAGTCTATCGGGGCACCCTCAGTTACCGTTAATGGAGACCGGTATAGAGCCATGATAACCGACTATTTTGTTCCCGAATTGGATGGCATGAATGTGAATGAGTTTTGGTTCCAACAAGACGGCGCTACATGCCACACAGCGCACGCCACAATCGATTTGTTGAAGGAAACATTCGATGAGCGCATAATTTCGCGGAATGGACCTGTCAATTGGCCACCAAGATCGTGTGATTTGACACCATTGGATTATTTTTTTTGGGGATATGTGAAGTCGCTCGTCTACGCCAACAAACCAGAAACGTTAGGGGAATTGGAAGCCAACATTCGTGGCCTTATTGCCGACATACGACCCCATATGCTCGAAAAAGTGGTTGAAAATTGGGCCTGTAGAATTGGCTTTATTCGAGCCAGCCGCGGCGGCCACATGCCTGAAATCATATTTAGACATTAATGGCATAAAATTATCCTTCCAGTAAAGCCAAATTGATGTTCATTAAAACGATTTTCTTGTGTTTTATTTCAATTCGAAGTTCTATACCTCGAAAAAAAACACCCTATATGAGATATCTTCATATGCATAAATCTCACTGCTCCAAAATTTAAGAACATCGGCCCATAATTTGTCATAGCTGCCATATAAAGACCATTTACTTACATCGTGTTAATAATTAAAGTTCCTATAAAATATTAAATTAATTGAATAATTTTGTTGTTTTTATAATATTTTAATTCAACTTTTAAAACTAACGCCAAGAAAATAAAGGCGTTAAATTTGACAACGTAAGTGATAAAAAAATTCATCGTTGCGTTTTACAAAATACACAATTTCAAAAAGTTGTATTAACAACAATGTAAGAAACAATCACTTGCTTGAATGCCATGATTTGCAAAATGTAATTTAACGCAACGCTTAGTGACGTTTTTTTCTTATTATATAAAATTATTCAATAAATAAACTCGCCGCGAATAAAAACATTGTGCTACTGTGTTATTAATGTCAACTAAAACAATGAATGTTAAATGAAGAAGTTGTTTATATTTTTTTGACATTTAATAGTGCTACCATACTTTTATCATAATTAAATACCAAACGCAATTTGAGACTGAAAAAATGAAACCATATTTAAATAAAACTTAAGTTTAAGGACAAATTAACTAATTTCGTATTTAAATATCAAGCTAAAAACTATAAGACTATCACTGATTTGAAGTTTACATGTGAGATTGTGTTCTCTGAGGTTGAATTTAACATTTGCTAATATTGAAATTCTAGATATAGCATTACGTGGAGACGGTATGTTTATTAAAATTTTATATTTAAACATCTAAGAGTAGGCGTAAATTAAATACAAAAGCTATTTTTAATTTGAATTTTTTCGATTATTACAAAATAAGGACCACCCTACTGCGCAATTATATCTATGAATTTGGTAGGTGTATTTCAATTCCATAATTCGTACACAATAGTTGTCACAACAAAATAAATAAATAGAGTTCATTCAGCACATAAATCAAATAAAATACAATCGACTGCTAAACATTTTTACTAAATGTAGGATTTTGTAAGGATGTATTTCCTTTGATTAAATAAATGAGGTGATATTTATAAACCCATAGTTTGTTCAATACGAAATATGTCCATAATTCAAATATTAATTACATATATATAACTTTTTCGTATTTTTGTATAAATAAAGTGTTTTACTAGAATGTAAGAAAAGATTTGATTTAAATTGCAATTTCATTTATTCAAATATGGTGGAATTATAATGCAATTATTATATAATATTTGACATAAGGTCATACAAAGAAATTATTTGTGGTACATCGATATCAATATCAGATTTATGATTTTCAGAAGTGCGTTTTATATGAGAATTATGACTAATTATAGACCGATTAATACGGAACTTATTTGTGTTTAATTTTAATTGCATACAAAGATTTTTAAACATTTATGCTTGCTGAAGTGATCGTCGGAATTAGTTCTTAAATGTGTGCAATAGTAAATTATCGACTAATCCCCAAAGAAAATTAAATGTGGCGAACATTTTATGGATACCTAATTAAATCAGACATTTCTTAGGTCGAAACAAAGAATGTAACTATTTTTTTCGATATGTCTAATATTAATACCAAACATTTCTAATTAACAAAAAATGACAGATATACCTATAATTATATCGCGTATATATGTAAAAATATTAAGATTTGCATATAACAAGTTACACCGATTTTATTTTCAATAATGTAAAAATAATACAATCACGCGCTTTTCTAGATCGCTATCATGATATGAAAATGCCTTTTAAAAAGTGGTATTTTTAAAACTTGTTCTATACATTTTTGAGAGGCTCTTATTTTGACACGTATGCATTAGGGTTGCCCCATAATGAAGTTGCGGATGTTCCCGACTAATATGAAAATTTTATTCATTTTAAGACTACGTTTCTCAATTTTTTTGTCCTGGGGTCAATATTTGGGGAAACCCGTTTGGGTTAAATTGCATGATGTTTATAATCAAGAAATTTCAAATATTTATTTAAGTAAATTCTATGAGAAAATAAAAAAAAATTTCTTCTGAATTAAAATTTTTTTACAATTTTTGATAACCCATTGAATGCGCCTCTCAAAGAACTTTCATATGGTACCAAATTTACATCTACAAGGTGGCGCAAAAGTAATCCTCCTATCAGAAAATGCTATAAATTTTGCGAGGCCCCTATTGTTAGTTCTGTAAGCAATATTCCGCGTTCTGGAGGAGTGTAGCGTAACATTGTTTATTAACGTGTATTTCGCATGTGTTTACTACACAAATGTCAAAACAGAACTGACATTAGGGGCCTCGCAAAATTTATAACATTTTAGGAGGATTACTTTTGCGCCACCCTGTAGTTCCTTTGGAAGAAATGTGAAAAAAATCAAAAAACCTCTAAAAAGGATATTTTTATCCTTTGATCCAGCTCACCAAATATTGACCCCACGAAAAAAAAAAAATTGAGAAACGTAGTCTTAAAATGAATCAAATTTTCATATTAGTCAGGAACATGGATTCCTTATTTTTTTCTTCATACAAACGGGGCCACCCTAGTATACATATATGTATGACGATATGACGCAAATACGAGTATATTTGCGATTTTGTTTACGTACTTTTTTGGTTACACTACGTCAAATCCTACCGAAAAATGAGCGAAATGATCACAGGGTGCCCCGATAGACTAGGCGTTAGAGCGCCGGACTATCAGTCACAGCGTTGCGGGTTCGATTCCTGCCAAAGACTCTGGGTGTTTTCTGCAGATAAGCTAAAAAAAGCTTCGCATTTTGTGTTTGTTAATCATATTTAAAAAAAAAAATTAACACTAAACTCAAATTGGAAAAACTAGTAGCTAAAAAGTTTGGTAGTATAATATTACACATTGGTAGTTGGTGGCACACAAATTTATTGTAATGCATGTGTTAACTAAACAGTAGATAGTTTAGAAGACATTGGGTCATAACCATAGACAAACACTAAAGTCGGTTCTTTTTAAAAACAACTTTAAGCTCAAAACTTACTTTTAATTATTTTGTAACTATAGTCAAAATTTAAGGTCGTTTTAAGTTAAACCGACTTTAACTGGGTGCCACCTCATATGTAGAAAATTATTTCATACAAACTGTAAAGAAAAATAAGCAAGTGACAGCTTTAAACAGCTGTCATTGAAAATTGAAAAAAAACAAAAATCGGCAAAATAATAAAATTAAGCGGCAAAATTTAAGAAAAGTGTTTGCGGTGGAAAAATGGAGAAGTTAAGATTAATATCATAATTAGGCTATTTTGTTGGTTTCATGAAGAGAAAGAGTGGCGAGTTGGGCTACTGCAGAAAGAGAATATTTGCGGGAGTGTATAAGATTTTAAAAGATTTTTTTTACTTATTTATATTTTTGTACACCTCCAGTTTTTGTTCTTTGCATAATCAGCTGGTTGATTTAAAAGCAACTTCAGCTGGTTTTAAATTAAAAATATGTTTTAGCGGTTAAAGTATACTTTTACGTGTCTATAGTTAAAGTAAATTTTACTTTTAACAAATGTCAACTTTTTAACTATTCAATTATTATGTTTAAGGTCTTAATAATTTTTTTACGTTTAAAACGTATTTAGTTAAAATTGGCTTATTTTAACTATATGCCTTTGTGGGTCTATACCAATCTTTTGGTGTCTTACAAACGGAATGACAAAGTTAATATTGAAGAAAATTCAATAACATAAATTAACCTGATATACAGAAAGAAATCAGGGAAACATATTTGAAGTAATTGGCCTGAAAAAGTTCTCTATATGATTTCTCTGGTAACTCATAATTGGGGTTTCGTTTTCCAGACAATTTCCATCCCAAAATTTTATATTCACATGGGTTCTACATTTGTAAAATGAAGTGGAAGTGAAATTTTCATTAAGTTTGTGTTTTAAATTTTTTCATTGTAGTTTAAGTTTCACTTCTAGAACGAAGTGAAAATGTAAATGTGAAATTGAAAACGAATTCAGTTTCACTTCGTAGTGGAATATAGAACATAAGCGATTATTAAATCAAAATACAGGGTGGGCCAAGTTTGACTGAATGTTTTGAACTCTATTGGCATATTGTAGCCGTTGTGGTGCATCCCTCGGCAATAATTCTTGGGCCAATTGAATTTTATATGGAAACATCTTCAGATCAACTTTTAGAATACGTCGTAGCGATGTTCTGGAGATGTTCAATTGAGTATTAAATTAAAAATGCAAAAGTTATAAGCATTTCAAATCAGTCAGTCCAAGTTGGCCCACTCTGTATTTGTATATTACAGTAAATTCATCAGCTATACCAGTATGTATAGGAAATATACATATGTATGTATGTAATATTTCTGCTAACAAATAAGTAAAACTTATAAATAACAAATCTCTTTAATGTACACAATGTACATACTCGTATATACATGCAAAGACATGTACATAAAGGGGCAAAATTTCAGTTTATGGGGGACACCCCTGGAAAAAAAAAAAATGCCACGCCCCCTTAAATGACCCCAGGAGTGCGAAAATCATAATGAATAAGGGGGCTCACGCCCCCTATGGGCGTGGCAGTCGAAAAACGACCCGGCGCACCTACGTAGACAATATGGGTATCAAATGAAAGCTAATGTCTTCACGATTCCAAAAATAGCCGTAGTTGCCAGATCGGGCGATTTTTGTAGCCGATATGGCCATTTTGGCAAAATTTGGGGTGGGGGAAATTTTTTTTTTTTTTTTTTTTGCTTATATTTTGTTAAAAACAAACAAAAATGAGCATTTTGTGCGAAAAAATTACTATTGTCAAATCATAAATGAGGATAAGTACAAAATTAAGAAACGAGGAAAACTCTTGAAAGCTTCTGATTGATTAATGAAAATTTGTTATACTGGCTTCGCTTAGTAAAGTTTTTCTGCGTGACCGGCCTACGGCCGGGCTTAGGGGTTTTTAACTCCAGTATGTCTTAATTCTAGACGGCGGGGATCTCGAGTGCTCGGCCTCTGGCCGAGCTAAAAAGAAATAAACAAAAAAAGTCCTTCCCCCATTTTATAAAAATTAACATATCTTCCTCAAATTCTGGACGATCTGGCAACTACGGGTATTTTTGGAATCGTGAAGACATTTCCTTTCATTTGATACCAATATTGCCTAAGTAGGTGGCATGGGTCGTTTTTCACCCCCGCCCCTATTTAACAAAAATGGCCGTATCGGCTGCAAAAACCGCCCGATCTGGCAACTATGGCTATTTTTGGAATCGTGAAGACATTAGCTTTCATTTGATACCCATATTGTCTACGTAGGTGGGCCGGGTCGTTTTTCGACTGCCACGCCCATAGGGGGCGTCAGCCCCCTTTTTCATTATGATTTTCGTACTCCTGGGAACATTCTGAAGGGGATGGCATATTTAGATTTTTTCTCTAGGGGTGTCCCCCATAAACTGAAATTCAGCCCATAAAGGGTCCGCCAAATAATTTTTTTTTTTGAAAATGCTATAAAAAAAAACTACTGCATATTTTCTCAAATTTCGTTTTTTATTTGAAAGTACAATCCTTCCGGTTAATAATGGAAAATAATTTCATTTAAATACCTGCCTCGGCTGGCCATGCAGTAACCTACACGATCGGTCCAATTTTTAAGCACATTATCGGTTGTGTGCAGCTGTATTTCACCAATGGCTGGTGGGCGTAACACTTATCTTTGACGGCACCCCACAAATAATAGTCCAATGGTGTCGAATCGCAGCTCCGAGGTGGCCAAACGGCATCAGCTCTGCGGCTGCTAATGCGATCTTAAAAAACAGGGCGCAAAACATTGAGTGTAGCTTCAGCTGTGTGGCACGTAGCGCCATCCTGTTGAAACCAAATGTTGCCAGTATCGTCCTCTTCAATTTTTGTAAACAAAAATTCGTTCCGATAACGATCGCCATTGACTGTAACGGCCGTCCTTGTTCATTTTCGAAGAAAAATGGCCCAATTATGCCTCTGGACCAAAATCCGCACCAAACAGGGACTCGTTTTAGGTGCATCGGCTTTTCAATGTATGCGTGTGGGTTTTCTGTGCCCCAAATGCGACAATTTTGCTTCATCTGAAAAGATGATTTTTTTGGCAAAATCGGCATCTTCTGTAAGTCCATCGCAGGCCCACTTAGCGAAACGAAGACAAGCGTATACACAACAATATTCGTTCAGCGCGAGGTTAAAACTAATTATTCACGAATTAAGCACTAGTTGAAAAAAAATGTTAAATGGCGGACCCGTTATATAAACTCCAGGCATGAAACATATGTATACGTATGTACATTTGTAAATCTTAAGAAACACATTCTACTTAGTATAATGTTTATTTACTAAACAATATTTATGATCCCACATAGACATACTTAATTTTCGGTTTATTACCATTCGAAACATGAATTTGATTTAAAACAGGGGTTTCCATTTCATAGCTCAATTGAGCTACCACTACCAAGACATATTTTTATGCTCTTCAATTCAGTCGTCGATGTGACTTCGACAAGTGCACATGTCTAGCGGATGCTATGGTTTTTTTTTCAGGTTAACAGATGATGACACTCAAAAAATATTGTGCGGTCAAAAATGCTTTTGGTAACATACATAGCAAATTATAAAATATGTATATTACTAAAATTTTTCTGCGGCTTTAAATAAATACATTCTCTCAATTTTATTACTCTCTCGTACTCACTAATACAGTACCAAAAAATTTTTGGAAGCCCCTGATTTAAAACATATTTACGATTTAGGGGCTTCCATTACGCATTGCATACTCACACATTGAAAACACAAAAACAAAAAGCAATTTTTATTGAAACTTGATGCGTTTCGCACCATTTTTGGTGTTTTTTTAATTTTTTTTTTTTTGCGAAAAATTCTTTAGCACACCATGCCTTTTTATTAATTTCGGTGCGTTTTTATTTTTCCGAATATGTAATGAAATCTTTATTTTTACTAATATTTATTTGCAGTGTTTTAATAATTCAGTATCATGAAATCTATACGATCTATTAAATGTATTTTAAATACGAATGTATGATAAATGAATACATATGTACTATCAAATTCGTCACAAGAAAGTTATTACTAAAGAGTTATTGGGTGAAAATCTTTGCTTGAAAATAAATTAACATTTTAAACATGAATATAAAAATTCTTGTGTAGCCTGATGGTAGAGTCCCAGTGGAGCCTTAACTAAAAGTACCAAAAATGTACTGAAATTAACCCCTTTACGAATTAGTATTTAATTTCCGAATAGCATATTATGAGTTACTTTGCTCTCTTTTTAAAAAGTTTTATATAGAATTTATGAAATTAAAAAAAATAACATATCTAGGACAAAGGAATATAAACAAATTTGTTTAGATTTTTTTTATTTTTGTTATGTTTTATTTTTTTTAACACTGAACTGTAGAAGACTGACTGTTTTATTGTTGTACAGATTTATAATACAAAAATATTATTAAAAAAGAAATTGCGTTTTTTTAATGGCGTGTTTTTTCTCCATCTTGGTGCGTTTGCAATTTCAAAGTTAACAACGTTGACAATCAAGTGTGTACTCTTATCTTCTTATCGTCTTATCTTCCCCTCACCACGATGTCTAACAGGTAATCAGTTTAGCTTAAAGAAATGCTTCGTGTAAGTTGGGAAATTTGTATCATTGTTTGTTAAAATCAAATACAAACAAATATCTTTTTTACCTACCACCACTAGGTCATAGACGACTTTAATATACTTTTATTTATGCACTCGTTACTATTCCTCGTATAGTTTTAAAGTTTGACTATTTTGAAAAATATTTGATGCTCATATTACAGAAACTTATATACGTACACTTTTTAACTTCAATAAAGAATTTTGAATATACATACATACAATACATTCTGGGAAATACTAGAAAGTTTTTACCATACTCCTTAACGTTTTTGCTTTAAACGATTTGGATAATTCAAGCTATGTCCAATTGTTCGATGTGTTACAAACGATATAACAAAATTGATATAACCCGATCTTTTTGGTGGTTGGTACAAAAAGGTAGAGTATAAATTTATAAAGAAGGTTACGTTTGAATTTGCATTGTTGACCCTTTGACTTTGGCCTTTTTTGTATTCAGTATTGACTGTGTTTATTAACTTTTCATTCATTCTATCACTTTATATGGAACAAATTCAATAAAAAATACTTTATTATGCGTACACACACACTTAAATTCCATATATGTCCATATGTATGTATGAACGTTTATTCACAAAGATTCAGGTTTTCTTTCAAACATTTTTGGTTTAAGAAAATAATTGCATTTCGTTTGATATATGACTATAATTCTCTTTTTATCTGTATGTTCTTATAATTTATTTAGTCACAGAAACCACAATAGAGCAGTTACTTTTTTATTTCCAATAAAGACGAAACATGTGAAGGAAGAAAAGCAACTATCAAAGAAGATTATGTATTTTGCATAATATGTACGGGATGAACAAACACTGTATGAATTTACGAGGACAATCTAAAACGTCTTTTCGTTGGTTAATAGCGCTATTAATGAAATGTTGCCTTATTAAATGTCTATAGTTTTTCGAATGATTCTCAAGAAAACATTTACTAAATCCTTAACTATAAATGTTAATTAAAAAATAAATGTTTATAATGAGATAACTACTATAAGAAATACGGTTTTACATTAGAGTACACCTAAGAATTGTTTTCTTTGGTTTTAATTGAATTCGTATTGTAATTTCGTCTCCTCGAAAATTAATTAAATCTCCACCTTGATTAACTTCTTATAGAGTTAAGGAGCTTAGCTCATGACAATTGACTGACAAATAAATGAAATTTTTCGAAATCTCATCAATTTTATACTCTGGCGGAACATTAATTGCAAACCCATGTAATGTTTGTGCTTGAGAGTTAATACTACATGTATTGACGACTATATTGCTCTCCACTCTTAAGAGACTGACATTAGAAATGTTGACAGGATGATCTGAATAGTGATTCTCATTTGGATTTAACTTTTTTTTATTAAATCCAAGCAATTTCCAATCGCATTTTTCTTTATTAAAATAATTTAAATCAGTAGAGCTATTAACTCTTACTTGCATTGTATTATTATTAGCTTCTATATCAATTTTAATTTTTAACCTGCATATGGTTATATAATGTATTAAGCAATTTCTTCTCAATTGTATAATTAACTTTGATTGAAGCCATTTTGATGGTACAATGAATTTTTCTGTTGTAAGCTTCACCTAAAGCTAGATTCAACGATTGAAAATTTCTTTAAAATTGCTCTTCAAACTTGTGTAAACAGCAGAATTACTTCAAAATTAATTTATTTAATAACTATTAATAACTAATAACATGGACTAGGCAAAATACTCATTACAACCGACCCGTGCCCTGGCGTCGGAGGGGATCTGTTAGCAACTAGTCTTCTTTTGCACTGCTACCAACCACGCTAACCTTACAGGTGGAGTCAGTTTTGGTCCGCGGGTTGTAATTTGGATATTAGGGAAGGGATAATATTACTACTTGTGACCACTATGACCTAGTGTATCATAAGCCCTAACATAGTTCCTATATCACCAGTTGTGTTCCCCCCTTGTGACCATTCGTTTCAAATATATCATAAAGGCGTAGCAAACCGGCTTTCCCATCTTCCTAGTTACAACCTAGCTATGTAAAAATGTCCAGACCATTTCTTAGAAAATGTATCATGAACATATTTACATCGCCTCAAGCTTTCATCGCCATTAGTGACCATTGTGTAAAAATGTATCACAGCGGCGATGAAAGCTCCCCCTATCCGCCACCTGGGGACGCGTCCGATGGGAGACTGACTGAACTCCACACGGAGGTTTCTAGTTATACTCATTTATTAAATTGTTGGCTGTCCTTATCAAAAGAATATTAATACGGAAGTTTTGAATCGTATTGAATAATTAAATAATGCTAAAATGAAATCACATTTAAGGTTTAAATATAAATAATAATAACAAAACTCAAAATAAAAAATTTAAATTATTTCATCCTGTCCTCGTAAGTATGTGTTTGTGTAAAATATGTTTAGTTTGAATGAAAAAGATTTGTAAATATTTCATGGTAATCAATATAGTACAGGAAAATTCCGGTACAACGAATCGCGTATTAACGAGAATCCAATATAACGTACAGCAAAATCTTTAACATTAACTACCTTACATAGCTAATGTTAAAACAATTTTATATTCGAAAGATATAACGAATTTTGGCAAAATAAAACAAACTCAAACAAACGAAAAAATGTTTAGCATTGAAAATTATACCAAGCTATCAAGATTGGCTCAAAAAATAGTGGATATCTAAAGACTAGTGAGTGTCCACTAATCGAAAAGGAGCTATATAATTGTTTTCGCGTCCAAAAAATCACTGCAGTTATTACAATTTTTTTTTAAATTAAAGTCGTACAAAGTCTTTGTTACCAGTTATGACTTTGAAAACAATTCACGGTGTAAGACTTTTAAAATAATCAGGAGAAAAGTTATAGTAACCGAATGATTACTCCTGATGTTATTCTCAATGCGGACAAACCTGGCCTATATTGGAAAATGGCACTAGATAAAATAATTTTGAGCTCATATTACAAAATTAAAACTTTTTTCTTGGAAAGACAAACGTTTCATAACAGTTATGCCACACCGCTTAACCTACGCTTTGCCAATACCCACCCAGAAGACCATTTCGGTTTGGTTTAATTAATACAAATGGGCATGAAAATATATCTTTCGTTATACCGTGACTTGCCTGTACATTAATATAAGTAATAGACACATACATACTCATGAAAGATCCTTTATTGCACAACAGTAATAGAATAGACACACTAAGAAATGCGTCTAATACAAAATGAAGCCTTTAGAAGATGTTTTCAATATTCTGTTTTTTTATGCACCTTCATACATTCATTCATACACGATGAATTCGTTGAATTGATGTGTTGCGGATGTAACTTAAAAACGTATGGGTCTATCTATGACTTTTTTCTTTTATTTGAACTTACAGAAATGAGTTCTGTATATACATACATATTCCTATTCATATACATATGTATTTTACTTCAGGAAACACAAAAATTATTTATTATATCGATAAAATGTTAAATTGTCATTAAAAACACATTCATTGGTTTGAAATTAAGTTTTAAAACCAGATACATATTATTTATTGACATTTGTAATTTTATTCACATTAAATAAACACACCAAGTGATTTGCTTAGAACAAATTCAGTTACATATCATTTATACATATCTTGAAATATTATTCGAATGAGATTTCGAGTAAAACTAAATCTATATTGTTTACGTATGTACTTACATACATATCTGAGACAGTATTGACAGAGAATTTAACAGCAACATTAACAAGTTAGAGTGCAATATTCGGCTGTACCGAATCTTTAATACCCTCCACCTGAACGTAATAAGAAATACAAAAACTACAGTGGTTATAGGACTAGAATATCCCTACTCTTTGTTTTCTTTTGAGTCTTAGTGCAAATTTTATTAGTATTTTAAATATTGTTGGAAAGACAATTTTACGACCAACATAATTTATTTTAAATGTTTTGAAATTGTATTTAATTTTGACCATTTATAATTGATGTAATTACTTATTCTTACTGCAACTTACAGAGTTTGTCTGATTTTCATAATAATCTTGAGTGTAATTTAAGAATTTATTAAGTTAAAAGAACATTTTGCCAGAGTATAAAAAGGGCAAGATATAAGGTGAGGCTTCTTATAGTTGGATTTGATCTCAATAACATTATTTGCAAGAGTTTTGTGGTTGAATGTTATGCTCGGAAGTGAATTTAATTCGGGATCTATTGCAAATTACTGACTGACAGCTAGAAAATCCAGTATTATAGTTGCCGTATAACCGATGTTAGTATGATTTCTGGATTAAAATTTCTGATCTGTAGAAAAATTGGTTCGATATTGATATTTATTAGAAATTTTTTTGGGTTAAATTGTTTTTCGGAAATGGTCCTTATATGGCAGCTATGACAAACTTTATTTATTTATTTATTTATTGTCTATGGATGGTACAGACATTTACAAAAATTTTAAATTACAAACTTAAAACATATAAACCAGAACACTAAATACGTTATTAAAAACTGAATGAGAATTTTTCCTTTTGCGAGTATTAAAGAATTTTTTTATATATTATTAAAAACCATTATTAAATAAAGACTGGGATCTAATGAAAAATCTATAAATCTATATAACTGATTAAATGTATTGCACATGCTTCTTAGTGGGTCAGCATCAGCATAGTTTGATCTCAAAAATCTTATCGACAATGGATAATAATTTCTGGTAGAACGTTGTGGACCGTTGAAAAGTGTAAAATATAACACAAATGTATTTATGTAACAAATAACACAAGTGTTTCTGTTGAGTTCTAAATTAAAATTAACCTTTATTATGACAATTATTTTCCTTGACAGCTAACAGACAAATTCTTAAATCTAGTCTAGCACATGCGCATGTGTTCTACATGTGCTTATGACAAATACCCATCATTATGTCTAGCACATGCGCATGTGTTCTACATATGCTTATGACTACAAGATAAAACTTATCTAATGACTATTTATACATAGCCTTTACATTTTAAAACTATTGATAATGTATAAACATTCTACAACTAATAATATTCAACTTTACCCGTGTTCAATTATGAACATTTTGCCGGGCGCGCAAAGGTGTTGGAGTAGAAAATTGAACTGTAACAACTGTCTTAAGCCGGCAGTACATGGCATGTAAAAAAGCCACATTCACATGTGGCTCTGACGTAATTTTGACGTCACCATGAAGCTGCATTGGCAACATGTCGTTTTTGTGACAATCACATGCAGTACACATTCACATGTGTGCGCATGCTGCTTTGTAGAAACATGCACACATGTGTTTTTTTTCGCATGCTGTGTACTTCCTTGTTACATTTGAGAAATTTTTACATGCGCATGCAGACGTCACAAATATGTAGCAGCAAGAATTTTTGACACAACATTTTGTGTATCAATAATAGAAATTATATGACGGGAAAAACTTTAGGCGGGATAGAACGTTCAATAATTTATTATAATACTAGTGACTTTGTTCACGTGAAAATTACAGCAAGATTAAAAGATAAGGGTTTATCCAATAACAACTTTACACACATTTTATTTAGTTTTTTACATACATATATTTTACTTACATACATATATTTTTATTTTATGTTAAAATATTTCTATAAACAACATTATAGGATTTATTATTTTCTGACAACACATACTCTTGAGCAACTGACATACAGCTGTCCATGTGAAAAGCAAGGGGTATCTAAATATATGACGGCCACTTTTAGCGTTTGACCCTGGGATTTATTGATTATAATTGCAAGACAAAAGTAAAAGGGCAGAAAAAGCACCAGCTTTTGGTCAATTTGGTTTAAACGATATGCTATCTGTGTACTAAATTTTTCAAAGAGAGAAAACGTACTAAAATTAAAAACCGCCAAAAGTACCAGTTTTTTCCCCTTAAAAAGGACCTTATAGTTTAATTCAATCCAGTGTATATATGTATAAAGTGTATGTATACAACATTTAGCAAAAAAAGAAAAAGTACCAAAAACACAAATTTTTACCCGTTTTTACCGCTTAAAAAGTACCCTATTAAAAATAAAAAGTACGAAAGGTACCAATTTTTTCCTTTAAAAAGTATCCTATTTTTTATTTTTACCCGTTTTTACCCCTTAAAAAGTACCCAATACTTTAATTTGGACCATATGCTAAAAATATAAAAAGTACCAAAAGTACCAACTTGTCAACAAAATTTTATTTCATATAACAATCTAATAATCGCCTCAGCGCCACTTGGGGATTATTGAGACTAGCTGGCAAAAAAACACATATGTATTTATTATTATAATTATAATACATGTACATATGTGTATGTATTTATAATAATAAAAATTAATAATGTTTTTTATTATGCATAATGCCGTTCTACACTTTATTTTAAAACTTCTTTAGGGGAATTTTTCCCTGGTGCTATGGACATGGGTAATATTCTGATAAAAATTTGGTAACAACATTTTTTTAACAGTCGCAGCACTGATATTTAAAACAGCTGTATGCAATTTATTTCGGGTTTCATTTATTTTGTATTATAAAAACTGTTTAATATGTGTGAAGTCATGGTCGATGACTCCCGATGACTCATTTCAAATACATGTGACCAAAATGGAAATCGCAGCCCACTTTCTCTTTGACATTTTCAAAAATTCACAAAAATATTTTATAAAAACATATGATTGGCGCAATTGTTGACATATGTTACATGTCGTGTACTGATAACAAATACGTAGCCATTCAAAAATGTACACATGTGCTGCGCTTCGGCTACATTTGTCACATTTTGTGACAAAACTACATTTCGTGTAATATCAAAATTTTAAAACATGTAGCCACTGTTACATATTTAACAAATGTAAACAAAATGCAGAGATTTGTCATGACGTCAGATCCACATGTGCAGCGTTACCGTTGATGCGACTAAAGTCGCAATTTGACCCTTGCCACTTTTTGTGTACCTTTTTTTTATTTTACTTGATACATATTAGTTTTTTTATTAATTTTTTTATTATATGCATATGTAAACATACATCATATACAACATTTAAATGAAAAAAATACGATTTTTATTTTTGTTTTTTTTATTTTCCATCTTTTTAAAAGTGGTGCCCCTTTTTTTAAGAAATCACGTTTTTGTGCGACTTTCTCAAATTTGCCAACGGTAACGTTGCACATGTGAATGTGGCTTTTTACATGCCATGTACTGCCGGCTTAAGATTCCATTGAAAATTTTATGTTCAAAAATATGTATATTGTTTCTTTTTTTTATACATTTATATTTTATGCATAATTTTTTTATACATTAATTGATTGCAGGAGGCAAATCTGTCTAAATAGAATCCGCTCCCCAATCAAATTAGTTAAATCTTAGTTAAAATCTTCTGAAATAACCATTTAGTCATAATGCTACAATATTTCGACTAGCATCCTATATGTAAATCGTATTAAAAACGATTTTACATTTACCCCCTGGCCCTCGATGTCGAACGATAACGTTCGCTTAGATAAGACTTAAGACACAAACTGTTTATCGTATCTATTTTTTTTACTCAATCAAGTTTGTTTATTCCACAATCCAGTTTGTGTCTTAAGTCTTATCTAAGCGAACGTTATCGTTCGACATCGAGGGCCAGGGGGTTAAACTTATTTACAAATGATTTGTTTTTAATTACGCTGGTATATTTTAAAAGCTGGTTCATTCAAGTATTTCAAGGCAATGTGATATGTGAAATCGATATCTGCATATTTGGTAGTGGTAGTCAGGCGATAATTGCGCACGATTCCAACTAATATAACTTTCATTGCAAATAGAGCATAACGCCAACCTAGATGAGAGTGTGTGTATTATTAAAAACAATTTTAATAGAAACAAGATTTAAAGACTTACCTATACAATTGCGCATTCCTTTTGAAAATGGAATATACGCATATGTATGTCTACCAGCCATATTTTCTGGAAGAAAATTATCAGGATCGAAACTGTTTGCATTCGGACCCCAGATGTCTTTCCGCCGATGAACATGAAATATTGACATTATCACCTGTATATTCTTCGGCAATACAAGGTCCTTAGTCAATGCCATGTCTTTTGTAACATGACGTCCAATCACAGGAATGGATGGAGCCAATCGTAGCGTTTCATTAATAATCATGTCTAAATATGGAAATTGTTCCAGATGTTCATACTCCATATTAAAATCTTTTTCTGGAAAAATATTTACAATTTCATCGTAAAGTCGCTCCTGTACTTCGGGATGAGTGGCCAACATCACAAGAACTGACAGTATACCATTGCCTGTTGTTTCAAAGGACTATCAAAGAAATTATAAATAGTAGGTATAAGAAAATATAAAATATCAAAAAAACATACAGCTGTAACAATGTTGTTCGATTCCACTATGATATCATTAAAAGAAAATTTTTGTTTCTGATAAATTTCTATGGCCTGGTCTATGAAGATGTTGGGACATTTTTTAATTGATTCCATAGAATTTTCAGCCAAGTCAGTTGGGTTAACTAACTCCTTGTTCATTCTTTTTAATTTTTCTTTCACCAGCTTAAAAGGTTGCAAAATAGTGGTTAAAGAAATGTTTACAAATTTTCATTAATGAGTAAAAACTTAATTACCTCAAACACAAATCTATGAATGCGTTTTTTAATACTCTGATATTTAAAATAACACGAGTACAGCGATCCAATATTTATGCAAGACATCATTATGTGATGAACAATTTTGTCCATTATACTGCAATATAAGAAAATGTTATTATTAATGCGATGTCATATTTGTTTTATTTTTTAGTTCATAAGTGAAATTTCCAACCATATAAGCGAGAAATATGTACATATATTGCCTTAAACAATAAATATATGTACATATATACATACGTACATATATATATATATAAAACAAGTTAGAGTGATATATAATGTCCATTACAAAAACTACGCTCTTGTTAGTACCAGCATATTCATCGGCGTAGCTAGGCCTTTTTCCCGGGGGGATCTTTTTTGAACACTTTTTAGTAAAAGCTATGGAAAATTGTTCAAATAAAAAAATGCAATAAAAGAATAAAAATTCTGGGGGTGGCTAAATTTTTTCTGGGGGGGGCTTAGCCTCCCCCAGACCGGGCTATCTACGCCGATGAGCATATTATAATTCAGTATTTCAAATTCAGTTTTAACGCAACTCTTATTATTATTTAATAGACAAGTTTACTCACAATATAATTTATTTGAAATGTTTTTAACTCGTATACTCGTAGCTAATTTTAACCATTTATAATTGATGTAATTACCAATTCTTACCATTATTTACAGAGTTTGTCTAAAACTCATAACAGTCTTGGGTGTAATTTAACAATTTATCAAATTAAAAAAACATTTTTCCATATTCACCACCACTTAAGATACAGGGTATAAAAAAGGCTAAGATTATAAGGTAAGGTTTCTTTTGGTTGAATTGGATCTCAATAACTAATGGACTAATAGATTCTAAATCCAGTATCCAGTAATGCGATTTAGGCCCTAATTTTGTAAATCACTTGCGTTCAACGCATCACCTACGCTTTTGCGAACGCATCACGAAAAGTATGAAATTTTGTAAATCACTGCGTCATTGCGTTTAGCGAACGCAGAAATATTACGTTGTTACAATACTGTCAAATCATTGGGTGGTAAATGTTGCCATTTTAAATGTTGATACTGAAATTTAAAATAAAAATTTACATAAAGCTACACTAAACATATGCTCGATTCCGATGGCTGTGTTGCTAGTGTTTTTTGCACGATCTGAATGTGGATATTTAAAAGATGGACCGTTTATTTGTGCACTTAACCGCACAACGATGTGCAAAGACTGTAGAAATAACAATTCTCACTGGCTAAAAATGATGAAGTTAGTTATACCGTTAACGAAAAATATTTTTTTATACAAAAGGATCACAAAAAATGTTATCCTCGGAAATTACTTAAATCCCTTAAATACTTACAATCTAAAATTGCTTATTATTTCCTCATCAACTTGGTCGCATAGCCCCATTGTTTTACCCATCGTAGTTTCTGAAAAAATTAAATTATTTTATTAAAAATGTTTAGATATGTACATATGTATAATTTTGTATGACAATATTCGCCTGTCAACAAATACTATTTTGTTATTGTAACTCTAACTATAAACACTTGCAGGGAAATTAATATATCATTGATTCAATAAAATATTCTATGTTAAATAGAAACACAAATAAATTAAAAGGAGCTGACGAAATAAATTTATTCTAAATAAAGCAAAAAATGCTTTTTAGTTTTACTATTTAACTTTGTATTTAAACCAGCGTTTAAAATTAAACTTTTTTCAAGCACTACGTACCAGTGTTGCCATTTTAGAAATAAAGAAAAGCGTCAAGTGTATAGTAAAAACGGGTAAAAAAAGTAAGAAATTACAAAAAAAGGGTAAAAAGCGCCAAAAAAAAATTAACAATAATTTTGGTATCGTGTTGTTTTGCTTTGCAAATAACACCTAAAAAAAGATTAAAATTGGCAATAAAACAAAGGGTAAAAACAAGAAACTTAGAATATCAAAAAGCATGTTAAATTTTTTAAATAAATAATTAATTTTATTATCAATTCAGTTACCAGGAGTAAACAAAAAATTAAAATAAAATAACAATTCATAAAAAACAAAATATAAAGTTTTATAGAAAAATAATTTAATTTTCACAAAACAGATTTAATGAAATATTCAGACATTTTATAAGTTTGATTTGAATTGATTTTTAAGTAAACACTTGAAGGTAATTTTGGCTGAGTTTAAAGAAAGTCGGTTTCTGATCTTTGGTTTAAAAAAAATCATTAAACTAAACGTTCTTTCGACTACGGCATTTGAGTAAAGAAAAGAAAGTATACGAATAACGAATACGAAGTCAGCTAGTTCATGAAAAGGATTTTCTCCCAAATAATTTTTAAAATTGTAGACTTCAATCCAAAATTTATCAGTTCTTTCAATATTTTTCCATTTTTTGCAACGTTGGATTCTTAAGGGAAATTTCTAATTTATTTATTAGAGACGAATCATCAATGAAGTTTTATATGATATCAATAATATCCGCTTCGCTATTGTCCACACTAAATAACGATATTTTTGAAGCAATTTAAAATTTTAAGGAAGGCTACGTCTTAGTTCGAGTACGTGATATTTTGTAAATTCTATTAAATTGTTCAATTATTTTATAATCTCTGCAAGACTTTTCGAAATGATAGCCAAGATAACAAAATTCGTTAAAGCTTTCGTCTAAATTATTTTCTAGATAATTTAATCAGGTAATACAAATCGCTGTAAAGCTTGACATGGTCCGCATTGGCTGACTCGAAAGCTAGATTTACTTTTTGGGCTTCTTCCAAAACTGCACTAAAAAAATAGAAAAAGCGTCAAAAAATACTCTTTTTTAAAAAAAGGCATTTGAAAAAAATAAAAGGGTAACGAGACCAATAAAGCATCATAAAATACCCGAAAAGCGTCAAAATGGCAACACTGCTACGTACATACCGTTGGTCGCATGTAGAAAGACCCTAACTCGCTATTGTTTCGAAATTTGTTTTTTTTTTGCGATTCCAATGCATTTAACGCAAACACACCTCCTCACAAAAATTTATTGCAATAGTGTAAAAAAATAACGCTTTTATAAGCAGTTGTACAAAAAAAGTTACATGTTGAATATTACAGTTTCTATTATGTTTTTGCCTTCTCCTGTAAAGTTTCAAATATGCGAGTTAGGGCCTTTCTACATGAGACCATCGATATGTATGTATGTGCTTAACTTCAACTAAGAGAAAATACACAAGCAAAAGCAGAGCACAAAGTCAAAAAACAAAAATAAAACCATTGACTGTAGTTTTAAAATGTGTTGCTATTTACTGGCGCAGTCAGTCACAGCAATTCATTTTAAAAAATTTCCTGCTGCTTGAAGCATTAACCCTTATCTTATGTAAGTGGGTCAAAACCAAAAAAAAACTACTTTTATTTTGCATTATTTAGAAAAGTTATTAATATATCGTTCTGAAACTTCGTGACTTTTAATCATTCGAGAAAATGTATAAAATGCAAAAACAAAAATAATCCTATCTCCTAACAGAGTGTCACCATAAAAAAGTTGCGTATAACGTGTAAGTGGGTCAAAATTGCCCAATACAAATTGCATGACCGTTTTTACATTTATGTGTGTATCTACTTGTACATAAAAACTACCGTTATTTTAGAAATAAGAATTTTACTTTACTATGAATATTTGTTAGTCTGAATACAATTTCAAAGCGTGCGGATGTTGTAAAAAATGTCGCGATTGAACGAAAATGAAATTCATGATTTGTTATGTGAATCAGAAGATGATGAAATAGCTAACGATCTGTCGTCAGATGAAGATGATAGTGTGATAACAAATCGTATATAACCAAAGTGAATCAGATTTGAGTGAAAGTGATAGTGATGAAAACAATGATAATGAAATCACAGAGAACTTTATCTCTAAAGACAAAAAATACGTTTGGAAAACCCCGATTCCAAATTTAGATAATGCTGGAAGACGTGCAGCTGAAAACATTATGGATACTAAACCTGGCCCACTCTTTACACAATTACGAGAATGACTTCTATAGAATCATCTTTCGATTTGCTTATGCCCAGGGAGATCGTTAAAATTATCATAGATATGACCAATTTAGAAGGTAAATTATAAACTTACTTTGTAATGTGTTTTTTAGAATTTAGGCGCTTCATATTTATTTTTGAAATTTAGGATTTCTGTATATGGCGAAAACTGGAAACCAGTTGGCGAGATATCAATATCGTTCGCATGGTGAAGCTTTGGAAAATGTATGGAATGATAGAAACGGAAGACCCACATTCAAAGCAACTATGCCTCTTTACAGATTTCAAAACATAACAAGAGTAATCCGTTTTGATAAAAAAAACCGATAGAATTGAAAGACGTGCTCGTAATAAACTTGCTCCAATAAGAAACCTTTGGGACCGTTGGGAATATAATTTACGGAAACTGTATAATCCTGGTCCATGCATAACAATTGATGAGTTACATTTCGAGGAAGATGTCCCTTCAAACAATTTATACCGTCAAAACCCGGCAAATTCGGGTTAAAAATTTGGGATCTTTGCGATTCGGACACAAATTATGCATGGTCAATGCAGGTGTATACAGATAAAGACAGAAATTGCCAGCCAGAAAAAAATCAAGGACGTCGCGTAGTTTTGGATTTGGTAAAGGATTTGAAAGGCAGAAACGTCACCTGTGATAATTTTTTTACTTCCCATGAACTTGGAATTAAACTTTTACAAAAAAAACTAACAGTCGTTGGTACCGTTCGAAAAAACAAAACCTTCCTTCCACCTAAGTTCACCGGCCTAAAAGGAAAACCACAACATTACTCGCAATTCCTTTTTGATGTAACCAACAAAACTACAATTGTGTCATATCTGCCAAAAAAGAATCGTTCTGTCATTTTATTGAGTACATTACATCATAGCGCTGAAATTGTTTCTGATACCAAAAAACCCGAAATAATACATTTTTACAACAGAACCAAGTCCGGCGTAGATACACTTGATCAATTAGTCCGAAACTATATAGAAGAATTAGGTAATGCCCTTGTCCATGACGAAATATCACGTTGAGAAGCAGTTTTTCCAAGGCAACTGTACGAAGTTTACAGAAGAAAGATAAAGTGGTTAAGAAGAGCGCTCTAAAGAGGGGCCGATGCTATATATGCCCCCAACGTTCATTCAGTACAAAATATTCAAATAAATGTACTAACTGCAATAATTTTAGCCATTCAAATGTAATGATATGATACATAATTTAATAATTTTATAATAAAATACTATTGGGCAAATTCGACCCACTTACACCTTATACGTAATTTTTTTTTTTACACAGGATAAGGGTTAAACACATTCGCCACAGCAGGCCACCAACTACAATATGTCAAAACATTTTAAAGTTTTGAGTTGTTACTCTTTTGAGGAACAAGTGCGATATTGACCAAAATCAAACTGCTTTATTTTGATAATATCGATCCATAAACTCAGACAACCTCTGTAAATTATGGTGATTGGTAATAACATCAATTTTAATTGGTCGAAATTAGATAACATTTCATCAGTGAATGATTATTTTGTTCTGATGTCGTCAAAATAATTATTTAGAAATAGAAATGTTATCTAATTTTGACAATTTAAAATCGATATTGTCTCAGATTTTGGTCCATAACTCTGTACCAATTTTACTAATTTTCAATACCAAACTGCTTAGGAGAATTTTAAACAGGCCTTTGTAAACTTTTGGACGTAAGAGTGTTTTACAGAGACTGACAGACGGGCATAGCTCAATCGACTTAGAATTCCATAAGTATCAATAATATACATATGTATATACTTTGTTGGGTCTCAGATGAATATTTCTAAATTTCTCAGTGTTACAGACGGAATGACAAACTTATATGAACCCTCATTCACCGCTTATGGTGGTGGAAGGTATAAAAGAGTTTTTAAAAAAACTTTAACTATTGTTAACTATTATTAAATGTGAATGATTATTTTGACGACAGCAGGGCAAAATAATCATGCACATATAAACCTGTGTATTTTGTTTTTGACATATTGTAGTTGGTAACCTGCTGTTGCGAATGTGTTTAAAGGTAAAGTCAGACTTGGCAAGTATTTACTCAAAAAATCGTAACCACTTGTTTTAGCACAAATTTGCTTGACGTTGTTTACTCTTACAAGAATTTTGCAAGAAGTTTTTTTTTAATAAATAAACGAGATCAAATATTTTTTTTCGGCAAATATTTGCCAATTGTGACCATTCTTAATGCTTAATGATTTTGTTTTTGTGTTGTTTGGTTTGCGCTGTTGCTTGCTCACTAACAATTTTTTTTATTAGGCATTGAAAACACAGTGCTGAAAAAATGTAAGGTAAGCAAAAATTTGTGTGATTTTGCAAATTCATAGTCAGCAATTTCAACGCTTTTTTCAACCCAATTAAATTACATAGTAGTTATATATATTCCATATAAGATTCTAAGACGATCTAGCCATGTCCGTCCGTCTGTTGCTGACACGATGGAGCTTTGAAAAAACGACAGATAACAATGAAATGTTCGCCAAACATTCTTTGATCTACCGAAATGTTTGGTATTGAAAATGGGCAAAATCGTTATAGATCAAAGTTTCAGACCACCTCGATATTTTTCAGGTATTTTTTTCTTTTTTCTGCAAATATTATGCAGTTAATATAAAGAAATTTTGCACACTTTATTTTTATTATGTTAAAAATGGCAGGAATCAGTCCACGTTTTTTTATAGCCCCCATACAAATGTCTTTCCGGAATAAGGCTTTATGGTGCATGAATGTCTATGGAAAAGCCGAATCCATACACAATTCTGCAATAATAAGTTTCATGCAAAGTGAAATCTTAAAACCATGTTTTCTTAGCATATAGACATCTAAATTGTTGTTTAAACATAGCCCCATATAAAGTCCAGTTCCGAAAACCAGTTAAATGAGCATAAATCCGTTACAAAACCAATATTAAGGTGAAATTAATCACAAATATTCCGTACTTTAAATTTCATGTGGACTATTCCCAAGAACTCATTACCCTAAATAAACATTCATATCTAACCGAAATTTTCCACAGAGCAGTTATAAGTATGTAAAAATTATATTATTGAGTATAGTGTAAATTCTTGATTATGACTGGAATATGCATAAGTATTGTTACCAAATTGTATTTCAATTTAAATTTAACGGTCGGTATCAACATGTTTATTTTTTTGGCTCAAAATATATTGTCAAAGGAATTTTTTTTTAATTTACATAATGCTTAATGTCTATTTTAAGTGAAAAAATACTTATAAGGTACATTCGGTGTATAGTTTATAAGTAACAAGCTTTTGAATATGACATAGAAAACTATCACATTTGAGACTTGTTCAAATACTCAACTTTGTGATACTCGCGACAGAAAACCAATGGAGATATTTGCATGAAATTTTCTACACATGACCTTTATATCGTTTTTAACCATCTGTACAAAAATCATCGAAATCGGAGAGCTGGTCCAAATTGATTTATTGCCGCATTGGACACAGTGTGTATCGTGCTTATCGACATACAACTTGTTTAGCATTTGTAGAAGTTTTAATTTATAAACATTATTGAGAACGCTCTGTTATAAACATAGCTGAGCAATATGGCAACATTGAATTTTAACGACTTTGGCTGAATATTCTAGACACGAACATTCTAGACTTGCAGTAATGAACATTCTAGTATCTTAGTTTCGAACCTTCCAGAAATTATGATTGCTGTATAAATAGACTAACAGGGCTAACCAAATGAATCAGTTAATTGTGAGTCATGGCTGTGTAAACATCAAAGTGTTCTAAAACTTTAAGTGTGTTCTTAAACCGTAATAAGTATATGTGTGTAAAAAGACAGAGTGTTCATTTTTAATAGTGTATATATAAATAAATAAAGACTCCTTAAATTTTCTTCAAACTACTTGACGCTTTTAATTTGCAATTAAAAAGGTTTATTTAAAGGAAATAAAATACCGTTTTTAAAAGGCAAAAACGTAACAATATCTTATAAATATCGTCATTGAGATGAGATTCTATTAAATTAAACCTACAGTAATACGTTTATATAGAAAACAAATCACATGACATTTATTTAAATGTTACAGATAAAAATTCATTAAATAATAATATTGTTGTTGTTTTTAATTCAACTTACCAACAGAAATTCCTAGTGTAATGCGTTGTATTATATCAGATAACTTGTGTTCCTTATTGTCCATCAATTGATTCATTTTGGAAAGGAAAACTGTTTTGCCTTTTTGAAAAACGGGCAAAAAACTTACTAAAACTTTATGATGGAATGATGGATTTATCATTTTACGGTTATGCTGCCAAACAGATGCTGAATGATTATAATTAAGTGTGTAAGTTTTAAAAACATGTTGTTATAATATTTATTTCCGTAATTTCAACAAATAGATACACTTAACAATTATCACCTGTTGATATTGATTCGAATCTAAATAATGTAAATTCACCTCTTAGATAATTACATGTACTGGCTACTACTTTCCACCATTTATAGGTGTAACTATCTGTTGAAATTATTGGCATTAAAGTGTTTCATTTCAACCTACCGGGGCTAGATATAATGCCACCCTGAAATGCCTGGTAAACGGGATTGTACATAGTTTTCGCCTTATTTAAAAGTTCTGCAGACGATAATATTTTTTCAATAAATTCCGGATCTGATGAAACGATTATTGGATAAAATCCCATCCAAACACAGATGGTGTAACTTTTGCAACGTTCGAATAAGGTACGAAAACCTTGTAGAATTGCTGTTGATGCATAATACACTTTATAAAATATTAAAATATTAAATTTCTGATTTTCTCACAATGAAAATCCTTGATGATGTCAAACGATCCAATAATAGGAAATCCGAAACAACCGGGAAATTTTATAGCAAATCGATACAAGTTTTGTCGCGACCATATCCAATACAACCATAAACTTATCGATGCAGACAGGAGTAATGTTTTAATCAAATCTTTTGTGTCTTGAATTTGTTCCATGTTGCTCGTTTTAAACTGATCCTCCTATTGATTGTTGTCAACAAAACCTCATCCGCTGAAAAAAGCAAAATTTCAACTAATTGTTGATGTCAAAACATGTCTATTTATTAAGATTTTATTATAAAAATCTCATTAAAATGTTGGTAAAAAAAAACAAGTAAGAAAGTATAATCGGTCAAGCCCGACCATATAATACCCTCACCCAGTATATGCATAAAACAGTCTTTCAGAAATTGGCGCTATATATAGTATGTAGGAGATATGACCTATTATGAACCAATCATCCAAAATTTTAGTGCCATGACTTCTGTGAATATAAATATTATGTATGTTATACATTATCTCAATATAAATATGTTTAAAAGATTTATGGAGGTTATAGTGAATTATGGAGAGGGTCTTATATGGGAGTTTAGACTAATTATGGACCGATCATTATAAAATTAGGTGTCATCATTTCTTCTGAGTTTTATTTGGATACCAAAATTTTTAAAATGATTTTCGTAGGTGGTCCTCATATGGGAGCTACTACTAGTTATGGACCGATCATCATAACATTCTACTATATTATATGTACATTTGTGTTCCATATTATTTGTATAGCGACATTTTGAAGAGAGTTATGCACTTTAAAGTAATTTTCGGAAGTGGTAGCTATGATTATTGACCGATCTTCACAAAAATTCTAGATGTGATTTGGCTTTATGGCTTTTTTGTCGTGGAATTTGTTGGATACTTGCATAATTAAAACATTAATGATCGTTAAACTTCTATTTGGGAGGAGATATGTATGGGGGCAAGGTGAAATAATGGACCGATTTCTACCAGTTTCAATCCTATCCGTCCTTGGGCCGAAAAAATATCATTTATGAAATTTTCTTTTAAATAACTTCAAAATTGCTACCTGCAAGCCAGACGGATGGACAGCCAGCCAGACGGACGGATATCGTTAAATCGACTCAGAAAGCGATTCTGAGTCTACCGGTATACTTTAAGGTGGGTGTTGAACCAATATTTATGGGCGTTACAAACATCAGCACAAACCAACATACCCTTCCCACTATTGTGGTGTAGGGTATAACAAGTTGGGGTGCTGTATTTGGCTCTGCCGAACCTTAAATATCTTCTTACACCTACAGAATTGAAAAAACTTCAGTGATTATACGACTAAACTATCTTCATTCAGTGTTTTTTAGTCAGGCTTAGCGCAAATTTTACGAGCAATATAATTTATTTTAAATGCTTTAAAATTTTATCTAATTTTGACCATTTATGTAATTCCCGGGATCCCGCTCCATAGAAAAAAATAAAACGTAAATTTGTCTTTATTTATGAAAAATCTTTTATTAAAAAACGTGAGGGGAAAAACAAGGTAAAAAATACTTAAATACTACAAAAATTTGTTTTAATTGAAGGAGGAAGTTGAATTATTACATTACGCTTTTAAATGTAAATTTCTTATTATTATGCTCTAGATACTAGATAAAAAAGAAACATAAACATAACAATTTAATTCATAAAAAAAATAGTAAAAAAACAAATTCAGGTACTGAAGATATGAGATAAAAAAATTTTAAATTTAATTCATAAAATACATAATATATTTGAAAATATACTAAAATTTTAACGGCTTAGGAAATAACTTTTTAAAACACTCAGAGTCGTCAGAAAGTCTATTTCTGATTTTATTTACAAATTGCCCGCTTTACTGAAAAAACTCGTTCACTTTCTACCGAAGTTGGACGAATAGTTAAAAGTGCATTAAACAAGTATTCAATATTTGGAGTTCTTTGACCGCTTCATTTAACAAATTTTAACTCCTTTTTTAAGTATAAGGAGCGAGTTTCCAGTTTTTCTATTTCCCGGGATCCCGCAAAAAAAATCCCGGGAAACGGGAAATCATAACAATTGAAACAAGGGAAAAGACCCTAGTAATTACCAATTCTTACCATCATCTGATAAGATTTACTGATTGTTATAATGTAATTTTGAGTATAAAAAAGTTAGAATGCAATATTCGGTTGTGCCGAAACTTTAGTACCTTTCACCTAAACGTAATAAGAAATACAGAAACTACACTGGTTTTAGGACTAGAATATCTTATTCTGTGGATTCTATTCAGTTTTACTGCAAATTTTATTATTATTTTATATTTTGTTGGAAAGACAATTTGACGACAAAAATAATTTATTTCAAATGTTTTGAAATTTTATCTAATTTTGACGAATTATAATTGATTTATTTACCGACTCTTACCATAATTTACAGTGTTTTGCTGATTTTTCTAACATATTGAGTGTACTTTAACATTTTCTAAAATTAAAAAAACGTTTTTTCATATTCCGATCTTATTAAATTTTGGAAAAGTGAATTTTATGTAAAGGGTGTTTTTTTTACAGGTTTGTTTTTCAAAAAGAGATAAAACTGGCATTTTGTGGTCAAATCTGGCAACTCTAATGTCATTTATGTTCAGTTTGGTTTGCCATTTCATCATGAACAGGTTGACAAAGGAACAACGCTTGCAAATCGTGCAAATTTATTTCGAAAATAACGGTTCAGTTCGCGAAGTTTACCGCAAGCGCCGTCCATTTTATGGTCGACATAATCGTCCATCAGAGCAATTAATTCGGTTAACCATGGATCGTTTTCGCACTACGTTTACTCTATGTGATAATACGCATCCGCAGAGACGTCGAACAGTGCGCACCGAAGAACCAATTGCCGCTGTAGAGCAAAGTGTTGAAGAGGACCCGAATTAATGGAGACCGGTATAGAGTCATGATAACCGACTATTTTGTTCCCGAATTGGATGGCATGAATGTGGATGAGTTGTGGTTCCAACAAGACGCCGCTACATGCCACACAGCGCACGCCACAATCGATTTATTGAAGGAAACATTCGATGAGCGCATAATTTCGCGGAATGGAACTGTCAATTGGCCACCAAGATCGTGTGATTTGACACCATTGGATTATTTTCTTTGGGGATATGTGAAGTCGCTCGTCTACGCCAACAAACCAGAAACGTTAGGGGAATTGGAAGCCAACATTCGTGGCGTTATTGCCGCCATACGGCCCCATATGCTCGAAAAAGTGGTTGAATATTGGACCTGTAGAATTGGCTTTATTCGAGCCAGCCATGGCGGCCACATGCCTGAAATCATATTTAGACATTAATGGCATAAAATTATCCTTCCAGTAAGGCCAAATTGATGGTCATTAAAACGATTTTTTTGTGTTTTATTTCAATTCGAAGTTCTATACCTCTCAAAAAAACACCCTATATATGAGAATATCTCACGTCGAAGTGATCTATGTAAAACGATTTTTATCATTATATGATCTCCATACTTAATATACAAAAAGTTCGTGTACAAAATTTCATAGCAATATCTGCAATACATTTTAAAAAATTACAGACAGACATATGTCAATCGACTTAGAATTTCGTATGTATACTTTGTTGGATTTCAGATGAATATTTCTCAGTGTTACACACGGAATGACTAACTAATATACATATACCCTCATCCACCACTTGTGATGATGGAGAGTTTAAAATGATAAAACATGATTTATGATACCCTACGCTAAAATAATCAATTTGTTCATTCTTACATTCCTAGGCAACGAGACACACTCACATAGTCTTGTAAAGTTGTTGAAACTATTTCTGTGGGATATCCGTTTGTGGTCAATGATTTTTTTTCTGTAAAAATTGGATATTTGATGCTATTGTTGTAACTACATATTATTGGCCAATAAACACAAATAATTAAGAAGACCATTTGTGGTTCAATCAATGAAAATTGTTTTTGTATAAAAATCTTTGATAAACAAAGACTTAATAAATTTAATTGTTAGCCTAAATTATTGCTTTAGTTTGTGGGATTATAAATGATGTAAAAAGATGTTTTGTCCAAAAGTTTAAAATGTTAGTTTCATGTTCATCTTACGAAGCTAATGAAATTGAGTATGTTGAGTTGAGGTATTCAACAATTTAGAAACAAATTTGTCCGTTTCACTAAATTAAGTTCACTTTAGTTATTGTTGTTTATGCCATTTACCCTTAACTAAACCAAAAAAAAAAATAAACTCCAAATAAAAAGTCCTGTGTCTGTGCTCTAGAAGAATTTTATTTAAATCCCTCTAGGCCATAAATTCCAAGAAGATGAGGGGGTAAAACTAGTACAAAATACAAACCAAAAACAAAACAGATTGTTTACTTTGCCGCATAAATTGCCTCAATTACAACAGCAAGCAACAAATAAAAGAACACAGCAAAAGTCTCGAATGTGTCCTCAAACTAGGTGTGAAAATATCATTCTCGAGGGAGCTGAAACTAAAAAAAGGTAAAAGTTGAAACTAAAAAATACATACAGCACAACACATTTTCCACAATACCGAACATACTTGTATTTTAAAAAAATAATTTACTTATTGTCTCACTCTATCTCCCGTCAGATTATTAAACGTATTTCGGTTGAGAATTTAATAAAAGCTTTTTTAAATTTCTACCAATTTATAAACAACATTTATTTAAGTTTAATTAATAGTTTGACTTTTCTGTTTGCGGAACTTGTTGCATGAACAATAAATTTAATTAGTTTGCTAGAAAAAATTACTTTTCCTATAATATTTATAATTTTACTCGTATTTAACTCCATAGAATGTCCATTTTTGTAACGATTTAACTAAAAGTTGAAAATGTTAATTTCAATTAGTATATTGTTTTAAAACGTAAACCTATATTCTTAAGTGATTTAGTTAAGTGGCTATATGTAATTTCAAAACAATTTAAATATTTTAAACATATTAAAGAATTTGACGGAATTTTCACATTTTAAAATTAAAACAAATGAAACAGGTGGAAATTTGTATCTGGCAATTTTAATCTATCTTTAGAATTATAAATTATTATTATTTATAACAAACAAACATCAGAATTTTAATTCATAATATTATGCTGAGCCGATAAGTGTGATTTAAGTACAACTTTCCGGGAAACGAAAATAGAAAAAATGGCCATTTCCAGAAATTTGAAAACAACTAGAAAGTGGTGGTCTAGTAGTATGAACTTTTATGGGTATAATTAGTACGTTGATTAGGGATATCAAAAGTATCAACTAATCTGAGGCTTCTCGGAGGTATTTAAAGGGAATTAATGACAACAAGTTTTTGGCAATCAAACTGGCCATAAAAAACACAATATTCTAAAGTTCGTAAACATATAGGAAGACATCTGGGGCCAAATTACCGCATTCGTGATCGAATAAGCTATCGTATCGAAAAATGATTTCGATATCGAAATTATGATAAAATGTACTAAATTTCTTGCTCGATATCGTATTCCATAAGCTCAAATATTAAAATTACGATAAATTTTACTCGATATCGAATGCGTAAATTGGGCCCCTCAACTCATAGAGATTCGACATAATTAAGTAGCCGAAGCGCAAATTTTATAAATATACATTGGACTCTTTAATACGAGAAATATAAGTTAAGAAACTCCTAAATCAAGTATAGAGTCAATAAAATAAGACTTTTGTTTTCATCTCTCACGACGAAAAGTGTACATTCTGGTAGATTCTGTCCAGGTCTTTTATGAAGTTCTTTTAAATATAAATTTTCCCATCGCTGGTAGAAATTCTGATGAACAAGTTTCAATAGTTCACATCGGTTAGTTATGGAAATGGAGGTGTTATTTGAGTGTATCGATATGTGCGGGGATACGAGAATATATACATAAGGAAATCGCCTGGAATTAGTTCACAATTGATATCGAAAGGGAATGCAATCAATATTAATTTTTTACTGTCGTGTTGATAACTCTGGTGTGTATTTGAAACAACCTGCCGAAAATAAGGTAGATTCCCCAAGAAGTTTGTTCCATTGTCAGATAAAAGGTGTTCCCTACGTGACAAGAATCGAATTATACGATCACAAGAACGTATTAAACCTTCTAAATATAAAAATGATCAATGTTTAGAATACCACTGGATTTTGGAAGAATGCAGCCTTTTCACAAACTGAAATAAGTTTGTCACGAATTGAGACTGTAATCAGGGTTGAAGCAATTTGAACGGCTCCTTATATTGGGAATTAAAAAAAACATTGAATATTTGATTCAAAACTGATTTGATATACAAAGTGTTATTTTCAAAAGTACATTTTGTATTTCCAACACCTTCAATCAAAATGAATTTAGTAAAATTAAATAAGAGTAAAGCTATGTGTCCGCGATCGTCAGATATTACAACGTTGTCATATCTAGCAATGTGCTAGCAATGTACTGACATTGAAAAATTTTTAGCAAAAGGTAAATTGTCAGTTTAGATGACTGTAAGGAAACTAACAATTTCATTTGCACACAATTGTCACACAATGAATTTATCTGTCAACCGAAATTGTCAGGTTACACGGTTGTCTGATTGCTGTGTGACATTGTCAAATTTGTTTTGCAGCTCTGTGTGTGTGTTTAAAAAATGTAAATATTGTCATGAAATAAAAAAGAGCAATTGGAACCATTTTATCTGCTTATGTCCACTTTAATTTAATTCTTTAATTTTCTTCTACTTTTTTTAAAAAATATATTAATGCTTGTTTGTTTATTTATGTATATACAGAGTTGCATTTAGAAATAATTTCTATGACAATGCTGCCATTGGCAGATGCATAAACTTTGCACATATGACAATGACAATGACAAAATTGTGTGTTTACTCGATTGTTAGATGTCTGACAATATATTTTTGGCTTCCAATGTACTGAAAATGCTTTTTTCCAACGTTGGAAAGCAAAAATTTTAAGTTTACACGGTTTTTAGACATTTTCGGACAACGTTGTAATATCTGACCATCGTGGACACATATATGTTTTGGCTTGCACAGAGCTTTCGTTAATAAATCTGCTGGCATTTCTTCCGTTGGTAAATATTCAATATTAATATCTCCTCTTTTAATGGTTTCTCTAACAAAGTGGTGACGGATGTCAACATGTTTGCTTCTATTGAACACGGTATTATTGCATAATTTGTCATCACCATGATTATAAATATATGATGTAAATATACACACGTCCTTGCGAAGACAAAATATGATTAAGAAAGCGATTTAAGTTAATCGCTTCTTCAGATTATTCGGATGTGGAAATATAATACGCTTCTTTAGTGTATAATGCAACTATTGTTTGCCTTCGGGATTTCCAGCTTATGGTAGCACTTGCAAATGTATCCTTTGTATCAATGACGATCATTTATTAAAGCACTACAATCAGCGTTTTGTATGAGAGAGATTATATGCATATTATGCCCTTATCTATTTATCTTATTTCGTGACTAAATGGAGAATATGCTCGCAAGCTGTTTCTAGAAAAACACCCTTTGAATTCGAAGCGAAACAACTTTGTCTGAATTTGATTCTTTTACTGTATTAAATTCAAATACGTAAAAGGACGCGAACTATTGTTGAGTATAGGACTGTAACTTTAACCTTGGAGAAATACATCAGAGTTATCAATTTTCTTATGAAGAAGACTATGTGCTGACTTTTTGCATGCTAGACAACAATTGAAACAATGTTCTTCTTTTGAACACAATTGGCACATGGGAAAGGATACATTAGTCTGAAAGCTATGAACTTTTTAATTAGAATTAAAATTGGGATTATTCTTTGGTTTCAAATTTCGAAAATTGAATGAATTAGGAATTCATCCAACTCTAACCACACATTCATGCAGGCAAAATCGTACCTTACGCAACGAGTGTGACGAATCATTTGAAAGTCTTGCATTTGACCAATGAACTTAGTGGTAATTAGCCTCCACTGAATTTGACATTTTTTACAATAATTATTTCCATTCTTTCTTTACCTTCGTTGCTGTTATTGCTAATGTTTTTAGATTCTCAACGTTTTTTCGGTATTTTAATTTTTTTATTTAAACTTTCTTTTAGAAAATTCGTTTCTTCCGTATCTTTCTTCAAATTTTACTTTTCAACTTTCTTTTGCAAATTTCTTTTCTTAATTTATTTTATAAATTTCTCACTTTTATTTTAAATGAATTATTGTTCAATTTGTTATTAAAAACAATTACCACGTTGTGGTGATAACAAAAAAATAACAACAAATTGCTGCATTGAAATGCACTCACTAACTAAAACTGAATAAATGCAAAATACTAAACATGCCTTAATATTAGTAAATGGATGAAGAGATGGTTTATGTTGTGACGATAATTCAAGACAATCGCTAAAGAAGAAAAATTAATTTCGAATCTGGTTTGATGGGACCAAATGTTTAGTTAGAAAAAGTGGTGGTTGGAACGAACAATGGAGAGAAAATCACTTTGGAGTGCAAAGTTTATTAATTTGTATTGGATCAGCTCTTATATCGCTGGGAAATGTGCCAATGCAAGCAGCGATGGGTTATGTTTTGCCAATTCGACGTTTCTTTTTTGGCGAAAAAGACGTAACCACTAAGTAATATTTATTTAAATTCGTTTATTTATTTAAAAAATTTGTTTTATTTTGGACAAGTCACACAAACAAATATTGTTTTATTATATTTGACAACTGTAAGCCTTGTGGGGAAAAATATGGTTACGTTTTTTGAGTAAATATTTGTCTTGTGTGACCATATCTTTAGATGGAGATGAATGTGTAGTTATGTTCATTACTATTTATCTAAGTAAATAACAGCTTGTGTATATGATTTACGGAGAAATAAGTACGATAATGTTATAGGGTTAATACTTTGAATATGTTATGTTGTTGGCGTAAACAAAACCAATAAAACTGTTAGCAAATCGTAACTACCCATCAGGAACTTATGTTATTACTACCAAATCTATTGCATATTGTCCTTAAAAAATTATTCTTAATTTATTTTCTACATGTTACAAAAAACAAATTCAAAAATTTAGTGTCATGCTGTACGTGAATATAAGTATTATATGTGTTAAACTTTATCTCGATATAAGTACTTTTAAAAGATTTATGGAGGTTAAAGTGAATTACGGAGAGGGACTTATATGGGAGTTTCGACTAATTATGGACCGACAATTATAAAATTAGGTGCCCACATTTCTGTATATAAACAACTTATTTGTTTGTATATCAACATTTTTAAGAGCTTTATGCTCTTTCAAGTGATTTTCAGAAGTGTGCATTATATGGGAGCTATGATCAATTATGGACCAATTTGCACAAAATTTGTGGATGTGATTATTAACTACTCTGGTGAAATTTGTTTTGATACTTGCATAAATCAAACATTTATGATCGTAAAACCCCTATTTTGGAAGGACAATTGTATGGGGGCTAAGTGAAATAATGAACCGATTGCAATCAGTTTCAATCCTATCTGTCCTTGAGCCAAAAAGTATCATGCACCAAATTTGATCTAAATATCTTCAAAATTGCGACCTGTACTCTGCGCATAAGCTTTACATGGACAGCCAGCCAGACGGACGGAGGGATGGATATCGTTAAATCGACTTAGGAGTGATTCTGAGTCGTTCGGTATACTTTGGACCAATATTTATTGGCGTTACAAACATCAGCACAAATTCAATATACCCTTTCCACTATGGTGGTGTAGGGTATAATGAAGAGGAAATAAATTTTATTACGAATTATATACGAGTATGTATGTATGTAAGACATTACCACACTATTTTGGTATAAAGTAGTCTTTGAAAAGCATGTTGTTCAGTATTTACAAGTCATTACCAAGTTCTTGCTGGCAACTCATAATTAAATAATGATTAAACAAAAGTCCATAAATTGTTGTAGAATTCAAGTATCCTGAGGTAAAGTTTAAACATCATCTCTTATGGTGTTTATTGTATGTACCAAACTTATTTAAGTTGAATCATATTATTTTGTTGTCGGTCAAAAGTATGAAAGTTATTCAATGCAACGATAAGACTTTCTAAATAAATATTAAATATCTTGTTCATTACGAGTATGTAATATAATTTTTGTATTCATTTGGAAAATGCATTTTAGAGTTATTCCATTATTTCAGCTATATTTTATCGATTCGAAAGAAATTTAGGAAGTGTGCCAAGTTATTGATATATAGAATCATCGGTTCCCTTAAAATCTGCTAGTATAATATTAAATGCCACGGAGTTTGTCTGTGTCATTAGTAGAAATTTTAAAAGATTTTTTCGCTTTAAAGTATTTTTCAAAAGTAATAGCTACATTGGAGACATGACCCATTATGGATCGATAAAATAAAATTCATAAAATTGTAAAGTATTGAATTAAAAATTACGATATGATGCAAATAAGCGCAAAACATTTTAGCATTCACAACAGATCACTAAAACTAAATAAAAAAACATTCTTATCCCTGTTATCTTCAAACAATTTTTTAACAGCAAAGTATTTCTCTCTTTATTTGCAGTAATAATCTGCTAAAATGCTCTGACCATCTGTTTATGTTTAAGAATTAAAATTAAACTCAAAACTAGAACAAATTTAATTATAAATATTAATAATTTTCGTTGCCATGATTTCAAGCATAAAAAAGTAAAATAAAATTCTAAAAGTTTTTCATCTGCTATTTAATCCTTTCAGTAAAAGACCGTTAACATTGTATTTAGTTGTTCTATTATATTTTGTCTAATTATATGAAAAACATATGCACATACATATGTATGTATATAAAGGGTGCCCCAACTAGGACGCAATTTTTAAATTTGGCGCCATTCGAAGTGTCAACGTTTGACATTTGTACAATTGTTATTGTTTGCTAGTAGAAGGTACGAGGTTAGTAAAAATGGAGCGCTACACGAATGAGCAACGCATTCTCATTTGAAATTGTTTTACCAAAATGGTGAAAATTTTGCGGCTACTGTTCGCAAAATGCTCCAAAAGAGTCAACTGTAAAGAGATTAATGGATAAATTTGCCGAAAATGGGTCTGTTAGTGAGGTAAAGACAACAAAGCGCCTTCGACCAGGTCGATCGACCGAAAATGTCGCAGCTGTACGTGATGATGTCGCTCAAACTCCATCCACCTCAATTCGACACCGAGCTCAGCAAATTGGTGTCCCCAAATCCACTATGCAGCGAATTTTGACGAAAGATTTGCATCTTCATGCATACAAAGTTCAATTGACTCAGGAACTGAAGCCAGCTGACCATGGACAGCGAAGGGAGTTCGTTAATTGGGTATTGGAGAGACAACTTGAAAATGCTGATTTTGTCGATAAAATCATCTTCAGTGATGAGGCCCATTTCCATCTTGATGGCTTCGTCAATAGGCAGAATTGTCGCATTTGGGGTGAGGAAAATCCTCGAGTGATTCACGATGCAAATGCATCCTCAACGTGTCACTGTGTGGTTTTTGGGCTGGAAGAAACATTGGACCTTTTGTATGAAAATTAAGCAGGTCAAGCTCAAATAGTCAATGGTGTTCGGTATCGTGAAAGTATAACCAGTTTTTTCTTGCCTAGAATTGAAGAAATGAATTTGGTTTCAACAAGTCGGCACCACATGTCATACAGCCAGAAAAACAATTCAATTTCTGCATCAGTCATTTCCCGGTCGTGTTATTTCGCGTTTTGGAGACCAGAATTGGCCACCTAGATCGTGCGATTTAACACCTTTAGATTTTTTTATTTGGGGTTTTTTTAAGTCGATGGTTTACGGCGGCCATCTGCACGATATCTTGTTCCATACATAACCCCATTCTATCTACTTTACGATATAGTCAAGTTTCACTATTTTTTTTAAATATCTGTGTTTTATTTAAAATTTAAAAATTGCGTTCTAGTTGGGACCATTTATAATTCGAAATAAAACGGACGAATAGCACTAGAATTATTTGTTTTAAATTTGAAATTTCGTGCCATTCAATACAACAATTAAATCATTGTTTCTTTGGAACAAATACGAGAATAATTGTTTTATCAACGATTAAAAACCGAAATATAAATTTGTTAAACATTAATATAATGGTGCATATAAGGTGAGTGCAGTAACACAGCTGACCGCCTTTGTTTACAATTTACTTATGTCAAAAGTAATCCTTTTTAAGTGTTTCTGACAGTAGTACATTTTTTTACACACACAAAATGCATGTTGTTTCTGTATTGTGTTGTATTTGTTGCCGATTTGCACTCACCTTGTATAGTTACACCATGATTAATATAAATATCAAGCAGAAACATCTTTTACAATGATTAGTACACACTTTCTGTGTCACACAGAAGTAGTTTAATAAGTAAATTTATTTATTATGTGATATGTGACAATTTTCGTATTTATTAGACTTCTCAATGAACACTTACTTCAAATTATTATACCCTCCACCATAGGAAGTGAATGAGGGTATATATATGTAAGTATGTCATTCCGTCTGTAACACTGAGAACTATTCATCTGAGACCCAAGGATCAATAATATATATAATTTATCCTTATGGAATTCTAAGTTGATTGAGCTAGTATGTCCGTCTGCGGAAAATACTCTCACGCCCAACATACACAATCAAAATCAGCAGAGTTTACAAAAACCTGTTCAGCAGTTTCGTAATGAAAATCAGCAAAATCGGTATAGTAGAATAAGAGTTATGGCCAGAAATGTGAGACAATCTCCATAAAAATTTGGGCAAAATTTCAGTTTATGGGGGACACCCCTGGGAAAAAAAAAAAATGCCACGCCCCCTTAAATGACCCCAGGAGTGCGAAAATCATAATGAATAAGGGGGCTCACGCCCCCTATGGGCGTGGCAGTCGAAAAACGACCCGGCGCACCTACGTAGACAATATGGGTATCAAATGAAAGCTAATGTCTTCACGATTCCAAAAATAGCCGTATCGTCCAATTCACGACCCCAGTCGTGAATGTCAAAGGCAGTAACGCAATCCATATTTAGTGATGTTCTCGTGTCAAGAGTCAAATCATAAATGAGGATAAGTACAAAATTAAGAAACGAGGAAAACTCTTGAAAGCTTCTGATTGATTAATGAAAATTTGTTATACTGGCTTCGCTTAGTAAAGTTTTTCTGCGTGACCGGCCTATGGCCGGGCTTAGGGGTTTTTAACTCCAGTATGTCTTAATTCTAGACGGCGGGGATCTCGAGTGCTCGGCCTCTGGCCGAGCTAAAAAGAAATAAACAAAAAAAGTCCTTCCCCCATTTTATAAAAATTAACATATCTTCCTCAAATTCTGGACGATCTGGCAACTACGGGTATTTTTGGAATCGTGAAGACATTTCCTTTCATTTAATACCAATATTGCCTAAGTAGGTGGCATGGGTCGTTTTTCACCCCCGCCCCTATTTAACAAAAATGGCCGTATCGGCTGCAAAAACCGCCCGATCTGGCAACTATGGCTATTTTTGGAATCGTGAAGACATTAGCTTTCATTTGATACCCATATTGTCTACGTAGGTGGGCCGGGTCGTTTTTCGACTGCCACGCCCATAGGGGGCGTGAGCCCCCCTTTTCATTATGATTTTCGTACTCCTGGGAACATTCTGAAGGGGATGGCATATTTAGATTTTTTCTCTAGGGGTGTCCCCCATAAACTGAAATTCAGCCAAAATTTGATATTTTTAAACATTTTTTTGCAATTTTTTGAAACAGATGTTGCCATGAACTTTTCTACACTTTAATTTAATGAAAACGAAGAAAGTTTGAGGACAATAGTAAGAATCGGTCCATGATTTTCCATAGCCCCAATACAAATATCTTCCCGAAATATGGCTTCCTGTTAATAAATGCATATAAAATTATAATATTAAGCAAATCATATCAGCAAAAATAAGTGGCATGTAAAAAGAAATCACAAAACGAAATTTTGTTTTCGGTCCATGTTTGACCATAGACCCCCATATATAGTCCACATCTAAAATTCAGTTCAATACATATAAAACTGGTATAAATATTGTTACCAGGCTAAAATTTGACATAAATAATCATTAAGCAAATATATTGTTGTACTAAATTTTATGATGGTCGGTCCATAATTGGTAATAGCTCCCAAAAAAGTCATTTATCTTTATATATATCTTATAAATATCGAAATGGACTCAAAACTTTACACAGATTATTTACATATACACAGAATTTTATGCATTTCATATTTGACCATATTCACCAAATGAAGCGCTCTTCTGAAAATCACTTCATTACTCATAAATCATTTATAAATAACGACACCAATACAAAATTTTACACGGATCATTTACATCTATGCCAAAATCAAACTGCTGGATTTTGAAAATATCGGTCCATATTTGAACATATCCCCCATATAAGGTACACTACCGAAATTCACGTTAATACTAACAAGAATGATAAAATAAAGATTACGCCAACGCGCGTAAAATTTTAAAATGTTCTGCGCATTTAGGCCCTGTGACGTCACACATTCTGTGTTTCTATTGTCTAATTTTTTCTCACTTGTTTTTTTACTCATGTCTGTAACGAACCTTTCTGCTGGGGTATAACTCGCGGTTGTCCAACGTTCTGTCACAATAACATTTCTTTTATTTAGTGACCTCTTAAAATAAAACACGGTTTGCCCTTCGATTTTTTATAATTATATTTGCTATCTAATTCACATGAATTTCTATCTTAGACCACACTGAATAAAATATACTACACTAATATTATGATAAACGCCGTTATTGGTCTCAACCGTCGTGTAATATTACGAACGTAGTGGTAGTTGGTAGTAACATAACCTCAAATAAAGCCACGTGAAAAATAGTGAACCCGTAGTAAAACTCCGGGGACACCACCACGCTCGGCCACCGAGTTGGTCACCAGTGCAGTCGTAAATACGGCCCAGTGAAGCTAATGCTGGAGGGTGAATCTGTAGTAAAACTCCGGAAACACTACTCCAGCGTAGCGCACAGCGGTGAACCGTAGTAAAACTCCGAGAACACCACTATGCTCAAATCATGCCCAGTGAAACTAGCTCTTGGGGGTGAATCTGTAGTAAAACTCCGGAAACACTCCCCTAGTGTAGCCCGCAGTGGTGGAACCGTAGTAAAACTCCGTGGACACCACTACGCTCGGCTTGGATTTGTTCACAAATGTGGTCGTAGATAAGGCCCAGTGAAGCTAGTACTGGAGAGTGAATCTGTAGTAAAACTCCGGAAACACTACTCCAGTGTAGCGCACAGCGGTGAACCGTAGTAAAACTCCGAGGACACCACTATGCTCAAATCATGCCCAGTAAACTAGCACTTGAGGGTGAATCTGTAGTAAAACTCCGGAAACACTCCCCTAGTGTAGCCCGCAGTGGTTGAACCGTAGTAAAACTCCGTGGACACCACTACGCTCGGCTTTGATTTGTTCACAAATGTGGTCGTAGATAAGGCCCAGTGACTGCTAGCTCTGGAGGGTGAATCTGTAGTAAAACTCCGGAAACACTTCTCTAGCGCTGTTGGCAGTGTAGAATCTACAATACAACCACAATTTGCCTACAATACCACTAACTACCAATTTACTACCACTTACCTATTACGAAGCGCACACCACAACTGATGAAAACAAACTGTCCTTCTTACAGATTTTTGTTCTGCTTTTATACTTTTTCAGTCGTCTGAATTTCTATTAGATGGTAACAAGTTACCAACCACACAGCTGATTATGACAACTGCACTAAACGTCGTCATTCCTACCCGCCGCAAGGGGCGCTAGTGTGTATGGGCTGTTGTTCTTGCTGACAATAGGTGGCGCCATAAATACTTTATAGTGATAGAACACAACCCTGAAATTACTAATAATACTAAAGCAATATGTAATATTGCAATATAAATGAATAATTCAATTGCAACAATTCATGAAAATAAATGAAATACAATTACCATATTGGTATAAAACAAATGCAAATTATACAATTAATTCATAAAACAAATCTTTGATAATTATTATATATTGGTGTACTGGTGGAAACGAGGGTTCCCGACTTCCATCGTCACATGTCTTGCTTGCATTTGCTCACTGCACTCTTCATGTTTATATTTTTTGTTGGTTTTTTTTTTTTTTTTGTTTGTTTTTCTTCTTTAAACAGATTTTATTTTAGAACTCTCAGAGATTTCAATTGCAAGGTTGCCAACTATCACATAAAACATACGTGTTTCGCATTGTTTGTTTGAAATTCAACGTGGGATATCCTCATATGTATAAAATTCTCTGTACCGAAATTTAAGAAGATCCGCCCATGTTTTGTAATTGCTCACATATACATACGTACCACTTCCAGAAAACAAATTAACCCTCAATAATGTCTAATAAATATCGATATCGAATTAACATTTTATAGGTCCTTAATTGGTCCTTTTCTACTATACCACCCATAAATCTTTTTTAAATAAAGTTATTAAAATCAAATTCAACCAAAACAAGCCTTACTTTATGATCTTACCGTTTTTCAAACCTTGTTTCTTAACATGTGGTGAATATGGAAAAATGTTTTCTTAATTTTATAAATTGCTAAATTACACTCAAGATTATTATCAATATCAGACAAACTCTCTAAATTATGATGAGAATTGGAAATTAGATCAATTTTAAATGGTCAAACTTAGATAATCTTTCAAATTGGTACCTTTGTTTCCTAAATAACCAATCTCAAATTTCAATGGTTGATACAAAAATGGGAAACCGGTAAGACAAAACGGCTGAACCGTTTTTATTGAAATTTGAAACGTAAATATATCCATGTCAATTAGCTATACCTTTTTTAAAAACTTGGACCAAGTCGGGATTAAAAGAGAAATTCCCGGTAAGCCCAAAGACTGAACCTATTGAATTGGCATTTTAAACGTGGATATATTCAAGCTTAAATGCGTCAATAGGCTACTTTAATAAAAATAAAAGAAAACGGTAAAATTCGTTCTTTGAGTTATAAACAATCAAGCCCAAGCGGGTTAACCGATTTTATGAAATTTGAACCATAAATAGCCCCTGCATGGAAGTGTTATTAGGGCACATAATTTTTCGCGACATGGACCATGAAGGGAGAAAAGGGTGGAAGCTGGTAAAATTTTAACATCAGCCATATATATATATATATATATATTATAAGTAGATGTATATGCAAATTAATTTTTTTGTGTGTTCCGTAACCACGCTTAAACGTCTATTTTTTTTATTGGACCATGTTGGGATAAAATAAAATATTTACTGATGCATTGTGAGTCCTCAGAAATATATTGTTCCGCACAGTAAGCCTCCATGGAAGTGTTATTATCATTTATATAATTTTGTCAACTTTATATATTCCATTCATCTTTAGTGGGCTTATCCTCTCATTCCTAGTTCACATTTTGCCATTCCCAGAAGTTACCTTTGCTTATGTCGTAACGAATTGCTCCAAAGGGTATCTGATTATCTTTTTAATATTGAAAACAAATATGTAAACCATGATTTAAAGATTCTATTAACAAATACCTTAAGCTCAAATAATTATTCAAATAGAAATTAAAAATATTTTAAAAAAACTATACACATGCTTTTCAAAAAACAGTAATAAAATGTTTTTAACTCTAGAACTTCTGCGTTCTTTGCAATTCCGATAGAAAATATTGACATACATACATCCGTCCGTCGGATGGGATTGAAACTGGTGGAAGTCGGTCCATTATTTCACCTGGCTCCCATACAAACATAAACCCGACATTGGGGTTTACCGCTCATAAATGTTTGAATTATGCAAGGAACCAAACAAATTTCATCACAAATATGTGGTCAATGAAGACAAATCACATCTACAAATTTTGTGCAGATCGGTTCATAATTAGTCGTAGTTGGCATATAAGGCCCACTTCCGAAAATCACTTTAACGATCATAAATTTCTTAAGAATGTTGGTATCCAAATAAAGTTTCAGAAATGATGACACCCAATTTTATAATGGTCGGTCCGTAATTAGTCGAAACTCCTATATAAAACCCTCCCCGTTGTAGTGTGCGTGCTATAATTGTACGCATCATTGTAAGTGCTAAAATTGTGCATATCATTATACACGCGCAAAGGAAATATGATAGGAACCAATGTTCAAATGAAATAATGCTATCATTGCAACTTTGCATAGTTAGAATAATAATAATAATAATATTGTTCAATGAATTTATATTTTATTGTATACTCAGCAAATATCACTCAGTACATTCACACTTAAGTTAAACCAAGGGTAAATGAACAAAGTGATATTTGCTGATCATTTATTAATTTAGTATATAAGTCAGGTAAAATTATAAATAAAATTCAGATTTAATCCAAGTTCAAAGATAACAGCTTGTCTTGTTTTAATTCTTAATAAAAGGGCGTTTTGCCGCTCGGTTACATCGGCTGGTGAGCTTTGAAGAAAACACAACACGTACACTGACTATATTACAAGGCTTTTAGACATTGCACCGTAATCAACTATAACCTCCACAAATCATTTAAAAGTATTTATATCGAGATAAAGTTTAACATACACAATATTTATATTCACAGACACTAAATTTTTGGATGATCGGTCAACGATGGGTTATATATCCCATATAATGCCCATTTCTGAAAAACTGTTTTATACATATACTGGGTGTAGGGTATTATATGGTCGGGCTTGACCGACTATACTTTCTTACTTGTTTTGTTTTATAATAGACTCGGATTTAAATGTCTGTTTACTTTAGAATAAAACGTGTGTTACATGTTCTTCTATTTTACATTTCTATTCATATACATATGTATGTATGTATGTGTGTATATACGAGTATGTACATATGTATATTTATACATCTAGCAATGCAGTACCCTGCAGTTTTTAAATATTAAAAATTTTCTATTTCTCTGCCTCTGTAATTCATTTTAACGAATCGTTAACTAACTGTTTCGAATGACATTTGCCGAGCAGAACTATTAAACCCTTGGTAATTTTATTCTTCCGACATCAAAGTTTTTAATTATGAATTATATTCATACTGTTTGTCCATTATATATTGAGTTATTGAGGGGATACTCCATAGTTTCTCTGCAGATTGATCTGTGAAATTGAAATTGTAAATGAAAAGTACAGTCCTCTGTTATGATGTCATGTCCGATAATTCCCAAAATTGTTGGATTCGTTCTTGATAACAACTAGTCCACGTAGACGGTGCTCTACCGTTGGAAGAAATTTAATTCACAATGTTACTGCTATATGGGTATTAGCCTGAAAAAGATTTTATTTACAACATTTTTGCTCTTTAACATATTTCCAAAACAGTTAGTTAGTTTTTGGTGTAATATAAAATCATTTAGGGCCTTAATACTGTGTTCAGATATGCAACTTTATTGAGTCAATATTCAGTTAATTGAAAAAATTATTTTAAGTGTTCTCAGTATCACTTTCTGAGTCGATTTAACGATGTCCGTCCGTCCATCTGGCGGGCTGGCTGTCCATGTAAAGTTTGTGCGCATAGTACAGTTCGCAATTTTGAAGATATTTCAATAAAATTTGGTACGTGATATTTTTTCGGCCCAATGATTGATAGGCTTGAAACTGGTGGAAATCAGTACATTCTTTCACCTGGCCCCCATACAAATGTCCTCCCGAAATTGGGGTTTACCGGTCATAAATCTTTGAATTATGCAAGTATGCAAAGAAGTTTCACCACAAATGAGTACTAAATGAAGCTAAATCACATCTACAAATTTCGTAAAGAGCGGTCTATAATTAGTCGTAGTTCCCATATAAGGCCCACTTCCGAAAATCACTTTAAAGATCATAACTCTCTCAAAACTGTTGGTATCCAAATAATATTGAACGCAAATATATTTCATATTTATACAAATAATACGGTACAATTTTATAATGGTCGGTCCATAATTAGTCGAAACTCTCATATAAGTCACTCTCCGTAATTCACTTTAAGCTCTATAAATTTTTAAAAGTATTTATATCGAGATAAAGTTTAACACATATAATATTTATATCAATTCCGTTTTTGCCATAAGGGCACACGGGGCCCGTGTCCAGGGTCCCGACCTAATGGAGGCCCGAAAGGCCGATATATTCGATTACACGAAAGAAAGAAGTTAAATATTTGGTATTTTTCTGGTGATTTTCAGAAATTTTTTTGTTAATTTCAAAAACAAAAAGGAATAGAAAAAAAATTAACCGAAACTTACATATTAACAAATACTAAAAAAATTTATTTGGGGGATTTTTTAACTGTATTTGGCGATACAAACCAAAAAAAAATAAAACTGGCAACCTTGACTGGTGCAGATAGTAATAGTTAACATTGTGTATATTTCGGGGATTTCGCGTGTAAGGCGTGTAAGTGTTTAATGTGAATTATTGAAATAATTTAAAAGAAGTTTTTACCAGTTTGACGTCTTAGTTTTAAACAACTTGACTATAGAGCAATTCCATATGAAAGCGATCACCTTTTGGACGACCCCTCTCCGATTTTAAAATAAATAGTCTCAATCGATTGCCCAGCAAAAAATAATGTACCTACATAATTTTTTTTTTTTTATAGTGACTGGTTTAGTGGTGGTGTACACCACTGTCTGTGACAAAATTGAAGAATTCTTCATAAGGGACCTCATTGAAAGTTGTTTTAAAAAAAACTACTAAAGCGATCGCAACGAGTGATAGCTCGTTGGAAAGGTATTGAATCAGGCTTTAATTGAAAAATAAAATTTTCCTAATTTTTCTTAGAAATTTACCTTTAAATTTTCCCATGAAAATTAAATTTTCCGATTTTCCACAGAAGCTCCTAAATTTTCCGGCTAATTTTTTTTTGGATTCCTCATAATTTTTGCTTTAAGAATCAGCAATAAAAAAATGGGCGCCGACTCCTTGTTTGGACAGGAGAAGAGCATTTAAGAGACCACCTTGTTAAAAATACGTTTTAAAAATTATTTTACAGTTAAAAATACATTTATGAAGAAAAAATCAATTTTTTTTTAAGAGCCCCAAGTTGAGTGCTGTAAAGACAATTTAAAGTAAAATGAATAAATTTTGCTGCAATCCGTTTAACAAGAGTGGACATCGTTCGAAAAAGATAAAAGTATTAAAATTAACTGGTGTTTCGAAGCGATACATGAATGAATTAAATATACAATATGGTGAAGAAGCAGAATTCATTTGCTCCAAGTGTAAAATCGATTTGTCTCAACAAGCAAATGCATTGAAACAAATGCAGCCACAATCCGAGAGTGAAATGACAAGTGAACAAAATGTTTCATCTGATAGTGAGGCAGACATTCCGATGGTCAATATGTCTTTGAGTCCTTTGAATGAGGCTATTACCACTTTAGGTGAAACGCCTATTAGAAAAAGAAAGTTGCGAAGTGAAACATACAGGAAAGAGAAAAAAGGCAATGCAGTCAAGCAGATGACGTTGATGACGGCAAACAAATGATTGAGCAATGATGACAACAGCCGCGCCTGCCCAGGTACACGTGACTATGTTATCACACGTGAAGATGGAGAAAAAGTACACAAGCAGCGCAGATTATTATTATGTAATCTATCCGAAGCATACCATCAGTTCAATGAGAAATACCCAGCAGAAAAAGATTGCCATCCTACGACCAAAAGAATGCGTGCTGGCATTAGACAGGCACGGAACGCATTCAGTCTGCGTTTGCATGTTTCATCAAAACATCAAATTAATTTTCTTTCCATGCAAGAAATTGAAAGTATTTCACGGTGAAATTGAAACATATAGGGACCTCCTGTCGAAGTCGTTGTGCGCATACCCCACGGAAAATTGTCATCTGTCCAAATGCGACAATTGTCCGAATATTGACGAGCTAGAGCAATATTTGGCGGAAAAGTTTGAACAGCTGTTAATTCAGGAGGTGCATTTCAAACAGTGGATAATTAGCAGCGGCAGATGCTCCCTTGAGACCGTGGTAAAGCAGATTCCGGAACTCATCGAGGAATTCGGATTCAAGTTGAATGAACTGAAGGCGCACCATTTCATATCCGAGATGCAATCGAAATTTCTAAAGGAAAGTAAGGAGAAATTAGCCCAAAATGAATTCATTGTGATAAGCGATAAGATACAAGAATAAAAAAAATTTTTACAATCTTTGCATAATTGAAGAAGAACAAAACTGCAAGGTCGAGTGGCACTTTTTCGCGACGTCCCACGGTAAGGGCCCATGCGATGCGTTAGGGGGAACCCTAAAACGCATGGCGACTAAGGCAAGTTTGCAAAGGCCATATACGGACCAGATCTTAAATGTACAACATTTGTTTTCGTGGATTCAAAGCAAGGAAATTGCCATTAACACAGTTTTATGCACTCAAAAAGAACACGATGCCATGGAGCGACGAATTCAAAACAGATATAATAATGTCAAAACTATAACTGGAACGCAAAAGTTTCATTGCTTCATACCAAATATTTCTGATATGTCAATTAATGTAAAGCGGTACTCTTCGTCTGCCGACGTGCTAAATTTAAAGTTACTTTCATTTTATAATGATGCCAAGACAATTGAAATTTTTAATAAATATTGTAATTAAGTATAAGCAGCAAAATAAGAAAGATTTTTTCTTCATAAATGTATTTTTAACTGTAAAATAATTTTTAAAACGTATTTTTAACAAGGTGGTCTCTTAAATGCTCTTCTCCTGTCCAAAAAAGGAGTCGGGGCCGATTTTTTTATTGCTGATTCTTAAAGCAAAAAGTATGAGGAATCCAAAAAAAAAAATTAGCCGGAAAATTTAGGAGCTTCTGTGGAAAATCGGAAAATTTAATTTTCATGGGAAAATTTAAAGGTAAATTTCTAAGAAAATTAGGAAAATTTTATTTTTCAATTAAAGCCTGATTCAATATCTTTCCAACGAGCTATCACTCGTTGCGATCGCTTTAGTAGTTTTTTTTAAAACAACTTTCAATGAGGTCCCTTATGAAGAATTCTTCAATTTTGTCACAGACAGTGGTGTACACCACCACTAAACCAGTCACTATAAAAAAAAAAAAATATGTAGGTACATTATTTTTTGTTGGGCAATCGATTGAGACTATTTATTTTAAAATCGGAGAGGGGTCGTCCAAAAATTTGCCAGTTTTGATCGTTTTCATATGGAATTGCTCTATATTGTTTTATAATTAATTTAATTATGTCGAAAAGAACATATTTAAGTGGTTCACAAAAAAGAAAAAAAGTTCTGGCTCAAAAAGAATTAGCCGAAAAACTTCCTAGTCACTTCATTTTTTAAGGTGGAAGAAACAAACAGAATGACTGATTCTTCGCCTTCATCATCTCAAGATCCGGTTACTTTCGAATTTCAACGGGAAAAAGAACTTACGTCTGACAAAAATGATACTTTATGCAAGTTTCAGATGTAGAGACAGTAACAGGTATATTAGATGCTGAACCCTCCAATTCAAGCTTATTATTTACGAGCATAGAAAGTGTATCTCCTGATCCTGGTACGTACTGTGATGAAATTTTCACCGAAGAAGTACGCGATATTTGGACTCAAAAAGGCCCAGAATTTTTTCAAAATAAAGAGTGTGACTTCTCCAAAACTTCTAAAATTTTTCCAGATTCAAACAGTAAAACAAAAACTAGATACTTGACTAAAAATATGTTCACCCACATATTGACGAATGGTGAGTCTTTAGAAAGAAAATGGCTCCTATTTGCACCGTCAAAGAACTCTGTATACTGTTATTGCTGCCGTCTATTTAATACTACTGCTAGTACTGGTCATAATTTGAGTTCTTCAAATGGATATAAATACTGGAAACATATAAGTAATTTATTAATGGAGCATGAGAACAGTTTACAACACAGGGAATCAATGATGAAATATGTCGCAAGAAGCAAAATTACTGGGCGAATTGACAGCGAGTTTTTGTCCCAATATAATACACAAGTCAATTATTGGAAGAATGTACTTAAAAGAATTGTTGCAGTAGTGAAATTTTTGGCTTCCAGAGGACTTGAATTACGAAAGTCTATGTTGCAAGAACGCCTAACTAACTTGTCAATTATGTGCATTGAAAGTGATGTCCTTCAAAAAATTGATTTTGAGGATATAATAGAAGATTTTGCAACAAAGAAATCCCGAAAAAAACTTCTAGCGTAGAACACAAATACCTAGGTTATATTTCTTATAACATTAAATAACATGTATTAAATTTGTATTTAATATAATAAATTTAAAATCATAACAAAAAATTCTTGTCATTCGTTTTTTTTTTACTTTCCAGTTGGGCCCCAAATTATTATGTGCCCAGCGGCCCCGACATGCCTTAAGACGGTCTTGATTTATATTCACAGACATCATGACACTAAATTTTTGGACGATCGGTCCACAATATGCTATTTGTATATCTCATATAACGCCCATTTCTGAAATACTGTTTTATTCATATACTGGGTGTAGGGTATTATATGGTTGGGCTTGACCGACTATACTTTCTTACTTGTTAATAATGTGCTTGTTTCATTTAAAAAACATCGTTGTTTGTGTTTTAATGTTATTCAAAGAAAAGTACATAAAGCGTTGTATAGTATAGTTAGAGATAAAATTGGGAAAAAGCATTTTGATTTCACCATTTAAAAGCCTTATTAATCGTCTATTCTATAACAAATATAATGCTAAATATCCCCTCTTAAGCAGAGAAAAATATTGAATATGATGTAGGTATATTCGGTGGCAGATATATAAGATTAGAATATTTTAAAATGTTTACTTGCATTAAACTTAAATTTTTTTCCACAAAAACTATTGTAAAATAATTTTTTGAAAAACAAATGCCATTTTTTGGTGGAAGTTAAACAAGAAACCTTACTAAATGAAATCTATAAGTTATACCAATTGACAAAGGAAAGCCGTCTTTGACAATGCGGAACCAACGCCATGTTCTACAGGGTATGTGCCATGTGTGTATATGTTGAATCCCACACCACATCATTGCCACATTTCCCATCGTTAGATTTCATATTACAATAGAGTGTAAACATCATATTGTATTCGCTATAACGACATCATAATCTTTAACTGGAAATTTTTTGTTCACACACTGCCGCGCTTTTGAATAAAAATGCAACCACGTGTACACTGTAAATAATAAAATGGAAAAAATAAACGAAATAATAATGTTCTCTGAATAAAGGAGCCGTTGACAGTTTTAAAGAAAATAAATATAATATAATCTTGGTTTTTACATTTACATTTACGCACGCCGTTCCTTTTTATGTCATTCTAAAGCTAGAATAAACTAGAATTTATTTCTTTTTACCGCTTGCATTAATACATTGAAAAGTTATTTATAGAGAATTGAGAGTACATTTATTTCTTCACATACTAGTATTTAAATCGCAACTTTGTAAATGTACAATTGTGGTTTATAACTCAATTCATCAAATACTTTCAAAAGTTTGAAATATTTACTAATTCTTTTTTTTATCAAAAAAAAAAAAAACAAGTAAGAATGTATAGTCGATCAAGCTCCACCATATAATACCCTACACCCAGTATATGAATAAAACAGGTTTTCAGAAATGGGCGTTATATGGGAGATATAACCTATTGTGGACCGATCATCCAAAAATTTCGCCTAATTATGGGCCGATCATAACAAAATTGTACCGTATTATTTGCATACATATGAAATATATTTGCGTTCAATATTATTTGGATACCAACATTTTTGAGAGAGTTATGCTCTTTAAAGTGATTTTCGGGAGTGGGAGCTACGAGTAATTATGGACCAATCTGCACAAAAATTATAGATGTGATTTGGCTTTATTTACCACTAATTTTTCGAGGAAAGTAGACTATCTGTGTAATTTGCAAACTAATCTGTCCGGCGTTGTAGATAAGGGAGTCTTGGTGTAGATGAAGTTACTTTTCAGCTGGATCAGCAGTTTGTCAATCGTGAAGATACAGTTGGGGTTCGACACGAATGTGTGAATATTCCTAATGAATTAATAACAAAATTTGTGGAGAGTATGCCAAAACGTATAAAAACAAAAAACAATAAACAATAATAATAATAATTACAATTTATTATTATTTTGTGAATAAAACACAGCTGTTTTGTATTTCTTTCTGTTCCAGGGTTGCCATTAAGCAATGCAAAAATGATATATTATACTACGTTTCCACGGTACATGCTTCGCTCTCTATTCATGCTTCACACCCCAATCATTAGTGAAACAACTTGCTTTACCATACAAAATTTCAAGAGCGAATCAAGTAGATTCATATTGAATCAACTTGCGAAGCACGAAAAATTGCACTCTTCTCTAATTTTTATCGCAAGTTTATTTTAATTTAATATTATTGTAAACAAAGCCAATTGTTTTCTTGTTGCTGGAAGTAAAGAAAGTAAATACTTACGAATGTATGTTTTTTTTTTCAAATAAGCTAACTAATTTTCACTCAGTTGTTTGTCCATTAAAAAAAATATTTTCCACAAATTGTAAATTCTGTTTTTTTTTTTATTCTGTAAACAACTGTCAAATCGAATAGAGTTTTTTGGTCATGTAAACAGCATGATTCATAAACATGATTCAGAGAGCGAAGCAGGTGATTCTAGTCGTCGTGGAAACATAGTATTACCATGGAAAATAAATAAACAAAATATGAAATTACATGCTTTGCCAATAATGTCATTTGAGAGTACAATAATATCAACGTAACAAAACGAAAGTCAAACGAATGTATTATAGAAACTCATTTGTTTACGTACTCGCCCGTGTAGCATTCGTTCGCGTGAGAATACATTTGTTATCTGAAAACATGCCATTAAACTTTCATACAACATTCGTAAAACATATGTACGTATGTAAAAATGTCGTAGGAGTTGTACAAAATATTTATATAGAGATTCATATATTTCTACAACTATTGTAAATTCAGACGACGCACAGTGGCTGAAAATCGTTTTTCGTTGGCCAAAATTCTGTAACTTTTGAACCGATCAAAATATTGAAGTAATTTTTTTTTTAATGGATAGATATTTAGTTCAGCTTGGCTCAGTTTTAATTACATTAAAATTGATTGATGACTTTTTAAGGACTTCTAGGTCAAAGTTGAACTTTTGATTTTTTTTTACCTTTTGGAGTGAAATATGGGTTTATTTTTTTTATTTACATATTAAAAAATTTAATATTTGGAACTTAATAAGAATTATAATTATTTTTTGTGATAATGGAATTTTTTTAATGTTACACTCAAAAAAATTTTTACACTCAAAAAAATTTTTACACTCAAAAAAATTTTTACACTCAAAAAAATGTTTACACTAAAAAAAATAGTAAAATTCACTGGAGATTTTGCTGTTACTACAGAAAAATGTATTCTTTTTTGCTGTCAGATTTGATAATTTTAAAAAACATTTTAAAAATAAAAACTGCAATAGATTTTATTAGCATTTGTAACAATAGTGGGTTCTATTTATTATTATTTTTAACCGACTTCAAAAAGGAGGAGGTTATCAATTCGAATGGTATGTTGCTTTTTTTATGTTTGTTCCACGATAACCATTTCTGGACCAATTTTAAAAATTCTTTTTTTGTTTGAAAGGGTTTGCTTGCAGGTGGGTCCCATTTAATTTTTATGAAGATCGGACGGACATACGGTTTTTTATTTACCTTTATCTATATTTTTTCTGTGCTTCACTTATAAATTGTTGAATAACTTCGTGATTTATGAATCAATTTTAAAAATAATTTTTTTATTTGGAAGATATGGCTTGCAGAAAAATATATTTAAGGTAAAAAAATTAAAATTTCAGAAATTGATTGAGATATATCGGGGATATATAGCATAAACCGATTTTTAAGAATATATCGAATATGGGTGTCAAAATTTAGCTCTGTTAATGGAAAAACATTATAGATTTAGCATAAACCGATTTTTTAGAAGATTAACAAGATTTTCAAAATTCTTTCTTTCAATCAAAAAAGTGCAACAACATTAGTTATATTAAACATTTTTGAAAATTAATCCAACATTTTATTTGGCCGAAATTTTGAAGTCGGTTTTTTTTAAGAATTATTTACTAATACTATGTTTTTCGTACTTAAATAACAATGAAGGCAATTATAATTATTATTCATTTGAAACAAATATTGATTGCAAATATTCTATATTTTGTTCTGCGCTATATCTGTTCTTTAGTAGTTTTTTGGCTTCTTCATCTAGATAGATCTTCATTTGTGGAATTTCGTGAAATTTTTCTAGTATTTTGCTATCTATAAAATCTATAATCTTTGTTCCTTTTTTCCTGAGCCTCCTCTGATAGATCTCCAAGTGGCACCAAATGATATTTAATGATATCTTCTCCATGATAAAGGATTTTGTGAACTGTTGCATACATATTTCTCTAGTTGGTAGTTGGTTGTATATATTTTTGCAGTTTCCTTAGCATAATCTCCAAATTGTCTAGCGTCAATTTCTTCATTGCACGCAAGTACTTCTAGGATTATTTTAAATCTGAAAATAGGGTTTAAATCCACTCCTGTTATTTCAGATGCTGTTTCTGGATCTAAAAAGAATCTTCGTGCGGTATTGTCATCATTTGTATTGCCTGACCCTTGTTTTGGCTGATCTATAATTAATCCAAATTTGCGATATTCATCTTGAACATGTTTCTTTTTTGAACTTCTTAACTCTTTGTTGGTTCCATTGTTTCTTATGGATCCTGAAGACCAGAAATCCAAATCATAACTGATTTTTAGTATATGTTCCATAAGTCGTCATTTGATCCACAGTAAAAAGTCATGAAAAAATATGTGATGCTCTTGGTAGTCACAGCTAAATTCAAGTGCGGCCGAAAGGGTTAATATCAGGTAAAACTAATTAGTATCTGGCCAATATTGGGTTTTTTTTCTTTAGTGGTTTAATGTCGCGATTATTATTATAAAATTGTTTATGACTTTGGTTGACCCTAACAGTTGATAACAGGTATATTAGAAAGAGATCATATGTTTACTGTAGAACCTATTGTGATATTTTTATGACTTATTTTTTTGCTGATCAAAACAAAGCCATAAAACCCTTTCCCAGGTATTATATTTAATTATTTTAGTTTTACGTAGTCTAAAGTAAAAAAACATAAACCTTTAGGCGAAAAAGTGAAAATTTAATACACCATTGTATACGAGTAACTATAGGGCTGTTTAAATTATCGTAATTTGAATTTTTTTAGAGTAATTTCATTAAAATTAAAAAAGTGTTCTACCGGCGGGTCGTGGCGGGTGCAAAAGTATATATAGGGTTAAAGAAGACACTTTCACCTTTCTTCAGGTGGTATACGTTTCTTGTTCCCTTTTGTTTCTTAGAAGTTCTATTCCAATAAAGTTTAAATTTCAGAAAAATATAGTAGTTTCATAAATATTTCAGAACGCCCCTAATATTAAACGCTAGAGCGGTAACCACTTACAACAACTAAAGACTATAATCCTACCAATATTATAAAAAAGACCGCAGGCCATTATCGATGATAGCTTGCGAGTAGTAACCATTTATTTTTGACAAAAAAACAAATAAAAAACCCCTTTTTCTGAAATTAAAAAAACAGTTGAGTTTGACAGCATGCCACGCCCACAATTATTAGTAGTTTAACCTAATTTTTTGGCTACCTTAATATGGATATATTAGCTCCAAAAAGGTGTAAAAATTTTAAAAATCGGTGACAAAAAAAAATTCGACTTTTGGCCAATGAAAAACGATTTTTAGCCACTGTGCGACGTAAAACTCCAACGATACTACAACATCACTTGTGAATTGAACAAATATAAAACAGAAATAATATCACTTTCCAGGCAATTTCATCGTAATATTTTGCAAAATATTATGTTGTAACCAACTAATTTATACTATGTTGTAACCAACTAAATTTCGCAAAATGTATTTCACCAATGCTTGTGTAACATAGCTATCTATTTAGTGGGTTACGGCCAGTAGTTTGAATTTTAATGTTTGCTCCATACAATGTTGAAGCACTCTAATTTAGATATTTCTGCCCTGCCCACATTTTCTATTGCGGAAGTGACTCAGAAGTGACGCTAAGAAGTTGAAACTCATCTTCTGCGATACCATTTTCTGATCGTAGAAGCGTCTTCCGTATTGAGAAGTTGTACCCCCCGGAAGTAACTTCCAGAAGTCACTTCAGCGTAACTTCCAGAAGTCACTTCAGCGTAACTTCCAGAAGTTATTTTATTCGCCTCTCTTTTGCTTTGGATTTTTTTTTTGCCTTTACAGATAATACACTCATATTGACTATGGGGTAACAAATATGTAAAAACTACAACAATAACAAATCGAAACCACACTTTACCACTGACCGACTACAGCAAATGCAAATGACAAATAAAACTAATTTCGATGATGACAAAAACTTCTTTTTTGCATTCTTTTCATTTCTTTTACGGGACATGTCATATTCGGCTGGTGTTGTAAACAACAAACAATATTCCAAATGGCGTCTGGATGATTAAAAGACGACCGCAATGTAAATTAATATTGTTATCTTCCAATTAACGTCTGGAAGTGAGTAAGACGTAACGCCTTTGACGATGGACGATGAAAGAAACTTCCAATTGCTGGCAGGGTGCATGCACGTATTTAAATATTTTCCCCATACATATTCATTTGCACATGCCCCGTTATACATACATATACATATGTATTTTAATAATCCTCGTACGTGTGTGTGATGAAAGAGCAAATGGATGTATTTGAACTGAAGTTGAATTTGTATTAAAATGCTTTGTAATTATGATAATTAGTCTCGTATTAGCAGTGTTTTTTTTAGAAAATTGTTTTATAATGTAGCAATTACTCATCCGGCAAGCAGACACCGAAATGAAAATATAAATATAAATTTTCATCAGCTAACAAATAATATTTCACTGCTGATGTATGAGATTTGTGTGTTTCTCTTTCTATCTCTGCAAGTTTAAACAGATTAAGAAAAACAACAAACGAGGAATAAAAAGTCCTTGCAAGTTCCTTTTTTATGTGCAAATAAATAATGAGATAAAAGGACTAAAAATAACTAATTTCATTATTAAATTTTTCATGTGCGTGACTGTTGTTGGATGTTGTATGTTTTAGTTTTCGATTTTTTTATTTTGCTTTGTTTTCAGAAGACATTGCAACATGCCCACTGGAAAATTACGTTGATTAATGTTTTATAAATTCAAGTAAAATGACAAATGATTGATGAAATGAAATCAAACTTTTGTCATTTACAGAAAAATAAACTGTTGTAATTAATAATTATGATAAACGCCATATTTTTAAGCACGTCTCTTTAATATTAAAAAAAACTTGCAAGTGAGTAAACTTTTGTTTATGAATACGTGAGAATTTAATGATTTAACATAAACTTAAATAATAAAGTAGTTGCAGGAAACGAACTAAAAAATATGATTTCACATGGCAATTTAAAGAACAAATTTATCTAATTCTCAGATCAAAATAATTAAGTATGAAAGTACAGACTGTATAAAGACTAGAATAGAATATCCAAATTGATTGTTCCTTATGAAGTCTTTGTGCAACTTTTAAAATGTTTTAACTTTTTAATTTTAACCATTTATAATTGATGTAATTACTGAGGCTTACGATTATTTATAGTGTCTGTCCGCTTAACATATACAATTAATAATTGGTTCACCACAAGTTAAGGAAAAGAGTAAAAAATGGGTAAAGTTATTTACAGTTTATAAGGTATTATAGCGATATTCGGAAGTGGACCTTTTACGAAAGCTGTGGTCAATTATGATACATAGTTACAAAATCCAATTGTATAATTGCTGAGTGAGTGAGTGATCCTTATATGGCAGTTATGAGCAATTATTATCTGAATACATTTCAAATCGAATCTCAACATAGTAAAGTTATCTGTAAGATATATGTGCATGTAAGTAATTTTCGGATTTTCGTTATAATCTGTGCAGAAATTCATATACTTCATATTATCGGTCATATATGGCCATTATCAAAATATGGGAGAATCCATTCCAAAAAGTATTTTTGGATTTGCCGATTTCAACGACATTGCCGATAGATATTATGAATACCGTGTTTTTCAAATCATTGATTTTTTTTCGGTCCAGAAATGAGATGTATTCAAATTTTAAACTGTACAATCTACCTCTTTAATTTTTTGGAGTACAAAAAACAAGTAAGAGTATTATATTCGGCTGTGTCAATTGGCGTATATGCATATACACAAATTGGCCTTTAATAGTGTAAAATCTGCAACAATAGGATCTGTTCTACAAGATCTTGAATTATATCAATCAATTGCAAGGTTTATAACGAATCTACTTAACTAGAGAATCATACGTTCCAAAATGGGAACGGAAGTGAACTCTAGATTGGCCAAAGTAGAAAAAGGACTCCTGTGATATTTGGCTATAAATACTTAGAATAATGGGTTATAAAACTATTACTTATGTGGACAATATTGTTGTAGCAGTTTTTGAGATCCACCTGAGCACAATATAACAGAGAATGGAAAATGCACTTAACACACTCAGACTTATTATGAGTGTCGTTTTCTTTTTACGACAACGACTCTTTCGTAATAGATTAAAGATAAAATTAAATTTGTTTCTTTAATCTATTGCTCAAGATAGGGAGTTTATTGTGAGCCATCGTTGAGTAAACATCAAAGTGTTCTCAAACAGTAATTTAATACTATGTTTCCACGGTACATGCTTCACACCCCAATCATGTGCGAAACAACTTGCTTCACCATACAAAATTTTAAGAGCGAATCAAGTAGATTCATATTGAATCTACTTGCGAAGAACGAAAAATTGCACTCTTCTCTAATTTTTATCGCAAGTTTATCTGCACTAGCTGTAAAAATTTAATATTATTGTAAACAAAGCCAAAATTATTTTCTTGTTGCTGGAAGTAAAGAAAGTAAATACGTACGAATGTATGTTTTTTTTTTTCAAATAAGCTAACTAATTTCCACTCAGTTTTTTGTCCATTAAAAAAAATATTTTCCACAAATTGTAAATTCTGTTTTTTTTATTCTGTTTGTTTATTAAAAACAACTGTCAAATCGAATCGAGTTTTTTTGTCATGTAAACAGCATGATTCATAAACATGATTCAGAAGGCGAAGAGGGTGATTCAAGTCGTCGTGGAAACATAGTAAAAGTGTGTTCTTAAACCGTAATATAAATGTGTTTGTGTACATTTAAACAAATAAAGACTCGTTATATTTTCTTCAAACTACTTGACGCTTTTATTTTGCAATTAAAACGAATCCGGTATATTTAAAAGAAATAAAACCACCGTTTTTAAAAGGTAAAAACGTAACAATATAATATATATGTATATGTATGTATGTATATAATATAATTATCCACAACAAAGGTTCGGCATAGCCGAATATAGCATTCTTACTTGTTTTATTAATAGTTTACTGGAATTCCTATTTGTTTATTAAATGGTCCGAAATATGAACGCAACCACAAAAATGACAATTTAAGACCTTTAAAATACTGTAATATTTATTGTATCTTAAATATTGGAAACGTTTTATTTAGTATTTCTATAAAGTTACATTAAAGAAAAGTTTTTTCACAACCATTGTGGTCAACTTTAAATTACCGCCCTGTACCTACTGCCTTTATATTATTTTTTTCAAGTCAGCTTTTGTAAGATTTAATAAAAACCAGTTATAAGTACAGGCACATCTACATGTAAATCCATGTTGTTAATAGGGGTTTTATACATACACACATACATACATACATACATCCAAGCATACCATTTAAGGAGCGCTCCGGAAAAGGAGTCAGAAAAGAGGCCCACAAAAGAGCATTTTCGGAGCGCTCCGAAAAAAGGAGTCAGAAAAGAATCCAAATAAAGAGCATTTTCGGAGCGAAAGAAAAATTTGCTTGTTACTGTCCTGAGTCTCAGTATGACTAAGAATTTCCACTTAATTATGTGTGTAGCAAAGCGTTGTTATCTTGTTATTTGTGCTTTGAACAAAAAAAAACATAGCTGTACCACACAAGAATGATAAAAACAAGATTACACAGAGCCCAAGAAAAACCTCATAAAAGACTCTTTTCTGACATTATCTAAGAGCTCTTTCTGACGGACCATTTTCGAATGTAATGACCCTCTTTTCTGAAGGTTTTCGGAGCAATTATGATTGTTTTTTGGGCTCATAAAGAGCGTTAACGCCCCGAAAAAGGTGTCTGAAAAGACTCTTTTCGGACTCATATGGCTTGCTGGGATATCTCTCATGATTTTCGAGAACAAACAATAGTTTATTGTTTTACTGTTTCAATATTAAGTTTTCTCAGTTATTATTATAATTAGCAATACATATACGTAAATAAGTAAGATCAGGGGGGTTACTGCGTATTTCGATTCGAAAAGAAAATCATTCGAATTTGTATACTATTTACGTTTGTAAAATATGTAACATTATAAGACTTCATGCTAAATGTAAATGTAAACACTATGATAATTTTACACATTATAAAACGCTACATTTAGTCACCATTATAACGCAGATATAAATACAACATGTGTTTAGTTCATAAACAAGTAGACTTTAAAAAAATGTGGTCTGAAACTGTCGAAAAATCTGCATAATGGAATATGTACAAAAAATATTTTTGACCAAATTTCCCGTCTCTCCGTATATACGGATATTGTATGAAGAAACACAAACCGCAAATGTATATTGTTTTATTGCTAGAAAAACATTTATAATGCAGACTTTCAGTTATCATCATAATTTGTGTAAAGAGATCCAAAAGAACTAATTCATTAAATGAAATAATTGAATTTAAATGAAAACCGACCTGCAGTGAACAGTGTTAGTTTGAAGTTTGTTCGAATAAATTATGGAAGTACTTATAAATAACTAGTCTTAACAATTACTTGACATTTTTAAGAAGCTGGTTTTATATAGATGAAATATTAAAAATAGATTTCAATTCTAAAAATGAATTTAATGTTAACATTTAACGGACAAATTTAATTCGTGTCAAAAAAATATTCAATTATGATACATCTTAACTTAAATAAGAAGAAATTTCATTAATAATCTGACGAATTAAAATCTTGATTATATTTCACAGTTATAAAATGTTTCAATTAAATCAAATAAATTTCTGGTGTATCTATTATAAAAGTACAATTGTACCAACTTTTACATGACTGATTTCAATTAATATTATTTTCCATGCAAGTTAAATTTTGAATTTTATTTGTTAACGTGTATTTAAAATGAGTTAATTCCTTTACATATTTGCACTTACACGTACATGTTTTTATAACTCTTTGTTTCGCTAGACTTTCTGCTATTCTTTTTTAATTTTTCTACTTCTGTTCTAGTACTATGGTAGAGTATGTCATTGTCATCAGAAAATAATGACAGAGCGAGCGAACATCCACCTCGTTAATCAGCATACAACTTGGCAAGTGCCTCATTTGCATTACGGTTAATGTCCGTTATACTGATTCATACTTTCGTGCTGTCATGTACTTTTACATCACTCCTCAAGTACGTTAGTTGGTGGTAAGCATGAGTTGGGTAAGGGTTTATTTACTTAACTAATATTGTTTTACAAATTTTATAACTAAACGAACAATGTTCGCAATTTTTTTTATGTCTGCAGTATGAAATCTAAAATTCACACTCATAGTGACTTGTTAAAATTTAGACGAGTTAACCATCGACCAGATCAAACATTTTCATATTTAAGATAATTTGGCTTTGCCAAGACATAATCTTACCATAGAAGCAGTTACATTCAAATCAACTTATTTTGTTGCTCTAAGGAAGCTTTTTGCAATATAAATACATTTAAATATAGCTTGTAGAGGAGGAGGATAAACTCTGATTTAGTATATAAAAACCTCGGACTATTTGAAAATCCCAGCTAATTCAAACGCGTCAAATTTAGATGTAAAAGTGCCAAAATTGCCACACTGTGTGTGTAATTTTATATTGCAACTGTAACACATATAAATCTATGTGTATTCATTAGGATTGCCCTTATTTTACAAAGTCTAAAATCTGTTCCATCATCTAAAACCAATAACGTTTTTAGGTGGTTTTTTAGTTTTTAGGTTCGTGTTTTATTTTCAAAAATGTCATGTGTAAATTTACATACAAATATAAAATAGTGACCACCCTAATATGCATGTATGTATAATATTATGGGTTGTTAAATCAGAGTTAGATTTACATTCATTTTTACTGTATATTGTATGCAAAGGGTGAATCCATATCAAACCATTTATCAATCTAATTTTACACTCTGATTTTTATGGAACTTATAGTATTTTTTATCTCATAATTGAGGACAGGGTTAAACAATTCGGAAATATGCAAAATTAAAAACGATGCCAATTGTCAGTATTTGATCCGATTCGATAGAAGAATTGTTTAAAAATCTTTACTGAGGTTAATTTTTGATATCCTATATTTGAGCAATTGCAGATTTATTTCAACATTTTTGAGAATTATATGTGAAATAGAAAGAACTGTTGTCTGTTCGATTTGACATGGATTACCCCTAATATGGTAAATAAAATTTGTATGTTAGCGTTCAGTCGTTGTTGAAGTGACTTAATGAAGTCCCTAGTTTTTCTTCAATATTTGCTTCAACAATGCACCATTGTTTTTTTATGATGTCCACCATCAAAAAGGAAAAAAAATTAAAAAAAAAACAATGTGTTGAGATGAATGGTAATATATCAACGATACAATAATGACAGAGAGTGGATGGGTGTTTGGTTGCGTATCTAAGTATGTGTGTGAATATCTTTTGATTTCTATGCTGAGGATTCTAACATCGGATTTTATTTTCTCTATTACAGTTCTAATTAACATAAAAAATTGTCGGTCTCTTGTTATTTTACTGCTTTCTTTTTCAGACTTTGTTTGGGTTTTTGTTAAAGATTTTTTAGAGGCGTTAGTAAAATATGCGCATTTTATTAATTGCACAACCATGAAGTGTAAAAATTGTTCAGCATTTTCTTTCTTTTATGTTTGTTTTTGAAAAAAAAAGAATATCCCAACTAGTATTGGCCATAATTAAAACATAAACTTTGGTATAATAAGAAATAATAATTCAATAGCGAGGTCATTTGCAAATTGGAAAATAATTTTAAATCGTTGCTCATAGATACAACTAAAAATGTGTTTGCTCTGCTCTGGGAAGAGTTCTATTTAAGTGTGAATTTCTATTTTTAATTTATTTTTGAGTTGACGTTCAAAATTTAAATTTCACAATAAAATTTAATTTTTTTTCTTTTCTATTAAAGAATTTCTTAGTACTTTCAGAATTCATTCATTATTGAATTAATTTCTTATTGAATCATTCAAGTTTTCTTTAATTAAAAGCAGAGTACCTAGAATGCTCGAATTAATTTCTTTCGCGAATTTTATACGGGAATTTAATTCGAATTTCACTTTTCGATTCGCGAAATTTTTAAATAAAATTTAACTTTTAAATGTATGTATACAATATATGTAATATATTTTACAAAAGGGGATTAATGTAATTCTTAAAAGTGTGAGTCTTATGTATGGATACGGATTTTCTATAGAGATTTATGTTCCATAAAGCCATATTTCATATTTATTCTATATATATATTCTATAATAATATACACAACTGCATGATATTGATTAACAATAGCTACTTTCTTAAAATTAAACAGCCGCGTTGTTCTACTTTAATTATTTCAGCATGTAGTTAAGTTTTATATTAATATTTTAGTTGATGTTGAGCAAATTAATCAGAAAGACTTTTAATATGCTACCAGATTATGTTATTTTCAATAAAATGTCCAACAGAACGAATCAAGAAACAAAATTCTTAACTGAATTTATCCTTCAGAGTAACTAGACATAATTTATTTTATTTTCAGACTTGAATTTAAAAAGTTCGAAGTGCTGTTAAAGATTTAAATATTTTATAGCTCTCTAAATGAAAGTAGTTAAATATTGGCCAAATAAAAACCAAATCCACAAACCAATCACTTTCATGTTTAATTTAGATGGTTAAAACATCACAGGATACAAGTTAATCAAAAGACGGGTACAACATCTTGCCATAATATTTGTATTTTTTTGAAATACTTTTGAGTTCTTCATAACTAAGTTCACATACACTCACATGTACTTATGTAAAAGAATATTTAAGTTAGAAGGAATTTTGTGTTTCTTTTAGCAACAAAAACACAAGAAAATAAACAACTAAACCAACTGACGCCGAAATTTATAGTCAACAACAAACGAATAGCAATAAGAAAATAATTTGTAACACCACAAAGTTGTCATAGATGCAAATTCGAGAGCTCGTACATAAGTACTATTCAATGGATACATATCCATATGCATGCACTTGTATGTAAATACACTAAAACAAAAGTTTTTATTCAGTTTATTTAAACAGGAAAAACTTTGAAAATTCATTAGATAGCATTCTAAACCATTATAAATAAGTATGTTTCATTATTTAAATTTAAAATGGTTTATTTAAGGAATATTTATACCGACACTGTGCTGATGAAGAAAATAAATAAATATTTATTTAAAACATTGGCTGCAGATATGAACCCCGCTATCACTCGCCTCTAAGAACATGTGTTTGGTTAGTTTTTAATATTTTTTGCATTAGAAAACACACACAAATTATTGAATAAATTTATAAAATTCTAACTAAATCCACCAAAGGAATGTAGTAAATTTAAATTTCCTTTCTATGTAAAAGACAAACCCAAAAATAAAAAACTGCTTGTCCTAATGACTTTCCTAAGGGAGGTATTTGTTTGTTGATTTCTTGCCGTCTCAGTCATAGCCATCATCCTTTTCATCCTTGGATTAACATTGTAAAATAAGTTTAATGGTGAGTGAGTAGTTAATTTATGTGACTTGTCCTACTACTTTAAGGAACCTTAAAGTCTGCGAGACTATTGTTGTCTTCAGCTTCGGTGCTTCGTGTAGTTAAACTGTCCGTTTGTTTTCCCTGTTGAGTTAGAAATTCATTCATAGTACAATTTTTTAAATCGCACGAGAAACTTTTACATTATATTAGGCTCTGTGTTGGCGTCTCCTTTGGTTTTTTGTTGTCTTGCTCCATTCAAGTTCCTTTGGTTTTCATAGAACGTGGTTGCTACGTTTTTCGTTGTTTATGGAGTGTATCTACACGTAATGAAGACTACACAGCAAAAGAATTTAATGAAGCGGAAACTACTCATTTTGAACACCCAAAAGTGATGAAATAAATTAAAAGAATAGAAACCAGCAAAACAAAGCAAGCGAAATGTTAAATACTCGTAGTTAAAAAAAAAACAGAATTGCGACGATTAAAAAGTCGAAAGAAAATAGAAATTAATAATGACCTAATTATAAAAAACTGAATTCCCCTGAAAAAACATGTTCGGAATATTGTAGATGGTGCTTTCAAAATGAGGTTAATTAATATTAAATGAAAGGAATATTAAGTAAATCAAATAATTTATAGCGCTGATTTATATTTCATATTGTGCCTATTGATTCTAAACTTGGTTGGTTCTGAATATCTGCAGAGCATATTTACACACGCTTGTTTTGAGGCCCAACTATAATATGCATAAGCAAGCTTAAGCAAATTGCAAAAGTTAACGAAAAGGCTGTCAAATGCATAACTAGTTCAGAGTTAACTTTCAGGTGGCTACAATGACTTTGCAACTTTTTGTCCACAGTTGCTCATTTATGTTTAAAAAAAATGTTTTTATTTTAACAAAAAGCCATTAAATGACTATATTTTATAAATATTATTATATTATTTTATAATTAAAAGAAAACTTCGTACCAGAAACGCATAATTTTTCCTTTTTTTTTAATTTAACGGCAAAAGTACTAAAATGTACAGCTGTGGCAGCACTACATTGTAAATAATAATAAACGTTTACATATGTTTTGTTAATTTTCGTATTGTGTTTGCAAAAATGGAGAAAAAACTTAAAAATTTGAATAATATAAAAATATTAAAGTTAGCGCTTGAAGGCCTGTGCACATTAAAAGAAATAAGTGAACTACACTGTAAAAGATGAATACACTCTTGTTCTGTCAGAGAAATAAACCACGACAGAGACATTTTTGTTAAAATAAAAAGGGCCCTTTTATTATAAAGGCACTTATTTTTTCCACATTTTCTATTAAATTTAAAATAAATGTATTTTCTTCTTTCTCCATTTTGTTAAAAACACAAACAAACAACAAACAGCTGATTCCGTACAGAATGTGCGATCAGTTTCGCTTTTTGCTTAAGCAAATGACAGTTGAAAAACTTAACGAAAAGTTTCGTTAAGTACATTATAGTTTGCCACATACAATTTGTATGTGTTCGCACGTTTGCTTAAGCTAGCATATGCATATTATAGTTGGGCCTTTGGTTTACTCTGCTTACAACAACTTCACACCAGGGTTACCGTTGAGAATTTTAAAAAAGGGGCACAAAAAGGGTATTTTTAAAAGAAAAGGTTCACAAGTTTCAAAAAACTAAAAATAAAGAAAATTGTTAGAAAAAAATTTGTTTTACATACTATATGTATGTATATTAATTTTTCAATATAAAATTATTCCATATATGTATGTATAAAAATACATGTATACAAAATTAGCAAATTTCGAAGTGTTGTTATTAAATTTTAAAATTTTTACTTTAGATTTCAATCTGTAATTTATTTACATACTATCTAAAACCCGGTGTGCTTCGCTACCCGTATCGTACTGAAATAAAAAGTTTAGAGTTAAATAAATATAATTATTAAGTTATTAAAATCTGCAGTTTTTCTTTTAAATTAATTCTTATTATATTATCTTATTATGTTTTACAATATACAAATGTATACAAATTTTAACATTTACTTAACATTGTTGCTAGTCAGCGCATTGGTGTCTTAAATATTAATATTGATAGCTGATATAGCTTTTCCTATATATAATTTGTCATCATATCTAAGGGAGGTGCAACGCCCACTATTGATAGTCCGCCCGTTCTTGTCCTAAATATTAATATTGATGGTAGAATAACCGTACCATATGTCTTATTGTATACCATATATTTGATTTTCTTTTAATTATCATCATATGAGAGGTGCCACTCCCCCTGTCGCTACTAATCCCATTTTTTCCGCAAATATTTAAACAAACAATGGAATTGCTCATGCAAAATTTGAGTACTATAGCTATTATAGTTTCCTAAGTATTTGATTTTTAAAATTAACTTTGTATGGGAGGTACCACGCCCATTTAAAATTTAAGAAAAAAAAGGAGCCTATAGCTCCTTCCAGACATACAGAAATATACTGTGAAAATTTCAAGCAAATCGGTTCAGCCGTTTAGCTGTCTATAGGTCCCAAACTAATAATAATAAACATACATACATACATACAGACACACAATCATTTTTATATATATAGATATATACAACATGTGTGTTGTTGCTAGAAATCATGGTCTAACTATACAAGGTGAGTGCAAATCGGCAACAAATTCAACACAATACAGAACAGGCATTACTCTTGAAAAAGTACTACTTGTAAACAAAGTCGGTCAGCTATGCTACTGCACTCACCTTTTATAGTTACACCATGCTAGAAATGGTTGAGAGTATAACGATAATTTTAATGTAAAAAAAATAATTTGACTTTTGTTCCTACCAATCAGCTAGCCTACCGCTCGTACCTTATTATTGCATCATTATTGCATTTATATCAGTGTTGTTTAAAGTAAAATATTTAAAAAGGGTAAAAAATGGCATGAATAGATTTAAAATGATACCAAAGGGTACTGAAAAAGGGACATAAAAAGTGGTAAAGGCCTCAAAAAATTTAAAATTGCCACTTTTGGGTCACAACGGTAACACTGCTTCACACACAGAAACAATTAAGTAAGAAAATTATGTACAGACTGTTAAAACTGCATTTACATTTATATCTGTAATAACTTTTAACTGGATCAATAAAAACTAAACAAGTTAAAGTGTTATATTCGTGTGTGCCGAATCTCTTAAATACCCTTCAACTAAATTTGATGAGAATTACAGAAACTACAATGGTATAATTTCCATATTTAGTGTTTCTTATTCTGGTTGGTTATAAGGATTGCAACAACGTAATTAAGTTATTTTACACAGAAAATAATTTATACTTAAATGTTTTTAAAGTTTTAGCAAAATATAATTGATGTTATTAACTAATTTAGCATGTTCAACAGAGTTTATCACAGGAATAATGTCTGCAATTTATTTAACAATTTATAAAATTAATAATTGTATACATTATCCGCCTAGCTCAACATTTCCATATTGATCAAAAGTGAAGGAAACAGTAATTTTTTATATAGAAATCTGTTAGTTATACAGCATTTAGAGCCTTAAAAATGATAACTGAGATACAGAGACGGCCGAAATTATCCACACATTGGCTACACTCAAAAAAAAGATTGAGTAATCCGTACTTAAATCAATCCGTAGCGGTGTCAATAGTAGGGTAAGTACGGATTTTCTTATACCGACTTCAAAATACTTGATTCAAGTACGAATTCATCAAGTCAAAAAATCTTAATTTTAGCTCTCCTTAATAATGGCTGAGATTGAATTAATCCCTAAATAAGCTTGATTCAAGAATTATAAACTCGATTTAAGCACGAATTCGTACTTGATGTAATCCAAAAATGAGACTGATTTAAGTATACCCGAGTTTGAATTAAACCCAAAATGAGCTTGGTTCAATAATTTTGAACTAGATTTAAGCTCTAATTCATATTTGATGTAATCCTAAAATCGGATTGATTTAAGAATGCCCGAGATATAATTGATTCCAAAATGAGTTAAATAATACGAGATAAATACTTCGGATCTCGGTTGGCTAACTACGGCTACAATATTATGAAGTAAGAACCAAGGCCTCGTCTGGTTATATTTTGTTCATTCGAAACAAATTATAACTGGATCGGTACTCCTATTCTTACTTGCTTTATTGTCCAAGTTCAAGTATATTATTCCAAAATTTTTTTCTTTTTAGAAGTTTGTTTAAAACTAACAATATTTATATATATTTCCTTACATACTATTGTATTTTACAAGGACTTGTCAACTAATTTTTGTTAAATGTGAATGGTTTTACCATTGAATCTAATATTTATAGTATACATTCACATTTATTGAATCATTTTAAAAAGCTCCGAAAAAAATTAAAAAAAGGAGACTCTTTCAGTTTTTTTTTAATACTAATCTTATAATAATTCTTAAAATAATATTAAAACTAATAAAACTAATATACATATTTACAGATAGAAGAGGAAGAAATTATTTACAATAGAGGCGGCCATTGGCCTATTGGGCAGTGTTGTACACTACATTATGGATATCTAATGTATTTATTCTCCTGTGGTAAAATAGTAGTAAAATATACCGTGAGACCGAAACAGCCTCCAGATCTCCCGCGTTCTCAAAACATCTCTGTACTAGACTGTTCTCAAGAGAACGAGCTTTTTCCAGGAATGCAATACCTGTCCTGTAGATACCATCAGGTCCCAATTTGCGCCACAAACCCAGGCAAGCAACTAGAATTCGCCTTTCCCATATCCTAAGCCGTTCCATCTGTGCAGAAGATATTCTGAAGCAAACCGTAGGGGCATAGGACATCATAGGACGAATTACCTGTCGATATAAAAGTAGTCCGATTTTTTTTTATCAAGACCTTGCCTACGACCAAAAATCGCTCGATATGACGAATACGCACGTTTAGTCCGTTCCAAGACATGGTCAATATGACGATAAAATTCAAAATTCTCATGAAAAACTACCCCAAGTATCTTATCCTATCCGACACAGCAATCCACTCATCACCAATCCTAAGTGAGGGAATGAATGATCTGCTATTCGTATATAAATATTTTCGTCTACCCTTTAATATAACCGCAACCGATTTACGAACATTCAGTCGAATTCTCCATTTAGTAAAATATTCGCCAAGCTCAGACAGGTATCTGTTCATTCGAGAATTCACAGTCCCCGCCCGTAGACCAGAAGATGCTATGAGGATATCATCCGCATACATTAATAGGAGGTCACCATGATGAGCTTCCGGTACATCACTTACAAAAGCGTTGTACAATACAGGTCCCAATAGTGATCCCTGGGGCACACCAGCCGTCACCGGCCTTTCATTTGACCTAACAGTTCCAACCCTAACACTAAACGTCCGTTCCGTCAGGAAATTAGAGGCAATCCTACATATTCCCCTATCAAGTTTCTTTATCATTAGCTTAAAAATAATACCATCCTGCCAAGCAGCTGCCATTGGAACTTTTTATAACAATGTAAACGTGTGTATGGATTATTTGTGTTGAAATTCGGCTTCTTAAAGATTTAAAAAAAAAATTTGCGCATTTAAGTGATTTTCGGAAGTAGACTTTATATAGGGATTACGGTCAAATAGGGACCGATCATCATGAAATTTTTGTTGCACAAAACAAAGTGCTCAAATATAACAACAAATATGTATATATAGCTCCATATTTTGTCGAAAATATTCTTGCTCTTTTAGGCGATATTAAAGGCGTTCCATTCAGTGCGAAGGGACAGAAATTTCAGTTGATAAGCTACTTGGCGTTGCCATTCGTTATATTGGAACGTATTTTAAATATTTTCGACTTTAAACACTTAGTTGCCATTGGAACAGATAATCCTGCAGTGATGAGTGAAACACACAACGGTTTGTGCCGAAAAATTAAGGAAAAGTTCAATCTTCCAAATATGATATTAGTTACATGTGTTTGTCACTCCATTCAACTGGCGATTGTTAATAAATCGTTATATTTTCTATGCACTTGTGTATTTATATATGTTTATTTATATATCTTTATGTTTTATGTAATTTGTTAAAATGGATTCTACGTTTGTTTTTCTACTTATCTTATTTTAATAAATATCAATTGATCTCAAACAAAAAATAAAAATTATTTGTTATCTTTTCGTTATAAAAACTTCAATAATAAGGAATAATAATGTTGGTGCTTTTTCACTCGAAATTTTGTTAATTTTTACCCTTTTTTACCCTATTTTTATGTGCTCACAGTGCTTTTAATGATGTAAGAGTTGGCATTACTGGATAGGACAGACGTATGGACATGCTTTTCAAGACAGAAAGTGATTCTGAGTCAATCCGTATACTTTAAGTTGAGGTGACTAATATTTTTGGGCGTTACAAATAGCAGCTAAAACATGAATGCGTTATGGTGGTGCTGGGCAAACATATGCTCTAACAAATACAAATATGTAATATTAAGTAGAACACACGGATGAATTTAACATTATAATTTTAATATTATGTTATTTTTAGTGCAGCATTGCAGCGCCTCTGGTGGTGAGTAAGCGCATTATTTTATTTAATTATTTTACTTCGGTGGCGTTGTGATAAATTTTAGTTATGATATATAGAAAAAAACTAATAATTATCAGAAACTAATATTGTTTGAGTGGCAGCGGCTGGGAATCGAACCCGGGCAACAAATACCAACTCATGCTTAGTGATCAAATGGGCTACCCAATTAAGCCACAGCACCTTCACTGGAGAACATTATGCAAAAATATTTAGACAATTTATATTTAAGGTAATTTATTTATAAGAAACACAAGATTATCGTTATTAACTATTCACTTTCAATGCATGATTTAAGATCTTTAAAAATATTTACTTTATACAATGACAAATGAAAATCTGCTGGGAAAAACAATAATGAATGAAGGACCATATAATATTCACTTGAGTCTTAGCTGAAGCCAACATGAACACGTAACAAGAATAAAATATTTAACAGTTCGTATATGAAATCGCTGCTACACACATTAGGGTTTGCTCCATTCTATGGAGCGAACAAAGTTGCCAATATTCTAATCAAAAGTTAAAGTTTATTTAACTCTGACATATAATTTCTCAAAATGTTTGATCTACTGAATCAAGTTTTCTATTGGTCTCATATTAGCTATATATGAACCAATCCTAACATTGCTATCATATGAAATGTTCTCCATCGAATTTTTAAAATAGACGTAAAAGCATTAATAGAAATTGCTTGCAGATTTATTTGGAGTAATAAGCTTAACATATTAACATATGTAGAATAATTAATATGTGTAAATATACTTCACTGTTTTTTACTAAATCAGAAGAAACATTAGAGAATTTAAGTAAATCTTAATTTTATTTGGAAACCTTTCCAAGTTTTGTTGGGGCCACCCAAATGTAGATGTGAACTTATAGTACTTATGTTCTTACATTTTTGTATATTTAATACACATTAATATATTAAGAGATTGCGTTTTACTTTTTTAAAACATGTATGTATGTACATACTAACTAGAAGTAGATTTTACGAATATTTGTATCAGTGTTGTGAATCAGTGTTGCCGGAGATTTGTTTGAAAATATTACGATTTTACATTTAAAATACATGTATGTATATTATGTCTGTAAAATATTACTTTTATTGAGGGCAAAAAGTAAAAGTAGTTGCCAATATAATTGATTTAAGCGAATCTGAAACAGAAGGTAAGATTTTAGAGTTTGACTATAGTCATAAATGTTATCCTGTTAGATAAAAACATTTTAAGCTTAGATTGTCTATAAAGTTCGTTTGTGATGTATTTTTAAAAATTGATAGGCTGTGTCTTAAGTTAAGCCAACAATTGTGGACCAGTTAAATAGCTTTTTAAGGGTTTGGGTGCACGCAGAGAAAAAATATAGTTGTGCATGTTTACCACAACTATATAAACATTTTTAAACGTTTTTTAAAATATTATGGTCACTGTAATTATTTATATGATTTCTACAACCATTATATGGCTAAGTTATCATTCACATGATTATTGCAATCATTTGTATGATTATAGCAATTATGTAATGTTTATGGTGATCAGTTTTATGATGAAAGTTTATACATACCAAATTATTCTATCATAATCGAAGAGCAACAAAGTATGATAAATGAATTCATCATAAACATGATTGCAACAAATATATACATATTTACTACAACCTTATATATGATTGTAGTAATCATCTGAATCGTAACTTGACCATATTATGGTTACCGCAATCATATAAATAATTACCGTGAACAGAACATTGTTGAAAAATTTGAAAAATGTTGACATTGTTGTGGTAAACATGTACAATTATATTTTTTCTGTGTGTGTGTGTATTTAAAAGTAAATGTTCCCTTATTAGGATAAAATTTTAAGCGCTATAAATTATCGTAAAATAAAGTGTTGATATACCTTCTATACTCACATGATGCGAAACGAGCAAGATACATATATAAAAAAAAAAGATTTTGTCACCTTGAGTATTTCGGATAATTTATAAAAGCTTCTAACATCGTATTAAGAACAGCAAAGCTTAATGCAAAAACAAGTAAGAAAGTATAGTCGGTCTTGCACGATCATGTAATACCCCTACACCGAGTATACAAGTGAACAATTTGTTTCAGAAATGGAAGCGCCCATAGTAGCATGACTTTTGTTTGCATGAGTTTGTTAGTTATTATTTAAAATTAGTTTTTTGTTTAATATCACAGAGATTTATAAGAGAACATTTTAGGTTTGTGGTTGAGAGAAAAAGAAAAGAAAATAACGGAATTAATCAAGATGAGTGATTTATAATTGCATTTTTTCGTAAATATCAGGTTATAACTTTCAAATTTCAATGAAAATTTAATATAAAATTCGCTTTTTTTTACTTCTTGCCCAATGTCGGCATTGCTTTAGTTTATATTCAACATATTCAATTGACAATTTAAAAATTTATAAAAAAAGGGATATATGTACATATGTATGTATATAGTATGTAAAAAAATAGAGAAAGAATGTTAACGTTTATCAAGACCACCAAACTATTAAAAAACTACAAAACTAATAAAAGTCATGTCAAACCATGTAAACAAAATTCATTTGATAACAGTTATTATGAGTTATTTATTTATAATTCATAATTTTTGATTATGTGGACGAGTTATTTTCAGTCTCTGCTTCTGTGCATATAGAAATTATTTGAATTAAATTTTACCTCTTTATTTATTTGCATTAAATTGTAAAGGATTTATGCATGTTAAAGAGGTTCTTATATGGGAGCTATGAATAATTATGAACCGATCGTTATAAAATTGGGTCAAATAATTTTTGTAAATATGAAACAGGCTTATGTTGAATCTGATTTTGATACCAGCAGATTTAAGAGAGTTGTGCTCTTTAGAGTGATTTTCGACAGCAGGCCTTATATAGCAGCTATGGTCAAGTATGGACCGATCTGCACAAAATTTGTTGATGAGATTAGGCTTAATGCGCAACTTATTTATGAAGCAATTTGTTGGGATACCTGCATAAATCAAATAATAATGACCGATAACGGTAATAAGAACTATGTGCAATAATGGCACAATTTCAACCAGTTTCAATACCAAGCATCCTTGGGCAAAAAAAAAGATCATGTGCTAAATTTTCTCCAAATATCTCCAAAATGCGAGCTGTACTCTGCGCACAAGATTTACATGGACTGCCAGCCTGTCAGGACGGACTAACATCGTTAAATCGAGTCAGAAAATGCTTCTAAACGCATGGTGTGTAACTTTAGCTTAAGTCAATTTGATTTTTATTTCACATATAAACTCTTATTTGACTAGACTATAAATGCTCTAAATTACCTAATATGCAATACTTTTATTGAAAATCGTGTAAGCTGTTAAAGAAGAGCTGCCTTAACTTTAACTCCATTGAAATTCCACTTTATTTTATTAACGTTATACATAATTATAATTCGGTTGTATATATCATCCTTCAGGATATTTAAATATACTTTTTATAAAATATTTTTAAAGAGGAAATTAATTTCTTTGCATATATTCTAAACATTGCTAATTTTATACAAAAATGTCCGAGATATCCAACTTTGGAGGGCTATATAGTATAATATAAACCATAAACGATATGAGATTGTTTTCTTCGTCATATAATGCACATGTAAGAGTATAATGTACTTTGAATTTCAATCTCAAACCAACTACTCTAAAATTGTCAAAATCGTTTTTTAGCAAAAAGTAATTAAAATATTGAAAATACATAAAATACATAAAACACTTTTAGTTATATTTTTTTAATACTTTAATTAAAAAGTTACAAACAATTTAACGAATGGCAACACTGTTGTATATTTTTAGTATATTTTAATAATATGTACGAGTATGTATGTATGTATGAGCTACTATGTCTTTTAAGAAATTAAATGCATGATTATAATGTATTCATGCCTGTATGCATGTACATACATATATTGTATTTTAATATAAACACATGCATACATACATAGATACATATTTACATGGAAGTTTAATACAAACATAATGGCAACAAATGATACATTCACACGGAAGTCAAATTATGTCACGCGATGTGTTGCGGTAATTACATTTGTTAAACATAATTACTGTCAACTCGCATTTTGGATGTCAGATGTTAAGACAAAATGGGATATATTTATACATTTTTCACACTTAAAGACACACAACACAAGCATATAAGAAAAGGTTTAATCTTAAAAACTAAGTAGAAAAATAAATCTTATTGAATTAAATGAATTCACATTAATTAAATTTACACAATGTCACATTGTTGTATTATTTGTATTAATCAGTTCTAATGACAGTAATTGTCTACTTTGCAGCAAATGTAACGACACTTAGTTAGATATTCATGTTGAACTTACTATGATTGTGGAAAATGTAATGTTATGAAGTTCGATAGCTGTATGAAGTGGGTGGTGTATGCAGTATAATAATGCTATCTTTGGCTTAGTCTTAAGCTCATTTAATTACAAATTATAAAAAAAAATCAAGACTAATAAAAACATTTTTCAAACAAACTTACACGCAGAGAAAAAACATGGTTGAGCATGGTTACGACAATTACATTGTGTTCTTGCTAACTATTTATATACTGTTATGGCAAGATTTTAATATACATATACATATGTATGTATATATTTAATATTTCTATGTTTATAGCAATTCTAAATCGAGTATGTTTGACTGAAACATAATTATTTTTAAAAAATGTTCACTACAACAAACGAATTATAAACTTTCACAAAAGTCAATAGTATAATTTTTACAAATGTCGGTGCAATACGTAGGTGAGTTTTCTAAAGTGTCCTTATAAGGGAACTATGACCTAATACAGGTCAATCATCCGTACAATGATTTACGAGTATATGTATATGCAAACTATTTGTCTTGCATTTCAACGTAATAATGATTTTTCTAAGAGATTTATGCACATTTAAGTTATTTTCGAATCAGGATTTTATTTGGGGCTATGGTCAAATATAGACCGATCGTCATGAAATTTAATACGACAATTTTGATATGCATACGGATTATTTGTGGTGAATTTCGATTTCTGAGTTACTTTTATAAGATATTTTATGCGCATTCATGAAAGTGATTTTCAGAATTAGACTTTATATGAGGACAACGGTCAAATATGGGCCGATCATCATGAAATTTGGTACGACGATTTAACTGTATATTTGGATTATTTTTTCAACATTCACTCACCATTTCAACATGGTAGTGAGTTTAATTAAAGATTTATGCGCATTTAAGTGAATTTCGGAAGTGGTCTTTGTATGGGGTTATATCAAAATATGGACCGATATAAACAAAATATAATTTTGAAATTTCCTTATGCATAAAACTTATTATCTATAGACATTAATGTAACATAAGGCCATTTTTTGGGAAGATGTCTGCAATATATTCCAAAAAATTGCAAGCAAAATGTTTGAAAATTTGAAATTTTTTTCGAAGTTGTCTCACATTTTGAGCCAAAAATCTGGTTCTATTATACAGATTTTGCTGATTTTCAATAGCAAAGTAAATAAATAATATATAAATATTGTTACCAGGTTAAAATGCGACACATATAATTCTTATGGATATATAAATTGTTGTAATAAATTGTATATGGGGGGTCTATAATTGGTCACAGCTCCCATATAAGGACCAAATCATAAAAAGTCATTGTCTAAAATTATATGTTTTAGACATAAAACTTAGTACCTATTGTGAATTATTATTAATTATTATTAAAAATGTAATATTAAATATTAAAGTAACGAATTACTTAAAATTATTGCGAATTATAAGAAACCATAGAAATAAGTTTCCGGTCTAGCTTTAAGATTAAAAAGAACTCAATATCACTTCTTAGAATATAAGGAAAGGGTGAGCATCTAACTCATAAAAATAAATAAAACCTCTAACCTCTATTGAATTCCAACAATTCTTTTTTCTATTTATTACACAGTGATACAAAATTTAATGAAATAGAAAAACCCAAACACCCAAATTTCTCAAGTTTTCTTAGATATATATATATTCGAAAGATCTCAGTTTCTTCTTTCCAAACCTAGAAAGAAATTGAAAATCGGATCATTATCAACAAAATTACAGACGTATAGTGCGCAAATGGAACAAAAACCGGGGGCCAAATTACCGCATTCGATATCGAGTAAAATTGATCGTTATTTTCTTATTTGAGATTATGGCATACGATATCGAGCAAGAAATTTAGTACATTTTATCATAATTTCGATATCGAAAATCTGGTTCTATTATACAAATTTTGCTGATTTTCAATAGCAAAGTAAATAAATAATATATAAATATTGTTACCAGGTTAAAATGCGACACATATAATTCTTATGGATATATAAATTGTTGTAATAAATTGTATATGGGGGGTCTATAATTGGTCACAGCTCCCATATAAGGACCAAATCATAAAAAGTCATTGTCTAAAATTATATGTTTTAGACATAAAACTTAGTACCTATTGTGAATTATTATTAATTATTATTAAAAATGTAAAATTAAATATTAAAGTAACGAATTACTTAAAATTATTGCGAATTATAAGAAACCATAGAAATAAGTTTCCGGTCTAGCTTTAAGATTAAAAAGAACTCAATATCGCTTCTTAGAATATAAGGAAAGGGTGAGCATCTAACTCATAAAAATAAATAAAACCTCTAACCTCTATTGAATTCCAACAATTCTTTTTTCTATTTATTACACAGTGATACAAAATTTAATGAAATAGAAAAACCCAAACACCCAAATTTCTCAAGTTTTCTTAGATATATATATATTCGAAAGATCTCAGTTTCTTCTTTCCAAACCTAGAAAGAAATTGAAAATCGGATCATTATCAACAAAATTACAGACGTATAGTGCGCAAATGGAACAAAAACCGGGGGCCAAATTACCGCATTCGATATCGAGTAAAATTGATCGTTATTTTCTTATTTGAGATTATGGCATACGATATTGAGCAAGAAATTTAGTACATTTTATCATAATTTCGATATCGAAATTATTTTTCGATACGATAGCTCATTCGATCACGAATGCGGTAATTTAGCCCCGGGCTTTTAATAGTAAAACCGGATTTTGGAGGTGTCCGGCATATTTCACTATTGGAATCTTCTTTTATTCGACAAGCCCTACAAGAAAAATAATATCGGGTGCCATGTTTTTTGGACTGTCGCACCGTGTTATCCATCTAATTTATAATACCCACATCATATTGGGTATTATAAAACTATATTCTTAAGGACCACAGCTCTATTATATACAGTCCACCACATCCCTCCCAGAATTAATCACCATCCCATACGGAGATATTTGATTTCTAGGAATAAAAAAAACGCAATTGTTCAGTCATTTATCTATATATTTGCAAATGTCGGTCCATATTTGACCCTATAATCTTACCTTAACTTATGGTGAGTATGGAAAACTGTTTTTTAATTTTATATGTTGTTAAATTACACTCAAGATTGCTATTAATATGAGACAAACTCTGTAAATTTCTAAACATTTGAAATAAATTATTTGTATCGCAAAATTGTCCTTCAAAAAATATATAAAATACTAAGTTATTAGTATTAAAAAAAACACTGAATAAGGATATTATAATCCTATAACCTGTGTAGGTTTTGTATTTCTCATTATATTTAGGAGGAGGGTATTTGAGATTTGGCACAGCCGAATATTGCGCTCTAACTTGTTCTAATTACTCTATCCACACCAGACGAAAAGAAAGAAAACAACACTTTTAAAGTCAAATTTATTTCAACCATCAAATAAATACTGGCTTAATTCATATATGTATATTAGTGTGCTTCGGTTTTCATATAAAAGAAGTTGTTTTAGTCACCGCCTTGGATTAAATATAATGTGAAAACAATTCCAAAAGTATTTGTTTTATTTTTTGCCATGGCTTCAGATACCGCTCTTTGTAATAGTTTGTTTACTGTGTCGCTATTTTTAGTCCGATCATAACTCTTTGTATACTGGTGTTATTGGCTCTGTAAGGCTACATTTAAGCCCTTAATCATTTTTTACTACCACGTCTAATTCTAGTCATGACTTTTAAAAATTCGTACAAAACAATAGAGCATCATTGTGGGCACGAACCGAGTTTTTAAAACTCATGACTAGAATTTGAAGTGGTAGTAAAAAATGAAGTGGATCTTATATAAGGTATATGATTAAATATGAACTAGTATTAAGAAACTCTAGCAGTTTCAGTGTAAAATTTTGAATCTGTATTTTTGGATATGGTTCTTATATGGGAGCTACGGCCAATTATAAGCCTATCGCCAATAAAATCAGTGCAGTGATTTTCATGTACATATGTATAAGGGGATTACTTGTGTCGAATTTAAACCTGATACGAAATTTATATCAGAACTAAATGTACGTATTTCCGGAAGTGGACTTGATCCGATACCGATATCGTGAAGAAGTTTTAAGACTCTTTTTCCCAAAACAAAATAAAAATCGTTTAATTTTCGACATAAAAACGTATATTGCTTTGACACACTTTATGTATGACGGGAGGTTCGTTGTTAAAATAACAAAAATTCTGACACGGCCCTGGAGAGTTTGGGGAGCCCATCTTCAAACTCTTCAACAAATTTCGATTCTGCTCCACTGTGCACTGAACCTTAGAGGGAAATGTTTAATGTTTGCCTCAATTCAAGTTGTTTTCATTGTAAGCGCCTTTCAATTCACTAACAAATTAATCTATGGTTGTTTGAGCTTAAAACGAAGAAAACTAAAACAAACATTCAAAAAAAAAAATGGAAAATAAACTCAATGAAAACACACACAAAAACCATGATATTTCGAGTGATGGAAAACAGCCTTTTGTGTTTTCATAAACGGATTTCATTTTGTATCCTCTGGCGGAAAATTTATTTTTCCATCCTATTTGTACTTTTTTATTTTGTCTGCTGAGCTTCTTGTGTTTTTTACTTCACTGCTTTTAATTATTTATCCTATGTTAAAAGCGTGTCGGAATGATACGTTTTAAACATAACGAATCTTTGTTGCATTTTTTTTTCTTTAGAAATAACAAAAACATTTCAAGACAACAAGACGTAACAAAAACGTGTCACTCATTCTCCCAAAAAAAAAGTACATACATGAAATAAATTAAAAAGTATTTTTTCAAACTAAATATATATTACATGTTTGGCATTTGCTACTTTATCCGTTATTATCGGGTCTCACAACAAAATTGGTGAATAAGAATAAAATATATGTATGTATATAAAATATATTTTCCACAGATCAGTAATTTGTATCCGGATATAGCTCCAAACATTACCATTATTGAAATTAAATTCCACTGATATCATGTTGTAATATGTTATTACAATTGGCCCAAATCGAACAATATATTAATGCATATAAATATCGATAAAAATTTCAACAGAAATCGGTTTAAAGTATGTAGAAATCATACTGTTGGGTTTTGTGAATATTGGTCCGTTATTAGACGTAGATCCTCTATAATGCCCATATAGAGAAAATATATTAAAAGAAACAAGTAAGAAAGTATGTCGGTCAAGCCCGACCATATAATACCCTACACTCTGTATATGTATAAAACAGTAAATCAGAAATGTGGGCTATATGGGAAATATAACCTATTGTGGACCGATCATCCAAAGATTTAGTGTCATGATGTCTGTGAATATAAGTATTATATGTGTTAAACTTTTTCTCGATATAAATACTTCTAAAGTATTTATGGAGCTTAAAGTGAATTACGGAGAGGTTCTTATATGGGAGTTTCGCCTAATTATGGACCTACCATTATAAAATTGTTCCGTATTGTTTGTATACATATGAAATATATTTGCGTTCAATATTATTTGGATACCAACATTTTTGAGAGAGTTAAGCTCTTTAAGGTGATTTTCGAAAGTGGGTCTTATATGGGAGCTACGAGTAATTATGGACCAATCTGCACACTTATTTGTGATGAAATTTGTTTGGATACTTGCATAATTCAAACATTTATGATCGGTAAACCCCAATTTCGGGAGGACATTTATATGGGGGCAAGGTGAAATAATGGACTGATTTCTACCAGTTTCAGTCCCATCCATTCTTCGGTCGAGAGAATATTATGTACCAAATTTTATCGACATATCTTCAAAATTGCGACCTGTACTCTGGGCACAAGCTTTCCATGGACAGCCAGCCAGCCAGACGGACGGACGGACATCGTTAAATCGACTCAGAAAGTAATTCTGTTCGATATATATCGATATATACTGCTGAACAATACAATTTCCTCTGTAGTGTATTATAAATTTCATTAACAATACGGTGACATTGTCCTGGTGTGCCATGTTTGTGTCTGAATCCAAACTGATAATCAGGGATAATTTTTTGTTTCTCCAGTATTGGCAGTAGCCTTTTTCGGTATATTTTAAGTTGGGTGTTGGACCAATATTTCTGGGCGTTATAAACACCAGCACAAATCCAATATACCCTCCCCACTATGGTGGTGTAGGGTATAAAAATGTATCTGAATTTTCAAAGTAAGGAGTATTAATGATGAGATATAAACATTCAAACGGCGCACACTGTGTCCGTGTAGTGTATTTAATGGCCATAAATCAAGGAGGTTTCGGAGCTTCATGAAACTTTGCACACATTTATTTTAAATTTTTTAAGAATTTTAGTTTTTTTTTTTTTTGTTTTTTAATACGCCCACTTTACACCCTTAACAACTTTACAACTTAAATGGAAAATGTAGCATAACTTCCATGATTTTAAACACATCAACTCAATTTTTATAAAACATCAATATTATAATTGTAGAATGAGCTCCATACAAATGATATTTAAAAAATGCCATATCTTCTGCAAATTTGTAACTAGAATGTTTATTTTTCGCGAAAATGCATATAACATCTATAAAATGCTGCTTTGAAAATATCTTGGACTTTATTTTTAAGAGAAAAATTGCGAACAATGTTAACCCTTAAATGCATGAGGTCAGAACCTTGAATCGTGAGTACACTTCCCTTATATAAAATCACTCACTGAATATAAATTCGGCACCGTTTTTCCGGAAAATTCAAAAAAGTAAATTTTTTTTATGTACCATATATGGTACAGTATGCATTTAAGGGTTAAGTTATTGATAATATATGTAAAGCTCTTCATTTAACCTTTAATTAGGCGCATCAAGAAAATCACACACTTAATCGCATGGGGTCTTTGTTGACCCCAAAGTTTATTGCATGTGTTGGATTACAAAAAAATAAAAATTAGTATGTTTTGTAAAATTTCCAAAGTCATTTATTTTAATTATGTATAAAAAAAACAAAAACATAACATTTTTTCATTTAAAAACATAAAACATAAATAAAATTTACTTCTTATTCGAACATTACCTAATTAAAGGTTAATGTGAAGTAAGTTCACATTTAGATTTTTTGCTGTTTAGTCTACGTAAACAATGTACCGATATTGTGTACATTTGTTCTTGTAATCGCGACTCAAATTTAAGTTTTTTCTATGTCGCACATATGCAATGAAAATTTAATTTCTCGCTTCCAAATTGGCACCGGCTACGTGTACGAGTAGCAAAGAAAGAAAGAATGCGCAGTTGATTTTGCACGCGTAAAATATCGCATAACGCATATTTTTTACAGTAATTTTTTGGTTTTTCATTGTTTTTTCGGCGGTGCGCAAATTTGCGCAGGTTTTTTTTTAGTCTGTTAGCTGAGACTCTCAGCTTTAATTTGGTATAGGACTCCATGTGCCGCACTGCTTCGCAGACAACTAAAAGTCTAACGGAAAATCATAAATGTTTATTTTTTTTGGCTCTAAATATATTGTCAAAGGAAATTTTTTTTTTAAATTTTAAAATTTTTTTTTTTTAATTTACATAATGCTGAATGTCTATTTTAAGTGAAAAAATACTTATAAGGTACATTCGGTGTATAGTTTATAAGTAACAAGCTTTTGAATATGACATAGGAAACTATCACATTTGAGACTTGTTCACATACTTCAACTTTGCGCTGCTCGGGACAGAAACCCAATGGATATATTTGCATGAAATTTTCCACACATGACCTTTAGATAGTTTTTAACCATCTGTGCAAAAATCATTAAAATCTGAGAGAAGGTCCAAATTGATTAATTGCCGCAGTGGATACAGTTGTAAAAAAACAAACTAACTTAAGAACGTTGTCCCATTGCATATAATTAGTTTATATACCAGCAAAGCGTTTGGAATTTTTATTATATTTAGGTAGAGTTGTATTTAGATTTGGCACAGCATTGTTGTTTGTTATTTTTGTATTTCATGCTATTGTTTAGAATTGTGTCGAATTATTGGCAATGAGAATGTATATAAATACATTTAATGATGATGAATGAAACATGATTAACAATTGTGTAATCTTATAAATATTTTCTGAAAATTTTACCTAGTAATGGATGTTCCATTTACATATCAAGCCAGGCCATGTGTCCCAATTTACACGAAGTAATTCTTATTGAAGAGATTGATAAATTTTGTTCCTCGAAATTTATTCGGAGTTCACACAGCACAATTTTCTTGCTTAAATCGCTCGTTTTTTTATTTTGAGAGTATACACATTTTACATTTCTATACACATATGTATGTATGTAATACGAATAAGAAAGTAACACAAATTGCTAGTACAGTCGGGCCTCGATTATCCGTGATCTGGTTAAGCGGTATCCCCGATTAACCGTGATGGGCAAGTAACAGCCTATTGTTTTTCTTTGCAATGTTTTCAAATTGTTTGCTTCGATTAAGCGTGTTTACCTCTATTATCCGTAATGACATCATTTTTTATATATTTAGTATGGTATGGTAACGATACCAGTAGTAAAAAGACAAAGAAACGTTTTAAATGTTGAAGATAAAGTTAAAATAATTAACAAGCATTCAAAACATATTGTGAGTGTTAAAATGCTAGCTCAAATATACGAAATTTAAGAAGAATTATTTTTTTTATAAAGGGTGTCCCAACTAAGACGCAATGGTGTCAATGGTGTTCGGTATCGTAAAATGATAACCAGTTTTTTCTTGCCTAGAATTGAAGAAATGAATGTGGAGGACATGTGGTTTCAACAAAACGGCGCCATATGTCATACAGCCAGAGAAAATGCATCAGTCATTTCCCGGTCGTGTTATTTCGCGTTTTGGAGACCAGAATTGGCCGCCTAGATCGTGCGATTTAACACCTTTTTACGCGAATAAGCCGACGACGACTCAAGCCTTAAAAGAGGAAATTGGACGCTGCATTAATTAAATACCGCATCATTTATGCAAAAAGGTCATTTAAAATTTCATTAAAAGATCGCGTGTGTGCCAACAAAGCCGCGGCGGCCATCTGCACCATATCTAATTTTATACATAACCTCATTCTGTCTAATTTACGATATAATAAAGTTTCACGACTTTTTTTAAATGTCTGTGTTTTGTTTACAATTTAAAAATTGCGTTCTAGTTGGGACACCCTTTATAAATATGTACGTACATCAATGTTCACTTGTTCAATAATAAAAATATTAAAAAAAACTGTATAATCAAAATTGGTTTTTGATTAACCGTGAAAATCGATAATCGAAATCGATTATTATAATGCTTCTGGTTCCGGATAATTGAGACCCGACTGTACCGTCAAGTGTGTACTCGTCTCATCTTCCCCTCATGATGCCCAAAAGGTCAATTGGGACTATCTTCCAAAGAAATACGGTTTCAAATAATATGGAATTTTAGAATACAAAAACAATACTACATAATTACATAAAATAACAATTTTTTTAATTGATTAAATGATTTTTATAAACTTTTAAATAATTTTAATAAATAAAATTTATATTAAATTTTTATAAATCATTTAATTACATTAGTTTTCTCCATACTCTTTAGAAACTGAAAATACTTTTTTAAAAACATTTTATCTACAATATTCTAGTTCATTTTTGAAAATTTTAATGAAAATAAATTGGTCTGAATTTTTCTTATTGCGGAAATTTATTCCTGCCGGATGAATATTTGGATAAAAATTGGAAGATATCTCAATCAATGTTATATGCGGTCGATGAAAACAGTACTTTAAAAAATTTTAAAATTCTGAGATATTTTGCACGCAAAACGTTGAATATATATGGGTTGTTCTGAATTTAAGACAAGGCATTTATGATCGTTAAAGTGATTACAGGAAGTAGGCGGCACAATATTTTTTGCTATGATTTCTTTTTACATAAAAGGTTTTTAATGCTCAAATTTGTGACATTTAAATTAAGTCCTATTAGTGATGAAATTTTTATTGGGCTATATTAAATATCTTAATTAATATATCGAAACATCTTCGCAATTTTATCGAAATATCTTTAAAATAAAGACCTTTACTTTGCGCGCAAATTTTACATGGACATTAAGCCGAATAGACGACATCGTTAAATCGACTCGCAATATGGTGATATACTTCTTAGATAGATAGATGTTAGTCTAGGTAGACAAAACTTTTTTTCATTAAAATTTCTTGCAGTTGAAAATGAACTTAATTTTTTTAAATCAAAAAGAGTAATATTGAAAGATCACAGACTGACAAGACTTTAATGAGATAAGTAGTTTATTCTAATAGATCAGAAAAATATGGCATGTTTATCGCCTTTGCGTGGTATATACAGAAAAATTAAATTAATAATGTGTATAATATACATGTGTGGTATTTGAATAGTCTTAAGGGCTAATATCCATAAATACATAAGATGTACGTACACCTCAGCAATGTATACGAAAATTTTATTTTAGTATAATGTAAAAACGAAATATTTTCTTATGCCAGTTAAGGGTGTTTATATAAAGGGTGTCCCAACTAGAACGCAATTTTTAAATTTTAAATAAAACACAGACATTTAAAAAAAAAATCGTGAAACTTTATTATATCGTAAATTAGACAGAATGAGGTTATGTATGGAACACGATATCGTGCAGATGGCCGTCGCGGCTTTGCTGGCACACACGCGATCTTTTAATGAAATTTTCAATGACCTTTTTGCATAAATGCTGCGGTATTTCATTAATGCAGCGTCAAATTTCCTCTTTTAAGGCTTGAGTCGTCGTCGGCTTATTCGCGTAAACCATCGACTTCAAAAAACCCCAAAGAAAAAAATTTAAAGGTGTTAAATCGCACGATCTATGCGTCCAATTCTAATCTCCAAAACGCGAAATAACACGCCCGAGAAATGAGTGATGCATTTTCTCTGGTTGTATGAAATGTTGCGCCGTCGTGTTGAAACCACATGCCCTCCACATTCATTTCTTCAATTCTAGGCAAGAAAAACTGGTTATCATTTTACGATACCGAACACCATTGACACCATTGCGTTCTAGTTGGGACACCCTTTATATACATTGATGTTTTTGCTCCTTTTATCATCGTTCTGCTTTGTGTTTCACATTAAAATGAATACAAAACTCGTACAAAAGCTAACAAGGGAGTAATCTGATGTAAATATTTAATTTGTAATTTAAAAGAACACATAATGTTAACACACACGTGTTAAAGAAGAACTCTAATACTAACATATAAAACACGTGTATAGCACATACATACATACATACATATGTAGTTCTATATTGTTGTGTTTTTTAACCACTTAGAATAATATTTTTTTATAATCTGCTTTATGATTATTTCCAAATTAAGATATTTTTTAATGACACAAACGATGAGATTATTACATTTTCACCAAGTTTAGACGCAAGTTTTAAATTAAATTCACGGCAAGTATTTAGCTTTATATATTTCAATGTTTAATGCCATTTTAAAATCATTGAATAACATATTAGAAATTCTGCTAACAGTTTAGTTTAAAAATTGTTTCACATATTTCATTCACGACTAATTCCGCGAAGCCAATTAGCTTATCTGCAGGATGCAAAAATAAAAATATAATTTTAAGAAATTTACTTAAAAACAAGTAAGAGTACTATATTCGGCTATGCCGAATCTAATATACCCTTCACCTTTTTGTGGATGCATAATTATATACATACATATATATTCAGTTTTACCTTTTCCCTTAAATATGTACGTACCAGTAACACATCTAAGTGATACATTTCTTGCCATAATTTGCAATTTTTCAAAACAGTTACACTGAAAAAGTTTGATTTCATCTTACCAATTACAAAAGCGATTATCATTAAACGGAATTTTTGCATAAACATCTGTCCAATCGAATAACTCAACTTTACTTAAATTCTTTTTAATTTATTGTCAATTGATTGGCCCTAACTGCTACCTTTTAAAACCAATTTCGGATCAAAATTATTTAATTTTACAATAAGTCCAAGACAACTGACATTTTTTTCTGTTTATTAACAATATGTATAAATTATTTTCGAAAATTAAAACTCAATAAAAGTATAAATGTACATAGATATACATATGTAAGTTTTTTTATAAGATTTTCGACTAAAATTTCGCTTTGTGCAGAAATCGTTTTAATATCTTTAATATGATTGATTACTTCTTTCTGCTTCATCTTCTTCGTCAGCATCAGCATCAACAACGACTTTCACATTTCCGAAAGATATATTTTGTAGTTCTAAATGATATATTTTGCTTCTTTACTGATAGATTTGGTGTTTATAGTTAAAAAATGGAAATGAATGTGCACACCATTGAAAGTGAATGATTTTATGATGTGTGATGTTTTGAAGAAGCAAAAACTGTAAAATATTTGACATTAACATCATTAAAGTGTTAAGATTTATGATTTTTATTTTTTCCGTTTTATTTATTTATTGTATTGAATGTTTTCTTGATGTAAATAAAACTATAGCAAAGAAAAACATGAAAATGTTTATATTTGCAAAAATGTGTGTTTAAATGTTTCAGTGCAAGAAGTTTTTTGGGAAATTGATTTTTTATACCCTCCACCACCTAAAGTGGTAAATGAGGGTATATATCAGTTTGTCATTCCGTGTGTAACACTGAGAAATATTTATCTGAGACCTAACAAAGTATATATATTCTTGATCATAACGCAATTTTAATTTAATTGAACTATGTTCGCCTGTCTGTCCGTCAGTATGTCTGTGTGTGTAAAACACTCTCACTTCCAAAATATCTAACCAAAATCAGTAAAAAGGCGTTTAGAATTTTCCTAAGCATATAAAGTGTATCATTATAAAAACCATTAAACTTTTGTTAATTACGTTATTGAGGTAAAATTCTACCTAAATAAGCCTCAATTGCATAGAAATCACCATACTGGATACTAGATTTTGAAGGTATCAGTCCATATTTGGTCCATTTAAACAATAACGCCTATAAACTTGTTCAAATAATATTATTGAGATAATAGCCAACAAAAAGAAGCCTCACCTTATATCTCCATCCTTTTTATGCCCTCCACCATATGAGACAGGTAGTGAAATTCAACAAAATAGGAATAGTAGAAGCAGAGTTATGGACCAAAATGTCAGACAACCTCCATTAAGGTTTAAAGTTTTGCTATTTTTTTTAATTTATTGCCGATAATACCATGAAATTTTGTACGCGTTACTTCTATAATAAAAGAATAAACTGTGATGAAAACATTAAGAATCGGTGCTTCTTCCCGAAATATGACTCAATGAATGATACATAAATGCCTATAAAATTGGAATATTAATACAAAATTCTGCAAAAAAAAATTTAGTCTAAAAAGAAATCGCAAAACGAAATATTGTTTAGTTCGGTTAATGTTTGACCATATAAAGACCACTTCCAAAACACACTTAAATACGTATAAAATATACGATAAAAATATTGTTACTAGCTTAAAATTCGACTCAAAAATCCTTACAGAAATAAAATTTTATAATGGTTGGCCCATATTTGGCAATAGCTCCCATAAAAGGACCACATCCGAAAAATTCATTAATCTTTATATTTATCTTATAAATATAGGTACCGACTCAAAACGTTGCATAGATCATTTACATATCCACATAAATGATATTACGGAATTTTGTGAATTTCGGTCTATATTTTACCATATCCCCCCAATTATAGCTCTCTTCCGAAAATCACTTTAATATTCATAAATCTCTAATCTTAACTTGTAGTGAATATGTAAAAGTTTTTTCTTTAAACAATATATAAATACTAATATTCTGGTCCAATAACCAGTGCAGTTTTTGTATTTCTCATAATATTTAGGGGGAGGGTATGTAAGATTCGGCACAGACGAGTATAGCAATCTAACTTGTTAGTTATGTATTTACGAGTATGTACATTAATGTTGATTGAGCTTGTATTGATTTAGCCTTACACATAATTTTGTGTCGATTTTATTATTGATTTGTTTGGGCACTGCTACACGTTCAATAAATATTGTGATATTTAGATCGCGATCTATTTTAAAGTATTAATGGATCACGTGCGTATGCTACATGTTTAATATTTATCGCGTCAGTATTTATGTTATTTTTGTGCTGTGCGGGTCGTTTATCAATGTCGTGAAAAAACCAAAAGAAAGCCTGTTTGGCTATTTTGCTTACTTTTTCATTGAAGGTTTTTATATCTTAGGCCAGTCTTCGATTTGGATCGCGATCCATCAATATTGCATACTACAGTATTGATACTAGAAATATCACGATATTTATTGAACGTGTAGCAGTGCCCTTTACTATATCTTGGATTCAAATGCGAAAGGCAATATTTAAATTAAATAAAATAACGGAAAACTTTAGGAACATTATGAACGTCAATATAAAAAATGTTTTATTATACACTAATAAAACTCGTTAACAAAAACTAGAAAAAAAGGAACATAAAAAATAATTCAATTTTAACGGAAAAGTTCCAGATTTTTCACGTCAAAATGAAGTAATCAGTGGGCCGTTTCTGTATTTTTCGCATCGTAAAATTTTCCGCATGAAACGAGTGCAACAAAAACAGTGTAAAATTAAACAAAAACGGGTTTTTCTCACACAAGTGTTTTTGTATCTTTACTTTGCGAGAATTATTTGCCATTTAAATAAATTTCCAGCAATTATTGGAAGGATGTAAGAAAAAGTGTTTATGTAACAATATTTTGCGAAGAGTTTCTCACAAGAACTGCAAAAACAATTCACGTTTCAAACTGGTGCGAGAAACACACAATTCAAAATAGGTATATAGATATTTCTAAATAAATATAAATAATATATGAATATAAATCATAAATATGGAGCCCAAATCAGCCAAAAAGTTACATAAGTAGCAAGAAGTTTAAATAAAATTATTATGTAGTTCGTCTTAGTTGTGTTTCTAGCATTATATAGAACTATTATTTGTATACTTTCAGTGTTTATCAAACTGTTTTTAGTTATATTCAAATTGATATTGTTAATATAAATTTCGAACTTCAGGATATATTTTTAATCTCTAAAAATTTACCGAATAATATATAATATTCCGCAAGGTTTCCATGGGAATCCCAAATATAATTTTATCTCGATATAATCATAATTCTAATAAAAGATTTATAGAAGTTAAAGTGATTTTCGAATTGCATCTTATATGGGAGCTATGACTAATTATGGACCGATCATCACAAAATTGGGCCAATGATTTTGTTATATATGAAACAGACTAATGTTGAATTTGATTTGGATAATAATATTTTTAGGAGAGCTATGCTCTTTAAAGTGATTTTCGCCTTATATATGAGCCTTATATGAGAGCTATGACGAGTTGTGGCCCGATTATAACAAAATTTGGCAAAATGATTTTGGTATATATGAAAGAGGCCTATGTTGAATATGATTTCGATACCATCATGATCATTTATTGGCAGATTTAAAGTAATATAAAATATTAGCTTATTGACAAAAACAACACGGAAACACCTGTTCATGTGTTTATGTTTCCGTCAGCCCATTGTGTACCAGCATACGAATATTTTAACAAATTGCCCAAATGACGCACTAAAAACCATTCTGCATGTCGTTATATATTTCAATGAAAATACATATGGTGAATTTCACGTCAACTGACGCAATTTTAAAAATCGATGTCATCCGATTTCGATGACATTTTCACCAAGGTTAGTACTATTGGATAGTAGGCCACACACAAATTTTCAGCTCTATCAGTCCAGAAATGCCGGAGTTAGAGGGGGTCAAAGTTGGACATTTTGGTCATACAGGGTTTTTTTAAAATGAGTGTAACTTTTCACCTATTGGTTTTAGCAGAAATTGTCCAAAAAGAATTTCAGATAGCTATTTCTTCAATCATTCCAAAAATATTTTTTTTAATTTTTAAAAAAAAAATTTTTTAATTTTACATACATATATATTTAATTATACAGATCTACTAACAAATACATACTAAGTAAATCACTTTGTGTTGAATTATGTAGAATTATTTGAATGTGGCTTGAAGTGCTTGAAATTACACAACACTTAGTTTAAAATTCCAAATAAGTAATAGTACCATAATCCAAGTATTTTTAGTGTAAAGTGTACCGCTTATTTTAAATCTTTATGCGGTAATGAACAATTTTTATATGGCAAGAAGATGTTTCTTCATTATACCCTACACCGCCATAGTGGGGATGTATAATGGATTTGTGCTGATGTTTGTAACGCCAATAAATATTAGTCTAACACCCACCTCAAAGTATATCGATCGATTCAGAATAATTTTTTGAGTAGATGTAACGATGTCCGTCCGTCCGTCCGGCTGGATGTCATGTAAAGAGTACAGATAGCAATTCTGAAGATATTTCGATAAAATTTTGTAAATGATATTTTTCAAATAATAAATCCCAACCGTGATTGAAATTGGTGGAAATCGGTCCATTATTTCACCTAGCTCCATAACAAATGACCTCCAGAAATAGGAGTTTATCGGTCATAATCCGAAGATAAGTTGAAGCCAGCTGCTACTGGCAAAACGTTTTGCTTCAGAAGAACTGATCTAATTTTATTAGGCAATCTTATTTGTAATACTTGTTGGAATAAAGCGTTGGACATTCCTATAAGAAATGTTTCAGACATCAGCCTAATAATTTCATCCTTTTACAAGAAAATCTATTCTTTTTTTTTTTTGAAATTTGTGTTCCCAAACAACATGCCTACACTCCTGTTGGAACACCTTGGAATAATAAACAATTATCACATCTTGAAAATTTTAAAAATAAACGTTATAAAAAATATAAAAGAACCGGATCTGCTGTTGATTATGCAAGGTACTCTGTGAGTCGCTCGGAGTATAACATACTTAATCATTTCCTATACAAGAATTACTTATTGAAAACAAAACAAAATGTTTCACGTGATCCTAAATCTTTCTATTCATTCGTTAACTCTAAAAGAAAATCCAACGGTTACCCAGCTGTAATGAAATTTAATAATGAGGAATCCAGTAACTCTAATGTCATAAGTGATATGCTTGCAGACTTCTTTTCAACTACTTATTCCGATGCTGTGTATGATGTTAAAAGTAATTATCCATATGAGATTGCATCTAACAAAATTATATCTTTTCCAACACTTGATTCTAACTCTATCTTAATTAACCTGAAAAATTAAAGATGACATTTACTCATGGTCCTGATGGTGTTTGGATCTCATGGGTGTTACTTCTATTAATTTAAATTGGATAAAATCATATTTGACGTTCAGGAAACAGAATGTTCGATTTAACAACTGTACATCTAAATGCATATCTGTTTCATCGGGTGTACCCCAAGGAAATCATCTTGGACCACTGATATTTTCATTGTTTATAAATGACCTCCCTAATATTATAAAACATTGTAATATCCTAATGTATGCTGACGATGTAAAAATATTTTTTTCTTCTAAAGATTATACTGGCCATGATTTGCTTCAAAATGATCTTGATAACTTTTTCCGTTGGTGCGAATATAATATGATGGAGCTAAATCTCATAATAAGGATCCCAAATAATGGATACATATTCCAGAATAGGCCTAACTAGCGATACATACAGTTGTTTAGTTATGTATAGATCACAAAATTCCTTAGCCCACCGCTTTATAAAAGCAAGGACACCTCTAGCCTTGTTCACAGTTAAAGTTATATGATGTATGAAGTTTAATTTTATGTCAAGTAGGATCCAAACGGTGATTACCGAGAAACAGAAACAGAATGTTCGATTTAACAACTGTACATCTAAATGCATATCTGTTTCATCGGGTGTACCCCAAGGAAATCATCTTGGACCACTGATATTTTCATTGTTTATAAATGACCTCCCTAATATTATAAAACATTGTAATATCCTAATGTATGCTGACGATGTAAAAATATTTTTTTCTTCTAAAGATTATACTGGCCATGATTTGCTTCAAAATGATCTTGATAACTTTTTCCGTTGGTGCGAATATAATATGATGGAGCTAAACCTAAAAAAATGTAAATACATGCGGTTTCATAGAAATAATTTCTTAACGGTCAACTATTACCTCGGTAATCACCGTTTGGATCCTACTTGACATAAAATTAAACTTCATACATCATATAACTTTAACTGTGAACAAGGCTAGAGGTGTCCTTGCTTTTATAAAGCGGTGGGCTAAGGAATTTTGTGATCTATACATAACTAAACAACTGTATGTATCGCTAGTTAGGCCTATTCTGGAATATGTATCCATTATTTGGGATCCTTATTATGAGATTTATAATGAACAAATTGAGTCCGTGCAAAAATAATTTTTGCTTTTTTGTTTAAGAAGTTTCAATGGAATTACTCTAATTTACAATCTTATACGAGCAGATTGGCTTTAATTAAATTACCCACATGGAAAAGTCGTCGTATTATGTTAAATGTATGTTTTATGTTGAATATTGTAAATGGAAATATTAATTGTGAATATCTTTTAAAATTTGTAAAATTTAATGTTCCACTTCGTAATTGTCGATACTCTAAGCGAGACCCATTTATTAGAATATGTAGACAATAGGTATGACATAGTGAACAATTTTTCGATTTCGAATCGCTACCGCCTTTTATTTTGTTAGGCTTGGAAAAAAAATAGACGGGACAAAAAATGGGGGACTTTGGTTGAGGATAAATGGCGCCTCATCGAGGTCAAAGTTCAAGGTAAGAGTGAGAAAATTAATAAAATGTCCACATTGCATGTTGTCAATGATTCTGCCGAAAGAGGCGTATAAATAATAGAGGACTAAAACAATATTTTGTGCCGCAACGAGGAAGAAAAAAATATTTCTACTGCACTTAATTGAACTCAATTTAATACAAATATCAAAGACACATAAAACTGGTTTTTTGTATTGGAACCACTTAGAACAATAGGGACAAAATTTATATAAAAAAAATTGTATATTTGAGGTACCTTAAAGAGCAGAGAAAGAGGTTTGGAATATACATTTGACTCCTTCAGAGGCACCATGAAAGTAGTTAGGACGAGGAGGAAAATTTATAAAACCTTATTTGAAGGGAAGTATTCTAAGACCAGATATAGAAGGTGGGTGTCTTTCACAAAAATGTTGCGTGAGAAAAATCAATTAACTCCTCCAATGGTGCAATTAAAATAGTTAGGTCGAGAGGGCAAAATTATAAATCAGTATTTGAAGGGAAAGTACCCCAAGGAGCAGAGATAGGGTATAAGTATGTTCTACAAAAATGTTGAGGAGGAAAAATCAATGGGAGTTGGTCATACATTTGAATCCTCCAGAGGCGCAATTAAAATAGTTAGGTCAGAGGGCAAAACTATAAATCAGTATTTAAAGGGAAAGTACCCTAAGGAGCAGAGATATGGTACAAGTATGTTCTACAAAAATGTTGGGGAGGAAAAATTATTGGGGGTTGGTCATACATTTGAATTCTCCAGAGGCGCCCTGAAACTTGTTAGGTCGATGGGGGTAAAATTTATAAAACTCTAACTTTTGTAGGGCAAGTCCCTTAAGGAGCGAAGATAGGGTGTAAGTATGTTCTACAAAAATGTTGGGGAGGAAAAATTAATGGGGGTCAGTCTGACATTTTACTACTCTAGGGGCGACTCCGCGGCAGTTATTGGACATTTTATTAATTTTTTCACTCTTACCTTGAACTTTGACCTCGATGAGGCGCCATTTATCCTCAACCAAAGTCCCCCATTTTTTGTCCCGTCTATTTTTTTCCAAGCCTAACAAAATAAAAGGCGGTAGCACTTTAAAATCTTGTTGCAAAAATTTTCATATATCACTATGTCATTCATATCCAGTAGACAATTTAATGATTTATACCAATTTGTTGATTTTGGTCTCAATTCTAGTATTATTAAATGTAAAATTATTGTCTTACTCAATTGTTAAGTTTCTTTTCTTTTTATTTTCATATTTCTAATTTAAGTAAAAATAAGTTTCTTTTGTTAATAGTCTGTAAGGATTTATATTCATAGACTAAATAAATAATTATTTTAAATTAAAAAAGAAAAAAAAAATACAAAAGTAAACATTTCGAAAATGACTGTAGCATAAAGTATGTAATCATATGTGTAAATAAGGTTAAAGTCAATGTCACATGTCAAACTTAAAGAATCTTTGTAACATATATTTTTTTTTTTTTTAAATTTAGAGAAAATATTTAATTATTTATTGAATCTTCATATTTGAAATGACAATAAGTATTCAAATCTTAATACTAAAAAGAAAATAATAAGCCCAGCCAGTGCTAGACAAAAATTTTTATGATACTAAAAAAATTTCACATCAACTGATCCAGTCATCTATTTTGCGCTTGAGTTAAAGCAAGGGTATCCCTCCTTCTCAACCGATTGTGGCCACTAAAGTTAAGGATGTCTCGTGCAAGTGGGTTTGGATGGTGTTCAAGTTTGCTGACATACTTTGACGCATATTTTGTAAATTCGACTTTTACTAATGGCACGCCTAGATCTTTGTGGATTCGAGAATTTTTAACATACCATGGAGCTGCAGTAATTATACGTAGAATTTTATTTTGACCCCTTTGAATTTTTTCAATGTTGGATGCTGAGGCAGTACCCCATAATTGAATTCCATAACACCAGATTGGCTTTAGAATTGCATTGTACAACAAAAGTTTGCAATCCAATTTCAATGTAGAGTTTCTGCCGATTAACCAATAAAGTTGCACTGCTTTTAATCTCATTTGTGTAAGTTTCGCTTCAATATGAGACTTCCAAGTTAAACGGCGGTCGAGGTGAATGCCGAGGTATTTGACTTCATTATGTTGAGGAATAATTTGATTATTCTGATGGACGAGCAGGTATCTTTTCGCAATGTGAAAGTGATATGAATACATTTTTGTTCATTTACCCTGATTTTCCAAAGCTCTAGCCAATTCTCTAGTTTATAAACATAATTCTGCAAATTCTGTGATGCAACTTGGTGGTCCTTATGGACGCTGACAAAGGCTGTATCGTCTGCAAAAGTTGACGTGTGGATTTTGGGGTCTGACGGCATGTCGGAGGCATAAATCAAATATAAAGTAGGGCTACCCTGTGGCACACCTGATTCAATTGGCTGAGCGGTACTTAAAAAATTGCCTTCTTTGATTTTAAATTTGCGACCGTATAAATAACTTTCCATGAGTTTATGGGTGTTAGCAGGCAGAGTTAATTTAATTTTGTGCATTAAACCGTCATGCCAAACTTTGTCGAACGCTTGGGACACATCAATGAAAAGGGCGGAGCAGTATTTTTTATCTTCAAACGACCCTCTTATCACATTTACCAATCTGTGAGTTTGTTCGATGGTACTGTGTTTAGCTCTGAATCCGAATTGATGATTTGGAATACATTCAGTGTCATTCAGAATAGGAGTCAACGAACAGTTTAGAAATTGTCGGCAGTAGGACTTTGGTGTGGTCCTTCCCTGACTTAGGAATCATAGTGATCATAGACACCTTCCAATCTGCAGGATAGTATTCTAGGCGTAAAATAGCGTTGAAGATAAAGAGGATAATTCTTCTTGCTACACGAGGTAATTCCACAAGCATTTTATTGCTGATTTTATCCATACCTGGAGCCTTTCTAAGGTTCAGAGTACCAATAGCGTTTTGGACATCACGAAAGTTTAGTCTTAGGGGTACAGGAGGCCTTATAACAAGTGGTGGCAAATCAGATTCGTTATTATTTGAGTTGTTTATAGTAAACACATTTCTCAAATGGTTAACAAATAATGTCCCTTTCTCGGAATCATTTCTAGCCCAGTCACCAGTCGGATTTCGCAAAGGAGGTTTTCCTCTCACTGGTCTTTTTAAACCTCTTGCCGCCCTCCCATAACGAGTAGTCAGATTGTGGGGTACTATTAAGACCTTCCAAGTAAGATCTAAGTGAGGCCGTTCTTTGGGTTTCTAAGAATTGTCTTAGTATATCTCTGCATACCCGTAGCCTAGCTTTCAGTTCAGGAGACCTGTGAATTTGCCACTCTCTTCTAACTCTTCTTTTTTCTGACAGGAGATGATCGAGTTCAGCGAAATAAGTTCTATTTGTCCCACTTCTGCCCTCAACGTCGTATGTGGAGGCGTGATGTACAGCTCTTCGTATGTCCTCAGTAAACTTGCCAATCGACCCATCAATATCCTCGGTAGTTCTCAACACTACATTTTCCGTGCAGTGGGAACTTAAATACTTTTTATACTTTATCCAACTTACTCTGGTTTTATATATGTCCCGAAATGGAGAGCCATTCCCTTGAAGGAAACGCATTGAAATAATAGAAGGAGAGTGATCTGAAGACAAGTCTAATGAAGACTCCACTTGTATCGATTCTACAGGGATATTTTTCACTACTCCGAAGTCAATAACATCGGGAATCTTCCGTCGGTCCGTCGGCCAGTTGGTGGGATGCCCGCTTGAGAGCACATCTAATCCCATTTTGGCAATGGTGTTGAAGAGTTCACGACCCTTCGGGGTCACCAGACGTGAACCCCAAAAAGTGTGTTTGGCGTTAATGTCACCAGCAACTAAAAATCTAGCTCCAAAGGAATTGAAGAAGCTGTAGTATTGGTGTTCTATTATTGAAAATCGAGGCGGCGAATAAATTAATGATAAAACAAAATTGTATTGACAGAATTCAATACAAATGTTTGTTGCTTGTAGGTAATCCTCACATATGTTGTTCATTAAATAATGTTTTATTCTGTTCTTTATAAGAATTGCCGATCCTCCACATGCTCTTCCGCGGGGATCTTTAGTATCATACAACACGTAGCCATTAATTTTGAAGTACGCTGTCGCCGTCAAGTGAGTTTCAGCAATCATCATGACATCAATCTGCTTATCCATGAGGAAGTGTTATAGTTCGTTTTTATGTTGGCGGAAACCGTTCGCGTTCCAAAAACAAATTTTTAAACAGATCATTCCTTTAAAATGGCTTGTAAGATAGTGGATTGCATTTTCAGCATTACCTGCATCATGGATGTCATAGTGGTCGTAAAAGTGTTCATAGTTTGGAAAAGTGTCTGCAATGTAATCTCTAGAGTGTTAATATTACGCTCATAATATTGTGGTTTAGGTTCCAGCTCCAAACCTGGCATATTAGATTTAACCACGTTTGCGTAAGAAACTTGTCTAGAACTAGGCGCGTTTACATGACTAGTGGACCGTAACAATTGAGGGAAATTGTCACTCGATGCAAAATTTGCCTGTTGAGGATGATTAGGCAATACTGACGTCTTGTTGGTTCTTATGCCTTTCAAATGAGTGTAAATTGGACAACCTCTATAATTTGCGGTATGATTACTTCCGCAGTTACTGCATTTTTTTATTTTTACGTCAGTTTTGGACTTATTACATTGAGCAGTTGCATGTGGCTCCCCACACGCAACACAAACTGACGGCAATTTACAGTACGCCTTGGTGTGACCAAATTCTTGACAGTTGAGACACTGGACGGGTCCCTGACGCTTATGTGGTTCTTCCACGGTGATTCTACGATGCAGAAGGTAAATCAGATTGTAGATGGGATGGGACTCGTTTTTCTTTAATGCGACATCTCCAGGTTCCAATTTCACCCTGAACATATGCTGTGGAATCTTTTCACGGTTTCTAATATTCGTTATCTCTTAATTTTGAAGCCATTTTCCATTAAAGTAGTCTTTATCTCGGCAGGATCAACATCTGGGTATATACCCTTTAGAACGAGTTGGAGTCCTTTTGCCCTTTTCAACTGGTAGGTACAGAAATTCCTACTCTCCCTCTCCAACTGGTTGGACAATTTTCGAAAATCATCTTCCTTTTTCACTTGAATTTTGGTTTCGCTGATATTTCCATGTTTAATTGATGTTACGCTAAACATATTTTCACCTATTGCCGAAACAATTCTTTGTACCAATTTACTGGAAGTGGGCTCTCTCAGATAAATTGGTGGGGGCTTAAACGTCTTCTTAGGAAGTTCTGGCTCATCCGTCTGGAGGAGAGCAAACCTATTTTGATCATTACTCACGGTCTTAGGAGCTTTTGAATTTGATGACACTTGAGCAGATGTCGGGCTCCTTTGTCGCTTAAGAACTGTGACGTATTTATCCATACCTACTTGTTTTCTAGGTTTGACTGCACTATTTGATGTAGAAGGTGTTGATGTTCCTTCATCTATTGAAATCACTATATTGGGCGAACAGGAACGACGCCGTTCTACGGCTCTTGTAGTGAGAAAATTCTCCACAGATTTATTTAAGGATTCTTCCTCAGAGATCCATATAGATTTTCTAGTTGAGCTAAGCTCTTTCTCAGAATTACATCTGAGAGGAACACTCATACAGTTTTTATGCGATTTTTAATGTTTTTTTTTTAATTACCGAGATATTACCGTAGATCTTTTTAACTATTACGAATTATTTTTTCACTTTTTTCTTTTATTTCAATCTTTTACACTTTTTCACCTATTACGATTTTTTCACCGAAAATTCAGCCGCACTAAACATAACAAGTCCGAACAGTTCGAGGAGACGAGACTGAATGTGATATGCATCATGTGGCGTGAAAACTTTCTCAAGGTGGCTCGCGAAAGCATTTAATTTGTCATTTATGTTTTTGGTCCAAGTGCGGTTTTCCAGTCTTAATGGAGATTCTTGGGTTATAGGACATTTCATATGCCGTACAGCCTTTCATAAGCTGTAATTGGGGTTTTTTGTGGCATCTAGGCTGTTTAGATAACATTTTAATGCAGACTCGTGGTTCTGTCTCAATTTCTTGCGAAGAGTTGTCAGGCATAATTGTAGTTGGGTGTTAGTGGTTGGGGAACGATTGTTTTGTCATTGTCTTCTTAACTTTCTTTTTTCTCTGATAAGGGTCTCTATATCCGTCGATGTATTGTAAGGAGCACGTTTAATTGTCCGCGTGATTGGGGTTGCATTTCTTGCTGCAGAATCCAAGACTTCTGTAAATCGGTCGACAGCTATTTCGATGTCAGATGAATTTTTTAAGGGAATGCACTGTGATAGGTGAGAGCTCACATACATTTTATACTTTAACCAATTTGTGTTTCTGTTTGGATAGGTGTTTACGCGCATAGTGTAAATGTCCCCCAATTATTGTTCATATGATACTAATTGTTTCGTTAAGTTAAAATTGTTGTTATTTTGTGTTGATGCTGTATGTATACTGATATTATTGTTATTGTTTGTAAAACCCCCAACAAGTACGGTACGTACAACGAAGAAAAGAAAAAAAAACTGTAAATAACCCCTTGAATTTATATTTAAATTAAATTAACCCCGTCTTTTTATTTTCGAGGAAATATTTCAAGAAAAACAATAGGAAATAAAGTCTGAATCTGTACACATAAAATGTTGACGAAAGTAGACAATAAACATAATTAATTTGTATTCAGGTTTTCGAGACGAAGTCTTGGCATGAATACGAAAAAACTGAAGAAAAAGTAAATAAAAATTGAAAAATGATAATTACAGCAAATTTTGAACCACCGGTAATACTGGTTAAAGGATTGAAATAATTTAATGAAAAATTAAATTTAATGAACTCGAGCCGAAATAAAAGAAATATCAATGATGTAAATTGATTTATTTAAAAAACAATAAGAACACTAACAAACACACTAAAAGATAAATTACAATTAAATGAATTAAAAAAACGAACAATTTAATTAATAATAAAAAAACCAACCCGCAAAAGCCGCCATTACAAGGACTACTCACCTCCACCGTGGGACTCCTCCACATCCTGATCATCTACCATTAACCCACTCCCGGTAAGGTTAGGTATTCGCCCGAAAAGGACACAGACTGGCACTCGTACTCCCACGTACTGGAAATAAAACAATTATATACTGATTTTAAGTAAGCAAATATAGTTTTTTTTGTGTGTGTTACCGGGTATCAAGTCACCTCGTATTGAGGGTGCGCGCGTCCGATTAGGTAGTGAGCTCATTCCCCAATTGATCGTCGAAGTAGGTACCATTTAGAAAAAGAAAAAAAAAAAAAAAAGAAATTTACAAAAGAAAATAAGTATATTTTGTAAAAGAAAAGTGTAGACAGTACTTAACTGAACAAACTATAACGTCGAAGTAGGCCACAACATTAGAGCAAAACTGGCATATAATTTTTGGTGGATTTTGATAACTTACTTATGAATTTTTGAACCTTTCTTTTGAATTTCTTTTTTTTTTGCGGTTATTTTAAATTAAAATTTTGAATTTGTAAATATTTGTCCGGGATTATTTAAAATTTTTGATTTTTATTTTTTTTATTATGTTTAAAGTCGAGTTAATTTTGTTTTACATTAAACTTTAACTTCAGTTTTTGTTATAAATTTTAATAGTTTTATTAATAAAAGAAATAACATGAAGTTTTATAACGTTTGAGTAAATTTAATTTTTTTTTTAATATGATTGGTTAAGCAAACAGCTGGCGGTAAGTAAAGAGGAATAAGTTTTGCAGGACACAAGTGTTTGGGACATCACAAAATTTAAATACAGATGTCATGGAGAGATACAGTCTCGTGTGGGAGGGAAAATTCCTGGCATACCAACAGCCAGACGAACTTGGATAGACCAGTGGCATTAACATTGAGTATTGTAGTTTTAATTTTTCACTTCGATGCCCCGTAAAATAAAATTATAGCTGGTATGAGTTTTTATTTATTGTGTGTTGATAGGTCCAGAGCGTTGGCAAGAACCACCGCCACCGGCGAGCTTAAACCCGGCAAACGCGAGCATACCAGCGCTGCCGACAATGTGGCCACATTAGACAGCTGGAAGAAATTTCCATTTTTGTTTACACACGCACACATAATAAAATGGCGCCCAAGGTGGGGCCCGAAGTAGTTCTATAGTTTAAAAAAGAAATGTTAAAAAAAAAAAATCTCATAAATTCGTATGTCCGAATAGAATATAAAGGAGTCCGTTATCGCTTTAGATTTTTAGATTTTATTTGTAGAACATTTATTCTTATGTAAGTCCCGATAGCGTTGCGACATAATGGGTAAAGGTAATACATTTAAGATTTACAATTGAACTCCGGACCATACTTATAGTCTGGAGGCTTAAGTTTGTTAATAATCAATAAGACTTTTAAATGATCCAGTGATGGTTTGGCTAGGAAGCTATTATACCTTCCATAGTTTTTTTTGGAAATAGAGAAGTTTCATTATGTTTAGAATTAGTCCCAGAATCGAGACATTATCCACGATTGCTAGTTGCAATTCTACATTTAAGGAATCTTCATTTATAATTTAAATTTATTTCAACTTTTTTTAAACTCAATGTTAAAACTGGTCATTCTAACACTTTTTAAAAATTTACCTGCAAAATTTATTCTTCTCAAAATAAACCGCCAATCATATACTTTAATTTACTTTATATCTTCATTGAAAATTTTAAATTTTATTTAGAATTTTGTTTTTATTAATATTTAGGGATATATATTTTTTTGAATTTGATTTTTTTATATATACTTTTTTTAATTCCTTTATATATAATAAAAGTATTAGATTTTTATTTTTTATTTTTATTTATTATAAGATTTAGGCCCGTTTTCTCAATGTGTCGACAAACTGCCTGTTACTAAATGTCGACATAAATTTATTAGACTGATAATATGTCTGTTAACAATTTTGGTTTTCTCAATATACCAACAGAAACATTATTTTGATTTGGCAATACCTCTCAAAATTTATGTGAAAATTGGGAACTCTGTCTTTAAGTGACAAGTTATTGACATAGTTTTCCAAATGTGAAAAAATTACAAAAATAAAATAAAAAAAAACAAATATTTTAAAAAAATAAATAATATCCATGTCTGCCAGGTAGTTAGGTCTGGCATGATAAACTCTTTTGGAATTCATGTTCTTCGAGTTCATCCTCCCTCAAATTAATGTGTATTCCTCTATTAAACATTTTTTCTAAAATCGATTTAATTTTTTTGCAAAAACTCAAGGCATTGCCACATAAAAAATATGAACAGCAGTCAACTGATTGAATTTATCTGTACAACAAATAAATAATCGGCAGATGGGGGCTGGTTAGTTTTGCGACAGAATAGAAGCATATGAGACATTGAGAAAACCAAATTTCTTTAATCGGCAGTTTTTCGTTGGTAGAAAAGATAATCGCCTAATAAGAAAACAGCCCTTAATCTTTTTATTTTATATTTCGTTAATTTTTTGTATTATTATCCCATAGTAGCAACTTTATATTTTAGATTTTATATTACTTTTATTTGAATTTGTTTTATTAGTTTTGTAACTTTAATGGTTTTAACCCGCCAAGCAAGTAAACTATTAGCGAACGACATGGCTACAATTTCACTATTGAACATAGGCAGGGGAGGCAGAATGTAGTACCCGATACCCTATCTCGATACGAAATGTCGGAAATATGTACAGAAGTTGGTAGGCTAATAGATCTTAATTCTGATGCATTTAAGTCGAGCAATTATTTAGAACTTGTTTCTGTTATAGAATGAAATTCTGAACAATTACCGGACTTAAAAGTAGTTGATGGTTTTGTTTTTTTTTTCGTTTCATTAGACTATAAGTGAAATATAGATATACATTTGTATGGAGGTGTGTAGTCTTATAATAATTGCTGCTTTAGATTTAACATTGAACAGCAGACTTTAGAAATATGGATAATATTTAACATCTTGTCTAATCCAACTACTAGCTTACGTTTCAAAGCTGGTTACATTGGTAACCGCCATCTCTTCATTAGTGCAACACCATTGTTACCAGCGATGCCAACTTAGCGCGTTTCGCGCTAGATTTAGCGCTTTTTGACCATCCAAAAAGCGCATTTTTTTAATCTAGCGCGTTTTTTAAAAAAGCGCTAAATTGGCGCGTTTTCGTTTTTCATTTAGCGCTTTTAGCGCCTTTATCATACAACTGATCACTTTGACAAAATGGTACATTTTACATTTGATATTTCTTGTTCATACATACTCTATTTTTGCAATTAATATTTAATAGCATATAAAAAAGAAGTGTTAACGAACTTTATATTTTTCTTCATAATTGGATGTGTTTTTTTTTTGCAAAGGTAAATACAAATCTATTTTGTTAAACAATGAAATAATGAATTATACATATTTTTAGATGGAACGTTATGTACAAAAATATAGAAAAACGTGGGAATCTGATCCTTTGCTTAAAAAATGGATAAGACCATCGAAAGATGATACAAAAGCTTTATGTATTTATTGTAATTGTCAAATTGCAGCAAAACGTTCTGATCTAATTCGACACTGCCAGACACTAAAACATGAGAAAGCGATAATGTTGAACTTATTCAAAGTGAAATTTCATTTGAAGCAAATTTGAAAAGCAAATAAGTCAGGCAATGATTGCTCGTTATACTGCTGTTCATAGTCCATTTTCTACTGTGGATCATCTTGGTGAATTGTGTTGTTCAGTATTTACAGATAGTAAAGCTGCAAATTTTAGTCTTCATCGGACAAAATGTCATAGATATTTTGACATATCCATACTCCAATGCTGAAGTGGAAAGAGTATTTAGCGTTATGAATTATTTTAAAAACAAAATTTGGAACAGAATGTGTTTAAATACCGTTAATTCTTTAATTCATATTAGATACGGCTTAAAGGTGGCAAATTCATGCTGTGTAAGTTATAAAATTCCTCCACATGTTTCTGCAAAAATTAATTCAATTGAAAATTACAAGAAGTCAAAATTTTATATTAAGACAGTACTTTGGCCTGACGATGAAGAGGAAAATTCTACATTTTTGTTTGAAAATGAACAGTTAAGTTCAGTTAAAGAATTCGCTAAAATATTTTTGAGGCATTGTTTTGCGCGTTTTGCTTCTGAAAAGTTGGCATCACTGATTGTCACTCTGGAGAATTAAGAGCTAGGTGGTGTTAGTCACTTTGATTGATGACAAGATCTGAGTCCGATATTACAGCAAAATTAAAGATTTGTTCTTAATTTATTTAAATATCTAAAATATTGTTTGCTCAATGTTAAATGTTTTAACGGACATTTACGCAATTACTGATCATCACCTCTTATACAAATGTATTTCGCTTTTTTTTTGTTTTTGATCCCGAATCACGAATAATTTTCTCACGAATAATTTTTTCCTAACTCGATCTACCGTAATCTACCTTAAACTACCCTAAAATAAATTTATGTACAACTAAAAGTAAGATTCTTTGCACTCACCTGAACATCTGCTATGTTGGTTGCTAATGCTGTTGTGGTATATCTGCACGTTGTTCATCTTCTATGGTGATGCTTCATCATCAAACAACAAAGCAGGTTAGAATCTGTAATAATGAAAATTAGACTTTAGTTTATTTATATATATTTTTTTTATTTTCAGTTTTTTTTTTTTGAATTTACATATTGGGCTCACCCACATCCGGAAGTTTCGTCCCACAAAGAGGCCAAATTACCGCATTCGTGATCGAATGAGCTATCGTATCGAAAAATGATTTCGATATCGAAATTATGATAAAATGTACTAAATTTCTTGCTCGATATTTTACTCGATATCGAATGCGGTAATTTGGCCCCAGTTCAGTGACCTTGAATTATTGATCTGTGAAGGGAGAAAGATAGAAAAATAGGATTAGTTAATTGAATTATTGAATTTTTAGTAGTTAGTTTTTTTAGTAGTTAATATTATATAGAATTATATTGTTTGGCAATATTTATTTTATGGGCTTGTTTTATATGTTTATAATGAATTTATATTATTTTATTTGAATTATATTTTATTAGATTGTTGTTTTAATATGCATAGCGATGTTCTTTTTTTTAAGGCTAAAGTCCGGAAAAAACATTTCAAAGAATAAATCTGTACCTTGAATTGTCCGTCCGAGATGCTGGCCAGAAAGAAAATGTGATGGTTAAGTTATCTGGAAATAGGAAATATTAGTAAAAGCTATTGCACTATGTTAGATTTTACTAACCCGTTCCATTGGCCCGTTCAAAAGGAAGTAAATAGTCCTCAGGGATACCAACATAGTTGCCTATAAAAAAAATAAAAAGTTGTTGATTAGATGAGTACGTAAATACATAGGGCAATGTGAACTTACATTAATCCGTAAATTTGGTGGTCATCCATCATTAAATCTGAAAAAAAGATCCCTTATAAATTTAATAATTGTAAAAAGTTTATAAATTTTAATATATATTAACATTCTTTTAGTAAAACTATTTATTTTATTTAATTAAAATACTTACCATTAATTTTTTCTGCTTGCACGCCTGCGTTTTTGTTTTTCTTCTTCACGTTTGTTTTTCATTCATAAAGTTGGTATTGAAGAAAATTAGGAGATGCGAGACTCAAGCGAAATGAACTCACCACACCAGGTGTAAAAAATTGATTTAATAACTAAGGGAGATGCCACATCGGCAGTTTTCATTTGGGAAATTGTCATAAATATCCACAATTCCAGTAAAATGAAATATTTCAAGTTTTTAATTCTTTATGTGTGTAACAGAGAAATAGTAATTAAGTACCAATTTCTTGTACATATTTACTTTCATTAATTCTTATTATGTATATTATATGCCACTGTATATTTACATGAACATACACACAACATACATACATAATACAAACACGTCATTGCATACTTTACATTTACATGAATATTAATGCCATAACAAAAGCTTAAATCATATAATTCCCAAACAGTTTATATGAAGTAAGTAGGCAAGGTTGAGTTACAGTCGGCAGAACGAGCAGTACTGTTTATTCTCTCTCAAGTCTTGGAAATTATAATTGACTTACAAATTATAATTGAAGAGCCGAACAGGTTTTACTTTCGTAAATACACATTAGCTTCGGCTGTCTGTTCTCACAGTGGCTTCGGCAGTCTGTTCTCACAGTGACTTCGGTTGTCGGTTCTCACAGTGGCTTCGGTTGTCTGTTCTAACAGTGGCTTCGGCTGTCTGTTATCACAGTAGTTTCGGCTGTCTGTTCTCACAGTGACTTCGGTTGTCTGTTCTCACAGTGGCTTCGGCTGTCTGTTCTCACAGTGACTTCGGTTGTCTGTTCTCACAGTGGTTTCGGCTGTCTGTTCTCCTAGCCTAAGCAATATTGTATTATTTGGAATCTAGAATTAAGTTATTATTTAAACCCTGGACACGACTAAGTTACCTCAGCCGACGACAAAACCACGTTACAAAATGGTGCCTGAGCAGACCCGGTTATAGGACGCAAAATGGAAAAAAATGAACCGCCGCCAACGAGGAGGAATCGGGCCAACATTACGAGAATAGCAAACATGATAACCCATCAACCAGCCAAACACTGCACGCAGATTCAGTCGGTTGGATTTATATGCTGCAAAAAGATCAACTGATCGAGCAATGCCGAAATACTGGTATACCTATGGCAGTTATCCGAACACCTTCGTTCTAAACGAATTAGAGCTTCGACCGGAAACTTACTTCGGGAATTGGAGAAAGAAATAACAACTGCCGAGAAGAGTATAGTAAGCGAAGAAGTCGTATCCCTACCAGTTCCACCACAGACCTCGAAGTGCGAACTTTCCGATGCGGAGGTCATGACATCTGTCCAGAGATGAAATTTGTCGTATTCAGGAGAAGCCGATCTTATGGAGTTTATTGAACGTTTTGAAGAACTAGCCGAAAGTTATCATATAACACACGATCGTCTACTTCCATCAATCTTAAGTGTGTTACACGGTACTGCCCTTAAATGGTACCGAGTCAAACGAGATACAATTACCACATGGTCATTCTTTAGGCATGAGATGGAAAAGCTCTTTCTCCCTACTCGCTATCTCTCTCAGCTTGAACAAAACTTCTATAATCGTGAGCAAAATGGACGTGAACGAGCTAAGGATTACATACTGACGATGCTTACCATGTCACGACAACATCCACAATTTCGGAGGCAGAACCACTTGGAACAAATTTACGACGGGTTACGAACTGAATACCGATACTACCACTAACCTGGATGAGTTAATATCTCTTACGGATGAGTTCGAAGCACTGAGACACGAAGAACATCCACAGACTTCGCACATGGTAGTCGAGTCAGCCTATAACCGATCTACGAGATGTTGGAAATGTAAAAGAACCGGTCATAAACGAATGAATTGCACGCTTCCACCCAGATAGTTCTGTTCATACTGTGGTCTCGACGGCATACTCTCGCGTCTGTGTCAATGCCGAAATAGCTGACCCCATAGCTCGGTATCACCAACTTCTGAAAACGATGGCCGTTATTATATTACTGTAACGGTAAGCGGGCGAATAATACGAGCACTCATTGATACCGGAGCACCTCGCACATACATCGGAGAACCACTGAAGTAACCTCTGACTAGAATGAAAATCAACCCCGTTGGTACTCAAGGTATGGTCCAACTGGCTGATCAATCATTCGCAACTTAACTAGACGTATTTCCAACAGACTAGAAAATACGATACGATTACGTGCATCAGTTATCTCTACTTTGGCCGAACCAATGATACTCGGCATTGATTTTTTGAGTGCATTAAACTTTGAGCTGCGCTTAAACGGCGAAGTCATAATGAGATTCAGTGTTTCAAACGAAGCTGAACCTCTCGACATGTTGACCAGTCGTGACTTTCTATCCCGTGAAGAAAACGACGAACTTGCTGCTCTGTTGAGGACCAACAAATCCAAGCTCAGTATGGTAAAAGAATTGTGTACGGTTGCTGCACACGAGATTCGCCTACGGCATCGAAACCCGATCGAGCAGAGGTACATGCCAAGAAACCCAGCTATGATGGAAGTCATTAATGATAAAGTAGATAACCTTCTAGCTGAAGATCGCATTGAGCCAACCCGAAGACAAATTAATCGTGTACGTAAGCCTGTCTCTACCAGAGTAACATCATCCGTATCCTATTCGGAAACTGAAACATTCACCAGAAAACCGATTAATCGTGTCAGACGTCCATGTAGATCACGCAATACTGCCTCCATACCAAGTTCAGTAAATATGGATTAGGAAGAAACCTCCAGTACGTCTACAACAAGACGCCCTTCATCAGCTGGCAATCCTGTAATACGTAATCTCAACCGCATTCATTATAAGCCGACACCCAAAGAAAGACAAACCTGTTTTCCTAGCCTAAGCAATATTGTATTATTTAGAATTTAGAGTTAAGTTAACCCGAACCTGCGTAAACCGATCCTAATATAAAGCCGAACCTGCGTAAGCCCGAACCTGTTAGCACCAACCCGAATGCAGAAGACATAACCTGCGTAAACCCGATCCAGATATAAAACCGAACCTGCGTAAACCCGAACTGTTAGCACCAACCCAAATGCAGAAGACCGAACCTGCGTAAATCCGATCCGGATGTAAACCCGAACCTGCTAGCACCAAGCCGTAATACAGACGACCGAACCTGCGAAAACCCGATCCTGATACACCCGAACCTGCGACAACCGATCTTGAGTATTAACCCGATTCTAGTGCTCAGCCCGAACCTGCAAGAACCGTTCTCAACCGCATCCCAACAGTTGGCGACTGAATCCACGTAGCTATTTCTCGTAATTTACTTTAACATATATTTATGAATTAAGAAGATTTCAATAAAGTATTATTTTCGTTAAACCCATGAAGGGTATATAATAATCTTCGTCTTATTACGTAAAGTTTGTGGATCCGTAAGTAAACCGTGGACACGACTAAGTTACCTCAGCCGACGTCAAAACCACGTTACATGTGAGTGTTCCTTCTTCCCTCCCATCCTTGATCCATAGATGTATCCATGGAATGTTTTGGTTTGTCATGGTCACCCTAAATAAAAATAAGGTCGATAAGGCAGTGCAGCGCAGCAATGCAACAAAAAGTAAATTATGCCAAACAAAAAGATTACTTTTTGTTTCTATAAAAGAAACAGCCTGCTACTGCCTTACATAAAAAAATGGAGTTTAGGCGGTCGAATGGATAAGACCGAGTTGGAGGAACAAAAAAAAGAGATGATGAGTTGACAGGCGGCAGTACAAAAAATTAATATTATAAAAACTAATATAATAAAAGAAAAAAAAACAACAACAAAATAAAAGTAAATTGATTTATTTAAAAAACAATAAGAACAGTAACAAACACACTAAAAGATAAATTACAATTAAATGAATTAAAAAAACGAACAATTTAATTAATAATAAAAAAACCAACCCCCAAAAGCCGCCATTACAAGGACTAGTCACCTCCATCGTGGAACTCCTCCACATCCTGATCATCTGCTATTAACCCACTACCGGTAAGGTTAGGTATTCGCCCGAAAAGGACACAGACTCGTACTCCCACGTACTGGAAATAAAACAATTATATACTGATTTTAAGTAAGGAAATATAGTTTTTTTTTGTGTGTGTTACCGGGTATTAAGTCACCTCGTATTGAGGGTGCGCGCGTCCGATTAGGTAGTGAGCTCATTCCCCAATTGATCGTCGAAGTAGGTACCATTGACCCTAAATTTAGAAAAAGAAAAAAAAAAGAAATTTACAAAAGAAAATAAGTATATTTTGTAAAAGAAAAGTGTAGACAGTACTTAACTGAACAAACTATATCAGCGAAGTAGACCACAACATTAGAGCAAAACTGGCATATAATTTTTGGTGGATTTTGATAACTTACTTATGAATTTTTGAACCTTTCTTTTGAATTTCTTTTTTTGCGGTTATTTTAAATTAAAATTTTGAATTTGTAAATATTTGTCCGGGATTAGTTAAAATTTTTGAATTTTGAATTTTTTTTTATTATGTTTAAAGTCGAGTTAATTTTGTTTTACATTAAATTTTATCTTCAGTTTTTGTTATAAATTTTAATAGTTTTATTAATAAAAGAAATAACATGAAGTTTTATAACGTTTGAGTGGCGGTAAGTAAAGAGGAATAAGTTTTGCAGGACACAAGTGTTTGGGACATCACAAAATTTAAAGACAGATGTCATGGAGAGATACAGTCTCGTGTGGGAGGGCAAATTCCTGGCATACCAACAGCCAGACGAACTTGGATAGACCAGTGGCATTAACATTGAGTATTGTAGTTTCAATTTTTCACTTCGATGCCCCGTAAAATAAATAATTATAGCTGGTATGAATTTTTATTTATTGTGTGTTGGTAGGTCCAGAGCGTTGGCAAGAACCACCGCCACCGGCGAACTTAAGCCCGGCAAACGCGAGCATACCAACGCTGCCGACAATCTGGCCACATTAGACAGCTGGAAGAAATTTTCATTTTTGTTTACACACGCACACTTAATAGAGCAAAAAAGTTCTTCAATTTTCATAATAATTTTGAATTCAAAATGTATAATATTGTTTGACAGCATATGTATGTACCATGCGCGCGTTGCTATGCCAATTAAAATAAATTTAAAATAAAGACATTACACAAATATTCAATTAATTTTGAGTAATTTCATTGATTTTTCTCATTGTGAAAAAAAGTAGGCGGTCGAAAGAAGTATTCTTAGTCATGCCGGAGTCTTAGTTATATTCCGTGAAATTTTTAGTAATATCGGTCCAGCAGTCTGGCTTTCCCGGCAGGCGTTGTCCTGCAAGAGATGGGGCGTGAAAGGGGGCGTTAGTCACCTAGAGTAACATTTGTATTCGATTTGAAGTAAATATGTTAAAATCCGAGTAGAATCAATTACGCATTTAAAAAGTAGGAGTGGTCGAAATAAATAAGAAGCTTTGGTACATAAAATTCTTATTTTTACCTCAAATTGTTTGAATTAAATCTGTAAAAACCCATGCAGAAGAAATTAATCAATTTAAAAAAATGGGCGTTAGAGTAGGCGTGTTCGTACCAACTGAGAAATCTTCCCGGACTCATGCACAATAACTTTGCCGAAGATCATCACATGACCAAATGCATGGTTTAGGAGTTTATAAAGGACATACATACAGACACACAATCACTTTTATATATATAGATACACTTTTATATATATAGATATATAAAAATTAATGTTTGTATGTATGTATGTTTATTATTATTAGTTTGGGATCTATAGACGGCTAAACGGCTGAACCGATTTGCTTGAAATTTTCACAGTATATTTCTGTATGTCTGGAAGGAGCTACTTTTTTTTTGAAATTTTAATTGGGCGTGGTACCTCCCATACAAAGTTAATTTTAAAAATCAAATACTTAGGAAACTATAATAGCTATAGTACTTAAATTTTGCATGAGCAATTCCATTGTTTGTTTAAATATTTGCGCAAAAATGGGAGTAGTAGCGACAGGGGGCGTGGCACCTCTAATATGATGATAATTAAAAAAAATCAAATATACGGTATACAATAAGACATATGGTACGGTTATTCTACTATCAATATTTATATTTAGGACAAGAATGGGCGGACTATCAATAGTATATCAAATATATATCAGCTATCAATATTAATATTTAGGACACCAATACGCTGACTGGCAACAATATTAAGTAAATGTTAAAATTTGTATACATTTGAAACCCTTATCTATATATAAAAGTTTGTTTGTTTGTATATTGTAATAAGCTTTAATTTAAAAGGAAAACTGTAGGCTTTAATAACTTAATAAATACCGTATTGCCGGACGATAAGACACACATTTTTACTCTGAAAATTTCACCTAAAATCAGGGTGCGTCTTATCGTCCGTCAAATATGGTATATTTGTTTAACTTTAAACTTTTTATTTCATTACGATATGGGTAGCGAAGCACACCTGGTTTTAGCTAGTATATATAGGGTGTTTTTTTGAGAGGTATAGAACTTCGAATTGAAATAAAACACAAGAAAATCGTTTTAATGACCATCAATTTGTCTTTACTGGATGGATAATTTTATGCCATTAATGTCTAAATATGATTTCAGGCATGTGGCCGCCGCGGCTGGCTCGAATAAAGCCAATTCTACAGGCCCAATTTTCAACCACTTTTTCGAGCATATGGGGCCGTATGTCGGCAATAACGCCACGAATGTTGGCTTCCAATTCCCCTAACGTTTCTGGTTTGTTGGCGTAGACGAGCGACTTCACATATCCCCAAAGAAAATAATCCAATGGTGTCAAATCACACGATCTTGGTGGCCAATTGACAGGTCCATTCCGCGAAATTATGCGCTCATCGAATGTTTCCTTCAATAAATCGATTGTGGCGTGCGCTGTGTGGCATGTAGCGCCGTCTTGTTGGAACCACAACTCATCCACATTCATGCCATCCAATTCGGGAACAAAATAGTCGGTTATCATGGCTCTATACCGGTCTCCATTAATTCGGGTCCTCTTCAACACTTTGCTCTACAGCGGCAATTGTTTCTTCGGTGCGCACTGTTCGACGTCTCTGCGGATGCGTATTATCACATAGAGTAAACGTAGTGCGAAAACGATCCATGGTTAACCGAATTAATTGCTCTGATGGACGATTATGTCGACCATAAAATGGACGGAGCTTGCGGTAAACTTCGCGAACTGAACCGTTATTTTCGAAATAAATTTGCACGATTTGCAAGCGTTGTTCTTTTGTCAACCTGTTCATGATGAAATGGCAAACCAAACTGAACATAAATGACATTAGAGTTGCCAGATTTGACCACAAAATGCCAGTTCTATCTCTTTTCGAAAAACAAACCTGTAAAAAAAACACCCTATTGTACTACTTTCCATTACTCAATAATATTCAATACTTTTCATTTGGGTACTCAATACTACTCGATACTTTTAACGGATTTTTTGAAATTGTAACGCATAGTTTTTATCTGCAAATTGAAGTAGTTTCTTCAAAAAATAAAAATAGATCTTCAACTATTATTGGTTTTGTATGTATTTTATTATTAAATCAAAAATAAATGTAAAGCTAACTTTTACTTCAACGTTAACAACAACTTAAGAAATAATTAAAATAAATTCTTTGGAAAATTAATGTTTTGTTTTGATTAAAGAATTGAAAATATTTACATATGCATGAACATACATAATCAGGGGTGTCATAGAAACCAATATTGTCAGAATTGGTTTTAAAACCGACAAGAAAAAATGTGTAACAGTGCCCTATGACACCAAAGCATTTTTTTCTTGTCGGTTTTAAAACCAATTCTGACAATATTGGTTTCTACGACACCCCTGATTATGTATGTGCCTGCATGTGTATGTATATAAAAATTAAAATATAATAATTACATGTATGTATATATACATATTTAACTAATATACATTTGTACGTACATATAAAATGTAATTTATCACATGTGGTTTTAATAAGTCTTAATAATTCGTACATTAGTTATTTATACCTATTGTCAAGGAGTCTATTTAGTTTAGTTATAAATACATAAATCATTAAAATGTAAAAAGAGTAGCTTTTCAACACTTTTTAGTGAATTACGTTTTTCTGTTAATATCTGATCAGCTTTAGAAAATACTCTTTCACTTAGTACAGACGTTGCAACAATAGACAAATATTTTTTTGCAATTTTGGATAAGCAAGGATATTTATTCTCTCTAGCTTTCCACCAATCTACAGGACACTGTTTTCTTTCCAGTATATCTTCGTTCATGTACTGCTCCATTTCAATGAATGATTTAGTTGAAGAATTATTAAATTTTGAGTTGTTGTCAAATTCTTCCCAAATTGATGTTTCATTTAAATTCTCATCTAATAAAACATCTATAACGTCTTCGTTATTTGTGGCAAAATTTTCAATGAGCAAATTGATTTTTTGTTTACACATGTTAAGCGCATTTTCATCACTAAATGACTTTACCTTAAATCTAGGGTCTAGGAAACTTGAAATGGAATACATTTCATTGTACTCTGACATATGGAAACGACGTTTTATATTCGCGGTAAGTGTGTCTAACAGTTTACAACATTCCTCTTTGATTTCGAGACTTTGCTTCTTTAATAAAAATGACTGGAGCCCATGGATTAAAACAAGCACTTTTGAAATCGTAGTATATGTTTCGCCGCTCATTTCGGCTGTGATTTCATTAAAAGGTTGTAAAATAGCTATTATTTCCTTAATAATATTCCACTCTTCCAAAGAAAAAAGCTGAACAGGATTATGTAAAATTGCTATAGTTGCTTTTAATGGTTCCTGGTTTTCAACAATTCTTTCTAACATCTTCAAAGTTGAGTTCCACCTAGTTGGCATGGAATTGATCATTTTTAAGTTACCTTTTCCCATTTGTTTTTGCATTTCTTTTAATTTATTGCAAGCTTTTGTACTGCGATTAAAATATTTTACAACAGATTTGCATTTAATAATTATTTCATTAATTCCACTTGTTTTCAAAGCATCCATTACCACCAAATGAAGAGTGTGTGCTAGACAGGGCAAATGAGACCAACCTGTCTTTTTGATAGCTGCTACAATGTTGGCAGCATTATCTGATAAAACGCACGCAATTTTTGAATCTAACATCCATTCCTGCAATACTGCACAAATCTCTTCTTTAAGGTTTTCTGCCGTATGGTCTTTTGTGGTTTTAAAGCAGCTTATAAAGACTGATTTTTGGTTCCAATCATTATTAATGAAATGCCCAGTTAATGATATGTATGACTCATTTGCAATGGAAGTCCATCCATCTGTCGTGATACATATGTTATCGATGTTTTTTAAAGAAGTTTTTATTTCCATTAAACGATTGTCTGTATATTCTTGAAAGCCTATGTTTTCAAAAATTGACAGAGGCTGAAGATCTTTTGTTATCATTTTTAACAAACACTGATTTATTTTCTCCTCAATTTTTTTTTTTTGACATTTTAACTTTCACGTTGTAATCTTCCAGTTTCATTTGTTTTTGGCTAGTACGTGGAAGTTCTGAAAAGCGTTGATTTAATGAACATAAAAATGTCTCAAGTAATTGCAAGAAAACTTACCTATATCAGATGTATCTATCAATTTATTTTTTTTATTTGTGAGCTGAATTGTTGGGTGTTGCGAACATAAGTGCTTTCGCAGATTTGAGGATCCTCCACCTAAGAACATTAAGATGCAAATTAGTACATATATGTATGCATATACTCTTTAAGCCACAATTTACCTTTATAAGATATGCCTTTTTTGCAGATTTTGCATTTAGCATCGGTTATTTCATCATAATGACGCCAGACATCACTTCTTTTCTGTGACATTTTATTCTCTATAAAACTATTATTATATAAGTATTTTAATGTTTTTTCTGTTTAAGTTTTTTCTGTTCTATTTCTTTATTTCGGCGGTTGGTTTAATTTTGCATCTTACACATTGTTGTCTTTTTATACAGTGATGTATTTTTATGCACTATTTTACCCACTCCACTTGCTTAAAAACACAACTCTGAAAGTATCGATTAACTACTTTTGAGTATTGAGTATCCAAAAATAAAGGCAAATACTCGATACTCGGTAACCATTACTCAATACTTTGCCAGCACTAAAGTCGACAATATTTTCAATTGTAAATATTAAGCCTACGATATGTATAAATACATTTATATATTTTTTTACAGATTGTATGCGATGCAGACTGCAAAATAATTGATATAGTGGCAAGATCTCGTGGCTCAAAGCACGATGCTCGAATTTGGTCTGAATGCCAATTAAAAGCAAAATTGGAACAGAACAAAAGTGAGCATAATCGTGTACTATTAGGAGACGGTGGGTATCCTTTATCAACCATTTTATTGACACCATTTAGAAACACTTCGACGCCAAAAAAAGAAAGGTGAGTTATTTAATTTTTAAAGTCTTATTTACATCTAATTTACCTATCGCGTTTTAATATTAACCATTTGTTTAATTTTTTAGTTTTATGTGGTTCTTCTGATCATCCAGTTGTTATACGAATAAAATTTAACAAAAATGAGTTTCTTATGTACAAATAGGATGCCACCTAATTTTATAATAGTCAGTTCATAAATGGTCAAAACTCCCATATAAGACCCTCTTCGTAATTCACTTTAACCTCCATAAATCTTTTAAACATACATACATAATATTTATATTCATAGAAATCATGGCACTAAATTTTTGTATGGACGGTCCATAATAGGTAATATCTTCCATATCTGAAAAACGGTTTCATTGATATACTGGGTGTAGGGTATTATATGGTCGGGCTTGACCGACTATACTTTCTTACTTGTTTTTAGATAAAAGACATAAATAATCAATAATTTACAATAAATATTTTATTATTAATAGAAGAAACAAAAAATAAAATAACAAAACAAAATATTATAATAATAAAAATTATTTAAACTAATAAAAAACTTTAAAAATAATTTGCACTTCAGTTTTTTTGGTTCGATTAAAAATAAAAATTAACTTCTATATTTAGAAACATTTATCAATTATAAAAAAAATTCATACAAAAAGTTTTCTTAAAACCTTTGATAAATGTTTGTAAATAAGCAAGCAAATGGAAAAAATATTTTTCCGTAAAATTATCTAAAAATTAACTGATAATGTTTTAAATAGGAACTATTACACACTGTGTATTAACTTCAATTCAATACAAAAAAAATTTAACATAGAACTTTTCTAAAAGTTTCCAACTATTTCTACAACATTTCCAATTGTAATTCAAAAGTAGCAAATCGTTTTCAGAAATTTCTAATTATTATTATCTAATTATAGAAATTTCCAAAATTCTATTGAATTTTTTGAAATATAATTAGAATAATTTCTGAAAAAGATTTGCTACTTTTGAATTACAATTGGAAATGGTGTTGTAAAATCAACTAAATTTATACAAATTAACATTTAAAGAGAAAAGGAATATAAAATTAAAAAATAAAATAAGAATTCAGTAAGAACTTAAAAAAATAAGATAAAGATTTATATTTGATTCACATTGGTTTGGTATCATATATCGGAATTTTTACAAAAATTTCGGTTTTGAATTTTTTGTTAGGACGTGTCGCGCTTCAGGTAACGTGTAAATATTGGTTTACTTACTTAAAGTAGAGTTTAGAAGAAAAATTAGCTGTTTTTATTTTTGGAGTTTTTTGCGAACATTGTTCCGGTATGGTGGTATTAATATTTTCCTTTTCCTTGCTGTTTTGGCCATCAAGTATTTCGCAGTCTAAATATTTAGCAGCTCTTGGTGTTTCCATACATTCAAATTCATTTTGATTGTTGCTATCAATTAAAATATCATCCTCAATAAACTCGATCATACTCTGCACTAAATCGTCCTCTGCACTTAATTCGGGAATAACCACTGAATTTCCGGTCGCAACAGAAGCACGTTTTACGCTCGAAACTGCTTTTCTTGCGCTAACTTTCATTCTCACCCATTGAGATTTTAGTTTTGAGATACCTCGATCAAAACCTGCAGATGCCATTGACTCTTTAATGGCCTTCCAAGCATTTTTTTGTTATTAATCATAGAAGTGTCATTGCCTTTGTTCTTTACAATGGACAGGTGGTTATTGATGCGCTCGCGCAGAAACTCCTTTTCACTGGTGCTCCAGTTCGCCTCTCGCTCCCTTTTCTTTTGATCCTGTTGAACATTTTTAAAACAATGATGCATAAGTATGTAAAACTCCTTAAATATAAGAGCATTAGATCTATGTACATACCTTTTCTAAATGTTACATTGATATTACATATAATTTATTTTCCCCGGATAAATTACATTCAATTGTTATTTACAAATAATAATTTATATTCTGTTTATTTTTTGCGTTTTTATTGCATCAGCTGTGCAGAGATGCCACTTATACCAGTTTGTATGCAAAATTTCAAATATTTTATTAATCACCCACTTAAAGCTGATTCAACTTAAAACTATTATTAATTTGCACTATAGTTAAGAAACAGTTAGTAACAGGTTTAAATATTAAAGTTGATTTTAAAAAGAACCGACTTTAGTGTTTGACTATGAAAAAAATCAAGAAAGGGTTCAAGGGCATCTAAATCTTTAAACCTACCTTGAAAATTTAAAAAAATGGTTTCAAAAATACTAAAATATTCTTCTGTACAAATATTTTTCTGTTCGTGTAATCGCTGTTTACCTTGCAGCTTTAGATTAAAATTGTTAAGAAGAGTAGTGATGTCTGATAAGACGGCTAAATCTGAAATGAACTGATTGTCTGATCTGATAAGACTTTATCCATTTGTTCAACTTCTACTGCCGTATTTATAAAAAATAAAGTAGACTTGAAATATGCTTTTAGAGAAAATTTTCATACAAAATTTTCTTAAAGTACATTTGAAGTCTACTTTAATTTTTTATAAATACGGCAGCTAGAAAATGAAGAACTTCTTCCCTTAACTCAAATAATCTATTAAGACAATTGCCTCTACATTATGGAAAGCATTTTTGGTTTTCAAAAAGCTAACGAATTTCCTATGTGAAAGGGAATGGTGTCCTCATCGTATTTTATTTATTATCTGCTCTGAAGTCTTCATAGCTGGAAAATCGTTAATGAATTTTGCAGCTTGATGAATAATGCAATGAAATGTATTAATATCAAAACCATGATTTTTTAATTGTCCAACAAATCCCTTATACCTGACATAACAATTGCTCCATAGTACATACCCCAACAAATTTTTTAGGGTCTACAAAAGACAGAAGTTTGTCGCATACCATATCAAACAACAATTTTCCTGTAACGTCTCCATAAAAAGTGTCCAATGAAAACATGCTTTCGAAAACGTTGAATTTCTTATCCACGCAACGAACGCAAATAAGAAGCTGACAGAGATCGTTTATGTCAGTGGTTTCGTCAATGCAAAAAGAATAAAATTTACAATTTTTTATTTTTTACTTAATCGCAGAATCAACAGATATTCCTAACTGTGCTGCATGGCGCGCAATAGTAAAAAGGGACAAGGGTATTGATTCAACTAAGGTAATATGTACTACAATTAAGTTTAGAGATTTTTACTTAAAAGTTCTTTAATAAAAATACCATCAGAAAATGGTCTACCCTGCCTCGCAATATGTAGGCTTACAATTCTTGAAATTTTTTTTCAAGTCTCTATCAAACTTTTCATCATTATTTTCTTCCTCTTCTCTCCATCGATTCAATTGTTTTAAATATACATATATTTTTCATTTCGGCAAAAAGCTCATTTTTATCATCTTCATTATATATCGCTATGAAAAACATCATAATGCCTTCCTATAACCGAATCCCAGTGACCTTTAAATGTTTTATAACACAAAATGCATTGAGAATTACCAAATGCATTTTTATTACGAAAAAATTTCGTAATGGTACCATAATTTTTTTACGTACTGTATTTTAAAAACAATCAAAGCATCCGCTAAGCATGTGAAAGACAACTGAATTAAAAGAGCAACAAAGTGGGTTGGACAAGTAAGCAATTGCACTATGAAACAGGGTTACCGTTCGCCGACTAAAGTCGCAATTTGACCCTTTTTTGGAGGCTTGCGACTTTTTATGAGACTTTTTAAAATTACCTAATTTTGAGACTTTTTTAATTTTGTTGCGACTTTTTTCCCTTTTTTGTATAGTTACCTACACAAAAGTTTATTTTTCAATCAGTGTTGCCATTTTGACGCTTTTCGGGTATTTTATGACGCTTTTTTGGTCTCGTTACCCTTTTTTTCAAATACCCTTTTTTAAAAAAGGGAGAAAAATACGCTTTTTATATTTTTTTGGTGCAGCTTTGGAAGAAGTTCAAAGAGTAAATCTAGCTTTCGAGTCAGCCAATGCGGACCATGTCAAGCTTTACAGCGATTTGTATTACCTGATTAAAAGTATTACAAACTTTGATTATCTAGAAAATAATTTAGGTGAAAGCCTTAACGAATTTTGTTATATCGGCTATCGTTTCGAAAAGTCTTGCAGAGATTATAAAATAATTGAACAATTTAATAGAATTTACAAAATATCACGTAGTCGAACTAAGACGTAAACTTCCTTCAAATTTTATATTGCTTCAAAAATATCGTTATTTAGTGTTGACAATATTTTTAAAAATAGCGAAGCGGATATTATTGATTTCATACAAAACTTCATTGATGATTCGTCTCTAATAAATAAAATAGAAATTTCCCTAAAGAATCTAACGTTGTAAAAATGGAAAAATATGTCATGTGTAGACCTAGGGGGCAATAAATTTGTCATGTGTAGACATAGGGGGAAATATAAGAGGTTGGCAACGTGAGATAATGTAGGGCATAAAAATGAAACGAAAGAGATAGTGTTAGGGAAAAACAGAAAAAAAAAGATGGAAAATTAAAAAGATATGTCAGTTTAATAGCTGAAAACATTCCCGCCATAAAAAAAAAAACAAAATGGGGAATGTACACTTTCGAAAAAAAAAGTGTTCATTCCTGATTGTGGGGTACCGAAGAAAAGAGGTAACAAGCGGCCGGCGGAAGAAGAATCAACCGAGGAGAACATTCCCAACCAGAAATAAAAGACACACATATCTATATTTAAACAAAAGTGGAAACATTTTATTAAGAAAAAGAGAAAAAATACATACACAACAACAATACATAAACAAACAAAACATCAATAACAGATACCATTAAAAAACACAACAGTCAACTTACCCCAAAAGCCGTCTTCATCAACTTGCCGTTGTCTCCATCGGTAGACATCACATCGTCCGTTCACTCAACCTTTAACCAATCCTGGTAAAGGAACAGGTATTCGCCAGACAGACAAACACAGACCTACGAACATAAATAAAAATCAAATATATGCATTTTTTTAAACAAAAGGGAATAGGTTTTTTTGAATTTTTTAATAAATTACCGCGGTCAAAGTGCTCCGAAAGTGATAGTGAGTGCAATCTTAGCATAGGTAGTGAGCTCATTCCCTAGGTAAAAGTCGCTAAAGGTCCCATTGACCAGGATAAAAATATAGAAAAAAAAGAAACCTTTTCTAAAAATGTATTAAAATCGTATATATTTAGTGTACAAGAATTTATTGATAGACAGTACCGTTTAACACCAACGAATTTCCCGGCGAACAATAAATAACCAACTCCACACCAACAGAAGATATACATTAGGGTTCGGCTTATATATAAAAGTGACGTTGCTTAAAGTCTCAGGTTTCAAAAATGGTTGTTTTGGTTTAAAAGAAAAAAATGTAAAATTTCAGCTTGATCTGACTATCTTTAGAGGTGGCGACTTGAGATGAAATTCTAATTTCAGGTATTTTTCAGCAAAAACTCTATAAAGTGTTAAAATCGGTAAAAAGGTGTAGTAAGCTATTGAATAGTATAGTATATAAGTCCGCTTATAAATAAGCAACCGCTGTCATCATTCAGAGTAGCCAACAAAACTGAAACAATCTGGCAAGCTAGATGACGCTTGATATACATATAATTCTGATCGAGCAACAAGATGAATATGGTCAATTTACGTTCAAGCAACAATATTTTTTTAATTGGCCATGACTAGGCCAAGTTGCCTTCCATACAACAAGTATTGTGTGTATTTTTCCACAATCATAATAAAGTGGGATTAACTATACGCGAAAGTGCAGCACTGACCATTAAAGAAGCTTCAGTGTTTTGGTCAAAGGCGCGAATTCCTATTCGTCAAGAATACCATTGCATTACAAAACTAGAGAAACTATTCCAGGAATGGAAAGTTCTCCTGAAAAATAGAAATAAATCAAAATAGTCTTTCAGAGCAATTGAAAGGGCTTTTGTTACCAATTTAAATAATCTGTTCGATATCGCGCACGCAGTTGCTATGACGATGATGTCAATTAAAGAAGATAAAGCATTTCTTGAAATGCAGCGACAGGATGGACGGCCAGGCCATTAGTTGCAGTAGAATCTACTGAGTAGATTCAGTATCAACTAAAAGAGAAAAACGGAAGGCAGAACGTGAATTGAATCATCAAGCTCGAAAGCGAAGAGAGGCAGAGCGCGTTGCTGAAATTGCATCTTCCAGTATTGAAGGTAGGAAACATATGTCTTTTTGTAATCGTAATTTAGTCCAACCGTCGTTCATAACAGGGCTTATATCATCATCTGTGAGTGAGAATGAGGCCGATTCACCGTTGTTGATTTTAGAGGAAATGAAAATTGCGAATGCAGATGCAGCTTCGTCTTCAATGAAAAGAGGAAGGAAAAATTTGTTCACCCCGCGTGTGCTATCTTCTCTGGACAAATGGAAAATCACCAACAATGCTGCTATGCATTTGATGTCTGCAATTGCAAAAGCTGTAGGTCTTGATGTCAAGGAATATGCACTAAATACAAGAACATTGCAACGGCTTCGAGAACAAAACAGGGCAGCAGTATTAGGGGCAGCTAAAAATAATTAAATAAACTTAAAGTAGTTAATGACACGGCAGAGCGTGGTGTGAAGCTCATGCAAGATTATAATAAAAACCTAACGATAAAAGAAAGTGAATTTCAAAATTTGTTGCAAGTCGTAAAAGAATATACCAGCAAATTTCCGTTTAATACTAAAAAGTCCTTAACTAATTGATTTTTTAAGTTATGCTTTACATATTTTATATATAGTATAAGATACATATACTATATATATTTATTTTCAATAAAAGTTATATAATTATTGTAAAATATAATTTCCTTTATTATGTGCAAAACCCTAATCTCTTGCATAAAGTTAATCTTCGCCAAAAAAAATACATAAATAAAAGTATAAGCTTAAGTCGCCACCTCCAAATATTATTCGATCGGGCTAAAACTTTACACTTCATTGTTTTATACCAACAGGAACATTTTAAAACCCTGAGACCCATAGTTACAACACTTTTTTTACCTTAATACAAATAAGCCAAACCCTAATATACATATCTCAAGAATGCATTGCTGACACTCAAAAGATCCGTCACCAACTCAACCCTAATTAATTTTGTTCTTTTTATCGATCTATAATTTTGAAAATCAATAGAAAAAAATCCTTTAAAAAATAATGAATTAAAGAATTTGTGAGTCTGAGTGTATACGCGAATATTTATAAATAATTTAGTTACAGAAAAGAATTTGCTAAATAAATGCATGTTAATGAATTGTTGTAATGAAAAATCGAAATAATGGAGCTTTTGATTTAAAATGAAGAGGTAAAATTTAATAGGTGGGGGTAAGTAGAGTGAGAGAGATAGTTTGAAGGGCATTCATGGGACGTCCTAAGAGTTATCAGGATGTCATGGTGAGCCTCCAGGCTCAAGTGGGAGGGCTATCTTGGCATATCATCAGCCAGAGAAGGTGTAAATGAAGATTAACGGCGGTTATAATCGTGATGATGCATACATTTCGGGTCCCAGCAATTTTTTTAGTTTTTGACAAGTGAAATCTGGTATGTTTTCTACTTTGTGTGTGTACGGCCCAGATAATTGGTAAATAACCACTCCCAATCCGGCGAGCCTCAGCCTTGGCAAAACGCAATCATACCAGTAACAACAATGATCTGGCCACCCCTTCATCTTTGCTAATTTGTCCCTTGGGTAACAAATGCAAATCGGGTTATAATTTATTTGATTGGTAACCCTGCCTTTGAGCTGTCAAGAAGTAGAAAAGAAAAATATTGTTCTGCAAAATAAATAGATAAAAAATTAAATGTAAAATTATCGCCTCTGATTCACAACATATTTGTTAAGAGTTCCACAAACACATTTCCGTCGCTGATCGCAGTTTTGCCCGAGTTTTACCTGGTGTTGTAGCCCAAACACAAAGACTTATTGACTTGCTGTAGTCGTTGCTGTTGTTTTTGTTTCTGGTTGGCTTCCGGCTGTTGGAGTCTCACTGTTGTTGCAGCATTTTTTTCTCAAGCGGAGGAACTATATTTGTCTGTGGTGGGTGTGAGTGATCATCTGTATCTTCTAGGCAAATATATTGCGATATAAACGAGGTGGGATCTTATAAATTATAATTTAAGTATTCTAAGCAGTTTCCCATTGTTGTTTTTGCTTCTGAATTTACATAAGTACATACATAAATATTGTGCAGCTGTTTATTACAAACAGTAGTGCCAAGTTCTACCCCTCTATTGTATATTTTCTGATATGCCTGAAGGTATGCTGTGATTTTAATGAGTAATAAACGATTATTACATACAACATCCCCAGAGTACACTGAGAGAACTGAAAGTAAAAGATATCTAACTTCTTTCAACGTGCAATCTTCAAATCACAACAATTCGAGTGATGTTTTTTCGTGGGATAAGTTATGTAAGCTATTAGATGAAAAACTTAGTGATGTTACTAGGAAGTCTGATCTAAATGAACTAAAAGCTGAAATAGATGAGCTGAAACAAGAAAATGCTAAACTAAAAAAGGATGTGAATAAACTAACATCCAGGTTGGAATCTATTGATCGTCGTTCTCGTTCGTCTAATATTGTAGTCTCTGGACTTAATAGTAAAAACAATAATACAGCTAAACAAGAAGTTGAAAACCTATGTAACAACGTCCTCAAAGTAAATGCGAATATTATGTCTACACGTATGATTGCTGGTGGAAAATCATTTTGCTTTACACTGGCGTCTAGTTTTCAAGCTTATAATGTAGCAGCAATGAAAAAGAAATTAAAAGGCAAAAATATCTTTATTAATAAAGATTATACCGTGGATGAACAAAATGTGCGTTATAATTTACGTAAGCTGAGCAAAAGTATCACCAAATGCAATAAGTAAGGCTTGGCGATAATAAAAAATATACCTACAAGTCTGATAAAATTGAAACTACTTCAAATAGTGATGCAATATATCTTCGTAAATTACTTGCAAATACTGATTATGCTACTGAAATTAATGTCATAAACGTGAACCATCCTATTGAGAATCTTCCTAATACTTCGATCTCGTAATACCAATATAGTACATTTAAATTAATATCATACAATGTTGCAAATTTGGCAAATTCAATAAATTTTGGCTATTTCTTAACCTATCTAAATCAATTTGATCTATTTTTTTTTATTCGAAACCCACGTTCTTAGTGAGAATCAATATCGTCTTAATTCTTATTTTCAAAATTATTTTCTAAAATGGATTCCTGCAAAGAAAAGACATAGAGCTGGTCGTGCAAGTGGTGGATGTCTTTTTGGATTTAAAAAAGAGCTACAAAAGAAGAAAACATGTTAAGAGCAAAGAATTCTCAAAATCATGATACAGTATTCCACGGATAAATACCTCACCAAAAATGTCCAAATTTGTTGGGTATTTATCCGGGGAAGGTATTTAAACGTCCACGTTTATTTACCTCTCAGAGGCACTTATACGAATACGCTTAATTTTATTTAAGGGATAATTATGCGAATATTACTTCATTTCTTGGCATTAAAGTAAATAAAGAAAACACAATTTAAAATTAAACAAAACATTTTATATATAGGAATTCATATCAGAAAAAGTAAATAAAAGTTTTTACTTCATAGATAGGGACGTTTTCTTGGAAGCCATTTCGTTAAATCCTTTTTTAAATTTTATTTAATTCACTACACTTGTTCACTTATTTTTAAATTTAATATTTTTACCACCAACACTGAATGAAAACAATTAGGTATGTATGAAGCTAACAGGTGCGTATAAAAAGTTCTGGCAAAGTTGTCTAAAAAAGGCACTTTGAAAAAAATCCAGGAATATATCAGTGGGATTTTTTATTTAATTACCCACATTGGGTATTTATAAGAAATTTAAAAAGTTATGTAAAAAAGATATATTGAAGTAAATAAACGAAGATGCATCAAGGAATATCTCAGTGTTGGGAATTTTTGTTTGAGGTAATTACCCGAATTGGGTATTTAAGCGAAAGGTATTAAACCGCATAGTTTTGTTTGAAAAAGTATGAAAAATTTATGGGGATTTACAGTGGGAGGTAAATAATCGAAAAAGGTAATTAAGCGTCGGGTATTTAGCCGTGGTATACTGTATGTACCCACAACTTAATCATAACTTTATGCCTGTACCATTATTAAATTACTCGACACGTGTCACCTGTCTTCTTATTAAAACTAGAGGTGGATTATTAGAACTGAATGGCAGATCTTTTATTAATGCTGCATAAACTTGTTGTACAATATGTAATACTAATGAAGTAGAAAATACATTTCTCTTTTTGGGAGTCTGTCCAATTTATAATGAAATACGTAGAGCCTGTTTTAATAAAATAAATCTTTCTGTAAATGATGTTATCACTATTCTGAATGGTTATAATTTTTTCTACTTTATATAAATAAGTATATTGAACTATGTTTAAAGTACCGTAAGCTAATATTAAATGAGTTTTCCTAGTCACATATTTTATATACATATAATAAAATATAAAAATCACATTTTATGCCAATCTGGCTCACAACAAATATGTTTGGCCATATATAGATTAAAAATAATATTTAAGACTGAATTTGTATAAAAAAGAATCTGAATTTGTATATTAAATTATTATATAATCTATTAATAAATAAAACAATTAAATTGTTTTTCTATAAAACTTTATATTTTGTTTTTTATGAATTGTTATTTTATTTTAATTTTGAATTGATAATAAAATTAATTATTTATTTAAAAATGTTAACATGCTTTTTGATATTCTAAATTTATTTTTTTAGGTGTTGTTTGCAAAGCAAAACAACACGATACCAAAATTTTTGTTAAATTTTTTTTGACGCTTTTTACCCTTTTTTTTGTAATTTTTTACCCTTTTTACCCGTTTTTACTATACACTTGACGCTTTTCTTTATTTCCAAAATGGCAACACTGTTTTCAATGCCTTGCAAATTTGCGGTTTTTGTTTGTTATTTTTTTTAATAAAAAATTGCCAAATGATGAACAGTGAAATAGTATGGCATCGACGCCACACAGTGGCACCATTCTTGGAAAAAAATAGAAGGAGTGGTCGTACAGCAATGAAATTTTGCAAAAACACTTCGTTGGGCTAAATTAAGAAATTTTGAAAAAATCTCGGAAAACCGCCCGCTGCCACACCCACCTCCCATATAACTGCACTTGTCAAAATTTTTATTTTTGGACCTAGGGACTTGAAATTTGGGACACTTCTTAATTGAGTTCTCCAGTTCTCCTTATGAACAAAAATTAAACATATTGGGGATGCCACGCCTACTTTAGATTTTACGCCCACTAAAAGTTGTAGATTTTAGGTGTTTTTCTTCCCTGTCTAGAATCATATGAAAATTTAATACAAGTTCAAAAATATTAATTTTTATTCAAACGTTAAACATCTGTTGTCTCCATACAAAACAACCCTCCTCGAAAGATATTAGCCTTCAAATACACCGAAAATATCGCACAAATGCATGCCGCTTTTCTAGTCAAGTATATTCCAAGTTAAAGTGTGTAAAACCTAAGTCATTGAAACAAATTTATATAAAATACAGTTATGAACCCTTTTTAATGCTTTTTAATGAAAAAAAAAATGGTGTTGCCAATATTGAAACGCCAAATGAGGTTATTTATACCTTTCAGCTTGATAAAAATCCAATATAATAACATTGTAATGTTTTAATTGAATATGTAACAGGCGAAAAATTGTGTTAGTTTTTATTTGTAATATTATTCAAGCACCATATCTTTAACAATGGGATCTAGTTCGAAGGAAATTTTGTTCGAATGACACTTTATGCTACTTATGTAATGATCCGAAGCTATAAGAATTCTGTTGAATACATCAGTATTTGTGGAAATTCGATCACACTTTCTCGAAAACATCAATCGATACTTCCTGTAATCTTTGTTTCTGGCTTCCTCGGCTTCCTCTGAAAGCATTCCTATTGGTAATACGGCAGCATCAATTATATCCTTAACATGCATTAGTATTTTGTAACAGGCATATAAAACCAACTATATTTTTGTACGAACAGTTTCGCAGTGTCCGACGCATATAATTTAAATTTGTCACTATCAATTTTTTCGCCACATGTAATTATTTGTAGAATTATCCTGAATCGATCAATAAGTTCTTCACTGACGCCAGTAATATCCGCAACAATTTGTGGGTTTGAAAAAAAAGTCCTGACGTGTTCCCGTCGTTAGAAGTTCCTGTACCTTGTTGAACAAAATCAACTCGCAACCGCATTTTATCTTTAAAGGCCGCCTGTATTTTTAATTTATTTTGTCTTTTAATTTCTTTGCTTTGGAAGGTTGCAGCCCATTTCTGAAATGGTAAATTATATGCTATATGGAGAATGCATTCCATAAATTTTATTCTAGCATGTAAGGATGAAATTCCCAATTCACATGCCTCAGTGAAGTTGTTCATTTCAGTAGGTTTCGCTCCACAAATGTAACATACTGCTGCTGCAGTAGTATGTGTCACTATCTGAGCGGTTTTACCATCCAGCATTGTAAAAAGGAGCTTGTGTAATACATTAATTTCTTTGCCCATTACAACAACTTTTGTACTATTCAATGCAGCAATATCTGACTTTATATTTTCGTTAAGATGCATTACTTTCTCTTTTGTTTCCCTTGTAAATTCAAATGAAATTGGTCGACAATATCTAGTTGAAGAAGGTCTGGAATTACGCCAATACTCAATATTGTTATCTGATTGCAGCATTAATGGGACCATAGAGAGTAAATACATACTGCCATCATTCACATCTTTGGGTAAATTTTGTTTGTATTCTGCATGCCCAGATGACCCATCGCAGCCCCACTTACTTGTAAGAGTGTAGTTGCACGGCGACAGCGACTCCAATGTTTCTGTAGAAAAAGTTTCAAAAATTCGGTTTGTTGTGTGGTCCAGCAAACTTTGAAGATTAACTGAAGTGCTTGTTTCCACTACATTAATGTTTTCTGGATAACATTTTTCTTTTTCAGTCGATAATTTGTTTAAGGTGGAAGAATATTATACCCTTCAGATTGCAAAACGTTTCTTATGGTATTGTATTGCATCTTTGTTAAATCAGCATCCATTAATAATGCTAATACAATTGAAGAATCAATATAGGGCTGCGGGGTTTTTTCTTTTTCAATAATTTCACTTGCCAGTGAAAGTTGTTGTTGTGGGTACTGTGACACCAAGGCTATACCGTTTCGCGCGATCACTACATTCCTCAAAAGCTTTTGTTTTTCTCCCCTTCGCTATACTTTCACATGAGGAGGTGCATGGCAATGCTACTTTAAATGCATCTTAGAAATAACAAAAAGATAATAAGATAGTGAACACTTGTTACTCGAAAACTTACTTGTAAGATAAAGTGAATTGCTTGCAAAAAAACGAGCAATGTTTTGAGATGCGGTAAACCACCTTTTATTAAATAAAGGTAAAAACCGCTGCGATATATTTCTTTTCACATATGCAACATCTTCATCAGTTACACCTGAATTCATCAGTTACACCTGAATTTTATATATTCAGTCAATGAATCAACATTGCGAGCACTGTTAATAAGCTCCTCGCTTAATTCTTTGTATAAAAACGAAAAAGTACTCATATTAATATGAACTATATAAGTATATAAATGAAATTTAATATATTTTAAGCCGCGAAAACTATGTTTTTATTTCGACTGAAATGTCATTCAATTTAGTTACGCCTATATATTCGTAAACAAAAATAATGTTTACGTTTCAAGCTTTAATTCCCAAAAGCCTAAAAGTATACCCAGTATAAGCAAGGCAAAGCACATAAAGTTTTTTTCCATCAAAAAGTGAAAAGTTGATATTTTTTAGTATACTTTTTGATAAATTATAATAATTAGTTTACTTTTCCAATTTCAATAATTCTTTTTTTTTTATAAAAACGTAAGTGCTATCATCTCTGATTTACATTTAAATTTTAAAGCAAAAATACATATTTACAACATCCAGTTCCTTACAAAAAAATATATTTCTTGAAATTAATACTCCCTTACGTATTTTTTGACTCATGCAGGTTTTTTTTACACTTAGAATAAAACTAAATCTTTATTATTAAAAAAAAAGAACCCAATCTCTGACATTTGTGTAAGATTTCCTAAGCAAGCTAATTTTTTTGTAAATTTTATCGATTTTATCCAACGATTGTAAAATAAAATGTTTAATTGAAACATTATTGTTAATACCTAAAATCCTTGATACATTGTTCTATAATGATAAATAATATTTTTGCCAAATACGCATCTCAGTTGACAACAAAACTATTATCGCAAAATTTGTTTAATTTTGATGACAATCAAATTAAAACTATGATGTCATGCAAATCGAAGGAAATTAAGCCTCCTTAAGACAGCGATGGTTGGGCCTTCACCACACAAAATAAAATTAAGATGAATTTATTACAATTTAAACCGGAAAACAATCCAAAATAGAAGAACTAACAAGTTTCGCAACGCTTGAATATAGTCCCGTAACCCATTGCATTCCATGATTTTTTCGTAAATGCTAAATTTTATTTATCATACATATCAGTCATATCACAAAACTCGTAATAAATTAAATTTTAGATATTTTCTTTACAGATACCAATTAGATGATTATAATAATGTAAATAATAACAGAAAGTAAGAACCAATTTCGGAATTAATGTAATCTAGTTTGGTTTATGTAAATTGAGATAGTGATTGACACACACCGTTGGAGTTGATGCAAATAATAGCTTCGTGACTGAGACCCATAGAGTTAAAAAAGAATTGTTACACAACGAATTGGTTTTATTTCTACATACATATGTACATATGTATGTATGTACATTGTACATGCATACATACATATATACAATTGCGTCCGTCTATTTGCATAATGTAGCAAACAAAAACAAATTTATTTTTTTCATAGTTTTTGTATCGAATTACATACTGCATATATACATATATTTACTAAGTCTAAAGAAATTTTCCCAATTATTGCAAATTAAAATAAAATGTAGAGTATTTTTTTATAAGTTAAAGAATATTTGGAAACCAATCAAACTGTCAATTAAGACTTTTTACCAATTAAAATTTCTATTGGAAATAGAAGAACAAAATATATATATTTGTATGTTTGTGTTTTAACCCTCTATTTAATTTAATTTGCTCGTATTATTAGTTTTTATATGTACATGCACATAAGTTTGTATTTGATTTTTATTGTACATACATATGTAAATATTTATTTGGCCCATTTAATTTCACATGTTTTCATTTTTTGTTGATTTTATTCAGTTCATAGACATATGTATGTACAATGTACATATGTACATATATTATATATACACCATTATTTATACATACATATGTATTTTTTACATTTTTTGTTATTCTACACTTTGTTGCTCCACACTAATACTATAAGTCGTTTTTAACATTTGCAACATGGGAATTAACAACAAATCCATATATGTTGGTAGTTGATACTCTAAAGCAGGGGCATAACATAGCATCCGCTAGACATGTGCACTTGTCGAAGTCACATCGACGACTGAATTGAAGAGCATAAAAATATGTCTTGGTAGTGGTAGGCTCAATTGAGCTATGAAATGGAAACCCCTGCTCTAAAGTCACATTGGATCAGGGCTGCCAGATGAATTTCGGAAAAAATCGTCAAAATCCCGATAAAAAAGAAAAAAATCGTCATTTCGAATTTTAAAAATCGTCAAAAATATCGGAAAAATAAAAATACGTAAATTTTAACTTTTTACATAACAAATCACAAAAAATTTAATGTTAAACACAACTTTTGTAATATTTTTATAATATCTTAGTCCGTTTTCACTTCTATAATTCTGACTCGTCAAGGCAAGTATTTGGATGAGAAGGGAAATAAGAACAAAAGGGGTACAAACATGACGGTACTGTTAATTTCCTTATTTCCTTTTGTTTTGCATGTTGATTTACATTAAAAATTACGAAAATTCATTTGACGTATGTAAATGAAATGACAAGTTCAAAAGAGAATTAAACAAAAACTAGTGAGCTAAAACTGACGAGTGTGAAACAAGACTACAGTATTATATAAATAAATATCTGAATTTAGCATATTTGATTAATTCAGGTTAAATTACAATGTCAAGACAATTTATTTTATTAAGTTTTAAATATCATTTTGAGTATAGAATTCAATTCATCCATCATATACGAGTACAGGTACTTATATATTTTTTTAAAGAATTCCGTATTTTTGTTATTTTAATTTATTCGGCTGAATATGCTTTCGAGGTTTTGTTAAAATAGAAGAAGTTTTTGTAGAAGAATTTCCCCGTGGAAATTCAGAAATTGTTTCCTCTTAAAATTTTAGTTCATGGAATTCAGTATTTAAAATTGATTTTTATGTTTACAGATAAATAAGTAATTTCTACTATCCTGTCTCAATATTATTTGGAATTATTTTACTTGAACTGAACAACAATAATTAAGAAAACACTACTATCAGTTAGTTTTGTTTTTGAAATAGTTGTTGTCTTAAAAAAAGAGAGAATTTGGTAACAAAAACATTAATAAAACTAACAAATGAGAGAAATTTTTAATAATTCAGAAAATCGTCACTTTCAATGAAAAAATCGTCAAATCGGCATTTTGCTATTTTTGAAACCAAAAATCGTCAAAATGACGATAAATCGTCAAATCTGGCAGCTATGCATTGGATGCTTGAAATTTGAAAAGGAAACATTCTGCTTAATCTTTTCCTCTTACACAGCAAAAACACCAACATTTTGGTTCTACTTTTTAGACTCAAAAGTTTTTTATACAAACCACCAAAAAGATGAGGGTATATTACGTTTGTCATTCTGTTAGTCATACATCGAAATAATGGTCGTAGAGCTAAAAAGTTCATATATTATGTGTCCTTACAAGATTCTAACACGATCTAGCCGTGTCACTCCATCTGTCCGTCTTTTGAAGGCAAGATAGAGCTTAAAAAAAGACATAAATCAATAAAATTTCTACCAAACTTTCTCTGATCCACCGAAATCGTTGGTATTGTAAATGAGCAACATCGGTTCAGTAGGATCCGAGTTAAAGATCAAAGTTTCAGACTACCTCGATATTTTTTGCTATTTTCTTCAAATATAATGTAGATAATATCATAAGTTTTGCACACTTTATTTTTCTTGTAGAAGGAATATTGAAAATGGTAGAAATCGGTCCACGATTTCTTATAGCCCCCATACAAATGTCTTCTCGGAATATAGCTTTATGGTACATAAATGTCTATAGAAAAGCCGTATGCATACACAATTCTACAATAATAAGTTGCATGCAAAGTGAAATCTTAAAAGCATGTTTTCTTTGCATAGGTCCATATTTTGACATAGCCCCATAGAAAGACCTCTGCCGAAAATCACTTAAATGAGCATAATTTTTTTATGAAGCTCACTATAAAGTTGAAATTCCACATAAATAATCCAAATTTACGTCTAAATCGTCGTACTAAATTTCATGATGATCGGCCTATATTTGACCAAAGCCCCCATATAAAGTCCAATTTGGAAAATCAGTTAAATGCGCATTAATTTCTTATTAACATAAGCAACAAGTTTAAATTCGACACAAATAATCCATAAATATGTAGATAGTCACTCTCAATATGATGATGATCGGTCCATATTTGAGTTTAGTTCGAAAAACCACTTAAATGTGCATAATCTTTTATAAAAATCATTATTACGTTGAAATTCTACACAAATAATTTCTATATATTATTCATATATAATTCACAGAATTTAATCATTGGGTAATAATTATTGGGTAATAAGTCATAGTTCCCTTATGAGGACTAATACCGAAAACTCATTAACCTACACAAACATTCATATCGCACCGAAATTTTATACAGGTGACTTTTGTGCAAGTCCACTACCGATAATAACCACAGAGTTTAAAAATGCCAAAATCAGTTTCCTAATTTATTGTCTGTTAAAGTAAATCGCTTGATATTGCACGCTGCAAAAATATAAACAAAGTGTAAATTCCTGATTATAGCTGGAATGATTCTTATGATTATTATAAATATCGTTATGGAGATGAAATTATACTAAAATAAACTTAAAATAAATAGAAATTACGGTACAATATTTTATGAAGTTCGCTCCATAATAGGTTGGTGTTGGGTATATAAGATTCGTCACATCTTACTTGTTTTTATTCGTGATGTGAATTTTGTATATAGAATAGATAAAATTTTTGTAGTGTGAGTTTATGTACATGTTTGCAACATTTTGAATAACGGACTATTAATTAAACCGATTAACAAATAACGATTTGATGATTTAATTAATTCCAACAAAAAAGAAACTTCCATGGTTTATATACATTTTATACATATGGAGGTCAATATTAAGTAGTAGAAGCTAGAAATAGCCTATATTATCGATTTTAGCATTAGTGTGAAGAAGTTTATTAAACTGATACTGATGTTTTAAATACAAAAATTTAGTGGATCAGTACTCAGTTTTTAATACCTTGGGTACAAAAATCGATAAAGTTAAGATGACTAGCCTGATCTATAGTGAGTCATTAGTTAGAGACACTGCCCACTAAGTTCTGATGATTCATCACTTTGACTGCTCTTGGGCTTTCTTTTCATATGCCATATTATATATATTATATATCGTTACCTTAATATAAGAAGGCCCCAACTCATTATTTTTGGAAATTCGTTTTTTGATTGATTCTTGTAGAATGGTTGCTAATACACATTCTATTAAAATTTCAAGCAAATTAGATAAAAAATAAAGACGTTATAAGCAGAACACAAAAAGCCCTAACTTATACACACAATTTCTCGTAAACAAAAAAACACTGACTCATACATTTCTGCAGAAACGTACAAAGTAGGCATTGCATTTCTAGAATTGTTGTTGTTTTACATTGTGTATAACTGATAGAGCAAGAGCCGTTTATTTTCATTTGTGCGTTATAATTGTGCATATAAGGTGTACGCGTGTGTTGTGAAAGTATAAAAACTGAAAATATGAATGTCGGTAATGATAGTATCCGTACTAGGAGAATTAATCCAAATCAATCGGAATGGAAGTACAAAAGCAATAAAGTGAAGCGAATGAAAGGTGAAGAATATTTGGGTATAACAAATAATTCAATTTCCGTAAAGCAAGCACGACATCAAGGTTTAACCTGTTCATCAAATTATTGTTTAAAAAGTTCATTAAGACACTGCTCGCAATTCAGTGAAAATACGCGAAAAGAAATATTTAATTTGTTTTGGAAGATGTCGTGGGAGCAAAAAAAGCAATATATTGTAGGCCTTGTTTTAATGAAGGAGAAAAAGCAATGTTTCGTTGAATCTTCAAATCGAACTCAATCGAAGGCATATTTTTTAATGAACAATTCAAGTCGATTGCAAATTTGCCGCCAAATGTTCCTTTCACAAAACCGATATAAGTGCCGAATATGAGCCTCCACCGCAAAGGAAAAAGTCCATTACCAGAACCATCACACCTGGTCAACTTTACGCCAAAAGAATAGAAATATCGAAAAAGAAGTGGGATCACTTACATATGTATTTCCATCTGAATTCCTCGTTTAATTTAAATATAGAAGTTTTTTGACAACGTTTGTGTAGCTATATTATTTCAGCTCTTATTAAGTTTTTTCCTTCTCCTGTAAAAAGTGTTTTTGATGAGTTGGGGCCTTCTTATATTAAGGTAACGATATGTATCCTTAATTCTTCAAGGTTATGAAAGTATACAATGATAATCAACGCATTGACAGAGAATGGGGAACGTATTGTTATTTTAAAACTGCATGTACTTTCTTGAGAAAATATCTTAGTTCATAATGGCCGGCAATATTAACAGCTTAATTAATTGTTCCAAAGTATATCTGACTCAACTAAACCCTCCGGATTAAAATTGTTCGTCTCTCAATTGCTCCTGTGTAGGATGCCCGTTATAATATACTTATGGCCAGCTTTTAACTTAAAAATTAAAGTGTTTTTAAACTTAAGTTCTGTTTAAATGCCAAATTCGTTTTTATAAATCTTATTTAAATATAACTTAAACCTCTGACTACGTCCATTTAAATACAACTTTTGACAGTTCTGCAAATTATGAAAATTGTGCATTGAAGTTTTTTTTATTATTTGATAAAAATATTCAATAATTAAACTAGCCGCGAATAAAAACATTGTTCTACTAAAACATTGAATTTAAATGAAGAGGATATGAATGATGCAGCTTTTGTTCATTTAAGCAATGTATACACGATCGTCAGATATTACAACATTGTCAGATCTAGCAATGTGCTAGCAATGTACCGACATTGAAAAATTGTAAGCAAAAGGTAAATTGTCAGTTTAGACGACTGTAAGAAAACTAACAATTTCATTGGCACACAATGAAATTATCTGTCAACCAAAATTGTCAGTTCACACGGTTGTCAGATTGTTGTGTGGCATTGTCAAATTAATTTTGCAGCAATGTCTTTAAAAATTTTAAATATTGTCATGAAACAAATGAAGATGAAGAGCAATTGAAACCATTTTATCTGTTTATGTTCTAGAGGATGAAGACAAAATAACAAAAGAACGCCGCAAAGTTTGGGTGAAGGATTGGGTTGGGTTAATGCACACTTTAATTTAATTCTTTTATTTTCTTCCACTTTTTTCGAAAATTTTATTTATGCACCCTTGTTTGTTTATTTATGTATATACAGAGTTGCATTTAGAAATAATTTCTATGACAATGCTGCCATTGGCAGATGCATAAACTTTGCACATATGCCAATGAAAAGTGTTTGACAATTGTCTTAAAACAATGACAATGACAAAATTGTGTGTTTATACGATTGTTAGATGTCTGACAATATATGTGTCTTCCAATGTACTGAAAATGCTTTTTCTTACAACGTTGGGAGACAAAAATTTTAAGTTCACGGACAACGTTGTAATATCTTACGATCGTGTATACATAGCTTTAGTTTACAACAATGAAGAAGTTGTTTATATTATCTTTTGACATTCAATAGTGCTACCATAGTTTTATCATAATTAAATACCAAACTGAAAAAATGAAACCATATTTAAATAAAACTTAAGTTTAAGAAAAAATTAACGAATTTCATATTTAAATAACAAGTTAAAAACTGGCCATTATACATATTTAAAATCTTTGACAGTCCTAATAAACAGTTATAGAGAAATTCCATATGAAAACGATCAAAATTGCCAAATTTTTGGACGACCCCTCTCCGATTTTAAAATAAATAGTCTCAATCGATTGCCCAGCAAAAAATAATGTACCTACATATTTTTTTTTATAGTGACTGGTTTAGTGGTGGTGTACACCAATGTCATGTGACAAAATTGAAGAATTCTTCATAAGGGACCTCATTGAAAATTAAAAAAAACTACTAAAGCGATCGCAACGAGTGATAGCTCGTTGGAAAGGTATTAAATCAGGCTTTAATTGAAAAATAAAATTTTCCTAATTTTTCTTAGAAATTTACCTTTAAATTTTCCCATGAAAATTAAATTTTCCGATTTTCCACAGAAGCTCCTAAATTTTCCGGCTAATTTTTTTTTTGGATTCCTCATAATTTTTGCTTTAAGAATCAGCAATAAAAAAAATCGGCCCCAACTCCTTGTTTGGACAGGAGAAGAGCATTTAAGAGACCACCTTGTTAAAAATACGTTTTAAAAATTATTTTACAGTTAAAAATACATTTATGAAGAAAAAATCTTTCTTATTTTGCTGCTTATACTTAATTACAATATTTATTAAAAATTTCAATTGTCTTGGCATCATTATAAAATTAAAGTAACTTTAAATTTAGCACGTCGGCAGACGAAGAGTACCGCTTTACAGTAATTGACATATCAGACATATTTGGTATGAAGCAATGAAACTTTTGCGTTCCAGTTATAGTTTTGACATTATTATATCTGTTTTGAATTCGCCGCTCCATGGCATGGTGTTCTTTTTGAGTGCATAAAACTGTGTTAATGGCAATTTCCTTGCTTTGAATCCACGAAAACAAATGTTGTACATTTAAGATCTGGTCAGTATATGGCCTTTGAAAACTTGCCGTAGTCGCCATGCGTTTTAGGGTTCCCCCTAACGCATCGCATGGGCCCTTACCGTGGGACGTCGCGAAAAAGTGCCACTCGACCTTGCAGTTTTGTTCTTCTTCAATTATGCAAAGATTGTAAAAATTTTATTTATTCTTGTACTGAGAAGCCGCGCCGTCTGAGAAAAACGTTACTTTGTCGATTGCATCGAATTTTGATCTTAAGAATTCAAACATTTTCATTTGAAATAAATAAACGGACACATAATTATGAGCTAAACTCTCCACGACAACAACAAGGCTTACGGTCTGTAGTTCGTTATGTTCGTTTTTGAAATAAATGCAAAAAGGATGCACCGTGCACTGGTCGTTTGCCCAGTGATAAGCCTGAATTTCATCCTGAACGAGAAAAGTGTAATTCTCGGCATCGGCATTCCGATGGTCAATATGTCTTTGAGTCCTTTTAATGAGGCTATTACCACATGGGAAAATTTAAAGGTAAATTTCTAAGAAAAGTTAGGAAAATTTTATTTTTCAATTAAAGCCTGATAGGAATAGGAACCTGTAGATCATTTCGAGGCTATTAGCAGTTTTAAATGGTCACTGGGCGAAAGGACTTCAATTCAACAGTTACTGCCGCAGTTGCCTAAATCGCAGAAAGGATGTACCAATAGTACATCTCCTCTGCGACACTTCATCTACTAAATACATCAGGCATCAGAATGTGCGATTTAATAGGATACATGAACAAGCAGCTTGGATTTAGGTTATTACTAATTTGTTCAGATTTCTTTTCAACAACTTTAATGTTTCCACATTTTTGCAATATAAGATTATATAAGATCAACCATCTACTTACTTACTTATGCACTCAGTGATTCAAGAATGCACCACATAACACTGATCTATCAAAAAATTTGTTCTTTAATTTTATTTATCACATATTTCATAGAGAAATTATTTAATCATAAATGTAAAATAATTCTTGAGGATTACGAATATTTTTTGAAAATTTTAATTTGCGGAACCAGAATTAATTTTTCTGACCTTAGAGCCTTCAAAAAATCCTTTTTAATATTTCTAAATTTACATTTTACTTTTAATATATCCAAGTCATTATTGATGGTTTAATTCCTTATGATGTCTCATTGATATTGATTTAAATCAAAATATTATAGTTACGGGTTTGCAGTAAATACTATTGGGGGATTCACAAGGTGTCATAAAGTCATATGTCTTAAAATAATAACATGAAAAAATACGACTGCTGTGAACAACCCCTCATAATTCAGTGTGCTATTTTGAATTTAAATCAGCTGATTTAAAACAAATATAAAAATTAATATTGTTTTCCACAATGCCAAAAATAAGTGAAAAAACTAAAATAATAGCCAGTTTGTGCGAAAAATACATTTTAGATGTTGTGATGGCAAACTCAAGTAAATAAACAAAAAATTTTCTCTTCTGATTAATTACGACAGCACAATAAACATATCAAGCAAAGTTTTATTAATTTAAGACACTTTTTGTTTACAAAGCAACAACAATATTTTTAAACCATTGTAAAATGTTAGAACATTATGACAATATAACATGATAGCACACCTTGTGAATACCCCATATGTATATATCCATTTATGGATTATTCACCTGTAATACCACCACCGTAGTTTTGAACAAGTTACCATACGGTTTATACGGTTTTTTTGAACACTTGAAAAAAGAAAACAAACAAGTAGTTGATATCTTTTTTTTCAAATTAAAAAAGTTAAAATAAAAGCTTGAACAAATTGGTTAGGCTTTGAGTTATTGCTGTTGCTGTCGGTGATAACTTTTCGCAATTTATCCATTTTAACCCTTAAGCGAACACCAGGGCCAGGTCAGGCATTTTTGAACATTTTTATAGTTTTTTACTTAGATAACTTAGGCGGAGCCTCTTAACTATTTATTAATTCCTCAATAAAGGTGTTTTGTACAAAAAAATTAAAAAAAACTTGAAATGTTTTATCTCTAGGCGTGTTAATTACTCTCAACATGTTTGTAACACCAGCGCTCAGCCAGGTACAAAATGCAGCAAATAAAATCAAAACAAAAGAGAAAGAGATTAAACCGATAAAAAGCAGAATGAATGTGCTTGAACGTTTCAGAAATTAGTTTTTTTTTTGTTGTTGTGTTGGCAGTTAACAAGTGTTAATAGTGTTACAATGAGTACTAAATTAGACAAAATCTTTGAAACAGTTTCAAAATCTCACCCTAATTATGACAGAGGCAATTGCCAATGATATAGAAAACGAGAATGAAGTTGATGGAAATGAAGACAATGCTTCTGATATTGGAAACGAGTTAGAAATTGATAATGAAATTGAAGATTTTTAATTTAAAGCCATACAAATTATAAAAAGTTCCAGCTAGGCCCTGGGGTTCGCTTATGTGCACACAATTTGGTGTTCGCTTAGGGTTTAAAGATGGGATCTCATCATCTACGTCAAACTTCCAACCCTATCTATTCTTTTGCAGATAATAGCAACATTTGCCATTCATATAGTATATTCAACTATAGCCCCTTTGAGGTTGAGGAAAAACATTAATGATACACTTAACCAAGGTCTTGTGACAATCTCTGAATGGGGGAATGGGGTCACCTTTAACACGCGTAAGATACAATGTTGTATGTTAGAACGTAAAAGCACGACAGATCATGGTGCTTCATCTATTTTTATGGGCAGTGTAAATATTAAGGAATAAGACTCTTTTGATATTCTGCTATGCGAAGGTGCTTATCGCTGACAGTAGGGTATCTAACTCTATTGATTCACTGAAGCATTGCCGCAATGTGGTTTGTATTTCACTGTTCTATCGTTACTATAATAGAATGTGTTCTGGTGAAATTATGAAAATTGTTTCCGAAGTCCTTAGTTATTTACGCAATACACGTTGTTCAGTAAGGGGCTCAGCCATTTATTGTCGACTGGATAGTGGATCGCACAACACATTACAGGAAAAATTCGTTCTTTAGCCGTACTGTCCGTATGTGGAATAAACTTCTTGCAGAAGTTTTCTCTGCCACTTTCAATATAGGAAAATTCAAATCAAATGTTCTCAAATATTACTCCCTCTATCCTCTCTTCCATAACCTATTTTCCTTGTTCCAACACAATGTATTGTACCAAATCAAAATATGTATTTATTCTAAATTGAAAATAATAAAAGACTGAAAAAATTTGTGAGTTTTGAACAAACACAACACACACATTCATATACAAAGTATAATTTTCCAAATAAATGAAAAAATGCATTAAAAATGGATTATGTACATACGTATGTATGTATGTATATAGAATTACGTGAGTAGCAAGCAGTGAGATTGAATCCTCCTAAACCCATCGTATGACCAAAATAAAGCCTTTATTGTTTGTTTTGTTTTTAATTTTTTCATGTTTTTCATTTGATTTTTATATTAGATATACAATTGCCGAGACGCTTTCACCTGTCTAATACCCTAAAATAAAATTTTGTTTTGTTTTCATTTATTTTGCAACAAATTGTATAGAATTTTTGTTTTGAATTTTTGAGATCAAACACTATTTTTAAGCAAATTTAGTTCAATTAGTAAAGAAATTTTATTTGTGTATATTAGAAGTAAATGTTTAATTTAATTTTCTCTTTTATCAATATTGAGCTTTCATATGAAAGAAATTTCAGTAGTTTTTCAACCACTATGTAGTCTTTAATTGGTGTAAACGTCTTATTCCTACTTTTACCAGAAATTTAACCAAATACAAATATTGTGATCATTTCCATAAATTTTCAGAAAATTTACTAACATTTAATTGTTTTTACATTCATGATATTTTGGCAACGTGGACTTCATTTCAACCCATTTAATTTACCATCATATACTGCTAGACTGGCTTTTATTAAGCTTCCTACATTTATCCTGAATGTTATTAATGGTGATATATGCTCTGGTTTTCTAATCAATGACATCTCTTTCAACATTCCCTAACGTTTATCTCGTTATTTTGCACCTCTATCTGTGAAATTTTATAGAGCCAATTATGCTGACGCTGATCCCCTAAGAAGAACGTGCAATCAGTTTAACCAGTTGCACAGATTTATTGATATTTCGTTAAATGTTAATGTCATAAAACAATTAATAATTGTTTTCTTAAACTAATAATTACTTGTTACATGTATTTTATTCCCATATGTTAAATAATATTTTGTAAACTGTCTGTAAGGAATTAATTTCCATAGACAAATTAAGTAAAATAAAATAAAAAAATAATTGCCGTATAACCGATATTAGTATGATTTCTGGATTAAAATTGCTGAGCTATATAAAAGTTGTTTCGATATCGATATTTATTAAACATTTTTGTGGGTTTGTTATTCGGAAATGGTTTTTATATGACAGCTATGAAAAATTATGGGCCGATCTTCTTAAATTTTGGAATACATAGTGATTTTTATACACATGAGGACATTTGACGTCGAATTTCAACGTAATAACGGCATATTTAAGTTATATATTAGTACTAACGTAGATTTCGGAAGTGGGCCTTATATGTGGGATATAGTCAAATACACACCGATATTCTCGACATTCAGTAGTTTGCTTTTGGCACGGATGTAAATGATCCGTGTAAATTTTTGAATCAGTACCGTTATTTATAAGAGATTTATGAGTATTAAAGTGATTTTCGGAAGAGGCCTTCATATGGGGGATACGATTAAAAATGGACCGAAATTCACAAAATTTTTAGGATAATTTTTGCATGATCTGCGGAAAGTTTTGAGTCGGTATCGATATTTATACGATATATATAAAGATAAATGGCTTTTTCGGATGTGGTCCTTGTATGGGAGCTATGACCAATTCTGGGCATACCACCATACAATTTAGTACAAAAAATTATTTGCCTATAAAGATTATTTATGTCAAATTTTACCCGTTTAACATTATTTAGTGTAGTTGTATGGGGTCTATGGTCAAACATAGACCAAACTAAAAAAAACAGTTTTGCGATTTCTGTTTGCATGAAACTTATTTTTGCTGAATTTTGTCTTGATATTCCAATTTTATATGCTTTTATGTATAATTGAGTAATATTTCGGGAAGATTTTTGTATGGTGGCTATGAGAAATCATGGACCGATTCTTACTATTTTCCGCACACTTTCTTCTTTTATCATACAAACAACGCATACAAAATTTCTTGGTTTTATCTGCAATATATTTCAAAATATTGCAATAAAATGGACGAAAAATATCAAATTTTTATGGAGGTTGTCTCACATATTGGTCCATAACTCTGGTTGGCAAAAACCGATTTTGCTGATTTTCAATATCAAAGTTACCTGCAAAATAAAAAATATTTGTCTGGAAATTTCGTTTAGTTAAGTTGTATAGTTTAGACGTGAGAGTGTTTTACACAGACAGACAGACGGACATGGCTCAATCGAGAATTTCGTAAGGACCAAGAAAATATATACTTTGCTGGGTGTCAGATGGGTATTTCGCAGTGTTACACACGGAATGAAAAACTTATATATATGTACTCTCATTCACCACTTATGGTGGTGGAGGGTATAAAGCAAATTGAAATTAAGAAATGTTAATTAATATTGGGAATATACAAATTGAAATTGAGAATTCGAAATTGATATTGAGAAAACACAAAGTGAACTTAAAAAACAATTTGAAAATTTTCAACAAATTTTTATTTCTCAATTACAATTTTTATTTTCTCATTATCAATTTGGATTTCCCATTTGCAATTTGTTTTTTTTTCAATATCAATTTGCTTTTCTAAATTTCAATTAGTTTTTTCTTAATATTAATTTGGATTTCTGAATTTTAATTTGTTATTTCTCAATATAAACTTGGAATTTCTCAATTTCAACTTGAAAAGGGGTAGTCATCGAGTACCAGGAAACGATATTTTAACACTAATTCTCATATACTCATAAAATGTGTAGGATGTTAAATGTTTCCGATTGCCAGACAATTCTTGCATTTTGTACGCTTTTCTTATTTCTGTGTGTGCCGTATACATCAGTTCATTTATGTGTTGTGGTTTTTTTAATTTTTGGGTTACTTCCTGTAGCTGATGAACGTCTATTTTTATAAAGCTTTTTATAGGGGGTTTTCTTTAACTCTTTTCTGTGTAAAACTGTGTGTGAATTTAAAACCGTGCCATAAATTTGTATAATAATAAAGGGTGACTTTTTGGCAACTTTATTTGTGGTAATACTGTTTTTGGAAGCTCAACTGTTTTCGTGTAACATGTTACTGTTAAAACATGTTCAGTTTGGTCTATAATTTAACCATGAATAAAACTACAAGCGAACAACGCTTGCAGATTATTGAATTTTATTACTAAAATTCAAGCGTCGTAAAATGTTATCGGAAAATTGTGTTCAACAACGAAGCTCATTTCTGGTTGAGTGGATAAGTAAACTACAAAAATGTCCAGTTTGGTGCAAAGAGCAACCACGAGCATTGCAAGAACTGCTAATGTATCCTGAAAATGTACTGTTTGGTTTAGATTATGGGCCGGTGGAATTATTGGACAGTATTTTTTCAGAAACGACTAAAGCAGGAACGTTACTGTGAATGCCGTGCGCTACCGTGCGATGAATACAATTTTCTTTTTTCGCCCAAAATGGAAGAGCTGGACTTGGTTTCAACAATACGGTGCCACATGCCATACAGCACGCGAAACAATGACCCAATTGAGAGGTGAGTTCGGTACACAGTTTATTTCATGTTTGGGACCGGTCAGTTGGTTGCCTATATCGTGCGATTTAACGCCTAAAGACTATTTTTTGTGGGGCTATGTTAAGGCTCACATCTATAGGAACAAGCCGGATATGGTTGGTTGACGCACTGATTGATTGCTAATATTAAAGAATTTATTCGTGAGATAAAGAGTATGCTACAATTGAACCCAGCGTATGAACCATTTGAGGCGTATGCGTTTTTTGTTAAATAAAATCCGAAAAGTTCTTAAAAACTCACTTTACAATGTATGTATACATATACTTAAGTATAAGTGCAAATGTAAAATTCGGCTCTATTTTGTTTTGTTTTAGTGGCCCACGGCATTTGGTGAAAATTAATATGAAATATAGGGCTAAATATTTGTGGGTGTGCAAGAGGGACTGTCATAAATATTGTTTTAAATATTTTTTTCAAACAATGTAGAATGCTTAAAATAAAACTATAAGAGAGAAATGTTGTCAAAAGTATGGTCTAGTAATGGCCTCGAAATAATTTCAACTGCTTGGGAAAAAATCGGCTAAAAGGCGAAAAAAAAACACAAGAAGTGGAAGCAGTACAAGAAGACTTTGAGGAAACACCAAAAATCTCAGTAAATCCCACCCAGCATATTTCTTTACATTCATATTATCTATTATAATTAATTTATTGTTAAAGACTGTTTGTCTTTACTTGCAAAGTTTGACACATCAAAATGCCTCGTCAGTTCATTGCGTTCATTTAGTTATTATTAAACCCAACACACAAAGAAAATTATACCATAAACACGTTCATTCTTTAAGAACACTCTAACAAGTGCAAATGTACTCAGACATTTGAGTTGAGAAAAATATTACTAATTCATTATTAAAGCAAAATTTGAGATCCACACATAATTTTCTGCTTCAATTTGCAATCTATAACATTAACATGATTGTTAATATTGCTCAAAACATGAGTATTTGATTTTTCCTGCCCAAACAATTTAGGACATGTTAAATTTTCAAAATTAAAACAATTAAGTTCAAGAATGATAAAATAAAGATTACGCCATGCGCATCATTTCCCGTTATGTGACGTAGAAGGTCCATTCTAAGTGTTACCAAGAATTTTAGAATTAAAATTTCTTGCGAGAAATTTATGTTTTATGTGATAGTTGGCAACCTTGCAATTGAAATCTCTGAGAGTTCTAAAATAAAATCTGTTTAAAAAAGAAAAACAAACAAAAAAAACAACAAGAAATATAAATATGAAGAGTGCAGTGAGCAAATGCAAGCAAAACATGAGTAAAAAAAACAAGTGAGAAAAAATTAGCCAATAGAAACACAGAATGTGTGACGTCACAGGGCCAAAATGCGCAGAACATTTTAAAATTTTACGCGCGTTGGCGTAATCTTTATTTTATCATTCTTGATTAAGTTTAAGTTTTATTATTACATACATATGTTTGTTATTAGTATATGTGATATGAATTTAGAAGTTATTATGAAACTTTGTCGTTTTTGTGAACTATCAAAATTTTTTTATATTTATTCGACATGAATAAATAAAATACGCACAATCTTTCGCTTACAATTGTTATGAATTTTTTTGTGGCGAGTTCGAGAATTTAAAATATTGATGCCCTAAACTAAATAATTTTTAACTGTATATGAAATCATGCTATTAATACGCTCACAACTGCGTGAACAAAATTTCAAATCCACATGAGTCTTACGAATATTTATAAATTGTCGTTCCTTGTTTGACTTAAACAATAACAGCTAGTTGACTGTTAGTTTTGTTCATTTTTAGATAGAGCAATTCTTGCACATTGGGACATTAGGCATTCTAGAAAGGCCAAAATTTACTTATAGATATTGATTTTTTAATCTTGTTACGAAAACTTGTTGTTAAAAATACATGTTTTTTGTTTAAAGAAAAAAAAATTATTTATGTTAAAATAGGACTAATGGTAAATAGGACAAGAACATCCTCACTTAGTGTGTTTTATTCAGTCTTAGCGCAAATTTTATTAGTATTTTATATATTGCTTAAAGAAAAAAACATGCAAGTTACTTAAATTTACATATATGTATGTCTATAGGGATTACTTGTGTCGAATCTTAACCTGGTATCAATATTTATACCAGGTTTAGACGTATTGAAGTAAATTTTAGAAGTCGACTTTATATGGCGTCTATGGCCAATCATTGTAACGAACCTAACCGTATCGGTCTAACATTCATGGGGCTGCTACCTATATATATACCGGCCGTGCTCAATGAAAATGGGGTGGTTCTTTCCCCTATCATGTTAGTTTACGGTTCACCACACTATATAAAAAAAATTAGGTAGCTTTATTCGAAAACCGACTTAAAAAAAAATGTAATAGAAATAAAGATATAAAGGAAAACAAGCAAAAAAAAAATAATAATTTGAGAGAAACCAAATTGAAGAGGGATAGGTGTAGTTTCCTCTTCGATATTCAATACCCACCCTAACCATTTTATCGTAGTATATAATAATAATTTAGATAGCCCAAAGTATATCTATCTATCAAATGACCTTAACCTTTCGAGAGATTAAAATTAAAATTCTAACAAATCATCTTGCTATTAACAACCATAATTTTATTATTTAAACAAAAGAAAAATATAGTTATTTTAACTAAATAAAAAAAATTGAAATTAACAATTTTAAAATTAATGAAGAATAAAGTAACGACAGCAAAAAAAAATAATAAAAAAAATTAAAATAATAATCTAAATTCATATGCCATGTTAACAACATAACCAAATAAAATTGATAAAATTTATATTTATACTTTTGAAATTTGAAATGTAACTGTTTTTGAAAAATTTTTGTTTATGTTGTTAACATTTTATTCTATTCTAATGGTTATATTTATTATGTAAAAATTATATTATATTTATGTATCTATATTATGTATTTATTTGAATTTATAAATGTTAATTTTGAGTGAAAATAAATTATATAAATAAAATTACGTTTAACTCACCACAATTTTTCCCACGTAGACTTCAGGCCTGATGTCGATGGAACTTGAGTTTTCTTTTCTTTCAACGTTTGTTATTTTTAAATGTAATTAAATTTTCACTCAATTGTTATAGATTGTATGTTAAATTATTTGAATGAATGTTATGTCAGAGTATTTTATTTGTTTGAGAAATTATTTTATGTCATTCTGTAATGTAAACTAATTTATATTGACGTAGATTGATAAATAAATTAAATCCTAATTTTTATATTAAACAATAATTTGTATTAGGAAATAAATAACAGATTGTGTATGCAAAATTATGAATTTAAAAGAAAATTGTAAGATAAAATGTAAGTTAAAATTTATAATAAGTACTAAATGAATTATTGGATATATTGAAAATGATTAAAATTGTAGTATCAGGGAGATTTGCAATAACAGCAAGGATTCAAGAATTCCACAGTTACACTGAGAATCTTGATCCATTAAAAGTTATATTTGGTATTTGTAAGTCCGGTTTTATGTATGTATATGCTGTGATGATTCGAATTCTTAAGGGATATATAAAATCTTTGTTTTATCTTTTTTTTCAATTTTCTTCTTTAAAATTTGGAAATCTTGCTTCAAAAGAAATCTAAGTTCAGTTGTCCCTGTTTCCAAATGGTACACAGGGATCTCAAACCAAAACCAATGATGAGTTCTTTTAAAAAAAAATACATGTTGCTAAATAAACAAAGAAATAGCTATCTCGATTCCAAATTTCCTTACCAAATGATAATCTTTTTTCTCCTTTTTCCTCAATAGTAAATTCCCTTTAATTGTAATAGTAATTCAATTTCCCGTTGGTTGAGCACAATAAAAATGAAAAAAAATTTAAACTTGACACAACCGATTCGAATAAATTTTCACACCACAATAAAAATTTTAAATTTTTTTTTTCAAAAAAAAAAAATGTTTGAAATTTAATTTAAATTTCAAAGCCTATATGTTAATTTAACAAAAAATTTCCAAAGTGTTTTTTTTTTAATTTAAATTTATAAACAGTAGTGTTCAACCAACAACCGATGCCTCACAACATGGACATCTTTAAAAGAAGTCTATATTTTTAAAATTTATTTATATAAAAATGTTTCGAATAGGCTAACTCTTACTCATACTGAAAGATATGTTATAAGTTTTATCTAACACAAGAGATGCTCTTAAAAATGCAGTCAATATTAAAATAAAGTTCAAAGGTCAACTGTTCAAAAAGTTATTGATAGCAGTAAAGCTCAAGGAAACATCAAAACTTTTAAACATACCGGTCGACCACGTGCTCTAATTGATAATATGGTGCGCAAAATAATCAGAAAGGTCAAGAAAACTCCAAAGTATAGCGCAGTGAAAATATCTAAAGACATTTCTAAGACACGTGATAACACAGTAAGCACTTCGACCATTAGAAGACGGCTAAATATATTAGAGGTCCGCAATTATTTATAAAAGATTAAAACGTATATTTATCGCATAAAGATTATAGACAACTAACAACATATTTTTCATACAAAATATTTTAGAAACACAAAAGTCAGAAATATTACAATAAAATAAAAATACCTATGGGTTCTCCAGCTTCTCCAATTATAGCAGATATAATTATGGAAGAACTACTTGATACATGTATTAATAAATTGTCTATTAAACCAAAAATTATAACAAAATATGTGGATGATTTATTTTGTATTATTTCAGATTATGAAATAATAACAGCCGTATTTATAAAAAGTTACAACAGCTTTACCAACAGTTTGTTAGCTTAATTTACTGAAACTGTATTTATAAACGATTATTAGCTTACCAAACGTTTCGTAAGCAGTTGTTAAATCGTCAAATTTTAAAGTTGGTTCGACCGTAGTTTAAGAGTACTGTAACGTGACATTTCTTATGATTTATTTACATTTTGTGCATTGTGTTTCTTTTAAAAAAAAGTTATAAATAAATTTTATTTCAGTAACATAATGGAAACCTTAAATTTAATAAAAAGGATTGGTAAATTCAAGTGCTAAATAAAAAATATTAATTTTTATGTGTCAATTAATGTATATTTTTTATTTCAATAGAAGTGTTAAAACAAATTACAAATCGCCGTCAACCAAAAATTTATAAAAAAGGATAGAATCCTTTTCAATTCAAGAGTTTTCACTTCTTCGGGTGGTTTAATTTGTGGTGATTCTTCCAAGGTCTAAAAAACAATTTTTTTTAAAATGTGGTTGCATTTATTTAAATTATAAATTAAAAACTGTCTACTTACTTCTAGCAGTATGTCGTCAGAATCGAATTCGTTCGAATCCACTGCAATTTCGTTAGGAAGCCAAACCGAAATGTCGTTGCTGCTGATGGGTATTTCCTGAGGTTGTGAACTACCACCAGTTTTTTTTAATTCTTTCCGTTGCTCGGCAGCTTCCTTTCTTGCTGCTATTATGGTGCCAGTCCATTGTGTTTTCAACTGAGAGATCGATCGCTTACCGCCCGTGCATAGATCATTGAAACTAAGAGCAAACAAACACATTATAACCAACCTGTCTAGTACTTCATCCCATGCTTTCCTTTTTGCACAATTGGTGTTGGAGTAAGTGTTTTTGTTTTCAATACTGCTGACCTTCTTCCGTATTAGTTCTTTTAGCAGCATCTATAAGAAAGTTTGAAGCACATGTTTAAGTACCAATTTTTTTTATCAACAAATATTTTAGAACTTACCTTGTCTTCTTCGTTCCAATTTTCGGATCTTTTTCGTTTGCAATTTTCCATTTAATATTTTTAAAAGAAAACACACACTTTTCTTACTTTAGAAATTAATTTGAAATATACAAAATAAACAAGTGATGTGTAAATAATCAAAACAAATGAAAGATACTCGTTATTTATATACGTTTATTTTGTCAATTGAAAACTTTTTATATAAATGTACATTTTGTTTCTTTTTTTATTTTATATTTATATTTATTTAAATGTTCATATTGTTTTTTGTCCACTTTTGTTGAAATAAAGTATATTAAATATGTTTTCTCCTAAATACAATTGAAAAAATATGAAATGTACGATTACTTTATGAATCGCTTAAATATTATAATGCATCACTATAACAAAAGTGACAAATGAAAAGACAAATGTTGCCAGCATTATATAATAAAATTCGCTAAAGTGTTTATTAGTTACAAAGCTGTTTATAAATATGAATTTTTACCAAACGTTTATTAGTGCTAAAGTCTTTTGTAACTAATGTGTGCTTTAAGTCATTATTAAGAAATTTTTATAAATACGGCTGTAAATATATTAAACATATTTAATTCTTTTCACCAAAATATTAAATTTACAATTGAAAAAGAATCTAATAATAAACTTCCATATTTAGATACAATAGTAATTAAAAAGGGAGATAAATTACTAATAGATTGGTATCAAAAACCAATTACATCAGGAAGAATTATTAATTATTATTCTAAACATCCAAAGAGAGTTATTATAAATACAGCTAAAAACTTAATAGATAAAGTTCTAAATATTAGTAACAAAATATTTCATAAAAATAATAAAATAAAAATCAAACAAATATTAAAAGATAATAGTTTTCCAAATGAACTAATTTATAAATTAATAAGACAATATAAAAGACCAAAAAATAATAATACAAATATAAATTCTGAACCTAAAATTTATAAATCTCTAACTTATATTCCATTAATTTCTGAACGACTAGAAAATTCAAAATTTGATGACAGGAATAATTATAAGATAGCCCACAAAGCTTATAACACATTAAATAGTAAAATAAAGGATAAAACATTAAAATTAGATAAATCTAATATTGTTGATAAAATACCGTGTAAGGGTAAAAATAATGAAGAATGTAATAAAATATATGTAGGTACAACTAAAAATAAATTGAAAACTAGATTAGCTGGACATAAATCTGACCAAAAACACAAACATACTTCTTCTCAAAAAACTGCATTAACATCACACTGTTACAATTTAGATCATTATCCAGATTTTGAAAATACTACTATATTAAATACAGAAACAAATTATAAAAGATGATTTATGTTAGAAATGTTACAGATTATTAATGTACCGATAGAAAAGAGAATTAATTTTAAAACTGATACAGACCATGTAGCTCAAAATTACAGACATTTAATTTATAAGAATAAGTTTAGAAACTAAAAATATTACATATAGAATTTTTCATTTATTATTCCAAACAAGTTTTTTATATATATATCATAAATGTATATCATTATTGTAAACTTTTCAGTTTCTGTTAAAAATTTTTTCAATTTCATATTTCAATTATTATTTTATTATAATTCAAAACTTGTATTATCCCTGAAGAAGCTATCCATTGTGATAGCGAAATATTGGAAATAAATATATATAAATAAATTGAATATTTTTATATAAAATTCAAGTGACCTTATTGCTTATAAAAAGAAGCTATTAAATATTGAAAAAGGTCAAATAAACGAACTAAATAATAAAAATAATAAAGTATATTTTTATAAAGTGGAATTCGATTGTTCTCCCACACCCTTCCTCAATTGCATTCCATTCGTAAAAGATATCGCAATTTCGTAAATTGGGGTTTCGACAGCGGCTTTGTCAAAACATCAGCTAACATATCATTTGAGGGACAGTATACGCATCTGATATCACCTTTATCGATATGATCCTTTACGAAATGAAGCTTAGTATCAATGTGTTTAGTCCTGGAACTTAGCTTTTGTTCTTTTATCATATGTAAGCATATGTAATCGCTTCTTTGCACGTTTCGGATAACGCAATAAATTCAGCTTCTGTTGACGACAGGGCAACAAGTGTTTGCTTTCTATATGACCAGATTATTGTACCGCCAATAATCTGAAAAACATAACCAGAGTTAGATTTTCTATCTAGCCTATCTTCTGCCCAATTCGAGTCTGCATATCCTATTAATATGTTTGGATTGACATTTCCATCACTCATTCTCAAAAAATATTTTTCAGTGCCCTTCAAATACTTAAGTGCTCTTTTCAACGCCGACCAATCTCCTTGAGTAGGGCAACTAACTTTACGAGCAAGTATTGAAACGCTTGTAGCAATATCGGGTCTTGAAAAAACACTTAAGTACAATAGTGATCCAATCAGTTTTTGATATTTTTCGTTATTTAGCATATTCTCAGATATTGAGAAATTTTTGAATCGTCTAAGCCAAATTCTTTAACAAGATCTTTGATATATTTTGAAATATTTCAATTCCCAAATAATGATTTGCCTTTCCAAGAAAATTTATTTCAAAATTTTGGGGCAACAATTTTTCTACACGAACTATACTTGTTTCTTTTTGACTAGCAACCAAAATATCATCAACGTAAATCAAAATATACACTAGATTAGAGGTCCGCAATTATTTATAAAAGATTAAAACGTATATTTATTGAATAAAAATTATAGACAACTAAGACAACATATTTTTTCATACAAAATATTTTAGAAACTCAAAAGTCAGAAAATGTTTGATTAGAATAAAATAAAAATAATAAAGTATATTTTTATAAAGTGGAATTCGATTATTCTCCCACAAAATAACCATAGACTTCATGGAAAAGTGCAAAAAAAAACTATATATTTCTGCAGTAAACCGTACTAAACGTAAAGACTTTGCAAAAGCTTACTTAATCTCTTTCTGGAATAATGTTATATTTAGTAATGAGAGTTTTTTTGGTCAAAATCAAGGTCTGGAGAACAATAAATAGTGATCTGCTTCCACAGAACCTTAGTGATACAGTGATGGTTTGGGGTTCTATGTTAGCTGCAGGACCAAGTAATCTTGTATTCATTTAAAGCACAATGATTAGCCGAGACTACTTACAAATATTAAAGAACAATTTGAAAGTAAGTGAAACGCCATGGGTGTTTCAGCAAGACAACGACCCAATACACACCACCACTTGGTGTTGGATGATGTTGATTTCAAATTAAGATTTCAGTTTATTATTATAGTAAAAATTACAGAAGTAAATAACTTTTAAAACAAATTACGAACAAAGCTAAAAAACTTTATATTGCATAAGTTTAATTTTCAAAAATTAAATTTTATTCCCCTTGTTAAAGTCACTTTTTACAAGTTTAAATATAAGCTACTAAAGACAAAAACCGCATTCAAAAGATGCGCCATCTGTTATGATCCCGAATTTTTAAGTTTTACAAACAATTTTAGAAAAACAGTTTTTCTGAAAAACCAAAATGTAGAGTGTAATTATTATTTTTAGTTCTTTAGCTTTTAAATTTTTGTGCATGTAATTAAAATTCATGGATAGGAATCAGCATTATTTAATATACGTATTTCTTTTAAGAAAGTTGATTAGTTAACTTATTTCTTTTAAAATGCGCGTTGATCATTTCATACTCTAAAACAATTTATTGACAATTTGCATTTCGTAAAGAATCGGTTTCCAAAAAAATAAATATGCATCCTTGTACATTTTCAATATGTTTGTTTTGTGGTAATTTTCATAAAATCATACTTTATCTTAAATTCTGGTGGTTTTTATTGATCCCTTGAAAATATATTTAAAAATACATACATATTTCAATTAAAATTTTCCTACAAAGTTTTATATGAATGTTTTGTAAAACGAATATGATGTTTCATAAATAATAAAAATCTTCTTATTAGAATATTGACAATTATATGAATTGTTGATTTAAAAATATTTAAAACTAACAAATTTAGTGATAACTATAAAATACTTTGGATATGGATATGGTTGAGAAAGTGTTTTCTAATTTATTTTCTAATTTATTTTCACAGTAGTTCAAGTGTTAAAAATTAAATACAAATGAATTGGATCAAACGAAAATATTTTTGCTCATTTTTTTATTCTACTTTGGTTAAATATGACACTGTGTCTTTTGTAATATTAAAGACTCGAGTCGATGAAGAGTCAAACCATTTTATATGAAATGACAAAAGCTAACAAATGTAACAAATAAATAAAGGTTAAGAAAGTCAAAATGAAAGCAGTATATTTGTGTTAAATTTATTACACACATCGTCATCATAAATCAGCAGGACATTACTTGGGTATGTTGACAATTACTCGAGTTTAATTTTGATCAAATAAATGTTGTATTTATATTATATTTATGTATGTACATTTATTATTATTCTAATGAATACCATTTGTATGTTTATGAAATGAAATCGATTTTAGTTAGTTTTTAGCAGGTGCCCCGATAGACTAGGCGATAGAGTGCTGGACTAGCAGTCAAAAGGTTGCGGGTTCGATTCCCGCCAAAGACTCTGGGTAGACGAGTCAGACATATGTAAACTAGTCAAACATTTGATAGAGAGCCTAATGGTGTGTTCTTTTTTGAAATAAAATGTTACACCTTTATTATGTACATTTTTATAATGTTTACCCCACATTTTAAAGATGTCGCATTTTTAATGGTCAGAATAGAACATAAAATTACAACATTGTAACACTGTTTTTCATGTCCAGCTGTTTTTGTTTTTTTTTTGTTAAAAAAGAAGAAGCAGATAGCTCCCTGGTAAGATCGCTTGAAATAAGATAATAATTTTTATCAAAAAGACCAATGGCACCTTCCCGACTAATACGCAAATTCTTCTTAAACTATAAAAATCATAATCATATAAAATATTTTATCATCATCAGATGATGAAGATAAATCCAACAAGTCATCCAAAATTTTTTCAGCACATAAAAAAGTACATAGTAATATTTTCCATTTTGTATATATTTTTTTTTCTTAACACAAATACACATTCATAAACAAAACAAATGTCAGTTGCAGCGATGCCAACTTAGCCCTTTTCGGGCTAGATTTAGCCGGATTTTAGTCACTCAAAACGCAAAAAAAAAGAAAATTGGATGTGGTTTTATATGGATTTTTTCCTTTTAGCCCTTTTTTCAAAAATGTTTACGCGTTTTGAGTCTCAAAAGTTGGCATCACTGGTCAGCTGTTTTATCGTGCGATTCTCCCCCTCAAAAAATACAGAGTGTGAAAGGTGCACCATTTTTTTAATTTATAGTGTGACATTTATAGAATGGAACACACTCCACTTTAGCAGTGTTGACATTTTTTCAGAAAAGAACACAAAAAAATTAAAAAAGATGCGAAATGGGAAAAACGTGTAACATTTTTGCCAGAAAAGAAAACGCCATAAGGCATCGCAATGGACCATATTGGTCTCTGGGTGAGGGTGTGAGGTGACTCATACCAGCCTTCCTACCTAACCTAACCTAACCTAGTTTTTAGCAACATCAGAGTCATATTGTTATAAAACTTTAAATCTTATAGTTATTCATAGCTGTATGCGTTTAAATATTACCGGATTTCTTGTGTTTTAATATAAAACTATTTTTATTTCGAACAAATAAGGAACTGTTTATCCAAATGCCACCTTTCTCGTTCATATCGTTGAGGCATTAATATATTTTAATTGGTAGGCCAAGAACATGTTTTAGAAAAAACTTAGTATTTTATGTATTCTAAATAAATTATTATTTTTAATCGATTAATCGAATAATTTCTTCTCTAATTCAAATACTATGAAAGTATTTAGACTAAGCTCATTCGTATTTTCTCAAACATACTCGTACACAAATAATGGACAAAGTTTCACTTACATAATTATCTAACATTCTATGAAATGTTAAAATTCAGGGATGCGCTGTGCGCGTTTTGTTCTTAATGAGAATTATCAACATAAATATTTATTTTTTTTAATTTTTTTGTGGTTTTTGGTATACGAGTATTTTTTTTTTTTTTGTTTAATATGTTTTTGACCTCATTATAACAAATTTGTAATGTAATCAAATGGCAAGCGTGTATCTGATGTCTACATGAATGAAAACAGAACAAAAAAGGAGAAATTTGGTTTAAAATGGAATCTACTTTTTGTATTTTTTTTTTCTATTTTATTACTAAATGCTACTGACATGGTTTAAGGCCATCATTGTAGATATGTATGTATGTACGAAAGAGGCGTAATTTCAATTATCTTACTGATTTACGCAAAAAAGGCGTTCAAGTTTGTTTTTAACATTAATATTCTTGTGAAAATTTTCGAAAATTCGAAATTATTTTGCTTAAATTTACTAATATTTAAATGTAATTTGTTGTTAAATTTTTACAGCCTTATGCAAAAAAAAAACTTAAAACATGCTGGCAAATCTCTGTTAAGTAAAATTCCTTAAAGTATCATGCAAAAACAACTTTTAGCTAAACACACGTCATGTAAGTCAATGATAACATCAAATAATTTATTTAATAATTTTAAATGACGTTAAAATATTTTATTGTTTTAACAAATGAAGTTTTGTGAATTTTTGTGTGGACTTTTACAAAAAAAAAAAATGGATACATGGATGTATTTTGTAATATGAAAATTAAAGTTTTGTAAAAGCATTTAATGAAAATAATTTAAATTGTATTAATTTTTTACATAAAAAGGCTTAAGTAGGTTTCAGTGGCATTTTTCAAATCGCATCCAAAATTGTATTGCTAGCGGAGTTTTAAATTCTAAGTAAAATTAAAAGAGAGTGAGCGGGGCTCTAAAGTTTGTAATATATTTAGCTTTTTCTTGAAAACTGTGTTTATTTCTTACACGATATATATATCAAAGACCTTTCCGAACGTGACCTACTTCTTTAAATCATCGTTTTGATCCGATATATTTTAAGAAATCTAAAAAATCCGGTGAAAATATCTATATGAGTAACTATATAAAACCACAAACTATGCGATGGCGGTATTCTGTAAACCACAGGTGGTCTAAAAGCCCAATCAAGTAATTTTTTTTATATAATTCGAATATAATTTTTTTCTTCGTCAGTAAGCTGGCAAGTGTTCAAAGTATATAGCGGTATATTTTTTTATTTAAATAATTATATCAGTGTTGTTTTATTGCCTTGAATACTTGTCATCTCATTTTTTATTAGTGCATCAACAGATTAGTTCATATTTGCTAGTGCAAGTGAACTTACTAGAAAAAAAGAAATAAAAACAAAGAGTTAAAAATTGTTATTGGTGTAATTAATATAACAAAGGTATGTGGAAATATTTCTATTTATAAATTTCGTGTAAGATGTTTTGTTTAAAAAAGAAACGCTATTTTGTACTCGTGTATTTTGTATGTGAAATTTTACTAAATTGTACAAGTTCTAATAGACTTTTAAATAAGAATTCCGCAGACTTCCACTATATTTTTTATTTTTTTGTATTTTGTATGGGGTATCAAAATTAGCTGCTAGTTTTTGCTTAAATTGTTTTTATTTGATTTATAGATCAAAATGTCCATTCCAAAATGGGAGCTATATAATATTTGGCTGAAGAAAAAACAAAAAAAGGAAAAAATTAATGCCGTTATACAGTAAGTGTTTGATAAAACTGGACATCGAAATAAGAAATCAGATATCCTTTGTAAGCCAATAAAGCAATCTGTTCAAATGTTTGTATGTAAACTAACAAAACAAATGGGCTCAAGCCACTCGTTCAAAATCCCAGTTTGAATTTAAAAATAAATATGAAAAAGCAAAGCGAACGAAAGTAGCACCTTTATTGGACACTTGGTCTTCAGAGGAACTTATTTTTGCTGCTGGAACAAGCCTTAATAAATCGGGAAAAAGAGATGCTGTTATCAAAATTTGTGACATATCGGCAGAAGTTTCTTTGCAAAGTTTGGTAGATCACACCTCAAAAAGGCTTTTAAAGCTGCAAAAAGAATTTGTAGAACAATACAAATGCTCTCAACTAATTTTTTCTTATAAATGCTGATGTGACGGAATAAGCAAGGTTTTAATGAGGGGGGAAAATAGTTCGGATGAATATCTGTTTCCAGTTTGTTTGGTTCCTGTGCAGCTTAAAGGAGATACCAACAGGCTTATATGGCAGAACCCACGACCATCTTCCACAAGATTTTGTAGACCTATCAAAATTATTTTTGAAAAGGAACGTAAATCGCTGGCTACAAAGGAAATAGATGCAATTAAAGCTCAAATTGATTTGATTGTCCCAACACAAATCTGTGAATTATATATTGATTTATATAATTAATTTAGATTAATTTTTTTATATCTGGATTAATTTAATGCTATCGTATAATTCATATCAATCACATAAGACTGACTGATTTGTGCTAAAAACTCTATAGTTTATATAAATAAATTAAAAAAAATTAACATTAAAACGTGTATTATTTTGTTACTCTATGCAGTAGAAAATATGCCACGCCCATTAACCAAATTTTGCCCATTTGTTGAGCGATTGTTTAGATTGATAAAATCTAAATCTATTAAATCTATTTTATATACATAAAAAAAATTTAGATAAAACAATATATATCTCGAATTTAAGCCATAGTGTGTCCAGATTTTATAATCATGGTATGTATATTCCTTTAAAAAATATTTTTAATATCTTTAATTTGACGTTTTATAAATTATCAGACACCGAATAGTTTCCGACATATAGGCTCATATATTTCCAACTTTGCAGACCCGTCCTCTCGAAAATAGGCGTGACCGACAAACAATTTTTATATAACTTTTATCCCCTCTAAAAGCCCTATTTGATGCTTTTTTCAGCACTGTCACCACCGTGTTTTACACAGACAGACAGACATACGGACATAGCTTAATCGATTAAGAATTCCACAAGGATTAAGATTAAGGGTCTCAGATGAATAGATCTCAGTGTTACACATGGAATGACAAACTTATACATATATAGCCTCATTCACCACTTATGGTTTTGTCTGAGAAATTATATTCCAGTTTGTAACTTGACAAGCCTTAAAATAAACAAGACAATCAATGTCATTCAAAGCCTTATGCCACCTCAATATCACTTATATCATATTTCAATGCTTTAGTGGATAAGGTAAGGCTGGAAAATCATGTTGAGTGAAAATCGTAAAATGTTTCCAATACTATGAACAAATCTAACCAATAAAATTATAACATTTTAATTTTCAAATTCGTTGAACAAATGGCTATACGAATATGAAATTGTATGAAAGATCTATTTCCAAAGTCTGTTGTTTCAGTCCCACTGTATACAAATCTAAACAGTTCTTGAAATACACAAATATAATTAATATTACCTATAGTGACTGTATGTTTGCGTAGTTATCATATTACATACATTCCTTTAAGGTGTCCAACTACTGATACTTTAAACCCAAGACGGTTATGTGTGCAATTAACTTTTGAATGAAATATAGGAGTATGATAATGTACCATATAATCACAGTCCTGGACATTGTCAACAAACACATTTATAGTTGCTTGCTGCATAATTCTTTGTGTTTTCGTGTTCATTTAGATTGGACATTAGGTGCTTGAATGATACTTTTCGTGATGGTTATTAAGGTTTGTTTGGTAAAAATATTAATTTATTTATTGAAAAGTATTTTGTTTCTGTATATTGGAAATTTATGGCATTGATTTTACACTTATTATATGGCGCAAGTTGAAACAGGTACATATATTTCTTTACTTTAATAAGTCTTATTTTCAAAAATCACTTTAACGGTTATTTATTTATATCAAATTCGAAATAAGTTTTTTTACAATATTCAGCAAAAATAACTATCAAGCAACGAGAAATCTCAAAACGATATTTTGTTTGCATCAATCCATATTTTGACATAGCCTTATACAAAGGACACTTCCGAAAATAACTTATATGCTTATACATCTTTTATAAAAATTATTATCATGTCGAAATTCAACACTATATTCGTTATTCTATATTTGACCGTAGTCCAGTTTACTTCCGACAATCACTTAAACGCGCATATTTCTGTTATAAACATCACTATCAACCCAGTAAAAAATGTGCTCCAAAAGGATCAGGTTTTATGTATGAGTTCATACCTCAAATCGCTTCAAACCTGCTGATGGGATGCAACGTGTTCCCGGTTTGGACGACCTAATCAAACATGCAAATAAATCACTTTCCTAAAGTGTTTTTTTAATTCTATCTGAATGTTATTGCTTAAGAAAAATTCATAGTAACTTAGAAGCGCATAATCGAGCGCTTCAATAAAAGCCCTCTTTTGAAGCAGATGCAGACAACGTTGTCATACGTAAATCTGTAGGCTATAATTTCATTTTTGTTTTTTTTTTTGGATTTAAAACCTTCTTCGTTGTCAACACAAAAAAATCATCTTTTTTGTATATTGTATTCGTAAGCATTTTCTACTTTCACCACTTATTCTTCTTCTATCTATCCCTTTCCAAAGAAAGTAACACAATTAATTAATTAATATATAGGCATATTAATTGCCTGAGTGTTACTTCTCTTTAAAAAAAAATCAATATCTAATCAACATTTTATACAGATCAGAAATTGACTCAGCATAACATCCTGAGTCAATTTAACGATGTCAGTCCATCCATCTGGCCATGTAAAGCTTGTGCAATTTTGAAGATATTTCAATAACATTTGGTACATGATATTTTTGAGCATCAAGGACGAATGGGATTGAAACTGGTGGCAATCGGTCATCCTGAAATTGGAGTTTAACGATCATAAATTTTTGAATTATAAAAGTATTCAAACAAGTTCCACCACAAACGAGTAGTAAATAAAGCCAAATCACATCTACAAATTTTGTGAAGATCGGTCCATAATTGATAAAGCTCCAATATAAGGCCCGATTCCGAAAATCACTCTAAAGAGCATTACTCTCTTAAAAATATAGGTATCCAAATAAAATTCAACAAAAATAAGCATTACTCTCTTAAAAATATGATGGTCGGTCCATAAATAGTCATAGCTCCCATATAAGGCAAAATTCCGAAAATCATTTTGACGACCATAAATCTCTTAAAAATGTTGGTATCCAAATAAAATTCAACAAAAATAAGTGTCATATAGTTATGTATGTATGTATACAAAAATAATGACACTTAGTTTTATAATGGTCGGTTCATAATTAGTCAAAATTCCCATATAATAATTGACTTTAATCTCCATAAATCTTTAAAAAGTATTTACATCGAGATAGAGTATAACATACATAGTACATATTTATATTCACGGAACTCGTGGAACTAAATTTTTTGATGACCGGTCATATTTCCCATATCTGTTTTATGGGTGTAGGGTATTATATGGTCGAGCTTGACCGACTATTCTTTCTTACTGGTTTTTATTTTATATATTGTTAAATTACATTCAAGATTGTTATCATCATAGGACAAATTCTGTTAATAATGGTAAGAATTGGTAATTAATGGTCAAAATTATATAAAATATGTAAGCATTTGAAAAAAACTTACTTTGTTCGAAAAATTTACCCTAAGACTGAATAAAAACAGTGAGTGCAAGTATTCTAGTCCCATAACTAGTATAGTTTTTATATTTCTCATTATATTAGACTGGAGGGCATTTAAGATTCGGCACAGCCGAATATAGCACTCTGACTTGTTTTTATACCAACATATCCCAGACATAAGGAACTTTTAATGTAAATTTCATATTATTGAAACATGAATTCGAAATTTAACAAAAAACTGATTATGATATGTATTTACAAATGATAAATAAATTTAAATATTGAACTCAAATGTACGCTTCGGATATAAAATTGTATTTAATAGATTGGAAACGAATATTGTTTATTTTAATAAATGAATTGCAAAGATTTAAATAAGGAATATAAGTTTTTTTGAGGGAATATCAGATAACAACATAATCATGTGGATATTTGTAAGTAATGTAACTAAATTAAGTTAAAATTTAGGAGTGAATAAATGTTATGGGACAGAAAGTCGTTTAGTGTAGAGGGCAGGGAATGACAATAATGTCCAAGCGATATTCTACCATTCACTCTATATCTCATAAGATGTTAAATTAGAACGTCAGTAATTATTTTTTTTATATATTTGTTTCAACAAAAAGTTTTAGTTCAATTTTAGAATGGCCAAGGACCCTGCCATTGCCGGCGAGCTTAGCTTTTACTTTAACCCATATCATCCCAAAGATTTTTTTGTTAATCAATTTTTTAAAACTTGGTAGTTGTAAGGTAATTTGGGACCAGACATCACGAATTTTAAGTCAAAATTTTTTCAGATTTCCTGTGACTGTGTGACTGGGCAATATTTTACATAATTCTTTTATTGTTCATATATATTGTGAATAACGAAAAGCAAATTTTTTATTGAATTCTTAATGAAAAATAAGAGAAATCATTAAATTAAAAATATGTATTATATGCTTCAAAACAATGTGTATTAAATACATTAAAAAATAACTTGGTTTGCGGAATTTCTTACACCTTATACTTTTTCTTATAGGAAGACTATTTGTTAAAAGCCTTGATGAGTCAACAATACTGTCATCGTTCGCTGAATCAATATCTTCGTGTTGCACCATTAAAGAATACGCAAGGTCTACTCAAAAATCCTTTTGCGATTTAAGTTTTTGGTTTTGTTGACGACTAAGGAAACAATCAAATTTCCAAGCGTTTACCAACGAAGAATTTCAGGTAGCAATCCAAAAAGTCTAGTACCACTTCTTTGATCCAATGACAACATTATAATTTTGTACAGCATTGCCATTCTAATCCGCTCCTCCCATTCCTTTATTGTTTTTTTTTTCAATAGCTGGGGTTGGTTATAATTAACAAAATGACCGTGCTCTATTATGCTGCCAACATTTCTTTTATTTTGCTATTTCCATTTTTTCACAGAAAGAGTAGGGTAGATTTGATCAAAATTGGTAGCCACTATGACTTCTTTATTGTCCTGCCAACGGCAAATTAAAATTTGTTTCTGCTGTCAAACTGAAAATCATGATCGCTTCCATCCAAATATATTTTCAGCTCAGCTCCTCCGATTCTATTTGCTCGCACAGTACCTGTTGCATACAAACTTCTTTCAATCAGTAGACACATGAGGTAATAAGAACTAAAAAAGAACCACATAGGCGCCTAAGAAAACTTCCTTGTTGCAATTATCCGCCGACCCGGCATAAGGTATGCAGTTGATATGATATCCAGTTGAAGAGCAGAGGCACCATAACTTGTACCAAAACCGAATTAGTTACCCGCGTACAAATATTTTGCAAGAGTGCCATCCAAAATATGCCACCATTTGCTAATCAACCCACAAATCTGCATACCAAATTCCGAACTGCGTAAATTGTTTACGTATCTTGTACCATATACCACATCAATTTTCTCTTTTCAAGCTTTCCGTTAATTTAAATGTTTTTAAAAAATTTCAATATTGTCAGAAAAAACAAAAGTACTAAATAGTGCCCAGTGTTCGATAAATCGAACACTACTTTTTGAAACCAAATCATAAAAATACAAGTGAAAATCAAAAACATTTTTTGTAATTTTCATTATTTATTTTTTGTCATTATTTCAACTTGCCTCTAATGTTCTGAATAGTAAAAAGTAACTTTCATTAAAGTGAGGAATAAAGTGACCTTTAAAATTTTTCGTTATTACAACTTCCTAGTAAAATAAAATATTTTTTTTTGTAAAATATAGAAATACCAGTGAAACCCCGATTACTTTTGACAAATTACTGACAAGAAACAGTAAATTGTTTGTTTGTGAAAATATTTGTTTGCGAAAAAAATTTAAATCAAAATTAAAATTAATTTATTTTTCATGAAGTTGACATTTTTTCCAGAACATATGGCAACTTCAAATAAATAAACCTCACTATAAAATTTAAAGGCAAGATGATCTTCTCTTTAGTTTATCGGTCGGTTTTAGATTAAAGTAAACTTATAATATCCAAATACTTCATACATACCTTTAACTATTGCCAACTTGTAATAATGGGCCTTAAAAGTTTAACCGTTTTTCAATTAAATTGCATTTTCCTTTCTTTTATTTTTTTTTCTTATTTTACATACATATAGTTTTAAATTTTAAAAATAATGCTAAAATTCATGTTTTTTTTTTGTTCGCCTTGTAAAAAAAGAGGGAGTGATGAAGAGCTTTAATTTTTATATTTGTAGCTAAGCTCCTACAATATCTTATTTATTTTTTATTATTTATTTATTTATTGAATTTTTTCATTTCATTTAACGGTTGAGTTCGCGAAGTTTACCGCAAGCTCCGTCCATTTTATGGTCGACATAATCGTCCATCAGAGCAATTAATTCGGTTAACCATGGATCGTTTTCGCACTACGTTTACTCTATGTGATAATACGCATCCGCAGAGACGTCGAACAGTGCGCACCGAAGAAACAATTGCCGCTGTAGAGCAAAGTGTTGAAGAGGACCCGAATGAAGAGGACCCGAATTAATGGAGACCGGTATAGAGCCATGATAACCGACTATTTTGTTCCCGAATTGGATGGCATGAATGTGGATGAGTTGTGGTTCCAACAAGACGGCGCTACATGCCACACAGCGCACGCCACAATCGATTTATTGAAGGAAACATTCGATGAGCGCATAATTTCGCGGAATTGACCTGTCAATTGGCCACCAAGATCGTGTGATTTGACACCATTGGATTATTTTCTTTGGGGATATGTCAAGTCGCTCGTCTACGCCAACAAACCAGAAACGTTAGGGGAATTGGAAGCCAACATTCGTGGCGTTATTGCCGACATACGGCCCCATATGCTCGAAAAAGTGGTTGAAAATTGGACCTGTAGAATTGGCTTTATTCGAGCCAGCCGCGGCGGCCACATGCCTGAAATCATATTTAAACATTAATGGCATAAAATTATCCTTCCAATGGTTATTAAAACGATTTTCTTCTGTTTTATTTCAATTCGAAGTTCTATACCTCTGAAAAAACACCCTGTATTTATAGTACAGGAACGCATTACGTTATAAACAATTTTATCATGAGCATAAACAAATTAGTTACAGAAAAACCTATATTGATAACATCTTACGTGAAAAAGTTATATACAAAATTTCTGAAACTATTAGCATTACTATTTATTTTGATTTCGTGGAAGATTGTTCGAAAGACGAGCGGCATGTACATAAAAGTGCCATTGAGACACTAGGTATTGATGTCGAGGTATTATAATATTTCGATTTCGAGACGATTGGAAGAAACGTATTTTTTCAAATATATATTTGGGGGTTTGAGTATTTATTATTTTGTGCAAGAATACAAGAATACGAATTTTTAATAGGCTATCAAGTGAAACTCCGTAAAATGTATTGGAAACAACAGAAACAATATATTAAGCTTAGGTTTACTACTTGAATCACAGTTTCCAAAGAACTAGCACCCATAAATAAATACGTCTTGTTTAGTAAGGTTCTTATTCTTATTGGTGTAAAATATTGTGTAGACACAGAGAGCTCGTAACTTTATGTATGTTTGACCAATCAGTGAGTTTATATGATCAGTCCATGTCAGATTGCTATTGAAGATTATACCTGAATTAACAATTTCAATTTGTTCGCCATTTAAAACAATATCTTCGGAAATGTAACGATTTAAGCTCCTTTTACATATCATAATGCATTTAGATTTGTGTGGATTCAAACAGAGTCCATTTGCACAAGCCCAGAGGTAAATTTTGCTTAAATCCTCATTTAGAGATGATATTCCTGAAGCTATATTTTGAACAGAGCTACTTAGAGTAAGTTGTACGTCATCTGCGTATAAATGGATGTTGCATTTAGAGAGTTGGTTTGGCAAATCGTTTATATATAATGAAAATAAGAGTGGTCCTAAAATAGAGCCTTGAGGTACTCCTCTATTAAGGGATACGCTATCTGACCATGTATTCTTCACAAACTCCGATTGTGTGCGGTTCGTAAGATACGAATATATAAGTTTAGTATAAGTGTCGTTAAACCGAAAAAAGTGGTACAGTTTTTTAATGAGTATGTCATGGTCTACCGTATCGAACGCATACTACCTTCATCTAATCCTTGACGTATATTTTCGCTAACCTCCACAAGAGCCGTAACGCAGCTGTGATTCTGACGAAACCGCGATTGCGTGCTGGAAAGTAAACAATATCTTATTGTTAAAAAAGAAAGTTCTAAAGGTGGATTCACCTATTCGTGCTTAACAAAAACGCATTCACAACGGCAAGGCAACATGAATGCAGGTTGTTGTCCATGCTACTTTTATCGTTGCAGCCGAATTAAACTAATTTCTATTTTTGTTGGCGACAAAACAAAAACAGTGTTGACAATATTACAAAGCCTGTTAAGCAAATTAGCGTGTAGAAATGTTTTATTTTATTCAAAAGAAAAGAACATCAAAAACAAGTATGTTTAAAAATATCAATAAAGACAAAATAGTACGGGAAATTGATAGAAGTTGCAGGCAAGTTGGCATTGCGAGGAACTTTCAAATTTACTTCGAGCCAGTACACCACCATCACTCTGGCTTTCTAAAGCTCCTACATCAACGTATGTGAACACCTAGTTCGCATCACAAGCTGCCAATAAAACGATGCTAAACGTTTTTTTATAGTTGTAATACAACGAACCACTTTTCTTTGGGCAGACTATCCGTATATGTTTGCCATCAATGGCTCCCAAGCAATTTGGCATTCCTGTTTTATATAAAACTTATCCGCTATTGTTTTCAATTCGCACACGTTAGAAGATGACAAATAAATTGTATGCAGCTCATCCCAAATTGCATCACACGATAAACAAAACCGATAAACAAAAAAAAAAAAACGTTTGGTTTACACTAGGAACAGAAACAAATTTCTGTTTCAGTGTTGCTTCCTGATGGACTTTGGCACTTTGTTGTTCAGGCTGTAGCTCGCCGGATATAGGGTGTTCGTGTCCTTCATTGGTACTCACATTCACTTTGCTCGTGCCAAATGGAAACGGTGTAATTAAAAGAAACATGATGACGGACGGACGATTGACGATGAAAAACTACCTATTGCAGCTTATTCTTGACATGACTACTGCATGAGTTTCCAGGACAAGATGGTAATGTCCTAGACAGGCGACCCACCCCGTATGACATTTTACTGCCATCCGTAGCACTACTCATTGCCTGTAAAAAAATTTGGAGTAATGCCCCAAAATGTTACTTACCACTGTTTCATCACACCTCAGCTATTATTCAACCAATTCAATAAAATTTAATACATATTATTTGTGTTAACAATATTAAATGCAAAATACGATAAGTTTTTATTCACGTTATGTATCTTAAAATCTAATAAACAATTAATCGCATAATATTCTTACGGCTCCTATTTAAAATTTACTATAAACTTTAAGAAAACTGTCCGGTATCAGTAACTTAAGGGCCCGATTATCGTTTACAACACTGAAATGTTGTGTTGTCTCGACAACAACACAAAATGAATTTTTCATACGATTAAGCCGATAAGTGTTGTAAACAGGGCTGCCAGATGAATTTCGGAAAAAATCGTCAAAATGCCGATAAAACAGAAAAAAATCGTCATTTCGAAATTTAAAAATCGTCAAAAAAAAATCGGAAAAATAAAAAGTCACTGTTTCTAACAGTATTTTTAAATGTTCATTAAGAAGAAAAAATTCGAGTTTAAATAGTTTAAATAGTCAAACTTGACGGTACTAGTCAATTTTCGTATTTCCTTTTGTTTTTTCCTTCATGCATGTTGATTTGCATTAAAAAGTACGAAAATTGAATTGAATTGTGTGAATGAAATGACAAGTTCAAAACAGAATTCAACAAAAACTGGTCAGCTAAAACTGAAGAGTGTGAAACAAGACTTACAGTATTTTATAAATAAATATCTGAATTTAGCATATTTTATTAATTCAGGTTAAATTACAATGTCAAAACAATTTAGTTTATTAAGTTTTAAATAATATTTTGAGTATAGAATCCAATTAATTTATTATAGACAGGTACTTGTTTTCAAAGAATTTTTGTTCTTTAAATTTATTTGGTTGAATATTCTTTCGACGATTGTTTAAAATAATAGAAGTTTTTTTAGAATTTCTCCGCTGAAATACAGAAACTGTTTTCTCTAAAAATTTTAGTTCATGGAATTCAGCATTTAAAATTTCTACAATCCTGACTCAATATTATTTTGAATTATTATACTTAAACTTAACAATTGTCAATAATTAAGAAAACACTACTATCACTTAGATTTGTTTTTGAAATATGTCATGTTCTTCTTAATATTTATGATATTAAATGAGAAAAATAGTTGTTGTCTCAAAAAAAAAAGACAGAATTTGGTAACAAAAACATTAATAAAACAAAAAAATTATAGAAAATTTTAAAAGTTCAGAAAATCGTCACTTTCAATGAAAAAATCGTCAAATCGTCACTTTGCTCTTTTTGAAACCAAAAATCGTCAAAATGACGATAAATCGTCAAATCTGGGAGCTATGGTTGTAAATCAATCGCAGTTTACAAAATCATCAAAACATCAAAATATTTAGTGTTGTGAACGGTAATTGGGGCCTAAGTTAAAAAAATCGAATAAGATTCTATTGCTAAGTACTTATTTAAGAAAGGAAATAAACTTAACATTACATCTGGTTTATATCATAACTAGGAAAGTATTGTAATATATGACCAAAAGAGAATAATTCCTGTTCTATTATCTACATATGTATATATATATATATTTTTTTAGTACTGTTTTAGTAAGTCATCTAGGTAACGATTTACTAAATCCACTGTTTACTTAAACACTTAATACACAAACAAGATTTTAATTAGGCAATACGTCAATTGTTTGGCAAATTGTCTAATAAATAGTGGATCGAATCAATCGTTTCTTTTTTTTGTCCTTGCTAAATTGTTTGTTTAATTATAATTTCAGATTGTCCATTAGGTTGTTTTTAAGTATTTAATTTTTAAGTTATTTATTTATTCATTTAATAGTTCATTAATGTGTTAATTTACTTATTATTTTATATATTTATTGGTTATTCTATTTAAAACTTATAAACTTATCTTATAAATTTATAGATTACTTTATTTATTTTATTGATCAATATTTTATATTTTCATTGATTGTTTTAATAATCAATATTTTATATTTTTATTGATTATTTTAATTATTTATAGATTATTTTTTTTATTTATGGATTATTTTATTTATAGATTATTTTATTGATCAATATTTTATATTTTTATTGATTATTTTATTCATCTATTCATATATTATTTCACATACTTATTTGTTAATCTATTTATGTATTCGTTTGTTTTTAATTACATACTAAGTTAATAATTAGTTAATTATTAAATTCAAAAGTTAAATTCAATTATATTTAGTTCACTATCAAGTTATCTATAAAGTTATTCATTGAGTTATATCTAGCTTAGAGCAGTTATACATTCAATCATATGTTCAGATGGTCTCAAACAATTTTCTCAAATCGAATTATCAGTCAATTGGAATGACTGATTAACTGGATTATCAGCACCGACAATTGGTTTTACAAAAAAAAAATATAGTTGATCACCCTACAAAATTGTTTATCAATTTGTGAAATTGATAACCAATTTTGTCATGCTATACTTTTATTCACCAACTTACTTATAAATATGACAATTGTCCTCTTTTAGTAATAAAGAAATGGTAAAAACTTTAGGTATATGGATGAAATTAATAGTTAATCTTCTTTTTATATACATTAATCTATTCTACATTCGGGATACCTGAATATTAAACTGCATCCTCGCGTGCGCAATTTTATATCCCCAATTAGGCCGTCGTCGTTATGATGAGGTAGTGTAGGTGAATATCAAGATTGAGGTTACCATGTGATGGTGGTTATGCAGGTGTTTTTACAGTTGAGGTTAGGGTGAATTTTGCCACGATGCTTGAAGATCTAGAAAATTGAGGTTAGGAAGTGCCTCAAATAGTTGACATCGTTGGTGGTGATAAAATTGATGATGATGGCTTGTTTTTACCATTGAGGTTAGGATAGACATCAGAGTATTTTCCTCGTTGGTTGTGAAGGGGTTGGGGTGATGTAGGTATCAACGTTGCAATGGGGGGGTTTGTAAAAAGTCCGATTCAATATGTCTTGCAGGTGTTAGACTTGCGATCATGTTGTGCCCCAAAGAATAGACATCATTGTTTTGTGAAGGAGCTAGTGGTGACGTGGTGTTTTTAGCGTTGGCGGATATTGAGGCACCGGATGATGTTTATGCTATTGTGGTGGTTGCGGCTAATGGCTAAAATCTCTGATGATGAGGTTGCCATTGTATGGATACAATTGTTGTAGTTGGCATCGTTTCTGTAATCATCACCGTCGCAGGATGTACGGAAGCTTTAGATCTGTTAGCCTCCACTGAATTCGCAACACGTGTTTTCTCTCTGTACACACGAAAACCAAAATTAAAGCCCGCAATATATTTGTTAGTGTAGTGGGACCTCCTTCTTTCAATGTTACTACACCAATTGAAATATCAAAAGGCCCAAATATAATATGCATAAGCAAGCTTAAGCAAATTGCAAAAGTTAACGAAAAGGCTGTCAAATGCATAACCAGTTCAGAGTAAACTTTTAGGTGGCTACAATGACTTTGAAACTTTTTTTCCACAGTTGCTTATTTATGTTTAAAAAAAATGTTTTTATTTTAACAAAAAGCCATTAAATGACTATATTTTATAAATATTATTATATTATTTTATAATTAAAAGAAAACTTCGTACCGAAACGCATAATTTTTTCTTTTTTTAATTTATCGGCAAAAGTACTAAAATGTACAGCTGTGGCAGCACTACATTGTAAATAATAGTAAACGTTTACATATGTTTTGTTAATTTTCGTATTGTGTTTGCAAAAATGGAGAAAAAACTTAAAAATTTAAATAATATAAAAATATTAAAGTTAGCGCTTGAAGGCCTGTGTACATTAAAATAAATAAGTGAACTACACTGTAAAAGAAGAAGACGCTCTTGTTCTGTCAGAGAAATAAACCGCGACAGAAAGACATTTTTGTTAAAATAAAAAGGGTCTCTTTTATTGTAAAGGCACTTATTTTTTTCCACATTTTCTATTAAATTTAAAATAAATGTATTTTCTTCTTTCTCCATTTTGTTAAAAACACAAACAAACAACAAACAGCTGATTTCGTACGGAATGTGCGATCAGTTTCGCTTTTTGCTTAAGCAAATGACAGTTGAAAAACTTAACGAAAAGTTTCGTTAAGTACATTATAGTTTGCCACATACAATTTATATGTGTTCGCACATTTGCTTAAGCTAGCATATGCACATTATAGTTGGGCCTAAAACCTTTTTGCATCTGACCACACTCTTATAACCGGCTATTTTGTAAGTGTCACATCGTTGCGTTTTTTCCAGGGTTGTATTTTGTTCGTACTTACGGTGATGCCACCCGGAGATGGTGATCCTAAGTTGTTCGTTTCTCATGAAAATCGCTTAAATTCGGTGAGCCTACAGTAGCCGTCACACTGTTAAAAATACCCAGTTGTATGCCCAAGCAAGAACTTGGCATATTTCAGCTAGCAGCATTTGCAGTAGTGTGTTCGTGTAGCCTGGGGGGTTACTCCGTATTTCGATTCGGAAAGAAAATCATTCGAATTTGTATACTTTTTACATTGTATTTCGAAAGCTTTGGCATTCGAATCGAAATACGGAGTAACCCCCCTGCTGTGGTAAATGTGTTTAATGCATTAGTTCGAACAATTTTTTTTTATATGAAGTTTGACGTCTCTCTTTTTGAGAGAGAGAAACTATTTTTTCCGAACTTGAATTGGTTTAATTTTATATTTTTTCTGGAGTTGCCAATAGATTGCATTTTTTCATACAAATAACAATGCCTTATATATATGAAATCAGCGTTGTCAGTTTAGGGGATTTATCCCCAAATTGAGGATTTTTTTTTCGTGATTTGGGATAAAAATTTCATCTTGGGGATCCGGGGATTTGTTGGGGATGACAACACAATTTTAAGGGATTTTTGGGGTTATTTTTTTAAAAGTGATAGTAACAAGAATGATTTTGAAGATAAAAAATGTGAGCCTGGCAAGTCTAAAAATGTGTGTTATTATTTATAGTGTATGGTTTCTAATAAAAAAGAAGTATGTAAATATTTAAAAAAAAAGTATATTTTTTACCGTTTAAAATGGCTGCAAATACTAATGTTATTAACAAAAATATAATGCTTCTTGAGAACGCGAAGATTGGGCAAAAGGTTTGAAATATACATATACGAGTATATTTTTAAAGGGTAACGCTTGCGTTGAACGCTTTTTTCCAATAATAAATACTACTAAACCAAAAATACGCAACAAAATGCAATATGAATTATTGGAAGCACTTCTCAGAATAAACACATACTTTAAAAATAATTAAATTTGTTTTGAGAAATTTAATCCATCTGCTGAAGCTTTTTAATACAAGCAATATGTACAACAAAATTTCTGAGGCTGATGAATCAGAAGATTTTGATTCTGAAGTTCTGGAAATGCTAAACTCTGGTTAATAATTTTTTATACTTCTATATATTAAATTATGTGTAATTTTTTCTTTACAAGATTTATAATTACAAATCGAATTAGTTTGAATATCGATATCGATAAAAATGAATTTTTATTATTATTTTTTAAATAAAATAAAAATTTTGCAAAAAAAAATTTCAATCAAAAAAAATCAGTTTGGAGATTTTTGGGGATGACAAATCAAAAATTGGGGATAAGCTCTAAAAAAATACTGGCAGCACTGTATGAAATAAATGGAAAGAAAGCTCTCTTCCAACTGTTGGAAAGAAAAAAACAGCAGAAAAAAATAACAGATTTTTTTTAGTTTGTTAAACGTCAACACCTGAGGTTTTAATTAGTTGACGTTTTCCCCAGTGCACTGTATTTGGTTGTAATATTATAATTTTCAGCCTAAAAATATTCTTTATTAATTTCAAAACGAATTATTATTATTATTAGTTATTACTTGTCACAGGGTTGTAATTATTTTTAATTTTAACAATTATTAGAATAATTAACTCTTAATGAAGCAATTATCTTAATTGAAATTTTGTATGGATAATTGAGTTCAATTAGGCGTTAATTAAAAAATTTCAATTAAAAATGCATGTGTAAACACCATATTATGTATTTCCATGGCCATCAGCAAAAGTAACTTTCTTTTTTCATTCATTTTGAATTTATATATGTGATTTTAAATACACAATACTTTAAAATAATTTAAATATTTGTATTTTGATTCTTAAAACCCAAAGCAAAATAAATCAATGGACGCACTTGTAAAACAAATAGATTTTGCTTACATATGGCACCTTTGATTTTTAGAAAAATCGCTCGAAATGGTTGAATCGTGCTGCAAAAAATTCTCAGTAAAAAAATTTTTCTCTGGAAAAAATTTTTGTTAAGAACAAACACTTTTAGTGTTTCCTAAAAAGATAAAAAAAAACGCTTGAAATTTACTGTTCGAAAAATCGAACTTCGAGACGATATGGGTTAAAGAGAATAACTCTCTAAAAAAATTTATCGAAGTGTGGCATCACCATCCCACATACTTTATAATACAACTTTATATTACTTTTGTTTACATTAGAGTTTTCCTACTATTTTTAAATTAACGATATCTTCATGACACCTCAAAGTGCGATAAACCTAAGGATGATTCCAGGGTAAAAAGATGCAGCAATTGCGGTGGAAACCACACTGCCAACTACAGGGGTTGCCCTGTTTTCGAGGTCGTTAAACGCTCCTTGATCAACAAACCCGCTTCTACCCCTACTCAGACGACAAAAGTACCTATTACAATTATTCCCCCCGTAGCACAAGCATCCACTAGCCAATTTTCATATGCCAACGTGCTAAGATCTAACCAACCAACACTGCAAAATGAATCACCAATAAATGATACAAACAGCTACAATTTTAGCCGTCTTGAAGGTATAATGGAGAATCTGGCGCAATCCATGAACCATTTCATGACAAGCATGACAAGTATGATGCAGGAGATGCAAAAAATGCAGTCCACGCTACTGCAGGCCATACTTAATAAACCATGAACTGTCTCAAAATATGTTTCTGGAACGCAAACGGCATACGCCAACACAAAAATGAACTTGAATATTTTCTTTTTAATAAGAAAATTGATGTAATGCTGATTTCCGAGACTCATATGACGTCGAGAAGCATTTTTAAAATAAGTGGTTATACATTCTACGACACCAAGGACCCCAGAGATAGATCATGTGGTGGCTCGGCAATATTAGTCAAATCGCGAATCGCTGGCGACTACAATGCTAAGCATACATTCTGGGGCTCACGACTCGTTAGCCCTAAAGGTCGAATCTTGTACGACTCCCTGTCTGAAATGGGACTGAATGTGATTTCAACTGGTCAACCAACTTATTGGCCAACTGACCAGCAAAAAATTCCTGACGTTATCGATTTCGGCGTGGCGAAAGGGGTATCCCCGGAACTCATTGAAGTCGAGGCTTCACTGGATCTTTCTTCAGATCACTCACCCACTGTAATCACCATCAGAAGTCCTCAGCAAATCGTAACTGATGCCTTACTTCTTGTCAAACGTCTGAATTGGCTAAAATACAAAAAATACATCAGCACTCACTGCACAGAGAAACTCCCGTTAAAAACTGCTGAAGACATCGATGCCTGTATAAAAAGTCTTAATGAACATGTCGAGAAAGCCGCAGAACATGCTTCTTCCACTTACCGCCCGAATAGGTACAACAGAGTTTTTTCTGCAGATGTTGAGCAACTATTGTCTGAAAAAAGGAGAGTCCGAAGAGAGTGGCAACAACACAGATCGCCCCAACTTAAAACTAGGTTGAGAGAATGTACCAAAAATCTTAGGATCTTGCTAGAAGCGCAAAAAGCAGAGTCTCTCAAACAACATCTGGAAGGTCTAGACGCAACTTCCCAGTCAAATTATTCATTATGGCGTGCAGTCCGAAATCTAAGAAAACCCGTAATCGCAAAACCTCCACTGCGTACTTTGAACGGATCTTGGGCACGAAATAACGAAGAAAAAGGCAACCTTTTCGTAAGTCATTTAAAAAATTTATTCACTCCCAATATGGATACTGACATTAGCCAACTACCGCCTGTTGTTGCCAGACCACCTGTACAAATAAGATTTCAATATCTGGAGGTTGTTGAGGCTATTGATAATTTAAATGTTAAAAAAGCACCTGGGTTTGATAAAATAAGCAATAAAATGATTTTTGAGCTGCCTCGCATTGCAAAAAGATTAATCCTCTTTCTTTTTAATGCCATCTTACGGCTTGAGTACTACCCTCCGGTTTGGAAAATTGCATTAGTAAAGATGATTCCTAAGCCGGGAAAAGATCCTTGCAAAGTTGAGTCGTATAGGCCAATAAGTCTATTACCAACTATGTCCAAATTATTCGAGAAATTGCTTATAACCAAGCTGACTCCGATTTTGAATGAAAACAACTGCATTCCCAATCACCAGTTTGGCTTCAGACGTCAACACAGTACAATAGAACAAACACATAGATTGGTACAAGTCATAAGAAAAACCTTTGAGGAAAAGAGATACTGTTCGGCACTCTTTATTGACGTCTCTCAAGCTTTCGACAAAGTATGGCATGAAGGCCTGATATCTAAATTAAAACAGAACTTGCCGGAGAATCTTCAACACCTACTATGGAAATACTTAATCGACCGTCAGTTTATGATTAAAGAAGGTGATAATTTAAGCCGTCCTCAACCTATAGGTGCTGGCGTCCCTCAAGGTAGTATCTTAGGACCAATTCTATACTTGCTGTACACAGCAGACATGCCAACAAACAATGAAATTCACACGTCAACATTTGCTGATGATACGGCATTTTTCAGTACTCACAAAGATCCAAAAGATGCCTCGATTCAATTACAGCACTACGTAACGCAAGTGGAGAAATGGGCAAGACAATGGGGAATAAAAATAAATGAACAGAAATGCACCCACGTAACATTTACTCTACGTAGGGAATCATGTCCCCCTATTCGTATTAATGACCATATAGTGCCTCAAAACTCAAATGAAACTGAAAGCAGCCCAAATTCATTGGCTCATCGTCAGAAACTCCGTCCTTCGGCTCGATTGTAAGCTTCTACTCTACAACTCAATCTTAAAGCCAATTTGGTGCTATGGTATCCAGTTATGGGGCACTGCCTCCAACTCCAATATTGAGAAAATTCAACGCCGTCAAAACAAAATTCTACGAATGATAACTACCGCTCCTTGGTATATTAAAAACAACAACATACACAACGATCTTGATGTTCCACTTGTCAAATGGGAAATAACTAAACACGTGGCCCTTTATTTGAGTAAGCTGGAAACTCATCCAAATCCCCTCGCTCGAGACATCTTACAACATCCCGGTCATAGCCGTTTGAGAAGGAGGGATACCACCGCTCTCAGATGAATAAATACAAGTTGCTCATTATATCCTATCGAATTTGAACACTAGATTTTGTATAGCATTGGCTGGACTTATCTTAATTAACTTTAGTTTTAGGATTTGAATACCTATTGTTAGTTCATTTTAAATGAAGATACAATAAAAAAGTATATGCAAAAAAAAAAAACGATATTTTATATTACCTAAAAGTGCAACCTGGAATTATTGATACACTTTTATGGTTTTGTTGAATAAAGATTCATTCTAAGAAAACCATAAAACAGTATACTCCATAGAAGTATATTCAAAATTGTGAAATCGACCCAGAAAATGATTCTGAGTCGATCGGTATGCTTTAAGCACAAACCCAATATACCCTCCCTCCCCCCTATGGTGCTGTAGCGTATAATTAGTAAATTGCTGACATAACATAAAAGCATAAAAAGTTCACTGTCCTTGTTTCACCCGTGAAAAAGGTCCTCCGTTAAACGTGAAAATAAAAAAGTCCGGCCTTCTCAAACGCCTTACTAATCCATAAGGATAAAAAGTCACAACTTGAAAAGCGCGTATGACAAGGTAAACTAGACTTTAAGTTAAAATTAAGAAAATATATAAAGTGAAATAATAAAAAGGCCAAATCTATTATAAAAATTAAGTAAAATAAAATAAATACGTAAAATAAAATGAAGTGAAAAAAAGAAAAATTCTAAACAAAGAAAAATCATAAAAATTAAGTGGAAAATAAAAATTTAGTAGAAAATTAAAAGTGCAAAAAAGGAAAACTATAAACAAAGACAAAAATTCTAAAACAAAGAAAATATATAAAATTAAGAGGAAAATACTAAGTGAATAAATAAAAAAAAATTCAACTAATAACCTGAAAGAATACAACTTTTCTCTTAAAAGATAATATTAGTTCAATTATTTCTCTAATTAATAGAAAAAAGAAAATTGTTTTAAATTTGAGAAAAAAATTAAACATTAACTCCCGTATTTATAAAAAATAAAGTATACTTGAAGTATACTTTTAGAGAAAATTTGCATACAAAAATTTCTTAAAGTACATTTGAAACTTTAATTTTTTATAAATACGGCACTAAAACATTATGAGAAATTAACAAAAATTTCGGTTCGATATGGGTTTTTATGTAGGTTAATGTATTTTTGGGAGTATTCCTCATAAGGTAACAAAGACAACCTATTACGGTCCAATCATCATGAAATTCTGTACGATGATTTGCAGGTACATATTTATATGCGAATTATTTATGTTGAATATCAATATAGTAATGAGTTTTATAAGAGATTTATGCACCTTTAAGTGATTTTTCGAAGTGTACTTCATTTGGGACTACAGTCAAATACGGGGGGCTACACTCAAATACGGACCGAAAATGTAAGGTTGTCTCACATTATGGTCCATAACTCTTTTTTTCAATTGCAAACTGCTTAGGAAAATTATAAACGGTTTTTTGTAAACTCTGTTGATGTGGGTTGTGTCTATTGGACCTGAGAATGTTTTATACAGACAGACATAGTTCAATCGACTTAGACTTCCATAAGGATCAAGAATATACAATATACTTTTTTGGGTCACAGATGAATATTTCTCACTGTTACACACGGAATGACAAACATATGTAGATACACCCTCATTCACCACTTGTGGTGTTGGAGGGTATAATAGTTAAAGTCCCTTAAATCTGTATTAGTTTTTTCTCCCATTTTCACTTTGCCACCTACGATGTGTTGTTTTCAAATTTTTCTTTCTGACTTTTGGGGTGAAGTGAATTCAACTGTAGAAAGGCCATTAATGACATAGTTACTAATAACTGTAAAACGTTTAAGTCTATTCTGTCTGTATTTAATTCGACATAAAATAAATACATATATATGTATGTATGTGGATAAAGAATACAACTTTAATTGTATGTATAATTAAAGACAATGTAGGACGATTAAAGTCGGCCTTTTCAATATAATTTTCACTATGAATTGTAAGTCAACATTAACATTGAATTTATATAGGAAAAATGTGAAGAGGGAACAAATTTCATGTGCAATTTTTATTCACGATAGAGGTGAATATTTTGACCTTTTACATATTACAATGTAAATATTTGTATACGATTTTTATACCCTACACCACCATAGTGGGGAGGGTATATTGGATTTGTGCATTTGTTTGTAACGCCCAGAAATATTGGTCCAATACCCACCTTAAAGTATACCGATCGACTCAGAATCACTTTCTGAGTCGATTTAACGATGCCCGTCCGTCTGGCTGGCTGTCCATGTAAGGCTTGTGCGCAGAGTACAGGTCGCAATTTTGAAGATATTTTGATAAAATTTGGTAAGTGATATTTTTTCGGCCCAAGGACGGGTGGGATTGAAACTGGTGGAAATCGGTCCATTATTTCACCTGGCCTCCATATAAAAGTCCTCCCGAAATTGGGGTTTACCTATCATAAATGTTTGAATTATGCAAGGATCCAAACAAATTTCATCACAAATGAGTGGTAAATGAAGCCAAATAACCTATTTAAATTGTGTGCAGATCGGTCCATAATTAGTCGTAGCTCCCATATAAGGCCCACTTAAGAAAATCACTTCAAAGAGCATAACTCACTCCAAAATGTTAGTATCCAAATAATATTGAATGCAAATATATTTCATATGCATACAAACAATACGATACAATTTTATTGTGTTCGGTCCATAATAGGTCATATCTCCCATATAGCGCACATTTCTAAAAAAATGTTTTATACATATACTGGGTGTAGGGTATTATATGGTCGGGCTTGACCGGCTATACTTTCTTACTTGTTAAGTAATACTTTTATTAAACATTAATATGTAAATTTAATTTGTTTAATATAAATGAGTTTGTAGTACAAAAATTAATAATCATAAATGGATTTAAAACAGAATAATCATTGATTTTTAAATTTAGCACGTTTTAGGTCTTTTTGACTGTTCGGTCGGCACGTTTTGCCATTTAATAGTTGGCATCTCTGATAGTGTTTATGTAGGTATATATGTACTTACGTCCTTATTCATAAAAAATTATTCAGGGGGGTTACTCTCTATTCCGATGCAAAAGCAAATTCGATGCGATAAGCGTACAAATTGATACTCTTACGCATCGAATTGGCTTTTGCATCACAATAGAGAGTAACCCCCAGGTCTCTTGCATAGAAAGAAAGCCTTTAATAAATCTAAAACATTTTGTATGAATAAGGTTGTTATATATAATATATATTTTTGCTTCATTTAATTTAAAAATATTGAATAAGTAACAATATAAATTCATTTATTAATCAAAAATTCTGTTCAAAAACATAACAAAAACAAACGAAAATTTATTCAACTAAAACTAGACAGTCTTATCAGGGAGAAAAATATCTTAAAACTATAAAAATAACATCTTTTCAAAAGCATCCTAGGATAACATGCGAAAAAATAGTATACAAATTAAAAGCTATGTATAATACATAAAATAATAGTCTTTCAACAAACTATGATAACAGTGTAAGGCTACATGTTAAATATTTCATCACATTCTTCTATATATTCTTCTACTTCTGAGCCAGACAACAAATTATTATCATTTCTATAAATATCCTTATCAAATTTTTTATGAGATCCTTAGTTACTTCAAAATTTTGGCAACATTTATTACCCTTTTAAGCTCACATATGATGTATAGAAGTGAATTCATGGTGTTTAGAGAAAATCTGTTTCTAATTTTAGTTTTAATTAAATTCATACAACTGAGTACGCTATCAACTTCTGCGTTACTGAAAGGCAAAACTAGAAATTTCATCACAAAGGTGACATTCATTGCGTTTTTGTACTCAATCCAAAATTCTGTAGTCAATTTTTGATTTGTCAAATCAAAGGTATTTAATTTTTGCCATTGTAATTCCAAAAGAGTAATATCCTCTATGCTAAAACTTGACATTTCTTCTTTAAAATTTTCACACAATTTATATTTTATGTTGCTCAGACTATTTTGTAATGAAAAGAATTTGCAAAGTTAAAAAATATTTGGCAAACGTTTGAAACATAAATTAATTAAAAAAAGCTAAATGCATTTTTGAAAAAAGCTAAAAAAAAAGTTAAAAGCTAAATGAAATATTTCGAGCTTAACGTTAAAAAATAAAGCTAAATTTAGCTCGAAAAAAGCTAATATGGCCACGGTGTTCTTCATAGTTGTATATTTTATAAAAGGGTACTAAAGTAAGATTCATATTGAATCTACTTGCGAAGCACGAACAATTGCACTCTTCTCTAATTTTTATCGCAAGTTTATCTGCACTAGCTGTAAAAATTTAATATTATTGTAAACAAAGCAAATTATTTTCTTGTTGCTGGAAGTAAAAAAAGTAAATACGTACGAATGTATGTTTTTTTTCAAATAAGCTAACTAATGTCCACTCACTTTTGTTTGTCCATTAAAAAAAATTATTTTCCACAAATTGTAAATTCTGTTTTTTTATTCTGTTAAATTAATCGCCAGATGAAAAAACTACATTTAAAGAATTGGTGGCCAAATATCGAGCCATTACCGCCAAAATAATGTATCCCACACCATAATCGGTTGTTGTTTTTTTATCGAAATCGATAGTTCAACATCATTCAAAATTATTAAAATTAAATGTATTACACAAAACAATATTTACATTATAAATTTTAAAATAATGGCTTTATTCAAACTGATTTTATTTAAAAAAAACCTTCCCCTGTAAAATTTTGAGTTTGTGGGATACATTTTTTCGGCGGTTATGGCTCGATATGTTGGCACCATCGACGACAAGAAATAAAATCAATCAGCTGGTACTTAAAAAAGTTTAAACTTAGTTATCATTTTTGAATATGCGCCCATATCTTTAACAATGGGATCTAGTTCTAAGGAAATTTTGTTCGAATGACGCCTTATGCTACTTATGTAAGGATCCGAAGTTATAAGAAGTCTGTTGAATACATCAGTATTTGTGGAAATTCGATGACTCTTTCTCGAAAACATCAATTGATACTTCTTGTAATCTTTGTTTCTGGATTCCTCGGCTTCCTCTGAAAACATTCCTATTGGTAATGCGGCAGCATCCATTATATCTTTACCATGCATTAATACTTTGTGCACAGTAACAGGCATATAAAACCAACTATATTTTTGTACGAACAGTCTCGCAGTGTCCGACGCATAGGATTTAAATTTGCCATTTTAATATGAACTATATAAGTTTATTAATGAAATTTAATATATTTAAGCCGTGAAAACTATATTATGTTTTTATTTCGATTGAAATGTCATTCAATTTCGTTACGCTTACATATTCGTAAACAAAAATAATGTTTCACATATAAATCGTTTCAAGCTTTAATTCCCCAAAGCCTGAAAAAATTTTTTTTATGAAATATTGGAAGTGACTTTTGAAATTAAAATCGATGCTACTAAAAGGGACGGTATTTGGCGGTTGTTTTTTTAATTCAAAGTACAGACTCGGACCTTTTATTTTTTTATCGTTAGAGGGCTAAGCAATGCAAAGCATATAAAGTTTTTTTCCATCAAAAACTGAAAAGTTGATATTTTTTAGTATAATTTTTGATAAATTATAATAATTAGTTTACTTTTCCAATTTCAATAATTCTTTTTTTTAATAAAAAAGTAAGTGCTATATCTTCACTAAAAAATAAAACAAAAGCCATAGCTATAAACTTACACACAAAAAAGTTCTTTATTTGGGCAGTAATTTTAAACTAATTTCATAGAATAAATTTCCGTTGAGTTCTGTTAGTTTTTTTAACTACAAAATTTCACTTTTCATAAAAAAACCTTGTTGAATTTTTCTTATCCAAATATTTCTTTACGAAACCAAATCATTCAAATTTTGAAATTGGAAAGTTGAAAACCCCTATTTTTTCCGCCAAAATGCCACTGTGCGTGGTTTTTGTTTATTTTGTCTACTCAACTGATGGTAGATGTTGCAAGTGTGAATGCCTGTTTCACTTTTTCAACATCTTCCATGCGTTCCTCCTAAATGTATGCAAGTGTGAAAAGGCTAGAAGGGGATAAAATCGGCAAAATGCCGATAAATCAGCAAATATGGCAGGCCTGCTGCTACTACGTACTTGATCATCTAAAATCATATATATATCCGGTGCGTGTCTTTACTAACTTGCAATGTGGACTGTAATATGGTGTTCAGACATGTATTTTTAATTGGGTCAATTATTGGTTAATTAAAAAGTGTTCACATATGCTCAATATTGCTAATTCAATTAGCGTTTGACAGCAGCTGACAAAAAAGAATACAATTACAGTGCACTCGGGAAAACGTCAACGCTCGTTTACGTCAACATCCCAAAACGTTCACCCTTTTTTTACATTACCTACTCTAAAATTTTATGAAATAAATAGAGAGAAGGCTCTCTTCCAAGTGTTGGAAAGAAAAAAAAAAACAGCAGAAACAAAATAACTGATTTTTTTTAACTTGTTAAACGTCAATATTAGTTGACGTTTTCCCTAGTGCACTGTATTTGGTTGTAATATTATAATTTTCAGCCTAAAAATATTCTCTATTAATTTAAAAGCGAATCAACTGCCATTTATTTATTACTTGTCACAGGGTTGTATTTTTAATTAGAACAATTAACTCTTAATGAAGCAATTACCTTAATTGAAATTTTGTATGGATAATTGAATTCAATTAGGCGTTAATTAAAAAATTTCAATTAAAAATGCATGTGTGAACACCATATAACAGTATTTCTGGTAGGGGAAATAATTTTAACTTTGGTTTCTTTATTATTTACAAATGCAACTGCCTGTAACAAAATAGTGCCCGGTTTATTGATAAAAAATCCCGGTTAGGTTTATTTCAAAATAAACCTACGTTTTAAAAGGTAAAAACTGAACATGTCAAAGGGAATGATTTTGCAAATCCCGGAACTAGGGATTTTATAAAAATTTAAATCCCGGGGTTTTTCGGGATCACTGGATTTTTGTTTTATATTAAAACAAATTGGTTTGTTAATAATAAAAGCATACTATTATGTATTTCAAAAAGGTTACTTATATTAAATACATATAGTAAATCTTTTTGAAAACAAATATTTTCTGTCCTCATAGCTATTATTTTTAAATTTATTAAAAGTTTATAAACTAATTTGTTTTTGTAAACAATATTTTATAAAACATTAATTAATAATTAAAAAAATAACAACATTCATTATATTGAAATATTAGATTCACAACAATAATACCTCATTAATTTTAGAGAAATAGAATATTACCGTTCGATCTTAAAAAAGCTTCTTAAAAATATCTAGGCATCTAAGGTAAAAAGAATCTTAATTTAATTTTGTTACCAATTTTGACGAAAAACATAGTTCACAATCAACGCTTGTGGGCAAAATAGTTAGCAAATTGAAACAAATAATTATATATCTTTTTTAATATTTGATTCCATATCGTTACAGGCATTATTAGGTGGCTTTTACATATTTCAATTACATTCATTATTTCATTCGTTTCGCGATCAAAGATTTTAATTCAGTTCTCATAACAAACATTTCTATCTTATTATTAAATTCACTCTTCAATTTCGAGTTTTTTTTTTAAATGTAAAAGTTTTGAATAAATCATCCTTATTTCTTGATTTCTTTTAAGGAGAGATTTCATTATATTATCGCTCAAAATGCAGTCACTTTTTGATATCTCTTTGAGCATAAATAAGAATGCAACATTGGCAGAGATTCATATCACTGCGACAATTTGTTAAATTTGGTAAGTAAAACAATTTCTTCATCAGTCATCTGTTGAGCTTTTAAATCAATTAAAGCTTTTTTTTTATATAATTTTCCAATTTCAAAAACCGTAGACACATCAAATAGTGCGTTTGAGTTTGGCAATCTATAATTAAATTCAGCTAACTCATCTTTATTTCTTTTACATACTTTTGTACACTTTAACATTTTTATTGAGACTGCAAATAATTTTGTCCTTTTTAATAAGTGCTTAATAGAATATGGAATCGGTCGGTAGATCTCTTTTATTTTTTCTTATTATTAAAATAATACTTCCCTGGATCTTTAACACAAATACTAATTTTCGGCATTAATTATTTTCGTAAATGGTAAAAACGTAACAAAAATAATTATTTTCGGTTCCGGAAGATAACAAGTCTGCCATTCCAAAGTAAAATTCTTAATTACACGTTGCGATAGTCCAAAAAACCTGGGACCCGGTATTATTTTTCTTGTAGGGCTTGTCGAGTAAAACAAGATTCCAATAGTGAAATGTACCCGACACCTCCAAAATCCGGTTTTACGGTTAAAAACCGGGGTTTCTACCTTTGCGCACTTATAAGCCTGTAATTTTGCTGATAATGATGATCCGATTTTCAATTTCTTACTAGATTTGGAAAGAAGAAACTGAGATCTTTCGAATGATATATAATTTTTCTAAGAAAACTTGAGAAATTTGGGTGTTATTGTCGAGCAATAACAAAATTTGCTATAACACAAGTAGTTAAAAAACTATCTAAAGAAAAAGGGATAAAATGACTTAATTATACCCACTTACTATATATGTAAGTGCTGCATTTATATTCCTGAAATAGTATTCATTTTTATATGTGACTAGCTGACCGCCCCGGCTTCGCTCGGTATTTACTAATGATTGGTATTTTATATCATTTCATACTTAAAAAAATGAGAAGTTTTTTGAAAAAATGTCTCTTATTAAGAAATATGAGAAGTGAAAAGGAGGCAATATATTAAAAACTTAAAATTTCCGTGTTTTACCAGGAATTTTTTATTTACAAACCATCTCCATCGCTCCAGCCATTTTCACTCGATGCCATTTAATTTATATACCCTACACCACCATAGTGGGGAGGATAATTGGATTTGTGCTAATGTTTGTAACGCCCAGAAATATTGGTCCAACAGCCACCTTAAAGTATACCGATCGGCTCAGAATCACTTTCTGAGTCGATTTAACGATGTCCGTCTGTCCGTCCGGCTGGCTGTCCATGTAAAGCTTGTGCGCAGAGTACAGGTCGCAATTTTGAAGATATTTCGATAAGATTATGTACGTGATATTTCTTCGGTCCAAGGATAGATGGGATTGAAACTGGTGGACATCGGTCCATTATTTCAGCTGGCCCCCATACAAATGTCCTCCTGAAATTGGGGTTTACCGGTCATAAATCTTTGAATTATGCAAGTATGCAAACAAATCTCACCACAAATGAGTAATAAAGGAAGCTAAATCACATCTCCAAATTTCGCGAAGATTGATGCATAATTAGTCGTAGCTCCCATATAAGGCCCACTTCCGAAAATCACTTACAAGAACATAACTCTCTTAAAAATGTCGGTATCCAAATAATATTGAACACAAATATGTTTCGTACATATACATATAACATGGTAAAATTTTATGATAATAGGTCCATAATTAGTCGTAGTTCCCATATAAGTCCCACTTATGAAAATCACTTTAATGACCATAAATCTCTTAAAAATGTTGTTATCCGAATAAAATTTAATAAAAATGAGTTTCTTATGTACAAATGGTACGACACCTAATTTTATAATAGCCATAAATAGCCAAAACTCCCATATAAGACCCTCTTCGTAATTCACTTTACTCTCCATAAATCTTTTAAACGTATTTATATCGAGATAAAGTTTAACACACATAATATTTATATTCACGGAAGTCTTGGCACTAAATTTTTGGATGATCGGTCCATAATATCTCCCATATAGCGCCCATATCTGAAAACCTGTTTTGTTGAGTTACTGAATATAGGGTATTATATGGTCGGGTTTGACCGACTATACTTTCTTACTTGTTTTTTATTAAAGTTGACTGGACTCAAAAAAAAATTCCGAATTTTACCCGGAATTTATGATTTTTTTTCTTTACAAACCATCTTGAGAATTTCGAATCAAATCGCTCCAGCCGTTCTTACGTGATGCCATTACATACATGGACCATTTCATTTTTATATACATACATATATAGAGTATTTTCTAACATGTCAAATTTTATATAATTTTTACCTAAAAGAAACACAATAGGCTCTTTATTAAATTTGCAACTTATTGTACATATGTAAAGGGTAGTTAAATTGTAAGGGCCGATGTTGAATGTGAACCACACCTAAACGCCAAGCTTTTTTCCGAATTTTATTTGACATTTCTCTATTTCAGACTTACTCATGGAGAGATACACAATCCAAAAACGTGTTAAAGTTATCCAGACTTATTATGAAAATGGGCGTTCAAATCAAAATGCATATCGTGCACTTCGTGATTTTTTTGGTCAATTTGATCGTCCAAATGTGCGTACAATCGCAAAAATCGTGGAAAAATTCGAGCAAACCGGGTCTGTAGAAGATGTGAGAACAGCAGTGCATGCTCGTACAGCTCGTACTGCAGAAAATATTGCTGCTGTTCGCGATAGTGTGGCTGAAGAGCCGTCCACCTCAACTCGTCGTCGTGCCCAACAATCTCACGCTCGTCGTTGATGAACATTATGCATAAAGACTTGCTTTTACACGCTTACAAGATGCAATTGGCTCAAGAACTAAAGCGTCTTGACCATTCCAAACGTTTTGAATGGGCAGAATGGTGGCATGAAATGGCAACAGTGGATGATCAATTTTCGAAGAAAATCATCTTCAGTGATGAGGCACATTTTCACCTCAGTGGATTCGTCAATAAACAGAATTGCCGCATTTGGGCGAATGAGAATCCAAGAGTGATTGTCGAAAAACAAAGAGTGACTGTTTGGTGCGGTTTATGGGCTGGCGGCATCATCGGGCCGTATTTTTTCCAAAATGAGGCCGGTCAGGCAGTTACTGTGAATGGTGTTCGCTATCGTGAGATGATAACGAACTTTTTATGGCCCGAATTGGAAGATATGGATGTGCACGATATGTGGTTTCAGCAGGATGGTGCCACTTGCCACACAGCTAACGAAAAAATGGCTCTTTTGCGCAACAAATTCAATGGCCGTGTTATCTCACATAATGGCCGCCAAGATCATGTGATTTGACACCGTTGGACTTTTTTCTTTGGGGTTATTTGAAAGAAAAAGTAAACGTCGATAAGCCAGCAACAATTCAAGAGCTAAAGGATGAGATAATTCGGCACATTAACGTCATAGAACCTCCATTATGCCTCAGGGTCATTGAAAATTTGGACCATCGGATGGAGGTGTGCCGCCGTGGTCGCGGCGCCCATTTGGCCGATATTTTGTTCCATACATAATTGAGTAATACCAATATATCATAATAAAATAAAATTACAATAATTTCCTAAATAGTTTGTGTTTTATTCAAAATCAACATCGGCCCTTGAAATTTAACCACCCTTTACATATTTCCTTTAAAATGTTTTACTTTCACAATTCATGGCAAAACTTTATACGATTGCAATTGTTCTCCTCACAAACAGATTGGCGACATAAATTTTTATTTTTGTCCTTGTTACAACTTATACAACTTTACACGTTTACAATTATAGGTAAAATGTCTGTCTCATACACCCCACGCCCATTGAACGGTGGAAATTAGTTTTCAATTTTAACTAAACATTTTAAATTTACTCATCTAAACTAAGCATATTCGAGCTTAAAGGGTAATGTAAAAAGATGTTGCTGAATTACCACAATTGTTTGTCAGTTGGTGCTCGCATGCAAATGCGTAAGTTTAGCCGCAAATGTATATTTAATTGTATCCAAAGTGTTAAGAATCAATTTGCTATTTATGAAAACGAAACGGAAATGGCATAAAGCACCATGTCTGACTGTCAGAGGCATACACACGTAGTTAGTCCTACCCAGCTAGCAATTGGAAGATTGTTTTTGATAATATCAGCAAAATGAGTCTTTTAAGATTGCCTTAGATGACCAAAAACTGATTAATCAGTTTGTCGACAAAAAAAAGACTCATTTAAATGTTTAGAAAGCGACTAATTTGAAGAACAAAAACAAAATCTGCTGAATGTGCGGAATCATAATTTAATCACACAGATGTTCATAATATGCCTGTTTTTCAGAAAGTGACAAAAATGTGTCGTAAGAGTTCAGAAAATCGAGTCACAAAAGACTCTTTCAGAAGAGTCGCGGCTAGTGTACCATTTTCTCTCGACAAAACAATCATTTTTTGACTCAAAAGCGAGAGCATAAGTGATTATTTTAATCGCGCGGGGGAGTCAAAGAAGACTCATATTTGATTAAAAATTGCAAAAAATGCTAGCTGGGTACATAATCGTATGTGTATATTTGATGACGTTATGGCTAAGTATGTGTATGTGCAAGGAACACAAACATTTAAACTTTTGCAAACAAAATTTATACGCAGTGACAACCGAAAGGAAAAACTGGCAACATAAGGATATTACAACAAGTGTTGTTTTCGCAAAGGGTTATGTGAATTTGAACTGTGTATTTATGTAAATGTTTCCATCTAGACTTTTATTTATGTTTATTTGAAAGTTTTTCTTATTTTCTCTCTCTCTAATATTTGCATTTTGTTTTTGAAATGTATTATATTCTTTCAGCATTATTTTTTCTTCTAAATTTTATTATTTCTATTGTAAGCCTAAGCAAATAGATATTGTTATATTTGTGTAAGGACGAGGATCATACGTTAAGTCTGGTGAAAATAAGATTAACTTTACGGTTTTCTTCGAATTCTCTTTAGATTGCTTGTTTGTAGCAACTTTAAAGTAAAATTCTCTTCGTTATTTAGAATACACTTATAATAACAAATATATATTATAACATTTTTACCACACCCACTTTCAAAATGGTAATTGTCAGAAAGTAAAGTACAAAAAAGTAAAATTAAAAATATAAAATTATTTTGCTTTAATTTGCCGACACTTTCAAGTTTTACAACGTATAAAAAGATTGAAGGATTTAATTTTGAAGAAGGTTTTAATTTATATTATCAATCAGCCTATTATTGATAGTTACAAATTCCTGCTGTATGAATGAAATAAAATTGTCTAACATTTTTCTCTATGACGATATTTAAAGGACATTTATGCGCAGAGATTTTTTATATATATATGATGATTTTCAACGAATTTCAATGTAACGATATAGTATATTGTATAAAAATAGTAGCTTCGAGAATCTGACTACTTTCACAACTCATATATTTGGAAGAGGTTGTTTCGAAACTTTATTATGACAAGCAAGCTGATATTAATGATCTGGTAATTTACCTATTTAGGTTTGACAAAGATTAAAGTAGAACTAATTTTGTAATAAGAGTAGTAACAGCAAAGGAGGAAAATCCAAAAAAAGAAAAGAATCTAAGAATCCTGAATTTAATATAAAAATATGTTTTTGTTTTTAGAGATGTTTTGGTCGCAAAATTACCTGCTATTTGTGTTCTTTGTGTATTGTACGACCCTCGTCAAATTATAATACGACAGACAGGCATATACTACATACATAAGACTTTACATGCCAAGATAACTTCACTGTGACATCAACAAACCACCATTGCTGTGCTGTTGTGAAGTAATATAAGTTTTTAAATATAAACAATGCCACCACTATTTTAAATTTTAGTGTATAAACAGATAGATACATATGTATATGTACGTATAAGGACATGTACATGTATATTATGTACATTAAAAACATTAAATGTATGTGCATACACAAGTCCTTAACATGTTTGTGTGTGAGTAGCGAAAAGTTTACTAGGAGTATTTTAATCCTTTAGAACAACATTGTAAAAACTTAACGGTTTCCATACATGGGTGTTAGTTTATTCCTTTTTATTTCTTTTAACTGTTTCCGTTTCTTTTTTTGTGTGTTGTGTTGTGTGTAAGTATGTAGCTTCAATGGCGACACTTCTGGTTCTGGTTAGCCTTGGTGTGTGCATGTATGGCTGTTTTCCATTATTCTATACTATTTCTCTTTCTTTTTAGATTACGACGTGCTATTTATGTATAAAAATGGTTTTATGAACAAACACACAAACAGACCTTCGTTGCCCATTCGCATTAAAGTTGCGAACAGTAAGCAGTGAGAATACTTTAATTGCCATTAAAAGGATTAACTAACAAACTGATGTTTAAAGTTTGCTTAACACACATTTCATGAAATGTAAATCAGCACATACATTTACAATTCCAATTGCTAATCCTTTAATAATATACGATTACTGCACAAAGTATTTATAAAATGCATTCTCAATATTTCAACATATAAGCCACATTAAAATTTTCATTTTCAAATACATATACTAAATTTAACTATTTTTCTTACAAACTAATAAAATGTAACGATGGTACACTTGAGGTGTACGTGTGGATTGATTTTCTTAGTGATTAGTACCTTAAATCTATGATAATGTGAGTTTTATCAAGATATCTGTCACCTATGAACTACAACACTTTTAAAAAGTCCATTAATAATCCGAATGTTAAAGATTTTTCTGAAAAGAAAGATCTCTAAACTACAATAATTTGAGTAATCGAATTATATTTGCCGAATTTTCACATTTTCGTTGCATAAAGCAAAGTAAAGTTAAGTAAGGTAAAAGAAGTATCAACTAAATCAAACATATACCCTACCACCATAGAATCACCTACTGAGTCGATTTATCCATTTCCGTATGTCCGTCTGGACGTACATAAGCGATTTATTATTTCTAAAAGACCCAATACAAATGTCCTTCCGAAATAGGACTTTATCGGTTCTAAAAGCTTAATTTATACTCTCATCCAAACGAATGTTGAATATCACAAATAATTTATATCTAAAATCAAATCACTGCTAAAAATGATATGCAGATCGGACAATAATTGACCATAGCTACCATATAGTGGACAATCTCTTTGATAAGCATAAATGTCTTAAAAATATTAATATCGAAATAAATTCGGCTTAAGTCGGTTTTAGTGACTTTTTTCAAGTCACTATCAACATTTTGTCACTAATAGAATTTTAAATTCTGATTAAAATAAAAAAAAATTGGGGCGGCCACGCCTATTTTCGAGTGGGCGGGGCTCCAAAGTTTGTAATATATTTAGCTAAACTATATTTTTTTTATTAGACGATATATATATATATATATGTAACACGACCTATTTATATGGACCACCTATTTATAAATTTTGAAAAATTATTTTTGGATCCGAAATTTTTTTAAAAAATCTAAAAATCCGGGAGAAAGGCCTGTATGAGTAAGTAGATAAATTACAATATTTTAAAGTCAAGAAATATGACCTCGTAGGTACTATAGATCCGAAGATATTAAAGAAAGATTATGACATTTCACCATAAAAAATACACTCTGTACTATGCGAAGCCGGTGTTCTGTATACCACAGAGGATAAAATCCTTCCGCCCGGCCGTAGGCCGGCAATACAGGAAAATTGTACAATGCGAAGCCGGTATTCTGTATACCATAGAGGAAAAAACCAATCCTGCATACAAAATTGTGAAAAATTGTGTTTTTTTAATTTTTCAGATCTTATAATTCTATGATTATAATTACCTACAGACACATATGATACCTTAAATTAACTATATTAAACTAAACTAAAATAACACTTATATAGACTTTTTTTAATTTTTTTTAGATATTAAAAAAAAATTTGGGTCAAAAAATGTTCTTTTCGGATTTAACCCATAGTCGGTCCATATTTATAATCATGATATGTATCGTTGGAAAGGTATTTTTACTGCACAAAGATCTCATAGGTCGTAGTGCATGAGGCCTCACTTAATAATAAGGTATTTTTAATAATGTATTACAATTTATCAGACACTCAGTAGTTCCCGAGATATAGGCCTATATATTTTCAATTTTAAGGGCCCGCCCTTCATCTGTCATCTCCTCTAAAAGCCCTATTTGAGGAAATTTTTTTTTTTTGAGCAAAGTCACTAAAACCGACTTGTTCCATAAATTCCATGCAGCTGATCTAATTTTATGATAATCAGTCCATAATTAGTCCCAGGTCCCATATAAGGCACACTTTCAAAAATCACTTGATCTTACAAGACACTTGTAAGAGCACGTCAAATAAAGTTGTGTTACATATAATGGTTACACTTTTTTGAATGTGATTCTAAATAAGATCTAAGTATATATTTTTGTGGGAGATTAACATTTTTTAAATTGATTTCTAAACAATTTATGTTTATCAAATTTATAATTTTGCAGTCATAAGCGACAATGAAGTTTTTCAAGGCAAAAATAACGAAAACTTTATAATAAAAAAATGTTTTCAAATCTGGCAAATTTAGAGTTATAACCTTTTATCGCAAGTGTCGCTCACTTCATTTAATACCTTTTGTAATACAGTTTATACAAATAAGAATTTAAGACAAATTAACCCTAGAAAAGGATATATTTATTATGTATTTCTTATTATTTGAGAGACCATTGAATAAAGTTCACACAATTCAGATAATGAATGAATAGTACTTCTTAAAATAAGCATAAGATGATTTAAAAGCACACTTGAAATATTAATTAAATAAAGAACAAAACGATGACAACTTAAAGACACTTCACATCTAAGAGTATTCCTGCAATTGGCCATATTTGGAATTATGTAAATTTTAAATGAATAAAATAAGAACATTTTAAGAAAGAAACTAATATATTAAATGCCATTTGTTTTGTTAGCCTCTGCAGCTCTTAGTAAAATTTTATAATTTAAAACTTGAAAAAATATTTTGTTATTTGTAAAATTCACATTATTGAATTTAAAAAATCTAATTATACTTCTAAGAATCGGTATTGTAGGTATGTATATCAGAAGGGATTAATTTTCCACTTACTGCTATAGAAATATTTTATATTTAGTTTAATGTTATAATTGATAATTTTATCTATAAAACAGAACAAGTATTTACGATAACATTTTAAACTAAATAAAAATCTAATGTGTACAAAGTGTATACAAAACTATTTCCGGATGATGATGAATATCGTTGAAATTAATCTGCAACATCTTTCTCTGCTCTCATTTAGTTGCTCAAGAACTTGGAGTAAACCCAAGTAAAACAGAGCTGGTTCTATACACCACAAAGACCATAATCCGAAACCGTAAAAAGTGATTTTTTAATATACATATGTTGTCAAACAAAAAAAATTTAATAAATTTCTCAAAAGTACGCAGAATGAAAAAGGCGAAAGACTATGGATAACTGTATAAACCTCTGCTTCAGAGGTGAATTATGTACAAAAGTAATCATCGAAATAATCCGTAGGGTGATGTAAGCCGACAATATTGTTGCAGAATTGTATTTCGATTTGAATTTAACGTTTTGTTAACGCTGTTTATCAACATAGAACTTTACAACCACTGTTGATAACTCGCTGTTGTTAACATATCGTTACCTGAAATGCCCAAAGACGTAACCCTCAAAAAATCAAAATTCGTTTTTTGATTGAATCTGGAACATGAAGTTAAAATAAAATAAATAAGAAATAAGTTTGTCGTTTGTCGATTGTGCAAAAAAAACTGGTGAAAAATATTATATTTTGACGGAGGTTGTCAAACATTTTGGTCCATATGGACGCAACCTTTCAAAAAAATCCTTAAATGCATCTGATGTTCTTGCTCACTTTCTGATGCAATTAGCAAATCAGCAATATAAACGTATATGAAATCCAATTCTCTTGTTATCTCATGCATAAAACGTTGGAAGGGTTGTGCAACATTGCACAAGCCAAATGTCATTCTGAGAAACTCAAAATTTCCAATCGGTGTTGTTATTGCCGTCTTTTTAATGTCGTCTTTTGCGACAGGAATGTGGTGGTATGCTTTTACAAAATCTATTTTACTAAATACTTTCTTACCATCCAAAAGCATTCCAAAATCGTGAATATGTGGAACAGCGTATCAATCAGGTATGGTACGAGCATTAAGATTACGGTGAATATTTTTCTACATATCTGGAAAAATACAATATGTATGTAGTTTTTATGGCTAACTGCTTTATTTGGACCATGAATGGGCATGTAAACAGTAATACTGTTTTATATGATTGTTTAAATTTAGAAAAGATTTTGACCTGTACCGAAATTTAAAAAATATAAATTTGGCGTACATTCAATTTCGAAATTTAATTCAATCTTTGATTTTGATAAGTTACACATTTTTTAATAAATATATATTGAGAAAATGTTCAAGCAAAATGCCTCCAAAAATCACAAACAATGCAAAATATTTAATAGATTAAATTATACTTCGACCTCTAGATCTGCCGAAACATTTGAACAGCACAACGAGCGTCTTGAAAGTTAAAGATCAAGATCATCAACATCAAAAAGTGAAACTCGCCTTGAAGAGCTCCGGCAACGTGCTACAATATAACGAGCTGTAGAAACACCGTCACAACGGGAAGGACATCTTGAAAGTCAGCGGAGTTTTAGAGCACGAAGAACGCCTTGAAAATTTTCAATATCATGCTGTAACAGTACGATCTAACGAGACGTAAAGAGCGTTTTCAAATGTAACGACATCGTACCATAATAAAGAAGAACTGCTAAATTGAGATAGCAATTGGACTTGCGCTGTGAAAAAAATCGCAATCGAATTATAAATCGTCGGAACGCCTTTCAAATATCGCACCCTAAATACAAAAGGGTCACAACTCATAATTTTCCAAAACTGACTTTTTTCCATAAATTAATTCAGAGTACACATCTCAAACTACTGAAACAATTTCTTTCACATCACTATCTTCTTTAACTGGAAAAATACAGTTACATATGTATGGCTATTTTTATGTTACATGTGTTGCTTGTGCACGATGAACTTTTTTGTCTCTACTGAAAATTTTAGTGTTTTGAGTTGTGACCCTTTTGTATTTAGGGTGCGATATATGCTCGTATTGCAAAACATTTTTTTTTTTTAATTTTTTAACTCCTCAATTTTTATTTCATTAAAAACCCCATTCACATCGGGTTTTTCCTAGTCATATATAAATCACTCTTCAATTCATTTGGATGATCAGAATAAAATTTACTATTGTTCCCATAAAAGGTCTAAAAATGGTTTAAGAAGCAAGTAGGTTTTAGTGCTCCAAATATTGTGTATATTGGTCTGTAATTGGTCATGGCAAACAAACATCATGTTGATATAGATATAAATATATATACATATACGCTAGTGGATTATTTACTTAAGTTTTTCTTTTACGGATACGAAATTAAAAAGAAAACTATGGAAATAAATGGAATTGTTAATACGAGTATACTTATGTAAATGTTATTACTGGATTGTAGTCTAAAAACCTTGTACATAATTTGTATTCACATATGAAGTTTCATTCATAACAATTATAAGGAAAATTATAATTCTCTTCAATAATAAAATTAATCTCAGAAAATAATTAACAAAATTCGTTGGCATAAAATAATGAAAAAATGTTGAATAAAATTATTTAAAGGATTTCCCACAACAAAAATAACTAAAACATTTTATTATTTGTAAAAACCAAACATTCAATTTAAAATCGAATTAAACGTTCAATATTTTCTTTGTTTATTAACTTTTCAATGCCTAAAGTTTTCAAGTCTTAAAAACTTATGTATATAATTTGTATTATAATAAAAGTTTTTAGTTCAAAGAAATTGTTAACTTTCTTCATTGACTCTAAAACATTTACATTATTTAACTTACAGATTTGTTTGATACCCAACATAAACAAGGTAATTCTAAAACAACAAAGAAAGCAATAATCCAGAAAAAAACAAACAAACTAATTATGTTATGAAAAACTTTGAAACTTTGCTAAATAAATTTGGACTTTTAGAATTATTATGGAATTAATCGTTAATTAGAAGAAATATTTTTTAAATTCCAAAAATGTTTATATTTAAATTTTTGGTAATTGATATACCCGGGCATTTACAAAATATTAGGGCATACAAAACATTAGGGCATTAGTTTTTTGACTACAGCTATGCGATTAGAGAAAATTGGCTAAAAATTTAAATTTACACCAAAAATAGGTCTAATTTTGAATAATGAATGTTTGTAACAATTTTTTTTTTCTATAAAAATGTCTTTTTGATTTAGCTAGATTTAGCCTTTTTATTTACTTATATCCATGAAATTTAAGTTTTTGCTTCTGGCTTTTTTAAATCTTTTTTATACCTTACACCATTATAGTGGGAGGATATATCGATCGACTCAGAATAAATACCTGAATCGACTTAACGATGTCCGTCCGTCCGTTTGGCTGGCTGGCTGCCCGTGTAAACAATATTTTTATACACAGAAGTTATGCAACTACATTTTCAGATGCTCTTTCCATAATAGGTCATAACTCCCATATATAGCCCATTTGTGAAAAACTGTTTTTAAACCTATACTAGGTATTATATGGCCGGGCTTGGCCGACTATACTTTCTTATATGTTTTATTTTGAAAAAAGCCTTTAAAATGCTAGTTTTTATTTTAAGTTAAGCAATACTTTACGTAAAATTAGATATGCTTGCATTAATCTGGCATTGTTCGATTACTAAAATAGTAAACTATTTCAAGAACAATCAAAAGAAACTTTTGCTTTAATATTGATACTAAAGTGTCAATTTAAATTTAAACCCATTATCATCCCACTTGAAATTTAATCATGTCTTCGACACAGTTTTCATATAAATTTTAACAATATTTCATATATTGAGCGTAAATAGAAAACGAAATAATAAGTGAAATATCTGCGAAAATAGTACCTACGCCAAAAAAGTGTCAAATATATTATTAAATATCTGCAAAATTGTACACCAAAAAAGTGTCAAATGTATTATTAAATATTCGATGTTATTTATAAATACTACAGCAAATGTTGTCACGACTTTAAAACTTCTGATGATCTCATAAACTTTCTAGACACATTCTAGTTCCGATTCTTCTGAGGTTGAACAAATTATTACGGACACTCCAAAAAATGAGTGCTCACTTATTTATTACATATTAGAATAATAAAAAGTTTTTTCGAGCTCGAGGCCAATTGTTTGTAATAAATGTATATATTATTTATTAAATTATTTCTTCCAATATTTCGATATCCTTTGGATATCATTATCAAGAAAATATAAGAAAAGAAAAAACACAAATGTATGAAAAATATTAAAAACGAATGTGTTTTAAATAAAAATAATAGAAAACAAAAACTTAATAACAACAAAAAAGAACAACAAAATGGAAAAAACAAAACACTTACTTATATTTTTAAGAGACGTCTTATTGTCCCCACATTCAATAATGAATTAACTTAACTATTTACTTTTCTTTTTTATTATGTGTCTATAGCTATTGGCGCAGTTTTCTGTGTCTGTTTTATAATTTATTCTCTTCTCCTTTGGTATGTTAATTATATGGAGCATCACCATATAAATATAAATGCAATAAAAAAGACCTTAGAACAACTGAACACATTTCACAAACACATTAAATTTACAATGGAGGAGGAGGTAAATGGAAAACTCCCATACTTAGATACCCTGGTCATAAGAAGCGGAAATAGAATTAAAATAGACTGGTGCCAAAAAGAGACGGCTTCAGGGAGAATTGTAAATTTCCATTATTGTCAACCAAAGAAGATAATAATGAATACGGTCAACAATTTGATTAACAGCGTTTTTTCCATTAGCGATGAGTCATTCCATTCTCACAATAAAGAAAAAAAATTAAATGTATTCTTAAAAGAAACTCTTTCCCTGAAAATATAATAAATACTTTAATTGAAAACTGTGGAAAAACCCACCTAGGGGAACATAAAGAGGATAAGAAAATATTTAAATCAATGACGTATTTACCACTTATCGCAGAAAGAATAAAGAATTCTGAAATTTATAATAAGGAGAAATTTATGATTGCAAACAGATCGACGAATACATTAAAACAACATTTCTCAAACACCAAATGTAAACTTGACAAATTAGACAACAATAACGTAATATATAAGATTAGTTGCACAGGAAATGACCAGGACATATGCGATCAAGTTTATGTCTGTACTACAAAAAAATAAGCTTAGGGCACGTATAGCTGGACATAAATCGGATTTTAAAAACATTAATAAAACATCAACATAAAAAACTGCACTCACATCCCATTGTGCAAAGAAACATAATAAACCAAACCTGGAAAATGTGGAGAGAGGACAAATATTACCATACCAAAGAAGAAGAGAATAAATTATAAAACAGACACAGAAAACTGCGCCAATAGCTATAGACACATAATAAAAAAGAAAAGTAAATAGTTAAGTTAGTTCATTATTGAATTTGGGGACAATAAGACGTCTCTTAAAAATATAAGTAAGTGTTTTGTTTTTTCCATTTTGTTGTTCTTTTTTGTTGTTATTATGTTTTTGTTTTTTTATTATTTTTATTTAAAACACAGTCGTTTTTAATATTTTTCGTACATTTGTGTTTTTTCTTTTCTTATATTTCTTATATTTTCAGAACTCCATATTTGCTTTAACATAATCTAGCCGATTTTTCTTGTTCAGTTTACTAATGTACGAGTATGGTTCTTTCTTGGAACACGGCAACGATAACCGGCATCATATAACACATTGCGAACGGAATTGTCAGAAACGTTTTTGGCAAACGATAAATTTAAAGACTTTCTAATTTCTGTTGCTCTTGTGTTAGGAATCTTTTTAATTTCGCTTCTCAGTTTCACTTAAAATGTTTGGTCTACAAGATCGTGGATTATTATTTTTTATTTTTCCTGGATTATTAAACTTGTCAACTATTTTTTTTTATAGACTACGCCACCATAGTGGGGAGCGTATATTGGAGTTGTGGTGATGTTTGTAACGCCCAGAAATATTGGTCCAACACCCACCCACCTTAAGGTATACCGATCGACTCAGAATCACTTTCTGAGTTGATTTAACGTGTCCGTCCGTCCGTCTGGCTGGCTGGATTGTGCGCAGAGTACAGGTCGCAAATTTGAAGATATTTCCATAAAATTTGGTACATGCTTTTTTTCGGCCCAAGGTTGTATGGGATGGAAACTGGTGGAAATCGGTCGATTATTTCACCTGGCCTCCATACAAATGTCCTCTTGAAATTGGGGTTCACAGACCATAAATGTTTGAATTATGCAAGTATCCACTCAAATTTCATCAAGGATGAGTGGTAAATAACAAATCACAACTACAAATGTTGTGCAGATTGGACCATAATTACTCGTAGCTCCCATATAAGGCCCACTTCCGAAAATCACTTTAAAAACCGTAAATTTCTCAAAAATGTTGTTATCCAATTAATATTTGACACAAATAAGTTTCTTATATGCAGAAATAATGACACCGAATTTTATAATGATTGGTCCATAATTAGTCAAAACTCCCATATAAGACCCTCTCCGTAATTCACTTTAACCTCCATAATTTTTTTAAAAGTATTTAAATCGAGATAAAGTTTAACATACATAATATTTATATTCATAGACATCATGACACTAAATATTTGATCCATAATAGGTTATATCTCCCATATAACGCCTATTTCTGAAAACTTGTTTTTTATATATATACTGGGTGTAGGGTATTATATGGTCGGGCTTGACCGACTATACTTTCTTACTTGTTTACATTTGAATAATGTCTTCATAATTTCACCAATGTCACGAAGGGATTTATTTTTTTTAACCAAATTTATTAACTTCCTTATTATTGTTTATTTGACCATTTTTTATTAAGATTTTGGTCCTTTTTATAAAATATTAAAATTTTTATTTCAATATTTCTCTACTTTTTTATAATTAGTAATATTTTCTACTTGTTATAAATTGTTTTAATATTTTGTTATGTTAAAGTTTTCATATCCTTTTTTTCCTATGACAAATAATTACCAAAATCAAATTTATTATCTTTCTTTCCGATTCAGTGGTTTCCTTACGTTTAGAATCCATATCAAAATCATAAAAAACTACTTGTATTCTCTGCAACAATACTTCTCCTAATGACTTTAAATATTTATTTTAAAACTTTTTTTCAAGATTTTTTTGCATGATCCTGTTATTTAGATCCCATTACTTAAAATTACAACCAAGAGCACCAACTTTTTCTAGCAAAAATTTTTAATATATTTGTTTTTGAAGTTATACAAACAAAATTACAACAACCGCATGTTACACTAGTGGGTAAAATTGTAGTTTTCTATGTAAGTGATAAAACTTATGAGTTCTATTTAGTGTAAAAAGCCAAATATGGGCCAAATTTTTGGAGTGACTGTGTACCAATTTTATAATTGTAGATTTTTTCAAAACTAAAGTTACGGTCACATTTGGCAAATATTTGCCGAAAAAGTCGTAACCATTAAATAACATATGTATATATGAACTCGTTTGTTTATTAAAAAAAAAAACGTTTTTTATTTAGGCCAAAGCACAACAAGTATTTCGTTTTAATTTATTTGATGCTGTTTGATCTTGCAAAACTTTTGTAAGAAAGAGTAAGACACAGTCAAACAAATTTGTGCTAAAGCAAGTGGTTACGGTTTTTGTGTAAATATTTGCCAAATGTGACCGCGCCTTAAGCAATATTTATTTTTTTTGTCCAAATGGTGTCATCAATCCATGGACATGAAGCCCATCAACTTGTACGCCGATTCAATGCAGAACAAAAGAATATTGTACAAATTATACAACCAAATACAATATAAGAATATAAGAAAAACATGGGCGACGTTGGCAAGATGGATTTTCTATTTTATTTGTACAGAACCTCCATTAGATCTCGCAAGTGGACGCTCAAGATATTTGACTACATCATTGAACTAGCAGTTTGCAATTCGTGGTTTGAATATAGAATGGATCATGAAAGCAATAACTACGGAAAGTTATAGCTAAGCTTTCACTATGATGTTGCAAAGGGACTTTTAAGTCGTTCTGATAAACAGGTGCCAAATTACCGCATTCGTGATCGAATTAGCTATCGTATCGAAAAATTATATCGATATCGAAATTATGATAAAATGTACTAAATTTATTGCTCGATATAGAATGCCATAATCTCAATTAAGAAAATTACGATCAATTTTACACGATATCGAATGCGGTAATTTGGCCCCAGGTTTGTTCCTGAAAACGTGGACGACCAGCGTTGTCATTAAATGAGGATATTCCCGAAAGTCCATCGAAAAAATATAGCTAGCGTCGAAGGTATTGTGAAACAAATCTTTTGCATCTGTTTGATATAATGGCAACCAACATTGGCCGGAACACACTCAAGATAAAGCAGATGCAAACTTAAAGGATGCAAGTGACAAACAAAATATAAGTGTTTACAGTTTGATACTTTCTTATGAATTTCAAACGGATCCAAAAACTGCTTCAAGGATTTTCATTACATTTCGAATGAATAAACTATTGAGGTAAAATACTACGTAAGTATGTACTTATATATATTTTTTCCCAGTTTCAACTTTATTTTAAACGTATATATGTATGTATTTATGTGAATTTTTTATGTATTATTTAAGTTTATGTAAAGTTTTAGTTTCATACTTGCTTTTGTTAAAAAAATTGAGGAGAAATTTTAAAATAAATCAAAAAATTTATATATGAATAAAAATCACAATTCTTGTGTTTTTCTTTATCGTTAGTGAATTTTGTATCCAAATGGATACATTACAAAAAAGACATTTTGGGTAAAAATTTAAAAAAACCGATTATTGGATGTTGTTCCCGGGGTAAATAATAGTAAAAATTTATTTAACTTTTTCTGGGGTTTTTAAAGCCCATTTAGCTTCTTTTTCCAGCTCCTGGCAGCACAGAATGCTACTATTTAAACTAGTATAGGAAATTTCTTAACATTCTTAGACAAAAGCTGCGACTTTTTTCTGTGACGTTTCGACTGCGACTCTAGTTTATAGATGAAATACGTTGTGGAGAGTACTGGCTAGCTAGTGTCGCAAGTATTGTGAAACAAATGGACGAATTTGATATTTCTCTTTTGCATCTTCTTTTCTCTTGTACGTATTATTTTCATTTCATTTACACTGTATTGCCACGATTAAATCTCACTAAAGATTAAAGAAAATAAATAACTGTAATTTAAAAAGAAAACAGTTTGAAAAAAAAAATTGTTTTTTAAATAAATATGTAAATACTATGTTGTCAAAAAATTTAATAGAAAATTTAATATCAGGAATATGAATATCTGTATAATGTACGACATCCTATATATTTGGATCACGTTAAACGTTCAAACGCTTTGTTAGGAATAACAAACGAACTATAAAAAATCAACATAGAAGTAACAGTTGATGAACTGAAGAAGACAATTTACTCTTTAAGGACACAATATATTCGTGAAATCCGTGAAATAAACAAAAGTAAAAGAAATGGAATAGGTTTGAAGGAAGTATATGAACCGAAACTGTGGTGTTTTAACAAGTTAGAGTTTCTAAAAATCCATACCATAAAAGTGAACTTAATAATTTTATATACATACTACATACATATGTACATACTTAAATATTAAGTTAAACATTTTATGAATTTTTTCAAGTTGATGATAATTCAGCATCAATTTCTGAAAGTATTCCTCAACAAAACTATGGGAGTGAAGAAGAATTATCAAGTAACAAAAGAGTAAGTTTTTTTGTAAGTGTATTAATTTGATTTTTTTAAGTAGACGCTTTATACATAATAATTTATTTATTGATTGGTAACCCTGCCTTTGAGCTGTCAAGAAGAATATTGTTCTGCAAAATAAATAAATAAAAAATTAAATGTAAAATTATCGCCTCTGATTCTCAACATATTTGTTAAGAGTTCCACAAACACATTCCCGTCGCTGATCGCAGTTTTGCCCGAGTTTTACCTGGTGTTGTAGCCCAAACTGTAGTCGTTGCTGTTGTTTTTGTTTCTGGTTGGCGTCCGGCTGTTGGAGTCTCACTGTTGTTGCAGCATTTTTTTCTCAAGCGGAGGAACTATATTTGTCTGTGGTGGGTGTGAGTGATCATCTGTATCTTCTAGGCAAATATATTGCGATTTAAACGAGGTGGGATCTTATAAATTATAATTTAAGTATTCTAAGCAGTTTCCCATTGTTGTTTTTGCTTCTGAATTTACATAAGTACATACATAAATATTGTACAGCTGTTTATTACAAACAGTAGTGCCAAGTTCTACCCCTCTATTGTATATTTTCTGATATGCCTGAAGGTATGCTGTGATTTTAATGAGTAATAAACGATTATTACATACAACATCCCCAGAGTACACTGAGAGAACAGAAAGTAAAAGATATTTAACTTCTAACAACATGCCATCTTCAAATCAAAACAACTCGAGTGATGTTTTATCGTGGCATAAGTTATGTAAACTGTTAGATGAAAAACTTAGTGATGTTACTAGGAAGTCTGATCTAAATGAACTTAAAGCTGAAATAGATGAGCTGAAACAAGAAAATGCAAAACTAAAAAGGATGTGAATAAACTTACATCCAGGTTGGAATTTATTGATCGTCGCTCTCGTTCGTCTAATATTGTAGTCTCTGGACTTAATAGTAAAAACAATAATTCAGCTAAACAAGAAGTTGAAAACCTATGTAACAACGTCCTCAAAGTAAATGCGTATATTATGTCTACACGTATGATTGCTGGTGGAAAATCATTTTGCTTTACACTGGCGTCTAGTTTTCAAGCTTATAATGTAACAGCAGTGAAAAAGAAATTAAAAGGCAAAAATATTTTTATTAATAAAGATTATACCATGGATGAACAAAATGTGCGTTATAATTTACGAAAGCTAAGCAAAAGTATCACCAAATGCAATAAGACAGTCAAAGTAAGGCTTGGCGAATTTTGTATTTACGTTGATAATAAAAAATATACCTACAAGTCTGATAAAATTTAAACTACTTCAAATAGTGATGCAATATATCTTCGTAAATTACTTGCAAATACTGATTATGCTACTGAAATTAATGTCATAAACGTGAACCAACCTATTGAGAATCTTCCTAATACTTCGATCTCGTAATACCAATATAGTACATTTAAATTACTATCATACAATGTTGCAAATTTGGCAAATTCAATAAATTTTGGCTATTTCTTAACCTATCTAAATCAATTTTATCTATTTTTTTTTTATTCGAAACCCACGTTCTTAGTGAGAATCAATTTAGCTGAAAAGCTAAATATATTGGTAATACCAATATAGTACATTTAAATTACTATCATACAATGTTGCAAATTTGGCAAATTCAATAAATTTTGGCTATTTCTTAACCTATCTAAATCAATTTTATCTATTTTTTTTTTATTCGAAACCCACGTTCTTAGTGAGAATCAATTTAGCTGAAAAGCTCTTGAAAGTGGATGGACAATTCGAAGAGATTATCAACTCTCTGAGCCGAAACCAAATCGTTTAGAATTTGATACTCAGAACAATTTAACAAACCATATGAAAAGAAATGAAAGAAAACAAGGAAATTAGGAATTTTTTCTTATTATCTATTAAATTATTTGAACAAAGGATTTCTTACCAGTATAGGAGAATGAAGTGGTTAATTGAACGGTTAGTTTGTTTCTAGCCGAAAAATAAGTATTTACGATCTTTTTAGAACATTGCCATTTTATTTAGCACTTTGTGACAAGTGGAAGTATACTGCAAGACATAACTTTCTGCATTTATATACATTAAGGAAAATTGGAATTGTAGGGAAAATAAGGAGAATCGCTAAGTGTTGTTTTGGCGTAAACATTGCCGCCCGCCTTGCAGTATACAAATAGGAAGAAAATATGATCGCAAATACTTCTTTTTTGCTAGGAGAAATATAAATATAAATTAACTTAGGATTTACTTAATATTACTATTGTTAATTCAGAATATTGATTGAAACTAGGACTAAAATTACAATATAAGTTTGGAAACTATTAAGAAAATACATTAGTAGTATGGAATTCAATAATATCAAAGTAGGTTTGTATAACTTAAGGATAAATAAAAGTTAGTTTGTTTTCAGTTTGCTTTATACTAAAAGTGCATTAAAATGAAAAAAAGGAATTCAGAGTGGTTTGTGTCGCGATTTTCGGGAAAGGAATATGTTTCATTAAATAGAAAATTATACTGCAATCTTGGATGAATGGAGAAAATGAACGGAAAATCATAAATTCGAAGTACTTGGTAAAACTTGAAATACAATGCTGAGTTTTTGAAAATATGCAAAACGGACTTTACATGTTGAATAGGAAAATACTTCCACGGAATGGTTTTCGTTTTGGATGCCATTAAGTGACTGGATATCTAAATACCATTAGCTATTCGGATTTTAGAGTTCGGAACAATATCTGATTTGGTGAAAGAATCTTGACCCAAATCGTCTGCTTCGGGATTTCTGGTAGAAACACGAACTTCGATAAAACTTCTTTCCAACCAATACGTAGCGGCTTTGCAATGCAGTTGTCATCAATTATAAGAAACAAACGTCTTGGTAGTATATCCGAAATAATTTGGTGATGTTCCCAATGCATTTTGTTTATCGAAAATCCAGTTGTAATGAACTTTTTTGCGTTTGGAATACGAAGAATTTGACTAACTTTTGGATAAGTAGCCACGATGTCATCAGCTAGTTGGAATAAAATCCGAATAGCTTGGTAAGGCGCAGGATTACCGCCGATTGTCACTAATTTTATTTCGTAATCTTGGAGAATTACGTTGGGACTATTATGGAATTGGAAAATTTGTAAAATATGGAATTGCTTCGGATCGACGAGGATTTGTCGATCCATTTTTTGGACATCTACATACTTGACACGTGGATAATTTAGGCTTTGTAAGTATAAGAAATTTTGTAAAATTCGACTAGGATGAAGAACTTCAGTGGAACTTAAACTATTAGAAGGTAGAAAGGACTTAGTACATATAATGCATAGTTGGGGACTATAGATTTTAAACTTCGTGTGAGTAATATGGTGGAATGAGGAATTTTCAAATTCCAGAATATACGGCGGAAAATATTTGAACATATAAATAAAATCGTTATATTTTTCAACTAGGGTATTGTAATTGGATTTCAAGTCAGGAATATAAAGTAAACAAATTTTATTTTGTGAAAATATTGACAAGACAATATTCGGAAATGGTTTATCGGGTTGCACATCCAAAATGGGATGATAAAGTAAAATTTGGCTATTTAGATTACTTGGAGCAATCTTTACATATTGACCGTCACAAAATTTATTGTTTGGAAAATTCGCTACTTCCCAGTTACCAGAAAAATGTTCGCAAAAATTAGAAATTAACGAGGGAGCGACATTAGACAACGACCCAGTTAAGATCCACCCAAATATAGTTTGCTGAGCCAGTAATGAGCCACAAACATTAGGTCTTACACCCGAAAGCATAATTGACGGGAGGAAGTCACCACCAATTAAAAGATCTATCTTAGAATTTTCGTAGAATTGTGGATCTGCCAACTGGATAGGAGGAAATTGAAAAAATAATGAACCACCAAGTGTTTTGGAAGGAAGAGTACCGAATAATCGTGGAACAGCTAGGTCCGTAGTTGCCAACTGTGTATCAGAATGGATAAAAGGACTTGCTACGAAAGTACACTGATTGTGGACATTAGTGGATATAGTACGATTCATATAGTCAGATTCAGAAAAGGAAGATTTAACCACATCAGCTTCGGAACTACTAGTGGACTGTATAGTATTATAGCCTAAACTGGGCGCAGATTGTTGTACAGATGAATCACAATCCTTATGGAGCAAGGTATTATGTCTTTTATTACAATGGAAGCAATTTTTCTGGCTATAGCAATTTCGAACAGAATGTGTGTTAGAAAAACAATTGAGGCATAAACTTTGTCGTTTAATCTCATTGAAGCGTTCGGAATAACACATTTGCAAAAACTTCGGACATTTGCGTATTGGATGATCTTCTTTATTACACAAATTACATATAGCACCAGAAATATTATTTTGAAACCCATTTGCAACTTTGGAAGAGCTTATAGGATTAGAAGTAGTGTAGAGAATTTCGGAATTAGAAGTTTGTCGGCTAAAAGCTGATTGGAAATTTGTGAATAGTGGATTACTATTACGCTGAGACTGGACAGTTAAGTTATCTGACAATTCGAACAACTGAGATAAAATATTACAATAAGTAATGTAAGTGTTTTTATATTTTTTCTTTAAATACTCCAAATCGTCAGATTTCTTAGTCTCAGTCTCCTCTTCATTGTCTTTATCAACCATCAACTCTTCGTAAGCAGATTTGACACTACTCCAGGTAGACATTACTTCGGATTTATGGACCTCAAGCTCATTAATTGAATTAATCGGAGACGGATTTTCATTATAATAAGCCTCAAACTTCACAATGCTATTAGCAAGATGATTGAAATTATTGAGGGACATATTGGCAATAAGGATAAAATTTGGAGAAAAAATACAACCGACAATTCAAAACCAGAATTAAGAAAAATCAATATTGAAATAGAATAGAAACTTACTTTTTGATAGCAAGTTAAATAAACAATATTTTAGGAAAATATATTTTTAAAAGAATTAATTGTCTTAATGAACTGGATTTCAGAAAAAGTAACTGGAATGTTACTGGAATTTGTTTATATTTACAAGTCAATTAACCCTTTGGAGAACAGGGAAAAATTTCTATTTGCTATGTTCTGGAATATTCTTTTTATATAGACTATAGAAAAAGAAGTTAAACAATTTTAAATAAATAAATTGAAATTTATTTGTTGTTAAAAAATTTGTTTTGGAAGAAATTAGTATTTATACAAATTACAAAATAAACTCAATTTATTGGACCAAATATAATAATTATTTATAAATAATTATATTAATAAATTTAAATGTTTTAATTAAAACAAATGTTAAAAAGAATTAAAGAAAATTGTATGCACCCACCGGTCATACTGGGGTTAATGACGATCAGTTGAGTATTGTAAGAACAAAGGAGAAGAGAAAATAAGTACACTATATCTTGTGTACACACGCACAAACAAGTGTAATTTTGGAAATGTTTATCACTGAGATATACAAAGAGACAAACGCAAGGGTTGATAAATATATGCAATATTAATAAGAATAATCAATAATGTTTGGAAAGAAACAAAACAAATTGTTAAGAGCAAATTGTGTGGAATACTATTTTATTAAAAAATAGACCAAGAGCATTCAAGGAATTGTAATGCAATTGAACTAGGGAAAAAGAGAAATTAGCCGAACCCAAGTAATTGAAATGTAATATTAATAAGGAGAATTAATATTGTTTGGAAATAAACAAAACAAATCGGTAGGTAAGTACCTATTACAAGTATTAAGAAAATTAAAGTGTGTGGAATATTTTCTGAAGCGAAGAAATAAATATACAATTGTAATGCAATTAAACTAGAAAAACAAAAAAAAAAGAGAAACGGTGTAAGAGTACGCGTGAAATTTAAATGAAATATTTATCAACTAAATATATTGGAACCGAAGTGGAGTGGAGCAAATATACACGACCAAAAGAACAAAATACCCTACGATTGGTAAAGAGAAAAGAACACTTGTCGGTATATTATTTCCATAATGCGAAAAAAGAAAAAATTCACGTATTCGTGTAGGGAAAAAATAATTCGATGCACACAGTAAATTTTATTTCTTGTTTATTAAATTTCCAACACTTTTATGAAAATTAATTGCCGTCGGGTTTTTGTTTTGTTTAATTTGGAACAAATATTTTCACAAACACTCTTAAGCACTTTGTAATAAAAAACAATGTAAATGAAATGAAAACAAACTAACCTGTGTATGTATGATGATTGAAGAATTTGTTGGTAGGAAATCCACAACAACTGAGTGAAATCTCACAGAACAGATGAATCTTCCAAAATAAATCCGGCTCGAAGGACCAAATGTTTAGCTGAAAAGCTCTTGAAAGTGGATGGACAATTCGAAGAGATTATCAACTCTCTGAGCCGAAACCAAATCGTTTAGAATTTGATACTCAGAACAATTTAACAAACCATATGAAAAGAAATGAAAGAAAACAAGGAAATTAGGAATTTTTTCTTATTATCTATTAAATTATTTGAACAAAGGATTTCTTACCAGTATAGGAGAATGAAGTGGTTAATTGAACGGTTAGTTTGTTTCTAGCCGAAAAATAAGTATTTACGATCTTTTTAGAACATTGCCATTTTATTTAGCACTTTGTGACAAGTGGAAGTATACTGCAAGACATAACTTTCTGCATTTATATACATTAAGGAAAATTGGAATTGTAGGGAAAATAAGGAGAATCGCTAAGTGTTGTTTTGGCGTAAACAATCGTTTTAATTCTTATTTTCAAAATTATTTTCTAAAATGGATTCCTGCAAAGAAAATACATAGAGCTGGTCGTGCAAGTGGTGGATGTCTTTTTGGATTTAAAAAAGAGCTACAAAAGAAGAAAACATGTTAAGAGCAAAGAATTCTCAAAATCATGATATGTACCCACAACTTAATCATAACTTTATGCCTGTACCATTATTAAATTACTCGACACGTGTCACCTGTCTTCTTATTAAAACTAGAGGTGGATTATTAGAACTGAATGGCAGATCTTTTATTAATGCTGCATAAACTTGATGTACAATATGTAATACTAATGAAGTAGAAAATACATTTCTCTTTTTGGGAGTCTGTCCAATTTATAATGAAATACGTAGAACCTGTTTTAATAAAATAAATCTTTCTGTAAATGATGTTATCACTATTCTGAATGGTTATAATTTTTTCTACTTTATATAAATAAGTATATTGAACTATGTTTAAAGTACCGTAAGCTAATATTAAATGAGTTTTCCTAGTCACATATTTTATATACATATAATAAAATATAAAAATCACATTTTATGCCAATCTGGCTCACAACAAATATGTTTGGCCATATATAGATTATTTATTTATTTATTTATTTATTTATTTATTGAATTTTTTCATTTCCTGTACAACAAGACTAAGTCTTATATTTATAGTACAGGAACGCATTACGTTATAAACAATTTTATTATGAGCATAAACAAATTAGATACAGAAAAACCTATATTGATAACATCTTACGTGAAAAAGTTATATAAAAAATTTCTGAAACTATTAGCATTACTATTTATTTGTTGATTTCGTGGAAGATTGTTCCAAAGACGAGCGGCATGTACATAAAAGTGCCATTCAGACACTAGGTATTGATGTCGAGGTATTATAATATTTCGATTTCGACACGATTGGAAGAAACGTATTTTTTCAAATATATATTTGGGGGTTTGAGTATTTATTATTTTGTGCAAGAATACAAGAATACGAATTTTTAATAGGCTATCAAGTGAAACTCCGTAAAGTTTATTGGAAACAGCAGAAACATGATCAAACCTTCTCAATCCATACACATATCTTATTATGTTGTTAAACAATATATTAAGCTTACTTTTACTACTTGAATCACAGCTTCCAAACAACTCGCACCCATATATTAGAGAAGGAATCAGATACGTCTTGGCTAGTAAGGTTCTTATTCTTATTGGTGTAAAATATTGTGTAGACCAGAGAGCTCGTAACTTTATGTATGTTTGACCAACCAGTGAGTTTATATGATCAGTCCATGTCAGATTGCTATTGAAGATTATACCGAGATTTTTCGCTGAATTAACAATTTCGATTTTTTCACCATTTAAAACAATATCTTCAGAAATGTAACGATTTAAGCTCCTTTTACATATCACAATGCATTTAGATTTGTGTGGATTCACACAGAGTCCATTTGCACAAGCCCAGAGGTAAATTTTGTTTAAATCCTCATTTAGAGATGATATTCCTGAAGCTATATTTTGAACAGAGCTACTTAGAGTAAGTTGCACGTCATCTGCGTATAAATGGATGTTGCATTTAGAGAGTTGGTTTGGCAAATCGCTTATATATAATGAAAATAAGAGTGGTCCTAAAATAGAGCCTTGAGGTACTCCTCTATTAAGGGATACGCTATCTGACCATGTATTGTTCACAAACACCGATTGTGTGCGGTTCGTAAGATACGAATATATAAGTTTAGTAGAAGTGTCGCTAAACCGAAAAAAGTGGTACAGTTTTTTAATGAGTATGTCATGGTCTACCGTATCGAACGCCTTAGAATGGTCTAGAAGTACTAAAAAATTCATACTACCTTCATCTAATCCTTGACGTATATTTTCGCTAACCTCCACAAGAGCCGTAACGCAGCTGTGATTCTGACGAAACCCCGATTGCGTGCTGGAAAGTAAACTATGAGTATCAATATATTCCATCATTTGTTTATACAAGAGCTTCTCTAAAACCTTCGATAGAAAACACAAGATAGCTATCGGTCTATATTCTCCATTCGATTTAGGTAATGGTATAATTTTTGCGTGTTTCCAGTTTAACGGATACGTACTTGACATTATAATAGTATTAAATAGATAAGTAACATACGGTAGAATCATAGGTAAAAGTAATCTTATAAACTTCGGGTGTATGTCGTCAATTCCTACTGCATTTGATTTAATCAAAGAGCTTGTTAAAATAACGTCATATTGAGTAACGCACGAAAATTGGAAATGTTCACTAATTATTCCAGTATTTGTATTTGGCGAGCATGAGGAAAAATTAAAAAAAGTGGGATTTGCCTGTACTACAGGTATGTCAGTGAAAGTTCTGTTAAGCATGTTTGCATCCACATTACAATCTGTACGATTATTAGTATTGCCAATTCCTATTTCGCGAATGATATTCCAAGTTTGTTGAGAATTGATTGCTGAGTCAAAGCGGTTGGAATAATATTCAGTTTTTGCCTGTTTAATATGTTTATTTACATTTTTCCTGGCATTGGAATATTGTAATTTTAGTTCAGGAGTTTTAAATCTTTTCCACCTGGCATATGCTAAGTCCCTCAATTGTATTGCATTCTTAACAGAATTTGAAAACCATGGTTTTTGAGTATGTACTGTTTTTTTATATTTTAGTGGTACTGTTTGATCGAAAAGATATTGAATATTGTGTTCCAGAAATGAAGATTGTTCATCAACGGTGTACATAAAATAGATATCATTCCAGGCAATATGGGAACAATATTCATATAAAATATTAAAATCTAGATTCTTAAAGTCACGATAACTGAAACACTGTTCAATTTGTTGGATTTGAAAGTTATAAGTTAGGAATATTAGATCATGTTTAGAAAAACACGGAGCAGATATTTGATCATACAGAACTATATTCGTAGTATTGGACACAAAGAAAAGATCAATCAGCGTGCTTGCTGTGGATGTATGGTGCGTTGGATTAATCATGTTGACTGGAAAAAGACCAAGCGATAACATATTATCATGGAGCGTCGTCTCCACTAATACGTTTGAGTTAAAATCACCAGTAATGACTATATCATTATACACTGTGGCGAGAGTTTCTAGTGTTGAATACAAAACAGTTAATGGTATTCTCTTATTTGGCCTATAAACACAACCTACCAGCATCTTTTTGCCAAATGAAGAAATTTCGATAAATATAAACTCAACCGCTTGTTCAGTTGTACTGTATGTCAAAGATGATTTGTTGCATATTTTGCAAGAAATGCTATTCTTAGTAAAAATGGCCACACCGCCACCATGACTTCCTCTATCATCTCTAAATACCTTGTACCCATTGGGACATATATTATTATCTGGGGTTGATGTTAACAGCCATGTTTCCGAAACACAAATAACATCAATACCAGAGTTCTCAAAAACAATTTTAAATTCATCCAATTTATTATTTAAACTTTGTGCATTTATGTGTACAATTTTAAAACCTCTTTTATAGTTAGCCAAAATTCTAACCATATTCATTGTTAAGTCTTTGGACCTTCCACGATCATCACTGATAAAAGTCATAAAAGTGCATAATAATGTGTGTAATGCTAATAAAATCAGAAATTATATAATATAAAGATAATATTAAATTAAGAAATTGAATCATTGTAATTGAAGCAAAAATAACAAAGTATTGAAAATGTAAAACTAAATTAAATGTTGAAGTCAGATAAAATAATAAAGTCATGTATTGAAATAGTAAAATTAAATTAAATGTTGAAGTCAGATAAAATAATAAAGTCATGTAATTATTAAAGAAATTCAAAACAATTTTCAAAACAATTAGTAAAGCAACAAACAAATATAGAGTCATTATCATAAGGTCATTAAAAAACTTGTGTAGTACAGCGAAAAAACTGCCTCAATTGCTCTGGAAAAATAATTTTGTTGGGTTCATCATTCTCATGTTGCTTAACCCTTTCGCCCCTACTGGGATTATATGTCCCAGCAATGTTTCCTATATAATAACTTTTTTTCTACCAATTATATTCTTATAACTAATGTATCCCAATAAAGTTTGAAGCTTATATGCTGTGTAAATAAAAAAAATATGTGTTAAATTATAACGGTATGTCATTTATGAGCAATTTTTTCATATGAGAGCACGTGTTTTTCGCTAATCGTCTCATAATTTTGTCAATAAAGCTCCAGTTTTTGTGTTTTTATTCACAATTCTATAAAATAACAAAAGGTAAGTAGTGTAATATCGTTTTTAACACTTTGCAGCAAAACATTTTTCGAACTGTAAAGTGTTAGAGAGTTTTTTTTGCTTATGGGACATATTGTCCCAATAAGATTGTTCAGTGGGATTTATTATCCCAATATATCGTTGCAAATACAAGTTTTGTTTTTTTATTCCGCAAGGATGGCAAGGAAGATATTGTTGGAAGAGCAAATGCTCGAGATTATGTTTGAAGATGATGATAGCGAAAATGATGGTACTGACTTCAGTGATTCCGGATCCAACTATACTCCATCAGATGACGAAGAAGAAGATAATATAACCGATTCAAGTGATGAATCCGAAGATGATGTTGCCGCTGATGATGCTGTTACACTTGGTACTGCTGATGCTGCATGTGGTGAGATTGCTCCTGATGCTGTTGCTGCACTTGGTACCGATGCAGGTTGTGAGATTGCTCCTGATGAGTTATTTGTAAGTGATCTATATTTAACGAAAATAATACATTTGTGCCTAAATATACAATGCCTGCGGACAGAGATGCAGAGGTATTATTGGATTTGACGCCTTCGTCTACTGAGTATGATGTCTACTTATGATGTATATGGAGCATCATCACCGTAAAGTTCCATTGATTCAGTTTATAGTTCCATTGGCTGAAGCACTTATAGCGGAGGGAGTGAATCGCAAGAGACTAAAAACCCGTCGGACAGGCGGCAGGCCTTCTAAGCGGCCGAAAAAGGAGCTTTTGAATATTGGCGATCATTTACCCATTGAAAACACCTCGAGACGTCGTTGCGTTCGATGCACTTCCATACAGAAAGAGACAAGAACCAAGTTCGTGTGCTCAGGATGCAACAATGCTCTATGTGCTCTATAGAAAAATATAAATTAATCAGTCATTTTTTTTTTATTTTAGCTTTATTGGGACATATTGTCCCACTGTAAAATCTTATTGGGACTATATATCCCAGGACAACGGTAAGGATATCCGACTTTTTATGTACACCCAACATCTTATATGTTTGCCCTACAACCGAATTTGCCGTCAAAAATTAAAAAAACCTTCCAGATTTCGAGAAAAAACTCAGGGGTGAAAGGGTTAATGTAGACAATTCCCCTCAGAGTATAAACTGATTTCAATAGCTTATCCTTTTTTAGTCCAATCGCTGTTTTAAATATACCATAATTGTGCGGGGTAAGGTTTTCATTGATGTAAAAACTCTTATCACTTTGGAAACCGGCATCGGACAATCGTAGCGGCGATTTAAATTTACGACGATGAGCTGCAACAGTTCTCAGAAAATAGTTTTTCTCATACGGCGTGTTAAATTTTATAACAATGGGTGGATCAATAACTCTTCCTTGGTTGTTGTAGTGTTTTACACGAAAAATAGATTTAATCACAGGCATAGTAGTGTTTAGAGAGTTGCATATATTTTCATAAATTTTATTTAAGTCTTCATTGTTATAGAAAGGTATGCCAGTTATGCGTACTTCAGACGCCACCATAGAATTTTCATGATTTAAACATTTAATTTTTAAATTTTCAACGTCAGATTTTAATTGATCAATTTCCGTATTGACCGTCTCTAATTTATTTATTCTATCATTTAATTCTTTTAATTCGCCTTTCACTTCATTTATAATCTCACATTTTAAGTCTTTAAATTTTTGTTCAATTTCAATTATTAAAACTCTCTTACTTTCTGCGATCATATCTTTTATTATTTCAGCTTGCTCTTTCATATAACTGTCTTGTTTAGTAATTTTTGCATCCAGCCAATTCCACAAACGACTGCGTGAGCAAGAGTCATTTGCACTTGAAAAAATAAGATCTGCCACTGCAGGAGCATTATCAGATAACGGACTAAGCTCAGCTTTATCTGCTGTTCTCTTAGCTCTGTCGGCAGACAACAAGCTTTGAGAGATTAAAAATAATATTTAAGACTGAATTTGTATAAAAAGAAGAAAAATACTGAATTTGTATATTAAAATATTATATAATCTATTAATAAATAATAATAATAATAATTTATTATACGTACATATATGTATAATCAGTAGGTTTTTGCTTTAACGAATAAAAGAATAAAATTTAAGTAATACTTTAGTTATTTAATTTAATTAGTTATTTAAAAACATGTGCTTTAATATACGACTGAATTTTGGCAGCAGGACAGCTTTCCTTCATTATTGAAAAACTCTGCAAATCCTTTTCTAACAGATTGGGCAGTCATTCTTGCATCCTAATTTATTAGGTTATTAGGTTAAATTAACAAATTTATTGAAAAGCTGGAAAAACATGAGGAAAAAAACATAAAAGTAGTCTGCAAATGTGGTATTACTGTTAATCTGCATCAAACATTAAACAATAATTAATGAATTTATGCGAAAGAGACAATGTTTACAACTCGAAAATACAAAACAACTAATGATAAACAACAATATGAGATCAAAGTTTTTTAAGCGTAGGCATGTTAAATGGCTTCAGTTAACTGGAATTATTGCATTTAAAACAAACGTTGTATTGTTTACTACAGCAAATTCATAAAAAATCCTTTCATCATATTCATAAACATTTAAAATTTATCAAGTTGGAAAATATAAATTAAAAGAGTTGAGTTTAAGCAAAGCTTATGTATATGTACTTTTAACTAGTGTATAGTAGGGTGGCCCCAAAATAAAGTTGCGGATGTTCCCGACTAATATGAAAATTTGATTAATTTTAAGACTACGTTTCTCAATTTTTTTTGTTCTGGGGTCAATATTTGGTGAGCTGGATCAAAGGATAAAAAGGTCCGTTTTAGAGGTTTTTTGACATTTGTTTCAAAGGAACTATATGTAAATTTGGTATCATATGAAAGGTCTTTGAGAGGCAATGGTTTACCAAAAATTAAAAAAAAATAAATTAAAAAATTTTGAAAATTTCAGACAAAAAATTTTTTTTTTATTTTTTCATCGAATTTACTTAAATAAATTCATGCAATTTAACCCAAATGGTTTTTCCCGTTTTTTAGCTTATAAAATTTATTTTATTTTAATACCCATTACATACGAATTGACTTAACAGAGATTGTCAGATTCTCAGAGATTGATAGATAGAATTTAGGTTTAAAAAAAATTAATAAAAATTTAAATAGATAAAATTTAAAAAAACGGGAAAAACCACTTGGGTTAAATTGCATGATATGATACCAAATTTACATATAGTTCCTTTGGAAGAAATGACATTTTTATCCTTTGATCCAGCTCACCAAATATTGACCCCAGTACAAAAAATTAAGAAACGTAGTCTTAAAATGAATCAAATTTTCATATTAGTCGGGAACATCGATACCTTATTTTTTCTCCATACAAACGGGGCCACCCTGGTATATAGTCTTTATTTTAAGGCACTTAAACCAACTTCAAATATAATTAATGATGATTTCTTTATTTATAAGTATGTATGTATGTACGAGTATTTATGTATGAGAGTAGAGTTTAAATTGATATTGCTTTGCTTCTGTTAAATAATATTTCATTTACACAAAAACTCTAGCGCATTCTTTATTATTTCACATGAAGGCATCCATAAGTACTTGGACACGATTTGTTCTTGTTTTTTTTTCCTGACATAATGTCCATGTGTGTGTTTGCCAGTTTGTGGGAGGGTGCCAAGAAATTCTTTGTGCGGAGGGAGCTGTGAGTTATTTAAAATTTAATTAAAACTTGTTCTCATTGCAGAAACGACACTTATGAGGTTATTTTTTTTTTTTACTTATTTTCTCGTTTTTCTTCATATTTTTTTTTCTTTTATATTATTGAAGTTGACCGAAACATTGCTGGAATGGAATGGAAGGTGGTTTGCTTTTTGTATGTATTTTATGAAACTTTTTTGTCGATTTATATCTCATAGTAATTAAATACTTATGTGTATTTACTAGGGTATCCATCCGAAAATTCTAACAATTTCTTTCGAAAAATTATTCGAAGAACTGCAAAATGGCCATTTTCAAATAACGAATAATACGATTAATTTTATGAAGAATAATGAATAAAACTACACTCGTATTTAAGTTAATTTATCGTTTCTATTTAAAATCTTGAAAAATATTATAATTAAAATTTAATTTTCATTAAATTATTTTTACTGAAGTAGGAATTGTTTTACAACTTGAAAAAATTTTATTTTTGATAATTTTTCTTGACTGGGATTCGAACCTGGGTTGTTGGTTGAATTTACATATGTTTCGAGAAACACCACTTTCTCTCATCAGAATTCTTTTTGCGATCTGATCTGATCTGATCTGACTCCCAAAAATATAAATATTAACAGTTCAACTAAAAATAATAATTATTCTATAAATAGCTAAGGCACAAGCCATAATGTTTATATGTGTACGAAAGTGGACAACAAACATAACAAAAACAAATGTATTCAGGTTTTCGAGACGAAGTCTTGACATGAATACGAAAGAAAAAAATGAAGAAAAGGAAAAACAACAACTTAAATAGAAATTAATAAAAATGATAATTACAGAAAACTTCGAGCCACCAGTCACTGGTTAAAAGATTGATGTTTGTCTGTTGACTAGCAGGCATCGTAGTGGTGCAAGGGGTCAGATCGCAAAAAGAATTCTGAATTCCGCGGCGGACTGATTCCTACCATTTTCAACAGGACTTGCCTTTCTATATTAAAAATAGAGTGAGAAAAATGTTATAATATTATCTGCATTTTATTTAAAGAAAATAGCAAAAAAAATATCTGAAACTTTGATCTATAACTTCGATCCTATTGGACCGAGAATGCTTGGTAAAAATTGCATTGTTCTATGATTTTTTTTCGAAACTCGATCGTGATTTCAACTTACGGACAGACATGGCTAGATCGTCTTAGAATCTTATAAGAACCCAGAATATATAGATTTTTTGGCTCTACGAGCATTATTTCGATATGTTACAAACGGAATGACAAACGTAATATACCCCCATATTTTTGGTGTAGGTATACAAATAACACATATTATAAATGCAATCATAATGGGCCGCTTTTGTTTCAATATACGAGTACAGTGGGTTTTAATTGAACCAGTGTTATGGTGAACGAGGTGTTGAATATGTAGAAGAAACTGATATTTACGATGACACTGATGCTGCTAACGTTGAAATAGACAAATAACATATTTACTAAACTTTATATACATACAAGTATGTAAGTGGTATTACTAAAGGTGCTTTGGACGATATTACTTTCAGTACGACTTGATAAAGGAAAAACCTAAAATTTTTTTTGATTTATTCTAATAATTCGATTAATTTTCAATATGTGATCGAATTATACGAACAAGTTAAAATATCCTTTTCGAATTATTCATTTTATTCGAACAAAAGAAAAATCGAATAATTTGGTTACCCTAGTCTTTACATGTCTTACACGTGTAATTGTTGTAATCTGTAGGTTGTCGTCCACTCTTGATTTTTATGACAAAATATTCTTGGAAGATCTCATGTATTGTATATTTTATCCTACAAATACAAAAGTCGACTGAGTCATTTATTTAATGTTTGACATACAAATTAAACAAAAAAAAATTAAAAACTCATAATGTTATTTTTAAAATGTAAGCCTTCACAAAAATATGTAAATGATTCATTCAAACTTGATTTTTTAACTTTATGCATCATAAACAGGGATGTGTGTATATTGTATGTATGTATAGTATTATTTTAACAAAATATATGTCAACAACTTGGAATAAATTTAAGAGGATTTTTTCGTTTAGTTAATTGTGATAGTTGATATACTAGTAGTCCAAGTCTAAAAACATGACTCAAATATAATAACGTTATTCGGATCTTGTATTCAGAAATGCTTTTACAAATGGAAACATAATTTTTTAGATAAGTATTATTATTGATTAGTAGCAGTTATATTTTTATACATTTTTTATGTAAAAAAATGTAAGAAAATATATAGTCGAAGTACATATGTATATGGACCGATTATCATAAAATTTAGTAGTATAAGCATATGCAAATTATTTGTATTAAAAATCTAAAATTTTTTGTAATGCTAATTTGTTTTATTCGCTAATTTGTTTTGCCAAACAACTTTAAAATTACGTTAATGGCCGGGAAGTATAACAAAGAATACGTAGAGAAAACTAAGTCGTATTTCCGTATTATTAAGGATCTTTTATAATTATGTATCATTCCTGTGATTTATGAATACTTGAAACAAATTTCAGTTAATTTTTTTTTATTTTTCTGATGAATTATATGGGAGCTTTTCAGAAGTGGACTTTAAATAAAACTATGGTCAAATAATGACTAATTATACGAATCTTAACACAGTACGGCCCTTCACGGACAATTTTGTTGTAGAAAAAACTCGCATTTGAATCTTTCCATAATATATAGAGATTTCAGGCCGCCCTGGTTTGCAGTAATTCAATATGATGAGGATGTTTATTATCTTCAAAATTTAAATCCCCAAAATAAAATTTTTGAAATGGATTTTTTGGCTTAACCGAAAGAATAGTTTTTCACTGTTTGTTATACCCTCCACCACCGTAAGATGGGGAAAAAGGTATATATAAGTTTGTCATTCCGTGTGTAACACTGAGAAATATTCATCTCAGACTCCACAAAGTATATATGTACATTCTTGATCCTTGTGAAATTCTTTGTCGATTGAGCTATGTCCGTCAGTCTGTCTGCCCGTCTGTCTGTGTAAAACACCAAACGGCAAAATCCAAATTAACAAAGTTTACAAAAAGCCATTTGTAGTTCTCCTAAGCAGTTTAGTATTGAAAATAAGCAAAATCGGCGGAGTAGAACAAGAGTTATAGACCAAAATGTGAGACAACCTTCATTATAATTTGATATTTTTAAACATTTTTATTCCAATTGTTTGAAATATATTGCAGATCTTGCCATGAAATTTTGCACACGTTATTTTTATAATAAAAGAAGAAAGTGTGAGGAAAATAGTAAAAATCGGTCCATTATTTCTTATAGGCCCCATACAAATATCTTCCCGAAATATGGCTTAATGATAAATAAATGGCTGTAAATTGGATAATTAATACAAAATTCAGCAAAAAGTAAGTATCATGTAAAAAAAGTCGCAAAATCAAATGTCGGTGTGTTCGGTACATATTTGACCATAGACCCCCATATAAAGTCCACATCTAAAATTAACTTAATCTTGTACAAATATAGTTACCGGGCTAAAATTCGACACAAATAATTCTTATAGCTGTTCATAGCTTCCATATAAGGACCACATTCGAAAAAATCATTTATCTTAATATTTATCTTGTAAATATCGGTATCGACTCAAAACTTTACACAGATCATTTACATATGCACAAAAATCATACTGCAGAAATTTGTGAATTTCGGTCCATATTTGACCTTATTCACCATATGAAGCTCTCTTCCAAAACTCACTTCAACACTTATAATTCTCATATAAATAACTAGACTGATCCAAAATTTTACACGGAGCATTAACATATGCGCCAAAAACAAACTGCTGAATTTTAAAAATAGCGGTCCAAATTTGACCATGTCCGCCATATAAGGTCCATTACAGAAATTCACGTTAATACTAACACGTATCTTAAATGTACTATTGTTATATTGAAATTCAACGTGGTTTATCCTCATATGTATAAACTTCTCTTGTTCCGTAATTTAAAAAGATAACCCAAGTTAACCCTCAATAACGTCTTTTAAATATCGATATCGAATCAACATTTTATACAGATCAGAAATTGTACTTCAGAAATCATACTAATTTGGGTTATACGGCAATTATGCTACTGAATTTTGTAGCAGTTAGTCCATATTTGGCAATAGCCAAATTAAGTCCGCTTCCAAGTATAATAACCAACTCTTGTAAATAACGTTATTGAGATGAATTTTAACCAAATCACATTGCTGGATGTTGGATTTAGAATCTATTAGTCCATAATTGGTCCGTTTCAGCCATGCCACCCGTATATCTCTTGTAAATAAAGTTATTAAGAAAAGAAACCTTATAAGGAAAGGTGTCTTACTCTTTTTTACACCCTGTTGCTTAACTTGTGGTGAATATGGAAAAAAGTTTTTTTTTTATTTTATAAATTGTTAAATTACATTCAAAATTGTTATGAATATCAGACAAGCTCTGTAAATTATGGTAAGAATTGGTAATTACATCAATTTTAAATGGCTGAATAAGGATATTCTAGTCCTATAACCAGTGTAATTTTTGTATTTTTCATTATATTAAGGTGGAGGAGGGTGTTTAAGATTCGGCACAGCCGAAAATGCGAAAATTAACTTAAGGGTTCGTTTAATACGAAAACTACTGCACCATGTTCGATTAAAATAAATGCAAAATAAAATAATAAATGGTTGCTTTTAAGGTACAACTTGGTTTAACAATTATTATTTTCATATCAGACACAATAAACTTGTTAAAAAGTGCAATTTCCGTGTCTGAAACAAAGCTTTTTCAACATACAAAGAATACAAATTTGTACTTTAATTATCGTTACTTTCAATAGACAGAACCTTTAATTATTATTTCCATTAAGCAAACATTCCAACTATTGCAGTAAAAACTGGTAAAAATAAAAATAAGTTCATACATATATTCATATGTACATTCTACATACACAAATATTTTGACTTCACAGATATAAACAAATCTTATAAATGTAAGGTCGTCTGCGAGTATATTGACTGTACAATAGGGTGGTACTTAAATTGAACCTTTTCAAGTAAAATATGCATGCAAGACGTTGAATAATGCTGACTAAATTTTGAACATTTAGCAAATTTCAAACAATTTTAGAGCTTGTTAGCAGCAAATATTGAACAAGTGATACAAGTACCATCCTAATGTGTTGAGATTGAGTGTACGAGTTATTATGTGGCCAATGGAAGTGTTAAATGTAAATAAAGTACAATAAATATATACCAGCTGATATCATGCAGATAGAGTAATTAACTTAATACCTATATCTATTGCATACTCGTACTTGTATCTATATATATAAAAGTGATTGTGTGTCTGTATGTATGTATGTATGTTTTTTATTATTAGTTTGGGACCTATAGACAGCTGAACGGCTGAACCGATTTGCTTGAAATTTTCACAGTATATTTCTGTATGTCTGAAATTTTAAGTGGGCGTGGTACCTCCCATACAAAGTTAATTTTAAAAATCAAATACTTAGGAAACTATAATAGCTATAGTACTCCAATTTTGCATGAGCAACTCTATTGTTTGTTTAAATATTTGCGGAAAAAATGGGAGTAGTAGCGACAAGGGGCGTGGTATCTCCCATATGATGCTAATTAAAAAAAATCAAATATATGGTATACAATAAGATATATGGTACGGTTATTCTACTATCAATATTAATATTTAGGACAAGAATGGGCGGACTATCAATAGTGGGCGTGGCACCTCCCATAGATAAGATGACAAATTATATATAGGGAAAGCTATATCAGCTATCATTATTAATGCGCTGACTAGCTACAATATTAAGTAATTGTTAAAATTTGTATACATTTGAAACCCTTATCTATATATAAAAGTGAATATCTATATATAAAAGTGAACGTGTGTTTGTTTGTTTATATATTGTAAATCATAATAAGAAAATATAATAAGAATTAATTTAAAAGGAAAACTGTAGATTTTAATAACTTAATAATTATATTTATTTAACTCTAAACTTTTACGATACGGGTAGCGAAGCACACCGGGTTGTAGCTAGTAAGACTATATTGCACCAATATTTACTGCTAGTGAAACATGATTTTTCTTAGTAAACAGGTAAATACAAGTATAAGAATCGAACACTGGTGCAATACTGAAAAGTATTTCTGGTATTTCTTGGTACACTCACCAATTGTATTTTCTCGAACATATAAATGTATAAATGTATGTATGTACATTAGAGATACGGTTGCATTTTATCCATTTTGGAGCTTGATTTTGCCTTTTTATTTACCTTTTAGCCTTGAATTTTATGTATTAGATTCTGGCTTTTTTAGCTTTTTCTTATTTTTAAAACAGCTTTCTAAATGCTATTATACCCTCCACCACCATAAGTGGTGAATGAGGGTATATATAAGTTTGTCATTCCGTATGTAACACTGAGAAATATTTATCTGAGATACAACAAAATATATATATTCTTGATCCTTATGAAATTCTAAGTCGATTGATATATGCCCGTCTTTCTCTCTCCGTAAAACACTCGCACGTCCAAACGACACAACAAAAATCAACAGAGTTTAGAAAAGCCCGTTTATAACACTGGTTTACAGCCAAAAAATACCAAGAACGCCACTTATCTAGATAAGTTAATTGGGATCTCCTGAACACGAAAAACGCTGTATTTTTTTTCTAAGTACCGTTTTTTAGATAACGGTACTTTTGTGTTTTTCGGTGTATGGTCCCATTCAAACCCTTGTGGAGCCCAACCGAAGAGCCCGATCGAGATGAATGGCATATCGATGGAAACGTAATCGAATGCCTTTTTCGCCGATATGCTGCAAATTTCTATCTGATAAGAAATAGCTGAGTTATGGCACCTCAAAGTTCGAAATTTGCCTATTTTTTACGTTTTTTTCAAAATTTTTCTTTTTTATTTAATTTTTTTTCTACGTTACAGTTAATATCTGGAATGTTTTATTTTTTATCCAAATAGTTTATTTAATTACCAACATTTTAAGCGTAATTTGAAAAAAATCGGATGAAAAATATAGTTTTTATTAAGGATTTTGTGGAACGACAATATTTTCATCTTCATTGCTTACACACTATATTCGGCGTAAATTCAAAAAATTTAAATTAAAATGGCGAGCGACTTGAACTCTTACGTTTTTTTCGGATGGATCTTCGCGACTGAGGAACCAACAATAGTCCGCCATCATTTGTTCGTCCCACCAGCCTTTGTAACGTCTCTCGATTTCTTCCATTTCTTGGTGAAATCTTTCACCTTGTTCATCACTTTCGGAGCCCAAGTTGGTGGGGAAAATATCCAAATTACTGAATAAGAAGTGTAATTTAGGTGTCATATTTGAACCTAAAGGTTAAAAAGAATAAATTTTAAATCATAACGGCCTTTTTGATATACATGTTTTCACTCAACGCTTACCAATGGCATTGAATTTTTGCAGTAATGTATTGATCTTCTCTGCGTAATCAGGACTTCTGTAGTTTCCCAAAAAGTTGTGAACGATGTCCTGGAATGCTTCCCATGCCTCCAAATGAGCTGGACCTTAACACTCATTAAATGCTTGGTCACCGTACGAGCCCGAATTTGAGGGCCATCAAATATACCAGCTTCAATTTTGCTCGCTGTGGCTCTCGGAAATTTTTGTTTAAGGTAATTCATGGCAAGACTGTCATTTGGCAACGTTTTCACAATCTTTGTAAATAACCCAAGCTTAATATGTAATGGAGGAAGTATTATCTTCTCCAGAGGAATGAGTGGGTCATTTTTGATATTGTACACTCCCTGCGTACGTTCATTTCGCTCGGGCCAAACTTTTCGGGTGTACTGATTCTGACGGTCACGGCTGTCCCATAGACATAGAAAACAGGGAAACTTCGTATTGCCCCCTTGCAATCCAGATAGTATGGCAACTAATTTAAAATCAGAGCAAACTTTCCATTGATGTTGGTCATAATGTATGAGATCGAGAAGTTCTTTCATTGTTTCATATCTTTCCTTTATGTATTTTCCATATCCGATTGGAATTGATGGTTTCGTATTCCAAATTCGGGCTCTGTACGGTGACCAAGCATTTAATGAGTGTTAAGGTCCAGCTCATTTGGAGGCATGGAAATCATTCCAGGACATCGTTCACAACTTTTTGGGAAACTACAGAAGTCCTGATTACGCAGAGAAGATCGATACATTACTGCAAAAATTCAATGCCATTGGTAAGCGTTGAGTGAAAACATGTATATCAAAAAGGCCGTTATGATTTAAAATTTATTCTTTTTAACCTTTAGGTTTAAATATGACACCTAAATTACACTTCTTATTCAGTCATTTGGATATTTTCCCCACCAACTTGGGCTCCGAAAGTGATGAACAAGGTGAAAGATTTCACCAAGAAATGGAAGAAATCGAGAGACGTTACAAAGGCTGGTGGGACGAACAAATGATAGCGGACTATTGTTGGTTCCTCATTCGCGAAGATCCATCCGAAAAAAACGTAAGAGTTCAAGTCGCTCGTCATTTTAATTTAAATTTTTTGAATTTACGCCGAATATAGTGTGTAAGCAATGAAGATGAAAATATTGTCGTTCCACAAAATCCTTAATAAAAACTATATTTTTCATCCGATTTTTTTCAAATTACGCTTAAAATGTTGGTAATTAAATAAACTATTTGGATAAAAAATAAAACATTCCAGATATTAACTGTAACGTAGAAAAAAAATTAAATAAAAAAGAAAAATTTTGAAAAAAACGTAAAAAATAGGCAAATTTCGAACTTTGAGGTGCCATAACTCAGCTATTTTCTATCAGATAGAAATTTGCAGCATATCGGCGAAAAAGGCATTCGATTACCTTTCCAACGATATGCCATTCATCTCGATCGGGCTCTTCGGTTGGGCTCCACAAGGGTTTGAATGGGACCATACACCGAAAAACACAAAAGTACCGTTATCTAAAAAACGGTACTTAGAAAAAAAAAATTACAGCGTTTTTCGTGTTCAGGAGGTCCCAATTAACTTATCTAGGCAAGTGGCGTTCTTGGTATTTTTCCAAATTAAAAATTTGTAAACCAGTGTAATTCTCCTAAGCAGTTTGATATTGAAGATCAGAAAGATCAGTAGGGTAGAACGAGAGTTATGGACCAAAATATGAGACAACCTCTTTAAATATTTGATATTTTTAAGTATTTTTCTTCCCTTTTTTTAAATATATTGCAGATCTTGCCATGAAATTTTGTACACGTTATGTTTATGCTAAAATAAGAAAGTGTGAGGAAAATAGTAAAAATCGGTCCATTATTTCTTATAGGCCCCATACAAATATCTACCCGAAATATGGCTTAATGATAAATAAATTCGTGTAAAATTATAATAATATGAATACAAAATTTGGCAAAGGTAAGTGTCATGTAAAAAAAAATTGGAAACGAAATTTTATTTTGTTCGGTCCATGTTTGACCATAGACCTTAAAATAAGACGAAAGACTTTAGGGATAGCTAAATAATTTCGAAACTGCTTTCCGTTATGTAATCCCAGCTTCGGAATCAGAGAACATATGGTCTAAAATTTAAGTTTTGATAAAAACTAGGTCCAATTCTTAACCGAGTATGGGCACCATATTTGAAAAATTGGACATTTTTTATATTAAAATGGTGTTTGTAAATTAAATTTAAAATATAAATGACTTTTAAAATTTCTCTCGAACCACTCTAATATACATACACGCAGAGAAAAACAAACAAGAGCAAAAATATGCTAAACCTTTTTGTAAATGCAATGATGCAATACCGCTATTATGATCTATTAGCATCGTAATATTTCATCATAATATGTTATTGTTAATTATAATTTGATATTATAACATTTTATATTATAACCTAATATTATCATAAAATTGTCATAGTTAATCATATTATGACCCAAGATAACCATACTACAGTTTAAATTAATCATATATGATCTAAAGTAATTATACTATGATCTAAAGAAATCATATTATGATATATAATAATCATAATATGATACAAATTAATCATATTACGATATATAATAATCATATTATGATCTATAGTAATCGTATTATGTTCGAAAGTAATAATATTATGATATAAAGTAATCATAATCATGAAAAACTGTTATGTAAATTTCTTATCATAATATGATGATCAACTTGAAAATTACAACATTATAAAACAATTATTTGTATGACGTAAATCGCAATTATTTCTACATTTTTTTTAAACACAAAATTAACAAGCACTAGTTTATATTTTTGGAAATAGAAATAAATATTTGCGCACTTTTAACGCACATAAAAAATTTACACTTATTTGTAGTTATATTTAATTTATTTTTATTTTGAAAAATTTAAGAATATTTATTTTATGTACACTTTTTTAGGTCTTTTACACTTCTTTGAAAGTTTTGTATTTTGTAGTAATAGTTAGTATATTTTAAATGTGAATTGTTTTTATTTTGCAATTATTGAAACATTTAAATCTAATTAAATAATACGATATCACGCAGACAAACTCCTGAACTGATGAAAAAGCATTCTACAAATGGTAAAAACTAAACATATTTTGTTTGCATTTTAAACATAATATGAGTACAAGTATATAAACTAGTCATTAAAAAGTCTAAATAGCTGTAAATAACATAATATATTTGAATAGTTATCATTCAATAGTTGTGGTAAACATTTTTTAAAAATAATTATGTTCCATTGAACCATATTCAATTTTATAATTGCGATAAACATAAAAATTTTTATAATGACCAAAGTATTGTTAAAATCAAATTAAAATGACAATTATTTGTGTACCACAACAATATATTGTTACCAAAAATACAGTGCAGTTGTCGTAACCATGTACAACCATGTTTTTTCTCTTCTTGTACATAGTTTGTTTTTATAATATTCTCTGTAAATAATATTTACATATTTATAAATATGTAATGCTAACTTTTTTATTATTTACATCAAAAGTAAAAAAATTGTTAATTTTTTGCAAAACAAAAAAAAAAAAAACTATGTAAATTTAAAATTTCTCGTTTTTCAGACGAAACATTTCTTATTTCACTAGAAACCCTTATTGCCCATAAATTGTTTATCATTACGCAATTCAAAACAGTCAGAGTTAATTTATTTGTAAGTGAATATAGATTTGTAAGGTGTTGGAATGTGGGCTAGTGACTCCTTGGCGAATCTCCATCGATATTAGACATTGACATGTCAAACTCTTTTTTAATGAACATGCTTAAAATAATGACAAACCAACTTTTGTGATGTAGGGTATAAAAATAATCGTAATATGTAGTAACTTTATGAATGAGTATTTGGAATGTCATTCAACTAATATAAAACACTGCAAATTGATGTCATATTTTTTATGTTACTTGACTTGAAGATTTTCTTATTCGCAGTTTTTGCTTTAAATTTATTGACTGATTTAAGATTCATCATCATAATTTTATTTTGTTTTTAAATAAAGAATTATTTGCACCAGTTGAAACGACGAAAATGCTCATCTAGTCTGGTTGTGTGTTCGTGTGTGTATCTTTTACGTAGTATTCGTATCATGTTTATTGTATAGAAAATGATGAAGAAAAAGAAATAGTTTTATTTTATGTTTTTTCTTTTGTTTTTAACTTGAATCCCAAGGTTATGGATTTGCGTAACAACTAGTAGAGACCAGATTATGAATTTTGAATAAATTCACCAACTGCCTCGTCAACGCCAGCAACATTAACAAATGTAACAACAGCAAACAACAGCATCAGCAATTCAGGGATTTTGTCTATTTTAAGCCCTTTTTCAACACCGTCATCTTTGGGTGTTTCTTATTTTGGCTGCTGGTACATTTATTTATTCAAAGTTTGTTCAAGTTTTTCTTGCTACGTTTCTTTTATTTACACTATTGTGAATCACAAAAGAAACAAAAATTTTACATAAGTTTTCAAGAGTTAAAGTAAAAACGCTTTCTAAACGTTTTTGTACATTTTTCATTTTCCTGGTAACTTTTTTGTCAATATTATAAATAAATATATTTTACGTTTGTTTATCAAATCGTTTCATTTACCAAAGTTTTGCTTTTATTCCAAACAAAGTAAATACATTTAAATTAATCCCAATTTTAAGTAGATGATGATAATGATGGATTTATTTAGTGTGTGTGTGTGTGTTTGCGCGAAAGAGTGAGAAAGAGGGAGATTTAAAAGGTACAAGGTAAACAGCCACAACCACAGTCGAATCAGAAAAACAAACAAGTTAAACAAGAAATTTTTACAATATTAAATTTCGATTTTTATTTTTTAACGTTTGTTTATTATATTTACTGTTTCTATCTCAACTTCAGCGAACCGAGTTGTATGAAGTTCTATAATACCAAAGGGTAAATAAATAAAAGATTTGTGTTATCAGAATTTACTTAAATATTTTACTTGGTTATAATAAAATAATAAACTGTAAACCAGAAGAAGTTTTCAGTATTTGGTAAAAAAAATAAATACATTTTAATATCATTATAACATTTTACAAACAAATATTTATATATTTGTAGCATATACTGAGTACATACAATAAATACACAAAAAAAGAGAAAACGGATTGTTTATGGTAACCTAATTAGTTTTCAATCGATTTTTCATATTCTTTATCAAAAAAAATTCCATTTGAAATAATGAAATGCACCTGAGAGAAATATTGGTGGGGAATTTGTGTTAATCTCTCACTAATTTCATATATTGTCTAATGAAGGGGCGAGACCACGGCAGTGAAATACGATTACGCCCCAAACATCAGTATTTTGTATACATTATATGTTTTTACATATCTTATTTCTAAGAATTTTTTATTGATACCAACATTGTAATTTCGTAAAATAATATAACAATAAATTAAGAATTTTAATTATATTTTTTAGAATTATAATCATTTGTAACCTACACGACACACCAATAGTAGAGTTTTTGAATATTCTGGTCTCAAACCCCTTGATAATTCGAATGATTTTAATTCTTGGTGAAACCTTTCACCGTGTTCATCACTTATATCTATTTTAAAACTTTTCCGGTAAAATGAAAAATTCTTCATGCAAAGCAAGAATCATAATACGATATTTTATTTATATTAGTCCATATTAGTCTCTATCAAGTTGAAATTTGACACAAATAATCCAAAAATATATAAATAGTAACAAACTTTATGGTGATCGGCCATTGTGATTGATATAACTGAAATTTTACACAGTTCAGATATATATAAATAGCAAATTTACTCTTGAATTTTGTGAAGTCTATAATTGGTCATTGCTCCCATATAAGATATATTTCCGAGAATACCCAAAAAAACTCTAAAATATATCGTTATTTTGATGAAAATATCGTTATTGTGAAATGACCATTAAATTCAGGTACCGTAAAATATTTGATGACGTCGTCCCATAATATATCGCTTATAAGGAATCCGCAGTATAAAATAACTCGTATAAACATAGTTATGGATACAAAATGTAACACAAATTTGTTTCAAGTATGCATATCACACTACTGATATATGTATTGGTGGTGCGTATATAAGTTTCAGAAGTATAATACTTTAAGGTTCTAATTGAATAACACATAAAAAAATTCGGTCGAATAAAAGTTTTAATATTAACAAAAAGCTTTTAAAAATGCTTTAGAACCAAAAAGTTTATACTCATTTACTAATATTTAGGAAAAGCTAAAAGAAGAAACCAAAATTATCTTTTTCTTATAAAAATCCGTATTTTTGTTTTATTGGATCGCATTTACAGTTTCACAGCATTTCAAACTACCTGCGCTGCGTAGTTATTTTATATAAATTAAATTGTTATTACCTATTATTTAAAGATTTTTAATAAAGACATTTTTGAATTTTAGGTGTCTAAAAATTCGACTAGTAAAAAACTACAATCTGAAATTATATTAAGGCTCGCTCTGGTAGTTTCTTATACAAAGTTACAATTCTTAAAAGAAATCTGATAATTAGTAAAAAAAGGAACTGAACGAGTTTGATATGAAACCCTTGTTAGTAGCCATTGCGTGTCCCAACATGGCAATTAAACAATTCTGTCCAACTAGATTTAAATTTTGAACCACAGTGCGGCATATTACACAATAGTTCTAGTTAAACTTCCATAAAATTTGCGATTTTTCAGAATTGTCCACAAAAATTTACTTTATTAAATAAAATGTTAAACTACAGATCTTAAAAATAAAATTTCCATTGATGCTATTTGAATTTACTAATTAAAACATGTTGTAAGGTTTTGTATAAATAATAAAATTATATATTCTAGTTTTCAGTTTGAAAAATTTGGACAAGATATTTGTATACGATTAATATCCAACAAAAACTTTCATTTCAAAATAATGAGTTGAAATGATAACATTTTGACACAGCCCAGTCCCTACACAATTATTATTCATTATTTTTACACGGTAATGTCATTAGAGTTAAGTAATTACCACAACTGTTTATAAATAATCAGTTATTTTGATATCAATTAAACTAGTTACAAGTTACAAGACTTCAATAACTAAAAAGATTTTTCAGTTATATCACAAATTCATTATTTCTCTACTTCGAAGTAATGCACAAGGTATAGTAGTAATAACATACAAACAGTTACTGCATAATTACGATATGTTTATAGGAAAAACTTAAAAAAAACTTTAAAATGTAAATACACAATACACCAGATATTTTGTGGGTGTGTCACCTTAAGATTTAAAACAAATACATGTTAAATAAAATATTACTTGTTTTATTGTTTCACAATCATTTACATATATACACATGTACAAACAAATATCTAACATTTGCATACAAAGAAGTACTTGTTTGCAGTTAAAGCTGAATATATTTATCTACGAGTATATAAAGTATACATTAAAATTGGATTTCTTTGTTTTATTTATTTGAAGCTTCAATTACGATTACCAAGTATGTACACCATAATACTATTTAAAAATATAAAAGACATATCCATAACTGCGAACACTTTTTTATACCCGTTAGTATCTTTGTACTTATAGTTATTTGCTTTAAAAGCTTTTTTCTTCACAATATGAAATATTTTCTTGATAAATAACCAAACAAAATTATTGAACAGCTGATAGGTTTGTAGCATTGCCAATGCAAAATAAGTGTAGCTTATAGCCTGTTTATAGATCACGAAAGATAAGCGAACGTTAGATAAGACTTAAGACACAAACTTGATTGTGGAATAAACAAACTTGATTGCGTTAAAAATATATACGATAAAACGTTTGTGTCTTAAGTCTTATATAACGTTCGCTTATATTTCGTGATCTATAAACAGGCTGTTAATGTAAATTTTATTTCAAACTTCAGTATCAACATTAACAATGGCAACATTAACCACTCAATGATTTGACAGTATTGTAACAACGTAATATTTCTGCGTTCGCTAAACATAATGACGCAGTGATTTACAAAATTTCTTATTTTTGGTGAAGCGTTCGCAAAAGCGTAGGTGATTCGGTGAACGCAAGTGATTTTCAAAATTAGGGCTTAACAGTAAGCTGAACAGATCTACAACGGGGAAAACCATTTGGGTTAAATTGCATGATGTTTATAATCAAGAAATTTCAACAATTTATTTAAGTAAATTCTATGAAAAAATAAAAAAACCCTATAATTTTGTCTGAAATTTTCAAAATTGTTGAATTAAAAAAAAATTGTTTTTTCAATTTTTGATAAACCATTAAATGCGCCTCTCAAAGACCTTTCATATGATGCCAAATTTACATATAGTTTCTTTGAAAGAAATGGGAAAAAAAATCAAAAAACCTCGAAAAGGGACCTTTTTATCCTTTGATCCAGCTCACCAAATATTGACCCCAGGACAAAAAAAATGAGAAACGTAGTTTTAAAATGAATCAAATTTTCATATTAGTCGGGAACATCGATACCTTATTTTTTCTCAATACAAACGGGGCACCCTAATGTACATACATCAATGGTGACATATTACTAAAATTTAACTACGTTAAAAAATTGCAAAATCGGCCATTTTTTGCCAGGCTATTTTAAAACTATGTTATTTTATATTACCAGTTTCTCCCTGAGAATTCTCGAACATTATTTTCAGAAAATTCCCGACCCCAATTCAATATGTGAATTAACAATATTTCGTACGTTGTCAGATATTTTAATTATGTATGAAATTTCCTTTTTATACCCAACACCAAAAAGATGTTAAGTTTGTCATTCCGTTTGTAACACATCGAAATAATGGTCGTAGATGCAAAAATTCTATATATATTCTGGGTCCTTATAAGATTCTATGACGATCTAGCCGTGTCCCTCGTCTGTTGAAGGCAAGATAAAACTGCCAAAAAATGACAGATAACAATGAAATTTTTACCAAACATTCTTTGATCCACCGAAAACTTTGGTATTAAAAATGGGCAAAATCTGTCCAGTTGTATCTGAGTTATATATCAAAGGTTCAGACTATCTCGATATTTTTTGCGATTTTCTTCAAATATAATGCAGATAATATCATGAAATTTTGCATACTTTTTTATTATAGAAGGACAAGTCCATATTTTACCGTAGTCCCATATAAAGTCTAACTCCGAAAATCACTTAAAATCATTTTAACGTTGAAATTCATCACAAATTATTTGCATATGTGTGCATATAAATGGACATATATGATATATAATGGACATATCTTGATGATTGGGCCGTAATAGGTCATAGCTCCCTTATGAGGACTACTGGCGAAAACTCATTAACCTTCATAAACATCCATATCGAACCGAAATTCAACACAAATTAGTTATAAGTATGTAAAAATTATACTAGACTTTTTTGGAAGTTGGCCATAGCTGCCAAAATCAGCTTCCCAGCTCGTTTTACCTAATTTATTATGTGTTAAGTAAACTGCTTAATGTTAAACCCTGCAAAAATATAAACAGAGTTAAAATTATTAATTATAACTGAATTATGCATAAAATTCTTGTACCTAAATATAGTTATGGTAATGAAATTCAACTACATAAAATGAATCTAAAATAAATAGAAATTACGGTGGTGGGTATCAGATTCGGTACAGTTGAATATAAATTCTTACTTGTTTATTTTTGTTTTCTATGTTTGTATTTTGTTTTTAATATTTTATGACATTTAAAAAAATAAAAGTTTAATTTATAAGAATATGTACACATACATAAATACATTTAAAACAGCAACAGTAAAGTACCACGGTACTAGGTAGTACAACATCATCTATTCACATTTAGTAAATGTTATGGGTCACAAAAGAGTCAACCGAAATTCAAACTTGATTTGGTTAAATGTTAAACGAGTTCCGAATTATAATAACAAACATAGTTAGCACAGTTTAATATGTATGTAAGTTATTTAAGCTTTAACTAGTAGAAATGAAGTAAATTTCCAAAATCAAAAACAAGATTTAGAAGGAAAGCATTGCATTATAGGATATATTTATGGATTTTTAAACTGAAAGTGATAAAAAGCTGGAAAAACTAAAGGGTAAAAGTTTTAATTTTGAAAGTTCTTAAGGCAATGAACCTTGTGTTATAATTTTATGCAATCTGAAATTTAAATAGTAATAACGGTTTAAAGAGGTAATTTTGTATATATTTGTTATAGCCATAATTAATTTAATTAATTAATTTAATTTTCTTTTTAAAATTAGATTTTTGTTTTAATTTTTTTTTATCAAAAAGTAAGAATACTATATTCGGCAGTGCCGAATCTTAAATACCCACCACGTACTCTACTACTATTAGAAGAAGGACTTAACAACCTAGGATTCCGTACATATGGCTACGCCGATGACTTAGTAATTTCTGTTACTGGGTAGGATGACGTAACGATATCGGAAAGGATGCAGACTGCTCTAAATATAACCAACAAGTGGTGCTTGGATAAGGGTTTAACCATCAACCCAGCCAATACAATTATTGTGCCATTCACAAAACGTAGAGCTATTAGACTTATAGAGCCTACATTGAATGGCTCATATATTGGGTTTTCTAAGGAAGTAAAATATCTTGGGGTTATACTTGATAGTACTCTCACTTGAGTAGTATGTTTATGTATGTTTCGGCAGACTTTTTCCATACAAAATTCGGTGCATGCAGAGACGTGGAAACAAGTGGGGGATTTGGATTTGACATGAATGGTATGTGAGGGTTGGAGATGTTGTGTGGAGATAGAGAGGTAATGTGTGAGTAGGGGAGGAGGCGTGAAATGTTGTTTGATATGTGAGTAGTATTGGTTGGTGACTGTGGTATTGTGTTGGGGTTTCCTTCCCTAGATATAGTTGTGGTTAGTATAAGTGTGTGTTTGTTTTGTTTATTGGATAATTGATTCTTAATAAAAAAAGAAGTGCGTGTTTGTTTTGTTTATTGGATAATGTAAACAATATTTAAATTTTTTAATACCTTAATATAAGCACACTAACAACCACACATATTTATAAGCATTAAACATACAAACATACATATTAAATGCTCAGCTATTAACCCAACAAAGGAATGCTACTAACAAAACACTACACACTAACATACAATAAGATCACACACATACGTATAAACATATTCCGATTTTATTTACTAATTATTCCACTTGAACAAAAATGCAATGTTAGCATTAAGTATACAAATGAATACGACATATTATTTAATATACAATTTTGATTGTTGGAGTTAGTGTTTTGGGTGAGTAGGGGGGGGGGGGGGGTGTGAGTAGGGGAGGTGTGAAATGTTGTTTGATATGTGAGTAGTATTGGTTGGTAACTGTAGTATTGCGTTGATGTTTCCATTTAATTTATCAAATAAATTTTTATAAAAAAATTATATAATTTTTTTGTGTTTAAATTTTATTAAATATACAATTTTTACATTTTATTAAATAGTAAAAATTCATAATTTTTTTAGCTTCCTCTTCTGTTTCCCTCTTTCTATGTTTATAGTTGTTACATCGACAAGTGTCCGGTCCACATGTTGTAGTTTCATCAGCCCAAACACATAAAATTATTTCTTTTAAAATTAAAAAATTATATTGTTTTTTTTCTTTTTCTGGAGAAAAAAATTAAAAAATACGTTTGTATAAATTATAAAGCTTTATTAATAATATATATTGATTATAATATGATTACAAGCACATATAATTAACGATTCCATAGTCATATTTATGAATATTGTTATTGAAATATTGATTATTTTCAGAAAGAAATTTATATGATTATGATCTATACGGTTACTATATTTATCCAACAGCTCCTTTAGTTCAGATGATGTAACCATTTTTAATTTATCTTTATAAAAATTAAATTATTAGAGAGACTTAAATTTATCCAGTACAAAGTAGAGAGGGTTATTAATAAAAAACCGCAAAAAAATGATTTTTCTAAAGTACAGTTTAAACAAAAACTCAGAATGTATTAGAAAGTGTTATAAAATAAAATAAAACCACTCAATGTCTTAGGAAGTGTTATAAAAGAAAATAAAACCACTCAATGTATTAGGCAGTGTCATAAAAGAAAATAAAACCACTCAATATATTAGGAAGTGTTATAAAAGAAATAAAACCAATCAATGTATTAGGAAGTGTTATAAAAGAAAATAAAACAACTCAATGTGAGTAAATTAAAAATATACATTTTTTTACAATTAATACTCGCAAGAGGAAAAATTCTCATTTAGTAAATATATATTTTAGTATAAATAGTATATGTTTGATTTAATAGAGTCATTCTTGTTAAAGAAATCTTTCTGTAAACATAAACTCGGTTGAAAAAATGGCTAGCGGATTTATTTGTGAATATTGTGAAAAAGTATTTACTCACAATAGAAGTTTAAGAAGACACATAAGATTAAACCATGATGGACCTTCCTCATCGTTTAAATGTGCAAAATGTAATAATCATTTTTCGAATCGTCAAGAATGGCATCAACACTCGCACTCCAATACAGAAAATGACGATAATGGTGAAATCAAAGTTTATTGCGACGATTGTAAAGAATATATTGAAAAAAAAAATTGGTGTTATCATAAAAGAACCAATAAACATAAACTGAACAGTGCTGAAAAAATAAATAGTGTTGCCGATGATGTAAAATGTATAAATTCATCATTCAATAACAGAATTGTTACATATTTAATTGAAAATAAAAATAAAAGTAATTTAATACCGGAAAACTTTTTAACGGAAATCAGGGAGAAATTATTTAAATTATTAAATGACGTCATACAAACACATGAAAACATAAAATTTAATATGGAGCTGTTTTGTGAATATGTGTTGGTAAAGGAAGATGAAGATTCATGTAAGATCGATGAAAAGTCTCATCAGACTAAAATGAGAATTCTAAACATGCATTCAACGCGAGAAGAAATAATTGATATCTATAATGATCAATGTAATATCATAATTAAAAAGATGAGCGAATTTCAGGAGCGTGATAGTGGCTGGGCATTAATTGAGATATTACGTTTAGAGATGAACATTAATCAATATAATTGTATAAAAGGTTCTGCATACATTCCCTTACCATCTGCAATACAGAGAAAATTAGCATGTATAAACGTAAAAAATGATGATGAGTATTGTTTCAAGTGGGCTATAATATCAGCATTATATCCAGTCGCAGCTAATCTAAGGAGTAATATATGTACTTCGTATAATGTTGGAAACATTAAAGATGAAATTATAACATTGAATAATCACATTGTTATAAATTTTAAAAAATTAAACTTCCCGCTTCCAATTAATGAGATAAAAATATTTGAGACTAATAATGAAATAAGTGTTAATGTATTTGGATTAGATGATGACAATAATATAGTCGGTCCATATTACTTTTCTCAACAAGAAAAATCTAAGCACATTAACTTGTTGATGTTGGAAGATGGTGAAAGATTTCATTATATATGGATTAAAAATATATCAAGATTAATCAAAAGTCAATTAACAAAACACTGTCGTAAGTTATATGTATGTAACACATGTTTAATACACTTCCATAATGAATCATCTTTGGAAAATCATAAGAGCGAATGTAATAAGATTGTAACCAGAATGCCTACTATAGAAAAAAATAAGCTGAGTTATAAAAATTACAAAAAACAAATGGACGTACCATTTGTAGTATATGCTGATTTTGAATGTATTCTGGAGCCAGTGAGTATACAAAATTCTTCAAATGTCCACTCCGTACAGAAACATATTCCATTTGCATATAGTTATTATATTAAATGTTCATTTAACTCTAGTTTAGATAAATTTAGAATATATAACGGTAATGATGCTGCAAAACATTTCTTTATAAGTTTAGTAGATGATAGTTTAGATATTTACAATAATTATTTAAGTATAGTTAAACCAATGAATTCCTTAACACCAAATCAAAAAAAGATACAAAATGAAGAACCAACATGTCATATTTGCAAGAAATTGTTAGATTTTAATAATCGAGTGGCTGATCATTGTCATTTGACAGGTGAATATAGAGGTCCTGCTCACAACAATTGTAATTTAGAATATCAACTTGCAAACTTCATTCCTATATTTTTCCATAATTTTTCATCATATGATTGTCATTTGTTTGTAAAAGAACTTTCCTCAATTGAAGGTGATATAAACATAATTCCTTTAAATAAAGAATTATATGTATCAATATCTAAGAAAATTTCAGTAAATGAAAAACATACTATTGAATTACGTTTTCTCGATTCATTTCGATTTATGCCATCGAGTTTAGAAAAATTAGCAAGTTATTTATCCGATAGTGATTTAACGGTAGTACGATCATCTTATCCAAATGACGAAGAATTTAATTTAATGAGACGTAAAGGTGTCTTTCCATATGACTATTTAGATTCAGCGAATCGTCTTGAAGAAACACAATTACCACCTCGTATTAACTTTTTTAATAAACTTGTTAATGTATCATGTAGTGTAAATGATTATGAACATGCTCAAAAAGTATGGACCACTTTTAAATGTATAACCTTAAAGGACTATTTACTTTTATATCTAAAAGCTGATGTTCTTTTACTTTGTGATATCTTTGAAAATTTTAGAAAAGTTTGTAAAAATATTTACAATTTAGATCCCTGTCAGTATTATACAGCTCCCGGTCTGTCCTGGGACGCAATGTTGAAAACAACTGAAATAGAATTAGAGTTGTTGACTGACATTAACATATATAATTTTGTTGTTCGTGGTATTAGGGGAGGTATTGTTCAATGTTCTAACAGACATTCGGTAGCTAATAATAAATATATTAGTGATTATGATTCTAACAAGGAATCAAATTACTTAATATATTTTGATGTAAATAACTTATATGGTTATGCAATGTCACAATACCTCCCCTATAAAAATTTTAAATGGGTTGAAAATTGTGAACAATTCAATGTTAATAATATAAAGACAGATTCTCCACTAGGTTATATATTAGAAGTGGATTTAGATTATCCATATACATTACATGATTATCATAATGATTTTCCTTTTTGTGCAGAAAATAAGAAAATTGAAACTATGAAACATAAAAAACTTATAACTGATTTAAATAATAAAACTAATTACATAATACATTATCGCAATCTACAGCAATGTATTCAGCATGGATTAATTTTAAAGAAAATACATAGAATTCTTCAATTCGATCAATCAAATTGGCTTCAAAAATATATTGATTTAAATAACCATCACAGAACACTAGCTAAAAATTCATTTGAACAAAATTTTTTTAAATTGTTGAATAATTCTGTATACGGGAAAACTATGGAAAATGTTGATAAGAGGAAAGACATTAAAATAGTATGTCAATGGGAGAATAGAGGTAAACGTTTAGGAGCTCGAGCTCTGATTGCTAAACCAAATTTTCATAGTTCACTAAAAATTCATGAAAATATGCATGCTATTCAAATGAGTAGAGTTAAAACTGAATATAATAAACCTATTTATATAGGATTTTCAGTTTTAGAAATATCAAAATGGAAAATGTATAGTTTTCATTATGATTACATAAAACCTAAATATCGAGAAAACATTAGACTCAATTATATGGATACTGATTCTTTTATTTATGATATTAAAACAAATGATCTGTATGATGATATAAAAAATGATATTAGTACACATTTTGATACATCTGCATATCCGAGAGATAATGTATATAATATACCACTTGTTAATAAAAAAGTTTTAGGGATGATGAAGGATGAGTGTAATGGTAAAATTATTAAGGAATTCATTGGTTTAAGAGCTAAAATGTATTCTGTTAAAATTGATCAAATTGATAAAGAAATTAAAAAAATTAAAGGAGTTAAACAATGTGTAACTAATAAATTAAGTATAAGTGACTTTAGAAAATGTTTGTTAGAAAAAAAATTGTATTATGAGCAAATGTATATATTTAAATCTAAGGTACATCAAATTTATACTCAAAATATAAGTAAACTAACATTAAGTTATTTAGATGATAAGAGATATATAAGAGAAAATGGTATTAACACATATGCATGGGGACATTATAAAATAAATTCTCCATCAAATTTATATAATGAAATTATGAATGATGATGATGATGAAATTTTTTTTAAATGTAAATATAGATTAAGTAGTTTATAAGAATGTAATGTAAAAAAATAATATGAATTAATAAAAATATATACTTATATATAAACTAAACAATTTTTTCTTTTTTTTATTTAATTTTAAATTATATTTATTATACAAACATTTTAACGACAAGTGTCTACAATTGAACAATTATTTCATTTTAAATTATATTTATTATACAAAAACTTTAAACACAAGTGACCACAATTAAATGTATTGAATTGTTGTTTTCGTTCATAATTATATTCAATGGGTAATTTTAAATAGTTGACGATATAAAATGATAATGGAAGAACTGTATTTTGATCTGAATTCACATTTAAGGATGTTGAAGTAGTTGTTAACATATGATTTTTAGGATTTGAAAAACTAGATATATTTTCATCATAGTCCATATCGCTATTTACACCAATAAAATCGGTTTTATCGTTAATACTATCATTATATGTTGTTTTCGTTATTGATTGTTGTGAAGATATGATGAATTTAAAGTTGATTTGAATTTTTTGTTTTGTATTAAGGGTTGATAATCATATAGTTTATTAATTATATTTTTTAAAGGATTAGTTATAGGTTGAAAAGTATCTTCTAACAAATTAACTTTTTCGATTTCATTTAATTTAATATTTTATAATTTTTCCTTTAATACTGCTCTTATATTTATAAGTTCTTTCATTAGTTTTTATTTATGATTATGTTTTTATCAGATTTTGATTTGCCTTTTATCTGCTTTTGATCTGCCTTTTATATGATTTTGCTCAGCTTTATCTGCTTTTGATCAGCGTTATCTGCTTTTATCTGCTTCTGATCAGCGTTATCTGTTTTTATCTGCTTTTGATCAGCATTATCTGCTTTTATCTGCTTTTGATCAGTTTTATCTGCTTCTGATCTGCTTTTTATCTGTTTTTGATCAGTTTTATATGCTTTTGATCGGTTTTATCGGCTTTTGATCTGCTTTTATATGCTTTTTATCTGTTTTTATCTGCTTTTAATCAGTTTTATCTGCTTTTTATATGCTTTTGATTAGTTTTGTCTGCTTTTTATATGCTTTTGATCAGCTTTATCTGCTTCTGATCAGCTTTATAACTGTTTCTGATCTGCTTTTGATCAGCTTTATATCTAGCATTACCTTACAATTGAAAAAACTATCAAAACCCTCTCTATAACATCCTTTATTGACTATATTATCCTTACTTATAGTAAGAAAACCATATTTATCTTTCCAATATTCATTACAAATCATGGTAAATTTATTAAATGACATATCACCGATAACGTGATAATTATAGATGTGTCGTAAATTCATTTCATCTTGTTTAAATGTTTTGGAATTTTCGTATATGTTTGACACAAGTAAAAACAATTTATTTGTTTATGTCTACCCATACAAAAATAATCTCGTATATTATCTTGTTTACCACAAATTACATCATCGAATATTATTATTGAATATGGTTTTGCTTTTTTCTGGACTTAAAACTTTTTCATTTTCCGCGAATGTAAATAGATTTATATCTTTGATTGGTTCAATCAATCTCTTAAGATAACAATATTTTGGTTGATATAACGATTTTGAATATACATAATAATTAATAATATATTTTTAAAGCAATTTTATCTGCTTCTGATCTACTTCTAATCAGCTTTATATGGAAAATGTATAGTTTTCATTATGATTACATATATAAGAGATAAACATTTTAGATTTATATTAATCGCATAACATTCATAGACGAAGAATGATAATTCTGATCTGCTTCTGATCTGCATCTGATCAGCTTTATAACTGTTTTAATATGCTTCTGATCAGCTTTATATCTTACATAACCTTACAATTGAATAAAATTATCAAAACTTATTCTATGGAATAAAATTGTGTAAACTTTGAGTATTAGTAGAAAAAATTAATTTGTGTTGCCATGCCTGGATTAGAGTTAGTGTTGGGTGTGTGGAAGGGGGTGATATGAGGAGGGGGTGATATGAGGAGGGGGTGTGAGGAAGAATATAATCATAAACGAAATCAGAAAACGTGCATTCGAATAATGTTGAACTTTGTCCAAAGTTCAACATACAAAACGTGCATTCGAATAATGTTGAACTTTGTCCAAAGTTCAACATACACGTTTTCTGATTTAGTTTATGATTATATTCTTCCTCACACCCCCTCCTCATATCACCCCCTCCTCATATCACCCCCTTCCACACACCCAACACTAACTCTAATCCAGGCATGGCAACACAAATTAATTTTTTCTACTAATACTCAAAGTTTACACAATTTTATTCCATAGAATAAGTTTTGATAATTTTATTCAATTGTAAGGTTATGTAAGATATAAAGCTGATCAGAAGCATATTAAAACAGTTATAAAGCTGATCAGATGCAGATCAGAAGCAGATCAGAATTATCATTCTTCGTCTATGAATGTTATGCGATTAATATAAATCTAAAATGTTTATCTCTTATATATGTAATCATAATGAAAACTATACATTTTCCATATAAAGCTGATTAGAAGTAGATCAGAAGCAGATAAAATTGCTTTAAAAATATATTATTAATTATTATGTATATTCAAAATCGTTATATCAACCAAAATATTGTTATCTTAAGAGATTGATTGAACCAATCAAAGATATAAATCTATTTACATTCGCGGAAAATGAAAAAGTTTTAAGTCCAGAAAAAAGCAAAACCATATTCAATAATAATATTCGATGATGTAATTTGTGGTAAACAAGATAATATACGAGATTATTTTTGTATGGGTAGACATAAACAAATAAATTGTTTTTACTTGTGTCAAACATATACGAAAATTCCAAAACATTTAAACAAGATGAAATGAATTTACGACACATCTATAATTATCACGTTATCGGTGATATGTCATTTAATAAATTTACCATGATTTGTAATGAATATTGGAAAGATAAATATGGTTTTCTTACTATAAGTAAGGATAATATAGTCAATAAAGGATGTTATAGAGAGGGTTTTGATAGTTTTTTCAATTGTAAGGTAATGCTAGATATAAAGCTGATCAAAAGCAGATCAGAAACAGTTATAAAGCTGATCAGAAGCAGATAAAGCTGATCAAAAGCATATAAAAAGCAGACAAAACTAATCAAAAGCATATAAAAAGCAGATAAAACTGATTAAAAGCAGATAAAAACAGATAAAAAGCATATAAAAGCAGATCAAAAGCCGATAAAACCGATCAAAAGCATATAAAACTGATCAAAAACAGATAAAAAGCAGATCAGAAGCAGATAAAACTGATCAAAAGCAGATAAAAGCAGATAATGCTGATCAAAAGCAGATAAAAACAGATAACGCTGATCAGAAGCAGATAAAAGCAGATAACGCTGATCAAAAGCAGATAAAGCTGAGCAAAATCATATAAAAGGCAGATCAAAAGCAGATAAAAGGCAAATCAAAATCTGATAAAAACATAATCATAAATAAAAACTAATGAAAGAACTTATAAATATAAGAGCAGTATTAAAGGAAAAATTATAAAATATTAAATTAAATGAAATCGAAAAAGTTAATTTGTTAGAAGATACTTTTCAACCTATAACTAATCCTTTAAAAAATATAATTAATAAACTATATGATTATCAACCCTTAATACAAAACAAAAAATTCAAATCAACTTTAAATTCATCATATCTTCACAACAATCAATAACGAAAACAACATATAATGATAGTATTAACGATAAAACCGATTTTATTGGTGTAAATAGCGATATGGACTATGATGAAAATATATCTAGTTTTTCAAATCCTAAAAATCATATGTTAACAACTACTTCAACATCCTTAAATGTGAATTCAGATCAAAATACAGTTCTTCCATTATCATTTTATATCGTCAACTATTTAAAATTACCCATTGAATATAATTATGAACGAAAACAACAATTCAATACATTTAATTGTGGTCACTTGTGTTTAAAGTTTTTGTATAATAAATATAATTTAAAATGAAATAATTGTTCAATTGTAGACACTTGTCGTTAAAATGTTTGTATAATAAATATAATTTAAAATTAAATAAAAAAAAGAAAAAATTGTTTAGTTTATATATAAGTATATATTTTTATTAATTCATATTATTTTTTTACATTACATTCTTATAAACTACTTAATCTATATTTACATTTAAAAAAAATTTCATCATCATCATCATTCATAATTTCATTATATAAATTTGATGGAGAATTTATTTTATAATGTCCCCATGCATATGTGTTAATACCATTTTCTCTTATATATCTCTTATCATCTAAATAACTTAATGTTAGTTTACTTATATTTTGAGTATAAATTTGATGTACCTTAGATTTAAATATATACATTTGCTCATAATACAATTTTTTTTCTAACAAACATTTTCTAAAGTCACTTATACTTAATTTATTAGTTACACATTGTTTAACTCCTTTAATTTTTTTAATTTCTTTATCAATTTGATCAATTTTAACAGAATACATTTTAGCTCTTAAACCAATGAATTCCTTAATAATTTTACCATTACACTCATCCTTCATCATCCCTAAAACTTTTTTATTAACAAGTGGTATATTATATACATTATCTCTCGGATATGCAGATGTATCAAAATGTGTACTAATATCATTTTTTATATCATCATACAGATCATTTGTTTTAATATCATAAATAAAAGAATCAGTATCCATATAATTGAGTCTAATGTTTTCTCGATATTTAGGTTTTATGTAATCATAATGAAAACTATACATTTTCCATTTTGATATTTCTAAAACTGAAAATCCTATATAAATAGGTTTATTATATTCAGTTTTAACTCTACTCATTTGAATAGCATGCATATTTTCATGAATTTTTAGTGAACTATGAAAATTTGGTTTAGCAATCAGAGCTCGAGCTCCTAAACGTTTACCTCTATTCTCCCATTGACATACTATTTTAATGTCTTTCCTCTTATCAACATTTTCCATAGTTTTCCCGTATACAGAATTATTCAACAATTTAAAAAAATTTTGTTCAAATGAATTTTTAGCTAGTGTTCTGTGATGGTTATTTAAATCAATATATTTTTGAAGCCAATTTGATTGATCGAATTGAAGAATTCTATGTATTTTCTTTAAAATTAATCCATGCTGAATACATTGCTGTAGATTGCGATAATGTATTATGTAATTAGTTTTATTATTTAAATCAGTTATAAGTTTTTTATGTTTCATAGTTTCAATTTTCTTATTTTCTGCACAAAAAGGAAAATCATTATGATAATCATGTAATGTATATGGATAATCTAAATCCACTTCTAATATATAACCTAGTGGAGAATCTGTCTTTATATTATTAACATTGAATTGTTCACAATTTTCAACCCATTTAAAATTTTTATAGGGGAGGTATTGTGACATTGCATAACCATATAAGTTATTTACATCAAAATATATTAAGTAATTTGATTCCTTGTTAGAATCATAATCACTAATATATTTATTATTAGCTACCGAATGTCTGTTAGAACATTGAACAATACCTCCCCTAATACCACGAACAACAAAATTATATATGTTAATGTCAGTCAACAACTCTAATTCTATTTCAGTTGTTTTCAACATTGCGTCCCAGGACAGACCGGGAGCTGTATAATACTGACAGGGATCTAAATTGTAAATATTTTTACAAACTTTTCTAAAATTTTCAAAGATATCACAAAGTAAAAGAACATCAGCTTTTAGATATAAAAGTAAATAGTCCTTTAAGGTTATACATTTAAAAGTGGTCCATACTTTTTGAGCATGTTCATAATCATTTACACTACATGATACATTAACAAGTTTATTAAAAAAGTTAATACGAGGTGGTAATTGTGTTTCTTCAAGACGATTCGCTGAATCTAAATAGTCATATGGAAAGACACCTTTACGTCTCATTAAATTAAATTCTTCGTCATTTGGATAAGATGATCGTACTACCGTTAAATCACTATCGGATAAATAACTTGCTAATTTTTCTAAACTCGATGGCATAAATCGAAATGAATCGAGAAAACGTAATTCAATAGTATGTTTTTCATTTACTGAAATTTTCTTAGATATTGATACATATAATTCTTTATTTAAAGGAATTATGTTTATATCACCTTCAATTGAGGAAAGTTCTTTTACAAACAAATGACAATCATATGATGAAAAATTATGGAAAAATATAGGAATGAAGTTTGCAAGTTGATATTCTAAATTACAATTGTTGTGAGCAGGACCTCTATATTCACCTGTCAAATGACAATGATCAGCCACTCGATTATTAAAATCTAACAATTTCTTGCAAATATGACATGTTGGTTCTTCATTTTGTATCTTTTTTTGATTTGGTGTTAAGGAATTCATTGGTTTAACTATACTTAAATAATTATTGTAAATATCTAAACTATCATCTACTAAACTTATAAAGAAATGTTTTGCAGCATCATTACCGTTATATATTCTAAATTTATCTAAACTAGAGTTAAATGAACATTTAATATAATAACTATATGCAAATGGAATATGTTTCTGTACGGAGTGGACATTTGAAGAATTTTGTATACTCACTGGCTCCAGAATACATTCAAAATCAGCATATACTACAAATGGTACGTCCATTTGTTTTTTGTAATTTTTATAACTCAGCTTATTTTTTTCTATAGTAGGCATTCTGGTTACAATCTTATTACATTCGCTCTTATGATTTTCCAAAGATGATTCATTATGGAAGTGTATTAAACATGTGTTACATACATATAACTTACGACAGTGTTTTGTTAATTGACTTTTGATTAATCTTGATATATTTTTAATCCATATATAATGAAATCTTTCACCATCTTCCAACATCAACAAGTTAATGTGCTTAGATTTTTCTTGTTGAGAAAAGTAATATGGACCGACTATATTATTGTCATCATCTAATCCAAATACATTAACACTTATTTCATTATTAGTCTCAAATATTTTTATCTCATTAATTGGAAGCGGGAAGTTTAATTTTTTAAAATTTATAACAATGTGATTATTCAATGTTATAATTTCATCTTTAATGTTTCCAACATTATACGAAGTACATATATTACTCCTTAGATTAGCTGCGACTGGATATAATGCTGATATTATAGCCCACTTGAAACAATACTCATCATCATTTTTTACGTTTATACATGCTAATTTTCTCTGTATTGCAGATGGTAAGGGAATGTATGCAGAACCTTTTATACAATTATATTGATTAATGTTCATCTCTAAACGTAATATCTCAATTAATGCCCAGCCACTATCACGCTCCTGAAATTCGCTCATCTTTTTAATTATGATATTACATTGATCATTATAGATATCAATTATTTCTTCTCGCGTTGAATGCATGTTTAGAATTCTCATTTTAGTCTGATGAGACTTTTCATCGATCTTACATGAATCTTCATCTTCCTTTACCAACACATATTCACAAAACAGCTCCATATTAAATTTTATGTTTTCATGTGTTTGTATGACGTCATTTAATAATTTAAATAATTTCTCCCTGATTTCCGTTAAAAAGTTTTCCGGTATTAAATTACTTTTATTTTTATTTTCAATTAAATATGTAACAATTCTGTTATTGAATGATGAATTTATACATTTTACATCATCGGCAACACTATTTATTTTTTCAGCACTGTTCAGTTTATGTTTATTGGTTCTTTTATGATAACACCAATTTTTTTTTTCAATATATTCTTTACAATCGTCGCAATAAACTTTGATTTCACCATTATCGTCATTTTCTGTATTGGAGTGCGAGTGTTGATGCCATTCTTGACGATTCGAAAAATGATTATTACATTTTGCACATTTAAACGATGAGGAAGGTCCATCATGGTTTAATCTTATGTGTCTTCTTAAACTTCTATTGTGAGTAAATACTTTTTCACAATATTCACAAATAAATCCGCTAGCCATTTTTTCAACCGAGTTTATGTTTACAGAAAGATTTCTTTAACAAGAATGACTCTATTAAATCAAACATATACTATTTATACTAAAATATATATTTACTAAATGAGAATTTTTCCTCTTGCGAGTATTAATTGTAAAAAAATGTATATTTTTAATTTACTCACATTGAGTTGTTTTATTTTCTTTTATAACACTTCCTAATACATTGATTGGTTTTATTTCTTTTATAACACTTCCTAATATATTGAGTGGTTTTATTTTCTTTTATGACACTGCCTAATACATTGAGTGGTTTTATTTTCTTTTATAACACTTCCTAAGACATTGAGTGGTTTTATTTTATTTTATAACACTTTCTAATACATTCTGAGTTTTTGTTTAAACTGTACTTTAGAAAAATCATTTTTTTGCGGTTTTTTATTAATAACCCTCTCTACTTTGTACTGGATAAATTTAAGTCTCTCTAATAATTTAATTTTTATAAAGATAAATTAAAAATGGTTACATCATCTGAACTAAAGGAGCTGTTGGATAAATATAGTAACCGTATAGATCATAATCATATAAATTTCTTTCTGAAAATAATCAATATTTCAATAACAATATTCATAAATATGACTATGGAATCGTTAATTATATGTGCTTGTAATCATATTATAATCAATATATATTATTAATAAAGCTTTATAATTTATACAAACGTATTTTTTAATTTTTTTCTCCAGAAAAAGAAAAAAAACAATATAATTTTTTAATTTTAAAAGAAATAATTTTATGTGTTTGGGCTGATGAAACTACAACATGTGGACCGGACACTTGTCGATGTAACAACTATAAACATAGAAAGAGGGAAACAGAAGAGGAAGCTAAAAAAATTATGAATTTTTACTATTTAATAAAATGTAAAAATTGTATATTTAATAAAATTTAAACACAAAAAAATTATATAATTTTTTTATAAAAATTTATTTGATAAATTAAATGGAAACATCAACGCAATACTACAGTTACCAACCAATACTACTCACATATCAAACAACATTTCACACCTCCCCTACTCACACCCCCCCCCCCCCCTACTCACCCAAAACACTAACTCCAACAATCAAAATTGTATATTAAATAATATGTCGTATTCATTTGTATACTTAATGCTAACATTGCATTTTTGTTCAAGTGGAATAATTAGTAAATAAAATCGGAATATGTTTATACGTATGTGTGTGATCTTATTGTATGTTAGTGTGTAGTGTTTTGTTAGTAGCATTCCTTTGTTGGGTTAATAGCTGAGCATTTAATATGTATGTTTGTATGTTTAATGCTTATAAATATGTGTGGTTGTTAGTGTGCTTATATTAAGGTATTAAAAAATTTAAATATTGTTTACATTATCCAATAAACAAAACAAACACGCACTTCTTTTTTTATTAAGAATCAATTATCCAATAAACAAAACAAACACACACTTATACTAACCACAACTATATCTAGGGAAGGAAACCCCAACACAATACCACAGTCACCAACCAATACTACTCACATATCAAACAACATTTCACGCCTCCTCCCCTACTCACACATTACCTCTCTATCTCCACACAACATCTCCAACCCTCACATACCATTCATGTCAAATCCAAATCCCCCACTTGTTTCCACGTCTCTGCATGCACCGAATTTTGTATGGAAAAAGTCTGCCGAAACATACATAAACATACTACTCACTTGGAATTCTTACTTATCGAACACTATCAAAAGAGCTACTAGAGCATTATATGCCTGCCAGCGACTTTTTGGTAAAACGTGGGGGTTAAGACCGAAGATGATTTACTGGTCGTTTATTACAATTATTAGACCAATAATAACATACGCTACTTTGGCATGGTGGAAAAAAGTTGAACAGCTTGACAAGGTCTATCGGCTCATCTGTATCTCTATTACTGGGTCCATGAAGACCTGCCCTACTCATGCTCTGGGTGCAATCCTACATATCCCACCCCTACATTTATTGATAATGGAGGAGGCCTATAGGAGTGCATCCAGACTACCGGAGATATCCCGTCTATTGGGAGATCTGGTTGGGCACATTAGCATACTAGGTATCTTTGCAAATGATCCTAGTATTGCAGTATCAGATTATATGTCAAAGGCTCTGGTGTTAAATAGAAGGTTTAACGTCCTTATACCTAAAAGGGATGAATGGTTAAATCAGACATGGTGGCCGATCAAGTGTGGTTTTAAACCACTGGTTTACCGATGGTTCCAAACAGGCTAATGGTGACACTGGGGCTGGTATATATGGACCGAATTTTCAAAGGGGAATCCCAATGGGTACATTCCCATCTATATTTCAGGCGGAAATTTATGCCATCCTTATATGCTCTAACGAATGTCTGAGACGCAGAGTTAGGCATAATAGGATTTTTATTATGTCTGATAGCCAAGCTGCTCTCAGAGCCTTATCTTCATATGAAATAAGGTCTAGGGTAGTTATGGACTACTGGACATCATTGAATGAACTCGGCACGCATAATGAACTTACCTTGTGCTGGGTACCAGGTCATTAAGGCCATGCTGGTAATCAACCTGCTGATTGCTTGGCCAATAGAGGTGCTCGACGCCCATTCATAGGCCTGGAACCATTCTTTGGCATTCCACGTGAATACACTATGGAACGAATTAGTTCTTGGGTAGAATCGGAATTTTTCGATTTTGGAGCAACCTACCAGCACTTAGACAGCTATGATAAATCGTGGACTGATTCCTGCCATTTTCAACAGGATTTGTCCTTTTATAATAAAAATAAAGTGTGCAAAATTTCATGATATCATCTCAATATATATAAAAAAAATACCTGAAAAATATCGAGGTAGTCTGAAACTTTGATCTATAACTCGGATCGTGCTGTAGGATTTTTCCCATTTTTAATACCAAAGATTTTGGTAGATCAGAGAATGTTTGGTAAAAATTACATTGTTTTATTTTTTTTTTTTGAATCTTTATCGTGCCAGTAATATCGGATAGACGGACGGGTGGCTAGATCGTCTTAGAATCTTATAAATACCCAGAATATATAGACCTTTTGGTTCTACGACCATTATGTCGATGTGTTACAAACATGAGTGTTGTTAGAACCGCTGTTGTTAGAACCAAAATCTCAATATTCAGTATTTCTTATTCAGTTTTAATGCAAATTTAATTACCATTTTATATATTGTTTGATAGACAAATTTACGCTGAATTGAATTTATTTGAAATGTTCTTAAATTTTATCTAATTTTAACAATTTACCTATATAATTGATGTAATTGCCAATTCCTTTTATTATTTAATATATATATATTAAATAATAAGGTGACGCAAAAGTAATCCTCCTATCAGAAAATGCTATAAATTTTGCGATTCGCCCCTAATGTCAGTTCTGTTTTGACATTTGTGTAGTAAACACATGCGAAATACACGTTAATAAACAATGTTACGCTCCAGAACACGGAATATTCCTGACTATTTTTAATTTTTTTTTTAATTACAGCCAAAAAACATCGGAAGTTTACTTTTGCGGCACCTTGTATGTATATTTATCATAAAAATCTTATTTATAAAATTTAAAAAAGGGTCAACATTTTTCCATATTCACCAGGCTGTGCCGAATCTTAAATACCCTCCACCTAAAAATAATGAGAAATATAAAAATTACACCGGTTATTCGACTTGAATATTTTTTTCAACTAATAGCTTAGTATTTTATACTATATAGTATAGTATATTGTTTGGAAGATAATTTTACGAACAATTTCTAGAAATTTTATTTTATATCAATCATTTAAAATTTAAATTTCGAGGAGTGTGTTTTTTGTTAAACGAAATGTACGGGAGAGTAAACTGTAAAGGGACCAAATTAACGCATTCGATATCGAGTAAAATTGATCGTAATTTTCTTATTTGAGATTATGGCATTCGATATCGTGCAAGACATATAGTACATTTTATCATAATTTCGATATCGAAATCATTTTTCGATACGATAGCTTATCCGATCACGAAGGCGGTAATTTGACCCCAGAATTATACTGGTAAAAGCATATACAATTAAAAATCGACTGGGATATTTCTTTCTTTCCTAACAAATGTCTAGTATTTACATTTCTATAATCTACATAAATTTAGTTTTAGGTTTCGATATCTACTTTGTTTCTCTACAATAGGTCTTTAGAATATAAATCTTAGTATGCAATTGTATAGTTAAATGAAATCACATTCCAAAATATATAAATGCATAAAAATGCGCACAAAAACCATTTTGGCCAATATAATTGATATTCTGATGATCCACTGGTGACCAAACATAAAACATCAAATTACCCGGCCTTAGTTATGCACCTCTTTAAAAATTGAATTTATTCATTTGAAAAACCACTTGAACATGACAACTGATAGAATACATTTAACATACTTACTTCTAAAATGTAATGGACTACTTTTGTCAGAATGTTAAATGTGAACACGTGTACTAAACGAATTATTACAATAAAATTAGGAAATAACTATTCATGCATAACTTATTAGGGATGTATAAATTTACATATCATATCAGTCAAAAACAATTTTCATAATTATATTGGATCATAAAAAATTAGTTTTTACATACGAGTATGTTAAATTTATTTAGTGACGTACAGATGTTGCATAATATTAAATGTGTTTTTGAAAAATTGGTTAAAAATAACCACAGAATTCTTGTTTAAATTAAAAATACCATTCGTAGGTCTTTTAAATTCATTTTAAACAATAAAAAAACAGAATTCATATTCATTAAAAAAACTTGTTTACAAATTTATTCCTGTTTATTGGATTAGAATATCCTTATAGAGTTTTTTTTTTAACTAATAGCTAACGCCCTTATTCAAAAACGATTATATAATATATTTGCATATAAAAATTTGCTTAATAAACGTTTGTTAAATTTAATAATCGTTTTTGAATAAGGGGGTTAGTATTTTATATACTGTATTGTTTGAAAGATCATTTTACGAACAATTTTTAGAAATTTTATCTAATATTAACTATTTAAAATTGAAATAATTGCCAATTCTCACCTTAATTTACAGAGTTTTTTGACTTTCGTAAAATCAAATTTTTAAAAGTGTTGAGTAAATCATCCTTCTTTTTTGGTTTCGTTTAAGAAAAGATTTCATGAGATCACTTTTTGATATTTCTATGAGCATAAATTCTTTCTTGTCTGTTACTTTAACCGGATTTAAAATGGCAACTAATGATCTAAAATTGCTAAATGGTTTATTGCTAAATTTATACTCAAAATATATTCTAAGATTTTTTAAACATATTTCCTTTAATTTTGAACATGAATTGTATTACCTTTATTTATTTCACCAATAAAGAAAAAATCATGCAAAGAAGAGTTAAATCAATTTAAACTTTTTATATTCCAAAACTGTAGACACATCAAATAGTGCATTCGGGTTTGGCAATCCAACAATTATTTTAATTCTTTAACTTTTATTTCTTTGACAAACGTTTTAAAATTTAAATTTTTTAAAACAAATCCCGGAATTTGTCGGGATCGGGATTTTGGGATTGGCATCACTAGTTTCCCTATTTCATAACTATCGCGTTATCAGTCAGATTGGCCTTTAATTTCAAGGAAATAATAGATAGTAAAGAATAAAAATTAGACCTAACCAATGAATATATAAACTTGGATAATCTATACAACAAAAAACTTATTTATCTGTAATTAGCTGTTAATAATAACACTGTTACATGTTTTATAATTGAAGTACTTTTTAATTTTATAATACTTTTAGTTCGACTTTTAATTCGAAAAACCAGAAAATTATAATTAATGGGTTTTTAAAGCCCATTTAGCTTTTTTTCCAACAAAATTAATTTGTTTAATACTTAAGGTCGGTAACACATATTAAATATTTGACGAAAAGGTTACATGGTTTTTAGAAAGCTTGAGCTAAAAGATATTTTAGGGTTTACAATTGCCAGCCTTGGTAAATTCGAATAAGGAGAATTTATATTCTAATTGCTCAGATTTGATTTTTCGATATTACTACGGCAGCTATTATAATAATTTTAATTATAATTTATTGATTAACAATTTTAATCGAAAATCTAACAGATACCTAGTTAAACTTATTTTTTAGTTAGAGCTTTCTATCATATCAATGAATTGAGGAATTAATGTTGAATTATAATTTGTAATTTGCCCAATTGTTTAATCCAAAAATAATATCTATTTTGTACATAAGGCATAAATATATAAAAACGACTCATTAACGTATTAGAATTCAAAGATCAAACTGATTATCTAACGTATACAAATCAATCAATGTATATTGTATGCGTGTTACAAATAAAAATATTAGCAGTTGCTTATATTCATACAGAGTTCACCATACAAATGTGTTAATCTTTGTCTGAAACACAGACAAATTATACGTCTGTCCGTCGTCTTTGATAAAAGAGTGATTTATGTGAATGCGGAATATGACCAAAAATACTAAATATTGAATTTTGCATTTAGACTAGTGACAACTTGTTGGAAAGCAACTTGTTGCCTTGCGACTTAAACCAGTCGGACAACAACTCAATGACGATTACAGCAAGAGAGGGAGTAGTAGTCACTACCGGCTACGTTTTTAAGACACACAAAAGATATAAAACTTTAAATACAGTCCGGTTATCAGTTGTATTGTGGTTTTATTGAATTTTAAATAATATTGTGCCACTGTATGTACTCGTATGTATAAATAGATCTTGTTACTAGATCTGCAAAACTTTATTTAAAACTTGATATCTTTAGAATGAATGAAAAGTAACTAGAATAATGTTGTAAATTATGGTGAATGTCGTCTCGTGTACTCAACTACCTCTGTATATTATTGCTGAACGTTCACCATCTTGTGTATGCGCTCATTTGGGTTCGTTGTGGTCTCTTGTCGGCAGTGTTGCCAAAACATGCCAGCAAAAAATAGCCAGAATGGATTAAAAAGAATGCCAGAAACCGCTAAACGTTAAAAATGAACCAGCTGAAATTCGGTTAATAAATACTACCATGTATAAACGTTAAATCTTACATGTATGATTTAAATGCTTTAATTATATGCGGTTTTTTTGTAATATGTTTCAGATTTCTACAACTCAAAATTAAGAATTTGCCCAAGTAATAATAGGAAACATAAATAATGTGACTTAAATGTCTATGAAGTCCAAACCATCTTCAGAATCTGAGTTAGTATCGTAAATTTCAGAAGTTCCGATTAGTTTCAAATATTGCTCAGGTATTTCATAGTCGAAACAACATTTGTTATTTAGGCATAAACCATATCTGAAAGAAAAAAGAAATTTTTAGGAAAATATAATATTATTTTCATGTGTACTTACTTTACTGTTAATATGGCATTTACCATATCGATTTGTAAACGATTTCTTAATTTTGTTTTTACCAAATTCATTTGATTAAATATTCTTTCCACGTCAGCGTTTGACCAAGGCAAACAAAGAATTTGTAAAGCGAAAGAACCCAGTTCTGCAAATGGTTTCTCGTATTGAACAACTTCAAACCAGAATGATGAAGTATCTGAAACGTTTTTCCATCTGATCATGTTGATGTTACCAAATTGATTTAAAATAATAATGTACTTCTTTTGTTCTCACTCACTATGGCAGTTGTAAGTTTTTTTTTTTTTTGAATAAGGGGGTAAACCGTTAACGTCTGTAGTGATGTGCAATGCACTTGTAACCGAACACAAGCAAAACAAAGTAGTAAAAATACATCGCAAAATTATAGTGCTGCCCACAAGAAAAATCGCTAGAAAAACGCAGAAATAATAAAAAGTAGCTAAAAAAATAGTTCAGCCGTTTTTTCACATACTTTCCCGTAATTGACAAAATAAAAACACCATATCTGGCCGAAAAACCGCTGAAATGGCAACGCTGCTTGTCGGTTGGCAGAAAACTGTTGTTACCAAAAACACACTGCGACAACAACAACTATATACTTCTCTACTCATAAGCAACCAACTAGTGTTAATTAAATGTTCTGCAGTATTACGGCAGCATTGGCCAACTACAACAACAACAAAAATAAAAAAACCTACCAAACAGCCAGCCAGACAACAAGTCAATAAACGAACCAGCAAACCAGCTAACACAATCATAAAAAACACGATCGTAGCGTTAGCAGAGCCACATACTAAACACCGTGTGTGAGTAGCTCTGTGTAGCTATTGACTCAACTGACTTGAACCAACTTTTGCTATAAAAGTAAAGTATTTTGTTTGCGATACTTTTTGATTTGAGCTCAGTGTTAATTAAGACGTGAACTAAGTAGGTTGATACCAATTCCGTTCAAGTGATTCAAAACTTACAAAAACATACGAAACAAAAAGCAACAACACAGAAACAATTGGAAAAAATAAACGCAAAATCCAACAATCAAACGGTAAAATCAACATTCAAAACCTAATTATTATTAAATTTAAAAAAAAATGTACATAAAATATTATTTTATTAGCGCAACAGATTTTACATGATTAAAAAGAAATAAAAACGAACTTTTTTTTTTTTACCAAAAGAGAGAATAAAACTGAACGATTTTGTACAAGTGAGTGAATGTCTACGAATGAGTCAGTGTGTGTGTGTATGTGTGTGTGTGTGAACTTGCATGAAAGTTGGCTATAACAAAGTAATTAACGCAAGCCAGTCTTAGCAAAAGTTATTAACTTTAAATCGAAAACAAAACTGAAGTTTAAAGAATGAAATTATGGAAAAAAGTATATGTATACTCGTATGTCTCTAACATTTTTTATGCTGGACAGAGACGGTTTTATTATCAACAAATACACAACAAAAACTATTTATTTAATAACAAAAGAACAAATTTATTATCTACGAGTAGATTCTTATGCCTTTTCCTACGCTTGCATAAGCGATAAAAACAGAATGTTTACTTTTTGTGAGCGAAAAAAAAACAAAGTAAATAAAAATCCCAATGCAACAGTAGATTAAATGGAAATATGTATGTATGTAATGATTAATACCCTACAGTGGAGTTGATACCATAAAAAAGATTTTATTTTTTTCGTATACATATTTGCTAATGTTTCAAATTAGTTTTTATATGATTTACAAACCTATATTTTGTGGGACAAATTAGTTCTCTTCGAATTATAGTGTGATCATCAATTTCTTCCTATTTCTAAATTCAGCACTAAGTGCTTTTTCGGCTATACTCATATGAATACTTTTATATATAGAGAGATTCATTACATGACAAATAGCTTTTACTAATTTTCAATCCATCCCTTTTAACGTTACTGGCCTAGAACTAACGTATAGAATTGTCATCAAGGAAAACACTACAAATACTTAATTCATCACTTATTTCAATTTGTAATAGTAAAACTATTTTATAATTACTTTCTTGACAGGTGCTGATATTGTTCGCCCGTCCAAGTAAAGCGGTTAATGTACACATCTTGATAGAATTTACCACATGAACTTGATTTTATCTATGAATGAAATATAGCTTTAATGCTCTTAAATTAAGGTTGTATTAATCAACTTTCGAAAAAGTCGAATAACCAATTTTTATTGTTACAATTTAAAAAATATATTTTCATATCCATAATCTATCTTTTTTTTTAATTGCTTGGTGTACCTAACGACAAACTAACTTATGAATACCAAATAACAGGTGGTCGGTTGTTGAAACTTAGATTTCTTAGAATCACTATAAAAATCGTTCAATGAAATTCTAAGAAAATAACGTAGCGGTGAGGTAGTGTTTTTTGGGAAATTTCGAGGAGTGTGTTTTTTGTTAAACGAAGATTACGGAAGAGTAAACTGTACAGATTTATTTTGGTAAAAGCATATACAATTAAAAATCGACTGGGATATTTCTTTCTTTCCTAATACTCGCATACACAAAAGCTTAAAAAATTTTAAAAAGTTAAATTATGTTTTAATGTTATTTGAAAAGATGCCAAGAACTTAAGATTTTGAAAAGATTTGAAGTTTAAAGTTTTCTAAAAAAACGCTACTTTTATCAATAACTTGGGCCTTAAAATACCTATCATTTGATACACATATTGTCTATTACAAAACATAGTTTTCGAGATATAGACAAACAGCTGTCAAAAACTAGATTTGGCCGTGGTTATTTGCTTATATGTCATATCTCATACTTTTCAATGTCAAACTTCTCATGAATATATCTGATATATTGATGCAACATGCGGGTGGGATATCTCTAAAACTATTTCAAGCCATACGCGAAATTCGTTAAATTGATTTTATTATTGTATTGCGTATAGAAGTGATTTCGCAAACAATTAATCGGTTAATCCCATATTTTAAATTCAGCAATAAAAGAATAATGATTAACCGCATGAAAATCTATAGTATGTGTAAATTTTTAGTTCTAATAAATGTCTAGTATTTACATTTCTATAATCTAGATAAATTTAGTTTTAGGTTTCGATATCTACTTTGTTTCTCTACAATAGGTCTTTAGAATATAAATCTTAGTATGCAATTGTATAGTTAAATGAAATCACATTCCAAAATATATAAATGCATAAAAATGTGCACAAAAACCCTTTTGGCCAATATAATTGATATTCTGATGATCCACTGGTGACCAAACATAAAACATCAAATTACCCGGCCTTAGTTATGCACCTCTTTAAAAATTTAATTTATTCATTTGAAAAACCACTTGAACATGACAACTGATAGAATACATTTAATATACTTACTGCTAAAATGTAATGGACTACTTTCGTCAGAATGTTAAATGTGAACACGTGTACTAAACGAATTATTACAATAAAATTAGGAAATAACTATTCATGCATAACTTATTAGGGATGTATAAATTTACATATCATATCAGTCAAAAACAATTTTCATAATTATATTGGATCATAAAAAATTAGTTTTTACATACGAGTATGTTAAATTTATTTAGTGACGTACAGATGTTGCATAATATTAAATGTGTTTTTGAAAAATTGGTTAAAAATAACCACAGAATTCTTGTTTAAATTTAAAAGACCATTCCTAGGTCTATTAAATTCACTTTAAACAATAATAAAAAAAAAACACAATTCATATTCATTGAAAAAACTTGTTTACAAATTTATTCCTGGTTATTTATTATTAATGCGAAAACAAACTACTTAATGCTATTTTTTTCTTTTAACATGTATCTTTACGTCAAACATTTCGAGATAAACTGCAGAAACAGCTTCGAACAAATTCAAGGTCACTTGATCATTTCAAATTCGACCATGGTAACGTCTATCTAATTAATATGTATGTTTGCAATATTCAAGTATTTTTTCGGTATTGGAAAATTTAAATGAACTACTACAAATATTTATTTAGCTTTGTTTACAATTTATAGCATACGTAAAGAAAAATTCATAGAATTTGCTTCGACTTGAATTGGCTTAAGGAGTTTATTTACAAATATTAAATAAAAGTCAGTTACAATTTTTTTTTGTATTTAATAATGTTGCCGGAGTTGTTAGATTTTAGAATATATCTTTGATTTATTTAATACTCTTTCAAGCGAACGTGTAAAGAATGAGCACCGATTAATTGTCTGAGTAAAGTGGCTGATGCGAACAGCAGATTAAACGCATAATCAGGGCTGCTAGATTATTTTCGGAAAAAATCGTCAAAATCCAGATAAAAAAGAAAAAAAAACGTCATTTCGAATTAAAAAAATCGTCAAAAAAATCGGAAAAATAATAAATCACTATTTCTAATAGTATTTTTAAATTTTTATTTAAACGAAAACATAAAACTTCAAGTTTATATAGTCTCCCCTACAATATACACCTTTTAACTTTTTAAATAAGAAATCACAAAAAATAAAATGTTAAACACAACCTGTGTAATATTTTTATAATATTTTACTCCGCCTTCATTCTCTTCAATTTTGACTGGTAAAGGCACGTATTTTTGGGTGAGAAGGTGAAAGAGAACAAAAGGGGTACAAACTGGACGGTACTAGTCAATTTTCTTATTTCTTTTTGTTTTTTTCATTGACGCGTGTAAATGAAATCGCAAGTTCAAAAGAGAATTGAACAAAAACTGGTCAGCTAAAACTGAAGAGTATGAAACTAGATTTACAGTATTTTATAAATAAATATTTTAATTTAGCATGTTTTATTAATTCAATTTAGTTTATTAAGTTTTAAATAACATTTTGAGTATAGAATCCGATTCATCCATCAAAGATTTCCGTATTTTTGTTATTTAAATTTATTTGCTTGAATATTCTTTCGACGTTTTGTTATAATAGGAGAAGTTTTTGCAGAATTTCCCCGTTGAAATTTAGAAATTGTTTCATCTATAAATTTTAGTCCATGGAATTCAGCATTTAAAATTGATTTTTATATTTACCAGTAAAATAAGTAATTTCTACTATCCTGACTCAATATTATTTGGAATTATCATACGTGAACTTAAGAATTGTCAATAATTAGAAAACACTACCATTACTTCGTTTTGTTCTTGAAATATATTATTTTCGTCTTAATATTTATTATATTAAATGAGAACAATATTTGTTGTCTTAAAAAAAGAGAGAATTTGGTAACAAAAATTAAAAAAAAACAAACAAATGATAGAAAATTTCAATAATTCAGAAAATCGTCACTTTCAATGAAAAAATCGTCAAATCGTCACTTTGCTATTTTTGAAACAAAAAATCGTCAAAATGACGATATTTCGTAAAATCTGGCAGCTATGCGCATAATATCTTCCCCACCTATGGTTGTGTAGGGTATACAAATTATTCGTTCTATCCACAAGCTCCAACTGGAAATTATTGCAAACAATTACGTACATAAATTATGTTACGAATCTTATAGTTTGTACTACATTCAAGTAATATTTTCTTTCATTTCGTTTAGTTTTATTTACATATACTTTCAATCTGGAACTCTTATCAAATTTATTTTTAATTTTGCTTTTAAATTCTATTAAAAAATACAAGTTTTTACTTGGTTGCAAATGAAATATTTATTGTTTTTAAGTTATTTGCTTGTTGTAGTTCCATGTCAAAAAATAAAAAAGTAACAAGTACTTAAAAATGGAAGGAAATTGATTGTTATTTTCTAATGAATTAATTTGGTTCCTCTTGTTTCCCTTCTCTCTTTCTGCATATTTCTATTACAAACATTCAGTGATGTTTTTGTTTATTTTGTTGTTAATGCTTCGTTTTTAATTGCTTACGGAAATTGTGTTTATTTGATAAGAATGATAAAGACGCCCGCTCAGTTGTGTTGGCACATTTTGTAAAATACTTCTCCACCATTCACGTGAGCAACAACAATATACAATTAACTAACATATTTTATATTTTTTCTATTAATAATATTTGTTTGTTATTATTTATTAGTTTTTTTATATTCTTGTGTAAACAAATATTTACTCGTATGTATCTTCAAGTATACGACGTCTGTTACAAATTTTTTAATAATATTTATTTGTTTGAAATTTTATTTTAAATGCAGTACAATGCTTCATTAGCTATGTATGGGGTTTGTATGCTTTTTATACCTCCACCATTTCAAGTAGTGAATAAGAGTATATAGGATTTTAGAAGCATTTTATTGGCGACAAGAATAATTATTGCTAAAATATGAAGGCCGTACTTTCTGAAGTCCTTACAATGCAGCAGCAATGAGAAAATGATAGCTGAACGACATCAATTTTTTGAGAGATTCTTAAATCATTTTGATAGCTTAGTCTCAAGTTTAACATCAAGTTTTATAGTAGTCCGAAATTTCACAATTTTAATGATGTTCAAAATGATTTTGATACATATTTATAAAAGACAACTTGAAGGACATTTTAAACTTTAAAATGTGCCCAAAAGTTTCTTATGTAAGAGCAAACACCAATACATTTAAATAAAAACTAATTTTTATTCAGTATTTTTTGTTGTAAAAGCCAATCCATACAGAGAAACAACACACTTTTTTAAACGAAACCAAAATCTACAAACCAAGATTCTACATTGACGATCGCAGTAACCAATGTTTACCAGTAGACGAAAGTGTTGTTGCTTTGCGCTTGCGTGTATAGAGTGAAGTACGACAAAAAAACAAATAAGGCAAAGTTGTTTGTGTATTTCGTATTGCTAGTGCTAAGTGCTGTTGTAATGAGTATACAAAACACACAGCATATAGCTAAGAGTTCGGTCAAATGTGAAGGTTTTGCTCACTGTTTTCTTCGACTGCAATGGCGTGGTGCATCATAAATTCTTGCCACAATATCGTACGGTCAATAAGGAATACTACCTTGAAGTTATGCGCCGTTTGCGCGAAAAACCAATCATGGATTTTGCACCATTATAACGCACCAGCTCACACATCAATGCTTGTGCGTGAGTGTTTGGCCAAAAACAAAATCGTTATCATGCCTCAACCACCGTATTCACCGGACTTGGCCCCCGCTGACTTTTTCCTCTTCCCATAACTGAAGACACCGATGCGGGGAAAGCTTTTTGCTACGATTGAGGAGATAAAAGAAAAATTTTTTTACTTTAATTAAATAATATGTTTATAAAACATGCGAATACATATATTTAATGAAAATTATTACTTTGTTTTGTCAATAGTTTTCAATACTTTTCCTCATTCTAGAATTTAATTTCAATAAAACTACAACTATTTATTTTTGTAAAATATTCTATTATTTGTAAATTGAGAAACATTTTAGTAACATTCAATTGCAACTCATCAAATTATATATATTCTTGATTCTTATGCAATACTAACTCTTTTGAGCTATGTCCATCTGTCCGTCTGTCTGCCTGTCAGCAAAGATTACAGAAAACCGTTTATAATTCACCAAAGCAGTTTGGTATTGAAAAGTGGCGCCGTTTAACAATAATTATGGATAAGAATTGTTACCAGCTTAAAATTCGTCACAAATAATTGCTGTACTGAATTTTATGATGGTTGCTCCATAACTGGCCATAACTCCCATATAAGGACCACATCTCTTATAGATAACGGTCCAAAATTTTAAACGAATCATTTACAAATTTGCCAAAATCAAACTGGTCGAATTCCAAAAATTTTTTACATACGAATATTTTTTTTAAATAAACCGGTGTTATGTTTGACGTGATATATCCTCATCTGTATAAAACTCCCTGTACCGAATTTTATGAAGATCGGCTCAAGATTGGTCAATACTCTTGTATAAGGACGACTTCCGAAAAATCGATATCGATATTGAACCAACATTTGTGACAATTTATTAATTTTAACACAGAATCTTGCTAATATCGGTTATTCTGGATTTAGTTGCGGTCAGTCAATAATTGGTAATACTTCACTATAACAAACATAAAACTCTTGTACTCGTTAATAACTTTAATGGGCACAGCCTCTAAATTGTTTTTATATTTTTTTTTTTTTTTGCATTTAATTATTTATTGAATCGTCATATTTGAAATGACAATAAGTATTCAAATCTTAATACTAAAAAGAAAATAATAAGCCCAGCCAGTGCTAGACAAAATATTATGATACTACAAAAAATTTATATCCACTGATCCAGTCATCTGTTTTGCGCTTGAGTTAAAGCAAGGGTATCCCTCCTTCTCAACCGATTGTGGCCACTAAAGTTAAGGATGTCTCGTGCAAGTAGGTTTGGATGGTGTTCAAGTTTGCTGACATACTTTGACGCATATTTTGTAAATTCGACTTTTACTAATGGCACGCCTAGATCTTTGTGGATTCGAGAATTTTTAACATACCATGGAGCTGCTGTAATTATCCGTAGAATTTTATTTTGACCCCTTTGAATTTTTTCAATGTTTGATGCTGAGGCAGTACCCCATAATTGAATTCCATAACACCAGATTGGCTTTAGAATTGCATTGTACAACAAAAGTTTGCAATCCAATTTCAATGTAGAGTTTCTGCCGATTAACCAATTAAGTTGCACTGCTTTTAATCTCATTTGTGTAAGTTTCGCTTCAATATGCGACTTCCAAGTTAAACGGCGGTCGAGGTGAATGCCGAGGTATTTGACTTCATTATGTTGAGGAATAATTTGATTATTTATTCTGATGGACGAGCAGGTATCTTTTCGCAATGTGAAAGTGATATGAATACATTTTTGTCCATTTACCCTGATTTTCCAAAGCTCTAGCCAATTCTCTAGTTTATAAACATAATTCTGCAAATTCTGTGATGCAACTTGGTGGTCCTTATGGAAGCTGACAAAGGCTGTATCGTCTGCAAAAGTTGACGTGTGGATTTTGGGGTCTGACGGCATGTCGGAGGCATAAATCAAATATAAAGTAGGGCCCAGTATGCTACCCTGTGGCACTCCTGATTCAATTGGCTGAGCGGTACTTAAAAAATTACCTTCTTTGATATTAAATTTGCGACCGTATAAATAACTTTCCATGAGTTTATGGGTGTTAGCAGGCAGAGTTAATTTAATTTTGTGCATTAAACCGTCATGCCAAACTTTGTCGAACGCTTGGGACACATCAATGAAAAGGGCGGAGCAGTATTTTTTATCTTCAAACGACCCTCTTATCACATTTACCAATCTGTGAGTTTGTTCGATGGTACTGTGTTTAGCTCTGAATCCGAATTGATGATTTGGAATACATTCAATGTCATTCAGAATTGGAGTCAACTTAGTCATTAACAATTTTTCGAACAGTTTAGAAATTGTCGGCAGTAGACTAATTGGTCTATATGACTCTACTTTAGTGGGGTCCTTCCCTGGCTTAGGAATCATAGCGATCATAGACACCTTCCAATCTGCAGGATAGTATTCTAGGCGTAAAATAGCGTTGAAGATAAAGAGGATAATTCTTCTTGCTACACGAGGTAACTCCACAAGCATTTTATTGATGATTTTATCCATACCTGGAGCCTTTCTAAGGTTCAAAATACCAATAGCGTTTTGGACATCACGAAAGTTTAGCCTTAGAGGTACAGGAGGTCTTATAACAAGTGGTGGCAAATCATGTTCGTTATTTGAGTTGTTTATAGTAAACACATTTCTCAAATGGTTAACAAATAATGTCCCTTTCTCGGAATCATTTCTAGCCCAGTCACCAGTCGGATTTCGCAGAGGAGGCTTTCCTCTAACTGGTCTTTTTAAACCTCGTGCCGCCTTCCATAACGAATAGTCAGATTGTGGGGTACTATCAAGACCCTCCAAGTAAGATTTAAGTGAAGCCATTCTTTGGGTTTCTAAGAAATTTCTTAGTATATCTCTGCATACCCGTAGCCTATCTTTCAGTTCAGGAGACCTGTGAATTTGCCACTCTCTTCTAACTCTTCTTTTTTCTGACAGGAGATGATCGAGTTCAGCGAAATAAGTTCTAATTGTCCCACTTCTGCACTCAACGTCGTATGTGGAGGCGTGATGTACAGCTCTTCGTATGTCCTCAGTAAACTTGCCAATCGACCCATCAATATCCTCGGTAGTTCTCAACACTACATTTTCCGTGCAGTGGGAACTTAAATACTTTTTATACTTTATCCAACTTACTCTGGTTTTAGATATGTCCCGAAATGGAGAGCCATTCCCTTGAAGGAAACGCATTGAAATAATAGAAGGAGAGTGATCTGAAGACAAGTCTAATGAAGGCTCCACTTGTATCGATTCTACAGGGATATTTTTCACTACTCCGAAGTCAATAACATCGGGAATCTTCCGTCGGTCCGTCGGCCAGTAGGTGGGATGCCCGCTTGAGAGTAGATCTAATCCCATTTTGGCAATGGTGTTGAAGAGTTCACGACCCTTCGGGGTCACCAGACGTGAACCCCAAAAAGGGTGTTTGGCGTTAAAGTCACCAGCAACTAAAAATCTAGCTCCAAGGGAATTGAAGAAGCTGTAGTATTGGTGTTCTTTTATTGAAAATCGAGGCGGCGAATAAATTGATGATAAAACAAAATTGTATTGACAGAATTCAATACAAATGTTTGTTGCTTGTAGGTAATCCTCACATATGTTGTTCATTAAATAATGTTTTATTCTGTTCTTTATAAGAATTGCCGATCCACCACATGCTCTTCCGCGGGGATCTTTAGTATCATACAACATGTAGCCATTAATTTTGAAGTTTGTTTTTATATAAGTTTTTTTGTGCTGCACTTGTTTGCCAAAACATTCGAAAGGTCAGTGTGAATTTTTTTTCACGTATGGAAAGAGAGTAAACATACTAAATTTATTTAGAAATCTATAGGAAAATATAATAATAAATTAAATATGATTAAATTGATTATAATACTGCCATTAAATTAATTACTAAACAGCTTGTTATAAATATATTACTACTTTAGTTTTTTCTTTACTTGATAAAAAAAAAAATAAGCTTAATTGAATTATAAAAAAATGGTTTGATTTTTATTATTATTTGCTGATGATTATGAATATTTTTACATCTGTTGTTCCTACAATACAAACAAATAAATTTAAATAATGCATATCTAGTTTATAAACAGTTTTTTTAATAAATATAATGTCAGTTTATGTTGCTTTATTTTGCCTTTACGGGTTTATCATATATTTTATAAATTTTTAAAAGTGGTATCAACAATATCATTGTAAATACAAATGTATGTACTCGTATATGCAAGCAAAAATCAAAACAAATTTTGTGTGCGAATTTATGTATTTTTTTTCTGTGGAAAATTACCTAATATTTATTTTCAGAATACGAAGAGTTGCAGAATAGCATTGTATTGTATTAGACGATAAAATAGTGCTGAATGCCTTGACTATCTATTTAATTTACTTATATGCGATTTTCTAGGCTTTTAAAATTTCTCCAAAAAGTCGGAGATATTTTTACTCTATGATAATTGCTATGCTATTAATCAATCAATTATGACCCGATTATTATGATTATACGGACAAATGTGTTTAAGTTTTATGTGAAGCACCTGCCATGATGGCTTATCTTCACAGCGCACTCAAACGCAGGACGGACTCGTCCCGTCAACCGCATTGCATGTCCTTTGCAAGACACAGGAATATCCTCTCAGAGAACTACTTTGTGTGCCTTGCCAGGGGTCACACAATTAGCAATTTCTCAATACATGACTGCAAGATCAATGTAAAGATCACCTTGCTTAAGAGATTGGGCTATCTAATCCCTGCCGCCCGTGGCTGAAGTACAATTAACATAGCCCAGGACAACGAAAAGCATAGTACTAACGCAGCAGTGCAATGATCATATGAGGTCAAGGACTATGATCTGCTAAGCATCGAACCAAGTCCAAAGACCGATCGACACAACTGCTACGAAAGCCCAGCCTTCCATAACTTCCTGAGCACAGAGTTAAGAGCCTCCGCCACTTTCAACGGCTCTGTTTGAGATCGGCAACAGCACCTAGGATAGTCTGAAGTATGCTTACTTACGCAAGCCTACATCGGACCTTGAATAAAATGCCATTCTCCCCGCTTTGGGTAATAACCACAGCCACTGCGTGGACACCTAAGTGACCTCAACCAATCATCAGTTAAGGGACAGTCACCCTAATAATTAAACTAGGGATATGTCCCCGGGCAATAACTGATTCCGCAGTACTAGATGAGACTCTATCCACTCTATCTAGTTTCGAATCCTTGCAAATTCATGGGACTAGTAACCACCTAATTTCGATCCCTCGCAGGTTCAAGGGACTAGTAACCACAGCGACCTTCTTCTGGTAAAACCAGATTCCACTCTATCTAGTTTCGAACCCTTGCGAGTTCATGGAACTAGTAACCATATCTAGCCCGCCATGGGGGTGTGGTATAGGTGATTGTACACCCACACCTGGCCCGCCGGGCAATGATTATACGGACAGATGGATTAGCTATGTCAGACTACGCTATCTACGCTATATATTTATAATATATCCAGAATATATACATATAATTTATAGGGTCGCCAATATACGTAGAGAAGATTAGGTGAACGGGGTTAAATCGACTTCCCAACATATAAGCATACATTATATATAGTGTCACATATGGCAATGGCAATGCATATAAAATACATTAATGAACAATGCAGACAGATAAGAAAGTAAAATAAATAATTTAAAAGTATTTTGCATTTGCGATCGATTATATATACATATTTTCTTGTTCGGAAAATATTCAAAATGTTGAAGTACATACATACGTGAAAGATTTTAATTAATTGAAATATCCAGCTCTTGAAATGTCAGTGACCATTATTAAGATACTTATTAAGATAGATTCGTATATGTACATCCATTGAACATAAAATGACTTTTACTGATTTAAATAAACTAACCGATTATAAAGACACCATATAATAACTTTATTTAAGCACTTTACACAAAATTAAGTCCATTTAACCCATGGCTATTTTTTGCATACATATACGAGTATGCAGTAAATTGAATTAATATGAAAACAACTTTAATGACCTTGACCTATTATTTAGGTCATTAACATTATGATTTATATGAAGCTTGTACACACATATGTACATATCGTTCATTTGCTGCAAGACCGGCATAAGTCAAGAAAATCGATTTTGTAGAAAACGCGTTTAGTTTTCAATTTACTTTCACCTTATACAGAAAAGAGGAAATCCTATAACAGTGTGTGATCCGGGACTAAGAGATATTCGTATGAATTTTTTACACAACATGAACGAACAATTCTGCATCATTAACTCAAAAATAAGGTTTTTTGATTTATGCCGGTCTTGCAGCAAATGAGCGATATGTACATAAAGTAAATATTTACTACATGTTTTTACACATCTGTTTAAGAATATGTATTCATGTGCATATGATTGGAAGAATGTTGTACACGCAAATAAATTTCTCAATTATCAACTTTTTTATAAACTCATAAAATTGTTTTGTACTCGCAATCGTTAATGGAAGAGATTTTTTCCCGAATAATTATTATTTTATTTTCTGTTTTCATGTTCGAAACATGAAAAGAAGCATACAAATTGGTTACGCTTGATTAAATTTAAATTCTTGACATGAAAATCACAACTTAAATCTACCGTTAATAAACATTTATGTTTAAATAATAAAAAAAGAACAAATTCAACAGTTTCATTGTTTTGGTAGCGCGCTGTTGGTTGAAACGAGTTATATTGTTTTACCAAACAATTAAAATGCAAAGTCAATCCCCAATCCGTTTTGTAAATTACCACCAGTGTGCGTTTTTGAGTGTGTATTTTGTGTTGTGTGTATAAACGTGTTCATGTGTTAGTATGCATATTAAAATATTTATTTATATTTAAAATTATGCCGTTGCATTTTTGTTAAAATTTATTGAATTTAAATAAACATTATCCGTACGAACGTTTTTTATGGAGACATGTACAAAAAGTGTCTGTGTGCCAGAATATAAATAAGTTAGAGTGCAATATTCGGCTGGGCCGAATCTTAAATACCCTCCACCTAAACGCAATAAGAAATCTTATTAGGCTTAAGGTACGGTCACATTTAGAAAATATTTAAGGAAAAAGACGTAACCACTAAATAACATATTTTTGAACTCGTTTATTTATTTAAAAAAAATTTTTCTTATTTAGTCCAAAGCACAAGAAATATTTAGTTTTAATTTATTTTATGCTGTTTGATCTTGCAAAACTCTTGTAAGAGTAAACAACGTCAAACAAATATGTGCCAAAACAAGTGGTTACGCTTTTTTAAGTGAATAATTGCCAAATGTGTCCGTACCTTTTGTTTTTCGGAAATGGTCCTATGCTATGATAAATCATGAGCCGAACTTCTTAAGTATTGCAAGAGTGGAATTTCAACGTAATAACGGCATATTTAAGATATATTTTAGTATTAAAGTGGATTTCGGAAGTGGACCCTAAATGGAGGATATAGTCAAATATGGACCAATATTCTCAACACTTTTGGCAGGTATGTAAATGATTGGATCGGTACCATCATTTATAAGAGATTTATGAGTATTGAAGTAATTTTCGGAAGAGTGCTTTATATGGGGGATACGGCCAAATATGGACCGAATTTCACAAAATTTTGTAGAATGATATTTGTGTATATTTGATTGATATCTATAAAGTTTTGAGTCGGTACCGATATTTATAAGATATATGGGAGCTATGACCAATTATGAATCGACCATCATAAAATTTAGTACAACAATTTATGTATGTATCTATAAGAATTATTCGTGTCGAATTTTAACCTGGTAACTATATTTGTAACAGATTTATACGTATTTAAGTGAAGTTTAGATGTGTACTTTATATGGGGTCTATGGTCAAATATGGACCGATCAAAACAATATTTCGTTTTGCGACTTTTTTACATGATACTTACTTTTTGCTGAATTTTGTATTAATATTCTCCTTTTACCGGCATTTATTTATCAATAAGCCATATTTCGGGAAGATATTTATATGGGGGCTGTGAGAAATCTTGGACAGGTTTTTACTATTTTCCTCACACTTTCTTCTTTTATCATAAAAATAACGTGTAAAAAATTGCATGGCAATATATTGCAGATATTTCAAAAAAATAGAAGAAAAATATTAAAATATCAAATTTTAATGGAGTTTGTCTCACATTTTGGTCTGTAACTCTGGTTCTACTCCGCCGATTTTACTGATTTTCAATACCAAACTGTTTAGGAGATTATTTGTCAACTACGTTGATTTTTGTTGTGTCGTTTGGACGTGAGAGTGTTTTACACGGACAGACAGACAGACTTAGAATTTCGTAAGGCGCAAGAATATACATATACATTTTGTTAGATCCTAAATGAATATTTCTCAGTGTTACACACGGAATGACAAACTTATACATACCCTCATTCACCACTTAAAACACACTCACACATTCATTCCCACAATTACGTTATCAAAAGACTCGCAGCGAAATGTTAGTCGGTCATGTTAAAGACAAAAAAACATTTAATATTTATCTGAAAGAAAAAACAATTCACAGCAGTTCTTTGGTAAATTAAAAGCCGCCTTTAAAAAGAATTTTAAGCATGTGCGTAAAAAATACAAAAATGAATATATGTTCATAGTTTTTTGTTATGTGTATTTAAAGTACAGATGTCCCTCGCTAAGTGAGAAATGTGTTTGTTTTCTCACCCTGCATAATAATTTATGTTGCAATCAAAATAAAACAAGTAGAAGTGCGATATTTAGCAAAATCCAAAAAACCGATTCGAATATACTCTTCACCTTAGTAGCCTACAATACCATAATGGGAAAGGTATATTTAGACACCGATCGACTCATAATCATTGTTACAATTTTATCATAACTTTTGTTGCAAAATCTTCAAGGGAGGATTGTAAATAAATAAAAAATATCTTGTATATTTCTCATTAATAGTGGGCGCTTATATAATCAAAGAATATAAATGAAAAGAAATTAAAGTTTAAGCAAATAGTTATGCAAATGGATGTTTGTACTTATGTACGTTTGAATCAACTTATACCACGAGGAAATCACTATATAAAAAAGCACGTCTCAAGAGCACTAACATCAATTTGCCATTTGTGTAAACGATGAAATGATTTAACTACAAATACCGACAATATTTGTATACGCACGCTGTACAAATACATTGTACAGTATTCTGCATATTTGTACATACATACTTATGTGTTGTACATGGAAATAAGTATACATTAGGCTGCTGCAAGAATATCTGATACTCCACAAGGCTGCACCTGTTCCAATCATCAAACAATATTTGTAAACCATATAGAAGCAATTTAACTATTCATAGAGTTCTGTATAATTTAAGACTTTTGCCTTTTGTTTATCAGATTACATAGTGCAATTTATGAATTTTGACCCAATGCGTGGGTCCTATGGTTTTGACGTTTTAGCAAATTGGACTAGTATATATAATTCAATCATTATGCAAATACATTATGTAGTTGTACTCGTATGTCTGTATGACATAAATATAAAAAAGAAATCAACAAATTTGTTCTCTTGGACAAACATACTCGCACTACTTCTATTTATTTAGCATGAAACATGCTAATTATGTCAGGGTTGTCAGATTTTTTTGAGCTTCGTCGCCAAAACGGATGTAAAAAATCGCCAAAATTCGCCAAAATCCGATTTTGTTCAGTTTTTAATTTTTTTTTATTATTTAAATGAAATAAATTTTGTTTACACAAAAAAACCTAGTTCAATTTTTAAGTAAAAAATCGCCAAAAATTGAGAAAAAACCAAAAAAATCGCCAAAAATAAATTTTTTTTAGTTTTTGTTACATTTTTTTTATTTAATTCATTAATTGTTACTTATTAAACAATATTTTAGTAAAATATATACACATTTATATCCGTTTTTGTATTTTTTACTATTTAAAAAATTTTAAAACTTTGTTAAAAGAGAGTTTTAAATTATATAAAAATGGAGATCATATTTAAAAAAAAAGTAAAATTAAGTAGATAAGACTAAGAGTTCGTAAACTTCATCCTCAGCGATTTCATTACTAGAGTCTTGACTTTCATACATAGTTGAGTTGAATTTTTGTATCATTTCATTAGTCGGTGTAAACGAATTGCAGCATAATTTATTTACGTTCATATGATTATTTTTCTCAATAGAGCGTCTAAAAGCTCATATTGAATTTTATTACTTAGTCGAGTTTTTGTACAATTCATTATTGGAAAGACCCTTTCAACGCAGACATTACTCGTTGGAACTATCAATATAATAAGAACGGCCAAAGATATTTCCTTAAAATGGTACGTACCTGCTGTATCGTGATAATCAAACACTTTTGGCCAAAATTCAAGTAAATTTGTTGGAATTTCGTTATTAAAATAATTATTTCAATTTATGAACGGAAGTTTTCCCTATTGAGTTTCATACACGCCTATTGCTACATTTGGATCCATAAATGGTCTTAATGTTTCTTGAACAACGCCAAATTTAGTTTGAGATAATGTATTCGCACACTTTGAAATATAAAATTGTCCAAAAGCTTTAAAAAAGTTCATATTTTCTGGTAATCTGCTTATCATCTCTTTTAAAAGTTTTTTTAAATACACAAAACAGTTTTCTTTAAGTACGATTATTTCTACTTCGCTCAATTTCGCATTTCTTAATTCTTTTTCAAACTCTGCTCCAAAATCAATTGCATTTAGAGGCAAAAATGAATTTGAAGAATCAATAGCTGCATGTAAATCATTGAAAAATTTTTCATTGTTTTCATAAGAAGTGTACAATACATTTTTTCATGCATGCTTCCTGCATCCATGCTGTAAGATTGAAATTCCAAATTCAGATGATTCATTTCGTTGACAATTGGATTTATAAAAACCAAAAAAAGACGATTTTTTCATCACATAATTTATTATAGATGTTTTGGTGAAAATCGCCAAGAAAATCGCCAGTGATATCAAAAATCGCCAAAAAATCGCCATGTCGCCAAACGGAAAATCTCGACGCCAAACACGTTTCAAAATCGCCACGTTTGGCGAGAAATCGCCATATCTGACAGCCCTGAATTATGTGCATGCAGTTTTACTATACCCTACACCACTGTAGTGTATATTGGGTATATTTGGTTAGTGTACATTAAAGCATACCGATCTGTTAAGAATCACGATGCGCGATTAAACGATTCGCGTCCGTATGTCCGTCGGTCGGTCTGACTGGCTGTCCATGTAAATCGTATGCACAAAGTACAGTTCGCAATTTGCATATTCTTTCGAATGTCTATTCGTAGATGGACTTTATCCCTTCTAAATTTCTGATTTATATGTGTAGGGTATCTTCTCCAATTTTGCCATAAATAAAATTAAATCACTCTCTTGGTCAATAATTTAACACAGCTTCCATTAAAGGCGCACTTTTAAAAATCCATTTAACATAGATAGCATAAATATCGTAAACATGTTAACATCCAAATAAAATTCAAAGCAAGTAAGTCCAATATACGAGTACATTAGTGCTGGCAAAGTATTGAGTAATGGGTACCGAGTATCGAGTATTTGCCCTTTTTTTTGGATACTCAATACTCAAAAGTAGTTACTCGATACTTTCTGAGTTGTGTTTTTAAGCAAGTTGAGTGGGTAAAATAGTGCATAAAAATACATCACTGTATAAAAAGATAACAATGTGTAAGCTACAAAATTCATTAATTTTCCAAAGAATTTATTTTAATTATTTCTTAAGTTGTTGTTAACGTTGAAGTAAAAGTTAGCTTTACATTTATTTTTGATTTAATAATAAAATACATACAAAACCAATAATAGTTGAAGATCTATTTTTATTTTTTGAAGAAACTACTTCAATTAGCAGATAAAAACTATACGGTACAATTTCAGAAAATCCGTTAAAAGTATCGAGTAGTATTGAGTACCCAAATGAAAAGTATTGAATATTATTGAGAAATGGAAAGTAGTAGAATTTGCCAGCACTAGAGTACATATTTACCCCCTTATTCAAAAACGATTATTAAATTTAACAAACGTTTATTAAGACAGATTTACATATAAAAATTTGCATAATAAACGTTTATTAAATATAATAATCGTTTGTGAATAAGGGGGTTATAAATTATGCCATCGATCGAAGATTAAAGAAAATTTTTTATGTTTATATAGTGTGAAGGACATTTTATGGTTCGACTTAAATGACTATAATTTCTTACTTGTTTTATTAATTAGTAAATGCACAGTGATTAAAATTGTAATAATTAACTCATAAATCAATTTCTACCTACAAGAAACACCTGCAGAGGCAGCAAGTTGTCATATTTGGTACATAATATTAATAGCGAATAATTTTGATCTTTTGTGGTATTGTTTTGAGATTGTATAATAGCGTAGACAGACGACAGCGTTAATTTGCATTAAAATCTCACTAATGTGAATTAAGATTTTACCCTGACAGACAACAGTTTTTGCATTTAGTAAATAACTATTTGTTTGTAAACAACTGTTTGTTTGTAAACAACTGTTTGTTTGTAAACAACTGTTTGTTTGTAAACAACTGTGAAAAATCAGTATTTATTTGAAAAAAAAGCTGAAATTACTTTTGCTGAAACTGCTCCATAATGCAAAAATTGTTCATGCACTAGCAACCATCAATCTGAACGTGTTGCTACAAGTGGGGACCACAGTAGGACACTCTGAAATAAGAGAAAGGCAATTGTGGAAATCTATTTTTATTATTTTAATTTTACAATTGCCTTGTTCCCCTTTTAGAATAGTAAACAATTTGATAACATATGATTGATTTTCGACGATGTTGCCATATTGAAATAGCTAAATGCAGTATAAATTCACTCTGATTTTGTGGATTTACGTGTAATTTAAGGCGTATTGGGATGGGGATAATTCACGAATTAATTTGAATTAAGACTGCTAATGCAAATTAATTGTGTCGTCTGTCTAAGCTATAAGTCTTTAGCAGCACAATGCTTAGAGAAACTTGTAATCAAAAACGTTAATAAGCGCCTAATACAACAGTGATACAAAATTGAACTTTTCGAACGGGATGAGACCAATTGCAAACGATAGTTGACAATATCCATAACAACTGATCGATATTAGTATGGTTTCTGGAATAAACTTACTAATATGATTTGATATCGATATTAATTAGACATTTTTGTGGGTTTACTTGGGTTCGGTACAGAGAATTTTATATATATGAGAATATATCATGTCGAATTTCAACAAAATACTGGTATATTTAAGAGAGATGTGAGGTAACTTTCGAAAGTGGAAATATGGCGAAATATGGACCTAAATTCGCAAAATCCAAAAGTTTGATTTTGGCATATATATTCATGGTCTATAGAAAATTTTGGACCGGTGCCGTTATTTATAACAGATTTTTACGTATTTAAGTGATTTTCGAAAGTGGGCTTTGTATGGGAGCTATGGTCAAACATGGACCGAACTAATCATAATTTCGTTTTCCAAACTGTTTTTTTATAAAACTTATTTTTGCTAAATTTTATGTTGATATTGAACTTTTAAAGGTATTTATGTTCCATTGAGTCATATTTCGGGAAGAAGTTTGTATGAGGGCTATGAGAAGTTATGGACCGATTCTTACTATTTGCAATATATTTAAACAAAATATCAAAACCCTGTTTAAAAATATCGAGTTTTGATGGAGGTTGCACATTTTGGGTCCTAACTTCGTTTCGCCTGAACCGATTTTAACGATTTGCAATACATAAACGCTTTTTGAAAAACTTTGCTGATTGTGGTTACAGATTTTGGACGTAACATAAGAATAAATAACTGAATGACAAACTTATATACATACCCTCATTCACCACTTGTGGTGGTGAAGGGTATAAAGAAAGTGTTTAAGTCATTTGTATTAAAACTCAGTAGAATACATTGTATGTACTCCTACAGCTGTATGTCAACAGTACATTTGTATGCAATTGCATGATTTGTAAAGATTTTTGTATGGACGTAAGAATGTACAGTGTATCACGAAACTATGTTGGCTACTCATTTTTAGGAGAAATTGGTTTTTTATTAATTTGCAATTGATAATATATATTCTGTAGAATTAGAAAACCTAAAAAAAAAATAAAAAATATTAATTTTTTTAGTTATTCCATTGTTAAATCCTGTAAATTTTGGGAGTTTTTTAGTTTTTTTTTTTAATTTTTCATGGATTTTTTTAAAGGCGACTGTATATGTTTATGACTCTCAACAATTTATGGATTTTTTTCTTTATTTACATTGGTATATAATATTCTTCTTAGTTAATATCTGGTCCAGATAAATGCAGGTTTAATATAGTTTAATAGTCCTTCCTCCCCCGCATTCAACGATTGTGGTCAAATATTCCGTGGTAAATTTTTTATGTTTCCGCGGCTATAGACCAATTCATTAAATTGTTTACAGCTTGACAACATCTATTGGACATATTAAAAATGTTTTTAATTTATTTTTTCTGGTAGTAAAGTTGTAAACAAATTTGTCTTCCGGAAATGTTAAATTGTTTTCGGATCTGCCTTTTTAACGCAAATATCTTGATATCTACGCATAATTATTGCTAATAACATTTGAAAAATACATAACACGTATCCTTAAAAAAAACATATAAACTTCCAAGAACAATTAAGAAAAAACCTAAAAACAACAGCAATTTCCAAAATGCAATATACTTTTATGACCTGCAATTTGTGATGCAAATAAATAAAATGCAGCAACAACTAAATAACAAAGGACATTGTTACAATTTTTATCGGATTCTCCATTTTACACAATTACAGAAAAGAAAAAATATTTTTAATTGGTTTTAAACATTTTATGTATGATGAATGAAAAACAAATTTCTCTTGAAAATAAATAGGCAATATAGTTATGCGATACACTGTATGTATGTATGTATGTATGTATGTTTGGTATGTCTCAAATATAGTGTAAACAAAATTAATTATATTAATTCTTGATACTGAAGATTTTTCATTTTTAACTCAACTATATTCTTTCTTTCATATTTTCAGATATATTAAATAAAGCAACGACAATAAAAACTCAATTTGGAAGAAAATAATTGAAAAAGAAATAGTGACATTATGTGTGGTAAGTAGAGTGTCATTAAATAAATAAATTAAAAAAGAAAATAATAATAATAATAAAAATTAACGGTTTTAATTAAGGAAAAGTTAAAACCAATAAAAATATTATACATATATGATAGATAAATAAATGACAGAATTTTTTTTGGTGCCTCAAGTTTAATCGAAAAGGTAGGGTAGACAGTTTGTTGGTTACATTTACATACATTTTTTATATATTGAATTGATGATGGCTATGCATAATAACACCTAGTCAAATCAATAAATTTTGTAAATAAAATTGTATAAAATAATAAAATTGTTTTGGGAGAATATTGTAAACATTATATTAAAGTTTAATTTTAACATTTTAAACAGTGGCTAATATAAGTCAAATTTTAGTATTTTTTTTAATTGTTTACACATACATACATATGACAGGCCGTTAGACATATAAAACAAATAAATATTGTTTAAATACAACCTATTTTATATTTAGCGAAACTATTTGTGCAATGTATTTTCTTTTTTTCTTATATATTTATTTTATATTTGAATACAGCCTCACTATAGGCATCCCTAGCAATCTTGAATGGTTCCAGGTTTGTTTTAAACAGCATCATAATTTTTGAAAAGAAATATTCGGAATTAATGAAATAAGTGTTCAAGAGATCTTGATTAACTAAAGATTGCTGAACAACTAGCGGAGATAGAGTGTAAATAGCCTTCTTTAATTACCAAAAAAATTAATTAAATTTAATTTGAGCAAGATTTGTGTTACTTGAAAAAATATTATTTTATTACATATTTCGTTTAAAATTTAGTTTTTTATTAAAATTACTTGTGTAATGCACTCGTAGAATTATAACAAACAATTGAACTTGAGAAGAATAATAATAACTTTATTTTAAGGAATCTATTTATTTTGACTCTGGTTCTTAAATATAAAAAGAGTCTTTTTACCCAAAATGGGTGCTGTGTCTTTCCACCAATCTGAATTATTAATGGATTTTTATTATATTTAAACAAAAAATACACTATGAGTTTTCCCGAATCAAATTTTAAAAATAAGTAAGAATAAATTAATCTTGAGATTTTATTTGAATCACGAATATATGGTTTTAACTTGCAATGAGTCACAAACTTTTGTTGGTATCTACAGAAACGTCAATATTAGTTAAATAATAAAGCACTAAAAAATTCATCTGTATGCAAAAATAAATCCATTTTTAGGTTTAGCCCAAAAAAATTGGGCTATTTGCAAATTACCCAAAATATACAAAATAGAGCATGAAGCTGAAAGCAATTTTTTCTGGTTTCTACTATGTGTTTTGCTATTGTTGTTGGTTTAATTAGATACAAACGATTGTTATAACAATTTTAGTTTATTTACTTTGTAGGTAAATAAAATAACAACAAAATTGGAAACAAAAAAAAAAGAAATAAATTATTATGCAATAAATGTGCATGCCACCGCACCAGATCACACCACAACCCACTTTACCACTCCTTCCTCACACTAATCACCTCTTAATAACGCATCGCAATCAACATTTATTCGGCAAAAACAAATCAAAAAATTCAATTGGTTTTCGGGTTGGTAACTATTATTATGTATTTCTATAATATCGTCATTGTTGTTGGTTGAAATTGTTATTAGTAGTTTAGATTGAGCATTGGTAAAAAATTTATCTCAGACACGTTCACATTTAATTCATAGAAAAACTGGGTAAAAAAAAATACAAAAAAAAAGAAACGGGTTTGTTAGCAATTTCGGCTGATACATCAAGGTATCGAAAAATAATGTAACAACACCAACAATGTTAATAATAATGATAAATTTACTGTAAATATGTAGATATGTACGAGTATGTGTATTTATTACAACAAAATAAATTATATTGTCGTCGTTGTTGTTAGTAACAACAACATGTTAGCAGCAAATATAAGTTTAAGGTCTCACTTGGCAAATATTTGCCGAATAAACGTAACCACTAAATAAAATATATTTCAACTCGTCTATTTATTAAAAAGAACTATTTAGTTTCATTTTATGTCACTCTGTTTGATCTTGCAAAATTATTGTAAGAGTAAACAAACTTAAACAAACTTGTGCTAAAACAAGTGTTTACGCTTTTTGGAGTATATATTTGCCATGTGTGACCATACCTTAGGAAATATCTAAAAATACGAGCATAAAAACACATTTACAACAATCCTACATATGTAAGTATGTGTATACAACAAATCTTAATACAAAACAAACAAAAAAAAAATAAATCAAATATAAAATTAAAAATTATATGACACAAGTTTTGCAATAAGTTAAAACCTGAATTATACATTGTTAGAAAGCCGGCTACAACAACAACAGAGCAAAAGAAAAAAACAAATCGAACAAGTAAGAAAGTATAGTCGGTCAAGCCCGACTATATAATACCCTACACCCAGTATATGTATAAAACAGTTTTTCAGAAATGGGCGTTATATGGGAGATATAACCTATTGTGGACTGATCATCCAAAAATTAATATAAATATTATATATGTTAAACTTTATCTCGATGTAAATACTTTTAAAAGATTTATATGGGAGTTTCGACAAATTATGGACCAACCATTATTAAATTGTTTTTCAGTTTTTTCGTATTCTTTCTGTCAAGACTCTGTCTTGAAAACATGAATACATTTGTTTTTATAATGTTTTTTGTCCACTTTCGTCGACATTTTTCATGTGTACCACTTAAAGTACAAATGCAAACATTATAAGCTTGTGCCCTAGCTGTTTTAAGTAGAATTATTATTTTTAACTGAAGAAAAAAAGAAAGCAACATGTAAATAAATTGAAAAATTATAATTTACAGCAAATTTCGAACCACCGGTAATACTGGTTAAAAGTTTGATGTTTGTCTGTTAGCTAGCAGGCACCGCAGTGGTGCAGAGGGTGAGAACGCAAAGAATTCTGATGAGAGAATGTGGTGATTCTCGAAACATGTAAATTCAGCCTAGGTTCAATCCCCAGCTCAGCCAAGAAAAATTATCAATAAATTTTTAATAAGATTTCATGTTGTAAAAACAATTCCTACCTCCATTCAGTAAAAATAATAACTTAATGAAAATTAAATTTAATGAACTCGAGCCTGACTAAAGAAATATATCAAAAAAAAATTGTACCGTATTGTTTGTATATATATGAGATATATTTGTGTTAAACATTATTTGGATACCAACATTGTTGAGTGAGTTATGCTCTTTAAAGTGATTTTCGGAAGTGGGCCTTATATGGTAGCTATGATAAATTATGGACCGATGTGCACAAACTTTGTAGATCTGATTTGGCTTTATTTACCACTTATTTGTGATGAAATTTGTTTCGATGCTTGCATAATTCGAACATTTATGATCAGTAAACCCCGAATTCGGGAGGACATTTGTATGGGGGCCAGGTGAAATAATGGACCGAATTCCACCAGTTTCAATCCCATCCGTCCTCGGGTCGAAAAAATATCATGTACCAAATTTTATCGAAGTATCTTCAAAATTGCGACCTGTACTCTGCGCACAAGCTTTACATGGACAGCCATCCAGCCAGACGGACAGACGGACGAACATCGTTTAATCGACACGGAAAGTGATTCTGAGTCGATCGGTATACTTTAAGGTGGATGTTGGACCAATATTTCTGGGCGTTACAAACATCAGCACAAATCCAATATACCCTCCCTACTATGGAGGTGTAGGATATAAAAACACCGAAATATGTAAAAAAAAAAAAAAAAAAAAACATGAAACCTGTACTTACGAGTACATATATAAATTTCATGCAAATACACAAAACAAATTTAAACAAAATGAAAAAAGATCGTTTAGATGTTGGTAACGTGCTTAAAGTATTTTATGCATGTACCTTGTAGGTGTTGCACGCGGTGACGGTCTCCCAAGCAAAAGTAATAGTGTTTCATGTAAATATCAATTTGATTGTTTGGTAATATCAAATCTACAGTCTGTATTTAAATTAAAAACAGGATTGACCCATAAAAAACGTTTAATTTGTAAGGGCGTGTTTTTAAGTTCACACAAACTATTTCACGTAAATGATCTAGAGCAGTGCTCGCCAAAGTGGTGGTCCGTGGACCGGTGCCGGTCCGTCAGCCATAAGTCGCCGGTCCGCAAAGGGCGTCTCGCGAAATGGACAACGATTTTTTAAACGATTATATATACATATACGACTATATGTATACTCCACACTTCTAAACATTGTACAATTATCTACATGGTAGTAGCACTAGCAATTTCACGTCCGAGATGTCAAAATATGAAGTCAACACACAAGCGAACGAACAAAGCAAAGTAACCTAGTTTGACATCTCCAACACAAAATCAGCTGTTCAAATTAACGATCAGTTGTTCATTTGCTATCACCTCTATTAAGACGCCTTGCTTCTAACTAACAACACTGGCACATACAAAAAGTAACGACAAAAAAACTTAAATTTGTTAAACATTCATAAATAATCGCTAATTTCTGCTATCATGAAATGGTAATAGGTCATATATAGACACCCGGCTAATAAAGAAATGCATTTAAACAAATTTTAATACATACTTGAGATGATCGTAAACGAAAAATTATCAATAAAAAAGGTACCGGTCCCCGACGTAATAGAAAAATTGCAGCCGGTCCGTCACACTCAAAAGTTTGACGAGCACTGATCTATAGTACAATTGTACTTTGCCAACCAACCCAGCCAAAACTTGCTAATGACTTGCAACTAATCAATAACTGTAAGACCTAAATAATCATTATGTTACAAAGTCAGTACTTGTAACTGGATTTAGTGACAATAAATTAGTGACAGATTTAAAATCAAAATTCTTAATTCAATCAGCTCACTTTTTTCTATTATTTTTTTTCTGAGACCAAAAGAGAAATAATTTTTTTTTTGGTAAACAAATTCATAAATATTTCCCTATACAAAAAGCTTCCGATTTCCGAGATTTCTGTATAGGAAATGTTTTGTATTGTTCAGGTCAAAACACTTAAATTTTGAGTTATGATTTGCATGATACATATGAAGATTCTTATGATAAACATATCCCTTATGTACGTACTTATATGTGCTTTTCATTAATGTAAACTAAACGTTAATTAAGAGAAATTATTTACGAAAAATATCCAGCTATGGCAATTAACACGTTTTTCTAGAACTTCTTTCTTAAAAATCTTTACAATGTTTATACTTGGCATAACTTCCTAAATTGTACGAAGAAACATGTGCCCCGTTTTATTAATCATATTTCGGCACACACAACCATTTATAACATGGCATAGACGAGCCTGCTATTGAATTCACTCATAGACCCGGCAAAAAAGACAGACAGACATACGTAACTACGAGTGTCAACTGTAGACAATTTTTTAGCCATATTTTACGTGTTTATAATAGTTTTTGCTATTTTCTTTTCATACACATATTTCTTTATACCCATCAACAAAGGGGGTATATTAAGTTTGTCAATCTGTTTAGAACTCATCGTATATTGTTCGTAGAACCAACAAGTCTATATATAATGGGTCCTTATTAGATTCTAAGACGATCTAGCCATGTTCGTCTGTGTGTCCGCCTATTGAAGGCACGATAGAGTATCGAAAAAATATAGAAATATGTATGTATGTATATAGAAATACAGAATTTTTACCAAATATTCTTCAATCCACCGAAATGTTTGGTATTGAAAATGGGCATAATCTGTTCAGTAGGATCTGAATTATAGACTAAAGTTTCAGACAACCTCTATATATTTTTGCTAGTTTCTTCAAATATATTGCAGATAACATCTATCATGAAATTTTCCACATCTTATTTTTATTATAGGAGGACAAGCCCTATAGAGAATGGTAGGAATCGGTCCACAATGGGGGCTATGCGCATACAAATGTCTTCCCGGAATATGGTTTTGTGGCATACAACGATATTTTGTATGCATTGGTCAATATTTTGATAAAGCCCCATATAAAGTCCACTTACGAAAATTACTTATAGAATCTCTATCAAGTTAAAATTCCACAAAAATCTTCCAAATACACAAATATCGTAGTACCAAATTTCATGATGATCGGTCCATACTTAACCGTAGCCCCCATATAAAGTCCACCAACGGCGATCACTTAAATACGCATAAATCTCTTATAAACATCAAAGTCATCAGAAGAAGTCCCTAGTAGTAGTCGATATTCCAATATGGAATATGGGCATTTATGTATAATTGAGCAATATTTCGGGAAGATTTTTGTGTGGGGGCTATGAGAAATAATGGACCTATTCTTACTATTTCCTTCACACTTTCTTTTTTTTATCATAAAAACAATGTGTGCAAAATTTCATGGGAATATCTGCAATATATTTAAAAAAATTGCAAGAAAAATTTTTAAAAATATAAATTTTTATGGAGGTTGTCTTACAATTTGGTCCATAACTCTTGTTCTAATATACCGATTTTGCTGATTTTGAATACCAAACTGCTTAGGAGAACCATAAATGGTTTTTTGTAAACTTTGTTAATTTTGGCTCTGTTCTTTGGACGTGAGAGTGTTTTACAGAGACAGACAGACATACGGATAGACAGACAAACGGACATGGCTCAATCGATTTAGAACTTCCTAAGTACCAAGAATACATATACCTTGTGGGGTCTCAGATGAGTATTTCTCAGTGTTACACACGGAATGACAACTTATACAAATGAATATATTTTTTTTGCAAAATCTTAAAAATTTCGATTTTTAATTTCATAAAAAATCCATAATCGAGTTATGCAATTATTTTTTTATATACTCTTACCCTTATAGGAAACAAAGTGTCAAACAAAACAAGCCCTAATGGTACAATCACACCACTAAATACTATAAAATATATTTCAACTTTTTTATTTATTTAAAAACCCTTCTGTTCTTATATCGGCCAAATCACAACAAATATTTAGTTTTAATTAATTTGATGCTGTTTAATCTTGCAAAACTCTTACAAGAGTAAACAACGTCAAACAAATTTGTTCTAAAACAAGTGGTTACGTTTTTTTAAATAAATATTTGCCATGTGTGACCGTGGCTTAAATTATTAAAATACATCCACAATTTCTAAAGTTCATAAAATTAATGAGAACCAAAATGGAAAACTTACATAATCGAGTAATTTATTTTTTATGATTGTGTGTGTTTTCGTGATTTTACAAAAAAAAATATTTTTTGACAATTTTGACGTTTCAGAAAACCAAAATCAGTTTCCTAGGGCTTTTTGCTACCTAATTTATTGTGTGTTAAAGTAAAACGCTTTTTGTTGCACACTGCAAAAATATGGCAAAACTCATGATTATATTTAATTGGAATATGCATAAAATTCTTGTAAATATTGTTATTTAGATGAAATTTAACCAAAATTAACCTAAAATATCTAGAAATTACGGTGCAATATTATATGACGATCACCATGTAATAGGAGATTTGGTTGGTGGTGGGTATATAAGATTCGGCACTGCCGAATATAAACTCTTACTTGTTTTGTTCAAATTTTTCTCTAAAATGTTTTACTATATTATTGTTTTCATTTTGCCTGCATCATAACAAGTAGAAGTTGTATCTTTTAGTTACGAAAAATGTTTTAACATACAGACACGTTTAGAGAAACCTACATACATATATAGTACATACATATGTATATAGCTATGATGTCTGTAGAAAACTACCTATGTATGTGTATGTATTTTAGTTTGTATATTTGTATGTATGTAAAAGCCGGTTGTTGAAAATTTGCAAATTACAATTTACATCTGATTGTCCAGAATCAAATGCCACCATTTTTCATGCACATAAATATGTAAAGTAAATTGCCAAGCATGACATTTTAGTCTTTTATTTCTCACTTTTGTATGAACATTTTTTGTGCATGAAAAATATTCAATTTTTGCTCTTTTTTGATTTCTACTTCTGGGTTTTTATGCGATTTAAATTAGAGTTGCCAGAACAGAACACGAAGAAATATTCGGTTGGTGTACACATTAATACTAATTGGACTTGACATCTTATAACCAAGAATCATAGAAACAATAGCCTGACAAAATTCAGCACTAATAAATACGTTATATGTTTTAGTACTATTCCAGAAAATGTGTGTCAATGGTTTTGAACGCTATAGTCCCTTCCGTCAGAAAGCTGACAATTTAACAATGAATCAACTAATTTTAATTTAATTTTGTAACTAGTATTATAATATCCAAAACCGAACAAGTGTCTTTGCGTTGGATCAATCACAGAGTGCCTGAAAGGATCCGATTTATCGTTCTAGGAAATCGGCAAGTTAAAGCTAAAATTCCTACCCCCCAACACGGACCCAGCCTGTATCAATTCCTTCCCTGAAGAATTCAAGCACCGAACCTCAAATCTTAAATAACTGTGTTCGGCATAGAGATATCATGGAACAAATATAATAAAAACATGTTGTGCACTTTTTTCTGATTGATATATTTAAAAGCAATTTTTGTTTCTTCGTTGATACTCTCATGTAAATAACCGATTATGTTCTCCATCTGGTGGCTATGAGTGCTGACTACTGTTCCATAGCCATGTAATACAAATTTATTTTCTTTTAAATCCTCCCCCTGTGCATACTGTACATACGAGTATGTGAGTGCAATATATGAGTGGGCAACAACATTTCACATATATTGGTTTTATAAAAAGTTCATTAAACAGACTTGTTTATAAATGAGCCAATGTCCACACGTTTTTTATTGTAATTAGTTAGTGTAATTCAAAACATAAGTAAAGGGTCTTAATGTTATCAAAATATTGTAACACCTACACGTACTCGTACATTTGTGCAACTACGTGCCCGTGCACTGAGTCACAACTTGTAGATAATATTTAACTGAATCTTAGAAAGCTTTGAAAGAGCCTCATATAAAAAGCAGTGTAATTTTATTAATTGCTGAGTACGCAAAGAATATAAATATACCTATAAAATAATGCATCAGGTTTATTTCAGCTTCAAAAGAGAAATATACACTAATAAATAGCTCTAATAAAATAACAAGACAAACCATAAAACTGTTTAAGTTTATTGTTTTGGAATTATTTTGCCCAACACGAACTGTATTTAATTGAACACCTCCATACATACATACATTCATCTGATCAAAGATCGAAAATATAAAACAAAACGTTTGAAAAGTCATTATGTACTTAAATTTCTGTATTTATTTCTAAAATCAATATGGTCACTTTAGAAGTCTTTAAAAGATGCATTTTCAATAGTGCATGACTTTTATTCATGTGGAAATTTCAATTGTTAAAAAAAAAATATGAAAAAACACTGAAGAAAAGCAGAAAAAAGTAAAGTAAACGTTCTATGAAAATAAATCCCTTTCAATCACGTTTATAGTACAGGAAAAAATTTAAAGAATTTGTACTAGAAAACATTAGCAATACTTTACAGATTGTTTTTTAGGAAAAAAATAAATAAAAATCTTGTACTCTTGTATCGTACTCACACACAATAGAAGATAGAATTTTGTTAAGCTCTGAAATCATTTTGAAATTGACAATATTTTATTCGCATAATTTAATCTATTCATAGAGAACTATTCATATGACAAATGTTACTCGTATTTACTATTAAGTATTGTGAGTATGTAACTGTGCTGCACAGAAACATTTATGAACTATAATAAATATTTGCTCATCCAATGACAATTTGAAATTTGAATTTACAAAACATCGACACTTTAGCAGATTAAGAAAATTCGTTTAAAAGACGTTTCAGCTACATACATATGTATGTATGTTTATCATTGACTTGAACAATAGCATTTAATTTTTTCGGAATTTTGTTACTGAAACTGAATCTGAACTTAAATACAATTCGCCCATTAGGAAGTCATTAAATGGAGCAATTTTAAGCAATATCAACTACTGTTTTTATTTCAAATGTTGTTGACATTCTTTTTGTGTTAAGCTAATAAAAAAATAAATATGTTTGTATGTTTATCAATTCTGTCTATAAAATAAACACACAGAAGCTGATGTTGATCGTTTAATTCTAAAAAAATCTACAATAATATCTTAGATACTTAATAAAGCCACACATTACGATACTTAGGTATATTAACCATTTCTCACACATTTTGCTGATTACAGTTTAAGACAAGCCCTACCATATAATACAATACCCTACACCCAGTATATGTATAAAACAGTTTTTCAGAAATGGTCGTTATATTGGAGATTTAACCTATTGTTGACCGATCAGCCATAAATTTAGTGTCATGATGTCTATGAATATTAATATTATATGTGTTAATCTCTATCTCGATATAAATACTTTTAAAATATTTATGGAGCTTAAAGTGAATTACGGAGAGGGTCATTAATGGGAGTTTCGACTCCCATACCATTATAAAATTAGGTGTCATTATTTCTGTATATAAGAAACTTATTTGTGTGCAATATTATTTAAATACCAACATTTTTGAGAGAGTTATGCTCTTTAAAGTGATTTTCGGAAGTGGGCCTTATATGGGAGCTACGAGTAATTATAGACCGATCTGCATCATTTATCACTCATTTGTGATGAAATTTGTTTGGATACTTGCATAATTCAAACATTTATGATCGGTAAACCCCAATATAAAGCCCAATATAAAGTCCACTTCCGAAAATCACTTAAATTCACATAAATCTCTTATCAAGTTGAAATTTGACGAGCATAATCACAATACACAATTAAATTGTCGTACCAAATTTTAGGATGATCGGTCCATATTTGACTGTAGCCCTCATAGAATATCTACTTTCGAAAATCACTTAAATTCCCATAAATTTCTTATAAATCTCCATAATAGGTGATTCGGCACGAATATAAACTCTTACTTGTTCATAATTGGGTTTATTGAAACATAAATATTTTACAATATAATAACACCTGCTTTGTCAACTAATTTTTAATTTTTGTATATTTTATGATGAATAAAAATAATTTAAAAGTGATCCCGAAATTACCCTTAAAATTAAAAATTACCAAGTTAAAAATCAAAAATACTATTACCATAAGGTAAGATGTGTGTGGCCGATGTATGTCTCAATTTGGCTGGGCTGTGTATATGCCACTTTCAGCTGTACACTCTGATTTCGAGCCGTGAGTGAAAATTTTAATTGTATTCTCTGGATTGTGTATGACATTACTCTGTTCCAATATATTCATAATTCAAGTGACCATACACCTTACATTACTGAAAACCCGGAGTTACGCAATCATATCTTCTTCTTCAATGTCCTCTTTTCAAAACACCAGCAATATAAAAAAATGGTTCAGTAATATCTCTTTAACCCTTTCATGCCCATAAGGAAACCAGTGTTATTTTTTAATATCCAAAGGATTTTTTTAATTAATTTTTATGCAAAATAAACTAAAACACAGGTCTTACTTTGTATGCTTTGTCAGTAGTTGATGACACACACTCATTATTGCAAAAATGCAAATTTTGACGTATTTGCTCAAAACTTGTTCTAGTCATAATGTTAGCCATGTAAGGGACACCCATATCTTCATCAGTAGACCATTAACTACGAATACTTGGCAAAACTTTGTAGCTCGTTACAAAATTCATTCCTAAAAATGCTTTCATTTCGTCTACTACAACAGTAAAAGATCATCCGTTTTGCTCCGCATATCTTGTACTTTCCGGAATGATAATATCACACAACATCTCATTTAGCTTTGTAACTTCAAAACTAATTTATACTGGAGCCACCATATATTGACTATCAGAAAAGATGTTTATGCGATCAAATTCATAATTACTTTCACAATATGTATGAGGTGGATAAGAGCCACTTGTCCATCTGAAAGTAGGTTCTTCTTCCTTATGAAGAGCTGTGCTGGCATCTATGTTATATTTTGACCAGTTTCTTGTATTGCATTTTCGATTTCAAACACATCTGCAGCATCTTCAATGTCTTCTTCTAACAAGTTTTGATCTTCTTCATCTAGGAGAAGTTCATCTTCCACTTCACTATTATCCGCCATAAGCAGCTGTAATATTTAATGTTCGCATAAATTGAACTCCCTACACATTCTGCTTGTTATTGCTAAAATTTAAAATGAATATTGTGAACATGTAAAAAAACGCAATATCGATAGACAAGAAGATAAAAATTTCACTTCTGGTCCAGACGGAAAAATGTTTCCCACTTATTAATTTTCTGTTATTATTCGTCATTTATCTGTACTCACCACGTAATATTTCTCACTTACAAAATGTAGAAACGTAACTTTATCCGCCACAAAACGAGCCATATCAAAACGACTTTACGGTGGGGAAAAAATGGGATTTCCCATCCTTGACTAAACTATACACATTTAAGTATTGCCAACTTTTTACGTTTATTTACAATAAATCATCGCGGTTGTACGACATCTAGTTGTCAATATTAATATATTAAAACAATTCGGTACTAAAATAACCAATTTAAAATTTGGGAAAAATGTTTCCCATTGTCGTGAAAGGGTTAACTACAGTATGCATTATTAGGTTTTATTCCCAATTTATTGACTCTCTTGGGTCTTATATTATTTATGGTACTTGCCTTATTTCTACGAAATTTGGAACAATAAAATGTTAATTGTTTAATACAACCCAGTTCCGTTTTAGCTTGGAATTATTTGGATAGCTCTTATGCCTTTCGATAATAGCCTAGGCTGTTTGCCAATGCAACATGTTGTATTCATGGCCTTTGTATTAATATTTATAGCAGTGGTAATAGGAAGAAAAGATGATTGTGATTACCTCACTACTACTAAAACTATTTAATAATTTTTGTAATATGTGAAATGGTATGCTGAAAATTTATTTTTTTATTTATTTATCCACGCATTTCAAATAATGCTAAACATTTTAATCCATTTAAATGAAGAAAGCACTATGAAAATTCTCATTGTGTAGTCAAAGTTTGCTCTAAAAAGTTAACAACTAAGCTATTTAGAAATTAACAATAATAAAAGCCACATGACTAAAAATAATCAGTCGAATATTTTAAACATGCTGATATTAAAAGGAATATGTAATAATCAAACTTTATAATATGAAATGAAATTCTAAATCACCTCAATGTCAGGGAAACATTTAATTTCGTTTTGTATTATTTGCAAAATAAAACATTATTTTCATCTGTGATATAAATATTTATTTGGCAAGTTTAATTAACTTTAGCTTTATGAGTAATGCGGTTTAAATGTAAACAATGTGTTACCTTTTTCACTAACCAATCAGACAATTTTAAGATTTCTAATTATAGTCCTTGAGCTATTCTTACCTTTATTATATGCTAAAATAAAAGTTAGTAATTTATGTTTATTTTTATCTCTCATAAAATGACCTTTTACTGATAAATCGTCTTAAATAGTTTTTTTTTAAATGTATATAACAAATGTTTTATAATAGATTTACCCGCTCATTTGTTAACATTTTATTTGTACATGCATATAAACAGTAGAATAAGTAACTAAAGATGCAAATTCTTATTAATGCAAAACCATAATGACTGCACTAGGTTATTTGTAGTAAAAACCCTAAACGACTTTTCGCTGTGTCCTGGAGGATTTAATAAAAAATGTTAATAAAACTCTATGTTTAGAGAAAGAAGTCCTCTTTTCAAAACTGTAAAGATATATGTATAATATATTAATGTATAGTACATTCTTTCAAAAACAAACTGTTTTAGGAAATGTTTTAGTCATTACCATCGGTCTTTTCATTATGAAAGTGAAAATTCTTTGAAATTTTGTTTCATTCCCTTACAGTGTGCTGAATTTGATGGCCTATTAAAGTTTACCTTTGTAAAATTATTTGGCAATCAATAAACAAATAAAATATATATGTATATGTGTGTGTGTGTAAGTTAAAATAAAAATTAATTGAAAAAATAAATTAAATTTTTAGAAAATTTAAAAATTATTCGATTTTGTATCCCTGGCCAACACGTCCCACTAGTGTTTACTGTGAATAATTGACCGTTTTGTTTACATTATTTTTTAGCACGCTGTAATCTGTTTATGACCAAAGTTTTATATGAAATAATGTTTAGGTAATCATTTAAAAGTTTTCAAAAGAAACATTTCATAAACAAGGGTGAAATAGAAGAGTTTCTTTTTGAACTGCCAATAACATATTTTACAGTGAATAAAGCAATTTCTTTTTAGTTGTTTTGTTCTATTTATTTGTTTAACTCTAGGGGACTTGATCATGAAATGCTAGCAGAATTCAACTTTCAGTTTAGTTTTACTCCCTATAATGTATTAGCTAGATTCAAAGAAAACCATTTATTTATTTACAGCTCATAAAATTGTTGGTAAAATTGTTAGTTGTCTTTAAGCTAAAAGCTTGTTCTGACAATATGAATTACGAGTAAATAGCTGGTATTGAAATAATTTAAAAACACGATTTTATTTAATATGAAAATAAATACAACGATCTTTTAATTACGAATACCTACATATTTGAAATGTATAATTAATTATTTACATATGTTTATTTCAGGAATTTTCGCTTATCTTAACTACTTGACACCTAAATCTCGTGCCGAGGTTTTAGATCTCTTGGTCACTGGCTTGAAACGTTTGGAATATCGTGGTTACGATTCAACTGGTGTAGCTATCGATGGACCCAGTGGCAATGCTACTGTTATGGTTAAAAGTGTAGGCAAAGTCAAAGTTCTAGAAGACGCCATAGCCAAAAGTATAGAAGCATTTTTCTGGAAATTACTATTAAAAACTAATAATATCTCTTATTTCGTTTAAAGATTTTAGCGGTAAAGAATATGAAGAACCTCTTAGTACACATGTCGGAATTTCACACACACGTTGGGCCACCCATGGGGTACCCTGCGAAAGAAACTCGCATCCACAGCGTTCGGACATTAACAACAGTTTTGTTGTGGTACACAATGGCATAGTGACCAACTACAAAGATGTAAAAACCTTTTTGGAAAAGAGAGGTTACGAATTTGAATCTGATACTGATACAGAAGTTATTGCCAAATTAGTACATCACTTGTGGAAGAAACATCCCGGCTACTCTTTCAGAGAATTGGTAGAACAGGCCATTCAACAGTTGGTCAGTGGATGATTGCAAACATTTGAAACAAAATAAAGCAAATATTTTATTGTATTAATTTTCTTGTATTTAAACAGGAAGGTGCTTTTGCTATTGCAATGAAATCTATACATTTCCCCGGTGAATGTGTGGCCTCCAGACGTGGCTCTCCTTTGTTGGTTGGTATCAAAACCAAAACCCGCCTGGCCACCAATCACATCCCCATTCTGTATGGCAAAGGTAAGAGAACATTTTTTTATTACAATTGAATTTAAAAGTATTTAAAATGTTTGTATTTTGTTTTCCTGCTGAATATATACGGAACTATTTACTTTTGTTTCCATCATTTTTTTTTTTTTTGTTAAACTTGGTATTGTTTGTTTCTTGTTTTATTTTAATTGTTTTTGTACTGACTTTATATTCATTTTTCTTAATATTTTTCTTTTCTTCTCCTTTATGTACGTGTTCTTATTATTTTACATCTGTATTTGTTTATTGATTTTATGTTTATGTGGTCGTGTACATTTGTGTTTCCTTTTGTTTGCAATACGCACCAAATCATGTGTGTTAAATTTTCCCGAAAATTGATTGTCTCTTTAACAATCACTTGTTTCATTCATTCTTCTGACTCTGAATCTGTGTTGTATGGATATGTATGTCTCTCTGTGTGTGTGATTTGTTTAACGTGAATCATTTATTGGGATCTCACTAAACGTCTTGCCACCTCTTCCTGTATATGCAACTACCACCACAACAACTCCAACAATAACCGCTACTACTCCTTCCACATTTATCATCACTACCAACAACATGCATTCACCTCTACTACCACACACTACTTTTACTCTTTTCGTCTGCCATCCTTCCGTAATTATACCACTACTACTGTTCTGTCTACTACCACTACTACTACACTACTCCATTCCTCTTTTGACGACGTTTTAAAGATGATAAGAAACAACAAACTGAGCAAGGTAGATTTCTTATTATTTCTCAAATTTATTTTTTATTTTCTTTTTTTACCTTTTATACTGGTGAAGGATTTTAAAATAAACATTGAAAAAAGCCAGTGACAATGGCTGTAATCTCTTTTATTCCCTTAATATAACTACATATACATATATACATACATATATACAGAATGTAAATAACGAACAAACAACATGGTGCATGTTGATTTCTTACTAATAAATATACCCAAGATAAATTATTTAAGCATACATTTATGTACATATATTAGGGTGGTACTTATTGTAATTATGACGACGTCGCGACGCTAAGTTAATTACGAATCTGGTAAATCGAGTACTATATCTTAACGAATAAACGTAGCTCAATATATCTTTTGTACCAAATAATCCTTATTCTATTTAACTGTCATTGTTAAAAAATTTAATTCAAAACATTTGGCAACAGCAAAACTTAAATTATTAGTCCTTTGAAATATTTACCACCCTACATATCGTTAGCATAGTGAGCATACGTGCGAAGTGGACTTTTTATGGAAATTGACATTTTAATACAAACTTAAGAATGAGTAAAATACACAGTTTCCTTTAGCATTTTTACAATTATCATATTATGTATCGTATTATACAATGGTATGCAAAAGTGCGGTCTATTTTGTTCAAATCTGCAAAATTCTTATTTCAGTCAAATGGAAATAACTATTTTATTAACTATGTAAATTCGCCAACTTGTTTTACTGATTAATTTTAAACGCAAAACGTAAATCAGACATTTTCAATAAATAATTATTGAAATAGGCGGAAAATTTATTATTTTATATGAAAATGTACCAAATTCACTCAAAAAATATAAAATAAGAGAAAATTAAATGGTGTTATTACCCAAAAATTTCGCTAACGCTCTTTTTCGAAACTTGGATACTTTATCATTATAAATCATACCAATTAAGTAATAAAACTGTATTAACAGATTTAAAAAATATGTAGAACGTTTTTGTGTCTTCTGTAAATTTGCGAAAAGGCACGTTTGCAACTTAAACTAAATAATATATGAGATGTTTCATATCATGAATATTTTTAAGTTTAAGAAATTTCAAATCGTTTAAAATCTGCAAAAAAGATTTTCTTTTAATAATTACAAAATTATTTATTTTATAACAAAACTAATCAAAATCTAAAAAAAAAAACTAAAACTTTTTCATATGAAACTGCTCATATTTGTTAAGTATTTGTGTATCTATGTATTTGTTCAATAAATATATTTATTTTACTTTTCAATAATAATTATTTATTTTATTAAGATTTTTTTCATTCTTGAAAAAAACACATTTTAAATTATTTATATTAATTTTTAAAGCAAATTCACTCTAATTAATGAAAAATACATTTAATTAAATTTCCACTATTTTTTTTCTATCGCTCTCATCACAAATAAAACAAATCGAATACGAAACGTAAATCTGCTATTACATAAATAATAATTAAATTTAAAAATTGCTCCCAAAAAAATGTTTTAAAAAACAAATAAAAATAAATTAAATCAACTAAAGAAACCGAGCCTGGCAAACCACAAGGTAAACAATTAAAAATATCAATAAAATCATTATTATTGCTGGTTTTTCTATTTGAACGAAAATTAAGCGGAAAAGCAAAAAAAAAAATAACAAAAAATTCAGAATATAAAATTCACAAATCAAAATTGGTTTTGGTGAGCAAACACTCCACACCTTTTTTGTAAAATTCACTTCTCTTTTAACATGATATTTTTCTGCTGCCATAAAGTACTTGAACCATATATTTAGTATTTAGATACGTTCACATAAAAGCGTTCACAAAGAGTAATACTGCATTAGCCAACTGCATACAGAGATGCCAAAGATTCAATATTTTAATCAGTTTCGATCTGTTAAATTCCCGATTTATGGCTTGAATTTATAAATTGAGTAAATAAATTGCCTTAATAAATAAATCTTAAAGAAATCTCTCAATTCTTTCAATTCTCTGTGTACACTCATGTTTCACACATACTTATACAAAAATGCTAAAGAAATAGCAAGCTTTTTAAATCAAATTTAAATTTATTTAGACACACTGTGACTACACATTATTAGCTATTATTAATTATTAATTAATTATTTTTACTACACAATCTGCTCATTATACTCGTAGGTATTTGGTTTTGTATATTATTACACATAATTTTTTTATTTATAAATTTATTGCTGCTTTTATACTAAATACGTATTGGAACTACATTGTACTTTTATTATTTGTTTTGTTTTGTTATAGAAACCATTGTAAAAACAACTTATTTTTACTAATTGGGATTTTATCTATATTTTATTGCAAACATACGAGAACAAATTAATAAGTTTTTAAAACCTTAAATTAGCATTACTATTTTTTCCAGCTCTTGTTTTTTTGTAATATGAGACATTCTTATGAAAATTTCTACAAAGTTTAATTTAAATAAATTAATTATACGAGTATATATGTAGATATAGAGGACTTTTTAAGAAACATGATCCCCAACATTACACAATTTTGCATATCAAAACAATGCAAACAGAAATTTAGTTGCCATTACGAAACAATTTTGGTCATGTAATAAATTTCATAAAGCAGTGATTTATTCCATTACCAAATATTCAGTCATTAATTAATCACTTTTATAAATATTTATGACATATAGTGTAATACATTAAGCTCTCTCTAGTTAGATATGTATTAAAGGTTCATAATATTTTATACATTTTATTTCTGTTCGTTCTCATTTACCACATTAATGAACAGCTTTCCACGTTAATCCTTAAAATAACTAATTACATGAGAACAAATTTAAAGCATATGTATTAAGTAATATTACAGAAATGCATTAATATTTTATGGATAATTTATTAATGTATAGAAATAAAAACAAACAAATAAAAAAAACTCATACGAGTACAATAATGTATTTTAATATATAACAATATACATATGTACATACAGAACTTTTACATAATAAGTAAATATTACGTGTTACATAAATACAATAAACATGCATAAATTATTTTGTAAAAAATTAAATAAAATTCCAATGTTTACAAAATACGTTCGTAAATCATGCCATCCAATATATGGGTCTTAGGTTTATCCAAACGAAAATAAAACAATGGCCTAAAAAAAAGGACATTTTAGATTTTAGAAGAGTTCACAAATCAGTAAAGTAATACTACCAAAAAACAAATAATTAATTGGAACTAATCTGTATTTAAGCTTCTGATCAACACGATAAAAAGGCATGATAATATTAATATTGTAGAATAACGAAGATCTATTGTTTTGGTGGCGAAGAAAACCTTAATTTAAAACATAACCTCTCATGTATACGTAAGATATTTTCAACTAAATGAGTATTAGATTAGAACGAAATTTGTCCTAAAACTGTTATACTCTAATGCAAAAATATACTCGTACTCTTATGTCCTCTTATGGCTTAAACAAAAAATTTTAAATATGTTTGAGACTAATTTCGAAAACATTTTCGAATCTTCCTTTGTACAAATTAAACTTGAAATATTGATTATCAATCGTTGCAACGGAACAAAATATATTTTTCATATTTTTTTTTCTGAAGTGTTCTTTTTTTCAAACATTAGAGGCATCGTTTGGTACACCCTGCTCTTTATATGGTACATTTACTTTGTTGTTTTATTTGTTAAAGTACATAATAAATAAATTACGAACAAGTGTAAATTATAATAAATCGCCGAAGGAATTCATTTAAACAAAATATTGTTTTAAAATCAGCTTTCAACAGCCGAATAATTATTAACATTAATATAGTTTGCATGATATTGATATCTTAATTGTTAATTAAAATAATATTTGTAAGTAGCTTAAAAAGTTAATTACTTGTTTTTATATTATACACATTTTTATTTCAACTTTTTTTCAACAAATATTCGTTTTTCAATATTCGGTGGGCTTATATGTAGTAGAGAAATATGTGTAAATTTAAACATGCTTGTTTATTTTGTTGCAATGATAATGAAGAAATTTAAAACTATTTTAACAGCATTTTTAATAATAAAAAAATAAAAACACTTAAAACTTAAAAAAAATTATATAAATATTTTATGTTTTTAAATGAAAAAATCACAAACATACGTATATACATTTACATTTAGAGCAATCGTAAATATATATTTATTCATGTGTTTGTGTATTAAAACAACTGAAAATTTATTTGTATAAAGTGCCAATCAATAATAATAATAATAATACAAATAATTCCAATAATCCAAGCCAATGATTTAGTAAATCTATTGTTAAATATGAATGTCTATTTAAGTTTCAAATACATAAAAACGAAATCAATAGTTATTTATTTCTCTTGGAAATGAATTGGAAAATATTACAAAATATGAGAGTGTTAAATTCGATTGGGTGGAAATTTATGATTTCTTTTTAGTTTTTCCTCTTTTCTACATTGATATTAAACATTTAATTCATTGTTATGGACTCCAGGAGGTCGGACAATAAAATAGGAAACTTTTAATGTTTCTAATAGATGTTATTAAACTATGTACATTGTCCATTTTATTTCAAAAAAATTGAAAGGGGCTTAAGTTATTAGCAGTTGTCCTAAAAAAATAAGAATACATTTAATAATAATATGTATATGATAATAAAAATATGCAACATACAACTAAAATATTTGCCAATCTATAATGCCTAATTAATGTATTTACGAGAACGATTATGCATATGTACGAGTATGTCCATATGTAAAAGTTAGTTAATTTGAAATTAATTTCAATTTAAACAAAACAATGTATGTGTGTATTTAAATACAAAATCTACTCATAGCGATAATGAATAATGAAATCTAACTCTAATTAAAATCATACATATTTTTTGCTTTAAAAACATAATTGCATACGTTTAATTACTATTTAAAAAAAAATCCTACAATATAAATACAATAAACTCTCTGTTTTCAAAAAAAAAAAAAAAATCGAAAAAAATGAAATAAATTGTTGTCATAAATTCTAATTTGTTATTATTGCCAAAAAAAGTTAAATAATGTTATTTTTAGCAATTTAGCTTAAACCATAATTGAGTTTGAATGGAGTAATAAAATCATTCGTAATACCTATTGGTTGCTAATGCATTTATATCTATAAGTCCTGTTTCACACTCTTCAGTTTTAGCTGACCAGTTTTTGTTCAATTCTATTTTTTTTTCATTCACACATTACAATTCAATTTTCGTACTTTTTAATGCAAATCAACATGCATGAAAGAAAAAAACAAAAGAAAATAGGAAATTTAACTGGTACCGTCAATTTTGTTCCTCTTTTATTCTCTTTTCCCTTCTCATTCAAAAATACCTGTCATGACAAGTCAGAATTGAAGAGTGTGAAAGCGGACTAAAGATATAACTTACGAAGAACCGCTATATGACTATACTTCGAGAAGAAAGTGTCACTTCCAATGTAATGAAAGAACCATTTTGTTTTTAAGTAGTACAAATTGATTCAAATGTTTTTCAAAATTTATATTTAGAATATACCAATTCGCTTAGAGTCACTTTTATAATTTGTGACGGATAAACCAATTTTAATCAATATTTGAAGTGGTCTATATATGGACTATAGTCGCGACAAGCACTAGCACGATATTGTTTTAAACTCTCGATAAAAATTTGGCGAAATATTTATACTGGGTCTAGGATTGAACTTCTACTTCAAAATGAGAAAGTTGTGGCACATTGTGGGATACGCAAAATTAATGAGTGCAATGAAACAAGTGATTTTTCCACTTTCCTGTATTTTACATATTATTTGTTTAGTTGCATCAACGTTATCTGGTTATGGTATAAAAATGTTACTTTTTGTATTTAAATAGGTTATTATAGGTTATATTATTATTGCTTAATAAAATATGTATTTGAAAAAATAATTTTATTTTTATTACGTTTTACTAATGGTATTTGGTTAACTTAATTTGTATAGAGTTTAAGTATGCATCTTTTAATGAAATTAATTTTAATGCTAATTTATCATTTTGATTTCATTATATAAACATCTACCATTAAACAAATAAACATCAATTTGACTGCGAATCGACGAACAAACATTATAAATCTACTATACGGATTATGGATTATGAAAATATTGAAATAAATACAAAATAAACGCTATTTGAAAATGGTAAATCGTTTTGGCAACATATATTCGCATCTAAAATTACATTTGATGATGTTGTAAATATTTTTTCAATCACATCGAATGCTTAATGCTTCCCTAAATTATTAAATGCCAACTTAATTATTTTAATTGCTACACTTCTTCTGCTACTTTCATCATCAATAAACATCATGTAAAATCAAAAAACAATTTGTTGAATTCGATATTAATAAAAAGACCATCGTAAACTTTTGCAAAATCGCGATTTATCAGTGCTGCCACGCTCTGAAAGTACCTCGGAATTTATGCCTGTTGATAAGGAAGTTGAATATTTCTTTGCCTCGGATGCCTCAGCGGTCATTGAACACACCAACCGTGTTATTTACTTGGAGGCAAGTTCTAATCTTTTGTTAAATTCCAAGTATTTTTAGCTAACAAAATAATAATTATTTTCTTTACTCTGCAGGACGATGATGTAGCGGCTGTACGTGATGGTGCTCTTAGCATCCATCGGCTTAAGAAGTGCACAGATGATCCTCATGCTCGTGAGATTACTACCTTGAAAATGGAAATTCAACAAATTATGAAGGGCAACTATGACTATTTCATGTTGAAGGAAATTTTCGAACAACCCGAATCCGTGGTGAACACAATGCGTGGCCGCGTGCGTTTCGATACCAAGTCCATTGTCTTGGGTGGCATTAAAGAATACATTCCAGAAATCAAACGTTGTCGCCGCTTGATGTTAATTGGCTGTGGTACCTCATACCACAGTGCTGTGGCTACACGTCAACTCCTAGAAGAACTTACCGAATTGCCAGTAATGGTGGAATTGGCCTCAGATTTCTTAGATCGTAACACACCTATTTTCCGTGATGATGTTTGCTTCTTTATATCGCAATCTGGTGAGACGGCTGATACATTGATGGCTTTGCGTTATTGTAAACAACGCGGTGCTCTGATTGTTGGCATCACCAATACTGTCGGCAGTAGTATTTGTCGTGAATCTCATTGTGGTGTCCATATCAATGCCGGTCCCGAAATCGGTGTTGCTTCTACAAAGGCTTATACGTCTCAGTTCATTTCGTTGGTTATGTTCGCCTTGGTAATGTCTGAGGATCGTTTGTCTTTGCAGCAGAGACGTTTGGAAATTATTGATGCTCTGCTCAATTTGGAGGATCAAATTCGTCAAGTTTTGAAATTGGACTCTCAAGTACAAGAGCTAGCCAAGAATTTGTTTCAACACAAGTCACTCTTGATTATGGGTCGTGGTTATAACTTTGCCACTTGTTTGGAAGGTGCTTTGGTAAGTTTGTTTTTTAATTTATGCATCATGGTTTTTTTCGTACTATAGATCACAAAAATTCTTAACATAAATATTTGCAATTTTGTCTAAGTTGTTCGTTTCTTCCATTCTTTATTTCTTTTTCGCTCCTCCGCAGAAAGTAAAAGAATTGACTTATATGCACAGTGAAGGTATTATGGCTGGTGAACTTAAACATGGCCCCTTGGCGTTGGTTGATGACTCCATGCCCGTTCTCATGATTATTCTACGTGATCCCGTCTACATCAAGTGCATGAATGCTCTGCAACAAGTAACGTCACGTAAAGGCTGTCCCATCATCATTTGCGAAGAAGGTGACAATGAAACTAAATCATTCTGTTCCCGTAGTTTAGAAATTCCACGCACTGTTGACTGTCTCCAAGGTATCCTTACCGTTATTCCAATGCAGCTGTTGTCTTACCACATTGCTGTCTTACGTGGCTGTGATGTTGATTGTCCGCGCAACTTGGCCAAATCTGTAACCGTAGAATAGAGTATGTTAGACTATAAAGGCAAATTTACTTAAACCTTCATTTTTTATATATTTGTATATTGAGTTAAAAATTTAATGAATGAATTTTATTTCATACATACATACGTATGTACATATATACTTACTACATATAAATAAGTAAATGAATGCAGCATAAACTACATAGCATATCAAAATATAATCAATATATTTACTTTTTTATTCGATATATACAATGTTTTTAGTGTAGAATTTGTGCAGCATATGTTATCGTTAAATATTATTGTTAGTTTTAGGTATATCTACATATATGTATATGTATATATTGCAAAAAACACAGATCTTGAATTTGTTTATTGTTTTAAATTTTATATAAATGATTTAAAGTGTACTTCCAATTTTTATATAAACACTCGTACATGCATACTCGTATTCGTATGTTGAAAATATTTTTGAATTTCTTGCATAAATATAGATATAAATTAATAAAATACTTTTGAACTTGTGTAACTTTTATTTATATGTAGATGGATTTTATGACATGAATTAAAAATTCTCTGAAATTACAAATTTTCAATGATTATCTAGCAGGTCAAACAGTTGGATCAGAATTATTATATTTAGCATTGTAATATACGTTTGTTTGTTTGTCCATATATTTAGCTGTGAATGCTTATCCATAGGATTTTCGTATATTTCGTTTATATTTTTCGCATTCTATTACTTTTTAATTCCCATTGGATCATTGTCAAGTATGTATATACATTAGGTATGACATAGTGAACGATTTTTCGATTTCGAATCGCTACCGCCTCTTATTTTGTGAGGCTTCAAAAGAAAAAAGATGAGACAAAAAATGGGGGACTTTGGTTGAGGATAAATGGCGCCTCATAGAGGTCAAAGTTAAAGGTAAAAGTAAAAAATTAATAAAATGTCCAATAACTGCCGCGGAGTCGCCCCTAGTGTAGTAAAATATCAGACTGACCCCCATTAATTTTTCGTCCCCAACATTTTTGCAGAACATACTTACATCCCATCTCCGCTACTTAAGGGGCTTGCCCTACAAAAGTTAGTTATTTATAAATATCACCCCCATCGACCTAACAAGTTCAGGGCACCTCTGGAGGATTCAGATGTATGACCAACCCTCATTAATTTTTCCTCCCCAACATTTTTGTAGAACATACTTATTCTCTATCTCCGCTCCTTAGGGTACTTTCCTTTCAAATAAAGATTTATAAATTAGCCCTCTCGACCTAACTACTTTCAGGGCTCCTCTGAAATGTGATTGTGAAATAAATTGGCTTATTACTTTAAATAAAAATGGCATCGACATCGACCGGCATTACGAAGAGTTTGAGATCGAATACTGAACTTTTTTTAATAGGCCATGCTCAAATATATTAGGAACGATATTGCCATTTAGAAAGCAAGTACTCAAGATGTATTTTTATGGAACTGGAACTGGAAAGTGCATACTTGGTAACTGACACAGTAATGATATTCTGGGACTATCAAGGCGGCGGAAAAAAGATTTAACGAATTGTAGTTGTCCTAATATATGAAGGTAACGAGCAACTCCTGGGTGTGCCAAAGATTAGGTCAGGTAAAGGAAAATGCAAACGCATTTCGGAGGCCATGTACGGGCTTCTACTTGAATGGAAAATCGCTCACCGCATTTAATCTTTTTCTTACGACACCACTTCTACGAACACTGGCAAATTCCAAGGAGCATCTTTATTGCTTGAGCAATTACTAGAACAAGATCTTCTCTATCTTCCATGCAGACATCACATTTGCAACTGAAGGAAGTGTTTGAAGCCAAATTTGGAAAAATGGGTGCCATTTTTTGCGCGTTTTAGAGAGCAATGGGAGAATATTAAAGATAAACCATGTAGTCCTGGTATAAAAGATGGTGAAGTTGCAGCAAAAATACCGGTCCAAGTTCAAATTGATACCGAATCATTTTCTTTGGCCCAATTTAACAAAAAACAACCCAGAGGCGACTACAAGGTATTTTTAGAAACCGTTTTGCTGTTCCTTGGTGTAAATATTTTATTTATTTTATTTTATTTATTTATTTATTTATTTAATCAATACAGTACAACAAAAACTAGTCTTATCTAATAGTACTGGGGAGATAGTGGCACAATATGATTTTGTTGGTAAAAGAAAATAAAATAATTTAATACTAATTTTAATAAATAAAAGAAATTTAAATCAAATCAAATTAAAAAAAAAAAAACAAAAATATTAAACGATATTTCAAAAATTACAAAAATTATAAGGTTTAAATTAAATAAGAAGAAAGCAAATATTATTACTAACATCAAATAAATATAAGTTAACACATTAAATATCTAAGAGTTATATATAATTAGTTTATTGTTACCCTAAACGATTAAATATTGCAATTTTAAAATGCTTTGCATTGCTAATGGTTTGAATATTAGGGGGAAGTTGGCGCCAAAGATTGATAGCATTGAAGAAAAAATGTCTTTACGATATATCTTTTCTAATGCGAAAGGTATTTTCCCTCTTTCCTCGGTCAGACCTTGAAAAGTTTATTCTATTGTATAGGTATTCAGGTTATTTAATGTAAATTACTTTATGAAAAAATAATAATGTTCGAAGCTTTAATAGGCCATCAATTACATATCTGTCTGTGAGATTCTGCTTCGCCTACTGCGGCCAAACACATATCTGGCAATATTATTGTACGTTACATTAAGCCTTTTCATACAACCATAAGTTTAGCCCACCACTCATGCTCGATGGATGTCCAAAGGCATATACTGTGTAAAAATGTTTTTATTCCGCAAATTTCTCGACTTAAGCTAAAATTAATTAAACGGACTTCGCGATGTTACTATTTTCATAGTAACTCTTTATATTAAAGCTTGGTTTAGTGCTACCAAAGCAGTAGAAGCCCCAAATAATGACTTGAACTTTTTAAAAGCGATTATATTCATTATGCTTCAATTGATGAGTCAGTATCATGTCAGTTGGTTATTGGCTAAATTCACACCCCCTTATTCAAAAACGATTATTAAATTTAACAAACGTTTATTAAGACAGATTTCCATATCAAATTTGCCTTAATAAACGTGTGTTAAATTTAATAATCGTTTATGAATAAGGAGGACAGTCTTTAGTTAGCTAATGGCAAAGGCTTAACTAATGATTCTTTATTCTCAATGCTTAGTTTGCCATTAGTTAAACCCCCAAACGTCGTTGGTTAACTATTCGTCAAATAACAGCTGTTGCTATGAAAATAAAGTTTACAATTGTTTTTGGCGACAAATTGTAAACATGTCTTACGAATTTGAATAATGGCTAAATTCACAGTCATAATAGTAATAGTTAAACAATAGTTTGTATTTTAGTTTACCAATGGTTAACTAATGACCGAGAATTCGGCTATAAGAGATTATGTGGACATCTCTGGTATCTTAGTGGTGAGGCTGTTGCTTTTGCATTATTTGATTAGAATGTACACTTTGATATAAAGCGAAAAATACATTTGAGAGGGATGAAGAGAAATACGCTGAAGAACTGTCGGGCAATGACGTGGAGGAATGTTATGATGAAGATAGCGAGGCAGAAGAGGATAGAGTAAATGTTTCTCCAGTACATTTTTGCGACTTCAAAAGTGTTAACAGAATTTCATTGACACCAAAAGAAGTATACGAAAAGTTCATGGAGAAAAATTATGTTACATTAGACACAGGAAAAATTTTTCTTCTCCGCAGATTGTCAAAAGATTTTCTTGATAGTGATCCAGAAACTTGGGAAAAGCATGAAGACTACCAACAAGCACTAAAAACACTGCAAAAATTGCATATTGTCAACGATGCTGCCGAAAGAGGCATAAAAATAATAGAGGACTACAACAATATTTTGTGCCGCAACGAGGAAGAAAAAATAATTCTACTGCAAGTCGTTGCCGAAAATAGGCAAAAATATCCACTTTATTATAAAAGTAAATTAATAAATTAAAATAAAATACTTACATATGTACATATCGCACTCAAACTTGCAATTGAACTCAATTTAATACAAATATCAAAGATATATAAAACTGGTTTTTTGTATTGGAACCACTTAGAACAATAGGGACAAAATTTATATAAAAAAATATTTGTATAGGAGGTACCTTAAAGAGCAGAGAAAGAGGTTTGGTTCAGAGGCACCCTGAAAGTAGTTAGGACGAGGAGCAAATTTATAAAACCTTCTTTGAAGGGAAGTATTCTATAGACCAGATATAGAAGATTGGTGTCTTTCACAAAAATTTCACATTTGACTCCTCCAAAGGTGCAATTAAAATAGTTAGGTCGAGATGGCAAAATTATAAATCTGTATTTGAAGGGAAAAGGCGGTAACACTTCAAAATCTTGTTGCGAAAATTTTCATATATCACTATGTCATAGTGAAATATAAAAATAAGAACTTCATTGTTGTTTCATTAAAAAAATCATTATTTTAGTTTACTTTTCGTACTGGAAATATGACTTAGAGGCAAACACAAAGTCCTCTTCCTTGCCTCCATTTTCAGCAAAAGTTTCAGTAATAGAATTCAAATATGAATAATAAAATGTAACTAGAAACCTATTAAATGCATTTCAATTACGACGAATGGCAGTGGTGACAGTGAAGGCCCTAATGCACTTCTTATCTGCAGTTCTTCGCCAGGAAAAGCTCTCAGCAACGTTGTCAGTCATGATCTTCTGCCACGCTTTCGTAACAAATTTTCTCGAAAGTATCAAAAACACTTAATTTAACAACTTTAACAACAATTTAACACTATTTATTAACACAACTTATTTGCAAGCAAATTACCAAAAACATTCGCAAAACACTTGCATTAGCAAGGAAATTGTCAACGACATTCGCAAAACTTTTATTTATGCAAGCTTGCTGCAATCTTAATTTACAAAACGCTTGTCAATATGTTTATCGACTCAAAACCTTCCACAGATCATTTACATATACACAAAAATCATCCCACAAAATTTTGTGAAATTCGGTCTAATTTTAACCGTATTCCCCATATAAAGCCCTCTTCCGAAAATAACTTTAATACTCTTAAATCACTTATAAATAAGGGTACCAATCTAAAACTTTACAAGGATCATTTACATGCATGCCTAAATCAAACTGCTAGATTTTGAGAATATCGGTCCATATTTGACTATATTCCCCACATAAGGTCCACTCTCGAAATCCACGTTAATACTAATATATATCTTAAATATACCGTTATTATGTTGAAATTCGACGTGAAATATCGTCATATGCATGAAAATAACTGTTCCAAAATTTAAGAAGATCGGCCCATAATTTGTCATAGCTGCCATATAAGAACCATTTCCAAAAAACAAATAAATTCGGGTCAAAAAATATTATTTTCCGATTTAACCCATATTCGGTCAATATTTTATAATCATGATATATATCGTTGCAAAGGTATTTTTAATACCTTTAATGTATTATTAATGTACTACAAATTATCATGCACCCAGCAGTTCCCGAGATATAGGCCTATATATTTTCAATTTTACGGGCCAGCCCCCTCGGAAATAGGTGTGCCCGCTCCAACTTTTTTTTTATTTCAATCAGAATTTAAAATTCTATTAGTGATACAATTTTGTTAGTGATTTGAAAAAAGTCACTAAAACCGACTTAAGCCAATTTTTGAAATTCATACATTACGTAATTGTGAATAAAAGCGAAACGCGTTCATTGATTTTCATCATTTATGTCTCATTTTGTTCATAGGTTATGCGACTTTTCGTGAAAGTAATAGGACTTTACACTTTTTTTTACCGATTTGGATTTTTTATGAATTAAAACTAAAAATATTCAATTTTTTAAGCAAAAAATAGTTTTTTTTCTTCATACATTTATTTATAACTGCGAAACTGTTGCTTATGTAGCGAAACGTTGTTCGATTAAAGGAATTGTAATTCTTAATTTTTCTAAATTTGTTTCAGCTTATTTGGACTAGTGGTTCTCGATACTTACTAACTTCAAATTAGTTTTTAAATTACTTCTACATGTAAAATGACCAAACGAATGATGCAGAAGTTCTTCTTTTTGGGGCTACTTTCATAAACAATTATCAGAATTGAGTGCCAAAATTATGTGTTGTACAGTGTAAGGAGCAAGAATATATATACTTTGTTGTGTCTCAGATGAATATTAAAAAAGTTTCACACGGAATGACAAACGTAATAGACCCTCATTTACCACTCTTGCTGGTGGAGGGTATAAAAAAAGGCTAATTTCAATACACATATTTTGGTACTTTTTTAATAATCTTTTTAACTCCACCACCATAGTGGGGAGGGTATATTGGATTTGTGCTGATGTTTGTAACGCCCACAAATATTGGTCCAACACCCACCTAAAAGTTTACCTATCGACGCAGAATCACTTTATGAGTCGATTTAACGATGTCCGTCTGTCCGTCCGTCTATGTAAAGCTTGTGCGCAGAGTACAGGTCGCAATTTTGAAGATATTTCGATAAAATTTAGTACGTGACATTTTTTCGGCCAAAGGATGAATGAGATTGAAACTGGCGGAAATCGCTCCATTATTTCACCTCGCCCTAATGCAAATTTCCTCCCGAAATTGAGGTCTACCTATCATAAATATTTGAATTATACAAGTATCAAAACAAATTTTATCACAAATGAGTGGTAGATGAAGACAAATTACATCTGCAAATTTTGTACAGATCGGTCCATAATTACTAGTAGCTTCCACATAAGGCACACTTCCGAAAATCACTTAAAAGAGAATAACACTTTTAAAAATGTTGGTATCCAAATAATATTGAACACAAATATGTTTCGTATGGTAGAATTTTATGATGATCGGCCCATAACTAGTCGTAGCTCCCATATAAGACCCTCTTCGTAATTCACTTTAACCTCCATAAATCCTTTAAACGTATTTATATTTATATCACTAAATTTTTGGATGATCTGTCAACAATAGGTTATATCTCCCATATAACGCCAATTTCTGAAAAACTGTTTTATTGATACACTGGGTTTAGGGTATTATATGGTCTTACTTGTTTTACACGTTGAAAAGTTTTACATGTGTAAGTGTTAATTTTCTTAAAGGAAAAAATATGCATTAAAGGGGATTTATTTAAGGCCTTATTTTCGTTCCAATTTTGCACGTCATGTCATTGGTACTCGAGGCCTTACATACACTGATAAAAGACTTACTTAAGAAGGTCTGTTTGAATGCATTCTTTTGAAGACCTGTGGGGGTGTGTGTATAGATATTAATTATCAACAATACCTTAACAATAATTTAACATTATCATCAAGCATTTTCCATGGTTATCTGATTTTGTGAGACTAAGAGCCGATAGACACTGTTTTACTTATATACATACACAAGTAATCACAACATTTTGATAGTGATTAAAATTTATTGCAATTTCAACCGAATACCACACAAATTAATTAAGTTTATTTCGATATCAAACGATACATACTCATTCATTTCACTCATTCAGTCAGTCATTCATGTTTTATGATTGTATTTATTGGTATTGTAGTTGTAGTAGCTTAGAATCTATGATTTATAGACAAAATTTTAATAACAATTTATTACTAATTAATTATTCGACTAAATAATAAGGAAACCATTTGTGTGTGTTCATTTATTATTTACTAAATTGCAACACAATCAACTCAGACAATTTGTTAAATTATTTATATGTAGTGATGAATTGCGGTGTTTCGCATCATTAGCACCACTGGTATGAATGGGTATCTGAATAAATGCGTGAATAAATATGTAATTAGATATTTATTATTTGGCAGTACAAGTCTAACACTATGATGGAACAATAATATTTGTGACTAAATGAAATATTTTAATTAAATTTAAAGTAATATGTTTTACTTAAAATATAACTCTGAAATTAGTATTTGGAGTATGCTCGTATAAGAAGTCAAAAGTCGTTTAACAATTCTCTGCCAGCAATTGAAGTGCTGCAAAAATAAGCTGTGTTACATTAAAGTGTTGCAAAATTAAATTGTGCACATTTATTTTCTGTTGTTCAAAAATGTCTGGTACTGAAAATGGTCAACAAAACTAGTTTTGCAAAAACTCAATTTAACGAAATAAGTTGAACCGATATCATTAATTTCACACCAAACTATTTTATAAAAATATTTCCATTAATTTAAGATTAATTTACATACCATATTAAATATAAATCTATTATATGATACCGATACTATTTGGAATCCTTTTCTGAAATTTATCAACCATTTATATACTTTTATTCATACATTCGGCAACATACAAGTTAATTCTTTGTTGAACTAACAAAAAATATTGTAAAATTCGTTCCAACACCATCTTAAAATATTCCAGGATCACCTTCTAAGTCGTTTTGGCAATGGATCTCTCAACTCGTATAAAAATTAAATTTGCACCAATTCACTTTACTATAAACAATTTTCCATATTTTTGTTTGTAATCGGTCCATAATTTTCCATAGCAAGTCTAACATTTCGAAATTACTTTCACAGGTTTAAATATCTTAAATATGAAATTTGCATCAAGTAATGATTCACCCATAATTTACCATTTCTCTCATATATATAATCCGTACATACCTTAATATTATATTACGACCGCTATTAACAACCGATCCAAAATTTTACACGTAGCATTTACATAGTATATGTCAAAATCAAACTTCTGCATTTTGAGATTATCGGTTTTTGTGTTTGCGAAAGTGTTATTAGAAGAGCACCTTTAATGAAAAAAATGCAAAAATTAAATTATTTTGGAAAACTTTCACATTATTGTTTTTTTAGACACTGGACAAAATAAGTCCGATTTGACTAACAATTAGTATTAATGTAGAAAAAAATCATGTTAGTACTCTAGGGTTGGGTTAAGTAGATCGGGACATAATTGATCATATCTGCCATATAATGCCAAAAAATGTCGAATAAATATCGATATCTAAATAACTTTTATACAGATCAGACATTTTAATCCAGAAATTATACTAATAAACATACATTCCATACATACGGCAATTATGCTGCTAGTTATTGTAGCTGTCAGTCAATAATAATTGGCAATACCTCCCGAATTAAGTCCTCTTCCGAGCATAACAACCAATCATACAACTCTTGTAAAAAACGTTATTAAGATGAAATTAAACCAAAATAATCCTTAAATACATAGAAATCACATTAGAGGATAATGGATCTAGATTGTAGACGTTTCTACTATTTCACCCATATATCTCTTGTGAATAAAGTCAATGACATCAAACTCAATCAACAGACACCTCACCTTAAAATCTTACCCTTTTTATACCTGTTTCTGAACTTATGGTGAATATGGAAAAATGTTTTTTTAATTTTATAAATTGTTAACCTTGAGTGCAAGGTTGTTATGAAAATTAGATAAACTCTGTAAATTACTGTAAGAATCGGTAATTACATCAATTATAAATGGTCGACATTAGATAAAATTTCAAAACATTTGAAATAAATTATGTTGTTTGTAAAATTGGCTATAAAAAAAATAAAAAATTAATAGAAAAAACGAAGAATAAGGATATTCTAGTCCTATCAGCAGTGTAGCTTTTGTATTTCTGAATATATTTAGGTGAAGGGTATTTAATATACGACAAAGCCGAATATAGCACTCTAACTTGTTTTGTACTTATACACTAAATGCTTCCATTGCGTTCCATATCCTTGGATATGCGGTTGTTCAGCGCCCCTTCCTCTATGTTTGGTGGGGCCAATTGTTTTGTCAGCATCAGTAGAAATAACCGTCGCACAGTGGCCCAGAATCGTTTTTAATCGATCAAAAATCTGTAACTTTTGAACCGATGGATATATTTTAATAATTTCTGTGAAGAGAAAACATCTTGCATTTTTCTCCAGTTTTAATTCAGTAGTTTATAAGAAATTTAAGATCAAAGTGGAACTTTTGATTTTTTGTAGCATTCAGTATGTTTTTTATAATCTGATTTTATTATAAACAAGTAAGAAAGTATAGTCGGTCAAGCCCGACCATATAACATAATAATATGGGAGATATATCCTATTGTGGACCGATCATCCAACAATGATCGATGATGTCTGTGAATATAAGTATTATATATGCTAAACTTTATGTCGATATAAATACTTTTAAACGATTTATGGAGCTTAAAGGGTTTCGACTAATTATAGACCGATAATAATAAAATTGGACCGTATTATTTATATACATATGAAATATATTTGCGTTCAATATTATTTGGATACCAACGTTTTTAAGAGATTTATGCTATTTAAAGTTATTTTCGGAAGTGGGATTTATATGGGACCTACAAGTAATTATGGACTGATCCGCAGAAAATGTGTAGCTGTAATTTGTCTTCATTTACCACTCATTTCTGATGAAACTTGTTTGGATACTTGCATTTATGATCGGTAAACCCCAATTTCGGGAGGACATTTGTATGGGGGACAGGTGAAATAATGGACCGATTTACACCAGTTTAAATCCCATCCATTCTTGGGCGGAGGAAATTTCACATACCAAATTTTATTAAAATGTCTTTAAAATTGCAACCTGTACTGTGCGTACAAGGTGTACATGGCCAGCCAGACGGACGGACGGACGGACGGACATCGTTAAATCGACTCAGAAAGTTATTCTGAGTCGAGTGGTATACTTTAAGATGGGTGTTGGACCAATATTTCTGGGTGTTTTAGACATCAGCACAAATCCAATATACCCTCCCCACTATGGTGGTGTAGGGTATAAAAAAGCACAAGCAGAATTAGAACCAATAGAACCGGGATTTTAGTGGTGATTTTTTCTTTTTTATATAAATAACCATAAGGACAACAAATTTTTATTTTTTACTCAAAAAAAAAATAAAAGCAAATTATAATTATTGTTAATTCGGTTGGAAAATTGTCTGCAAATATTCCGTATTGAGTTCTGTATTTTTTCTGTCCTCCAGCAGCCCTTTTGTTTCTTCAATTAATGTTCTATGCCCCGATCTTAAATTTACCATTAATTTCGAATGCTAGAGATGAGCGGATCTGACGTTGCCAATAATATATTAAATAGATCTTCATTTGTTAATTACGTGATGTTTTTTGGTGTTGTGCTCTCTATAAAATCTGTAATCTTTAATCGTTTTTTCTGAGCTTCCTCTGATAGATCTCAATGTGGAACCAAATGATGCTTAATTACATGATAAAGAATTTTGTGAACTGTTGCAAACATTTTTCGCCAATGATATTTGGTATTATATATTCCTGCAGTTTCAGTCGTACGCAATCTGAGCTGAGTGTATGTATTAATGTTGTTAACTTCAAAGCCAAAAATAATGCTAACGCCTCTTCATTTGAGAATTGTTTTTCATCGCTTGGCTCGCTGGACTAGCGTTAAAAACATTTTTAATTAATTTTTGTGATCGCAATTGATATTCCAAAGTTTCTTGAATATTTTCACAACCGATTTCATCATTGATATCTTTAAGTTTATGCCTTTTAGATCTATCACTACAGTTGTCAAGTGATATTGGTGATCTTCCAAGGTTGTTTTGATTTTTCTTTTTGAGGGTATTTGGACAGTAAGTTTGAAAACTGCTGTAAAATTTATGTTTACTCCAACCAACTTTTTGTAGCGACTTGTTAAGTTTTTGATAAAAACAATTATATTATTTTGCAGTCCAATTGTATTTTGGTGCTGAAGGAAAATACATTTACTTTTCTTTGAACGTAACTTAAAACATCTAAAATACTCTTCGGATAATTCCTTATAGCTTTCATCTTCATTCTTCTTCGTTCTCCATTTTATTTATAGAAATATTTTAAAATTCCATTGTTTCGAGTGTTTGGTTAAAATGATCTGCGACGAAAGAATTCAGATTATAATAATTTATTTTGTCTTATATTACCTAAGCCACATATTTTTCGGACTTTTGTTTAATATGTTCTTTTTAATTTAAATTCGTTGCAATAAGCTGAGAGCCACTGCAATGTGTAGTATATCTAATATATCTAATATGTATGCTTCAGGTTATCAAAATGTTTTAAAGTAAACGTACATGCGTTCATAAGTATAAGTTCTTGTACCTATTTAGAATCACTTGTGATATAATTATTTGAAACAAGTTGTATGTTCAAGGATTTGAAGGATTACAAATTCTAACACCCAAATAAGAAAACATTCAAATCCAATTAATGTTAAAAAATTAAAAGTGACAAGAAAATATAAAATTTGTCCTACAGAGTAGCATTTATGGATTTGTTTTAATACAAGTACATGCCAACATACATACTTGCCTTCATATCGCTTTTTACATACATATATGTATTTAATGCTAGAATAGAATATAAATAAAACACATTCATTGTATTAAATGAAAGCTTAAATAAATATATTTGCTTTAAAGTGACACAAAAACTGATTTAAGCAAATAACAAAAAACCCAAAAATGTTTTTTAATGAAACTTAAAATGCGTTTAATCCCTTCCTTTTGTTCTTTTTAAAAGGGACATCTTTTTATACCCTTCACTACCATAAGTGGTGAATGAGTTTGGCATTCCATGTGTAACACTGAGAAATATTCATCTGAGACCCAACAAAGTATATATATTCTTGGTCCTTACTTAATCGACTTAATTTTAAGTCGATTGAGCCATGTCCGTCTGTCTGTCTTTCCGATTGTCTTTCCGTCTGTCTGTCTGTATGCCTGTTTGTCTGTGTAAAAAACTCTCACGTGCAAGGGACACAACCGAAATTGAAAAGCAGCAAAATCGGTATATTAGAACAAGAGTTTTGGCTCAAAATGTAAGACAACCTTTTTTAAACAATTGTCTTGCTATATTTTTAAATATATTGCAAATATTCTTAATTTTGTATACGTTGTTTTTGAGATAAAAGAAAAAGTGTGAGGAAAATAGCAAGAACAAGTCGATGATTTCTCATAGCCCCCATACAAAAATCTTCCCGAAATATTGCTCAACACAAAATTCAGCAGGAATAAGTTTCATGCAAAAACAAATCGTAAAACGAAATTTTTTTTAGTTCGGTCCTTGTTTGACGATAGACCCCATATAAAGTCCACTTCCAAAACACACTTGAATAAATATAAATCTGATATAAATATTGTTAAGCGGCTAAAATTTGACATAAATACTCTTTATAGGCAAATAAATTGTTGTACTCAATTTTATGGTGGTCGGCAAAAACTGGTCATAGCTCCCATACATTTACCACATCTGAAAAAGCCATTTATTTTTATATATATCGTATAAATATCGGTTCCGACTCAAACTTGTGCACATATCATTTACATATACATATACAACAATCATCCCACAAAATTTTGTGAATTTCGGTCCATTTTTAACCGTATCCCCCATATAAAGCCCTCTTCCGAAAATCACTTTAATACTCTTGAATATCTTATAATTAAAGGTACCGACCTAAAATTTTACACGGAACATTTACATATATGCCAAAATCAAACTGCTAGATTTCGAGAATATTGGGCCATATTTGACTGCATGCCCCACATAAGGTCCACTACCGAAATCCACGTTAATACTAATATATATCTTATATATAGCGTTATTATGTTGAAATTCGACGTGAAATATCCTCATATGCATGAAAATAACTGTTCCAAAATTTAAGAAGATCGGCCCATAATTTGTCATAGCTGGCATATAAGAACCATTTCCGAAAAACAAATAAACCCACAAAAATGTCTAATAAATATCGATATCGAACCAACTTTTAGATAGAACAATAATTTTAATCCAAAAATCACACTAATATCGGTTATACAGCAATTTTGCTTCTGGATTTTGCAGCTGTCAGTCAATAATTGGCAATAGCTCCCTAATTAAGTCCTCTTCCGAGCATACAAAACAACCATACAACTCTTGTAAATAACGTTACTGAGATGAAATTCAACCAAAATAAGCCTCAAATACATAGAAATCACATTAGTGGATACTGGATTCAGAAGCTATAACTGGTCCACTTGTACTATGCCACCCATAAATCTTTTATAAATATTATTATTGACATCAAATTCAAACAAAAAATTACACTCAAGACTATTATGAAAATCAGAGAAACTCTGTAAATTACAGTAAGAATGGGTAATTCAATTATAAATGATCAAAATTAGATAAAATTTAAAAACATTTAAAATAAAATCACATTAGTGAATTACGAACAACAGGTAATATTGTCTTTCAAACAATATATAAAATACTAATAGGACTTGCATTAAGACTGAATAGAAAACACAGAATTAGGATATACTAGTCCTATAACCAGTGTAGAGTCTGGATTTCTTATTACGTTTAGGTGAAGGGTATTAAAGATTCGGCACAGCCGAATATAGCACTCTCACTTGTTTTTGTTTAAAACTACATATTGAAAGTGATTGTGAATAACCAAAGCAAACAAAAAAAGAGGAAAAAAGCAAAAATCAAGAAAAAATTAAAATATATTTAATATAATGCCAGGCCATATTATTTACGCATTAACCTTTTTACGCATTAAAAGTTTTCATCACAAAGAGAAGTGAAAGAGTGAATTGTGTGTTCCATAGCATCAATGGCTTAGTCTAAGGTCAATCAAATCAAAAAAAGTGCCACTTATTCTATGGATTGTGATTGAAAAGAAAAAGAAAATGGAAGAAAATTGTGCACATAAAACTTTTACATCTGCAGGACCCTGCTACCGGCCATAAATATGTAAAACATTACGCGTATGTAAAGAATGTGCTACTTAAGGATGTAGCAAAACGATGGCTTAATATAAAAAAGGCCTAACTGAGTTGAAAAAAAATCAATCAAAAAAATGTCTATCTTCGATACCTTCATTAGAATAAAACTAAAAAAAATTTAAATGAGAAATAAAATGCGTCGCTTTTTTTTATAAAAATTGTATTAAAATTTTTGATGTATCTAAAATTTTACGGAATTTATTAAATTTTTTCGTTCGTCTGTAAAAGTAACAAAAAATCGAAATATACATTTAAGCCATCGAAAAGTACTCGTAAATAATGTAGAGTTTTAAAAAAGTATTACAATTGAAATGGGATCAGATGGTCTTTTGGTTATATTCATCAATTACATAAATATAAAAAAAGTATTACAATTGAAATGTGATCAGATCAGATCACAGCAAATTCATCAATTAAATATCAATTGAAATAATAAATAATATTTAAATTGAAATAAAACAAATATGCCCTTCTGCTTCGTACACTCTAAAATGTGAAAAAAGTAATGAAAAAATATTTTGATCCCACTTCAGCTATTTATGAACTGATTTTCAATTGTAAGCTAATGGGGACCATATCAATCAATACAGGATCTTCAGAGAAGAACGTGGTTTATGGGCACTATCTAAATTTATCTGCAACAAATCTTCTAGAAAAGATTAGAAATAGTAATGTAGAATCTTCTCGACCGATGAGCCTTAGCTCGATTTTCTTCAAAACAATGCATAACATATGAAATATGTAGGTATATTTGGGAGAGACATATGTATGTCGATCTAATACAATTTTAATTTGCCTACTTTCTGGACTTGAATAAAATATACCTGTATCAATTTATTGACAGATAGAGAGTCTTCAATATCATATTATAAGCGTTTTTCAACAGGGACTCTACAAAAGTGACCGATAGGGACAGCAAACGACGCCATATTTTTGCCGCTCTTCTGACAGTTCTCTTCAGTATAGTTTGCCATTTCATGATGTAAAGATATACGAGCCAAAAACGAGTCGAAATTATTAAAATTTACTACCGAAATTCGGAGTCAGTGGCTTCAACGTTAAGAGCGCTACGTCCAACTTATGGTCGTCATAATCGTCCTACCAGATCAACAATTAAGATAGTCTACTGGAAAAATTTGAATCCACAGGCACAATACAAAATGTTCCCGTGCTAGTGAGACAAAGAAGTGCCCGTAGTATCGAGAATATTGCTGCCGCTGAGGCTTCAGTTAAAGAAAGCCCAAATGTGTCTCTCACACGGCGTTGTCAAGCGTTGGGCATCTCTGTGACATCCTTACATGATCAAATTGACGCAAGAACTGAAGCCGCTTGACCACCAGAAGTGTCGCTGTGGGCTGAGCAACAACTCGAAAATGATTCGGATTTTCATCGAAAAATCATCTTCAGCGATGAGGCTCATTTCTGGCTGAATGTCTTCGTCAATAAGCAAAATATGCGTTATTGGTCAGACAGCAATCCACACGTACTCCATGAGTCATCATTGCATCCGGAAAAAATTACGGTTTGATGCGGTTCAACATTGTTTGTTAAATTGTTTGTTTGATAAATACATATATACGAGCACATTTACAGCCTGTTTATAGAACGCGACTCGCTGATAAAAACCGCTGAAATGTTAGCAGTTTTGTTATTTTGGGTCATAGAACACGACTGTTGACAAGTTTGCTAAAAAACGTAACTGCTGTCAATTTATTTGGTATATACAAGACGGTTAGAGTCGCCGAAGTGTCAAAATTGGACGAATATAGAATTGTGCTCGCGCGTAAAATTTAATTACAATTTCATTGAAAAAGGCAAACACAAAATGGATATTTCAACAAAAAAAGTAAGTACACGTTGATATCACAAATGTTTTCTTTAGTTTATTTCGACTTTTTAAATTTTCAGCATTAAAATAACTACAGCAATGCAGTTCAGGCAATTGGTGGATTGCATGGAGGAGTTTCCACATTTGGCCACAGGAGCTCCTCAGTTTGGTAGCAGCAAATCTACTATGGAATGTACTTGGGAGCTGGGGCAATTAAAATAAATTCTTGTTTATTTAAAAAAAATATATCTAAAAATAAAGACAAAATTTTAATACATTCATACATACATTCATGAATATATTCATACTTCAATCAATTTACACTTACTTGTTTAAAAAGTTACGGAAAACTCCTTGTTTTCTAATAGAAAACGTTTTAAATTACTTTTTTATCAAAAAATTTTAAAAATTCTTTAAATTTTGTTTTACTTTTTTGTTTGTTTATGTTTATTTGATATTTTTCATAATAGTAGGGTTACCATCTTAATATTTAACATTTAATATTAAATTTTGTATGAAGAAATATAAACAAAAAATATTTTTTAACACGTTGGCAATAGTAGGGTTTCAAACAACTTGGACATATGCGCGAATTAACGTAAGTGGCACGACAAAATCGTCTCGCGTTCTATAAACGCTTTTTATTTCTCACTCGTCCACCGGTCGTCTAGTCGCGAGTTGGGCGAGTCGCGTTCTATAAACAGGCTGTTAAATTGCTTTAGAAGTAAATGTAATAAAATTCAAACAATATTACAATTATTGGAAAATTTCAAGATAAATTGAATTGGAGAAAAAAAATGCAAAATAAAACAGATGGTGGGAGTTAAACAATAACTTTCAATTGTACTGTGAGGTGAGATTGATTTTCTTAATGTGACGCCACACAGCGAATGTCACAATCAATTTATTGGAAACCGAGTTTGGAGAACGTGCTATCTCACGAAATGGTCTAGTCGATTGGCCGCCTCGGTCGTACGATTTGACGCCGTTAGACTATTTCTTGTGGGGCTACGTCAAGTCTATGGTCTATGCCAACAAGCTAGCGACGAATGATGAACTTCGTACGAATATCGAACGTGAAATTGCAGCAGTATCGGCTGATTTATGCTTGAAAACCGTCGAAAATTGGGTTCAGCGTCTGAATTTCTGCAAGCGTAACCGTGGTGGCCATGCAAAAGAAATCGAGTTCCATACATAATGGTATCGAAGGTACTTTCACAGGAATAAAGAATTTTATTGATATCCAAAACCGTTTTTGTTTTATTAAAAAAAAAACTTTTGTAGCGCTCTTATTTAAAAACCCGATATGATGCAATTGAATAAGCATTAAATAAATATCTCCCTTCTCTTCGAGACTTGACCCTGAGGATATTGATATCCAGAGTCTGATATTGATCCGTGCGTTAGGATGATTTGAAAGTGCGAAGAGTTGCCAATTGTATGTTCTTTGTGTTAAATGCACGGTTAGTTTTGGTTTTAGCGGTAGGAACTTGGGCCCAAGGACTTGTGGGAAAAACTTAAATAAGGATCCCTCTGAACTGCATTTCAAACGGAATTTGGTATGTAAATTCTGAAAATTTTTTGCTTTTTTCTTAAATATGAAAAAAAGAGTTTTATGTTTTTGTACAACATTTTTTCTCGAAATCAATACTTACGAGTATAAAAGATTTATTCTTTTAAGTGATTTTCGGTAGTGGGTCTTATATGTACCTATCGTTATCAAAAATTCTGAATATATGAAACATATTTGTGTTGAATTTTGCATATCCCACCTTTAAATTAATTGGCCAATGGATACAAAACATTGAAGTCAATGACATGCATATTCCAAATATATGCCAAAATTAACCTTGAGTGACTAGTGGACTAAACGGACTCGTTGACATGAGCAGACTAATAGAATTGGACAGCAAAACTGGTGGAGATTTTTACGAACCCGTCATCCCCAATATTTCAGGAGGAAATCTGCATCTTCATTTGTGGTACAGAATGATTGAGGAGACAATTCATACTGGGGCCAGAACTTTTCTTTGGTATTCCTTAGAGATTTTACAAAGAAAAATCATAATTTTGAGCTTAATTCATGAACTTAGCATATCTTTTCGGATCATTTGGCTTAGGGTACCTTTAGTCAAAATTTATTATTTAATTAATTAAAATTGTTACTTAAATTCCATTGAGCCACTATTGCCTCAATAAATCTAAAACGTTCCTATCTAAAAACAGTATGTTAATCTCCTTGCATTGTTTCTTCAATATTACATCAAACTTATTTATACACTACTCGTATTGCTAAAATATTATGAATTAATGTATTAATGTTTGTCTGCTGTTTGAATTTATTTTTAAGTGACTTCTTTCTGTTGGCATATGAAATGGGTAATGGTCGACATTTAATCAAATTTCGACACTTAATAGAATAACAATTCTATATTTAAATGTTTCTGTTGTTGCATTTTTATGCCGGTCATAACTTTGCCAATAACAATATAAATGTCGTATTTGTGTTATATAACCATTTTATTCATTCGAAGGGCATTAAAGCAAAATCTAAATGATGTGAAGACGTGCTTTAAATGTCTCCACTATAGTGTGAGTGGAGAATTATAAATTTACACCCTTCGACTACCTGCGGAAGTACTAGCCGCCACTCTCAATTCATAAAACACTGTTGCTTTAGATACTGGTAGGAAAGTAATAAAACCATTCATGATCTGCATGAACAAAATGAAAAGAATAATGTTATAGCTTAAATTATAACAAAAATAAATACACTTTTTAACAACCAAAAACCTACAATCCTACAAGCGCTTCTTTCTATAACCCAGTAAATTGTACTTACGAATATACATATATGTTTGTACCTTTTCTGGTTGAAATTAAGAAATTCCAAATTGTATTGTGAAACTAAAAAGTGTAATTGAGAAAGTAGCTTAGGTTAAATTATGTCAGCAGGCGCCCATAATCATACAATCATACACTTAGGTCCATTCATTGGTCCTTTCGTATTGCCTGAAAATATAAGAGATAGATGAAAGGGAAGGAGGTTAATAGACACAGATAGTAAGTAAACATAGACAAAAGAGAAATGAGAAAGTGTCGGGTCAAAAAGTTCTTTAGAGATTAAGATGGAGTAAACACTCCGATTCGCTCAACGAGCAAATACATAGTTCCACTATAAAGGAAAGGATTTGAATGTCAAATCACGGTAGCCGATTACTATTCCTAATGAAGGCGTTGATATGCTCTAATTTTAAATCTGATATCTCAGATAGATGATGAAAGGATGGTTGTCCAAGAAAGGTGTTACGGCAAATACTCATTGTACAATGACAGAGAAAATGAGAGATTGTTTCCTCCTCTTCCTCTGTTGGGTAGACCTTGTATTTTGTCATGGTTACCGAAATGTGGGAAAGTAGAATTTGTATGCAATTTTTCAAATATTTTTTACTTATAAAATACAAAACACGATTTTGAGTTACAAACCTAATAAAAAAATTTATTGTATATTCTCAATATTAATTTACATTTCTTTAATTCATAAATTCTCTGTAGTGAAATGTTTGCTGGGTGTAAAACAATTTCGAATCAACAGCAAAATCACATTCTCAAACACACATACATATACATACTCGTATATTCACTAAAACTATTTTTCATTTTTATATTCTGCCGCTACTGTTTCCTTTATTATTTTATTTTTATTTTGCTAAACAAACATTGTATAAAAATTAATGTTGAATAAGCATTTTTATTTTCGTTTTTATTATTTTTATTTGAATTCGTTTTCTACGGGTTTTTTTCTTTATTTTTCGCGGCGTATTTTTTTTTTTTTTTTTGATGTTGTATTGTTTGTCCTTTTTTATGTTTCCAGTTTTATTTTAGCTCAGCAAGTGTTGTTGTATTGCGAAACATGTCCTGCACACAGGATTTCATTTATTTATTTGTTTGGATTATGTATTAGTGTGGTACGTGTGTGTGTGTGTATTTGTATTGTTTGTCCTGTTAGAAAGCATTTGTATTGCTGTTTTCTGTTTGGTTGTTGCAAGGTCTGTCACATGTACGCCAAATTTTTTACGTCTTCTTTTATGTTGACTTTTATGCGCTCTAACCAAGGTATTTTAGATCTTGAACAATGACCAGCATTTAAATGTATATCCCTGCAATAAACTTAGATAAATGCGATAAAAACACAAATAACCAACCAACATTTGGCAGTTGTGAGCTATTTTATGAAGTTTCTTTATAAATATGTATTAAAACTGACATTTTGTTATCTTTGTGTTTAGCACTCTTTTGCTAATTCATTTCGTTTAATTTTACAAAATTATATTACATATTTGTGTTTATGGCTTCATTGTCGCCATCGTCGTTAAATCTTGTTTTAGTACAACAAAAGAAGATTGCAACGAATTCCCGGTTGTTACGAACGGTATTAGGAAAACCACTAAAATGGTTTTTACATTATTAAAAAATTTTCAAAATTAAAATTCATATAAAAATATTACTATCAAAAATGATTATTTAAAGCATGGATGGGAATAAGGACATATAAACAATTTTTGTTATTAGTATTACAAGTTATACATAGTTCGAGTTACTATTTGCCAAAATATGCGACTGATATTTGGTTAAAGTAGAATAAGTATATAAAGAGAACACTAATACCAGCACAACGTCTACGAATTATTCTGCTGTATTAAGAAAATCAGTATTAGAAATGTGTTTCGTGCTCTTAGAGCAACATATTGCTTGCATCATTGAGCTTCCCAATCCACTATTACCACGACCATTGGCAACGGAAGAGGTTACATTCAGTCTTCATCGACTTCCACCTGTAGCAATTCTATAAAGTCTCATCGAATATTGAAAATTCCGAATTTAAATGAATCTAAACCTACAGTCACATTTGGCAAATATTTACTCAAAAAAGCGTAACCACTGGTTTTAGCACAAATTTGTCTGACGTTGTTTTCTCTTACAAGAGTTTTGCAAGATCAAACAGCATCTAATAAATTAAAATTAAATATTTATTGTTGGCCTAAATAAAAAAATATTTTTTTAATAAATAAACGAGTTTAAATATTTGTTATTTAATGGTTACGTCTTTTTCGGCAAATATTTGCCAAGTGTGATCGTACCTTAAATGAATCATTCCATATACATATAAAAAATTTAATTTCATAAAACAGCACTAAACTTTAACAACGATCAAACATTTGAAACATTTTAATGTTTTAAAATTTGCTTATAAAATGGAAGAACTTACTTTATTGTTACAACTAACGATTCGTTTTAATTTTCTTTACAGACTGCAAACAACTGCAATAAATTTTTCAAAATCATAAAACAGGATATTTCTAAGGGGGCTGGTTGGACCGATTTCAACCATTTATTCGGAATATCTTTCAAATTGCGCACAATGTTTACATGGACAATCAGCTGAACTTACGACATCACCTTTGAAAGTACATTGCCGCGAATAATCTTCACATGTAACTTGAAATACTTGACGCTAAAAACGTTTAGAAAGCTATAAACGCGTTGACGCTAAAAAGCGAGTTGTGGACCACTTAAGTTTCCAACAGCAATTCTTGCATTTCATTTCATTTCGATTATTTGTTTTTGTTATTTTATTAAGAAGAATAATTAAATATCTTTTGTTATTATTATTACATTATTTTGTTATTACAATTATAACTACATACATATAAACATTGTTTTCAATAAATGAATTTAAAAAAATAATTAAACTTTTTTACTTCGTCAGGAAAGTTGCTTAGGTTTCGAACAACACTATATATAGAATTAAAGATCTAAAACTTTTTACCACTCCAGCCTATGCGGTCTTTTTTGGACTTTAATATTAGCAATAACAATTTGCTACAAATTCTACATAAGAATTATTTGTCTCTAATCTTAACTTGATAACGATTGCATAAAAGATGTATGCGTATTTAAGTAATTTGCGGAAGTGGGAGCTATAATCAAATTTAGACCAATATTCTAACAATATCCATTAATTTGATTGTTATATACATAGAGCGTTTACTATGCATTGACGCTAATATTGTTTAAAAAAATATTTTATTGTATATACTTCAAGTGTAAATTTAAAACAAAACAAGTTAGAGTACAATATTCGGCTGTGCCGAATCTTAAATACCCTCCACATAAACATAATAAGAAATACAAAAACTACACTGGTTATAGGACTAGAATATGCTTATTCTGTGTTTTTATGCAGTATTAGTGGAATTTTTTTTAGTATTTTATATATTGTTTGAAAGACAATTTTACTACTTATCTTATTTTCATAACAATCAAATAATTAAAAAAACATTTTTCCATATTCAGCACAAGTTAAAAACAGAGTATAAAAAAAGTTATAAGGTGACGCTTATTTTGCTTGAATCTCAATAACATTATTTAAGAATTGTATGGTTGGTTGTTATACTCGGAAGTGGCCTTAATCCGGCAGTTATTGCCAATCCAGTAGCATATATGCCGTAAAACCGATATTAGTATGATTTCTAGATGAATTTTTGATCTATATAAAAGTGGGTTGAATTGTTTTTCGGAAATGGTTCTTATATGACAGCTATGACAAATCATGGACCGATCTTCTTGAATTTCGGAACAGAGGAGTTTATGTATATGAATTGAATTTCAAGATAATAACGATATATTTCAGATACGTATTAGTATTAACGAGAATTTCGGAAGTGGACCTTATATGGGGGACATGGTCAAATATGAGCCAAAATCCCCAAAATTCTGCATTATGATCTGTGTATGTATATGCAAATTATTTATATGAAGTTTTGGGTCGGTACCGATATTTATAAGATATATATATATATATAAAGATTAATTAATTTTTCGGATGTGGTCCTTATATGGTAGCCATGACCAATTATGGGCCGACCAGTATAAAATTTAGTAAGACAATTTATTTACCTATAAGGATTGGACATATGAAATTGACATGTGTAATATGTAATTTTAATATTTTAACATTATTTATACCAGTTTTATACGTATTTAAGAGAATTTTGGAAGTGGACTTTGTATGGGGCCTTTGGTCAAACATGAACCGAACTATAAAATAGTTAGTTTTGCCAATTGTATTTGTATGAAACTTAGTTTTGTTGAATTTTGTATCAATATTTCAATTTATTATATTTGTATTGGGGCTATGAGAAATCATGGACCTATTCATACAATTTTCCTCACGCTTTCTTCTTTCATGATATAAAGAATGTATACAAAATTTCATGGTATCATATGTAATATATTTGAAAAAATTGCAAAAAAATCGATAAAAATATCAAATTTTTATGGAGGTTGTCTGACATTTTCGTCCGTAACTCTGGTTCTCCTTCACCGATTTTTCTGATTTTCAACACCAAACTGCCTGAGAAAATACAAAACAGACTTCTGGAAATTCTGTGAAGTTAAATTGTGTATTTTGGACGTGAGAGTGTTTTACACGGACGGACAGACAGACGGAAATAGCTCAATCGACTTAGAATTTCATAAGGATCCAGAATATATATATTTTGTTGGGCCTCAGATGAATAGCTACTAACAAAGTTTAAAATGGAATGCCATACGTTATATACCCTCATTCACCACTTATGGTGGTGGAGGATATAATAAATTGTTAAATACGTTAAGCAAAATATAACTCATTAACAAAAACTAGAAAAATAAGGAATATAAATAAAATAATATATAAGATTTTGTTTGTAGTTCCTGTCATCCTGTATTACAGCATTTAGCTTATCCTTGCAAGAAATATTTCATTGCCTAATTTTCATGTTCACATATTTCCATATGCTCCATTGGATTGAGGTCTGGAGACTGCGGAGGATGATCTGAAGTTTTTGGACAATGATTGAGCAACCACTTTTTCACAGTTTTGGAGGTATCCTTTGGATCTTTGTCCTGTTGGAAAATCCTATTCTGCGCTAGTTCGAATTTCTCTACACTAGGGGTTACTTTTTTCTAAATATTGAGATAATCTTCCTTTTTCCTTGTATATTCTATAAATGTAAAATTACCGACCACTGATGCCACCATAGAACCCCATACGATTACTGAGCCGCTACCATGTTTAACCGTCTTTGTTAACGTATTTATTTAACTATTGATAACGATTTTTAAAACAGAGTTATGCGCATTTAGGTGATTTACGGAAGGAACCTTATATGGGAGCTGTGGCCAAATATGAACCCACTTCCAACTTGATTATTTTCTGAAGTGGACTTTACATGGGGGATAGGTTGAATATGAACTGATGCAAAAAATATGCTTTTCTATCGGCAGTTTTGTACCATATTCTGCCATATTCTGGAAAGACATTTGTATGGGCACTAAGAAAAATTGTAAACCGATTCGTACCATTTTGAGCAGGACTTGTCCTTCTATAATAAAAATAAAGTGTTCAAAGTCGTACCTTCAACAGACGGACGTATTTAGATAGTCTTAGAATTTATATCATAATATACTCGTATTGTTACGTTTTACCCTTTTAAAGACGGTGGTTTATTTGCTTTAAATAAACCGGATTATTTTTAATTGCAAAATAAAGGCGTCAGGTAGTTTCAAGAAAATATGTATAACGAGTCTTTATTAATTTAAATGTACACAAAAGCAATTGTAAATGAGAGTGTTTATTTACAATTGTTTTTGTTTTTTACACACTATATTACGGTTTAGGAACACACTTAAATTAAAGTTTGAGAACGCTTGATGTTCATTGAACAATGTGTTGGATCATATCATATTGATCCTTTATATACTTATATATAATAATAATAATACTACTAATAATAATAAATGAATTTTATACTACTACCCTAATATTAAGAAGTAATTTAAGTCGTAAACCCTTACAGCTTACAATGTTAAGTGTAACGGGTTTGCTGAAAAATAGCTTTAAGGAAAAGTAGGCTTTTCTTGTACATAAAGGATAAATAAAGACTTGCAATTTTGAATCTAAATCCTTCGGTTGTGTTTTTATTTAATTTTTTACCAGTGCCCACAATTAAAATTTTAAATTATAAATTAATTAATTTAAAAACTATCCAAAAAATATTGGATAAACATTTTGGCGCCCGAGCAGGGACTAGTGAAATTAATAAAAATACAGTGATTTAATAAGTTAATTTAAATCAAAAAACAATTAAAAGGGTGAAGTGTTGTTTTACATATAATAAAACACACTAAACAAACAATAAAAACAAGTGAAGTGTTGTTTAAAAGAAGTTTAGTACAAACTAATAAATAAAACAAAACACATAAAAAACACTAAAGTAATAAATAAACAAACAAACAATAACAACAACAACATCTACCACCACTGGACATATTCATCAATTCTCCTAAATATTACTGATGCCTCGTCGTTGCCGCTGTATCATTTGTTGAGCTGAGAGAAACCAGGGGAGTAATTCCGAAACTGAACCAGAGGTAACAAGTGTAAAAAATATTTATTGTGTTCGACTTGCAAAGCGAATTAATAATTTTTGATTAAATTACAAAAATCTCTTAAATTTTATTAAATTAAAAATTTAAGGTTATAGGTATATAACACAAATATTTTTTACACTTTTAAAGTTTGTGAAACAATTTATTTATTTAATATTTTTATAAAAAATAAACCACCCTTAAAAGTGAAAGTGTTAATTGTGTTAATAAACATATATACACACACACGTACATATAATTTAGTCTCTTTTGTTATTCAGAGACAAATAAATAATTTATTCATAATTCGTAGTGCCGCCGGTATTATTATCGTTGTAATAATTTTAATTTTATTAAAATTACACAAAAAATATTCGCGAGTGTTAATTTCATTTATTGTAAATAAATTAATTAATATTTTCTTAAATTTTTCTTTGTTTTTTCATTCGTTGTTTTTCAATTTACTTAGATCAGTTTTCCATTCCATACGTTCTTATACCACTTGTATTAATTTATATACAACAGCTGTTAACAGTGTAGTGCATTCACACTAGCATCGAAAAGTTATATTTCGTACAAGTTTAGAAAATCGATTGATTTGTATGTTCACACTAGCATCGAAAAATTTAATTGTATATTATTATAAAATAATTACTGACTAGTGTGCTAACGATAACTTTAAACATTGTATTATAACTTTTATTAAATAATAAACGATTTTTCTTGGTAAAATAAATAAATTAAAATATTTTATTTTTACCAAAGGCTGAACTAAGTGGATATTAAGAGAAATTAAATAAAATAATTTTAATTTGGAAATTTGGAATTGATCTAGCTTAAATTGTGAATAATAAAGAAATATTAGAAAAATTATAAGAAAAATAGTCCGAATATTGTGTAACCGGTGAGATATTTATTAAATTAAATATTTCTTAAAGGAAATAAAATTTTATTATCCAAAGCAAGAATTTAAATTATTTTTCATATATTTTATTTGCCAATAAATTAATTTGGTAAATTTACTTAGTTTTCTGCTTCGAGAAATTAGTTGAGAATTATATTCATTATGACTAGCAAAAAACGCCAAGATTCTCCTTCCAGAACGGAAAATTTAGGAAAAATAATAACGAAGAAAGCAAAGGTTGTACAAAATATTGTAAGAATTCGTCAGTCTATTACGGAAAAGACTATTTCTTTTAATCCAATTGAATTAGAATGTAGACTTGACATTTTAAAGACATATATAGACCAAGCAATGAAGTTTCAGTCAGAAGTGGATAATTTAGATCCCGATAATGACGATAGAGCTGAGCTTGAGGACATTTGTGTGACCACCAAATCAATGTTTTTGAGTCTTTTATCTAAAAATAGAAGGACAAGCGTGCCTGAAACTTCTTTCAGTTTTCAGTCACATCAATCAAGACTACCAAATATGAAGCTCCCTAAATTCAGCGGAAAATATTCCGATTACAAAAACTTTATGAGCTTATTTGAGAACCTGGTCCACAATGATCCGACGTTGACAGACATTGAAAAATTTAACCATTTGATATCATGCTTGTCCGAAGAAGCTTTAGGAACAGTGAAAGCATTTCAGATTTCAGAACAAAATTACCCCAAAGCATTGGCCAGTTTGAAGAAGGTTTATGATAATGAATGTTTGATATTTTTTGATAATATCTCTAAACTTTTCGATCTACCAGAGATCGCAAAACCTTCGGCTTCTGCTTTGCGAAGCATGATCGATACAGTTTCTGCTATCTATGATTCTTTGTTGTCTATAGGTGATGATAAGAAAATAACAAATGCTATTTTAATACATTTAGTGATGTCTAAAGTAGATCCAGTGACCAAATCTAAGTGGGAAGAACAGCTTGACTTCGAAAGGCTGCCACTATGGTCAGACTGTGAATCCGCTTTGAACAAACGGTATCAGCATATTGCAGCTGATGAATCTTCAAGTTCAAGGCCGAGGTTGAATAAAACTAAAACAGAAGAATCTATTAAGAAAAATAATAAAACATCACTAAATTGTACAAAATCAAAGCAATCTGCTGACAAATGTTTATTTTGCAAATCTAATCAGCATTTAATAAATAATTGCCCTTCCTTTACTGCTGAACCTGTACTTCAAAGATTTGATTTTATCAAATCTGTATCAGCATGTATAAATTGTCTGAAAAAAGGACATACAGTAGCAAAATGTACTTCATCGAAGTGTAGAATTTGCAGTGGTTCTCATAACTCACTACTACACAGATACAGTACGAATTCAAGTTCAAATAATAGTATGACAAATAACTACTCCGAACAGCCTTCAACTTTTAATGCTTCTGTAAATTATTCATCATCAGACGATAGAATTGTTCTAGCAACAGCTGTGGTAAGAGTAAGAAATAGTTCTGGTCAATTTATACCAGCAAGAGCTCTTTTAGACTCCGGTTCTCAACCTAACTTGATAACTGAGGAACTTGCACAGCTACTTCGAATAAAACGAGAAGGAGGCAGATTGAATCTAAGTGGTATTAGCGCAACAAATTCATTTTCAAAATCTTGTTTAAATTTAACTGTCGCGTCGAGGGTTAACTCTACTCAATTTACTTCAAAGTTCTGGGTATTGAGTTCAATAACGAATATGCAACCTGATCACAAATTAAATACAACTAGCTTAAATATTCCTAGGAATATCGAATTAGCTGATCCTTGCTTTCAAAAACCGCAAAAAATTGATTTATTAATTGGCGCAGAAGTTTTCTTTGACTTAATGAGTGTTGGTCAAATAAAATGTGGCCCGAGCCTACCAATTCTTCAAAAAACATCGCTTGGTTGGATTGTTACTGGAAAGTATAATCAATCAATGGGCTCTAGCGTCAATAATAAAGTATTTCATTTAAGTACACCGATAGAAAATGAGAGCAATGTTGATTCAATTGTTAAACAATTTTGGGAATTGGAAGAAATTCCGAAAGAATCAACGAAAATATATTCTGAGGAACAGCAAGAATGTGAGGAAATATTTAGAAGTTCAATTCGGCGTTTATCGTCAGGACGATTTGAAGTCTCTTTGCCTTTCAAATCTGATACTAAATTGTTAGGATCCTCTTTCGAAACCGCTAAAAAGCGATTTCTTTCGCTGGAACGAAAACTTTCGAAAGATACCAGTATGAGACAAATGTATCATGAATTCATGAAAGAGTATTTCGACTTGGGTCACATGTCAATTGTAGATAATATACCAGATTTTCCTCATTACTTCATTCCACATCAATGTGTTTTGCGACCTCAGAGTACAACTACTAAACTTCGAGTAGTTTTTGATGCTTCATGTCGAACTTCTTCACATGTATCACTTAACGATTTGTTAATGGTTGGTCCCACAGTTCAAGAAGAATTATATTCGACATTGATCCGTTTTCGATTCCATAAATACGCAATCACTGCAGATATTGAGAAAATGTATCGTCAAGTAGTAGTTGGCGAAAATGATAGAAATTATCAATTAATCCTTTGGAGGCAGAATCCATCTGATAATTTAAATGTATTTCGACTAAACACTGTGACATATGGCACAGCGTCTGCACCATTTCTAGCTATCAGATGTTTGATTCATTTAAGCGACTTAAACAAAGAGACTTTGCCTGTCGGTTCAAAAGTTATTCGCAGTGATTTCTATGTTGATGATTTGTTAACTGGTGGTGAAAGCTACCAAGAGCTTAATACTATTCGTAGCCAGGTTACTGACATTTTAAGTTCAGCTGGTTTTAAACTCACGAAATGGTTTTCAAATCATCCCGAATTCATAAGTTCGTTAAAAAATGAAAAATTATTGCATAGTGATTCCGATTCAGCTAAGGCTCTCGGCATTCATTGGGTTCCGAAGAATGATTCATTTAAGTTTCATTTGGAAGATAATTTTCAAAATCTGAAAGCAACAAAAAGAAACATTTTATCGGTTTCTTCTAGATTATTCGATCCTCTCGGACTTTTATGCCCAATTATAACTAAATCCAAAATGTTATTACAAGAACTTTAGATTCAAAAACTTGACTGGGATGAATCTATTCCCATGAGACTAAATACTTCATGGGAAAATTTCAAATCTAATTTAATGGAAATTGATTCAATTACAATCCCAAGATTCGTACATACAACTTCAACAGCAAAAATACAAATTCATGGATTTGCTGATGCTTCAATTCGAGCATATGGGTGTTGCTTATACATTAGAAGTTCTGATGCTAACAAAACCGTATCAAGGCTGCTAACAGCTAAATCTAAAGTTGCTCCACTCAAGACCAAATCTCTTCCGAGACTTGAGTTGTGTGCTGCACACTTATTAGCTAAGTTGTGGACTCGAATTAAGTTAATGATGAGCTTTGAAATCGAGAGTGTTAATTTCTGGACTGATTCAGAAATTACACTACACTGGATAAAGACACATCCGTCCTCACTCACAACATTTGTATCGAATCGAGTTGCTGAGATCCAGGAATGTTCAGACGAAGTTTCATGGCGCCATGTGCCAACTAAACAAAATCCGGCTGACATTGTATCAAGAGGATGTGATGTTAATGAATTAAAAAATTCCATTTGGTTTGAAGGACCTTCGTTTTTGCTAAGCGATAGTTCGAAATGGCCTGTTAACAAACATTTTACTTTAACAGAGAACCAAAAAATGTTAGAAAAGAAGAAAATGAATGTATTTCTAGCAGTAGAGGATTCACAAAACTATTTGTTGGATCTAATGGAAAAATATTCTTCATACAAAAAGTTGCTCCGAGTAACTTCCTTTGTATTCAGATTTGTTGATATTCTGAAAAAACGTAAAATATGTAAAGATTCTGTACCTACTGCAAAAGAGTTAAAATGGTCATTTTTACGACTTGTAGAGACAATCCAGAAATGTAATTTTTCCGAGGAGATTATTAAGATGCAAAAATCTCTTGTCTTGCCTTCAAATATTCACAAATTGACCCCATTTATACATACATTCGAAGATGAAAAGAGAAAGTTTTCACTAATAAGGGTAGGTGGGAGATTGCTAAATGCAAATTTGGAATATAATACCAAATTCCCACTATTATTACCGAAAAGAAACAGCTTTGTCACACTCTACTTACGAAATCTTCATTTCGACAATTGTTATGCTGGAACAAAAGCTCTTATATCTCTTTCAAGAGAAAACATTTGGCTCATAAACGCCAAAGAAGAGTGTAGTAGAATAGTTCGAAAATGTGTACATTGCTTCCGCTATAAACCAAAACTCATGTCCCAAGTAATGGGAAACTTACCCACTAATAGAGTGAGAGCTACTCGACCATTTTTAACGGTTGGAGTAGACTTTTGTGGTCCTATCAAAGTTTCATTGAGAATTCGTGGTAGAACCCCTTTAAAAATGTATATAGCGGTTTTCGTGTGTTTCACTTCTAAGGCGGTACATTTAGAATTAGTGTCTGATCTATCGACTGATGCTTTTCTTCTTTCTTTTAAAAGGTTTGCTGCCAGGAGAGGACTACCGCAAACGGTGTATTGCGACAACGCGACGAACTTCGTCGGGGCGAGCCGAGTTCTCAGAGAACTTCAGCAGGGGTTCGACAGGAGTCGACAAGCCGTCGAATCGTTCGCAGCGTCATCCGGGGTGAGGTTCAGCTTCATACCACCCCGGGCACCCCACTTCGGCGGGCTGTGGGAAGCCGCCGTCAAGCAAGCGAAGTTCCTGCTTCTACGAGCCGTGGGCAATGCATCGCTAACTCAAGAAGAAATGGCAACAATGCTCGCAGAAGTAGAGGCGGTGCTCAACAGTCGCCCAATAGCACCGCTGTCTCCAGACCCGAGCGACGGAGAAGCGCTGACACCAGCACACCTACTAATCGGCGAGGGTCTGCGTTCGCAGCCGCTAGAATCCGCAGAAGACGTGAGAGGCAGCGCGGGGAAGTTATGCAAGCGATGGCGTCAGCTATGCGCTCTCAAGCAGACATTCTGGCAGGCTTGGTCTCGCGATTATATTCTGGGGCTTCAAGGCAAGGCGAAATGGAGCCACGAGATCCCCAACCTCGAAGTCGGTCAAGTGGTTATAATCCACGAAGACAATTACCCGCCACAGCAATGGTTGACCGGGAGAGTCGTCAAGGTCATCGAAGGCGAAGACGGCAAGGTCAGGGTGGCGGAGGTCAAGACAAGAAACGGCGTATATAGACGCCCAATCCATAAATTGGCTCCACTACCACTTCTTTGAAGACTTTCAGTCCTTCAATGGGGCCGGAATGTTGGATCATATCATATTGATCCTTTATATACTTATATATAATAATAATAATACTACTAATAATAATAAATGAATTTTATACTACTACCCTAATATTAAGAAGTAATTTAAGTCGTAAACCCTTACAGCTTACAATGTTAAGTGTAACGGGTTTGCTGAAAAATAGCTTTAAGGAAAAGTAGGCTTTTCTTGTACATAAAGGATAAATAAAGACTTGCAATTTTGAATCTAAATCCTTCGGTTGTGTTTTTATTTAATTTTTTACCAGTGCCCACAATTAAAATTTTAAATTATAAATTAATTAATTTAAAAACTATCCAAAAAATATTGGATAAACACAATGAATCACAATAAACACACTTCATTTGATTGATAAACATACTGTACTCGTATGTTGACACCCGCCATTAATAGAATTTCGTAACAATATTAACATTTTGCTTTACGACCAATATTTGGATGTGTTACAAATGCAATGAGAAACTTAATACGACGTCTGATCAAAAAATAACCGTTATTTTCAAATTGAGGAGATAAAAGAAATATCGAAACAGGAGCTGTTGGCGATTCCAAAAAGCGCGTTTCAGAAGTTTTTCGAGGATTGGAAAAAAGCTGGCATAAGTGTATTATATCTGAGGGGGATTACTTTGAAGAGGACAAGATAGTTGTTGATGAATAAATAAATACTTTACGAAAATATTGAAAATAATGCTTATTTTTTGATCAGACCTCGTACATCCTCATCTTTTTTATCGTATGTACAAAAAAACATGATTAAAAACGCCGAACTTGAAGCTATTTGGGATTTTATTTAGTAAAGCTTCTAAGGGAATAATATTATATTTTTACATAAAAACTCAGTTCAAATATATGTAAAAATATTTTTTAGCTTGAAAATTTATATTTCATCTTGCAACTTGAGACATTTTAGGATTACTTGACAAAATATTTCGAATTGGAAATTAAAAAAACATTGAAGCTCATTCTGCAATAAATACATTTATATACTATAGGTGTGTATGTAATACGTTGAACGCAATACTCCCTTCATTAGATTGTACTGTATATGACAGCAGTAAAATATGAAAATATTAAATATTTTTTTGTTAATACATACATATATCGAATGTTGAAATCTGAACAAATAAGTTATAAAGCAATAAAATGCTTTCTATACAATATATGTATTTGCATAAAGTTCATTTTCAGTAAAAATACGTTCCTGTAAAGTAAATTCATTTCATATTGTATGTAAGTTCACTTACATATACATACAGTGGCTGGCCAAATTATTAGTTACACTTATTAATTATGATTCAACCGCATTTAATACGTATATAAATTTATTTCTTGTACCAGATGTTTTCGTATTTTCATTCTGGTAATACTGTTATATTTTGTTCAGTGTCAACAATGATTGGTGACATTAGAGTGCAGTTGTAGATCATTATCTGTCATTCTGCTCTGAAGTGTGAAATATGCAATTTTGATTAAATTTATTAAAGTCTGGCATCACGATGAATAACTAAAAGAAAACGTTCAAAAATGCATTCAGAGCATGTCAAAAAGGGTGCAAGCTGTAATTGATGCCAAAGAAGGTTCTACGAAATATTAAGATTTTTTTTTCAAAAAATTTTGTAATATTTCTTTTCCTCAAATATATATTTTTAAAACAAAAGAATTTATTTTTAATTGAATTAGAAACACTTAATTTACCTAAAAGAACAAATAAAAGTATAAATTAACACTATTTTAAAATGTTATACGGCTTCAAACTAAACAATTTTGCATGTGTAACTAATAATTTGGCCACCCACTGTACATCAGAATTGGCAAACATGGTACAATTGTACTTTTTTTTTTGATACATTTTAGACTCAGCTGGTACAATTTCAATACTGCCTCATAAATATTTGGTATTCAAGATGAAATACTCGTAGATAAATATATAATTTAAGTTACCAATTGTGTAAGAGTGCAAGCACAGAGATGAACATTTTGGAACTGATATCCAAATCATCTTAAAATATGCGTATAAAAAGAGATCGAAAAATGGGAGCCTCAAAATAATTATTTCACATTAAATGATTCTAAGACTGAATTCAAAAACGAAAGCTTAAAAATTTGTTAATCAGGGTTTTAATGTAACTTTATTTTTGAATTTAACTTTTTTATTTCTCAAATACATTCTTAAAATAATAAATCAAGAATGCGCGAACATATGCATATTTTTACCAATGTTAAATGTAATGATTAAATTAGAAATTCACATAAGCTTTTGATTTCCAGTGAAATAAATATCATTAACTAAAAACTACACTGGTTATACGACTAGAATATCTGTATTTATACCCTTCACCACCATAAGTGGTGAATGATGGTATATAAGTTTGTCATATCGTGTGTAACACCGAGAAATACTCATCTGAGACCCGACAAAGTCAATAGTATAATTCTTATATACTTTTAGCTGATCTGTGTAAAATTCCGGTTCGATATGGATGTTCATGCAGGTTAATGAGTTTTCGGGAGAAGTCCTCATAATCATGAAATTCTGTTCGATGAATTATGTATGAGAATTATTTTTGTTGAATTTGAAAGTAATAATGATTTTTATAAAAGGTGACCTTTATATGACGACTATGGTCAAATATGGACCAATCATCATTAAATTGGGTGTGAATATTTCTACATATGACACAAATAGTATACACACTTATTATAAATATGTAAGTTGTCTTTAAAACATATCTTTATTGTAAATTCTTTTCTGTTAACATTGTAAACTAAATTTATGGATGGTAAATATTTTTCTACACTTGTGTGCATTGTGTAGATAAGAAAATGGACCCTTTTCTACAAACATTAGAGATAAGAATAAGTGCCCAGCGTCACGTAGGCATGCTTACTATACTTAGATCCTAGATTCGTATAATTAGTACTTGAGAATGACTAAAATTTAAATAAAATTAATATCTTACAAATACAAGACAATCCAAAAACCTATTTTCCATCCCTGACATACATATACATATATTTAAGGGTTAATATGTTTTTAATACATTATTTACTTACGTGTATATTAAGTAAAAATGTAAGTTGTGTTTGTAGGTATTGCCCCAAATCGAGAAAAACTTTTACAATATTTGGAAATTTATGAAAGTAAACAGAAACACTTTGAGTGAGAATAGAAAAACGAGATTGTAGAAATCAAAATTAACTTGTCTACAGGTTTATTACATTTTTAAACAGCCCGTGTAAAACACGTAGAAATTACAACATCCAAATGCAGCAAAGTAGACTAAAGCGGAACACAGCAGTTGAGTAGAAATGAAAAACTTTTTAACATTACAATAAACACAAAGTTGAAGTTGACGTGGGAAACGAAAAAAGTGAAACTTTGCTAATAAAAATCTTTGTTTGTTGTTTAAGAACATTTTCTCCCCTGCATGCAATACACTATGAATTTGTATCAATTCAAACTTACAAACAAGACTTATGAGGTCAAACTGTTACAGGTTAGGTTGCCTGAAAAAATGTTACAACTTTAAATTGTCAACTTTATATAAGAAAATATTATTATTAATATTAAGCGAATTTCTTTCACAAAGATTTATTTTTTGTTTGTTTTCGTTTTACTCTGTTTGGCATTTTAATTAACTTGAAGTAGAATACATGTAGAACATGTATTAATTTTATATACACAAATTTACTTCAATATAAAATCAATTTATACAATTAATATCAATTGTAATCAAAATTAAAGTTAATTATTTACTGGCCAATATCACGATATTTCAATTTATTGCTTGTGTGAGCTACATGTACATTATGTATGTACAATAAAGTATATATATTCTTGGACATTCTAAGTCGATTGAGCCATGTTCGTCTGTCTGTCTGTCTGTCTGTCTCTGTAAAACACTCTCACGTCCAAAGGACACAACAGAAATTAACAAAGTTTACAAAAAACCGTCTATAGTTGTCCTAAGCAGTTTGGTATTGAAATTGATAATTTTAAACATTTGTCTTGCTATATTTTTAAATATATTGCAAATAATACCATACAATTTTGTATACAGCATTTTTATGATAAAAGAAGAACGTATGAGGAAAATAGTAAGAATAGGTCCATGATTTCTCATAGCCCCCATATAAAAATCTTTCTGAAATATTGCTCAATTGTACATAAATGCCTATAAAATTGGAATATCAATACAAAATTCAGCAAAAATAAGTTTCATGCAAACAGAAATCGCAAAACTAATTTTTTTTAGTTTGGTCCATGTTTGACCATTTTTTTTTTTTTTGCGTGTGAGTTAGGGTTTAAAATGCCTTCGCACTTACAGTTGGTCATCACCAACTACATTGAGTGGTGTATCCACTAAAGGGTTGCAAATGTTGTCTTGAATGCCACTTAAGACATTTTATTTTTTAGCAAATACTTCAATGCACTTACTTCTTGTTTTGCATGACACACACAATGTGTGCCAACAACAATAATAAACAACGAGAGAACATAGCTGATGAGTAACAAGTTGAACACAGTTATGACATGTATACAAAAAAATTTTTGTTGTATTGTTATTGTGTGTGCTCGCTTAGATTTTTTATATGGTGCAGTGTACAATAATCAGATTTTTACATTACTATCATATACACTGCAGCATAGTCTTCACTGTTGACAAACAACCAAGTGGTTTTGCGCAGACCTTTAGTATCCACTAAAACAATCCCTCCTCCTCCTCTGGTGAGACTACCTTCCCGGAACCGCTTCCTGCATTACTTCGAGAAGGCCCAGAGCGACGTCCTGAAAAGGACCATTTACATTCTCCTATGTCTGGGAACGCAACTTTTAAAGCTCGTGTCAAGTTATCGGCTCATCTTCTTATGTTGTTTCTAAGCTTTTATGTCTCGTTTGATTGCAGAGCATCGAGGTCTCTTTTCTTCGCACGTAATATTAGCTCTACGTATTTTCATACAGCATTCCCGTTCTCCTCGCATTGAAGCATTTTCTACACTATATTGTTGGGTCTGAAAGCACCAATTTGTTCCATCAATATATTTTTTTCAGTATGCCATCTGCTGCACTCGACCATAGACCCCATTTAAAGTACACTTCCAAAATACACTTAAATACGTATACAACTGGTATAAATAATGTTAAACGGTTAGAATTTAACATAAATAATCCCTATAGGCAAATAAATTGTTGTACAAAATTTTATGGTGGTCGGCCCAGAATTGGTCATAGCTCCCATACAAGGACCACATGCGAAAAAGCCATTTATCATTATATACTTTCATCGTATAAATATGGGTACCGACTCAAACTTGTGCACAGATCATTTACATATATACAACAATCATCCCACTACGTTTTGTGAATTTCGGTCCATTTTTAACCGTATCCCCCATATAAAGCCCTCTTCCGAAAATCACTTTAATACTCTTGAATATCTTATAATTAAAGGTACCGACCTAAAATTTTACACGGAGCATTTACATATATGCCAAAATCAAACTGCTAGATTTCGAGAATATCGGGCCATATTTGACTGTATGCCCCACATAAGGTCCACTACCGAAATCCACGTTAATATTAATATATATCTTATATGTAGCGTTATTATGTTGAAATTCGACGTGAAATATCCTCATATGCATGAAAATAACTCTTCCAAAATTTAAGAAGATCGGCCCATAATTTGTCATAGCTGGCATATAAGAACCATTTCCGAAAAACAAATAAACCCACAAAAATGTCTAATAAAAATCGATATCGAACCAACTTTTACATAGAACAGTAATTTTTATCCAAAAATCACACTAATATCGGTTATACAGCAATTATGCTACTGGATTTTGTAGCTCTCAGTCAATAATTGGCAATAGCTCCCGAATTAAGTCCTCTTCCGAGCATACAAAACAACCATACAACTCTTGTAAATAACGTTACTGAGATAAAATTCAACCAAAATAAGCCTCAAATACGTAGAAACCACATTAGTGGATACTGGATTTAGAAGCTATCAGTCAATCTATGCCACCCATAAATCTTTTGTAAATAATATTATTGAGATCAAATTCAAACAAAGGAGCCTCACCTTATATCTTATTCTTTTTTATACTCTGTTTTATACTCTGTTTCTTAACTTGTTGTAAATATGGAAAAATGTTCTTTTAATTTTATGAATTGTTAAATTACGCTCAAGATTATTATAAAAATCAGACAAACTCCTTAAGTTACAGTAAGAATCGGTAATGACGTCAATTATAAATGGTCAAAATTAGACAAAATTTCAAAATATTTAACATTAATTGTGTTGGTCTTAAAATTGTCTTTCAAACAATATATAAAATACTAATAAGATTTGCGCTAAGACTGAATAGGAAACACAGAATTAGGATATTCTAGTCTAGTGTAGTTTCTGTATTTCTTATTACGTTTAGATGGAGGGTATTAACGATTCGGCACATCCGAATATAGCACTCTTACTTGTTATTGAATAAAGTTTTGATCCAAATGATAATTCGAATTAGTAATTGTACCAGCAAAGTATGATTTCTTACTAAAATGTTATTATAACTAAATAGGTACCAGTCGTGTTTCAATGAAATTAAATAAAAATTTAAGAGTTAAAAATAAAAAATGTTTAGCAATACGTGCATATATGTATGTGGAGGACATTTCGACCAAGTCCAATGGCTCTATCCTTTCAGAAGATTCTTTAGCTCATAATGTAGCTCATAATGTTGTGGTACAATTAATTCAGCATCGTTGTGATGGTTCTTCTCTGGCTCGTAGTGTTGCAGTACATTGCTGGAGGGCTTCAAGGCGTGCTTAGCATTAGATGATGTTTCCATAACTCTTGATATTGATAATCGCGATCTTACTCTGTCAAGACGTCCGTTGTGCTGTTCAAATATTTCGGCATATCTAGTGCTTAAATCACGCCTCCTTTCAGTTCTGAAGACAGCCTCACCCTCTTCCGAAGTTTCATTTAATCTTTGTGATTTCAAAGATACGATATTCTTGGTGATTTTTGAAGGTATTTTACTTGCAATTTTGCAGAGCGTATATTCACCAAATCTAATATTCAACTATGTATATTATGAAATTTAATGTACGGCATCTTTATACCGGTGTTTCGCCCATTTTTTAAACTGAACTATTTATGGTTTAGATATACATACATATATACATATATTATAAATGTCCTTGTAAGTTTGTTTATTTCTTTTTTAACCAACCTCAAACGGCTAAAACGATTTTATTGAAATTTGAATGTGTTGAGAAGCACATGCCTTAAGGCTTTATATTTATATATTTCCAAACTTGAATCAGGAAGGGATAAAAAAAGGAAAAACCCTGTGCGCCCAAACGGCTGAACTAATGGTATTGAAATATGGATCTTAAATAGCTCCACTTTTGGAATCTCCATACTTGGACCGGGCCAGATCAGATAGTTAAACCAATTTTGAACATCGATGTATTCGTGCGTAACGGTCACATTGGCAAATATTTACCGAAAAAGACGAAGCTACTAAATAACATATATTTGAACTTGTTTTTTATTAAAAAAAAAAAAGAGCAAATAATTAGTTTTAATTTATTTAATGCTGTTTGATGATGAAAAACTCTTGTAAGAGTAAACAACGTCAAACAAAGTTGTGCTAAAACAAGTGGTTACGCTTTAGATTCACTCACTATTTATTTGCAAAGTTCTTTTCTATAAAACGACAGTTAGGCGGTAATCACTGAAAAAGGGACTCCTTATAAAATTTTAAATATTTATATTTTATATATGTAGATTGCAAATTTATGCAATTGTAAATATATATCTACTATTAATTGTAACCGACTTTCTTTGTTTTTATTTGCTACACTAATTGCAAAACAGAAAATTAACAGCTAATTGTCAAAAATTAAATAATAATGTTTGCTTTCAGTTTTTTGTTATTTGTTTGCACAAGTGTTGCAAAATGTTGAGTAAAGCTATGTACAGACGGTTATTAGATTCTTGCCAGAAAAAGCATATTCAGTACATTTTAGCAAAATTGTCAGAGAAATTATTTCTATTTGCAACTCTGTATATACGAGTACATAAATAAACGAACAAAAGTGTGTATCAATAATATTAAACAAGTAAAGGAAAATAAAAGAATTAAATTGAAGAAAATAATAAATGAATTGCGACATTTCAATAAATGATTCCTGTCATAGGATGCAAAAAAATCAAAAGCTCTATTGCAAAAAACTTTTCGAGGAAGTTGAGACACGGCGAATACTTTCCAAGGATATTTGATGGCAAGAGCTCATAGATTAAATACAGTTCCTTTGTCCAAACTTTAGAACGGTTTTTTATTTTCTGATAACCGTGTAAGCTGACATTCTCTGTTGACAAATAAATTTTGTGGACAATTGTGTGCCAATGAAATTGTAAGGGTTTCTTACAATTGTCTGAACTGACAATTTACCTTTTGCTAACAATTTTTCAATGTCAGTACATTGCTAACACTTTGTCAGATCTGACAACAGTGTATGATCTGACAACCATCTGTTCATAGCTTAATTAATTATGAACTATGGTTTTAAGTGTTGTATATTTTATATACAGTATATATTTTATATACTATACTATACCAATTTGCAAATGCAATGTTGCACGACCATGTACACAAGATAGTGACTTGTGCTAATTTGTTTTTAAAATTTAGGAAATCCATAATTTTGAAGCGAATGAGTACTTTCTTGTATATTTTGCTGAAGTCACAAAATTTGTGTTTGTGCTCTCTGCAATCAGAAATATACTTATTAAGAAATTACTTTTTCGATAGTCGACCTTAAAGGAAGTGCTTAAGAATTAAAGTATATATTTATTTAAGGGACCAAAAATTATATAGGTTATTCGTCCCAATTTACACTACATAGTGGGGAGGGCAAGATAAGACGAGTACACACTTGATTGCAATTCGTGTTACTTTCTTATTCGTATTACATATGTGTATACAAATGTGTGTACACTCTCAAATAAAAATACGAGCGATTTAAACAATAAAATTGTGCTTTGTGAACACCGAAGAAATTTCAAGAAAAATTGGGACTTACATAGGTTTGCAAATTTAAGTAAAATATAGTCAATAATTAATAGTTTTGGTACTTTTTTAGTACCTTTTACATTAATTTCTTAAAGCGAGATAATTTGTATTGTGGCATTGTACAATCACAAAATTATTTTTAATTTACATTATAGCATTACGTATATAAAAATACATCTATATATATAAAATTAAGTGGCAAAACTTCCTGTTCGCATTCTCCTCCTAGACGGTTTGCCCGATTTCAATGAAATTTTCAGGGGTGATTGGGGTCTGTGTGGAGGGTGCACATAAGAAATTTAATGTGTATATATTTGCGCGTTTTGCGAGGGGGTAGCGAAGCACACCGGGTTTAGCTAGTATGTACATATAAATATCACCCAACGGTGCGTATTGAAGAACTGAATACGAAAATATTCTGGAAAAATATAAATACTTTTGAACAAAGATTCTTTCGAAAAAAAATTTAAACTCTTTATTGACAAATTGTACTCAAATTCTGGTTTCTAACTCAAAATCTTAATATTTTCTGATCTAAGCCATATTTATATAGAGAGTAGTCTTACAGCAAATACATACAAAGCTGGTTTCATGTCACAAAAATGTGAAAATATTAAAAATTTTTCGAATAACGGTCGACAAAGTATATTTACCATACGTAATGCTGGACTCATTGTTTAATTTCTGTCAACTTTAGCAAACTTTTTATACTTGTTTTGCCTGATTTTTACACATTTACAATATTTTATTATTTTAGTATCGATTACTCTGATAAAAAAATATGTTGTAAAAACCGCCCATCAAACACCATACTTACAAATTAAGTTAAAAATAATATGAACATTTTTTAAAGGATTACTTATTATACTATATTATATTTATTTTTGTTCGCGATGTTCCAAAAATAATTCGTTACAATTTTACCACTTTCGACGAAAAAGTTAGAATTTTTTTTTTCATTATTATTATTTTATTAGCTTATAATTACAAATTATAAAATAATATACTAATTGCAAATTTATTTTTATACTGTTGTTAAAAAAGTTACGAAAAATAACTATTTATAAAGTAACCAACAAAAAGATTAATTTCACTACTTACAACTGTGTTTTCTGAATCAGAAATACTAATACTGTGTTCAGATATGAAACTTAATTGAGTCAATATTCTGTTAATTGACAATATTATTTTATGTGTTCAGGCATACACCATTTTCAGCTTACTCAATAATCATTTGACAGTTGGAAAACAATACAAAAAATACTCTATATGGTTGTTGTGTTTCTATGTAAACAAACTTACTTACTTCACATTGATTTTTTAATGATTTCTTTTGTTTTCTTTTGTTTTCTTTTGTTGACATTTGCATTTTATACAATTTTGTTCACTAAACACAGTTGTGAACATTGTTGCATTCGAAATCTTACTCAATATTGTAACAATTTCGTACTTATTGCGTAATTAAGGTTCCATCCAATAGATTATTTTATTTATTTATTTATTTATTGAATTTTTTCATTTCCTGTACAACAAGACTAAGTCTTATATTTATAGTACAGGAACGCATTACGTTATAAACAATTTTATTATGAGCATAAACAAATTAGATACAGAAAAACCTATATTGATAACATCTTACGTGAAAAAGTTATATAAAAAATTTCTGAAACTATTAGCATTACTATTTATTTGTTGATTTCGTGGAAGATTGTTCCAAAGACGAGCGGCATGTACATAAAAGTGCCATTCAGACACTAGGTATTGATGTCGAGGTATTATAATATTTCGATTTCGAGACGATTGGAAGAAACGTATTTTTTCAAATATATATTTGGGGGTTTGAGTATTTATTATTTTGTGCAAGAATACAAGAATACGAATTTTTAATAGGCTATCAAGTGAAACTCCGTAAAGTTTATTGGAAACAGCAGAAACATGATCAAACCTTCTCAATCCATACACATATCTTATTATGTTGTTAAACAATATATTAAGCTTACTTTTACTACTTGAATCACAGCTTCCAAACAACTCGCACCCATATATTAGAGAAGGAATCAGATACGTCTTGGCTAGTAAGGTTCTTATTCTTATTGGTGTAAAATATTGTGTAGACCAGAGAGCTCGTAACTTTATGTATGTTTGACCAACCAGTGAGTTTATATGATCAGTCCATGTCAGATTGCTATTGAAGATTATACCGAGATTTTTCGCTGAATTAACAATTTCGATTTTTTCACCATTTAAAACAATATCTTCAGAAATGTAACGATTTAAGCTCCTTTTACATATCACAATGCATTTAGATTTGTGTGGATTCAAACAGAGTTCATTTGCACAAGCCCAGAGGTAAATTTTGTTTAAATCCTTATTTAAAGATGATATTCCTGAAGCTATATTTTGAACAGAGCTACTTAGAGTAAGTTGCACGTCATCTGCGTATAAATGGATGTTGCATTTAGAGAGTTGGTTTGGCAAATCATTTATATATAATGAAAATAAGAGTGGTCCTAAAATAGAGCCTTGAGGTACTCCTCTATTAAGGGATACGCTATCTGACCATGTATTGTTCACAAACACCGATTGTGTGCGGTTCGTAAGATACGAATATATAAGTTTAGTAGAAGTGTCGCTAAACCGAAAAAAGTGGTACAGTTTTTTAATGAGTATGTCATGGTCTACCGTATCGAACGCCTTAGAATGGTCTAGAAGTACTAAAAAATTCATACTACCTTCATCTAATCCTTGACGTATATTTTCGCTAACCTCCACAAGAGCCGTAACGCAGCTGTGATTCTGACGAAACCCCGATTGCGTGCTGGAAAGTAAACTATGAGTATCAATATATTCCATCATTTGTTTATACAAGAGCTTCTCTAAAACCTTCGATAGAAAACACAAGATAGCTATCGGTCTATATTCTCCATTCGATTTAGGTAATGGTATAATTTTTGCGTGTTTCCAGTTTAACGGATACGTACTTGACATTATAATAGTATTAAATAGATAAGTAACATACGGTAGAATCATAGGTAAAAGTAATCTTATAAACTTCGGGTGTATGTCGTCAATTCCTACTGCATTTGATTTAATCAAAGAGCTTGTTGAAATAACGTCATATTGAGTAACGCACGAAAATTGGAAATGTTCACTAATTATTCCAGTATTTGTATTTGGCGAGCATGAGGAAAAATTAAAGAAAGTGGGATTTGCCTGTACTACAGGTATGTCAGTGAAAGTTCTGTTAAGCATGTTTGCATCCACATTACAATCTGTACGATTATTAGTATTGCCAATTCCTATTTCGCGAATGATATTCCAAGTTTGTTGAGAATTGATTGCTGAGTCAAAGCGGTTGGAATAATATTCAGTTTTTGCCTGTTTAATATGTTTATTTACATTTTTCCTGGCATTGGAATATTGTAATTTTAGTTCAGGAGTTTTAAATCTTTTCCACCTGGCATATGCTAAGTCCCTCAATTGTATTGCATTCTTAACAGAATTTGAAAACCATGGTTTTTGAGTATGTACTGTTTTTTTATATTTTAGTGGTACTGTTTGATCGAAAAGATATTGAATATTGTGTTCCAGAAATGAAGATTGTTCATCAACGGTGTACATAAAATAGATATCATTCCAGGCAATATGGGAACAATATTCATATAAAATATTAAAATCTAGATTCTTAAAGTCACGATAACTGAAACACTGTTCAATTTGTTGTTCATATCTGAACACGCAATAAGGAAGCTTACTTCAAAATGATACTGATAATAATTTAAGGTATGATCACACACGACAACAATTTACTCAAATAAGCTTTACCCGTTTATTGAGCAAACATTTGTTTGACACTATTTTATCTTGCAACTGTTTTGTAAGATCTAGCAGCATCAAATAAAATAAAACTTAATTTGTTTGTATTACTTGTCTTTGTCGTCAAATATTTGCCATGTGTGACGGTACGTTTATATAATATATGTATATTAGAGCCCAACAACAAGTTAGTAAATTGGTCAGCAATCAATCAACTAGATTTCGAGTTAACTCATAAAAGTCCGATAGGGAAATATTATATATTCCAATTTCTATACATTTCAAATGTTACGCAATTTAAACATAACTACGTATGAATAATAAAAAGTTTTGATTACTTTTAAGAAGGTTTCTAACAATTTCACAACCTTGTACTTTTACACTAAGCAAGATGAGTGGAAAACATCAACATGTGTAATGTGCAAATATTAAGTATATTCCCAAAGTAATCTGGGGTACACTCGAATGGAAATAAAATTTTATTTTAAAAAAACTTTAAACATTACAAACCTTTTAGAATTACTCTTTATAACATATAAAAATAATCATAAACTACACATGTTGTCATCTATAAAATTTTATTAACATCTGTAAGAAAGAGTTTGTACTCGTATATGCAAAAGGGTGCGGGTGTGTTCGCTATTGCTTGTATGTATGCAGGACTTTATGAAATCAGCGTAAAAAATTGCTATGACTTCTTTTTGTAGGCCTTCTAAAAACATGGTTACATTCTAATATATTGAATATCCATTTCAAGCTGCCTTATCTCAGAAAAAGTTATACAAGGACTTTGCTTCTCCTTATAAACATTTCATTATATAAAAATCAAGCATGAAATTATTCCAATATGTGTTTCTATGTTCTACAAAAAAAAGAAGTAAGTACGAAATTGTCTATAAAATTTTGCATTGTAAAATGTAGGTGTAGTAATTTCTTATATGTACATTTATAAAAATACACCCATTTAAAGTTTTATGCTTCATTTATTAAGAATATTATTCCTAAAAGACCTCTTAAAAGACTTGATTCAGTAGACCTGCAATTAGGTTTTCTTTTTCAGGTATTAAAATGCCTATGTAGTCATTATATCATACATTACCTGGAAGGACTTCCCACAGGTCTTCAAAAGAATGCATTCAAACATACCTTCTTAAGTAAGTCTTCTATCAGTGTATGTAAGGCCTCGACTACCAATGACATGCCGTGCAAAATTGGAACGATTTTGCAATGCGGCAAAATAAGGCCTTAAATAAATCCCCTTTAATGCATATTTTTTCCTTTAAGAAAATTAACACTTACACATGTAAAACTTTTCAACGTGTAAAACAAGTAAGACTATATAGTTTTTCAGAAATAGGCGTTATATGGGAGATATAACCTATTGTTGACCGATCATCCAAAAATTTAGTGATATAAATATAAATACGTTTAAAGGATTTATGGAGGTTAAAGTGAATTACGAAGAGGGTCTTATATGGGAGCTACGACTAGTTATGGGCCGATCATCATAAAATTCTACCATACGAAACATATTTGTGTTCAATATTATTTGGATACCAACATTTTTAAAAGTGTTATTCTCTTTTAAGTGATTTTCGGAAGTTTGTACCGGAAAATTGTACCGTATTATTTGCATGCATATGAAATATATTAGGGTTCAATATTATTTGGATACCGACATTTTTGAGAGAGTTATGCTCTTTAAGGTGATTTTCGAAAGTGGGCCTTATATGGGAGCTACTAGTAATTATGGACCGATCTGTACAAAATTTGCAGATGTAATTTGTCTTCATCTACCACTCATTTGTGATAAAATTTGTTTTGATACTTGTATAATTCAAATATTTATGATAGGTAGACCTCAATTTCGGGAGGAAATTTGCATTAGGGACAGGTGAAATAATGGAGCGATTTCCACCAGTTTCAATCTCATCCATCCTTTGGCCGAAAAAATGTCACGTACTAAATTTTATCGAAATATCTTCAAAATTGCGACCTGTACTCTGCGCACAAGCTTTACATAGACGGACGGACAGACGGACATCGTTAAATCGACTCATAAAGTGATTCTGCGTCGATAGGTAAACTTTTAGGTGGGTGTTGGACCAATATTTGTGGGCGTTACAAACATCAGCACAAATCCAATATACCCTGCCCACTATGGTGGTGGAGTTAAAAAGATTATTAAAAAAGTACCAAAATATGTGTATTGAAATTAGCCTTTTTTTATACCCTCCACCAGCAAGAGTGGTAAATGAGGGTCTATTACGTTTGTCATTCCGTGTGAAACTTTTTTAATATTCATCTGAGACACAACAAAGTATATATATTCTTGCTCCTTACACTGTACAACACATAATTCTGATAATTGTTTATGAAAGTAGCCCCAAAAAGAAGAACTTCTGCATCATTCGTTTGGTCATTTTACATGAAGAAGTAATTTAAAAACTAATTTGAAGTTAGTAAGTATCGAGAACCACTAGTCCGAATAAGCTGAAACAAATTTAGAAAAATTAAGAATTACAATTCCTTTAATCGAACAACGTTTCGCTACATAAGCAACAGTTTCGCAGTTATAAATAAATGTATGAAGAAAAAAAAACTATTTTTTGCCTAAAAAATTGAATATTTTTAGTTTTAATTCATAAAAAATCCAAATCGGTAAAAAAAAAAGTGTAAAGTCCTATTACTTTCACGAAAAGTCGCATAACCTATGAACAAAATGAGACATAAATGATGAAAATCAATGAACGCGTTTCGCTTTTATTCACAATTACGTAATGTATGAATTTCAAAAATTGGCTTAAGTCGGTTTTAGTGACTTTTTTCATATCACTAACAAAATTGTATCACTAATAGAATTTTAAATTCTGATTGAAATAAAAAAAAAGTTGGGGCGGGCACACCTATTTCCGAGGGGGCTGGCCCGTAAAATTGAAAATATATAGGCCTATATCTCGGGAACTGCTGGGTGCATGATAATTTGTAGTACATTAATACATTAAAGGTATTAAAAATACCTTTGCAACGATATATATCATGATTATAAAATATTGACCGAATATGGGTTAAATCCGAAAAGAATATTTTTTGACCCGAATTTTTTTTAATATCTAAAGAAATTAAAAAAAATCTATATAAGTGTTATTTTAGTTTATTAATATAAGTAGCCAAGACAATTAGCTTTAATTTAATTCTCGAGTTATGACAAACAAAAGAGCCTAAAACATGATAAATTATACGATACTTACTAACTTCAAATTAGTTTTTAAATTACTTCTTCATGTAAAATGACCGAACGAATGATGCAGAAGTTCTTCTTTTTGGGGCTACTTTCATAAACAATTATCAGAATTGAGTCCCGAATCAATCACCTGAAAAATGTTGTACAGTGTTTTGAAAACTTGATATTAAAACTGGCAATTACACGTTTTAATATTTGGTGTATCAGCCTGAAACAGATTTAAGGCGAGTTGGCACAGATGCGACCAATTTTGGGGTAATAGTCGGCATAATAATCCATCAGTAGCGCTTTCTTAAAAACGTTTTTGTTAGAAATTTCTAAACTTAAACATTTTCGATAAGGTCTGGCGGCTGCAGTGACGGTGTCATCAAATGTGAGCAGTTATATATTAACCACGTTTGCACAATACCCGATTTGTTCTTTGAATCGTTATCCTGCTAAAATCGATAATCTGATCTTATACCCAGGTTATTTGCGGTTTCCAGTAAGTTGTCCTTCCGAATCTGAAGGTACTTAAACTTATCCATTAATAAATTTTAAATTGCCACTAACAGCAGCTTACATACAGGCCCAAACCATGACACTGCCACCACCAGCTTCACTGTTGCCTTTTGGTTTTCTTTGATGAGTTCTGTATTTGCTTTCCGCCAAAAATACTCAACCGAATATGTTGAACTTAGATTCATCGGCGAAGATGGCCGAATTTAGCCTGCACAGACTGTTTTGCATTTATAAACTGTATTTGGCCATTAAAATTATGTAAGCACAAAACACAACGAAGAGTTTCAACGCAACATTGTTAGCCCAGGTAAGCTTCATCTTCGGGGAATAGTTGTGAAGCTGACAGCCTTAGCTTTCCCGTTTTTTATTAAAACGTGTCACCCATCATGTTCATTTAAAATTTTATTTGGTGCCGTTGTTATGGACTCGATGTTTATGGATGAAGCGTTAAATGATTTTTTGGGCTTTGGAAGCTTTACTGGTAACCATTTCTGCTATTTCACTGTGAGTGGCCATTTTGAAATGGTTTAAGACCAATTCGCGTTGTACGCGGACTCATTTGAACTATTTGAAATTGACACTTGACATTACAAAATCCAACTTATAATTCAACAGAAAATATTGACAGAAGAGAAAAAAGAAAAACGAAAAACCAACACCGCCGCATTGAGCTATAGGTACAGTAAAAATTGACTGCATAAAATAAGCTGTGTCGTGAAAAAACCAAATTTTTTTGTTTTATTAGCTTTAATACATTAAAATGTACATTTTTGCAATAAATGTTTTATTTTTGTTAGACTATAATATTTTTTATATTTTAAAAAACAGCAGTTCCTTATTTAAGTTCCTGTCAGTTTTCTCTTTATGGAGCTTTGAAAAGAAAAAAATGCACTGTATAAAATATGCTGTGTTTCACTGTATATGTTAAACAAAGAACTAACTGACTGAATTACAGTCTCCACTTTCCAATAAAAAAATTATTTTTAATATTTTCTTTATACACAAATCCAAATGTACTCGTGTGTAGCTGTATCAATATGCCTACTCGTATATTTAGTTGGTTTAAATTTAAACGAAAACAATCGATTATGAATTTTTTTCGTTTTGTTTTTTTTTAGTTTGTTTTGGATTTTGTTTTTAAATACCTTTGGAGCTATTGGTGAAAGACATACAACAGCAACAGCAGCAGCGGGAACAATATGGTTATTGAATAACCAAAACTTTACTACATTTAACGTTGAATTTAAAGTGTTCATTATGTTCTTGTTGCTGTTGATTTTGTTTTTTTTTTTACATTTTATTTGTGTTTTTCTTTTATCCTGACTGAAAATCGATAAAGACAATATATTTACTTTAGGTTGACTTAAGTATGTGTGTTTATGTGATGAAAAAATAACAAACAGAAGCATAAGCTCACTAAGCATTTATGTACACATGTACAGAGTATGTAGTTTTACATAAAAAAAACAAAAATTTTACTTCATTTTTCAGCTATTGTTCATGATCTATATGTATAATATTTCCACATACATATATATCGTTGGTCTCATGTAGAAAGGCCCTAACTCGCTATTTTTTCGAAATTAGTTTTTTTTGCGATTCCAATGCATTTAACGCAAATACACCTCCTCACAAAAATTTATTACAATAGTGTAAAAAATAACGGTTTTATAAGCAGTTGTACAAAAAAAGTTACATGTTGAATAATACAGTTTCTATTATGTTTTTACCTTCTCCTGTAAGGTTTCAAATATGCGAGTTAGGGCCTTTCTACATGAGACCATCGATATGTATGTATGAATATTAGGGAGGCCAATATACATCCGGGATTTGGAATTTTATAAAGGTCAATCCCATGAATTCGGAATTTTTGTTTCATATTAAAACAAATTGGTTTATTAATAATAACAAGTAAGAAAGTACAGTCGATCAAGCCCGACCATATAATACCCTACACCGAGTATGCGAGTAAAAACATTTGTTCAGAAATGGGAACACCCTTAGTCACTTTTGAACATATAGAAATTATTTGCATAAAATTTTATCTCGATATCATAATTTGTAAAAGATTTATGCATGTTAAAGCGATTTTCAGAACAGGGTCTTATATGTGGGACCTATGACTAATTATGGACCGATCGTTATAAAATTAGGTGCCATAATTTTTGTGTATATGAAATTTATTTGTATTGAATTTTATTTGGATATCAACATTGAGTATGTCAGAAAGTGATTCTGAGTCGGTCGGTATAATTTAAGGTGAGTGTTAAACTAATATTTTTGGGCGTTACAAACATCAGCACAAATCCAATATATCCTCCACACAATGGTGGTGTAAGCCATAAAAACGTTAGACACATCAAATAATACATTCGAAATTTAATTTTAATTCTTTCACCTTTATTTCTTTGACATACTTTTGTAAAATTAAAATTTTTGTTGATGATTTTGTAAACAAAAAATAAAATAATAGAGGATTTTTTTTAACAAATCCCGGGATTTTCGCGATCAGGATTGGCTTCCCTAATAAACATACGAGTATATAATATTTACAAATATATTACATACAATCATGAATATAAATATACATACAGTGGTGGCCATGTAATTAAAACATTCGTCAGAATAACAACTTATATAATTTATATTCAATTTATAAAAAGATAACAAAAAATTGGTTCACTACTTAATTCTAAGACTGGTTGCTTTTATTTGCGCCCTTTTCAACCGGATCAGAAATAAAAAATTATTGAAAATCGTTTGTGGGGTGGTGAACAAATAATTAAAACATTCACCACTGTTTTATTCTTCCTAATAATTTTCCATTTTCGCAAATAATTATAAATTTACCTTTAATATTTTGTCGGATAGCCTATTTAGCTTATTTGTTATCATATGAATAAATCTATTTGGCATACTTTCGACCAAATGCCTGATAGTTGAAATGGGTATAGCTTTACAGGCCGCCTCAATGTTTCGTTTTTGCGATATACTTTTGATGATTCTACTGATTATTCTGACGCATCAGATCCCCAGCGAAAAAACTTTTATTCATCACTCCAAAGTATGTTTTTCCAAAAACTTATCAGTTTTTTTTTTACATTTTCTTCCGCAAATTCCTTAATTTTATATTTTTTTCCGAAACAAAAATTTTGCGTTGTTCGAAGCAGCCACGAAGAGCAACTGCATTAAGCCTTCGTCTTATTGTTCTAGATGAAACATATATCCCATGCGATGACTTGCAGCATTTGTAATTATCCCATATGTATTTATGTATTCTTCGGTACAAGTTGGTGCTTTACCCATACCTAACAATGTATGTAAAACTTTATAATTTTGCATTAAAACACTTTTTTAACACTTAAGCTATGTATGTATAGTTGGTTGTTAGATCATACAATTTTTTCAGATCTAGCAATGTACTGACATTGAAAAATTTTTAGCAAAAGGTAAATAGTCTGTTCAGACGACCGTAAGAAAACGTTACAATTTCATTGGCTCACAATTGTCACATAATGAATTTATCTGTCAACCGAAATTGTCAGTTCACACGGTTGTCAGATTGTTGTGTGGCAAAGATTCTCAAATTCGTTGTGAGATATTGTGTAATGTTGTCATGAAACAAAAAAGAGCAATTGAAACAATTTTATCTGCTCATGTCCTAGAAAGTAGCGAGAATGAAGACAAAATAACAAAAAACGGCGCTAATCATTTTTTATTTTCTTTAATTTTCTTCCACTTTTTATCCAAAATATTATTGATGCACACTTTTGTGTGTTTATTTATTTATGTATATACAGCCGGCTTCATAAACTTTGCACATATGACAATTAAAAGTGTTTGACAATTGCTTTAAAACAATCTTACAATGACAAAAAAATGTGTTTACACGATTGTTAAATTTTTTGTCTTACAATGTACAGAAAATGTTTTTTCTTACAACGTTGGAACACAAAACTTTTAAGTTCACACGGTTGTAGGACATATTCTGAACATTTTTCGTACAACGTTGTGAGATCTGACAACCGTCTGTACAATTATGTGTCCAGCGTGCAAAACGTATTATTGCAGAATAACGTATTAGTTTCAAAATAAATGGATGAAAGCGAGACAAATAATTGAGGAATTCAGAGCGTAAGACATAACACTTTAATTATTATTGAAAAATACCGTTAAAAGTGCAAAAGAAACATTAATAATTTTAAATTGTGTGAGATTGGAATTATGTTCTAGTTACATGGCCACCACTGTTTATACAGATAACTACTCAGGATGAACAAGAGTAAACATGTGGGTGCATGTGTGTAAAACCATACATACATAAACGCAGACACATTGACAAACACTTTATTCTCAAGGATACTTCTAAACCGTTTCCCCCTTTCATTCCGTAATAAATAATTCAATTTTGTCAATATTTGTTGTTTGAAATGCTACATGTTTAGAATACTAAATACTAGTTTGTAAAAGCGAATACAAACAAACGATCAGGAATTCCTCTATACGCTTTCAGGCATCTACATATGACCTTCCGCCTAGAAAGTTCAAATTGACACCTGTTATATAAATGAAAAAAAATTTCGCAAAAAAGGGATTTATAAAACTTTTAGCACTTAAGGTCTTTGGGTCAAATTTGACCTGGAGTAAAATGCTTGAGTTTTTCTTACGTACGACAAAGTCTCAAGCTTCTTATGTCTGAAAAGGAAAGCCAAATGTTTTTTACATTTCATGTTGTATGTTTTTGCATGTTTTCACGGCTTTGGTAGCACTAGAATTAAATGTATGTATGTATGTATGTATATATTTTGTCATTTTCTATCATACTTTGTTGAATTATTGACTGACAGCTAGAAAATCCAGTGGCATAATTGCAGTATAACCTATATTAGCCCTTATGTGAGTGACAGGGTACCCGGGTAACTTTTTAAACTTTAATTGCGTTTTTTTTTGGTTTCAAGTTTCTTGACGGAGTGGAACCTCTTGAGAACTCTTATTATTGTATTTAAGATATATTTGGGTAAACATTAGATTAGTTTCTTAACTTGAGAGGGTGCTGTGGGTCAATTTACATTTTTCACCCTTAACGGAGTGACAGGGTACCCGGGTACCTTAATGGAAATTTTTAACATAACATTTTTTTATTAGTATTATTTTGATTTATTTTAATGAAAATGAGTTTAAAATCATGTTGGTTTATTTCTGTTGGAATATTTTCTTATTTTTGACATGAATGAAAACGAAAAATAAAAGACAGTGTCCGTTATTTTGTGTATTTCGTTTTTTATTTATTCAAGCAAAAGACTTGAGTAAAGTACAAAAAAATTAGAAATAAGATACACTTTACTATATAAAAAATCAGAAAAGCAAAAAAAAAAGTTTACTTAGTTCCTTGGAAACAGGTCTCACACAGAGGACGGTTAATTGAATGTTCGTTACACAAATCGGAATACAACAACTTGCGCACGCTTTCCGAGTTTTTCTATTTGTTTTATTAGTTTTGCAAATAGAGCAGCTGCTGACAACTCTGATACGGCCACTTTCATCTCTATTTTTGGAAATTGAATTATCTTTTTGTCCACCAGGAATGAATGATGTTCCAAGAACTTGATGTATGGCAGACCGGGTGAAAGGTTTTGCAATTATTTTTGGGTTGGTCATACGTTGTTCTATATTTGCTTTATACAATTGAAAACTTAAATCCTTTAAAAATTGTCGTCGCCGATCTATTGATTTACGTTCTGGATTATATTCGGCATGTATAATATAACTTGCCAAAGCAGCTACATCAATAGCATTAAAAAATAATGCTAGCGGCCATCGACTTGTTCTTCTTTTTGTTGTGTATTGACCTAAAAGCTTATCCATATTATCCTCCTTTAGTTTGGTTGCAATATGTGAAAATTGTAGGTTTAGCAGCTAATGTAGTTTCCGTGCCAGGCTTTGTATGCATAGAAGAAAACATAACAACTGCTTTCTTTTTTTTTGAACATACGAACACAATGCCCCATCCTGGTTAAAAGCAAAGTTAGTGGAATACAATTGGTATTCTGGATAGGGATCAAGCCGCCAACGCGTACCATCCTTTCCACAGAGTTCAGTTGTTTCTTCAAATTCTTCACTCTCGTCAGAATCATATGAATCCTCGTTAGCCTCTATATATCCCATTTTTTCTGCATTGGATGCTTCTGATATTATGTCGCAAATATTCAGCATATGTTCATCTGATATAAATTCTCCATCATCACTCCCACATTCGTTTAATATTTCATTTATATCGGTTGAGTTTAAACGAGCTTTTTGAGAACAAGAAGCCATTGTATAACACTTTATCTTCTCGCGCTTATCGATCTTATTCATGTATGCACTTAGTTATGTACGAATGACATTAGCAAGTAACTGAATTTGTCGATCAAGCACAAAGCCAGAGGGAAATCCCCAGATTACTGTTGATGTTAGACTTTGAAAAAACGTATATTTTACATTTCGTAGCATTAATCTTTATATATATTGTACTATAATATGAAACTTTCGTATATATCATATGTGGTACCCGGGTACCCTGTCACTCTGTTAAAGGTGTTTTTTTGTCACTCACATAAGGGTTAGTATGATTTCTGGATTAAAATTTCTGATCTGTATAAAAGTTAGTTCGATACTGATTGTCGAAAGAGGGTTTTATACGGACCGAAACTCACAAAATTCTGTAAAATTATTTTTGTGTATATGTAAATGAACCTTATAAACTTTTGAGACGGCACCGATATTTATAAGATATATACATATAAAGATTAATGATTATTTCGCATGTGGTCTTATATGGAAGCTATGACCAATAATGGGCCAACCACCAAAATATGTAGTACAACAATTTATTTACCTATAATGACTATTTGGTAACGATAATTTTACCAGTTTTTTACGTACTCAGATGAATTTTGGAAGTGGACTTTATGTGGGATCTATGGTCAAACATGGACCGAACTAAAAAAATTTCGTTTTATGATTTCTTTTTGCATGAAACTTACTTTTGTCGTGTTTTGTATTAATATTCCAATTTTATTTATTTATCGTAAAGTCGTATTTCGGGAAGATATTTTTACGGGGGCTATGAGAAATCATGGACCGATTTTTACTCACAGTGTCTTCTTTTATCATAAAAATAACGCGTACAAAATATCAAATTTTTATGGCCGTTGTCTCTCATTTTGGTCCATAATTCTTGTTCTACTATGCTGATTGTCAAAACCAAACTGCTTAGGAGAATTATAAATGTTTTTTTTTTTGCAAACTTTGTCGTTTTTGGTTGTGTCGTTTGGAAGCGAGAGTGTTTTACACACACAGCCAGACGGACAGACGGACATAACTCAGTCGACCTAGAATTCTATAAGGACCAAGAATATATATACTTTGTGGGTCTCAGATGAATATTTCTCAGTGTTAGGGTATAAATTCAAGTGTGTATACACCTGTGGTGGAGGGTATAAAAACCGGTGTGTATACACAATAAATGTTAAAAAATTCGAATTCAATAAAATTAAAGCCAAAAATTAAATATTAACTTTAAAAATGCATTACTTGCAGAAAATAGTTCTTTTTATTAAAAATTTTCCATTAGGTCAAATATGACCCGAAAAACTGTAACGTCAGTAAAGTTGAGGACCTTATGAAGGTTAAAGCTCGCTTTTGGTTGAATGGATACGTCAATAAACAAAACTGTCGTATTTGAGACACTCTTGGGACACTGTTACATCTAGAAAAACTGACTGTTTTTGAGCTGGTAGAATAATTGGTCCGTACTTCTTTAAAAATGAAGCTGGCCAGAACGTTACAGTCAATGGTGATCGCTATAGAGCCATGATTACTGACTTTTTCGTTCATCAGTTGGACAATAATAATATCCAGGAGTTGTGGTTTTAACAAGACGGCCAACGTTTCACACATCGTGCCACAATTAATTTAATGAAGGAAACGTTTGATAACCACATAATTTCACGTTGCGGACCCCTGAATTAATCGTGCGATTAAACGCCGCTTGTCTATTTTCATTTATGATACCCTGCACTACCACAAGTGGTGAATGAGGATTGTCATTCCGTGTGTACCATTGAGATATATTCATCTGAAATCCAACAAATTATATACATATGTTCTTGATCCTAACGGAATACTTAGTCGAATGAGATATGTTCGTCTGTCTGTCTTTGTAAAACACTCTCAACTCCATAATACATAACCAAAATCAACAAAGTTTAAAAAAAAAAAAAAAACGTTTAAATTCTCGTAAGAAGTTTGGTGTTGAGAATCAGCAGAATCGGTATCGTAGAACAATAGTTATATACCAAAAACCTCCATCAAAATGTGATTATTTCACCAGTTTTTCTTGCTATTTTGCTAAAATATATTACAGATAATATCATGAAATTTTTTATACGTATCTATGATAAAAGGAGAAACTATGATGAAAATAGAGAGCATCGGTCTATTATTTCTCGTAGCCTCATACAAATTTCTTCCCAAAATATGACTTATAAATTTCATGTGAAAAGAAATAGGAAAATTAAATTTTGCTTAGATCGGTCCATGTTTGACCATAGCTACCATAAGTCCGCTTTCGAAAAAAATTAAATACGTATAAATCTGGTATAAATAACAGTACCGATCAAAAACTTTTCACAGATCACGTACAAAAGATATGGACAAAGAAATAGTGCACCAATATTCTATGAAGTGTCAAACGTATTATATTGAAAAATTAAATTATAATAACACGGAATCTATGCTATTCTTTTGCTTCACACTGCTTTTCCAATGTTGGAAATGTCCTATTAGCTTTTGCACGTTCTATATTTTGTCATATTTTGTAAAAAATAAGTTTTTTGGATGGACAATGAAATAGCGCCTAATTATTTCGATTTTAAACAAAAATTGTTGATGCTAATTTCGGTGGTAAATTATTGTGTAATTTAACAAAAATATTATTTACCATTCATTTTTTCAACAAAAATGGGAAGAGGACCACACTTGAGACAGATAAGGTTGTTTGGAAACTTCATCAAAAGGGTGCAAAACAGACAAAAATCGCAGAAATAATATATCATGAAATGTGTTAAATCAAAGAAATGTCGGAAGCAGCCATGCGAATAATAACAGTTGGTGAGGATAAGGCAATAGTTAAGAAATTAATCTAGATGATTTAAGTCATCAAGAACAATAATGACTGAAATAAATGAAGAATTTGGATTTAATGTTTCCAGTAGACTTGTACGACGAAGCCTCAATAAAAATCAGCTTTATGATCGTGTAAGTAGAAAAAACACTTGAGCAAAAAAAGAATATAATGGCACGTTTGTCTCTTGTAAAACTACACCGGAACAAGAATATCTGAAAAAAGTGCTTTTCATAGATAAAACTAAAATTAATCTGTCCATATCCTCCATATAAGGTCCACTTCTGGAAATTACTTGAATATTCATATCTTTCTTAAATATACTGGTATTTTGTTGAAATTCGACATGATATATCCTCATATATATAAATTTCTCTGTACCGAATATTATGATCGGTCCATAATTGTCATGGCTCCCATATAGGATCAATTCCGAAAAACATCTGTAATTTTAATCCAGAAATCATACTAATAACGGTAATATGGCAATTATACTAATGCATTTTGTAGTTGTCAGTCCCCATTTGGCGTCCATGTCTCATTATAACAACCATTAAACTTTTTGTAAACTACGTTATTGAGATAAAATTCTACCTAAATAAGCCTCTAATACATAGAATCACGTTACTGGATTTTGAAGATATCAGTCCGTAATTGACCAACTTGCACTATAACACCTATAAAGTCTTTTAAATAATTTTATTGAGATGAAATTCAGCTAAAATAAGTCACACCTCATAACTACTACACACCCTTCATTATAATCCTTTCCCTAACCTGGTAAATATGGAAAAATGTTGAACCTTTTTTTAGTTTTATAAATGGTTACATTACATATAAGATTTTTATGATAAATATACAAACTCTGTAAATAATGGTAACAACTGGCAATTGTGTGTAAACATGTCTACAATATATAAAACGCTAATAAAATTTGCGCTAAAATTTAGTAAGAAATACTGAATAATTTTATTCTGGTCCTAACAACAGCGTAGTTTTAGTAATTGGTTTTGTGCTGATCTTTGTAACGCCCACAAATATTAGTGCAACACCCAACTTAAAATAATTTTTTGAGTCGATTAACGATGTGCGCCCGCCCGTCCGTTTCGCTGGGTAGCATGAATAGTAAAGGTCGCAATTTTACAGATATTTCAATAAAATTTGGTACATGATATTTTTTGGGATTAAAATTGGTTGAAATTGTTTAATTATTTCACGTAGCCAATATACAAATGTCCTCCCGAAATCTACAGAAATCATGCCAGTTCATTTTTGGATAGAGCACATGTCTGAAAATCTGTTCGCATTATATTTAGGTAGTGGTATTTAAGATTCGGCATAGCCGAATATAGCACTCTAACTTGTTTCATAATAGTATTTTAATTATACACACATATATACATACATACATATATAAATATGTGTGTATTGTCATGTCTATGGAGACTATAAAAAGTTAATGATCAATACCAAATGCTCGTAGTCCTTAATATTTGAATTTCATAAAATGTAAATACGTATAGAACAAATATTTAATTTTATTTTGTGAAAAATCACAACTTATAATATAACTATGCATTTATTTTATACTCGTATTCAGTTTAATTTAATTTCGCACATTTTTATTTATTTATTTTTATTTTTATTATATGTTGTAAATCATGGTTAACTATCCACAGATATTTTCCACTCACGTTGAAATTTACATATGTTTTTGCTGTGTATAAATTGGTATCTATCTGTGTTTATGAAAAACAAATATTGTTTTATTTTATTTATTTCCTTGTTGTGGCATTTTAACTTGTGTCTTGGGATTTTTTATTGATTTATTAGAATAAATACAAACATGTACATTAGGGTTATTACTATTTTTATTATTTTACATTACAAAAATAAAACCCCTCAAATTCGAGGAACAATTGCATTCAGATGGCATTAGTAACATCAAATAAAAAAAAAATTTAAAAAAGTTCCCCCTTTTTCATTTTTAATTTTTTTTAATCTTTTCAGTGAAAGTCTTACTAATAAAAAGTCTGTTCAGCCGTTGCTTCACAATGGGTTAACGTTTTTTTTTTAGCATACTTTGATTCTTCCTTCTTGTCTGCCCTTTGATGAATATTATTTGTTTGTCACAAAACAGTTATTCAAAATTCAAGTCCAAATATCGCTCATCGTCTTTGCAAAACACCCTATAAATAGAGACAAACAATCAACCACCTTCGAGCACTTGAACAAATTTCACAACCAAAGCACCAAAGCAATAAGTAATCGTCGCAGTCGTCATTGCCCATCTCATCGCTTTCATTCGTACATCAATTGCTTGTGCAGTCGTCATCGCTCCATCGTTGTTTTTTGCCTCACTCACTTGTTTCATTGTTCAGTCACTGCCTTCGCTATTGTTGTTGTAACACTCACGCCATCATCGTAGCTGAATACAACAAGAAATTGATCTTTTGCTATTTTTCTGGACGATCACTGGCATGCAAACACTGCCAAAATTATTATTAACTAGTAGCCATTTGTCGTTTGGATTCGCTGCATCAGTAGCGCATACATATAATTAAAAATAAAAATTGCCACAAAAAAAACTATAAACCAAAATTTTGTATTTTCTTGTAGAAAAAAGGGACTGGAAAAGGCTCCAGTCTTCAGCAAAGTAATTTAATCTCTTTTAAACCACCATAAAATGTCTTCTAGAAATTCCAGCAATAGTGTAAAGGCAAACAGGTCTATTTGGACGAAGAATCAACCCTCCTCTTCTAAACAGAAAAGGGATCCAAGCATTCCACACATTCTTGGAAACTTCACTTTTCTGTTCAACAGCGAGAAACGGCGACTGGATCGAATCAAAACTATGATTACGGATATAGAATTGCTCTGGAGGGAAACTCTAGACTTTCCGCTTTTATCCAGCGCACTCATCAGAAAGAAACTCAATAGGCTGATTGATCTAAATGACAAAAACAAAAAGAAACCGTCTGACAAATTCACTGCAACACTTTCTCAGTTATTTGATGTCACCAACGTAAATGGAGAATGGAAAAGCTCGGAAGATAAAAAGTTCTACCAGAGTCAAGTTGAGAGTGGAGGTAAGGTTGGTTGTTCAACGGTTAAACAAGCCCCTTTGGAATCAATCCACCCAAGAAAACGAATCCGACTATCAATATCTCAAGCTCAAACCAGTACTTCTCAAACGCAACCCACACATGATATTGTCTCTAAATCTGCCTCCGATTCTTCACCCAAGTCTCCAAGCTCTTCTTCCACGTCATCTTCTTCTGAAAGCAAACCGAAATACAAAAGAGCAAGCACTACAACAGCGAGTTTACTGGTACTGGAAAACAACATTTCTACAAATAAAGCACATATCGTTCTTGAAACCATTGCTAAACAGGGTCATGATGTGCCGGTTCCAAGTCAGTCGGGTATCTGGAAACGAGTAATCTCAGAAGGACAGCAAATGAAAGCCAAAATTTTTGAAAAACTTCAAAGCAAAGATCCCTATTGTCTTCAGTTTGATGGTAAAAGAGTCCAAGGGGAAGAGTATCAAGTAGTTCTGCTGAAAAATACCACAACCGAAATCAAACTCGGTATTCTAAAATGTGAGAGTGGTTCTGCCGCGGCCATTCACAATAAACTACATCAGCTAATTGATGAATACGATGCTTGGGAAAATATTCGCATGATAATCTGCGACACAACAGCAGTAAATACTGGTCGTTTGCACGGGATTGTAAAGCTAATACAGGATGATGTCTTGAGCAAGGGCTTTCAGAAGCCACAATACATTGGCTGTCAGCACCATGTACTCGACCTTCTTCTGAAGCACGTCATGAATTTTCTTATTCAAGAGCCAATGAGCAAACCAGAACGGAACTATTCCTTCATTGACAAATTAAGAGAAAACTATGTCTCTCTTCAGGCTCATTACCACCAAGTTGCGACAGATGATGTTAACACAGACGAGAACCCTGGATGGCGAGATGATTTAAAGTTCTTATATGAACTATGTCAGGCATATCGTCAGTACAAAACAACTTCACGATGGCCCCGAATCAGCTGGAAGAAACTCCCAAACTTACACCAGGCAAGATGGAACTCGCGTGCAATATATGCTGTTATAGCCTTTTTTCTGATGCCAGAGTGGCGCTGCATCCTCGGTACAGCATGCGACTTCATCTGCTATGAATGGGCAAATGCTTGGTTCAAGTCGCAACACTACAACGAAGCGTCCTTCAATGAACTGTTAACCTCACTCACCAAGACAAAATGCAAGAAGGCAATTAAGTGTTTGAAGACGAACTGGTCGGTCGAAGAGTCATTAATTGACATTCCCAGATCTAACCAAAATGCTGAACGTGCTGTAAAACTGATGGAGGAACTACATGCGAACTCGAAAAAATTTGAATTTCTGAATCTAAAGTTCATAGGAAAAAATAATTTTTAAACATTTTTTTGTATACTCTGTACTTATTACTAACTGCTTTATATTATTAATTTTTTACTATTAATCTTTTGAATAAACCAAAAACAACATGTAATTTTTTTTAAAAAAATTAATTTTTCACTTTTTTTCATCCGAATGAAAGGGGGAACTTTTTTTAAAAAACACAAAAATGCAATTAATATTCTTACATTACACAAAAAACTTCCTCGATTGCAAGTGGTTTCATAATTTTTTTTTTTTTGTCATAACCCTAATGTACATAAATATAGAGTTGGGAACAGAATTGTTACCGAATACTGCACAATAGAGCTTAGATTGGCATATTGAATGAAATATGTTTAATTCACGTACGATTTGTTGGCAATATTAATTTACAAACATGGAGGGATCATATTTCATTTTCAGCTAAAAATGTCCCATTTTCTTTCCTTTGGTTTTCCGAACAAACAAATATTAATTTTGTATGTATTTTTAAATTTTATGATTGGTATTTTGTGGAAGATTTCTATCCATGTGTTTCGTATAACGCCATTAAAAAACTAAATATAGAATATACAAAAATATTCTTTTAACATTAATCAATACATTTATTTAAGTGTTCTCAGTAAGACAACTAAATACATACATACATATGTATGTATGAATAAAACATAACTGCCTATTATACCTACAAATTAGCGACTGTGGAATATCGCTAAACCGGGGACTTAATTGTCTATTAACGCTCCGATGAGTGAGTCATCTGTTGTCTTTGTACGTACAAGTACAAGGTTATTTAATTTTTATTTAATGACATAAATTAAATATTTATTTAATAGCATTATTAATTTTTTAAAAGTTTTTTTTAAGAAAAATCGTAAGTTGTTAATCAAATTGTTTTAAAAGTAGAAATTTTTGAATTTCGGTCCATATATGACCTTATTCACCATATGAAGCGCTCATCCCACAATCACTTCAACACTCATAAATCTCTTATAAATAACGATACCGGTCCAAAATTTTGCCAAAATCATACTGCTGGATTTTAAAAATACCGGTCCTTGTTTTGCAATTGCTCACATATACTTACCACTTCCGAAAAACAAGTTAACCCTTAAGAATGTCTAATAAATATCGATATCGAATCAACACGTTGATAAGACATTGTAATATCGGTTATATGGCAATTATGCTTCTAATTTAGTATCTATCAGTCAATAATTGGCAATAGCTTCTGAATTACATAAGTCCACTTCCGAGTATAACAACCAAAAATACAACTCTTGTATATAATGTTATTGAGATGAAATTCAACCAAAATAAGTCTAAAATACATAGAAATCACATTACTGGATTTAGAAGCTATCAGTCAATAATTGGTCCACTTTTACTATGCCTCCCATATATCTCTTATTGAGATCAAATTCAACGAAAAGAAGCCTCACCTTGTAATCTGAACCTTTTTTTATACCCTGTTTCTTAACTTGTGGTTAATATGGAAAACTTTTTTTTAATTTTATAAATTGTTAAATTAAACTCAAGATTGTTATGAATATTAGACATCAATTTTAAATGTTTGAAATAAATTGTGTTGTTCGTAAAATTGCGTTTCAAACAATATATGAAATGCCAAGCTATTAGTTGAAAAAGAACAGCGAATAAGGATATTATAGTCCTCTAACCAGCGTAGTTTGTGTAATTTTCATTATATTTAGGTGAAGGGTATTTAAGATTCGGCACAACCGAATATTGCACTATAACTTGTTTGATTTTCGATATTTTGTTAGGTCTTTGTGTAGCATTTTCAGGAAAAAAATATCGAAATATGGAAAATAAAAAATACAAGTTTATTAAAATAGACTTTAAGCTTGAACAATTACTAAAATATTAATAAAAAAAAAGTCAAATAAACTATAATAAGAAATACTAACTTACAATTTTAAATATTTATATATTTTTCAATTACAAAAATGATATGATATTTGTTGGAATGTTCTTAGCGAACTGTCTTTATTATTTAATTTGTAGTTTCTTATAACAATATAATTCATAATTCTTTAAACTATGTAGGAAAGAATATGAGGGAGAGACAACACATTCCGATGTATTGAATCATCAACACAGTGGACAAAGTATTTAATACTATCAATTGCTAGTTTATATTACTTGAAGTAATTCAATATCCGTAACAAAGCAATTAACAATCACAAGTCTCTGCCCTCTAAGTAGACCATACACAATATTACACTGTGGTCATGGGCTTTCACTACAAAAATTCAAAATTTGTTTGTAAAATTTAGCAAATCCAGAGTTTTATAGCAAAGGGAGTTTTTTAGATAATTTTTTGTATTTTGTGCTGCCATTACAAAATTTTTGTTGTGTTGTCGGTCTCTGCAATCAGAAAAATATTTATTGGAAATATCTTTTTCGACAGTCGAGCTTTAAGGATTACTAAGTTGACTTTTATATATAGATTTATTTAAGGGATCAAGTAAGCAGTAAGACTTAAGAATTTGACCGATTTGTGGAAGAATATTTAAAATGCTTGATAAGCAATTTCTAAAGAGGCTTTAGTGGAGAGTATGTCCAGAAGATATGCAGCGTTATTAAAAACAAAGGATATCCTACAAATTATTATTTATTTAAATTAATTTTTTTTTTATCCCATGAGAATAAAATTTTTATTTAATACATGTACATCTCATCATCATCATCTTGTGTACACAGACAGTCAAGTACAAGTTAAAAGTGTTTCAATTGGCTGCAATAATGTAAATATGTACTCGTACATAAAGTTTAGTTAGCCATTTCAATAAAAGACTTCAAAAATATAGACGCTTTTTATATTAGGAAAGTGAACGTTAACTGAGAAAAAAATAAGAAATACAACATACAACCGACCATATATTACACTACATCGAGTTATGATCTAAGATAGTTTAACTTTAAATTTATTTCTTTTTAGAGCTTTTAAGCTGCGGCTTTTTGAAACTTATTGGGTGTTTGCCCATTTTACAAATTTTAGGGAGAAATATGACTAATAATGATCTGAATACATATGTTTATATGGAACGGGTTTCATAAAATGTGCTAGTACGAGTAAAGAATAAATGAAACTCATCTGTATAAAATGTTGCGTCGTTATTGTATTTATTCGTTTTTATTTTTATTTAACAATTAAATGCTCATTAAACTGGGTTTATGAAGTGGGCCTTGTATGGGAGTACGTACAAAATAGTTAAATATGATTTAATTTTATATAGAACTTATTTGGCAAAGTCTTTTCTTGAGAAGACGGTTTCAATCGACTTTCGGTCATCGTCATTATGCCAAAAAATAACTAACAAAATTTATTAAAATTGCGACCTGTACTTTGAATACAAGCTTTATATGGACAGCCAGTTTATACGGACATTGTTTATATCGATATAATTTAATAGTTTATTATGTTACAAGTATCAGCTCAAACGCATAATACCCTCCTTATAATGGTTGTATATACTCGTACATACATATGTAACAAGACGTTAACAGTGGAGAACAAAATTAATCATCTGTCATATTTGGAGTATAATAGGTTCATTATATGTTTAGCTGATACATGAAACAATCTATTGTAAATAAGATTCATATTGCAGCCAAAAATATAAATATACAAATATGCCAAATCACAGTTTGTTCTCTTATTTTTATTAATCGATCTATAAAATCAATGAATATTTTTAAACCTAAATAAACACTTTTTCAGCAAAACCAATTATGACTATTATAAGCATTCTTAGAATTCGTCCATTGTGTTTGAGAATAGTTTTTATCTTTTCCTGATCGGTGTCTCCCTATAGATTAAATTCCATAAAATCCAGATCTTTTGCTTTATGAATAGAGGCATTACTTTTAGAACACACTGTAGAGAGCAGTACTTGTAAAAATATAAAGATTTTTATCGATGATGATGACATAAATTTGTAACAAGCTATCGGCTTCCCTTTTGCAAGTGGATTTTTAAAAGTTTACTTGTCAAAGACGTTCAAAAACACTTAAAACTTTGAAGCACATTTGCCATTTTTTTCACTTTACACCAACAAACAGATATTGGCGATAGTGAAATAAGGGATTGTATAATCAAATAGAGATTGTACTTAAGAGTTGAATGAATTATAAAAAAAATAAGGAACTCTTATGCGAGCTACACTACAAAGACACGACAAATGTACACAGAATATAAATATAATAGTTAGTTTTTATACAGTTAAAATATATATAAATTGTGTTGTGGGGCTAAGAGGACATGTACGGGTGATACACATCGTTGTATGCGGCAAATAAAGTTGAGAAAAGTTTTTTATACTAGATTCGAATAAAAATGAAATTGAAAAAACCCCAACACGAATGAGAAACGATGAGTGGTGATAACATTTGCAAAAGCCCCGGGTAAAACAAGGGATAATGTTTTCAAATGACAAACTAAAATAAAAGTCAAACAAAAACAGGAAAAAATGCATGTAATAATCGTAAATTGTTTTCTAAGTGACTACTTAACACTTCACTCCAGTGGTAACAAGCTATAAAAAACATTTGTGATAGTTAGTTTGCCTTGAAGAGAGTGGTAACCAGACTTGACTACACTCAGATTAACATCGTAAAATTATGTGACTTATAGTCTTTTAAACAGAGTTTCCCACACTTTCTTCCTCAAATACGGTTTAATATACAAAAGAAGAGATAAATGAAGACATATATTAGGCAAGAATTAAATGCAAGAAATTGGGATTACTATAAATTTACTAAAAACTAATTTTTAGATAAGCGATATTCAACCAATTTTATAAAAATTTGTTACAAAAATTTAAAGTTTTTTAAAATTCCTCTGGACCACTTGAATAAAAAATAAAGAAAAAGATTTACATGTTTGTAAGAAGATATTTCAAATATTTACTTATTTGTTTAATCAAATTTTAAGGATTGCTATTTAGGTTTTGTTGAGAATTGGGAAATAAAACTAAAGCAACTCGAATTGAATGATGATAAGATTAATACAATTTACAGACTTTTTAAGTTATATGGTGTTCACACATGCATTTTTAATTGAAATTTTTTAATTAACGCCTAATTGAATTCAATTATCCATACAAAATTTCAATTAAGGTAATTGCTTCATTAAGAGTTAATTGTTCTAATAATTACACAGGGCAACAGCGAAAATATGCTCGAATAACCACTATATGCATTTGATGTATCATGGGTAGCTTAGTACAAAAATGGTAAAATTTTTAAATTCTATGGGTAGATTTTTTTTTTAAAAATTTTTTTGTAAAATTACATTTTTTTTTAGACGCTTTTTCACATTATTAGTGATAACTCAAAAACGGCTAATCGGATATTATTCAAATATAATCAGAAAAATTAAGATTTACATAGCCTTTAATCCGTCTATATCTTTTGCTTTAATCGGATCAACAGTTTCGGAGTTATAATAAAAAATGTAAGAAAAAAATATATTTTTTACGTAAAAATGGCAAAAATTTTTGTTTTAAAAAAATCATGAAAAATAGAAAACGGCAAAAAATGTTCAGATTCATTATTCTATTACAAAGCCAAAAATAATAGCAACAAAACGAGATATCGACCATAAAAATCGACTGATTATTTTCGAATTTATTCACAATTAAGTAAATTCGCTTATTTTCACAAAATTTTAGTTTTTTGCTTGATATACTTACGTATAGAGCGGTTTTTCAAATGTGTGAAAAAAAATAAATTTTATGTCGGATTATTATGAGATTTGGTGACAAACTTTCACCCGCAAAATTTTAGTCGAATTTGGACAAGGTTAACACGTGGCGCCCAGGCCCAAATCTGAAAAATAGCGTTTGAATGGAAAAAATTGAAAAATTTTGAGTTTTTGCAAAATTAAAGCTATTTATTCCCCCTTTTGCAAAAAAGTGGATTCTGATGAGATTTGCAATAAGCTACATATCTTTAAAATCAGTTAAACAGTTTTCCAGTTATTACAATTTGCCCTGGCCATTACATGTACTTGAGGCGTTTATTTATTGACTCATCAAAACGCAGCTTGAAGTGTGTCCTTTTGCATAATGGAAATAAATTTCACTCCTTGCCAATCGCACATTCAACCAAAGTGAAAGAAGAATACTCTGTAATTGCATTAGTCATGAAGAAGATAAAGTATAGTGAACATAACTGGGTAATTTGTGTTGATTTTAAGATGGTAAATTTCCTATTAGGTCAACAAAGTGGCTATACCAAATACCCTTGTTTTTTATGTTTATGGGACAGCAGAGCTAAGTCAGAACACTGGAAGAGAAAACAGTGGCCTTATAGGGAAACACTGAATCCAGGTATGCCAAATGTTATAAATGTACCTCTGGTGCCCCGAGATCGTATCATATTACCCCCTCTTCATATTAAACTTGGTCTGATGAAACAATTTGTTAAAGCACTTTACAAAGATGGTGAATGTTTCAAGTATATTTCAAGGAAATTTCCAAATTTAAGTATGGAAAAGCATGGTGAAAATGCAAAATGAAATAACAAGGATGATGATTATGTTGCGCACGTTAAAGAGATGTTAGCTCACTTCCAGAATCTTGGATGCAACATGAGCGTCAAAGTACATTACCTTCACAGTCACCTAGATCGTTTTCCTGAAAATCTAGCAGACTTCAGTGAGGAACAGGGCGAACGATTTCATCAAGATATTCGGACAATGGAGGAACGATACCAGGGTCGCTGGGATGCACACATGATGGCAGATTTTTGCTGGAGTATTCAGAGTAATACTTCGTTATTCAATAATAGAAAATCTCATAAAAGAAAATTCCACAGTTTGTAGTTTATAATATTTATTTTCTTATTTTATATGTTGTAATAAATTTAAATATAGGTTATTCACGGTTTGTTGCTTAATTTACTTAATTGTGAATAAATTCGAAAATAATCAGTCGATTTTTATGGTCGATATCTCGTTTTGTTGCTATTATTTTTGGCTTTGTAATAGAATAATGAATCTGAACATTTTTTGCCGTTTTCTATTTTTCATGATTTTTTTAAAACAAAAATTTTTGCCATTTTTACGTAAAAAATATATTTTTTTCTTACATTTTTTATTATAACTCCGAAACTGTTGATCCGATTGAGTTATCACTAATAATGTGAAAAAGCGTCTAAAAAAAATGCAATTTTACAAAAAAATTTTTTAAAAAAAAATCTATCCATAGAATTTAAAAATTTTACCATTTTTGTACAAAGGTAGTCATGATACATCAAAATTGTATAGTGGTTTTAAAACAGACGTCGGCATCCTATAGCACAATAGTGCAGAGAGCACTTCACACATACGCTTAATCTCTTTCATTCAGTCGTCGTTGAGACAGCAACGACGCACATGCGGCGGTTGCTTTTATATTTTTTTCAGAAATACTTCCCAACAAACATTTATAATTAATAATGAATTACGAAAAATATTTTATAATTGATAATGCATTTGGTAACATGCATGTAATTAGCTTTTGAAGTATTAGAAGTTCCGTTTGTATATCAATCTCGTTGTTAATTTCTTATATGTTACGGAAAATACATTGTGAGTGTATGTTTCCTATCTAAGTTTTTTTGTATAATTTATATAAATATGTTTATGTTTGCTGGGTAGTTCGCTCACACACACAACCTCATTTTACGCTTTGCCGACCTCTGTTTTAAAAGCATATGAAATTTTTTTTATTTTGTTACGTTGTGTTATTAAAATTAAAAAAAAACAACCCTGTGACAAGTAACAACTAAAATGGCAGTTGATTCGCTTTTAAATTAATAATGTATATTTTTAGGCTGAAAATTATAATATTAGAACCAAATATGTAAATGTAATAATTTTTGTTAAGGTGGATATACACTACGTGTATTTGCTTATGTATTTTTAAGTTTACATCCCACATGTTTTTCTTTATGTCTGTCAAAATTGGTTATTTTACATAAGGGTTTTAATTTTTGGTCACCAACTGTATGTACAATTACACGTGACATCGCCATGATTATTTACACATAAATTTCCATGTCGTTTCTTTGAAAAATGCGTTAAAGTCGCTCCAAAAATTTTTGGTGGCGTCACTAAAATGCCGGTGTCAAAAATATTGATTTAAGGTTTTTCGTCTTTTAATATACAATATGTGGAGCTTGTATGAAAAATTTTTAAATAATTTATATCATTATTATTAAATTAACAAAATGAGATAAAAAAAATATTTAATTTATCACATGCAAATTCATCATACGGCCGGCTGATGATAGCGCAGATATTTAACCGTCGGCAAATCTTTTCGCATGGCATATACATTTGAAAACATGTGTTTGTACATAAGAAAATAGAGCGTGTTCTAATCGAAAAAATTACATATGTATTTCCACATGTATTTTACACAAGCAAAGTTTATGAGATCATCAACTACATGTTTTTACTCCGTTATATAAAATTTGACATATATAATGTAAAAAACACGTAGTGTATAGTCCCCTTTAGCTGCTGTCAAACGCTAATTAAATTAGCAATATTGATTAATTTTTAATTAACCAATAATTGACTCAATTAAAAATGCATGTCTGAACACCATATTATTTTGTTTATATATTGAATTAAACATATATTTTATAAACATTTGGGAAACACACTTTTAATACACAAAACTAACGAATTTTAAACTATTATCAGTTAATTAAACATTGCTGTCGTTAAAATGCCATTCGTTAAAATTGCGGATTTTTTTTCACAAAACTGTTCTGTTAAAATTTAATTTAATGAATTGTAATTCAGTCTTTCTGGTATTTCATGTTCAATTTCTATTTGGATATACATACAGTCGGGCCTCGATTATCCGCGATTCGGTGAACCGGTAACCCCGATTAACCGTTTTTTGTTTCAATATTTTCAAATTGTTTGTTTCGATTAACTGTGATTGCCTCTATTATCCGTGATGGATAATTTGAAATTTGTTCACTTTTATTTTTTTAACATTGAATTTAAATAGAAAAATGTGTAAAGTGAACAAATTTCAGGTGAAATGTTTATTCAGGACAGGAGTGATTAACTTCAAATTCATACATTCAATATAATAAACATGAAAACGGGGAATTCCCTTGTTTGCATACGATGAGTCAGAAACATTTAAAAGTGATTAGTTTAATTTTGAAATTGGGAAGTACGGGTGATTAGATCTGTGTAAATATATTTAGTATGGCATCGTTACCAGTGGTAAAAAGATAAAGAAACATTTTAAATACTGAAGATAAAGTTAATATAATTAACGAGCATTTAAAAATAATATGAGTTTTAAAATGCTAGCTCAAAAATACGAAGTTTGAGAAGAATTAATTTTTTTACTATAAATATGTATGTAGTACACCAATGTTCACTTCTTAAATAATAAAAATATTTAAAAACTCTAATCAAAATTGTAATTCGATTATCCGTAATGCTTCTGGTCCCGTCCATCACAGATAATCGAGGCCCGACTGTATATGTAAAGTACTTGTTGTAGTCAATGGTGCTGATTCTACTGCGAGATGTTTGTAGTTAAAATTATTTTCTTTTGAGTTGTAATCACATCGTTACGTGTTTAATGAATAATAAAAAGGAGCATTTCCTCTTAATTGATTAAAGTATGTATATATTATATATACGAGTACATAAGTAGTTTTTCACATTTTTTTAATTACTTTTAATTACATTTTACATCTACAAGAAACATTTGAACTAAATTAATTATTTTACCCTAACCCCTGATACGAAGATATACTCAGACAACATAGTTTATATAGCAGGGTTGGCTTTATAAATAGCTTAAGAGGCCAAATATGGAATCTCACAGACGTGGACATTTTATTTATTTAATTTCATACAAAAAAAAACGCCATATATTTTATGAATTAATTTTCATACAAGTCTGAAATAAAACTATTTGTTGGTTTTACTACATAAAATTAATAACGAATCCCAACATAATAAAGTCTTTTGCACCGGATGGTATATTAGAACTGGTCTTGAAGCAGGGTTCTTAGATACTAGCTCGCCCCTGACTTGATATTTTCAGCACTTTATACCGTTTAAATTTACGCCCAATAGCATATTTTTTAAATACATATAACTAACAAACACAAACTGTGAAGCTTTTTGGCTTATCTGCAGAAAACACCCAGAGTCTTTTGGCGGGAATCGAACCCACAACCCTCTGACTGATCCTGTCACACTATCGCCTAGTATATCGGGGCAACCAAATTTCGGTCGATATTTTTCAGATAGATTTTGCTATTTTCTTTAAATATAATGCAGACAATGGTTTTTTATATAAAAGTTCAAGTTCTGTTGAAACTGATAAGAATCGGTTCACGACTTCTCGTAGCCCACATGCAAATGCATTCCCGCAATTTGGCTATATAGCAAATAGTGTATTATATGGTCGGGCTTGACCGACTATACTTTCTTACTTGTTTTAATTAGTGTTGGGATTTTTCAAAAGTTCTTCAGACAATTTATTTTATTAACAGAAAAAATTTTGTTTTGAAAGCACTAAAAACCAAAGTTTATTGAAAAAAGACAAAAACTATAGATGAATAAGTTGTAAAATTCGTTGCCTTACATTCCTATAATATGGTATATTTTTGGTTGCCCTTATAATATGTCTGTTCAGTATTTATTTGTTTTAATTTATATTTTTTTAATTTCAATTCAATTATTTAAATGTTTGTGGATATTATTTAAGCAGCTGCTAAAAGACATTTACAGTATTTATGTATGTTTATCTTCTATTCATTATGTGTGATGCGGTGATTATATAGCTTCTGATGAAACATACATACAATAGGTGGCCTGATTGATATGTACATGATTGTCATTTAATAAGGATATGTAATTTGATATGTAATTTTTATAATGGCATTTTGCTTATCAATACAAGGAGATACAACTTCTAAGACATTTTCTTTCAAAACGGTTACAGTTCTTATTTCCCACAAATCCAAATTATTTGAATGCTCATAAATCTGATATAAATGTTGGTGGGTGAAAAACCTATGAGGCAATATCTAATAGTTGTTGTGATACTAATCCGCTGCAACCCAAATTCTAAACGGAAATTTTCCGAGGAAGGTAAGGAAACATTCCATGAATATCTAAACTAAAATATAGCCAATTGACCTAAAATGGAAAATGAAAAATAACCGAACCAAGTTCAAACTTAGATAAACAAAATAACGCAACGGAACTTTTGTTTGGATCCAAGTAGGCTATACTTCGAGTTGCTGCTAATTAACCCTAACCTATTACGACGCTGTTCTTAATATAATGTTATTTATACATTTATCCAACCACCCACCAACATACGAGTATATAATAAGTATGTAATTGAAGACATTGGATTCGAGTATGTGTAAACTTGCAATGTTTTACATTGAAATAAAAAAAACTACAAAAATTATTTAACAAACTCACGTTTCCACAATTTACACGCATCACAACATTCCTCACATTTGCAAGTAAATATTGGAGATACGTGTAGTGGTTGATATGCTTCTCGGTGTAATATAATTTTGTTGCAAGTACAACATCAACTATGTAGAACATCAACAACAAGAATTTCAACAACAAAACCAACGTACTCTTAAGGCCCAACTATAATATGCATATGCTAGCTTAAGCAAACGTGCGAACACATATAAATTGTATGTGGCAAACTATAATGTACTTAACGAAACTTTTCGTTAAGTTTTTCAACTGTCATTTGCTTATGCAAAAAGCGAAACTGATCGCACATTCTGTACGGAATCAGCTGTTTGTTGTTGTTTGTTTGTGTTTTGAACAAAATGGAAGAAAATATATTTATTTTAAATTTAATAGAAAATGTGGAAAAAAATAAGTGCCTTTACAATAAAAGAGACCCTTTTTATTTTAACAAAAATGTCTTTCTGTCGCAGTTTATTTCTCTGGCAGAACAAGAGCGTCTTCTTCTTTTACAGTGTAGTTCACTTATTTCTTTTAATGTGCAGAGGCCTTCAAGCGCTAACTTTAATATTTTTATATTATTTAAATTTTTAAGTTTTTTTTCCATTTTTGCAACCACAATACGAAAATTAACAAAACATATATAAACGTTTATTATTATTTACAATGTAGTGCTGCCACAGCTGTACATTTTAGTACTTTTGCCGATAAATTAAAAAAAAGGAAAAATTATGCGTTTCGGGTACGAAGTTTTCTTTTAATTATAAAATAATATAATAATATTTATAAAATATAGTCATTTAATGGCTTTTTGTTAAAATAAAAACATTTTTTTTAAACATAAATGAGCAACTGTGGACAAAAAGTTTCAAAGTCATTGTAGCCACCTAAAAGTTAACTCTGAACTAGTTATGCATTTGACAGCCTTTTCGTTAACTTTTGCAATTTGCTTAAGCTTGCTTATGCATATTATAGTTGGGCCTTTATAATGAAAATTAAAGTTTTTGAACTTTTTCAGAGTGTTTATTTACTATTTTCAAAAGCAACAACAGTAACAGCATCGACAAAAATATTTTGCATACACGGCAACGAACTCAGACATTAAATAAAATGCAAAAACCGTATAATTTCAAATTTTCAAAAGGCGCATTTGGAGAGTGCATCTTCTTTAAAATGTTATAAATGTTTATTTATAGAGCATAAATTATTTTCTTTATAATTTGTATTTGATCATCCAATTTCTAGCCTTGAAATTTTAAATTAATATTTTTTACACCCACTCGAGGTGGGCAACTTTGCCAAATTGTAGCACCGTCTGTGCATAAAACCTATACCCCCAAAAACATTATTATAAAATTCCGGCGCTAATAGCTACATAATTATTACCATATTTAAGGTCAGCCCACTGTACAGTGCACATAAACAAAATTTTTTGAAAAAAAAAAAAACAATTTCTTAGCAGAGCAGTTTGTCAACATATCCCACAAACCACTCAGGAGTGGCATTGTAGGATGACAAATCAGGGTATCTCTTACCATACCAAGATTTGATTATCTAAAATATCGAAAACTCATTAACACCCACTTCATTTGAACTAATATTGTTACTTGCACAACATCTTCTTTGAGTCTAAAAATAATGAATTTTAAAATTGGCCGAAGACCCGACATTTCTAAAAAAGATTCTTTAAAAACTCCTAACAACTAAAATGTACTACAAAATTTCAATGTTTTAGCTGAACTACCTTGCCACTGTTCAGCTACACCCGTGTTAAATTTAAAGTTCAATCAGAGCAAATAGTTACAAATTAAAAATGTATTTACAAAATATTTTGATTCTGCCCCACTGTGATGTGTGTAATTGTTGCTTTAATTCATTGTGCTTTTTGAAAAGTTTTAATTTTTTTCAGTTTTCAATTTCTAAATAAAACGTTCTTGGGAGTTGGTTGAAAAAGAGTAATTTGTGAGTGTGTCTACGCAAACAAACACGTATTAGTGTGCATTAGGAAGGAAACTTTTTGAAAATTTTGCGAATATTAAAAACCATAGCGTTATACATATGTATGAAACGCATAAAACGTGTTTTGTTCCCTTACAGCCATCCTTGAATACCGACGGTAATCGTTTTTTAAATGTCAAAATTTCTCATGCTCATACATTTTGTATGGAGCATACCGAAACAACGCGGCGGCAACGCTTTGCTATTGGTAAATCCGATTTGGACAAAGAAAACAAAACAAAAAAAAAAAGAGAAATAAAACAACAATGTCCTGCTTTTACAATAAACAGGGTTAGCAAAAATTGGGCTTCTTTGCAACTGTCGGCCTTTCCTTCAGATAGATTGAAGTCCAATTTAAGTGCCTAATGTCAACCTCCTCGTGGTGCTAACTGGGGATTACTGTCATACATTGGATTGTATGACTAACAAACTGACAGGGTTATATATGGTCGGGGGCGAGGTATAGGTGTACACCCCACCTAGACCACACCCCCACTACCGGAGTGAAATCTGGTTTACTAGAGGAAGGTCGAAGCCGACCGGAGTCTTTATCTGGTGCTGCGGGATCAGTTATTGCCCGGGGACATATCCCTAGTTTTATTATTAGGGTGACTGTCCCCTAACTGATGATTGGTTGAGGTCACTTCGGTGTCCACGCAGTGGCTGTGGTTTAATACCCAAAGCGGGGAGAATGGCATTTGATTAAAGGTCCGATGTAGGCTTGCGCAAATAAGCATACTTCAGACTATCAATTTGTCCTAGGTGCTGTTGCCGATCTCAACAGAGCCGTTGAAAGTGGCGGAGACTCTTAACTCTGTGCTCAGGAAGTTATGGAAGGTGGGCTTTCGTAGTAGATGTATCGATCGGTCTTTGGACTTGGTTCGATGCTTAGCAGATCATAGTCCTTGACCTCTCATATGATCAGTGCACTGCTGCGTTAGTCTATGCTTTTCGTTGTCCTGGGCTATGTTAATTGTACTTCAGCCACGGACGGTAGGGATTAGATAGCCCAATCTCTTAAGCAAGGTGATCTTTACTTTGATCTTGCAGTCAAGTATTGAGAAATTGCAAATTGTGTGACCCTGGTAAGGCACACAAAGTAGTCCTCCTATGAGGCTATTCCTGTGTTTTGGTAGGACACACAATGCGGTTGACGGGCCGAGTCCGTCCTGCGTTTGAGTGCGCCGTGAAGATAAGCCGTTTTGGCAGGTGTTTCACGTTAAACTTAAACACATTTGTTACAATAAACAGGGTCGTTTTATTTATTTGTTTGATAACCCAGTTTTTATCGTTTTGACATAGCGTTGACGCTTTTGTTTAGTGTTAATGCTATTTTTTTTAAACTAGCTACCCCTAATGTATTTGTACATTAGGGAGACATTAATTTGTACATTCCTAATTTTTGATGCTCTCATTTTAAATTTAAATGTTGAAAATTTTAGCATTTCGAAAAATATTTAGTAGAGGTTTCACATTTTATTTCAAGTTTAGAATTTTGGGTCAACGTACCAACTTTTCGAAAAATAAATCCAATTGAAAATATTTTATAATTGTCTCTTTAAATGCAAATTTATTAAATAAATTTAATTTTTATGTTGAGAACAATTTCTGTATTCTTTTATACTATAATTAATAAAAACAACTTAGACTGCTTTAGTTCGCAAGTCAAAAATACAGGGGCCAAATTACCGCATTCGATATCGAGTAAAATTGATCGTAATTTTCTTATTTGAGATTATGACATTCGATATCGAGCAAGAAATTTAGTACAATTTATCATAATTTCGATATCGAAATCATTTTTCGTTACGATAGCTCAGTCGATCACGAATGCGGTAATTTGGCCCCTGTTTTTAAAAAAAGTTTAACTACTTTCTTTCAATACGTTTGCATTTCTTTCAGAATTGAATCCTTTAAAACACAAAAAGATAATCAATGTAAATAGGGTTAATTTCACTATAAATCTATTATATTAAATCGAATAGGTACCTATTACTAGAAAATTTTGGTATAAATTTAAAATATTTATGTTATAATTTATATGTGTTAAAAATAATCTTGAACAGTATTTATACTCTACATCACGATAGTGAGAAGGGTAAACTCTATTTGTGTTGATGCTTGTAACGATCAAAATATTAGTTTAACACCCACCTTTAAACTTATTAATCGACTCTCCTAGCTCCCATATAGATGTCCTCCTAAAGTATTGTTTGATTAATACATTAATACATATTATTAAACAAATTTCGTTACAAATAAATTATATATAAAACCTAATCACATCTACAAATTCATAATTGATCATAGCACTTATATAAATATCCTAAAAATGTTTCTATCGAGATAAAAAGTAGTGCAAATTATTCATGCTACTAAATTCGGTCCAATACTAGGTTGTAGCTACCATATACTATGTATATACAGTGAACGTCAAAAAGAGTCAACGCCACAGCACCATTATATTAATATAATAAATAATGTATTAAAAAATTATATTGCATTTTTATCTAGTTATTTATGCAGAATTGCATTTACAAAAAAAGAAACGTAAACAAAAGCGTTTACAAATTTCATTGATTTATTGTTAAAATAGACTTATTTTTACTTGCCAAAATAAAGTAAACAGTTTATCTTAATTCAGATAAACCCTGTCATTCCAAATTCTTTTTAGTATTTGTATAACTATACTGGTTTAGAAAGTGCGGTTCAAAAGAATATCAAGTTTCATAATTTATTTAAGTTGCGACGTTAAGAAGTGGGAATGGCAAACAACAATGGAAAAACAAATATCAATTCCGACTCGGCATATCATAATAGCCTTACATAGAAAAGGTAAGTCCCTGTCTGAAATAGATGACATCGTTGGAAGGCACTGTACAATAATAAAATTATGAACAAGTATATCAAACACTAGATAGACTTGTGTCTAAAAAATACCGTAGATAATTTGCTTGGTGCAAAACTTCCAAAAACTAAAGAAAGAGTTACACATAGTAAGAGAAGTTAGATCAAATCCAACTTCTACTGCTGAGAAAGAAAATGTTACAAAAACTTCTGTAAATCATATAAGCGCGAGTACGATTAGAAGATCTTTGGATTAAATGGCCTACATGGTAGAGCGCCACTAAGAAGTCCTTTATATCAAAGAAGCACCCTAATGAACATATGCATGTTTTCTGCTTGTAACGTAAGTATATAAAACAATTTAGTTCAGTGCACATACAACTTTCTTTTATTTCTTTTTAAGTTCTTTTGAACAAGTAATTAAAAAATAATTTACAAAAAAAGTGGATTTTAAACAACGACTTTTAAAAATAAATTAGTCATTACAAAATACTCTATTTTTTTGATATCATGATATTATAGCTTTATCTCTTTCAGCCACAGTATTACATATATAACTTTATTAGCAAAACAACTTCATTTTTAGTTTGATTAACGTTTATTTATTACAAAGTGGCGCAAAAGCAATCCCCCTATCAGAAAATGCTATAAATTTTGCGAGGCCCCTAATGTCAGTTCTGTTTTGACAGTTGTGTAGTAAACACATGCGAAATACACGTTAAAAAACAATGTTACGCTTGACCAATAACCGGTCGGTGACAGCCAAAAAACATCGGAAGTTTACTTTTACGCCACCTTGTGTAGGGTGTTTTTTTTTACAGGTTTGTTTTTCGAAAAGAGATAAAACTGGCATTTTGTGGTCAAATCTGGCAACTCTAATGTCATTTATGTTCAGTTTGGTTTGCCATTTCATCATGAACAGGTTGACAAAAGAACAACGCTTGCAAATCGTGCAAATTTATTTCGAAAATAACGGTTCAGTTCGCGAAGTTTACCGCAAGCTCCGTCCATTTTATGGTCGACATAATCGTCCATCAGAGCAATTAATTCGGTTAACCATGGATCGTTTTCGCACTACAAAGTGTTGAAGAGGACCCGAATTAATGGAGACCGGTATAGAGCCATGATAACCGACTATTTTGTTCCCGAATTGGATGGCATGAATGTGAATGAGTTGTGGTTCCAACAAGACGGCGCTACATGCCACACAGCGCACGCCACAATCGATTTATTGAAGGAAACATTCGATGAGAGCATAATTTCGCGGAATGCACCTGTCAATTGGCCACCAAGATCGTGTGATTTGACACCATTGGATTATTTCCTTTGGGGATATGTGAAGTCGCTCGTCTACGCCAACAAACCAGAAATGTTAGGGGAATTGGAAACCAACATTCGTGGCGTTATTGCCGACATAGGGCCCCATATGCTCGAAAAAGTGGTTATAAATTGGACCTGTAGAATTGGCTTTATTCGATCCAGCCGCGGCGGCCACATGCCTGAAATCATATTTAAACATTAATGGCATAAAATTATCCTTGCAGTAAAGCTAAATTGATGGTCATTAAAACGATTTTCTTGTGTTTTATTTCAATTTGAAGTTCTATACCTCTCAAAAAAACACCCTATATATAAAAAGAGAAAAAAATAAATTTGCGCTGCCGGATTTTGTGGAATAGGGTGGTTAGTTAAGTAACCACCGTGACGGTTGACATGTATTATTTGTACGTATGCAAAGAGGAACTTTGCAGGTTCTGCATTGCCTATAGTACGCACCTGATTCTTTTTCGTGCTTCATTTTGTACATCTTCGTGATGTCGATCGCTCTGGTTTGCCAAACTTAACTCTCTTAATACTGATGGTTCGTGTTTTTTTATTTGTACCGGTAGTGGAGAAGAGGGTTCAGAAATTGGGCGCTTAATGCCAGATTTGGGTTTTTTCGCCTGAACTTGTGCTAGTATCCCGAAGTAAACACTTCTTCGAAACTCTTTGGCAGTGAGCTGATCAAGTTCTGGGTGGTGTGTTTTCTGGCGCTCTTTATATATAATATAAGAGTTTATGACGGCGCAGTCCAGAAAATGAAAAAATATTTGATGCCACCATTTCCGTGATTTCCGATCAATGGCACAAGTGCTTTTCAGCTGATCAAATTTATCAACATAGTTCTTACATCTGTTATATTGTATGACAGCTTCAGCACAATTTATTTCAGTTAGCTCTCCATTGCGTTCTCTGCGAGTAACAACACCTAACTTCGTTGTATGTTGGTAAGAATAAAAACTATTGCGATGCGAAAGCAAATGCGATAAGCGTGCAATTTGTATGCTTATCGCATCGCATTTGCTTTCGCATCGCAATAGTTTTTATTCGCAGATATTTTTGGACGTTACAAGCAACTGCACAAATCCAATAACCCATTCATCCCACTATTATTCCCATTATTATTTTGGGTTAGTAGGAATTTTCTAGTTCCTGCGTTAAATTCTGTTTCACTTACACATATTTTACTATTATTTGTTGATGTTTCCATTGCTTGCAAACTACCTATATATAAAAATTAAATCAATATAAAATATAATTAAAATTTTAAAAAAATTTTAATCGAAGTTGCCTTCAAGTTAAATATACAATTTATTTGAAAATAAATTGTATACACTACATTTATTTTTGAATATTTTCGATTAAATTTTTTTTTAAAATTTGTTTATTAATACTCGCAAGAGGTATAATTCCCATCTAATATATAATTAAAATATTATAAAATCCAAATACTCGATTAAATATTCTCTTAATCTCATCGGGCCTGAGTTTGTAACAAATTTGGATTATTTTTGCATATAATTGTTGTGTGTTTGTGATAAAATAATAAAACAGAAAAGTTTCATATGGTTATTTGGTCCATATAAAAAGTACAAATATACGAGACATACAAAAATTAAGAATATTTTTTTATCTTTTTCCCCAACACATTATTTCTCTTATAGAAAATGTTCTATAAGTGAAATGTGTTTAAATCATACACATTTTTTATATTTTTCTATACAAGACAAATTTCATATTTATTTAAGAAAAAGCGGTCTCTTATAAAAAAAACTTAATTTTTATTTTTTATTTAAATTGAAATACAATTGAGTAACAGTATTTTAAATTATTTAAATAACATTTATACTTATATGTATTTGTATAAGGAGCTAACAGAACCACTCATGTACATATATATGTATATTGATTGAAAAACTTCATTTAATTTTCGTTTGCAATACAAAATTCTACTCATATTGAAATTCGAAAATGTCAGCCTCAAAATATCGTTAAATAATAGAAAATAATAATTTAATTTATATATATATAGTATATGTACATAAATAAAAATAGTGTTAAATTATGACTTTTTTTTAGTTATAAAATTATGAAAATTTTTCAACAGACACGAAAAATTTACATAAAAATATTTATTTGCATATTCTTTAGAAAATTAATCGAATTATTCGTTATTCGGAAATGGTAATTTTGAAATTCTTCGAATAATTATTCGTAAGAAATTCTGCGATTATTCGAACGATGATTATTCAAATGGGTACCTAGTATGTACGCCTTAAAAATGTCTGTATTTGTGTATTCTTGTTTAGTGAAGAACTTTTTTCTGAATATTGTCTTTGGTCCAATTTCTATTGTGACAATATTAAGATAAACACTAAAACGATCTACAAACTAATTACTTTATTAACTCCCTAATTTCTGTCTAATTGTGCAGAGAGGATACTTATTTCAAAGTTTTGCATAGACCCAGCATACCATTCTAGGAGCGCTCCAAAAAAGGAGTCAGAAAACAGTCCAAAAAAACCCTCATAAAAGACTCTTTTCTGACATTATCTAAGAGCTCTTTCTGACGGACCAATTTCAAATGTAATGGCCCTCTTTTCTGAATGTTTATGGAGCAATTATGATTGTTTTTTTGGCTCATAAAGAGCGTTAACGCTCCGAAAATAAGACCCTTTTCGGACTCATATGGCTTGCTGGGGAGACGTTAAACGATTACATAACAACAACCCTGCAGTTCAAAATGTCGATATGTTAATTGTCATACTTTTACTACATTTGCAGACGAAACTCTTATACATTTGGCAAAAAAAAAAAATTATTATACCCTCCACCACCATAACTGGTGAATTGTGTAACACTGAGACCCAACAAAGTAATTATATTCTTGGTCCGTACGTCTGTCTGTCTGTCACTGTAAAACACTTTCACGTCCAAAGGACACAACCGCAATTAACATAGTTTACAAAAAACCGGTTATGGTTCTCCTAAGCAGTTTGTTATTAAAAATCAGCCAAATCAGTGCAGTAGAATAAGTTATGGACCAATATGTGAGACAACCTCCATAAAAATAGATATTTTGAAACATTTTTCTTTCAATTTTTTTAAAATATATTGCAGATATTCCCATGAAATTTTGTATACATTGTCTTTATGATAAAAGAAAAAAGAGTACGGAAAATAGTAATAGTAAGAATCGGTACATGATTTCTTATAGCGCTCATACAAAAATCTTCCCGAAATATTGCTCAATTATACATAAATTTTTTTTAGTTCGGTCAATGTTTCACCAAAGACCCCATATAAAGTCCACTTTTTAAATTCACTTAAATACGTATACAACAGATATAAATTATGTTAAACGGCTAAAATTTTACATAAATAATCTCTATAGGCAAATAAATTGTTGTACTAAATTTTATGGTGGTCGGCCCATAATTGCTCATATCTCTCATATAATGACCAAATCCAAAAAAGCCATTTATCCTTATACATATCGTATAAATATCGGTACCGACTCAAAACTTTGCACGGATCATTTACAAATATACAAAAATCAAACTGCTGGATTTGAGAATATCGGTCCATATTCGAAATCCACGTTAAACTACTAATATATATCTTAAATAGTATACTGTTATTATGTTGAAATTCCAAAATTTAAGAAGATCGGCCCATAATTTCTCCTAGCTGCCATACAATAACCATTTCCGAAAAACAAATAAACCCACAAAAATGTCTAATAAATATTGATATCAAACCAACTTTTATATAGATTTTAATCCAGAAATCATACTAATATCGGTTGTATGGCAATTATTCTACTGGTTTTTCTAGCTGTCAGTAAATAGTTGGCAATAACTCCTGAATTAGGTCCACTTCCGAGCGTACTAAACAACCTTACAACTCTTGTAAATAACGTTATTGAGATGAAATTGAAATTGCAAAACATTTTAAATAAATTATGTTGCTCGTAAAATTGTCTTTTAAACAATCATAATAAAATTTGCACTAAGACTGAATGGAAACACAGTGCTAAACCCAGTGTAGTTTTTGTATTTCTTTTTACGTTTAGGTTGAGGGTATTTAAGATTCGGCACAGCCGAATACTGCACTCTAACTTGTTTTTATTTGTAACCGAAAGCATCATTTCTCAATTGTAATTTAAGTAGTAAATGGTTAAAATTTGTGTACAATTTACAAATTGGTTAATGGTAACTAATGAGTGTTTTTTAGATTTGTAGAGCTTTTAGTTGTTTTTTAACTGGCGGCCATTTTGTCAGCTGTCAAGTAATTTATGTTTAGTTTGGTTTGTCATTTCGACATGAGTAGACTGACGTTCTGTTCGAAATACGAAATCTCTATTTTCATAAGCGAATATTGTTTAGCGATGAAGCTCACTTTCAGTTGAATGGATATGTCAATAAATAAAACTGCCGTATATGGAGTGATGATAATCCTCAAGTGTATGTTGAGACACCGTTACATCCGGAAAAACTGACTGTTTGTTGTGCTTTATGGGCTGGTGGAATAATTGCTGCGTACTTCTTCAAAAACGAAGCTGGCAAGAATGTTACAGTCAATGGTGACCGCTATAGAGCCATGATTACTGTCTTTTTCGTTCATCAGTTAAAAAATCATAACGTGCAGAAGTTGTGATTTCAACAAGACGGCGCAACATGTCACTCAGCTTGTGCCACAATTGATTTATTGAAGGAAACATTTGTTAACCGCATAGTTTCACGTTTCTGACTCGTGAATTAGCCTCCCAGATGGTGCGATTTAACGTCGCTTGACTATTTTCTATTTTACGCCGATAAGTCCGAAACGATTGACCACTTGGAGGACAACATTCGAAGCGTTATTGCTGATATACGGCCACAAATGTTTAAAAATTTCATAGAAAATTGGAACTCCAGATTAGACTACGTCCGAAGCAGGCGTGGCGGACATATGCCAGAAGTCATATATAAATTATAAAGACAGAATATTATCTTAATAATCATCTTTGTTTGATTCCGCTGTTCCAAAGTTTTATACATCTAAAAAACACTCTTTACTAATTGGTTCAATTAATCTCTACTATACAACTACTTTTAGAACTTAATGGTTTCTTTTGGTAACTTAAATGGTGATTAAATTATTGGTATAAGACGAATTAAACGATATACATTTTTTTAAGATTCTTCATAAGTTTTTGGCAGAAAAGTAATTTTAGTTTGGACCTAGTTGGCATCTTCATAAAAATTAGACTTATGAAACAGTATTAGGAAGAGAAGCCGAATTTGTTCTATCTATTACGTAAAATAATAAAGACTGTATCAGTAAATTACCTGAAATGACATCGCCATGTAGATTGCAGGGTAATAATTCTATACATATATATGCTCAAGTATGTGAAACCCGCTCAAATCTGCAATTCACATACGCATATGTTCATGTTTTCTATGTACTTTGCTTATTTGTGTGTATGAATGTACAATACAATATACGTGATTTCCGTTTTGAACTGTTGACTACTATGTGTTGGATTTGATGTTGGTATGACTGAGACATGCATACGAGCATAAGATTGTTTTTACTGCCTGAATGTATTAGGCTTGTTTCAAAAGTTTTCCAATAATTAAAACTAAAACTTGTTAGTGGTAATCGTTACAGAGATAAAAATGTTTTCGTAGTTTTTTATATTGTTATTTGTTTCAAAGAAAAATAGACTCGAACATTTCAAATTAGTGTGAGTATACAAAATTAAACAAACCGTTTCGTTGGAAATTTAATTTAATTAAATTTTTTAATTAAGCAAATTGTATAAACTCTGAGTTTTTCAGAAAATTAGCCTTTAATTGTATGACGTTTACCAGACACCAAAAAATGTTTTGTTCCATACAAATAAAGTCATCCTACTTGTATGTAGGTATGTACGTCTATCTAATATAGGTACATATCGATGGTCTCATGCAGAAAGGCCCTAACTCACATATTTAAAACTTTACAGGAGAAGGTAAAAACATAATAGAAACTGTAATATTCAACATGTAACTTTTTTTGTACAACTGCTTATAAAAGCGTTATTTTTTACACTATTGCAATAAATTTTTATGAGGAGGTGTATTTGCGTTAAATGCATTGGAATCGCAAAAAAAACTAATTTCGAAAAAATAGCGAGTTAGGGCCTTTCTACATGAGACCAACGATGTGTTCATTAGGGTAATAACTTTTTAAACAATTTTATATCTGTCATTTATTCTTACTTAGCTATTGAACATTATAGCGCAACTTATGGCGAATGTCTTCCATCAGTTTCAATTTGCGGGAGATGGTTTGTTCTGTTAAGAAGTGATCAAGAATTGATACATTACCCGAAAAAAATATCGTATTCATTCATTCAATTATTTAAGCGATTTTTGTTTATTTTGAACATTTCTGTGGTGTTTCCATATAACTTGATTTTTCTCCACTTTTGGTTCTCCGATTTTGGTTGACAAAACAATATTTTTGTTAAATTACACAAGAACTTACCACCCAAATGAGCATCAACTACTTTTGTTTAAAAACGAAATGACGCTTTGCACAAAGTAATCATTGCCCAATCAAAAAACTTAATTTTAAACATAACAAGTAAAAAAGTATAATCGGTCAAGCCCGACCATATAATACCCTACACCCACTATATATGTATAAAACTGTTTTTCAGAAATATGCGCTATATGGGAGATATAAGCTATTATGGACCGATCATCCAAAAATTAAGAGTCATGATTTCTGTGAATATAAATATACGAGTATAGTATGTGTTAAACTTTATCTCGATATAAATACTTTTAAAAGATTTAAGGAGGTTAAAGTGAATTACGAAGAGGGTCTAATATGAGTTTCGACTAATTACGGACCGACCATTATAAAATTAGGTGTTATGATTTCTGTATATATATTATATAAGCCTTATTTGTGTTGAATTTTATTTAGATACCAACATTTTTAAGAAATTTATTGTTGTTAAAGTGATTTTCAGAAAATGATTCTGAGTCGATCGGACCAATATTTCTGAGCGTTACAAACATATGCATATATCAAATATACCCTATCCACTATGGTGGGTAATTCCCAAAAATACATGCATACATACATAAGTTGTTTTAACTTATTCTTTAAAAGTCTGGCGTATTTTGATAGTAGCAAAAATTTCAAAGAGTTATCATCCTAATTTACATACGAGTAGTATGTATTTCTATTTCCTATACTGGCATATATTATAGTGTGCATATATGTATGTGTATACATGATATATGTATTTTTTTCTTAGTGAATAGCGAATTTTTTAATATCCCATATGTTTGTCTACTTATGCCATGTCTATCAATGTATGTGACTATTAAAGTCGGTTTGCTGACTTCACAGGTGGTATAATTCATTTAGCATGTAGCATTAAATCCAATAACAAAAGCAGAAAGGATGGAGCAGAAAAGAGTAAGAGAAATATCCCTACAACACTGATTGAATTGCAGTGACAATCGTCCAAAGCCACTTAATTTTCAACCTAATGAAGTTTGCTGCTTTTGCAATTGACTCTTGTTTGCAATCGATACAATAGCAACAAGAACAACAACATCAAGAATAGTAGTGATGATAAAGTCCACAGTTTTACTTTACACACTTACTCATAAATTCATATGCACTCACGCAGACATTGGCATATTAATCGATATGTGAGTCTTCATTTGGATGTGTGTATGTGTTTGCATGACATCATGCCAGAAGCATGAATATAATTAGAACAAAATTGATATGCGTGACTGATCTTTAACTACCCGTCCGTTTAATACCGAATTTAATTACAATTGCGGCATTTATTTAATTGGTGTAATAATTTCAAATATTGTCACCATTTAATGGCAACTTTAATATTTATAATTATAAGAGATTACTTAGATACCATTCGATTCTCCATATACATAAACCAGCACAACAAAAACATTAACTTTTAACTTCCATCAATTAACTATAAACACATTCCAAGTTCTACATATGCATGAGTATACATACTACTTTAATATATGCTGGTGTTAAATAAGGAAGTTAATTGGCCATTTAATATAAATTTATGTCTAACATTTGTTATCTTCACATAAACTATTATCAAGGTGTGTGTGTTTCCTTAGATCTAACAAACACATGCATACATGTGTGTGAATATAATATTTCATTAATGAAATGTGTTTAGTTGGCACTATAACATAAACACTTAAGTGTTAAGTGCCTGGCATAACATTTCTTAAGAATTAATTTATTGAAAGAATCCCGGAAAAAACTTGAGAATGATTTGCAATTACTCAACTTACATTTCAATAGCAATGCCATACCATCTGCTTTACTTAGAAGTTGTTTGGTATTTACATTATATTCGGATATCATCCAAATTGATTGAAAGTACAACTCTTTTCTAATTTATTTCTTTAATATAATTTGTAATATATATAACAGTAATAAATTCTTAAAGTCGCAATTTGTAAGCCTTATAACAATGTAATTTTGCCCAAACATTATTTGCTTCACCCAAAGATTTGGCATTGAAAATGGGCAAAATCGGTCCTGAAGGATCACTATTAAAATTACACACAAATAATCTGCATGTATATCTCATCGTGTTGAATTTTATGACGATGGGTCCATATTTGCCCACAGCCCCTGTACAAATACAAACATTATCAAATTGAAATTCGACACAAGAAATCCACATACATATACAGTCAAACCTCGATATAAAGACCCTCACTATAACAAATTCCTCGATTTAACGAATTTTTTGAAATCCCCTACAACGCTCCATAATATTTAATACAAAATAAACCTCTCTATTACAAATACAGTTGTCAATATCATCGTTATAACGAGTTTTCATTCACTGCAGACTAACGAAATAGAAAAAATTATTTACCTCTATTTAACGAATTTTGTCAACTTACAACCTTTTCATAACGATTTCCATCAATTAATCCAAATTATATGAAACAGATACACACAAGATTATTGTATTTGCAACGACAACGTCTCCAGCGTTTTCCTTCAAATGTGTTTTGATTTATTAGCGGAAATCGTTCGCTATAACATAGTAAGCAGATGATGATTACCTCGTTATAACGAATACAAGTGCAACTTCAACTCGATATAACGAACCTCATTGTAACGAATTATTCGATATGTTTAAGTTTATTTTTATAGTTTCCTTTATATTGAATTGAATTTAATTTTAATTAATTTTAGTACATATTATTTTAATTGATAAGTTTTATACAACCATGTGGTTGTAATTGAACTGAAATAGTTTTTTGTACAACCATTATACAGTACTCTGATGAATCAACACAGTCCATTATAAGAAAGAAAAGAAGTAACAAGCTAAGAAAGCAAAAATAAAAAATAGTTGAATAATAAAATATTAACTCATAGAATTGAAGTGGCATTTTTGTATTCATAATTTGTGACCTAGACTAGCTGAACAAATCATCTTAAGATTCGTTATACCAAGGTTAAACTGTATATATAAATCATTGTAATGATTCTGGTGACATGCATATAATTGGTCATAGCTTCCAAACAGGGAACACTTTCGAAAAACACATTAACCTACGTAAATATGTTATAATTATTGATATCGGACTGCAATTTCACACAGATCAGTTGCATGTTAGAAAAAGTTTTACCATTGGATTTTGAGAAGGTCAATATATAATTGGCTCCCATATAAGAACCATTTCCTAGAATATTGGAATACAAAAACAAGTAAGAGTGTATAGTCAGTCAAGTCCGACAAAATAATTCCCTACACCCATTATATGTGCAAAATCAGTTCTTCAGAAATGGGCTCTATATAGGACCAATCATCCAAAAATTTAGTGGCATGTCTTCTGTGCATATACATAAATATTTTTTGGGTTAAATTTTATCTCTTACCATTTTTAAAAGAATACATCTATCGTTCCATAATTGTCCATAGCTCCTATACTAAGCCCACGTCCGAAAATTACTTTAACGACCATAAATCTCTTAAAAATGTTGGTATGCAAATAACATTCAACACAAATAAGTTATACGTACGTATATACTGGAATCATTACACCTAATTTAGTAACTGTCGGTCCATAATTACTCAAAACTCCTATATAAGACCCAATTCGAAAATCACTTTAACATGCAAGTTTTAAAAGTGTTTATATCGAGATATAAAGAAGAAGTCCTGCCACCAGTGTAACCAGATCTCAAAAAGTTCAGCGGCTAAATCAATTTTAAAACAAATTAAAGTGCTATATTCGGCTGTGCCGAATCTTAAATACCTTCCACCTAAATGTAATAAGAATTACCAAAACTACGCTGTTGTTAGAACCAGAATATCATTATCCAGTATTTCTTAATCAGTTTCAGCGAAAATTTTATTAGTATTTTATATATGATATTTTGATAGACAAGTTTACGCACAATATAATTTATTTCTAATGTTTTTAAATTTTTATAATTTTATTTATACTCGTATAGGTATAATTGATGTAATTGACAATTCTTACCATTACTTACAGAATTTGTATATTTATCGTAACATTCTTATATGTCATGTAACCATTAGTAAAACTAAAAATAAATTCAACATTTTTACATATTCACCAGGTTAAGGAAAATAGTATAAACAAGAATAAGGTTATAAGGTGAAACTTATATCATCTCAATAACTTTATTTACAACGTGTTAAGTGGATCAATTATGGTCTGATATTTTCAACAGCCAGTATCGTGATTTCTATGTATTGAGCCTTATTTAGGTAGAATTTCATCTCAATAACACAGTTCACAAAAGTTTAATGGTTGTACTCGAAAGGTTACTTTATTTGGGAGATATTGCCAAATATGGACTGACAACTACAACATTTAGTAGAATAATTTCCATATGACCGATATAAGTATGGTTCCTGGATTAAAATTACAGATCCTTATAAAATGTTGGTTTGATATTAATATTTATTAGACAGTTTTGTGGCTTTAGATGTTTTTCGAAACTGGTTCTTATATGGGAGATATGACCAATAATATTTTATATACATACATATATGAGGATGTATCATGTCGAATGTCAACAAAATATTTGTATATTTAAGGGAGATTTGCGTATTTAAGTAATTTTCGGATGTGAATCTTAAATGGAGGATATGGCCAAATATGGACGTAAATTCACAAAACCTAACAGCTTGATTTTGACATACATACAATGTATTTCTACATGAAAAATTTTGCATCGGTACCGTTATTTATGCAACCAATATGAATGCCACTAATTGTCCCTAACTTCGGTCAATTGAACAATATTGGACTATTGACTAACAAAAGTAAAAGCGTTCCGATTTGGAATAAGTATGCAGCTTTATTTATTTATAATGAATTATTTATTAATTCAAGTAGTTTTTATTCGACCTTTTCATGTGTAATAAATAAAAATGCCTCGAGCTTGAAATAAAAGCAGTTTTATTTATTATGAATTATTTATTTTAATTCTTTTAGCATTTCTTAAATATTAATACATAAATGAATTAACATTTTGTGATTCAAAAGTATTTAAACGCAGTTTTCTTAAATACATATGTTTCAAAAATGTTGTACATCGGGTCGTATACGTTTGCTACTGATCAAATTAACAAATCACTCATATAACCCGTTGTCCAACTTTTTGTTTACATACAAGTTGTATGATACAACAAATTATGTACAGCACACTAATGGCTAAATTCACAGTCTTTAGTTAGCTAATGGCAAAGGCTTAACTAATGATTCCGTATTCGCAATGCTTAGTTTGCCATAAGAATACCAAGTAATATTTATAAAATAGTTAGTATTTAAGTTTACCAATGGTTAACTAATGACCGAGAATTCGGCCATAAGTGGACTACAAGTGCTTAGTGGGAAGGAATTGATATAAATCTGGCTTTTCTAAACGGCGGATCCGATAGAAATAAAATTTCACATGCGAATAGCCAAGGAGCATATGAGTCTAAACCCACTGTGTTGAAATTATTTTGTTATCCATCTGATATTTTATGAAATTTCTCGGCTAGGTCATTAAAAAACATTTTTTTGCGTAAGATATTTAACTCTTAAACTTCTCGAGTTATACGCCCTTGAAAACTTAAATTTCAAAATTTTAATTATTAGAGTTTTCTATTTGTTTCCTTAATAAACAATTTCAAAGAAAGTAATATTTTTTAGATTATTGATACATTGGAATTAATTTTTGACCCTGTCAAGGGCGTCATCGGCAATGTTTGTCGTCCAAGATCTACTTGTAATCAGCATCTATTTGAATCACCATAATTGAGAAATAGATTTCGGGAATTAATCATATTTCTTTTTACATAAAACGTGTTAGAACGAAATTTAGTTTTAAATATTGTCAGTTTACAGGTTGTTCCACTATCAAGTAGAGTTTTTGACCGATTTTCGTAAAATCTATTTTAATAGTTAAACCAGGAGTGCCCAAGCCCTATACTCTTGGTGCTCTTTTGTGTTTGTAAAAACTCTTAGATATAGGCTATGTGTTTTGTATACTCATAACAGCACACAACACTAGCAATAGGAAATACACAAACAACTTTGTCTTATTTTTGCATGCGCAAAGCAACAACACTTTCGTATGCTCTATTGGTAAACATTGGTGACTGCGATCGTATATGTAGATTTTGTTTTTGTTTAACGTATGATACCGTTTAAAAAAGTGTGTTGTTTCTTTGTATGTATTGGCTTTTACAACAAAAAATACTGAATAAAAATTAATTTTTATTTAAATGTATTGGTGTTTGCTCTTACATAAGCAACTTTTGGGCACTCCTGAGTTAAACAAGAAGATGTTTCATCAGACTTAAAGTGGTATATTTTTTAATCTAATCGAATCTTTTTGAATAAGATTTTGAATTTTTTTATCTAAATGCAACAACTATGTAAGTTCAGTAAAAATATTGCTCAAATTGTAAAATTATCGAAATATTTTTATCTTATTGTACTTTTTTTTTTATTAACTTTTTAATTGCCTTAATATTTTTTAATAGTTATGTCTTCTTAAAAACAGTTTTCAATATTATTCTCCAGAAATTAATTTTACTTTTTGTGTTTTTCAGAACATCTATTACTATTAGCATTGCACATTTTATTATATTTGTTTATGACTCCTACCAGTGTTGAAGGTGGAAGATCCAAAGATGTAACGATGAATATGGTCAGAATTTTGGCTAAATACAAAAATGGGTTCAAAATAGTCCATATAAATGCCCAAAGTCTAAATAATAAAACTGAAGAATTTAAATTAATTTTTGAAAACTCAGACGTCGACGTTATTTGTGTTTCGGAAACTTGGTTAGTGGCATCTACTCCAAATGGTCTTTTCTGTCCTAACGGTTATAAAGTTTTTAGATGTGGTGGTGGTATTGCCATATTTGTGAAAAATAATATTTCTTGTAAAATTTGCAGCAAATCACATAATGCCAATGGCGCAACTGAACAAGGTATTGAGTTCATTTTTATAGAAATTTTTTCGTGCAGCAAAAAGCTATTGTTCGGTTGCGTCTACAGGCCAAATAATAGAATACCTTTTCAGTTTTATTTAATATTGTTGAAAGTCTTACCCCTGAATATAGGTGACTTCAACACAAATATATTAATAGATGCCACTCTTCCTGAGAATATGCTATCTCTGGGCCTTTTTCCAGCTAATACACTATATCCAACGCACTTCACATCCACAAATAGTACGCTTATTGACCTTTTTTTCGTATCCAACACTAGTGTTTTTCAAAACACGATTTAATTTTTGTAACCTACGATTTTCAACTCATACAAGCTGTAAAATCTATAACTTATCGTGACTTTAAGCATATAGATACTAATTATCTCAGTCAATGCTCGTGTCAGTTGATGAACAATCTACTTTTTTAGAACGTAATATTCATCACCTTTTCGACTTAATTGTACCTCTTCAACAGAAAAAAATAAGACCTAAGCAAAAGCGATGGTTTTCAAATATTTTTAAGGATGATATACATAAAAGGGGCCTAGCATATGCCAGATGGAAGAGATATAACACGCCTGAGCTGTATTTGCAATTTTCTATTGCCAGAAAGAATTTTACTAAGCAGATAAAACATGCGAAAACTGAATATTATGCCACTCGTTTTAGTAGTGCCGTTGATTACCAACAATCGTGAAACACTATTCGCGAAATAGGAATTGGCAATGCGAAAAACAGTGTGGACTGTCAAGTACATACAAATATGCTTAACAAAACTTTTACTAACATCCCTGGTCTAAAAGCAAACACCAATTTCTATGATTTTTCCTCTGAAATTGTAAATGATGATAACGGGACTATAAACGGCCATTCAAATTTTTCTTGTGTTACACAATATGACGTCATGTTAACAATCTCCTCGATTAAATCAAATGCAGTAGGAAGTGATGATATGCACCCAAATTTGTACGATTACTTTTGCCCATGATTCTTCCCTATATTACACATTTGTTTAATTCAATTATAATGTCCGGTATATATCCAGTTAATTGTAAACATGCTAAAATTGTACCATTACCTAAGGCAAATGGTGATAATAGACCCATTGCCATACTTTGTTTTCTATCTAAAGCTTTAGAAAGGCTATTTATTGTATAAACAAATTATCTCAAAAACTTGCTTATTGACAATCAATCTGGTTTTCGTCAGAACCGTAGCTGCGTTACAGCTCTTGTGGAGGTGAGTGAGAATATTCGTCAGGGGCAAGAAAATAAATATATCAACTTTCTAGTGCTTCTGGATCACTCCAAGGCTTTCGATATGGTTGACCATGATATGCTCATAAAAAAACTAAAGCACTTTTTTAATTTTTCCAACACGACAATTAAACTATTAACATCGTATCTTTCAAATCGCACGCAAGCGGTAGTTGTTGCCGATAATTGGTCTGACAGACTGCATGTTAGTAGGGGTGTGCCTCAGGGTTCAATTTTAGGGCCCCTGTTATTTTCCCTATATGTCAATGATCTGCGAAAAAAATTATCATACTGCAAAATCCATCTATATGCAGGTGACGTGCAACTGACATTAAGTTGCTCAGTTGAATGTATTACATTAGGGATATGTCGACTAAATGATGATTTAAATAAAACCCACCTTTCGGCTAGTGCTAACGGACTCTGCTTTAATCCAAGTAAATCTAAATGCCTAATAATATGCAAGAAAAGTTTTTTCCCTCTATTACCGATGATATCATTTTAAATGGCGTGAAGATTGAATTAGTAACCTCAGCGAAAAATCTTGGAATAATCTTCAACGAACACTTGACATGGACCAAACATATAAATTCACTAGTTGGTCAAAGTTATGTAAAGTTAAGAGCTCTCCGGTCCACACAGTATTTTACCCCCTTAAGAATCAGGATATTACTTGCCAAGACCTATTTAATTCCATCTCTACTATATGGATGTGAGTTCTTTGGAAACTGTGACTCAGTTAGTAAAAGAAAACTAAATGTTTTATATAATAATATAATACGATACGTATATAAACTGAAAAGACTTGATCATGTGTCCTCCGTCGCCAATAATCTCTATGGTGTTTTTTTTAATGTTTGTTAAAAATCCGTACTCTTATTTTTCTTCATAAAATTATACATACTCAAACGCCTAGATATATATTTGATAGAATACGTTTTTTTTCGATCGCAAAGAAATCGAGGCATAGTGATTCCTAGACATCAGTGCCTTGTTTCTGAATGACAGTTTTGCGTGCATGCCGCTCGTCTTTGGAACAATCTTCCATTAAGGCAACAACTTAACAGTAATGCTAAAAGTTTTAGAACATTTTTATTTGATTTATTTAAGTAATTACTTTGTTTTTAGTAATCTGTTTTACTATTGTCGTAAACATTGTTGTATACATATTTATACTTTAATTTTATTTTATTCTTAGTTTATTTTTAACTTTTTTTGTTCATAATGCATAATGCGTTCCTGTACTTAAAATATAAGATGAAATCTTGTTGTATAGGAAATGAAAAAATAAATATATAAATAAATAAATAAATAAATTCAACAAATATGTAAGATGTAAAAAAATCTTTGTTTATTAACGTAATTCAGTGAAATACTCAACCAAAATTAAATTTGTCATTCTATATATGTTATTATACCATAAAGAGATGCCTGCAATTTTCAAAATCATGAGACGAAAATCCAAAAAATGAGATTTTTTTAAATTTTCCTCATAATGTCAACATTTCTATTCGGATTGCTAAAATACTTTAAGGACAACTAAATAATAATTCAAGGTTTTTATAACTTCTGTCCGCTTTGTAAAGCTAGCATTAGAATTTTGGAGCATATGGCCAAACGTTGAAATTTTCATTATAGGTATGTAAGTGATTTTCGTAAGAGGACTTTGTATTGAAGCATTGGCCAAACATACATAAAAAATAGTTTAGTGACTTTTTTTTCATATGAAACTTACTTTTGCTGAATTTTGTATTGATGGTGCAATTTTATAGGAATTTATGTAACATTGAAGAATATTTCGGTAAAAAATTTGTAGTAGGCTATGAGAAATCTATTCTTACTAATTTAATCACAGTTTTTCCTTCCATCGCAGAAATAACATGTACAAAATTTCATGGTATTATCTGCAAAATATCTAAAAACAACTGAGTTTGGACTTAAGACTTTTCCTACAGTGTATATTTATAATCGCTGCAGACAAAAAAACATTAATGTATTTAAGTATATATTTAAGTTTATTTGGTAGATAACACAAGTTTACAAATTCCGGTCAACTTTTGGATCAGAGCAGATGAGAACAAATCTGTACGTTAGTTGAGGTGCTGAATTCAAATCCGGGTTTCGTTTTTTAAAATTGGTTCTAGTTTATGAGTTCGCGCATGTTGGCAGCACTGCGCTATCATAATGACAGTCAGCTGTTGGCGTCGCTACAAACGTTATTTAATTTTTTTGGCCGACAGAAACTTTGCAAAATGTTTAACCTCCAATGAAGCAGCAGTATGGGTATCAGTTCAAGATGTTGTTCACAACTTTCTCGGTAACCGCAAATCCCCGGATTTCGAGCATATAATTGACATTTTGTTGCAAAATTATTGCAAGATTGGAGCTCGAACGTCTATCAAAATACATTTTCTGCATTCCCATCTCGAAGTTTTACCAGAAAACTTGGGTGATACAAGCGACGTGCAAGGAGAGCGACTACACTAAAATTTAGCGAAAATCGAAAAACGATACCAAGGATTTTGGGACGAGAGCATAATGAGCGACTACTGTTGGATTTTAATGCGTGAAACAGATCCCAAACAGTACTAGCGACTCAGTTCGACTGCTCTTCATTTCTAATTTAACAGTTTTTAATGCATAAAATGGAGATTAATTGTCAAAAATGTTAAAAAATGTGTTTATTTAATATCTCGAAAACTAGAACCAAATAACCTTAGAAACAGCTTTTGGTTGCTCAGATCCAAAGCCGTGTATACTTGTGTATTTGTTAAACATATCCACAAATTTCCCTTCGGCTACACAACCTAATTACCAAAACAATCTCAGAACCAGGAATGGCAAGTTGGTATGTTTTTGTACAATTTTATATTCAAAAGTAACTTCAAATATATATATATATATTGATTCCTATGGTTCCAAGTTGGAACAAAGGGCCGTAACAAAATTCTTCCATTGGGATCTGTCCTGTGCGATTAGCCTGATCTCAGACCATGTTCTTCCTGTTTCGCTAATCTCGGATTCTAGTTGCCTTCTCCAGGTGTTAGCTGGTCTACCTCTTCTTCTGCTGCCATGAGGGTTCCAGTCAATTGCCATCTTTGGTATATCATCATGGGGTCTTCTCAGAATATGGCCAACCCAGCTCCATTTCCTCTTTGCAATTTCTATGCGAATCGGTATTTCACCTGTTCTTTGCCAGAGGTCTCTGTTGGAGACTACGTTCGGCCAAAATATTCGCAAAATTTTTCGCAAGCAACGATTAACAAATACTTGCAGGGATTGGATATCGCTTGCAGTAGCGTTCCAGGACTCGCATCCATATAGCAGGATAGAGCGAACATTAGAGGAGAAAAGGCGAAGCTTGGTTTTTTTATGTATTTGTGGTGACTTCCATACTCTTTGTAATGCACCAAAACTCTGTTTTGCTTTCCTTATGCGAGATGCAATATCATCACGTGAGCCGCCTGTTGTTGATATGATACTTCCTAGATAGCAAAAAGATTGGACATCTTTGAGTTCTATGTTGTTTACTCGAAACTTGGAGAGATTAGTCGAATTGATACGTAGAGCCTTAGTTTTGTCAAAATTAATATGAAGACCAACACCCGATGCTAGCTGATGTATCTGGTTCAATTTGGCTGACATGTCGGTAAAGTTGTGTGCGAGCAGGCATATATCATCAGCATAATCAAGGTCTTCCAATCGACCATTCATACCCCATGTAATGCCTCTTCTTATTCGGGTTGCTTGCTGCATAATTGAGTCCAATACAATATTGAATAACAGAGGAGATAGGATACATCCCTGTCGTACCCCAGTGCTTACACCAATCGGGTTGCTTAACATGCGTTCATGCAGTACTCGACATGTTGAGTTGCCATACAGAGCTTTGATTAAGTCGATTAGCACAGGTGGAACTCCCTTGCATCGAAGTGCGTGCCAAATTGCCTGATGGTGGATCGTATCAAATGCTTTGGCGAAATCGATAAATATCAGGTATAGTGGAGATCTCCATTCCACCGACTGTTCCACTATGATCCGTAGACTATTTATATGGTCGGTGCAAGATCGGTGTGGTCTGAAACCAGCTTGCTCATTTCGAAGATCTGCTGAAATTGATGATGCCAGTCTAGCATGGAGTATATTCGCTAAAACCTTATTAATCATGGTTAAAAGAGTTATACCCCGCCAATTTCTACACTCTGTTAAATCTCCTTTCTTGGGTAATTTTATTATCACTCCTTCACTTAGTTCAGCAGGAAGAGAGTGTGATGTCCAGAAGTCTCTGATAATAGGGTAGATTATTTTAGCGCTAAGAGTCGGATCAGCCTTAAGCAGTTCGGGGTTAATGTTGTCTACGCCTGGTGCCTTGCCATTCTTCAGTGCACGGATTGCAATGGCGATCTCAGTTTCGTCTGGACAAATTGTATTTATGTCGAGTCTGATTTGGTGTGAAGTACAGTGACATTGCCAGACAGTTGTAGGTTGCGGAATTGACAGTATGCCGGCATAATAGTCGGACCATATTGCCAGTTGCCGCTCCGTGGACGAGGCAGTTCCTCCCGTCGGATCCTTAAGCGGATGTGTGGTTGAACGGGAGTACCCTGATATCTGTTTTGCAATTTTGTACAAATCCCTGCTTCGATGTGTATCGGCAGCTGACTGTGCTTCTATGGCCATATTTTCCACCCAAACCCGCTTGTCTCGCCGCGCACTTCGTTTTACCTGGCGATCAAGGCTGGTATACTGTGCCTGTAGGTTAGATTTAGCAGATCTTGTTCGGGCAACGTTAATGGAACCTTTAAGTTGTCTTCTATCTTCAATAAGTTGCCAGGTAGCGTCTGAGATCCATGTTCTACGCTTAGGTTGAGGATGACCAAGATTTTGCTTCGCACTGTCTGTGAAAATGCTTTTTATAGCATTCCATTGGCCTCTATTGCTGTTCGGGATATCTTCATAGCAAGTCGTTAGGGAGCCAACGTAACTTCTGAGAATATTTGAGGATTTTAATTTGGATACATCGTATCGTCTTGGAAAAGACCGTGTTGTTAGTCGTCGGATTGCAGATATCCTTAATCGTAACTCTCCTACAAGTAAATGGTGATCTGACGCTCCATCTGCCCCACGTTTATTGCGCACATCTAGTAATGAACCCCGCCACTTCTTGCTTATCGCAATGTGGTCGATTTGGGTTTCTGTTCTGTGGTCAGGGGAAACCCAAGTTATTTTATGCACATCCCTGTGAGGAAAAATAGTACCACCGATTGTAAGACCACTGGTTGCACATATTCCGGTAAATAATTTGCCGTTCTCGTTCATTTGCCCCAGTCCATGAGTTCCCATAACGGACTCAATATTCGTGTTAACTGAACCTTGGTATGTTTTTGTACAATTTTATATTCAAAAGTAACTTCAAATACTGCTACAAAATTGATACTTTTCACCACTTTGCAGTATTTAACTTTAAAACAAGTAAGAGTTTATATTCGGCTGTGTTGAATCCTATATCCACACGATCTTCATAAAATATTGTACCGTAATTTCTATTAATTTTAGGTTTATTTTGGTTGAATTTCACCTCAATAACGATATGCATAAGAATGTTATACATATTCCAGTTATAATCAAGAATTTATATTTGTCTCTTTATTTCAGAACTTTCTTCTTTCATTCTGTGTATTATCGCAGCGTGTAACAGAAAGCGATTTACTTTAACACACAATGAATTAGGTACCAAGAAGCCCTAGGCAACTGATTTTGGCTTTTTGAAACGTCAAAAATGTCACCTCTGTATACAGTTTTTACCATCTTATAACTGATCTGTGTATATGTTTATGTAGGTTAATGAGTTTTCGGGAGTAGTCCGCAATAGCGAGCTATAGTTTATTACGGTTCGATCATCATGCAATTTTTTACGACGATTTATATCTGTATATATGAGAATTATTTGTGTAGAATTTCAAACTAATAGTGATTTTTATACTTTCAATGGGAACTACGATCAACGGTCGTATTTTAGTACGATATACGATTAGGTATGACGATTTGTGTGTATGTTTGAACTATAGGTGTTGAATTGCAACTTTATAAGAGGTTTATTTATCAATACTAAACATTTCGATGGATCAAAGAATATTTGGTGAAAAATTCATTGTTCTATGTCTTTTTTGAAGCTCTATTGTGCCTTGAAATGGCTAGATCCTCTTAAAGTTTTATAAGGACCCATCTTTTTGGTTGTGGGTAGAAAAACAAATTTACACAGATAATAAACTCAGCATTATTTGCTATTAGATTTAAGCGCGTTCTATTAAACTTATTTTCTTTTGATTTCGCCATTTCAAAGAACCTGCAGCTGATTTTATTATATTTCCATCTCTGCTCAAAGTAAGTATGTTTTTGAAAAAAATTGTTTTCTTTGACTTGAAAGTAAATACTTTTGTATAAAGATACATATTCCCGTAAATACAATTAAATTAATTGACCAGATTTTTAAAAAAAAAATGCAGAATATATTGTAAAATAATAAATTCTTTATTTATCTCAGGTTTTATTAAATGTAAATAAATGCAAAAGTGCTTAACAAATGGACTAGATATAGACTGAGGAGCAAAGTTTTTCGCTCAAAATATTTGTATGACCAAACAACAACTCGCCTATGGTTTAAAGTTTTAAATATTATTGCAAATCTATGTATTAAATATTTTCCTAATTATTTCTGCATAATAGACCATGATATATTATACATAAAACTCTCATGATGAAAGGTCTATTAAAAATTATCTTTCAAATGGCGCATACTTCTACAAATTTAGATCTACAAAACATCTTGGTTTGATAATTAAGTAGTTTATTTTGTTCACTTGTTTGTTAAGCCGTATAATAAAAAAAAAATGTTAATTAACAAATGCTAAACTTTCTATACTTTCATTTAAATATTTCAATCTTGGTGCCATGCCATGTAATTCATCTGTTAACTTTCAAAGCAAGTCAAGGGCTTAAATAAATTAAACAAACTTTTTGAAATTATTTTTACTTTTAACTTTCTTTAATATACGTAATTGTGTTTTGTTATTATGGCCATTACTTATGAGAAGACGATTTTATTAAAAATGCGAAGGTAGTGAACATTAGATTTCATAATTTTATAAAATAAACAACAGCAGCAGGAAGAAAACTTTTAAAAAACAATTTCCGGTAAAATATTGTAACAAGTTTGAACATGGCAAGTGTAAACTTTTTAGAAAATGAATTAACTTTTATAGCCTCAAAAGAAATTTAAATGAAATAAAAGAAAATTACACACATATTAACTTTGAAAATGTAGATTTTATTTACAAATCAGTATGAATGTGTAGGAAATTTATTCATTCATTCATTCGTTCACTGTGTCTGCGGACTTTGAATGTTGAATGAAATGTAATGAATAAACGAAAGACCAACTTTATACTTTACTTTAGTTAAATATTATTCCAAATACTCGTTTTATATGGCAAATCTTATTTATTTAAGTATGTATATTATTATTGTATTGTAGCTGGATAAAGTAGTTATTTTTTATAAAAACCCTGCAGTTTTAAATGTATATGTATCCATATTATTATTTCCATAATTAATGTTATGAATACAAAGTAATTCCAACATTATGGCGACCCAAAATAGAGTTTTAATTTTTCTTCTTTTTGATTTTGCTAAAATTCAAATCATAATATGCATTTTACGACGTATAAATATAATTATATCATGTAGCCTTGCCTGACTCAAAAATCAAAAAATGCAGTAACTGCGGAGGTAATCATACGGCAAATTATAGAGGTTGTCCCATTTACACTCATTTGAAAGGCATAAGAACCAACAAGACGTCAGTATTGCCTAATCGCCCTCAACAGCCAAATTTAGCATCGAGTGACAATTTCCCTCAAGTATTACGGTCCACTAGTCATGTAAACGCGCCAAGTTCTAGACAAGTTTCTTACGCAAATGTCGTTAAATGTAATATGCCAGGTCTGGAGCAGGAACCTAAACCCCAATATTCTGAGCCGCATATCAACAATCTAGAGACAACATTGCAGACACTTGTCCAAACTATGAACACTTTTACGACCACCATGACATCCATGATGCAGGAAATGCTGAAAATGCAATCCACTATCTTGCAAGCCATTTTAAAGAAATGATTTATTTAAAAATTTGTTTCTGGAACGCGAACGGCCTCCGCCAACATAAAAATGAACTGGAATACTTCCTGATGGATAAGCAGATTGATGTTATGATGATTGCTGAAACTCACTTGACGTCGACAGGGTACTTCAAAATTAATGGCTACGAGTTCTACGATACTAAAGACCCCCGCGGAAGAGCTTGTGGAGGTTCGGCAATTCTTATAAAGAACAGAATAAAGCATTATCTAATGAATAACATAAGTGAGGATTACCTCCAAGCAACAAACATTTGCATTGAATTCTGTCAATACAAATTTGTTTTATCATCGATTTATTCTCCGCCTCGATTTTCAATAAAAGAACACCAATACCATAACTTCTTTAAATCCCTTGGAGCTAGATTTTTAGTTGCTGGTGACTTTAACGCCAAACACACATTTTGGGGTTCACGTCTGGTAACCCCAAAGGGTCGCGTACTCTTCAACACCATTGCTAAAATGGGCTTAGATGTACTCTCAAGTGGACATCCCACCTATTGGCCGACGGACCGACGGAAGATTCCCGATGTTATTGACTTTGGGGTAATGAAAAATATCCCTGTAGAATGGATGCAAGTGGATCCTTCACTGGACTTGTCCTCAGATCACTCTCTTACTATCATTTCAATGCATTTCCCTCAAGTGTGTGGTTCTCCATTTATGAACATGACTAAGAGCCGAGTAAGTTGGATAAAATACAAAAAGTATTTAAGTTCTCATTGCACGGAAAATGTTGTGTTGAGAACTACCGACGATATTGATGAGTCGATTGGCAACTTTACCGAGGACCTTCGACGAGCTGTGCATCACGCTTCCACTTATCACGTTGAATGTAGAAATAGGACAAACAGAACTTATTTCTCCTGAAATTCACAGGTCTCCTGAACTGAAAGTTAGGCTACGGGAATGCAGAGATATACTAAGACATTTCTTAGAAACCCAAAGAACGGCCTCACTTAGATCTTACTTGGAAGGTCTTGATAGTACCCCACAATCTGACTACTCGTTATGGAGGGCGGCAAGAGGTTTAAAAAGACCAGTAAGAGGAAAACCTCCTTTGCGAAATCCGACTGGTGACTGGGCTAGAAATGATTCCGAGAAAGGGACATTATTTGTTAATCATTTGAGAAATGTGTTTACTATAAACAACTCAAATAATAACGAATCTGATTTGCCACCACTTGTTATAAGGCCTCCTGTACCTCTAAGACTAAACTTTCGTGATGTCCAAAACGCTATTGGTACTCTGAACCTTAGAAAGGCTCCAGGTATGGATAAAATCAGCAATAAAATGCTTGTGGAGTTACCTCGTGTAGCAAGAAGAATTATCCTCTTTATCTTCAACGCTATTTTACGCCTAGAATACTATCCTGCAGATTGGAAGGTGTCTATGATCACTATGATTCCTAAGCCATGGAAGGACCATACCAAAGTGGAGTCATATAGGCCAATTAGTCTACTGCCGACAATTTCAAAACTGTTTGAAAAATTGTTAATGACTAAATTGACTCCAATTCTGAATGACACTGAATGTATTCCTAATCATCAATTCGGCTTTAGAGCTAAACACAGCACCATCGAGCAAACACACAGATTGGTAAATGTGATAAGAGGGTCGTTTGAAGACAAAAAATACTGCTCCGCCCTTTTCGTTGATGTGTCGCAAGCGTTCGACAAAGTTTGGCATGACGGTTTAATGCACAAAATAAAATTAACTCTGCCTGCTAACACCCATAAACTCATGGAAAGTTATTTATACGGTCGCAAATTTAAAATCAAAGAAGGTGATTTTTTAAGTACAGCTCAGCCAATTGAATCAGGTGTGCCAGAGGGTAGCATACTGGGTCCTACTTTATATTTGATTTATGCCTCCGACATGCCGTCAGACCCCAAAATCCATACGTCAACTTTTGCAGACGATACAGCCTTTATCAGCGTCCATAAGGACCACCAAGTTGCATCACAGAATTTGCAGAATTATGTTTATAAACTAGAGAATTGGCTAGAGCTTTGGAAAATCAGGGTTAACGAACAGAAATGTATTCATATAACTTTCACATTGCGAAAAGATACCTGCTCGTTCATCAGAATAAATAATCAAATTATCCCGCAACACAATGAAGTCAAATACCTCGGCATTCACCTCGACCGCCGTTTAACTTGGAAGTCTCATATTGAAGCGAAACTTACACAAATGAGATTAAAAGCAGTGCAACTTAATTGACTAATCGGCAGAAACTCTACATTGAAATTGGATTGCAAACTTTTGTTGTACAATGCAATACTAAAGCCAATCTGGTGCTATGGAATTCAATTATGGGGTACTGCCTCAGCATCCAACATTGAAAAAATTCAAAGGGGTCAAAATAAAATTCTACGTATAATTACTGCAGCACCATGGTATGTTAAAAATTCTCGAATCCACAAAGATCTAGGCGTGCCATTAGTAAAAGTCGAATTTACAAAATATGCGTCAAAGTATGTCAGTAAACTTGAACACCATCCAAACCCACTTGCACGAGACATCCTTAACTTTAGTGGCCACAATCGGTTGAGAAGGAGGGATACCCTTGCTTTAACTCAAGCGCAAAAGAGATGACTGGATCAGTTGATGTGAAATTTTTTTTAGTATCATAAAAATTTTTGTCTAGCACTGGCTGGGCTTATTATTTTCTTTTTAGTATTAAGATTTGAATACTTATTGTCATTTCAAATATGAAGATTCAATAAATAATTAAATGCAAAAAAAAAAAAAAAAAAAAAAAAAAAAAAAAAAAAAAAATGTAGCCTTGCCTCATTACAAAATTTACATAAACGGACTTTGCAAAATAATTTAGAAAATAATTTTGACACGAAAGGGATTACCAAATATTTTAATGTTTTTAGTGTTAATGGTTGAGAAAAAACTACCAAACAAGCTTTACTAATATATAATATAATAAGGCTAGAAAAACACATTGCAAAGGAACACAAATTGCTTATATATTTATAATGAATAATGAAAAAATGAAATATATTAAATAACAAGCAAAAAACGGGTTATGTAACCTTTGATCTGCAGTACTTCAGGTAACAAGGCTTTAATAATTAAAAGAAAGCTTTTAGCAAAATATTAACAATGGTAAAACGAAGGGTTATTAAAATGTATTTAAAATAATTATAACTACGTTGTTTATTTTGAGTAAAAAAAATAAAAAAATAAAAATATCCGTTTTAAGGATATTTAAGGATAAAGGATATTTCCTAACTTTAAGGTCCTTTTGATAGGAATATATATACTTTTTTATAAAACGTTTGTTAATATAAAATAGAATCCTTTCACATGACAACACATTGCATTTAAGAGCAAAATGTATTTCAATAAAATCGGTTGCTAAAAATCCAGATCGGGTCGAAAATTTTTGGAATTACCCTAAATCGCTATTAAACAAAAAGTTGACATAAGAAGACATTTTGTCTCTCTCTTTATTTATTTAGCTTTTTGATAATAATTGATAGTTTTTGTAGTTAACACTAGTTCTGTAAAGGCAGAACTAGTTTCATGGACTGCGGGGTAAATATTACATGTTGAATGATGACACACACACATGCATACACTTATTCAAGATTTCGCTGACGCCAGGTGAGAAAAGCGTACGGCTGGTGGAATTGGTCATGATACTCGTATTTCGGTCCTATACATAGACGGTCTTTTGTGAAATGGAGTTGAACATATTGTGCAAATTTATTGTACCATAGAGTGATACCTAAAAAGTTGAAAAATAAATAATAATACAATAAAAATGGCATTTTACAGCACCTGAGTTACAAGGGGCGAACACAAAAACAGCGAGATACGAACGCCAAAAATGCGAACAATAATATGACAAGCTAACCACTTTGAATTTGTCCATATTTAGACTCCCAACGAACAGATGCCACCCGCCATCATCATTATCATTGTACTAAATTTATTTATAAGTTCAGTTCTTTAAAAGTGATTTTTTTCGTCTTTACCAATGTAGCTCAACGGAATATAATTTTGTTTTACCATGTTGTTGTTAATGTAATATTAAGTATTACACCAGTTTCCCCAATGAGAAAACTACTAGTGCAATATCTTTCCCAGCGTTGCCCGGGGATTTGTTATATTTTATTCCCGACTGCTGATCATTTTTCAATTTGACAATTTGCAAACTTACATTTTAAATTCTCATACATAGCTTAAATGGTTCAATCTGAACTTTTTGCGTCTTTTAATCATAATGTGTAAGATTCTAATTGTCGCTGAAAATTGAAATCGATATTCAAAATTAAATTAAAAAATGTCCCGAATAACAAGTGTTGAATTTACTTACTGTAAGACTACCCTACACACATAAATACACCAACATAAATATGACCAACATCAGAAAAAATTACTATTTTTATACCCTACACCACCATAGTGGGGAGGGTATATTGGATTTGTGCTGCTGTTTGTAACGCCCAGAAATATTGGTCCAACACCCACCTAAAAGTTTACCTATCGACTAAGAATCACTTTCTGAGTCGATTTAACGATGTCCGTCTGGCCGTCCGTCCGTCTGGCTGGCTGGCTGGCTGGCTGGCTGGCTGGCTGTCCATGTAAAGTTGTGCGCAGAGTACAGGGCGCAAATTTGCAGATATTTTAATGAAATTTGGTAAGTGATATTTTTTCGGCCCAAGGACGGATGGGATTGCAACTGGTGGAAATCGCTCCATTACTTCACCTGTCCCCCATACAAATGTCCTCCCGAAATTGGGGTTTACCGATCATACATATTTGACTTATGTAAGTATCCACACAAATTTCATCAAAAATTAGTGGTAAATGAAGCCAAATCACCTCTATAAATTTTGTGCAGATCGGTCCATAATTAGTCGTAGCTCTCATATAAGGCCCACGTCCGAAAATCACTTTAAATAGCATAACGCTCTCTAAAATGTTGGTATCCAAATAATATTGAACGCAACTATATTTCATATGCATACAAATAATACGGTACAATTTTATAATGGTCGGTCCATAATTAGGCGAAACTCCCACACAAGACCCTTCTCCGTAATTCACTTTAAGCTCCATAAATCTTTTAAAAGTATTTAAATCCAGATAAAGTTTAACACATATAATATTAATATTCATAGACATCATGACACTAAATTTTTGGATGATCGGTCCAAAATAGGTTAAATATCCCATATAACGCCTATTTCTGAAAAACTGTTTTATACATATACTGGGTGTATGGTATTATATGAGCTTGACTTTCTTATCTGCTAGGGCTTAACAAATGTTAGAGATCATAATTCAAGCACAATTTGTCAATAAAAGATTTTAATTTTTGTGAAACGAACATATTTAACAATAGCATCTCTGAAAACTTTACTTAAATATTTGTTTCCTATTGTTTTCGTATTTAGTTCATGAATATGCATCGTCTAGTGGCATTTATTTATTAATATTAAAATACGGAATGCTCTACTGTGAACAGAACAAAATACATATTTAATAAAATTTTTTTGATTCTACAAATCTTAAAAGCCAATTTTATCTCTTTGAAGACATTTAATAAAAAAGATTTAAAAAAAAACAACTATTAAATATTTTTACTATTAAACTTTGATCCCCTAAATAAATATACTATATACTTAAAAGCTTAAGCACTTAATAATCCTTGAAGCATGACCATCGAAAAAGTACTTTTCTAAAAAATATTTGTGTGCTTGGACAAATTTTACAAACAATAAATGGTACCAAAAATGAACAAAACAGGCATTTTAGTTTGAATTTTCTGAATTTGTATAAGTTTTTGCAATAATTTTTATGTCTTTTAATATATTGCTTCATTAAAATGCACATCTTTATTTAAGAACAAAATTTTAAATCTTTTCCCATTTTTCCCCTTTTTAGCCTATTGACGCTTCGAAGCATATATCTATCTACGTTCGAAGCAATCAATTTTGGAACAGTAATTTTTATTCACGAGAGGATATTTCACGTCGAATTTCAACATAATAAGGGTATATTTAAAATATATATTAATATTAACGTGGATTTCGGCAATGGACCTTATGTAGGGGATATTGTCAAATATGGGCCAATATTCTCAAAATCCTGCAGTTCGTATTTCGACAGCTCAATTCCAAACCATGCTAAGTCGAAAGAGTGAGTTTTGCAGGAAAAGCTCCTAAAGTTTACAGGCGATATCTAAAAAACAATATTAGGGAGAACTTTGTTGTTTATAACTATTGATTGGACTAGCCAATTACAACCAAAATTTGACAGAATTTAAGCTGAAAAAATCTAAATTCAAAAACGAAAAAAAATTAAAAACATAGCATGGTTTGGAATTGAAATGTCGATATGAGCTGTGTACAATTTTGGATCGGAATCGTTATTTATAAGATAATGATAAGTATGAAGTGATTTTCGGAACAGGCCTTTATATGGGAGCTACGGTTAAAAATGGACCGAAATTCACGATATTTATACGATATATAAAGGATAAATTGCTTTTTTGGATGTGGTCTTTATATGAGAGCTATTACCAATTATGAACCGACCATCATACAATTTAGTGCAACAATTTATTTACCTATAAAGATTATTTATGTCAAATTTTAGCCGCTTAACAATTGCCCCTATTGCGGTTCACAACTTTTTTAATAATTTGGTCGTCTTTCATAAATCGGTATTGCCATTCACAACTTAAATGTAGTTGACTTTTTGGTTGTGCGGCTGATTTTTTGGTTGTGTATAATAGTATTGCGGTACACCATTTTGTATGAGTTTGGTTGACAAAAACGATAAATATACACAACTGCTTATTAGCAGTTGAGTCTTTGTCGGTTACATATTTAAATAAATTTTTTAATACATTTCCTTTAAAAAAATAATACAAAAAATATAAAAAATGGAAAAATCGTAAGTAGAGGTGTTTTTTGATCTTCATATAATTAATTAAATGATTAATACAAATACGCAGGACATTAAAAATAACAACCAAAGCCCAATTTGAGCGACTTGTGCAGCTGATGGAAAAAAATCCAGAAATTGCTAAAGGAAAGCAAAAATTTGGGATGACGAAAACTCAGTGTAAGGAAGCGTGGGAAGGATTTACTATAGAATTGAATAGCTTGGGCCCACCTACAAGAACATCCTTCGAATGGCAACGTGTAAGTATATGACATCTTAATTATTGTAAACAGACATTTTATTAGAATTTTTACTTCATATAGGTTTGGATTCATTACAAAGCAAGTATCAAAAAAAAACTTTCTAATAATAAACAAAACCAACAAGCAACAGGTGGTGGTCCTTCACAGGAAATTCCCCTTAATATACTTGAGGATTGCGTGTCCCAGCTGTTATCACTAAATTACCAAGTAGCACCATCTGGACACGCTTTCGGCGTTGAAAACGTTGCTCCGTCAACAAGTCAGGCTATAGAAACTCCTCAAAATCTCGACATGGAACAAATAGTTACAAATGAAGCTGAGATAATAAACACACCAGCCAAGAAAAGAAAAAAATCACCAGAACAAGAGCGTCTGGAACTTCTGAGAAAGCAATGCGAGACACAAGCTAAACTTTTAAAAAGTATGAAGGAATTGGAGAAAACCAGCTATAAAAATTACGAAATAAACAAACAGCTTTTACAAATTAAGCAAAAGAAAATTGCCTTATATGAAAAGCAAGTTAATGAAGCTACTCAACTTCACAATCTCAGAGTGGAATGTGAAAAAATGAAAATTGAGAAATTGAAAAGAGAAATTGGCATGGAGGTACAAAAAGAATGAAATATTTATTTTGACCATAAGGAGTTGTTTTTTTTTTATAAATTTTTATTTAATTTTTTATATTTATATTTTTATAACACAAAGACTGAATTCAATTAAGTTAAAAATTAAATAAATAAAATAGTTTTGTTATGACTGAAAAGAACGCATTATATTATTTCGGATACTCATTCCAATTTCCGTATCTTCAGTATTTGTATTTAAGGATTGCGATGTGATATTTTCATTTTCAATAAATAGTTCATCGGCTTGGAACTCTACTCGAAAATGCTGACTAACGTTATGCAGAGCACAACAAACATTTACAATTTGTGTTGCTTTTTCGGGTGAATAATGTAAGCCTCTAACAGAAAGGAGACAGCGAAATTTACTCTTGACAATACCAATCGTCCTTTCAACGATATTGCGTCCTTTCGCATGTATCGTGTTGTATCGGGCTTGTGGAGACCCTCCATCTGCCATTCGAAATGGTGTCATTAAATACGGTCTTAGAGGGTACCCGGCATCACCTTAAATACAAAAAATTTAAATGAAGATTTTAAAATTTCAAATAATTTTACCTAAAATCCATGAATTTTCTTGAGCGTTTCTTTGCAAATATGTCTTTAAATCACTTAAATTGAAAATTAAGGAATCGTGATTTGCTCCAGGATATCTTGCGTCAACATATCGTATGTTCATATTGTAATCACACATCTTTATAAAAAAACAAACTAATAGTAACTAAGCCTGTATAGGTATATGAATACTTACAATCATAACATTTAAGCTGTAGTATCCTTTTCTGTTCAGGTAGAGGTGCTGAATATTTTTTTGTGGAGATATAATCCGAACATGCGTACCATCAACACAGCCCAATACGCCGGGAAATCCACTTTTTTCAAAAAACCAGACCTTGGAAGCATTTATTTCGTCTTCACTCATTTGTGTTTTTATCCATTTCCTACAAATGCGGTGTTCTATTGCTGGTAACACTTCCTTTAAAATAAGTGACATTGTAGATTGAGCTACTCCAATATTGAAGTCATTACCGCTGCACTTTTGATAGCTTCCGTCAGCCAAAAACCGGAGGACAGCACACATTTTTAATATCGGTGGTATAGCTACCATACGCACAGGTTTCTTTAAATGGTCCTTAATTTCGTCTAGAACATAACAAAATGCTTCTTTGTTTAGCCGAAAATAGCTAATAAATCTATGAAAAATAATACTTATTATACAAACATATTTGTTACTTATTTTGGAAATTTCTTACTTTGCACTGGGTAGTTCAAGAGGATTGGAATCATCGCGTATTTTTCTACGTATACGTAGAACATTTGTATTAGCGTCATGATTTTCGCCTTCAAAAAATAAATCCACACTTAAATCCATTCTTTTTATTTTATAAAAACTTGATTTTTTTTCGTTTTTTTCTTCACTTTACAAATAAAATGCATGGTGTTGCCAACATGAAATCGATATTTCATGTCGGCAACGCCATAACAATTACAACTAAAAATCGTTGTGCTACACAATACCAAAAAATAATTTGGTTGAGTTAAAGTTGGGTTGACTGACAGACGACCAAACTTAGTTGAGTTGAGAACGGCAATAGGGGCAAATATTTATATCAGATTTATATTTATTCAAGTGTATTTTGGAAGTGGACTTTATATGGGGTCTATCGTCAAACATGGACCGTACTAAAAAAAATCGTTTTACGATTTCTTTTTGCATGGAACTTGTTTCTGCTGAATTTTGTATTGTTATTCCATTTTTATAGGCATTTATGTGTAATTGAGCAATATTTCGGGAAGATTTTTTATTGGGGGCTATGAGAAATCATGGACCTATTCTTACTATTTTCCACAAGCGTTCTTATTTTATCACAAAAACAACGCACGCAAAATTTCATGGGAATATCTGCAATATATTGCAAGAAATTGGAAGAAAAATGTTTAAAAATATCAATTTTTTGTGGAGGTTGTCTTACAATTTGCTCCATAACCCTTGTTCTACTATATCGATTTTGCTGATTTCCAATACCAAACTGCATAGGAGAACTAACTGTAAACGGTTTTTTGTAAAGTTTTTTAATTTCGGTTTTGTCCTTTGGACGTGAGAGTGTTTTACAAAGACAGACAGACAGACAAGGAGACAGACAGGCAGACGGACACGGCTGAGAATTTCGTAAGGACTTTGTTGGGTCTAAGATGAGTATTTCTCAGTGTTACACACGGAATGACAAATTTATATATATCCTCATTCACCACTTATGGTGGTGGAGGGTATAAAAATATTCAAAGAGTAATTGCAGATACGAGTATTTAAACGGAATTTTAGTGCACAACTAAATGTTGGGGAAAATGTCAAAAATGTTGCCCTATTTTATTGAACAACTAAAAGATTCAAAGGTGAGGGAAATAGTTTCCGAAGTAGAACAGCATTAGTTACTATGGAAGTTGGTTCTTAATTAATTTACTTAATTGAATTTACTGTTGAAAATGTTAAAGAATATGGCTTTGACAATGATTAGGTTGAAATAGACAAAGAACATGATCTTAAACGATACGACTTGACGAAAATCTTCAACATTTTTAATTATCTAAATAAGTGGATTAATTTTAAAAGGAATTATTCATATTCGAATAAAAGAAAAATCTAATAATTTGGATGTTCAAGTATCTGCCCAATCTTATGATGTTACAATTACACCCAAATTTTTAACCCAATCAAAAATGATTTGACTCTTTGTAAGCATGAGAAAAATTAATGAAAATTTATGAAGAAAACAACATAATGAAAATAAAATTCAAAAACCACAAACGTACGCACACTATACTCTCATGCGCCCACACAAACACGCACATTGACTTTGCAAAAACAAAAACAAAAAAAAAACATTCATGCACAAACATTGTAAGTGTTTAACAAAAACATACAAATCCCACATAAAAGAGAAACCAAAGCCATCTAATAAATTATTCGAATGGCAAACAATTTGTAAAAGTTGAACTAAATACAAAAGGACATTTAAACAGCAAACGAAAAAAAAGAAACTAAACGAAATACATACACAAGCATATACACATTTGTATATGTACATTTGTAAGTATGAATGTATATATGTAGGTATATAGTCGGTATGTAATACATGATGAAGTAGTATGTATGTTGAACTAGCATAAAAGTATGAAACATAAACAAGAAGAACAAAATATAACCGAAGAGAAACAAAAGAAAGAAAAAAACCTTCATCAACTCCAAGTTAAACAAAACGCACACACACTCCGGAAACGAACATGGAGAAATGGCAGCAGAAATAAAAGAAAACTTTTTCTACGAAAAAAAAATAAATTCTAAAGCCTGAGGATAAATGCAAAAAAAAACTCAACCCAAAACTTAAAAAACTGAACAGAGAGCCATTAAACTAAGGCGAAAAAAACACAACAATGGAAGAAAAACAAACTATGCGTCTTTAGAACTTAAGTGCCGTTTTACACAAACAATTTTTACCGGCCAAAAAGAAAAACAACACACACACACAAACAACATTGAAACGAGAAAATCGAAAACCAAAATGAAAACGAAATGAAGATGTATCAAACAAAAAAACAATGAATGGTTAAAGAAGTGTACATACATATATATGTATATATCTATGTACATATGTATGTGCATATACGAGTAGTCTGCGTTCACCACGACTATGCTTAACCATTACGCCAAAGCACTCATAAATAAACATAAATATTTTCTAATGTATATAACTACGTATGTATGTGTGGATGTATGAATACATATGTACATGGACATACATATGTATGTATTATTAATAAAATATTCGCATAGTGAAAGTTGCAACATAAATATTTAGATTTTCATTGGTATTAAGTGAAAAACATCCTTAGAGTATTATGGGAAATGTATGTATTTATTTTACCACATTGATTTGAGTGTGAATCTCTTACACTCTAAACACTTTCGAATATGCTAGCCTGGTATCAGCGGCAATATATTACAAGAAACTTAAAAAGTTTCACTAAATTCAATCCATTTTATTTGTTCTATTTGAATTGGAGTTGAATGGATACTTATTTGTGATTGGAAACACATGTTTGCTAAAAGTTTTAATTGGGATAGTTTTTTTTTCGAATCATTACTTAATGGCTAATTATTTATTATTGTTACTTTATTTGTACACTTAATTGAAGTCAACTTTCATAAGAAATCAACAACAAACGGAAGTTGTAATTGACATGTTCTTTTAAACTAACACGATGTTTTCTTATTCCAAAAAGTGTCGCATATTTCTAACTCTAGTTAAAATATTCAGAAAAGGGCTTTTTGTTATAAAATTTATTTGTTGGTATGTCTCGATTTACACGAAATTTTTGCTTAAATCACTCGTATTTTTATTTGAGTGAGCGTAGACACACATTTGTATACACATATGTGTTACTCCCTCATTCGTATGTAACAAGTACACGAATTGCTAGTACAATCGAGTGTGTACTCGTCTTATCTTCCCCTCAATCCGATGTCTAAAGGGTAAGCGATATTGCTGCAATATTTACGTCCTCTAAATGGGGACTATCTTGAGAAGTATGGGTGATTTATTTTAAGTTATTTATTAAGTTATTATTACATTGATAGACTAATCTAAATACTTGCTCAATTAGAATGCATTTTCGTGACAGGGTAGATTGTCTAAATTAACTTTTTAATTTGTATAATATTTTGTGACCTCAATAATGCCAATCTATTAATGATCATCTATAAATATTTTTGTGGATTTCTAATACGATTTCCATCTACTATTTAAGTCAGAGATGTCGTATATCGATCAGAAAATTTTTCTGAATCTATATAAAAGTGTAAATTTGTAATTTTGCATAAAATACTGAATACTTTTAAAACATTTTGAGTAGCTGGAGTACTAAAGCGCTTTTAAATAGAAAATAGTATCAAAATAAGTATAATCGTATTTATTTTTAATCTCAGATGCGAATTATGTGTTCAATCCATATTGAGTCATTCTTATTCAAAAATGTGCAAAAATTACAAGCAAATTAATATTATTTACGCCAAATTCAGAAATATTTATGTAAAAATCTTGATATTTTTAAGAATTTTTTTTAGCTATAATTGGAATTTTTAAATCAACATTTATTGAAGATATTCTTTGAACGAAAACAAATTTCCATTCAATTTTATAGCTCTAATCTGAAGCCTTTTTACATAATACAAGGTGGCACAAAAGTAATCCTCCTATCAGAAAATGCTAGAAATTTTGCGAGGCCTGTAATGTCAGTTCTGTTTTGACATTCCAGAACGCGGAATATTGCTGACAGAACTGACATTAGGGGCCTCGCAAAATTTATTGCATTTTCTGATAGGAGGATTACTTTTGCGCCACCTTGTATTATGAAATGTATTTTTGTAAATTAAAAAAATACGTTTGAGCAAACTCAAACTCAAGCTAAACATTGATAAACAAATTTTAAAGGATATTTACCTAAATACCATATTTTAAGGTAATCTGATTCTTTTAATAATTAAAGTGTTCTAGAACATTTCAATTGTATTTCAGAATTTTGTAATTGTATTTCAGAATTTTCCATTTTTATTTTAGAAAACTTAATCTGGATTTCTATTAGAAATTTCTAAAATATAATTAGAAAGTTCTGAAATACAATTTGAAATGATGTAGAATGGTTGATTTGTTTTATTTATCATTGGGAGAATAGAAAATATAAGGAGTGAAAACATCGGCACTAATCATTTCTACAAATTAATTCTAGATTTTTAAATTTAAATGTTCTTTACATTTCTCAATCTAACGTATAATTAATATTAATTATTTATAAATAATATAATGTATACGTTTAAATAATTTATAAATGCATTAATACTAAAGGGTAACCCAACTAGAACGCAATTTTTAAATTTGGCGCCATTCGAAGTGTCATTATTTGACATCTGAACAATTGTCATTGTTTGCTAGTAGAAGGTACGAGGTTAGTAAAAATGGAGCGCTACACGAATGAACAACGCATTCTCATTGTGAAATTGTTTTACCAAAATGGTGAAAGTTTTGCGGCTACAGTTCGCAAATTGCGATCAATTTGGGGTCACACTAATGCTCCAACAACGCGCCTTCGACCAGGTCGATCGATCGAAAATGTCGCAGCTGTACGTGATGATGTCGCTCAAACTCCATCCACCTCAATTCGACACCGAGCTCAGCAAATTTGACGAAAGATTTGCATCTTCATATATACGAAGTTTAATTGACTCAGGAACTGAAGCTGATTTTGCCGATAAAATCATCTTCAGTAACGAGGCCTATTTCCATCTTGATGGCTTCGTTAATAGGCAGAATTGCATTTGGGGTGCGGAAAATCCTCGAGTGATTCACGAGAAGCAAATGCATCCTCAACGTGCCACTGTGTGGTGTGGTTTTTGGTCTGGAGGAATTATTGGACCTTTTTTTTATGAAAATGAGGCAGGTCAAGCGCAAACAGTCAATGGTGTTCGGTATCGTGAAATGATAACCAGTTTTTTCTTGCCTAGAATTGAAGAAATGAATGTGGAGGGAATGTGGTTTCAACAAGTCGGCGCCACATGTCATACAGCCAGAGAAACAATTCAATTGCTGCATCAGGCATTTCCCGGTCGTGTTATTTCGCGTTCTGGAAACCAGAATTGGCCGTCTAGATCGTGCGATTTTCCACCTTTAGGTTTTTTTTCTTTGCGGTTTTTTGAAGTCGATGATTTACGCGAATAAGCCGACGACGACTCAAGCCTTAGAAGAGGAAATTTGACGGTTCATTAATGAAATACCGCAGCATTTATGCAAAATGGTCATTGAAAATTTCATCGCGTGTGTGCCAGCAAAGCCGCGGCGGCCATCTGCACGATATCTTATTCCATACATGACTTCATTCTGTCTACTTTACGATATAAAGTTACACGATTTTTTTTTTTTTTTTTTTTTAATATCTGTGTTTTATTTAAAATTTAAAAATTGCGTTCTAGTTGGGACACCCTTTATATTATATAAAATATTTTCTATTACTACACCATTTCTAATTGTATTTCAAAAGTTTATAACTCTATTTCAGAAATTTCCAATTATATTTCAGAATTTTCTAATTGTGTGCCCCGATAGACTAGGCGATAGAATGCCGGACTATCAGCCAAAAGGTTGTGGGTTCGAATCCCGCCAAAGACTCTGGGTGTTTTCTGCAGATAAGCCAAAAGCTTCGCAGTTTGTGTTTGTTAATTATAAAAGAAAAAATCAGAATATTCTAATTATATTTAAAAAATTCCCATGTTTGTGAGACAGCAGCACGTGTGAAACACCAATCTCTTTAATTGCAAAATTTTTTAAAAATCAAATATTTTTAGTTAATTATCCGAATGGTTTTAAATTTCTCCTAAAAATTCTTATAAAATAAAGCTGAAAATTTTCTTTTAAAAGCAAGATCTAATCTAGAAATTTCCTTATATTGAATCGCAAGATTTTTAACCATAGTTTGTCCACAATTTCTCTATGTGTTTATCTGTTACAATCTTTTCGAAAAAACAAATATATCATAATTAAACAATTTATAACAAAATAATAAAACCACAACTAGCTAATTTATAAAAAAAATAAATTGAGAAATTGTGGCTTTATCTCATTTTTTTATTTATACAAGAAAAAAAGAAAGTGTTTCTAACAATTCACAACAGACAATAAAGTATATTTAAATTTAAATTGGTCTAACAAAAAGAAAGAAGAAAAATATGAAAAAATTATGCAATTTAATTTATTGTTGTTCTCTTTAAATGCCCACTGAACAGGAATGGCAGCGGAAAAATATTTTTATAAAACTAAAATTTACCATTTTATATTTAAATAAAAAGAAAAAACTTTGGCAACTAAGACGGTTCACAAGGTTTAATGTTTCTATGGGATACAAAATGTAAGAAGCCATTAGTATTTATTTTGTTTTAGGGAAATTATACTCTAATTAAAACTTGTAAGATATCTTAAATATTCTTTGTTTTATGGAAAATAAAACCTTTAAAAAACATCAATTAAATTTGAAAAATTTTGCGTAGTAAGTAATAATGAAATCTATCAAAACTGGTTAATGATTTTACTTAGCCACCATTTAAATGTATCGGAATGAGTATAGATTGCATAGATCAGTTTCATATATACTGAAATGGTTTTTGTAAAGATTGTTCATATTGAAATTATAGACATATAATATGTTCGCTATATCATAATATGATTATAAAATATTATATTATGGTTACCAATAACCAAATCGGTTAGCTAAGATCATATTATTATTAATAAAAGTCACGATATAATCTGTCAGCTATTATAGTCACCACAACTATATTTTTTGCGATTGTGCTGATGAATATTGGAATATTTGGAGACAACTATCGTGGTTGCAAACAGATTTAAGCCGAATTTCATACGAAATAAAGACAATATTTAATTGAAATTTAAAAGTAATGTAAATATAATTTTAATAGACACAAAGAATGCTGAATAAGGCTTTAGCAGGCCAGAAAATGCATTACATTTTGCTAGTGTCTTTTTGTATATCTCTCTATGATTTTACATTAATGATTTCCAACGGAAAGCTAATGTAGAACATATAACAGAGGTATACAAAAATAAATTTCAAATTCATTTTATATTTAACTAGAAGTAAATCTTCGAATAAAAAATTTTATAATAAGGGTACAACATGTTATTCTAATTACACACAAATTCATATTAATGTAATAAAAGCAATAAATATTATAAAAATCAAATGCACTTCATGAGTTGAGAATGTTAAATATTAAACTCCCTTTACATGTAAGATTTTGCCCTAAATCCAAGAAGAAACCGATATTTTGTGACTGCATGTGAACAATTGTGTAATAGTTGTAAGTTTTTTTAGAAACATTTTTTATCAAGTTGTTAATAATTATAATTATTGTAATTATGAAACATGTACAAGACAAAATAAAATTAAATAGTAATTAATAACAATTAAAAACAAAATACAGTTTTAAAATCAACTAACATTTGAAATGAACTAATAGATTATTTAATGCATAACTGAATTATAGTTGAAAATAAACATCATTAAAACATTTCGTTTAAAGACCAAAATTTAAATAATGTTTTTTTTTATATGGATCTTTTGAAATGCTTCATTTTATATGTAAGATCTTTTAGAGTAATAAAGCTATTTTCAGTGACTTGATTTCAAATGCTAAAAATATATACATATGTAAAAAACATAAATCGACTCCTAAATAACTTATATGTACATTTATATACAATTCTAATTCTATTTTTACACGGTAATTGATTCCAGAAAATTCCGTTTAAAATAAAAACGTGTAAAAACGGACATTGATTGTATGCAAAATAGGTGCTTGGTTTCTTATCTTTAAAACCTATTGTAGTTAGTGAAGCACAAGGATTTTTTTAAAACAACTAGGTTTATAATATTAAATCAAAATATATACAATGTCTTTTTACACAAGCAATGTTATTAAAGAAAAAAAGATATGCACTCTAAACTTAAAAGTAATGTAAAAAAATGTATGACAACTTGTCATTGACAAGTTCATTTGATTGTACGCACTAAAAGAGAATTTCCCTAAATTTGTGCTATTTACAATTGTTCTGACTGGTACCTACATTTGCTTGTATCCACAAAAAGCTAATTCACCAAAATTTTTGATATAAACATATTTCGTAAAAATTTAATTTAACCAAAAAAAAAAAAATTAAAGCCTATAAGAATCTGAATAGTGCTAAATGGAATAAAATCGTGTAAAAAAATTTAAAATTTGTTTCTTTTCAAACCGTGTTAAATCAAATCCGTGTAAAAAAAGAGCGTATAAAAATAGAATTAGGCGTATTCCCGCTATCCTATTTTTCATAACTAGTACTAGTATTATTCGAAGGGTACTTTTGACTAGGAATAACGTCTGTCTTTCCATTGTGGTGTTTACCTTAGTCTTACGAAATAAAACAAAACTAAAGCAGGTAAATTGGCAGTTTGAGCATCATTCAGAATCTGGTTTATTCATTTTATATGAAAGATGAAAAAACTGTTTAATTTTTTCTATTCTCTACATGTGTGTACGTACATACATTAATTTAAATAATTACAATTCGAAGAATTAATCAATCACTGACGACCTCAAATTGGGAAATTGAGTGACTATTATTTACATATGTTAAATATCATTCAACTTGCACTTGATTCTTTTGTGTGTGGCTCGTTCTGAATGTGATATTTGTATTGGTTACTTACACTACAGCAGTGCAACTTTAACGAGCACACTGTACCATGAAAGCCTTTTAAATAAAATTTGTCCATTTATCTTTGTCTTCACAAGGAAAACCTATTGAAGTTAGTACATACATAATTACACTTTGGACCTTAAATCAGCGTTGTCAACTTGGTGCGTTTCGCACCATTTTTGGTGCGAAAAATTCTTTAGTTGGTGCGCAGTGCGCTTTTTTAAAATTTTGATGCGCTTTTTAATTTTTGGTGGCACCAAAGCAAATTCAACACAACTTTTTGTTTCAGTGTAAGAAAAAATCTTTCTACAATAAAATACACCTGTTTGAGTGTTTTTTTAAATTTTTCGAAAATGTGATGAAATCTTTATTTTTACTAATTTTTAATAATTCATAACTCATGAAATCTATACGATGAAAAAATGTCTTTTTAATATGAATGTATGATAAATGAAATCAAATTCTTCAAAAATCTTTGATGGAAAATTAAATTAAATTAACATTTCAAACATAAAAATTCTTGTATAACCATCAGGTTTACTGAACTGTAGACGAACAACCAGGGTTAAAGCACTAGTGGAATCTTAACAAATTTTATTGGAAAAAATCAAATAGAAAACAAAAATATATAAAAAAAAAATTACCAAATATGTACTGAAATTAGCTTTTTTACCAATTCGTACTTTAGTTCCGAATATCATATTGTGAGTTAAATTTTGAGTGGTTAAATGCTTATTTTATCTTAATTAGCTCATTTATTAAAAAAAAAGGATTTTACTATTATTACTTTTACTAATAATCGTTGATAAAAAGTTTTTTTTATAGAATTTATGATATTAAAAAATTTCAAATTAATTCGATAAATATTTGAAACAAAAACGAAATTCTTAACTTGGTGCGTTTTTTTTTTTGTAAATTGTGAGCTTTTTTCTCCATTTTGGTGCGTTTTGAAATTTCAAAGTTGACAACGCTGCTTATAATTGATGTATAATAAATTCAAAATATCAAATATTGAATAATTTCGATGATGAACCACACGACTTCCTAAATATTGTATTTAAAATTAGTTTCCAAAATCTAAACCAAACTAAGACAAACAATTTTCACTAATAGAAATATATTGACCCTGTTATGTGTAACCAGTAATTAGTAATTTCATAGAATAAGTCATACATGATAATTAATTATTCTACTTTTTTGAAAAACAATCAATTAATGAGATAATGGAGAGCACATATGTATTTAAACCCTTCATGTCATTCATACATAATACTGCAGTGGTGCATTGTATGTAGTATGTAGCAGTGTTGGCAAACATGGTACAATTGTACTTTTTTTGATACCGTTGCACTACCACGAGTCATTTGGTACAATTTAAAAATATTGTTACATTTGGTATTCCAGAAGAAATATATAGATAAATATATGAGTTAAGTTACCATTTGTATAGTAGTGAACATTTAGGAACTGATATCCATATGACCTTTAAATATGCATCTAAAATATGGTTGTCACGACAAGAAATTATTGGTTGAATTATCGAACAATGGGAACTTCTGAAATATTTATTCACACTAAATGATCTTGAGGCTCAATTCAGAACTCAGAAAACAGAAATTTTGGAAATCTAATCGAAGTATGTATGAATGTATATTCCGATACTTCATAAATAAGAATGCTATAAATAATCATGATAATAAACGAATATAATATTATTAATGATTCAGAAGTAGCCTAACTATACATTTAAACAAATACAGGCAAATCCCGAATAAAGAAAATTTTATTTGCTTCTAATTTATCTTTGTTTCTAATTTATCTTTATGTTGTTTCTAATTTATCTTTGTTTTATCTGGTAGTAAATAAAACGTTTGTGATTGTGATTCTTTAAAGAAGTTTTACACCGTATTCCTTTTTGTCACCAAATCAATACCAAAGCTTTATTCTAATTTTGAGACATTCTTGTTATAAATGCCAATGCTAAAAATTTGGTCGTAATGTCAAAAATTTTGCCGTAAGTGACTATATAGAATTTTCATTAAAGTGAGTTTTAGGTTAAGTTTTATTATTATTTATCAAATATTAAAAATGGTACCGTGAAAGTCTAAAAAAGTACATTTTATTTATATAGTTGGTACAAAATCCAAAAAGCCATTTGCCATCACTGGTATGTAGTGTTATATAAAGTTTTTGTTATTTAATTTGCAAAAATTGAAAATGAGTTTTCATCACAGCCTCTCATAAATATCACATTAATATTTACATTAAGTATGGTTCTAATTATCTATGATCAGAAATAATATTTCTTTGTTTTCCTCCTCCGGTTCGATGGATAATTTATTTATCCAAGTATTTGATTTAAATATATACATCTGTATATATGTGTGAAATAGTGTTTTGGCTAATGTAAGTATGTACTCGTATGCGTATGAATTGATGTTAGAATGTACCTACATGTGTATATGAATACATTCGAGTACAGGAAACAAACTTATTTTTCATAGATAGTTCATGCTTGTACTGAATATTACTTCATACGTATTCAGTCCATAAGCAAATCATTTGTGAATTGTTTTTATTACTTTGTGAAACTAAACTTATATTTATTGTAGAGGTAGGAAATCTTTACATGCATTTACTAGTATATAAATCTCTGTGAATGTTGGGTATATTGTAGTTTTGAGATGGTTATTTAATAGTTAACAATATTGTATAAATAGAAATGTGCATAAATATTATGATTCCAAATTCAGCATGGATTTGTTTAAAGCTTAAAAGGCTTTTAGCGAATTAACTACGTTCACTTAGAAATACACTTATAGGCAAGACAACAAACAGGAACGGCAATAAAAACAACTACATTCGTATACATATATACGAGTACATACATATTTACATATGTACAATATATACTACATATATACTATATTAGGTTATGAATAGTCGAACAATTTTCACGAATAATTATTCGAAGTATTTCGAATATGGGCATTTCCATTTTGGCGTTACGTTACTTTTGAACGGCAATATGTTGAAATAAACTTAAAAAACCAAAATTTAAAAAAGTTTTTATCTCACATTCGAGAAGTGATTAGATAGCTCTATATTCACTGAAAAAATGCAAATACTCGAGCCTAAGGATTTCAAGATATACTCAAATAAATGACATGAGGATCTAAAAGCCGGTCTCTGGGAGTTATAGCCAATCTAATTTTAGTATCCTGAATAATTGTTTTAATTAAAGATAAAATGTATTCATAATCATCATTAAATATTCTCATCAAATTAAATTAAATCTATTCATCCAAACACTTGTTTTTGTTTCTTTTTTTAATTTGGCGTTTCTTTTGAATTAAATTTACAGCGATGGCAGCTGCCAATCTTATCTTGGCACAAAACAGTTTTATATTATCAGTCGAAAATAAAGCAAACTCTACTGCAGGCTGTAGCAAGCTAAAAACTACTTCTAAAAGCAGACGTTTGCAAGTTCCGATTTGAGTGGACACACTTTGGCAAAAACTTGCATAAAGTTCTTTCGCAAGAGGATACATGGCTTTGGTTTAGACGTTAACTTCTACTTTATAACTCGATCAAAAAACCAATATAGTGTTATGGGGAAAGGCCTCAGCTTGAAATGTAGACAGAATTCAAAGACTCCAAAACAAATTGCTATGGATGATTCTGGGTACCGTATCTGTTTCCGCTATCAGAGCGTTGAATAGGAAATAACTCTTTTAGAATATTAATTTCATTAATGCATGTCGGTTCATCATTTCCAATCTGTCGTCTGTATACTAGGCCTCGGTTTGTAAAAGCAGCTGATATTAAACCATCTTTTTTTAATCTATCAAAACTATTTAGATTAGATCGTAATAAATTTTTACGATGCATAATAAAACTAGTTCTTGACTTCAAAACAAAGTTTCTTTCATACAGCATCTGAGGGTTCTATTTTAACACGAAAAATGCTTTTTATATTCGGAGGGGAAATTTTTACGGTTTCACATATTTTAAGATAAAAATTATGAAGCTTTTCATTTGGTTGTGTAGGCACATTTGTTATTCTTATATCATGTGCTACTATTGAGTTTTCATGTTTTCTAGCACAATTTTTTAAATAAATGATTTCGTTCTTTAAATTTTCTGATTCATGTTTTAGTTCTATCATTTCGTTTGTAGAGCAGTGTTTTTTATTTCTTAAACAGATGTTTCTATGTTTGTTACTCTTTCTGTTACTTTGTTTAATAAAGTAACAATGGATAAACAATTTTCGTTCCTTATTGAATAGATTAACAAAATTAAATTTGTTTGGTGTAAGATATGAATGCCTTATTGTTAGTTCATAAAATAATGAAGATTCAATCGAAGAAGTAATAAAAGAAGTAGCCTTGTCCCTACAAAGGTGATTTCAGAATTATTGATTTCCTTTATTCCCTTCTGAAAAGGAGAAATCATTCCAGGTCCGAACATAAGTGTGTAAGACAGATTGACAGCTCTTTCTCGAATCTATGGGTAGTGGTGGATGGCCGTTCTTAGTTCGTGGAGTGATTTGTCTGGTTAATTCCGATGACGAACGAGACTCAAATATATTAAATAGATGTTTTCAGGATTGTGGGGTTTGAAGCTTTTATAGCCTTCATTCATGAGTGCAATAAAATGTGTGAGTGTTTCAATGTGTTTATGAAAGTGGAGCCATACCTGTTGGTTTGTCCCATTATAAACACACTAGTTTCTTAAATAGACAAATTGCGTCTAGCAATAATGAGATTGAGCAATAACAAGTCTGTGTCCTGGGCTGCACGCGCGCTACAAAGAAATTATCAACGTGTATTTCCTAGACCGAGAGGTCCGGGTAAACCGCTGAACGACTTTCATGCTTGGGATTGTGAACTAAAACTGTTCACATGAATTCCCAGTAAGTATGAGTCATTAACTCGCATTGATTACGTCCCTGCCATTTGTACATACCGCCCATCGCTACTACCGCTTGAATTATTTAGTGAGGTCTCCGGACGTGATCACTGTAACACCTTGTTGATTATTCAGAGGAAGTAAAAGTCGTTCGTCCCGTCTGCACACAAACTTTTTTATAATATAATTATAATTGTCCAATTGGATTTTAAATTGGAACCATATGAAAGCGGTACGCCTTTCGTTCTGCGAAGCTACATGATTTCATGAAGAAATAAAATCATTTCTTGCTTGAACATTAATTCCAAATTATTTTTCAAAATCCTAATTGCTTACATACGTACATTAACCAGAGATATTTTCAGATTTAAATTTTTAAAGTAATTATGCTACACAAGACAACGCCACTGTGTCAGTTTTGAACAAACATATTTGAGATGTGTACATAGATATTTGTATATGTTAATTCTTAAGTCATAATTGGACAACTGTGTTTCTGTTTGTCTATGAATAAATGAGTGAATGAACGTACAGATGAATGAATGATTTTACTTCATTTCTATGGTTAGTCATATCTGAGTCCTTGTTATGATAACAGCAATACCAGGAATACAACATTATTACTATTACTTGTATTCTATTGGGGGAACATCCTATAAAATCTCATTTACACAAGAACTTGAACATGCATATGTACATATGTATATAATACTCACACGTGCATTTATATATGTATATGTAGAAATATTTGTACGAAAGTATGTAAAGTTTTAATGGCAACCATGAGAATCGTTAGATTTACTTTAGGTTTTTTCGTTGCCTTTACCTTACTCCTGACTGTATTTTAACATCTTGCTATTGCTGAAGCTTGTTTCCTGCTGTTATGCAGCACTCAGCCATGACAACCTGTGATATTCGCTCAGGGAGCAGTTGTAATGAAAAGTTTGTTGTTTTTTTTATTTAAAAAAAAAAAAAAAAACGGAAGTAGTTTAGCAACATTAGTAGTAGAACAACTAAATTTTCACACAAATTCACTGCAAGATATATTTTCTATACTAACTATAGCTATACATTTTTGTATGTTAAATAAACTGAAATAAGTGGAACAATTTACAATTTACTTAAATTTAAAAATTAACTCAACCAATGTTTTACTTTGACGAATATAAAAAAGCTACGAATTCGTTATATTCTACATAGTCTAAAAAATATAATAACGTTCTATATTAAATTTAAAATTCGAGTTCAAAAAAATCTTTATTCTGATCTTTATATCTGTGTAAAACACACAATGCAAGTCTTAAATAAAAAACAAAATTTATCAGACTTATCCCGAATATGTATCATTGTTCTAAGCAGTTTGGCATACAAATTCAACAAAATCGGTCTAATAAAAAGTTTTTAATGGAACAAAATATATGAAACTGTTTTCATACATTTGTTGGAACAAGTCGGTTTTAGTGACTTTGCTAAAAAACAAAGAAAAATTTCATCAAATAGGGCTTTTAGAGGAGATGACAGCAAATTTAAATTGAAAATATATAGGCCTATATCTCGGGAACTGCTAAGTTTCTGATAATTTGTAATAAATTAAAGGTATTAAAAATACCTTTGTAACGATATATATCATGATTATAAAATATGGACCGACTATAGGTTAAATCCGAAAAGAATAATTTTTGACCCGAATTTTTTTTTAATATCTAAAAAAATTTTAAAAATAGTCTTTGTAAGTGTTATTTTAGTTTATTAATATAAATAGCCAAGACATTAAGCTTTAACTTAAGGTATCATATGTGTCTGTAGATACTATAATCAGAGAATTATAAGATCTGAAAAATTAAAAAAACACATTTTTTTTCAAAATTCTGTGTGCAGGATTGGGTTTTTTTCTCTATGGTATACAGAATACTGGCTTCGCATTGTACAATTATCCTGTATTGCCGGCCTACGGCCGGGCGGAAAGATTTTCTCCTCTGTGGTATACAGAACACCGGCTTCGCGTAGTACAGATTGTATTTTTTATGGTGAAATGTCATAATCTTTCTTTAATATCTTCGGATTTATATTACCTACATGGTCATGTTATACCTTAAATTAAAGCTTAATTTCTTGACTTGAAAATATTGTAATTTATCTACTTACTCATATAGACCTTTTTCCCGGATTTTTTAGATTTTTTAAAATAATTTCGGATTAAAAAACAATTTTGCGAAATTTATCAATAGATGGTCCATATAAATAGGTCATGTTATATATCGTTAGAAAGGTCTTTCAAATACCTATCATTTGCTATATATATCGTCTAATTGTAGAAATTGTAGTTTTTAAGATATAGCTCAATATATTACAAAGCCCCGCCCACTCGAAAATAGGCATGACCGCCCAATTTTATTTTTTTTATTTTAATCAGAATTTAAAATTCTATTAGTGATAAAATTTTGATAGTAATTTGAAAAAAGTCACTAAAACCGACTTAACCCAGTTCTTTATAAAATACATATTAGATAATAGTAAAAAATGTTTGAAGTTAAGCAGGTATAAACAGGTATTTTGTAAGCAAAAATCATACGAACATTTTTTTGCGGATCGCCAAATCGTATAAGAAGCTCATTAATTTACACACTTCATCGAAATTTGTATGTAAGAGTACATATGTATACAGAAATTAAGATATAATATTGCATGTCAATGGATCGGTCTATCGGACACCGAAAACACTTCATACATTATAAATATTTTGCAATATCTTGATAGTTAAGTCTAACAGAAGTTGTTATCAGTAAAAATAATAATGACTAGAAAGTAAGAATTTAAATAACATATAATGAATAAGTCATTATTCGTAATGTAGTAGTCATTGATAAATAAGTTATTGGGTAATTAAGAGGTATTGTAGCAAATGGGATTGCAGACTTTGCTTCTGTTTTTTTTTCGAACTTTATCTAATAACGCATATACACATTTTCCAAAATTTTAATTATATTTTGCTTTCAAGTTTTATTGTTTTGTGAAACCAAATTTGAATTAATTCAAAGTAACTAATTAAATTTTGTTAGAATGAAATGCTTTTAATTTAAACTAAAATGTTATTTATACATATGTATTTTTTTTAATGATAAACAAAATATCTCACACGTAACAATGTACAATTAGTTAAAGCCAAAAGAGTAAATTTTTCTTCGAAATCTTTTTGGCTTAAATTTTTTTGTTAAATTTAATTTTTGCGAAATATGTTTATTCCCTTTTTAGTGCATACAATCAAATGAACTTGCCATACATTTTTTATACCTTCTACCAGCATAGGAATGAGGGTACTAAATCGATTAAGCTATGTCTGTCTGTCCATCAGTCTGCCTGTGTAAAACACTTTCACATCCAAAAGGCAATACCAAAATCAAAAAAAAAAAATTTAAATCAGCAAAATCGGTATAGTAGAACAGGAGTTCTATTATTCTATTAATCTATTATTACCATTTTAATGACATTTAATATGAAGATCACTGTAACTTGTATACATCTTTTTAGTTATAATTATTCGTTTGATTGAGTGCAAAGTTATACACTACAACCTAACATTTTGGTGTTTGTTTGGTAAAATAAAAAAAATATATACTCGTATCTTGACAAGCTTTATCACTAAAATACCAAAATAATTTTAATTTTGAAGATTTTTGAAAATGTCCTCCCGAAATAGGACTTTATTGGTCATAAATGTTTGTTTTATACACGTATCTAAACTAAACCTCTGCATGAATGTATTCGTTGTTAACTAATACACATGAACTTTCAAAATATGTGCGCTTACTCGAAGTATATTTAAAAATAATGTTCATATTTTTGAGTACAATAAAAATACCGAATATGTATATGCTGTTACTCGGCTTTATGTTTACGACTTAAGTACAGGTTTATTTTACGCTCGCACTCTCACCATACATGAAGAGAACATATCGAGTATCAAGCGACAACAATACCTCACGTGGTACTTGCTGTAGTACGTGAAGTTTGGCAAATAAAATTTAAATTTAATATTTTGTTAAAGTGTTCACGTTCTCTTCATAAGAAATGGAAGTAAATGAGGTAAGTTTAAAATATATTTTGTTATTTCTTAAATTATTAAAAACTATTTTTAAATCTTTATCATTTTTTACCACCATGAAGAGAACTTCTTTTTTATTGTTCATATTGCATAAGTTCTTTTTTTATTGGTACTCTATTAACTTCGCCTACTTAGTTAATTGTATTTAATAAGCAAACATTCTCTTCACTTCCCTAAAAACTTACTCGCTGCAGCTCTCCAATCTAAACAAATAATTTGTAGATCGGTCAATAATTGAAAATAGCTTCCATAGCCATCTACTTCCGAAAATCAATTTCACAACCAGAATTCTCTTTAAATTGTTTGTATCCAAATAAAATTCAACACAAATAAATCTGATTTGTATTGTACAAATATCATTTCACCTAATTTTAAAACGATCTATGAATAATTAGTCATATTTCCCATATAAGACCCTCAACTGAAAATCACTTTAACATGCATAAGTTATGTCGAATTTAAGTTGAATGCAGGCAGAGGTGATCGAAATAAAAAGCTTATGTATTGGTGAGAAAATGAGACAAATTTAAAGGTACAGTAAAACAAAAAAGTAAACGAAAAATTTTTAAACAAAAACAATTTGCCATGTGAAAGACAACTGAATTAAAAGAGCATAACAAAGTAGTGGGTTGGGAAAATAAGCAATTGCACTATGAAATGATCATCTCTGGTTTAATGCAATTAATTTGTATATGCAAAGAATTAATTCTACTATATATAGCGTTCTCTTTTTCTTTAAAAATCTGTTGTTTGAAATGTTTGTCAACTTATTTGTAAATTTTGTAGATTTCTTTAAAACTAAAGTCAAACCGCAATTTCAGTTATAATTAAAATATAGTTACGAAAATACTGATATTATCGAAATTAGCCTTACCTTTACATTTGAACCGTCTCGATTTGGTAGTTAACCTTTATTACAAATAATTAATTTTGACACTTATCAATTTGACTACGTACTACGTTTGTTAGTTGCATGATTGGTTGGTTGACTGGGTTGGCTGTCATTTTTGTTTTACTTTATTTATCTATTTCTTGTGTTTTTCTTTCCAAGTTTTCAGAGTTTTTGTTCTTGTTTGATTATTTTACTGCTTCCAGTGATGTTTCACTTAAAAACGTCTTGATAAGCTTAGACATGGCCATAAGTCATGGCAAGGCAGCTTTACCCACCTTTTTAACTTTTTATTTTCACTTTTATACAGTTTTAGTAGTTCGTCTTCACCACTGGTGTATTGCAGTTGGAAAATACCTCCGCTCCATTCAATTTTGTTTTGTTTAGTTTGTTTCTTTTTGATCATCATTATATTATTATTGTTTTGTGGTTAAAGTAGTTTGTTTTTAATACTTTATGAATAAATGAACGAATAAATGTCAAGGGACAGATAATACAGAATTTGATTGCGTTTTACATTACTCTTGATGCAAATCAAAACTACCAAGGACTGACAGTCTAACTGACTAACGGACAGTATGACAAATACTCCTGCAACCTATATTTGTTCGTTTTATTATATCTTGTTATTGTTTTTGACGACATTAATATTTTATTACTGACAGTTGTATAAAGAAATCAGTCGTTTGCTTTTTCAATATGCGTGTATTTCCTGCATTTCCTGTGTCCACACGAACTCTAAATAATGTGCGTATCTACCTCCCATACAACTGTTATGTTTATATTTGTTCACCTAAAAGTTATACATACTCGTACCTTATAAAAATTATGTTGTTTTTCTACCTGAAATAATAAAATAAAAGAAATTACGAATTTCTTCACGATTATGTTGTTTTTCCACCTGAACTAATAAAATGTTGTAATAAAATAAAAGAAATTACAAATTTCAATATTAAAGATTCAATAATGTTGCCCATAACAAAAATTTGAATTTTTTTTATATTGCAGAAGTACGTGAATGTATTATTAGTTATTTCCTAACTTTGATACGTCGGAACAATTATTTTTGACACTTTTGCCGATTACGATTGACTCTAAAGATTATGGTATGTACAATGTGTTGGGACCAGACAGACTGTAAGTTGTGATGCAAATATATGGTGACAAAAGAGATTCTTGATGATAATTTACTCGGACATGTCGTTCTCAAGTAATAATAATCAATATCGTTTGTTTTATGAAAATTTAGATTTAAATACAAAACATTAGGATAAGTGAAAATACACAGTTTGCACAAAAATCGTTTACATTATTCCTTATTAAACTTTATTTAATTTTAACAAACAAAAATAAATTCAAAATTTTTTAAGGAAACATTGGTTCATTCTGAAATTTATTATAATCTCGACAACTAATATTTAAAAACATTACTCCAAAGCAATTCATCTAAACTCACAGTTTATTCATCATTATTAATCGCACCCAATAAGTAATAAAACTGTTTTAACAGATTTCAAAAATAAAACAAAAAAGTTGTTACGAGCTTTTTTATTTTATTAAAAAAAAGGTCGAAGAAATCAAAATTTAATTTGATTTCAAAAATAAGTCGGAAGCCTGACTTTTAGTTTAAAAAAATGATTTTTTTAGAGTATTCAAAAACCAAAAACAGATTTTGAATAGTTGAAATTTTAATAATTCGACATGCTGTTTTTTTTTGTACCAGTTAACCACCCTGCAAAAACTTTACTTACGTTATTAATTTTAATAACTTCCAGAATTCATTATTTCGTAGTAAATATATATATATTAAATAATTGCTTTATACACATATATCTTAGAAATGTTTTATGTAATTCTGAAATCCAAAAAAATTACTTGAATTACATAAATTTAGAGAAGTTATTAATGATTATCAGTCATGTCACAGAATTCAATTCCGTTCGGAAGTGGAATTAATTCCGTATTTTGCTTCTATAGAAAAAGTAAAACGATTTTTTTTTCGGAATGAAACCACTTTTAATTTGCTATGTGGAATTGTAATTTTAATAATTTCTAGGTTTCATTCCGAAAAATTTGTTCGTTTTACTTTTTCTATAGAAGCAAAATACGGAATTAATTCCACTTCCGAACGGAATTAAATTCTGTGACGTGGCTGTATAAGTCATTTTTAGTACCATTTTGCAATAAAATGCAGACTATTCAATATTTGTTAAGTTTGTTTATTTTTTTCTATAACAATTTGTTGTAATCAGTTTGCAACTACATATTTGTATAATACTTTTAAGTACAAACAAATAAGTTATAAATTTGTTGGTTAAAAGTGGCAAAATTATATTGAATTTCTTTTGGATCTCGAACAAAATATAAGTACTTTTTCTAGCGAAATTTTAAGTAGTCTGGTCGACACTTTTCTATTTAATTTGTAAGTGAAGTCTTTGGTGTGCAGTTTTAATTGGTAAACAAATTCAGCCCAATCATGAATATAAACTCCGCGGGAGTTTTTTCCCTTTTTATTTTTTTAACATTGAATTTAAATAGGAAAAATGAGAAAAGGGGAAAAAACTCCCGCGGAATTTTTATTCATGATTGGGATGATTGTATATTTTTTGTTACGTTCAATAAAAAATGTTGTAAAAACTAATAAAATCAAAAACTAAAAAAATTACATTTGTAAGAAATTTTAAAAATATTTAAATTTTAAAATACTTTTCACATTACCCCGAACTGGAGTTGTTTAACGCTCGTTCACGAACAATTTAATTGTTAATTTATATGATTATATGTTTGCTCTCCTATTTGTTAAAAATATTTGGTCAAGTTTGGATACCGAAAAAAAGTTGTACTGGAAAAAAAACTAATTAGGGTTAGCTTTGACAATGTACATACTACATGGTGTAGCTCATATTAGTTCGGTCTTGAGCAACATTGCAACATTTTTATTTCAATTTTTTATGTTTTTGGGCTAATTTTGTTTATAAAACAAATTAAGGTATTTCTTTATTTGTGCTACTTTTACTCGTACAATTGCATAAAAATTGAGTTTTTTTTTTTTAATTCTTCTTTCTTTTGAAAACATTTGTGTTTTATACGCAAAACCATTTCCGCTTGTGATGACTTTTTGAATTTTAATGTACATCATGCATACGTAAACAGAACAGTATATTTTCTTGTCAAAACATGTAGCAGTTATAGCAAGAAACAGTCACAAAAACAGCAGCATCAAATGCGGTTTACGACATTCGAAAGTATCCGCATGGATGTAAATATATATCTGTTGGAATTCTTCCTGTTCTGTAATTAGGAAAATTTTAATATGCCTCAAATGGCATATAAAAGAGAAATGAGTACTTTATACACTTACACTGGCACACATACGCAGTTTCAGGGTTTTTTTTTTCTTTTTATTTGTAAATATTTTTTATGTACTAGTTGCTGCTGTTATTTTTGTGTTTTCACAATTTGTATTAATGTTAAAGTTACCTTCCTTAGTTTTGTTGTTCTTTTCTTTCTGTTGTTGTTGTATACTAACGGATGGGTGGATTATTAAACAAGAGGGTACAAACAACCACACACATACATACATACACATACTGCTAAATGTAAATTGTGAGAATTATAAAGTCATGCCACCATACTACTCGATGTTATAGTTTCCTTTGACAAAGAATGAATAAAAAAGAAAAAAAGGCTTTACATTTAGTTACCATCATCACATTTTATGCGTTTCTTAAAGCGACATTATTTTCTTGTTTTTCGTTAAAGGTTCTTGCTTCCACTTCTCAAACTTTATCTGCTGACACATCTAGCCTCCTGGCACGACTTTTGCATCGTGTTGGAAAATGATGCTCATTATGTATTGTTGTAATTTTGTGCACAAGTATCAAGAAAAACATCTTGTTTACATTTTACTTACACTATTTAGCAGCAACAATTTGGCGAGGGGGCGAGAACTTTTGTTAATCTTGAGATACAAAATAGGAAAATCCTTTTAGGAAGAAACTTTGTCATTAATTAGTTCATACTGACGCAGTTTAAAGCCGCATACAGAAATAACAAAATGTGATTATTCACCGGCGTTTTTCTCTATTTTAATATAAGTTTTTGTCTTTATTTTTCATTAATTTTTATGTAAAATGCTAATGAGAAGTCCTTGGGAGGCAGAGAGGACATTAATTAATACAAACGATAATATTTTACGCACATATGCAGCAAAAAGTGAAACAAATTTTACTTTTGATGAATCAGCAACGAAATTATTTTAATTCGAATCAAAATTTTAAATATTTAAAATCGCATTATAAGTTAAAAACTAGATAAAAATTATTCGTATGTTTCTGCTTCACTCATAAATAATATGCAATTTGAAAGATTGCATTCACCGTTTTAAGGTTTGTTTGTACCCGCTGAATATTAAATATTCAAATTTAAAATTTGTTGCTTTGTAATCTTCTTGCATGACATGAAGAGCTTATAAGCGCGAGTAAGAACTCTGCATCAAAATTTTCTTTTTTATTGGGATTTTTTCCGAAATTCATCTGGCAGCCCTGCCTACAAGTAATACTATGTTTCCACGGTACATGCTTCTATTCATGCTTCACACCCCAATCATGTGGGAAACAACTTGCTTCACCATACAACATTTTAAGAGCGAATCAAGTAGATTCATATTGAATCTACTTGCGAAGCACGCAAAATTGCACTCTTCTCTAATATTTATCGCAAGTTTATCTGCACTAGCTGTAAAAATTTAATATTATTGTAAACAAAGCAATTTATTTTCTTGTTGCTGGAAGTAAAGAAAGTAAATACGTACGAATGTATGTTTTTTTTTTTCAAATAAGCTAACTAATTTCCACTCACTTTTGTTTGTCCATTAAAAAAATTATTTTCCACAAATTGTAAATTCTGTTTTTTTATTCTGTTTGTTTATTAAATACAGCTGTCAAATCGAATCAAGTTTATTAGTCATGTAAATAGCATGATTCATAAACATGATTCAGAAGGCGAAGCAGGTGATTCAAGTCGTCGTGGAAACATAGTATTAGATTGGCACGTAAGAAGCCCTTTATACTAAAGAACAACCAAATTAAACGTTTAAAGCCTCAAAATTTGTGTAATAATATTATTTTCACTCATGAAGGTAAGAGATATTTGAATATGAAACTTTGAGATGTTTGGAGTCAAAAACCGCCAAAAATATGGCGAACCAAAAACGAAGCCTGTAGTAATAAATATGTTACCAAGACAATAAAACATGGCGGCGACTCAGTAATGAATTAGGGTTGTATGGTGGCATCAGGGGTCGGTAATCACTAACAAAGCACTTATAGAATCTACAATGACAAAGGAAGATTACCTTGTTATTTAAAAAAATATAGCCCCTAGTGTAGAGAATTTCCATTAGCGCAGAACTGGATTTTCCAACAGGACAGTTATCTTATGCATACCTCCGAAATTCTGAAAGGGTAATTGCTTAATCATTGTGCAACTAAAGTTTTTGCATCCTCCGCAGTTCATTAAAAACTCTTTGATTCCATGTCTAGAAGATTGTCAGCTGTGACAAAGGCAACAGGAATACAAACAAAATATTAAATACTATGTTTTACATATTAAAATTATTATACCTGTTTACTTTATTTTGACACAAAAAATCTAGTACATATCCGTTAAAATTGAATTATTTTTTTATGTTCCTTATTTCCCCAGTTTTTTTAATGAGTTACATATATTTTGCTTAAATTACTTATTACATAATATATTTTGTTATACCCTCCGTTTGTCATTCCGTGCGAAACTTTGTTAATATTCATCTGAGACGACCCAACAAAGTATATATTTTCTTGATTTTTATGAAATTCTAATTCAATTGCACAACTTAACTAAACAAAATAACCACACAAATATTTATAATTTTGAAAGTAACTGCAGTTCATGCTCATGAGCAAAATTACAGCAGAGACAGAGTTATGGACAAAAATGTGAGGCAACCTCCATAAAAATTTGATATTTTTAATACAATTTTGTTTAAATATATTGCAGATATGACCATGAAACTTTTATTTTTATGATAAGGTCAGAAAGCGGGAAGAAAATAGTAAGAATCCGTCCTTGATTTCTCATAGCCCGCATACAAACATCTTTCCGAAATATGGCTCAATGATATATAAATGCCTATAAAATTGGAATATCAATACAAAATTCATCAAAAAGAAATCGCAAAACGAAAATTTGTTTAGTTCTGTCCATGTTTGACCAAAGACCCCCATATAAAGTCTACTTCCAAAATTCACTTAAATACGTACAAAACTGTAAAATATTGTTACCAGATTAAAATTTGACACAAATGACGACAAACCCCATTAATCTTTATATATATCGGTACCGACTCAAAACTTTACACAGATCATTTACATATACACAAAAATCATTCCACACCAAATAAAGCCCTCTTCCGAAAATTAATTCAATACTCACAAAAATCGTATGAATAACGGTATCGATCCAAAATTGTACATGGATCGTTTACATACATTTCATCAAACTGCTGGATTTTGCGAATAAATAACAGTCTATATTTGACTATATCTCCCATATAAGGTCCACTGCCGAAATTCTCTTTAAACTAATATGTATCTCAAATATACCACTATTACGTTGAAATTGGACGTGAGATATCTTAATATGCATAAAAGTCACTGTTCCAAAATTAAAGAAGATCGGCCCATGATTTGTCATAGCTGCCATATAAGGACCACCTTCGAAAAACAATTTAACGCACAAAAATGTTTAATAAAAATTAATATTGAACCAATTTTTATACAGATCAAAAATTTTAATCTAGAAATCATACTAATATCGGTTATACGACTGCTGGATTTTGAAGCTCTCAGTCAATAATTGGCAATAGCTATAAAATTAAGTCCACTTCCTTGTATAACAACCAACCATACAACTCTTGTAAATAACATTATTGAAATGAATTTCAACCAAAATAAGCCTAAAACACATTGAAATCACATTACTGGGCACTGTATTTAGAAGCTATCAGCCCATAATTAGTCCACTACGATTCCACCCATAAATCTCTTGTAAATAATGTTATTGAGATCAAATTCAACTAAAAGAAGCCTCACCTTATAATCTTTTATGCTCTGTTTTACACTCTGTATCTTAACTTATAGTGAATATGGAAAAATGTGCTTTTAATTTTATAAATTGTTAAATTACATTCAAGATTATTATGAACATCAGACAAACTCTGTAAATTATGGTAAGAATCGGTAATTAAATCAATTATAAATGGTCAAAATTATATAAAATTTGAAACATTTTAAATAAATTATGTTTATCGTAAAATTTTCTTTCAAACAATATATATACATAAAATACAAATAAAATTTGCACTAAAACTGAATAGGAAACACAAAATAAGAATATTCTAGTTCTAAAAGCAGTGTGCTTTTGCATTTCTTCATACGTTTAGGTGAAGGGTATTTAAGATTCGGCATAGCCGAATATTCCTGTTTTAATTTGTTCTTGTAATATATTTATATAATAATTTAACGATCTTAGGTGTTTACTTTATATTGACTCTTACAATATATGTGTTTTTCTACCCCAGGGCGAAGTCTACTTAAGTTGGTCCATTATTTCACGAAGTCATCACACAAATGTTCTCTCGAAATGATGTCCTTCACCGGTTGTACTATATACAGGTTCTACTATATACGAAAAAATTATTACCAGCATTTAAGACGGACTTTCGGAAATCGCTCCTCCTCAGTTTGTGACAATCGGTTCATAATTAGTCATAGCTACCATTTAAGACTAACTTTCATTAAGATTAGTATATAATAAGTTTAATATATAAAAAAGTCGAGCTACCAAATTTTATTGTCCATTATTAGTCAAAGCCTCCATATTAGATCCACTTCCAAAAATCACTTGAACAGAGATATTAAAAATTAAAATGATATATATCCAAATAAAATGCAATACAAATAAAAAAGTTTCCTGCATACACAAATCATTGCATCATGTGCCCCGATAGACTAGGCAATAGTGCGCCGGACTATCAGTCTGAGGGTTGCGGGTTCGATTCCCGCCAAAGACTCTGGGTGTTTTCTGCAGATAAGCCAAAAAAGCTTCGCAGTTTGTGTTTGTAAATTATATTATTAAAAAAAAAAAAAAAAAAAAAAAACATAACTTTATGAAGATATGCACATATACATAAATTTTATATACTCGTACACAGAATATATGCTAGTAAATGTTAATTTCTTTATTAACATTCTTTCAGCCATCCTTTCATATTATATACGAGTACATATCGCACCCTAAATACAAAAGGGTCACAACTCAAAATTTTCCAAAGCTGACTTTTTTTATAAATTAATGCAGAGTCCACATCTCTAACTACTGCAAAAAATTCTTTGACATAAATATCGTTTTTAACTGGAAAAATATAGTTATATCTATTTTTATGTTATACTGTGTTCAGATATGAAACTTAATTGAGTCAATATTCAGTTAATTGACAATATTATTTTAAGTGTTCAGGCATACGCAATTTTCAGCTTACTCAATAATCATTTGACAGTTGGAAAACAATACAAAAATATTCTAAATGGTTGTTGTGTTTCTATGTAAACAAACTTACCTGCACATTGACTTTTCAATGATGTCTTTTGTTTTCTTTTGTTGACATTTGCCATTTTATACAATTTTGTTCACTAAACACAGTTGTGAACAGTGTTGCATTCGAAATCGTACTCAATATTATAACAATTTCGTACTTATTGCGCAATAATTAATTGAGATTTTATATGGAATATTGAGCTCAATAATGGCGTTAATTGCGATTAACGCAATTAAGGCGCATATGTAAACACGCTATTACCCCCGTTGCCACATGCAAGTAATTACTTGCAAGTAGAGTATACATATTATTACATATTATCTAAGACAAATACCGAAAAACAGCAATATTTGTTTGAGTGGCTACACTAACTAGCAAGTGCAAGTTCATTTTTAAATGTCGTCAACAAAGAAACTTCAAAGAAAATTTTTTCATAAAATTCTGTTAATTTTCAAACACATATGGATCCAGATATGAAATTTATATTTAAAAATAATATTAGGATGTGTTGTGTAATAGTTTTGTTCTTTGGCAGCTCTGTTTATTCATTTGTCAGTCTACTTACGGCAAGTGCCAAAAATTTAATTACAGCCATACCTAAATACCGACGGAAGGCGTTTATTAAATGTCAAAATTGCTCATGGTCATATATTTTGTATGGAGCATACCGAAACAACGCGGCGCTTTGCTATTGGAAAATACGATTTTGACAAGGCGTTTCACAGTAAAGTTAGTTGCAAAAGAAAACAAAACAAACAAAAAAGAGAAATAAAACAACAATGTCCAGCAGTTACAATACACAGGTTCCTTTTATTTATTTGTTTCATAACCCTGTTTTTACTGTTTTGACATAACGTTGCCGCTTTGGTTTAGGGATGGGGTATCAGCGCTAAAGGCCCAACTATAATATGCATATGCTAGCTTAAGCAAACGTGCAAACACATATAAATTGTATGTGACAAACTATAATTTACTTAACGAAACTTTTCGTTAAGTTTTTCAACTGTCATTTGCTGAAGCAAACAGCGAAACTGATCGCACATTCTGTACGGAATCAGCTGTTTGTTGTTGTTTGTTTGTGTTTTGAACAAAATGGAGAAAGAAGAAAATATATTTATTTTAAATTTAATAGAAAATGAGAAAAAAAATAAGTGCCTTTACAATAAAAGGTACCCTTTTTATTTTAACAAAAATGTTTTTACTGTCGCGGTTTATTTCTCTGACAGAAGAAGAGCGTCTTCTTCTTTTACAGTGTAGTTCACTTATTTCTTTTAATGTGCACAACCCTTCAAGCGCTAACTTTAATATTTTTATATTATTAAAATTTTTAAGTTTTTTTTCCATTTTTGCAAACACAATACGAAAATTAACAAAACATATGTAAACGTTCATTTTAGTACTTTTGCCGTTAAATTAAAAAATGCGTTTCGGGTACGAAGTTTTCTTTTAATTATAAAATAATATAATAATATTTATAAAATATAGTCATTTAATGGCTTTTTGTTAAAATAAAAACATTTTTTTTAAACATAAATGAGCAACTGTGGACAAAAAGTTTCAAAGTCATTGTAGCCACCTGAAAGTTAATTCTAAACTGGTTATGCATTTGACAGCCTTTTCGTTAACTTTTGCAATTTGCTTAAGCTTGCTTATGCATATTATAGTTGGGCCTTAAAGATATGTGTCCACGATCGTCAGTTATTACAACGTTGTCATATCCAGCAATGTGCTAGCAATGTACTGACATTGAAAAATTTTTAGCAAAAGGTAAATTGTCAGTTTAGACGACTGTAAGAAAACTAACAATTTCATTTGCACACAATTGTGACACAATGAATTTATCTGTCAACCGACATTGTCAGTTCACACGGTCTGTGTGTGTTTAAAAACTTTAAATATTGTCATGGAACAAAAAATAGCACTTGGAACCATTTTATCTGCTTATGTCCTAATGCACACTTTAATTTTCTTCTACTTTTGTCAAAAATTTTATCAATGTACACTTGTTTGTTTACAGAGTTGCTTTTAGAAATAATTTCTATGACAATGCTGCCATTGGCTGATGCATAAACTTTGCACATATGCCAATGAAAAGTGTTTGACAATTGCTTTAAAACAATGACAATGACAAAATTGTGTGTTAACACGATTGTTAGATGTCTGATAATATTTTTGTCTTCCAATGTACTGAAAATGCTTTTTCTTACAACGTTGGCAGGCAAACATTTTAAGTTTACACGGTTGTTAAACATTTTCTGAACATTTTTCGGACAACGTTGTAATATCTGATAATCGTGGACACATAGCTTAATGCCAAGCTTAAAAATACGTTCCGTTTTCCGTCGGTGTATAGGTATGGCTGTTACAAGCAAATTCTCTTGCAAGTTGAGCTGTAAGTGCGAAAAATATGATTGTGTTAGTAAAAAACTGTAAGTGTATTGAGTTTTTCGAGCTTGCACTTGCTTGTGGCAACAGGGGGTTAATTGTGCTGCTTGTACACGATGAACAGTTTATTGTCTCTCCGGAAAATTTTAGTATTTTGAGTTGTGCCCCTTTTGTATTTAGGGTGCGATATATGTGCAAAAACACAATGTCCAAACTTGATACTTTTAATAGTTATAACTTTTGTTCTAAAAAAATGTTTTAAAAAACAGTTTTTTCTCATAAGTATATTTGGTGTGTGGTATTGTAAAGTCGTAGATTAAGTAGTGTATAAATAATAAAATCAGTAGTTTTGAAAACAAAGTAGGTTAAAAATTATTTTTATAATTGTGTTGATAAAAAAATGTTTTTTTTTTAATAGAAAACATGTTTTCAGAGCCAAATTAAGTCATGGAAAAAAATGTACATAAGTTTGATGACACGAACCATTTTACACGAATAGAGGTCAATATTTTGTTCTTTAAAGAAAAGTTTTAACTCTCAATAATTTATAAACGAAACTGTTAAACATTTTATGTTTAATTTCGTATTTAATATAACACAATATCGTATTAAATTTATTTCGTTGGGCAAAAGAAAAGAAAAAACCTACAAAAGATTTCCTTATGGTGTCTTCATTTAAAACAACAGTGCTTCAAGGTTCTTTACAGAAAATAAAAAATTTACCATTCCTTAGGAATATTATAAAAATAAACAAATAAACAATTTATAAAATCTAATACGAGTACATACAAATAATAAATATCTTTCATTCATGCTAAATTGTTATAATGGCTAAACATTAATTATAAATAAATCTTGCTAAATAAATACAGCATCATAACCAGGAACATCAACAATAGGAAAGTTAGCAAAAGAAAAAGTAGAAATATTCATTTAAAATGGAGGGTTTGCCCAAAAATATAATTCCTATTTGAGTTTATTTTTGTTTGTTTATGTGAATTAAAGAAAAACACACATACACATGCATACAATACATACCTATGTCCCAGCAAGCCATAAGAGTCCGAAAAGAGTCTTATCTGACACCTTTAACGGAGCGTTCATGATCTTTATGAGCCCAAAAATTAATCATTATTACTCCTAAAACCTTCAGAAAAGAGGGTCATTACATCCGAAAATGCTCCGTCCGAAAGTGCTGTTAGATAATGGCAGAAAATAATCTTTTATGAGGGGTTTTTGGGGTCTGAAAGAGCTCTTACATCATGCCAGAAAATAGTCATTGCAATTTTAAATACAAAAAATTAAAAGTTCACATTTTTTTTAAAATTGTTTTTACTTATAGCATAGTTCTGTATAACGAGTGTATTCTCAGGCGAACGAGTGGTACACGGGTGAGTACGTAAACAAATGATTTTCTATAATACACTCGTCTGACTTACGTTAGTTACCTTGGTAATATTGAGTTGTTAAATTGCATTATTGCCAAATTATTTAATTAGATGTTTTGTTTAATTTTTTCCAAAATAGAAACAGCTGTGTTTTATTTACAATACAAAAATAATTTATGTGAATTGAAATTGCTATGAATTTTTTAATTTTGTAATAAATTGAATGAAAAATGTTTCAATTTATCGCAATTAACATTGAAATTAAAAGTTAAGGTAGTGGACAACCGTTTATGCTGTAGAAATATACGAAATAATATATAAAATATTGTTTTGTGATGCACACAAGCACTTATTTCTACTCGTCTGTTTTTGACAGTGGGACAATTGAAATTTCAATGTAGAAACCATAAAAAAAGATAGGCTTACGTTTTTACTCAAGAGAATAGACACTAGTGTTATAGAACCCCAAAACTAATTTTTGTACTCATATGGGCGAACAATTTGAGTCACTCGTTATTTAGAAACATGCCATAAATAAATTGTATTTACAGTAAAAAAAATAAAATGGAATTCATTTAAATAAAATATATAAAAATGGGAAAAAAAATAATTTTTTAAGCAAATTTTTCTTTCGCTCCGAAAATGCTTTTTAGTTGGACTCTTTTCTTACTCCTTTTTCAGAGCGCTCCTAGAATGGTACGCTGGGGTATAATTTATAAAAACGTGTGTAAGTGTAAGTCACACATACAACAACAGGACGACAAGAATATTTCAGGGTAAATATTTCATATGAAACCGGCATTAACGCATGCTAACATACAATTTTGGATACCAAAAGCAGTGTGACCATTTTAGTATTTTTACGGCTAAATCTAGCTTATTTTTTTTTTCGATTGCTGTCAAATCTTATATTTAGCATTTGGCATTTTATTTCGCATTTTTTTTTATTTTTTGGAATGCGAACGGCCTCCGCCAAACATAAAAACGAACTGGAACACTTCCTGATGGATAAGCAGATTGATGTCATGATGATTGCTGAAACTCACTTGACGGCGACAGCGTACTTCAAAATTAATGGCTACGTGTTGTATGATACTAAAGATCCCCGCGGAAGAGCATGTGGAGGATCGGCAATTCTTATAAAGAACAGAATAAAACATTATTTAATGAACAACATATGTGAGGATTACCTACAAGCAACAAACATTTGCATTGAATTCTGTCAATACAATTTTGTTTTATCATCAATTTATTCGCCGCCTCGATTTTCAATAAAAGAACACCAATACTACAGCTTCTTCAATTCCCTTGGAGCTAGATTTTTAGTTGCTGGTGACTTTAACGCCAAACACACTTTTTGGGGTTCACGTCTGGTGACCCCGAAGGGTCGTGAACTCTTCAACACCATTGCCAAAATGGGATTAGATGTACTCTCAAGCGGGCATCCCACCTACTGGCCGACGGACCGACGGAAGATTCCCGATGTTATTGATTTCGGAGTAGTGAAAAATATCCCTGTAGAATCGATACAAGTGGAGCCTTCATTAGACTTGTCTTCAGATCACTCTCCTACTATTATTTCAATGCGTTTCCTTCAAGGGAATGGCTCTCCATTTCGTGACATATCTAAAACCAGAGTAAGTTGGATAAAGTATAAAAAGTATTTAAGTTCCCACTGCACGGAAAATGTTGTGTTGAGAACTACCGCGGATATTGATGGGTCGATTGGCAAGTTTACTGAGGACATACGAAGAGCTGTACATCACGCCTCCACATATGACGTTGAATGCAGACGTGGGACAAACAGAACTTATTTCGCTGAACTCGATCATCTCCTGGCAGAAAAAAGAAGAGTTAGAAGAGAGTGGCAAATTCGTAGGTCTCCTCAACTGAAAGCTAGGCTACGAGAATGCAGAGATATACTAAGAAATTTCTTAGAAATCCAAAGAACGGCCTCATTTAGATCTTACTTGGAGGGTCTTGATAGTACCCCACAATCTGACTATTTGCTATGGAAGGCGGCACGAGGTTTAAAAAGACCAGTTAGAGGAAAGCCTCCTCTGCGAAATCCGACTGGAGACTGGGCTAGAAATGATTCCGAGAAAGGGACTTTATTTGTTAACCATTTGAGAAATGTGTTTACTATAAACAACTCAATTAATGCATTTGATTTGGCTCCACTCGTTATTAGACCTCCTGTACCTCTAAGACTTAGCTTTAATGATGTTCAAAGCGCTATTGGTACTCTGAATCTTAAAAAAGCTCCAGGTATGGATAAAATCAGCAACAAAATGCTTGTGGAGTTACCTCGTGTAGCTAGAAGAATCATCCTCTTTATTTTCAATGCTATTTTACGCCTAGAATACTATCCTGCAGATTGGAAGGTATCTATGATTACCATGATTCCTAAGCCAGGGAAGGACCCCACTAAAGTAGAGTCATATAGGCCAATTAGCCTACTGCCGACAATTTCTAAACTGTTCGAAAAATTGTTAATGACTAAGTTGACTCCAATTCTGAATGACACTGAATGTATTCCAAATCATCAATTCGGATTCAGAGCTAAACACAGTACCATCGAACAAACTCACAGATTGGTAAATGTGATAAGAGGGTCGTTTGAAGATAAAAAATACTGCTCCGCCCTTTTCATTGATGTGTCCCAAGCGTTCGACAAAGTTTGGCATGACGGTTTAATGCACAAAATTAAATTAACTCTGCCTGCTAACACCCATAAACTCATGGAAAGTTATTTATACGGTCGCAAATTTAAAATCAAAGAAGGCAATTTTTTAAGTACCGCTCAGCCAATTGAATCAGGTGTGCCACAGGGTAGCATACTGGGCCCTACTTTATATTTGATTTATGCCTCCGACATGCCGTCAGACCCCAAAATCCACACGTCAACTTTTGCAGACGATACAGCCTTTGTCAGCGTCCATAAGGACCACCAAGTTGCATCACAGAATTTGCAGAATTATGTTTATAAACTAGAGAATTGGCTAGAGCTTTGGAAAATCAGGGTAAATGAACAAAAATGTATTCATATCACTTTCACATTGCGAAAAGATACCTGCTCGTCCATCAGAATAAATAATCAAATTATTCCTCAACATAATGAAGTCAAATACCTCGGCATTCACCTCGACCGCCGTTTAACTTGGAAGTCTCATATTGAAGCGAAACTTACTCAGATGAGATTAAAAGCAGTGCAACTTAATTGGCTAATCGGCAGAAATTCTTCACTAAAGTTGGATTGCAAACTATTGTTGTACAATGCAATACTAAAGCCAATCTGGTGTTATGGAATTCAATTATGGGGTACTGCCTCAGCATCAAACATTGAAAAAATTCAAAGGGGTCAAAATAAAATTCTACGTATTATTACTGCAGCTCCATGGTATGTTAAAAATTCTCGAATCCACAAAGATCTAGGCGTGCCATTAGTAAACGTCGAATTTACAAAATATGCGTCAAAGTACGTCAGCAAACTTGAACAACATCCAAACCCACTTGCACGAGACATCCTTAACTTTAGTGGCCACAGTCGGTTGAGAAGGAGGGATACCCTTGCTTTAACTCAAGCGCAAAACAGATGACTTGATCAGTTGATATGAAATTTTTGTAGTATCATAAAAATTTTTTTGTCTAGCACTGGCTGGGCTTATTATTTTATTTTTAGTATTAAGATTTGAAAACTTATTGTTAGTTCAAAATATGAAGATTCAATAAATAACTAAAAGCTAAAAAAAAAAAAAAAAAAAAAAAAAAAAATTTTTTTTTATTAATATATGTTTTTCTAGCTTTTTAAAATTTAAAAGTTACGAATTTATTTTCTGTTAAAAATAGCTTGAAAATAGAAAAGCGAAAAGTAAATGAATATCTTAAGAATAAATGACAAATTTATCAACAGATAAAACTACAACTCTTGACCAACAATGGCAAAAATCAAATGTCAACCAATCAATGAGAAAATCAATGCCCCTATTGCGGTTCACAACTTTTTTAATAATTTGGTCGTCTTTCATAAATCGGTATTGCCATTCATAACTTAAATGTAGTTGACTTTTTGGTTGTGCTGCTGATTTTTTGGTTGTGTTTAATAGTATTGCGGTTCACCATTTTGGATGAGTTTGGTTGACAAAAACGATAAATATACACAACTGCTTATTAGCAGTTGAGTCTTTGTCGGTTATAGATTTCAATAAAATTTTTCATACATTTCCTTTAAAAAAATAATACAAAAAAGATAAAAAAAATGGAAAAATCGTAAGTATAGCTAGGTGTTTTTTGATCTCAATATAATTAAATGATTAATACACATACGCAGGACAGTCAAAATAACAACCAAAGCCCAATTTGAGCGACTTGTGCAGCTTATGGAAAAAAAATCCAGAACTTGCTAAAGGAAAGCAAAAATTTGAGATGACTAAAACTCAGTGTAAGGAAGCGTGGGAAGGATTTACAATAGAATTGAATAGCTTGGGCCCACCTACAAGAACATCCTTCGAATGGCAACGTGTAAGTATATGACATCTTAATTATTGTTAGAATTTTTACTTCATATAGGTTTGGATTCATTACAAAGCAAGTATTAAAAAAAACTTGCTAATAATAAATAAAACCAACACGCAGCAGGTGGTGTTCCTTCACAAGAAATTCCGCTTAATGTACTTGAGGATTGCGTGTCCCAGCTGTTATCACTAAATGACCAAGTAGCACCATCTGGACACACTTTCGGCGTTGAAAACGTTGGCCCGTCAACAAGTCAGGCTTTAGAAACTCCTCAAAATCTCGACACGGAACAAATCGTTAAAAATTAACCTGAGATAATAAACACACTAGCCAAGAAAAGAAAAAAATCACCAGAACAAGAGCGTCTGGAACTTCTGACAAAACAATGCGAGACACAAGCTAAACTTTAAAAAAGTATTAAGGATTTGGAGAAAAACAGTTATAAAAATAATGAAATAAACAAGCAGCTTTTACAAATTAAGCAAAAGAAAATTGCCTCTATGAAAAATAATACTTATTATTACGGTGACCATCCGTCCTGTATTTTACAGGACAGTCCTGTTTTTTAACATGCTGTCCCTTGAGATTTTTTTGTAAATACAGGACAGTACATTGTCCCTTATTTCCTAATTTGATATGCAAATGTCCTCTTTTTAGCATATACATTGCACGAACATTAATACAAAATTATCATAAAAATCCAACTGTATACTTTCCCTACATTTCCAAAATGAAAAATTTGTTTACTGGGATATGGGAAATTTCCTATAATCTGGCAGTTAGAATTGAAAATTTCAAAGAAATATGTGAAGATATTGAAATAGAATATAAAAAGTTACTAGGACATAGCAAAACTCGATGGTTAACTTTAATGCCTTCTTTGGAAAGAATCATAAAACTTTTTGAAGCTTTAAAATTATATTTTACTAGCTAAACCCGGTGTGCTTTGCTACCCCCCCCCCCTCGTCATAAAATAAAATAAAACGTATTTATATATTTACAAACATTTATTTATTTAATTTTAATGTATTTATTGCAATGCTTTAGGCGAGACCATGCCCCTTTGTCCACTTACATAGTCAAGAATTTATTATTTCGTAAGAATATCCTATTGTGAAAATTTAATGACGATCGGTCCAGTAGTTAAGACTGTATTACGATGTTTAATTTTCCTAAAAAGGGGCGTGGTCCCACTCACTTTTCTCCTGGTACGAATTCCTAATTATGCCAATACCATATGTAGCAAATATCACCGATGTACGTCAAAAAATGCCCAAAATATGGTGGGTTAAATTAGTGGGTTATATGGGCGGTGCCACCCCCGTTTGTACAATCAAAACTTCATATAGCCTATTATTCCTTCCAGAGTCACAGTGACGTGCTGTACAAATTTCAGGCAGATTGGTCCAAGGGTTTGGCCTCCTATTAAGCACAAACATACAGACACACATTCATTTATATATAGATAGATTAAAAGCAATCTAATTTAAGGTGAAATGGGGCGAAAAATGGGGATTTGGTAATAAAAAAATGTATGTAGTTAAAAAATATATAAAACTTTAGGTAAATACATATTACAAAAAAAGTATTTTGTATAGCAAACATTGTTAGTGGTATAAGTAAGTATCTGAATTAAGAAAAGGGGGCGATGAAGTAGGAGTAGTTCATAGTTATATGGCGACGTTAACAGTATTAAGAGCAATATACTACCAAATCAAAAAAATACGTTGGAATGAACAAATTTGTATAGAGAACAAAAAGTATAAAACTTTCAAAAATTTGGCGTGAAAAGGGGCGTGAAAGGGGCGTGGCTTAAGAAATCTTTATTTTTACCTCGCCTGGAGTATATAATGTGTATACAATTTGAAGTAAATCTGTTAAAAACTATATGGGAGCAATTACATAATTTTTAAAAAGTGGGCGTAAAAATGGGCGTGGTAAAAAAAGTACCCTATTAATCATACCAGAGTCCCAGTTAAATGCTGTGAAAATTTCAAAAATATCGGTCCAGAGGTTTGGTCTCCAATTACAATATTTTAAAAAAGTGGGCGTAAAAGTGGGCGTGGTAAAAAAAAGTACCCTATTATTCCTTCCAGAGTCACAGTAACATGCTGTGAAAATTTCATCAAAATCGGCTCAGCCGTTTTGGAGTCTATACGTTACATACATACATACATACATACATACATACATTGAATTTTATATATATAGATGTCTCAACTAAAATGTCCAACAATATTACGAAATTTTTTATGAATCCTTGTGCTGAATTATGGTTATCTTTTGCATATAGCCAAGCTTCAACATTTCATAAAGCTATTCTTAATATAGAATCACAAAATATTTCAATGCCTGAGGCTTCAACTATTTTAAAAGATTAAAATTTAAATTGGTCGAACGGAAAAAGGAACTGTTTTTACCCCTTACCGTCAAAAATATTATTCTCCAATTACAGAAAAGTAATGATTTTGATAAAACAATAACTAATTTAACTAATGAATTTAGAAATGAATTAAAAATAAATAATGAAGATTTATTTTATGAAGCGAGCTGCGTGAAAAATTTTGCAAATATTGAAAAAATAGAAGAATGGAGGGTAAAAAATATATCAGTAGACGAAAGATGGATTGAAATTTTTAATTACTTTAAGACAAATGTGATTGCATATAAAAATATATTGATACTTGTTGAATTTTGTCTATGTCTACCAGCTTCAAATGCTGCTATCGAGAGAGTGTTTTCAATAATGAATAATATTTGGACCACCGAAAAATCGCAATTAAAAGTAAATACTTTAAGATCATTATTAATTACAAAATGAAATTTTAAAATGAATTGCTCAGAATTTAAAGGATTTTTAATTAACAATACAGATGTTTAAAAAAAAATCCATTCTGTGAAAAAATATCAAACTTCATAACTAAATTTATCATTTATGTAGTTTTTTTCTATTTTTTTTTTTTGTTAGCCTTAGTCAAGGAGACTGTTTATAAAACCAAATTTATTTTTTTAAATTATAATATATAAAAACTTTTTATTTAACTTTTTATTCTAGTCAAGAAGACTTGTTTTTGTAGTTACTTAATTTTATAATAATAATAATACATATATTATATGATTATTTTTTCTGTTTTTCTTTTCATTTTTAACATAATTTTGTATTTGTCCTGTATTTTCCTTTCCCAAAAATGGTCACCGTACTTATTATACTAACATATTTGTTACTTATTTTGGAAATTTCTTACTTCGCACTAGGTAGTTCAAGAGGATTGGAATCATCGCGTATTTTTCTACGTATACGTAGAACATTTGTATTAGCGTCATGATTTTCGTCTTCAAAAAATAAATCCACACTTAAATCCATTCTTTTTATTTTATAAAAACTTGATTTTTTTTGCGTTTTTTTCTTCACTTTACAAAAAAAATGCATGATGTTGCCAACATGAAATCGATATTTCATGTCGGCAACGTCATAACAATTACAACTAAAAATAATACCAAAAAATAATTTGGTTGAGTTAAAGTCGGGTTGACTGACAGACGACCAAACTTAGTTGAGTTGAGAACGGCAATAGGGGCACAAAACTAAATTATAGAATTTTGAATACAAGTTTACAAACGTCAAAGTCATCTTTTGTTATGAAGATTTTAGTTTAGTAATTCAGAAGTGTATTTAGTGGACTGATTTTTAATATCATGAAATCTCTACATTATATTAGATGTGGATCAAAAAGATTCAGTAAAACATATAGAACATTTTTCTTCAAAATTTGTATTCATACAAATTTTCTAGTCAGAAGTCTAGTGAATCAGGCCTTAAGTCTTCGGTATTCATTGTACTCATTTATAATATTTATGTATTTATATACAAATATCTATATATATAAAATTGAATGTATGTATGTATGTATGTATGTATGTAACGTATAGACTCCAAAACGGCTGAGCCGATTTTGATGAAATTTTCACAGCATGTTACTGTGACTCTGGAAGGAATAATAGGGTACTTTTTTTTTACCACACCCACTTTTACGCCCACTTTTTTTAAATAATGTAATTGGAGACCAAACCTCTGGACCGATATTTTGAAATTTTCACAGCATTTAACTGGGACTCTGGTATGATTAATAGGGTACTTTTTTTGACCACGGCAAATTTTACGCCCACTTTTTAAAAATTATGTAATTGCTCCCATATAGTTTTTAACAGATTTACTTCAAATTGTATACACATTATATACTCCAGGCGAGGTAAAAATAAAGATTTCTTAAGCCACGCCCCTTTTACGCCCCTTTTCACGCCAAATTTTTCAAAGTTTTATACTTTTTGTTCTCTATACAAATTTGTTCATTCCAACGTATTTTTTTTATTTGGTAGTATATTGCTCTTAATACTGTTAACGTCGCCATATAACTATGAACCACGCCTACTTCATCGCCACCTTTTTTAATTCAGATACTTACTTATACCACTAACAATGTTTGCTATACAAAATACTTTTTTTGTAATATGTATTTACCTAAAGTTTTATATACTTTTTAACTACATACATTTTTTTATTACCAAATCCCCATTTTTCGCCCAATTTCACCTTAAATTATATTGCTTTTATTCTATCTATATATATAAAAATAAATGTATGTATGTATGTAACGTATGTACTCCAAAACGGCTGAGCCGATTTTGATGAAATTTTCACAGCATGTTACTGTGACTCTGGAAGGAATAATAGGCTATATGAAGTTTTGATTGTACAAACGGGGGTGGCACCGCCCATATAACCCAAAAATTTAAATCGCCATGTTTTGGGCACTTTTTGACGTACGTCGATGACATTTGGTACATATGGTATTGGCATAATTAGGAATATGTACCAGGAGAAAAGTGGGTGGGACCACGCCCCTTTTTAGGAAAATTAAAAATCGTAATATAGTCTTAACTACTGGACCGATCGTCATTAAATTTTCACAATAGGATATTCTTACAAAATAATAAATTCTTGACTATGTAAGTGGACAAAGGGGTATGGCCTCGCCCATATGGACGTAAGGACGTTAATTATCCTGTTGAGTTCTTAAATTCACTCTATGTGCTAGGCTTTCCACCACATGTGCTACAACTTAAAATTGGAGTGCCAATTATTTTACTGCGTAATATCGATCACCATGGCTTTGCAATGGCACTCGACTTGCAGTAAAAAAACTGAGAAATAATTTAGTAGAAGCGACTATTATAACAGGAGAATATAAAGGTACAGATGTGCTTCTGCTACGCATTCCAATGCTACCATTCGATTTTAAACAATTTTTTCCTGTTCGGTTAGCGTTTACGATGACTGTTAACAAAGCTCAAGGTTAATATCCCGCGTATATGGGTATGCTCCTGATGGGTAAACTAAACCTAAAGCATTGCAATAAATACATTACAATTAAATAAATAAATGTTTGTAAATATATAAATACGTTTTATTTTATTTTATAACGAGGGGGGGGGGGTAGCAAAGCACACCGGGTTTAGCTAGTTTATTATAAAAACTGAAATTCTTTCTTTTATTTTATACTTTTAAGATTAGAAGCTTGAAGAAAATAAATAAATTTTGAAATGTTTTGAGTTCGAGTTTTGAGTTATTTATAGAAAAAGATTATTTTTTTATCATGATTATCTCAAATTGTTGAAAATTATCTCGAAAAAGTATTTTAAACAATTTAGCACATTTTTTTTTGTATTTTAGCAAAATATAGCAATATTTTTAAACTGATTTGACACTGAATTTTTTTTTTTTTTGAGATCTGGTCACACTGATTATACGTGAGTAAGAAAGATACTTTACATCATACATTCATACGCTTATAGTATTTTACAGACGTCAGTATTTTGTTATATGTGTGTTGTATGAACAGTGTCGTACTAAACTATTGTATTTAAGTTATATGATTGCATTTGGCTTTAATCTGGGATTTATTCTCTTTGAGTACTGCGAATGATTAGTCAGCATTTTTTCGTTAATGAATAATACAACTTTTTATATCATATAAAATCAGAATCTAAGTAGATATTTACTTTTCTGATGTTAATCACATTTTAAAAGAAATCAAATCTACTATTTTATAACCTTCACATTATGCACAAATAGGTATTCTATATTAATGTATCAAATGAGACAATTGAATTGCCATCTGTTGTACCACATTTTAGAGTAGCTGTCTCCAACACTTTGAGATTCGAAAGATTATAAAGACTAATGTTGATCCACACTCGATTTCATAATTGTAATGTGGATCTACTAAATTACCGGTTCTTTTGTAAAACATATACAATCTTCTTTGGATGCCAATTGTTGAAATATGAACAAAAAAGTGAACAAATGAAACTATCATTGATAAACTTAAATCTCAGATTTTAAATTGGTCAGACAAGTTAAAAACATAAGCAAAGAATTAAGAAGAGTTTGAACGGAGAAATGCAGATGGGATGTGTGACATAAAAAATTACTTAAAACTTATATATTACTTTAAAAATTTAAAATTCATCTCCGTAAAATAGTGGGATAAAGTTTGATAAGAAATGCTTGGTGTTAAAATTGGGCAAAATCGTTCTGATGTAAAAAAAGAAATCATTAAAGCTAACGAACACAAAAGGACCACCGAATGGACCTAAGTGAGCTGTACTAAGTATGGCTGCCTGCTGACCTAAGGTTTTTTTCCTACAATTAACAAAATATTTTAACCTTGCGATTAAAATACATGAACAATTTGTTCGTATTTACCACTGTACATATTTGGTTCCAGATGGCACTGAAATGCATTAATCTACCAAAGTGAAAATTATTATATACTAATAAGTAGTTTCAAATTCACCAAATCGGAGGAACCAGACAGATGTTTTAATACAAAATGCACAAAAATCATAGTGGTGATAAAAAAGATTCCGCACATTCGAATAGTCTCAATTTACACAAAGCAATTTTTATCGAAAGGATTGATAGAATTTTGTGTTTAAAATTCCTTCGGTGTTCACACAGCACAATTCTTATTACTTAAATCCCTCGTATTTTAAGTTTAGATTATACACACATTTGTATATACATATTTAATACGAATAAGAGTAACACGAATTGCTAGTAAAATCAAGTGTGTACTCGTCTTATCTTGCCCTCACCCCGTTGTCTAAAATGTACTTAGATTAGCTTAAAGAATTGCTTTGTGTAAATTTTTACATATAACAATCTTTATTGTTACTTTTTAAAATGTTTCTTATTTTTTTAACAATTTTTTTTTTTAATTAGTCAAATAATTATGGTTCACATTGTAAACAAGTATGTATTTATATTTGCATTCGTGTATATATGTATTTACATACGTACATACATACATACACACATATATATGACGACCTAAATGAGCGTTTAAAAAACATTCTGGCAACAATATTTATTTTGTGTGGCAACAGCATGTCCTAGTAAGGAAGCTGTGGTGAGTTCCTGAAAACGGTCTAACAATAGCTGTCGGCTGATAAAAGTAAACAAATATCCAAACAAAACGTTAAAATATTTCTCAAGGTCATCTACTTAACAGTTGATTCTTTTTCATGATATATGTACATACAGGATTACATAAATTTATAATATATTAGTACAAGCAAATATTTACTCCCAAGATAATATAAAAAGTAAGTAAATAGAAAGTCTCTTAGAAATTTAAATTCATATGGCATGTGTAATACACATTGTGTATACATACATTAGAGTGCTCCAAAAAAATAATATTGCGAATTTTTACCGTCCCCACAACTAGAATTGTTCTATGGATTGTAGAAACATGTTCTGAAAAATATTAAGATAATACGATAAAGTAAACTGGCGCCGCATCGGCTCTGAAATTTAAAGGTACATTTGCAAGGGGAAGATATGCACATTTGCAAAAATTTTGTCTTTAAATATTTATATTTGCATTTCAATGTAAAATAAAATAAAAATGTGTACGAAATAAGCGTTCTAATAAGATATAAAAGATAAAAATAGGGTACAAAATTTTAAAGTTAATATGTATTCACCAGGCTATTAAAAGTATTATTTTTATACCCTACACCACCATGGTGAAGACGGTATATTTGCTTTGTGCTGATGTTTGTAATGCCCCAAAATATTAGTCTAATACCCACCCTAAAGTATACCGATCGACTTCGATTCACTTTCCATAATTCACTTAAACATTCATAATTCTATTAAAAGCGTTTATATCGGGCTTGACCGACAATACTTACTTACTTGTTAAAACCACTAACAAAAATATGGGTCTTTATTAAGTTTGTTATTCCGTTTGTGACACATCGAAATAATGGTCGTAGAACCAAAAAAGTCTATATATTGTAGGTGTTTACACGATTCTAAGACGATATAGCCATGTCCGTCCGTCTGTCCGTATGTTGACACGATAGATAACCAAAAAAATTATTTGGAACAATGAAATTTTTATCGAACTGAAAATGAGAAAAATCGGTCCAGCAGGATCCTAGTTATAGACAAAGTTTTAGACAACCTGGATATTTTTTGCAATTTCGTCAAATATAATGCAATTTTGCACACTGTTTTTTATTATAGAAATACAATTTCTGTTGAAAATGGTAGGAATCGGTGCACGATTTATCATAGCCCCAATACAAATGTTTTCACGGAATTTCGAAAATCACTATTACTTTGAAATTCAAAAATGTTGCCTCTATATGGGATTTCCATGTAAGGCGAAGATCGAGGTGTATGCCGTGGTAGTAAACATCGGATTTTTGTGTTATTGGTTGATTATTTATATAAATAGGAAAACATGATTCTGTGGGCATTTCTGCTCATTAAATTTAATCCTTTTCTTTAAACATATTTCTAATTTCAAAATATGATCTTGTAGACGCTTCTTGAGGGCTTTTAATGAATACTTAAAATAGAAGCATCATCCGCAAATGTTGATATGTGAGTACGATTGTTCTTTAACGATTTTTAATGTTTGTCATGTCCTTAGTTTGCTAATTTATAAAGATTTTTATTGACTCGCGCACATCAGAGCATCTTCACGAACTGTTGTAATACGGCTTCTTTTTTACGGGCCACCTTTTCTGTAGTCGAATGGTTTTTGAAATATTTCACCACTTGAAAACTCATTGTTTTCGGAACATTCAAGGCTGTTGCGATTTCCCGATAAGTGTTTCCATCCTGATACATTTGTACAATTTTCTTTCGACATCATAGGATTTTCTTTTACCCGTGTTAAGCAAGTATTAAGAACTTTTCATATACTGAAAAACACTCTGTGTAATCGTAATTAATTGAATCCAACTTTTAAAAATTACCTGAATTTGCAATTGTTAATTAATTTATCAGTGTCCTTAATTTAGTGCACGATTAATTTATTTCATTTCTAACTCTTTGGGGTTCCCTTGGTGAGCGATTTAAATTAGCAGTTTCCAGGAAGTTAATGCTTTTGTAAGCAATTTGTTAACTTTATTTTTTTTATTTCTATTTTAGATTTTTTCTTTTGTTGGCAACGACGTTGTTAACTCTCTTATATCTGAGATCAAAATTGTCCAAGATACTAAAAATTAAATAAAGAAACAAAATTTTAGTTCACAGTATTTATCCGAAATTATTTCAAAACTAATTTTCTACTTGTAAACATCATCTATTTATCTCACCATTTATTGAGAAATAGAATTCGTTATTAATTAAAAAATTAACTGGAGCCATAATAATGAAACATTTTCTGTAATAATAATTATAAAAAGTGCAACCATAGTATTCTCTAAAAATTAACAAAACACACAAGGCACGATATAAAAAGTTGTCATCCCATCTCTGGTGTTTTATAAGTTACAGAAAAAAAACAAAGAATCTACCATGAAGGAGAAATTACAACAACAACATACTTTGCTGATATTGTCAACCAACGGTAAACGCAGCAAAATTAACAACAAATTTGTAGCAATACAAAAATGTATAATAATAATAATAATAAAGAAGAATACACACACATTTGTAAAAACATAAGTAAATTTCGTTCTAACTTATAACATGAGTTAAGAAATATGTTTAATTCCCGAATTCTATTTCTCAATAAATGGTGAGTTAAATAGATGATGTTTACAAGTACATCTTGGACAATAAACATTGCTGATGACGCCTTTGGCAGGGTAAAAAATGCATTCCAGTGTGCAATTTGTCTAGAAAAATATAACTTTACAATGGTATTCTTCGAGTTATTAATTAAAAAATGAACTCAAGCCAAAATAATGAAAATTTTTCTCTAATAATAAATATAAAAAGTTCAACCATAGTATTCTCTAAAAATTAATAGAATGATATTATGATAATTTCATAATATTATTTGCAATATGTTTATCGAAATAACACAACATTTTGGAAAACATTTTTAAATTTTGTTCTATTAGATCGATTTTGCCAGTATTACTCCACCAAACTTTTCTTTAAAACAAAGATGTGTATATATGAAATACAACAGCCGGACAGCTAGATCGTCTTGGAATATGTATACTTTTTTATTATATAATTATTATATGGGATAATAAAAATATTCTTGTTGTTGGCAGTAACAATTTCAATACAGCATCGAAAATGAAAAATAATAAAGAAACAAATATATGTATGTACTTGTTTTCATATTTTTTTGTTAATATTAATGTAAAACTTTATAAATATTTAAATACATAAATATTAACTCAGCCACATCAATTTTCCCGAATAACAAACTGTTTCGCTAATTAAGGAAATATCACAGAATAAATAGAATATTATAAAATTTTACTACATAAACATTCATAACATTACACACATTTTACATTTAAATCTTTAAGTTTTAAATTGAATAGCAGCAACAACAACAGGTACTTCTATATATATAAAATTCAATGTATGTATGTATGTATGTAACGTATGGACTCCAAAACGGCTGAGCCGATTTTGATGAAATTTTCACAGCATGTTACTGTGACTCTGGAAGGAATAATAGGCTATATGAAGTTTTGATTGTACAAACGGGGGTGGCACCGCCCATATAACCCAAATATTTAAATCGCCATATTTTGGGCATTTTTTGACGTACGTCGGTGATATTTGGTACATATTTTATTGGCATAATTAGGAATACGTACCAGGAGAAAGGTGAGTGGGACCACGCCCCTTTTTAGGAAAATTAAACATCGTAATATAGTCTTAACTACTGGACCGATCGTCATTAAATTTTCACAATAGGATATTCTTACGAAATAATAAATTCTTGCCTATGTAAGTGGACAAAGGGGCATGGTATCGCCTAAAGCATTGCAATAAATACATTAAAATTAAATAAATAAATGCTTGTAAATATATAAATACGTTTTATTTTATTTTATGACGAGGGGGGGGGGGTAGCAAAGCACACCGGGTTTAGCTAGTACTCTATACAAGTCATACGAAAAGCTTTTAATAATGTAATCCTAATGGAGATTTGAACACCATCATCGCTTAAAAGGAGATTGAACACACTGAACGTTAAAGTTTAATTCGAGAGCATTTTATATTAATGGCTTCATATTTATGCACGTTTGTAAATACATATGCTAGAAGAGATCTGAAATTCTTATTCAGATACATTGCGAATCACTTTAATAGGGAATTGTATTTTTACAATATTCAACAAATTTTAAACTTGTGAACTTCACTTTTTAACAATTTTTTTTTATATGTATATGAAAAGCAGATTATAACTATACAATAATAAATATTTCAACCTTTTTAAAAGTCTCAAAAACTGCTAAATATGATAAAAGTTTTTTAAATACTTAAAAAAAAATACTCAAAAGTTTTGAAAAAAAAAAAATTTTTCTTATTGTATCAACAATCCTCCGCGAAGAGATTGAAGTAGCTTCTACCCTTCTGGTGCTCAGGTTATCATATCGGCTGATGATATGCGGTTACTTCCCGACCTATCTAATCTCTGAAGATAGACTGAAGTGTGCCCAAAGAAACTTCGACACTTATAAATCTGCGAGTGATGACGGTATCATCAACACATCACACTGAACATACTCTGGAGTATTGACCGATTCATTGTCTGTTTCATTGAGAGACTTTATAATTTCATAAACTACTCAAGAGACTTGATTCGTTGGGTTACAAGAATGTTGCGCATGCGGATGATGTATCCGTGTCAAATAATGGAAATGCCACTTCGCACTTAATCTGTCTGAAGCATTAAAAGTGGACTTAGTGTAAATCACACAAAAACTGGGCTCGTGCTCTTTTCGAGGAAGTACAAGATCCCCACATTCCCTCAACCACGTCTCAATGATGTGGTACTTACCTTATCCAACAACGCAAAATATCTGGCAGATATCCTGCATTATGAGCCATCTTGGAATCAGAATAGTCAGACGAGAGTATCTAAGGCCCCCACAACCATAAACTCGTGTAGCAATGATATAGGTAAAACCTGGGTCACATCTTGGAATACTAAATTGCTTTTTGATATGGTTGTTAAGCCCATTCTAATGAATGGTGCAGTTTAACTTTCTGATTGAATGAAGGTTATAGCCTGTTCGCCGATCTCGAACGTTAACGTTCGCTTAGTTAAGACTTAAGACACAAACTTTTTATCGTATCTATTTTTTTACTCAATCAAGTTTGTTTATTCCACAATCAAGTTTATGTTAACGTTCGAGATCGGCGAACAGGCTATTAGTTTAATACCTATATCAACATACTATTCTTGAGTATACTTGATACGATGGAAAAATGTTACTCATACGTTCTCATGGTTCTTTGGAGTATATTAACGTTGTAATCAGCGTTACCGTTGGAAAATTTGAGAAAGTCGCACAAAAAGGGGATTTATTAAAAAAAAGGGGCACCACTCTTAAAAAGACGGAAAATAAACAAAACAAAAATAAAAATCGTATTTTTTTCATTTAAATGTTGTATATGATGTATGTTTACATATGCATATAATAAAAAAAATTAATAAAAACACTAATATGTATCAAGTAAAATAAAAAAAAGGTACACAAAAAGTGGCAAGGCATCTGTAAAAGGGTCAAATTGCCACTTTAGTCGCATCAACGGTAACGCTGGTTGTAATAACATGTTCGTTAGGAGTACTGACATCTATGTGGCTTTTTTGTTTAATTTTTTATTGATTTCTTTAAATTTGTCTCAGTGTACTTGCTCATAGTTTCAAACTATAGATGTATTGTTTGTGAATGTAAAGTTTTCTTTTTAATTTTGTTTTGTTTTTAAACATTTTGCATATGAATTACATAGTCGCTAATACTTTCAAAGGCTTCATTAAAAAAAATACGAAAAATTCTACCATCAAACAAAATAACATCAACATTTTGTACTATCATTGCCATTAAATTTGCATACATACAACACCATTTCTAATGTAAGTTTACATCATTAAGATAAGACTTTTCATAAGTAATTATTGATAATGAGAAATATTGTATTTCTAACAGAAATTAATCTGATTTTTAATCCATCCACTAAATTCTTTTAATTCTATAGATGTCAAAATTTCTTTAAATTCCTTTGTAATAATATGTGTGTTGACTATATTAATTTCCTTTGTATAGTCATTTGTTTCCCGATCATGCTTGACCATCACTTTTTGTCGTGTAAGAATGTATTTCTCTTTTAAAATCCATTTCTTTTGGGACGTTGTAGAATATTAAAAAATGCTCTGGCCTCACTCAGGGAAAGTAGAAAGTTAATATGATTTAAATATTTCCCACTCTACAATAAATGATCCGGACTATATCAAAGGTTTGTCACAGATGTATGTTGTGTACTCATTATTGGCGAATTAAAATTGTCACACCTTTAGTTTAGGCATTACCGGCAGGTAATTATCTGCTTTATATTTGAAGAAATATATTTGAAGAAATATAAAGCAGATAATATCAAGTTTGCACAATTTTACACACATTATTTTTATTGTAGAAGAAAAAGTTCTGTTGAAAATGTTAGGAATCGGTTCACGACTTCTCATAGCCCCCATACAAAACCCTTCCCGGAATATGGCTTTATAGTACATAAATGTCCATACAAAATTCTGAAATAATAAATTTCCTGCATAGTGAAATCTCATAACGATGTTTTTTTTGCATCGGTCCATATTTGACCGTAGTCCTATCAAGTCAACTTAGAAAAATTACTTAAATGCGCATAAATCTTTTATAGAAATCATTATTACGTTGATATGCAACACAAATAATTCGCATATACATATAAATCATCGGGCAGAATTCCATGCTGATTGGCCCGTTTTTGTTGTTGTTCTTTTGTTGTTGTTGTCGGGTCATTCCGGTGCGTAGAACCGGCTGTCCTGAGAATGATTGGGCCGTAATAGGTCATAGTTCCTTTATGAGGACTATTTCCGAAAATATGAGATCTATGACTAGTTATCAGCATTGAATTATGCCGAATGGAACTCATTTGTGCTGTATTTTATATAATTGGCATCGGCATAAAATATTTATTCACATTTAAGCAATTTAAGAGAGAATTTCAACGGTGCTACAATTTTATAAAAATATTGTAGTTTTAAGACCTTCAATCAGGGCCAGATGAATTTCGGAAAAAATTGTCAAAATCCCGATAAAAAAGAAAAAAATAATCCTACATACTGGGGCCAAATTACCGCATCGATATCGAGTAAAATTGATCGTAATTTTCTTATTTGAGATTATGGCAATCGATATCGAGCAAGAAATTTAGTACATTTTATCATAATTTCGATACGATAGATCATTCGATCACGAATGCGGTAATTTGGCCCCTGGTCACACAATTAAGTTTCATGATGTTAAAATTCTAGATAAAGAAAACAAAAGATAGAAAGAGATACACAATTGAAAGCCTTACATATATATTTATAAAAAATAAAGTAGGCTTAAAGTGTGCTTTTAGACAAAATTTTCATACACAATTTTCTTAAAGTACATTTGAAAATGAAATTGAATTGACATGTGTAAATGAAATGTCAAGTTTAAAACAAAAACTGGTCAGCTAAAACTGAAGCGTGTAAAGCAACACTTACAGAGTTTTATAAATTAATATCAGAATTTAGCATATTTTATTAATTCAGGTTAAATACAATATCGAAACAATTTAGTTTATTAAGTTTTAAATAACATTTTGAGTATAAAATCCGATTCATCCATCAAAGATCTCCGTATTTTTGTTATTTAAATTTATTTGACTGAATATTCTCTCGACGTTTTGTTGAAATAGGAGAACTTTTTGTAGAATTTCCCCGTTAAAATTCACAAATTGTTTCCTCTAAAAATTTTAATTCATGTAATTCAGCATTTAAAATTGTTTTTTATGTTTACAGATAAACAAGTAATTTCTACTACCCTGACTCAATATTAAAAATTAAAATTGTCAATAATTAAGAAAACACTAGTATTACTTAAGGTACGCTCACATTTGGCAAATATTTGCCGAAAAAGACGTAACCACTAAATAACATATATTTGCACTCGTTTATTTATTAAAAAAAAACCTTTTCTTATTTAGGCCAAAGCACAACAAATATTTAATTTTAATTTACATATTTTATTTATTTCTTATTTAATTTATGCTGTTTTATCTTGCAAAACTCTTGTAAGATTAAACAACGTCAAACAAATTTGTTCCAAAACAAGTGGTTACGGTTTTTTGAGTAAATATTTGCCAAATGTGACCGTACCTTTAGTTTTGTTTTTTAAATATTTTATGTGGTTCTTAATATTTATGATATTTAATGAGAAAAATAGTTGTATCAAAAAAAGAAAGAATTTTGTAACAAAAACAGTAATAAGACAAACAAATGATAGAAAATTTTAATAATTCAGAAAATCGTCACTTTCAATGAAAAAATCGTCAAATCGTCAAATCGTCAGTTTGCTATTTTTGAAACAAAAAATCGTCAAAATGACGATAAATCGTCAAATCTGGCAGCTATGCCTTCAACGTATACAACCGAATAATTCGATTAACAACATAATCGGTTCCTACCACCTTTCTAATCTATTTTCTCTATAAACATTTTAAAAATATATTTTGTAAATAGCGTAGTTCCTAATTGTTACTGTGGCTGGATGAGTTTAAATATGTGTGCGTGTGAGATACACCTCTGTCTGGGATTAGATGTAAAATGAAAGCGAACAAAAAATTAAAAGGACTGATATATGAAATAGAAAAAAAAAACATAATAGCTGAAATTACCAATTTGCATATTTTTGTTTGAATATTAAAGCTTTTTACTTAAAACACGTAAAATGATTGCAAAACATTTTTACAAGAGTATTAACATCTTAAAAACAGCAACAACCAAAACAAACAAAGCAGAGAAGGAGCCAACGAATAAACGAAGAGTGGCAAAAGAATATTAATGGACTCAATGAGGCGTCAGAGCGCAGTCTATATCCATACGTATGTATGTAAATGTGTATATACTGGTATGTGTGTGTTGAATCAAGGATACTATGATTCCTTGCCTTTTTGTGTTTTCTTTGTTTGTTTGTTTGTTTTCGTTGGTGGTAAATTGGTACAACAGCAACAGTATTGAGTATGAATTTCTACAATACAGTTAAATGGGTGTGGAAATAAGTACACACACCCGTACTTAAAAAATAGCCTTTACATATTAATAGAATTTTAAATATGAAACAAAATAAAAGTTAAGCGAAAACGAAGCCTTGGCACTCATAGACTTTGAATATAATTTTTAAATACACTTAACAAACACAAATGGATATACATTTGTATGTATGTGTAGTACGTACAGCGTTTAAATTTTATTTAAAAGGTAACTTCTTTTATTTCTTAAGAATCTGTTAACTCGAGTGAGGCTGAGCGAATTATCTTTCAAACTTTTGATTTCATATAAATAAATTATACTACTACTTGTAAGCTGGTCAAAAGAAATTCTTTTTTCTTATTTATTGTAATATTTTGGACAAATACATACAGAGACACTTGAGATAAAATTTGTCTTATCGAGACTGCAATCAAATTGAAAATTTGTGATTTTTTTTCGATAAAGAGACAGTTAAACTAACCGTATTAAATGATATTAAAGGTCATTATATTAGAATTTATACAGAAAAGTAGCCTAAACTAATAGTATTTTCATCTTAATCCTCTTTTAAATATATTTTTTAATATTTTTTGTGGCTAAAAATGTTATTCAAAGTACAGATGGGAGTTATTAATATACAAAAGTCGTAATCGGCACTTGCGAGTATCAAAATTTACAAGTATATAGTCCCATTTACCATGTACATATTTAAATATTCACATTAGTTCTGTGAAAATTAGGATTTTCAAAAATCCAAACACATCAAAGCAGCGGATTCGGATAAAAAAGAAACATGTGCTATATATGGGAGCTATTAGGATAAATATTGGTAGCAAGACTTCTAAGCACATACAAATTATTTGTGTCAAATTAAATCTCCAAATCAAATAAAATAAAATAAAATAAAATAAAATAAAATAAAATAAAATAAAATAAAATAAAATAAAATAAAATAAAATAAAATAAAATAAAATAAAATAAAATAAAATAAAATAAAATAAAATAAAATAAAATAAAATAAAATAAAATAAAATAAAATAAAATAAAATAAAATAAAATAAAATAAAATAAAATAAAATAAAATAAAATAAAATAAAATAAAATAAAATAAAATAAAAGTAAAATAAAATAAAATAAAATAAAAAAAAATAAAATAAAATAAAATAAAATAATATAAAATAAAATAAAATAAAATAAAATAAAAAAAAAATAAAATAAAATAAAAAAAATAAAATAAAATAAAATAAAAGTAAAATATTTATTCATGTTAAAATGATATTTAGAAGTGGGTTTTATATGGGAGCTACGATTAATTATGGACTGATCTTATTTATTTATTTATTTATTTAGGTCAATAGATTTTACATCCTTACAGACTACATATAAATGACAAAACAGTAATATATATAAATAATTAGTTCAACAATTTAGATATAAAGTAATATTTCTCTTCAGTACGTGATTACTCTCAGATATGTCCATAAGGTGATAGCATTTATTAAAGTTAACACATGCACGACGAAAAGAATCATTATTAGCATATACAGAACGGTAGTATTTTAATGCTAAGAGTTCCAAATTGCTGATTAGTCTAACAGGAACATTGAAGTTTAGTTGACTAAGCAGGAACTCCGAATCAACATCACCACTAATTATGCCCAGAACAAATAAAGCGCTTAGAGTTGACAATTTTATCAAAGCAAGTCTACTTTGATACGGTGGCAAGACATAAGAATCCCAACCAAGACCACGGAGACAGGAAATTAAAAATTGTTTTTGTACCGATTCAATACTATTGATATGAATTGAATAACAAGGATCCCAAACAATTGATCCATAGTCAAGAATTGGGCAAACAATAGAAATATAAGGATCAGAAGGGATAGAAGGGGAGAAATTTGATGATACAGGTAATCTGTAAGAATTTTTTCAAGGAGTTTTGGAATTGCATTGAGTTTAGCGATACCTCTGTAGTTAGATGCATCATTTTTACTGCCATTCTTGAATAAAGGAATTATATATGATGTTTTCCACACTGATGGCAAATAACACGATTCAATAGATTTGTTAAATAATGCAGTAAGAGGCGCGGACAGAGATGCTGCACAGTGTTTAAGGATACAGCTTGGAATATCACCAGGACGTGGACTAAACGAGTTCTTCAGCGACTTTAAGTTCGAAAGCACAGTATCAATATTTATAAATGGAAAGCAAATCCCACATGAATGAGTTGTAGTAGTTATAAGGATATTTTGTTGTGTTAGAATAGGACTTGGTAGAATAAGTTGTTGAAAAGAAGTCAATATATTGCTTATTGAAACAACAAAATGCTTTGGATAACGTGAAGAGCGACGCTTGGAGTTTACGAATTTATAGAAAGATTTGGGGTTTATTCTTATATTGTGTTTAATACGATAAATATACAACCCTATACAACAAAAATTCCACATGAAATTTGTTCCCTTTTATTTTTTTAAAATTGAATTTTAATAGGAAAATGTGAAAAGGGAACAAATTTCGTGTAGAATATTTATTCACGATAGGGATAATAGTCATTGTATGCAAGTTTATTAGTAGTGTTGTATTCAGATCTTGCTATAGCATATTTACGAAAATCAACCAGTGCACCAGTTCTCAAATATTTAGCAAAACATTTTTTTTTCTTATTTTTAGCATTTCGTAAGTGTTGATTATTCCATGGCGGCCCATTATTATTGTAGGATTTACTTTTTGGAACTGTGATACTAATGAAATTATGAAAAATATTATAAAAGCTTGATACATACATTATTATCTAAGTTATCATCAGCAAGTACAAGTCAATTGGGATTATTGACATTAGATAACAAACTGTTAAATACAGTATATTTAGTGCGAGTAAAACAGTAAGATTGCAATGGTATAAAATTTTCTTTATCAAATTAAGTGATATAACTTCTGAAATGAAACAAATTCTTTTTATATTTTGTTTAGATATCAACATTTGTAAAAGATTTAAGGTTGTTAAAGTGATTTTGAGCAGTGAGTCTTATATTAGAGCTATGAATAATTTATGACCGCTCACCATTCAATTAAAATTTGTGTATATATGGAACTTATGTGGGCAGATGTTTAGTTTGATAACAATCTTTTTAGGAAATTTACGCTCATTAAAGTATTTTGCGGAAGAAGCCATATTAGGTCAATTATCCAACGACTCGAAAACTATTTTTAAATGTGATTTCTTATTGTATACAAATTATTGTTGTGAAATTAAATTAAACATTGCTGACTAAATAATTACAACGTGGATTCCAAATGTAGAAAATTTATTCTTTATTTGATTTTAACTGAATATTAGTTTATCCCCCACTAAACTACATTTTGATCATCCACCGCAAAATGTATATATAATTTGCGAAGTAATGAACTTCTAAATACTTTATCAGATCTAAGTAAGTGTTCTCGTGCAATATTTGTTAATATATACGGAAATATATTGATGAAACTAGAGTCCGTTGAACTAAAAATACATAGAACATTTAAGAAAATCAAACAGTAATTATTTCCAACGTTAAACATTTTTTAAGCTATAGTGCTTAAACGCATAGTCCTACATATCCCTAGACTGTTTGGTGTTGATTTTGAGTTAAATGTTTATTCGCAGCAACAAAGTCAAGGTGGAGTTTTTGGCAGATGTGCTATTTAATAATTATCGTGACTACTTTATCATTCAATAGTTAACAAGCCATTACTTTATGTAAGAAATGATAACAATGTACAGAGTTCATTTTATAAGTAACTAACAGACATAATATATTGACAAAAATCAATAAAAAATACCTTTCATGTATAAGTAGCGTTATCTAATTTGTATGTAGTTATCGCATGGATAGCAACTATGTACAACTGTTTTGAAAATATCTAGAAATATTGTGTATCTAAGGTATATTTCTGTATTTTACGTAACAATACAATCAAAGTTTAATCAACTGGAATTAGATCACAAACAACGACAACATATTAAGAAATCTAAAAAAAGAAAAAGGAAAAGTAAAAATAGAAAATTAAGGAATTTTTAGTCCTTTTCGTCATAGAACTTGTACATTTTACTGATTTTAATAAGTAAAAAGCAGTTTTATTGAACGCATTGAACATTGTAAACAGGTTTTCTTTAATCTATCTTGATTACACTGCAATATTCTGAATGTTTCGTAAAGGAATTTTAATTACGTACCTTCAAATTAAATTTATTTTAATTTTTTACTTGACTGCACTTTATCGAAAGGATTATTTATATAAAAATATGTATGCCACAATATGTGTATCCTCATACGCACACACATATATGTATGTACTCGTATATGTGTCCTTTGTAAATAAAAATAAAAATAAGATTTTTTTGTTTTGTTGTTTATAATGTTCATGTACATTTTGAAAGCAAGTCAAAAAATTAAGTTAAAAGAATTATTGATCAATATTATATTAAATGAATCTTCTGATTCTGTGTACTTTATTTGTGGGCTATTAGTATAGTCTGTTAAATTATTATACAATTTATTAAATAATGAAAAGTAGCACAAAACTATTTTATTAATAGATTCAATACGTCTAGGTTATGACCCAGCCCATATACAGTGGTGTACGTCTATTTTTTATACAGTTTCATGTAAATCAGAGTCACTTTTTTTCAGCATGAGTTCTTGTAAGTCGCTTGACTCTATTTAAAAAGCGCTATATCAAACAAATTAAATATGTGAACGATATACATGTATATATGTATTAGACTGGCCATAGCGTTATATAGAAAAATTAAAAAATGTTAAATCCAAAAGTTTTCGCACTGAAAAATATGAGGTTGGGGATAAAAATAATTATGCATATTTAAAATTTTTTTTTTTTTAGTTCCGAGTACCTCCGGGTTGAGCCCAAAGTTTTATTGGAACAAGTCGGTTTTAGTACTGCTAAAAAAATAAAAAAAAAAAAAAATTTCATCAAAGAGGGATTTTAAAGGAGATGCCAGCAAAAAAAAAATTGTTGGCGGTCACGCTTATTTTCGAGGGGGCGGGCCCGTAAAGTTGAAAATATGTAGGCCTATATCTCGGGAACTACTGGGTGTCTGATAATTTGTAATACATTAAATAAAAGGTATTAAAAATACCTTTCCAACGATATATATCATGATTATAAAATATGGACCGAATATGGGTTAAATCCGAAATGAATATTTTTTGACCCGAATTTTTTTTAATATCTAAAAAAATTAAAAAAAATGTCTATATAAGTGTTGATTTAGTTTATTAATATAAATAGCCAAGACATTAAGCTTTAATTTAAGGTATCATATGTGTCTGTAGGTACTATAATCATAGAATTATAAGATCTGAAAATTAAAAAAACACATTTTTTAAAAATTTTGTATGCAGGATAGGATACCTCCATTAGAGTGACCAATGGCCAATGGGCTCAACCCGGAGGTACTCGTTTTATTATATTACCCATTCATCACTATTTTTGTTCCTGTTTATATTTGAATAACAACAAAATCTGACTCTATGTTCCCAACTTAATTTCTTCGATACATATAATAATTACCTTTTTATAAAAACTTTTTAGTCGAAGCTTACTTCTGTTAAATATAAAAAATTTATTTGAAATTTATTTTTGTATATTTCTTCTAATGTGGAACATATAACAGAAATATACAAAAATAAATTTCAAATAAATTTTTTATATTTAACAGAAGTAAGCTTCGACTAAAAAGTTTTTATAAACAAATTTTTAATACTCGCAAGAGGAATAATAATAATATAATAATTAATATAATAATTACCTTTAAAACGAGCCGTAATAGTCTACAGATAAACTACGGATAAACTTGCCCGGAATATCATAAAACCAAAGTTCCAAAAAATGGGTGATTTTTTTAATTTTTTTTATTGTTGATTATATTATATTGATGAAGATTTTTTGTGGGATGAAAAGTTTTTTCTGTAGTGCTCCACAACTTGAAGCAAATACTGCTTATCTTCTTCGTCGTATGTCAATGCCCGATTGAAATCTGTAATTAGTTTTATTGCTCTTTCTGCCGGGTCATTTACAACGGTTAAGTGTTGGCATATTCGTTTTGCGGTGCAATATTCTTCTTGATCCTTCCAAATTGATGGATGCAATTCAAAAAATTTCACATCGATTTGTAAACGATGGAAAAAACGCTTGGTGCGAGGAGTGACGAAAGAACTTACATCCTTATTTTCAAACGATTTCACTTGCTCCAGCGTTAAGTTTAATCTTTTCGGAATAACATCATGATTTTCGTCATCATGATTGCTAAGAGCTTCAACCATTTTCCGCTTCACTTCAATTGATATCATTTCATCGAAAAATCCAAGAGCAACCGCCTCTTCGGATAAATACCATAAATGGTTTTTGAATTTTGACAATAAGGCATTTGAAACATTTGGATCGAAATATGAAATAGCGTCTTTAATGAATTGTAAATCTTGGCGCGGTGCAGTTACAGCGTTAACGCATCCGAACCAATACGAAACATAAATACGCGTCAAGAAAATGCAAATGTTTCGAATGCCTTTCAGTTCGGAGGATGTCATCTTGAATTGTTCACGAAGCAAAAAAATCTTATAGCAGTATATAGCTTTGGACATAAACCTTGCATGAATTGTTGCGCCAGGCAAACGCAATTGCGTAAAATTTGGTACTTCCTTACCAAGAAAAATGAGCGAAAGTTGTAACAACTCCTTATAGTCGGCTCGCACATAATGAGATTTCAATGCCTCAAGGCAAAAGTTCTTGTGCGTGTTTATTTCGGCTGCTGTTAAGTGTTTTTGCACTGCTTCATCCAATACTCCACTCTTAAAAGTATTGATATTCATATTTTTCCAGTTTTTTGAAAAACGATTAAAGAGAGTGACTTCTGGTGCTGATGTTTTTCCAAAATTTAACTCAAACACAGCTTTAATAAGCAATTCGCTGATGTGATGGCGACACGGTAGAAAAAGTAAATCGCGACCCAATTTACTTTCAAGCAAATATGCTGAGCCTTTTTCAATACCAGTGTTTGTAGATGTTGTGTCAAAAGCCACAATTTGCACTAAATTATCAATCTTCCATTTGCGTAGGAATTTTTCAATGCCTTCAGCAATATTTTCACCACAAGATTCTTCAAGTTTAGCAATGCCAAGGAGTTTTTCTTCGTTCTCTGCGGTTATAACGAGAGCCAATCGATCAACTTTGTCCTTGCCTTTCATATCTGGAAGCATTTTACCGTCCCAATGCAAGACAAATACTTCAGGAATCTATGTTGAAATTAAATATTATGTTAATTACCCTTAAGATATTTATTTATATTTAATTATTAAATATGTACCTTGAATTCATCTATGATCTGTTTCGCTTGTCTGCGGCGATATTCTTTTCGCATTGTTTGAAACGATGTTCGGTTAAAGACAAAATCTTCCACTTTTATGTCCTTCAAGTCAGGTTTCATTTCCTGCAACTTCCGCAATATGGCTATAATTGTAGCAGATGTTAAATGCATTGCATCGCGATCACTGATGCGGCATTTATCCATGCTTGCTAACATTCGATCATCAACGAAATGGATTTTTCCGCGAGATTCCTGGATTCCTTGATGTTGGTCCTTCAGAAAATCAACTTCCGGAGCTGAATTGTCCATTTCTAAGTCTTTGTATACAATACTTTCTGAGGTATCTGTATCAGACGCAACCTCATCTTTGAACAACAAGCAATAATTAAAAAAAACATTAAAAAAAGACATTATATTGACCAATACCTTGAACTTCTTGTGACTCTTCTTGATATTTTCGCTTGCGCTTTTCTGCTGCTTTCAGTAGCTTCGCTTTGCATTCTTGTTTTCGTGACAGCTTTAAATCCTGGCCTGACATACAACCTGGGCGACCCTTTTCTCTTTGCAACAGAAGGAAATCTTTGTCTTCTTCAATAGTCATAGTTTCAAGTGCATCCACAGCTGCGATATCAAATATATAATTTTCGATCTTTTCACAGAATTCTTTCTCATCGTTTCTATATTTTTCATATTTGCCAAATCTGTTCTTGGACAAATTTTTCCATTCGGCATAAAGTAAGTTAAACTTTTTCACGCAGTTGATTTCGGTCATTGTTGGAATATTTGCTTTTTGCCAAAATTCAAGAGTAGAATGTATTGTATTTTTTATACTTGCCTTCACTGGGAGTTTTTGCACTCGGGTTTTATAAAAAAATAATTGAAGAACTTGTTTCATATTAGGCAACTTTGCGCCTTTCAGTTCACTTTCGCATTTTCCCACCAAAAATATATCATTATCGGATCGTAGTTTCTTAGATGAGCTTGCCATTATAACTGTATATTGTTTTATTTTATTTAATTTGTCTTTACTTATTATTCACTGCCCACTTGTTTCTCTTATCACTTTTACTTTAAAACTGCAATATTTTCACTAATTTAGTATATATCAAATAATAAAACTTCTTTATAATAAACAACAACTTATTTAATCCGAATATCGTATTGACCCCGTATTTATGCAGTAAAGCAACAGAAGTATCAAGTAATGTTCAATGTTTTTTTATTCACAAAATTTCATTTCAAAAAACATCAATACACCGTTAGATCACTTTGTCTTGTTGTCGCTAATAGCAAAACATTTTTAGTGATCAATGGGTAATATAATAAATAATAATAAGAGGAGAAAATCCTTCCGCCCGGCCGTAGGCCGGCAATACAAGAAATTTGCACAATGCGAAGCCGGTATTCTGTATACCATGGAGGTATCCTATCCTGTATACAAAATTTTTAAAAAATGTGTTTTTTTTCAATTTTCAGATCTTATAATTCTACCTACAGACACATATGATACCTTAAAATAAAGCTTAATGTCTTGGCTATTTATATTAATAAACTAAATCAACACTTATATAGATATTTTTTTAATTTTTTTAGATATTAAAAAAAATTCGGGTCAAAAAATATTCTTTTCGGATTTAACCCATATTCGGTCCATATTTTATAATCATGATATATATCGTTGGAAAGGTATTTTTAATACCTTTTATTTAATGTATTACAAATTATCAGACACCCAGTAGTTCCCGAGATATAGGCCTACATATTTTCAACTTTACGGGCCCGCCCCCTCGAAAATAAGCGTGACCGCCAACAATTTTTTTTTTGCTGGCATCTCCTTTAAAATCCCTCTTTGATGAAATTTTTTTTTTTTTTTATTTTTTTAGCAGTACTAAAACCGACTTGTTCCAATAAAACTTTGGGCTCAACCCGGAGGTACTCGGAACTAAAAAAAAAAAAATTTTAAATATGCATAATTATTTTTATCCCCAACCTCATATTTTTCAGTGCGAAAAATTTAACTTTTCAAAAAAAGTTCCACTATGGCCACTCTAATGGCCACTCTAATATGTATATGTATATAAATTTAAAAAATGTAATCTATATCTGATTTAGATTATGTAATGAAATACCACAATACTAAAATAGAAATTATATATTTTATTAATGATACATTTTTTGTTTTGTTTATTATATATTAGGGATTCCAATCCCGAATATTCCGAATTCAGGGATTCAAACACATTTAATACCACATATGATGAAGAGTTTGTTTTACTTAAGCAAATAGTTGTAAATTTTGAATCCGGTTAAAGGAACAGATTAAGCCCTTTGTCACAGTAATATGATGAATCTCTGCTAAGGCTCAAAGAGATATCAAAAAGTGATATTAAAAGAATAATGCATGATTTACTCAACACTTTTAAATTTTTGGAAAAATCTAAAATTGAACAATGAATTTAATAATATGATAGAAATAATGTGTTTTATTAGAAATTAATTAATAACGTTGATTGTTAAACGAATGAAATAATGAATGGAATTCAAATATGTTAAACCTAATAATATTGAAAAAGAAATATTTGAATTATGCAAGTATGCAAACAAGTTTTATCACAAATGAGTGGTAAATGAGGCCAAATCACATCAACAAATTTTGTGCAGAATGGTCCATGATTTACCATATAAGGCTCACTCCCGAAAATCTCTTTAACGACCATAATTTTTTTAAAATGTTGGTATCCAAAGAAAATTCAACACAAATAAGTTTCAAATATACAGAAATAATGACACCTAATTTTATAATGGTCGGTCCATAATTAGTCGAAACTCCCACCCTCTACGTAATTTACTTTAACCTTTATAAATCTTTTAAAAGTATTTATATCGAGATAAAGTTTAACATATATAATATTTATACTCACAGAAATCATGACACTAAATTTTTGGATGATCGGGCCATTATAGGTAATATCATCCATGTAGTGCTCATTTTTGAAAAACTCTTTTATACATATACTGGTTGTAGGGTATTATATGGTCGGGCTTGACCGACTATGCTTTTTTACTTGTTTTACACTGTTATGTTGCAGTTCACTCGTTTCATGCGAAAAATACAGAAACGGACTTCTGTTTGGCATCCCTATTATATATCGTACCCTAAATACAAAAGGGTCACAACTGAAAATTTTTAAAACTGACTTTTTTCCATAAATTAATTCAGAGAACACATCTCTAACTACTGCAAAAATTTCTTTCACATCACTATCTTCTTTAACTGGAAAAATTTAAATTTTATTAGCTTATAACATGCAAACAAATCATTAGTAATTTTTACCTGAATCTATGAATAAAAACATTAGTGTGATTTGCTGAAAGATATAATTTTATTATGGACCACTGAAACAGTTCAGGTTTTCTTTAGGTTAATGACTTTTTTGGGTTTAATTCAAAATCTCATGGTGGGAGCTTTACGAGCAGGGGATAAAACTTTGGTTTGGGTTTACCATATAATAGATTTCACTTTCCATAAATTATTATTATTTACATTCTAGAATAATTAAAGTATTTAATTCATGTTGGGACTCTATATTATAATTCTGTAATGACAATTGGTATGGTGAGAGTCAAGAACCTCTCCCAACTCCCATTGCAGAGTCGTTGTTTGTGTAAAATACTTGGTTAGTGGCAAAATATTAGTTTGTGTCTCGTCTCATTAAAAAAATTACAAGTTAGATTTTTAAGCCGCCCAATGAATGTTTCAGCATATTTGCTCTTGTAAATTGAGAAAGTTTAACTATTCGTTACTTTTGAAAGGATTCAAATAGTTTTGCAACATTTTATGTATATATTTTACTGTTTTCTTCTTTAAAGATGTTGAGAAAATAGTATTTTAATTAAAATGTTAAACATATTTTGTAAACAAGTGATTTTTTTGTTTCCACAATAAAATCTCGAACAATTATTACACTAATGTATAATAATTGAGGAGAAAATACGCATCTGGCGTATAACAGCATTCCACTAAAGAAATATCAAATGCAAGCTGTGTATGAAATGAGTATAAAATACTCACTCGACCGAACTAAGCAATACACTTTTATTTTTTATTCATTCTTTTGATATATTAACATAAAGTACCTATATATACTTATTTCTTGTTCGTTTTCGCCATTCACATTTTCTGGTTCATTATAAAAAATGGAACAAAAACACAACTCTAAAACAAACAAAAAAAAAAACAAGCTAAAAAACTAAGACTTGTGGTAAAACCACTGCAAAATAACAATAAAATGCATGTTATACTTAGATGGAATGAACAAATATCATCGCTTCGTACACTAGAGTCCTTTTAATATGCCACCACTACCGAAGCATATAAAAGCATATACACACATACAAACATTATGAATGTGTGTATTTATTTATTTTTTTATGTATTTTGTCTATTTGCGTTCATAAAATGCAGCCATAAAGTTGGATAAATAAGCGTTAGTTATTCTTTTAAGATACTCACTCGTATTTGTTTCTATCATTTTCCTTTAGTTTTACTTTCCATTTCAAGCCATTCACTAACTCAGTCATTCACATTGCTTCAGTTTTTTTTTTTTTTTTTTTGTTTTCAAAGTTATTTTCTCTTTCTAAATCCAAAGGCATCGTTCGTTCGTTCGTTTTTCTTATACAAAACAATAAATTTTACTTGAAATACGATTATTAGAAAATGAACACATTAATTTTCACCTTTATGGAAAAAGCAACCATAATTTATATATTTTTGCAAGTAACAAAAAAAAAACCTCAAATAAATGCTCGTCGTATTCGAACTCTAAAGGAAGAGATTGCGTATGGATAGTTATTGGTAAAATCGAAAACGAAAATAAAACTTTTTATAGCTGAAGAGTGAATGCCAGAGGAGAAGAGAAGTAAAGACCGACAAATTAATAGCCTTTCGTTTATTGTCCTCAAACTATATAAATGTTCATTTAGCATTGAGCTTATAAAGTCATTTAATGCCTTTTTAATAAATTGCTTTTAACTTTGGCGCAATTTTAATAGTGATAAATCCAGAAATAATCTAACGCATTTATAAATTCAAACTAATTGACAACTTTTGCAAACTTTATGTCCGTTTATTTTCCTTTTTATATATAAAACAATCAGCTATTAAGCTGATGCATTTTTGTGTGTATAAAATTTACTTTTTTTTTCTTCTCAGATGTATGTATGTATACATATATAGATATAAGGATTTAGAATAAAAGTAATTACAGTTTTAATACTGACTAGGCTTTTGTAGTTGATTTCTTAATTCGTAATGAAAAGCAAAAGACAAGTCCACAAAATTATGCCAACATATTTAAAATTAAACCGAGCAAAAACCGTATATGTATATTTTTAATATATTTTAAAACAAGGACCTTGTTTGAAAGGAAACTTAGGGGAATAAACTTTAGGAACTCAATTAAAAATAGAAAGTGATACAGAAAGTGAGACCGTTCTTAATCACATTACTTTCGCCAGAAAAGCTTGATATTTACGGTAAGATGCGACGGCAGATAATTTTACAGCATTGCCTTGTCGATTCACTAAAGTTTATTCTCAAATTGTAAACGAAAAAAAGGAATCGTATGTTGCCAAAATGACACCAAATGCTCTCCATTTTTCAACTTCCATTGTTTTCTTTAGTGTGGTAGTAGGAATATTTTAGAAAAGATGCACTGTTGAATAAACATAAAATTTCTCACGATATACATATTAAAAGTAAGTAGTACGGCATTACGAAAATCAAACAAACTCTGTAAATTACAGTAAGAATCGGTAATTACAACAATTATAAATGCTCGAAATTATACAAAATTTCAAAATATTTAACATAAATTGTGTTGGTCTTAAAATTGTCTTTCAAACAATATATCAAATACTAATAAAATTTGCACTAAGACTGAATAGAAAACACAGAATAAGAATATTCTAGTCTATAACCAGTGTAGTTTTTCTATTTCTAATTACGTTTAGGTGGAGGGTATTTAAGATTCGGCACAGCCGAATATAGCACTCTTACTTGTTTTTATTTATTTTGTATATGAAGATCTAATTACATGACCCACGTTTTTTCACACATTTTTAATGACCCACTTAAGTCTTGCACTTAAAGCAGAAAAACGAAATGTGAATCCGAAGTAATAATTGTAAATAAATAAGAACATGTATAAAATTAATTAGGTTATGAATCGACTTATGAGTCGAAGAATGTAAATAAACAATAGATATAAGAACAAATATAAATTGAGTTAAGTCACACATTTTTTGGAAATAAAAAAGGAACCAATTTAACTATCAAAACGGCTGTTTAGCTGTAAAAAAGATAAATTGCTTTCTTCAGATACTGCGGCTTTTTAGCCATCTAAAGCTATGTGTCCACGATTGTCAGATATTACAACGTTGTCCGAAAAATGTTCAGAAAATGTCTAACAACCGTGTAAACTTAAAATATTGGCCTTCCAACGTTGTAAGAAATAGCATTTTCAGTATATTGGAAGACAAAAATATTGTCAGACATCTAACAAATGTGTAAACACACAATTTTGTCATTGTAATTGTTTTAAGACAATTGTCAAACACTTTTCATTGTCATATGTACAAAGTTTATACATCTGCCAATGGCAGCATTGTCATAGAAATTATTTCTAAATGCAACTCTGTATATACATAAATAAACAAACAAGTGTGCATTGATAAAATTTTTGAAAAAAGTAGAAGAAAATAACAGAATTAAATTAAAGTGTGTATTAGGACATAAGCAGATAAAATGGTTCCAATTGCTATTTTTTGTTGCATGACAATATTTAAAGTTTTTAAACACACACAGACCGTGTGAACTGACAATTTCGGTTGACAGATAAATTCATTGTGTGACAATTGTGTGCAAATGAAATTGTTAGTTTTCTTACAGTCGTCTAAACTGACAATTTATCTTTTGCTAAAAATGTTTCAATGTCAGTACATTGCTAGCACATTGCTAGATATGACAACGTTGTAATATCTGACGATTGTGGACACATAGCTTAACACATTGGCGTGCTCGCCGCTTCATATAAGCAAACCCGAACAAACGTACAAAACTAAATTAGAACTATAACTTCTTCTCAGTACACAACCATCACAACTGTGCGACATACATAGGTACGAGTATGTATGTCATATGTGTTGTTTATTTGTTTAACCTTCCCCGAGTTGTAGTGGTACTCACATTATTTGCATGCAGATTGCAGATTGCATGAAAGGTGTATTCTATGATTTCTTAAGAAACAGTATGTGGACTACAAAAATGTAATGTAATCATTTGAATTATTTTATAAGCGAATTATAAAGTTCCAGTATATTTTAAAAACAAAGCCTATATTCAGTCTATAAACTTATTTGGAAGAAAGTAACTTTTACTATAAATGCTCTATCAAGTAACAATTATTAACGTTATTCCCCAGCAAGCCATATGAGTCCGAAAAGAGTCTTTTCTGACACCTTTTTAGGAGCGTTAACGCTCTTTATGAGCCCAAAAAACAATCATAATTGCTCCGAAAACCTTCAGAAAAGAAGATCATTACATTCGAAAATGGTCCGTCAGAAAGAGCTCTTAGATAATATCAGAAAAGAGTCTTTTATGAGGTTTTATTTGGGCTCTGTGTAATCTTGTTTTTATTATGCTTGTGTGGTACAGCTATGTTTTTTTTGTTCAAAGCACAAATAACAAGACAACAACGCTTTGGTACACACAAAATTAAGTGGAATTTCTGAGTCATACTGCGTGCCGACTCAGGACATTAACAAGCAAATTTTTCTTTCGCTCCGAAAATGCTCTTTTGTTGGACTCTTTTCTGACTCCTTTTTCGGAGCGCTCCTATAATGGTATGCTGGGTCATAACTACAATATATAGTATTGTATTCCAAATATGTCATTGCTTTCCAGGGCTTGTGGTACAATGCCACGGAAATATTTCACAGAAATCTGTTACAATTGTACATATTTTATTTATTTCTAACAAATGCGTAAGTTTTACCTTACCAGCTCATTGTCGATAAACAGATACAGAAACAACCACAACCTTAAAAAATGGCTTGAGGATAAATATGTATGAATGTGTGTGTTGTACGTCGAAGCACAAACGTTTCAAAGACTATTGAATGTTGGAATTCTATGTAAATAAATATTTTTTTTTTTTTTGAAAATTAATCATTTTATTCCGGAACTAAATATTTTGAGCCGTGTTAAAATATTACCTTTGGTCATTTTGGTATAAGCCACCACATTCTGAGAATGATGGCAATGGCATGCATTAATGTTCATGGCCTTACCCAAAACCAAGCAACCAAAAGAAAGAAAACAACTCACAAAATAACAAAAAGGAGAATGCTAATGAAAAGGGTGTAAATAAAAAGAATAATTAATATAAATTTTAATTACTAATAAAAGGGATAGCAAGCAACAACAAACACTACAACAACAAGAATAACATTCAAAGGATACACAAAAATTTACGTCCAATTCTAGTGGTATTATTTAGAACAGAAGCACGCAAATATTTGAATTAAATTTAACACAACATTTTCTATGTTGCTTTATGGGCTTTGTTTGATTTTTTCTTAAATGTTTCGTTTGATTTACGTTCGGGTGTTTTTTTTTTTTATTCTTTGCCCTTCTTATTGTTTTTTTAGTTTAACGTTGATGGAAGGGCAGACATTATTTACATGAAATAAACAGTTTAAGTAAATGAATACAAGTCGTCACGTAATAATCATAAACTCGGCAAAATTAGTAACCATCATTTAAAAATGCCTTAACTCTACGTAATTCTTCAAAAACAATTATACATTATTGAAACCGCCGTTGGAAGCAAACAAACTCTCACATCCCCTAGCAGCAGCAGTTGTTGCTTGTAGTGGTTTTCATAATCGTGCAACAAGAATATGACTTTTTTGTGTGAGAAAGAACATAAACTTAATAACTTCTTTGCACAATTTAATGTCACATTCCAGTTTGCTAGTAGTTCCTAGTGGTAATTTCTGTTCAGTGGCGTACAAATCATTTCTATTTGGCGCAAAGAATAAGTCAATAAGTCATGTTCATATTAACCGAATTTTTTTATATTCCGCAACTAAAATGGCGTGTTAAGTCTTTGTCATGTATGAATAGTTTTTTCTACGAACTGAGAAGTTGCAAAAATAATTTTCAAAAAATAGGACATTTTTAAAGTGTTTAATACCACAAGAGGTGCGACTCAGAAAATCATAGAGAAAGCAGCTGTAAACCAATAGGCAACTATTAAGGACGAAAGTAATATTTTTCTCGCTAATGGAGATGATGATGACAACATATAAAGAAATATACGAGATGCAACTTTACTTAAGAGAAGATCGAGAAAGATTTGGATAAAGTTGATCTGGCTTTTAACACAGATAAGAAAAAATAGAAAAACTTCGAGTTATTAGATGAACGTACCTTTCTCTGAAACGCTGTAAACTAGGTAAAAAACTTTAATTAAAAGAAAAGATAATTCCTGAGCGCAGAAGCTAATTTTTTCAATTGACTGATCAAGAATGAGTAATTGCAAACGAAGATTTTTTTTTTTTTTTTTGCATTTAAATTTATTGAATCTTCATATTTGAAATGACAATAAGTATTCAAATCTTAATACTAAAAATAAAATAATAAGCCCAGCCAGTGCTAGACAAAAATTTTTATGATACTAAAAAGATTTCACATCAACTGATCCAGTCATCTATTTTGCGCTTGAGTTAAAGCAAGGGTATCCCACCTTCTCAACCGATTGTGGCCACTAAAGTTTAGGATGTCTCGTTACGATTACGATATTTTAAGCGTATTCGAGAGGAAAATCCTTCGAAAATCTGCAATCCAATTTTGAAGCATGAATGCCAAATTTACAGTTTTGATTCAACCTAGGTAGGTTCAATTATCATATTTACGAAGACAAGACGTGAACAACAGAATGCAACAAATTAAGTCTAAATTTTCATCTAGCTTTCGTAAAGTCGCCAACAACTTAGTTGACTATAATGTCCCTATGACCTCGCACCCAAGTAATCTGTCGAATAACTCGACATCACATTTAGGGATACCCCGCGTTCCTGAACCATATTCAAGGATTTACATAGGCTTGCCAGTCAGTATATATATGCGAATATATTTACCAGCTATTCTGTTATACAATGAGTGTCAAAATAAAGTCAACACCACATATTATTAAAAAAAAACGTAATTGTATTAATATAAATAACCAATATATGGTTATATATATATATGGCTAAATCTAGCCCGAAAAGGCCTAAGTTGGCATCGCTGTATTTACATACGTAGACTTGAATTCACAACAAACAAAAGTGAATACAAATTTAATTAAAATAGACCAATTTTTACATATCAAAATAAAATAAACATTTCAAAAGTAGTAGCAATCATTTTAATTTTTCTTTATTTGAAAGTATAATGGTAAAGTGCCGTTGAAAATAAAGCAAGTTTCATAATTTATCATATCATATCATAATTTATTTAAGTTCCAAAGGCAAACATCAATTGAGACTTAACAAATTTTAATAGACTTACAAAGAAAAGGTTAAAGCAATCACTAGACAAAAACAATTATATAAAAGTAAACCAAACATAATGGTGCAAAATGACCAAAGCGTCTTACAAAAACTGCAATAAGACAAGATATCACAACATATATTGCTGTAAAAATAGCTAAAAATGTTACGAAAACTTCTGGGAAACCTGTAAGCGTGAGAACGATTAGAAGCTCCCAGCATAAAAATGCCCTAAATGGTTGAGTGCAGACCTGGGGGGTCTCAATTACATTTTGTATTTAATTACGCCTATAATTACACAATTACATGTAATTGTAATTGAATTTTTTCAATTACAATTACATTTTTTTTGTAATTGAAAAAGAAGTAAAAATCAATTACAATTACATGTAATTGTAATTGAAGATTTCTTAAATTACAATTACATGTAATTGTAATTGAAGATTTCTTAAATTACAATTACATGTAATTGTAATTGGAAAAAATCCAATTACAATTACATTTAATTGGAAAAAAAAAATTTCATTAAGTAATTTAAAAAAAACATGTAATCATTACTTTTTTAAGTATTTATTGTCAAAAAAGTATTTAATTACAAAAATTATCAATTACATATTATAAAAAAATTTCATTCTACCGAACTTTGTACAATACATTTTAATAAATTCATAATTATTCTATAATTTTTTTTATACATCCAACAATTTTTTTTCATATAATTTAGAAAATCGTTTTAAGAATTTTAAGTTTTATTTTATGGTTTTAAAAATGTAATTGAATTTTGTTCAATTACAAGTAATTATTTGTTGATTAATTATAATTACAATTACTTGTAATTAGTAATTGAACATTTTCAATTACAATTACATGTAATGTGTATTTGATTTTTTTCAATTAACAATTACAAGTAATTGTAATTGACATTTTTCAATTACAATTACATTTTATTGTAATTGAGTTAAGTCCTTACTTTCAATTACAATTACTTGTAATTGTAATTTAGACTACCTCAATTACAAATTACATGTAATTGTAATTGTAATTGAAATGTAATTGAAATGTAATTGAGATCCCCCAGGTCTGGTTGAGTGTCACTTTAGAAGAACTATATAACAAAGAAAAACCAAACCAAACATATTAATTTCACAAAAAATATACATTTTTTGGAAGAATATTATTTTTAGCGATGAAAGAGAGTTTTAGATATTTGTAAAACTCCCCAAAATATGACGAACCAAGAACAAAGCTTTTAGTAACAAATATTTTACTAAGACGGTAAAAAGTGGCGCAGGATACGGTACTGAGTAGGGCAGATGACGGTAACAGGAGTCGCTAAATTTACAGAATCTACAAAGGAAAAGAATGATTATCTCGACATTTTCAAAACAATGTAGCCCGTAGTATAGAGACATTGGAACTAGCGCAGAACTGAATTTTCCATTAACACAATGATCCTCAGCATACTAACGATTCGTCAATCATTGTCCAAATGACTTTTAGAAATGGGCGCTAGATGGCATCTATGACCTATGACTTCTGTAATATTAATAAATATGGTTTGTGTTAAATTTTATCTCGATGTAAACACTTTTAAAAGATTTTTATATATGTTAAGTCGAAGAGGGCTATATGGGAGCTTTGCTTAATTATGGACCGACCGTTATAAAATTAGTTGTCATTATATCCGTATATGTAAAATTTAATTGTGTTGAGTTTTATTTGGATAACACAATTTGTAAGAAATTTATGGTCGTAAAAGTAAATTTCGAATGTGGAATATGGACCATATAATAACACATATAATATTTATATTCCCAGAAGTCATGACACTAAATTTTTGGATGATCGGTCATTATAGGTATCTCCCATGTAGCGCCCATTTCTGAAAAACTGTTTTATACATATACTGTGTTTAGGGTATTATATGGTCGGGCTTGACCGACTATACTTTCTTACTTGTTTTAACATTTTCTTTCGTTAGTCTGTCTGTACAAAAGAATATTTATTATGATTACTACAGGCGGTTTAAGTATGGTTTTCTAATTCTACGTTATTTACCATTTTTCACGAGAATACGAAATGATCTAGAGCAACTGGAGGAAGCTAGTATTTTTCCTACTTTCACTAAATAGGGAGTGTTGTCAGTATGTGTGATATTTTGTATCATTTTGCAACTAAAAATTCCAAAAACCAACATATCTAAAATGTACATTTAGCAGCAATGTTTTAACATGTTTTAAAGCCAATGATGAATGAATGATGGCTATATAAGTAATAAGAACCAAACGTAGCAACGCAAGTAAGAAGTACGAGTAAATATAAAACATAATAAAGCTTTTCTGGTTCATAACTCATTTGCCTTTATTTCAGCAACAGAAACATTACAAAACTAAAATAAAAAACAAGTAAGAGTGCTATATTCGGCTATGCCGAATCTTATATGCCCTTCACCTTCGTTGTGGATGCATAATTACATTATATATTTTAAATAGCAAACTTCTCGAAAGCATGTCTGACAGAATTAGTGAAGATTTAGATCCCGAAGATATCTGGAGACTTCAGAAAATTGATTTCAACAGACAGACAGACGTACATGGCTTAATAGACTTCGCTATCTAAAGGGTGTCCCAACTAGAACGCAACATTAAAAATGGTGTTCGGTATCGAAAAATGATAACCAGTTTTTCTTGCCTAGAATTGAAGAAATGAATGTGGAGGGCATGTGGTTTCAACAAGACGGCACTGCATGTCATACAGCCAGAGAAACAACTCAATTGCTGCATCAGTCATTTCCCGGTCATGTTATTTCGCGTTTTGGAGTCCAGAATTGGCCACCTAGATCATGCGATTTATTTTATTTGGGGTTTTTCGAAGTCGATGGTTTACGCGAATAAGCCGACGACGACTCAAGCCTTAAAAGAGGAAATTGGATACTGCATTAATGAAATACCGCAGCATTTATGCAAAAAGGTCATTGAAAATTTCATTAAAAGATCGCGTGTGTGCCAGCAAAGTCGCGGCGGCCATCTGCACGATATCTTATTCCATATATAACCTCATTCTGTCTACTTTACGATATAATAAATCTTCACGATATTTTTTAAAATATCTGTGTTTTATTTAAAATTTAAAAATTGCGTTCTATTTGGGGCACCCTTTATAAGGATCCAGAATGTATATACTTTATAGGTTCGGAAAATTATATTGTGGAAATTACAAACGGAACGACAAACGTGATGGTGAAGGGTATAAAAATAAGGCAAAAATATCTTCGAGTCCTATAAACCCTTACAACACTTTGTCTTTCCGTTCCTGTTTTAGATGTTGTTTTCGTTGTTAGTATATATAAAAAAACTCTTTTATACACACAAACGCTCGAATTTGTGTACATTTGTAAAACAATTTATAAAAGAAGCAAAAATTAAAGAAGAAAATTTCATGAAAATAACTTACGAGTGCGAAAAAAAAAATTAAAACAACAAACGAACGCAAAAGAAGAGAAAATGAATGAATGAAAACAAGTCTAAATTGCCGCAATTTATCATGACGAGATTGTGTAAATTGCAGGTAAGTGTGTACAAAAATTAGAAAAGTATAAAAAAATAATAATAATAAATAAAAAAGTGAAAAGAATGAATTAAACAATAGAAGTGATAAGGTGTAAAGATACGCTCGGGTAATTAGCTGAAGTTGAAGTAGTAGCAGTTTTCTTTTAATTTATACGAATACTTCTTTCTACATTGGGTCGTGTGTTTGCTTATTTGTTTCTCTGCTTGTATCTATGTCCATTTTAGCTCATCTAAATACATATCTATCTATAGACATATTTACTTACATAAAAATATATTAAGTGCTCGTAATTACGTAGTATACATATATTACGTCGCACAGTGGCTGAAAATCGTTTTTCATTGGCCAAAATTCTGTAACTTTTGAACTGATCAAAATATTGAAGTAATTTTTTTTTTAATGGATAGATATTTAGTTCAGCTTGACTCAGTTTTAATTACATTAAAATTGATCGATGACTTTTTAAGGACTTCTAGGTCAAAATTGAACTTTTGTTTTTTTTTTTAACTTTTGGAGTGAAATATGGGTTTATTTTTTTTATTTACATATTAAAAAATTTAATAATAATTATAATTATTTTTTGTGATAATGGAATTTTTTTAATGTTACACTCAAAAAAATTTTTACACTCAAAAAAATGTTTAAACTAAAAAAAATAGTAAAATTAACTGGAGATTTTGCTGTTACTACAGAAAAATTTATTCTTTTTTGCTGTCAGATTTGATAATTTTAAAAAACATTTTAAAAATAAAAACTGCAATAGATTTTATTAGCATTTGTAACAATAGTAGGTTCTATTTATTATTATTTTTAACCGACTTTAAAAAGGAGGAGGTTATCAATTCGAATGGTATGTTGCTTTTCTTATGTTTGTTCCACGATAACTCCGCTATTTCTCAACCAATTTTAAAAATTCTTTTTTTTTTTTTGAAATGGTTTGCTTGCAGGTGGGTCCCATTTAATTTTTATGAAGATCGGACGGACATACGGTTTTTTATTTACCATTATCTATATTTTTTCTGTGCTTCTTTTATAAATTGTTGAATAACTTCGTGATTTCTCAACCAATTTTAAAAATAATGTTTTTATTTGGAAGATATAGCTTGCAGAAAACTATATTTATGGTAAAAAAAAATGTAAATTTCACAAATTGATTGAGATATATCGGGGATTTATAGCATAAACCGATTTTTAAGAATATATCGAATATGGGTGTCAAAATTTAGCTCTGTTAATTGGAAAACATTATAGATTTAGCATAAACCGATTTTTTAGAAGATTAACAAGATTTTCAAAATTCTTTCTTTAAAGAATTATTTACTAATACTATGTTTTTCGTACTTAAATAACAATGAAGGCAATTATAATTATTATTAATTTGAAACAAATATTGATTGCAAATATTCTATATTTTGTTCTGCGCTATTTCTGTTCTTTAGTAGTTTTTTGGCTTCTTCATCTAAATCCCGATGTTCCACTTTCGATTGATTTCGAATTTTGGAGATGAACGGATCTGATGTTGCCAATGATATATTAAATAGATCTTCATTTGTGGAATTTCGTGAAATTTTTCTAGTATTGTGCTCTCTATAAAATCTGTAATCTGTAATTTAATACACCATTGTATACGAGTAATTATAGGGCTGTTTAAATTATCGTAATTTGAATTCTTTTAGAGTAATTTCATTAAAATTAAAAAAGTGTTCTACCCGCGGGTCGTGGCGGGTGCAAAAGTATATATAGGGTTAAAGAAGACACTTTTACCTTTCTTCGGGTGGTAATCGTTTCTTGTTCTCTTTTGTTCCCTAGAAGTTCTATTCCACTAAACTTTAAATTTCAGAAAAATATAGTAGTTTCATAAATATTTCATAACGCCCCTAATATTAAACGCTAGAGCGGTAACCAACAACAACTAAAGACTATAATCTTGCCAACATTATAAAAAAGACCGCAGGACATTATCGATGATAGCTTGCGAGTAGTAATAATTTATTTTTGACAAAAAACAAATAAAAAAAACCTTTTTCTGAAATTGAAAAAACAGTTGAGTTTGACAGCATGCCACGCCCACAATTATTAATAGCTCCAAAAAGGTGTAAACATTTCAGCCACTGTGCGTCGGTTGTTTGTATGTTAATGAATCCTGCAACAACTGCTCCTTATTTTATTGTCTTCGAGGGATACATCTGTACAATATTTCTATATTTTTTTCATTTCCTAGTTATTACGAGAATACACTTTTTCAAGGCAAGTATTTAGATTTGTAAGAAACACTAAAAGTCATTTCCTGTATTGTATACTGCAAGCCCCAGCTGAGAGTTATTGTACGTTAAATGAAAGAAAATTATGTTTGTAAGCAAAATACCCACCTAAGTATCTAGTTGTTAATAGTCGGCTTCAACATCCTTATGATAATGATTTTATCAACAGATACACTCAACTAAGTGTGCTCAACTTAAGTAACTAGGACTACTTTATCGAAACATTTTTACAATACCAACATAAATACATAGATACATAAGTAGTAGTCAAGTTTGCTTTAGGAAAACAAATTTATTTGGAAATGTCATACCTTTTTCACAAGTTATTCATTTAGGCCTGTAACCTATGCTTAATGAGTATTGAAATCATTTGTGATTGCCTCTGATGTTTTTAAATACATACTTAAGACTTTGACATTTATTCGGTTTTGGTTGAATGAATGCTAAATGTTTTCATGACACAACAATAAGTTTAATATTTTTAATAGTAATTCGACAATAACACATTTTCTGGGCTAAATAAATATATAGTTAATTTCACGTCAAGTGACCCAATTTTAAAAATCGATGTCTACCGATTTGAATGAAATTTGCATCAAGGTTAGTACTGTTGGATAGTAGGCCAGACACACATTTTCAGCTCTATCAGTCAAGAACTGCCGGAGTTAGAGGGGGTCAAAGTTGGACATTTTGGTCCATTTTGGTTATACAGGGTTTTTTTAAATTTTTTTTTTGTAATTTGGGCCCTTTTTTCTCAAAAGAAAGCTTATACAATTTATATAATTATATAATTATTAATTAAATTCACTGCATACAAAGCATGCAAACGCAAAATTTTAGTTTTTCGAAATACGACACTGAAAATTCAATTTAATAAAAAAAAAAACATTAAAATATAGTGTTGGATTTGTGCAGATGCATAACGATGACAATGCGTTTGGCTGGCTGTCCATCCGTCTACCTGTCCATGTAAACCTTGTGCGCAAATTACAGGTCGCAATTTTGAAGATTATTCGATATTTTTTAGGCCCATTTGGAATTGCATTTTGTGAAAATCAGTTCATTATCTCGCCTAGCCCCATGCAATTGTCCTCCCGAAATGTGACATTATCGGTCATAAATATCTGATTTATATATGCATCCAAAAAAAGAAATCTCACCACAAAGAAGTTTTATATAAAAACAAATCGTATTTGAAAATTGGTTGCTAATCGGTCAGTAATTGAGTACACCTCCCATATAAGGCCCACTTAAGAAAATCGCTTTAATGAACATAAATATTTTAATATACTGTATTTTTAATTTATTTACCACAAGCTAAGAACTAAAGTAAATGTTGTATAGAATAAGAACCAAACAAAGAAATTTATGATATTTTGCTGAATACTAAACAACACCTAACCCTTCTGGCTTTTCACACTTCTGAAGACATCTACACAACAATATACTGCAATTTGTTTACATCTTTTGTATAATATTACTTATTCCATTAACTAAAAATTTTGAAATAAATAGAATGTGTGTATGATAAAGAACATTTTTATCTTGTAAATTTTTATGCTGTCTCTGAGGATCACATAATTCATATGAAATTTGACATTATCTTGCAAAAAACATATTTTAATAAGCCTTTTATAAGAAGTCACAAATTTGTTTGTAAAAAAGCAGTTATATACTAAACCTCTGCATGAATGTATTTGTTGTTAAGAAGTACACATGAACATCGAAATATGTGCACTTACTCGAAGTATATTTAAAAATTATGTTCATGTTTTTGAGTACAATAAAAATACCGAATATTTATATGCTGTTACTCGGCTTTATGGTTACGAGTTAAGTACAGGTTTATTTTACGCTCGCACTCTCACCATACATGAAGAGAGTATCAAGCGACAACAATACCTCACGTGGTACTTGCAGTACTACATGAAGTTTGGCAAATAAAATTTAAATTTAATATTTTGTTAAAGTGTTCACGTTCTCTTCATAAGAAATGGAAGTAAATGAGGTAACTTTAATATATTTTGTTACAGTACAAACTCGATTACTGCAACTAATAGAAAATCGGGCAGTTGCGAACACCGCGGTAGTTGCATTACCCGAGTCATAAATTCTTAATGCTTTTTCCTCCCTTTTTTCATGTATTTCCAATATGTGTTCAAATATTTATTAAAAAAAAACAATTTATTTAGTATATTTATTCGCTAATACCTTTTATTTATTAGTAAAAAAAAACTTCATTTCATATTTGTTAATATTTATACTTATTATACATAGCTATTGAGAGATTCAATGTAATCTATACTAACTTAAAACCAAAATATATACAGATATGAATTTTTAAAACATCTGAAACATATTTACTTTTTAAAAAAAATCAGAAATTTTTTACTGTGTTGTTTTGGCTAATATATTTTTCTGCACAGCATAAATCTTTAAGATCCATTTAATTTTCTTCAGCCCATTGAATGCAATTGTTATATGAATCAATAGCAGTCTGATGGGTAATTCTGGAAGGTTTTAGAATTTCAACGACATTTTCATCAGAACTATCGATTTCTTCATCATCTAAATTTTTACAACAATAGTTCGATCATTTCACCATTAGAAATTGCTTCCTCTGGCATAATTTCTTGAAAATAGTCCGAGACAGATAACAATAATGAATTTTCTCTTTCGACTTCTGCTGTTATTACACTCAGTGGTAAATTATCTTCATCTGTGCAGTGGGTCTTAAGATACATAATCGTTTTCCAGCACTTCTTAATCATATCGGAAGACAATTGATCCCATGCATTTGAAAGGAGACAAACTGCATTACGTAAAGTAAAAGCCTTAATTTTTTCTTCAATATTTGAGCCTTTACTTCCAATTAAATGCGCTAAGAGGCAATTTCTTATTGTACTGTGTAATTTATTTACGTAAATTTACTTTCGAAAATGAGTACACTTTTTTCCCTTTTCGTATTCAAGAATACTACTTTTGAAAATTCAACTCTGTAATACGAAAATGAGTGTCAAAGACGATATTATTCGTATTTCATTCGAAAGACATTTTGTTATCGGAAGAGAAGAGATGTAAGTAATTTTATATTTTTTAAGAAAAAAAATTGTTATGATTAAAGTGCTGTGTCTAGATTTAATAATGTTGTATTTCATTTAAATTCTAGGAGTGTTCAAAAGAAAAACGCTAACACAAAATCCAAACAATTTGAAATTATGGTTAATTTTATGGTGGAACATGCCGAGTTAGCAAAGGGGCACATAAATTCTACCGAAGCAAAAAGCAAAGCACGGCATTTATGGGAAAGATTAACTTTGGAATTAAATTCTGCATGCTTGCCCACACGTGATACTAATGGCTGGAAAAATATGTGCCGATTATAAAAACCACATAAAGGTTAATTGCAAGCGCAAGAAATGGGAATTTCAGGCACCGGTAGGGGTCCTAGTAATTTTTTACTCCTACACCACAAGAGGAACAAGTGTACGAACTCCTCTCCTTAAACACATCCATTCATGGCATAATTGGTTGAAAGGATTTTGGTGCTGCATCTACCAACAAAGAGCCCACATCCTCATCTATAAATATAGCTGAAGAAGATTTAGAAAACTATTTTGAAAACATAGATGAATCAATTTTACATCCTCAGGAACAAAATAGTGAAAATTTAAATATAAATACTCCTAGTAGAACCAGTCGGAAAAGAAATGCGCCTAATACTGAAAGCAGCTTGTTAAACAAACAAGTTGAAAGTCAAATATCTTTCCAAGAAAATTCTTTGAAATATTTAATTAAAATTGATGAAAATCAAAAAGAGAATAACAAATTAGTCAAATCTTTAAAAGGCAATATATTTGACTTAAAGAGGTACTCGCAAATGCGAATTATTAGAACGGAGCCTGAAGCTCCAAATCCAAAAATTTGAATTTGAAAAGAAAATCGAGACTGAAAAAATAAAAGAAAATTGGTACAATTGGAACTAAAGCAAAAAATTTTTCAATTAGAATCTGAAAAATATGCTGCCTGTTCCGCAAAAACATCGAAAGAAAACTGAAGCGAATGAAAACGTAAAATTTTCTTTTTAAAATTTAAATTTGAACGAAACTAAATATTTTTTAATAGTCTATATGTATTATTTACTTTGTTAAATAAAATATGTTGTTTGTTTTAATATAGGTATGTATATTAGGGCGGGCCAAATTTTTTGTCGATTAGAGCCGCCCCCTAGGATGATTCTATGGACAATTCTAAGCAACTTTGGTGAAGGAACCATGGGTCTATCTCGATTTTCGAGTCTCCCACTTTTCAAAAAATGATTTTTTTCCCCAGACTTGAAAGCAAGAAAGACTTTAAAAAATAACTTATTCCGCTTTTCTTCCACTAAATTAATTTTTTTTACACATGTTCTTATTTTTTAGGTTGAATTTCTGTTGAAAAAAATAAAATAAATATCAATTTTACCGAATATTTTTTCTCGGAAAATAGACGAAAAATATTACAAATATGCATGAAACGTCCTCTGGTGGTGTTCATAGGTAAAAATAAAGATCAAAAATTAATTTCTCGACCCCAAAAACTCCTCATATACACATAAAAAAGATAATATAACGATGAATAAAAAATCGAATTTCGAATCAAAATGATGTTATAGGGAAAAAAATCATTTTTTGAAAAGTGGGAGACTCGAAAATCGAGATAGACCCATGGTTGCTTCACCAAAGTTGCTTAGAATTGTCCATAGAATCATCTTAGGGGGCGGCTCTAATTGATTTTTTCGGCTCCATACAAATTGGCCCGGCCTAATTATTAGATTCTTTGCAAATTATTTTTAATATCATCTCTTATTCTTTTAGCTATATTATTGTAATTTAAATTTTCTTCAATTCTAATTAAAATGCACGGTTGAGAATTTTTATTATCATATTCACACATTGGGTTTTCCAGCTTACAATCCAAACATATATTATGTAATGCGCAGCATACGTTGAGAATTTGTACGGCTTTCCCTGGCGCATAATGTAGTTCTCTTGCTGCTAACAGGCATCGAAATCTCCCTTTTAAGATTCCAAAAGTCCTTTCAATTATCGATCTTCCTTTTGAGTGTTGATCATTGATTACTGACTCGCCAGAATTTTCAGATACATTTCTGTATAGAGTTAAAATCCATGGCTCGAGGGGGTATCCGGAGTCACCTGAAATTATATGTTTAAACTAAATATATAATTCTTTACATAATCAAATATGTATTTTGTCTTACCAAAAACTCTGGTTTCCGTATACCCACGTTTATATGTATCCTCTAAGAATTGTCTTTTATTAGATAAACTCCAAATATGTGAATCGTGATTTGCTCCTCCAAAACGACCATTCACAGACTTCATATACATTTGGTGGTCACAAATCTAAAATGAATTATAAATGCTTATAATAATTAAGTGACTTGTTTTAAATATTCGGACTTTAACATTGAATCTTACCACCATTGCATTTTCTTCCTAAATACAAATGCTCGTCAGTTGTGTGCTTAATGACTTGTGTATGCGTATCATCCACCACGCCAACTATGCCTGGTATTCCACATTTATTATAAAAATATATTTTCGCTTCTCTCTTTCTTACATTAGTCAGGTGTATTTGGAGCATAAAATAGCCTCGATTGCTTGATATACCTCTGTAATACAACTAGAAATTGATTGCTGCGAAACTCCCAAAAGGCGATCTTGACCAATTTGGTGCTGATAGCCACCTTGGCCTAAGAATTTAAGCGTTTCGTCTAATGTTAGCATAGGCGGAATGGCTGTAGACCTTTGTGTACATTTCAAATGATCCTTTATTTAATTAAACACGTACATAAAGGCATCTTGTTGAGCCTAAAATTCTTGATAAAACTGAAAAAAAATTATTTTGAATATAAATTCTTACAAGATTTTAAAGTATGTACTTACTTTTTTTTATTTAAATCCATTATGTCGGAATTGTCCCTTACCAATTTCCTTTGAACTCTTTCTGGTTCGTCATGGTCATATAAATTATTTAGCCACAAAAAAAAACACAATCCATTTGGGAAAAAATACAAATTTATTAGGCTGAACGTTTTTTTTTTATTTGAATATTTTTTAATTTTGACATGTAAGTTAGAGTGCCGCCAATTTTTCTACATTTTTTTTTTGTCACTTTTGACATTTAAGAATAAGTGCTTCCAAGTTAATCTTATTTTTCTACACATACTAATCAATACAACACTGCTAGCTGTTCGAAAATGTAAGCCGGTACCATTGTAATTTCGTATCGGAAATTTTGTTCGAAAGATTTTCTTTTTCGTATCGAATTACACGGTAAGGGCCCTGGAGCCACCATAGATTCCAACGGTATTGTTCCACAAACATCAGTATGGATTAATTGGTCACATTTATTTAATACAATTTCACGACTTTTGAAACTATATATTTCTGTGATGTTTTCCGTAAATACATGCTTCGCATATTACAAAATTAATATTGTTAATTTTCAATATTTTCCGAATATGTTTTATATTTTGGTGTGGCAGTTTTTCATGCCAGAGAAGTATTGATAAGTTTTTATCGTTGCTAAATTAGCCTCAGACATTAATACTTTTATGCACATGACAGTTAAGTTTACAGAACAACAACTTTCTTATCAGACTTTCGTTTGAATTTCATTACATTACTGTCACCTTCAAAATCCAAACCCTGATTTTGTGGAACGAAAATAACATCTTTTAGAATTTTGATAGTTACATTCAGTTCCATTAAATATTTGAACACGGATTGTTCCTATTCCATGTGCTTGAATATTACCTTTTGCAATCTTTACATTTCTTACTACTGAACAAAAAGTGTGAAACCATTCACTGTCATTAGCTGTCATATGATGACTTGCTCCTGAATCTAGTAACCAGCTTTGCTTTGTAAATCTGAAATCGTTTGCATCGGAATTCAAAGCTGTCAAAAAAGAAGAATTTCGCTGTGGACAGTTTCGCTTCCTATTGCCTTCCTCACTACATGTAAAACATCGACCAATAAAATTACCATTACCACGCAAACTCTTATGGCCGCCGCTTTATTTTTATTACATTAATTTTTTATTCTCTTTGATGCAGAGAATGTTTACGTTGGTTCAATTTGATTTCGAAAAATTGGACGTTCTTCTCTAATCACTAACCTTGCTCTAAGATTATCCAAAGTTCTTTCTAACTTATTTGCTGACTCACATGCACTACTAAACCCTGCATATTCTGATGGTAGTGACAAAATTATGTTTGTTATTGTCACATCGTCCGATATTGTTTCCTTGAGATCTTGCAAACGTTTAACTAATTCTTCAATTCTCGAAATATATGATATCATACGCTCATCAACATGAGAAAACTGGATTCATTTTTCTTTTCAAACACATCAAGCTGTGGATCAAGCCTTTGCAGATTCACATTTATTAATATGAATAATTTGCTTACTAACAACTGAAATGCCTATTATATGTTGTGCTTTAGCATCCTTCTTTCACCATGCACGAATTTTAGAGTCGTCAGCTAAAGGACATTCTTCATCTCCTGTTGCTACGTCGTAAACATCAGCAGCAATCATTGTAATTTTTACTTGAAATTTAAATGTCGGTCATTGACTTGCATCGTTTAATTTTTCAATCTTACTTTCAGATTCCATATTTGTACTCTTTAAAATCTCTGAACTTTTGCTTACTAAATATTTATTTACCAATGTAGACTGGACCCAAATAAAATACGACTTTTATTTTCTGATTCAAATTCAAGAAAAATAATATAATAAATATTTATAAATTTTTAAAGTAACAAAAATAACAAAACATATTCAGTTGAAATAAAAAAAAAAAATTATTCAAAACAAAATAAATTATTAACAAGAAATTGATTTAAAAAAATAATTTCAACAAGTAATTAAACTTATATTTTAAATTTTTTATCAATAAAAGTTTGTGCTAATTAAAAAAAATATTCAATCGGTTTCTTACATGAAATCTCATCATCCTATAAACTTAAAATTTTACATTGATTAGTTTTACATAATAACGAATGAAATAAAATCCACCTAACAATTCTGATTTTTAAGAATTAGTAATGTACATTGAAATATTTTTTAGTTTTTCAAACATCTACACAATTATAAAATAGGTAAAATATCACAACTAAAATTTGTATAAATATCACGAGTATCTAGGTATCTGAAATTTCAAAATCGTGGCAAAATTGCTGTAATCTTTTAAAGAACATCGAATATTTAAGTGTATGATTATTTGCTGGTAATCTTTGCTCAATTGTTCTATTATTAGTTTCATTAAAAAATTTAACACTTTTGGCGAAACATTTTTTCGGAAATTTGACATATTATTCCGTTTTTTATTTTATCTCTCATATATTGTTCAAATTTATATGAAAACTGTGCCGATGACAGGTAAAATATTTTTTAACTTAAATTAAAAATAGCCATTAAATGGCTGGCAGAGCAAAAGCGTGAAAAAATATTAGTGTTAGTTATAACACCAAACAAACAAACTGAGGCGTGTTTTTGTTAATTTGTCTTCATTTTCACTCCTTTCAAGCACAAAAGTTCTACATATGCAGCGAAAAATGTTCCATGACAATATTTAAACATTTTCAATTTACAGAATATACACAATGTTTGACAACGAATGTGTCAATTTAATGAAAATAAGACAACAGTGTGAACTGAAAAGTAGATACATATGTATGTATGTGTGTGTGCATTAGTGAATGGTAAATCGACTTCGATTATGGTCGTTAATCGATTATTGCCTTCAAAAATCGATTATTTTTGTGTGTCGATTTTACACTACCAACTTTATACTGTAATCGACTTTTGGTGTCGATTAATCGAAAAATCAACTTGTAAATCTAAAATCGCAGGTTTTCTTGGAAGTCGGTGTGTGATTAAAAGTGAAAAAATGACACCAAGCCACGTTTGGCAACACATATGTATTTAAAAAAAATGTATAATGGAAAAAAGACAGAGTGCTGCATTTGCAAGAAGGGTTAGCTTTTTGTGGCATCTTCGGGGCATCTAAAAAAATCTCATAGGATTTAAAAAATAAAATTTATTAAACAGAAATATGTAAAACATATTTTTTAAGTGCGTCTTTTTCAAATAAAACAATTGAATAAAATTGCATGTTTTATTTTTTCAACAAAAACTAGTTGTAAACATTTTTGGTTTTTTAGTTTAAGAAAAAAAAAATAAAAAAAATCTACTTTTATGTTCGATTAATCGATTATAATAATCGAATTGAAAATGGTTGATCAAATAACCGAAAATCGATTATTAACATTTCATACCATTCACTAGTGTGTATTACTAAAGAACATTGATTAAAAGTTTCAAAAATATATTCCAAAAAACGCGAGTAGTACACAATGGACCAGTAGTACTCCCAACATAATCCATTTGTATGAAATAAACTAGTCCATTTAACATTAAGATGTCCTAGGACTGGACCATAAAATCCAGCTTTGCATAACGCGGGACTAGTCCCAAAACTATTCCTTGTAAATACTTCAAATGTTTTACAACAACGACTACGGTTGTTAAAGCACAATTAATTGTCGTATAAGAAGAAGTTGTGCTTTGAAAATGAAATGGTCCATGAGTGCATTACCTAGAACCTTGATGTAGTTACTACATTTTAGCTACAATGGACCACGTACTCCACAGATTTTAATGGATCTAACGTTATTTGGGAATTGTCAGTTCAAAGTAAAACAATATTTTTCAACAAAATTATCCAAATTTTATAAAATATTACATAACTACTTCCATTCAAACTATAATTGACGAATGAATAGCAAATAATGACAACAATAGATGTGTTCCAAAGTTAAACGGCAATTGAAACAAATACTTTATTCACATCCTTATGTGAGGTTTCCTTGAAGTGTTACAGTTACATTACAGTATTTTTATATTTTTTAAGAATTATAAAAAGTAATAACTAACGACTATTGTTAGATCAAACAATAATTTTAACTAATGTTAAAAAACTAAATTTACAAACTTTTTCACAAAGAAGTAAAAAGAAGCAATTACACTAAAACTAAGCAAAAGTCGAAATCGATTAAAATAAAAACTATTTTTAATGCATTTTATAGTGAAGATATAATAAATAAATGGATTATGTAAATAATAATTCTACCAAAGTCACAGCAATGTACACATCGTCACCTAAAATGCCCAAAGACGTAACCCTCATTATCATAATTTTACAGGAGAAGCAAAAAACGTTATAAAATGAAAACTGTTTAATTAAAAATCGCGATTTCTTCACATCTTGTCTTAAGATAGACCATAAACTTCAGGTGACGATATGTACATATCAGAGAACAGAATGAAAGCATTCGCTTTCATTGCATATTAATACCATTCGTTGCTTTTACCATGCAGTCACTCGACAACATCAACTATTGATGTTGCCATGTAATGCATACATTGTTTTTGTTAATTGCCTTTTTCGTATTCGTTTTTTATAATTCCTTTATATATCAAATAATGCAGCACGTAGAGATTTTGGAAAAAGTAAACAACGGTGTTTTTCATACCATTAAAAACACCAAAAAGTAAAATTTGAATTTGAACTTTTCATTCAATAAGCATTACAAACATTCGTACCATTCGTTGTGTATTCGTTGCTCTTGTGAGTATTAGGTGGCATTAATAGAAGAAGACATGCAATGCAATGCATGGTATTCGTCATAATTAAATTTTTTGAATGGTGTCATGTATTGCTTTTCTCAAATGATGTGAATTGACAACAACATGCTCACATTTCGTGATTGCATTCGAAAGCATAAAATTCTGCATTCAAACCGTTCTCTGGTACATATCGCGATTTTCAATTAAACAGTTTTCATTTTATAACGTTTTTTGCTTCGCCTGTAAAATTATGATAATGAGGGTTACGTCTTTGGGCATTTTATGTGACGATATGTATATAAGTAAATACATAAAATAATAAATGACAGTCCAGAAAAGTTCAAAAAGATCTACATTTTTCCTCTTTATCAAACAGTTGGAATATATTAAAATGTGTGAAACCCCAGTGATTTATATAGTCAAAATGCACTTAAAAAATAAACTTTGTTTTAACTTGTAAATATTATTATTCGCACTGTTGCTTTGTTAATATCATCTAAATTATAAACTAAATATTATTTCATTATTTAATTAAAGAGTTTAAATCAATTCATGAGTACACAAACGTCTCGCGGTCTATAACCATTGAAATTTAATTATACTGCTTTGACAGCAAATTAATTAAATTTATAACACAAACACGAAAAAACTATTTAATTTCAAAACAATAAATGCATGTAATTGACCCACAGATACATATTGTTTGTTAATTGATACACATTCATACATACAAACATTTTAGTCAACCACTCCTCCTTAAAGAATCAGCCTGTTCTCTTACAATGTTATAGTTATTACATTTAAGAGAGATAGAGAGATGTGTAAGGAACTATGTATACTGCACTGTGACAAGAGAGCAATGAAGGACATTTAAAGAGAAAATATCCCTATGCAAAAGAGAAATATATAGTGGCAAATGGCAACAGGATAATGCAGAACGTGTATAGGCCAAGGAATCCATTGTGTGGCACTCAGTCTTATTCATTTAGTTCAGAGAATGATATTAACATACGGATAAATTAAAATAAACTGGTAATATGAGAATGTTTAGATGTACGAGTATAAATGTACACATGCTGTCATATAGACTGTGTTAAAATAAATATTTACACACTGATGTTCTAATAGAAAGTTAATGGCACAATAAAGATATTAAGGAATGTATAAAAAAATGCTCCATTATAAAGCAAGAAAGGCATACGCAACAGATTTTTTTGTTAAAATTCTATGTTTCTATTATTATTGTTGTTATTATGTGCTAAACTATTGTCAGTATAAATGGACAAGTATAAATAAAGGGTGCCCCAACTAGAACGCAATTCTTAAATTTTAAATAAAACACAAATATTTAAAAAAAAAACCGTGAACCTTTATTTTATCGTAAAGTAGGCAGAATGAGGTCATGTATGGAACAAGATACCGTGCAGATTGCCGCCGGGCTTTGCTGGCACACACGCGATCTTTTAATGAAATTTTCAATGACCTTTTTGCATAAATACTGCGGTATTTCATTAATGCACCGTCCAATTTCCTCTTCTAAGGCTTGAGTCGTCGTCGGCTTATTCGCGTAAACCATCGACTTCGAAAAACCCCAAAGAAAAAAATCTAAAGGTGTTAAATCGCACGATATAGGCGGCCAGTTCTGGTCTCCAAAACGCGAAATAACACGACCGGGAAATGACTGATGCAGTAATTGAATTGTTTCTCCGGCTGTATGACATGTGGCGCCGCACAGTGTAAGATTTTGCCAATCTAGGGGGACTTAATTCAATTGCAGCCAAAGTTTAACAGATATAGACTTGAAATTTGGAACATAAGCTTTTTTTTTTAATGTGGAGGCTCAGATCTAAAATGAGTAACATTGGCCAAAAACTACTCCCCCCTCCAATATTAGCCCCACATTTTTTTTCTAGAATTAAGCCAAAAAAGGCTTTTTGATAAACTAAAGGTAGAGTACCCTAAAAGTTATTAAAGTAACTATTTGTTTATTAGAAAAATATATAAAAAATAACCCCCTGGCCAACGATGTCGAACGATAACGTTCGCTTAGATAAGACTTAAGACACACACTTGATTGTGGAATAAACAAACTTGATTGTGTAAAAAATAGATACGATAAAAAGTTTACGTCTTAAAGCCGGCAGTACATGGCATCTAAAAAGCCATATTCACATGTGGCTCTGACGTCATGACAACTTTCAGCATTTTGTTTACATTTATTAAATATGTAACAGTGGCTACATGTTTTAAAATTTTGATATTACACGAAATGTAGTTTTGTCACAAAATTTAAATGTGACAAATGTAGCCGAAGCGTACACATATGCAATGGCAGCACATGTGTACATTTTTGAATGTCTACATATTTGTTATCAGTACACGACATGTAACATGTGTGTACATTTCATATGTCAACATTTGCGGCAATCATGTTTTTACAAAATATTTTTTTGTGAATTTTTGAAAATGTCAAAGAGAAAGTGGGCTGCTATTTTCAATTTGGTCACATATATTTTAAATGAGCCATCGGGAGTCATCGACCATGACTTCACACATATTAAACAGTTTTTATAATACAAAATAAAGCAAACCCGAAATAATTTGCATACAGCTGTGTTAAATATCAGTGCTGCCACTGTTCAAAAAATTTTGTTACCAAATTTTTACCAGAAAATTACCGAAGTCCGCAGCACCAGGGAAAAAAATCCCTAAAGAAGTTTTAAAATAAAGTGTAGAACGGCATTATGCATAATAAAAAATATTATTATTTTTTATTATTATAAATACATATACATACATATGTATATATATGTATTATTATAAATACATATGTGTTTTTTGCCAGCTAGCCTCAATAATCCTCAAGTGGCACTGAGGCGATTATTTGATTGTTATATAAAAGAAAATTTTGTTGACAAGTTGGTACTTTTTATATTTTTAGCATATGACCCAAATTAAAGTTTTGGGTACTTTTTAAGGGGTAAAAAATAGGGTACTTTTTAAAGGGAAAAATTGGTATATTTCGTACATTTTATTTTTTATAGGGTACTTTTTAACCACTAAAAACGGGTAAAAATTGGTGTTTTTGGTACTTTTTCTCTTTTTGTTAAATGTTGTATACATACACTTTATATATACACTGGATTGAATTAAAATATAATAATAATAATTTAAGGGGCAAAAACTGGTACTATTGGTGGTCTTTAATTTTGGTACTTTTTCTCTCTTTGATAAATTTAGTATACAGATAGCATATCGTTTAAACCAAATTGACCAAAAGCTGGTGCTTTTTCTACTCTTTTACTTTTGTCTTGCAATTACAATCAATAAATCCCAGGGCCAAACGCTAAAAGTGGCCGTCATATATTTAGATACCCCTTGCTTTTCACATGGACAGCTGTATGTCAGTTCCTCAAGAGTATGTGTTGTCAGAAAATAAATCCTATAATGTTGTTTATAGAAATATTTTAACATAAAATAAAAAATATATGTAGGTAAAAAACAAAATGTATGTAAATTTATTGGATAAACCCTTCTCTTTAAAACTTGCTGTAATTTTCACGTGAACGAAGTCACGGGTATTAGCTAGTATTATAATAAATTATTGAATGTTCTATCCCGCCTAAATTGGCAACGCCGCCAATGCATACATGCGAATAAAAATATTGTGTCTTGCTGCTACATATTTGTGACGGCTGCATGCGCATGTAAAAATTTCTCAAATGTCAGAATTCAAATGTAACAAGGAAGTACACAGCATGCGAAAAAAACACATGTGTGCATGTTTCTACAAAGCAACATGCGCACACATGTGAATGTGTACTGCATGTGATTGTCACAAAAATTGGTAGTACACGACATGTTGCCAATGCAGCTTCATGGTGACGTCAAAATTACATCAGAGCCACATGCGAATGTGGCTTTTTACATGCCATGTACTGCCGGCTTAAGTCTTATCTAAGCGAACGTTATCGTTCGACATCGTGGGCCAGGGGGTAAATAAAAAAAATTTTTGTTGTTGTTTTCAGGGTTGTATTCACTTATTGTATTCAATATTGTATTATATTGTACTTATCATATAATATGTATGCAAAAATTGTATTTACTTGCAGCTTGAATTGTTGTTTTAAGCCATAAAGCATTATCATGCATAAATCTGGGCTTAACTCGTCTAGATTTATCCCATCTCACTTGAAAATCGTAGCATAGCTTTCGTAAACGTGCTTTTAACTTTTCACAGTCCACATCTCTTCCAAAAATTGTTAAAACGAATTTTAAAATCGCTTCGAACCTTTCTGGTTTTATGTTATTTAACCAAACATGAAAAAGTTCCTGGCGCGATATTTCAGACATATTAAAAAACGATACCTTTGGGCAAAATATGGGCAAGATTTTATTCTTGGAATCAGTTTCGGGAATCTTTTCGATGATCCTCCTTGTGGTGGAAAAGTAGAATCTGATAGAATATGAAAGTTTTAGACTATGAAAAGTTTAAGATTTTTTAACACTTACTTTCTTTTTAGCTTTTTATGAAGCAAAATTATTTAAATACTCCACTTAAATTTCTTTGAATAATTTATTCAAAATTTTATAGTTAAACTATTGAGATTAAAGAAAAAAAATGTAAAAAAAAGCACACACTATTTAATTCTAACCACTTTTAATTTGATGACTTTTGCCAGCTGTCAAACTTCCATTTAAATGCATTTCAATAACACCTGTTTGATAGCCGTCATCATATTAACAACATTTTTGTATTACGTTTTGTGTTTATTTTCGTAACAATAGGATATTTTTTTAACATCTAGGAACATATGATCAAATTTGAAGCACTTTTTTTTTTTTTTTATTAAGTCCCCGTAGATTGGCAACATCTTACACTGTGCGCCGTCTTGTTAAAACCACATGCCCTCCACATTCATTTCTCCAATTCTAGGCAAGAAAAAACTGGTTATCATTTCGCGATACCGAACACCATTGAGCTTGGTGTCGAAGTAAGGTGGATGGAGTTTGAGCGACATCATCACGTACAGCTGCTATATTTTCGGTCGATCGACCTGGCCGAAGGCGCGTTGTTGTCTTTACATCACTAACAGGCCCAATTTCGCCAAATTTATCCATTAATCTCTTTACAGTTGACTCTTTTGGAGCATTATTGTGATCCCAAGTTGATCGCAATTTGCGAACTGTAGCCGCAAAACTTTCACTATTTTGGTAAAACAATTTCACAATGAGAATGCGTTGTTCATTCATGTAGCGCTCCATTTTTACTAACCTCGTACCTTCTACTAGCAAACAATAACAATTGTTCAAATGTCAAACAATGCCACTTCGAATGGCGCCAAATTTTAAAATTGCGTTCTACTTGGGACACCCTTTATTAAGCATGAATAATGCAATAAATAGACAATCATATTAATGAGCATTGGAAATAAAACTGAAATTTCTAACAAATAATCTGAGTTTAATATCAGTGGTATAGTGGAGTTTAGAATCTTTTCGGTGGCGGTGTCACAAGACCACAAAGTGGGTCCTTGCTCATCAAATATTTAAATTTTAAAATTATTTATTATGAAGTCAAAAATTTGGAAAAGAATGAATGGTAGGTAATGTTAAAAAGTTTTCTGTTTTTTTTATAGAATATTTTTTTTATTTTGAATAAATCTGCCAGTATCTACAAATTAGAATTATAATGATTATTTCAATTAATCAGAAACATAGTTTAGAAAAATTTAACTTGAACGATATTTAAGTTTTTATTAGAAAAATTATAAACCAACATTTTGTGCAGATCTGTACATAATTATTTACGAGCACAATTTAACGAATAACTGTCGAATTTTGATACTAATAAAAAGAACTTGTATAAAATCAGTCAATAATTGGTAATGGCTTTAATATGAGGCCTACTAAGTTTATTTATCACCGTAGTAAAGCACAAATCGCATAAACGTTTAAATATTTATGTAAGAAATAAAACTTTGAACCATAAATTCAAAACCTTCCTAATTTTTTCTAAAAAACAAAACCATCTCTTTTTTTTTTTACTAAATTTATCAGTTTTAGATAATTATATTATGGGTCGTTATTAGGGTTTGGTATTTCCCAGACTATTATTTTGCCCTGAAATGGGACTTAACACATATATAGTTGGTTGGTTGGTTGGTTTACGTGGTAGCTCACTACGTGCGAACACTTAAGTAGAGTCGAAAGGACCCCGTTTTAAAAGAAAACACCACTCGTCAGATTTAATGTCTTGTACACCATACTGTAGCTAATATGTGTGTGCAAAAAAAGTCGTGTCCTGCTAGACCCAACCTGTAGCTGTGAGATATCTCAGCAGGTCATTAATTTTTGACCCGGCTACCTCACCAAGGTCGTTCAGTGTGTAGTTCCCCATGAATTTATGTCTCCTGACACACAGGGCTGGGCATTCGCAGAAAATGTGGAAAATCGTTTCCTCTTTTTCTCTATCCTTAAAGCTACGACAATGGTCGTTAAAAGGGTGTCCCAGGCGATTTGCGTGCTTGCCTAACGTCCAGTATCCCGTTAATACTGCCAGCAATCTTGATATATCCCTCCTATTTCGAGTTATCAGTTGCATAGTACGTTTCTCATTGAAAGATGGCCACATCAACTTGGCTATCCTACATGTGTCTAAATTACGCCATCTGTACTCAGCCTTTGCAAGAAAATGTCTGAGGATGATACCTCTGATGGTCCCCAGTGGAATCGCTACTGAGACCGCATTGGAGATATCTAAGGCAGATCCCGTTCTGGCTAGTTCATCTGCCCGTTCATTGCCGTAGTGGTTCCTATGCGCAGGCACCCAGACCAAGGTAATGTCAGATAGATGACCTAGCCTTGACAGAGAATTCCTACATTGCCTGACTAGTGAGGATGAAATTGTGTAGGCATCAAGTGAGAGGAGTGCCGCCTGACTGTCGACAAAAATACCTATATTGCCTCTAATGTTATGATCGTGTAATGTATTACAAGCTGCCATGATTGCAAAAATTTCCGCCTGGAAAACACTACACTCATTCGGAAGACGATACGAGATGTCTACCCCAGGTTCGTCACAGAAGACCCCAGAACCAACACCGCAGCTCATCTTAGAACCGTCTGTGTATATCCTAATGTCGTATTTGTGCACGAGATTACCCCTATTCCACTCACTCCTGGAGGGAATTAAGGCCTTGAATATCTTATCAAAATCCGTGTATGGAGTAATGTAGTCAGATGGTTGGAGAACGTTTGAAGGCAACTGGCCAAGAATCCCCGCATGGCCATATATTCTCGATTTCCAACAACCGGACGCTTAAAGCCTCGCTGCGCTGCAGGCAGAAGTGGCCATTATGTGAAGGTCAATTGGCATAAGGTGCAATATAGTGTTCAGTGCCTCTGAAGGACTAGTCCTTAGTGCACCTGTTATGCCTATGCACGCTGATCCCTGAACTTTGTATAGTTGGTCTACGACATACTTCCTTCTAGTTGCAGTCCACCATACAAGAGATCCGTAAGTAAGAATTGGACGTACTATAGCCGTATACATTGTAACGATTCTTTGAAAATGAGGTGGTATCTTGAGAACAGAGCTACCCATTAATCCGGCCGTGCTCGTCGTTGGGGGGGTGTGTTTTTTTTTTGTTCTCATATAATATAATATTATCAATTTTGAATCATTTACAAGTGATTTTACTTTAGGTAGCTATTTAATAACAAAGCAATTCATAATAACAAGAAGAAAGGAAAATGGTTAATGATACTGGTATAGCATAAGATGGAATTTGCTATACCTATCCGATACCCACCCTCCATGCTGACAGAAAACAACATTATTTGTCAGCCCAAAAAAAAAATAAAAAAAAAAAACTACTCTAATTGACCCATACCTCAACTTCACCTTTCGTAATTATAATATTAATGATTCAAAATTTCATATTCGAAAATATAAAAAAAAAATAGAATTTTAATTTATAGTATTTTAATTAAACGATAATAATTAATATGTTTTGTATAATAAATTTAAACAATTATTAATCAATTAATATTAGGTCACAAATTAATATATGAATTGGATGGACATGAATATAAAAATTTAACAAGTTTTGCATATTATAATAGGAGGTTTTACTATGAAACGTGGTGACATGAAATGTTTGTTGGGTGATATGTATAAACGTAATATTAATAGGGTTAGGTAATATTTAAATTAAATCAACAAAATTATGACAATTTCAGTAGCAATTCAAAATATTATTTTTATATAAAGTTTGAATTTACATAAATATGTATTACGTTTATATAATAAAATTATAGTATGTTTAAAGTAAAATAAGAAAAATAATGGTTGATAAAAATTTGTTAAAACTTACATTTTTTTTTTATAATGGTCCAACGTAGTCAGCAGGCGCCGGATGACCGTGGAACGTAGTTTATTTCTACTCAACCATATATTTAAATAATTTTATATGATGTGCTAGTTTAAATCTTTAATATGAATTTGTTTGTTGGGTTACTTGAGGTGTTGTAGTGTTTGTATGTAAGGGATTTAGATTACAGATTCAATAATAATTAACTTGTTAAACTATAATGTTTTTATAACTGATGATTAATTTATGTGACCATATATCAAAATTTAAACGAAAAAAGTTGGATTTAAATTAAAAACATAATTGAACACAAAAAAAATAAACACGAAAAGAATTATAAAATTACGTTATAAAGATTTAAATACAAAATTAAATTAAATTTAAGATCAAAATGAAACTATATTGAATCAAATGTCACAAAAGTTAAATACGAAACTATTTATATGTATATGATTTACACCTGGTCACCTCAGATGCTTAGATTAAAACGTTATTATGGCCAATGATTTTAATTCAAGTGAATGTTTAGGTTGAGTATAAGTAAAATCAGGTTTTTAGATTAAGCAGGATAAGACTATAGTTGAATTAATTAAACAAAGCAGGATATATATAGTTGACCAATTCCACCCCTTGTCAGGGTGGTTTCCCAATATCGATAACGCCAAAGATAAAGGATCAAAAATCTGCTGGTCAAACCGTTTAAAATTGATAAATTAATCCAGATCCGCAGGATATAAAAACAAGGCAATGGATATTTTCCTTTGTTTTCCTTTTTATACAAATGTGTATAAATCCATCATTCAAAGCCCTAATAAAAAAAATAAATCACAACTAATAAATTTCTAAATTTATCAAAATATATCCACAAGTTTTCTTACCAAAATTGTATAAAAATCTTCTTTTCGTTCCTTCAAATATAAAATAAGGATTTCCTTACAATCCTTTTCAAAATTACAATAAAAATTTGAAACAAATTTTATGTAGAACCTTTTTAATTGAATTATAATTTTCGTTTGATGAAAATAAAAAAAAAATTGAAAATCCAAAACTCATAAAAATCAATGCCAACTCAACTAACTAACTTTTAAATATTTTAAAACAAATTTCAATAAACAACTTCCTACACCCAAACTTAAATTTTAGTAAAAACTATTAATTTTGTAATAAAGAATTTATTAAGAAATCAGTTTTAATATTTAGGGAAATTGTCACCATCACAAAACAGATGAAATACTAGGCAAGCCACAGGATTTCATCTGAAAAAGGAGACAAGCAAATATTAGAATTACTAAAACCTCACACCCATATATCCTTAACATGATAAACTGCAGTATAACCACCGTTGACATCCTCGAGTTCATAATTAACCTTGCCAATTCGTCTCTTTACTACGGCTTTTACACCAGTAGGTGCAAGTTTCGCGTTGTAATTGTTCACTAAAGAGCTTTGAGTGAAATTTCGCCTTACTACAATCTGACCTACGTTAAATTCACGAAACCGGGACCTCAAATTATAGGTTTTTACATTACGTTTATAAGCTTCCTTTATCTTCGTCTGTATTGAATCCCGTAAAAGTGTAAAATTATCCTGACGTTCTATTTCAGAGTCTGTCTCCGAAAGAAGTTTTAAATTACGTAAAATTTTATAATCATGACCATGAGTAATCATAGTTTGTCCGAATAAAAGTTCATATGGTGTCCTTCCTGTTGTCTGGTGAACGCTGCTGCGTAATGCACAGTTGATGCTGGCTATGTATTCATCCCATTGACGCTGATCGTTGCGAATATATGAACGGAGAGCTTCATTTATCGAGCGGTTAACACTCTCACTCGCATTCGACTGAGGACTGTGTACTGCGGTAAACTTATGGTCAATACCAAATTTGTCAATAATTTTCTTAAACTCAGCAGATCTGAACTGGCTACCATTGTCTGAAACAATGATATCTGGAACACCATAGCAATTAAAAATTTCGTTCTTAAGACACTCTACGATAGGTTTCGCCACAAATTTCTTCAATGGCTTCAAAAACGTGAACTTGGTAAAATGATCCAGGATGATTAGAATACCTATATTTCCATTTTTGGAACGAGGGAATGGTCCAATTAGATCGATGTAAATTCGTTGGAAAGGCCTTTCGGTGTCAACTATTTGACCCATAGGTGGTCGGAGCGATGAAGTTGGAGCTTTAGAAGTTTTACACAAGGAACAATTCTTTATGTATTCCTTAACATCGGTAACTAATTTGGGCCAAAAGAAAAATTGCCTTAAACGATGAATCGTTTTTGCAATTCCACCATGTGCCGAGTTTGGTATGTCATGTGCTGCGAATATTACGTCCTTCTGAAGGTCTTCTAGAACCCATAATTTCCAACTGTCAGACTCATCTATAGTCCCAGAACTAAAATTGGTTCTTTTGTATATAAATCTGTCTATAACTCTATAATCTGGTAAAGCTGCATTAAGAAATTCATTTCTAAGACGATCATATTCTGGACTGTCGAAGGCTTTTGAGTTGAGATCAATAGATGGCATACTTTGTAACTCTACTTCCGCTACACATGTGTCATTTTCAAATGCACGCGATAAAGCGTCTGGTACTACATTGTCTTTACCTTTACGATGTTCTATCGTGAAGACAAATCCCTGTAATTTTAGGGCCCATCTGGCTAAACGACCCGAGAGATCCTTTTGTCTCATTAACCACTTGAGACTAGCGTGATCAGTTATGACCTTAAACTGATGACCTTCAACATACGCCCTAAACTTTTTAATGGCTAATATTACAGCTAAACACTCCAATTCTGTGATTGAGTAGTTTCTTTGGGCTTTGTTTAGTTTTTGCGACATGTATGCTATTGGTCGTTCGTTCCCTTCATCATCCAATTGAGCTAAAACTGCTCCAATCCCACACATGCTTGCATCACATTGAAGAATGAACGGCTTGTTGAAATCTGCATGTACCAACACTGGTGCAGAAGATAACATGGTTTTAAGTGCTTCAAAGGATTTCTGGGCCTCATCTGTCCACACAAAAGATTTACGTTTTGATAGCAATTCTGTCATTGGGAAGGTAACCGCTGCATATTCATCAATAAACCGACGGTACCAACCGGCCATGCCGAGAAATTGTCGGAGTTGTCGTACCGTTTTGGGTACAGGGAATTCCGAAATAGCTTTTACTTTTCCTGGATCCACTTTTAATGATCCTTCTCCCACAATATATCCCAAATATTGTACCTGACGAAGACAAAAGCTGCTCTTTTTCACGTTTATTGTTAGATTCGCTCTTCGAAGTTGGGTTGCTACTTCTTTTAAGTGCTTTATATGGTCATCAAAATCTTTAGAAATTATGAGTAAGTCATCGAGGTATACAAAAACGTTCGATTTTAAATAATATGGAATAACTTGGTCCATTAGTCTACACATTGTTTGGGGAGCGTTACATAATCCAAATGGCATTCGTGTAAATTGATATAAGGGACGATTTGGAATGGTGAACGCTGTCTTAGATTTTGATACTTCATCCAATTTTATTTGCCAAAATGCATCTTTGAGATCTACTTTGGAAATATAATAAATTGGAGGAAGTCTAGAAATTAGTTCGTCTATGTTCGGAATTGGATATGCGTCTTTCGTAGTCACCGAATTTAATTTCCTACTATCTAAGCAAAATCGTACTTTACCAGGTTTAACAATTACAACTCCAGGAGATGACCACGGCGATGTTGGACATTCTTCGATTACTCCTAAGCTTAACATTCGATCGATTTCTCCACACAAGAGTTTTTCTCTTGCGGGAGATATTGGATAATATCTCTGCTTTATAGGAGTTGCTTCGCCAGTATCGATATTATGTTCCAGTAGAATTGTACAGCCAAGTCCATCACGTTCTGAATTTGGAAAATAATCGATTATTTTCTGCAGCTGTTGCATTTGAGAAGGAGTCAAGGGTATTTTATTCGAAGTTTCCTGAGAACTGATTTCGTTGATGTGATTCATTGTTACAATTTGAATATTAAACTTGTCCCAGAAATTCATACCGCAAATGATATCCTGAGTAATAGATGGTATCAATAAAAACTCTGTTAACTTCTTCTGTCCATTATAGTCGATTTCCAAAGCCAATGTTCCCAACACTCGTTGCATTTGTCCGTCAGCTGTTTTCACGTTTGACATTTCATGTTTATAGTTTCCATTCTCCAACATTTCATTACACAATTCACCTCCAATGACATTGACATTTGCACCACTATCCAGTAATGCAAAACGCTTCTTATTTTGTATGTTGAGGAGTATATAAGGCCTATTATCATTCGTTTTATTCACCAAAGACGAAATTACATATTTTCTGAATTGTTTCCGTCGTTTATAAAACTCCCGAATACGTTTCGCCGATCTATTATGTTTATGTTCCTTCACCTGTTCATTAAAAATTCGATTCCTAACTCGATTGTATTCTTCAAGACGGATATGAAAGGGTCTTTGTAAAGGGTGTATTTTGGGTAAATCAAGTGATATATCCGGTAGTTTTGTTCCATCAGGTAGGTTTGTCTCAGCAGGTAAAATTTCTTTGTCGGAATTCGTATTAAAATTTGAAGAATTTGTACCATTTAGTTTTGTTTCGGATATCCGTTCTTCAATGCACGGATATCCCTTGTGGAGTTTTTCTGACATTTTGGGCAATTGGGCTTGTATACATTCTTCGTCCCGCAACCGTAACAGAACACTATACGCGGCTCTAAACAATCGATGAATGTGTGACCAATCTTGTCACAATTCCAACATTTGCCTGACCTTACAATTAAACACACTTCCGTTTCCTTTTCAAGGGAATCATCTATATCCGTTCTAGGATCATTAGCAATGACTTCTGACACCTGAGTCTTTTGATAAGGTCTTTTGTGTGAGCTAGACGAAGAATTGTCTTTAACGAACTTCTCATGTCTCCTTACAGCGCGTCTTAATTGAGCTACTCGATTAATTTCTAGGTGTAGGAGCTCATGCCTCACTTCTGGTCTTAGATTTCGCTGAATTATTTCACAAAGTTCGTTTTCGGATAACGGAGTTCGTAATCTGTCGCAGAGAATCATAATCGCATCATAATAGTCGTCAAATGACTCGTTGTGTTTTTGCTTCCTATGATGAATGTCATCCCTAATATCAAAATCAGTATTATAGTCTTTGTACTGTCTTTTTAAAGCGTCGCACAACTCGTCCCAGTCTATAATATCACAACTACGATGAAAACGCCAAAACCATTTTAAAGCTTTGCCCTCGAACAGAATATGGGAATGCTCGCACAATACATCAAAGTCACCTTTCAAATTGGCATTGGTTAGGGTGTTAACTCTATATATAAATTCCTCCACTGTCACTTCAGACGTATCACCAGTAAAGCGAATTCTCCAATTCCGAATTAAATTCAACATTCTCTCGGAGTTTCTATCAAAACCTCTGCTAGTATTATCAAAATCACGATTTTGTCTATCATTCCTAAAACCAATACTTTGGTCATCATGACATCTACTATGAACATTTAACCGATCTCCTCGATCCTGTTGTCTGACCTGTGCTTGATTTTCCAAATTCAAATTACGAAATCCATCCGCAACCATATGGGAAACTTCTTCTCTAAATCCACTCAAGGATTCATCTACAATCCTACGAACCTGTGCATAATCATTTCTATATTCACTTGCCTCTCTTCGCGCTTGTAATCGTGTTCTAGGTCTTCCAACTGAATTGGGAGGCCTATCTCCACTTGCTCCTTCATCCAAAGTCAAGGTAGCGTTTGCTTCCTGCTCTACGTGAGCTGGGATATTTCCACAACTACGAACTAATGGCATATTAAACAACGACAATGGCAAAAAATTCAAATCCAAGTACAGAATATCAAAACTATCAAGTAATCAAGAATATTTTCCTAATTATCAAAAGCTAAATATTTTTTTTTTTTCAAAAATTTAAATAAAAGTTCGGAACGTCACAAAATATGGAAAACAATACAATGTATTATAACTACTTGGTGAAGTTTACTCGATATGGGTACAAAAAGATAAATAAAAACAAAAAGAACATAAAGAACTGATACAAAATAAAATAAAATGGAATACAAAAATAAAATAGAATATATTAAGTAAAAATGTAAAATAAAAAAACTCTATAGTAACGATCAACAACCATTAACCCATAAAAGGCAAGAAGAAAGGAAAGAAAAGTAATTACTCATTATTGTTGGAAACTTTTGACATAAGCCAATAAGAATAATATCCAAAACAAAAATGAGTAAAATAGAGGGAAATAGGGATTGATTATCCATTGTAGGAAAGTAACCGATTTAGAAACAATTACTTTAATCCACACATCAGGAAAAACCAAACTAAATAACAAAAAAAAATTTTAGTAGACAATAAAAAAAAACAAAGGAAAAAAAAATAAAGAGGAGGGAAAGAGCCAAACGAGGATTGAGCCGATACGTACCAGAACAACTTCTCGAGTTCGAACCCAAGCCCTGACAACTAATGCTATACTATATGTCAAACCGGGAATTGATCATCATTTGACACAATGAAAAATTACATCCACAGTAACAGAAAATAAAACAAAAGTTATAAGAAAAGTAAAGAAATAATGTTATATATATGTAATTACCACACACAAAAGATTCAGAGGCCCTCAGCATCTAGATGTAGTTGCACAATAATAAATTTTAAAGTAACGATCACTGAGGCCCCACGTTGGGCGCCAAAAATCTCTGTAACGATTCTTTGAAAATGAGGTGGTATCTTGAGAACAGAGCTACCCATTAATCCGGCCGTGCTCGTCGTTGGGGGGGTGTGTTTTTTTTTGTTCTCATATAATATAATATTATCAATTTTGAATCATTTACAAGTGATTTTACTTTAGGTAGCTATTTAATAACAAAGCAATTCATAATAACAAGAAGAAAGGAAAATGGTTAATGATACTGGTATAGCATAAGATGGAATTTGCTATACCTATCCGATACCCACCCTCCATGCTGACAGAAAACAACATTATTTGTCAGCCCAAAAAAAAAAATAAAAAAAAAAAAACTACTCTAATTGACCCATACCTCAACTTCACCTTTCGTAATTATAATATTAATGATTCAAAATTTCATATTCGAAAATATAAAAAAAAAATAGAATTTTAATTTATAGTATTTTAATTAAACGATAATAATTAATATGTTTTGTATAATAAATTTAAACAATTATTAATCAATTAATATTAGGTCACAAATTAATATATGAATTGGATGGACATGAATATAAAAATTTAACAAGTTTTGCATATTATAATAGGAGGTTTTACTATGAAACGTGGTGACATGAAATGTTTGTTGGGTGATATGTATAAACGTAATATTAATAGGGTTAGGTAATATTTAAATTAAATCAACAAAATTATGACAATTTCAGTAGCAATTCAAAATATTATTTTTATATAAAGTTTGAATTTACATAAATATGTATTACGTTTATATAATAAAATTATAGTATGTTTAAAGTAAAATAAGAAAAATAATGGTTGATAAAAATTTGTTAAAACTTACATTTTTTTTTTTATAATGGTCCAACGTAGTCAGCAGGCGCCGGATGACCGTGGAACGTAGTTTATTTCTACTCAACCATATATTTAAATAATTTTATATGATGTGCTAGTTTAAATCTTTAATATGAATTTGTTTGTTGGGTTACTTGAGGTGTTGTAGTGTTTGTATGTAAGGGATTTAGATTACAGATTCAATAATAATTAACTTGTTAAACTATAATGTTTTTATAACTGATGATTAATTTATGTGACCATATATCAAAATTTAAACGAAAAAAGTTGGATTTAAATTAAAAACATAATTGAACACAAAAAAAAAAATAAACACGAAAAGAATTATAAAATTACGTTATAAAGATTTAAATACAAAATTAAATTAAATTTAAGATCAAAATGAAACTATATTGAATCAAATGTCACAAAAGTTAAATACGAAACTATTTATATGTATATGATTTACACCTGGTCACCTCAGATGCTTAGATTAAAACGTTATTATGGCCAATGATTTTAATTCAAGTGAATGTTTAGGTTGAGTATAAGTAAAATCAGGTTTTTAGATTAAGCAGGATAAGACTATAGTTGAATTAATTAAACAAAGCAGGATATATATAGTTGACCAATTCCACCCCTTGTCAGGGTGGTTTCCCAATATCGATAACGCCAAAGATAAAGGATCAAAAATCTGCTGGTCAAACCGTTTAAAATTGATAAATTAATCCAGATCCGCAGGATATAAAAACAAGGCAATGGATATTTTCCTTTGTTTTCCTTTTTATACAAATGTGTATAAATCCAACATTCAAAGCCCTAATAAAAAAAATAAATCACAACTAATAAATTTCTAAATTTATCAAAATATATCCACAAGTTTTCTTACCAAAATTGTATAAAAATCTTCTTTTCGTTCCTTCAAATATAAAATAAGGATTTCCTTACAATCCTTTTCAAAATTACAATAAAAATTGGAAACAAATTTTATGTAGAACCTTTTTAATTGAATTATAATTTTCGTTTGATGAAAATAAAAAAAAAAATTGAAAATCCAAAACTCATAAAAATCAATGCCAACTCAACTAACTAACTTTTAAATATTTTAAAACAAATTTCAATAAACAACTTCCTACACCCAAACTTAAATTTTAGTAAAAACTATTAATTTTGTAATAAAGAATTTATTAAGAAATCAGTTTTAATATTTAGGGAAATTGTCACCATCACAACATCCATTTAACTATGCTGGGACTAAGTCCCCATTTTCTACCAAACATCTTACGACAGGTGTAATAGGCCACCGTTGCCTTCTTTACCCTGTGTTGAGTATTTAGTTTCCATGACAATTTAGAGTCCAGTATAATGCCTAGATATTTTGCATTGTTTGAAAGGGGGATTTCGCAGTTTCTCAACATTGGAAGTTTGAAGCTTGAAATCTTGGTCTTCGTCGTGAAAAGTACAAGTTCCGTTTTGCTCGGGTTTACCCCAAGACCGTTAACTGTGGCCCAGTTGTCGAGCAACCTCAAAGCAGTGGACATAATCTCACTGATCACGTCCGGAAACAGACCTGGTACGAGTATCACCACATCGTCCGCATAAGCAACAACTTTTATACCCCTACTGTCTAGATCAATGAGAATCGAGTTAATAACGATAAGCCACAGTTGTGTAGAGATTACTCCTCCCTGTGGAGTGCCTCTCTCAACTTGCTTAGACTTAACGGTATTACCAAGATTTGCTGTGACTATTCTTGAATTCAACATGGTAACTATCCAGTTCTTGATATATTCTTCAACATCTAGGTTAGTCAGAGCTTGCTGAATTGCAAGAGTAGTCACATTATTGAAAGCACCCTCTATATCTAGAAAGGCTGCCATTGTATATTGTTTAAATTCGAGAGATCTCTCTATAACCCTTACAACCTCATGCAGAGCTGTATCTGTAGAGCGACCCTTAAGGTAGGCATGCTGACTGTTTGAGAGCCATATCGAACCCTCAAGGCGCTGCCTAATGTGAGCATCAATGAGTCTTTCCAACGTCTTAAGTTGAAAAAATGAAAGACTAATTGGACGGAAATCCTTCTCCTTCTCATGACTTCTTTTGCCAATTTTGGGAATAAAAACGACCCTGACTCTCCTCCAGTTAACCGGAACATGGTTGAGGGATAGACAGAGCGTAAAAATTCTATGAAGCCAGGGAATGATATGCCTTTTTGCACTTTGTAGCATCTTTGGCAAGATACCATCCGGCCCAGGTGACTTGAATGGTGCAAAACTGTCAATCGCCCATGATATCCTGTCATAGGAGATGATGTTACTATCAATATTGGATAGAGTCATGCCTACATTTTCAATAACCGTATCCATAGTAACATCCTTACAGCCTGGAAAATGCGTATTCAGTAGAATGTCAAGTGATTCTGCTGAGGATTCGGACCAGGAGTCATCATTCCCCTTGATATAAGTGGGATTGGATTGCCCCTTGGCCAGAGTTCTGCTAAGTCTTGCAGAGTCTCTTGTGTTATCTATAGATTCGCAGAAGCGTCTCCACGAGTCTCTTTTTGCGATTACTATAGCTTTCTTGTAAGCTTTCAATAGATCACGATATGGTTGCCATGATTTACTATTATAGCTAATGTTAAAGGCCCTACGAGTTTCTCTGCGAAGTTTAGATAGCTCCGAATTCCACCAGGAGGAGGGAAGGTTTTCTTAGCCTTAGTGACTGGACAGGAAACTTCAAAAGCTTTAACTACAGTTTTACTAAAGTTTTCCTCCAATCTTTCAAGACCAGTGATTGAATCTTCTACAACTGGCATATTCCTAAGTTAATGTTTAAGGATCCCATTAAATTTGAACCAATCAGTCCTTCTTGGGTTCCTAAATTGTATTTTTTCTGTCGAGTTCTGAAGTCTAATTTCGAAAAGAATCCAGTTATGATCAGAGAATGCCCTTTCACTAGATACTCTCCACCTATCTACTGATACCTTAGACCTATCATTAATGAGTGTAATATCTAATACTTCCTCCCATCCATTATAGTTGTCCGAACTCGGAAAAATTAATGTAGGCGTGTTACCAGAATTACATATACTTAGTTTGCTGGAATTAATGAAATCAAGTAAAGACTCACCCCTTTCATTTGTTTCCTTGCTGCCCCAGATTGAATGCCTTGCATTAGCATCGCAGCCCAGGATAATGTCCGATGCTCAAACAGATGACATCAGAGTACTCACCTCGACTGGAGGAGCTGTTTTGTCGTGTGCCATATAGCTGGAGGCAATCAAGAGGGTACTGGTGCCCGGTAGCTCGACCCTTGCTGCTGTAAGGTCCTCTGAACTAAGCTGCGTACAGAGAAAAATGTTAATAGATTTTTTGGCAATAATACATGATCTTGGTCTACCATTGTTTCTTGCATAGAGTATATTATATGTTGAGGCCGGGAGACCCTTCACGTCCAGGTTTGAAACCCAGGGTTCTTGCACCAGCCCAATGTCCAGGTCCTCTTCAGCTAAGAGTACCCGAAGGTTATCTGTAGCACATTTCGAGTGCTGCAGATTTATCTGCACTATCTTAAGCGCCATTGTTAGTATCTGGGGGGGTTTCGATAGCTTCATGTCTGTGAGCAGAGAGCTTGCAACTTCAACCTCATCCGCCTCACCGCTACCTGTTCCTTTGAGCCGAAACACCCTGACCTTAGCGTCCCTCACTACGAAGAACAGCTTAAAACCCGCCTTCTCAAGCTCCACTGAGCCAGATTCGGTGATGGCGAGGATAAGGCATGTGTGGCCTTCGCCTTGCTCAATGCGGATGATGGACCAGTCATCCATGTGGATGTTGGGGTTCTGCAGCTTCAGACAGTCCAACATCTTATGTGCATCGGTTGCCATCTTTGGTAACCAAATACGTGCACGCGGTCTCATCGGAATATCCTGAGCAGGGATCAGTTTAAGGCTTAAACCCTCCCATGCGCCACTAATATTAGCGATGCATTTGCTCAGAAAGTCCTTTGAGAACCCGTCCATGCATTTGATCACCCTGTATCCCCGGTGAATTTCACCAGAGTCAAAGCGAGGTGCCGTACCAGTCCTATTAGCGATCAGGTATTCCATAACGAGCTCAGCTAATTTGGACTCGATAGCACCCCATTCTGTTACTACAGGATTGATGGCACCGTCTTCCTCTGTCGCCAGAGCCATTATGAGATGGTCTTTAACCACCTCGTTAAAGGGTCGTCTGGCGGATGTGGTCGTCGTAGATGTGGGTCCCGGAGCGGCTTTTTTATCGGCAACCTTTCTCCGTTTAGGCGATTTTTCACCCTCTGTTTGAGAGCGATTTCGCTTGGCCCTTTCTGTTGTTAAGGCTGCTGCCTTTGATGTGCTGGGTACTGAATCTAATGACTTTTGATATTCATCTACCACAGCCTGGTATTTGGCGCGATCAGCTTCATCACGCTCATGAGGAGCACCTCTGGCAGCATTCTTGTCAATCTTATCAAGAATGAATATCGCCTTGGTGTAGCGAGACTTGAGGATGTCTTTCTGACTCTTCCTCTTCTTTCGTTTCTTCTTCAATTGATCGCCAGCCTTGGCATCTACTTGAAGAGGAGCTTTTGTCACGTTTATTGTGGTGGTCAGCAGAGTGCTGTGTCGGTCACCCACGCTGTCCTCCATTGCAACCAAGGTCTCTTGGCTAGAAGCCAGTAGGTCGCCTTCTGAAGAAGAACTGAGATCATCGGCGCTCTTCAGGGAGTTTTTGTTGTTTTTGTTGTTTTTTGTATTTTCTTTATTCATTTTTGGTCCCACGAGTAGGCACGTAAGGGGATGGACCATCCATGCAGTGACGGCGTACATGGACTAGGCAAAATACTCATTACAACCGACCCGTGCCCTGGCGTCGGAGGGAAGCTGTTCGCGACTAGTTTCTTTAACCACTAACTAGCCATTCAGGTCTTCGGCACTGCTATTATCCACCTTGACCTTAAAAGTGGGGATAACCCTTGGTTATGTTGGCTTTAAAGCTGCTGCCTTCTGACTTGTTCCGGCTAAAATTAACCGATTCAAGTTATAAGACATACACTACAGCTAGCATTTAAGCCACCACATCACGACAAGATGGTTATCCAGGTGGGTTCACACATATATAAGTCTTAAGGTTAATTATTTCATTTTATTAAAGCAAATTATAACATTAAGAGGGTTACATACAGTGGGTGGCCAAATTATTAGTTACACTTATTAATTATGATTCAACCGCTTTTAATACGTATATAAATTTATTTCTTGTACCAGAACTACTGGTACAATACTGTTAAATATTTTGTGCAGTGTCAACAATGATTGGTGACATTTGAGTGCAGTTGTAGATCATTATCTGTCATTCTGCTCTGAAATGTGAAATATGCAATTTTGATTAAATTGATTAAAGTATGGCATCACGATGAAGAACTAAAAGAAAATGTTCAAAAATGCATTCAGAGCATGCCAAAAAGTGGTGCAAGCTGTAATTGATGCCAAAGAAGGTTCTACGAAATATTAAGATTTTTTTTCAAAAAATTTTGTAATATTTCTTTTCCTCAAATATATATTTTTAAAACAAAAGAATTTATTTTTATTTGAATCACAAACACTTAATTTACTTAAAAGAACAAATAAAAGGATAAATTTCCGCTATTTTAAAACGTTATACGGCTTCAAACTAAACAATTTTTCATGTGTAACTAATAATTTGGCCACCCACTGTATTTTATGAAATAAAAAATTATACCTTTAAAGTAAGTAATGTATTTAATAAGACATCTATCAGATTTGTTATTTTATTTAATACTTGTTTACAAAGTTTCCAGTCTATCCCATTATTAAAATTTTTGTCCGATATGCACTTGCTTCAATTGCATTTTTCGAAGTTTTTAGGCAATTTATCAATAACATCAATCAGAATTTATAGACAATAGATGTTCATAAGGAATTCTCATATACGTACTGCAACCCCATATCTGATGTTTTTTATGTTGTTTTTTAGTTTAAGAAATGACTACCTCATTCCCATCTTTATTTTCCACCCAGTACGTACACTTTTCTAAATTCTTTCTTTATATAATTCTCGAGACAAATTAAATGCTTCAAATGTTTGATTGTTTTTTGAGATTAGTTTTGTTTGGTAAAATTCATTTATATATGTATATTGGGTGTATAACTTAAAAATGCGGGATTCGTAACAGATGGTCCACTCCTACTATCCAACCCATAAAGCTCTTGTATATAAAGTTATTGACATCAATTTCAACCAAAACACCCTCACCTTATAATAGTGATTACCTTTCTTTATATTCAGTTGTAGTGAATATGGAAAAATGTTTTAAAGTAAAATTGTCTTTCAAACAATATGTATAGAAAATACTAATAAAATTTCCACTAAGACTGAATAAACAAGTAGGAAAGTATAGTCGGTCAAGCCCGACCACCGTACACCCAGTATATGTAAATCAGTTTTTCAGAAATGTGCGCTATATGGGAGATTAAGTTTACTTTTGCGCCACTTTGTACAAACCCTGTAAATAATGGTAAGAAAAAGGAAATTCAATAAAACATCAATTATAAATGGTAAAAAAATAGAAACATTTAAAATATATTATATTGTGCGTAAATAAAATTAATAAAATTTACGCTAAACTGAATAAGAAATACTGCATAATATAATTATGGTCTTAACAACAGCGTAGTTTTGCACAGCCGAATATAGCAATCTAACTTGTTTTTCTTTAATCACATGTAACATTGCAAGTTTGTTTTTCATTTTTATTTTCCGGCTCATGTTAATAAGCTAGACTTGGCAATGCAAAGTGAAAAAATTGTGAAACAATTTCTGATCTAGGGTGCATGTCAAAATCCACTTTGTATTTCAGTAATTTCTATCACAATGTGAAATATGCTAAAAACCAGATATGTGCATGCATGTATCTGCATATGTATTTAGTAGATTTATATATTGTTTGTCAAAGGAAACTTTTAAGGTATCAAGAATGAATATACACAAATATTTATACGTATTTTATTTCAATATTTATGTTTAACAAAAATTTTAATAATTCATAAGTTATGAATGAAGTCTTGTTGCTTTTGCGCTTTAGGCGAAAAGAGATGTCTATATAGCGTTTTATTTTAGACATGAAAACTTTCAAAATAAACATTAATATCAATTTATATAAGAAGCTGTGTAAAACAAACAAATACATATGAATGTATGTTGCTTTTGTATCTGTGTATTGAATAATGTACAAGGCCAAATAAGTATTTACCTGTAAAAAAATAATGTAAATTTCTTAAGTCTCTGATGACTGTAATACAGTTGTTACATGTGCATTAATTTCGAGAAGCAGTAGGATGTGCACAAAATTTATGATGGAAATTATTTGATTTATTTTTCAAGTTGTTTTTATTAACCTTAACAATATGGTTTTTGAAACATTGTACATAAAAATGTCAAATATATTTATGTACATATGTATAGTAATGTCGGGTTTAGGAATATTATAAATTAGGGCTGTTATTTGTGGATGTCAAATTGATAAAGAAAAACAAGTTACAGCACTATAATCGGATATGAATTACGGAAACTGCACTCGTATAAAGACTAGAATATTCGTACTTAGCGCCGATTATATGGATTGCGAACATGTATTCAAATTAGTTTTATTCAATTTTAGTGTTTTATATATTCTTAGAAAGACAACAATATATAAAAATGCAGAATTTGTTTCAAATGTTTAAAAGTTAAATTGATTCAATTAAATTGGCTCACTGGAAAAAACTATAAACTTAGTTTAGATTTTTAACATCTACTTTACAACTCAATCATTAAACCTATATGGTGTTATGAAATCCAGCTATGGGGAAAAGCCCCCTGGTATATAAAAAATTTGAATATTCATTAAGACCTAAACGTGCCATTGGTAAAAACTGAAATCCAAAAGTATTCAATGAAATATTTAAAAAAGCTTGAAGTAACCCAAACCCATTAGCCCGCAACATATTAACGATTAATTTTTTAATTTTTATTTTAAAAATTATTTTTTTTTTTAATTTTTTCCAATTTGGGCCCTTTTTTCTCAAAAGAAAGCTAATACAATTTACTTTAAGGCCTTTATAATCGCTTAAAGGGATGCGAGGGGGATATCTATCAAAAAAAAAAATAATTTTTAACTCAAGAATAGGATTTTTCAACATTTGGCACATGTATCATTTTTGCTAGGACTAATAGGTGAAAAGTTACACTCATTTTAAAAAAAACTCTGTATGACCAAAATGGACCAAAATGTCCAACTTTGACCCCCTCTAACTCCAGCAGTTCTTGACTGATAGAGTACTAACCTTGGTGCAAATTTCATCCAAATCGGAAGACATCGATTTTTAAAATTGGGTCACTTGACGTGAAATTCACCATATACATATATATGTACATGATCTGTGAACATTTTTGGATCGGTGCCGTTATAACAGATTTATACGTATTTAAGTGATTTTCGGAAGTGGACTTTGTATTGGAATAATGATCAAGCATGGACCGAACTAATCAAATTTAAAAATATCGTATTTTGATGTAAGTTCTCCTGAACCAATTTTGATGATTTTCAATAGTAAACTGCTTATGAGGTTTTTTAAACCTTGTTGATTTTGGTTATGTATTTTGGAACATGATAATGTTTTACACAGTCGGCTCAATCGACTTACGAATCATTGCTTTATCAGATGACTATTTTTTCAATGTTACACACAGAATGACAATCTTATTAGAAATAATATTTTAATATACATACATACATTAAAATTTGTATAACAATAATGTCATTATAAAATAACTTTATTTAACTTACATAAATAATAATATTATTACATTAACTACTAATGTTAAATTGGTAAATACACAAAAATTCAGCAATTTTTGTGGTGGGATGTACAGAAATCGGAGAGTTTACGTATGTAAGTTTACTTATATTTGTTCATCAAAAAAGTTAGTATATCAAAATTAGTCGATATACACAAAAACATTTTTTAAATTTCCCCTGCTGTGGGACGTTCTAATACCTGAAAATATATATTTGTTTGTGCATATGTACACAAATATATCATTATTTCTATATACACAAATACATACTATACACATTTAGATTAAAAACAAATTTTTGTTTTTCTAATATAAAATGACTTTTGTTTCATTTAATCAAAACAAATCTCGTTTTCTAGTACAATTGTGTTTTTGTGCCCTGAAAATTGGTTTTTCTAATGTACACAAATCAAGCAATATGCAAATGTACATTTGCAAAATGCCCAGAGACAAAGAAATACCTTAAAATCTTTAAAAAGTATAAAATTAAAAAACTGTTGTCTTTATTTGTTAGTATTTACGAGTACTAGAATAAAAACGATGATGGGAAAGAAGTATAAACTCACACACAGATAAAAAGATATAGTTGAGGTGCCACAATTTTCAATTTATTTGCCAAATATACATTTGGTAAATACATGCGGGATTGTATTCGTTTGAATAAAGTATATTAGGGAAGTATATTTTTGAGCAAAGTTTTATTCGAAAAGTATTCCGAGTCTATCTAAAAATGTCATTCCACAATTTGTTACTTCAAAGATATTCGATAGTATTTATCATATACAAATACTAACCAGTGTGTAATTTTTGTGTATCAATAATTGAACCAAATATCTCACCTGTGATGGACATTAGCCTTCTTCTGAATATTACAGTCACAATAAATTTTGTGTAAAAAAAAAATTCAAATACTAGAATGCAATAATATAGCTTGCTGTATGCTAAGTGCATGAAAAATTTAAAATTATTTTCTGAGTCGTCCGCCCATCCGTTTGGCTGACTGGCTGGGTGTCCGTGTAAACCTTATTCGTAGACAACAGGTCGCAATTTTTAAGATATTTCGATAAAATATGATACATGTGATACTGGTTGAAATTGGTCCATTATTTCACCCATACAAATTTCCTCCCAAAATAGGGTTTATCGGTTATTTATGTTTGATTTTTGCGCGTATGCCAACAAATTTCTCCAGAAATAAATTGCACATGAAGCCTAATCTCATTAACAAATTTTTTGCAGATCGGTCCATAATTGGCCATAGCTTCTAATAAGAACCGCTGCCGAAATAGCCTGTTTCAAATATACAAAAATCATTTGGCACAATTTTGTGATGATCGGTCCATAATTAGTCATAGATCTCATATAAGGCCCGCTTCCCAAAATCTGTTAATAATGTAAATCTCCAAATAAAATTGGACACAAATAAGTTTCACATAAACAGAAATCATGACAAGTAATGTTATAACGATCAGTCCATAATTAATCAAAATTCCTATAGAAAACACCCTCTGTAATTCACGTTGACCTCTATAAATCTTTTAAAAATGTAGTGGCTAGCCTTTCTTGAGCGTAATATATTATGTTTGTTTGATAAATCTGTTCCAATAAAAACCAAAATAGTGGGTCAAAAAAATAGACCATGGTTTTCACCATATATTAAGCAAGCCATTAAGCAAAGAGACTTAGCTTTTTCTCGTTGGAAACGGTTTAAAACAAACGATCTACACGTTGAATATTGTTCAGCAAGAAAGACAGTACACAAAATAATTAAGCAGGAAAAATCTAAATTTTACACTGAAAAATTCTCCACGGCTCTGGGATCAAAGAAAACCTGGGATATTGTAAAAGAAATTGGTGTTGGTAAATCTAGAAATTATGACCCTGTTTTTATTGTACCAGATGTTCTTAATGAAAAATTTTTGAATATTCCTTTTGTAGAAGCTGATATTAGTTTTTACAATCATAGCCATAACAATCGTGAACCTCATTATAACTTCTCTTTCGATTGCGTAGATCAGTTCGATGTTATAAGGAACTGTATGTTAATAAAATCAAATGCAGTTGGCGTCGACGAAATTCACCCAAGATTCTTTAAAATAATTCTTCCAATAATATTGCCCTATGTTACACATATATTCAACAATATAATTACCACTAGTCATTTTCCCTCAAATTGGAAAAAATCTAAAATTATACCAATACCTAAAACTAAATCAGAATATAGGCCAATCGCTATTTTACCCTTTATGTCCAAAATATTTGAGAGGATAATACATAGTCAGATATCTAATTTCGTAAATGATCATAATTTGCTTAATGATAAGCAATCTGGGTTTCGGCAAAAACACAGTTGCATAACTGCTCTTGTAGATGTTGCGGAAGATATAAGAAGTGAGATAGATGAACGAAAAACCAATATTTTAGTACTTTTAGACCATTCGAAAGCTTTTGATACAGTCGATCATAACGTCCTATGTTATAAACTACAGCACATGTTTATGTTTTCTACAGCCGCTACGCAACTAGTATTTACATATCTTACCAACAGGCATCAGTATGTTCAAAGTGGTAACGATAAATCAAATTTACTACCTGTTATGAGAGGTGTACCGCAGGGGTCAATTATTGGGCCTCTACTATTCTCGCTTTATGCTAATGACCTGCCGAGTCAACTTACGCACAGTAAAATCAGAATGTATGCTGACGATATACAAATTTACATCATTTATGCATTTGATTTCATCGTGATCGGACGTGTTTTTATTGACTCGCTTAAAATTGCAAAAAAAAAAATATAAAATAATAAACAAAAAGCAGTATACATAAGTGTCTCAAATAATTTTGTTATTTTTTTTTTCTCCTAAAAACAACATTATGTATAAAAATCAAGAGTACTTGTCAGCTAAAAATGCTATTTGTAAGGCATGTAATAAGACTCTGCCTATAACAGGCGAATATGTTGATTGCAATAATTGTGAGAGTAAATATCATTTTTCTCCTTGCGCTACACTTTCCCAGTCAACATATTCAATTATGAGTGCAGAAAAGAAAGCAGCATGGAAATGTCACAACTGTAGAGGTGAAAAAGGTCGTAGTAAATCCCCTAATAACCTGTATCAAGAAGTTATATATAAAGAACAACAACCCCAACAAGCAAGCAAACACCAAAGAGATGAAGAAAATAATGATAATCACAAATGTGAAGAAAATACCAATAAACGTATTAAAAACTCTATAAATTTAAATACAGTCAACGATAATTTAAGTGAACTGAAACTGGACTTACAGTCCCTTAAAACTTCTACATCAAGTGAATTAAGTGTCATCAATGCAGGTATAAATCAACTAAATAATAATATTATAGCCTCAAACAATGCAATAAGAGAAGAAATGGCAAATGCATTTTTAAAATTAACGGAATCCATGACAGCTCTTTCAAAACAGGTCAACGACCTTAAACAAGAAAATGAAAATAAAGAGATACGCATTAAAGAGTTGGAAAACAAACTGAACTCTATGGAACAAAAAATGTTAATTAAAAATGTTGAAATTAAAAACATAAGAGACAACAACATAGATCCAATGCATGTAGTTAAAACAATTGCAGAATCTGTTAATGTTAACATTCAAGACACAGATATAAACAACACATATAGAATTAAAAAAAATGGTACCATTATCGTCGAATTTTGCTCTTTAACTAAAAAAAAAGAGTTAATGAGTACAACTAGTAAACATCGTTTCAAGGGAGACTTATTCAATAAATGTGAAGATCAACAAACAAATAATACTGTGAATACAATAAATCAGAACAACAACATCATATTTGTAAATGACCAACTTACTGCACATAATAGGCAACTTCTTTGGCAAGCTAAAAATAAAGCAAAAGAATCATGCTGGAAATATGTGTGGGTTCGAGATGGGATGGTGTTTGCCAAGAAAAATGAAAATTCATCTGCAATTTTATTACATAATTCATGCGACATAGAACTTATTGCTTAATTTAAAAACATTTATGCATTTATAAAAATAAAAATATCAATAAAAATCAAAAATAAAAATAAATTTGAAAATATGGACAACATAACAAATGAAACAACTGATAGTTTTAAACAGATTAAATCAGAGCTATTAAGTTATCCTTTATCAATAATCTTCTTAAATATTCGTTCCATGCGTAAAAATTTTAATGCATTTATTGCTACAATTCGAAACATAATTTCTAGAATAAAAATCATAGTTCTAGTTGAAACTAACATAAGTGATGAAGAGTGTTCATTATACTCTATTAGTGGGTTTAACGCCACTTATAAAAATAGAGAACAACGAAGCGGTGGAGGGTTGGCTATTTTTATTAAAGACACAATACAATTTACATTAACACCAACTAATACAATAACATTGGAGACAATTCAAATAAATATAGATATAAATGAAGACACAACGCTCTTAGCAATATATAGGCCACCTTCTCTTAATGTTAGGAGATTCACGAAAGAGCTAGACGACTTAATAAAAATGCAAAAAAAGCAGAGAAACATAATTGTAGTTGGTGATATGAACATAGATTTACTAAAACAAAATTTTACAACAACATGCTATTTAGATATGCTTTCGGCAAATGGTTTACAATGCTTAAATACTCTTTGTACAAGAGAAGATATAAACAATAACACAAAAACTTGTATTGATCACGTATTTATAAAATCCAAACATATTAATGTACATGCACATACAACAGTCGTAAAAACAACAACATCTGATCACTACGCTCTCTTTTGCTGTCTTTCTGATATTAATAATAAAGGCGAAGAAATCGACAATATAACCCAGCAAACAAAATTGTGTAATAACAAAATAAACCATTTTATACGTAATACAAATTGGCAAGATTTTATTAATCACTCGGATCCGGAAATTATGTTCAACGAAATTGAAAATAAATTTAAAAATATATATAAAAACTCAACTATAACTATTAAAAAAAATAAAAAAAGAACACCTAGTCCATGGATATGTCAAAATTTAATAAACTGTTGTGAGATTAGGGATAAACTTTATAACAAATGGAGAAGAAATAGAAATAACAAAAATTTTGAATATTGTTGCGATTTTCATTTTAATTTCTGATATTAAAAGATTTTCATTGCAAATTTTCTTGTGAAACACACTGTCAAACAAAAAAATAAATTAAGGTTGGTGGCGTAACTTTTACCTTTTCTCATGCTATATATTTTTTTGCAGTTGTCTATCTTTTTGATTCTTGACTCTCTCACTCAATCAGTGTGTATACACATGTATGTATGTTTGTAACATTTAAGTTGCGCTCATTAAGATCACCAAATTCATTACCATATATGGTAATAATTCTGTTTTACAGATTTACATTTGTTTGTCCTTTTCGCACGTATGTACCATCAAATGTACATAGTGTTTGATATCTATTCTATTTTGTTTTTCTTACTACGCAATATATAAAAAAGAAAAAAAAGCGCACTTAACGATCTTGCGAAGATTCTAGATCGGAAGATTAAAGTGACGGTAGTTGACAATAAGTCTTTAAGTCAATAAGAGTTAAAAAAAAATTAATTTTTCAAAACGAGTGAAAAAAAAAAGAAGAAAAAATTGCAAAATTACAAGGAAACTTATTGAAATTTGAACGTGGATGTTTCTTCGACCCACCGTTTTATTTTGTTTGTGAAAACACCAAAAGGTTGGTTCCAAACCAAAACTCCATTTTCAACACGTGATGGTAAATTCTGATATGGACCCGTAAATTACCACGTGAACTTCAAATCTTCCAATATGACGCCTAATTCCACATGTGAATAGCTTTGACGTAGCAAATCTCGATTCCCGTAAAGTACACCAAATCACGTATAAAATTATCATGCCAAATTAATTTAAATAACAAAATTTTTCTAAAACTAAAATAATATAAATCTTCTGATTTAAAAGATTGAAAATAGTAATTACATTTAATTGAAATTTCGTATTTAAATAATATGTATTAATATTACTACACAACTACAAATATATTATATAATCAAAACTAGTCTTAAACCTAAAAAAATGAAATTTTCACCTTAAAACATCTTTTAAAAATTAAAAGTAATCTAAAATCAAAAAATAAACAATTGTTACACAACTTTTATAATATAATTAAACCCATTATTTCTAAAACTCGCTATTTTCTAACATTGCACAATAATTATTATCTAAACTAAATAATTAATCTAGAATATATATAATGAATTAAACAATTAGTTAAAATAATATTCTATGTAAATCTTTAAAACCTAAATCTAAATTATAAAACCAAATTACAACAATATGTAAAAGGTATTTAAAGGTATTATAAAACAAACATAAATAATCAACATGCAAATGAATTAAAAATATCAAATCAAAACAATTATTTTAGAATTAAAGTTAAAATGATTTAATACCTTTAAATATCTTAAACTTATATTTAAAATTACTAACTAAGCTTTTCTAGTGTAAGTTAAAGAATCTTTATTTTACTTTATACTTTTTTTTTACTAATCAAATGCATACTCCAATTACAAAAGAAAAAAAATAAATAATAACAAATTCTTTTTTAAAGCAACAAACAACAACAACGTCATCAGTATGCTATGATTGCTGGGCCCTTCGATCGGAACGTATTGAAACGAAACTTCATATTTGGTTGTGAGTAAAATGTAAAGCTTTATTTTGTTTCTTTTTGTAATTATTCATCAATAGCTTAATATAAGTATTTCTCATTTATTTGTCCGATAGTCCGATTCTACCTTGTCCCCATTCTCTTTACTTTTATTATTTTCTTAAATTAGTTATTTTCTTCATCTTCATTCATGTTTATTTGGTTATTTTTTGAATGAGTAATTTTTTTTTGTTTTTACTATGATTTTTTTTATACTACTTATTTTCTTTATTTGAATAAACATTAATTCTAATTTGTATTTTTAAAACAACATAAAGAAAAAAATGCAATCTTAATTTATTTAAAAAGGGAAGGATAGACCAGTCAAATGGTTACTTTTGTAAGTAGGTAATATGTCATATTTTAGGGACAGAAGTAAAATTAAGGGTATATGAATTCTGTCAAGGCGTCTGACATATCTATAGTCAGAAGGGTGGGAAAATTGCACCCAATGTGCTTAATATCTTGCACCAATATTTTTTTTTGAAGTTTTAAGTTGTTGAAACATATATTTTTTTTTTTAAATACACTCTGTGGTATATTAAGGCAAGAGAGTGTATTATATGTTTGCGTCATGAAATCGGGTTAAGAACAGTATAGACCACTGAGCTAGCCAACATCAAAACTTGCCCTTAACCAAGTGCTTTTTTTGAAAATAAACACATTTTTTTCAAGACAAACATTCAATGATTTTTGTTATTCTTTCGGAAACGACGCGTAACATATATGGCGCCCAACGTATAGGCCTCTGCAAAGTCATGATATAAAAACTGTACAAAATATGGTATCTAATACTAATGGCATTCAGTTAAGGACCTTGCAAGCCAATACAAAGCTCTAAGGAGCAAAGAAATTAAAGTTGAGACAAATTAAATTTTCTATAAAATCTATTGACATTGGTTAAAAATATTCTTCAAGTCTAGAACTTGCAAATCTCCAGCTAAAATGCTTAATATCTTTTATTAGTCATAGTTTTCATTTGAGTTACAAACCCTAGAATCTATTTGCAATAATTAGAAATTATGTGTTTGACTAAGTATATAACCAATTAAAGTTCTTCTTTTTTTTTAAATAGTCCATGTACTAAAATCCACTTTTGGTCTTGTTGCATTTAAAGTACAAAGATAAAACTACAGTGGTGCAAAATTTCAATAAAGTCCATTAGAATAACATTTCTGATTTGTGTTCAATGTTGTATATTGAAAATTTGCGTCACGAAGTAAATTTTTTTTTAAAAAAGGTAGACATGTATTTTGTATATAAAATACATTGCATTTTTCTTCAAATGACATATTATTTGTACATTAGTATATTTTTGATCTTGGTTTATCTTTCCCAATTATTTATGAAATTTGAATTGCGAATCTTATTAATCTGTGTTGAACTTTAACCTTAAATATAAAATTTACTATTAACAATATTTACTTATATTAACTATATTTTTACTATTCTAAAACTTTATATATTGACAATTTCACATAATAAATAGTACAGTACATGTGGAAAAATTTATGCAAATAGGACTTCTGTTTCTTTATTCAAAATTTTTTTTTTTTTAATTTAAACTCAATCGTGTATGTTTCCTTATCAAAACATAAATCCAATTTAATGAAATTTTCTCTTTATTAGAGCTTTATCCTTATAAAATAGATATTTTTTTTTATAAAACTTTCCATTATTAGTTATAGTAACATTTGATAATCTTATTAAGAAGATATTTTTATGTTTATTCGTAATGAATACCAGACAGTCTTCGAGGGGAAATTTAAGTAATTCTGGAGTTCGAGGGCGTAGTAGTTCATCCGCATCTCGAAATAATATTTCAATCGAACTACCAAGCTCGGATTCCAAGACACGTCCTAAAGTAGTGCATTCTCCTACTGCCAATACGACAAATAAAAACAAACCCATTATAAAAACCCAAAGCACAGATAGCTTAAATATATCCGCTTCTGCTCCTAGACCCGCCGAGGAAATACAAAGTTCAAGTAGTTTACCTACTTGCTCACTTTTCAGAGATATAGAAATAATGGATAATCCAGAACTTTCAGCACAAGCTCAGATGTTTGTTCCAATTAGTGGCAGAGTTTCAGCTACTGGAACAAATCTTATGCCTAATCCCCAACATGAACAATCTGGCAGCCAAAAAAATAGGGCCCCAGTCATTTCTAACAATGATATTACGAATTCCAGTATAAATACACCCTTCGATTCTCTAATTGCTCTCATGGAGCAAACCATGAAGAACACACGTGAAGAGTTTAGAAGGGAGCTTAACTCTATTAGAGATAGTGTTTCTCAAATTGGTTCTGTGAATCAACCAACTACATTTAGACCAGATTTCCATCAAAATGTTGCAAGTTTTAATACCCCAATTTCAAATAATAACTTTTCATCAAACAACCGAATTGATTCTTATCAAAATGTGGATAATAACGTCAAACTAGAGAATTGGAAAATCATTTTTGATGGGTCGGGATCAGTTTCAGATTTCCTATTTAAAGTTGAAACACTTAGCTCAAGATCCAAGTGCTCAGAGGAACGCTTGCTCTCTAACTTTCACGTCCTTTTAGAAGGAAAAGCTGAAAACTGGTACTGGTTATTTACCAAACAAAACAAAAATGTCAATTATCCTCTACTACGTCATGCGATTACAAAAGAGTTCGGTCATCTTGAATCTGACCACGATATTTTGTTGAAAATTTCTCTTCGCAGACAACAATATAAAGAATCGTATGATGATTTCCATTGTACAATTGTGTCAATGAATCTCAGACTCCAAAACCCGCTCCCGGATGTGACATTGATAGACATTCTAAAGAAAAATTTGAATCCCAACTTGCGCTTTTTACTATTTAATGCAGAAACCAGAGACATAAATCAATTTCGGGATACAGCACGAAGAGCTGAAAAGGTCATTAGAGACACAAAAATTCAAAATCCCACTGGATTATCTCGAAACCTAAGTGAAATTGAATTCCTTTCGTCTGAATCTTTAGATTCTGATCTTCCAGATCCACAAGTTGAAGCAATAACTTATACGTCAAGAAAACCGAAGTACGATTATTCCAATATTCAGTGTTGGAACTGCTCTCTGTTTGGGCATTCGTATATTTACTGTTCGCAAGAAATAAAAAAACCATTTTGTTTCAAGTGTGGTAACAAGGGCGTTGTGACCCCAAAATGTCCGAATAACCACAATCAGGGAAACAAACAAATGGGCGAAGTGAATACCGGGGACACTCGTCCATCCCAGAAAACCCCGAGTTCAAACTAAACTCGAACACTTTTGAAAAAACTCATAATTGCCTTGATAAGTCTGAATTCACGAAACATAACTCAATATGTACACAAACTGATTTTTCTTCTAATATTTCCCCCTTTTTTTTAAAAACTTCGCCTGTAGCCAGAAAACCTAGTTTAAAAATTATGAAATGTAGACTTCGATATAAAAGAAGAAAACATTTCAGGAAAATCTTAGAATCCACCTTGATCCACGGATCAGACGACCGACCGTTTGCTAAGGTAAAGGTTTTTAATGAACCCTTAATTGGCTTGCTTGATTCTGGGGCGAACGTTTCAGTTTTGGGAAAATCTTGTTTGTCGTTTTTGAAAAAAGTTAACGTTCCATATAAACCCATAAAGTCTTCAATTAAAACAGCTGGCAATACTAAACAAGAAGTTATTGGTTATTGTACTTTGCCTATTTTATTTAAAAGCGTTATCAAGAATATCGATTTTTACTTAGTTCCGTCTCTGACACAAAATGCATATTTCGGCATAAATTTTTGGCGAGAATTCGCTCTTGCCCCAGACATAGTTTTCCTAAATTCGTCACATATCTCTGAACTGTCTTTAGAACAAATTGAAAATGAAAATTTTCATAATCTTTCTCCTGAAGAAAAATTAGATCTAGAGAAGATAATTCAAGAATTTCCATGTTATGAAAAACTCGGCCTAGGTTGCACGGAACTCTTGGAGCATCATATTGACACAGGTGATGCGGTTCCAATCAAAAGCAGACACTACCCACTGTCTCCGCCCAGACAGGAAGAAGCCTATATGGAAATTGAGAGGCTATTAAATATGGGGGTTATAGAAGAATCCAATTCACCTTGGTGTTCACCTGCCATTTTAGTCAGAAAACCTGGCAAAGTAAGACTATGCATTGATTGTAGGAAGCTTAACTCGGTCACTAAGAAAGATTCTTACCCCTTGCCACACATAAACGGTTTACTGAGTAGATTAAAGGACACTTTTTTTATAACTGGTTTAGATTTGAAAGATGCATTCCTACAAATTAAACTTACGGAATCGTCCAAAGAGAAAACGGCTTTTGCTATCCCAGGGAAACCCCTGTATCATTATAAATATATGCCCTTTGGTCTCTGCAACGGACCACAAACCATGAGCAGACTCATGGACAAAGTTATTCCGTCACGTCTGAGGGAAAATGTTTTTATATATTTGGACGATCTACTCGTATGTAGTCCAGATTTTCAAACCCATATGAAACTTTTGTCTCAAGTAGCTCAATGTTTAAAGTTTGCCAAACTAACCATAAATATTGGTAAAAGTAAATTTTGCCAAAAAGAAATTAAATATTTGGGCTACATTGTTGGGAATGGCTGTCTTAAGGTAGACCCTGAAAAAGTAAGATCCATTGCAGAATTCCCCTTACCAAAGACACCAAAACAAGTGCGCAGGTTCATTGGCATGGCAAATTGGTACAGGTCCTTTATTAGTAACTTTTCTGATATTGCCGGCCCTCTCACAGATTGTCTTCGAAAATCTCAAAAGCCTTTTAATTTGACTGATGTTGCGAAATCCTCTTTTGAGAGACTTAAATTGGCCCTCTCGACAGCACCTGTATTGTCACAGCCTAATTTTGAAAATGAATTCGTTATACAGTGCGATGCATCTAAGGTTGGTGTAGGAGGTGTTTTGTTTCAACACGACGACAATGGAAACGAGCACCCGATTTCATACGTCTCACAAAAATTAAATAAGTCGCAAAGTAACTATACCGTTACAGAATTAGAATGTCTGGCGGCTGTAGTTTGTGTAAACAAATTTCGCCCATACATTGAGGGTCTCCCTTTTCGTATTTTAACGGATCACTCCTCTCTAAAGTGGCTCATGTCGCAAAAAGATTTGAGCGGACGACTAGCCCGATGGAGCCTTCAGCTCCAAAGGTATGATTTCGTTATCGAACATAGAAAAGGACGTTTGAACGTAGTGCCAGACTGTCTATCGAGATTAGACATTGATGAGATCTTTGTATCAAATGAGGCTTATGAAGTAGACTTATTAGCACCAGAGTTCAATACTGAGGAATATGAGGAGCTTAAGAGAACTGTAACAGAGAAAAAGGATTTGTTACCTGATTTAAAAATTTCTGACAACCTTATCTTTAAACGGGTAAAGTTTAGGCAAGGTGGTGAAGAAGATGAAGAAGAGTTATGGCGACTTTGGATCCCAAAAGCTCTTATCCAACAAGTTGTTCGAACAGCCCATGACTCGAAAACATCATGTCACGGAGGCTTCCTTAAAACCTTGTCCAGAATTCGTCAAAAATACTTTTGGCCGACAATGGTCCAAGATGTAAAGTCCTTTGTTCAAAAATGCGATATTTGCAAAAGTATAAAGTCGACAAACCAGATCACAAGACCTTTAATGGGTAACCAAATGTTGACAAATAGGCCTTTTGAAAGGATATATTGTGACTTTCTGGGTCCTTATCCATTGACGAAAGCAAAAAACTCTACAATTTTCATTTGCCTTGATCACATGACAAAATTTTTGTTCCTTAAACCGCTTAAAACAGCTACAACTTCAAATATTATTTCGTTTTTCCAAACTGAATTGTTCCCCATGTTTGGCGTTCCAAGGTATGTCCATAGTGACAACGGGAAACAATTTATTTCAAAGGAAATGTCAAATTTTTTTAAACTATTTGAAATAAAGCACATTACAACTGGGTATTATGCACCTCACTCAAATGCATCTGAGCGAGCTAATCGCGAAATTGTAACAAAAATAAGATGTTTTCTGAGAGATCAGAAAGAACATGGTGAATGGGATAAATATATTCCCCAGATCCTATCCATTCTAAGGAGTGACTACCATTCCTCTATCAAATGTTCTCCGTACTATGCAATGTTCGGCCAGAATATGGTGTTACATGGCTCGACATATGAAATTTTAGAGAAACTTGGATGTATGTCTGGCGAAGATGTTAGTATTCAGAACAACGTTGATAAGTTGACAAAAATTAGGGTGCAAATTAGAAAAAATTTAGATATTGCTCATGAAAAGTCAAGCAAAAACTATAATTTGCGAAGCAGACCAATAGATTTTAAAGTAGGTCAAATTGTTTTTCGGAAAAACCACGTACTTAGTAACATGTCGAAAAGGATAAATAGAAAATTCATGCCAAAGTTTTTGAAATGCAAAATAAGAGAAAAGATTGGAAATAACTTATATGGTGTAGAAGATCTTAAAGGTAAATACATTGGTAAATTTCATTCTTCTGATTTGAAAACTTAAAAAAATTTTACCCGGCCTTCGTGGATCGTGCCCCACGTACCTTAAGAATAACAAAAATAGCTTTTTAAATCATCTTCAAGAAAATCGTTTTACCGTTCGTCCTAAAAATGATTTATATTTTCAGTTCGAAGCAGTTTTGTTGCGATTTTCATTTTAATTTCTGATATTAAAAGATTTTCATTGCAAATTTTCTTGTGAAACACACTGTCAAACAAAAAAATAAATTAAGGTTGGTGGCGTAACTTTTACCTTTTCTCATGCTATATATTTTTTTGCAGTTGTCTATCTTTTTGATTCTTGACTCTCTCACTCAATCAGTGTGTATACACATGTATGTATGTTTGTAACATTTAAGTTGCGCTCATTAAGATCACCAAATTCATTACCATATATGGTAATAATTCTGTTTTACAGATTTACATTTGTTTGTCCTTTTCGCACGTATGTACCATCAAATGTACATAGTGTTTGATATCTATTCTATTTTGTTTTTCTTACTACGCAATATATAAAAAAGAAAAAAAAGCGCACTTAATGATCTTGCGAAGATTCTAGATCGGAAGATTAAAGTGACGGTAGTTGACAATAAGTCTTTAAGTCAATAAGAGTTAAAAAAAAATTAATTTTTCAAAACGAGTGAAAAAAAAAAGAAGAAAAAATTGCAAAATTACAAGGAAACTTATTGAAATTTGAACGTGGATGTTTCTTCGACCCACCGTTTTATTTTGTTTGTGAAAACACCAAAAGGTTGGTTCCAAACCAAAACTCCATTTTCAACACGTGATGGTAAATTCTGATATGGACCCGTAAATTACCACGTGAACTTCAAATCTTCCAATATGACGCCTAATTCCACATGTGAATAGCTTTGACGTAGCAAATCTCGATTCCCGTAAAGTACACCAAATCACGTATAAAATTATCATGCCAAATTAATTTAAATAACAAAATTTTTCTAAAACTAAAATAATATAAATCTTCTGATTTAAAAGATTGAAAATAGTAATTACATTTAATTGAAATTTCGTATTTAAATAATATGTATTAATATTACTACACAACTACAAATATATTATATAATCAAAACTAGTCTTAAACCTAAAAAAATGAAATTTTCACCTTAAAACATCTTTTAAAAATTAAAAGTAATCTAAAATCAAAAAATAAACAATTGTTACACAACTTTTATAATATAATTAAACCCATTATTTCTAAAACTCGCTATTTTCTAACATTGCACAATAATTATTATCTAAACTAAATAATTAATCTAGAATATATATAATGAATTAAACAATTAGTTAAAATAATATTCTATGTAAATCTTTAAAACCTAAATCTAAATTATAAAACCAAATTACAACAATATGTAAAAGGTATTTAAAGGTATTATAAAACAAACATAAATAATCAACATGCAAATGAATTAAAAATATCAAATCAAAACAATTATTTTAGAATTAAAGTTAAAATGATTTAATACCTTTAAATATCTTAAACTTATATTTAAAATTACTAACTAAGCTTTTCTAGTGTAAGTTAAAGAATCTTTATTTTACTTTATACTTTTTTTTTACTAATCAAATGCATACTCCAATTACAAAAGAAAAAAAATAAATAATAACAAATTCTTTTTTAAAGCAACAAACAACAACAACGTCATCAGTATGCTATGATTGCTGGGCCCTTCGATCGGAACGTATTGAAACGAAACTTCATATTTGGTTGTGAGTAAAATGTAAAGCTTTATTTTGTTTCTTTTTGTAATTATTCATCAATAGCTTAATATAAGTATTTCTCATTTATTTGTCCGATAGTCCGATTCTACCTTGTCCCCATTCTCTTTACTTTTATTATTTTCTTAAATTAGTTATTTTCTTCATCTTCATTCATGTTTATTTGGTTATTTTTTGAATGAGTAATTTTTTTTTGTTTTTACTATGATTTTTTTTATACTACTTATTTTCTTTATTTGAATAAACATTAATTCTAATTTGTATTTTTAAAACAACATAAAGAAAAAAATGCAATCTTAATTTATTTAAAAAGGGAAGGATAGACCAGTCAAATGGTTACTTTTGTAAGTAGGTAATATGTCATATTTTAGGGACAGAAGTAAAATTAAGGGTATATGAATTCTGTCAAGGCGTCTGACATATCTATAGTCAGAAGGGTGGGAAAATTGCACCCAATGTGCTTAATATCTTGCACCAATATTTTTTTTTGAAGTTTTAAGTTGTTGAAACATATATTTTTTTTTTTAAATACACTCTGTGGTATATTAAGGCAAGAGAGTGTATTATATGTTTGCGTCATGAAATCGGGTTAAGAACAGTATAGACCACTGAGCTAGCCAACATCAAAACTTGCCCTTAACCAAGTGCTTTTTTTGAAAATAAACACATTTTTTTCAAGACAAACATTCAATGATTTTTGTTATTCTTTCGGAAACGACGCGTAACAATATGAATATAAAAAATACAGAAATTACTTGAATAAAAAACTAAATTATGCAAAAAATCAGTACTATAAAAACAAGTTTTATGAAAATAAAAATAATATGCGAATAACATGGCAAATAATAAATGAAATTATAGGAAAAAAATCTAAAAATAATGATGAAATTATAATAAAAAGCTTTAAAGACAAAAACTTAACAGAAATATGCAATAGCTTTGCAAACAAATTTAAAACAAATATAGAAAATATCTTACACGACTGTCAAATAAAAACAATAAGTGAAACAAACGCAACGCTAGTAAACTCTTTCCATTTAAGAACTACTTTTGATGAAGAAATTTATAATATTATAAGAACCTTAAACATAAATAAAAGTCCAGGTGTGGATGAAATTCGGCCAGTTGATCTCAAAAACAATATAGATATAATGACACCAGTGTTAACGCATCTAATAAACTTAATAATTGAAACAGCTAAAATACCAAATAAACTAAAAATTGCATATGTACGACCTATACACAAAAACGGCTCAAAGGCAAATTTTGAAAACTATAGACCAATCTCGATATTACCAGTTGTTGAAAAGATCATGGAAGAGATATTATGCAGGAGATTAACAGCATACACAAATAGAAACAAAATATTAAGTGAAAACCAATTTGGTTTTCAAAAAGGTAAAAATATTAATAAGCTATTGGGCAACTTTGCAGACTATATCAACGAGCAACTGAGCAAAAGTAATCACTGCCTTACTCTGTTTGTAGACTTTAGTAAAGCATTCGACACGTTATCCCATGCAAAATTATTATACCTGCTTGATAAGATTGGCATAAGAGGACACTGTAACGAATTTTTTAAAAACTATTTGTTATTAAGAAAGTTTCATGTTAAAGTAAGAAACAATATCAGCGATGAAACTATTATGGATCATGGTGTTCCACAGGGATCAAAATTAGGACCATTGTTATATCTGTTTTATACAAACGAACTTATCAATAGATTATCAACAAGTAAGATATTTGCCTATGCAGATGATACTGCGATAGTAGTTGCACATAAAAACGTAAACGAAGCTACAGTAATTATGCAGCAACAGTTAGACACCGCCATTAGATGGTGCCACGATTATGGACTAATTATAAATGCATCGAAAACTAAACTAATGCATATCAAATCCCCCAAACACAGATACGCAGATATAAAAATAAAATTTCATAATATGGAATGCCTTCACAAAAACACAACGAATAATATTTCCTACAATGATGATCAGTGCAGCATAATAATTGAAATTGTTAACACATATAAGTACCTTGGAGTATATGTCGACCAAAACTTTAAATGGAAATACCATGTAGAGGAAACAAGGAAAAAGCTGAGGAAAGCTTCTTATATGCTTCACCATTTAAGTTACTGTTCAAACAACGAAGTACTAAGACAAGCATATTTTTCACTTGCAGAGTCACATATTAGACACGGTATCACAGCCTGGGGTAACTCAGTATACTGTAATAAACTTCAACAAACCCAAAACCAACTTCTAAAAATTATAAAACCACAAAACAACAGAATAAATAATCAAATAATGCAACACAACCAATCGGAAAGTTTCAACAACATAGCTAAAGATCTACATGTACTTAATGTCAACAATATATATAAAACTACGTTAGCGATTGAATTCTTTAGAGACAGGAGATTCTTAAAAAAAATCGAACATACCTACCAAACAAGACGAAATACGGAAGGAAGATACAAAATCAAAAAATTTCACAACGAATATGGGAGAAGAACACTTGCAACAACTTTGCCTACTATTTTCAACACTTTACCAATAGATGTCATTTCGAAGGCTGAGAACATAAACATAAGAAAAAAAATTCTAAAGGATTATTTTATATCAAACTAGCAATGAATTTGTATTTTGTTTTCTAATATTTTAAATTTATCCTTTTTATTTTATCATTAATATATTAATAATTTTCACAAATTTTAATTTCTAGAGAATAATATACATTTATTTTTTTATTAATTTACCTACAGACAAGCCGCAATGGCTTCGTATGGTTTAATAATGAAATGTAATTTTTTTTTTTCTTGAATAAAAATAAATAAATAAATAAATAAATAAAATAAAGTTGTGATTTATCTAAAATTGAACAGTGTGTCTTAACTCTAAATACTGAGTTAAAACATATTTATAAATGGGCTACTGCTAATGGTCTTAGTATCAATCCAAAAAAGTCTAAATATCTTCTAATCCAAAAACGGACTACTATAAGTGATCATATACCGGATATTTTTCTTAATGACACACGTATAGAAAGGGTAAACTCGGCAAAAAATCTTGGAATTATCTTTAATAAGAACCTGACATGGAGCAATCATATTAATTATGCATGTGGCCGTACGTATTCCATGCTTAGAACTCTCTGGCAAACGCAGTATTGCACACCTGTCAAAATAAGAGTACTTCTTGCAAAAACCTATTTATTGCCAGTTCTGATGTATGGATGCGAATTATTTGCCAAATGCGATACCGCAAGTACAAGAAAACTAAACTCAGTTTACAAAAGTATTGTGCGCTATGTATATGGCGTGAAAAGGTTTGATTCTGTTTCGCCTTTTACGGCAAAACTATATGGTATTCAGTTTGATGCCATACTCAAAACAAGAGTACTCCTGTTCATGCACAAAATCGTGTATACCCAACAACCACAACATCTCTATAACCGCTTAACCCTATTGAGTTCTAATAGAGGAAAGCGAATCTTATTGTTTAGACATCATTGTTTAACTTCTGATTGGCAATTTTTTCTTAATGCAATCCGGCTTTGGAATCTACTCCCGCACAACATACAAATAATAAGTAACGCACTGAGATTTAAAAAATGCATTATTGATTTTTTTACATGTTAATTTGTTAACTAAACACTTTTCTTTTTCTTTTTTGTTTTCTTTTATAAATTTATAAATTAATTAGTTTAAACACTTTATCTTTAAGAATTATAATTTTTTTTTTTTTTCTTTTTAATGTTTCTGCTAAAACAATGTTCTATACTGCAATAAGAGACTTTAAGTCTTGTGTATAGAATTGGAAATAAATAAATAAATAAATAAATAAATAAATAAATAAATAAATAAGTCATGCCACTACATTTTTGCATGATCGGGCCATAATAGGTCACAGCTCCTATATAGAACCCATTTTAAAAAATCTGTTTTTACACATATAGTGGGTGTAGGGTATTATATGGTCAAGCTAAACCGACTATGCTTTCTTCTTACTTGTTCAACTTGAAATTTTTTTTTAAGGAACAGTTTTTACCGTATGCTTAAATATTTTAAAATAAAATATATATTTTTGTATTCTATTTTGTATTAAAGTTGATACTCGCACCTTTAAAATTCCATTTTTTTTCCTTTATAAAAGTTTCGGATTCGGTATTCGGGCAAAATATGGCCGAAACCCGAATATTGTCTAATTTTTGGCGTAATCCGAAACTCGGTCGGACTCTAATTATGTATATTGTCATATTATGTTTTCAGTTTTACAGACCCAAAGTAAATATTAAACCTGCATTTATGTAGGTTGCAAAGAAATTCAAATAAATCCATATATATATGTATATGGGTATTCATGCATTTAAAATATTCTTAAGAACTTGTTTTTGTAATTGTATACGTATTCGTTCTGCAAATCTGCTCCAGTTGCTAAAATAATATTGTTTGTCTAATAGATTTCAACACTCACTCACTTTCAAAGTCTATTACAACTAAACATATACGAGTACATATACTGAAAGCTATTAGCAAAGGTATCGATTTCATTTCATTTAATTAGTATAATACCGGAATTGGTTTTCTTTTTTGTTAAATAAATAATTGAGATAATAAATTCTTTGTCGGGTAGTAAAACATTGTTGTCAAACATTTTCACATTTAATTATTAACATTCAGGCATGTGATGGAAATCGAAATCGAAAACGAATGAGTTTTAGAAGTAAATTTTTTCGTAATATTTCTATATTGAAAAACTTTTATCACATAAAATATAAAGATATTGGGCTACTAAAGAGAATCTTTAAACAAAAATTTTAAAAATTAGATTATAAATGTCTTAAAATGTATTTCCAAAACTGATTCGATTTCGATTTCCATCACATGCCTGATTAATGTAGAGTGGATTATTTGGTAACAATTTTAAATAAAATATTTGGTAAACAAGTTTGAAACTAACTATACGTTAAACACAATAGACCTTAAAATAAACAAGTTAGAGTATAATATTCGACTGTGCCGAATCTTAAATACCCTTTACTTAAATATCATAAGAAATAGAACACTACTACTTGTTTTTCGGAAGTGGTCCTTATATGGGAACAGTGACAAATTTTGAACCGATTTTCATAAAATTCGGTACAGAGAGTTTCATATATATGAGGATATATAATATCGAACTGGACTTTGTATGGGGAATATGGTCAAATATATGGTATCTATACTCGAACATGGACCGAACTAAATAAAATTTCGTTTTGCGATTTCTTCTTGCATGAAACCTAATTTTGCTGAATTTTGAATTGTATTTCAATTTTATAGGCATTTAGGTATCATTGATTCTTATTTCGGGAAGAAATTTGTGTGAGGGCTATGAAAAATTATGGACCGATTATTACTATTTTATTATAAAACTTCGGTTATACTAAACCGATTTCACTGATTTTCAATACCAAACTGCGCAGAAGAATTCTAGATGTTTTTTTGTAAACATTGCTAATTTTGGTTTCGTTTTTTAGACGAGAGAGTGTTTTACACAGACAGACAGACGGGCATAGTACAATCGAATTGGAATTACACTAGGATCAATAATATACATATATGTATACTTTGTTGGATCTTAGATGACTTTATCTTATATATACCTTCCACTACCACAAGTGGTGAATATATTTGTGCAGTGTTGTAAAAAATAATAATAATTTTAAAATATCCGTAGAATAAGAGCTATCTATAATATTTTCAATTAAAAACGGGTATAACTCATGTTCATGAGTATCTTCTCGAATAGCTTCGATATATTCGACAATAGGCTGACGGGTCTATATAATTCTACTTTGTTGTTCACAAGGGAGCTTGCATAACACAGGTGTTTTAAGATTTTTATTGGCTCGTCATAATGAGTAATCTGATTGCGGAGTTGCGTCCAGACTTGCTAATTATTTATTTAGTGATTCAGTTCTCTGATATTCCAAGAGCTCTTTAAGCCTTTTTATGCAATCTTTTAGCTTAGTTTTGATTTGGAGCGATCTGTGCAATTGCCACTCTGAGCACTCTGAATCAACGTACATATGTACATATATTTCTATTAAAAGAAGATATTTTTGTAATTGATTCAAAAATATATAAAAAGTAGTTTTAGGAATTTTTAAGTGGCGAATATTAATGTAGAGTCTTTATAAAATGTGCTAATTTCAAATGTATAAAAATATTTTATTAAAGTACAAATAATAACAAAAATGCAACAAAAAAATCAAGAAGATTATAATTTGATCCCTTTGTCCCATAAATATTTGCAAAAAACACAAATATATGTATGTAATACATATATTTGTCTATATAATTCATACTATGTATACATACTATGTATATGGGACAATTGAACAGTTTCATTAGTTAAAATGCAAAAATTAAAAACTTTAAAAAAAAGCTGATCGGCATTTCATTATTTCTCAACACTTTTACGATTTATTAACAAAATAAAAAAAATGTTTTCTGTTTATTTGACTGTATAAAAAAAGTTAGAATGCTGTGCGAAATCTTAAATATTGTTTACCTAAATATAATGAGAATTACAAAAACTACGCTGTTGTTAGCACCAGTATAAAATCATTCAGTATTTCATATTCAGATTAGCGCAAATTTTATTAGTATTTTATATATTGTTTAATAGACAAGTTTACGCACAATATTATATATTTCAAATGTTTTTAAATTTTATCTAATTTTAACCATTTATAATTAATGTTTTATTGAATTACCAATTTTTACCATTATTTACAGAGTTTGTGTATTCATCATAACAATCTAATATTTCCATATACACCAGGTTAAGGAAAAGAGTATAAAATAAAACGTTTTTATGGTTTTAAGGCTGGGCTTATTTTATTTGAATTTCATCTCAATAACGTTGTTTATTGTTAAAGTGGATCAATTATCTTCAAAATATAGTATCCAGTAACGTGATTTATATATTCTATTGACGTGGTTTACAAAAATTTAATGGTTGTTATAATGATACACGGGAATTTACTTTATTTGGGAGCTATAGCCAAATATGATCTGACAACCACAAAGTTCAATAGTATAATTGCCATATGATCGATATTAGTTGATATCTTGATTAAAATTACAGATCGGTATATAATGGTGTACTTATTTTTCGGAATTAGTACTATATGGGAGCCATGACCAATTCTGAACCGATCATATTATTCAGTACAGATAATTTTATGAGGATATATCATGTTGAATTTCAACAAAATACCGGTGTATTTAGTGGAAGTGGATATGGCCAAATATGGACCTAGATTCACAAAATCCAGCGGTTCGATTTTGGCATATATATGTATATGTACATATACATAAGCTGTAGAAAATGTTTGGAGCGGTTGCGTTATTTATACGTATTTAAGTGATTTGCGAAAGTGGTCTTTGTATTGGAGCAATGGTGAAACATGGACTGAACCTAAATTTTGTTTTTTCATTACATTTTCATTGATTTTAAAATCATTTATATGCCATTGAGTCATATTCCGGGATGTAATTTGTATGGGAGTTATGAAAAACCGATTCGTACTATTTTCATCACAGTTCGACCTTTCATCTTAAAAATTACGTGTACAAAAGTTCTGCAATATATTGAAATAAATTAGTAAAAAAAAATATCATATTTTTATGTAGGTTGTTACACATTTTGGTCCATAACTCTGGTTCGCCTGAACCAATATTCATAATTCAATATGAATAATAAATAAAATTCAATAACAGACTGCTTATGAGAATTGTAAACGGGTTTTTTGTAAGCTTTGCTAATTTTGGTTACATATTTTGCTCGTGACAGTGTTTTGCAGAGACAGACGGATATAGCTCAATCGACTTAGAATTCCATAAGCATCAATAATATATTTTATATATTTTGTTGGGTCTCAGATGAATATTTCTTAGTGGCACACACGGAATGACAAACTTGTATACACCATATAATAATTTAAAGTAAAAAATAAAATTAAAAAAATCTTTGAGAAACTTTTGGAAATTATTTTTTTCTTCGTTTTCTAGTTTTTGGTATTATAAAAATATGAAAAACAAACATTTACTGGTATTAAGTCGTACCATTAACAATATAATATAAAAGAAAAGAATATGGTAGGTTTTACCTGCTTTCTTTCTTTTAATTAAAAATTTCAGTTCAAGATGAAAAAAATTATCTAAACATTTTCTAAAATAAAATCAATAATTTTTTTAGGAAATTAATGGTATAATATAAAACTTTCGCTTTACTTCGGATTAGGCCCAATGTTCGTTTTCGATATAAAAAACAGTTTCGGCCGGACTCTAATAACCACTGATACAAAAACCACTCAAAACAGGTATAAAAATACAGTATACCTCGGTAAATACCTCACTAAAAAATCCATAATGTTTGGTTACTTATCCGAGTATTTCAGCGTTTAAGGTATTAAACGAATTTGCTTAAATGCATTTAAGAAGGTAAATATCAGAATACTTTTAGGGGTCATTAAACATTACAATTAAATTCTGCAGCTATTTGGTGTTTTGTTTTTTTCTTTATAGACAAAGATGTTTTCTGGGGAGCCATTTCATTAAAAATGTATTTAACACTTTAAATTTAATTAAATTCACCAATTAACAAGCTCGAAATTAACAGGCGCTTGAATGAAATTCTTACACGATTGTATAGAAAGGTACTTTGGGTAAATAAACGAAGTTAAACTGACGAAAATGTCAGTAATGGGATAATTTTTTTGAGGTAATTATCCGAAGTGGGTATTTAAGCGAAAGTTATTAAAACGTGTTGTTTTGTTTAAAAAAAATATGAAAAATAAACAGGGATTTACAAGGCGAGGTAAATAAATGAAAAAGACAATTAAGCGTAGGGTATTTAACCGGGTATACTGTACTAACTTACTAGGTATCCCTTCGAATAATTATAAAAACTATTTTTAATGATGACATTTTTGAATATCAGAAGTCTAAAAATCCGTCTAGTGAAAATCTATAATATGTTGTATTAACAATTTTAATATAAAAGAAAGTTAAAAAAGTTTTTCAATCACTATAAATGAGTGCTCTGTTAGCACATTATACAAATCCGTGTAAATGTACGGCAATAATTTATAATTCTAACAATAAATATTTAATATTTATTAAATAAAATACTGAACGAGTTTTAAAATTATAGGGTCCACATTTGGTGGCGAAATGTTGGCAAAATCTAAATTATGTATTAATTTAAAGTTATTGCTATCTAAAAAGAATATAATGAAAGCGATTGCAAGCAAAATACTTATGGGATAAAAAATATCAAATATAGTATGAAACTTTTGGAAATACGATGATATAAATTATTAAAACATATTAATATATCGAATTGAAATAACTAGTATATACTGGCAAATACAATAAATAATAAAAGAAGAATAATATTGGACCACTTTGGTTTTAAATACTTCGATTATTAATTAAACCAGTGTCATACACACAATCTAACTTTCAATGGTGGTGAATTAACTGTTGAAGAAAGTGATATTGAAGATAACATTGATGATGATAACGTTGAAATAGACAAAGAACATAATTACTAAAATTTATATAAGTAATGACGGTACTACATTACATATGTACGACTTAATGAAGGATATAATTTTCTTTTATTGAAAAGTTTTAAATTATTTAATGCGCTGCTTAGATCCTCAAAATTGTTTCAACAAAAAATCCCTATTAAAATGAAAGTTAGGAGGCATAAATGGTGTAAACTTCCCAGCAAGCTATAAGGAAAATGGTTGTGTAGTTCTTAATCCAATTTTAAACGTTGTTACATAAAATTATTATTATTATTGGCAAGATCTTAGCCATAAAGGGGTGCACTTTTCCCTCCCATTTTGTATCAAACACCATTGATACTCTAAACACTCTATAATAGTTTTATTAATGTCCACAAAGAAGCTTATACTATAATTCAACATACATTTTTAATTATTTAAGTTTTAGCAATTCATTTTTATTTAATTAATGGACTTAACATTTTATAAGATTTAATAATCTTAAAACTAATTCATATTTTAATTTATAATATATATATCATTTATATTATTTTCTATAAAATATATATATATTAATTCACAATTTTTATTTTTATAAAATCACTCTTTTAATTGAATGATGCCTTGTTAAAAATTTAAGGTACATAAGTATCTATAATAAAAATAAGAAAAAGAAATAAAACTAATGTTGGTAAACAATTTAATCTTACTCAAAGCAAGTGAGAAATGAATTGGACTTTGATATAATTTAAATTTATATATTAAACATAATGCAAAAATTAAGATTAATTATTATGATCCTACTTACATAAAAATCAAGTTGTTGTTTTTGCTTTAGTAATGTACCTCTTTAATTATGCTTTAATACATTTTGTTTCAACGATGGGCCCAGCCTGGAATGAAGAGGAATGAGCTGACTGACTTGGACAAAATTGGCTTAAAGAATAATCATAATAAAGTATTTACTCTCAATTTAAGATACTTCTAAAAATAGAATAGAATTAATAATAAGGAATAAGAAAAAAATAATTATGTAGGGTTAGCCATACGAAGTATATATATTATTTCACTTAATAAAATTAGGAATTACTTAAATATGTATGTGTAGTTTTATTAGAGTTTACGATTTAAGTCATTTAATGTATAAATAAATATATATAATTTTAGTTCATAATTATTAGAATTAGATTAATTAATATACAAAAAATTTAATTTAACATATTAGGTTATTTAGAAAAATAGTGTAAATATTAGATTTTCGTTAATTATTAAGTTTAGTGTTTATATTTTAGAAAGCTATTTGTTAGAATTTTTAAATATTCTTTATAGAAAATTTATGATATATATAGTTGTTTTAAATGTTTATATTGTAATATAGAATAAAATAATCATTTAGTAAGTAATAGTTGAATATTTAGGAAAATTTTGATATAAGTAAATTGTTTAGTTATTAATTTTAATATTTTGATATTTTTAAAGTTGAGTTAAATTTAATATGTGATTATGTTTCAGATATATGTTTATTTATGATATTGGGTTTTAATACATTCCGAATAATGGTTGGGTGATGGCTTAATGGGCACGTGACTTGTGCCATCCTATGGATGTGTGCGTCCCAAAGGTATATGGAGGCAAATTTTTGCACTGGAAATAATCCAACGTGGTACTTTTATGTTGTAAAATAAATCAGATTTATAGGTCTTCCTTGGTAGGTGTGGGTATGTGATTAATATTTGTACGCTTTTTATATATTTTTGGTATATGTGTTTGTACACGTTTTTGGCAAAGTATATAGGTTATGAAGGAACGATTTGTTCCAGAATTTAGTATAACCTGAAGAATTAACCCCCTGGCCCACGATGTCGAACGATAACGTTCGCTTAGGTGAGACTTAAGACACAAACTTGATTGTGGAATAAACAAACTTGATTGAGTAAAAAATAGATACGATAAAAAGTTTGTGTCTTAAGTCTTATCTAAGCTAATCTAATGTGTATCACGTGTTTTAAATCAAAATGAAGTAAATAATAATTATTTTGTTTAGAAAAAAATTATATTAACTTTATTAATATATTGATGTTTTTGTTGCCTTAGTATTGGCTAATTTTTATACGAAAGAATATTATAAATTTAATTAAATTAAAGTTTTTTTCAATTAGAACCACTTGGATAACTTTTAATAAATCTTCACTTCTATCTCACTTTTAAAATATGCAGATTTTAACCTTTTGGTAGTCAAACTCATTGTGATCAAAGAAATGTAAACAATGTGAAGTTTTAATTTTTGTAACTATGTGACGATTTCTCGTGGGAAGTATATAAAAAAAAAGTATGCAAAATGAACGGGATTTTTTTATCGTCTCTTTCACACGTATTAAATCAATTAACAATGTTAATGTACGATTAAAAGTATAGCAATAGTACATAGCTAAAGTGTAAAAAAAAATATGTCTAGCATGCTATACAAAATATATAATATTATGAACTAGGGTTTTCAGAACATAATAAAAGTACCATAATAAGATCATAACATTAGCGGAAATATAGGTATTTTTGTCGACTGTCAGGCGGCAGTCCTCTCACTTAATCATCTTCACTAGTTAGGCAATGTAGGAATTCTCTGTCAAGGCTAGGTCGTCTATCTGACATTACCTTGTTCTGGGTGCCTGCGCATAGGAATCACTACGGCAATAAACGGGCAGACGAACTAGCCAGAACGGGAGCTGTTTTAGATATCTCCGATGTGGTCTCAGTAGCAATTCCACTGGGGGCTACCAAAGGTATCATCTTCAGTCATTTTCTTACAAAGGCTGAGTATAGATGGCGTAATTTAGACACATGTGGGATAGCCAAATTGATGTAGCCATCTTTCAACGAGAAACGTACTATGCAATTGATAACCCGGAGTAGGAAGGATATATCGAGATTGCTGGCAGTATTAACGGGATACTGGACGTTAGGCATGCACGCAAATCGCCTGGGACTCCCTTTTAACGACCATTGTCGTAGTTGTAATGATAGGGAAAAAGAGGAAACGATTGTTCACCTTCTCTGCGAATGCCCACCAATGTGTGTCAAGAGACATAAATTCATGGCAAACTATACATTGAACAACCTTGGTGAGGTAGTCGGGTCAAAACTCAATGACCTACTGAGATATCTCACAGCTACAGGTTGGGTCTAGCAAGACACGACTTTTTTTTTTTTGTACACACATATTAGCTACAGTATGCTGTACAAGACATTAAATCTGACGAGTGGTGTGGTCTTTTAAAACGGGGTCCCTTCGACTGTACTTAAGTGTTCGCACGTGGTGAACTACCACGTAAACTAACCAACCAACCATAATAAATGTTTTCATAGGCAGTAAAAAAAAATCGTTACTAATATTTCGATAGTGTGCAATATCCTTGATATTGAAAGCACTTTTCAGGAGGCTCTCCGACATGTTATTTATTTTTAAGGATATGTATGTATGTATTTTAAGGAAATGATTTTTATTTTGGTTTTGGGTGGGTGCTTGTTTTACTTATATTTTCTCTCATTCTTTTGTTTTTGTTTTTAAAAGGAATGAAAATCTTTGTACATACATAGATATATGTATGTATATGATGTATGTATGTGTGTTTATATACTTATGTATATGTACGTTTGAGTGTTTGAATTTTTAAGAAATATAAACAGAAAGTTTATTGTTGTCCTGTCCATCATCAGGAAAACAATTTCAAAAATTGTAATTTCCGTTATGCTATACGGACGAATGGATAATGTACATCAACAATAATAACAACAACAGCAGCAACAGAAACATTTTATACATTTGTGTTGCTTTAATATTAAAAAAAAATAAAAACAACAGCAACATCAAAAATTAAACACTAGCAACGCTACCAGAAACAGCATAACAAAATCAACAACTCAAAAAGTTCGAAATGCATTTGAGTTGTTCCTAGCTTACATTTGGAATTCATTTCTATTTGATTCAGTTACTTTCATTCTATAAATAGACCTGAATATATACAGTGTGGAGCACAAATCAGTTCATATTTGAGTACGTTGTCGCAAAATTAAGAAGATGCGGTTGTGTTCGTTTCGTTTGTATTTTTTCTTACAATTTGATGCTTTTAGTTTTCATTGATAAATAAATCTTTTAAATATTATTTTTTTTGATGATCAACAAAGTTGGTCGAAATATTGGAAATAAATAAAATATAATAATAATTAAAAACGAACAAGAGTTTTTATATTTTTAATAAAAGCGACCTCAAGCCGAACTAATAAAATAGAAAGATTTTTAATTTTTTTTTTTATTTTTATGAAATGACAAATGCTCCCCACTGTATATCTACAGTAGATTAATTAAGTCTAGGCATACCATGATTTCCACTAGAGATCTCTCAATAACTTTGCTCCTCCTTAACTTAAAAAAATCTAATATCGTTTTAAAGACGGATCGTGTTTTTTTTTTTTTTTTTTGTTATGACCGCTAAACACAGAAAATAATTCATATTTTATTATTTGTAAGATACAATGCATTAAAAACTAAAACGCAACGTAAATCTATGCAAAAAAAGTTTAGACTCACATGTGAAACATTTTAATATATGAGTGGTTTTTGTAAACCTAATACTTATTTGGTTGGACCTGCTTTGCCTTGATTATTGCTTCTAAGAGGCGGGGTATACTTCTTATTATGAAAGATTTTCAATTGTGTGTTATGTTTTCCCATCCAACACAAAGTGCTGATTATGTGAAGTTTTGTAAAGTTATTCAGAAATTTCTCTTGGAAACTATGGTGTGCCTAAACTTAATTGATCCACTGTATACTCGTATGTAAGTATGTGTATAGATTTTATTTTGGTAAAGAGGCCTTCCTAAAGGCCTTATTTTGCAGAGACAGGGACACCTAGCCGCATTTCGAAGTCGTTTTTATATTTATTTCGTTGGTAGTCAAGCCATTTGCATGATGATTTTGATTTTTTTAATTCTTTGTAGATAGTTTGTAGTTTTATGAATTAGGCCTTATATATGTGCATAGGTTTTCAAAAAGCTCTAATTGTCAATATTTTTAAAAGAACTTATACGTAAATTGAATTTGATTTTTTTTATAACTTAAAATTGCGGGAAACAAGCTATCATGTCTGGCCGCATATCGAATCATTCGGTACAAGTGCAACCCTTGTGATGGTCTGACCGGATTTCAGCAGCTCATAATGTATAAGATCTTTTGGCCACACAAATTTATTACCATGAACATTTGGCTTTGGTGCCGAATAGACTGATTGCTGCACTTCAGATACAATCTCTTACCCTTCAGGTTATCGTAATGGATCCATTTTTCATCGCAAGTAATGATTCGGTGCAAACATGTTTTTCCTTTATAGCGTTTAAGCTGCGTTTCAGACATGCAATTTCGTCTTTTAAGGTCTCTCGGCTTCAATGCTTATGTATGAATCCTGCTGCTCGCAAACGTTTTAAAATTGCTGCTTGAGTAGCTCCTAATTATATTGCTTGATCTTGTTGAGTTTGACAGCAATGGCTCTAATTATTGGGCTCTAAACTTTTTTAGCTGGTCCGAATCGCATTTTTAAGTTATACACCCAATATTTTCAAACATAATTTGTTACTTGAATCGTTAAAAATTACCAGGGGCCAAATTACCGCATTCGATATCGAGTAAAATTTATCGTAATTTTCTTATTTGAGATTATGGCATTCGATATCGTGCAAGAAATTTAGTACATTTTATCATAATTTCGATATGGAAATCATTTTTCGATACGATAGCTCATTCGATCACGAATGCGGTAATTTGGCCCCAGCTTTTTAATTGTTATTTGTAGAAATAGCTCAAATTATATTTTGCAATGGCTGGCTTACCCTAATAAAACGTGCCACAAAACACAGATCTTAAAAATTTACAACTCATAAATATTTCATTTTTTTGAAACCGATTCATATTGTCAATAAATTGTGTCAGAGTAATGATAAAAATGCAACGCGCTCTTTATTAATCAACGTTCATAAAAGATATGTAGATATGTATTTACAGTGAACTCGCAGAAACGTGAACCGAGGGTGTTTACGTTTTCGATATTGTTCACGTTTTAGATTGCATTTTTTCTATAACATATTTTAGTCTCTTATCTTTTATTTAATTTGAGATAAAGTACGTATGTTGTTTTTCACCTATGAAACATATTTTGTTGCTACTTTTTGTAAGTTCCTGCCATATTTTAATATCCTACATAGCTACTATAGTTTGCAAAAGTGTGTCTAAGATACTAATTTCTAAATTATGTTATTGAATTTTTCAAAAATAGATGTTAGCTTAATTTAAACTACGATAATTATAAATTTATTTAGTTTTCATTGAAAAGGAGCAACTACAACTGAAAACGAAGAAGTTGTTTACAACAAACAAACTACGAAATTCTTCTGCGGAGAATCTCAAAATTTTGAAATAAGCTTACAAAATTGAATTTTAACATTCAAAATTGCATGTTCACGTTTTAGAGTAGTCAATGTAAAAAAAAAATTCATGTTTCTGGGTAGTTCATATTACTGGATGTTCACGTTTCTGCGAGTTTACTGTATATACATACATACATAAATATGTATATTAATAATTTAAAATGCTGATGTATAATTTGATATTTTCAAGCCCCACCATATAATACCTTACACCCAGTATAAAACAGTTTTTCAGAAATGGGCGTTATATGGGAGATATAACCTATTGTGGAGCGATCATCCAAAAATTAAGAGTCATGATTTCTGTGAATATAAATATACGAGTATAGTATGTGTTAAACTTTATCTCGATATAAATACTTTTAAAAGATTTATGAAGGTTAAAGTGAATTACGGAGAGGGTCTTATATGGGAGTTTCAACTATTTATGGACCGATCACAATAAAATTGCATCGTGTTGTTCGTATACATATGAAATATATTTTGGATACCATAATTTTTGAGAGAGTAATGCTCTTTAAAGTGATTTTCGGAAATGGGTCTTATATGGGAGTTTCGCCTAATTATGGACCGATCTGAACAAAATTTGTAGATGTGATTTGGCTTCATTTAACATAATTCAAATATTTATGATCGGTAAACCTTAATTTCGGGAGGACATTTGTATGGGGGCCAGGTGAAATAATAGACCGATTTCCACCAGTTTCAATCCCAGCCACCCTTGGGTCGAAAAAATATCACGTACCAAATTTGATCGCAATATATAGCGAGCCAGCTAGCTAGACGGACGGACATCATTAAATCAACTCAGAAAGTGATTCTGAGTCGATCGATATACTCTAAGGTGGGTGTTGGACCAATATATTTGGACGTTACAAACATCAGCACAAATACAATATACCGTACACACTATTGTGGTGTAGGGTATAAAAGAAATACTTTTCATAGACTCCATACAAATGCCTTCCCGGAATATGGCCTATGGTACATGAATGCACATAAAAAAACAGTATTCATACAAAGTTCATGCAAAATAAATGCTCACAATTATCATATAAAAATTACTATCAAAGAGAAATTCGATGCAAATGTATCTACATATGTATTTAATCAGCGTACCAAATTTTATCACAATCAGTCAATATTTTAACATAGTCCCCATATAGGCGCCACTTCCGAAAAATACATTAACCTACGTAAATATCTTAAAAATATTGATATCGAAATAAAATTTTACACAGATCAATTATATGTATGTAACAATTTTACTATTGGATTTTTAAAGGTCAGTCCAAAATTGGCCATATAAAGGGATATTTCCCAGAATAACTGTAAAAACCAAAAACTATAAAATATACTGGTATTGAGATAAAATTCATCATAAGATATATATAGTATAATATTTTACGACGATCGTCCCATAACATGTAATAGATCCTATATAAGGGATCCCGAAAATGAAATAACTAACACGTATAAACGTTATCGATTTAAAATGTAACACAAATTTGTTTTAAGTATTCATAGATCACACTACTGTGCCCATGTTCTGTAACTCCCGCGTTGGGAAACTTTTCGATTAAAAAGTTTGGCATCAAACAGAAATGCCATAAATTGAAACAAACAGCTGTTTCTCACAAAACCGGCCTGTAACTTTTATTTGGCGAGTAATCGCTGTCACGTAAGAAAATTACTCGCCAGTTTACAGAAAAGGTGTGTCGGTAAAATGTTTGTCAGAAAGGTTCCTGCTTTGAATTGTCAAATATACTCACAAATAAAAACGCGGCAAGATATAATTTTAAAAATAAAAAATATATATTGTAAACATTATATTTTATGTACCACTTTAACAATTTTCATCGGCTTTGAGTTGTATATTATGACATTTCTAACGTAATGACGTAATCTATTTATAGGTACTTTTTTATCTTACTTTCCGAGAAACGATGGCAAGTTTTGTTTCAGATCTCTTCGACGCGAGAAGTTTTCACTAAAGTGGCCATAGGGAAGAGGTCTAAATAGTTTTCGGTCCAAATCAAATCATATCTGAAAAGTTTTTGAGGAACGGTTTAACATTTACCATAACTCCAATATGAAGCCCACCTCCGAAAATTACTTTAACAATCATAAATATTTTAAGAATTTAGGTATCCAAACAGAATTCGACAAAAATATGTTTCGCATATAAGCAAATAATTTCGTCTAATTTTATCGGTATATAATTAGCTACTGCTTCCATATAAGGCCTCCTTCGAAAATCACTTTAACTACCACAAAGAAGTTTGTGATTTTGGTGTCTATTTTCCCTGCCTTTACAAATGCAAGTACTTGCATGCAAGTGCCGTGTACGTATTATATACGAAAACTTATTCGAAAAACTCGGCTAGCTCTGCAAGTGAAAAAATGTGAGTGTATTAGTAAAAAAGTCTGAATGTATTGACTTTTTTGAACTTGCACTTGCATGTGTAAATGCCGGGTAAATGAAATTTAATACAACTAATATAATACAACTAATTTTTAACGATCGGTGCATTAGGTATAGCTACCATATAAGACCCTTTTCTGAAAATAGTTGAAATCGAGATACAATTTAATTTGTATGATAATCGGTCTATAATATGTAGGTCATACAATTCAAATTCATTTATGTTTGATTTTTAAATAAGGTTTGTTAGTCCTTATTACATAATGCAGTTTTGAATCTTTTAGAAGGAGAAATTAAGTGCTTTTAGAAATTCTTCAGAGAGCAGACAGTGCAAATATTTTCGAATAAGTAAACAGGACTTTTAGAAGGCCTACTAAGTGAAATTCTAGCTATTTCTCCTGCTGGGCACTTATCGACATCCTTAACACACACACACACTCCATTTTAGTCATTATCATTGTGTTAGTGGCCAATATAACAAGTATGTATATCGACATCTAAACTAACAAATCATAAATAAGACTGGCAACAGAAGGTATTATTAAAGTTTGTATGCAAGTAAATATATGTATGTATGTAGATATGTATGTGTGTATAAAAGTGTATCCAAAAATACACCCACGTAAAACCAAACTACACATTTGGGAGATTAGGATACACAGTGAGTGAGTAAAAATTATGGATGTGTGTAATCAAAGTGCTTTAGTATTTTGTGAAATTACTCGTGTTTAAGTATGTATGTAAGTGACTAACGAATTTTTACATTAGTATTACTGCCAGCATTACATTTATGAAGAGTTGGGGAAAACCCTTAGAGTTTTCCTTTTAACCATTTTACGGAAATGGATTCATATTATTCTTACTATTAACAAGTAAAGAATAAATAAAGGTAGGTTCTTTAATGTTATACCATTTAATAGATAAACTATGACTGTTAACATACATACAAGATAACATTCAAATTTTGCAAAGCTTATTTCTTTATATTGTAAATTGTTCAACTCTTTTTTGTAATAATAGGTTCGCTGAATCGAAATTTTTCATTTGAATTGGCAGTTTTTTTATATTTATAAAGTCACTTTTTTATTAAAAGTTTTATTATATACAGTGGAGAGCAGAAGTGAATACATGTTAGTTAGAGGTTGTCCATAACTCTGGTTGGCCTAAACCGATTTTGCTGATTTTCAATACCAAGGTTACCTGCAAAATAAGAAATATTTTTCTGGAAATTTCGTTTAGTTAAGTTGTATAGTTTGGACGTGAGAGTGTTTTACAGAGACGGACAGACAGACAGACGGACATGGCTATCGACTTAGAATTTCATAGGGATCAAGAAAATATATACTTTGTTGGGTCTCAGATGAATATTTAAAAAGTTTCACACGAAATGACAAACGTTATATACCCTCATTCACCACTCTTGGTGGTGGAGGGTATAAAAAGACTAAGATTATAAGGTGAGGCCTCTTTTCGTCGTAAAAAAAATTTCATGATGATCGGTCCATATTTGACCAGTAGCCCCTATATAAAGTCCACTTTCGAAAATCACTAAAATTCGCATTAATTTCTTAATAAAAATTATTTTCATTGAGCTTTAATTAAAATATTTTTATTTATTTATTCTTAATTCCAATATTTCGCAACAACAATGCCTAGGAATAATTTCGATTTTTTACAAAATTTTAAATTTTACATAAAACTATTTATAATTTTTATATTCAGGCTTCTTTGATTTGCATTTAATTTAATTTTGCCACTTAATTTTTTAGTTCGAAAATTAAAGTTGTAACCTGACCTTTACGAAAAAAATTAAATTTTAAATCACTCATCTTGCTTATTTCCGTTCTTTTCTTTTCTGTTTCTCTTGTAAATCACTATCTCAATGATATAATAAAAAAAAATCAAATTTTAAATGGCAAATGGTGCCAACTAACCACTAAAATTAAAGTTGACTTGTTATTTGCTGTCTCTGGTCTTTACATATGTATATAAAAATCGTCAATTTCAATATTATGGTATCGGTCCATATTTCACCGTAGCCCCCATACAAACTCCACTTCGAAGTATCACTTAAATGCGCATAAATATCTATTAAAATCATTATAACATTGAAATTCGACATAGCTATACAATATTTGAAATCAAAAACTGCACAAGCTGTTGGATTTTTGTATAAATTTAAAAACAAATTTGATCGTAGTACTAAATTGCTAAATTTTAACTACCTGGCCATATTGTATGGGTGGAAGAAAAGTACCGAGCTGAAATCACTTCAACGGATGCAAAATAAAGCCCTCAAACTAGTAGGTGACCTTTCAATTAGGCACTCAACATTATTATTGTATAGTAACTGCCGTATTTATAAAAAATAAAGTAAGAAAAAAAAAGTGTGCTTTTAGAGAATATTTTCATACAAACTTTTCTTAAAGTACATTTAAAGTCTACTTTAATTTTTTATAAATACGGCAGTAAAAATTTTAATGCAGTTTTGCCAATATATGGAATATACAAAATGCAGCTTTTACTTTATGTTTTTAAATGTATACATCACATTGGTTATCATACAATGCAGTTTTCAAGTTTTCAGCACTCACATAATACAAGAAATAACACAAACTTATCCGTAGCCTGGTGTAGATTAGAAACAACCAAGCAAAGAATTGAATATATATATGGGAGGTTTCGAATTTAATACTATGTTTCCACGGTACATGCTTCGCTCTCTATTCATGCTTCACACCCCAATCGTGTGCGAAACAACTTGCTTCACCATACAAAATTTTAAGAGCGAATCAACTAGATTCATATTGAATCTACTTGCGAAGCACGAAAAATTGCACTCTTCTCTAATTTTTATCGCAAGTTTATCTGCACTAGCTGTAAAAATTTAATATTATTGTAAACAAAGCAAATTATTTTCTTGTTGCTGGAAGTAAAGAAAGTAAATACGTACGAATGTATGTTTTTTTCAAATAAGCTAACTAATTTCCACTCACTTTTGTTTGTCCATTAAAAAAAATTATTTTGCACAAATTGTAAATTCTGTTTGTTTATTAAAAACAACTGTCAAATCGAATCAAGTTTATTAGTCATGTAAACAGCATGATTCATAAACATGATTCAGAAGGCGAAGCAGGTGATTCAAGTCGTCGTGGAAACATAGTATAACAACTTGACACAATACTTAAAAAATCTTAATAGAATTTCATTATTTAAATCAGCTCTTAAAAATTATTTACTGCAAAATGTAAGAGAACTTTTATTATAAACAGTAACTTTTGATCTCAAAATAACTTACTTAACTTATTTATTATTATATTACTTTACATATTCCTTTTTTTTCTTAAACTTTTCTCCTTTTTTGTTTTTATTAAAAGTAAATTTAATTTATGTAATATTTTTACCAAATCGCCTCTATAAGGCCCAAAAGGGCGCTGAGGCATCATTATTGTAATATTGTAAATAATAAGAATTAAATTTTTTTTAAATAATAAAAAAAAGGAATGACAAACGTAATATACCCCCCCCCCCATATTTTTGATGGTGGGTATAAAAAGCATAAAAAATAATTTAAGAAGTAAAAACAAACAACACTTATAATTGCTTCGATCTTTGTAGCAGAAAAATTCAGGATGAGAGACACTCTTAGCGGACAATGTCGCCAAGTTTTATTTTAATAAAATAAGTAACAGCCAAGAAAACAAACAATTTTAAGTCCGTCATTTTTTTCCAATCATTGATGGTGACTTGTAGCAGACAAACTCCTGAAAAACTTACTTAATGTCGACTGATAACAAACAAACAAACTCAATGGCCCATAATCATAGTCATAGAAAAAGCATACTTTAAGCAAAAGCATGCTTTTGTTTTAAATTCAGAACAAAATTTATATGTTGTTGTTGTTTAAAAGTCTACTTTTACTTAAAGTATGCTTTTTCTATGACTATGATTATGGGCCAATATCTCTCATCGTTCCTTTCTACGATATATCTATAGCATTAATCCTCAAAAACTGTCTATAATTGTGTCGTTGTCGCTTGAACTTACCGATGACATTTTATATGCGATTATGTATGTAAGTTAACTCCAACAAAGTTAACAAACTCTCTCACACGCTTCCGGCCTAGTTAAACAAATGTAAAGGTGGCATGATCCAATTCCTATTAATTTAATTGCAGATGCTTGCATTGCATTTCTTATGTCATGTACTGCAAACACACGCTTTAATTATGGAAATGATTTCCTAAGAATTGGATCACACCAATTGTTAATTTAGATCATATAAATAAAGCATATAGTAAAATTAGTTTTAGTTCTTTTTTGGAATTCAATAAAGTGTGGTCAGTGTGACCAATAAAAAAAAAAAAAATTTTGGGTTTGGGTTTTTTTGCATGTGAGCCCCGTTAGAATTTTAATAAACAAAATAAAATAAAATCAAGAAAAAATTAAATAACAATTTTCGAATTATTGCGTTTCTTTCCTGTGTTTTGATTTGTTATAGTCGTCAAAACTTAATTAGTGCGAACTTGGCGTTGCAAAGAAAGGTTGTCCCCACAATTTGCATTGAGCGTCACTTTTTTATAAATCAAGTAATATTACTAGTTTTCAATTTCAAGTTTAAATAAAGAAAATAACGTAAGGAAAGTACAAACTTTAAATCCGGTGATATAGGTCAATAACTGAAAAATATTTAGCCCGTCCCAGGTTATCCAAAATATCATCGATTCTTGGCAACGGGAATTTGTCCGCAATTAATTTTTTATTGACTGCTCGATAGTCCACGCACATTCAATATGATTTTTTATCATTAAAACTTTTTTTCGGAACTAGTATTAAAGGGCTATTGTTGGAACTGCTAGGTTCAATTAAATCGTTACTGAGCAAGTGTTTGACTCGACGGTTTATCTCATCCCTTTGAGAATGAGCGAGTCGATAGTTCTTTATGTACGCAGGTGTGGTATCAGTTAATCGCAACTTTTGTTAAGAGCGAAAATGTCAGCAAATTGTTCACAAACCGGTAGTAAATCTTGCATGACATCATTGGGCATTTGATTTTTAAGTATAGACCTAAGCTCTGAGATGCGATTGTTTTCACTGTTAATTTTGTTGACAGATTAAATATAAAAGTTTTGCAATTTTTCTGATTTTATATTATAATTTTTAATGTATTTTATTTCATTTGTAGTGTTTACCACACGTAACATTGAGTGTTCTGAATCTATGATACCCTTTCCTAAAAACACTCCATCCGATAACTCTTGTGAATCAATAAACATAGGTTCAACGACGTGTGGTAATTTAAAAACTCTGTAAACTTCGCACCTTGGAGGGATTACATAAGAATAACCACCGGTTCCTTGTAAAATTGGTATTTTTAATTTCCTATTATTTAAAACCATGGATAATGTCATACTTTCATAATCAATACTACATTTGTTATTTTTTAGAAAATCTTTCCCAAGAATGCCGCTTGAGGGGATATTAAAATCGGTACTCACTACATAAAAAACTGGGGAATTGAAAAAGTAGAGATTGCTAAATGTGTATGAATTGTTTCTATGGTTGATACTGCCGAAGATGTTATACCTGTTATATTTATCCTCTCATTTTCGTTTATTCTAATACTGGGCTTCAAACATGAATTTTTAATAAGTGAAATATCCGCCTGTGAATTTGCAAGAAATGTAAATGGTTCGTCTGTATAAGATAAGTTTTATTCAATAAAATCTGAAAAATTTTGATTTAAACTGTAAACTGAATGAAAAATTACTGGTTTTCCTAATTCAATGTTTCCTCCCCCAACATAATTTCCTGTTGAGGGGTTTCCACGTTTAAATTTCTCACAGAAGCTCTATTTTGACTGTTATTATTATTATTCGGGCCTCGATTATAGTTTCCCCGACTATTCCCACGATAATTAGTTTGTGATCTGTTAAAATTCCTGTTGCCACTATAATCATTCCGATAATTACCGTTACCTCGAAAATTCCTATGATTATTGCCTCGATAATTGGGACTGTAATGCTGACGATTGAAATTATTTGATTGGTCAAAATTATTTCTGAAATTTGAACTATTGGATCGAAAAGAAAGTGTGCATTTGCGTAGTTTCTGTGAACACCATGCTAAGGGCACCATAAAATTTCATGAGCGTCATGCTAATTTAAAAAATTTAAAAGTGAATATTTCAAATGTAAAAAATTGAAGTTGACAATCATTGTTTACATGGTTTCAACTCATTTTTTTATAACTTGAGAAATAAATTGCTTACGAAAAAAAAACCAAAATAGGCAAATATTTCATGAGCATCATTTTTAAAGTATATTGCTTCATAGCTTAAAATGCTTAATTTTGATTTTATTTTTTAATTTTCAAGAGTAAAACTACAAAATTAACGGCGACTGAAAGATCACGGAGATATCGAGAGAAAATAAAGCTCGTAACGACGAATATAAAATAAAGAAGAAAGGAAGGAATAATCGTGGTATATTTGAGTTTAATTTTTATTGTTACTGATTGATTCTGTTTTTGCCACAACCTTAATTCGAAAGTGGTAAAAATGAATGAGAATGAAAAACAACAAAGCCGCTTGTCATTTATACAGATTCAGAATAAGAATTCAAATGAAAATTTATAAATTAAATTAAGTTAAATTATTGTTTTGCGTCAAATATTTACATATGTGTATAAGTTTCTTCAAGAATTATTTCCTTTTTTTATTTTTGTTAAAGACATCAAAGAATATGTACATGTTTAGTTTTGTATGAAAATTTTTGTTTTTTGAAGAATTTTTGTTTTTTTTTATTTACTTTTTGTAAAGAATAAACTTTTTTTCGTTAAACTTTAAATTTGGCTTTATTTCTTCTTTACGTGCAACAAATTCTCTTGATCGTCACAAAATATCTTGAGCGTCACACTTAGTTTTTCCCCCCTTAAAACGCTTATAATTGCAGTTTTTTTTAAATACATTGCTACAAGCCTATTACTTTGCAAGTAACCTCTAAGCTCAAGTTTTTTTTAACAAAAATTTACATATTTTCATATTAAAATTTTAAAATAAAAAAATTAAAAATCAAGGTGAATCGTGATTTTTTGTTTACAATCGAAAAGGTGATTTTCGCAAAAGTCAGTCTTGAGAAACAAAAGAACATCGTAGTAAGCTTGAATTTCAAATATTTTTGCATTTTTAGCGTTTTTTTATACATATTTGGTGTGTGACGCTCAAGATAGAAATCATAGAAAACCTAAAAAAAAATCCAAAAATATTCACCCTTATTCCAGTTGTCGTCGTCGATATCGTCATCGTTTTTTAGTCGACATCACTTCGTATCGACATCGACATCACATCGACACTAATTTGGTATTCTATAAACATCTTGCGACGATGACGACTGTTTATCGATTTTTGTAAACACATCTCTAATACTTGTCAGTTGATTTATTTTGTTTTGGTATTTGATGCGAAAAAAATATTTTCAATTTGATTAAAATTTAAATTTTTGTGGTATATTTCATTTGTTTCATGTTTTTGTGCAAAAATGTTTTTTATTTGCGAATCAAATTCGGATTCGAGTGATGAACAAAATAAAAGAAACCTAGTACTACAAAGACAGCAAATCAGACAGGAGTCCGACATCTTCAATTTGCCAGATAAAAAGCGGGTGTTAACATTTAATTATTTCCTAATGTTTATTTTGTTATTTCTTCAAAAGGTTTAAAAATTACTTTAGACTTAATAAAGCAGCCTTTAAGTATGTGTTGGAAGAAATAGTTAGATGCTTATTTAAAAAGTGTAATTAGATCAACATTTGTTTCAAAAACAATAAAATTAGCAGCCACATTAAGATTTTTAGCCCAGGGGTCGTACCAACTGAGTGTTGGGAACGACTTTAACTTGGGACTGTCGCAGCCAGTCGTCTCCAAGATTCTGGCTGAAACATTGGATGTCGTAGAAAGCAGAATTTGTCCCCAATGAATCAATTTTGAAATGACCAATGCGGAGAAAAATGAAGCTAAACTACATTTAAAAAAAATAGATTTTCCCGGTGTTATTGGTTGTGTGGATGGGACCCATATTAAAATACTGGCTTTAAACAAAAACGACCAGCATATATACTTCAACCGAAAAGGGTTTTTGTTGGCGATCAACTTCTTTTTGACTTTAAATTTTAAGTCTCGCCAAACCTGTGAATACAATTTTTTTATATTTTAATACTACACTCCTTTAAATGATTTCCTTACTTTATGCAAACCATCTCCATCTCTCCTTGGCGGGCCAAGGGAATTTAATGCTTTGGTAATTTCGTTCCACTTTTCTTTGAAATTACTATTAACTGTACCTCCCTGAAATCATTTTACAAGAGAAGGATTTTTTTGCATTTCTTCTATAAGTTCATCAAATTGTTGCAGATTTGTTACTTTCTTTTTTTGTTGTTCTTCCATTTTTTTTTATTTCTTAAAAAATTTCTTTAAAACACTTTAGTCGTTCACAAAAATTATGACGATAAGAACAGAGTCGCATCAACACAATATCGTCATCACATTTTCTTACAGAATACCAATTATCTGTCAATAGTAATCGATAATCTTCAATAACGACAACCAGAATACCAATTTGAAACAAACAATACAAACTGGAATAAGGGTGATTGATTTTTTGAGAGCCTAAAAGTAACACCGGGTTCTTCATCAATTTCTACATAAATTCGCCACTCTTACAGGCGAATTTAAAAAAACTTTAAAAATAAGAAAAAAAACTCGTAGTGTACGTTTTTTTTTTGAAATTGCCCCAAATATGTACATACATATATTCAAATATACATATGTAAATACATATGTAGTTAAAAGTATATTGCGTAAATAGTGTTGTAATGATAGCAACCATTCAAAATTTTACGGTAAAAGTTTCCAAACCAACAATGTTAAATGAAACTACCTAAATATATACTTACATATGCACATATTCAGTTCAGAGCTCCAGCGTTTGATAAATTATGTTTGCTGATGTTTAGAATTTATGGGGAAAAACTACGCAAAAGTAACGACGATAACGACAACATCAGCAGAACCAGAAGCAGCAACATCGCTATGCAGAAGAAGCAGAGATGACAACATTGAACTATGTGGTTTGACATTTGCCATCCTAAGTTGTTCCGTACAATATTTGTTTGTAAGCAAACTCATAGATACAACTAATTCATTATTCAAGTTTATCATTTTATGATTGTGCACATGTATGTATGAAAGTGTATTTGGTGGCTGTGTACATATGTATATGTAAATGACACATACAATGATGACTAATGTGACCAGATGGATTTTTATCAAAAAGCGGGATATTTAGGACGAACAAGCGTGATTTCGAATCAAATATTATGAGAAGGAGGGACACCACCGCTCTCAGATGAATAAATACAAGTTGCTCATTATATCCTATCGAATTTGAAAACTAGATTTTGTCTAGCATTGGCTGGACTTATCTTAATTAACTTTAGTTTTAGGATTTGAATACCTATTGTTAGTTCATTTAAAATGAAGATACAATAAAAAAGAATGTGCAAAAAAAAAAAAATATTATGAAAAAGCGGGATTTTGAAAATGATACTATGAAAAGGCGCGTATTTATTATTAACTTTTAAAAATGTATATGTTATTTGACATTTGTATGGGGCTAAGAGAAAACGTGGACCGATTCTTACCGTTTTCAAAGTTACTTGTCCTTCTGTGATCAAATTAAAGTGGGCAAGGTAGCAGGTAGTCTGAAACTTTGATCCCTAGCTCGGATCCTACTAGCCCAATTTTGTCCATTTTCAATACCAATCGGTGGATCAAAGAATATTTGGTAAAAATGTTATTGTTCCATGTCTTTTTCTCGAAGCTCTATCGTACCTTCAGCAGACGGAAAGACGGACCGACATGGCTATATCGTCTTAGAATCTTGCACATTTTGTTGGTGGATGAACTAACAAATCGATACCAATATTCATAAAACGGATAATTAACTAATCAATATGGTTATACGACACACAGCATTACTAGGTTGCCCTGGTAATCATTAATTCTAGAGCAAGCTAAATCAGAATCCATGTTACAAAACTTGCCTTTTAACAAAAACCATGTATGAATATCTACCGCATATTTTAGAGTACGAACGAATAATCGGTTTCAGAAAAAACGGGTACAGCGCAATAACTCCCAAATGAAATAAGTCCCAATGGAAAAATGAAATATATCCCAAAAATTTTTCCATAAACAAATAGGACTTATTTCATCATGAATTTACTCCCAATGCATTGGGAGTTATTTCATAATTTTTGTTGGGAGATATTTCATAATGAAATAACGCCCAAATGAAATGAGTCCCAACAGTTTTTTTGTTGACACTTATTTCATCGCAGTTGGGACTTATTTCATTTTAATTGCAAACACTATTTTGTCGTTGGGGTTTTTTCATTTCTGTTAAAATTGCATTTTAGTAAATTTGGATGGTTTTCTAACGGTTCTTAAGGATTTTCTCCTCCATGGTATACAGAACACCGGCTGCGCATTGCACAAAATTCTTGTATTGCAATACAGGGAATCTGTATACTGCGAAGCCGGTGTTATGTATGCCATGGAGGAGAAAATCCTTCCGCCCGGCAATACTCGATCGTGATTAAATTCTATATGGGCGTAACCAAGGAAAAATTCGGCTCAGAATAGATATTTATATTTTCTTAATGCTAGATCTTTTCTTAATGCTAGACATGCTTGCGTGTGCTATTTCTCACTTATAGTTTTTTTAAACAACGGGTGGAATTTTCTACCGTTTTAAAAATTTTGCTTGTTGGTTAAACAACAAAATTTCTAATCATAAGCAGAAAGTTTCAAAGCAAAATCTTCTCCCAGTAACAAAATAAATGATTATCAAATTTAAAAATTAATATAATTATGTATGTTTTTCTATTTTTCAATTATCCCAAACCTTCATGCATTCCTTATTCATGGTTCCATATTTTACTTTATATTTAAAATATTTTAACGATAATTTAAAATCTATTTGGGAAATATAGGAAATTTTATTTAAATGTTTAAAAAATAGGCCAATGATCATAGTTTTGATTTTTATATTTTCTTCAAGACTTATTTCTACTGATACAGCAAAAACCCAGAATTTTGCGGGATAATCTCTTAAAAATCGGGTCACGCTATTTGTGACAGAATACTGTCTCTCGTGTTATAATGTACATACATACCACTATAAATATTAGTTAGTATGTGTGAAGAGATGTGTATCAAGTGTGTCTTTCTATGTCTCCATATCAGTAAGTGAACAAAAAAAGGAGAACAGAATAAACAATACGGCTACTAGGAAACGAACGAAGTGCAAATAAAGTAAGAAAACTACGACATTAATCGAAATTTGTTTGAGGAAATTCTTTATCACATTTTGTTTGCATATATTAATGGGTATGTGTGTACTTACTTACGTACAGCTGTGTGCAACTAATTAAGAACAGTAGTATTCAATATTTAAGTCCTTATGTTAAAGGTAATATTTATTAAATAAAACACTTAAATTTAACACTTTTAACTTTTTTATTTTTTTTTCTTTATAATTTTTTATAATTTTTGAAATAAGTTAATCGTGCACCAAATTAAAGACAGTGATAAATTTTTAGTTAGATTAAAAAACATTCTGTTTAATGTTTTTTAGTATTCTTATTCTTTCAAGTTCTTAATACGAAAGATTATTGTACAAATGTATCAGGATGGAAGCACTTATCGGAAAATCGTATCAGCTTTAAATGTTCCAAAAACAATGGGCTTTCAAGCGGTGAAATATTTCAGAAAGCATTTGACTACAGAAAAGGTGACCCGTAAAAAAACGTATTACTACAGTTCGTGAAGATGCTCTGATGTGCGCGAGTCGAAAAAAATCCGCACAAATCACAAAACGATGCAAAACCGTCTGTAGATACAGTAAAACGTCGATTGCGAGAAGTTGGGCTGTTTGAAAGAGTGTCACGAAAGAAGCCATTATTATCTGAACGTAACCGAAAGAAGTGACTCGAATTCGCAAAGAAGTAGCTCCATTGGACGGATGTAGAATGGCGAAGAAAAATATGTTTGCCGGCTAAAGTTAAAATGATTTGATCCAAAGTGGAGAAGGTTCTATAACACCAAACGTGCTGTTTGGCCGCTGCACAAAATTGAGGGAAATATTGATAAGTTGAAGTATGCAAGAATTTTAAGCGATACAATGATGCCGTATGCTGATGAGAACATGCCAGCAACATGGATATTTCAAAAAGATAATGATCCTAAGCATACGGCTCATCATGCCAAGAATTGGTGTTTTAACAATTCGGTTACTGTTCTTGAATAGACTCAATGCAGTCCTTATCTCAATCCGATTGAAAACATATGGCAAGTTGTGAAAACCAAAGTAAGCTCTGTAAAAATAAGCAATTTTAATGATCTCTTTGTCGTAGTGTATGTAAAACTTTGGTGACCTCAATACCTCGCAGATGTCAATCAAAAATCGATAATAACGAATTTGCAACAAAATATTGACTTTTATACCCTTCACCATCGTGAGAAGGGTATATATAAGTTTGTCATTCCGTGTGTAATTTCCACAAAAAAATTTTCCGACCCTATAAAGTATATATATTCTGGATCCTTATAGATAGCGAAGTCGATTAAGCCATGTCCGTCTGTCTGTCTGTCTGTCTGTCTCTTGAAATCAGTTTTTTGAAGTCCCCAGATATACTCGGGATCCAAACCTTCAATAATTCTGTCAGAAGTGCTTTCGAGAAGTTTGCTATTTAAAATCAGCAAAATCGGTTTAGGTTAACCAGAGTTATGAACCTATATGTGAGACCACCTCCATAAAAATTTGATATTTTTCATCCATTTTATTGCAATATTTTGAAAACTATTGCAGATAATACCATGAAATTTTGTATACGTTGTTTGTACTATATATAAGAAGAAAGTGTGCGGAAAATAGTAAGAATCGGTCCATGATTTCTTATAGCCCCCATACAAATATATATATTCCCGAAATATGGCTTAATGATAAATAAATGCCTATAAAATTGGAATATCAAGACAAAATTCAGCAAAAATAAGTTTTATACAAAAAGAAATCTCAAAACGAAATTTTTTTTAATTCGGTCCATGTTTGACCATAGACCCCATATAAAGTCCACTTCCAAAATTCACTTCAATACGTATAAAAGAGATATAAATAATGTTAAACGGCTACAATTTGACATAAATACTCTTTATAGGCAAATAAATTGCTGTACTAAATTTTATGGTGGTCGGCCCAGAACTGGTCATAGCTCCCATACAAGGACAACATCTGAAAAAGAGATTTTTCCCTATATATATTGTATAAATATCGGTACCGACTCAAAACTTTGCACAGATCATTTTAATATATACAAAAATCATCCCACAAAATTTTGTGAATTTCGGTCTATTTTTAACCGTATGCCCCATATAAAGCCCTCTTCCGAAAATCACTTTAATACCCATAAATCGCTTATAAATAAGGGTACCAATCCAAAATTTTACACGGATCATTTACATACATGCCTAAATCTAACTGCTGGATTTTGAGAATATCGGTCCATATTTGACTATATCCCCCACATAAGGTCCACTCTCGAAATCCACGTTAATACTAATATATATCGTATATATACCGTTATTATGTTGAAATTCGACGTGAAATATCCTCATATGCATGAAAATAACTGTTCCAAAATTTAAGAAGATCGGCCCATAATTTGTCATACCTGCCATATAGAACCATTTCCAAAAAACAAATAAATTCGGGTCAAAAAATATTCTTTTCGGATTTAACCCATATTCGGTCCACATTTCATAATCATGATATATATCGTTGGAAAGGTATTTTTAATACCTTTTATTTAATGTATTACAAATTATCAGACACCCAGTAGTTCCCGAGATATAGGCCTATATATTTTCAACTTTAAGAGCCCGCCCCCTCGAAAATAGGCGTGACCGGCAACAAATTTTTTTTTTACTGGTATCTCCTCTAAAAGCCCTATTTGATTTTGTTTTTTTTTTTTTTTTTTTTTGAGCAAAATCACTAAAACCGAATTGTACCCCTTTTTTTTATACTCTGTTTGTTAAGTTACACTCAAGATTATTATGAACATCAGACAAACTCTGTAAATTATGGTAAGAATTGGTAATTAAATCAATTAAAAATGGTGAAAATTACACAAAATTTCCAAATATTTAACATAAATTATGTTGGTCGTAAAATTGTCTTTCAAACAATATATCAAATACTAATAAAATTTGCACTAAGACTGAATAGAAAACACAGAATTAGGATATTCTAGTCTAGTGTAGTTTCTGTATTTCTTATTACGCTTAGGTGAAGGGTATTTAAGATTCGGCACAGCCGAATATATCACTCTTACTTGTTTTTTTAAGAAATACTTTTTTTTTTGTAAAATTTGTGGTATGATAATTATTATGTATATGCATATCTGATATCAATCTTGTTTGAAATTAAGACTCACAGATTAAATTAATTTGACACAATATAACTCCATATTAACTAAACAACAACGACAAATTTTGAGAATATCATAAAATCTTTCGTCCTTAATTAGTTGCACGTAGCTGTATTTATGTGGTTGAAAGTCTTAAAATTTTCCACTTTTAGATTTATGTATATACAAACTTATAAAATCGACACCAACTACATACCCAAACACATCTATCTGTATTCTGTGTAAAGAAGCCTTTGCTGCTGATCTAATTTAGATGCTAGTTTTAAATGTTTTACATTTGGATTGTACTGGGAGTACATGTTTGAGTGTATAGTCTACATAAAGAGAGCATGATTTATATCTGAAACCATCTAGGCATTTGCAGGCTATCTCTCGTCACAGAGAATTCATATGTACTTTTTTACACAATCAAACCCTAATGTTGATATCTGACATACGTATGTATACATATGTATTAGAGTATCCTTTCGAATAATGATAGTTCAAATAATCGACCAATTTCTTACGAATAATTATTCGAATAATTTCAAAGTGACCATTTTTGAATAACGAATAATTCGATTAATTTTATGAAGAATAATCGAATAAAACGATTAAATATTTTTGTGTTAATTTATCGTTTTTTTTTTTAATTTTTCATAATTTTATAATTAAAACAAGTTAATTATTAATTAAGCTCGATTATATAATATCTTACACGATTATGTGAGCAAAAGTAACAGTTTTTCTAAATTGTACGCTATATAAGAGCTATACTCTATAAAGGAACGATCGTTATAAATTTATGTGAAATTACTTTTATGTATATTTATTTACCAGGTGGGCCTATGACTATTTAAGGACCGATCATCATAAAATTAGACCGAATGATTTGTGTATATACTTATTAAATATAAGATTCTTTAAGGTGGGTGTTAGCTTAATATTTTCGGGCGTTACAAACATCAGCACAAATCCAATATCAATTTAATTGTCATTACTAATTATTTTTTTGGGTGATGTCATTTTTGAATTTCTAAAAATCTAAAAATCCGTCTAATGAAAAACTACAACATGAAATTTTAAATACGTACAAAAAAAAGTTAAATAAAGTTTTCAATCACTTTAAATGAGTGCTCTGATCTACATATGGTGGCGAAATATTAACAAAATCGAAATTATTATTCCAACAAGTTAAAATCTCTTGTTCGAATTATACGCTTTATTTGAACAAAAGAAAAATCGATTAATTTGGATACCCTAAAGAAAATTTTTAAAAGTTTTCGTCTTTTTGTCCCTTCCCAGTATCACAGTTTATTAAATTTTGCCGGTTTTTACCCAAGTTATCACTTCCTGGTTAAAGTCTTGAAAATTGATGTATCTGCGTTCCAGATTTCAATATAATTGGCTGAGCCGTTTTTACCCTATTTATCCCAACTTGGTCCAAGTTTTGAAAAACTATATAGCCTGTTGACGTTTTGAAGCATGGATTCATCACCTTTTCAAACTTCAATAAAAATCGGTTCAGCCGTTTAGGTTTACCAACTTTACCCTTCCTATCCCGACCATGTTTTGAAAAAATATATAGTATTCTGTTGACGTATTCAAGCAGGGATACATCAACGTTTAAAATTTAAATAAAATCGGTTCAGCCGTTTGGGTTTACCGGTTTTTTCCATTTTGATTCCGACCTGGTCCAAGTTTTGAAAAATTATAAAGCCTGTTGACGCCGTCATGTATGCATGCATGTTCCCCTTTTTGTATAAACAGAAATGTCCTCTTTTCGCCCGCTTTTACCGTCTTTAAAGAAGACCTTCGGAAAGGTACTTTTCTATTTATGTATATACCAAAATCGGTTTAGCCGTTTGGGATTGGTTGTTTAAAAAACAGAGGTATCAATTTTTCCGGTTTTTACCTATTTTATAACTTCCTGGCCCAAGTCTTGAAAAAAAGAATAGCCCAGCATATATATCTACCTATTTTCCGAATTTCATTAAAATCGTTTCAGCCATTGAGGCGTGATTGTGGAACAAACACACAAACAACCAAATAAGCAAACAAACCAATCAACAAACAAACTTATAGCGTGTTTACATATGCACCTTAATTGCGTTAATTGCAATTAACGCCATTATTGAGCTCAATATTCGATATAAAATCTCAATTAATTATTGCGCAATAAGTACGAAATTGTTATAATATTGAGTAAGATTTCGAATGCAACACTGTTCACAACTGTGTTTAGTGAACAAAATTGTATAAAATGGCAAATGTCAACAAAAGAAAACAAAAGAAATCATTGAAAAGTCAATGTGAAGGTAAGTTTTTTAACATAGAAACACAACAACCCTTTAGAATATTTTTTGTATTGTTTTCCAACTGTCAAATGATTATTGAGTAAGCTGAAAATTGCGTATGCCTGAACACTTAAAATAATATTGTCAATTAACCGAATATTGACTCAATTAAGTTTCATATCTGAACACGGTATAACAAAGACATTTATAATACTCGTATAAGGTTAATGTACGAGTATGTATATGGATTTTTTTTCTCGATTGCGGTATGTACACAGATTCTCTCATTGGGTAAATAGATCATTGTAACTGACAATGTGTCAAACTAAAATTACTTCTTTTTTGATTTTAACCATTTAAACTTTATTTAATAATGCGTTCGTGTGTGGTATGTAAAAGTTGTTAAAGTTTACTTAAAAAAACAACAGTATAACATTTATAACATTTTCAGCTGTGTAACCGACGACGTAATACATTGTTAAACCACAATATGGTTGAAATTTTAATGTAGTGAACAAATTGAAAAACACTCTTCAACAACACATGCCTCCAATAGTCTCTACATATGTACACAGGAATTTATTAGGGCCAAAATTTGTTAAAATAAGATACATCCCAGCAGTTTTACATTGCGGTAATTCTTTAAAGACTGTGATTTTTACTAACGTTTAATTAGTTGGCTAACTTTAATTTGTATTTTTTTCGGTCATTTGCCACGCATGTGTTTTTTGTAATGCAAAGAGAAGTTAATTTATACACCAAAGCGTGTAATCAATTCGCAGTTTAATGTACATATTTAAGTTATCTAGAGTATAGTCACTTTTATTATTATTATTATTATTAAGTGAGGCCTCATGCATTACGACCTATGAGATCTTTTGTGCAGCTTTGAAGTTTCATCATGTTAGATTTAGGCTATGTATAAAGCCAATTATTTTGTTAGATGAGAGATCAAATACATCCCCTGGGGCCATAAAGGCCCTTCCGAGCCATCTTGTTCTGCGTATTGCCAGCATTGGACAGTCGCAAAGAATATGTTCTTTGACATATAATCTGATACTGCAATACTAGGATCATTCGCAAAGATACCTAGTATGCTAATGTGCCCAACCAGATCTCCCGGCAATAGACGGGATATCTCCGGTAGTCTTGATGCCTCCTCCATTATCAATAAATGTAGGGGTGGGATATGTAGGATTGCACCCAGAGCATGAGTGGGACAGGTCTTCATGGACCCAGTAATAGAGATACAGATGAGCCGATAGATCTTGTCAAGTTGCGATCTAGCAGTCAGCTGTTCAACTTTTTTCCACCATGCTAAAGCAGCGTATGTTATTATTGGCCTAATAATTGTAATAAACGACCAGTAAATCATCTTCGGTCTTAACCCCCACGTTTTACCAAAAAGTCGCTGGCAGGCATATAATGCTCTAGTAGCTCTTTTGATAGTGTTCGATAAGTGAGAATTCCAAGTGAGAGTACTATCAAGTATAACCCCAAGATATTTTACTTCCTTAGAAAACCCAATAGATGAGCCATTCAATGTAGGCTCTATAAGTCTAATAGCTCTACGTTTTGTGAATGGCACAATAATTGTCTTGGCTGGGTTGATGGTTAAACCCTTATCCAAGCACCACTTGTTGGTTATATTTAGAGCAGTCTGCATCCTTTCCGATATCGTTACGTCATCCCACCCAGTAACAGAAATTACTAAGTCATCGGCGTAGCCATATGTACGGAATCCTAGGTTGTTAAGTTTTTCCAGTAGTTCATCGATAACCAGAGTCCACAATAAAGGCGATAATACGCCACCTTGTGGGCATCCTCTGGTTGCCCGTATGGTTTTCGATGACCCTCCTAAGTCCAACTTAATAACCCTGGATGACAGCATTTCCAAAATCCATTTCCTTATAATATTCGGAACTCCTTTTCTATACAGTGATAAATCAATAGCACTATATGACGTGTTGTCGAAGGCCCCCTGAATGTGAATAAACGCACAAAGTGATATGTTATTGGCACCAATGGCCTTTTCGATTTGCGTCGTTAATTGATGAATGGCAGTCACCGTAGATTTACCGGGTTGGTAGGTAAACTGGAAACGATGTATTGGATTCATCAAGAGATAGTTATCCCTAATATAACTATCGAGTAGTTTCTCCATCGTTTTCAGGAAAAACGAGCTGAGACTAATTGGTCTGTACGACTTTGGCAGTTGTTCAGATTTTCCCCCAGCCTTAGGTATAAATACCACTTTAACTTCACGCCAAGTCGTTGGCACATGACAAGCCATTAAACTTGATATTTCCTTGTTGTAGAAAGCATGGAAAAATTCCATCTGTTCCTGGGGATTTAAATGGGCTAAATTTAGATATCGCACATTTTACCCGCTCTGTACTAAAGATCCTGCCTGCTAACCGACGCTTACTATTGGATATTGAGAGAACCCTTGTGAAAGTCGCAGTTTCCTTGAAAGGCAATGAACCGGGAAAGTGAGTATCTAGTAGAAGTTTACAGGTCTCCTCCGGTGACTCAGTGTACGTACCATCTGGACGTTTCAGCATACAGATCCCGAGATAAGGTCTTTTGTAGCCGAATAGTTTCCGGGAGATTATCAATTTCCTCGCAGTAGCTACGCTTTTTGATCTCCTGATTTCCTTATTGTATTCAGTGAGAGCCGTTTTATAGGTGATCCAGTCACCTGTAAGTTTGGCTCTGTTGAATAGATGTCTAGCCCTAGCCCGAACAATGATTACTTCATGTTCGGCTCCTATCGATGGAATATTTGCCCGTATCGCCACAAGATCCTCATAAACGAATTCTGAAATAGTCAAAAATGTTAGATCCTTTCTGACGAGCAGTGCCGCTCTGGGCCTTATCGCATTTGAATCATAAATAAGCTTACCATGATCGCAATTGAGTCCCTTGATTACTCCTGAGTTGATCCATGGTTCCTGGATAAAACAGATATCCAGGAGGTCTTTGGTGAACCTACGGCATAGCAAATCGGACGCTGCCTTGGCGTGGTGTAAGTTCACCTGCAGGCACTTCAAGTGCCTCTTGGCTATATGTTTACTAGCGGTGGGAAACATTAGTCTGTTTCCTGGACCGCGCAGCCATCTTTCTACCGCGGTTGGTGCTTTGTAAAGCTGTTTCCTCTGCTGAGGCACTGTCGCCTTTTCGCGGTCTGTTACCAGAGTTTCTCTTTATTTTGCTCGAGATTGGCCTGTTCGTAGAAGAAGTTATACCTTTTCTCGAACTGGTTGGTTCGTCAGTGGACTTTTTAAGGACAATATTGTCCTTTAGGTCTTGACGAACCTTTCGGGTTGAGTAGGGTACATCCTTCTTTTGCGTGTCGGGCTTGGTGATTGTACCAGAACAAGAAGGTAAGTCTTTTTGCAATTTAGGGCATTTAATGTCCTTTTTGCTAGAAACTATTTTACTTGTTCTGTCACTCACTTTTGCCCTCATGGGTAGGTCGTTCGCCCTGTGCTGGCGATTTGTAGGCCTCATGTTCACTGTGCCATACCCATAGCCAATGTGGTAGTTTTTCTCCTTTAGTTGGGAAGCCGATTTAGGGTCAATTGCAAAGGTGATTTCAGCAATGCTACCCTTACTGACCCGATTCAATATCTTCCAGAATTCTACCATTAGGTCACCATTTTGACCTTCTATGAGTGATAGAATTCTGTTGTTGGGTATATCAGGTGCTTCGGGAAAATATCGTTTCCGTTGCAGTTAAAAACAAGCCAGCGTGGTTTGAACGTACAGCCTGCAAATTGTGGTTTCATTGAGCCTTTTTTCAGCTCCACAATTTTGTCCAGGACTGCTGTCTGTATAAGCTTTAGCTTGTCATCAGACCATATAGTCATTGGGAAATCTGATGGAATTACCCCTAGCCGCACAATTTGGACCATATCCCTGTACGAGGGTAGAGTAGGATTAGGTGTGTTTATGCTTTTGGTACCAGGTATACCATCTGCAGTTGCACTAGCTACTCTTTTAGGGGGGTTAGGTTTATCAGGAGATGATCCATCTGACCTACCTCTTTTCCTGGGGATTTTAAGGTCTCGCATCTCACTGCGAACTTCTTTCATCGGCTTTAGGCACAGTCTTCTTGCCTCATCGATGTCCATACCTTGCTCCATAAAGAGCTTTAGACGTTTGCGTGCAGCCCCACATAATTTTGGTCTATCATTGGCAATTTTAGTCTGTTGCACCATGGCAACGGTATTGGCGAATGTAGTGGGTTGCGTGTTAGGCGTTAACTCCAATAACGCATCCTCTTCATCCGTTGTGATGGCTACCTCAGTAGATTTGGGACAGGAGTCCCCCAACGTTAAGGTATTAGCCGATATTACGGTTGACGTGTTAGGCACGTTTGAGCCTTCAACAGATTCAGTAAGGTCCATGGCGACCTGTTCTGATTCATCTTCATTTTTTTGTTTAAGAGAGTTTTCCATCTGTAAAGAAATAATCTATTAATGGGGAGAAAACAAAACATCATGCAACAGAGCCCCATGTCGCAGATGGGCATAATTCAACTGGACAATGCCCTTGTCCAGAGGCCACCGTTTGAAGACACATTAACGTGGTGCCATTCATTCCATGGACACGGTGCGGATAACATCCGGAATTACGGGTTTTTATCGAGTGTCCGCTCTAGATCCACCATGTTCTGCTATTACAACAGAGACACCTCGTGTAGGGTGCGGCTCTACACCGCGCATAGACGGTCATTGGATACAGAAGAGGCTTATGCATTATCAATAGTCCAGCTATATTGCGCATTCTGAACCCTGCAGTCATTGCTGCTTGTCTCCATAGTCACTTTTAAAATTGTTTGTACTTCGCTTTCGAAAGCAGTTATTTTACCCACTAGAAATAATCTATTGTAGATCCAAGTGTCCTTTTCTAGTCTATGTATGGGCAGTTGACTTTAGCCTACGACACGAATATATTAATATAACAAGCTACAAAGCTAATTCTAGTGATAGATAAAACCATTAGTTCGACACAGTCACTTAGAACTGTTAAAATATTTTAATAAGAAATGTGTATTTATTAAAAAAAAATTTTTAAAAGGTTTCGAGCAGGATGCTAATTTAAAAAATGTTTGGTTTTATTTTTATGGTAGCAATAAATAGTTCTACCAAATATAAATAGGAATTATTGAAAAGCCAAGTGCAAAAAATATTTATAAAACATTGCGTGATATTATTCCAAAAGTTTAATTATACACCCAATATCTTTTGTACTAAACTTTTGTGTATATGTATGTACGTACGTATGTATGTATTTTTGACAACATTAAGTCATTCATGATAAACCTCATAAAACTGTCTTTGGTGAACTTTTACTTTTTTAAATTACAATTCCACAAAAGTCAACTGCTGTTAACTGTTTTAGGTATTCGCCAGTAGTTATATTGAGTGGTTTTTGAAATTATAATTGTACAATGCACATATTTAAGGATTTTTATTTGTTTTCAATGCGTTTAATTTCATTTTATAATCACATTATGTTATTTGTAAAGTTTATTAAGTATATTACTCTTAAAACTGGCATGTATTTAATATAATGTGATGTGCAGTTTAAGGAACAGATACAGAAACGTGGACTGACAGAAAAATTAGAAAAGCTTAATACGGCAATATGATATTACGTTCCAAATGAAAAATTTATACAAATTTGGGTCATAGGTTAGGTTAAATAGGCAGCCATCACTTGAAAGAGTCCCGTTGTGATAACTGTGTAGAATGGGATCAGGAAGTAAGCAATTTTGCATATCTGATAAATTTAACCTCTTGACGTTCCAGCATGACCGCCGATAATTTACAATCTTCCTTCAGTCTATGCCAGGCATTTGCATATAAGTTGTTTCATCGCCTGCTCCCCTACTTAATTATGATTACTCATGTTACTAATTTCTGCGGAAAATTCTCAATTTTATACTGAAAGCTTTGTATTTTAATATAAGCTAATTTACCAAAATGTTAGTGCAATTGGACTTGCCGTTTAGAAATTACAGATTTATTTCCCTTTTTTCAAAATTCCCGCACTGTGGATCGGTCGAAAATTTATCGTATGTGTCTCACTTCCGAAAATTACTCCAAAGTATATTCAACACAAATATGTTTCGTGTATTCCCAAATCATTTCGGTCTATAATTAAAATATGTATGATAATCGGTCCATAGTTGGTTATACCTCCCATGTAGAGCTTCTTTTGAAAAACAGTGTTTACTCCTATACTCGGTATGGTCGGACTAAAACCCGCTATACATTTTTACTTGTTTTTGGTTGCATTATATAACTCTTGCTTGCTTTTAATTGATACATTTTTGTAAACATTTATTTATATTTTAAATTGATTTTAAATTTAAATTTATTTAATACTGACATTCCGAGTTTGAAACAAGTAAGAGTTTATATTTGCCTATTCCGGATCATATATACCCACCACCAAATCACCTATTATGGGTCGTCATAAAATATTGCATAGTAATTTCTATTTATTTTAGAAATATTTTAGTTGAATTTCATCTCAATATCAAGAATATACTTGTCTCTTTCTTTATACCCTCCAACACAAATTTTTTAATTTTTATATGATACCCGATAAAGCTCTTGATCCTCATGAAATTCTGAACCGATTTAGCTATGTCTGTCTGTGTAAAACACTCTCACGTCAAAAAGACACAACCAAAATCAACAAAGTTTAAAAAAACTGTTTATAGTTCTCCTAAGCAGTTTGGTATAGAAAATCAGCAAAGTCGGTATAGTAGAACTAGAGTTATATACCAAAAAATTTTATATTTTTAACCAATTATAGAACATTTAACATTTTTGGAGTATGTATGGAGATGGGTGGGTGGAGTATGAATTACATTGTATAGGGTTATTAATATAATGTATACTGGAGGAAGATGATGATGATTTGTAAAGTTCAAATTTCATTTTGTTTGTTAAGTTTTTTTTTGTTATTTATAAAAGTCACTTTTGTTAGTGATGTAACTTAAATTTCATTTTCAATATCAGTTTTGCTAGTGATGACACTAAAAATAACGGAAGATGTAAATGGGAACAAAATGAGTTAGGAGCATCTTGTGAAGATGTTGAAAGATGTTGATTTTCAGCTCTGTACATTTCTTATGGGAAAATTTCAACATCTTCGCAAATTGATGGTAGATGTTGACAAGTGTGAAAAGGCTATAAAGTTCGATACAAGCTGAAATTATTTTTATATTACATTTTGAACTTTTGTCTATTTGTTATGAATGTTTATTTAATGTGCAATCACAGAATTAAGAGCTCTTTGTATTTTATCTGATGTTGTCATAAGCATCACCCATCCAACATTCGATAACTCATATCAACATTTGCTCAAGCTTTTGTAAAAATTTTACCATCTTTCAAGCAAAATGCCAAATTTATTTCCCTTTTAATCGTCAAAGTGCAAAGATCAGACCTAAAGAAGTGATCAATTAAAATTTAAGTTGTCAACGAGGCTTGTGAATTATACAAGTATAATCATGAAATAATTAAATTTCAAGTCAGCTATCAGTAGCATTTTATTAAAAACTTAAATACACGTACAAAATTCACAAGGCTAATAAAGTCGACAGTAAATTCTTTAAGGAAAGATATTTCATCAATAATTTACACAAATTTTCAAACTTTTGACATAATTACTGCAACCAAAGCCAAGTAAGATTTAATCACATTTTTAGTTAAGTAAGTTACTTATTGTTACAAATTCCTTTGAAAATTGTATTCTTAAGGATAGCGGGGTTAGCGATAGCGTAATTTGTGTCACATAAAAGTAAAAATTGATTTTCCTACCGAAGAGGATTATGCGAGATAATCAGACTTTTAAAAAATTGCTCGGTGTTTTTATTTATGTTAAAGTTTACACTTCGTATTTATTATATAATATAGAAAATGTATTGCTCTAATTATCCCAGCGGTCGAGATCTCGACCAACAGTTTTCAGGGTAACCACACACAAAAATCTCAAAAAATTTGTAAGCCAATTTCTAGCCACGAAAATTTCGTTAAGGTATAAACATTTGTTTTAGCTTGGTAGAAAATGGGTTAAAGACTTCTTCCGAGTTGTTGTTGCCTTTCTTTTAGAACACTACATATACATATGAACATGATGTGTCTTGAAGTAAAATTAGTCTCGGTGCAAAATTATGTTTTCAGCAACTAACTTTTTTTTTGTATCACCTGTTATTATTGGTATTCATTGGCTGTGTTGCTTTGGTACATTTAGATTTCTTTCTTCATGTTCCTATTTTAATCCATTTATTATTGTTATTTTTTATTACACTCATGACGCAACTTTTTAATTTATTGTTTTTAAATAAAAATATTTTAAAATTTTCTGGATTCCTATTACAAATAGCACGAATACTATAAACAAATCATTACTTTACACAGGGCCAGCTCATTAATCTGAATTAACGATTGCAGGCCCTGATTCGGATTAAGGAGATATTCGGATTACTCAATGTGCTGTTTATATGTGTTATAATTCACTATATTCGAAAATAAAACACAAGCCAGATTTCACAACAAATTTATTTTATTATAATTAATAAAGAATGAAAAAATTAAAGCTTTTTATACATATTACAGTACCAGCTTGCTAATCCGAAGTAATCCGAATTGAATTGATGACGTAACTCCATGACTTTTTGCATTATCCAGTAACAATACAGCTTTTTGGGGCAAATTATTTTCATTGTGATAGTCTTTTACTTGTGGTATAAATGATTTAAAAAAACTACTCGCCAAAATTGTGTTATCATCCATCGATTTTCGATGGATGGATAGTAAACTCTAATTTTGAAGCTATTGAATTGAAATTTGGTTTGTGTATATTTTTTATACTCCAAGTTTCATATGATTTAGTGCACATAGCCGATCTGGCGGACATGCAAATAGGTTTTACCTTAATCAGAATCACTTTATGAGTCGATTTAACATGTCCGTCCGTCCGTCTGGCTGGCTGGCTGTCCATGTAAAGCTTGTGCGCAGAGTACAGGTCGCAATTTTGAATATATTTCGATAAAATTTGGTACGTGAAATTTTTTCGACCCAAGGATGAAAAGGATTGAAACTGGTGGAAATCGGTCCATTTTTTCACCTGGCCCCCATAAAAAAGTCCTCCCGAAATTGGGGGTTACCAATCATAAATGTTTGAATTATGCAAGGAAACAAACAAATTTCATCACAAATGAGTGGTAAATGAAGCCAAATCAGATATAAAAATTTTGTGCAGTTCGGGCCATAATTTATCATAGCTCCCATATAAGGCTCACTCCCAAAACTAATTTTAAAGGGCATAGCTCCTTCGAAAATGTTGGTATCTAAATAATATTGAACTCAAATATATTCCATATATATACGAATAATATGGTACAATTTTATGATGATCGATCCATAATAGGTTATATCTCCCATTTCTGAAAAACTTTATATACATGGACTGGGTGTAGGGTATTATATGGTCGGGCTTGACCGACTATACTTTTTTACTTGTTTTACATACACATACATATGTATGTAAGTTTTTACCTTTTAATATTTTCAGCATTCTTTTTAATGCCAGAAATTGTTGAAGCTCCTATACCAAATTTTTTTGCTTAAATTTTTCCTGACTGTCTGCGATTCACTTCTTCTATTATTTAAAGCTTATCAGTGGCCAAATTACCGCATTCGATTTCGAGTAAAATTTATCGTAATTTTCTTATTTGAGATTATGGCATTCGATATCGAGCAAGAAATTTAGTACATTTTATCATAATTTCGATACGATAGCTCATTCGATCACGAATGCGGTAATTTGGCCCCAGCTCATGACAGCGTTTTATACGCACGTTTTTTTGCCATATTATTTAAATCGACGTTTTTGTGACTTAAACCATTCACGATAATATAAAAGAAAAACTGAAAAATTTAAAAAATATGCAATTCGGTTCAGTGAGCTTGCAATCAATGCGGACTATAGAGCATGTAATCCGTCATAAATTCGATAATTCGGATACAGACCTTCGTATTAGCGAGCCGGCACTGTACTTGTATTTTCATGTACTTCAATTCTTTATTTTTATACACTAAAATCAACGTACGAGTATACTACATATATGTATGAACCTTTTCTTGTTTATAGATTTTTTCAAGTTATCTACTCATTGCATATATGTGGCGTAAATATTCCATGCGACGAAGAAATCTTATATATAATTTTATATATATGTATAATGTTTTTTTTTCGATTTTGCATATTGCTGTCTGTTTGTGATTTTTCAAGTTACAATTTCTTTGCATGGTTTTGTAGTAAAATGTTTTTATATTATACACACACTAGGGATACAATCCCGATTCGAAAATCCGGGAATTTAACAAATCCCAAATCTCGAGATCTGTTTTAAAATATACCGGGATTTGTAGTATTTGTTTACAGAGTCATCAACAAATATTTGAATTTCACAAAAGTATGTCGAATAAATACAGGTGAAAGAATTGAAATTAATTTTGGATTGCCAAACTCAAACGCACTATTTGTTTAGTTTATTTCGATTTTTTTATTTAATTTAATCAATTAAACAGTTTTCGATTGATGCGTATATTTATTACGCAACCTCCTCAATTTTTTAAATAACGCTTTATCTCGAAAATTAAAGCTAACCTAAAAACGGTTAGCACCTGGATTCAGCGTACTCAATTTAGCTTTATCCACTGGATGCCCCGTTTGTCGGAAAAAAGTGTCAAAATAGAGCATAATGTTAATGGCTTACAAACTTTTAATCAATTTAAAAAATGTATCATCTTTTTTGAAATAAATCAAATTGTTTTAATATGAAACCAAAATCCCTAAATCGCGGGATCCCAAGATTTACATTTATGATATCCAGAATTGCGGGATTTAAAAAACTAGTACCGTTTGGCATCTCTAACACACGCAATGTCAAACATTTTTAAAGACCAAAAGTAGGTACTCGTAAATGTGTTCTAGTAGTAAATATATTGCAAATGAAAAATTTTTATTTTGTGCTAATTGCAATATTTTGTATGACAAACTATTTTTAGAATAACTGCAAGAATTGTTTCTAGGTTAATACTTTTTCTAATTTGAGTATGTAAAATGTTAAAAATTATTTTCTTAAATTATTCTGATAGTTTTCCTATCAAATTATGAAATATTTTGGAAATTTTGTAAATAATATACATAGTTAAGAGTAATTTCAAACTCTAGGTAATACGCAGAAAACACAACTAACACACACAGATACACAATTCGAGAATAGAAAAAGAAGAATCTGTAAGGCAGACAACATCAGCAAATCAAATATGGATGAGTTTAGAAGAGCCAAATTATCAGTAGCACTTTGGTTTGGCGTTGAACACCATTTAAATTCAGTTAATTTAGGTTTTGGTTCATTAAATGTTAGGATCCACACAATACACAACTATTGTATAAAACGCAAATTAAATGCAGAATCAAGAAAATTTGTAAGCAATATAAATTGCAATAGAGAATATAACTTTCCGTAAAAAAATTAAAAAAAATTTCTTACAAATTACTTTGTATACTTTCTTCAAAAAAGCTTCAACAGCCGATATCATCGACTACAGCTTATAAATTATAGGAATATAATTTTTTCTAGTTAAATTTAAATCTAAAATATCTGTGATTTCTTTTAAATAAATAAATTGTTTTTAAATTCAAAAATCTTTGAGTTTTTCAATGACTTAATGACAAAACAAACATTCCAGCGAACTGAAATCACTAAATCATTAGAAATTACTATAAATTTTCTTTATTTCAAGAGTTTTCTTGAGAAATTCTGTCTTGCAAAACACAAATTTATTTATTTATTTATCGATTCAAGAAAAAATTACATTTCATTACTTAACTAACCATACGAAGCCATTGCGGCTTGTCTGTATGTAAATTAACAAAAAAATGTTATTCTCTAGAATTTAAATTTATGAAAATATTTAAATATTAAAAACTAATTTAAATGAAAACAAATTCAAATATTAAAAAAATAAAAAAACAAATTACAAATACATTTTTGTTTTGATATAGAATAATCTTTTAGAAAAAGTGTTTTTATTATGTTGAAGATTACTATTTAAAGTTAACTGTAAAGTGTTACGACATTCATTGTTGATTAATAAAAAAGTTTTTAAATAGTTTATTTCTATTATATTTGTTTGCTGTATAAAGTATTTCAATGGGCAGTGTGTTTAATATTGTTGGCAGCATTACGGATAAAGTACTTTTCCCATAATTGTTTTTGTGTCTATGTACCCGGTATCTACCTTCAACGTTCATACGAGTCTGGTGTTTGTGGTCTATTTTTTTTAGAAACCTGTACTGCGATTCACTAACTTTTTTAACGATAATCGTATCGTTAAAATAAGTATAACGAAAATTTATCGAATTTGCAATTCAGTAACATTTTTAACGATATTTGCTGTCGGCTGAAGTCAGCTGTTACTCTTAACAAGTTTTTCTCTCGTTATATTAGCGACAAAAATTTTAGTTGTGTTTATTTTATCGATAAAGTGTATTTATTATATAAAGTGTGTATAAAGTTTATTTTGTGTTTAAAATGGCTTTTGAGTATTTGGCATACGAATTAGCAAGGGATGACCAAATCTATGACGTTCCAGCAGTTAATCGTCGCATACTTCGGGATTTGGACAATCCTTTTGAAGGAATTTCAAAAGTTATACCGACTCACTCCGGACTTGGCTGAAAATTTAATTTTTGAGTTAGATGATCAACTAAGAGGATCTAGAATAACATCTATATCGACAGAAAAGCAGGTAAGACATGCCAGCTTCCAGTTAAAATGAAATTTTAAGTATTTTATTTTGCTAGGTGCTTTCGTCTTTACGTTTTTATGCAACTGGATGCTATCAGCGGCTCCTTTTAGAATTTGAATTGGTCGCCATTCTGTTAAATGCACTTAAAATGTATGTATATAAATGTAAATAAAATAATAAAATAAAAAGATAATTAAATCATACATTTTTTTACTTACCTTACTTAAGTCATAATTTACAAAAATAAACAAAACTCCCAAATTATGCACAATTCTATTTGTTTTTTTTTCCATTCTCTTTTGTGCTTTTCGCTTATTTTGACACTTTGTACACAGAGGTGCCACATTTTATTAAATTAATGAGTACAAAAAAACAGCTGTATACTATCGTTAAAAAAAGTTACAGAATCACACAATCGTTACTGCAAACGACTATTTATGTCGACAAATGTTACGATTGTCGGATCGTTAAAAGTTAGTGAATCGCAGTACTGGAATCATTATAAAATTCTGTTGCTAATGTTGTTAAAAAGATGCTATTGACGTTTAATATATTGAGTTCTTTAGCGATGCTAATATTAGTTGCGTTGTTGTTGTGTTTCCCGAGTTGGTGAGAGTTATGACGTCGCTGTTTGTATGTATAGAGTTATTATCAGTAAGTGTTGATCTATTTGTATTGGTTGTTTGATCATAAACGTTGGAATTAGTTGTTGTGAGGTTGGTTATGGTGGTATTTTGTGTGTAGTTGATGTTGTTTGTTGTGTTGTTATCATTGTTGGCAATGTCGACTCCTATACTACTTGCAGTAGGGTTTTGGTTTTGGGTATTTATAGAGCGATTTTTTCTTAAAATTTTTAGTAATTGGTTTTGTGTTTGTTGGAGCTTATTACAGAAATTTGAGCTTCCCCAGGTTGTAATACCATGGCGTAGGTGCGATTCCACTAATGAAAAATATGCTTGTCTTAGCACCATATTGCTGGAGCTGTAGCTTAAATGATGTAGCATAAATGATGCTTTTCTCAATTTTTTTCGGAGTTCATCTACATGTATCATCCATTTAAAATTATGATCTACGTAAATGCCTAGGTATTTATATGTTGTGACAATCTCGATTGTGGTAGAACATTGGTCATCCCTGTAGTCAAAATCTGCCATTTTTCTATTATGCAGACATTCTGTTGAGTGGAACCTTATGTTTATTGCATTATAGAGTATGTTTGTCGGCTTAATATGCATCAGTTTGGTTTTTGATGCATTGATTATTAAACCATGATCGTGACACCATCGTACAGCAGTATCAAGCTGATGCTGCATTATTATTCTTGCTGTATCTATATTTTTATGGGCAACTACTATAGCAGTATCGTCTGCATATGCAAATGTTTTGCTTGTTTTTAGTGTATTAATAAGTTCGTTGGAATATATTAAGTAGAGTATGGGACCTAATTTGGAGCCTTGTGGTACACCAAAATCCGAATTTGTTTGTTCACTTAAGTTGTTTTTCACTTTTACATAATATGTTCTGAGTGTCAGATAGTTTTTAAACCACTCTAAACATCTATCTCGTATTCCAATCCTTTCTAACATTAATATAAGCTTGCTATGTGATAGGGTATCGAAAGCTTTGCTAAAATCGATAAATAGTGTTAGGCATTGAATTTGTTTACTTAGTTGTTCATTTATATAATTTGCAAAGTTACCAAGGAGTTTGTTTATATTTTTTCCTTTTTGGAACCCATATTGCTTTGATGAAATTATTTGGTATTTGTTTATGTAATCTGTCAATCTACTGCACACGACTTCTTCCTTTATTTTTTCAAGAACGGATAAGATTGCTATTGGTCGGTAATTATTAACATCTGATTTTATACCGTTTTTATAAATAGGACGAACAACAGATACTTTAAGTATCTCAGGTATTATTGCATTGTACAATATCATATTTATTAGTTTGGTTATAATTGGTGTCATTACACCGGCATTGTTTTTTAAATCAATTGGTCTGATTCCATCGTAACCCGCACTTTTTTTGGTGTCGAGAGTTAGTAAAATCTTTAAGATTTCCTCTTCATTTGTATAGGACAGGTATAAAGAATTTTGACGTGATTGGGTTGACTTATTAATTGTTTGAATATCACAATTGTGTAAAATATTTTTGACATTTTGCTTAAAGTTTATTGCAAAGTTATTGCAAATTTCGGTTATGTTAGTATTTTTAAAATTTTTTATTATTAATTCATCTAAATTATTCGATTTTCTTCCAATTATTTCGTTTATAGTTTGCCACGTTAGGCGGATATTGTATCTATTTTCAAAAAATTTATTTTTATAATACAAATTTTTTGCATAATTTAGTCTTTTATTTAGGGTATTTCTATATTTTTTATATTCATTTTCATTGTTTTTATTGTTTTTATTTGATAGCCATTTTTTATAAAGTTTATCTCTAGTTTCACAATTTTTTATTAAATTTTCATTCATCCAAGGATTTGGAACTCTATTTTTCTATTTTTGCTTTTTTATTTTTGACCGTTCGTAGATTTGATTAAATTTTCTATATAACGAGTTAAACATCATATCCGGATTAGAATGATTTCCTACTTCGTGCCAGTTGGTTGTGCAGATCTGACGATTTACTTTGTATTCACATATTTTTGTATATTGCCTGTCACTTATTATTTCTTCATTAACAGCATCTTTATATTTGAGACAACATATTAAAGAGTAATGGTCAGAGATGTTTGTTTTAATTATAGAATCTATAAAATTTATATAAAATTTATACGCATTATTGATATCAGAGTCCATTATCTCAAAGTTTACCGATGCTGCAATACTCTTCATTACCTCTACTGGTGTTAGTTTGTTATCTTGTACATTTTTAATCTCTACGTTTCTGTTTAGCATTTTTTGTTCTAGTGCAGCGCTATTCAACCTGTGGTACGCGTACCACTTGTGGTACGCGAGACTTTTCCAAGTGGTACGCAAAATTTTTGAAAATTTAAACCATTTTTTCATTAATTAACGCATTTTTTCCCCCAAAATTTTTTTTTTGTTTTCCATCTTTAAAATATACTTTTTCGAAAATTTTTTTCCCGAAATTCCGCCTTCTGTATATAAATTAACAAATAAAAAAACACCATTATTTTTGGGGAAATTTTCACGCTCTTATAAATATGTTACACTTTTTATAACAATTTTAAACGTTATTTTATTTAAATAAGACAGGAAAAATATTTCTTGATATCGCTCGCAAAAAAAAAATACCTTTTTTATAAAACGTTTTGCTCTTTGTTATTTGCTATAATTTTTTTGTAACAAACTTTTCATAGAAAATACTGTAAATTTGCGTTTGCGATGTACAAGGTGGCGCAAAAGTAAACTTCCGATGTTTTTTGGCTGTAATTAAAAAAAAATGAAAAACCTTGATTCTTCTTGTGGATTATTTTTATTTGGTCTTTTAATTTTTTTACATCAAGTCGAGAATATGATGTCAAAAACTTCCGGCGATACGTCCTCACATTCTTGACGGAGATTGTCTTTAAGAGCTGCAAGAGTCTGAGGCTTGTTGATATAAACCCGCGACTTCAAAAAGCCCCACAAAAATAAGTCTAGAGCGGTCAAATCAGGCGATCTTGCTGGCCTTCTTCATCATATCGGTTGTGGCACGTGCAGTTTGTGCCGTTGCACCGTCCTGTTGGAACCACATGTTTTCCAATCCCAATTCATCAAGTTGCGGCAAAAAGAACTCGTTGATCATTGCTCTGTAGCGCTCACCATTCACAGTAACCGTTTGGCCCGCGACGTCTTCGAAGAAAAAAGGTCCGATGACTCCTCCAGCGAAAACAGCACACCATACAGTGACTTTGAGCGGGTGTAATGGCTCTTCGTGGGTTACACGCGGATTTTCAGTGCCCCAGAAGCGTAAATTTTGCTTATTTACGTACCCGCTAAAATGAAAATGGGCCTCATCACTCATGATTGTTTTTGATGAAAAAACCGACCGATTATTGGTCAAATAAATAGTCAGCAATATTCCGCGTTCTGGAGCAGTGTAGCGTAACATTGTTTATTAACGTGTATTTCGCATGTGTTTACTACAAAAATGTCAAAACAGAACTGACATTAGGGGCCAATCGCAAAATTTATAGCATTTTCTGATAGGAAGATTACTTTTGCGCCACCTTGTATATTAGTTTTAGTTGACATATTTCCATATACAGGTGCAGTCGGTCTATTTTTTATTTGTTACGAAGGATAATTGGTTAATAAGAAACAAATAAAGATAAAAATAATGATTGTCCCGCTAGTTCAAATGAACCTCAACAAACTTATTCAGAAGAACAACATGTTGAAAGACCCCGATCTCCTCCGACCACCAGCGCTCTAAAAAAATACAAAAGTACGAGACGATATGATGGGGAGTATATTAAGTTTGGTTTTAGGGTCCTTGTTGTAGAATTTTCGGATGATCGCCCACAGTGTGTTATATGTAACGAAGTTCTGTTCAATCAGTCCATGAAGCCATCACTTTTAAAGTGACATATACAAACAAAGCATATACAAACTAAGATTTTTTTTTTGCAAAAACAAAATGAAAGCTAATCAAGCTAATATTAAATCATTTTCTGGTACATACTATAAAAAAGCAGTAGAAGCATCGCTTTTAGTCTCCTACCAAATAGCAAAATGCGGCAAACCTTTTACAATTGCAGAAGAACTAATATTGCCAGCTACAAAGTCCATAGTTAGTTGCATATTAGGAGAAGACCAAGTAAAAAAACTTGCATCACTATCTCTGTCAGATACTACAGTGAGTCGCAGGGTAAATGATATGGCATTAAATGTAAAACAATTAGATATAAATCAGATTAAACAAAGCGAATACTTTGCTCTTCAAATAGATGAAAGCACCGATGTAGTAAATTGTGCACAAGTACTCGTATATATTTGATATATTTTTCAAATGGAATTTAAGGAAGAGTTTTTGTTTTGTGAGGACCTGCCGACTTATACTACAGCAACGGAAACATTTAAAAAGTTAAATCACTTTATTGAGGAAAATAATTTAGACTGGACAGGGCTTTGCACTGATGGTGCCCGGGCAATGACAGGTAGATATAATGGGGTAATCACTAGAGGTCTGCACAAATGTATTTGGCAGCCAAATGAGTGTTGTGTGTGTATTTGATTTTCAATTTAAATGTATAAAACAAATGAGAGCTAGTCATTCACTTTCAATCATTTTAAATGAAAGATCAACACAACACCGTTCATGAAAAAGTGAAACACATACACTAACACTAATTGTGTGTGCGTCTCAATTATATTGTATTGCTTGATAAACTCAAATTCATACATCTCACAATAAAAAAAACCTGTGTGAAGTTAAAAATCACACAATTCTTTTGTGTGTTTGTTGTGTTTCTTATTTTGTTAAAATTGGGTTTTCCCCTATTTAATAAATTTCCCTAACGTTCTTTGTTTTGATACGGGCGTTTACTAAGTTGTTGTGTTTCCGTTGCCCAGCAGTCTTGTTTTTTCTTTAGTTTGGATTTACATAAATACAATTGTATTTACTCGTGTAAAACAGCATTTTTGTTATTTACAGTTGAATCAAATATTTCTCTCACAACACTCACATAATTAATTGAACGCTTTGCACAACATGTTATTTCTTACACACAATAAATTTTGCGTGATTCTTAAATCACACACAACACACTACTTGCTAGTTTGATGTGTGTCGTTTAATCGCACACATGCAGACCTCTAGTAATCGCAAAAGTAAAACATGGTGCTCCGCATTGTAAATTTACTCATTGTGTTATATGTACATCGGGAAGGTTTGGTTGCCAAAAGAATATCTAGTGACCTCTATGAAGTTCTTGATGACGCAGTAAAAATTGTTAATTTTATAAAATCAAGATCACTTAATTGTCGCTTGTTTAAAGATTTGTGTTTTGAAATGGACAGTGTATATGTTGTTGTTGTTGTTGTAACAGCTAGAACTAATTCATTCTTAATTCTTTAATGCGGGGGTTCTGCAGTAAGGTCCAGACCAAGTAACTGGGCAACTTCTACTGGATTGGTCCATAAATCCATTGGACAAAGTGAAGTGTGGTTGGCTGGGCAATTAAAGATGTGGTTGGTGTCGTGAGGACCCTGGCCACATGCAGGGCATAGGTTGGGGACGGCACGGTCTATGCGGGACCAAAAGGCGTTAAGTCTATTGCTCCATCCCGATCTCAGTTGTGCCAGAACTACTCTTGTATTTCGTGGCAGTTGTTGTTCGGTATCTGCAATGGGCGGTGGGCGGCCTCCAAGTACAACATTCATGCGGTATCCTGCGACCGTGGTATGGATGGCATCTCTGTGAATGTCGTTCAAAGCTGCTACATACGAGTTTTGATCTAGTGGATCCTGTGTATATCTTCGTATGTTTTGCTCGTTTATTCGAAGGTCCTTCCTGACATGCCTCGGGGGAGACTCCAGCTGTGTGATGATAAAGCATGGGTGATTCCTCCGATGACATCCCTGGAGGAACTGTTTTGTCAGCATGACATTATGTTCCTTTACGGGTAGAACCTTCGTTTCCTCATGTAGATGGTGTTCTGAGGTTATTTGCATGCAGCCTGTGATGGTGCGTAAGGCGGCATTTTGGCAGCTTTGTATGTTTCTCCACTGGGTATCACTCAACGAAGGTGACCACACTGGGGCAGCGTAGTTTACCACTGACCGGCCAATCGTTTTATACGTAGCCAATAAGGTTTCTTTATCCATACCCCAAGTGCTGCCGGCTAGCGCTTTAAGTACCTTATTTCTACTTCGCAGTTTGTGCGTGATTGCAGTGGCGTGAGCTGAGGAGGTAAACAGGCTATCAAACGTGACTCCCAAGATTTTTGGGTGGTTCACTGTCGGAATTTGTGTGCCGTCGACTTCTATGCCAAGATTAATTTTTACCTCCTTCGTCCAGGTGGTGAAGAGTGTTGCTGAAGACTTCGCTGGTGATAGTTGCAGGTTCCTTGCAGTGAAGAATGCGTGTATTTCACTGAGATAACTGTTCACTTGATTACATAAGTCATCAATGTTGTGGCCTGTTGCCATTATTGTGCAATCGTCCGCGTATGATATCACTTCCACTCCCTGTAGAGGTGTGGGGAGTTTAGAGATGTAGAAGTTAAACAGAAGTGGCGACAGGACCCCGCCCTGAGGAACTCCTTGTTTAACTCTGCGAGGTTGTGAGCGTTTGTCTCTAAACTCAACGAACGATTGACGGCCACTCAGATAGTTCACGATCCATCTCTTCGTATAGTTGGGCATTGTGGAATGCAGGATATCTTGGAAGAGGGTAGCGTGGCTGACGGTATCGAAAGCTTTCGATAGATCGAGCGCTACGAGGATCGTCCTTTCACAGGGTCTCTGCTGGTTCAAGCCCTGTGAGATCTGAGTGGTAATGGCTGTTAATGCTGTGGTGGTACTGTGCATTTTGCGGAATCCATGCTGGTGACGTGCTGCTGGTAGGTGTCGGGTTAGCTGGGGGAGAAGGAGGGCCTCTAGAGTTTTTGCGACCGGTGATAAAAGAGAAATCGGCCTGTAGGATGTTCCCTCAGTCGCATCTTTCCCCGGTTTTAGGATGGGGATAACTCTACCTTTTTTCCAGGCATTAGGTATTATCAGGCTTCTTACTGACAGGTTAAGAACCGACGTCAGATACTCGACTCCCCGCTTGCCAAGGTGTTTTAACATTAGCATGGATATACCGTCTGGGCCAATAGCTTTGGATGGTTTAGCTGCATTGATGACCTCTGCAACTTCAGTTGATGTGAATAGTTGTGGTATGTGTGAGACTGGAAGGTTGCGTAGTTTACGTACAACACTTCGTTTCGCCTTGTCTCTCTCGGGGTGCTCAATAAATTGTCGGCAGAACGCTCGCGAGCACCGTTCAGGGTCTGATATTGTGTTGTCAGCGAACTTAATCGCGACCCTGTCATCCTTCTTCATTGGGTTGGAGAGAGATCTGACTGTTGACCACAACTTACCAACTCCTGAACTTAAGTTGCAGTTCTTTAATGGCTAAATTCACAGTCTTTAGTTAGCTAATGACAAAGGCTTAACTAATGATTCTTTATTCGCAATGCTTAGTTTGCCATAAGAATAACAAGTATTAGTTAAAGAACCGTTAGTATATTAGTTTACCAATGGTTAACTAATGACTGAGAATTCGGCCATAAATGGTCTAACCATTTTTTCCGCTTATCCTCATTAACCAACCTGCTGATGTTGCGGTTCAGCTGTGCGATTCTTGGATCGTCAGGGTTGGTATTTCGGATCTCATCACGCTCATCTGCTAGTTCCGCTGCTTGTGCTGGGAAGTTCGGGCGAACTACTGATAATCGACCAGCTGGAATGTAGCGAGTGGCTGCTGCTGTGATGGTTTCGCGAAATTTCCTTTCTGCTTGGTGTATATTGGAAGGTGTAGGAAGACCATTAAAGATGTGATCAGTGAAGTTTCTGAAGCCGTGCCAGTCTGCTTTCTTCTGGTTGATGTAAGTACGGCGTTCAGAAACGATGAAATCATTGGGTCGATCCAGACAAATGATTATGGGTAGATGATCTGATCCTAGAGTAACTACTGCTCGCCAGGTTGCGTAGTTGATCAGACCAGGACTCGCTATGGTGATGTCTGGTGAGCTTGCGCAGTTTCCCATAATCCGTGTGGGGGCATCATCATTCAGTGTGCAGAAGTCAGATTCATCAATTTGTTCCGCTAACGACGTACCCCTTTGGTCTTCCCCTAGATTAGAGTGCCAAAGTTGGTGGTGCGCGTTAAAGTCCCCAAGCACTAGGCGTGTATTGCCATTTAGGAAAGTCCTAATGTCGGGGCGGTAGCCTGTTGGACAGCTGGCTACTGGCGGAACATAGACATTATAGAGCTCCAACTTCGTATCTCCTGATTTGACCGCAATACCTTGAGCTTCGAGGTATTGGTCTCCAGTGTCAAGATCAAGAGATAGAACTCTATACTGCACGGTATTGTGTATTATGAATGCGATGCCTCCACCGTAACCTCTGGTGCGGTCTTTTCGGAGAATGTTGTATCCGTTACAACTGAGCAGACTGGAATTGTTCGTCAGTTTTGTCTCCTGGACCGCAGCGACCATGATGTTGTTTTGTTGCATAAATCTAGTTATCTCGGCTACTTTACTTTGGAGGCCATTGCAGTTGAACTGCAATATGGATATCGCCCCAGGTCTCCGGAAAGCAATCACAGGTGTTAGCGGCGATGGTGGTATCTGCTGTTGTAGATGTTGTTGTTGCTGCAGTAATTGTGATTGTGCTAGGGAGGGTGGTGGCGTAGCGTATGAGCTTGATGATGACGATGTAGATGACGCTGATGAGTTTCGTCGTTGGCAGCATGGGGCGACGAAATTTATTGACCACTCCCTTTCGTTATTAAGTCCGGAGCAATTTCTGAGGTGACACCAGCCCATACAGGAGTTGCACCTTAATTGGGTGGACATGTGGTGCAGTCTGTTCTGGCATACTGTGTAGAACCATGGTCCGGGATTTATTTCAATTCCGGCACGGACCAAAAGGATTTGGAGCAACAATGCCGGAAGATGTTGCTCCGATTTTAAAAATAAATAGTTGTTGCTGATGTTGACAGCCCTTGGCCGAATAAATTCGGGTCATTCCGGTGCGTAGAACCGGATGTCGTGGGAATGTCAGTGTATATACCAGTCTTCTCTTGAATACTGAGGTTGTCAAGAGGAAAAATGCTAGCTCGTCTTGTGGAAATATTTTTATCACAAATGAACAATGATTTCTCCGATAAATTGGTAGGCCAAGTTAGCATATTTTTGTTCCAAATTGGAACAATTTCTACTTGAAAATTAAATTGAACCTACAACTGAATTAAAAAAATGCATTACCTGTCATTTTAAACTGTTAATAGCTACCTTTAATGAATATTTTCCTGAAAGTCGCGAAGAATATTTATGGATACAAAATCCGTTTTTAGATTAACAACATTCCACAGTGAGCCTAAAAGACAGGGAATCATTAATTGATATATCATGTGATCCAGCACAAAAATTTGTTTTCCAAAACACAAATATTTTTTCATTTTTGGTAAAACAGAAAACTGAATATAAATCATTATATCATGAAGCAGGTAAATATTTGTTACCATTCACCTCTACATATTTATGTGAAAGGAGATTTTCATCAATGTTAATAATCAAAACTAAATATCGAACATCGATAAATTTGGACCCCTGTATGAGACTAAAATTATCAAAAATTGAACCAGACATAAAATCTTTAATTTCAAACATGCAGTGTCAGCCATCCCATTAGTTTGTGATACATATTTATAAAATGCATTTTAAGAATATTTTTGTTACGTTTTTATTAATTTTAAATATTTTTTTTATGTTAATTTTCTTTAATTTTTATATACATAGTTGGTTAACCACCAAATTGAATCGCTGAGATCTCACTACTATATATTTTTTATTTTATGTTATTATTATCTGTTTACTTTTTTTTATTAAAAAAATGCAAGGAATCAAATATCTAAATACTTTTAATTTTTTTGGTGGTGTGTTGAGCTTTTTTTTTCATATACATAAATATTTTTTTGGTGGTACGCGAAATGTTGTTCGTGAATTTTGTGGTACGCGAGTCAAAAAGGTTGAATAGCGCTGTTCTAGTGCATTAACTTTATTCTCCATAAGTTTTAGGCGGACATCCTTCTCTTTATTTTGCTCTTTCAGGTCATTGACCTGATTAGTTAAACCAGCCAGTGCGTCGGTGAGTTTTGAAAATGCACTAGCCATCTCTTCGCATAACTCATTGTGTGATTTATTTAAGCTACTCGTTAATTGTTGAATACCGGCCTTTATATCATTCATGTCGTTAGTAACAGTTGTTTTAAAATTTCCAAAATCAGACTTAAGTTCTTGCACATTGGTATTGACAGTATCTAAGAACATGGAGTCTTTGCGATGTTTTGTACTTTCACAATTTCCATCATTTATTTGATCTTGTTGTTGTTGTTCCTCTGGATGCTGTTGATTTTGCTGTTTACCTTCGTATATCACCGCCTGATACAAGTTATTTGGCGATTTACTACGGCCTCTACACGCAATGCATTTCCATGCAGCTTTTTTTCCGGATTCATATTCGAATATGTCGACTCCGACACTGTAGCGCAAGGAGAGTAGTGATACTTACTACCACAGTGACGACAATGTACGTAGTCTCCAGTAATAGGCAGTGATTTCTTACAAGTATTACAGAGAGCACTTGTTGCTGTAAGGTAATTCTGTACACTCATTTTGATACTCTTATTTTTGTTTTTTTTTTTTCTTTTTTTTTATTTTTTTTGGTTTTTGGAAAAAGAAATTTTTTGCACGTAAAATTGATATGAATTTTGATTTAGTTTATCTTTTATAAAAAAAGGTAATAATATAGTTTTTTTTTTGCTTAATATGCGTTATCGAACGGGCACTTTTAAGAGTTTTTTTAAATATTTTTTTATGATTGTTTTTTTTATTAATTTTCACAGTTTTTAACGTATTGTTTTTAGGCAGTTAAAGTATACACGTCTACTCGCAAACAAAGCTTTGTGAATTTATTTAAGATTATTGTTTTTTTTAATACATTTAATGTGTATTGAGTTTTTCTATTATTTAGTACTAGCTAAACCCGGTGTGCTTCGCAACCCCCCCCCCCCCCCCCCCCTCGTTATAAAATAAAACGTATTTATATATTTACAAACATTTATTTATTTAATTTTAATGTATTTATTGCAAAGCTTCACGATATTTTTAGTTTGCTCATCAGTAGTATACACATATACACGGGATATTAACCTTGAACTTTGCTAACAGTCATCGCAAACGCTAACCGAACAGGAAAAAATTTTTTAAAATCGAATGATAAATCTGTTGGTAGCATTGGAATGCGTAGCAAAAGTACATCTGTACCTTAATAGTTAACAAGAATAGGAATGGTGATACCAAAGGATCTTGTTATACCTGGAAAGGCAACTGGCACCGAACTAAAGGAAGTATATCATGGAATGAAAGCAAGGGGTATAATAATAGACAAAAGGTTAGTGTTTCAGGTCGAAATTCCATTAATTCAAGCACATAACTCTGACATATACGAGCTGATCAAACTGCTCGTCAATGTTAATGGCACCGCATTTTTTAAAATCGAATGATAAATCTGTTGGTAGCATTGGAATGCGTAGCAAAAGTACATCTGTACCTTAATAGTTAACAAGAATAGGAATGGTGATACCAAAGGATCTTGTTATACCTGGAAAGGCAACTGGCACCGAACTAAAGGAAGTATATCATGGAATGAAAGCAAGGGGTATAATAATAGACAAAAGGTTAGTGTTTCAGGTCGAAATTCCATTAATTCAAGCACATAACTCTGACATATACGAGCTGATCAAACTGCTCGTCAATGTTAATGGCACCGCATTTATACCAAGAGTCAGCGATGCCAACTTAGCGCGTTTCGCGCTAGATTTAGCGCTATTTGACCACCCAAAAAGCGCATTTTTTTAATCTAGCGCGTTGTTTAAAAAAGCGCTAAATTTGCGCGTTTTCGATTTTCATTTAGCGCTTTTAGCGCCTTTTTCATACAACTAATCACTTTGACAAAAAGGTACATTTTACATTTGATATTTTTTTTTTCATACATAGTTTATTTTTGCAACTAATATTTAAAAGCATATAAAAAAGAAGTGTTAACGAACTTTATATTTTTCTTCATAATTGAATGTGTTTTTTTGCAAAGGTAAATACAAATCTATTTTGTTAAACAATGAAATAATGATTTATACATATTTTTAGATGGAGCATTATGTACAAAAATATAGAAAAATGTGGGAATCTGGTCCTTTGCTTAAAAAATAGATAAGACCATCGAAAGATGATACAAAAGCTTTATGTACTTATTGTAATTGTCAAATTGCAGTAAAACGTTCTGATCTAATTCGACACTACCAGTCATTAAAACATGAGAAAGCGATGAAACCATTTATATTTATATATAATGTTGAACTTATTCAAAGTGAAATTTCATTTGAAGCTTTACAAAATCCAAATGAAAAGCAAACAAGTCAGGCAATCATTGCTCTTTATACTGCTGTCCATTTTCTACTGTTGAACGATTTAAAAGATTATAAAGCTGAATATTAGATGAAGGTAGAATATTAAAACTGAATATCTCTAACTTTATAATACAATGATTTTATTTCAGGAACTGATGTTTCAGTTTCTGCAAAAATTAATTCAATTGAAACTTACAAGAAGTCAAAATTTTATATTAAGACAGTACTTTGGCCAGACGATTAAAAGGAAAATTCTGCATTTTTGTTAGAAAATGAACAGTTTTAACTGAATTCGCTAAAATATTTTTTTTGTGCTGATATACACTTTAAAATTAATATAATATATTATATGATCTCAAAATGTACAAAGAAAACAAATTTTTATATAAATATTGAATTTAAAACCCATTTTATTAAAATTTATCTTAGCGCTTTTTGGCGCTTTTCGCTTAATTAAAATTTAGCGCTTTTTGGCGCTTTTTGAGGCACTGTTTTGCGCCTTTTGCTTCTGAAAAGTTGGCATCACTGCCAAGAGTAGAAGATAACTTTATAATCAGGCATGTAATGCAAATCGATATCGAAAACGAATGAGTTTTAGAAGTCAATTTTTTCGTAATATTTCTGTATTGCAAAACTTTTTTCACATAAAATATAAAGATATTGGGCTACTAAAGAGAATTTTAAAAATTAGATTATAAATGCATTAAAATATATTTCCAAAACTGATTTGTTTTCGATATCGATTTCCATAACATGCCTGAGTATATAATTTTGCTACTAACATGTACTATCTATTGTCACAAGCCAAATTGAACAGTTGTGAGAAAGGCCTGCAAGGACAGTACAACTGCATCGGGAATATGCCTTGGAAACAATTGCCGCATGCATAATGCACATTTGAAGCAGATCCAAGAAAGGCAATGTGGAAGAAGTTATCCGCTGAAAACAAATGGATTTTTACGGTTTTTGATGGCATGGTATTAACGGTAGATTGCGGTCAAGGTAATCGAAGTTGGGTAACATTACCAATGAAGGGGATACTAGAATTATAATTTGGTTGTACAGCAACATACGAAGGTATATCCATGACAGCGTCAAAGAGATTAGGGTCCGTAATTCAAACATCTTCGTGGAAGCTGGATCCGGAAAAAATACAGTCCAAATTTATTAAGCCTTTTGAATCCACTATGATTAATAACGTTGAAGACATAAATCCTCTTAAAAATGAGGTTCAGGATATGAAAGATACCAACATCAGCCTAAGAGGACTTCATTTTCATATCGTATCTGGGCATGTATCACTTATTTTAATTATTTTAATTATTTTAATTTTAATCGGGTTTGTAATTAAGAAAAAATATAGTAAATCTAAGGCAGTTGTTACAGTTCAATTTTCTAGTCCAACACCTAGAATGTTTATATTTTAGTTCTACATTATCAATAGTTTTAAAATGTAAAATCTATGTATAAATAATCATTAGAATAGTTTTATCTTTGTATTATAAGCAAGTGTAAAACACATGCGCATGTGCTAGACTAGATTTAAGAATTTGTTTGTTAGCTCTTAAGGAAAATAATTGTTATAATAAAGTTAGTTATTATTTAGAACTTATCAGAGTAACATCAGTAACACAAGTGTACTTTTCACATAAATACTTGTGTTATATTTTTACAATCTCAAAGTGTAGAATCAGTTGCAATACAAACTGACAGTGACATTAACTGCTTCAGATCCGTCGGATATTATTTTACCAACAGGTCAGAAGAATAAAACAGCTGCTAAACGCAACGAAAAAAATCAAAGAAGGTTAAAGCAACAGCAAAACAAATCCATCAGTACATTCACACATCTATATAAAAATTGCACGACTACGACTACTAGACTGTTGGATCTAATAATAAAACTATGGATTTGAAAAATTAATCTGAAAAAAAGCCTCAACCTACTCTTATTCGTTACTGTTTGAAGGAGCTTAAAGCTTTTGCAAAATTACCGGAATCGCGTAAAACTCCAGTTGTACTCTGCCAAAAGGGAGACTGTATTTTGCAGTTATTTGTAGCTAGCCAGCAACATCATCACGATCAAGTTAGTGTTAATGCCAATACGACCCAAAGACAGAAAAAATGCAGGTTACACGCATTAACTTGTCTTTAAATGAACAAATAAAATTGTCGAAGTGCGAAAATGCTTGGCAGCCAAAATTTGTATCGAATAATTCGAACAATAAGGTGAATTATTATACGAAAGAACAAAGTAAAAATGATGATGATGATGATATTGAAGATGTTTTGAAAAAAGTGCGGGGAGTTCTTAACAAACTGACTTCAGAGAACTTTAACGTTTTGTTGAAAGAAATGACTAGCATTACAATAAATACACAAGAAAAAATGCAAAAAGTAATGCTATTAATTTTCGAAAAAACAGTTAGCGAGCCAAATTTCGCACCTACTTATGCGAAATTTTCCAAAGTTTTGTTTGAAGAAGTCAAAGCAGAAAACAAAAAAATATTCAACTCGCTATTAATAAAAAGATTGCAGACGGAATTTGAATTAAATGTTAACAACGCAGATGCAAAGGAGCGAAAATTGCAACAAATCTATCTATCTTCTTTTATATAAATAAAAATGATATCTTGTGTGTTGCTAAGCGCATAACTCGAGAACGGCTTGACTGATTTCGCTAATTTTTTTTTGAAATGTGTGTAATAGTATGAGAAAGGTTTGTATGGAAAGAAAAATTGGAAAAGTTGCTTGGAAAATTTAAAAATTCTGAAAAAACTAAACTTGTGTTTTCAATGTGATTTTACATTTTTTATGTTATTTTTTTATATATTCCGCTTACACTTAGTACGAATAACGATTAAGTTTGGAAAATATGCATGTTCAAGGTTAATGGACCACCCGCATTGTACGTCCACTTTATCGGTATACGTAATATACGTATTATTTGTTGGTCGTGAAGAAGTTTTGAATTAAGGAAATTTACAATTTTTTAATGCACTATTATAAACGTCGTTATATGTTAGAAATATTAGAAAGCAGATACAGATAATGTTGCTCAAACCTATACATAGATACATAATTTATAAAAACAAAAACCCTAAAAATTAAGTTATTATTTTTCAATATTTTTTGTTTGTGTAATATTTAAAATTTTTTATTCTGACAATTATTGTTATTTTGAAAAATATTTTAGTTATTAATAATTGTTGTAGCGAAATATTATAATTAATAAAAAAATACGAAATTTTGACCTTATTCTCAATTAAAATATATTAATAACTTATTTGTTTTTACTTTTGTTTTGCTTGCGATCTGTCTAACAGATACCGTTATTTTTTTAATCTTAAAAATTATTTTGCCACGTGTGCAAATGTCGTTTGACTTCTTAATGTCAATTTGTAAATAGAGATCGGTTACATAGTCAAAAATTCAATTAAGTTGTGATTCTATTGCGAAATATCAGAAAAATATTAAAGTGTTTCCGCAAAAGTGAATTTTTGCAACGGTGGTTACATAGTTACGACAAATCTGGTTAAATTGTGATTCTGTCGTAAAAAACATCAGAAAAATATTAAAGTGCTCCCGAATAAGTGAATATTTGTAACAGTGGTTAGTTTTGATCTAAAAATTGGGGTCAATCACCTACAAAGTAGTCATATTACACTGCGTAGACGACACCCTGAGGATAGAAAAAACAACTAAAATCCAGCCCAACGAGAACAACATAGCACTGATTTGAAAAAGTTGAATTTCTCCCGATGTGATGAGTCTTCACAAGTGTGGTGCCACCTCTGTTACATGTACCATCACACACAAGTACTATTAAATACAACCATGTTAATAAATATAAGAAATGCAACTATGTTAATAGATATAACAATAGGTATAAGTAAGGTGAATTTAAATACCAGGTGACCGCATTGCTACAACAATTACAACAAGGCAAGAACAACAGGCATTTTTCTATATGAAAAACTTTCGTCACTGTCAAAAAGTTTTTTTTTTATATAACTTTTTGGCATTTTCAAATTCACCATGAATAATCAGCTGGCGCTACGCTATCACCTAGTATTTAATTTCACCATGGGTATAAGTAAGGAATAAAATAAATCATAGCGTCATTCATAATTCAACACTCAAACATAATTGTTTTTTTTTTTAATTTCTTTCATCTTGCGCGAACAAGTAAACTTTAACATGGCGATGTTTGCTAAAGCTTAACACAAGCAACCACTAAGTTGGGAAATAGTTCTATATATATGTGGCGACAAACAAACGAACCCAGTGATTCACAGCAGCAACAAAAACCACAACAGCAACAGCAGGCCCAATATTGGGGTGCTAAAAATCAAATTTCCAATTCAGACATAAATGTGATATTGGCATCCAGCTCTAACAAGGACAATCGTAAACTACTTAGAAGAATATTTAGATTGTCTGCCATCTCGCAGCAACAAATGGCGAGAAGAAGTTCTTAATACTTCTATTGGATTATTATTTGCATTTTTTCTCATGTCCTGCAATGCATTTAATAAGACCAATTGAAGCCGAATTGATGATTAGGAATACATTCAGTGTCATTCAGAATTGGAGTCAACTTAAGCTTGGTATTCTGTTCGTCATTTTGTGCGAAATACTATCAAAAGTACATATAAAAAAAATTGATGCGAAATAAATGCGAACTAATGCTGCTGAAGTTGTACTTTGTTCTTGTTGTAAAAAATTGCGAAATGTTTCTGGCATCATGTTTTTTCCACCAAACATGTATATGGCAACATTTTTTTTCAACTGCGAAATAATGTAAGCGGCACTTATTTCGCACGAAATTGAAAACAACAGCTGTTTAGATTTTATTTGTTATTGTGTTTTTAATTTAATAATTTCGCACAAAAATTATTCAAATTGAAAATAGTACTAATAAAACAAAAAATAATAAAGACAAAAATAAATTTAGTGAAACTGAGAAGCGTGTGATCATATCGGCAGTACGAAAAAGAAAAAATATAAGGAATAAAACCAATAAATTACATTGCAACCGCAACGCCATAAAAGCATCATGGATAATAATATAATTTTTGTATCCATTTCTTTAACACATAAAAACATATGGTTTTTGTTTATATAAAAGAAACAATGTTGCATACCTAAAGGCAATAAAAACGACAATTTTCTTCTAAATCGCGGCATTGTCACCATTTGCTAATTGTCAACATTTTCAAATGAAATAATTGATGTTGCTCAACAAATTTCGCAAATTTGAACAGAGTACCATGCTTTAGTCATTAACAATTTTTCGAACAGTTTCGAAATTGTCGGCAGTAGACTAATTGACCTATATGACTCCACTTTGGTGTGGTCCTTCCCTGACTTAGGAATCATAGTGATCATAGACACCTTCCAATCTGCAGGATAGTATTCTAGGCGTAAAATAGCGTTGAAGATAACTCCACAAGCATTTTATTGCTGATTTTATCCATACCTGGAGCCTTTCTAAGGTTCAGAGTACCAATAGCGCTTTGGACATCACGAAAGTTTAGTCTTAGAGGTAAAAGAGGTCTTATAACAAGTGGCGCTAAATCAGATACGTTCTTAGAGTTGTTTATAGTAAACACATTTCTCAAATGGTTAACAAATAATGTCCCTTTCTCGGAATCATTTCTAGCCCAGTCACCAGTCGGATTTCGCAAAGGAGGTTTTCCTCTCACTGGTCTTTTTAAACCTCTTGCCGCCCTCCATAACGAGTAGTCAGATTGTGGGGTACTATCAAGACCCTCCAAGTAAGATCTAAGTGAGGCCGTTCTTTGGGTTTCTAAGAAATGTCTCTGCATACCCGTAGCCTAGCTTTCAGTTCAGGAGACCTATGAATTTTTCACTCTCTTCTCACTCTTCTTTTTTCTGATAGGAGATGTTCGAGTTCAGAGAAATAAGTTCTGTTTGTCCTATTTCTACATTCAACGTGATAAGTGGAAGCGTGATGCACAACTCGTCGAAGGTCCGCGGTAAAGTTGCCAATCGACTCATCAATATCGTCGGTAGTTCTCAACACAACATTTTCCGTGCAATGAGAACTTAAATACTTTTTGTATTTTATCCAACTTACTCGGGTCTTAGTCATGTTCATAAATGGAGAACCAGGAGAGTGATCTGAGGGCAAGACCAGTGAAGGATCAACTTGCATCCATTCTACAGGGATATTTTTCACTACCCCAAAGTCAATAACATCGGGAATCTTCCGTCGGTCCGTCGGCCAATAGAAGGGATGTCCACTTGAGAGAACATCTAAGCCCATTTTAGCAATGGTGTTGAAGAGTACGCGACCCTTTGGGGTTACCAGACGTGAACCCCAAAATGTGTGTTTGGCGTTAAAGTCACCAGCAACTAAAAATCTAGCTCCAAGGGATTTAAAGAAGTTATGGTATTGGTGTTCTTTTATTGAAAATCGAGGCGGAGAATAAATTGATGATAAAACAAAATTGTATTGACAGAATTCAATACAAATGTTTGTTGCTTGGAGGTAATCCTCACTTATGTTATTCATTAGATAATGCTTTATTCTGTTCTTTATAATAATTGCCAAACCTCCACAAGCTCTTTCGCGGGGGTCTTTAGTATCGTACAACACGTAGCCATTAATTTTGAAGTACCCTGTCGACGTCAAGTGAGTTTCAGCAATCATCATAACATCAATCTGCTTATCCATCAGGAAGTATACCAGTTCATTTTTATGTTTGCGGAGGCCGTTCGCGTTCCAGAAACAAATTTTTAAATAAATCATTTCTTTAACATGGCTTGCAAGATAGTGGATTGCATTTTCAGCATTTCCTGCATCATGGATGTCATGGTGGTCGTAAAAGTGTTCATAGTTTGGACAAGTGTCTGCAATGTTGTCTCTAGATGGTTGATATGCGGTTCAGAATATTGGGGTTTAGGTTCCTGCTCCAGACCTGGCATATTAGATTTAACCACGTTTGCGTAAGAAACTTGTCTAGAATTAGGAGCGTTTTCGTGAGTAGTTGGTCGTACAATTTGAGGAAAATTGATACTCTACATGAAATTAGGTAGTTGATGATGATCAGGTAATACTGGCAACTTTTTGGTCCGTATGCCCTTCATGTAAGTATAAACTGGGCAACCTCTATAATTTGCGATATGATTTCCCCCGCAGTTACATAATTTTTTTATTTTTACGTCAGTTTTGGACTTATTACATTGAGCAGTTGCATGTAGCTCCCCACACGCAACACAAACTGACGGGAATTTGCAATACGCTTTGGTATGACCAAATTCTTGACAATTAAGACACTGGACGGGTCCCTGACGCTTATGCGGTTCTTCCACGGTGATTCTACGATGCAGAAGATAAATGAGATTGTAGATTGGATGGGACTCGTTTTTCTTTAAGACAACATCTCCAGGTTCCAATTCTACCCTGAACATGGGCTGAGGAATCTTTTCACTGTTTCTAATATTCACTACGCTCTTGATTTTGAAACCTTTGTCCATTAAACCGGTCTTTATCTCCGCAGGATCAACACATGGGTCTATACCCTTTAGAATGACTTGGAGTCCTATTGCGCTTTTGAACTGGTAGGTATAGAAATCCCTAGTCTCCCTCTCCAACTGGTTGGACAATTTTCGAAAATCATCTCGGATCTTTGTCTCGCAGATATTTCCATGTTTAATTGAGGTTACGCTAAACATGTTCTCATCTATTACATCAACAATTCCTTGTATCAGTTTATTGGAAGTGGGCACTCTCAGGTAAATTGGTGGGGGCTTAAATGTCTTTTTCGGTATTTCTGGGTCATCCGTCTGAAGTAGAGCAAATCTGTTTTGATCATTTGGTTTATCACTATTAACGGTCTTATATGGTGTTCACACATACATTTTTAATTGCTATTTTTTAATTAACGCCTAATTGAATTCAATAATCCATACAAAATTTCAATTAAGATAATTGCTTCATTAAGAGTTAATTGTTCTAATAATTGTTAAAATTTAAAATACAACCGTGTGATAAGTAATAACTAAAATGGTATAAAGAATATTTTTAGGCGGAAAATTATAATATTACAACCAAATACAGTGCACTAGGGAAAACGTCAACTAATTAAAACCGCGGGTGTTGACGTTTAACAAATTGAAAAAATCTGTTATTTTTTTCTGCTGTTTTTTTTTCTTTCCAACACTTGGAAGAGAGCCTTCTCTCCATTTATTTCATAAAATTTTAGAGTAGGCAATGTAAAAAAAGGGTGAACGTTTTGGGATGTTGACGTAAACGAGCGTTGACGTTTTCCCGAGTGCACTGTAATTGTATTCTTTTTTGTCAACTGCTGTCAAACGCTAATTGAATTAGCAATATTGAGCATATGTGAACACTTTTTAATTAACCAATAATTGACTCAATTACAAATACATGTCTGAACACCATATTAGGAACTTTTGAGTTGGAAGACATTTGAGCAGATGTCGGGCTCCTCTGTCGCTTGAGAACGTACTTATCCATACCTACTTGTTTTTTGGGTTTGACTGCACTATTTGATGAAGATGATGTTTTTTCATCTGTTAAAATCACTATATTGGGCGAACAGGAACGACGCCGTTCTACGGCTCTTGTTCCTCAGAGACCCATATAGTTTTACTAGTCGAGCTAAGCTCTTTCTCAGAATTACATCTCAGAGGAACACTCATACAGTTTTTAAGCGATTTTTAATGTTTTTTTTTTAATTACCGATATTACCGTAGATTTTTTTTACCTATTACGAGTTATTTTTTCACTTTTTTGTTTTATTTCAACCTATTACACTTTTTCACCTATTACGATTTTTTCACCGAAAATTCAGCCACACTAAAAATAACACGTCCGAACAGTTTGATGAGACGAGACTGAATTGTTTTATTTTTAATCGGGTTTGTAATTAAGAAAAAATATAGTAAATCTAAGGCAGTTGTTACAGTTCAATTTTCTAGTCCAACACCTAGAATGTTTATATTTTAGTTCTACATTATCAATAGTTTTAAAATGTAAAATCTATGTATAAATAATCATTAGAATAGTTTTATCTTTGTATTATAAGCAAGTGTAAAACACATGCGCATGTGCTAGACTAGATTTAAGAATTTGTTTGTTAGCTCTTAAGGAAAATAATTGTTATAATAAAGTTAGTTATTATTTAGAACTTATCAGAGTAACATCAGTAACACAAGTGTACTTTTCACATAAATACTTGTGTTATATTTTTACAATCTCAAAGTGTAGAATCAGTTGCAATACAAACTGACAGTGACATTAACTGCTTCAGATCCGTCGGATATTATTTTACCAACAGGTCAGAAGAATAAAACAGCTGCTAAACGCAACGAAAAAAATCAAAGAAGGTTAAAGCAACAGCAAAACAAATCCATCAGTACATTCACACATCTATATAAAAATTGCACGACTACGACTACTAGACTGTTGGATCTAATAATAAAACTATGGATTTGAAAAATTAATCTGAAAAAAAGCCTCAACCTACTCTTATTCGTTACTGTTTGAAGGAGCTTAAAGCTTTTGCAAAATTACCGGAATCGCGTAAAACTCCAGTTGTACTCTGCCAAAAGGGAGACTGTATTTTGCAGTTATTTGTAGCTAGCCAGCAACATCATCACGATCAAGTTAGTGTTAATGCCAATACGACCCAAAGACAGAAAAAATGCAGGTTACACGCATTAACTTGTCTTTAAATGAACAAATAAAATTGTCGAAGTGCGAAAATGCTTGGCAGCCAAAATTTGTATCCAATAATTCGAACAATAAGGTGAATTATTATACGAAAGAACAAAGTAAAAATGATGATATTGAAGATGCTTTGAAAAAAGTGCGGGAAGTTCTTAACAAACTGACTTCAGAAAACTTTAACGTTTTGTTGAAAGAAATGACTAGCATTACAATAAATACACAAGAAAAAATGCAAAAAGTAATGCTATTAATTTTCGAAAAAAAAAACAGTTAGCGTGCGAAATTTCGCACCTACTTATGCGAAATTTTCCAAAGTTTTGTTTGAAGAAGTCAAAGCAGAAAGCAAAAAAATATTTAACTCGCTATTAATAAAAAGATTGCAGACGGAATTTGAATTAAATGTTAACAACGCAGATGCAAAGGCGCAAAAATTGCAACAAATTATTAATAAATTAAATGAAACAACGGATCAGCAGAAAAAAATTTAATTACAAGCTGAACTGGAAGACTAGGAGTATCAATTTCGACGTCGTGCATGGGGCACCTTGCGTTTTATTGGTGAAATGTATAAATTGCATTCTCTGACTGCTGATCGTGTGCTGAAATGCGTAGAGTCATTGCTCGGACATGGCAATGAAGAGAAATTGGAATACATGTGTAAACTATTAACGACTGTTGGTAACCTATTGGAGAGCAACGATGCGGAAACTTTCAGTAATAATCGAAGAATGAATAAAATTTTTGCGAAAATACAAACTATTATCAAGGAGGCTGGGATGCTGATAATAAGAAAATCAAAATCTGCAGCCGTGTACGTTTTATGATGCAAGACTTAATTGATTTAAGATCTAAAAATTGGGGTCAATCACCTACTCCACAAAGTAGTCATATTACACTGCGTAGACGACACCCTGAGGATAGACACAGTACTTGTCGGCCGCCTCCTTTAATAGCTACGATAGTGGTTCTTCACAACGCATCACAGAGGGTTGAAATGTACCAAAAGTGAGGATTAATTCAAAAGCTGAACTTTATCCTACACATTCGTGTGTGGTACTGGGTGAAAGGTAATTAAATTCTACATCACTATTTGCCAAAAACTTTTGTTTTGAGTAAATTACTTTATCGACTGTGAGCTGTCAAAGTCAAATAATTTTTCAAAATTTTTCGTGCCGTGCCTAAAACTCAAAATTGAGATATTTTGGGTGCTGATAATTCTTATTAAGCGTTCTAAAAGTAATTTTATTAAAATGGAACCATCAACTTCAGGTATTTGGCTACATAATTGCATTAATGTTTTTTAGATAAATGTTTTGCAAATATTTTTAATATTTTTTTAAAAATTGCTCCATATTTGGGGTATTTTCGATATATACACAGAGTTTCAACAAATTTCTTGTTGCGATCCAGCAAATTTTATTAAGTGATATTTTAATATAGTATTTTAGCTTATATATTCCACACCAAACTTTTGCAGAGGCACCGCGTTTTTGTACTTATTAAAATTTTTGGGAACTCCAGTTGCTGAATACTTAATCTGAAAAAACAAACAACAAATCAACTTGTTTGTTTTTAACTCTCTTTTGTCTTTATTTTCGGTATTAAAGTTATTGTTATAAATAAGTTTGGTTTATATCAGAGATGGTTGCGTGAGTTAATTTTGACTCACGCTCACTTACAAAAAATAATTTCTGTTTTATTTACACCGAATTCTAATTTTTGCATACGTTCGTGCTTTTATTAAATTTAAAATTAACTCACGAGCTCGAAATGATCACGAAAACACTTAATGTTCGAACAAATAAAATTATATGTAACTCACGAACACTGCATTTAAAAAATATCGTGTCACGCTTCCATCTCTTTTAATTGTTATAGTTCATTTTACCCTACATAAAAACAATTGGGCACAAGCATGTGAAGATACATAGAAGTATGGTTTTCATTTGCACTTTAATAGAACAAGTAAAGATTCCTACTATAAATTGGGAAATTTCAACATATTCTAAATAATTTCTAACATAAGCTAAGTAAATTTTAAGAAATTTCATGTAAAATTACAGAATTTGTTGAAATTTACCTAATTTATAGTGGGTAATTTTTTTTAATTTTAATTACGAGTAGAGTGTGTTTAATTTTTATGTGTAAGCTGTTGATAATTAATGTATTATGGTATATTAATATTTTGAAGTAAAAATAAATTTAAATATTTAATTAAACTTTAATTAAACTGCCATATTGATTTGTATTTTGTATTGATTGTGTCTGTTTAGTCCCCTTTTACAGTTGAGAAATTGAAAGACAGACAGACGAAGTTTGTAGGCGATGTATTGAAGAGGAAGAGTGTGCGGTAGACCTCTACTGTACTGGACCAAGGCATATTGATTATAATATTATAATATTGATTATAATATTGATAATATTATAATATTGATTATAATCAATATGCCTTGGTCCAGTACAGTAGAGGTCTACCGCACACTCTTCCTCTTCAATACATCGCCTACATATATCAATATTATAATATTGATTATAATCAATATGCCTTGGTCCAGTACAGTAGAGGTCTACCGCACACTCTTCCTATCGCCTACAAACTTCGTCTGTCTGTCTTTCAATTTCTCAACTGTAATGTTATTTATTTGAAGTGTTGTGTAATTGTACATTACTCGTTATTTGGTACAATGGAAAACGAATAACATTTTGCAAATTATAAACACTTGACATCTTACTATTTTAGGAACAAGTCCCAAAACAATTTTTATTTCTCGTCGGGAATTACATAATTTTATGAAAAATTCAGAACCTAAATTACTAAAAGATAAATTTAAGCTTCTGAGGTTGGATGTAATCAAACGTGTCGACCCTTCAGATATGCTCGATTTTATAAAAAGATTTAATAAATTCTGTTCAGAATATAAGACTCGGTTATTTTTCACTAAATAATGTACACTTTGCTCGCAAATGCAGCCGAGAAAAACCGAATGGAGATATTCTAAATAGATTTTTTCTCAGTTCAGACCCATTAATATCTAGTATAAATAAACAAAATGAGCGGAAAGAAAAGCAACAATTATCAAATTCCGAACTACAGCTTTTGCTATCGCCTATTATTTCTCAAGAAACACATGATAGTAATATATAATTTTTTTCTTAAATACAAAACAAAGGCATAAAAAAATTAAAATATTGTTTTTTATTAACATATTATACAAATTTTAGAATTCATGAAATTTTGTCGTAAGGACAAATAGGAGTTTAAATCAATTATGTTGTTTTAAATTTACAATAAAATTTGTACATTAAGCCCATTTTCCACAAAATTGAAAAAACGTTCCCAAACAGACAAAAATTTATTTTTTTTAATTTTTTTTGTTTAATATGGTTTCTTTTTAAGTGTATGACAATTATTGATAAACAAAAAAAATTATAAAAATTTATTTCGTTACTTTTTTAAAAAATTTGTAAAATTCTCGAAATACTTCAATACCCAAATTCAGACTTTAAATTAAACTTATGTTCATATTTGTGCAAAATATATATTTATTTTTTTATTTTTTAGCAAGAAGACAATATAAGCTTTCGTTTGCTTCTCATTTTTAAAAAAAATTACTTTCCATTTTAAAATTACTGCGAAAATTCTGAAACAAACTATAATTTTCCGAAAAATAAAAATGTCTATAAAATCGTAAAAAAAATTTTTTTTCAGTGTATCTTTTTTTCAGAATATGCCTTTTTATGTATGTTTAACGATTTGAAAAAAAATTTCAAAAAAATTTAAATTACGGCTCCCATGAATTAATCGCCACTTTCAACACTCAAACATAATTGTTTTTTTAATTTCTTTGATCTTGCGCGAACGAGTAAACTTAAGCTAAAGCTTAACACAAGCAACCACTAAGTTGGGAAATAGTTCTATATATATGTGGCGACAAACAAACGAACCCAGTGATTCACAGCAGCAACAAAAACAACAACAGCAACAGCAGGCCCAATATTGGGGTGCTAAAAATCAAATTTCCAATTCAGACATAAATGTGATATTGGCATCCAGCTCTAACAAGGACAATCGTAAACTACTTAGAAGAATATTTAGATTGTCTGCCATCTCGCAGCAACAAATGGCGAGAAGAAGTTCTTAATACTTCTATTGGATTATTATTTGCATTTAGCTGCCGTAAAACGTTTCGAAAGAAATGCTTGCGCTAACATATTCGTGTATCTCATGTCCTACAATGCATTTAATAAGACCACATTTAACCGAGCTTATGAACAATTTGCCGAACAATTTCTCGACTTGTTAATGGACTTGCCTAATGGCTGCACTTACGTGTTTGAATTCTTGGGCCCCATGCTACACGAACGTTTAATAAATTTCAGGGATATCTGGAACACGAACTGGCGTAGTGATCAGCTATTTACCGATCGCTTTATTAACGCTCTAGTGGTTTACTTTACCAAAGAGCTTGGCCCAAACTACATGAGAGATTTGTGGCATAATGAATTTAAACTCGACAGAAGCCAACTGTTCATGAGTGATCAGCAACAATTTGTCAATCTTTACTAACTTGGGAAAAAACACCTCATCACAATCACTCTCACTGCCACAGTGGAACGATCTTTCATCATTTTTGGAAAGACGGTGTAAAACTTTGGAAATAGTTATAAAACGGAATCATCAAAACCTAGCGCTGCACCAACAAATTATAAACTATTTACAGGTAAAACCCGTCAAACATCATCGTTTGTCACCACAAATCAAACAACAAAGTGCTACTTTTGCAACACAACCCCCACCCATAATGCTTTTCATTGCGATAAATTTATTGAAATGTCTACATTGGAAAGATTTCGTACCGTGAAACAGTTAAAATTGAGTATTAATTGTTTGGGGTCTAATCACATAGCCAGCAAATGTCCATCCAACAATAGATGTCAACATTGTAACGAATCGCACCACACACTTTTGCACAAAGATCAAGCTCATCACTCATCACCAACAGACAACAATGTAAAATCATCACGAATCTCCAATGAAATACAATCGCCAGTGGTACTACAAGTATCAGATGAACATAGCGAAGTTATATTAGGTACAGCCAGAGTAGAGTTACAGGCACCAAGTGGAAGGTCCATAATGGTACGTGCACTGTTAGACTCTGGATCCCAATTAAATTTTGTTACTGAAAAAATCGAACAATACTTACATATTTCCCGCAAGAAGATAAACATCGAAATATCAGGGATTACCTCTAAAACATCTGGTGCTTTTAGCAACTGTTCACTGACGGTAAAATCATATGCAAATGAATTCTCGAAGTATATTACAGCAGTTGTCATTCCTTCTATAACTTCTTATCAACCGCAAACAGCAATGAATATTGCCAGTTTCAATATACCTGGAAACATCAAGTTAGCAGATCCACATTTTTATGCCCCTGGACCTATTGATTTGCTTATTGGAGCCGGTTTGTTTTATGAACTATTGATGGTCGGTCAAATTAAAAACAACAACACGCCAATATTACAAAAAACAATGTTAGGTTGGATTGTTACAGGTACAACTGTCAAAAATAAACATGCGTCGACTGTAAACAAAACAAAAACAAACAACTCACAAACTTCATTATGTGCCACGTCATTAAATTTTAACTCACCACGATTAAGAGATGTAACAACAGACAACCAATTTTCTACTACTTACAAAACAAACAAAACGTCAAATGAATTGTTTACATTTTATTGCCTGCAAAATTCAACACAACCATTATACAAGTTGTTTATAAAATCTGGGACCAAATTACCGCATTCGATATCGAGTAAAATTGATCGTAATTTTCTTATTTGAGATTATGGCATTCGATATCGATCAAGAATTTTAGTACATTTTATCATAATTTCGATATCGAAATCATTTTTCGATACGATAGCTTATTCGATCACAAATGCGGTAATTTGGCCCCTGATGAACCTTTAGTAGAAGATATGTTAGAATGTTTTTGCAAAATAGAGGAAACTAATTGTAAAAATAACAATACCACAGAGGAAGACGAGTGTGAACGATTTTTTAATAAAACCACGACCAGATGCCCGGTCACAAATAAATTCATAGTGAAACTTCCATTTAAAACAAATCCAAAAGAGCTGGGATCAACAACTCAAATTGCAACAAAAAGATTTCATTCATTGGAAAAAAGATTGTGTGCTAATCAAAATATACGCAAGGAATATTTTGATTTTATGCAAGAATACATCGATTTGCATCATATGGTTAAGGCTGCAGAGGTCAGTACAAACCTTAAGTACATACCATATCATTGCGTACTAAAACCGGATAGTTCGACGATAAGGTTGCGAGTTGTTTTCGATGGCTCGTGTCGTACGTCCAGCGGATTTTCATTGAACCACATTTTGCGTCTAGGGCCAAATCTTCAGGAAGATATATATGAAAATGATGTTCATTGGCAAAATATTGTGTGGAGAGATAGCCCGAGTGATACATTGTCCACATACGTGTTAAAAACTGTAACTTATGGTACACGTAGTGCGCCATATTTGGATGTAAAGTGTCTACAAGTGTTAGCCGAAGAAGGCTCAAAAGTGACAATGCGAGACTTTTATGTAGATAACTTAATGACTGGTGCTAATAGTGTCGACGAAGTAGTAGAAATTAAACGTCAAGGCGTTGAATTATTAAAGGGAGGTGGTTTTCCACTCCGGAAGTTTCCTTCTAATTGCGAGAGAATACTAGTTGATGTTCCAGCATCAGAAATTATAAAGGTTGATGATTCAGAATATATTAAGACACTGGGTCTTAAATGGTCGCCACAAGAAGACAATTGTGGTTACTCCTACAATCAAGGCCAAGATTCCGTGACTAGAATCACTAAACGAGTGATTCTCTCCCATGTAGCAAAATTGTTTGATCCACTAGGCTTAGTTAACCACATAATAGTAAGATGTAAGCTATTATTGCAGTTCCTTTGGTCATTAAAACTGCATTGGGATGAATCAGTCCCACAAAGTGTCATTAAGGAGTGGCTAGATATTCAAAATCAGCTCATCATGATAGCAACAATCCAATTGCCCAGGTAATGTAAACACTTATACTATGTTTCCACGGTACATGCTTCGCTCTCTATTCATGCTTCACACCCCAATCATGAGCGAAACAACTTGCTTCACCATACAAAATTTTAAGAGCGAATCAAGTAGATTCATATTGAATCTACTTGCGAAGCACGAAAAATTGCACTCTTCTCTAATTTTTATCGCAAGTTTATCTGCACTAGCTGTAAAAATTTTATATTATTGTAAACAAAGCAAATTATTTTCTTTTTGCTGGAAGTAAAGACGTACGAATGTATGTTTCTTCCAAATAAGCTAAAATATTTTTCACAAATTGTAAATTCTGTTTTTCTTTATTCTGTTTGTTTATTAAAAACAACTGTCAAATCGAAACAAGTTTTTTGGTCATGTAAACACACAGAAAAAACTGAAAGTCGATTTCAATAACGAAATTCGCACAAACAAACAAATTTTTGCTTAAAAAGGGACCTATAACGAAATTCGTAAATTTGGTAAAGTATTTTGCAATTTAAAATGAAAAATAAATTCTATTAAAAATGTTATTCAATACTATAAAACTGTTGTCCAAATTTCAGCCAAAAAACTTATTCAATTCTATAAAAATATTGTAAATATTTCAAACAAATATATTATCCAATTCTATAAAAATTTTGTCCAAATGTCAAATAAAATATTATTCAATTCTATAAAAATTTTGTCCAAACTTCAAATAAAATATTATTTAATTCTATAAAAATTTTGTCCCAATATCAAACAAATGTATTATTTAGTTCTATAAAAATTTTGTCCAAATTTCAAATAAAATTTTATTCAATTCTATTAAAATTTTGTCCCAATATCAAACAAATGTATTATTCAGTTCTATAAATTGTTTTTTATTAATATTTACAAGAAAATCTATACATGAGATCAATATTTATAATATTAAAAATTTGTGGATGTAGGTATTTCGTAAAAAAATTATTGTACAAAACTATAAAATATTTCCGAATCTTCTGGATTAAAAATGGATATTTTACATAATCGATGTAGACAAAAACTGATTGAATATTATCCAAGTCACCAATTAGTAGCAATTTTGGTTGTATGTTGCGGCATTGTAATTTCAATAACTTTAATTTCATTTCAAGTTCTTCCTTTGATGAAGCCATTGTTACAAAACCTTCTTGGGAATCAGAAATAGTGTGTTTTTTACGAATTTTTGATCCGCTAGGCTCGGTTGAAGCTTTTTGGTGTGGTGGAAAAACGTGGTGAAGCGACCAAAAAATGATGAAACTTTGCAACTCTACAAAAACATAGAATTAATATTATTATTAATATAAATATGTATGTATGTATTTTTGTGATGATGCATTTTACCAGTATTCTTATTTTCCAATTCTAGAAGTTGCCTGGAAATATGCGCATTTTGAATTTTTGATTTTATTGTAATCAAAATTTGTTCCTTATGCCGTGTCCACTTGTCATGTATACTTTTTGCCAAAGGAAATTGCAATGAGAAGTCAATATTGGTCTATCAAAAAATATAAATATATAAGAAATCATGAAATAACTTTACAAAACAGGAAGGAAAGAAGGAATAACTAAACGCTGTAAATTCGGATATGCCAAATCGTATATACCTTTTACTGATTTCATACTAGGTTAGGTTAGGTTAGGTTAGCAGGCGGCCATGTAAAACGGCCCACTTAGGTCCATATTATTGGTCCCATTGTGATACCTGTTTAGATAGAAGATTATAGAGAGAAGAGAAAGAGTGAAAGAGTGAACAGGGTAGTAGTAGGATGAGTGTAGTGTAAGAGGGTGAAAAGTATGAAAGATTTGAAAGGATGAACGTGCAGACCAAAACCTAAAAGAGCGCAGAATACCTAGATGGATAGATAAGGCTACTGCAGCCAATTACTGCTTCTGATAAAAGCGTCAATATCCTCCAACTTCAAAGCTGAAAATTTAGATAAGTCGTCGAAGAATGGTTGCCCCAGAAGAATGGTACGAGATCCACTCATTGCTGGACATTGACAAAGAAGATGAGAGACCGTTTCTTCCTCCTCTTCATTATTGCAACTCCTCCTGTAGTATGTACACCTGTTAGAGACTTTATTGCAGCTTGACTGTCAGTGTATATACGTATATCTCTTCCCGATATTCTGTAATAACTGATCCAATTAGCTGCTCGTTTTATTGCTGATATTTCAGACTGAAGGATGCTACATCCGTTTGGAATTCTGAAAGACATCCTGATTCCGAATTCCTGAATGTATACCCCACCGCCGACTCTCTCCCCTTTTTTGGAGCCATCCGTTATAGACAAGCTCGTAGTATTAAGGAGTAGGCCCTCCAACAGTTCCATGTCGTCATGAATTATGAAGCCGAAGCTTCGTAAGAAGGAGGGTCTAGGAGTGCGATAGTCGATTAGTTCAGGAAGACATTGTATATTTTCCATGATACTAGCATGTCCATAATGACTATGCTTCCAGACGCCCGTTACACTTAGTCTAACGGCAGTATTCATGGCCATATCTTTGGCCATTAGATCAACTGGAATCCAGTTTAGTATCGCAAAAAGCGACTTAGTAGAAGTAGTGCTTAATGCTCCAGTTATCAGGATCGCAGTCCTTCTTAGTATCTTATTCAAGATGACACAGTTTGAAGTCTTGTCAAGTGCCTTCCACCAGACCGAGACTCCGTAAAATAAAATTGGTTTAATAACTGTCTCAAATAGCCAGTTCATGCATCTAGGGTTAATACCCCAGTTCTTGCCTATAGTCTTCTTGCAGATATACAAGGTTGACATAGCCTTAGATGCTCTTGCTAGTGTGTTGGGTTTCCATGATAGCTTATTATCAAGAACAACACCTAAGAATTTTGCCTTTTCCGAGATTGCCAGTTCTGTACCATTCAATCTAGGAAGCGTAAAGGTTGGAATCTTGTACTTTCTAGTGAATAATACGAGTTCCGTCTTGCTAGGATTGACACTTAACCCACTTTCATAGCTCCACCTACTAAGTGATTAAAGTGCATCCTCGATTCTCTGCGATATTGTGCCCAAGTGGAAACCCGAGACAGCCACTGCCACGTCATCCGCGTAAGCTACAGTTTTATGTCCCGTATTATCCATTTTCTTGAGCATATCGTTCATGGCCAAGTTCCACAATAGTGGAGATAGGACGCCTCCTTGGGGAGTGCCCCTAGTGGCCAATCTTGTGATGCATGTCGTGCCAAATTTGGAACGTATGGTTCTTTTACTCAATAGATTCGTTACGAACCTAGTGATTGATTCGTCGAGACCTAAGTCCCGCAGGGCTGATATTATGACTTCTGGTTTTACGTTATTGAAAGCTCCTTCTATGTCCAGAAAGGCTGTCATCGTAAAGTTGTCAAATTCTAGCGATTTCTCAATATAGCTAACTATCGAGTGAAGCGCCGTCTCCACAGATTTGCCTCTTATGTAGGCATGTTGAGATGGCGATATAAGTCTGTGATCAATAGAATTCCTGATGTGGATATCTATGATTCTTTCCAAGGTTTTCAAAAGGAATGATGATAGACTAATTGGCCTAAAGTCCTTTGCCTTGGTGTGAGAGATTTTTCCTCCCTTTGGAATGAATGTTATATTGTATTCAGTCCAACGCATTGGTAGGTATGACCATGACAAACAGGCTTTATAAATGTTAATAAGCCAGGGAATAACTGAATCTATGTTATATTGCAGATCAGCCGGTATGATACCATCCAGACCCGGAGATTTAAATGAACTGAAGCTTTCTATCGCCCATTTTAACCTCTCCTCGTTAATGTCAATTGAGGCTGTTGTCCGAAGGTATTGTTGTGGTGTAATATCCGCAGAGTGCGACATATTACACGGAAAGTGAGTGTCCATGAGCACTCCAAGTGTCTCTAGACCATCACTAGTCCAACTGCCATCTGGTTTTTGGATATAACCGTGGGTCGTTGGTGTTTTCGATAGAATCTTTCTTAAGCGATTGGTCTCAGAAGAGCTCTCCACGCCACTACAAAAACTTCTCCAAGACGAGCGCTTTGCACTCCTAATCTGGTTTTTGAATTTGTTCAACGATGACTTATATAAAGACCAGTTACCTGTTCTTTTAGCTTCGTTGAAAAGTTTGCGACAAATCTGTCTAGATTTCGCTATCTCTGTTGACCACCATGGTGGTCTTTCCTTTCCTCTATATACTGAGGGTAAGCATGTTCGAGCCGTTGCTTCGTTTATGGAGCCTGTGAGCATGTCCACAGCTTCCTCAATATCAATTATGTTCCCTATTGTAGGGGGTTGTGGCAGAATTTCCTTTATGATCTTATTATGTTCAGACCAATTGGTTTTCCTCCTGTTTAGGTAAGGTATTTTCCTTTCCGGTTTCGTTTTTATCGTAAATGTCAGATATCTATGATCTGAGAAAGAGCAGTCATCAGAGACTTTCCAGTCCCCTATCAACTGTTCATGACTCGCACTAGCGAGCGTTATATCAAGAACCTCCTGTCTATTTTCAACTACAAAGGTAGGTTCTGAACCTCTGTTGACTATCATTAGATCCGAATCTAAAATAAAGTCTAAAATGCACTCACCTCTTTCATTTATATCTGTACTTTCCCAGATAGTGTGGTGAGCATTGAAATCCGCTCCTATTATAACGGGAGTCATCTTTGCGTTGGCAGTTTGCACCTCAGTTCTCATCAGGTTTCATGGTGGTGGCTCCACTTGATCATGTGCCATGTAGCATGAGATCATCCACATCTTTGATGTCTTTGATTCCCACGCAGCTGTTACTATGTCTCCATCGCTATACTTAGATAGAATGAAGATATTAATATGGTCTTTGGCCAGAATGCATGATCTTATTTTACCTGCGTCTTTTTTGTACAATAATTTGTACCCTTTTGCGTTGAGTCCACGTATATCGCCATTGTTGATCCATGGCTCCTGGACTAACGCTATATCCTCCCCATGATCTGCCATGTGGAGGAGCAGTGCAGCAGATGCTGCCTTAGAGTGGTGAAGGTTCACCTGTATCACCTTCATCATTGTCCGGATCATAGATAACGGTAACGTCTACGTCTTCTGAATCGGAGTCCAGAAGTGCGTCCTCGTTCCCCACTTCATCGACATAATGAAATAGGTCACCCACCATACCGGAGTTTGATTGGGTGTCCATTTCATTTTCTGAATTAGTGGGGTCATCTTGGATCTGTTTGCAGTCCATTTCCTGCGGAGCTTCCAGATTTGCGCCGGAAGTTTCGGAGTCGATCTTGTCGTCACCACGATAAATGCGCAACTTTATACTACAGAATCCGTAGTAAAGGTTGTTTTGCCTTTTACGTAGTGGCTCCAAGGATTCCTTATTCAGGAGTACGACCGCCTTCCTAGTCGTTCCTTCAGGAGCGGAGACCTTTATTACTTTCCAGTTATGGGAATGTAGATCTGGGTTTCCGCTCTGAATGAGCGCCAGTATCTCCTCAGGGTTATGTGGTTCTACCGGAATAATTGCAACTGATCTCGGTCGGCGAGGAATCTCACTGACCGGTATCACCTCCAATTTCGCGCCAGGCCACACTTCCCCTAGGGACGCAATTGCTAATTTTAGCAAGTTTGCTGAGCGTTCTGTTGAGCACGCAACCAATTTGACGTGGCCTTGGTACCAGCCAGCATCTACGTTTTGAGGAGATGGTCCTGGATTGTCCTTAAGGATTTTCCAGTACACCTCCAACATTTTACGATAAACTATCACCCAGTTATCCTGAGAGATAGCTCCATCGCTGTTACTTTTGTCAACAATCGCCCTCATTAGATGGTTCTTGGCAGCCTCACTATAGGGCATGTTGACTGTGTGGGTCTGCTTCGGACGTTTAGTCCTTGGCTGCTGACCCTGTTGTGAAATTGGCTCCTCCTCTGACCTTTGCCTTTTGGGCGCAACAGAGTCAGCTTGGTCCGCTGATCCTGTGCTGGTTGAGGGATTGGAGCAGTCTGATTGGGCCAAAAGGTTCCTGGCCCATTTTAAGTGCGATTTTTCGTCGCTGGTAAGAGTGCTGACCGATTTCGTTCCGAGTCGGTCAACGATTCTTAAGGCGGCACGCCTTTGTACAAAAGCCCTCCTGGATGGATCTTTGCGATTAGGGGGATTTTTATTTGCCGTATGGGCGGGGAGTGGAGCAGTTGATGGACCCGACGTCAAGGTCGACGATCCTTCTTGCTCCAAAATCGCAGGAACAACTGCAGGGTCCGCAGCGTTCAGTACAGGGGGTTGTGCTGACTTATCAGCGAGGGCTTGTGCAGCTTTAGAAGTACTTGGTTTGATGTCCAGAGTGACTTCGCTGCAGGGATGCAAACAATCGGAAGCTTTGATGGTTTGTGTGAGTTTTTTACGATCGGCCAGCTTGGATATCCCTGGCTGACCTTTCGTTATTGTTGTTTTTATACCCTTCACCATCGTGAGAAGGGTATATATAAGTTTGTCATTCCGTGTGTAATTTCCACAAAAAAATTTTCCGACCCTATAAAGTATATATATTCTGGATCCTTATAGATAGCGAAGTCGATTAAGCCATGTCCGTCTGTCTGTCTGTCTGTCTGTCTGTCTGTTGAAATCAGTTTTTTGAAGTCCCCAGATATACTCGGGATCCAAACCTTCAATAATTCTGTCAGAAGTGCTTTCGAGAAGTTTGCTATTTAAAATCAGCAAAATCGGTTTAGGTTAACCAGAGTTATGAACCTATATGTGAGACCACCTCCATAAAAATTTGATATTTTTCATCCATTTTATTGCAATATTCAGGTTCTTGACACTGCTACCAACCACACTAACCTTACAAGTGGAGTCAATTTTGGTCCGCGGGTTGCACATTAGATTAGATTTAGGGAAGGATAGTGTTACAACTAGTGACCACTATGGTCCAGTGTGTCACTAGCCTTAACATTGTTCCTATATCACCAGTTTGTTCCCCCCTTGCTACCATTCGTTTCAGATGTAACACAAAGGCGTAACAAACCGGCTCTCCCCCTAATCACAACCTAGCAATGCAAAGAATGTCTAAGACCATTTGTTAGAAAATGTATCTTAGACATATTTGCATCGCTTAAGCTTTTAGCGCCACTAGTGACCATTTGTGTAAAAATGTATCACAGTCGCGATGAAAGCTTCCCCTATCCGCCAGCTGGGGACGCGTCCGATGGGAGACTGACTAAACTCCACACGGATTTCATACTAATAATACAAATTTTTTATTAAACTTTAATGTCTCAAAAATGTTCTGTAAAAATTTTAACGTCCGAAAATTTTCACTATAAAGTTTAATATTTTATAGAAAATTTTTCGATATAAACATTTTTCTACAGATAATATTACGACATATAAATTTTTTTTATAAAAAGTTATTATTGCAAGACAGTAGTTTTTAAGTTAAAAACAGGCAAGTTGCTACAATGCGTTGTTAATGCTTCGATTACAACTTGTAAATATGCGTTTTCAATTACACTATTGTCCCCGAATGGTTAAATATTTATATTAGTGTATAACACTATATGACTTACCAAATGAAAACCTGAAGGATTTTCATATTCTGGCCATAGACTAAAAATTTCTGCAGTACTATCGATGGTTATGCCTTCATCTAAAAAAAAATAACAATTAGATACATATGTATTTGAATGAAATGTATTTCTTTTTCTACTTGCCTTTTAATTTATCATACAAATGACTTAAATTCCATGTATTTAATAGATCATTTATTTTAATTAATCTTGAAAACTGCTTATATTTTATATTTTTTAAAAACCTGTCTCTTTAATACTACTTCCACACTTTAAATGATTTTTTCCACACTTTAAATGATTTCTTTGCATACTTTAAATGACACAGAAATTATTACCGTTATATATTTCTCTATTCCAGAGAAAACAAAATTATGGTCACAATGAACGACGCTGACTACAGACTTTAAAACATTAACATTGACAGTGTCAAGCGTAAGACAAATTTCGTCTGTGGCGTCAATTACAATTTTAAAATTGCGATTTTAACATGTTTGTTGCTGTTAGATCTCATGAGGAGTGTAGCCAGATATGGGGATTTGTTTCCAAATTAGGAATTTCTGCTTCTCTTTATTTGGTGACAGACTTTCAAGGGGGGAAATTTACATAAAATTTTTAGAAAATTAGAAATTTTTCAAAAATTAGAAATTTTTAAAAAATTTTAAATAAAAATTAGAAATTTTTAAAAAATTTTAAATTTTAAAAAATAGAAATTTTTTAAAAAATTAAAAAATCTGAAATTTTTTTAAAATTATACATACTATAAATGACATATATATAAATTGCCAAAAATTTTTCAACTCTTAATAACTAAGATTCGGCACAGCCGAATATAACACTCTGACTTGTTTCCCCTAATTTCATTTTGCTTATACTGAACGTATCACGCCGCCAAAAATACTTTGAAAAAAAGGTGAAAAATGCATTATATATTATTGTAACGTTTATTTTTGTTAAATAAATTTTTTTATCTAACGCCTATTAAAATACGGCGTTAAATTTTTTCGAGACAAAGTAACCAAAACTGGGGATTCTAAGTGCAATTTTTCTGGCAACACTGCTCATGAATACTGTTCTCAAAACTTCTCTCTATTTTTCTTAAGATTCTCTTTAAGTTTACAGCAGCCCTTTACTCTTGGTCTACAGTATGAAATAGACTTATTCCTGCAAATAATGTTGGCAAATTTTATATATGAAATTAATAGTTTCTTTTATAATTGAGTGAATTGTAAGAATCAATGTTTTTTATACTGTATTGTTTTATTCGTAAACGAAAGAATGTTGCATACAACTTAAAATACAACATATATAAAACGCTAATTTAAGAACGTTTTTAAATTTTCATACGAAAATATACTAAACTGGATACTAAATTAGCTGTTTTATTTTATATTTAAGGTTTACAACATTGCTATGTTAAAAACGTGAAAACCAAACAAAAAATTTAATAGAATCAAATATAAAAATTATAAAAAGTAAAAATAAATTCAATAATCAATTTGTCTAAATATTTTTTGGCCATAATTCAGACAAGAAAGCAGGTGATTTAAGTCGTCGTGGAAACATAGTATTATACTAATATTTACGTAACAATTAGCTCAAATGGAAAATTTTCTTCACTTATACGCTCCAAGTCACGTGTTGCGCCCTTGAAACCAGTAAGTCGTCCTAGATTAGAACTATGCGCAACTTTGTTGTTAACTCAGCTTTTAAAATCGGTGCTGAAAACATTACCATTACCACCTCAGAAAATAATATGCTGGTCTGACTCGACAATAACGTTGTGTTGGATTGCTGGAGAGCCAACACGCTGGAAACCTTCTGTAAAACTTCGAGTTGAGAAGATTAAATTGAACGTGTGTTCAATTAATTTGGCGATATATTCACGCGGTACTACAGCCGTAAACTTAATAAATAATAAGCTATGGTTTAATGGCCCAGAATTCTTATTACAAGATGAATCTGTTTGGCCCATCCCCACAATCATCTATCCCGAAAATGCAAATTGTGAATTGAGACGATCTGTTCTAATCGCATCAAAGAATTCGAACATAAAAAATAATGATTTGTTGTATCAACACAAATATATTAATAGCTATGAAAAGTTATTAAGAATATTTACCTACGTTTCTCGGTATGCGTTATATATTGTGCTTAAAGAAATACCAAAAACCGGTTTAATCGAAATAGAAGAATTGAAACAATCACTGGAATTTATTTGTCGTTTAATCCAAGAACAGTCGTTTCCACAAGAGCCTAAATGTCTTAATTCGAATCGTCAATTGAATCGTCAATCAAAGTTATTAAAGTTGTCGCCATTCTTACACAATGGTCTAATACGAGTAGGTGGTCGACTCAACAATTCAAGTCTACCATTTTCTGTAAAACATCCAATAGTATTACCATCTACACATAATTTTGTACACACAATCATTCGACACTATCATCAAAAAAATCTTCATGCAGGAGTACAAACTCTACATAATATTCTTCGTGAAAGTCTGTGGATGCTTAGAGCAAAACAAACAATCAGACAGGTAATACATAATTGTGTTTTTTGTTATCGACTTCGACCTGTAACTGAACACCAAATAATGGGCGCACTACCGAAAGACCGAGTAAGTCAACTTCATCCGTTGGCAGTATCAGGTGTTGACTACTGCGGCCCATTTTACATAACACACCAAATACGTGGCCGGTCACCTATTAAGGTATATATTGCAGTATTCACAGTACCGGACTTAACAACAAATGCATTCATCGCAGCTTTAAAAAGATTTATAGCAAGAAGAGGACGATGTTCAACAATTTATTCAGATAATGGAACAAATTTTATAGGTGCCAATAGAGAGCTCAAGGAATTATTGCAACACTTTTTATCTGAACAACATAACAGGCTAGTATATGAAAGCTGCTGTCAGGAAGGTATAGAATGGAAATTCATACCCCAAAGATCGCCTTATTTTGGAGGCTTATGGGAGAGTGCAGTTAAATTAGCAAAACATTATATACGTAGAGCCATTGGTGTCCACATACTTACGTTTGATGCACTTAATATAGTGTGTTGTCAAGCCGAGGCTATTATCAATAGCAGGCCCCTCACATGCATGTCAAATGATGCTAATGACTTACGTTTAGGGCATATAAAATTACCGAAATTTGCTTTTACCGGTAAACGGTAAATTTTTTATGTAAAAACCGGTTTATCGGTAATTTACCGGTAATTCTGTTTAATTTTAAGTTTATCAGTAACGAGTAAAATAAATGCTTAAAATTGTGTAAAGAGAAATATATATTGTTATATATTAAAGTAATAAAACGTTTAATGCATTGTTCAACAAAGTTATTTAAAATAAATGTAATTATTAATAAAACAAAATAAGAATGTTAAAATATATTATATCATTAAGAGAAAATTTTAATTTTTGAATAGATCTGCGTGTGTATTAAAATATACTCGCAATAGGCAAATGGTGTCAATTGTATTGTCATTAAGGCTGGTTCTAATTGTTGTGCAAATTAACCCTGCTGCAGAAAAAGCTCTTTCTGATTCCACACTCGTCGGCTTTACTGTCAAGAGGTGGTTGAACGCTATCGTCAGATACTTTCCACGCTTTTGTTCTTTTTCAAGTAGTGCGATTTCGTTTTTTTATTACTTTTGTTAAAATCGTGGTATTGGTTACGTTGGAAATTTTATTAAATTTTATTTTATTTTGATTTTTAATGGCCAATTGTAGCCTGTCTTTCATTGTTAACTGGGTTGATTCAGGGATTTCTTCTACATCATCAGAAGACTCGTTTGAATCATTTGTCGAGTTACATTCATTTCTCATGTTTAATATAGAACGAAGCGTCACAATAGTTTATATCAATGAAGGTTTATGTAGTTTTAACCTAATAATAAAAAAAAAATTCTTAAAATATAACATTTTATATTTAAATTTAACTTCAATTGGAATGAAATATTTATCAACAATTACCGAAATTGCCGGTATTTTTCTTTTAAATTTACCGGTAAATTCGGTAATCAATACGACTGGTAAAACCGGAAAACCGGTTAACCGTTTACCGGTAATGTAACCCCTACTTACGTTCCCTCACACCTGCACATTTTTTAATTGGTCGACCCTTAAATACAATTTTGGTACCATCAACATTGGATGTTAATCCAGCCTCATTAAAAAGATATCATATGCTAAGATGGATTCAGCAAGAATTTTGGAATCGCTGGAGTAATGAGTATATAAAATCTCTACAACAAAGAACTAAGTGGAACACTATTCAACCCAAACTAAAACTAAACGACATCGTATTATTAAAGAAGACTCTAAGCCACCGTTAAAATGGTCCATTGGCAGAGTAATTGAAACAAATCCAGGTGATGATGGCCAAGTTCGAGTAGTGTCAGTGAAAACAACTGAAGGTATTCTTAAAAGAGCTGTAACAAAACTATGCAAACTTCCCATTGATACAAGCCTACATAATAATTTTGAAAGCAGCGCTTCCAAGGGGGGAGAATGTTAAGAATTTGATTAGCTTATATTTCCTAGCGGTTATACAATTATTATTTGCTAATTTAAATTTCTTATTTATGACAACAAAATATAGAATGCAAGTATGCATCTACCAACAAACAATTGTTCCGTTAATTGCTACACATATAGAAATACTATATAAAAAAATGGAGCTTTTCGTACCACTTTTGTAACAAATATGAATACAGATTTCTTAACATGAATTGATGAGTACAGAGACACTTTGTAGTTAACAGTCATATAATAAGGTTGATATTGTAAAAAATTAATGTAATAAAAAGTGAATTTTTTAAACTGAAGTCAAATTGAAAATATGTTTTTTTAATTTCTGAGTACTTTGAAATTCTTTACAATATATATTGCACCAAAGGACAAAAAAAGGCTTTGTCCTCAACATTAATAATAACAATAATAATAATTTAATAATAATGGATCAACATGTACAGCGTTTAGAAATACTTTTAAGTTCTCCCAATGACTCGAATTTAGCCTTAGACTATATCAACACTAACGTAAATATAAATAGTTATTTTGTGAAAAAGCTAACACGATTCATTTGCTGTGATTATGCCACCACGCCAAAGACGAAAGCGACTGCGACAGTTCCAGTGCCAGGCTCGTCTCGGACAAGTAGCGCTAATACAAGTAAAAACAGTAAGTAGTACCAGCAGTAACACCAGCACCAGCAGTAGTACGAAACTGTTGGGGGTTGAGTGGGGTAAAACAAATAAAATAAATTTTAAATTGAGGTGGTATAAAAATACAAAAATGGGGTTAGTGAAAAGTTGGGAATTTTTTCTTAAACAAAAACACGTACCGTCGGGTTTAGAGGATTGATTATGATAATCTTCTTTTTTTTTATTGTAATACAATATCATTAACATTCACAATAATAACAGCGTTGTAATATACACTTAAACTATAATTCATTTTTACTTAAAACTAGGGTGACCAGCGTAAACATCCCGCCCCCCTTGCAAGATTGCAACAAGGAGAACGAGCGCTAGGTCGCCAGAGATCAGAGAGTACCAATTCATTAAAAAAATTCAAAGGATAAAAAAAGAGTTAAAAATAAAACTAATTAATTGTTTGCCATCACATTTATAACGATTGTGGCCGGTGTTGATGGTGTTGACTTCTCAACCTTCTTACTCCCTTTCTTGCAATTACACGTGCAATTAGCTTGGTTGTGGGTTGCGCCTTTCTGGGAGTCCTTTTTTTCTTTACGTTTGTTATTGTTGTTGGTGGGTTTATTTGTGCAATTGCTGGGTTTCTTATTGTTGCTGCTGGGTTTATTGTTGTTTCTAGATTTATTGTTGTTGTTTACTTCTTTGTGGAAGTGTAGCATAGTGTGATGCTCCTCCAGGCATTCCATGCATCTATCCCTACTGCGACAGTTCTTTACAAAATGAGAATGAGCTAGGCAGTTTATGCAATATTTAAGACGTTTCACAACACTCAATCGCCGATAGGGATTCATTTTACGAAATGCTGGGCACTTCCTTAGGGGGTGGTCCTTTTTACATAGCCGACATAGGGCTCCGGCTGTAGCGATGACCTCATCTAGGCTTTGGTTCTCAGCACGTTCAACGGTGAGTCTTCGGGGGGCTTCTGACATCTGTTGGGGAAGAATGAGAGAAGATAGCAAAAAAAGAGTGGAATTAGTTTTGATCGGGATTTGGAAGCAGTACGAGTTTAACAATTGGCCTTTTTAACACGCCATCTGCTGTTCGAATATCAGCCACTCGTACTTTCGAATCAGAGCCGAGATAAACTCGTTCGATCCGACCTAGCTTCCATTCGTTTGGGTGCAGATTATCATGTCGAATAACAACAAAGTCATTAATCGCGAAATCTCTTTGAGCATATTTCCATTTATTACGTTTATGTAGCTCGACTAAATATTCGTCCTTCCACCGACGCACAGTGGCTGAAAATCGTTTTTCACTGGCCAAAATTCTGTAACTTTTGAACCGATCAAAATATTGAAGTAATTTTCTTTTTAATGGATAGATATTTAGTTCAGCTTGGCTCAGTTTTAATTACATTAAAATTGATTGATGACTTTTTAAGGACTTCTAGGTCAAAGTTGAACTTTTGAATTTTTTTAAATTTTGGAGTGAAATATGGGTTTATTTTTTTTATTTACATATTAAAAAATTTAATATTTGGAACTTAATAATAATTATAATTATTTTTTATGATAATGGAATTTTTTTAATGTTACACTCAAAAAAATTTTTACACTAAAAAAAATAGTAAAATTCACTGGAGATTTTGCTGTTACTACAGAAAAATTTATTCTTTTTGCTGTTAGATTTGATAATTTTAAAAATAAAAACTGCAATAGATTTTATTAGCATTTGTAACAATAGTAGGTTCTATTTATTATTATTTTTAACCGACTTCAAAAAGGAGGAGGTTATCAATTCGAATGGTATGTTGCTTTTTTTTATGTTTGTTCCACGATAACCATTTCTGAACCAATTTTAAAAATTCTTTTTTTGTTTGAAAGGGTTTGCTTGCAGGTAGGTCCCATTTAAGTTTTCTGAAGATCGGACGGACATATGGTTTTTTATTTACCGTTATCTATATTTTTTCTGTGCTTCTCTTATAAATTGTTGAAAAACTTCGTGATTTATGAATCAATTTTAAAAATAATTTTTTTATTTGGAAGATATGGCTTGCAGAAAAATATATTTAAGGTAAAAAAAATGAAAATTTCAGAAATTGATTGAGATATATCGGGGATATATAGCATAAACCGATTTTTAAGAATATATCGAATATGGGTGTCAAAATTTAGCTCTATTAATGGGAAAACATTATAGATTTAGCATAAACCGATTTTTTAGAAGATTAACAAGATTTTCAAAATTTTTTCTTTCAATCAAAAAAGTGCAACAACATTAGTTATATTAAACATTTTTAAAAATTAATCCAACATTTTATTTGGCCGAAATTTTGAAGTCGGTTTTTTTTAAAGAATTATTTACTAATTCTATGTTTTTCGTACTTAAATAACAATGAAGGCAATTATAATTATTATTCATTTGAAACAAATATTGATTGCAAATATTCTATATTTTGTTCTGCGCTATTTCTGTTCTTTAGTAGTTTTTTGGCTTCTTCATCTAAATCCCGATGTTCCACTTTCCATTGATTTCGAATATTGGATATGAATGGATCTGATGTTGCCAATAATAAATTAAATAGATCTTCATTTGTGGAATTTCGTGAAATTTTTTTAGTATTTTGCTCTCTATAAAATCTGTAATCCTTGTTCCTTTTTTCCTGAGCCTCCTCTGATAGATCTCCAAGTGGCACCAAATGATATCTTCTCCATGATAAAGGATTTTGTGAACTGTTGCAGACATATTTCTCCATGGGTAGTTTGTTGTATTTATTTTTGCAGTTTCCTTAGCATAATCTCCAAATTGTCTAGCGTCAATTTCTTCATTGCACGCAAGTACTTCTAGGATTATTTTAAATCTGAAAATAAGGTTTAAATCCACTCCTGTTATTTCGGATGCTGTTTCTGGATCTAAAAAGAATCTTCGTGCGGTATTGTCATCATTTGTATTGCCTGACCCTTGTTTTGGCTGATCTATAATTAATCCAAATTTGCGATATTCATCTTGAACATGTTTCTTTTTTGAACTTCTTAACTCTTTGTTGGTTCCATTGTTTCTTATGGATCCTGAAGACCCGAAATCCAAATCATAACTGATTTTTTGTATATGTTCCATAAGTCGTCATTTGATCCACAGTAAAAAGTCATGAACAAATATGTGATGCTCTTGGTAGTCACAGCTAAATTCAAGTGCGGCCAAAAGGGTTAATATCAGGTAAAACTAATTAGTATCTCGCCAATATTGGGTTTTTTTCTTTAGTGGTTTAATGTCACGATTATTATTATAAAATTGTTTCTGACTTTGGTTGACCCTAACAGTTGATAACAGGTATATTAGAAAGAGATCATATGTTTACTGTAGAACCTATTGTGATATTTTTATGACTTATTTTTTTGCTAATCAAAACAAAGCCATAAAACCCTTTCGCAGGTATTATATTTAATTATTTTAGTTTTACGTAGTCTAAAGTAAAAAAACATAAACCTTTAGGCGAAAAAGTAAAAATTTAATACACCGTTGTATACGAGTAACTTATCGTAATTTGAATTTTTTTAGAGTAATTTCATTAAAATTAAAAAAGTGTTCTACCGGCGGGTCGTGGCGGGTGAAAAAGTATATATAGGGTTAAAGAAGACACTTTCACCTTTCTTCGGGTGGTATACGTTTCTTGTTCCCTTTTGTTCCCTAGAAGTTCTATTCCACTAAAGTTTAAATTTCAGAAAAATATAGTAGTTTCATAAATATTTCATAACGCCCCTAATATTAAACGCTAGAGCGGTAACCACTTACAACAACTAAAGACTATAATCCTACCAACATTATAAAAAAGACCGCAGGCCATTATCGATGATAGCTTGCGAGTAGTAACCATTTATTTTTGACAAAAAACAAATAAAAAACACATTTTTCTGAAATTAAAAAAACAGTTGAGTTTGACAGCATGCCACGCCCACAATTATTAATAGTTTAACCTAATTTTTTGGCTACCTTAATATGGATATATTAGCTCCAAAAAGGTGTAAAAATTTTAAAAATCGGTGACAAAAAAAAATTCGACTTTTGGCCAATGAAAAACGATTTTTAGCCACTGTGCGACGTGCAAAATGATGATGCAAAATTCTTAACTTTCGCCATCTATTTGCATATGTCTATGACTCTCTAGACAAATCAGGTTCAGGGGGAGAAAGTAGGGTACTACCAACTAGAAAATGACCAGGGGTCAAAGGGTTAAGTCTAATAAATTATCCGTCATTGGACTAAGTGGGCGCGAATTCAAACATGACTCTATCCTTGCCAGCATTGTACAAAATTCCTCAAAAGTGAAACGCTGAGCATTAGAAATCTTCTTTAAATGACTTTTAAAACTTTTAACACCCGCCTCCCATAGTCCACCCATATGTGGAGCCCCAGGGGGAATAAAGTGCCAATCGACTAATTGAAAAGCGTTTCGACCTATAAGTTGGTGTTTCAAGTCAATCAAAAATTGGTTGCGATCCCTTTTTAAAAGGTTGGCTGCACGAACGAAAGCAGTTCCATTATCCGTTTCGTTACAGATTTACCTAGTAATAGTAACAACACAAAGCAACAGCATTTAAATGTCAATGCATTTCGCAAAAATTGTTTACCGCGGCGCACAGTGGTATTTTTTTTTTTTTGGCAAAAAGTCTATTTTTTACAGTTATTTTTTAGAAATCTAATGATGCAATTCTGTAGAGAAATGTTTCATTAGTAGAAAACCATGATTTGTTTTCGAAAAAAATAAAGTTTTGTATAAAAAAGTGTGGTGAAGTTATCTAAATATTATACAACGAAAACTGATGAAAATTTTACTACATTTCAGTTGTTTATACAATAAATATGGTTCAACTACCAATAGTTTTAGAGCATTTTTATTAAAATATAGTATTTTAAATTTAATAGGAAAGAAAAAATATTTAAATTACATATATAGTTTAAGATATCTGAGCAAATCAAAATGACTCCAAAAAATTTAGCATTTTCAGTTTTCATTAGAAAAGAAATAAGTTAGCTTGGTCTACCTCCGTGTTAGTACTACTTCTAAATGAAAGTTTGGAAAATTTTCTTTCATTTTATGTAAAAAAAATTCTGCGACTTTTTGCGATCGCTGAACAAAATTATAAATTTTGTGATAAAACTTACGTATTTTTTATGAATATTTACAATAAATTGCAATGCATATTTACAATAAAAGGTTTTGTATACTTTTAGGCCTTTACTTTTACTTTTTAATAATTGAATGAAAAAGTGCATAACAAAAAAAGAAAAACAAAACCATATGATTAATTAAACCGTTATTTAAAATAATAATATTTGCAAAAAAAAGTCTACGAAAATTATTAAACGTAACTAATTCTTAAAATGAATTCATTTTGTGTTTCATATAGTGAATTGTGCAGGGAACTTATAAATTGCAATAGTAATGTGGATTTATTAACTGATTCCATAAAAACTAAAAGCATGGTGCTTAATATTGATGAAATTCAAATTGTGAAAAAATCAGTTCAGAAGCGATTTCTTAGTCACTTTTTAAAACGTTGGGCCGAATGTCACAGAAACAAATCATATTTTTTTAAGAAAAATTATGCTTGGCTAAGAAGTAGGTTTCAAAACAAAATAATTAATGTGTACTTTGAATATAATTGAAAATTTTTAGATATATTTGAAATATCACTTGCTGATAAGCAACCTAGTTGTTCAACAAAAATGGGAAGGCCAGCTAAGGAATTCGGCGTTTGCGCTGATCGTAGTAAAAGGTACAAAGCTGCTGATTTAGCGTCCCAGTATAGCAAACAACATTTAGAAATGGCAAGTGCATTAGCAGGCTAAAATTTAAAATCGCAATCATATATTCCTCCCTCAACTGCGCTGGCATTGTTACTGGGTGCAGAGTTAACAAAGTATCAGTACGAAACTATAAAATATGTTTTGCATAAAGAGGGATACAATATTTTACCTCCGTATGCTAAAGTACTAGATGAGAAGAAAAAGTGTTATCCCAGTGAAATTAAAATATCAGAAAAAGAAGCCTCAGTAAATTTGCAAAGTTTAATGGATCACACCACTAAGCGTTTATTTGAAAGTTTTTCACACGAAAATATTAATAATATGATAAATTTGAATTGCACTCTTATGTCGAAGTGGGGTTGCGATTGCTCTTCTGGACATTCAGAGTACAATCAAAATTTAGCACCTGATGTTACTGACAAGAACCTGCTATTAGTATCGATGGTGCCTTTAAGTTTACGAGCAACCTCTGAAGAGGAATACTGGCGTAACAGTAGTCCATCATCAATAAGATATTGTCGTCCAATTTCTTTCGAATTCGCTAAGGAGACTAAAGAAAAAGTCTTAACAGTTGTTGAGAAAATAAAGTCCGAAATTACCGCTTTAGGAAATACGACTGTTATAGTATGCGGCAAACAATTCAATGTAATACACAATTTAGTGTTCACGATGCTAGATGGCAAAACGGCTCAGACAGTTACAAATACCGCTTCAGCAGCCGTATGCTATATTTGTAAAGCGAAGCCCTCTGAAGTGGACCATTTGGATATAATATCAACAAAAACCATTGATAGTGAAGCTTTTAAATTAGGTATTTCATCATTACACGCTCGAATAAAATTTATGGAGTGCAAGTGATTCAAAAAATAATATATTAAAACAAGAAAACAAACAGCGCATTCAACAAGCATTTAAAGAACGCATGAACTTGCGAGTGGATACTGTACCGTCGAATGACGGAAATAATTCAAGGCGTTTCTTTTCTAATCCTGCTCTCGTAGCAGATATAACAGGTTTTAGTGAAGAACTAATAGATCGCTTCCGAATTATTCTCCAAATAATTACATGTGGGCACAAAATTGATACGGGGAAGTTTAAGAAATTTTCGTGGGATACTGCTGAGCTATTCGTTCGTAAATACAATTGGTACTTCATGCCAGCTACTGTCCATAAAGTATTGATACATAAAAATGACATAATTGAAGCAGCAGTGCTCCTTATAGGCATGCTCTCCGAGGAAGCGGAAGAAGCACATAATAAGGATTACAGAAATTATAGATTAATGTTTTCCAGAAAATGTAGCAGAACTGCAACAAATACTGATGTTTTGCATCGTTTGTTTGCATCATCTGATTCCTATATAAGTAGTATAAGACGTCAACCACGTAAACATATTTTGGAACTAGATGATGTAGTAAAAGAAATGATAGATGATGAATAAAAGTCTATATTTAAATGCATGTATTGAAATTTATTTATAAAATAATTAGTTTTGGTAAAGAAACAAAAAGTTGTGGGAAAAAATATAGTATGGGTTATATGGGCAGTAAGTGGGGGGCGTTAATTGAGCTAACCAAAAGCTCTGTGCCAAATTTCAAAAACTTTGGACCAAAAATAAATTTTCGGTTCTATGGGCGGTGGGTAGTGGGCGTGACCAATTTTGATGAAATTTTATTTTTTTCTTATTTGAGCTAACCAAAGGCTCTGTGCCAAATTTCAAAAACTTTGGACCAAAAATAAATTTTCGGTTCTATGGGCGGTGGGTAGAGGGCGTCGCCAATTTTGATGAAACTTTATATTTTACTTAATTAAGCCAACCAAAGGCTCTGTGCCAAATTTCAACATTCTACGAGCACTCCTTATATTTTTTGCCAAACATTGTATGAACAAATACCACTGTGCGGCGGAGGAGATATTGATTTTAAACTAAATCCAAAGTACACACAATAAAAAACAAGTAAGAGTGCTATATTCGGCTGTGCCGAAACTTAAATACCCTCCACCTAAACGTAATAAGAAATACAGAAACTACACTTGACTAGAATATTAGTATTTGATATATTGTTTGAAAGACAATTTTACGACCATCATAATTTATGTTAAATATTTTGAAATTTTGTCTAATTTTCACCATTTTTAATTGATTTAATTACCAATTCTTACCATAATTTATAGAGTCTGTCTGATGTTCATAATAATCTTCAGTGTAATTTAACAAACAGAGTATAAAAAAGGGGTACAATTCGGTTTTAGTGATTTTGCTAAAAAAAAAAAAAAAAAAAACAAAATCAAATAGGGCTTTTAGAGGAGATACCAGGCAAAAAAAAATTTGTTTGCGGTCACACCTATTTTCGAGGGGGCTGGCCCGTAAAGTTGAAAATATATAGGCCTATATCTCGGGAACTACTGGGTGCTTGATAATTTGTAATACACTAAATAAAAGGTGTTAAAAATACCTTTCCAACGATCATGATTATAAAATATGGACCGAATATGGGTTAAATCCGAAAAGAATATTTTTTGACCCGAATTTATTTGTTTTTTGGAAATGGTTCTATGACAAATTATGGGCCGATCTTCTTAAATTTTGGAACAGTTATTTTCATGCGTATGAGGATATTTCACGTCGAATTTCAACATAATAACGCTATATATACGATAGTCAAATATGGACCGATATTCTCAAAATCCTGCAGTTAGATTTAGGCATGTATGTAAATGATCCGTGTAAAATTTTGGATTGGTACCCTTATTTATAAGAGATTTATGAGTATTAAAGTGATTTTCGGAAGGGGGCTTTATATAGGGCATACGGTTAAAAATAGACCGAAATTCACAAAATTGTGTGGAATGATTTTTGTATATATTAAAATGATCTGTGCAAGGTTTTGAGTCGGTACCGATATTTATACAATATATATAGGGAAAAATGTCTTTTTCAGATGTGGTCCTTGTATGGGAGCTATGACCAGTTCTGGGTCGACCACCATAAAATTGTATACAACAATTTATTTGCCTATAATGAGTATTTATGTTAAAGTTTAGCCGTTTAACATTATTTATATCTGTTTTATGCGTATTTAAGTGAATTTTGTAAGTGGACTTTATATGGAGTCTATGGTCAAATATGGACCGAACTAAAAAAAATTTCGGTTTGTGATTTCTTTTTGTATAAAACTTATTTTTGCGGAATTTTGTCTAGATATTCCAATTTTATACGCATTTATTTATCATTAAGCCATATTTCTGAAATATATATATTTGTATGGGGGCTATAAGAAATCATGGACCGATTCTTACTATTTTCCGCACACTTTCCTCTTTTATCTTAAAAACTACGTATGCAAAATTTCATGCAATATATTTCAAAATATTGCAATAAAATGGACGAAAAATATCAAATTTTTATGGAGGTGGTCTCACATATTGGTTCATAACTCTGGTTGACCTAAACCGATTTTGCTGATTTTAAATAGAAAACTTCTCGAAAGCACTTCTGACAGAATTATTGAAGATTTGGATCCCGAGTACATCTGGGGACTTCAAAAAACTGATTTCAACAGACAGACGGACATGGCTTAATCGACTCCGCTATCTATAAGGATCCAGAATATATATACTTTATAGGGTCGGAAAATTTTTTGTGGAAATTACACACGGAATGACAAACTTATATATACCCTCATGGTGAAAGGTATAATAAAAAGCAAAGGTGTAAATTATTAACAAAACATAGGAGCATATAGAGTATAAACAATTTTCCAAAAATGTAAATTTTGATGTTTTTAATTTTATTTTACCAATAATTGTAATTTATGTACATATACATATGTATGTCTAATTAAAGGCCCAACTATAATATGCATATGCTAGCTTAAGCAAACGTGCGAACACATATAAATTGTATGTGGCAAACTATAATGTACTTAACGAAACTTTTCGTTAAGTTTTTCAACTGTCATTTGCTTAAGCAAAAAGCGAAACTGATCGCACATTCTGTACGGAATCAGCTGTTTGTTGTTGTTTGTTTGTGTTTTGAACAAAATGGAAGAAAATATATTTATTTTAAATTTAATAGAAAATGCGGAAACAAATAAGTGCCTTTACAATAAAAGAGGCCATTTTTATTTTAACAAAAATGTCTTTCTGTCGCGGTTTATTTCTCTGACAGAACAAGAGCGTCTTCTTCTTTTACAGTGTAGTTCACATATTTCTTTTAATGTGCACAACCCTTCAAGCGCTAACTTTAATATTTTTATATTATTTAAATTTTTAAGTTTTTTCTCCATTTTTACAAACACAATACGAAAATTAACAAAACATATGTAAACGTTTATTATTATTTACAATGTAGTGCTGCCACAGCTGTACATTTTAGTACTTTTGCCGATAAATTAAAAAAAAAGGAAAATTTATGCGTTTCTGGTACGAAGTTTTCTTTTAATTATAAAATAATATAATAATATTTATAAAATATAGTCATTTAATGGGTTTTTGTTAAAATAAAAACATTTTTTTTTAACATAAATGAGCAACTGTGGACAAAAAGTTTCAAAGTCATTGTAGCCACCTAAAAGTTAACTCTGAACTGGTTATGCATTTGACAGCCTTTTCGTTAACTTTTGCAATTTGCTTAAGCTAGCATATGCACATTATAGTTGGGCCTTAAGAAGTATATATAGAAAGTGAAAAGAAATATTAACGATTATTGAATGAATTTGGTCAATTTTAATCTTACCGACATTAAATTAAGCTAATACATAGAAGTAGTTCCTAAATTGTCACTATCAAGTAAAAATCATAATATAAACAACTGGATCAGTAACGCTTCCATAAATATTGTTCCGAAGTAAAGAGTCAAGTATGGAGATTAGTTCGATCGTAATAAAATTTAGCTGAATAATTTTTGTATATAAGAAACACATTTGTGTTGAATATTATTTGGATTTCAATATTTTTAAAGCAGAGTTAGAGTAGGAGCTATGGTCAATAATCGTCCGATCTACACAAAATTTGTAGGTGTGATTAGGTTTTATATACAACTAATTTGTGGTCAAATTTGTTTGAATACGTTTATAAAAAAACATGTCTTTTTGCATTAATGACCGATAAGGTCCTATTTTGGGATTTCGAAACATCTTCAAAATTGCGGCTTGTACTTGGCGCACAACGTTTTCATGGACAACCAGGCAGACGGACGGACGGATTCGAAAACAAAGCAAGCCTTAGCATTTGTTCGACGTATGAGCATTTAAAATTAATTTTCAATACCAAACATTTAAATTCAATAGAGAAAATAACATCCCCTTATATCATCTGGGTTGCAAGCAGCGCTGCCAGAAGTAAGATTTTACCTTATTTTTTAAGATTTTTTAACCGGAAAAAAGATTTTTTGTTTTGTCTAGACGAAGGTTAGGTTCAATAAAAAAAATCTTCTTTGTTCCCATTTGAAAAATTTTAAACTAATCGATCTCAAAAAATGTACAATTTAGTATAAGAAAATGAATTTTTGTTTTTATTTTTTTGATTAGTGTTAAATAAAATATGAATTATTTTTACTATCTTCTATCTATATAAATAAAAATTAAATCTTTCCGTTGCTAAGCGCATAACTTGAGAACGGCTTGACTGATTTCGCTATTTTTTTTTTAAATGTGTTTGTATGGAAAGAAAAATCGGAAAAGTTGCTTGGAAAATTAAAAAATTTTGAAGAAACTAGAATTGTGTTTTCAATGTGATTTTACATTTTTTATGTTATTTTTTATAGATTCCGCTCATACTTAGTGCGAATAACGTATTAAGTTCGGAAAATATGCATGTTCAAGTTTAAAGGCTATATGCTGTTTTGATTGGACAAACGGGACTGGCACCGCCCATATAACCCAAAAATTTAAATCGCCATATTTTGGGCATTTTTTGACGTATATGGTATTGGCATAATGAGGAATACGTACCAGGAGAAAAGTGGGTAGGACCACGCTCCTTTTTAGGCAAACTAAAAATCGTATTATAGTCTTAATATTCTTACGAAATTGTAAATTCTTGACTATATAAAGTTGTAAGTGGACAAAGGGGCATGGTCTCGCCCACTGAAATGCATAGCTCATAGGACGCTCTTTAGTATCCTATTATTTTTCCATATGGAGAAGATGGATATCACTTTGAAATGCGTCAAAGCAATCAAGCAACCCGTAAGGTCGTTAATTATCCTGTTGAGTTCTTAAATTCACTCGATGTGCCAGGCTTTCCACCACATGTGCTACAACTTAAAATTGGAGTGCCAATTATTTTACTGCGTAATATCGATCACCACGGCTTTGCAATGGCACTCGACAGTAAAAAAAAAATTAGAAATAATTTAATAGAAGCGACTATTATAACAGGAAAATATAAAGGTACAGATGTACTTTTGCCACGCATTCCAAGCTACCAACAGATTTACCATTCGATTTTAGTCTATTGCAGTTTCCTGTACGGTTAGCGTTTGCGATGATTGTTAACATCCCGAGTAGGAAAACTCACCGATTTATATGTGTATGCATGCTCCTGATGGGCAAACTAAAAATATTGTGTATCCTAAAGCATTGTTATTTAAAATTTGCCAACTCGCCTCAACAATGGCTTAATGGCGCTGAGGCACCAATATTGTATTGTTTATTTATATGAATAAAGTTGAATTGAAAAAAGAAATAAATTAAAATCAAATAACTAAATTTTTGTAAATATATAAATACGTTTTATTTTTTTATAACGAGGGGGTAGCGAGGCACACCGGGTTTAGCTAGTTTATAATAAAAAAAGTACTTATTTCAAAATATAAGATTTTTTCCTCAAAAATAAGACTTTTTTTGCGAAATTAAGATTTTTTGCTGAAAATTTCTGGCAGCCCTGGGTGCAAGAGATTTTAAAAGCAATAAACGCTAAGTTTTAAATGCTATAGAAAAATTAAATAAAATTACTATATTATATTTTTAACTATATTTTTTTTTTAAATTTCAGTGAGTTAAGAAAATCATGACGGAAATATGTTACAAAATTTTTTTTTTTTTTTTTTTTTTTTTTTTTGCAGTTAATTATTTATTGAATCTTCATATTTGAAATGACAATAAGTATTCAAATCTTAAGACTAAAAAGAAAATAATAAGCCCAGCCAGTGCTAGACAAAAATTTTTATGATACTAAAAAAAATTTCACATCAGCTGATCCAGTCATCTATTTTGCGCTTGAGTTAAAGCAAGGGTATCCCTCCTTCTCAACCGATTGTGGCCACTAAAGTTAAGGATGTCTCGTGCAAGTGGGTTTGGATGGTGTTCGAGTTTGCTGACATACTTTGACGCATATTTTGTAAATTCGACTTTTACTAATGGCACGCCTAGATCTTTGTGGATTCGAGAATTTTTAACATACCATGGTGCTGCAGTAATTATACGTAGAATTTTATTTTGACCCCTTTGAATTTTTTCAATGTTTGATGCTGAGGCAGTACCCCATAATTGAATTCCATAACACCAGATTGGCTTTAGAATTGCATTGTACAACAAAAGTTTGCAATCCAATTTCAATGTAGAGTTTCTGCCGATTAACCAATTAAGTTGCACTGCTTTTAATCTCATTTGTGTAAGTTTCGCTTCAATATGAGACTTCCAAGTTAAACGGCGGTCGAGGTGAATGCCGAGGTATTTGACTTCATTATGTTGAGGAATAATTTGATTATTTATTCTGATGGACGAGCAGGTATCTTTTCGCAATGTGAAAGTGATATGAATACATTTTTGTTCATTTACCCTGATTTTCCAAAGCTCTAGCCAATTCTCTAGTTTATAAACATAATTCTGCAAATTCCGTGATGCAACTTGGTGGTCCTTATGGACGCTGACAAAGGCTGTATCGTCTGCAAAAGTTGACGTGTGGATTTTGGGGTCTGACGGCATGTCGGAGGCATAAATCAAATATAAAGTAGGGCCCAGTATGCTACCCTGTGGCACACCTGATTCAATTGGCTGAGCTGTACTTACAAAATCACCTTCTTTGATTTTAAATTTGCGACCGTATAAATAACTTTCCATGAGTTTATGGGTGTTAGCAGGCAGAGTTGATTTTATTTTGTGCATTAAACCGTCATGCCAAACTTTGTCAAACGCTTGGGACACATCAATGAAAAGGGCGGAGCAGTATTTTTTATCTTCAAACGACCCTCTTATCACATTTACCAATCTGTGAGTTTGTTCGATGGTACTGTGTTTAGCTCTGAATCCGAATTGATGATTTGGAATACATTCAGTGTCATTCAGAATTGGAGTCAATTTAGTCATTAACAATTTTTCGAACAGTTTAGAAATTGTCGGCAGTAGGCTAATTGGCCTATATGACTCCACTTTGGTGTGGTCCTTCCCTGGCTTAGGAATCATAGTGATCATAGACACCTTCCAATCTGCAGGATAGTATTCTAGGCGTAAAATAGCGTTGAAGATAAAGAGGATAATCTTTCTTGCTACACGAGGTAACTCCACAAGCATTTTATTGCTGATTTCATCCATACCTGGAGCCTTTCTAAGGTTCAGAGTACCAATAGCGTTTTGGACATCACGAAAGTTTAGTCTTAGAGGTACAGGAGGTCTAATAACGAGTGGAGGCAAATCAGATGCATTATTTGAGTTGTTTATAGTAAACACTTTTCTCAAATGATTAACAAATAAAGTCCCCTTCTCGGAATCATTTCTAGCCCAGTCACCAGTCGGATTTCGCAGAGGAGGCTTTCCTCTAACTGGTCTTTTTAAACCTCGTGCCGCCTTCCATAACGAATAGTCAGATTGTGGGGTACTATCAAGACCCTCCAAGTAAGATTTAAGTGAAGCCATTCTTTGGGTTTCTAAGAAATTTCTTAGTATATCTCTGCATACCCGTAGCCTAGCTTTCAGTTCAGGAGACCTGTGGATTTGCCACTCTCTTCTAACTCTTCTTTTTTCTGACAGGAGATGATCGAGTTCAGCGAAATAAGTTCTATTTGTCCCACTTCTGCACTCAACGTCGTATGTGGAGGCGTGATGTACAGCTCTTCGTATGTCCTCAGTAAACTTGCCAATCGACCCATCAATATCCTCGGTAGTTCTCAACACTACATTTTCCGTGCAGTGGGAACTTAAATACTTTTTATACTTTATCCAACTTACTCTGGTTTTAGATATGTCCCGAAATGGAGAGCCATTCCCTTGAAGGAAACGCATTGAAATAATAGAAGGAGAGTGATCTGAAGACAAGTCTAATGAAGGCTCCACTTGTATCGATTCTACAGGGATATTTTTCACTACTCCGAAGTCAATAACATCGGGAATCTTCCGTCGGTCCATCGGCCAGTAGGTGGGATGCCCGCTTGAGAGTACATCTAATCCCATTTTGGCAATGGTGTTGAAGAGTTCACGACCCTTCGGGGTCACCAGACGTGAACCCCAAAAAGTGTGTTTGGCGTTAAAGTCACCAGCAACTAAAAATCTAGCTCCAAGGGAATTGAAGAAGCTGTAGTATTGGTGTTCTTTTATTGAAAATCGAGGCGGCGAATAAATTGATGATAAAACAAAATTGTATTGACAGAATTCAATACAAATGTTTGTTGCTTGTAGGTAATCCTCACATATGTTGTTCATTAAATAATGTTTTATTCTGTTCTTTATAAGAATTGCCGATCCTCCACATGCTCTTCCGCGGGGATCTTTAGTATCATACAACACGTAGCCATTAATTTTGAAGTACGCTGTCGCCGTCAAGTGAGTTTCAGCAATCATCATGACATCAATCTGCTTATCCATCAGAAAGTGTTCCAGTTCGTTTTTATGTTGGCGGAGGCCGTTCGCATTCCAAAAACAAATTTTTAAACAAATCATTTTTTTAAAATGGCTTGTAAGATAGTGGATTGCATTTTCAGCATTTCCTGCATCATGGATGTCATAGTGGTCGTAAAAGTGTTCATGGTTTGGACAAGTGTCTGCAATGTAGTCTCTAGAGTGTTAATATTAGGCTCGTAATATTGTGATTTAGGTGCCTGCTCCAAACCTGGCATAATAGATTTAACCACGTTAGCGTAAGAAACTTGTCTAGAACTAGGCGCGTTTACATGACTAGTGGACCGTAACAATTGCGGGAAATTGTCACTCGATGCCAAAATAGGCTGTTGATGATGATCAGGTAATACTGACGTCTTGTTGGTACTTATGGCTTTCAAATGCGTGTAAATTGGGCAACCTCTATAATTTGCGGTATGATTACCTCCGCAGTTACTGCATTTTTTTATTTTTACGTCAGTTTTGGACTTATTACATAGAGCAGTTGGATGTAGTTCCCCACACGCAACACAAACAGACGGCAATTTACAGTACGCTTTGGTGTGGCCAAATTCTTGACAATTAACACACTGGACGGGTCCAATGCGCTTATGCGGTTCCTCCACGGTAATTCTACGATGCAGAAGATAAATGAGATTGTAGATTGGATGGGACTCGTTTTTCTTTAAGACAACATCTCCAGGTTCCAATTCTACCCTGAACATGGGCTGTGGGATCTTTTCACGGTTTCTGATATTCACTACGCTCTTGATTTTGAACCCTTTGTCCATTAAACCGGTTTTTATCTCCGCGGGATCAACACATGGGTCTATACCCTTTAGAACGACTTGGAGTCCTTTTGCGCTTTTGAGCTGGTAGGTATAGAAGTCCCTAGTCTCCCTCTCCAACTGGTTGGACAATTTTCGAAAATCATCTTCCCTATTCACTTGGATCTTTGTCTCGCAGATATTTCCATGTTTAATTGAGGTTACGCTAAACATGTTTTCACCTATTACAGCAACAATTCCTTGTACCAATTTACTGGAAGTCGGCTCTCTCAGATAAATTGGTGGGGGCTTAAACGTCTTCTTAGTAAGTTCTGGCTCATCCGTCTGGAGGAGAGCAAACCTATTTTGATTATTACTCACGGTCTTAGGAGCTTTTGAATTTGATGACACTTGAGCAGACGTCGGGCTCCTCTGTCGCTTGAGAACGGTGATGTACTTATCCATACCTACTTGTTTTTTTGGTTTGACTGCACTATTTGTTGAAGATGATGTTTTTTCATCTGTTGAAAACACTATATTGGGCGAACAGGAACGACGCCGTTCTGCGGCTCTTGTAGTGAGAAAATTCTCCGTAGATTTTTTTATGGATTCTTCCTCAGATACCCATTTAGTTTTTCTAGACGAGCTAAGCTCTTTCTCAGAATTACATCTGAGAGGAACGCTCATACAATTTTTATGCGATTTTTAGTGTTTTTTTTAATTACTGATATTACCGTAGATTTTTTTTAACCTATTACGAGTTATTTTTTCACTTTTTGTGTTATTTCAACCTATTACACTTTTTCACCTATTACGATTTTTTCACCGAAAATTCAGCCGCACTAAAAGTAACACGTCCGAACAGTTCGATGAGACGAGACTGAATTATGATGTTACAAAATGCTGTGGACAGTATGATCATAGAGTTAATGACTCATAAATCAAGCTAAATTTTATAGCCACTAGAGTGCTTTCATCACTTAAATTCACCATAATTTTCGCATTGTAGCAATTTCGGACATTACGACTGAAAATAAACAATGGGGCAGAACGGGGCAGGCAATTATTTTCGATCTACTTTTGTTTTAGCTAAACAGTTATTGAATAAACTTAATAAATAATATTATAATTTAACTTTTTATTACCGTTAAAAAACATTTCAAACAATTATAGAACTTGTAGACACTTTTCTACGCACCAATTACTCTTGTTAGATTGCTTTTGTTTATTATTATTATTTATAAAAAGCTGAAATTCAATGTTTCATTATTTCTGCTTCAAAATAGAAATATTTGTATTTGTATTGTTGTGGTTGATGTAATTTTATTGGATTGGGTGGTAGAATGGTTTTATTAATAAAAAAAAAGGATTCATCTTACTGACGGTCAGTGGCGCGCAATTTTACCTCGACGCTTCGCGGAAAGCTTCAGATAAATCGGAAGCTTGTATATATTTTTGTACACCGACAAGAGAATTTTTCAAGGCATCAATGGAGCTGGAGTACAACATCTTCTTCTTAACTTTGGCAGTATCAGGGCACCAGGACATAAGGAAAAGTTTTTGTTTTTTGGAACTTTCGGAGGTACCTTGACATTGGTGCATGTATTCAAACTCAAAGAGACCATAGCACTCCCCGGGACCGCACTTTTGAATATCTTCCAAGAATTGGGCATTACGTTCACCCATAGTCTCTACATCGATTTATTTCTCATCACGAATATAAAATACTAGCTAAACCCGGTGTGCTTTGCTACCCCCCCCCTCGTCATAAAATAAAATAAAACGTATTTATATATTTACAAACATTTATTTATTTAATTTTAATGTATTTATTGCAATGCTTTAGGCGAGACCATGCCCCTTTGTACACTTACATAGTCAAGAATTTATTATTTCGTAAGAATATCCTGTTGTGAAAATTTAATGACGATCGGTCCAGTAGTTAAGACTATATTACGATGTTTAATTTTCCTAAAAAGGGGCGTGGTCCCACTCACTTTTCTCCTGGTACGTATTCCTAATTATGCCAATACCATATGTACCAAATATCACCGACGTACGTCAAAAAATGCCCAAAATATGGCGGCTTAAATTTGTGGGTTATATGGGTGGTGCCACCCCCGTTTGTACAATCAAAACTTCATATAGCCTATTATTCCTTCCAGAGTCACAGTAACATGCTGTAAAAGTTTCAGGCAGATTGGTCCAAGGGTTTGGCCTCCTATTAAGCACAAACATACAGACACACATTCATTTATATATATATAGATTAAAAGCAATATAATTTAAGGTGAAATGCGGCGAAAAATGGGGATTTGGTAATAAAAAAAATGTATGTAGTTAAAAAGTATATAAAATTTGTATAGAGAACAAAAAGTATAAAACTTTCAAAATTTTGGCGTAAAAAGGGGCGTGAAAGGGGCGTGGCTTAAGAAATCTTTATTTTTACCTCGCCTGGAGTATATAATGTGTATACAATTTGAAGTAAATCTGTTAAAAACTATATGGGAGCAATTACATAATTTTTAAAAAGTGGGCGTAAAAATGGGCGTGGCAAAAAAAAAGTACCCTATTATTCCTTCCAGAGTCACAGTAACATGCTGTGAAAATTTCATCAAAATCGGCTTAGCCGTTTTGGAGTCTATACGTTACATACATACATACATACATACATTGAATTTTATATATATAGATAACATATCTATGTTTTTTGTCCTTATTAATTTCTTCGTATGTGGTTTTGCACACGTCAGATACGGTGACTCCTGATGCCATTTTTAAAAAATTTGGGTGTAGACGATACGAATTAAAAAATGCGACGAACTTGCAGCGTGTAGACGCTCCCAGTGGTGTTGTTGTTGCGATTATTTTGTTAGATATTTATATAGAATATTTAGCAGTGTTGTGTACAGTAGAAATAGGATGACCTTAAATGTGATAAAAATTATATTTTGTACACATCACATTTTTGGATCAATTTTGCACCAGATGCAGCATTTATTGCATTGTGCTTAGGTTCCAACATCTTTATAAGGAGCCAGAAGCTTGAATAGCGACTGCATAATCTAACCTATACCAAGGTGGGCACGTGTCAGACAAAATGTCATTAATTAAATTCATTGCAATTCATCATTACGAATACGTTTATACAATTCAAACTTAATTCGTGAGAAAGTGTTCATTGGGCAGTTATCCACATGCACAGACACATTCACCATATACAATTTTCTTTATTTTCTTCTCAACATTTTTATGTTATTTCCATTTATTTTTCCTCCATTTTCTCATTTTCTTTTCTGTTTTTTTTTTTTTTTTTTAATAACACAAAATGTGAATTGTGTTTTAGCAAGAAGGGTTTTATACGATTTTGATTTTCTTGTTTTACATTTTAATAAATGAATGTATGAATTACAAGTATGAGTACTTTTAGGATTTTACCTGTAATCTTCAAGTAGATGATGTTTTTAGGTTTGTTGGTATACACTATACTGAAATGTACTTTTTTATACATAGCTTTGCGTGTCCATCCATTGGTCTGTCACTGAAAGTGCAGCGTGTACTTTGGTTAAATTCATTTAAATTTGTTTAGGAATTCCACAAAGATTAGTAGAGCTATTTGTATGTTAATCTTAATAACTGTAAAGAAATGCAATGTGTAACCACAAAAAAGAGGTGCGAATATCATAAACTTCGCGAACTGAACCGTTATTTTCGAAATAAATTTGCACGATTTGCAAGCGTTGTTCTTTTGTCAACCTGTTCATGATGAAATGGCAAACCAAACTGAACATAAATGACATTAGAGTTGCCAGATTGACCACAAAATGCCAGTTTTACTCTTTTCGAAAAACAAACCTGTAAAAAAACACCCTATACTAGACGAGCATTTTTTTTTTTAATTTCAATTGTGATTTTTTTTTTCAATTTATGATTTGTAAAACTTTTGAAAATTTACTTTTTTTTATTAGGTATTTTTTTTAATATTTAAGACTTTTTCTAAACTTTTTTGTTAAACTTTCGATTTTTTATGAAATTTAAAATTTTTCATAAAATTATTTATAATTATTGTATTCAGGCATCATTGATTTGCATCAAATGACCTTTTGTCATTTAATTTTTTAGTTCGAAAATGAAAGTTATAACCTGACCTCTACGAAAACAAATAAATTGTAAATCACGCATTTGATCATTTCCGTGCTATTCTGAAATGTTTTCTTTTAAATCACTATCTCAGTGATATAATACAAAAAACAAATTTTATATGGTAAATGGTGGCAATTAACCACTAAAATTAAAGTGGACCTGTTATTTTCGGTCTCTGGTTTAAATTAAACTATTAAATAATTCGCAGAATAATTCGTTTTTCAACAAATCTGCTTGCCGTAAAGAGAATCTTTCCTCTATTTTTAAAATTTTTTGGAAAACAGTAAAATTTTTCATATGCCAAATTCTTTTAAAAGTAAAGTAAATAAGACATAATTATAATTATCGATTATAAAAATGGATTTCATTTATGATATCATGAAATCCTTTATTAGAATTTTGCGCACATGCTATGTACATTGATTTTCGAAGCTGGGAAAATTTTAAATAATTGAATAATACTGTCAATACCATGTTAATTATGCCATGATAATTTTTACAGAAATTTTAGATTATAGGCATTTATTTTTTTTTAAATTTATAATATCGGGGATTTGCATCAAATAAATCGGAAATGAAAAATTAAAATTTCCAAGTTTTTTTTTTAAATGTATCAAGAAATGACGACAGTTAACGTTAACTGTTTATAAATATTTATTTGTGCAATTAAATAAAGTGAAAAAGTAAACTAAACGATAATTTTTGATTTCTCAACTAATAAAAGTCGTGATTAATTTTATAATCCAGAATTAATAATATCGGCAATAAAGTATTATAATTTTTTACATGCCACGTTTTGATATTATTTTATTTATTATTGGATTTCTATATTCCCTGTGATATTCATATATTTTTTAGTAAAACGAACCATTTTTATAGTTATCTAAAAATGCAGTCAATTAAAAATCTGCTTGATTCATCCCACAAAAAACTTGGAATAACTTGCAATTACTCAATGGCAACTGAATTTCATAAAAGGTTTACTTATGAAGTGTTATATGCATACTTTCTAGTCATTTGCATGTTCAGATTTTGTTAATACTGGTAACGGATACTGTGAGGCCTAACTATGTGCTTTAGTGATATTACAGTAATAACCTGTAATACTTTACAATGGAACATCGGTTCCGGTGGGAACATCGGACTCAACAAAGAAACAGATTGAGTGGTGAAAGACTTGGTAAACTTTTATTTCTAAACAGTATTAAAAAAAGTATTGGGAGATGTAAAATAAATTTAAGATTTTTCGATAATTATTATTTTTAGTTGAACTGTTAATTTTAAATCTTTGATATTTCTTTTATTTCGGCTCGAGTTCATTAAATTTAATTTTCATTAAAATATTTTTACTGAAGGTAGGAATTGTTACATGAAAATTATTATTAAAATTTATTGATAATTTTTCTTGGCTTGGGATTCGAAAATATAATAATAAATAATTAAAAAAAAAAACAATCGATGTATAAAAAACATCGATGTATTTTTTGAAATATCGATGCAACATCGATGTATGCTTGTGATGCATCGCATCGAAACATCGATGTTTTTTTACAGTGTCCATCCCTAACCTGTACTAAGAAATTGCCTCCCATGACATCATCGTGTTCAAATAATACTATTGTGTAAGCAGTAAAGTACCAAACATTTTCAAAATGTTTCGCACCTATGCTAGTCAAATAACAGCTTCAGGTTTTCTTTTCAAATGACGAGGGATATTATTCCGAAATTGCAAGATAGCTATTTAAATATAAGTCTGTTTAGAAAAAACAAAAAAATTTGTATCTATCAACTTTTATGTTAAATTATTTTAGCGCCATAAAATTAAAAACTTATTTTTGTTCTTCCTGAAAAGTTTATATTAAAGGAATCGTGCTTATTTCGAAATGACTGGTTCAATTGTAGAAGAAATATTTAGGATTCATGGTGAAGGGTGAAAAGTGATTAATCATTATCCACTAATATTTTATTTTTCCTATGATTTTTATTTGGTTGATGTTGTTTTATTATTATTTGTTAGAGGTAAAAACAGCAAGAAGAAAGTAAATATGCTTCAAACTGTTAAGAGTCCTATTGAGAAGAAAATTCATTCATATTGTAGTTTATTAGAAATATAAAGTAAAAATAACTAAATGGATGTATCTAGAAGGCACAATAGCATTTTTCTGTGAACTCCACTCTGTACTCTTGTGAATCTATTGTTTTGTAAACAACATCAACTAAAATAACAACAACAACAACAAAAACAACAAATATTCTACAACATTAACAACAACATCCAGAGAGAAAACTTTGCAATTTTAAAGAGATTTCTTTTAGTTTTTTATTGTTATCATGCTGAAGTTGTAACTCGGAAAATCTTTCGTTAAATTTAATTAAGAAAGAAAGAACAATAAAATTTCTAGTACGTACGTACGTACATAGTGCATATACAGATATATGTATATTACAAAAATACCTGAAAATTCTTATATTTTACGAGTATATCAATGTAGGATTTTATTTATTAAAAAAAAAACAATTACTTTTGTATGGGAATCTTTTTTTTTTCATTGTCGTTTCTTTTTGCTTTAACCACAAACAATTACAAAAATAAGATTTATTTTGTTATTTTGGAACTTTTGTCATGCAATTTCATTTCGCAGATTAAAAAGTTTTCAAGAAAGTAGTGGCGCTGAACAAAAATAACAAAAATTGCGTTAAAAAGGGTTTAAAGCAAATTTTGTTGCTTTTCAATACATAAAAATATGTGTGTGTATAGGAGTTATGTAGAGTTCTGGTAAAATTAGTGTAACGCAAGGTTTACAATTTCGGTTTATGACGTTCCTTCTAACATAACAAAACCATTACAATTTGAAACCGAAAGCTTTTGCTTTTAATCGTACACAGCCGGTGACATTTCGACAACGAAGAAATGGCACTCACCGTTTCTGATTTAACACCATCCGTCCGTTATCGATTTGAAATCGCTGTTTTTTTTTTTTTTGTATTTTTGTAGTTGTAAGTTGTTACTTATGTTCTGATAAAAATAACTTACAGCCTGATTATAATTGGAAACAAAGTCGACAGACCATATCAAAAGTCACTGCATTATAATTAAGCGACTATCTGAAACCACATTTGCTGATGTTTGGTATGTTTACTTTATATGGAAGCTATTGTCAAATATGGACTGAAAACTACAGAATCTAGTAGCATAATTGCCATATTACCGATATAAGTATGACTCTGGACTAAACTCACTGATCGGTATAAAATGTTGGTTTGGTATTTTTGTGGATGCAACTAATTTATTAAAGGAGGTTTGCTTTAAACATTTAATATGTATATGATAACGGCTATGTCAATGGTAATGTTTTTTTCTAAAATTTTAACATTATTACAGACAAATATATAAATCACAAATATAAATATATACCGCATTTTTACACATCTTGCTCTGACAATGGTTAAGGATTTATTAAATATTGTAAAACGTTTTAAGTTCTTTTGCCAAATAACTTGCAAACAGTAAGGAAAAAGGTAAAGAAGAAAGTGCACTACTACGGCTCACAAAGAAACGTTGAACTAAGACATTCACAATAACAGATGTTCAAGAAGGGCAGTTTATTCTGAACAAAACAGTGTGTTCTGGAACACTCCCAACCCCAAGGAGCGATCAGCTTTACTATCATCCAGATACAGAACAGCCAGTTTTGACACAAGTTGTAGCAGTTGACCGCTCCGTTTTAATAACCGATTTCCTGATAATTCCATCTGCACAAAGAACATTTATAGACAATACTTTTAAGAAGGTGTCTTAGTTGATGCTTCATCTGGCAATGAAAATACATTACTACTCGTATAAGTCTTGTAAAGTAGTGGCCTTTAGGCAAAATTATTAGGTCTTTTAGTGTTATATGGTAAATTACTGGCTGCATCGATACTTCCATACACCCTTAAAAGGCCATCTTCATCTTCATATATAAGGCATTAATTTCATAAATTACTAGACCTTGTGACACATTTATCTTTTTCAAAACATTTTATATTTTCTGCAAAAGATTCCCTTTAAAGTTGTTGACATAAAACTATTTCAGCATTTTTTAAATCCTTGGCTGTTAATCCGTAGGAATCTAAATCACTACACCGTTTCCGACATATATTAATAAAACAAAGAATTTTCGCAAGCGTTTGTTTAAATCGGCTATTAGATGAAAATTGTTTAATATTTATGAACTCTGGCCGCATTACCTCTTCGTCTTGTTCTTCTGGTTAAGGGTAATATTTTCGTTGATTGGCCAATCATCCTCACGGTGCTTTAGAAATTAAGGCCCATTTAACCACCTACTCGAATTAGAAAAACCAATATTATTATAGCGGCGATTGGCATCATCAGCTACATTATCTTTAGTAGAGACCCATTTCAAATGTTCAATAGTGTGAAAGAATGGCTTATAACTCCGATGACTACTTGAGATCCATTTTAGAACTGTTTTAGTACATTTTGCTTTATTATAGTCCCGTAGACAGCAGCCTGAGAGGGGCACACCTTGTTTTTGAACATATGCAATTAACACTAATACTGCCATTTGACGAAACAAGCCTCCAATAAGCGAAAATAACTGTATGAAGAGAGCTAGCTTTTTTAATAGAAAATCAATTTCATAAAAGTTTTTTTCATAAAAGTCGAACAAGCCCGACCATATAATACCCTACACACAGTATATGTATAAAACAGTTTTTCAGAAATGGGCGTTAAAGTAACAATTACAAGGAATTTGGCAAACACAAAAGTATTTATGTTAAAACATTAATTCTTAAGGAAAATACTTAAATAGAAGAATCAAAAGTTCTTAAATATTTTATATGTAAAATTTAATATTGAAAATGTTTCCTACTTATAAAACAAATAATTTTAAGATATAAATATACCCAATTTTATATTAATTTCAAAACATCGGATAAGTAATTTTAGGAATAAAACTAATATACATATTTATTGTGGTAAGTAGATTACAGAATACAATTTTTATATAAAGTAAATACTTGATTCTCATTGTAACTTTTTCAATATAATATTTAAAGTATGAAAATAAAAGAAATATTTATGCACAATGAATATAAAAAAGAATGTGAAACAAAAACAACAAGTGTAAAATATGTTCTACAGATATATTTTCGTTAAATTAAAGTATTACATTCGAGCACAATTTTAACAATGATATCACACGCTTCATTGTTTCAATCACTCCTACTGACACATAAAAACATTATCTTCCTCACGTAACCAACTACGACTAAAACTGCAACCGTATTTTGATTGTGTTATTTTAAACTTAAAACTTTAAAACTTAACTTTTGGGCCAATGTACACTAATTGGTCATGTTGATCCTTTTTTATACAATCATGATACAGATTAAAGACGAGCATAAGAAGGAAAATCTACTGAATCTTACGTCTGGCACCCAGTGCGAACAAGTGTTACTGCTTTTTTTTATATAAAATGTCATTTAAACAAAAAGTGCTGAATAACTTTTTATTTCATTTTCTTGATTTGCAATTGTATTTACAGTATGTACAGTCGAAAAAAGTGAAGAAACAAGGAAGATGAACGAAAACAAAAAAAGAAATTCCGGTATGGGCTTAAATGTGCAAACATTTGTGCGAATGGATATACATACATATTTCTCCTTAAGAACTGCTGTGAAACATACTTTTGATGGTTTCAACAAAATCCACTGATTTTATATATAAAACTCTTAACGCAATGTATACAATCCATTGGAAAGTTTTTTTTTATTATTTTGAAAAATAATAATAATAAAAAAGATAAAATCTAATTTAAGTGTAACATAAATTGAAACCTTTAAGTATTAAAATAAACTTATAATTTCTAATTCACTTGAAAATAGTTGAAGCCTTTTGTAAGACGGAGAAGTTATCATTACAATTGCGTAGCTCTTACACCAGTCTTCTAAATTCACAATCTTTCCATGAGTAAATTAAGGCAACAAAACACTGTTGTGTTTAAGAGCAATTATCAGAAAATATAACAATTAGTATTACGGGGAGAGTATCCTAGAGAAAAGTAGTCGAAGTGGAATTAACACAGCAACAATGTTAAAATATGGTGAAGTGGTGGTCAAGTGACCCAATTTTAAAAATCGATGTCTTCCGATTTGGATAAAATTTGCACCAAGGTTAGTACTATTGGATAGTAGGCCAGAGAAAAATTTTCAGCTCTATAAGTCAAGAACTGCCGGAGTTACAGGGGGTCAAAGTTGGACATTTTGGTCCATTTTGGTCATACAAGGTTGCCCCGATAGACTAGGCGATAGTGTGGCGGACTATCAGTCAGAGGGTTGCGGGTTTGATTCCCGCCAAATACTCTGGGTGTTTTCTGCAGACAAGCCATTTTGTTAATTAAAAAAAAAATTAAAATTTAAAATGAGTGTAACTTTGCACCTATTGGTCCTAGCAAAAATTGTCCAAAGGACTTTAGATAGCTATTTCTTCAATTATTCCAAAAATATTTTTTTTTTAAGAACAATTTTTATTTTTAGATGAACTGTTAATTTTTAATTTTTGATATTTCTTTAGTTAGGCTTGAGTTCATTAAATTATTTTTATTGATATTTTTATTGATAATTTTTCTTGGCTTAGGATTCGAACCTGGTTTGTTGGTTGAATTTACATATGTTTCGAGAAACACCACATTCTCTCATCAGAATTCTTTGCGTTCTAACCTCTGCACCACTGCGGTGCCTGCTAGCCCACATACAAACATCTTTTAACCAGTGTTACCGGTGGTTCGAAATCTGCTGTAATTATCATTTTTCAATTTATTTACATGTTGCTTTACTTTTTTCTTCAGTTTTTTCGTATTCTTTCTGTCAAGACCTTGTCTTGAAACCCTGAATACATTTGTTTTTATTATGTTTTTTGTCCACTTTTTTTAGCTCTATCAGTCCAGAAGTGCCGAAGTTAGAGGAGGTCAAAATTGGATATTTTGGTAAATTTTGGTCATACAGGGTTTTTTTTAAAATGAATGTAACTTTTCACCTATTGGTTCTAGCAAAAATTGTCCAAAGGACTTTAGATAGCTATTTCTTAAATCATTTCAAAAATGTTTCTTTTTAATTTTTTAAAAAAAATTTTTTAATTTGTGTTTAAAAAATATTTTTTTTTAATTTTTTTTTTTCAATTTGGGCCTTTTTTTTAAAGAAAGCTTATACAATTTACTTTAAAGCCTTTATAATCGCTTAATGGATTGCGAGTGGGATATCTATCAATAAAATTATTTTTTAACTCAAGAATAGGATTTTTCAATATTTGGCACATGTATCATTTTCATTTTCCCCCATTTTTTATTTTTTCAAAATTGATTTTTTTTTATTTTTTCTCAAAAGAAACTTTAGACCATTTCCTTTAAGAGCTTTGTGGTCACTTAATGGGATGCAAGTGGGGTATCTATAAAAAAATTGCCAACTCAAATAAGAAAGTGTTTCAATTTGTACCATATGCACTATTTTAATTTTTTTTTCTATTTATTACTTATAATACTAAATAAGAATAATAATAATAAATAATTTAATAAAATTAATATACATATAAATGAATTATGATATACCAGCACTGATCTTGAAGCAGTGTTCTTCGACGCTAGCTCGTCCTATACCTAACCTTTTCAGCACCTTATACCGTGCTGGTAAATTTCCCATGTGTTGGAAGGTTGCTAATGTAACGCCAATTCCTAAAAAGGGAGAGGCTACAAACCCTGAAAATTATTGCCCAATTGCAATCTGTTCTGCACTTTCCAAAGTCATGGAAAGTATGGTAAATTACCATCTTGTGAAATATTTAGAGTCCAACAATTTACTTAGCGACCGCCAGTACGGCTTCAGTAGACGCATTGGCCTTCCTATCGGAAAAACGGTGTCGTGCTATACATCGTTTTGGCGAAAGTAAAGTGGTGGCTCTAGATATTTCTAAGGCGTTCGACAGAGTCTGGCATGGTGCTCTCTTATTGAAACTCATTGCTTTTGGTGTCGGTGATAACTTCTCTGGATTTATATCGAGTTTCCTCAGAAATCGCGCTATACGAGTTGTTATAGATGGGATCTCATCAGACGAGTTCAAGATTAATTCTGGGGTACCGCAAGGCTCCGTTCTTTCTCCCACTTTATTTCTCATCTTTATAAATGACATTCTTTGTCAAACTTCAAACCCTATCTACTCTTTTGCAGATGATAGCAACATTTGCCATTCATACTCATTTAACCATAGTCCAAACCCTTTGGAGATTGGGGACATGAGACAATGATACGCTGAACCGAGATCTTGAAACAATCACGGAATGGGGTTGTGCGAATAGAGTCGATTTTAACGCACGTAAGACTCAGTGTTGTTTATTAACGCACAACAGATCATGTTGCTTCATCTGGTTTTATGGACGGTGTAAATATTAAGGAATCAGACGCTCTTGACGTTCTAGGCATGAGAATCCAATGTGATGTCCTCTGGACCAAACACATTTTTCCAGTGTCGAAAGAAGCGCTCAAGTGCCTTGGTTTTTTAAAACGGTGTAGAAAATACTTCACTCCATCTGATCGTCTTACTATTTACACCACCTATATTGGACCGAAAATTAAATACAACAACATGTATGGGCCGGTGCTTCGAAGTCTATTCTGGAGTTACTCGACCGCTTACAGGAGAGGGCGAAGATGCTTATCGGTGCACTAGGGTATCCAACTCTACTGATTCATTGGAGCATCGTCGCAATGTGTGTTGTGTTTCACTGTTCTATCGATACTATAATGGAATGTGTTCTGCTGAAATCAGGGAACTTGTTCCTGAAACACGCAGTTTTTTACGTAATACACGTTCTTCAGTCAGGGCTCATCCATTTGTGATCGACTGGACAGTGGATCGCACAACACACTACAAGGAAAACTCGTTCTTTAGCCGTACTGTCCGTATGTGGAATAAACTACCAGCAGAAGTATACCCTGCCACTTTCAATATAGGAAAATTCAAGTCAAATGCTCACAAACACTACTCCCGCTATCACTCCTCCCATAACCTATTTTCCTAGTTCCAACACAATGCATTGCATAAGTAGGGCTCGTCCCCAGAGTGCTGGTCGAAGAAATAAAAAGAAGAGTTATGGACCAAAATGTAATACAACATCCATAAAAATTTTATATTTTTAAGCATTTTTCTTGCAGTATTTTGAAATATATTGAAGATATTGCTATAAAATTTTGTACACATTATTTCTATGAGAAAAGAAGAAACTGTGAGGAAAATAGTAAGAATCAGTCCATGATACCACTTCCGAAAAATTAACCCTCAATAATGTCTAATAAATATCGATATTGAATCAACATTTTATACACATCAGAAATTGTAATCTACAAATCATAATAATATCGGTTATGCTACTAAATCTAGTACCATAATTGCCATATAACTCTTGTAAATAATGCTATTGAAATAAAATTCAACCAAACAATTCTCAAATACATAGGAATCACATTATTGGATACTGCATTTAGAAGCTAGCTGTCCATAATTGGTCCACTTCTTCTATGCCTCCCATAAATCGCTTATAAATAAAGTTATTGAGATCTAATTCAACCAAAAGCAGCCTCACCTTACCCTTCTTTATACACTGTTTTTTTTTAACTAGTGATGAATATGGAAAAATGTTTTTTTAATTTTATACATTGTTAAATTACACTCTAGATTGTTATAAATATCAGACAAACTCTGTAAATTATGGTGAGAATAGGAAATTACATAAATTTTAAATTTTAAATAAATTATCTGTTTGTAAATATGCCTTTAAAACAATATATAAAATGCATTAAAACACTGAATAAGTATAATCTAGTCCTATAACCAGTGTAGTTTTCGAATTTCTCATTATATTTAGGTGGAGGTTATTTAAGATTCCGCACAGTCGAATAGAGCACTCTAACTTGTTTTAAATTATATTTTAAGGTTTTTCGTTTTTTGAATTCCTTTATTTTCACAAACTATTTGTAACTTCCTGATAAATTAATTTCACATAACGAATGTTAGTTATTAAATTAATTATTTACTTGTGCAAAATATGAAACATTTATTTACTTGAGCAAATTTATAAATAAGTGAACATGTCAACACTGCCTGCGGATATTTGTTATCAATTAAGTGAAATGTTTTACATGTGTTGTGTATCGGTGTATTAAATATTTGTATGTTTGCAGACTTCTCTTTATTTCTATATAAACTGTAATTAATGTAATGAATGAATGTTTCACTTGAAATATTTATTTGTCAAATACTTAACAAACGTTTACACTTACATACAAGCTTACTAATAAATACATATGCATGTTTCTAGTAAAATAAATCAATAAATAAATAAATGACTAATTTAGAGATACACAAACAAAATTTGTTAATTACTTTGTAAGGTTTTGTTTATTTTGACTGAAATTCGTTCAATTAATTTAACGCCAAAACTTTTAAGCTTATACCGTAGACAGACGACAGAGTTAATGCGCATTAAAAACTCACTAATGTGAATTAAGATTTTACCGTGACAGATGACAGTTTCTGCATTTAAACTGCATTTAGGTAACAGCTGTTTGTTTGTCAACAACTATTTAATTATGAAAAAATTTGTTTGGCATTTGCTGAAAAAACAGTATTTCTTTGAAAAAAAGCTGAAATTACTTTTGCTGAAACTGGTTCATAATGCAAAACTTGTTCATGCACTAGCAACCATCAACCTGAACGTGTTGCTACATGTGGGGACCGCAGTGGGACACTCTGGAATAAGAGAAAGGCAATTGTGGAAATCTATTTTTATTATTTTAATTTTACAATTGTCTTCTTCTTCTTTTAGAATAATAAACAATTTGATAACATATTATTGATTTTCGACGATGTTGCCATATTGAAATAGCTAAATGCAGTATAAATTCAGTTTGATTTTGTGTATTTACGTCTAACTTAATGCGCATTAAAAATGGATAATTCACAAGTTAATTTGAATTAAGACTGTTAATGCAAATTAACTGTGTCGTCTGTCTACGCTATTAGTCAAGATATTCTTTATCTGCTGACTGTATTACCTATACAAATGGATTAATGTGGAATTAGATTTCAACACGCATGGTATTTGACAGAGCTTTGTCCCCATGTAAAAATATACAAAACCAGAAGATTGAGCATAGATAAATAAATTTTTAAAATTTTTAGCAAAATCGTAACAAGTTCTTACCTAGCGCCACGCATCCTAAAAGTTGAATCAATAAATATGAATTGTGTGATAAATTTAGGAAAATGCATTTTCAATGAAAACACAATTTGTTATCTTATAAGTAGATCAAAAATACATTAAAACAAAATTGAATTATTATCAAGGCTCTATTTTTTTAACGACTTGCTTGAGTTTAATAACTATAAACGCATTTAAGACCAAGTAAGACTGTTATATTCGGACGTGCTGATTTTTGTGAATTTTGTATAGAAACATTTATTTGGTTCTCGAGAGTTCGTTAATTTTAATGCTAAATGTCAGCCAGATTTTGAACACTACTATTAATAATAGCTATTTGTCAAACTTGACAAATATTTGCCGAAAAAAACGTAACCACTAAATAAAATATAATTGAACAGGTTTATTTATTTAAAAAACTTTTATTTATTTAGGACAAGACACAACAAATATTTAGTTTTATTTTTTGATGCTTCTTGATAGAGCTGTGTCGTTCATGAACGAACGGGTTAAAATGAATGGATCATTTCATTGAACGGGTTTCGCTCAATAATGTACGGATCAATTTCGTTCAGCTGCTGTTTATCAAAAGAAAAGAAGAAAATCACATTCAATAAGGGTTGCATTCATTCGTTCAAAGTGAACGATTGAACGAATAGAATGAACGAATCAGTCTTGGATAAACGAACGAAAATGACCGGTCACTGAAATGAACGACCGGGCACAACTCTACTGTTTGATCTTGCCAAACTTTTGTAAGACTAAACAACGTCAAACGAATTTGTGCGAAAACAAGTGGTTACGCTTTTGTGAGTAAATATTTGCCATGTGTGACCATACCTTAAGACTCATAGTTGAGGCTCTATCGTGTTGCACTTGAATTGTTTCTGAATGACGTAAATTAGTTGGACATTGAGTTCCAAAATTTTTGGTAAGACTGATTTTGCCCTTTTCAATAGCGAAGACATATTTATAATCAACAAATAATATTTATCCCTTAACACCCTCCCTCTAGGCATTCAGCAAACAGTCGAATGTTGCTAGATCGACGTAGATTCCAATTTTATAAGGACATTGAACACATATTCTTTTTTGTCTCAAATATTGCGATGTGTTTCATTTTGGTTGAATTTAGGCTGTGGACTTTATATGCCACAGAACAGATATTATTTACCGATTCTTATCATTCCAACAAGGGATATTCTTTTATTATAAAAAAAATAATCATAATGTTATTTGCCATATATTAAAAGAAATAGGCAAAATATTTGTAAAAAATATCGATGTTGTCTAAAATTTTAGTCAATAAAGTCCTGAATATTTCGGAAAATTTCATGCCCTTAGCTATTTTGTAGATCGTCTTCGAATTGCACTACTTGAGTGAGAATACTTGATACCGGGTTTTTTTATTAAAAAAAAAGATCGGTTTCGAATATTTTATATTTTCGAATTATTCGACAATTCGTTCTTTCTTGGATCGGTTAACCGATTTGAATACTTAAGAACTAATTTTTGTATTTGTTTTGCCTGTTAATAATAGATTTTGACATCAGTTTCTTATTTGTGAATCGTGAATCTCCCTAAGTCATCTAAGTCGATTGTGCTATGTGCATCTGTCTGTCTACCTGTGTAAAACACTCGAAAATCCACAAAGTTTACAAAAAACCGTTTACAATTCTCTTAAGAAGAATGGTATTGAAAATTAAAATTGCTTCAGTTTTGCACCAACATGTGTGACAACCTCCAGCAAAATATGTTTTTTTTTAAAGTTTTTTGCAATTTGGTTTAAATATATATATTGCAGATAATAATATGAAATTTTGTACACGTTATTTATACGATGGAAGGACAAACTGTAATGAAAATAGTAAGAATCGGCCCTTAATGGTACATAAATGGTTTTAAAATTGCAATATCAATATAAAATTCAGCAAAAATAAGTTTCATGTAAAAAGAAATTGAAAAATAAAATTTTAATCAGTTTGATCATAACTCCCATACAAAGTCCACTTTCGAAAATCACTTAAATTTTCACAGATCATGTCTAAATCAAACCTTTCGATTTTGTGAATTTAGGTTCATATTTGGCCATATCCTCCTTATATGTTCCGCTTCCGGAAAATACTTAATAACTCACATCTCTCTTAAATATACCGATATTATGTTGAAATTATAAAATTATTTTTACCGAATATTATGATCGGCCCATAATGGCTCTCATATAGGACCAATTTGGAAAAATAAGTTAACCCACAAAAATGTCCAATAATTATCGATATCAAACCAACATTTAATAGCAATCAGTAAGTTTAGTACAGAAATCATACTTATATCGGTTATATGGTAATTATGTCACTGGATTTTGTTGTTGTCAGCCCATAGTTGGTAATAGCTCCCATGCAAAGTAAGCTTCCGTGTTTAAATAATTATAACAACCATGAAACGTTTGTAAACTACGTTATTAAGATAAAATTCTACCTAAATAAGTCTCAAATACATAGAAATCACGTTATTGGATACAGGATTTTCAAGATATAATTTTTTTCAAGATAATTAGTCCACTTCTGATATGACATCTATAAACACTTTGTTGAGATAAAATTTAACTTAAACAACTATTCGCCTGTGCCGAATCTTATATACCCACTAACAAATAACTTATTATGGGGCGAACTTCATACAAAAAATAGAATGAATCTGAAAACATCCACTTTTGCAAAAAAAAAAGAAAAAAAAAAACAGACTAGGGTTGCTAAAAAAAGTTAAAAATTAAATTTTCATATGTGAATATCTCTATAAACTATAATCGGATCACAAACGAAAAATTGGCATCGTTTTCGACTCGACAACACTTTCTCTCTAGGTATGTGAACTTTTATTGCAATTTTCCAAATTCCCGCACTGTGCATCGTCAAAACTAATAAATAGTTTTTAATTCTGTGTAAACAAATTGCCACATCCTCTTTGCTTCATAAGCATCAAAACTGCTTCTGACTGTCACAATATTTAATCCTCAATTGAAACGAATAAGAATTTTTGGAAAAAGTGCACAAAATAAGAAATAGACTAGCAAGAAGGAAAAACTGTCTAAAATTAATCATCAAGTTGAAACATTCCACTTCGTTAGTTTAGACAGGAATAGAGAGGAGTTCAAAATAATATGGCAGTATTTGGCGAGAACAAAAAAGATGTCCAGGACTACTAGTTATTACAAATTGCAACATAAGTATTATAAATAAGGAAAATGGAAATAAGTTAAGCCATATCTGATATTAATAAATATTTTTTAATTGCATTTACAAGTTATAAATAAGAAAATATTAAAAAAAAGGATTAAATTAATAATAAAAAAAAGTTAAAAATGTATCAATTAATCTGATATTGGCATTAGTTGAAAAATGCAAATGCTTTAAACTTAAAACGAAATTTGGTTGCGCCCAACTGTTCACCAGTTTGCACCACTAGTAAATTTCTTCTATATGGTTTGACTTTGACAAAATGGTTTGTCCTACGTTGCATTTCTTACGAACTTTGTTGTCACTTTGTTTACAGCGCGTTTATTACAAAATTTTTTCAATTCATACGAGGCGAAAATGGAGTATAATGAACGAGAGAATATCTATTAATTTTCGCATTTTTTGTAATTTAGTTCTCTTTGTAGTTTTGTGCAGTTTTTGTGTGTTTTTGAAACTTGAAATTAACAGGACAATTCTTTTTAGCAATAACTAGCTTAAAGTACGTGTGTCTTTGTTGGAAAGTCAATCTTAACGTCCATTAAAGAATTTCATTTTAAGTCCTTTACACTGATAGTATTTTAAGGTTTTTTACAGAAGAAATGTGTTTTCCAAAGGCCTATGAAGGAAGCAAACAAATATTCTTGTGCTCATATAGAATAAGCATTTAATCAATAAAGCATACATATAAAAACAAGTAATTAAGTAAGTATAGTCGGTCAGGCCCGACCAGAAATGGGCACTATATGCGAGCTATGACCTATTATGAACGAATCATCCAAAAATTTCGTGGCATGTCTTGCCTGCAAAGAAATATTTTTTCTGTTAAATTGTATCTCAATGTAAACGTTTTTAAAAGATTTATTAATGTCAACGTGATTTTCCAAGGGGCCTATATGGGAGCTGTGGCTAATTATGTACCGACTGTACAAATTAGGTGTCCTGATATCCGTCTATGTAAAATTTATTTGTGTTGAATTTTATTTCGATGCCAATATTTTTAAGAGAGTTAAGCTATTTAAAATGATTTTCGGCAATGGGCCTTATATGGGAGCTATTTCAATTATGCACCGATATGCACAAAATTTGTATATGTGATTAGACTTCATGTACAACTTATTTTTAGAGAAATTTATTTAAATATGTGCATAAATCACACATTAATAACCGATAAACCTATATTTCGGGTGGCCATTTGTAAGGGGACTAGGTGTAATAACGGTTCGATTTCGATGCTTGTAATTTCAATCCTAACCGTCCTTGGGTCAAAAAACCGTCCACTAAAGCTTATTTATTTAGAAAAATAATTTTTTCTATAATTAAACCAAATATGGATGTAAAATCTTCAGAAAATACTCGATTGTAAAACTTTTATGAAGTGTCACATCTATTAGCGTTTGTGGCAGTTTTGAATGATTTTGTCTACAGTACAGTGGTTTCAAATACAAATGTTGAATTTTTTTTTTGGATCTTTATTTGAGTTTGATAGTCTTAATTTTCTTGGTTTTAATTAACAATAATCTACACACTCTCCACTATTTGGCGACAAAATGTCTGTTGCAATTTTTTCCGCATGTATTACTTATAATTACGTGTATTTTCCACGAACGTTTAAACCATTTTCTATACCAATTATTTCGGATCAACATAGAATCTATATATATAAAAGAGTAACGTGACTGACTGACTGATTCAAAATTTCAATTAAGATAATTGCTTCATTACGAGTTAATTGTTCTAATAATTGTTAAAATTAAAAATACAACCCTGTGAAAAGTAATAACTAAAATGGCAGTTGATTCGCTTTTAAATTAATAAAGAATGTTTTTAGGCTGAAAATTATAATATTGCAACCAAATGCAGTGCACTAGGGAAAACGTCAACTAATTAAAACCGCGGGTGTTGACGTTTAATAAATTAAAAAAAATCTGTTATTTTTTTTCTGCTGTTTTTTTTTCTTTCCAACACTTGGAAGAGGGTCTTCTCTCTATTTATTTCATAAAATTTTAGAGTAGGTAATGTAAAAAAAGGGTGAACGTTTTGGGATGTTGACGTAAACGAGCGTTGACGTTTTCCCGAGTGCACTGTAATTGTATTATTTTTGTCAGCTGCTGTCAAACGCTAATTAAATTAGCAATATTGAGCATGTGTGAACACTTTTTAATTAACCAATAATTGACTCAATTAAAAATACACGTCTGAACACCATATAAGGAGAAATTTTTGGAAATTAGCATGTTAAGGGGAATAAAACGGGCAAAAACTGGCAAAATACTTTAATTTTTCTTGTCTTTAATCGAAAAATAAAAGGGCGGACAAACGGGCAAAAACGGTATCTGGGGCCAAATTACCGCATTCGTGATCGAATGAGCTATCGTATCGAAATTATGATAAAATGTACTAAAAATCTTGCTGGATATCGAATGCATAATCTCAAATAAGAATATTACGATCAATTTTACTCGATATCGAATGCGGTAATTTGGCCCCTGTTTATCTCTATGGTACCCTTTGGAACTGCTAAATAAATAGATAAACATAAAAATCACAAGTAAAAGTATATATTCGGCTGTGCCGAATCTTTTATACCCACCACCAACCTATTATGGAGCGAACTTCATAAAATATTGTACCGTAATTTCTATTTATTTTAGGTTTATTTTAGTTGATTCTAGTAATAATCAAGAATTTTCACTTTGTTTATACTTTTGCAGCGTGTAAAATAAAGCGATTTACTTTAACACACTATAAATTAAGTACCAACAAGCCCTAGAACCTGGTTTTGGCTTCAAAAACCATCAAAATTGTCACCTCTTTATACTCTGTGGTTATTTTCGGAAGTGGAGCTTGTACGGGAGCTATGCACAATCTGGACCAACTTTTGCAAATTTTTACATATTTATAACTAATCTGTGTAAAATTTCGGTTCGATATGGATGTTTATGTAAATGAATTACTGTACGACAATTACTACGAGTATGTATATACGAATTATTTGTGTTGAATTTCCGGAAGTAGACTTTATATGTGGGTAACGGTTATATTTGGACCGATCGTCATAAACTTTGGTAAGACAATTTAAGTTTGTATATGGATTATATTTGTTGAATATATAGTGATTTTTATAAACGATTTATATTGATTTAAGTTATTTTCGGAAATGGTCGTTGAATGGGGCTATGTCAAAATTGTGGACCGATTATTTTGAGACTTGACTTTGCATGACACTTATGGATACGGCTATTCTATAGACATTTATGTACCATAAATCCATATTCAATAATAAAATACAGTATGAAAAATTTCGTGATATTATCTGCCAAATATTTGAAGAAAATAGCAAAAAATATCTTAAAAATATATCAAGGTAGTCTGAAACTATGATCCATAACTCAGATCCATTTCAACATTTCGGTGGATCAGAGAATATTTCGTACAAACTTCATTGTTCTATGTCTTTATCGAAGCTCTATTGTGCCAACAACAGACGGACGGACATTGCTAGATCGTCTTAGAATCTTACAAGGACCCAAAATATATAGACCTACACCACCAAAGTGGTAGGGTATTGGTCCAACACCCACCTTAAAGTATACCGATTGACTCAGAATCATTTTCTGAGTCGATTTAACGATGCCCGTCCGTCCGTCTGGCTGGCTGGCTGGCTGGCTGGCTGTCCATGTAAAGCTTGTGCGCAGAGTACACGTCGCAAATCGGTCCATTATTTCACCTGGCCCCCATACAAATGTCCTCCCGAAATAGGGATTTACCGATCATAAATGTTTGAATTATGCAAGTATCCAAACAAATTTCATCACAAATAAGTGGTAAATGAAGCCAAATCACATCTGCTAATTTTGTGCAGATCGGTCCATAATTACTCGTAGCTCCCTTATAAGGTCCACTTCCGAAAATCAATTTAAAGAGCATAACTCACTCAAAACTTTTGATATTCAAATAATATTTAACACAAATATATTTCATATGCACACAAACAATACGGTACAATTTTATAATGGTCGGTCCATAATTAGGCGAAACTCCCATATAACACCCTCTCCGTAATTCACTTTAAGCTCCATAAATCTTTGAAAATTATTTATATCGAGATAACGTTTAACACATACATATAATATTAATATTTATAGACATCATGACTCTAAATGTTTGGAGGATCGGTCCATAATAGGTTATATCTCCCATATAAAGCCCAATTCTGAAAAACTATTTTATACTGGATGTAGGGTATTATATGGTCGGGTTTGACCGACTATACTTTCTTACTTGTTAACAAATTGTTAAATGAATATGTTGATTAAGAACTAAAGCAATGCCGATATTGGTAAAAAAAGTAACATTAAATGGAAATCAAGCTTCGTTAATTTGCATTTAAAGAACTTTTGCCATTTATTTTTAAAGTTCGAAAATAAAAGTTACAACCTGACCTTTACGAAAAAATTAAATTATAAATAAGTCTTCATGATCATTTCTAAAATCTATGTTATTATATAAATCACTCTTAAAGGGATATAAAATAAACAACGATTTTAAATGGTAAATGGTGACAATTAACCATTAAAATTAAAGTGGTCCTGTTATTTTCGGTCCCCGATAAAAAGAAACAAATAAATATGTGAATACTCACTCAAGGCATAAATTTGAAATTATAAAGATGTCGATTTGCAACTACATATATACATATGTATGTATGTATAAATGCAGGAAAGCGAACTTAAGTGTGGATATGTATGTGTGATGTAACGCCATTACTTATAATTGAGTTGAAATCCCAGATACTTGTGGCACCTCAAACCACTACCGCAGCAGAAACAAACAAACGGTGAAGCCACCCAATATGCATTGAAAAATTATTTCTCCAATGTTAGAGAAAAGCTTAATTCTCAAGTTGATTTCTAATGTAATTCTCAACTTAAGTTGAAACATTTTTCTCCTTTTTTATTTTCAACTTCACATCAATTTGAGATTTAATATTTTATCCAATCTTTGAGAAAAATTTTAATTCTCAAGTGGATATCTAACACTTCTCCACTTGAGACCAAACATTTTTTGAACTTGAATACGATTTGAGATAAATTTGAGATTTTTTATAATTTTTTTATTCTCGTATGGCAGTATAATTATATTAAATGTCAATTATAATTTTATTTTTATTTTTTAATCAAATCAAAAGATTGACAACTTTCAAAAAAATGTGCTCAAAGGTGTAACGCATTAAACATATTTCTAAAAACAAAAACACAATGCACATTTCCAATATTTTTAGAACACGAAATCACTCAGAAATTACTAAAAAGAGTAATGGAAGAGGTAAAATCGGGGGGAAATAAGACGACCTTAAAGCGAAAGCCAATTTTGCCAAAAACACCATTTCACCTAGTGTCGGATTTCAGCCTATTCGAAGATAAAATTCAAGCATCTGAAAACAAGTTTAACGACCTGGTAAGTTTGACAAAAATATAAACAAAATTCCAAATACAAACGTTTAATAATTCATCTTCTAGGTTTCCGAACTTATGACGTTAGTATGTTGCAATTCCATAAAATTTTTAAAAACAGCTTGGCAAAAAATGATAACGGATGAGGTAGCTATCAAATATTCCTGGCAAGGAACTAAGACAAAACAACCTGTACCTAAGTGTCACAGCCACATTAAAACGTAATTATGTTTTTATGTTACGATTGAAATTAATATTAACTAAATCTAATTAATCTTTCCAGAAACTTATAATCAAAAATTTGCTGCTGCATCATCGGACAGCGAGTTCGAAAGAACTCTAATATCATTTTTCCAACACGCCAATAACCGCCTTCATAAGAAGAAAAATTATGCAAATGGAAAAAAGGAAAATATCTCATATTAATTAATGTTTTTTTATTATTAAAAATAACTGTAATGAATTTTGTTTTTATGATTTTTTATGATCTTATTATTTTTTTTTTTTTTATTTAATAAATAAGTTACAAAACTAAGTACAATACATTGTTTATATCTTAAAGTTATATAAATAAGCTTTCTTTAATATGGCAATTCCGTACCATCCATTTGAAACCAATTGGAGAAATTTCTTTGATATCAAGTTGAGAATCACAAATTTCTCAATTTGATAACTAAGAAAATCAGCATATTAAAAATGAGCCTTTTAAGTTAAAAAGACTATAATCGGACTATTGAGGTGCATTTGAGAATTAACGTTGGAGATTTGAGAATGGTATTTGATATCAAATTCATCTCAAGTTGATATCAAACAATAATGTTTATTGGGCAACTTGTGATTCTTTCTCTGTGCACGAAGCATTGCACTACGGTGGCCCTAATTCTAATTTTGCAATTTTACTCAACATTTTAAGAAAAATCGGATAAGACTTCGAGATTGCACATTTGAATTTTGAGTAGCAGTATTTTAAAAATTAATATTAAAAAAAAACCAATTAAAAATGGCTTTTGTATTTTATTTACAAATAGACGCTTATATATTATAAAATATAAACATTTGTTGTCATTGATAACAATCCTAAATTATAAATTAAAATTTGTTTACACTAATTTAAAAAACTTAAAGAACTTTTTCCAATACTTATAAATTATAAAGACGAACAAAGGCCTTTTTTTAATTTATTTTTCATAGATCACGCATGACTAGTGTCATACTGTCATTTTATTTTTGTTCAATATTGTTTCGCGGAAAGTCTCACACGGCAATTTTTATAATACATTTAGCTGTATTATAAAAACTGTTGAGATATAATTTTGTTAAGCAGTTAATTTAACGTTCCAGTGTGTATATTGCAAGAGTGTATATGTTATATGTATGTACATATATATTTAAACATCAATGGGTAAATAAAAAACAGTAATTATTAATTTTAAACTTTTTTTTGAAAATATTTTTAATCCCATCATGAAACATCAAATAACTTATGCAACCTCTAAACATTATAAAATTTTGTTCAAGTTTGCAGCTTGGGAAAATCAAAAAGAGTGAAAAATAAGGGCTACCCTAATACTAATACTTTCATTTATCCACTTTAAAAGCAAACAAATACAAACACAATTGCACGCAAAGTGTTAGAATGTTTGAATGAATGATTTTGGTTGGAACATCTTTACAACGGAACTCATCGGTTATATGTGTGAAATGAATGCATATGGAACTATGTGATTTGTTATTCTGTTGATACACATCCATAAATTCGGTTATGGTTCTGACACATGCTACTTTATCATTTAAATCAAACCATTTTACTTCTTCGTACACAATTTCATATCCTTAAACACTCACATACACATACACAAAGTCATGTACAAACACACACTTAAATTTCAGTAACTAAAAACTCACACTAGTATACTTGTCAGTCGATGAGTCTAGTTATAGATTTAGATAATTATTGCAAAAGAATTTATTCTTTTTAAGTAAACAAATTTTAAGTTATTAAAATCTCTTAAATACTTTAGACTTATATACCTATATAATAATTGCATATTTACACCATAATGAAGAAGTGTGGGGAAGTACTTGTGCAGATGTTTGTAACGACCATAAATATTAGTCCAACCTTGAGGTATACCGATCGACTTCCTGAGTCGATTAAGCGATGTCCGTCCATACGTCCGGCTGGTTGTCCATGTAAATTGGGGATGTCAATTCCGAAATCTTGGATTTGATTTTTAAAAATCTTTGTTTACGTGCTGGCACAGTATGGTCTATGCGGAATCAGGACGCATTAAGCCTTTTGGTTCATCCTGATCTTAGATGTTACAGAAGGACTCTTGTTTTACACGATAAAGTGAATCTAGAACATACGAGTACAGACGAACCTCTGTTCTGCTGCATTAAGCCCTATGTGATTTAAGTGACTACGGTGTAAACGTGTGGTAGGTCCGAGACTGGAAGATCGTGTTGTTTGTGGGCATTACTTCTTTTCGTGTTTTCAGTGCGCTCAATAAAAAGTCGGCTGGTTTCTGCAATCTCTCTATTATCCTTTCTCAGCGGGTTAGAAATCGAACCCACTCCAGAATTCAAGTTGCAATTCTTTAAAAGTTCCAGCCATTTGTTTATTTACCGGCTATATCATCCACATCTGCGAGTCGCGCTGCTGCTGTTGGGAAGTGTGTCCGCATTACGGATATTCAATCAGCGGGAAAGAATAGAGTTTCTGCTGTGGTAACAGTTTCGCGGAACTTTATGAAAATTAAAAATTCTAGAACCAAATACAGCTGCTTAAATAAGTTTTTAAATTACAATTAAAATTAATAAAAATCTTTTTACAATTAAAATTAATTTAAACCATTTACTATGCAGTTGTGTGTGCTCTTGAACTATTAGGATGAGAATAAATGCAATCCAATATACTTCCATATTTAGAAGTGACATTTTTATTTAATTTCCTCTGTTATCTAAAGCGTACAAGTTCATTCTTGAGATCGAAAAAAACACACGGTATCTTCTATTTGTTTCATAATTTAGTATGATTCAATTCCTAAAGTGCTCTGCAAAATATGTGATTTAGTCTTACATTTGTACAAGTATTTATGTAAGTACATTGATAGATAGATATGAGTAGAAATACATATATTTAAGATGAGTAATATATTAAGTGGAACATGGATTACTGTATGACGACCAGATTGACACGAGTAGGATGTTGGTTTATTTCATTTATTTCCTTAAACACATGCAGAGTATATATTGTACTTGATTGACATTTACGTTGTCGAAATTAAAGTATTCAAAAACTAGTTCAAGTATCATTGAAAAAAATATAAATCAGTGTAATAATTGTAGACTAAAAAACGCATGTCTGCTGTTTAGCTTTTTTAATTGGTCAACAGATATTTAAACAATCTACAGATTATGTAGAAAACTTCATTATTTAGCATAAATAATCAACTAAACATACTTTTACATGAAATGTTTTAACTACAATAAGAATTCATAATAAAATATTGCTTAAATTTATGCGATTTGTATTTAAGGACGTGAACAAATTCTATACGTTTTTTCGTTTTGTGCTGTCATCGTATATTTACATATTTATGTACGAGTATATTTGATTATTTTGTAAGCAATGCTAAAAGTTTAAAATCAGCACATTTAATATAGATAAATATTTTGGTATTCTGGTTTTTTCTATAGCCACCACCAAAAGAATTGAAATATTGGTCGAAGAATCAGAAACTTTATATGAAATTCTAAGACGATATAGCAATGTCCTTCCGTCTGTCCGATAACTTAGGAGGATGAAATTTATTTATCAGGGCTGTTTGGTATTGAAAATGGGCCAAATCGGTTCATTAGACCCACAGTTATGAAGTAAAAATCAAACTTCTGGATTTTGTGAATATCGATCCATTTTTGATCATAGCCCAAATATAAATTCCACTTCCGAAAGATGCTTAAATACGCATAAATCTGTTATAAATATTGTGATCAGGAATTTACAGAATTTTTCTTCCGAAAACACGAAATTTTGGAAAGATCAGTTGAATATATGCAAATACCATACAACTGGATGGGCGATCATTCAATAATTGGCATCCCATATATAAAACTCTTGCAAATATTGTTTTTGAGACGCAATTCAACTAAAATGAAACACATCGAAAAAGTCCTTATAAAATTCTTGGTGAATTGTATTACTAAAGTAAACTCTTGTGAATCAAATAAATGTTTTTATGCAAAATGCATAAAAATCGGTTCCCGTATTACATTGGTGATTGATATAATCGGCATGGCGGAATATAACACTCTAATTAAATGCATTATATTATATACATAAATATAAGTTTAGTTTTTCTCGTTCTATTAGTATATTGATTAAAATAATAAAAAATCAAATTTCGAAATCCCTTTATATCTTATAAATATGTTAGGAATATCGGTTGATAAATGGCCTATAAAAACAAAGGCATAACAAAAAATTGGTTGTTAACTTTTTTCTTATACCTCTTAGAATAGGAAAAAAATCTGAAAAATTTACAAACAAATTTATATCATTCAGTTTCTATCATTTTAGATTTTGTCATTAAATAATTATTTTTGCATTTAAATGTAAAATTATCCCAACGTACACGTGGTGTGTACTTGCCCCATAAATAATGAAACAAATTAACATATTTTTGCAGTTGGGTCAATAATTACCACAGCTCTCATATATAGCCCACTTCCAAAAATCATTCAAACGACAAATAATCTCTTAAAAATACTGGTATCCAAATGTTTTAAATATACACAACTTATTCGACGAATGTTACATTCAATCGAAATAGCTTTGTGTTTGCCTTATTAGAAATTCTTAAAGAACGTTGAAATTAAGCAACAGACAATTCGACTTTTCCTTCTAGAAAATCTGGCTGAAAACATTTATAATCGAAAGCAAACACATAACACTTTAACAGTCACAATTAAACCACATCGTAAAGGTGACGGTTTCGAAAAGAAATTTAACATGTGTTCATAGTAGTGCTGGTAAAGTATTGAGTAATGGGTACCGAGTATCGAGTATTTGCCCTTTTTTTGGATACTCAATACTCAAAAGTAGTTACTCCATACTTTCTAAGTTGTAGTTTTAAGCAAGTTTTTCAATTCTTTAATCAAACCAAAACATTTTTTTTTTATTTAATAATAAAAGACATACAAAACCAATAATAGTTGAAGATCTATTTTTATTTTTTGAATAAACTACTTCAATTAGCAGATAAAAACTATACGCTACAATTTCAGAAAATCCGTTAAAAGTATCGAGTAATATTGAGTACCCAAATGAAAAGTATTGAATATTATTGAGTAATGGAAAGTAGTAGAATTTGCCAGCACTAGTTCATAGCACAGATGGAAGTTTCCAAAACATTTAACTTTTTTCTGTTTAGAAGAAGTTTCCGAACCGCCCTCGTATAGAGTAAAGCCGTCTTTAATAATATCACTTATGCATATACATTTTAATAATTATATTCTTTGTCTAATTCAACGTTATCATTATCAATGTTATCACCATTTAAGGTAACGTTGTAAGGATCATTCTGGTTCAATTAACAACCGGTGTCTTAGAAACCAAAGTAATTCATTATGCTCAACATATATTACAAAATGCCGCTAAAAGGTCTCCTAAGCAGTTTGGTATTCAAAATCAGCAAAATCGGTATATTAGAACAAGAGTTATGGACCAAAATGTGAGACAACCTCCATAAAAAATTGATATTTTTAAATATATTGCAGATATTGCCATGAAATTTCTTTGACAAAAGATGAAAGTGCGAGGAAAATAGTAAAAATCGGTCCATGATTTCTCACAGCCCGAAATATATATTTCCGAAATATGGCTGAATGATAAATAAGTGCCTATAAAATTGGAATATCAAGACAAAATTCAGCAAACAAAAGTTTTATGCAAAAAGAAATCGCAAAACGAATTTTTTTTTGTTCGGTCCACATCCCAAATTCTTTAATTACGTATAAATATGGTACAAATATAGTTACCAGGTTAAAATTTGACATAAATACTCCTTATAGGCAAATAAATTGTTGTACTAAATTTTATGATGGTCGGTCCATAATTGGTCATAGCTCCCATATAAGGACCACATCCGAAAAAAGCCATTTATATTTATATATATAAATTTTATAAGTATCGGTATCGACTCAAAACTTTACATAGATCATTTACATACACACAAAAATCCTACTGCAGAATTTTGTGAATTTCGGTCTATATTTGACCATATTCACCATATGAAGTGCTCTTGCGCAAATCACTTCAACACTCATAAATCTCGTAGAAATAACGAAACCGATCCAAAATTTTACACGGAGCATTTGTATATATGAGAAAATCAAACTGCTGGATTTTGAAAAAATCGCTCTATATTTAACCATATTCCCCATATAAGTACCACTAACGAAATTCACGTTAATACTAATATGTATCTTAAATATACTATTTTCATGTTGAAATTGAAAGTGGAATATCCTCCTATGTATAAAACTCTCTGTTCCGAAATTTGAAAAGATCCCATGATTTGTAATTGCTCACATATATGTACGTACCATCTCCGAAAAACAAGTTAACTCTCAATAATGTCAAATAAATATCTATATGGAATCAACGTTTTATACAGATCAGAAATTGTAATCTACAAATCATACTAATATCGGTTATACGGCAATTATGCTACTGAATTTTGTAGCTATCAGTCAATAATTGGCAATAGCTCCCGAATTAAGTCCTCTTCCGATTATAACAGCCAACTAGACAATTCTTGTAAATAATGTTATTAAGATGAATTTCAACCAAATCACATTACTGGATACTCACATTTTGGTCCATTACTCTGGTTCTACCCTACTTATTTTTCTGATTTTCAATACCAAAGTTACCTGCAAAATAAGAAATGTTTTTATGGAAATTTAGTTTAGCTAAGTTGTGCATTTTAGACATGAGAGTGTTTTACACAGACAGACATAGCTCAATCGTTTTAAAATCTAGAAAATATATTTATATATGGTGAATTCCACGTCAAGTGACCCAATGTTAAGAATCGATTTGGATGAAATTTGCACCAATGTTAGTACTATTGAATAATAGGCCAGACAAAAAATTTCAGCTTTATCAGTCCAGAGGTGCCGGAGTTAGAGGGGGTCAAAGTTGGAAATTTTGGCAAATTTTGGTCATACAGGGTTTTTTTAAATCAGTGTAATTTCTTACGTATTGGTCCTAGCAAAAATTGTCCAACGGACTTTAGATATTTATTTCTTCAATCATTTCAAAAAAAAAATTTTTAATTTTTAAAAAAATTTTTTAATTTTAAAAAAAAAATTTTTTTTAATTATTTTTTTTCAATTTGGGCCTTTTTTTTAAAGAAAACTTATACAATTTACTTTAAGGCCTTTATAATCGCTTAATGGGATGCGAGTGGGATATCTATCAATAAAATATTTTTAACTCAAGAAAAGGATTTTTCAGTATTTGGCACATGTATCATTTTCATTTATATATTAATTTTATTAAATTATTTATTATTATTATTCTTATTTAGTATTATAAGTAATAAATAGAAAAACAAAATTAAAATAGTGCATTTGTTACAAATTTGCTCTTTGAGTTGGAAATTTTTTTTATAGATACCCCACTTGCATCTCATTAAGTGACCACAAAGCTCTTAAAGGAAATGGTCTAAAGTTTCTTTTGAAGAAAAATTGTCTGTTAGGAATTACTGACCCGCTGACGTCTAACAAGCAAAATTCTCTATGACATTTTGGACATTTGCTTCGAAAATTCATGCACGAACTTAAACAAAATTCAACGTCGTTCATTGATGATCTAACATCGTTAGCGTTTGTCATCAATGAATCTTCGTGACTTTCATAACGGGGTACTTCTGACAATATTGATTATAAATATGAATATTTAGGGGGTAGACTTTAGAGAAATTTATAGCCAGGCGGTAAGTGCTGTATTGTTCATCAACATATTTTTTTCTATTTATTTTTCATCGTAAGATTATTAAACTCTTTCTAAAAAAAATTAACATGTACATACATATGTTCTTTTGAAGCACTTAAAAAGGCTCTGAACAATGGTCTATGACGTTGCTACGAGTAGTTTTATTGAAATTCATCCTTGTATGATTAATGATATAAAATCAGTTTTATTGATATGTGTTTTTCATACTGTTGTGTTTCGAAAATATTTTTACTTATACACAGAGCGAAAACTGCCTAATAGAATTAAGAAGATTTTCTCTATGAAACGCTTTTGGGGTGAGGAGTATTCCGGCAGAAAGAAACGAAGATTTTTTTAAAGAGATTCCTTATTATTTTCATGGTATAAATCTTTTTAATTTTTTCAATAAGTAAACCACATAAAATTAAAAAGAAAAGCTTGTTATTTACCATGTTTTTACTCAAATTCCGTTATTTTTGGCACCAAAAACACAATCCATAGAGAACAACTTTTTGATTCTATTAGGTTTTCTTATGAATTGCATAAAAAAAGAATTTCTTATTAATTTCATTAGTCTACCTAATAATTTTTTTCAAAAAGGTACTTCTTATAGATTTCATTAGGCTACTTAATATGCTGTTGTTTTTATTAGGTATTCCTTACTGATTTTATTAGGTTTCTATTTGATCATATGTAAATTATCTTATTGAATTTGTTAATAAGAATATCTTCTTGATTATATTAGCTGGGCTTGTTATTTCATGAATGCATACACATCAACACAAATACAATTTTTTATGAATTTTTACCCAGCAAGCCATATGAGTCCGAAAAGAGTATTTTCTGACACCTTTTTCGGAGCGTTAACGCTCTTTATGAGCCCAAAAAACAATCATAATTGCTCCGAAAACCTTCAGAAAAGAGGGTCATTACATTCGAAAATGGTCAGAAAGAGCTCTTAGATAATGTCAGAAAAGAGTCTTTTATGAGGTTTTTCTTGGGCTCTGTGTAATCTTGTTTTTATCATTCTTGTGTGGTACAGCTATGTTTTTTTTGTTCAAAGCAAAAATAGCAGGAGAACAACGCTTTGGTACACACATAATTAAGTGGAATTTCTGAGTCATACTGCGTGCCGACTCAGGACAGTAACAAGCAAATTTTCTTTCGCTCCAAAAATGCTCTTTAGTTGGACTCTTTTCTGACTCCTTTTTTCGGAGCGCTCCGAAAATGCTCTTTTGTTGGACTCTTTTCTGACTCCTTTTTCGGAGCGCTCCTAAAATGGTATGCTGGGTAGTTTTTGTACTCTTATAATTGTTTGCGTGTTTGTACATGTGTTGCGGCGAACAACTTTTAGTTGAAAGTGAACAAGTGACAAGTAAAGAAGTGAAAAAAGTAATTAAATTAAAATTAAAAAAAAAAAAATATTTTTTTTATTTATTGAAAAGTGTTACATTTGAATGTAATGTCAACAAAAAAAAAAAATAAAAAACATAAACAATAATATTTTGAATAATGGGAGATCACAATAGCTTAACTGAAAATATAGACATTTCTCCAATTTATAAATCCTGGGAACTATGTGATGAAACGTGTGACATTCTTTTAAGTTTTGGAATTACATCAACAACCATATTAAAAAAAATGAAAATTGAAGACGTTGAAAATTTATTCAAGAAACTGGACAAAAAATATACTGGGGAGTTGATAAAATTTAAGGCAGGCCTAAGGGAATGGAGAAGAAATATTGTTCGTGCAAAATAATGTTCATAAAACAAATATTTTAATTTAGACATCTTTTCAGAACCTACCGTTCATATGTGAAATAGAAACTTTATCGGCAAATAGTAGGATATTGGATTGGTTGGAAAAAATTTCTGAGAAACTCAGTAATCCAAATTAACATACGCAGAAATGCAGCAATGGTCTTATGCTATCTGTGATGTATTTCCTAAAGAAAAACCGGTAAGAAATCCAAACAAAATTTTATTTACATATATTTTTATTAACAGTTTTGGTTATTCTAGGAAACATACTTTTTGAAACAGAAAGACGGGAAGAAAAATCCAACAGGAAAATTATTTTCTCGTTGGACTAATGTTGAAAAAGGAAAATTTGATGACTATAGTGGCAGCACTGCGGAGGAAGTTTTTAAAGATTTTGATAACGGTATGGATATATAAAATTTCTTAAAGTAATATACATATGTACATCTTTAAACATCTATCTTTCTCTCTCAAAGATAAATATTTCGAGCAAAAGTGCTGGCTGCAGCATAATTGCAGTCCAAGGGACCAGGTACTTTCAGAACCATTTAAAAAAACACAGTAAACAATTTGTTAACTTGTCACTTTCGAGTTGTGAAAGTAAAGCGATTTCTAAAAAACAACTACAACTTTTACCAAATGAACCAGCTTTGACTAATTCTGAATCTAAGACATTTTCTCACAATCAAATGCAACTTGTACAAAACTTTACTTCTTCATCAATCAATAATATCATTTCTATTAAAGCTTCACTCTAACAAAAAATTTTTCCGTAAATACATAATTGATATTCAAAATTCTGTTACACAGTGTATCACAACACCAGTTTATAAATTCATAACAACATTACTTGAAATCGATGAAGAGAATTCTTTGCTAGTCGAAGCCATCAATGTATTTTCTAAGCCATTCTCTAGTGTAAATAGTGAATAAAATTTAAAAAAAAAAATAGAAAATCTTAATCTCTATAAATTTTAAATTTATAAATCTTAAATTATTAAATTTTTATTTTAAAATAATAATACTTAATTTTTATTTTTAAGTTTCTAAGTAAAAATATGAATAAGTAAATATACATATGAATAAAAATTAAATTATAATATCAAATAGAATCAAGAAGTATTATTTAAATAAACAAAGAGATAGCTTTACAGAATCAAGAAGAAAATCTTTTTGAAAAAAAATAATAAGAAAGCCTAGTAAAAATCGTAAGTTTTCTTCTTGATTTTTTGAAAAAGGTTTTCCTTATAAAATTAATAAGAATTTCTTCTTGAGTAAAAACCATAGAGAAATCTTATAAATGTTGTTCTATTTTACTATGTATTTATTAGGTACTGTTTTCTCTGTGTAGACTTGTAGTTTTTTATAATACACCTAAACTATTTCTGACCTAACGTACGAAAAAGTTGCAAAATACCACCAAGATAGGTATAATCGGACATAATCACTTATGCTTCTAATGAGGTAGAGGTGTTTTAAAAACTATTATAAATATATAAAAACAATATGTTAGAGGTTTTTCATTTATTGTTTACTGCATCATTATACACACATACTCGTATACATACTAGTTATATAATAACCCAGCAATCCTGTTTAGAGTCTAGTTATGACCCTAATTTACACACCTGTCTTAGGCATCCTGATCCTCTATAAATTATAAAGACTTAATGCTTAAGACTCCAATATGCTTCCTCTGGTTTATAAAATAACTACTCTCTAAAGTGGTATAAAAAAAGTTACAAGTTCCTACAGCCCATATTACTTACATAGAGACAAAAAGTGACAGACTTCACGATACATAATCTAGTACGTTTAAGTAACCAATTGATTTATATTTTCCAAAATATATAAATTTGTGATTTTAGTGGCATTAGTGCAAAATTGCTGTCTAGAAGTGTAGAACTGCTGGGATATTACATGCATACACACATACTCGTACACTGCGTTGTTGTATTTGTTTGCTGTTATTGTTGTACTTAATGCTCGTTTTATTAAAAATTCTTTATATTTTTTAACGGATTACAATTAAAACTTTCTCAATATTGTTTTACTCTATATTCTTGAAAAGAATCAACCTCAGCCCTGAAGAATGCACAAACTAATGAGCACACAAATCCGTTCGTACGTTCGCATACACAGCAAGAATGAATTGTGTATTTTTCATTGTTCCCGATAAGAAGAAAACCCCACAAAATCGACGTAATTAATTACAACAATTAAAATTCGTTAACATCTGTGTACCTTTCAAAATGCTCGTAATCGAATCGAAACAAAAGCGTTTTGGGTTCTGCCATTCATGAGAGAACGAGCGAATGATTAAATACAATAACTGAGTAAGAGTTACCAGTAATTTGGCATGGAACACATTAAGGCCATTAAAGGCTTTAATTTAAAGGATGATTTAAATTATCCAAGTGTTCTTTATTATTTTAAATACCCTTGAGTGCTGTATGTACAAAATTTCAAGTACGTACATATTTAATTTATGTGGGCGTTTTGGGGCCATGGAAGGATATGTATAAAACGTAACGACTTTACTTTCAAATTTGCAAGAGTAAACTGTATTAACCCTTTATTAACAGATATTTATTTCTATTGGGTTTAAAAATGATTATCATTAGTCTTGGTAACGTCAGAACAACTGAAAAAGTGAAAGGTTTTGAAAACTATTTATTACAAAAATGTTTTGATGCCGTGATTAAATGTGTATATATTTATATCCATACAATTGTTAAGTTTTCCGTATTAAAAATGTTTTTAAAAGATACAAATAATTCGTTATACAAATAAATAATAGAACAAAAATTTATGTAACAAAATACATTTTTAATATTTAAAGCTGTGTTCACATTATGTGTATTTGTCATATGGAATGTCACTTTTCTACCCATATGTAATTTCATGTGTGTGTCAAAATTTGAGTTTTACATACGGTTTATAATTTACATGTTCATATGTTGGTATGTCAAATACATATGACATAACCTATAAAAAAAATCTTAAAACAGCTAATTGATGTATGTATGTATATAAAAATTAAATTTGTAATTAAATAAAATTTTATTTAAAAATGGAACGAGAGGTTGATAAAATAGTTACATATAGATTACATGCATCTTTTTTAATTTCAATAAATTCTTCCAGGAAACCCATTTCGTTGAACCCAAACACACATGGCACATGCACATCATCTGCACCGGCCCCGCTGCTTTTTTCTTTTGCTTTTGCAATTTCCCGGCTAAATTGACCGCGCAAGTATGCTATTATATTCTGGGAATATATTGCGTTAAATTTTTTACAAATAACAATTGCCAAATGCTTTAAATTAACTGCTTCAATTGAATTAAATTCTATAGTGGTGTATTGTTGTAGGACTGCCATCTGTTGGTATAAAAAATACAAACGGACAGAAACGAAAGGACAGAGTGGCCAGATTGCCAGCGGCGCTGGTATGCCCGCGTTAAAGCTCGGCTAAAGCTCGCCGGATGGGGTGGTTCTTGCCAGCAATCCGGACCATGGACACACACACTAACAAAAAAATTCATACCAGCTAGTTTGTGATTTAACAATTAAAATTCAAGGGCCTAAAGTAGTCCTGCATTTCCCTACCGATCATCCTTATACACAAATTATTTGCCCTACCGCTCGAGCTCTTCGTCTCGCCATGACGTCCTCTTCCTCGACGTCCCAAATCCAACCTGCAAAACAATATCTCCCCTACTTACCGCCAGCTCATTTTAATTTACTCTATCATCCCGTTTTAAAAAGGATAACACTTTTAATCATTTTCACTTCACGTTATAATACTTCATATTTATTGTTATTTTCTTTCATTTATAATTACTTTGTCTTCTGATTTGTTTCTATTATACAACTCTAATTTTGATTCCTGTTAGCTATTTCCGTTATAATTTTGCCGCTTATAAAATTTTAAATATTTAATAAAAAAATTTTGCTTTTAAAATTTTGAAATTGTATCGCCTAAGATAATTTATAACTTGATTTTTTTTTCCAGACTTAAAAAAAATGTTTGAGCCTCCTTGCCTCGGGAATGCATTTATAACGAAATTCCTTCACTCGCGTATTCTCCTTGAATTATCTGCAGAATTCCTTTAGAACAGATGTGTGTGTAAATTTTGTTGTCTATTGACCGCACTGGAAGTGATGCCACTGAACGGTTTTAGGTTTTCCAGTCAGTACGTAACGGTCCAACGTACGCGTAAGTTCGGGTATTATCTTGGCTAAATTTTACCACTGTATTCCCCTTCTTTTTTTTTCCTTTTCCTTACTAATTTTTCTTTTCTTTTCTATCGGAGATTACATATATTTCTAGGGATCGTTCTAATCACCGAGACTGCTATTCTTCGTAGGCGAGAGCTCCCCCTAAGTAGACGCGCACTGGTGTATAAAATTGTCCACGCGTGTGGAACGATACTACCGTTAATGTCCCTAGCTGTTTGTGCAAAAATATATATATATATATATAACCTCTTCACTTATGTTTCTTTTGTATAAAAAAAATTTTTAGAAAAACAAAAAAAAATAGAGGATCTTGTCCGTCATACGCGGTTCGAGTATTTTTTTTTTGTCGGAAAACAATTATACCAAAGCACCCCAGGCGTGGTGGTGCTGTGCTGCTTCTCCCTCGCTGGGTGGAATCAGTGATGGTGTGGCTGGGCCTGACAAAGACTGTAGTAACTTCCTTTTGGTATGACTTTTTATTTATTTCTCAACGACTATTTTATTCAAAGTGTATTAATAGTTATGTGCTTTGCGACATCAACAAAAATTTTTCTTTTTTATTAAGCGGTAAGTTAATGAGCTTTTGTTATCTTCCGTCGGCCACGATCTCCACCTTTTTTCTCGTCATCCAAGCTCTAGCGCCAAAACAAATCTGTACCCGACATTTTCTTATTTCCACTTACGGAACCTCGCCCCGCTACCTCTTTACCTCTTCGCATCTCTCTATTTATTTATCTTTTATTTTCTCTTTCTATCTCTAGTGTCGTCCTTTTTTTCCTTTTCACCAATGCTGGTGTTGCCAACCATCTTTTTACTTAACCCTCTACAGGGTGCACACGACAAAACCCAACCATTCTAAAGTCCATCAGTGGATGCAGAATGGGAGGGAAAATTGTTTTTGTCTAGTTTTCTTGCAACATTCTGACATTTCCGGGATTTTGGGGATTCAGATATTTTTATAATAAAAAACTTGCTCGGTAACACTACCCAGAAACTCACCCCTAACAAAAAAAATTTTACTACACTGTGGCAACTCCAAACTGATTGTGAATGATCAGCTGCTATCATTGAAAGCGAACGGGAGGAGAAGTAATAAAAAAACTACACATGCGTAAAAATTTTTCAATGGCGGTGATCGAGGTAAGTTATTGTTATTTATATATTATATTGTTTTTTCATTATTAATAAAAATATAGAGACTCGACAAAATACTAATAGAAAATTCCATTTATTTTTCTTTTCAGGAAGGAACGAAGGATGCTGCAGATTCTGGCGAGATAATGGTAAGTGAACAATAAAATTTACATGAGGTCAGAAAAATTCATTATTTGTAAGAAAAAAAATACAGTGAGTGAACAGTGACAGTGGAACCTCACTATTACGAATGAAGTACATATGAAAAAACTTAATAAAAAAAATAAAATTATTTAACTAGTATCTAATAAAAACTGAAAATAAAACTAATTTATAAAACTAAATCCTTTTCTAGATCCTTTTCTTTGTATATATTTCGAAAAAAATTTTTTTTTGTACATTTTTTTTTGCATGAATTGGGGAAAGAAACTGATTTAGACAAAAAATTTCAGAATTCAATTAATTTAATTTCTTTACCCATTTCTTTACAGAAACTCTCAATTCCATTGATTCTTGGAAGTTCAAACTTAAGATGAAGACCGCTGGTGTCGACTCAGGTATGTTCTGAACGCGGAGCTAGATGAGAAAGGCAAGGACTAGGACCACCAAAGGTTTCAGGCTCCCACCTTTGGCGAGAAATACCCCTTGACATTTCCACTTAAGCTAAGTATATAAAATAATTTTAACGCTGTTAACGCGTGAAAGTTTTTAAAGGAAGGAAACAAACAATAAAGACATTCATAAAATCACTCCTTTAAAAAGTTTCAGCGTCAACAAAAACTAAAAACATTTCTAACTTTCCTTCTCTCCAGGTTCCTTGGAATTCAATTGCCCCCTAATAGGACGAACCAATGGAAATAAGGCTAACAAAAAAAAAAAAACAATTCATGGATATTTGCGAGTATTTATATAAAACACCAAAATAAAATTTAACTTAAAGCAGAATTTTTACTAAAGTCTTTCGAAAACTCTTTTTCAGGCAACAACAAAATCAACAAGCGAAGCTTGCTTAGCAGAAATTAGCGGGTGAGAGTGCAAAAAAAAAATATTGGTAGTATTTATTAGCATAACTAACATTTTTTTTTTTTTTTTGGGCAATATCGCGAAACTTCTGTCGTAAAAATAAAACGCATTAAATCTAGTATGTAGCCATTACGAGAGAATTAGTTACGTTCAATACAGATTCCAGGTCGAATTGTGTCGGGTTTAGATATTAATGGTTTACTGACCAAGACTGCGATTCAGTACGACCCATCATCTATGTTAGAGTCCGTGAGATTCATGCTGTCAGAATGAACGATTGCAAGTTCGTACGCAATTATAAATTCTTTATTTTTGTTCTTGATTCGCTGTAAGATCGGACTCAGAAAAATGTTATTGCTCTAGGGGACTAATAACTCTTAGCCCTTAATAGCATAGTTCTCCAGGGTGACTATGGAGTTGCCCCAATAGAGTAATGATGGTTACAACTGTATCCAATTTTAGAAACGTAAGCTTGAGTCGATCAAATTAACATATTTATTTATTCTGAACAGCAACTGAATCTACAGACCGCTTACATTGATGAATGGTGTGTGCAAATCCAAGTTTCGCTCCGAATCCTTAGATATATATACTAGACCGTAAACTAGTTGACATGTAGCTGTGACCATAGCTTTAGGTGGAAATGCTAGGACTAGAACCACCAAAGATTTTAAGGCCATAGTTCCAAATATAAAATAAAATATATTTAAGTTATTGCTTTAAATCTTTGGCGTGAAATACCCCCAGCGATTTCCCCTGCATGTCCTCTATTTCATAGAGACTGCTACCTACAGGCTTTACTATCCGGCATTTGAGAAACTTCCGGGTGAATTTGGCGTTGAAATTATTTTTGAAATCGCTCAACTGAAAGTTGCGACGATAAACCTCCTGTCCAGGTATAAATTTAACTTGGCGACACCGTGTATTATACGACTTTTCATTTCGGACGTAGGCTTTGTGTAGGTTTTCACGTATCTTTTGTCGGATCATTTCCATTCGCGCCGGTTTAGGCACAATGTCCAATTCGGACTCATTTAAACTTTTAAGTTTACGAGCTAAACCATAAACGCTACCATGACCTACCATATTCATGCCGAACAAGGCAAAATAAGGCGTTACCCCTATAGCCGTCTGTACTGAAGACCTTAAAGAAAATTCAATGTCGGACAAATGCTTGTCCCATTCAGTGTGGTCTTTCTCCAAATACGATCTTACCGCCGCCAAAACAGATTGATTCACGCGCTCAGACGCGTTTGCCTGTGGTGCATGTATTGCGGTTCTAACGTGCCTAACACCAAAATTGTGGACCATATCGGCAAATTCCTTGCTGACAAATTGTTTTCCATTGTCAGAGACAATGGTTTCAGGCGTTCCAAATTTGTGGAAAACCTCTGATATTAAAAATTTAATAACATTTTTGGTGTTAGCCTTAGGCAATGCCTTTAAGAAAACAAATTTGGTTAGGTGGTCTAAGACAATGAAGATAAAAACGTTACCATTTTTCGACCTCGGGTAAGGACCGAGAAAGTCTATAAAGATTCTTTGGAAAGGTCTTTCGCTGCGCGTTTCCGAACCCATTGGTGGTCTAAGCGTCACATTCGCTGGTTTTGCTTCTTTGCATGTCTGGCAATTTAACACGAAATTCCTTACTTGAACATTTTGATTTGGCCAATAGAAATATTCCTTTACGCGATGCAAGGTTTTACCCACGCCTCCATGAGATGCCTGCGGGGAGTTATGGCATGCTTTTATGATCCCCTCTGTAAATAATAAAATGCGCTTTGCAAATTATAAGTATTTATTTATTAGTGACAAAATTATAATATTAGAAAACACTTGACTGAATTGGTGTATATAAAGAAGTGTGTGTGTGAAGCTTGCAAATACTATATATCAGCACAACATAACAAGATAACATGGTTGTATTTTATGGTAGTACAATTATGTGTACCTCTTCTCATCCCTCTTCTTTTGGACTAAGTCAGCAATACTGTAGACGTTGAGGTTGAACTCTTATTCTGGACGATCGTCTCAGAACAGAATGTGGTTCCTTTGACATAATCGAGGACTGTGTTGTGTTGGCTAAATCTTCGGACCCACCCTGTTCGGTTTCAGCAACGACTTCTTGTGGTGGTGTTATTTTAGCTTGAGATGGTCGAATGTTTTGTGTATTTCTACGATATTGATTACCATTCATGTCTTCAATTATGTAAGAACGAGGGTGGATTTGTGTTTTCACCACTGCTGGTTTCCAACATTTTTGGTTTTCTGTTCGTGTGACCACTGTATCTCCTTTGACGAAATGGTGAGGCTTAACTTTAGCATTGCGATTTGCATAGTCGCTTTGTTTATCTCTTTCTTGTTTTAAATATTCAGCTATTCTTTTGCTTTCTGGTGATAATAGTGTCTCTTTTGATGTTGGTAATATACCTCTTATTCCGTGTCCAAAAAGACGTTGTGATGGTGAACCAAGATTACCACGTGGGGTGTTCATGTAATTATGGAGTCCTATATAGTAGTCGCTGTTATCGTAGGTTGATTTTTTTAGGATGTTTTTTGAAATCTGCACTGCCCTTTCTGCTAATCCATTTCCATTGGGGTGGAATGGCGAGCTTGTGCGATGATTAAATTTCCAGGTGGATGAAAAAGTTTTGAATTCACTGCTTGAAAATTGCGGACCATTGTCGGTTTCCAAAGTAAGAGGCGGCCCAAACGTGGAAAAAATTTCCTTTAAGAACAAAATTACTTGTTTAGTTGTTGTTTCGCTTAGTTTTTTAAACTTAAGATAGCCTGAGTAGCTGTCAATAAAAACAATATACTCGTTGTTGTTAAAGTAAAACAAGTCCGTTGCACCTATATCGAATCCATGGCTTGGAATTTCCTTATCGCCGATTTTAATTTTTTTATTTTTTCGTTGGTGAACTTGACATGCCGCACATTTTTGTACAAAGGTAAATATATCCTGACTCATTTGTGGCCAAAATACAGATTCTCTGGCCATTCTTACACACTTGGCATAACTGAAATGACCGACATGAATGTTTTTTAAATATTTTTCTCTTAATTTGAAAGGTACTAATACTTTTGAGGATTTAAAAATTATACCGTCCTCATTTATTGATAGATCGTCTCTGAAGGTCCAGAACTTTTTTATGTCGACAGGTAGTTCCTCTTTTGATTTTGGAAAACCATTACGAATAAAATTTATTAGCATTTGACAAGTGTTATCATTTCTTGTTTCATTTTTCAAGATTTCCAATTCGTTGTCAGAAATTGACAATATCATTTGTATTTCAAGATTTTCTTCATCTTCTTCTTTATTGGTTTTATTTATGCAATCTCGACTTAATGGATCAGCCAAGTACATTTTAGTACCTGGTTTGTATATTACTTTTGGGTTGTATGTTAACAAACTTAACCTGATTTTTTGTAGTCGTGTAGGTGATGAGTGTAGAGGTTTTTTAAAAATTGATTCCAAAGGTTTGTGGTCTGATTCTATAATAATATCTTTACCCCAAACGTACTGATGAAATTTTTCGCACCCAAATTTAACAGCAAGAGCCTCTTTCTCCAATTGCGAATACCTAGACTGGCACTCTGTCAATGATTTGGAAGCGTAGGCTATAGGCTGATCATCCTGTAAAAGCACTGCACCCATAGCATAAGAACTAGAATCAACTTGTAGTTTTACGTCTTTATTGACATCATACAATTTCAATACTGGTGGTTTGCTAATGAGTTGTTTTAATGTATCAAATGAATGTTGTTGTGTTATATCCCAAGAGAATGATTTTGATTTTTCTAGCAGTGACCGTAATGGAGCTGTGATATGAGAGAAATTTTTAATAAATTTACTTAAATATGTGAATTTACCCAAGATCCTTTGTAGTTCTTTTCGATTTTTTGGTGGCTTAAGTCGGTTGACTGCATCTATTTTGTCAGGATCAGGATATAATCCGGTATCGCTTATAACATGTCCTAGAAACTTTACTTTCCTTTGTTCGAATTTGCATTTTTCTTTATTTAATTTTAAACCATTTGTTTCAATAATATTAATAACTTTGGCTGTAGTTGTACGAAGTTCATCTAAATTGCTAGAATGCACTAAAATATCGTCGATGGCAACTTTTACGTTTGGTAAATGTGAAAAAAGTTGCTGCATGAAGCTTTGGAAAACTTCTGGTGCTGACGAAATTCCGAATGGTAGTCTTTTGCATGAATATCGACCCCAAGGTGTAGAGAAGGTTAGTATTTGTTTTGTGCGCTCTGTAACCGGAATTTGCCAAAAGCCTTTTTTGCAATCTAAAATTGAAAAAAATTTTGCATCTTTAAGCTGAGCACTAATTTCTTCTAGAGTATTCATAGGGTAGTGTCGACGTTTAATATTTTTGTTGACACTGGTGGGATCTATACAAATTCTAATTTTGTCATTTTTGCGTACTACCACCATTGGAGAGACCGCTGGAGTGGGCAAATTTGTTGGCTCTATTACTTTTATTTTTACCATATTGTCAAGTTCATTTTTTACTTGATCTCTAATTTTAAATGCAACCCGTCTGGCTGGACAAATTTCAAATTTTGGATTTTCAACTAGATCTATATCATAAACAAAATTTTTTATGCATCCAAGGCCTTCGAACAGATTTTCGTTAATTTTTAGCTCTTGTACTCTTTTAACTAACTGTAGTTTTTCACAAGAGTCTGCCCCTAGGATTGGTTTGACATTTTCGTTGACAATTTTAAAATTAATTTTGCAATTTTTCTGAGCTATTTTACAAGTTAATAAAACTTCGCCCACAACTCTCATTTTATGGTTGCCAAATGATACGAGATGTTTAACGCGACAAGGGTTAATTGTTATTTGTTTATTAACGATTTTTAGTTCATCTATTACGCTTCTTGGCAAAACGTTACACTGAGCACCCGTGTCCAGTTTGATCTCATAATTAGTGTTTTCAATAGTTACAGTTTCCGTAAAATGTTCAGTTCTACTACTATTGCTGTTTGTAACACAACCAACAAATAATTCAGGATCACTGTCAGTGCTGCTTTCTGAATATTCTTTTTGCTCACAATATGCAACATCCCTGTTTTTAGTAAATTTATTTTTTGCCTTTGTTTTGCACATACATACTTTCATAATGGTTTTTCTTTTTGCATATCTTACAAACATGGCGAAAAGCTGGACAATTGCGCGCTGTATGATTTTTACCGCAATTACGACAATCAAAATTTTTTGTTTTATTAAATTTATGTACCATGTTCACAATTTTTTCATTTTCATTGTTTATTTCTGCAGTTTGTTTTTGTGCCAGTTCAGTAGCTTGACAGATTTGAAGGGCTTTTTCTAATGTTATGTCGTCTGACAGTAGTTTAGTACGGAGTGTATCACTTTTGATACCAAGAATGAGTTGATCCCGCAAGAGGCTGTCAGCTAGTTGTTCAAAGTTACAATTTTGTACCTGCAGTCTTAATCTGGTTATATATTCATCTATTGTTTCGCCATCATTTTGTACAATTTTGTGGAATTTATATCTCTCGAATGTGATGTTTAGCTTTGGTGTAAAATATGTTTCGAATTTTGATTTAACGGCAGCTAGCGTTTCATTACTTACTCCCGGCAGCGAATTATAAATTTGTATTGCCGAGTAGCCGATAGCTGACATGAATGTAGCAAATTGTATGTTTTGTGGTTTGGCGTTAAGGCCTGTTGCGACCTCAAAATATTCATACTGCTGCTTCCACAGCTTCCATTCCTTGGCCATATCTTTGTCGTGTTCTATTACTAACGGCTTCGGTGGCCGTAAGAAATTGCAAGTATCTGCCATTTTGGTTTGATTATTTTATTTTTGTGAAACGTTTTAATTTGGATTACACCACTACGGGTTTCGGCACCATGTAAATAATAAAATGCGCTTTGCAAATTATAAGTATTTATTTATTAGTGACAAAATTATAATATTAGAAAACACTTGACTGAATTGGTGTATATAAAGAAGTGTGTGTGTGAAGCTTGCAAATACTATATATCAGCACAACATAACAAGATAACATGGTTGTATTTTATGGTAGTACAATTATGTGTACCTCTTCTCACCCTCTGACAACTCTAAGGGCACCCACAATTTCCACGCGAAATCCTCATTAATCGCGACGCCGTCGTAATGTCTGGTACGCTTGTAGACAAAACCGTCTACAACTTTCAAGTCCGGCAATTGATCGGAATTGTTCTCGATTGTAGAAATTAATTTAACGTAATCTTCCGACCGAAAAGCTTCTGAGTTTAAATCCACGATCATAGGTACATTTAGCGAGATTTCGTCCATATCGTAGCGTGACAGGGTATCGGGTACTATATTTTGCTTCCCCTGCCTGTGTTCTATCGCAAAATCATAGGCTTGAAGATGCAGACTCCACCTTGCTAAACGACCGGTTAAGTCCTTATGGCTCATAAGCCACTTCAAACTACTATGGTCAGTAATGACGGTGAATGGCATCAGTTCTATATAGGGCCTAAACTTTTTAATCGCCAGGACTACAGCTAAGCATTCACGTTCAGTCACTGAATAATTTTTCTGCGCTGATGTCAGTTTGTGTGAGAAATAGGCTATGGGGTGCTCACCATCAGACTCGTCTTTCTGGAAGAGAACTGCCCCAATACCTACATCAGACGCATCACACTGAACGTAAAAATGCCTGCTGAAGTCCGGGTGATTAAGCAGTGGACTTGAAATTAGAGCATCCTTGAGACGATCAAACGCGACCTTAGCTTCGTCTGAAAACTTGAATTGCCTACCCTTCTTCAGCGTTTCAAAGATAGGAGCTGCAATGGTGGCATAGTCTGATATAAATTTCCTATACCAGCCTGTTGCCCCCATGAAACTCCGCACCTGTCTTGCTGACTTAGGATACGCAAAGCGAGTAATAGTTTCCACCTTAGCCGGATCAGGTTTTAGTTTACCGTCTCCCACTATATACCCTAGATATTTTAACTCTTTAAAACAAAATTTAGATTTCGCCACATTGATGGTCAGACCTGCTTCCGTCAAACTCATAGATACACGTTTTAGCAATTCCAGGTGTGTCTCGAAATCTGGAGATACTATCAAAAGATCGTCTAAGTAGACGAAAACTCTATCACGTAGTGCTCCGGGAATCACTTTATCCATCAGACGACATAACCTTTGAGCTGCATTACACAGCCCAAAAGGCATGACCGTGAAATGATAAAGTGGTCGCCCTGGCACAGTGAATGCAGTTTTCTCCCTACTAGACGGGTCTAGTGGTATCTGCCAGAAAGCGTCCTTTAAATCGACACTTGATATAAATATTGTATCCCCCAAACGACTGAGCAAACCTTCGATGTGCGGCAATGGATAGGCATCCTTGACTGTTAATGCATTGAGCTTGCGAGCGTCCAGACACAACCGGTTTTTCTCACCCTTGCGGACCAGAGTAACTGGATGACTCCATGGACTTTCACTAAGCTCAATAACACCAAGGTCTAGCATCCTATCCAGCTCCGCAAACATCAACTTTTGCACCGCCGGTGAGACAGGATAATGACGATCTTTCACTGGATTTGCCTCGCGCGTATCTATAGAATGCGTTTCTAATTTTGTTTTACCTAGTCCTTTCTTACTGTAGCAGGGGAACATCGATATGACAAAATCTAATCTTTGTCGCTGAGCAGTTGTCAGCTTATGAGTCACGACATCTAGAGTATTCTCTGCCTCTTCGCAGAGACTAATACCATTGGTTGTTAAACTTTCTATGCAGGCAAACATTTTGAAAACCTTCATAAAATCGATCCCCAAGAATAGCTCTCGACTTAAAGTAGGTACTAAATAGAAAGTGATGACATTCGCCGCACCACGAAAACACACCTCTGCTCGGACGCGACCTACTATAGGATGTGTCGTACCGTCTGCGGTTTTAATGACCGTTTGAAAATCATGTATTTTCAGACCGGTTTTTGCGACAAACTCTAGGCAATTCTTACCTAGACACGTAACTGTGGCACCGCTGTCTAAGAGACCGACAATATCATGACCGCCTAACTTTATTTTTGTATAAAGCCGCGAATCTTCACCCTCGTAAAGCGACGCACACGAAATCTCGCGACGTAAACGTTTTCTGATCTTATAACGCTCCCGGGCTTTTTCTATTCTCTTAGATGGCCTACCAAATATTCTGTCTTTAGCCTCTCTATATTCCCTTAATCTTACGTGTAATGGCCGGAGTTCCCTAAGCCGAGGCTCAGGACTGATCCCTAACAATGGCCTATTAGTATTTTGTAAAATGGTAAATTTTTCTGTATTTTGTTGTTGCTTTTGGTGTTGGTGTTTTTGTTGTTGCTGGTATTGTTTATTGTGTTCGTGGTGGACTGGGTCTAAACCTCGGTTGACCTCATCTGCCCATTCCGGGACGGGTTCCGAGGCCGGTTTCCCTGACATTTTGGACACTTAGGTGCCACCACATCTTCCCTACCACACCTAAAACAAAATTGCCTAGTTATGGGCTCGGGACAGTCAACAAAACTATGGCCGACCACCTTGCAGTTCCAGCACTTATAATTACTAGTAGACCGAATACCATCTACCTCGAAATCGATCAACGACAAATCCTCATCCGCACCTACCAATTCGCTCACCCTTTGCGTAGAACGTTGCTGGTATATTTGACGCTGGTTAGCAATTAGTCCTTCAGCTCTCCTCACCTCACGGCAAAATTCTGATAATGTTTTTACAGGCACCGAGAACATCATCTGTGCCAGCGATGGTTTCAAATTGCCTCTCATAATTTCGACTAGTTGCTCTTCATCGTATGGCTGCTGTTGTTGATTGCGTAATTTAATTACAGCGTTGTAGAAATCATCAAACAACTCATTAGGAAACTGCCTTCGATTTAGTATTTTCACTTGTATTTGGTGTTCTTGCTCGAAACGTCTATACTGGGCCAAGAGAGCTTTTTCTAATTCATCCCAGGTATTTATGTGAACAATCTTACGGTAGTCCCAATACCAGTCAAGGGCTGGACCCTCCAGTAGAAGATGAAAACTTCGCAACATCTCATTGTCGGTACAGCTATAGTCTCTTCTCAGAGCTCCCAGTCTAAAAATAAACTCTTGCACGTTCATTGTTTTGTTTGTGCCGTCAAATTTGACTCCCCATTTAGCCAACTTAAACTTGTCCAACGACTCGTGCCGCCCTGGCATGGACATAGCCAAATTGTACCCTGGCTGTTGTTGCGGCTGCGCGACTGGCACTGACCAGGCCTCCTGTGGATATCCAGGCTGAGATCCACTATACCGTTGGTAATTGGGCTGCTGGCCTGGCGCCGTTTGTGACCACACCTGCGGTTGTTGACCATATGGGTGAGCTGGCTGTTAAGCATACGGCAAAGGGTTTTGCGGAGGCATTACTTGCTGTGGCTGACCATACGGTTGTTCTAGCGGTTGTGAATATGGCAACTGACTTGGCTGCTGTCGCTGCGATTGTGGTAGCTGATATGGCCCTACTCCTGGCGTTTGTTGTGTATATGGCCCACCATTTTCTGTTCTATTTTGACTGACGGGCCCATAATTGGGAGCAGGCACTAATGGTGGTGGTTGCCTATAAGCCGGCAGTTCTAAATGTGCTGATGGTTGCCTATATACCGAGGCTTGTGCCTCCAATGGGGTTCTGGATGGCTGACGTGGTAACTCATGGTTACCAGGTGTTATGTTCGCTGGCTCCGTCGTTTGGCCGCGTGCGCCTTGCGACAGAATGAGCTGTTTCATCTCGTCTAGAGCTCGTTGAATCCTCTCATCAACTGATTTCATAAGCTGTACCTGGTGCAAGCCAACCGACGCTTCCACTAGATGTTGTAATTCGTTTGTTGGCCTCGGGGATTCTGTCCTATGGAAACCGAACACACTTTCGCGCACTTCTCTGCGTATGTTTTGAGCTGTCTCGCTAAGAAAAGGCGGGGATACTATCGGCTGATCTGCACTTTCGGAACTTACGGATAGATCGTGAGTCGCTCGGGTGCTAAAGACGGGATTGCCTGTCCTATAAGTTGTTGTCGTGGTGGTGGTACTGGCGGTGGGATTATTCAATGTAGTGATCGACACAATTGTAGGGGTATCGGTGCTACCTGTAACACTGGCTCTGGTGGTTGCCATGGCGTTATTTTGTTCTAACAAACGACTCGCACGACGAGTTAAAACCATTAAAAAAAACTAAAACTATATAAAAAATATTATTAAATTAAAAATAAATATACTATAATATTAAAATAAAAAAAAATAATCCAAAAGAATGAAATTCAGTACCCAAAATATAAAAAAAATTTTTAATTCTACCAACCTAAAAAAAAAATATAAAAGAAAAACACAACTAAAATTATTTAGAATAATTTCAACTTAAAAGATATAAAAAAAAAATTTTTAAATATTTCAATGAATAAAAAGTAAAACATGCGTAGCACAGAATCTTCAGTATCGTTTTTCCGGCAAAGTAAATAAAAATTCAAACTTCAACTTCCTCCAAAGAAAAACAAAACTAAAATAAAAAAAAAAAAAAATCTCAAAATAAATAAAAAAAAATTTTAAAAAAATTTAAAATATACGTAGCACAGAATCTTTCTCCGTGCTTGTAGGACAAAATAAATAAAAGTAGAACACACTGTCCTCCAAATAATCGCGCAAACTACTAAAAGAAAAAAATGTATGTACATATATGCGGGCGGTTTTTTTTCAGGGAAAATAATGCTTGCAGGCAAGATTTCGCAAATTAATTTGCTGATTTGTGTATAAGTATGACCTAATTTTTATTCTCTACTGGTTTCAGGAAATGCAGAGTAAAAAAAACAGAAAATGAAGGGGGGGAAATAAAGAAGTATTTGTCCTCACACTGCTCGGCTTCAAGGCGCATCTAATAGGCAGGACCTAGTTGCCCTAACACTTTAGGACTTCCCTGGATGCTTCGCAGTGAGATAGAAACGTAAGTTGCTAAACAAAGACTTTTGGGTTATATAAAAAAACTATGATGGGGGGGGGGGAAACTATCATTTCCTTACGACCCGAGCATTATCTCTTCTCCATTTAAACGTAAACAAAAACATTTTTGAGAGCCTCAAGTCGTCAGGAAATGAGAGCCTGATGAATCCATAATTCGGCCTGACCTTATTGCCCACACCATATGTCGCTACCAAACCGGACTAGTTGTCCTGCATCCGGGACTTACATAGGTGTGTACAATAATAGCCACTCAGAATTAAGGATTCACTTCTATTGCTTAGTGTAAAATAAAAAAATTAAAAAAATTGAATTATTAATTTAGCTGCTTCGCAGCAAATTAGGGACTCTTATTGGCAAACCTAATCGGACATACGCTACCAAAAAAAAATAACTCAAACAAAATTAAAATTTAATTATCTAGGCTATGGACCTACTTCGAGCCCCACGTTGGGCGCCATTTTTATAGTGGTGTATTGTTGTAGGACTGCCATCTGTTGGTATAAAAAATACAAACGGACAGAAACGAAAGGACAGAGTGGCCAGATTGCCAGCGGCGCTGGTATGCCCGCGTTAAAGCTCGGCTAAAGCTCGCCGGATGGGGTGGTTCTTGCCAGCAATCCGGACCATGGACACACACACTAACAAAAAAATTCATACCAGCTAGTTTGTGATTTAACAATTAAAATTCAAGGGCCTAAAGTAGTCCTGCATTTCCCTACCGATCATCCTTATACACAAATTATTTGCCCTACCGCTCGAGCTCTTCGTCTCGCCATGACGTCCTCTTCCTCGACGTCCCAAATCCAACCTGCAAAACAATATCTCCCCTACTTACCGCCAGCTCATTTTAATTTACTCTATCATCCCGTTTTAAAAAGGATAACACTTTTAATCATTTTCACTTCACGTTATAATACTTCATATTTATTGTTATTTTCTTTCATTTATAATTACTTTGTCTTCTGATTTGTTTCTATTATACAACTCTAATTTTGATTCCTGTTAGCTATTTCCGTTATAATTTTGCCGCTTATAAAATTTTAAATATTTAATAAAAAAATTTTGCTTTTAAAATTTTGAAATTGTATCGCCTAAGATAATTTATAACTTGATTTTTTTTTCCAGACTTAAAAAAAATGTTTGAGCCTCCTTGCCTCGGGAATGCATTTATAACGAAATTCCTTCACTCGCGTATTCTCCTTGAATTATCTGCAGAATTCCTTTAGAACAGATGTGTGTGTAAATTTTGTTGTCTATTGACCGCACTGGAAGTGATGCCACTGAACGGTTTTAGGTTTTCCAGTCAGTACGTAACGGTCCAACGTACGCGTAAGTTCGGGTATTATCTTGGCTAAATTTTACCACTGTATTCCCCTTCTTTTTTTTCCTTTTCCTTACTAATTTTTCTTTTCTTTTCTATCGGAGATTACATATATTTCTAGGGATCGTTCTAATCACCGAGACTGCTATTCTTCGTAGGCGAGAGCTCCCCCTAAGTAGACGCGCACTGGTGTATAAAATTGTCCACGCGTGTGGAACGATACTACCGTTAATGTCCCTAGCTGTTTGTGCAAAAATATATATATATATATATAACCTCTTCACTTATGTTTCTTTTGTATAAAAAAAATTTTTAGAAAAACAAAAAAAAATAGAGGATCTTGTCCGTCATACGCGGTTCGAGTATTTTTTTTTTGTCGGAAAACAATTATACCAAAGCACCCCAGGCGTGGTGGTGCTGTGCTGCTTCTCCCTCGCTGGGTGGAATCAGTGATGGTGTGGCTGGGCCTGACAAAGACTGTAGTAACTTCCTTTTGGTATGACTTTTTATTTATTTCTCAACGACTATTTTATTCAAAGTGTATTAATAGTTATGTGCTTTGCGACATCAACAAAAATTTTTCTTTTTTATTAAGCGGTAAGTTAATGAGCTTTTGTTATCTTCCGTCGGCCACGATCTCCACCTTTTTTCTCGTCATCCAAGCTCTAGCGCCAAAACAAATCTGTACCCGACATTTTCTTATTTCCACTTACGGAACCTCGCCCCGCTACCTCTTTACCTCTTCGCATCTCTCTATTTATTTATCTTTTATTTTCTCTTTCTATCTCTAGTGTCGTCCTTTTTTTCCTTTTCACCAATGCTGGTGTTGCCAACCATCTTTTTACTTAACCCTCTACAGGGTGCACACGACAATTCTTTACCTTAACTTCATTAGGGCCAAAATATGAATTGAACATTATTAATTTGTCAGCCATATCATTAATGGTAAAACTTTTTCCATTTCGATCAAATGTAGAACCGCTTCTTTGCACCAGCCAAACTGGAATAACATAAAAATAACTATAAAAATTGCAATAAAAAAATACATATGTACTTACTTTTGTTAACTCCTTTTCAATTTTTTCCTACATTTTCAATAATAAATTTGTGTGTGTGTTTTTTGTTTTTTTTTTGTATTTTTGTTTTACTATTTATAAATTATAGTTATTAAAATTTTAATTAATTTTTGCCGCTATAAAAAAAACAGCTGATGTCAGATGGTTTGTCACTTGAAAATAGAACTCGTTCTAAATACAAAATGTTATGTGTATTGTACACAGAGAAATAACACATGCTATTGTTTGAAGGTGCTCAGACTATATGTACAAATTTGACATGCGAAAAAGTGACAGTCCACCTGACAAATACACATAATGTGAACACAGCGTTAGCCTTCTTATCTAAGCTGGATTGATATGGTCATATATTCCACTTAATTTTTTGTATTTGGGCTTTTTTTGTTTATTATGCAAAATTAGCTAAAAAATGTTCAAATGCACATAAGCCTCGAAGTCGACTTTCGTTTTTTGTAACGTCCCTAACGGAACTTTAAGCTGGCATAACTTTTTTTTCAAAAATAGTTAATCTTTAAGTTTAAAACAAGTTTTAAAGTACTCCCAAAGAACTGCATTTTGCAAAAAATTTCATGAAAATATTCCAATGTGAACGCCAGCTGTGTCAATTTTAACAAGCAAATTTGCGTACGAAACGCAGGATTAGCCCATATTAAAATTGTTTTTGTGTGCATTTGAATAAATAATGACTCGTTATATTTTCTTTAAACTAAAGTAAATAAACCAACGTTTTTAAAAGGTAAAAATGTAACAATATACAAGTCATCGTAACGAACTTTATGGTGGTCGGCCCATAATTGGTCTTAGCTTCCATATGATCACTTTCAAAAAACACATTAACCTACATGCATACGTAGTATTTTTTAAATATCGATAACGAACCGATTACACAGATCAGTTATTTGTAACTAAACATTTTACTATTTACTATAAGATTATTGAAGACTCAAATACATAGAAATCACGGTAAAATATTTTATGATGATCGTCCCAAAGCATAAAATATAAGGGATGCGAAAAATAAACATTTTTATCAATAGAAAAGGTAACACAAATTGGATTCGATCACACCACTAATATGTATATGTATATGTGGGTGGTTGGTATATAAGATTCGGCACAGTCGACTATAAATTCTTACGAATATAATTTCTACTTTGTTTTTGTATTGAAATTAGTAAATAAGCACACACAATTTGGTTGAGGGCCATAGTTGCCCAAGCTTGATATACATACAAATGTATATGCACATATATATATGTATATATAAATATATGATTGTGTATGTAAAAAACCATATCCGTATATTTTTGTATGTATGTATGTACGAATGTATGTATGTATTTATGTGCATACATACAAATGTATGTATGTATATATTTCAGTGTCAGTTAGGGAGTCTCAGTTTATCTGCAAACAACAAAACATATTTTTCCAACTTAAATTCTATTTAAAATTAAAATTTTAACCCATTAATGCCCACTGACAACTGCAGATGTCAGCAGAGTTCTTGCGCTTTTTTATAATAATAATACAGAAATGAGAAATAAAACTAAGAAAACAACTGGTTTGATCTTTTAGACAGAAGATCGAAGATATTTTCACTTGGATCCCATATGACCAGTCTAAAGATATTCCCGACATTAAAGAAATCATGCAAACGTTAAAATCTCACCCAATAAAAATGGTCACGTAATTATACACAGAGCATCAATATTTACATGTAAATAATTAATAATAAATTAATAATAAATAGTTAAACAAATATAAATAAGGCTTGATGCTACTACCTAAACTGTATGTCATTTCATCTGTAGTTGCCAGGAGAAAACACCCGCCCACATATTCATTTTTGAGAAATTGCTGAACAAAGTATATTTCTTAGAAAATATTTACTCAAAAAAGCGTATCCACTTATTTTAGCACAAATTTGTTTAACGTTGTTTACACCTACAATAGTTTTGCAAGATCAAACAGCATCAAATATTTTAAAATTAAATATTTGTTGTGAGTTGTCCTAAATAAGTATAGTTTTTTTTAATAAATAAACGAGTTCAAATATATGTTATTTAGTTATTACGTCTTTTTTTGCAAATATGTGTTTTCTGTCGAAAGTCTTGGAAAAACTTATGTATATATAAACAAATGATTACATATATTAATAATCATAATTTACTATCCAACACGCAATCTGGTTTTCGTCAGAGTCATCGCTGCGTAACGGCTCTTGTGGCAAGCATTAGAAAATGGAAATAATAATTTATTGGTACTTCTTGATACGGTAGATCATGACATACTCATCCGAAAACTTAAACACTTTTTTAGATTTACAAACGCGTCAACCAAACTTATACTGTCTTATCTTTCAGAACGTACACAATCGAATTTACCTTTGGGCCAGTGCAAACGGTCTCTATTTGAATCCTCACAAATCTAAATGCTTTGTAATATGTAAAAAAAGCTTAATTCCCTCCATATCTGAGGATATTGTTTTAAATGGCGAGAAAATTGAAATTGTTAATAAAAATATAAATATATATTCGATAAAATACGTTTTTTTCAGTCGCCACGAAACCGAAATATTGTAATACCTCGACATAATTTACTTGTATCTGAATGACAGTTTTATGTGCATGCCGCTCGTCTTTGGAACAATCTTCCACAAAGTCAACAACTAAACAGAAATGCCAATAGTTTCAAAAAATTTTTATTAAATTTTTTTAAATAATAATTTATAATAGCTTAACTTTAACTCAATATTGTTATATTTACTTGCATCAAGTTTGTTTTGTAACGTAATACGCTCCTGTGCTATAAGTATAAGACTCAGTCTTGTTGTACAGGAAATGGAATCAATAAATAAATAAATATTTTCCAAGTGTGAACGTACCTTTAGCTTACATAGACCATGTGTTAAAAATTTTATCCTAAATTTCCAATTAAAAATCCCTGAGCATTAATGGGTTCAAATCAATAAGATACAAATTTAAAAAAAAAGTGATTTTTCATGTATGTATGTACATTATTCTGTGGGTAACGTTTTAAGCATTTTACTGTAACTTTAAGCATTACACATGTATGTACTACAATCAGGGGGCTAATTCTGGCAGTCGTGATCGAAATTGTTTTCGAATCGAAATTTATTTCGACAGTGCAAAATTTTCTAATGATGGTACTCGATACGAATCGAATCGATTCATTGCTTCAGTGTTGTAAAAAACTTAAATAAGTACGTATTACAACACTGAATAAAATAAAAGAAAATATAAACAAAAAACATATGGTTCTGCAAAAAATAACTCAAGTAAAAGCAAAATTTTTTAAAGAAGTTCTTTTAAATTAAAAATGGACCCAGTTATGTTTTTTTATTCTTCGTCTTTTGATTCTTACAAAATATGAATGGCATAATAAACACCTTCGTCCCATTAAGATTGACAAACAATGAGTAAGTATAAATAAGTACATACATACATACCTACATATGTATGTATTAATGTATGCATGTGTTTTTCTAGACTCAAAAGACGTTTTAGGCTCACAAAGCAAGCATAGCTAAAATTTATTTTTGAAATTTTTGACCTAAAAGTAATAAAATTTTTAATATTATGATATTTTTTAAAGTAAGTAACAAATTTTTTACTAACATTTTCTTTTTTTCTTCTGTTTGCTAAAAAAAAACGTTATTTCGAACGCTTCTTTGCTTACGAGTAAAAACTCGCAAGGTTGCGTTCGAATAATCATTCGTTATCGAATGCCATCATTAGACATTTCGATACATTTTATTCGCTATCGAATGAGAGAATCCCAAATGTTAAAAAATTCGAACGTTCGAATGAAAATTTACTCGCATACGAATGCGAGAATTAGCCCCCAGGGCTTTTAATCTGAAAATTCCCGGAAGTTTTACATTAGCAGTCCAAAGATTCTACAACCAATAACTTACTAAAGTCCTGTTCTTCTAGCTGTAATTAATGGGATAAAATAAATTTTCATTTGTTTTGGAAACATGAAAATTTTGTTTTGGGAAAACCCTAATGTATATAATGTGTTTATGTGCAGATATGTACATAGTGTGTTCTACACAGCATATAAATCAATTTGGTAAAAATTTAAATCTTGTCATGCAAAACTAAACAAACATCGTTTTGAATAAATTTATATTCCTACTCCTCAATTGTTGGTTGGGACTTGTAAAATGAATGTTCAAATCTCTTTTATTGCTCAACAATTCAATCATCTATGAAATTTGTTGCATTTAGCATATGTATGTGAATAAACGATTTGCATTTCAGAATAAGTTAAATTTTCTTTTTTGGCTTTATTAATACCTAAGGGATAAGTACTGATTTATACTCGTCTAGTAACACTTTGTCTATTTAAATCAACTACAGTCCATCTGTTCTCCATCCATCTGCCTGTTTACAGCGTCCTAGTGAGTATGTATATCCTTAGTAGTTAGTAACATTTTTAATTTTAATAAACCACAAATAAGAAAACCTAGACGTTGAATATTTTTTAGTAGTTTTTTGAGGCTGAGCTTATTTTGTATTACATATTTAATACCTACTCTTTAGTAAAGAATTTTCTTAAAAAATTGTCTTTGTTTTTATTAATTTTTTAAAATAAATATGGCACAAAACATTATAGGCAATAAAAGTTTTTGTTTTGGGGCATTAGCTACTATTAAAACAAATACACAAATAACATTTCAAAATTTCAAACATCTAGAAATTGCAAAATAATTAAATGTTTTTATTACTAACTTTTAATATAAATCCGTCACAGGAACCTATAGCCGATCACTTTATCCATTTAATATAAATTTATTTTTTCACAATTTGGATGCAGATTACCAAAAAGTGCTAGTGCATTTAAATAACGAACACTAAAGGGTTTCAATAAATTTGGACTGATAGCGAAAGCGTCATCGGCAACCAGAACATACGGAACTGGCTGATTTCTTGTTGGAAGTGGTTCTGGTGATGGCAAATTAAGATTGTTGTTCGTAAGAGCCTGATAAAAAGAACTCTTACGAAACACTCCACCGTCAGATATTCGGTCATTTGTTCCTACGTCGATGTATAAAAATTTGTACGCCGCATCAGAAATAGCCATGAGCACAAACTATGTGAACCTACAAAAACATTCAATATAAATAAAAAGAAATTTAATTTAGGAACTATTGCAATTCGCACCTTTATAGTTATAGTATATGCTACCAGAATGTGGTGGTGCGTTCCTCATGACATGTTTCCCATCTATCGACCCGATACAGTTCGGAAAATTCCATACGTATGAAAACTTTAGAGACGCTGCTTTCCATTCCTCTTCAGTGGATGGCACCTAAGTTTAAACCCAAGCAATATTTCTTATTAATTTTAACTTTAAGTACTCCGGCTGCAACACATTATAAATTGCATCGCAAACTTCTGGAACAATAACTGAAATAGTATTAAATGGAATACGAAAAACTTATTGAAGTGATCTGCAGCGTTCAGCTAAACGTTCTGAGGCAGAAATTAGTTCGCGAAGCACTGTTGTTCTTTTTGTTGTAATAGGTGATACTAATTTGAGCTACAGATAAATGACAAAAATAGAAAAATAAAATAAGAAATAAAGGGTTGAACTTACCAAAAAATTTAAATCCTTTGAATTCATGTGTAAAAAGTTTTTATAGAGTGCAGGTGTCTCTGACTCCAGTTCTTTTAACAATTTTGCGCAACAACCGTTTGCGTCTACGTACCCAATTCCGTACCCATTGTCTTCCCGTTTTTTTTCTTTAATAGTCTCCAGAGATGCGCCTCCACAACACATATACATGAAAATAAAGTTAACAAATATGTGAAAATTTTACTGACATGATATGTAATTTGTCTAATTTTTATTTAAGAACTAAAAAAATCCACAGCAAGAATTCGTTATTGGACTCCCATTAATTAATGGCTTCAATTCGCTTAATGCCTTATATTGAAGTTTACAATGCTGTGCAGTTCTTGGGTCAGTAGTTAAAATGAGAATGCAATCTATTTAATTTTAGCCCAGTATTCAATTAGGTAAGTTTATATACATATGTATTAGAGGTCTGCACAAATGTATTTGGCAGCCAAATGAGTGTTGTGTGTGTATTTTATTTTCAATTCAAATGTGTAAAACAAATGAGAGCTAGTCATTCACGTTCAATCATTTTAAATGAAAGATCAACACAACACCGTTCATGAAAAAGTGAAACACATATGTATATTAACACTAATTGTGTGTGCGTCTCAATTATATTGTATTGCTTGATAAACTTAAATTCATACATCTCACAATAAAAAAAAAACCTGTGTGAAGTTAAAAATCACACAATTCTTTCGTGTGTTTGTTGTGTTTCTTATTTTGTTAAAATTGGGTTTTCCCCTATTTAATAAATTTCCCTAACGTTCTTTGTTTTGATACGGGCGTTTACTAAGTTGTTGTGTTTCGGTTGCCCAGCAGTCTTGTTTTTCTTTAGTTTGGATTTACATAACTACAATTGTATTTACTCGTGTAAAACAGCATTTTTGTTATTTACAGTTGAATCAAATATTTTTCTCACAACACTCACATAATGAATTGAACGCTTTACACAACATGTTATTTCTTACACACAATAAATTTTGTGTGATTCTTAAATCACACACTACTTGCTAGTTTGATGTGTGAATTCACGTATCGTTTAATCGCACACATGCATACCTCTAATATGTATGTATTGTATATACAATGAGCGTTTCACTCTAATAGCAAAATTTAAACATCGAATTATAAAATCTCAATTATAAGGCGGCACACAATTTTCTAAAACAATTTAAGCTGAGTCGAAATTGTTATTTTCTTAACAATTTTCATTAACTCCGAGCTGTTTCTACTGAATTGATTTGTATTAATATAAACAAATTCATATAATTTGCAAAAGTATTTGACAACAAAATTATAGAACGTGTTAAAGGATTAGATTCTTTGATCCACTTTATGCAAATGCATACAGCCTTATGCCAAAAAAAAAAACAGCTTAACACATGCTGGTAAACCAATTCTTTAAAGTATCATGCAAAACGTTATTTAAAGCGATAATAAAATCAAATAATTTAAAGCAGCCTACTTTGCAGTGACGTTACAAAATTTCAGCGTTTTAACAAATTTGGTTATTTTTAGTATCAAGTAGGGATGAAACGATACCACAATGGTATCGATTTTTTTACTCGATATGGTATCGGTCACAAAGTATCGATACCTACTCAGTATCGTAAAAAAATATCGAAATTTACTTGTATCGGTCAAAATAAACCTAATAATTTTGTGAAAGCAAATGAAAAGAGTTCGTGTTTAAAATTCAATTTTATTAAAAACAAAAACAAAAACTTAACAAAAACATAAGGACAAGTAATAGATAAAATAAAAAATACAATTCGTGAGATCAAAAAATTTACATATTGTAAATATGTACAAACTTATTACATATTATGTATATATATTGAAATTAAATATTTTATTTTTATTAAATAATTTTTAAGCTTGGGGTCACTTTTTGTTTTTTTATAAAAGATTTTTTATTTTTATATATAATTAACTCAATATTTCGATTTCCTTTAGTAATATTCTTCAGGAGTTATTTTATTTTAATATTTAAAAAATACCAATTAAAAATTGGTATTGGTATATTTGAAGCATTTTTTGCAACAAGCATTTCTATCATCCTTTTTGGTGAAAAATGCTCCAACACTTGATTTTGTAGGTGCCATTTTTACAAATTTTATTCATACAATAAATTTTTTATTCTTTTTACAGAGATCACAAATTTTGTTTAATGGCGCCACTATATTAATTGTTTTTGTATGTAACGAGTACTTTTGACCGATACGAGTACTTTTTAGCGATACCTACTTGGTAGTTGGTAGTAAAATATCGATACCAAAAGTACTTGATATCGCAATAAAAGTATCGATATGTACTTGTATTTACTCGTATCGTTTCATCCCTAGTATCAAGACGATGCTACTGACCTAATTAGCCTGACAGTCAGCTGAAATTGTGCCAAAGTCTCTCGCGTTTTAGCGAAACACGCTAAAGAATATATAAATATGCCATCTCCTCTTCAGGAAGAACCAAAATCGGCAAAAAGATTCGCATTGGGAGCAATGGAGGATAAAAGTTAATGACCAGAAATGCACACATATAACTTTTACATTGCGTAGCGAATCATGTTCTCCTGATTATACGAATAACCAAGCAATAACACAACAATGTGAAGTTAAATACCTCGGTATACACCTCGATCGTCGCCCTACATGGAAATCCCATTGATTATGCAAATTATATGGTGTTATGGAATACAGCTAATAGGAACAGCCTCAAAGACGCTAAAACAAATTGCTACGAATGATCACAAATGCCCCCTGGTATATAAAAAATTTCAATATTCAATATTAAAACTGAGATTCAAAAAAATGCAGAAAACACTTAAAAAAGCTTGAAGAACACCCATTAGCCCGCAATGTATTGAATAATAGTTCCTTTACTCGACTAAGAAGAATAGATACAGCGGATTTAAGCCGAAGTCAAGTAGGAAAAATGCCTACTTAACATACATAACCAACAATGGCCAAAAAATTTTCGTCCGACACTGGCTGGACAAATAATTAAAATTTTTTTGATATAAGACTTCAAAAATTTATTGTTAGTTCGTTTTTAATGATGATACAATAAATAACCAAAAGTAAGTACATAGTCGTTTGCGCAATTAATGGCTGCCATATAAAAATTAATTATATAATGAAAAATATAATAATAATTATAATATAAACATACAAAACTTTATAGTGTTGAACTTACAATCAACCAAAGAAAATAAAGCACGTTTTTATACCCTCCACCAACACAATTTGGTGTGAATGTGCAATGTCCGTCGGTTTGTCTGCCTGTCCTGTCTGTCCTGTGTAAAACATTTTCACTTCCAAAAGACAAATATCTTCCCAAAATATGGCTTAATGACAAATAAATGCCTATAAAATTGGCATATTAATACAAAAAGTAAAAGAAGTGTCATGAAAAAAGAAAACGCAAAAGGAAAATTTTGTTTAGTTCGGTCCATGTTTGACCATAGACCCCATTTAAAGTCCATATCTAAAATTCACTTAAATACGTATAAATCTGGTATAAATATTGTTACTAGGTTAAAATTCAACACAAATAATCCTTATAGATATATAAATTGTTTTACTAAATTTTATTATGGTCGGTCCATAGTTGGCCATAGCTCCAATATAAGGAACACATCTCAAAAAGTCAGTCCAACAAACCAAAACGATTTAGAAATAACTTATAACAAGCTTACTAGAAAAGTGTTGTGATTACAATTACAAAAGACTTGTTAAGAATAGTTTTCATTGATGTTTCCCAAGCGTTCGACAAAGTCTGGCTGAAGGTTTAATGCATATAATAAAATTAGCTCTGCCTGCTAACACCCACAAACTTATGAAAAGTTATTTATATGATCACAAATTTACAATCAAAGAAGGCGATTTTTTAAGCCCCGCTCAGCCAATTGAAGCAGGAGTACCCCAGGGTAGCATACTGGGTCCTACTTTATATTTAATTTATGCATCCGACATGCCGTCAGCCCCCAAAATCCACACGTCAACTTTTGCAGACGATACAGCCTTTGTCAGCGTCCATAAGGACCACCAAGTTGCATCACGGAATTTGCAGAATTATGTTTATAAACTAGAGAATTGGCTAGAGCTTTGGAAAATCAGGGTAAATGACCACAAATGTATTCATATAACTTTCACATTGCGAAAAGAAACTTGCTCGTTTATCAAAATAAATAATCAAATTATTCCTCAACATAATGAAGTCAAATACCTCGGCATTCACCTCGACCGCCGTTTAACTTGGAAGTCTCATATTGAAGCGAAACTTACTCATATAAGATTAAAAGCAGTGCAATTTAAATGGCTAATTGGCAGAAATTCTTCACTAAAGTTGGATTGCAAACTATTGTTGTACAATGCAATACTAAACCCAATCTGGTGTTATGGAATTCAATTATGGGGTACGACCTCAGCATCAAATATTGAAACAATTCAAAGGGGTCAAAATGAAATTCTACGGATAATTACTGCAGTTCCATGGTATGTTAAAAATTCTCGAATCCACAAAGATCTAGGCGTGCCATTAGTAAACGTCGAATTTACAAAATATGCGTCAAAGTACGTCAGCAAACTTGAACACCATCCAAACCCACTTGCACGAGACATCCTTAACTTTAGTGGCCACAATCGGTTGAGAAGGAGGGATACCCTTGCTTTAACTAAAGCGCAAAACAGATGACTGGATCAGTGGATGTAAATTTGTTTGTAGTATCATAATATTTTGTCTAGCACTGGCTGGACTTATTATTTTCTTTTAGTATTAAGATTCGAAAACTTATTGTCATTTCAGCATTTGAAGATTCAATAAATAAATAAATGCTATTAAAAAAAAAAAAAAAAAAAAGAATAGTTTAATGATGAAAACTGAACACTTGCGATAATGTTACTTGTATATAATATACAGTAATCTTTAAAGTCTAATTATAACATAAGCCTACAGAAAAATAGTTTTCTAATCATGTTTGTAATAAGCTTACATTGGTAATATTTTTGTAAACTTAAAAATACAACCTATTAATAATTTTACACTGTACTACGGTAGTAAATTTTTCCATAAGAATTTTATTTGGTTTTAATTTAATAAAATATTATTTAAACATTTGTAGTATCTGTATGTCATAAAACATTTAAAATTTATATGCTATCATTATTTTTCTTTTGTTTGACCACATTGTTTTTTCGGAATTTTTGCATATTGAAAAAAGATTTCGTTCTTCGTAATTGCAACATCTGTAAAAAAGTATATTAATCAAGAAATATCTCGATAATTATTGAACGTGTAGCAGTGCCCTATGACACCAAAGCATTTTTTCTTGTCGGTTTTAAAACCAATACTGACAATATTTGTTTCTATGACACCCCTGAATATGTTGGTTAACAAAATAAGTGAAACATTTTACTTATTTTGAATATGCGCCAACAGTTTTTTGTGAAATTGCGACTTTTGGCAACCGTAAGCAGTTCTTTTTCCCTAAAAGAAATAGTTTCATTTAGAGCACTCTTACTTATGAAAAAGTATTTTTTCAACTCACAAATGTTTAAATTTAAGTGACATATTCACAATAAATGTTTTAAATTAAAATATTTAATTCCTTTTTTTAATTGTCCACTTTTTAGAACACTCTTCACTGACAAAAAACACAAAGACTGAAAACTTTAACTAATGAATCTAAATTGAGGTACATGCACAATAATGGTATTTCATTCTCAGAAACACTTACAAAACTATTATCTAAACAATTGTATAGCAAGTATTATTGTAGAAACAGTTGTCATGTAAAGCATTTTTAAAAAACTATTTAAAAACTTTTATTTTTTTGTACTTTATACAAGCAGACTTACAAATAGTTGTATAAAATCTCTTATGATAAGCTTACTATACAATATAGTTACATTTTGCTTAAGAATTTGTGAATTTCGGTTCATATTTGGTTATATTCACCATATGAAGCTCTCTTTCGAAAATCACTTCAATACTAATGTATCTCTTATAAATAACGATACCAATTCAAAAATTTTACACGGAGCATTTCAATATATGCCAAAACCAAACTGCTGGGTTTTGAAAATATCAGTCCATATTTGACCATATCCCATTATAATTTCCACTTTCGAAAATCACTTTAATACTAATATGCACCTTAAATGTACTATTATTATATTAAAATTCAACGTGGGATATCCTCAGATCGGGCCATGTTTTGGGATTGTTCACATATACATACGTAACACTTCCGAAGAACAAGTCAACCCTCAATTCTTGTAGATAACGTTATTGAGATGAATTTCAACAAAAATACAAAGAAATAACGATACTGGATACTGGATTTAGAAGCTATTTGTCTTTAATTGACCCGTTTCTACTATGCAACCCATATATATCGGGATGGAATGAAACAAACGGGAAATGTTATATCGGTAAAAAAGAAGTTATACCTGTTCCGGCGTTTCGCTGGGTCACGTCTATGAATCGAGATATATCTATTTGAAGTTAGTAACTATTATATAGGGGAAATTGTTACCGTTGGTGATATTTTTTTTAACATAACTCGAGAACCACTAGTCCGATTTTGCTGAAACAAATTTAAAAAAATTAGGAATTCCTTTAATTTTATTTGGAGATTATCTCACATTTTATTCCAGAACCCACGTTCTACTGGACTAATTGGGCACATTTTCAATATTAAACACATTCGATCATAAATTTTTTCTGCCTCGTCATTTCCTGAATTGCTGACTTGGCTTTTATATCCCTTTCATGATCAGGACCATTATTTTCGATAATTTTTCTTCACACATGCAGGTTATAATAAATTTAATGATATTAAGATATTGTTACATAGACAATTTGTTATTCTGGTAACTTTGAAAAATTAAATAGATATTGTTAAATCAAATTCCATATGCCAGTGGATGCAGATAGCTACTTATAAACAATATGTAGTTATATAATAATTGTAAATAATATGTAAAAATAATAATACAATCCAAGTGTTTTTGTTTTTAAACCAATGTAATGAATTGTTATGTAAATTATTTTAGTATTTTGAAATGGATTCAGTTGTAATATTTAATTCTGTGTATAAATGTAGGATCACACAAGGAAAATATTTGACGAAAGTAATATAACTACTACTTCGAAAACTTCCTTTATTTAGGACAAGTCACAACAAATATTTAGTATTATTGTTTTTGATGCTGTTTGCTCTAAAAACTTAAAACAAACTTGTACTAAATATGTGGTTAGGCGTTTTTTATTAAATATTTGCCTTATGTGAACCTTTCCTAACGCATAGAATTATACTTAATTTTTATGTTCTACAAAATATTTTTTCAATAAACACTGTTGTAATATTTACAGACATACATAAATTTTACACAAAAATAAATTTAAAAATACGTTAGAATTTCAATAAACCAAAATGGAAATGCTGAGCGGGTGGTTTATTAGAATTTGTTAGCCTGTGTGTGTGTATATTTGAATATTTGTACGAACCTGCACATTAAAACAACTTAATGTTTACTCTCTAAAATTGCCTATAAAAAATAAAAAGGTATAAAATGGATAACGTGCTTGTTTTAATATTAATGTTAATTTTTATATGCAGAGTAAAAGAAATTGGCTCATTTATGCTACAATAAAGTCAATAGTCAATAAAGATTAATTTATGTATTTACTTCGTACAGTTAATTTTGTTTGTTTTTTTTTAGAACTTTTAAAATGTGTTTAGTTTATATTGTTCTACTTCTCTATTACATACTTTATTTAAAAGCATTCAGACCAAAATATGTTTAAGCTTTGATTCAGTTTTTAATTTACAGGCACGTGGTTTTTTAATAGAATTTGTCGTAATTCATACAATTTTGGCAGAAATTATAATAACAGCTGACGTAAATAGGTTTTAAATATAAACCAACATTTACTGGTTTTGAAAAACATTTCCCACCTGAAAATCTAATAAATATCGTTCTTTAAATGCAAAGAGATTTATTTCTTATTCAATTTGTGTGCATATTCAACACATTTTGGGTGTTCAAACATATTTGAATATATTTTTTTCAATTCTAGTTTTTTTTGTCAATTTTATGTTACGCATATGTGCATTGAGTTCAAAGACTTTTTAATATTTAGTGTAAATTTAATCCAGCAAAGAGTGCATTACAACCACTATCGATTTGACAGTCACTAGTGACTTACAACCACTCACACAGTAAATATTTTTTTATTTTAAGTTTTTATATTTGGTCCTTCGACCTGATCAGTGCCATGGAAATCACTTAAGCAGTTAGGAAGGACGGGCTTATAAATCCACCAGGAGCGCTGCTAAAGTCCCCAAAGCGGGGAACCTCGGGTATAATATAAACGATTCCAATTCTTTCTTTGCGATCCATTAGGTTATTACCAATAACGGATCTAAATATTCCCGATTTTCTCTAAATATTTTTTTGCTGATTAATAACACTTTTGTAAACTTACTAAAAAAAAAAATTGTTTAAATGTCAGAGCAGAGTCAAAAGTTATATGTATTTCAATTTGAAAAATTTAAAAAATGTGATTTTTGGCCATTACATAAAAATTTACTCTTATGCTAGATTTACACGATTGAAATTTTCTTCAAAATTGCTCTTCAAAATGCTTCAAACTCGTGTAAACAGCAAAAATTATTATTCGCGAGTCGCTGGCGAATCATTATTCGCGAATCGTTATTCGCGAGTCGCTGGCGAATCATTATTTGCGAATCGCTGGCGAATCATTATTCGCGAATCGCCTGACCATAGTTTAATGATCGCACGCGATCAATCGCCGCGATTATACACAACTCAACGTCGATTCGCGGGCGATCATTAGGCGATTGAAAATGTTTGCAGGGATTATATGTATTGTATGTATTGGCTTGTACAACAAAAAATACTGAACAAAAATTACTTTTCATTTAAATGTATTGGTGTTTGTTCTTACATAAGCAACTTTTGGGCACTTCTGATGTAGATAATCCGCTTGACAAGATACCGTCATATTTAAATGAGAACACAGTTTATCAATGTTATGGACAAACATTCAAATCATTCAACGAATAACCACCACTAAATGTTATCGGTTTAAATGACTCACAATTACAGGCTTTTGGAAAAGCTTTAAGGCAACAATTTACCCCCATACCAGGTACTGGAAAAACTTATCTATCTGTACAAATATAAAATTAATGATGTGGTGGAACATTCTCAGATTAATCCCAAATTGAAGAGACTGTATTATTTAATTAACATAGAATTTAAAAACAAATTTCAAAGTTTACAATTAAAACACAATTTATTCACTATTGTTTTCTGTTTTTATCAATTTTTGTATGTTTGTTTTCTTTATTTTATGCCACATGTTTTTGACAGTAACGAAGGAATTACACAAACAAAAATGCCTGTTGGGCTTGCCTTGTTGTAATTGTTGTAGCAATGATGTCACCTTGTAAATTAATTTCACCATGGACTGAAAGTCTTTTTTCAGGTTAACATATGTACATAGTTGATTTTGGAATTCAATATGATATCTGAAAGAGTTGGCAGGTTATAAGCTTCATCGTTGAGGTTTTATAACACTTAGCCTAAATGTCAATAAGAAGGCTAAATGTGATAGGACCTAAGGGAACCCCTATTATAAAATTGTACACATTTTCTATTGTAGAACAATATCTATAACTTTTAATTTTTTTTGTGGAAAATTAATGAGTAGAATAAATATTTAATTAGTCCCCATAGAATTAATTTAATTGAATTGCTCTTATAATTATTGTTTTGAGTATTAGTATTAAAATCATTAGAAACATTTACATATATGTATTTATAGACCATTCCAACTTAAACTTGTGAAGGATAATTTTTGGTAATTTAAAAGTTTATTTAATTGATTCAAATCGCATATTTTCAATATTTTTAAACTTTGTAAATATAAAATGAATCTAGTAGAAATCTTCAAGTTTTAAAAAATATTTATTTGCATCGCACTAGTCGTTTTGGAGTATTTGTGTCTATATTTCTTGAAAGACTGAATAAGCCACACGAGCATAACACGTGTTGTGGATTTATTTGCACGAGTATTTATGGCAGACAATTGAAGATGTATTGAATATCCCAATTACATGCAATACTCCTTGAATACATATGTTTGCCTTTAGAGAAATCCACAGAATAAATACTTGTTATGTCAGTGTTTCAGTAATTCATTTGGCTTACAAGAAAAAGCTATTAACTTTGTTATCTGTTGCCTTGGGTTTTAATAGAAGAAAAGTTGAAAGAAAAGCACAAATTTACAAAAATAAAATAATAAGAAACAAAACGAAGCAAATGTAATAGATTTTCCAAGTATTGACTTACATTAAATAAGAACTTATTGTTAATGGCACCATGATTTTGGTTTAGAACAATTTCGATTAACCGACCACCCTTTCCATTCCACAACACACCCTCACGCGCACACATTTGGATCAATGTTCTACGTGTGGCTGAATGCGACTGTGAGTAACTAACTGACTGACTGTCTTCAACGCAACATCAAACTTGTATTTTAATGTCGCAACATTAACTTGCCATAATGTTGAATTTGATGTTGATAATGGTAATGAAGATTATAGAAATGATGTTATAATTTGCAGCCAAATGTATTCAATTGCCGACAATAACAACAGCAACGGCAAAACGCACAAATAACAAGTAAGAAAGTATAGTCGGTCAAGCCCGATCATATAATACCCTACACCCAGTGTATGTATAAAACTGTTTTTCAGAAATGGGCGTTATATGGGAGATATAACCTATTGTGGACCGATCATCCAAAAATTTAGTGTCATGATATCTGCGAATATAAATATTATATGTGATAAACTTTATCTCGATATAAATGCTTTTATCGATTTACGGAGCTTAAATTTAATTACGGAGAGGGTCTTATATGGGAGTTTCGAATAATTATGGACCGTTATTTCTGTATATAAAAAATTTAATTTTATTTGGATACCAACATTTTTTAGAAATTTATCACGTTAAAGTGGATTTCGATAGTGGGCCTTATATGGGAGCTACGACTCATTATGGACCGATCATCATAAAATTCTACCATATTATAGTATACATACGAAACATCTATGTGTTCAATGTTATTTGGATAACGAAATTTTTGAGCTCCTTATAAAGGAGCTACGAGTAATTATTAACTGATCCGCACAAAATTTGTAGATGTGATTTAGCTTCATGAGTAGTAATCATTTGTGGTGAAATTTGTTTGGATACTTGCATAATTCAAACATTAATGATCGGTAAACCCCAATTTCGAGAGGACATTTGTATGGGGGCCAGGTTAAATAATGGACCGATTTCCACCAGTTTTAGTCCCATCCATCCTTGGGCCAAAAAAATATCATTTACCAAATTTTATCGAAATATATTCAAAATTGCGACCTGTACTCTGCGCACAAGCTTTACATGGACAGCCAGCCAGCCAGCCAGACGAACGTACGGTCGGACATCGTTAAATCGATTCAGAAAGCGATTCTGAGTCGATCAGTATACTTTAATTTGGGTGTTGGGCCAATATTTCTGGGCGTTACAAACATCAGCACAAATCCAATATACCCTCCCCACTATGGTGGTGTAGGGTATAAAAATGGACAGGAAGCGATTCATAACAACGTAGCGTAAGAAGATGGCTCTAAAACAACAAATATAGGAATACATACACACACACACAAACATTAACAAATAACTCCAACCCCAGACCAGGATCATCATGTTGAGGAAGACATTAGACACAAATCCTTGCAGACATTCAAGCATACATATACAAATCTACAAGTATACATTAGGAGGCTCTATAAGTAATAAGTTTATTTACACAGTTGTACCATGAGGGAACGTCGAGGTAATCAAAATTTAGGACCAGATTATGAAACACTGAAGAAATATTTATTTAAAAATTGATTGTATGTAGTTCACTCAATTTTTAAATATTTTTTGAATTGTTGTCATACAAAAATTTCAAAATAAATTTTTTTCCGTGTTTATGTTATAGACTTTTTGTAAAGTCTACATAAAGCGATTCCCAACACAGTCAATATAATAAATTGGACCTAAAGAAACAACGCCATATCATTATTTTGCCCACTCCTTTTTATCTAATTTCCATATTTCATTGGTGTACTATTCGTGTGAAGTATTCTGAATCTTTACCCAGTTTGAACAACAGATTTTATCAATCATATTCGATATAGCAACCAAAGATATTGAATGTCTTATTGAGGCCACCTGCTCTCATTTTGAGTAAAGAATAATAACTATGTATACAGTTGTTAAGTGCCTAAACTGGACCAGGTAAGAGAAACAATTGGGTTGAGTATTCTACAAGAAGTAATAGTAGAACAACTAACTTCCATCCTATTCAACTCCTATTTATAAATCGAATTCGATCTCACAAACGATCACCGGATGCCGCCATGTTCTGTGACGAATACTAACTAAACAATACAACGTTTTTTAAGACGTGTCGGTGAATAAATGCAACTGAGAAGACATCTCTTCAAGAAAAAAAACACCAACTTGGTCTTCACCAAACAGATTTTAGAGAATAAAGCTTAATTAAATCTTTCTGGAAATAGTTCCATTGCTTCAAATATTTAGTATTTCCCCGATAGTACCGACATCACATCGCTATGTTTGTTGTGCATTACAGAAGTTACAAAGAGTTAGAATATACATTACATATATTGTTGCCACTGAAAAAATGTTTGATCCTACCAAATTTATATCAAAATACTTTCAAATTTGTTTAAAAACTACCAACTACTTATATACATACACATACATATAACCAACTTACAACAAAACAGTGATACCACTCAATAAGCATTTTGGCTGGAATTCAAGTTGAATTACATTTGAAATCCAGTCACAATTTCCAGTAATGACTTACAGTTGAACCACATTTGAATTCAATATCGAATCCAGCAAAATTGAATTACAGTCGAACAAAAGAATACATTTACAGTGTAATTCCAGCCTTAAATAACAGTGTGATTCCAGTTGAACCAAACCTATTTTTACACTTGAACCACTTTTGTAAACGTCAGTTTTGACGAATCTGGTTATATCTGTGAAGAAAGAGCAATTTCGTTTCTTTTTTCTTTTGATTATTTTTTTAGAACATAAAAATATTGCAATAAAATATTATCTTCTTCCGCCATTGTTTACTTTATTTTGAAAAGTAATACAATGTACTTATATAAATGTTTCTAAACGTTTATAGGGTTGCAAAGTATTAAGGCCCAACTATAATATGCATAAGCGAGCTTAAGCAAATTGCAAAAGTTAACGAAAAGACTGTCAAATGCATAAGCAGTTCAGAGCTAACTTTTAGGTGGCTACAATGACTTTGAAACTTTTTGTCCACAGTTGCTCATTTATGTTTAAAAAAATGTTTTTATTTTAACAAAAAGCCATTAAATGACTATATTTTATAAATATTATTATATTATTTTATAATTAAAAGAAAACTACGTACCCGAAACGCATAATTTTTCCTTTTTTTTAATTTATCGGCAAAAGTACTAAAATGTACAGCTGTGGCAGCACTAAATTGTAAATAATAATAAACGTTTACATATGTTTTGTTAATTTTCGTATTGTGTTTGCAAAAATGGAGAAAAAACTTAAAAATTTAAATAATATAAAAATATTAAAGTTAGCGCTTGAAGGCCTGTGCACACCAAAAGAAATAAGTGAACTACACTGTAAAAGAAGAAGACGCTCTTGTTCTGTCAGAGAAATAAACCACGACAGAAAGACATTTTTGTTAAAATAAAAAGGGTCTGTCCCTCTTATTATAAAGGCACTTATTTTTTCCGCATTTTCTATTAAATTTAAAATAAAAGTATTTTCTTCTTTCTCCATTTTGTTAAAAACACAAACAAACAACAGACAGCTGATTCCGTACGGAATATGCGATCAGTTTCGCTTTTTGCTTAAGCAAATGACAGTTGAAAAACTTAACGAAAAGTTTCGTTAAGTACATTATAGTTTGCCACATACAATTTATATGTATTCGCAGGGTTGCTTAAGCTAGCATATGCACATTATAGTTGGGCCTTTAGTATTCAACATATTTAAGAAGTAACTACACAATGTATCAACTTGGTATTAATACTGTATTGATACATTGTAAATATACGTTTAGGAAGTCAGCCATACTTCTGCGAAATAGATAAATCTAGAAATTGAAAAATTTCTCTGAAAATTTAATTATAAAATCATCATCATCACCGCCGCCAATGATTTGCATCAACTCTGTGCCATTATTAACATATGCTTAAAACAAATTTGATATTGTTTTATAACAAACTTCAAACAGACTGGAAAGAGGATGGATTTCAAATGTAATTCAAGCTTGGACTCACACTGGAATTCCAACATTGGAATTCACAAAAAATTTGTACTTATTAGGCACATTAAAAAGTGTGTTTAAAGTTTTAAACAATTCGCACAATGTATTACTTGAGTTTCATTTGATCTAAAGATACACCTCAGATGGAAGGGAGCTGATACAAAACTAGTTCCAAGATCATACACTATACAAGGAAGGATTTTGGCACTTTAACATAACGTTGGACTATGAGGTATTAAATTGATACAATCTGTAAAAGGTCTCTGAACTAACCCACACGAATATTGGACATCAGTCCTAAATTGAATTTAAACTAATTGATAGTTAACGAAAATATATTAATCAGGGGTGTCATAGAAACCAATATTGTCAGAATTGGTTTTTAAATCGACAAGAAAAAATGCTTTGGTGTCATAGGGCACTGCTACACGTTCAATAAATATCGTGATACTAGAAATATCTCGATACTAGAAATATCTCTATACAGAAATATTTCGATATTTATTGAACGTGTAGCAGTGCCCTATCAAAAGACAATCAAATCCACCCAAAACGGCAACTCTGCTTACATAAACATCAATTTGTGATACCTTTCCAGGCATCAAATTTCTCAACTTTTTATATATCTCGTTATTTTATTTTCATATGTCCGCTCATGTGTGGTTTAAAGACTAAACACAGACAACACACGAATACCTACAGATACATTTACTTTTTTTTAACGAAATTTCCGCTTAAGATAACTTAGAAACCATTCTACAAAATTAGTTATTGGAAAAAGCCATTAGATGGGTGTGTGCTGTATGTTTCCTATGCTGTGTGGAGACTGTTGAATTTATAAATTTTAGTTTTGTATCTGAATACCTACGAATACTGTGCAAAAAGTAAAATACGTAAATTGAAAGACATAATAATCATCCACATAAATAAAATAAAATAAAAAAAATTTTAATAGCCAATGTTAAACTTTATTTAATACTTAATTTAATTGAAAACTTAATCTAACTATTTTCATAAAGAAACAAAAACGTAAAATTAATGTTATTTTTTGTTAGTTTTTTTTTTAAAAAAAAGTTTTATAACTTAAATTTTGCAATATTATAAACGTAAACGAATGCATACAAACATGCAAATATTTACACACTCATACAGTGTGAAATACTTGAATAGGAAAAATAAAAGTTTTAATGAAATGTATTGTATTTTAGATATATTTAGAAAACCTGATTCAGTAAAACTAATGAAACGTTTGTCTAGAATATTTTTATGAAAATCAGAGTTTTTAAATATTTGTATGGATTGGACTTGTGCTAATGTTTGTAACGCCCAAAACTATTAGTTAACACTCACCTTAAAGGCTACCGATCGACTCAGAATAACTTCCGTCGAGGACAAATAAACCGTCTGCGCAAAGTACAGGTCTCAATGTTGAAGATATTTTGATTTTTGGTATTGAAATTGGTTGCAATCGGTCCATTATTTCAACTAGCCCTCGGTAGGTGTTATTTAAACATTTATGATGATAGGTTCATAATTAGGTTCATAAATATGTTGGGTATTATACGGTGGGGCTTGACCGACTCTACTTTCTTACATGTTCTGTTTGTGATTTTAAGACAAATTTTCTAGACAAATGTTTTATTAGTTTTACTGAATCAGGCCTATAGTCTTGTCAAATAAGAGATTAAGCCCCCATTGGATTTCCATTTTATTATTTTCACACACAATTGGTTGCATTTGATATCAATAAGAAATATATTTTTCTTGAGATTTCTCAGATTATATTGGAGCTTTGGTCAATTACAGACCGATCCACACAAAACCAGAAACATTTATATTTATCTATAGAAACTTATTTGCTCATAACGAATTTCAATTTTATGCTAACATGAAATAGATTTATGCAGAAAACATATTTTATTTGATTATTAATGAAAAAGTACAAAAAATATATCGCCGCAGTCTATTTTTAAAGACAAATTCTCGATAGGATTATTTCTGGTGTTTATTTTAATTTTCTAGTATTGCTGATGACAGAGGTGACAGGCAACAGTTTTCCATATTGTGAAATGCGAAAGCGTGAAATCACACGCACGATTTTTATATGGCATATAAAACAAATTCGCGACGCAATTTAAATTTTAAATTGTTATCTTAGGGTTACATTTGTTTTTATTGATAAATGTATTTACTTTAGACCGAAGCGCATATAAAGTTTTTTTTTTTTACTTCCCAAAATAAACCTTTGTTTGTCACCGCACAGTAAAAAAATGCATTCATTTTAAAAAATTGAATTTTTTTTGCGTTCTACATATTAATCATGCACACTGGTTTAGAAACATTTTATTTTGAAAAAAATACTGTAATTCGTAAATAATTACAGATATGTAGCTTAAATTAATTTTACATATTCAGCGCTGAATTTTTATTAGTTGAGTTCTGATTAACATTTTTAATGAACTGTAACTTTTAAGTTTTATTATAATTTTATATTATATTTTTGGAAAGTGTGCTGGCAGCTATGATTAATTATTAATTAAAATTGAAGACCTCGTGAAGCTCATGTACAAAATTTGCTGCATATAAAACTGTGTTAATACAATTTTCTATACAAAAAGATTTATGAAATCATCCCTCATCTTGCCATCATATATATCTATTGATTGCCTTGATGGATGGAACATGGACAATCTGATACATCTTTATCATCCGCGAAATTCTTAATTTGTAATATCCAATACAATATTCAAAAAGTCTTAAGGCAATTATTCAAATATTGTAGCATATTATCGGATATTGAATTGATTTGATTTGGAAATAATAATAATTCGTTGTTTAAATTTAAAATCTTTATCGGACCATTAACCATTGAATTATTTTGTTGACAAACCCCTATTTGTTAATAATATCTGGAAAAGTTTAAAACATATGTAAACATTGAAGTCACATATACTCTTAGTTAATTTAATTATATAGTTAATTATACTTGTACGTTAATTTCGGGTCATGTTTACTTTTCTTTAAAATTTTTAAAATGTTATTTTAACTTAAATTAAACTAACTTAACTCATTATCTCACTACATCACTTTTATATTTTACACTACATTAAATTTTATCAAAATAATGAGACAAGAAAGTTTGTTAGTACAATAACTCAATTCCATTGACATCAGGCGTGTTGTATCATTGGACAACAAATTGGTGAGTTTTTTCGTTATTTTTTTTTTTATAATTATTGTTATTTTCTAATTCTCACTAATAACATAAAACACAATCTCTCATAGACACACTGTTACATATCTATGTATGTTATTACATATAAATTTACAATGTTATTAACTAAAATAACTTTTTAATTTGAATTTGAAGAGAAGGAAAATTATTTTCATATCGTCACCGAAAATCCTAAAGCCCATATTTGCACGAGAAGGAAAAAACTTTATAAATTTAAGACTATTTCATTCTTATTAACCAAATTTCAAAATTAACCTTAAAGAACTATTGCGGATTTGGTATAATAAAAAAATATATAAAATAATTTAGTAATTGTACATAAGGCCTTTAGGAAACGCTTTTTCTGAAACCAAAAAGCCGTAACAAAAAAAAAAAATTTTAAGAAAAGAAAACAAAATTAAAAAAAAGAAACGAAAATTCATTATTGTATACATGAAAAGTTCACATTGCAAAGTAAAATTTATAAATCTAATCTGAGTATGGTAAACTATCGTAAAAACTGTGTCGATCAGCCGGAAGTAAACATTTAAGTTTCCGGAGATGGCTCCATTTGTTTTTGGATATTTTTATTTTTTTATGTAACCCAACTGGTTCGACAATAACATCCACAGCATCCTTGTTACTAATTTGAAAAAAATTAACTTCCAACTAACAACTAAACAAATGCCAACTTTGTTTTAATATATTTCGTTTTTTGGTTTATACAGTTATTAGCACTGTAGTTGCGGCCTTTTCAAACGTATTAATAAAGTCGACGTTTTTCGGCATATGAGAGTAAAATTTTAAAGAAAGATGTATTTGGCTTAATTAAATAATAATCACGTAATCGATTTTGAATTTTTTAAAGTTACGGTCTTTTGGATTTTAGGTGACGATATAATGTGAAACATATAACAGAAGTATACAAAAATAAATAATAGTGTATAATTGTTTTCAAACAAATTATATATTTAACTTGAAGTAAACACTTCGAATTAAAATTTTTTTTAAAAATTGTTTAATACTCGCAAGAGGAAAAATTCTCATTTAATAAATTTTGTATTATATCCTTCATTTGGTTTAATTACCCAACAAATACTTTCAAGTTAGTTTAATTTCAAAATTAATATTTGTGTTTTAATATAAATTTAATTTATATATAACAACCACATCATATATATATATAAAGATAAATGACTTTTTTGGATGTGGTTCTTATATATAAATTAAATTTATATTAAAACACAAATATTCATTATCAGATATGTATATATACATGTATATATACATATCTGATAAATATCGGTATCGACTCAAAACTTTACACAGATAATTTATGTACATACAAAAATCATACCACAGAAAATTTTGAATTTCAGTCCATATTTGACCAAATTCATCATATGAAGCGCTCTTCCGAAAATCATTTAAACACTCATAAATGTCGTATAAACAACGATATCGATTAAAAATTTTACACAAGACATTTACATAGGTATATGTCAAAATAAAACTGCTGGGTTTTGAAAATATCGGTCTATATTTGACCATTTCCCTCATATAAGTTCCATTACCGAAATTCATTTTAATACTAATATGTATCTTGAATGTACTATTTTCATGTTGAAATTCAAAGTGGAATATCCTCATTTGTATAAAACTCTCTGTTACGAAATTTAAGAAGATCGGCTCATGTTTTGTAATTGCTCACATATACGTATTACCTCCGAAAAACAAGTTAACTCTCAATAACGTCTTTTAAATATCGATATCGAATCAACATTTTATACAGATCACACTGAGGGAACAAAGACGTTCTAAAATCGTAAACGGCTGGTATCAAATTGAGAACGAATCGAGAACAATATTTTGCTAACTTTCGGTATCAAATCAAGCTTAATATGTTATTAAATTAAGAACAAATGGTACAAAAATGCCATAAGTTAATAAGTTAAAAAACATATGGTATTACATCAATAACGAAGGGGTATCAAGTTATCAACAAATCGGTATCTGGCAACTTTGATTAATCTGATTCATCATTTATTAGTTTTGATTTAAAAGTTTTTTAGAACAAAACTCTAATGTAGGTACGGAGGATACAGGCTTTCCAGAGAAGTATGATGACCAGAAGCTGAAAAGTTTTCTGCAATCCATAGATATGGATTGTATTTTTGATTTATTGAAAGGTAAGTACAAAAATATGAAACAAATTTTTACATAAAATAATTATTTTGTTTTATGTTGCCAATGTGACTCTTAGGAGTCTGACATATTTAAAAAGCGAAGATTTGAAAGAAGCATTTCCCCCACTAGGTCTTCGAGTAGAGTTTAAGGAGAAATTGTTGTTGTGGAAAAAAATGGAAGTAATGCTTTATTACATGGTTTATTCTTTTATAATTTTAATGTGTTTCTTCTTTTTTTGACTTAGTTGGGAGTTGACGTTGAGACCAGTCAGTGACATCTAAAGTGCAGGAATGGCTAAGCCAGAGCCAAAAAGATAGCACAATGTCTCCAACTTGATCTATTAGTATATATTTAGTTATCAAAATAATAACGATAGGTAATAAAATGATACCGAGTTGTTCTTGAAAGGGTGATACCAACTGTTATTAAACTAAGCACAAACGGGCTTAACTCAATTTCAACAACAAATGGTATCAATTTCGGTATTATACTACCGCTTTTCCCCTATGTGCAGAAATTGTACTCCAGAAATCACACTAAAATCGGTTATACGTCAATTATGCTAGTAAATTTTGTAGCTGTCAGTCAATATTTGGCAATAGCTCCCAAATTAAGTCCACTTCCGAGTATAACAATTATAATTATTACTTGATTTATTACTGGATTTAGAAGCCATAATTCCATAATTAGTCGGTTTTTACTATGCCACCTACATATCTCTTGTAAATAAAGTTATTGAGATCAAACGCAACCAAAAGACTTTAATCTTACTCTTTTTTAAATCCTGTTTCTTAACTTGTAGTCAAATGAATTTTTTTTTTTTTGAATTTTATAAATTGTTAAATTACACTCTAGATTGTTTTGAATATTTAAGACAAACTCTGTAAATTATGGTGAGAATTGCTAATTAAATTACAAAACTAGATAAAATTTCTAAACATTTGAAATTATATTGTTCGTAAAATTCCCTTTGAAGCAATATATAAAATGCTACTATTTATTAGAATTAAAAAACCCTGAATAAGGATATTCAAGTCCTATAACCAGTGTTGTTTTTGTATTTCTCATTATAGTTAGGTGGAGGGTATTTAAAATTCGGCACAGCCGAATATTGCACTCTAACTTGCTTTTAATTTAAATACATTCACTAAGCTTTGTTCGTCATCTCCTTCTATGTGAACGTTTCCTGTAACTTTAAATAAATGAGATTTTATTCAATCATATTTATATATATATATTCTTTATAACCATTTAATATATTTAAAAATCCCTTTAAAACAGTAAAAACTGCATTTTTATTAATAATAAAATAAATGCATATTAATAATTGTGCATGTTTGTAGAAAAACGAGCACGGTCAGCTTTACAGTAACTAATAAATTTGCTTTTAAACCAATACTGTCCACTCAATTGTGGCCAACAGAGAATGTTTATTTTATGGGAAAACTTTTTTATTGACTCTCTAAGCAAACACATGAATCATACGTTAAACTTTATAAATTTCAAATGTGAGGTCTGTATGGGAATAAAAACACATAGCTAGAGAATATTCCAACCATTGGCAATTTATTGTACGAGTAAAAAACTTTAGCCTGCACTTTTCGTGAAAATTTATTAGGGAAGTTTCAAATATTGGTTATATCAGCACATTAATGCAGTCTTCATGATTTGCACCCCTTAATACTTATATAATAATAAATTGATGACTCTTTATTACCAACTAATATAATTGATCATGTGGTATTGCATAAATCTTAAGTTATTAAAAGGAGGAAACAAACATTTCTGTTAAAGCAACTCAATTTGGTATGCAGTTTCTCTAATGCAGAGCTTTGAATAAATTATTCAATCCAAATGAAATAACTTGAGCAGTTAATTTCAATAAACAAGTAAGACTTTAAAATCAGTAGTTTTATATCAGTAGTGTTACATTTTTTATCGAATACTCTATAGCCCCCATCTATTACTTGTTATGGGACGATCGCAATAAATTATTTTACAGTATTTGAGTTTTATGTTGATCATCTCAATAACAATATATTTTAGAGTTTTTGGATGTACCAGTTATTCTCAGAAATGGACCTTATATGAGAACTAAGGCCAATTATGGACTGACCTTCGCAAAATTAAATAGTCAAATTTTTACTTACATATAACTAATCTGTGTAAAATTTCAGTTCAATTTCGATAGTTACGTAAGTTAATGTGCTTTTCGGAAGTGGTCCATATATGGGAGCTTTGACTAATTATGGGCCGATCACCATAAAGTTGATATAATATAATTATTTATATACGTGGATTATATGTGTCGAATTTCAACCTGATAATGATAGTATTAAGAGATTTATGTATTTTCGGATGTGGAATTTTTATGGAGGCAGTGGCCAAATATGCCTGGACCAATTTTTACACGAAAAAATAGCAATGCCATTACGCTTATGCAAAAACGCCTGTCATTCCAAAAAAGTGGCAATTCTTATAATTTTTCTTTGTTTGAAAGTGTAAAGGTAAAGTACTGTTCAAAATAATTCCAATTTTCATAATTTATCATTACTCGTAAAAGAGATTAAGTTGTGACGTTAAGTAGTTAAAAAGTTTACAACGGTAAGGCAAACATTAATTGCGACTCGGCTAATCATAAAAGAAGATAGAAGATAGAAAAGGTAAATCCTTTCGTGAAATAGGTAAAATCATTGTAACGTATCACTGATCTGTGTAAAGTTTCGGTTCGATATCGATAATTATAGGATTGGTCATAGCTTTCATTTATGATCAATTATGGGCAGATCACCATAAAATTCGTATAAATAAAGTGCGTAGTTTGAATGATAATTTTTGCATTATATATAAACCTCAATATTTTTATTGAGGTTGTCTGAAACTTTGGTCTACAACTCGGATCGTACTAGACCAATTTTGCACATTTACACTATCAAATATATCGGTGAAACAAAAAATGTTTGAAAAAAATGTCTTTCTTTCGAAGCCTTCAACAGACGGGCATGGCTAGATCGCCTTAGAATCAGAATATACACTGTGTTGCATTACTATAATTACACTTGTTGTTTGCTATTTGTAGTAAAGTTACAAACAGTTTTTTATGGTTAATGGTCTCTTCTAGTAAAAAATTTGGGAGACTATTTCATTTATTAAAGAGAGAAATTGTGCATTAATATTTTGTTAGTATGAAACTATAATTATATTTAATGAAAGACAGCCAAAAATACTAGCAAAAGAAAAGAATAACAGTTATTTATTCTTCTTACTTAATTTTCTACAATTTGTTATAGCCTCGTTATAAGGTGTGCCAGTAATACAATGTCAAGAGTCTTGTGCATGGTGTAGCTATACAAGGTGAGTGCAGTAGCACAGCTGACTGACTTTGTTTACAATTTACTCATGCCAAAAGTAATATTTTTTCAAGTATTTTTGACAGTATTACATTATTTTACATAAACAAAATGCCTGTTTTGTGTTGTATTTGTTGTCGATTTACACTCACCTTGTATAGTTGCACCATGGTCTTGTGTTGCGCAATAAGAAATTTCGGAGGCGGTTCTTTGCTGGTTTGAGAGCTTTTTGTGAAGGCAGTATGCTTGATTTGACGTTCCCAAGCACCAAAATGAATTTTTCTTATTACACAAAATTACTAGATGAGAAATTAGTGGCATTTTCAGATAATATTAATGAGAACAATTCATTTTTCAACAAGAGAACGCACCTACATATATGTATGTACATATATTTTAGTCGTCAAACAAAGGGATGGTTGCCTTGCATATTCTTCAGATCAGAACCCCATTGAGTACATTTGGGGAATATTAAGCCCTCGAATTTATACTGAAAATGAAAGCTCATATCACATAAAAGAGGCATTATAGATGCTTGGAGATTTATGTATGTATATCTGAAGATAAAGAAATAAATCTGGTGAATATACTGAGTTGATTGGAAAAAGGAGGCCTAACACATTATTAAAGTCTAGATTTTTTGTGAATTTTGGTATTTTAAGTTATTTTAATTTTAGTGTATTTATAGTTATGAAACACTAATTAATTTATTTACACATTTTTAAGCGCTAAAATAAAATATAATGTTTTTTTGTTTATTAAATAATATTTGTTTCTTTTTGCTCGTTTCACATACATGTAATAGGTTAAACTGTTTTACTTTTTCTAAAACATAAAAAATTGGAAAATTGGAAAAAGAGAAAAGTTTAGTTCTATGCCATATTTTTGGTGGTGGGTATAAAAATGTAAATGCATAAAATTAGTTTTAAATTATTATTGTAATATTATAAAATATAACGTAGGGTCTTTGTCTATGATCTAATTTATATTTTTAACCGGATTGTGGATATTATACATTAACTTAAATTAATATTTTGATAAAAACTCCTCAAGGTTTTCGTAGTGTAGTGGTTATCACATGTGTTTCACACGCACAAGGTCCCCGGTTCGACCCCGGGCGGAAACAATTCGTTTTTTTAATATATTAGAAAGTTTTGTTTTGATTTTTAACAATATTCGGGTAGATTATTAAGCCACTTGGCAATGAAAATTAGCATCGATAACTCTCAGACGTGCAAATATGTTAGATCAAAGTTCAATTAAAGTGTCTTAAACAAAACTTTTTTTAAGTTTCTGACATTAAATGTGATGTTCAAAGAAATAAATATGTAAGGGAATCTATTTCAGCGGCTGTTTATTAAATTGCTCTAGTAAAGAAAATTGTATTTAGAAGAATAGTGTTCTGTTTCTATAAGTTGCACATTATGTTATGATCACGAATATATCGGCTAGGATATTCAAATTGTCATATTCTAATAATTCGAATATAAGATTTTAAGTTTTTCGAATATTTCGATCACATATTTTGAATTAAATTCAAGTAATTGAGTTGTTTTGAATTAAGTGGAAATTTTGGTTTTAGTGCAGGTTTCTCATAGTTTATGAAAACAACTCTAAAATAAACAAGTAGACCACATCTCAAAGTAGAGTCACACACACATAAAACAAAAAACGTTAAAACATTTTTTAGCAAACAATTTTTGAAAGTTGTTTACTCTTACAACTTTGTTTAAATTAGTGGAAGCTGCTAAAACTTTAACATTCTTTGAAGTAACAGAATAATTTCTAAGTTAGAATTTAATTCCTAAAGTAGATAGTGATTAAGAAATATAAACTTAATACTTCAGCATTCCGCAGCATAAAACCAATTAAAGAAGTAAATGAAACTAAAATGTTCATAATGCTTTGACTTAGCGCCTTTACGCCCTAAGCTAGGAATATTGAAATATGTTTTAATTTTTCTCCAATGTCTGCATGTGGATGCAATGTGGAGACTGCTAGCGATTGATTTGTATACTTTTTAATTATTGTGACAACTCATGCATGATACATTTCAAAAGAAACTTTCATCATCTGCATATATTTATTTATGTGTGTTTCTTTTAATACAGTCAGAGTTTCATATTACTGCACTCTGTAAGTTCATGTGTTCTATTTACAAATCACTGATTCACTGTCAAACACTCTTCCCCAATCCTGCAAACAATTGATATCCTGTCAGCGTTACTTCATATTTAGAACGTTTGAGTTGATTGGATGTGTCTCATGAAATATTCAAAGTAATTACTTACTTTTGTTCTAATAACTTTCATGTTTCATATGTATGTATGTTAAAATAGCTGTTTAGTTTGATTAGATTGGTTTCATTAGTTGCAAATATGTGCTTTAATCGCCAAATATATCAACTATAATATTACAACTAAACCATATTTTAAAAATGTTATCAGATCTAAAGTTGCATTCTCTTTTTATATAGTCTTATTAAGGTTTCAATATTGAACTCAGTTGGGGCGTATTTTTCATATTAATATTTATGAATGCATCTGTTTTTAACATACGAGTATTAAAACTTCACAGAAACACTACTTACGTCTTATAAAAATTATATGCTAATTTTTGTCCAATTAAATTCCTCACATCTCTTTTATTAAAACTTCACAGAAACACTACTTACGTCTTATAAAAATTATATGCTAATTTTTGTCCAATTAAATTCCTCACATCTCTTTTATTAATATAAATAAATTTAATCTATAAAACTGAACAGTTCCAAACAGTATATTCTTCAGAATTATGCAACATTGATTATCCACATATTAATTCCAGTAATTGGTTACACTTAGATACATATTTATACAAGTTTATATGTGTATTAAATAACATAAGTGTAGAAAATCAATAAATTATTTCTGCCGAAGTAAAATAATAAGTATAATATTAATAAACGTGTATCCATGCGTGATAGACCTGTCCTTCAAAAATAGTTTTTTTTAAACAGAAGTAACACTCAGACAATTGATATGCCTATATACTATTAATGAATTAATTGTTTTCTTTGGAAAGGGATAGGTAGAAGAAGAATAGGTGGTGAAAGTAGAGAAAAGCTTTTGATATGACAACACTGTAATTGCGCATCATGTTTATTAATGGTACAGTATTTCAGCGCCTCTGGTGGTGAGTAGGCGCATTGAACAAATCTTGATTTTATAGCCTTTATTTTAATTATTTTACTTCGGTGGCGTTTTTAAATGCTATACCACCGAAGGAGGGCGCTGTGATAAATATTACTTATGATGAATAGAAAGAAAACTAATAATTATCAGAAACTGATGTTGTTTTGAGTGGCAGCGGCTAGGAATAGAACCCAGGGGCCAAATTGCCACATTCGTGATCGAATGAGCTATCGTATCGAAAAATGATTTCGATATCGAAATTATGATAAAATGTACTAAATTTCTGGCCCGATATCGAATGCCATAATCTCAAATAAGAAAATTACGAACAATTTTACTCGATATCGAATGCGGTAATTTGGCCCCAGGCCACAAATACCAACTCATACTTGTGTTCCCATTGTGTGTATTTGTCATGCGTACTGTCACTTTTTCGCATGTCAAATTTGTACATATAGTCTGAGCACCTGCAAACAATATCATGTGTTATTTCTCTGTGTACAATACACATGACATTTTTTATTTAAGGTGCTATCAGACGGGATGTATTTTACATACTGTCACTTTTCTTACCCATATGTAATTCCGTATGTATGTCAAAATTTGCATTTTACATACGATTCATAATTTTTGCTATCACGCCTGCTTATGTTTTTCTGTATGACATCTATATATATAAAATTCAATGTATGTATGTATGTATGTATGTATGTAACGTATAGACTCCAAAACGGCTGAGCCGATTTTGATGAAATTTTCACAGCATGTTACTGTGACTCTGGAAGGAATAATAGGGTACTTTTTTTTACCACGCCCACTTTTACGCCCACTTTTTTAAAATATTGTAATTGGAGACCAAACCTCTGGACCGATATTTTTGAAATTTTCACACCATTTAACTGGGACTTTGGTATGATTAATAGGGTACTTTTTTGACCACGCCCATTTTTACGCCCACTTTTTAAAAATTATGTAATTGCTCCCATATAGTTTTTAACAGATTTACTTCAAATTGTATACACATTATATACTCCAGGCGAGGTAAAAATAAAGATTTCTTAAGCCACGCCCCTTTCACGCCCCTTTTCACGCCAAAATTTTGAAAGTTTTATACTTTTTGTTCTCTATACAAATTTTTCATTCCAACGTATTTTTTTTATTTGGTAGTATATTGCTCTTAATACTGTTAACGTCGCCATATAACTATGAACCACGCCTACTTCATCGTCCCCTTTTTTTAATTCAGATACTTACTTATACCACTAACAATGTTTGCTATACAAAATACTTTTTTTGTAATATGTATTTACCTAAAGTTTTATATACTTTTTAACTACATACATTTTTTTATTACCAAATCCCCATTTTTCGCCCCATTTCACCTGTATGTTTGTGCTTAATAGGAGGCCAAACCCTTGGACCAATCTGCCTGAAATTTTTACAGCATGTTACTGTGGCTTTGGAAGGAATAATAGGCTATATGAAGTTTTGATTGTACAAACGGGGGTGGCACCGCCCATATAACCCACAAATTTAAATCGCCATATTTTGGGCAGTTTTTGACCTACGTTAATGATATGTGGTACATATGGAATTGGCATAATTAGGAATACGTACCAGGAGAAAAGTGGGTGGGACCACGCCCCTTTTTAGGAAAATTAAAAATCGTAATATAGTCTTAACTACTGGACCGATCGCCATTAAATTTTCACAACAGGATATTCTTACGAAATAATAAATTCTTGACTATGTAAGTGGACAAAGGGGCATAGTCTCGCCTAAAGCATTGCAATAAATACATTAAAATTAAATAAGTAAATGTTTGTAAATATATAAATACGTTTTACTTTATTTTATGACGAGGGGGGGGGGGGTAGCAAAGCACACCGGGTTTAGCTAGTACATATATAAAATAGGATGTATGTATGTATGTATGTAACGTATGGAATCCGAAACGGCTGGGCCGATTTTGATGAAGTTTTTAGAGAATCTTTAGAATATTCAGGCGGGGGACACTGTGAACTTTGATTTTTGATTTTCCATCGGGGGGCGGAGGGGCGTTTAAAAATCCATTTTTCATCACTGTGTACCTTATAAGAGACCAAACATCTCGACCGATATTTTTGAAATTTTCACAGCATTTAACTGGGACTCTGGTATGATTAATAGGGTACTTTTTTACCACGCCCACTTTTACGCCCACTTTTTTAAAATTATGTAATTGCTCCCAATGGCACTCGACTTGCAGTAAACAAAACTGAAAAATAATTTAATAGAAGCGACAATTATAACAGGAAAATATAAAGGTACAGATGTACTTTTGCTACGCATTCCAATGCTACCAACAGATTTACCATTCGATTTTAAACAATTTTTTCCTGTTCGGTTAGCGTTTTCGATGACTGTTAACAAAGTTCAAGGTTAATATCCCGTGTATATGTGTATACTACTGATGGGCAAACTAAAAAAATATCCTGAAGCTTTGCAATAAATACATTAAAATTAAATAAATAAATGTTTGTAAATATATAAATACGTTTTATTTTTTTTTATAACGAGTGGAGGGGGGTGGGGGGTAGCGAAGCACACCGGGTTTAGCTAATAACCTATAAATGTAAACAAAAGCTGTCTTTTTAACATTTATAAATTTCAAGAATTGCTTCTTTTGGCCAATGTAACTGCAATAAATATAATAAACATAATTTAATTTATTAAAAATAGAAAAATTCATTTTCTTTAATTTTTCTTTCCAATATATTCTTTCAAACAATTTTGTTTCAAAACAAATCAGCTGTTTTGTTTATGTTTGTCACAGGAAAATAGAGCGTGTTCTAATGGAAAAAATTACATACATATGTATTTCCACATGTATTTTACACATGCAAAGTTTCATATGTATCACACGATGTGTACAACTTTTACAGATGGAAAATTTGACAGTACATATGTAAAATACATCCCGTCTGATAGCACCTTTAGAACGAGTTCTATATTCAAGTGACAAACCATCTGACACCAGCTGTTTTTTATAACCAAAATTTTGTGGCGGCAAAAACTAATTGAAATTTTAATAAATATAATTTATACCTAATAGTAAAACAAAAATACAAAAAAAAATTACACAAATTTATTATTGAAATAATACAAAATATAATACCGGGATTTGTCTGTATTTGTTTAAATATATATCTATTTAGCCATAGTTTAAATAGACTTCTGAATCTACAAGAACATTGTTTTCATTTATTATCAAGGTCTATAACATTCTAATATATGCAGTTTGGATTATTATAAGTACAAGGTGGCGCAAAAGTAATCCTCCTATCAGAAAATGGTATAAATTTTGCGAGGCCCCTAATGTCAGTTCTGTTTTGACATTTGTGTAGTAAATACATGCGAAATACACGTTAATAAACAATGTTACGCTACACTGCCCCAGAACGCGGAATATTGCTGACAGAACTGACATTAGGGGCCTCGCAAAATTTATAGCATTTTCTGATAAGAGGATTACTTTTGCGCCGCCTTGTATGTACATACATATACACGAATATCTATATACTAATCCACCGATTGCATTTTAAAAACTACAAAATTTATTACTTTATGAATGTACTGAATAAATAGAACAGTTAACTTTTAAAGTTTTTGAAATCTTGATTAAACTTTAAGCTTCCGTTTTTGGCTTAGCCTCAAAATCTTTTAATGTGAAATAATAATAATAATTAATATGCTTCCTTGGTTCGATAATTCAACCAAGAACTTCTCATCGTGATAACCAAATTTTAGATGTATATTTAAAGATTATATGAATTTTAGTTCTAAAATACTTTAGAAGATTTATGGAGGTTAAAGTTGATTACGAGGAGGGTCTTATATGGGAGTTTCGACTAATTATGGACCGACCATTATAAAGTTAGGTTTCATCATTTCTGATTATTTTTTTTGTATCGAATTTTATTTGATTACCAATATTGTTAAGATATTAATGATCGTTAAAGTGATTTTCGGAAGTGGGCCATTTATGAGAGCTACGACTAATTATGGACCGATCACAATAAAATTGTACCGTATTGTTTGTATACATATGAGATATATTTGTATTAAATATTAATTGGATACCAACATTTTTGAGTGAGTGTTCTTTAAAGTAATTTTCGGAAGTAGGCTTTATATGGGAGCTACGACTAATTATGGACCGATTTGCACAAAATTTGTAGATTTGATTTGGCTTCATTTACCACTCATTTGCGATGAAATTTTTATGGATACTTTCATAATTCAAACATTTATGATCGTTTAACTCTTATTTCGGGAGGACATTTGTATGGGGGCTAGGTGAAATAATGGACCAATTTCCACCAGTTTAAATCCCATCCGTCCTTGGGCCGAAGTTTGTTGTCTATCTTAAGACAAGATGTGAAGAAATCACGATTTTCACTTAAACAGTTTTCATTTTATAACATGTTTTGCTTCTCCTGTAAAATTATAATAATGAGGGTTACGTCTTTGGGCATTTTAGGTGACGATATTTATATATATCGAACCGAAATTTTACACAATTCAGTTGTATGTAAAAATTGTACTATTGGATTTTGTAAAGGTCAGTCCATAATTGAGTATATCTCCCATATAATGTCCATTTCCGAGAATAACTGGAATACCCAAAAACTCTAGTAAATGACTGTTATTGAAATTAAATTCACCAAAATAAGCTTCTAATAGAAATCATAGTAAAAATATATTATATCACGATCACCCCATAATAAATAATATGTACCACACAAGTAACGGATCCGAAAAATAAAATAACTATAATAAATATCGTTATCGATGTAATATGTAATACACATTCGTTTTTAATAATACTAGATACTAGATCATATTACTGGTATAGGTGATGAATATAAGATTCGGCACAACCTAATATATACTTTTAATTGTTGTTAATCAGTTGTATTTTGCTTAAGTTACTTAAGAATTATGCAATATATTTTGTTTTAAGTTTTTACTTGTATGCGATAACATTTTTTAAACAATATTTAGTGTTTATATTGACGCTTACAGTAATACTCATTTGTTATTAATATTAAGAAATATTTCCCTGGAAAACAAGATTTGAAATAAATTTGTTAGAAATCGGAAAAACAAAATTAATTTCACAGTTTTCCATCGTTTTCAGTGTAAGTATAATTAAGATCCATTTAAAGGTTCTTAATTTTTAAAGGCCGGTCTAATAAATACATACATACAATATATTTCTTTCTATATATTTTTTTCACATTAGACTGCATCAAAATTTTATGTTTTTTAAATGTTTACTTTCTTAAAATACTTTTTCAAGGCTTAATTAAAATTTGTAATATTGTTATATTTTTATAAAAATTTCATACGTTGAGCGGCACTGTTTGTTTGGTAACAAATTTTTAGCTTATTTTATTTTTAGTTACATTTTTTACTCCATCTTTATATACATACATATACATATGTATTTACAATTGTGTGCTTAACTGACTCTAATGGGTTTCTAATATTATTCAGATTAAAGTAAGTAAAAAAACAACAACACCACTTAAGGTACGGTCACACTTGTAAAACATTTGACAAAAAACACCAAATATTTCTCTTCCATAATGTGACCATAAAACATTTTGGGGTGCAAACATGATTTTGAGAAAACAAAATTTGTTTTGTAGCAAACAAAAATGTGTCTAATGTGAACAGAGTGTGACCACCCTATGTCAAATATTTTCCGCTTTTTTGGGCAAATAATTATTTTTTCTTGCAAAGCTATTGTAAGAACAAATAGAGGCAAATAACAGCTGGTGAAAACAGTGTCGTCATTTTTAAAAATAAATTAGGAACATTTCCATAAAAATCACCAAAACAGAAGTGTACTAATATTTGCAAAACTCCATTTTCAATGCAGAAATTGAAGGCCAGGTATTTAAATAGTAAAATTTTTTATGGAAGTGATTGGAAGTGACCGATTCCAATAAATTTCGGCAGGGTGATTTATTTTTTTTATGTTTTTGCAATTACATTTGTACAATGTTATAAGAAACGGCTTACGGAAAAAATGGATTAAGAGAAAAATTTATTTGTATGTTAAGACATTTTTCTCTCACCAAAATCAAAATTTATACGTTACAAAGTAATTTTTTAGTTTTGTTTACAAAAATATTTTGTCTTCTATTTTGATTTTCGCTCACCAAAATCAAAATGTATACGTTACAAATTCATTTTTTAGTCTTGTTTGAACTAATTATTTAATTGAATGTGATATGAACTAATTATTATTTTTTTTTTGTTTTCGTTATGAATTGGAATAAATAAACATGATTTTTTATTTAATAAAACATATTTAAAAAAACTGCCGGATTTAACGAATTTTTTCGATATAACGAATGGGCCTGACAATATATAATTCGTTAAACCGGGAAACCATTGTATATATATACAATTCATTATGGTTCACATAATTCATTATACATAACTTTTAAGATAACATAAAATATCACTTGTTTAAGCCATTTTATATATACGCTTAAAAGCACAACAATTGGCAACACTGATATTCATAACAAAAACAATCTAACAGCTGTGTGATATTAATATAAGTATTTGTTGGCGAAAAATATGGAGGTAAGTTAAAATATTTTTTAAAATCAATTTTTAACTTAAATGAGAATTATTCCTCTTGCGAGTATTAATCAACAAATTTCAAAAAAAATTTAATCGAAGTTGCCTTCAAGTTAAATATTCAAAAATAAATGTAGTGTATACAATTTATTTTCAAATAAATTGTATATTTAACTTGAAGGCAACTTCGATTAAATTTTTTTAAAATCAATTTTTTTAATAAATATACTTTTAGGATAGTGAAAATTATACTGAGGTTGTTTGTATGTTGCAGGAAATGGAGGTTAGTGTATTAATTAATTTATTAGTAAAAACTATTCTTAAATACATATGTATGTATGTACATGGTTTATAAATTTTTAGGTAATGGAAAGAATCAGCGAGAGTAGTCTTTTGTGTAGCTTCAAAGTTGTCAGAAACGGACACACAGTCCATTGTAACACCACGAAAACAACCAGTTGTTCCTACCCAATCAGCGGTTATAGTTGAGACCATGCGTGAGGCTGTCAGTGTAATGAAAGAGCGAAAGGAAAGTGCTTTAGACCCCAACAGTACACTGGCAAATTATTTCATAAGTGAACTGAAAGCACTTAATCCAGAATCAGCAGGAGCAATACGTAGAAAAATTAATTTTTCACGGAATGTTTGGAAGAGGGACGTAAAAAGAATCCCAATTAATTATTAAATCTCTTTTTATACTTTTAAATGACTTATTTTTTTTAGATTCCGTAACGACTGTACCGATTTTCCTGAAAGCTTTCCAGTATTTTCCTGACTACCCGATACTTAAAATACATACTTATGTATGTAGGTTAAAGAATATACATACATACATACATATGTATCTTATTTAATTTCAATGGAGATACCCATGAGCAAAAGTTATTAAATAAAATATTTAAAAGCCATGTGCCGTATTCATAAACAATAAAGTAGACTTTAAGTCTGTTTTTACATTTGCATATTTAAGTATGTATGTACATATTTATTCAGTAATACAATTTTAAATTAAATAATATTAAAATAAAAAGTAAATAAAAATTGTTAAAATGGTTTTGATGGATATCTTACTATATATGCTTGTATTGAAAATTTACTTCGCCTTCTTCCACAAAATATTGGGAAAATTCATTTCTTATTTCTGATGTTTCATTTGTTATGTAGGAGCGTTGTCTTTGGAGATTTACTAAATTCTGGTCGTTATTAAAACTGCGCCATTCTCCAGGAACTAGTGTGCCGTCTGTAGTATAATGGTCAACAAGATGTGTATTAAAGTACAAAGAACTTTTTCTGCTTATTAAAAAGTTGTGTAGCACACAGCACGCTAGTGTCACTTTTCGGGTTTTTATTGGGTCAAGCTTAATTGGGCTGCGCATTACGCGAAAACGTGCTGACAAAATTCCAAAAGCGTTTTCTATAACTCGCCTTGCTCTTGACAGGCGATAATTAAAAACTCTTTGGATGGCTGTCATATTACGCGCATTGAAAGGTTTTAGAATATTAGGCCTTAATGCAAAGGCATCATCAGCAACAAGAACGTATGGTACTGACACATTTCTTAATGGCAATGGTTTTGGCAGAGGCAAATTAAGTTTGTTATTTATAAGACCTTCATTAAATGTACTTTTTCTAAAAACACCACCGTCAGATATACGCCCGTTCGAACCTACATCGATATATAAGAACTTATAAGACGCATCTGCAATAGCCATAAGCACAATGCTATGTGTTCCTTCAAAATATTCAAGTTAAGGAAATATGTTATCAACTTTATTCATCTTATCTACCTTTATAGTTATAGTACACACTTCCGGCATGAGCTGGGGCAGTCATTACAACATGTTTGCCATCTAGCGCGCCAATGCAATTTGGAAAATTCCACAATTGTAGAAATTCTTTAGAAATAGTTTCCCATTCTTCGTTTGTTGAAGGAATCTGAAATTTAACTATGTATTTGACCAAAAATATTTGCACATATTTTTTGTTACCTTCAAATAATTCGGCTGTAATACTTGGTATAAAGCATCGCATACTTCAGGAATAATTCCTGAAATAGTGTTATGAGGAATGCGAAAAACATATTGTAAAGATCTATAACTCTCTCCAGTTGCTAGGTACCTAAGCGTAACTGTCAAGCGTTCGGAAGGAGATATTGGCTCACGAAACCGTGTTACTTCTTTAGTTATCAGCGGTGCCACTAACTTTAGCTACAGTAGATTAATAAATATTAGTATTTACTATTTTCACTAAAATAACGTTATTCTCACTAAATAATCAAAATCAGTTGCTGTCATCCTCAAAAAGTTTTTGTAAAGATCTGGAGTTTCAGATCGTAGCTCCAACAGCAACTTTGCACAGCATCCTTCCTCTTTCCGACGTTGAATCCATTTACGCACCCATTGTCTTTTTTTTACGACTTTTGGATTCGTTTTCCTCCAATAATAATAAAGACGCTGCTCTACTTAATACAAATAATGCTTTACAATCTTCCATTTCGGTTTTTATTTGTGAAAAAACAAATTTAAATATTTTGACAGTTTGATCAAATAAATTGTTACAGAAAATATTTGTTTCAGTGTGACCGGAGGGAAAACATGTTTGCCAAAATATGTATTTGCCGTTGTTTGACTGCTGTTTGGTAAAATAAATTTTATCAAATATTTGCCCCTAGTGTGACCATCTAACAAAATGCGTAAAATTTTAAAGCAAATATGAGCAAACATGTTAGAGTCAAATGTTTGCTATATGTGACCGTACCTTTACACATTTACGTGTTTCTACCGTTCTAAAGGTGACAATTGCCAACTTACTACAAATATCGCTACCTAGTGGTGAATGAGGATTTATATACATAAGTTTGTCATTACGTGTGTAACATTGAGACATATTCATCAAACACATACCCATCAAAGCATATACGTGTATATAATTGATCCTTATGTCCACTGAGCTATTTCAGTCCGTCGGTCTGTTTGCGTAAAAAAACTCTCATGTCTAAAATGCGTAACTAACATCAGCAAAGTTTACAAAAAAACATTTATAATACTCCTAAGGAGTTTAAAATTGAAAATTAGTAAAATCGGTTTAGTAGAACCGGAGTTAGGAATCAAAATCTGAGACAACCTATAAAAAACAATATTTTTTGCTATTTTATTTGTAGATACATTTTACACAAGTTATTTCCATAATAAAAGGACAAACTATAATGAAAGTAGTAAGAATCCGTCGATGATTTCTCATAGCCCCCAAACAAATTTCTTCCCGAAATATGGCTAAATGGCGCATGCCTTTAAAGTGACAATATAAACACAATATTCAGCAAAAATTTGTTTCATATAAAATAAAGTCACGATGTGATGTACACCTCGTTAGTTTTTTTTTTTTTGTTCAAAATTTTTGGTCCCACGAGTATGTACGTAAGGGGATGGATTATCCATACAGTGACGGCGTACATGGACTAGAAAAAATCGTACAAAAGTTCCACTTTCGAAAATCACTAAAATTCGCATAAGCCAAATTCAACACAAATAGTCCATACATATATCTCAATATGATGGTGATAGGTCTCAAAATATGATAGGTCGCATAAATCTCTTATCAAAATGACTATAAAGTTGTCAGTCATAGTTTTTAATAGACCGATCTTTATAAAATTCCGTCTGAAGTTTTTAATATATATGTGGATTATTATAACATTATGTCGAATTTAAATTTGATTACACTATAATAAGCTAAAGTACGCAGTTATGATCAAATATAAACAAACATTCACAAAATCCATTAGTTTAATTATTATTATTATTATATTTATATGGATAAGGATTATTGATATCAAATTTCAATAAATAAGTCCATAAGATTCGAATTTGAACTATGTATTATGTGCATGCATAATATGCACATATTTTATACCGTTCTTAAATGCTGAAATGTTTTAATAAGTCCTCCAAAGTAAAATTTAAATGAAACATGTAAGAAAGTATAGTCGGCCAAGCCCGCCCATATAATACCCTACACCTAGTATATGTATAAAACAGTTTTTCAGAAATGGGCGCTATATGGGAGATATTACATATTATGGACCAATCATCCACAAATTTATTGTCATGATTTTTGTGAATATAAATATTGTGTATGTTATACTTTATCTCGATATAAATACTTTTAAAAGAGGTTAAAGTTGATAACGGGGAGGGTCTTATATGGGAGTTTCGACTAATTATGGACCGATCACAATACAATTGTAAAGTATTATTTGCATTTATATATTTGCGTTAAATAATATTTGGATACCAACATTTTTGAGTGAGTTATGCTCTTTAAAGTGATTTTCGGAATTGGGCCTTATATGGGAGCTACGACTAATTATGGACCGATCGTCACGAAATTAGTAGACATGATTTAGCATAATTTATTACTTATTTTTAGTGAAATTTGTTTGCATACTTGCATAATTCAAAGATTTATGACCGGTAAACCCCAATTTCGGGAGGACATTTGTATAGGGGCTAAGTGAAATAATGGACCGATTTTCACCAGTTTCAATCCCATCCATCCGTGTCAAATTTTATCGAAATATCTTCAACGGACGGACGGACATCGTTAAATCGACTCAGAAAGTGATTCTGAGTCGATCTGTATACTTTAAGGTGGGTGTTGGACCAATATTTCTGGGCGTTACAAACATATGCACAAATCCAATATACCCTCCCCACTATGGTGGTGTAGGGTATAAAAATTGTTTTTTATGGAAAAATAATATACTTATAAAGGTGGATTCACCCATTCGTTTTGAACAAAATATTTGTTCGGACAAAGTTTTTTTCATATGAAGTTTGACGTCTCTCTTTTTGAGAGGGAGAGAGAGAGAGAAAATATTTTTTACGAACAACTTTTAGCTTGAATTGGTTTAATCAGTGTTGCCATTTTGACGCTTTTTGGGTATTTTTGTTTTTTTCAAATACTCTTTTTTAAAAAAGGGTATTTTTTGACGCTTTTTCTATTTTTTTGGTGCAGTTTTGGAAGAAGTCCAAAAAGTTAATCTAGCTTTCGAGTCAGACAATGCGGACCATGTCAAGCTTTACATTTTGTATTACCTGATTAAAAGTATTACAAACTTTGATTATCTAGAAGGTAATTTAGATGAAAGCGTTAACGAATTCTGTTATCTTGGCTATCATTTCGAAAAGTCTTGCAGAGATTATAAAATAATTGAACAATTTAATAGAATTTACAAAACATATGGCAGCTTTGATTTTCCAGAAAAATCGTTTGAAATGGGTGAATCGCGCTGCAGAAAAATCTCAGTAAACAAATTTTTCTACGGACAAAATTATTGTTCGAAACAAATGGGTGAATTTACATTAAATGTAAATAAAGTTTGACAGATGAATACATTATTTCACGGCGTATTTACATAAATTTGTCGGTTAAATGTTGTATGTATGTATGTATATTAATTGGAAAATGTGTTACATAGCTAAAAATTATTAAGTACCTTCTATATGTTTATTTACATAAACGGAAATTGTATTTAATTTTTTTTTTGACATCAAATGTAGATGATTCGAGTACAAATACATTGATTTTAAAAGTTTTCCTTTTAAATGTATAAACATAAGGAGAACTACCCATATATACAAATTATTTCGGTTGAATGTTTGCAAGATATTGATGTATGCTAAAGTTGTATTTATTAATGGTAGCTTTAAGAAATTATTGGTTTTTGAACAAATGCAACTTACCAGGTTTAATTTTGTCATGATAGGAAAGCCTTTAAGTTATTTTGGGGAATTAGAACTGTTTGAGCCAAATATCGTATTTCAGATATTTATGACCTTTAATATTCGCTTTCGTGACGAAATTTGATCAATAGCAAATTAATATAATTAAATTTCTAAATTGTGATCTAATAGATCAGCTCAGATGTAATTCATCACTGGAAGAATGATGTATCAGAATTTTCGGGGCAAACATCGCCACAAATGCAGAGTATACCTATAACAAGCTTTGTAAAAAACCTTCCATAGTTTATTTCATAAACCTCAAATAACCCCAGCTTTTTGATCTTGGGCATAAAAAAGAGTTAAACAAACACATGCCTATTGTTGGCCAAATACCAAAAAAAAATCGCTAAGTAAAAAAGTGTTATTGATGAATTTTTAAAATTTGGATCTTAATGCATTCAATACTTAATTGCTTTTAAAAATAATCTTTATTTTTGTGCTTAAAATTTTAAAATTTTCTATTGAAATGAATTTTTCTAAGCCCATTATCAAATCAATTCATATTTACGAAATTAGCGGTATTGGAATTCAGTATAATTAGTAAACAAATAAGTTTAAATAATTACATTAGTTATAAGCGTTTTACAATATTATCCTAATCATTTTTTGTTAAAATGTTCCTTTAATTTTACAAATTATTATTTGTCATTTACCAGAATATCCCAAATTTGTATCGAAATTTTTGCATTGAAATTATTTATTTTTTGTAATTAATTTGTGATATTTTCCTGAGATACTTGTTATAATGTTTCCGAATGTTGAATTCATGTTAAAATTTACAGAAATTTTTTCCTTTTACCTAATTCGAATACTTTAATACCTGGTAGAGTGCAAAAGAATCAATAGAATTTTTGTTGGAATTTTGTATATAAGTTTATAAAAACGGCTTAATGACTTTTAATTGTTTGATTTCCATGCCTGTTATTATCAATTAACTGATAAAATTTAAATACATTGTTGCACCAATTTACAAAGGTAACTATCACTGATTTGTTTTTTTGAAGCTAAAAATAAAGTGCATCGGTTGTTGTAAAACCATTTCTACTTAAAAACATTGAATACTCCTACAGTGATGTAATATTAATTTGTTAAAAGTACAAGTTTGTGTTTTAGTTTAAAAAAAATTTACGACCCAGGACAGTTTATACACAACAACATTATAGGCGGGAAGTAGATTCTTCTGTTCCGAATACACCTAATAACAAATTAAAATCAATATATGTAAAGGGTGTCCCAACTAGAACGCAATTTTTAAATTTCATATAAAACACAGATATTTAAAAAAAATCGTGAAACTTTATTATATCGCAAAGTAGACAGAATGAGGTTATGTATGGAACAAGATATCGTGCAAATGGCCGCCGCGACTTTGCTGGCACATACGCTATTTTCAATGACCTTTTTGCATAAATGCTGCGGTATTTCATTAATGCAGCGTCCAATTTCCTCTTTTAAGGCTTGAGTCGTCGTCGGCTTGTTCGCGTAAACCTTCGACTTCTTAAAACCCCAAAAAAAATCTAAAGGTGTTAAATCGCACGATCTAAGCGACCAATTCTGGTCTCCAAAACGCGAAATAACACGATCGGTAAATGACTGATGCATTTTCTGTGGTTGTATGACATGTGGCGTCGTCTTGTTGAAACCACATTCCCAACACATTCATTTCTTCAATTCTTGGCAAGAAAAAACTGGTTATCATTTCACGATACCGAACACCATTGACACCATTGCGTTCTAGTTGGGACACCCTTTAGTATGATCCCAAAAATATTCAAAGAGACACTAGCAAAATGTAATGCATTTTCTGGCCTGCTAAAGCCGTCATCAGCATTCTTTGTAACAGAAATATTCAAAAATAAATGTAGTGTAACAATTTATTTTCAAATAAATTGTATATTTAACTTGAAGGCAACTTCGATTAAAATTTTTTAAAATTTGTTTATTAATACTCGTAAGAGGAATAATTCTCATTTAATAAAATAAAAATATTTAGAAGATCTAAAATTAAGTAAATATTTTTATGTTTGAAATCGACAATATTTAAATAAATATTCTAAACGGCACATTTGCTGAAAATAAAATTATATAGTTATCATTTACTACAATTGATTTCAAAATAGTTAAGTTATAGTCCACAAACACTCCACAAATCTAAATTTCAGAAATAACCTTCATCTGCAGTACATAATTTATATGTAATGTACTAAATACAAATCCGACTGAAAAAGGCCATTTTATTAGCTTTATCCTTAATTATTTTATATACATACATGGATGTAACACAAAAAAAAAATAATAAACAAAGAATATAATGTCCATATTTATTTATATTATTTATTAAGCTTACAAAAAAATTACAAGCTAATGTTAATAAATTATAATGGCAAAAATAGACTTCTGCGCAAAAGTTAGTATATTATAGCTAAAATTGGTTGTACAAGGTGGCGCAAAAGTAATCCTCCTATCAGAAACATTGTTTATTAACGTGTATCAACTTTTTTGCAAAACTGTTACTTTATAAAATTACTTAAAGTTCAGTCTGTATGAGAAGAAGTAACATGAATGCCTAACTAATAAATTCAATATACTGTTACGAAATTGTATTTCAATTAAAATTAAATTAATTTAAATAACGGCCAGTATCAACATACGAGTACATTATGTTTATCATCATAAAACATTTTAAGCAAGATCATTATATTTAATACTAGGTTTCCACGACGACTTGAATCACCTGCTTCGCTCTCTGAATCATGTTTATGAATCATGCTGTTTACATGACCAAAAAATTTGATTCGATTTGACAGTTGTCTTTAATAAACAAACAGAATAAAAAAAAACAGAATTTACAATTTGTAGAAAATAATTGTTTTTAATGGACAAACAAAAGCGAGTGGAAATTAGTTAGCTTATTTGCAAAAAAAACATAAATTCGTACGTATTTACTTTCTTTACTTCCAGCAACAAGAAAATTATTTGCTTTGTTTACAATAATATTAAATTTTTACAGCTAGTGCAGATAAACTTGCGATAAATATTAGAGAAGAGTGCAATTTTTCGTGCTTCGCAAGTTGATTCAATATGAATCTACTTGATTCGCTCTTAAAATTTTGTATGGTGAAGCAAATTGTTTCGCACATGATTGGGGTGTGAAGCATGAATAGAGAGCGAAGCATGTACCGTGGAAACGTAGTATAAGTTTGCCAATTGTAGATTTTTAATCAAATTGTTTGACAATTAGCAAACTTATATTTTAAATTTGAATAATCTACATTGTTCAATCTAAATTATTTGCCTCTTTTGTTTATAATGCTAATATATTTTATAGCTAGAAATTATATTTTAATTGAAAATTTTGTAAACAGATATCCCGATTAACTAGATTTGTATGTATCCGCTGTAAGAATAACCTTACATAAATATGGACGTGATCAGAAAATATGTATGCAGCAGCGGTAAAAGATCAAAAATTCACTACGATAAAGGGTTTTAATTTTTGTTTTTAGAAATGAATCTCTCTTAAAATAGCAATTTATAAATATAATTTCTGAACACTTTACTTATATAATTTTTACAATTACAGTATACTGTTCATCAATGCTCATTGCCGAATGGTATTAATACGTTAATAAAGAGCTTTCGGATTTGATTAAAAAAACACTTAAAATATAAAGAAATGTATGAAATCTTTATTTGAGTCAATAAAACGAACTAAAGAATTCAATGTTTAACGATGATTTCATGTAAATCTTGACCGCGGCTGCGCTTCAAATGCTTCATAAGCTCAGTACAATTTCGGCATAATTTCTTCAACATAACGGCCGGTATCTCACGAATAAATTCTATAGTCTAAAGGCGTTAAATCTCACGATCTGCGGTCGGTCACCAAACGTGAAATAAACTGTTCGCCGAACTCGCCTCTCAATTGGGCCTTTGCTTCGTGTGCTGTATGGCATGTGGCACCGTCTTGTTGAAACTATTTTGAGCAAAAAAATGTTAATCATAGCACGTTAGCGCTCACCATTCCCAGTAACGTTCTTGCATTCGTCGTCTTTGACAAAGTACCGAAAAGTTAAGTTCGTTATTTTCTTATTTTCTTCTTTATACTGATTTATTGCACTGATTGTTAACCAATTCTATGTTCTACTCTAACCCCAATCTGCTAATATCCATTCTTTAAATACTCCCTATGTCGTGGTCGACTCTTTGCTGCTCCATTTTATTACTTGACTTCCATATTATCTTTCTTAGTTTTATACGCCGTAGTTTGAAGATTACTCTTTTTTTCCAAAAATAAAAAGTTTTCTTCAACGCTCGTCTCCGCTTTTGTTTACTCTTCTCTTTTCATTCTCTCGTTACACTTTCTTTAAGGTTTCTCTAATTTCTTTTAGTTCACTGTTCTCTCTGTAATTGTATTACTATAGGTTGCCCAACTGACAGATGTAATCTATCAGTGATAACTATACACATTCGTCCCACTGATAGATGTAATCTATCATTGGAACCCATTCGCCCTACTGGCAGATGTAGTCTATCTGTAGAGAGTATTTTGAATGTTATTCCCCCAGTAATAGGAGTTAATCGGTCATAAATGTTTGATTTATGCACGTATCATACCAAATTCTACAAATAAGTTGTACATGAAGTTGTACATCTACACATTTTATGATAATCGTTCCATAATAGGTCATATCTCCCATATATGTAGCTCCAACTTCTGAAAAACTATTTTTGTGATATACTCGGTGTAGGGTATATATGGTCAGGCTTGACCGACTATACTTTCTTACTTGTTTTATTTTAGCTTTCCCGTAGTCACAAAAACGTGTTGTAGAAAAGTACATCTCACTTTCTCACTTACTTATTGAACATTATAGTGTAAACAACGAAGTTATTAGTTGCTTCGAAAATGCCGTCTTTTATGCCAACAAATCATCATATATCAGGAATAAATTTGTATATGTGTAGGTATAGGTATGAACATAGGGAAGAGGGGGCACGTTTATACCCGGGACACCTTTGAACTATGTTGATAAAATCTCAGTTTAACATTTTTTCCGACCCTTAACCGAGTTTTTCACATGGCAACCTTGTTTTCTAGCAACGTCAACAACTTTTGCTAGTTTTTTTAGTTGTCGACCGAATGTAGTTTGGTGAACAAGTTTTCGCAGTGCCATTGTAAATTTTTTTATTTTTTTTTGTAAGAGTGTAAGAAGTATTCACTAATCGTTTTCTTTCGTGAAAGAAATTTATTGCAGTCCAAAATTCATTTCAAACAAAATTAAGGTAAGTTATTTAATATTTATGTAGAAAAAAAATATTTATTATAAATTTCCGTGAAATGGCAAGCCAGTTCAGATTTGAACAAAGAAAAAGGGGGCACCTTTGAACATGTTAATTTATCAACCGAAGTACCAAACATTGTTGATTCTCTCTTATTTTCTGAAAATGACGAATCCAATGCTAATCATGATGCTTTAAAGGAAAATGGAATGTCACCTGCAATAGCAAGGCCTTTTCCGTCTTAATAATATAAAACTTATTTTTGATCTGAATTTTTTTTATTTTTTAATTGTTAATGTTTAAAGAATATAACTGTTTATGTTATTTTTGGACATAAGCGCTACAAGAAAAAATTGCCGTTCAAAACTGCCCCAGCCTAGTTCAAAGCTGCCCCGTATGGGGGGCACATTTGAACACAATGACTTTATCCATTAAAAAAATAAAAAATATATAAATCGAACTAAAAATAAGTTACTTGCAGACTTAAGCTAAAGTTTATTTCCATATATATTAGTTAAATTATGTAAAAAGTCAATAATACAAAAATATAAATTTGTATGTGGCTTAAAAGCAAAAAGTGTTCTAAGGTGCCCTCATCTCCCTTACAGTGTCCCTATCTATGTATGGACTGTATGTTCATACATATGTATACTCGTATGTAGGTATAGACATACAGTGTTGGAAAAATAATAAAAACGGCTTCTTCATTTCAATGATGTGAAAAAGAAAAACTTAAAAACGAATAACTCATACAACTCAATATCATAATCATACTACCAATACAATATCCTCGCGTATACTTATTTATTTTTTATTGACTTGCGGTAGTTGCAAGTAAAATCTTTACTACTTACTACACACTTCAACAAGAAGTTCATTTACTATTTTGTCCAAGTGTGTGACTTTAACGAGAAGAGACTGACTGGGCGAATGAACGAACCAACAAAATGAAGCCAAGAGCATAGAATGCTGTTATTATGTGGGGCAGTTGGGGGTTTTGTCCCCATTTTGTGTTGTTGTGTTTGTATCCCTCTTCATGTTGTGGTCCATTAAATGCGGTTCAGTGGTCATGTTTTGGGTTTTATTATTAGGTGAGCGAACTAATCGGCTTCAATGAAATAAACTGAGTTTAAAAATAGTTTTATCACATCACGAATGGGTTGTCCTGTATTTTTGTATTCTGTTTATGTTTTTGTTGTTGTTAGTGTTTTAGTTGCCTTCGCTATTTATACTGCAGAGTGCACCTACTCAGTCTGTGTTGGTCGATAAAACTAAATGAATGCTTTAAAAACATTGCAGGAATGAGTTGTTGTATGGATAGATTGGTGGGTGTAATTGGCTCTGTATCCATGTGTAATGTGTGGGTGTAGGTAGTTTCGTAATGAAAAGAGGTTGTAATAAAAATGTTGGAACTCTGTGTATTTCAGAGCTTCTTTGGTTTTATATTCATGTACATATATCTATGGCTATACTTATGTGTCTGTATTTAAGGATTATAGAAAGTAGAGTGAAATCAAAAAATATCTTCTTTGTTAAAGTTGAATAAAATTGCTGTTATATATGTATGTGTAGAAGTTTAGTTAAGGTTTCCAATCAACGTTTCTCCAAACACTTTAGTTGAACTCAATGTCAAAGTCGTTGCGCTCGTTTTGTACCATCTATAATATATGTATGTATGTATGTTTATGTTACTGCTGCTCGAGGGCAGACTGGAAAATATTTGTTATCACAAGAAATACATACTCGTACATTATTTTTGCTTAATTAAATAATTAATAATTACAAAAAAACACTACTACACAAAGAAATGGTTTCTCATGCAAAATAAATTTTAAAAACTGCTGGCATAAAACTAAAAAATTAAAGCTTTTCTATTACATATTTCCTCAAACATCATTACATATCATCATACTAAAACAAAATAACAAATGACACTCAATTAAACGCTAAACTGTTTTTCAAACTTTCAGTTAAATTTCAAGTTCTTATAATAAACTTGATTTTCAATGAAAATCTAAAAGCGGACATTTTCTAAAACTGAGTGCTAAAATTATAGAAAAAATATGGTTTGCAAAAGCAGGCATTTTTAGCTAATGAGTTCTGCCATCACTGAAAATTTCAAAATCCATATAAACATGAACACATGAACAGATTATCTTGATTTAACTTTGCGAATTTCCATATTGACTTCATTGGGTTCGATGTAATACTAAATTCTATTTGGTTGCATTTTCGGTTAAATTCAAGACCACTGAATAAATGTGTCAGTTCAGAATTTTAGTTTCATAGTGATGGAATCCAGTTAAATAATTTTGTAATTTCTGCACGACTAAATTTCCATACCAAGAGATGCCCATGTCTTTTATTTTAACTAAAAAAAAAGTAAAAGTTATTTTGGGTCAAAATTCAATTTCAGATAAGACAATCACTGATAATTATAGCCTACACCACCCTAGTGGTGGTGATAGTGCTGATGTTTGTAACGTCCAAAAATATTGGTGGAACACCCATCTTAAATTATAACGATAGACTTAGAATCACTTCCTGAATCGATTTAACAATGTCCGTCCGTCCATCCGCCCGTCTGGCTGGCTGGTTGTCCATGTAAAGCTTGTGCGCAGAGTACAGGTGGCACTTTTGAAGATATTTTGATAAAATTTGGTAAGTGATATTTTTTCGGCGCAAGGACGGATGGGATTGAAACTAGTGGAAATCGGTCCATTATTTCACCTGGCCCCCAATACAAGTGTCTTCCGAAATAGGGGTTTAACGATCATTAATGTTTAATTATGCAAGTATCTACACAAATTTCACCACAAATGAGTGGTAAATGAAGCCAAATCTCATCTTCAAATTTTATGCAGATCGGTTCATAGTTAGGCGTAGGTACACTTCCGATAATTACTTTAAAGATAATAACTCTGTTAAAAATGTTTTTTTTTTAATTAATTTATTTAAATTAAAAAAGTAAGTAAGTTAAAAGCTGTTCTAGGTCAAAATTAAATTTCAGATCAGACAATTACTGATAATTTTATCATCTTTTTTATTTGTTTATTTCGATACATTAGAGATTAAGAAGAACATAATATATTGTTGGACGATTCGGAAATATAAATTCGATTTTGCAAAATTGGAACTCCGAATTCGTTACACAATTCATTAAATTAATCAGAAATGAGATGTTCATATATAGTATGATTTAAATAAAATTATTCTAAATTTAAGTTTAAGGTTTTAAAACTTGTGTGAAAAGAACATTTTAGATTTACCTCAAATTTATCATTGTTCTCAGTGCTGCTTGTGATGTTGCTATTAGTGTACTTTTATTGTTGTTGATGTTGTTTGTGTTATGCAATGTTAATCACAGGAATTAAATTGTCACGTATCAAACGAAATTAACTTGTGAATAGTATTGTGTCTCTGGCAAGTACACTATGGTCAATTTCATTAAATTTTATACGTTTGCTTTTTCTTCGTGCCTTTATGTCTTGATCTATCTCATTTTAGTTGTATTTTTTTGTTGGATTCTTTTGTTGTTGTGTGTTTATATGGCTGTTTTATTTGTTTTAATTCAATTACGTTTCATTATTTACGTATGAAGATAATGACGACAACGATAATCAGTTTCTAGGGATTATACGATCTGACGTTTTGCTAAGTCGTCCAGCCGGAAGAATTGTTTACTTTTATCACAATTTCTTAATGTTGGTGTAGTGCAGAACGTGTTGGCGATTTATTTAGAAAATTGTCTTCGTTTAACCCTGAAATTGTGACTAAAACAGACAACAACAAACAAAGAACTAAATGTTGGATTTTCGTGACATCTCTTTTTTATTTCAATTCGTATGAGTGAATCAGTGTGTGTATGATAACATCATAAAATATGATTAAAAGTTAATCAAGGATTAACAAAAATAATTTCTAAACGTCCGTTTGTGGTTTAATAGAATTTTGTTTGGTCTAGTGACATTAAATTTATAATCTCTTGTGGTTTTTAGAATTATATACAGATGAACAAAAGCCCCTTTTAACGTTGTTCCCAAACGTTGCCAGAATGCAAAAACATATTTTATTGAATGTTTTAGACAGAATACACGAAGTTTAAAGGAAATAATACTTGGCATTTTAGGCACGATAACAATGTTTCTTAAAGTGCATTGGAAAATTTAACCATAAGTAATTTTTAAATTAAAATTATTAATAAAAAGGTTGAAATGTTTTTCCATGTAATTTATGTACCATTTATTTCCAAGAATAAAACATCTAAAGAAGTCGACTATGCTCGACCATATGTAAATAGTAATAAGCTGTTAATTGAAATAAGATGTAGGACATTTATTTTTATTTAATGCTGGGTTTTATTAGTATATCATGGGTATAAACGATATATGTAAAAGTTAAAGTGAGTTTCAGAAGTGGGACTTTCACAGCAATTTTAAGGTTTAAATTGAGGTTACTAGTAATTCTAATTGAAATATTGCAATTAAACATTGATTGAAAAATTACATGTTCCTACAAAAAAAAAATAAAAAATCGGTATCTTTATTATGATCCTAATGTACTGACATTTGTTTCTTTTTCTAGGACCAGCACTCAGGGGACGAGCCCTACTTATGCAATGCATTGTGTTGGAACTAGGAAAATAGGTTATGGGAGGGAGGATAGAGGGAGTAGTGTTTATGAACATTTGATTTGAATATTCCTATATTGAAAGTGGCAGGGAATACTTCTGCTGGTAGTTTATTCCACATACGGACAGTACGGCTAAAGAACGAATTTTCCCTGTAGTGTGTTGTGCGATCCACTGTCCAGTCGCCTACAAATGGCTGAGCCCTGACTGAAAAACGTGTATTACGTAAAAAACTACGTGTTTTAGGAACAAGTTCCCTAATTTCAGCAGAATCGATAGAACATAGTATAGTATATAGATATAGTATCGATAGAACAGTGAAACACAACCCACATTGCGACGATGCTCCAATGAATCAATAGAGTTGGATATCCTTAATATATTTGATTTTTTATATTATAATTTTAATTTAGTTTGTTGAACGGAAATTGTGCTCTGTTCAATGGTTTTGTATATAATGATAATTCTTAAAACCTAAAGACTTAGAATTACTTAAGCTAGCAGAGGGTCATCAAGTGCTTGGCACTTGATACATAAATCGTGAGGTATAATATGGCACGATCACGGCGACCAGTTGACAGATCCAGAACTGAAAAAAAATCTTCTAAATGGCATAGCCGCAACTAGAATTTATGTGGGATAACGGCACATTTTTGCATTCTGTCTCTTAAGAGAGACTATAGTAACAACATGTTGTTGTACGCAACAAACACCTCAAAGCAAAGAAGAAACACAGCAAATTAGTAGTTTTTTGGATTTTCGCAATTATGTTCTTTTTTCATATAAAAGTGGAACTTTGGCATTACCAGTGGTATCAAAAGTAAGTACTCATGCTTTTCGTATACTATTTAAGTAACCAGTGATCGGGTTACCGCCGCCGCTGCAGGGTATGTAGACAGCTACTTCTATACCACAATAAATGTCATCTATTGGAACATTATTTTCGTTTGTATATGTATGTATGTATATGTACATATTCGTACATTTTGATTTTCAGAATATGGTCAAATTAAGTCGGCAAGGGGAGGAAAAATTTAAAACATATTAGAAATATTCTTACAAACATTTTAGAAAATGATCCGAAGTGAATATTTGTGACTTTTGATCCAATAAATCGATTTTAAGTAACTATTTACAATCATAGCTTATTGGGAACATTAGTCTTAATTTTACACAGATGAGCATCATTATATTATTTTTCTTTGGTTTAACATTACAATTTAAAGATGTAGTTGGAAATTAATATATATAGATAAAAAAAACTCCTGAAATAAAATGTACACTATGGTGAAATATTATTTAAATATTGGGGTTACTTTTAAAATTATTCCATAGTCTCCCAATGTTCATCGGTGTATACAAATTGAACGTACTACATATTCTACTACATTTCAACATACGTTTCGGTTCTTAATAATAATACTTTCGAAGGTTGATAAGATATTGAGTTATATTGTGTGCAGTGTATATATTATTATTGTAGTTTTTTGTTTTCTTATTTCTTCTCTTGTTTTGTTTTCCCAGCAAACTGGCAGAATAACGTGACTGGAATTCCACAAAATGGGGTAAATATGCGTAGCAAGTGTGCTCACCAAAGCTCAAAACAACAAATCAAAATTTCATTTATTAACAAAGGATGCCACGAATACTAAACAAAAGGAAAACAAAACAAATAAGAAAGTACAGTCGGTAAAGCCCGGCCATAAAATACCCTACACCGATTATATGAGCAAAAACTGTTTTGCAAAAGTGGGTGCAATATGGTAGTTATGACATACTAGGGACCGATCATCATAAAATTTAGTAGCATGCATTAAATTTTACCTTTTGCACTTTTAAAATATTTATGCAAGTTAAAGTGATTTTCAGAAGATTGTCTTATATGGAAGCTATGACTGATTATGTGCCGTGTAGGAAGGAGGAATAAATCTTCCTTTCTAGGAGGTGTTTTTTATTATTTTATGTTTTTTTATGTTATTTGGGCAAGCTCATACCAGACGATTAACGTCCTAGTAGAACAATACTTTATTATTTATTTCTAAAAAGGGTCTAATCGGACTATGTAAGTCTTAATCTGAGCTCTTTTATATTTGGGTTTTATTTTTAAAAGAAAAGACCGCTAATTTTTTTTAAATTGACTTTGTAAGTCTACAGTTCATAAGCGAATGAATTTTATTTTGTAAAAATTATTTAACTCTAGGCTTTAAACAAATCTATAAAATAATACCGTTAATCCTTTTAAATAAAAATGAGAATAAATTGAGTGCAATTGCAATGGAATGCATTGTAAAGTAAAAGACAACATGAACAGAAATAAACAAGTGACAATGAGTAGTAATATAATTAGTATGTACATAAAATGAAACAATAAAAATTGAGTAAGTTATAATTACATATTGGAGAGAAATGAGTGTAATAGTAAAATAATATAAAGGTTACAGTCTGTTAAATTTAAATAAACGCAGATATATTAATAAAAATTAATTTAACAACAAATAAAAGGGTTAACATAATAATTAAATTCACATCAAAATAATAAAATAAAATATAACATTAAAGTTTAAACAAAATAATGAAAATAAAATAATTTAATGTTGCTCCGCTACAGCCGACTATTATAAAATAAGGTGACATAACTTCTGCATATATGAAACTTATTTATATTGAATTCTGTTTCGATACCTACATTTTTAAAAGATTTAGAGTCTTTAAAGCAATTTGCGAAAGTGAGTCTTGTATGGGTAATATGATGAATTTTCGAATGATCCTCATTTTTAAATATGATTTTTTTTTTCATAAAAAAGTTAGTGTGACGAAATTTAAGTGATTACCTATATTTCTATTAAATATTTATTTCCGATAAAGTGATTATTCGGGAGGTAATTTGTATGTGGGCTAGGTAAAATAATAAACCGATTTCAACCAATTTCAATTTCATTTCAAAATATGTATAAAGTATCAAATTTTATAACAATATCTTCAAAATTGAGCGTTGTTCTTTCCGCAAAAGGTTAAATCGAATGATCGTACCTTGGTCACACTTGGCAAATATTTACTCAAAACCACTTGGTTTAGCACAAATAAGTTTGACGTTATTTACTCTTACAAGAGTTTTGCAAGATCAAAGATTATCAACTAAATAGAACTAAATATTTGTTGTGTCTTGTTCTAAATAAACAAAGTTTTTTAAATAAATAAACAAATTCAAATATATTTTATTTAGTGGTTACATCTTCTTCGGCAAATATTTGCCAAGTGTGGTCGTACCTTAAATCTAAGTCGATCGATATACTTTAAGGTGTGTATTGGACTAATATTTTTGGGCGTTATTAACATCAGCATAAATCCCATTGTGGTGTAGTTTATAAAATCGCAAATGCCAACCTATACAAAAATGCTTACACACAACACACATGCAAACATAATGGAAGAACATACTTCAACAAGAAACTATAATATGAATACATACATACATACATATAAATGTACTAAATACTAAAAATAAAAAAAAAAACATAAAAAAATAAACATGTATGGAAAATTTGTACTCCTTCGTCTGTTTAATATTTGAACATTTTTACTTATGAACTAGACGTCGTACCCATGTGTTTGCCTGTATTGTGATTTGAGCGCAAACAAATTTTATATTATTCTGTTTGAATTTTTATTTAAACTTCAACCGAGTACACCCAACCCAGCAGTGCTCTATCGCAAATGTATTCTTTTTGTAAGAGCAAAAGAAACACAGAACATGTCGCACACGCATTTCAGGATATTGCTCCTTTAAAGCTGGATATTTTATACATCCATGCATGTTTATACACACGTATACACATTTCTGTTTTTTATCTTTTTTAATTTTTTGGTTTCCTGTTTTTTTTTTTTTTTTTGAATTCTGTGTTTCTTTAGAAGGGAACTTGTGTTGCAAGTAACATGCACCAAAATGGCAAATATGTGGTATGTCTCTATATTGTACATGTGCCACAAATGCACGCATATGCATAGGTACATCCATCCGTACATACAAACTTTAAGCAAAAACGACAATAACTTTGAACAATAATAATGTTAGTATAAACAAACCGTTTGCAAAATCCTTGTTCCATGTACTCGCACACAAAACTCGTACATACAACATTTTGTTTGTTAATGCTGCAGACTGAGAATGATGATGTGAGTGTTCTCTTGTTAATGCAGACACAAACTTTGAATATAAAACATATTTTTCATTTGCTCTTTATGACTTCAATTTAGCAACAACTACAAATTCCAATTCTTTATAAAACGTTGCAACCCACTAAATAATCGTTGAGTTTTATACTGTCAAGCTTAAAAATGAGAATCGACAATGTTATTTATGAACAAGTGTTTAAAGGATTTGCTTGGTGGTCACTTCTGGGCATGAAATTGTAGATGCCATTCAAAGGTCATCGACGAAAATGTCAATGTTCCAATCGAAACGGTGAGTGAGTGAAACAGATTAACAGTTTACAAAAAGACATTTGTACCATTTACAACAAAACTGAACATTTTTAAATTGTCAGGCGAAGAAACAAATTAGCAAATAAAATTAGTATGGCATTAAAAAAATCAGCTAAGTATCAATGATAATCCTTAAAACTAGCATGTGGCTAAAAGTTATAATTTTTTTTTTGTTATTTGTTTTTCATATGCTCTGGTGGCATATGAAAAATATAAAAACGTTTGACGTTGTAGATACATATACGAGTACTAAGCAACAAACAAATATTGTGTTTGCTGTATTTGTTGCCGATACGCTCTCAGCTGATTAAAATTAACAAGCTAATAAAGACAATAAGCATTTAATCACCCAAAATTTAACTCACAATATGGTATTCGGAACTCATTATAAGTACCCTGGTTGTTTGTGTACAGTTCAGTAGACCAAACCATCGGGATACATTAGAACAGGGAAAGGCAACCTATACTATTACATTTTGCAATTGTATTAGTAATATTCGCTCTCAACACAAATCGGTATTGCCAGAAAACTTTCGTCACTTATCTCCAATTAAAAATTTAAAATCTCCAAAAATATCTATTTTATTATTTGCGAAAAATTAGAAAATCAGTCAGGAAATTGCATTACATCTTCAACATTTATTTCATATGGGCAACATTTTATGCGTATTAAATGTTCAAATGTCCAGCAAAACCTTCTTTTTTACCCAACATTACATTGGCACCATTAGTGCATACAGAGGAAAGCTTACTCTTATCAGTAAAAGAAAGAACTTTTTCATAATAATAATTTAAAGAAAATAAAAAATTCATTTCATATTCATCACACATTTTTAAAAAAGTTGGGAAAAATTTTTTTTTTGGCAACACTGATTTTTAAATTACACAACCTGTCTGTTTGAATCAGAGGTCGGCATCCTATAGCACAATAGTGCAGAGAGCACTTCACAGCAATGTGTGCACATGCGGCGGATGCTTTTATATTTTTTTCAGAAATACTTCCCAACAAACATTTAAAATTAATAATGAATTACGAAAAATATTTTATGATTGATAATGCATTTGGTAACATGCATGTAATCAGCTTTTGAAGTATTAGAAGCTCCGTTTGTATATCAATCTCGTTGTTAATTTCATATATGTTACGGAAAATACATTGTGAGTGTATGTTTCCTATCTAAAGGCCCAACTATAATGTGCATATGCTAGCTTAAGCAACCCTGCGAATACATATAAATTGTATGTGGCAAACTATAATGTACTTAACGAAACTTTTCGTTAAGTTTTTCAACTGTCATTTGCTTAAGCAAAAAGCGAAACTTATCGCACATTCTGTACGGAATCAGCTGTTTGTTGTTGTTTGTTTGTGTTTTGAACAAAATGGAAGAAAATATATTTATTTTAAATTTAATAGAAAATGCGGAAACAAATAAGTGTCTTTACAATAAAAGAGGCCATTTTTATTTTAACAAAAATGTCTTTCTGTCGCGGTTTATTTCTCTGACAGAACAAGAGCGTCTTCTTCTTTTACAGTGTAGTTCACATATTTCTTTTAATGTGCGCAGGCCTTCAAGCGCTAACTTTAATATTTTTATATTATTTAAATTTTTAAGTTTTTTTTCCATTTTTGCAACCACAATACGAAAATTAACAAAACATATATAAACGTTTATTATTATTTACAATGTAGTGCTGCCACAGCTGTACATTTTAGTACTTTTGCCGATAAATTAAAAAAAAGGAAAAATTATGCGTTTCGGGTACGAAGTTTTCTTTTAATTATAAAATAATATAATAATATTTATAAAATATAGTCATTTAATGGCTTTTTGTTAAAATAAAAACATTTTTTTTAAACATAAATGAGCAACTGTGGACAAAAAGTTTCAAAGTCATTGTAGCCACCTAAAAGTAAACTCTGAACTGGTTATGCATTTGACAGCCTTTTCGTTAACTTTTGCATTTGCTTAAGCTAGCATATGCATATTATAGTTGGGCCTTAAGTTGTTTTGTATAATTTATATAATTATGTTTATGTTTGTTGGGTAGTTTTCTCACACACACAACCTCATTTTACGCTTTGCCGACGCGTCGCGACTCGCGACGTCTGGTTTGAATGCTCATTAAACTTTGTTTATTTCTCTACAATGCGTGTGCACACGTACGTAAGAGAAGAGTAAATGAAAAACGCGGCGCCCATGTTTTGCCTTTCGCTGCATTAGAATTTTCACTTCCATGTTTAACATATTAACAAACAAAAAAACAAAACAAACAAACTTTTTCATCCAATTCACCATTAGCAATAGTACAGACAAAAACCTTACCTCCATGTGACGAATTTGATAATATGTACGAGTATGTATTTATCATACATTCGTGTTATAAATAACTGTATTAAATTGCTTTTACAGATTTAGATTTCATGAAATTTATTTTTTCAAAATCTTCAAATTTGAAATTAGTAATTTTTTATTTTTTTCAGAATTCTACTGGTCATAAACATTTTGCCACATTTTGTACTTTTTGAATTGAAAGTGTAGATTACCTCATATTGAGTTATACTCGATTCCAATGTTATTTATGTCATAAAACTATTCATATTAGAATATTTCCGCAACAAAAGATAGTCAAAAAAAAAAAAATATAAAAATCCTTTAACATCCTTCTGATAGTCCCTCATTTATTAAATATCATTGAATATAAAAAAACAATCCTACAGTATTTAGTTTCTAACTGGTAGATAGACTTTTTTCTTATTTTAATAAAACTTTTTGATTTTAGTTAACAAATAAGTTATTCTTAAGTCTGTTTGTGATAACAAATTACTAAATGGCAAATTCATTCATTTTCATCAGTTGTGAATTGAACAATTGAATGGAAATACCACCATTGCTAATTATTATGAAATAAACAACACAGTTTAGTAATTTCAATAGTCTTTAAAAAGAAAAGATTTCTTCTATTTCCTCATTACCTGAATAGAATACACCTATTAACTTTAATTTACCGACAAAAAACCAAGCCAAAATCAGTTAATTTGCAAAGTTGGTGAATGACCGTTGATTTTTATTTATACAGTTACAATATTACCATTATATTAAATGGTTTTTGTGTTTATACACTCCACCAACATAGTGGGTAGGCCCATAAATATTAGTCCAACATCCACCTTGAAGTATACTGATCGACTCAGAATCACTCACTGAATCGATTTAATTTAATAATAATATTTAATTTAATCGTCTGACTGGCTGGCCAAAATACTGATTGGTGTGCAAAATACAGGTTGAAATTTTGAGGATATATCTATAAAATTTCGTATATGGTATTTCATTTTTTTCAGCCTAAAAACAGGATTGAAATTGGTTTAAATCGGTAGAATATTTGACCTATTTCCTCCCAAAATAAAGGTTTACCGGTCATAAATGTTTGATTTATGCATATATCCAAACAAATTTCGCCGCAAATAAGTTGTACATGAAGCCTAATCATATCTACAGATTCTGTGCAATTTTTTTATAAACTCCCAGGAAAAAAGTAAAGCTTACCTAGAAGCATTTTTAAGGGAGAGGAACTAAATTCTCTCATCCGACCTGCTCCCAGAAGGTATGATTTTATAAATCAAATTCCCACTTGGAAACATGTCTCTGCAAAACAACCTGCTTTCTCTTAAGCGATTAAGTTCAATAATTCTTTAATTTGTTTGCTCACAACCTGCTTTTCTGTAAGGAACAGCAAGAATTTTTTTTATTTATTTCCGATTACATTGATTTTTAATTACTTCCAATAGTATTCGCTTATTCTCTGCTTCTTAGCAAAACTTTCCAGTCATCGAAAACAAAAAGGGACTTTTTAGCTTCCTAACATCAAAATTGTTTTACTGGCGAGAATTCAAAATCTCAACAGCCATAGAGTTAGAGTGCTATATACCCTCCACATAAATATAATGAGAATAACAAAAACTACGCTGTTAGAACGAGAACATCGTTATTTATTTAGTATTTCTAATTCAATTTTAGCGTCAATTTTATTAGTTTTATAGACAAGTTTACACACAATATAATTCATTTTGTCAAATTTTTTAATTTATAAAACTAAAAATAGGTCTAAATTTGTTCATACTAACCAGGTTAAGGAAAAAAATACAAACAAGTAATACTATGTTTCCACGACGACTTGAATCACCTGCTTTGCTCTCTGAATCATGTTTATGAATCATGCTGTTTACATGTCCAAAAATTTGATTCGATTTGACAGTTGTTTTTAATAAACAAACAGAATTTACAATTTGTGGAAAATATTTTTTTTTTATCGAAAAAAAAAGTGAGTGGAAATTAGTTAGCTTATTTGAAAAAAAACATACATTCGTACGTATTTACTTTCTTTACTTCCAGCAACAAGAAAATAATTTGCTTTGTTTACAATAATATTAAATTTTTACAGCTAGTGCAGATAAACTTGCGATAAAAATTAGAGAAGAGTAAAATTGTTCGTGTTTCGCAAATTGATTCAATATGAATCTACTTGATGCGCTCTTAAAATGTTGTATGGTGAAGCAAGTTGTTTCACTCATGATTGGGGTATGAAGCATGAATAGAGAGCGAAACATGTACCGTGGAAACGTAGTATAAGAGTTATCGAATAAGGGGATTTCCCAGTTACTACTATGTACGTTTATTTCAGCAATGGTGCCAAGTGTGGTAAAAACAAACATAATTACAAACAATTTTGATTAAAAAATGTTTAGAAATTTTTTTTTTCAACCGTGTAACTTCAAATCCGTGTAAAAATAGAATTGGGTGTATGTATACAAATACGTTTTATTTTATTTTATAACGAGCAAAAAACAGTCTAAAAATGTTGTTACACATTTTGGTCCATAACTCTGGGGGCTAATTCTGACAGTCGTGATCGAAATTGTCTTCGAATCGAAATTTATTTCGACAGTGCAAAATTTTCTAATGATGGTACTCGATACGAATCGAATCGATTCATTGCTTCAGTGTTGTAAAAAAAACTTAAATAAGTACGTATTACAACACTGAATAAAATAAAAGAAAATGTAAACAAAAAACATATGGTTCTGCAAAAAATAACTCAAGTAAAAGAAAGTTTTTTTAAAGAAATTATTTTAAATTAAAAATTGATCCGGTTATGTTTTTTTACGCATCGTCTTTTGATTCTGACGAGATTGAAAACATTAATGACATAAGGAAACAAATAAGAAACACCTCCGACCCCTTAAGATTGACAAGCAATGAGTAAGTATAAATAAGTACATACATACCAACATACACATGTATTAATGTATGTATGTAAGTATGTTTTTTTTTTCTAGACTCAAAAGACGTTTTAAGCCTCAGTTAGCCGACTGTAATGGAATGTAACTGCAACAGTAAGAAACAGCTGATGGATATTGTTATGTGTAAAGTAATGCAAATGGTTATGGAGATGTAAAGTAACGCAAAGCCGTAATGTATGAATCTGTAAGAAATAGAATTTCCTTACATTTTTACGTCATTACACTACATTCCGTTACAGTCAGCTAACTGAGGCTTTAGGCTCACAAAGCAAGCATAGGTAAAATTTATTTTGATATTTTTGACCTAAAAGTAATAAAATTATTAATATTATCATATTTTTTAAAGTAAGTATCAAATTTTTTACTAACATTTCCTTTTTTTCTTCTGTATGCTAAAAAACGTTATTTCGAATGCTTCTTTGCTTATGAGTAAAAACTCGCAAGGTTGCGTTCGAATTATCATTCGTTATCAAATGCCATCATTAGAAATTTCGATACATTTTATTCGCTATCGAATGAGGGAATCCCAAATATTAAAAAATTCGAACGTTCGAATGAAAATTTATTCGCATACGAATGCGAGAATTAGCCCCCTGGTTTGCCTGAACCGATACTGCTTATGAGAATTATAAACGTTTTAATGTAAACTTTGCTGATTTTGGTTACATAGTTTAGACGTGAGAGTGTTTTACATAGACAGACAGACAGACGAAGATTGCTCAATAGACTTTCATAAGGATCAATAATATGTATATACATATACTTTGTTGGGTTTTAGATGAATATTTCTCAGTGTTACACACGGAATAACAAACTTATATATAGTATGCACCTTCATTCATCACTTATTGTGGTGGAGGGTATAAAAATTGGTATAAATAATCCCATTAAACATTTTTCATATTCAATACAAGTTAAGGAACATAGCATTCTCATTTTGAAAAAAAGTAGGCGGTCGAAAGAAGTATTCTCAGTCATGCCGGAGTCTTAGTTATATTCCATAAAATTTTTAATAAGTTCGGTCCAGCGGTCTGGCCTTCCGGCAGGCGTTGTCCTGCAAGAGATGGGGCGTGGAGTATGAATCTTAATTTTTACCTCACCTAGAGTAACATGTGTATTCGATTTGAAGTAAACATGTTAAAATCCGAGTAGAATCACTTACCCATTTCAAAAAAAATAGAAGTGGTCGAAAGAAATAAGAAGCTTTGGCACATAAAATTCTTCTTTTTACCTCGCCTTCAGTAAGATGTGTATACAAATTGTTTGAAGTAAATCTGTAAAAACCCATGCAGAAGATATTAATCAATTAAAAAAATGGGCATTGGAGTAGAACTGTAGATATATGATATTAACTATTTACTTTGTATAGGAGCTGCCACTCCCACTGGTCCGATCCCGCCCAATTTTTTCCTGATTATTCAAATCAGTGACATATGGGATACTGCAATGTTAAAAAACTCTTGCTATCATAACAGTCAGATATATGATGTTAATAAATTTATGTGGGAGGGTCCACGCCCACTTGAAATATTTTTAGCCGTAAACCTAACTGGGACTATAACCTTTTAAATGAAACTGGTTTGGGCCAAATCGGTTGGATAGTTTTAGAGTCTATAGAGGACAAACATACAAACATTAGAAAGATTGATGACTTTTTCAGATGTGGTCTTTACATGGGAGCCATGACTAAAATCAAATTTAGTACAACAATTTCCTTTTTTGCAAGCACTTTCAAAGTGACCTATTGTATGTTATAGGTCTAAATGAGTGTATTACAAAAGCTTCAATATACCTCCAAATTCCCGAATTATGGACCAAAGAAGTTTTTTGAGGCTGCTACTTTCAAACATTTATAACTTTTTTATTTATTAACCGATTTTTGGAATTCAAACGGTTTTGGAAAGCAAAATAATTGTTATTTTTAAATTTATATACTTCTCATACATAATTATTTATGTCAAATTTTAACCTGATGTTGTTATACCATTTTATACCATTTTTTTTACATAGCTATTTAAGGGAATTTTAGAAGTGGACTTTATATGGAGCCTATGGTCAAACATGGACCGAACTAAACAAGACTTTGTTTTGCGATTTGTTTTTGCATGAAACTTATTTTTGCTGAATTTTGTCTTGATATTCCAATTTTATAGGCTTTTATGTATCATTGAGCCACATTTCGGGAAGATATTTGGATGGGGACTATGAGAAATCATGGACCGATTCTTACTATTTTCTTCACACTTTTCTCTTTTATCATAAAAATGACGTGTACAAAATTTCATGGCATAATCTGAAATATATTAAAATAATTGCAAAACAAATGTAGAGTCTCAGATGAATATCAACAAAGTTTCACACGGAATGACAAACGTAATATACCGTCATTCGCCACTTGTGGTGTTGGAGGGTATAGCAACAAAGCGTAAATACTCATGATGTTTTTATAGGCTACTAGCTAAACCCGGTGTGCTTCGCTAAATGTGGGTGTGGTCAAAAAAAAAGTACCCTGTTAATCACACCAGAGTCCCAGTTAAATGCTGTAAAAATTTCAAAAATATAGGTCCAGGGGTTTGGTTTTTTTTATAAGGTATATACAAACAAACACACATTAAATTTTACATATATAGATTGATTTAATAATTCATCAATTAGCAAATAATTTAACAAACAACAAGAACCAAAAAGGCTAGAAATTATAAAACTTGATGATTCAGCCGGTATAACACTTTTTAATTAACCAGAGTCTTTAGTTTAGTATACACAAATTATCAAGGCAAATTTTCGGCGCTTCTTTTAATTACCATTTTACAAATATGACAGAAAATGAATTTGCCATATTCAAACAGAAATTCTTTAAATAGTTACTGCAGCATACTGGCTGCATAACTTGCAACACTACGAAACTATGGCAGTCGTATGTATTACTATAATCACAACAACTATTACTGCGAACCTTCAGTGAAATGTATTCGTATTTGAAATATTGAATTTTTTTTTTCATTTCTAATATAAATACTAGAAGAACAAACGAGAAGTTGCTGATGTTTTAGTTACATTTTCAATTCTTTGGCGTTGTGCAATTTTTAATTAAAACCAATTCGAGTGGAAGGCAATGTTCGGTCGTGAATTTGTAATTAATGCGTTTTTCCTAGTTTTACAACAAGACAGCAAGCAAAAGACTTGTGACAGAAATTTCAAAAAAAGCATCTTTGAGTAACAGACTTTCCTAAGAAATGAACACAGACAAGAATGACAAATTACTTATACATAGATTGCACTTCCCATTCCCTGTTTACCTTACTAGACTTATTTCGTAGCACTCAACCACCTTCATAGAAATTTAATATGCAATAAAATATCCCCTTTCATAAAAAGCAAATATGAACCCAAATAATACCCTACAGTAAAACACCGTTAAAATAGTTAGTTTGCAAGACAAATATTTAATGATAGTGATTCGAGATGATTGGTAGATTTTACAGTGCTGTGTTATAATGTCCAACAATCAAAAATATCCACATATGAATTAGAAGCCTACTGGTCATGTAATAAAATATTGCAATATATTTTTTGTTTATAGAAAGTGTGATAACATATTTTAGTTAGTCAAAGTCCCAATTTACACGAAGTAATTTTTATTGAAAAGAATGATACAAATTTTCCTTGATATTTCTTCACTCGTCTTTTTATTTGAGAATACGCACATTTGTAAACACATACATACTCGTATATAATACAAATAAGAGAGTAACACGAATTGTTAGTACTCGTCTTATCTTTCCCACACCCCGATGTCAAAAATGTAATCAGCTAAGCTTAGAGAATTGCTTTGTGTAAATTGGAACTAACATTTTGAAATGCCACCGATTTTATTGTGGCATAATCCTTCTATTTTTCGATCGTCCCATAGAGTTTTGTATTTACGTTGTATTTCAATAGATAAAATTCCTTAAATTCCTCTTTATTCCAAAACATATGTGACATAGCAAATCATTAATTTCTTTAGAAGGTTGATAAATCTGTGGTTTTCAGATTCGGATAGTCACTTATCTCAAAAAGAAATAGATTAATTAAAAAAAATAACCTAATAATTAATGCAGCGAACCTTCAAATAATAGATTAATATTAATTCAATAAAATTAAAATAGCATAAAAGTTCAATTAGGAACTTTTCCTTAAAAGAAAATAAATTCATATCAAAACCTTTAAAAATCTTTTGGGTCGCATTAATTATTCTCTAGGAAGATGCTGAATTTATTATGTATAAGGTTTTTGTTTTGTTGTGTATTTTGTTGTGAAGCAACCGCTTTTTTATTTTAGTTTTCTGTTCACAAAAATGTGTATTAGAAATTAAACTTTTAAAAATTCTACCTTCAAATGTGTAACTTTAAATGTTACCAACAACACACACTCATGCTAACGGGGTGAAAAGAGTAAAACTTTCGTATCTGTTTGTGAAATTTATATTGTAGTTTTATGCAATCACAGAATTATGTTTTTCAGAAGTTTTTCTTCATAATATGACTCTTAAAGGGTAATAACTGGTAAGAAGGAGAACTACTAACATAAAATTTAAAAAAAGTTTAGCATTACAATTGATATATACAAAACCAGGAAATCGGAATTGCTTTTTAGTACACAAGTTTTAGTGGCAATTAGTTTCTCACACATTATGGACAAAAGATTAAACAGTATGGACTATTCAAACTTGAAATGTAAATTTACTAATTTCCAATAATTTGATTAATGATATACGATTGGCAAACCGTTTGAAATTTTTTGTTCTAAAACATCATACTTTTAACCCTCCGATAAAAGAGTCAAGTGTTGCCTTATACAAAGTACAAGGTTCACAGGACCTATTTCTATTTGTATTGAATATTATATGAAAACGCCATTTTTTTTTTGTTTTGCTCTATTATTATTTACTAATTATACATGTATAATGAATGTAAATGACATTTTTATTTAATTTTAAATTAAGATTTTAGTAGTTTAGCTTTAGGTCTGTTTTATAAAATATTTAAATTTTTATTTCAATATTTCGCTACTCTTTGAGTAGCTTCTTAAGGAAAACTTTTTAATTTTATAAGTTTAAAAAAATTATTTGTCAGAGGAAAAAACACAAAAGGATATGAAAACTTTTAACGTAACAAAATATAAAAATAATCTATAACAAGTAAAAAATATTACTAATTATACAATATTTGTAAGTTGTGTTATTTTTTATGTACTACTTGTCTGTAAATCTGTACTACATTTTTAGTATCTGCTTTGTAGTTAATCCTTTTGGTTGTAGGTACATTAATTATCTGTAACATCTCTAACATATAACGACGTTTGTAGTTATTTTCAGTGTTTAATACCGATACATTTTCAAAGTTTGGATAGTGATATAATTTTCTAGAATGATTTAGTGAGTTCTGTAGCTCGTTTCTGTATTTCTCGCATAGAAAAATTTTTCACATGAAGTGTGAAACAACAAATTCCATCGTTTCTCGATTTGTGAGAAAAACGTGTTTCTGTATTTGAATGCGAAAACGGACAACGCTGATTCTGTTTTTATTGGAATATTTCCAGTAATTAAATGTCAAATGCAAGCCAAACGTCAACGACGGATGGTTATTGTCATTTTATTTCAGAACCTTATTAAGAATTGTTGTTGCTTCTTGTTGGATGGAGCATAGCAAACACACGCGATTCAATTACGAACAATAAAAAACTGCTTATTTTTGTTTGTTCTCAAAATAACTGAACTCCACTGCTTTATAATGTAAAAAATATTTATTTATTTATGTATGTACATGTATTTAAAAATATCTATGTACATATGTATATTTTGAATTGTGTGTTGATCGCACCAATTTGAAATGTGAATTTTTTCGACAGTTCTTGTGAGAATCTTTTCGCAAAATATTCTTACAGAAACACTTTTTTTCACATTCTTCCAATAATTGTTGTCAAACTATGTAAATAACAGACTAACATCCCTAAATACCGACGGAAGGCGTTTTTTAAATGTCAAAATTTCTCATGCTCATACATTTTGTATGGAGCATATTGAAACAATGCGGCGGTAATGATTTGCTATTGGAAAATCCAATTTTTACAAGGCGTTTCACAGTAAAGTTTGCTGCAAAAGACAACAAAATAAAAAACAAGTAAGAAACTCCAACCATATAGTACCCTACACCCCGTTATATGGGATATATAACCTATTGAGGACCGATCATCGAAAAATCCAGTGTCATGAAGTCTGTGAATATAAATATTATATGTGTTAAACTTTATCTCGATATAAATACTTTTAAACGATTTATGGAGGTTAAAGTTTATTACGGGAAGGGTCTTATATAGGAGTTTCGACTAATTACGGACCGATCATAATAAAATTGTACTGTATTATATGTATGCATATGAAATATATTTGCGTTTAATATTATTTGGATACCAACATTCTTGAGTGAGTTATGCTCTTTAAAGTGATTTTCGGAAGTGTGCATTTTAAGGGAGCTACGACTAATTATGGACCGATCTGCACAAAATTTGTAGAGGTGATTTGGCTTCATTTACCACTAATTTTTGATGAAATTTGTGTGGATACTTACATAATTCAAACATTTATGATCGGTAAACCCCAATTTCGGGAGGACTTTTGTATGGGTGGCAGGTGAATTAATGGACCGATTTCCACCAGTTTCAATCCCATCCGTCCTTGGGCCGAAAAAATATCACTTACTAAATTTTATTAAAAGATCTGCAAATTTGCGACCTGTACTCTGCGCACAAGCTTTACATGGACAGCCAGTCAGACGGACGGACGGACGGACATCGTTAAACCGACCCAGAAAATGATTCTGAGTCGATCGGTATACTTTAAGGTGGGTATTGGACCAATATTACTGGGCGTTACAAACATATGCACAAATCCAATATACCCTCCCCACTATGGTGGTGTAGGATATAAAAAGAGAAATAAAACAACAATGTCCAGCTGTTACAATAAACAGGGTCGTTTTATTTATTTGTTTGATAGCCCTGTTTTTATCGTTTTGACATAACGTTGCCGCTTTTGTTTAGGGATGAAGTATCAGCGATAATGCTCAGCGTAAAAATACGTTCCGTCTTCCGTCGGTATTTAGGTATGGTTGAGATATTTCTCGCAAAATAAAGTTACAGAAACACTTGTTTAAGAAAAACCATTTTTTGTTTAATTTTAGATTGTTTTTGTTGCAATTCACTAATTCCATGCGAGAAATACAGAAATTTTAATCCAGAACTCATATTAGTATCGGTTATACGACAATTATGCTACTGGATTTTGTAACTGTTAGTCAATAATAGCTCCCGAATTAACTCCACTTCCGAGCATAACAACCAACCATACAACTCTTGTAAATAACGCTATTGAGATGAAATGCAACCAATATAATCCTAAAACACATAGAAATCACATTAGTTGATACTAGATTTGGAAGCCATCGGTCCATAATTGGTCCACTTCTTCTATGCCACCCATAAATCTTTTGTAAATAATGTTATTGAGATCAAATTCAAATAAAAAAGCCTCATCTTATATCTTATCCTTTCTTATACATTGTTTCTTAACTTGTTGTGAATATGGAAAAATGTTTTTTTAATTTTATAAATTGTTAAATTACACTAAAGACTATTATGAAAATCAGACAAACTCTGTAAATTACAGTAAGAATTGGTAATTAAATCAATTATAAATGGTCGAAATTAGATAAGATTTCAAAATATTTAAAATAAATTATGTTGGTCGTAAAATTGTCTTTCAAACAATATAAAAAATAATAATTAAATTTGCACTAAGACTGATTAGAAAACACAGAATAAGAATATTCTAGTCCTATAACCAGTGTAGTTTTTGTATTTCTTATTACGCTTAGGTGAAGGGTATTTAAAATTCTGCACAGCCGAATATAGCACTTGAACTTGTTTTTCACTAATTTCAATACGTTTTAGAGATAATTTGCATACGATCAATGTCTGTTTTTGCACGGGGTTTCCTGGAACCAATTACTGTTTAAAAACAGAATTAGGGGTAATATGATTTTCTTGTCTTAAAATTGTCCAATAAATTTGAAAATTTGGAGAATAGTTATTTTTAATAAAACTTTACTAATAATTACCTGCCATAAGAAAATTAAAAAGTGCAAATTCACTATGAGTTGCTAACTATTCCCAGTTTAATTTTTATATGCGTTAACGAACTATAAGAGGAGGTTCCAATTAATTTCTCTAGGCATGTGGCGTGCTTGGTATTTTTTTGGCTGTAAACCAGTGTTATGAACCAAATACGATATGGGTTTGATTTACATATACATATGTATGTCAGAAAATGCGAATTTAAGATTAGATTACATTGTATGAATTTTACCAAACTCAGCAAACTACGAGTGGGAGCGCGAGGAACAATGGAAAATCTATAGGTATAAATACTTTAAAAGTGTGCTGAAATTCATTGGTGAACATTTAACAACTGTCGTTTATGTGAATGAAATATTAATGAACAACATTTTTGAAAATATTAATAAAACAGCAACAAAAACATTAAAGAAATCGCGTACAATTTGTAAATACATTTTGCCTTAAGACAAGATGTTCATTCATTTATTCATTCATTCGTTTTATTTTCTTATTGTCATTATGGATGTTGTTATTGTCATTACTCTAGATACATACTGTTGTTGCTGTTGCCGTAGGCGTTGATGATGCCGCTCTGCAACTTTTATTCAAATATTTATGTACATACATATGTGTGAATGTACGCACGTCTATAAAGTTTGAATAAAACCACTGCGGTGTAAAATATGTACCACATAATTTATTATTCATTGTTCGATGCTAAATAAAATAAACTTAAGGAAAATATACACTATATAAAGATTCACGCATTTGTCCCGAAACATAAAATAACGCACATTAGGATGGCCCCCAATAAATTTATGATTTCTCCCAACTAAAATAACAGTCTAATTCATTCTACAATACCGTTTTCATAAATTTTTGTTCTCCAGTCCATATTTGGTGAAAAAAGATATACGAGTATATGCCATTTTTGAGGTTTTTATGATCTTTTTAGATTTTTAGGAAAAAATGCATAATCCATTTTTATGAACACACATACACCTCATATAATTTCACCGAAACGGTTTTTTCCGTTTTTCAAAATTCAATGTATTTAGTTTGAATTTTATTTGAATTTTTCAAAACCTATTTTCTCATCGATCTGATGTTAGCTATATTAACACATTCAAAATATTCAAAGAGATACATATCTTTAATACGTATTTTCACTTAATATTACAGGCATTACAACTTTGTATCTGAGTTTAAGATTGGCACTGAAAATTTTGTACTAATAACGAAATCGATATTCAAGATTAAATAAACTGATGCCCGATTCGCATGTTTCATAAGCATCTTCTGATAGACTTTCAAAAAACTACCATTTACATAAATATGACCAAGATAAAGGTTTTTGGGACTTAGCAGCTATTGGAAATCAAAATTTGAGTACAATTTCTTAATAAAGGGTTTTCAATTTTTTTTCGAAACGAAGATCCGGTAAAAAATATTTTACAATATCTTTTCTGAAAAGTGTATTTAAATATTTTTCCATATTATTTTCCTATTCAGTTCATCAATATGCATCGTCAAGTGGCAAATAATAGAAAAATACATTTTTAATAAAAATTGTTCTTGTAAAAAGACACAGTATAACTTATATCGCTTTAAAACAATTGAATATAAAAAAATAAAATTATAAAATTATTGATTACCTAAATTTCACAAACAAGTTGAACATTTTTGTAAATAATGAAATATAAAAATTTTTTAAATTGTCCTTTTTTACCTGTGATTACTGGCTAAGATACGCTTTGCAAATAAATATTTAAGTGAATCTAAGAAGCCAAAACATAATTTTATCGGTTTAGAACAATTTGCAAAAAGTGCCAAAAATAAATTTTTTCTCTTTATGACCCTTGATATAGATATATAAGATAGAGTTGACCTCAATATCAACTAACAAACATTTCAATGTCCTAGGTGTCCTGGTTTAAGAGCTACAGGATGTTGCGTATATGCAACATTGGTTAATGGTATTATAAAGTAATATACAAGTTGATTTTTTTCAAATGCCGTTTATTTCAATTTATGTATGGTAGGATACAAAACAAATTTTTTGAGGATTGGAGCACAAGTGCACAATGTATTTGCTGCATTTGCAGGTTGGAAACCCAGTGTTGCATAGCCTACATCTGCCCCTTATTCCCCATTTCATCCAATATTTATAACCATCAAATCGTAGGGATTTTGCAGGCTCTGCAACATATGCTCTTTTAAAGGGGTGAGATTTAGAACCCGTTGAAGAAGCTGGTGATGACGGCGTCGATGGAGAAGGTGATGAAATTTCTGAGGAGTGATGATAGACGACCTCTCTTTCTTGCGGCAACTGTAATTTGATTTCAAAAGCAACGAAATTTATGGCATATGCTTCAATACAAAATTGGCCGCCCACGCCCTCTATATGTTGATATTTTCACAACTTCAAGGTATAGTAGAATGCCAACAAAAGCTTTTATTTCCGGCACAGTACATTTCAATTCTATGACCTTTGTTTGGCATGGCATATAAGTTCGTTTCCTCACACATTTTCTGCCACAGTTCATCCGTAAAGAAAATACTAAAATATTCGATAGGTTTTTTCATCGCATTGATGCATAATTTACTTTTCCAGCTGCTATCGCTTTCCATAAACTCTGCACTGCTCCACTTCAAACCCTGTAAATCAATTTTTCCATCACCTCCTGCACAACGATTTCATTTTCACTAAAATCTTCATCATTTTCGGTTGTAATAAATTGGTCAATCAAACCAACTTGCGTATTTTCAGCTCTGTTATCAAATTTTTCAAAGTTTCTTCTATAATTCTGAAATATTACCATGCAATAATTATTTTTACATTTTATTGTATTAATTAAAGATAAAAATCGGTTAACAAATTTGCCAACTTAAAATTTTATACATCTAAAAAACACCCTATACAAATTATTTGCATTAAATTGTATCTCGATATCATTACTTGTAAACGATTTATGCAAGTTAAAGTGCTATAATAAATTTTCGTCCGATCTTCAAATTATCTTCAAATACGATTTATTTTTATATAAAATTTATTTGTGGAGAAAGTTGTGTGGATATCTACATATGTATATAATATTTGTGACCAATAAAATCATATTTTGAGAGGACATTTGTATGGTGGCTAGGTGAAATGGCGGATGGCCCGATATACTAGGAGATAGTGTGCTGGACTATCTGTCAGAAGGTTGCAAGTTCGATTGCCGGCAAAGACTCGGGGAGTTTTCTGCAGACAAATCGAAAGGCTTCGCAGTTTGTGTTTGTTTAAAAAAATTGCGCACATGGCTTACATGGGCAGCCAGCCTGACGAACATCATTAAGTCGACTCAGGGAGTGATTCAGAGTCGATCGGTGTACTCTAAGGTGGTTGTGGGACTAATATTTTTAGTCGTTACAAACATCAACACAAATCCAATATATATAAAAGAATATTTTTTGACCCAAATTTTTTTTATTAGCTAAAAAATGTTTATATAAGTGTTATTTTAGTTTATTAATATAAATAGCCAGGCTTTAATTTAAGGTATCATATGTGTCTGTAGGTACTATAATCATAGAATTATAAGATCTGAAAAATTAAAAAAACAAATTTTTTTCAAAATATTTTATGCAGGATAGGATTTTTTCCACTATGGTATACAAGCATCAAACATTGAAAAAATTCAAAGGGGTCAAAATAAAATTCTACGTATAATTACTGCAGCTCCATGGTATGTTAAAAATTCTCGAATCCACAAAGATCTAGGCGTGCCATTAGTAAAAGTCGAATTTACAAAATATGCGTCAAAGTATATCAGCAAACTTGAACACCATCCAAACCCACTTGCACGAGACATCCTTAACTTTAGTGGCCACAATCGGTTGAGAAGGAGGGATACCCTTGCTTTAACTCAAGCGCAAAATAGATGACTGGATCAGTTGATGTGAAATTTTTTTAGTATCATAAAAATTTTTGTCTAGCACTGGCTGGGCTTATTATTTTCTTTTTAGTATTAAGATTTGAATACTTATTGTCATTTCAAATATGAAGATTCAATAAATAATTAAATGCAAAAAAAAAAAAAAAAAAAAAAAAAAAAAAAAATGGTATACAGAACACCGGCTTAGGGCCGGGCGGAAGGATTTTTTTCGCTATGGTATAAAGAATACCGGCTTCGCATAGTACAGATTTTATATTTTATGGTAAAATGTCATAATCTTTCTTTAATATCTTTGGATTTATATTGCCTATATGGGCATGTTATACCTTAAATTAAAGCTGAATTTCTTGACTTGAAAATATTGTTATTTATCTACTTACTCATATAGACCTTTTTCCCGGATTATAGGTGGTCCATATAAATAGATTATGTTATATATCGTTGAAAAGGTCTTTAAAATACCTATTATTTGATATATATATATCGTCTAATAAAAAAAATTTTGTTTTCAAATATATTACAAACTTTGGAAGTCCACCCACTCGAAAATAGGCGTGACCGCCCCAATTTTTTTTATTTTAATTAGAATTTAAAATTTTATTAGTGATAAAATTTTGATAGTGATTTGAAAAAAGTCACTAAAACAGACTTAAGCCGAAATTATTTACATAGTTAATGAACTTTTGTCTTTTTTGTTTGCTTTTGAAATTGACTGGAGCACTCTTCTTCATTGATGAAAGGTGCTCTTTATCTTGAATTATTTGTCCTTTTTTATCAACAATATAGTTTCTTTTGTTTAAAATTATATATTGTCAACTAATATTTATTTAAACCGTAAAGAACTTTATACTTTTTTGCCATGATCTTGAACAAAACTGTATTCTTTCATATTTATATTTATATAACGGATTATTGACACTTGTACTTATTTAAATTTATGAATAATTTTAAAACATTTAAAAAAAACGCTTTTCACAACAAACTGATTTATTTTTGATATTTGTATGTAGGTATGTATTTATAATATAATGTATTTATAATAGATAGTTTGTTTTAGTAATATTTGTTATGGTATATATTATTGGAATATTATTATGAATAAATATTGTAAAAAATACATTTAAATTTTTCACAGATTCTTCTGCAAAACAATCTTATTTCAGAAGAGAATGGTAATTATTTAGTAATATTTTAGACTTGCCAGCTAAGTGTCACGAATCATATGTCAGGCCCCACGTTGGGCGCCATAAAATATATGTCACGATTCATAACTGCTAATGGCCACTGCCACTTGCACGATTCGTGTGCTCATCCATTAGTCACACTGGTAACTAACAATTTATCAGCCGGGCTATGACTCGTCGGGCATGTGCGGGTGTTCGTTGCTAATGGATGGGCATGGAACATTATTTTAATGTACCAGTGCATTGCCTAAATACAAATATAAAATGGGGCGTAACAATAAACCGAAACCGAAACACGAATGAACCACACAAGAGATACTATACCTTTATACTGGGATTATGATGAAATTAAATCCCTGGCTGGCCCTCCCTCAGCATCCATCCTGATGCTCGACCATGGTAGCATAGTAGCGTTAATTTTTAGCTACCCCTAAATCAGTATTCTCACCACTCAAATACCTACCTTACCTTTCTATACCTCCATTATTAATTTAACATTACTCAAAATTTTCGATTTCAATTATCTTAGCTTAATACCACTATGATTTTATTACAATTCATATTTCTTAAAATATTATCTATTCTACACGACTATATCTCTCTTAAAGTACAATACTAAAACGATAGCTTAAATTATCAGTTTGAAATTTAAATGACCAATAAAAATAAGGAAAAGGGTGGATATTTTGCCTCAATTTTGATTCGCTAGATTATTTCCTTTTTTGGACTTAACAGTTGTAGGCAAAGGCCTAAAATTCATTTACTAAAAAAATAATGCGACATCTAAAAGAAACTCAGTAGTTTCAAACTTCAAAATCCGGCAGAATACACCTCCTTTCTCTTCCTTTTATTGTTTTCATTTCTCTTTCTTCTTATTTTAATTTTAAATTCTATTTTTAATTTTAAATTCTATTTTTAATTTTAAATTCTATTTTAATTTTAAAATTTTTATTTTTAATTTTTAAATTTTATTTTAATTTCAAATTTTATTTTAATTTCAAATTTTATTTTAATTAACAGTTCAACAAAATACTACTAATTTTTTTATTTTAATTTAAAATTTTATTTTAATTTCAAATTTTATTTTAATTTAAAATTTCATTTTAATTTTTTTTAAATTTTTTTCTTTAATTTAAAATTTATTTTACCCTATTTAATTTTTACAATTTGAACTGTTCGGTTTTATTACATTTTCCCTCTATCCTAATTTTTTTTTTTCTTTTTTGAATCCCAGATCTAACTTCTATTTCCTGAAAAAACATGAAATTGCTAATTCAATTAGTTGTTTGTCCTTCTTCCCGACATCCACTCGGTATACCCTAATGAAATAAAGTTTCTAAAAATCGGTGCCCTAACGGTAAAACTAATTTTGGGTAGAACAAAATTGTTAAGTATTGTGACCTTGTAAAATATGATGAATGATGAGTCTTGTAGAATGGGATGATTCTTGTAGAATGTGATGATTCTTGTAGAATGAGATGATTCTTGTAGAATGAGATGATTCTTGTAGAATGAGATGATTCTTGTCGAATGAGATGATTCTTGTAGAATATGGATGTTGGTTGGCTAGCAATTGGTGACCTAGACTCCTTTTGCTATAATTGCTTGGCCGAAACTTAGCATTGCCGCCAACGCTATTGACAACAACTGGTTGGATGTAATGTGGTGTCAGAAATGGTGGTGGTGCATTCACTGTAGACTTGGGAGCATTGGGGCTTTCGAGTGATGTCTTTCCCTAAGTGTGAGCTGTTTGAAACACAGACCTGGCTGGACTAATCTGTTCGCCGCGTGGAAAATTTGTCATGGAACTTGAGGGATATAGTGACGAGGAGCCAGTAGGTGTTGGTGCAGCGTTTGTGATTGCCCTTTTGTCTTTATTCTGGACAGTTCTGATCCAGTTGCTAAAGATGCCCCACGTTTGTGACTTCGTTGTGCTGGTTGTTGTCGACCTTGCTAACACGTTTTTTTAGTCACTGGTCAAGTACCGATCCCCAAAGTTTTTCCGTCTGTGGCCTGCTCGTCTATTCTATTTCAATTAAAAATATCATTTTAAATTTAACACAAATTTAAAGCTAAAAAAAATTTATTCCTAAAAATTTCGCAATAATATTTTTCATTCCCAAATCAAAAAATTTTGGATAAATCCCTAAACTAGCTACACTGAACATTGTTCACAATAAACTGACTGATTAGGCATCACGCTGTCACTATTGCAAGCGGCAGATCTTCAGCAAGATTTAGCAGAGACACTTCAATATGTACTAATTTTTTAGTGACCTTATTACAAATGGAACCGGTGACGGCAAACCACAGCAAAAGATAGTGGGATTAATTATAATAAAGCGACTGTCGACACACCACATTTTCTGACGTTTAGTGTAAAAACATCCTAAGTTTTTTTATTTTTATATTCTAAAACACATACATATGTACATACATTTTTTAACAAATACACATAAATGCTTTTTAGCATAATTTACTTTTTCTTTCGGTGTGGTAAGTAAATTAACACGAAATTTTTTGAATTAATATATGAAATGTAATCTATTAAAACAAGTCAACAATTGTTATGAACAAAATTAGAAACAACTATAATTTATATTTGTAATTGTTATATTATATTTGTATTGTTACATTGAAAAAATTTAGCACTTTTTTTTCTTCTGTAGAACATTTTAGCACGTAGTTTTTCAAGTTTTAGCATATTTTGAAATTAATTTTCTGGCAACACTGACTGTGTGGCACAAAATGATTTTTTGCTCTACATACAAACGAATTGTCGACAGTGATCGTGGTTCCAATTGTAATCAAGCTGTTACATGTTCAATGTGTTTCGCAATAATGTTTATAAGTAAAATATTAACGAATACATTAATGAACCTGACTTTAAGCCGTTAAGTTCAAATTGATAATGATTTTTTTTTTAGTGCTAAAGCCCTGTTGTAGGAGGACATTTGAATGGTGGCTAAGAAAAATGAACCGTTCTAAAAAAAGTTTAATAAAATTTGTCGAAAGATCTTTTCCTAAATCTATGATATTCTTTATTTATATAATTTATTTTTCAATATTTATGATTACAAACAGGATCAGTAATATGTATAATAACTTTTTCTTCTATTACAATATTCCAAATTCATAATTTGTTCAATAATAATAGTTTTAACAAACTCTAATTAATCAAGTTTAGTTCATAATTTTGTTCCTGTTCATTTCTACTCGTGCATATTTCGATTATTTTCAAAATAGAAAATTGTTTTATTGCAAACAATTTTTTATTTATTTTCGTATTTTTATTCAAGTTCAAATATTTCACAGACAAGTAGAAACAAAAAGAAAATACATTTTTGACATTACCTTTGAGTTGGGCCCATTTATATCCATGGTAACCGAGTTCATTAAACAGCCAGCAACAATCAAATTGAAAGAAACACAAGTTCTACCCTTAACAACTAACTACTATGCCAAGCCAATACAATGCAAGCGAGTAATAATAAAAACAAAGGGAAAAATTAAATAAATAATTTGGAACATAAACAGTCGCGTCCCAGAGTAGAACTAAAGTGGTGGTCGTGGTGTTAAATCGTTCTTGTAATAAATTGTATATATTCTGCTAGTGGCATTAATTCGTATGAAAAAAATAAAAAATTTACAAAATTCAAAATTTTAGTTGTATCGTTGCAAATAAGTATTGCCACAATTTTAATGGGGAACTAGAAACAATGGTGACAAACAAAGAAGCAAATAAAGAAGGGAAATAAAAACACGTTTAATTTTGTTTGAAAACACGGACTCCCTGTGAGAATCTTAGGCCCGAGTATGTAAGTGGGCAAACATATAGAGCACTACGTCGCGGCATTTCCATTGCAACAAAAGAAGAAAAAAAAAACAGCAAAAAAGCAGTCAAATAAAATTGCATAAAGTTGTAGTATCTCATTTTATTTAATATTCCAAACATTTGTACATTTCTACGAACGCTGGCTGGCTTTTGTTGGAAAAGTTGCGGCTGCTATACATTGTTTTCGTTTGTTTGTTAGTTTTTTTTCGGCATTTGTTTTTAGTTTTTGGTGGCACGTAGTTTGTAACTTAAGCTTTATTTCAACTAAAATTTAATTAATGCAGTTGCAATGAGTGCGGAAATTTCGAAAGATGCCTCTGGAAATTCTACATCCACAGCCGTTTCGAATCACAATCAGGCACCACCCCCACCACCAACAGCTGCCGGTCGTCCGCCAACATCATTACTTTTTTCGGTAGGTTATCAACACACAATAAATTCCACTTGTGCCTCGTTGTGTATGAGTGTGTGAATGTGTATATATGTATGTATAGTTGTTTGAATTTGTATGGTGCTTAAAAAAGGACGAAAACGAAACACAAAAACTCCCACCTAAAGTTGCTTAGGGACTTTACACAACTCCTTTGTCCAATAAATATGCTTGTATATTTCAATTTTAAACACTGACAAACTCACACAAACAAACATTTCTGTTGAAACATACATTTACAAACATTCATACATGAATAATTTTATACACATTTGTATGTATGTATTTATTTAAAAAAAAATTGCAAAATTAAATGGTCCAAAAAATGTTTTTATTAGCGCGGAAATTTAGTGAGCAGCCGCTTGGGAGGTGATAAAACGGCACTAGCACGTCCCTCAACTGCTGTACGTGCCGTGGGTTATGCTGCCAATAACAGCGGATCCGCTGGTCAGCGTTTTGATCAATTTTTTGTGGAAAAGGCCAGACAACAAACATTGTCCTCAGCCAACGCGTCCATCGTTGCCACCAAAGAAGTGAGGTAAGTTAAATTGTTGCACGTGTTACTGCTTGTTGCTACATTATTTGTTAATTCAGTCCACAGATAAAATACAAAAACCTTGAAGCAAAAATTGTAAAACTATTGGAATCATCAATTGTTATAGCGGCCAAATCAACCAGTTCCGAAAAGTTTGGAATATCTTCTGCAGATGGCAGCCGGGAGGAGAGTTCATCTGCCGAGCATAAAGCAACTTTGGCAGAAGCGCTCAATAAAGCGAAAGAGTCATTTTCTCTAGATCGTACTTTGCATCGATTTCGCGATCAACATGGAGAAAACATATTTCATAATTTCGATCTGACGTATGCTGTAAGTTTAGACTTAAATTATAAAAATCTTAATTTTAAAAATCACCATCGTTTTCACCAGTTCACAACTTAATATGAAATCATATTTTTTTTATATCTCTTCGAGCTTAAATAAACGTTTAACATCAACAGAAATTCATATCACTGCGACAAACACTATCACTGTTACTTTAACCGAATTTTAAATGACAACTATTTATTTCTTCAATGTGTGATTTAATGTGGAATATGTGTATTTTCTCTTATTAAAAGTGTTACAAAAAACACTGATTTACGTTAAATGAAGATGTTTTATATTTGTGTATGCCAAAAAAGCAGATAAAAACAATTATATTTCACTGGATCTTTTACACAAACTCTAATGCTATTTATTATATCCTAAAGCGATCGAGTTAGAATTACTTCGTGAGTCGATTTAACGATGTCCGTCGGTCTGACTGGCTGGCTGTCCATGTAAAGCTTGTGCGCAGAGTACAGGTCGCAATTTTGAAGATATTTCGATAAAATTTGGCAAGTGATATTTATTCGGCCCAAGGACGGATGGGAATGAAACTGGTGGAAATCGTTCCATTATTTCACCTGACCCCCATACAAATGTCCTCCCGAAATAGAGGTTTAACGATCATAAATGTTTGAATTATGCAAGTATCTAAACAAATTTCATCACAAATAAGTGGTGAATGAAGCCAAATCTCATCTTCAAATATTGTGCAGATTGGTTTATTATTGATCATAGCTCCCATATAAGGTCCACTTCCGAAAATTGGTTTAAATTGCATAACTCACATAAAAATATCGCTATTCAAATAATATTAAACACAAATATTTTTTTTTTTTACAAGACTAAATTTTTTTTTGAAATTGTCCCGTTTTTATCATTTTTGAATTTTTCTCCCTATTAATTTGAAAATTTATATACTAGTGTATTCAAAAAATTTCAGAATCATAGTATCAGCTCATTAAATGTTACCATATTTAAAAAGTTCCAAATACAAATGTATTCAATTTCGTTTTCAATGATGCAAGGAAGGAAAAAACTCATAACTTTTTTTTAATTCTTATAGTGCATTTACACTTGTAATTTTCAAACTAGTTTATGATCATGAGCTACTTTCATAAACCATACCGTTTACATCAGCATTTTTGACAGTTAAGTGGTTTATCTTTGACAAGTCATAAAACAGCTGACTTTAATATTAAAAATTTAATAAAAATATGGACGTTGTTATGAAAAAAAAAATTATAAATTTGTGTTTTTCATCCAGGATGAATAAAATTCAATTACAGTTTCTTTTTTTAAAGAAAACTTTTTTTATTTTTGCGCAAATGTCAAATGTGTCCAGCGTTGCCAGAAAAATGTTGAAAAAACAGAGTTGCATTAGCAGAAACTGATTGTTTGTAACTAGTTTATCTCAAAAGCTAGGTTAAAAACCTGTTTTTGATTTGTATGGATAAACAAGTTTCTCAAACTAGTTTATCACCACAAACAATTTATAACTAGTTTATGGCGTAGGTGTGAATGCACTATTACTGTCAAACTTTTGATGATAACATAAAATTTTCATGAATCAGTTAATTGTCTAAATTTTATTAAAAAAATTTAAATTACCCTGAAAAAATAATACAAACGAATACGAGTGTATATTGGTTCAAAAAAGTACCAAAAATAGTTTTTGTCCGTTTTCTTCCCTAAATAGTTTAAATTTCAAGAAAGTGCCAAATAAATGCGCATATGTTCTTAAATGGATGAAGTTGTGTTTTAAATGTTTTTTGTGTCGGTTAGTTTAGAAGCTATAAGATAACCAAAATTTTCCATTTTCTACTTTTCTTCCTAATCATTTGAATTTTCCTACTTAGTGAACCTTTTTGTAAGGGAACGAACATACAGTTCAGTGCTTGAAATGTGCATATAAATTATAGTCATTTAGTGCAAATTACTTTATCAGCATAATTTAGTGAAATGAATTGTTTAACGTGATTGTTCATTTTTAAACCAAAAACATTACAAATGAACTTTAAGTGAGAATTAATTAAATAGTAAACGGCCAAATTTTAATGAACCTTTCAAATGATTCATCAAATGCACATTAATTAAAGCATATTATTTTTAAATTTATTTAAATTCAATGGAGAACATTTAAAAATGTATTTCTAAGTCAAAAATAATTAATTAAAGATTTCTCCAAGGAAAACTAAACAAATTTCTATTGAGTGCACACACAATCGTTGCTAACGATGCAACTTGCAATTATCCACACCTCTTTATAGAAAGAGGAAACCAAAAGCAAAAAAAAAAAAAACACAAAAAGTTCCACGATTTCGTTTGATTACAAGTGCGTCTTCCATTCACTGGGTTTTCTTACATTTTACACGTAAAATTTATTTAATTCTATTCTATCTATTTCACTTTCATTAAAACTTTTCTTATGCGAAAACTTTTAGTTATTTAATTTTTCATCTGTCTGTACGTCTGTCTATTCTTTGTTTATCCGCAAAAAGCTAAATAAAGAAGTGTGAAGTGTGCTTGTTAAGCAACTGATACCGTTTTCAATTTTACTTCTTTTAAGCGCACATGGGAGTTGTTTTTAACTGGTTGAATTTAAATTGAGGTGAAAATATTACATTCTGCGAAATTTATCATATGTTTCTATATGAAAAACCATATCAAGTAAGTGGATTCATCCATTTGTTCTTAACAAAATTTTTTTCCAGAGAACAATTTTTTTACTGAGAGTTTTTTGCAGCACGATTCACCCATTTCGAACGATTTTTCTGAAAAATCAAAGCTGCCATATGTAAACAAAATCTATTAGTTTTACAAGTGCGGCCATTGATTTATTTTGCTTTGGGTTTTAAGTGTCAAAATACAAATATTATATTATTTTAAAGTATTGTATATTCAAAATCACAGATATAAATTCGAAATGAATGAAAAAAGAACCTTGATTTTGCTGATGGTCATGGAAATACATAAGGCATTTTTATTTGTATGAAAAAATGAAACCTATTGGCAACTCAATTCACTTTTGTCCGGAAAAAATATAAAATTAAACCAATTCAAGTTCGTAAAAAATATTTTCTCTCTCTCAAAAAGAAAGACGTCAAACTTCATATAAAAAAAATATTGTTCGAACAAATTTTTTGTTAAGAACGAATGGGTGAATCCACCTTAAAGCCCATGGGGGCTTGGTGGAATATTTAAATACTAAATTTAATCAATTATGTACTTTGCGCATAAAGTTTACAGAGACAGCCAAGCAGACGGACGGGGATCGTTGTATACTCAAAGGAGGGTGTTAGACTAATAGTTCTGGGAGTTACAAACATCAGCACACATATATGGTGGTGTAGGGTATGCAAATTTTACTGTATTTGATAAAAAGTCCCTCTCTCAGATCCAATATACGATCAAGCCTGTTTTTAAGCGTTTGTTTTTTCGATTTCTAATAGTCAATGATAGCCAATTATGTGTCCTATGATGAAAACGATTTTGAAACAGCTAGTTTTGGAAGATTTTTTTATGAGTTAATATGACTATAATTAGTCATAAATCATAAAAAAAAAAAAAAAAAAAAAACAAGTAAATACTTAACACATTTATAGTTAGAACTCACAGAAGATGTTATAGGTCAAAACAGAGTGTGCTGCTTTCGAAAATAACTAGAAAGTAAGTTGTTATATAACATATACAAACCAAGTCATTATGCGACTACTTCTAAGTAAGGTAGACGGTATGTTAGTCATTGGCATTTAATTGTTTTAAAAAAATGTTTTTTAACATTAATATAGCCATTTGATATTCCCATGCTTGATAAGAACGAAAACAAGTTAGAGTGCAATATTCGGCTGTGCCGAATCTTTAATACCCTCCACCTAAACGGGATTTTTTTTGTACATTAATTTATTTATTTATTGTATCTTCATTAAAAAAAATTAACTAACAATAAGTTTTTCAAATCTTATATCTAAAAATTTTCAATTATAACTATTAATAACTATTAAATAAATAAATTTTGAAGAATTTTTGCTGTTTACACGAGTTTGAGGCATTTTGAAGAGCAATTTTAAAGAAAATTTCAATCGTGTAAATCTAGCTTAAATCTAGTGCGGAGCAGCTTAAGAAATCTCCTTATTTAAGCTTAAATTTTCGATCAGTTAAGTAGCTTTCCAATAGTTTATATGTGTCTACGGGTAAATTTAGTTTATCAAAAGCTTGAGAAATGTCAATAAAAAGAGCGGAACAATATATTTTTCTTCAACGTAATAAGAAATACAGAAACTACACTGTTTATAGGACTAGTATATCCTAATTCTGTGTTTTCTTATTAGCCTTAGTGCAAATTTTATTAGCATTTTATATATACATACATAGTTTGAAAGACATTTCTATGACCAACATAATTTATGTCAAATATTTTGAAATGTTATCTAATTTCGACCATTTATAAGTGATGTAATTACCGATTCTTACTGTAATTTGTCTGATTTTTATAATAGTCTTTAGTGTAATTTAACAATTTATAAAATTAAGAGAACATTTTTCCATATTCACAACAAGTTAAGAAACAGAGTACAAAAAAAGGATAATATATAAGATGAGGCTCTTTTGTTTGAATTTGATCTCAATAACATTATTTACAAAAGATTTATGGGTGGCATAAAAGAAATGGACCAGATATGGACTGATAGCTTCTAAATCCAGTATCCACTAATGTGATTTCTATGTATTTTAGGATTATATTGGTTGAATTTTATCTCAATAACGTTATTTACAAGAGTTGTATGTTGGTTGTTATACTCGGGTGGACTTAATGCAGGAGCTTTTGCCAATTATTGACTGACAGCTACAAAATCCAGTAGAATAATTGCCATACAACCGATATTAGTATGATTTCTTGATTAAAATCTATATAAAAGTTGGTTCGATATCAATATTTATAAGACATTTTTGTGGGTTTATTTGTTTTTCGGAAATGGTTCTTATATGGCAGCTATCACAAATTATGGGCCGATCTTCTTAATTTTTGGAACAGTTATTTTCATGCATATAAGGATATTTCACGTCGAATTTCAACTAAATAACGGTATATATAAGATATATATTAGTATTAACGTGAATTTCGGAAATGCACCTTATTTGGGAGATATAGTCAAATATGACCCGATATTCTTAAAATCCAGCAGTTTGATTTTGGCATGTATGTAAATGATTCGTGTAAAATTTTGAATCGGTACCTTTAATTATATGATATTCAAGAGTATTAAAGTGATTTTCGGAAAAGGGCAAAAATACACCGAAATTCACAAAATTTTGTGAGATGATTTTGGTATATATGCAAATGATATTGGCAAACTTTTGAGTCGGTACCGATATTTATACGATATATATAAAGATAAATAGCTTTTTCGGATGTGGTACTTGTATGGGGGCTATGAGCAATTATGGGCCGACAACCATAAAATTTAGTCCAAAAATTTACTTGCCCCTAAGGATTATTAATGTCAAATTTTAACCGTTTAATATTATTTATACCAGTTTTTTACGCATTTAAGTGAATTTTGGAGGTGGACTTTATATGGACCGAACTAAAAAAAAATTCGTTTTACGATTTTTTTTTTTGCATGAAACTTATGCCGGCTGAATTTTGTAGTGATATTCCACTTTTATAAGCATTAATGTTTAATTGAGCAATATTTCGGGAAAATTTTTGTATTGGGTCTATGAGAAATCATGGACCTATTCTTACTATTTTGCTTACACTTTCTTCTTTTATCATAAAAACAACGTAGACAATATTTCATAGCAATATCTGCAATATATTAAAAAAAATTTAAAGAAAATTATTGAAAAATATCGATTTTTTATGGAGGTTGTCTCACATTTTGGTCCATAACTCTTGTTCTACTATACTGATGTTGCTGATTTTCGATACCAAACTGCTAATGAGAACTGTAAACGGTTTTGGTAAACTTTGTTGATTTCGGTGGTGTCCTTTGGACGCGAGAGTGTTTTACACAGAGATACAGACAGACAGACGGACATGGCTCAATCGACTTTCGAATTTCGTAAGGACCAAGAATATATATACAAGAATATGTTACACACGGAATGACAAACTTATATATACCCTCATTCACAACTTATGGTGGTGGAGGGTATAAAAAAGAAATTTTTCTGCTTAGCAATAGTTTTGCTTTTGTTATTCTACTTTCATTTTCATACAACTGTATTTACCCTTACAGTTGGTGCATGAAAATGAAAATAGTCCAAGGAATCTATTTACATAGAGAAAAAAATTAAATAAATGAAAAAGAAACTGAGTCACTTAACGTTCGCACAAACACATTCTCTTTGCAGGTTTTCTTTAATCTGGCCGAACAATATGAACGGAATGACATGCACATTGAGGCCCTCAACACATACAGCATCATGACAAAGAATAAAATGTTTTCACATGTGAATCAGCTAAAACTGAACATGGGAAACATTTATTATCGCATGGGCATTTATCCAAAGGCGATAAAAATGTATCGCATGGCATTGGATTCGGTGCCCAATAATTTAAAACAATTACGCCTTAAAATCACCCAAAACATTGGCATACTTTTTGTGCGCATGGGCCAGTATGCTGATGCGGCAGCGAGCTTTGAATTTATCATGTCAGAACGTGCGGATATACGAAGCGGAATCCACTTGATATTGTGCTATTACGCCATGGGCGATGTGGAAAAAATAAAGAGCACTTTTAGAAATTTATGTGATGTGCAACCGATGGAGGCTGAAAAGGATTTGGACAATGAAAACAGCATACTTAAGCTGCAACAACATGTGGTTAGTGAACAACAGCATCACACACAAACACATGCTCAACGTCAGCTACAGCATCAGGACGAATTCGAACACTCACCCACAGCCGAAATTGAAATAATCAATAGTGGTAATGGTAGCAGCAATGGAAGTACTGCTGGTGCTGCCGTCCTTAGTTTTGATCTTAACGAAAATAAACATATTGGGTCGGAAATTGTTACCACTGTTGATGGAGGCGGTATTAGTGGTATTGCGGGTGCAACAAATGAACAACGTCCCAAGACTGGTTCAAGGCCTGCAGACCGTAATGGATACATATTTCAGTCACTGAAGTCCGACGACTTAGCTATTTATATAAAACAACGTAAAAATAGTGAAAAACGAGCTATAACAATGATTGTTGATTTAATTTCTCCCATTATAGAGGAGAACTACAATGATGGTAAGTGTTTGTAAGTAAACTAAAGTTAATGAATGTAGAGAAAAAGTATGTCACAATTCATGAACATGTATGTAAGCATTTTAATATTAGAGTGCTCTAGATTTTATGACGGAAAAGGACTTTAAGCAAGTGGCAGTAACTTCATAAACATTGGGGTATCGTTACTCGTAATAGTTGCTAATTCAAGATTTTTTCACTCTACCAAAAAAATAGGTTGTAAAAATACTGGGACCCAGAACTGTATGTATGTGTGTAATTCGATTTTAAAAATGTCCAGCATGAAATCCTGCTTAAATTTAAAGACATTCGATGAAAACTATTTTTGGTGAAAACAAAGACATCGTATATTCCATGATACTAAGAGAATAAGGTGAATCGGGATTTATCAAGTGCAAATACCAAACAGTTCTAATATTTCATCCGATTGCTTTCAAGTTATAAAAACCTTTACGTCCTTATTTTTCCATCCAAACAAATCCAATAATATATTAAGTTTAGAATTTATCCATTCCCATAAATATTCCAATACCGAAAAATGTTTGTATTTCCCTAAGATAAATGGCCCGATAACTAAATAATACTAGGTTACAGGTAAAATAATACATAATTATTAATTCGACATACATTATTACAAATTACATACATTTAATAATAATTCCTTTAAATATTATTTCCCCTTTTCCTTGAGTGGCAACGACTTTTTTTATTTGTTTACAAAAACAAATTTCAAAAAAACGCATTGACGTCAAATAATTTTATTTTGAGAGAGCACAGCCATGTTAAGCTATGTGTCCACGATGGTCAGATATTACAACGTTGTCCGAAAAATGTGCAGAAAATGTCTAACAACAGTGTAAACTTAAAATTTTTGCCTTCCAACGTTGTAAGAAAAAGCATTTTCAGTGCATTGAAAGACAAAAATATTTTTAGACATCTAACAATCGTGTAAACACACAATTTTGTCATTTTCATTGTTTTAAGACAATTGACAAACACTTTTCATTGTCATATGTGCAAAGTTTATGCATCTGCCAATGGCAGCATTGTCATAGAAGTTATTTCTAAATGCAACTCTGTATATACATCAATAAACAAACAAGTGTGCAATGATAAAATTTTTGAAAAAAGTGGAAAAAAATTAAAGAATTAAATTAAAGTGTGCATTAATAAAATTTTTAAACACACACACAGAGCTGCAAAACGAATTTGACAATGCCACACAACAATCTGACAACCGTGTAAACTGACAATTTCGGTTGACAGATAAATTCATTGTGTGACAATTGTGTGCAAATGAAATTGTTAGTTTTCTTACAGTCATGTAAACTGACAATTTACCTTTTGCTAAAAATTTTTCAATGTCAGTACATTGCTAGCACATTGGTAGATATGACAACGTTGTAATATCTGACCATCGTGGACACATAGCTTTACATATATTATGTTATTATTATTGATTTTTGAATAAAAGAATACAATTAAATTTATATTGAATATTTCAACTCGAGTTGTTTGCAAATTAATTTTAATTTTTTTGTTCTTTCGGAACTAGTTTGTGTCCTATTAAAGTATATACAATAAATTAAGAAGAACAATAACTTCCCACACATTGGTTTCTAGGATTGGTGGCGAATGGTGTCAAAGCATCAAAGTGGTTCTCGTTTTAGTTGTGCAAAGTGCAAAATTATTATACCTACATATATTTTAAAAATTATTATTCCGAAATTTAAGTTCTGTGACACGATTACATTAATTTCTCCCAATATAGCACTTTTATTCTTGGTATAAAATATGTTGGTGCCACCCTTATTAATAGGTTTTTAATTTAAGTGATTATTTAACATATTTAACAAATTTATTAGATTCAACCCGACCGTGCAATACCCTACACTGGGAATATGAACAGAAACTGTTTTTTTTTAAATTTTTTTTTGTTTTGAGAGTGTAGATTTATCGAATTGGTACAAAAGTTGTAGCGATTTTAATTATTATTGTCAATATTTTAAAATTATTAATAATGACTGCTAGAAAAATGCTGTTACGGCAGCAACTTTAGTCCAAATGTTACGACGGTAACACGAGTCTGGACAGAAATAATAACCACCTAAAATGTTGTGCAATTGCTATAACGATACTTAGTCAATCCAATGACAACATTTATTTAATCAATTGTGCGGGGCTTAAATATGTGGGTTGGTGTATGTTGGGGGTGTTCAACATTGAATTCTTATAAATAAATATTTAGTTAATTCTATGCTTTACTCGAGTTATATAATATTAATTGACTAGTCACGTTTCCACACGAACCCAAGATGTTCTCTAAAATGGCTGAATATAAGCTATTCCATACATCGTGAATTAAAAATACAAATATTAAAAGGAGATCAACACTTTACATTAAACAAAACGATAACAACACAAATTTACACTTCGGACGTCAATTAGTATGGCAATATTAAAATACATATAGTTAAATTCAAAAATTAAAATTTACAAACGGTTTGAACAATTCAAATTATTATAATTTAATCTATAATGCTTTGGTCTGTTTTAGAAAATTTACTTTTTTTGAGTTTTTGCCCATTATATATTATACATATGTATATGCAGTATTTAAGGATTACTGTCAATAAAAACTTTAGTCTTAGTCATGTAACAAACACAGAGTCGTAGAATCTATTAGCAGACAATCCTAATGGACCTTTGTACTCGTAGTCACTTTAGGTGAGAAAGTGATTCTGAAAGATCGTTATACTTTATAATAAGTGTTAGACCAATATTTTTAGAAGTTACAAACATCATCAAATGTTGCAAATACTTTCGCCTAAAGTCGATAGTACCATTTGCATATTTAAAAGTATGTAATATGATAGTAATGTATACACTTGCGTCTCTTAACTAAATAATACAAACATTTTTAAAAATATGACTAACAGTAAAAAAATTAATTGTGACATTTCTGAGCGTCTTCATATATTAGAATATTCATTACTAGTTGATATTTTAGACTGAACATGTAATTTTAAATACCAGGGTGGTGAGTCCACAGCGAGTCCAAATACACTAAACATACATATATTATATTAATGTAGTGCTGCCTGAATGCAACGACATTGCATTTTCATCTACTTAACCTTCCTCTCTACATTCGCGTTTATATATTTTTGATGATACAATTTATTTTCAGGATACAACTGGTGCATCGAAGTCATTAAAACATCCAATCTGTCATGGCTCGCCAGCGAATTGGAATTAAATAAAGCTCTAGTATATTTACGTCAGAACGATGTCAATCAGGCAATTGAAACACTGCAAATGTATGACCGCAAATGTGAAGGATCCATGACAGCCAGTGCTTTGACCAATTTAACTTTCATTTATATCAATGTAAGCAAATGGATGTAAAAGTCACATACACACACACACACATACACACACACACACATACACACATTTATTTGCATAGTGTTGCAAGCAGTTGCGAAAAAAGCTAAATGGCATGAAAAGTGAGACTAGAAATTGCACAAAGTTTGTGATATAATCTCTTAATGAAAGGAATATTTTATTGGAATTATTAATTAAGTTCTTATATTTCATTTGTAAATTATTCAAGTTTTTTAAACAAAATCTGCGATACTTGGTTTCTTGATTACTTATTATTTTTTATTTATTTAAAAGCAAAACTGGCAACACTAATTTTCACACACACTTTATATGGTTAACCAACAAAATACAAATACATACTTAAACCTACAAGTAACTGTATATGCACGTATATATACACATATATTTGCTTGCTCTGTCATGTATGTACGTAGATTTCAAATTCATTAATATTATTTCCATTATTAATGGATTGGTCGTGAATAGCAAGTTTGTTTGCATATTCTACATTTAAGGACCTTTTATTTTAATATATTTTATGAAATAGTTTATTTCGGAATGTAGAACAAATTCAACGAATATCGTTTAATTAAATAATATCAAAAAAGAATTCTTCGTTCTCAACAAAAATTTAATTAATTAAATTATTACGGACATCGTTAAAACGACTCAGATTATAATTCTGACTTATCAACTCTGAAAATTATTCTGATATAAATTAGGTGGTTTTCAGACAATGGTGGAATGGGGTATAAACATAACTTAAGAAACCTCTGTCAACAATTTTCAACTTACTTTATATTTGATTTTTAATTTTTTTTAATTCGATTTTATTAGAACTTGCTAATGCAATATAGTTGAGCTTTTGATAGTGATGTCTTGATTTATACGCAGTTCACTTTAGCATTTGTACAAAGCTAAGGCTTTTTAAACACTAGCTAACTTAAAATTCAAAAATCGACCACACTATTTTAATCAACATATAGAGATTCTTAGAATTTTCAGTTTAAAAATATTCTGGCATTTTCATAAAAACTTCAACATGAAGATCTCCGTTAAGCTATGTAAGTTCATGTTCTACAGAAATTGCGAAAGACAGAGCCTTGATAGAATAGGCGATAGTGTGCCGGACTATCAGTCAGATGGTTGCGGGTTCGATTCCCGCCAAAGACTCGGGGTGTTTTATGCAGACAAGCCAAAAAGCTTCGTAGTTTGTGTTTGTTAAAAAAAAAAAAAGATTTGCATACTGAATTAGCGGAGAAAATAATTCTTCGTAATTAATTCCGTACTTTTGACTGCATCCTTTTGCCACGTGCCTTGCCTTGAATCTTTCACCTTTAATTGAAAACACCCATGTATAACCAATAGCCCTATCTTTTTCTGGGCTAAACTATGGCAAGTATCATTTTCAATTATACAATTATAATCTTTATTCATGGCTTTTATTAATTGTCGGCATGAGATCCATTCAGTGCTTCATTTACAGAGTGAGGAATGATGATTTATTCTTCAGTCAACATATTTAAGGTATTGTTCTGTTTTCTTAATTAATTAATTTTCTTAATTTCGGCCTTCCTCTTCGTTTTCTGATACCAGCTACCCTCGGAATTTATATGAGTACTTTTGCATCTATTGCTTGTGTAATAGATGAGTTTTCTGTTAAACTTACTATGTCATCATTCATTTTGGATTAAGTTATATCAAAATTTTTTCACGTTCATTATACTCTTGCCTTCTTTGGAATTCAGTGTCAATAAAAAATTACGTCTATTTTTATACCCTCCACCAACTATAAGTGGTAAATTATTACGTTTGTCATTTCGTGCCAAAATTTGTTAATATTCATCGGAGCAAAAAAGTATATATTTTCATGATCCTTATGAAATTCTAAGTTGATTATGCTATCAGTCTCGTCTCATCGAACTGTTCGGACGTGTTACTTTTAGTGCGGCTGAATTTTCGGTGAAAAAATCGTAATAGGTGAAAAAGTGTAAAAAGTTGAAATTAAACAAAAAGTGAAAAAATAACTCGTAATAGGTTAAAATATAAAAAAAAAAACTTTAAAAATCGCATAAAAATTGTATGAGTGTTCCTCTCAGATGTAATTCTGAGAAAGAGCTTAGCTCGTCTAGAAAAAATAAATGGGTCTCTGAGGAAGAATCCATAAAAAAATCTCTGGAGAATTTTCTCACTACAAGAGCCGTAGAACGGCGTCGTTCCTGTTCGCCCAATATAGTGATTTCAACAGATGAAAAAACATCATCTTCATCAAATAGTGCTGTCAAACCAAAAAAACAAGTAGGTATGGATAAGTACATAACCGTTCTCAAGCGACAGAGAAGCCCGACATCTGCTCAAATGTCTTCCAACTCAAAAGTTCCTAAGACCGTCAATAGTGGTAAACCAAATGACCAAAACAGATTTTCTCTACTTCAGACGGATGATCCAGAAATACCAAAAAAGACATTTAAGCCCCCACCAATTTACCTGAGAGAGCCCACTTCCAACAAACTGATACAAGGAATTGTTGCTGTAATAGGTGAAAACATGTTTAACGTAACCTCAATTAAACATGGAAATATCCGCGAGACAAAGATCCAAGTGAATAGGGAAGATGATTTTCGAAAATTGTCCAACCAGTTGGAGAGGGAGACTAGGGATTTCTATACCTACCAGCTCAAAAGCGCAAAAGGACTCCAAGTCGTTCTAAAGGGTATAGACCCATGTGTTGATCCTGCGGAGATAAAGACCGGTTTAATGGACAAAGGGTTCAAAATCAAGAGCGTAGTGAATATCAGAAACCGTGAAAAGATCCCTCAGCCCATGTTCAGGGTAGAATTGCAACCTGGAGATGTTGTCTTAAAGAAAAACGAGTCCCACCCCATCTACAATCTGATGTACCTTCTGCATCGTAGAATCACCGTGGAAGAACCACATAAGCGTCAGGGACCCGTTCAGTGTCTCAATTGTCAAGAATTTGGTCATACCAAAGCGTACTGTAAATTGCCGACAGTTTGTGTTGCGTGTGGGGAGCTACATGCAACTGCTCAATGCGATAAGTCGAAAACTGACGTAAAAATAAAAAAATGCAGTAACTGCGGAGGTAATCATACCGCAAATTATAGAGGTTGTCCAATTTACACTCATTTGAAAGCCATAAGTACCAACAAGACGTCAGTATTACCTGATCATCGTCAACAGCCTATTTTGGCATCGAGTGACAATTTCCCGCAATTGTTACGGTCCACTAGTCATGTAAACGCGCCTAGTTCTAGACAAGTTTCTTACGCTAACGTGGTTAAATCTAATATGCCAGGTTTGGAGCAGGCACCTAAATCACAATATTACGAGCCTAATAGTAACACTCTAGAGACTACATTGCAGACACTTGTCCAAACCATGAACACTTTTACGACCACTATGACATCCATGATGCAGGAAATGCTGAAAATGCAATCCACTATCTTACAAGCCATTTTAAAGAAATGATTTGTTTAAAAATTTGTTTTTGGAATGCGAACGGCCTCCGCCAACATAAAAACGAACTGGAACACTTCCTGATGGATAAGCAGATTGATGTCATGATGATTGCTGAAACTCACTTGACGGCGACAGCGTACTTCAAAATTAATGGCTACGTGTTGTATGATACTAAAGATCCCCGCGGAAGAGCATGTGGAGGATCGGCAATTCTTATAAAGAACAGAATAAAACATTATTTAATGAACAACATATGTGAGGATTACCTACAAGCAACAAACATTTGTATTGAATTCTGTCAATACAATTTTGTTTTATCATCAATTTATTCGCCGCCTCGATTTTCAATAAAAGAACACCAATACTACAGCTTCTTCAATTCCCTTGGAGCTAGATTTTTAGTTGCTGGTGACTTTAACGCCAAACACACTTTTTGGGGTTCACGTCTGGTAACCCCGAAGGGTCGTGAACTCTTCAACACCATTGCCAAAATGGGATTAGATGTACTCTCAAGCGGGCATCCCACCTACTGGCCGACGGACCGACGGAAGATTCCCGATGTTATTGACTTCGGAGTAGTGAAAAATATCCCTGTAGAATCGATACAAGTGGAGCCTTCATTAGACTTGTCTTCAGATCACTCTCCTTCTATTATTTCAATGCGTTTCCTTCAAGGGAATGGCTCTCCATTTCGGGACATATCTAAAACCAGAGTAAGTTGGATAAAGTATAAAAAGTATTTAAGTTCCCACTGCACGGAAAATGTAGTGTTGAGAACTACCGAGGATATTGATGGGTCGATTGGCAAGTTTACTGAGGACATACGAAGAGCTGTACATCACGCCTCCACATACGACGTTGAGTGCAGAAGTGGGACAAATAGAACTTATTTCGCTGAACTCGATCATCTCCTGTCAGAAAAAAGAAGAGTTAGAAGAGAGTGGCAAATCCACAGGTCTCCTGAACTGAAAGCTAGGCTACGGGTATGCAGAGATATACTAAGAAATTTCTTAGAAACCCAAAGAATGGCTTCACTTAAATCTTACTTGGAGGGTCTTGATAGTACCCCACAATCTGACTATTCGTTATGGAAGGCGGCACGAGGTTTAAAAAGACCAGTTAGAGGAAAGCCTCCTCTGCGAAATCCGACTGGAGACTGGGCTAGAAATGATTCCGAGAAAGGGACTTTATTTGTTAACCATTTGAGAAATGTGTTTACTATAAACAACTCAATTTTTTTTTTTTTTTTTTTTTTTTTTTTTTTTTTTTTTTTTTTTTTTTTTTAAAAAACAAACACAAACTGCGAAGCTTTTGGCTTGTCTGCAGAAAACACCCAGAGTCTTTGGCGGGAATCGAACCCGCAACCCTCTGACTGATAGTTCGGCACACTATCGCATAGTCTATCGGGGCACCCTGCATCTGATTTGGCTCCACTCGTTATTAGACCTCCTGTACCTCTAAGACTTAGCTTTAATGATGTTCAAAGCGCTATTGGTACTCTGAATCTTAAAAAAGCTCCAGGTATGGATAAAATCAGCAACAAAATGCTTGTGGAGTTACCTCGTGTAGCTAGAAGAATCATCCTCTTTATTTTCAATGCTATTTTACGCCTAGAATACTATCCTGCAGATTGGAAGGTATCTATGATTACCATGATTCCTAAGCCAGGGAAGGACCCCACTAAAGTAGAGTCATATAGGCCAATTAGCCTACTGCCGACAATTTCTAAACTGTTCGAAAAATTGTTAATGACTAAGTTGACTCCAATTCTGAATGACACTGAATGTATTCCAAATCATCAATTCGGATTCAGAGCTAAACACAGTACCATCGAACAAACTCACAGATTGGTAAATGTGATAAGAGGGTCGTTTGAAGATAAAAAATACTGCTCCGCCCTTTTCATTGATGTGTCGCAAGCGTTCGACAAAGTCTGGCATGAAGGTTTAATGCATAAAATTAAACTAACTCTGCCTGCTAACACCCATAAACTCATGGAAAGTTATTTATACGATCGCAAATTTAAAATCAAAGAAGGCAATTTTTTAAGTACCGCTCAGCCAATTGAATCAGGTGTGCCACAGGGTAGCATACTGGGCCCTACTTTATATTTGATTTATGCCTCCGACATGCCGTCAGACCCCAAAATCCACACGTCAACTTTTGCAGACGATACAGCCTTTGTCAGCGTCCATAAGGACCACCAAGTTGCATCACAGAATTTGCAGAATTATGTTTATAAACTAGAGAATTGGCTAGAGCTTTGGAAAATCAGGGTAAATGAACAAAAATGTATTCATATCACTTTCACATTGCGAAAAGATACCTGCTCGTCCATCAGAATAAATAATCAAATTATTCCTCAACATAATGAAGTCAAATACCTCGGCATTCACCTCGACCGCCGTTTAACTTGGAAGTCTCATATTGAAGCGAAACTTACACAAATGAGATTAAAAGCAGTGCAACTTAATTGGCTAATTGGCAGAAATTCTTCACTAAAGTTGGATTGCAAACTATTGTTGTACAATGCAATACTAAAGCCAATCTGGTGTTATGGAATTCAATTATGGGGTACTGCCTCAGCATCAAATATTGAAACAATTCAAAGGGGTCAAAATAAAATTCTACGTATTATTACTGCAGCTCCATGGTATGTTAAAAATTCTCGAATCCACAAAGATCTAGGCGTGCCATTAGTAAACGTCGAATTTACAAAATATGCGTCAAAGTACGTCAGCAAACTTGAACAACATCCAAACCCACTTGCACGAGACATCCTTAACTTTAGTGGCCACAGTCGGTTGAGAAGGAGGGATACCCTTGCTTTAACTCAAGCGCAAAACAGATGACTTGATCAGTTGATATGAAATTTTTGTAGTATCATAAAAATTTTTTGTCTAGCACTGGCTGGGCTTATTATTTTATTTTTAGTATTAAGATTTGAAAACTTATTGTTAGTTCAAAATATGAAGATTCAATAAATAACTAAAAGCTAAAAAAAAAAAAAAAAAAAAAAAAAAAAAGATTGTGCTATGTCCGCCTGTGTAAAACATTCTCACGTCAAAGAACTTAACTTTTTTTTTTTTTTTTTTTTAACTTCCCTTTATTATTACACCTGTCAACAAGATGACAATAAGTAATTTAATTTACAGAGGTGGGATGATAATTATCTTAAATCAGTACCTAAGATAACTTAAATCGAATTATTGAATGATAAGTAATATATAAATTTTTTAGTATCGCTCAGCTAGATCTGAAGGTGTAAACCGTTTAAGTCTTCTAGGTGCCAGGATTTCGTTTGCCGGCAACTGTCTGAGTTCCATGTTGGAATGTTGTGTTAAACGAGTTGTATGTTTAATGCTGCTGATACGGATAATTTCTTTTATTGTTTTGACGTTTAGATCTCGATGTATGTCCTCATCTCTAATATACCATTCTGCGTTGACAATAGTTCGCAATATTTTAGATTGAACTCGTTGAATAATTTTTAAGTTTGTTGTGCTAGCTGTACCCCATATTTCTACCCCGTACTTCCAAATTGGCGCTATAATTGTGTTGTATATAAGTAGTTTGCTTTGAGTTGTTAGTTTAGATTCTCTCCCTAACAGCCAAAATAATTGTCTAAACCTGTTGTTTATTTCTTTTTTCTTTTGAGTGATGTGATCTTTCCAGTTAAGTTTTGAGTCAATTATAATGCCAAGATACTTCGCCTTTGTATCCATAAGAATTGGTAGAGTATTTATTTGGATAGGTTGAAAGTTTGTTATCTTTCTATTAGTGTAGATTACTTGAATTGTTTTATCACTGTTTACTTGAATTCCCCAACTACGAAACCAATTCATTGTATTATTGAGCAGTTGTTGTAAGTTTTGCATAGCCCATTTGATGTTTGCGTGTGATGATAGTAGAACAGTGTCGTCAGCAAATGTTGCTATCATATTGTTATTTGTTGTAGGAGTTGGAATATCTGATGTAAACAGGAGGTAAAGCATTGGTCCGAGGACACTACCTTGAGGTACTCCAGCTTTTATAGAAAGTATTTTTGAATACTCGTCTTTATATTTAACATAGAATCTTCGGTTTTGTAGGTAGTTTTGTAGTATTAAGAAGAATTCTTTTGGCAATTGATTTTTTAGTTTATGGAGAAGACCTTTGTGCCATACGCTATCAAACGCCTTTGCAACGTCGAGGTATGTTGCAACGCAAAAGTTTTTTTTGTCAATATCAGACGATATTTTATTTGTTACTCTATGAATTTGTTGTATAGTAGAGAACTTTCGCCTAAATCCAAATTGGTGTTTGGGGATGAGTTGTCTTTCTAGAAGAATTGGTTCAATACGTTCATAGAAGAGTTTTTCGAAGATCTTTGACAGCAGTGGCAGAAGGCTAATTGGCCTGTAAGATGTTGTTTTTGAGGCATCTTTGTTTGGTTTAGGAATAGCGATTATCTCAGCGACTTTCCATACTTTTGGGAAATATTTAATATCTATAACTGAATTAAATAAATTTCTTAAATAGACTAGGGCCTTATTCGGCAATTCTTTCAGTAGTTTTCCGGTGATCTGATCATAACCAGGAGATTTATTATCTTTTGTTGTTTTTATAATTTTTTTAATTTCATTAATTGAAATTCTTCTGATATGAGAGTTGGAAGAGCTGTTTGGAAAACTTTGAAGAGTTATATCCTTTTCGTCCATTGGATTTGTAAAGGTTTTAGAAAAATGATCTGCAAGAACATTAGCTTTTTCTTCATTTGTGCGGGCCCATGTGAGATCAGGTTTTTGGATCGGCGGCTGATGTAAAATTCCATTATTTATTTTTTTGGTTGCTTTCCAGAGCGAGTAATTTGTTGTAGCTGATGAGTCAAGGTTAGTAAGATATCTTTGTAGTTTATCTTCTTTGTCCTTCTTTAGCAAGTTTTTGAGATCTTTTGTGAGCCTATTAAGGTGGGTTTTGTCCTGAATTGACCTTGTAGTTTGCCATCTTTTTCTTAATCTTCGTTTGGCTTTTATTTTCTCTTGGATGTGAGGTGGGATACTGAATTTATCTACTGTGTGTGTTCTGGATGGAGTAGAATCACTAACCGCGTTTATAAGCGTATCATTGAAAAAAGTTATAGAATTATCCAATTCTTCTTCGGTTTTTAGCGATATATTTGTCTCGAGTTTTGTCTCTAAGATTTCTCTGAAACAATCCCAGTCGGTTTTCTTGTTGTATATAAATTTATTTTGATTGGATAGAAGTACATCGGTTTGGTATATAAGTACCACTGGAGAGTGGTCAGAAGATAATTCAAAGCATGATTTTATATTTAGATAATCATGTCTTATATTCTTGGTAATAAAAAAGTCTAAGAGATCTGGTTTTTTGTGAATGTTTGTAGGCCAGTAAGTAGGCTCTCCAGTACTTATAAATTTGCATTTGAATTCATTTATTGCCTCTAGTAAATTTTTTCCTTTCGATAGTGTTAATCGAGATCCCCAAACTGTATTTTTGGAGTTAAAATCACCACCCACTATAAACCGATTCCCAAGAGATTTAAGGAGTTCAAGATATTCAATTTTTGTGTTATTATGTTTCGGCGGGCAGTAGACTGCAGATAATACAAATGGACCGTGTATATCTTCTATTAAAATGGAAGTAGCTTGAATATAATCTTTTCTAAAATTCTGTAATTCAGTACATTTAATGGATTTTCGTATTATTATTGCTGTACCCCCATGCGCTGTGTTGTCAGGATGATTTGTATAAAAGATTGAGTAGTTTGGTATGGCTATAAAGCTTTTTTGCGTGAAGTGGGTTTCAGAGACAAGTAGCACGTCTACTGAAGAGCGATTTAAAAATAATTTTAGTTCGAGTGTGTGTTGGATAAGCCCGTTCGCGTTCCATTGTACTATATTAAGTTTACTTAGTCTGTCCATCGAGCTTAGTTAGAAGTACTGTGATAATGTTCATCATGTTAGATACTTGAGAAATCAGTTGCTTCATCATATCTTTAAGATCTTGCATATCATTACTTATTTGCGGTGTAGTGGAACTGAATAAAGAATTACTAATAATGGACATTTTCTCAGTATTAGGGTTTTGACTCTGTGCTGTTGCTTGAGCGTAAGTCACTGTTGGATTTATTCTACTGTTTGTTGTAGGTACGTTTCGAGAATTATCAGCTTGTTGTGTTTGGTGTTCTTGGACGGTTATTTTTTCTTTGTTTCTTAGTGGTGGAAATTGCTTAATTTTGAGGGATTTGTATACCATACATCCTTTATAATTTGCGGTATGGTTTTCACCGCATAACGCGCATTTAATATGTTCGCTTTTCTGTTTGATTGGGCAAAGCATAGTTTTGTGATCTCCAGCACATTTAACGCAAACGGGGATTTTGTTGCAAAAGTTTTTGGTGTGGCCATATTTTTGGCAGTTTGTACATTGAGGTAAAGTTCTTTTTGAACGTGGAGGTTCAAAACTAATTTTACAGTGTAAAAGGTGGGTTAAAGAATATATTTCCTTATTATTTTGACTTGATTTAAGTTCAATAGAAAACAGAGATAGTGGTTTTTTTGTACCAGTTTGTAGGATATTTTGGATATGTGTTACTTCGTGTCCTAGTTCACATAGTTCTTTTTTTATTTCCTCTTTATCGGTTGAATAATGCATATTACGCAAGAAAACCTTGAAACCTTTTTGTTCTTTGGGTTTATAAGTGTAGTATTGGGTGTTTTTAGCTCTTAATAGGTTTACTATTTGGGTGTAGTGAATAGATTCTAAAGGTTGAATTTTTATTTCATTTTCTTTAAGAACACGTATTTCGTAATGACAATTTGGTAAGGAGTTTAAAGCATTATTGAGGTTATCTATGAATTGCACGTTTTGAACATATATTGGTGGGGGCTTTGTAGGTTTATTTTTTTCTGGTTGTTTGTGGGGAACACCATCATTTTGAATTTGGTCTTCTTTATTTTCATTATCATCAATAGATAATATTTCAAACCTATTTGGGGTTGAAGGTTGGCTTAACCAGTATGATTTTAGTGTTTTTTGTGGCTGCTCTTTAGTTTTAACTTTTTTATTGCTGTTTGTGTAAATGAAAAATATTTTCTATTGTATAGGTAACTTTGGTATTGAAACTCAACAAAATCGGTATAGTATAACCAGAGTTATGGACAAAAATGTGATGCAACCTCGATACAAATTTGATATTGTTAAATATTTTTCTTGCAATTTTTTTAAATATATTGCAGATATTGCCATGAAATTTTCTACAAGTTATTTTGGTCCATAATTAGTCATAGCTTCGATATAAGGACCACATTCGAAAAAGTCATATATGTATATCATATAAATATCGATATCGAATCAAAACTTTACATAGATCATTTACATTAACACAGAAATCATACTACAGAGTTTTGTGAATTTCGGTCTATATTTGACCATATTCACCATATATCGCACCCTAAATACAAAAGGCTCACAACTCAAAATTTTCCAAAACTAAGTTTTTTTCATAAATTAATTCAGAGTACACATCTCAGAGTACTACTGCGAAAATGTCTTTCACATCACTCACTATCTTCTTTAACTGTAAAAATAGATACATGTGAAGTGTGTTGCTTGTGCACGATGAAGTTTTTTGTCTCTCCTGACAATTTTAGTATTTTGAGTTGTGACCCTTTTGCATTTAGAGTGCGATATGAAGATCGGCCCATTAAACTCAAGTTTGTTATGAATATCAGGCAAATTCTGTAAATTATGGTGAGAATTGGTAATTACATCAATTTAAAATGGTCGAAATTAGATAAAATTTTTAAACATTTGAAATATATTATGATGTTCGTAAAATTCTCTTTCAAACAATATATAAAATACTAATAAAATTTGTGATAATAATATATAAAGACAGTAATAGCCTGTTCAGCGATTTCGAACGATAACGTTCGCTTATATAAGACTTAAGACACAAACTTGATTGAGGAATAAACAAACTTGATTGAGTACAAAAAATAGATACAATAAAAAGTTTGTGTCTTAAGTCTTATCTAAGCGAACGTTATCGTTCGAGATCGTTGAACAGGCTATAAATATTTATATTCGAGTCCTATAACTAGTGTAGTTTTTGTATTTCTCATTATTAGCGGAGGGTAGTTAAGATTCGGCGCAGCCGAATATTGCACTTTAACTTGTTATACAACTGATTTTCTTTGAAATGCTTCACTTTTTTCTTGCAACAAACATACAAACATCTGTCTTGTCATAACATCAATCAACTTAATAAAATAACTTCAATTGATTTTGCATTCAGCGGCCAACATAAAAAAAATTCCGATCGAGTTTCAGATTGAGAGAAAAAACAAATTTTGCTTTTAGCACACGTTTTAGTTTTACAAACTAAATCTGATGAAATTGTTTCTACGTTAAGACCATAAACTATATATTTTACAGACACATAAATCTTTTAATGCGTGAAAATTTAGACGACCATATCAAGCCAGCATAATTGTTGCCAAAACTTTTTCGTATTTTCTTAACCATTAATTCAATTCATTATCATCTTCAGGTTTCACCAATTCATCATTACCAATCTTCTATAATTTGACATGAATTGATATGCTCTTCATTTGAAGACACTGTAATTAATAATTGCCTGAATTCAATTTCTCTATTTGGAATCCTGAACTCATTTTGAAGAATTGCTCGACCTTTCTTTCAAAGACTTGTAGGCCTTTAACCTGCTGGAAGTCTATCTTTTGTTAAAGGCCAAATAAAAACACAACTAGATTTTATACAAATTCTTTATGTTCTTTCTTTAACAAATAATTTTCAGTAAGTGATAAATAATATTTTATGTTAAAGTATGAAACCAATACTAACTACGTTGATTATAAATCTATAAACAAAGTTTTTGTATTGCTAAATACAAAATCAAAATATTGCAACAGTTTTTAGATGACTAAGAACAAAATAATGGATAACATGTAAACCATCAGTTTTACTTATTTCAGTTATGGTTTTTAAATGTTCTCAGTAGCGTAAAAAATACAAATTCACTTATCAAAACTATATTTCAAATTTACAGCTGGGTAACTTGGAAATGGCCAGTCACTGCGTTCAACAAATGAATGAAATTGGAGCATTACATACCAACGCGATGGCTTTGGTAAATGCCAGCATCATTGATTACCAAAAGCAAAATTATTCAGCGGCACGCAATAAATTGGAGAGAGCATTGCAAATACAACCGGATAATTTTGAGGCCAATTACAATTTGGGCTTAGTCGCAATGAAAGAAAACGATTACGCATTGGCCGAAGAACAGTTTGAGAATTTAAAGACACAATTGATAGTTCCGCACTCAGTGCAGCATAGTCATGTCTACTATCAATTGGCTAAGTTGCAGGAGAAAATAAAGAGTACTACCATAGGTGGAGGCAACTTTACATTAACGAACACCTCAACAGCACTGCAATCATATTTGCAGGTTTTAGGCATATCAGCTGGTGAGATTGACTCACATTTGTTTGAAAAAGTCGGTTCAATCTATGAACAATTAAACGATCACCAAGAAGCAAATCAGTACTACAATGAGGCGTATCGTATAAATCCCAGTGATATTAATATTGCCAGTTCCATAGGATCGTATTATATTAAACTGCAGGCCATCGAAAAAGCTTTGTACTATTATGAAAGGTCCGTATTGGCCGATCCCCAAGATCCAAATCTAATGTTGCGCATTGCCAGCTGCTTCCGCAATTCCTATTTACCACCCAAGCAATATTTGGGCATGTTTGAGAAAATCTACACTATGTTTCCAGATAATTTAAATTGCGTTAGAGCCCTGGTGCAGGTTACAAAAAGTTTGGGTATGTCAGAATTACATGAAAAGTATTCTCTTGAGTATGCCAGGTTACACAAGGCTCAAACGGAGCGGGAGAATGAGCAGCGTTATCAGCAGCAACGTTTGTCATCAGCAGCATCTGGTAGAATGGGTAGTAGTCGTCTAAGAGGTACAGCCAACTACATGTTCATATTCATCCATATTTATATTCATGCACAAGTTTTTTTTTATATTTTAAGCTTTTCGCAATCAAAATGAAAACAGTTTTACTGGTAGATTACCGGACTCATCTATAGATAATGTTGTATCAAATCCCATCACAGCCAATTTTAATGGAGATCACTATGTTCGCTCCACCAATACAGCCTTCGCAGGTAAACTTTTCTTACAAACTTAAAATTTTAATAATTAATATGTAATACTCTTCATTTTCTCATAAAGCTCACCATACCGATCCTCTCGGCCCACCGGCTGAACGTCCCCGCACTGGTATGATTAAACACGATGCCAGCCAAGATTCCGATGATGAGGAAATAAATGCTGAAAGTTTGTTACCCATATAGTGCTGCTCAATTTATATTTAGTTTGTTATATCCTTGAATTCGCCTTAATTTATTTCATTTAAGACAATTACAGACCTATCTACTAAATGATTAATTAATCAAAAACTACACACAATAAATAACAAAGACAGCTTACAAATAATATTCAAGTGTGTTTCCTTCCTTGATTGTACATTTATCATTCTCCAGTTATGCAAACACGAATGTATAAATGTATGTAGGTATGTATGTGAGTGTACTTTTATCTAAATCTCTACTACTCCTATGAGCAAGAATGACTATGTGAAAAATTTTACAGGAAAAAATACCTTTTACTTCAAATAAATTATTACATTCATACTCGTTACAAATGCAAAAAGTTAAATGTACTTGAACATTTACTTACAAATATGAAATTACTTTAATATTTACACTAAATATTTATTGCACCCATATGTTTATTTAAATTTAAGGATTTTGTCATGATATTAAAAACATTGTTTGTCGTTGCACATAGTAGTCGTACATACATACATACTCGTATGTTTGTATATGTACGTCACACATAGCAAATATTTACTCAAAAAGCGAAACCACTTGTTTTAGCACAAATTTAATTAATATCTATTACTTACTGAAAATAACTTATCTATGCCATTTTTGATAATTTTAGTTGGACTCGAGTTCATTAAATTTAATTTTCATTAAATTATTATTTTTACTGAAGGTAGCAATTCTTTTTACAACATAAAATCTTATTAAAATTTATTGATAATTTTTCTTAGCTGAGCTGTAAATAAAATCAGAAATAGACTTTCTGATGACTCAATAAACGCTTTGAGTGTGTTAAAAAGTTATTTCCTAAGCCGTTAAAATTTTATTATAGTTATTTAAAATATAATATATATTTTATGAATTAAATTTTAAATTTTTTGATCTCATATGCATTTCAATGTGAAGTTTGAAGAAAGGAAAGAATTATAATAAAAAAATACAAATTTTAAAAAGTGTGTGATAAAAAATGCAATGCGTAAAATAGAATTAAAGATAATAGCTGAAGTAACATACATAGTGTACATACATACATACATATATTTATTTTTTTTTTTTTTTTGCTTTGTTTTTCAAAACAAGATATCAAACTCTGAAATCGGTTATGTAGTTCCGGAGATCTTTACAAGAAATCTATGTTAATAATGACCCAATATCGAAATTTTGAAACTTTTGAAATGTTGCATTCAAAAATTCGAGTTTTCGGTTTATTTTCAAAATATTTACATCATTCCGTAACACAAGATACATATTTTTTTTTAAGTCTTTCCTTTGCAATTACCATCAATAAAGCACAAGGCCAATTATTGACTATTGCTGGCTTAATTTTGGAAAATTCATGTTTTTCACACGGCCAGTTGTATGTGGCTTGCTCCCGAGTTGGCCTTAAGATGAAGTAATAAATAAATATAATTTGCAATTTGCCTTAAATACATGCGTTTCTTTTTTGATTGAGCCCATATCTACACCATATGTAAGTTATTCTGTAACAAAACTTTATGATAGATATTCCATGGATTTTTATTTAAATTTCGTTAAAAGCTCAATTTGTGTGGTAATACAATAATGTTTGCTTAGGGCCAGCAACGCGGACCGGGTCAGCTAGTTTGTATATATGTATTTTGCATCATTTTATATCTACAATGTTTGAAGAGGATTTCCATTTAATGTGGATTTTTTTTTTATTATTTGTTAAAGTTGTATTATTATTTTAAAATTTTAATGATTTGAGTTCATTAAATTTAAATTTTATTAAATTATTATTTTTACTGAAGGTAGGAATTGTTTTTACAACATGAAATCTTATTAAAAATTTATCAAAAATTTAAAAATTAACAGTTCAACTAAAAACAATAATTGTATTTGAATGATTTGTATTTCAATGTATAATGGCTCCTTTTAAAAAATTTAATTATTTGCAGTTATTTATATTAGGTTGAACTTCTTTAGGATTTTGCATCTTAGCATTTAATTGAAAGATGCTATCATTATCCTTGCATGGCTTCTTTGTATATTTTATAATAATTTAGTATAAATTCTTATTAATGTCTATACAGTTACGGACTTAAGTATAGGCACAAGCGGTTGCTGTTGTTGTAACAGCAGTATTTGCTGAGTTGACAGCCCTTGGCCGAGTGATCTCGGGTCATTCCGGTGCGTAGAACCGGCTCTCGTGAGAATGAGGCACAATCGGTTATGGTTGGTGGTTATTATTTCAATGTTTAAGCTTTATATCTAGAATTAATTTATAAAATAAATATTTCATGTTTCCTTATATAAATAAATTAGCAGTTTCTTTTAAAATTACGCTTGTGCCTATACTTAAGTCTGCAACTGTATATTTTTTATTTTCCACAAGAAAATTATCTTATGAAAGTTCAATTGGTAATTTTTTAAATTCTTATTTAAACCAAAGTCTGAAAAATTGTTTGAAGCAATATTTAATGACTAGAGTTTAATGAAAATAGTTTAATGCCAGTCCTTCAATTTGGAGTGCAGATAGTCGATAAAGTTTGTATAAAATCACAAAAAGTTTTTATAAATTCGCAACCATCGACCTGGAATTATCAATAAGAAATCGATGCTATTTTACAACAAAATTAATGATTCGGATTAATAATTAGTCTTAATAGTAATGCGACAAAAAATATCAATAAATCCGCCTTTAGTCATAATTATTTAAAATCTGTATTATCTCAATAAAACATTAAAGCCTAAATTTGTTAAATATCTTCAACAAAATTTTAAATTCTATTGAAAAAATTACATTTTAACGTGTAGCTAGTAAAATACTTTTCTTTAGAAATGCATTGCTTTAAACCAGGGACCGGAAATAAGAGTTATTTTTCAATTTTTGAAGAAATAAATCATACATAAATGAACATCGTAGAAAACTTTTAATTACATCATCATGATTCTTAGGCGAAATGCATCCAACATATTGCATGATTTTTAAATTTTTGATTTTTATTTTAACAATCAAAAATAAGAGTTATTTTTGATTTTTATATTTTTAAATGAAAAATAAAAGTTATTTTTGATTTTTATATTTTTAAATGAAAAATAAAAGTTATTTTTGATTTTTATATTTTTAAATGAAAAATAACTTTTATTTTTGATTTTTATATTTTTAAATGAAAAATAAAAGTTATTTTTGATTTTTATATTTTTAAATGAAAAATAAAAGTTATTTTTGATTTTTATATTTTTAAATGAAAAATAAAAGTTATTTTTGATTTTTATATTTTTAAATGAAAAATAAAAGTTATTTTTGATTTTTATATTTTTATATCAAATAAAAATCAATTCAAACCTCTTATTTATTTGTTGATGCCGTATATATCGAGCCATAACCGCCGAAAAAATGTATCCCACAAACTCAAAATTTTACAGGGGAAGGTTTTTTTTAAATAAAATCAGTTTGAATAAAGCCATTATTTTAAAATTTATAATGTAAATATTGTTTTGTGTAATACATTTAATTTTAATAATTTTAAATGATGTTGAACTATCGATTTCGATAAAAAAAAACAACAATCGATTATGGTGTGGGATACATTATTTTGGCGGTTATGGCTCGATATTATAATATGCTGCTTTATTCAAATTTCTATATGAATATAATTTATTATGTGACTTATCCATTATCAGCTATAAAAACATGAATGCATAGAAATAGCTTATAAGTTTTGGCTGCCATTCAAGTCAGTGTTAAGAGGTCGTTTTCAGGTGTTCAATTTTACCATCATAATTGATTTTAAATGTTCCTCAGATAAATTATATCTCAAATCTCCCAATATTAATCTGAATGCTGAAAATTACCTTTCTACACTGACTTGAGTGGCAGGTACAGAATGAACAATTAAAGCTAATTTTCGAAGCCATGGAAACACAAATTTTTTATTCTCCCAATATTCCAATAAATTAGCAGAAGTATCGAAACGCTTTTCATTGTAATTGTCTATTTCAAAATAAGCTTTGCGGACGCTGTCATTTATTGTCGTAGGGGTATCATCGTCGTCCGAGGACGAATAATTCATCTCCATTGACCTTAAACCGTCTGCTAAAACAGATCGACAGCTTGCAACGGAGCTTTCATCTATTACAAATAAGTTTTCTTCAACAGGTGGCGTACCGCGTACCTATGTCACGAATTTTGAATTGATTTCTATTATTGATATAAAAATATAAAAATCAAAAATAAAAGTTATTTTTCATTTAAAAATATAAAAATCAAAAATAACTTTTATTTTTCATTTAAAAATATAAAAATCAAAAATAACTTTTATTTTTCATTTAAAATAATAAATATAAAAAATAACTCTTATTTCTTGATTTTTTTGATAAAAGTCATAACAGTTACGGTCCCTGCTTTAAACAGAAATTCACAACAAATTTTTAGAAATGTGTATTTTACTTTCTATGATCATTAATAGTTAAAAAATTATATTTGAGCTACTCACGTCGTATGGACTAATGTGATTTTTCAAGGATTTTTCCATATCCAAATATTTAAAATTTTACTTGATTTTATACAAAATCAAAGTATATTAATAAAACTAAAAATAATACTTTTAGACCTGTGAGTTGGTCTAATGTATATAAGTATACATGTAAATAAGTATTATTAACAGTAGAAATCGAATATTTGTTCTGCTTTCTTTAGTTTAACTGAAGCTTTTTAATCAAATATTCATGATGGCAATATTTTCAATCTGTATTTGAACATTTATGGTTTATCAAAACCATATCATAAAAAATCATATGACAATATTAGTAAATTGTTATGAGCAGCTGACAAACAAACGACACACACAGAAATGTAAATGTAAGAATTTTTGTTCTAAATTTGCTATTTGTTGTACAACAACACCAATAACAGAGAAACTACGAAATTATTTGTCTGTTTCTATCGTAAGAATTTCGTAGATACTCTAACATTTATCTGTTTGTATGTAAGTATGTAACTTCCGATGTACCTAATACATGTGGAATGATGACACGTATGCCATTTATATTTATTTTCGTTGTTGATATTTTATTAAAAAAAAAAATATAAGAAAAATCATTATCCGCCGGAAATGAATACTATTAAATCTGTTGTCTGTCAATATGTTGCTGCATGTTTATGTATGTATATAGTTACGAGAAGGCAAATAGATGCTTCTGTAACTGATAAATAAAATACACTTTTTGACTAGACGATTACTTTGAAACGCATTTTTTATTAATTTATTCATTATCAATTTATTTTGTACTTTGTACACTTGATTGCATTATATTGTACATAAACTAGTAATGTTTGATATTTGTGTAATTTGGTTGGTTCATTACTTACAACAACACTTTATTTTTAATAAATTAATACATGAACCTGTGCTTTATTTTATGAAGAACATGAATATCTTTAATAATGTTAAAAACTGACTCTGTGCCTGTGTAAAAGCTGAACTGTTTTGTAATCTCTGTTTTGGGATTTTTCTACATTTCGCATTTTTAACGACTATGTAATATTTCCAAAATATTTAGATCCTTGATAAAATTAACCTTTAAACGACCCTCTATGTGGGATAATTTTTTTATTGAAAAAAAAATTAATCTTTGGATTGTTGAAAGAGAGAAAGAGATAATAAAGTTCAACGAACTTGAGATAATCTGCTTTAGAAAATGAAACTCCAGCTCAATAAAAAAAATTTTAAGACAAGGTAACCTATAACGCACCTAAAGATATCGTAAGGTCCACGATCATGACATCATACCAGAGCATAAAGTCATTAAATTCATTCGTCCAGCATTAAACCGGTTGTAAAGGACATTTTTTGTTGGATGGTTGGTTAGTTTACGTGGTAGTTCACTACGTGCGAACACTTATGTAGAGTCGAAGGTACTAAATTTAAAATTAAAATTAAATCCTCAGATTTAATGTCGTATACAACATACTGTAGCTAATATGTGTGTACAAAAAAAGTCGTGTCTTGCTAGACCCAACCTGTAGCTGTGAGATATCTCAGTAGGTAATTGAGTTTTGACCCGGCTACCTCACCAAGGTTGTTCAATGTATAGTTTTCCATGAATTTATGTCTCTTGACACACAGGGCTGGGCATTCGCAGAAAATGTGGAAAATCGTTGCCTCTTTTTCCCTATCCCTACAACTACGACAATGGTCGTTAAAAGGGAGTCCCAGGCGATTTGCGTGCTTGCCTAACGTCCAGTGTCCCGTTAATACTGCCAGCAATCTCGATATATCCTTCCTATTCCGGGTTATCAGTTGCATAGTACGTTTCTCGTTGAAAGATGGCCACATCAACTTGGCTATCCTACATGTGTCTAAATTACGCCATCTATACTCAGCCTTTGTAAGAACATGACTGAAGATGATACCTTTGGTAGTCCCCAGTGGAATTGCTACTGAGACCACATCGGAGATATCTAAAGCAGCTCCCGTTCTGGCTAGTTCGTCTGCCCGTTTATTGCCGTAGTGGTTCCTAAGCGCAGGCACTCAGACCAAGGTAATGTCAGATAGACGACCTAGCCTTGACAGAGAATTCCTACATTGCATAACTAGTGATGATGAAATTGTGTAGGCATTAAGTGAGAGGAGTGCCGCCTGACTGTCGACAAAAATACCTATATTTCCGCTAATGTTATGATCGTGTAATGTATTACAAGCTGCCATGATTCCAAAAATTGCCGCCTGGAAAACACTACACTCATTCGGAAGACGATACGAGATGTCTACCCCAGGTTCGTCACAGAAGACCCCAGAACCACCACCGCAGCTCATCTTAGAACCGTCAGACAAAGACAAAATCTAACAAACATACGATGATATGATAAATTAAAATTGGACGAAGGCTGTATTCTCTTGCAAGCCATTTTCGAATATTTAATTTCATATTTGACGTGACCATACAGTCCGCTTTTTGGAAGCTCATCCCTAATTTTATATCACCCTTTTTAAACAAAAATCCCACTTTCAGTTTTGGGTTTTTTTTTTTGTTAATTTTAAAGAAATATACATTTAACATTTGAAAGTAATTTGCTTTAATTTCCTAATAGATTTTAATACATTTTTATCGTTAAAGTAAAAACGAAATCTCGTAATTCCCAAAAATAACTAAATTGGGATATTTTGCCGGTCCATATTTTTTCTTTAACGAAAAATAAGGAATACGAAGGTTTCCAAAACTGCTTTCCGTTTTGTAAAACCAGCTTTGTGATTTTAGAACGTATGGCTGCAATTTTCCATCCTTGGGCCGAAAAAATATCACGTACCAAATTTTATCGAAATATCTTCAAAATTGCGACTTGTACTCTGCGCACAAGCTTTACATATACAGCCAGCCAGCCAGACAGACGGACGGATAGACGGACATCGTTAAATCGACTCAGAAAGTGATTCTGACTCGATCGGTATACTTTAAAGTGGGTGTTGGACCAATATTACAAACATCAGCACAAATCCAATATACTCTCCCCACTATGGTGGTGTAGGGTATAAATACGTTCTCATAACTGTACAACTATTTATACCCTTCAGTTTATACTACAAAATTTAAATATAAAAATTACTCTAATTAAATGTTCATCTTATTGAAAAAACACAAAAATATACGAATTTTATGTTTTCGAATAATTCGACAGGCGAAGTTTTTTTCTTTTTAAATGAAAGGAAAAAATAACAGATTGTAATTTGACGCAAATTATCTTCACATAATTGATCATAGATCCCATATAAGGACCACATTCAAGAAATACATTAATCTTCATATACGAATACATATACCTTTTAAATAACAGTTCCTATCAAAAATTCCACTTGCGAAAATCATCTAAATACTCACATATCTCTAAGAGATATAAGCATTATGTTGAAATTCGACGTGATATAACCTCATTTGTAAAAAATTCTCAGAAACAAATTTTATGAATAACTCCTATTAAATGGCCACTTTTGAACAGTAATTATGCTACTGGATTTTGTACCTGTCAGCCCATATTTGCCCATAACTCCCAATAAAGTCATTCAGAATACCTTTATAGCATCCATAAAGATCTTGTAAATAACGTTTTTAAGATAAACTGAACAAAAATAAGCTTTTAACATATGGAAGTCACATTACTGAATACTGGATTTTGTAGCTTTTAGTCCATAATTGGACCACTATGACATCGTTTTTGAGACATTTTTTATACTATGTTCCTTAACTTGTGTTGGTTCTAACTTACATATGTACATACATATATTTAATTTAAAAAAAAAATCTTATGATAAACATACCAACTCTGTTAATAATGATAAGAATCGTTAATTAAATCAATTATTAATGGTTAATTAGATAAATATTTTAAAATATTTTAAACAAGTAAATTATGGTGTGTTAAGGGATATTCTAATCCTAACACCAGTGTAGTTTTTGTAATTCTCATTAAACTGAGATTCGGCACTGTACACTAACCTGTTTTAAAAATTATATTTTTTGGAGTATAAATTTCTGATAAATTTGATTTCGCTAACAAATTCTTTGGGAAATTCCTAATTTCAATTTATGTAATTATAAAAAAATTCTTTAAAAATAACAGTTTTAATGGATAACTCAAAATTATATTATAACAGGGTGTTTCATTTATATTTTGAAATATTTCCAATGATTAATTTGTATGTCGAATAATTAGACTCTAATTCAACAACCGGAAAATATATTTAGTTTGGAAAACGTTGCTATAATTTGTGATCCAATACTATAATACAATCCAAAATGAATGTGGAATATATATATTAACTTAAATACCAACAATTCATCATTTCTTTGTTTCCAAAACAATATAATACACTTTTGGTTGTTGTCTTTAATAACTAAACCACAACTATGGTGCTTGCCGTCGCTATAAATGGATTTTTTGCTGGCTTATGATGTGCAGTGAATTTATTTTTTATTGGTTTTTTATAAACATATCAGTCCCAGGAGAAATTGAACTAAATTAAAATCCATTTAACCTTTATGTGCTCGGGATCGAAAACTTACGTGGGCGGTCGGAAGACTACATTTGCAGTAACATTATTTTTGCACTACATTTTCCTTATAAAAAAGAAACAAATTTTAAAAATTGTAAAATTTGTATCGTACACTTTGTCTTTGCTCTATTGTTTTTGATGAAATGTTATTACTTTGATGCGCTATCAGCATACACGTGATGCAAAGAATTCTTTTTTTTAGCAAAAATAAAAGCAAAACAATGTGTGCAAATGTAATAAACAACAAATAACGCTTCTTTGCATACAAATCACATAGTGACTACAACCGGCCACGAGATGATCATTTTAAAAAACGTCCCTTTAGCACTTACGAAATAATTATTTTTACATCACTAACGTTTAAATCTGCTTAAAACAAGATTTTAGGAAGCTACTAAAAACCTCAAATTGCTTTACTAACGTTTTTAATTTTTATTCGCTAATATAGGGTGTTTTTTTTACAGGTTTGTTTTTCGAAAAGAGATAAAACTGTCATTTTGTGCTCAAATCTGGCAACTCTAATGTCATTTATGTTCAGTTTGGTTTGCCATTTCATCATGAACAGGTTGACAAAAGAACAACGCTTGCAAATCGTGCAAATTTATTTCGAAAATAACGGTTCAGTTCGCGAAGTTTACCGCAAGCTCCGTCCATTTTATGGTCGACATAATCGTCCATCAGAGCAATTAATTCGGTTAACCATGGATCGTTTTCGCACTACGTTTACTCTATGTGATAATACGCATCCTTAGAGACTTCGAACAGTGCGCACCGAAGAAACAATTGCCGCTGTAGAGCAAAGTGTTGAAGAGGACCCGAATTAATAGAGACCGGTATAGAGTCATGATAACCGACTATTTTGTTCCCAAATTGGATGGCATGAATGTGGATGAGTTGTGGTCCCAACAAGACGGCGCTACATGCCACACAGCGCACGCCACAATCGATTTATTGAAGGAAACATTCGATGAGAGTATAATTTCGCGGAATGGACCTGTCAATTGGCCACCAAGATCGTGTGATTTGACACCATTGGATTATTTTCTTTGGGGATATGTCAAGTCGCTCGTCTACGCCAACAAACCAGAAACGTTAGGGGAATTGGAAGCCAACATTCGTGGCGGTATTGCCGACATATGGCCCCATATGATCGAAAAAGTGGTTGAAAATTGGACCTGTAGAATTGGCTTTATTCGATCCAGCTGCGGCGGCCACATGCCTGAAATTATATTTATACATTAATGGCATAAAATTATCCTTCCAATAAAGCCAAATTGATGGTCATTAAAACGATTTTCTTGTGTTTTATTTCAATTCGAAGTTCTATGCCTCTCAAAAAAACACCCTATACAATCAAAATTACTACAAATGTAGACTTCCAAACACATAAAGGTTAATTTATTTGCATTAAATTAATTTAAATTTCGTTCTTGATATTTGTTTAAATGACTCAAGGGCACACAAACTAATCATAAAGTAAAAGATAGTTTATGATTTTATCCTTAATTAAAGAAACATACAGTGTTGGCAAAAATAATAACACTTATGCACAAGAACATTTAAACTGGCCCGATAGTAAATGGCGAAATATTTTATGGACAGACGAGACTAAAATCATTTTATTTGGTCGAAATTTACCATAGCTCCCATGCCGAAAATCACTTTAACATGCATAACGCTGTCTTAACATGTAAAGGCTCTAAGTCCACTTTTTTAGAAATTAAGATTTTGCTGCAGTTGTGTTCAATAAGTAAAAATACATCGATTACAACAACAACAAATACAGTTATCACATTAGTTGTTGTTGCTTTGTAGTGATGAGCAAAGGCGCTAAGTCCAATTTATCACATCTTTGTGTAATCACTTCTTCCAATGTTGAAATATGAACTGTTTCGCGCGAAATAGTCTGAGAGTCCAACCAATGGACATAATATTATTTCTCATGGGCTACACTCTCGTTGTTTTGAGTTGAACACCATTGAAAGTCATGACATTAATCGTCATGATGTTACTTATTTGGATCATTCATTTTTTTTTTTTAATTTAACAATGTACAATTTATAAAAATATATTGAAGTACATTTAATTTCGTAATTTAGTTAAAACTTTTATTTTTAAAAAATTAATGTTTTGAATAATGGTTAATAATTTCAAGTAAAATGTCTGCAATAAAATCATTCCTTTCTAAGAGTGCTGTATATTTGCATTCCCAAATATTAAATTTCACTTTGGAAGAGCCTGAGGCTCGCCTCAGAACTAAAACATTTCAAAGAGAAAGATCACGATCATCAACATCAAGAGCTGACTAAACACCATCTGAACAATAAGATATAACAAGACGTCGTCGAAACGTGAAAAAAGCCTTCAAATTTTACTACATCGTACCAAAATATCACGAGGTACTGAAACAGAAGACCAACGTGAATGGTGCATCGAACATCATCAAGTAAATCTGCTGAAAGGATACAAAATCGCAATTAAATGGTTAATAGTCGGAATGCCTTTCACATACATACAATATATATAAGTAGATAATAATTACAAAATACTCGTAAATATAATTTGTAACTTTTAAATTTTTATGTTGTTACAATAGTTGTTAAGCTATTTTAATTAATTAATAAAGAGGACATATTCCATATGCCATTTACAAAGTATGGAAATAAAATCTGAACTTCTACTATTGTTGGTATATGTATGAAAGGGTAATACAGATGGATTGGTTCTATACAACAATAAATACAAGTAAGAATGTTATATTCGGCTAGGACGAATCTTATATACCCTAAACTAAAAGATAAACATTCAGACGGAGGGAAGAAAGCAAATGTTTATTGAGACTTAACTTTTATTCCGAAGAACATACTTTAGAAAATTGTCATTAATATCAAATTTATTATTTCAAAAAATTGTTTTTATGATTAACGATTTTAAAGCATTTAACTTAAATATATTTTTAACGCAAAGAAGATGATTTAAAACAATATTTTTTGTATTTTAATATTTTAAACATAAAATTGTTTAAAAATGTACTAAATTTCACGAAATAAAAATTTTGATTTTTTTAACTAAGAATATTTGTGTAACAATTTATTCCTCTAAGCAGAGAAACGGATTGACATTGCACAATAATTTTGCAATCTTATAAAGATTCAGATTATATATACGTACTTATCTGAGTCTAGTGCCGATATTGCGATGTGTTACAAACGAAATAATACACCCAATATACCACACAACTTTTTTGGTGGTGGGTTTCAAAATAGAAAAATAAGAAAATTAAATTTTACACTAACTGCTAAGTAGAAGAATATAGAATATGTAGAAGTTAGTAGATAGAACTCGTGCTGATCAATTGGAATGCAGAATGTTTGGTTGCCCGTTTAAAATCGTACGGGCACAAGTGTGTTCAATTGTATAAAAAGTTTGTATGTACAATGAAATTCATGAATATATTACAATCCTCGTCAATAGTTGGCTAAATGCTTATGAAACGACTTTATTGTAAATGTAAATTTATTGTGAACGAATTTGTATTGTTATACAATATGTATGTACATTAGAACGACTCACAGAAAAAAATTATTTTAATACCAGCTCAAAATAAACATTGGTTTGTTTTATGATGTTTTCAAAAATATGTTGGCTCTACACAATTTTTTTTATTAAAAACATTGACAAAAGTCAAAAAATGTGCGAATTTCTACTTTAAATATGGGAATTTTGCAAATTAAATCGAGAATATGAAATTCAGAAAATTCCAATTAAAATAAATAAAACAAGAAAACTCTAAGAGACCAATCATATGCTCAGGTTTGCTGAAGTTGTATGATTTATTCTTCTGTACTGCATGCTCCAGAAGTAAATTATACAGGACTCAGTCTTTAATCATTATTTCAAAGCCTCTGTTCTTCTACATTAGGGTGTATCATCGTTGACTTCATATTACTTTGAATTTTGGAACAAATTGATAAATAAAGACTTAATCGCAAAAGTGTTGCTGGAGAGTCGTCGAAAATTGAGAATTCTTGCGATTCCGGCAATGAGCGAAAATGCGAAGCTCCTGCGATACCAATTACGAGTACACCTATGAAGTGAATTGTTGGGACCACGGGGAGTAGGTATCGAAAGAACTGTTTCGAATTCAACACGAGACCAACCATGTTTGATTGGTTTTATTTTTTATTTATTTAATGTAATTTAAAATATAAATTTTCTCAATTTCAGTTTTAAATTCTCATTTTCATTTAAAACTTTCAATATTTCACTTAGTAATTCAATTGGAATTTTCTCAATTTCATATTGAAATTCTTAATTTTATTTAAAACATTCGCATTTTCAATTGTAATAAAGCAAATATTTGGATTTGCTTTTAAAATATTAAACAAGAAAAATCATGAAAATAATGGAATATCACAATAGTAAGTGCAATCTTAGACACATTTTCTATTCAATATGGCTTAAATGGCCCTTTATTAATATTGGTCCATCTCACGAATGGTTGTCGCTCTACCCAAATTTATTCAAAAAAAAAACTATATATATAAAACCAATCAAGGTTTATTTTTCCCTCCATATGAATTGAGTCACACTAATGTACATACATATGAACATTGGAGTGTCTAATAGAAACATTACTCAATCTTAAAATTTTAAGTGGACAAGGCATTAAATAATAAATAAATAAATTTTTAAGATCTTATGTTATCTATCAACGATAACAGTATATTATATACATATTTAATTTCATAATTCTAAAATTATTAAGCGGTATTAAGTATTTATAATATTTTTGAAAAAATTTTTGAAATTGTTTTTATATGTATATACTTGTATATAATATTTTCTCGAACTCTATTGACGAAATTGCCAGTTAAATTAAATTTGCAGTAGAATCCGATACAACGTACAGACAAATTCTGTTTTATAGGAATTACTTTAAAAACCATAGCCATTGCAATAAACACAAAAACCTTATACTGGTGGATTCCATATAAGCGATAATTAACCATTATCTATTTTTAGTATTTTTAAGAGAGATGTTAACATTTGAGTCCTTTAAACTGCTAAAAATTATACTTGAGCACAACCTTACACCTGATATTATTTCCAATACGAACGAAACTGTTCTCTATTGATAAAATGTTACCATTTATCGCTTAGACAAAGAAACTTATGCTCCAAGATGAAAATTACCGAAATATAGTGTAACAATTTTATTTAGTGTTAATGCAACAGACACAAAGAAATTTCTTCTTGGATAGACAAAGAAAACTCGCTCGTTTGGTAGCGAGGCAACAGTAACTTATCTTCATTTAAATAAAGCCTTGCTATTTTTAATAGTATTTCTTTCAGAACCGAAATCTAATCCAATGCAGACATTAGTAATCATTGATTATGGCCCAATCCAACCACCCGAAGAACAATTAGTAAAAACTAAAATATATAGAAAAATTTGGATGACAGTTCTGTCTCCTAATGCCACGGCACGGTAAACTTATTAAAAAACCAAGTCTCATTTGTTATACAGGGATTTGTCTGAACTGCGTTGGAAATATATTTATTTGATACAGACATTTGCATAATGGTATGAATTATCTTTCATTAGTTTCAGTTCGTATCAGATTTTATTAATTTTGTACAACTTGAAATAAATCTGCAAAATAAAATGTTAATGTTTCGGATACAATGGAGAAATGTCAATTTGTATGATTTCTAGATAAACATTTATAGATGAAGAGGTTACGATCACACCGTTAGACCACAACTGCAAATTGCATGCCTTTTTACTGTATATATTAATTTTTATATTTAAAATATATATATTGGGAATCACCTCATTTCGCGTCAAAATAAAATATTAGTCTCCATAATTGACTGTAATTATATATAAATTGTTTAAAAAAAATCGCCGGATTTTAAGTGAACAAGCTTTATTTAGTTTTTCAGATAAAAAGATTTTTTGCACCGTCGCAGTTTAACAGAGTGAATTTCTGTAAAATCCACCTAAATTTATATTTTTTCCAAGTGCCAAAAATATCATCGCTAATTCTAATTCCATTTTTCCCCATATGAAACATCTTATTCGAATACAAAACCCTAACAAACACTCACAGTATGCTATATTATTGCATGTATGTATGTATACTCGTATTTAAAAGATTGCTAAACTTGAACTGTGTATCCATGTTTGTATGTGATGAAGTATAAATTCCATAAAAAACACAATAAAAATAAAAAAAATAAACATTTTAAATCTTAAAATATTGTTTCTATGAGAGTACAAGTCTAAAGAATGCGTCAATATTTTTTTTTGGATTTTCAAGAAACAGCAAAATGCGGTAGAATCAATCGGCAGGCACAAGCTCGCTCATATGATAGGTGAAAACGATTGTACAACTTGAATAAAAACAAAACGGAAATGTTAACCAAAGAGCCAAATATTTTTGTAAACAGTGGGCTCATTGTTCTTATAAACAAATTATCTAAAGACCGTTTTCAAGCATCATTTGCCAAGCAATCTGAATGTTTTGTAATAAAGCACTTATGACCACAATATGATGCCAATTTGAGATTTATTTTGTTATTTATTAACGTTTTTGCAAAACTTTTTCAGTTGTTTATTTATTGTTTATTTTTCTGTTTTTGTTCAAATGAATCAGTAAAGACAATTGTTGTTTAAAGCTGTTTTTATGATGTTTTTGTAATCGAAGCAAAGAATTCTTTTTAACCCTTAGTTGGAAAATTTAACTTTGTGATGATTACAAAATTCAAAAATTCTAAAAACTGTATCAATAGAATCTATTGTTTTACTTTATTAACAAGAAGTTAAAGAATTTAATAACTGAGCTCACAGTATTTAACTTGCCGATTGCAACCAACATAAATTTGAGCCACCACTAGACTTTGGAGACTTTTATAGCCTTATGGCCAGTTTTTAACTTCATATTTAAATACGAAGTTAGTTAATTTTTACTTAAACTTAAGTTGTATTTAAATACGGTTTCATTTTTTCAGTCTAGAATTAAGTTTGCTATTTAATTATGATAAAAGTATGGTAGCACTATTAAATATCAAAAAAATATAAACAAATTCTTCATTTAACTGCTGATTTCATATTTAGTTTACAAATTGTTGTAATCTAAATGGACAAAAGCTGCATCATTCATGTCCTCTTCATCTAAATTCATTGTTTTATTTGATATTTAGTTGATATTGATAATAATAAGCATAATATTTTTTTTTTCAAATAATAAAAAAAAAATTCAATGCGAAATTTTCACAATTTGCAGAACTGTCAAAATCACATGGTAGTATGAAAAACTTAAGTTTTATTTAAGTGGACGTAGTCAGTGATTTAAGTTATATTTAAATATGATCTATAAAAATGAATTTGGTATTTAAACAGAACTTAAGTTTAAACACACTTTAATTTTTAAGTTAAAAACTGGCCATTAATACATACTTTAGTATGTATATAACTATAAATGTCTATATAAAAAATAATATCTTGTATGCATTAGTCGAATTAAATTTTGACATCAGCATTTTGTTTTAATTTGCAGCATTAATTGTTGATGCCTGCGCACCAGCAATAAAACTCATCCTTCTCAAACGAACAAAGAATTTTTTATATCTATCCGGTACAACAGCAATTACATATATACTCGTATATAGCTATAGCAATATTTTAGCTTGATTCCAAAATTCTATGAGCGTTAAAGAAGCTACAATTTAATAAATCCTTATAAACTTTTATAACCTCAAAAATGTCCTTAAATATTTCACACTAATTCTAAACATGTTCAGAAATAATGCTACTAATACTTTGGTGATGGGTGCATTATTATATTTTATTTTATTATCACAGTTTCCTATCTCACACAGTGGAACACATTTGAAATTTTACTTATTTAACTTCACATATTCTTTGCGTTTCGCCATTAAACATTTCTAAAACATATTTTTATCATAATAGTTAGTACTTTAAGTAAATTCGGTAAAATAAATGTATACAAAATGTACACTAATGTATTCTCAATTGAAGTTTGTTTGGTCAAAAACAAAATAAGAGTGAAAACAATTGAGATACTTTATCAGCATCAATTTTGTTGTTATTTTTTTTACGTTGTATTTATAAGAACATACACATACATACGACATGTGATTGAAAAAGAAACCGGTACTCGTACTCGTGTTAATTTTGCAATCTGATTTTGAACCAAGTTAATTGGGTGTTTTTTTCGTATTTCTTGTTGTTTATTTATTTGTTTGCAGTCAATAATTTACTCTATATGCATGTGATATTTTAAGTAGTTACGAGAGTATTTGACGTGGGCAATCCACATTCCTTGAAAGCCATTCCAAGCTACACACGAAGCTAGATAATAATTATACACAGATATACACAAAATCACATAAATCAATTCAAGGAGTGAACTCTGCGTTAGCGATATAATCAATTTAATAAATATTTGTTGAATACTTTACACATATTTTTGTTATATTGTTAATTTCGTTACACAATACAAAACTTTATAAAAAACATACATACAATAATTTGTATACATACATAAAGATGGGTAGATTTGGTCCGATTTTTTATTTATTTTTCATAATTTAAATTTATCATTTCTATGCTAAAGTTTGGTTGGTTGGTTTGTTTTTCCACCACCTGTCGGCTGTGATTTTTATCTTGATGTGGTCTCTGCAAACGTAGAATTACTCCCAGGGTAACGATTAAAAAGGCCTTCATGACCAAAGGTTATCCTCCCCCTCCCAAAATCCCCTACCTTTTTAATTAATTTCTTTACCCTTATCCCTCTCCCCCACTTGTAAGGTTAACGTGGTGGTAGATGTGCCGAAAACCTGAACGGCTAGTGAGTGCTAAAAAAAGACAGGGCTAGTCGCTAATAGTTCCCCTCCGGTGCCAGCACACGAACCTTCCCTTACGGGCCTACTCGTGGGTCCAAAATTTTGAACGAAAAAGAAGAACCAAACACAAAAAAAAAACAGACGAGATGTACATCTCATCCGAGGACGAACTTCTCGCCTTCAGTCAGGAAACGGACTCTCAGGTAGCGACGGTAACAGTCAGAGTACCCCGCTACCCTCACACAAAACCTCACAGCATCCCCTACAATTGGCCGTCAAAAGACCAATCAAAGGGCAGAGGTAAGAAAAAAAGAGTCAGAGCGACATTCTTGAATCCAAGGCCTTGTTCATTCTTGAGAAGATTGCAAAGAATGCTGCTAATGGAACCACCCACGAATGCGACATTTGATCAACCTGATCGTGTTAAATACCCGGATGTGGTTTTCGAATACCTTAAGCACAAGGTTGAAGGCAATAAATCGCCGAAAAGGAGGAAGTTCAACGAGAAGTCGACCACTCCAGGGCTTGGCACAACGTCGTCCCTTTAACGAGGTCGTTAAAGATGACCTTCTAGTGACTCTGGCGAGCGAAAAAAATAGTGTTGTTACTCCTGAAGTAATAGAATGGGGTGCTATGGAATTCAAGTTGGCTGAGCTCGTAATGGTCGTGAGCTCGTGAGAAGAGTTATCCACCGTAGTGAAATAAGGAGCTCTCAAGACCACGCAAGGAAACACGTAGATCATTTAATACTGCATACAGAGATAAGGAATGGAAACCTTATCGAGACAAAATCAACGCTTACAAGAAAGCCATTAAAATCGCAAAAAGGAATTCATGGAGGAATTTTTGCGAATACATTGAGAATACTAGGGACAAAGCAAGACTGAGTAAGATTTTGGCCAACCTTTGAAATCTTCATCAGAATATTCTACTTTAAACACACTTTCCAGGCTGAAAGGATGTAGCTGCTGATGATCTGACACATAGAGTTTCAACCTCTGAAATTAATGTAAATATTATCTCTCACGATAAAATTTTATGGGGGTTGATACCTTTTCTCCTTAGAAATCCCCTGGATCACATGGAATCCTGCCGCAGATGCTGCAGAGCGCAAAAGATTCTATCATCCCATGGCTCTATAGAATATTTACACTAAGTCTCGCTCTTAACTATGTTAGATGTTAAATAACATGACAGCATTACACGACTCACACGTGATCTGTCAAAAAAAGGCTATTGAAAAAAATAATATCGTTATTGAGAATATATAATATAAAGGGTGGTTCAAGACGGCGCCACTTCCCACAAATCACATCAATCAATGCATTTATGGAGAAAACACTTCGGTGAGCACATAATGTCACGTTTTGGGCGGGTCGATTGGCCACCAAGATCGTGTGATATGTAAATTCTAAAGTTTATGCGGACAAACCCGCTTCGATTCAGGCCTTGGAGGAAAACATCACGCGTGTCATTCGCCAGTTACCAGTCGAAAGCTCGAAAAAGTCATCGAAAATTGGACTCAACGAATATACCATCTGCGACGTAACAACGGCCAATATTTGATAGACATAATCTCCAACAACTAAATGCCAAAGGGTGTTCTTTCAAATAATAATAAACATTCCCCATTAAATATGAATTTTCTGTGTTTTTTTTTTTTTTTATTTAAAAAATTAAGCACGCTTTATTATAGGTGTTTATAAAGTTTTAAGTCTTGAAATGTAAGACGATCTGGCTATGTTTCTATGTCCGTTGAAGGACTAGATGAAAGGACTTAAGAGGACAAAAATTTCGCCAAATATTCTTTATTGATCAGAAATATTTGCTATTAAAATAGGCAAAAAATATGTAATTGGAACATACATATTTTTTAGAAGAAAATTACCATAATTTTAAACTAATACAGTAACAAAATTATTAAAAGGGAAAATAAGAGATACACGTTGGAGAGCTTGAGAATACAACAAAAATCGACAATTGCAATAAACACAAAAGAAGACAAAGACAATACAAATGCAAACTACACCATTGCAATACTTTAGTATGTACTAATAACAACTGTGACCAAGAAAGGAAAAAAAACGACAAATTTTCTGTGATATATGTATATTTTAATTTACATTAATTTTTTAAATATTTTAAGTTTTGTGTTGTGTTGTCCACATATACAAAAAACTACTCTGATATAAATCATAAATTGATGTAAAGACTGACAAAAAAGATTATTGTAAGTTAATTTGTCAAAAATTAAACTTGTAATTATTGTTATTATTGACTAAATGTTTCTTTTGTATTTTTACAATGTTACCAGATTTTAATAAAAAAAAAACTCAAATCCCTGAAGAAGTTGGAAAGAATACCAACGAAACGTCGGATTTAATTGAAATGAAATAAATAATCTTTTATTTACATTAAATTAATGACCTTGAAAGCCTGCATATAGGAAACTATATAAACTATTAATAGCAAACAAAAAAGGTCGATCAACACTTATACATATAAAATTATTTTAAATCCAATTTTCTTTTACTTCAACTTTTTTTCTTCAATTTCAATTTTGTCAATTTTTTTAAATGTTTTAAATCTAAATACATATATAAACAAGTAAGAAAGTATAGTCGGTCAAGCCCGACCATATAATAGCCTACCCCCAGTATATGTATAAAACAGTTTTTCAGAAATAGGTGTTATATGGAAAATCTAACCTATTATGGACCAATCATCTATAAATTTAATGTCATGATGTCTGTGAATATAAGTATTATACATATGTGTTAAACTTTATCTCGATATAAATACTTTTAAACGATTTATGGAGCTTAAAGTGAATTACGGAGAGGGTCTTTATGAAAGTGTCGCCTAATTATGGACCGATCATAATAAAATTGTACCGTATTATTTGTATACATATGAAATATATTTGCGTTCAATATTTATTGGATACCGATATTTTTGAGAGAGTTATGCTCTTTAAAGTGAATTTCGGGAGTAAGTTTTATATGGGAGCTACGAGTAATTATGGACCAATCTGCACAAAATTTCTAGATGTGATTTGGCTTCATTTACCACTAATTTTTGATGAAATTTGTGTGGATACTTACATAATTTAAACATTTATGATCGGTAAACCCCAATTTCAGGAGGACATTTGTATGTAGGCCAGGTGAAATAATGGACCGATTTCCACCAGTTTCAATCCCTTCCTTGGGTCGAAAAAATATTATGTACCCAATTTTATCGAAATATCTTCAAAATTGCGACCTGTACTCTGCGCACAAGCTTTACATGGACAGCCAGCCAGACAGACGGACGGACCGACGGACATCGTTAAATCGCCTCAGAAAGTGATTCTGAGTCGATGGTATACTTTAAGGTGGGTGTTGGACCAATATTTCTGGGCGTTCCAAACATCAGCACAAATCCAATATACCCTCCCCACTATGGTGGTATAGGGTATAAAAATTTTGTTCGGACTTATTATGGATGCCAATCCCGATTTGATAAATTTAATAAATTCAGAAAACTAGTATTTGTTTACAAAGTCATCAACAAAAATTTCAGTCAGTGAAAGAAACTTAAGACATTAACATCGGACAACACTGTAATAAACATCAAATTATATATCTTCCCTGAAGATTATCAACAAAGTTGGTCGAAATATTGGAAACAAATAAAATATAATGAAAATTAAAAACGAATAAGAGTTTTTATATTAATAATAAAAGAGACCTCAAGCCGAATTAATAAAGTAAAAAGATTTTTAATAAAAATTTAAATTTAAAAAAGTATGTCGAAGAAGTGAAGGTGAAAGAATTAAAATTAATTTTGGATTGCCAAACTCGAACGCACTATTTGATGTGTTTAAGGTTTTTGATATTTGCAAATTCCTATATAAAAAGCTTTATTTAATTTAACTCTTCTTTACATGAATTTTTCTTTATTAGTGAAATAAATAAAGATGATATAATTCATGTTCAAAATTAAAGGAAAAATGGTTAAAAAAAGTCTTATTAAAATATCGCTTAATAATATAGAAATAAAAAATGCATTCAATGTTGAGGTTAAAACCTCAAGAGATGAAGAATTTGTTTGCAAATATGATTGGGATTTTTCCAAAATGTGCACCAAATCTTTAATGATCTATTTGTTTGTATTATAGCATTTTTTGTCAGCACATTTGAAAACAAAATATAAATAATTTAACAAATTGCTTTGAAAGTGGCAAAAATAAAAGCACTCGTTGCAAGAATATAAATTGGCAAAATCAATATTTACAAAATAGTTAATAAAATCATCTAAATTTGTAGATACAGATAAGTGTCTATAACCGGTAACCTTATTGAGAATGTATCTAAAATCTAACTATTGTAATTGAGAGTAAAACAAAACGAGATTTAACACAATCAATGGAATTATTATACACACATACGAGTATGTACATCTAGAGAAACTATGAAATTCCTTACTGGAGTCATGCATAACAAACGTGACTATTTAGCAAGAACGTAACAGCCATCCCTAAATACCGACGGAAATCGGAACGTATGTTTACGTTGAGCATTAGCGCTGATACCCCATCGCTAAAAGGCCCAACCATAATGTGCATAAGCTAGCTTAAGCAACTGTTAAACTTAAGAAGGCTTTTAGGTGGCCATAATGTACCTACATGATGCATGCAACCCTTATTGCATATTTGTGCAGTACTTTATGTTTTTGCGAGTACTTTAAATTAAATTTTTTTTAATGAAATCAAAAAACAGATGATACCGTACGGTAAGTGCATTCAGTTTGTAAAATATAAGTTTTACATGTATTCGCACAGTTGCTTAAGTTGGCTTAAGCTAGTTTATGCACATTATGGTTGGGCCTAAACAAAAGCGTCAAAGTTATGTCGATAAAAAACGATAAAAACTGGGTTATCAAACAAATAAATAAAACGACCCTGTTTATTGTAACAGCTGGACATTGTTGTTTTATTTCTCTTTTTTTTTTTGTTATGTTTTCTTTTGCATCTAACTTTACTGTGAAACGCCTTGTCAAAATCGGATTTTCCAATAGCAAAGCGTTGTCGCCGCGTTGTTTCGGTATGCTCCATACAAAATGTATGAGCATGAGAAATTTTGACATTTAAAAAACACTTACCGTCGGTATTTAGGGATGGCTGTAAGTCGCCGACACACTGTTTGTTGGCTACTTTGTTTACTTTATAGTTATATTTTGTTGTTTTGTAAATATTTTTCGGTATTTACGGTAATTAACGGTTTTCATCAGGTCGTAAAAAGTTGTCTCATTTTTTTTTTATTAATTCTTAGTAAAACTTTATACAAGTGCAAGTACGAGTACGGCTGTCTGTCTATATGTAGAGCAGCAAAATGTAAATTTGTAGAAACACATGCAAATACATTATTTAATCAAGTGTAGAGGTAAAAATCCACACTAGTAAATATGTATATAGTAAATCCATCCTACCCTTAGTTAGAGTATATTGTATACGATATTTTTCATTTAGTTTATATTGAACTACCTGTTGCTTGATAGCAAAGACTCTCAGAAAGTTAAGATTGCGTTTTTTAATGAGTATCTGTATGTGGCAGGAGAGAGAGAGAGAGAGATAGAGAGAGAACTGTAAGTTGTTTGACGATTGTAAGTGAGTGTGTGTGCACAGTGTATCTGTAAAACGCCAAAGTCGTTTGAAAAAAGTGGTAAGACAACTCAGCTAGTCAGGCCTAAAGTCTAGACAATAACGAGTTACTTAAAGATACAATATACACTGGAGTATTCTTGAGTGAACCTGCGCCGCGTTAACAACGATCATACGGATGGATTAAGCGGGCATTTCCGAAGTACACACGCACACATACCTTTGAAGCAAGAAATTAAAAAAACAAGAAACACTGACATTTTTTCCATTTAATTTTTTATTTATTCTATCCATTGATACTCGGTTGTGAACTTTTCAAATAAAAAAATATTTTTTTATAAACTACGAACATCAGCGCACAATACACACATACATATACAATATGTATTGATTTGTTTACTTAGACATACAAGGAATACAGTGATTAAGTGAGAGTGTATGGGTAAAACCGTATTTTGGTATGTGAATTGGTGACGAGACGATGTGATGTGATTAACAAAGTGAAAAGTGCAAATTTAAATATTTTTTTGTTTTTCTGTCTTCTTTCTTACAACGAATAAATAAAAAGTTTTGAAGAGAAATCGTTAAACTTCCACAAAAAAAAAAAGATTTCTTAATTTTATAAAAAAAAGCACGAAATAAAAAGAAATTCCATACATTTTTTAACAAAACGAAATTTCAAAAAACCTGCAAACAACATCTTCTACGACTTGCACAATACAAGCACAATAAAATTAAAAATTAAGACAACAAAAAATTCCTAATATAAAAAGTCGAATACCGGAAAAAATTATGTTTTAAAAATTCTAAAGAAATTAACGAAAACTTGTGCTGAATGAACTAAAAAAAGAAAAATTATATAAATAAAAATCGGCGAAGTTATAAAAGAATAAAATAATTCCAAAAAATAAAGAGTTTCTAAATTCTGTTCTCCAAGAAACCTAGAAATTCTACTACGTTCAAAACCTGAAATTCAACCTTTTTGCCAACAACAAAAAATGAAATAAAAAAAAAATAAAAAATAAACAACAAATCTAGACAACTCGCAACAAAAAAGAACTAGCAAAAGCCAAGTAAAAAGAGATAGACCTGTAAATATACGTGCATACATACAAACGGTTGATCGTTCGTTTATTTTTATTGTTAAAATTGTTGTTTTGTCGCTTTGTCGTTGTGTCGGTTTGACGACGTGATTGTTTAGTTTCTAAGTTTTACGGTCTTGTCACATTTTAAGCCAACGCTTCATTCTACTCCATTATCGTCTTTATCTAATTGTGTTGTTCTGTTTTTCACATTTTCTTGTTACATCTTCTTATTTTATTCTTGAGTTGCTTTAACATTCTTTTACTTCGTTTCGTTTGTTGTTTATTGCTTCATCGTTATACACAATACCAACAACAACAACTAAAATAGCAGCAACAATTCTTTGAGAACGTTTTCTCAAGGAAGTAAATTATCGCAAAAAAGAGCTTTGCTTCCATAGAATTACCAAGTGTTTTCTTCGTTTTTTCTCATTTCCTCACGAAACAACTGCAGCTACATTCCAGAACTTCCTCTTTGTAAAATTTTGTAATCATAATTATCAAAATGGGTGATTCTACGCCAATCTGTCGCTGCCGTGTACTGTATCTAGGCAGTGCAGTGCCTCGGCAGAGTAAAGATGGCCTTCAGGGCATACAGGAGCCCTTGCGCAGTCTCTATCCCTCGGAGGGAGCTGTTGGTGCCAAAGGTATAGACTCCTGGTTGAGTGTCTGGTCAAATGGTATTCTACTGGAAAATGTTGATGAAAATCTCAAGGAAATCACCAGATTCTTTCCGATCGAGTCCCTGCACTACTGCGCAGCCGTACGACAAGTTCTTATACCGGAACGTGGCAACTCGAATCCAGAGCCCAAATTTCTTCCTCTCGACTCACCATTTGCCCGCATGCCGCGCGCTCAACATCCACCCATATTTGCAGCCATTCTGCGTCGTACCACTGGCATCAAAGTTCTCGAATGTCATGTGTTCATTTGCAAACGTGAGGCAGCCGCAAATGCTCTAGTCAGATGCTGTTTTCACGCCTATGCCGACAATTCATACGCTCGTCAATTGGAGACGGGCAGCACGGGGGGCGGCGCTGGCAGCAGTGTATATGGCACATTGAAAAGTAATATGGCCAGCAAATCGAATGGGGATCTAACCAGTGTTGGCCTTTCCAATGGCAACAATCACCATCACTTTCAACAGCAACATCTTTCACCATCGTCGGCTAGTCATGCCGGTTGGCGTTCACGTGCTGGCAGCATCACTACCCTCAACAGTGTAGGCCGGCAATCCAACGGTCATCTAATGAATGGTGGTGGCGGAGACAACACCAGCAGTGCTGCCGAAGGATATACATCTGTTAAAAACTGTGAGTATTAAATGGCAAATTTTTTAATTTCATTTAAATTTATATGTTAAATCATATTCGCGTTTGTGTTTTCAGTCTTTTGTTTTTCATTTACATATAACGTTGGTTCGTGGCAGCAGTACGTTGCCAATTTATGATGCAATATTTATTATTAAAATAATTATTCAATAATTGTTGTTTGCATTTTTGTATAGTTACAGTTATTGTTGTTGTTAAAAAAACCAGTAACTTTTTCAGACACGATTATGAGTCATTTCATTGTTGTTTGGAGTTGAAGTTTTATTTAGTTTTTTTTTTGTGGGTTTTTTCTTTTGTTGTTTGAAAAATATTGATATATTTTATATTTTCTTTTTGATTGCTGTCCGTCTCACTTACGTAGAGACACTTAAAAATAAACTGAAACTTTTAATTTACCAAAAATATGTATTGAATTTTTAGTGTTAATTTTATACTTCCTATTGATTTATATCAGGCAAATATTTAAAATATTCTACCACATATTTTGTTGTGCTTTTTTATTATTTTGAGTGGCTTCACTTCCTATGAGTAAAGGTGAAATAACTCTGACTAATACAATAGATCCAAAAAAATATTCAATCTATATCAAGTTTCTACATGATTTATTACGGAAATAAACAATATGTTAAGCTATGTATAGATGGTTGTCAGATCATACAATGTCGTCAGAAATAGCAATGTGCTAGCAATGTACTGGCATTAAAAAATTGTTAGCAAAAGGTAAATTGTCAATACTTTTTCTTACAACGTTGGAAGACAAAAATTTTAAGTTCACACGGTGGTTAGATATTTTCTGAACATTTTTCGGACAACGTTGTAAGATCTGACAACCGTCTATACAAAGCTTTAGCTATCTATCAATTTGTATATTAAATAAATTATGAATTACAAAATTCTTAAAATTTGTGATTTAGTTTGACCTAATCATGACTTTAAATTATAACAAGTTAGATATTATTCAGCTATATTCGGCGACCAAACTACACTGGTTATAGGACTAGAATATTCTTATGAATTTTATTAGTATTTTATATACTGTTTGAAAGAAAATTTTACGACCAACTTAATTTATTTTAAATGTTTTGAAATTTTATCTAATATTGCCCATTTATAATTGATGTAATTACCGATTCTTACTGTAACTTACAGAATTTGTCTGATTTTCATAATAATCTTGAGTGAATTTAACAATTTATAAAATTAAAAGAACATTTTGTCATATTCACCACAACTTAAGAAACAGGGTATAAAAAGAGCAAGATTATAAGGTATGGTTTCTTTTGGTTAAATTTGATCGCAATAACTTTATTTACAAGAGATATATATTACAGATACGTATTAGTATTAACTTGAATTTCGGTAATGGACCTTATATGGGGGATATGGTCACATATGGGCCGATATTTCCAAAATCAAGCAGTTTGATTTTGGCGTATATGTAAATGATCCTTGTCAAATTTTGGACCGGTATCGTTATTTATACGAGATTTATGTGTGTTGAAGTTATTTTCGAAAGAGCTCTTCATATGGCGAATATGGTCAAATATGGACAAAAATCCACAAAATTCTGTAGTATGATTTTTTCGTATATGTAAATGATCTGTGTAAAGTTTTGAGTCGATACCTATATTTATACAAGGATAAATGACTTTTTCGGATGTGGTCCTTATATGGAAGTTATGACCAATTATGGACCGATCACCATAAAATGTAGTACAACAATTTATATATCTATAAGAACTATTTGTGTCGAATTTTATCCAGGTAAATTTTATATGTGGACTTTATATGGGATCTATGGTCAAACATGGACCGAACAAAACAAAATTACGTTTTGCGATTTCTTTTTACATGACACTTATTTTTGCTGAATTTTGTATTATTATTTAAATTTTATAGGCATTTGTTTATCAATAAGCCATATTTCCCAAATGAATATTTCTCATTCACCACTTCTGGTGGTGGAGGGTATAAAAAGTGATGTTATTACTTTTAACTACAAGTATATTTTAAAGAAATTATAATATATAAAATGCAGTTTTGTGTTCGACCCCGACGAACAATACAAGAGGAATACTTCTGTGCCAATTTTAAGCACACATACATATTTATATGACCATTTTATGTATTCAACATATTAATAATGATGAAAAAAATAGAGCTAATTTAAGTATATATCTGTTTATATATGTTATGTCCTGCATTACCATAATGTTTTTCTGATATTTGTTACGATATTAAATATTATTTCAATACTTATTTCTAAGTAAGCAATGTCTATTTAATCTTCTGTCGGTGTGCCTTGTGATCAAAGTACGAGTCGCAATTTTGATGTTCAGCTTAATAAATTCTAACTAATGAATCTTTTCAACAGAATTTTTATACTGGCAAATTACATGAATGTCTCAGATAGAATAAAGTTAAATCTTACTACAATATTTGTTGGAAATAAACCATTACTCTTTTGACGCTTCCGTTTGCGCTTTTTTCAGTAAACGAACCTCTTCGACTATCCATTTGAATAATGCCTGTGTTCTCAATTTCGTTTCTAAATTCCTCAGTTTCAATTGAAAAAATTATTAAAAATTAAAATTTACAGAAGCCGTTATCAGTAATAACGAACATCAATTTAGTTACTACGCATCTGGTAAATATGTGCGTTTTTGTATTTCGCATATGAGGTGAAGTTTAAGATGACTAGAAAAACAAAAACTGATGGGCCGTCTTTTGAAATGAGAATTATATTGATTTATTGTAAAGTACGCTATAATTAAAATAAAAAAGTGTTTTCCAGCTCGAGGCCAACTAATAAATAATATATTTATTTTTTTACAAATAATTGGCCTCGAGCTAGAAAAAACTTTTTTATTTTATCAAAAAAAAAAAAAAAAGGTCGAATAAATCAAAATTCAATTTAGTACGCTATAATTGTTAGCATTCACTTTAAGTGATAATACAAATACGTAATAAATTAGTAAATTAATATTATAATCTAAATCATACTAGACTACTTTTAAGTAATGGAAATTGTTGTAGAAATTATTAAAAAATATGTGATTCATTTATGACATGGAGTTTTTAGGGGTAATAAATTATTATATATAATTATTTATACATACATACATAAAATAAGAAAATTCTAACGAATCAAACCCATTTGTTAATTTGAATTAATTCTCATAATTTTTATACTTCTTTGTACTATTAAACTTTCATTTTATTTAGGCTACTGATAAAAGACATCAAACCTGAGAAGATGCATGACATTTAAGCACTTATGATGGAGTACATAATAAAGTTCATATCTGTGTCTAGAAATAATCCAAAGAAATATTAATAAATTAGTTTTCTCTTTGTCTAAAGTCATACATAATTATATGTCATTTACAAATCATAAATTTGTTTAATATAATGCTGAAATTTTCTACAATAATTGCATTAACATTTATGATTGACCTAAATTGTTGCTTTTATTTCCATTCTTGTATATTTTGAATATTATTTTGACATTTTTTTTTCATTTATTTCTTTGAAAGTTTATATTGTAATTAAATTGCGGACATGCAAGTAGTTCAAAACTAGGTCGGTTCATATCTGTTTGTTACAATTTTTTGTTGACACTGTAGGAATAATGCAATCATTGCATTTTATTGTACTGCTTATTTCAACATATATAAATGCATACATACGTCTAAAAATGTATTTTATTTCAACTTCCCCAAACAACCACGGCAACTAAAAAATGCGGTATTTAACAAAATTTGTTTCATTTGCTTTTGTAGTTTTTTTTTTTTTTTGCAGCAAACCTTTTAATGACTTTAAGAGCGGCCAGTACGAACGAGTACAGTTTGTTGTTGTAGCTTAAGGCAATCATGGTTTTTGTTTAGACAACTTTCTTCGTTGGTCAGTGTGACTAAAAAATGTTAACCAAGAAATTATTTTGAATTGCCTTTTTTGTAGAAATTATGCTTCCGTTCGAATTGTTTAACACGTTTTCATTATATGTATGTATTTTTATTTCTTCACTCTTTGCGATTATTTGTCATTATTATTTTTTGTTTTTTTGGAATGTATTTTTTCTAAATTATTTGTACTCGTAAGTCAATACAACTAGAATTATGTTTTTTATTTAATTGACATGTTGTACTACGAGTATAACTATAGTATATGATTGAACCAGTTATTTAGTACATGAACTATAAATGTTCATATGTAGAATTTATAACGTAGGCGTATGAATAAATTAGTAAAGTATGCAAGTGCAATTATTAATTGCACATAGATATTGTGTGTAATTTTATCTCGGATTATGAAATATAAATCTTAATAATCATAAATAGTAATAAAAGTATATCGCAAATTAATTTTAAAAATTAAAAATTGTTCGCCTGTAAAGTGATTTTTATAAAATAGTTTCGAAAAGATTTAAATGTTTGTAACACGATTTCTGGTTTATTTTCTGATGTTCAATTTATGAATCAATCATGTGTAATTTGTAGATTTTTTGGTAGCAACACTCTATTGGCACAACAATTGATCACATTTATTAAACATCATATTAAATATTTGAAATTCTTTCTATTCTTTTTAATAATTCCTTTAAAACTATTCATAATACAACAGGTAACACTTGTCAGCTGACAGATTAACTGTAAAAAAGCTTAATTAACAATTAACCCACGTATGTAGATATGTATATTTTGTTTACGTATCAATAACTTAATTTCAAATACTACATATCTACTCAAACGAGTTTTACTTGTATATCATCTACAACAACTTGGCTTAATGGTAGCGTTTCTTTCCTTTTTTTTTCTTAAGACAATTACAAAACATTTCTGGTCCGAAAATATCTGTGTGGCTTATAAAAAGTTTTATCATTTTAATCTCAACTATCCCCACACAAACATATTATATATTGATATCTCTATGAATAATAATAATAAAAAAAAACGTTTATGAGATGACAAATTTGCATTTTAAAATAAAAACGAAATACAATTATCATCACGAATGAATATTGAGCATAAAAATAAATTATACATACCAACAGACATATTCATTTACATAGATAGATGAAAAGATGTGCGTTTAATATGCAATACAAGTGTATCGGCGTGAATAGATGATTTGACTGAAAGTTATAAAATGATGATGATGATAGCAGTTTAACTGCAAAACAAAATTGAACATTAAAACTCTTACAGAAATACACTTTTTTAAACATCATATTCAACTTAATTTTTATTTGCATTTTCTATGCAAAGACCAGCCAACATACGACTCGCATACATATGTATATTATTTTGAATATTACATACATACATACATGTAAATAAACATAATGTAAACATGTAGATATTTATTTGTTTGCATCTAACAGATAAAAACCACTTGTTTGTTTTTTTATTTATTTATAATGAAAGTGTCTGAATGTTTAGTTTCGTAAAATATTTAATATTGGTCAAACATTTGCATAAATTTACAACATGTGTCAAAAACTTTTGCGGTTGTAGTTTTTTTTATTTCAGGAAACATGCCCATTTTGCGCTTTTTGTTTGTTTTATTTTGTTTCTTAACTTAATAATTAACAAACACAAACTGTGGAAGCTTTTTTTGGCTTGTCTGCAGAAAACACCCAGAGTCTTTGGCGGGAATCGAACCCGCAACCCTCTGACTGATAGTTCGGCACATTATCGCCTAGTCTATCGGACTTCCAAAAATGTGTAACATTTTTAGAGGTATACGCCACTACACGCCGACTATATATTCACTTAAAACTTGAGTTTCAAACTTTTAAACCAATTCTAAGTACGTAAGAATTAGTTTTTATTATGTTAATAACTCTTATAACTCTGCCATAAACGTGATTTTAACTTGAAGGTTTTCGTGAAAACGTATTTTTCTTTAATAATTTAGTGAATACAAAATTATTGCTTTATTATTGCTCAGTTTTCATTAAAGATATTTATATAGCAAATATATATTGTAGGTTTTACAGAAATTACGAAATGGTAATCCTTTCCTCACAGACGTATACAAATTTAAAAGAATTCGTCGAAAATTCTTCATTTAAAAACTTACTAAAAACACTTTTGTTTTAAAAGTTCGTCAAAAGTTTTTATAAAATATTCGTTGAAATTAAAAAAAAATCGTCTAAAACTCTGTATAAAACCTTCCGAAATCTTTTTTAATAGAAAACTACACAGAAATAACTTTATAATGATTTGCAATTACGGAATAAATTGCTTTTCAATAACTCCTACATACCGTATGTATTACTTAGAAGTAGTCGTATAATAACTTATTCATGATCTGTAATACAACTGCCTAGTTTATAGTCATTTTCATAAACTCTGTTTTTGTAACAAACACAAACTGATAAATAACTATTAATGTGTGTTTAAATCATTACATAAATTGTTTCAGTGATATATTAATGATATATTTATAGTTATGATAAGTAAGTGATGCGCTAGAATTTAGCACACTTAATTTAGTTTATTAAAATTAACTCATTGATTAAAAAAAAGTAATTTACAAGTATAAAATATAAAAAAAATCGCTTAATAAAGAAATAAAAAATCGTTTTAAGTGTCTTACAAATTCATACAAATTCCATAAACGCATTACAAATGTGCACTTTTTACGCATCCAAAAATTTAAATAAATAAATACCAAATATAAATAAAATAGGGAGTGACTAAATACTACCGGACACAACGTCGCTAAGTGTAGAGGGCTGGGAAATACTTACGTGTCCAGCAATAATCCACCATTCGCTTTGAATCTAATATTAAGTTAGATTAGATCGTCAGTGACTATTATTCATATTTTTTTAGTAAAACATAACAGCAATGTAATTTAAAGTAGTAATCTAAATCTTGGAATGAAAATATTTTTTTTTCTGACAGTAGCAATTATTTTAGAATGGTCAAGGACCCTCCCATTGCCGGCGAGCTAAGCCCTTATTTCAATTGTTCCAAGTACGATCAAACTAAAATACAATAATATCAAATAATTATAAAACTGTTTACTGTTACAGAGATGTATATAATTGTATAAGCTTAATGCCTTTTTTAAATAAAATCTTTATTCTCTATATTTCGCTGCTTCGTTGAAAAAAAATTTTAAATTTTTTTTCCTGAAGATGTTATAACATGATGTATACAAAACGAAGTAGCGAATTATCGAGAATAAATATTTTATTTAAAAAAAGCGATAATCGTAAACAATTATTTGAATATTGTAAATATAAATACCTACGTATATTTCACACATACACACACTAATAACCTTACACACATGTATTTGTAATAAAAACCACAAATATTTCTTCGCATTATCGCTTTTGCTTTTAAACCCTCCACCACCATAAGTTGTGAATTAGGGAATATATAAGTTTGTTATTCCGTGTGCAACACTGAGAAATACTCATCTGAGACCCAACAATGTATATATTCTTAGTCCTTACGGAATTCTAAGTCTATTGTGCCCTGTCCGTCGGTCTGTCTGTCCGTCTGTCTGTCTTTCTGTCTCTGTAAAACACTCTCACGTCCAAAGAACACAACCGAAATTAATAAAGTTTACAAAAAACCATTTATAGTTCTCCTAAGCAGTTTGCTATTGAAAACCAGCAAAATCTGTATAGTAGACCAAGAGTTATAGATCAAAATGTAAGACAACCTCCATAAAAAATTAATATTTTTAAACATTTATCTTGCTGTATTTTTAAATGTATTGCAGATAATACAATGAAATTTTTCATACGTTGCTTTTATGAAGAAAGTGTGAGGAAAATAGTAAGAATACGTCCGTGATTTCTCATAGCCCCCATACAAAAATCTTCCTGAAATAATGCTCAATTATACATAAATGCCTATAAAATTGGAATATCAATACAAAATTTAGCAGGAATAGGTTTCATGCCAAATGAAACCGCAAAACGATTTTTTTTTTAGTTCGGTCCATGTTTGACCATAGACCCCATATAACTTCCACTTCCAAAAATCACTTTAATACTCATAAATCTCTTATCAATAAAGGTACTGATCCAAAATTTTACACGGATGATTTACATACATGCCAAAATCAACCTGCTGGATTTTGAAAATATCGGTTAATATTTGAGTATATCTCCCATATAAGGTCCACTTCCGAAATTCATTTAACCGATAATATATATCTCAAATATTTGAAATTCGACGTGGGATATCCTCATATGCATACAAATCACTGTCTCAAAATTTAAAAAGAATCATTTCCAAAAAACAAATAAACACACAAAAATTCTAATAAATATTGATATCAAACCAACTTTTATATGGATCAGAAATTTTAATCCAGAAGTCATATTAGTATCGGTTATACGACAATTATTCTACTGGATTTTGTAGCTGTCAGCCAATAATTGGCAATAGCTCCCGAATGAGGTCCACTTCCGAGCATACTAAACAATCATATAACTCTTGTTAATAACGTTATTGAGATGCAATTCAACCAATATAATCCTAAAATACATAGAAATCATATTAGGGGATACTGGATTAAGAAGCTATAAGTCCATAACTGGTGCACTTCTACTTTGCCACTCATAAATATTTTGTAAATAATATTATTGACCTCAAATTCAAACAAAAGGGCCTCCCCTTATATCCTACACTTTTCTATAATCTGTTTCTTAAGTTATTGTGAATATGGAAAAATGTTCTTTTAATTTTATAAATTGTTAAATTACACTCAAGATTATTATGAAAATTAGACAAACTCTGTAAGCAACAGTAAGAATCGGTAATTGCATCAATTATAAATGGTCAAAATTAGACAAAATTTCAAAATATTTCACATAAATTATTTTGGTCGTAAAATTGTCTTTCAAACAATATAAAAATAATAATTAAATTTGCACTAAGACTGAATAGAAAACACAGAATAAGAATACTATAGTCCTATAACCAGTGTAGTTTCTTTATTTCTTATTACGTTTAGGTGGAGGGTATTTAGGATTCGGCACAGCCGAATATTGCACTCTAACTTGTTGTTTTTAATTTAATATTTAAAAATATTTATTCATTTATTAAGTTTATTTTACAAACGTGTTATCTTTATTGTCATTGTATAGATTTGAAGCAACAACAATAATTCAAACGAAATAAAGTAGAAAATATTTCAAAGGCGAGGCTCATCTTTGGAATGTTTTGTTGTTGTGTGTACATGTGTTTTTTATAAAATAAATCGTCGTGTTTCACCTCTCCCGCTTGTATACAAAACACAAAATGAAAAAAAAACGCAAAGATTTTGTTTTCATTAAGGTTTTTTCAGTTGTTGTTTTTAAGCATTTATTAAACTTAATGATGCTGCTTTTGAATATTTTTTTAAAAATTTCTAAAAAGTGCTAAATTACATACTAACATAAAAAATAACATTGTTAATAAAATAAAAGCATTTTTATACCCTCCACCACCATAAAGGTACTACATTTGTTTGTCATTCCGTGTGTAATTCTAAGTCGAGCTATGTCCGTCTGTACATCTGTGTAAAACACTCTCACGTCCAAAATGCACAACTTAACTCAAGGAAATCCACAAAATACTGTGAATTTGGGTCCATATTTGAATCTCACAAGATTGCTAAGATAAAGAGCAAACTCTGTAAGTAATGGAAAGAATTGGTAATTACATTAATTATAAATGTTTTAATGATTAATTATAAATGATTTAAAACAAACTTTAAATAAATTGTCTTTACGCAAATTTGTCTTTCAAACAATATAAAAAATACTAAAAAAAATTTGCGTTAAGACTGAATTCAATACGAAGTACAAAGCCCTAATAACAGTGTACTTTTTGTAATTCAAATTATATTTAGGTGGAGGGTATTTAAGATTCGGTACAACCGAATTTAGCACTCTAAATTGTTTGTTGAAAATTTTCCTCTTTTTTGTTGTTATTTTCTTATAGACACAATTAAAATAATGATGAAGTGAACACAATACATCAAAGTACAGCCAACAATTAATTAAACTTTATTTGGGAAGTCATAACAAATTGTGACATTTTGTATGAGACGGCGTATTTGTTGTGTGCTATTTAAACATCAGGGTTGGTCAAAAATGTTTTTAATTGTTTTTTTATATCGCTGACATTGTACGAAAATACATTGATTTGTAAAAATTTATTCAGTAATTTATCATTAGATCATAGCAGATAATCGAAAAAAAAATAGGCAGATTAGTTTAATAGTATTTGCACAGGTCTATCGGAATGCTATGTGTCAGGCTGGTTAATGAAATTTCTTGGCTTTATGAAATGATATAAATAATCTTTAGTTATCAAGTTTATTCTATTATAGTTTATCATGATTGTGGAAATACAAGGTGGCGCAAAAGTAATCCTCATATCAGAAAATGCTATAAATTTTGCGATGCCCCTAATTTCAGTTCTGTTTTGACATTTGTGTAGTAAACATATGCGTAGCGTAACATTGTTTGTTAACGTGTATTTCGCATGTGTTTACTACACAAATGTCAAAACAGAACTGACATTTATAGCATTTTCTGATAGGAGGATTACTTTTGCGCCACCCGATTACTTTTGCGCCACCCTGTAGTGTTCCAATGTATGACATGTAATACTTTAATTATCAAGTGTTTAGAAATATAAGGTTTCAGAAGCGCTTCACAGTGGATCCGGTTGAGGTAATAAATTTGTATCTCCTAAACTTGTAGCTATCCAGTTTGAATACAGGCTTAAACAATTTGAATATGGAATGCAAAATTTGGCCATTTTTAATGGCGAGTAGAATATTTAACAGCAGTAAAAATATTACATACCTACGTATTATTATGTTAAAACAACCATTTAATGTTTAATTTTAAAACAATAAATGTTATCAAGTTATTGGCAAACAATTATTGTCTATCGTCGGAGAAATAATTACCGGCAATTCGCGGTATATGTTGTCAGACCTATTTGTTAAATTAAAAATTCGTAATATAAAATGGTGACATTAGGAGGGAGATCTAGTTACCATCCAAATTTTTATACCTATTGTAGTTCTTAGCGAGGGTGACTTGGAGCATTATGATGATTAATAAAGTCTTCGTTGAGAGGATTTCAGTTCCAAAAATTATTATACTTTTAAAAAAATATCTACGCTTTATGTTAATAAATTAATGAATTAATTCGAATAAGTTGTTACTCTGATAAAATTACTTTTCCATCAAGTGATACTCTCCATATTTAAGAGATCAACGTGTTTTTAATCCAATAGTTAATATTAAAAACTTGTCGTTATTTTGTTAATGTAAGATTCGTTATTATTTCCGGCTTTGTTTAAATAAAATGCGATAAAAAAATATATATTATTGAGAGAATGGCACTAAACTAGTACAAGAATGGGATTTTTCTCCCTGTTATTTAAAAAGTTCTGCATATTTAGATAAAAATTGTAAAGTTGATGTATTCACAAATATTCAATAACAGGTTTTATCTTTAACATATTGTAATGTAATTGTTTAAGTGCGTAGAACTTTTTATAAAGAAATATATATTGGAAGGAACAAAAAAGGCTCAAATTACCAACAAATATACAAGACTTTTTTAAGTTTGTTCACATTTAGTCCAGGGTTGGTAAAAGATTTTGAATGCATGTAACTGTTGTCTATTTAAGAATTGCAGTTTTGGGATATTAAAATATTTGCCGAAATTAAAAATATCAATTGAAAAGGCCCACGGGAAAACTCTCAAAGTGTTTTGAGTTTTAAAATGGTTTTAGTTTTTTTAGTGGGAAAACTGTTTCATTAGACTTATTGTATTCATTACAAGTATTCTGTTATTTTAGTGATACCAAAGTAATAACATATTTAATTCCCTACTTTAAGCGCTTTAAGAAAGAATTAAATGATTGAAGAGGTTCGTTAATAAAAATCCAATTTACAGAGTTAAGTTGAGCTAGGAATATTAGAGGGAATGAGTTTATTTAATTTCAAACTATAATTGCAAACATCTTCTTGTTATTGTATGGTAAATAATTTATTGAATTTATATTTTGAATTTATATTTGTGTTTAAAAGATAAATTAGTCATGTTATTCCTGATAATTTCACAACCATACATACATACTTAAAGATGTGGACTCGAGAGAAACCGCCAAAGTAATTATTGTTTATTACAACATGTTATGAATTTTCGAAATAAATCGACAAGTAAAAATATTATTTCTGCAAAACCGAATGAATTTCAAAAAACCCCAACTAGTGGCTGCTAGTCTAGTCTCTTCTTTTTCTTCAAACATTTTTTGCACAGTTTCCTACTGGATTTTCTTTGTATTCGGGTTACTAAAGGTTCATGTCAAGTGTTAGCGTTAGTGACTAGATGATTGCGGATAAGGCTGTTTTTGTTTTCAAAACTTAGATGGTTTTGGTTAAGTGAAAGAAGACAAGGGAAAATTCATCAGAAAGTATTAAAAAAAACTACAGTATGAATGCCAAAAATTAAAAACTTAGAAGAGATACGAATATCTGTGAACAAACCAAATTATTTATGGACAGACAAATACTCACAGCCATACTGAATTGTATGAAAGATGTAAATATGTTTGTAGGTATGGTGTGGCGCGTGAGAAAGCTTTTCTTTTAAAGTTGTTTAAAAAGCAACAACATTTTAAGTATGAATTTCTTAACACTCACATATACTTACGTAGGTACTTGAGACTAAAACTTAGTCGACTCGTTGTCTGTCTATGTATCTGAATTAATTTAAGCAGCTCAACATTCAGTCTCATAAAATCAAATGAAAAATTTTTATTTTTTAGTTTCGTGTTTATGGTGTGACTGACTACCAAATATTATTGGAGAAAAATAAAACAGTTTTTTTGTTATTATTTATTCATGAGACAATGAAATTGCATTTTTTTAATTTTTATGTGATTATTGCTTGTGTGTGTTTCAATTCAAACACACAAACTTCTCAAGATTAAGGTTGATTTTGATGTGATGATGATGTGGAAAGTTAATATAATTTATTATTTCGTAAATCATTGGAAATAAATTAAATAATAATAATAATGTATTTACAAGACAAATACAATAGCAACAATGTTGTTATTGTTTTTGGATATATGTATACGTTTAAAAGATTGATTGTGTTCGAGTGTGTGAGTGTTTATGTATTTCTCAGTTTCAGTGGCTGTGGAACATAAATAAGAAAAACTATTTTGTTGCTTAAGTCTTTTGTTTTGTAAATTTGAGTTTTATTACAAACTAGTCCAATTTGCAGCTGCAACATACTACACTCTACATACTTACTACATAATCGAATATTTAATAATGTTTTTTTATTTTAAATATCACAAAAACAAGGCAAGCATTTGTACAATATTTATATTTAATATCTAATATCGAATGACGGTCTGGCTGTGTGGTAGGAATGTTTTATGCTGGTATAACAATATTTATAATTGTATATATAGTATGTACGTAAACAGCAAACTTGCACATAAGCCATTAAGAGACTTTATGAGTGAAACAGTGTTGGATTGAGTTGCGAACGAGTTGCTTATTAAATTAAATGGATTATTGTTACATTTTGTGTTTTGAAAATGCCAACAAATTATATTTCTTTTACTTCTTTTCTTTCAAGTTGACAACAACCAACCGCTGTGTAACCTTATTCTCTCTGTTATTATTAGTACACTTTATTTTGTTTATTTCATCTTGTGTTGGTTTTTATGCTTCTAAAGTATTCTACAGCAGATACATTTTTTATAAATGCAAATATTTACACTTGCATATAGTTACTTGAATATACAATATGTATGTATGTATGTACTTTTGCACATATGTGTTAAATTCTTTCTCACAGGTGTATTTACACGATACACTTGTATCTTTTTACTCACATTTCAACATTTATTTACATGCTTGCCATATACCTGTGTGATTGTATGTTTATGTGAGTTTGTCTGTTTATTTGTAATAAACAACAAAAGTAAAAAGTTAAAGACCAACTGAAAGCAAACAAAAAATTATAAACTTAAACAAAGAACTAGTTTTATTAACGATTCTGTTCTAGTTTTCTTTATATGTATATATATATATCTCAATTATTAAGAACAATTTCTTAGATACATTTGAATTGTATATACATACATATATGCAAGTATGTAGGTATAATACAAAGAAATTATTGTTAAAACGATTAGTGTATTAATTATTTTTTGAAATAGAAATACTTGAAATCTTTTGTTTGTTTTACTTTAATGTCACAGTTATCTTAAAATTAATCTACTTTAATGTTCTCTTAAGACATTGTTTAGTTTTTATTTATAACATTAACCAAGAAATTTGACTTGTAATGACTTTTAAACTACGTGAAGGCCAAATTAAGTGCATATAAACATTTGAGTGGCTTATAAGTACAAACTATTTCTTATCTTTATGAACATTTTATAAACTAAATAAATTGTGGTTAGAAAATCCATTTCCTTTATAACAATTTTATAAAATTTCGCAAGTTCATTCATTAAAATTTAATGAAATTAAATTAAATGTTTGCAATTTGACTTTTTTCTAATGGTCCAATTTTCTAGAACTGCGGCCTTGGAGTGACGAAACTACAAATTATGAATTTAATACTAATTGTTAGTTGTGGCTTATTGGCATAGATCTGGAACCTAATACTATAAAAGAAGAAAAAAAGTGTTGAAGAAGTGTATCGGATGTGTGTTGAATCTTCAATCAGTTTATAGTTATATTGACAAACAAAATTGGCGAAGAAATAATCACAATTACTTTCTGTAGATACATTTCTACTTTGTAGATTTCGTGTGAAATGATAACGCCCGAAATTGCTAATGATAATGAGACATAGAGAGACTGACAAAAGAGAAAACAACCTACCTGAACTGTCTAAATCTACCTTGCATCAGTAAGAGTATATGAACTTTTCACATTTTTGCTAATATTTGTAATGCCTAAAAAGCCTCTTCACATACCCAAAAGTTTACTAATGGAATAACAATGACCGTCTGCATTAATTTGTAGATGTTCATTAGTTCATCAAAGTGCCCACTCTGATTTAAATTATCAATAATTTTTTTAGCATTTCAAGCATTTGAATTCATTTCTATTTAAAGTACACCAGCATTGTGGAGATTTGTGCTGACGTTTGTAACGTCCAAAAATATTAGTCTTACATCTACCTTAAAGTATACTAATACCGATTTAAGGATGTCCCTCCGACTGGACGGTCTTTTATTTCCATTATTGCTCCTAGCAAATGTCTTACCGAATTAGGACTTTATAGGTCATAGATGCCTGAATAATGTGCATATACAAACAAATTTCACCACAAATAATTTATATATAAAATCTAATAACTTTAACGACCATAAATCTCTTAAAAATTTTGGTATCCAAATAAAGTTCAACAAAAATAGAATTCATATATTCGTAAATGATGATTTCTAATTTTATAACGATCGACCAACTTCTGAAAATCACTTTAACATGCATTAATCCTCTAGAAGTGTTGATATCGAGATAAAATTTAATGAAAATAATAACAAAAGTCAGTCTACAAAATTGTATGATGATCGATCCATAATAGGTTATAAGTCCCACATAAAGCTTACTTCCGAAAATCTGCCTTGGGCACATATGCGGTGTAGGGTATTATATTGCGGGATCGAACGACTATACTTTCTTTTTGAATCACTCGATTTATCTTTATTTTAAATACATACATACACATTTCTGATACACATTTCTCATTTTATCATATTAGTAAAAGTATTATTGTATACTGATGCAATTTGAATTGAATCATTTAGTGAATTAAATTATTAACTAATCGGACCTTCTGTGTATTGCTCGTAGTAAATCTGATATGATTTGACATACAAATTATCATGTTATAAATTGTGAAATGATTTTTTAATTGACACTTTAAGTACAACTACATATGCATATTTTATAACAGAGTTCTATGTTGCATATTGCATTATTAAACTCATAGACCCAAATAGTTAATTGATGAATTTATCATCAATTAGTATGCAAAGTAGATCATTGTGGATAAGCCAAAGAAAACAACTACTTTCTACTGGTGTTTTGTAAATTACAGCTTAAGATATGAGAAACCAGAAATTTACAAACACAAACACTTGAAATAACAATTGTATATTTTACAAAAACATTATTTCATAATCATCTGACCATGACAAAAAGTACATAAATACATCTATTAGCTTTGTAGTAAATCTGTATAGTTACGAAGTAAATAGAAATAATAATACGAGTATTGTATATTGAATCGAACTGCAATGAGGTAACTTTTCTAAGCAAGATTTTTGTATAATTTTTTTCACGACTGTTATTAACAAGTATCTCTCTCTTCATTATCAACATTTTGATCATGATTGAATTGCTTGCTGGTTATAATGACGATGATTATGATGATCTAGTCCATGTTGTATTATAGAAGTTGAATGATGGATGGATGCATATAACGAATAGCAGTTATTTACTTGAATAAATACTCATCTTTACTTATCTGTTTGTGTAGACATTCGTTCTTCTTTCCTGTTTCAATTTTATGTTTTCATTCAATACACAAGTTGTTGAGTTTTTATCGCTCAAGTTATGCAAAAGTTAATTAATAAAATTGCAAGGAAACAACAAATTTATAATTTCAAACTGTTCTCAATGTTTTTATGCATTGTGGATTAGAAAAAGCTGTTTAATTGATAACTATTTGATTTTTTTTTTCTAATTGAGGCGTTTTACAGCGATCTTAAGGTAATTTTGTTCAAGGTACTTGAAAAAATTTGTCACACTTTAAAATTTTTTTTTTTTAAGAGAAGTAACACTCAGGCAAATAATATGCCTATATATACATGCGTTACTTTCTTTGGAAAGGGGATAATTGATGAAATAAAGGCGGTGACAGTAGAAGAAAGCTTTATATCACAACTCTGCAATTGCGCATTATGTGTGTTTTTAGTGCAGAATTGCAGCGCCTCTGGTGGTGAGTAGGCGCATTAATGTTAAAGCTTGATTTTATAACCTCTATTTAATTATTTTACTTCGGTGGCGTTTGATTGCTATACCAGTGAAGAAGGGCGCTGTGATAAATATTAGTCATGATAGATAGAAAACTAATAATTATCAGAAACTGATGTTGTTTGAGTTTCGGCGTCTGGGAATCGAACCCGGGCTACAAATACCAACTCATGCTACAGCAATTAAGCTACAGCACCCTCTAATAAAAATAATCTAATATATACTAAATTTATAAATGTATAAAATTAGCTAGTAGTTCTCGGTAACTACAGTGCGGAACATTTTATTTTAATTGTAAAAAGGGTCATCTTAAGTTGACCAAATGAGGTAAAAAGTTTATCAATAAATTTAAGTAAATATTTTCAATTTATTTTAGTGCCGAAGAAAACTACACAATTTCTAATTTATTTCAGAAATTCCTAATTGTATTTCAGAAAGAAAGAATCTATTTGGATTTCAGAAAATTTTATCTGCATATCTATTAGAAATTTCTGAAATACAATTAGAAGATTCTGAACTATAATTTGAATATTCTGATATACAATTAGAAATGGTGTAGTGTGTCACAAAGTGTTAAAAACTTTATCAATTAATTTATTTTAATCTAAAACAAACCAAGTTCATTTGATTTCATAGCGTCTTGAAATTTCCAAGAGCGCCTAAAATGTATTTATTCAGATTCTAAAAGACCAATGTAGTGTGACAAGTTCCTTTAATATTGTCACAACTATACCCGATCCTTGATGATCAATAACCGTCTACCTCACTAGTTCTGTGTCAGTTCTCTCCCCCTATGGTAATCACATAAGAAATATTTTTTTCGAAAATCAATTTCCTAACCTAAGAGTTCAACTAATGGTTTGTGTGTTGAAGTATTTTTATTGTTTTCATGACCCATTTAAAACTGATACTAGGAATTTTGTAAACTTGTTTTTCTTTGTTTATGTTTGTTGTGCCTCTCTTTTAAGTATAATTAAATTTTATTTACATTGTTTTCAAGTTTGTGCAGCTGCAACTATTTGACATTATCAATTTTGTTTTTTCGTCTTTAAAATGTGTTTATGTTTTTATGTCTGGCCAACAACTGCAACAACAACAACTGTAATTGCAATAGAAGCAAAATACCTATCAAAGTATCTACCAACCGACTTTTGTTAAATTCCTCAAATAAATTTATATTTGCAGTTGTTGTTTGCTGTAATAATTTTTTAACAAAAAAAAAAAAAAAACGATTTTAGCAAACATTTTACCACAAAATATTTGCTGAAAGTGGAAATCAGGTTTCATTGAGTAAAATTTGTGTCTGTTGCAGCTTTAGTTGTTGCTGTTGGAGTTTGTTTTTCTTTTTTTAACCGACATTTGTGTAGCAACAATAATAACAACAAATGCCACTCCTTTTAATGCCAAAAACAAAAATCAATTGAATATTTCTGGTTGCATATACATACATATACATAAACATATGTATATACCTGTATAGTTTATAATATACTCTTTTATAATTTAAACATGTTTGTTTTTTAATGAACAACATTTCATAAAAACTTAAGAAAAACACACAACAATCCTCTTTTTAAAACTAAATCACATGCAACTGTGCATCCAAAATATTCATATCAGTGCACTCAGAGATGTTAAAGAATTGAATCCACATATAAAAAATGTCTAAGGATCGACAGTATTAAATTAAATGCGAAATTTTAAAATATAACCAATATATGTATGCTTAAATTTGTGGCTAAAGTTTGGCTAAAATGGAATTAAAAATATTTTCATTGCATATGAATAGAATTTAACGAAATACAAGATTTCATAGAATACTTGAATAATTAATTTCCAACTGCTCGAAAGGATTAAATTATTTTTGAATTTTTTTGCTATCGCCTCAACTCTAAATAATCATTTTTTAAATTTAGAAAACCAAAAAAAAGCTTACAATAAAAGTATAAAAAATGTATATTTTCTTCAAAACTTCCATAAAATTACTTGAATCCTGGGATCCTTTTACAACCTACATAAATTTGTTATTGCGTTTTTAGCTTCTGCAGTATTTATGTACAATATCCCTACTTGGTATATAGTATATTGCGGATTGATAGAACGATATCCGTACGTATGTTGAAATCTACTTTTCGAAGGCCCCAGGTCCTAAGGTCGAACATTTTGAAATTAAAAATCATTTTTAACAAAAACCTTTTTTTTCAAATTAAAAGTTTGTGTTAAAAAATACATATTTTTAGCCAAAAAAAATGTATTATGAATAGAACTTTTTTTCAGAAAAAAAATTTAGTTTCAGTTTAAAATTTTAAATTTGTATTTAAAATATAATATACAAAATTCATATTTTACACACAAGGAAAAATTATGTTTCTTAACTTTATTAGCAATAAAGGTAGAATTTTTACTATATACCACTTAGTTTCGTGATTTATTGTAATTATATGTAATGTCTACAAAGATATAGGAGAGAAAAGTTTCAAGGTTTGCGCAAAATAAATCAAAAGTGTAAGATAAGATTTTTTCGATTTTTTTTTTTTTATCTAAGTAAATTTTTGAAAAAGTTGTCAACCAAATTTTGCAAAAATTTTTATAAAATGCCAGGAAAAAGGTTGGCTTATAATGTAATACAATTAATTTATTAGAAGCGCCACTTGGGAAAAAGCACTAGTGAATTATCAAAAATGTTTTTAGTGGGTCGTAAGCCAATTTCTTCATTTTAAATCGTACAGAAAATGATGGTAGATTGGAGTTAACGAAAGGTGGAGGTCCAAAAGGAAAAATAAATAAACGCGTGGAGCGCATAATTATAAGGAAAATCATTCGAAATCTCCAAATTTCAACGAGAAGAATTGCAAGCAAGCTTTTTGAAAAATGTGGCGCTAGGGTTTCTCATAAAGCAATAAATATTTATCAAGAGTAGCAAGAAAAAAGCCTTTGCTATTTGCTTTGGTTTACCCTGCTGAACGTTTCACAACCAACTGAGATACCGTTATTTTCTGCGAATAAACAAAAATGTGAAATTTCGAAAAATGTCGATAATGGTTTTGGGGTGCATATCGAAAAAAATGTTGGAGATTTAGCATTTGTAGGTTCAACACCAATATTTAGATATTTCAAGATATTTTAGTGCTGAAAAATACGGGTTTGTAAGAGATAGTAAAACCCAATTTAAATTTTACCAGGACAACGATCTCAAATATAAATCGCATATTGTTCGTATGTGTTTCCTTTATAATCGTGGGAAAGTTATAGATACTCCTGCTCAAAGTCCCAACCTGAACCCCATTGAAAACTTGTGGGTTTGCTTGTAGAGGAAAGTTGCTAAACGTTAACCAACAAGCAAAGCAACACTTAAAACTGCTATATAAGAGTGGAAAAATTTACCAATGATGATGATGATTTCAAAAAGCTGGTTAGTTCCATACTGAAGCATACAATATAGATGCCAATGGTGACCATACTAAATATTAAAAAACATTTTTGGCCGAATTCTCGGTCATTAGTTAACCATTGGTAAACTAAAATACTAACTATTGTTTAACTATTACTTGGTATTCTTATGGCAAACTACGCATTGCGAATAATATATTTTTATACGTTAATTGACAGTAACAAAACTCAGTTATATTACCTTTGCTTTAATTTTGATTTGTTTTGAACTGAACTTGGTGATTTTTTATTTAATAATTAACTTGAAAAAGTTCTAATTTTTCTTATGTGTAAACTCGTTGTTCACATACTTTATTTACACAACAATAAATGTTTCTTCTGTAATATTCTTCCCACATCCAACATATTTTCTTGATCCTTATGAAATTGTTGAAATTTTAAGTCGATTGAGCTATGACCTGTTCTGTCTGTGTAAAAAACTCTCACGTCCAAACTACACAACTTAACTAAATCAAATTTCAAGAGAAATATTTCTTATTTTGCAGGCAACTTTGGTGTTGAAAATCAGCAAAATCGGTATAGTAAAAACAGAGTTATGGACCAAAATGTGAGGCAAACTCCATAAAAAATTAATAAATTTGTTTGCATTTTTTTTGAATATATTGCAGATAATACACGGTGTTTTTATAATACAAGAAAAAAGTGTGAGGAAAATAGTTAGAATACGTCCATGATTTCTCATAGTCCCCATAAAAATATCTTCCCGAAATATATATTAATATATTTTAAATGATTAATAAATAAAGAAATACATTCTATAAAATTGGAATATTAATACAAAATTCGACAAAAATAAGTGTCATGTAAAAATAAATTGCAGAACGAAATTTTGTTTTGTTCGGTCCATGTTTGACCATAGACCGCATATAAAGTCCACATCTAAAATTCACATAAATACGTGTAAGTCTGATACAAATATACATAGTTAGTCGACACAAACAAACTCTTATATATATATAAAGAGCTGTACTAAATTTTATGATGGTCGGTCAATTATTGGTCATAGCTCCCATATAAGGACCACATCCGAAAAGGCATTTAGCTTTCTATTCTATATTATAAATATCGGTATCGACTCATTTACATATACACAAAAATCATACTACAGAAATTTGGCAATAGCTCCCAAATTAAGTTCGCTTCCGAGTATAACAACCAACTCCTGTAAATAACATTATTAAGACGTTATCAAATCACATTAGTGGATACTGGATTTAGAATCTATTAGTCCATAATTGGTCCGTTTCTGCTATGCCACTCATATATCTCTTGTAAATAAAGTTATTGAGATCAAATTCAACCAATATAATCCTAAAATACATAGAAATCACATTAGTGGATACTGGATTTAGAAGCCATCGGTCCATAATTGGTCCACTTCTTCTATGCCACCCATAAATATTTTGTAAATAAAGTTATTACACAAATGCAACAATATCTTAATAAAAATTAATATTTTTTAAAGTCTTTTTGAAGTTTCCTATTCTGCATATTATCTATTATTGGTTTTTACAATTTTATATATGAATGAAAAACAAATTTCTAACTAAACTATTTTTACGTTACACTGTAAGTGTGTGTATTCAATTTTTTTTAAATAATTAACAAACACAAACTGCGAAGCTTATTTGGCTTGTCTGCAGAAAACACCCAGAGTCTTTGGCGGGAATCGAACCCGCAACCCTTTGACCGATAGTCCGGCACTCTATCGCCTAGTCTATCGGAATAAATAAAGGCTTGTTACAATTCTAAACAGCTTTGCGATTTATTAGCAATTAAAAAATTCGCTTTATTTAAATTAAATAGACAAACGTTTTTAAAAGTTAAAAAAGTAACAAACAATATGTTAAAGTTTTACTAGACACCATGGAGAATTCTACTGTATATTCGGTTTCGGCCAGTATTCGGGAAAAATTTTATATATATAATATGTATGTACATATTGTATGTATGTTCGGTTTGATTACTTTACTGTCTTTAAAATGTTAATATGTATTAAAATTTTGGAATTTTCAAATATCGGTCACAAAGTTAGTAGACAGTTTTAAAATGATTGTTATTGAAAAATCCCTTTTAACTATTTTTTTTAATTCAAGAAGCAGACATATGTATGTATGTAAAAAAAATTGCTAAAAATTATAAGAATTCTTTCAAGTTCTGCCTAATTTTTTCTTGAACTATGTAGTGTATATGAAAACCTCATAATATGTAGGTATTAGATACAACCACATACGAATACTTGCTCACACACATACTCCACATGTACGAGTATGTATAATTTTTTCTTTCGAATTCAACAATGCGCAACAAAATATAAAACCAAGAGTTAAATTGTTTTGCAAAATACGTAGTAATTTTGTTTGAATGTCTGGCTGCGTATCTTTCTGTCCGTCTTTACTCATGTACTTGTGAATAAAATGATTGCATGTTGGTCACTGTTCATTATTAATGGATACATGTATTAATACACATTGTACACATGTTAGTTGTTTAAGAATGTATCTTCTATGTGTAGATAAAAACGAAATATTTAAAAAATTCAACTGTACAATTAGTAAGTGCATTTCTAGTTGTAGTAGTTTGCGTTCTTATTACGCAAATAAAACGGAAAAATTACTTAATTCGACACAACAGATGCAACAGAAAGTGAATTCGATAAGAGTTTTTGCTTTAAAACCAACCTCCAAAAAGAAATCGTTTTAATCCCATCTTCTTGGATTTAAAATCATGCATTTACACATTTGTAATATTTTAGATATTATATGATAATGATAATAGCCGCCAAAAATGTTATAGAGCTGCACCCTTATTATATGAAGAAGTAAAAAAAAAGAAAACTGCACAAAAAAACACAACAAATAATTTACCCTCATAAACTTAACACGGAAATTGATTATTCACGCACGCATGCTCTTGTGTTTAGATTTTGCTCATAATCTTACTTCCATCATAACTATTCAATATGTATTTGCAGACATACACAGGAATACATGCCTCAAATTTACAATTTACCACTTTTCTTTGAAATTTTCATTTTGTTTCAAGTTATGCAATTTAATTCATTTGTTATAATTGCTTCAAACATTACACCTTTAATTTGTATTACAAAGTGACTGAAGCGAAAAATCTGTTTGTTTCTTTCAATACACTTCTAGTCATGGAATCATAGACACTAGCACTAAAAATTTATTTATATGTAGGCCGGAGTTTAGAGGCAAACAAATTGAGTCACTTTTATTTATCATCCTCTCTTCTGGCCGCTATATAGTTTTAATGAACAAACCACAGTAAAGTTTTTAATCATGGAAACAGTTTAAAAACAGCATAGATATTTTTGAATTAAAAGTCGTTAGTTTCAGGATTAACGCGAATTGTATTAGTAAGTTCTTTATATAATACTCGTTTGTGTATATGTACACTGAGTGTCACAACTATAAACGCATCTTATTCTTCGTGTTATATAAACTTATGGACAAGTTTTGATCAAACTTTAAATGAATATTTTAGTTGAATTTCATCTTAAGAATATTATTTTCAAGAGTTTAATAGGTATTATAGTGGGGTCACTATATAAAATTATATATAATTATCTGTACCCTGCGCGCGTTGCTACGCTACGAATTAAAATAAATTTGAAAGAAAGACATTACACAAATATTCAATTCATTTTAAATAATTTTATTGATTTTGCTCATTTTGATAAATTGTGAAATTGCAGTGTTTCATTTTAATTCGTCTTTTATTGAAGTGCTGTTCGATACACAATATTTTTAGTTTTTCCTTCCGAAGGACTCGTGAACAGGCAACATAAAGCTGCCCATGTGAGAAGCATGTATTCTCCAAATTTAATCCACACACTTGCAACGATTGTCCTTGCGCTTTGTTGATAGTAATTTCGAAAGCAAATCGCACTGGGAACTGCAAACGTTTGAATTCGAATGGCAAGAATTTGCCAAATGAGGTATAAATTTTGGTTGTTTAGAAAGTGGTGAGCAAAAATTTTCATAATAATTTTGAATTCAAAATTAAATTAAAATTAAATTAAAAAAAATTTAAAATAAAAACATTACACAAATATTCAATTCATTTTGAGTAATTTTATTGATTTTGCTCATTTGGAAAAAACAATAGGCGGTCGATAGAAATATTCTTAGTCATGCCGGAGTCTTAGTTATATTCCGTCAAATTTTTAGTAAGATCGGTCCAGCGGTCTAGCAATCCCGACAGGCGTTGTCCTGCAAGAGATAGGGCGTGAAAGCGGGCGTGGAGTATGAATCTTAATTTTAAGCTCACCTAGAATAACATGTGTATTCGATTTGAAGTAAATATGTTAAAATCCGAGTATAATCAATTACACAATTTAAAAAATTAGGAGTGGTCGAAAAAAATAAGAAGCTTTGGCACATAAAATTTTTTTTACCTCGCCTTCAGTAAGATGTGGATACAATTTGTATGAAATATATCTGTAAAACACCATGCAGAAGCAATTAATCAATTAAAAAAAGTGGGCGTTAGAGTAGGCATTGTCGTACCAACTCAGAAACCTTTTCGGTATCATGCACAACAACCTTGCCGAAGATCATCACATGATCAGATGCAGAATTTAGGAGTATATAAAGGACATACATACAAACATTCATTTTTATATATATGTGTATAGATTAACTGCCGTATTTATAAAAATTATTATAGTTAATTTTTGTGAAAAAATATCAATGTCTTGCCTGTATTTTTATACCCTACACCACCATAGTTACCCGCAAAATAAGAAATATTTTTATGGAAATTTTGTTTGTTTGTATAGTTTGGACGTGAGAGTGTTTTACACAGACGGGCATGGCTCAATCGACTTAGAATTTCATAAGGACCAAGAAAATATATACTTTGTTGGTTCCCAGATGAATATTAAAAAAGTTTCACACGGAATAACAAACGTACTATACCCTCATTCACCCTCTTGTTGGTGGAGGGTATAAAAATTAAAATAGTGCATATGCTACAAATTAAAACACTTTCTTCTTTGAGTTGCAAATTTTTTTATAGATACCCCACTTGCATCCCATTAAGTGACCACAAAGCTCTTAAAGGAAATGGTCTAAAGTTTCTTTTGAGGAAAAATAAAAAAAACTCTATTTTGAAAAAAAAATAAAAACAATGGGGGAAAATGAAAATGATACAGGTGCCAAATATTGAAAAATCCTATTCTTGAGTTAAAAAATAATTTTTTTGATAAATATCCCACTCGCATCCCATTAAGCGATTATAAAGGTCTTAAAGTAAATTGTATAAGATTTCTTTTGAGAAAAAAGGGCCCAAATTTAAAAAAAATTAAAAAAAAATAATTTTTAAAAAAAAATTTAAAAAAAATGTTTAAAAAATTAACAAAAAATATTTTTGGAATGATTGAAAAAATAGCTATCTAAAGTCCTTTGGACAATTTTTGCTAGGACCAATAGGTGAAAAGTTACACTAATTTAAAAAAAACCCTGTATGACCAAAACTTTGACCCCTGTAACTCCGGCACTTCTGGACTGATAGAGCTGAAAATTTGTATCTAGCGTACTAATAGTACTAACCTTGGTGCAAATTTCATCAAAATCGGAAGACATCGATTTTTAAAATTGGGTCACTTGACGTGAAATTCACCATATGTATGTACATATATAATATAATTATGCATCCACAACAAAGTTGAAGGGTATATAAGATTCGGCATAGCCGAATATAACACTCTTACTTGTTTTTGTACTCAATTCATTTTTGGTATTTCGTACAACAATTGCTGTAGTTATTGTGTTTTTTTGCTTTTGTTAAGGTCATTACACTCCGAATGAAATTAAGAAAAAACAAACAAAGTTAATGTTTTTTTCTTATGATGGAGCCAGAAAACAAATGCATAAATAATAAAAATTATTACAAAAAATTTAAAAATTTCGAACATAAAATAGGAAACGAAAACAGATCAACTTACGGGTAAAATTGTAGTTTGTCGGCTAAATATTAAGTTGACACGATGAATACAAACTTACATTATATATTATTATATAACAGTTTCACAGTCTAGATGAAACATCAGCTATTGTAACTATAAGAAGCTAACATTACCTTTTTCCGCCGAAATTGTATACATTTCATATTTTGTGATAAATCCGGTGCACGGGACATTCCAAAAAAAGTTATATTCATTAAGAATTATTTGCTCGACTGTTGAATTGTATCTCTGGAACTGCGAGTTATTTTCGGTGGGCCAATCATATTGACCAGTTGCCACTAAATTTGTTACTGCACTTTATGCGTTCATAAAACTTATTAATACTGAATTTTATCATGAAAACATTTTTCGAAATTAAATATTGAGTATTAAAATACACAAGCTTGTGATGTCCTCAATTATTTAACACATGATATGGGAGCACATTTTTATCAAAACAAAATGTTGAAAAATATAATAAATAGTTGGCAGCAGTTAAAATATAAAACGTTATTCACAGAATAACACTTTTTTGGTTTCCCGTGCCGTATCTCCCCTCATTCATTCATTCTTTTTTGTGTTTTTATTACAATTATGACCATTAATAATAATACATAATATATTTTAAAGTTGTTTCTGGTGTAACTAATACAATAATTGCTAAATGTATCTCATGTCGCTTTGTTAAAATTAGTACCACCAAACGTAGCATGTGTAGAGTACAGAAACAATTTGTTTAAATAAGCCATCAAACAATGGTCAGTGGAACATTAATCAAATGATTTTATAATATTTGAGTCAATATTTTCTTAAAAAAATTAAACAAACTATTCAAATTCATAAACTTCAGACTTTGAAATTAAATTAAATTTCACAAATATTCATGTAACGCATTCATAACTACTTACCTATAATGAATAAATAATAAATTTATTTTAATGCACATATACTTATTTACAAGTATGTACGTGCGTGTTTGTTTCGGTCAACTTCTTTAAAAACAAGAATGACGAACTTCCATTGAAGTTATGGTGCCTCATCTATGGTTTTAACTTGATTAATGCTGGTCATATGATGACGATGAACATTAATGCCAAAAATAATTATGACTGACACAAGTGTAGTAAGTAACACGTTTTGTTTTTAAACATTTTAACAAAATATCTTTATATTTTTGTTGCGTTTGTTTTTAATAATTGATTTCATTGCTAAACGAAAGGTGATAGAAACACTCAAGGTTAGTTTAAGTATGCGTATGTATCTGTCTGTAGTAATTGAAATTGAACATATGATTATAAACTAATTCTGCCCTTTATGTATCCATTCGATGCCATTCATCGACTATAATTGTTGAGCAAACAAGTTGAAGCAATAGAATATTTTCAATTATTAATAGCGATAATTGCGTGTGATTGAATGAATGAATATATTCATCCATGCTAATGTGGTTTTAATACAAACGAAATCAATATTATGAAGGGTGTTAAATAGTATTGAAGCAGCAAACTAATATGGAGTTATAAGGTTGACTAAACGGAACATTTTAAAATAAACAATACTGATTTCAGTTAAAAATATCTACATACATTTAAATTCAAGGTTTTTCGTTATGAATATTCGTCAAGTTTAGTTACAAAATTAATTAATTAATAATATATGTATGTACATATATCGTGGTTTATTACTTTGGCATTTGTAAAGTAAAATACACTTATTTGTTATATTCATGAATCCTAAAATTCAATAGAGTGCCATTAGTTTTGACTTCAATCAAATCTATATCGATAGGATTGATGTCTTTTATCTATAGCGTAATCTATAGATATTATATTCTGTGTCAATTTCCCAGACTGAACCACATCCGTTGACGACGCAGACGTTACAGAGTAAAAAATATTTACCATTCTTTGTATTATGAAAGTTCTTTTTATTCCAAGAAATGATGAAGAACTAGTTCGGCTAGTGTCTAGTATGAAAAGTTCAATGCGAAATAAAAACTCATGGGATCTTGTGTCCTTTAAATCGTATACCAAGTCTTCTAACTTAATCTTAGAAGACTGACTAGCCAAACACCACAGTAGACGGAGCAAAGTCAAAACAGTACAGGTTGGCAGAAAAGTTGAATAGGAATTGGAAGGATATGTTTTGCGGCTAATGGCGGTGTTTACAGATCATTGCTAAGCATGAAATCAGACTTGGACTTTCTTTAAAGCAGATTTTCAACTTCTCTGTGAATGTCTGGGTCTTAATTTGGTAATACAATAAATAAATGCCTAAAGGTTCAATTTCACTAGCATTTGGTATTGGTGTATTCATATCATATCGACTCTACCACGTAAACCAACCAATTAAACTAAATATAGGTTGAAGGGAAATCCAGTTTACTTTCATAAAAATTAAAAAATTAAATTAAAATTCTTATTCAAAATTAGTATACTATACATATGTATATTATTTATTCGTAAGGAAAGTAATTATTTTAATACAATTTATAACTATCATTATTATTATATTTTGTTATGTATTGAAAATATAATTAGTAGAGTTATAATAATGTCTGTTTCTCTTTTTCTTTAATTTCAGTTTATGGCAGCAGTGCTGATCTTCACGTCGCGGTAGATGACGGCGATGCTTCATTGTATAACGGCGATGCAAATCATAAAGTATGGAACGGTTCACAAGATCAGTTAGACAGCATTGTAATGGAAAGTCCCTACGACATGTACTCAGGCAATACATCGACTTTAGGTCGTCCAGCACGTTCGCGACAAATTAGTCAACCAATCGATGTCCCACCACCACCCATGAAGGAAGAGAGCAGTAAAAAGAAAAAGGATAAAAAGTCATCAAAATCCTCAAGTAGTCAAAGTCTATCGGGTACGCTGATACGGCCAAAACCCATGCACCCAGCAACAATGCATCGTCATGGCATTCCAATGGGACCGGGACCGGGTAGTATGATTTATGGAGCTCTACCCGGACCTCCACCACAACCTCCCATGGGTAGAAATTATCATACAATAAGTCATCGAGGTTTTCCACCAGGCCCTCCACTGCCACCACATCATCATGGCCATCATCCCGGCATGCCACCTCAAATGCATCAACAAATGATGCATGGTCCACCTCATCATATGGGTGTGCCAATGCAGGTTCCCGTCATGATGCCGCAACAGTACGCCACTCTCCAACCATCAACTTCTACGAAAAAAAAGAAGAAGGATAAGAAAAGCACAGGCATTCCAGTAGGTATGCCCATTGTACCATCGATCTATGCTTATCATCACGCTCAGGCTATGGGTGGTCCCACACCCCCACCACCTCCACCACAAAGTGTTATGGCTCAGTCGATGATTGGTGAGCCCAGACCTCTAGCAATGTCAAGTCGAAAACTAGCCGCCTCCATGGGAAATGGTCTAGACGATTCGGGAAATTCTGGAGCAGAGTCACCTGGTGGCACTGGCATCTATAGGCGAAAGGGCCACTTAAATGAACGCGCATTTAGCTATTCCATACGTCAGGAACATCGCAGCCGCAGTCATGGTTCCTTAGCTAGTCTACAATTCAATCCTCCCGACATGAAGAAAGAACGTGAAATCATTCAGATGGTAGCCGGTCTTGACCTAAACGACGGTCCCGAAGATCCTCGTTCTATGGGACCAGCCACACTGCAGCGTAAACAAGCAGCCATGATGAATGGTAACGGTGCCATCTATGGCAACGGTGGAGCACAGGCCATCTATGGCAATGGACCATCGAGTAGTTTTGGCAAACCCAGAAGATAAAATGAACAGGCCTTAATTTTTGAAATTTGGCAGTTAGTATTGCATGAATGAGAAAATCAAATCAATATCAATTTAGATTGAGAATATTTTGATTTTTTTCACATCTTCTTGTTATCTAGGTTTATCTAAAAAAAACATCTACCACACACACACACAGAAATCTTTATGTTTGATATTATTTTAAAATGGTTTTAAACATGCATACACTCAGTTACATGCAGCCAGACAAACAGCAATTGAAATTATTTAATTTTGCTGAACTTTCAAACCACATACCGAGATAATTGAACTTGATCGCAAAATCAAATTCAAACAAATATTTCAAGTAAATAGTTAATTGTATGTCTGTCTGTGGGTCTGTTGGGTGTGTATGGATCTGTGTATAAGACAGAAAGTGCATGTGTATGTTTATATATTTAGCGATGCTGGTCAATAGAATTGCTTATAATTTCTTTATTTCTTATTTTTTATTTCAAATTAATGTAATTTTTATGTATTTAATCTTTTTTTTTTAACAACTTGAAGCTAATACTTAAATCATTAAGTAAGTTAATTCTTCGATTGTTTGAAATAAATAAATATATAATTTAATCTAGTTTGAAGTAGTTTAATCAAAACACTATTATTAATTTTATCATTTACATACATACATACATATCACATATACTTGTATGTATGTATGTACGTGGATGTAAGCACATGAGCGTGTAATCAGAGTGAGCGTAGGAAACTCTATTGCAACTGCAACTGAAAGAAAACAGATTTATAAATTTAGAAAAATAATAGAAAACTAAAATCATTTAATCGTATGTGCCTTATTAGGTTTATATTAGTATTTGCCCGATGTAAAAATTGTTGACAACATCATTTTAATATTTCTCGATAAACAAAATGCAAAAATTACAATAAAAAAAATTATTTTTTCAATAAGACGAGTAATTTGTATAATTTGTTAAACATATAGAACCTATACATACATATATGTATGTAAACATATATGTACCATAATAAACATACATACATATGTATATATTTTTAGTTTATTTGTAGTTACATATTTAGTATGCGTGTATGTTTGTCCATATTAGAATTAATTAGTTATAAATTATTTAGGTTTTTATCTTTTATTATTAATGCATACGAACAAATTAAATACCCACACATAAACATGCAGACAATATACATACTGATAAATTAAATAAACTTAAGAATATAATATAAAAAACAAACTATTTTAGTAATGTACTATTTATATAAAACAAAAAACAGTAAACAGAAAACACCCCCAAATATATAAATGATTATTTTCCAATCTTAATAGATACAGTTGTATGTAACAAAGTAAATAATAACTGAATAAATAAATTAATAAATATATATGTTTAAAATTTGTATGTATTAAAAAAAAAACCAGAGTTTTATTTAGTTGGTCATTCTACTTTAGAACCAGTAAATGTTAAAATGTGAGTTAAAATTTAACACGCACATGTGTAAATATTGAGGATGCCAAACGAGACTGGTTTCACAAATCCCGGGATTCAGGATTTTAAAAATGTTAATTCCGGTATTTTTCGGGATTTCGGAATTTTTCTTTCTTATTAAAACAAATTGGTTTATTAATAATAAAAACTATTTATTTCCAAAAACTAACTTGCATTTACTTTTATTATGCTTGAAAACAAACATTTTCTGTGCTCATAACTATAATTTTTATACCCACCGCCAAAAAAATGGCGGGTATATTGCATTTTTCTTCCAATTTTTTTTAAATATCTTACAGATATTCCCATGAAATTTTGAATACGGTGTTTTTCTGATAAAAGAAGAAAGTGTGCGGAAAATAGTAAGAATTGGTCCATGATTTCTCATAGCCCCCATATAAAAATCTTCCCGAAATATTTCTCAATTACACATAAATGCTTATAAAAGCGGAATATCAATACAAAATTCAGCAGGAATAAGTTTCATGCAAAAAGAAATCGTACAACGAAATTTTTTTTAGTTCAGTCCATGTTTGATCATAGACCCCATATAAAGTTCACTTCCAACATTTACAAAACAGTTATAAATAATGGTAAACGGCCAAAATTTGACATAAATAATCTTTATAGGCAAATCAATTTATGTACTACATTTTATGGAAGTCGGCCCAGAACTGGTCATAGCTCCCATACAAGGGCCACATCTGAAAAAGACATTTATCCCTATATATATTGTATAAATATCGGTACCGACTCAAAACTTTGCAGAGATCATTTACATATATACAAAAATCATTCCACAAAATTTTGTTAATTTCGGTCTATTTTTAACCGTATGCCCCGTATAAAGCCCTCTTCCGAAAATCACTTTAATACTCATAAATCTCTTATAAATAAGGGTACCAATCCAAAATTTTACACGGATCTTTTACATACATGTCAAAATCAAACTGCTGGATTTTGAGAATATCGGTCCATATTTGACTATATAACCCATATAAGGTCCACTTCCGAAATCCTTGTTAATACTAATATATATCTTAAATATACCGTTATTACGTTGAAATTCTACGTGAAATATCCCCATATGCATGAAAATAACTGTTACAAAATTTAAGAAGATCGGCTCATAATTTGACAAATATAATAACCATTTCCGAAAAACAAATAAACCCACAAAAATGTCTAATAAATATCGGTATCGAACCAACTTTTATATGGATCAGATATTTTAATCCAGAAGTCATATTAGTATCGGTTATACGGCAAATAAGCTACTGGATTTTGTAGCTGTCAGTCAATAATAGCTCCTGAATTAAGTCCAGTTCCGAGTATAACAACCAACATGCAACTCCTGTAAATAACGCTATTGAGATGCAATTCAAACAATATAATCCTAAAATACATAGAAATCACATTAGTGGATACTGGATTTAGAAGCCATCAGTCCACAATTGGTCCATTTCTTTTATGCCACCCATAAATCTTTTGTAAATAACGTTATTGAGATCAAATTCAAACAAAAAAGCCTCATCTTACATCTTATCCTTTTTTATACTCTGTTTCTTAACTTGTTGTGAATATGGAAAAATGTTCTTTTAATTTTATAAATTGTTAAATTACAATCAAGATTGTTATGAAAATCAAAAAACCTCTGTAAATTACAGTAAGAATCGGTAATTACATCAATTATAAATGGTCGAAATTAGATAAAATTTCAAAATATTTGACATAAATTATGTTGCTCGTAAAATTGTCTTCCAAACAATAGAATATCAAATACTAATAAAATTTTCATACTAAGACTGAATATAAAACACAGAATAAGAATATTCTACTCCTATAACCAGTGTATTTTTTTATTTCTTAGTACGTTTAGGTGGAGGGTATTTAAGATTCGGCACAGCCGATTATAGCACTCGAACTTGTTTATAATCTGTTTCTTAACTTGTTTAATTGTAGTTTTTATGTAAGGTTTTATGACTTTTTTTATCGTCATATTGAGATAGACGATTTTTACATATGTATGGACTATTTGTGTTGAATTCCAACTTGAGAGTGGTTTTCATAAGGGATTTATATGCATTTAAGTGCTTTGCGGAACTGCAAGTTATATTGGGGCTACGGTCAAATATGGACCGGTTTACTTGTGTTGAATTTCGACTCCTTAGTGGTTTATATAAAACATAATTAAAATATACATTCAAATCGTCGTACCAAATTTCATGATCATCGGTCCATATTTGACCGCAATCCCCATATAAAACCTAGTTCCGAAAATCACTTAAACGAGAATAAATCCCTTACAAAACCTACTATTAATTGAAATTCAACACAAATATTCCATACATATATAAAAGTCGTCCATCTCAATATGATGATTCCGGAAATCACTTATGGCGTTTTCTTTTCTGGCAAAAATGTTACAGATTTCGCACCTTTTTTAATTTTTTTGTGTTCTTTTCTAAAAAAAATGTCAACACTGATAAAGTGTAGTGTGCTCTTTCCTATAAATGTCACACTATAAATTTAAAATATGTTGCACCTTTCACACTCTGTATTTTTAGAGGGGGAGAATATTACTACTTTTTATGTGCTGAAAAAATTTTGGATAACTTGTTGGATTCATCTTCATCATCTAATGATGATGAAATATTTTATATGATTATGGAAAGAAATCCACAACCGCGAGTGAAATGCTTTGTAGAGAACGTAATTAATGAATACTCTGAAGTTGAAGTACATACATATGTCAAATTTCATAGGACAATATCTTCTACTTCTTATATATGTAATGTATGTTTATATATATAATTTTTATAGTTTAAGAAGAATTTGCGTATTAGTCGGGAAGGTGCCATTGGTTCTTTTAAGAGATATTCATTGTCTTATTTCAAGCGATCTTACCAGGGAGCTATCTGCTTCTTCTTTTTTAACAAAAAAAAAAAAAAAAACAGCTGTACATGAAAAAAAGTGTTACACTGTTGTAATTTTATGTTCCATTCTGGCAATTAAAAATGCGGCATCTTTAAAATGTGGGGTAAACATTATAAAAATGTGCATAATAAAGGTGTAACATTTTATTTCAGAAAAGAAAACACCATTAAATACGCACAGCCGAATATAACTTTTTACTTGTTTTCTTTTATTATGTATCTTTATTAAAAACGAACTTAATTTAATGAATTTTCATTATTTAGTCCAGACAGTGTCGGACGAAAATTGTTAATCCATTGTTGCTTATATACGTTAAGTTGGCATTCTTCTTTCTTTTCTTTGTTTCAGGACCGCTGTATCGCTTCTTCTTAATCAAATATAGCCACTGTTATTTAATATGTTGCGGACTAATGGGTTTGGGTGTACTTCAAGTTGTTTTTAAATATTTTTCTGCATTTTTTGGATTACAGTTCTTACCAAAGACGCGTTTAGATTCTTATGTATATTCGATATTTTTATATACCAGGATCATTCGTAGCAACTTGTTTTGGCGTCTTTGAATTCTGTCTACATTTGAAGCTGAGGCCGTTCTCCATAGCTGTATTCCACAACACCATATAAGTTTTATAATCAATATGCCAATTAATTTGGATTAATTTTAATTTCAATTTAACTTCGGATTGTTGTGTTATTGCTTGATTATTGATATAAATAGGAGAGCAGGATTCTCATCTTAATATTAACGTTATGTGTGTGCATTTCTGCTCATTATTATAAAACTATTGAGGCAAAGGCGTTTTTTTTTTCTTTGGGACAACAGCTCTAGTATATACAGTCCACCACATCCCTCCCAGAATTAATCTGATTTCCAGGAATAAAAAAGACGCAATTTTGTTCACTTAGAATATCATTATCATCAGCAAATGTTGATGTGTGTACGATTGTTTGTTGGCCTATCAGATGAATATATATGTATTTATATACATAGTATAAAAGTGTCCCAGTATACAACCATGTGTACTCTTGTTTCAATAGGTTGTGCAGAGCGTAAAAAGTCTTGTTGCTTCAGCTTAAATGTTCGACCAGTTAAATAACTTTCAAATAAAGCATTGTTTAAGCCTATTTAAAGAAACACTCAAAGTCATAGGATATATTCGTCGTTTATCATGTTGCAACTTACCGATCTCTGTTTGAGTAGAGTGGTGCTAATGTAACCACGTCATGTTGTTACAAATATCCTACTGATCTTGCCAGTCATGTATGTATAGAACTTAATCTCTCTAAAATATTTTGTGCACATCGCCCAATTATTAATCATAGCTTCCATATATGGCTCACCAAAAATCACTTTAACGACCATATCTTAAAAATAAAACTGAACACAAATATGTTTAATATATATATGTAATGTATATATTAGGGATGCCAAAGGGGATTGGTTTTTGAAATCCCGGGATTTGGGATTTCATAAATGAATCCCGGGATCGTGATTTTCGGAATTTTAGTTTCATATTAAAACAAATTATAAATAATAACAATTTATTTCAAAAACGTTAATTATGTTAAATATAAATATGTTTGAAAATATAAATTTTAAATTAATAAATACAACATTAATAAATACAAACAATCCTTTCTTACCCTCCAAAACAAATAATCCTTAATCAATATTTTATTCCATCCATATTATTACAGACATTATTATGTGTTGTGGGAGGCCTTTACATATTTAAATTACATTCATTATTTCATTCGTTTTGCAATCAACGTTTTTAATTCATTTCTAATACCAAACATTTTTATCTCATTATCAAATTCATTCTTCAATTTTGAATTTTTTAAGAATTTAAAAGTGTTGAGTAAATCATCCTTCTTTTTTGGCTTCTTTTAAGGAGGGATTTCACCAGATCACTTTTTGATATCTCTTTGAGCATAAATAAAAGTGAAACATCAGTAAATATTTATATCACTGCGATAACTATTTTGTAAGTAAATCTCTTGAGGTTTAAACGCTTCTTTGCATAATGGTGGAAATTTCCATCATAACATTGAATGCACTCTTTTATTTCTATTTAGTATTAAGCTAAATATTGTTTTTTGCTAAATTTATACTATAGTAGCGCTTATTGTCAGCAGAAAGTAGTCCTTCAAACCGGGAACACCTCATACAAAAATTATGCATCCCATCAGCAGGTATGAATTCATACATAAAACCTGCTCCTTTTGGAGCACATTTTTTACTGGGAAAGTACTGAATGCAGTGGATTGATAAAAAAAACCAATTTACCTAAAATGCAGAATATTTGTGTGGACACAACAAAAGGGTTAAAATAATAATTTATTTAGCGTATAAATTGTGTTGTATAAACAGTGTAATCGTGAATCTTGATAATTGAACATTACGAGTGCATATTGGGATAAATACCTTGCATGGACTAGTACTACATACCATTGCTACACATCCATCCAAACATGTGAATGTGTAAATTTGTAAGTCCGTCTAGGTTAATCATTTCTTGTCTTTGTTGTTAAACGATCACCTGACCATTCCTAAAGAAACCCATTTAGGCAGCAACAACAACACATAATTTTGACTGGTTATTTTGACCTAAAAAATATGTTACAAAACATGTTTGTTTGTTTGTTTATAGATTCATTGCAGGCAACTTTGTCGATCGGCCGGCCGTCTTGTCAGTTTGGCATGTTGTTGGATGGCTGGCATACTCGTACAAGGAATTATGCTGGTGAAAAATGATCGCGACTTTAAAGAAAAATTGCGTAAGATATAAAATGCAGTCTTTCACATATACATTTAATTGAAAATGCCTACTTACACGCATACTTTTACAATCTCGTATACTTGGCGGGAAAAAGATGCTGCAAAGAGGCCTTCCAGAAGGCCTTACAAGGATTTCCAGCAGAATTGCAAAATCGCTTCAATTTTACACGGCGTGCCATTGGCAATCAAGGCCTTCCCCAATCGCTACTGGTTAGATGCCTGATAGAAGGCCTACTTGGGAAGGTAAACTTGATGTAATGCCTCATAGAAGGCGTAACTAAAGATCATCTAAATTAATAATTTTATTAAGGAAAGTAAAAAGGGCTTTAAATAAAAGAAGGCTTTAAAAATAATTTTAAATTAATTAAAACAAGTTAAAGTGCAAAATTCTTAAACACCCTCCACCTAAATAGTGCAAATTTTATTAGCATTTTATATAATGTTTGAATAAACATTTTACAAACAACATAATTCATTTCAAATGCTTAGAAATTTTATCTAATTTTGACTTCACCATAATTCACAGAGTTTGTCTTATATTAATAACAATGTTGTGTGTAATTTAAAAATGTATAAATACAAATTATGGACTTAAAGCTGCTAAATCCAGTAATTTGATTTTGTTGAAATTCATCTCAATGACGTTATTTAGAAGAGTTGTATATTGATTGTTATATTCGGAAGTGGACTTAATTCGGGAGCTATTGCCAAATATGGACCAACAACTACAAAATTTAGCAGCATAATTGCCATATAACCAATATCAGTGTGATTTCTGGATTACAATTTCTGATCTGCACTCGACTCGATGTCGATATTTATTAGAAATTATTGAGGGTTAACTTGTTTTTCGGAAATTGTACGTACATATATGTAAGCAAGTACAAAACAAGGGCGGACTTCTTAAATTTCAGGACGAAGAATTTTATACATCTGATGATATCCGACATTGAATTTCAATTTAATAATAGAACATGTAAGATACATATTAGTATTAAAGAAAAATATGGTCAAATTTGGACCGATATTAGTAGTTTGATTTTTTCATATATGTAAATGCTGTAAATGTGAAATTCTGGATCGGTATCGTTATTTATAAAAGATTTATGAGTATTGAAGTGATTTTTGGAAGAGCACTTTATATGGTGAATATGGTCAAATATGGACCGAAATTCACAAATTTCTGTAGTATTTGGATATATGTAAATGATATATGCAAAGTTTTGAGTAGATACCGATATTTATCAGATATTTATAAAGATAAATAAATTTTTTGGATGTGGTCCTTATACTACAACAATTTATATATCTATAAGAATTATTTATGTTGAATTTTAACCTGATAACTATATTTGCACTAGAATTATTCGTATTTAAGTGAAATTTAGATGTGAACTATAAATGGGTTTATGGTCAGACAGGGAATTTTGTATAAATATTCCAATATTATGGGCATTTATTTGTCATTAAGCAATACATATTTAGGGAAGATATTTGTATGGGGCTATGAGAAATCATGGACCGATTCTTACTATTTTCCCCACACTTTCTTCTTTTATCATAACAGACAGACAGACGGTTAGACAGACGGATATAGCTCAATCGACTTAGAATTTCATAAGGATCAATAATACATACATATGTATATATACTTTGTTCGGGCTCAGATGAATATTTGTCAGTGTTACACACGGAATTACAAACTTATATATACCCTCATTCACAAGAGTAAGTATAAAAATCCCATGTACATACTTATATAAGGTAATGCTTCATGTGTACTTTACAGCACAGACTTTCTTAAAAGACTAATGCCCTTATTCACAAAAAATTAAAGTAGACTTCAAATGTACTTTAAGAAAATTTTGTATGAAAATTTTGTCTAAAAGCACACTTCAAACCTACTTTATTATTTATGAATACGGCAGTAAATTTATAGACGCTCTCTCTCTTTTCATTCTTATTATTCGTATAACAAAGTGCGCAAAATAACGTTTGTTGTTGTAGTGACGATATACAGAAATAGCAGCAAAACCATTCGTGTTTGCTATTGAAATCATGATTTGTTGACATGGTTTTGAAATGCAATTTTGAATGGATATGAAACGCCTTCTAAAGGAAGGCATAGTAAAATGAGTATCGAATATTTTAGAATGTGTAAACAGGGGCCAAATTACCGCATTCGATATCGAGTAAAATTGATCGTAATTTTCTTATCTGAGATTATGGCATACGATATCGAGCAAGAAATTTAGTACATTTTATCATAATTTCGATATCGAAATCATTTTTCGATACCAAAGCTTATTCGATCACGAATGCGGTAATTTGGCCTCAGGTATTCCATAAGGCCTATAAATTGAAGCACTTGCAATTTTTCCTTTTTAAGTATGTTTGTATCTACTACATATCTATACAAAATATTAACTATACTCGGGTACATGAAATGCATATTTTCAATGAAAATATGCGTATGTAGCATGTTTTGTCGGTTTAATGCGATTAAAATGAAATAAAAACAACTTTAAAAATCTTAAAACAACAACGAAATCTTAAGTAACGTCTACCTGAGTCTGGCTGCACTGGTAAGAGTTCAAAGCATCCATTGTGATTTTACGTTGAATTAAGCTGCAGTTTTTGGTAAATTCTCCCATTTATACCTACCCTACATTATTCAGTTAAAAAGTGGTCGTAGACGTAGTAATAAAGTGACATGAAAGTTTTTGCTGCGTATACTATAAATTGTATGGGTGGTAAAATGTTATAGCTTGTTCAGCGATCTCGAACGATAACGTTCGCTTATTTAAGATTTAAGACACAAACTTGATTGTGGAATAAACAAACTTGATTGAGTAAAAAATAGATACGATAAAAAGTTTGTGTCTTAAGTCTTATCTAAGCGAACGTTATCGTTCGAGATCGCTGAACAGGCTATTAGTCTTCGCATAGTTCTAAGGATCGAAAAAGCTTTATACGAGCTACGCCATAGAAAATAGTAAATTAAAATTCTAGTTCCTCTAGTTCTAGTAAGTCGATTGAAAAATATTTGTAGTATGTACAACAATTTAATAGTGAAATTCAGTGACTGCACTGTAGGACATAGACAATTTTTCGGGAGAATTCACCGTTCTGAAAAAAGTGAAGTGGTGGGTCTAAATATTTGAAAGGCATCCGGTAGAGTGTGGAATGGTAAATAAAAACTCCTTCGTAGTGATCGAAAATGGAAACAAATTATTGTTTAGCAAATTTTAAACCATTTAGAATTTACAAAATTGCAATTATATGATATTTTGAATTCCAGGATTTATTTTTTTTCTATTATGAAACAATTTGAAATTTATCTCTTCATCATTAGTAGCTACAAATTAATTGCACTCAAAATTCGCCATGTATGTATCCACACATGTAGGGTGTGTATCAATTGAACTTAATAAAAATGTACACTCGTATGTATTATTTGCTCACACGTTTCTATTTCACCACTGTACTTGCTGAGATGAAAGAAAGCCTACTTTTATGCAACCATAATTTGTTAAACTTTAAGTATTTTCCAGTTTTTCCACATTTATTTTTTCATTGTATGTATTTGTTTTTTTTTGTTTTTTTTTTTTTTGTTATTTTTGTTTTTATTGAATGTGGCGCAATCAAAAGTTTTTCGCAAAAATGTGCGTAGTTTTTTAAGCAAAACGCATTTACGAGTATTTATACATTTTAGCACTAGTAAATCTGTTTTTATTTCTTTTTGTGTATGAGATAATTTATGGAATAATGACTTTTTTGGGTTATTAATATGAATAATTTAAAATAGTTACCGTTATTATTTGTTTATTTTAAAATTGTGAAATTATTAGTTTATGGAATAAATTTAATTTTAAGAAATGTACAAATGCATCGGTAAAATTTGTTTTAAAATAAGGGTAGCAACAATAACAGCCAAATAATAAATAACAATAAAAATTGTTTTAGAATTATAACTTCTCTCATCGACAGTGATTGAGACTCTTTCAATTATTTCAGAATTACAGAAAAACTGTTATATTACAGCTTCTCTGCAATTTAAGAATAATGAGAAATTGTGAAAAATTTATAAATTTAAAAAATTATTTTTATTCGTTTTATACAATTATTATAATTATACAATTATTCTATTTGTACAATTATTCTACATAAAATTGTTCAAATATTTTGTTTTTCGAAAATGGTCTCTTCAAAAATTTTGCTTAAGAAATTCGGGCAAACATTATTTGAATTGATACCCACTATACAAAGATTGATAAGTGTTGTATGCGTTTATACCGCATTCATTATATTTGCCTATAATAAATTTAGGCCTATTAGAAGACATTTGCGAGTAAAAAGAAAATGTATCACTTAAATTGTCGAATTTTTGTAATGTATAGGTAAAAACTAATAAGATTTATTTTAGCCGTAATTTTGGACTTGAGTTTTTCAGTTTTTGTTTGTCTTATTGCATTTATTAAGTTGATTTACTAACTGAGTCTTCATACAGAATTTGGTATGTATTTTTGGCTGTAACTCAATTACTATTGCCGAAACATAAATTGAAAACGAAAATTAAAATGAGCATTGAAGTCAAAGTCGGTTATTCATAACAACATTCCAAGATACCTACGAGTATAAAAATGTACAATATGTGCATGCATTTATAAGTAATACTCGTATGTTTATTTATGAATAAATAAAAATATCACAAACATGTACAGTGTATTTGTATTTTAATGTAGTAAAAATAAATATCTGTTGAATAGCAAATTGTCTATCAATCTATGCCAAACTTATATATCTGTCACGTCTTAGGTTTTCAATATTGTACGACAAATATTAAAAAAAAAATACTCGTACTAATCGCAGTGGAGGAATTCATTTCAATATTTTCATTATAAAAATTACACCGTGCAACAACAAAATGGGAATGGTATAAGACTAATTGCAAATGAAAACAAGTTAGAGTGCTATATTCGGCTGTACTGAATCTTTAATACCATCCACCAAAACGTAATAAGAAATACAAAAACTACACTGGTTATGTGGTTTCTACGATATCGACATTAATTAGACATTTTTGTGGGTTTATTTGTTTTTTGGAAATGGTTCTTATATGAGGGATATAGTCAAATATAAACCGATATTTTGAAAATCCAGCAGTTTGATTAAGGTATCTATGTAAATGATCCGTGTAAAATTTTGGATCGGTTTGGCATGAAACGTTTTCCTGCTGAATTTTGTATTGATATTCCAATTTTATAGGCATTTATGTATGTATAATTAAGCAATATTTCAGAAAGATTTTTGTATGGGGGCTATGAGAAATCATGGACCAATTCTTACTATTTTTCTCAAGCGTTCTTCTTTTATCACAAAATTTCATGGGAATATATTGCAAGAAATTGGAAGAAAAATATTTAAAAATATCAATTTTTTGTGGAGGTTGTCTTTCATTTTGCTACATAACCATATCGATTTTGCTAATTTGCAATACCAAACTACTTAGGAAAACTATAAATGGTTTTTTGTAAACTTTCTCAATAGACTTAGAATGGGTGCCCCGATAGACTAGGCGATAGTTTGCCGGACTATCAGTCAGAGGGTTGCGGGTTCGATTCCTGCCAAAGACTCTGGGTGTTTTCTGCAGATAAGCCAAAACCTTCGCAGTTTGTGTTTGTTAATTATTAAAAAAAAAAAATCCGTAAGGACCAAGAATGTTTATCCTTTGTTGGGTATCAGATGAGTATTTCTCAGTGGTACACACGGAATGACAAACTTATATATATTCTCATTCACCACTTATTGTGGAGGGTATAAAAACCAGTAAGTACCACACCTTTTCAGGATGATAAAAATAAATTAGCATTATTTTATCAAATGATCATTCCTTTTTAGATAGCGTTCCAAAATCATTGACTTCAAATACGTATAAACAAAAATTTCTCACTGAACTAAAAAAACCCTTGAAGTTTTTTTTATGGATAATGTCAACTTTCATTTGCAATTGGTCTCATCCCGTTCGAAAAGTTCGATTTTGTATCACTGTGTTATTATTGTCTTTGACTACAAGTAAACGGTGGATGGGTTTAGATTTTTGTTTTCTTTAATTCGAATTATTTGCATAGACTCCTCTGACGTGGGTTTGCATGTTTGCATTAATTATAAATCTAATCAACCATTGTTGTTCATTGACTCTAGAAGTTCGCAGTTAAAGTTGAACAAACACAGCTAAATTTAATTTATTTATGCCTTGCTGAGGTATTCTAAGTTTTTAATAAAGTCTGTAACGAGTGCAACTCATTGCCTCACTACTATATCTGCAAGGGTAGAGGCTATAACAGATTCGTTGTAGCCAATATAAACATTTATGTTTATATACATACTATATATATATAAATATATTACTGCAAACAGTCAGGCATTTAACTTTGGTGACAACATAAATATTTTCTGTTTTCATTTTTCTATTGTTGCTATTTTGTCTTATTTTGTGTGTCTTTGAAATATTTCCACATTCTAGATTCAGACAAGGATTATAATTGGTGCTCATGAAATAGCGTTCTGTGTATGTGGGCTTGTACTTTACAAAATTATTTTCTAAGCAACACACATTATAAAAAAATCATTTTAAGGTGCACTTAATGAATTTTTTAAGTTAATTTTAGCTTACAAAAATAATAATTCTTTAAAATTCAAATTCATATTCGAAAATTCGTATTTTGCAGACTAATTTGTTGCTTTTGCAATTAAATATTTTAAAAGTTAAGGTTCAATTTACACATGTGCATTAAACAAATCATACTGTTTAAATTTGAGGTAATTTCTGGTAATTAGCATTCGGTTGCAGTCAACCTGTTCAACAAAAGGGTATTAACTCAAAATTTTATTAAAAAACGATACTCTACTCCACCCACTGTAAAAATCTCCCATTATTTTGTCTACAATTGCGTCATTTCTTCAGAGTTACTATTTATATATCAACAAAAGAGATTTATTTTTAGTTTATTTTGATATTGAGTTACTACCCTTTTGTTGAACAGGTGCGATATCTTCTGTCATTAAGCCGTATTAGTAAAAACAAGTAAGAGTGCTATATTCGGCTGTGCCGAATCTTAAATACCCTTCACCTAAGCGTAATAAGAAATACAGAAACTACACTAGACTAGAATATCCTAATTCTGTGTTTTCTATGCAGTCTTAGTGTAAATTTTATTAGTATTTGATATATTGTTTGAAAGACAATTTTACGACCAACATAATTTATGTAAAATATTTTCAAATGTTGTCTAATTTTTACCATTTTTAATTGATTTAATTACCAATTCTTACCATAATTTACAGAGTCTGTCTGATGTTCATAATAATCTTCAGTGTATTTTAACAAACAGAGTATAAAAAAGGGGTACAATTCGGTTTTAGTGATTTTGTTAAAAAAAAAAACAAATAGGGATTTTAGAAGAGATACCAGCAAAAAAAAAAATTTTTGGCGGCCACGCCTATTTTCGAGGGGCGGGCCCTTAAAGTTGAAAATATATAGGCCTATATCTCGGGAACTACTGGGTGTCTGATAATTTGTAATACATTAAATAAAAGGTATTAAAAATACCTTTCCAACGATATATATCATGATTATAAAATATGGACCGAATATGGGTTAAATCCGAAAAGAATATTTTTTGACCCGAATTTATTTGTTTTTGGAAATGCTTCTATATGGCAGGTATGACAAATTATGGGCCGATCTTCTTAAATTTTGGAACAGTTATTTTCATGCATATGGGGATATTTTACGTCGAATTTCAACATAACGGTATATTTAAGATATATATTAGTATTAACGTGGATTTCGGTAGTGGACCTTATGTGGGGGATATAGTCAAATATGGACCGATATTCTCAAAATCCAGCAGTTAGATTTAGGCATGTATGTAAATGATCCGTGTAAAATTTTGGATTGGTACCCTTATTTATAAGCGATTTATGAGTATTAAAGGGATTTTCCGAAGAGGGCTTTATATGGGGCATACGGTTAAAAATAGACCGAAATTAACAAAATTGTGTGGAATGATTTTTGTATATATGTACATGATCTGTACAAAGTTTTGAGTCGGTAACGATATTTATACAATATATATAGGGAAAAATGTCTTTTTCAGATGTGGTCCTTGTATGGGAGCTATGACCAGTTGTGGGCCGACCACCATAAAATTTAGAGTATTTATGTCAAATTTTAGCCGTTTAACATTATTTATATCTGTTTTATGCGTATTTAAGTGAATTTTGGACGTGGACTTTATATGGGGTCTATGGTCAAATATGGACCGAACTAAAAAAAAATTTCGGTTTGTGATTTCTTTTTGTATAAAACTTATTTTTGCTGAATTTTGTCTTGATATTCCAATTTTATAGGCATTTATGTATAATTGAGCAATATTTCGCCAAGATTTTTGTATGGGGGCTATGAGAAATCATGGACCGATTCTTACTATTTTCCGCACACTTTCTTCTTTTATCATACAAACAATGTAGACAAAATTTAATGGTATTATCAGCAATATATTTCAAAATATTGCAATAAAATGGACGAAAAATATCAAATTTTTATGGAGGTGGTCTCACATATTGGTTCATAACTCTTGTTGACCTAAACCGATTTTACTGATTTTAAATAGCAAACTTCTCGAAAGCACTTCTGACAGAATTATTGAAGGTTTGGATCCCGAACATATCTTGGGACTTCACAAAACTGATTTCAACATCCAGACAGACAGACAGACAGACAGACAGACAGACAGACAGACGGACATGGCTTAATCGACTTCGCTATCTATAAGGATCCAGAATATATATATTTTATAGGGTCGGAAAATTATATTGTGGAAATTTCACACGGAATGACAAACTTATATATACCCTTCTCATGAAGGTGAAGGGTATAAAAAGGGATGCCAAAGGGTACTGGTTTTGTAAAACCCGGGATCCCGGAATTCTTCGGGATTCGGGATTTTTGTTCAATATTATAACAAATTCATTAATCTATATATATAAAAATGAAATGGTCCATGTATGTAATGGCATCACGTGAGAACGGCTGGAGTGATTTGGCTTATTTTTTTTTATTCGATTCGAAATTCTCAGGAGATGGTTTGTAAAAAAAATGCATAGATTCCGGGTAAAACTCGGAAATTTTAAGTTGTTAATATATTGCCTCCTTTTCACTTCTCATTTTTCTTAATAAGAGATATTTTTTTCCTTTTCATTCTATTTGAAATACAAATCATTAGTAAATACCGAGCGAAGCCTGGGCGGTCAGCTAGTTAATAATAAAAACCATTAATTTCAAAAAAGTAGCTTATATTAAATATATAAAAATAAATAAATATACATAAAAATATATTTGAAAACAAAAATTTAAAAAAATTATAATTGTTAAATTTTTTAACCCCCATTTTCAACAAGTTTAGTTATTTTTATTCTCACTACCAAAAATATGAGGGTATTAAGTTTGTCATTCCAATTGTAACACATCGAAATATTTGTCGTAGAACCAAAAAGTCTATATATTCTGGGTTCTTATAAAATTCTAGGAATATCTAGACATGTCCGTCCGTCTGAATGAGCTTCGAAAATAAAACATAGAACAATGAAATTTTTACCAAACATTTCCTAATCCATCGAAATGTTTGGTATTGAAAATGTGCAAAATCGGTTCAGTAGGATCTAAGTTTAGATCAAAGTTTCAGACTACCTCGTTATTTTTCAGATATTTTTTTGCTATTTTCTTTAAATATAATGCAGATAATATCATGAAATTTAACACATATTATTTTTTTTCATAGAAGGACAAGTTCTGTTGAAAATGGTAAAAAACGGTCCATGATTTCTCATAAAGGTAAATATTTACTTATGATGTGGAATGAAAAATACTCTAGGTTGTCCTCATTTTCATCATCTCTTCGCATTCTATGGTGATTATAATGTGGGATTGTTGTTATTTGAATATTAATCGTTGGGGTCGTTTTGCGGAATGATTAGATGATGTTAGTACTGATGTCAGTATCTGTAAGAATGTCCATGATACATGTATTCGTTTTACTTGTATGTAATATACATAAATAGAAAAACAAACAATTAACTGGTTTTAGCACATCTCATACTCATAAACAAATAATTTCATTTGTTTGCAGACCATTCAAAGAGTTTATTCATAGTTGACCTAAATACATGAAAACATATTTATCATTGTGTTTAATTTATATTAGTGTTTCTATAAATCACTTAGATATATTGTATAACTCTAAGACGTTTAAGTGGACAAGCTTTAAACAGCACGGTAGGGCTTAGAAAAGAACTTAGAAATGTTTACTGTTCAATACTATAGGTAGTTAAAACTCGTAATGCCTGAACGGCGGAATGCAGAAAGGTGAAAATATTAAGCCTACAAAGAAAAAAATAAGTTAAACCGGCAGTAATGTTGGGTCTAAATTGGGGATGGCAAACGCGACTGGATTTTCAAATCCTGGGATTCGGTGTTTTAAAAAATGTAAATCCTGGGATCACTGGATTTCGGGATTTTTTTTTATTAAAACAAATTGGTTTATTAATCATGAAAACGATTTATTTTAAAAAAGTAACTTATATTAACAATAATAACGTTTAAAAGCAAACATTTTCTGTTCTTATAGCTATAATTTTTAAATTTACTAAAAGTTTATAAAACTAATTTTGTATTGAAAATTATATTGAAAATTAGATAGAGAAAATATGTCATTTCGCTTTTAATTTAAAAGCAATAAAATATTATCGTTCAACCTTAAAAAAGCTTCTTAAAAATATTAAGACATCTAAAGTAACAGAATCTGGATTTGATTTTGTTACCAATAAATGACGCTGACGAAAAATATCGGTCCCAATCAACGCATGTGGGAAAAATTGTTAGCAAATTATTGTATGCTGATTGCTTTTCTCACCCTCCGAAACAAATAATTATATTTCTTATTCAATATTTAATTCCAAATATTACATATTTCAAATACATTAGCATTCATTATACATTCATTTATTTCGAAATCAATGAAACGATTTTCAATAATTTCTAATAACAAACATTTCTATTTTATTATCAACTTCACTCTTCAATTTTGAATTGTTTTCAAAAAATTTAAAGTTTTGAGTAAATATCCATCTATCTTGATTTCTGGTTTCACCAGTTCGTTACTTTTTGATATCTCTTTGGGCATAAATAAACGTGCAACATCGGATGAGATTTATATCACTGCGACAAACGCCTTCACTGTTACTTTAACCGGATTTAAAACGAGTCCCCTGATTTTTTAAGTTTAAGTTTAAGCATTTATTAACTTGTGGTACTAGTATAGTTTTAGCAGTTTTCATTATTATTTTTTATTATTTTATAAATATATAAATGTAAATATAATGTGTATATAAATATTTTGTTTTTTTTATGATAATAATGGAAAAAGTTAAAAAATTTATACTTAGGAATCAAATTCATTTACAATTAGTTTTCTATAGTTTAAGCAAACTTTTATGTATGTGTATAGGTTGTTGTAATTGCTCCCATTCAGCATATTTAGCACCTCGCTTATATTAAATTGTTGTTTCCCAAGGAAGCTAATCCTGAATTGATTAAAAATCGGACACTCACCAATAAAGTGAAAAGTGTTCTCAGGTTCACGAAGATTACATAAAGTACATAAAGTAGTAGTGTTGTTACAAAAGCTTCTAGCGTTTAAGTTTAGTAGTCCGCCCCTTGCTTTAATTATAACACTTACAATACTTGAAGATAAATTTGCGGTGAGAAAAGCCAGACCATTAAAATGAAGTTGTGACTAGAGATCATGATGCTGGGAGTTTGTTGCATTTAAAATGTAATTTTCGCGTTCTTTATTTCTAAATAGGTTTAAAATAGGTTTCCAATAGGCACACAAAGGTTGGCCAGAGTTAGGAGGGGAGAATCCTAGATAAATACAGAGATCAGACCACTCTTTCGCCCAGCATACAGTTTGCGATATGATACTTTTAGCTAAGATTCAAGATAAGCGATTATTGATGTAATTAAAATGCAGTTTCAGAGTGGTTAGATATAATGTAATTGGGAGTATTGGCGGGTAAGTAAAGCATTTTTTTAATAAAAACCCGATATAGTGTTTCGACTTCATCATATTTTTCGTATCCCCATATTTGTGCAGCGTAAAACATTATAGATCTGAAGGCAGCATAAAAGATTTTAAGTATTTAACATCTGTCTAAATATTAGTAGCTTGTAGTAAGTGTAACTTGCTAATTCGTTTGTTCAATCAAATATGGTTTACCTTAAGTCAGTCAGTAAGGTGTGTAACTTTCATTTCCCGATTTCTCCGTCACTATGTCGTCATCGTCTCACTCACCTGTAATAAACCTTTGAGATTGATATTTTCCTTTCTACTCTCACACTCAAAACAAAGAGTGGGTCTGATGTGATTCTCCGTACTATAACGTACCGTACTGTAAGCACATTTGTGTGCTTATAGAACATTTAAATATTCAAAACATGATGGTCAGTGTAAAGTTTCTTTTCGTACATGCTTGTACCAAATGGCTTTAATAGCACGCTGATAGTTATTTACATTATCAACTCATAATCATAATCATATATGCAGATGTGTATTATATTAAATCGTGTTGCTCAATTTTCACAAACATTATTATTAAAGAAAAGTACCAAAAAAATAAGGTGAATTTACCCCTTTACAATTAATAATACAAACAGCCCATCACTGCTGTACAAATGTCACGTAAGAACGTTAGGAAATTATATTTTATACAGGTTGAGACGTTCCGTCAACGTGACATTATTATTCGGTAAGCATTGATTTTAAATAACAAAACTGGATCAGCTGTTTCGTTACAGTAATGTTAGAGTCGTGGACGTTCGGCTAATTCTAATTTGACCTTTTTGAGGCTAAATTTATTTTTTTTTTTTATTTTGATTTATTTAGCATTTGTTTTGCTTTTCTAGCATTTTAAAATTTTACAAATACTAATTTATTTTCTGTTGAAAATAGCTTGAAAATAAAATAAAGAAAATTATATCAACATTTTAAAGAATAAATAACAAATTTATCAACAGATAAAATTCCAATCGTGCAAATGGCAAAAATTAACTTTATATGAGTCGGAAAATTAAAGCTCAACCGTAGAATTTTGGAGGCAAGAATGCGTTTTCTGAAAACTCCGTTTCATCTTTTGTTATAAAGATTTTAGTTTTGCCATTTAGTAATTTAGAAGTTGAACGTATATTTAGTGGAATGAATTCTATAAAAACCAAGTAAAAATGTATAGTCGGTCAAGCCCGATTATAATGCATGTTGAAGTGATTTTAAGAAGTGGTTCTTATATGGTAACTATGACCAATCCGAATGAACGACTGGCAGTATTGTAATTTCAGCAAATTCTATTTTGGTTCTATAATTTCAACTGCAACCAAAACTAGCAACGCATTTAGCAACGAATTATTGATGAAGATCACTTAACATAATATGATTTTTTATTTTTTTTTTTTGAAGAAATATTACTGATTTTTTTATTCCGTTTCTAACACATCGGAAACTATGACTAATTATCGACCAATCTTTATAAAATAAGTATCATGATTTCTATATACATATGTACATGAAACTTATTTGTATTGAATATTATTAATTTTAAGAGAGTTATGCCCGTTAAAGTGATTTTCAGAAGTGGAGCTTATATGGTAGCTATGACTAATTATTGACCGATCTGCACAAAATTTGTATGTGTGATTAGGTTTCATACACAAATTATTTGTGTTAAAATTTATTTGTATGCGTTTATAAATCAAACGTTTATATTAGACAAAGCCCTATTTCGAGAGGACATATGTATGGAGGCCTGTACTTTGCATGGACAGCCATTAAATGGAATCAGAAAGTGATTCTGAGTCGATTGGTATACTTTAAGATGGATGTTAGACTAATATTTTTGGGCGTTACAAACATCAGCACAAATCCAATATACCCTCCCTACTATGGTATGTAGGGTATAATAAAATAAAAAACATAATGATTTCAAATTCTATCCTTTATATTAGATGTGGATTAAAAACATTAAATAATTGTTTTCAAATTACAGAAGACTTAATTAATGACTGATACAGAAAAAAATATTATGAAAGTTTGTATGAAAATTACTACAAAATATTTAACAACTCATTGATCTTTATGGTTAGACCCCTAAAGAGAGTGTTCTTGAGTTCAAAGTTGTATTACTTATATAAAAAGTTTATCTTTAATTATGCGTACCTCAAATTGTAAAATATTATTTTAAGAAAGTATTTTAAAAAATTTAGCGCATTTTAAGTTTTAGCATATTTTAGCTTATTTTTAAACTAATTTAGCGACATAACTTTTTGAGCTCTGGTCACACTGGTGTGGTGTGATGGTAAGTATTGGTAGTATGGTGCGGTCGATTGTCTTGGTTTATTTTTGTTTTTATTCATTTAAACTTGCAGATATTTACTAGTTGTCTTCGTACATAGAGATAGATATATTTATATGTACATATGTACATTTAAATGTTTACATACTTACAAATAAGCATACATACTTACATATGTGGATACTTAGTGTACGTATTAGTACATAGCTGTTAATTTGGTCATTTATAGCCAGCCAGCAAGCCATTGGGCCAACTAGTCAGTCAGCTACTATGTAAGTAAATATTACTGATGTGCATATGTATTTACAGTGTTTATGCCTTAGTGGCTCTAACTAAATACTCGTAAGTGACTGACTGTCTGACTAACTGACTAACTGACTAACTATATGTACAATCATATAAACATTCAAAATACTCGTATACTGGGTTTGTATGTTTCGTTTGCTGGTTTGTTTCTTTCTTGCGATCGAATGGAATGCGGACAATCTGGTCAGCAATGAAATGTTTACGCTACCAAAAGTTATGAATGCCATCTATAGAAAGTTAGTCAGTCAGTCTTATTGGAAATTGACTTTAGTAGTACGAGTATTTATTGTATGCTGGCTATCTATCGTGTTGTGTGCTGGAGTAAAGGTATAAAATTATTACGTTGAGATACTTGTCTTTAGTTGACACTACGCTCGACACATCTTTAACCTGTTGGCTTGGTTCGGTTTGCTTTGGTGTTGTTCGTTGCGGTTCAATTTGATTTGGTGTCTTGCTAACTTATGGACTAATGCGTTAGCTGGGCCTGCATTAAATGGTTTTGGGCGTTCTCTTTTTGGTTTCCTAAAGTATTTTGTTGTGTATGAATGAATATATGTGTTTGGTTTTGTTTCGGTGAGATTAGTAAGTAGTGCATAATTAAATTAATTTATACAATCAACAGTATGTTTTATTTTCAATCGTGCGATGATCTCGAACATATTTAGTTATTTTGTTTATTATGAACTCTGGGCGTCTTGAAATTTCTTTAAATTCGACCAATTAATAAATGACTCAACATAAAATCTTATAAATGTGAGTGTATAATTTGTTCGTATTTAAAGGAGAGTCGTGTGCTTTTGATTGAAAGCCTTCATTGGGTCATATACGGGAGATATGTTAAACTATGAACCAGGAAACTGGCCGTTGAGGAGATTTTTCCAAATAGGAATATGCAAGGTATAATATTTTATATGGCTCGATCACCATGAAGTTAAGAGAGATTTATGTTTATTTGAAACTTAATTTCAGCTGCAACCAAAACTAGCAATGCATTTGGCAACGAATTATTGATAAAGACCGCTTAACATAATATGATTAGATATGAGTTTTAATTTTTCTCTAAGAAATATTATTAATTTTGGCATTCCGTTAGTAACAAATCGAAATACTGGTAGTTATTTATATTTTGTAGGCTAAAGAATGTGTGGGCTTGTGGGTACAAATTCAAATTAAATAACTATTGTGGTTATAATACTTCAAAATGTTTAGTATCAAATCTATAAATATATAACATCTAGACCTGGATGATTTGAGTTTTTTGGTGTCATGTCAAGCAATTACTGAGAATTATATAATTTCATATATTATTTCAGATGGAATACGAAGTAAACCTATCGATTCAGAATCACTTTCTGTGTCGATTTAACGTTGCCCGTGGCTTTTTGTACGTAAAGTATACATATTTGGCAATTTTGAAGATATTTCGCTGTTATTTGGCATATTATCTACATTCATAATATCTGTTCAAAATAACTGATATTGTAAGTAACAAGTAAGAAAGTATAGTCGGTCAAGCCCGACCATATAATTCCCTCCACCGAGTATATAAGAAAAACTGTTTGTCAGATATGGACGCTATAAGGGTGGACCTATCATCATAAGATTTAGTAGTGTACTTATATTATTTGTGTTGAGTTTTATATCGATATGAATACGTGTAAAAGATTTATGCATTTTAAAATATCGCAAGAGGCTCCTATATAGTAGCAATGACTAAATATGTACCGATCATAAATGCTAATTATGTAAATTATTAAAAATATTCCCACAGAAGACACTTTTAGTGCTCTACTAACGCGTAAATATAAAATCAAGGAAACAACAAAAATATAACAACAAGGCTATTGACTAGTAGATTTGATATACATATTCGTATATTTTTGTGTCCACGCACTTTACACTACTATTTTAGGTAAAAAAATACAAAAACAAGGAAAAACAAAAATGTGAGAGTGATCAGCGAGGAATATGTAAAAAAAAAAATCGTAATTCTCAAACTTGCATGTTTGTTTTTTTGTTCATTCAGAATGGTGTTTTGTTTCTCCCTCTGACTGCTTCCATACAAAAGCATGTGTCCCCCTTTAGAATTTTTAGTAAACAAAATAAAATGAAATCAAGAAAAAAGTAAATATCGTTGGTCTCATGTAGAAAGGCCCTAACTCGCTAATTTTTCGAAATTTGTTTTTTTGCGATTCCAATGCATATAACGCAAATACACCTCCTCACAAAAATTTATTGCAATAGTGTGAAAAATAACGCTTTTATAAGCAGTTGTACAAAAAAAGTTACATGTTGAATATTACAGTTTCTATTATGTTTTTACCTTCTCCTGCAAAGTTCCAAATATGCGAGTTAGAGCCTTTCTACATGAGACCATCGATATGCAACATTTAATAAAAATTTTCGAATTATTGCGTTTCTTTCTTGTGTTTTGATTTCTTATAGTCGTCAAAACTTAATTAGTGCGAATTTGGCGTTGCAAAGAAAGGTTGTCTAATTTGCATTGAGCGTCACTTTTTTATAAATCAAGTAATATCACTAGTTTTCAATTTGCATTTAAATAAAGTAAATAACGTAAGGAAAGTACAAACTTTAATTATTACAAAAGTGAAAAAACGAAAAAAATCTATTAAATAAAGTGTTCATTTGCGTAGTTTTTGTGAACACCATGGTAAGAGCGTGATAAAATTTCATGAGCGTCACGCTAATTTTTTTTAAAAGTGAATATATTAAATGTAAAAAATTTAAGTTTACAATCATTGTTTACATGGTTTCAACTCATTTTTTTTTAATTTGTGAATTTGAGAAATAAATTGCCTACGAAATAAAAAACAAAATAGGTAAATATTTCATGAGCATCATTTTTGAAGTATATTGCTTCATAGCTTAAAATGCTTAATTTTGATTTTATTTTTTAATTTTCAATAGTAAAACAACAAAATTAACGGCGGCTGAAGGAGCACGGAGATATCGATAGAAAATAAAGCTCGATAAAGCGCATAATGACGAATATAAAAGAAAGAAGAAAGAAAGGTATAATCGTGGTATATTTGAGTTTAATTTTTATTGTTACTGACTGATTCTGTTTTTGCCACAAACTTAATTCGAAATGATAAAAATGAATGAGAATGAAAAAAAAAACAAAGCCGCTTGGCATTTCATGAAGTTTATACAGATTCAGAATAAGAATTCGAATGAAAATTTATAAATTAAATTAGGTTAAGTTATTGTTTTGTGTCAAATATTTACTTGTGTGTATAAGTTTATTCAAGAATTACTTCATTTTTCCATTTTTGCTAAATACATCAAAGAATATGTACATGTTTAGTTTTGTATGAAAATTTTTGTTTTTTTTTTTATTTACTTTTTGTAAAAGAATAAACCTTTTTTCGTTAAACTTTGGATTTGGCTTTAGTTTTCTTTACGTGCAACAAAATCTCTTGATCGTCGCAAAATATCTTGAGCGTCACACTTAGTTTTTTTTCCTTAAAACGCTTATAATTGCAGTTTTTTTACATTGTTACAAGCCTATTACTTTGCAAGTAACCTCTAAGCTCAAGTCTTTTTTTTTTTTTTTTATAAAAATTTACATATTTTCATCTTAAAATTTTAAAAAACCTAGTCACTTTAAAAAAAAATTAAAAATCAATGTGAATCGTGATTTATAATAGAAAGGGTGATTTTCGCAAAAGTCAATCATGAGAAACAAAATTCAAATATTTTTGCATTTTTAGCGATTCTGTATACATATTTGGGGTGTGACGCTCATGATAGAAATCACAGAAAACCTAAACAACAATACAAAAATATTGATTTTTTTTTGAGGGCCTAAAAGTAACACCAAATTCTTCATCAATTTCTACATAAATTGGCCACTCTTACAGGCGAATTGCAAAACTTTAAAAATAAGCCAAACAAAACTCGTTGTGTACGTTTTTTTTAAATTAACCCATATATTATAAAAAAAAATAACAGAAGTCCAGAATTATTATCCTGGTTCACAACACTTGTTATTGCACCTGTCATTGTAAATTTTACATAAACTTTGCAGCGAATCACTATTTACAACATATGGACTTTCCTAAAAGTTTAAATCCATTTTAGATCCATTTACTTCTAGGTTTCTATAAGGTACTAGTAAGATTACCTAAGGAATATTCGATATATGGATTTGAGCGGAAGTTCATTCCACCCAGTCAGGTATGTGTATGGGAAGTTGTCGTTAAAAAATCACAGGAAGAAAAAATAAGAAACAAAAGCACTTCTTCATAAATTTTGTCAATAAGTTGTCGATAAGTTGTTCATGCAATTGCAAGAGGGCCCTCATGACATTTCACATCGCAGTCATTATCGATCTTGTTGAAAATTTCATCTACTTCGATTACTTTCACATTTATTGCCATCAAAAAATGTTGTTACTGTTTCAAAACTCTCGCTATCTATATTTACATAAAAGTTATTGTTAAATATAAAAGAAATTATTATTATATGTACATACATACATACATATGTATAACACTGCATATTTTATTTGTGCTTAATTAATTCAACGCTGTTGTTGAACTCTATATTTTTTATTTACGTTTTTGTTCCACCAAACGGAATACAACAAATTAAGAAAATAAGGGGTGGAATTTGTTTAGTGTCGTGGGCAAATGTGTTCCACAACGTAGTTAAGCTAAGATCACACGATTGGCAAAATGCACCAATTTGCCCCAACTTTTGTTGTGCTGATATTGTGCACAATAATAATATTGTACCAATCAAATACTCTGCAGTCACATGATTTCCTATTTATATACAAATTGTGTTAAATAGAACAGCGTTAAATCTAAAAGTATTTAATCTCAAACGGCAATAATGTCTAAAAACTATTTCAATAAAAAATATGTATTGTAAATAAAAAGACATATTGATGGCTTTGAGAAAGTTGCGATAACTGAGTGTGTTTATACCCACCACTAAAAGGATGGCGGTATATTACGTGTGTCGTTCCGTTTCTAACACATCGAAATAATGGTCGTAGAGCCAAAAACTCTGTATATTTTGGGTCCTTATAAGATTAAAAGACGATCTAGCCATGTCCGTCCGTCTGTTGAAATCACGATAGAGCTTCGAAAAAAAGACAGAACAATGACATTTTTCCCAAACATTCTTTAATTTATCGAAATGTTTGGTATTGAAAATGGGTAAAATCAGTCCAGTAGGATCCGAGTTATAGATCAAAGTTTCAGACTACCTCGATATTTTTCAAATATTTTTTCCTATTTTCTTCAAATATAATGCAGATAATAAAATATCAGGAAATTTTGCACACTTTATTTTTCTATAATAATAGAACAAATGTTGAAAATGGTAGGAATCGGTCCACGACTTCTCATAGCCCCCCGGAATATGCCTTTATAGTACATAAATGTGTATTGAAAAGCCGTATCCATACAAAATTCTGCAAACCCAATTTTCATGCAAAGTGCAATCTCAAAACGATATTTTGTTTGCATCGGTCCAAAATTTGACTATAGCCCCATACAAAGTCCACTTCCGAAAATCACTTAAACGATCATAAATCTGTTACAAAAACTTGAAGTTCATCAAAAATAATCAAAATAGACATTTAAATCTTCATACCAAATTTCATGATGTTCATAATGGAGCGTAGTCTCCAAATAAAGTTCAGTTCTTAAAATCACTCAAATTCGCATAAATCCCTTATAAAACTACTATTAAGTTCGAATTCAACACAAAAAGTCTTTACATTGTCCACTTTCGGAAATCACCTAAATACGCATAAATCTCTTATAAGCATCAGCAGCAAGTTTAAATTGGACACATATACTCCATAAATATATAAAAATATTCACACTCAATTTAATGAGTATCGTGGATATTTGACCCTAGCGTCATATAAAGTTCACTGCGAAAAATCACTTAAATGCGCATAAATCTGTTATAAAAACCATTATTACTTTGAAATTTAACACAAACGATTTCCATGTACATATAAATCGTCGTACATACATACAATGATTGATCCGAAATAGGTCATTGTTTCCTTATGACGGCTATTCCCGAAAACTCATTAACCTACATAAATATCCATATCAATTCGAACTTTTACACAGATTAAATATAATTATGTAAAAATTATACTATTGGCTTTGTGAAAGTTGGTACATAATTGAGCACAGCTCCCGTACAAGTTCCACTTCCGAGAATAACCACAGATTACGCAGAGGTGACAATTTTGACGTTTTAAAAAGCCAAAATCAGTTTTATAGAGCTTTTTGGTGTCTTATTTGTTATGTGTTTAGGTAAATCGCTTTATGGTACACGCAAAATATAAATAAAGTGTAAATTCGTGATTATAACTGGACCATCTACGACCATTTGATGATGAGCGGTCAATAATTGTTATGGCATAAAAGGGGCACAACTGAAAATCACTTAAATATTCTAAAAATATTGGTATCCAAATAAAATTCTACACAAATAAGTTTCATATTATAATTACATTTCGTCCAATTTTATAATGATCGGTAAACAATTAGTAAAAACTTCATATAAGCCACTCTTCTGAACATTCATTTAACATGCATATAACTCCTTTACAAGTGTTGATATCGAAATACAATATAATGTAAATAATTTATTTATGCAAAAAAGTCATCCTCTAAATTGTATGATGATCGGAACATATTTCTGGAAAACAGTTTTTGCTCATATAATCCGTTTAGGGAATTCAATGTGACAAAATAGAACAATTTCGTTTGAGTTAGTTCCGTGATCTTTGACAAAATTTCTAAATTAATTACCACCTCATAGACGTCAAGGTTTCTCTCTTATAAAATAAAACTAGATCTCTATAAATCTCTGATATACGTTTAATCATATAAAAATTCCATTTCAGAATTTGCAATTTGTATGTAAAAGCCGAATAAATAAAATTAAGAAATGACATTTTCTTACAACTATCAACAGATGAGTAAAATGCCCATTTTCAGTGCCAAATAAAAATACTTCTGATCTGCCAAGAATATTTTGGGGAAAATTTTATCCTCCTATTCAATTTTTCTTACATATTAGGTCGTAATATCTGCTACTGAAAAGGAAAATATTTTTATAAAATGTATTCAGTGGGTTAACAACTCATTTCGAAATAAAACTCGTTCGCATTTGTATGCATATTTCTTATACATTCATTGTATTACGAATCGAACGGCATCATGTATGTAATCTATCAAATTCACGATCCAACATTATAAAAGTAATAAAATTTTGGCATAATCAACCAAGGCTGCCATATTTTAAGTATTATCATCCACCAAATTCATAAACCATTATGATACAAGTAAATATGTGAATCCCATAATGTGATTAATAATTATTTAGCTAATTCAACAACCGACCCGTAAAACTCTAAAAAATTCCATTGCCTGCTTTTAGTATGACAAATTTTCAATGACCTTGAAAAGTTTCGAATAACGGTATTTGTGGTGAATTTCTAAAAACTCGCCACGATTTAATTTCACCACTTTTTAAATTTACCCCCCTGAGAGGAAAGAAAATTTTGTGTCTGTGGATGAGCAGCGCGGAGGGGTGAGGGACTTTTTTTCTCCTCCCTCCCCCATAGAGATATAGAAGTACCATTTTGGTTAAAGATCAATTCAGAAACAAACGTGAGAGCAGGGCTGTCAGATATGGCGATTTCTCGCCAAACGTGGCGATTTTAAAACGTGTTTGGCGTTGAGATTTTCCGTTTGGCGACACACAGTGGCACCATCCCATACATTTCTTGGAAAAAAATAGAAGGAGTGGTCGTACAGCAATGAAATTTTGCAAAAACACTTCTTTGGGCTAAATTAAGAAATTTTGAAAAAATCTTGGAAAACCGCCCACTGCCACACCCACCTCCCATATAACTGCACTTGTCAAAATTTTTTTTTTTGGACCTAGGGACTTAAATTCGGGACACTTCTGAATTGAGTTCTCCTTATGAAAAAAAATTAAACATATTGGGGATGCCACGCCTACTTTAGATTTTACGCCCACTGAAAATTGTAGATTTTAGGTGTTTTTCTTGCCTGTCTAGAATCATATGAAAATTTAATATAAGTTAAAAATATTAATTTTTATTCAAACGTTAAACATCTGTTGTCTCCATACAAAAGAAGAGAATATCCCCAACAACCCTCCTCGAAAGATATTAGCCTTCAAATACACCGAAAATATCGCACAAATGCAGGCCGCTTTTCTAGTCAAGTATATGCCAAGTTAATTTGAAGTCATTGAAACAAATTGATATAAAATACAGATATGAACCCTTGTTAATGTTTTTTAATGGAAAAAAATGGTGTTGCCAATATTGAGACGCCAAATGAGGTTATTTATACCTTTCAGCTTGATAAAAATCCAATATACATAATATACAATATTTTAATTGAATATGTAACAGGCTAAAAAATTTTGTTAGTTTTTATTTGTAACATTATTCAACCACCATATTTTTAACAATGGGATCTAGTTCTAAGGAAATTTTGTTCGAATTTGTAGCCTAAGGTACTTATGTAAGGATCCGAAGTTATAAGAAGTCTGTTGAATACATCAGTATTTGTGGAAATTCGATCACACTTTATCGAAAAGATCAATCGATACTTCTTGTAATCTTTGTTTCTGGCTTCCTCTGAAAGCATTCCTATTGGTAATACGGCAGCATCCATTATATCCTTACCATGCATTAGTACTTTGTGCCCAGTAACAGGCATATAAAACCAACTATATTTTTGTACGAACAGTTTCGCAGTGCCCGACGCATATAATTTAAATTTGTCATATTAATATGAACTACATATATAAGTTTATGAATGAAATTTAATATATTTTAAGCCATGAAAACTATATTATGTTTTTATTTCGATTGAAATGTCATTCAATTTCATTACGCTTACATATTCGTAAACAAAAATAATGTTTTACTTATAAATCGTTTCAAGCTTTAATTTCCGACAGCCTGAAAGTATGCCCAATTTTTTGTCTTATTGAGCATTTTTCTGAAATATTGGAAGTGACTTTTGAAATTAAAATCGATGTTACTAAAAGGGACGGTAATTGGCGGTAGTTTTTTTTTTATTAATTGAAAGTACAGACTGGGACCTTTCATTTTTTTATAGTTAGAGGGCTAAGCAAGGCAAAGCACATAAAGTTTTTTTCCATCAAAAAGTGAAAAATTGATATTTTTTAGTATAATTTTTGATAAATTATAATAATTAGTTTACTTTTCCAATTTTAATAATTCTTTTTTTTTATAAAAAAGTAAGTGCTATATTTTCACTAAAAAATAAAACAAAAGCCATAGCTATAAACTTACACACAAAAAAAATTCTTTATTTGGGCAGTAATTTTAATATAATTTCATTGAATAAATTTCCGTTGACTTCTATTAGTTTTTTTAACTACAAAATTTCACTTTTCATGAAAAACCTTGTTGATTTTTTCTTATCCAAATACTTCTTTACAAAACCAAATCATAAAAATTTTAAAATTGAAAAGTTGAAAACCCCTATTTTTTCCGCAAAAGTGCCACTGTGCGACATGGCGATTTTTGATATCACTGGCGATTTTCTTGGCGATTTTCACCAAAACATCTATAATAAATTATGTGATGAAAAAAATCGTCTTTTTTTGGTTTTTATAAATCCAATTGTCAACGAAATGAATCATCTGAATTTGGAATTTCAATCTTACAGCATGGATGCAGGAAGCATGCATGAAAAAATGTATTGTACACTTCTTATGTTTTCAACAAAAGTTTTCAAACCTTCTGTTTTATATAATACTGAAAACAATGAAAAATTGTTCAATGTTTTACATGTAGCTATTGATTCTTCAAATTCATGTTTGCCTCTAGATGCAATTGATTTTGGAGCAGAGTTTGAAACAGAATTAAGAAATGCGAAATTGAGCGAAGTAGAAATAATCGCACTTAAAGAAAACTGTTTTGTGTATTTAAAAAAACTTTTAAAAGAGATGATAAGCAGATTACCAGAAAATATGAACTTTTTTAAAGCAATTTTCTATTTCAAAGTGTGCGAATACATTATCTCAAACTAAATTTGGCGTTGTTCAAGAAACATTAGGACCATTTATGGATCCAAATGTAGCAATAGGCGTGTATGAAACTCAACAGGGAAAACTCCCGTTCATAAATTGAAATAATTATTTTAATAACAAAATTCCAACAAATTTATTTGAATTTTGGCCAAAAGTGTTTGATTATCACGATACAGCAGGTACGTACCATTTTAAGGAAATATCTTTGTCCGTTCTTACTATATTGATAGTTCCAACGAGTAATGTCTGCGTTGAAAGGGTCTTTTCAATAATGAATTGTACAACAACTCGACTAAGTAATAAAATTCAATATGAATTTTATTAGACGCTCTATTGAGAATAATTAATCATATGAACGTAAACAAATTATGCTGCAATTCGTTTACACCGAGTAATGAAATGATAAAAAAAATTCAACTCAACTATGTATGAAAGTCAAGACTCTAGTAATGAAATCGCTGAGGATGAAGTTTACGAACTCTTATACTTATCTACTTAATTTTACTTTTTTTTTAAATATGATCTCCATTTTTATGTAATTTAAGACTCTCTTTTAACAAAGTTTTAAAATTTTTTAAATAGTAAAAAATACAAAAACGGATATAAATGTGTATATGTTTTACTAAAATATTGTTTAATAAGTAACAGTTAATGAATTAAATAAAAAAAATTTAACAAAAACTAAAAAAAAATATTTTTGGCGATTTTTTTGGTTTTTTCTCAATTTTTGGCGATTTTTGACTTAAAAATTGAACTAGGTTTTTTTGTGTAAACAAAATTTATTTCTTTTAAATAATAAAAAAAAAATAAAAACTGAACAAAATCGGATTTTGGCGAATTTTGACGATTTTTTACATCCGTTTTGGCGACGAAGCTCAAAAAAATCTGACAACCCTGCGTGAGAGATATATTTTGAAGTTGCAAAACCATCCGAACCTGTTTTCGAGATTAATTACTATAACTCAAACAGAAACAAGGCTTCGTAGAGATGATGTACCACCCTACTAATTTAAGGCCCATTTGTCCATTATGGCTCTCTCAACTGTGAGCAAATAATTTTTAAGGTTTAGGGATGAGATTTGAAGAATACTTATTGTAAGTAAGACCTATGAAGTAAAGGCAGATTCAAAAAATAAGTAATAAAAAAGCTAAACAAAATTTTCATGATAGACGGTCTTATTTATTTACAAAATCAGGAAGATGAGTTTGCAAAATACGTGATAGTCTTCTTCTTTCCTTATATAGTAGCAACCCCGTATCATGACGTTTCTTCCACCATGCTTCATTGCTTCCTTAACACGGCGTCTTTGAATTCACTGGGATGTTCGACGCCAGCAATATTGGTTATCTTCGGATTGAAAACGATTAAATTTCTATTCGTCTGACGTTTTCAGCCATCTACGGTCCAATTTCTGTGCTCTCTGCAAACTTTAACCGTGCCTTAACATTTTTTATCGAAAATGAGGGCTTTAAATATTTTAAATGGTGAGATGAAGCCAAGGGCTCGACTAACGGGTTTGTCTATTGCTATAGAAGTATACTTTGGTGGTAAACATTTGTCTCTCTTTTCATTTGCGTTATCATGAGACGTGCTTCTGAATACGTTAATAGCTTTTTATGACCTCTGATTTGTGGATTGGGAATAATATAATGCCTTTTTTGGACTCTTATTACCACTGATTGACTTATTTTAAGCTATTTAACTATTACGCGCGTACACGTAGAATGTGTACTTGTTTTTGTTTATTTTCCATTTTGTATTGTAATTTATTTTGTTTAGCATTAAACATAAAGTAATCCCCTGGCCCACAATGTCGAACGATAAGGTTCGCTTAGATAAGACTTAAGACACAGTGTAATGTAATTTTTGGGGCTATTTTTCGTTTCTTTGGCCCATATTGTAAAAAACAAATAAATCAAATTTTTGATGCACTTAATTTATATTTATTTAATTGAATCTTATTATATACATACATATTTTTATATTAATTAATAATTAATTAGTAGTATTATATATTTACAATTAAAAAACATACATAAATATTTTAAATTGTATCCATATGTCGTGACTGATGTGTTGTTATAAGACCCCAACTAATTATAAAAACATTTGTATACATTCATATTATTATACTCATTTGAACAGATTCTGGATATGCAATCCAACAAATTATTGTGAAGAATGTGTAATTTAAATGCTTCTGCCGAAACGCATGTGGCCATAATCATCAAACTGTTCTTCGCCACCACGTTTGCCAAATCTCATATGACCGTAATCATCGAAACGCTTGGAGCGGTCTTCATCCTCATATTCAAACAGAAAGTTCATCAAGTCTAAATTGAGTGGAATTTTTGAATTTAATTTCTGTTGATAGTCCTTGGGCGTCATTAACATTGAACGAAGGTTGTGTTTGGCAGTGTAGTAAGCCGAAGCCGAACCTGTGTTCATCTTACCATTACCAGAATTTGTTCCACTTATGCCATTTTCATTCTTTGAGTTTTCCAAACTTCTGGCCGATATGGTTGGTAACCAAAATATAGAGAGGACAGCAAAAAAGAAAATTAAAAACTTTGAGTTGAATATTCTTTGTTGAGGATGATTCATAATTTTCAGCTTGATTGTTGAGTTGTGGAGTGTAAAACACAGACTACACTGAAACCTGTTGCATCGTTAACCTTTTATAGTCCTTTATTTACGATTCTAACACAATGATGGCAACGATAAGGAAGGATAAAACAAGTGTACAAACCCCTTTGTGTTCAATTTGACTTTGATTATTCATTCATGTCATGTCTTAGTGTTTTCTATTGTTATATTATTTAAGCGGCTAAAAACGTCAAATAATCTAATTTTGTTCTATTAGAAATGCTTCAGATGTTGTGGTGTAGTTATGAATGGTGGTGGTTCTAATTGACAGTTGATGTATGTCTAAATGAAATATAAATATTCCACAGGTACACGCATCAAGTTTGAACAAATGCTTTCGGTAGAGAAATCCGTTTTTATAATAAACAAGTTAGAGAGCAACTTGTGCTCAATCTTGAGGTACAGTCACACTTGGCAAATATTTGACGAAAAAGACGTAACCATAAAATATAGTTGAACTCGTTTATTTGAAAGACTTCGTTTATTTAGGACAGGTCACAACAAATATTTAGTTTTATTTTATTTGATACTGTTTGAACTTGCAAAACTCTTGTAAGAGTAAACAACGTCAAACAAATTTGTGCTAAACCAAGTCGTTACGCTTTTTTGAGTAAATATTTGCCAAGTGTGACCGCACTCTTTATACTCTTCACCTAAATATAATAAAACAAGTAAGAAAGTATAGTCGGTCAAACCCGACCATATAATACCCTACACCCAGTATATCAATAAAACAGTTTTTCAGATATGGGCGCTATATGGGAGATATTACCTATTATGGACCGATCATCCAAAAATTTAGTGCCATGACTTCCGTGAATATAAACATTATGTGTGTTAAACTTTATCTCGATATAAATACGTTTAAAAGATTTATGGTGGTTAAAGTGAATTACGAAAAGGGTATTATATGGGAGTTTTGACTATTTATGAACTGACTATTGTGAAATTAGGTGTAATCCTATTTGTACATTAGAAACTCATTTTTGTTAAATTTTATTCGGATAACAAAATTTTTAAGAGATTTATGGTCCTTAAAGTGATTTTCGGAAGTGGGCCTTATATGGGAGCTACGACTAACAATAAACCGGTCATCATAAAATTCTACCATATTATATGTATATATACGAAACATATTTGTGTTTAATTTTATTTGGATACCAACATTTTTAAAAGAGTTATGCTCTTTTACGTGATTTTCGGAAGTGGGCCTTATATGGGAGCTACGACTAATTTATTTATTTATTTATTTGATACCCTGTACAACAAAACTAAAAGTTTTATAATTACAGTACAGGATGAGTTTTACGCTAACAAATTTACAGAATAAATGACAAAAGACAAGATCACATAAAAAAAATTATGGACCGATCACAATAAAATTATACCGTATTATTTGTATATATATGAAACATATTTGCGTTTAATATAATTTGGATACCAACATTTTCAAAAGAGTTATGCGTTTTTAAGTGATTTTCGGAAGTGGGCCTTATATGGGAGCTACGACTAATTATGGACCGATCTTTACGAAATTTGTAGATGTGATTAAGCTTCATTTAACACTCATTTGTGGTGAAATTTGTTTGCATATTTGCATAAGTCAAAGATTTATGACCGGTAAACCCCAATTTCGGGAGGACATTTGTATGGGGGCCAGGTGAAATAATGTACCGATTTCCACGAGTTTCAATCCCATCCATCCTTAAGCCAAAATAATATCACGTACCAAATTTTATCGAAATATCTTCAAAATTGCGACCTGTACTCTGCGCACAAGCTTTACATGGATATCCAGCCAGCCAGCCAGACGGACGGATGGACGGACATCGTTAAATCGACTCAGAAAGTGATTCTGAGTCGATCGGTATACTTTAAGGTGGGTGTGAGACCAATATTTCTGGGCGTTACAAACATATGCACAAATCCAATATACTCTCCCCACTATGTTGGTGTAATTTTACAGGTAATATTGCATTTTTTTGGAAATTCTCTAGCAGTTACAAAGTTATGATATTGCATAAAAAATTATAATTTTCCAAGTATTTAAATTATATTTTTAAACGTTTGTAGAAATTTCTCAAAGGGTATAAATTGGGGTATCCAAATTAAGCGATTTTTCTTTTGTTCGAATAATTCGAATAAGAGATTTTAACTTGTTCGAATAATTCGATCACGTATTTAAAATTAATTGAAGAATTATTTGAATAATTTAATGTAACACGAAAATATTTTTCCTTCATCAAGTCGTTCATGAAGTAATATCGTCTAAGTCCAATTTTAATAATAGCTTTATATACATTTTAGTAACTATATTCTTTGTCTTTTTTAAAGTTATCATCATCAATGTTATCCGCAATATTACTTTCTTTAACATATTCAATATCTCATTCTCCGCCATTTTAGGTTAGGCTATAAGGATGACACTGGTTGTTTGTTGTGTTTTCTAGTTATATCAGTTCGATGAATTAGTATGTTTTATCATCGAGTTTCCAAAAGTTTCTTACCATATTTGAAATTTTTTCATTCCATAGGTATTTTGCTTGCAATAACTTTCAATACTTTCTTTTAGAATCAATAAGGGACAGAGTATAGCATAATTAATACATAATTTTGTTTTTGCCAATCTGGACTCTTTAATTCTCAAACTCGTCGACAATTTCTTTTTTATTAAGTGTCAATTATTTGTTTTTATACCCTTCACCACCACAAGTGGTGAATAAGGGTATATTACGTTTGTCATTTCGTGTGAAACTTTGCTAATATTCATCTTAAATCCAACAAAGTTTTCTTAACATTTATGAAATTCCAAGTCGATTAAGCTGTGTAAAACACTCTTACGTCTAAAATACACAACTTAGCTAAACGAAATTTCCAGACAAATATTTTCTATTGTGTAGGTAACTTTGTTATTAAAAATCAGCAAAATCAGTACATTAGAACCAGAGTTATCGACCAAATTGTGAGGCAACCTCCATAAAAATGATATTTTTTATCTTTAAAATCTTTTTTTATTATGCAATTTTGTACACACGTAGCCCCCACACAAATACCTTTCCGAATAATGGCACAATGATTTCATTTAAATACGTAGAAAACTGGTAAAAATATAGTTACCAGATTAAAATTTGACAAGATAGTCCTTATAGTAAATAAATTGTTCTATTAAATTTTATGATGGTCGGCCCATAATTGGTCGTAGCTTCCATATAAGGATCACATCATAAGAAGTCATTAATCTATATATATCTTATAAAAATCGGTACCGCCTCAAAACTTTACACAGATAATATATATAAATATACACAAAAATCATACTGCAGAATTTTGTAAATTTCGGTCCATATTTGACCATATTCCCTTCCTAAAACTTCTTCAGTGTTCATAAATCTCTCTGAGCATTTACAAATATGTCAAAATTCAACTGCTGGATTTTCGGTCCATCTTTGACTATATCCACCATATCCATATAAAGTCCAATATTTAAGAAGTTCGGCCAATGATTTGTTATAGCTGCCATATAGTGACCATTTTCGAAAAACAATTTAACCCAAAAAAATGTCTAATAAATATCGATATCGAACCAAGTTTTATATGGATCAGAAATTTTAATCCAGAAATCATATTAATATCGGTTATAATACTTACATATCTACTAGAAAAAGTACTTATTTTTGTTCGAGACGTCCCAAAAGTAATCTGTTATAATTTTGCCACTTTTAACCAAAAAATTAATAACTTATATTTATACTTAAAAGTTTTATAAAAATGTGTAGTTGTAAACTTATTAGAACAAAATATTATACAATAAGTAAACAAACTTAATAAATATTAGGGAAACTTATTGCAAATGATATTAATAAAGATTTATAATCATATAATAAGTGCTGTTTCACACGTTTCAGTTTTAGCTGCTCAGTTTTTATTCAATTCTGTTTAGGACCTGCATTTCGTACACACGCTTATCTTTAATTTTTGTGCGCTTTACCTTTAAGTTTCTACTTTTTCATGCAAACAACTTGGCTTAGAAAAGACGGAGAAAATAAAGGAAGAAAACAAAAGGAAATAAGAAAATTGACTAGTAACGAACAGTTTTTTTATTTCCAAGTTTAAAATATTTATTTTATTTTCAAACGAAATTTGAATTTTATAATAGTATGTATTTATCATCATTAAGATTTGATGAGAATGAATTATTTAATGAAGTATTAATGAATTAATAGAAATAAAAAATTAGAGAATTATAAAACTTGTGTCATATTTTGTACTTTTTAAAGTAGAAATATAGATTTTTACAGATTGTGTTATACTCGATCTCAATGCTATTTATAACATAAAATCTAAATATATCTTCTAAGTATATATGTACATATATAAAAATGAATATGTGTTTGTTTGTATGTTTGTTAAAAATATTTGACATTAACAAGTTCTTAATAAACACGTAAATATTATTTATCGTATATGCATGTAGAAAAAAATATGACTTGATGCGAAGAAATGTTTTCGCATAGAAGGCCAGCGGGTTCGAACATTGTTAAAAAGACTGCTAAAACGATATAGCAATTTGAATTGCGCCGTGAACAAAATCGCAATAAAATGGTTTATCATCGGATTGCCTTTCACAAGATAGAATAAAAACTAATCTGTACGAAAAAGTGTGGATAATAATTACAAAATAATATATTTTTTAACTCTTCAATTTTATTTCATTTTGATGGGTGTAGCTACGCACAACGGGTTTTAACTAATGAAATCATAAAATTAAACTGTCTTTAGAGAAAATTTAGGCCAAGTTTTAAAACTAAAACAGTTTTAATATCAATTCTATTACTTATGCATGAAATTTGTGCTTTAAATTCAATTTCCATAAAAATTTGCATTGACTTTCTTCAATGTTACCAAAAAAAAAATTTCAATAAATATCTAGGTGACCCACATTCTAACCAACAACAAAATAGATTTGAAACTTTTTGTTGATGTTGATGTTGCAACATGAATTTTGTTGGTGTTGATTGGACACATTTTAATCTCAATACATATGTAGAGGAAAAGAAAACCTCTTTTATGTCTGCCTCAATTCCAGTTTTCTATTTTGGGTTAATGACGGCAACTGCAACAGTAATGATTGTTCAGGTTCTATTCGGTTCTAAGACGTATCATGTGGTTTGTCCATAAATTCATTGAATAATAAATGCTTGCTGAGGAGACTGATATAATAGATACAGAGAGAGGCTGTTTTCTTTTATTTCGTTGTCGTACTAAATAGTCACAATACAAACTGCAACATACATTTGTCCATATTTGCTGAAAAAAAAACACTATTGACCCATTTTTATAAAAATGGTACATGGCAATTTCTTTTAGTTGATATGTATATGGAAATCTTACAACGTATAAACATTGTAGGAAAAATAGAATTAATTAAACACATTTTGTTGAAAGATACTTACGTGTATAAATTTATTTTCTTACATATATAGGTAAATTTTATTTATGGAAGAAAGAGGAAAATGTGAATTGTTTTAAAATTGTTTAATTCTATTTTATATGGAATTCTTAATTAGTTTCCTTCCACTTATTTTAACTACGAACGCTTGCATTGTATTAGAATTCATCTTTCAGAGTGTTTCCCGATATCTATCTTCAAGATCCAAAAATATTTAAAATTATTTTTTTATATTTAAAAAAAGTTCTGCTCGTAGACAATATGTATTTTAAATCTGCCCTTGAAAATAGATTTTCTAATGCAAAATTGAAATAAATAAATATCATTAAAAAGCGCTCGAGAGTCCCTAACGGTTCCATTCTGGATTAAAAAGAGGAAAGAAATAAAATAAGTTATTTAACCAAAAACAAATCAAACAAAAGAAGAAAACATACAAAGTTTTAATGATACACAAACAAAAAAAGAAACAACAAAAATAAATTATTCAAATCCAAAAACAAAAGAATAAACCCTAAAAAAACAGTTCCACATAAAAATAAAAAACACAAGAAAATTTACTAAAATCAAAAAAAGTGAAATTTGTTTTTGGGAATAAATTAAAAATTAATATAAAATCGAAATGTTAAATTAAAAAAATTAAGGAAGCTATATATGTACATATATAATATTTTATTTGTTTAAAAAAAGAAAAGAATTTAAGTTTAGAAATTAATGTACAAAAAAAACAAGCACAAGCTTTAAAATAACAAATATGCCTAGATACAAATAAAATCAAAATAAAAAAGTTCAAATTTATTGACTGTATACACATTGACACATTTTCACCTGGTGGTAGTAAAGTCAGCCGTTGGGTTAGAAACGCTTAGTTGGAAAAAGTTTTTATCAAACTGTTTATTGACCCCAAACTATGAAACGTGAAGAAAGTTAAGTGTGTCAGTGGGAAAACTGGATGATGGTCAGAAACTAGCAATCAAATATATGGTGGATGCAAACTTAACACAGTCTGTTTTTTTCCACAAGTTGCACACTCAAGGTGGACAACAAGATACATGTGTATGTACTCGTATGTAGACAAACGGACAATCGATTATGAAGTTTTAGGACAATTTAGGAAAAACAAATACAATCCATGTAAAAATATTTTTACAATAAGAGGAAAAAGCCAAATTTAATTAATAGCAAATCAATTTAAAACATTGTATAATTTATGGTTAGTAATCAGTCGTAAACAATTATTATATTTTTATGTAATTTTTCTAATTGTCTTTTGCTGGCTGGCAATAAACATAAACTGTAGCTAACAATAAACATTAACAAACTGTTCATTTACCTATTGTATAATAAAACATGGTCAATTTGAATTTGTAATTACAAATGTATGATTTAATGGTTATTTTATGCATTTCTTTGTCATTTCCAATACAGACAGACGTTTGTTACTTAAGATTTTTTATTTAATTTTTTTTTTCTTTCTTTTTCATTTATTTTTTTTTTTTTCAATCGAATGCATATTGTTTTTAACCTCAATATAATTTTTGCTGACCAAGTCAACTGAGTAGCGTTCTAGTATTTTTTTTAACTGATCACCAGTGCAAAATTCTCAACACAAAATACTCTCATCTAGAGGATGATGACATGGTTTTTGACTTGTTTCTTGTTTGTCGAGATGTGTTTGCAACAAACGCAAAGAAAGAACTACTTGTTCTGTGCTGGGGCTGCACTGACAGTGAATGTTGTGGCAAACATGTGTAGCAAGCAATTCGAAATTTTCTTCTCAGTCGCTTCGTAAAAAGTAAATGATTTTCCATTTTCATAGTTGTAATATTGATTTCAAACGGTTCGGTTGGTCAACTCTCTTGCTGTCTGTCAGTGGATTAATTGTTTTAATACGATACAATTAAAAATATTGTCTTGTGGTTTCAATCTCTAACAAATAAAAATTACTTTTAAAAAACACACATACATACATACATATGTATATATTATTCAATAAAAGAATTTTCAAATTAAATTGAAAACTTTAATTTTATGCAATATTCAGGTGGAAGTATTAAAAAACAATCGTCAAATATTTATGGATAAAACAACAATAAGTTTTTAATAACATTTACTACTCATAAACAGGTAATTAATATTTTATTATAGATTAAACTATTAGAGCTATTAGAGCTCTAAATAAATCTGAGCTTTTGTTATACTCTGGTTTGATATTCAATTTGCTTCGATATTAAAGGGATGCTTGATCAATTTTAAGAACACTATTTGGCAAATTCCAGTAGTGTAATTTCGATTATTGTCATATTTGATATTAACTCGGAAATCGGTTAATGTTGTCGCATCGTCACTAAATTTTGGAAACTCTTTTATAAGAAAACCAATTTTTTTTATTTTATAACGTTTAGCAAATAACATCTGCGGCCAAGAAGGAAAATTTTGTTTACACTCCATTTATTCCATTTTCAAAACTCCAATTTCAAAAACTTTAAGATTTTAAGTTTTTTAAGGATTTATTACAAAAAGTGTATATAAACCTAAAAACTTTGTGGAAACACTTAATTAACTGAATTTCATTATTTTTCCGATCAAATTAACGTTTTTCATAAAAATTAGTCGTTTCATAAAAATCATATATTTTAAAAATTTTCTTAAAACTTTGAACATGTTCTTTCAATATTTTCTTGATTCCTTAACTTATAAACTCTGTCACAGCCATAAAAGTAAATCATAGTTCAGTATGAACGGAAAATTATAAAGTATATAAATGTATTTATTAAATTAATTATAAAATTTATTAGGCAATATTCTTATTCTATTCTAATTATGATATTACTTGGGCACACAAAAACATCCATCAAGCTTTGTCTAGCTTGATTTTGACTACATTAGTATTAGTCCTGAGGATGTTGAAAAATTTAGTAATTACTTTAAAAACTAACTCAACCCATGACCAAAAAAACTGGATAAAGTTTTTTTAAAGTTTTTTGAGACTAAGTTAACTGGAAAATGGCTCAGATTATTATCATGTCTAAGCTAATGAAGGATTTGTCGAAGTTATTAAAGATATACTTCATGGCAAAATTATCGCTTTGATCTATAATCCCATGTATTTCTTGGATATCGAAAAATCATTTGAAAACTGGACATGACGTATCGGAATTTTACGCACATTTAATAAACTATATAATTTATATTTAGAGTAGAATACTGTGATTATGTAACAGTAAAAATGGTTGTTAAGATTTGTCTCAAGCTGGTGTTTCACATGGAAGTCCCCGTTTGCACAGGCGAACATTTGGAATAAAAACATTTTGCTTGGTAGAAAATTACGGGTGGGGAAGAGAGAATCAATTTTGTGTTCGGTACTCGGTGAACATGCTTTGTTGACATTTTTTTGCTGGAATTTACTACAAATTATTACACAGCATGAATAAAATGAATAGAAATGTAAAAAAAATCAAATAATAATGAAATGTATCTGACAACATTGTTCGACAATGAATGAAAAAACAAAACAGAATTCCAGATGTTTTTCTTCCAAATGTTCGACTGTGTAAACGGGGACAAAGTGTTCTTGGTCCAACATCATACTAACTATAGTAGAAGTGTGAACTCAAAATTAAACATATTACTTATGAACTTAAGACGAGCAATTATTTGTCAGTCTGACTGAATGATATAAACATGAAAGCCAAGCGAATGCACATGAAGATTAAAGAAAAATCATTTTGAAACCAATTGGGAAATACTGAATCCAATTACATATGGACAACAATTATTAACACTAGTATTAATCCATTACAATGTTCCCAATATATGATATCCATGTCGGGGGAAACAAAATAAATTTGGAATAGGAACATACACAAATTTGCAAAAAAAAATTGAGAAATACTTAAGTTTCATTCTACAAGGTTTCATGTATCCAATTAACCGCTAAATTGGGAACCATTTATTTACTAATGCTCCCAATTGAAAGCATATACATAATTTAAGGTTTTGCATAATAATTTAAAATACTCATTTCTAGAACTATAATTGATAATATAATAGAATATTAAATGAAGCAAGTAAGAGTTTATAATCGGCTGTGCCGAATCTTATATAGCCACCAGTAGAGTGATTTATTCATACTCGGTATGACGATATAGATTATGTGAGTTATTTGTGGCGAATTTCAACTTGATAAGACAAGAGATTTATACGCATTTAAGGGAATTTTGGAAGTCTACTTTACATGGGCGCTATGGGTACGGTGATTTTAATATATATATATATGTATATATATATAGATATATATTGATTATTTGTGTCAAATTTCAACTTGATAGTTGAAATGATTTTCGGAAGTCGACTTTATGTGGAGCCTATGGTCAAATATAGACCGATCATCATAAAATTCGGTACGAGGATTTTCGCATATATAAATAATTTGTACCGAATTTCAACTTGACAATGATGTTTATAAAAAATGTATGCACATATGGACCAATGCCAATAAAATGTAGTATTTAGATTTTTCTTAGCATAAAACTTATTATTGCTTTTCTCTACGCATTTATGTACAATGTAGACAAATTCCAAAAAAAAACATTTCTTACCATTTTCAACAAGTCTTGGCCTTCCACATCAAAAATAAAGTGTACAAAATTTCATAATATTATTATATTTGCAGGAAATAGCAAAAAATATTTGAAAAATAAGGAGGTTGTCCGAAACTTTGCTCGGATTTTACTAGACCGATTTTGCCCATTTTCAATACCAAACATTTCAGTGGATCAAATAATGTTTTGTAAAAATTTTATTGTTCTATATCTTTTTTCGAAGTTTTATCATGACTTTAACATACGGACAGGCGGGCAGACTGTCGAACATGTCGATGTATTAGAAACGGAATAACAAACTTATCATACCCCCCCCCTCTTTTTGGTGGTGGTCTAGAAGGGATTTGTTATATTACTTTCAAATAAATAAATAAAACCATGAAGAACTTATTATAGACCACCCTAATCTGCATACATATTGTACATATGTATATTGTATCTATAAGTATGTTTCTTATATAAAGGTTTTATAACCAATTTTCATTTGACTTCACTAAGTGCAAAAAATAAAAATAAAATACAAGATAAAATAATATACAATATAATAAATAATGATTCGCATTTGCATATTTGAAATGTTCAAAAATCCGTAACCATCTATTGGGTGCATGAACTTTGTTTGAAGTAACGAAAAAAAAAAACACAAAACACCAACACCATCATCATCATCATCATCATAAACCAACCAAACTAACGATCAGCATAAATGAGGTGGAAGCACCTGCAAATCAAACACTTTGCAACTTGGTTTCTTTCAACTTCAGACTTTCTCAGTGAATTAGAAAAGAAAATTAAAGTATAATTCATATAGAGAAACAAAAATCAAAAAGCATTTAATTACTACAAAAGAACTTCCATTAATCCCTCATATGGTTTGCTTATAGCTACATATAATAATAATTTTACTATTAAATTTTATTAAATAGATACATTTGTATATGTATATAAACGAACATCACCTAAATTTCAAAAAGGAATATGTATCTTTTTTGAAATTAAGTTGATGTTCGTATATAAACATATTTACTTAAATATATTTACAAAAATGTTCGTACCCATGAAAATAATTTACATAAATAATTAAATATGTATGTCTAACAATATGAACATGGCCATAAGTGGATAGATAGAAGTTTAAACATGTTTATCATTCAACGGTCAAATTATAAAAAAAGTGAAAAAAAAAACAAAAGAATAAAAGAAATGAAAAGAAATAACCAACTTATAACCACTTCAATTATTTGGATAAGAAAATTAAGCAAAACGACTTTCATCCATGGTGTGCCGTTTCTTTTTTTCGTAAATTTTTATGTGCAGGTTAATGTGTAGTCTTCGGTTGAGGTTTTGGGAACATGGTTGGTGGATTTTTAGGTCATGGATAATAGTGATAAACAGCAAAGACATTTAAACATTAGAAAATTAAAAAGGAACTTTTCAATTCAAATACAACATAGAAAAATGCACACCTTAAATAAAACTGGATTATTATTAAGAGAAAAAGACATTTCGTTGTTCTAGTTTGGCAAATAATTCTTGTACCATTCATAAACGTTGAAGTGAAAATATAGTACATATCGTTGGTATCATGTAGAAAGGCCCTAACTCGTTATTTTTTCGAAATTTGTTTTTTTGCGATTCCAATGCATTTAACGCAAATACACCTCCTCACACAAATTTATTGCAATAGTGTAAAAAATAATGCTTTTATAAGCAGTTGTACAAAAAAAGTTACATGTTGAATATTACAGTTTCTATTATGTTTTTACCTTCTCCTGTAAAGTTTCAAATATGCGAGTTAGGGCCTTTCTACATGAGACAATCAGTATGTATTAGTATTTTGTAAACAAATGCAAGTATTTAAATATTTTGTTATCCGTTATTCTATTGTACATGCATACATACATACATCTTTAAAACATTTTTTGTTATAGCTGTGTATTAAGTGTCAAACAAATTTACTCACATCACATCATTTTTATACCCTCCACCACCATAAGTGGTGAATGAGAGTATACGAGTATATAAGTTTATCATTCCGTGTGTAACACTGAGAAGTACTCACCTGAGACCCATATATGATATTATTGGCCCTTACGAAATTCTATGTCGATGAAGCCATATTCGTCTGTCTGTCTGTTCATCTGTCTGCCAGTGTAAAACACTCTCACGTCCAAAGGCCACAACCGAAATCAACAAAGTTTACAAAAAAACGCTTATAGTTTTCCTAAGTAGTTTGGTATTGAAAATTACCAAAATCGGTATAGTAGAACCAGAGTTATGGATCAAAATGTATGACAACATCCATAAAAAATTTATATTTTTGTCCATTTTATTGCAATATTTTGAAATATATTGCTGATAATACCATAACACTTTGCATACGTTGTTTTTATGATAAACGAAGAAAGTGTGCGGAAAATAAAAAGAATAGGTCCAAGATTTCTCAAAGCCCCCATACAAAAGTCTTCCCGAAATATTGCTCAATTATACATAAATGCCTATAAAATTGGAATATCAACACAAAATTCACCAAGAATAAGTAAAGCGAATTTTTTTCAGTTCAGTCCATGTTTGACCATAGACCCGATATAAAGTCCACTTCCAGAATTCACTTAAATACGTATAAAACTGGTATAAATAATGTTAAACTGCTAAAATTTGACATAAATACTCTTTATAGGCAAATAAATTGTTGTACTAAATTTTATGGTGGTCGGCCCAGAACTGGTCATAGCTCCCATACAAGGACCACATCTGAAAAAGACATTTATCCCTATATATATTGTATAAATATCGGTACCGACTCAAAACTTTGCAGAGATCATTTACATATATACAAAAATCATTCCACAAAATTTTGTTAATTTCGGTCTATTTTTAACCGTATGCCCCATATAAAGCCCTCTTTCGAAAATCACTTTAATACTCATAAGTCTCTTATAAATAATGGTACCAATCCAAAATTTTACACGGTTCAGTTACATACATGCCATAATCAAACTGCTGGATTTTGAGAATATCGGTCCATATTTTACTATATAACCCATATAAGGTCCACTTCCGAAATCCTTGTTAATACTAATATATATCTTAAATATACCGTTATTATGTTCAAATTCGACGTGAAATATCCCCATATGCATGAAAATAACTGTTCTAAAATTTAAGAAGATCGGCCCATAATTTGTGATAGCTACCATATAAGAACCATTTCCAAAAAACAAATAAACTAACAAAAATGTGTAATAAATATCGATATCGAACCAACTTTTATATAGATCAGAAATTATAATCCAGAAATCATATTAGTATCGGTTATACGACAATTATGCTACTGGATTTTGTAACTGTCAGTCAATAATAGCTCCTGAATTAAGTCTACTTCCGAGCATAACAACCAACCATGCAACTCCTGTAAATAACGCTATTGAGATGAAATTCAAACAATATAATCCTAAAATACATAGAAATCACATTAGTGGATACTGGATTTAGAAGCCATCAGTCCATAATTGGTCCATTTCTTTTATGCCACCCATAAATCTTTTGTAAATAATGTTATTGAGATCAAGTTCAAACAAAAAAGCCTCATCTTATATATTATCCTTTTTTTATACTCTGTTTCTTAACTTGTTGTGAATATGGAAAAATGTTATTTTAATTTTATAAATTGTTAAATTACAATCAAGATTATTATGTGAATCAAATATAAATGGTCGAAATTAGATAAAATTTCAAAACATTTAAAATAAATTATGTTGATCGTAAAATTGTCTTTCAATCAATATAAAAAATAATAATAAAATTTGCACTAAGACTGAATAGAAAACACAGAATAAGGATATTCTAGTCCTATAACCAGTGTAGTTTTTCTATTTTTATTACGTTTAGGTGGAGGGTATTAAAGATTCGGCACAGCCGAATATAGCACTCGAACTTGTTTATTTATTATTTAATGCCATTTAAAATTAGACAATTTCAAGAGTGTAATTGATCAATTTGATTAAAGAGTCATCAAAATTATTATAAGAATCCTCTAACCCTATACATCTATACGGATTCTGTGTTAGCATCGAAAAGTATCCGTGAATATTTTCTGGGATGAGAGTGAACGCTAAGACTTCTTTCTATGTATTAAATTCATGTATGTAATATGTTAAATTGATCGGTTAAAATTCTCCAGTATTAATTGAAGAAATAAATATTAGTTGGAGTCGTTTTTTTAACACAATATTTTTTTTTTCATTACAACTCATATTTATATTATATGATGTGTTTATTTTGATTTTGAAGTGGTAAATTTAATTGAAATCGGAAATGACAAACTTCAAAACAGCCTTCATTGAAAATAGCCAAAATGTGTTCGAAGAACAGTAAATTGCAGTAAAAAAAGATGACAATTTTGATATCAAAAAAGGTCGTTCCATATAAGACGCAATTATATTCTATAGTCTTAAAACTTGTACGACAAATGATCTATTGATAATCTGGGTAACTTTAATCTGTTGAAAAGGAAATTAGGTCAATAAAGCTCCTTTGCAATAAATTTGTGTCGAAAGATTTATAAGCGTCAAAGACGCTTGTATATAAATGGGGTTAGGGTCAATTAATTCCTAAGCAATTATATACTTTTTGTTTTTTTTTTTAACAGTATATATTAAGAGTTATACTTAACCTACATATGTAAAAATGTTGTTTCCCTTACGCATGTCAATGCTATGAGTGCAAGTAGGTGGGTGGAGGCATAACTTTTGTTTTTTTTTTTATTATAATTGAATTTTTGTGTATTACAGGAGAAAGTTAATATTGTTTTAAACAAGAAAAATACTTTTATACTGTACTTTTACAAATATGTTCTTAAAAAAATATCGTACAGTCATAAACTTTGGCTAGAATAAATAAATTGTGTTTTTATATATATTTATTTGTATGAGAATACGAGATATGTATCTACAGTTGTAAGTTTACACAGGTAAATAATAATGGAATACACAAGTATTAAATAGGTTAATATGAAACTGCTGCAGAGCTCTTGGTATACAAAAGTCCAATCCATATCCATGCAACAAACAGTTATTGTACAACAGGAAAAGAAAATGTACGACTCAGTATCTTTGAAATACAAACATACAGTCTAACAGATACATTTATGCATATAAATAATATTCGCATAGAAGAAAAATTAAATAAAAATTGCTCTAAATCTCTCACTTGTAAATAAAAGCTAGCATCAGCTTCGATACTAGTTTAAACACCACTACAGATCTGAAGCATACGGCTGGAAACTTGCAAGGCAAGCGTAACAGTTTTCAAAGCCGTTAATTATTGATTTGGATTGTGCTGCTTTGTCCGTCCATCGTTTCTGATAAGCCTTTGAAAATCATAGAAATAACAAAACAGTTTTATTGCAAAAAAAAAAAAAACAATATCTTTCGATGTGCGTCTGTATGTTGCAGTGACCCACCTTTAGAACTGGATGTACAACGTACATTCTTTGGCTCTTTCTTTTAGTTTGATTTTTATTTCAAGTCAGCATACAATAATGATGAAGTATTTTTGTATGTGTATATTGTTTAGAAGATTGTAATTGCTGTTCCAATTTGTAATCTTTGAAACCTGTCATGCACTTTGGTAGTTGGTAGAAAAACGGTTTTCTACCTTAATAAAGCCAGGGAATCATATTTGATAGTTAAAAACAATTTTACATACACTTATGTTTTATTTGTTCTATGGTAGCAATGTTTTATAATCTACACTACCATGTGGCACCCGCTGAAATGCTATTGGTCGCGTTAATAGCCTGCGAATAAAACTGGATCGGATTTGAGTTTCTTAAACTCAACTGATTCCAAAAACCACAACAAATTAAAATCGAAATAATCAACTGTTTACGATATTTAACTATAAATTAAGGACAAGATTTGGAACACGGAATATAAAAACAATCCAGGAACCTCGAGACTAGCGCAAAACACAAATTGACCACCACAATTTTTTATACAGAGGACGTGCTAATGAGTTCTCAGATCTTTATTTACCTTAAAAAAAAGGTTGTTAAGGCCCAGGCTACGACTGATACCCCCAGGAATATGGACTTGTAAAAACTTGCTAAGGAAATTGACAACAAAGTCCTACTATTAGGACAATATGTTGTCAATATCGGTACTAAAACAACAAGCTGCCAATGTGTAATTCGTCAGAATAAATAAGACTTAAATGGACTTTAGAAGGTACATACTTCAGGTATGTCAATGACATGTATCTCCGTCTGGGTAACGTCATACAATCCAAGAATTTGGCGCAAAAATATAAAAATTTCCACAAACATACTTGAAAACTAAATTTTATCGTCAAATGTGCAATCAGTGCAGAGATTCAGCATTCAATTCCTAAAACACGCAATAGAAATGTCAAGCCTAGCGTCATAAGTAGGTTGAATTGTTTTGAGACGATCACGAAAACATACATATGCAGCTAAGATTGCAATTAAATGGCATCCCCAAGGCAGTAGAAGAAGGAAAAGACCAGCTAATATCTAAAGCAGACAAGTCGAATCAAACTTATTAGGAAAGTCCTGGGCCGATCTGAAATTGATGGCGGCTAAGATCAAGGTGTAAAAACTTGATTGAGGTTGTTTTTCTCACCCTGGAATCTTAATGATCAGTATATAGGGTATTTTTTCAGATGTTTTGAATATTAAGTTGGCAGCACTTTTGTAACTGGTGGCCATTTGGTCAACTGTAAAATGATTTATGTTTGATGTCTACACCGAAAAGCCCGAAACGATTGACGGACCACTTGGAGGACAAAATTCGCCGCGTTATTGCTGATATACGGCCACAAATGTCACAAATTTTTCAACCGAATACTCATTCGAACTTTAATAATGATTCATATATTGTTGCCATGCCCATTGGCATGAAGTAACTATACAAGGTGAGTGCAGTAGCACAGCTGACTGACTTTGTTTACAATTTACTTTTGTCAAAAGTAATACTTTTTCAAGTGGTTTTGACGGTACATAGTACATTATTTTAAACAAACAAAAAAGTAAAACAAAATTTAGAGAATTTTTAAAATTTTTTGATAAAAAAAGTATTTTAAAACGTTTTCTATTAGAAAACAAGGAGTCTTCCGTAACTTTTTAAACAAGTAAGTGTAAATTGATTGAAGTATGAATATATTCATGAATGTATGTATGAATGTATTAAAATTTTGTCTTTATAATTTCAGATATATTTTTTTTTAATAAACAAGACCTTATGTTTGCGTCTGTGGAGTTGCCATTTTCCAGTGACTCTAGTGAGAGTGCTAACGAAGACACTCCCTTCCCAGCAAGCCATATGAGTCCGAAAAGAGTCTTTTCTGACACCTTTTTCGGAGCGTTAACGCTCTTTATGAGCCCAAAAAACAATCATAATTGCTCCGAAAACCTTCAGAAAAGAGGGTCATTACATTCGAAAATGGTCCGTCAGAAAGAGCTCTTAGATAATGTCAGAAAAGAGTCTTTTCTGAGTCATACTACGTGTCGATTCAGGACAGTAACAAGCAATGCTCTTTAGTTAGACTCTTTTCTGACTCCTTTTTCGGAGCGCTCCTAGAATGGTATGCTGGGTTATGTCGTAGTTATGCTGTAGTTATTTTAATGCGAAAAATTTAACAAATCGAAGTAAACTAACAAAAACATTTATGATATCAATGTGTGCTAATACAATTGTATATTCGTCCAATTTTGATACTTCGGCGACTCTAACTCTTGTATATACCAAATAAATTGGCAACTTAACTTTTTAACAAACTTGTCAACAGTCGTGTTCTATGACCCAAAATAACAAAAAAACGCTAACATTTCAGCGTTTTTTATCAGCGAGTCGCGTTCTATAAACAGGTTGTATATTTTGAATATTTATACAAGCTAATGCATAGCAAGTTCGTATGTAGTGACGTAACTTAAACAGCCTCATGTGACTTTTGCAAAATTAATACCGTCATAAGTGCAGACGTACGGAAAATCGCATACAAAAATTTAATTAATCAGCTAACTAACACAACAAAAAATTCAATGCCAAGCCAGAAATCGTTTGTAAGAAATTCATACTTATTATATACTTAAAAAATTTAGCTGCTATAATCCCTGTTTAGAAATAATTTGCAATTTTAAATATAAATGTGTGCTGTCATCTTTAAATGCGAAATTAATAATAATAGGTAATAAGTGTACGTATAATGGATTTTTAAGTCTAAATTGTAATTTTCAAGCATATTCTCTGTCGGATTTATAACAAAGGTAGTAAAAAGATAATTATTTGTATGCATTTAGCCAACCCAATGATCTTGGACAGTCAGCCTTTTATGGCATCATCGACCGATGCTTGTAAAGTGGTTAAAAGACGTCAATGAGGAAAGGAAAATAGGGAAAGTTGTTAACAAAACTATTGAATTTAATTTGATTAGTTCTATGGAGGGTGCGTGTTAGTTAGATACGCAGAAATATACGAGAAAAAATTTCCCTAAAATACAAAAACTAAAGGTTGACTACACTTACATAAATTACCCCTTTAGATTATCGCTATAAATATCTGTAATGATCGATATTCCTACCGAACATTTTCAATTATTCAAATACAAATTTTAGATTTCAATAATTGATTGGAATTTTTGGTTAGAAAGCTCCAGAAATCTTATGGAACAAATATAGTAAGAATATATTAAAGCTTAGATCTTCTAAATGAAATTCTGTACATAGGCAATATCAAGTAAAAGGTATTTCAAAAGCATTTCCAGTGACGTATTTCATTGATAGTTTGAAGAGTTAAACTTGCAATGTACAAATTCACATTAATTTTCAAAAGTTAAAGAGCCTTATACAGTACAACCTCCCTAATCGGACACTCGCTAAATCGGACTATCCAGTAATCCGGACAGTATTTGAAACTATATCTGTCCGGATTAGGGAGGTTGTACTGTATTTCGTAAATTCTTATAATTCAATTATTATCAAATTCATAGGTGGTGGGTGCGCTTCGAAAATTTTTGATTTCTAAAGCATTCTTTATTCATTTTCAAAAATAAAAGAATTGTTTCATTTACAAGTGATGTTGTATGTTGGACATTGTATGATACAACTATCAGATTGTGAACACAAATTTGAGCAGTCATATGTTTATGTTGCCAAACCTTCAAAATGACAACAAACAAAAATATGTACATAAAACACATACTCGCACAATATGAGTATTTTCCAAAATTAATGAAAATTTTATTTTCTTGTTTTAAATTTGTCAATCAATTTATAATTTGAGTGTTACCGTTTGGTTTTTGTATACCCACCAACAAAAAGATGGCGGTATATTGCGTTTGTCATGTCGTTTGTAACACATCGACATAATGGTCGCAACACCAAAAAGTCTATATATTCTTGGTCCTAATAAGACTTCAAGACGATCTAACAATGTCCGTCCGTCTGTCCGTCTGTTGAAATCACGATAGAGCTTCGAAAAAAAGACATAGAACAATGAAATTTTTACCAAACATTTGTTGATCCATCGAAATAATGTTTGGTATGAAAAAGGGCAAAATCGGTCTAGTACGATCTGAGTTATAGATCAACGTTTCAGACTACCACGATATTTTTCAAATATATTTTGAAATTTTCTTCAAATATAATAATACCATGTAGATAGTACCACACTTTATTTAATTACTTATTTATTTATTTATTTAGGTCAATAGATTTTATATCCTTAATGACTACATATAAATGATAAAACAGTAATATATATAAATAATTAGTTCAAAAATTTAGATATAAAGTAATATTTCTCATTACTCTCAGATATGTCCATAAGGTGATAGCATTTATTGAAGTTAACACATGCACGACGAAAATAATCGTTATTAGCATATACAGAACGGTAGTATTTTAACCCTTCGATGTCCTACATGGTCTGGCCAGACCATATTTGACTTTTATATGCAATATCTTTTTTTGTAGCAAAATTTAAAAAAAACGAAGGGTAAGAATTCTACAAGTAAGTTGTTCTGAATCGAATAAAAAAAATTTGGTATCATTTGGATCACATTTCGGGCACAAAAAACCTCCCACAAGAAAAAGTTCGCTAAGTGCACCTCATGGTCTGGATGGACCACAGGTTACTTTTTTGAATCATTGCTTTTGCACTGACAAAGTTGACTTTCAAAGTGATCTATTCAAACTATAATTTAAATTTTAAAATTTAGACTGAAAAATGGATAAAGCTTCGGATTTTGAAATTGTTGATACGCTCATAAATAAATCCACCAAATTTCATCGCATTACACCTGCTGAAAGAAAAGCAGCTGAAAATAGGATAATGTCATATCTATGCAATAGCGATGAGGATGTAGAAGCTTATGCTACAAGTGAAGAAGAGGATGACGATGTGTCTGGAAATGGTGCCTTAGATTGTGCGTCCGACGTAGAAATTGATGTGTTCAACGTAGAACACGCCGATGAATTTGATGACGATGATAGTGATAATGACGATGATGAGACACAAGAAAATGATGCTGACACTGATGAGACGTTTTCCAGCAAAGCAGGCATATTGTGAAAAGTTAAACCGCCAACAACTGGTAGACTGGACCGTCTCGAAAATTTCTATCAAGCCCAGTACAAATTTTTGAGGAAATTTTGTACACTAGAAATAGTTAATTTAATTGTACGGGAAACAAACCGCAAAGCGCAGGAAATTTATCATAGTCTATCAAGCAAATCCAAAAAACAAAAGCTTGGAGAGTGGGAGCCCACAAACGAAAATTAAATGTATGCTTTTTTGGTTTGCTACTTTTTGCTGGCGTTTTCAAATGCGCAACACAACCTATCAAGGAACTATGGGCACCTTATCATCATGATATATACAAGGCCACAATGTCAAGAAAACGTTTTAAACTTTTGCTGCGATTCATTCGTTTCGACAACGCAAACATCCGTCTAATAAAGTATATCAGCTGCCATTGATGATATTTGGCTAATGCTAGAATCGTCATATACGCCGACTGCAAACCTCGCCGTAGATGATCAGCTTTTTCCTTATCATGGACGTACGCGATTTATGCAGTATATTCCATCGAAATATATAAATATGGCATAAAAGTTTGGTGGATATGTAATTTCAGATCAAATTATCCTTTAAGAGGCCAAATTTATACAGGCAAAAGTTCAGATGGCGTTCGTGAAGTTAACCAGGGCGAAAGAGTTGTATTGGAGTTGGCGCGGAAATATTTTCATACAGGCCATACTATATATTGTGATGGGTACCGTACCCATCAAGTTCAGCTAATTACCGTCCGTTGTGCGTTATTTGTAAAACCACAACCAAAACTCAGAGAAAAACTCCTTTTTGCTGCAGTAACTGCAACAAAGCTATGTGCCTTCAACATGGCAGGGAGAAAAAAACGTATATTTTTAACTGAGTAATATAAATATTTTTTAATTATATTAAAATAATTACATAACAAGACTGTTTTATTTTAAATAAACACAAAATGAGTACAAAATTTTGTTTGGTTTACTTATTTCGCTGGGTTTTTCAATCGTGGTCTGGCCAGACCATGTAGTGCACTTAGTGGGACTAAGTTTATAGAACATCGAAGGGTTAATGCTAAGAGTTCAAAATTGCGGGTTGGTCTAACAGGAACATTGAACTTTAGTTGACTAAGCAGGAACTCCGAATCAACATCACCACAAATTATGCCCAGAACAAATAAAGCGCTCAGCATTAATCGTCGACTTTTTAGAGTTGGCAATTTTATCAAAGCAAGTCTGCTTTGATACGGTGGCAAGACATAAGAATTCCACTGCGATAAAAAACTAAAAATTGTTTTTGTACCGATTCAATACTATTGATATGAATTGAATAACAAGGATCCCAAGCAATTGATCCATACTCAAGAATTGGTCGAACAAGAGAAGTATATAAAAGTGTTGTAATATAAGGATCGAAAAATTCCTTAGATCAGCGCTTCATAAATCCAAGTACCCCATAGGCTTTATTTACCATTATAGAGATATGATCGGTTTTGAACTTTATTTAAAATAACAGTATCAATATAATAAGAAGTCTTAATCGGATTGTGTCTAAAAAATGTGTCTCCAATAAATTAAATCTGCACCATTGAGAAAGATTGCAAAAGTCGGCAATTATAGAAGGACCAGTCCTGTTGAAAATGGTAGGAATCGGTCCACGATTTCTATTATTTCCCATACAAATGTCATCCCGGAATATGGCTTTATGATACATAAATTTTTATAGAAAAGCCGTATCCATACAATATTCGGCAATGATAAGTTTCAAAGTGAAATATTTTGTTTGCATTAGTCATAGCCATTTTGACATAGTCCCATATAAAGTCTACTTCCGAAAAATACTAAAATTCGCATAAATCTCTTATTTTAGTGATTACCAAGTTGAAATTTGACAAGCATAATCAAAATATACATTTAAATTAAATATACCAAATTTCATGATGATCGATCCATATTGGACCGTAGCCCCATATAAAGTCTACTTCCGGAAATCACTTAAATGCGCATAAATCTCTTATAAGCATTAGAAGCAAGTTTAAATTCAACACATATAGTCCGTATGTATATAAAAATATTTATAACCAGTTTTATGATGATCGGTCCATATTTGACCTTAATCCCCATATAAAGTTCACTTCGAAAAATCACTTAACTGAGCATAAATCTCTTACGTTTAAATCCAACAGAAATAATTCGAATATACAAATAAATCGTCGTAAAGATTTTCATGATGATTGGCCCGTAATAGGTCATAGTTTCCTTATGAGGACTACTCCCGAAAACTCATTAGCTTACATAAACATCCATATCGAACCGAAATTTTACACAGATTAGTTACAATTATGTAAAAATTATCCTATTGACTTTTGTGAAAGGTGGTACATAATTGGGCATAGCTGCCGTACAAGATCCACTTCTGAGAAAGGGACAATTTTGACGTATCAAGGGCTTTTTGATACTTAATTTATTGTGTGTTTAAGTAAATCGCTTTATGTTACACGCTGCAAAAACATAAGCAAAGGGTCAATTTTTGTTTATAACTAGAATATGATTCTTATAAATATCGTTATGGAGATGAAATTCAATTAAAATAAACCTAAAATAAATAGAAATTACGGTACAATATTTTATGAAGTTTGCCCCCTAATAGGTGACTTGGTGGTGGGTATATAAGATTCGGCACAGCCGAATATAAAATCTTACTTGTTTTAAACTAAAATCGGAAATTTTTATGTTGAGATACAAATTTGAACTTTCGGCAACTTTCATACAACCTTTGAAAAACATATGTAAAAATGTAAAGATTTGGGTCATTATTTTATATACAATGCCATTGTTATTATTATTGTTATTGTTGGTCTGAAATATATGTATGTATTGTATTTTCATTTCTTTTTGTTGCTTGACGAAACGTTTTTACTGTGTTTGTTTTACAAAAACAATGAACTTGACATCGTTTTTCTCCCAACTGATGTAATGAGGGTCATAAAATCAACGTATAGAGGTGTTAATTTGTTTTAAGACAATCAGCACATTACCAAATACATACTTACAAATTTATAAAACAAAAATAAATGAACTAACCCAATTAAAATGTATGTGTGCGACTAATTGTTAAGATTTGTAGATAGACTTGTCAAAAGTTGGCTCATTAACAAAATCTACTTTTTTTTAATTGATTTCATGGTTTGCTTAAGAATATAAAAATCATCAATTTGAAATTTCTTCCGCAATCAAATTTCTAGTCTAATCTTTTGTTTGGCTATTATATCGTTTCAGCTTTTTTTTGCAATTACAGTAGTAGCTGACAAATCCGGAAATTATGAAATTTTAGCATTTTAACACCCAAGTAGTTTGATTTTAGCGGTAATGAACACTTAAAATCGTCTTAAAATATTAACACGAACAAAGTTTTTGTTTATTTAGCAGGTTGTAATTATTAAATAAAAAGTATGTACGTAAATTTATTTAAACTTTTTGTTTAGTTTCCCTCCCCGGTTTATTTCATTAACATCACATTAACGTGTAAATTTAAACAATAAAGATTTCTAAAAGTGAGAAAAAATAGTAAATATGTACATTATTTTTTTTAATACCATATTAACTTTACATTAAAGTTAATTTGCCTAGAGATTTTATTTATGAAAAAGTAAATAAATGCACCAACTTAAAAAGCAACAACATCGAATGTAGGAAAAAAGTAAAGAAAACTATTTGAAAAAAAAACGAAAAGAAAGATTTCACAAATTGTTCAAGTTTCGTTTTTAATGCGGTACTCATGCGTAATACGTAAAAATACAGTGTGTACCTGGTTTATGATGACAATAAGTATATATTGCCTTATATACATTACTTAGCAGGTTCTTTGACTGCTTTCTTCATAGAATCTATTAGAATGTGGGTTTTATTATAGTGACTGTGGACTAATTTTACTTTACTACTGGAAATTTAATTTTACCAAACTTATACCTCCGGTTCACTTATTTAAAGGCACTAAAAATTCTGCAGTTTTTAACCAATTGCAGAATTTTAAAGTATAAATAGAAGCTAGACATCTTAAGATATAAAAAAAAATCATGACAGTAGTGGTTTCTTAACTAAAAAACTTTTTTTAAGCAATTTATAAAAAATGGTCAAAAAATTGTCACCCCTGTGGTTGTTTTTGGAAATGAACTTTATATGGGGGCTATGGTCAAATATGAACCGATCATCATGAAATTTGGTACGACAATTTAAATGTGTATTAAAGAATTACTTGTGTTATATTTCGACTTATTAGTGATTTTTTGTATCGTCTTTGTATGGGGCTATGGTCAAAATATGGACCGATGCAAACAAACTATCGTTTTGAGATTTCACTTTGCATTAAACTTATTATTGCAGAATTTTGTATGGATACGGCTTTTCTATAAACATTTGTGTGCCATAAAGCCATACTCCGGGAATGCATTTGTATCGGAGCTATGATAAATCGTGAACCGATTCCTACTATTTCATTCTAAATAAATAAAAAGTGTGCAGAATTTCATGGTATTTTTTGCATTACATTTGAAGAAAATAGAAAAAATATCTGGTAGTCTGAAACTTTTTTGCCCATTTTCAATACCACACATTTCGGTGGTAAAAATTTAATTTTTCTAGGTCGTTTTTTCGAAGCTCTATCGTGATTTCAACAGAATCTTATAAGGACCCAGAATTTATAGACTTTTGGTTCTACGACCATTATTTCGATGTGTTACAACGGTATGACAAACGTAATATACCGTCATATTTTTGGTGGTGGGTATAAAAACTATAGCAATGAGAACAGATAATTTAGTGTTTATTTTTAAGTTTAATATAAGTTACTTTTTTGAAGTAAAAAGACGGAAATGTTTCTTTTATTGGAACTATGATCAAATTACAACAACAACAACATAGCCGGTAGTTTGATTTATTTATTGTTATTTATTTTAATATGCAATTTATTTTTGCAGTATCTATACATACTGCTATAATAAAGCCATTTATGTATTTTTTGAAAATAACTATTAACTTTAGGGGAATTTGTCTCAGAATTTGGTCCAAATAGCCCTGATCAATAAAGAATATTTAATACTACCATTCTTCGAAGCGCAAGGACGGACAGAGCTAAATCGTCTTAGAGTTTTATAATTATCCAGAATAATTGTTATTTTTATTTGAACTGTTAATTTTAAATCATTGATATTTCTTTTATTTCAGCTCGAGTTCATTAAATTGAATTTTTCATTAAATTATTTTTACTGAAGGTAGGAATTGTTACATTAAAATCATTATTAAAATTTATTGATAATTTTTCTTCGCTTACGATTCGAACCTGGGTTGTTGGTTTAAGTGGTACACATAAAAATGTCGACGAAAGTAGACAACAAACATAATAAAAATGTATTCAGGTTTTCGTGACGAAGTCTTGACATGAATACGAAAAAACTGAAGAAAAAGGAGGCAACATGTAAAATAAATGAAAAAATTATAATTACAGCAAATTTCGAATAAAAGAAATTACCCAGAATATATAAAATTTTTGATTTACGACCAATATTTCGATATGTTACGAACGGAATAACGAACTTAATATATTTCCCCTTACATGTGCATTACAAAACTAATGTTAAGATATCTAAATTGGTGTACACAAATTTCTGGCAGCACCTGTAAGATTTTTAAAGAAAATACCTTTTTTAAGCACTGCCACATTAAGTTTGCAAAACATCATTAATTAATTTTGAAGACAGAGTGTTACGGTTTAATAATTTCTTATGTATCTATTTCGAGTTCAAAAAACGTAACATAATAATTGCACGTAGTACCTGTGAATACACAAAATATAATATACATATTTATGCAATTGTTAAATATATATTTTCATATGTATATACGAGTACATCTTATTTTACTACATGCCTATACACACATACATGCATACATATATAAACGTGTATATATCTACATGCATTAACCATAAATATGAAAACTCATTAAAGTTTGTATAATTTTGTCTAAGAAAAAAGGAACTGAATAATTAAATAATTTAATAGTTAAAAATATATATGAACATATGTATGTATGTTCGAGCAGTTGTTTGTGTGCATTATGCAAAAAATATAAAAAGTAAAATGAAATTATTTCCATTTACATAATAAATAACACAATAATACATACAAAATCGAACTGTCCGAATGGGAATGGGATGAGACCAATTGCAAATGAAAGTTGACATTATCCATAACAAAACCTTAAAGGGGTTTTTATAATACAGTTTTTGTATTTCTTATACATTTTAAACACATGGCATTTTTTTATTTCCATTATAAAATTCTGATATTATTATTATTATTGCAAATTAAGTAATGGTTTAATTTACAATTCGTACTTATCGTTGAGCGTATTTTTTTAAAATGCTATTATTAAATTGTCATGAAATTCCATCATTTAACAAATAAATACTAAATGAGTTTATTTATTTTTTCGTATTCCATAATTTTGTACATGAACAATTTTTGCAAAAACTATTTATTTTATATTTTTTGACAAATAATTGTGTTACAAAATTATAATGAAACAAAAATGTAACAATTAATTATACACACGTACTATTTTTAAATGTTGCTACGCCGATAACGACAGTAATGAAAATGACATAATAATTTTATGTTATTTATAATTTTTTTTATTTTTGAGTTACACTCACATTTTTCTTAAACTAACAGTGAAGCGTAAAAGACATAAACACAAGAAATATGTAATATAATTAACTAATGTTCAACAGATAGCCGTCTCTATCAAATTAACAAATGTTTAAAGACAGGTACGAGTACTCACTCGTAGTACAATTTCATACAATTTCAACCGTAACCATCAATACTTTCGACCTGTTTTTCTATTTGTTGTTAATTTTTTTATTATTTTATCACAGTTGTTTCTGAATTAACATTTAGTTGTGTCTTCTTGCATCTTCACACATAATTAAGTAAATAGCCTTTTTAAACAAAATTTGTATGCCACTTTACTGTTTTTTGGGTTAAATTAGTATTAAACAGTTCCCGGGAATAAACATATTTGTGTACTATTTCCCATAATGCAAACTGCTTTGAACTAATCGCTTTAAATGCCTGCCAACTCCATTAATATTAAACACGTGCGTTCGTTTTCATAAATTTACAGCTTCTTACAACTTAAAACCAAAATATACACAAGCTCATAAATCCATACGCATGAATTTATATTATATATGTAGTATACGAGTACATATCGTTGGTCTCATGTAGAAAGGCCCTAACTTGCTATTTTTTCGAAATTTGGTTTTTTGCGATTCCAATGCATTTAGCGCAAATACACCTCCTCACAAAAATTTGTTGCAAAAGAGTAAAAAATAACGCTTTTATAAGCAGTTGTACAAAAAAAGCTACATGTTGAATATTACAGTTTCTATTATATTTTAACCTTCTCCTGTAAAGTTTCAAATATGCGAGTTAGGGCCTTTCTACATGATAACATCGATATGTACATATGCATGAGTATGTATATTCGTCTTCATTTATATGTAGTTGTCACTTGTTAAATTCAAGTTTTATTTTTAATACAAATTGAATTTAATCGTTTTATTTTCACGAACAATTCGTGCCTTTTGTCGACTTTAACTGATTTATTGTGTATTTTAATCTTATAGTTAAGTCAAAATGTTTAGCTCAGTTTAGTTTAGCATCTGTTTATTGTAAACGATCATGTAAATTAAGTGGCAATAAATTACACACATTTTAGTGATGGATATGATGAGGAAAACGATAATTTGTCTACGTTTAATAGTGAAAGTATGTGGAGTATGTAAACGTTTTTAATCAATATCGATCAATAAAATGTTTATATGTATATAAACTTTGCTTTTATCATAAACTTGATAGTTTTTTTTATATTAAAAAGATCTTGTAATAATAAACATATATTTTGATTAATGAACTTTGTTTAAAATGTTTTAAACGTTCAAAAATTAATTTCATTTCTTAACCTTGCTCTATTTTTATTCGGATAAGTATGACATTATAATTATATTATAATGATTATATTAACTAAACACTGAAATTTTTAATCAAATCGAGTAATACTAACCCATGTCACATCGCTTCAGATGATTAAATACGGGTTTACAAATTGAAAAATATTATTTTTAGCATTAATAATGGTATCGAAATATACACAAAATTATCGTTCTAGCTAGATATTTTAGATTCACTTACATTTTGATGACAATCCCAAAGCCTAATCGAAAAATAAGAAATTTAACAGTTCAGTCTTATGGACAAAATTTCGGACTATGCGTTTAGAAATGGCAGATTTATTTCCAAAAAATTTCGATTCTGCTCCACTGATTGGATTAGGTTACTATTGGACTCTTTGTGATACCCCCAGATCCATATGAAATTCAAGTGAATTCTACATAAATAATAAATTCGGCCTTTCAAATCCGGACGAATACAAATTATTGTAGATCCATCGGTGACACATTGTAATAAATGTCCAGTGGATAATAAAGAATTGTAATAAAAATCCAATTGAAAAGGATCTTGTAGTAAATGTTCAAAAATTATGTTGTAGTTAGATTTGGATTTGAGTATTTTCCAAGCACTCCTGCCGCAGCATTAAAATTACCTTTTTGGAGAATCAATAAGAATCAATTGTTTAATTGAGAGTCAGACTAATTCTGGTTTTATTGAACAAAATCTTCAGCTTATATACTAATTTTTATACGGTGCATCACCAACTGCGTTTGTCATTCTGTTCCACATCGACATAATGGTCGTAGAACCAAAAAGTCTATATATTCTGGGTCCTTAGTAGGTTCTAAGATCCATGTCCGTCGGTCTGTCCGTCTGTTTTTGGTACGATAGAACTTTGAAAAAAAGATATAGGACAATGAAATTCTTACCAAACATTCTTTGATCCATCGAAATGTTTGGTATTGCAAATAGGCAAAATCGGTCCAGTAGGATCTGAGTTATAGATAAAAGTTTCAGACTACCTCGATAATTTTCAGATATTTCTTGCTGCTTTCTTTAAATACAATGCAGATAATACCATGAAATTTGCACACTTTACTTTTATTATAAAAGGATAATCCTGTTGATAATGGTAGGAATCGGTTCACGATTTCTCATAGCTCCCATACAAATGTCTTCCCGGAATATGGCTTTATGGTACATAAATCTCTATAGAAAAGCCGTATCTAAATATAATTCTGCAATAATACGTTTCAGTCAAAGCGAAATCTCAAAACAATATTTTGTTTTCATCGGTCAATAATTTTGACATAGCCCCATACAAAGACCACTTTCGAAATTCACTTAAATAAACATAAATCTTTTGTAAAAGTGACTATCAAGTAGAAATTCGTCAAGCACCACTATCAAGTTTTAATTCAAATCAAATAGTCCATACATATATAAAAATCGTCCATCTCAATATGATGATGATCAGTCCATATTTGACAGTAGCCCTCATATAAAGTCCAGGTTCAAAAATCACCTAAATGCGCACAAATATCTTATTAATCTCCATAATAGGTGATTTGATGGTGGGTATATAAGATTCGGCAGAGCCGAATATAAACTTTTACTTGTTAATAATTCACAAACTTCCTGTCAGTTTTGATAGCATAAAATAAACTATACTTTAAGATTTTAGACTCCAAAGGAGTGGCAACTTCATATTTTGTCAACTCATACTGCATAGTGAGTATGTATCTGAAATTATTTGGTGTTAAAGGACCATCTGTGTCCACTACAACAATATCGAAACTTTTTGCGAGTGTGTCTGTTATAGTTAGTGGTTCTCTTGTATGTTTTATCTGTTTATTTTTCTTTTACGACACATCGTTTTTCACCATTTTGTTTTAGTTTTGTCAGTGTTCAGTGTCCGAAGTGTTCACTGTGTAGTGAATCGTGAAATTCCTCTAATAATCTATATTGTTAAACCTTCCACCACCATAAGTGGTGAATGAAAGTATATATATTCTTGATCCTTATGGAATTCCAAGTCTATTGAGCTATTTCAGTCTGTATGTCTGTGTAAAACACTCTCACGCCCAAAAGACACAACAAAAATCAACAAAGTTTACAAAAAACCATTTATAGTTTTCCTAAGCAGTTTGGTATTGAAAACCAAAGCAAAATCGGTTTAGTAGAACAAGGGTTATGGATCAAAATCTAAGACAACCTCCATTTTCTATGTTTAAAATTTTTATAATATTAAATTAACTCCTGAAGAAGATTTCCAAAGGAAATCGAAATATTGAGTGAATTATATATAAGAATTAAAAAATCTTTTATATAAAAAACAAAAAAGTGACCTCAAGCTTAAAAATTATTTAATAAAAATCATTAAAAAGGTCGAAGAATATAGAATAAAATTATTTATAATTATGAATTAAATTATTTTTTTATAGTGATATTTCTGATACCCTGTTATTTTATAATCTATGTGTTTAACTTTTAGGCAAATAAAATCTGATGTATTAGCATTTATCGTTATCCTTAATTTTAACTTCTTGGAGAGTCTTTCTGACTCTCCAGAGATTACCTGTTCCTGAATGATGTATACATTGTGATTCCCATTAGAGTGGTTTGAAAAAAGTTGTGTCTGTAACCCTTAGGATTAAAGATAATGTAAAAACAATTCCAGAAATATATTTTTTATTTTTTTTGCCACGCCTACAAATACCGCCCTTTTAGTGTTTTGTTCACTGTATCGCTATTTTTTGTCCGATCATAACATTTTGTATAACGGTGCTCATGCCTCTGTAAGGGCTACATTTCTGTCCTCAGCTACGACTAATTATAGATCGATCATTATAAAATTCTACCATATTATATGTATACATATATACCAAATATATAATTATCGACCGATCGTCATAAAATTCTACCATGTTATATGTGTATGTACGAAACATATTTGTGTTCAATATTATTTGGATACCAAAATTTTTAAGAGAGTTATGCTCTTTTAAGTGATTTTCGGAAGTGGGCCTTATATGGGAGCTACGACTAATTATGGGCCGATCTTCACGAAATTTGTAAATGTGATTTAGCTTCATTTACAACTCATTTGTGGTGAAATTTGTTTGCATACTTGCATAATTCAAAGATTTATGATCGGTAAACCCCAATTTCGGGAGGACGTTTGTATGGGGGCCAGGTGAAATAATGGACCGATTTCCACTAGTTTCAATCCCATCCATCCTTGGGCCGAAAAAAATATCATGTACCAAATTTTATCGAAATATCTTCAAAATTGCGACCTGTACTCTGCGCACAAGCTTTACATGGACAGCCAGCCAGACGGACGGACGGGCATCGTTAAATCGACTTAGAAAGTGATTCTGAGTCGATAGGTATACTTTAAGGTTGGCGTTGGGCCAATATATATGGGCGTTACAAACATAAGCACAAATTCAATATACCGTCCCCACTATTGTGTAGGTATATTGGATTTGATGGCACATCACCATATACCTATCAAGAGTCTATATTTAATTTTTATTTGTTATCGTAACCATCAACTAACGAGATAAATAGATAGTATTTTAATAAAATTCGTTAATTAACAAATCGTTTCGACTATTTATAATTTGTAAATTATTAAAAATCATTTTGTCAAACTGTCTTCAAGATCTCACTTTCATTCATCAGAAAACCCAAAGAAACAAACAAAAGTAATGGGAAATGATTAATTAACACTTTTATTACGACTCTTTATTTATACCCTACACCACCACATTGGGAAGGATATGTTGAATTTGTGTTGATGTTTGTAACGCCCAGAAATATTGGTTCAACACCCACCTTAAAATATACCGATCGAGTCAGAATCACTTTCTGAGTCGATTTACCGATGTCTGTCCGTCCGTCTGGCTAACTGGCTGGCTGTCCATGTAAAGCTTGTGCGCAGAGTACAGGTCACAATTTTGAAGATATTTCGATAAAATTTGGTACGTGATATTTCTTAGGCCCAAGGATGGATGGCATTGAAACTGGTGGAAATCGGTTCATTATTTCACCCCATACAAATGTCCTCTCGAAATTGGGGTTTACCGATCATAAATGTTTGAATTATGCAAGGAACTAAACAAATTGCATCACAAATGAGTGGTAAATGAAGCCAAATTACATCTATAAATGTTGTGCAGATCGGTCCATAATTAGTCGTAGCTCCAATATAAGACCCACTTCCGAAAATCACTTTAACGATCATAAATGTCTTAAAAATGTTGGTATCCAAGAAAATTCGACACAAATAAGTTTCATATATACAGAAAAAATGACACCTAATTGTGTAATGGTCGGTCCATAATTAGTCGAAACTCCCATATAAGACCCCCTCCATAATTCACTTTAACCTCCATAAATCTTTTAAAAGTATTTATATCGAGATAAAGTTTAACATACACAATATTTATATTCCCAGAAATCATGAAATTATATCTGCCATAAAACGCCCATTGCTGAAAACCTGTTTTATACATATACTGGGTGTAGGGTGTTATATGGTCGGGCTTGACTTCCTTATTTGTTTTTAGTTTAATAAAAATATTTATTTTCGTATGTATTACTGTTTTATCATAAATATTTTACAAGAAATTGCAGCAATTTACGAAGGCTTTGAAATGCAACACGCTTCTCTTAAGATACGCAGTAACGGGCACAATTAAAAAAAAAATAAAACACACTCAAAGTAAAAACAAATTCAATAAACAATTTTAGTGTCTTACGTGGTTAGTTTGAGGCTAATCTGAAAACATTTGCTCAGAATAATTTTAAGATAATATTTTTTAATATTTCAGCCATTTATTTTGATATTTATTCTTTTAAGTGCTCGTTTAGAAAATCCAAAATTTGTGATTTATTTATATAAACGTGTGACTTCAAATACATAAATGTATCTAAATAAGTCTTGTTGAAAACGTTTGTTTTGAATGGGCATTATCCTAAGCAACAAATATTTTCAAATACTTTTCATAAAATTTGTACAAACCAAATTAATTTAACTCAAACCATCTGCAGTTTTGGTATTTTATAGCGTTTTGGTTATAAATAGTTGGTGTCACTGATTTCAAATGTAATTGCTAATGAATCCTACCCCTCGTGTATACAAAAAATATAAACAAGTAAGAAAGTATAGTCAGTCAAGCCCGACGATATAGTTCCCTACACCCAGTATAACAGGTTTTCAGAAATGTGCTCTATATAGGAGCTATGACCTATTATGGACGGATCATCCAAAAAGTGACATGACTTCTGGGAATATAAATATTCTTTGTGTTAAAGTTTATCTCTATGTAAATACTTATAAAAGATTTATAGATGTTAAAGTTTTCGAAGCCTTATATGGGAGCAATGACTTATTATGGACCGATCATCACAAAATTTGGCCAAACGATGTTTGTACTCGTATATATGATTTAAGAGAGTTATGCTCTTTTGATGAGATCAGGCTTCATGTCAAACATTTATGACCTTTAAGCCCCTATTTCGGGAGGATATTTGTATGGGGTTAGGTGAAATAATGGACGGATTACAACCAGTTTCAATTCCAAGTGTACTTGGTCCAAATAATATCATGTACCAAATTTTATTGAAATATCTTGAAAATTGCGATTGTAAGATTCTCAAGTTTTCTTAGATAAATTATATATCATTCTAAAGATCTCAGTTTCTTCTTTCCAAATCCAGTAAGAAATTGAAAATCAGATCATTATCAACAAAATTACAGGCTTATAAGTGCGCAAAGATACAAAAACCGGTTTTTTAACCGTAAATCCGGATTTTGGAGGTGCCCGGCTTTTTTCACTATTGGAATCTTGTTTTACTCGACAAGCCCTACAAGAAAAATAATATCCGGTACCAGGTTTTTCTATTTCATTCAATTTTGTATCACTGTGTTATATGTTTATATGCTGAAGAGATCACATATCACAAAAAAAAAATTCTGATAGCTTTGCGTCAGGTCTGAAAGGCATATGGGAGCTATATCCAATTATTGATTGATCCTTATAAAATTCGGCACACAGAATTTTATATATATGTATGTATGTATGTATCATGTCGAATTTCAACAAAATATTGGTATATTTAAGATAGATATAAGTATTTAAGTAATTTTCGGAAGTGGACCTTATATGGAGGATATGGCCAAATATGGATCTAAATTTACAAAAGCCAACAATTTTATTTTGGCATATATGTATATACATGCAAATATGCAACATTTTGAAGCGCTACCGTTATTTACAACAGACTTATACGTATTTAGTGAATTTCTGAAGTGGACTTTGTATTGGAGCAATTGTCAAACAGTGACCGAACTACTCAAATTTTCGTTTTGTGATTTATTTGCATATGAAACTTAGTTTTGCTGAATTTTGTATTGATATTGGAATTTTATAGGCATTTATGTAACAATGAGCCATATTTCGGGAAGATATTTGCATGGGGGCTATGAAAAATGATGGACCTATTCTTGCTATTTTTGTCATAGTTTGTCTGTAATATATCTAAAAAAAATAGCAAAAAACTGTTTAAAAATGTTACACACTTTGGTCCATAACTCTGGTTCGCCTGAACCGATTTTGATAATTTTCAATACCAATCTGCATAGGAGAATTACATATTTTGGAGGTGAGAGTGTTTTACACAGACAGACAGACGGACAGACAGACACACATAGCTTAATCCACTTAGACTTCTATAAGGATCAAGAATATATATACTTTGCTGGGTCTCATATGAATATTTATCAGTGTTACACACGGAATGACAAGCTTATACGACCACTTATGGTGGTGGACGGTATAACAATGTTTGTATACAAGTTATGTAAAACATTTTTAATTTTTTCAAATTTTAAAATTACGGGTTTTTATTAGCATCTGTGTTCGGTAATGGCTTTTGAGAACAATCTCTCAATAGTTCTAATTGAAATTGCAATGCTGTAACTAGACTAATAGAAATGGAATTATAAATGTTCTGTCTCTATAGAAGACACGTAGAGATACAAAATACTTTACCAAGTTTAACATCACAACAAATAGATGAGCTAAAATCTCAGTAAATTATATGAATATGAAATGCAATATCAGAATTCTTGATGAAATAACTATAATATTGTTTAAACTTAACATATGTGTATCTGATATCTCTACTGATATCGACGTAAAATTGAGATGGTACCTACATACATATGTATGTATGTAGTATAAAACTTATTGGATTAAATACGAGAAACACACGAGTATATATTTTGTCAATATTGATTGTATTAAGGAAAAATATTGTTTAACATAATTTAAAGATTGTGTTGGAAATTTCTGAAGCATTTTACAACTGACGCTTTTAAAAAATAGTTGTGTCAGTATAAAATTTTATTTTTTGAAGGGCCAGCGCCGCCCATGCCTGCAATAACCAATCGATTACTTATATTAACGGGTGTTAACCAAAAAAACCCTACCAACTTACACAGTTAATGGCTGCCTTAAGCTAGATTTACACGATTTAAATTTTCTTCAAAATGTCTCTTCGAAATGCTTCAAACTCGTTAAACAGCAAAATTTCTTCGAAATGTATTTATTTACTGAATGAAAATTTTTCCTCTTGCGAGTATTAATTGTAAAAATTTTTTATAAAATTTTTTATTCAAAGGTTTACTTCTAGTTGAACATAAAAACTTATTTGAAATTTCAAAAAATTTTATAAAAAAGTATGTATTTAATAACTATTAATAACTATTTCAATCCTGCAAATCTAGCTTTATTTAATAAAGTAGTTGTATTTTCAAGTGCAAGTGGTGTAGTTTTAAAGATTTGTTGTATGAATTTTTATATCAACCTCCAAAAAGATGGGAGTATATTAAGTTTGTCATTCTGTTTGTAGTACATCGAAATAATGGTCGTAGAACCAAAGAGTCTATATATTCTAGGTCCTTCGCCACTTAAGATTCTAAGATGCTCCAGCCATGTCCGTCCGTCTGCTGAAGGAACGGTAGAGCTTCGACAATGGGCAACATTAGTACAGTAGGATCTGAGTTATAGCTCAAAGTTTCAGACTACCTTGATATTTTTCAGATATTTTTTTTCTATTTTCTTCAAATATAATGCAGATAATATCATGAAATTTTGCACACTTTATTTTATTTTGATATCAGTCCACGACTTCTCATATCCCCCATACATATGTCTTCCCGGAATATGGTTTTATGGTATATAAATGTCTATAGAACAGCAGAGTCCATACACAATTCAGCAAAAATAATTTTCACGCACCGAGAAATATCAAAACAGTGGCTGAAAATCGTTTTTCATTGGCCAAAAGTCGATTTTTTTTTGTTACCGATTTTTAAAATTTTTACACCTTTTTGGAGCTAATATATCCATATTAAGGTAGCCAAAAAATTAGGTTAAACTATTAATAATTGTGGGCGTGGCATGCTGTCAAACTCAACTGTTTTTTTTTTAATTTCAGAAAAAGGTGTTTTTTAATTGTTTTTTGTCAAAAATAAATGGTTACTACTCGCAAGCTATCATCGATAATGGCCTGCGGTCTTTTTTATAATGTTGGTAGGATTATAGTATTTAGTTGTTGTAAGTGGTTACCGCTCTAGCGTTTAATATTAGGGGCGTTCTGAAATATTTATGAAACTACTATATTTTTCTGAAATTTAAACTTTAGTGGAATAGAACTTCTAGGGAACAAAAGGGAACAAGAAACGTGTACCACCCGAAGAAAGGTGAAAGTGTCTTCTTTAACCCTATATATACTTTTGCACCCGCCACGACCCGCCGGTAGAACACTTTTTTAATTTTAATGAAATTACTCTAAAAAAATTCAATTTACGATAATTTAAACAGCTTTTTTAACAGTTACTCGTATACAATGGTGTATTAAATTTTCACTTTTTCGCCTAAAGGTTTATGTTTCTTTACTTTAGACTACGTAAAACTAAAATAATTAAATATAATACCTGGGAAAGGGTTTTATGGCTTTGTTTTGATTAGCAAAAAAATAAGTCATACAAATATCACAATAGGTTCTACAGTAAACATATGATCTCTTTCTAATATACCTGTTATCAAATGTTAGGGTCAACCAAAGTCATAAACAATTTTATAATAATAATCGCGACATTAAACCACTAAAGAAAAAAACCCAATATGGGCGAGATACTAATTAGTTTTACCTGATATTAACCCTTTCGGCCGCACTTGAATTTAGCTGTGACTACCAAGAGCATCACATATTTTTTCATGACTTTTTACTGTGGATCAAATGATGACTTATGGAACATATACTAAAAATCAGTTATGATTTGGATTTCGGGTCTTCAGGATCCATAAGAAACAATGGAACCAACAAAGAGTTAAGAAGTTCAAAAAAGAAACATGTTCAACATGAATATCGCAAATTTTACCGCACGAAGATTCTTTTCAGATCCAGAAACAGCATCTGAAATAACAGGAGTGGATTTAAACCTTATTTTCAGATTTAAAATAATCCTAGAATTACTTGCGTGCAATGAAGAAATTGACGCTAGACAATTTGGAGATTATGCTAAGGAAACTGCAAAAATATATACAACCAACTACCCATGGAGAAATATATCTGCAAGAGTCCACAAAATCCTTTATCATGGAGAAGATATCATTGGAGAGCTATCAGAGGAGGCTCAGGAAAAAAGAAACAAGGATTACAGATTTGATAGAGAGCACAATACTAGAAAAATTTCACGAAATTCCACAAATGAAGATCTATTTAATATATTATTGGCAACATCAGATCCGTTCATATCCAATATTCGAAATCAATGGAAAGTGGAACATCGGGATTTAGATGAAGAAGCCAAAAAACTACTAAAGAACAGAAATAGCGCAGAACAAAATATAGAATATTTGCAATCAATATTTGTTTCAAATTAATAATAATTATAATTGCCTTCATTGTTATTTAAGTACGAAAAACATAGTATTAGTAAATAATTCTTTAAAAAAAAACCGACTTCAAAATTTCGGCCAAATAAAATGTTGGATTAATTTTCAAAAATGTTTAATATAACTAATGTTGTTGCACTTTTTTGATTGAAAGAAAGAATTTTGAAAATCTTGTTAATCTTCTAAAAAATCGGTTTATGCTAAATCTATAAAGTTTTCCCATTAACAGAGCTAAATTTTGACACCCATATTCGATATATTCTTAAAAATCGGTTTATGCTATATATCCCCGATATATCTCAATCAATTTCTGAAATTTTCATTTTTTTTTACCTTAAATATATTTTTCTGCAAGCCATATCTTCCAAATAAAAAAATTATTTTTAAAATTGATTCATAAATCACGAAGTTATTCAACAATTTATAAGAGAAGCACAGAAAAAATATAGATAACGGTAAATAAAAAACCGTATGTCCGTCCGATCTTCATAAAAATTAAATGGGACCCACCTGCAAGCAAACCCTTTCAAACAAAAAAAGAATTTTTAAAATTGGTTCAGAAATGGTTATCGTGGAACAAACATAAAAAAGCAACATACCATTCGAATTGATAAGCTCCTCCTTTTTGAAGTCGGTTAAAAATAATAATAAATAGAACCTACTATTGTTACAAATGCTAATAAAATCTATTGCAGTTTTTATTTTTAAAATGTTTTTTAAAATTATCAAATCTGACAGCAAAAAAAAATAAATTTTTCTGTAGTAACATCAAAATCTCCAGTGAATTTTACTATTTTTTTTAGTGTAAACATTTTTTTGAGTGTAAAAATTTTTTTGAGTGTAACATTAAAAAAATTCCATTATCACCAAAAATAATTATAATTATTATTAAGTTCCAAATATTAAATTTTTTAATATGTAAATAAAAAAAATAAAACCATATTTCACTCCAAAATTTAAAAAAAATCAAAAGTTCAACTTTGACCTAGAAGTCCTTAAAAAGTCATCAATCAATTTTAATGTAATTACAACTGAGCCAAGCTGAACTAAATATCTATCCATTAAAAAAAAATTACTTCAATATTTTGATCGGTTCAAAAGTTACAGAATTTTGGCCAATGAAAAACGATTTTCAGCCACTGTGCGTCGGTCCACATATTGACATAGCCTCATACAAAGTTCATTTCCGAAAATCATTTAAATGGGCATAAATCTTTTATAAAAATGACTACCAAGTTGAAATTTAACAGAAATAATCCATGTATACGAGTTCATATAAATCGACGTACCAAATGTTATTGTTTATGCGAGTGCAAGTACAAAAAATTCATTTACAACTTTAATTTCATCAAATACATAATTGAGTATGTGAACTTGATTACAACAACAGTAATAGCTAATTTCGATATCACACTTGTGAGAACAAAAAAACACCTGTAAATTCGCAAGAGAAAGTGTTTAGTTTTAAATGCCTTTTTCTCGTCTTCGAATGATAATTTGTGTCTGACATTTACAACCTTTTTCTACTCGACGGTTTTATCACTTCTTCAGTTCAGTATGTAAGTATTATGAGTGTATTATACATACAATATGTATACAAAAAAAGTTTGTCACTCAAGCGATTTAGAAGATAGTTTACTTGCTGTATAAACTATTTATGCAAATTAGGGGAGTTCCGCTTGCATGGAGTCAATAAAATTTGTCACTGAGGTCAACTGAAATTAAAGATTACTACATTTAAGATGTGCTAGTAATAACCAACTAGGATCGAATAATTTTTATTAGTAATATGGTAATGTCCTGAAATGTATGGGAGCATGGAGCATATTATTGCTTTTCTATTGTAGAAATTTAATTGTTTCACTCTCAAATAAAATGTTATTAGAGAACGGCGTATTCTCTGATGCAATCAAGGCTCATAAAGAGCCAAAGAAACAAAACCGAAATAATAGAATATCAGATAATTATTTATAGTTATTCCAAGCTACAATAAAATTCCATTATTATAATTCCTTAATATTATAATTACTTAGATTTAGATTCGTCGACAATGTTCCAAATTGAGAGCCCCGATAGTCCTGGACTATCAGTCAGAGGGTTATGGGTTCGCTTCCCGTCAAAGACTCTGGGTGTTTTAGCAGTTTGTGTTTGTTTAAAAAATATAAAACAAAAGCAAGAAATTCAATCAAATCTTTCTTTGTGTGCCAATTTTGGTTGATTTGTGGACAAAAGATATTTGTACCTACATATGTATGTACATATATATTTTTATTTTTCCGGGTATTTATGCAAACGGGAAATAAAAAAAACTAATAACAATAGTTTTTAGAAAAAAAAGATATTTATTTTTATTAAAATACCTTCGACTTTGCCTTGAAATAAATTTTTAATTACATGGTTAGTTACAGACATTCCTTAAATGAGTTAATTAATATTTTTTCCAAATACAAAATAATTATTGGTTAGCAGCCACCGATTCTTTCATTTCTTCCATTCACAATAACCTTAAATTAATAACAGCAATACATACTTTGAATAGAGACGTTATTGTATTGTGTTTATACCCTACACCACAATAGTGGGGAGGGTATACTGGATTTGTGCTGATGTTTGTAACGCTCAGAAATATTGGTCCAACACCCACCTTAACGTATATCGATCGACTCAGAATCTAACTAAGAATCAGATTTAACGATGTCCGCCCGTCCGTCTGGCTGGCTGGCTGTCCATGTAAAGTTTGTGCGCAGAGTGCAGGTCGCAATTTTGAAGATATATCAATAAAATTTGGTACATGATATTTTTTCGTTCCAAGGACGGATGGGATTGCAACTGGAGGAAATCGGTCCATTATTTCACCTGGCCCCTATACAAATGTCCTCCCGAAATTGGGGTTTACCGATCATAAATGTTTCAATTATGCAAGTATCCAAACAGATTTCATCACAAATGAGTGGTAAATGAAGCCAAATTACATCTATGCAGATCGCTCTATAATTAGTCGTAGCTCCCATATAAGACCCACTTCCGAAAATCCCTTTAACGACCATAAATTTCTTAAAAAAAAACCGACACAAATAAGTTTCTTATATACAGAAAAAATGACACCTAATTGTGTAATGATCGGTCCATAACACTGTGACACAAAATCAAACTTTTCGAATCCGAATGGGATGAGACCAAATACAAATGATAGCTGACATTGTCCATAACAAAACCTCCAAGGGATTTTTTTGGTTCAGTGCTAGAATTTTTTTTACACGCATTTGAAATTTGTGATTTTGGAACCCTGGCTAACGAGAAAAACTCATTACAATTTTGATAAAATAATGGCTATATATTTCTACTATCAGGGAGAAATGTGATATATTTATGTTTATGGGGTCGGGGAATCCATTTTTGATATTATGTTTACCTAAAAATAACGCTAGGTGGCGCTGTCATACAATATGCGTTATTATTTGTAGACTTTCATAGAAAAAACGGTGCATTTGCTTTCTTGAGGCTGAATAATCAATATCAAAAACTTGATTGGGAAAAGAGAAACGATATTCGTATTGGAACAGCTAATGTTACCCATGAGGCTCTAGTACCAGCAGATAAAGTATTGCTCCCACCGCTTCATATAAAATTGGGTATTGTCAAAAATTTTGTAAAAGTGTTTTCAGCAGATGGACCAGCTTTTACTACATTAAGATCTATATTTCCACGACTCAGTGCTAGCAAAGTAAAAGAAGGTATTGTATACAAATAATAATGATTTTAAAAAAATGAATTTACAATATTTTTTTCTAATTTTACAGGTATGTTTAATGGTCCAGACATTAGAAGATTGATGAAAAATAGTGATTTTGATAATTCGTTAAATCAAAATGAGTTAATTGCATGGAATTCAATTAAGGACGTTATTGGAAATGTTCTTGGTAGAAAAGGAGAAGCAGACAGTTCACAAAGAGTAAAACGTCTCTTACAGGCCTTTGAGGAACTAGGAGTAAACATGTCCTTAAAAATTCATTTTCTCCATCAACATATGGATTGGTTTGAAAACCAACTTTCAACCGAATCAGATGAGCAATGAGAACGTTTTCATCAAGTGGCTTTAACAATGGAAACCAGGTATAGAGGAAAAAAACTAGACGCTATGTTAGGTGATTTATGCTGGTGGTTAAAGAGAATCACAGATGAAGACAATAGTGACGAAGAGCAAGAACTAGATACATATATACACAGATCCACAACCCTCTACTTCTTCAAACAATACAAACTGACAGTTATACTATAGCTGCAGATCCAAAATGATATAATAGATATAATAAGTTATAATTCATTTTAATAAAACATTTTTTGTAATAGAAAATAGGTAATTCCAATAAAAACTAAGTTTTTCCATGAAAACAGCATTTTTTTTTAAAGAAACGTACTGGCAATAATAAAATGTACTTTGTAAAATCATTATAATTATATTTTAAAATAAATCCAACAACAAAAATTGATTATTCAGCCTCAAGAAAGCATATGCACCATTTTTTCTATGAAAGTCTACAAATAATAACGCAAATTGTATGACAGCGCCACCTAGCGTTAGTTTTAGGTAAAACATAATATCAAAAATGGATTCCCCGAACCCATAAACATAAATATATCACATTTCTCCCGGATAGTAAAAATATATAGCCATTATTTTATCAAAATTGTAATGAGTTTTTCTTGTTAGCCAGGGTTCCAAATGCTTGTAAAAAAAATTCTAGCACTGAACCAAAAAAATCCCTTGGAGGTTTTGTTATGGACAATGTCAGCTATCATTTGTATTTGGTCTCATCCCATTCGGATTTTGGTTGTTGCACTGTGTAATTAGTCGAAACTCCCATATAAAACCCTCTCGTAATTCACTTTAACCTTCATAAATCTTTTAAAAGTATTTATATCGAGATAAAGTTTAACACATACATATAATATTTATATTCACAGAAATCATGGAGCTAAATTTTTGGATAATCAGTCCATAATAAGTAATATCTGTCATATAGCGCTCGGTTTTGAAAAACTGTTTTATACATATACTGGGTGTAGGGTATTATATGGTCGGGCTTGACCGACTATACTTTCCTACTTGTTTTATATTGTAAATTAATGGAGTTAACAAAAAAATGCTTCTTTTGCGTGTCTGAATTTGATACACATGTTATGGCCCATTAACCAACGTTAAAGTTTCAATAATATTCTTATTATTATTATATATTTGTTTAACTTCATTTCGAAAACATTTAAACACACATTTGTTTAAAAGAAAAAGCTAGAGTTTTCTCTCAACAGAAACTATTTTTAATATATTAATATTATTTAAATTTAAGACATTCTTAAGTACTAATTATACGAATCTTAGCCTAGTATAGTAGGCATGCGTATGTGACGTTGCGCACTGGGTTTTATCTCTAATGTTTGTAAAATTCTAAAGGTACAAAGGTGGTATTTTGCGAACTTAAAAAATAATACGGGTATTTTATGAAGAAATATGTTGGTTTCGTTGTGTTTTAAAGGTTTTTTTTTGTGAGCCAGCTAGAGTTGTCGGGCAATAATAGTTAACGACTCCGATATCCAGATCACTTCCAGTTAAAAGTTGAAAAAAGTTCCAAATCATTCCCCCAATATTTACTCAATCACTTATTATGCATTTAAAACCGAAAAGCTGCAGTATTTTAAAGTATTTTGAAATTTTTTTGAATTCCAATATGATTACGTTTCAATTTTTAAGAAAATTCGGAAAAATTATAATTTTTAAACACAAATCATTTTGGAAAACGCTATTCTTTTACAGGTTTAAAAGATTCAATAAATAAAAGATTCGACCTTATTTTAATAATCATGAAATCTTGTCAATCCTTACACGGGGACCATACCTTAAGGAGAATGCGACAACACAAATTTTACCACACGGAGATGTATGAAAAACAAGGATCTAATTTCTTATCTATACAATGCAAAAATATTGACCTTCATAAATTTCGTTTTACAATGTTAACATTAAAAAATTTACAATATACATACATATGTTTTAAAAACTTACATACACTGCCCAATCATGAATAAAAATTCCGCCAATTTCCCCCATTTTTCCTAATCAAATTCAATGTTAAAAAAATAAAAAGGGAAAAAACTCCCGCGGATTTTTTATTCATGATTGGGCCGATAATAAATTATATAAACTATGTACATATTTGAACAGTAATGTAAAGCGTGATCCATTTCGAGGTTCCCTACTTTTTTAAAGAAAAAAACACAGAAAATTCAAATTTAATGGGGAATGTTTATTATTATTTGAAAGAACACTCTTTAGCATTTATTTTTTACTGATTATGTCTATCAAATGTTGGCCGTTGCTACGTCGCAGATGGTCTATCCGTTGAGTCCAATCTTCGATGACTCGTTCGAGCATTTCACTCGATCTTGGTGGCCAATCGGCCGGCTTAAAACGTGAAATTATTACTCAAGAGCCCATAGAGCGAACCGATGTCACTTGGGAAGGTCGAGCGGCTTCAGTTGTTGCACAAGCTGTATTTTGTACGCTTTCAATTTAAGATCTAGACGTAAAATGAGCCAAGTCGTTCCATACGTCAGTCCGAGTTGCTGCGAACGGCGCCGAATTGGCTCTCCACGGTCTTCGTGTACACTCTCAGCTACGGCCGCTATATTTTTTTCACAGCATGCTGGAAGTGGTCTATTCGGTCGAATATTATCCAATAATGAATGCTGGCTCTCAAAGTGGGTGATGGTGTTGCAAATAGTACGCTCAGTAGGCCGATTATGTTGACCATAACTTGAGCGAAGTACACAAAACACATTCATCACAGAACGCGTAAGCCTTTCCATTATGAAATGCCAAACAATACTAAACAAACATGACAGCATGACACGACTCACACGTGAGCTGCCAAAAAAAGGCTAATGAAAAAAGTATCTTTACTATATTTTGAAATTGCGCGTGTACAATAATAAATACAATACTCGTAATAAAAAATAACATAATAAGATTTCCAATTTGTCATAAAGATTTAATTAATTATTAAAAATCTTTTTGTTTTTTTCTTTTCAGAAATTAAATTGAATTTTTTTTTTAAATTTTCAATAAAACTAAGGCAAACAAAAAATAATAGAAATAAAAACTAAAGAGCATTTGAGCTGTTAATTGGTCATGACCATTCGAATTTAATGACAGAAGTCTAAGACTATTAATTTTGTTAAGTATTATTATCTATATAAATGTTGTCGTTCCTTGTTAGCTGTTTGTGGAAAGACTTTCTTTATTGTCTTAATTATCACTTTTGTCGTAAATCTATTGAGTGAATAAAAACAAATAACGACACAAACAAATTAACGAAATATATGTACATATGTAGGTAATTTTGTAAAACAAGAAAGTTAGGAATTTAATCAACTTGAAAATAGTACGTTTAGCATTCGAACAAATACATTAATTATGATTAGACAAATGCCCGTGGTTTAATATTACTGCTCTTTTTAAAAAAAAATAATTTTAGTAAAAATTAAATAATGTCACACTGATATTTTAGGAAATTAAACTGTTTGCAAATTACAAATTATTGGACCGAAAAGTGTTACCTAGATTAGGAGAAGGTGCATCAAAGATAGCAGCACGATATACAACCAAATTGAATTTATGGTTCATTGTAGCATTGTTAGTTATGTCTAACTTTGACTCAGTAGTTATGGGTCACATTATGATTTTGCATAAATAAACGGACAATAATTTTCATACATTTTAATTCTGATCAATAAAGTTTTGTTTATATGCTCTTGTAATTTTTATGTGGTGGAGACCACATGTGCTGAAGGGAATGACAAGTAGAGCCATGTCCGTCTGTATGTCTGTTTAAAACACTCTCACGCTTAAAACATGCCACCAAAATTAGCAAAGTTTATTAAAATTCTTTTTTAATTCTTTTCTCAGTTTGGTCTTGAGAATTACGAGGGCGGTTCGGAAACTTCTTAGCCTAGAGAAGAAAGCGCCGTATAAACAGAATAACGTTAAGTGTTTTGGAAACTTCCATCTGTGCTATGAACACATGTTAAATTTCTTTTCGATCTGGCTACTCCTTCATATAGAAACAGGTGTTCAAAATAGACGCATCCGCGATATTTTTACAATTAAAAAATTAAAAATTTGTGATGTCATCAAATATTTAAATAACAAAGGTTTACAGGGACAAGAAATTCATAATGATATGGTGAATGTGTTAGGTGAAAGTTCTCCTTCATATGCAACAGTAAAAATTGGGTTGCTGAATTTAAACGTGGTCGTACAAGCATTGAGGATGAACCACGTAGTGGACGTCCAAAAACAGCAACAACAACAGAAATAGTAGCCAAAATGCATAATATGGTATTAAATGATCGACGAAATCGAAATAGCTAATATCATGGGCATCTCAAATGATCGAGGCCATTTAATTTTGCATGAAGAACTACAGATGAAAAAGCATTCGTTAACAGTCGACCAAAAACGCAAAAGAAAGAAAATTTCTCAAACGTCGTTTCATAACTGTTGATCAGAGTAAAGAATATATAATTTTTATCATCTAGCGAGCCCGATTAATAGCTCCTGGAGCTGTTACTGTTGGATAGGATTTAGAACTATCACCCAAAAAGATAAAAGGAGGACTTTACTGTAAGCGCAGCTTTATGGCAACTAATTCTGGTTCTGTCAAGACTTGCACAAAGCAGGTGCTTTTTTTAGTTGAACTTTTTCTATAAACCAATTGTTTTGTTGGTTCATAGATTGAATTGTCCGGACGCTGCAGTTATCCTCGTTTTCCAAAATTCCGATTTGGTTTTGAGAACTCTGTTTGATTCTTTAGATTTTCCGGAAGGTTGAGCTTTTTTCCCAACAAGCTCTTCATATCGTGCAAGACAATTGAAATTTGAACATTTAGTATTCATCGGGTACAAACAAACCTTAAAAATGGCATAACTGTGGAACGGTGAGAGCAAATTCAAAAATTATTTCCTCTTTTAATAATTGCAAAGCGTTATTTACTAAATTTAGGGAAACATTATGAAAAATTGTAAAAACTTATAGTTTTTGCACACAAAAATAAAGCTTGACAATTTTTCTTTCAACTTGTTTCCTCAAATGTAAAGAATATCGTGGATTTTGACAAAGATATGAAGAAAACTCAAAAAAAAAAAGCCAGCTAAGCAAATTTTAGTTGTGCGACCTTGAAACCTTTTCCGAAAAACTTAAAAAAAAAATCTCAAAAACACTTTACCCTATAAGCTTTCAAATTATGCTTGAGCACCCATGAACATTTTTTTGGGACAACCTAATATACATATATGTATATATTCTGGGTCGTTATAAAAGTGTGATTTATACTCGACGGAAATTCGGTAAATCTGTCAAATATATAACAAAATTAAATGACTTTTTATAAATATCGGTATCAAGTTGAAATTCCACATCTATAATCCTCAACTATGTATATACAAAAATCGCAGTACCGAATTGAATGAAGATTTGCTCATTGAAAGCCATAAAACACATGAATCTACATATAAATATAAATATCGATATCGAAACACAATTTTACACTGATCTATCGTATAATTTTACTGGATTTTGTGACAATCAGACGATGTATACATATAATTTTTATAAAATTCTACCTACCTCTTATAATATAAACAATGTTCATCTGTATACTGAAGGTGATAAAAATTTCCCCAAACATTCAAAAGATATGACAAACTTTCTTAAGACATATCACTATACATAGTTTGTTATCAATAACATTTTAGTGGATGAATCTAGAATCTAGATGAAATTTACTACTAAAATTACCAAATTAATTTTTCTATATTGAATGTTTAAAAATCGGTATTAGTATTCGTTTATATAGGAGTATATAAAATGTGCTGAGAAAGAAATCTGAGTAATGCTTTTTTGAACATACATATGTATGTAACTTCAGATCTTATCGGGTTCGACACAACTTAATTATATTGCAAATTGTAGTGAAATTACATTCTATAGCGAAATACCCTGTATGTTAATGAGTTATAGAGCAAAATAGAAATATCGAAAAGAATTATTGAATCATCAAATTTGCTCATGTATATTCGTATATACATACATATTTGTATGTGGGTATGAGTATAAAAAATAAATAAATAAATGTTTACCCTGCAAATAACGCGACTAGTCCATACATGCATGTAAAGACTAGTCCAAAGAGGAGTAGGAGTACTCCAAAACTACTCCAAATATATGAAAAAAAGGTGGTCCATTAAACATTGCGATGTCCTAGGACTGGACCATATAGCCCATCGGAGTAGTCCCAAAACTACTCCATGGAGTACTCACGAGGGTTAGTTTTAAACAACAACAACAACTCAATATGCAATCGTGTTAACACGAAACCATGTCGTTTAACTACAAACTCTTGTTGCAGTCATGGACCATGTCGCATTACATTGGACCATGTTGTGAGTAGTCCATATCATCTAAAATGGATCACGTAGTCCAATATTATTTGCAGGGTAGATATTTCTGCACCTGTATTTGTATATGGTGCATATCTGTGAATATGTATTTTTAAGTTAATTTATTGGTTTGTTGTGTGAAATGAAAATCCCATCAAAATGAAAGCATTAATTTTGAATAATAAAAGACTGTGAATTGTTTATACTCTGCCTTTTATTTTATTTATTTTCTGTGTTGTTGTTTCATCGTTATAACAGATCTTCTTTAACTGGCATTTTTGTGTTTTACCGTTAAACCCGATAATTTGTTAAAGATAACAAAAAAAAAAACAATTTTTTAATTTTGGAAAAAAACCGACACTAATTCATAAAGAGTTTCGAACACTGAACACACATTTTTAAGACAATACAGCTTAAATCTAATCAATTAATTTAGTAATTAAATTGAAAATATTTTAACTCTTTATCTATTTTGAAAATAGTTTTAGGGTTTTAATGACTTTAATTTCGAATCAAATAAATGAAAGTATTTCACAGAAACCAAGCAAAAAGTAAAAAAGAAATACTCGATTTAAAGACTCTTTCTTCCAATAATTTTATATACTGTGTCCATTCATCGGACTATTATCTAGATTTTGTGGCAAAAATGTGTTTTAATTAAAAAAATATTCTCTTAAAATAATATTGCAAGAGAAAATGGGAAAAGTTTTAAAAGAAAATTGTTACAAAAAACCAAACAACCAAAAGTAGCAATAAAACAGTTTTAGATAATTAAATAAGTTAGAGTGCAATATTCGGCTGTGCCGAATCTTGAATACCCTCCACCTAAATATAATAAGAAATACAAACTACACTTACACTGGTTATAGGACGAGAATATTCTTATTCTGTGTTTTCTATTCAGATTTAGTGCAAATTTTGTTAGTATTTAATATATTGTTTGAAAAGCAATTTTACGACCAATATAATTTAATTAAATTTTTTTTACATTTTATCTAATTTTGACATTTATAATTGATGTAAATACCAATTCTTACCATAATTTACAGAGTTTGTTTGATTTTCATAACAATCTTGAGTGAATTTAACAATTTATAAAAGTTAAGAAACAAGTATAAAGAAGGGTAAGGTTATAAGGTGAGGGTTCTTTTGCTTGAATTCGATCTCAATAACATTATTTGTATGGTTGTTTGTCATACCTGGAAGTGGACTTAATTTGGGAGCTATTGGCAATTATTGACTGACAGCTACAAATTCCAGTAGCATATTTGCCATATAACCAATATTAGAATAATTTTTGAATTAAAATTTCTGATCTGTATAATATTAGACATTTTTGCGGGTTTATTTGTTTTTCGGAAATGGTTTTTATATGGCAGCTGTGACAAATCATGGGCCGATCTTCTTAAATTTCGGAACAAAGAATTTTATGCATACAATGATATCTCACGTCGAATTTCAACAAAAAAAGATATATTTAAGGTACATATTAGTATTAACATGAATTTCAGATGGGAGATATAGTCAAATTTGAACCGATATTCTTAAAATCCAAAAGTTTAGTTTTTGCATATATGTATGTAAATGCTTCATGTATGAGTATTGGAGTGATTTTCGGAATTGCGCTTCATATGTATGATAAATATGGTCAAATATGGACCGAAATTCACAAAATTCTGTAGTATGATTTTTGTGTATATGTAAATGATATATGTAAAGTTTTGAGTCGATAGCGATATTTATAAGATATATATAAAGATTAATGGTTTTTTCGGATGAACAATTATGGGCCGACCACCATAAAATTTACTAAAACAATTTATATACCAATATGGATTATTTATGTCGAATTTTAACCTGGTAATAATATTTATACCAGATTTATAAAGTGAACTTTGTATAGGGTCTATTGTCAAACATGGACCGCTTTCTTTTTACATGCAACTTATTTTTGCTGAATTTTATATTGATATTTAAATTATATAGGCATTTATGTATCTTTGAGTTTTATATCGGTAAGAAATTTGTATGGGAGCTATGAGAAATCATGTACCGATTCTTACTATTTTCCCTTACAGTTTCTTCTTTTATCATAGAAATACTAAGTTCCGTGGTTGTATCTACATAATATTTAAAAGAAAATTTATAAAAAAATAATATAAAATTTGTCTATAAAAATTTCACATATTGGTCCATAGTTCTGGTTTTACCGATTTTCAATACCAAACTTTCCCACAACATAAAAAAATATTTTTCTGGAAATTTCGTTAAGTAAAGTTATGTATTTTGGACGTAAGAGTGTTTTACACTGACGGACAGACAGACAGACGGACATAGCTCAATCGACTAGGAATTCCACAAGGATCATTATTATTCATATATACTTTGTTGGGTCTCAGATGAATATTAACAAAGTTTCACACGGAATGACAAACGTAATATATCTTAATTCACCACTTGTAGTAGAGGAGGGTATAAAAATACACAAACAAACATAAGACTAAAAAATGTACATTTGTATCTATAGATGAAGTATTTATACATTCATTCATATGTTTAGTATATGATTGTATTGTGTATACATACATACATACATATGTATGTATACATCTGTTTAAATTCATTGTTACAATCTCCCAACTTCAATCTTGACCATGTATCATGGTCTTTGGTTTAGAAAATTCATACACTGTAATTCATTGAAGTTGCTTTAAATTGTAATGCTTTTATTTATTAAAAAAAGAAATGAAAAATGTATTATAAGGTGGCCATATTTATTTTAGTTTTTATGAAATAAAATGCCACTTTTAGAATGATCCAATCTTTTAAGTGTATTTAATTTCTTATCATGAAATTGCAGTTAAATAAAATTATTTTTTTCATACACTTGACCTCGAGCTCGAACAATTTTATTTCTTGAAAATTATAACTTAAAGGTCGGATAAGAACAACACTAATTAAAAATTATTTTTGTTATTTATAAATATTCGTCATTATTTTTTTTAACTGGTTACTCTAAATTGTATTTACTTCATAACTAAAGATACAATAGAAAAAAAAATAACGCAAACAATCATCATAACTCCACATTACTCTCCAATGGACGTTACAATTTTGAAAACAACTTTTTAAAATGTTGCCACAACACTCTTGTTGTGATCATTCAACTAATTCAGTTAATAAACTGACGTGAATAATACCGCTCGTACGATTTACAATAGACACATGTAGTCCAGTCGTTGCAGCAAGTAACTGAAAATGATGTAGGAAAACGTGTGGAGAACTAAAAAGTAAAATAATAATGAAAACAATAAAAAACACAGATACAACGGTCAATTGAAAAATAAAATTAGCAGTAGTCTTACTAAGAAAACACTAAAAGGTGTCAGTTTAAAAGCTGCTTACTCATAAATTCAGAAACTCACTCGTTCGTACAGGTGCATAAATAGAGTCATTGAAATACAGTGACACACAAATGTAACAAATGTACATACAAACGAGTACTCGTGCAATGAAACATTTCATTAATTATGTACATACATATTATGCACTACTAAGTATGTATGTATGTATGTATGTATGTATATTAGGGAGTTCCTTATTTTGCACATTTTAGATTTTCAATGGAACCAAGGTCTAAAGTTATTCTGCGTAATTTAGCAGCCAAATGCTGAACATTTTGTTTCAAGTTTCATGTCTTAGGTTAAGGTAAAATACAATAATTTCAAAAATTATTTAAAAAAAAATCTAATTAAAAATTGTTTATTTACCCATACATATACGAGTATGTTAAAATATAAAAATTATCTGATAACTTACTCGTAAAGTCGCAAATAAAGTTTTAAGAAAAGAATTAAATTTTAAAATTAAAGTACAAAATCCACGTTAAAAAGTTTAATTTTAATTAAATAATAGTGATTTTCACATGAAATTTAGAGAAATGTATAATAAATTTATTCGAGTCGAAAGATCAATCTTTATAATTAACCGTACATATCAGCAGGTATCTCACGAATAAGTCCCTATAGATATGAGCCTTAATATAACCCCAAAAAAACAGTCTAAAGGCGTTAAATCTTACGATTTAGGCAGCCAATTTACCGGTCCAAATAAACTGTTTACCGAACACGCCTCTCAATTGGGTCATTGTTTACCGTGCTGTGTGGCATGTGGCACCATCCTCTTGAAACCACATGTCAGCCAATTCACGCTCATTCATTTTGCGCAAAAAAAATTTGTAATTAACGCACGGTAGCGGTTATCCACAGCATCCTGTGCATTTTTGAGAATGCATTGGTAGTTGTTGCAGTGCTTCTGGCTGCTCTTAACACCAAATATTTGTAAACAAACGGGCTTAAATCGAAAACATAATGATGCCAAATTATCCGCAGTCTAATATTACCATGTAAATCAAGCGAATTGCTTCTCAGACGACGCTATTTATCATGTTTTTAAATTTTTATACGAAATAGTACAAATTACTAAATGCTAAAAAATGTATCAAAATTCACCAAATAAATGCAATACCAATGAGACCAATGGGTGCAAGTCATAGGAAATAAAATAATAAAATGTCTTATGTATTTCTAGAATGTTTATTACAAAAACAATTTTTATTAAACAAATAAGAAAGTAAGAAAACCAAGCCTGACCATATAATACCCTACACCTACAGTTTTTCAGAAATGAGAGCTATCACAAATTTTAAACCCATCGTTATAAAAATAGATGTCATCATTTCTGTATACAAATATGAAACTAATTTGTGTTGAATTCTATTTTTCATACCAACATTTTTGACTCGATAACAGATGTGTTCATTTTAAGGCAATCAAAATTTGTATTTTTAATCCACATTTAGTATTTACTAGAATATTTAATTTTCTTAAAATTGTTTTAAAATGTAAGATTTGTAGTATCTGGAAAAATCTATTGGTAAATGAAATACATACAATGAGATGTGCAACCTCTAAAAACTTTGTCCGATCTTGATAATATTGCATTTTTAAATGACGGTGTATAATTTTAGACCTTGGAAGAACCACTAGTAAGATCCACAAAGTACCACCCTAATGCATATGAATACTTACTTGCAAATATTGTCAAACTCTGACTCTACATGTGTCATTCACTGAGTGTGGCAATGACTATATTTAGTTAAAAAGCATTTGCAATGGTAATTTACACTTACTTCGATTTTGCCATTTACATTGTTGTTTCCATTGCTGCTCTATTAAGGGAATTTTAAAGTTTGGAAAATTAAAGTAAATATGGCATAATATTTAAAAAAACGGGTTTCATATAAAATGAATTTGAATCTTAAGATACTTCTAAATATTATGTATATTACCAGATCTTCTTTCAATATCACAATTTCTAGAATGACCATAACTAAATAAAGAATTTGTCCCAGAGCCGTTGCTTTTGCCAATCTGTAAGTAACTCAAGCAACCGGAGGATTTTAGAAATTTGATAATTATTTAGCGTACGTGTGAACAAACTGATGCCATTTGGCGTTGCTTGATTTCAAATAATTATTTGCAACCAAAGTTTAACTCTATTGTCATGGTTCAATGATATTGTTTGTACAAAATGTGATTTGCTGACTGGCTGGCGGGTTGCCTGACTGTATGTTTGACTGAACGTGTAGCGTAAATGATCTTGACGAAGATGATGTTAGTATGGCGATGAAAAGTTGTCTTGAATGAGAGCATCTGGAGTTTTATCTAACTAGCTATGCTCTACAAGTGTAAGCGCTTACGGCTTTGCTCACTCACACACTCGGCCAAATTGCTAGAAATTCTTCACTTAGCAAAGTTATTAACAACTTTGTTGCGTGTTGGCCATTTACAAAAGTTTGCTTTTGTTTCATTGTTTGTTTGTTTTCATTTGTCAGCTTGTAAGTCAGTTTAAGCGAAACACACAACTGATATTGGTCGACCGAATTTAGTCAGTTGGATTTGAATTTCTATGCAGTATCTATGAGCGTGTGTTTGTAGGTGTGTGCTTGGTTAGATTTGGCTTGGAGTTCATTCATTTGGTTTTGTGTTCAGCTCATCGACATTAGTGCGTGCGCCGTGGTTAAGAAAACAACGCATGTAACTTTAAATCGGTTTAATATTTATGTGGTTCGAACAAAATAGAAAAAGCTTTATGAAATCAATTTCAAAAAAGTTACGGTTAAATTCAAATCAAATCAAATATGTTTCTCGTAGATAAAAAATAAAATAGAGACTGAAAAGTTTATAAAAAAAACCCAAAATGAATGTGGCTATAAAGAAAGAAAATTAAATTTGATTTCAATCAAATCCCATCAAAATAAAAATAAAAATTATGAAATATTTAAACAATCATTTTGGCCAATTAAAACAATCTGGTGCATGTTTGAGGTAAATAAAGTTTTGAAGAGAAAAAATATGTGACAGGTTTTTAAACAAACAGCCATTGGCTACAAATTAAAAGTAAAATTAAAACAATCTTGTGTAATTTTAGCCGTTTTCTCATGAGTGAAGCTGTTGTATTTTTTCGGTTTAGCTTTACTAATTATTGCAAAAATCTATTAAATAAAAGCAAAAAATATAAAAATAGAGTGAAAGTAAATTATGAACTAAAAATTGTTCAAGAAAAAAATGCCATTTTAACAGTAAATAAATAAATCAATATATGCACTTGGATTCAAACATGTGTAAAATTGTTGAATAAGAAAAAGCTTACACTAAAGTTTAAAACAATTAGTTAAAGAAAACATAAAAAAGTTGCTAAATATGAAAGAAAACTAAACAAAAAATGCCACAATATTTTTTTTTTCAATTTTACATAAATCGAAAGCACTTTGCCACAAACATACGTTCAATTCATCAAGTACTTGTAAATGCAACCGTTTATTTTTTTTTTAATAAATAATTTATTTTCTTTATTATTTTTGTTTTGCAGTGCCCATCAACAAACAAATAACAAAATTTAACAACAAATTACCAGTTGGCATGTGAAATTAACAACTTGTAAAAACAAATCAAACAAAAAAAAATACTACCAACTACACAAGAATTCGCAATAAAGATTTTTCACGAATTTACTAAATGCATACAATAACAATAACAACAACAACAAAAACGTAATTAATTAAAAAATTTAACAACAAAATGTTTATTAGAAATCTTCATGTCTTCGGCATGAATTGAAAGCTTTAAACGAAACACTTGCAAAAGTTACATAAATAAAGAAATAAAATAAAAGTGTATAAAAAGTAAAACATAAGAAAAAATCATACAAAAACGTTATAAAGGTAATTAATTTCTTAAGAATGGTTACATGCAAATCAGATAATCAAGTTGTTGCTATACCAAAAATGAATGCAAGTCGTACACGTAAAACCAATGGTAGTAATTCATCTGGCACCCGTCTATTGGAGAGCGATCATCAGGAATCTTCGTCCAGTGTTAGCCGCAATTCGGTCTATAAATTAAAAATCGATTTAATGTTTGACGATACCAGGTATGTACGTTTTATTTGATTCATTTTGAATGTGTGTTTGTTAAAACATACGCCCATGTTCTGAAAAACGCTTAAAAACGCTAGAAATTTGGCGTTTTCAAACCGCTAGTGTATACTGAAGCGATCGGGCTTATTTTATTGAAACTGAACTTTAAACACAAAATTAAATGACGCACAATTTAAATTTAATATGTTTTCTTTTTATTTAAGCTAAAGCTTGTAACATTTTTCCACGATTTTAATTAAAAATATGCAATTTAAAAATGTTCTTTAAGTTTGTCAATTGTCTGTTTCAATTGTTTACTTTTGAACTAGCGATTTGTGCAAACAGCTGATCAACTTGATCTTCGAAAAGTAATGTAATGCAGTTTAATTTGAAATTTATTTATTTGTTTACGTTATTTTATGACAAAATGTCTGTTTCTATTGTTCGAACATAGCTTCGATAAATGGCAAAACGCTAGCAAATCGTAGCGATTGCAGAACAGGTCAAAATGCGTTTTACGTTTTTAAAACTCTATGCGATTTGAAAACGCTGCGTTTTTCAGAACATGGGCGATAAATATCACAATTCCTTTGAATAGCACGTCGCCAATTTGCGACAAGGGCCAGAAAACTATGTTTTGGCAAGTGAAAACAAATATCTACACATTTCATTCTCGAAAAAAAACGAACAAAATTTGTAAAAAAAAAAAACGCTTAAATAAAAATATGTAATGATTTTTCATAATTGAAAACATATCTACATCAGTTTCAACAGTAATTTAGAAAAAACAAACAATTGAAAATGATTGAAAACCCAATTGAAATTAAGATCTTCAATGTCAAATCCAAAATAAAAAACAATTCTAAATCTGATTTAACGATTCAAATTCGGAATAGAATAATCTAAAATGAGATTTTATAAAAAAACTTAAATTAAAATAAGATTTTCTATTCGAAATTCGGAATAGAAAAATGAAAATTTAGATTCTTAAGTTCAAATTCTGAAAAAAAAACTATTTTTCATAGTAAAAGTAAACATGCAGCAAACATTTTTTTACGTCTAGAAATATTATACATTTAATGATGTTTGTAACGCCCCAAAAATATTAGTCCAACACCCACCTTAAAGTATACCGATCGGGACAGAATCATTTTCTGAGTCGATTTAAACCTTGTACGCATATTACAGGCCGGAATTTTGAAGATATTTCAATAAAATTTGGTATATGATATTTTTGGCCTAAGGACGATTGGGATTGAAACTGATTGAAATAAGTTAATTATTTCACCAAGCCCACATACAAATGTCCTCCCGAAATAGGGCTTTATCGGTCATAAATGGTTGGTTTATGCACGTATCAAAACAAATTTCTCTAGATATAAGTTGTACATGAAGCCTAATCTCATCAGCAAATTTTGTGCAGATCGGTTCATAATTGACCACTTCGCAAAAATTCTTTTGAATTAAAAAATCATCTATGTAATATAAAACTTGAGCCTCATGATATATTAGTATCTTTTGATGTCATCTCATTGTTCACAAATATTCCGGTACACATTAAGAATATTATGGAAAAATGGCTAACAATAAAGAAATTTACAAACATTCCTAAGCCGACATTTTTAGTAATTTTGAAGTTCTGTCTAACGGATAATAATTACTTTGTTTATGGTAAAAAAATAACTAAACAGATATTTGGTATGCCAATGGGTAACCCGCTCTCTCCTACAATAGCGGATATTGTTCTTGATAATTTACTGGACGATGAAATAATGAAATTAAAAAATAAAAATATCAATATTAAATACATAGCAAAATATGTGGACGACATTTTCGCTATCAGGCGAACGAGTGGTACACGAGCGAATACGTAAACAAATGAGTTTCTATAATATACTCGTCTGACTTACGTTAGTTACCTTGGTAATATTGAGTTGTTATATTGCATTATTGCCAAGTTATTTAATTAGATATTTTGTTTACTTTTTTCATGTTATATTTCAATATCTTAATATTTTAGGGGCAACCCTAGAAACCAAAATAAAAACAGCTGAGTTTTTTTTTTACAATACAAAAATAATTTATGTGAACTGAAATTGCTATGAATTTTTTAATTTTGTAATAAATTGAATGAAAACTGTTTCAATTTATCGCAATTAACATTTAAATTGAAATGAAAATGTCAAAAAGTTGTTTACAAATAGTCAAAGTTTATATAAAAAAAAAACTTTAAAAAATTATTTTGTATTTGAAAAAGGAGTTTTTGTCGCCGTTTTATCTGCGTTAAATAGTTTAAAACTTTATTATATTAAATAGTGTGTTTGTTTTTGAGTTGTTTTGCTAAAAATGTAAGTATTTTTTGTAAGATAAATATTAAGATTCCACTTTAAAAGTGAATATTTTTTTGGGTGTAGAAAAATGCGTTGCTGCATCTTATGCCGTAAAAAATAACTGCAGTTTTATAGGTTTCTTAAGCCTCCGCAGAAGCTCCACTATATGTACTTTTTATAAGATTGTTAAAAGTCTTTTCCACATCAACTTCTGATGGCTTCTTGAGTGGCAGACACAATAATTTAGACATGATTTTCTTAAAAAAATTCTTCTGTTTTTGTTTGTTTTCTTTATTTTATGCCAGATGTTTTTGACAGTGACGAAAGTTTTTACACAAACAAAAATGCCGTCACTGTCAAAAAGTTTTTTTTTTATATAACTTTTTGGCATTTTCAAATTCACCATGAATAATCAGCTGGCGCTACGCTATCACCTAGTATTTAAATTCACCTTGGTAGAAACCATAAAAAAGATAGTCTCAAGGTGAATTTAAATACAAGGTGACAGCGTAGCGCCAGCTGATTATTCATGGTGAAATTGAAAATGTCAAACAGTTATATAAAAAAAAAACTTTTTGACAGTGACGAAGGTTTTTACATATAGAAAAATGCCTGTTGTTCTTGCCTTGTTGTAATTGTTGTAGCAATGCTGTCACCTAGTATTTAATTTCACCATGGATAGTCTTACGTTTTTACTCAAGAGAATTGACACTAGTGTTATAGAACCCCAAAACTAATTTTTGTACTCATTTGGGCGAAAAATTTGAGTCACTCGTTATTTAGAAGCATGCCATGAAATTGTCAATTTTGCCAATTTTAACTCAAAATAAACAAAAAAATTTAAAAAAAACTTAAATATTTTATTTCAAATTTACTTGCAACTTCTAATAATTTAATATATATCTTAAAATAACTAAATATAATACTTTTAAATAGTTAAACTTTTGTTCCAACATCTTCTTCCAGGCAAGTACATTCAATACCTATCTTCTTCTATTAAATCTTCTATATTTTTATTTTGGTTATACAAAAAATCCTTGTACCAAAGTAAAGCCTGGTTTTCACTCCAATCTTCACCAAACTGTTTTATTAAGAGATTTTCCACGTCTTTTTTTTTGTCGACGTTAATCCAACGGCTTGTTTTAATTTCATTCAGGCGAGAAATTGAAAAAGGTGTTTTTCCTCGTTTTAGCATATTAAAATTGGTATTCTGTTCTTCTGCGTATTCAAATTTAAAAGACTCGAAAGTTTTAATTAAACAATTTATTTTCCCATTTGTCAAAATATTTTTAAAAAAATTTATCTGTTTTATACTTTGAATATTTTCAATCTTTTTATAAATTAATTCAAGTTCTTTTATATTGAGAATACTCCAGTCCTTTCCCAACATTAAAACTTGACCATGACTAGAATAAATCTCAGAATACTCTTCTATTGTCGTTATAACAGAATGTTTTTTTAGGTCTTTTTCAATACGACCAAATACTCTCTATCAGCTGGTAAAAAATTATTGTGATATTTTGTAAATGGGAGGGTGATTTCGTTTGGAGCCAAAACAAAACAGTTCGAACTATATGAGAATTCTTGTTCTGACCGCCACATCCGTCACAAAAAAATCTTATAAAATTAATATCTTTTAAATTGACAGAATTTAAATAATGAAACAAGGCAGAACCAATTTCCGTAGATCCTCGACCAGTCTGGTTTTCAGTCCAACAATGCAAAAATTGTAAAAACCTAGTTGACGGGAGTAATAAGCTTCTTGAATAGGACATTTTGGCAACATTTGAACTTTTTGCATTTTCATGATATCATAAAATGCATTAGCTCTAAGGTTATGAATTCGTAAATCTGTCATAATTTTTACTTTCTTCTGAGGATCAATCTCAGTTTTAATTTTATTATGTGTGAAATGACACACAGTGCAGACGTCTGATGACGGTGGTGAAAATCCGATATTGAAATTGTTTGAAAAAATTTGAGAAAATAAAGTTTGACTTACTTTTAAACTACCATCAACAGATTTATTGTACATGGAAAACATTTTTAAAATGTTAAGGGTGCTACTAAATATATACGTTTGGATTTAGAACGATTATAATGACTCTCAGTAGCGGGAAAGGAATTAATAAATTTTTTGACACTTTTCTTTTTGGAAATAAATAAATGAGAACGATGATCTCCATCTCTTCGCTCAGTTGGAGTTCCACCATTGAAAATGCGTTTTTGAAGAAAATCTAATCTTCTTTTAGTGATTGAGAGTACTTTTATAAAGTATGCTTTACAAACTAATTCTCGCTTGTCATTTTTTATTAAATAGTATTTCGACGTCTTGTAATTCAGTCGCATTGACTGAAATTTTTTTTTTTGTATCTGCGGCGAGGATTTTTTGTGACTATATATTAATCTGGATAAGTAAATTTCTTGCTTTATCTTATCTGTATTTTTATATAATAATCTGCGATTTCTTACATAAACGAGTCGACTAAACTTTTTGCATTGAAACTTGCTACTTTCCGTGGGACTGAAAATGTGATTATGATTTTCAGCAAGAGCATCATCGTCTACAAAGACCCTAAAAAACATATATTTCACTATAAGAATTTAAACATAACAATTTATACATTTTTTTAAAAATGTTAAAATAAAACTCGTAATATTTTATTTTTTGAACATGTTTACATTTTTGTTTTTTACGTGTTCCTCTATATAAATTTTCTACGTTATCTTGTAATTCTGCCATGTTTTAATTATTAAATATTTTTTTAATAACACTCAGCCATCAAACTTTTAACAGTTACTTTTAACGAAAAATAGAATGACTTAAATAAACGTCAAGCAAATTGAGAATATTAAGAAATGTTTTTAAAACAAAATAATAAAAAGAAAAATGTAGATTTATGTTGGTTTCACATCTCTGTAAGTTTACTTTAATTGTAGTTTTGATTCATGAATTGCATCTTTCATTAAAGAAAAAAGTTCAACTGTACGAAAAATGCCAGACTATGAAAAAAGTTCGTTTTGATAAAAAAAAAATAAAAAAGTACGTTTTAGAATCAATTTTCTTAGTTAAAAACAAAAAAAATTAGGCTAACTAGATTTTTTCTAGAAGAGTTTACCCAAAATATTATAAAAAGACCAAAAAACCAATTTGTCAAAAAATGCGAAAAAGTACGTTTTGTTTTGCGGCTCCTCAATATGTATGTATGTATATGTTACTATTGTTTGGAAAGTAATTCTGAGTGATCAAGTTCTTTTGTATTCGAAGAAAAAAGGCTTGAATAAAACTTTCACTTCATACTATTATTTTATTAATTATAATATTTTTTGGGTTTATTTCGCTTCATTTTTAATGCGATGAAAAGAAAAAAATTAACATCTTATTTGTTTAATATTAAACAAACAGCCGACTAATAGACCATACCATGAAAAAATTGTTAATTCGATCATACAAGAGCGAGGGAGCTATTTTGAAATAAAGAATCTATAAGAAAACGCTCCAGTGAAGATGTGAATGAAACATAGGAAAAGTAACACGAGTCTTCCAGCAGCGCAAAGTAAATGCTCTTCTGATCATTCACTCACTTTTGTGTTTGTTTAAACTTTAGACGTTTGACAACAATTTAGTTGCTTTAGAGTTTTAAAACTCGTATCTTTCTAGTGAGGATTGTGTGTCACATAGCGGTATTCAATAAATAAATTAACATTACAATATAGATTGTCTGTTCGATTGTTTGTCTGTCTGTCAGTCTGCCTGTCTGTATATTGGTTTGTTGTCATTTCACTCGCATGTGTATTTTAAGTGAAGAGTGTTTCTGTAGTTTTGTTGTGATATCCAGTATTTATTGCAATGAACAACTGGTCACCAAAAGAGTTTTAAATAGGGGATCGGTCCACAGATTCCAGTTTATTAATACAATAGTATTGTTAATACTGTCATTGTTGTTTTATGTTATAGTAATTTTTACTATCTCTCATTTTATTTGAAATACTCGTACACAATATGTAGTATTACATATGAATACTTCAATATTTAGTATTTTTAAAATCCGAAATTAGATTGTTTACATTGACCCATTTTGGGTGTCATGACAAAACAAAATAAATAAGAAATATTAATTATACCTATTTGTAGCGATAGTTAAGAGTGTATTTATTTCTGTCACTTATGTAAATTTGTTTTTAGTTATTTTTTCAGTTTACTTAAGATACGGTCACACTTGGCAAATATTTGCGAAAAAGACGTAACCACTTAATAAAATATACAGTCGAACTAAAACACCATTATCCAGAAAAAAACTTCAACTTATAAAAACTACAACTTTGGGAATAAAATTTAAAAATGTTCCATTAATTAAATAAACAACAACTGCATATTTATGTACATACTTTTAATATCAATCCATTTTTATTTATCACCAAATGACTTTTATTTTTAATTGTGTAGAGTTACTTTAAGTATTTATTAATTTACTAAAATACTGCGTAATTATACCCTTCACCTTCATGAGAAGTTTGTCATTCCGTTTGTAATTTCCACAATATAATTTTCCGACTCTATAAAGTATATATATTCTGGATCCTGTCAGTCTGCTGAAATCAATTTTCTGAAGTCCCCAGATATCTTCAGGATCCAAATCTTCAATAATTATGTCAGAAATGCTTTTGAGATGTTTGCTGTGTTGAAATTCGACGTGAAATATCCTCATATGCATGAAAATAACTATTCCAAAATTTAAGAAGATCGGCCCATAATTTGTCATAGCTGCCATATAAGAACCATTTCCAAAAAAACAAATAAACCCACAAAAATGTCTAATAAATATCGATATCGAACCAACTTGGATCTATGGATCAGAAATTTTAATCCACAAATCATATTAATATCGGTTATACGGCAATTAAGCTACAGATATCTTCGGGATCCAAATCTTCAATAATTCTGTCAGACATGCTTTCGAGAAGTTTTCTATTTAAAATCAGCAAAATCCGTCAATAAATAAATGAGATATGAGCAAAAATCCGAGACAACCTCTGAAAATTTCATCAAAAAAACTGTATTAATATTGTTCATCTACAGATGGCGTTGATCAAACAAAGTGTTTGAAAACTTTAAGTGTGTTCTTAAACCGTAATATAAGTGTGTAAAAAGTGTTCGAAAACTTTAAGTGTGTCCTTAAACCGTAATATAAGTGTGTAAAAAGTGTTCGAAAACTGTAAGTGTGTTCTTAAACCGTAATATAAGTGTGTAAAAAGACAGTGTGTTCATTATACCTGTTTTTTTTAATTGTGTTTGTGTATATTTAAATAAATAAAGACTGGTTTTTATTTTGCAATTAAAAAGAATCCGATTTATTTAAAGGAAATAAACCACCGTTTTTAAAAGGTAAAAACGTAACAATATAATATATATATGCATGTATGTATATAAGATAATTATGCATCCACAACAAAGTTGAAGGGTATATAAGATTCGGCATAGCCGAATATAGCACTCTTACTTGTTTTTGACTGAAGTTGTGCACATCAGAGAACAGAAAGATACCATTCACATTTGCTAACCATTCGCAAATTCATTGCTTTTACTCGACAATAATAAAAATGTGCATTGTTGTTTGTTTATTCATTCCTTATTACTGTTTGCTATTTTACATTCCCTTTTTGTTATGCGGTTATACATCAAGCAACGAAATAATTCAATGCCACATGAAAAAACTAAAAACATTCACACCATTCGTCCAGTATTCGTTGCTTTCAGTGAATGAAAACATAAAGAAAGAGCAAAAACAATACAAAACCTAATGAGAAAATAAATATTTTTTAGTTTGATATTTTTTGTTAGTATGTACAACTTATACAATCAGCATTGAAACCATTCATACCAATCGTTAACCATTCGTACCAATCGTTAAGTATTCGTGGCTTTTGGGAGTATACGTTTACATTTGTACAAGACATGCAATGCAAGCATCATTTTCATTACACTCCGTTTTGTGAATAATGACATGTATTGTTTTACGGAATTGATTTATGTTGTCAACATGAGGTTCGTTTTTTGTGATTGTATTCAAAATCTAGAATTAACCAATCAATCCGTTCTCTGGTTCACATTTGCTTTGAGTGAAAAGTGATTCTAATTTGAGTAATGTTTTGTAGTGGTCATCTTTTGCGTTTTCATTTGTATTTAAGAATACATTTAAATTCTTAAATGAATCCGTTATAACTTCTCTGGACGGCTGTCTAACTGTTTTCTCAACTTCGTCCGTATCGCTATCTACTATTTGAGAAATTCAGAAGTAATCAATTCATTATCGATGCCCAAAAAGTCTTGAACAATACAACTTATAGATTCCACATCATTCAAATATAACCACACATACATATAATCAAACAATTTTTCTTTTTGTTGCTTAGAAATTCGCATTTTTTCTAAAATTATAAACAAAATAATTTATAAATAAAAAAAAAACAAGAACATATTACTTACCTTTTCCGTGTTGTTATTCATTGCGATTTTAATATTTTTTCTTTTTAAAATTATATCCCGCCGCGTTTTTATTTGTAAGTATATTTGACAGTTCAAAGCGGGAACCTCTCTCACAAAAATTTTACAAACACACTTTTTCGGTAGCTTGGCGAGTAATTTTCTTACGTGACAGCGATTACTCGCCAAAAAAGTTACAGACTTAGTTTTGCAAGAAAAACAGCTGTTTGTTTCAATTTATGGCATTTTTGTTTTATTCCACACATTTTATTCGAAAAGTTTCTCGACGCGGAAGTTACAGAACATGGGCACTGATATGTAGTTATCTCTTAAAACATTTTCGTTGTCGTTAAAATCATTTAATAATGTTAAAGATACATATGTTATCTTCTTGTTTTTAATATTCCTCCAGATATCCTTGTTTCCGTAAACTACTTAAAACAGCTTTGTTGATGTTAATTTTTCCCCGTTTCTTAAAATCATAGAAACCGTACTCGTTGAAATGCAGTATTTTTCTGTCTTTTTTCTTTGATCCATAGACAGTGGATAGAGAGAGTGGATTTTATTAATTTAAACTTTTCTTCAGCTGGTACATTTTGTTTCGGTGCCATTCTACTTTACGTATTACAATATCGTTTTTTTTTTTTAATTCTTTATAACCAGCATAAAAGAAATTTGTACGTAAACATTTGAATTTTATTTAGGGATTTTACTGAAATCTAAAAACACTACTGCTGTTTTTCTTGAAGTTATGGAGGAATTCATGTTAAGGAAGTTCAAGTTAAAAAAGCAAAACATGATAAAATGTCTTTCCAAGATGCTATTGCCACGAGATTTGCTTCAACTTATAGAAAATTCATGTAATAGAAGTTCAAATTATAGAAGTTCGACTGTATTTAAACTCGTTTATTTATTTAAAAAAAAACTTTGTTTATTTAGGACAACTCAAAACAAATATTTAGTTTTATTTTATTTGATGCTGTTTGTTAATGCAAAACAACGTCACACAAATTTGCTCTACAACAAGTCAAGGAAAAAATTATATGGTACATGTGTTTTTTCTAAAAATCTCTTGGGTTTTAAAGCTAATGTAAAAGTTTATATATTTTTTATATTTTTTTTAACTAAAAATTAAATTAAAATATTTTCAGGGTTTGTTTATTTTTATTAAATTCTTTTTACTGTTAATTCAAATTCTTATAGGAAATATTTATTTATATGGTACAAAATAAGAAAAAATTCGAAACCTAAAACTAATTAAATATATTCAACTAAAATATAAATTTGAATAATGCGAATGACCTTCTCAATTTTTAATTACTTCATTTGACCGAAGTGGCATAGAGTTTATTAATTTTTGTAACACATCTTGAGAAATTTCTTTCCATTTTTTTACTAAAGCTTCTTTGAGCTCTTTAAAGGAATTATAAGTCATTCCATTTTTATATATGTATTTCGGCACTTAAAATTCCCCAGAGGTTTTCACCTGGATTTAGATCAGGGCTAAGAGGTGGCCAGTTCAAAAAACTATATACTTTTCTTCAAAAAATGTTTTAGTTCTTTTGGCTTTATGTATAGGGGCGATGTCCTGCTGAAAAGTAAAATTATAACCATAATTTGCCTCAGCAAATTCAATAAAAACACTGTTCAGTAATTCTACGTAGTTCTCCGCATTCATTTTATGAGAAATAAAACAAATTGGAGAAGGTGTTCTATACCCAAAAGCAACTGAGGTCATCAAAGATCCTCCTTGAAAATTGCGTGCTATTCTGGTTTGTGTATCGCCCTTTTTTCCCCTCCAATAATATTGGAATTCATCAGGTTCATCAAGGTTGAATTTTTTTCATCGCTGAATAAAACATTACGCCACTCCTCTTCCCAAAATTTATATTTTTCAGCGAACGATAATCTGGCTGTCTTGTGTCTAGGAGTCAATCGTGGTTTGGGAATCATTATTTGTTTTGTCACATCTAGGAATTCATTTAGAATTTGATTAATACGTCTTTTGGTCACATTTAGTCCCAGCTCCGGCTTTATTTTGTTACAACTGAAATTATTTGTGATAGCTAGGCGCTTGATTGATCGTCTATCGCGGTCAGTAACTGTTGGTTTTCTACCAGATCTTTTTTTGGTGCCGTATGATTTTGGATCCGCCAAGTAATTTTGTATGGTCTTCTTAGATCTCTTAACACGGTTTGCTATGAACCTTAATGAGTGCCCATTTCTCCTCAACAACTCAATTTGCATACGTTCTATCAACGAAAATGGCTTTTCACGTGGCATTTTTGCCTAAAATTCAATAATTTTCACACAAAAATAAACATATTTTATTTTCTTATAATAATATCGTTTTACACTTACACCAAATAATATTGTTTGCATCAAAAAATTTGTTTTAGTTGCAAATTGTTAGATAAGTCTGTTAAAAATTTTACTTGTAGGTACCATATAATTATTTCATATGAAAACAACGATATAAAAACAGAATGCAAAAAATAACGGTAAATTTATGGTGTCTACATCAGAGGAGTTATTGTTGTTGGAAAGAGAATTGATGCAGCGTTATAATAAATAGCATTAAAAATTAGAGTTTTTACTACTATGTACTTAATTATAATAAGTAAAAGGAATTTGTACCATATAATTTCTTCCTTGGCTGTATAACCGACAAACTCTGTTAAAAATATGTTATTATGAATCTATATTGTAGTTCAAATGATAAATATCGTGGACCTAAGATTTTTGCACTTGAGATAATTTTATTTCTTACTCCCCAAATGCGGTAAAGAAATGGTTTTCGGTTAGTTTTAGATTTTTTGTCGGAGAAAACAGATTTCCAATATAACTCGAAACCCGTTATAGCAACAAAAATTATAGTTTTATTTGTGTCTAATTTGGAACAATTTTGGTAAATTTGTTTTATATTTTTTTAATATAATTTATTGCTGATATAGGCTTACAAAGTTGTATTTTAGAATGTATTTTGTCTCTAGTGGAAACTAAAACAAGAATTGAAAAGTTGAAAATAAACACTTTCTGAGTAGTGCAACGCCTGGTAAACAGAAAGATATAAAAAGAGGTGGTTTTAAGTGTATTCCTGTATGAACACCTTTAACTTAAACCGTTTTCGTTTCTTTGAAATAATGCGTAAAAAACGTAGTGAATACAATTTTTGTTGTGTTCAATGATTGCAAATCGAAATCTAAAACTTCCAAAAGGAACTGTGAATGTATCGTAAACAAAAAACTATTTTATTTAAACAAACCTGAAAAAAGAAAATTTACAATTTTTTAAAAAAAGTGGATAACCAAATTAGTCAAAGAAGTTGCCGTTTTAACCAATTTTTTTATATTTTGCTAGTACAATGATAAAAACTATCGTTGATTTATTAAATTTCAATATATTATCTAATGATTGTTCATTTTTATTACCTTGCAGTCGTTCCACCCGCAGCCATCGCTTAGATGACCCGCATGGCTCTCATCGTACCCGCTCCATTATTATGTATGGACGCAGCGAGTTGGCCAGTACAGCTGGGGAGAGTTCACGTTCGATTACAAGTTACCTGCAAGAAACCAATGAGACAGCAAAAATTCTAGCCGACAATGCGAAAAAAGACGTCCAACGTATTAGCAATAGTGTACAGGCACAAATCGAACAATTATTCACTGATGTCGCTAAAGATGCCACAAGCAGTTTTCCCGTTACTTGTTTGGGTTCGCTGCCGCTCAAAGACAAAGTAACTAGTTTACAGGGCTTGCAGGAACCATTAAGAGAACTTTATTTAAGAGAAATAAACGATGAGGTATGTTTTTTTTATACATTTTATACATTAAAAAAGAAATACGATTGAGCTTGTTCATTATTTTTTGTTTTCAGAAACAAATTTCGGGTACTTTGGATATTTGTGGAACAGGTTTGCGAGTGAAGATGAACAATGGCCTCAATAACAATAATTTAAATAATGACAGCAGTATAACACCATTTCACAATATTGCCGTGTGGTCCGCAGTTAAATTCACAGTTTCGCAAGAGGATGGGGGTGCTGCATTTCTACCGCTTATTACATCACCTGAGAATATTGACAAGACAACACTATTTCAACCATTAAGGTATTTACTATGCATGTGAACATCTACTTATGTAAATATATTAATTCAGATCTACTGAATTACATACATATGTATATATTTTAATATTTTTATTCGTTTTTCAAGAAGTGCTGGTCGGATTAGTGCAAAGCTGAAATGTTTGATTCAAATCGACTCTGTAGCTCGGAAAAACGTTTACAAGGACACTTTAAAGTTTTTACAAAAATAAAATCTTGAGAAATATTAAAATGCACATGTATTTAAGAACGAATTGTAATATATTATATACAAATCGATCAGAAAATTGTCCCTTTAATAGCTAAGCAAAAATTCACATAATTTTTGAATTTTATGATGGTGAAAACAGTGTTGCATTGTAAAATTTCCATTTCATACTACCGGAGTCGGTGGAATTTTTAATAATTTCAATCAGTTATTAACTTTTATTCGCTTTCATTCTGTATAATATTTAATTTCTTTGCCATTTTTCTTATTTACAAACATTAGAAGCGATGTGGCACGGGTTGACATTAACCGATTTGAATGAAATTTTCGCAATATACCGCACTTCTAGAAATTACCATCAAAATTGTTCACCATAATGTATTTTTTATTGCAATAAAATGAAATTGAAATTAAAATTAAATCACTATTAAAATCTATGTTAATTTATATTTACTAATTAATTTCGTAATATTTCAGTGCCTTGGAGCAGAAACGTTTGGCCTACAACCAACACGCACCAATTTTCGCGGTCGTCATGCGTTCACCAGGCATGCCAAAAGTGCTGGAATGTCACGGTTTCATTTGTAAAAGCACTGAAGATGCCATCGTCATTGCGGCCACTCTATATCAGAGCCTAATGGCACATGTCAGCTCCAATTCACATCGAACCCCAAAACGTCGTACACCGCGCAATCAAAATGGTGTCAGTTGTATAAGTATTGCCAGTAGTTCGGCTGTAACCGGTTCGAATTACCTCTCACGATCACAATTAACATCCGGTGGTCGTAAGAGTTCATTTCATAGTACAACGGGCAGTACCGTTGGTGCATCCTTAGCCTCACGTTCCAGTCGCAAGAAACGTGTTTCGAATAGTTCACTTAGTTCGAGCAGCAATGTCATCAACGAAGCTGTGGAAACTTCAACGGAGGAAAGAAAGAGGAAGTCACACAAGACCAAAAGAGCCCCTCCAATACCAACAACCATACCGGGAGAGGCCTCCAGGAAATTACTCTCATCTGTACGTAATAATACAAGTTCTAGAGACGTTCGTAATTCTCCTTCGATGTCGTATTTGGAAAAATCGGAAAATATTCTCAGAAGTTCACATCGTTCTCATATGAGTCATTCGAAAAAGATATCGGGTGATAGTGTTTACAAGGCATCACAGCTTATTGGCAATGGTATACCACCAGCTGTGGTGGCAGCAGCAATAGCATCATCGAATACTGGATTACGAAGTGGTGAGAGTGGAGATATTTTTACGCGTGTTGCAATTCCTAGATCCGGTAGCTTCCTGAACACAGGAGGCCTTACACGGTACAAATCCAGAGCTGCACGTCGCAATTCGGGAAAAATTGGTTGCTCGAATGGCGGTGGTGGTGGGTAAGTACCTAAACTGATGAAACACACATACACACCCACTTGTGCAGATTTGTTTGAAAATAGGTTTTACAATAAAATTGTTATCATCTTTTACACTAGAATAACCTCCAATGGAATTTATATTTCAAATACGGAGTTTTTTCATGTACATATAATTTTCTAATATTGCCTTCATTATTTTTTTTTTAATTAAGCTTATTTATACAAAACTAAAATAATTAAAATGATGTAGGAATCATGAAATAATTGTTTATAATTCTACATTTTAATTCCGCTTATCGCCTTTATAATACTTTTTATTTCATCTCTATAACTCTCATGGCTAATAAACGCATTTCTACTTTGCAACCAATTCAAATTGATTCAAAATTTCGGAGTAAAAATTCTATAAATTCTAAATTAAATTTGCCACTGGATAACCTATTCATTAAACTCTTTTCTTTAAAAAATCATTTATAATAGTTCTTTTCTGTTTAAAAAACTATTTACTCAAAATCATCCTTCTGAAATATGTTTTAAAATTTGATAAAATTCGAATTCAAACACCTCTGAAAGTCAGTAAATTGTTGCTCCTTATTTCGATTTATGTTTCTAGTTCACCACTTGGTTTCAGCGAACTCTTCAATGAATTTCGTTTGCACGAGAATCTGCATTCACTGGATGATATTCTTTCTGCGATTATTGATGCGGATGGCATGTCGTTTAATGATCTAAAGCCGATCTACAAGGAATTTCTCCTTAAACTAGCAGTCACCCTAACCAAGGATGAGTTATTTCAAAGATCAAAGAACATAATGCGTCGCCAAAAGAAGAAGAAACTTAAACGCAAACTATATTCCAGTTGTTCCCAAGTAAGTTAAAATATTGAAGATCAGTAAGCGTTGACTTATTCAAATGAATTTTCTTTTGCTGCAGAAAAAACCGAAAACCCCAATTTTTGGCACAAAAAGTTTGAAGAAGGTTTTTCAGTTAGGTCAGTTTCGCTCGTGTCGTGGAAAGCCGCCAAAACCACCGCGCAATAAAGACTTTGAAAATCATCGAAATTCCGAGCCGCCTCTTGTCATAGGTCCACCCACAACAATATCATCTCGTCATAACCACCGCCAGCTTCAAGGGCATCATCATCAGCACCAACACCATCATAATCACCAACAAAATCAACGTAATCGTGCTGCGACTAGCGGTTCAGATGTGTCCGTGATACGTCATGAGAATGCATTTCAAGGACTGAATCGGAACAGTAGCAGCGGGTATGTACTGAACAGGTTCGATAGTTTTCGGAAAATCATTTGCGCTTGAAATTATTTTGCTTTGCTCTGTGCTGCTTCGCTTTTCTCACAGATCGTCTTACTGCAAATATTTAATTGCTCTAAAATATTTTATTGTTTTCAGATATGTCTCCTGCTCGGAATGCAGTTACGATTCGGAATCATGTACTTGCACTTCGGCTGATCGTTGCTATTGCAGTCTCCGTACAGATCAGCTCGACAGCCATGAGTTGCGACACAAAAATGAACGTCGGAATCCAAGGCATGTACATAAATCCAACAACATAAATCGTCATTCGTTAATCTCTTGCCAATCGGACGACAAGTGCTATTGCTCAATGGTAGAGGAAGAGGCACACAATACAGCTGACGAAGAAACGGCCAACGCTCATTCTGATACAACCTGGTGCGATACTGACAGCTGTATAAGTACCAGTAAATGCTATTGCAAACGAATTGAAACTCGTTCCAATTCCAGACATATCGACAGCAATAGCAAAACTAAATCACCAAAACGAAGATCACGCTCCATGACTCGTAAAACGTCCGACAAACTGGCCGTTGATTATGAACTGTTCAATATCAATGGTAATAATAAACCCATACAACCTCACGAAGCTTTGAGTGTCAAGAAAAGCGTTGAGGCTGCTGCCATTTTTGCCGATGTGAAATTAAGCCAGACGACAGATATCAAAAGTTTGTGTTCTGGTGGTTCTACAAAGCATAAAAGTTTCGATAGTTGTCGTTCGTACTCGGTTGCTGCACGAAAACAAACGCAGTCGTATCGCAAACGAGAATCGTTTAGTATTGGTCGTCGAAACGAACGAAATCAAATGCCAGCGCACAATCTCTCAACCAATACTCTATCATCGCAAAAGTCCTGCAGTGCCGATGATCTACTTAAGCAATTGTCGTACATCGAGAAGAATATCGCTCGTGCTGCATCAGTGCACAGTGGTAAAAGTAAAACGCGCGACATCATCTTGAGAGAGAATTTTCAAAATAACTATCAATCAATGAGAGCTGTAAGTGCCTCTCTCGAGGACACTTTAGGATATTTGCCATAAACCCACAATCATTTAACACTCTTTCCAAAATACTGTAAATTTACTTAAATGATGATATGCATTTAATTTTTAATTTTGTTGCAATTAACAATTAAAAATTTTTTATTTTAATTATAATAAATTAAATTAGACTAGAATAGAATAAAAGGTGCTTATGTTTCTCAAGGGAATTATAATTCTGGAGTGACCCTTTTAATTTCTTTGCGAAACGTAATCACACAATCCCGTAATGAATTCATTAATATAGAAATTAATATTTAGAATTTTAATCTAATATTTTATTTAAATAATTACCTAGTTGCAATTCAAATTATGTGCAATATCCATACCAATATTTAAATTTATCCACTTTATTATAACCAATAACAATTATTTTCAATTACATAAATCTCCTATTAAATATTTTATGTGCAATTTGATTTAATCTTAATTTATGGAGATTATATTTATTTTCTAATTGACAATTGTTTTAATTATCCATAATATTGTATTAAGTATTAGAAATGTTAACAAAAAATAAAGACACATTATTTAATATATTTTCACTAAATATCTATTGTTGTACAATCTGCTACTCGGGGTTTCATTCTCTTTTATTTTTCTCAGTTGATTATTTTAAATTTCATTAATTTAAAAATAATAATTCTTTGTTTTTACTTATGCATATGTACATTAGGCTGTCCTTAAACATTAATTTGTTTTGGATGGGTCTTATTTTGATCTTTAGTAGCTAAAAATAGTTGCTCCAAAACTAGAACTAAAATTAGGTAAATAATGGTACCTCTTTATACCCTCCACCATTAAATAGATGAGGGTATATTAAGTTTGCTATTCCGTTTGTAGCACATCGTAGAACCAAAAAGTATATATGTATATTCTGGTTCTTATAAAATTCTAAGACGATCTAGCAATGTTCGTCCGTTTGTTGAAGGCACGATAGAGCTTAAAAAAAGGCTTAGGCCCGTTTTCTCAATGTGTCGACAAACTGCCTGTTACTAAATGTCGACATAAATTTATTATACTATGTTTCCACGGTACATGCTTCGCTCTCTATTCATGCTTCACACCCCAATCATGTGCGAAACAACTTGCTTCACCATACAAAATTTTAAGAGCGAATCAAGTGAATCTACTTGCGAAGCACGAAAAATTGCACTCTTCTCTAATATTTATCGCAAGTTTATCTGCACTAGCTGTAAAAATTTAATATTATTGTAAACAAAGCAAATTATTTTCTTGTTGCTGGAAGTAAAGAAAGTAAATATGTACAAATGTATGTTTTTTTCAAATAATATCCACTCACTTTTGTTTGTCCATTAAAAAAAATTATTTTCCACAAATTGTAAATTCTGTTTTTTTTTTATTCTGTTTGTTTATTAAAGACAACTGTCAAATCGAATCAAGTTTATTAGTCATGTAAACAGCATGATTCATAAACATGATTCAGAAGGCGAACCAGGTGATTCAAGTCGTCGTGGAAACATAGTATTAGACTGATAACATGTCCGTTAACAATTTTGGTTTTCTCAATATACCGACATAAACATTATTTTCATTTGGCAATACCTCTCAAAATGTATATGAAAATTGGGAACTCTGTCTTCAAGTGACAAGTTGTTGATATAAAACAGCTGTTTTTCAAATGTGAAAAAATAACAAAAAATAAAATCAAAAAAACAAAGATTTTAAAATATAAATAATATCCATGTCTGCCAGGTAGTTAGATCTGGCATGATAAACTCTTTCAACATTCACTTGGAATTCATGTTCTTCGAGTTCATCTTCCATCAAATTAATGTTTATTCCTCTATTAAACATTTTTTCTAAAATCTATTTAATTTTTTTTACAAAAACTCAAGGTATTGCCACATAAAAAATATGAACAGCTCTCAGCTGATTGAATTTATCTGTACAACAAATAAATAATCGGCAGATGAGGGCTTAGTTTTGCGATAGAATAGAAGCAAATGAGACCAAATTTCTTTTATCGGTAGTTTTTCGTTGGGAAAAAAGATAATCGACTAATGAGAAAATAGCCCTTAGAGCATTGAAAATTTGTTCCTAAAAATTTTTTGTTTTATCGAAGTGTTTGCAAATGGGCGAAATCGGTCCAGTAGGATCAGAGTTAAAGACCAAAATGTCATTATCTTATCATTACATATATATAATTGGCCCATAATTGGGCACTGCTTCCATATGGAAACCACTTTCGAAAAACACATCGAACTGAAATTTTACATATGTAGATCAGTTATATGTAAGTAAAAATTATACTATTGGCTTTTGTGAAGCTTATTTTTCCATATAAATTCCACTTCCGAGAAAAAACTCGAAAACATATATGTTCAATTTACAAGTGATGTTGTAGTATCGTAGGAGTTGTACGTCGCACAGTGGCGCCCGTAGAGCAAACGAGGTTGCAAAAATCAAAATTTTCATGAGCGCCGACGAAGTTTTGAATAAACCCATGTTATAGGAAACTTTTAAGCGATTTCAAATATGCCACTCTTATTAATATCACATTTTTAGTTTAGAAAGTTGACCGACTTTCGGTTTTCAAAAAAACACACAATTTTTAGTCAATTTGTTGCGATTTCAGGTGTAATATCACGAAAAATAGGTAACGACTCGCCATATTTTTTTTTTGTATTGATTGATGTATTTATTAAATGTATAATTATAAAAAAACTACCTGTTTGCTTTGTGTTTCTCCTGGTAAATCACTATTTAAAAACTATCCGTTTTTTCACTATTTTTAAATTTTGACGGAAAATAAAAAAAAATTATATTTTTGTATATTTGCCATATTTGCAAAACCTGATCTTTGATTATTTCTTTACATAATTCATAATTCCGTATGTGCCCGTTTGGCTTCTAGAGGTAAAAAAGGTTAAAAATACATGGTTGCAGAAATTGTATGGCGCAATGTGCGCCATTTGCGTTTTTTCGTTGCAAAAATCATAACTTTTGAACCGAATAAGATAATTGAACAGTTTAAACACCATATGATAGATAACTGTTCAGCCTATGAAATGAGCGTTTGGAAAGGTGCTACGCTTTGTAGGGGCCTACTTATGGGTTATGAAAGTTAAAATTAGTAGAAAAATCAATTTTATGGTAATGAATGAATATTTTACAGAAAATTGAAAATAAAAATTTAAAAAAAAAAATTATTTTTTTTTAATTTGTTGGGTAATAATTTAAAACATAAAATCCTAAAGAAAAAAAATAAAAACAATCTAAAAATTTAAAAATAATTTTTTTTAGTTACCATAAAATTGATCGCTGGTAATTTAGCGATAGCAAGTAGAAGTATAAATTAGAATAAATATAAAAAATATATACTCGTATGTATACATTATTCTGAAAACATACCGCTAAGAACATTGAAAATATCCAAAACTCTCTTATCAATTTGGATAATGATCTTAAAATGGCTACTCAACTTGCTACCCAAGCTCCTCGACTAATCAGATATAATAGAATTTATTCTGCTGATGTCGGACGGTTCTTAAATGAAAAAAGAGAGTGGCAGTTGCACAGATCGCTTTAACTCAAATTTGACTGAAAGAGCTCTTGGAATATCGTTAAACTGAATCACTAAATAAATATTTAGAAAATCTGGACGCAACTCCGCAATCGGATTACTCATTATGGCGAGTCACTAAAAGTCTTAAAAGACCTGTCTTATGTAAGCCCCCCTTGCAAAATTGAAGTGGAGGTTGGAAAAGAAAATTTGAAATAAGTTCGAGTGCTATATTCGGCTGTGCCGAATCTTAAATACCCTCCACCTAAACGTTCTAAGAAATAGAAAAACTACACTGGTTATAGGACTAGAATATCCTTATTCTGTGTTTTCTATTCAGTCTTAGTGTAAATTTTATTAGTATTTTAGATATTGTTTGAAAAACAATTTTACGACCAACATAATTTATGTTAAATATTTTGAAATTTTATCTAATTTCGACCATTTATAATTAATGTAATTACCGATTCTTACTGTAAACCTTATGTGGGGGATATTGTCAAATATGGACCGATATTCTCAAAATCCAGCAGTTTTATTTAGGCATGTATGTAAATGATTTTTGTATGTATGTAAATGATCTGTGCAACGTTTTGAGTCGGTACCGATAGGGACAAATGTCTTTTTCAGATATGGTCCTTGCATGGGAGCTATGACCAATTCTGGGCCGACCACCATAAAATTTAGTACAACAATTTATTTGCCTATAAATATTATTTATGTCAAATTTTGGCTGTTTAACAGTATTTATATCTGCTTGATACGTATTTAAGTGAATTTTGGAAGTGGACTTTGTATGAGGTCTATGGTCAAACATGGACCGAACTAAAAAAATTCGTTTTGCGATTTCTTTTTGCATAAAACTTATTTGTGCTGAATTTTGTCTTGATATTCCAATTTTATAGGCATTTATGTATAATTGAGCAATATTTCGCGAAGATTTTTGTATGGGGGCTATGAGAAATCATGGACCGATTCTTACTATTTTCCGCACACTTTCTTCTTTTATCATACAAACAATGTAGACAAAATTTAATGGTATTATCAGCAATATATTTCAAAATATTGCAATAAAATGGACAAAAAATATCAAATTTTTATGGACGTTGTCTCACATATTGATTCATAACTCTGGTTAGCCTAAACCGATTTTGCTGATTTTACCTGCAAAATAAGAAATATTTTTCTGGAAATTTCGTTTAGTTAAGTTGTATAGCTTGGACGTGAGAGTGTTTTACAGAGACGGACAGACAGACAGATGGACATGGCTAAATCGACTTAGAATTTCATAAGTATCAAGAAAATATATACTTTGTTGGGTCTCAGATGAATATTAAAAGAGTTTCACACGGAACGACAAACATAATATACCCTCATTCACCACTCTTGGTCGTGGAGGGTATAAATGAAGACACAATAAATAAACACACAAACTTGTGCAAATTGTATTGCATCATTGCATTTACAAAAAGGTTTAGGATGGCATGTATACATTTGTATAATACATTTGAAAAATAATACTTTCAGAAAATAACGAACAATGAAAAATATTTGCTTTGATTGGCAACAGATATCAAGTGTGCTAACCTTGTGTCCCCTACTGTATATATGAATATAGGCCTAACTCGATTTTTTGTTACTTTACAGAGGAATAGAAAAACTTAATAAAATCCGTAAATTTTTAGATACAAAAAAATTGAATTACAATTGTTAATAAAAAAGTAAAACATTTTATTTCTCATTTATTTATTTTTGATAGGTTATGTCAAATGTAATTGACATACCAACATTTGAACATGTAAATTATAAACCGTATGTGAAACTAAATTTTTGACATACACATGAAAACACATGTGGATAGAAAAGTGACATTCCACATGACAAATACACACAATGTGAACACAGCTTTAATATAAATTACAAATTTATTCTGTCCATCACTAAAAGCTATAAATAAAGCTCTATAAACTATTTCTAAAGTTTCTGTATGATTTGAGTACATATATGTGAAACTTATCACAAAAGCTCTACTAAATCTAAACTTTGAGCTTCTAAAGCTATTTTTATTTATTTAAGAGCTTTTATAAAAATATACTAAACATACGTTAGTTTTGCAATAACAAATTAAGCTGTGTTCACATTGTGTGTATTTGTCATGTGGAATGCCACTTTTCTATCCACATGTGTTTTCATGTGTATGTCAAAAATTGAGTTTCACATACGGTTTATACATGTTCAAATGTTGGTATGTCAATTACATTTGACATAACCTATCAAAAAAAAAATCTTAAAACACCTGATATGGTAAAACTTATTCCGCGGGTTATACAAGTATTCCTTCTCTTGCCACATTTCGATCAACTGTAGAACCGCTTCTTTGCACCAGTCATACTTTAACAACATAAAAATAACTATAAAAATTGCAATAAAAATATACATATGTACTTACTTTTGTTAACTACTTTTTAATTTTTCCCTCCATTTTCAATAATAAATTTATATAGTTTTTTTTTGTATTTTTGTTTTACTATTTATAAATTATATTTATTAAAATTTTAATTAATTTTTGCCGCCACAAAATTTTTGTTATAAAAAACAGCTGATGTAAGATGGTTTGTCACTTGAAAATAGAACTCGTTCTAAATAAAAAATGTCATGTGTATTGCACACATAGAAATAACACATGATATTGTTTGAAGGTGTTCAGACTATATGTACAAATTTGACATGCGAAAAAGTGACAGTCCACATGACATATACACATAATGTGAACACACCTTATATGTACAAATTTGACATGTGAAAAAGTGACAGTCCACATGACAAATACACATAATGTGAAGACAGCTTTATTTGTTTTTGTTAATAATTATTACTCGTAGGTATTTGTTAAAAAAAAAATAAAACAAATATGTATTTGCAAGCTTTGGCAAATTTTGTGACTGTAAACATCATACATTAAATATGCGAACAAAACAAATAGACGAAAGAAAATAGAAAGTGATAAAGAATTATTTCGGGGTTATCATTAGATAGCAAAACAAATAAAAATAACAACTTGAACATAAAAAACTTAAACAAATTTCGAATAATAATTTAAAGTTGTTGATTATTTAATTTAGAAATAAATTAACAGAGAATATTCCTACGTAACAGACGAAGATAATTTGGATTTGGATATTTAAGGCGACTAATTTAATACCCCTACATTTTTCCACAAAATTTCCCTAAACTTTTATCAATACTTGAAATGTAGATAAAAACAAGTAAGAGAGTATAGTCGGTCAAGCCCGACCATATAATACCCTTTACCCAGTATATGTATAAAAGTTTTTTAGAAATGTGCGCTATATGGGAGATATGACCTATCATCCAAAAATTTAGTGTCATGATTTCTGTGAATATAAATATTGTGTATGTTAAACTATATCTCGATATAAATACTTTTAAAAGATTTATGGAGGTTAAAGTTGATTACGGGGAGGGTCATATATAGGAGTTTCGACTAATTATGGACCGATCACAATAAAATTGTATCGTATTGCTTGTCTGCATATGCAAAATATTTGTATTAAATATTATTTGGATATCAACATTTTTGAGTGAGTTATGGCTCTTCAAAGTGATTTTCGGAAGTGGGCCGTATATGGGAGCTACGACTAATTATGGGCCGATCGTAATAAAATTGTACCGTCTTATTTGTATACATATGAGATATATTTGTGTTGAATATTATTTGGATACTAACATTTTTGAGTGAGTTATGCTCTTTAAAGTGGTTTTCGAAATCGTGATTATCGAAATATCTTCAAAATTGCGACCTGTACTCTGCGCACAAGCTTTACATGGACAGACAGCCAGAAGGACGGACCTCGTTAAATCGACTCAGAAAGTGATTCTGAGTCGATCTGTATACTTTAAGGTCGGTGTTGACCCACCTGTACGTTACAAACATATGCACAAATGCAATATACCCTCCCCACCATAGTGGGGTGTAGGTTATAAATATATATTAAACAATTTTTTCAATTTAGTAAATTGTTTATAAATCTGATAAATTTCAATTAATTAATATCAGTTTTGAGTCTCACAAAAGAAAGTTCTTTCAAATCTTATTTGTTATTTTGCTCTTAAATTGTTTGCAGGCTTGCAGGATGTTTTTCCAATTCCTCTATAATTATACCCTACACAAGAATAGTGGGAAGGTATTATGGATTTGTGCTGATGTTTGTAACGAACAAAAATATTGGACTAAAGGCCCAACTATAATATGCATAAGCAAGCTTAAGCAAATTGCAAAAGTTAACGAAAAGGCTGTCAAATGCATAACCAGTTCAGAGTTAACTTTCAGGTGGCTACAATGACTTTGAAACTTTTTGTTCACAGTTGCTCATTTATGTTTAAAAAAAATGTTTTTATTTTAACAAAAAGCCATTAAATGACTATATTTTATAAATATTATTATATTATTTTATAATTAAAAGAAAACTTCGTACCCGAAACGCATAATTTTTCCTTTTTTTTAATTTTTCGGCAAAAGTACTAAAATGTACAGCTGTGGCAGCACTAAATTGTAAATAATAATAAACGTTTACATATGTTTTGTTAATTTTCGTATTGTGTTTGTAAAAATGGAGAAAAGACTTAAAAATTTAAATAATATAAAAATATTAAAGTTAGCGCTTGAAGGCCTGTGCACATTAAAAGAAATAAGTGAACTACACTGTAAAAGAAGAAGACGCTCTTGTTCTGTCAGAGAAATAAACCACGACAGAGACATTTTTGTTAAAATAAAAAGGGTCCCTTTTATTGTAAAGGCACTTATTTTTTTCCGCATTTTCTATTAAATTTAAAATAAATGTATTTTCTTCTTTCTCCATTTTGTTAAAAACACAAACAAACAACAAACAGCTGATTCCGTACGGAATATGCGATCAGTTTCGCTTTTTGCTTAAGCAAATGACAGTTGAAAAACTTAACGAAAAGTTTCGTTAAGTACATTATAGTTTGCCACATACAATTTATATGTATTCGCAGGGTTGCTTAAGCTAGCATATGCACATTATAGTTGGGCCTTAACACCCTGTTTTATTTATTAGGATCGACTCAGAATCGCTTTCTATGTTGATTCCATGTAAACCTTGTGTGCAAGTACAGGTCATAATCTGGAACATGTTGCGAACACATGATAGATTCGTTTTTTCGCCACAACGATGAAACTGAATGAAATCTCCTCATGCTAATGTCCACCGTAAATAAGGGTATGTCGGTATATTTCTCCACACATGAGTTTTACAAACCGGTTTACAGACCGGTCGATCCATATAAGGCCCACTTTAGAGAAAAAAATGTCTTTGAAATGTTGGTATACAAATGAAAATAACAAAAATAACTTCCATATACTATGTGCATGTATGTATATATAAATAAATCGTGACATCTAATTTTGTAAAGCTCGTCCATTATATGTCATAGCTTTTATATTAGACCCACATCCAAAAATATGGAAACCTGTTCACATATACTCGTATGAATTCTGATCATGACTGGTTATAGCTGGTTATAGGACATTTTCAGAAATATATATATACATATATATGTATAAAGCATATACATATATGTATGTATAAAGCACGTTACAAAGATCTGTTAGGATTGATCGATAAAATACATAAGGGGTTTTAAATGGAGAGAAATTTTAAAGCTTTATTAACAGTAAAATATGTATACCCGTATATGAATAAAAACACAAAAGGAGTCAAATATCTGAAATAATGGCATAAATTTTGTGGCCATTCGCCAATGTGATGCACGACAACATCGAAGAATATAAAGAGGTAACTGTCGTTGCTTATGTTTTTGGTGTACGAAAATGCTTGGCCGACTATAATTTCTTACTTGATAATAAATGAATCAGAATCTAGATGTAAGAAATGTTTTCATGAGGAAACGATTTTTCGCAACATCATCGTAAGGTCACTGCCATTAAAATTGAAATGAAAAACAATGGATGCCAAATCACAAATGTTACTGATAAGATGAATAAATAATCTATTAATTAATACGTGCCTTCTCATGTAAAACTTATTAACTTGTGTTTAACATTTGAAAAAGTACACCTTATTAATGGTATTTTATTATGAGCTGTTTAATAAACAACATCTTATTGATACATTTAAATACATGTAGAGCAAAAAAATCGCTGTGATGGGACCTAATAAAAGCTCTATACTTAACAAATACTCGTACACGAACACAACTGTTGGTCCGTTTTCGTTAATACAGTCAGAGTTTAAATTCGCTTTTTGTGGTTACTTTTTGCAGTGTGTTTATTCATAGTTTGTTGTCATTTCTTTAATTTTTCCACTTATCAATTGTTTGTTGACGCGTATAGATTTTTGTTTTTGATTTTTAGCCGAGTTTTGTTAGGAAAAAGTTTTTGTTAAAAGTAGCATTAGAGTGCAAATTTAGTTTGAACATTCACTTCGTCTGATCAAGTACACATTATAGAGAGCTACACCACCGCCATGACTGCCACTTCTGCCGATAGTGTTTTCGTTGCCCGTTCAGAGGGTATTTCTGCCGAAGGTATCCGTGATCAGTATGCTGATGGCAAAGCTGCCAAAGTTTGGGAGATTTTCATTGGCGACAAAAACTCCCGTACCGATAACTACAAACAGTTTTTAATCAACTTATTAAAGTCGAAAAATTGCAAACGTATTTTGGATGTTGCCTGTGGTACGGGGTAAGTAAAATTTAGTAACAAGTATTTGGTATTCGTAGAGTTTCATAAACATGAAAACGCTAATAATTTTTTTTTTTTTTTAATTATGTTTAAATAATTTTTTTTAATTTTTGAATTAAAACAAAATCTTTTATAACAAATATGTAATGTATTTAAAATGTTAATACATACATGCCTATACATACATACATACAACGGTGTGTTATTGGAGGCAAATTACTTTGTTTGCACTAAAATATTTTGTTACATGTAACGATTAGAATAACTCATTGATTAAAGACTGACAGAGAGAGTTTAGATTTAGAATAGATATTAATTCGTTTCTGAACCTTTTTTCATCGATTAGTTACTGCATGCTTTTGCATAATTTTCCATGTTGATATGTAGACTTAATAACATATTGAAAGAAAAATTTTACGTTTTTAGAGCATATTTTGCTATTTTATATAAAAATATTTTTTCGCTCTAATATTCCTAAAAAAATGTCACTTGACAAGTTCCAAAATGATAGGGGCCGGTTATAGTTCCAACACTTTATATGAACAGGACCAATCAATTTGACAAGGTTTCTTATTGTATTTTTAAACAATATTTCGTTTATTTAATTTTTGCTTTTTAACTTCGTTTTCTTACAGTGTTGACTCCATTATGCTTTTGGAGGAAGGCTTTGAAGTTGTGTCCGTAGATGCCTCTGACAAAATGTTGAAGTATGCCTTGAAGGAACGCTGGAACCGTCGCAAAGAAGCTGCCTTTGATAAGTGGAGTAAGTATCTTTTAAAAATGTTAATTTAAAGAAATTTATACTTAATATGTTTTACACATTTGCACTCTTGCAGTTATTGAAGAAGCCAATTGGTTGACTCTTTATGACGAAATTAAGGATATTGTTAAGACTGGTTTCGATGCTGTCGTTTGTTTGGGCAACTCATTTGCCCATTTAATGGATTCAAGCCCTCAGCAATTGTTGCACAAACAAGCCATTAAAAACTTTGAAAAGTGCTTGAAACCCGGTGGTATGCTTTTGATTGATCACCGTAATTACGATAACATTTTGGAAACTGGTTCCACACCCGCTAAGAGTATTTATTATAATGTAAGTAGTGATTATTTTGTCAGATAAAAAAGTAAATATGTATGTATTTATTTGTGCATATACATATGTCAATATTTGTTATGTTTTTTGTTGGTAAACAAATCATTAACCCCTTTATCGCCCATGTTCTGAAAAACGCAGCGTTTTCAAATCGCATACAGTTTTAAAAACTCAAAACGCATTTTGACCTGTTCTGAAATCGCTAAGATTTGTTAGCGCTTTGCCATTTTTCGAAGCTATGTTCGAACAATAAAAACAAATGTTTTGTCATAAAATAACGTAAACAAATAAATAAATTTCAAATTAAACTGCATTACATTACTTTTCGAACATCAAGTTGATCAGCTGTTTGCACAAATCGCTAGTTCAAAAGTAAACAATTGAAACAGACAATTGACAAACTTAAAGAAAATTTTTAAATTGCATATTTTTAATTAAAATCGTAGAAAAATGTTACAAGCTTTAGCTTAAATAAAAAGAAAACATATTAGATTTAAATTGTGCATCATTTAATTTTGTGTTTAAAGTTCAGTTTCAATAAAATAAGCCAGATTGCTTCAGTATACACTAGCGGTTTGAAACGCCAAATTTCTAGCGTTTTCGTTTGTCAGAACACCTCTTTTTAAGCGTTTTGCGTTTTTCAGAACATGGGCGTATATCTCTTACTGCGATTTGATAGATTACCTATAAAATATTATTTGTATTAAAATGGCAAGTAAACAAACTTTAAATTGACGGATAACAAGCGATCATAAATGATTACATCTTCTCTGCGAGTAATAAATTAGTTCAGGTTACAAGATCTTGTATAAACCATATGATAAGGAAATGGTCCAAAATAATTTATGTTTCTCATTTAGTCAACCGTTAACACATATTAGTTATCATTTCCATTTTATCTTGACGTCAATATACATAATTATATAAAAAAAGAAAACAAAAAATAACTGATAGTGTGATTGATCCTTAGTCCAATATTGTTCCTAATTAAGTAGTACTTTTTTGTTGTTTTTAGTATATTTAACCATGTGGTTTAGAAATTGTCTTTAAAACTAGCACAAACCAGTAAATTATTTCAAGAAATATGATAATACTACGCAAATTAAAATACATTCAATATACATACATATGTATGTATGTGCGAAATTGTACTTCGAAAATTTACATATTGACATATTCTTATCAATCTGTGACATTAACCTTTAAATAATAAAATAAGAAATTAGAAACAAACAAGAATCTATTTACGTAACTTTTTGTACTTATTTGAATGAATGATACAGATTCAGTTTTTTTTAACAGCCTCTTTTATATGCTCGATATTTATTTGTATTTATTTTTTTTTATATTAATCTTATTAATGTCAATGGCATAATTTCAGACAAGCCACACCGCTGATATCAAGACATCCGTGTTATTCTATTGCGGCAAACCATCTATGGTTACCATGGACTATTTGATTGCAGCCAACAACTTGAGCAGTGAATTCCGATTGTCTTACTATCCTCATGAATTGAAAAGATTCACTGAAATTCTCAAAGAAATTTTCGGTAACCATTCGGAGCATAAATTGTTTGGTGATTTCAAAGATCTTCATATCGTTAAAACTCCCGCCTTCTACATTCATTTAATTGAAAAGAATTTAAATTAAGTTTAGTTTATAGTATAGTTAAATAATCTCAACAAAAAAATATAGTAAACATAGATTCTATTAAATAAATGTTTGGTATTTTAAATAGACGTGTACTGATTTTCTATTTTGTTTAGAAAAGCTGAGGACTATCTAGAGCTTCAAGTTTATATGTCAAATGATATACATAAGTTTTGATAGTTTTTCACCAATATAAAATCTAAAAATCAACGAATACATAAAACAAAGATAAGATTAAAAGCCAATTGGTGCTATGGTTGCAAAATAAATCAATCCCACCATATAATACTCTACACCCAGTACATGTGCAAAAACAGTTTTCCAAAAATGGGCGCTATATGGGAGCTGTGACCTATAGTAGCCCGACTCCAGTGAATATAAATATTTTTGTGCAAAATTTTATATCAATATAAACCTTTTTAAGAGATATATACATATATACAGTCAAAACTCTCTATAACGAACTCCTATATAACGAATTTTCTTTATTGCGAAGCAATTATAAGAACACTGTGTTTTAGGTCTACTTTGAGTGTTCTCCATATAACGAATTTCCCTATAGCGCATATTTCCTTATAACAAAGCATTTTTGCGACCGTAACTTCTAGATTGAAGCGTTTTCAATCTCCATATAACGAATTTATTCAAATAATTTTTCGTTGTTATTTACATCAGTGGTAATCAAAACCGAACGCATGCATACAAAAAAGAAATCGACGTCGATTTGTTTGTTACGCTACCACCGGATTAATTACACCATGATATTTACCATAAAATTGGAGAAACACCGAACTATGCGAGTGACAATTGGAATCATTACCATCTCTGTGGTAATCTCTATAACTGTGGAAGAAAGCTATTGATCATAAGAGAAGTTGAAAAGGAAAAAGCTTAAAAAAATGCATTGCTAAACAATTTGGAATTACTTCCAGTAGCTTATCTACGATTTTAAAAAACAAGGATAAACTTTCAACCAGTGTCACAGATAATACATCCAGTATTAAACGCAAGAAGCTTCAAACTTATAACTTTGAGGATATTGGCGAAGAAATGCTGAAATGAGTATTCGCCGCACGTTGTAGGAATCTTCCTCTGGCTTGACCAATACTGAGAGAAAAGCAAAACCAATCGCTGAAACATTGGGTCACGAAGAATTTGAAGCAAGTCAGGCTGGCTTGAAAAATTTAAAAATCGTCAAGGTTTCCGTACCTATTTGAAAATGAAAACCAACTTACCAAATACTGTGTTTACTTCTCTAAATGTATCAGAAAATTATATTTAAGAATAAAAGTGGAAAAATGATAAAAATAACTGACTACTACAAATAAAAAATTTTAAAAGGGACAAAATTGTTTTTCTTTTCTATATAGCGAATTTTCTTTATAGCGAAGTAAATATCCAGTCCCTTGGAATTCGTTACATAAAGTTTTAACTGTATATGGTGAATTTCAGGCACTTCTGGACTGATAGAGCTGAAAATTTGGGTCTGGCCTACTATCCAATAGTACTAACCTTGGCGCAAATTTCATCCAAATCGGAAGACATCGATTTTTAAAATTGGGTCACTTGTCGTGAAATTCACCATATATATAAATACCTTTTCGAAGGGGTATTATATGAGAGTTTCGACTTACCTATGTTATGGACTAACTGTTATAAAATTAGTTGTCATGATTTCAGTATATATGAAACTTATTTGTGTTGAATTTATTTGATTTTCGGAAGAGGTCCTTAAGGGAAGCTGTGGTCAATTTCACCCCTATGGTGTATATAACAATAAGAATTTTACTTTACCAAATATAGAGCCCATGAATCATAAGAAAAGGTAATGAGAAACCGAAATTTTCACAAACAAAAAGCAACAAATGAAAAATTTTTTATACGCCATTAATGAGTCATATATCGGGGAAAAAAAATTTAAATAGGGGCTATGAAATATCATGAACCGATTTTTATTATTTTCATCACTGTCTCTCCTTTTATCATAGAAATAACGTATATTTAATTTCATTGTAATATTTGTTTTATATTTAAACAAAATAGCAAAAAAAAAAAAAAAACTAATGGAAAATATCATATGTGACCCGGCCTATAAAAAAAGAAATTGCGAGACACAGCTGTTAAAGATAAACAATGCATTTCGCCAGTTTCTTAGTAGTTTTTCTTTTGCATTATGAACAGTCAAAAGGCAACCAAAAAAGGCAAAAGAGCATAAATGAGATAAGTTCGTTTGTGTATATAAAGAGCGATGTTTTTTTCAATGCAAAGCACAAACCCTTTTTCAATTCCATTTATTATCTTGATTCTGGATTTTCAATAAAATTCTGTTTTTCTTTCATTTGTGCTCTTCTTTCTCTACATTTTTAGTACACTTCTAACCAAGTTAGGACTTTCTACTTTTCACCACGTGAAAGAGCGTCTCAAAAACTATCAAAACCAAAAAAAAGGTGAAAAAAATTTTTTTGAGTCATAAGCCACCTTTTCATAGGCCGGGTCACATATTTTCATGGAGGTTGTCACACATTTTGTTTCAAACTCTTGTTCTACAATATCGATTTGGCTTATTCTCAATACCAAACTGCTTAGGAGAATTATAAACGGTTTTTTTTATTTTTTTTTATTTACTTTGCTGATTTTGGTTATGAATTTGTAAAGCGACCGTTTACTCTCTTTACAGAATTCATTAGAAGCATGTTCGTATGTGTTGTTTTCTAGGTTAGTCGTTTATTAAACATTTTTTAGCATTCAACGAACCGTTTTTATCTTAATTATATAAAGTCAAAATAATAATTCTTCAATTGAATTTTTTTAAATAAACACTTTATAGATAAGTTACATATGATCTCAGGGATTGCTAAAACAACTAAAACGATCAGCAATGTCATTAATTATAGTTTTTGTTTCCTTGAACTTTAAACTAGACTAAAAATATTGTAAACAAAAATATCCAAGTTAATTATAGATATATTAAAGATCTGTTGTTAATTTTAGAAAGGCCATAAAGGGTCATATTTCTAAAATGCTTACACAATATATCAAATAGGGAAAATAAACACAAGAAGTAAAAAAAAAACAAATTAGGCAAGATGGATTTATCGGGAATGCAAGCACAGTTTTTAATTAGGTAGACCTGAGGCCAAATTACCGCATACGTGATCGAATGAGCTATCATATCGAAAAATGATTTCGATATCGAAATTATGATAAAATGTACTAAATTTCTTGCTAGATATCGATTGCCATAATCTCAAATAAGAAAATTACGATAAATTTTACTCGATATCGAATGCGGTAATTTGGCCCCTGCACCATAAACATGCGTTTAATGTCAGTTGTCAATGAATTAGCGACATACTCGTATAATATCAATTTTTAAATTTAGTACGTCTAAAATTTAACACACAATTTCTAGTTTATAAAACAATTTTGAGTTAAACTAACAGCGTGAAATTTATTTTATTCTCAGTTTCGTTTTCGTTTAAGTGTGTTTTCTGTGTTTAAATGAACTTACAAACCACACAATGTTTTTTTTATATACAAGACATATTCTTTATAACATATTGCGTTTACGTTTTATTTTCCTTCCACACAATTATTTCCAAAATAAAATTAGTATTATAGTAATTAAATTTAAATATAGGAAGATTTTTGTTTGTTTTTCTTTTAACCACCCATATCGCTCCTCTTCCAAATGCATACAAATTATAATGACATGCAACAGATAATTGACAGCTATATAAGTTTTATCTGTCTAATTTAATATCAAGTATTTGTTAAGTATGGCTCCAAAAAATAATGCAATTATTGTTATTTCCACCAAAGAATCCATGTTTGTTTTTATGTAATTTGAGAAATTCGTATAGAGTTTTGATAATTTCGTTCGCAGTGTTGATGACATTTTTGACACAAATAATCACTGACTGTTGTTAATGCTTGTTTTCGAAATGCAATTTATAATCTTCAAAATAAAATTGTCGGCCAGCAACAATCAACAGAAAAGAAAACACCACTCCAGCTGTGGTTTGTATTAAACTAATTTAATAAAATACACAAATAGTTGATTAAAACAAAAGGCTAGACGTATGTAATTAGTATTTCATTCGATTATGTCGAATGTTTTACTCCCTACAGCAAAGTTAATAAAGCTACTTCGTCCCAGATATCGAATAGTCGCTACGCAAGTGTCTTTAAATTCATTTCCTGATACTTTCGAAATACTTGGAATTTCTGTCCGTGTAAACTCGATAACGAAAAAGGAAGACTTTTAAATATAATTTAATCCACTTGTCTCAAGTTCCAACCCTTACTACTAACTCTTTAAAATCATCGGATCAAGATAAAAAACCTAGATATTACCTACTTGATAAACTGTAGCAATTGTTTGTCATTATTCAAATCAAACTTAATAATAAAAGTAAAATACCTACGAAGAAGAATCCAAAGAAAATATAAAAAGAGCATTCTCGTATACATACATATGTATGTACATAGTCGTATACGAGTATGTAAATATATACACATGTGGCATAAGTCTGTGGTTTTCAAATTTCAATGCTAATTTTCTTTGCTTGAGGTACTAAACGTAAATATTAAGAACCATGCTCCAAAATCAGAAAATGCTGTTGTTTTACTTTACTTTCTAATGTACAATGTATATTTTCATTATTCAAATACACTTAAAAAATTTGTATTCCAATAATTATCATTTGGATTTAGCCGCCAAAGATGAAAAACTTTGAAGAAAAGAAAACACTAAAATTTTAGATATTTTTCTGTTCGCCACATTATCCATCTATTTGTAATTGTTAGGCCCTAGCAGTTAAATTGTTTAGTTTGGTCCATGTTTGACCATAGACCCCATATAAAGTCCACTTCCAAAATTCACTTACATAAATACGTACAAAACTGGTACAAATAATGCTAAAAAGATTACATTTGACGTACATAATCCCTATAGGCAAATAAATTGTTGTACTAAATTTTATGGTGGTCGGCCCATAATTGCTCATAGCTCCCATACAAGGACCACATCCGAAAAAGCCATTTATCTTTATATATATCGTATAAATATCGGTACCGACTTAAAACTTTGCACATATCATTTTCATATATTCAAAAATCATTCCAGAAAATGTTGTGAATTTGGGTCCATTTTTAACCGTATCCCCCATATAAAGCCCTCTTCCGAAAATCACTTTAATACTCATAAATCTCTTATAAATAACGGTACCGATACAAACTTTTACACAGATCATTTACATACTCGTACATGCCAAAATCAAACTGCTGGATTTTCAGAATATCGCTCCATATTTGACTATATTCTTCATATAAGGTCCACTTCCGAAATCCACGTTAATACTAATATATATATATATCTGGAATATACCGTTATTATGTTGAAATTCGACGTGAAATATCCTCATATGCATAGAAATCACTGTTTCAAAATTTAAGAAGATCGGCCCATAATTTGTCATAGCTGCCATATAAGAACCATTTCCGAAAAACAAATAAACCTACAAAAATGTCTAATAAATATCGATATCGAACCAACTTTTATATAGATTTAATATATGTAGATATTTGTTGGACAATAGGTATTAACAATTTTAATATTATTGTTTTGTACGTATTATATACATATTCCAATGCAGAACGACTTTGCGACGACTGAAGTTCTTGTCTGTGATTTGTCATAAATTGGGTTTAATTGTTTTCATATAATCTATAAATCCTTGTTGAACAATATTCAATGGCCGCAAATTTCTGCAGCACATCTGTACATGCAAAACTGCATTAGCAAAGTTTTCCATTTCAGATCTTTCTAACATGTTTGCATTTACAAACAGACTTGATTTTGTCTTGGAACGAACCTATTTCGCAAATAATAGCTGAGGTTCGACGTCAAAGTAGCAACGCCAAATCTGAAATTTTTTACTTTTTATTTCTATAAACTTAAGTAATGTTATCTAAAGACTTATAATAATGTAAAGCAATAATAATACACTTTAGGAAGAATCCATTCCATAACATTATTTCAATACAATTTGCCACAGATATATTGAATGTGTCCATGAAATTATTGACTTTTTGACTGAAAACCTTTTCCTGTTCAGAATTATGATGACTTGAATAGTGTACTTTAAAACTGTACATCTTTAATTTGTATTAAAAACAATAAACAATATTAAAATTTGTTCATTTTAAAAAGTTATGGGCATACATATGTGAAATTTTTACTATTTTTAATTTTTAAGAATTCATATATTTGGACCAAAGTTGCAATATTTATGCTAAATATCATTGCGATCGCATAAGTCAAATACAACTGCTTTACGTTTTTAGATGTAACTCTTACTAAAGGTTAAAATTTTGTATAATTATAATTAAATAATTATATTAAAAACAAATTCATTACCCCTTTAGATGAATAGGAGGCTCCTCAAAACGAACTTTCAATATAACATAATTTTTCAAAACAGTTTTCTTTGAAATAACCATTTGGCAAAAATGGTCCCAAGCGTAAGATCTTGCAGAAGATTTCTTATTAAGGATAATTTTGGCTTTTTCCTTTTGATGAGACTTTTCAAAATTACCTAATTTTGAGACTTTTTTAATTTTGTTGCGACTTTTTCCCCTTTTTTATAGTTACCTACACAAAAGTTTATCTTTCAATGCATTGCAAATTTGCTTTTTTGCTTGTTATTTTTTTAATAAAAAATTGCGAAATGATGAACAGTGAAATAGTTGTTCTTCGTTTGGCAACATTTTTCGACACATTGATATGGAACAGCTTTTTTTAGCAACTTATTATTTAATTTGTCTGTTTAATATACAATGTACGTATTTTTCATAATATTTCCAAACATGAACTTTTTTATTAAAATGTTATTCTTAAAAATCAGATTTATTGTGAAAACAAAAAAAAACCCATAGACGCGTGCTCACAGTTCCAGTCAGAATCAGAGGCTGAGTCACAAAATGTCAACAACGCTACAATTTCCTCTAAGAAAACTAATGTGTCGCGATATTATTCCAAAGAATGGGAACTTAAATATAAATGTCTTAAGCAAGATGAAGATACGAAACGTCCTTTTTGCATTTCTTGACAGCTCCTGATCAATCAAATGAATTGCTTTATGTTTTGTTTAATTAGTTTTATGTTTGTTATGTTGTATGTTATATTTTGTAAATAAAAATTATTAAAAATGTTTGCGACTTTTATTTTTCAAAAGGACTTTTTTGCGACTTTTTTTTAAAACGACCTTTTGAGCGATTGCGATTTCTCTAAAGTTCTCCTATTTTCCCTCTATTTCTCTCTCTCTCACACTCCTTAGAGTGACCATGTTCTTCTTATATTTTATAAACAAAAGACGTAATTGTAACATCTTTTTGTGATTGACAAGGAAGAAGAATGGAAACTAACTCTAAAGCTAGATTTACACGATTGAAATTTTCTTTAAAATTGCTCTTCAAAATGCTTCAAACTCGTGTAAACAGCAAAAATTCTTCAAAATTTATTTTTTTAATAGTTATTACCGCACTTTAATGCTTATTAAGTTAAAGAGTTCTCTTTTGTAAGCTCATTAATGGTACAGTTTTCAATTTCAAAGTAATATCTTCGACAAATTCCAAATCTTCATACTTAAAATCGGTTGCAAAGCTGTAATTTCGTAACAATTTGGCCAATGATACTTTCGTCGATAACAGAGCATATCTCCAGCCTACAATTAACAAAAGCACTTTATTTAAATAAATATTTCATTGACGAAATCACTTACCAATGCAGTTTCGTAAGCCTTTGGTAAAGGGTATGAATGCGTAGGAATGTTTTCCCTCCATATTAGATGGCAAAAAGTTGTATGGATTAAATAAATGAGCCTCTGGTCCCCAGATGTCCACTCGTCGATGCATATGGAAAATATCTATTGCTATTTGTACTCCTTTCGGTAAAATAACACCGTTCGATAGTCTAACGTCATGGGAAGTCTGTCGGGAGACAATTGGCACCGGGGCCATAATGCGCATAGCCTCATTGAGTATCATGTCCATATAAATCATAGCTTGAGTATTTTCATAGGTAACTTCGAAATATCCTCGATCGGGGAATATTGAAAGTAATTCTTCAAATGCTTTCTCTTGATATTCGGGGAACATGGCCAGCAGGATTAAAGTGTAGCCAATTGTATTGGCTGTAGTTTCAAAAGCCTTAAAAAAAGATAAATATTTTTCGCGAGTTAATTAATTAATAAATAACATATTTTTGTTAATTTTTATTCATAAAATATTTAAAATGCAAATTTCAAATCGAATATGCAGTTGAACTTGAAATTTAACTTACCCCAAATACAATAACATTTGATTCATCTTCGACATTTTGCCACGAGAAATTTCCTCGTCTCATTAAATCTATGGCCAGATCAATGAATATTTTCTTGGTACCACCATCATCAGCATTATTGTTAGCTTTGGACAACTTTTGCTCGATAAGCTAAAACAAATAACATACAGTACATAATTTTAAATTCATAGTGGTAGTGGATACCTTTCTAATAAATTTTCGAATTTTCTTTTTGGCTCCATGGTATGGTTCATAAATTCCCAGTAGCCAACGTACAACGTTAAATCTTAACCATGGTGAAAAACACATTTCAGTCATATTCTCTAAAACACTAATAATTAAAAATTCTTTGTAATATTTTAAAACACTATTAAAATACAGAGAAAAAAAACGTACCACTGGTAGTTCGACAATAAGTCTGTATTTGATTCATTCGACTCCTGCGATACACTTTTGCCCATTGTTGTCTCTAAAGAAGATGACATTAAGTATAAATAAAGTAAATACAATTTTTTAAACACCCACTAGTTGCTACATCCAGGGTAAATTCCTGTAGTATTCCCATCAAATCCACAGTATCCATTGATTTCATCTGTGCAATGGTTTTAAGTAATTTATTTACTTCCACATTGAATGTGGGTATAAAACTTAACAAAACTTTGTGGCCAAAAGCTGGATTTAAGTGTTTTCGATGAACACTCCACTCTGGTTCTGTTGATTTTATTTTTTTGATGATTTAGATATTGTATGCATTCAATATATGTACTGACCTTTTAAACTAAACAATCCTTTACCAGTTCCATCATTCAATGCATCATATATGACGCCTTTGTTGACACAATAACGGGATGTCAGAATATCTTGCACAATAGCTGGTTCACTGACAACCAGAAATGGATAAGGACCCAACCATGAAAACAATATTGAACCATATTTTCTGGTTTCTTTACTAAATGTCGAAAGTACGTCTGAAATAAAGATAAATAAGAAACTATAGTCGTTCAAGCGCGACCCTATAATAAATAACATACTCGTGCACTAAGACTATTTTTTATTAAAATGGGGTCCCTTCCACTCTACTTAAGTGTTCGCACGTAGTGAACTACCACATAAACCAACACTAAAGCTATGTATAGACGGTCGTCAGATATTAAAACGTTGTCAGATCTAGCAATGTGCTAGCAATGTACTGACATTGCAAAATTGTTAGCAAAAGGTAACTTATCAATACTCTTTCTTACAACGTTGGAAGACAAAAATTTTAAGTTTACACGGTTTTTAGACATTTTCTGAACATTTTTCGGACAACGTTGTTAGATCTGACAACCGTGTATCTGTACACTAAGTCTATAAGCAAAAATTGTTTTTCTGAAACTTCTATGCACATACAAATAAATTACACTCAATTTTATCTCAATATCAACACTTGTAAAAGATTTATGAACGTTAAAGTAGATCGTATATGGGAGCTATGACTAATTATGGACCGATCAGCATAAAATAAATGATTTGTGTATGCTCGTTTAAGAGATTTTCTTATATGGGAACAATGGTAAATTATTGACCGATTTGCACAAAACTTGTATGAGTGATTATATTTTATATTTGTGGTGATATTTGTTTGGAGGACAATTGTATGTGGGCTAGAATAATTAATAGACTCATTTCAGTCAATTTTAATCTTAATTGTCCTTGGACCGACAAGATTTACATACTAAATACGAACAGACGGACATCGATAAATCGGCTCAGAAAGTGATTCAGAATCGATCCGTATACAGTGGGATATAAAAAAGTTAAGTAAGGCACTAGTTAAAAGTAATTAAATTGAATATGAAGTTCGAGGTTAAAAGGATAATATGATTAAAAGTATATGACTCAAAGTTTGTTTAATAAACCCTTGTTAAAATTAAAATATAACTGCCACATTAGGAATTATTTTAAAGTTATATTTTTGTATTAATATTTTAATTTTTAGCAAAAAATTTACAGATACATATTTACATATCGCTGGCTTAACATGTAAAGGCTCCATATTTTACAATATTACAGGAGAGACAAAAACAATCAAACTTTTTTTTGAACAAACATTTTTGAAATCTGTAAATACAATTTGTTTTTGTATTTTTCTTTGTTTTTTATTTGCGTAAAAGCAAAATGAGAAAAATAAGTATTTGCCAAGATAAAAGTTTTTTTGGACTTAAAGCCTTTTCTGTTGCTTAGTTTGTATGTTTTCATGGACTTGGATCTTTTTCTTAAAACTTGTCTCTACTTATATTTCTTACTTACTACAATGAAAGTGTACTTTTGTTGCTTTTTTATTGTTGTCATTTAAAAAGCTAATAATTTGTAAAAAGTTAAAGTTTGTACAAAAAAAAAGAAACAGAATTTATTCAAAAATATGAATAAAGATAGATTTACACGATTGAAATTTTCTTCAAAATTCTTCAAACTCGTGTAAACAGCAAAATTTATTTATTTAATAACTATTAATAACTATTAAATACATAAATTTTGAAAAATGTTTGCTGCTTACACGAGTTTAAAGCATTTTGAAGAGCAATTTTGAAGAAAATTTCAATCGTGTAAATCTAGCTTAACATTATTATTGTAATTTCAATTTCGATATTTGTATATACTTGTACATAATAAAAACAACAATTATTCAGTCTTATTTCATTACTGTTATAAAAAAGTAATATTAGTTTAAATTTTTAATGGACTTAAAAATAAGATAACTGGCGACGACTATTTTTATTCGTTTGGCAAATCGTCATAAAATTCATGGTGTTTTGTAGGCAAAGTGGATTTTGGATATGTATTGTAAGTCTTCGAACTTTCTACCACTTCAGTGCGACTACATTTTCATTTATTTTTTGGTGGAAATTTTTCATTCATCAGGAAATCTAAGTTTGAAATTAATTTCACCATTTGGTGTGTATTGCATTCCTCGAATGTCCGTCACTTTGGAATCGCCTTTTCCACGGTCAGGGCGAATATTTTTACAAAATTGTACATTGTTAAATTTTTAAAAAAAATTAACGTTCCAAATAAGTAACATCATGACCATTAATGTCATGACTTTCCAACACTCAAAACAACGAGAGTGTAGCCAATGAGAAATAATATTATGTCAATTGGTTGGACTCTCAGACTATTTCGCGCGAAACAGTTCATATTTCAACATTGGAAGAAGTGAGATATTACACAAAGATGTGATAAATTGGACTTAGCGCCTTTGCTCATCACTACAAAGCAACAACAACTAATGAGATAACTGTATTTTTTGTTGTTGTAATCGATGTATTTTTACTTATTGAACACAACTGCAGCAAAATCTCAATTTCTAAAACAAGTGGTCTTAGAGCCTTTACATGTTAAGCCAGCGATATGTATGTTGTTTGTTTTAAAAGCTAAATTTTTCATAACAATTCTTTAAAAGTCCAAAAAATTTCGTTTGGAAATTAGAAACAAAAAAAAAACAAATTGTCTTTTGTATCTTAAATGATTCGAATTGGCTTTAATTTTCAAAAAAAAAACGGAGTTATAAGTTAAACTTTACAGAAACAGAATCATTATGATCACTCAAATTTCGTCTATATAAAATAGTTTCCCTCCAGCAGAATTCATAGTTCCAAAAAGCAGTTGAAAAATTTTTATTACAAAAGATTTTTATTTCAACATTCTTTGATTTCAATTATGTATTTTTTTAAATCTAGATTCCACATATAATTGGTTCTAGAACAGCTTCGCTACTAATTGCAACTTTTGAACAAGATCTAAACATATTCTTGAAATATTAAAGTATTTTTTTTTTATTTTGAATTTTAACTGTATGTGCATTTTATATATGCATATGTACGAGTATGTATGTATGCATATTTTATCAGAACACATTGAACACACCTTCTCTTCGCATTAAATGAGTACCCATACCGATAAGGGGATAACCCATTGGTCCCGAAATTTTCAACATTAATGCATAGAACTTTCTCCGTATCCATAGCCAATAAATCCACAGAACGAGAATTAAACACACAAATAAATACGGCATATTCATATTAGAACGTTGTGAATGTAACTAGCGCACTTTTGAAACTATTTTATTGTGTTTTGATTGATTGATTTTTATATAAAATTTCAAATTTAATAATAACCACGAGTAAATTCGTTCGTGTCCACCAAATTTACATGAAAATTTTATTACAAATAAAAAAATTAATGGGTTGCATTCAGCTTCATTCATCACATCAGAAATATTCTACACGTACGATATTAAAATAAAGGAATTGCTATATATCTACATACATACATGTACAATATAACAACGTGTATAAGTATTTTCTGTAAATGTCTACTATACTTTACTTAGTTATTGTGTTCAGATTTTACGCTGTAATTGAATTTATTGGTTTTCGTAGAATTTCAAGTAGTACGAGTAACTAAGAACATTGCATTAATTGTTTATATGTACATATGCATGATAATGCCAAATTTCAATTATTTATGTATGTATGTATACCTAAAAACAATACCTAATACATATTATTTTTATTTCATGTTAATTTTATAACAAATCAAATTCCTTCCTTCTTACAAAAATACTTTTTTATAAAACTCATAAAGACTTCCGTATTAACAAATATTAAAATATATATGCATATGAGGGACATTTTATACCCTACACCCCAATATTTAGTAGCGAGAGTATATTGGATAATCAGAAGCACTTTCCATTTAAGTATATACGTTCGTCTGGCAAAGTACAATTTGGTACATTATATCGTTTCGGCCCATGAATAGTTGCTATTGAAATTAGTAGAAATCGGACCATTATTTCACTTAGCCTCCATACGAATGTTCTTCGAAAATATGACTATATCGGTCAGAAATAACTAATTTATATATTGTGAGCGTGAATATAAAGTAAACAGCTAAATTTTAACGGAATGGCACCAGATTTTTTGCGTCAAAATAAAATTATTTAATATATGTATATTGCCATTTTGCCTGACAATCTTCCAGGCAGAGAATCAAGGAGTTTTTTAGTTAAATCCTTGCAAGAAATATTTATTTGCCTAATTGGTCTGGGGACGGCGGAGGATGATCTAAAGTTTTTGGACAATGCTTGACCAAGCACTCTTTCACAATTTTGGAGGTATGCTTAGGATCATTGTCCTGTCGTTTACGTATATATTTTTGGCGACATTCAAGCGATTGGTTTGATTGTTCTTTCATATAAAGAGCTTTTTACGTGGCACTCTACCTTTTGCAAATTTGATGCAAATTGTACTCACGCTAACATGTTTTCCGGAAGTTTTCGTAACGTTTTCAAATATTTTTACAGCGTTAGTTGTTGGGTTTGCCTAATTACCTATTTCACGTAGGGATTTACCTTTTCTATGTAAGTCTGTCATATTTTCACTACTTAACGCAACAAATTAATCTCTTTTAATAATAAATTATGAAACTTGTTATTATTTTGAACGGCACTTTATATTTTTGAACAAAGAAAAATTAAAAGAATTGACACTACTGATGGAAGGACAGGAGATTTTTTTGCAATAGAATTATGCTACTGTTTACTTATTTTCACGCCTAAAAATTGGTCTATTCTAACAATTAATCAATAAAATGTGTAATGATCGTAAGTCTCTTAAAAATTTTGGAATTCAAACCAAATATGTTTCGTATGTATATATCCCAGCAAAAACTTTACTTACATTCTTAATTTTAATGACTTCCAGAATTCATTATTTCGTAGCTTTATTCGCCACTTTTTGTATACATCTTAAAATGATCATAATTATAAAATCCAAAACCTTTACTTCAAATAAATAGATTTAAAGAAGTTAGTCCGCTGCAACTACATTATTTTATAAAGCTTTTAAGTATAAAAATAAGTTATTAACTTTTGGGTTAAAAGTGGCAAAATTATTGGGACATTGCGAACAAAAACAAGTACTTTTTCTATTAGATTTGTATGTATGTAGTCTGATCGACAATTACCTATTACTTTTTAATTTTATTTGTAAGTAAAGTTTTTGCTGGGATGTACGTAAGTCATTTTTAATAATTTTATATCCGTCTCACACTGAAAATAAATTGTGTCTGTAATTCTACCGACGTTTTGTTCTTGTGCGCACAAAACAATGGATCGTCAAGACGTTTGAACATATTCTTTATATAATGCCATTAATAGGCCTTTCTTAAAATAAAAAATTGTTAATTTATCGCATACAACTTGTTTTATTCAATTTCAACTGTTTAACCTGTTCTAATTTAAAAACCTTTTTTGAATAGAACGTCCTTCGCTGACCGAAATACGTATGAAGTGATTTAAATAAAATTTAATTGAAAAACATTGTTTAATTTATTCGTAAATTTGATCTTGCTAGAAGCGCAAAAAGCAGCGTCTCTCAAACAACATCTGGAAGGTCTAGACGCAACTTCCCAGTCAAATTATTCATTATGGCGTGCAGTCCGAAATCTGAGAAAACCCGTAATCGCAAAACCTCCACTGCGTACTTTGAACGGATCTTGGGCACGAAATAACGAAGAAAAAGGCAACCTTTTCGTAAGTCATTTAAAAAATGTATTCACTCCCAATACGGATACTGACATTAGCGAACTACCGCCTGTTGTTGCCAGACCACCTGTACAAATAAGATTTCAATATCTGGAGGTTGTTGAGGCTATTGATAATTTAAATGTTAAAAAAGCACCTGGGTTTGATAAAATCAGCAATAAAATGATTTTTGAGCTGCCTCGCATTGCAAAAAGATTAATCCTCTTTATTTTTAATGCCATCTTACGGCTTGAGTACTACCCTCCGGTTTGGAAAATCGCTTTAGTAAAGATGATTCCTAAGCCGGGAAAAGATCCTTGCAAAGTTGAGTCGTATAGGCCAATAAGTCTATTACCAACTATGTCCAAATTATTCGAGAAATTGCTTATAACCAAGCTGACTCCGATTTTGAATGAAAACAACTGCATTCCCAATCACCAGTTTGGCTTCAGACGTCAACACAGTACAATAGAACAAACACATAGATTGGTACAAGTCATAAGAAAAACCTTTGAGGAAAAGAGATACTGTTCGGCACTCTTTATTGACGTCTCTCAAGCTTTCGACAAAGTATGGCATGAAGGCCTGATATCTAAATTAAAGCAGAACTTGCCGGTGAATCTTCAACACCTACTATGGAAATACTTAATCGACCGTCAGTTTATGATTAAAGAAGGTGATTATTTAAGCCGTCCTCAACCTATAGGTGCTGGCGTCCCTCAAGGTAGTATCTTAGGACCAATTCTATACTTGCTGTACACAGCAGACATGCCAACAAACAATGAAATTCACACGTCAACATTTGCTGATGATACGGCATTTTTCAGTACTCAAAAGATGCCTGGATTAAATTACAGCACCACGTAACGCAAGTGGAGAAATGGGCAAGACAATGGGGAATAAAAATAAATGAACAGAAATGCACCCACGTAACATTTACTCTACGTAGGGAATCATGTCCCCCTATTCGTATTAATGATCATATAGTGCCTCAAAACTCACACGTGAAATATCTTGGTATTCATCTGGACCGTCGCCTCACATGGAAACCACATATAGATGCTAAGCTGACTCAAATGAAACTGAAAGCAGCCCAAATTCATTGGCTCATCGGCAGAAACTCCGTCCTTCGGCTCGATTGTAAGCTTCTACTCTACAACTCAATCTTAAAGCCAATTTGGTGCTATGGTATCCAGTTATGGGGCACTGCCTCCAACTCCAATATTGAGAAAATTCAACGCCGTCAAAACAAAATTCTACGAATGATAACTACCGCTCCTTGGTATATTAAAAACAACAACATACACAACGATCTTGATGTTCCACTTGTCAAATAGGAAATAACTAAACACGTGGCCCATTATTTGGATAAGCTGGAAACTCATCCAAATCCCCTCGCTCGAGATATCTTACAACATCCCGGTCATAGCCGTTTGAGAAGGAGGGACACCACCGCTCTCAGATGAATAAATACAAGTTGCTCATTACATCCTATCGAATTTGAAAACTAGATTTTGTCTAGCATTGGCTGGACTTATCTTAATTAACTTTAGTTTTAGGATTTGAATACCTATTGTTAGTTCATTTAAAATGAAGATACAATAAAAAAGTATATGCAAAAAAAAAAAAAAAAAAAAACAAAAAAAAAAAAAAAAAAAAAAAAAATTCGTAATTTTTATATGGAGATATTTGATGTAATTAATTAATGTGTTAACAACTTTTAGCAACTGGTTAAAATATAAGGAATTTGAATGCCAAAATTTCGTGAAGAATTATTTACTTTTAATACTCTTTTCAATGTCTTTCATTTTCTTATCATAAAATTGTAGCCTCGATCTCGACTCGGTTGCACCTGTTCCCTATATTAAAGGCGGCTTCTGAGTCTCTGTCTAATCATTAAATTCCATCCACGTCTCTTGTTTGGGTCTACTTGCAAGCGACACAAAACCGACAGACAAAAGACAGGGCGTACGTAAGACTAGCGGAGTTCAAGTGATCTCTTTCGTACTTCAGGATGCGATCCAGCATAGTTAACTGCTAGATGTTTGAAGCTATTTTAAAAACTATGTCAGCCTGAATCAAATACATCTCGCATACAAAATCGTTGAGGCTGATATTTCATTTTGCACAGCGTATGTAATTTCACGATCTATATCATATTTTTATTAATCAGTTGATATTTGTACGTTTTCATGGAATATTAATTTCGAATTTTCGCTCCATGGTGGCGAAAATCCATACAAATAATTAGTTAATTTGTATGCAATCGAAAACTATTATTCATACTTAACAACATAGTATGTACGTAAAATATTACGTGGGGTATGATGACATTCATTTACGTATTTTCAATAATTTTACACACTTTCGTATACGTACATACGAGTACATACATATCGACGGTCTCATGTAGAAAGGCCCTACATGAAGGTAAAAACATAATGAAACTGTAATATTCTACATGTAACTTTTTTTGTACAACTGCTTATAAAAGCCTTATTTTTTACACTATTGCAATAAATTTTTGAGAGGAGGTGTATTTGCGTTAAATGCATTGGAATCGCAAAAAAAACTAATTTCGAAAAAATAGCGAGTTAGGGCCTTTCTACATGAGACCAACGATATGTATGTATAGGTATTACTTTTATTTGCTATTAGACGAGTATGTGTGTATCTATATGAAATTATGAAATCCAAGTTCATTTATTTAACTTAAATTTTCTTTAATGTACATTTCTTTACCGCAAAAATACCTTCTTGACTGGACTACTTACCGAAATAACCGTTACCTCTAAATACCTTTATTGCATAAAGAATTTTGAATACTAAACATTTTTGTTTTAATAAAATAAAGTTTTTTCGAGCTCGAGGCCAACTATTTGTAAAAAATGTATATATTATTTATTAAATTATTTCTTCCAATATTTCGATATCCTTCGGATATCATTATCAAGGCTGTAGTAACAATATAAGAAAAACACAAATGTACGAATCGTGTCCAAATGATAGTATGTAAGGAGTACTGTATTCAGCCTATTGTGTTCAGGTAACCGATGAAATCGCACCGTCTAAAAGTTGATGTATTCGCTAGATTGTTTAGTTTATGAGTATTTAAAACATTGAGGTAGAGTTTTAATGATCCGGACATTCACAGAAACAATGAAATACAGTTTCCTCTTTCTCAAGGTTCTGGCAACTGCGGCAGTGATTATTGAAAGGAAGTTCGACTTACCAATCGTCCAGTGTCCAGTTAGCACCGCTATTATTTTCAAGATGTCCTTGCGTTTCATATTCAGAAGCTGCATACTGCATTTCTCCTTATATAGGTATACAGGTCACATATTGCAGAGCTGCCGCAAATATTTCTTTCACATAAACTTCTTCACATTTCGAATCGATTACATTAAAAGGCAAAAATAATTATTTAATGGCAAAATTTTTGCAAAAACTGAAAAAATTCTTTTTTTTATTGTAAATGCATAACCTCTTAAAAAATTTGTCTTACAACAAATAGTACACATCAAGTGTAATTATAGTAATGCAACACAGTGTATATAATTTATTAAAATTAGTTAATCTGGCTCAAGTTCTCTTTTAAATTGTACGTAAATTCTTGACAATTTTCCATCTGTAAAATGTGAGTTAAATTACACTTGGTAGACCAGAATGAAGCGAATAAGGGCATAGTGGACATTATTATTACACTATACATTATATGTAAATAAAAAACTTCTATATAAAATTAAAATTCCTAAAATAATCTATTTTAATGCTGGTTAACCGGTTTTTATTGCATGGGGTTAACTTAAAATTTGTTAGCCAAAACTGATCAAGTTTGAGTTAACAGCCATACCGTTTTTAATAAAGTATAATCAAGCATGTCAAATAGATTAGATCTAATAAGTAGGTTAACTAATAGATATTGCTTCCAACAGTTTTTTAAGATTGCAAATTTGAGAACCCCAAAATGTATATATACATACATATCTACATATGATTGCAATCGCCACCGATACGGTTACACTTGGCAAATATTTGCCAAATTTAGAACAAGACACAACAAATATTTAGTCTTATTTTATTTAGTGCTGTTTGATCTTGCAAAACTCTTGTAAACAACCTCAAACAAATGTATGCTAAAATAAGTTGTTACGCTTTTTTGATTAAATATTTGCCATGTGTGACCATACCTGAAGGAGGACAATAAAGTACTGCTCAAAATTATAGCGCACTTTTAAAGTAAATGTTTCAATGAGTTTATGCTGAAAATTAACCCATAGAAAAACTTTTATAATTATTTTATGTTTTTAAGGCAGGAACAGAATAGACGCTGTAGTACAACGTAACGAGTAGCGCTGCAAGCTGTCAAAAGTTAATAACAGCAGTTTCAAAGTAATCTCAACAGAATGTGTAGTTGTAGCTGTAGTTGTAGTTGAGGTTGAAGCGCAGTTTTTAAATTTTTAAACTTTGTTGCGCGACAGTGCTTTGACAGCTGATTGTCAAATATAAATTTTTATCAAAATGGAAAGCGAAAAAACAGAATTATTGATTGAATTAGTTAAAAAAAATGAGATTTTGTTTAATTTAAAGCATTGTGAGTACAAAAATGTAAAAAAAAAGTTAAAAGCATGGGAAAAAATTGCGGATGAGACCGGAATGAGTAGTAAGATTAGTTGTAAGCAAAGAAATACATAGAGAAATTCTAATGAATTTTTTTTTTGCAGTGGAAACTTGCAAGAAAAAATGGAAGTCCCTGCGAGATTGTTTTAGCCGCGAAAACAATAAAAAACCTAAATGAGGACAAAACGCAATGAAGCCGGCGGAACGCTGGAAATTTTTCGACCAACTTTTATTTTTGAAGGAGCACCTGAAACCGAGATTGTGAGCAAATATTTATTGCTGAAAATGTATGCAGAAATCTAATTATTTTTTCTATACAGATCTACCGGCAACTACGACGAGGAAACCACGCAAAGTGAAACTCTTGACGATATGGATTCCTCAATGGATGATTTGTTACCGTCAGCAAGTTCCTCATTTAGTTTTGAACCTGCTAAAAAACGGAAAACCGAATTTAATGCTGTGGAGAAAGAACTGATTGCTACTATGGACTCCATAAAAAATTTTTGTGGCTAATGATTGCGAGCGAGATGAAGATGAACTTTTTTGTGCATCGCTTTTACAAAAGTTAAAAAAATATCCGTTAAAGGAAAAAAATGCATTGAAAGTGGAGCTTTTACAAATTTTAAATAATAAAGAGGAAAAGCTCTTTTTGGAATAATAATTTTGAAAATATTTATTTTAGGTGTGTGCCTCAACAAAATTCCAAAATGAATAGTATTAGTTATTTGTTTATTGTTATATTTCCCTATTATACTTTCCCTTTTGCCAAAAAACTGAATTTGTGAATTTTAATTTTTTTAATGTTTTACTTTTGCAATTATTTTTTTTTTTAAATAAAATTTATATTTTACAACTGTAATCAATCAAATTTTGTTTTTATCTATACTAATAAATAAAATTTAAGTGTCTATCTGTGATTTCAAAATAACTGTGTTTTCTTAACAGTTATTTACATGATATTAAAACATAATCAACCGTTTTTAAAATTTTTGTATTTCTGTATGTCCGGGTTAATCTCTGAAACCGATTTTGATGGGATTTGCCGTGAAAGATAGACGATTTTACATGTTGCTGAGGCTATGAAAAAAACTAAATCACAAAAAATGAATACCAAACACTTTTCCTAAAAAAAATTATTTTATTGTACATATATTTGCCAAATAGCTAAACTTTACCGCAGTTGATAAAAAAACAAACTTTTTCTTTTTATCCATTTTAAAAACACAAAATATGTGTTTACATATGTACATAACTATGACAACTAGGGTTACCATGCTTTTAATAAAGGATTACATCAAATATATGAAATGTCGAATTTAATGTTGATGTAGAGCAATATGTAGTTGAATATGCATTTATTATACAACTTGATACATATTTTGTTAAAAAATGTACATGCATAATTCGTTTTTTAAAATAAGTGTTTTAAAACAGGTTATTTGGCAACCATATAGAAAGCTTCAATATTCTGTTCGCATTTTTTCAAGCTACACTACTCATTACGTCGTCAGCTGCATCTACTACTACTACAGCGTCTATTCTGTTCCAGCCATAGTTGCCAGATTTGACGATTTATCGTCATTTTGACGATTTCTTGGTTCAAAAATAGCAAAATGACGATTTGACGATTTTTTGTTTGAAAATGACGATTTTCTTCATTATGAAAATATGGCACCATTAGTTTTTATTATTGTTTCTTTCAACAACCATTTGTCGCACTTATTATGAATTTGTAAGTGTACAATGTTGATCCTTTTAGTATGAAATTACACAGCGAATGTAATTGTCATTTTTAATATATATACTTGGTGTTATTAATAGCATAAATCGTTTATTTCAAAGTGAAAATGCCGAAATCCACAATATGCATTTTCAAATGGAAAGACTTTTTAAGACTATAATTAACAATTTTATAAAACATGATATATTATGTATTGGTCAAATACATTTAATAAATTATAAAGACCCAAGCAACTTTTTGAAATACAATCAAGTATATTTGGGTGTATATGCTAAGGACATTATTTCAAAAACAAAACTAAATCATAGTGACGTTCTTGAAATTACTGATAATTGTATTAATTTTTACATTGAGTTGTGCAAGAAAATTTTAAAAAGATTCGACTTTGAAAATAATTTAAAGAGTTTAAGTATAATTAATCCCAATAATATTATGAGTGAGTATTGCAGTTCCTCATTTTATGAAGTATTTGAAGAATTTCCACGTTTGATTAGTGAACATGATAAGCAATTCCGTGAATTAAAATTTTTAGATTTCAAATCATTATTTCCACATACCGAAGTTAATTTATGTAATTTTTGGAAAACAATTTCTGAAATAAAACGGGGAAATTCTACAGGAGCTTTTCCTATTTTGACAAAATTTATTCAAAATATAATGACTTTACCTCAATCATCTGCAAACGTCGAAAGAATCTTCAGCCAAGTAAATTTAAATAAAACAAAAATACGGAATTCTTTAGAAAATAAATCTATTGAAGGAATTCTTTATTCAAAAGATTATTTAAAACTAAATAAATCAAATTGTTTTGTAATTGTAGTTAAACCTGAATTAGTAAATATGTTAAATTCAGATATTTATCTATAAAATACTTAAAATACTGTAAGATATTATAAAAATATTACACAAGTTGTGTTTAACATTATACTTTTTGTAATTTCTTTTTTAAAAATTAAAATTTATGTATTTTGATATTTATTGTACAAGAGACTATGTAAACTTGAATTTTTATGATTTCGTTTAAATAAAAATGAAAAAATACTATTAGAAATAGTGAGTTTTTATTTTGACGATTTTTAAAATTCAAAATGACGATTTTTTTCTTTTTTATCGGGATTTTGACGATTTTTTCCGAAATTTATCTGGCAGCCCTGGTTCCAGCCTTTACTTTATACTACTACGAATACAATGAGCAAACAAATGGGGATAATAAAATTTAGATGAAAGAGTGAAAATGGAATGATGACATAATGTCAAAATTAAAGCACATTTTCTTGAAACATATTGATAAATGAACTAACGGTATATTTTCTCATGGAATTTGACTCAACTATGTTCTATTCCTTCAGTTTTAGTTAAAAACAGTACAGTTTGTGTTAAAACCGCATGGTGTCATTACATCATTCCATTGTAATCGTGATTTTTACATTTGGAATAATGGATCGAAAAACCGTCAGTTTGGAGTAAAAAATTTCTATAAAGGCATTTCTAGCTGAAGAGTTTTCCCATTCAGAAGAGTCTTAGTGTTTCACGAAAATGTGTATATAATGTTGAAAAAAAGTTTCTGACAATGAACGACTTACAAATAAACCAGGTCAATTCAAATGCACAACACTAGTCCAAGATCGGCAATTGGTGCAAATGTGTAAAAGAAATCGCTCAGCTAGTAGTCGTCAACTTGCTTCTGAATGGTCATCTACCATTGGCAAGTCAATAAATGCCAGCACAACCCGTCGCCGACTTGTTAACCATGGTCTTAAGAGCTACACCAAGAAACGACGTCCTAATCGAAACAAGGTTCAAACCAAAAAAAACATTAAATTGGTGTAAGAAGTATGCAAAATGGACTGAAAGTGATTGGAATAAGGTTATTTTTAGTGCCGAATCCCACTTTGAATTGCTAAATCGTAAAAATAGATCATTTGTTCGACGAACAATGAAGGAGAAGGATCAACCATTTTGCTTCCAGCCAAGAATACGAGGTGGTGGTGGCTCTGTTAGCGTATGGGGATGTTTTACAGCCCATGGTACCGGCTTATTACTCTTTTATGAATGTTGTTTAACCCTTAAATGCCCACAGTATCTTTAAAGATACAACCAAAGAAAAAATTTCCAGGGATATATTTTAGAAGTAAATAAAATAATATAAATCAGAACTCATTTAGAAAATACCAACCTTTTATTTAAAAAATATTTCTAAGGAAAAATTATTGAATTCTCTATTTTATTGAACATCAACTTTGAAAAATTTATTTTTTCAAAATTCGATAAATTATGTGCTTTGCAATATTAAAAAATCGGACCAGATTACTAATTGAAATACAAAAAAAATATGAGGTTGTTTCAAAATATGTCTATAACCGATATGAAATAATTAGAAAAAAATATATTTCGATTTCTTGCCACAAATGTTCATTTAATGGTTGTATCTTCTAAGATACACTGAGCACTCTCCTCTAAACTTGAAATTCGTTTTTATTTGAATTTTCTACTGATTCATTGCTAATTCTCATTCCTAGTTTGTGCTTTGAAGAAACAGGTTGACTGTTTTTAAGCATATATTGTGTATTGTGTAATTGATATTTGATTTTTTTTTATTTTGATTGATTTTGAGTTATTCCAAGAATACTTTCATAAGTATGTCAGGGTTTAGAAGATCTAGAAAAAGAGTAAAGTTGACGGATAAAGAAGTGTGCGAATTGTTATGCAATAGCGAAGATTTTTTTTACAATAGCACAGACGAAAGTGATACTGACACTGATGATTTACTCGAAAATGAAAAAAAAGGAGAGCAAGGACATACAGGGAACAGCTAAAATGCAACTAATTGAGGAAAAAAGTCTCGACTCTGAAACTGAGGAAGAAATTGATCTTGAAGGATCCATACATGACTCTTTTGTCCAAATGATAAATGATGACAATGATATAGATGCAAATTATATAGTACTATATAGTTTTCTTTGACAATTTTTATACAACAATACCGTTGTTGATATATTTGCGTTCACAGGGTATACTTTCAGTAGGTACCATTCGGCGAAACCGGATCAAAAATTGTAAGCTTCCTGATGAGAAAGTCATGATGAAATATGAACGAGGAACGAGTCAGGAATTTATTTGCAATATTTATGGTATGGACCTGACATCATTGTCATGGAAAGACAACAAAATTGTTAACCTGGTTTCGACTTACGTTGGGGTTAAAACTATATTGGATAGTACAAATGTAGAAGAGGAACCTGTAACAATAAAAAGATTTGACAAAAAAGAAAAAACAATAAAAAATATTCCGTGTCCTCAAATTATAAAGGAGTATAATTGTCATATGGGAGGAGTTGATTTAATGGACAGCTCAATGAGCCGCCAAAAAACTTGATGAAAAGCAGAAAGTGGACCAATCGACTATTTTATCATCTCCTTGATATGACTTGTGTAAATGCTTGGATACTACACAGGCGAATAAATAAAGAGAAAAAAGTACCGGAAATGAGACTTATTGATTTTAAATTGGAAGTAGCTGACGCTTTGTTTCCTTGCAACACAAGAGCTCCTTCCCAGCGTGGAAGACCTACTCTTGAAAGACAAATTGATGAAAAACGTCGAAAACCAAATGCGCAACAAGGACCTCCCAAGGACACAAGACTAGATATGGTGGACCACTGGACTACGATGGACAATAAAGGGAGATGCAAACTACCAAATTGCACAGGACAAACAAGAATGTTCTGCACTAAATGTAAGGTAAATTTATGTTTAACTTCAGAAAAAAATTGTTTTTATTGTTACCATCACTTCTAGATAATTTTATGTATTATTTTATTTTTTTTATTTACTGAATTGTATGATTTTTTATTATTTTTATTTTTTCTTAATGTTTGAATGAATTATTAAAATGTTAAATTGTTTTCTTTTACTCAATAAAAATATTATAAAAACTAAAATTTGTTTCATTTATGTATTTTTTTAATATGTATTTTCTTTTGAAATTTATAATAGGGGGAGTGCCCAGTGTATCTTGTAAGATACAACCACTTTTTTTCAAAATACCGTTTTAAAAAATTTTTATTGGAAAATTTAAGTACACAGTAATGTTTTAATCATAATATTACATATCATATATTTTTTTAAACAAAATCCGCGTCCATGGGTTTTTAAGGGTTAAATGCTAGAAGCTATATTGATTTAATATCCGAAGAACTTCCATCATATTTTGATCAAATTTTTGGCGCTGAATCAACTCATGCCTACTTTCAACAAGACAATGTCCCCTGTCATAAGGCGAAATTTTCGATGGCATGGTTTAGAAACAATAGTATTCCGCTATAAGATTGGCCAACGACATCGCCAGATATAAACCCAATCGAAAACTTTTATCGTGACCTTCAAAACTACCAAATAAGAACTGAAAGTGAATTGATCAGCGCTATAAAAGACATTTGGTCTAAAGTAACCATAGATGACTACCATAGATGACTACAAATTGGTTAAATCAATTCCAAACCGGATCAAATATATTTTAAAAGCCAAAGGAGGAAGTATCAACTGATGATCAACTCTTCATAAATGAATTAAAATTAAAAAAAGTGTGCTATAATTATGAACTATTAATTTGAGAGTTTTTTTATTAAACAACCTCAACTTTTTTATTTTTTTAAACTGAATTGTGATATTAATTTAATAAATTTGAATAAATATGTATGTTAATTTAAAACCAAAAAACAAACCACTTTTTCAATTTTTTGAAAAAATATAATGAATATTAAAAAATAAATTAAAGTGCGCTATAATTTTGAGCAGTACTTTATATATCGATGGTATTCTAACTTCTGGTATTGGAAAATGAAAACACATGTAAGCAATATAAAATGTGTGATAAAAAAAAACAAAAACACAATGGCAATGTTAATAAAATATATTTTTTAAAAAGATTCTTTATTTAAAAATTCTTACTATTAATTACTATTTAGTTAAAACTGTCGCTAAAGTTGTTTGTTAATCAACAACAAATAATTCAATTATTTTTACATCTTTCTTTTGCATTTTGGTATCAATGTGTATTGGAAGTGTGTCTGTGTAGGTGTCTGAATGTTCGTAAGCTTATAAGTAAAACAATTTTAATTAAACAAAATTAAAAAATTAATTACATACATATTTAATTAAATACAATTAAGTGAAGTAGATAGCAAAGTACTACTACAGTACAGGTCCGAGTTTTGTATTTTAGATGTTTTAAAAACTATGTATAGATATATATACGTATATAAAAAATAAATTTTATTTAATATTTTATTAATGAAAACATTCATTATACGTTGGCAACACATCCGTTAGAGATTCTGTAAAAAGAGAAAAGTGACAGTGGAAATTTATGTTTAAAAATTTAAACCATTTACAAACTTACAGATAGATATGTACATATAGTATATACAAATTGAGGAAACATTTTATTTTTTTACATTCAATTATTCTAAATATTTACAAAGCAACTAACTATGTATATACATAAATTAAATAATATTAAGCATTTAACAAAGTATTTAATCATTTTTTTATTATAACAAATTGTAAGCGAACGCAATAAAATAAGAACAAACAAATTTGTTATTAAAAAAAATACATTTTCTTACATAGATACAAGACAATAAATTATGTAAGTCAAAAATCTTAATTACTTTAAAAGAATTTACAATAATCATTGTTTGACATTAAAGTTTAAAGAAAACCACAACCAATTAATTAATTTTTTTTCATAAAATCTAAATTTCCAGGCAATTATCACCCTACTGAATTGAAAATTTCTTCAATATAATTAGAAACTTCAGAAATATAACTAAACATATCTGAAATATTATTAAAAATGGCGTAGACCATAATATATTGTTTTTTGGAAGACTTAGGCCCGCTTTCTCAATGTGTCGACAAACTGACTGTTACTAAATGTCGACATAAATTTATTAGACTGATAATATGTCCGTTAACAATTTTGGTTTTCTCAACATACCGACAGAAACATTGTTTTCATTTGGCAATACCTCTCAAAATGTATGTAAAAATTGGGAACTCTGTCTTCAAGTGACAAGTTGTTGACATAAATCAACTGTTTTCCAAATGTAAAAAAAATAACAAAAAATAAAATCAAAAAAACAAATATTTTAAAATATAAATAATATCCATGTCTGCCAGGTAGTTAGGTCTGGCATGATAAACTCTTTCAACATTCACTTGGAATTCATGTTCTTCGAGTTCATCCTCCATCAAATTAATGTTTATTCCTCTATTAAACATTTTTTCTAAAATCTATTTAATTTTCTTTTACAAAAACTCAAGGTATTGCCACATAAAAAATAAGAACAGCATTCAGCTGATTGAATTTGTCTGTACAACAAATAAATAATCGGCAGATGAGGGCTGGTTAGTTTTGCGACAGAATAGAAGCAAACGAGACATTGAGAAACCCAAATTTCCTTAATCGGCAGTTTTTTGTTATGAAAAAAGATAATCGCCCAATGAGAAAACAGCCCTTAACAATTAAAATTCAGAAAACCATTTGCAAGTGCTGTCTACAAAACTTCATATTACTTACTAAATCAAAAATTATAATTGGCATTGCTTTCAAATTCAATTTTTTCTAAAAAAATTAATTAACAAACTAGTTGATAAAATTCATATAGTACATCTTAGTTAAATTTAAACTTAGAGAATCACTACTGGGAATGTCAGGCTGGGATATTTCACAATAATTTTTCTATAAAACTATTTTAAATAAATATTTAATACTTTGTTTAAAGGTTTCTTCGAAAAAGAATCCCTAAAAGTATTATTTTTTTTTTTTTTTTTTTACAAAACACTTAACCCTAGTCTATCTTTTTTTAACATAATTAACAAACATAAACTGAGAAGCTTTTTTGGCTTATCTGCTGAAAACACCCAGAGTCTTTGGCGGGAATCGAACCCGCAACCCTTTGACTGATAGTCCGGCAAACTATCGCCTAGTCTTTCGGGGCACCCCGATAGACTATTTACATGCATACACTTGACGAATTTAAAACACATTAGATATACATACATGCATATGTACTCGCATGTATAACCATATTCCCAAAGCATATTGAACATATTTTATATTGAGATGTGTCGTACTTCGTAAAAAAGAATGGTGGAATAGGATGGATAGTACCCTTCATGTACATTTTATGATGCGTCCCCATTGAAGATCTATATCATATGCTATTGTCTGATTCTACATGTTTCTCTCATTGATGATTTTTAAATCTAATGTCAAATTCAAGATATCAAATACCGATGTGGTTGATGAGTATAGCATGGGAAATAAAATGCTTGTTCGGTGTCAAAATAAAAATCAACTGGACATTTTTTCATTACTTAATTTTCATTATTAACGTATAAATACTGTTATACAGAGGATTTTCTATAGAAAATACTGTTATACTGAAGATTTTCTATACAAAACACTTTAGCTATTCTGACTCTAAAGTAATTTATAAATTTCAACTTAAAGCAATAAACACATTCGCCCCAGTATGCTACCGACTATAATATGTTAAAAATAAAATACACACGTTTTTATGAGAGTGATTATGTTGATGACACCAGGCATCACGACTTCAAGTTTATGTCCCTGCTAATTTTTTTGTCGCTGTCAAATTAAACTAATTTATATTTTTGTTTGCTACAAAACAGTGTTGACCATATAACAAAACGTATAAAGCAAATTAGTCCATAAAAAATTTTTAATTATTAAGCTAAGTATAGACGATATGTTGAATCAGCATATTTATGCTGAAAAATTTGTGACAAGTGCTTACATATCGTGTAAACGCAAAATAATTTCAGCATACGTATGTTTAACAACATTTGCTAACACTTTGTTAACAATGCCAACAAACGTATGTTGGTAATTTTAGCATATCGTGTAAACAGCATATTATTAGTGTTTGACAAATTTCCTGCGTATGTTGACAGATATGTTATTTGTTGAAAAGCGTATGCAAGCTTTTCAGCATATGGCAAATTCATATGCGATCAGAGTTGTATTTTCTAATAAAGCTGATAAGAAAACAACAATGTCGGCTTCATTGATTTAAATCACAAATTATGATCTAAAGGACATACGTTTAACATTTTTTTATTGTTTGTATAGTTTATACAATTTATTATATTCACATATAACAACAAAATAATTGAACACAAATATTAATTTAAATGGCGGAAAACTGTGTTTGTTGACATTAGCAAAAACATATGTTTTTGCATCTTTTTTGTGTAATAGTGTGGCACCTATGACATACTTTGTTGCGATTTTTTTTGAGTGTGATTGAAATCGGTCAGATTTTCCACTGAATGAATCGTACGATTGTGTAGGATAGTGTATTACGGCCCAGCCACCGATAGTTTTTTTTATGTAAATACAATTCTTGTTGCATATGTACGTACACACATACACACACAACAACACAAAACGCAATATAATGGCCGGCGGCATAGTTCAAATTAATCGACACAGGGGCCAAATTACCGCATTTGTGATCGAATGAGCGAACGTATGATTTCGATATCGATATTATGATAAAATATACTAAATTTCTTGCTCGATATCGTATGCCATAATCTCAAATAAGAAAATTACGATCAATTTTACTCGATATCGAATGCGATAATTTGGCCCCAGGTCTCTAGAAATAAACAATAACCCCCTTATTCAAAAACCATTATTAAATTTAACAAACGTTTATTAAGACAGATTTGCATATAAAATTTTGCTTAAAAACGCAATAGCTCCCACGTGATCATTTATGTTTTTTTTTATTGATATTTTTATTATTTAATTTTATTTCAAAAACTTCACATAAAATACAGAAGTTGAATAATAATTGAAAAATGTTGTCAAACTGACTAATTTCACAAACAAATGTTTATACGACTCAGCATATGTAGACCACATAAAATTCAACATATCGTATAAACACAAAAATCGTATGCTAACTCTTATGTTGACATTTCATTTGCTGACATATGCTGACATCAAAAAATTTGCTACTTTCAACATATCGTATAAACGTCTAACATATGACATAGGAATTTGCTGCTAATTTTAATCATATGCCTGTCAGCATATATATGCTGATTCAACATATCGTCTAAACTTACCTTTAAATAAAAAAGCAAAATACAAAAATAAAATGTCATGATCAGTTTTGCATCATAAGTTGTTAAATGTATTAATAATATTATATTATATTTTATATTTAATTGAGTGAAGTTTATTAGAGAAGACCCTATTTATTGTAACAGCTAGACATTGTTGTTTTTTTTTATTTTTTTTTTTGTGGTCTTTTGGCAACTAACTTCACTGTGAAACGCCTTGTTAAAATCGGATTTTCCAATAGCAAAGCATTGCCGCCGCATTGTTTCAGTATGCTCCGTACAGAATGTATGCGCATAAGAAATTTTGACAGTTAAAAAACGCTTGCCGCCGGTATTTAGGGATGGCTCGTTAGGTGTGTGAAATATCACAAAACTGTGCGATATTAGCAAAACTCAACTTATAGATTCTCAAACAAAATATGAGAAAAAATGTATGTAAAAGTTTTGAAGACACCTGATATAAAAATATGAAAATTTTAGTCAAACGATAGCGTTAAATGAATATACATATGTCACAAAAACTACACTATACAACTACTTTTGAGCAGATACTAAAAGGATTAGGCTGGACTTTCTTTTATTAGCTATTGTCGCAATTGCCGAGACCGGCGAAAGGTGAAAACAGTTTTCGTATTATGTCTAACTTCTCATGTAAAATACAGAACTAGACTGGGTGACTAAATTAGTTCAATTTTATTGGTTTCCATATAGTAGCATTAAACCGTTATTTTTCATTTTAAAACTTTGTTAAGAAACTTAATTAAAACATTAGAAAGCGTCCTCAAAGTTCTAAAAAATGGAATCTGCATACTATAAGCAAATAGGGAATATTATATGGTTATGAATCAGTGTCTTCACTATTGGGATATTGAGAAATTGTCACCTCTTTCAGATCTATTTGTAATAATAACAACATTAATTTTGCGTTATAACTACATATTTAAATCAAACTTTTTAATTATGTTAAAAAAAATTCAATAACTTTGAATTTCACCAAGTGCCTGTTTATGAATCACTTCTCTTAATAAATCGAATATTTGTACTGACGTTGTTGTTGTTGCATTAATGATGCGTTACTTGTACTCGGTTGAGAGTTACAATAAGCAATCGAGTCATGATCAGTGTGATCAAGCTTTTTTGACATGCAATCATTGTTTGGAAGTAAAGCGGTACGAGCATTTGCATTCACGCCATTGTTAGTATATACATTTTTATTACCATCATTATAATTATTGTTAGAATTAAAACTATCACTACAGCAACATCTACAATTAGAGCTATTGCAACTATTACTAGTATGGGAAGCGCAAGCAGTTTTTTTAGAGACGATAGTAGAAAGGAAGCGTTTAAAAGCGGTAGATAGTTTTATGTCAATACCTGAATCTGCTAGACGAGCTTTTCCATTTGTAGCGGTCGTTTCGATGTTATTGGATTGCCCATGTTCTACAGATCCATTGCCACTGACAGTGGCTTTGGAATGTCCGTTCATTAAAGGCACGATTTGTTTGGATTCTAAAGCACAAATCAAGCAAAATTAGATGAAAAGAATATCAAGTTGAGGTTATAACTTGAAACTTACCAAGATTTTTTTCCACATCTTCATCTTCTTCGCTACCAGTTGTACCATTTTCAGATTTACTTATTGCAACAATTCCATTGCTTCGTTTCAGGGGAGATTCGTCTTTAACAAAACGTATTAGGAATAAAATGGCAGAGCCCACAATTGGTGGTATGCCAGCCAATATGAGCGGCAGTGTATACGATCCCAATTCATCATAAATTCTTCCGGCAATTGGAGGACCCATTGTGAGTGGCAATGAGCTTAAGCCTAATAGAAAGCCAATAGCTTGTGTGGCACCAGACGGGCCGCATATTTCGTAGGCAATAGGGCCCAGCAGTGATATGAAACAGCCATCGAATAGGCCCATTACTAAACTAAAGATGATCAACACGATGTAAGAACTTGTGAGTGGCAGTAGCAGGGTCACCAAGCCAATGCACACCAATGACAACTGTTGTAAATAAATACGATTTACACCTGGAAGATCAGCTATGGCTCCAAATATAAGTCGTCCCAGGCCGGAAGTAATACCGATGCACATCACTGGCAGATTTTCACTTCTTCCCGGAAAAACGGTCTGTACGAATTTCATCATATGCACGTAAGGTACAAAATATCCAAAAAGGGCGAGTGGCACACACAAGGCCCATATGACGTACTTCTTTCTCTTCCAGATCTCAACGTTTATTATGGAACGGAAGATCATGCTTGCCCTAGAACGTCCAGGTTTATTCTTTGGTGGTTCTGGTGGTGGATGCAGTGGTTTGTAGACAAATGAACAAATGATTATAAAAGCAGAAATCAGACTCATTATTCTCAAGGTTATTTCTAAGCCATATGTCTTTATTAAGTAGTCTAAGCCAGGCGGCAGAATGACAGTAAACACACTGGAACCAGCTGTAACGAAGCCACTTACTTTTCCCAAGTAACGCTTAAAATAGTGACCTAAAATGGCCAGTGTTGGAGTGTAAGCTAGGGCAGCGCCGAAACCAAACATAAGGCCATAGGTGATATAAAGAGCACCAATATTTTCGGTAGAAAACGATGAAAGCAGCAGACCGCCTGATGATAACAAACCACCGATAAGTGTCGTCAGACGCAGACCAATCTTGTCCGTTAAGCAACCAGCTACTGGTGACAGTAGGAATGTTGTACCAATTGTAAGAGAACCAACAAGAGCTGTAAGTAAAAAGTATTATTCAAGTTACCAATTATATATAGGTATTTGAAATGTTTATTAATTTCATATTAATTTAAGGGATCCTCTGTATAATTCTTTAATTTTACTTATTTTTTACGCTCCAACATATTTTTGCCATTTAATACTTTTTATTGAGACGGGACGGATGAGACAACCCAAAAAAAAGTTGATAGTTTTCAAAAATTTTGTTTTACTATTTTTCAGTTAATACAATTAAATTTTCTATGATATAAAAACAAGTTCTATTGAAAATGGTAACAATCGGTAGATGATTTCTCCCAGCCCCAATACAAATATCTTCCCGCAATATGGCTCTTTGGGACATAAATACCTTTAGAAAGAATAGTATCCATATAAAATTCAGCAAGGATATATTTTGAAGTAATGTTTTGTTTGGATCGATCCACTTGACTATAGCCCCCGTTAAAGTCCACTTCCGGAATTCACTTAAATATGCAAAAATAACTTATAAATATGGATTTCAAATGAAAATTTTACACAAATAAGCTAGCTATACGTAAGCTAAAATCATACTAATGGATTTTGTGACGATCAGTCTATAATTGACCATAGCTCATAGAGGATTCACTTCCTTCACTTCACTTGTAAATATATGGCGTTTTGTTTTCTTGCAAAAATGTTACACGTTTTTCCCATTTCGCACCTTTTTAATTGTTTTGTGTTCTTTTCTAAAAAAAATGTCAACACTGCTAAAGTGTAGTGTGTCCTTTCCTATAAATGTCACACTTAAAAAATGTTGCACTTTTCACACTCTGTATTTTTAGAGGGGGAGACTCGCACGATAAAACAGCTGACATTTGTTTCGTTTATGAATGTGTATGTGTGTTAAGTAACAAAAAAATATACAAAATGGAAAATATTACTACTTTTTTATGTGATGAAAAAATGTTGGATGACTTGTTGGATTCATCTTCATCATCTGATGATGAAATATTTGATATGATATGGAAAGAAATCCGCAACCGCAAGTGAAAGGCTTTGTAGAGAACGTAATTAATGATTACTCTGAAGTTGATGTATGTCAAATTTTATAGGGCAATATCTCCACTTCAATTTAAATAAATATGAATGTATTTCTACTTTTCAGCTATCTGCTACTTCTTTTTTAACAAAAAAAAAAAAAACAAAAACAGCTGTACATAAAAAAGTGTTACACTGTTGTGATTTTATGTTCTATTCTGACCATTAAAAATGCGACATCTTTAAAGGTGTAACATTTTATTTCAGAAAAGAAAACGCCAATAGTTATTGAGACGAATTTCAACCAAAACAAGCCTCAAATACAGTTTTAAGGTAATCAGTACGTCATTTTCTATCTCACTCTGCAACTGGCCTTAATTTCGGCCTTTCTTAACTGTACCACGTTACGATTGTTCAAATAGTAAAATATCATATATCATATATTTCATCATTTGATGAAACACAAAACTAATTTTGGATTTTGGTTTAGAAAATAAAACTCAGGAGTTGAGTTCGAGAATTCCGGCTTCCTATATGAAGTTATAAGTCGTTTAACAGTTCTTGGATGAGAATCCTTATGATACTATTATATACATACATTTGGAGGCAAAATATGTAACATCTCCTTAGTGATGTGTTAAGGGTAATGTCGTGTTGAAATATTAACATTATATACATTTTCTTAATTATTACAAATTAAGTATTAAGTCAGAAATGATAGAAGGAGTTGGATTTTTAACAAGAATAATCCTCAATTAAATTTATTTTTTAAATTCTACTTTTACACAAAAATCAAACGAATTTAAGCTAATATACTCGTATATGTATGTGCATATGTACATACATACATATGTAGATATTAGAGACAAAATCTGTTTTCTATGTAATTAAAGAACTCAGAAACAAAAAATAATCCAATTCGAATACAAAGTATTTGTATGGTTTACAAGTAGACAAATCGTTATTATCAGCACCATAACTAATTCGCAACCACAGTTGGCCATGTCATCAATTGCTAAAAGCCGACAAATAACAAACGTTACCATTCAAGCAAAGATTTTTTTATTCTTTAGAATCTAAATACATACTGTACAACAAAAACCAAACATAAAGCAAATAAGAAAGTGTAGCCCGACCATATAATACCCTACACACCAAGTATGTGCGCAAACTGTTTTCCAGAACTGGGCTCTATATGGGAGCTATGATCTATTCACTACTATTCTGACTTTCGATTACGTCTCCGCATTAAGTTACGCTACGATCGAAAATTGGTATTCCAAACAAAAACTGAATCGAAAGAACAAGAAGTAGACAACAATGTTTACAAAACCAATTTGTTACCAAGAATGATAAAATAAAGATTACGCCATGCGCATGATTTCCCGTTATGTGACATAGCAGTGGCTTTATTGGTGGAAGAGGAGAGCAACGTGACTCAGAACACGGAGGTAAGGCTTGAAAAGCCTGAAAAAAAGATACCTGAACTTCCTCCTTGAATGGTTTATGGTAGCCGCAAGCAATATCCTGTTTTGTTGACATTAATCTTGCCAGCTTTTCGTATTGCTCTGATGTCGTTGTTTTTGACCTGGAAAAATAAATAAATATGCTGTTTTCCTGTTTGTAGTGACAGTAATTCAAAACTCCTTCCTTCAACCATTACACATTTGTTTAACCATGTTCTTTGTTGCTGCATATCACCTCTTGATTGGCCGTAAAACAAAAATGTATATAAATCACTTTTTAAACATTTTATACTTACATTTTGTAAATTAAACACTTTTTAAGTTTATAAAAGAGTAAGCGTAGAAAAACGTAACTACGATCGTAATACAGGGGGCTAATTCTCGCATTCGTATGCGAGTAAATTTTCATTCGAACGTTCGAATTTTTTAACATTTGGGATTCTCTCATTCGATAGCGAATAAAATGTATCGAAATTTCTAATGATGGCATTCGATAACGAATGATTATTCGAAATAACGTTTTTTTTAGCAAACAGAAGAAAAAAAGAAAATGTTAGTAAAAAATTTGTTACTTACTTTAAAAAATATCATAATATTAATAATTTTATTACTTTTAGGTCAAAAATTTCAAAAATAAATTTTAGCTTTGCTTGCTTTGTAAGCCTAAAACGTCTTTTGAGTCTAGAAAAACACATGCATACATTAATACATACATATGTAGGTATGTATGTATGTATGTATGTACTTATTTATGTATGTACTTATTTATACTTACTCATTGTTTGCCAATCTTAATGGGACGAAGGTGTTTCTTATGTCATTCATATTTTGTAAGAATCAAAAGACGAAGAATAAAAAAACATAACTGGGTCCATTTTTAATTTAAAAGAACTTCTTTAAAAAATTTTGCTTTTACTTGAGTTATTTTTTGCAGAACCATATGTTTTTTGTTTATATTTTCTTTTATTTTATTCAGTGTTGTAATACGTACTTATTTAAGTTTTTTACAACACTGAAGCAATGAATCGATTCGATTCGTATCGAGTACCATCATTAGAAAATTTTGCACTGTCGAAATAAATTTCGATTCGAAAACAATTTCGATCACGACTGCCAGAATTAGCCCCCAGAATAGCTACAATCGAAAGAAACGTAGCGGAATCGAAACTCTGAATACCAAATTTGCCAAACGGAGAAAATCAGAAGACATTAGAATAGGGGTGGTTATGTGCAAATACAAATTGTTTGCATTAAATTATATCTCGATATCAACACTAGTAAAAGATTTATGCATGTTAAAGTGTCTAAAAGTGTGATTAGATTTTATATAAATTATTTGTGTATTAATTAAACATTTATGACCGATAAAATCCTATCCTAAAATCCTAGAATAAATAATGGACAGATTTTAATCAATATCATTCCCAATCGTCTTTGGGATAAAAATGTATCAAAATATCTTCAAAATTGCGACCTGTACTTTGCACTCAAGTTTACCTGAACAGTCAAAATCAATTAAGAAAGTGATTGTGAGTTGATATACTTTAATGTGCGTGTTAGATTAATATTCTTGGCCATTGTGTAGGGTATAAAAAGTTAGATTAGACCCTCCATAAATTATCAATGCAACATTCATCGCAGAGCCCACAGCATTTAAAGTTAATTTAATTATCGTTTGCCACATTTTCTTTCTATTGTTTTGAGGTTTTTGCATGTGATCGGTTGAAGTCAGTATGTCAGCTAAGATTTATAGTACTTACTCTTAAAATGATTGTGGCAAGTGTGCAATTAACAAATATTGTAGTTTTTTAAAATCAAATAATATTTACAATTGAATTATGTTTACAACAGTTGCACAATTAAATAGACTTTGGCGCTTTTCATTTATTAGATTCATTTTGACAGGGGTTTTTAGAGCATTTAATAGTTATTCAAATGAAAGGAAAATGTCTTAATTAACTCTAATTTCAATACAGACAATGTTGAAATGTGCGCATTTTTAATTACTACTTTTATTACATTATTTTTATTTGATGTTCTTCTTTCTACTGCAAGATAAGGAGAATAACAATATAAACAAATATTTAATTATAATATTAGCTTTCGTCACAAAAACAATGTAATAAACAGATAGCATATCTTATCTTGTATTCTATGGCCTAAAAACACAAAATTCAAATGAATATTCAGAACACCAAGAAATTCACACGGCCAATGTGAAAGTGTGATAAGTTCGTCATAACGTTTGTTTTATGCCTAAATGAAATGGCATTTCAGTGATCACATAAAATTAACACAATTCTGTAAAATAAATGTAGGAAATATAAAATTCTACTCTGCCACTTCATCTTATATACATAATTTGTTGAAATTTGTAACTGACGGTGCATAAAATTTCAATGTTTTTAAACCGAATGCATTTGTGCAATGTGTGTAGTTTTGTATTGGCCTTGAAATTCTTGATCATGTTACAATTTTAATATTTTTTTTTAATAAATCTTACACAGAGAAAACTGAATTATTGTCACTACCAAATTTATTGTTAAGTGAATTGGTCCTTAAAGGGCTTACTCGTTCGTACATTTAGTTTACATCATAATTTGTTTATAGTAATCATATTTTGGTTTTCTCGTCTAAAATTATGTTCTTGGTAAAGAAAAATTATTATTTATAATTATTATACAATAAATATTTGTTATAAGTAATTTCCTTTAAATAATCATTTATACATATAATAATAATTGTACCTATCCCCCGATTTACTTTATTCCCCTGTTACTTAAGGTATTTATTTACATCATTATTTTATTATTTAAATTAAACGTTCTTTCCATACATATTAATGCATTAAAACCTAAATTATTTGTGCAGACCTTGAATTATGATAACAATTAGGAAATAGTTTTGTCCAACATGACCAAAAATATTGAATGTGATCTCAAGTTCCAGAGATTTATTTTTTAATAATCCGATTAATTTTTGTATATTTATTTATAAATACATAGACTGATTTTATTGTCTAAATTACATATCTTCCCAAAAACATGTTGTTCGTAAAATTGTCTTTCAAACAATATATAAAATACTAACAAAATGTTCACTAAGGCTGACTAAAAAACACAGAATAAGGATATTCTAGTCCTATAACAAGTATTGTTTTTGTATTTCTTATTATATTTAGGTGGGTGGTATTTAAGATTCGTAATTTTTTTCACTTCTGAAAATCACTAAAATTCGCATAAATCTCTTATCAAAATGACTATCAAGTTGAAATTTGACAGCATAATCAAAATATAGATCTTAATTGTCGTACCAAAATTCATGTTGATCGGTCCATATTTGACGTTTCGAAACGACAAAATTAGTTTCCTATGGCTTTTTGGTACTTAATTTTTTTTTGTGTTGATATAAATCGAGTTATGTTACACGCTGCAAAAATATAAACAATTTCTTGATTATAACTCGAATACGATTCTTATAAATATCGTTATTAAGATAAAATTTAACTGAAATAAAAATAGAAATTACGGAAGAAAATTGCATTAAGTTAGACCCATTTATTTGATTTGATGGTGGGTAGTTATATAAGATTCGGCACAATCGAATATAAACTCTTATTTGTTTTATTTTGAAGATTTATTTTAAAAAATAAAATAATTTTTGAAAACGATAATATTCATAGTTATATTAGTTTTAAGTAATAACAAATTTTATGGCGATGGATTCACAATTAGACCTAAGTACATCCTAAAAATCACCCTAAGTTACATATGTATATATACATACTGTGAGCGTCAATATAAAGTACACACCTAATATTGTTTATAAAAAAGTTTTATTATACATATATAGTATCCTATTGCCCTTATTCATAAAACTTACAACAGATTTATAAGAGGTTTATAAATCAAATTTTGTATGGATGTACAAAAAAGTACAAATTTAAAACCAAATACATTACATAATAATTTACAACTTAATCAAAATATAACTCATTAACAAAAACTAGAAAAATAAGCAACACAAAAATATAATTCAATTTTAACGGAAAAATACCAGATTTTCGCATCAAAATAATGTAAACAGGAATATTAAAACTTTTATTAAAATTATGTATTTAATATTTTGTTTGTAGACTGACAATCTTTTAGACATAGAACCAACGAGTTTTTTTTTAAATCAGGAAAAATTTTATTCCATTCCTCCTTTAGGTTATCCTTCCAATAAATATTTCATTGCCAAATTTTACGCATCTGCGTAACTGCGGACTGCAGAGAATGATTGAGCAATCACTCTTTCACAATTTTGGAAGCATGCTTAGAATCATTATCCTATTGGAAAATCTAGTTCTGTGCTAGTTTTAATATATCTACACTCGGGCTACATTGTTCTTGGTTCACAGAATTCAAAAAAATTTGAGGCTCGTTTATATATTTTTTGCGAAATTCAAACGCTTGGTTTGGTTGTTCATTGATATAAAGGGCTTCATTGGTGTCACTCTACCATATAGGCCGTTTTGATGCAAAGATCTTCTGATCATACTCGCGCTTACATAATTCCCCGAAGTTTTCATAACATTTTCAGCTATTTTTATAGCACTATGTTGGTTGGTTGGTTTGCTCCTACTATAGCTCTTACTTTAGTTTTTGTAGGACGCTTTGGTCGTTATGCTTGTCTATAAATTTTTTAATGTGCAGTGATGCCTTCCAACGAGTTTACCTATTTTACGCAGGGATTTACCTTTTCTATTAATTAAGTATATTTCTATTAATAAAGGCCGAACCGATTGACCACTTGGAGGACAACATTCACCGAATTATTGCCGATATACGGTCAGAAATGTTGAAAAAAGTCATCAAAAATTGGTCTGCCAGATTAGAACGTCTAACCCAGTTATATGCCAAAAGTCATGTCAATTTAAAAAAAATCAACCTTTTTTATTCCATTTCAAAGTTCAATATATCTAATAAAAAACACAGAACCATGATTTAAAATAAATTTGCACAATTTGGAAGCGTTGTTCAGGTGTCAGTCTATTCATGTTAATACCAAACCAAACTAAACAGAAATCATTTAACAGCTGACAAAATGGTCGCCAGATAAAAAAAGAGATGTCAACTTAAAGTTCTATAAATATAAAAAAACCCCCTATACTCGTATATCTTGAACAATGAACATTGCTGATGTGTCCCTTGTCAGGGCAGAAAATGCATTCCAATTTGCCAATTGTCTAAAATTACTTTACAATAGTATTCTTTGAATTATTATATTAAAATTAACTCAAGCCAAATAATTTAATAATAATTTTATATATGTAATTGCAAATTTGAACTTGAACGTATTAAATGTCATTAAAAATCACCTGCCTTGAGAAATATATAAAGGAAGAATTCAACAAAGTGTCCTATCGAATTCTAGATGTCTGTACTAGGTGGAACAGCACAATTAGGATGATCATCTAGTTATTTCTTAAAATAAATAACGCAATAAAAAAAGAGCTAATGAATTCATGTTCCTCATTTAAATACATACTTATACTTACATAGATCTTAAAGATTGCAGTAAAAGCATTAATATGACGTATAACCAAATCGTTTATAGGTGATGCTATATGGGCACTCTTTATGAACAGTTATTATCTATAAATTCTACGCATTTCTAATACCATGTACAGTTAATGAACAATACTGATGTCGTTTTTAAATTATATAATAACTTCCTAAAATACTAAGCAAATGTATGAACGCCTATTTTACAATATTAATATTTCATCAGGTCATAGCGATGATGATAATGGTGTTTCTGATTCACAAATGCAGCAAAATCTTAAAAGCAAGTTAAAAAACACAATTTATATTGCAAAATAAAAACCCAAAATTATAATATCAAGTGCTGAAAATCTTTTTTGAGGGAAATCAGCTTTATATGAAGGAAAGCTGTTTTATAATGCAAAATTATTCGTGAAATGCATTAGTTATCTTAAAAAATTGTTCTATGATGAACACAGAAAACGTCTTTTATTTCTATAAAATATACTTTAGTTTTTAGTAACAAATGATCTCCAAATGTGTGTCCCTTCTTTTCTAATAAAATTATATCGTACAATTTTTTCAAATACTTTATCTTCATTTTTTTGAGGGATTCCCGGGATGTCCGGGAAATTAAATTTTTCATTCCCGTTTCCCGGGAAAAATTAAACATGGGTATTGTGCTGTATGTCAAGCAAAAGTGTGGGTAATTTAGAATTTATTCCATCGACAATGAATCATGGGATCTATTTAGATATAAAAAATTATTAAAAACTCCACCACAGTCACCAGACCAGACAAATTCCATAGAGCATTTATGAAATTTACTGCAAAGCAATTCAAACAGTACTAAATGAGAAATAAGGAAAGTTAGGAAAAACTGGTTTTTTAATGACAAAAAGCCTAAATGAAATTCTTTTTCGTCGGTGTTATCCGATTTCTTATTAAAACATAGTTAAATATATAAAAATCCATTACATTTTATTACTTACGCAGACTTTTGTCTAGTCATGAAACCACACTTTTTTATGAATTAAATTTTTATAAGTTTGCTTATACGAGATCTGAAATATTAATTTAAATACTTAAATACACCTTCGAAAAAAAATTGAATTTTAAAAGAAAATTTGTTTCATGCAATAGCAACAATTAAAATTAGTTTCAAATTTAACGGTCAATGTCAATACAGTCCTTGATATTGAATTCGCTGATGTTGACGCAGCCGTGCCAAAACATACAAATGCAACACTAACCAAAATTTCATCATTTGACTCGACAAACACATATTATTTATGTATCTATATACAGAGCGCAAGCATATCTCTTCCGTTTTTTTGTTACCAACCATCTTGTTTAATGGAAACGTGCCAAATGCACAAAAAAGTATTTTAAATATTTACACAAAGCATGCACTCAAAGCGCCACAGTTTGCTTTTGAACACATTTCTATTAAAAGCTTTTATTTCTTTTTCAACATATTCTCAATTTACTTAAATTCGAAATAACACAGCCAGAACGTGATTATACGGCATTATAGAGTCTGAATAAACCTAAAGGAAATTTTTAACTCAATTTTTTCTTTTGAGAAAAAAAGGGCGCAAATTGAAAAAAAATTTTAAAAAAATATTTAAAAAAAAAAAATTAAAAAAAAATTTTTTAAAAATTAAAAAAAAATATTTTTGAAATAGTTGAAGAAATAGCTATCTACAGTCCTTTGGACAATTTTTGCTAGGACCAATAGGTAAAAAGTTACACTCATTTAAAAAACCCCTGTATGACCAAAATTGACCAAAATTTCCAACTTTGACCCCCTCTAACTCCGGCACTTCTGGACTGATAGAACTGAAAATTTGTCCAAATCGGAAGACATCGATTTTTAAAATTGGGTCATTTGACGTGAAATTCACCATATGTATATAGTGGATATTCTACCGGTATGTGTTAAAAACGGAATGACAAATGGGTTTACTTAAATTAATTTCATAGTTTGCTTCTATAGAAAAAGTAAAACGAAACGTTTTTTCAGAATCAAACCTAGAAATGTTAATATTACAATTACACTTAGCAAATTAATAGTGGTTTCATTCCAAAAAATGTTTTTCTATAAGGGTGTCCCAACTAGAACGTAATTTTTAAATTTGGCGCCATTCGAAGTGTCATTTTTTGACATTTGAACAATTGTTATTGTTTGCTAGTAGAAGGTACGAGGTTAGTAAAACTGAAGCGCTACACGAATGAACGACGCATTCTCATTGTGAAATTGTTTTACCAAAATTATGAAAGTTTTGCGGCTACAGTTCGCAAATTGCGATCATTTTGGGGTCACAATAATGCTCCAAAAGAGGCAACTGTAAAGAGATTAATGAATAAATTTGCCGAAACTGGGTCTGTTAGTTATGTAAAGACAACAACGCGCCTTCGAACAGGTCGATCGACCGAAAATATCGCAGCTGTACGTGATGATGTCGCTCAAACTCCATCCACCTCAATTCGACACCGAGCTCAGCAAATTGATGTCTCCAAATCCAGTATGCAGCGAATTTTGACGAAAGATTTGCATCTTCATGCATACAAAGTTCAATTGACTCAGGAACTGAAGCCAGCTGACCATGGACAGTGAAGGGAGTTCGTTAATTGGGTATTGTCGCAGAATTGTCGCATTTGGGGTGAGGAAAATCCTCGGTTGATTCACGAGAAGCAAATGCATCCTCAACGTGTCACTGTGTGGTGTGGTTTTTGGGCTGGAGGAATCATTGGACCTTTTTTATTAAAATGAGGCATGTCAAGCGCAAACAGTCAATCGTGTTCGGTATCGTGAAATGATAACCAGTTTTTTCTTGCCTAGAATTGAAGAAATGAATGTGGAAGGCATGTGGTTTCAACAAGACGGCGCCATATGTCACACAGCCAGAGAAACAATTCAATTGCTGCATCAGTCATTTCCCGGTTGTGTTATTTCGCGTAGACCAGAATTGGCCGCCTAGGTCGTGCGATTTAACACCTTTAGATTTTTTTCTTTGGGGTTTTTTGAAGTCGATGGTTTACGCGAATAAGCCGACGACGACTCAAGCCTTAAAAGAGGAAATTGGACGCTGCATTAATGAAATACCGCAGCATTTATGCAAAAAGGTCATTGAGAATTTCATTAAAAGATCGCGTGTGTGCCAACAAAGCCGCGGCTGCCATCTGCAGGATATCTTTTTCCAAGCCATTTTAAAGAAATGATTTATTTAAAAATTTGTTTCTGGAACGCGAACGGCCTCCGCCAACATAAAAACGAACTGGAATACTTCCTGATGGATAAGCAGATTGATGTCATGATGATTGCTGAAACTCACTTGACGTCGACAGGGTACTTCAAAATTAATGGCTACGAGTTCTACGATACTAAAGACCCCCGCGGTAGAGCTTGTGGAGGTTCGGCAATTTTTATAAAGAACAGAATAAAGCATTATCTAATGAATAACATAAGTGAGGATTACCTCCAAGCAACAAACATTTGCATTGAATTCTGTCAATACAAATTTGTTTTATCATCGATTTATTCTCCGCCTCGATTTTCAATAAAAGAACACCAATACCATAACTTCTTTAAATCCCTTGGAGCTAGATTTTTAGTTGCTGGTGACTTTAACGCCAAACACACATTTTGGGGTTCACGTCTGGTAACCCCAAAGGGTCGCGTACTCTTCAACACCATTGCTAAAATGGGCTTAGATGTACTCTCAAGTGGACATCCCACCTATTGGCCGACGGACCGACGGAAGATTCCCGATGTTATTGACTTTGGGATAATGAAAAATATCCCTGTAGAATGGATGCAAGTGGATCCTTCACTGGACTTGTCCTCAGATCACTCTCCTACTATCATTTCAATGCATTTCCCTCAAGTGTGTGGTTCTCCATTTATGAACATGACTAAGACCCGAGTAAGTTGGATAAAATACAAAAAGTATTTAAGTTCTCATTGCACGGAAAATGTTGTGTTGAGAACTACCGACGATATTGATGAGTCGATTGGCAACTTTACCGAGGACCTTCGACAAGCTGTGCATCACGCTTCCACTTATGACGTTGAATGTAGAAATAGGACAAACAGAACTTATTTCTCTGAACTCGAACATCTCCTATCAGAAAAAAGAAGAATGAGAAGAGAGTGGCAAATTCACAGGTCTCCTGAACTGAAAGCTAGGCTACGGGAATGCAGAGATATACTAAGACATTTCTTAGAAACCCAAAGAACGGCCTCACTTAGATCTTACTTGGAAGGTCTTGATAGTACCCCACAATCTGACTACTCGTTATGGAGGGCGGCAAGAGGTTTAAAAAGACCAGTAAGAGGAAAACCTCCTTTGCGAAATCCGACTGGTGACTGGGCTAGAAATGATTCCGAGAAAGGGACATTATTTGTTAATCATTTGAGAAATGTGTTTACTATAAACAACTCAAATAATAACGAATCTGATTTGCCACCACTTGTTATAAGGCCTCCTGTACCTCTAAGACTAAACTTTCGTGATGTCCAAAACGCTATTGGTACTCTGAACCTTAGAAAGGCTCCAGGTATGGATAAAATCAGCAATAAAATGCTTGTGGAGTTACCTCGTGTAGCAAGAAGAATTATCCTTTTTATCTTCAACGCTATTTTACGCCTAGAATACTATCCTGCAGATTGGAAGGTGTCTATGATCACTATGATTCCTAAGCCAGGGAAGGACCATACCAAAGTGGAGTCATATAGGCCAATTAGTCTACTGCCGACAATTTCAAAACTGTTTGAAAAATTGTTAATGACTAAATTGACTCCAATTCTGAATGACACTGAATGTATTCCTAATCATCAATTCGGCTTCAGAGCTAAACACAGCACCATCGAGCAAACACACAGATTGGTAAATGTGATAAGAGGGTCGTTTGAAGACAAAAAATACTGCTCCGCCCTTTTCATTGATGTGTCGCAAGCGTTCGACAAAGTTTGGCATGACGGTTTAATGCACAAAATAAAATTAACTCTGCCTGCTAACACCCATAAATTCATGGAAAGTTATTTATACGGTCGCAAATTTAAAATCAAAGAAGGTGATTTTTTAAGTACCGCTCAGCCAATTGAATCAGGTGTGCCACAGGGTAGCATACTGGGTCCTACTTTATATTTGATATATGCCTCCGACATGCCGTCAGACCCTAAAATCCATACGTCAACTTTTGCAGACGATACAGCCTTTATCAGCGTCCATCAGGACCACCAAGTTGCATCACAGAATTTGCAGAATTATGTTTATAAACTAGAGAATTGGCTAGAGCTTTGGAAAATCAGGGTTAACGAACAGAAATGTATTCATATAACTTTCACATTGCGAAAAGATACCTGCTCGTTCATCAGAATAAATAATCAAATTATCCCGCAACACAATGAAGTCAAATACCTCGGCATTCACCTCGACCGCCGTTTAACTTGGAAGTCTCATATTGAAGCGAAACTTACACAAATGAGATTAAAAGCAGTGCAACTTAATTGGCTAATCGGCAGAAACTCTACATTGAAATTGGATTGCAAACTTTTGTTGTACAATGCAATACTAAAGCCAATCTGGTGCTATGGAATTCAATTATGGGGTACTGCCTCAGCATCCAACATTGAAAAAATTCAAAGGGGTCAAAATAAAATTCTACGTATAATTACTGCAGCACCATGGTATGTTAAAAATTCTCGAATCCACAAAGATCTAGGCGTGCCATTAGTAAAAGTCGAATTTACAAAATATGCGTCAAAGTATGTCAGCAAACTTGAACACCATCCAAACCCCCTTGCACGAGACATCCTTAACTTTAGTGGCCACAATCGGTTGAGAAGGAGGGATACCCTTGCTTTAACTCAAGCGCAAAATAGATGACTGGATCAGTTGATGTGAAATTTCTTTAGTATCATAAAAATTTTTGTCTAGCACTGGCTGGGCTTATTATTTTCTTTTTAGTATTAAGATTTGAATACTTATTGTCATTTCATTTTGAAGATTCAATAAATAATTAAGTGCAAAAAAAAAAAAAAAAAAAAAAAAAAAAAAAAAAAAATCTTTTTCCATACATAACCTAATTCTGTCTACTTTACGATATAATAAAGTTCCCATATAAGGCCCACTTCCGAAAATCACTTTAAAGAGCATAACTCGCTCAAAAATGTACAATGTAAATAATAACACCTAATTTTATAATCGTCGCTCCATAATTATTCGAAACTCCCATACATATACTGGGAGTAGGGTTTATATGGTCGGGCTTGACCGACTATACTTTCTTACTTGTTTTTATTTTAATGCTTTGCACATATGATGCAATATTTTTAAGAGATTACACAAGATTCTAAGGTGTTTATATATACAAAATGGTTATCTAATTATTGTTAAAAAAACGTGACTTTCTTTCAGTGGCGATATGCATTTTATTCATCGCAACACAAATTTTGATTTAGATTAAAAATATAATTTTAGATTTCCTTTAATTTGACTGTAATAACGGATATTACATATGTATGTATGTGCATCCATATGTCAAACAATTAGTATTTGATTATAATAATGTGTTCTATATACATACATACATACATATGTATGTAAGTGCATAACTCTTTATGTTTATGTAATAAAAAAATACGAAATGCATTTGAATTTCAATATGTTTGGCAGTATGAAGTACATACATGCGTAAAAATAGCGAATCGTAATTCCTTGAAAATCTCAAATTTCAATAATATACAATTGAATGAATATCATATTGCGGAACTTGTAACAGTAAGTGGCAGAAGTGCTGTCAGCCAGTTGCATGCACTTGCAGGTCTTCATTCCATAGTCACATCAGACCTGCCAGACAACGCAACAGTTGTAGTAACTGGGTCAGTAGTAGACATTTTATTTGCTTTTGATCACATTCGAAAAAAAAAATAAGAAAAAAACTAAACTTTTGTTTTCATTGTTTGTTTTCTTATACTGTGACCAACAAAAGTATAATCAAACCAACAATTATGTTTTTCTGGAATTCTAATTCTAAAACAAGTAAAATTTTAATCTTGCATTTTGGTAGCAGCAAGGACTCACTCCCAGTAAAGATAGCCTAGAATTATTCACGAAGTTAAGTCTCAAATTAAGGCATTTTACGTAATATTTTCACAAGCTTGACAATATTTTGTTTTTCGTCCAAAAAAACTGAATATATTAAAGCAATAAAAATAAAAATATGTTATTTTTCACATGACTGTAATTTGTTTTATTTTAACAATAGTGTTTTTTACAATATACATACATATGTATATATAATTCTTTGAATTTGTCAACAAATAAATTAATGCAAATAATGCAGGAAAAAAGGCAATGACCGTTAGAGATATATAGATATTTGCAGATATACAAAAACGTACATATGTACAAGGTGCTACAGTAGAAACAATAACAACAAACATATGAGAAAAATGCGCAAAGTTCAAAAATGGACTTTTATCAAATATTCGACTTTTTCAGTTGGTCGACTTTTCGATTTTTTTCTTAAGTATTAATGTATTTACAATAATTATTATAACTATACCAAATAACTTCTACTTGTTGGCATCGTAGAGACCACAACTAAAATGCTGGTATGTATGAAAAAATGCGTTTCATTGTAAGAATTGTGAATGTAGTAATACAACACCGCGTATACGTATTACATAAATATATAATTCTTCATACTCTAATGAATACGAGTAGATAAGTATTTTACTATTTCGCTTATTGATCCATCCATCCATCCATTCATTTATTCATTCATTTACCACGACTACGAAGAATTCCAAATAATATTTATATTGTCATATATTGTACATTTTACACTAAAGTCATGTATCAATTGAACTTTTAGTTCATTCATAAATTCTTTCAATAAAAATACAAAGATGTGACAATTATAACATTATATCAATTTAATATTTTGTTCAACATTTTATTTGTTTAGCACGCAAAAGTATTCGTTAAAGACGGCAATGTATTTGATTATGGAAGCCCCAAAAAAATGTTTTCATATTTTTAACAATTAAATTGATACTATTGTATGAATGAGTATAAGTTTCATACTGCTCCCATTACTCGTCTCGTAGTCATATTCTGCAAACATCAAAAATTCCTTTGTAATTTAATTAAATGTTAACAAATGATTCTATTAAACCACGTGAACAATGTGAGATTTGCATTTGTACATACGAGTACTTGTAAATACACAATTATTCACAAGTATCTGGGAATGTATCTGTAATAATGTACTCGTATTTGGTTTCATTGACCTCAAATTTGTATTCACTATATGTATGTACTCAGATTCTTTTCACTATTAATTTATTTGAATTTATAATTTTAAAGAATTTTTAACAAGGATCGTTTTATTTACTTTTTTAAGTCGCAAAATTTCGTCAACCAAAAGAGCTGCATAATATAAATCTAGTTAAATAAAACGATTTAAAGAAGTTCTGAAAACATTTTGGCAATATTATAGTAATGCATATGGGAGAAGATCCACGTGATAGCAATTGGATTTAACAACACTGATTCCTATGATAAAAATTTATCCGCCTAATCTAATAACGATAGAACAACGAGAATTGGTTTTAAGCCATTTCCAAAATGGCCACTCACAGCAAAAAATAGCAGATATGTTTAACATTAAGTTTTCAGAGTTCAAAAAATCGTTGACCGCTTCATGCACAAAATTAAATTTGCAATGAGCATGATAAGCGACACATTTCAAGAAAAATAAGAGCAAATCCCAGGCTATCAGCTTCACAACGCCTCCGAAGTTGAAGCTGATCTGGGCAAACAATGTTGCGTTGAAATTGTTCGTCGTGTCTTGCGCCAACATGATTTTAATGACCGAATTTCCTGAAACCTGAAATACAGAGTATACAGGCTAAATTTCGAAAAAAAAAACACGTTTGCAAGGAATCTGCAAATACAACAAACAACAACTCAACAAAGAAAATCTAAAGGCAACAGTGAAGCAAGATGGTGAGCATGTATTAACATTTGTTGGAAAAACCATGGACAAGTTTACTTAAACTTTACTCTTCATGGAGCTTTGAAAACAAAAAATGCACTGCATAAAATAAGCTGTGAACCACTGTTTATATAATAAATTTGTAAATGAATGATAGATGAGTTATTTTAATGAAAATACAAAACAGAAATATTGAAAAAACAATATCAAATATTAAATAAGTCAAAATTAGTTTCTATGCGAATCTTATATTTATATTTTGTCCTCGAACTGCGAACAGTCACAATAAAATATCTATTAAAAACAATTTTGTTGTTTCATAATCAAAGTCTAATGACGACTTAAATATAAAAACATATTTATGTACTATTTCTTAAATATCATATTGAGATTAGATGGGAAGTGTATTTTGCGTATGTGATGATTTTTTTCAAATGCCTAAACAGAAAATTTTTTAACAAGTAAGAATCACCTTCTGAATTAATTTGTCTATATAAAACTATATTACCGAACATTGTAAAGATCGGTCAATTAATGTTAGCATAAGCCTCGTAAACGACGCCATGATATCCATGATTACCTGATTACCAAATCTGTATGTATGTTGGGAATTGCTCCATCATTATTCCTAGGGGTTATATAAGACTTATGTATGTTCCTAATTCTTAAATATGTGAATTCAGTAATGTCATTTGAAACAAACAACAATTCAATCAGCTATGCTACTTTCGTCTAAGAGTAAAACTTTAATATTGCTTAACTTTTGAAGAGTTTTGAAATGTTATTCGACACAAGCAAGTAGAGATATGATTGTTTTTAAACTGTAATGTACAAAAGACCCAAATATTAAACAATAATTGTTATCAGCTATTTTAAGATTTATGAAATCATAAATTTAAGAACAATGATTTAAAATATAAAGATTAATTGTTGCTTCATTGATGTTACAATTAATATGATAAGAGCAAGAATAGGAAAGTCTGTTTAAAGTTTTGCTGAATGCTGCATCATTATAAAATAAGTCTGAACACCTTCATAAGATATTTTAGTTGAAATAGCTTTTCTTGAAACTATATTCAATAGATGATTCTTATTTTCTATTTTGATATTTCTGCTCTCGATGTTGCCAAATATAGGGACAATTATTTTTTGTAAATTCCAATCCTGCTTATTAATATATCATTACTTTCATAGCTAAAAAACTAGTTACAAGTAATGACTTAATCATTAATTGTCATTGATATTTAGGAGTCAAGAAGTCGTTATCGGTAAAAACTGAAGATCACGCCATCGAGTAATTGAAATACTTCTGCTCTGTATGTGTAAAAGTTCATTAACATATATTCAATGAATCATAAGCTACTGAATTGTTTCAAAAATAAAACTTTTCTAAACTACTGTGCACTGGATTGTATTGTCTACAAGTATAAAAAACTAGACAGTAAAAACGATTAATTTATAATACAAGTTATGAATAATTGTTTAATTAAAAATAATTATAATTGTGTATTATTAATTTTGTACTCGTACTTTCAAGCAGTGCGATTGATAAAATAATGGCGCATTGTCGAACGATTTATAACAATTTATTACCCCTTATGGATAAATTATCATTTTTTCGTCATAAGTGATTTAATAACACAACCAGAAACACTACAAGTTGGCGTGGGAAATTCTACATTGGAAATTAGTTTATGTTGCTAATTGAAAATATATATGAAATAAATTAACGTTGTGGTAAATAATAATAGTCCTAAAGACTAGAATACTTCAGAAAAAATTATCATTTTGTTATTCTATAAATAAAATAAGCTTGTCATGCGAGTATTCTACTTGAGTGTCACTTTAACGAAAGTCTAAGCATTTATCATTGCGAACAAAATAATTTTCGAGCAGAAATATTTACCTTCTAATGAAGACTTTATTTATCCTTTATAATGCCTCAAGTCACCTTTTCAATTAGCAAAAACTACAAACGAAGAAACATTTCTACTCCTATTACTATTCCCGAAGACCGATATCATCCTAGTTTGGAAAAATTTTGGTATCCTGATAAACTTAAACACAAGAAAGCTTCATATATACAGAAATGATTAATTGTTCGAAACTCCGATATAAGACCACCTTCGTAATTCACTTTAACCTCCATTAATCTATAAGTGTTTATACCGAGATAAAGTTTACCATACATAATATTTATATTCACATAAGTCATGTCACAAAATTTTTGGATGATCGGTCCCATATAGCGCTCATTTCTGACAAACTGTTTTATGCATATACTGGGTGTATATGCATACTTGTTCAATTTAACATATTGTTCGTTATACCAGGAATTGGTTGTACTTTTAAGCATGACCTTATTAATAATCGCGATATAAATCATTTACTTACCAGCCTTACTAGACGCGTCTTTGTCTCCCTGTTCTTCCAGTTGATCTGTGAGTAATGAATGTATGACTCCATACGTATTTATAATACCGAATATCACACCATTGCAGAGGAATGCACTAACCATAACCAACCATGCACGCATGCCACCATCTGGAGGCTCCTTGCCGTGTATATCTCGACAACATGGTGCTTCGATATGAACTTCCGCTAAAGAATTATTTTTATTTTTACAATTCTTATTATTACAAGTCTTGTGATTTATTAAACTGACACCATTTGTGGTTTCTTTCGAATATTGACCATTTAACTGCTGATAATCGCCATTCATTAACCTGTTGTGCTGCTGATCAGTGTGTACAATCTGTCCATTCGATTGCGTTGACGTTTCATTAAGACTTTCGTTTTCTGTCATCTTTGAATAAAATGTTGTTAATGTTTAAACAAAATGTTGTCTGTTAATGATCTGAAATTAAAAAAAATATTCCTTTAGTTTTGATTTATTTTATTTATTTAACTACATATGTACATCTGAAGAAATGTATGTATGTACATATGTATCAATGTAAAAAATTTATAATATTTATAATATTTTATGCAACGGACATGCGCATCGATTTGTCAAACAAATTGCTTTAGATTTTGAGCACACCTAAATTTTCGAACCTTTTTTTTTAAGGACATATACATACATATCGCACCCTAAATACAAAAGGGTCACAGCTCAAAATTTTCCAAAACTAACTTTTTTCCATAAATTAATTCAGAGTGTACATCTCTAACTACTGTAAAAATTTCTTTACCATCACTATCTTCTTTAACTGGAAAAATAAAGTTATGTCAATTTTTATGTTAAGTATGTTGCTTGTGCACGATGAAGTTTTTTGTCTCTCCTGAAAATTTTAGTATTTTTAGTTGGGTCCCTTTTGTATTTGGGGTGCGATATATATGTATATAGTCTAATAAAAGAAAACTTAGATCTTAAAGTTGATAAGTTTATGTTTAATTTCAATAATTCAAATAATTAATCCAGAAACCTTAATATGTTAACAAATATTTTTTATTGGGCATATCACAACAATTTATTGGAAACTAGCTGACCCAGCAAACATTGTTTTGCATTCAAATTTTATTTATATTGAATTTTTAAAAAATAGTTAAACATTAACATTAATAGAACGCATTTTTGAATAATCATGTGTATTTATATAGGATTGGCTACGTTTTATTTAGATTTGCAATGTAATCACTGATGCTGGAACTATTTTTTTAATATGAATTAAACATTATGGATTCAGGTCCAAATATATCATCGACCGGGATCACTTTTGCTACTTCCGGCTCCTTCCGGGTACATACAAAAATTAATATTTTAACAAACTGTTTAAATTTGAAACTTCTTTTAAAGTACTTTTATTTTTCTTTCTCTATTTTGCGTGAACAGTCAACAAACAGTGTGATCAGATCCCAAAAAGTACAGCGGATAAATCTGTTTAGAAATAGTGCTAAGATATGCTGAAATTTATTTCAAAATGTCAAAACAAATGTGCTAAAGTTTTGTGGTACGCATGATAAAATATTTACTTTCATTTACATAAATAACACAATTTCGAACTTACGAACAAAACTAATTATTTATTAAAGATTACCTTCAAGAGTCTAACCTTAAAATTATAAAATAACAGCTGAAATTAAAATTTTTTATAATAACATATGTATACAAATATTTATAATACATAAAACATTATAAACTTGATTTTAAATACAATTAATTCTGCCCTTAATATTGTGATGTGTATTAAAAAGATTAAATAAGTGTTTTCAAATTACAGAAGACTTAAGACTTTGAAAACATTTATATTATCTATTAATCTATATATGGTGAATTTCACGTCAAGTGGCCCAATTTTGAAAATCGATGTCTTCCGATTTGCATGAAATTTGCACCATTGGATAGTAGGCCAGGGACAAATTTTCAGCTCTATCATTCCAGAAGTGCCGGAGTTAGAGGGGGTCAAAGTTGGACATTTTGGTAAATTTTGGTCATACAGCGTTTTTTTAAATGAGTGTAACTTTTTACCTATTTGTCCTAGTAAAAATTGTCCAAAGGACTGTGATAGCTATTTCTTCAATCATTTCAAAAATATTTTTTTTTAATTTTTCAAATTTTTTTTTTTTTAAATATTCTCAAAAGAAAGCTTATACAATTTACTTTAAGGCCTTTATAATCGCTTATTGAGATGCGAGTGGGATATCTATCAAAAAAATTATTTTTTAACTCAAGAATAGGATTTTTCAATATTTGGCACTGAAGGCGAGGTAAAAATAAAAATTTTATGTGCTTCTTTCTTATTTCTTTCGACCACTCCTACTTTTTTTAAATGGGTAATTGATTTTACTCGGATTTTAACGTATTTACTTCAAATCGAACACACATGTTATTCTAGGTGAGGTAAAAATTAAGATTCATACTCCACGCCCCCTTTCACGCCCTATCTCTTGCAGGACAACGCCTACCGGGATGGCCAGACCGCTGGACCGATCTTACTAAAAATTTTACGGAATATAACTAATACTCCGGCATGACTAAGAATATTTCTTTCGACCGCCTATTGTTTTTTCAAAATGAGCAAAATCAATAAAATTACTCAAAATTATTTGAACATTTGTGTAATGTCTTTATTTTAAATTTATTTTAATTAGCGTAGCAATGCGCATGGTACATACATAAATACGCCATACCAAAATTGCTTTCAAACAATATTATACATTTTGAATTCAAAATTATTATGAAAATGGAAGAACTTTTTTGCTAAAAACCAAAATTAATACCTAATTTCGCAAATTCTTTCGTTGCAAGTGTGTGGATTAAATTTGGAGAATCCATGCTTCTGACATGGGCAGCTTTATGTTGCCTGTTCACGAGTCCTTCGGAAGGAAAAACTAAAAATATTGTGTATCCAAGAGCACTTCAATAAAAGGCGAATTAAAATGAAACACTGCAATTTCACAATTTATCAAAATGGGCAAAATCAATAAAATTATTTAAAATGAATAGAATATTTGTGTAATGTCTTTCTTTCAAATTTATTTTAATTGGTAGCGTAGCAACGCGCGCAGGTTTCTTATTTAATTTCTTATAAAATTCGTTCGTCTGTAATACACGTTCATCTTCTGAATTACTAAATGGCAAAATTAATATGTATCTTCATAACAAAAGGTTTTCATTCAATGCATTCTTGTGTTTATAAACTTGTGTAAAATTCTATACTTGAGTTTTGATTTTCCGAATCATATGAAATTAATATTTAGCATTGTGGTTTAGGAGTTGTAATTTCATCTCTTGATAAATTTGTCTTTTATTTTAATGTTAATTTGATTAAGCTTTAAAAAGCAAAAAGGTCGAACAATTAGCTTGAATGAACATTAATTTATTATTTATTCATTCATATAATTTTCCTTTTATCATTTTCAAGGTACATATTTTTGTAATGTAAAACTTTGCAGCTAAATCGAAATAAATTAAACTAAATTTAGCCGCAAAATGCTAAGGCGTAAAAGTGGACGTGTTCAGTTTTGCTTACCGTAAAAACATAAGATGGGTTATGACGAACATTAGAAAAAAAATTAGCCAATTCAGTGCAGCCGTTCTCAATTGATGCAATTACCAACGAACGACATTGGATTTTTAAAAGATTTTAGAAGATAATGTTTATTGTTAAAAAATGTTTCAAATTAGATTATTTGAATTTTCGAAATAATGAAGAGGCGATGTCCGATTTTGAGGATTTTAAATAAGTAACGATATGCATCTTCCTTCTATCTACAGTGATCCACAATATATATGTACTTAGGGCCGCAAATTAATCGTAGTTAAGAATAAAAAAACTACTGAGCACATTGAACTGTTCATATTGCTACTCTGTACACTCGTATTCGCCTCCCATATAATTTATAGAATTATATGTATGAAAAAAGATGACTTTTCTAATTGTGATAAAAGACTTTTAAACAAGTCTGGTTCAAAATATATTTAATTAATTTTAATAGTACTTTGTGACAAGTACAAAACATAACAAGGAATTTTAAAAAGGTAAAAAGGTGTTAACTTACCTTCTCCAGGTACTACATTTACAATATTTACGTATTTATTTTATTTACTTCATATACATACATTACATTATTGTAGGTGTGCTTTCACACTATTCAATTCTGACTCTTCAAAGCTAGTCAATTTTCTTATTTTCTTTTGTTTTTTTTTTTCATTTATTTGCATTAAAAAGTTTGAAAATTGAATTAACGTGTGTGAATAAAATGTCAAGTACAAAACATAACTGAACAAAAATTGGTCTACTAAAACTGAAGAGTGTGAAACAAAACTAATTAAAATTATACAATATGATTTAAATCTGTTTTATAAAATTGTGGAGTCTCGATAAATTTAATTAACTAATTAAGTTCCCTCTCCAGGCTCATTGCTCGGGAGAGTTTCTATCACGCTTCTCTTCCCCCTAGAGTGGAGAAGCTTTCTTTATTAGAGCTTGAACAAAAGTTCTTAAACTTGTTTGTGAGTATAAAATTTGTTTAGTATTCTAAATATAAAAGTACAACTTTAATTAAGCAATTCATTTAAAGCCCTACAAAAACAAATGCATATCACAAACAAAGCATTTATTTTTTATTCGAATCTGGAGTAAAACTCGTGATAACGTGTAAATATACTAATGTAATATTATTATTTATTATCATCAGATGATTACTTAATGTAGTAGTGATGTATTTGTAATTATTTCCAATTAAATAAAACAGTACAATATTAAATGAAATCTTTAAATTGGTTGTTTATTCTTGAAACGCTTTTAACAATTTCAAATTAATTGTTATTGATGAAATATTATTTTTAGCTTTATTGAAGAGTATTGAACAGCACAGAACTGAAAATTGGTTTGTAAAACTCAGAAGGAAAATAAGCAGTAATATGGGTTTCATTGTGCCGTTTGTAATAATAGCTACGCATAAAAATACTTTAACGAAATTTGCAAAATACAAACATATTTATTAATATTATTGTTTTACACAGGATGTTTACTAGATTGACAGTATTGCAACAAGCCAAATAGTAGGAGTATTGAAAAAAATACAATCAAGTAAATTTTCAAATATTTAACTTTCTAACTAATAAAATTTCCATAACATGTTTTTTAAAATTTATATAAATGATAAAATATCACAACTAGATTGACAGTATTGCAACAAGCCAAATAGTAGGCGTATTGAAAAAAATACAATCAAGTAAATTTTCAAATATTTAACTAATAAAATGTCCATAACATGTTTTTTAAAAATTATATAAATGATAAAATATCACAACTTTATGGGATATCTTGAACATGAGGTATTTACAGTGTAGGATGCTGCTTTAAATAAGTCGTCGCTCTAAATTATATTAAAGATGTTTTGGAAAAGTATAAACATAAATAATAGAATTTAAGGTTGGTTTACCACACTTAAACGCATTTTAGCCTAATATTTTGAATTACTTCTGCAAACACGGAAGAAAAGCAAACCTGCCAAACCCTATCTTTCGGAATTAGCAAGTGAGACTTTTGTATTGTGCCGAATCTTATATTACGGGCTCCGGTTTTTTTACATTTTGTATTTTAGTTTTTGCATTTTCTATTACTAGAAAATTTTAGTAGTCAATGACTCTAGCATATGAATAAATGTGTTCATATAATTAATACAAAACATTTACCGGTCTAACATATTTTGTTAATTTTTCGACACATAAGTTTAGCAACATCTACTCGTATTTGTGTAAAATTTGGTTTTACCGATTTTGCCCATTTTCACTACCAAAACAGTTCTTATCAAAAGACGTTAAAAGTCGTAAAAATTGAAAAAGCTTAGTAAGTTGAATTTTTATTTCAACTATAAAACACTAATGTAGTCCATACAAAAATCGACATAAAGGAATCAAAATAATATAATCCATTAATTATAAGTTGATAAACCGATCTCTCTTTGTTTAGGAATTTTAGAACTTTAAAGTCTTTATATATAATAGTAAATATCTTCTATATTTAATAAATTATCTGAACAATATGGGTATCATTGAATAGTACTACAAAATATATTTCATCTGATATAATAATATGGTATAATTTATTATCATTATGAACCAAAAACTACAATTTCACTCTAAACGACGATATACTAGTAAAAATTATTATGAAAGTTGTGTTACTAGATTTGTATCCAAAAAATTGTTTTAGGTGAAGTAACATACAGCTTTTCATACTATTTGGAAACCTTACAATAAAGAGTATTACCAATTTAATTAAAAATGTTGAACATATTGACATGACAATAAAACTTCTGATATAAAATCCGTCTTTTTCGATTTATCAAAAAGTGAGCAGAGTTCATTGCTTTTAAAATGTCATAATGCCGTAATAAACCAAATATAAATAATAAACGAAAACGATAGCTAATCAATTTTTTGAAAACGAATCCACGGTTTTTAATTTTGTCGGTTTTTTGGAAACTCTAATTAATACCTTTGTGATTTAAACTTTAAGTAATTTACTGATATCTCTGCCACTGATGAACCAGTTTTTTTGATATTCTCTTTTAAAATTCTAGAACGCATATCTGATATAGTGATAAAATATAACCGGTAAATTCGTTAAATAAAGGATCCAAAATATACATCTTTACACATAGATTCGCAAATAAATATTACAGAAATTACAAATGGAATGTCCAATATATTTTTATTATTTTAAAAATTTAAAAAAAAAGAATTATTTTTTTTAGAATTAGAGAGAATTAAATGAAAACATCAGTAATTTTATATATAAACATTATTACAGCATTTCTTTAACAATTCATACATATATGCATATGTACATATGTATGTAGACAAATAGTATTTATATGAAATGCATGTAAAATATAGAAAAACAAATATTTAACAAATGCATTCATTCACTCAGTCATTCACTATTAATCTTAGAAAAATACACGTGTAAAATTTTATTAACTCACTCTATGGGATGTTTGCAAACTCTCTCTCTCTCTCTCTCACTCGTCCACTTTCTATTGAAATTGTAGCGCACTGTAGTTAGTGCTCGCATATACAATATTTAAATTGATTTTCCTTAATTTTTTTTATATTGCGAATAAATAATTTTATTTCTTTTTGTTTGATTGATTTAATTTTGAATTATTTATATCGTAACCTTGAATACGCAAAGTTACAAAATTACATTTTATAGTTTTATTTTATTTTATTTTGTTTTATTATAATGCACAAAAATAAAAAAAGGCACTCAAACTTATTTTAAGAATAAAACCGCACAATTGTTTTTTACGTAAAAACCAAACGAAAAAACTAAAAACCGATTGATATTTTACATACAAAATTGTTATGAATAAATTTCCCTGTACATATTTAGTTTAATACACACACTAATTTAATATTTGATTTAATTTTATTTTCTTTTCTTATTTAGTTTAATAGTGCGTTGTTTTTGTATTTAATTTATTAATTTTATTATGAAAATATAATAATGAACCGAATTTTAGCGAACCCACCATTCATTGCGGTGGTTAGAAATAAAGTAAAACAATTTCATATTCTCACTGCGACAAATATTGCTTCGCAAATGCGCTACAATAACAGGCGGTAGAGTAGATCTTAAGCAGGCATTTGTATTATAGTGGTTGTTTTTTTTACTTTTTTATTAATTATTGAATCTGCCTTATTTCCTTAGGCCTAACAATAAGTATTCAAATCCTAAAACTAAAATTAAAACTAATTACTTTTTAACAGAGCATTAATTTGTTATTTGCCGATAAGCTCTACGAAGCCTCGACTGCGTCTGGGTCTGAGCTAGAATTCTAGCAAGCGGATTCTGCTGGGTTTGTAGCTTTTTTTATGTAGTTCTCGAAGTTGGTAATGGGTAAACTTTATTCCTGTTAGACAAAGTTTGTATGTGGTAGTTCACTACGTGCGAACACTTAAGTAGAGTCGAAGGGACCCCGTTTAAAAAAAAATAGTTTGTATGACTATCAAGATGGAGAAAATATTCCTGAATTTTTAAATTATAAAGCCAGTAAAATTTTTTCTTAATTTTTTATAAATAAATAATGTTTGAATGTAAAACTGTAAAAATTTTTCCTCTGTAAACGAATATTCACATTTCATAATATTATACGATTAGATTTAATTTTCAAAAATATTCAGGTTAAGTTTGATTATTTTGTTTTTTTTGCTCTTGTAGATTTACATAAACTCATTTACAAACAAAATACTAAATTTTTTATTGAATAAAGGTAAGGCGAGGTAACATTATTTTTACATTATTACGGTAACAGTATTTTAGTGATAACTTGCTAAGTACATACATTTGTCTAATTAATTATAGGGTAATTATCAATTCATCATATACCACAAATATTAATTTGCTATTGTTACTGTTACGTCTAAAGTTTATCTCTAAGCAAGTAAATAAAAGCACAATACCAACGTGTATGCATTTTACAAATATAAATACTTACATATGTACATTGTATATATGTTCGTATGGAAGTGACAGTGTAGTATTTTGTAGTATTTCATTTTCATAGTCCCATCGGAGCGCGTATTTAAACTTGCACACTAAATGTAGCATACAAGTTCAACGACAATATTTTTTAGCTATTTGTTAGAATTCTCAATTATAACTGTCGTATGGTTTTACTTCTAAACTTCTCCCTTCCAAAAATTCAAAATGAGTCCATGTAGTATTGGTAACGTCCCCAGCTCAGCCAAGAAAAATTATCAAAAAAAAAATTTTAATAAAATTTCATGTTGTAAAAACAATTCCTACCCTACCTTCAGTAAAAATAATAATTTAATGAACTCAAGCCTAACTAAAAATTATCAAAAATTGGAAAATTTTAATTTTTAAAAATGTTGTCTATACATACATATAAATATGTATATAGGATCAAACGCAACAATAATTAGGTCAATGACCATCTAAATTTAGTTGTACATACGATTTAAATTCTGCAGAATTCATAGCACAAGTTTAGTAAAATAATTTCAGATTCAATGGAATATTTCTTAACATCTTACCAACAACAATGGGAAAAGCTAATCCTTTATAAAAGGGAAATAAATAATATAATGCAGAATTTTCGTTTTGTTTTTCAAATTCATAGAGGTATATTTATAAAGGGTGATTTTTAGCTACTTTATTTTTGCAAGACTTTTTTTGACAGCTTAGCTGTTTTCGTGTAACATGTTAATTTTTAACATACTCGTATTTAGTTTGGTCTATAATTTAACCATAAATTAACTATTGAATTTTATTACCAAAATATATGCTCGTTTAAAAAAGTGCATCGTGCACTTTTTATTTAAAAATTGTGTTTAGCGACGAAGCTCATTTATGGGTTAATGGATACACAAGCAAAATTGGCATATTTGGTGTGAAGAGCAGCCAGAAGCATTGCAAGAACTGTCAATGCATCCCGAAAAATGCACTGTTTGGTGTGGACAGTGTTGCCATATTTTTTTTATAAAATCTGACAATTCACAAAAAAATCGGTTTTTGTTTTCGAAAAAAATCTGCACCTTCAAAACAAAATTAAATAATATCGCACACATTCTTCAAAAGTGTCTCAATTCAAAATTTTTATTTTATGACACAACTAAAAATAAATCACTATTAAATTGCAACTTAATACCAAATGAAATATAAAGAAAGATCTAACTGTTTTTTAGTAACTTGTTAACTGTAACAAAATGCTTTGATCTTTTTCTTATAGATAAACAAGTGTGTTGTGTGTTGTTTAAGCATACAAACCCGAAAAATTAAAATTTTGAATTGAGTCACTTTTGAAGAATGTGTGCGATATGTAATAAAATGATATTTGTATATATTTAATTCATTTTTATTGAAGAAAAAAAGAAAACAAAATATAATTTTTATATTTGATATAAAATATATGTATATAAAATTAACAGTAAAAACATAACATATAATATTTCATTTAAATTATCACATACATATGTAAAGAGATCATAGAAAATTAATTAGACATACTTTTATATGTATTAGTTGTACATATTCTTATTAAATTTAGTTTCCATTTCTTTTGTGTGTACACAATTTTTGCAATTGAATTTTTTTGTTTTTTTTTTTTTTGAAATCATTGGTCCGCAACATTCCACAAAGAGTGGGAATAATAATATTGATTGATTTTTTGTTTTATTCGACTAAAATTTAAAAATCTGCATTGATTTAAAAAAACTGTTTTTTTGGAGTAAAAATCTGCAAGCCTGTTTTGCACTTCAAAAAACTGCAAAAAACAGATAAATCTGCACATTTGGCAACGCTGGGTGTGGATTACGGACCGACAACAAAGGCAGCAACGTTACTGTGAATGGCGAGCTCTACCGTGATTACAAATTTTTTTTGGACTTGGCTAACATGTAGTTTCACCAAGATAAGGTCACATGCCACAAAACATCCGAAACAATGGCCCAATTGGGAGGCGAGTTCGGTGAACAGTTTATTTAACGTTTGCGGCTGGTCAAATTGGCCGCCTAGATAGTGAATTTAACGACTTTAGACTATATTTTAAGGTTCATATCTATTGAGACAAGCCCGCAACGGTTGACGCACTGGAAGCGTACGTGAAGAATTTATTCGTAAGGTACCGGTCAATATGAGACAGTATTCCAAAATTGAACCCAGCGTATGAACCGTTTGAAAAGAAGTCGCGTTCAACATTTACATGAACTCATCTTTACTTATCGTTTTATCAGATTTCATACATTTCTCTAAATTGTATGTGTTTTTTTAAATCCAATCCGAAAGCTCTTAAAAATTCGCTATTATAAAATTCGTTATTATAATTGTTGAACAAAATTTAAACAAATTTTTGATTTTTGAAAATGCAATAAAAAAGTAATTATACCAAGAATTTAACAACAAGAGGGCAAGTTAAAAAAGTAAAACTTTTTATATACATATTTTAAAATATGTATACGATTAAAAAAATTTGATTCACAAATAACAAATAGTTACTGAATTCTCCTACAAATTTGAAGCTATTTAGACAAAACACAATAATAAAGCATTTCTAAATTTAACAAACAAATGGGACACTAATAGTGTCTGGAGTAACGAACCGGTGATTCATGTTGACTTTAAGCACATTATTTAGAACATACATAATAAAGTCTATGCCAATTATTATTACATTATCTTTCGTTCTGCATTTAATATTTTTGTATTTTCTTGATATGATATGCAAATATGTATTACAAATTCATTTCTTACATTTAAAAATGTTAAAATTGCAACACATTTCTAGCTAGTTATCAAAAAAGCATTGACAGATTTACGAAATAAGTATTTGATAAAAAAAAAAAAACACAAAAGCCTTTGAATTTTTTGCTAAAGAAAAAACAGTTGCGACTTTTGGAAATCTATAGACAATATTGCATTAAAATTAAGTAACTATGTATGTATATGTATTTGTGAAACACATGTTTTTAATCGCATATTTTTAAATCGTTTATCAAAAGAATACATTTGAATTAAACTAGAAATTTTAAAAATGAATTTGTCTTTTTCTGCAAGAAGTGACAAATCTTCGCTGCACCTACATTCATCTCATTTTAATATTGGTTTATTACATAATTGAAAATCTTTATTTATTTTGCATTTATTTATCAAACTATTTTCGAATATCTCTATTGCAGTTAGCAAAAAAAACCTATATATAATATAAAAACCTATGTATAATATAAAAAATAATTAAAAAGAAGATATGTGTTTGATCTAAAAATCATTCAAATAATAACTAATATACATATATGTATATATATTTACTAATTTTACTTCTGATGATGATGAGGATGATAGGATTTTATATTTTTCACGCAAAAATTAAATCAGTCTCATTAAAGCTTATTAATTAAATGACCCGCAAAATTTGAATATACAGTAGAAGACAAAACAAACAAAGCTTAATATTACACATACATTTGGAAGAGTATTAATCTACTATAACTGAAATAATAAAAAAATTCAAAAAATTAAAATTAATTTAACTCTGAAAAATGACACTTTAATATGAATTCACTGTGAAGACTTTTGTCCCAATCAATATGTCCCTCACGGTATTGTTTTACTGCTTTAATTCTGTCAGGCATACTGTTGGCAAGAGTTTCCAAAATGTTTGGACTTATATTTTGCCAAACTATAAGAGAACGCTCCCACAATTCATTCACGGATTTTGAGCTTCTATTTCAGCGAAAATCTTTCGTTTTAATACCGACCAAAGATGCTCGATTTGGCTTAAATCTGGGGACTGGGGAGGCCATTACTTGTTTTCTAGTTCGGTTTATATTTCTGTTTGCGTCTTTTTGTTTTCAAATATTAAGTTCCCGAGTTTGAAACATTTTTCGGAATTTGTACATTTTACTGCAAAAAGCATTTAAGCATTTACATACATAAATTCTTGTAAAATATGTTACTAATGAGACAATTAAATGACTATAACCGCTATGCTGATAGTAAAGAAATAATAAAACATATGTTTATTTGTTTGTACATGATGATTATATTATTTATCAATAAAAGAATTTTGTCAATTAGATAATTAATTGAACAAATTTTTGTACAAATACATTCTTATACATACATACATACTTAAATACATACATACATACATATATTTAGTGCAATTTGATATATAATTATGTAAATATGTATAATACATACATACATAAGTATAAATAAAGGAAGGACGCTAGATACATTTTAGACCACCCAAATCAGCAAAAGTATTATTACATACCTATTAGATTGGGAATAATAATGTGCAAAAAATGTATGGAATGTTTTTTTTAAATTTTATTAATTCATTGAATCTGCTTTACTTTCTTAGACCTAAAAATAAGTATTAAAATCATGTAACTAATCGGCTCTATGAAGTTTGGCTCTGTCCGAGAGATCTTTCACGAACCAGTTGGCTTTATAGCTTTATAATGTACTAGATGTACCCTGCGCGCGTTGCTACGCTACCAATTAAAATAAATTTGAAAGAAAGACATTACACAAATATTCAATTCATTTTAAATAATTTTATTGATTTTGCTCATTTTGATAAATTGTGAAATTGCAGTGTTTCATTTTAATTCGCCTTTTATTGAAGTGCTCTTGGATACACAATATTTTTAGTTTTTCCTTCTGAAGGACTCGTGAACAGGCAACATAAAGCTGCCCATGTGAGAAGCATGGATTCTCCAAATTTAATCCACACACTTGCAACGATTGTCCTTGCGCTTTGTTGATAGTAATTGCGAAAGCAAATCGCACTGGGAACTGCAAACGTTTGAATTCGAATGGCAAGAATTTGCAAAATTAGGTATTAATTTTTGTTTTTAGAAAGTGGTGAGCAAAAAAGTTCTTCAATTTTCATAATAATTTTGAATTCAAAATGTATAATATTGTTTGAAAGCAATTTTGGTATGGCGTATTTATGTATGTACCATGCGCGTTGCTACGCCAATTAAAATAAATTTAAAATAAAGACATTACACAAATGTTCAATTAATTTTGAGTAATTTTATTGATTTTTCTCATTTTGAAAAAAAAGTAGGCGGTCGAAAGAAATATTCTTAGTCATGCCGGAGTCTTAGTTATATTCCGTAAAATTTTTAGTAAGATCGGTCCAGCGGTCTGGCCTTCCTGGCAGACGTTGTCCTGCAAGAGATGGGGCGTGAAAGGGGGCGTGGAGAATGAATCTTAATTTTTACCTCACCTAGAATAATATGTGTATTCGATTTGAAGTAAATATATTAAAATCCGACTAGAATCAATTACCCATTTAAAAAAAGTAGGAGTGGTCGAAAGAAATAAGAAAGAAGCTTTGGCACATAAAATTTTCATTTTTACCTCGCCTTTAGTAAGATGTGTATACAAATTGTTTGAAGTAAATCTGTAAAAACCCAAATTAATCAATTTAAAAAGTGGGCGTTAGAGTAGACGTGGTCGTACCAACTGAAAAACTTCCCGGACTCATACACAACAACTTTGCCGAAGATCATCACATGATCAGATACATAGTTTAGGAGTCTATAAAGGACATACATACAAACATTCATTTATATATATATATATTAAATATTTACTTTGTATGGGAGCTGCCACTCCCACTGGTCCGATCCCGCGCATTTTATTATTCAAACCAGTAAAATATGGGATACTGCAATGTTTCAAAGCTCTTGCTATCACAATAGTCAAGATATATGATTTTATTCAATTTATGTGGGAGGGGCCACGCCCACTTGAAATATATATAGCCGAAAACCTAATTTGGACTATAACCTTTCAAATGAAACCAGATTGGGCCAAATCAATTGGATAGTTTTAGAGTTTATAGAGGACAAACATACAAACGTTGTATTTTATATATATATTATTAAACTAATTGTTCGACCTTTTAGTTTTTATTAAAATTAAATTCATATTAAACTTAAGGTCAAGATGTTTTTAATTATTTATTATATTTTCTGATACTTCGATACAACAATTTAACAATATTTTCAAAAAACAACAAAATATTTTTCCACGTAACAAAATCAAAAAAAAAAGTAAGAAAGTATAGTCGGTCAAGCCCGACTATATAATACCCTACGCCCAGTATATGTATAAAACAGGTTTTCAGAAATGGGCGTTATATGGGAGATATAACCTATTGTGGACTGATCATCCAAAAATTTAGTGCCATGACTACCGTGAATATAAATATTATGTGTGTTAAGCTCTATCTCGATATAAATACCTTTAAAAGCTTTATGGAGCTTAAATTGAATTACGGAGAGGGTCTTATATGGGAGTTTCGACTAATTGTGGACCGATCACAAGGAAATTGTACCGTATTGTTTGTATACATATGAGATATATTTGCGTTTAATATTATTTGGATACCAACATTTTTGAGAGAGTTATGCTCTTTAAAGTGATTTTCGGAAGTGGGCCTTTTATGGGAGCTACGAGTAACTATGGACCGATCAGAAAGTGATTCTGAGTCGATCGGTATACTTTAAGGTGGGTGTTGGACCAATATTTCAAACATCCGCACAAATCCAAAATACTCACCCCACTATGGTGGTGTAGGCTATAATGAACACTCTGTCTTTTTACACACTTATATTACGGTTTAAGAACACACTTAAATTAAAGTTTAAAAATGCTTGATGTTCACACAACAATGACTCACAATAAACTGATTAACTTGATTGGCCCTGTTAGTCTATTTATACAGCAAACATAATTTGTGGAAGGTTCGGAGCTAGGATACTAGAATGTTCATGACTGCAAGTCTAGAATATTCGTTAAAGCTCAATGTTGCCAAATTGCTCAATAAAAATTTCTAAATAAAAATTTCTACAAATGCTAAACAAGTTGTTTGTCGATAAACATGCCGAGTGTTGATAGCGACCGTTAATTTAAATTTAAATACATATTCTATACTTCCTTATTTAGACACACTTCAATAATAAAGAGTGGTAATGAATTATTAATAACTGGTATCAAAAAACCTACATTCTCAAGAAGGATCATAAAAATCTTATAGACAGAATATTAACAATAGGTTAGGTTATATGGGTAGCCGTTTTCTGAAACAGCTCACTTGGGTCCATTATATTGGTCCCATTGTGATAATATTAACAATAACAGATAAGGAATTCCACAAGAAAAATATAGAAACAATTAAAAAGATATTAAACGATTATAATTAATTATTAATATAATTTGTACATTAATAAGATAATTCAAAAATAAAAAGAATAACACAGAAATATTTTCTGAACCTAAGATAACAAATGTAAAATGGCTAACAAAATGTACAATACAATAGACAGATTATTCAGCAAAATGTATGGTCACACTCAAAACCACACTTGTTAACACACATTTGTTTGACGCTATTTGATCTAACAAGTGTTTTGTAAGATCCAAATTTTACATGGCCGTAGCCAATCAGTAATTGATTTTAAGGATGGATTCCGCAAACCCTCTATGGCCGAGATGTGGGGGCTGAGAACAGGCCACTTTTGACATGTGACTTCGTTATTCATTCGATTTCTAAGATTTTTATATTTTCTGAAAGTTATTGTTAACTTTATTACTCTTTAGAACTTTGTTAAAGATATCCATGTATATTAGGGTTATTACTATTTTTATTATTTTACATTACAAAAATAAAACCCCTCAAATTCGAGGAACAATTGCATTCAGATGGCATTAGTAACATCAAATAAAAAAAAAATTTAAAAAAGTTCCCCCTTTTTCATTTTTAATTTTTTTTAATCTTTTCAGTGAAAGTCTTACTAATAAAAAGTCTGTTCAGCCGTTGCTTCACAATGGGTTAACGTTTTTTTTTAGCATACTTTGCTTCTTCCTTCTTGTCTGCCCTTTGATGAATATTATTTGTTTGTCACAAAACAGTTATTCAAAATTCAAGTCCAAATATCGCTCATCGTCTTTGCAAAACACCCTATAAATAGAGAACAACAATCAACCACCTTCGAGCACTTGAACAAATTTCACAACCAAAGCACCAAAGCAATAAGTAATCGTCGCAGTCGTCATTGCCCATCTCATCGCTTTCATTCGTACATCAATTGCTTGTGCAGTCGTCATCGCTCCATCGTTGTTTTTTGCCTCACTCACTTGTTTCATTGTTCAGTCACTGCCTTCGCTATTATCAGTTATTTGATGTCACCAACGTAAATGGAGAATGGAATAGCTCGGAAGATAAAAAGTTCTACCAGAGTCAAGTTGAGAGTGGAGGTAAGGTTGGTTATTCAACGGTTAAACAAGCCCCTTTGGAATCAATCCACCCAAGAAAACGAATCCGACTATCAATATCTCAAGCTCAAACCAGTACTTCTCAAACGCAACCCACACATGATATTGTCTCTAAATCTGCCTTCGATTCTTCACCCAAGTCTCCAAGCTCTTCTTCCACGTCATCTTCTTCTGAAAGCAAACCGAAATACAAAAGAGCAAGCACTACAACAGCGAGTTTACTGGTACTGGAAAACAACATTTCTACAAATAAAGCACATATCGTTCTTGAAACCATTGCTAAACAGGGTCATGATGTGCCGGTTCCAAGTCAGTCGGGTATCTGGAAACGAGTAATCTCAGAAGGACAGCAAATGAAAGCCAAAATTTTTGAAAAACTTCAAAGCAAAGATCCCTATTGTCTTCAGTTTGATGGTAAAAGAGTCCAAGGGGAAGAGTATCAAGTAGTTCTGCTGAAAAATACCACAACCGAAATCAAACTCGGTATTCTAAGATGTGAGAGTGGTTCTGCCGCGGCCATTCACAAGAAACTACATCAGCTAATTGATGAATACGATGCTTGGGAAAATATTCGCATGATAATCTGCGACACAACAGCAGTAAATACTGGTCGTTTGCACGGCATTGTAAAGCTGATACAGGATGATGTCTTGAGCAAGGGCTTTCAGAAGCCACAATACATTGGCTGTCAGCACCATGTACTCGACCTTCTTCTGAAGCACGTCATGAATTTTCTTATTCAAGAGCCAATGAGCAAACCAGAACTGAACTATTCCTTCATTGACAAATTAAGAGAAAACTATGTCTCTCTTCAGGCTCATTACCACCAAGTTGCGACAGATGATGTTAACACAGACGAGAACCCTGGATGGCGAGATGATTTAAAGTTCTTATATGAACTATGTCAGGCATATCGTCAGTACAAAACAACTTCACGATGGCCCCGAATCAGCTGGAAGAAACTCCCAAACTTACACCAGGCAAGATGGAACTCGCGTGCAATATATGCTGTTATAGCCTTTTTTCTGATGCCAGAGTGGCGCTGCATCCTCGGTACAGCATGCGACTTCATCTGCTATGAATGGGCAAATGCTTGGTTCAAGTCGCAACACTACAACGAAGCGTCCTTCAATGAACTGTTAACCTCACTCACCAAGACAAAATGCAAGAAGGCAATTAAGTGTTTGAAGACGAACTGGTCGGTCGAAGAGTCATTAATTGACATTCCCAGATCTAACCAAAATGCTGAACGTGCTGTAAAACTGATGGAGGAACTACATGCGAACTCGAAAAAATTTGAATTTCTGAATCTAAAGTTCATAGGAAAAAATAATTGTTAAACATTTTTTTGTATAATCTGTACTTATTACTAACTGCTTTATATTATTAATTTTTTACTATTAATCTTTTGAATAAACCAAAAACAACATGTAATTTTTTTTAAAAAAATTAATTTTTCACTTTTTTTCATCCGAATGAAAGGGGGAACTTTTTTTAAAAAACACAAAAATGCAATTAATATTCTTACATTACACAAAAAACTTCCTCGATTGCAAGTGGTTTCATAATTTTTTTTTTTTTTGTCATAACCCTAATGTATATGTTTGAAAATAAAACTCGAAAAGAATCATAATTTATGCGATTTGATTTTTAGGGATTTTGGGAAATATTAAACTTTGGAAAATAATTTAGGCATATGCCATGATTATGTTTTAATCAAGATTGGCTGCCGACACCTCTAAAATACCCCTTTAATAAGTAATTTAATATTATTACATCATTTTTAGAAAATGCATATCACCCCTATCGTGAATAAAAATTCCACGTAAAATTTGGTCACTTTTCACATTTTTCCTATTTAAATTCAATGTTAAAAAAAACAAAAGGGAACAAATTTCATGTGGAATTTTTATTCACGATAGGGGTGTATATATGTTTACTGAAGATTTTACTAAAATCGAAAACTTTAACACTTTTTCTACTCTGAAAGTAAAAAATTAAAAAAAATATTGCCCCTATTGCCGTTCTCAACTCAACTAAGTTTGGTCGTCTGTCAGTCAACCCGACTTTAACTCTACATTAACTCTACTACATATAAGTTGTGAATGGCAATACCGATTTATGAAAGACGACCAAATTATTAAAAAAGTTGTGAACCGTAATAGGGGCATAGATTTTTAGCAATTTTTTTGGGCTACCCTATAAACATATCGAAGAGATACATACATATGTATGTACATATGTATTTAAATTAAATTTATTATTGCTTTATTGAATTGTATACTTACATACATACATATGTATGTATTTATTATTTATTGCATTTTTAGATCGATCGGAATAATCAATTTAAATTTGATTTAATTTTTAACCGCTTTATCGAATGATGTAGAATACCCAATTTACTGCATCATTTCTTAGTAAAAAGTATTTTGTTGTATGTACTTCGCACATTCGAATAAACAATATTCAAACTCCAATCAAATTGACGGATGCAGCCACTTTACAGTTCAAATCTTCATCTTTCTTTCAAAACTAATAAATAAATATATATCTATACACACATAAAATAAGTACATACTCGTACATACTTTTTTCCGCGCAAACTTAATTGACACATATTATGGACATTATAACGTATTTCTAATTCTTGGAATATTCTAGTGATGGATATATTAATAAAAAATAACAGAAATGTTTTGATGAACTTATATTTATAATCATTGCTAATAATTTGCAAATGCTTTGCATTTATTTAAAATTGGCTCAGCTGTATATTTGATTTTTGAGAATTTGAATTTAATCGTCAATTATAATTAATATATTAGAATTCACAAATATTAAAAAAATGTTTAATAGAAACATCGCATTTTCAATTAAAAGCTTTATTGTTTTTATTTTCGTATAAATAATGTTTTGTTATTTTTTAACACAGAATTATGCAGACAGTTTTCATGTAAAAATAATTTAATAGAGAGTATAACTTTAGGTTACATAATAACCAAACATCGTTAAAATGGGGCTAAGCTTTTAAAAATTTTATAAAATTGAATATAAAAATTTTAATAGCTGTTAGAACATATAGAACTTTAAATGGAAGCACTAACATATGCATATAAAAGTTTTGTTAATTTTAATACTAGAGATTCATAGGAAGTGGTGGTATCATGTGCACATTCGGTTGATCGATAATCAATTTCAGATGTTTGTCTGCCCATTCAAACTCTAAACGCTGCTGCACATCAGCACTACCATCCAAGTTGACACGTTGAAAATCGGCCATCATGCGTGATACTAAATCATCGGGTATTAAAACTTGAATCCAGTAACCAATTATACCATACGGAGATGTCTTGCTCACTGATGAGCCAGTAACAGATTCGGCAACTAATGTCAGTGCTAAATGCTGAGCCTTGAAGGTGAAATGACGTCCATGACGAATGCGGTCTTTAATGGCCAACATTAAATATTTGGCAGCATACGGAGCTAGTGTAATTTCAATACCATCCAATGAAATGGATTCTGGTGCTTGGGGCTGATAGTCAAGAGGGCATGATTTGTGCAATGAACTGCTACTCATTGACATGGATGCCGGAAACGATGGGCCCTCTTCACGCTTAATTGGTTGGGCATCTTGTTGCTGCATGCTTCGGTTATTCTCATCGGACATACATTGAGCATTTAGAGTTTGAAAGTCGATTTCTTGTTTAATTTCTTGTTGTTGGATCTGTTGCGATCGTACAACCTCACGGAACGTGAATTCACCATTGACACCAGCTAAATCGGAACCTTGTTTCTCTAAATCATCTTGCAGTGAAACCAAACGTTCAGGAAATAGTTCAAAAACGCTTAGAACTCTTTCCATATTGGTTATTAACCACTCGCCACCTGTTTGCATATCTTGTCTTAAATAGTTTAGAACTCCACGTCCATTCCAACGTGAAGCTTGTTCAAGTTCTTCATCTGTGACACCAACTATTTGACAAAAGTCTACCATTCCGAAGGAAGTTTCCAGTGTTCCAAGTTGGGCATCTTGTGCTATTAGTATATTTTGCAGACGTGAACTACTTTTACCGTCCAGACTTTTGCGCCACGGTATGTTATCACCAATACATAAACTGTTGCCAGTTTGAAAGCAATAACGTGCAATGGATTGCAAAAGATTTGCTGGCCACGTTGGTGGTCTTCTTGGTTTACTCGGATTTTCTTGCTCTTCTCTTAGTTCTTCTTGTGTCTTTTGTAGACGAAAAGTCAATTCGAATCCCATTCCCGAACGTATATTCATTTCGAGATTGTCATTTTCTAGAGCATGCACTCTTCCATCGCCATGTAAATCACTGAGACCAAAACTGACATAATGCCAGTGCGGTGGAATACCTGTGGCGGGATCACCTTGGCTATTGTACATGCTAATGTAATCCAAAGGATCTTGTCCGCCTAACCAATATTTGAGTAATGTTGTTACCTGCAGAGGATTCGGTTGATCAGGATACACACATTGTAACATGTCAATTATAGCTTTTAGACCAGCTGGTGGAGAAGGTGGCACTTGGTGATTGTCTCCATTGTTAAGAGTAGGTGCTGTAGGATTTGATGTAGACATTTTTTGCAGTCCGTAAAGAACTTAAATAACTTTCAAAATTTAGCAAAACAAAAAAAAAAATAAAACAAAAAATAACTAATAATGTAAACAATCTGGATAATACTATTGCACGCACATAAACAATTCGAAGTGAAACACTGTCAAACCAAAACAGCTGTTTGGAACAATTAGTTTCAATTCTAGTTGGTGGGTTTTTTATGGATACATTACGTGCAGCGTTGCCATATATATTTTGAAGAAATTTTTATTTTTCAAAAATTAGTTTAAGAAAATTATCAATGATATTTAGTAATTTATTATTTTATCAAAACAATATAAAAATTGCAAAAATATAAAACGAAATATCTCTCGGCAGGTAATGTCAGTTTTGTGAACATTATTCAAAGTTTTCGAGAGACAAAAAAGTTTTTTAAAAGTTTAATTTGAAAAAAACTTGCAATACTTTAAATTATTTCCAAAAAATCGATTCCCGAACTTAAGTCAATATTTACCACATCCCGAAATTTGTTGGCGTTCAATTCACGAATTATGTGATTTAAAATTCTATATATTTTGAGTATGTACACCTATCGTGAATAAAAATTCCATATGAATTTTGTTCCCCTTTATTTTTTTAACATTGAATATTAATAGGAAAAAAGTGAAAAGGGAACGAATTTCATGTGGAATTTTTATTCACGATAGGGGTGAATAATAAACTTAGTACTGCTTTTTACTGGTAGGTTATTGTGTATTTTGATTTTTAAGCAAAGCTTAAATAAAAATATACAAATTCGAACGATTTCCTTTTTGAATCAAAATACACCAAGCCCCCATTATTTATCGAAATCCATTTTCGAAATACATCAGATTAATAACACTGTGATTGACTGAAATATGAATACCCAGAAAATATTTAAATGTTCATTAAAAATTAGAGTTAAAGTCCTGTAATTAAAAATCAAAATATTAATCGTTCCTGCTGCATCCAAGTTGAAGTTCCACAACTTGCGTTTTAGCGTCAAGCTGGAGGTCCACAACTCGCGTTTTGGCGTCAACGCGTTTTAAGCTTTCTAAACGTTTTAAGCGTCAGGCATTTCAAGTTACATGCGAAGATTTTTCGCGTTAATATTATTTTATATGTATGTATGTACTTTCGGAGGTGATGCCGTATGCCCAGTTGATTTTTTTTTATACGAAGTTTTTTTTATCGGTTTGTTGTCAAACGCATATAAAAAATGTTATTTCAACTGTCATTTTGTCTGGTGACATCTTCTTTAAAATAAATTTGCTTTGCATTTGTCAATGTCAGCTGTGACGCGTGCACCGCGTTCAAAAGTAGAAAGTAAACGACCTTTTCGCGTTTCAAGCGTCAGCGCGTCCTACGCTTTTGAGGGTGTAACTCATGGTGAAATTATATACTAGGTGACAGCATTGCTACAACAATTACAACAAGGCAAGAACAACCGGCATTTTTGTTTGTGTAAAAACTTTCGTCACTGTCAAAAATTTTTTTTTTTATATAAACTTTGACTATTTGTAAACAACTTTTTGACATTTTCAATTTCACCATGAATAATCAGCTGGCGCTACGCTGTCACCTAGTATAAATTCACCTTGGTGTAACTGGTGTTTTCTTTTCTGAAATAAAATGTTACACCTTTATAATGTACATTTTTATAATGTTTACCCCACATTTTAAAGATGTCGCATTTTTAATGGTCAGAATAGAACATAAAATCACAAAAGTGTAACACTTTTTTTCATGTACAGCTGGTTTTGTTTTTTTTTTTTTTTTAAGAAGAAGCAGATAGCTCCCTGGTAAGATCGCTTGAAATAAGACAATGAATATCTATCAAAAAGACCAATGGCACCTTCCCGACTAATACGCAAAGTCTTCTTAAGCTATAAAAATTATATATATAAACATACATTACATATGTATATAAGAAGTAGGAGATATTGTCCTATGAAATTTGACATACATCAATTTCAGAGTATTCATTAATTACGTTCTCTACAAAACCTTTCACTCGCGATTGTGGATTTCTTTCCATAATCATATAAAATATTTCACCTTCATCAGATGATGAAGATGAATCCAACAAGTCATCCAAAATTTTTTCAGCACATAAAGTAGTAATATTTTCCATTTTGTATATTTTTTTTTTGTTTCTTAGCACAAATACACATTCATAAACAAAACAAATGTCAGCTGTTTTATCGTGCGATTCTCCCCCTCTAAAAATACAGAGTGTGATAGGTGCACCATTTTTTAAATTTATTGTGTGACATTTATAGAAAAGAACACACTACACTTAAGCAGTGTTGACCTTTTTTCAGAAAAGAACACAAAATAATTAAAAAAGGTGCGAAATGGGAAAAACTTGTAACATTTTTGCCAGAAAAGAAAACGCCATTAACTCATACAACTACATTGATTCTACTTGACAGTTGCTTAGGACGCGTGAAACGCATAGACGCTTGGTGTCGACCTCCAGCTTTAAAATGATACTTATAATAATATAATATAATAATCACTCACTTTTAAATAGATTAATAGATTTTTATTTTTATTTATTATTAAAATGTACATACATACACATTAATATATAAAAGGCCTAACTCAATTTTGCTTCAAAAAAATCAACGAAAAAAACCTTCTTTGATACCTTCATTAAAAGAAAAATAAAAAATAAATAAGACATAAAATATGTTGCTTCTATAATTAAAAAGTGTATTAAAATATTTGTTTTATCTAAAATTTTACGGATTATATTAAGTTTTTTCTTTCGTCTGTAAAGTAACAAAAAATCGAGTTAGGCCTTTTTTATATTAAGCTATCGATATGTATATCTCGCTATATTAGCTACTTTTCCCGCTAAATTGGTTTCAAAATCGCAATATTTGATGAGAAAACAGCTAAGTCATCACCACTGGAAGAACATCAAAAGTTTAAGTTTTTTGTGCAAATTTGCAAGTAGAAATTGTATTAGACGAGATAATTTATTTCACAGTTATTAGTAAATAAATTATAAAAAAGACGCACAAACATGGAACCCTATAACCAGCCCGTTGTAATTGATAATGTAAGTGCAAATATAGTGATTTGAAATAAAGAAAATGGAAATTTGCAAAGAGGTGCGGTATAATTGCAAATGACAGTGACATCACCTGCCTTTGCTGCCGCGCTGGCTCCCCTCATCTACCTCAAATATCGGTTAGTTGGCTGTTTGTATGGCTAAATCCTAATAAGTATACCAACAACATACCACGGTGATGACTAAACCCTTTATTAAAGAAATTGGATGGTTAGCAAATAATTATGACTATTATTAAAGTCTAGATTTAATACTATAATAAATTTTGTATGCTCTCGGTGGACACAATTTGTTTGTATATTTTTAACGTTTATATTTTATGCACGAAGCGGGATCATATAGTCCACCTAAACGTATTCCTTCGTCTAAAGTCATATGTCTACTATAATTTGACGGGAATGTGACTGGTTGTCTTTCAGCGACCCAGCGAATTGGTTGCATTAGTTGCTCACTGCATTTATCGGGATAACGATTGCCGCCGCATTTTCCAGAATGTCTCTTAAATTCGAGTGGTCGTGACAGTTTATTGTAAGGATCTCGATAATAATCTCTAAAATTTTGACAATCCAGATAGAAATTATCAATTTCTTGTAAACGCCCATAATCAACTACAGCTAATCCAATTCTAGGAGCAAAATTTATTATTGATTTACGTTGACTGCGTGAACTCTGCGACACAAGCAACATGTCCACTTCAGGTGCAGAAATAATCTTCATTTTGTCACACCTTATTATACCAAAAATATATGTGTTTGAATATTAAATTTGTATATAAAATGATGTGAAATTTAATTTTTCGATTTCTTGTCTATTTTTATTTTATATTATACTTTATATTTTTTATTTACTAGGGTTCTGGTATGATTAAAGCCGGCTTTGCTGGTGAGCACATTCCAAAGTGCAGATTTCCAAATTAGTAAGTCTTATTATTGATGTTTTTTTCTTTTTAATCAACATTAATAAGTTGATCTTTCTAGTGTTGGTCGTCCCAAACATGTTCGTGTTATGGCTGGTGCATTGGAAGGCGATATCTTTGTGGGACCAAAAGCTGAAGAACATCGTGGTCTACTTAGTATACGCTATCCAATGGAACATGGCATCGTAACTGATTGGAATGACATGGAACATATCTGGGGTTATATATATAGTAAAGTAAGTTAAAAATGCATATTTATCAAATATTTGATTGTTGAGTGTTTTTTTCATATATTGTAATATTTGGGTTTTATTGAGACAGTAACACTTTTTTATGAAATTCGATATTTTTTTAAAGTATTTGACAAGTTTATCAGGGGTGTCATAGAAACCAATATTGTCAGAATTGGTTTTAAAACCGACAAGAAAAAATGCTTTGGTGTCATAGGGCACTGCTATAAATATCCTGATACTAGAAATATCTCGATATTTATTGAACGTGTAGCAGTGCTCTATGCCACCAAAGCATTTTTTCTTGTCGGTTTTAAAACCAATTCTGATAATATTGGTTTCTATGACACCCCTGTATAATTCTTGTTTCGCTAATGATACTTATTTTATTTCGGTAATGGTTAACGTTGTATATGTATATTATAAAATTTGCAAAAAATATTATTAAAATATGCTTCAATGGTAGAATATCCAATTTACATTTTTCAATATTAAAGTGGAAAATCATTTCTTAAGGCAAATATTTGCCAAAAAAGAGGTAACCAGTAAATAACATACTCGTTTATTTATTTCAAAATACTTTTCTTATTTAGGCCAAATCACAACAAATATTTAGTTTTAATTTTTTTGATGCTGTTTGTTTGATCTTGCAAAACTCTTGTAAGCGTAAACAACGTCAAACAAATTTGTGCTAAAACAAGTGGTTACGCTTTTTTGAGTAAATATTTGCCAAATGTGACCGTACCTTTAGTCACATTAGTTAACATTTCTACTAAATAGAGTATACATATTTATGAAATTTGCAGATACAAGTTTACAGTTAAGCTAATAACTATTAAATAAATAAATTTTGAAGAATTTTTGCTGTTTACATGAGTTTGAAGCATTTTGAAGAGCAATTTTGAAGAAAATTTCAGTCGTGTAAATCTAGCTTAAAACTACTGATGATTTTGAATCTATACGCTTGGAAAAAATAATAAAAATGAAAAAATCGTTAAATTTTGTACTTAAGACAACATTGAATTTCAATGGGAAAATAGAATCATTGTTAAAACTATTTTTCTATGTTTGCCTGTAGTCCAGCAAATTCATATCGCACCCTAAATACAAAAAGGTCACAACTTAAAATATTAAAACATAAAAATAGACATAACTGTATTTTTCAAGTTAAAAAAGATAGTGATGTGAAAGAAATTTTTTCAGTAGTTAGAGATGTGTACTCTCAATTAATTTATGGAAAAAAGTCAGTTTTGGAAAATTTTGAGTTGTGACTCTTGTATGTAGGGTGCGATATATCAACCGCTCTGTGGATTTTGTATGTAACAAAATTTTACAATATTAATAAAACTTAATTTAAAAAAAAACAAATGTTACATAGGTACAAATTTATTTTGAAGATTAATTACTCTTTGCTATTCCTATACTTTAATTCAATTACACACATACATACAATTTGGAGTTATAGTAAATAATTGATTGACTGCACACGCTCGATAAATCGTACTGTAGCCATATCTTAATCTGTTTCATATTCTTCAAAAAATCTGATAAGGAATATAAACATTTTAATAACAACTATAAATAAAAACATATTGCTAGCTTAATCATTTTTTTTTTTTTAATTAAAAAAAATAATTTAAAGTAGAGTCAACTGAATATTCGGATTAGAATGAAAATAGGTATAATGTATATTAAAGAAAAGCAAAGATTTTGGAATTTTAAAGAAGAAACAATTTTTGATTATTGTAAAAGCATTCTGCAAAAACTGTTCATTTAAAAAAGAGTTTCGGTTCGGCGTCAGCCAAGTTTTAGATGTACACTAACTTCCAACAACAACATGCATCGATTACTTATCAAATTCAAACGATATATATAATAGATGGTAGCATTTTTATGATGACAATGTCCGTCCGTCAGACTGGCAGTTCACGTAAACATGTGCGGAAAATACTGGTGGTAATTTTTCAAATATTTAGAAATTTAGTACTTAGGTCTGTTTTTATGCGGTTTTAAAATCGACTTTTTTGTATGTACTATTATTGTTTTCATTGAATTTTCGTAATTATTTTGTTTTAAACGTTTTCAACGTTGGAATCACTACTGCATAATAATTTTCAAAATTTGAAAGAAAATTATGAAAATCCAGAAAGTGATTGTGACGAAGACATTATAGCACCACTCAATGTTCAAACGGTTGCAAAAATTCTTCAGACAGCTAATGAGTTATAAAATCAAATCCTTCTGAACGAACCAGATACTGAAAAAGTCTTAAAGTCATTAGAGAAATTTGTAACCTTATGTCATGATATCGCGAACAACACAATCAGTTAAAAAAAAACTCAAAAATTAACAACAAATTATTTTTAAAAAACACATCAAAATATTTTAAATAAAAATTGTATGCATTATCAAGTAGTGATTCCGATAATATGTAATGTCTTACTTTTAAGCATCAAATTTTAAATTCTATAAATGATTTTTTTTTTTTTTTTTGGTTTTTAGTTCGTACTTATTTATTTTTTTACTTTTATAAACCGGTGTAACCAGATAAATGTAATAAAAGTGACTGTTTTCCCCCTTTTTATGTGATTTTTTTTAATAAATAAATGAATTGTTTTTGGTTATTTTTTATCTTGTGATTTTTTTATGCGATTTTGGTCTAATTTTTACACCTAAATTTTAAGTTATGTGGTTTTTCAACTTTTCGGAACGAATCATCCATTTTGTGTGAAAATCAGTCTTTTTTTATGCGGATTTTCTTTAAGCGGTTTTCTTTGGAACTCATCTACCGCATAAAAAAAGACTGTATGTGCGTGTTTTCCTAAAGGTGAAGCCTTTAGCCTCATTTAGCCTCCGTACGAATGTCCTCCCGAAATAGGAATTCAACGGCTATAAATGTCTTATTTTTTTAGGTATTCACGCAAATTTCCCATTCTGAAAATCACTTGAACAAGCATAACTGATTGATCCATAATTAATCATATCTCTCATATAAGGCCCACTTCCGAAAAGATTTTAAACTGCATAAATTGCATAAAAATGTTGGTATCCGAGTAAAATTCAACATAAATAAGATTTATATCTAAGTAAAACATGCCACAAAAATGTATGACAATTATAGCTCCTTGTGATTATATATATAATTTGTTGGTATATACATACATATTATGTATGTGTGTATATAATTTTTTCTTCGACCTTTTTAATGATTTTTATTAAATAATTTTTAAGCTTGAGGTCACTTTGTTATTTATAAAAGATTTTTTTATTTTTAAATATAATTAACTCAATATTTCGATTTCCTTTGGAAATCTTCTTCAGGAGTTATTTTAATATTATAATAAATTTTTTATGTGTAAAAAATTTTTTTTTGAAACTCAATGCACTTTGGCATTCCGATGCGTTGGCTAGATCCAGGTGAGCACGACGAGACTACATGCTATGTTTGCCAAAATATTCAATTTTGAGTGGGAAAACGATGATAACAAGAAGATGAAGAAGAAGGTTAGCAACAAAACTAAAGAAATAGTGACGAAGATACAAAAGTATTCGGTATTGGAGTGTCAAACCTTCCCGCCAGAGATGGGATAACCCACATATGTGAACAATAACTAAATTCACCTTTAATGGACAATCTTGAATTTGATTGGTTTTTAGTTTTTCTGTTAAGTTTTGGTGTGTTCTGCCATATGTAGTAAAATTTTATGGCCAACATTTTTGTAGAACATTTCATCCCCGCCCTTCCCCTTTCTCGGGGTGTTTTTGTACAATTTCTTAGAATAAAGCCAAAAATGCCGTTATGAGGGAGAAGTTAGAGGGTTAATATGTTCTAAAAAAATATTTGCCATATTATCTACAAAAATGCTGAACATACTCTACACCTCAGGCGTAAAGAAAACATAGTTTTATATACCGATATGCTGCAAGAACAGGCCAGAGCTGGGAATTTTTAACCGCTTCTTAAATGAAATTCTAATGTTATCTATCAAAACGCCGACACACGTATATTTTTTTTGGTCTCCTTAATAACAATCAATATGGACCTAAGTGGGCCGTTTTACACGGCCGCCTGCTAACCTAACCTGCTAACCTAATAACAATCAATCGTCGGAACCCCGTAATTTTTATGTGTTGTACTGTGTAATTAGTCGTAGCTCCCATATAAGCCCACTTCCCGAAATAACTTTAAGGACCATAAATCTCTTAAAAATGTTGTTATCCGAATAAAATTTAACAAAAATGAGTTTCTTATGTACAAATAGGATGACACCTAATTTTATAATAGTCAGTTCATAAATAGTCAAAACTCCAATATAAGACCCTCTGCGTAATTCACTTTAACCTCCATAAATATTTTAAACGTATTTATGTATATTGAGATAAAGTTTAACACATTTAGGCCCATTATTACAACTTGGCAATAGTTAAAAGTATGATGTTATCGGACAGATAAGAAGTATTTGGTTATTACAAGTTTACTTTAATCTAAAACCAACCGATAAGCTAAAGGGAAGATCATCTTGCCTTTAAATTTTATAGTGAGGTATGTGGTTGAAGTTGCCATATGTTCTGGAAAAAATGCCAAATTCATGAAAAATAAAAATAATTTTAATTTTTTTTTGCCAATAAATAATTTGATAAACAAAAATGGAAAGCAGACGTTTGATTTATATTTTTTTCACAAACAAATGTTTTCACAAACACACAGAATTTACTGTTTCTTGTCACTAATTTGTCAAAAGTAATCGGTTTTTCACTGGTATTGCCATATTTTAGAAAAAAAATTATTTTATTTTACAAGGAAGTTGTAATAACGAAAAATCTTAAAGGTCACTTTATTCCTCACTTTAATTAAAGTTACCTTTTACTATTAAGAACATTAGAGGCAAGTTGTAATAATGGCCCTTAATATTTTTTTTTCAATGTTTATTTAATATATATTTAGAACAAAAATTACAAACTCCAAATAAACAAAAAGTATCTTGATAATTTTTTTTATATACAAACTCCCATTTTAAAGAGCACTCAGAGCCTAAGACCAAGTTGTCATGGCCTTTTGTATTCCATTAGTTTGTAATTTATAATTATCTCCTAATGTTTAAAATAAATAAATAAAAAATAAAGATCACTCAAGTATAAGACGTATTTGTTAGTAAAGTTAATTTTTCGGTTAATTAAATATTATTATATATATGTATATAAAAGTTTTGGTATCTAGGTTTAATGTAAGCAAAAAGATAATAAAATTCTTACTAACTGTGTTAATTGATTAGTACAATTTGTATAAAATGTTTATTTTCATGAAAAGTTAAATATCTCAGTCAATTACTTTTCTATTTTAAACCAAAATATGCGTTGTAATCGTAAATAAACGTACTTTTTGAATAAATTTAATAGCATTATAGTTTCTTAATAAAATAATGTATTAAAACTTCACCAAAGTTGAAATTTTTTTGAAAAATCTACAAAATTTGTGTTTGCTCGGCAATAACATTAAAATTTCTCAAGTTTTCTTAGATAAATTATATATCGGGTCATTATCAACAAAATTACAGGCTTATAAGTGCGCAAAGGTACAAAAACCGGTTTTTTAATCGTAAAACCGGATTTTGGGGGTGTCCGGCATATTTCACTATTGGAATCTTATTTTACTCGACAAGCCCTACAAGAAAAATAATACCGGGTCCCAGGTATTTTGGACTGTCGCACCGTGTTATGTGACGGTGAATTTATTGATGAACAAATTGGTCTTAATGGAACATTTTATTTGTGTATTTTAGGTAATCCATATAACCTGGAAGCTATAGCTTAAGAAGTTTTTAGTTTATTTTTCTTTATCGGTGTTATTATATTTAATTTAAAAAGTTCATCTATTAAATTATTGTTAATTTTTTGGAATCTGTTTGTTGGATCTTTTCTTAAAATTTGTAAAGTTTCATTGTCGTTTAAAATGTTTTCAATTCTAGATATGTAATCTATTTTATTGATTGCTACTGTTGCATGTACATGTATAAAATTTAACAAAAATAAGCTTCATATGTATATACAGAAGTTATTTAATTTTATTACGATCGGTTCGCAATTAGTCTTCACTTTCATATTAGGATCACTTCCGAAAATGTTCAAACAAAAATATTTTTGCTCATATAATCGGTGTAGGATGATTTAAGGTTTTTTTTTTTCATTGTTATGGTGGTATATAATTTTCGGAGGAGTCGTCGTTTTGTATTTATGGTATTATAGTGGTACATACACTAATTCAGTTGTGTTCGAAATGTAACGTAATAAATATAATGTTTAAAGCTTATTAAAATTTGCTTTATTAATCTAATCTTAGGAACAATTATCGACATGTACCGATGAACATCCAGTATTGTTGACAGAGGCTCCTCTTAATCCTCGTAGGAATCGTGAAAAGGCAGCCGAATTCTTTTTTGAAGGTATTAACGCTCCTGCTCTTTTTGTTTCTATGCAAGCCGTATTGAGTCTGTAAGTTCACATACTAAATTATATGTCAAACTGTATTTATTAAACCTCTTATTTCAATAGATACGCCACTGGCCGAGTAACGGGCGTAGTTTTGGATTCAGGTGATGGTGTTACACATGCTGTACCCATATATGAGGGATTCGCTATGCCACACAGCATTATGCGTGTAGATATTGCTGGTCGAGATGTTTCACGCTACTTGAAGACACTCATACGCAGGGAAGGTTTTAATTTCCGTTCTACAGCTGAATTTGAAATTGTGCGTTCGATTAAGGAGAAAGTCTGCTACTTAGCAACTAATCCACAAAAGGAGGAATCAGTGGAAACTGAAAAGTTCGCCTACACGCTACCAGATGGTAAAACGTTAGAGGTACTTTAGACTAAATATTATTTTGGACAAAATGTTGATGTCACTCATTCATTGTATTTATTTACAGATTGGTCAAGCTCGTTTCAGAGCACCCGAAGTACTGTTCCGACCAGATTTATTGGGTGAGGAGTGTGAAGGCATTCACGACGTTCTAATGTATGCCATTGAAAAATCCGATATGGATCTCAGAAAAATGCTCTATCAGAATATTGTTTTATCGGGTGGTTCTACACTCTTTAAGGGTTTCGGTGATCGTCTCTTATCTGAATTGAGAAAACATTCATTCAAGGAACTTAAGATCAGAGTAAGCTCGTCTAACTTCAAAATTGTAATAGCTTATAAAATAATATTTTGCATCTCTTTCTGCTTTAAGATTGCTGCTCCCCAAGAGCGCATTTATTCAACGTGGATGGGCGGCTCCATTTTGGCATCACTTGATACTTTCAAGAAAATGTGGATTTCTAAGCGCGAGTATGAAGAAGAAGGCCAACGAGCTGTGCATAAAAAGACTTTTTAGAGCAATTTTACTCATTATTATTTATTGTACAATGCTTTTATTTCCTCCCCTTTCCTCCTTTCCTTTTTATTTCATACTTTTTTTAATTTTTCTCCCTAATTTTATTTTCATTCAATTTGCGTGTTTACAAAAGAATTTAAGCAAAAAAGATTTCTACAATTAATATAAACTAACTGATCTAGTTATTTATTAAAACTTGTCTAATTGTTGAAAAAGCTAAGCAAGAAGCATTCAAATTTAAACAGCTATTGGAAATTATTACTTAAACACTTAATTAAAGAAATATAATCATGTATTAAAAAGACTAAGAAAAGAAAACAAAAAATCATTCGAAATCTCTGTGCTTGTGCTTTGTTTGTATATTTTAAAACAAAAGAATTTCGAAATAAATTTCCTTAACCAAAATAGCATTTAGGCACAATGAAAGTAACAACAACAAACAGTGTTATTAAAAAATATACAATTTCATATTGGATTGTGAAATAAATCAATGGTTTTTCATTTTAATGTATTATCGGTGAAAAATTATAATAAATCAAATTAACAAAGTAATAATTATTTGTACTATATACAAATATGTACCAATACTGAAATTTGGCCCTTTCTACGTATACCTTTATATTTGAGTCATGAATTGCATGTTCTGGGTTCTTTTTTGTATGGATGGAATAATATTTTATCTTTTTTTATTTTTAAATTGAATAAATAATATCAAATGTCCGTTTTTTCCCCCGTTTTTGTCCCTTTTTTTGTCACCCGTGAAAAAACAATACAAAAGTATTTATTAATTATCCGTAATAAGTACTATTTGAAAATAATAGTTCATGGAATTTTTAGGGAGAAAATACATTTTGATAAAAAAGTACCAAAAAAGAATACAATTTTTAGGCTATAGGAATTCGAATTTCAAAAAAGTACCAAAAAGATTTCTAGTCTTTATTGATCTGAGCCAGATGCATTTAATATAGTATTTCTATGTTTATTAATGTAGGAGATATACATGTTAACGGAGCGTTCTACGGGGACTATTTTTACCTCATATGGTCACTTGAATTTCAAAAAAGTACCAGACATCTGTCGGCTCTGTTTTTGATTACAGGCGGACGCATTTAAAATATTATTTCTAAGTTTATTTATTTTGGAGGTATAAAGGTACTGGTTTTACCCGTTTTTGTCCTATTTGGGATGTGCGATGATGAATGAATCAGTCAGTCAGTCACGTTATATAGATTCTTACACCTTTTGGTCACTTATTAGTATCAATTTTAAAATTGCTTGTAGCTACAGTGCAATCGCGAAAATATGAACACCCTATTATATGAACACGTTGTATAAAAAATGAACTTTGTATAAAATCTTTAAAATATGAACATTTATCTTTTTATTTTGAAACGGATTTCAGTTCCATAATATGCATAAAAATTAGGGGAAACTCGGAGCTATTAACATTTGAATGCCAAATATCAATGGTCAAACCATGGTGTAACTATACAAGGCGAGTGCAGTAGCACAGCTGACTGACTTTGTTTACAATTTACTTATGTCAAAAGTAATACTTTTTAAAGTATTTTTGACAGTAGTACATTATTTGTATTTGAATCGTTCAGTGGATAAAGGGAATGAGCCCAAAAATTTGAAATTGAGAAAAACGACAGAACAGTTGACGTTGACTTAAAAATTAGTTGTTACAACAAAATTCAAAACTAAAATTGCAAAATTAATTATTATGGCTTCTTTTACAATTTGTAAATATATAATGTTAGTATGTAAGTGTATGTGTTCACAAAACCTGTTAATATGATACAAATACGTTTTTATTGATAAGAGTTTCAGTGGAAAAAGGTAATAAGTCCACCAAATTTTTTGTTGTTAAAATCGATAGCGTAAAAATGCACATTAATTATGTTTTGACTTTGAGCATTCGTTCGGAAATAAAAAGAAAAGAGAAAAGAGGAAGAGCCTGATTATTTACCTAATTTATTTGGAATTTAAAAGGTCGAAACAAAAACATATTTAGTGAAAAAATATTAGTGTATTTTGGAAAGAGTAAATTTTTTATAATTTTGCAAAAAAAAAAAAAAGGCTGCAGATAATTTGTTTTTTAGGTTAGTGCATTCGAACAGTTTTATTTTTAAAGAACTTAAAAAATAACATAAAATTTTTTTTCTTTTTAAAAGAAAAAATAACTAAAAAAATTTAAGAAAATATTATGTATTCTTCAGAATAATCTTTCTTATGTTTATATTTTCAAATCTAAAATTTTCATTGAAATTATTTTTATATTTTATTACCAATGGTTTCGTTCTCAGTATACCGGTTTTCCCACGGTATTGGTTTGCATGGTATTCTTTTGTATGTTGCGATTATATTTATCCAATCTTTTGGCGAATAAATGTGCTGATTTTTTTTTGCGTTAGACTCAATAATGGCGAAATCGGCGTCATTTGATAAGTAGGTATGTCCGCTTACTAAAAATTTAATTTCAATCGACTTACCTTTTATATCAGTACTTTGAACTAATTTGAGTAAACTTAAGACAGTTTAGATATTTATATTTTCTCCAATACATGAATCAGATCACAAAACAATCCGATCGTGCGTAAGTACAACAAAAATTTAAAGAACACAAAAAATTGGCAGGTAGCGAAATCTCGAAGAGAGGCAAGAAATAGAAACAAATAAGTATGATTAAAAGCAAAGTTAACAAGTGATTAATGCAATATAAATGCAAGCGTGGACTTATTCCCTTTTTCCACTAAAAATAAAAATTTTTCGTTGAAATTTGAAAACAAAATTTTTACCATACATTGCTAGTCATAAAAGGAAGTGTATCCACGCTAAATCTCAAAAACGCCAAAAATGGACTCACTCCCTTTATCCACTGAACGACTCATTTGTTGCCGATTTGCACTCACCTTGTATAATTACACCATGGGTCAAACGAACAAGTGCACTTTTTAGATGGTTTTTACATTTTCGCAGACGACAACGCATGTTTGGTTTTTAAGTGTTAATCAAATGTGAAAATTTTTATAATGTGCATACAAAACAACATAAATTTCTAACTTTAAAGGAAAAATATGAAGTTTTGGAGAATTTACAAAAAAGTGCAAGTGTTACTAATTTGGCGAAGTCCATAGTATCTGGGGCCAAATTACCGCATTAGATATCGAGTAAAATTTATCGTAATTTTCTTATTTGAGATTATGGCATTCGATATCGAGCAAGAAATTTAGTACATTTTATCATAATTTCGATATCGTAATCATTTTTCGATAAGATAGCTCATTCAATCACGAATGCGGTAATTTGGCCCCTGGAATAAAAATGCGACTTCAAAATGTATTAACAATACATTCATCGAACCTGGAAAAAGAAAAACTATTGGTTTTATTAAAATTTTGTGTCATTTGTAAATATGAACAATCCCAAAAATTTGAACTGTCCTTGTTTTCATTAGTTCATATTATTGCGAGTGCACTGTATTTCAAAATAAGACGGATCAACGTTAGAAATTTCAATCCGAGATTATGGCGTGATTGTGTCACAAACAAACCAACACTTTATTTTAAATATTTATATGATGTAATAATAATTTGCTTTGTAGTAAAACTAGACAGAAATTAAAAAAATTTTAAAGTATTGATTCACAATACATATTTTCAAAATCAGGTATGTGATGAAAAACGATAACGATAACGAGTGAGTTTTAGAAGTTAATTTTTTTCGTAATATTTCTGTATTAAAACAGTTTTATCCCACAAAATATAAAGATAATTTGCTATTAAAGAGAATCTTAAAACAAAAATTTTAAAAATTTAATTAGAAATACTTTACAATGGACTTCAAAAACTCACTCGTTATCGTTATCGTTTTCCATCACATACCTGAATATTTGTATTTTTAAATTATCAAGATTAAAAGACCATATTTAAAAAAATGGTGAATCGTGGTATACTTTCTTGAGGATTGAGAATTTTACACACCTACACTCCCTATTCAGAACATAGCTACACATAAAAATCATCTGAGCCGGGTGGGGCTTTTCCAGCTTTCGCATCATTTATTTCAAAGACTATTAAGATAAAAGAAAATATAAAATATTAATTCATAATTTAAAAACTTTACGGATTATTAAAAATATGCATAGAAATGTAGCATTGCTACAAATAAATATGTATAATAGGGTGGGGTGAAATTTTCTTTTGTCGTAGATCGTCTTCTAATAGCAAAATTTTGTTGTGTTACTAGTTCAAATAGAATTCTTTAAAATTTTATTGAAATATTTTAAATGTAAGAGCCCGCGCATTGACTACAAAGTAGGGTGGATCGCTTGTGTATGGGAAAAATAAAAGTTAATTAATAAAGTTCTAATAGTAATATTTTGCTGTCTTAAGGTACGGTCACATTTGGCAAATATTTGCCGAAAATGACGTAACCACTAAATAATATTTATTTGAACTCATTTGTTTACTTAAAAAAACTTTTCTTATTTAGGCCAAAGCACAACAAATATTTAGTTTTAATTTATTTGATGCTGTTTGATCTTGCAAAACTCTTGTAAGAGCAATCAACGTCAAACAAATTTGTGCTAAAACAAGTGGTTACGCTTTTTTGAGGAAATATTTGTCAAATGTGACCGTACCTTTAGACTTAAAAAGGTAATATGTACTTGAAAAAAATATTCAATTAAGTGATATGTTTTTGCAATTTTTATAAAAACACTTCATTTAAACTTCAATATTTTAAATATTTTATTGTTTTGTTACTAAAAATTAATAAATTTACATAAAACACTACATAGACTCTACAACAACTACGATAATATTGAAGTACAAGCGCCCCATCCTAATGTATAAATTTATTACAATACTTAAGGTATGGTCACACATGGCAAATATTTACTCAAAAAAACGGAACCACTTGTTTTAGTACAAATTTGTTTGACGTTGTTTAGTCTTACAAGAGTTTTGCAAGAACAAACAGCATAAAATAAAATAATACTAAATATTTGTTGTGTCTTGTCCTAAATAAACGAAGTTTTTTAAATAAATAAATGAGTTCAAAAACATTTTATTTAAAGGTTACGTCTACAAACTACATCAAAAAGCTACAAACCCACCCGAATCCGTTTGCTAGAATTCTAGCTCAGAGCCAGACGGTGTCGAGGCTTCGTAGAGCTTAACAGCCAATAAGAAATTAATGCTCTGTTAGAGAGTAATTCGATTTATTTTAGTTTTAAGATTTGAATTCATATTGTTAGGCCTAAGGAAATAAGGCAGATTCAATAAACAATAAAAAAAAATGTTACGTCTTTTTCGGCAAATATTTGCCAAGTGTGACCGCACCTTTAGAAAAATGTATGATACATGTTTGTTCTTTTATTCCCCAGGAACTCTTGACGTCAGAAATAGATACGTAAATTCGCACATAATTTCTCCTAAAAACACAAAATTCTAGATATAAAAACAAATATTCTGAAAGACACTGATCTAAAAAGACTGGACACAATAAAAATTGAGAGACTCCGCTTAGGACACGCTAAGCTTTCATACGGAAATTTATTAAAATTAGCCATTTATAAAATCTGCGACTGTAATGTTCATATATATATATCACTTGATTTGAAAAAAAGAAAACAAAATTAATCTTGCAAATATGTTAATTGTAGTTATAAAAATTTTGAGTAATTTGTAATTATGTATATCGTCACCTAAAATGCCCAAAGACGTAACCCTCATTATCATAATTTTTCAGAAACAAAAAACGATATAAAATGAAAACTGTTTAATTGAAAATACATACAGGCATGTTCTGAAAATCACTTTTTCGTAAAGTGATTTCAAATCACTGAAAAGGTGTTCTGTACACAAAAATTATTGAAATCTCGTGATTTAAAACCGGTCATCTAACAGCCTAATGATTTCAAATCATTTAGAGTTTTTTAAGCATTTTTCATTGAACTGTTGTAATAAAATTATTACATACACTTAAAATCATTTGTTCTTTATTTGTTTTAAAAATAAAACTAAATATTTTACACAGAAAACACTTAAAATTTACAAATTTAGTAAGACGTTGTATTTTTTGCGGACCATTTTTTAGATTTGTTTACGTTTTTCGTGATTTACTTTTACTTTTTATTAGTCAACAAAAAGAACTAACAGTTGATTTTCTTTTTGTTGACAATAGAACAATCAAAATCACCACTAAAAATTAAAAATCTCGTGATTTTCAGAACACCAAAATATTCCTGCCGTTAGTGATTTAAAATCACCGTGATTTCAGAACATGCCTGATATATGTATATCAGTTTGTTTTAAAAATGGGCACTAATAAGAAACTTTATAAAAATATATTCGTTATACATAAATAAATGTTCGCTTATAAAGGTTGTCTTATGTATAACAATTTGAATACAATTAGTGAGCCGTTCGTTATAACCGCGTTTGAATATTCAAGCATTTAATTATAAATTAATTCAAGATTACTTACTCACATTACGAAGAAAGATGATTTCTTAAGTTGTTCTCACGTATACTCATTTGAACGTTGAGTATAGAATTCATCTCAACTTATTTCTGCATATTTACAGTGTAACATAAATTATAGATAGAATAGAAAAATATTTAACGAACGAACTTATAACTAATAAAATGTTGATAGAGTTATGAATGCTCAAATAACGTACAAATATTTATCTAAATAATTTCAAGTTTCGAATATTCTGTCAGATATCCATTAGGATCCAAATTCTAGAAACATAATGAAAAAAATTTCCATTAACAGCAAAAGGCTTTTTGTGTATTTTTCATTGTTAATTTTAAATGCCCTATAACTGAATTACACATATATCGGAAATTTTTAATATTTAAAAACATTTTACTATTTATATACTTTAAATAAATTTATTAATTATATTTTTTGTTAATTCGTGAAATATCCCAAATTTTTTTATTTTATTTAACCTTTGGTTACACAAAATCCGGCTGCATATAAGTTTTAATATGTATGTAAAATAAAAGCGAGTGAATATATTTGAACCGCAAATTGATAAATATGTATTACTATTCAAGAAAAGCTAAAAGAAGAATTGACGGATCTAAATCGGTTGAAAACTGACGACTGGTTACATCCAATAAGAGACAGTAAACGTTTCTGCAGGCATTATTCTATAGAAATATCCGAAGTTGCTGAGATGACAAATTAATAATACCTATTTAATAAATGTTTCTATACACTGCGTTGCATAACTATAAATACAAAAAACTTTTCTCAATTTTGTAAGTTAAAGAAAAAGTAAAACGGTGTATCCGGTTTCATGCATTTGTAACGAATAAAAAAAACAAATGTTATTTAATAAACAAAAAACCATTAAATTTTACATTATCTTTTAAAAATGCACAAAGAAATTAATTTATGTTTCATAACTATAAATGCACTGAAATGAAAATAACTTAAAATACTAATATTTACAAAAACTTTAGAGTTTAATAATCTCAAGCATACTGTCTAGGGATGGGCAAAAAACATTGATATTTTAAAAACACTCGATGTATTGTGTCGAACCATCGATATTTTTTTTTTTTTTTTTATACATTTAATTTATTTATTGAATCTTCAGAAATGAAATGACAATAAGTTTTCGATATAATCCGGTGTTTTTTTTTTTTTGCTCCTAAACAATCGGAAAACATCGATGTTTTCTTTCGATGCATCGAAATGACAAATTGTATACAGAACGTGTATATTGGTATATAAACGTTTATACATATCTAACATTTTAGATCCTCGATTCAAAAAAATGCACTCTAATGATGCAATAGCCGTTGCCAATGCTGTATCATAGATCAAGGAATTAATGAGAAATACTCTTTTGCAAAATGAAGATATTGAATCTGACTCAGAAAAATCCGATAAAAGTGAGGATACTTTTTGGAAAAGCAACAAGACTGAAGATCTGATAAACTTTAAGTTTAGTTGAGGACTCCTGCTGGAAGATTGAACGAAAATCCGTTGGATATTTGGAAAGATTATAAATCACAGTTTCCCAAGCTTTACAAGATCGCTTTTAAATACCTTACAATGGTGGGAACATCGGTTCCGGTAGGAACATCGGACTCAACAAAGAAACAGAATGAGTGGTGAAAGACTTGGTAAAGTTTTATTTCTAAACAGGGGCCAAATTACTGCATTCGTGATCGAATGAGCTATCGATATCGAAATTATGATAAAATGTACTAAATTTCTTGCCATAATCTCAAATAAGAAAATTACGATAAATTTTACTCGATATCGAATGCGCTAATTTGGTCCCAGTATTGAAAAAAAGTATTGGGAGATGTAAAATAAATTTAAGATTTTTCGAAAATATCATAATAATAAATAATTAAAAAAAACAATCGATGTATAAAAAACGTCGATGTATTTTATGAAATATAGATGCAACATCGATGTATGTTTGTGATGCATCGCATCGAAAAAAATATCGATGTTTTTTTACAGTGTGCTTCCCTAATACTGTCTTCAGAAAAAGCCGTCAAGAACTGCTTCCGAAATTTCGCAAAAAATGCGTGCATACATATTTACAAAAAAAAAAGCCATTTAGATTTGAAAATCAAGCATTTGTGCAGATATAGGGTGACCATTTAGACCTTTTTTTAATTTTAAATAAAACACTCAAGTTAGAACTGGATATTTTTGGTTATTCTTGGTATTTTTATTATTGACAGAAAAAGCAATCTTTGACATTTAATTTTTTAAAATAATTTCATTCATATGTTGGTTGCGACTGCGCAGTAAGTGGCCATTATCTACCGCTAAAATTATTTTCCTGTATAACGGTTATGTTTAAAAAACAAGTTAGTTTGCTATATTCGTCTGTGTCGAATCTTAAATACTCCTCCACCTAAATATAATGAGAATAACAAAAACTACGCTGTTGCTAGGACCAGAATAAAAACTAAATATTTTATAAGTATTTTATATATTGTTTGATAGACAAGTTTACGCACAATGTGATTTATTTCAAATGTTTTTAATTTTAACCATTTATAATTGATGTAATTATCAATTCTTACCATTATTTACAGAGTATACATACAATTTATCATAACAATCTTATATGTAATGTAACCATTTATAAAACTAAAAAAGGTTTTTCCATATTCACCTGGTTAAGGAAAAGAGTATAAAAAAGGTTAAAGTTATAAGGTGAGGTTTATTTTAGCTAATTTTCATCTCAATAACGTTATTTAAAAAGTTTTCAGGTGTTATATTGGAAGTAAACCAATATTTGAAGTGAATGATATCTTAAAAATCCAGGCTTATTTAGGTAAAATTTTTTCTCAATAACGTAGTTTACAAAAGTTTAATGGTTGTTTATTTGGAAGCCTTTGCCAAATATGGACTGACAACTTCAAAATCCAGTAGCATAATTGTCATATGACCGATATAAGTATGATTTCTGGACTAAACTTACTGATCGGTATAAAATGTTGGTGAGGCTTTTTTTTGAGGGTTTACTTGGTCCTTATGAGAAATCAATAATATATACTCGTATACTTTGTTGTGTCGCAGATGAATATTTCTCAGTGTTACACATGGAATGAGAAAATTATATGTATTATCACTTGTGGTGCTAATCACTGAAAGAAACGAAAGTGTTGCGACCAGGGTTTAAAAAAAGTTTCCGTTGTGTGGCCGGATTTTATGTGAACAATTCTTCTTACGCATACGTTATGCTGCAGGGTATAATACGGTTGAGAATAACCGACTAAGAAATTCGCAATTGTTATTGTATGAAGTGTTTAATTCACTCTGTATAAGTATAATGTACATGCATACATACATATTTTTATATTTTCATACATATGTACATACAACTGGCAGTTGAATCAACAAACTAAACTAGTGACGTAAATAAGCAAAATCAAATTTTGTTTTTATTTCCTTTCAATTTCAGTTAGTAAGTGTTCAGTTGTTAAATCGTTAAGTTGTGGTGTTGTTCCAAACACCGCTCAAAAAGTTGTCATAGAGACACAAAATTTAAACAAAAAAAAAAAAAAACTTAATTATTTCAATAAAAGTAGATATGAGCACATACAATTATATGCAAGTACTGTACATTGTAAAATATTGATGAGATGTATAATAATTAACTATACAAAATTATCGCCATACGGATTTCGAATTAAATGAAATAATTGCAGTTTTGAATCAAACCAAAGCATAATGGCCCAAGTAATCCATAGCGTTAATGGCATGATGAACAATGACACAGAGGTAACTATTAAAAATTCGATTCGAAAGCAAACGTTTTTAAACTACTATTTAGGTATAAAGTTATTAATTTGAAAGATTTTCTTTCCCAAACTAATTACAAAATAACCTCCCTCCCCAGATCTAACTGCACAATATCAATAATATTTGTACTAGAGTAAAAATGTTTTTTTCTAAATTCCCCCTTTTTTTTTGATTGCAAAAAGACAAAGTAAAAATAAACATTTCATTGAAATGAAACTAATTTCGAAGACTCTATGTACATAAATAAACATGTATATAATTACACAATAAATTTTAACAAAAACATAAAAGAAAAACCAGAAATCATTAACTACTCGTAGTTTATACATATACAATATACAGTGTATGTATGTACATTAGTTAAAAAAAAACGTTTGTATGTACCTATATACATACATTTAAATTAGTTGCAATATTTTGGTCTAAATTAGTAGATTTGTTCAAACAAAATACATACATAAATATGTATATAAATAATTATGAAAACAAAAGATATTCACAGATTAAAGAAAGAAAAAAAAAAAACAGTTCAAGTATTAGTCATTAACAAGACTTTCAAATCTTTAATTTTATTTCAATTTAAGTTTTGTTTGTGGATGATGATACTCTTTGTTTAGCTTAAATGAATGAAGACTCAAACCACTCAAACAATAAATCACGGTTTTTGTTACTTGTTTACATAATTTTTAATATTCAAATCAATATGTACTTGCAGTTTATGACTACTGGTGGCCACAAGTTAGTAAGGATTATTTTTATATCCACCCACTTACATACATATAATATATAATATATAGGTATACAACAATGATTTGTTCACATAAAAACCATTTGCATAAATGTTTTAATATGTAAATGACAACAAAGGCGATTGAATACTTCTGAATCAGAAATTATATACTCATTTATTAGTATTTAAGAAAAGCTGAAGAAGTAACTAAAATTTATTTCAAACTAATATACATATGTATGTATATTTTATTGTCAAGAATTTTAACTTTCCATCCCGTTTTATAGCAACACCATTTTGATTTTCACTACGATTTTTATATATAATTGCATTGAAAAGTTGGAAATATCGGATTTCTATTTAGATTTTCTATAGTACTTGAACAAATATATTTTGACTGATTAATGCATTTTTTGACAGAATAACTGTAGTAATATTTAACAAATAAGACTCTCAAATTCCCCATTTCGTTACATTTATATTTTACTACAATCAGTGGTGATATTCGAAACAATTAACAACCGGTTCGCTTAAAAAAATTATATTTTTGGCAAATTTTGATGAAAATAACGAAAATTTTAAAGTCGCATCCTAGTAACAGACCACAAGCCTCTTGAAGGAAATGATATAAACTTTCGTTTAATAAAAAAAAGTTACGCTTTTAATAAAAAATAGTTTTGATTTTGCAAAATAAAAGTAAAAAAAATTGTTTTATTTTTTTCTCAAAAGATTAAAGAAAACGCTATCGAAAACATCATCATCCAAGAATACAATGTATGACCAAAATAAAATCATTTGTTTGGACGTTTGGACAATGAACAACTGAACAATATTGTGTTTGTTGCCGAGACTATATCACCTTGATAAATACACATTATATAAAACCGTTAAAGCAAAAAACATAATCACCCCTATCGTGAATAAAAATTTCACATCAAATTTGTTCCCTTTTCACATTTTTCCTATTAAAATTCAATGTTAAAAAATAAAAGGGAACAAATTTCATGTGGAATTTTTTTTCACGATAAGGGTGAATATGCAACAACCGGTACGGAAAATTTTTAAAATTTTAACAACCGGTTCGAGGGAACCGGTCCAAACCGGCTGAATATCAGCACTGACTACAATATTATCAATTATTATTATTATGTACCTAAATATATAGTGTGGGCCGGAACAATGTTTTTTCTTTTGCTCATGTTAAAAATAGCAAACGATTCTGATCAACAAGGAATATTTGGGGAAAATGAAGACTACATGCATAGTTGCTTAAAAACATATAAAAACAGACGAACCAATATAGCTGGATCGCCTTAGAATTGTATTGAATCTTGAAAATATATATTTTTTTGTGGGTCCAATATATCTCGATGTACTAAAAATGACGGCGTTAAATTATTTGTTTCTACACACAACTAAAGTAAAAAAAACGGATGTTAATGGACCTTTGATTAAAATCATATATAAATAATTATTAAATATTCGATTCGAGAGTTTTTGGTTATTTACATTGTCTAGAACTTCTAAAAATTCAAATTCTCATACTATATTTGGCATATTGATTACACTGGTGGGCTCGTAGGTTGTCTGTGGTCTTCAACAATATACATAAATATACATTACAATAATATGAGGTCTCAAATAATAATATATGTAGGTATGTATAAAATGTTTTCCTGTGGTTTTTCTAATGCCACCTGAGTGATTGCTCTCATAACTTAGCTGTACCTTCAATTCGAATACAGAGAAATTCGCGGAATATGTCATTTTTGACAATAAATAAGTAACTTAAATTTTAAAGACTAAACCCACTGTTCTACTGCAAATTAAATTTAACTTAAAACTTTCGCAGACTACATAAATATTTAGACAACTATTAAAAAAACCATTATCATTGACAAGGCGGGAAAAAGGTATGTTGATGTGATGATAAATTTACATGAAAAAATAATTACGATAATGATTTGAAACGAGCGATAATAATTGTAAAACAATTTTAAACTGAACAAGATAATATAGTTGGTCAAGTCCGACAATATATAATGCGCTACATTGATTGTATATCTAGTAGTAGTAATTACATTATTAAATATAGGAACTCTATTAGATCAATAAAAATAGAGACATCTAACAATCGTCTAAACACACAATTTTGTCATTGCCATTGTTTTAAGACAATTGACAAACACTTTTCATTGTCATATGTGCAAAGTTTATGCATCTGCCAATGGCAGCATTGTCATAGAAATTATTTCTAAATGTAACTCTGTATATACATAAATAATAAACAAACAAGTGTGCATTGATAAATTTTTTTAAAAAAGTGGAAAAAATTAAAGAATTAAATGAAAGTGTGCATTAATAAAATTTTTGAAAAAAGTAGAAGAAAATTAAAGAATTAAATTAAAGTGTGCACACACACAGAGCTGCAAAACCAATTTGACAAAAACTGACAATTTCGGTTGATAGATAAATTCATTGTGTGACAATTGTGTGCAAATGAAATTGTTAGTTTTCTTACAGTCGTGTAAACTGACAATTTACCTTTTGCTAAAAATTTTTCAATGTCAGCATTGATAGCACATTGGCGTTGTCATAAATACCAATTATACAGTAATCCCTCGTTATTATACAGTAATCCCTCGATATACTTCGTTTCTATGTTCCGAACCATTTAAAAATTATGATTGCTGTATAAATAGAGACAGGGCCACTTAAGTTAGTTGAATTTATCGTGAGTCATCGTTGTGTGAACATTAAGCGTCCTCAAACTATAAAAGTGTAGGAAAAGACAGAGTGTTAATTAAAAATTGTTTTTGTGTACATATGAATAAATAAAGGCTCGTTATTATTTTCTAAACTACTTGACGCTTTTTTTTGCGCAATTCAAAGGAATCCGATTTATTTAAAGGAAATAAACCACCGTTTTTAAAAGGTAAAAACGTAATAATGTGGATATAAATGGCACGTGATTTTAACATAATGGTGCGACATGTTACGCAGCTATCGAAACAATGAATTTATTGCAAACCAAATTTTCCGATCCCAAAATTTTACGAAATTTAACTAATTATTTTGGCTGCACCGATCATGCGATTTTACATCCACCATTGAATTAATTTATGTGGGGCCATTTTACATATATAGTACATATGTAGGTAGAATCTATACAGACTTAAAAATCAAAATCCGTGACATGATTAACGAAACAGACCCGCTATTATACCAAAATGTGGTTAAAATATTGATTAAAGTATCGACATTTGTACAAGTGGTTGGCATCTTTCCGATATAATTTTTGTTTTATTATTGTAAAAGCTTACTCTTTCCAATATAAGACAGTTGAAATTATTTTCATATAAATTCTTTGTTTAATTTTGTTTTTAAAAACAAATTCTTGTTAAAAATCCTTTACATTTCACGTTGACCAAATCATGTGCATAATATTTTTTTTTTTTTTTTTTTTTTGCATTTAATTATTTATTGAATCTTCAAAATGAAATGACAATAAGTATTCAAATCTTAATACTAAAAAGAAAATAATAAGCCCAGCCAGTGCTAGACAAAAATTTTTATGATACTAAAAAAATTTCACATCAACTGATCCAGTCATCTATTTTGCGCTTGAGTTAAAGCAAGGGTATCCCTCCTTCTCAACCGATTGTGGCCACTAAAGTTAAGGATGTCTCGTGCAAGGGGGTTTGGATGGTGTTCAAGTTTGCTGACATACTTTGACGCATATTTTGTAAATTCGACTTTTACTAATGGCACGCCTAGATCTTTGTGGATTCGAGAATTTTTAACATACCATGGTGCTGCAGTAATTATACGTAGAATTTTATTTTGACCCCTTTGAATTTTTTCAATGTTGGATGCTGAGGCAGTACCCCATAATTGAATTCCATAGCACCAGATTGGCTTTAGTATTGCATTGTACAACAAAAGTTTGCAATCCAACTTTAATGTAGAATTTCTGCCGATTAGCCAATTAATTTGCACTGCTTTTAATCTCATTTGTGTAAGTTTCGCTTCAATATGAGACTTCCAAGTTAAACGGCGGTCGAGGTGAATGCCGAGGTATTTGACTTCATTGTGTTGCGGGATAATTTGATTATTTATTCTGATGAACGAGCAGGTATCTTTTCGCAATGTGAAAGTTATATGAATACATTTCTGTTCGTTAACCCTGATTTTCCAAAGCTCTAGCCAATTCTCTAGTTTATAAACATAATTCTGCAAATTCTGTGATGCAACTTGGTGGTCCTGATGGACGCTGATAAAGGCTGTATCGTCTGCAAAAGTTGACGTATGGATTTTAGGGTCTGACGGCATGTCGGAGGCATATATCAAATATAAAGTAGGACCCAGTATGCTACCCTGTGGCACACCTGATTCAATTGGCTGAGCGGTACTTAAAAAATCACCTTCTTTGATTTTAAATTTGCGACCGTATAAATAACTTTCCATGAGTTTATGGGTGTTAGCAGGCAGAGTTAATTTTATTTTGTGCATTAAACCGTCATGCCAAACTTTGTCGAACGCTTGCGACACATCAATGAAAAGGGCGGAGCAGTATTTTTTGTCTTCAAACGACCCTCTTATCACATTTACCAATCTGTGTGTTTGCTCGATGGTGCTGTGTTTAGCTCTGAAGCCGAATTGATGATTAGGAATACATTCAGTGTCATTCAGAATTGGAGTCAATTTAGTCATTAACAATTTTTCAAACAGTTTTGAAATTGTCGGCAGTAGACTAATTGGCCTATATGACTCCACTTTGGTATGGTCCTTCCCTGGCTTAGGAATCATAGTGATCATAGACACCTTCCAATCTGCAGGATAGTATTCTAGGCGTAAAATAGCGTTGAAGATAAAGAGGATAATTCTTCTTGCTACACGAGGTAACTCCACAAGCATTTTATTGCTGATTTTATCCATACCTGGAGCCTTTCTAAGGTTCAGAGTACCAATAGCGTTTTGGACATCACGAAAGTTTAGTCTTAGAGGTACAGGAGGCCTTATAACAAGTGGTGGCAAATCAGATTCGTTATTATTTGAGTTGTTTATAGTAAACACATTTCTCAAATGGTTAACAAATAAAGTCCCCTTCTCGGAATCATTTCTAGCCCAGTCACCAGTCGGATGTCGCAAAGGAGGTTTTCCTCTTACTGGTCTTTTTAAACCTCTTGCCGCCCTCCATAACGAGTAGTCAGATTGTGGGGTACTATCAAGACCTTCCAAGTAAGATCTAAGTGAGGCCGTTCTTTGGGTTTCTAAGAAATGTCTTAGTATATCTCTGCATTCCCGTAGCCTAGCTTTCAGTTCAGGAGACCTGTGAATTTGCCACTCTCTTCTCATTCTTCTTTTTTCTGATAGGAGATGTTCGAGTTCAGAGAAATAAGTTCTGTTTGTCCTATTTCTACATTCAACGTGATAAGTGGAAGCGTGATGCACAGCTCGTCGAAGGTCCTCGGTAAAGTTGCCAATCGACTCATCAATATCGTCGGTAGTTCTCAACACAACATTTTCCGTGCAATGAGAACTTAAATACTTTTTGTATTTTATCCAACTTACTCGGGTCTTAGTCATGTTCATAAATGGAGAACCACACACTTGAGGGAAATGCATTGAAATGATAGTAGGAGAGTGATCTGAGGACAAGTCCAGTGAAGGATCCACTTGCATCCATTCTACAGGGATATTTTTCATTACCCCAAAGTCAATAACATCGGGAATCTTCCGTCGGTCCGTCGGCCAATAGGTGGGATGTCCACTTGAGAGTACATCTAAGCCCATTTTAGCAATGGTGTTGAAGAGTACGCGACCCTTTGGGGTTACCAGACGTGAACCCCAAAATGTGTGTTTGGCGTTAAAGTCACCAGCAACTAAAAATCTAGCTCCAAGGGATTTAAAGAAGTTATGGTATTGGTGTTCTTTTATTGAAAATCGAGGCGGAGAATAAATCGATGATAAAACAAATTTGTATTGACAGAATTCAATGCAAATGTTTGTTGCTTGGAGGTAATCCTCACTTATGTTATTCATTAGATAATGCTTTATTCTGTTCTTTATAAGAATTGCCGAACCTCCACAAGCTCTACCGCGGGGGTCTTTAGTATCGTAGAACTCGTAGCCATTAATTTTGAAGTACCCTGTCGACGTCAAGTGAGTTTCAGCAATCATCATAACATCAATCTGCTTATCCATCAGGAAGTATTCCAGTTCATTTTTATGTTGGCGGAGGCCGTTCGCGTTCCAGAAACAAATTTTTAAATAAATCATTTCTTTAAAATGGCTTGCAAGATAGTGGATTGCATTTTCAGCATTTCCTGCATCATGGATGTCATGGTGGTCGTGAAAGTGTTCATAGTTTGGACAAGTGTCTGCAATGTTGTCTCTAGATTGTTGATATGCGGCTCAGAATATTGGGGTTTAGGTTCCTGCTCCAGACCTGGCATATTACATTTAACGACGTTTGCGTAAGAAACTTGTCTAGAACTTGACGCGTTTACATGACTAGTGGACCGTAATACTTGAGGGAAATTGTCACTCGATGCTAAATTTGGCTGTTGAGGGCGATTAGGCAATACTGACGTCTTGTTGGTTCTTATGCCTTTCAAATGAGTGTAAATTGGACAACCTCTATAATTTGCGGTATGATTACCTCCGCAGTTACTGCATTTTTTGATTTTTGAGTCAGTTCTCGACTTATCGCATTGAGCAGTTGCATGTAGCTCCCCACACGCAACACAAACTGTCGGCAATTTACAATACGCCTTCGTGTGACCAAATTCTTGACAGTTGAGACACTGGACGGGTCCCTGACGCTTATGTGGTTCTTCCACGGTGATTCTACGATGCAGAAGGTACATCAGATTGTAGATGGGATGGGACTCATTTTTCTTTAAGACAACATCTCCAGGTTCCAATTCTACCCTGAACATGGGCTGAGGGATCTTTTCACGGTTTCTAATATTCACTACGCTCTTGATTTTGAACCCTTTGTCCATTAAACCGGTTTTTATCTCCGCGGGATCAACACATGGGTCTATACCCTTTAGAACGACTTGGAGTCCTTTTGCGCTTTTGAGCTGGTAGGTATAGAAATCCCTAGTCTCCCTTTCCAGCTGGTTGGACAATTTTCGAAAATCATCTTCCCTATTCACTTGAATCTTTGTCTCGCAGATATTTCCATGTTTCATTGAGGTTACGCTAAACATGTTTTCACCTATTACAGCAACAATTCCTTGTACCAATTTACTGGAAGTCGGCTCTCTCAGATAAATTGGTGGGGGCTTAAACGTCTTCTTCGGAAGTTCTGGCTCATCCGTCTGGAGGAGAGCAAACCTATTTTGATCATTACTCACGGTCTTAGGAGCTTTTGCATTTGATGACACTTGAGCAGACTTCGGGCTCCTCTGTCGCTTGAGAACGGTTATGTACTTATCCATACCTACTTGTTTTTTGGGTTTGACTGCACTATTTGATGAAGATGATGTTTTTACATCTGTTGAAATCACAATATTGGGCGAACAGGAACGACGCCGTTCCACGGCTCTTGCAGTGAGAAAATTCTCCAAAGATTTTTTTATGGATTCTTCCTCAGAGATGCATCTAGTTTTTCTAGTCGAGCTAAGCTCTTTCTCAGAATTACATCTGAGAGGAACACTCATACAGTTTTTATGTGATGTTTAATGTTTATTTTTTTTTTTTTTTTATATATTTTAACCTATTACGATTTTTTTTTCACTTTTTTGTTTAATTTCAACTTTTTACACTTTTTCACCTATTACGATTTTTTCACCGAAAATTCAGCCGCACTAAAAGTAACACGTCCGAACAGTTCGATGAGACGAGACTGAATGATGTGCATAATATGGGCACCAAATTTGATGATGGGTATAAATATAAGATTCCGAACAGCCGAATATAACACCCCTCCTTTTTTTTATACGCGAAAAGAAAAATCGAAACAGGAGCTGTTGGCGATACCAAAAAGCGCGTTTCAGAAGTGTATTATATCTGAGGGGGATTACTTTGAAGGGGACAAGATAGTTAGTTATTGATGAATAAATAAATACTTTTTTAAAAAATTGAAAATATGTAATGGTTTTTTTAATCAGACCTCGTACATACTTACTTTTTGATGATTTAAAGTCACAATTAAAGATCATTTCAGTTTGAAAAGTGGAGCAAACCAAATTTATAATCACTATTATATTAATTTAAACGTTTAATTCTGATCTTTACGAAGAATATCCATGCATTTATAAGTACATATATACGAGGTGATAACTAGTGAAAATATTAAATATTTCTATATATTAAATTTTATTACAAAATGTAAAATAAACTTTATCATTTTAGATGAAAGGTATGGATGCCAATAGATATGCCACGAAGAAGACAATTGCCCAGGGTATGTTGGATATAGCGTTGCTGACTGCAAACGCATCACAACTTAAATATATTTTGCAAGTGGGAGAGCAGCATCAATTTTACAAATTAATGTTGATTCTTATCAGTCTATCAATAGTATTGCAGGTCAGTTTCAAATTGTTTTAAACATAAATAATGTATTCACAGTTCAGAAAACGAGATGATAGATAGTGCTGATTACATTATACTTCTGTTACATACATATGTGCGAGTATATCTTAAGAAAATTGAGCTCTGAACTGTGAATACCCCCAATTTGTTATATTCACAACCCATTGCATGAGTTAGAACACTAAAATGATGTTGGCATTTTCGATATAAAAGTTTGCTACAACAAATGCAGCATCATTATATTAGTGCAAATGTTTATCTAATGCTGTAGAATACATCAGGAATGGAAAAGTTAATACTAACGAAGTTTTTGTAATATGTACATCATACTCGTGCGATAGGTTGTGAATTGAAGAAATACTTAATATGTATACATATATTGTAAATCACTTGTCTGTATGTATTTTACACAATATTGGCCATGGTTGTCCCTGTTTTTGTTTCTGCGTAAAAATATAGATCCTGTCTGGTGTATTAAGTTTATCACTGAGTCTAATGCGTGATTGCCGCATGGACAAGCCAGAATTTCATCAATCGGCCAATATGATTAATCACATTCGAACGGGTTTCGCTTTCTTTGTAACCATGATCAATTTGTTTATATCGGCATTTGATTCTCGTTTACCGCCACCACAAGGAGATTTTTTAAGTGGTTTAAATTAATTATATATAATTGTGGATTTGTATGAATTAACAAAAAAATCAAAAAGTTTTTCATAAGCTTATGTATTTTATAAGACATATATGTACTTACTACATACGAGTATGTAAATAAATTTAATTAAAATAAAATTTTCTATTTAATTTTTTTTTATGGTGTAGCTGATGGTTGGTATATTCTTTGTAATAATTGGAAGTCTGAATATCAATCGTAAACAGGATCAAACGGCCGCTATAATATTAAATGATATAATTTTGGTTGTTATATTTGTCATATCGGTAATAAATGTAATTATATCCGGTTTTGGCATCGAATACTCATCTCAACCTCTACGACTATTGGATCATCCGAAAAAAGATCTTTAGATGTTATATGAATAATATCTTTATAATAGCAGCAATTTAAATTTTAGACTTAAGTTAAATAAAAATATTTCATAGATTATATATATATAGATACATATAAATTTGTGTTTCATTTTTCATAGATCAGTGCTGGGTTACTATTAATGATACAATCTGTTGTCAGCATTCATAAGAGCAAAACGGAGCGCAAGGTTGCCGATGTCCTAAATCATGTTATAAATGGTTTAATATTTCTTTCAGTATTTTGTGATGTTATAAAAATGAATTTTGGTTTAGATCCAGCCATAGCAGATGTTAAAATTCTAGACAAAAATTAATACCTATAGCTATCATACACGTATTATGTTTTAAGTCATTACAAATATTATTTTTTTTTATTAATAATAAACGTTTTCATTTTGATACTACATATGCATGTATGTATGTATGTAATAAATATTTTTTTATTTAAAGCGGTTTAAACACAGTTTTAAGCCAAATTTTAATATATGTATGTATGTACATATCGTTGGTCTCATGTAGAAAGGCCCTAACCCGCTATTTTTTCGAAATTTGTTTTTTTGCGATTCCAATGCATTTAACGCAAATACACCTCCTAACAAAAATTTATTGCAATAGTGTAAAAAATAACGCTTTTATAAGCAGTTGTACAAAAAAAGTTACATGTTAAATATTACAGTTTCTATTATGTTTTTACCTTCTCCTGTAAAGTTTCAAATATGCGAGTTAGGGCCTTTCTACATGAGACCATCGATATGTATATGGTGTTTTTTAGATGTACATAGGTATATAACTTTAAATTGGCAAACATTTTTTAACTGGCGGCCATTTTGTCAGCTGTCAAGTGATTTATGTTTAGTTTGGTTTGGCAATTGAATAAAGTCACTAAAATCGACTTGTTCTAAAAATATTAACACTTTTTTAAAAACATTGATATTTTTTAGTACAATTTCTCACTTGATTTTTTAATGTTATTTTGCTTTCACTTGCCCACTGCTTAGGGATTTCAACACTTGGCAACCGCTGAAAAAGCACAATCTACGTAAATCCTGCGCATGGCGTAATATTTATTTCTTGCTTTCAAGTAAGTAAGTAGCTACTTTAAATTATTTATTTCGTTATCATCGCTTTACAAGAACGTGTGTTAAGCTAAAAGTTGTTTTTGCAGGAATTTTGCTTAATATTGATTTACCAGCCTGTGTTAAGTTTTCTTGCATAAGGCTATTTTGTAAACAAATTGTATATTTCTTTTTTGTAAATAACTGTTTTCAAACGTAGTGTATAAACGGCTTAGGATGTTTTTTAAAACAAAATTTCAGACCATTTAACTCTCATATATGAAAGATGTTGTATTTTACATGAACTTGCCATATTTTTAAACTTATTTTTAAATTGCTTAAAATAAATAAAATTTTAATTACAAATCACATCAAGCAATAAAAACAAAATATTTTTAATAATATTTGGAATAATAAGTTTAAATGTTCTCTACTTTTAATAATGTGGCACGAAAATTATTTGTAATACAATATAATATAAGCGATTTTACACACGGCACATCTGGCAATACTTTATTCCTAACCTTACAAAAGTCAAAGTAGAAAAATTTAAGGCGAAACGAGAGTTGAAAGAGACGAAAAAACAAATTCATCTTGTGCGTGTATTTAGTGAAAATAAATTTTAATTTAGTTAATTTTATCAAATTTTAATTGTTAAACAGTGATTCCGTTCATTTAAATTAAGTTTTCTTTAAACAAATTCATATCAAAGTCAAACGTCCAACACAAAGAAAGAAAAAATAATTGAATTCAGTTAGTATTAGCACAACAACACCAACAACAAAAAATACCTGCAAACTCTGAAAAAATATTGTAGAAGACAAGAAACCTAAAAGTATCACTAAAGAGAAGAATACAATCAGAAAAGAAAATACACAAAAATTCGTGGAAAACACAAAAATACACAAAAACGAAACATAAAAAACGTTAATTAACAATTAAATAAACGGATATTGGTAAAAATATTTTCGATTTCAAAAGTCAAAACAAAAAAGAATTGTGTGAAAAGATCACTAATAATCCCCTCCGATTAAATGGTGCTAATACAATAACAAATACACCTGCTAAAATAAACAGCAGGGCGTCCTTGGTAAATGAAAAATTTTCACGGTTTTTTTCGCTTTACCGAACCGAACGATAATGAAAAATGTCGGCATAAAGGAATTTGTCAGCTCGGAGTGTCTAGGATTGTTGTGGACCTGCCCGGACAATATTAAAAAAATTGCAGAACAACACCAAAGGGTTGATTTTGTATAAAAAATATAAAACAAAATATTAGTAAAACTCAAAATCAAGGAAACAAGAGCAAAGTGCATACACAACAAACATTTATACACATACCTTTACACACAACTCCATAACCCAGCTTTGCGTCTCCAACTCCGTCACCTTTAAAAAAAGTCTTGCCAAAATTAAAATACTTTTTTTTTGGAAGTTCTTCGTCGTTTTTTGCCGATTGATTGTAAATTTGTTTTTTAATTGTTATATTTAATTTAAATGAAAGATAGAAAACAAAAACGTAATTTTATTTTAAAATTTATTGTCCTTAAAATTTAAATCTATGAGCATTAAATCAAAATGAAAATCAGCTCCCTCCCTTGTTGTTTTACATCGTCATCAACACCACTCCTACCACCACTACTGTCGGCGCTTCCATCATTAACTGTCTCAGTCTCTGATCCTGTTGCAAAAACACTCAACATCTTTGTCGCAACATCAAAGGAAGTAATTTTTAACCCGTCCACACCCACTCAACAAAAAACCTTTCGTCGTCGTCTTCTTAACTTTGCAAATGTCAAATTTACTTTGTTTTTGTTATTTGCTGCGCTTCTTAACATCTTAATGACAGTGGTAGTAGCAGCAGTAGTACTTTTACGTTTGTTTGTCCACAACACGTAACTTCAAAGGTAAAAATATATTTTTATTTAATATTCTTATATACACACATATATTTGTATTTACATACAAACGTTATTAAGAAATGGGAATGTTTTTTGCTTTTTTTTAAGATTTAATTTATTTAGCATATAATAACTTTAAATTACAATATTTTATTTAAAAATATTAAAACTTTTTAAGCATTGGAGTTTTTAGATGTAAAATATTTATTCTAATTTTTGTTGTTCTTTGCCTTATGACTGATCTGTGTATATAATTTCCTAAGCTCTATCATGTACACATACATACTAGGTATATATCATAGATCAGTCCGCTAAGGGCTGTTACAAGAACAATAAACTCAAGCCGCCATAGGCATCTTATGCTTTAGTAGATTACAAATCTCCATGAATGATTATTTTATTTAAGCATAATCTGAAACATTTTTTTTTTGATATTCACATTTTAATTTTCTTGCATTTTGCACATAATACACATTATTTGAGTGGTATTTCTACACTGTTATTGTTTTTACCTTTATTCAATGAGAAACAATCAACATTGTTATTAATGTTCAACACGTTGAGTTCTAAGTTAAATTAAACAAGTTAGAGTGCTATATTCGGCTGTGCCGTTGAATATTTTGAAATTTTATCTAATTTTGACCATTTATAATTGATGCAATTACTGATTCTTACTGTAACTTACAGAGTTTGTCTGATTTTTATAATAATCTTGAGTGTAATTTAACAATTTATAAAATTAAAAGAACATTTTTCCATATTCACCATAAGTTAAGAAACAAAGTATAAAAAAGGATAATATATAATGTAAGGCTCTTTTGTTGGAATTTGATCACAATAATATTATTTATGTACAAAAGATTTATGGGTGGCATAGTAGAAGTGGACCAGTTATAGACTGATAGCTTCTAAATAATGTATCCACTAATGTGGTTTATACGTTTTTAAAGCTTGGTTTGGTTGAATTTCATCTCAGTAACGTTATTTACAAGAGTTATATGGTTGTTTAGTATGCTCGGAAGTGGACCTAATTCAGGAGCTATTGCCAACTATTGACTGACAGCTTGAAAAACCAGTAGCATAATTGTCATATAACCGATATTAGTATATATTTCTGGATTAGAATTACAGGTCTATATAAAAGTTTGTTCGATATCGATATTTATTAGACATTTTTGTAGGTTTATTTGTTTTTCGGAAATGATTCTTATATGGCAGCTATGGCAAATTATGGGCCGAACTTCTTAAATGCTGGAATAACGGTATTAGTTTTAAAGTAAATTTCGGAAGTGGCCCTTTGTGGGGGATATAGTCAAATATAGACCGATATTCTCAAAATCCAGCAGTTCGATTTTGGCATGTATGTAAATGATCCGGGTAAAATTTTTGGATTGGTACCGTTATTTATAAGAGATTTATGAGCATTAAAGTGATTTTCGGAAGAGGGCTTTATATAGGGGATAGGGTTAAAAATGGACCGAAATTAACAAAATCTTGTGGGATGAGTTTTGTATATATGAAAATGATCTGTGCAAAGTTTTGAGTCGGTACCGATATTTATACGATATATATAAAGATAAATGGCTTTTTCGGATGTGGTCCTTGTATGGGAGCTATGCCCAATTATGGGCCTATCACCATACAATTTAGAATAACAATTTATTTACTTATAAGGATTATTTATGTAACATTTTAACCGTTTAACATTATTAATACCAGTTTTATACGTATTTAAGTGAAGTTTGAAAGTGGACTTTGCATGATGTCTATGGTCAAACATGGACCGAACTAAAAAATTTTGTTTTACGATTTCTTTTGGCATGAAACTTATTCCTGCTGAATTTTGTCTTGATATTCCAATTTTATTAGGCATTTATGTATAATTAAGCAATATTTCGGGAAGATTTTTTTATGGGGGCTATAAGAAATCATATACCTATTCTTACTATTTTCCTCACGCTTTCTTCTTACATTTTGATCCATAACCCTTGTTCTACTATACCGATTTTGCTGATTTTCAATACCAAACTGCCTAGGGGACCTATAAACGTTTTTTTAAACTTTGTTAATTTCATAATTATAAGTGTTGATCGACCTCTTTTTGGTTACTATTAATAGTTTATATAGTTTTCTATATACAGGCTTTCAAGGTCATTAATTTAATGTAAATAAAAGATTATTTATTTAATTTTCAATTATATCCGACGTTCCGTTGATATTCTTTCCAACTTCTTCAGGGATTTAAGTTTTTATTAAAATCTGGTAACATTACAAAAGAAATATTTTTAGTCAATAATAACAATAATTGCAATCTTAATTTTTGACAAATTAACTTACAATAATATTTTTTGTCAGTTTTACATCATTTATAATTTATATAATAGTATTTTTGTATATGTGGACAACACAACACAAAATTTAAAATATTTAAGTTCAGTTGAATCCTTTGAACGTGAAAGTGTTTTACACAGACAGAGAGACAGGCGGATATTGCTCAATCAACTTAGAATTTTGTAAGGACCAAGAATATATATACTTTGTTGGGTCGAAGATTAGTATTTCTCAGTCTTACACACGGAATGACAAACTATATTCCCTCATTCACCACTTATGGTGGTGGAGGGTATGAAAAATATACTAATATTATTTTCACAATTGTTTTTTTTTTTTTGCTTGCCAGGTAATTACAAAGGCGCTTTTTTCTTCAACTCTTGTTAAAAAATAGATTAACTTATAATAATTTTGATACGGTTTAGTTTCGAAAATAGACAAAAACAAGTCATGTACTCCAGAAACGAGACGATTAATTGTGCAGTGTTACCAAAATGAAAAACTTTCAATATCGGCTATTACACAAAAGTAAAAAATGATATTTGGTGCAATTCACTTGTACAAATAAACTCCTTTGTATTTGTACAAGTGAATTGCAACCCCAGCTAGGAAACCTAGGACACGAAAACCATTTTTATCTTTGCGCAAAATAAAGGATGAAATTGGACAGCAAATAAGCGCAGAAATATCTACACGGACAATAAGCTTAAATGAGTCAGAACTTCGTGAGTTCATTGCACAAAAACAACATCATGTCTCAAAAAAATACCATGAAGCGGTTGCGGTTGGCTAGAGAAATGCTCAGAAAAGATCTCTGGAGCGACGAATCTAAGTTTAACTTGTTCCATTCTGATTGAAAATATTATGTTAGACGTCCTCCAAATAAAGCCCCCAGGTACACTGTTAAAACAGTGAAACACGGTGGCGGGTCTATTATGGTCTGGGTGCCATTTCTTGGCGTCGTGTAGGTCAATGGCACGGGTTCATGGAATAATGGATCAGCATCAATATAAAAACATTTTGGAAAATGTAATGAAACCGTATTATTTTGAGTATATGCATATCCAATACATTTTTCAGCATGATAATGACCCAAAGCACATTTCACGTTGTCAAAAACAAGGGGTATCCAACAAAATATTAAAGGATAAGTCCGTTTTGTTAATCCTCACTATAGTTTTGCATATATTTTTTAGTTTCTAATTATGTGACCATTTTGATATTGCGTTTTTGGTGTTTAAGTTAATTTTCTTTAAAATATTAATACTATTTTGTGATTTTTTTTTATTTTAAACATAATAATTTGTATCTTTACTATTTTCACTTATTACTTTTATTATGTTGAACTAAATGTTTAAAATATAGGAATATATATATATGTTGAAAAGTCGTTTCTAATTATAAGTCCACCACTGAACATAAATAGTTCTGAAATAATCAAATATTTTATGAAACGTTTAGAAAATAAATTTCAGTTTTTGGCTTCGTGTGTGATGTTGTTGGCGAACAACTTTAATTATAATCTTTATATTTATTTCACACATTTACTATTTATCTTTTTTAAATAACTAAGTTAATTTTCTTATTTTTTAATTTCATGCCTAGTGTGAACAATGCACATTAAAGCATACACAGTTATTTTTTTTAACTTTGGTAGTTCTATTTAAATCTACTTACATAAGATTTTATTTGCGCTCATCAAAGTAAATGCATTAAAAGAAATAAGAAAATACTGGTTTTTTTGCTCAAGCACCTTTATATTATGTATCTACGTATGTATGTTAATATGTAATATGAGTAAGCTATACTTAAATATTATTCCGCACTTCTTTTGGTTTTTTTTTATTAAATAATTATTGAACTTCACTTGCTTTTACTGCCTCGCTGTTAACAGAACAATTTAAGAACAAATTGTATTGTAATAATTAAATTTCATTTTTAATAATTAAAATAACGGTTGAATAAATACCCTGAATATGAAAATAAGGTGTTTCATTCCGTTTAAAAAGATATAAAAGTAATTTTAACTTAGTAAAAGTTAAAATCTCGTACATTAAATGGTGCCGAAACCCGGGACTGGTGAATAATTGATTATAAATTGGAGTAACGACTCGGAATCTCATTGCCCTTGGAACTGTTTGCTTGAAAATTGAACTTGGATCTAGAACTGTGTTCTTTGTTGCTTGTGCTCTTTTAAAAGTGGAACTTGCTACAACAAAGTAATTTAATAAGGTTTGGAACTCTGCGTTACTGTTACCGAGATCTGTGGTTATTTGTGGCTCCCTGGAAAACTGTATGTATTCATGAAATTTTGTATTATATAATCAAAGTATAGAATTGCAATTTGAACAAAATGGCGGATATGCATCATCTTGTTGAGGATCAAAAGGATTTATTTTTGAACTTAAAGCGTACTGCTAGGTTATATAATTCGAGACAGCATAAAACTCATGGTTTAGCACAATCTGTTTTAGAAGAAATAGAATCGAACTTTTTGCAATTTAAAGAAGGGAATACACAATTATGCGCCGTAGTCCGTGATAATACTATTAATACAGAAAATATTCCGTACTTCACAGAGGATGTTTATTATCAATTTCAAGACGAATTTTTTACCCTTAAAAGCCAATTACTTGATTTCATGGAATCTTCTGGTTCTCATTCTCCTGGAATTCAGTCCAGTACGTTTGCTGGTCCCTCTCATTTTAGAAATGAAACATTTGCGCTTCAGGCTCGTTTACCGAAAATTGATTTACCAGTTTTTAGTGGTGATTATTTAACTTGGATGTCTTATCAGGATATGTTCGTTTCGCTAGTGCATAATAATTCTGGCCTAACTGATGTTCAAAAATTTTGTTTTTTGAAAAATTCTTGTAAAGAAACTCCTTTGGATATCGTAAACGAATATCCAGCAACGGATTCAAGCTACACTTTAGCATGGACTGCTCTACAAAATAGATACCATAATAAAAGAAAAATTGTTGATACTATTTTTAAAAAATTATTTTCAATACCTGCTTCTGATGGCTCTTCAAAAGGAATTCAGACGATTTTAGATACAACCCGAACTAGTGTTGCCCTACTGCGTGCTTTAGAAGTAAACACCGAAGGTGAACATGCTATGCTTATTTATATGACTATTAACAAGCTAGATATACAGACACGTAAGGAATGGGAGCAATCGCTTAATGACTCAACTCAGATCCCTCCAATTGAAGATTTATTTAAATTTTTGGAAGCAACCTTTCGAACACTAGAAACTATTTCTGATCAGACTGATTCAAATTCCAAGGTATCTTTTTCGAAACCCAAAAATCCACAACAACACAATAAAGGTAAAAACAATTTTCGACGTTATGTAAACGCTACTTCTACAAACACCGACTCCAACTGCCCCTGCTGCAATAAGCGTCACCTTTTGTTCAAATGTTTTAAGTTTGCTGCTTTAGCTTCGGATGAAAAAAGAGATTTTTTGAATGCAAAGCGAATATGCCGGAATTGCTTAATCCCTGGCCACTTTAGTAACAAATGCCACGTAGACTCTCGTTGTCAAGTCTGTAAACAAAACCACCATACCACTGTTCATAATGAGTATTTCACAAACCGCGCTTCTGAAACTCAACCTTCTGAAGCTGTTATACCTTCTCATACACCCTCGTCTTCTCAAGCGATTGAAAACGTTACCGCTCATGTCGTTGACAATAGTGAAACATTTAGTAGGAGAAAAAGGCCCCAAGTTCTTCTAGCTACGATGCGTGTAGTACTCAAAACCGCTCAAGGTGATTTTGTTTTGCGTGCTCTTCTTGATCAATGTGCTCAGGCTACTTTTATCACTAAAAGGGCTGCTGATGCCTTAAATTTATCATACAAAAGAAACTTTGTCGAAATCTGCGGTGTAGGTGGAAGTCAACCTACGATTTCAAAGAATTATGTTAATTTTTCTATTTTCTCAAGAATCAAAACCAATTTTAAAATCGATTGTGAGGCTTTGGTTTTATCGAAAATAACGGCATATCAACCTATGGCTATAAACGAAAAATTATTACCCGATTTGAAGAAATTTTCTTTAGCTGATCCTTCTTTTTCGAAACCTGGTGAGATTGACCTTTTACTAGGAGGTGATGTATACGGAGATATCGTATTACCTCAGCAACATAAATTTAACGATGGTTTATTTTTGCAACATACACATTTCGGGTGGATAGTTTCTGGCCCCTCTCCTGATAACTCATATCAACACACTATCACAGTAAATGTTTGTTCATTAGATAAACAATTGCAGACCTTTTGGGAGCAGGAAGAATTGCTGGAAAAAAAGGTTTTAACGGAAGAAGAAATCCTCTGCGAACAACATTTCAAAAATACTACTTCTCGTAATTCATCTGGACGTTATACCGTTTCACTACCATTTAAATCACTGCTTAAGGGCCTTCCACTTCCAGTCTTTACACATACAGATTATGCAGCACTTTCTCGTTTAAAGAATGTTGAAACGAAATGTAAATTAAATAAGAACTTTGGAAAACTTTATACAGAATTTATGGAAGAGTATGAACGTCTTGGACATATGGAAAGAGTCGGAATTTATCCACGTGATTTAAATAGAAATGGGTTCTTTTTGCCTCATCATGGTGTGTTAAGAGAAAGTAGTTCTACTACTAAATTGAGGGTTGTTTTCGATGGTAGCTGTAAGAGGTCTGCTCAATCTTCGTTGAATGAGGAACTAGCTGCTGGTCCTGCATTACAAAATGATTTACCAACAATTATAAATCGGTGGAGACGTTTTAAAATTGGGTTTCGAGCTGATTTGGAAAAAATGTTTAGACAAATACTTGTAGTACCGGAACAACAAAGGTTTCAACAAATTTTGTGGAGAAATAGTGGCTCTGAAGAGATATCAATTTACAAGCTCTCGACGGTTACTTATGGTACAACATCCGCGCCATTTCTGTCGATAAGGGTTTTACAACAATTAGCGTTGGATGAAAAGGAAAAATATCCATTGGCCTGTAGCGTGCTCAATTCAGATACTTATGTCGATGACGTAATTTCTGGAGCTGATAGTTTATCAGTAGCTTACCATTTGCATACTCAATTATGCTGTCTGCTTAATGAAGGCAAGTTTAATTTGCGCAAATGGACAACAAACTCAAAAGAATTGCTAGATTTGATTCCTGTAGACTACAGAGAAAATTCTGATATATTTGAACTAAATCAACCTAATACGGTGAAAGCTCTTGGGCTCGAGTGGAACACCGTAGACGACTGCTTTTCATTTAAGATTAATTTCGAAAATACATCGATAGTAACAAAGAGAAGTTTGCTCTCAGATGCAGCAAAACTTTATGATCCTCTAGGCTGGCTTGCCCCTACTACAATTCTTGCAAAAATTGAATTTCAAAATTTGTGGTTGCTTGGCATTGAATGGAATGATCGCTTGCCTGACGCGTTGGAGAAAAAATGGCTAATATATCGAAACAATTTAAAATTTCTTGAACAAATTAAAATTCCTCGTTGGATCGGAACGTATAAAGGTGCTACAATTGAAATTCACGGCTTTTCCGATTCCTCTAAGTTAGCATACGCGGCTGCAGTCTATGCCAAGACTATTTCAGATTTTGGTACAAAAGTATATTTAATCCAAGCGAAAACTAAAGTGGGTCCTATAAAGCGATTAACTATACCTCGAATGGAATTATGTGGTGCAACTTTATTGGCTAAATTAGTAGATCGAATAACCTCTTCGCTGGATCAAGAAATTTCAAATGTCTTTTATTGGACTGATAGCACTACAGTGCTTTCGTGGATACGTGGTCAATCGTCTAGGTGGCCCGTATATGTTGGAAACAGAGTTGCAGAAATTCAACGCAGATCTCATACTTCTCAATGGCGATACATATCTACACGTGAAAATCCAGCTGACTGCGCTTCCCGTGGCATATCGTCGAATGAATTAGTTGATCATGAACTATGGTGGCATGGCCCTAAATGGCTAACTGAACCTTCAGAAAATTGGCCAAAACAACCTAAGCTAAAACTAAATGAAATCGATGATATTTCTACCGATCCAACTTTAAATATGCATTCGATTGTAACAGACGTAAAACAATATCCAGAATTATTAACAAGATTTTCTTCCCTTTGCAAATTAATACGCGTTACTGCATACATTTTTCGTTTTAAAAACAATACTCAATACAATCAAAAATCACATATTAAAGGTAACGGTAAGATGACAGGGTTTCTAACAACCGAAGAGCTAAAACTGGCTCGTTTAAGACTTGTTAAACTTTCGCAAGAGGTGGATTTTACCCAAGAAATTTCTGAACTTCAAAAGAAAGGTCAAATTATAAAAAACAGCGCTTTAGCACAACTGTGCCCATTTTTTGACTCTTCTCAAATACTTAGGGTTGGTGGTAGAATTCAAAACTCTGACCTTGATTATTGTTCCAAACACCCAATTTTACTTAAGAAGCAAAATCCTTTGACTAATCTCTTATTTCTAGATGCCCATATCAAAACGTTGCATGGCGGTTTGATCCAAATGCAAGCTTATATCGTACGAGAATATTGGATAATATCAAGTAGAAGTGTAGCTAAACGCATCTTGAGAAAATGTATAACATGTTTCAAATATAACTCAAAGGCAGCCCAGCAGATGATGGGAAACCTCCCTAGTGTTCGTCTTAAGCCTGCGCGCCCGTTTAAGCACAGTGGTGTCGATTATGCGGGTCCGATAGTTATAAAACAATCTACTGCAAGAAACTCAGTAACTACAAAGGGCTACATTTGTTTGTTCATATGCATGGTTACAAAAGCACTACATTTGGAAGCAGTAACTAACTTGTCAACCGATGCATTTTTGGCAGCTTTTAGGCGTTTCGTGTCCCGTCGTGGTCCTTGTACGGACTTATATTCAGACTGTGGCACAAACTTTGTTGGAGCTAATAAGGAGCTGCAAATTCTTTACAATCGCAGTAAATCATCGATCCCAGATGAAATAAGCGACCGTCTTGCCAAAAATGGTACCAAATGGCATTTTATACCTCCAGCCTCTCCTAACTTTGGTGGTCTTTGGGAGGCCGGCGTGAAGTCTACGAAACACCATCTAAAGAGAGTGATGCAAAATCGTATTTTAACATTTGAGGAGCTTACCACGCTTTTAGCTCAGATTGAGAGCTGTTTAAATTCCAGACCCTTGTGCCCTCTAAACTCAGAACCATCTGATTGTAATGCGCTCACTCCAGCGCATTTCCTGATTGGAGAACCTACTCTTTGCGTACCTGAAGAAGATCTTCTGGAAGTCAACATTGGCCGATTAAACAGATGGAAAACCATTGAAAAGCTGAAGCAACATTTTTGGCGACGTTGGGCTAATGAATGGTTATGTCGACTTCAAGCTAGACCCAAGTGGCTCAAAATAACACAAAACCCTAAAATTGGTGATTTAGTGGTCGTATTTGATGAAAGAAGTGCTCCTGGAGAATGGCCGATTGCTCGTATCAAAGACATTCATCCCGGCAAAGATGGTTGTGTAAGGGTGGTGACTCTATTTTCAAACGGAAAATTTTTTAAACGCCCAATTTCAAAAATTGCCCTTTTCCCCTCAAATGATTGTTTTGATGCCTTAGAGAACGGTTACAATCCTAACAATATTGCTGATAATGATTCTTCCTCGATTTAAGCACTGTCGTCCTTAGTGGGGGAGAATGTTGGCGAACAACTTTAATTATAATCTTTATATTTATTTCACACATTTACTATTTATCTTTTTTAAATAACTAAGTTAATTTTCTTATTTTTTAATTTCATGCCTAGTGTGAACAATGCACATTAAAGCATACACAGTTATTTTTTTTAACTTTGGTAGTTCTATTTAAATCTACTTACATAAGATTTTATTTGCGCTCATCAAAGTAAATGCATTAAAAGAAATAAGAAAATACTGGTTTTTTTGCTCAAGCACCTTTATATTATGTATCTACGTATGTATGTTAATATGTAATATGAGTAAGCTATACTTAAATATTATTCCGCACTTCTTTTGGTTTTTTTTTATTAAATAATTATTGAACTTCACTTGCTTTTACTGCCTCGCTGTTAACAGAACAATTTAAGAACAAATTGTATTGTAATAATTAAATTTCATTTTTAATAATTAAAATAACGGTTGAATAAATACCCTGAATATGAAAATAAGGTGTTTCATTCCGTTTAAAAAGATATAAAAGTAATTTTAACTTAGTAAAAGTTAAAATCTCGTACAGATGTAAAGTTTCGTTTAACGGTTTCTGTTTTACGTTTTGTCCCAACCGCGTATCTATTATGAACTATAAAACCTGTAACCTGTTGGTGATTCAAATTCAACATTGATATTGGTACTTAACCATTTATAACTCGTATTGGAAATTAGATGAGTACCATTTGTAACTCAACACTGAAACTTGTGGAGTACCATTTTCACTCTTGATATTAATTTGAAGATTCAAGCGTCCACCTTCCTATATAAACAAATCAGTTTTGGAAATACATTTTAATGCATTTATAATCTAATTTTGAGACAATCTTGTTTCGAAGATTGTACATAAATTTTGAAAATGAAATACTTTTTAGTTATTTGCACTTAAAAAATAAAAGCGTTAAATTCAAATGTTAGTTTAAATAGTTAGGGATGTGTTCTAAGTTTAAATATAAATAAATAAATAAGGGCCGCTACAATTTTTAAAATCTTTGTTTAAAGATTCTCTTTAGTAGCACAATATCATTATATTTTATGAGATAAAAGTTTTTCAATACACAAATATTACGAAAAAATTGACTTCTAAAACTCATTCGCTTTAGCTCTCGATTTTCATCACATGCCTGTAAAACCTTTTCAACACATTTATTTTTTTTTTTCTCTCAAAAACTATTCTCCTTTTCTGGCTTTATAGATTCAAATATGCAAAACATTATTTCTAATTAAAATAATTATGGTAATAATTTATACGGCTGGGGAGCCGCTTATATATAATTTAAATTTTTTTATTATAATCACATTAATTAAAATATAATTAAATAATATACATACATATATAATGACATGAATATATGTATTTCTTAAGATACATGTATAATTGGCCACAAGGCTTTCTATGTATTGAAAATAAAGAATTGAATTAAAGTAAACTAGGTAAACTAGGGACTTGCTTGAATCGTTGTGGGATAACGAAAAAGAAGTATTAGTTTTTTATTCTTTGCAGGATTAGTTTCACTTCAAAGGAAAGGTTACATACTTCGTGTGTGATGTAAAGCTTCGTTTAATGGTTTCTGTTTTACGGTTTGTCCCAACCGCGTATCTATTATTAACTATAAAACCTGTAACCTGTTGGTGATTCAAATTCATTCATTGATATTGGTGCTTAACCATTTATAACTCGTATTGGAAATTAGATGAGTACCATATCTAACTCAACACTGAAACTTGTGGTGTACCATTTTCACTCTAGATATTAATTTGAAGATTCAAGTTATAGTTAAACTAAGGACTTGCTTGAATCGTTGTGGGATAACCTGACGAAAAAGAAGTATTAGTTTTTTATTCTTTGCAGGTTTAGTTTCACTTCAAAGAAAAGGTTACATACTGCAATTTATCAATGATCAAAACTTACGAGCCTTAAAATAGTGACTCCATAACATAGTTTTTAAATTTTACTGTTTTTGATTTTCCAAAAATTGGGGAAACTGTTTGTTATTTATGTATTTAAAGTCTATTCACTGTTTAATGGAAATCGCTTGAGAGTAGGAGGTAAAGTGAAACAATTTTACTAAGATCTTTATTTATGTATAACCGCTAATAGAGAACTGAAGATCTGATTGTTAAATATTGCTTGATTTATCTGATATTCAGCAAATCAAACGTATATATGCACATAATTTAGTTAGATTACAACCGTTTGATATCATCGGTTCACTCCATTTTAACAAAAAAAATTTGTAAATTTTGTGATGATTTCTGAACATTGATTATACAATCATATGAGATATCTTATCTTAGTTATATATTGGCAAGTTCTGAAATTTTCTTAAATCTTCAAAATTTTTTTTTTTCTTACTCATTTGAGATCTTATTGAAAATTAAAATTTATTTTCAAGTTCTATCAATTTTCCAACACATTTGTTGTCAAGTTTTTCTAAAATTAGGCTGCAGAGATATTTAAATGTTTTAATTTCTCAAAAATCTCAACATGCTTAAATATCTATAGACATATGTATATAGATAATCTATAAATTACATATTGCTTTTGGTTCTACATTGTCATATGCGGATTTATAAGTTTTTATACAATGTCACTTCATGTTGTATTTCATAATGTTTCTATAATCAGAACTTTCTAATTATATTTAAGAATTTATCAAGCTAATGACTAGAATAATTGTTTGGTTTCGTCGGTGGAGTAGTATATTGTGCAATAATAATAAAATACTTTAAAACCATCTATACCATTTCTTGAAGACCTGGGGCCAAATTACCGAATGAGCTATCGTATCGAAATTATGATAAAATGTACTAAATTTCTTGCTCGATACCGTATGCCATAATCTCAAATAAGAAAATTACGATCAATTTTACTCGATATCGAATGCGGTAATTTGGCCCCTGGTAAAGGCTAAATAAAGTATCTTCAATAGAATTATAATGATTTATTAATAACAAACATATGTACGAGGTCTGATAAAAAATAACCGTTATTCTCAATTTTTACAAAATGTATTTATTTATTTATCAACAACTATCTTGCCCCCTTTAAAGTAATCCCCCTGAGATATAATGCACTTATCCCAGCATTTTTTCCAATCCTTGAAGCACTTCAGAAACGCGCTTTTTGGTATCGCCAACAGCTCCTGTTTCGATTTTTCCTTTATCTCCTCAACCGTAGCAAAACACTTTCCTTTCATCAGTGCCTTCAGTTTTGGGAAGAGGGAAAAGTCAGCGGGGTCCAAGTCCGATGAATACGATGGTTGAGGCATGATAAAGGTTTTGTTTTTGGCAAACAAATCACGCGCAAGCATCGATGTGTGAGCTGGTGCGTTATCATGGTGCAAAATCCATGATTGGTTTTTTCACTATTCTGTGCGTTTCTGACGAATTGCTTCTGTCAAGAATTCATGATGCTCCACGCGATTGCAGTCGAAGAAAACAGTGAGCAAAACCTTCACATTTGACCGAACTTGACGTGCTTTTTCCTGTCTTGGCTCTTCTGGGCGTTTCCATTGGGATGATTGGGCTTTGGTTTCAATGTCATAGCCATACATACTTCGCTGCCGCACGTTTCATGCCTAAAACATCCGTAAAAATTGCTTGGCATGAGCCGAACGATATGCCAACATCATCAGCAACCTCTCTGATAGTAATTTCCTTGCGCATTTAATTTAATTTTTACACAAAACTTAATACAGTTTCTTTGATCTATTTTTTCGAATAGTAAAAAATCGAAGAGCACACCAAAACACGACTAACCTTTTTATCTGTCAAAAACAAACTGACAATCCAAAATGGCTGATATTACCAACATATATCGGGTTTTTCAATAAGAGCGCTACAAAAGTTTTTTTAAATAAAACAAAAACGGTTTTGGATATCAATGAAATTCTTTATTCCTGTGAAAGTACGTTCGATGCCATTATGTATGGAACTCGATTACTTTTGCATGACCACCACGGACACGCTTGCAGAAGTCCAGACGCTGAACCCAATTTTCGACGGTGTTCAAGCATAAATCGGCCGATACTGCTGCAATTTCACGTTCCATATTCGTACGAAGTTCTTCGATCGTCCCTGGCTTGTTGGCATAGACCATAGACTTGACGTGGCCCCACAGGAAATAGTCTAACGGCGTCAAATCGCACGACCGAGGCGGCCAATCGACTGGACCATTTCGAGAAATAACACGTTCTCCAAACTTGGTTTCTAATAAATTGATTGTGACATTCGCTGTGTGGCTTGTGGCGCCGTCCTGTTGGAACCACATGTCCTCCAAGTTCATATCATTCAATTAGGGCTAAAAATATTCTGTTATCATTGAACGGTAGCGATTTCCATTAACAGTAACGTGCCGGTCTTGATCATCACGGAAAAAGTACGGCCCAATGACGCCGCCAGCCCATAAACCGCACCAATCCGTAATTTTTTCGGAATGCATATCTTAATGTTGTGGCCAAAGACTCCGAATTTCGGTAGTAAATTTTAATAATTTCGTCTCGTTGTTGGCTCGTATATCTTTCCATCATGAAATGGCGAACCTTACTGAAGAGAAATGTCAAAAGAGCGGCAAAAAATATGGCGTCGTTTGCTGTCCCTATCGGTCTACTTTTGTCGCGTCCCTGTTGAAAAACGCTTTATAACAGACATGTTGGTGCATAACAAAAAAAAATGCGAAAATCGAACATACGTAACTCACGAAATTTGAAAATAAAGGTTATTTTTTGATCAGACCTCGTATACATATTTTATAATCATTTTAGTTTAACTAGCACAGACAAAAAGCACATTAGTTAACATTCATAATGTCAGTCAGCACCCCACTGTCAAGAAAAAAGTAACTTTCTCTAGAAGAATTCTCTATTTTTTCAAAAATAAATTTTTTTCAAAATCGTTTTATTCAAATTCCAAAATAATTTCAGAAATTTGACGAATGTATTCATTTAGGACCTTTTGAACTAACCTATCTATATAGTGGATTCGTTTTATTCAAATTGCAAAATTATTTCTGAAATTCGAATAATGCAGTCTCATAGTGAGATACGTGTGCAATTCAATATGTGTCCAAATTCTTCTATAAAATTTCATCCTAATAATTTTTATTCTTGTACAGTGATGCATTCCAACGATTTTATTAATTTCACGCAAGAATTTATCTTTTCTATGCAAGTCTATTATGATTTACAGAATTTAAATTTCAGTTTATCTTCCCATTGTATATTTTTCACTAGTTAAAGTCACAACTTAATCTCTTTTTTTATGATAAATTTTGAACCTTGGAATTATTTTGATCGGCACTTTACCGTTGTACTTTCAAACAAAGAAAAATTAAAAGAATTGCCACTACTTTTGGAATAGCAGGGGTTTTCTCCACTTTTAGCAATACATAAATAAAATTTGTATCCGCTTTTATTCTTGTTTCTTTTTTATTGTGAATTTAATTCTACTTAAATAATTATTCCCACGACAGCCGGTACTACGCACCGGAATTACCCGAGAACTCTCCGCCAAGGACTGTCAACTCAGCAGCCACTGCTGTTACAACAACAACAACACTTTTTGACATTGATAATGTTACAGTCAACAGAGCACCAGAAACCACTTAACAGTTATAATACATGAATTATAATACAAAAAAGATATCTGAAATAATTTCAGAAATAGAAAAGATACAAAAAATAAAAAATAATTGCTGTCATAAAAATAATCTGAAATAATCATGGAATCAGAGAAATTTGGATTTTCAAATTTTAATATTTCTGGAGAGGATTTGTGACCATTTTGTTAACTGAGTGAATGTTCGCATACTTCACTATATATAAATGGTGTTCCAAGTGGTACTTGTTGGAACTGCAGTAATGGGATGTCTGAAATAATCTTGGAATATAAATAAATTTTATCTTTTTTTAACTTTCAGAGGATTTCTGACTATTTTGGAAGCTGGGTGGATGGTTCGCATACTAAACTATGTGAAGAGGTAGTCCAAGGGGTACTTGTTTGAACTGTAGTAGTGGGATTTCTGAAAATCTTGAAATTTAAATTTGAAAAATGAAATATTTCTGGAGAGGAGTTCTTACTATTTTGAAAACTGGGTGAATGGTTCGCATACTAAACTATATATCAGATATCCTTCTATTATTTTTATCCAAGAAATATTTTTTCTATATTTTCTATTTCTGAAATTACTTCAGATATATTTTTTGTATTATAAATTATGTATTACAACTTTTAAGAGGTTAGTTCTCTCCGTTGACTGTAACATTATCAATGTTAAAAAGTTTTGTATGTGCTAGTTACATTTGAATTTATCTTCACACACATTTTATAATCAATTAAAAAAAAATTAAAATTAAACAAGAAAGTAGTCGGTCAAGCCCGAACATATAATACCCTACACCCAGCATATGTATAAAACAGTTTTTCAGAAATGTGCGCTATATGGGAGATATGACCTATTATGAACTGATCATCTAAAAATTTAGTGGCATGATTTCTGTGAATATAAATATTGTGTATGTTAAACTTAATCTCGGCATAAATACTTTTAAAAGATTTATGGAGGTTAAAGTTGATTACGGGGAGGGTCTTATATGGGAGTTTCGACTAATTACGGACCGACCATTATAAAATTAGGTGTCATCATTTCTGTATATTATTTGTGTCGAATTTTATTTGATTACCAACAATCTTAAGAAATTTATGATCGTTAAAGTGATTTTTGGAAGTGGGTCATTTATGGGAGCTACGACTATTTATGGAACGATCATAATAAAATTGTACCGTATTATTTATATGCATATAAAATATATTTGTGTTCAATATTATTTGGATACCTACATTTTTGAGAGTTATGCTCTTTAAAGTGATTTTCGGAAGTGGGCTTTATGTGGGAGCTACGGCTAATTATACACCGATCACAATAAAGTTGTATCGTATTGTTTTTATGTCTATAAAATATATTTGCGTTCAATATTATTTCGATACCAACATTTTTGAAAGAGTTATGCTCTTTAAAGTGATTTTCGGAAGTGGGCCTTATATGGGAGCTACGACTAATTATAAACCGATCACAATAAAATTGTACGGTATTGTTTGTATACATTAGGGTGGTTTTATTGAATATGGCAAAAATTTTTTTTTCGAAATTTGTTGTTGTTGTTGTAACAGCAGTAATTGCTGAGTTGACAGCCCTTGGCCGAGTGATATCGGGTCATTCCGGTGCGTAGAACCGGCTGTCGTGGGAATATTCGAAATTTGTAAGTGCTCACGCTTAGATATGTTCTATTTAGTGTTAAAATACAATTGTAAAAGTTTTAGCTGAATCGGACTATGCCTTCCCGTGCCGAAAAAGCCCCAAAGTTTTCGAAAATGCACCTTTCTAATAAAATTGATAGCTGTGCGGTTATAACTTTTTTTATATCCGCGACTGTATTTCTTTTTACTCTCAGTTTCTAATTTTCCGATTTTTCCATCGCCGGTAAATACATCGTCAGAAGCCATTTCTTCCACTTCCGATTCAGAAGAGAATGAGATATTTTGTAAATTTTCTATTGCAGTGAGAAAAAGAACACATTTTATAGATTCCAATAGATTACATACTCAAGGTAAAGTTTTAAGGGTATAACTTTTTTTATTAAACTTGGGCAAATGGTAGAAACTTAGTTTTTGAATTTTGAGTTTTGCGGCTTCACAGAAAGGTAATCCAATGTTACGCATGTTATAGAAAAAATGCCTTGTATGTACTTGATGGTATGTAGCTTGCTGCCGGTTATTTGTTGAGATGAATGTCCAATTAAATAAATCTGAGTTTTAGCACGGATACGAACATTGAACGAAGTACTAGCCATTTTGACTTAAATATATTTCTTGTACGATCTGTTCACTTAACACAAAAACCTTTAAATTAATATTTCTCTTAAAGTAACATTACACGCGCAACGTCAAAATCAAATTGGGGACTCCCCGATTTTTAATTTCTGCTTGAATATATTGTGCTTGAATATTTTAAAGTCATTATAATTACATTTCATTTGATAGTAAATTCATTGTAATAAATTATGGCATTTATAACTAAAGCAGAAACATGGCGCTATTTCGTGAAAAACAGGCATTTTTGAAAACTTTGAGGCTCTTTCGGCACGGGAAGGCATAGTCCGATTGAGCTAAAATTTTCGCAATTGTATTTTAACACTAAATTAAATAATTCTAGAAGTGAGCACCTTTAAAAATCGTAAATCAATTTTGAAAAACCACCCTAGTATACATATAAGATATATTTGAGTTAAATATTATTTGGATATCAATATTTTTGAGTGAGTTATGCTTTTTAAAGTGATTTTCAGAAGTGGACCTTAAATGGGAGCTACAACTAATTATGAACCGATCTGCACAAAATTTGTAGATGTGATTTGGCTTCATTTACCACTCATTTGTGATGAAATTTGTTTGGTTCCTTGCAAAATTCAAACATTTATGATCGGTAAACCCCAATTTCGGGAGGGCTTTTGTATGGGGGCCAGGTGAAATAATGGACCGCTTTCCACCAGTTTCAATCCAAATTTTAACAAAATATCTTCAAAATTGCTTTACGTGAACAGCCAGCCAGACGGACGGACGGACATCGTTAAATCGACTCAGAAATTGATTCTCGGTATACTTTAAGGTGGGTGTTGGACAAATATTTCTGGGCGTTACAAACATATGCACAAATTCAATATACCCTCCCCACTATGGTGGTGTATGGTATAAAAATCTGGCATTTTTATTAAAAATGCGTTCAATCAACAATTATTACATAAAATATTTAATAATAATGTTTAAATTTACTCAAAAAAATCAGTTTTTGTTGGTTAAAAAAATAATGATTATTTCATGAATTTTATTTAAATATTCATTATATATGAGTTTTATTAATATAAAATATTCACGATTTTTATATGAAAATACTTATCCCTAAAATACTGGCTAAATATTAGATTATTATTTATGACAGACAATAATAGCAATACATAATTAAAATGGATAAAACATATTTATGTTTTTATGATAAATTATCTAAAAATAAATGTTAAAATAAGAATATAGGAGATAAGACCATTTGTGAACAGATTAATATAAAATTTTGTAGAAATATTTGGTGAATTTCACGTCAAGTGACCCAATTTTAAAAATCGATGTCTTCCGATTTGGCTGAAATTTGCACCAAGGTTAGTACTATTGGATAGTAGGCCAGACACAAATTTTCAGCGCTATCAGTCCAGAAGTGCCGGCGTTAGAGGGGGTCAACGTTGGAAATTTAGGTCAATTTTGGTCATACAGGGTTTTTTTTAAATGAGTGTAACTTTTCACCTATTGGTCCTAGCAAAAATTATCCAAAGGACTTTAGAATTTTTTTAAAAATTATTTTTTTTTATTTTTTTTTTTAATTTTATTTCAATTTGTGCCCTTTTTTCAAAAAAAAAAAAAGAAAATTATTTTTTAACTCAAGAATAGGATTTTTCAATATTTGGCACATGTATCATTTTCATATATATATATTAATTTTATTAAATTATTTATTATTATTATTCTTGGCGTTTTCAAATTCAAATTTAAGCGTTTTGTGTTTTTCAGAAAACATGGGCGATAGTATTATAAGTAATAAATAGAAAAAAAAAAATTAAAATAGTGCATATGGTACAAATTGAAACACTTTCTTCTTTGAGTTGCAAATTTTTTTTATAGATACCCCACTTGCATCCCATTAAGTGACCACAAAGCTCTTAAAGAAAATGGTCTAAAGTTTCTTTTGAGGAAAAATAAAAAAAACTCCATTTTGAAAAAAAAAAAATAAACAAGTAATATTTTAAGAGTTTTAAATATTTTTAAAGATGTTTATTTTACAAACAAATCAATGGTTAAAAGAATATATAAATTGCATACTGTATGTGGGATTCAGCAATAACTAATTATTACATTTAAATTAAATAAAATGTTTAATGTGATTAACGTAATTGTAAAAATACTTGAATCCGTAGCGCAAATTTATTTTTTTTTCGTTGGAGATAAGGCTATCCTTTATATCGTTTTGGGATAAATTTATTCATAAAAATTTCTTAATATGAAATGCAACATGATACAAAATTTAATTAAGGACCTACTTAAAAAAATAAGGATATAATTTCAAAAACATAAAAAATCCACTACTATTTATGCACTTTATTTCGTTAATCAAATTCAAAAACACCTCAGCTCTGATTGTGGGAAATTTCATTAAGGTATCTTTAATAGTTCATATAAAATGTTTCTAAATTTGTACCGTACCTATTAAAATACATTAAGACACAAATAAACCTAAATATTGATTAAAAATTGTACATCCGTTTGTAAATTTATAAACAAATTTTTATATTATGTTTTATAATTGAACAAAATTTATAAAACTCAGAAATTTTTATTTTTTAAGCAGAAAAGAAAAACTTAACACATAAGTTTTATTTGGAATTTTAAAAATAAAACTCAAAAATAATCATTATAATATAAACGAAAATAAAACTCAAAATATAATAATTATTTTGTGAGCAATAAATAAAACTTAAAAAATAATCATTAAAATTAAGTTTTTAAAATAAAAATTAAAATCATTTCGTTTTCTTTCGTTTTATATTTAAATAATAATCATTATTTTCTGTCCATGATATTAGATGTTTACTTTATATTGACGTTTACAGTATTTATATAACTTTGCAATTGCTGCCAAAAGATGTAAAGACATAAAAAATTTTATTGTGAAATGTGAACGAAAAAAACTAATTATTGAATAAATTATATTTATAAATATGACATTTTTTAGGATATTGAAGACAAGTTTACTCCAACTTAAACTAAATTGAATCGTTTAGAAAATGTTCTTTACTATTACACAAACAATTGATATTTAAAATATGTGAGAAATAAACAAACATATTTGGGATATGTTAAAAATTGCCAAATACAGCTGCGTGCAACTAATTAAGGACAGTAGTATTCAATATTTAAATCGTTAAGTTATACTACATTTACACCTACGCAAAATCTAGTACTTAAGCGATTTTGAGCGAAATCTTGTCCATTTCTACTAGATTTCCCATACAAAACTAAATCTAGTTCGTCACGAGATTTTAGCAAAATCTCAGAAAATCTTGCAATACAACTCTGAATTTCATATTAAAGTACTAAAAAATACAGCACTGAACAAGAAATATTTGACAGTTCCACAAAAATAAATTTAAAAAAAATAATAAAAAGAGAGGGATATAAAATAAATTTGCGGCAAACTACACCGTATACTAAATAAATAAATAAACATTTGTGGAAATGGATAAACCAATAATAAATAAGGGGTATGTAAATTATTATATTAATATAAACTGTAATGCTACAAGCAAGCTTAATTTACAGAAAACGTATCTACAAAAAGAAGAAGCAGTGGAATACAAACGAAGAGGCTCTTTTAAAAACACTTTGGGGATACCACATTGGAGAGCTTCGATGATGTAGAAGGAATAGTCTTATATTTCCCATACCTCCTATATAATAATTGCGTGTAGTACATTTACAGAAGTTTGTGAAACCTTATGTTTAACAAATGCTGCTGTTTTTTTACGCAAAAATGTTAATTCCGATTGTTTTTCTCAGATCTGGATAAAATATAATAAAATTTGTTTTTGTCTCAATTTTTGTTACTAAAAGTTTACAATATAATTTATTTTCTTTTTCAATCAGCTGTTTTTATTATGAAAATGAAATCCAACAATATGTCAAAAAGTAGTAGTGTAAACGCCAAAAATTTTCTTTAAGATTTTAATTAAAATCTTGATTTTGCGTAGGTGTAAATGTAGTATTAAATGTAATATTTATTAAATAAAACGCTACAAATTTTTTTTTAAATTAAATCGTTATGTTAAAGGTAATATTTATTAAATGAAACGCTAAAATTTAATACTGTTTTTTATTTTTTTAATTTTTATTTTTTTTTCTTTGTGGTGGTTTTAACAATTTGTGAAATATTCAAGTCGTGTACTAAGATAAGATTCACATTTCAGTCTTTAGCCAAAATAAGGCAAGACCATATGGGATAATCCTGCGTTACGGACGTTACATTCGCACGCAAGTTTGCTTGTTAAAATTGACACAGCTGGCGTTCACATTGTAATATTTTCATGAAATTTTTTGCAAAACGCAGTTCTTTGGGAGTACTTTAAAACTTAAAGGTTAACTGTTTTTGAAAAAAAGTTATGCTAGCTTAAAGTTCTGTTACGGACGTTACAAAAAATGGAAGTCGTCTTTGAGGCTTATGTGCATTTGCACATTTTTTTTAGCTAATTTTGCACAATAAACAAAAAAAGTCCAAATACAAAAAATTAAGTGGAATATATGACCATATCAATCCAGCTTAGAAAAGAAGGCTATTAAGAAACCTTTACGAGTTTTAAGATTCAAACTTTAAATTTAATGACCTTCCAATATTCTTATCAAAAATATAATTAAAAATAACCACAGATTTTATTTGATTACCAACTACACATTAAACAACACTAGCATTAAATATTTTCGAAAATCAAGTAAATCAGCTGTTTAAATCAAATCGCCAATACTCAAACAAATAATTGACACAGAAGCTTGTTAAAACATAATAGATATTTTGAAATTGATATTTTTAACTTAAAAAGTCTGTACATTTTACTAATTTTTTGCTAAAAATAAAAGGAACATGTTTAATTTAATTTGTGCATAGTTTTATTGTTAGTTTGAAGTTCCGTTTAATTAAAATACATCAGTTCACTACAGTATGTGCTTGCGTGTCGAAGTCGCTAAACTTCTTTCGATTGTGAACTCCAGAACACCTATTATGCGATTTCAACTCGCATCGCAAATTTTATGCGAAATGCGCTTGTCAGAACATGCCTGATAGCTAACATATATAAACCCCACTTCCGAAAATCAGTTTAACAACCATTAATCTCTTAAAAATGTTAGTGTCTAAGGCCGCGTTTTCACTATGTTTTCACTATGTCATTTTTGTTGTCAATTTGAAAACCTAGCAAAAATAAAATTCAATACAAATAAGTTTCATATATTATTATAATAGCTCCCATACAAAACCCTCTTCTGAAAATGCATAAATCCTTTACAATTGCTATAGGCGCTTCCATTTGTGAAAAACTGTTTTTACTCGCATACTCGGTGTAGGGTATTATATGTTCGGGCTGGACCGACTATACTTTCTAGAAGCTCTATTCATGGAAAAACGGATGTGACAAGATAGGGCCTCGTGGTAAGGACTTAGTGAGATGAAATTTTCCCCAAATATTCGTTGTTTATCAGAAATATTTGGTATTGAAAATGGGTAAAATCGGTCAGATCAGAACAGAATTTGAAATAAGCTGCATATATTTCAAAAAAGTTTTATATTTTCATTAAATATATTGCTGATAATATAATAAAATTAAAAAAAAGTACTTCTATTATTAAAGGACAAGTCCTGTTGAGAATTATAAGTATCGGTCCATGATTTCTCCTAATTCCCATTTATAAATGTCTTTAAAGAATATTACACTATGGTACACAGTGATGGAAAAATGAAAAATTGAAATGGTACTGACAAAAAGAGTACTTTTTCAACATTATGGTACTTTTTGGAAAACAATTTGGACAAAATTAAAAATCCATTTAAAAATAATTAAAAAATAAAATTAATTCAGTTTAAAAAAAAATTATTATATCAACAAACTAAAAATTAATTCATGTAATTATGTAAAAATATATGTTTCAAATGAGCATGCCTGCATTTTGTTACTGTTAATGTCATATCATTAACAGATCGTTCACCAATATGTTCGAAGTTTTCAAACTCATATGATACACAAAAAATCTCAAACAAGAAATGAGAATTACAAATATATACGAAACATAAGAAATTTAAAAAATGTATCAAAATAGTACCACAAACAACTTTAATTCTTTATGCATCTTTTGTAGATTAGATCAAATAAATAACATGAATAACGAATTTGCGCATTCCTTATGTTCTTGTTTTGAAGCCAATGTGGTCAATGGTTATAAAAATAGTAACGCTGGATTTCTAAACAGGGAACAAAGCAAAACAAACAAAGAGTACTAAATATGATGTGGGAGTACTGTGGTATTTTTGTTGTGAAAAAGTACTGAAAATAGTACAATAGTATTGAATTTTCCATCACTGATGGTACATAAACAGCTACTAAAAGCAGTATCCATACAAAATTGTACAAAAGAAAAATCACAAAACGATATTTTTATTGGAACCAGTAGGAAAACGTAATTGTTCGTTCTTTTTATTTTTTAGTTTATTTTAGAAATTTATGAAATTATAAATGTTCCAACAAATCTTAGAATTAATTTTAAAGCAGATACAGATAATATTGCTCAAAATTTTATGGCGTTTTCTTTTCTGGCAAAAATGTTACACATTTTTTCCATTTCGCACCTTTTTTATTTTTTTGTGTTCTTTTCTGAAAAAATGTCAACACTGGTAAAGTGTAGTGTATTCTTTTCCATAAATGTCACACTATAAATTTAAAAAATGGTGCACCTTTCACACTCTGTATTTTTAGAGATAAAACACGATAAAACAGCTGACATTTGTTTTGTTTTTGAATATGTGTTTGTGTTAAGAAACAAAAAAATAAAATATGGAAAATATTATGTACTACTTTTTTATGTGCTGAAAAAATTTTGGGTGACTTGTTGGATTCATCTTCATCATCTGATGATGATGAAATATTTTATAAGATTATGGAAAGAAATCCACAACAGCGAGTGAAAGGCTTTGTAGAGAACGTAATTAAATTTTCATATTTCAAATTTCATAGGACAATATCTCATACTTCTTATATATGTATGTAATGTATGTTTATATGTATAATTTTTATAGTTTAAGAAGAATTTGCGTATTAGTCGGGATTAGTGCCATTGGTCTTTTTGAGAGATATTCATTGTCTTATTTCAAGCGATCTTACCAGGGAGCTATCTGCTTCTTCTTTTTTAAAAAAAAAACAAAACCAGCTGTACATGAAAAAAAAGTGTTACACTGTTGTAATTTTATGTTCTATTCTGACCATTAAAAATGCGACATCTTTAAAATGTGGGGTAAACATAAAAATGTATATAATAAAGGTGTAACATTTTATTTGAGAAAAGAAAACGCCATTAGATACTTTATTTATAAAAACGGAAAAGGAAATTAAATGCACAAAATATTTACAATTTTTCACTCTGACAATTATTGTTATACTGAAAAATATTTTATGTTGTTGAAAACATTTTTGAATTTTTTCTATTTTTATACCCTACACCACCATAATTGGTGAATGGGGGGATATATACATAAGTTTGTCATTTCGTATGTAACACTTGATCCTTATGGAATTCGAAATTCCAAATTTCTTCCCGAAATATGGTTCAATGTTACAAAATACCTATAAAATTCCAATATCAATACAGAATTCAGCAAAAATAAGTTGCATATGAAAATAAATCACGAAACGAAAATTTGATTAGTTCGTCCACGTTTGACCATATAAATGTATATATATGCCGAAATCGAACTGATGATGTAGTAAAACATTTACAATTGAAAGACAAACATTAATTAAGACTCGGCAAATCATAATAAACTTAAGCTATAGTTATTAATAGTTATTAAATAAATAAATTTTGAAGAAATTTTGCTGTTTACACGAGTTTGAAGCATTTTGAAGAGCAATTTTGAAGAAAATTTCAATCGTGTAAATCTAGATTTATAAATAAAAAAATTATAGACAAGTATATCAAACACCGTAGAAAATTTGCCCGGGTCAAAACGACCAAAATGTGTTGCAAAAACTAAAATAGATGAAAATGTTATGAAAACTTCTCGAAAACCTGCAATAATATATTAATAATATTATTTTCACCGATGAAAGTAAGTTTGAGATATTTGAAGTCAAAACCCCCAAATATTATGGTAAACCAAGAACGAAGCCTTTAGTAATAAATATGTTATCAAGACGGTAAAATATGGCGGCGGCTTATTAATGGTCTGGGGTTGTAGGGCAGGGGTCGGTAATCTTACATTTATAGAATCTGCAATGAAAAAAGATAATTATCTCAACATTTTAGAAAACAATGTAGGGATTAGTGTAGAAAAATTAGTACTAGCGCAGAACTGGAGGAGTTGTTGCTTAATCATTGTCCCAAAACTTTAGATCATCCTCCGCTGTCCTTAGACCTTAATACAATTAAACACATGTGGGAATAATAAGAAATATTTCTAGCAGTAATACTGGATCTATGCAACAAATTTTCGCTTAATTTCATTAGCAAACTCATTCTATGCCAAGAAGATTGTCAGCTTTAAAGGCAAAAGCACTACAAACAAAATATTAAATACAATGTTCTACATCATTTTTACTTTTTCCTTTTATTGACGCGAAAAATTTGGTACTTTTCCTTTAAAAATTACTTATTTTTTTATGTACCTTATTTTTCTGGTTTCTGTTAGAGTTATACTTTGCTTAAGTTACTTATGAATTATAAAATATATTTTTTTTAAATTTGTACTTGTAGTATATGTACATATATAATATACAATTTTTTTAAGCAATATTAGGTGTTTACTTTATATTGACGCTCACAGTATATCTTAATGTGCAAGTAATTTAAGACTACTAACAACAAATATTTAAATATTATTTACAGAATTTACCAAACTACTAAATAAATATTTTATTTGATTTATTTACAGATGTAAAAAGTTCGTGTTAATAATGCAATGTAATTAAAAACTGCACCAGTGTTTAAACAATTAAAATAAAAAAAAATTAAATAAAAGAAAACATAAATTAAAATAAGAAATAAAACTTAAATTTTAGCAATTACAAACATAGTAGTGAAATAAATCAATTTTAAATAAATTAAATTATTAAGCTACGACAAATCTCTTTAAAAAGTGGTAGACGTAATCAAATTATTCACACCTCAAGAATTGTTACCCTATTGTTTTTCCAATTGTGTTTGTTTGGCATTTCCCATTTTATGTTCTTATGGTAAGTAAAGATAAATTGATATTCAACCAATTTAATATAAATCTGTAAGCATTTCTTTCAAATTCAATACTGTCGTTCTATTTTGTTGTCTAATCAAGTGAAAAATATATTCATATACACTTAGGTCTTTTTTTATGCGGTAGATGCGTTCCAAAGAAAACCGCATAAAGAAAATCCGCATAAAAAAAGGCTGATTTTCACACAAAATGGATGATTCGTTCCAAAAATTTGAAAAACCGCATAACTTCAAATTTAGGTGTAAAAATTAGACCAAAATCGCATAAAAAAGTCCCAAGATAAAAAAATAACCAAAAATAATTCATTTATTTATTATAAAAATTACATAAAAATGGGGAAAACAGTCAATTTTATTACATTTATCTGCTTAAACAGGTTTATAAAAGTTAAAAAATAAATAAGTACGAACTAAAAACCAAAAAAAATCTAAATGATTTTTTAGAATTTAAAATTCGATACTTAAATGTAAGACATTACATATTATAGGAATCACTACTTGATAATGCATACAATCTTTATTTAGAATATTTTGATCTGTTTTTTAAAAATAATTTGTCATTAATTTTTGAGTTGTATTTTTTTTTAACTGATTGTGTTGTTCGCGATATCCTGACATAAGGTTACAAATTTATCTATTGAGTATAAAGGCTTTTTCAGTATCTGGTTCGTGTAGAAGGATTTGATTTTATATCTCATTAGCTGTCTGAAGAATTTTTGCAACCGTTTGAACATTGAGTGGTGCTATAATGTCTTCTTCACAATCACTTTCTGGATTTTCATCATTTTATTTCTAATTTTGAAAATTACTATGCAGTAGTGATGCCAACAAAATAATTATGAAAACTCAATGAAAACAATAATACATACAAAAAAAGTCGATTTTAAAACCGCATAACTTCAAATCCGCATAAAAATAAACCGCATAAAAACAGACCTAAGTGTATGTTGTCAGATAAATTTCAGCAACCACAAATAAAAATTCCATTGATGCGTTTGTACATGAAATTGCTAATAGAATACTACTATTTATTGAATATTGAAATAATGATATGCATAAAAAAGAAACGTTAGAAGTGTATAAAAAAAACTGTTTTTTTGGTATGTTTGGGAATACAAAAGTTTATCCTTAGTAGAGTTGTTAAAATAAAACCAAAATAAAGCTATTTAATTTAACTGTATACCCTGCCAAGTAATGTGTTAAAATGTTAAATTCTTGCACTTCACTACTTACACAATAGCATTTTACCACCTACATCTGCTTGTAATTGTGTCATTACTTTGTATCATTAAAAGTAGTTACGAACTAGGACTGTGTAATTTCATATATGTCTAAATTCTTCGGAAGAATTTCATCCTAAAAGTTACTTTTTTTCAGAAATAATTTTTTTTTAAATTCAAGCTAGATGTAGCAGAGGTGTTTGTAGTAGAACGTTATTTTGAGCCATTACATAAACAATTTTGATGAATTCTTCCGCCTTCATATTTCATCATGGCTTTTGCCAGATTCAGTCTATATTGTAGTAAACCAAGTCTGTCTTTTCATTGGATGCCAACAATTAACCACCACAAAATCCACAAACTGAGAGAAAGCTCTTACAGTCCATTTCTTTGTACGCATTGCACTTCGATAGTAAGCTAGTAGCCTGTCGCGTAAATCTATGCCACCCATGCGTGTGTTATAATTCTTTTCTATAGCTGGATGAGTTACATTAATTCTTTGGTTTTGTTTTTTTGCACCAACCTTTGCTGGTATCTGAGGGGGTACTTCCTAAACAAGTTGAAGTACGACACAGTTTTTCTTCATTTCGAACATTTTCATCACATTTTCCCCTATTTAACTAGTCCGTCTTTAGCTTTTGAGCTGCGTGTCCAATTCTATTCGTTATAACAGTTCCGGTCAGAAAAATTCCGCTTTTTTTCATTTAAATAAACAGCCTGTTTAAGACTCGTAAATAACCTATCGGTGTATAAAACACAGCTGATATTATTTGTACGACAAAGCTTTTCTACAATTCCGGTTCTTTGTCCAAGAATTTAATGCTTTTTTATTAGTATTTTCTACTTCTTGCGCCTCTTTATTCTCAAGCCATTCTTCAGGCGTCTGAAGAGCTCTAATAATTTCTGGAGGCAAATATTCTTCATGATGACAATCATCTCCAGAGAAATCTAAATCACTCTCGTTAAGAATATCCGCAATTTGCTGATCATCCATTTCAAAGCTAAGAACAATTAACATTTATGTAAAACTATTTTTAAATCCTAAGCACACATATGGGCTAATCCGAAAATTGTTAATGGAATAATATGATACATATTCAAGCTTCAAAATATATAAGCAATAAGGTTTTACAGTGCACAGTGGCACCGCCTCATACATTTCTAGGAAAAAAAATAGAAGGAGTGGTTTGCAGAAACACTTCTCTGGGCTAAATTAAGAAATTTTGAAAAACTTATAAAACCGCCCACTGCCACACCCACCTCCCATATAACTGCACTTGCCAAAATTTTTATTTTTGTACCTAGGGACTTGAAATTCGGGACACTTCTTAATTGAGTTCTCCTTATGAAAAAAAATTAAACATATTGGGGATGTCACGCCTACTTTAGATTTTACGCCCATTGAAAATTGTAGATTTTAGGTGTTTTTCCTCCTTGTCTAGAATCATTTGAAAATTTCATATAAGTTAAAAATTTTTAATTTTTATTCAAAAGTTAAACATGCGTTGCCTCCATACAAAAGAAGAGATTATCCCCAACAACCCTCCGCGAAAGATATTAGCCTTCAAATACACCGAAAATATCGCACAAATGCATGCCGCTTTTCTACTCAAGTATGCCAAGTTAAAGAGTATAACACCTAAGTCATTGAAACAAATTGATATAAAATACAGTTATGAACCCTTTTTAATGTTTTTTAATGGAAAAAAATGGTATTGCCAATATTGAGACGCCAAATGAGGTTATTTATACCTTTCAGCTTGATAAAAATCCAATATACATAATATACAATATTTTAATTGAATATGTAACAGGCTAAAAAATTTTGTTAGTTTTTATTTGTAACATTATTCAACCACCATATTTTTAACAATGGGATCTAGTTCTAAGGAAATTTTGTTCGAATTTGTAGCCTAAGGTACTTATGTAAGGATCCGAAGTTATAAGAAGTCTGTTGAATACATCAGTATTTGTGGAAATTCGATCACACTTTATCGAAAAGATCAATCGATACTTCTTGTAATCTTTGTTTCTGGCTTCCTCTGAAAGCATTCCTATTGGTAATACGGCAGCATCCATTATATCCTTACCATGCATTAGTACTTTGTGCCCAGTAACAGGCATATAAAACCAACTATATTTTTGTACGAACAGTTTCGCAGTGCCCGACGCATATAATTTAAATTTGTCATATTAATATGAACTATATAAGTATGTATATGAATGAAATTTAACATATTTTAAGCCGTGAAAAAAAACTACATATATGTTTTTATTTCGATTGAAATGTCATTCAATGTCGTTACGCCTACTTATTCGTAAACAAAAATAATGTTTCACTTATAAATCGTCTCAAGCTTTAATTCCCGAAAGCCTGAAATTAAAATCGATGTTACTAGGGACAGTATTTGGCGGTTGTTTTTTTTTCTTAATTGAAAGTACAGACTCGGACCTTTCATTTTTTTATAGTTAGAGTTTACTTTTCGAATTTCAATAATTTTTTTTATAAAAAAGTAAGTGCTATATTTTCACTAAAAATAAAACAAAAGCCATAGCTATAAACTTACACACAAAATAAGGCCTTTGTTTGGACAATAATTTTAATCTAATTTCATTGAATAAATTTCCGTTGACTTCTGTTAGTTTATTTAATTACAAAATTTCACTTTCCATAAAAAACCTTGTTGAATTTTTCTTATCTAGAAAAGTGGGCGAAATATTCGTTTCTAAAATAAATGAAAAGAACTCGAGCTTAAATTAGATTTAAAATTAACAGTTCAAATAAAAAATAATAATTCTTAACATAAGCTAAGGCACAATCTAATGTTTGTAGTTGTACTTTAAGTGGTACATAGAAAATGTCGACGAAAGTAGACAACAAACACAATAAAAATGTATTCAGGTTTTCGAGACGAAAAAACTGAAGAAAAAGGAGCCAACATGTAAAATAAATGAAAAATGATAATTGCAGCAAATTTCGAACCACCAGTAATACTGGTTAAAGGATTGATGTTTGACTGTGGGCTAGCGGGCGCCGCAGTGGTGCAGAGGGTCAGAACGTAAAGAATTCTGATGAGAGAAAGTGGTGTTTCTCGAAACATATGTAAATTCAACTAACAACCCAGGTTCGAATCCTAAGCCAAGAAAAATTATCAATAAATTTTAATAATAATTTTCATGTAACAATTCCTACCTTCAGTAAAAATAATTTAATGTAAATTAAATTTAATGAACTCGAGCCTAAATAAAGAAATATCAAAGATTTAAAATTAACAGTTCAAATAAAAAATAATAATTAGTAATATTTAATATAAAACATAGTTTATTAAGCTTGCTGAAGTTTAATAACGTACGTTAAGTTAGTTCTTATATTATCTAATTTACTTATTATTGAATAAATAGATTGTAAATAAATATGTAAATTGAAAAAAAAAATATTAACAATTTGAACTAAAAATGGATACACTGTGTCTAACGTTCGTAATGGAAAATAGGGTTTTTTAAATTTAACAGAATGAATTTTAATAATTTTCTTTTCCAAACTGTACATAAAAAACTCTGTTTAATGTGATGAAAAAAAGAAATACTTTTATTATACTCGCCTCGCAAAATTTATAGCATTTTCTGATAGGAAAATTACTTTTGCGCCAGCTGGGTCTATTAAGCATAAGATACAATGTTAAACAGTCAAATAAACAAATAAATTAATGAATATAAGCTAATATAAGAGTAATGAAATATTCTATAATTTTTTTTGTAAGTAATAAATTAATAATTACAAGGTAAAAAGATTTTTAAATACATGAATGTTTTTATATACACAATTTGATTTAATGGAAAAAGTGTAACGTCCTTATTTTCTAAGCTGGATTGATATGGTCATATATTCCACTTAATTTTTTATGGACTTTTTTTGTTTATTATGCAAAATTAGCTTAAAAAATGTGCAAATGCACATAAGCCTCGAAGTCAACTTCCATTTTTTGTAACGTCCGTAACAGAACTTTAAGCTAGCATAACTTTTTTTCAAAAACAGTTAACCTTTAAGTTTTAAAGTACTCCCAAAGAACTGCATTTTGCAAACAATTTCATGAAAATATTCCAATGTAAACGCCAGCTGTGTCAATTTTAACAAGCAAATTTTCGTGCGAATGCAACGTCCTTAACGCAGGATTAAACCATATGTGTACAAAGAAAAAAATTTGGTTTTTCGTAAAAAAAAAAAAAAATACAACTTTAAAAATTTATAAAGAGTTCTATAAAAAAGAAAACAAGTAAGAAAGTATAGTCGGTCAAGCCCGACCATATAATACCCTACACCCAGTATATGTACAAAACAGTTTTAGAAATAGGGAGATATAAATTATTGTGGACCGATCATCCAAAAATTTAGTGTCATGATGTCTGTGAATATAAATATTATGTGTGTTAAGCTCTATCTCGATATAAATACTTTTAAAAGATTTATGGAGCTTAAATTGAATTACGGAGAGGGTCTTATATGGGAGTTTCGACTAATTATGGACCGATCATAATAAAATTGTACGGCATTATTTTTAGAGATATGAAATATATTTGCGTTAAATATTATTTGGATACCAACATTTTTGAGAGAGTTATTCTCTTTAAAGTGATTTTCGGAAGTCGGCCTTATATGGGAGCTACGAGTAATTATGGACCGATCTGCACAAAATTCGTAGATGAGATTTGGCTTTATTTACCACTCATTTGTGATGAAATTTGTTTGGATACTTGCATAATTCAAACATTTATTATCAGTAAACCCTAATTTCGGGAGGACATTTGTATGGGCGTCAGGCGAAATAATGGACCGCAATTTCAATCCCATCCATCCTTGGGCCGAAAAAATATCACGTACCAAATTTTATCGCAATGTCTTCAAATTGCAACCTGGGGGGTTACTCTCTATTGCGATTCGAAAGCAAATTCGATGCGTAAGAGTATCAATTTGTACGCCGAGTGGCCACCTTAACATGGTGTTTTTAAATTCTCTGGGCTGTTCGGAGTTAGCAATATTGTTTACACTCGCATTAAAACGATTCTATTTGGATTTGTACGAACAGATTACACGTTTCCAGACATCTGCTGTCCAATTTCTGTTCTCTGGCAAACTTTACCAGTGCCTTAACATTTCTTGTATCGACAGTGCAGGTTTTAATTTTTTTACTACTGAAATACATATAACCAATATAGCGAAAAGCTTGTCTTGCTATACAACTTTTGGTGTAAATCACTTTTTTTCTTCATTTCTATTATCATGAGACGTGCGTCTGCATACGAGGTCTGTTCAAAAAATAACCGTTATTTTCAATTTTCGTAAGTTATGTATGTTTGATTTTCGCATTTTTTTTTTCTGTTATGTTGGTGCACATGTCTGTTATATATGTATGTATGTTGGTAATATCAGCCATTTTGGATTGTCAGTTTGTTTTTGACAGATAAAAAGGTTAGTCGTGTTTTAGTGTGCTCGTCGATTTTTTACTATTCAAAAAAATGGATCAAGGAAACTGTATTAAGTTTTGTGTAAAAAATTAAATTAAATGCGCAAGGACATTTGAAATGTTGAATGTGACGTTTGGCGAGACTACTATGAGCAGAACACAAGTTCAATTGTGGTATAACCGGTTTAAGGAAGGCCGAGAAGATGTCAATGACGATGCTCGTCCTGGTCGCCCGAGCACGTCAACAACCGATGAATACATTGAAGCAGTGAAGAAAATGATTTTGGATAATCGTCGAATCACTATCAGGGAGGTTGCTGGTGATGTTGGCATATCGTTAGGCTCATGCCAAGCAATTTTTACGAATGTTTTAGGCATGAAACGTGCGGCAGCGAAGATTGTTCCAAAATTGCTAAATTTTGAGCAAAAACAACGTCGCATAGACATCGTCCAGGACCTGTTGAACATCGTCAACGACGATCTAGATTTTCTCAAAAAGGTCTGGTGACTAACCATGGGTGTATGGCTATGACATTGAAACCAAAGCCCAATCATCCCAATGGAAACATCCAGAAAAGCCAAGACCGAAAAAAGTTGACGTGCTTTTTTCGGTCAAATGTGAAGGTTTTGCTCACTGTTTTCTTTGACTGCAATGGCGTGGTGCATCATGAATTCTTGCCAGAAGCAATTCGTCAGAAACGCACAGAATTGTGGAAAAACCAATCATGGATTTTGCACCATGATAACGCACCAGCTCACACATCGATGCTTGTGCGTGAGTTTTTGGCCAAAAACAAAACCGTTATCATGCCTCAACCACCGTATTCACCGGACTTGGCCCCCGCTGACTTTTTCCTCTCCCCAAAACTGAAGACACCGATGAAAGGAAAGTGGTTTGCTACGATTGAGGAGATAAAAGAAAAATCGAAACTGGAGCTGTTGCCGATATCAAAAAGCGCGTTTCTGAAGTGTTTCGAGGATTGGAAAAAACGCTGGCATAAGTGTATTATATCTGAGGGGGATTACTTTAAAGGGGACAAGAAGTTATTGATGAATAAATAAATACTTTTTGAAAAATTTGGAAATAACGGTTATTTTTTAATCAGACCACGTATGTTAATAGCTTTTTGTGACCTTTTGGTTTGGAAACAATAGAACGTCGATTTTGAACTCATTGTCTTACTTTAAGCTGTTTAGATATTACACGCGTAGAATAGCTACTTTTTGTTATTGCTAGAATATTGTCCTCAATGACTCTTCTGCATTATTTATTATAATTTGATTTGTGTTGAATAATTTGCAAAAAGTGTTTACCAAATTTAAGTCATAAACAAAGCAACACACATACAAATCGAACATATGCTACATGAGTACATGCTAGATATTTTTCCATTATATATTGTAAATTATTTTGTTTAGCATTAAATGACAAAAAACATTTTTAAATTTTCTTTATTAGTTTAAAGTGCACAGGCACAAACTTGTACTCATTTGTGTTGTCCACTGTATACAATACTTATAAATACTTTCTGTCGTGGAGTTTATTCAATATTACCACGTTTCGAACAACATTCAGTTGAGTAAATTTTCTTATTTTCTTAATTTTATAATAAACAAATATTTGTTTTTATTTATTATACAATCATTTAATTCCATTTTAATCATCATAATATCAAGTAAATTCAAGGACTTTTGAATTCAAGACCATTGCTAGTTTAAAACATATTAATAATAAATCAGATGTGATCCTGCAAGTAAAGACCTAGTAAAAGTTGTAAAAAATTTAGTTACTTAAAACCGATTGAAATAGGATTCTTCTATATTGAAAACTTTCGCTCGTATAGAATTATAGTGATTTATTTACACATTGATTTTGTTTCTTTTTTAAGTCGTTAAATGAAGTACATTGATTTTTTCCCAAGATAGCATTCAAATCTTTGAAGATAGTTGAATTATCGAAACTAATGAAATACAGACACATATTTTTGTGGGCATTCCAGCCAGATAATGACCCCAAACACAGTTCAATATTAGTCAAAAAAGAGTTCTCAGAGTATAATAATAGGCTGTCCATGCCAGTCTCTTGATTTTAATTACATATAAAACTTGTAGAGTGAAATGAAGAAGGAAGTTTTAAAAAATAGAAATGAATTATATGAGAAAACTCATTAAATATGGTAGCTCTTCCTGAAATCTTGTCAAAAGTTGATACCTAGATAATAATCGAGAGGGGAGAAAGTTGTGCAACACAAAGGTATTTTACATATTTTTAAGAACAAAAAAAATATAAATTAGTTTAGTTAATAATTATATAAATTAAAAATATTTCACTGCATTACAATTTTGAAACTTAGACAACGATTTGTTAATGCATGTTTTTGAATATTTATTTATATTCACTGTGTATATTTAATTCCGATAAATCACTTTTGCTTGCATTATTCTTTTGTCTTTGGAGTATAGCGGTGGATCCATGTCTCTTTAACAGTTGTGGAACAACTCTTGAAATCCATTTTATTTTTCTTAAAACGATCTAAACAAGCTTTAGAAATTTTCATTCTTATGCGTTTTTGGTCGACTTTTCATCTTTAGTTCTTCATGCAAAATTAAATGGACTCGATCATTTGAGATGCCCATGATATTAGCTGTTACACGCACTTTTATTCGTCGATTATTGTTGTTGTTGCTGTTTTTGGACGTCCACTACGTGGTTCATCCTCAATGCTTGTACGACCACGTTTAAATTCAGCAACCTAATTCGCGGTATTCGCAAAATTATGCGAATAATACCAGTATCACATTGTAAATTTTCAAAAAGTTTTTCGCAGAATTGTTTCGTTTTAAGTTTTATTCTGCAAAGATCAAAAAATTAATTAAAAAAATATCAAATACATTAAGTTAAATGAAACTGAAAGTGCTGAAAAATATGTGTGGAGCTAAAATAATTGTTAAAAAATTAATTAATTTCATTTCACAAATGTTTTTGTTTGCCAGTGTCATTAACAACAGGTCCTTTTTTGCATTCAAGTGTAAAAGTTCATGGCTTTCCCTTTTTAATTATATTCCTTTTTGTGCAATTTATAATGTTAAGCATTTGCAGAATGCATAAATTGTAAAAACAATAGTAATGAAGGTCAAAAGAATTTTTTTATTCGTATTTGTCTAGACTGCAGATAGACACAGTGAACTTTTTCGCATGCACTTGATTCAATTCAAAATCCACAAGAGTATCATTGCGCTTGCTAACTTTTAACCTCATTACATGCAAAACACATACCTACATATGTATGTATGTACATAGATACAGGCTCATACATACTACATTAAAAATTTTACATAGTATATAAAAACATGATGTGGTTAATGTGTAAATGTGTTTGTGGTAATAATTAAAATGCTTTCTGTCTAAATGTGATTCCCTAACTATGTTTGTATGTATAAATGTTAGATAGTTTATAAGAAAATTAAAAAATTTATATTTTTTTCAAAAACAACGAACAGAACCCATTACAAAAAGGTAATGAATGAATGGGTGGGTGATTGAATGAATGAATGAATGAGTAAAGCTTTACAAACTCATTAAAATCATTTTAAAAGTTCATTAAAATCAAAGAATAACAACAACAAAATTGCAATGAAACGACTGCTTCTTCTCGACAATTGCCTCAATGTCAGGAAAGCCCATTCATTCGAATACAACTACAACAAGTACACACTTTGTAATCATACAATATGTATATGTTTATATACAATGTATATATGTACATATACATATCAACACATCGTTTACCACACATACAAATACGATTACTTATCCATATAGCGAATTAAAGTACAAACAAATTTAACAATACCCCAACAAATTAACAATGCACGTTCACATATACATACAAATGGTATGTAAAATCAACGTGCATATGTAAATATTGTATATATGTATGTATTTCGAAGTCTGTTATACATCCTTATGTATGTATGTATATATCATATACAATGCATGGATGGTATGTACTCGTAGGTATTGTATGAATAAGTTAACTTTGGACTTGCGCATACATAATGGAGGGTTGTTTATAATGGCGTTTTACTTTGGAATATTATTTATTTGTTTCCGTCTCTTTTGCGCTTAATAAATGTTTCCAACAATAAGAGAGCATCCTTTTATGAGTGTTTAAATAATGCACATAATTTTAGTTGCATTGTTATATGCATTTTAAATAAATAACAATAATAATAATATGTATTAATAAATACAGGGTGTTTTGTTAAATATCGATTCTTAATAAATTCATATTTTGTAAAAATTAAAAACTCAAAATTATTTATTTGAAAATGTTTTAAAGCTGAAAGTCCACACCAAGCGTTTACGCGTTTCTCGCTTTCTAAACAACTGTCAAAAAAGTAGAATCAATGTAGTCGTATATTTTAAGTTACACACTTAAAAGCGTAGAAAGCGTTGATGCTTGAAAAGCGAAAAGTTCGTTTACTTTCTACTTTTGAAAGCGTCGTAAACGTCAAAATTAATTTTTTACTAATTGAATTTTTTTAATTTTAACTTATCTATGTTGAAGTTCCAACTGGACTGGTTCTAGTACTAACACTTAAAATAATCTCTATTAGGAAGTAAATTGACAACTTTTAGGCACTCTATGACAATACAAGAATCTACCCAAAAGTAACTTTTAATACTGGACATGAAATTTTATTAAAATTAATTTATGATATTTTTTTACATTATTTTTTAAAACTTATTGATAAAATGTCAACTTTATGCAACAATTACAATAGTTTATAATAACACAGCCAAACACGAAGAATGTTGCCTTAAATTTTTTAGTCAATTTGTTTGTATACATCTTATATAGGGGCTCCAATTCCTGTAACTCACTTTTTTTTTTGAATCAGTTCTAGCTTTCGAGATATTTTTTTTTTTTAATTACGTAGTTACACGATTTTGAGTAACATAACTAAAGAACAGTTTAACCTACTTAATGAAAAGATAAAATCAAAATTTACACACAATATTAACTTTATGCTGCCCTAACATAATATTTACTTCACTCAGTAGTTTTGGAGATATAACCGAATATATGACGAAAAAATATTATTTAAAACAATTTTTTTGTTTTTCAAAAATTCTTAAAAAATAGAGATACATAATAACAAAAGTTCCAATATTTTTATAGCCATGTCCTGCATAAAATGAAATATTTCTTGTTAATATGGACGCAATTGTTTTGGTTTTATTATTAATTTTGTGAAACTACATCGTGGTCTTTGCTTGTTGTTTTACAAAAATTTAAAAACAATCAATCAAAAGTTGTGAATGGATTTTAACAAGATATATATTGTTATATGCGTAACAAATTTTCCTATATGACTAGTGTGATCAACTGGCCCGGAAAATCCAGGGCATGGCCCGGTGTTGGAACCATTGTCCCGGTGACATCCCCCGGATTTTTTTATTTTGAATTTAATTAAATATGTGAACTTGAACAACAAAACAGTCAATTTCATTGAAATTTGGCACAATCGCATCATATTTTAATGGAAATTATTTCTTTTGAATGATTCATTTTAAAATCATGTGCATATGCATATCCCCAGCAAGCCATATGAGTCCGAAAAAAGTCTTTTCTGACACCTTTTCCGGAGCGTTCATGCTCTTTATGAGCCCAAAAAACAATCATTATTGCTCCGAAACCCTTCAGAAAAGAGGGTCATTACATTCGAAAATGGTCCGTCAGAAAGAGCTCTTAGATAATGTCAGAAAAGAGTCTTTTATAAGGGGTTTTTTTTGGGCTCAGAAAGAGCTCTTCATCATGTCAAAAAAGAGTCATTGCAATTTTAAATACAACAAATTTAAAGGTCGCATTTATTATTTTTTTTAATTGTTTTTACTTAAACAAAAAGGGACTTGCTGCTGCACCGAATTGGAAAGATGTAGAAACAACGATCAAATTTATGGTTGAAAATAATTGGTTAAAACCTGAAGACTACAATGTAGAATTGTTTGACGAGTTTGGTTACATATTGAAATTTATTATCCCAGAAAAAATTAGCGAATGGAATAATACTATGCCACGTTCTTCTAAACCACATCAACGTTGGGTGGAATGTTTCAAACATTTTCAAAGTAAGAATGTACCGTACACTCGCTTCGCGCGAATCATTAAATTTATATTTGGTTTGCCAGCAACATCTGCAAGTGTAGAGCGTATATTTTCGTTGATCGCAAAATTATGGACAAAAGAAAAATCGCAACTCAAGCTAGATACTTTAAAACATATGTTATTTCTCAAATATAATTTAAAGGACGAATGCGTTGAATTTTACAATTTTTTTAAAGAATCCCCAACATTGCTGAAGCAAATTTCATCACAGGATAAATACGATTTTAAACAAAAAAGCGACAGAAAATTAAATTCAAATTACTTATAACATTATAATTATCTAAATTTAACTTGAATAATAAAGTTTTTTTCCCATAAAAAATTGCCCGATTTTAAGTTTGAATGTTCCGGATTTTAGTACTTTTTTCGAGAAATGTCACGGTTTCACTAAAAAGTGAGGTGATCACATTATATATGACTTAAGGAAAATAATGGAAACATTGTCGTCTGCTCTATTTTTTTATGAATTTTTCAAAAATAAAAAAATATCTCCGAAAATACTCCATGGAATCAAAATAATGTTAAGGCAGCAAGCATAAGGATAATATTGTAACCGAATTTCGATTTTTATTTTTTTACTGAATAGAATGAAGCGTTTATTAGTTACGTTACTATAAATCGCGTAACTATGTAGTTTTCTTAAAAAATTAAAATATAGTATATAAATGATACAAAAAGTGAATTATAGGCATTGAACCCCAATACTAGATGCATACAAACTGACTAAGAAATCTAAGGCACCAAAAAAAATTTCATTTTGTCGGGCTGTGTAATTATTAGAAAAATGCATTTGCAAGATTCCGGTTCTTACTAATATGTGTTTATATGCATTAAATTTTACATAACCACCCTGTATATAAGGATTATCTTAGTTACAAACAAGATAAATAGAAAGCAACAAATATCAATTGTATACCCACCAATATATGTACTTACATACATATACAGTGGCTCAATGTGAAAATGAGCCAGTAGCTATTGTTTGTTGCAAAAGAAATATAAATACGCGAAATGTTTTAAGTATTTAGTATACATAATTTTAATAAATTTATGATTTTTAAAGTTTAATGTTTTTAAACTTGCTTTAATAAAATATAATGGTGGATATATTATAAATTATTAATGATATAGAGAATGTAATGAATAAATATGTTGTTATTTTAAAGACAAGTCTTGTATATATTGAAATAGAAATAGATTCGGATCCAACAATCTGATGGAGCTTATGTACGATACCAGGATGGTGTCCGTGCTGGCTGTTGCACATATTTTGTCTAATGTCGACGGGACAAAATTAGCATGGGTATTACTAAAAAGTACATTACATATATAAATATGTATAATATATATATAATATATATATATATATATATAATATATATATATATATCATTGCAATTGTCTTCCTTATTAGACATTGTAAAACGATGGCGTAACATATGGACAGACATTCAGTGGTTTTATACAATAGCAAAATATATTTTGTTTAAGCGTTTAAGCAAATCTTCAGCTAAAATTTAAAAATACACAATAAACATTTCAATCATCAACCATCTTAAATCAGGTGTTCCATTTTTACTGTGAACTACTGTATACACAATTATAATTCATATACATACTACATACATTTTCCTATGTAAAAAAGTTCCCGTACATAATAATAATAACTGTGTGTCTCTATTTAGAAGTCGCTCATTTTGTATTGCAACCCCGGCAATTTCCTTTCATATCCTTTTTTCTGATTCAGTTTGACTTTTCAGCTTGTTGCTCATTGACATCGTGCTAACTAACTACTCTTCTACGGGTCGTCCTACATTTGTGTCAGCATCATTGTTTGGTTGATGTTGTCGTCATTTTAAGCAATAACAAAAACAAAAAGAACAGAAAAGCCCGTACCACAATCCAATTGCATTTTATTATTTCCATCAAAGGTTCCTTCTTCTCGTGCTGTTGAAGAATTGTCACCACCGATAATCGTACGTTTTATTTATTTGTACATTTGTTTTTGCATTTTGTTTGATGTTGTTGTGAGTGTTTGTTTGTTTGTGACATTGTTCAATAATCATTATTGTTTCGTGTGTTTATTTCGGTTTCGGAATTATCTGTATTCATTACATTCATCATTATAATCGTCTTTGTGATCGTAATTGTCTCATCATCATCGTCACCAACTTTATAAACATTACAGAATATGTACTTAACTTATCTTTTGTGTTAAATAGTTAAAATAATCCCCATATATTAAAAATAATTGTTCTTTAGTGTGTTGAAATTTTGCTCAATAATTGCCTATAAGATTCAATTAAAAAATAACAAACAACATTCTACGGAGTACATAATACATAGTTACATTACATTATGCCGTTTTAATGAAACAAGAAAAGTGCAATAATTCTGGTCTAATACTATAATCATTTAATTGTTTACACTCTTGTAATCTGGGTAGGTAAACATCACATTTAATTATTATTACATATAAACTTTTTAATAAAGTAAATACAGTTTTTAATTACACTTATATGTCCAAAATGCACGGAATTCGTTCTCGAAATATTGCAAAAACAATTTTGGACCCTGGGACCAAATTACCGCATTCGATATCGAGTAAAATTGATCGTAGTTTTCTTAATTGAGATTATGGCATTCGATATCGAGCAAGAAATTTAGTACATTTTATCATAATTTCGATATCGAAATCATTTTTCGATACGATAGCTCATTCGATCACGAATGCGGTAATTTGGCCCCTGATAAACAAAGAATTTTATTACTAGAAAATATTAGTGGTAAATTTCAAATTGCTACAAAAGATTTATGTATTTAAAGGTTATCGGAAACAAAATGTAACAGAGCAAAGTTTCTCATATATTTTGGACATCATCGGTTTGGTGAATGTCATTCCGTGTGTAACATTGAGAAGTATTCATCTGAGATCCAACATAGTATATATATTCTTGATCCTTATGAAATGCAGCTATGTCCGTCTGCCTGTGTAAAATACTCTCACGTCTAAAATCCGTAACCAAAATTAGCAAAGTTAAAAAAAAACATTCTCCTAAGCAGTTTGATATTAAAAATCAGTAAAATCAGTCCTGTAGAACCGGAGTTATAAATCGAAATCTGAGATATATATATATATATATATATATATTCTATATTCTTCCCGAAATATGGCTAAATGGTACATAAATGTTTCTAAAATGACTATATCAATACAGAATACATCAAAAAAAAATAAATTTCATATAAAATTTAATTACAAAACAATATTTGCTTCTGTTCGGTCCATGGTTAAATTGTCCCATACAAAGTCCACGTCCGAAAATCACTTAAATAGGTATCAATCTGTTATAAATAAGGGTACCGATCCAGATTATGCATTTTGTAAATATGTATATAGATCCATACATGATCATATTTTTGTTTTATAAATTGTTACATTATATACATACTCGTATAAGGTTGATTGAAGATTATGATAAAAATACAAACTTTGTAAAAATGGTAAGAATTGGTAATGGCATCAATTAATTATAAATGGATAAAATTATATATATGTAATTTAAAAACATTTAAAATAAATTATATTATGAGTAAAGTTGTCAATCAGATAATATATAAAATAGTAATAAAATTTGCGCTAAAACTGTATTAAAAATACTGAATAACGATATATCGACAGTTCAATTCCAAACCATGCTATGTCGACTTAGCATGTTTTTAATTTTTTTGCGTTTTTGAATTTAGATTTTTTTCAACTTAAATTCTGTCAAAATTTTGGTTGTGATTGGCTAGTCCAATCAATAGTTATAAACAACAAAGTTTTACCTCATATGGTTTTTTAGATATCGCTTGTAAACTTTAGGAGCTTTTCCTGCAAAACTCATACTTTCGACTTAGCATGTTTTGGAATTGAGCTGTTGATAAGGTCCTAACAACAGCGTTGATTTACGTGGTTGCCTGCTGCCTACAATCAAGCAAGTGAAATCTTTTGATTTCGTTTTTCTAATTCTCGTTATATTTAGTTGGAGGGTATTTAAGATTCGACACAGCCGAATATATCACTCTAACTTGTTTTATTTCAAAAATGAGGCAGTTTCGAATATTTTATATTTTCAAAATATTCGACAAACTGGTCTTTTTTTTATCGGTTAAGCTGTTTAAATAATTAAAAAAAATATAACCTTTTTCTAACTTTTTGTCTTTGTTTTGCCTGCATATAATAGATTTTGACATTTTTTTTCTTATTTTGTAAACGTAAATCAGCTGCTAATTGAAATATATTTTAAAAACTAACAAATATATAACTGAACTGAGCCCGTTTGTAAAAAATAAAAAGTTTTCGTTTAAAGACCGATTCCAACTGATTAGGTCATATTTGCGACGTATATTGTGACATGTGTTCTTTTATAAAGCAATTTTATTAAAAATATTTAGATATCCTTTGAGGTCTCCAAAAAGTCACCATTTTGGAAATACTTTTGAAACATTTTATTCTCATGTAGTAGATCTACGCTCTTTGACGAAAAGTTCAATTGTTAATTAAAAAATAGTATTGAAAATAATTTTAATTGTTCATTATATGTGAAAACATATCACAAAACAAAGGAAACGTGAGCATCCAGTAACATGAACTTCCCAAAAACATGAAAAAAATTTTTAATTAAATTTTGTAAGCTCATTTAAAAATTTTGGGATTCTCCGCAGATGAATTTTGTCGTTTGTTTGTTGTAAACAACTTTGTTGCATGATAAGTAGCTTCTTTTGTAGGTGTAGTTGCTCTTTTCAATAAAAAAAATTACCGTAGTTTAAATTCAGCAAACCTCTATTTTTGATGAATTCAATAACATAATTTAGAAATTAGTGTCTTAGAACTTTTGCAAACCATAGTAGCTATGTAGGATATTAAAATATGTCAGTAACTTACAAAAAGTAGCATCAAAACATGTTTCATAGGTGAAAAATAACGTACATACTTTATTTTAAATTAAATAAAAGATAAGAGACTAAAATATGTTATAGAAAACATGTAATCTAAAACGTGAACACCCTCGGTAAAAATTAGTTCACGTTTCTGCGAGTTTACTGTATAACGAAAACCCGGGTAATCGGATTGTTCAGTTGTAAGCAGCAGCATTTCGGATAAGCAAAATCGTCTTTCAAGGTCTATCGGCTTGAATTCATATGGTACACAATTTCCTTGATCCCAATGATTTTGCAAGCTCTTGTTTTGTTTGACAACAATCTTCATGGACTAATGCCTCCAATTCTTGGTCTTCAAATTTTTTGTACTGGCCTTTTCTTTCATGTCAAACTCACCGCTTCTAAATCGCACAAACCATCTCTCGCACGTCTAGTTTTAATGAAAATTCAAAATCATCAGCATATGTATTGTAACGGGTCCGCCATCTAACGTTTTTTTTTTTTTGCAACTAGTGCTTATTTCGTGAATGGTAACACTTAGCTCTTGTCTGATTTGACAGATAATTAGTTTTATCCTTCCGCTGAACGAATATGGTTGTGTATACGCTTGAACAACGCTGGGAAATATTGCGACATTATTTTGAAAATCATGGTAATGTTGCAGAATGTGTGCGAAAATTGCGTACGGATTTTGGAAGAAGAGAAGCACCGTCAGCTCCGTATGTTCGTTATCTTGTGAAAAAGTGAAAGAAACTGGCATTCTCATCGATAAACCGAAGCGTGAAAAGCCAAAAACAGTGCGTAGAACCGAGAATATTGCTGCTGTGGCAGAAAGTGTGCGTGACGCGCCATCAACATCAATTCACCGCCGTTCTCAACAATTGAACATTTCGGAGACATCATTGAGACGCATTTTGCATAAAGACTTTGTTATGACGCCATACAAAGTCCAATTGGTTCAGGAATTGAAGCCTACTGACCATCCAATGTGTTTTCGTTTCGCTAAGTGGGGCTGCGATCGACTTACAGAAGATGCCGATTTTGCCAAAAAAGTCATCTTTTCAGATGAAGCTCATTTTGATCTTGGCGGGTATGTAAGCAAGCAAAATTGTCGCATTTGGGGCACAGTAAACCCGCACGCATACATTGAAAAGCCGATGCACCCAAAACGAGTCACTGTTTGATGCGGATTTTGGTCCAGAGGCATAATTGGGCCATTTTTTCTTCGAAAATGAGCAAGGAGTGGCGGTTACAGTCAATGGTGATCGTTATCGTGCCATGTTGAACGAATTTTTGTTCACAAAAATTGAAGAGGAGGATATTGGCAACATTTGGTTTCAACAGGACGGCGCTACTTGCCACACAGCCGAAGCTACACTCGATGTTTTGCGCCCTCTTTTTGAAGATTGCATTATCAGCCGCAGAGCTGATGTCGTTTGGCCACCTCAGAGCTGTGATTTGACACCGTTGGAGTATTATTTGTGGGGTGCCGTCAAAGATAAGTGTTACGCCGACAAGCCAGAGACAATTGACGCTTTAAAGGACAATATTCCTGAAGCCATTGGTGAAATACAGCTGCACACAATCAATAATGTGCTTAAAAATTGGACCGATCGTGTAGGCTACTGCATGGCCAGCCGAGGCAGCCATTTGAATGAAATTATTTTCCGTTATTAACCGGAAGGATTGTACTTTCAAATAAAAAAAGAAATTTGAGAAAATATTCAGTAGTTTTTTTATAGCATTTTCAAAAAAAGCTATTTGGCGGTCCCTATATTACCTACATATGTATATATAAGTTATTGTTTTAATTCATTGAAGTTTATGTGACATTATTTTTCTTATAATCTATTCAGATTGTTTCAAATGAGTCCAGATATTTCCCAATAAAAAAAATTCGTGTTTTTTTAAACACTTAAGAGAAAGCAGTAAATGTTTACGAATAAAATATACAAAAAAGATGACAACGAAGAAGAAAAACGAAGCAAAAAAACAAAAAATGAAATTATAGCCTACAGATTTACGTATGACAACGAAAGTCAATTACAAAACGAATATCGCGCTTTTCAGTTACTATGAATTTTTCTTAAGCAAAAACATTCAGATATAATTAAAAAAACACTTTAGGAAAGTACTTTATTTGCATGTTTGATTAGATTAAAAGAAGCGCTTATTGTCAGCAGAAAGTAGTCCTCCAAACCGGGAACACTTCATACAAAAATCATGCATCCCATCAGCAGGTTTGAAGCGATTTGAGGTATGAATTCATACGTAAAACCTGCTCCTTTTGGAGCACATTTTTTACTGGGTTACTCTATTTGCATACAAACGATTTTTTGCAATTTAGAATGAAGTTTTTACTGTTTACTTCCAGCGATTTTCTATATTTTATTATTTTAAAGAATAATTGCTTAATAAAAATCAAATTGGTCAAAATTTATAAATTTACTTTTGTCAGGCTAAATATACTAAATAAATATACTTATGTGAAAACTTCAGATATGTTACGGAATTAAATTTAAATAGCTAAAACAAATATCTAGGATATATTTATAGTAAATGTAACAAATTTCCACTTATATTTTCTGCAAACAATTTTTTTGAAAAATATTTGATTATAGTCCCCATATAAAGTTCACTTCGAAAAATCTCTTATAAAAACCATTATTATACTATGTTTCCACGACGACTTGAATCACCTGCTTCGCCTTCTGAATCATGTTTATGAATCATGCTGTTTACATGACTAATAAACTTGATTCGATTTGACAGTTGTCTTTAATAAACAAACAGAATAAAAAAACAGAATTTACAATTTGTGGAAAATAATTTTTTTTTAATGGACAAACAAAAGTGAGTGGAAATTAGTTAGCTTATTTGAAAAAAAAAAACATACATTCGTACGTATTTACTTTCTTTACTTCCAGCAACAAGAAAATAATTTGCTTTGTTTACAATAATATTTAATTTTTACAGCTAGTGCAGATAAACTTGCGATAAAAATTAGAGAAGAGTGCAATTTTTCGTGCTTCGCAAGTTGATTCAATATGAATCTACATGATTCGCTCTTAAAATTTTGTATGGTGAAGCAAGTTGTTTCACTAATGATTGGGGTGTGAAGCATGAATAGAGAGCGAAGCATGTACCGTGGAAACGTAGTATTACCTTGATATTCAGCACAAATAATTTGCATATACATATAAATAATCGTACAGAATTTCATGATGATTGGCCCGTAATAGGTCATAGTTCCCTTATGAGGACTATTCCCGAAAACTTATTAACCTACATAAACATTCATATCGAACCGAAATTTTACACAAATCAGTTATAAGTATGTAAAAATAATACTATGTATTGACTTTTGAGCTACTTCCGAATAACCACAGAGTATACACAGGTGACAATTTTGACGTTTCAAAAACCCAACATCAGTTTTCTAGGACTTGTTGGTACTTTATGTTACACGCTGCAAAAATATAAACAAAGTGTAAATTCTTGATTATAACTGGAATATGCATAAAATTTTTATAAATGTCGTCATTGATATGAATTCTACTAAACCAAAAATAAATAGAAATTAATACTATGTTTCCACGGTACATGCTTCGCTCTCTATTCCCCAATCATGTGCGAAACAACTTGCTTCACCATACAAAATTTTAAGAGCGAATCAAGTACATAAATTCATATTGAATCTACTTGCGAAGCACGAAAAATTGCACTCTTCTCTAATTTTTATCGCAAGTCTATCTGCACTAGCTGTAAAAATTTAATATTATTGTAAACAAAGCCAATTATTTTCTTGTTGCTGGAAGTAAAGAAAGTAAATATGTACGTACGAATTATGTTTTTTTTTTTTTCAAATAAGCTAACTAATTTCCACTCACTTTTGTTTGACCATTAAAAAAAATTATTTTCCACAAATTGTAAATTCTGTTTTTTTTTTTATTCTGTTTGTTTATTAAAGACAACTGGCAAATAGAATCAAGTTTATTAGTCATGTAAACAGCATGATTCATAAACATGATTCAGAAGGCGAAGCAGGTGATTCAAGTCGCCGTGGAAACATAGTATAAGGTACAATATTTCCTGAAGTTTGCCTAATAATGGGTGATTTGGTGGTGGGTATATAAGAATCGGCACAGCCGAATATAAACTCTTACTTGTTTATTTTAGAAATAAAAAACGAACATTTTCATTATTTAAATTTTTTTGTTAAGGAATTGTACTAATCATAATCTCATAATATGAACCACAATAGATAAACTAAAAATATATAAACAATATATAAACTAAATTAAAATTTATCAGTAGTTCCTTCAAATAATGAAGTAGAAATTAAAAGGAAACATTTACTTTGTACATATCACGTGAAAGAATATGAAAGATAGTTCTAAAAGGTTTTAATTTTAAATCTACAAGTAATATTTGTTTTTGTTTCTTCATAATATTTCAAAGTAGGTCCTTTTATTTGTTCTCTTGTATTGTTGTAAAAGAGAATAATGAATGGATTGTATTGTTTGCAAACATAATAGGTTTGATTTGAAATATTTCATTGTTTTTATAAACTATAAATAAACCAAAACATTACAATAAATGTTTAAAAGATTCATTGATTGAAAAAAAGTAAAATGCTTAAACAGATATCGAAATGTGGCACTGTTTTGTTTGTTTTAAACAAGATTAAAACTAATTAAAACTAAAGCCATTTATGTAAAATTTTTCTTATATAAATTTACTTTTACTACAAAATTTGATGGTAATCCATCCAAATTTATGCAATTCGTACATTTTAAAATAGTGTTAGACAAAGATGAGAGAATTGTAAGTTTTGGGCTCGAATTCAATAATTTACTATAACTCAAAAATTTAATCTTGGTTTAATTTTAGAAAAGTATTTTATAGTAAAAAATTATACGATTTAATGAATGGATGATTAAATTCTTTTCCAAAATTTACCTTTTTTACCAACAATTTGATTTAGAAATTTAAATTATCGCAAATGTATTATTTACAATAATATAGAGATTGAAATTAAGCTGCTTACTTAATTTTACTTTAAATACGATAAACTAAACATATTAGTACTTTTATCCGAGTACTCGTAAAAAAACTGCAGCATCACAATTGTTAAAGAAACATATTTTGTTCCCACATAAAAGAAAGAAATAATGAAATATGGTATTATTAATGAAATTGTATACGATGTTTACTTACTGGCAGGCAACCATCCGTACATATCTACATAATGTTGCCCACGTATACAGACAGTGCTGGAAGAAATAATAAGAACGATACTTCTCAAATTAATTTCTGACAATATTTCATTAATAGAACATGTACATACATACATACATATGTACTCGTATGTCAATTTGAAGCACTTTAGTCTGGTAATGGAAAAACTTAACCAATAACATTACATTATTACTTCTTCAGCAAATAAATACGATTTTATTAATAAGATGCTAGAAAAACCAAAAGACTTTATTCAGAATTATTTATTACTTCCAAAATCAAACCAATCTATCACATAACATTAATATTTGATTGAACCTCCATCCATTTTTAACACTTCTTCGCATCTACGATTCATAGATCCCACATACGAATAATGTGGAACATATTTCGGGAGATATGAAATTTCATTCCTTTTCGATTTTTTCCCACATATCGTTTTGTTTTTAGGTTTATATCCCGCTATTTTAGTTTTTGTGTTCAATAGATTTTATTTTCAGGGATTGTGACCATAGCTGCCAGATTTGACGATTTTTTGTTTCAAAAATAGCAAAGTGACGATTTGTTCATTGAAAATTACGATATACTGAATTATTAAAATTTTCTGTCATTTGTTTGTTTTCTTTTTTTTTTTGGTACCAAATTCTCTCTCTTTTTGAGACAACAACTATTTTTATTTTTTAATATCATAAAAGTTAAGAAGAACTTGACTTATTTCAAAAACAAAACTATGTAAAAGTAGTGTTTTCTTAATTATTGACAATTGTTAAGTTTAAATATAATAATTTCAAATAATATTGAGTCAGGATAGTAGAAATTACTTATTTATCTGTAATTATAAAAAGCAATTTTAAATGCTGAATTCCATGAACTAAAATTTTAGAGGAAATAATTTCTGAATTTCAACGGGGAAATTCTACAAAAACTTCTCCTACTTTAACAAAACGTCGAAAGAATATTCAGCCAAATAAATTTTAATAACAAAAATACGGAATTCTTATTTAAAACTTAATAAACTAAATTGTTTTGACGTTGTAATTTAACCTGAATTAATAAAATAAGCTAAATTCAGATATTCAGTTTTTGTTCAATTCTCTTTTGAACTTGCCATTTCATTCACATACGTCATTTCAATTTTTGTACTTTGTAATGCAAATTAATATGCAAAAGAAAATAAGAAAATTGACTCTTTTGTTCTCGTTTCCCTTCTCATACAAAAATACTTGCCTTGACGAGTCAGAATTGAAAAGTGTGAAAGCGGACTAAGATATTATAAAAATATTACATTTTTTGTGATTTCTTATTTAAAAAGTAAAATTTATGTATATTGATATGTTTTGTACAAGAAACTATATAAACTTGAATTTTTATGATTTCATTTAAATTAAAATTTCAAAATACTATTAGAAATAGTGACTTTTTTATTTTTCCGATTTTTTTTTGAAATGACGATTTTTAAAATTCGAAATGACGATTTTTTCCTTTTTATCTTTTTACTTTTTAAATTAACATGCAAAAAAAAGAAACAAAGGGAAATAAGAAAATTGACTCTTTTGTTCTCTTTTCCCTTCTCATACAAAAATACTTGCCTTGACGAGTCAGAATTGAAAAGTGTTTACTCGATGTAGATGATTGTTATCAAAAAAATAACCCATTTTAAACATTTTGTTCAAAATTCAATCCTTTTAATCCAGCTTCCTGAATATTAATTTTAAAATTGTGCGACTGAAAACAGTTGCAAAGAAATCAATTTTGTGCTCTTCAGATAAATTTCTTTTTTCGTTTCCTCTTGTCTCTGGTTTGAAACAATTCAATTCACTCATATTTTTTCGTTGTTTTCAAGGCTTTAAAATGCTTTGTTTTGCAAGATCCATTATTAAAACTTTTCTGTAATAAAAGCAATTGCAAAATTTTCCATAAAATAAATTCATAATACAAATTCTCCATAAGATCATCTGTAGTTTGACTGTAAGAATTAAAATAATTTATTTATTAAATTAAATTTCGATTTCTTCGACCTTTTTTTTTTTTGATAAAATAAAAAAGTTTTTTCAATTTTAAAATGAAGAAGAAAAAATTCTTCGCGTCATTGAAAGTGAAGAAGGCGAACTTATTATTATTTTCAATACTGTACATACAAATACAGTCGGTTAATGTGATGAGGATTATTTAATTTCATTGTTATGATTTAAACTCCATTCCATTCTATTCTTTCCAATATTTTTACGCTTCATGTGGAAAATATAAATATGAGTTTATTTAATTTGTAAGTTATTAAAAAATAATTTTGATTTCGTTCTTTGAGGGATGTTTTGCTATAATTACGCTCCATTTTTTTATTTTACTTCTTTTATTTTTCTGGTTTATTAATTTTTAAAATTGTATATGTTCTTATTTTTTTAGCTTTGCAAACAATGTATGACCATTACTGAATAAATAAATATGTATGTACATACATATGTATGTATTATTTGGTAAGGGTATATTTCGATATTAGACTTCTGTGAAATTATATTGCTTCTCAGTAATGAGAGTTTTGAATTGCACAAATATTAAGCAACATTTCTATATGATGTGGCATACTGCTGTTTTCGATAGAATTCGCCAATTCCAACACAGATATTTTCGCAAAACTCTTGTAATTAGCTAAATACATAGATAATTAAAAAATATTATCATGATATCTTAAACTCGAACACTAAAATCTTCCTAAATTCAAATAAATTTTTCATTAATGAAGTGCTTTTAAACACATTTTTAAGTGTAGAACATACATTTATTTATACTCTTGTATAGATCCATAAATTTTAATGACGCTAAAATGATGCTCTTATCAAAAATATCTTCTAAAGACATATTCGAGTTTATTCTGAATGAAATTTAAAAGAAACAACTAAGTATTATATTATACTAAAGTAGACAACAAACATAATAAAAATGTATTCAGGTTTTCGAGACGAAGTCTCGGCATGAATACGAAAAAACGGAAGGAAAAAAGGAGGCAACATGTAAAATAAAATAAAAAATGATAATTACAGCAAATTTCGAACCACCAGTAATACTGGTTAAAGGATTGATGTTTGACTGTGGGCTAGCGGGCGCCGCAGTGGTGCAGAGGGTCAGAACGTAAAGAATTCTGATGAGAGAAAGTGGTGTTTCTCGAAACATATGTAAATTCAACCAACAACCCAGGTTCGAATCCTAAGCCAAGAAAAATTATCAATAAAAATTGTAATAATAATTTTCATGTAACAATTCCTACCTTCAGTAAAAAAAATAATTTAATGTAAATTAAATTTAATGAACTCGAGCCTAAATAAAGAAATATCAAAATATACTAAAATAATATAATATTTTATATTGCATAGTTAATTCTCGACACATACATATTTTGTTAAATATGTTACATATTTTGTTAAATATGTTTCACCTTTCTTGTATGTGTTGGGTGTTTTACATTTAGAAGACCCGAAACAGTAAGTTTTCATCCAGTCTCAAACTTTGTCTTTTACAAACTGGTTTTAGTTTTTAACATTTTCATAAAGGACATTTCGAAATACATACATTCTTACAGAACATTACATTTACTTCCATTTGTACGTTATAATCTAAAAGGGCTTTTTTATGCATTTGAAATTTTGAAATCGATATCTTCTGATTTTTATACCTTAAAAATTTCATGTGATGCGTTAATAAATAAAGCACAATCTATTCATTAATAAATTACGCATAAATAAGGCAGTTAGTACTCATTAAAAAGTATGTTGATTAGTAATGTCATTTCTATGCACTTTATATTGTGCATTTTTTATATTTATTTTATCAAAAAAAAAAAAAAAAATCACTTCAGGACAATTAAAAAAAGTAAATCATAATTAAAAATAAATTACATTAATTAATAATTTCAGATACAAATTTATATTACATTTCATTTCTATGTACATATTAAAAAATAAGTAAGAGTGCTATATTCGGCTATGCCGAATCTTATATACCCTTCACCTTTGTTGTGGATGCATAATTATATCGATAAACATCTGTTGATGAATTTGTTCGTAACAATATTAATACACTTTGTGTGATCAACGAAATCTGTTGATGAGTTTGTTTGTAACAATATTAATACACTTTGTGTGATGAACGCCTTCACCTTTGTTGTGGATGCATAATTATATCGATAAACATCTGTTGATAAAATTATTCGTAACAATATTAATACACTTGGCTTTTTTGATGAAATTTTCAGAGGTTGTCTCTGATTTTTGCTCATATCTCCGTTATTTATGGACGGATTTGGCTGATTTTAAATAGCAAACTTCTCGGAAGCATGTCTGACAGAATTATTGAATTCGATCCCGAAGATATCTGGGGACTTCAGAAAATTTATTTCAACAGACAGACAGACGGACATGGCTTAATAGACTCCGCTATCTATAAGGATCCAGAATATATATACTTTATAGGGTCGGAAAATTATATTGTGGAAATTACACACGGAATGACAAACTTATATATACCCTTCTCATGAAGGTGAAGGGTATAAAAATGAAATATACAATCTTCAAAATATTCGACATATGTACACATAAAAGCGAAACATTCAAACTTATGAATTTAAGTTTTTTTTTTTTTTTTTAAGCAATGGCTGCTATCAATTTTAATTAATTCAGATTTTAACTTAATAATTAACAAACACAAACTGCGAAGCTTTTTTTGGCTTGTCTGCAGAAAACACCCAGAGTCTTTGGCGGGAATCGAACCCGCAACCCTCTGACTGATAGTCCGGCACATTATCGCCTAGTCTATCGGGCACTCATATAACATAATATGCAATAACAAATCGATGCCATTTTGTTTAAAATCAAACATTAAAATAATGTTTTAAGCTGTTAAGCTGGGAAGTTTTATAAAGAAATAGAAGAACAGTATCAAAATGCATTGCATTTTTTAATAAAAAGAGTAATTAATGCGATACAAGTGTTATGTAAACCTAGTGCGCAAATACAGGCAAATATTGAAGATATTGCGATAAAGTTTTGTGCAATTGTTTCCAAGGACGAAACCTATTGTAATTGGTTGAAATAGATCCATTATTTCAAATAGCCCCCGTACAAATAATCCGCCCGAAATGGTACCTTTTTATGTGTAGATTCCGACCGAAACTCAAAAAACAGTATACGCTCTAATTCGAAACAAACCGAAAATTAATTTACTATTAATTTCCTAAATAAATATTATTTAAATTTTACAAGAATTTGTATTGTAGACTCCATTAGTATTGTTTTTTCATCTTGAAATTAAGGGCCCGATTATCGTTCACAACACTAAAATGTTGTGTTGTCTCAACTACAACACAACATGAATTTTTCATACGCTTAAGCCGATAAGTGTTGTAAATCGTAATCGCAGTTTACAACATACAACATCAAAATACTTAGCGTTGTGAACGGTAATTATTATATTAAAAACTTGTTAATCGGCAATAAATTTCTTTAAAATGTTTGTATTGAAATAAAAGTCAACACAAATATGTTTCAAATACGATCGGTCCATAATTATATTCCGAAAATCACATGAACATACATAAATTTTTTACAAGTATAGATATCAAGTCATGCATATAAATTGTATGATACTCGGTCCGCTTCTGAGTAACTGCTTTACTATACTTTCTTACTTGATTTATGCTTATATAATCGAAATAGCAGTTTTTATTGAAAATATCCGGGTCATTTCCTTCTTCCCTTAAATATTGTTTTAGTTTTAAGCGATGTATGTTTCAGAAAAATTATGTACAAACTTGTCTCCTACAAATGTAAGTGAAAATCGTGTTGGGAAGTGTAATTTCCGTTTATAATTTTGTTTCAGAGCACTTGTACAGTTGTTAACAAGTCATCGTATGAGTTTTGAATTATTGTAATATTACTTTAATGTTAAAAAGGTTCATAAGCATATACATACTTCATGGATATTCATATAATATACATGTAATTAAGGAATGTTAGCGATTTCTTTTAGTGTCGTTCAAAACATGTGGAACAATATTGATTATGCATTGTCAACAGCTTCAAAACTAACATAAGTTTTATATATGTACATATAAAATATTAAGTAACAAAACATTGCGTTGAAAATAGATTTCCATTTTATTCAAAGTATTTTGGCCTACACTGTACATTATTATTATTATTCATACTCGCATCGTGTATTATGTACAAGTGAAATTGTCAGATCTATGTTTTGCAACATTTAATTTGCGATTTCCTTTGTTATTTTCGCCATCCAAAATGTGGAGCAGTATGTAAATGACATTTTCATCTGTAGTCCCTTTATTACTGCCATGTTTTTTGTTCAACTTGTAGATAATGTCCTCTTTGTTATTGCTAGCCCCCTTCGCACCCATCCTTATAGTGTTCACTTTTCATTGAGTTCTTAAAAACAGTTGCGCGTATGTTAAAATTTTTGCTTGCTCATCGTATTTAACAATCACACTTTGTCACTTACTTTGACTATTTGAACATACATACATATGTATGTACTGTACTTACTTGTATATTACTTACTGTTGTGAATATGCCAACAAAATGTCAACTCACAGTGGAGCTAAAATGACAACAATACATTTATAGTACATACTTTACCTAGCTAAAGCTTTAATTACGAAGTTATATTTTATGGTTTCGCACTTCGGAAAATATATAGTGAAATTTAAGATAACAGGAAAAATTAACACTTCGTAGACTTACAGATTGTTTTTAAATATAACGTGGATGAAAAAAGATACAAATTAAATTTATTAATAAATTATCATCAAGGTTATCTATTGTTACCGTCATTTATTCTTTTATATTGACTAAAGTTACTCCAAAAGTACCGTTACCGAAATATCAAATACAAATTAGCATTACCAATATCTGGTAACTATTACAACTCCTAATGACTCCAAGATAAACCTGAAAAGAGATCCACAATTCCGAAATGATGTTCAGGACATTCAAAGATTATAAATCTTATGTATTAGAACTGAACAAATAATTCCTAATGTCCAAGATTACCAGTTAAGGGCGATGTTCATAACTTGTTCTTACATTGCATTTCGCATTTCCTTCGCGTTCCATTCTCGATTACTCTGGAAAGTAAACATAGCCATGTCTAAATGCTGGCAAACTTTTTGACTGTATTATAATATAAATTATCAGTTTCTGGTTATCCATCCAAGATAAAAATGAATGACAGAATTAACTGAAGCAACTGGCAACGCAACTAAGTTTTGGATGCTTTAGATAATCGATCCACAGAATTTTGGAGTTTTGCACTGAGAACTACAAAACATTCCTCTGACTGACATATAATCTGATAATTATTTTCGGTGTGAGAAATCAATCATTTCAAGACGAGGGTAATCACGCAACTAACATTATCGCCTATGTTCTAAATTCCACTACTAAGTAAAACTGTATTCGTTTTTAATTCCACATATACATTTTCACGACGTTCTAGAAATTGAGTGAAACTTATACTACGATGAACCAAACTTAAAATGTTATTTTACTTTTCAAATCATTTTCGCAAAATTTAGAATACAAACTTAATGAAAATTTCACTTCCACTTCATTTTACAAAAGTAAAACCCAGGTGTATATTATTTCTTGTGCTTTAAGATATATTTGATATAAATTGTCCTTTTTAATGCCCCACAGTGCATTGTGATGTTTTTTTTTCAGTGCTTCTTAGTAACGTTGTTCTATTTATATTTCTGTTGCTGATGTTGATGATGATGTGATGGTTGCTATCTTTTGCTAAATGTTGTTTCTGCCATCATCGGTAAAATTTGTTTGAGTTCATTTTGTTCATGATGTGCACGTTTGTGTTTAATCATAGTAATACATATCGTTACATAAAACGAGAAAAGCCCTTACAAAAAGTTTAATTTACAGAAAATAAGCAAAAAATAAATGTGTTTGAATTGCTTGTGGTTATAAAAGTTTAAAAATTTCAGCACATTTATTTTGCAGATCTTTTTGTGTTTTTAGTGACGATATACTAATGTACAAGTACATATATTTAAGTCCTTTGTTGAGTTGTTGGATTGATAATAGCAATAAAAAAGAACGAATCGTACTCAGTGCGTCAGCTAAACTACTGCAACATACCGAATGTTGTTGTACGATATTTTCATTCTATTCCCCATTTGCCTGTGGATGAGTTCAATGTGTTTTATATAATTTTTTTTATATTTTCAATTTTGTACATAATGGCTGAATAATTGTCCTTCTTTTTTGTTGTACTCGTATGTACGTGTATGTGTGTGTGTGTGTGTATTTTTGCCGCTATTGTATGATAATAGTACGTACTATATCCCGAATATATTGTATTGGTCGATTTCATCCACCAATCAAAATTTGTTTCAAAATGGCCGCACATACCGTTTTCTATTCTTCATCCCTTCCTCAATGAATACCTTTAACAAAACTAAAAAGAAAAAATTGCAAGAAAAGAAATCATCGTCTTTTTACTGTCTCCAATAATCTTCCTTTAATTTGAGTAATTACTTTTTTTTACATCTTCATCTTTTTATTTAAATTCTGTATGACAATAAGATTATTGCAAGTTTATTGCAAACATTCATTCAATTAATGAGAAATCTTTTGTTTCTGCGTAAGTTTTAACTTACTTGTGCATAAAGAACAAATTTATTTAACAAGTTTTGATTTATTTATTTTGGGGGATAACTTGTTCATGAAATAATCAAGGTTAAACTAAAAGTCTAGAATTTTAGTAGTATTGTTATTTAAATATTATTTATTTATTTAAAATTTTATTCAAGTCTTTTCGCAAAATTTTATGCGATTTTGCATCTTTTTTATAATTTTATATATAGTAATTTAAGGAAACTCAATTTAAGCAATTTTATGGTCAGTTTCATTAAAATATTAATATTATATGTTTAACTGAAAAGTACGCTAACTGCCAGTTTGCTTAATGGAGAGTACAGGTCGCAATTTTGAAGATGTTTCGATAAAATTTGGTTCGTGATATTTTTCGGCCCAAGGATGGATGGGATTGAAACTGGTGAAAAGCGGTCCATTATTTCACCTGGCCCCCATACAAATGTACTCCCGAAATTGGGGCTTACCGATCATAAATGTTTGAATTATGCAAGGAACCAAACAAATTTCATCACAAATGAGTGGTAAATGAAGTCAAATCACATCTTCAAATTTTGTGCAGATCGGTCCTTAATTACTCGTAGCTCGTATGTCACTTTAAAGAACATAACTCTCTCAAAAATGTTGGTATCCAAATAATATTTACCGCAAATATATTTCATATGTATACAAATAATACAGTACAATTTTATTATGATCGGTTCATATTTAGTCGTAGCTCCCATATAATGCCCACTTTCGAAATTCACTTTAACGATCATAAATTTCTTAAGAATGTTGGTAATCAAATAAAATTTGACACAAATAAGTTTCTTATATACAGAAATAACACCTAATTTTATAATGGTCGGTCCATTATAAAATTATGGACTCCATAAATGTTTTAAAAATATTAATATCGAGAAAAAGTATAACTTACATAATATATATATTCACAGAAATCATGGCACGCCCATTTCTGAAAATTGTTTTATAAATATACTGGCTGTAGGGTAGTATATGGTCGGTCATGATCGACTATACATTCTTACTTGTTTTTTTTTTTTTTTTTTTGAAAGAGAACAATTAAACCTTCTTTCAATCAATCATGGTTCAAGGTGTATTAAATGGGTCATATAGTTTCGGCGAAATAAAAAAAACATTTGTTAGTTGTAAAATTTACATTTAATATCAAATGTGAAAAATATAATACACGAACAAATAAATAACCATCATAGGATAGTATTGTATTTGTAAAGGATACAACACAAACATACAAATAGTAATCAGCTGCGTTCGTAAGTTCATTTTATTAAATACACCTCGTTTTAGATAACTTAAAAACTTGATAACTTGTGTTAGATAACTTAAAAATAACTTAAATATAATCACAAATTTTATTCTATTACTTATCAAAATAATTTAAAATACATACTATTATTGTACTCGTACAATAAACAAAAGAAATTAAAAAAAAAACTTGTATTTGACTCCATCACTATAAAAATTTGCTTCTTATTAAGAGGTTACATCGGAAAATCATTAAGAGTCACACTGCAGGAAATTCTCTTGGGCACATGTATATGTCCAACCCCTGCCCGCAATGCAGTGCTGCTATGCCGGTGATATGTTGAACTAAATAGGTAACAATTGTTTAAACTTATCTAGCTCTTAAGTCAGAGTTTTTTTTTTTAATTTCAAAAATATTGGTATTTTATATAATTTGTTTTTTATTGTTTTGTTTTAAGTATAGCAAGTTTCATATACGAAATCAAAACTAATTTCATACTCTCAGGATTTTGTGTGGCCTTTTGGATAATGAAAATGTGGTTGGGAATTTTTGTAAGCTACATTCAAAATTACGTTCTGGTATCATTGTATATTTATCCAATATGATCCACTCAGCGAACACATTTGGTATGATGGAAGGCCAAATCCAAAGTAATTAGGACCATGGCACATAAGAAAATCCATTGAGTATTAGAGATACAAATTATAAAGGACGATTTCGAAAGATAAAACTACAAACTTATTCCCAACCTATTTTGAGAATAGAAATATGAGATCTAAACTCTTTATTTATTTTATTTAATTTGTTATAAAAAAATACCTTTCACTCAGCATTTTGGTTGCTCCCAAATTATTTTGATTGCATACTTCATAAACTTTTTCAAAAGTTTCATTAACACTTGTTCTATAAAGGAAATTCATTTAGGGTGTAGAAGTAGAACAAGTAATAATTATTCCATAAACTAATAATACCTTTGCAACTTTATCGTTACTTTAATATTCATGAACTTGAAAATTTTAACCTTTTTATTTGTAAATAAATTGTTAGCTGGTAGGTTTTGTTAGTTTTATTTACTTTGCTGTTCATCACTGAATAATTCGAATATAATTTAAATATATAAAAATTCAAGTTTAAATTTATGTATTTACAGCGGTGGTCAGGTATTTAGGTACAACGCCTGTTGGCATACTAACATGAAATTTTTTGATAATTTTTAAGTCCTACGAAAAATTGTTTAACAAAAATATTTATTTATATATTTATTTATGAAACAAATGAAAAAAATTACACAAAAATATATTCACTTTGTTTTTAAACTGTTAAAAAATCTAAACAAAATTAGCTAAACTTATTTAAAAATATTATAAAAATTAATATATATCTTTTTGGAAGACTTTCAACTAAAGCGCGACATCTTTTAACGGCAATATTATTCCATATCACCTCCACATTTTAAAACAATTCATCAGCATTTTTATTAGTTTTTTTTTCAAAGCTCTATCAACATCTGCCCAAAAATTTTCTATTGGATTCAGATCCGGACTTTGTGCAGGCCAATCTAAAACACCAGGCCAAACGAAAACCACTGATTTGTACTTCTGGTATTATGTCAATAGGATATTATTGTTTAACTTGATTCAAATGCAAACATTTTAGAATTACATAGTAAATAAATATACGTAATTAACGCTACAGTTACACGTTCAAGTATTGCTTTCAAATTTTAAAACAAACCTGTGACGTACAATGCACGCAAATTTAAAGAAACTTTAGCTAGTTTTACACGATAGAAATTTTCTTCAAAATTGCTCTTCAAAATGCTTCAAACTCGTGTAACCTGCAAAATTTCTTCAAAATTTATTTATTTAATAACTATTAATAATAATAACATAAATAATATAAAATTAATAATTAATAAATAATTTATATAATAACATCAAATATATAATTTTTTTAAATAAATTAATTTCTTCATAATAATTATATAAATAATCATTAATAAAGATCTAATAACATGATATTCTTAATTGAATTTAAAATTTTTTTAGTCTAGATTAATAGATATCTATTAATTAATTAAATATATATATATTAATAGATGACCTATTAATCCTTATTGGTATATAGACTAAAAATAAATTTCAATCGTGGAAATCTAGCTTTATTTTCAAAATGTCATCAAGAAAAAATATATTTACAAATACAACATACATATTTATTTAACTTTAATTATTGCTTTTCAATTTCGTGGAATATTATATTATTTATAAAAATGACACAAAAAACCATGACCCCAGAATGTTTATAAAAATTGCAATCAGCTGTTTTCTGTAACTTGAAACACACAATTGAAACGAGAATTTGAAATCAAACTCGTATCAATTTTTAAAAGTATGAATGTGTTAGTGAAAGACTTTGACAGTATTAAAACTTTAAAGGCAAAACTTGATCGTGCAATCCCAAGTAATACTAAGGCAGATGTGATATCATTCGACCACTGAAGCTACCCCCTGATATTTCCTAAATTAAGAAGAATGCTAAGTCCCAATTTATACAAAGCAATTCTTTAAGCTCATGTGATTACCTTTTAGACATCGGGGAGGAGAAGATAAGACGAGTACACACTTGATTGTACTAGCAATTCCTGTTACTCTCTTATTCGTATTATGTGTATGCATATGTATGTACACTCTTAAATAAAAATAAAAATTTAAGCGATAAAATAGTGCTGTGTGAACAACAAAGAAATTTAAAGGAAAAAATTGTATCAATATTTTCAATAAAAATTGCTTCGTGTAAATTGGGACTAATAAACTGGAATAAATAATCATGTGAGCAATTATAATTATCTCATTCATCTTATGTAAATGCGATCAGATGCATTTTTTATATATTTAATTAAATGCTTAATTATATCACCTTGTATTAAATAATATTAATCAAAAATTCAAAAAGTACCGTAAAATAAATAAATTTCAAGTATTAAAAAATGTGTTATGTGTTTTGATTGGGATTTCTTTTTTCGGAATTGGTTGAAACTCTCCATTATTTCATCTAGCTCCAATATGAATGTTCTTCCGAAATAGAACTTTATCGGTCATAAATGTCTCATACAGGTATCCCCACAAATAAGTTCTATAGAAAAATAAATCACACCTACAAATTTTAAAAATAAGGCTCATCACTTCCGAAAATCACTTTAACGATGTTTTGAAAATATTAGTATCCAAATAAAATTAAAATCCAAAACAAATTAGTTTTATTTATACTCGTACATATTCGTATATCATGCCACATAATTTTTTTATGATCGGTAACGATATTGTCTTATAAAATCTGAACAAAAACATAAAAATATCAGGAAATATTTGCTATAAGACAAATTTAGCAGTGAGTTTATAAAAATAAACCACCATAACGCCCAAAAATATTGACCCAACCTTTAAGGATTTCAATAACCTCAGCACTACTATCTTTTAAAGTTAGATTAAAATACATTTATGTATGTATGTATTATTAAATTGAATTTCGTTCGTGTGAATATATTGTTCGAAAAACAAACCATATTGAATTTGGTACCCATACAACAAGCCCCAAAGAATAACTTTATTGTTTACAAAAGTCGTACCAAAGATGTTTTGTGAAAGGCAAAATCAGAAATCAGCGATCCATATAATGCTTCTGTCTAAATAAAATAAAATGAAATATCTTCAATGTATAGATGTGAAGATGAAATTCGCATCAAATAAGTTAGTTGGTTTTGAAGAGCCGAACGTTCACAGAGAAGATGAAATACTGTTTCCTCTTTCTCATGGTCCTGGCAACTGCGGCAGTAAGCACCGCTATAATTCTCGATATGTCCTTTCGTTTCATATTTAGCAGAGATGGGCATAATGCACTATATTTTTAGTGCACTAACAATTTCACTACCAATATTTACTTAGTGGTAGTGCTATTAAAATTTCAATACCACTAAATGGTTAGTGGTAGTGCAATTTGATGTTACCACTACATTTTATTTGTATTTAAAAAAAAATTGAACTATTAAATGTAGTGGTATTTAAAAATAAATTGCACTTTTAAATTTTGTCGTATTGTAAAAAAATCAAAGCAATTTGGTTGAATTATGTAATATAATAGAAAATTAAAGGTATATTTTCAGGCTTTCATTTAAATGTTTACAGTATTTTTTATTTTATTTCCGACTTATTGGCTTTTCTTAAAACAAGCATTTCAAAGTTGCTGTCGCTCAGGTTTTGCCTTCTAGATCGATTGATAATCCCAGCAAAAGAAAACAAACGTTCCACTGGGACTAAAGATGGAAGTGTAAACATTTAAATGAAAGCCTGAAAATATACCTTTAATTTTCTATTATATTACATAATTCAACCAAATTGCTTTGATTTTTTTACAATACGACAAAATTTAAAAGTGCAATTTATTTTTAAATACCACTACATTTAATAGTTCAATTTTTTTTTAAATGCCACTAAAATGTAGTGGTAGTGCAATTCTTTTTTAAATACAAATAAAATGTAGTGGTAGTGCAATTCTTTTTTAAATACAAATAAATAGTTAATGGTAGTGCTATTAAAATTTCACTACCACTAATTATTTGATTTTTAGTGCACTAAAAATATAGTGCAATATGCCCATCTCTGATATTTAGGAACTGCGTACTGCGTTTCTCACTATATATATATATATTATGTCCTGTGGTTCCTAGTAGGAACAAAGGGCCTCACTATATACTGGTCACATATTTCCAGTGGACCTGCATGTGTCCAGATTGCGCCAGCCTTTTGAAAGTAGTGCCTGAAGATTTAACTTTTAATAGTTCAAAGTAGTCCGATTGGGTTCATGTCAGACTTTTAACTTTTAACTATTTATTTTTATATTTTTTAATTAGTTTTATTTAACTTTTAATATTATTTGCTAAGTAATAAATTTTTATTATTCTCTTTAATTTCAGGCCTTGTATTTATTGCCTTCCGATTTGAAAATCTTCCATGCCCTAATATTTTAAATATAAAAGGCTTTAGCGAATTGTAATTGTATGTAATGTCTAATTAACGACTTAAAATTACTAATTTAATTTATAAATAACTACAACTACATAAATATACAATATACATATAATTAATAGTATGTATATAAAAATACACGAAAATATTTAAATATTATTAATTAATAAATAATTAACATCACACATGTAATAATTAAGAAGCAAAGATATATGTACTAATGAAATACAGGAAGTGAAACTAATTTCGAACTAATATTATAATTTAATTATAAACACAACACTAAAACATAAACGCCATTTAAACGAGTCAAAGCGGTCATTTAATTTGAAAAGGAAAATTCAAAAAGCCATTAACATTTCGGTTAAGTGGCATGAGCCATACATCGGGTTACCGAAAATATGATGATAATGAGTGTAGTGGGCCAAGACCACCTGTACCCGGAGAAGAAAGTCGTGTTAGAAAGGTTTGTAACTGAATATATTCAGTTAGATTTTTAAACAGAGAAAGGTAAATTTAATTTATGCATTTATATTCCTTAATAGATGACCGAAGGGGTGGGAGAACATATGCGTAATTCACCACCATCCTATTTGAATTGGGCCCGTACACTCAATCATCTACTTGAAGATCGCGATGGTGTTGAACTTTTTAAAAAGTACGTGGAAGAGGAAGCGCCTGCATATAATGATCATTTAAATTTTTACTTTGCCTGTGAGGGTTTGAAACAACAAATTGACCCAGAAAAAATCAAACAAATTATACAGGCTATTTACAGGTCCGTTATGTAGGAAAATAAAGTTGGATATTGTTATTATTATTATTATTATTTTATTTATTGTATTTATATTTAATTTTTGAATAGATTTTTGCGCAAAAGCACTCTGTCTGTGTCGGAAGATTTGAGACGTAATATTAAGGCTGGACTCAAAAATGAAATACCTCTCAGTCCAAATATATTCGATGAAATGCAAAAACATGTTGAAAATACAATACGGGATAATATTTATCCATCATTTTTATGTTCGGAAATGTACATCCTATATATACAACAAATGTCTGCTGCCCATGAACGTTTTAGCAGTAGTGGCGGCCCAACAACGGGCCTCGCTAGCTGCAGTACTGGTAGCAGTAGTAGTAGCGGTGCTAGTTGTGGTAGTAATAATTGCGGTGGTGGTGCGGCAGCATTAACAGCGGGAGGAGGTGGTGGAGCATGTGCGTTGCCATTTGCAGGCGCTTCCACTAGTAGCGGAAAAGTTAGCAGTTCATTGGGTCCAATTATAAATTTGCCTGCGAGTACTAATGCCGCTATTGGTGCTTCAACTGCTGGTAGTTGCAGTGCTAGTGGCAGCGTGTATGGTCCCTCAACTTCAGCCAGCTCTAGCGGTTCCGTTAGTGCGACAGACACCCTACCTCGCAGCTCAACCTTACCCACCCTACATGAAGATTCGGAATTGTCCTTAAGTGACGACTTCGAAAAACTACGCGTTGAAGGCGGCCGTGTATCAGCTGATATGCCTATGGGTATGCGCTTAACACGCGATTTATTATTGGCTACACAAAAGAGAAGACTGGAAATTCGACCACCTGGGTAAGTGCTATTGATTATCATTCCATCATTAATTTATTGTAGTTTGTGTAAATAAGTATTATTTATATTTAATTTTGTATTTGTGTATCTGTTGTGATTTGTTTAAAGTTTAAGAAAATATAAAAATATGCATACATATATAAAATGTGCTTTATAGTTAAAATTTTACAATATTATATCTGTGGTTATAATAAATCTTCAGTTGAAAATTATAGTTCTACTGCCGTATTTATAAAAAATAAGTAGGTTTGAAGTGTATTTTAGACAAAATTTTCATACAAAATTTTCTTAAAGTACATTTGAAGTCTACGTTAATATATTATCAATATTTTGTTAGTCTCATTTTAAAATTAAAATCCCTAAAATATTTCTTAAATTACAAGTCAATTGAATAACTGTTAAATTAATTTACATAAATATCTTCATAAGTAAGAATGCATTTAAATGAAAATGTTTAATTTTTCGAACTTACGAATATCATTTAGACTAATTACACTATGTTACAAAATTTAAAAAAATATGTATTATACTTACCAAGATAATTAATGTAAGTTTTAAAAATCAGAACAGTTATTTGTGCATAAGTTAAAAATGCGGATTGTTTTTTTTTAAATGTTTAGCTATTTATTTTTAGTTATTTTGAAACATCTGCATAAATATATTCAAAGTATTGAACATTGTTAGATATGACCTTTTCTGATTTTTACGGCAACATATGGATTCCGTGCCTAAAGAACTGATAATCTTTTGCGGTCAAGCACGATTCAAGCCATATTCGGATAGCAGTGTTGCCACCAGAAACATTTAAAATTATACCTAAGATGAGGATAAATTACACCTCATACCAAATTATGTTACATTTTATTGAAAACTTAAAAAAAACACACAAAATTAATTTAAAGGAGATCAAATTAGTCATATTATATTTATATAGTAACTTTAAAAAAATTAGCAAAAATGACATTAAAAACTTAAAATAAATTAATAAAAAAAAAGCTCTACTTTCACATTTGGTTGCCTATATTTATGGAAGGTTCAAATAGTATATTGTCGTTCTTTTATATACCTTCTTTAGTAAATAAAATTCCTACAATGGTTTCAGACAACAGTCTGTTTCTCAAATCATTTGAGAAGCATTTGAAAATGGCACAATAATAATAAAATTTACTACTTTTTCTAACATTGGAAACAAATCTACCACCAAATTATTTTTTAGTTTGAATATCTTTGCCCAATAAACTCCAGGTTCTAAAACACTATGAAAACTCATATTTATCGAAATCTGAGAGCCCATGCTGGTGCCATTCATTATCGAGCTTTTGCATATCTATATTAAACGATGGACATCTTTTCTAAAAAAGAAACAGTGACTTTCGTTGAGAAGACTTTGCTTTCTTTGGATCAACAAAATCTAAAATGGTATAAATTTCGTCACTGAAATCAAATCTTGATTTTATTTGGGTAACTACTTCAAAAACACGTAAAATTAAATATTTTATTTTTAACGTGTATAGAAAAGAGTTGGTAGAAACACAAATTAAAGCAAACTAAGTTAAAACAGATTAAATTTGATCAGTTATGAATTTTATAAAGTTTTTGTTTGAAACCACAAACTCTGTAACAATTACAATTGTACATTGCATATGACATACAAGTAAAACAAACCCGTTTGTTGTATGTTGCACGACCTACAAAACTTAAATGAGAGAAACACCAAATTCGTAATTGTAATTTAGCCAGAAAAGAAGGGTATATGTATGTATAGCTTAAGTGTTAAAAACGAAGAATTTAAAATGAAGAAGAAATTACCAACGCTCAATCCACGACAATAAAAATTACACCTAATTCGTTTAATTGCCCACGAAGTGGCAACGCTGTCTAATACTCTGTTCTGAAGTAAAGCATATTTCAGAGAGAGCGTTCTGCACAACCTTCACACATCCTATACACGTTGAAATCGATGGAACACATTCACCATAAGCTTCAAATTAAAAAGGTGAAGCAAAACTTCCCGCATATGACGTTTGTTTTCAGAGAAGACTTATAACAATCCGAGTTCACAATAATTTAAAATATAAATAAGTAAATATTATATATATTTTTGACTTTACAGCTTTAATATAGCATATCAATATTATTATAAATTTCTTTAAACGTAACGAGGAAAAAAAAGAAAAATATTTATTTGTATGTATATATACAGTGGCTCACTGTTACAAACAAACAACTGTTTGTAAAAAAAAGCTGTTTGAAAAAAGAGAGTTTAGGATTTTATAAAATTAAATAAATTAAGATATTTAGTATTTTGTTGCGTATCTTTTTTGATTCTCAACAGCTTGGAGTCTTTTTGAAATTCATTCAACCAGTTATTTGGTTATATTCTTCCAGTAACGCAGCACTGAGCTGGTCTTTACTAGTACATAATCTATTTTGCATCCGACGTCCGAACTCATTCCATAAATGCTCGATTACGTTAAGGTCTGGACTTTGCGCAGGTGTTTTGAGGACTTTAAGACAATTGTACAACAACCAGTTCTTCGCTATCAGCGATGTGTGCTTCGGGTCATTGTCCTGGTATAATTTAAAGTTATTGACAATCCGCAATTTATGAGCACTTTGTTTATCATTTGCCTTTAAAATATCACGATACATATTTTTATCCATTATGCCTTCCGACACCGGAAGCAGCCATGCAAACCCACACCATCACCGACAAGCCCCTGTTTTCTTACTATTTTTAGGGAAGAACTCCTCATTAGGTTTGCGCCACACATAACACCCGCCATCGGAGCCAAATAAATTGAAATTGCTTTCGTCCGTGAAAAGAACATGTAAATTTTTAAAGCGTTGATAGATATAGTACACAAGTGTTCACTGAAAGTAAATTTTTAAAATCATCTTGCCCGACTTTGAATGTAAAACGAGAAGAATAGAAAAATCTTAAAATTCTCACCCAAAATAGGATCAATATACATATTTTTACAAATTCTAATTGCGAGTTCTAACGAAAATAATTTAATTTCTGTAAATATTTGTGTTAATATGTGCAATTATTATTATTTTTTAAGTTTATATTTTTATTATTATTTTTCTAATGTAATTGTTTTATGAGGACTGTATTTAATTTTTATTACTTTATATATTTTTTTTTGTATTAATTTGTATAATTTTTTATTTTTCTTTTACTTTCATTTTAATCTGCATCTGCACACGTCCAACCACAAAATCCATTGCCATTCACCACAACCTACAACAATGCCACCTGCAAACAATGCACATCCACACACTAAATTAATTAATTAAATTAAATTAAAACATTTAAAAAATAATAAAAACAATTATAATATTACCATGCCTTATTATCCGCAACGCCAAACGTTTACTACAATCAAATGTGTGCTTGAATTTTTATATTTCTTTAATGTACTGTATTATTTCCATTTAATTTTTTAAATTTATAAATTTATTTTAATTTCTTTAATTTTTGTAATAATTTGATGCATGGAATGAATGAAATCCGACTCTCGTTCTCTATCAAACAACCTGTTATTAAATGTACATTTATTAAAAATATCTATAATGCACACAAATCAATGCATGTGAGTGTAGTGCTCATGGTTATGTGTATACAGGGAAAACAAATACCTCCTATGTACCGAATTCCCGTGTAGATTCTGAAAGGGCCAGTGTCAGTTCGGGCGGTAGAACTGATTCTGATACAATGTCTCTTTCAAGCTGTTCTATGTAAGTAATTAACCACTATAAAATGCCTTTAACATAAAAAACACATAGCAGTGGGATAATTCTAATCTAATTTCAAATATTCATTTTACAACTGCCATAAAACATGTAAAGTTTTTTTGGAATAGTTATTTGTTAGTTAAAGTGAATATTACCGAATTTCACTCTTGGTGTAAATCTTGTTTATGTTGTAAATAAAGTGATAGCTATATAGTTATATAACTAGAAGCTGTAGTAAGGCTTTGTGATAAAAAAAATATAACAAAATTGTATGCCAACAAGAGCTATGCCAAAAATATTTATAACAATTATGATTTCATTGGTCCTGAAATCCTAATAATTGTATACACTATAAGAAGATTTATCGCAACTATTGGAAATTTCTCGAACGTAGCACTCCTCGAATGCAGTAGTTTTTAAAATACTTTTGACAAAATGCAGATATTTAAACATCTGTATGCATAAGAATGTCTGGGGATATTATTAGATTTGTACTATCTATAATAAAAAATTTACCAACTTCATTCTCAACTGCAAGTGATTTCTTGTGTTAAAGGCTAATATTTCGAACTCGAAGCGTATAGTTTAAATGTGTCTGCGTTTGTCAAGTGTCTGCAAAAAAATAATAATAATAACGATATTTTGTTATTCTATATTTTAGGGATGGACGCCCATATATTCAACGAAGACATAGCTCTACTGAAACTAAAGCTATACGACAGAGTGCCTTGGCTAATAAGGAAACAAATTCCTTTCAGGTTTGTTTTTGTAGAAATATGGTTTTATAATTAGTATTTCATTATAATCGTTGATTTTTTCTTTAGGTAATACCTCGCACTCAACGTCTTCATTCAAACGAACATCGTCCCTTAAAAGAAAATGAATTAATAGCGTTACTAATACCCAAATTAGAGGAGGTTAAACGTAAACAAGACCTCGAAGATCGAGGCCGAATAGAGGTATTTTTTAATAGCTAATTTGAAAAGAATAAAAATACTAATAATCAAATCATGTCTATTTAAGCATTATCCTGAGGAATCTTTGCCGACTAATGAAAGAATTGCCAGTGATCGTGCGTTTGCACAAGCCATACGTGAAAAATTTGCTATAGACGAAGACAATGATCAGGATATACTTGATCAGCATGTTTCCCGCGTTTGGAATGATCAGACCCCACATCGTTCTCCTGGTACAATGTCACCCTGCCCACCTTTACCATCCAGAAGGCGTACCACAACGCATGACTCAGGCATGTTGAGTGATGGTGCCATGAGTATGAGTAAGTTGTATTTGTATTTTAATGACGGAAGCTAAAAATAATTTAATTAAATCATTGATTCATTGTACTAGGTGGTCATTCAATGAAACACTCAAAATCAATGCCAGATCATAGTTCCTCAGCCAGGAAGCTAACAAACAAATGGCCTTCCATGAATACAGATAGTGGTATAAGCCTATTCTCAGCTGATACTCTAATGAAGTACAAAGACAATAGGTAAATACAAATAAATATTTTTATTTCTAAACAAAAAATTAACAAACGAAAATAAAAACAAATTACAGTTCACGTTCTGGCACGAGTACAGCCTCAAAATTAGAAGAGACAAAAAGAAGACTGGAAGATGAGACCAGACGGTCCCGTCGATACACCCAACAACATATGCTGCCACCAATGCAACAACAACAACCATCAGCCTCATTTAGTAACAGCAGCAGTGGCAGTAGTAGTCTACACCATCAATCGCTCCCGCCTCCATTACCCGCTAAACCCCAAGAGACGACTACAGTTGTATTTTCATTTTGTGATGAAGAATATCCCTATAGAACTAAAATACCCGGTACCCAACCAACACTAAAGCAATTTAAGGACTATTTACCCAAAAAGGGTCATTTTAGGTAAAATCAAATAGAAAAAATATATAAAATTCACATCCCTATCCAGTATTGAAATTATAAAATTTTATTTTTTAGGTTTTTCTTTAAAACACACTGTGAAGATCCCGATAGTCCAGTGATTCAAGAAGAAATTGTCAATGACAACGATATCCTTCCCTTGTTTGAGGGCAAAGTGATGGGTCTCGTTAAACCATCCGATTAATAATAGTGTAAGTTTTAAGTTTTTATACAACATCTGCATGTAACAAAATGATTCAATAGAAGCAACAATACAAACAAAAAAACAACTATAAAACAACTTAAACACTTTATTAATTAATACGATAAGCTTACAAAACTCAAAATATAACGGAAAATCCAAACTGTGTAATAAAACTAAATACATTTGTTTATCATTTTAACATGACTGATAATATTCTATGTACATAGTATGTACCTATAATTATTTGAATTTATTTTTTCTACAAAATGTATTCTATAAATAAATAGTTTTTATTTGTCCCCTCATAGATTTTACATTAAATTTTATATTTTGAGAGAATTTCTTCCAAAACGGTCATATTTTGTACGAATTTTAATCCGTTTTATTTAAAGTGGTAGGCATTTTGACGATTTTCAAATGCCCTTCAGAACATTGCAATTGTAGCTCAGTAATATAAAATTTTACAATAGTTAAATTAGTGTGCTTCTTTTTAATTTCGGTAATTAAGTGGCAAACATAAATCCAGTATGCCTGGATTATATAGGAAGATATAAAAAATTTAAAAACTGAAGTAATTACGGCTGTCACTATTCATACAAATGAACTTTTTCATACAGACAGACTTTTTTATCGATGTCGCAATATTCTTACACCACAAATACTAATATTTAGTATGTGTTTTGGTTGTATGTATATTATATAATCTGAAAGAAAAAATAAAAAAAATTAATAAACGAAAAAGTTATTAAACTTTTACACCCCTTGGTTTCTTTTGGCCCACCCTCTATACAATTCTTGGAATATTGTATTTTCAAGCTACGAGCGCAAAAAGATGCAATCAGCACAACGTAAGTCCGATGCAGTCCCCCGACAATACCGCGAATATAAATGTATAATATTGCATTGAAATTATGCAAAAATAACACAGAAATGTTTACGATTTACCTTTATAAGATGCTAAACTTGAATTTTTCATTTATTAGGAGTAAACGAGAGTATAACTTTGAATTGAAGTTCCGTTTTTGCTGGAATGCTATTGAAATAAAAGCGCCACGCATTCCTTGAAATTTAGGCCCCGTTTACCGTTCACAACACTAATGGTGTTTTCTTTTCTGGCAAAAATGTTACACGTTTTTCCCATTTCGCACCTTTTTTTAATTTTTTGTGTTCTTTTCTGAAAAAATGTCAACACTGCTAAAGTGTAGTGTGTTCTTTTCTATAAATGTCACACTATAAATTTAACTTTTTTTTGTGCTGAAAAAATTTTGGCTGACTTGTGGGATTCATCTTCATCATCTGATGATGATGAAACATTTTATATGATTATGGAAAGAAATCCACAACCGCGAGTGAAATGCTTTGTAGAGAACGTAATTAATGAATACTCTGAAGTTGATGTGCATACATATGTCAAATTTCATAGGACAATATCTTCTACTTCTTATATATGTAATGTATGTTTATATATATAATCTTTATAGTTTAAGAAGAATTTGCGTATTAGTCGGGAAGGTGCCATTGGTCTTTTTGAAAGATATTCATTGTCTTATTTCAAGCGATCTTACCAGGGAGCTATCTGCTTCTTCTTTTTTAACAAAAAAACAAAAACAGCTGTACATGAAAAAAAAGTGTTACACTGTTGTAATTTTATGTTCTATTCTGACCATAAAAAATGCGACATCTTTAAAATGTGGGGTAAACATTATAAAAATGTGCATAATAAAGGTGTAACATTTTATTTCAGAAAAGAACACACCATAAGTATTTTGATATTGTATGTTGTAAACTGCAATATCGATTCACAACTTATCGGCTTAATCATAAATAAATGCATATTGTGTTGTGGTCCGGGCAACACAACATTTTAGTGTTATGGGCGATAATCGGACCCTTAAATGTATGAGTGAAGTATAACATGTGTTACACTTGAATTAAATTAATTTATTTCAATGAGGAATGAATTCTACTATAAATCAGTTACATTGAAGACCTTTAAATAAGGCTTAACAATTAGTTTCTGTGAATGGTTTTATGGTATTTAATGGATGTATTGAAGAGTTTTTTTTTTATTTCTAAATTACGATTTTACTGTTCTTATCAAAACATTTTGTTTTTATACATACATATTTTGATAAAAATCTGTAAAATTTGTTTTTCGTACTTACGAATACTTGGCTTCTCTCTGCTTCAAGCTCAAGTGAAATGGGTAAAATAAGTTTTTACGTATGTATCTGGTATTATTTACTCCTTAATATAAAACGTTTTCTAGATCTGGTCCTTTTTTGTATTTCGAAGACCAGCTTCCTTTTGTTTATTTCGGATCTTGTAGAATATAGAGGAACACATAGCAAATAATTGTGCATTATATTCATTATACTTGTTGTTTACCTTCTACAAAATAATTAATTTATTATAATGTTATTGAAATCATTTCGTTAAGCAAGGAATTTTGTATCATTTATTTTAGGTTGACAACTGCTGTTCTTTCTTTTAAATTTCAACAATAATTTTGCAAAACTTAGCTATTCTATTTACGCTTGAAGAAAGAACATTTTCAGATAGAGAATTTATTAAATTGCTTTAATTTGTTTTTAAAGAACATAATTTAAGTTTTTTTTATATGTTTTATATAATGTATAAAGAAATGTATTTAGTTGATGGATAATAAATAACAAAATGTAAAATATTTAATATAATTTTTTATATTATACAAACACACAAAAAAAAAAATTAAAAGAAAAACGAACATTTTTTATCAACGAATAAAACGAAATCTACTTTATTGATGTTTAGTTAAAAAAAAACTATATTTTTTTTATTCTACGCCGTTTTTTTATAATCAAAAGAAATAAGAATCTATTTATTTTTAGTATTTTCCGTTTTTACTGTTATAATTGTATCTAATTAATTGATTTTTAAAAGCAGTTGAGTATTCTTTATTATTAATTTAACAGTAATCACAATAATAATAATAATAATAATTTAAAGTGTTAACTTAAGGACTGCCTGCAATAAATACAAGAAAGTGTGATTTTTTTAATTTGTTTACTTTAATTTTTCTATATTTTTATAAATAATAGCAGTTTGTTTATAATTTGTATAATTCTCTTAAAATCAAAATTAAATATGATAATAATTTGTTTGCTTTCAGCTCAATATTGTATTGTAATTATAATTTTTGCAAATGTTACTTTGTAATTGGTAGTAATTGTAAAATAAATATATTTTTTACTTACTATAGGACAAAATCCGACTACAATATTTTTTTAAGCAAAATATATATACAAAAACAAAAAAAGAATAAATTCTAATTGCAACAAAAACAACATATACAATAAATTTAATTTAATACATTATACCAACTCATAATCATTATCGACTCAAACTTAACATAGAAAACCATCTAAATCACTCACCATCACCCTACCCAATAAATACATACATACGAATATATATACCTACTTAACCTAACTTAAACCGCAAAGTTCAGACCGTATCGATTCCCAGAATTCTCAGAATTAATTAATTTTTGTATCATATTGAAATTTTTATACATACATATTTAAAAAACCATTACAACACTAAAAAAGAAGATGAGCAAAAGCAAACAACATTCTTCTATCCGCTGTTTATATAGACTTGGTTTATAGGCGAATTATGTATTTAAAAACCACATTAAAACATAACATAATAATTACATACATACATACATACTATGTTAGTTTACACAACAGTAGCAGCAAAAACAGAAAAACAAAACAATATTTAAGTCTGTACAAAACAAATACATTTAAAAAATAAAATTCAGAAAACCGAAGCAAAATAAAATAAATTAATAATTAAAATAAAAATAATAAATAACAAATTTATATGATGATGACGATAATGATGAAAATAATAATGTCATAAATAACAAAAACAAAACATACTATAGGTGTGAAGCTTACAATTACTATTATTCTTATTATTAAATTATTATTATTATTAAAATTATGTACTACTTATTCAGATTATTTAACATTACAAACAAAACTTATTTAATTTATGACAAACAAAATATATAGACATTTAAAATTAATATTATTATTAAAATTATTATTTATAATTTATATTGTATTTACACATGCAACAACAACAACACAAAATATTTTTTACGTAATGATATTTTTTTAAGAGAATTTGCCATCTTAACGTTTATAAAAAAACAACAACAGCAACAACATTACATTTACATAATAATGAATAATTTTATTTAAAATAAAAAGAAATCAAAATAATTTAAATGAAAAAATAGATAAAAAAATAAAAATAAATGTCACTTTTAGTTTTCTTTTTTTTTTTTGGTATAAAAAATATGTATAGATTTACAGACATATGTATAGGTTTCATACGGTCTATAACACTATGTGACAATAAATTGCATCCTTATAATTCTTATGGGAATCTGACAAATCATAGATGGTTATAATTTGGTTGGTATATTTTTTACAGTTTTGACGCAGCAAAGAAAATTTTAAAGTAGTTCAAAGTCCATTTTCGCGACATTTTAAACAATAACATTACATACAATTAATTTAAAATTACTAAATTTTAAAAAATTCAATAATCAATAATAAAGCACTTTAAATATTCCGCTTCAATTTTTAAAATTGTATGAGATTAAAGTATTTTTAAACAAATACACTTGTGTTAATTTTGTTCGTAAAATTTAAAAAATTTATATATTGTGAATTCGATTTTTTTCGAAAATATTATCAAATATCTTTTACAATTCATATAACAAGACATGTGTTTCACCATGAAGATCCTAATGACACACTAATGTAAAAATCATGCATGCTTCACCTAAATCTAGATTTCGACGAATTTCCAACGACGTATATACATATATAATGTATGTATTAGAAATTTGGACCGACAATGGATCAATTCATAAATAATATTTGTTAACAAAAGGTATAATATTGTTAATCGTCAAGAGCTGGAAATTTGAGCACATAACATTTATAGATTACATACTTTAAAATTTCGGGTTTTCGCCCAAAGTAATTTAAAAACATACTTTGCTGATATAGTCAACCAATGGTAGACGCAGCAAAAGTAACAACAAATTTGTAGTAATACAAAAATTTTAATAATAATAATAAAGAAGAATACACACTAGGCCGGGTCGATTTGTGGGGAGGCAAAAAAATCGCCCATGGCTCAGTCAAAATCGTATTCTAGGGATCAAAATAAGAAACTTTGCCGAAGGAACCATACCTCTAAAACGAATTCTACTACCCCCCAACTGTTGACTTTTGCCCCGTACAAACATTTAAAAAAATCATCATTTTGGCACTTTATTTTATTTATTTTTAAATATTATTTTTTAAAAATAAATAAATACCCTTGGCAGGGTAGAAAATGCATTCCAGTGTGCCATTTGTCTAGAAATATTACATTAGAATTGTATTCTTTGAATTATTAAATTAATGAACTCAAGCCAAATATAAATTTTCTCTAATAGTAATTTAAAAACTTAATTATGAAACAAAAATAAATATTTGTATTTCGTATTTGTATTTCATTTACCAAAGACCATTACATGGCCTAGTCCGTTATAACGGACGTTACAAAAACTACTTTGAAACTAACTAAAAAAAATCTAATCTAGTTAGCCTTATGTTGAATAAAAGACTGTTGGTTAATTAGTAATAAACATAAACTTTTATTTCATTTAATGAGGTGTGTCTCTGTTGGCTTGCTACAACTAACTGTAAAAAACGGTTATAAGAATTGTACATAAAAACAATGATGCATGCAGCGTCGCATTTCATGGTGATGCCACATTGACATGTTAATGTTGTAAGATAGGGTTACCCCCTAACACCTTAACTTTTTAAAGTCAATTAGTTGCAATTTTTGTGTGGTGAAGTGATTTTTTTTGCAAAAATATGGAAAATTTTTTAAGAAAAAGTTTGAGGTCTCATGGTAGGTGAGTAAAAATATTTTTTCGTTTTACTGATATTACTATCTAAGTTAAGTTATTATTTACTAATACTATATTATAATTATTTATTTATCAAAACAAAAGTTTTAAAATTTTTATTGTCTATGAGCAATTGAGGATTTTGTGCAACGTCCGTTTAAACGGACATTGCCCAGTGGGGACATTAAATTGTTCAATATTTGAATTTTAATGTTTTGTTTATTATGTGTTATTTCTGTTAAAAATAAGTTTTAAAATTCTGAAATATATTTAAATATTGTATTAATGTTAAAATTTATATAAATACCCAGTAAAAAATAGGATCATCCAAAGAGTAATCCTGGAGCGCTCCTTTGCGAATAATGGATTACTCCATAAAACTCCGAACCTCATAGGATTTTTAACACAGCATGTCCGCAGACACGAGTACTCCTTTTAAGCTCCTTATGGAGTACTCCTTTTGATCTTGATAATGACGACAGAGGGAGTAATCGTTTTTGTCTCCTAAAAGAACATAAAGGGAGTAATCGTTTTTGTCTCCTAAAAGAGCATAAAGGGAGTAATCATTTTTGTCTCCTACAGGGTGGGGCAAAAGTCACGAAGGGGTTCGCCAAAAATCTGCCTTAGGAGCTGCATAGTGACTCGAGCAGTGTGTGCAGTGGCCCCATCTTGTTGGAACCACATCTCTCGATTGTCAGAAAGAGCTGGCCTTAAAAAATTTTGGACCATATCTCGATATCGCTCGCTATTTACCGTTACACCATTTCCATCGTTATCTTCGAAAAGAATATTTGCATTGCAGAATGTGGTCTTCCGCTTCGTGGAAGATCCCTCACTGAGCCTTGTTCCTGAAAACGTGTCACTAAGCGTCGAATCATTGATTCGGATGGTGAATTCCGCACATTAAAATGACGACGATAGGCTCGTTGAGTTTGAATTATTGATCGATGATGTTCAAAATAAAGTTCTATGATTTTGGTTCGCTGGATAACGTTGTAACCTTCCATACCTTACCTTAGCTAATCGTCTACTCAGAGTTTACGTAAGTACCCTTAATCCATCAGAAAATTTGCAATTGCTTGTCAATTACGTTGTTAAAGTATACGCTCCGATTTGGTTCCTAATCAAACAAAAACCGTCTTTTAAAGAAGGAGCCAAACATATTTTTCACCTTATTTTTTACCCGAAAATATCAGATCAGTTGTGGATTCTGTTATCGAAAGAAATGCTTTTTTTGCTCACCCGGAAAATTTACTTATCAGTATGCTGTTTGATGATAGATACCACATTCGGAAAATTTACTTATCAGTATGCTGTTTGATGATAGATACCACATTCGGGAGCTGGCATTGCAAAAAATAATCAAAGCTAGAGAAACTGAAAGTACCACTAAATACAGAGTATTTAAACCAGAGTATTTTACAGCACCGCCGGTTCTTCGGTATATTTCCAATGAGGACCTTCAAAGCATGGTAAAAGATAACAGCTTAGAAATTGATGACTTTCCTTGTCACACACAAGCTGTGGAAAGATGTGTTAAACTGGTAACAGAGGCCTCTCAATGTGTAACTAACGCTGCTTCTAGAGATGGCTTTATTATAAACAGGTTGAAATCACGAGCATTAATGCTAAATTTTGGCCAAAAAAATATGTTTAAATTTTAAGTTTTTGTCACTTATTATAAGTTTTATTTTCTTGTACATTAATTATAAAATATATTAATAAAATAAATTTGTGTCTCCTTTTTTTTACTTTACATAGCATAGGGCTTAGGTTTGTTAAAACGTTTTCAAAAGTAGAGCCCTCAAGATGGCATGTAAATCCACTTTTATTACTTTTTCCGTAATCTGTGTAAAATTACGCAAATTTTGATACCTCTTGCGAAAGTGTAGCTCAAAAAACTATTTTTGTCATTCAAAGACGGGACAGCCTAATGTACAGTTAATAAAATTTCAATCGCATCTATTATGAAATTCGCGAAAAGGCATGATTTTGCAATATCACACAGTGGTTTAGAAACATTTCATTTTGGAAATAATTCTGTATTTTTGGAGCTGTTACAGTCGTAACGAAATTTTACATGGTTGGAGCTGAGGTGTTTTCGAGTTGATTTGCAGTATTTTATATAATATACATATATGTATAGGTTTATAGCAAAATTAAAAAAATAAACCTATAAGACCATCGATATGCATATAGGTTTATAATAAACTTTACATATATGTATATACTGTCAGCGCCAAAACAAAGTGTACAGCAAATAGTTCAAAACTTATAAGTTCATAGATGTTAAAAAGGGATACATTAATAAAACAGCTTTTAGTTTTTTAAAGTGTTTTAAGTAGTAGTTCATTTAAATTAAAAAAAATATTAATTTATTTCTTGTTCATTTTCAAATTACCATTAATTTCAAAAAGGGCTTATTCTACGCGTCAAAAAAATATACACTTAAAATATTTAATTTAAACTAAAAAGTTTCTATAAGACTAATATTTTATTTGCTTGCCCTTAGCTTTTATGATTGCAGCAAGTCGTCTAGGCATTTAATCAACGAAGTTTTTGAGAGGGAATGTTATTTCATTCCTCAGTGATTGCGCGGTTTAGGGACTCTTTGTCATTTATGCTGCGTTTTCGGAACAGCCGGTCGCAATGCTCAATGGGATTCAAGTCTGGTGATTGTGGGGGGTGATCAAGCTGTTTTGGCGTTCTGTAAAGCAACCACTCCTTGACGTTTCGAGCGGTATGCTCAGGATCGTTGTCATGCTGGAAGACCCAAGACGATCCTAAGCATAAATTTTCAACACTCTGCTGCAAATTTTCTTTTAAAATATTAAGGTAATATATGCTATTCATAATACTATCTATGAATACAAGATTACCAACACCACTTGCAGACCACACCATTACAGAACCACCGCCGTTCTTTACGGTCTTGGTAATATTATTTTTTTCGTATGCCTTATTTTTGCACACTTAACTAAATAAACATTTGTCCCAAAATTTGATTTTTCGCAGATATAGTGGCTTTTTCTGGGAACTTTATTATATAGCCCATGTTCATGTTGTGCACAGCGGAGAGTACTGGCTCTTACACTTTCTCCTAATGTTATTGTCCGTTCCTATGCTATTTTTACTGCACTTTTCCAGGCATTAGCCTTAACTCTGCGTACTATTGTCCTCTTCTCCACGCTGGACGAAATATAAGGACATTTTTCATCTTTTTGTACTTATTTGATATTTTATAGAAACATCAGTAAGCTGTTAATTTGTCGTTACAAAAACAGAACATTGAAATAATATGAGAATGTACACGTAAAATAAGGCCTTTTTTGAGATTAATGTGAATTTGAAAATAAAGAAGAAATAAATGAGAATTTTTTTCATTTAAAAAAACTAGAACTTAATACACTTGGAAAAAATAAAAACTGTTTTATAGATGCGTATAAGATATGTATGTAGATAACAGACATGATTCCTTAATTTGGAATACCAGCCGAGTAAGAAGGTTTCTACAAGAAAAGTATAGTTAACGTGATTCGTGGATTCTTGGTAAAACAATTTAAAATAAAATCACTAACATTTAAGCTTCTAGGATATGCTATCTATCTTTTGGAATTATTTTTAATGACACCCTACAGATCAGCGGCTGAACACAGTCTAGAAAGCCGTTACAATTGGATTCATGCAAAAGCCCGAAATATTATAGAGCGAGTACTTGGTGTTCTTAAATCGCGATTTCGATGAATCCTTGGAGCACGTGAATAACACTACGATTTCCCAAAAAGCTACACAAGTTCTTAATGCTCGTGCTGCTGTTCATAATATTTGCATTCATTACAAAACTTCTTTTTCCGGTAATGACGAGGAAATGTTGTTTGAGGAAACTGAAAATTTTAATATCAGTAATGAAAATGACAGCAGATTCCATAGAAGCTTCCAGAATAAGAGACGCAATTAAAAACATTTTTTTAATATAACCTTTATTATTAAGTGAGGCTTCATGCACCACGACCTATGAGATCTTTTGTGCTTTTATTATAACCTTTATATTTTAATTCAACGTGTAAAACATAACTAATAAAAGTTGAAAAAAATTTATTAAAAAATAAAAATTCTCATTAAATAAAACTAACTACATACATATTAGAATTTAGCTGTTCTTCCAATAATTCCAGTTTTTCTTTTTGATTGCTACATAAAGATCCGTTAGTTCCTCCTCTTTTCGTTTGTTCCTTTTATATATGTTAAGGCGTTCTTCTACTTTACAAATTTTTCTCTGATAACGAGAGACGTCTTTTAAATATCCTGTAATACTTTTTAAATGACTGAATTGTTCTTGCTGGATTTATTGTTTGTTGAAGATCGGACCTTTTTTGAAACGGTGGGTATATCGTCATTTACGTTGGCAGCGCCTCAATTTCTTCTTGATTGGCAAAACCTACCACACAAGCTTTTTTACCTTGGATGTCAAGTCCATCCATACTTTCAAGTTGAATTATATATTATGTAACATTACTGCTATATGAGTATGCCTTTAGCTTGTGCAACCATCTGCGTCATGAACTAGAGGTCCAAACGAATTTATTTTTTCTGCAATTCAATGGTTTTATGCCCCTCCGAAAACCCTTAGTATATGCGGAGGTTTTTTCCATTGCGGCAACTAAAATTTCAAATTGGCGTACAGTCGTTATTTTTATTTTTCAAATTATTTTGTTTTAGGCGTTTTAACTTCGATGCTAACAATGGCGACGATAGAAAATGAATGACATTTCAAAAAGTAGAGTACCGATATATTATCAATAAATGCCGACAACACCAACGGCGATATGGCCGATGATCTCAAAAATCTAGGGGAGGGGCTATGCAATACGAGTGAAGACAAATATTCCACATCAGTTGCTACACATAGTAAACACTATTAAGGTAGGATTACACGGGTCAAATATTTGACATGAAATATTTCGAATTAAATACGGGCAAATTTCTTTGAGGTCAAACAATATTTGCCGCTATATTCCACCAGATCAAATATTTGACGAAAACTTGTTTAATCAAACACAGTCAAATAGAATTTATGTCAAACTCAGTCAAAGATGTTTTACACTATATTACACGAAAGAAAATATTTGACTTTGTTTGGTCTTTAAAATTATTTGATCTAGGCTGTTTTTGTTTGACAGACGCAACACTCACTTTTGTTTATATTATTGCGATTTATTTTTTGTTTTTCTGGTAGTCGAATTTTTTTCGTTAATAAATCATAAAAATGAATGATTCTGAAGAAGATATTTTATATACAGTTTGTTTTGGTGCTGCAGCAATTATTGCAATTGAAGAATGTGAAAACAAAAATAAAACCATTCCTCGAAGAAGGAAACGCAGTGTTTGGGTGCGCGATTGGGTGCTTCGCCGTCAACAAGATGGATGTTATGCTAAATTGTTGCGTGAATTTTAGTTGGAAGTTCCAAGTTTATACAAAAATTTTTTACGAATGAATGCATTAGATTTCAATACTTTGTTGTCATTAATTGAGCCGAAAATAAGAAAAAATGATACGGTCATGCGAAATTCAATTTCACCTGGTGAGCGACTTGCAATTACTTTGCGATTCCTCGGAACTGGAGAATCATTCAAGTCATTGCAGTACATATTTAGAATTCATCAGAGCACGATATCTAAAATTGTTCCAGAGGTGTGCAATGCAATCTATCACGAATTGAAGAAGGATTTTTTGAAAGTATAGCATTTCATATTAATGTAATATTTTTTACACAATCATATTTTTGGTTTTATACAGGTACCATCCAATGAACCAATCCAATGAATTTGCATCGTTTCAAGTAGGAAAACATGTTAAAAAAGGAAAGAACAGTTAATCAAAACCAATAAAGAACTGTTCAAGCAAGAACAAAATTCATGTTTTTGTAAACAACAATAAATTAGGTATGAGCGACTTGCGTATGCTTAAATAATATTTACAAAGTTTAATAAAATATTTAAATACAAAGCAAGTGACGCAACACTGAGGAAAAAGGATGAAGTAAATACTAAAATCAATCAAAGTTTTATAAAAATACAATAAAAAATATCATAAATACAATAAACTCACCGCAAAAAATCGATGAAATTAAATTTAATTCCAGAAAGTTCTTTGCTTGCTTTGTTGTATCGTGAAATGTTTGATGTATTTGATCATGTAAAAAAAACTGCATAGGCAAACAAATTATTTGATCAAATAATGCCATTTTGATTGATGGGCAACTTCATGTTTGTATTACACGAGTCAAATATTTGTCACAAAATGATTATGATCAAACACAGTCAAACACATTTGAAGTCAAATATTTCATTTGAAAGTTTTACGACTACACATAAGGTCAAATATTTGATCTATTTTTTGTCAAATATTTGACTCGTGTAATCCTACCTTTAGAATTCAATTTTAATCTGCTTATGATTATATTGATATATTTTTCTGGAGGTTCAGTGGGTTCAGGCCAAAATCAAGCTAACTAGTACAAATATGTTTGAGGCGGTGATCTTAATTTTAAAGTAATTGTTGGTTTAATATTCTATATAATTATGTAAATTCAACACAAATCTTATTTCCACATGAAATAAGCACAAATATTTGCTGATATTTCCAAATAAGCAACCCTCTAAACTAGACGAGGGAATAATAAAACAATATGTTAAAAAGAAACTAACTAACATACATAAATATAAATTTTCCTATTCTTATGCCCCTATTGCGGTTCACAACTTTTTTAATAATTTGGTCGTCTTTCATAAATCGGTATTGCCATTCACAACTTAAATGTAGTTGACTTTTTGGTTGTGCGGCTGATTATTTGGTTGTGTTTAATAGTATTGCGGTTCACCATTTTGGATGAGTTTGGTTGATAAAAACGATAAATATACACAACTGCTTATTAGCAGTTGAGTCTTTGTCGGTTATAGATTTAAATAAAATTTTTAATACATTTCCTTTAAAAAAATAATACAAAAAAGATAAAAAATGGAAAAATCGTAAGTATAGATGTTTTTTCATCTTAATATAATTAATTAAATGATTAATACACATACGCAGGACAGTCAAAATAACAACCAAAGTCCAATTTGAGCGACTTGTGCAGCTGATGGAAAAAATCCAGAACTTGCTAAAGGAAAGCAAAAATTTGAGTGTAAGGAAGCGTGGGAAGGATTTACAATAGAATTGAATAGCTTGGGCCCACCTACAAGAACATCCTTCGAATGGCAACGTGTAAGTATATGCCATCTTAATTATTGTAAACAGACATTTTATTAGAATTTTTACTTCATATAGGTTTGGATTCATTACAAAGCAATTATTAAAAAAAAACTTGCTAATAATAAATAAAACCAACAAGCAGCAGGTGGTGGTCCTTCACAAGAAATTCCGCTTAATGTACTTGAGGATTGCGTGTCCCAGCTGTTATCACTAAATTACCAAGTAGCACCATCTGGACACACTTTCGGCGTTGAAAACGTTGGTCCGTCAACAAGTCAGGCTTTAGAAACTCCTCAAAATCTCGACATGGAACAAATCGTTACAAATGAACCTGAGATAATAAACACACCAGCCAAGAAAAGAAAAAAATCACCAGAACAAGAGCGTCTGGAACTTCTGAGAAAACAATGCGAGACACAAGCTAAACTTTAAAAAAGTATTAAGGATTTGGAGAAAAACAGTTATAAAAATTATGAAATACACAAATTAAGCAAAAGAAAATTGCCTCTATGAAAAATAATACTTATTATACTAACATATTTGTTACTTATTTTGGAAATTTCTTACTTCGCACTGGGTAGTTCAAGAGAATTGGAATCATCACGTATTTTTCTACGTATACGTAGAACATTTTCGTCTTCAAAAAATAAATCCACACTTAAATCCAAGGTGAATTTAAATACTAGGTGACAGCGTAGCGCCAGCTGATTATTCATGGTGAATTTGAAAATGTCAAAAAGTTATATAAAAAAAAACTTTTTGACAGTGACGAAAGTTTTTCATATAGAAAATTGCCTGTTGTTCTTGCCTTGTTGTAATTGTTGTAGCAATGCTGTCACCTGGTATTTAATTTCACCATGCTTAAATCCATTCTTTTTATTTTATAAAAACTTGATTTTTTTGCGTTTTTTTCTTCACTTTACAAATAAAATGCATGGTGTTGCCATTATGAAATCGATATTTCATGTCGGCAACGCCATAACAATTACAACTAAAAATCGTTGTGTTAATACCAAAAAATAATTTGGTTGAGTTAAAGTCGGGTTGACTGACAGACGACCAAACTTAGTTGAATTGAGAACGGCAATAGGGGCATTAATATCAACGAAATAACAACCCAGCATACCATTCTAGGAGCGCTCCGAAAAAGGAGTGAGAAAAGTGTCCAACAAAAGAGCATTTTCGGAGCGCACCGAAAAAAGGAGTCGGAAAAGAGTCTAACTAAAGAGCATTTTCGGAGCGAAAGAAAAATTTACTTGTTACTGTCCTGAGTCGGCACGCAGTACGACTCAGAAATTCCACTTAATTATGTGCGTACCAAAGCGTTATTGTCCTGTTATTTGTGCTTTGAACAAAAAAAAACATAGCTGTACCACACAAGAATAATAAAAACAAGATTACACAGAGCCCAAAAAACCCTCATAAAAGACTCTTTTCTGACATTATCTAAGAGCTCTTTCTGACGGACCATTTTCGAAAGTAATGACCGTCTTTTCTGAAGGTTTTCGGAGCAATTATGATTGTTTTTTGGGCTCATAAAGAGCCTTAACACTCCGAAAAAGGTGTCAGAAAAGCCTCTTTTCGGACTCATATGGCTTGCTAGGAATTACTACTCAGATAGACTCTTTAATAAAACAGTTTAATACAAATGTAAAATTGGTTATAGAAGTTTCTGTACGAAAAAGAAAATTTTCAACCCCCAACAAACCATTAATTAATAATATAAAAATAAAGATAGAAACAAAAGAAAAGATTTAGACTTACTTTTTAAGAAAAAAATTAAAACAACTCAATTTCTTGTGCTCAACGAATAATCGGACAAAGCAAAGTAACTATTTTTTACTCTAGCAAGTTTGTTTATTCCACAATCAAGTTTGTGTCTTAAGTCTTATCTAAGCGAACGTTATCGTTCGAGATGTCTGAACAGGCTATATGAAAATACAAAAATCTAACATTTAATATTTTGTAGCATATTCTTTGCACTCCTGTGTTTAGGATCTTGATAAAGAGCAAAGTTGTTCTCGATTCACAAATTTTTCTGCACTTTGCTTTTGGCTTCAAAATGTCGAAGTAGACAAATTTGTATATTTTACCATCTATAAAATGTAAATTGCCTACTCCAGCACTAGACATGAGACCCAAACTATGACAGAGCCTCTTCCGTGCTTAACTGTGGATTTTGTATTTTGATGGTTAAATTCGCAATTTGGTTTACGGCACACAAATTGTTTTCGTCAGATAAACTTGCTTTCGTCAGTGAACAAAACCTTAAAATAATGTAACTTTCAATGGAAACATTTAGGTATGTGATGGAAATCGAAAACGAAAAAAAAACAGTTTTATCCCACAAAATATAAAGATAATTTGCTATTAAAGAGAATCTTAAAAAAAAATTAATTAGAAATACTTTAAAATGGACTTCAAAAAGTCACTCCTTTTCGATTTCCATCACATACCTGATTTTAGAGTATATTTCGTGGAAACTAATATACTCTGGCGAACTTTTCGGTTTTTATTTTTAGCGGTTATAAATAGGTTTTTTCTGGTAGTTCTTTCATAGTAATCGTACTTATGTAATGTATTGCTAACAATGTTCAGACAAAGATTTTTTCCAGTGTGGGATTTTAATATTTTAAGATCTTTTGAGTTTTAAAAAAGCTCTTGATTGCTTTAACAATTGAACGTTCTTCTCTTTCATTTAATATTTTACCTTGACCTTCTCTGCTTTTATTTGCCAGTCTAAATTCATTATGGAACCTTTTTATAATATCATGAGCAGTAGATTTACTTTTTCCAGCCAATTCGGCAATTTCTCTCACAGTTTTACCTTCTAAATTTAATTTGACTATTAATTGTCTTTTTTCGACAGTTATCTGTTTACCACTTGGAGCAATTTTCGCTTAAAAAGTTATGGGCCGATTACGTATGGCAACCGAACATCATTGGAATTGACTGTTGCCAAAAGCATATTTCAGATAGCAACTTTCAGCTGTTAACTTCAGTTGCCGAACATGGCAACCGAAAGTTTGTGGTTGCTTTGATTTTATTTTAATTGGTAAACTTTAAATGTTAGTATGTAATTTTGTTGTTAAATTTTTATTTGTTTTGTTTTCTACTCGAAAATTCGAAAAAAATATTAAAAACGAAAGTTACCCTATTGACAACCCAACTTCAGTTTAGTTGCTATACATAATCGATCCATAATGTTTTCCGCACTTCTAACAATTTAGAAATGAATATGACATAAAAATCCAGTCTTGATTTTAGTATTTGAAAAATAACGGCATTAAATGTTAGATTTTTGTATTTTCGAAAAAGAGCACAAGAAATTGAGTTGTATTTTTTTTTTTGTTTTTGATATTATTATTCATAGATAAAGTTAGGTATAGCGTAAATAAAAACTAAAAAAACAAAACCTTACGTACATTTTGTCTTTGCTCAGAGCATATTTAGATCAGTAAAACACTTGTCCGAATATGCGCTGGAGCCACTGTATATTGTTGGGCGGATAGACTAGTTCCGACGCGTATCCTTTCCAAACTTGATACGAAACAATCGAAAAACGTATTATGTACTTATTTTTATTTTAATACATTTTTTAATGTAATGTAACATAGTACAATAAAATTAGACTTAATGCTAAAATTTATAAATTAAAGTCATAATTAAAAAATATGTATATTATTCCAATTAATAATGCAAATATAATCATTTAATATTCTCCGCAAATTAGGTTGAATGACACCTAATTTAATTTATTTAAATGCCACACCATGGACATTCTCCAGATGATATTCCAAGTTATGTTGGACACTAAATATTTGACCACAAATATGACAGGGCTTCCGCGGTTCATTCGTCACAACTTCATATTGCGAAAAGTTTGCAATGGTCAATGACTTTAATATTACATCGTGCTCCTTTTCCATATGCTTGTTGAGGTGATCTTTTGTTGAAAATGGTTGGTCACAGATAATGCAACTAAATTTGGGAATTGCTGGTGTGGTAGAAATTGTTTGCGAATTTGTTGGCTGCAGATTCGTTTGAATGTAGTCTACCTGATTTTGATTATAGGACTGATGATGATCTGTATCAACTTGATAATGATTTTCATGCTGCTGTTGTTGTTGATATTGTAAACCTGTAGGAGGTGCTTGAATCCCCGCTTCTGGATGAGTTCGTTTATGTACCTTTAATGTATATTTCTCGGTGAAGGTCTTACCACAATATTCACAACTGTAACGTGGACGATCTGCTCTATGTGTGACCATATGATGACGGAAAGTTCTTTTCGTCTTAAATATTTGATTGCATACTTCGCAACGCAACGGCTTTTCTTCCGCTTCATGTTGTAGCTTATGATTGTAGAGGACAGTCGTTTGCGAGAAACATAAACCGCATTTGTCACATTGATACTTCTTTGTATCCAAGTGCACTTCCATGTGACGTATAGTGCTGATTTTGGTTGTAAATTCCTTGCCACAGAATCTGCATTGATTTTCATTTTTACCTTCGTGAATATTCATATGTAACATTACGTAGTCCTCGTTGCGATGACTAAACGAACAAACATTACAGCTGAATTTTTTATGAGCCTGTACTACATGTCTTTGTAAACGTGCTCTGCTCTTGAAACGCATTGCACACAAATTACATTGAATTTGTTCAGATAAGTAGGATTGAACTCTATTAAGAGCTTGCGATTCAGAATGAACCGCCTGAGTTATTTGATGATGGTCAATTTCTCGTTTGCGTTTATGGGAACTGTTACCACCTATAACGTCAAAAATTGTTTCAGATATTTCATGATCACTAACGTTAGCATCTTCAAAAAAGCGGTCATCATTTAATTCAGCCATGTTATCCATTTCTTGAATGCATTCTTCTTCGATGTCACTTTCAAAACTAGTTGCTGCCTTTTCCACCAACATTGAAAGGTTCCTTTGTTTACGAGTTACATTCACAAGATTTGAGTCGTAATCGGCTATTTGGATATAGCACTTGCGGCACAGCCATTCTCCGCTAGACAGATGCAATTCAAATTTACCTAAACGGGCCAAATGCAAAAGTACTGTTCGAACACTTTTCTTGGAGGCCGGGCACTGTGTAGCGTCTATGCTCTTGTGCAACTTATCGCTGCTGTTCTTTTTACGGCACAGAAAACATCGTATAAATTCTTGTTCAATGCCAGACATACTTATTATGCGATTTGTATTTTTTGTCACAAAAAATACTTTTATTTAAAATAATGAACAAAAGTTTTGTTTATGAATTTCCGTAAGAGAATAAAAATAGTTTTAGTACATTAAAGATAACACCATATAGGTGGCGTTCTCAGAGCTGATTATATATTTTTGTTAATTTGTTGTGTGCTCAAACTGTCAAATTTACTTGTGATTTATGTTTCACAAAAGCAAGAAACCTGCAAATAACATTAAGATTTTGACAGATTTTGCACTTTGTAACACGACATGTTAAAATGTCACCACCTTATTAAGTGTGACCTAAGTATAATATTGTTCTAAAATTAAACTAAAACAGAGCTGTCATATCATGGTGTAAATATTGAAGGTGAGTGCAGTAGCACAGCTGACTGACTTTGATTACAATTTACTTATGTCAAAAGTAATACTTTTTCAAGTGTTTTTGGCAGTAGTACATTATTTTACACAAACAAAATGACTCTTGTTTTTGTATTGTGTTGTATTTGTTGCCGATTTGCACTCACCTTGTATATTTGCACCATGGTACAAATGTTTGAGAATAGTTGTATATAAACTGAAAGAAAAGTTCTTGTTTATAAAATCTAGTAGATTTAAAAAAAAATCTTAAAATCTGGCGTTTACACTACTACTTTTTGACATATTGTTGGATTTTATTTTCATAATAAAAACAGCTGGGGCCAAATTACCGCATTCGATATCGGATAAAATTTATCGTAATTTTCTTATTTGAGATTATAGCACTCGATATTTAACAAGAAATTTAGTACATTTTATTATAATTTCGATATCGAAATCATTTTTCGATACGATAGCTCATTCGATCACGAATGCGGTAATTTGGCCCCTGATTGAAAAAGAAAATAAATTATATTGTAAACTTTTAGTAACAAAAATGGAGAGACAAAAACAAATTTTATTATATTTTACATCCTGATCTGAAAAAAAAACAATCGGAATTAACATTTTTGAGTAAAAAAACAGCAGCATTTGTTAAACATAAGGTTTCACAAACTTCTGCAAATGTAGTACACGCAATTATTATATAAAAGGTTGGAATGGACACACGTAAGTATGGGAAATAAATGGCTATTCCTTCTACATCCTCGAAGCTCTTCAATGTGATATCCCCAAAGTGTTATTAAAAGAGCCTCTTCATTGGTATTCCACTACTTCTTCTTTTTGTTGGTACGTTTTCTGTGAATTGAGCTCGCTTGTAGCATTACAGTTTATGTTAATATAATAATTTACATACCCCTTATTTATTATTGGCTTATCCATTTACACAAATGTTTATTTATTTAATATACGGTGTAGTTTGCCGCAAATTTATTTTATATCCCGCTCTTTTTATTATTTTTTTTTTAAATTTATTTTTGTGGAACTGTCAAATATTTCTTGTTCAGTGCTGTAATACTTTAGTATGAAGTTCAGAGTTGTATTGCAGGATTTTGTGAGATTTTGCCAAAATCTCGTGACGAACTAAATTTTGTTTTGTATGGGAAATCTAGTAGAAATGAACAAGATTTCGATCAAAATCCCTTAAGTACTAGAATTTGCGTAGGTGTAAATATAGTATTATATGGTGTTCACACATGCATTTTTATTTGAAATTTTTTAATTAACACCTAATTGAATTCAATTATCCATACAAAATTTCAATTAAGGTTATTGCTTTATTAAGAGTTAATTTTTCTAATAATTGTTAAAATTAAAAATACAACCCTGTCATAAGTAATAACTAAAATGGTAGTTGATTCGCTTTTAAATTAATAAAGAATATTTTTAGGCTGAAAATTATAATATTACAACCAAATACAGACGTTCCTTAAGGCTTCACTTTGGCAGCTTTGAAGACTTCTACACTGGGTATCACTCAACGAAAGTGTTCACACTGGTGCAGCGTCGCGTGTTAAAGATCAACTTTTCGGGTGGTTCACTGTCGGAATTTGTTAGTAAAAGTTCGTCATTTTGTTTGTAATTTCTCCAACATTCATTTCCGAACCTTTAAAGTACATATATACATATATTCCAGACCCTTATAGATTAAGTTGCTGTTTTTGTAAAACACGTCGGCACTGGCTCTTTTGTGGACTTTTAGAGTACAAATATTTTAATCAAACTCCTAGGGATAGTATTGCCTTTCATTATTCGAACTATGTGGCGGTCATCTACACGATGTTTTAGTATTACATCAGCGAGTTTTGGTTTTTATACCCTACACCTTCATGAGAAGGGTATAAATAAGTTTGTCTTTCCGTTTGTAATTTCTGGATCCTTATTAAGCCATGTTCGTCTGTCTGTCTGTCTGGATGTTGAAATCAATTTTCTGAAGTCCCCAGATATCTTCGGGATCCAAATCTTCAATAATTCTGTCAGACATGCTTTCGAGAAGTTTCCTATTTAAAATCAGCAAAATCCGTCCATAAAAAACGGAGATATGAGCAAAAATCCGAGACAACCTCTGAAAATTTCATCAAAAAAACTTAGAGAAGTATTAATATTGCTCATCAACAGATGGCGTTGATCACACAAAGTGTTCGAAAACTTTAAATGTGTTCTTAAACCGTAATATAAGTGTGTAAAAACACAGTGTGTTAACAGATGGCGTTGATCACACAAAGTGTTCGAAAACTTTAAGTATGTTCTTAAACCGTAATATATGTGTGCAAAAAGTGTTTGAAAACTTTAAGTGTGTTCTTAAACCGTAATATAAATTATGCATCCACAACAAAGGTGAAGGGTATATAAGATTCGGCATAGTCGAATATAGCACTCTTACTTGTTTTATATGAAAAGTAGGGGTTTTCCCGGGATTTACCGTCCCGGGAATTTCAATTATTATGGTTTCCCGTTTCCCGGGAGTTTTTTGCGGGATTCCGGGAAATACAAAAACTGGCAACTCGCTCCCTATACTTAAAAAAGGAGTTAAAATTTGTTGAAGGAAGCGGTCAAAGAACTCAAAATATTGAATACATGTTTAATGCACTCCTAGCTATTTGTCCATCTTCGGTAGAAAGTGAACGAGTTTTTTTTTAGTAAAGCGGGCAATTTGTAAATAAAATCAGAAATAGACTTTCTGACGACTCAATAAACGTTTTGAGTGTGTTAAAAAGTTATTTCCTAAGCCGTTAAAATTTTAGTACATTTATTTAAAATATATTATATATTTTATGAATTAAATTTTAAATTTTTTGATCTCATATCTTGAGTACCTGAATTTGTTTTTTCTACTATTTTTTTTATGAATTAAATTGTTATGTTTATGTTTCTTTTTTATCTAGTATCTAGAACATAATAATAATTTATTTACATTTAAAAGCGTAATGTAATAATTCAAGTTCCTCTTTCAATTAAAACTAATTTTTGTAGTATTTAAGTGTTTTTTAACTTGTTCTTTCCCTCACGATTTTTAATAAAAGATTTTTCATAAATAAAGACAAATTTACGTTTTATTTTTTCTATGGAGCGGGATCCCGAAACAAAAAACTGCGGGAAAAAAACTCTATGATAAGTTTTCTCTTGATTTTAAAGATTTTAATTAATTCGCGTTTGCTACAGAGTTTTCAGAGTCCCACTATTACAAAATTAAAACAAAATATCCTTCCGAATGTCTTACATTTGATGTTCATTTGGTCTATCTCAACTTTTGGTAGGCCGATTTTATTTTTTTAAATATGTAGTAATTTTTTGATATAGGTATTGATTTATCATTAATGTTTGTAAGTTAAGCTAGATTAACACGATTGAAATTTTCTTCAAAATTGCTCTTCAAAATGCTTCAATCTCGTGTAAACAGCAAACATTTTTAAAAATGTATTTATTTAATAGTTATTAATAGTTATTAAATAAATACATTTTATTGGTGGGCCTCGGATACAGAGGAACGTAACAATATTGACTCCGCTATCTACAACAATCCATAATATACACACATACATATCGTTGGTCTCATGTAGAAAGGCCCTAACTCGCTATTTTTTCGAAATTAGTTTTTTTGCGATTCCAATGCATTTAACGCAAATACACCTCCTCACAAAAATTTATTGCAATAGTGTAAAAAATAACGCTTTTATAAGCAGTTGTACAAAAAAAGTTACATGTTGAATATTACAGTTTCTATTATGTTTTTACCTTCTCCTTTAAAGTTTCAAATATGCGAGTTAGGGCCTTTCTACATGAGACCATCGATATATACTTTATGGGAATGCAAATTAAAATTGTTTTCGATCGTTGTATGGTCGAACGAATAAGATAAACGTTTCTATGGACATACTGTAATATACTATACAAATGTGCATACATATGTCTATGAATATACACTGTGTCAAATGACTTGATCACTTTTTATAATTTGCTAATGTTTTACCGTTACTTTATATTTTAAAAATTTTAAATTTAATCTCTGACTTATCTAACAATATAACAAATATCAATAAAAAACGCAAATCCTTTTCTAATTTTCTTTGTTTTACGAAACATTTATAAGGCTGACTTTTTAACAACAATATGTGCAAAGTTGCAAAAAATATTGTATTATTTTTACGATTGCTTTTATTATTATGGTGAAAAAATTTAAAGTTTTATTAGTCCGTGTCATTGTGTGTCCTGATTATTATTTTTTCAGATGCATCCTTAGTGTTCAATAGTTTTGTCTTGAGAATGCACCGTTTTTATTCAATTTCTGCGTTCAAATTGCCTTATATTTACATTAAAAGCTCTATACTGCGTATTTTTAGCGAAGTGTTTTATATAAAGATCAAACTGTTTGTATACAAATCTTCCACATTAATCAGTATATTTTTACGGCCAAAATATTGGACGTCAATATTAAAATTTTTATTTTTTATTCGAAACTAGTTTAAAAATAAAATAAAAAAATTATTAATCCTAAGCCAAGAAAAATTATCAATAAATTTTAATAATAATTTTCATGTAAGAATTCCTACCTTCAGTAAAAATAATTTAATGTAAATTAAATTTAATGAACTCGAGCCTAAATAAAGAAATATCAAAGATTAAAAAATTATTTTTATTGAATTTACAACATTTTGTCATAAGTTTTATACAAAATCTTTTCCGTTTTAATTCGGGCTAAAATAAAAGGATGAAGGAGTTAGGATGATATTTTTAGAGAAACATTGCCTTATAAGATCAGAATAGCAATTAAGTGGGCTTTTAAAAACCTTTTATACCATAAATAGATTTTGTAACGCTGTTATATTATCTTTTATTCATCACCGATGACAAATTTACATTTTAAGCATTTGATGTGGTGCATACAAAAATATAATAATAATGCCACTAGTAGAAAGCGTGCTTTAAATGATGATCTAAACAATTTTTTTTCTCCAAAGTAAATAAATTTTTTAAAAAAATTATATTCAGCCCAATCATAAAATAAAAATTCCGCGGGAGTTTTTCCCCTTTTCCAATTTTTCCTATTCAAATTCAATGTTAAAAAAATAAAGAGGGGAAAAAAAACTCCCGCGGACTTTTTATTCATGATTGGACTGATTGATATCGAAATTTTCAATCTCTGGTAGAGTTGAATTTATACATATTTTTTTCCAAATTTTCCCGTACTCAGAATTAATTGGCATTCCTAAAAAATCTACTAACACTTTCAGGTAACTATTAATTTAATAATATCTTTTAGAATAGGAAAGTTTCAACCGTTATATTTGAGTTTGAAAATCGTAGATTGTTGAACAAATTATTTCACAATTAGTAAACATTTCAAATTTAAATAGTGTATGAGTACATTGTTTAATCCAAATTTGTTACGTCTTTTGCTTATAATGTGTAACATCCGAATTACCACTGAAAATGTTGTGCTAATAAAGAAACATATAATCAACGATGAACATTTGTCCTATTAACAGGAAAAAATTGTTTTCTAATAAAAAAATTTAATGGTTGTATAAAGCTACACTACAACACAATTATATCGGTTTAATTAAAAAGAATATACCCACCACCAGTAGTGTGATCTATGCACATTTGAAACTAATTTCTGTTACATTTTATATCGATAATGATATTTATACAGATTATTTTATTTTTCAGAGCCCTTACATGGGAGTTATCACCTAATATGGGACAATCGCCATAAAATATTGTACAGTAATTTCTATGTATTCGAGGCTTATTTTGGATGAATTTCATCTCAAAAACGATATCTAAAAAAATTTTCCAAAATATTCCAGTTATTTTCGGAAGTGAATCTTACATGGAAGGTCTGGCGAATTAGGGTTTGACTTTCAATCTAATAGTATAATTTTGCATATAATAGTATAATTTTTGCATATAACTGGTCTGTGTAAAATTTCGGTTTGTTATCGTTATTTATAAGATTTATGGGAGCTATGACATATTATGCTTGATCATAATGAAATTCGGTAGGAAGATTCATATTCAAAATTTAAACTTGAAAATGATGTTTAAAATATACACAAGGGCGATGCTCAAATGTATTAGTATACTTTTAAATACAACGATTCCAGACGCTGAGGACAATATACACACTGTTAGGAGTACATGGGAGCAGAATAAAATTGATGTGTTGAAATGTTTAATTTCCGTATCTCAGTTGGATTGAGAACCTATGGAATGATGTAGCCCAACATATAACGGCAGTAAGACTCAAGAATTTGGCAGATTTGTGGAATAAAATTCAAAATGCTTGGTACGTTATTCCAAAATAGCGCTGTATGGCTCTGGTGGAGAGTATACTACGAAAATATATAGCTGTTATTAAAAACAGAGGAATCCTACTAAATATTTTATTCTAGAAAGAAAACCACCGAAATGGAACAAATTAATAAAACATAAATTGGAGTGGCGTGATCTTAGGGTGGCATTAAACACGTTTGAAAAATAAAGGGTTTTTAAAAATAACAAACAACAGAATATATATGTTTTAATTTAATGTAAGGTGTGCTGATCTTATGTCCACCAACTTCATACTGGGGGGTTACTCTTCATTGCGATGCGAAAGCAATTTCGATGCGTAAGAGTATCAATTTGTACGCTTATCGCATCGAATTTGCTTTCGTATCGCAATAGAGAGTAACCCCCTGATGTTTAAACAAGTTAGAGTGCTATATTCGGCTGTGCCGAATCTTTAATACCATCCACCTCAACGTAATAAGAAATACAAAAACTACACTGGCTATAGGACTAGAATATCTTTATTCTGTGTTTTCTATTTAGTCTTAGTGCAAATTTTATTAGCATTATTATTTGAAAGGCAATTTTACGACCAACATAATTTATGTCAAATATTTTGAAATTTTTTCTAATTTTGACCATTTATAATGGATGTAATTACCGAATCTTACTGTAATTTACAGTGTTTGTTTAATATTTAATAAACATAGTATAAAAATGGTAAGATATAAGGTGAGGCTTTTTTGGTGGAATTTGGTCTCAATAATATTATTTACACGAGATTTATGGGTGGCATAGTAGAAGTGGAAGAATTATGGACTGATAGCTTCTAAATCTAGTACCCAGTAATGTGATTTGGTTGAATTTCATCTCAATAACGTTATTTACAAGAGTTGTAGGTTGGTTGGTTTGCTAGAAAGTGGACTTAATTCGGGAGCTATTGCTATTATTGACTGACAGCTACAAAATCCAGTAACATAATTGCGGTATAACCGATATTAGTATGATTTCTGGATTAAAATTTCTTATCTGTGTAAAAGTTGGTTCGATATCAATATTTATTGTTTTTCGGAAATGGTTCTTATATGGCAAATCATGACAATCATCGGCCAATCTTCTTTAATTTTGGAACAGTGAATTTTATGCATAGGAGGATATCTAACGTCAAATTTTTTTCATGTCATTTAAACCTTAAGTGATATTTCTAAAATGTATTAACAACTGGACAATCTTTAAAATATATGAACCTACTTTATTCATACGTAAGAAATTGTGTTTGCTGGGAAGGAACACCACTACTACTACGTCCGTATATAGAAAAGAACCCAACACAGAACAGAATGACTATGTATTTTGTACAATTTGTGTTTAGTGAGTGAGGTTCGAATAAAAATTACTGTAGAAATCAGTTCTTTTTTGCCCTTCGTACGGTTCGTGTGTTTCTAGCTGTGTGTTTTAAGGCTTCCGTCTCGTTGAGTGAATTTGGATTATTTATTTTTTTTGTTTAATCTAACAATAAATGTGCAATTTCATTTAAAAGCACAATATAAAAAGGCATGAAATAATTACAAAATAAAAATCACCTACATATACAAAAAAAAAAAAAAAAAAAAACAAAAAGGTTTGTTTAGAATTTGAATGGTAAATTATAAAGCACATACTATATATTGTGCATATGCATACATAAATATTATAAATATTCTTACATTATTAATATTGACAAATTGTTGATTTTTATGTGAGTAGTCAGTCGTCGACAAGACATTGTTAAAAGCTGTTGATTCTTAAGAGGTTGCATTTATGTACATAAATATGTATGTATGTATATTGTATGTACCTACATACATATATGTATATATTATTTCAATTCCTATATGTTTTTGGTTGCTAAAACGATTTTGTTAATAGGTAATATCAAGTATTTGGAATTAACAAGCAGCCAAAATATTGATATCTATTTGATTGTTATGGCTGTAGTAAGTGATGACGAAATTCTTTTACGCCAACAATTTGTTGATAATTCGTCTTTACAAATAATATATACATACATCCATATATACATACATAGTTACATATGTAGGTATGAAGCAAAACTAACCGCGTAACTACATACATATGTATAAAAAATGTCATTAACTGAAAGTATATATGTAAATTTATTGTTAAGTTAATTTTGAAGTACATATTCGATTTAATAATAATAATGACACGTGATTAGATAATTAATAAAAGACTGCATGCATTTTTGCAAACAACAAAAAAAAACTATGAAAAATCACTCGCACAATAATTACGTACAAAAACACACATGATAATTACAGTTTTAGCTTTTCTTCTATTTATTTTGCAAATTCGATGCGTTCAGTTACCGCTATAATTACAGCTGTTCTCGTTTTCTATATGTATAAGTCAGTGATGTAAAATGGCTTTTTGGATTTTGTACCAACTACATATATAAATAAAATGTACTTTTTAGGCCTCCACGGTACCATTTTTAATACATATTTGATAAATAATAATAAAACTGAAATTCACTTTAACAAAAAATTCGATATAGTCACGGCAAAATTTTTGACATTAACTTATATAACAAATGTTTAAACAATTTTATAATCGTACGACCAAATTTTTAACACTGACATTTATGTACATATGTATAACTAAAATCGTCAAACTCTAATTAAAATAAAGCTTTGGTATTGATTTGAGGATACATAATAAGGAATACGGTGTAAGACTTCTTTAAAGAATCACAATCTAACTCTATCGGAAAAGGGTGACAGATAAAACGTTTGTTCACGATATACAACTTGCGTTGCAGGAAGAAAGTTGTCAAAGGATAGAGTAACAGTTTTATATTAATCCATTATCTTTATTTTTTTATTTTTTTTTAAAGAGAAGTAACACTCAGGCAATTAATATGCCTATATATTAACCCCCTTATTCATAAGAACTTGCAACAGGTTTATAAAGCAAATTTCCATACAAAATTTTGGAACCGGTGGATACTTTTAAAACTTAAATATGAAATTAGTCAATAAGATTGAAATTTTAACTTTTTTGCAATATAAGGCGTTAATAAAACAAATTAGTTCAACAAGTGTTAACTAGTGTAAGTGATATATTCAAAAAAAATATCGCAAGGCATCAGCGGATAAAAATATTTTAACGGCGGATAAAACACAATGCATCCAACCGACTTTTCTTTATTTTTGCAATTTGCTGGTGACGCTTTGGTTTTTTGTAAGTATATTGTTAAGAAAAAGTTTAAAACTTTTTTCACTCATTGGCCTTCATATTAAATTAGCCATTCTATTTTTGTATTAATTGAAAATTGTTCAATTACATGTGAGTTTATATTCTTTAATTTTGAACGAAGGTTAAGAGCCGTATGCTGGTTTTAATATATCTTTAAGCAAATTTAAATTTAACAATTTTTGCATACAGTTTTTAAAATTCGAAACTATCGATAGTTTTATGTCAAACTATCGAATGTGACTACTATCGAAACTATCGAGTGGGGCGACTATCGATAGTTTTGCAGCTCTATACTGCACTCACCTTGTATATTTGCACCATGGATAGATAGAAAAAGAAAAGGTGTTGGAAGTAGAAAAAAGCTTTTCATATGACAACACTGTAATTGCACGTTGTGTTTATTAATAGTAGCATGGCGCAACTATACAAGGTGAGTGCAGTAGCCCAGCTGACTGACTTTGTTTACAATTTACTTATGTCAAAAGTAATATTTTTCAAGTATTTTTGACAGTAGTACATTATTTTACAGAAACAAAATGCCTGTTGTTTCTGTTTTGTGTTGCATTTGTTGTCGATTTGCACTCACCTTGTATAGTTGCACCATTAATAGTACAGTATTGCAGCGCCTCTGGTGGTGAGTAGGCGCATTGATCAAAGCTTAATTTATAGCCATTAATTTAATTACTTTACTTAAGGAGGGCGCTGTGATAAATATTAGTTACGATAGGATAGAAAACTAATAATCATCAGAAATTGATGTTGTTTTTGAGTGGCAGCGGCTGGGAAAATTTTTTTTATTTCAAGAATATACATATTAAAAAAATTTAAGGGTTAAATTCTAACGTTATTAAAATTCCGATTAACTAAACATTAAGCTTTAGTTTCTGAATTCAGTCTCAAAATCATTTAATGTGAATTAATATTTCAGAGGTTCCCAATTTTCCATTTTTCGATAATTCAACCAGCAATTTATTGTCGTGCTAAACATCTTATAGATGAATATTTAAAGCTCATATGGATATCAGTTCCAAAGGGTTCATGAAATTGAATAAAATCATCTGTTCTACTTGCACTAAATAACACTGAATCCAACTGAGTCTAAAATGTATCAAAAAAGAACACTTGTACCATATTTGCCAACACTGGTATAGGTATTTTACATATTTTCCTCTCTTTATCACTCTCTTTCTATGTATCACTCATGCTCGCCTCACACTTTCTTTATTCTCAGTTTGGGTTTTTTTTGTAAAAGAAGCACAATGAATTTCTGTACATCACCCAACAAATTATTTAACTGAATACAACAGTAAATAAATCTAAATGATTGTATTTTGTTTTGTCTACACAAGTATAACTATTTATTTACACATATGTATGTATGTTAAACATATATAGTATGTATGTACATTGTATGTATAACAATCGTATACATACTTCCATATGTAGATATGTATACATACATACATATGTACACAGCTAAGTGGGTGTTTAAAGTTTAAACTTTAAACAAATCGCCGGTTTTGATGATACATTTTACACACCAGTTATAATGATAATAAACATACATATGTATGTATGTACATATGAAGTAAATAATAAATGTATTTGTATATATGTACAGTCAGAGACTAAAGTTTAAATACACCTCAAAAATTGATTGTTTAAAGAAAAGTAAACGTTTCAGGAAAACTTAAAGTATACAGTTTTATTTAGTTTTATAAATAACAAAATAAAATAACAAAAAATAAAGACTTCATTACTAACATAACCGTAATTCTTAAAAATACGATAAAATTCACTAGACAAAAGTTTAAATACATCTTGCAAAACAAAGAACTCTCTTTCATATCTCAAAAACAAAGTACAATTATATTTTATGTTTCGGTGAAATTATGTTCTTACAAGCCAGAACTTGTTATTAGTACTCTTTTTATTGTCAGCATTGCAAGTTTTGTCGAAAATTATGGGCAAAGGTAAATAAATTGAGTCCAGCATTAAACATTTAATAATAAAACGTTTCAACGAAGGAAAATCCTATCAGGAAATAGGAAAATTATTAAATGTATCATTTTAAAGTATCCAAAATATAATTAGAAAATATAAGGAAAATGGCTCCGTAGCAAATATTCCAAGAAGCGGTCGTTCAAAAAAACTTACCAATCGTGATATTAACCACACCGTAAAAGAAGTGAAAAAGAATCCAAGAATAAGTGCACCAAAACTTGCAGATGATATCGCTAATAACTATAACAAAAATGTTCATCCAAGAACTGTTCGAAGAGCATTGCGAGAAAATGGATATAAAAGCCTATTTCCCCGAAAAAGGCCACTAATAAGTGAAAAAACAGAAAACTTAGACTGGAGTTTGGACATAAGTACAGAGACAAAGACGCTGAGTTTTGGAAAAGAGTTCTTTTTACAGACGAGAGCAAATTTAATTTATTTGGAAGCGATGGCCGTGCAAAGGTCTGGCGCAAGCCAAACACTGCCCTTCAAACCCAAAATTTGGTTCCTACGGTAAAACACGGTGGTGCCAATGTAATAGTTTGGCGAGCGATTGGAGCAGCGTGGGTTGAAAATTTGGAGTTTATTGATGGGATCATGAATCAACATACTTAAAAGAGTATATTGGAAAGCAATTTGCAAGCATCCGTCGACATCTTTGGCCTTGGATCCCGTTTGATCTTTCAACAGGATAACGATACCAAGCACACCGCACTTTCTGTGAAAGAGTGGTTGCTTTATTCTGATCCCAGACAGCTCCATAGCCAACGTCAATGGCCAGACTTAAACCCAATTGAGCACGTTTGAGATATAATGAAGCGCAAATTATTGGCAACTTCAATAACGAGCAAAAAGTCGCTTAAAGAAGCTCTTAAAAGAATCTGGTCAGAAATATCGCCTTCTGAAACAGAAAACTTGGCACTTTCTATGTCACGCCGCTTGCAGACAGTTATTGATAGCCATGGCGGTCCAAAAAGTATTGAAATGTTTTCTTTTTTAATTTATCTAAAAAAAATGTATTAACATTCCAAGATGTATTTAAACTTTTGTCGAGTGAATTTTATCGTATTTTTAAGAATTACGGTTATGTTCGTAATAAGGTCTATATTTTTTGTTATTTTATTTTGTTATTTATAAAACTAAATAAAAATGTATACTTTAAGTTTTCTTCAAACTTTTACTTTTCTTTAAACAATCAATTTTTGAGGTGTATTTAAACTTTAGTCTTTGACTGTATGTACATGCTATGCTAAAGCATTTTTATGTACATACATACATATGTATGTATGTACTTATACAATTTTGTTATGTTTTAGAAATATGTTTCAAAACAAAAACTTATTAGAAGCTAATTTGTTCTTACTAAATTAACTACTAATATACGAAAAAAGTTGTTTTCAAATTATCAAGTCGTTGTTTAACCAGTGTTGCAATTTTAGAAATAAAAGGGTAATAAATTGCAAAAAAGGGTAAAAAGCGCCAAAAAAAATTTAAGAAACATTTTGGTATCGTGTTGTTTTGCTTTGCAAATAAAACCAAAAAAAAGATTAAAATTGGCAATAAAACAAAGGGTAAAAAACAAGAAACTTAGAATATTAAAAGGCATATTAAAATTTTTAAATAAATAATTAATTTTATTATCAATTCAGTTACCAGGAGTAAACAAAAAATTAAAATAAAATAACATTTCATAAAAAACAAAATATAAAGTTTTATAGAAAAACAATTTAATTTTCAAATACATCTGTTTCATAATCATCATCATCATCGGGCCACAAAACAGATATAATGAAATATTCAGACCTTTTATTAGTTTGATTTGAATTAATTTTTAAGTAAACACTTGAAGGTAATTTGTAATTACAACAACAAACTTTTGGCTGAGTTTAAAGAAAGTCGGGTTCTGATCTTTGGTTTCATAAAATTCATTAAACTAAACGTTCTTTCGACTTCGGCATTTGAGTAAGGAAAAGAAAGTATACGAATAACAAAGTCAGCTAGTTCATGAAAAGAATTTTCTCCCAAATATTTTTTTAAAATTGTATACTTCAATCTAAAATTCATCAGTTCTTTCAATATTTTTCCATTTTTGCAACGTTAGATTCTTTAGGGAAATTTCTATTTTATTTATTAGAGACGAATCATCAATGAAGTTTTGTATGAAATCAATAATATCCGCTTCGCTATTTTTTAAAATATTGTCAACACTAAATATCGATAATTTTGAAGCAATATAAAATTTGAAGGAAGTCTACGTCTTAATTCGAGTACGTGATATTTTGTAAATTCTATTAAATTGTTCAATTATTTTATAATCTCTGCAAGACTATTCGAAATGATAGCCAAGATAACAAAATTCGTTAACGCTTTCATCTAAATTACCTTCTAGATAATCAAAGCTTGTAATACTTTTAATCAGGTAATACAAATCGCTTGACATGGTCCGCATTGCCTGACTCGAAAGCTAGATTTACTTTTTGGACTTCTTCGAAAACTGCACCAAAAAATAGACAAAGTGTCAAAAAATACCCTTTTTTAAAAAAGGATATTTAAAAAAATAAAAGCGTAACGAGACCAAAAAAGCGCCATAAAATACCCGAAAGGCGTCGAAATGGCAACACTGCGTTTAACATCCCTGCAGGAAATGTCAATAGTAAAATTATACTGATTACCTATTGACGATGTCACCATTACCTATTGACGAATTATACCCTTACTAATGCTATCTACTTTTGACATTTAGCACAGGCTTGTCCTACGAAATCTACCAGTAGACTGCATCAATACTGACTAAGTAGTTCTTTTGGGACCACATTGTCTACACTTTTGGTACTTTTCTGAAATAGAAAATAAAAATGCATTTTTTGCTAATTTTTGGAGTTTTATTAAAAAAAAAATAAAATACAAAAAAATATTTAATTAAAAATAAATTCGAAATCACCCAGAGTATTTGGCGAGAATCGAACTCGAAAACCTCTGAACGATAGTCCGGCACACTATCGCGTAGTCTATCGGGGCTCACAATTGAACAAAAATAATTGTATAATAATAACTATTGTGACAATGCTGTTGACAATGTCGCCAAACCGTTACCAAAATAGTAGAAAAAATTGGTGATTTGGAGACACTTGACCCCAGGTTTCCTTCAGGGATCTCACAAAGGCAAATATGTGCATACATATACACATACATATGTATCTATGTATTTGAAAGAGTGACCACAAAGAGAAATATATTTTTCTTTCTATTGAACAAAAATTATTTTAAATAAACATGATTTAGTTTAGAATATAAAATCATTATTATATCGTCATTAACTTTGGTGGCTTTTTTAAAAATTGTTTGAAAACAGTGGTTACGTTTTTTTTTCATAAAATAATTAATTAATGTACAGTGGTGACCATATAATTAGAAACGATGCTTTGATATAATAAGATCGCTGTGTAGCTTTTTTAAAGACTTAAGTTAGATTTACACGATTGAAATTTTCTTCAAAATGCTTCAAACTCGTGTAAACAGCAAAATTTCTCTAAAATTTTTAATAACTATTAAAATCAAAATTTATTTATTTTATAACTATTAATAACTATTAAATAAATAAATTTTGAAGAAATTTTGCTGTTTACACGAGTTTGAAGCATTTTGAAGAGCAATTTTGAAGAAAATTTCAATCGTGTAAATCTAGCTTACACTGTAAATTGTTTTCAACGTTATTCAATGAGTAAACAATCAACATTGTTTCTTTATTTAGGCTCGAGTTCATTAAATTTAATTTTCATTAAATTATTTTTACTGAAGGTAGGAATTGTTACATGAAAATTATTATATTAAAATTTGATGCACAACACATCGAGATCTAAGTTAAATTAAAAAATATACCCACTGATACTATTTTCACAATTGTTTTTTTTTTCTGCTGGCCACGTAATTAGAAACGCGCATTTTTTTCTTCAACTTTTAATCTTTTCTAAACATTAGTGACAAAGTGACTATACTTTGTTAAACAATAGATTAACTTGTAATAATTTTGATACGGTTTAGTTTCGAAAATGGGCAAAACAAGTCATGTACTCCAGAAATGAGAAGGTTAATTGTGCAGTGTTACTAAAATGAAAAACTATCAATGTCGGCTATTGCACAAAAGTTTTGTTGCTCAAAAAAAATGGTGTTTGGTGCAATTCACTTGTACAAAAGTACAACGGGGTTTGCAACCCCAGCTAGAAAACCTAGGACACGAAAGACCACTTTAGCAGAAGATGGAGTTATTTGTAGAGCCAGTAAACAAAATCCATTTTTATCTTTGCGCGAAATAAACCCTGAAATGGGACAGCAAATAAGCGCAGAAATATCCACACGGACAATAAGAAGACGCTTAAATGAGTCAGGACTTCGTGGGTGCATTGCACAAAAAAACCTCATGCCTCAAAAAAATATCATGAAGCGGTTGCGCTTTGGAAGAGAAATGCTCAGAAAAGATCCATGTTACTGGAATAGAGTTCTCTGGAGAGACGAATTTAAGTTTAAGCACGAGTACGATTAGAATATCTTTGCATCAAAATGACCTACATGGTAAATTCCCTTTATATCAAAGAACAACCAAACGTTTGAATTTCGCAAATTTTTTGGAATAATTTTCTTTTTACCGATGAAAGTAAACCTTTAAAATTGTGAAAGAGTGGTTGCTTAATCATTGTCCAAAAACTTTAAATCATCCTCCGCAGTCCCCACACCTCAATTTAATTGAGCACCTGTGGAATATCTGGACCAAAAACTGTGACAAATTTGTGTGATTTTACAAAAAAAATCGTTAATTCTATGTCTAGAAGATTGCTAGCTGTTATAAATGCAAAAGGACTACCAACAAAATATTAAATATGTATATTGTTTTACCTTATTTTAATGTATGCACCAGTTTATTGTTAAATTTAATTATTTTTTATGCTCCTAAATTTTCTAGTATTTCTTAACGAGTTACATTATTATTAGATGTTTATTTTATATTGACGCTCACAGTAGAACTGTCTTAAAAAATGTATTTGTTTAAAATATTTAAATAAATTCTAATCGGTTAACGTTGCAAAATTGATTAAATAATTGTAATTTTTCTCTCATATTTCTTTAAACCGTTGAAATAAATCTTATTTTCTTAAAAAAATATATACAAAACGTAATGTTTTGTATTGTTTATCCTCAGTTTTGCAAATATTGTTGGCTTAATACGAATATATTTGGTCATATGTGTATAACTTTTATATTACATATTCAGTTTTATTCTGCATAATTTATTTCAAATTTTAAAAAATATAATTTATACAGCAACATTTTTGAATTAATCGAAAAAAGTACAATTGTTTACTCAGCTTTGAATAGATTTCTCGTTAACCGATTTAAATTTTGTATCATTTAACTTAAGAGATATTAAAACAGAAAATATTAATCATCCAAAAATATATAGACGTGTTTATTTAATAAAATAAAATATTTAATAAAATAAAATATTTATTATAAGCCACAGTCTTCTATATTACAGTACAGAACGTAATCGTAAAATAAATTATACAAAAATAAGTTTATTATTACATACTTATTTAAAAAAATAAATAAAAACAAAAATTAAGAAATTAGAATTATGAATTATTACAATAAATAAAATAAACAATAAAATAGAACTGAAATGTTAAGAAATCAATATACATACGAGTAACAGATTTGGTTAACAATTTGAAAACTATTTAAAACTGTTTTTTTAAATTAAAAGGCGTTGCTTATGGATGAGATCTAAGTTCCACAATTGAGTTCCAGAGAGGCAACATAAATAATTGCCAGTTAGAGATAAATCTATAAGATTTGAGTGCAATAAATCTTTTTCTTTTGTTTGATCTGCCAAAGCACTACAACGAAAATAAGACTTGATTAACTTCAGCACTACAAACGTTCACAATTTTTATGTCAGCAAATGTAAAAAAGAAAAATTCAAAAACTGTAAGTTTTAAGCAGCAGTAAATTTTTTAAAGTGAATTGCTGTGGCTGACTGTGTCAGCAAATAACATCACATAGTTAAGCTACAGTCAATAGTTTTATTTTTATACCCTTCATCTTCATGAGAAGGGTATATATAAGTTTGTCATTCCGTGTGAAATTTCCACAATATAATTTTCCGACCCTATAAAGTATATATATTCTGAATCCTTATAGATAGCGGAGTCGATTAAGCCATGCCCGTCTGTCTGTCTGGATGTTGAAATCAGTTTTTTGAAGTCCCCAGATATATTCAAGATCCAAATCTTCAATAATTCTGTCAGAAATGCTTTCGAGAAGTTTTCTATTTAAAATCAGCAAAATCGGTTTAGGTCAACCAGAGTTATGAACCAATATGTGAGACCACCTCCATAAAAATTTGATATTTTTCGTCCATTTTATTGCAATATTTTGAAATATATAGCAGATAAAATTTTGTATACGTTGTTTGTATGATAAAAGAAGAAAGTGTGCGGAAAATAGTAAGAATCGGTCAATGATTTCTCATAGCTACCATACAAATATATTCCCGAAATTTGGATTAATGATAAATAAATGCCTATAAAATTGGAATATCAAGACAAAATTCAGCAAAAATAAGTTTTATACAAAAAGAAATCGCAAAACGAATTTTTTTTAGTTCGGTCCATGTTTGACCATAGACCCCATATAAAGTCCACTTCCAAAATTCACTTAAATACGTATAAAACAGATATAAATAATGTTAAACGGCTAAAATTGGACATAAATAATCTCTATAGGCAAATAAATTGTTGTACTTAATTTTATGGTGGTCGGCCCAGAATTGGTCATAGCCCCCATACAAAAATCTTCCCGAAATATTGCTCAATTATACATAAATGCCTATAAAATTGGAATATCAAGACAAAATTCAGCAATAATAAGTTTTGTGCAAAAAGAAATCGCAAAACGAAATTTTTTTTAGTTCGGTCCATGTTTGACCATAGACCCCATATAAAGCCCTCTTCCGAAAATCACTTTAATACTCATAAATCTCTTATAAATAAGGGTACCAATCGAAAATTTTACATGGATCATTTACATACATGCCTAAATCAAACTGCTGGACTTTGAGAATATCGGTCCATATTTGACTATATCCCCCATATAATCCACGTTAATACTAATATATATCTTAAATATACCGTTTTTATGTTGAAATTCGACGTGAAGTATCCTCATATGCATGAAAATAACTCTTCCAAAAATTAAAAAGATCGGCCCATAATTTGTCATAGCTGCCATATAAGAACCCCTTCCAAAAAACAAATAAATTCGGGTCAAAATATATTCTTTTCGGATTTAGCCATATTCGGTCCAAGGTATTTTTAATACCTTTTATTAAGTTCCCGAGATATAGGCCTATATATTTTCAACTTTAAGAGCCAGCCCCCTCGAAAATAGGCGTGACCGCCGACAATTTTTTTTTGCTGAAAGCCCTATTTGATTTTGTTTTTTTTTTTTAGCAAAATCACTAAAACCGAATTGTACCCCTTTTTATACCCTTCACCATCGTGAGAAGGGTATATATAAGTTTGTCATTCCGTGTGTAATTTCCACAAAAAATTTTTCCGACCCTATAAAGTATATATATTCTGGATCCTTATAGATAGCGAAGTCGATTAAGCCATGTCCGTCTGTCTGTCTGTCTGTCTGTCTGTTGAAATCAGTTTTTTGAAGTCCCCAGATATACTCGGGATCCAAACCTTCTATAATTCTGTCAGAAGTGCTTTCGAGAAGTTTGCTATTTAAAATCAGCAAAATCGGTTTAGGTTAACCAGAGTTATGAACCTATATGTGAGACCACCTCCATAAAAATTTGATATTTTTCATCCATTTTATTGCAATATTTTGAAAACTATTGCAGATAATACCATGAAATTTTGTATACGTTGTTTGTACTATAAAAGAAGAAAGTGTGCGGAAAATAGTAAGAATCGGTCTATGATTTCTTATAGCCCCCATACAAATATATATATTCCCGAAATATGGCTTAATGATAAATAAATGCCTATAAAATTGGAATATCAAGACAAAATTCAACAAAAATAAGTTTTATATAAGAAGAAATTGCAAAACGAAATTTTTTTTAATTCGGTCCATGTTTGACCATAGACCCCATATAAAGTCCACTTACAAAATTCACTTAAATACGTATCAAACAGATATAAATAATGTTAAACGGCTAAAATTTGACATAAATACTCTTTATAGGCAAATAAATTGTTGTACTAAATTTTATGGTAGTCGGCCCAGAATTGGTCATAGCCCCCATACAAAAATCTTCCCGAAATATGGCTTAATGATAAATAAATGCCTATAAAATTGGAATATCAAAACAAAATTCAGCAAAAATAAGTTTTATACAAAAAGAAATCTCAAAACGAAATTTTTTTTAATTCGGTCCATGTTTGACCATAGACCCCATATAAAGTCCACTTACAAAATTCACTTAAATACGTATCAAACAGATATAAATAATGTTAAACGGCTAAAATTTGACATAAATACTCTTTATAGGCAAATAAATTGCTGTACTAAATTTTATGGTGGTCGGCCCAGAACTGGTCATAGCTCCCATACAAGGACCACATCTGAAAAAGAGATTTTTCCCTATATATATTGTATAAATATCGGTACCGACTCAAAACTTTGCACAGATCATTTTAATATATACAAAAATCATCCCACAAAATTTTGTGAATTTCGGTCTATTTTTAACCGTATGCCCCATATAAAGCCCTCTTCCGAAAATCACTTTAATACTCATAAATCGCTTATAAATAAGGGTACCAATCCAAAATTTTACACGGATCATTTACATACATGCCTAAATCTAACTGCTGGATTTTGAGAATATCGGTCCATATTTGACTATATCCCCCACATAAGGTCCACTCTAGAAATCCACGTTAATACTAATATATATCGTATATATACCGTTATTATGTTGAAATTCAACGTGAAATATCCTCATATGCATGAAAATAACTGTTCCAAAATTTAAGAAGATCGGCACATAATTTGTCATACCTGCCATATAGAACCATTTCCAAAAAACAAATAAATTCGGGTCAAAAAATATTCTTTTCGGATTTAACCTATATTCGGTCCATATTTTATAATCATGATATATATCGTTGGAAAGGTATTTTTAATACCTTTTATTTAATGTATTACAAATTATCAGACACCCAGTAGTTCCCGAGATATAGGCCTATGTATTTTCAACTTTAAGGGCCCACCCCCTCGAAAATAGGCGTGACCGGCAACAAATTTTTTTTTGCTGGTATCTCCTCTAAAAGCCCTATTTGATTTTGTTTTTTTTTTTTTTTTTGAGCAAAATCACTAAAACCGAATTGTACCCCTTTTTTTATACTCTGTTTGTTAAGTTACACTCAAGATTATTATGAACATCAGACAAACTCTGTAAATTATGGTAAGAATTGGTAATTAAATCAATTAAAAATGGTGAAAATTAAATAAAATTTTAAAATATTTAACATAAATTATGTTGGTCGTAAAATTGTCTTTCAAACAATATATTAAATACTAATAAAATTTGCACTAAGACTGAATAGAAAACACAGAATTAGGATATTCTAGTCTAGTGTAGTTTCTGTATTTCTTATTACGCTTAGGTGAAGGGTATTTAAGATTCGGCACAGCCGAATATAGCACTCTTACTTGTTTATACTCTGTTTGTTAAATTATACTCAAGATTATTATGAACATCAGACAAACTCTGTAAATTATGGTAAGAATTGGTAATTAAATCAATTAAAAATGGTGAAAATTAGACAAAATTTCAAAATATTTAACATAAATTATGTTGGTCGTAAAATTGTCTTTCGAATAATATATCAAATACTAATAAAATTTTCACTAAGACTGAATAGAAAACACAGAATAAGGATATGCTAGTCCTATAACCAGTGTAGTTTTTGTATTTCTTATTACGTTTAGGTGAAGGGTATTTAAGATTCGGCACAGCCGAATATAGCACTATTACTTATTATTTTTTGACTTTGTGCTCTGTTTTTGCTTGTGTATTTTCTTCTAGTTAAAGTTAAGTACATACGTAGTGCTTGAAAATAGTTAAACATTTTTAAACCCTGGTTGAAGCTCGTAAAAGTGATGAGGTTGTCGCATATATGTATATTATTTTGGAAAATCAGTACTAGAGTTGTTTACATTGTACAAATTTGTATACCCCACACCATCATATATTTGTCTAACATTCGGAATCGGAATCACAAAAACGACCCTAAATCTCTTAAAATTCTAAAATCCATTTAGCACAAATAATTTTCTTATAAGCAAATATGATTTTACATAATTTTATAACGATTGGTCGATAATTAGGCATAGCTCCCACATAAAGTTCTCTTCAGAAAAACACTAACATGCTTAACTCATTTACAAGTGTTGATATCGACATAAAATGTAATGTAAATAATTTGTATATCGTCATATGTTTTCAAAAAAGTGATAAGTTACAAAAAATTCAAAATCTACTTTTCGGTTGATTATAATTCACCGTATCAAAACACATGCATGTTCCTATTAATTTTTAAACTCCTACAATTAAAAATAATAACAACAATACGATTAAAAACAATATATCCTACAATAAAAAATGTTGGTTAATTATTGATATTAGAGAGTTTTTTGGCTTCTCTTGTAAATTTTTTCAATGTTACTTAGTGAATTACTTAGTGCTTTTGTGAATTCATATGACGATATGCATAGAAGTCATGGTTGTAATTCTACTATAACCGGTACATAATATGTAATATCTTCCATTTTCGAAAAACTTTGTTTGTTCATATGCTCGTTTTAGAGTATTATATGGTTGGGCTTGACCGACTATACTTTCTTATTTGTTTTGTATAAATAATACTACTATAGTTACTGACAAGTGAACGTCATTACAAGGCTATTTAACTTAAATTAAATAATTATTAACTAAAGAAATATTTTCGTTTAATACTGTATAAGTCTTTAGAATACATTTAAAACAAGTAAGAAAGTATAGTCGGTCAAGCCCGACCATATAATACCCTACACATAGTATATGTATAAAACAGTTTTTCAGAAATGTGCGCTAGGATATGAGCTATTATGGACCGATCATCCAAAAATTTAGTGTCATGATTTCTGTGAATATAATTATTGTGTATGTTAAACTTTATCCCGACATAAATACTTTTAATAATTTTATGGTGGTTAAAGTTGATTACGGGCATTATAAAATTAGGTGTCATCATTTCTGTATATTATTTGTGTCGAATATTATTTAATTACCAATATTCTTAAGAAATTTATGATCGTTAAAGTGATTTTCGGAAGTGGGCCTTATATGGGAGCTACGACTAATTATGGACCGATCACAATAAAATTGTATCGCATTGTTTGTATACATAGGAGATATATTTCTGTTAAATATTATTTGGATACCAACATTTTTGAGTGAGTTATGCTCTTTAAAGTGATTTTCGGAAGTGGGCCTTATATGGGAGCTACGACTAATTATGGACCGATCACAATAAAATTGTATCGCATTGTTTGTATACATATGAGATATATTTCTGTTAAATATTATTTGGATACCAACATTTTTGAGTGAGTTATGCTCTTTAAAGTGATTTTCGGAAGTGGGCCTTATATGGAAGCTACGACTAATTATGAACCGATCTGCACAAAATTTATAGATGCGATTTGGCTTCATTTACCACTCATTTGTGATGAAATTTGTTTGGTTCCTTGCATAATTCAAACATTTATGATCGGTAAACCCCAATTTCGGGAGGACTTTTGTATGGGGGCCAGGTGAAATAATGGACCGATTTCTACCAGTTTCAATCCCATCCATCCTTGGGCCCAAAAAATGTCACTTACCAAATTTTATCAAAATATCTTCAAAATTGCGATCTGTACTCTGCGCACAAGCTTTACATGGACAGCCAGCCAGACGGACGGGCGGACATCGTTAAATCGACTCAGAAAGTGATTCTGAGCCAATCGGTATACTATAAGGTGGGCGTTGCACCAATATTTCTGGGCGTCACAAACATATGCACAAATCCAATATACCCTCCCCACTATGGTGGTGTTGGGTATAAATATGGGCGTTTAAACATAAAGTTTGTCCCCGATGAATACTTTTTCCACTGCTAAACATATCACAAAAAATATAAATTCCAGAAACAAAGTGATCTAAAATATACAAATGAAATTTAGTATTCTTAAAATATACTTAAAATTTAATTTTTGTTTTTGAAAATTTTAATTCCTTTTAATATAGCGAATTCTTGCTATTTAAATCTTTTATATTCCCAAAATAAACACAACAAAAGATACTTTGAACCTATTAAAATTATTATATTGCACTAAATACTCGTAAATGTTGTTATGAATTCTATGGTTGAATTTGTCCATATTTTGTTCACTTGAGTTTTTTTTATAAAATATTTATTGTATATAATTCAATTATCTTAACTGCCTAAGAATTTTGGTGTGATCTCAATGCAAGTGCAAGAAATTACTAGACAAACAATAAATGAAAACAACAAATCCAGTGAATAAGTGCAATATAATGCCATCTTCATATAATTATTCAAAAAATTACAGTTGCAAGTGAAATAATCCTTTACAGGAAGGATTTAGATCGAATTTTTTAAGGGATATTTGCAGAAATGACGTTCATATTATTAAGATTCAAGTGTCAAAGTTTGAAATGTTTAATGAAATGAAATACATATTTATTTGTTTGTATTATTTTATTTATGACACTTTCGCTGACTTCACATAAATATTAACAATTTTTTAAGTACGAACAATTGTACTTGCAAATGATAACGCAATACAGTGTACGGAAAAGCTGATTGACCTTTCATTCTACCTATACATACACGTACAAGAGAAACATCGCCAAATTTCTCAAACTGATAATACTTCAGAAACATTTTTAAATATTTAAGATTGTTGGTATAGGTAATACGTTAATTTTATTTAAGTGTTCAAAAAAACATCCATTTACATTTTCGAGTGACTGAATTCAAGCATCTGTGGTATTGGAAGTACAATTCCAAACAATTTAAGTTCAGAATTCCATATTCACGTTTGACATCCGAAGACGTAAAAGGTTAAAATTAGACATAACTATAATACTAATCCTAATGGAGTCAGATTTTTAATTTCAATCAGGAAGCGTTGTGGCTCTCCCGGGATTATCATCCGGTAAAATTACGTTAAAAGTAAAATTATGTCAAAATTAAGAAAGCGGAAAAACATTGTATATTAAAATATAAAAATTGAAAGCAACAACGTATTCTTTATAGATACATATTTTATTTGTATCTATGTATGTATTATATATACATATACATACATATATTAGAGTGGCATAAAAAGTTGACAATGTTGCCATGTTTTATGATATACTTGTTAAAAAATCGCATTGCTTAGAGTTGGATCAAAGGACTAGCAGATAATTTTTTAAATTTTTGTTTCAGTTTTCTATAGTTAAATTCAATGGACAGCAACCCTTAAGCCTCAGTTAGCCGACTGTAACGGAGTGTAGTGTAATGACGTAAAAATGTAAGGAAATTCTATTTCTTACAGATTCATACATTACGGTGTTGCGTTACTTTACATCTCCATAACCATTTGCATTACTTTACACATTGTAGTTGCATTCCATTACAGTCGGCTAACTGAGGCTTTAGCTCACTTAGGTTCATTTACAGTCGATCAGATTGGGGAAAGCTGCATATCAATAACCCATCACAAGCCATTGATAATTGATAAACCATCCGGATTCTACAATGAAAATATGAATGGATCTGTGATACCTCTTTGTTATATCTTCTAGACATAAGAGATAGGGGTCTCAAAACATTTATTTTAAAACTTTTTCATTGTTGGAAGAATGTTTACAGAAATGATATCTTATTATTAAAATTTAACTAAGTAAGACATTTTAAAAATGCCAACATTTTCAAAACTACGTTAATTTTAAATTTTCCGTTTTTTCTAGACCATTATTTTCCGGGAATTCCAGAACCCCAAACCCTAGTTATAACTCAAGTTTAAAAATTTCGTGAAAAAAGATGATATGTTTTTATTTGCTTTTAATATTATTTTATATACCGCTTTTAATAATACTGCATTCCACAAATTTAAAGAACTTATGAAAAAATATAAAAAAAGTAAATTAAAATGTTGTAAATTAGAGCAAAAACATTTTACGAAATAATAATATTTTGCCCCCATCTCAAATGTGTGTGAAGATAAATTCGAATTTAACTAGCACGGACAAAAACCACATTTCTTAACATTCAGGTATATTCTGAAATCACGGTGATTTTAAATCATGAACGATTTTGAAATCACGGGAGGTATATTTTGGTGTTCTGAAAATCACGAGATCTTTAATTTTTAGTAGTGTTTTTGATTGTTCTAAATCACGAGCAAACGAGCTAGAAGAATTTGGACAAATATCGAGTTGCACACGTATCCCACTATATAGAAAGGGTAGTCCAAAGGGTCCTAAATGAGACTGCACTAGGCGAATTTCTGAAATAATTTTGTACTTTTTTCGACTATAACATTATCAATGTTAAGAAATATGGGTTTTGTCTGTGCTAGTTAAATTCGAATTTATCTTCACACACATCCATCTCAAAGAGTCCTCCCTAATGAATTTATGTGAACAAAATTGATTCGACGTTTTTAACCATTAAAATTTAAGCAAACAATTTATTACAAACATATTAGATATTACAAACAACAATGAAATGACACACTTTCTTAAGAATCCTAAAAACACAAAATAGTGTTGCTATTCATGTAAAGATGACAATGCCGACTTTTAGGGTTTCTCCTTGTTTTTATAAACGTGAACAGAAAATTTTGAAATTGTATCCATGAAATAAAATACCTGTTACAGGTAACAGTATTAAGTTCGAACAAAGTTTTTCATTTATTTCTGTCTAACTAACCTAATATGCTTATTTTTAGCTACAATAACTATTGGTGTGAAATTTCTGTTTTCAAAATCTCCACGTTTAGGACCTATCGTCTTATATTTCTGGGCGTCTTTCTTCAAACAAATTAGTTGCTTGAGTAGATAAGGCCTCCCAATTCTTGGGTTTCGGCTGTGCCGAATATTAAATACCCTACACCTAAACGTAATAAGAAATACAAAAACTAAACTAGTTGTAGGACTAGAATATCCTTATTCGCTGTTTTCTATTCAGTCTTAGCGCAAATTTTATTATTATTTTATATATTGATTGAAAGACAATTTTACAACCAACATAATTTATGTTAAATATTTTGAAATGTTGTCTAATTTTCACCATTTTTAATTGATTTAATTACCAATTCTTATCATAATTTACATAGTCTGTCTGATGTTCATAATAATCTTGAGTGTAACTTAACAAACAGAGTATAAAAAAGGAGTACAATTTGTTGGCGGTCACGCCTATTTTCGAGGGGGCGGGCCCGTAAAGTTTAAAATATATAGGCCTATATCTCGGGAACTACTGGGTGCTTGATAATTTGTAATACATTAAATAAAAGGTATTAATACCTTTCCAACGATATATATCATGATTATAAAATATGGACCGAAAATGGGTTAAATCCGAAAAGAATATTTTCTGACCCGAATTTATTTGTTTTTTGGAAATGGTTCTTATATGGCAGCTATGACAAATTATGGGCCGATCTTCTTAAATTTTGGAACAGTTATGTTCATGCATATGAGGATATTTCACGTCGAATTTCAACATAATAACGCTATATATACGATATATATTAGTATTAACGTGGATTTCGAGAGTGGACCTCGAGAGTGGGGGATATAGTCAAATATGGACCGATATTCTCAAAATCCAGCAGTTAGATTTAGGCATGTATGTAAATGATCCGTGTAAAATTTTGGATTGGGACCCTTATTTATAAGCGATTTATGAGTATTAAAGTGATTTTCGGAAGAGGGCTTTATATGGGGCATACGGTTAAAAATAGACCGAAATTCACAAAATTTTGTGGGATGATTTTTGTATATATGTAAATGATCTGTGCAAAGTTTTGAGTCGGTACCGATATTTATACAATATATATAAGGATAAATGTCTTTTTCAGTTGTGGTCCTTGTATGGGAGCTATGACCAATTCTGGGCCGACCACCACAATTTATTTGCCTATAGATATTATTTATGTCAAATTTTAGCCGTTTACCATTATTTATATCTGTTTTATACGTATTTAAGTGAATTTTGGAAGTGGACTTTATATGGGGTCTATGGTCAAACATGGACCGAAGTAAAAAAATTTCGTTTTGCGTTTTATGCATTTATGTATAATTGAGCCATATTTCGGGAAGATTTTTGTATGGGGGCTTTGACCAATTTTGAGCTGACCACCATAAAATTTAGTACAAATTTTTATGGAGGTTGTCTTACATATTGATCCATAACTCTGGTTGACCTGAACCGATTTTGCTGATTTTAAATAGCAAACTTCTCGAAAGCATTTCTGACAGAATTATTGAAGACTTTAAAAAACTGCTTTCAACAGACAGACAGACGGACATGGCTTAATCGACTCCGCTATCTATAAGGATCCAGAATATATATACTTTATAGGGTCGGAAAATTATATTGTGGAAATTTCACACGGAATGACAAACTTATATATACCCTTCTCATGAAGGTGAAGGGTATAAAAAGGGTGAAGATTATAAGGTGATACTTCTTTTGGGTGAATTTGATCTCAATAACATTATTCACAAGAGATTTAGGGGTGGCATAATAGAAGTGGACCAATTATGGACTGATAGCTTCCAAATCTAACGTGATTTCTATGTTGTTTAGGCTTATTTTGGTTTCTTTCATCTTAATAACGTTATTTACAAGAGTTTTATGGTTTTTGTTATGCTTGGAAGTGGACTTAAATTGGGAGCTAATGCCAATAGTGAATTAACCGATATTAATATGATTTCTGGTTCAAAATTTCTGATACATACAAAAATTGGTTCAATATCCATATTTATTACAGTGAATTTTATTCATATAAGGATATCTCATATCGAATTTCAGCGTAATAACGGTATATTTAAGATACATATTAGTATTAAAGTGAATTTCGTAAGTGAACCTTATATGGGGGATATAGTCAAATATGGATCGATATTCTCAAAATCCAGCAGTTTAATTTTGGCATGTATGTAAATGATCCGTTGGATCGGTCCCATTATTTATAAGAGTATGAAGTGATTTTCGGAAGATGTCTTTATATGGGGGATACGGTCAAATATGGACCGAAATTCACAAATTTCTGTAGCATGATTCCTGTGTATATGTAAAAAATCTGTGTTAAGTTTTTAGTCAATAGCAATATTTATAAGATAAATATAAGGATAAATGACTTTTTCGGATGTGGTCCTTATATGTGACCCGGCCTATGAAAAGGTGGCTTATGACTCAAAAAAACTTTCCACTTTTTTTTGTTTCGATAGTTTTTGAGACGTCTTTCACGTGGTGAAAATTAGAAAGTCCTAACTTGCTAAGAAATGTACTAAAAATGTAGAGAAAGAAGAGGACAAATAAAGAAAAACAGAATTTTATTGAAAATCCAGCTGTGTCTCGCAATTTCTTTTTTGAGTCATAAGCCACCTTTTCATAGGCCGAGTCACAATGAGAGCTATGACCAAGTAAGGACCGACCATTATAAAATGTAGTACAACAATTTATACATTAATAAGAATTATTTGAGTCGAATTTTAACCTGGTACCTATATTTGTACCAGATTTATTTATTTAAGTGAATTTTAGATGTGGACTATATATGGGGTATGGTCAAGCATGGACCGAAAAAAAACAAAATTTCGTTTTGCGATTTCTTTTGACATGAAACTTATTTTTGCTGAATTTTATATTGATATTCCAATTTTATGGGCATTTATTTATCATTAAGCCATATTTCGGGAAGATATTTGTATGGGGGTTATGAGAAATTATAGACCGATTCTTACTATTTTCCTCACACTTTCTTCTTTTATCTTAAAAATTACGTTTACAAAATTTCATTGCAATATCTTGTCCCACATTTTTGTCTATAACTCTGGTTCTACTATACCGATTTTGCTGATACCATACTGCTTAGGAGAATTATAAACAGGTTTTTGTTAACTCTGTTGATTTTGGTTGTGTCGTTTGGACGTGAGAGTGTTTTACACAGACAGACAGACGGGCATAGCTTAATCGACTTAGGATTCCATAAGGACCAAGAATATATATACATACTTTGTTGAGTCTCATATTATATTTCTCAGTGTTACACACGGAATGATAAACTTGTATAGTTATACCCTTATTTACCACTTATGGTGGTGGAGTGTATAAAAACCTTGATAATAGCATACATACCCAAGTATTAATGGTAGTTACTATATTTTGGTGTACCATATTTGCAGACGTACGAGTATGTACATATGTACATTAGGGTGGCACCAAAATAAAGTTGCGGATATTCCCGACTGATATGAAAATTTGATTCATTTTAAGACTACGTTTCTCATTTTTTTTTGTCCTGGGGTCAATATTTGGTGAGCTGGATCAAAGGATAAAAATGTCCTTTTTAGAGGTTTTTTGATTTTTTTCACATTTCCCCCAAGGGAACTATACCTTTCATATGATGCCAAATTTACATATAGTGCCTTTGGAAGAAATGTGAAAAAATCAAAAACCTCTAAAAAGTACATTTTTATCCTTTGATCCAGCTCACAAAATATTGACCCCAGGAGAAAAAAATTGAGAAACGTAGTCTTAAAATTAATCAAATTTTTATATTAGTCGGGAACATCGATACCTTATTTTTTCCATACAAACGGGGTCACCCTAATGTAGATGCACTATTTTATAATGTAACATACATAGTTATACATTAGATATGACATAGTGATATATGAAAATTTTTGCAACAAGATTTTGAAGTGCTACCGCCTTTTATTTTGTTAGGCTTGGAAAAAAAATAGACGGGACAAAAAATGGGGGACTTTGGTTGAGGATAAATGGCGCCTCATCGAGGTCAAAGTTCAAGGTAAGAGTGAAAAAATTAATAAAATGTCCAATAACTGCCGCGGAGTCGCCCCAAGAGTAGTAAAAGGTCAGACTGACCCCCCTTAATTTTTCCTCCCCAACATTTTTGTAGAACATACTTACACCCTATCTTCGCTCCTTAAGGGACTTGCCCTACAAAAGTTAGAGTTTTATAAATTTTACCCCCATCGACCTAACAAGTTTCAGGGCGCCTCTGGAGAATTCAAATGTATGACCAACCCCCAATAATTTTTCCTCCCCAACATTTTTGTAGAACATACTTGTACCATATCTCTGCTCCTTAGGGTACTTTCCCTTCAAATACTGATTTATAATTTTGCCCTCTGACCTAACTATTTTAATTGCGCCTCTGGAGGATTCAAATGTATGACCAACCCCCATTGATTTTTCCTCCCCAACATTTTTGTAGAACATACTTATACCCTATCTCTGCTCCTTAGGGTACTTTCCCTTCAAATACTGATTTATAATTTTGCCCACTCGACCTAACTATTTTAATTGTACCTTTGGAGGAGTCAATTGATTTTTCTCACGCAACATTTTTGTGAAAGACACCCACCTTCTATATCTGGTTCTTAGAATACTTCCCTTTAAATAAGGTTTTATAAATTTGCCTCCTCGTCCTAACTACTTTCAGGGTGCCTCTGAAGGAGTCAAATGTATATTCCAAACCTCTTTCTCTGCTCTTTAAGGTACCTCAAATATACAAATTTTTTTTATATAAATTTTGTCCCTATTGTTCTAAGTGGTTCCAATACAAAAAACCAGTTTTATGTATCTTTGATATTTGTATTAAATTGAGTTCAATTAAAAGTTTGAGTGCGATATGTATGTATGTAAGTATTTTATTTTAATTTATTAAATAATTTTTGTAATAAAGAGGATATTTTTCCTATTTTCGGCAACGACTTGCAGTAGAAATATTTTTTCTTCCTCGTTGCGGCGCAAAATATTGTTGTAGTCCTCTATTATTTATACGCCTCTTTCGGCAGAATCGTTGACAACATGCAATTTTTGCAGTGTTTGTAGTGCTTGTTGGTAGTCTTCATGCTTTTCCCAAGTTTCTGGATCACTATCAAGAAAATCTTTTGACAATCCGAGGCGAAGAAAAATTGTTCCTGTGTCTGATGTAACATAATGACTCAAATTTTTCTCCATTAATTTTTCTTATACTTCTTTTGGTGTCAATGAAATTCTTTTAACACTTTTGAAGTCACAAAAATATACTCGAGAAACATTTACTGCATCCTCTTCTGCCTCGCTATCTTCATCATAATATTCCTCCATGTCATTGCCCGACAGTTCTTCAGCGAATTTCTCTTCATCCTTCTCAAATGTACGAATTGCATCTGCCATTTTTCACTTTGTATCAAAGGGTACATTCTGATCAAATTATGCAAAAGCAACAGCTTCCTAACTAAGATACCAGAGATGTCCACAGAATCTCTTAACCTACTGACATTAAACTGTCTCATCAATTGAAGCATAATGAATAATCGCTTTTAGAAAGTTCAAGTCATTATTTGGGGCTTCTCCTGCTTTGGTAGCACTAAACCAAGCTTTAAGATAAAGAGTTACTATGAAAATAGTAACATTGCGAAGTCCGTTTAATTAATTTTCGCTTAAGTCGAGAAATTTGCGGAATAAAAACATTTTTACAGAGTATATGCCTTTGGCCATTCATCGAGCATGACTGGTAGGTCCTGGTGGGCTAAAATTATGGTTGGGAATATTTACACCAAGGAACAGCCAAACGATTTCTAAAAATTCCTTGTAGTCGCCTCTGGGTTGTTTTTCGTTTAATTGAGCCTTGGATTGTCAAAAGATTTTCTTGAAAGAGGCGTAAAAATAATAGAGGACTACAACAATATTTTGTGCCGCAACGAGGAAGAAAAAATATTTCTACTGCAAGTAGAAAAATTATTACAAAAATTATTTAATAAATTAAAATAAAATACTTACATACATACATATCGCACTCAAACTTTTAATTGAACTCAATTTAATACAAATATCAAAGATACATAAAACTGGTTTTTGTATTGGAACCACTTAGAACAATAGGGACAAAATTTATATAAAAAAAATTTGTATATTTGAGGTACCTTAAAGAGCAGAGAAAGAGGTTTGGAATATACATTTGACTCCTTCAGAGGCACCCTGAAAGTAGTTAGGACGAGGAGGCAAATTTATAAAACCTTATTTGAAGGGAAGTATTCTAAGAACCAGATATAGAAGGTGGGTGTCTTTCACAAAAATGTTGCGTGAGAAAAATCAATTAACTCCTCCAAAGGTGCAATTAAAATAGTTAGGTCGAGTGGGCAAAATTATAAATCAGTATTTGAAGGGAAAGTACCCTAAGGAGCAGAGATAGGGTATAAGTATGTTCTACAAAAATGTTGGGGAGGAAAAATCAATGGGGGTTGGTCATACATTTGAATCCTCCAGAGGCGCAATTAAAATAGTTAGGTCAGAGGGCAAAATTATAAATCAGTATTTGAAGGGAAAGTACCCTAAGGAGCAGAGATATGGTACAAGTATGTTCTACAAAAATGTTGGGGAGGAAAAATTATTGGGGGTTGGTCATACATTTGAATTCTCCAGAGGCGCCCTGAAACTTGTTAGGTCGATGGGGGTAAAATTTATAAAACTCTAACTTTTGTAGGGCAAGTCCCTTAAGGAGCGAAGATAGGGTGTAAGTATGTTCTACAAAAATGTTGGGGAGGAAAAATTAATGGGGGTCAGTCTGACATTTTACTACTCTAGGGGCGACTCCGCGGCAGTTATTGGACATTTTATTAATTTTTTCACTCTTACCTTGAACTTTGACCTCGATGAGGCGCCATTTATCCTCAACCAAAATCCCCCATTTTTTGTCCCGTCCATTTTTTCCCAAGCCTAACAAAATAAAAGGCGGTAACGATTCGAAATCGAAAAATCGTTCACTATGTCATACCTATTATACATACATATGTACATATAAATAATATTCATGTACTTTTGTATGTGGTGACAATTCCTAAAGCGGCTTTTGATAACGTGTCATTTATCATTTCTGTATTTAAAATAAAAGAACAACTATATGCGAATGAGTAGTTCTTTCAATTTTACTAGTTACATATTTTCATTGTACTTTAAGTGTTTCCAACAATGTGAGTAGTAATGTAAGTAGTAAATAAAAAATATAAATAATAATGGTATCACAATCCTTGATATGTCATGCTTGTAATTTTAAGTAATGTTTTCAATACATAAATAGATACCTACATACATGCATATGTATATACAAATGTATGTATGGATATGCGAATGTTTACCCAGCGGGAAAAAGATGCTGTAAAGAGGTGTGGAAGGTGTAGCAACTAATGCCTCATACAAGGCGTAATTAAAAGTCTGCTAAATTAATAATTTCATTGAGGAAAGTAAAAGAAGGGGTTTTAGATAAAAGAAAGGTTTTAAATTAATTTAAAAAATCACATGTACTATATAGTATATAAACTTTATATATTATATTATAAAGAACTGATTCACGCGTACTTTACACCACAAACTTTCATAAAAGACTGAATTTTTATATGCTCTCTTTATTCATTTTTATTACTCGTATAACAAAGTGAGTAATATAATGTTTGTTGTTGTAGTACGATATATAGGAATAATTGCAAAATCGTTCGTGTTTGCTATTTAAATCATGATTTGTTGACATTCTTTTGAAATGCAATTTTGAATGTGTATGAAACGCCTTCTAGAACGCCTTCCCAGAGAAGGCATAGTAGAATGAGTATAGGAGAATCTTTTGAAATGTGTAAACAGGTCTTCTATAAGGCCCTCAAATGGCAGCACTTGCAATTTTTCCCACTGCGTATTTTCATATAAAGTATTTATTAATAATAGATGTATTTGTTTTTTTTATTATTTTTACTTTTCAATTTGAAAGTGACTAATCATCATCAGTTATAATTCAATGTTGAGTGTAAATAAAAATTCTATAGATTTCATATTTATAAAATCTTACTTAAAATATTCACACAACAATTTTTAATAAATTAACAGGTCTAGATGCTAACATACAGCTCTAAACCATTTTGTTATTTCAAACTGCTTCCTAACTTAAGTTATTTTTCATGTAAGTACCGCTCCACAAAATGTCATAAAATTTATTTGTATCGAGCATACATCACCTCTACAAATTTGGTTATGATGGATCCATAAATTGACATTAAAATAATTTTGACTCTCTAGTTTGAATTTTTCAACTTTTTTGCCGTTTCTAGTAAACATTTTATAGATTTGTATAAGGGATGGGAAATTAAGTATATGTTCGGCATCAAATAAATATTTAAATAGTACCTACTTTTTACACTCTCAAATACTAAAATTTATGATTGTCGTAATTTTGTGGTGCAAAAACTTTTATAGCCAACACTGTTATATAAAACTATTCTATAGAAAATTTTAAACATTTTCAATAGAAAAATCTATACACAACATGTTCCATAGATATTTGTTGTGTTATACAACAACAACATTTGCTATAGAAAACACTGCAAAAAATTATTTATGGCAGGTACTTTAATTTAAAATACGGAAAGCTGTTATTTGAATATATTAAATGTGTCGTGACAGTGCTTTTGAACAGTGTTGCCAGTTTAGGGGATTCATCCTCAAATAAGGAATAATTTTGTTCAAATATGGATACGGTTTGCGGATATGGAAATTAACAATTATTTTTGAAATATTTTTAGGAATAAAAATATTTTAAGTTTTTCAACTTTTAATCAAACAAGCTAAATTAGTTTCAGATAAGCTTTTCGCACTAGAAAATAACGCGAACAATGAATATTACGTAAATAATAATTTGTTATAAAATGCAAATGCCGTCTTAGAAGCTCTTCTCAGATTGAATACATTTGTTTGAAATAATTCGGTTTATTGTAAAAATATCACTACAAGAGCTGAACTGTTGAAACTTTATATAATACATTTTGGGTAAATTGGGTATTTTTGGTGTTATAAAAATTAAAAAATAAAAATAGTGGCAACACTGCTTTTGAAAATTAAATATTAACAAAAGAGTACCATTATGTCCAATTTCCCATCCCTGGTTCGTATTAAATTAAATACATACAATTAAAATCAATATTTCCTGGAAGAGACATTTCGTCATTGAACACATGGCCAGTATTTTCATAGGAAATTCCTTAATTAACTACGATGTATTAGCAATAACTTTTTCATTATTACTTACCACAAACCTTGCAAATTTCAAATTTAAAATAACGAAAAATCGTTATCAGTAAAAATGGAATATGAGGTAAATTATAATGCTACGATATTGTTATAATTGCAGTTTTGAACAATATATAGTAAAGATTAGGATGCCGGGGAAAAATTGTTCCTCTGTACTGAACTTTTAATACCTGCTGGGATGTCTAATCTTTAATTATCTAAAAAAAACTAATGTTGTAGTATTAACTATTAACTATAATGTTGGAATTAACGTTTGAGTTACGATTTAAGATTTCTAATATTTATGAAAGACTTAAATGATTAAGTCATTATTTTTATAATTGCGCGGTTTTGTTTTGTTGTTGCAAAACAAACATAATGTATAAATTTCAAAGAATTTTCAATACAAATACATACTATTATTACATAAGTATTATTGTATTTCTGAATAACAATTTCAATCTCTAGACTCTATAAACGCAAATAAAAAAACAAAAAAAAATATTTTAAAATAAACAAATGCCGATATAATAGAAAAAGAAAAATAGATATAATATGTTCACTTATAAAATCTATAATAATTATCTTAATTCAGTTGTTGCTTTAACTCTTGTTGTATTTGTGTAATGCGGTATAATTTAAAATTAACAAACAAACATTTTATAATTGATATTAATTTTGTTTAATAATTATTTACTTGAATTAATTGTTCTATATATTGTACTTAATGTTTCTTAACAAACATTTAAATTAAATTCCCAGTTTTTTAGTTTTAATTAGTTGATGAAAAGTTAGTTTGTCAAATTTATTCTACAATATAATGTAAAATGTTAAGCTATGTGTCGACGATGGTCAGATATTACAACGTTGTCATATCTACCAATGTGCTATCAATGTACTGACATTGAAAAATTTTTAGCAAAAGGTAAATTGTTAGTTTACACGACTGTAAGAAAACTAACAATTTCATTTGCACACAATTGTCACACAATGAATTTATCTGTCAACTCAAATTGTGAGTTTACACGGTTGTCAGATTGTTGCGTGGCATTGTCAAATTCGTTTTGCAGCTCTGTGTGTGTGTTTAAAAATTTTATTAATGCACACTTTAATTTAATTCTTTAATTTTCTTCCACTTTTTTCAAAAATTTTATCAATGCACACTTGTTTGTTTATTATTTATGTATATACAGAGTTGCATTTATAAATAATTTCTATGACAATGCTGCCATTGGCAGATGCACATATGACAATGAAAAGTGTTTGTCAATTGTCTTAAAACAATGACAATGACAAAATTGTGTGTTTACACCAGGGGCTTCCAAAAATTTTTTGGTACTGTATTAGTGAGTACGAGAGAGTAATAAAATTGAGAGAATGTATTTATTTAAAGCCGCAGAAAAATTTTAGTAATACACATATTTTATAATTTGCTATGTATGTTACCAAAAGCATTTTTGACCGCACAATATTTTTTGAGCGTCATCATTTGTTAACCTGAAAAAAAAACCATAGCATCCGCTAGACATGTGCACTTGTCGAAGTCACATCGACGACTGAATTGAAGAGCATAAAAATATGTCTTGGTAGTGGTAGCTCAATTGAGCTATGAAATGGAAACCCCTGGTTTACACGATTGTTAGATGTCTGAAAATCTTTTTGTCTTCCAATGTACTGAAAATGCTTTTTCTTACAACGTTGGAAGACAAAAATTTTAAGTTTACACGGTTGCTAGACATTTTCTGCACATTTTTCGGACAACGTTGTAATAGTATTATCGAAAGCAAATTAAACAGTAATAATAACGAACTTTTCTGATTTAAAATTATGTATTGCATTAAATTCGAGTTCGACGAAACAGATTTACTTGAAAACTTTGTTCAAAATGAGACCGGTATAGTATAATAAGGAGATAAACAATGTTTGTTTAAGCTTTCTGTAGTATACAGAATATATACATACATACATTCAAAGGGAAAATCCTAATTTTCTCTTTATTTTATGAAACGATAAATATAAGTGTTAAAAGCGTACACAGAAAAAAAAAATCACTTTCTGAGTCGATTTAACGATGTCCGTCCGTAAATATTCAGAGCTCGAGCCTGATTATTTACCTAATTTATTTACAGTCAATAGTTTTATTTTTGTTTTTTGACTTTGTGCTCTGCTTTTGCTTGTGTATTTTCTTCTAGTTAAAGTTAAGCACATACTACGTAGTGCTTGAAAATAGTTCAAAATGTTTAAATCCTGTTAATAAGTTTTGAAAATTGTATTAATAATTTAAGTCACACCAAATTAGTTATATTTGGTGGGGAAATACAAAGTAGAAAGCTTCACACAGTATTGAAATTGGTTGGTGTGGAACTTACACTATTTGGTTAGGCTAAGTACTTGGGAGTGTTATTGGAGAGTATATTCCTGGAACACACAGGATAGACTTAAAAAGGGTCTCAATGCTTCCTTTGCATGTAGGAATCGATAGGTTAACATTAGAGGTTACGAAGGAACATAGTGAACTAGATCTACACATCGATGGCAAGACTAATTATTAAAAAAAGGGTCTCAATGGTTCCTACGTATGTAGGAATTCGATAGATAAACATTGGAAAGTACGAACGACACAGTGAATTAGATCTGTACATCGGTGGTAAGACTAATTATTACTTACGGTAGCACTGTTTGGTGGAAAGCAAGGAAAATAAATTGCTATAGGAAAACACTGGCAAGAGTTTAGAGATATGCCTCTATAGGCATCACGGGAGCCTCAAAAAGTACGCCATAGACTTGGATATAAGATTAGGATTATACTATACGAATTTGGTTTTCGAACATGGATCCAAAATGATTCAATCATATTAAACTACATGATAATAGAAAGAAAGTTCGACAGTACACCGGTATTATGGATTCTGGATAGGGATCAGTGGAGTAACTCCGCCAGACTGCACGATGGTTAACGGTAGTTACTGAAGAATCAAAAATTGTTATAGGCACATGTTCTGGGGCCTATATAGTGAAAACAGACACAAAAAAGTCATTCAGACTTCGGAATGAATGCAGTGCCTTCCAGGCAGATATATGGTAATGAAGTACTTCGACGTTCATGTGTGCTTCGTGCCAGGTCAGTGTGGCATAATAGGTAACGACATAGCAGATGAGCTTGCGAGGCATGGGTCGAAACTATCTTTGGATGTAGTAGAAGCAACTTTGAAATCACTACTGTGTTATTAGCACAGGATAGTATTAGAAAAAGTCCTACTAGGCACTGACCGTTCATGGGGAAGTAGAATCGACTAAATGATATCGAGTGCCTTAAGCCCGAAATTGAATACTTCAGGTACCAGGGCTCTGCTGTCCTTACTGCCCATTTTAATTTCGCCATGCGGTCCGTTTTATAGAATCACCTAGCATTATACATTCTAAACTAAGCTATTCTTATTTATTTCTGGAAGAAATAAGAGGACAAATTGCGAGTGGAAGTGTGCATAGCACACTACCCTTCACAAACTAACTAACTTAAATCATGCCAAAATTACTGCTACCCTTCAACTTTCATTACTGAAATAACAGCAAATACCGTTACTTTTTAGCAGTTCCGAAGTCAACATTGAATTAAAAACATTGCATATTAAGTCCAAAGTAGAACATTATTTTGTATTCTGTACTTCAGCACTGGTTTTTACTAAAAAATACCAGTTAACTGAATAATATCGTTTTTGGCGACACTATAAAATACATATATATTCAAGATGCTTTGCGTTTATAGCTGCCTGTATTAGTTTAATTAGGTTTTATAAATGTATGGCAATAAGAAAAAATGCACATACATATTTGACATTATTCTCGGATACTAAGTTCTGTATATAGACAAAATGTATGTATGAATATCAGAAGAAAGATATTTCAAAAAGTATTGTTATTGTACTTATGCATATGTTTTTGTAAATTATTAATTGTACATATAAATGTTCTTATATAAATACGCTATTATAATATGTTCTAAGTTCATGTTCATCTGAGTTAATTAATTGAGACGTGTTCGGATTGATTTATCATCCATCAACCGTTTCATTCCTTTCGTTTTTCTCAGATGGAGAATACAAGCTGAGTTTTTATCATATAGTCAAAATATAAGTTAAAGTGATTTATTAGATTTAAGTAAACATTTACTTTCATTTAAAAAGTTGTTTTCTTAATTAACAAAAGAGTGCGTCATTTACTATTAACCAAATTTGCTAGCATGTACATATATGTATGTACTTACATACTTATGTTTAAATTAAAAAAAAACGTTTTCCTTACTAACAGCAAGCAAAAACTTTAATTTACATTTTTACATTTATTACCAATTGTTAAAAGTATTTCCAATTTTTTATCATTTCAGTTGTCATAGCAGCATTTTTACAACATGCAATCGATAAAACCAAATGAATTGCCACAAAATCCATATGAACGTGTAAATATATTTTCCCGATTATGTTTTTGGTATGAATTTTATTCATTTGACACATTTTCATTTCCATTTGAATACAATTGTATACATTATTTCATAACATTTACATATGTATTTAGGTACACATTACCCATATTTTTCAAGGGCAGGAAAAAAACATTAGACACAAAGGATTTATATCGGGCATTAAATGAGCACAAATCAGGTAATTATTGATTGTTATAAAATTTTGTCAAATGCTTATTTAATTATAACTGATAAGTTATACAGTCGGGCCTCGATTATCCGTGATGGTCGGGACACGAAGCATTATGGATAATCGATTTTCACGGTTAATCGAATAACAATTTTGGTTATACAGTTTTTTTTAATATTTTTTTTATTTAACAAATGAACATTGGTGTACATACATATACATATACGAGTATTTACATAAACAAAAATTAAGGGCAGTTGACAACATACAACATTAAAATACTTTGTGTTGTGAACGGTAATAGGGGCTTAATTCTTCTTAAAAATCCGTAGTTTTGAGCAAGCATTATTTTTTGAATGATCGTTAATTATTTTAACTTTATCTTCAATATTTAAAACGTTTCCGTCTTTTTACCACTGGTAACGATGGCATACTAAACATATTTAGATCTAATCACCCGTACTTCCCGAATTTCAAAATTAAACTAATCACTTGTAATCACACTGACTTATCGTATGCAAACAAGGGAATTCCCCGTTTTCATGTTCATTATGAATTTAAAGTTATTAAAAAAATCTGCCATCACGTATAATAGTGGTAATCACGGTAAATCGAAGCAAACAATTTGAAAACATTGCAAACAAAAAACAATATATGTAGGTATGTATGTACTGATATTTGCCTATCACGTAAATATAATCGAGGCCCGTCTGTATAACTTCATAAATATATAAAAAAAATACAGCGCTGATAATTTTTGCAGAATTTCATATCCGTCATTAAAAAGGCACAAATCAGATAATAGTTGAGTTTATTATGTTTTTACTAATAGGTTATTAAATCGATAAAGATTTTGTGTAAATATAAAAAATCTAATACATTATGCACTTGTAATACTTACCTAATACGAGTGCTTGTAAGCTGATTACCTTTTTGACAGACATCGGTGTGAGGGGAATTTAAGACGAGTACACAATTGATTGTACTAGGAATTCGTGTTTTTTTTTTTTAAGAAAAGTAACACTCAGGCAATCATATGCCTATATTGTGTTACTTTCTTTGGAAAGGGAATTGGTTTTAGAAAGCTTTATATCAACAACTCTGCAATTGCGCATTATGTTTGTTCTTAGTGCAGCATTGCAGCGTCTCTGCTGTTGAGTAGGCGCATTATTTTTTAAGCTTGATTTTATAGCAGAGATGGAAAATGGGTTTTTGGGTTTCGTACCAATAAAATGTACTTTTTACACCTCCACGGTACCATTTTTAATGTTTGTTAAATAACAATTAAATTTAACCACAAACTTACTTCATCGAAAATACGATATATGTATGTATCTTATGGCAACATTTTTATACCCTACACCACCATAGTGGGGAGGGTATATTGGATTTGTGCATATGTTTATAACGCCCAGAAATATTGGTCCAACACCCATCTTAAAGTATACCGATCGATTCAGAATCACTTTCTAAGTCGATTTAACGATGTCCGTCCGTCTGGCTGGCTGGCTGTCCATGTAAAGCTTGTGCGCAGAGTACAGGTCGCAATTTTGAAGATACTCCGATAAAATTTGGTACGTGATATTTTTCGGCCCAAGAACGGATGGGATTCCATTATTTTACCTGGCCCCCATACAAATGTCCTCCCGAAATTGGGGTTTACCGATCATAAATGTTTGAATTATGCAAGGAACCAAACAAATTTGATCACAAATGAGTGGTAAATGAAGCCAAATCACATTTACAAATTTTATGCAGATCGGTCCATAATTAGTCGTAGCTCCCATAAAGGCCCACTTCCGAAAATCACTTTATAGAGCATAACTCACTCAAAAATGTTGGTATCCAAATAATATTTAATACAAATATATTTCATACGGTGCAATTTTATTGTGATCAGTCCATAATTAGTCGTAGCGCCCATAAACGGTCCACTTCTGAAAATCACTTTAACGATCATAAATTTCTTGAGAATATTGGTAATCAAATACAATTTGACACAAATAATATACAGAAATGATGACACCTAATTTTATAATGATCGGTCCGTAATTAGTCGAAACTCCCATATAAGACCCTAATCAACTTTAACCTCCATAAATCTTTTAAAAGTATTTATATCGAGATAAAGTTTAACATACACAATAATTATATTCACAGAAATCATGACACTATATTTATGGATGATCGGTCCATAATAGGTCATATCTCTCATATAGCGAACATTTCTGAAAAACGGTTTTATACATATACTGGGCGTAGGGTATTATATGGTCGAGCTTGACCGACTATACTTTCTTACTTGTTAATATTACCTTATATAACGAGTGTTTAAGCAATTTTATACTCGATTGCTATTAATTTATTGCAAGTGATCTAACTCCTGGTGATTATAAATGCTATAAAACTGGAAAATGCTGCCAAATAAAACGTTTATGCACGATATGCAACTAGTGTTCCAGGAAGTAAGTTACCAAAGCATACTATAACAATTTTATTTTAATGTATCTGGATCAAAAAAATTTAAACCTCTTTTTGTTGGAACGACAAAGAAACAGAGCTCGTTTCGTGATATGTAAAATGTTTCCTGTAAATTATATTAATTTGGGATTTGTCTGTATTTGTTTAAATATATAGTTAGACGGCTACTTCTGAATCTTTAATAATATTATTTGCGTTAAATATCGCGATTATCTAAAATATTCTTATATCTGAAGTATCGGGTTATTTGCGAAAAGTATATACATATATATATATATATATATGTATGTATATGCATCCTTCGATTACATTTCCAAAACAACTAGATTTATTATTTCAAGAATAGAAGAAATATAAAGGTTAACTTCTAACGATTTTGAAATCCTGATTAACTACATTTTGAGCTTTAGTTTTTGAATTCAGCCTGAAAATCATTTTATGTAAATTAATATGTCAACTCCCATTGTTCGATAATTCAACTAAAATTGTCTTGTCGTAATAATCATCTTATGGATGCATATTTAAAGATCAGTTTCAAAATGTTCATGAAGTTTAATAAAATCTCTTTTGCACAAATAGTAACTTAGATGATATATTTATCTATTTCATCTGAATGCCAAATTTTTATGATGATGATGATTCAAATTGTACCAAATGACGCGTGGTAGTACCCCGGTACCAACTGTATATAAAATGTATCAAAAAAAGTACAATTGTACCATGTTTGCCATCACTGTTTTATAGCCTTTTATTTAATTATTTTACTTCGGTGGCGTTTCAGTGCTATACCACTGCAGTGCTAAATATTGGTTATGATAGATATGTAGATAGAAAACTAACAATTATCAGAAACTGATGTTGTTTGAGTGGAAGCGGCTGGGAATCGAACCCGGGCTACAAATACCAACTCATGCTTAATGATCAAACCCAGCATACCATTTTAGGAGCGCTCCGAAAAAGGAGTCAGAAAAGAGTCCAACAAAAGAGCATTTTCGGAGCGCTCCGAAAAAAGGAGTCAAGAAAGAGTCAAACTAAAGAGCATTTTCGGAGCGAAAGAAAAATTTGCTTTTTACTGTCCTGAGTCGGCACGCAGTATGACTCAGAAATTCCACTTAATTATGTGTGTACCAAAGCGTTGTTCTCCTGCTATTTGTGATTTGAACAAAAAAAACATAGCTGTACCACACAAGAATGATAAAAACAAGATTACACAGAGCCCAAAAAAAAAACTCATAAAAGACTCTTTTCTGGCATTATCTAAGAGCTCTTTAAGAGCCCAAAAAACCTCTCATAAAAGACTCTTTTCTGACATTATCTAAGAGCTCTTTCTGACGGTCCATTTTCGAATGTAATGACCCTCTTTTCTGAAGGTTTTCGGAGCAATTATGATTGTTTTTTTGGGCTCATAAAGAGCGTTAACGCTTCGAAAAAGGTGTCAGAAAAGACTCTTTTCGGACTGGGAATGCGCTTACCAATTAAGCTATTCGTATTACATATGTATGTGTGCGATACGACCGATTTAAGCAATAAAATGTGCTGTGCGAGCACCGAAGAAATTTTAAGGAAAAAATTGTATCAATATTTTCAATAAAAATTGCTTCGTGTAAATTGGGACTAAGGAAATTGCTTTCTGGGTTACATTGTACAAATGAATTACTACAAACAAAGAAATTAAATTTTTTATTCAACATTTTAAATTAATTTCTGTGTCAATGTAAATATTTTCCATTGTTTATTTGCCAATTATTAATTTTTTTTAAATTAGAAAATGATCATTGATAAGGGTCTAACAATCAGCAGCATAGCATCATTTAAAAATTATTTCATCAATTTAAATCAACACTAACGTACCGTATGTTAGTGTTCGATACGGAACATTTTCATCTACAGTACACATACACATTCACTACAAAATAAACGAAATACCCAAACAATTTTTTAGTAAAATACAATTGTGAGAATATTGCAAGAGCTTTAAGTCTTTTAATGCAATCTTTTAGCTTAGCTTTGAGTCGAGGCTGTCAGATATGGCGATTTTTCGCCAAACGTGGCGACATAAATTTCCATTTGGCGACATGGCGATTTCTTTGCGGTTTTTAAATGAGATGGCGATTTTTTTTTTGGCAAATTTTTTGTACAAAATTGTTTAATGCCAATTTTTATATATCTGACATTTTATTAACCACCACTTTTAAAGTCAACAAAAAATACAAGTAACATTGACTGTTGATCTGTTGATTTAAAATGAGCTATCGATTTAGCCGATTCTTTTTTTTCATTAGATGCAACTGATTGTGGAGCTGAATTTGAAACTGAATTAAAATAGATATGGAAATGGACGAAGTAAGCATTTTAAAACAAAATTGTTTTATATATCTCAAGAGACTTTTAAAAGAAATCTTGAATCTTGAATCGTTTGCCAGAAAATATGAGACTCTTTAAAGTATATGGAGAATTTTCAATATTAAAATGTGGAAATTCGTTGACACAGGCAAAATTTTCATTGATACAAAATTCTTTAAAACTTTTTCAAGATCCAAAAGTGTCTTTAGGCGAGTATGGACTTCAGTAGAAATGCCAACAAGCTTACTAGACTTCTGGCCTAAAGTTTGCAACTACAGCGATGCAGCGATTTTTCATCAAAAATAATCATGAGTGATGAGGCCCATTTCCATCTTAGCGGGTACGTAAATGTACGCTTCTGGGGCACTGAAAATCCGCGTGTAAACCCACGAAGAGCCATTACACCCGCTCAAAGTCACTGCTATGTCGACTTAGCATGTTTTTAATTTTTTTGCGGTTTTGAATTTAGATTTTTTCAACAACAACAACATACATAGATATCATATCTATATTGATCTCAATTTTATGTTTATTATATATTAATAAACTGACAAAAAGTAAAATTAAATATTTTATTTATCTATATATATAAAAGAGAGTGACGTTAGTTACTAGCTTTATAACTAAAGAACGCCTGGACCGATTGCAACGATTCGCATGAATTCAGGCTGGTCTCAGGCCAGAGAAGAAGAATCCCCAGAAAAAAATTCAGAAATTAACCACGCCTACTTTTTTTTAAAATTAATGTTTTTATGTGTGAGTGTGTGTATGTACTTTATAGAATTGTAAACCATGCATTTGATCATGTGATGATCTTTGGCAAAGTTGTTGTGCATGAGCCCGGGAAGGTTTGTAAGTTGGTATGACCACGCCCACTCTAACGCCTACTTTTTTTAATTAACTCTACATGGGTTTTTACAGATTTACTTCAAATTGTATATACATCTTACTATAGGTGAGGTAGAAATAAAAATTTTATGTGCCACGCCCACTCACGCCCCATCTCATGCAAGACCCTTGCCAGGTAAGCCAGACCGCTGGAGCGATCTGCCTGAAATTATAGAATACTTCTTTTTGCGACCACGCCTACTTCAACGCCTTCTTTTTTAAATTGTGTAATTGATTCTACTCTAATTTTAACATATTCACTTTAAATTGAATATCTTACTCTAGGCGAGATCAAAAATTAAGACTCATACTCCATGCCTCCTTTCACGTTCCATCTCTAGCGATCTTTTTTGACCACCTACTTTTTTTTAAATTGATGCCGTAGCAACGCACACTGCGTACAGCCGAAGTCGACCACGCCTGCTTTAAAATTGTTTAATCGATTCTACAAGGGTTTTAAAAGACTTACTTCAAATTGTATGCACCCATTACTTTTAAATATTATCTTCTAAAATCCAAAAATCAAATGTCGTTCCTTTGTATATCACAATTTTTACGACAATTGTTTTTCCACCTAATTTGCTTGAACACTTTTTTTTACAAAAACAAATTCTGGTTCTGCCATTGCCAGTAGATGGCGTTGTGTGAATAAACTTTTGACACCTGATTTATTTTTGTAGTATTTAAAATTTTTCAGCATTTTTTAAAAGTGATTTCAAAAGGTAAGTTCCCTAATTGATTTTGTGACATTGTTTTTGTGACATTAACTGCTTTTGTGACATTAATTTCTCAGTGTTATTCATAATGCCGCGACCCAGAAGATCTGATCTTTCGCATCGAACCCGTAATGCAATTACAAATCGGAATATTACCAATTGATTGAATACGCATGAACAAGAAATCGCACGAGATCAGCCCGACTTCGAAACGGCTCGATTAGCAATGAGAAATCGTCGATTAAATCAAGCAATTCAACAACGTGAAAATCTAAATCAACGCGTAAGAAGAAGAGCTTCAAATGTTGATTTGAATAGAGTAGCGTTTCATTACGATTGCACTTTTGACTACAGCTCGCATCCTTCCGTTCAAATTGGCCCAATGGAGATTGTGTGTAACCATTGCGGTGCATTAAAGTTCATCGGAGAATCGCCTGGGTTGTGCTGTCTCAGTAGTAAGGTCAAATTAGCACCATTGCCTTCACCATTGGTACGACCACGCCTACTCTAACGCCCACTTTTTTAATTGATTCATTGCTTCTACATGGGTTTTTTACAGATTTACTTCATACAGATACTGCAGGCGATGTAAAAATAAAAAAATTTATGTGACACGCCCACTTTCGCGCCCCATCACAAAAAATTTATGTTTACATGGATTTTTCAGTCTGCGGGCGGAGGGGCGTGGCAAAATCCAATTTTCATATTGCACCACCAATGACAAAGGAGCATACATACATATATTTTGCTTTTTTTATTTTATTTAATTTTTTTGAAAGCCGTTGTCATGTTTTTCAAAACGAGATATCAAACTCTTAAATCGGGTTCGGTAGTTCCGAAGATATTTGCAAAAACCTTATGTTATTAACGATCGAATATCAAAATTTTAAAACTTTCGAAATGTTGCATTCAAAAATCCGAGTTTTCGGTTTATTTACAAAATATTTACATCATTCGATAACAGAAGATATTCTGCGCTTACTAAGGTGCAACATTATACAATAAGTTAAAAATAATATTATATCATCAATCGATCATAAAAAAAACTTTATGCACTCTTGCATTTAAGATCCCTACATTTTGTGCACATTTGTGAGTTTTTTTTCAAACGCTGATAAAAAATAACGGTACATTCAAACAAATTGCTCGCAGCGCTCTACGTGATTTTATTCTTTTTGTTGGTGATTTTCGTCAAACTTGAAAGCTTCATATCTTTGGAACCGAGTCGAGAAAATCACGCTATCGACGAACATACGTGTGCATTTGTTGCAAGACCCGTCTGCCCAAACATTCTCAGAACTACTTTTTGACATCGAAAATGGAAAAATTCCAATTAATCGCGCCACGAACGAGATTTCGTTCCCGCCTAACTTCTGTCGAATGCAAATGAATATTCAAGCCGTTGTCGACAAGGTATTCCCAAGTCTAACAATCTTCTACAAAATTTCGGATTGGCTGTGGGAACGTGCAATTTTGGCACCAACAAATTACGATGCCAACAAGCTCAATGAGCAAATTCAATTGAAACTACCCGGCAAATTAATCAAATACAAATCGATCGATACAGTAATGAATGAAGAACAAGCCGTCAATAATCCCACTGAATTTTTAAATTCATTGGAACCACCCGGAATGCAACCGCATGTGCTAACATTAAACGTTAAATCACCGGTAATTCTTATTCGCAACTTAAACGCACCAAAGTTATGCAACGGAACCACATTGACCATCGAAAACTGCTCACCAAATTTAATCGAGGCCACAATCATCGGTGGCAGATTCAAAGGCGAAGACGTACTTATTCCACGAATTCCGATGATTTCCAACGATTTACCATTCCAATTCAAGCGGATCTAATTCCCTTTGCGTCTTACCTTTACTATTGATATCAATAAAGCACAAGTCAAATCAAATTGCTAGCTTAATTTTAGAAAATTTATGTTTTCCACACGACCAGTTGTATGTGGCTTGCTCCCGAGTAGGCACGCCAAAAAACATTGTATATCCGCTGGCCCCAAGATGAAGTAATAAATAAATATAATTTCCAATTTGCCTTAAATAAATGCGTTTCTTTTTTGATTGAGCTAGTAATCTTCATAAATGGAAAATAAGATGCTAATTTTAAAAATTTGATTTATTTTTTGGCAATTTCTGGCAAGTCTTTTGGCGACGTAGGTAAAAAAAACCTGACAATCTTGCTTTGAATTGGGGCGATATGTGCATTTTTTTTGTAACAAATACAAACTGCAAAGCTTTAGGCTTATCTGCAGAAAACACCCAGAGTCTTTGGCCGGAATCGAACTCGAAACCTTTTGACTGATAGTCTGGCACACTATAGCCTAGTCTACCGGGGCACCCAATTGCCACTTTCTTCGATTTTTTATAATTTAAGAGCCGTTCGACATCTGCAGAATATATTCTATTATATTAGTTGAGTAGTAAGTTGTGAGCAAGATCATTATCTAAATTGGTAAGAGATTAATCGATATTTTCTGGTGTTTTCAGAACAATGTGTACATACATATGTACTTAGGTATTGTTTATATTTAATGCAATTTATACTTGTGCCTGTCGATTTTCTAGTAAATAAAAAATATATTAAGAACTCTTTTCTGACTCCTTTTTCGGAGCGCTCCTAAAATGGTATGCTGGGATGTATGTACATATGTATGTATGTATGAAAAATAACATTAATTGATTTGTTTTATTAAATTTTTTTATTAACATATTTTAAATATGTGACCACTTTTTGTCATAACAATTAATTGAAATAAATTAGAAATAACTTTTCGATTTTCTTTTGTTATTTTTTTTTTGAACATTTTTAAATTGCTACATTATTCTCATAATTAAATTAAACAATTACTCGTATATACATACATATGTACGAGTATGAAGTTTAATGACAATTTTGAGAAATGTTTTTTAATTCAATTTTATTTTGAATGAAAAACCCATAGTTTTTTGAATTTTATCTGGCGAAAAAAGAAAAAAGGTTTTTTTCTACTATTATTGATATTTTCTGTTGAATTGTGAGTCCGATTTTGTAACGTCAAGTGTCATTATAAAATAGTTGGTGGCAGTGTCATGGTTTGGACCTGTATGTTAACTGCTGATACTGGGAATTTAACATTCCTTGAAACAACCATGGACAAGTTTTTAGTACCTTCAGATTCTGGAGGACAACTTGTTGGAAAACGCAGAGAACATGGGCATAAGAACAGATTTTCGATTTTACCAGGATAACGATCTAAAGCAAAATCTTATATGGGAGCTAAGAAAATTTAGTATAGCAATTTATATGTATGTCAATAAGGATTATTTGTGTCGAATTTTAACCTGGTAATAATATTAATACTAAATTTAATATGGGGTCTATCGTCAAACATGGACCGAACTAAACAATATTTTGTTTTGCAATTCTATTTACGTGAAACTTATTTTTGCAGAATTTTGTATTGATATTGCAATTTTATAGCCATTTTTGTACTACTTAGCCATATTCCGGGAAGAAATTTGTATGGGGGCTATGAGAAATCATCGACCAATTCTTCCTATTTTCATTACAGTTTGTTCATCTGCCGTATATATGTAAAGAAAATTTCAACACAAATATATTTGTGCCATCATTTTCTTAACGTGTATTCAATGTCTTATCATCTTATGGCTCCTGGTGGCAAGCCTTCAACTCATATGATTTTGATATAAGAATCTTATACTATGTTTCCACGGCACATGCTTCGCTCTCTATTCATGCTTCACACCCCAATCATGTGCGAAACAACTTGCTTCACCATACAAAATTTTAAGAGCGAATCAAGTAGATTCATATTGAATCTACTTGCGAAGCACGAAAAATTGCACTCTTCTCTAATTTTTATCGCAAGTTTATCTGCACTAGCTGTAAAAATTTAATATTATTTTTTTATTTTTTTTTTTTATTTATTTATTTATTTATTGTAATCGAAAAGCCTATTAAGGCCAAAAATGATTACATATTTAAAACATAATTTTAAACTTTTTTTTAACTTTTAAAATAGAATTTTAGTTTATCATAACCCTTTTGTTATGATAAACTAAAATTCTATTTTAAAAGTGTTTAAGTATTCGAATTATATTTACTTACTTCTATTTCTAAGCACGAATAAGAAAAATTTATTATCTAACAAAATTTAGTATCAACAACGACAATTTTATATATCAGTTATTGTAAACAAAGCAAATTATTTTCTTGTTGCTGGAAGTAAAGAAAGTAAATACGTACGAATGTATGTTTTTTTTTCAAATAAGCTAACTAATTTCAACTCACTTTTGTTTGTCCATTAAAAAAAATTATTTTCCACTAATTGTAAATTCTGTTTGTTTATTAAAGACAACTGTCAAATCGAATCAAGTTTATTAGTCATGTAAACAACATGATTCATTAACATGATTCAGAAGGCGAAGCAGGTGATTCAAGTCGTCGTGGAAACATAGTATTAGTAATAAGCAATAATGAAAAACACATGAATTTGATTTTTGTACTCTAAAGCTGTGTTCACATTGTGTGTATTTGTCATGTGGAATGTCACTTTTCTATCCACATGTGTTTTCATGTGTATGTCAAAAATTGAGTTTCACATACGGTTTATAATTTACATGTTCAAATGTTGGTATGTCAATTACATTTGACATAACCTATCAAAAAAAAAATCTTAAAACAGCTGATATGGTAAAACTTATTCCGCGGGTTATACAAGTATTCCTTCTCTTGCCACATTTCGATCAACTGTAGAACCGCTTCTTTGCACCAGTCATACTTTAACAACATAAAAATAACTATAAAAATTGCAATAAAAAATACATATGTACTTACTTTTGTTAACTACTTTTCAATTTTTCCCTCCATTTTCCATAATAATAAATTTGTATAGTTTTTTTTTGTATTTTTGTTTTACTATTTATAAATTATATTTATTAAAATTTCAATTAATTTTTGGCGCCACAAAATTTTTGTTATAAAAAACAGCTGATGTCAGATGGTTTGTCACTTGAAAATAGAACTCGTTCTAAATAAAAAATGTCATGTGTATTGCACACATAGAAATAACACATGATATTGTTTGAAGGTGTTCAGACTATATGTACAAATTTGACATGCGAAAAAGTGACAGTTCACATGACAAATACACATAATGTGAACACACCTTAAAATAGGCATAAGAAAAAAAAGAGTGAAATAAAGGCTTTAAATGTTGTTTCTCAACATTCCAGAAAACGCAATTACGTCTTTATTTAAATAAATTATTCTCATATTACATATATATAAATTATCGGAATAGAGATAAAATTCTACACAACATTTGTTTTTATTTGTAAAATAATTGCTATAATTTAAGGAATTTCCATATTCAAATTGAGTCAAAACAAAACAAGTTGAGCCAATCGGGTAATATAAACCGACTATTAGTTTTATAAATTGTTAAATTGCACATAATATGATAAAAGGACATCAATTATGAGTGGTTAAATTTAGATACAATTTTTAAACATTTAAAATAACAACAACACTTCTGAATAAAAAACACCAAATATGGATGCTCTACAACAGTTTTACACAAGTGTAGTTTCTGTAATTATCAATATATTTAGGTGGAGGCCAGTTTTTGTTTCGAAAATAGACTCTACATGTGCAACGCCTTAAACATGCCAATTTTTGATTTGGCTATCGTCGGTACACTTTTAGCTAGTGGTATAGCTCTATCTGATCTCTAAAATACCGTTACGAAAATGACTACAACTATCATAAACACCTAATAATAAAAATAACTTTATGTGAAAATCATGCAAATATACATACATATACTCGTATATATAATACTGAGTATGTACATTTTTTGAAATAGAAGAACTGACAATAGACAAATTTCCATGAAATTATTTATATTAAAACATACACATACATATGTATGTATAATGAAACCGTTTATTGCACCATTATTAAATTTTCCACATCGTGAATTGTAATTTGTATAAATAAATAAAAACGTTTTAATAACAAAACTATCGTATAACAAGTATAAAACTTTTTTGCGGTCATAATTATTAATGCTTGTAGAATATTGAACTTAAATTTAATAATAGATGCTCACATTCTGAGTAATTAAAAACATTTACAGGTATAAAATATTAAAGCTTTCAGAATTGTATGTATGTACATAATGTATACGCAATTAATCATTATTAATCTGTCTTGATCATTCTTCATAATTAAGTATTTAGCAATAGAGTTAAATATGTTTGTTTTTTGGTAGAAATATTATACAGTTCTTATAAATTTAATTTTTATAAAATTCTGTATAGGTACCAGGAGAAAATTAAAAGTGTAATTTTGTTACTATAGTAGTATGGTTATAACCATTATTATTTACAATTATGTAGGTACTTTTTACATATGTACATAGTTACGTACTTTTGTCAAAGAGTCGGACTTGGGATTGCGAGATTCGATTTGTCAACTATATTGACGTTTGGGAAAAAATGTCTTAATTTTGAATAAATATTTTTGAAACTAAACATACATTCGCATTGAGACATGAAAAATTCAGTTTTAGAAAAGAATATAAAATTATTTTTATGCAAAATACGAGTGTATTAATGCATTTTTGAGAACAATTATGACGCAATGACAAATTTCTTTTGGATAGTAAAGAAAAACTTAAGTTTATATAAATTGTCAAGTTTTAAGTCGAATAAGAATTTAAATTCAATCTCGGCAGACAAATATTTCTTTTACAATGTATTGAAAAACTATTTGGCCATTTTTAGGAGAATTTTGTTTTTCATCATACAGAAAATAGTAAAAATCGAATAAAAAATTATTGTTTTTAATTAATAATAGATATTTAGGGTTGTTATAGAAGCCAATATTGTCAGAATTGGTTTGTCCCCGTTTACACAGGGAAACCTTTTGTTTGGTAGTGAGGGACGGGTGGGGAAGAGAATATGAAATTTGTTTCCCGTTCTCGGATGCACGCTTTGTGCTTCCATTCTTATCGACAAGAAAAAATGCTTTGGTATCATAAAAACCAATGTTATTGGTTTTATGTTCGAACTAGAATTAGTGTCGGTTTTATACTATGTTTCCACGACGACTTGAATCACCTGCTTCGCCTTCTGAATCATGTTTATTAATCATGCTGTTTACATGACTAATAAACTTGATTCGATTTGACAGTTGTCTTTAATAAACAAACAGAATAAAAAAAACAGAATTTACAATTTGTGGAAAATATTTTTTTTTTAATGGACAAACAAAAGTTAGTGGAAATTAGTTAGCTTATTTGAAAAAAAAACATACATTCGTACGTATTTACTTTCTTTGCTTCCAGCAACAAGAAAATAATTTGCTTTGTTTACAATAATATTAAATTTTTACAGCTAGTGCAGATAAACTTGCGATAAAAATTAGAGAAGAGTGCAATTTTTCGTGCTTCGCAAGTAGATTCAATATGAATCTACTTGATTCGCTCTTAAAATTTTGTATGGTGAAGCAAGTTGTTTCGCACATGAAGCATGAATAGAGAGCGAAGCATGTACCGTGGAAACATAGTGTTAGGTATCACAGAAACCAATGTTATCGGTTTTTTATTGGAAATAAACCAATCATCTAACAGCTGTCAGTTTTAATTTTTGCGCGCTTTTTTAGTTTTTATTTTTTTGCGGCGGGATATTTTTTAGAAATGTAAGTAAATTAATTTAATTTACTATTTGCTTTATAAAAAGACAAATTTTTGCATTGACCTTTTTATTTTCTAATCATGGAATTCATGGAAAAATATCCGGATTTAGCTAAAGGCTTCACGAAACGCGACAAACCAACAGTGAATTCCCTGTAGGAAGAACTGGCTGATTCACTGAATAGTGCCGGGCCACCATAATTTGACGTGAATGGGTAGAAAAAGGTAAACAAAATTTTTTCCACAGAACAAATTGTATTGTTATATGAAATGTCTTTTTATTCGTACAGAAATGGACTGAGTGGAAGAGCGAAACTAGCTCAAAATAAGACAGAGTCTAGGGCAACTGGCGGTGGACCGTTTGCAAAGCATCACCTGACAACAACAAAAGAGGCCCTAGTACGGCTATGTGGCATTTCGCAGTTGGTGTAAGGTGTTTGCGGTGTAGCAGTTGGTCTCAACGAACATGCTGCAAACAAATTTTTAAAATAAAAAAATATGAAGACAGAAAATTAGTTTTTTTTTAATTGTTTTAAATTAAATTGTTTTAACATTAGTCCGTAGCTTGCCAGCATGACAGCGAAAATAACGTAAGCGACAAAAATACCCGTTATGTTGCGGATATGTAAATAAAACCAATTTTATCATAAACATTGGACAAAATAATGCTTATATATAAAATTTCACGGCAATACTTAGTCCAAAAGCGGAGATAATTAGAAAAAGACTTCTCCTGTAAAATTTTGTTTTTGTCGTAAGGCTGTATTATCAAATTGGTCATATGAAGGTTATTAATGGTGAAAAACTTTGTTTGAAAATAAAATAAATATTATAAACATGGAAATAAAAATTCTGGTGGCCCAGCGGTTTGGTCTACTGGACTGTAGACAAACAACCAGGAAACTAGGTCGTAGGTTTAATTTATTGGCATAGTAGGATTTGGTCATAGTGACCACATCCCTCAGAGAACTTATATATGAGAATTTTATAAATTTTCACATTTTCAGGAATGAATATAAATTTTCACAAATACAATTTGGAAAAACCTATTACACCCTTCAATAGCACTATTGATGGCCTTCAGTTCCCACTAGGTTTTATTCATTGACATAGTAGGATTTGGTCATAGTGACCACATCCCTCGGAGAACTTATATATGAAAATTTTGTAATATTTCACATTTTCAGGAATGAGTATAAATTTTCACAAATACAATTTGGAAAAACCCTTTACACCTTTCAATAGCACTATTGATGGCCTTCTAGGTTTCATTCATTGAAAGACAATTTTACGACCAACATAATTTATTTTAAATGTTTTGAAATTTTATCTAGTTTTGACCATTTATAATTGATGTAATTACCGATTCTTACTGTAATTTACAGAGTTTGTCTGATTTTCATAATAATCTTGAGTGTAATTTAACAATTTGTAAAATTAAAAGAATATTTTTCCATATTCACATCAAGTCAAGAAACAGAGTATAAAAAAGGGTGAATATTATAAGATGATACTTCTTTTGGATGAATTTGATCTAAATAACATTATTTGCAAGAGATTTATAGGTGGCATAGTAGAAGTGGACCAATTATGGACTGATAGCTTCTAAATCCAGTCCACTAATGTGGTATCTACGTATTTGAGGCTTATTTTGGTTGAATTTTACCTCAATTACGTTATTTACAAGAGTTGTATGGTTGGTTGTTTTGCTCGGAAGTGGACTTAATTCAGGAGCTATTATTATTTTTTTTTATTTAAAAAAAAATGAATTCCTTTTATTTACAATATTACAATAATGATGCCTCAGCGCCCTTTTGGGCCTTATAGAGGCGAGTTGGTAAAAATATTACATAAATTAAATTTACTTTGAATAAAAATAAAAAGAAGAAAAGTTTAAGAACAAAATAATATGTAGGTATAGTAATATAATAATAAATAAGTTAAGTAAGTTATTTTGAGATCAAAAGTTACTGTTTATAATAAATAAATTTTGCAGTAAATAATTTTTAAGAGCTGATTTAAATAATGAAATTCTATTAAGATTTTTTAAGTATTGTGGCAAATTGTTAAATTCGAAACTACCCATATATTCAATTCTTTGCTTGGTTGTTTCTAATATACATTATGCTACGGATAAGTTTGTGTTATTTCTTGTATTATGTGAGTGCTGAAAACTGAATTGTATGATAACCAATGTTATGTATACATTTAAAAACATAAAGTAAAAGCTGCATTTTGTATATACCATATATTGGCAAAACTGCATCAAAATTTTTACTATATAATAATAATGTTGAGTGCCTAATTGAAAGGTCACCTACTACTTTGAGGGCTTTATTTTGCATCCGTTGAATATGGCCAAGTAGTTAAAATGACTTTGAATTAAGACATTATATATTAGCAATTTAGTACTACGATCAAATTTGTTTTTAAATGTATACAAAAATCCAACAGCTGGTGCAGTTTTTGATTTCAAATATTGTATATGTCGACTCCAAGACAAATTATTTTGCAAAAATATTCCCAAATACTTTATAAAGCTAACTTCCATGATTTCTTTGTCATCAATAAAAATACTGAAGCTTACGTTGCTAGTACAATACGGTTTAAATCTAATTAATTTTGATTTATTGGCATTTAATATAAGTTTATTTATTTTCGTAAATTCGGATATAAGAGCAGCATCACGTTTCATGTATGCTTTTGCAATGGTTTCGTGTTTGTATGGGTAAAATAGGCAAATATCATCAGCGTAAATAAAACGTTGGCCTGATAGACCAAGGTTTTTTATATCATTTAGGTAGAGTGTAAACAATAAAGGCCCCAGAACACTACCTTGCGGTACTCCATATTCAACTGAACCATACGAACTCTTGTCACCGTTAATTTGAACAAATTGTCTTCGATTTGTTAAATAACTTCTTATAAGCAATAATTCTCTTCCACATATTCCATAATCGTCAAGTTTTTGATCAAGAATTTCATGGTCAATGAGGTCAAAAGCTTTGGTGAAATCATAGAAGATACCAGCTACATCATTACATCCCCCATCCAATCCCTTACATATGAAATTAACCACGTTCAAAACTGCTTCCTCAGTACCACATCCTTGCCTAAAACCATATTGATAATCATTTAGGATATTATTGTTTTGCATATACGCAGAAATTTGGTTATGCAAAAGTCTTTCAAAAACGTTATCAATGATAAGCAAAACTGCTATTAGTCTAAACATATCATACTCTACACGCAGTCTTTTCTTTGGGGATTGGAACCACCTTATGTATTTTCAAAATCTTCTATATATATAAAATTCAATGTATGTATGTATGTATGTATGTATGTAACGTATAGACTCCAAAACGGCTGAGCCGATTTTGATGAAATTTTCACAGCATGTTACTGTGACTCTGGAAGGAATAATAGGGTACTTTTTTTTACCACGCCCACTTTTACGCCCACTTTTTTTAAATATTGTAATTGGAGACCAAACCTCTGGACCGATATTTTTGAAATTTTCACAGCATTTAACTGGGACTCTGTTATGATTAATAGGGTACTTTTTTTTGACCACGCCCATTTTTACGCCCACTTTTTAAAAATTATGTAATTGCTCCCATATAGTTTTTAACAGATTTACTTCAAATTGTATACACATTATATACTCCAGGCGAGGTAAAAATAAAGATTTCTTAAGCCATGCCCCTTTCACGCCCCTTTTCACGCCAAATTTTTGAAAGTTTTATACTTTTTGTTCTCTATACAAATTTCTTCATTCCAACGTATTTGTTTATTTGGTAGTATATTGCTCTTAATACTGTTAACGTCGCCATATAACTATGAACCACGCCTACTTCATCGCCCCCTTTTTTTAATTTAGATACTTACTTATACCACTAACAATGTTTGCTATACAAAATACTTTTTTTGTAATATGTATTTACCTAAAGTTTTATATACTTTTTAACTACATACATTTTTTTATTACCAAATCCCCATTTTTCGCCCCATTTCACCTTAAATTATATTGCTTTTAATCTCTATATATATAAATGAATGTGTGTCTGTATGTTTGTGCTTAATAGGAGGCCAAACCCTTGGACCAATCTGCCTGAAATTTTTACAGCATGTTACTGTGACTCTGGAAGGAATAATAGGCTATATGAAGTTTTGATTGTACAAACGGGGGTGGCACCGCCCATATAACCCACAAATTTAACCCGCCATATTTTGGGCATTTTTTGACGTACGTCGGTGATATTTGGTACATATGGTATTGGCATAATTAGGAATACATACCAGCAGAAAAGTGAGTGGGACCACGCCCCTTTTTAGGAAAATTAAACATCGTAATATAGTCTTAACTACTGGACCGATCGTCATTAAATTTTCACAACAGGATTTTCTGACGAAATAATAAATTCTTGACTATGTAAGTGGACAAAAGGGCATGGCCTCGCCTAAAGCATTGCAATAAATACATTAAAATTAAATAAATAAATGTTTGTAAATATATAAATACGTTTTATTTTATTTTATGACGAGGGGGGGTAGCAAAGCACACCGGGTTTAGCTAGTCTGTATATATAATTCTAGTGATCATATTATTAAAAATGTTGACCAAATATTTTATTAAAACATTGCATTTTAATAGAACTTTAGTTGATATATTATCATGTCCACAACTCTTATTTGAATTTAAGTTTTTAATAATACTGTGTAATTTATCAGATGATGTATGATTTAAAAGAAATGAAATTTACTGACAGCTACAAAATCCAGTAGCATAATTGCCGTATAACCGATATTAATATGATTTCTGGATTAAAATGTTTGATCTGCATAAAAGTTGCCTCGATATCGATATTTATTATACATTTTTGTGGATTAAATTGTTTTTCGGAAATGGTCTTTATATGGCAGCTATGGCAAATCATGGACCGAACTTCTTAAATATTGGAATAACAGTACATATTAGTTTTACAGTAAATTTCGGAAGTGGCCCTTTGTGGGGGATATAGTCAAATATGGACCAATATTCTCAAAATCCAGCAGTTTGTTTTGGCATGTATGTAAATAATCCATGTAAAATTTTTGATCGGTATCATTATTTATAATAGATTTATGAATATTGAAGTGATTTTCGGAAGAAGGCTTAATATGGACCGAAATCCACAAAATTTTGTGGTACCGATATTTATAAGATATATATAAAGATTAATGTCTTTTTCAGATGTGGTCCTTATATGGCAGTTATGACCAATTATGGACCGACTATCATAAAATTTAGTACAAATTTTTTTTTTTTAAGAGAAGACACTCAGGCAATTAATATGCCTATATATAATTGCGCTACTTTCTTTGGAAAGGGGATTGGTTGAAGAAGTAAAGGTGGAAAAGGAAGAAAGCTTTTATATCACAACTCTGCAATTGCGCAATGTGTTTGTTTTTAGTACAGCATTGCAGCGCCTCTGGTGGTGAGTAGGAGCATTATTTTTTAAAGCTTGTTTTTATAGCCTTTATTTAATTATTTTACTTCGGTGGCGTTTCAATGCTATACCATCGAAGGAGGGCACTGTGATAAATATTATTCATGATAGATATAAAACTAATAATTATCAGAAACTGATGTTGTTTGAGTGGCAACGGCTGGGAATCGAAACCGGGCTGCAAATACCAACTCATGCTTAATGATCAAATGCGCTAACCAATTAAGCTACATCACCCTCTTTGTGTAGAATTTTAACCTGGTAACTATATTTGTACCAGATTTATACATATTATATAAGCGAATTTTAGATGTGGATTTTATATGGGGTCTATGGTCAAACATGGACCAAACAAAACAAAATTTCGTTTTGCGATTTCTTTTTACATGGCACTTATTTTTGCTGAATTTTATATTGATATTCCAATTTTATAGGCATTTATTTATCATTAAGCCATATTTCGGGAAGATATTTGTATGGGGGTTATGAGAAATCATGGACCGATTCTTACTATTTTCCTCACACTTTCTTCTTTTATCATAAAAATAACGTGCACAAAATTTCATGGCAATATCTGCAAAAATTGCATGAAAAATGTTTAAAAATATGAAATTTTTATGGAGGTTGTTTCACATTTTGGTCCATAACTCTGGTTGTATTATACCGCTTAGGAATATTATAAACGGGTTTAAACTCTGTTGATTTTGGTTATGTCGTTTGGACGTGAGAGTGTTTTACACAGACATACGGACATAGCTCAATCGACTTAGAATTCCTTAAGGATCAAGTATATATGTACAATGTACATATATGTATGTATACTTTGTTGGGTCTCAGATGAATATTTCTCAGTGTTACACACGGAATGACAAACTTATATTTACCCTCGTTTACCACTTATGATGGTGAAGGGTATACAAATATTGTACACTTCTTATTTATTTTATATTTGTAGGTATATTTCTGAGGAAATAACTAAGTATTTGATTAAAATTTAAGTCAAATAAGGATTATCTATAATATACAATATTCACATATGCATACTTAAATATGTACACATGTTAATTGTGTATGGAAAAATGTGTTCTTCATGTATTTAAAAGTCTGTGATTAATCTGAGTTATCAGCAGAAATTAAAATATTAAAAAACATTTATCATTGTTTACAAAATATTAACAAAAGACTACATACAGCCCTATATGTTGTTGAACTTTTTAATACATTTTGTTTAAGTAATGAAAATAAGTTGAAATCAATTTGGATTAATGGAAATTAAAATTCAAGTAAATATTTACAATAATAAAGAACGTATATCTATTTTTACTTTCCTCTTACCTACATACATATGTACATATGTAGAAAAATATAAATTTATTGCACAATAACTTTTTTGTTTGTATATAGGGTTAAAATGGCATAATCAAACCAATTTTATCCTCATGCAGTATTAGTAGCACTTTTGTTAATGATAGCAAAGCGTTTGCATTCATTTCACTTAATCGATTTTCAAAACATACCAATGTGTATAAAAAAGTATTCAGATCTGTTTCTGTAGCTATACAAAAATATTAAGTAATATTATAAAAACATCAGTTTCACTAATTAACATTCAGATCTAGTCCAACGACTTTGACTCCCGAAGATGTCGATAGTTAACATGCCTGATATGTTTTAAATCTATTAATTATCTAAATCATTTTTTCGCAAATTATTTAATCAATTCACTACCTGTCGTATGAATTATACGTTGCTCCACAAAAAAGCTAATGATCCTGGCCAAATCATTCAAGGCCCACTTTTTGCAACTTTAATATTTCACATTCAAGTCTTATTTATCACATCAAAATAGTTTAATGACTTATTTCAAACTAATTAATTCTGTAACTAGTTTTATCTCAATGTTTAAATTAAATGTATTTCATGAATTTTAAATATACATTCATACATATATACACATATTTGATAAATACCCTGTAGGAAATGTCAATAGTGAAACTGTACTGATTTACTATTGACGCAGTCACCAGTACTAGTGACTTAGTATACCCCAGACAATGCTAATTACTATAGACATTTAACATATGCGTGTCATTGAAAATCCACTACTTTTTTATATCACAACTCTGCAATTGCGCATTATGATTGTGTTTAGTGCAGCATTGCAGCGCTTTTGGTGGCGATTAGGCGCATTATTTTTTTAAGCTTGATTTTATAGCCTTTATTTTAATTATTTAACTTCGGTGGCGTTTCAATGCTATACAACCGAAGGAGGGCGCTGTGATAAATATTAGTTTTGATAGATAGAAAACTAATAATTATCAGAAACTGATGTCGTCTGGGGTATACTAACAGCCTGTTTATAGAACGCGACTCGCTGATAAAAACCGCTGAAATGTTAGCGGTTTTGTTATTTTGGGTCACAGAACACGACTGTTGACAAGTTTGTTAAAAAAACGTAACTGTTGTCAATTTATTTGGTATATACAAGACGGTTAGAGTCGCCGAAGTGTCAAAATTGGACGAATATAGAATAGTGTTCGAGCGTTAAATTTAATTACTATTTCATTGAAAAAGGTAAACACAAAATGGATATTTCAACAAAAAAAGTAAGTACACATTGATATCATAAATGTTTTTGTTAGTTTATTTCGATTTGTTAAATTTTCAGCATTAAAATAACTACAACAATGCAGTTTAGGCAATTGGTGGATTGCATGGAGGAATTTCCACACTTGGCCATAGGAGCTCCTCAGTTTGGTAGCAGTAAATCTACTATGGAATGTATTCGTTAAATTAAATTAAAATTTAAATTTTGTTTTACTTTTTTGTTTGTTTATGTTTATTTGATATTTTTCATAAAAGTAGGGTTGCCATCTTAATATTTAATATTTAATATTACATTTTGTATGAAGAAATATAAACAAAAAATATTTTTTAACACGTTGGCAATAGTAGGGTTTCAAACAACTTTGTCATATGCGCGATTTAACGTAAGTGGCACGACAAAATCGACTCGCGTTCTATAAACGCTTTTTATTTCTCACTCGTCCACCGGTCGTCGAGTCGCGAGTTGGGCGAGTCGCGTTCTATAAACAGGCTGTAAGTCACTAGTACTGGTGACTGTGTCAATAGTAAATCCGTACAGTTTCACTATTGACATTTCCTGCAGGGAAGCGACATACAACTCACACAATAAGTTGTGAATTGGATAATTCTGTTTAGCTGAAGAGTTTATAAGAATTCTCTATCAAATTGGTTACAATATGTCAATGTTATGATGATAGTTTGTTTGGAATTACTCATTTGTTTGGGTTGTACTCATGTAATATAATATTCGATATACAAACATGTAATAATTATGTCAACTATAGAAGTTTTTTTTTTACGTCAGTTCTTTCTATAATTAAATTAACTTTAATAATACCTTTTTTGCGTTAGTACTGGACTAAGCTCATACAATTTATATAATCATGTTTATTTTGAACCATATTTAAGACACATAGAGTTGTATTTAAATATAAGCTGAAGACCATTTTATTTAAAATCGAAACGAATAAAAATAAAAACTAATTGCTACTGATAAAAATAAAGAAACCCGCAATATTTTGCTCTGGAACAGGGAATTGCCAGCAATTATCGCTACTAAATTTGGTGATGAGCACGCGTAATGTTCGTTACAACAAGCGATATATCACAATTATTATCAGTGTTAATTGTTATCTCATATAGTGTGTCATCCTTTGTGCGTAGTAACAAGTCGATCAATTATGGCTTCTTTGAGAGAAGTTCCCATTTTTCCTGTGTATACAATAGAGTTCTTTGAAGGGAATGTCTTGTTATTTCATATGTCATATAGAGAAACAACCCCCTTAGTGTTATAATCAATGTTGCCTGGAAATGTCTCCAGACTATTAAACCAGAAGTATTGAGTCTTGTGACGGAGTTTAGAGCAGCTTCCGTAAGATCACCAAGCGATGAGTTCAAATGTAATTATAAGCAACGAAATGCGTAAGATTCTTTCAAGCGATTTAAAATGGATTGCAGTACACCTTAGTATGGGATTAACCAACATTTCGTTGTCTAAATCATCGATAAGGCTTTTATATATCATTAAATATATAAAAGTAATTTCCACTATATTCTAGCGAGGCTGCATTTTTATACGATCCGATTTCCTAGGGCTTACAATGAGTCCACTTCCGTTGCTCCAATAGAGTTCCGAGTAGACAGAATAGAGTTCCAGCCAATGCAATCCTCATATGTCTGTCATGCCGATGTACGATATTCCCACAATATTTTGGGAAGGTTTTGGTATCTTTTTTATGGAAATAATTCAGCCATTAATAAGCCTTTACAGCCGTAAAAGTTATGAATTGGAAACAAATTAAAGTAACATACTAAAATATTCATATTGTATAAACCTACGCTATGTATTACTTACGACGTAATATTTATTTAACTACAATAAAAATCTTCATCTCTAAAGCTAGATTTACACGATTGAAATTTTCTTCAAAATTGCTCTTCAAAATGCTTAAAACTCGTGTAAACAGCAACATTTCTGCAAAATTTATTTATTTAATAAATATTATTAACTATTAAATAAATAAATTTTGAAGAATTTTTGCTGTTTACACGAGTTTGAAGCATTTTGAAGATCAATTTTGAAGAAAATTTCAATAGTATAAATCTAGCTAAAGTATTATTTTAAGTACATACTCGTATGCATATATTGTTTTATTTTTATCATAATCTGGTGCCAAACAAGCGTCAATGGATGTGAAGTAGAACATGGTTTATATTTAATAAGATGCATGTTTTTATACTTTTTTCAGAAACTCTTGGCAATGACATGTGCCAGTCATGGGAAAAAGAATTGGAAAAGATGTCTAATTCCAAAAAACAACCCAGTCTATTGCGCGCCTCAATGCGTGTATTTGGTTGGCGATTTGCTTTATTAGGCCTGATATTATTTCTGCTCGAATTGGGTTTAAGGTAAGAAAATTTTTTAACACATCATGTAAATTAATAGAGTTTAACTTAAAGTAATTGTTAATCCACAGAACCATACAACCATTGTTTCTATTGGGATTGATAGCATATTATTCGAATGATGAATGTAACATAGAAACGGCGTATCTTTATGCAGGAAGCATTATATTGTGCTCGGCTTTAAATGTGCTTATAATGCATCCATATATGCTGGGCACCATGCATACGGGCATGAAAATACGGGTGGCCATGTGTAGTATGATCTATCGTAAGGCTTTGCGTTTAAGTAAAACCGCTTTGGGTAATACTACTGCTGGCCAAGTGGTCAATTTAATATCTAATGATGTGGGTCGCTTAGATTTAGCAATGATATTCATACACTATCTTTGGGTGGGTCCAGTGGAAACAATGTTTATTACATACTTAATGTATAGAGAGGTATGTATGTGGGAACAAAAATATACTTACATACATATATTTGAATTGAATTTCTAATTTATGAATGCTTTCTGTTTAATATCAGATTGGCGTCTCTGCTGTCTTTGGTGTAGCATTTATGTTGATGTTTATACCACTTCAAGGTTGGCTGGGCAAAAAAACGTCAGTGTTACGTTTGCGCACAGCTTTGCGCACCGATGAACGTGTGCGGATGATGAACGAAATTATATCTGGCATACAGGTTATAAAAATGTATGCTTGGGAAATACCTTTTGGTAAAATGGTGGAACATGCACGCAAAAAAGAAATCAATACCATTAGACAAGTATCCTATATACGTGGCATACTGTTGTCATTCATAATGTTTCTAACACGCGTCTCGATCTTTCTAAGTTTAGTGGGCTATGTGGTACTGAATCATTTCCTAACACCAGAAAAAGCGTTTGTTATTACGGCTTATTATAATATCTTAAGAACCACCATGACAGTATTCTTTCCTCAGGGTAATATATATTTAATACTTCTAAAAAATCTTATTTAAAGTGTGTAAGTATTTTTCCTTTGATAGGCATTTCCCAACTGGCCGAGTCTTTGGTATCCATTAAACGTATACAAAATTATATGCTGTATGAAGAGACAGATATTGTAGACAAGTCAACTACTGTAGATCTAAAGTCCAACTATGATGGCAGCAATCAGTCAACTATCGTTAAAGACGACGATAAGGTTTTAGATGAAAATTTGGAAAATGAAGATGCTGAAAAAGAACCTTTAATTTCGAATGGTCATGCTACCCTGTCTGAAGCTGGCATTATTATTAGTAATGTTAAAGCAAAATGGGATCCAATTTCAACGGAATATACATTGGATGATGTTAACCTGCGTGTTCAACCGGGTACCTTGGTGGCAATTATTGGTCCTGTAGGTGCTGGAAAATCGAGGTAATTATTAAATAAGAAATTAGGACATACATATGTAATTTTTATAGTATTTTAGAAATTATTTCAATTTTTCGGCCTACTAAATAACGAACTTTTTAGAATTTCGAAGAGTGCAGTTCATAAGGTTTTAGATTATTGATGTAATTGTCAATATCTGAAGCTTTCGTCAAATTATATAATGAAAGCCCGTGCCGCATCGGCTCTGTATGTTAAAAATGTAATTGAAGGCAATAGATATTTTTTTAGTTTTTTCATTAAACATACATTATTTTAAATTTGGTTATAATGGAATCTTTCTAAAAATACATAAAATTAAAAAAAGAAAAATCTACGAGTTATTAAAATTTTTTTAATTCCAAAGATTCATCAAAGTTCTGATATCAGTTTTTCTCTAACTACTGCCTTAACAACACCAATTTCAAACTTTTTAAAACATATTCTAAATTCTTCCGTATCTTTATAAATTCAGATTCAAACTAAATCAAATTAAATTTAATAAAAGGAATTAATATACGATCAATGTCGATTTTACTAAAATCGTGAAGCTTGAGCCCATACACTACCGGAAATGTTCAATTTTACACCCTCCACCATACATAAGTGTGTCATTCCGTGCATAACATTGAGAAATATTCATCTCCGACCTAACAAAGTATATACTATATAAATATATTACAGATAATACCATGAAATTTTGTGTACGTTATATCTATGAAAAAGAAGAAACTGAAATGAAAATAAGGCTCAATGATACATTAATGCTTATAATATTCCAATATCAAATCAAAATTCAGCTAAAATAAGTTTCATGAAAAAATAAATCGTAAAACGAAATTTTATTTTGTTATAGAGCAATTCCATATGAAAACGATCAAAATTGGCAAATTTTTGGACTACCCCTCTCCGATTTTAAAATAAATAGTCTCAATCGATTGCCCAGCAAAAAATAATGTACCTACATATTTTTTTTTTTTTTATAGTGACTGGTTTAGTGGTGATGTACACCACTGTCTGTGACAAAATTGAAGAATTCTTCATAAGGGACCTCATTGAAAATTGTTTAAAAAAAAACTACTAAAGCGATCGCAACGAGTGATAGCTCGTTGGAAAGGTATTGAATCAGGCTTTAATTGAAAAATAAAATTTTCCTAATTTTTCTTAGAAATTTACCTTTAAATTTTCCCATGAAAATTAAATTTTCCGATTTTCCACAGAAGCTCCTAAATTTTCCGGCTAATTTTTTTTTTTGGATTCCTCATAATTTTTGCTTTAAGAATCAGCAATAAAAAAATCGGCCCCAACCTCTTGTTTGGACAGGAGAAGAGCATTTAAGAGACCACCTTGTTAAAAATACATTTTAAAAATTATTTTACAGTTAAAAATACATTTGTGAAGAAAAAATCTTTCTTATTTTGCTGCTTATACTTAATTACAATATTTATTAAAAATTTCAATTGTCTTGGCATCATTATAAAATTAAAGTAACTTTAAATTTAGCACGTCGGCAGACGAAGAGTACCGCTTTACATTAATTGACATATCAGAAATATTTGGTATGAAGCAATGAAACTTTTCTCGCCAAAGTATTTTTCAATTAAAGCCTGATTCAATACCTTTCCAACGAGCTATCACTCGTTGCGATCGCTTTAGTAGTTTTTTTTTAAACAATTTTCAATGAGGTCCCTTATGAAGAATTCTTCAATTTTGTCACAGACAGTGGTGTACACCACCACTAAACCAGTCACTATAAAAAAAAAAAAAAAATGTAGGTACATTATTTTTTGCTGGGCAATCGATTGAGACTATTTATTTTAAAATCGGAGAGGGGTCGTCCAAAAGGTGATCGCTTTCATATGGAATTGCTCTACATGTTTGTCCATAGACCTAATATAAACACCACTTCCAAATACCACTTCACTTAATACCACTTAACGTTACCGATACAAAATATTGCACGAGTTCGGTCCATGGTTTACCATATAACTTCACTCCGAATTTCACTTATATACGTATAAATATTGTATACAAATTGTTACCAGATTAAAATTCGGCCTAAATAATCCTTATGGATATTTAAATTGCTGTACTGTATTTTATGATGGTTGCCCCATAATTAATCTTTATATACAAAGTACTGCTCAAAATTATAGCGCACTATAATTTTTTTTTTTTTTTTTTCAAAAAATTAAAAAAGTGGTTTGTTTTTTGGTTTTAAATTAACATGTTTATTTAAATTTATTAAATCAATATCACAATTCAGTTTAGAATAATAAAAAATAAAAAAATTGAGGTTGTTTAATAAAAGATTTAATAAATAGCGCACTTAAAAAATTTAATTAATTTTATGAAAAGTTGATAAACATTTGAACTTCCTCCTTTGGCTTTTAAAATATATGGTAATTAAATCAATTAAAAATAGTGAAAATTAGACAAAATTTCAAAATATTTAACATAAATTATGTTGGGCGTAAAATTGTCTTTCAAACAATATATAAAATACAAATAAAATTTGCACTAAGACTGAATAGAAAACACAGAATAAGGATATGCTAATCCTATAACCAGTGTAGTTTTTGTATTTCTTATTACGTTTAGATGGAGGGTATTTAAAATTCGGCACAGCCGAATATAGCACTCTTACTTGTTTATATTATGATCCTTGTGTTGAATATGGAAAAATGTTGAACCAATCCTGTAAGCTAGAACTAATTTAAAAATTTATAAATAAGTAAATTTCTCACAGACAAACTCTGTAAGTATTGCAATTATAAATGATTTTAATTTAAAAAAACTTTAACTAAATTATGATTGCACAAATTTGTGTTTCAAACAATGTATAAAATACTAATAATTTCCGTTAAACTGAATAATAAATACTACGTAAGGATTTTCTAGCCCTAATACCAGTGTAGTTTTTGTAATTCTTATGGAGGGTATTTAAGATTCGTCACAGCCAAATATTGCACTCTAACTTGTTAAATATGTAGATGTTAATAGATTAGACAAAAATATCTGCAGATAACTTTCGATACAATTTTTAATTACAATTTTCGAACCGATTTTTGGCTTTTATATACATAATTTTAAAAATATAATTATCCAATATGCAAAAGTATTTCGAAAATTAATATTTTACAGCAAATTGTTTAAAAAACTAAATCACTTGTTAATACATTTTCAAACTTCAGATCCAATGCGGCACATTATCAAAAGAATGTTAATTTAGAGTTAGAGATTATATCAAGTGTAACAATAATTCTACACGTAACCCTGTAATGTATTATTACTAGAGGGCAATCCTTTTTTATGTTTGCATATCTTTAGTACTTATCCAATTCTTAATGACCGTTATATTTTATGTACCTTTTTATTAAAGGCATATAGAAAATACTTGTCATTCCTCTTTTAACGTTTACTTGTTGAACAAGCGTTCATATTGAATTTTAAATAAATAATAATTAAAATATATATTGAAATATTAAAAATACGCGTGTTATTATTTATATGTAAAGATACAACAATTGGCGACGAGGTGAAAAGGAAAAAAAATTGTAAATCAGCATAAATAATTAAATAAAAGTAACAATCTTTTTTGTACATAACCTTGCAAAATGGAAGCTCAAGTGAAGACATTGTTGGAAGCCATTACAAGAATGACGACGGCAATGCAAGTGCAACAACAGGCATCAAATGCTGGTACTAATAGTGTCAACATAGTTTCAAATTTCGACGCATTTGATCCAAAAGCAGAGTCGTTTAAAACGTATAAGGAGCGCCTGGAAATACATTTCCAAATAAAGAAAATATTTCAAGATAAAGAGATGTGTGCAAAGTTGTTGTTACAGTACATGGGCTCATCAACGTACACATTACTAACAACATTGGTAGCACCTAAAAGCGTGGCCGACCTAAAATATGATGAAATTGTTTTAAAATTGGAAAAGCATTTTTGCCCCAAAAAGAACGTTTTGGTTGAGCAGCATAAATTTCTGTGCGAAATTCAAAATGAAAGCCAGTCAATATCAGATTTTGTTGCAGTATTACAAAAGAGATCGACTGAGTGTGATTTTGTGTGTGAGTGCAGGAAGTCAATTGCAGATATTTTCCTAAGATCGCAATTCATCAGGGGGTTACGTGATGGTTATATTCGAGAGCAGTTGTTACAAAAGCCAGAATTAAAATTTTCTGAAATTGTGGAAAAAGCAAAAACACTTGAAGCAGCGAAAATAGACAGCAAGGCCATTTCAAATAATTCAACGGGTTCAACAAGTGATATACTACAAGTGCGTCATCAACACAACAATCAAAGGGGAAGAAATCGAAGTCGAAGCATATCCAGAAATAAAACATCAAAATCATCATCGAGAATCAATTACAGTGACCTAGGCATAGAAGGGTTGTGCCTCAGATGTGGTCGTTCCAATCATATGGCAAATGATTGTACAGTAAACAGGAACAACCTGAAATGTAAATCATGCGGTAAAGTTGGTCACGTTAAGCAAGTTTGTATAAAACACAAAATGAAACAAAGCAAATCTAACAACAATAACAACAACACTACTGCAAATTCAATCGAAACTGTTACAACGGGAGAAAATTTTTTTGGAGTAAACCAAATCATCGATATTTATGACAACAATACAGTGCAGTTGCCAAATAAAGATGCCGAAAAATTTTACACAAATATTTATATTGAAGGGAAACAACAAAAGTTCGAAGTCGATTCGGGGGCCGGTTATACGTTGATACCGGAAAACGAATTTAATAAATTAAAAATAAATACAAAAATAAGAAAATCAAACATAGCTTTTCGATCGTATACGGGTGATGTATTTGTACCATTGGGTGTCGCAGACGTAAACGTTAAGTACAAAAACAGAACATCAAATGAAGAACTATATGTAGTGTCTGCAAATCGTTCAGCTCTTTTAGGAAGGGTATGGATTCGTCATTTAAAGATAAATTTATCAGATGTCGATCAACGTGAACAACATAAAAATAATGATGTTGGTAAAATTAATTCAATTTCGGATATACAGCAACAATTTCCAAACATTTTTGAAGAAAAAGTAGGATGTATTCCTGACTTTACATGCAGTCTTAAATTACATGATGGTGCTAAACCTGTATTTTTGAAGGAAAGACAGGTACCTTTTGCATTACGCGAAAAAGTTGAACGTGAGCTGGATAGCTTGGAGAAGGACGGTATTATTACCAAAGTAAATACCAGCAATTGGGGTTCACCATTGGTGGTAATTCCTAAACCGGACGGAAGTGTTCGGTTGTGTGTCGACTACAAAGTGGCAGTAAATCCTCAACTAGAGGCGGCGCATTACCCTATAAAAAGAATCGATGAAATTTTCAACAATTTAAAGAACGCAAAATATTTCTGTAAGCTAGACTTATATAAGGCGTATTTACACGTTTTGGTAGATGATGACAGCAAACAAATTCAAACAATTTCTACACACAGAGGTACGTATCAAATGAATAGACTTTCTTTCGGAATTAAAACTGCTCCAAGTGAGTTTAATCGTATTCTAGATCAGATCCTACAAGGACTCGAAGGTACAATTTCATACTTTGATGACATCATCATACATGGGTCAACATTAGAAGAATGCGAACATCGTCTCATAAGGTGTTTTGAAAGGCTAAACAAATACAATTTACATATCAACAAGAACAAGTGTGAGTACCTTAAGGAGCAAGTCAAATACCTTGGCTATGTCATAAGCAACAACAAAATTTCGAAATGTCCCGAAAAAGTACGAGCGATAGTGGATCTGCCACGACCACAAAATATAGAAGATACGAGAAGATTTCTAGGGATGATAACCTACTATTCAAAATTTATACCAGAGGTGTCAACGCTTACTTTTCCACTACGTCAAATTTTAGAGAAAAATAGAAAATTCAACTGGACAGCTAAATGTGAAAAAGCTTTTAAAAATCTCAAAGAAGAAATTTTGAAGGATAGGGTGTTGGTACCCTATAACCAATCCTTACCGGTAACGTTAGCGTGTGACGCAAGTCCAACGGGTATTGCTGCTGTATTGTCACATATAGTCGATGGGGAGGAACGTCCTATTTCATTTATTTCTCGAGCATTAACGAAGGCCGAACAAAATTACAGTCAACTCGACAGGGAGGCCTTAGCAATCATTTTTGCTGTTGATAAATTTTTTATGTATCTTCACGGAAGAGAATTTACGTTATTAACAGATAATCGACCACTGTCCAGAATATTTCATCAAAATGCTAAGACACCAGCTATGACTTCAGCAAGATTGCTTCGATATGCTTCTTTTCTACAAGGTTTCAACTATAAAATAGAACATCGTAAAGCTGAAAACAACGTTAACGCGGACTGCTTGTCTAGAGCATCAATCAACGATACACCACATTTTAAACATTTTTTGGATGAAGAGGTACGAGTAATTCAAGAGCAAATTATTAATCAAATTTCAACATTTTCAATTAACGCTACAACCATTGCAAAAGAAACGGATCTTGACTCAGAACTTTCAAAATTAAAAGCAGAATTGTTAACAGGTGAAAAAAACAAGCCAATCTGGAAATTTGGTATAGTAAAATCCAAATTTGGTCAACTTCATTACCAAGTGATACTCGATAATGGTTATGAACTTAAACGTCATATTAATCAACTATATAAATCAAATGTTGAAGTACCGAAAAAGTCCGTGACATTTGCGGAACCACCCGTTAAACAAAAACCAAATTTAGAGGAAGTTCACATCGAGCATAGAGTTACTAATCCAGTAATTCAACCAATACCACCTGAAGAATCTCAGCTGATAGCAACGCCGGAGGGGAGCTTAAGAAGATCAAGTCGTGTAAGAAGACCTCCAACTCATTTGAAGGACCACGTATGCTATTAAGCGTGGGAGATTGTAATGTATTATTACTAGAGGGCAATCCTTTTTTATGTTTGCATATCTTTAGTACTTATCCAATTCTTAATGACCGTTATATTTTATGTACCTTTTTATTAAAGGCATATAGAAAATACTTGTCATTCCTCTTTTAACGTTTACTTGTTGAACAAGCGTTCATATTGAATTTTAAATAAATAATAATTAAAATATATATTGAAATATTAAAAATACGCGTGTTATTATTTATATGTAAAGATACAACAAACCCTAATAATTCTCACGTAACCCTAATGTCCAATTACGTGAATTAAAAATATGTAGTTCTTAATACAGTAATAATTTAAACTCTATTTTCAATCATAGCCTTATTCAAAGTATTCTGGGCGAATTACGTCCCGAATCGGGAACGATTAAAACTAATGGAACAGTTTCGTATGCCTCACAAGAACCATGGTTATTCACCGGCACAGTGCGACAAAATATACTATTTGGCCGTCCTATGGATAAGAAACGTTATCACCAAGTCGTTAAAAAATGTGCTTTAGAACGAGACTTCGAACTTCTACCCTACAGTGATAAAACTGTGGTTGGAGAACGTGGTGCCTCCTTATCAGGAGGACAAAAAGCACGTATAAGTTTAGCTAGAGCTGTTTATCGTAAAACGTCCATATATTTACTAGACGACCCTTTAAGTGCCGTAGACACACACGTAGGTCGCCATCTATTCGATCAATGTATGCGCGGTTTTCTACGGGATCATATTGTGGTGCTAGTGACACATCAACTTCAATTCCTGCAAGCTGCCGATCAAATTGTGATTATGGACAAGGGTCGTGTTAGTGCAGTTGGTTCGTATGAGTCTCTAAGAGAAAGTGGTTTGGATTTTGCTCAAATGCTAGCGGATCCTGAAAAGGATGATTCTATGGAAGTAAAGTCTCGTTCACGTTCTGGGAGTCGAATGTTTGATCGTCAAAATAGTGAAATATCCATAAATTCGGCCGCCGATTCAACTGCCGAAGATAACGCCATGCAAGTGCAGGAGAGTCAAGAAGAAGGCAAAATTGGTTTGGCTTTGTTTAAGAAATATTTCAAAGCTGGAGGTGGCTTTTTTATGTTCATTGTGATGCTGGTATTTTGTATATTATCACAAGGTTTGGCTTCCTGTGGTGATTATTTCTTATCATATTGGTGAGTTAAAAGCGGATTACATATGCATACATTTGTAAAATCAAATTAAATATTCTAATATTTTCTCTAATAGGGTAGAGAAAAAAGGAACTATAGAAGCCGAACGCATTGAACAAGCTGCCAAACATATTAATAACACATCATACAACGAAACCGATGAAATTTTTGAATCAGCTTCATCCCATCACCTAGAGTCTAAACTTTCCGAGTTTTTGGAACAATACAACGTTCACGTAGATCCCGAAATGCTTGATATTTACATATTCACCATTATAACAGTGGCTACCATTATTATAACTGTAACAAGAAGTTTCTTATTCTTCAATGTAGCCATGAAGGCTTCACAAAACCTACACAATTCTATGTTTAGAGGCATAACACGAGCTTCCATGTATTTTTTCAACACAAATCCCTCCGGTCGTATACTTAATCGTTTTTCAAAAGATATGGGTCAAATAGATGAGATACTGCCAGCTGTAATGATAGATGTTATACAGATTTTCCTTTCACTACTAGGCATAGTTAGTGTTATAGCTGTTGTTAATCCATTGTTTCTGGTGCCCACCTTCATTTTGGCCATTATTTTCTATAATTTGAGAACCTTTTATTTGAAAACGTCGAGAAACGTTAAACGTTTGGAAGCAATAAGTAAGTTGCAAAAGTATATTTTAACTTATTTTGGAAGTAAATTATTAAATGTATATGTATGTAAATTCGCACTTCTTGCCTTTCCCACTTGAAAATTGTCAGTTTCAAATCAATAGTTTTTGAAGTTTCTAATAGATTTAAATCATGGTGTAACTAAATAATTACACCATGTTTTTAATGATTAAGTTTAATATAAATATTTATTTTTCTTCCTTAATGTGTATATAAATATTCCAATCTTTCAGCACGTTCTCCCATATATTCCCACCTGGCCGCTTCATTAACTGGTCTCTCCACAATTCGAGTTTTTGGAGCTCAGCGAGTTTTAATCACCGAATTCGATAATCACCAAGATTTGCATAGTTCTGCTTTTTATTTGTTTATATGCACCTCGCGTGCCTTTGGCTACTGGCTGGATTGTTTTTGCGTCATTTTCATAGCCATTATAACCTTAAGTTTCTTTGTATTTGCCCCGGAAAATGGAGGTGATGTGGGTTTGGCTATCACACAGGCGATGGGTATGACGGGTATGGTTCAATGGGGCATGAGACAGTCGGCCGAATTAGAAAACACCATGACTGCTGTGGAACGTGTAGTAGACTATGATGATATCGAACCAGAGGGTGAATTAGAGTCTAAGGAGGACAAAAAACCTCCAAAATCCTGGCCAGAGGAGGGTAAAATAATATTCGATGAGCTCAGTTTACGTTATTTCCCCGATCCCAAATCGGAATATGTATTGAAATCGTTAAATATTGTAATAAAATCATGTGAAAAAGTAGGCATTGTTGGACGTACTGGTGCTGGTAAATCGTCCTTAATTAATGCCCTATTCCGTTTGTCCTACAATGATGGTAGTATTATAATTGATGCTCGTGATACTAATGAAATGGGTCTACATGATTTACGTAGTAAAATATCAATTATTCCCCAAGAGCCTGTGTTGTTTTCTGGTACCATGCGCTATAATTTGGATCCATTTGAAGAATATTCCGATGCTAAATTATGGGAAGCATTAGAAGAGGTAATGTGTAATATGTCCTTAAATTTACAATACAATATTAATTCCCGTATCTAGGTCAAGTTAAAGGAAGTCGTATCAGAATTACCAAATGGCCTACAAAGCAAAATCTCCGAAGGTGGTACTAACTTCAGTGTAGGCCAAAGACAACTTGTTTGCTTGGCAAGGGCCATTTTACGTGAAAATCGTATACTGGTCATGGATGAGGCTACAGCCAATGTCGATCCCCAAACTGACGTCTTGATACAAACAACAATACGCAATAAATTCAAAAATTGTACTGTACTCACCATTGCCCACCGTTTGCATACAGTCATGGACTCGGATAAAGTGCTAGTAATGGATGCCGGACAAGTGGTAGAATTTGGTTCTCCGTTCGAGTTATTAACCGAAAGTGAAAAGAGAATATTCCAAAGTATGGTTAAGCAAACAGGCAAATCAACATATGAAAACTTATTTAAAGTTGCACAAAAGGTAGATATTAAAAAGAGGTACTAGAGGTACAATAAAAATCATTTAAAATATTGTGTTCTTCTACATTTTACAGGCCCGTGAGGACTCTTTAAAACACAAAATGGAGTAGTTATTTTCGTTTCTGATAAAAGTGAAATTCACAATAGCTTTAAATACAACTTGCTTTTTTTTAACTTTGCGATTACTTAAATCATGCCAATACGAAAAGACTAAAAAATACTACAGGCCTTTGTTTTATAGTGCAATTATTTATAAGGTAATAATTATATATAATTTTTATTTTAGTTTATCTTTTCGGATTATGTTTATTTCTGTAAGTGTGTACAAAATGTGGTCTAACTGATGTTCCAAACAATGTGTTATTATTAATGTATATTATGTTGTCAACAAATCTATATATTATATTATTTTCTTAAAGTGTACTATACCATAACTATATAGTTACTTATTTTTTGTGAACAAAACAATTTTTAAGTTAAATTTAAGTCTTTATAATTAATATAAAAAAATACTATCATGTGCCTTTAGATACATATATTGTCAAATGTTATATATTTAATGTAAAATATACTATATATAAAAACAAACTAATAAAACAAATCGTCCAAATATTTAAATTTTAAATATAAATAACGTCTTTTTTTCATACGCGCTGAACACACTCCACTTCTCTAATTGAATTACAAGTCTGGCAACTGTATAGCAATCTCTAAAATATTTCTTGTCTCGCTCACACTCTGTCTGGCATTTTGTTATCTGTGGTTTTGTTTTGATTCGCATTTTCTCTTTAGTTTATTCAAGTACATAATTTTCCTTTCAACGTTTTTATTTCGAGCACCTGAAAATTCTAGTTTTGCACCGTTTTTTATGAAATAAAAAATTCAAAATTATATCAAATTAATAAATTAAAATCTCCTTAAAAAAAGTTGTTTGCAAAATGTATGAAATTCACTTGAAAAATTAAAGAAATTAGTGAAACAAAAAATCATAATCGTAAAAAATCATTGAATTTGCCCTCAAGGGGGTTGCTTGTTTTTATTTTGGAAAATTCATATTAGAAAAAAAAATAAAATTTGTGAGGAAAATGTAAAAAGCGTTCAATGAGTGTGTGAGTGAGTGCAGATGGTACATGAGAGTGTGTTAAAGTGTTGTGTGCGTGTTGGAATTCATTTTATTTTTTGTTTACACAAAAAATTCAGCAGAGAAAAAGGTAAAAATTTAATATAAATTCCACATAAAGCAAAATTTTAACATTTAATTAGTTCATTTCGCAGAAAACATTAACTGCAAAAACAACAACAATAGTATTATTGTTTGTCATTCATTAAACAAAATCCTATTTCCTTTTGCGTTCATTTTTATTATGTCAATGCTTTTTTGTGTTGTTTCTTTCTCTTGTACTTTGGAAATAAACGGAAATAGTTGACTTAGCGGAAAATTGGCAAACGGAAGTGATTGGTGAATTTAACGTTAGTACAGTGGTAAGAAAAAAGTAAATAATTATTAAAAAATAAAGGCAAATTAAAATAAGAAAAAGTAATAGTAGGTATATTCGGGAATAAAAAAATTGTTCTTACGTTTACTGTAATACGTTTAATTAGAATAGTAATTTTCGGTTGTAAACGCTTTAGAGTCTAGATCGATTCCCACAATTTGTGTTCTTGAATTTAAAAAAGCTACATACAGCAGTTGACAACTAATTGGAAATGGTCTTTTTAAATTACTGCTTGATGAGATTTATTAAAATAAATTTCTTTTACCGTTAGCTTAAAAAATGTAATGCTTTTTTTTGCAGTTTGATTCTTAGTCCCTTTTCAATTTAAATTTAGTTAAATAATTACTAAGATGAAATCAAGAACAAAGAGGCAACAAATTGAAACGTGGATTATTATTAAAAAAAATATTTTAAGCTGTTTTATTTTGATAAAAATTTTATTGATGTTTTTCGAATGTTGTATGATTTGCCTTATCATGCAGTCGGTGAACGTTAGCTACAGTGTCATATGCCTTTTTTGGAATACTTGAGCTGTTCTCCTATTTCTTTACTTCCCAGCTTTATGAATCTTAAAAATAGTGCTACACTTTGCAGGACTAAAGATTTAACCTGTTACCATTATCAATCTTATTAATAATGATATTAAATTTCTTATACCTACATTAAATGAAAAATTTACTGAAAATCAACGAACATTAATTCAAATTCCAAAATTATTTCAGAAATTTGACTAATGTAGTCGAAAACATAACAACATTATATTTAAATGTCAGATTGACATTTCAATACAATTCTATATTTTATTCCATATGACTACAGAACATGGTGCAACTATAAAGGGTGAGTGCAAATCGACAACAAATACAACACAAAACAGAAACAACAGGCATTTTGTTTGTGTTAAATAATGTACTACTGTCACAAACACTTGAAAAAATATTACTTTTGAGATAAGTAAATTGTCAACAAAGTCAGTCAGCTGGGCTACTGCACTCACCTTTTATAGTTACACCATGCTACAGACATTATTAGGTGGCTTTTACATACATATTTCAATTACATTTATTTTTTCATTCGTTTAGCAATCAACGTTTTTAATTATTTTCTAATGACAAACATTTATATCTAATTATCGAATTTACTCTTCAATTTTGGGGGTTTTCAAAAAAATTAAAAGTGTTGAGTAAATAAAGGGTCCGCCAAATAACTTTTTTTTTTTGAAAATGCTATAAAAATACTGAATATTTTCTCAAATTTCTTTTTTTTATTTCAAAGTACAATCCTTCCGGTTAATAATGGAAAATAATTTTATTCAAATGGCTGCCTCGGCTGGCCATGCAGTAGCCTACAGGATCGTCCAATTTTTATGCACATTATCGATTGTGTTCACCAATGGCTTCACGAATATTGTCCTTTAAAGCGTCAATTGTCTCTGGCTTGTCGGCGTAACACTTATCTTTCACGGCACCCCACAAATAATAGTCCAACGGTGTCAAAGCTCCGAGGAGGCCAAACGACATCAGCTCTGCGGCTGATAATGCAATCTTCAAAAACAAGGCGCAAAACATCGAGTGTAGCTTCGGCTGTGTGGCACGTAGCGCCGTCCTGTTGAAACCAAATGTTGGCAATATCCTCCTCTTCAATTTTTGTGAACAAAAATTTGTTCAACATGGCTTGATAACGATCGCCATTGACTGTAACAGCCACTCCTAGCTCATTTTCGAAGAAAAATGGCCCAATTGTGCCTCTGGACACCAAACAGTGATTCGTTTTGGGTGCATCGGCTTTTCAATGTATGCGTGCGGGTTTTCTGTGCCCCAAATGCGACAATTTTGCTTGTTTACATACCCGCCAAGATCAAAATGAGCTTCATCTAAAAAGATGATTTTTTTTTGCAAAATCGGCATCTTCTGTAAGTCGATCGCAGGCCCACTTATCGAAGCGAAAACGCATTGGCTTCAACTCCTGAACCAATTGGACTTTGTATGGCGTCATACCAAGGTCTTTATGCAAAATTCGTCTCAATGATGTCTCCGAAATGTTCAATTGTTGAGAACGACGGTGAATTGATGTTGATGGTGCTTCACGCACACTTTCTGCCACAGCACCAATATTCTCGGGTGTACGCACTGTTTTTGGCTTTTCACGCTTTGGTTTATCGATGAGGATGCCAGTTTTTTTCACTTTTTTCACAAGATAACGAACATAATGTCGCAATATAGCGTTGTTCAAGCGTATACACAACCATATTCGTTCAGCGGAAGGATAAAACTAATTATCTATCAAATCAGACATGAGCTAGCTAACTGTTACCATTCACGAAATAAGCACTAGTTGAAAAAAAACGTTGGATGGCGGACTCGTTATCATCCGTTTTTCTTAGTTTCTTTTAAGGAAAGATTTCACCAGATCACTTTTTGATATGTTTGGGCATAAAGCAGAGATTTATATCACTGCGACAAAGGGCTTTGTCTGTTACTTTAACCGGATTTTAAATGGCAACTATTTGTTTAAGTAAAACAAATTATTCATATGTTAAGCTTTTAAATCAATTAAAACTTTTTATATAGGAATTTCCAATTCGAAAAACCGCAGACACCTCAAATAGTCTTTTTTTTTTTCTTTTTATACTCCAGTTTATTTATTGTATCTTCGTTAAAAACGAACTAACAATAATTATTTCAAATCTTACATGAATTTTAATTCTTTTGTCCAGCCAGTGACGAACGAAAATTGTTTGACCATTGTTGATTATGTATGTTAAGTGTACATTCTTTCTTTTTGTCTTCGGCTCAGATCCGCTGTATCTCTTCTTCTTAGTCGAATATAGCCACTATTATTTAATATGTTGCGGGCTAATGGGTTTGGGTGTACTTCAGGCTTTTATTTAAGTACTTTTCTGCATTTTTTTGTATCTCAATTTTTACAAAAAGCACGTTTAGGTCTTTATGGATATTCGAATTTTTTATATACCAGAGGGCATTTGTGATCATTCGTAGCAATTTGTTTTGACGTCTTTGAATTCTGTCTACATTTGAAGCTGAGGCTGTTCCCATATATGTATTCCATAACACCATATAGGTTTTATGATTGAGTTTTAAAGTATCTAGGAGCTTACAGTCTAAACTAAGTCTAGAGTTTCTGCCAATGAGCCAATTAATTTGGATTAATTGGAATTTCATTTGAGTCAGTTATGTGTGTGCATTTCTGCTCATTAACTTTTATCCTCCATTGCTTTAACCAGTTTTCTAATTCAGGTATGTGATTTTGCAGGTAACGAGATGCTTCTTGAGGGTTTTCATGAATGCTTAGAATAGCAGTATCATCAGCAAATATAGATGTGTAAGTACGATTGTTTATTGGCATATCAGACGTATATATCAAGTATATGAAGGGTCCCAGGATACTTCCTTGAGGTACTCCTGTTTCAATAAATTGTGCGGGGCTTAAGAAATATGAAGGGTCCCAGGATACTTCCTTAAGGTACTCCTGTTTCAATAAATTGTGCGGGGCTTAAGAAATCTCCTTCTTTAGCTTAAAATTTCGACCAGTTAAATAGCTTTCCAATAGCTTATGTGTGTTTAGGGGTGAATTTAATTTCAACAAAACGTTTAAGGCCCATTATTACAACTTAACAATAGTTAAAAGTATGATGTTATCGAACAGATAAGAAGTATTTGGTTATTATAAGTTTACTTTAACCTAAACCGACCGATAAGCTAAAGGGAAGATCATCTTGCCTTTAAATTTTATAGTGAGGTTTAAGTATTTGAAGTTGTCATATGTTCTGAAAAAAATTTCAACTTCATGAAAAATAAATTAATTTAAATTTTGTTTTGCCAATAAATAATTTGATAAACAAAAATGGAAAGCAGACGTTTGATTTATTTTAACCCATTTACCGCCGGTGTACTCAATTGAGTACACCAAAAAAAAAAGCGAAAACTTTAAAATTTTGAATATTTTGTGATTTTTTTATGTTTTTAGCTTAAAAGAAACTTGTACCCTTTAAACTAATAAAGAAAAATCTGACTTTATAAATATCAACTGCCACAAAATGGAGTTTTAATCTAATAAAAATTTAAGTGCTGAGATAAGTACCAAGACAGGATTTGTACTGGTCTTACGATGAAGATGTTGGAAAAGAAATGATATCAAAATCAATGTCTAGACAAAGATATCGAGATATAAAAAAGAATCTTCATCTTGTGAAAAATAACGAAGCTACCACTACCAGGGACAAAATGTTTAAAATTCGGCCATTAGCAGATGTTGTAATGAAAAAATTTCAACTTTTATTCCAACGTTCCATTGCAAGGTACTATGTACTTACGCAAAAACATGCAAAATAAAGCTCGACTTTCATCGTCATTGATCCCAGGATTACCTCAAGATGGTATAGGCCACTATCCCGAAAAGTTAGAAAAACATTTAAGATGTGTTTTATGTCATGCAAGAGTTCGATGGCAATGCAAGAAATGTTTAAAAACAACATATATAAACCGGCTGTGTACTCAGTTGAGTAAACCCACCATATTCCACCCACTTATAATTTTTCTTAAATTTTTTATACTTTTATGTTAATTTTATGTACAATGAATAAAAAAATTTACTTTTTTTTTAATTTTCTCTTCTGGTTTTATTTTGCTTATTAATCGGTTAATAACCTGTCAGCCTCAAAGTAGACTGTTGAATTTGAATTTTTTTTCATAAACAAATATTTATTTTATTGCCATATTTTAAAAAAGAATTATTTTATTTTACAAGGAAGTTGTAATAACGAAAAATTTTAAAGGTCACTTTATTCCTCACTTTAATTAAAGTTACCTTTTACTATTAAGAACATTAGAGGCAAGTTGTAATAATGGCCCTAAACGTGTCGATAAAAAGAGCACAACCATTTTTTTCTTCAAATATTTTTTTACAATATTCACAAGTCTATGGCCTTGTTCGAAAGTACTGTGTTTTCTTCTGAATCCAAATTAATGATTCGGAATACAATTATTTTCAATTAAAATCGGGTATAACTTGTTCATGAGTGTTTTCTCAAATAGCTTCGATATATTCGACGATAGGCTGAAGAGTTTATATGATTATACTCTTGTGTGATCTTTTCCCGGCTTAGGTATAATGATAACCAGTGAAAGCTTTCATACTGGTTGATAATATTTAAGGCGTAATATAGCGTTAAACATAAGAAGTATTAATGCCAGGTCCTCTCTTAGAGTTTAAATCAGCCTTTTAGTTATGTAGAATCTTAAAACGTAGGGGTACAGCAGCTCCTAAATGGTGTGTGACTGGTGGCAAGTCAATTGTTTCATTTGATGTGTTATGGACCAAAATGTGTGACAACCTCCATCAAAATATGATATCCGCTATTTGTTTTTTGCTATTTTTGTTTAAATATATGTATTACAGATAATACCATAAAATTTTTTGTACGTTATATCTATGAAAAAGGAATAAACTGTGATGAAAATAGTAAGAATCGATCCATGATTTCTTATAGTCCCCATACAAATTTCTTCCCGAAATAAGGCTCAATGATACATAAATACCTATATATCAAATTAAAAAAAATGTACATATATATTATTATTAAAAATTTAGCAAAAATAAGTTTCATGTAAAAGGAATTTGGAAAACGAAATGTTGTTTAGTTGAATGTTTGTCCATAGACCCCATATAAACACCACTTCCGAATACCACTTCACTTAATACCACTTAACGGTACAAAATATTACACGAATTCGAGTTCGGTTCATGTTTGACCATAGAACTCCACTCCGAAATTCACTTAATATTGTATACAAATTGTTACCAGGTTAAAATTCGGCACAAATAATTGTTATGGATATTTAAATTCCTATACTGAATTTTATGATGGTTGCCCCATAATTGGTGAAAGCTCCCATATTAGGACCACATCCGAAAAAGACTTGAAATTTTTGCGGTCAGTCTATAACTGGCAATAGATCATAAATAAAGTCACTACAACAACCATAACGTTATTGGATGAAATTCAATCAAAATAAGTCTCACCTTATAACCCTTCCATTTTTATAGCCACCGCCAAAAATATGGGGGGTATTATTATTTTGACGACAGCAGGACAAATTAATCATAGTTATAGTCCCCAGATGTCAAGAAACGGGGGCCCAGTAATATTAAAAAATTGTTGTATGTATTGGCATTCCGTTATTTGAAATCAAAAGGGTGAATATACATATATACGAAATCACTACACTTCGATAACAATATTCAATGCAGGTCGTAGTGCCTTCAAGATATTTTTTAAAGTGGCTGTGCCTACACACGCTCTGCCTCTAGGGTTCTTAGTATCATAAAATAAACTTCTAGACGTCAAATGTGCTTCCGAAATTAGCATCAGATATATTTGTTGATTTTTTAGGAAATATTTGAGCTCGGTTTTATGTTGGCGAATACAGTTTGCGTCCCAGAAACATATTTTGAAACAGTGCATGGCCTATTAATTTTACAGTTTGCAATAGCATGGATTGCATCATAGAATGTGTAAAATTATTAACTTATTGTACAAGGGTTTCTATAGTAGCCTCCAGCTGTCTGAAGTTAAAAGATGGGGTTTGATTGTTTGGCTCCATGTTGACATTATTATTGGGTAACGGGTTCTGAAGAATTTGGTTTGTTAACTTTAATGATTCAACTTAAAAGATATGAGTTTCCGACTTTAGTGATACATTTCGTCCTAACTTATGGTCATAATTAAATGTTGAATATACTTGCCTTAATTTAATTCAGCATAGTTCTCATGTCTATACCACAAATAAATCGAAACAAAATATATGTGTCTAATATAAAACAATTACTTGTTAATAATGAGTTGATAATCCTTTATTTTATATTACAAATAAATTGCGATTCGACACTGATTCCACTTTTTTTAATTAAAAATTGAGATGCATTTTCTGCCTCTTTTGTTTAATTTCTGATTGACCTTTGACACTGTGTTTTGCTTTCATTTTGGCCATTCTTTACGGGCCATTGATCCTCATATATTCTCTATAGGATTTATGTCCGGTTTTCAAGCCGGCTAGATCAATAGAAGAATATTATGTTCATTGAATAATGATTTTAATTATTTTGAAACGTACATTTTTTCATCAATAAATGAAATAAGATCGTACAAATTTATTATAAATTGTACTATTAAATTTTGTTGAAACAAAATATATCATTGTTTTTCCAACAATAGAAACAGCTACCCAAACCATAATACGCAATCCATCAAAATTGCGTTTCTACAATCGAATCTCATTTCACATTAGCTGGAACCATTTTTCACTCAGAATTGGTCATATTTGAATTTCATTGGATATATTTAGATGTTAATTTATTCAAAAATGTGTTTCATTTCTCCAAAATTTACTAAATTTTTTGTCACATTTATACTTTTTGGCTTTGGCCAATTTACCACTAACAAAAATCAGGTGACACACACACCTTAAAACAATTTTTCTAATTAAGTAGGGATATTTAAGAGATATTGCTGCTTTTGTGTGTTAAACTAATTTTCCGCAATAGACCTCGTATGAAAGCTGAGATTTCCAATAGCATGATTTCTCCGTTATCGATATTTAAGCGCGTTAATGTATTTTTCGGGGCTGTGGGTTTTATTTCAACTGAGTTTTTAGTTATTAGTCCCAATTTACACTAAGCAATTGATACAATTTTTTCCAATTTTTTTTTTAATTTCTTAGGTATTCACACAGCACAATTTTATTGCTTAAATCGCTTGAATTTTTGTTTGAGAGTATACACACATTTGTATACACATATGTAATACGAATATGATAGTAACTGGAATTGCTATTGCAAACAAGTGTGTACTCGTCCTAAATTCCCCTCACCCCGATGTCTAAAAGGTAATCAGCTTAGCATAAAGAATTGCTTCGTGTAAATTGGGAGTTATCAAATCTCTTTATCTTTGTAACAATCCAATATGGAAGAGTAAAAATTGAGTAACAATTAAAAGTAGCGCAATGAATAAATATACTCACTAGAATGCTCACCAAATATTGAATTATGTCGCACATTCTCGTTCACCAGACAGCTGTTATTGTTGTTTTATGATCATGTACATTTTGGCGTCATAATTAAAAAATCTCAGATAAGAGAATACTCTCACACAGCAATACAAATGCCTAAAAACTAATAAAAAAGAGATATCAATTTGGCACACAACTAAAACGAGTGTGTATTTAGCAGATACGTTTCGATTTTAGATGAAAATAATAAAAAACAAAAAACAAGTTAGAGTGTTAATTCGGCTGTGCCGAATCTTAAATACCCTTCACCTTAATATAACGAGAATTATAAGAACCACACTGGTGTTAGGGCTAGAAACTCCTTACTTAGTATTTCTTATGCTTGGTTTTCACTATGTCAGTTTCGTTGTCAAATTGTCCAAACTGTTGGTAATTTCATAACAATTTAGACAATTTGACAACAAAACTGACATAGTGAAAACCAAGCATTATGCAGTCTTAGCGCACATATATGTATCGTATATTATTTTAAAGACAAATTTACGCAAACATAATTTATTTGAAAATTTTTTAATTTCAATCACCATTATTGACAGAGTTTGTCTGTCTGTTTATTAATAAATATTACATTACCCGATTGGTTCAACATTTTCCATATTCAACACATAGTATAAAAAAGGTTAAGAGGTGGTAAGAGAGTATTTTCATTGAATTTCAAATCAATAACGTTATTAACAACAGTTTAATGGTTGTTTGGGAGCTACTGCCAATTATGGACTTACCGCTACTAAGTCGACTAGTATAATTACTGATCTGTAAAAAATATTGGTTCGATATCGATATTTATCAGACATTTTTGTGGCTTGATTTATTTTTCGGAAGTGGAAGAGCAGTGACAATTATGGACCGATCTTCATAAAATTCGGTACAGATAATTTTATATACATATATGAGGATGTATCATGTCGAATTTCAAAAATATATTTAGGAGATTGTATATGAGTATTAAAGAGATTTTTTGAAGTAGTCCTTATATGGGGGATATAGTCAAGTATGGACAGATATTCACAAAATGCAGCAGTTTTTAGATGGGTACCGATATCCATAAGAGATTTATGGGTATTTAAGTGATTTTTGGAAGTGGTTCGTAAAAAAGTTGCGTCAGTCACCCCCTAGGATTAAAGATAATGTAAAAATAATTCCAAAAATAATTATCTATTTTTTTTGACACGCCTACAAATACCGCCCTTTTAGTATTTTGTTTACTGTGTCGCTATTTTTAGTCCGATGATAACATTTTATATACCGGTGTTCATGATGGCTCTGTATGGGCTACATTTCTGTCCTTAATCATTTTTTACCACCACATCAGATTCTAAACATGACTTTTAAAAACTCGGTTCGTACCCACAATAATGCTAATTATTTTATATGAATTTATTTATCATTGAGCCATATTTCGTGAAGAAATTTCTATAAGGGCTATGAGAAATCATGGAATGATTCCTATAATTTAATAAAAGTGTCTCCTTTTATCATAGAAATAACGTACACAAAATTTCATGGTATTATCTGTAATATATTTAAACAAAATATAAAAAAACTCGTTGAAAATATCATATTTTGATAGAGGTTGTTACACAGTTTGGTTTATAACTCTTGTTCTACAACACCGATTTTAATGCTGATTTTCAATACCAAACTGCTTAGAAGAAATATAAAGACGAAAATGGACTTGGAATTCCATAAAGATCATGAATATATATACTTTGTTGGGTCTGAAATGAATATTTCTCAATGTTACACACGGAATGACAAACTTATATATGTATACCCTCATTCACCATTTGTGATGGTAGAGGGTATAAAAACACAATGGGAAGCACTAACAACAAGTTTGGCCCATACGAGAGAACTTCTGATTTAATGACCAACCGACGTTCACTCGCCACAATCTCTATGCATTTGAATTGTTTTTAAAAATAAAAAATAATTGGTAAAACAGAACATTAGACAGAGTCAAGTTAACACTACAAGTGTTTAGTTGTTAAAGCGGTTTAACACAAGTCACATGGAATTTTCAATTTATTGAGTGTGACACTTTTTTCCGTTTATTTTTTACAAATTGTGCGTAAAAACTCCATTACGATAAATTGTATGTAAATAAAAGTGCTTTTTTTAACTACATACATAAATTAAGAATTCAATAAAAAAAATATAGACAAATGGAAAATAAATTATGAAAAAATAATAACATTAACGCTAACATGACAAAGCAGAAAGAAATACATTATAAATAAGAAACAATTATAAAAATTATAAAAAAAGAGAAAATATTATAAATTATTTAATAAACAGATTATAATATTACGAGTTCGTTCCAATGTTTTCATTAAAAGTGTGCAAATTTAAATGTCAACTCATTAAACAAACAAAATGAAACAACACAAAGAGTAAAAAAATAACTAAATTTTAGATGCACAAAATATTTTAAAATCGTTTTTGAATCGCACTAATTTTGGATCCCATCAAAAATTTTAAATTGTATTCAAAAATCTGTAACTCTTTATTATTTTTAATATGGACCAAACTTAAAGTATTCAGAAACTGGTTGCCGGTTAACAAGTTTTTTTTTCTATTTGAAAAACCTACTGGTTTTGAATATTTTATATTTTAAAATTATTTGACAATCCGATTTTTTAAGAACGGTTAACCGTTCTTTATAATTAAGATTTTTTTTTTTTTAATTTTATGTCAACAAAAATAAAACAAATTTCTAACTTTTTGTACATGTTTTGGCTGCTTTTTAAAGATGTTGACAACATTTTCTTATTATGGTATCGAAAATCTCACGCTGTTTAAAATACACACTATCAACCATGTCACAGAATTTAATTCCGTTCGAAAGTGGAATTAATTCCGTATTTTGCTTCTATAGAAAAAGTACAAGGAAAATTTTTTTCGGAATGAAAGCACTTTTAATTTGCTATGTGGAATTGTAATTTTAAGCATTCCGGAAAAATTCGACGTTTTACTTTTTCTATAGAAGCAAAATACGGAATTAATTCCACTTCCGAACGGAATTAAATTCTGTCACATGGCTGTGTGTTGTAAAAACTTAAAAATATGTAACTGAACTGAGCGTGTTTGTAAAAACTTAAAAGTTTTTGGTTCAAAGAACGATTCGAACTGATATATTTTCTACGTTTATTATGACTTATTTCTTTTATAAAGCAGTTTAATTAAAAGTAATTAAATATCCTTTGAGGTTTGATCAGCGTAAGATTTTCCTAAAAAAGGACATTTTGTTAAAATGTATAAAAAACAGGCAAAACATGTTTATAATACAAGCAAGTCATATTATATAAAAACTTTTACTCATGACTGTATATTTTTGATTGAATATCACTGACAACACTTCAAAGTTATACAATTTGAATAAAACACAACACACATTTTTTTCTTTACATAACAATCCTCTTTTCTTCTTATCTATAAGAAGACTGACAAAACGCTTGACAATGAACTTTTCGATATATTCTATGTGAAAACATACTTATACAAATTGTACTCATTTGCTCTAAACACATAGTACTCGTTAAATTAATCAATGATAATTAATTATTTCTATTTCATTCATACCAAACACCTATTAACCGTAACAATATTATTTAATATCGAAATAGCAAAAAAATTATTGTGTGTTATATAATGGAACCAAATACATGTGCTTTTAAAAGAGGACTGAATAAGTGATTTAAAAAGATAACTTATCACAACACTTAATAGTTCGACACAGAAACTGCTTTATAAACCAAATAGTAACGTGTATGTATATTCAAATACATATTAGGATTGTTTATTAATTTGCCTGATAAGACTACGAAGACTAATAAAAATCTTGCAGAACCTGCTTAATAGCCAATTGTTCAGTAATTTCATTGGGCACTACTACACAAACAAGTTCAGACAAACTTCCTTAACTGTCTAAATAGTTTGTAGGCTAACTGTAAAATTTCGAACAGTTCCAGACTTTTTTTATGAACACAAAATTTGAGATTTTAAAATCCTACAAGAATTTTGTGAAAACATACTCGTATTAAAATTTCCAACTTCTTTTATCCATTTACTAAACTATTCCAACGTTTGAAATTTACCATCTTAAACAGCTGCGACTTATCTATTTAATCTAAAACAATATTGGGCGAATTCACGAATTTGGAACTTTTCCGAAGGTCGAAACCATTCAGCCCGATCCGCAATTAGCCAAATAATTACTTTAGGAAATAAACATTTTACGAACATAAATGAGTCCCATTATTTTCTATGATACATATGTACGTATATGTACATACTTATGTACATAAGAAATTAAACTTTTACGAAATATGTATAACGAAATATAATTATAACAAAGCTCGAATAATTAAAAACACACAAAATCACAAATCACATGAATCACATACATAAATGTTTTCTGACTCTGTAAAATAATTGTTTTTAAAAAATGTTTATATTTTCTTCTAGTCACAATGACATAGTGCCAATTTTATCTAATTTTTCCATATCTTTGCTCTCTCTTTCTCCTTCTCTTTTCCACCCACTCATGTAACCACGTGCAGTTTGTTGTTGATTTTTTACAAACAAATCTTTTTTAACGAATACCGAGTTTAACTGACAATAAACTGCCAAAATGCAGTCTTTTAAAGCCGATGAACTGCCGGAAAATCCGCGGGAGACCGCTAATCCATTATCAGCATTAATGTTTTGGTAAGTACATATTTTTTTTATTTAAAACTACTATATTTTTTTCTAAATACATACATACATACAAACATAAATAGATATTGAAATATATACCTACGAGTAATTTATTGCAAATTCTCTTTTATTTATCAATGTTTACTCGCACAAACATTTTAAGTTATTCAAACAAAAATATCATAATAATTTTTTTAAAACTGGTTTATTTACATATATTAAAAAAGAAAAATCAAATAAAAAATCTGTTTAAAACTAACAGTATTTCTAGTAGCCTACTTTTGTTCAACTGGTTCATAAAAAATGTTTGGTGGTTAAAACACAAGTGACAATTATGTTAAGGAATAAAATTTTTATTATTTTTTTCATATATGTAAGCACAGCTTTAAAAAGTATTAAAAAAAGTAAAAACACAATGACAGGAATTCAAGAAAAATCTCATTTTGAAGCGGACATTAGATTAAAACCTGAAAAGTTTCAATCTATTACACATTTTGAAACTTAAAAACTACATAAAAATGCTTTTTATTTTTTTTTAATTTATCAAGAAAATCTGAGTACTTTTCCTCTTCTACACTTTTTTCAAAAGTTTCTAATTGTAAACGGTATTGTTTTTAGATGTACAGAACTATGAAATGGAAAAAATACTAAGATGATTTTTTTAAATTGACATGAAATTTACGTTACATATTCGAAAGATAATCTTCTGGCATTATAATTTAAATATGACTATTGTTCTGGGGCGTCCAATTTTCGATGACTTTTTCCAGCATTTGTGGTCGTATATCGGCAATAAGTCCTCCAAGTGGTCAATCGTTTCGGTCTTATCGGCGTAGACTAGCGATTTTATATATTCCCACAGAAAAAAGTCAAGCCGCATTAAATTGCACGATATTGAAGGCCAATTCATGGGTCCGAAACGTGCATCTATGCGGTTTCCTCCTATAAATCAATTGTAGCACGAGCTGTGTGTCATGTTGCGCCGTCTCGTTGAAACCACAACTCCTGCATATCATACTTGTTAAATTAATGAACGAAAAAGTTAGTAATCATGGTTCTATAGCAGTCATCATCATTAACTGTAACGTTCTGGTCAGCTTCGTTTTTAAAGAAATACGGACCAATTATTCCACCAGCCCATAAAGCACATCAAACCGTCAGTTTTTTTTTTTGTATGGAACTTGATGATTATCAGCACTCCAAATACGACATAACCATTTAACCAGAAGTGAGTTTCATCGCTAGACCAAATTCGCTTATGAAATTCGGGATTTCGTATTTCGAACAGAACCATGATTTTCAAAATAAATTTGCAAACTTTTGAAGCGTTGCTCAGGCGCCAGTCTATTCATGTTGAAATGCCAATCCAAACTAAACATAAATCGCAGCGTTGTTAGCTTTGAAATTTCAAAACGCACCAAAATGAAAAAAATAACGCGCCATTTAAAAGAAAACGCACCAAGTTTAGAATTTCAGAAGATAAATATAATATTATATTTAAATATAATAGTATAAAAACGTGATAATATTAAACAATTGTCGTTATATGAGTTATCTGCGATAAATTAAATTTAAAAAAAGCCAGTTAATATTTTGGAAATTAATTAATTTTTAATTATCATTAGAATAATAAAATAATTTACTTTGTAATATAAATATATTATTGAATCAGACGTTTAGTATAGTAGTGGAAAAGTATTGAGTATTTCGGTATTTTTTGCATTTTGTTTTTTCCAACATATGTATATGTATACTGTAAGCGTCAATATAAAGTAAACACCTAATATTGTTAAAAATTATGTTTTATTATACATATGTACTTACTACAAGAATAAAATTAAAATAAAATATATTGCATAATTCATAAAATATAACAAAAATTTAAAAAATAAGGAACATAAAAAGTATTTAAATTTAAACTGAAAAGTACCAGTTTTTCGCGTCATTAGGCGAAATTTTCCGCCATTCATTCTGTATTACTGTCTTTAGAAATATGTCTTTGAAGAGTTGTAAGCTTTTAAAAAATTTATATTTTATTGATTAGAAGAACTAATAGAATGTGAAAGGAAACGAATTGAGTGCTCACGTACTAGTCAAAATTATCAGCCATGTCACAGAATTTAATTCCGTTCGGAAGTGGAATTAATTCCGTATGTTTTTAAGCAATACTTGAGGAAATTTTAGTAACATTCGAAGATGTTCACATATTTCTTTGAGAATAGTCTACATCAGTGGAGCTTAATCCAATAATAAAAAATCCATTGTTAAGTTGTTACAATGTTATTTTCAGCAAAAATATAGACATGTATTTTAATTTTCATTATCTACTTGATTATACTTAACATCATAGTACGGATAAAAGATGTCACGCTTATGTCTGCATAATTAATAAATACATATGTATGTAATACTTAGTAATTAATATAATTGAAATAACTATTAATTCATCAGTTTCATTCATGATGAGCGGATTGTTGCCAAACATTTCATTAATAAATACAATAAATAATTAATTGAAATACAAATATGTATGTACATATGTATGTATATAAAAATACTCGTAAATAATAATGAGTAAAAAATGTAAATATCGACTCAAAGAATATAAAAAGTAGAAAAAAAACTGCTGCCTCGTTATGTGCATCTGTTGTTCAAAGCGATACAGTTTTCTTATTTCCTTTGTGTGAACATACTTCTCATTAAATCAAATAATTTATTACTTATAAGGCTTTTGTGTAAAATAAAAAAAATGTCTGTTAGAAAAGCTCCAGCACTAGACTATCGATTAACGGCGTAATGGTACTTGAAATACAACAGCTTCTAGTATTTTTAAAAATTTTACAAACAAAATTTATCATCTACATAGACAAATATAGATATTTTTATTTAGTTTTTTTCACAAAACATAAAATCAATTTCTTATTTGTTCTGATTTAAATTTAATAAAAATTCAAATTTATCAACGATTTTTAGAAAACAAATGTTCCATAAACTTAATTTTTAATGTTAGCGAATTAAATTTTATTATGATGAAATAAATTAAAATCTCTGATTATAATTCGTATATTACTGTCAAATTTATTGGTAAAACAAAATAAAAATAATTACACCATCATGCTTATTTGAATTAATTTTAGACCTGAGTATTTAACAATACAATACGCAAAAATTATTTATTACTTTAATCAACATGATATTGTATAAAAAAAACATTATAATTGCCACAAAATATGGCTAAAACATTTAATTTTTTCGAAAAGATATATTTGACAGATTTTATTAAAAATTATATTTTTATCAAGCTTAAGGTCAAATTTGTTTATTTATGATAACAATTATTGGCAATAGAGATAAATTAATACTTGATAAGGTAAATTTTACTGAGAAATATTTGAAATGTAATAGGAACATAATTAAATATTTTAAATTCAGATAAAGGATAAATATACGGCTGTAGCTAATAATAAAACTGATTATGAATCAAGGATGAACGATATTTTAGATAATGCTACAACATATCAGATATTAAATAAGGACCCTTCAAACAAATGACAAAAATTAAATACAATTTTTGAGAAAAACAATCTTAAAACAAATGTAGCAATAGCTGCTAATTTATATGGATTACCAAAAATTCATAAAGAAGCATTTCCTTTAAGGCCAATTTGCTCATGCAAAAACTCTTTATCATACGAACTTTGTAAATACATTACTAACATTCTGAAAAAGTTAACTATATATTCTAAATACAATGTAAAGAATTTATTAGAATTTAAGGATAAGATAAAGGAAGTAAAAATTCATAATGATGAACAATTATGTAGTAATCACTTTTCCCTAGTACGAGTATACCTGTAGACTTAGCTATAACTAGTATATTGTAGATGAAAAATGGAATATAATAGAAAAACATACAGATATTAAAAGAGTTATATTTTTACGTATTTTTAAATTTTGTAGATAACTGATATTTTCAATATAATAAAAATATATATGAACAAAAAATGGGTCTTTCAATGGGATGACCAGCTTCTTCAAATATTGCTGAAATTACTTGTAAAATTGACTATGAAACCAAAAATAGTAACTATGTAAATATGTAGATGATTTGTTTTGTATAATTTCAGAAAGTGAAATAGAATACATACGAGTATATGTTAACGATATTTAACTTATTTCATCCCAACATTAATTTTACCATAGAAAAGTAATATAATTCTATACTTCCTTATTTAGACACTTTAATAATAAGAATGAATTATAATTAGCCTGGAATCAAAAAACCTACATTAATTACTATTCAAAACATTATAAGAGAATTATTATTAATACAGCTAAAAATCTTGTAGAAAGAATATTAACAATAACTGATAAGGAATCCCTCAAGAAAAATATATAAACAATTAATAAGATATTAAACGATAATAATTTCCCTATTAATAAATTTGTAAATTAATAAGACGATTCAAAAATAAAAAGAATAACACAGACAGATTTTCTGGACCTAAGATATATAAATTATTAACTTAAAAATTAACCTATAATAACAAATATAAAATGGCTAACAAAATGTATAATACAGTAGGCAGATTATTCAGCAAAACAAAAGATAAGATACATAAGTTAGAAAAGGCAAACGTAGTTTATAAAATACCATGTCTGGTACTGGCAATAAAACATGTACGAGTAGGTATATGTATATGTAGGTACAACAAAAAATAAACTAAAAACTAGAATAGCTGGATACAAATCTGATGAAAAATATAGATATATTTCTGCACAAAAATTAACTTTATCATTATATTGTGCAAATTTGAAACACTATCCCGGCTTTGAGAACATATCAGTTTTGAAAACAAAATAATTATAAACGCCGTTATATGTTAGAAATGTTAGAAATTGTAAATATACCAACAAATCTTAGAATTAATTTTAAAGCAGTTACAGATAATGTTGCTCAAACCTATAGACACTTAACTTATAAAAACGGAAAAGGAAATTGAATTATTATTTTATTTAATATAATATTATATAAAATTTTTTCATTTCTGTTGACAAACGTTTTTATTGTTGTTTCCAAAAATTTTATAAATTTCTTTAAAAATGTATTTCCCTGAAGATGCTACACAATATATAATAAATAATCTCAGAATATATAATGAATAAATAAAAATGTTTGACCCTAAACTTGATAAAAATAAATATTTTAATAAAAACAGAAAGGTCAAAAATTAGTTTAATAATTTGACAAGTTTTTTTTAATCAAAATTTCCATTTCAACCTACTTATATATTCTAAAATCCCAAAGCAGGGATTACAAAAAGGAAATCAGTTTTGAAAACTACTAGGTACTGACAATCTTATGCTGAATCTATAAGTTAATTGTCTAAATTTAATGGAAAATATTAATTTGCTTAGAAAAAATGCATTTACTTCTAAAAACTTGTGAAATATGCAAAAACTTACTCTTTATGACGAAAAGCTTAATTTCTTGACTAACTATGCAAGAAATAATCTGGACATTTTATCAATTGAATGATCGCTTTTCATAAACTAAATCTCATTATTTAAATTTGTTATTTATTAATTTCATTTTCTTGTTTTAAGTATAATTGATTTAGATTCATATTTGAGCAAAATATTTATGTATACAGAAATTGCCAACAGCATTTGTACAAATATTATAAAGTCAGACGAAGTACAACTCCTACGACACTACAACATCACTTGTGAATTGAACAAATGTTGATAAGCGTAGTCTACACGAGACAAATTCAACGCTCATCAATACTTGGCGGTAACACTTGTACCACAAACAACTCTTCTTTACTAAATTTGTTTAAAATTTATTGATAAATTGTAAACTTTTGTCAAAATTGTGAGTTAAGGTTGACAATCGAGTGTTTTGTTTACTTTTGAATTCACTCGTAAATACATACATATGTACATATACGAGTATTTATTCCTAATATTTTAATGAACTAATGGTTATTTTACTGATTGTTTATTGTTTTAATATATGAAATAAGAGTACATACTTCAATTTAGCAATAATAATTAAGTTTTTCTAAATATTATTTTTTTTAATACGATTAACTCTTTATTTCATACATTGTTATTTTGCTTTGTTACTACACAAAGAAAAATATACATATTTACTCGTATATCAAATTTCTAATCATAATTTTTTTTAATGATATTTTTTGTTTACAGTTTTGCAATGCCAACATTTTTTAAGGGACGCAAAAAAATATTAGACGAAACTGATCTCTATAAAGCTTTAAAGGAACATAAATCTGGTAAGTAATAAATACAAAATAAATAAACATTATTTTTTTTAGAATTTTATTTTAGTTTAACTTTGAATTCAATTCAACCTTATAGATTCTTTATGATGATTTGTATTAAAATTTCCAAAAATTTATAAAATTGGAATTTAAATCCAAAGAATTTTAAACATTTCTGAACCTATCTTTGCGATATATATACATACCAGATGCTGAATCTGTATGGTTTCGTGTCAAATGTTTTAAGATAACCTACAAATATATAATACAATTCAATAACTTAGTTTAACCTCAGTTCCTTAGCCTAAAAACATATTCATTAAAATAGAAAAGATATCGTAAATATGAAATTAAATCCAATTAATATTGTATCTACAATATTTTGTATACATACATACATTGTTAATAAACTTTTACATACATATTTACAAACTAAATATAAATTTTAGCCATTCTACAATAGCACATAATGGGGTCTAAAAAAATTTTGTCTATCTTTTGAAGCGTATAATTTATTGAGTGTTTAATTTTCAGGTTATTCAAATAACAAATTAAACACAATATTATTATGATTTATAATTCCATTACATGCTCAATGATTAATGTCATATTCATTTGAAAAATAATCCAAAAGTATGGTTGGTATGTAGTTTTTACAAATTGTTTTCCAAATATTTCTTTCCAAAAATGGTATTGATTTTTATTTCAATAATGTAGTTTTATTTTACTTTTTCAATTCTTGGTAATTATTTACATTTGAGGTATATGTATGTCCTCATATGTATGTATATAGGCATGTCTCACCTCAACGTACATGTGTACATATTATAAAATATCGAATGCATCCATAGATTTCAATTAAATATTCTACACATATCACATTTCTTCTTTCCAATTAACAAAAAGCTCTTGTCATAATAACGATACATTTCATTGTCATACTCGTTCCTACATTTGTCTTTATAATTTTACAGATACAATGTGACAGATAATAATTTAATTAGTAATTTAATAGGCAATCATTTGTTAAAAATTAATTTATTAATTTATAAAATTTAGTTTATTGTTAAACTGGTGTCGCTTATATCGATTTTATCAGAACCGTTATATTAAATTTTAAATACTGTGGTATTGAGTTATTTTTAAAACGATGAAAATTTCTTTTTATTTATTACAATAAATTATAATATTGAAACTGAAATATATTGCCGAATTTGTTCTAATGCCTCTTATAAGATTCGATGGTTCTAATTTAGTTATTATTTAATACAAATATCGTGTTCATCGTCTAGTTATAATAGCGATCTATTGCATTACGTCGATAGTAAGTCGGACCGGTATGGTTTTTAATAGCAGTCTAAAGTAATGATTTTTCTTTAAGTACTCATCTCGATATATGTACATATGTTCATTAATTGCGCTAACACAACTTTCTGAATCTTGTTACCATACATTTTAAAAGTTTAAATTTAGTAGTTTTTTTTTTGTGATTTCTTAAGTACATACTTGCTTGTATGTATAATAAATTCTCAATATATTTGAGTGCGCTATTAAACTTCATATCATCATTTCAGGAAAAACGATTCGATCCTACGTTGTTTTGGTATTTTTCAAATAATGCAGACGCATCTAACTTTCGCTTCAATTTCTAATTTTAGCGGCAAAATTACCGGTCACAGAAAAATTTAAGAAACAATGCAAATTGTATTCTGCTATTGTATGATTTATTCTTTGTGCCACTGTCCATTTCTTTTTACATATAAAGTATGTGTTAAAAATTGGTAAACATTTTTTATAATTTCAATGTAAGTATGTATTTTTCTTTATGACTCTTGAAATCAATTGAAATTTTAACTACGAATTGTTTTGACTTGTAATACGGCAACTTCTGTAAACAAATGTGTACATTAACCCATTTAAATAAATAGCAATAAAATTAATATTGTAAACTGAAATTCCATAAATTATTTAGAATTTATATTGCATAAGACTATAAGTAAATATTATTAAAACTTCTAGCAGCGAAGCACTTAAATTTAATGGGGTGTGAGTATCTTCCAATACCAAGCTCTCCCTATGCATTTTCCATTAAATAAGTGCAAACTCATCGTTTTAAACCTACATATTCGTCAATTAAAAGTATTAATAAAAGTTTACATTTATGTTCCATTCTCTCGTAATTATAAAACTTTCTACAACATTATAATATTTTTTATTTATGGAAATTAATTTCTCATATTATTTTGCAATCCATAATGAAATGCATCCTATGACTGTTTATTCAATTATAAATTACTCTGCTTAACATTCAGTTGTAGCATTCGGTATTTAAAAATTGCATACAATTTAGCTTGAGAATTATTTAAAAATTAGTGTTCGTCTTCAATGTGTCTACATATTACTATTTAGCAGGAATCCCTCCGGATCTGCTGGCTACGTAGACGGACGGAGAGCTGTCTAAAATTGAGTCTCCCTTATAATTATATCTGCATAAATTGTTTTGAGTTAAGTGTTAATTTTAATGGTCTATTAAATCTATTAAAATCTATTAGCAACTATCTAAATGGATAACGATTATCTGTGAGCGCAATAAAAATATCTCAATTTAGCTAGAAAAGTACTAATTTTTCGTTTCAATTTCCTATCCAAAGATTCAATTGTATTCAAATCACTGATGGCAAACATGTTACTATTGTACTGTTGTTGATACATTTTAGACACAGTTGGTACCGTGGTACTACCACTAGTCATTTGGTACAATTTCAAAATACTGTTGCATCAAAATTTGGTATTTCAGATGAAATATGTAGATAATTTTATCATTTGAGTAATAGAGCAATGTAATAATGCAAAGAGATTTTATTAAATTTTATAAACATTTTGGTACTGATATCAATTTGATCCAGAAGATGATTATTACAAGAAATTTTTGGTTAAAATATCGAACAATGGGAGCCTTTGAAATATTAATTTACATTAAATGATTTTCAGGCTGAATTCAAAAACTAAGGATTTCAAAGTCGTTAGAAGTTAACCTTATATCCAGTGGTGATATTCGAAACAATTAACAACCGGTTCGCTTAAAAAAATTATATTTTTGCCAAATTTTGATAAAAATAGCGAAAATTTTAAAGTCGCATCCCAGTAACAGACCACAAGCCTCTTGAAGGAAATGATATAAACTTTCGTTTAATAAAAAAAAGTTACGTTTTTAACAAAAAAATAGTTTTAATTTTGCAAAATAAAAGTCAAAAAAAAAATTGTTTTATTTTTTCTCAAAAGATTGAAGAAAACGCTATCGAAAACATCATCATCCAAGAATACAATGTATGACCTAAATAAACATTTGGACAATGAACAACTGAACAATATTGTGTTTGTTGCCGAGACTATATCACCTTGATAAATACACATTATATAAAACCGTTAAAGCAAAAAACATAATCACCCCTATCGTGAATAAAAATTTCACATGAAATTTGTTCCCTTTTCACATTTGTCCTATTAAAATTCAATGTTAAAAAATCTCAGTCTTCAGTCTCGTCTCATCGAACTGTTCGGACGTGTTATTTTTAGTGCGGCTGAATTTTCGGTGAAAAAATCGTAATAGGTTAAAAAAATCTACGGTAATATCGGTAATTAAAAAACACTATAAATCGCATAAAAATTGTATGAGTGTTCCTCTCAGATGTAATTCTGAGAAAGAGCTTAGCTCGAGTAGAAAAACTAGATGGGTCTCTGAGGAAGAATCCTTAAAAAAATCTCTGGAGAATTTTCTCACTACAAGAGCCGTAGAACGGCGTCGTTCCTGTTCGCCCAATATTGTGATTTCAACATATGAAAAAACATCATCATCAAATAGTGCAGTCAAACCAAAAAAACAAGTAGGTATGGATAAGTACATCACCGTTCTCATGCGACAGAGGAGCCCGACGTCTGCTCAAGTGTCTTCAAATTCAAAAGCTCCTAAGACCGTGAGTAATAATCAAAATAGGTTTGCTCTCCTCCAGACGGATGAGCCAGAACTTCCTAAGAAGACGTTTAAGCCCCCACCAATTTATCTGAGAGAGCCGACTTCCAGTAAATTGTTACAAGGAATTGTTTCGGTAATAGGTGAAAACATGTTTAGCGTAACCTCAATTAAACATGGAAATATCTGCGAGACAAAGATCCAAGTGAATACGGAAGATGATTTTCCAGTTGGAGAGGGAGACTAGGGATTTCTATACCTACCAGCTCAAAAGCGCAAAAGGACTCCAAGTCGTTCTAAAGGGTATAGACCCATGTGTTGATCCTGCGGAGATAAAGACCGGTTTAATGGACAAAGGGTTCAAAATCAAGAGCGTAGTGAATATCAGAAACCGTGAAAAGATCCCTCAGCCCATGTTCAGGGTAGAATTGGAACCTGGAGATGTTGTCTTAAAGAAAAACGAGTCCCATCCAATCTACAATCTCATTTATCTTCTGCATCGTAGAATTACCGTGGAGGAACCGCATAAGCGCATTGGACCCGTCCAGTGTGTTAATTGTCAAGAATTTGGCCACACCAAAGCGTACTGTAAATTGCCGTCTGTTTGTGTTGCGTGTGGGGAACTACATCCAACTGCTCAATGTAATAAGTCCAAAACTGACGTAAAAATAAAAAAATGCAGTAACTGCGGAGGTAATCATACCGCAAATTATAGAGGTTGTCCAATTTACACTCATTTGAAAGCCATACGTACCAACAAGACGTCAGTATTACCTGATCATCGTCAACAGCCTATTTTGGCATCGAGTGACAATTTCCCGCAATTGTTACGGTCCACTAGTCATGTAAACGCGCCTAGTTCTAGACAAGTTTCTTACGCTAACGTGGTTAAATCTAATATGCCAGGTTTGGAGCAGGCACCTAAATCACAATATTACGAGCCTAATATTAACACTCTAGAGACTACATTGCAGACACTTGTCCAAACCATGAACACTTTTACGACCACAATGACATCCATGATGCAGGAAATGCTGAAAATGCAATCCACTATCTTACAAGCCATTTTAAAGAAATGATTTGTTTAAAAATTTGTTTTTGGAATGCGAACGGCCTCCGCCAACATAAAAACGAACTGGAACACTTCCTGATGGATAAGCAGATTGATGTCATGATGATTGCTGAAACTCACTTGACGGCAACAGCGTACTTCAAAATTAATGGCTACGTGTTGTATGATACTAAAGATCCCCGCGGAAGAGCATGTGGAGGATCGGCAATTCTTATAAAGAACAGAATAAAACATTATTTAATGAACAACATATGTGAGGATTACCTACAAGCAACAAACATTTGTATTGAATTCTGTCAATACAATTTTGTTTTATCATCAATTTATTCGCCGCCTCGATTTTCAATAAAAGAACACCAATACTACAGCTTCTTCAAATCCCTTGGAGCTAGATTTTTAGTTGCTGGTGACTTTAACGCCAAACACACTTTTTGGGGTTCACGTCTGGTGACCCCGAAGGATCGTGAACTCTTCAACACCATTGCCAAAATGGGATTAGATGTACTCTCAAGCGGGCATCCCACCTACTGGCCGACGGACCGACGGAAGATTCCCGATGTTATTGACTTCGGAGTAGTGAAAAATATTCCTGTAGAATCGATACAAGTGGAGCCTTCTTTAGACTTGTCTTCAGATCACTCTCTTTCTATTATTTCAATGCGTTTCCTTCAAGGGAATGGCTCTCCATTTCGGGACATATCTAAAACCAGAGTAAGTTGGATAAAGTATAAAAAGTATTTAAGTTCCCACTGCACGGAAAATGTAGTGTTGAGAACTACCGAGGATATTGATGGGTCGATTGGCAAGTTTACTGAGGACATACGAAGAGCTGTACATCACGCCTCCACATACGACGTTGAGTGCAGAAGTGGGACAATTAGAACTTATTTCGCTGAACTCGATCATCTCCTGTCAGAAAAAAGAAGAGTTAGAAGAGAGTGGCAAATTCACAGGTCTCCTGAACTGAAAGCTAGGCTACGGGTATGCAGAGATATACTAAGAAATTTCTTAGAAACCCAAAAAATGGCTTCACTTAAATCTTACTTGGAGGGTCTTGATAGTACCCCACAATCTGACTATTCGTTATGGAAGGCGGCACGAGGTTTAAAAAGACCAGTTAGAGGAAAGCCTCCTCTGCGAAATCCGACTGGTGACTGGGCTAGAAATGATTCCGAAAAGGGGACTTTATTTGTTAATCATTTGAGAAAAGTGTTTACTATAAACAACTCAAATAATGCATCTGATTTGCCTCCACTCGTTATTAGACCTCCTGTACCTCTAAGACTAAACTTTCGTGATGTCCAAAACGCTATTGGTACTCTGAACCTTAGAAAGGCTTCAGGTATGGATAAAATCAGCAATAAAATGCTTGTGGAGTTACCTCGTGTAGCAAGAAAGATTATCCTCTTTATCTTCAACGCTATTTTACGCCTAGAATACTATCCTGCAGATTGGAAGGTGTCTATGAACACTATGATTCCTAAGTCAGGGAAGGACCACACCAAAGTGGAGTCATATAGGCCAATTAGCCTACTGCCGACAATTTCTAAACTGTTCGAAAAATTGTTAATGAGTAAGTTGACTCCAATTCTGAATGACACTGAATGTATTCCAAATCATCAATTCGGATTCAGAACTAAACACAGTACCATCGAACAAACTCACAGATTGGTAAATGTGATAAGAGGGTCGTTTGAAGATAAAAAATACTGCTCCGCCCTTTCCATTGATGTATCCCAAGCGTTCGACAAAGTTTTGCATGACGGTTTAATGCACAAAATTAAATTAACTCTGCCTGCTAACACCCATAAACTCATGGAAAGTTATTTATACGGTCGCAAATTTAAAATCAAAGAAGGCAATTTTTTAAGTACCGCTCAGCCAATTGAATCAGGTGTGCCACAGGGTAGCATACTGGGCCCTACTTTATATTTGATTTATGCCTCCGACATGCCGTCAGACCCCAAAATCCACACGTCAACTTTTGCAGACGATACAGCCTTTGTCAGCGTCCATAAGGACCACCAAGTTGCATCACAGAATTTGCAGAATTATGTTTATAAACTAGAGAATTGGCTAGAGCTTTGGAAAATCAGGGTAAATGAACAAAAATGTATTCATATCACTTTCACATTGCGAAAAGATACCTGCTCGTCCATCAGAATAAATAATCAAATTATTCCTCAACATAATGAAGTCAAATACCTCGGCATTCACCTCGACCGCCGTTTAACTTGGAAGTCTCATATTGAAGCGAAACTTACACAAATGAGATTAAAAGCAGTGCAACTTAATTGGTTAATCGGCAGAAACTCTACATTGAAATTGGATTGCAAACTTTTGTTGTACAATGCAATTCTAAAGCCAATCTGGTGTTATGGAATTCAATTATGGGGTACTGCCTCAGCATCAAACATTGAAAAAATTCAAAGGGGTCAAAATAAAATTCTACGTATAATTACTGCAGCTCCATGGTATGTTAAAAATTCTCGAATCCACAAAGATCTAGGCGTGCCATTAGTAAAAGTAGAATTTACAAAATATGCGTCAAAGTATGTCAGCAAACTTGAACACCATCCAAACCCACTTGCACGAGACATCCTTAACTTTAGTGGCCACAATCGGTTGAGAAGGAGGGATACCCTTGCTTTAACTCAAGCGCAAAATAGATGACTGGATCAGTTGATGTGAAATTTTTTTAGTGTCATAAAAATGTTTGTCTAGCACTGGCTGGGCTTATTATTTTCTTTTTAGTATTAAGATTTGAATACTTATTGTCATTTCAAATATGAAGATTCAATAAATAATTAAATGCAAAAAAAAAAAAAAAATAAAAGGGAACAATTTTCATGTGGAATTTTTTTCACGATAAGGGTGAATATGCAACAACCGGTACGGAAAATTTTTAAAATTTTAACAACCGGTTCGAGGGAACCGGTCCGAACCGGCTGAATATCAGCACTGCTTATATATATTTCTTCTATTTTTTAAATAATTAGCGATAATTAACGCAAATAATATTCTTAAAGATTCAGAAGTAGCCTTCTAACTATATATTTAAATAAATACAATGAAATCCCAACTGAAGATAATCTGTTTCTTTGTCTTTCCAAGAAGAAGAGGTTTAATTTTCTTTGATTCAGATGCATTAATATAAAATTGTTAGAGTAGCCTTTGGTAACTTTCTTCCTGGAACACTAGTTGCATATTGTAAACAAACGCTTTATCTGGTAGCATTTTCCAGTTTTATAGCATTTATAATATCACCAGAAGTTAGATAATGATTCTTTGAAGAAGTCTTACACCGAATTATTTTTTTTAGTTATACGAGTATAAGGTAATGTTAAAAATGTTGCCATAAGATATATCGAATTTTCTATAAAGTAAGTTAAACGAAAATAAACAATTTATTTATTGTATAATATTTAATAATGATTTATATTTATATTGTAGGAATTCATGTGTAGGCCACACAGGTACCTATTTATTGTTGTTATAAATAACGATTAGTTTGTCTTTTCAAATGTCACAGATTTAAATGCAATTTTCAGTACGTTATTAAAAAGCACATATATAAATTAGCTTATGTCAAGGTGACAGATATATAACTCTTGCAATAACGTTATAAGATATCGATTAGAAAATATGGTAATTATCATTTATAATAAGTTTTTTTTTACAAGAAACCCAGTATGTCTGTAAAGTCGGCAGACATGGCATTTCCCAGCAGTTTAGGGTGAGTGTCCCGAACTTATTCACCCCTATCGTGAATAAAAATTCCACATTAAATTTGTTCCCTTTTCACATTTTCCTATTAAAATTCAATGTTAAAAAAATAAATGGAAACAAATTTCATGTGGAATTTTTATTCAGGATAGGGGTGATTATTTTCACTGTCATTAAGTATTACTACAGACAGACTTAGTTATTTAAATATGTGCGTTTCCTAGGCGAATGTGAATTGACGCAACATATATTAAATACCTATTCTGTTCAACTACCGCTGAAATATCGTTTACGAAATAATTACAATTACCACTAAAATACAGTTACCAAAATAATTGAAAATAACGTTACCTTTTTTCTATAACTGAGTTAATTGAAGTCTACAGATGTTGGAATTTGAAATAGTTCTTTATTGTTTTTGTCAATTCGTTTTTATTTTTTTACAAAAAAAAAACTTTGTAAATTGTATTAACAATATAATTCTAGTGGAAAATGTCGTTATTAATAAATGACTTTTACCGAAAGTTGACCCCTAAAGTTGGTCTTAAAACTTGTTACTTGATTATTCTATATTACTTGGCTTAAGTGTAACAAATCCCAGCAAAATCTTTCATTGTCAATTAATGTGCTAAATTTCTAAATTCTAAAAACTAAATTCTGCTGCTGCACTACTTACATTAATATGCTAATTAATATTTTTTTTTTACTTGGCGATGTCACTTTTGCAGATGATAGCAACATTTGCCATTCATACTCATTTAACCATAGACCAAACCCTTTGGAGATTGGAGAAATGAGACAAAACATGAATCCAGTGTGATGTCCGCTAGAGCAAACACATTTTTCAAGTGTCAAAAGAAGCATTCAAGTGCCTTGGTTTTTTAAAATGGTGTAGAAAATACTTTACTCCATCTGATCTCCATATTATTTACACCACCTATATTCAATCGAAATAGGAATACAACTTTCATGTATGGGCCGGTTTAGGGTGAGTGTCCCGAACTTATTCACCCCTATCGTGAATAAAAATTCCACATTAAATTTGTTCCCTTTTCACATTTTCCTATTAAAATTCAATGTTAAAAAAATAAATGGAAACAAATTTCATGTGGAATTTTTATTCAGGATAGGGGTGATTATTTTCACTGTCATTAAGTATTACTACAGACAGACTTAGTTATTTAAATATGTGCGTTTCCTAGGCGAATGTGAATTGACGCAACATATATTAAATACCTATTCTGTTCAACTACCGCTGAAATATCGTTTACGAAATAATTACAATTACCACTAAAATACAGTTACCAAAATAATTGAAAATAACGTTACCTTTTTTCTATAACTGAGTTAATTGAAGTCTACAGATGTTGGAATTTGAAATAGTTCTTTATTGTTTTTGTCAATTCGTTTTTATTTTTTTACAAAAAAAAAAACTTTGTAAATTGTATTAACAATATAATTCTAGTGGAAAATGTCGTTATTAATAAATGACTTTTACCGAAAGTTGACCCCTAAAGTTGGTCTTAAAACTTGTTACTTGATTATTCTATATTACTTGGCTTAAGTGTAACAAATCCCAGCAAAATCTTTCATTGTCAATTAATGTGCTAAATTTCTAAATTCTAAAAACTAAATTCTGCTGCTGCACTACTTACATTAATATGCTAATTAATATTTTTTTTTTACTTGGCGATGTCACTTTTGCAGATGATAGCAACATTTGCCATTCATACTCATTTAACCATAGACCAAACCCTTTGGAGATTGGAGAAATGAGACAAAACATGAATCCAGTGTGATGTCCGCTAGAGCAAACACATTTTTCAAGTGTCAAAAGAAGCATTCAAGTGCCTTGGTTTTTTAAAATGGTGTAGAAAATACTTTACTCCATCTGATCTCCATATTATTTACACCACCTATATTCAATCGAAATAGGAATACAACTTTCATGTATGGGCCGGTGCTTTGAAGTCTATTTTGGAGTTACTCGACCGCGTACAGGAGAGTGCGAAGATGCTTATCGGTGACAGTAGGGTATCCAACTCTACTGATTCAATGGAGCATCGTCGCAATGTCAGTTGTGTGTTCTATCGATACTATAATGGAATATTTTTTACTGAAATTAGGGAACTTGTTCCCGAAACACATACTTTTTTACGTATACACGTTCTTTAGTCAGGCCCCATCCATTCATGGTCAACTGGACAGTGGATCGCACAACACACTACAGGGAAAATTAATTTTTTAACCGCACTGTCCGTATGCGGAATAAACTATCAGCAGAAATGTTCATAAACACTACTCCCTCTATCCTCACTCCCATAACGTATTTTTCTAGTTCCAAGACAATGCATTGCATGAGTATGGGGCGTCCCCTGAGTGCTGGTCCAAGCGAAAAAAAAATACTTAATGTTAAGTAAATGACACATTGATTTTTATTAGTCATAAGCCGTTATGAGTAATAATAGAATATGCAGATAATAAATAAGTCATTATACGACAACTTCTTAGTAATGTATTTAAAATTATATTCAAAGCTACTTTGAAGCGACAATAATATAGAAATTCACTTGTCCAGATAATACTAATGGTAAGTAAAGTAGTTAGTTAAGCTTCGTCTTACACTGTTTACATTATAGTCATTAAAATGACACACCCCTAAGTGAAATGAAAATAAAATATTTAAGCAGACTACACTTCAGATTAGAAAGAGTTTTAAGTGGCAATTGACTCTCCAATAGATTACTTCTAGTAGGTAAACTTTTTCATCACTGATTCATTCATTCGATAAAAAATAGGTAAAAATTATAAATGTGTTGTAACAATTTTTTATATCTATTGTAAAATCAGACGAAATATAGCTGGTGGTGAATTGAAAAACTATATTTATACTACAATTGTATGTAAATATTATTGTTTATTATTATTTTTGCTTTAAGATTCAGCAAATGTAACGTTATGGTGCCCAAGAGTAACCAATAGAATTTCAATCAGAGGCCAAATTACCGCATTCGATATCGAGTAAAATTGATCGTAATTTTCTTATTTGAGATTATGGCATTAGATATCGAGCAAGAAATTTAGTACATTTTATCATAATTTCGATATCGAAATCATTTTTCGATACGATAGCTCATTCGATCACGAATGCGGTAATTTGGCCCCAGGAATCAAATCCAATTTCCGTATTAATTTTAATTTGAATTTTCATTGAATCAGATAAACTCAACTACAAAGTATAATTGAACCTCTTGTTTGCTAAGAAATCGCTTTTAATAATGAATTACACAAATGTTCCTAAAAATTACACATGTTTGTTTAAAATTATACAAAATTCTAATCAAGCAATGAATGGAATTGAAATGTTTCTTGATTATAAGTCATATCTAGAAATCAAGGTTTACGTGTTTTCCAATTTGTTTCTTAAGTACTTTTATCGCTGTACATACATACTTACTAAACGTGAACATATGTATGTACATTGAAATTTTTTTTAAATAACATCATAATGTAAAATTACTATTTAAAATAACCCCAGTTCCCGGTTTTACGCCGAATTTTATACTCCATATTATACTCCACGAAAATATACCATTTTAGACGCATTCGACAAAATAAATAATATTGAAAATGTTTATAACTCGTTGTTTTCTAAAATTTAAAGAAAAATTAAGACAAAAAGAGGACTCTTTATTATGAAATAGATATTCTCACTAAAAACTAATGTAGTTATAATTTTAAAATATTGTTAGCCTTATACTACGAACACCACTAGGACGAACGACGAATTTTTTGGTCCCGAATATTCGTCTCTAAAAATACATTTGTGTATATAAAATACACGCAATAAAGGCGTCATCACATAGATGAGTATTTAACACAAAAAGCTGGCCAAAATTATTACACTTGTATTTTCAATTAAAAGTTCAAATTTTTTGTTAGCTTTGGGTTTGTTTTCATTCAGAAGCGGACTTTTGTTGGTTTGAGAGGCGGAGGGGAAAAATCCTCTCCCTATTTTCCCCCATGATTTTTTTACCGTTCAAATTAAACATTTACTTGTATTTACACGGGTAAGGAGCGACCCTTTACCCCATACCCCCTCCACAATAATATATTTGGATATTTTTTAAAATTTATTATGTATATATATTTATATATGTATGTATGTACTTATTTCCTAACCATACAGGCTGAGCTTTGATAACCCGTTGTTGTATTGATATTGAAAAATCAATACTGTGGACGCTCTCCTTGCGGACACCTCCTAGTGTTTTTTTCAGTTCCAAAAACAATCTTTCTCTCATAAGCCGACACCTCTCATAAGCGGACAAATTTGTCAGAGTACATTTGAGAGAGTACACCGTAATTATTATATATACATAGGTGGTTCAAAACTACACTTTATTCTAAGAGGAACCCAATTGAAGAAAGTCGCGCTACTGTAAACAAATATACAAACACAGACTTTTATAGATAAAGTTGTAATATTTAATTACAACATTTAATAATTAGCGTATGAAAAAAATATTGTTATGCTAAACATCAATATCTGAAAATGACTAAACACTTCTTAATTGCATAATTTTCTATCTTAAAACTAATAAAATAAATCCGAGTACCTGCGTGCCCATTCATTTTCTATCTACATATCGATGGTCTCATGTAGAAAGACCCTAACTCGCATATTTGAAACTTTACAGGAAAAACATAATAGAAACTGTAATATTCAACATGTAACTTTTTTTGTACAACTGCTTATAAAAGCGTTATTTTTTACACTATTGCAATAAATTTTTGTGAGGAGGTGTATTTACGTTAAATGCTTTGGAATCGGAAGAAAAACAAATTTCGAAAAAATAGCGAGTTAGGGCCTTTCTATATGAGACCAACGATATGTATCTGCTTTTTTTACAATATTATATCTATATCAACTAATATCAACTTAATAGTTATACATATTAAGAATTTTTTTAATCAGGTAATTTATTTTTTTGTTCCAAGATATACTGTTATAATGTGTTAATGTCTGCACAGATTGGTAAAAAAAACTAATTTATTAATTTGGGGGTGATTTCCGATAATAAACATTCCCCTTTTATGGCAGGCAAGGACAGTCCTAATTATTAAAAGTGAAGGAAATAGCATTTACTTTCAATATTACTGACAAACTGGCATAAGAAAAATTGCCAGATAAGCAAAAATAGAAAAAAAATTAAATTTTGAAAAAATTCAGCAAAAATAATTGCGGAAATTTTTGCAAACTCTTTTCTTTTCTCTAAAATTAGAAATTCGAACTTTTATTTGAATGTATACTAGATACATACATATATGTAATTATTAGTAATTCACTTTTAAAAATCTTATTTTTTTTGCCAAAAAAAGTATATAAAAAACATTATTTAAATTTTTGAACGCGTTTTCTCAACGTGGTCAAGGCTTTTAGACAAAAAAAGAATCAATGTAAAACTTTTTTTCGTTCAGCTACAAGAATATATCATGCAAACACATTGAAATCGATAAAAATGCATGCAATTTTCTGCACTTTTCTGACTTTAGCACTGTCCAGGAACTACAAATCTCAACTTAAAGTCTTGAAAACTACCAGCTAGATGTAGAATTTTGTTGTCTTTAAGCTGCGTACTTAGTTTTTAAGATTTCTTTATACCTATTCTTTTTGGCCTTTTTTGCCAGCTTTTTGTGTCAAATGATGCTCTATGCGTCGGCTGAATTCGTCGTATGCGACGAACTCTGAAATAGAGTATAATTCTTACTTTATACAATTTAAAATATGCAAAATAGTTATCTACAAATTGTTTTTACCTGTGTCTTCCTTAATTATTTATTTATTTTTTTATATATATATTTTTAAATATGGTCACACTAGCTATCAGCTATTTTACGAAAACAAAAACATTATTATTTCGACGTTGTTGTGCTTCATACGACGAATTTACACAGCGAATTGTCACCGACTAATTCATCGTGTTGGGCGAAATTCGACGTTCGTTCCAGTTGTGTTCCGAGCATTAAACTATTATCTACAATACAATATTTGAACCTTTAGAATGAAAACAAAACGATTCTAGTTAAAAGATTTCCGAAGAAGCAACAAAATACACTAAAGTTTTCATATCTACTATATTTCATTGAGATTAAAAAACTTAAAATCAAAATATATTTTATTGATTGTTTCCTATTCATTTTGTTTATCAGCTATGTTTATTATTTTATTAAATACTACAGTCATAATGATTTGTGAAAATATAGTAATTTTACTTACATACTATGTGCTAAAGATACAAAAAAAAAATAACGTTAGGTTAGAAATTAAAGAAAATACCATATCATTCACAGACTGTTAGTTAATTCATATGCTTATTTGAAACAGAATAGAAAACGAATGCATTCGTTTTTATAAAAATATTATATGTATGTATGTGTGATGATAAAATCTAATTGCTAGCAAAGACAAAATTAATTTACACGAAGCAATTCTTTAAGCTGATTGCCATTTAGCTATCATGGTGAGGGGAAGAAGATTATTATTATTATTATTAATGACTATATAATACAATAAATGAAATTATATAATGAACTTAATTATACTAGCAACTCTCTTATTCGTATTAAATATGTGTATACTAATGTGTGTATACTCTCAAATAAAAATACAAGTGATTTAAGCAATAAGAATTGTGCTGTGTGAAAAATTTTATTAATCTTTTCAATAAAAATTGCTTCGTTTAAATTGAGACATACGAATTTTATACTTAACTTAAAATACATACATAATATACATTATTAAATTCTTCAGTTCACTTTATATTTATTGAGGATAAATACAGGAATATGAAAAACACTCAAATTAAAATGGAAATACTTCTAGAGTAAAATTATATACTTGTACAGATTAGAAAAAGCATTTTCTTTTGGTATGATGGTATACATATGTACGAGTATGTCAAAAAAAATTTACAATATTTTGGTAAAAAAAAAACAATATTGCCTTGCTGGTTTTAGCTTACAGTGTGTAGTTTATTTAAGAAAAATTGCTATAATTTTAAAATAACTTTATTCTTTGTTAATCCTCTTGTTTGACAAAAAAAAATTAAGACACACGGGTTACTAATTTAAAGTCCTTAAGAAATTATTATCGTCAGTACAAGTGAAAATTGACCGCTTTTATGCGTTCAGAAATTAAAGTATCTTTGGATGAGAATGGAAAAGAGATTAAAAGGGGTACATATGTACTTGACGTTACTAGTCAATTTTCTTGTTTCCTTTTGTTTTCTTCTTTAATTTTCTCTGTCATATTCTACGCAAAGTTGTGTGCATGTTGATTTCCATCAAAAAGTAGAAACTTGATGGTAAAGAGTGCGAAAATTGAAGAACGCGTGTGAACAAAGTGTCAGGATCAAAAGAGAAACAGCACTAAGAGATACCAACTGAAGAAAATTGTCAAATTAAATTTGAGAAACGGCATCGTCTAGCGAAGATTGTGCTTTATCCCGTGCAATAGAGTTTGAAGTCCAGTCATATCTTTTTAGTATTCTGCCAAGGTGGGCTATCGATTTGAAACGGGTAAATGGCAAGAGAAACACAATTGTTTTATTTCGGCAGCTGCATTTTAATGTTAACGGTAATACGAATTTTATACTTAACTTAAAATACATACATAATATACATTATTAAATTCTTCAGTTCACTTTATATTTATTGAGGATAAATACAGGAATATGAAAAACACTCAAATTAAAATGGAAATACTTCTAGAGTAAAATTATATACTTGTACAGATTAGAAAAAGCATTTTCTTTTGGTATGATGGTATACATATGTACGAGTATGTCAAAAAAAATTTACAATATTTTGGTAAAAAAAAAACAATATTGCCTTGCTGGTTTTAGCTTACAGTGTGTAGTTTATTTAAGAAAAATTGCTATAATTTTAAAATAACTTTATTCTTTGTTAATCCTCTTGTTTGACAAAAAAAAATTAAGACACACGGGTTACTAATTTAAAGTCCTTAAGAAATTATTATCGTCAGTACAAGTGAAAATTGACCGCTTTTATGCGTTCAGAAATTAAAGTATCTTTGGATGAGAATGGAAAAGAGATTAAAAGGGGTACATATGTACTTGACGTTACTAGTCAATTTTCTTGTTTCCTTTTGTTTTCTTCTTTAATTTTCTCTGTCATATTCTACGCAAAGTTGTGTGCATGTTGATTTCCATCAAAAAGTAGAAACTTGATGGTAAAGAGTGCGAAAATTGAAGAACGCGTGTGAACAAAGTGTCAGGATCAAAAGAGAAACAGCACTAAGAGATACCAACTGAAGAAAATTGTCAAATTAAATTTGAGAAACGGCATCGTCTAGCGAAGATTGTGCTTTATCCCGTGCAATAGAGTTTGAAGTCCAGTCATATCTTTTTAGTATTCTGCCAAGGTGGGCTATCGATTTGAAACGGGTAAATGGCAAGAGAAACACAATTGTTTTATTTCGGCAGCTGCATTTTAATGTTAACGGTAATTTTGATTCAACTTGAATTTTAATAAAGTAATTTAAATTGGCTGACATAGGTTATATTAGATTTTAACTTCTGTCGATTTCAATGAACCCAATTATAGAAATCTATCGCCTAGGTTCAATATTCCACTACGAAGTGAATCTGAAATAGTTTGCAATTCTACATAGACAAATTACGGCGCTCAAGAAAGCGACTGAAACTTTTATTCAACAATGAATCAAACTGAAAATGATATTTTACTTTTGAAATCATTCGCACAATATTAATGAAAATTTCACATTCACTTTATTTTTGGAAATGTAGAACCCAGGTGTATATTGAGTTTTTTATTAATTTAAAACTAGTTTAATAAAGCGGTAACAGAAGCCAACTTTATTTCTGACTCCCAAAGATTAGCAGGATGGTACGATTCATTATCACCCCTATCGTGAATAAAAATTCCACATGAAATTTTTTCTCTTTTATTTTTTTAACATTGAATTTTAATAGGAAAAATGTGAAAAGGGAACAAATTTCATGTGGAATTTTTATTCACGATAGAGGTGTATATATATGTTGAAATAATTCTTAATACCAATTTCTTATCATACATAGTAATACGCTTCCTTGCTACCAAATTTACATTATTCTTGTAATAACACTTAAAAGCTTTCTAAAAGTTCTCTTCCCATTTTCAGCGAAAAATACTCTTAAAACTTTTAATATATGTACCATGGTGAAATATAAATTCACCTTGATATGTACGAGTACATATATACATACATACATGTATGTATATTGAAAATGTGTGGATTATTCACATATAATCTACATACATTTATATTTGGGTGATTTCCTCATATGGTATTTCACATCAAGTATTATCTTTATTGCAAAGCAAAAATTTAAACAAAATTAACAACTTGAAAAAAACGTGTTAAATTATTTCTATTTAAATCATTGTAATTCAAAGAAACATCTAAATCTATAAATAGTTACTCAAATATTCAATTATTGTTTAAATTATATTTATGTGCTTTTTTTATTTACAGATTTTCTTGGACACAAACTTAGCGAAGCATGGGAGGAAGAGTGCAATAAAAAACAAATGAAACACAAGGAGCCCAGCCTTCTAAGAGCAGTAATGCGAGTGTTTGGTTTACGTTTTGCCACTTTGGGTCTAGTGCTTTTTATTTTAGAAATTGGTTTACGGTAAATATTTGTTTATTTTCTATACAATTTGCTTTCATTTGAATTGATAAAGTCCGGATTTGAAAGATATGAATTACTCATACATATTATTCACACCTCGCTGGTACCATGACTGACTACTTATTACTTATCAATTTAACGTAATGTTAATACATACATATATACCTATTTGAATTCGATTGATTTATTTTCTTACTTTTGTTATTATTCAATTATTTTTTAATTGCAGTGTCACTCAACCTTTATTTTTGGGCGGTTTAGTTTCATACTATGCTAAGCCCGATAATAATACGACTGGTGATCAAACCACTGCGTATTTATACGCACTGGGTGTGATCTTATGCAGTGCATTAAATGTTTTCTTTATGCATCCTTACATGTTAGGCATACTGCATACGGGCATGAAAATTAGAGTGGCCATGTGCAGCATGATATATCGTAAGGCACTGCGTTTGAGCAAAACAGCACTGGGTAATACGACATCGGGTCAGGTGGTCAATTTAATATCGAACGATGTTGGTCGCTTGGACACCTCAATGATACACATGCACTATTTGTGGCTAGGACCGGTTGAGATAGTGATTATAACTTATTTAATGTACAGAGAGGTGAGTTGGCGTTGATACATATGTATATAAAAATACTTTCTTATTTATTGTATATTCTTATTAAATATAAAATATGTATGTATGTATTTTTAAAATTATCTTTGCATTTCATATCCTCAAATTCATTATTGGTAGGAATTCATAAACATGAAATACAAGTAAATATTAAAAGTTCTATCACATTCAATAAGTCTTTGTTTATATGTATAGGTATATCAGAAACAATCTAATTAATAATATTATATGTATCATTATTAAAGTTTTAAACAATATCCTATAAAAACATTCCTTAAAATTAGCGTCAATTTTAATGTTTTTCTAAATCACTTCTTCATAAGGTTGTACAAGTTATTTGTATCTGTAAAGATATCTTTCAGAAAAATAGATGTGCAAATATAAAAGTTCCTATAGAAAGATTGTTTTTGATAAAAGAAGGAGTTAAGGCGCATTTTCGAACAACACAATTCAAAAATCGATAATTTTTTAAATTGAAAATACGGGAAAAGATATTGCTTTGAAACATTGTGTGTATGATGAATGGAAATTTTGTTGTTTAAATTAAAAATTGTGCCCGATATTTAGAAAAAATCGGATAAATTGTTATTCCAAGTTTTTAATAATGAATTTTAAAATTCGTATAATTCAGCTTTAGTAAATATAAATACATTTGTGAAATCAGAGCCATATTGGATTCTGAATTTTCTTATTGTTATTAAGGTTGTCATTCCGTTTAGATCACATAAAAATATTGTAAATATATATGTTCTAGAATCTAGATCATTATAAATTTCTAGGACGTTCTAGGCATGTCCGTGCATCTGTCTATCTGTTGAAGACTCGATAGAGCTTTGAAAAAAACACTTAAAACAATAAAATATTTTCAAACATTCTCTGTCTCGCCGAAATCTTTGGTATTGAAAACGAAAGCAAAATCGGAACTGTAGGATTCGAGTTATAGACTTCAAGTTTCAGACTACCTCGATATTTTTCAGATAGTTTTGCTATTTTCTTCAAATATAATGAATATAATATCATGAAATTGTGAACACTATTTTTATTTTATTATAAAAGCACAAGTCATGTTGAAAATGGTAAGAATCGGTGCACGATTTCTCATAGCCCCCATACAAATGTCTTCGTGGAATATGGTTCCATGGTACATAAATGCCTATAGAAAATCAGTATCCATACAAAATTCTGCAAACATAAGTTTCATGCAAAGAAAAATTATAAAACGATATTTTGTTTGCATCAATCCATATTTGACCATGGCCACATATAAAGTTCACTTCCGAAAATAACTTAAATGCTCATAAATCTCTTATGAAAATCACTATCAAGTTAGAATTGGGCACATATTATCCAAGTGTATATATAAATCAGAATACCGAATATTATGACAATCAGTCCATATTTTACCATATTCCCCATATAAAAGCCACTTCCGGAAATCACCGTAATGCGCATAAATCCCTTGTAAACATCAATAACCCACATAAATATTTTTTTAAATATCGAAATTGAACTCGAAATTTGCACAGATCAGTTATATGTAAGTACAAATTTTGCTATTGGATTGTGTGAAGGTCAGTCCATAATTGGCCATAGCTTACATATAACGTCCATTTCCGAGAATAACTGGAATACCTAAATAACTCAAAAATATTGATATCTTTATTGGGATGAGATAAATACAAAATATCAAATTAAATACAGAAAAATATTTTATAACGATCGTGTCATAAAATGTAATAGATCCCATATAAGGGATCCGAAAAAAAAATAAATATCGTTATTGATACAAAATATAACACAAATTTGTTTCAAGTACGAATAGATCAGACTATTGTTATCCGAATATAAACTCTTACTTGTTTTCAATTGTCACACTCCTTTGTATTTATTCTAGAACTGGTTCTTAAATTAATGTTTTTTGTTTGAAATAGTTAACGTATATTAACTTTATGGAAATGCTACATATCAATTATAAATTACTTCGAATGTTTTTAGAAGGAGTCTATTCGAAAGATTCTGGTTTTTTATATGAAACAATTCGTTTTAAATCACTAGTTTGGATGTGGTCCGATTTCATCGAATAGTTTAAGTTTTCGGACCACCTTTTTGTTAAAAGTTTGCCATTAAATATTCTGCAGCGATTCTGATTTTCTAGTTCTAGAATTAATGATTTTACAAAGTACAATCAGACAGTACAATAAAAATTGGCATATACCTTCCTCTTAAAGTCTAAATATTGTTGTTAAGGCCATCATTCATCGAGAGTCCGCTATTTGAGATATTGAGGGTCAAAGGTTACAAACATTTACGAAAAGATGAAAACTTATCTAAAGCAAAATATATTAAATTTTATTCTCTAAAATTCTCCTAAACTTGTACGACTCATAATATAACCGAGATATATGCAAAAAATAAATAATTTTTCTGACCTTTGAACTTCAATAACTGATTAATGGTGATTTTTAGCACGTGGATGCATTCAAAACGCATCTATCTTTATAAATAAGTAAATGTTTTTAAAAATCAATTTCACAACAGCATTTTATGTACTCACCTACAATTGTACACCTCTCACCTCCTCATTTATCTATGCACACCTTTTGAAATCCTAAGATCCTTTATATGTTTTTGTCCCGACCATTTATAGATTGGTGTGTCTTCCCTATTCGGTGTTGCCATTATGATTCTATTCCTGCCTCTTCAAGCTTTTTTGGGCAAAAAGACTTCCGTGTTGCGTCTGCGTACCGCTTTGCGTACCGATGAACGTGTGCGCATGATGAATGAAATCATCTCGGGTATACAGGTTATAAAAATGTATGCTTGGGAAATACCCTTTGGTAAAATGGTAGAGTACGCTAGATTTAAAGAAATGAATGCCATACGTTATGTCAATTATATACGTGGTATTTTACAATCCTTCATCATGTTCTTAACCCGCATCTCAGTGTTTGCCAGTTTGGTGGGCTTTGTGCTTTTGGGCAAACTGCTAACGGCCGAGAAAGCTTTTGTTATTACAGCTTACTACAATATTTTGCGCAACACAATGACTATCTATTTTCCCATGGGCATTTCGCAATTCGCCGAAACTATGGTTTCCTTCAAGAGAATACAAAAGTATATGATGCATGAGGAGACAAAAGTTCGCGATAAATCGCTCGAAGTTGAGAGCGAGAATAATAAACTACAACCCACTGCCATTATCGAGGAGAATGGTAAAGCTATTTCCATGAATGGAGTTATAAAGCCAATGACAACCATGGTAAATCATGCTGCACATCATATGGATGCTGGTGTAGTGATAAGTAAACTAAAGGCTAAATGGGACCAACAATCTACAGAATATACATTGGATGGTATCGACTTGAAAATTAAACCTCGTACCTTGGTGGCAGTTATTGGTCCAGTGGGTTCGGGAAAATCAAGGTAATTTTAAGTCTAATATTATAAGATAATAATTATCCAATTCATAATCATACATTAAATAATGCTACATAAACATTTTGGAGTAAATCGAGAGAATTCGTGGGTATGCCAAATTTGTACTATAGATACTGTTATGTGAAAAATAATAAGGACACTTGTATTCACCGGCTTTGCTGTTTCCGTATTCATATTAAATGAAAGAATTAGTGATAAAGGAGAGTTGTTTTGCAATGATTGTAAACGACATTAAGAAATCCCGTTACAATTTGTTTTTTTTCCTTCGTTTTGATAACAAATTATTTTCTTTGTAAAGTGCGCGATTTCTGCTGTGAAAAATAACAAGAACAGTTTCTCGTTTTGGTAAAAATACAATAATAAAAATTAAAAAAAAAAAAAACTTTTTTTGTAAGTGAATGAGTAAAACAAAGTCATAGCTTCACATTAATTGCTAAATAAATTGCATTTTGTAACTTTGTAGACAATATAATATTAAAAATCTAAGTAAAACCGAACATTCGTACATAAAAATTTCACAAATGCTCGGTATTTCAAAAACGATGGTCGAAAATGCTATTAAATGGATTCCCAAAGATAAAACCCATGGTAGAAAACGATGCGTAAAAAAAGATCCATTTAACACATTTAAACGAATAAAAATGATTTAAACATTGGCGTTGACACATCATCTATTCGAAAAACACTCATCGGTGAGGAATGTAGAGCCCGTAATGCAAGAAAAGTGTCATTGTTATCCAAAAAGAATATAAAACAAAGATTAGAGTTTGCTAAAAATCATATCAAATGGCGTAACATTCTGTGGTCCGATGAAACAAAAGTAAACTTGTTTTTTCTGATTGAAGTGTCCATCATGTAAGAAGACCTATCCATCAAGAATTCAATCCAAAATATACTTTAAAGACGGTCAAAAATGGTAGTGGTATCATCATGGTATGGGGGTCATTCTCTTATTATGGTGTGGGTCCTCTATATCGTATCCGGAATGTAATGAAATCGGCTGATTACACTGAAATTTTGAAAAATACAATGCTGCCGTATTCCGAAGAAAATATGTCACTCAAATTGATCTTCCAGCAAGATAATGACCCAAAGCATAAGGCAAAGTACACAAAGAAGTGGTTTCAGGACAACAAAATCAATGTTTTAGAATGGCCAGCACAGTCCCCTGATTTGAACCTAATAGAAAATTTGTGGAAAGTAGTTTAAAGGACAATCAAGGGAAAGTGTCCATCAAATTTCGACGAGCTTTGGAATCTTATACAGGATGCGTGGAATGCAATACCGCTACATGTTCGTCAAAATTTATTCTGCTCAATGCCTATACGATGTGCTGCTGTTCTGTATAACAAATGATCCGCATCAAAGTACTAAGGCTTTATGCAACAATATTCAGTATAAATATCTATTTAGTTTTACTTAAGTTAGTTATAGTTTTAAAATTTCATGAAGTGTCCTTATTTTTTTTCACACGTTAAACTATATGAATTCATACAAAATCACAAAAAAATCAAAATATATTATAGGAATAGCAAAAACGTTGTTATTAATCTTTTTTCTATCGTTTAAGAAAAATAAATCGTTTAAACAAGAAAGAATTTTCGATTTTTTATTCGGTTGTAAATAAATTGTAAGTTTGGGTAGACACTGTCCCTATTATTTTTCACATAACTCTATATGAAATCTACTTTTCGAGATATATTTTGAATTAAATCCAAATTTGTTACGTATTCGGTTTGTTCGTTTTAAGATTTCGTTATGCGTATAACTACAGAATGTCCATGTATATAAGTACGTATTTGAGCTTATTTGAAAAAACTAATTTTTGTTAGGTTCTGTTTTGAATAATTTTAATGAAAAGCATAAATAAACATTTTAAATTTTGTTCCTTTAAGGAAACCAGACGACAGCTATACTCAGAATAATAATAGAATAATCAGAATATAATAAGAATAATAATCAAATCAAATCTATTTCATTAGGAGTAATATAATTTTGAAGTTATTTCATTGTGACATAGAACATAAGGTCCAACAAATTGAAAGTTAATTCAGAGTTAGTAGGAAAACATGTTTAGGTTTTGTTTTATTTTTCTTGAGACTTATTTCATTAAAGAGTATAGGCAATATATACGAGTACTTATATGCATGTGCAGGGGCTAGAAATTTCCAGCTGATACATAATTAAGCACTTTCGTGTGTAAGTCTACTCCATTCAATTCCATATAATTTAAATTTTATTCAATTATTACAAACTTATCCTAATAATTTTTATTTGTAAAGCTTAATTCAAGCCATACTTGGTGAACTTCCTGCCGAATCTGGTTCTGTTAATGTTAACGGCACTTTGTCATATGCTTCCCAAGAGCCCTGGCTATTCACAGGTACGGTGCGTCAGAATATTTTATTTGGATTGCCAATGGATAGGCAGCGCTATCGCACAATTGTAAAAAAGTGTGCACTGGAGCGTGACTTTGAACTTTTACCCTACGGTGATAAGACAATTGTAGGCGAACGCGGCGCTTCACTGTCTGGTGGCCAAAAAGCCCGTATAAGCTTAGCCAGGGCTGTATATCGCAAAACGGATGTATATCTGCTCGATGATCCCTTAAGTGCGGTCGACACTCATGTGGGCCGGCATTTGTTCGACCAATGTATGCGTGGTTTCCTGCGCGACGACATTGTTTTGCTCGTTACACATCAGTTGCAATTCATGGAACAAGCTGATCTTATTGTGATCATGGATAAGGGTCGCATTAGTGCTGTGGGTACATTTGAATCGATGCGCAAGAGTGGTTTAGATTTTGCTAAACTGCTGATGAAAGCCGATCAGCAAGAAGACTCTAATGGTAAGGCGGCAGCTGGCGATACTTCTGAAAACAATAAAACGGCTTTATCGCGTCAAAATAGTAAGATGCGTTCACGTCAAAATAGTGTATCTTCGATGAGTTCAGCGGCAGATTCTGCGCCCGGCGATTCACCCATGCAGGTTCAAGAAAACCGTGAAGGAGGTAAAATTGGTATGAAACTATATAAGAAGTATTTTGGTGCCAGTGGAGGTTATTTCTTATTTGCTCTGATGGCTTTCTTCTGCGTTGGAGCTCAGGTTTTAGCATCAGGTGGAGATTATTTCTTGTCGTATTGGTAAGTTTGATCAGAGATAATGAATTATTATAAATTTAGAGTAACTGATGACAAAGATTCTAAAGTTGTATAATTTGGTGGATATCTACTAAATTATTGACATATTTCCAATTTACCTGAAAAATTGTACCAAAAATAACATTTAAAAAAAGGACAGAAATTTTAAAAATTTTACACTTAATTTTAATGAGAAATTTTAATAGACTTAATATTTCAGGGTAAACAAAAATGGACAAGCTGAAAGTAAAGTTACAGACGCGTATAGGCAACCTAAAGCCCATTTGGACAGCAACACCGATCCGGTTGATTTATATATTTTTACAGCGGTCAATGTCTCCATTATTTTCTTCGCCTTGACACGTTCTCTGCTCTTCTTCAATTTGGCCAAAAAGTCTTCCACGAATTTACACAATGCTATGTTCAAGGGTGTGACGGGAGCCTCCATGTATTTCTTCAATACCAATCCTTCAGGACGTATACTTAATCGTTTCTCAAAAGACTTGGGTCAAGTTGATGAAATTTTGCCGGGTGTGATGATGGATGTAATACAAATATTTTTGGCTTTACTCGGTATAGTGGTTGTATTGTGTTTGGTTAATCCTTGGTATTTATTGGCCACCGCATTTTTGAGCATTATATTCTACTTTTTGCGATCATTCTATTTGAATACGTCCAGAGATGTAAAACGCCTGGAGGCCATAAGTAAGCTTTAAAAATATCTCATTAAATCTGGATTTAATATTTGTTTTTCCTACCCTTTAGCTCGTTCTCCAATTTACTCTCATTTGGGTGCTTCCCTAAATGGTCTTTCTACCATACGTGCTTTCGGCGCCCAAAAAGTATTGATAACAGAATTTGATAACTATCAGGATATGCACAGTTCGGGTTATTTTATGTTTTTGGCTACAAGTCGTGCCTTTGGTTATTGGCTTGATTGCTGTTGTGTTCTCTATATTGCCATTATCACGTTAAGTTTCTTCCTGTTCTCACCGAAAAATGGCGGAGATGTTGGTTTGGCTATCACTCAGGCCATGGGTATGACGGGTATGGTCCAATGGGGCATGCGTCAATCGGCCGAATTAGAAAACACCATGACATGTGTAGAACGTGTTGTACAGTATGAAGATTTAGAAGCTGAAGGTGAAATGGAATCACCACCGAATAAAAAACCACCAAAATCTTGGCCTGAAGATGGTCAAATTATTTTCGATAATTTAAGTTTACGTTACTTCCCAGATCCCAAATCAGAGTGTGTTTTGAAAGCTCTCAATATATCTATCAAAGCCAGAGAGAAAGTGGGTATTGTTGGACGTACCGGTGCTGGAAAGTCGTCATTGATTAATGCCCTCTTTAGGCTTTCCTTCAACGATGGCTCCGTGATAATCGATAAACGTAATACTAATGATATGGGCCTTCATGATTTGCGTAGTAAAATTTCTATTATACCCCAAGAGCCTGTATTATTCTCGGGAACTATGCGTTATAATTTAGATCCATTCGAGGAATATTCCGATGCAAAATTGTGGGAATCATTAGATGAGGTAAGCGAAAAAGAAATGTAATCCCAGCAAAAAACGTTATTGCTTTGTATAGTTCAGCTTCCAATACAGCTTCTCTCAATGTTTAGCTTACACAAATAGTGTATTTATGATGTCTTCACATTACTTTACAGCATTTTTTTCACAATTGATATTGCTGAGTAAGCTAAATATTGTCAGCACCGTATGGAAACTAAATAAATGCAACTGCTTCCATATTCAATATATTTTTTTCTGGCATCATAAATGATTCGAATTTTATTTTCCAAATGTGCCATATTACATATATCTTTAAACAATTTTTTTATTTTAAACCTCATCATGTTCTAGGTTAAACTAAAAGACGTTGTTTCTGAATTACCTTGTGGTTTACAAAGTAAAATATCTGAAGGTGGCACTAATTTCTCCGTGGGCCAAAGACAGCTGGTATGTTTAGCCCGCGCTATATTACGTGAAAATCGGATATTAGTCATGGATGAAGCGACTGCCAATGTTGATCCACAAACAGATGCCTTAATTCAAACCACCATACGAAATAAATTCCGACAATGTACAGTCCTTACAATAGCTCATCGCTTACACACCGTCATGGATTCAGATAAAGTTTTAGTGATGGATGCCGGTCGTGCCGTCGAATTTGGTTCACCATTCGAATTGTTGACACAAAGTAGATCAAACATATTCTATGGAATGGTGCAGCAAACGGGAAATACAACATTTGACAGTTTATTGAAAGTCGCACAAAAGGTAAGTGTAATAATATACACCTATTGTATTGCTTATTTGCGACATATTCGGGTTTATCAAACCGAGTACTATTTTATGCAATATCTGGAGTTATGAAGCTCTTGCCGCAAATGCAAATCAGCGATTTGAATGACTACTCGTAAAATTAAATACTGAATTTTTGTTGAGTGAATTTTTAAAAGTAAGAAATTAAACTTGTAAAATATAGATTTATATACTAGTTTTGCATTCTTATAATTGTCTGTTATTTATTAAGTAATCGCCTCGGAATTAAAGATAATCAACATTTTTTAATATTTTCTAAAGAATGTTAGGACCAAGAATGATAAAATAAAGATTACGCCATGCGCATGATTTCCCGTTATGTGACGTAGAAGGACCATTCTAAGGGTTACCAATAATGGTTCATGTGTTAGAATTAAAATTTCTTGCGAAAAATTTATGTTTTATGTGATAGTTGGCCACCTTGCAATTGAAATCTCTGAGAGTTCTAAAATAAAATCTTTTTCAAAAAGGAAAACAAACAAAAATATAAACATGAAGAGTGCAGTGAGCAAATGCAAGCAAAACATGAGTAAAAAAACAAGTGAGAAAAAATTGGCCAATAGAAACACAGACTGTGTGACGTCACAGGGCCAAAATGCGCAGAACATTTTAAAATTTTACGCGTGTTGGCGTAATCTTTATTTTATCATTTTTGGTTAGGACGAATGTATATATGCATGTATTAATTTTCAGTTCACTATCTTTTATACTGATGTTATTACATTTTCTTGTCAACGAATTTATTATTGTATATTTTTATCATTTTCAGGCTCACGAGGACAATTTAAAGGCGAAAAAAGATTCTTGACATTTCGTAACAGTACCTAAAGTATTTAAAGATTATATATTAAAAATATTAGAACCAATAACAAATCACCCAGCAAATGCTAGAATACAAAAGACATTATTTTTTGATAATAATTCAATATCAACAACCACATCGTCTTTAACAGCAATTACAAAACCAAAATTTTTAGGCTAACATTTTCTAGATTATATTGAGAGAATTTAAGAAAACAAATTGGATATTCGGCTATGCCGAATTTTATTATTTTTTTCCATCTTATCGAATTTTCTAATTTATGTTTTATTTCTATGTATGTATGTATGCATGTAAATAATGTTTCCATTTATTTTGAAAATAAAACGAGAAAGATGAAAAAAGTTTTGAAATAAAAATTTCATATAATGATGGAGTATATGAACATTACAACATAAACCAATATCAAAAGAATTAAATATCAAAATAAACAGAACAAAAACTGAAAACTTTATGTACAACCGTAATTTAAAATGTAAAACAAGTAGACAATGTGTAAAACCCAAACAACTAAAGTGATTTTTATTGAAAGAATTTAAAAAAGAAACACGTTTCATTTTTGTTATGTAAAGAACGATAATTGTTAATGTATCAGTAAATAACAATTAACAAAATGCTTCTAAAATAAATAAAAAAAAACTTTTATAAGACAATAATTAAAACAAACTACAAAATGTAGAGGTAAATGTGAAAATAATGTAACTATTAATATAAATAAATTACTATTAAGATTCTTAATTTTTTTATACTAAATTGAATACGTGTACATTGTAGTTGATCCTCAAAGGATTTTAGTCTAAAAAAAACAGAACAAACACAAACTGATAAACAAACATAAAACACAAATTGTTAAGAATTTAATTCACACAAAATACATAATCAATTAATTAAACAGATATTTATGTGTTCCAGTGAAAACGACAATATTTTACATATGTTGGCATTTTTTATTGTTTCTTTATATTTACTACATAATATACATATATATTTTTTATTATTACATATTATTATTACACTAATTTGAAATAAATGTTATTATTTTGTATTTATTTTATCACGGTAAATATTTATAATTAAGACAAACGATGAAATAAAAATTATATACAAAAATTACTAAATAAAATGTCTGTCCAATGTACTTTGATACACAAAAGCATTAAAATATTTATAATTTTATTCATTGGAATCCGAAAACAATTAAAAGTTTTATTATAAAAATAAACAAATATTTGTGCAGAATTGTCAAGATTCCGATCCATCTAGCAATATTGGGTTACAACAAATATTTGATGAAACACTCTAAATTGTTTTAAAAATCATATGCGGATTTCACTCACTTGTGCTACTGTCATTTATAGTATGTACAAGTTAATTTTTAAGAACAAATGTTTAAATTGTTTAAATTTGTATAGAATTTCTTAAAAAAAATCTACATACATATGTATGTATGTACATATAAAGGGTGTCCCAACTAGAACGCAATTTTTAAATTTTAAATAAAACACAGATATTTAAAAAAAATCGTTAAACTTTATTATATCGTAAAGTAGACAGAATGAGGTTATGTACACACAAAAAAAATTCATAATATTTAACGATTTTAAGAATTTTTTCATAGTCTTAATGTAAAATTTCTTAAACTACAAAAAAATACTGGGAAAATTTAGCTTTAGCCATATATGGAACACGATATCATGCAGATGGCCGCGGCGGCTTTGCTGGCACACATGCGATCTTTTAATGAAATTTTCAATGACCTTTTTGCATAAATGCTGCGGTATTTCATTAATGCAGCGTCCAATTTCCTCTTTTAAGGCTTGAGTCGTCGTCGGCTTATTCGCGTAAACCATCGACTTCAAAAAACCGCTAAAGAAAAAAATCTAAAGGTGTTAAATCGCACGATCTAGGAGGCCAATTCTGGTCTCCAAAACGCGAAATAACACGACCGAGAAATGAATGATGTATTTTCTCTGGCTGTATGACATGTGGTGCCGCCTTGTTGAAACCACATGCCCTCCACATTCATTTCTTCGATTCTAAGCAAGAAAAAACTGGTATCATTTCACGATACCAAACTTGACACCATTGCAATCTAGTTGGGACACCTGTTATTAGTTTGCACTGTGATTTACATTGCTAGAAATTGCAATTTATGTTAGACTTAAGAATTCTTTATTGCGAAAACAATGTCAAAAATAGCAAAATTCATTCGATAGCAAAACAGCATTCGCAAAGCACTTATTGTTGTGGTACCTAATAGATTATTTGCTTTTAATAATTAAATTTCATTTAGGGAGACGTACAATAAGATTACCAAGACGCGCCAATTTGAAATATTCAACCTAAAATTTTTTATTAAGCTGAAAAATAAATATATGTATACCTATAGTGCAACAGAATCCATTTTAACTTGTAAAACTTGTCACAAACCAAATAAATTTGACGTTTATTTCTTTACTTTGGACAGTGTTGCCACATACTGAAATGAATTTCGATTGCGAATGCAAAAGTCTTACAGAATAGCAAATACCTTTCGGATCGCAATTCATTTGCGCATCACTATGACTTTCGCATCGCCATACAGAATAAGCTCCCCTTATTAAATTGACATTTATTCTTTTCTTCTAAATCTTTTTTGCAAATAACTCAATTTCTGGACTAAGGCTTGTTGATAGCCCATCCCGCCTTGCATTAACTTTTCTACGATTTTTATTACACCAGTGGGTCAGTCATGTAACCACTGGGGGGTTACTCCGTATTTTGATTCGAAAAGAAAATCATTCGAATTTGTATACTTTTTACATTGTATTTCGAAGCTTTTGCTTTCTAATTGAATTGAAATTCTGCAATATCGTCAATCCCTAAACTTTCACTAGAACTTAAATATATTAAACAACTATAATCATTACACAACTTTAACAATACATATTTGTAAAACTCAATGTTTTCATAAAAATTTGTGCGACTATTATTTTGACATACTGTAACTCGAAGTATGTTTGAAATGTATTTTTATCATATTGTAAACGTAACAAAAAATATAATTGTACCAAAATAGAAACTAATAAAATAAATAAAAAAAATCGAAATTCGACAACAAAATTATCTTTAAGTAGGACTAAAGTCGTTATGGAAATAATTTGTTTTCTGGGCTGATTTCTGCTAAACTATCAAAGACACATACTGAACATAAATAGAATTTTTGTGATTTTGCAAAAAAAAAATATTTCAATGACTTCTCGGATTAAAAAACAATTAGATACTTTTGTTGCCGAATTTCTATTTTTTTTTTATTTAATTCAATAAACTAAACAGTTTTTGAGTTACGCGAATATTTATTGCGCAACCTCCTCCATTTTTTTATATGACGCTATATTTCGAAAACTAGAGCTAACCTAAAAAACGGTTAGCACCACTAGATTCAGCGTACTCGATTTAGCTTTACCAACTGGATGCCCCGTTTTACGGTAAAAAAAAACTGTCATAATCGAGCACAGTGTACTTATAAGCATCTTTAAACTAACTTAGATTTATAACTTAAACAAATTGTGAAAAAACTTTCTGTACTTTTAATTTTTCGCTTTTGTTTTTCAAGATTTTGTAAATTCGTAAAAAGTAAATTTTAATAAATAGTAGACTTTGTAGCGATATATTTAATCTGCCTCGTATCTTATCATCAGTGTAAGGCAGTGCGAGACAAAACTGTTAAAAAAGTTTGACATTTCCTACGTCTTTTTAATCCCCAAAATATCAATTACCCAGCACTAAATTTCATTATCGACATAACGTCACCGTCTGTTAATGTCACACTTGTTTTCAGTTTACATATTAACGTCTATCAGATCCCATAAAGTTGATTTACGATTCATCTGTTTAGATAATATTTTGTAATCATAAAAGGTCTAATTCAGATAAATTTTTTTCAAATGTTAGTCGAAGTGCTTTTTAGTATTTTAGTTCCATGTGGTTTCTTAACCATTTTCTTTCATGAGAACTGCATATATTAAGTTCTTTAAGATCTGTGCACTTACAATTTAATGAAATAATTCATTTTTTTTAAATATTTTCGATATTATGGACATTTTTCAGCTCTTCGAAAACATATTTTTCAACGTCGCTAATAACAACATTCAATATTCCCATTCATTCCGACAGCCGGTTCTACGCACCGGAATGACCCGATATCACTCGGCCAAGGGCTGTCAACTCAGCAATTACTGCTGTTACAACAACAATAACAACAACATTCAATATTACTTAAAGAATTAAAAATTTGAGACTTGATGAGAAAAACACTTTCCTTTATAAAATTTAAAATGTAGGTTAAACGTATTGTAAAATGCATCAGCAAAATGGATGAGACAAATAAACATTTTTAACAAATGAAAACTAAAATCTGTTTAAGGGATATATTTAAATAAAATCACATAATTTTTGTATTGTATGTTTTCAACATATTGAGCTTTTTTTATTCATTTAATTAAATACCACACAAAGCACTTACTTTCATTATGAACGTTTTAAAAAACACTACATTTTCTCAATTACAATTTAAAATGAGTGAAATTCGTTAATATGTAAAAACTATTGTAAATATTCGAAAAATTAACTTTCGAATTACAACAGTCAATTCGATGAACAAATTTTGCATGAATGAAAACACAAATTTAAAATTTAACAATAGATGAGAATATTTTGAAATTAAAAATAAAAAAAAATACTTAACAAAATGATAATATACAAAACTTTTTATACACTACCACTGACATTACAATAAAATCTGTTTTAATTCACAAAATTTCAACAAACTAGGAAGTAATTATTTTATAAAAGAGAAAATTTACAAAATTAATTCTAAATAGGTATGTAAACAAAAACTTAACATAGAAAAAAACTAAACAATTGAATTACAATTTACACTGATGATAGAACAATTTATCATATATACGAGTAGGTATGTATGTATTAAAAAAGCTTAAAATAAATTGTATGTTTTGTTCGTATGTTAGGTATATATTAATGGATGTATGTATGACTGTAAATAACTAGAGCATAACAAACATTCTGAATGAATGATATTCTATTTTATAAATAGACAATAAAACGTATTAAATATTTTAGTTTTTTTTATAAATTGTTGTTTTTAGAAAATTAATGATGCCCAGGCTGCAATCAAACAGAAGCCACCACAGGTGGCCACTTGTATAAAGGTTTTGTCGCCAGTCAAAGCACGATAGTACATGGGGCCACTAAATAACAAACAACCAACTGCCATTAATGATCCAGTCTGTAAAGAATTACAAAATATAAATATATTTTCTTTTTTTAACACACAAACAAATTTGAGCTTTTATATCATAAAAATACCTAAAAAGAGAAATGAACTTTACCTTATCAAATTCTAAATTTGAAAGCTTAACAAAAACTAAACAACAAAATCATCTTCCCTTACAATAATTGTAGTTAAATATATAAAAAAATAACAAATAAAACCAAAAAAATGCATTTAATGTTGTAACAAAATTCTAAAGAAAAATAATTATAAATTAATTAATCACCTCTTTCTACTTCTATTCCCCCTTTATAAATACATATATTTACTATATTCTTAGAGAATATAAAAAAGGAGTAATAAATTGAAAAAGACATACTCTTTCTAGTGGTTGTTATTAGCAAATGAAATATAAATTATATAATAATAAAACAAAATCTATTTACCATAGTTATTTTATAAGCAGAGTTTATTTATACATAAATTAAAAATTATATAAACTAAATATTCTCCAATGCTTTAAAACACAGACAAAGATACTTATATAAAACATAAACTCATAACTTTATAAAATAAGAAAAGTCAATTATAATTCTTTAAACAAAATATGACTACATACATATTTGTTATAAAATAAAATAAATTCTAAATTGTCTTAGCCAGTAAATAGTAGTCATTTGGTCATTTAGGGAGTAGCAAGTAGTTTGAACAATGAAAAATACTTTATTTAAAAAAATTATTTGTATATTAAAACACAAAAAAGAACAAAATGTAAAACACAAAAAAGAACAAAATGTAAAACAATTTTTGTACAATCTTTTTAAATACCAAAAAACAAAAAAAAAAACAAAAAAATCATTATCAATATGACATGAGCATAAAAATATACGTAAATACACGTAAGAAACATTTTATTTGTGTTCCACTGCTCCCTTTACTTTCGAAATAAACGAATAAATGCGAATATAAAATGGTGTTCTTTTAAATTCAAAAAAAAATAGTTAAAAACGACTTATTTATAAGATTTAATAAAGTTAGCAGGTTCTCCTTAATATGTGATAGCTTTAAAATACATAAACCTGTAGTGATATAGTTTAAAGTGATTAATTTATTGTTTTCAACCGTTTGTCTGTAAATGTAAGGTATGGTATGTTTCATATTTCAAGCAACATATTGAAAATAACTCATTAATAATAATCCCACAAGCTAAAACTAAGAATTGAACTAACATTCGTGTGTATATATGTATAGTGTATCACCAAACTACTTATATTGCCTATTAATTTTCAGGAGAAATTTGTTTTTCATTTGTACATAAAATTTCGAAAAAGGTTTTTTTTTCTTTTTTAAAATTACCTAAATTTTTACACCTAGTAAGGGTGTAAAAACATCCACTTTAAAGTATATCGATCGAACAGTATCATTTCCTGAGTGGATTTAACGATGTCCGCCTGGCTGGCTGCTCATGTAAATTTAAGCGCAAAGCACAGCTCACGAATATCTTAGATAAAGTTTGGTACATGATATTTTTTCGACCCAAGTCGAAATTGGGTTGAAATTGGTTGAAATCGGTCCATTATATAACATAGTTCCCATAAATATGTCCTCCCGAAACAGGGGTTTATCAGTAAATGTTTGATTTATGCACGTATCCCAACAAATTTCGCCACAAATAAGTTGTACGTCAAACTTAATCACATTTACAAATTTAGTGTTGCTCGATCCAGAATTGACCACAGCTTCCATATAACGCGAACTTACAAAAATCACTTTAACATGTATAAATTTTTAAATAATCGGCCTACAACAGGTCACAGCTCCCATATAGCGTCCATTTCTGAAAAACTGTTTTTACACATATACTGGTTTAGGGCATTATATAGTTGGGCCTCACCGACAATACTTTCTTACTTGTTGTAATTAATAATAGACTATGTTCAATCAGAAAATACCAAAAACAATTTTTTTATTTATTTATTTATTTCATGTACTTATCCTCAACAACAAGATTAAATCTTTTAATTATAGTACAGGAATTTTAGATGTGTAGAAATTAATTTTAAAGTTAATTGAATTAAAGATATGAATACAAATAAAGAAGACAAAGTACGAAAATAGGTAAAAAATAATTGTACGATAGGTATAATATTACGATTAAAACAATTAGTAGGTACATAATAAAAAAATGTGAAAGGTTAAAAAAAGAAAGAAAAAAATATCAATAAAAAAATGAAAACAGTAGTAAAATGGAAATAAAATTAAATTAAAGTGTTATGAAGTTGTATGCACAAGTACCCATATAAAAATCAAAGTTAGGAAGTTTTTTAAACAAAATTATTTAAAAACAAGTAAGAGTGCTATATTCGGCTGTGCCGAATCTTAAATACCCTTCACCTAAGCGTAATAAGAAATACAGAAACTACACTAGACTAGAATATCCTAATTCTGTGTTTTCTATTCAGTCTTAGTGCAAATTGAATTAGTATTTGATATATTGTTTGAAAGACAATTTTACGACCAACATAATTTATGTTAAATATTTTGAAATTTTGTCTAATTTTTACCATTTTTAATTGATTTAATTACCAATTCTTACCATAACTTACAGAGTCTGTCTGATGTTCATAATAATCTTCAGTGTAATTTAACAAACAGAGTATAAAAAAGGGGTACAATTCGGTTTTAGTGATTTTGTAAAAAAAAAAAAAACAAATAGGGATTTTAGAAGAGATACCAGCAAAAAAATTTTTTTTTGGCGGCCACGCCTATTTTCGAGGGGGCGGGCCCTTAAAGTTGAAAATATATAGGCCTATATCTCGGGAACTACTGGGTGTCTGATAATTTGTAATACATTAAATAAAAGGTATTAAAAATAGCTTTCCAACGATATATATCATGATTATAAAATATGGACCGAATATGGGTTAAATCCGAAAAGAATATTTTTTGACCCGAATTTATTTGTTTTTGGAAATGCTTCTATATGGCAGGTATGACAAATTATGGGCCGATCTTCTTAAATTTTGAAACAGTTATTTTCATGCATATGGGGATATTTCACGTAGAATTTCAACGTAATTACGGTATATTTAAGATATATATTAGTATTAACGTGGATTTCGGTAGTGGACCTTATGTGGGGGATATAGTCAAATATGGACCGATATTCTCAAAATCCAGCAGTTAGATTTAGGCATGTATGTAAATGATCCGTGTAAAATTTTGGATTGGTACCCTTATTTATAAGCGATTTATGAGTATTAAAGGGATTTTCCGAAGAGGGCTTTATATGGGGCATACGGTTAAAAATAGACCGAAATTAACAAAATTGTGTGGAATGATTTTTGTATATATGTACATGATCTGTACAAAGTTTTGAGTCGGTAACGATATTTATACAATATATATAGGGAAAAATGTCTTTTTCAGATGTGGTCCTTGTATGGGAGCTATGACCAGTTGTGGGCCGACCACCATAAAATTTAGTACAACAATTTATTTGCCTATAAAGAGTATTTATGTCAAATTTTAGCCGTTTAACATTATTTATATCTGTTTTATGCGTATTTAAGTGAATTTCGGAAGTGGACTTTATATGGGGTCTATGGTCAAATATGGACCGAACTAAAAAAAATTTCGTTTTGCGATTTCTTTTTGCACAAAACTTAGTTTTGCTGAATTTTGTCTTGATATTCCAATTTTATAGGCATTTATGTATAATTGAGCAATATTTCGGGAAGATTTTTGTATGGGGGCTATGACCATTTCTGGGCCGATCACCATAAAATTTGGTACAATAATTTATTTGCCCATAAAGAGTATTTATGTCAAATTTTAGCCGTTTAACATTATTTATATCTGTTTTATGCGTATGTAAGTGAATTTTGTAAGTGGACTTTATATGGGGTCTATGGTCAAATATGGACCGAACTAAAAAAAATTTCGGTTTGTGATTTCTTTTTGTATAAAACTTATTTTTGCTGAATTTTGTCTTGATATTCCAATTTTATAGGCATTTATGTATAATTGAGCAATATTTCGGGAAGATTTTTGTATGGGGGCTATGACCATTTCTGGGCCGATCACCATAAAATTTGGTACAATAATTTATTTGCCCATAAAGAGTATTTATGTCAAATTTTAGCCGTTTAACATTATTTATATCTGTTTTATGCGTATGTAAGTGAATTTTGTAAGTGGACTTTATATGGGGTCTATGGTCAAATATGGACCGAACTAAAAAAAATTTCGTTTTGCGATTTCTTTTTGCACAAAACTTAGTTTTGCTGAATTTTGTCTTGATATTCCAATTTTATAGGCATTTATGTATAATTGAGCAATATTTCGGGAAGATTTTTGTATGGGGGCTATGACCATTTCTGGGCCGATCACCATAAAATTTGGTACAATAATTTATTTGCCCATAAAGAGTATTTATGTCAAATTTTAGCCGTTTAACATTATTTATATCTGTTTTATGCGTATGTAAGTGAATTTTGTAAGTGGACTTTATATGGGGTCTATGGTCAAATATGGACCGAACTAAAAAAAATTTCGGTTTGTGATTTCTTTTTGTATAAAACTTATTTTTGCTGAATTTTGTCTTGATATTCCAATTTTATAGGCATTTATTTATCATTAAGCCATATTTCGGGAATATATATATTTGTATGGGGGCTATGAGAAATCATGGACCGATTTTTACTATTTTCCGCACACTTTCTTCTTTTATAGTACAAACAACGTATACAAAATTTCATGGTATTATCTGCAATATATTTCAAAATATTGCAATAAAATGGACGAAAAATATCAAATTTTTATGGAGGTGGTCTCACATATTGGTTCATAACTCTGGTTAACCTAAACCGATTTTGCTGATTTTAAATAGCAAACTTCTCGAAAGCACTTCTGACAGAATTATTGATACCGAACATATCTTGGGACTTCACAAAACTGATTTCAACATCCAGACAGACAGACAGACGGACATGGCTTAATCGATTTCGCTATCTATAAGGATCCAGAATATATATACTTTATAGGGTCGGAAAATTATATTGTGGAAATTTCACACGGAATGACAAACTTATATATACCCTTCTCACGATGGTGAAGGGTATAATAACTTAAAAATTTCAAAAAGATTTTTCTTAAATGCGTTTGCATTACTAAGGAGCTGAATGTTATGAGGGAGCAAATTCCAAAGACGAACAGCATGTATAAAGAATTGCCACTCGAAACAAGACTGCAACGCCTTAATGGTACAATTTTCTTTCCCCTGTTGCTTCTAATAAAGGTAATTTTCTGATAAAGATAAAAAGGCTTACCAGTATAAATAATTTTATGAAGGAGCACAAGAGTTCTGACATTTAAAAGGTTTTCGAATGAAACGCCATAAAGTGACACATGATCAAACATTATAACAATATCCTTTTTTGCTAATTGTTGTTGCATTTTATTAAATTACATCCCTAATTGTATATCATAAAAGTTATACCTATGATGTTTGCCTTAAATAGGGAAAGGGACTTTTGCGTTGTAAAAATTATTTTACAGCTTTACTACGACTTTAAATTAATTAAATACATTTGAGATATGTTTAATAGTTGTTAGAATACTTGTCAAGTTAGTTTTAATAATTATTTTATAGTCTAGTTAACACATTTGTTTTATGATATATAAAATGTCGTTTTTCATATTTTAATTTAATTTCAATGAATAAAGAATAATTTATACTTTATAACTATCAGAAGTGGGATTCGAACCCACGCCCTCTAGGAAACTTAGAACTGTAATTGAAAATTCATATTGTAATCCTCCTCCCACATTAGAAAGAGTACCTTACGATTCTAAAATGATAATAAATTTGACCGATGACACACCTTTTCATTTTCCACCCCGTAGACTTTCATATGTTGAGAAAAATGAAATAGATACTATAATTAATGACTTATTAGAAAAAATATTATTCGGCACAGTAATTTAGAATATGCATCTGCAACTGTTTTAGTAAGAAAAAAAATGGCGAAGGCAGATTATGTGTGGACTACAGAGTTTTAAATAAGAAAACAGTTAGAGACAATTTTCCTTTGCCAGTTATAGAAGATTGTTTTGATCATCTTGAAGGGAAAAAGTATTTTACAGCCTTAGATTTGAAGAATAGGTTTCATCAGGTAGAAATACACGAAGATTCGATCAAATACACATCATTTGTAATACCTAGAGGACAATACGAATATAGAAAAATACCATTTGGTTTAAAAAATGCACCAGCATTTTTTCAACGTTTTATTAATGACATTTTGAAAAATTTTATAGCATCGGGAAAAATAGTTGTATATATGGATGACATTATAATAGCAACTTCTGATTTTGAAAGTCATTTGAAAATTGTAGATAAGGTTCATATAATTTTGATAATAGTTGTATTTATGCATTTACAAAATTGAAAAAATTGTTGATGGCTCCTCCAATATTATCAATTTATAACCCTAAAAAGGAAGCAGAATTGCATACAGATGCTAGTAAACTTGGGTTTGGTGCAGTTCTTTTGCAAAAACAGGATGCTGGAAAATTTCATCCCATTGCATACTTTTCAAAAAAAAAAAACATCTGAAAGTGAATCGAAACTACACAGCTTTGAGTTGGAAACATTAGCGATTGTATATGCTCTTGAAAGATTTAGGACACAACTTGGTGGTATACATTTTGTAATAGTTACTGATTGTAACGCTTTAACTCAGGCTATACAGAAAAAACAAGTTAATTTGAGAATAGCTAAATGGGTGTTTTCATTTGAAAATTACAACTTTAGTATAAGACTTCGATCTGGATTTTCTATGGGTCATGTGATGCATTAAGTCGTTGTTATGTGATTGACTCTGAGGAAATTTACGAAACTGATTTGAATATTCAAATCACACAGATCAGGGATATGAAAATTAAGGAATTGAGAATTAAATTAGAAAATGGCACTGATGATCATTTCGATTTAATCGATGGAATAGTTTTTAGAAAAGAGGAGGGAAATGATAGAAAACAAACAAATGTATGCTCCAACTGAAATGGAAAATAATATTATTCGAATTATACATAAGAAAATATGTAGGTCATTTAGGCGTAAATAAGACTGTTGAGAAACTTAGACAAAATTATTGGTTCCCAAAACTAAGAAAAAAGTGGTTAATTATATTAGGAATTGTGTAAAATGTATAATTTATTCACCATCTAGTTGTTCAAATGAACACAATTTGTATTGTATTTCCAAATAACCTATTCCTTTTCATACAATTCACATTGATCACTTTGGGCATTTACCTTCTATTCGATCTGTTCGTAAACATGTTTTAGTTGTTGTTTCAATAATTATTTTATAATCTAGTTAACACATTTGTTTTATGATATATATAAATGTGTTAACTAGATTATAAAATAATTATTAAAACTAACTTGACGACAAGTATTCTAACACAAGCCATATATAATTTAATAGATTGGCCTACAGTTGCTGAAGCATTTAAAATTTACCACGGAATATTTATCTTCTAAAACCATTGAATGCAGAGAAGGAAAGACTAATGACAATGTGGAAAACCGCATACCTACTTTTATACAAATCACAGATCAACTAAGAACACTATATACCAATGAACACATAGAAGGGGTTATCATTCTCTAAGATCTTTAAAAATAAAAATTTTGCGCGTCGGCACTATATTATATTCTATGAATATAGCAATTGTTTTGCTTCAGATGGACGACGTTGGTTCTAGTGGATACCAAATACAGTTTTAAATATACATAAGTAATATAAAATCCATAGTTTATCCTAAAATGCACTTAATTCAAAATTATCCTTTGCTGATTCCTATATCCGTATTTCTGTTGAAGGCACGAGCAATAGACAATTCGATGGATTAGGATTTTATAAATTGACGAAATAAATATAAACTACATTTCTGACATTTAATTATACTTACCAAGGCTGGTCGACGGGCTAATGGCATGGCTAATAATGCAAAGGAGTGTAAGAAATGAAATCGATTAGCCGTTTCAAATACAGCCTTTGCTTCCAATTGCTCTTGAATATCATGAATTTTAGCTAAACTATGCTTGCCATAAGCACCCATAATAACGGCAGTCGCCCCACTCAAACCTGCCAAACGCACAAAATGATAATTCTTGCCGGTTAGCTCCCACATAGTTATAGGTTTTGAAGGTGCCAAAACAACAGAATTTTTAATTTGCTTCGGTTTAAGACCCTGAAATATTGACAAAACATACAAAATTTGGATTAAACAAGTTAATGCGGTAACAACTTACAGCTCCTTTTAAAACAGCCGAAGCTGATGTAAGAACAGCCTGACTGATAGGATTCCCAACAGCTATATAAGTTAATGTTTCTCCCCAAGACATTATTTTTTTTAAATAACTTTCCTATAAATGTGTTGGTTAGCTGGGAAGCCCCACAAATAAAACGGTAAATAACACTTGGATTGTGAAAATATTTTATAATTGACAATAATAATAGTTTTTAGTTTGTTATTATTTTATATGACTTACGACAAGAAGATGAAGAATTTGAACCAATGGTAGGCAATGTGTTTTTTTTTTCAAAGAAAATTTCTACAGCATAACTTAAGGATACCAAAAAAAATATGTGAGTCAACCTGTAGCCAAGAAATCAAACAAGGTGATCCAATGTAATATTATGCTTGTTACGAGCGTTGTCAATTCCGAATAGCAAATGGATATTTTAATTATTACATACCTTAAAATTTAAGTCCCTGTGTCCGGCCGGCAATTAAGAAAGTGTTTCAAGGATCTTGATTTGTTTCTTTTATTTAGGCAATTCATTCCTTATTTCTCTCTGAACATTTAATAAAACTATTACATATCTGTTTTCCTAAGTATACATTTTCACATTCGAACGAATTGAATAAAGAATTAAAAAACCGCTATAGCTGTAAATTCAACATGTTTGTATGGTAAATAAAATATTTTGACAGCTGTTAAACATATGTTCACTGTTTTTATTTAATTCTCTTTTCGAATATATAACCAATTTATTTATAGGTTGATTTTTAAATTTATTGAAATCAGAAATTAATATTTTAAGAATGAGTGGAATTGCGCTAAAAAGATCATTTAGTGTATACACAGCATTAAGAGCCAAACAAATACCAAATAATTTGAAAGGAAAAAGCAAGAGTTCTCAGGAATGGTTGACGAGACAAATGGCAGATCCATATGTGGAGAAATCCAAAATGATGAACTATCGCTGTCGCAGCGCTTTTAAACTATTAGAGATAGATGATAAGTATCACATAATAAAGCCTGGTGACACAGTCATCGATTGCGGAGCAGCTCCTGGTAGCTGGACACAAATAGCAGTGGAACGATCAAATGCCAATGAAAATATGGAAAATAAACCGAAAGGGGCTGTATTCAGTATGGATTTATTACATTTCCATGCAGTACCTGTATGAATCATTTTATTTATTTATTAAGGTAGATTTAATGTACATATGTATTTGTATTTTTAGGGCGCTACTATATTTGGAGGAATGGATTTCACGAAACCCGAAAATCAATTGCGTTTGAAAGAGGCATTAAATGGCCGACAGGTTAATTGTGTTTTATCAGACATGGCCCCGAATTCCACAGGCGTAAGAATGTTAGATCAAGAAGTTATTATTAACCTTTGCTACGATGTTTTACGTTTTGCTTTGGCTATGTCAGCTCCTCAAGCAAATTTCGTTGTTAAAGTATGGGACAATGGTGATGTCCCAATGTTGGAGAAGGACATATTAAGATTCTATGAAAAGGTTAAGCGAGTTAAACCACGTGCTAGTAGAGGTGATTCGTCTGAGCATTTCTTTGTTGCGAGAGGATTTAAGGGTCTTGACAACATTATTAATGAATATAAAAGATAAATTTTATTTATTTTTATTTGTATAACTATGAAAACTATTTGATTTAAAAAAAATAATTCTATTATTATTTAGTTCTTTTATTAAGTGCCCACCTAATTGCTTGAAAAAAAGAAATTATAGAATTCTATTATTATTAAAATTTCATATGTATTTATTTAGAATTCAATTCACAAAAATATACTGCTAGTAAACTACTATTTATTGTTGGCTTTGCCTTTTATTATAGGTATTATACCACCTTTTTGTAATGAGTTAATTGATGTATTAAATTATACATCCATTTCGGTTGATCGGTTGGAGCCATGTGGCCAGCGTTACGTACCATAATCTCAATTAAATTTCCAGCATGTTTAACATAACCAGCTATCTCATCATCAACCTTCCAAATTTGGCGTGGTGCATTCTTATATATCGCAGCAGCATTGAATTTCAAATGGTTCAAATAATTACGAGTTAAGGGGTAAGCAACAATAATGTCCAATTGGCCATTATAAATGCAAACAGTGTAAGCATCTAATAGTTCAGCAATCCAAGGTGCTACGGTATCCATAACATCACGCTTTAAAAAAATTTCTACTTTATTTTCACTATCCAAATCATGGAACGTAAGATTTCCCACATGAATTGAACGGCGAGTCAAAGAGGATTGTAGAAAATCACCCATAATTTTGCCATAATCGTCTCCCTTAGTATGTAAGTAATTGTAATAGTAATGGTAACCAGTCAGATTAGAAAACAATGAGCCATTCACAAGGTCACCGTTTAAAAGATTATCAAAAACTTCGAAGGCACAATCCATATCGTGTTTCTCAATACATTTTATTCCTTTGGCTTCACCATCGTGGAATTGTTTTAAACCAAGATCATCAATCAAACCCAACTGATATAAATAGTCTCCATATTTTAACTGATGTATGGGATCTGAAAGTCCATTTCCAATGGCCACACCCTTTAGAGGTATAATTACTCTGGTGTCAACAGAATTTTGAACTTTGTGAATGTGATACGCCAAGGCAGGAACATATTTGCCGGCATAAGATTCGCCGGTAATCCAAAATCCACAAACGTTACACCACTCGAACAATTCATAAAGTTGTTGCATGGCTTCGTGTAAATTGTGGCCAACGTCCTTTTCATTTTTTGCATAGCCATCATCGCTATCGGTAAAGGAAAATCCCGTACCTACTGGGTTGTCAATGAATATAAGATTATGTGTTTTACTCCAGGTATGATTTCTTTTTTGCAATTTTCCATGTGCATCGAATTCGAAAGGACCATTCTCAGTAAAAAGTCCAAACAGCGAAGATGCACCAGGACCTCCTTGGAGCCATAAAACAACAGGAGAATATCCAGCATCTTGCTCAGCCGGAAAGTACCAAAAAAAGAGGTTGGAATTAAATTTGGTATCGACCGTCAAATAACCAGCATAACTTTCTACACCATGGTACTGACTACCAACAACTTTAGCTTTCTCTCGTATATCTTGACGTTTTACTTTGGGGTCATTGATTAGGGATGTAAGAAACAGTGGCTCTCCAGGATCACCACCATCATGGAAAGCTTCAAATCTTGGATATGGATTAATAAAACTTTTACGATATTTAGTGCGTTCTTTGGCTTCACATACACTTATAATTAATGCAATTACCAACGCAGTCAGAATTGCATGATTTGCAATTTTCATGGTGACTTCGTTTTTAATTCAAAATCTCAATTGTATTCGAATGCAAGCTTTTATATGTGCGCACTGTACTGATTTTGTTTTTAAAAAACAATACTTTGATTTACTTCTATTAGATAAGAGTTTAGCTGCTAAAAACTCTTTTACGCCCTCCTTTGTGAAAGACTTTTATGAAATGTAACAACGATGAAGTGCAAATAAAAATATAATCGTTCAGCCGGCTTATGAATAATAAAATCCCATATTTTTGTTTTAATTCTTTGTAGTGTTGTATTTTTAGTGTTGGTGAGTTGTAAAATTTTTAATTTCAACGGCTCTTTTCGTATAAAATCACCAAAAAGAAATATTACATTGTTTGAAGGAAAATTGTATGTCAAAAAAATAACACAATTTAAATAAAATTTGTATACCTATGCATTGATATTCTTTGTTATTGTCAGATTAATCAGTTTAGTTTTTATTACAGCAAATTTATTTCCTTAATATTTAATAGTTCGAATATACATATGAAGTTGCATTCTTCCCTGAAATAGTTGGAAAACTAAAATGCAATTTCTGTTGTAAATGTCATTAGAAAAATTCTAAAAGTTTCAATGTTAGAAAATTACTTTTTATGATTGAATGAAGCATTATAGGTTATAAAAATAATTGTTCAATGTAATAAATTAATTTTCATTTTTATATACCCCTAGCCCTAGTTGGGGCTATTGAAAACCGCTTTCAAAATGCGTAAACCGCTCAATTTAAAAGAGTTATTCAACAACAACTTTTTTGAAATTTTTTACTTTGATATGGAATGCCCCATAATCGGCTAATTTCTCGAAAGTGACATTCCTAAATTTTAATAGCCCTAGTTGGGGGCTATTGAAAACCGCTTTCAAAATGCGTAAACCGCTCAATTTGTAAGAGTTATTCAACAACAACTTTTTTGTAAAATTTCAAAAAAAATTTATTTTGATATGGAATGCCCCATAATCGGCTAATTTCTCGAAAGTGACATTCCTGGATTTTGATAGCACTAGTTGGGGGCTATTGAAATCCGCTTTCAAAATGCGTAAACCGCAGAGTTATTCAACAATAACTTTTTTGAAATTTTTTACTTTGATATGGAATGCCCCATAATCGGCTAATTTCTCGAAAGTGACATTCCCGGATTTTAATAGTCCTAGTTGGGGGCTATTGAAATCCGCTTTCAAAATGTGTAAACCGCTCAATTTGAAAGAGTTATTCAACAACAACTTTTTTGAAATTTTTTACTTTGATATGGAATGCCCCATAATCGGCTAATTTCTCGAAAGTGACATTCCTGGATTTTAATAGCCCTAGTTATGGGCTATCGAAAACCACTTTCAAAATACGTAAACCGCTCAATTTGTAAGAGTTATTCAACAACAACTTTTTTGTAAAATTTCAAAAAAAAATTATTTTGATATGGAATGCCCCATAATCGGCTAATTTCTCGAAAGTGACATTCCTGGATTTTGATAGCACTAGTTGGGGGCTATTGAAATCCGCTTTCAAAATGCGTAAACCGCAGAGTTATTCAACAATAACTTTTTTGAAATTTTTTACTTTGATATGGAATGCCCCATAATCGGCTAATTTCTCGAAAGTGACATTCCTGGATTCTGATAGCCCTAGTTCGAGGCTATTGAAGACCGCTTTCTAAATGCATAAACCGCTCAATTTGAAAGAGTTATTCAACAACTTTTCTGAAATTTTTTACTTTGATATGGAATGCCCCATAATCCCCTAATTTCTCGAAAGTGACATTCCTGGATTTTAATAGCCCTAGTTGGGGGCTATTGAAATCCGCTTTCAAAATGCGTAAACCGCTCAATTTGAAATATTTACAGAGCAACAACCTTTTTTAAATTTTTTTTAATCTAAAATGGAATACCCTATAAACGCTGAATTTTTCGAAAGTGACAGTTGTGAATTACAATAGCCCTAGTTACAGGGTATTGAAATCTTATTTCAAAATTCAAAAACCGCTAAAATAACTGGAAATATTCAAATAAAAATTGATATTTTAGGTTTGATTTGAAATCTTATTTTTTTAAAAAATGCTAAAATTTATAACGTGGGCACCAGAAAATTTGGTTCCTAAGTGGATTCTCTGTCCGTGGTTCTTTAAAATTTTAAAATTCGTTAAAAATTGTCTTATTGGTAATAAGCGAAACTTTGCTATATTTTTGTCTTTGTTTTGTTTACATTTTTTGTTGTGGTTTTACACATATATATATGCAAGTAGCATATGAAAAAATTGTTGCTGTTGCAGTTGATTTTGCACTGTTTATTTCTTCACATACGCAATATTTACATACATTTTTAAGAGCAATGGCAACACCAGTTCAAGCACATGCTTGAAATAACGGAATGCAGATGTGTCAATTAACAATAGTTTTTTCTAACCATTTCTTATTTGACAATTAAACAATAATTTTTTTTACTTCGGAAATACGAATATTGTACAATGCACGGAAAAACTAATTAAAAGTTATAAATTTTTAATACAAAGTGTGTAATAAAATATAATAATAATTTAATTAAACAAAATAAATGTTAAAAACAAGGAAAACCTACAAAAATAATGATAATAAATGTGTAAAGAAAGTGTGTGTGCGTGCAAGAAAAAAGAAAAACAATCAAATGAAAACAAAATGAGACGAAAGAATCGCGGCTACGATAAAATGGAAAAATTTGTTCGCCAATTTTTTTATTGTTTAGTGTTTTGTGTTATTATTGCATCAGCCTCGGTATCGGCTTCTATAGCATCAAAACCAACGACACCATCAACAGATAGTGCTGAGGTTGTTGTCGACGATGTTATTGCTGGTGCAGTGATTAATACTGTTAAGGTATGTTTTGATTTTTCTTTCCAAGAGAAATAATTAGAAACACAAAACAAAAATTGCATATTCTTACAATTTTTATATGTTTAATTTGAAATTAAATGTATGTATGTATATCTTTTTCACAATATGTTTTTTATAGGATTGTACCGATTTGGCCCGTGATGAAGAAACGTTAATGGTATTTTCCACATTAGGGGGCGGTTTGACTGCAATTGACCCGATAACAAGTGAAATACGTTGGACGATAGCTGATGGTAATTATAATTGTTTATTTATGTTTGTATGTTCAGTACATGTGTACATACTATACATACATTCATTAACGTTCATATTATACTAAAATTCATAAGGTACCACACTCTGAACATAAACACGTGTGGTTAAGCTATACATTTCTGTTTGGATAGCTGTTTCTAGTCTCTAAGGTATAAATTTCAGTGTGACGAATAATTCGTCAAAGTAAATTTATAATAAATACTTGTTGTTATGGTGGAAAAATATAAGTATTATGCCACCTCACCATATACGAATAGTAAACGCAGTTATTTCCACTGAAATTTTGAATTAAAATCTTAAAAACCAAAAGATTGGTTTTTATTTACAATAAAATAATAAAACCTTATTAAATATTAAGGTGTTACTTATAGTTACATTTTATATCCTGCACCACAATAAGTGGTGAATGAGGGTATATATGTACATATGTATAAGTTTGTCATGTACCACTGAGAAATATTCATCTTAGACACAACAAGTATATACGAATATATTATTGATCCTTATGGAATTCTAAGTCTTTTGAGCTATCTCCGTTTGTCTGTCTGTGTAAAACACTATCACGTCCAAAACATGAATATGGAAAAATGTTTTTATAATTTTATAAATTAATAATAATATCAAAATTATGGTGAGAATTAATTATATCAATTTTAAATAAATAAAATATATAAAATACTAATAAAATTTACACTAAGACTGAATAGAAAACACATAATAGGGATATTCTAGTCATACACTCGTTGTTATTTTTGTATTTATTATTACGTTTAGGTGGAGGGTATTTAAGATTCGGCACAGCCAAATATTGCACTCTAATGTACCTACATATTTATAAAAAATAAAGTAGACTGAAGTGTGCTTTTAGACAAAATTTTCATACAAAATTAGAACCTCATGTGTTTAAATTTTGTTGTTCACTATTCTGGATGTTTACATAACTGGATATTCATATAACCGAGCGTCTACTGTATTAACATTTATGACGAATTTATTATTGTTAAATGTGGTTGAAAACATGCTTTATGTTTGGAGATATTTGTTTTTTATTCAACCCTGTACAAAACATTTGTATAAATATTTTCAACAGCTTACTGTGCACATACATTTTTTTTTATTAATAATGGAGTTATTTTTGACTATTAATCTTATTTGTACTTTAGGTGAACTGCAAGTTAAAAACTTATTAATACTTGCTAATACTTGTATGAAGAAAGCACATATAATATGTATTTTAATATTTGGCTTTAAATGTAAAAAAGCATTCGAATTTAAAATTTTCAATTAGTTTAATTTAATAATTTTTAAAACCATGTTAAAATTCGTCATAGCTCCCATATAAGGACCACATCAAAAAAAGTCATTTATCTTTATCGGCCCAAACATGAATAACAAATCCGCGGGAGTTTTTCCTTTTTATTTTTTTAGCATTGAATTTGAATAGGAAAAATGGGGAAAGGGAAAAAACTCCGTGGAATTTTTATTCATGATTGGGCTGTATATATGTATATATTAAAAATATCGGTATGTATCTACTTTATATAAATCATTTAAATAAACACAAAAATAATACTACATATTTGACCATATAAAGCGCTCTTCCGATAATAACTTCAATACTCATAAATCTTTTATAAATAACGATACCGATCCAAAACTTTACAGAAAACATTTACATACATACATATATGCCAAAATCAAACTATGTACTGGATTTTGAAAATATCGGTCCATATTTGACCCTATCACATATAAGGTCCACTTCCGATATTAATACTAATATCTAATATCTATCTTAAATATTCTATAATTATATTAAAATTCATCATATCTTGTTTTGTACTTGCTCACATATATGTTGTACGTAGTAGGGATGCCAAACGGGACTGGTTTTTCAAATCCCGGGATTCGGGATTTTTGTTTCATATTAGAAAATTACAATATTAATGAAAAACTATTTATGTACATAATTAATAAATTTAAATAAGAATATAACAAAAAAATTAGTTCATTGAATTAAAGTAATAAAGAAACAAAAAAGTAACATATATTTAATAGTAATTTATAGATTATAAACATTTACCCCCTTATTCATAAACGATTATTAAATTTAACAAACGTTTATTAAGCAAATTTTTATATGCAAATCTGTCTTAATAAACGTTTGTTAAATTTAATAATCGTTTTTGAATAAGGGGGTTAATAATTTTAAAAACAAAATTACATTACATAGTTTTTTTTACACTGTACATACATACATACATATATGTATAAATTATTAGGTTGACAAAAATTATATGTCATTTGGCTTTTAATGTCTATATTTATAAATTTAAAAATAATAGAATATTAATGATCGTTCTATAAAAAGCTTCATAAAAATATTAAGGCATCTAAAGTGTCATCAGATAATCTTGGTCTAATTTTGTTACCAATATATGATGCTGACGTAAAACATCGTTCACAATCAACGCTTGTGGGCAAAATTGTTAGCAAATTGTTGTATGCTGATTGCAAAATTAGTCTTCTCAATTTCTTTTTCAATGTTTGATTCCATACCATTACGGACGTTAGTAGGTGTTTTGTTTGGACCTCTGTACATTTCAATTGCAGTATTTAATTTTTATATGATTGAAATACATATTAGAATCATCATTTGTTTCCTCAGTCATTGATAAATTGATAGCCACAGATCTCATTTCCTTTAAAATGAGCTAACAACGTTTTTAACTCATTTCTATTAACAAACATTTCTACGTTGTTATCAAATTCTGATATCAATTTTGGGTTTTTCAAAAAATTTAAGAGTGTTGAGTAAATCGTTCTTTTTTTTTTGGCTTCTTTTAAGGGCAGCTTTCACCAGTTCATCACTTAATTTGCAATTACTTTTTAATACCTCTTTTAGCATAAATGAAAGTGCAGCATCGGCTTCACAGAGATTCAATCGCCGTAAACAAAACAAACTCAACGAAACTTTATCAAACCGTAACAGCTGTTTTATCAAAACAAACTTTTTTTTCTAGAGTGGTGAAAATTGTTTGTTGTTGTTCATGCATCATCTTGTAGATTTGTTATTGTAAATGCGGTTTGATAAATCACATAGAACAAATCATGTGCTTTCTTTAAAACAATAATAATTTTAATGCAAATCAATTAATAAATAATGATGCAAATAAATTAATAAATAATGATGCAAATAAAAAATTAAAGTACATCTAATAAAATAATAAAATTTAATAATGAATTTTGTGCATTAAAAGAATTGTGTGCATTATAATTTATTAGCAATAAGTATATGAAAAATTCCAGTGCAATAATCTATAAATCCTGAACAGGATCTTGTGCATCATATTGGAATGCGAAAACTATTAATATTGTAAATGTAGAAATCGGGTGACGTACCTAACAAACTTAAATATTTTAAGTACAGAAATTACTAAAGTGCAGTTTTTTAACATTTTACCTAAAGCATGAAAGTTTGTTGGGCCATACCCCCTATGTTCCATTTTTTTGTGGAAAAATCTATACGGAATTTGATTTATACACTTATTAGCTATTAATTCCTGCTTTCCGGTATGATGCACAAGCTCCCAATTGGAATTTATATAGAAATTTCTAATGTGCTGTTTTTTTTTACATTCTACCTAAAGCATGAGAGTTTGATAGGGCATACCCCCTATGTTCCATTTTTTTGTGGAAAAATCTATACGTAATTTGATTTCTACAATTATTAACTATTAATTCCTGTTTTCCGATATGATGCACAAGCTTCCGTTTAGAATTTATAGGGAAATTTCTAATGTGCTGTGTTTTAACATTTTATCTAAAACATGAAAGTTTGATAGGGCATACCCCCTAGGTTCCATTTTTTTGTGGAAAAATCTATACGTAATTTGATTTCTACACTTATTAGCTATTAATTCCTGTTTGCCGATATGATGCACAAGCTCCCGTTTGGAATTTATTGACAAATTTATAATGTGCTGTTCTTTTACATTTTATCTAAAACATGAAAGTTTGATAGGTCATACCCCCTATGTTCCATTTTTTTGTGGTAAAATCTATACGTAATTTGATTTCTACACTTATTAGCTATTAATTCCTGTTTGCCGCTATGATGCACAAGCTCCCGTTTGGAATTTATAGAGAAATTTATAATGTGCTGTTTTTTTACATTTTACTTAAAATAACTAAGTTTGTTAGGGCATACCCCCTATGTTCCATTTTTTTGTGGAAAAATCTATACGTAATTTGATTTCTACACTTATTAGCTATTAATTCCTGTTTTCCGATATGATGCACAAGCTCCCGTTTAGAATTTATAAGGAAATTTATAATGTGCTGTTTTTTACATTTTACTTAAAAGAACTAAGTTTGTTAGGGCATACCCCCTATGTTCCATTTTTTTGTGGAAAAATCTATACGTAATTTGATTTCTACACTTATTAGCTATTAATTCCTGTTTGCCGATATGATTCACAAGCTCCCGTTTGGAATTTATAGAGAAATTTATAATACAATTATTGCTTATAATGCACAAAAATTCTATTAATCCACAAAATTCTAATAAATAATCCACAAAATTCTAATAAATAATTCACAAAATTCTAATAATCCACAAAATTCACAAATTAATTTTATTTTGATTAAATGTGTTTTAGTTATTATTGATTTGTAAAAAAAATTTCATCATTTACTTATTTGCATCGACATTAGCAATTATTGTTTATAAAACACATAAGTTTGTTCAATGTATTTTAGGTTATGTTTGGGTTTGTTAGTTTACAAATTAGAAACGAATGGAATGGACTTTTTAACAAACCGCATTTACACTAACAAATCTACGCAATGATACATAAACAACAACTAACTATTTTCACCACTCAAGAAAAAAATGTTTGTTTTGATAAATCAGCTGTTACGGTTTGTTATAAAATTGTTGAGTTTGATTTGTTCACGCGCGTAGAGATTCATATCACTGCGACAAAGGGCTTCAACTGTAATTTTAATCGGATTTAAAATTACAACTATTTGTTTAAGTTTTTAAATCAATTAAAGCTTTTTATTGGAATTTCCAGTTCCAAAAACCGTTGACACATATCAAATTGTGTGTTCCAGCGGGTTTGGCAATCCAAAATTAATTTTAATCGCAAAAATATTTATTTATTGAATAGCAACCATTCTGTTCACATTGATTTATGTTAAGTGTAGATGTTTTGTATTTGTGTGCCGAAAAAGCAAGTAAAAACAATTGTTTGGATCTTTTATACTAATAAAAATTAATCCGGAAAAATTCCGGGATTTTTTAAAACAAATCCCGGGATGCGAGATTTGCCAAATCCCGAGATTTTCGGGATTGGCATCCCTAGTACGTACTATTTCCGGAAAACAAGTTAACTCTCAATAATGTCTAATAAATATCGATATCGAATCAACATTTTGTTCAGATCACAAATTGTAATCCAGAAATCACACTAATATCGGTTATAGCAATAGCTCCCAAATTATGTATACAGTGGTGGTCCAGTATAACGAATGCCCAGTATAACGAACGTTTTTTTCTAGTCCATTGATGACTCTAAATAACAAACGGTTGAAAAATTAAGTATTCTATATAACGAATGCTTTCTTTTTCTATGCTTTGTTTTATTCTTTGTTTGTTTGCTTTGTGCACTTACACAGAGGAAACGAGATTTGTTGACAACTGGGGGCTAATTCTGGCAGTCGTGATCGAAATTGTTTTCCAATCGAAATTTATTTCGACAGTGCAAAATTTTCTAATGATGGTACTCGATACGAATCGAATCGATTCATTGCTTCAGTGTTGTAAAAAACTTAAACAAGTACGTATTTTAAATTAAAAATTTATCCAGTTATGTTTTTTTACTCATCATCTTTTGATTCTGATGAGATTGAAAACATTAATGACATAAGGAAACAAATAAGAAACACCTCCGACCCCTTAAGATGGACAAACAATGACATCTCATTGACGCCATCCACGGATTCACAATAATTCCTCCATGAAGTCCGCTTTGCTCTTTTCAGGTCTCCCTTGTACTTATTGAAACACACCTTATAGTTGTTCCAGTCTCCCTGAAGTCCAGTAAGCTTTGCCCTGTTAAACAATTTTCTAACCGTCGACCTATGAACTAGAAGTTCCTTGGTCCACCATCTAGGCTGTTTGCGCCTACCTGGAAACTTTAAAGGACATGATGCTTCGTAGCTCTCCTTGAGTAAACGAGTGAAATTGTTCACCGTATTTTCCAAATTGGATGGTTACGGACCACATGAATTTGGCTGTTCCATCCCCAAGCGAACCCTATCATAAAAGGTTCCCCAATCCGTCAGCCTAGGATTCCTAAAAGGTACCCCTGCCGGTGACCGGAAGTCCAGGGTGAATGTAATCCTGCTATGATCTGAAAAGGAGCAGTCCGCGGATACCCTCCAATCTCTAACGAGTTTATCCTTGTGGTTCGTCAATGTCATGTCTATAACCGTCTGCCTATCCCTATTCCTGAACGTGGGCATATTGCCCCTGTTACAAATAACCAGAGTATTGACAGTTATAAAATAAAAAACGCACTCACCTCTTTTGTTTATGTCCGCACTACCCCATTGGCTGTGGTGAGCATTTGCATCACAACCGGCACTGCTACCACTCACCTTGACCTTAAAAGTGTATCTATTCCGTGACAACCACAAGTGTGTATGTCACGAGAGAAAAAATATTCCACTATCGCTCCGATATCTTGACAAGATGAGTAACCTTTAGTTAATACACCCTCAAAGTCATGACTCCCCTGCGAAAGTGTCAACACATTCACAATCACAGTGGAGCTTCAGACCACAGAGTGTATATAAGCCCTCGCATCGCGTCAAGATCGTTACCCAGGCGTAAAATACTAATAAAATTTGCACTAACACTGAATAGAAAACACATAAAAAGGATATTCTAGTCCTATAACCGGTGCTGTTTTTGTATTTATTATTACGTTTAGGTGGAGGGTATTTAAGATTCGGCACAGCCAAATATTGCACTCTAACTTGTTTAGTACATTTATTAAGTTGATTGTTTTCATAGACTGCGTATACATTATTTATGAAGAATTTATTATTATTTGTTAAATGTGGTTGAAAACATGCTTTATGTATTTACATTTGGAGATATTTGTTTTTTTATTTAACCCTGTACAAAACATTTGTATACATATTTTCGATAACTTACTGTGCACATAAATTTTTTTTATTAATAATGGAGTTATTTTTGACTATTAATCTTATTTGTACTTTAGGTGAACAGCAAGTTAATAACTTATTAATACTTGCGTATGTATGAAGAAAGCACATATAATTAAAAAATTCCCTGCAAATAACGCGACTAGTCCATACATGCATGTAAAGACTAGTTCAAAGAGGAGTAGGAGTACTCCAAAACTACTCCAAATATATGAAAAAAGGTGGTCCATTTAACATTGCGATGTCCTAGGACTGGACCATATAACCCATCGGAGTAGTCCCAAAACTACTCCATGGAGTACTCACGAGGGTTAGTTTTAAACAACAACAACAACTCAATATGCAATCGTGTTAACACGAAACCATGTCGTTTAACTACAACCTCTTGTTTAACTATGACATGGTCCATGACTGCATAACATTGGACCATGTTGTGAGTAGTCCATTTCATCTAAAATGGATCACGTAGTCCAATATTATTTGCAGGGTATGTATATACATATGTATATGTATTTTAATATTTGGCGAATATCGAATTTAAAATGTTCAATCAGTTTAATTTAATAATTTATAAAAGATATTCCAACCATGTTAAAATTTGTTAAATTTAGGGGAAATTATTTTATTAAAAATATAATTTGTGTGGTAAAGACAATGTAATTCAAAATATTTTCATTAGAATGTGTTGATAAATTTTACATTAATAGTTGTTTCTAGTAACAAATATGACTCGATATTTTCTTATTTGTTAGAAATAAATATTGATAACTTAGAAAATAAATTACGTGAGAAAATGCGAATTAGCTTATTTTTATAAATTTTTATTTGCTTAAAAAAATATGTATGAATTTGCATTAAAAAAGGCTCAAAAATAATATACCTGCTTTGGAAGGCAAATGATTTTTAGTTTTGCCCTGCAAATAATTTTTGCAATCTAATTTATTATCACCCTAGACATATACAATTATACTACCAAAACCAATTAAAATTTTTATTTAATATTTTCTATAAACAACGTAAAAGCTTTTTGTATTTTTTTAAATATGTACCAAGTTCTTCTGTTAATAAAGCTGACTAATTTATTTGTTATCAATATTTTATTATTAAATGCAACAAATTGAAATTGTAAATTATCCATTGTTAAATGTTTGCCTCTTTTCTATATTTCTTTAGGAAGTGAATCTGAATTAGTTTTCAATTCCACATAGACAATTTCAAGGCGTTCTAGAAAACGAGTGAAACTTTTAGTCTACGATGAACCAAACTAAAAGTAATATTTTACTTTTCAAATGATTTTCACAAAATTTAGACATAAACTTAATAAAAATTTGACTTCAACTTCATTTTACAAATGTAGAATCCAAATCAAATAATTACAATTGAACATACATAATGCATAATTTTGCTACTGACCTTAAAATAAACCTTGGTTTGTTTTATATAGACTAAAAAAATATGTTTGGCCTAGTTGTAATCGTTCGTTGACTGTGATTTTTTTAAGTCCATTTTCGAAAATCTCTTAAATACTCATGTGTCTTACTGACATCGTTATTACATTGAAATTTGACGAGATATATCTTCATATACATATATTTAAATATCTGTACAGATTTTTATTAAGATCGGCCCATAATTTGTCTAGGCTCCCATATAAGGATCATTTTTGAAAAACAAGTTAACCTACATAAATGTCTAATAAATATTAATTTGATTTTATGTATTTTGAATCTAGAAATAATATGACTGGATTTTGTGAATATCGGTCCATAATTGAATATATCTAGCTCCTATATCAGAACCACTTCAGAAAATGTTATACATATACATAAATATCCTATAAATATCGATAAATAACCTTATACATACTTTTTATATTCTTTTTCTTAATTTGTGAAAAAGGAAAAATGTTCAGCTAATAGGGTTATGTATAGTAAAAATTATAAATTGTTAAATTGCAAACAATATTCCTCTTTGATCGTAAATCTATATATTCATTCTAATATTAGCACAAAACCTGAATAAGAACGCAAAATATGGATATCCTAGTCCAGGAGTGGTCAAGCCCTATACTCTTGGTGCTCTTTTGTATTTGTAAAAACTCTTAGCTATAGGCTGTGTGTTTTGTATACTCTACAGCACTCAGCACTAGCAATCAGTGATGCCAACTTTTTAAGAGCAAAAAGCACTTTAAAATTTAAAAAAAGCTTGGTTGGTTGGTTGGTTTACGTGGTAGTTCACTGCGTGCGAACACTTAAGTAGAGTCGAAGGGACCCCGTTTTAAAAGATTACGCCACTCGTCAGATTTAATGTCTTGTACAACATACTGTAGCTAATATGTGTGTGCAAAAAAGTCATGTCTTGCTAGACCCAACCTGTAGCTGTGAGATATCTCAACAGGTCATTTGCATGCTTGCCTAACGTCCAGTGTCCCGGTAATACTGCCAGCTATCTTGATATATCCTTCCTATTTCGAGTTATCAGTTGCATAGTACGTTTCTCATTGAAAGATGGCCACATCAACTTGGCTATCCTACATGTGTCTAAATTACGCCATCTATACTTAGCCTTTGCAAGAAAATGTCTGAGGATGATACCTTTGATGTTCCTCAGTGGAATCGCTACTGAGACCGCATTGGAGATATCTAAGGCAGATCCCGTTCTGGCTAATTCGTATGCCCGTTCATTGCCGTAGTGGTTTCTATGCGCAGGCACCCAGACCAAGGTAATGTCAGATATACGACCTAGCCTTGACAGAGAATTCCTACATTGCCTGACTATTGAAGATGAAATTGTGTAGGCATTAAGTGAGAGCAGTGCCGCCTGACTGTCGACAAAAATACCTATATTGCCTCTAATGTTATGATCGTGTAATGTATTACAAGCTGCCATGATTGCAAAAATTTCCGCCTGGAAAACACTACACTCATTTGGAAGACGAACTGTCTGTGTATATCCTAGTGTCGTATTTGTGCACGAGATTACCCCTATTCCACTCACTCCTGGAGGGAATTAAGACCTTGAATATCCTATCAAAATCCGTGTATGGAGTAATGTAGTCAGATGGTTGAAGGCAACTGGCTAAGAATCCCCGCGTGGCCATATATTCTCGATTTCCAACAACCAGACGCTTGAAGCCTCGCTGCGCTGCAGGCAGAAGTGGCCGTTATGTGAAGGTCAATTGGCATAAGGTGCAATATAGTGTTCAGTGCCTCTGAAGGACTAGTCCTTAGTGCACCTGTTTGCCTATGCAGGCTGATCTCTGAACTTTGTATAGTTGGTCTACGACATACTTCCTTCTAGTTGCAGTCCACCATACAAGAGATCCGTAAGTCCCCATTTCCTACCAAACATCTTACGACAGGTGTAATAGGCCACCGTTGCCTTCTTTACCCTGTGTTGAATATTTAGTTTCCATGACAATTTAGAGTCCAGTATAATGCCTAGATATTTTGCATTGTTTGAAAGGGGGATTTCGCAGTTTCTCAACATTGGAAGTTTGAAGCTTGGAATCTTGGTCTTCGTCGTGAAAAGTACAAGTTCCGTTTTGCTCGGGTTTACCCCAAGACCGTTAACTGTGGCCCAGTTATCGAGCAACCTCAAAGCAGTGGACATAATCTCACTGATCACGTCCGGAAACAGACCTGGTACGAGTATCACCACATCGTCCGCATAAGCAACAACTTTTATACCCCTACTGTCTAGATCAATGAGAATCGAGTTAATAACGATAAGCCACAGTAGTGGAGAGATTACTCCTCCCTGTGGAGTGCCTCTCTCAACTTGCTTAGACTTAAAAAAAGCACTAAAAAGCACTATTTCGAGGTAAAAAAGCACTAAGCCACTTTTTTCAATTTAATCGACAATTGAACACAAAACAAGTTACTTTGGGCATTATTTACTGTCCAATATATATGTAAAGAAATGGCAAGGGAGTTGTTGGGGGACAATTTTCGTACATAAATTTAAGTAACACAATTTTTGAGGCGTTCAAAAGTACAAATTAAAATCAGGGACCAAAAATAACAATTATTCTAAAATTTTCAAAAGAAAAAAACAACCACAAGGAAATATCGGAGAGCCAAGTCAAACACACCGTTTTGATGGTTTTTAACTATATTTTCATAAAATAATATGATTTTTAAATTCTTGATTTTTATTTTTTTTTGTCAGAAATAATTGTCAGATTCTGATTTTTATTTTTTTTTTGTCAGAAATAATTATTATTTTTGGATTATTGTTTTTTTGGCAGAAATATTGTTTATTTTTCTCTCTTTTCATTTTTGCAGATATAAAAAAGTAAATTATTGATTTTATTTACAGGCATACATATTTTAGGGTGAACTAAAATATTTTGATATTTATTTTTCTTTACGTTAAATATTTTATTTAATGATAATAATTGTAAAAAGCACTAAAGGCACTAGTGAAAAATTGAAAAAGCACTAAGTTAGTGCTTTTTCTTAGTTTGGCACTATGCATACAATTTTGGCGTTTTGAGGTAGCAAAAAGCACCATAAATAGTGTCAAAAGCACTAAGTTGGCATCGCTGCTAGCAACACGAAATACACAAGCAATTTTGCCTTATTTGTTTTTTTTTCGTACTTCACTCTATACACGCAAGCGCAAAGCAACAACACTTTCGTACCCTGCCAACATTTTCTATTGCGGAAGTGACTCAGAAGTGACGCTAAGAAGTTGAAACTTATCTTCTGCGATACCATTTTCTGATCGTAGAAGCGTCTTTCGTATTGAGAAGTTGTACCCCCCGGAAGTAACTTCCAGAAGTCACTTCAGCGTAACTTCCAGAAGTTATTTTATTCGCCTCTCTTTTGCTTTTGATTTTTTTGCCTTACAGATAATACACTCATATTGACTATGGGATAACAAATATGTAAAAACTACAACAATAACAATAACAAATCGAAACCACACTTTACCACTGACCGACCACAGCAAATGACAAAATAAAACTAATTTCGATGATGTCGAAAACTTCTTTTTTGCATTCTTTTCATTTCTTTTATAACGGGACATGTCATTTTCGGCTGGTGTTGTAAACAACAAACAATCTTCCAAACGTCGTCTGGATGATTAAAAGCCGACTGCAATGTAAATTGTTATTGTTATCTTCCAATTAACGTCTGGAAGTGAGTAAGACGTAACGCCTTTGACGATGGACGATGAAAGAAACTTCCAATTGCTGGCAGGGTATGCTCTACTGGTAAACATTGGTGACTGCGATCGTCAATGTAGATTTTGTTTAACGTATGATACCGTTTAAAAAAGTGTGTTGTTTCTTTGTATGTATTGGCTTTTACAACAAAAAATACTGAATAAAAATTAGTTTTTATTTAAATGTATTGGTGTTTGCTCTTACATAAGCCACTTTTGGGCACTCCTGTTCTAGTCTTTACATTGGCATACATACTGTAATTTTCATTATATTAAGGTGGAGAGTATTTAAGATTCGGCACAGCATAATGTAGCACTTTCCCTGCCAGCAATTGGAAGTTTCTTTCATCGTCCATCGTCAAAGGCGTTACGTCTTACTCACTTCCAGACGTTAATTGGAAGATAACAATAACAATTTACATTGCAGTCGTCTTTTAATCATCCAGACGACGTTTGGAAGATTGTTTGTTGTTTACAACACCAGCCGAAAATGACATGTCCCGTTATAAAAGAAATGAAAAGAATGCAAAAAAGAAGTTTTCGACATCATCGAAATTAGTTTTATTTTGTCATTTGCTGTGCTCGGTCAGTGGTAAAGTGTGGTCTCGATTTGTTATTGTTGTAGTTTTTACATATTTGTTATCCCATAGTCAATATGAGTGTATTATCTGTAAAGGCAAACAAAAATCAAAAGCAAAAGAGAGACGAATAAAATAACTTTTGGAAGTTACGCTGAAGTGACTTCTTGAAGTTACGCTGAAGTGACTTCTGGAAGTTACTTCCGGGGGGTACAACTTCTCAATACGGAAGACGCTTCTACGATCAGAAAATGGTATCGCAGAAGATGAGTTTCAACTTCTTAGCGTCACTTCTGAGTCACTTCCGCAATAGAAAATGTTGGCAGGGTTTTACTTGTTTTTATACTCTACACCACAATAGTGGGGAGGGTATATTGACTTTGTGCTGATGTTTGTAACGCTCATAAATATTGGTCCAACACCAACCTTAAATTAAATCGATTTAACGTACATCCGTCCGTCTGGCTTTCTGTCCATGTAAAGCTTGTGTGCCGAGTAGAGGCCGCAATTTTGAAGATATTTCAATACAATTTTGTACGTGATATTTATTAGGTGGTAAATAAAGCCAAATTACATCTACAAATTTTGTGAAGTTCGGTCCATAATTGATCATAGCTCCCATATATGTAAGCCCCACTTTCGAAAATCGCTTTAAAGTGCATAACTATCTTAAAAATGTCGGTATCCAAATAATATTAAACACAAATATGTTCCGTATATATACAAATAATATCGTAGAATTTTATGATGATCGGTCCATAATTAGTCGTAGCTCCAATATAAGGCCCATTTCCGAAAATCACTTTAACGACCATAAATCTCTTAAAAATGTTGTTATCTAAATATATAAAAGTATTTATATCGAGATAAAGTATAGGTAATATGTATCTCCCATATAGCGCCTATTTCTGAAAAACTGTTTTATACATACATATAGTCGGGCTTGCTCGTCTATACTTTCTTACTTGTTTCTATTCAAAAACTACTTATTTCTACATAAGTAGTCTTATCACTAGGGGTGGGTATTTGAAACTTTTCAATTCATTTTCTTATCTTAGAAAGTCAAAAACATTCGTTCCGTTTAAATTAGTAAACAGATAAATTATATACAATAGCAGCACAAATGCATGTTACAAAAATTGTGTATAAACAGAAATTAAAGCAATATTTTGTCATTATGTATTAAATTTTTAAAAATAAGAAAAATAAATAAACAAACGATATTGCACATTTTTCATATCATACATACATATTTAAATTTGCGATGTTTTTTAGTGTTGTTTTATGAATGCATGCTTGTGCTGGCAATTGTTTAAATTAGAACGCATTCTATGTCTAGTAGGTCATCATAATTTTTATAAATTCGTTTATATATGTACATACGTATCTACTAACATTTACATGTATTATCAACACATGTATGATTTTTTTATATGTATTGATTATAAACATGTACATCCATATACATATGTACATACATATAAAAACATGCGTTTTTTAATCATTATTTTCCAATTAAATTTCAGAGGAAATTATTAAATGTTTAGCAGTTTTTACATACATATACCGTTAAATAGAGAATAATTTAAATAGCTTTTTTATTTACATACTTATTTATGTGACGAGCAGACACCAAAAAAAAAAAAAAACAAAGAGTTATCATTGAGTTATTAGCTAAAATTTATCATAACATTTTTAATTTGGCAATATAAAACAGTATTAGTAATTTTAATTTCAGTACTCTGAAAAAGTACATACTATTTGTAATTAATTATTAGTTATATAATAATAGCATAATATTATTATTTTGGAAGCGAAACAAACAGTTAATTTTCGTTCCTCTCAAAATGCCCACTGTAAAAATGTTAATAACACTCTTTGCATTGACAATAAAAAAGTATTTTGTAGAAATCAAAGACTCAATTTTACAAAATTCAATTGATTTCCGTATTTTATAATCAGTCAGTTTTCGACACAGCAGAACAAAAATAGGCACAGCCAAAGTAAATACATTTTTAAGGGCAGATTTTTATAAACATATTCAAATGTACTCTTAGTGGTACGAGTATATTTAAAATGTTTGAAAATACATGAATGAGGTATATTGCACTCTAAAACTAACAATATTTGTTTGCTACTAGTATACTTCTTAAATTAAAAATTAAATAATATTTACTATATTATAATAGTTATTCAATATTTTTTGTTATAACAATAAATTTATTGAATGCCTTTTGTTATTATTACAGATCCTCCCGTAATGTCAGAACAGCAGCAGAATGTTCATGTCCCGCAATATTTGCCAGACCCACGAGATGGTAGTATTTATCAATTGGGTGATATGGGTAGTTTGAAAAAATTACCCTACACTATACCGCAATTAGTGGCTAATGCACCATGTCGTTCGTCCGATGGCATCTTGTATTCGGGAAAAAAGAGTGATACATGGTTTATAGTCGATCCCAAATCGGGTAGACGTGAAAAAGTAGGCTTTGATGGTTCGGTAGATGGAGGTGATGGAGAACGTATTGGTTGGGCCACGTCAAGAGCTATCTACTTAGGTAGAACACAATACACGGTCATGATGTTTGACAGTTCGCAAAAGAATAAAAACACAAAGCCGTGGAATATAACATTTTTCGATTATAGTTCGATGGCCACCACACCGGATATATCAAAAGATTATGGTATGACAATAAAATTGTTAAAAGAAAATTGAAGTTCCAGTAACATGTTTTTTTTTGACAGAATATTTACACTTAACTACCACTTCTAATGGTAATATTTTGACTTTGGATCGTAAAAATGGCAAATTTTTATGGAAGAACGATTTAACCAGTCCAGTGGTAGCGGCTTTCCTCTTGGGCCCTGAAGGCTTGCTAAATGTGCCTTTTACCACGGTGTCTGATGAAGCTTTTCAAGCTATACTAGATGAATCAAAAGATGGCAATGTAAACACGGTTAAACTTTTGTAAGTTTCAAAAGCAATACTTTATTATTACAAATATTTATTATTATTATTATATATATGTATGTGACCAATTTTTTAGTCAATCTTTATACGTTGGAGAACATAGACATGGGTTGTATGCCTTGCCCTCATTAGTGGATAAAAATACACCACGTATTACCACAGCGCCGCCAATTAAATTATTAGACGGTCCTTATACGAATGTTGATCCCAATACAATTTATTTAAATGACGTATTTGATAATAGTGCTGGTATTTTGCTTGGCCACTATAATGTGCCCAACGATGTTAATTTACAAATATCTCCTACACCTGCTGTCACAAAAGATGATAGCAGCCATCAATTGGCCACGATCAATGCAGCTTTAAATGGTCCAGGTCTTTCTATACTCTCAACTGGCAATGAAAAACATTCAGCCGATATTAGTGTACAAACTGAACCGGTCATTGAATTGGAAATTGCATCAAAAATAATTAATAAAACATTTGGCCGCTTTGCTCTGAATAAAACCAAAGAAATTATCATTGATAATAGTAAACAAGTGCGATCGTTTTTCTATGAATGGTTCATAGATCATCCCAGCAATCAAGTACACGTTATATTGTGTATCATAATTGTTGTAATGATTTTAATGTTCTGGTACATGTACAGTTCCATGCGTGAGTTGAGAAATCAAAGTGAAAATGGCTCTAAAACTAATGGTTTCAGTGGCAGTCGGGGAAGTGGCAGCAGTAACATCAGTGCTCAAGATCTGGTCGATTTGGGTGATGGCCATATTAAAGTGGGCAAAATATCATTTAATTCCAACGAAGTGTTGGGTAAGGGTTGTGAAGGAACATTTGTATTCAAGGGTACTTTCGAAGAACGTTTTGTGGCGGTTAAACGTTTACTGCCAGAATGTTTCACATTTGCTGATCGCGAAGTGGCACTGTTGCGCGAGAGTGATGCGCATGAAAATGTGGTACGTTATTTTTGCACAGAACAAGATCGTCAGTTTCGTTATATTGCTGTGGAGCTGTGTGCCGCCACTCTACAAGACTATACAGAAGGTGAACGCTGCATGGAATTGCGAACACAAATATCGATGTGGGAGGTGATGAAACAGGCCGCTGCTGGATTGAATCATTTGCATTCATTGAATATAGGTAAGAATTTTCAATGTCAATATATTTTATTAAATTTATTTAAAATAAAAAAATAAGAGATCGAGCTATATTTACTTCACAAATTGACTTAATTTTGTCTCGTTTATTTCAGTTCACCGTGATATTAAACCTCAGAATGTATTATTGTCTTTGCCCGATGTAAATGGCGCTCTACGTGTTATGATCTCAGATTTTGGTCTATGTAAAAAACTCAATTATGGCAAAACAAGTTTTTCAAGGCGTTCAGGTGTTACTGGTACAGATGGTTGGATAGCGCCTGAAATGATGAGAGGTCAAAGAACAGTAAGTAGAAATTAAATATATATATGTAGAACTCAGGAGTGCCAAATTTTATTTAATTAAGGTTTTTGCAAACAAGTTTTTTTGTGGAATGAATTTGGAATTATGTTATAATCCGAAAACAATTAGCGATAATCTCGAAAAATAATAATATGTAGTTTAGTGTGCAAATGTGGTAAAACCCGACCCTTCTCATAATTTTTGTTTTGTTTTAAAAATAGTGCCCTTTTAATTGTTGGAACAATATTTCTGAACCTTAAAAAACATCACCATTATGAGTACAAAAATGGTAAACAAATGTTGATAATACGGCATAACAAACAAATTAAAAAAGTGAACTTAATACATTTGCATACTAAGTTAACGATGTCTAGATCAAGAACCCCATTTAAACTTTTATAAATTATGTTACATTAAAATAATATTGAATTTTTTTTATAGACAACTTCAGTAGACATATTTTCATTGGGCTGTGTTTACTATTATATCCTTAGCAAGGGACAGCACATTTTTGGAGATGCTCTAAAGAGACAAGCCAATATATTGGCCAATGATTTTAATATGAATCACATGAAGACCGAACGTAAAGAAGAATGTAGTAAAATTGTAAGTACTCGTCGTTATTAAAAAAAAAGATTAATTTATTTATTTATTTGGTGTATACAGATTTTAGCTGAACAACTTATCAGCGATATGATACATAAAGATCCACAATGCAGACCACCAGCTAGATGTATTGGCAACCATCCTATATTTTGGAATAATAAAAAAATCTTAGCTTTTCTACAGGATGTTAGTGATCGTGTTGAAAAATTGCAGTTTAATGTAGAGCCTTTAAAGTCACTAGAGAAAAATGGTAATATCGTCGTATTGGAAGATTGGAATTTACATTTGGATCCTATAATAACTGAGGACTTGCGCAAATTCCGTGGTTATATGGGAGCAAGTGTTAGAGACCTCTTAAGAGCCTTAAGAAATAAGGTAAGTTTTAGTAAACAAAATTCATGAAATTTCATTAATAACATTATTAACTTTTTTTAAATTTGTTTTTGATTTAGAAACATCATTACCATGAATTAACCATTGAAATGCAGTGTATACTTGGAAGCATTCCACATGAATTTACTAACTATTGGATTAGTAGATTTCCACATTTAATATCGCATGCCTATCATGCTTTTAGTATTTGCTCGAATGAGCCCATTTTCCAAACCTATTACAATTCCTCGTATCATTTTACTCGTCCCGAGTATTTTGATGCCGAAGATGATTTATATCCCACCATCTTTCAGAGAGATCCTAAACCTTTGCTAAAACAACAACAGCAACAACAAAGCACAAGTAATAGTCCTAAGAGAACATCACAAACTCCTTCACAGGCCCGTCCACGCAGGGGTACCTACAATTTCCGCAAGTCATGGGGCGATGAAGACTTAGCTGCATCGCAGAGTTTGCAGCGCAATTTTGATGGTTCCACAGAGACCGAGGACGATAAGCGTGATGTATTTGCTAATTTTAAATTTAGACGTTATGCTAAGACCTCTAATCGTAATTATAATAATACCAATAAAAAGGATAAAAATGTAACATGGACTTTAAATCCAACCACGACAACTAAAGATGAGTAGTTTCTAGGATTTTCTATCATAATTTAAAAAAACAAAATAAATCAGAAAAACTTACTTAAATTTAACGTGCAATTTTTCGTTATACATAATTGTTAAATTTGTTTATTCCAAAAATTTTAATTAGCTTTTCTATCCGTTTAGATAAAATTAATTGTCTGTTAACGCACCATTTTATTTAAACTTTAATATGGAATATTTTTGTAGCACCATTTAATTTCCTTTGGCATAAAATGTACTATTACTAAAATAATAATTTACTAGTTGTTAAGTTAATTGTTTAGTAATGAATATTTGTTAGTGAAATTGAACATCCTAACGAATCAATGTCTGTGATAAATAACTACTTTTTTTATATTTCATTTAAAAAAGTGTTTTAGTAATTGAAAAAGAATGTATGAATAGTTTTACAAATAAAAATAAAATATCAAATATATGAATGAAATTTATATACCCACAAGTTTATTACTTACCAAATTAATTTTGAGTTTTATAAACCATTTTTGTAAATTTCATTTTGAAATGAATGTTTTTATTATGTAAATAAATATAACGAAAAAATATAAATAAATAATAATAATAATAATAATGATTGATAATAAAATAAACCACAAACAAAAACACAACAAGAATTATTTTTTATAATTTTCACATATAGTAGTTATGTTTTCTTAATACAAAATTATTACGATCAGGGGCCAAATTACCGCATTCGTAATCGAATGAGCTATCGTATCGAAAAATGATTTCGATATCAAAATTATGATAAAATGTACTAAATAAGAAAATTACGATAAATTTTACTCGATATCGAATGCGGTAATTTGGCCCCAGTAAAGACTTAACAAATTAATTAACAAATAGGTAATTGATTAGCGATGACAAAAAATGCATAGATCTATCATAATTCCATTAACATAAATAGTTTTCCTTATTTAGATTACCACTTCCGAACTGGTCTTAAACACTTAAATTATTTGGTTTCTTTGTTTCATCCAGTAATTTTGGTGAATTTGTTTGTATTAAAACATTTAAAACTGTCAATAATCTATGTAGAATATTTTAGACGTATGTACATGTAACTATTGCCCCTATTGCGGTTCACAACTTTTTTAATAATTTGGTCGTCTTTCATAAATCGGTATTGCCATTCACAACTTAAATGTAGTAGAGTTAATGTAAAGTTAAAGTCGGGTTGACTGACAGACGACCAAACTTAGTTGAGTTGAGAACGGCAATAGGGGCATAAGTTTACACTATGTTTATATGTAGTAAGAAATAAAAAACGTTTTCAAGTATAGAACACGAGATTTATGATGAACTTTATCTCATTGTCTAATTTGGTTATTTTTGTGACCAATTTTATTGATCCAGTTTGTAATTTCTTTAAAGTCCCGATTCTTTGCATTATAAATGTGCATTTTTTAACAAAATTATGTTTACAACAGAATCTTTTAGATATGATATTCAAATTTTTATAAATTCTTAACATAATGATACATTATTTATTTAAATATGTGCAAGCATAAAACATAGAAGTTGTAGCGATACATACATATATACGAGTATAAGATTATGTTTGAAGTGTGTAAAATATTTTAAAAGCAAAATTTTAATTAAAGGGCAAGTAATTGATGAATTATATATAATTTTAAATGATTAAAGGGATTTGTTTCACTAATTTTTAATTAATTTGGATCTATGCAAATTATGAGCCTTTTCATAACAGTATACATACATATGTACATATGTAATTTTTATTTTATTAAAGGCTTATAAAATGAAATTTACACAAAAATGTTGTTTTTTAAACCTTTGATAAAATAAAAATGTTATTATGAAAAAATAATTGATGTGATTTAAATTTGGCCTTGTTAAAGCTTCTATCGTTTAGGAATTTAATTTTAATTTCTGTAATTTATCTATGTTGTTTCATTTCCTGTTTAACGCAGACTTTAAAAGCATCCCATCCTTCCGATTTGGCCACTGACTGCAAGTAAAAATTAAAATTGTTTAATTAAACATGTTTTATAGCTCAAAAACATAACTGACTTTTAATTATTAAATTTTAAATTTGTTTACGAAAAAAGCAAAAAAAGTACATTCAATCAAAAAAATTTTAAATAATTTATTTCACAACTGTTATAAAAATTTGAACAGTTTTCCTGATTATCTAGAATTTGTTATACTCTAAATGCGAAACCAGTTACGTTCTGGTCGTAATCGGTTTTTTTTAAAATCTATAAATAATAAACATGGCTTTTTTGATTATCAATTCTTAGATCGATTTTTTTTAATTAAACATTTTGTTTAGCTTTTTTATTAGTGTTGGCTTTTAATATTTTAAATATATATCGCACCTGTTCAACAAAACTCAAAATTTTGAAATTTTCACTTTTTATTAAAAAACGATTCATAATGATCTACTCTACCCTAGGGATGGACACTAAAAAAACATCGATGTTTTTTTGGATGCGATGCATCACAAACATACATCGATGTTGCATCGATATTTCATAAAATACATCGATGTTTTTCATACATCGATTGGTTTTTTTTTAATTATTTATTATTATATTTTCGAAAAATCTTAAATTTATTTTACATCTCCCAATACTTTTTTTCAATACTGTTTAGAAATTAAAGTTTACCAAGTCTTTCACCACTCAATCTGTTTCTTTGTTGAGTCCGATGTGCTCACCGGAACCGATGTTCCCACCATTGTGATTTATAATCTTTCCAAATATCCAACGGATTTTCGTTCAGTCTTTCAACAGGAGTCCTCAACTAAACTGAAAGTTCATCAGACAATATATCTTCAGTCTTGTTGCTTTTTCAATTTCTATGAACCAGTTTATAATGGCTAGTCCATAATGAAAAAGTATCCTCACTTTTATGGGATTTTTCTGAGTCAGATTCAATATCAAGAGTATTTTTCATTAATTCCTTGATCCTTGATACAGCATTGGCAACGGCTATTGCATCATTAAAGTGCATTTTTTTGAATCGAGGGTCTAAAATGTTAATATTCTGTTAAAGTCTTGAATAAATTTCACGCCTCTCTCAGAAGTACATATCATTTACAACAAATAATTCCTTACAAAATGTCCAACCTTCCTGAAATTCAAATGATGTTTCCCAAGTTGAAGAATCTAACTCTAGAAATTCCAGGGATAAACTAAACCGACAGAAGAAATTTTTAGTTTTCTCTGACACAAAATCAGAGAAGGAGTATTTTTTTTAAGCCTATTAAATTCGAATAGTGTTGTCCATTTATAAGTTTTACAGTTGGATCTTTAACTTTAAGCTTAAATCGAAAAAGGCTAGAGCTACTGTTTCCTCAGACAAATACTATAAACGGTTGCTCATTTTTTCAGAATTACTGCTGAGATTACTGAACTAGTTTCTGAATACTTTATAGCATCTTGACCAAAAGTTAAGTCTTGAAGAGGTGCGTCTATAGCATTTTTTTTATTTTATTTATTTATTTGCAAAAATCGCGTAATCCATTTGATTCATTTTTCGTAAGTGAGAATTGGTCACGGAAACCAAATATTTTTAAAGAGTATATGGCTTTTGACATCCAGCGTGCATGGCTAGTTGGACTAGGCGTTTGAAAGTTATACCGCTCTGCACCAAGAAAGATTAAGGCTAATTGAAGGAATTGTTTATAGTTTTCTTGGTTTTGAGATTTATCCAGTTGGTTATAACTACGGTGACCATTTTTGGGAAAGGAAAATACAGGACAAATACAAAATTATATTAAAAATGAAAAGACAAACAGATAAAATAATCATATAATATATGTATTATTATTATTATAAAATTAAGTAACAACAAAAACAAGTCTTCTTGACTAGAATAAAAAATTTTTATATATTATAATTTAAAAAAATAAATTTGGTTTTATAAACAGTCTTCTTGACTAAGGCTAACAAAAAAAATAGAAAAAAACTACATAAATGATAAATTTAGTTATGAAGTTTGATATTTTTCCACAGAATGGATTTTTTTTTAAACATTTGGATTTTTAATTAAAAATCCTTTAAATTCTGAGCAATTCATTTTAAAATTTCATTTTGTAATTAATAATGATCCTAAAGTATTTACTATTAATTGCGATTTTTCGGTGGTCCAAATATTATTCATTATTGAAAACACTCTCTCGATAGCAGCATTTGAAGCTGGTAGACATAGACAAAATTCAACAAGTATCAATATATTTTTATATGCAATCACATTTGTCTTAAAGTGATTAAAAATTTCAATCCATCTTTCATCTACTGATATATTTTTTACCCTCCATTCTTCTATTTTTTCATTATTTGCAAAATTTTTCACGCAGCTCACTTCATAAAATAAATCTTCATTATTTATTTTTAATTCATTTAGATAGGATAAAGTTTTTTCAATCTTGTCCCAAGATAACATATTTCGTAACAATATCCAGTCTAAAATTTCTACATCTCTAAAAGCTTTATCCCACTGATTTAGGTAATCAATGCATGTTTGGTAAAAATTTGTTATATGTTCTTTAGTTATTGTTTCATCAAAATCATTACTTTTCTGTAATTGGAGAATAATATTTTTGACGGTAAGGGGTAAAAACAGTTCCTTTTTCCGTTCGACCAATTTAAATTTTAAATCTTTTAAAATAGTTGAAGCCTCAGTCATTGAAATATTTTGTGATTCTACATTAAGAATAGCTTTATGAAATGTTGAAGCTTGGCTATATGCAAAAGATAACCATAATTCAGCACAAGGATGCATAAAAAAATTTCGTAATATTGTCGGACATTTTGGTTGAGACATAAAATATAATTTTAAAGCTTCAAATAGTTTTATGATTCTTTGCAAAGCTGCCATTAAAGTTAACCATTGAGTTTTGCTATGTCCTAGTAACTTTTTATATTCTATTTCAATATCTTCACATATTTCTTTGAAATTTTCAATTCTAACTGCCAGATTATAGGAAATTTCCCATATCCCAGTAAACAAATTTTTCACTTTTGGAAATGTAGGGAAAGTATACAGTTGGATTTTTATGATAATTTTGTATTAATGTTCGTGCAATATATATGCTAAAAAGAGGACATTTGCATATCATATTAGGAAATAAGGGACAATGTACTGTCCTGTATTTATAAAAAAATATCAAGGGACAGCATGTTAAAAAACAGGACTGTCCTGTAAAATACAGGACGGATGGTCACCGTAGTTATAACAAAGCATTTTGCAATTTTCTTGCTCAGCTGAACTTATTTGTAAACAAACAGTTGCATCTTCATTGTCACTTCTAAATAATTGCTTGTTCAAATTTGGCCATGATTTAGCAAATCTTTGGAATATTGAAAATTCTGGTGCATAGGTTGAATATAACTTTGTTTCAAAAACACTACGTAATATTATTTAAACACATGGTGACGGCAAGGTAGATTGTCTATCTATGTCTAAACGTCCAATTTTTTCACTCAAGAGGACTGCGGCACCTGTATTGATACCAGTATTTGTAGACGTTGTATCATATGACAAGCCGTTTACTTGGTCAATAATATTACACTTAACTAATCTTTCAAAAACTGCATCTGCAATATTTGCGCCAGTTGAGGATTCTACTTTCGGAGCCCCAAGAATCTTTGATGTGCCGTTGTAGCTTACCAAAACTGCAATGCGTTCAACTTTTTCGGATCCGATCAAATCATTCATGAACTTTCCATCAAAATGTGCTACTCTCTTCACTCTAATCAATACTTACTTAACAAATGGCAAAATGCAACTAAATCACGGTCTTAACAACAATGTTTGAGCGATAATGTACATATACAAAATTGTCATTCATACTACGGCGGGACTTTCCCGAACTTTATTCCATTTAGAACTCGGACAGTGACAAACAAAAAAAAAACATGTACACCGAGAATAGCATATAATGTTACAAGAATGTATGCCAGTAGTGAGTATATGCAAAAGAACCAAGTTTATATTATATTCTAGGGCAGAATATATGCCATATGAATGTGCATGACTTTTCGCAAAAGTGACAGAGATGCCCAAGTTTAGACGGCAATATAATAAGAACCATAAGAGGTATTGGACTAATTCTTACACCATGTGATGCGCAAGTAAGAGTAGTATAAAAACGTCGAATTTCATAACAATTGGAGGTAGCAAAAATATAATTTCTTAATTTTTTGTCGAATATTTTTTTAAAAATTACTCTAAAGAGGTATATTTAAGTCGTTTCCGGGTCCATTATTATTATTATTATTATCGGATTCTCTCCAGATTTGGGTTTTATACTTTCTTAATACAAAAGAAACAAGAATCTGCCCGGCGGTTCTGTATACAATTTGTCATTTCGATGCATCGAAAGAAAACATCGATGTTTTCCGATTGTTTAGAAACAAAAAAAAAAAAAAAACAGCGGATTATATCGATGTTTCGACACAATACATCGAGTGTTTTTAAAACATCGATGTTTTTTGTCCATCCTCACTCTACCACTGTAAAAATCTCCCATTATTTTGTCTACTCTTTCGCCATCTTCACGATGGCATAGTTCTTTTGTATAATATACCTTTAACATTAACATAAACAGTTTTTTGCCTCTACTGAAAAATAGAAAATTTTGAGTTACTACCCTTTTGTTGAACAGGTGCGTTATGTAATTTTGATAACAAGTATGAAACGATAAAAAGTCAATATTAGTTTAAGCTTACTTTTCAGAGGCAGATACAAATCAACTAGTTTTATGGACGTTGACAGCTTTAATTATTCTCAAATTGGAGAATTAGTCATTAGTCACGAATTTCGTATAAATAATATTGTGGAAAAAAATATTTACACTGTATTACATCGAATTAGTTTTTATTTCCAAGACTTTTGGTATTGAAAATCACCAAATTGGTCCAAAAATGTAAGAGATATAAAGAAAAAGTATAAATATGTCGTTTATTTGACATGACATTTTTGGTATTTTATGTCAGATACTATGGTATTGATAAAATTTATTTTAAATGATTTTTCAGCGACGTATTAACACAACTTAAAGTACGGGCACACTAGGCAAATATTTACTCAAAAAACGTAACCACTTATTTAGCACAAATTTGTTTGACATTGTTTACTCTTACAAGAGATTTGAGCGTTTTGTATTAATAGGGTTATGACTAAAGTAGCTAGTAAAACTATATAACTGATTATTTGCAGGAATTATTTGGGGTTGTATATACTATGCGTCCAATTTAGGCACTTCGGCTATTGCGAGGTAGATTACGACCAATCTACTGTTATATCATGAGAACACTTGCTATAAGAGACTGGGTCTACGGTTCAATATAGTCTAACAAGATGTTTGTTTTCATTTTTCTAAAAAAGGGATGTAAAGCATTAACAGTTGGGATTTCTGTTACATTTAGGTTAAATATAAAAAAACTAAGTAATTTTTCAATTTCCTAGTCTATTCACTATATTTGGAGTTAGAAAAGTTCTTTATCGACAACTCTGCTTTATCATGAGATTCATCTCCTAGTGCGCACACCGAACACTTGATCACTCTGATTTTTTTCAGTGTCGAAGTCTTGAAGTCTCGGCGTTATTCATTTATAGCAACATCGATCAGAAAAATGGGAGTACTGAATGAAGTTTCCCATTAAAATTCGAATAAATTATTAGAGAAAATTTTTATTTGCTTTGAGTTCATTAATTTAATAATTCAAAGCATACAATTGTAAAGTAATATTTCTAGACAAATGGCACACTGGAATGCATTTTTCGAATAAATAAATTCGAATAAATTTATCATCAATAAAGAATATAGATTGGTTCTAGGAGGTTGTTTGAATAAAAAGTGAATTATTTATGATAAATATATTATTTCGTTTGTAGCCATGCAAAAACAACTTCAACTTCATGATATAACTTTTCCAAAAGCTTTTGTCATGCCTGAAGTGATAATTTTATTTCTATTGTAATTTCTACCATTACATTATACTTTACTTTATAATTATAGAATGAGAATCTATTTTGATAAAACATTTACAGCCTTATGCAAAAAAAAAATTAAAGTAGACTTCAAATGTACTTTAAGAAAATTTTGTATGAAAATTTTGTCTAAAAGCACACTTCAAACCTAATTTATTTTTTTTGCATACGGCAGTTAGTTTATAGTTTACAAACGAACAAGCTTATTCTTATTACAACCGGGAATAGGGTTTTACGATCATAAATTATTTAAATATGGCATAACGGTATTAAACGCATCACGTATAAATTTATACAATTTTTAAGGATTTGTTATTATTCGATTGTAATTTAGTTCAAACCATTTTCAGCGAAGAGTTTGTAAATCGATGTGTATTTTAAACTAAAAAATTTGTTAAATTGTTAAATGAATAAATAAAACTAAATATTAGTTACAAAAACACGTACAAATTGTGATAAACATATAAACAAAAAACATATTGTACAAAGCCAATTAAAACAAAAACTTTTGAACATTTTTTAAATAATAATTTTATTAATTAGTATTTCCTTTAAAAAGTAATGAAGCATATATAAAAACTTAAATGTAAAGCCGATGCTGTACGAGTAGAAATTATAAATTTAAGAATATTAAATAAGCATCAAACTTAGTAATAATAAAAAATAAAAAAAATATATAATAGAGATAAAAAGTTTTAAAAAATATATTAGAAGTGTATATAAGAGAGATTATTTTGTATAAATAGAGAATTGAGTCATGGTCAGTTATAAAAAGAGATTATACATTAAACAAATGATAACGAGAACTAAAAATTAAAGCTTAAATGTTATTTATGGCTTATGTATTATGTCAAAATAATAATAAACGATTAATTAAGACAAGGCACAGCAATATTAGATTCGATGAAGTTAAAGAATATCACTGTCATAATAGAAATAATCTAAATTGCGACAGACACGCTTTCGCCACACATAAAACATTGGATATTCGGGTTCATCAAATTCATCTAATTCTTCATTATATTCAAGCACATGACCACTTACTTTAAAACCACGATGCAAACGCTCTTTCATAATGGCAATGAATTCCTTATAGGACAATAAACCATCACCATCCTGATCGAATATGGCAAATACGGTATCAATCAAATGTTTTGACAACGTATATCCTGTGCATATTTTAACAGCTCTAGAAAATTCGTCTGGAATTAAAAAAAAACATATATAAATATTAAACTATATTTAACATATTCACAGCATTATTACCTTGCGAAATAGCACGATCGGCCAAAGTGTACATACGCATAGCTATTGCAAAATCTTCCAGATTGTTAAGGAATCGACAAAAATCACGAAATTCGTCGAATGTTATACCCTGTTCATCCTTAACACGATCTAAAAGACGTTCCAAAAAACTATCATACTCATCCGTATCCAAGTAGGTATATCGTAATAATATTTTGGCAAAATCAACTTCGGTAATGGCTTTGTTGCCTTTGGAGAACTCAGTGAATTCCAATTCTAACACTTCTGTCTGAAGGTTGTCCATGAATTTATAGAAACCCTCATAATATAAATCCTGATTGCCTTTTTTACCAAACAAATGGGTCTGCAAAGTGGTGTCTACTTTATGTTTACGCTGTAAACCCTCTTCATCATCTATATAAGTGTCCTAAATTTTTGAAGGAATACCTTATTATAGCAAGACATATAAGTATTTAAAGAATCCAATATGGCGTTTTCTTTACAAAAAAAAAAATGTTGCTGTCTTACATGGGGCAATGGTACCACTCTCATAATTACAATAGAAAATAGAAGCATGTCTAAAATTTTGTCAATTTGAAGGAGGTATTCTTACATGATATTCCCAAAAAATGTGTTCTCGGGACATAATTAAAATAATGCTGAAGACGGGCAACATTGCTGTCAGAAAAGTAAACGCCATAAGTTTGTTAAAAGTACATATAATTCAATTCAAGCTTGTTAGTTAAATATACAATAAAAGGTTAGATTTGTTTATTAGTAAAAGCTGTTAATTATAAATACAGAAATGTCGAAAAAGTACATTAAATAGAGCAAGTACATAATTCTCAGCACAATTACTTTCAGCCTTAAATATATCTACATATGTATATTGTTTTTTAATTCAAGTTGTTTACTGTAATACTCAATTTGAACAATTTATTCTGATAATTTTCAAATCCATGTTTTTCTATCTTCCTTTTTGTAAATTCTTCCCTTAAAGCAGTGGATGTTACAAACGAAACATGTATTAGTAAATGTAATGTTGAAATATTGCATAAAACGAATTTTCTGATTGTCTATATCCCTCTGTGACTGGCGTGATTTTGTTCTCACAATTCCATTGACCAATATTTTCCAAATAGTGTTTCGTAAAATTTTTTAAACTATTTTTATTTCTTAGTCATAAGTGTAAGTAATTAAAAACGTATTAAATGCAGTTTCTTGACATATCAATAATTTGCAAATGACTTTTTTATGTTTGTTAGTGTCTGTTAGACTACCACGTCAGTCGCAGAAGGATATATACATACATATATTTGATGCAGCATCACGAATTTGTTTCCCTATTTATAATTTTAAATAGTCTCGTGTTGTGTACATCTGAATAGTCGACTTCTATAGCATTTTATTAATTTTCCCCTCTACTTCTCTGTTAGGATTCTTTAGATACCAAAACAAATCAAACAAATTTAATCAATTTCTGTAAAAAATTTGTAAATTTAAATTAATGTTTTATTTAACATTAATGAAAATTTAAGATCCATATTTTAATTCGTATACAAATCATTCTTTATTTTCTATATGTTTACGTTATAAAAACAACAAAAACATAAATATACTAAAATTCATAGCCAAAAAAATAGTTGTACAGAACAAAAAACTTAACGTAACTTGAAAAAAGATTAAAATATTTAGGTTTTAGTATTTTGTATGGTGGCATTTAGCTCTTTAACAGATAGAAATGTTCTTGGCACAGAATGGACTAGATTTTTTTGTAACTTCTTGGGCAATTGATCTTCAGATATCATTGAGAGCGTTTTTTAAGAATTCTTTGCCAGATATGTGGTAATCTTTTAATTTTGTTTTCATAAGGGTATCGACTCCTGTGTAGAACCTTAGGAAATAAAGAGTAGTTTGGAAACTAAAGGCTTGAAGATAAAGAGCGTGATAAATATTAAAAATCGTAAAAAAAATCCCTCAACAACTTTTCGAGTAGAATTGGAACCTGGGGCCAAATTACCGCATTCGATATCGAGTAAAATTTATCGTAATTTTCTTATTTGAGATTATGGCGATCTGGCGCCGTCCAATGTTTAAACTGCCAAGAATATAGATCATATTGTAAGTTGCCACCAGTTTGCGTTGCATGTGGTGAACTACATTGTTCATCTCATTGTTCATCTCAGTGTGATAAGTAGTAATTGTGGAGGAAATCATACTGCTAACTATAGAGGTTGCCAAGTATATTCTATTCTAAGTGTTACATGTACCGAACCTTCGAAACGTAACTTGCCCACAATATGAGGAGCCGACAACCAAAAATATATCCTACGCTAATGTTTTAAAAAGCATCCAAAATGCTCAGAACCCGTTACCCAATAATAATGTCAACATGAAGCCAAATAATCAAACTTTAGCGGGCTAGAGGCTACAGTGGAAACCCTTGTTCAATCGGTTAATAATTTTACGAATTCTATGAGTAACATGCTGCAGGAAATGCTTAAAATGCAATCCATGCTATTGCAAGCAGTACTTAATAGGCCATGAACTGTTTGAAAATATGTTTCTGGAACACAAACGGCATTCGCCAACATAAAAACGAACTTGAATATTTCCTAAAAACACATTTAACGTCTAAAAGTTTATTTAGCATAAATGGGTATCACGTGTACGATACTAAGGACCACAGAGGCAGATTAAACACTACTGAATGAGTGATCTTTGCGAAGATTATCTTTAAGCCACAACGATCTGTATCGAAGATTGTCATCGGAATATAGTGATTTCGTCTATATATTCACCCTCTAGATTTCAAATAACGGAAAGTCAATAGAAAATTTTTTTAAATCACTAGGCCACTGTTTTCTGGCAGCATACATTCTGGGGATCAAGACTGATTACTCCGAAATGTCGTGTTTTATTCGATACAATTTCTAACATGGGATTGAATGTAATTTCGAGCGGAAAACCTACTTACTGGCCTACTGACCCACAGAAGATAACAGATCTTATTGATTTTGGAGTAATAAAAAATATCCCGAGAGATGTAATTCACGTCGAATCTTCACCCACAACTGTTGTTATATCGAGCCCCCAGACAGTGTATCCCCGACTGGTAATTTACCGATGACAGGCACAATAATAAATTGGGTTAAATATAGAAAATACCTCTCTACACATTGTTCTGAAAACATACCGCTAAGAACACCAGAAAATATCGATTACTCTCTTATGATTTTGAATAATGATCTTAAACTGGCTGCCCAAACTCCCCGACTAACTAGATACAACAGAATATATTCTGCAGATGACGAACGCCTCTTAAACGAAAAAAGAAGAACTCGAAGAGAGTGGCAATTGCACAGATCGCCCCAACTCAAATTTAAGCTAAAAGATTGCCTAAAAAGACTTAAAGAGCTCGTGGAATATCGGAAAATTGAATCACTAAATAAGTACTTAGAAAGTCTGGACGCAACTCCGCAATCAGATTACTCACTATGGCGAGCCACTAAAAATGTTAAAAGACCTGTGTTATGTAAGCCCCCTTGCGAAACTTAAGTGGTGGTTGGGCAAGAAATGACACTGAAAAAGGCAATCTATTTGCTTATCATTTGAAGAAATTATTTACTCCAAACCCATCAAATGAATCAATTGACTTGCCACTAGTCACACACCATTTAGGAGCAACTGCACCCCTACGTTTTGAGATTCGAGAGAACGAAAAGGCTGTTGTTTATTTAAACTCTACTTCTTATTTTTAACGCTATATTACGTCATGAATATTATCCTCTGGTCACCATGATACTTAAGCCGGGAAAATATCACACAAAAGTAGAATCATATAGACCCATTAGCCTATTGTCAAATATATCGAAGCTATTCGAGAAAATGCTCATTAACAAGTTATGCCCGATTTTAAGTGAAAACAATTGTATTCCAAATGATCAATTTGGATTTAGAAGAAAACACAGTACTACCGAACAAGCCCATAGCCTTGTCAATGTTGTACAAAAACATTTGAAGAAAACAAATATTGTTCTGCTCTTTTCATCGACATTCCTTAAGCGTTTGATAAAGTAAACACACATAAGCTATTGGAAAGCTACTTAACTGGTCGAACATTTAAGCTTAAAGAAAGAGATTTCTTAAGCTCCGCACAACTTATTGAAGCAGGAGTACCTCAAGGAAGCATACTGGGACCCTTCTTATACTTTATATATATGTACGTCTGATATGCCAACAAACAATCGCACTTAGACATCTACATTTGCTGATGATACTGCTAAGAGAATAAAAGTTAATGAGCAGAAATGTACACACATAACTGACTCAAATGAAATTCAAATTAATCCAAACTAAATTCTAAGCTAGGTTTAGATTGCAAACTCTTGCTTTACAACTCAATCATAAAACCTATTTGGTGTTATGGAATCCAGCTATGGAGAACAGCCTCAGCTTCAAATGTAAACAGAATTCAAAGACGCCAAAACAAATTGCTACGAAAGATCACAAATGCCCTCTGGTATCTAAAAAATTCGAATATCCGTGCCTTTGGTAAAAACTGAGATCCACAAAAATGCAAAAGCTTGAAGTACACCCAAACCCATTAGCCCACAACATATTAAATAATAGTGGCTATATTCGACTAAGAAGAAGGGATACAGCGGATCTGAGCCGAAGAAAAGAAGGAAGAATGCCAACTTAATAAATAAGATAAACAATGGTCACACAATTTTTGTCCGGCTGGACTAATAATTAAATTTTTTTTTTAGATATAAGATTTGATATACATATTGTTAGTTAATTTTTTTTAATGAAGATTCAATAATTGAAAAGAAATATGAGCCCACAAATGCTCAATTGTATTTCAATCCGGGCTCTTTTTGAGGATGAAGCAAAACTTTGTGTTATAAAGCAACCATTCCTTCACGATGACGGCCGAATCATTATTTTGCATGAAAAAATTGTATCCCCAAAACCCATTTTTTGGGCGGATTGTGGCAAATTATTTTTCATAAATATGTTAAACCAATTCTATGAATATTAATTTTGTAATTATGTTATTTTTTGTTAAAGTTTTGTTTTTGTTCAGAAAAAAATCTACATGTATTTCAAAGCCGTGTTAAGCACTTTTATTTTGTGCATCAGACTCATAAAAACTGCAATATTCCTTTAAATTCTAACATCTTATCAAACTTAAAGGACTATTAAGTTGCACCTAGACATTTTCGACAAGCTACGACAAGCATAAAAAATAGAGAGAAAGCTTTAATAAGGTTATTATAGTAGAAAAAATAAAAATATTGTTTTGTTAAATAATTGCGTTAAAAGCAAATAATACCTCTTCACTATCTTCATCATCTTGTTCTTTTTTAATTTGTTGAGATTCCTCTTCGTTAGTTTGAGTTTTACCACGTTTATCTTTCCAAGCTCCACTAAAAATACGTTCCATCTGAGCACATTTACACACATTTGACAGGTAATATTAAGGAGGTGGTTTTGTTTAAAAGTTAGAAAGTACACAGTTAATAATGTTATATGGCACAAAAAGGATAATTTTTAAATGAAAAACAACTTAAACATAAATTAAAAACAAAATTAAAACAAGCCATAAATAATATAGTGTAATTTTACAAAATAAAAAAGTAAAGAGTAACAGAAAAATAAAAATAAAACAACTATTGAAAAAAAGGACCAAAGGTAGGATATTTTAGGTGACCTTAGTAACGAAATTTTACTTACAAAACGTTAATGTATGCTTTCGTTTATTTTTCATTAAAGAGTCCTTAGAAATGTAAAACAACAACAATTTTGCAGCTATTTGTGTAGAACAAAACAAAAGCGTTTTTAAGAAATTAAAACTAAAGGCAAAATAATAATGTATAGTACGAGAACTTATTCGATGAAATTTTTAATTTACATGCTGCTTTTTAAAAAGAAAATCTTAGACAATTTACAACTTTATACAAATCTTAGAAAATGTAAAAGAAATTTTAAGACTCATTATTTGCAACGTTATTACAATTTCAAATAAATGACTTTAAAAAGTAAAGCTTAAGGCAATGTGCAATTTGGAATTCATTTAAAACAAAATAAAATATCAACAAATTGTTTGCTGATAAATTAATAAAAATAATTCAACAAAACTAGTAACAGAACAGAAATAAACTCAAACAATTTAAATAAAGCGATAATGTAGTGACATACGTTCAACCTGTTTAACTTACAAATGTGTTTGTTATCTTTTTCTCTTTCTTTTTCTTGTAATACAATTCTTTGGCTTGTTCTTCGGTAGAAACTAAACGTTTTAGCTAAAGTTTTTCCAATATTGTAAATAAAATAATAATAAATTTAAATAATAGAAATAATATTATGACAATAAAAATAAATCTAAATGAATTGTTACAAAACCTATTCATAAATCCTGTAAGGTAAGCTGTATGTTTGATATTGTTTTTTTTTTTTTTCAAATAAAAAATACATAAATAATTTGTAATTATTATATGAAGGGATTGTAAATTAATGAAAAGTTGCTTATTTGAAAAACCGACAAGGACGCTTTATATGTATTAATAATTATTACAGCAGAACTCCATTACAACGAACTCCGTTTGGTCATTACAAATAGTTAAATATAGGCAAAGTTTGTAATAAGAAAATAGTTCGTTTTAATCGATTTGTGAAAGCAGTATGAAAATTATAAATTCATGCAAATTTCACTTTTAGACCCAGAAGTATTATTTTTTTTTCTAGAATTGCCGAATATTTTTACATGTTTTCGGGGGTATAAAATTATAGTCGTGATGTCGTTATAGCAGGTGTTTTTCGTTACTGTACCATACAATGATAATTTATATTCTATCTTAATTTTCCGAGCAGATCAACAGAGACTATAAACCCAGACCAGTTTCTCAGCGGGAATCGGACCAGCCACTCCCATAAACTTATAAAAATATCGATGCGTGTTGAGTTAATGTAGATAGAAAATTATAAAATATCTACGCTAGAAAATGTCCACAATTTAATTTTAATTATTAATCTTTGTAAATAACGTACAAAAGATTCGTATGTGCAAAACGAGCACGATACAGAGTTTCTCTTGACATAACAATACCGATATATATTTACTATGTCTAAAACTTATATAAGTATGTACCATCAAATTTTAACAATAGAATTGAATAATCTAAGATACAAAATCAATTACATCTAATCGCAATTATATGATCACGACTACCATTGCTTCTAAATAATATTATAGAAATAACTGCAATATCCTTTGCTGATAAAGGGTGTTTTTTAGATGTATAGACCATAAAGCTGACAACACTTTTTTAACTGGCGGCCATTTTGTCAGATGTCATGTGATTTACGTTTAATTTGGTTTGGCATTTCAACATGATTACACTGACGTCTAAACAACGCTTCCAAAATGTGAAAAATTTATTTTATAAATCATGGTTCTGTTCGAAATACTACGTCCCTTTTACGATCAACATAATCGTTCATCAGAGAAATTAATTCGATTAATTATGGAACGTTTTCGCACCACGTATACTCTAAATGATAACACGCATCCAGAGAGACGTCTCACAGTGCGTACAGAAGTCATTACTGCTGTAGAGCGTATCATAGAGAAAGAACCGAAGTCAATGGTGACCGCTATAGAGCCAAAATTACTGACTTTTTCGTTCATTAGTTTAACAATCAAAATGTGCAGGAGTTGTGGTTTCAACAAGACAGCACAACATATCACACAGCTCGTGCCACAATTGATTATCTTTCGAATGAAGTAAATCTCATGTTTCAATTAAAAAAAAAATCATCTTTGTTTTATTCCATTTCAAAGTTTTATACATCTAAAAAACGCCATTTATAAACGAAAATAACATTGCAGAAATATTCCTTACGTTCCACAGAATTTATGTTTACATTTTTGGAGCAGTAACTTTTAAGTTCTTTGATTATGAACAAACACTGCTCTTTTAGATTTGAATTTATGTTCTCAATATTTTTTTTATTGAAATCTACAATAAAAATGTCTACATAATCTTTGTCTATATAGGTAATCTAAATAAGTTCAGTGTTACATTTTATCGATAGCCGCGTTTCTTAGGTTTTCAAACTGAAAGAAAATAATTATTCATTCATGTCGATTTTTCAAATAATGCTTTACGAAAATAAAATAAAAATAATAATAATGCTTACAATGCGTCTAGTTTCTTCATCCAAATCATGTGAACGAAAAGAGCCACCCAAAATTTTTAAAATCTAAATAATATAAAAAACAATATAAAATAAAGAAAAAGAAAACGCATAGGAAAATTTAACGAAATAATAAAAAGTAATATTTAGTACTACATTCAAAAATTATTTTACCACTCTCACAATTGCTTCAATTAAACAAAACTATATATTCTGAAATAGTCACATAACTATTGAATGTAGTGCACAAATGTTAGTTTAAAAAAAAAACTATAAAAAATTACCACCAAAAATTCATTTTTGTCCACACGTTGATTACCATCAGTATCAAACATATTGAAGGCAATACGAAAACCAGATTTGGGTTCTAATAAGAAAAATTAGACATTTTAATAGAAAAATGCAAATGTTTGTGCTAACTAACGAGCTGTGAAAGTTTTTGTCTTTGGATTTCCGAAAGTGAAAGCTAAGAGCTTGCTAGTTAGCCTAAATATTGGCATTAAAAATAAGGCTATGAAATTTACTTACTAGTCAAAATTGATAAAAGAAACAAGTATTCCGTATAAGATATAATTCCTAAACAATTTATAGAAATGCTTTATATTAATATATGTAACATATTTTAAATTATACCTACTACAAATGAATAAACACTTACCTTTATCTCTCAGAGTTCTAAACAATTGATTTGAACCCTTCTTCAATGGCGGTGTCTCATCCTTAATCTTTGTTACTTCTTGATCGGTTAAAATACGACGTTTCAGACGTGCTTTTAGAACAATTAATAACAATTGCTATTAATTTAAATATACATACATATATATAAGAAATTATTTTTAAAGTACTCACGTCTTGGTTCCTGTTCAACGACAGAATCCAGAAAATCTTGTGGTGTCATATACAATTGTCCATCAAATTCCACCGAAGAGAATTTTATAAAACGTCGTTCACGTGCAGTGAGTTTTACGGAGGAAGAAAGTTCATCTCGCTATTTAAAGACAATTAGTAAAAACGATTTTCTAATATTATTTGATTTCATATTAGATTAGACTTTTTATAATAATTGGGTAAACACTAACGGTACGGTCACACATGTCAACTATTTGACGAAAAAGACATTTATTTTATTTGACGATGTGTGCTCTTACAAAAGATTTGTAAGGTTAAACATCGTCATAAAATTTGGTACGACAATTTAAGTGTGTATTCTGATTATGCTTGTCAAAATTCAACTTGATAGTCTTTTTTACAAAAGATTTGTGTTCATTTAAGTGATTTTTGGAAGTCGTCTTTGTATTGAGTTATGTTAAAATTGTGGACCGATGCAAACAAAATATTTTTTTGAGATTTCACTTGGCTTGAAACTTATTATTGCAGAATTTTGTTTAGATACGGCTTTTCTATAGACATTTATGTACCATAATACCATATTCCGGGAAGATATTTGTATTGGGGCTATGAGAAATCGTGGACCGATTCCTACCATTTTTAACAGGACTTGTCCATCTATAACATAATTAATGTGTCAAAATTAACGGCAAAAAATATCTGAAAATTATCGAGGTAGTCTGAAATTTTTATCTATGACTCAGATCATATTGGACGAATTTGCCCATTTGCAATACCAAACATTTCGGTGTATCAAAGTATGTTTGGTAAAAAATTCATTATTCTATGTCTTTTTACGATCTTTACGACTAATATTTCGGTGCGTTATAAAAGGAATGACAAACTTAATAATTACCGATACACCCCATCTTTTTGGTGGGGGTATAAAAAGAAGTATTAATTATAAGTTTTAGTGAATTTTGAAGCCAAAATCTGAATCTTAATTAATTAAATTACATATATTAATATTAAAAAATTTCTTCGACCAGTAAAGAATTCCTGTTCTTTTTTACATAATGATCTTTGAATTATTCTCACGGATATATAATTTAATCACGCAGTATTTATTCATTAACATTTTAAACAATAATAACAATACAACCAAGAAAATGTTAATAATAAATTAAGTTATAAAGTTAACAAATCATACATCAAAATAAACAAATTGACGTATAAATTAGCAGTTACAAATTACAAGCAAATAAAGAAATTTGATACAAATGTTAATTTTAATGGCGCCAAGTATCCATAACAAGATACAATAGACACAACCGTCAATATTGAAACCAGTGAGTGAACGAGTGCTTGTACAACCGCCATCCGATTGGCATTAAAATTGACTACTGCAAATTATAAATTTAAAAATAAAAAAAAAAAAAATTAAACACCCACCTGTGGCTCGCAATGATTAAATGTTAAACACACAAAAGATATTATTCGTATCAATGTAAGATTTTAGAAAATGGCATTATCAACAGTATAAATCACAAGTTCATTTTAATATTTGTATATTTATCCATACAATATCAAGAATATTTAATATTACAAGCGATATTTACGAGCATTTAAAAAATGGGAATAAGAAATGCAGAAAAAACTTAAACAGATAATATCTGTAGCAATAGTACTTTGTATAATAATGGTAGCTATAAACCACGAGAAGGTGGAGTTTAATGCAAAACACTTTAATTCCAGACTTCTTGTGTTTAGGGTACAATTGTGACAATGTCTTTTTGTTATTTTTATGGCATGTTTTAATAATGTTCGTACAATTGAAATGACTGACAACATAAATACAATAAATTTTAAAATATTTCATGACACAATTCCATGATGTATGACTTTGCGATTGAATTGTAGGTGGCAAATGCTGCATGATTGTTGTTTGTTGGATCGCTTTTTAATTTTATACATTTTGCCAGTAGCTGTGAAAAGGATGATGTCAGTTTTATTAAAGTTTTACGTATATTTAGAATTATCCGACTGAATATCTGTTGCAAATGATGTTGTTTTCTTATCTTTTATCTGGGATCGCATATAAAAATGTGATATCATGTTTATTAACCACAGAGATAAGTGAAGTAGGTGGCAAGCGATATTTAAAAATCGCACAAGATATTCATTCATTCATGTCTTTTTTTTTAATCAGAATATTGAATGTAAGTTTGTTTAATGAGCCTTTAGGTTTGAAGAAGGTACCCTTGTTAAATTTAAAATGCTCAATATATATTGAATTTATATCAGTTTTACTTTATATACTCCGAGCTGACGCCCTGACGGCTCTGATCGTTAAATATTTTATGCTTAGAATTTATTCTTAAGGATAAATAAGAAATTAAATCAAATTAAGTATATCGGTTTTATTGATGCGCTCGTTATTGTTAGTTGTCGTTATTTTCTACATCGATATCAATACCAAAAAACTTGTGCTACTCTATTGGTCTATTAATTCATTGGACGAATTGACAATCCTGAGCGCAATCTGGACAAGAATTGGGGAAGTCGTGTTTATGAATGTCTTTCGAATCTGCCAATGTATTCTGCATATAGCTCTGTATCTTCCCTTTCTCTAGGCATAACACATCGAATGTGACCACATTGGATTAACGCAATTAACAACTTACCGACCAAGCGTCACGCCAACAAGGTTTTATTTTATTTGTGCATTAGCTTCTTCATCCAAATGGTGAAGATACTTCGTTGCGGAAAGTTACATATGTGTGTATTTCACTGAGATAGCCATTTACTAGAGCTCCTAGGTCATCAAGGTTGCGGTCTGTCGTTATAATAGTGCAATCCGAAAACCGAATTTAAGATAACTGACAATCCTTGTAGAAGTACCGGGAAATCTTTGAATTTTAAAATTTCAACTCTGGGAACGATACTTCACGATCCATCTCTTTTTGTTATTGAGCATTGTGGAGTGCAGATTTTCTTCACATGAAGGAAACTTTCGGAAGATTAAGCTTATGCTGGGATTTCCCAAGTTAAAAGCAATTTTCTGTCAGTACCTTTCTCGGCAATGTGATTTAACAACAGTAATGATACACTTAGGTAGTAAATAGCCTTATATTTTTAATGTCTTACCTACATACATATATGTTTGAGATATTATTATGTTCAATATTTCCTGAATTTAAAATCCGGAAATATGACATTAGACAGATAATTGTGACAAGAAATCAACTTTTTCTACACGGTTAGAACTAACCAATTTCTATATCTTTGTTTGATTAGTTCAAATTATTACTTAAGGAAACCATCATTAATGAAAATAATTATATTAAAGTCAGATAATGTAGAAATAAAAAACAGTTCAAATCTCTGTGTGTTCTTGTTTGCCTTCGGTTTTTTTATTCAAAAACCTGGTGTTCATTTAGGTTTTATTGTTATAATATATGTATATTTGTATTTAATTTGAAATACAATATCTTCAAAGTATCATGAGTTATTAGTTGAACCAAGTGACATTCATTCACAGACATATGTACACACTCATGCCGTACACCACACACACGAAAAACAAAATAAAAAGACCATCAGACAGACGTACAACAATCACCGCTAAATAAGATTTTGTCATTCAGATAAGTTACAATGAACTGTTTGTTGGCTGTTTTAGCTCATTGTTGTCAACTTATATTTTTATATTAATTTTTTCATTTTATTAGCCCATTATGTATATATCTATTTTGTAGTTGTTTTAGATCGTGCTGGTGTCTGTCTCATCATATTTATAAACGTTCACCTGGTTCTTCGCTTTTTTCTCTTCTTGTCAGGTGATCATATGATTATGATGATTATGAAATTGGGATCGTCCATTTCAAAGCAGTACTCGTTCATTCATTTACTCATATGCGTGAGTGAGTTAGTGAATGGGTGCTGGTGAATTTGTCGGTTGGACAAATTGCTACAAGTATTATGATCTTATGTAAAAAAAAACTATTTCTTTTGAACTGCATGTTTGGGAATGTAATATTGTTTCTTATTTCTTTGAAAATAGAAGAAGCAATATAGATTTGTTTAAAGGGACTTAATTTGAATAAAACTTCAAAAAACTTATTTATGTATGTATATATAATGACACCCTTGGCAGGGCAGAAAATGCATTCCAATGTGCCAATTGTCTAAAAACATTACTTTACAATGGCATAATTTGAATTAAAAATTTGTGTACGATTCGAGGATTGTTATCCTGGTAAAATCGAAAATCCGATTTTATATCATACAGGTTCTCTGCGCTTTCCAACAAATTGTCCTTCAAAATCTGAAGGTACTTAAACATAAGGACCAGTGATATGGACCTAAATGAGCTGTATACTTTACGGCCGCCTGCTTACTTAAACTTGTCCAGCTAACATACAGGCCCATACCATGACAATGTTGCGTTAAGGGTTTTTTGTTGAGTTCTGTGTTTGTTTTCCGCGAAACATACGACATGCCATCTGAACCGAATATCTTAAATTTAGATTCATCAGTGTAGATGACCGAATTAGAAAATGCGAAATTTAGCCTACAAAGTCTGTTCTTCGGGTTTATAAACAGTTTCTTGCAACTCGGCCATTAAAATCATGTTGCCGCAAGACAAGACGAACAGTTTCAACGCAACATTGTTTGCCCAGATTAGCTTCAATTTCGGAGGCCAGTTGTGAAGCTTATAGCTCATCATACTAATTGAAAATTTTAATTGGTGCCTTTCTGCCTTTACTATGAACTCAATTTACATGGATGAAGCGCTCAATGATTTTTTGGACTATGGAAGCTTTAGTGTTAACCATTTCTGCAATATTTCCTATGAGTGGCCATTTTGGAAATGTTTTAAAACCAATTCGCTGTACGCGGACTCATTTGACAATTTAAAATAACACTGTAGCTTAATTGGTTAGCGCTAGGGTGTCCAGACGTCACGCTTTTGGCGTGATTGTCACACTTTTGAAATCTTCTTGGCGTGTCACGCTTTATTTTCAAAAATCACGCCAGAGCTAGACGAGATGGATCACAATTTTATAATTATATTTTTAAATCACCGTTCAAACAGAAACAATTTCTAAAATGTTGTTAGTTAATTTATATACAATGATTTAGCTGTCGCGTCGAGTATGCTAGCGTTAAATCGCGTCGCGTCGTTTCTGTCCAAGCGGTAACGTCCCTACAAGAACAGTGTCGGTCATTTTATAGGTAAAATGACTGTCACTGTGAGAGATATATCCATCAAAGTTTCTATCAAGTTATTAAAGGCAATATAAACAAAATGATAGAGACTTTTGTGCATCGGCGTAGCTAGGCCTTTTTCCTGGGGGGATCTTTTTTGAACACTTTTTAGTAAAAGCTATGGAAAATTGTTCAAATAAAAAAATGCAATAAAAGAATAAAAATTCTGGGGGTGGCTAAATTTTTTCTGGGGGGGGGCTTAGCCTCCCCCAGACCGGGCTATCTACGCCGATGCTTTTGTGTTCCTTTTACTTAATTTTTGTCTCTCCCTAACACATGTTGCATACAGTAAACATAAGGCCCAACTATAATATGCATAAGCAAGATTAAGCAAATTGCAAAAGTTAACGAAAAGGCTGTCAAATGCATAACCAGTTCCGAGTTAACTTTCAGGTGGCTACAATTACTTTGAAACTTTTTGTCCACAGTTGCTCATTTATGCTTAAAAAAATGTTTTTATTTTAACAAAAAGCCATTAAATGACTATATTTTATAAATATTATTATATTATTTTATAATTAAAAGAAAACTTCGTACCCGAAACGCATAATTTTTCCTTTTTTTTTAATTTATCGGCAAAAGTACTAAAATGTACAGCTGTGGCAGCACTACATTGTAAATAATAATAAACGTTTACATACGTTTTGTTAATTTTCGTATTGTGTTTGCAAAAATGGAGAAAAAACTTAAAAATTTTAATAATATAAAAATATTAAAGTTAGCGCTTGAAGGGTTGTGCACATTAAAAGAAATAAGTGAACTACACTGTAAAAGAAGAAGACGCTCTTGTTCTGTCAGAGAAATAACCGCGACAGAAAGACATTTTTGTTAAAATAAAAAGGGTCCCTTTTATTGTAAAGGCACTTATTTTTTCCGCATTTTCTATTAAATTTAAAATAAATATATTTTCTTCCATTTTGTTCAAAACACAAACAAACAACAACAAACAGCTGATTCCGTACAGAATGTGCGATCAGTTTCGCTTTTTGCTTAAGCAAATGACAGTTGAAAAACTTAACGAAAAGTTTCGTTAAGTACATTATAGTTTGCCACATACAATTTATATGTGTTCGCACGTTTGCTTAAGCTAGCATATGCATATTATAGTTGGGCCTATAAGTTCTTTCACACTGCTGTGTTAGTGCAAAATTGTTTATGGGTTAGTTTCGGTCGCACATTTCGTGCAGGGGTATTTTCGTTAATTTTTTTTTTCAGTTTACTTGTCTTTCCAGTGGGGCCAGATCTAAAAATATTTTAAGAGCATTAAGTTTTATATATTCAATTCCACATGCCAATGCTTCTTCCGAAAGAATTTTCAGTTTGATGTGGAATTCTTGGAGAAAAGAGAGAAGCCGAATGCATTTAAAAACAGTGGAAGCAGAGCTCATAATAAAACAAAATTTCTGAATGAGCTGCACTGAATTCAAAAAATATTTAAACACCGAAGAAGGGATTTTACTTTTGAAAAAAGTGAAATTAAGTGATAAATATCTTTAGTTTAATTATAAATGTTCCTTTATTATTTTTAGTTATTTGTGATTCGAAATTTGATCATTAAGCTGATAATTATTAGTTTTCTTTTCTATCCATCATAACTAATATTTATCACAGCGCCCTCTTTCGGTGGTATAGCATTTAAACGCCACCGACGTAAAATAATTAAATAAAGGCTATAAAATAAAGCTTTAACATTAATGCGCCTACTCACCACCAGAGGCGCTGAAATTATGCACTAAAAACAAACATAATGCGCAATTGCAGCGTTTCCATTTGTCAAGTTTTTCCTTTTTTTTGCAAGTTTTTGAGATGCGAAAAAGTTTTCAAGTTTTATTCTAAAAAAAAAAAGTTTTTTGGAAATTTATAATTTATTTATAAGTTTAATTTAGTTTATAAAACAAATTATTTTCACCATTAACAAAACAATGCTTTTCTACTATGCTGCATTACGTTAGTAATTTAACGATATTATACCTTTTTAATCCATTTAATGTCATATAAATATTTCTAAAATGTTAACAGTTTACAACACAAATATACTCTTTATTTTGTACATACGCGTACATATCGTCCTCTCAATATAACAATAGCGTATAATTTTTTGGGGTATTGAGAAAGGAGAGTTTATAGTTTTTGTCAAATCGGAGTTCACAATATTGCGGTAAATAAAAATGCTTCATATTGTTCCTTGTCTTTAAATTGGCCAATTTTTTTTTTATTTTTCGCATCCTTTAAGACCACAATTCTCTCATTCAAAGCGGAAGTCCTCAATATAGGCTAGTTTATTTTTTAAGGAATTCGTATGATGTATCAGATACACTATTTTATTTTGTATGTTATACACTCTTTTATTCAATAATTTTACGGTATTTTTATTAAAATATTTGATCTCAAAAATATCAATTTGCAACATTATAAAACAGTGATTAATTCATAGTTTTGTTAATAAAGTGGCACATATTCATTACTTTCCAATTTGTGTTATTATAAACCAAATATTATGACAAATTAAGGTATACATTGCGTAAATCAAAAATAACTAGAAATTCATTCGTCTTCTTTCTCTTCCTCTGCTACATCTGGCTCATCTAAACAATTTCACTTCTTTCCACCTTGTAAGTTAAAAAAAATTACTGCGAGCCACGAGGAATTACATTATTTTTGCACAATTTTTGGTCGGAATGAAACTATTTCTTAAACATAGTGTATATTATTATAAGCTATTTTATGAGTTAAAGTTTTCATAAATTGTATTTTTTTTCTTGGAAGTAGAATTTAACGAAATTTTGACCAGACATAAAATCAATGATGGAGATTTTAAATATGCAATAAAAAATAATACTCAAGTAAATATGTAAAAATAAAAGTTGTTTCGTTTTCAATAAAATTGGGGTTTGAAATTTTAATATGTACTTAAAAAAAGTTACGAAGTGAAACTAAATCGTTTTCAATTCCACATGGACAATTCCACGGGGTTCTAGAAAACGAGGTAAAACTTTTAACTACGATGAACGAAACTAAAAGTTATATTTTACTTTTCAAATCATTTTCACAAAATTTAGAACACAAAATTAATGAAAATTTCACTTCGACTTCATTTTACAAATGTAGAACCCAGGTGACTATAATACCATTCGCTGAAGAAAATTTGTCGCTACTATGGAATTTTATGCACGACAATTGATCACGACTTCTGAAACTGGAAAATTATTAGGAATAATAAAAAAGTGGTGAATGTTTTAACCCTCCATTGAGTGAGAAGGTTCATGGGGATCTTTTTTATTTTCAAACTGCAATTACTCCTTGATGGTTCTTGAAAACTATACCCGACGGCCACATGTATTCCAAGAAAATTTTATCTAGAATCTAAAAAATGAATAAGACAAACAGTTTAGTTTCTATTGAGATTTAATAAACTTTTCATCCCGTTTTAAATTTTTGTTACCTGCTTTATGTTTAAACACATCACAAACGTGTTCTTTGAATTTTAGTTACTTTTTGTTTTTTTTAAATAAAAGTTAAATTAAATAATTAAAAAAAAATTAAATTTTATTATATGTACTTATAATTAGTAAATAATAATAATAAAAATCAAAAAATACCGTTTTCATATAAAATTCTATACAAATAGAAATATGTCCCTGTGGACCTTGTACTTTGTATAATTACAACGGATGATTCACCCAACGAAGGTTAATTATTTGTCCTACCCCATTAACGATTTTTTTATAGATTTATGATCCCGTTTTGAGGGGCGCAATTAAAAGCAGACAGGCTTCAGAATTAAAAAGTGAAAAAATTGTCATCTTTATAGGTATAAATAGAATATAAATTGAATATTGGAATTGAATAGTTCATGGTGCAACTATACAAGGTGCGTGCAAATCGACAACAAATACAACATTATTACTTTTGACATAAGTAAATTGTAAACAAAGTCAGTCCGCTGTGCTATTGCACGCACCTTGTATAGTTACACCATGGGATAGTTTTTATTGGGTATTAATACCCATTTTTTCACATATTTGAAAGAAAATAATGTCGTCATATTTTCTATATTATAATCTTGTGATTCATCTTTAGTAGTTGAACTTGAAAAAAACTATTAATTATATATTGTTTTATACTACGTTTAATTAAATAGAGTTACAACGAAAACAAAAATATAATTAATTTGTGTAAAATTATTGATTAACATATATATATACATATATATAAATTGAAAATATAGATAAATATATAGGTATCCCTCGATTTACGTAGTACTTTATTCGCGCGGTTTCGATATAACGCCATTTAATAATAGTGACCGTTTTTCTGTATAACGCGCTTTTTTACGCGTTTTTAGTATACCGCGATTTTAAAATAGTGGCAACCCTCAAATTGCGCGCATTTCACCATTATCTAGAACATTTAAAGGGTGTCCCAACTATAACGCAATTTTTAAATTTGGTGCTATTCGAAGTGTAATTGTTTGACATTTGAACAATTACTATTATTTGCTAGTAGAAGGTACGAGGTTAGTAAAAATGGAGCGCTACACGAATGAACAACGCATTCTCATTGTGAAATTGTTTTACCAAAATGGTGAAAGTTTTGCGGCTACAGTTCGCAAACTGCGATCAGTTTGGGGTCACAAAAATGCTCCAAAAGAGTCAACTGTAAAGAGATTAATGGATAAATTTGCCGAAACTGGGTCTGTTAGTGATGTAAAGACAACAACGCGCCTTCGACCAGGTCGATCGACCGAAAGTATCGCAGCTGTACGTGATGATGTCGCTCAAATTCCATCAACCTCAATTCGACACTGAGCTCAGCAAATTTGTGTCTCCAAATCCACTATGCAGTGAATTTTGACGAAAGATTAAGATGCAAATCTTTCATACAAAGTTCAATTGACTCAGGAACTGAAGCCAGCTGACCATGGACAGCGAAGGGAGTTCGTTAATTGGGTATTGGAGAGACAATATGAAAATGCTGACTTTGCCGATAAAATCGTCTTCAGTGACGATGCCCATTTCCATCTTGATGGCTTCGTCAATAGGCAGAATTGTCGCATTTGGGGTGAGGAAAATCCTCTAGTGATTCACGAGAAGCAAATGCATCCTCAACGTGTCACTTTGGGCTGGAGGAATCATTGGACCTTTTTTTATGAAAATGAGGCAGGTCAAGCGCAAACAGTCAATGGTGTTCCGTATCGTGAAATGATAACCAGTTTTTTCTTGCCTAGAATTGGAAAAATGAATGTGGAAGGCATGTGGTTTCAACAAGACGGCGCCACATGTCATACAGCCAGAGAAACAAGTCAATTGCTGCATCAGTCATTTCCCGGTCGTGTTATTTCGCGTTTTAGAGACCAGAATTGGCCGCCTAGGTCGTGCGATTTAACACATTTAGATTTTTTTCTTTGGGGTTTATTGAAGTCGATGGTTTACGCGAATAAGCCGACGACGACTCAAGCCTTAAAAGAGGAAATCGGAAGCTGCATTAATGAAATACCGCAGCATTTATGCAAAAATGTCATTGAAAATTTCATTAAAAGATCGTGTGTGTGCCAGCAAAGCCGCAGCGGCCATCTGCACGATATCTTGTTCCATACATAACCTCATTCTGTCTACGTTACGAAATAATAAATTTTCACGATTTTTTTTTAAATATCTGTGTTTAATTTAAAATTTAAAAATTGCGTTCTAGTTGGGACACCCTTAAGAACAAAATTTTTATTTTTTTTCAAATAATATTTTGTTATATCTACTGAAAAGTACAAATAAAATAAATTTAATTCAAATTATATTATACTAATAAGAATTTTTTTAATACGGATTTTCGGTCCTAAATTTAAATTTTGTATATAGCTAGTGTTTCAATTTACGCGGTTTATTATATTTCTGGTCCTAAAACAGAATTTTGTATTGATAAATAATCTTTATTTACGCGGATTTTATTCGGTCCCAACGTACCGCGTAAATCGAGGGATACCTGTATATGTACATTATTGCGTAGAGGCGAGCATTAATATTTCATGTTTTAGCATAGTGTTGCCATTTTATCACTTTCAGTGCTAGATTTAGTTTTGTTTCTCGAAAATGCATTGAAATTTTTAAAAATTATGCTAAATGCTTTTTAGCATAATTTGCTTGATAAATTTTTTTTTTTTTACTATTTTACCCAAAAAAATACTTTTGGAGATATAAAAAATAACTTTTAATAATATTTCAACTAAATTTCTTTCGGTGTGATAAGTATATGAACACGGAAATTTTTGAATTAATATATGAAATGTAATCTATTAAAACAAGTCAACAATTGTTGTGAACAAAATTAGAAAAAACTATAATTTATATTTGTAACATTTGAAATAAATATTGTATTGTTACATTGAAAAAATGTAGCACTTTTTTTTCTTCTGTAGAACATTTTAGCACTTGGGGTTTTCAAGTTTTAGCATATTTTGAAATTCATTTTCTGGCAACATTGATAATAAACAAAATGTAAACAAAAACAGCTTTTGATAACAAAGAAAATCACGGAGTTAACATTAAGAGAATTTTTCTTCTCTTCAGAAAAAATAACGTAAAAAATAACAAATAACGTAAGTAATGTGTCAAAACATTGCTAATAATAGATAAAAGAAATCACTTTTCAAGACATTATAAAAATATTGACTTTTCACCGAATTCCTTAACACAAGTCATCTTTTTTCTATAAGAATTATTATTTCTATCATTTCGTATAGTCAATTTATTTTAGTGTAAATTTTTTAGAATTAGCTGATGCATTTTAATTACCTTCATGCGTTTAATATTAAATGCTTGAACAGTATTCGTTTTGGTTTTAACTAAATTTGCACACACAAATGCTGTTACACCGCCACCAACTATTAATAAATATTTCACATAATTTTGCCGATTTTCTGCAGTAAAACGGAAATTACTATAATTTCTTTGCAATGGCTTTAGATTTTTTGTTAAATTTACTAAACTTTTTGTCACAAATAACCTATTGCAAACGTTCGTCGCCATTTCGAAAGAGAAACTGAAGATAAAAACACAAAGATGACTAAACAAAACCAAAAGCAAAAGTATGACAAACAGGGATGGAAAATATCTTTGGATTTTTGTAATACTTGTTTATAATAAATAGAATGTACTTTTTAGAACCAATGGTACCATTTCTAATATTTATTAAATAGTAATAAAACTTAGGGCAACATTTGTAACATGTCCTCATTAAACGATTGTTTAAAACAAGTTTGAAAAAATAGTCGATCTCTGATGGAAATTGAGCTTTTTGTACTGATTTTTCAATAAAAGGAGAAGTAAACAATATTTCATTTAATTGAATTGCTTTAAAAATCAAACACATAGAAATACAAAAAGACTTCTAAAAGAATCAATAAAAAAATTATCATGCTGCTACCAAATAATGTATTATCGAATGATTTTTATTTACGGTAATGCAGCTGGAAATTAAACAACTTCCACTTTTAAAGAGAAAAATCTAAAGCACGATTCATAATAATAGGTTGCCTGTAAATGATCTTCATTCAAATAAAACATATTTAGAACAGTTTATAGAACCTATGACTTATGATATGCCTCCTAATGTCACACCAATTTAAATATGTTAAAAATTTAAACCAGATTTTTTTCAATTTGCAAAATAAGCATATCTAGTTTTAAATAGACTTCTGAATCTATAAGAACATTATTTTAGTTTATTTTAACGATTATTTATAACATTCGTATTTCTGTAGATCGGGATATTTGCGAAAAATTAACCCTAATAAAAATATGTACATATACATATGTATGTATGTATATATACTTGAATTCTCCGAATGGATGCTTTTCCAAAATGACTGGATTTATTAATTTAATAATGTATTGAAAAAAAAATAAAAGATTGATTAACTTCTAAAGTTTTTGAGATCCTTATTTAAATTTTCGTTTTTGGATTTAGCCGCAATATCATTTAAAGTGGAATAATAATTTAAAAGATCCCTCTTGTTCAATAATTCAGCCCATAGCTTCTCTTTATCTTTTACATCTGGAATATCAATTTTTTATGCAGCAATATTTAAAACTTGTACCTAATGACTCGTGGTTGTACCATGATACGAACTGAGTCTAAGAATGTGTCCAAAAAAAGTACAATTTTACCATGTTTGCCAACACTGATGACGAATAATAGAACAAAAAACAACTGTATAAAAGAAAAGCAACGTATCAATATTAAGAGAATTTATTCTTCTCTTTAGTAGCAACATAACGTAAAATATAAAAAAGCACAAATTACGTAATAAAAAGGCACAACTGACCAGTGTGACCATTTTGGTTTATTTGCAGCTAGATCGATTTGGCATTTTTTTTTACCATTTTTTAATAATTTGTTTAGCATTTTTCAGCTTCCATTTATTTTTCATTTTTACCCCTGTTACAATTAAAATTAAAATATACCTACACCATATTTACAATGGCAAAAATTAACTTCATACGAGTGGCAAAATCAGAACTCAACTATTGAGTTTTGGATACAAGTTTATGAATACAGGAATGCTGTAAATGAAAATCCCTTCAAGGAATTATCCGATTTTGTTATGAAATATTTAGTTTTGTTATTTAATAATGCAGAAGTTGAACGTGTATTTAGCGGAATGAATTTTTTAAAAATAAAATAAAAAATAGAATGATATTACATACAATGAATTCACTCCTCTATATGAGATATGGATTGAAAAGATTGAATAAATGCTGCCAAAGTTTTCAAAAACCTAAAGAATTAATCCAAAAATGTGATATAAATACATATAATATTATAAAAGAGCCCTCAGAAAGTGAAGAATACACTTTTGATGAAGTATCTAATATGTAGCCAAAAGTTGTTATTTTTGTTTAAACTAATTTATTTGTGAAGTAAATACAAATGCTATTAAATAGCAAATAGTTTTTGTTTTTTTATTTTTTTATGACATTTTAGAACAGGAGTGCCCAAGCCCTATACTCTTGGTGCTCTTTTGTATTTGTAAAAACTCTTAGCTATAGTATTAAAATCCAGGAATGTCACTTTCAAGAAATTAGCCGATTATGGGGCATTCCATATCAAAGTAAAAAATTTCAAAAAGGTTGTTGTTGAATAACTCTTTCAAATTGAGCAGTTTACGCATTTTAAAAGCGGTTTTCAATAGCCCCCAACTAAAGCTGGGAATAAAATAAAGATGGGGGCTACTGAAATCTGCTTTCAAAATTTGTAAACCGCTCAATTTGAAAGATTTACAGAGCAACAACCTTTTTTATTTTTTTACTCTAAAATGGAATGCCCTATAAACGCATAATTTTTCGAAAGTGACAGTTGTGAATTTCAATAGCCCTAGTTACAGGCTATTGAAATACGTTTTCAAAATTCAAAAACCGCTAAAATAACTGGAAATATTCAAATGAAACTTAATATTTTAGGTTTGATTTGAAACCTTATTTTTTTAAAAAATACTAAAATTTATAACGTAGGCACCACAAAATTAGGTTCCTGAGTGGATTCTCTGTCCGTGGTTCTTTAAAATTCGTTTAAAATTAACTTGTTGGTAATAAGCGAAACTTTGCTATATTTTTGTCTTTGTTTTGTTTACATTTTTTGTTGTGGTTTTACATGCACGTGTATTTTTTTAAATGATTCCAACAACAACATATATACATGCACGTGGCATATGAAAATAATGTTAATGTTGCGGTTGATTTGCAGTGTTTATTTCTTCACATACGCGAGATTATGAATTTTGTTTTAACATACAGTATTGCAAATTATTGTAGTATTTAAAAATGCATTATGCTATCAGGGGTGTCATAGAAACCAATATTGTCAGAATTGGTTTTAAAACCGACAAGAAAAAATGCTTTGGTGTCATAGGGCACTGCTACACGTTCAATAAATATCATGATACTAGAAATATATCATATATATTTTGCGTAGGTGTAAATGTAGTATTAATGTGAAACGCTTTATTGATATTTAGGCCCTAATTTTGTAAAACGCAACGCCATAATTTTCTAAGTGTTGCGTTAAATTAAATTTTGCAAATCACGGCGGTCGAGCAAGTGATTGCTTGCGTTGTAACATCTGATTCTTGCGTTGTTATTAATACAACTGTTTGAAATTTTGTCTTTTATAAAACGCAACGCTGAATTTTTTATCACTTGCGTTGTCATATTTAACGCCTCCATTTCCTTGGCGTTAGTTTTAAAAGTTGAATTAAAATATTATTAAAAAACTAAATTATTTAATTAGTTTAATATTTCATAGGAACTTTATTAATAAGATGTAAGTAAATATATACAAACGTATTCATTTAGTATAAAATACTATTTAAGGCGTAAAAAGAAGCCACAACGGCAGCTCAATTTGAATTGTTGATATGTAGCTGAAATGGAAAATCCATCCAAATGTGGCTGGTGAAATGCCTAATTTTGGCAGCTCAAAGGCAACATGTATGTAGTTTTAGATTGACTACAGAGGCAGACTAAAAAAATGTCGGGGAATAAATTTAGTATCCGAGAAACTGGTGTTGGTCCATTGGAGTATTGCGAATTAATACCAGCTGAAGTAGCAGTCGATAGTATGTATTGTTCATTCGAAAGTTCATCTGAAATCTTTAAAAAGTAAATTAAAAATATTGTAAATCTCCAGTGTTATTTTACTTACTCATTATTCGTTAAATAAATGATATTGATAGTAGAGCGCAATTTTGTTTTTCAATAGATATGTCTAGGACGCTTGAAGAATCTTCATCATTCGAAGAAGAAGACATATTCATAAGTGCGAACATTTTTTTATACTTCTCAGTATCTTTGTATTTATAGTTATTTGTTTTAAAAGCTTTTTCCTTCACAATTTGAAATATTTTCTTGATAAATAACCAACGAAAAAAATTAAACAGCTAATAGGTTTGTAGCACTGGCAATGCAAAATAAGTGTAGCTTTATGTAAATTTTTATTTTAAATTTCAGTATCAACATTTACAATGACAACATTATTGTAACAACGTAATATTTCTGCGTTCGTTAAACGTAATGACGCAGTAATTTAAAAAATTTCTTATTTTTGATTTTTTTATATTCAGTAAAATAAGTTTCATACATACTTTGAGTATCAAAATAAAGTCAACACTACATAGCCCTGAAGGAAACCTGGGGACAAGTGTCTCCAAGTCACCACTTTTGTCTACTATTTTGGTAACGGTTTGGCGACATTGTCAACAGCATACAATTATTTTTTTTCAATTGTGAACCCCGATAGACTAGGTGATAGTGTGCTGGACTATCATTCAGAGGGTTGCGGGTTCTATTCCCGCCAAAGACTCTGGGTGTTTTCGCATTTATTTTTAATTAGGTATTTTTTAGTATTTCTTTTTAATAAAACTCCAAAAATTAGAAAAAAATGCATTATTATTTTCTATTTCAGAGAAGTACCAAAAGTGTAGACAATGTGGTCCCAAAAGAACTACCTTGTCAATATTACCTATGTCAGTAGTGGATTTTCACATGTTAAATGTCTATAGTAATTAACATTGTCTGGGGTATACTAAGTGACTGTGTCAATAGTAAGTCAGTACAGTTTCACTATTGACATTTCCTGCAGGCAGTATTAAAAGCTTGAATGTGTTAATATAAATAAAACTAGCTGTACCCTGCGCGAGTTGCTACGCTACCAATTAAAATAAATTTGAAAGAAAGACATTATACAAATATTCAATTCATTTTGAATTTCATTGATTTTTCTCATTTGAAAAAAAGTAGGCGATCGAAAGAAGTATTCTTAGTCATACCGGAGTCTTAGTTATATTCCGTAAAATTTTCAGTAAGATCGGTCCAGCAGTCTGGCCTTCCCGGCAGGCGTTGTCCTGCAAGAGATTGGACGTGAAAGGGGGCGTGGAGTATTAATCTTAATTTTTACCTCACCTAGAATAACATGTGTATTCGATTTGAAGTAAATATGTTAAAATCCGAGTACCCATTTAAAAAAAGTAGGAGTGGTCGAAAGATATAAGAAAGAAGCTTTGGCACATAAAATTTTTATTTTTACCTCCCGGACTCATACAAAACAACTTTGCCGAAGATCATCACATGATCAAATGCATAGTTTACGGTTCTATAAAGGACATATATACAATCATTAATTTTTTGAGATGGGGCGTGAAAGTGGGTGTGGCCCATAACATTTTTATTTTTACCTCGCCTTTAGTAATATGTGGATACAATTTGTATGAAGTAAATCTGTAAAACCCATGCAGAAGCAATTTATTAATTAAAAAAAAGTGGGCGGTAGAGTAGGCGTGGTCATACCAACTGAGAAACCTAGGACATAATACAAACATTAATTTTTATATACATAATCTGTATATAGATATAGAACCCTAGATATTTAATATTAATCTTAATTTTGTATATGAGTTAAATATACCACTTCCACTGGTCCGATGCCGCCCATTGTTCCCATGACTATTCACATTAACAAATATTCAACGCGCACAAATTTCTAAGACTGGCTATAATAGAACTGTAGATATATGATATTAAATATTTACTTTGTATGGGAGCTGCCACTCCCACGGGTCCGATCCCGCCCAAAAAAAAACTAAAGAAAAGTAGGCAACATATAAATAAATTGAAAAATGATAATTACAGCAAATTTCGAACCACCGGCAACACTGGTTAAAGGATTGATGTTTGACTGTTGGCTAGCGGGCACCACAGTGGTGCAGAGGGTTAGAACGCAAAAGAATTCTGATGAAAGAAAGTGGTGTTTTTCGAAACATATGTATGTATATTCAACCAACAACCCAGGTTCGAATCCCAGCCAAGAAAAATTATCTATCAATAAATTTTAATAATAATTTTCAAATAACAATTCCTACCTTCAGTAAAAATAATTTAATGTAATGAACGCGAGCCTAAATAAAGAAATATCAAAGATATAGATATTATATTGCATTTTAATACAGTTATTTAAGTAGAATTGAATTGAAAAAAAACACAAGATTATACAAATATAATTAATTTATTGTTAAAATAGACCAATTTTTACGCGTCATAATAAAGTAAATGTGGCATCAAAACTCTGTGATTCGAAAAGTAGTGGCAAAACGGTTAAGTGCCGTTCAAAATAATTGCAAGTTTCAATAGGAAGACAAATATCTATTGAGATTCGGCAAATCATAATAAACTTACATAGAAAAGACGTGAAAGAGGTAAAATGGTTGAAAGGCATCAGTGTACAATACAAAATCATAGACCAAACACAATATCGTAGAACATTGTGCTGCTAAAATAGCTAAACATTTTACGAAAACTTCTGGGAAACCTGCAAGCGCGAATACGATTAGGAGATCTTTGTATCAAAATTACCTACATAGTAGAGCACCACGTAAAAGCCACAATAAATTACATAATTTTAATATTCCAGTTTACTTTATTTTGCCGTTAAAATTCAATTATTTTTTTATGTTCCTTATTTTTCTTATTTTAGTTTTTGTTAATGTGTTACATTTTACCTAAGTTACTTATAAATTACGCAATATATTTTGTTTTAAATTTGTACTTGTAGAATTTTTTAACAACATCATTAGAGTAAACACCTATTGAATAAAAATTTCACATGAAATTAGTTTCCTTTTATTTTTTTAACATTGAATTTTAATAGGAAAATGTGAAAAGGGAACAAATTTCATGTGGAATTTTTATTCACGATAGGGGTGATTGACTCCCACCTTATAAAGAGAAATCGCAAAATCTTAACTATTGCCATCGATAAAAAAAATGTAACAGGATTGATACACATATATACATAAATAGCAAGAAATCGGTGACAGAGTTATATTGGTGGTGGGTATATAAGATCTGCAAATGTTTTTGAAGCACCACCGCACAGTACTTTGTCCAATACACAAAAATAAAAAAAAAAGTTATCACCATTGTAAATGAAATTAGTATTTTTTTTAAAGGTACTTAGTTAACTCATTCGTATAAGAACGACCATGCTGATATAACATCTCTTCTCGTCACTAGGGGTCGCCAAATTCAAGTATTCTTCAATATAAATAAAATTAAAAAAAAATCTTTTAGGTTTACAAAAATATTTGTCAAAAATTAATTTATTTCTAATTTTGACAAATAAACTCAGCATGCCAATTTTTATTCATTCTATTTTTGTCCCTTCCTTATATGGGATCAAAGCACTGTGCACCGTGTAAATTCATAACGTAGTTTTTGGTTCAAAATGCTAATAAATTTGATTTATATTTAAACTAACCACAAAAACAAAATTTACTAAATATTTCTTTGGTAACAATTGCTTATGGAAAATTGTATGTCAACAAATCGTGTTAGGAGTTATTGCTACACTTTTAGAGAATAAAATTTGGTTTTCCATAATTTTCCCTTTACAATAAATAAATAAAAGATTATTTGAGGGTTTATTTATATATTTACAAACATTTATTTATTAAATTTTAATGTATTTATTGCAATGCTTTAGGATATTTTTAGTTTGGCCATCAGAAGTTAACAGTCATCGTAAACGCTAACCGAACAGGAAAAAGTTGTTTAAAATCGAATGGTAAATCCGTTGGTAACATTGGAATGCGTAGCAAAAGTACATCTGTACCTTTATATTTTCCTGTTATAATGGTCGCTTCTATTAAATTATTTCTCAGTTTTTTTACTGCAAGTCGAGTGCCATTGCTAAGCCGTGGTGATCGATATTACGCAGTAAAGTAATTGGCACTCCAATTTTAAGTTGTAGCACATGTGGTGGAAAGCCTGGCACATCGAGTGAATATAAAAACTCAACAGGATAATTAACGGCCATACGGGTTGCTTGATTGATTTGACGCATTTCAAAGTCATATCCATCTTCTTCATATGGAAAAATAATAGGATACTTAAGCGCGTCATATGAGCGATGCTAGTGTGAACATTTAAAGACGATCGGTCCAGTAGTTAGGACTATATTACGATTTTTAATTTTCGTAAAAAGGGGCGTGGTCCCACCCACTTTTCTTCTGGTACGTATTCCTAATTATGCCAATACCATATGTACCACATATCATTGACGTAGGTCAAAAAATGGCCAAAATGGCGATTTAAATTTTTGGGTTATATGGGCGGTGCCACCCCCGTTTGTACAATCAAAACTTCATATAGCCTATTATTCCTTCCAGAGTCACAGTAACATGCTGTGAAAATTTCAAAAATATCGGTCCAGAGGTTTGGTCTCCTATAAGGTACAAAGTGCAGTATGAAAAATGGATTTTTCCACGCCCCTCCGCCCTCTGACCGAATATCAAAAATCAGAGTTCACAGTGTCCTCCGCCTGACCATTCTGAAGATTCTTTAAAAATTGCATCAAAATCGGCCCAGCCGTTTTGGAGTCCATACGTTACAGACATACGTACATACATACATATATCCTATTTTATATATATAGATAGATTCACTATAGATTTCAATTAATAAATTTTAAAATTTTTATTAATTGATAGGCTACGTGAAATGACATTTTCGATTATTTCGGTAATTGCAGTTATTTAGTCAAGGCTACATATGAATGGTAGCATGCAACTTTATCTGAAGCAGCTATTATATACTCACAATATAATTTATTTCAAATTATATTGGATTTGTGCTGATGTTTGTAACGCCCAGAAATATTGGTCCAACACCTACCTTAAAGTATACCGATCGACTCAGAATCACTTTCTGAGAATCACTTTCAGAATCACTTTCTGAGTCGATTTAGCGATGTCCGTCCGTCCATCCGTCCGTCCATCCGTCCGTGTAACTGTCCATGTAAAGCTTGTGCGCAGAGAACAGTCGCAATTTTGAAGATATTTCGATAAAATTTGGTACGTGATACTTTTTCGGCCCAAGGATGAATGGGATTAAAACTTGTGGAAATTGGTCCATTATTTTACCTGGCCCCTCTACAAATGTCCTCCCGAAATTCGGGTTTACCGATCATAAATGTTTGAATTATGCAAGTATCCAAACAAATTTCATCACAAATGAGTGGTAAATGAAGCCAAATCACATCAACAAATTTTGTGCAGATTGGTCCATAATTACTCGTAGCTCCCATATAAGGCCCACTCCGGAAAATCACTTTAAAGAGCAAAACTCTCTCACAAATGTTTGTATCCAATTAATATTGAACGCAAATATATTTTATTTGTATGCAAATAATACGGTACAATTTTATTATGATCGGTCCATAATTACTCGTAGCTCCCATATAAAGCCCACTTCCGCAAATCACTTTAAAGAGCATAACTTTCTCAAAAATGTTTGTATCCAATTAATATTGAACGCAAATATATTTCATATGTATACAAATAATACGGTACAACTTTATAATGGTCGGTCCATAATTAGGCGAAACTACCATATATGACCCTCTCCGTAATTCACTTTAAGCTCCATAAATGTTTTAAAAGTATTTATATCGAGATAAAGTTTAACACATGTAATACTTATATTCTCAGACATCATGTCACTAAATTTTTGGATGATCGGTCTACAATAGATTATATCTCTCATATAACGCCCGTTTCTGAAGAACAGTTTTATACATATACTGGGTGTAGGGTATTACATGGTCGGGCTTAACCGACTATACTTTCTTACTTGTTTTATTTAGTTTTAACCATTTATTTTTAATTCATAAAAACCAAAACGGTAAAAAAAAGTGTCAAGTCTTGTAAAGTCGCATAACCAAATGAACAAAATGAGACAGAAATCATGAAAATCGATGAACGCGTTTCGCTTTTATTCATTTAAATGTGTTCATTCAGTCTCGTCTCATCGAACTGTTCGGACGTATTACTTTTAGTGCGGCTGAATTTTCGGTGAAAAAATTGTAATAGGTGAAAAAGTGTAATAGGTTGAAATAAAACAAAAAAGTGAAAAAATAACTCGTAATAGGTTAAAAAAATCTACGGTAATATCGGTAATTAAAAAACACTAAAAATCGCATAAAAATTGTATGAGTGTTCCTCTCAGATGTAATTCTGAGAAAGAGCTTAGCTCGTCTAGAAAAACTAAATGGGTCTCTGAGGAAGAATCCATAAAAAAATCTCTGGAGAATTTTCTCACTACAAGAGCCGCAGAACGGCGTCGTTCCTGTTCGCCCAATATAGTGATTTCAACAGATGAAAAAACATCGTCTTCACCAAATAGTGCAGTGAAACCCAAAAAACAAGTAGGTATGGATAAGTACATAACCGTTCTCAAGCGACAGAGGAGCCCGAAGTCTGCTCAAGTGTCATCAAATGCAAAAGCTCCTAAGACCGTGAGTAATGATCAAAATAGGTTTGCTATCCTCCAGACGGATGAGCCAGAACTTCCTAAGAAGACGTTTAAGCCCCCACCAATTTATCTGAGAGAGCCGACTTCCAGTAAATTGGTACAAGGAATTGTTTCGGTAATAGGTGAAAACATGTTTAGTGTAACCTCAATTAAACATGGAAATATCTGCGAGACAAAGATCCAAGTGAATAGGGAAGATGATTTTCGAAAATTGTCCAACCAGTTGGAGAGGGAGAGTAGAGATTTCTATACCTACCAGCTCAAAAGCGCAAAAGGACTCCAAGTCGTTCTAAAGGGTATAGACCCATGTGTTGATCCTGCGGAGATAAAGACCGGTTTAATGGACAAAGGGTTCAAAATCAAGAGCGTAGTGAATATCAGAAACCGTGAAAAGATCCCTCAGCCCATGTTCAGGGTAGAATTGGAACCTGGAGATGTTGTCTTAAAGAAAAACGAGTCCCATCCAATCTACAATCTCATTTATCTTCTGCATCGTAGAATTACCGTGGAGGAACCGCATAAGCGTATTGGAACCGTTTAGTGTGTTAATTGTCAAGAATTTGGCCACACCAAAGCGTACTGTAAATTGCCGTCTGTTTGTGTTGCGTGTGGGGAACTACATCCAACTGCTCAATGTAATAAGTCCAAAACTGACGTAAAAATAAAAAAATGTAGTAACTGCGGAGGAAATCATACCGCAAATTATAGAGGTTGTCCAGTTTATACTTACTTGAAGGGCATAAGGACCAATAAGTCGGCAGTATTACCTGATCATCATCAACTACCTAATTTCACGTCGAGTATGAATTTTCCTCAAATTGTACGACCAACTACTCACGAAAACGCTCCTAATTCTAGACATGTTTTGTACGCAAACGCGGTTAAATCTAATATGCCAGGTCTGGAGCAGGAACCTAAACCCCAATATTCGAGCCACATATCAACAATCTAGAGACAACATTGCAGACACTTGTCCAAACTATGAACACTTTTACGACCACCATGACATCCATGATGCAGGAAATGCTGAAAATGCAATCCACTATCTTGCAAGCCATTTTAAAGAAATGATTTATTTAAAAATTTGTTTCTGGAACGCGAACGGCCTCCGCCAACATAAAAATGAACTGGAATACTTCCTGATGGATAAGCGGATTGATGTTATGATGATTGCTGAAACTCACTTGACGTCGACAGGGTACTTCAAAATTAATGGCTACGAGTTCTACGATACTAAAGACCCCCGCGGAAGAGCTTGTGGAGGTTCGGCAATTCTTATAAAGAACAGAATAAAGCATTATCTAATGAATAACATAAGTGAGGATTACCTCTAAGCAACAAACATTTGCATTGAATTCTGTCAATACAAATTTGTTTTATCATCGATTTATTCTCCGCCTCGATTTTCAATAAAAGAACACCAATACCATAACTTCTTTAAATCATTTGGAGCTAGATTTTTAGTTGCTGGTGACTTTAACGCCAAACACACATTTTGGGGTTCACGTCTGGTAACCCCAAAGGGTCGCGTACTCTTCAACACCATTGCTAAAATGGGCTTAGATGTACTCTCAAGTGGACATCCCACCTATTGGCCGACGGACCGACGGAAGAATCCCGATGTTATTGACTTTGGGGTAGTAAAAAATATCCCTGTAGAATCGATACAAGTGGAGCCTTCACTGGACTTTTCCTCAGATCACTCTCCTACTATCATTTCAATGCATTTCCCTCAAGTGTGTGGTTCTCCATTTATGAACATGACTAAGACCCGAGTAAGTTGGATAAAATACAAAAAGTATTTAAGTTCTCATTGCACGGAAAATGTTGTGTTGAGAACTACCGACGATATTGATGAGTCGATTGGCAACTTTACCGAGAACCTTCGACGAACTGTGCATCACGCTTCCACTTATCACGTTTAATGTAGAAATAGGTCAAACAGAACTTATTTCTCTGAACTCGAACATCTCCTATAAGAAAAAAGAAGAATGAGAAGAGAGTGGCAAATTCACAGGTCTCCTGAACCAAAGAACGGCCTCACTTAGATCTTACTTGGAAGGTCTTGATATTACCCCACAATCTGACTACTCGTTATGGAGGGCGGCAAGAGGTTTAAAAAGACAAGTGAGAGGAAAACCTCCTTTGCGAAATCCGACTGGTGACTGGGCTAGAAATGATTCCGAGAAAGGGACATTATTTGTTAACCATTTGAGAAATGTGTTTACTATAAACAACTCAAATAATAACGAATCTGATTTGCCACCACTTGTTATAAGACCTCCTGTACCTCTAAGACTAAACTTTCCAAAACGCTATTGGTACTCTGAACCTTAGAAAGGCTCCAGGTATGGATAAAATCAGCAATAAAATGCTTGTGGAGTTACCTCGTCTAGCAAGAAAGATTATCCTCTTTATCTTTAACGCTATTTTACGCCTAGAATACTATCCTGCAGATTGGAAGTTGTCTATGATCACTATGATTCCTAAGTCAGGGAAGGACCACACCAAAGTGGAGTCATATAGGCCAATTAGCCTACTGCCGACAATTTCTAAACTGTTCGAAAAATTGTTAATGACTAAGTTGACTCCAATTCTGAATGACACTGAATGTATTCCAAATCATCAATTCGGATTCAGAGCTAAACACAGTACCATCGAACAAACTCACAGATTGGTAAATGTGATAAGAGGGTCGTTTGAAGATAAAAAATACTGCTCCGCCCTTTTCATTGATGTGTCCCAAGCGTTCGACAAAGTTTGGCATGACGGTTTAATGCACAAAATTAAATTAACTCTGCCTGCTAACACCCATAAACTCATGGAAAGTTATTTATACGGTCGCAAATTTAAAATCAAAGAAGGCAATTTTTTAAGTACCGCTCAGCCAATTGAATCAGGTGTGCCACAGGGTAGCACACTGGGCCCTACTTTATATTTGATTTATGGCTCCGACATGCCGTCAGACCCCAAAATCCATACGTCAACTTTTGCAGACGATACAGCCTTTATCAGCGTCCATAAGAACCACCAAGTTGCATCACAGAATTTGCAGAATTATGTTTATAAACTAGAGAATTGGCTAGGGTAAATGAACAAAAATGTATTCATATCACTTTCACATTGCGAAAAGATACCTGCTCGTCCATCAGAATAAATAATCAAATTATTCCTCAACATAATGAAGTCAAATACCTCGGCATTCACCTCGACCGCCGTTTAACTTGGAAGTCTCATATTTAAGCGAAACTTACACAAATGAGATTAAAAGCAGTGCAACTTAATTGGTTAATCGGCAGAAACTCTACATTGAAATTGGATTGCAAACTTTTGTTGTACAATGCAATTCTAAAGCCAATCTGGTGTTATGGAATTCAATTATGGGGTACTGCCTCAGCATCAAACATTGAAAAAATTCAAAGGGGTCAAAATAAAATTCTACGTATAATTACTGCAGCTCCATGGTATGTTAAAAATTCTCGAATCCACAAAGATCTAGGCGTGCCATTAGTAAAAGTCGAATTTACAAAATATGCGTCAAAGTATGTCAGCAAACTTGAACACCATCCAAACCCACTTGCACGAGACATCCTTAACTTTAGTGGCCACAATCGGTTGAGAAGGAGGGATACCCTTGCTTTAACTCAAGCGCAAAATAGATGACTGGATCAGTTGATGTGAAATTTTTTTAGTATCATAAAAATTTTTGTCTAGCACTGGCTAGGCTTATTATTTTCTTTTTAGTATTAAGATTTGAATACTTAAATACTTATTGTCATTTCAAATATGAAGATTCAATAAATAATTAAATGCAAAAAAAAAAAAAAAAAAAAGTTCACAATTAAGTAAAGGTATGAATTTCAAAAATTTGCTCGAGATATGCATGTCATCATAAAAAACTCATCAATATTTTTTCCAAAGAACTTCAACAGTTATTGCAACATTTGGCCACGCAAAAAGGATCAAGAATATATATATACATACAGGTCAATATTTCTCAGTGTTACATACGAAATGATAAAAATAATCACGAAATTCCTTTGTTTTACACACTTGGAGATGGACTTTCGAAAAGATACTTTTCTAATACACATTTTTCTGACTACAGAAACTAAAATAAAATTAAAAAACTAAATGTTAAAATTTTACCCGTTTCCCCCTTTGTATCCCTATCTGGTTTTTAAACGCCTCCTCCTTCCCTGTCTAGAATCATATGAAAATTTCATATAAGTTAAACATGTGTTGTCTTTATACAAAAGAAGAGAATATCCCCAACAACCCTCCGCGAAAGATATTAGCCTTCAAATACACCGAAAATATCGCACAAATGCAAGTCACTTTTCTAGTCAAGTATGCCAAGTTAAAGTGTGTAACACCTAAGTCATTGAATCAAATTGATATAAAATACAGTTATGAACCCTTTTTAATGCTTTTTAAAAGGTTCATAAAAAATAGTGTTGCCAATATTGAGACGCCAAATGAGGTTATTTATATCTTTCAGCTTGATAAAAATCCAATATAGTATACAATGCTTTCATTGAATATATAACAGGCGAAAAATTGTGTTAGTTTTTATTTGTAATATTATTCAAGCACCATATCTTTACCGCCTTATGCTACTTATGTAAGGATCCGAAGTTATAAGAAGTCTGTTGAATACATCAGTATTTGTGGAAATTCGATCACACTCATGAAGGAAAAAAACTTGTTATTTTACTTTATTTACAATTCTTGTATTTATTCGAATAATTCGATTAATTTAAAATATGTGATTGAATTATTCGAACAAGTTAAAATGTCTTATTTGAATTATTAATTTTATTCAAACAAAAAAAAAATCGAATAATTTGGTTACCCTGACCTAAATTCTTAAGGATCGGAAATCCTTAAGTTTAAATCACAGGAACTGCAAAAGTAAAGGCGTTACTGATTTCATTTTGTTTTGCTTTTTATCCTTAATACACTTGCATTGAAAAACTGCGAATAATGTAAAAAAATGTTCGTTTTAAACAAAAAATTACTGATCACGATTTAAAAAGAAAGAATTTAATTTATTTGTTGATAAACCAATACTTCGAAAACTTAATAAATTATTTATTTATATCCATAAACCCCATTAAAAGGGGTTTAAATTATTAAGTTCTTTTGAGATATTCTATGAAATGTTTTTTTATTTCATTTGTTTTAATTTACTAATAATTATTGCAGCATAAATTGATTTATAAAACATTAATCACGGCATATTGTTACGAAAGCGAGATATAAGATGACGAAACCGGGAGAGAAACAAAGGCTTAAAACGATCTTTTCGTATTACTACAAGAATTCACCATCACCAACACCATCAGATTTCAATAATTAATAACAAACATAATAAAAATGTCAAAATATTAAAAAATCAATAGAATTGTCGGATTTTGGTGGCAGCAGTCGTATGGAATTGGTTTTAGAGAGTCATCCAAGCAGCCAACCAACAACATCATTATCATTATCCCCCAGCAAAGAAAAAGACAATAGACAAAGAATTAGAAAAGAGCCGCTTGGCAGATAGAAGAGTCACGTTCTTAAAAAAAGTTTACAAATCATTTATAGGTTGGCAGTGCTGCAGTGGTGGCGGTGTTGGCTTGCTGTAAACAAGTGTGTATTCGTGCGAGATTTACCCGCACTATTCCAAACAGTCATTAAATATTTGAATAAAAGAAAACATATCGAATTCTTGCACTGAAAGTATGTGTGAATATGAGCGCCTACAGATTTTTAAATAACTACAACATGGGGTTCGAAACTTCTAACCTTTTAATCGTCATCTTAGAAAAGACTAACTTGTGAATACATGGCTCGAAAAAAGAAGAAGTCCTATAGTTGTGTTTCTTAGTAACTTTGTATGTTTCTGATTTGTAATCAATACACTTTTGTACATTAAAATAGATTAAAATCTAAAGACAATCTTCGTAATTATGATTGAATTCTTCGTATGAATTATTTGTTTTTTATTTGATTTCAAATATTAAATTTTTCGTTTTTTTTTTTGTTTCAAAGTGTCCAGCTGTGCTGAATCATGTAATTATGTATGCTTTATTATTATTGTAGTTCAATGGAAGATTAGTTTCGTTTTTTTTAACTGGTATCGGACTTGTTGCTCTTTACTTGTGACCATGCATTTACCACTTTTTCGTACCTACAACAATGGTTTAATTTAAACTGTATTCTTGGTAACTACATAACTTCTTGTTTTTTACACTCAAAACATTTTGTGAATGATTCCGAGAGGTATTTTAAACAGTAATACAGACATTTTTAGATATAAAGCTTCCGAGAATGTCGGTGGAGACTGTTTTGTGTGACGCTGTTGTAACTATTGATGTTACACCCAACAGAAAGGATTATATTAGGACAATGTTCCATAGTTAAGGTCGTATGCAAATTACGATATATAAATTGGTCTCAAACAATTTATCGTACACTCGATGTTCTCAGCGATATTTATTTATCCATATTTCGACTGAGGCCACCTGTGTGGTGGACAAGAGAATACACCATTCCACCATCAAGTCAGTTGGAAGGCTCTTTGCTAACTCCGCTACTTTAAGTACTTATAATACAACCATTGTGCGGTAAGGCCAGCAAAGACAAGTCCTGGCCAGCTGTAAACCGAACACGATCACCAACACGGAAAGTCTTGATGTTAGCCCATCCATATATAAAAGATGCACATTCGGATGAAGCAGATTGAAACCTTGAAATCTGTTTCTAGTTTAAACATAAAATATTTTTGTAGGGCAAACAACTGAACAGCTCATTTTCGTCAAACAAATTTATTTGCCGACAAGTAAACTGTTTCTAACGTGACCAATGTGTAAACACTAAACAGCAAATATTTTTCTCCATTTTTTATTTGATCGTACAAGATAAGACTTAAGACAATTAACGAAAAACCTATATGACAGCGAATCACCTAATAGGGTGATTATATTACTATTTTAAATAATTGGTTTCCGATAAAATAAATAAGACACAAACATTTGGTAAAAAAACATAAAAAATATTTTTCAATCAAACACAAATGAACAAATGCTTTTTCATTAGCATTAATTGATATTTTAATCAAAATACGTTATGTATTGTGCGTTATGAAGACAAAAAATAGTTATATGTAGTTGGAAATTACTATAGCGAAGAAAATATAAATTTACATTTACGATATCATAAAAATGGTATTTTAGCTCGTAAATACATCACTTTCCATTCGAAAACGATTATCACCTATGCAGCGTGGCCATATTAGCTTTTTTCGAGCTAAATTTAGCTTTATTTTTTAAAGTTTAACTCGAAATATTTAATTTAGCTTTTAGCATTTTTTAGTTTTTTTCAAAAATGCATTTAGCTTTTTTTAATTAATTTATATTTCAAAATAAATAAAACAGTTTATCGGAATAAATTTATGTGCGGTAACCATATCAAGTAATTCAAAGTTGATTAAAAAAAATCTAGCAGCCCATGAACAATCGCCTTTGCAGATTTGATCTTAATACGAAAATATGTTGTTTTTGCAATGTTTCCCTGCAAAAAACGCGAGTAGTCCATACACAATGAACCAGGAGTACTACATGCCATCAAGCTAAAGTCTTGAACAACTTATACTATATAGTGAAAAGAAATTGCTCTATTTAAAATTTTTAAAGCCGTTACTTTCTTATGTTCAAAAAGTAAATAAAATGTTCGAAAGTAATGACGTAGATCCCACGCTATTATTTTCAGAACTTAACTTGTTATTGAAAAATCTTTGTAATCAAATCATTTTAAAGTCTAAAAATTTGGATCCATTAAAATCAAATTTGGAAGATTTCCTAATTCTAATGCCGTACTTTAATTGCAATTTCGAACGATACCTGACTTCACAAAAGGAAATAAAAAGCAATTAGATACACTTACGACAACGTTTGCCAAATAATTTTTTAACTTTGCAAAACACCCAATTCTTTTCATTACAAAATAGTTTGAGCAATACAAAATGTAAATTGTATGAACATTTTAAAGAAGAAATGTCAAGTAGATGATATTACTCTTTTGAAATTACAATGGCAAAAATTAAATACCTTTGATTGGACAAACCAAAAGTCAACAACAGAATTTTGGATTAATGTTTCTGAGTACAAAACGCAATGAATGAAAACCCTTTTAGAGAATTGTCAACTTTTGAGATGAAATTTCTAGTTTTGCCTTTCAGTCACGCAGAAGTTGGGGGCCTCGCAAAATTTATAGCATTTTCTGATAGGAGGATTACTTTTGCGCCACCTTGTACAAATGTTAATAATTTTTTGTCTGGCTCAGAAGTAGAGGAATATATAGAAGAATGTGATGAAATATTTAACATGTAGCCTTACACTGTTATAAAAGTTTGTTTAAAAGCTATTACTTTATGTATTATACATAGATTTAGGATTTTTTGTGTATGCAATATAACTTTTAATTTTTATACTATTTTTTCGTATATTATCCTAGGATGCTTTTGAAAAGCTGTTATGTTTATAGTTTTAAGATATTTTTCTCCCTGATAAGACTGTTTAGTTTTAGTTAAATAAATTTTCGTTTGTTTTTGTTGTTTTTGAACAGAATTTTTGATTAATAAATAATTTTATATTGTAACAGATTCAATATTTTTAATTTAAATGAAGCAAAAATATATATTATATAATAACTATCTTATTCATACAAAATATTTTAGATTTATTAAAGGCTTTCTTTCTATGCAATATTTGTCAAATAAGCTCTGAAGAAACCTGAATTATTTTTTATGAATAAGAAGGAAAGTATATATGTACCTACATAAATACTATTTAAAAATGTTTTTTTTCAAACGTGATTTAGCTTTGTAGTATTTCAAAATCTGGGGCCAAATTACCGCATTCGATATCGAGTAAAATTTATCGTAATTTTCTTATTTGAGATTATGGCATTCGATATCGACCAAGAAATTTACTACATTTTATCATAATTTCGATATCGAAATCATTTTTCGATACGATACCTCATTCGATCACGAATGCGGTAATTTGGCCCCTGGTCACACTGCACCTATGTATTATCTAGTAGATAATACGATAGCTAGTAGAAACAGTACAGCGTTGACTACATTGGTTACAATAAAATATTGTGTTATTGTAACAGTGTTTTCACCAAGGCAATTTATGTTCATAATAAATACAATTTTAATATGTCAACAATATACGAGTATTGTTAATCAGCTGTTTATGCCTTATATATAAATTATGCACTTTGTTTTGTATGCTACTTAATTTAATATTTAATATAAAATAACAAATGTTGATGAAAAATTAAAATGTAGAATTAAAAAATAAAATTAGTGAAAATTTAATAATTATCCCTTGGCCCACGATGTCGAACGATAACGTTCGCTTAGATAAGACTTAAGACACAAACTTGATTGTGGAACAAACAAACTTGATTGAGTAAAAAATAGATACGATAAAAAGTTTGTGTCGTAAGTCTTATCTAAGCGAATGGTATCGTTCGACATCGTGGACCAGGGGGTTAGTATTTTTAGTTGAACTGTTTATATTTAATTTTTGATATTCCTTTAGTTAGGCTTTGAGTTTATTAAATTTAATTTTCATTAAATTATTTTTACTGAAGTAGGAATTGTTTTACAACTTGAAAAAATTTTATTTTTGATAATTTTTCTTGACTGGGATTCGAACCTGGGTTGTTGGTTAATGAAAATTAAATTTAATGAACTCAAAGCCTAATTAAAGAAATATCAAAAATTAGTGAAAATTTTTTAACATAGGGCAAATATATTTGATGTTTATTTTTCGCAGCGGTTTGATAAAATAAAACGCGCAAAATAAAATTCACTCTACGAGTATAATATTGCTACGTTTTAGCTTTTAAAAACGGTGGTCTATTTCCTTTAAATAAACCGGATTCTTATTAATTGCAAAATAAAAGCGTCAAATAGTTTAAAGAAAATATAACGAGCCTTTACTTATTTAAATGTACACAAAAACAATTAAAAATGAAATAACTTACCGAGATTAAATTTTAATTTTTCGGTAATTTAGGTCACATTAGGAAAATATTTTTTATGTCGGCAAATAATCGAAAATCTTTTTTTTTTCGTTGTTTGCCTAAATTTTATTTGTGGTCAGATTCAAGCAATGGAATATTTTACTAAAAATAACAAATATTAGCCGAGTCTGACCGTACCTTAAGACTATTAGACGAACACCATTGGACATGAGAAAATTCATTGTTTCAGTAAATCTGACAAATTTTGAGAATAATAATTGTCACAAAAATTTCTATCGTGGTTTTGTTAATACATATCTGTTGTTACTATGACAATTTTCAGAGCGTAGTCTGTAAATGTTTTTTCACTGGTATTTAACAAAAATATAACAAAACCAATATTGTAATAAAACCAATATTGCTAACGCCCCTCTTTGTCTTTCTTAAATATCATGGACCTTTTGGTTTGATTTTTTATTACCATTTTTTTGGTTTTATTCAGGCACAAGTCTTTTCTCTGCCATTTAATCAACTTGCAAAGTATACACGAAATAAAAAAAAATAAGAAACATATTCATAAATTTGGAAATAGCTTGAAGCTATTTTTGTGGGTTCTTTTTCCTTTGCTTCTCTTTATATTTTTGGGGTAATTAATTTCATTTGTTTTGCGTTATCCAGGTGGTACCGGTCAGTGGTTGTGGTGGCATGGTATTATCAGTTGCTTCCCAAAAGAAATACATTTACAGCAACATAATTAAGATGTTTCAATTAAGTGGAGTCGTGTCTTTTATGGCTTGGTTTCTTTTTTGCTCTTAAGAAAGGGGTTTGCCAAACATTTTTAAGCATATATGTTTGCCTTTAAATTTTAATAAACAGAAGTCAAAAGTTCATACATCTAAGTATGTAGGTATACATTTATTTTGGTTTCACTTCATTGTTTTTGTTTTTAACAGTCATAAGTTTTTTCATGAGTTTTTATAATGATGTATTTATTTATTTATTTATTTGTTTGTTTCGAAATAGGGAAATTCTATATGATGTTTATTAGCCAGTTCTAATTGATTTTACTTTTCATAAAAAGTAAATAAAATTGTCACATTGCCAATTTTTGTTGTCGCCTGCCTGATTTATTTTTTTTTATGTACAGTCGTACACTTTGCTTTAACAGGGTTCGAAAACCTATAATTAAACTAAATGAGATAACAATTCTCATGGCTAATTGGTGAATTGCTCCTACAAAGTCCAAATATAATTAGCAAAATTTTAAAATATTCAAAATACAATAGAAATATTTTGTAAACGCATTTCCTAACATCAGATATGTTGTTAACATTATACATTACACAAGTAGTTATAATTAAACTATTATATAAAAGGTCAAAACAATCCACATGTTCTCTTTGAATATATCCTAAGCTCATTTATGCGTGTTTGCTTCATTTAAGTGCCTTCTGAAACTCCCCGAATTTTGACCAGTATCTCCCTGCCATGGACCATAAGTAATTAATAAATTTAATAGTTATAAGTATTTTGTATTTCCTAACCCTGACTCTAAGAGTAACAATTTTGTAAATCAAATTGGCGCTAAAAGAAACAGAACGTGTGCTCAACTCGTCTACCTTTTATACATACATATATAATAAATATATCACCTACATATGTATGTTTGTATGTAAGATATTCTTCAGTTAGTTAAAAGTGTCAAAGCAATTTACAATTTGCCATTAATTGATGTCCGTTTAAATGCTGACAATCTTCATCAAACCAAAAGTGCAACCTCTTCATAAAATTTAAAATCACACAAAATTCTATAATTCTTTGTATGTGTATGTATTTACAAATGTATGTTTGTATGTACTCGTATGTATCTCTAAATGAAAAATCACCCAATAGACAATCTAAGTAAATGCAAAGAGAATTATAATGTCAATGCAATCACATTTTACATTAAAAATTTCGAAATCAAAATATAAATCCCTAGCTAAAGGGTAATCTAACCAGACTAAATCATCATTAGAATCCATGAATAATGTGGCACTTGACATCTTTAGTAAACGTTTGCAGCCACGTAAGATGGGCGGACGGACGCATTATGGAAATCACTTTGTTAACTAAAATACTGTGCAGCAAGCAGACAGTAGTACATACATACTTAGTAATCTACATACATACTCGTACATATGTGTGTGACTACACAGTTTGTATTTAAATTTACAACATTTTTATAGTCGTACTATCTAAATATTAAATTGTAGACAAGACAATACTAAGGAGATGTGCAGCAATTTGGATAAACATTAAGATTGCTTTAGTTATTTCATTAATGCGAGGGCTGAGAGTTTAAATTGGCATGATATTAGGTATAGATAGACTGTCCTAGTTCATCCAGCCAGTGCCGGATGAAAATTGATTGATCATTGTGGATTACGTATGTTAAGTAGACATTCTTCCTTCATATCTTCGGCTCAGATCCAATGTATCACTTCTTCTTAGTCGAATATAGCCACTATTATTAATATGTTTCAGGCTAATGGTGTATGTAATGTCTGTACTTCAAGCTTTTTTAAGTGTTTTTTTTATCAGTTCTTACCAAAGGCACGTTTAGGTCTTTATGGATATTCGAATTTTTTATATACCAGAGGGCATTTGTGATCTTTCGTAGCAATTTGTTTTGGCGTATTTGAATTCTGTCTACATTTGAAGCTGAGGCTGTTCCCATATATGTATTCCATAACACCATATAGGTTTTATGATTGAGTTTTAAAGTATCTAGGAGTTTACAGTCTAAACTAAGTCTAGAATTTCTGCCAATGAGCCAATTAATTTGGATTAATTGGAATTTCATTTGAGTCAGTGTCAGTCAGTGTGTGCATTTCTGCTCATTAACTTTTATCCTCCATTGCTTTAACCAGTTTTCTAATTCAAATATATGATTTTGTAGGTAGCGAGATGCTTGGTGAGGGTTTTCATGAATTCTTAGAATAGCTGTATCATCAGCAAATGTAGATGTGTAAGTGCGATTGTTTGTTGGCATATCAGACGTATATATCAAGTAGAAGAAGGGTCCCAGGATGCTTCCTTGAGGTACTCCTGCTTCAATAGGTTGTGCGGAGCTTAAGAAATTTCCTTCTTTAAGCTTAAATGTTCGACCAGTTAAGTAGCTTTCCAATAGCTTAAGTGTGTTTACGGGTAAATTTTAGAACAATGTGAACAGAGATATTTTCTATATTTAACCCAATTTATTCTTGTGCCTGTCATCGCTAAATTACCAATCGGGGATACACTGTCTGGGGGCTCGATATAGTAACAATTGTGGGTGAGTGATCTGACGATAATTCTAACGAAGATTCGACGTGAATTACATCTCTCGGGATATTTTTTATTACTCCAAAATCAATAAGATGTGGTATCTTCTGTGGGTCATTAGGCCAGTAAGTAGGATTTCCGCTCTAAATCAGAATGATCCCCAGAATGCATACTTAGCGTTATAGTCGCCAGCTGCCAGAAAACGGGGGCCTAGGTTAGGTTAGAAGGCCGGTGTGAGGTTGTCCCCATACCATCACCCAGAGACCAATACGGTCCATTGTGATAAACGGGGGACCTAGTGTTTTACAAAAATTGTTGTATTGGCTTTCCGTTATTTGAAAATTAGGGGGTGATTTTCGATTTCAATCATCATGAAATCATGTTGGGAATATTAAATTCGAATATCAATAAACCATATCAAATCCAACATATGCTTTAAAAAGGACTTTAATTTTACAATATTTTAGCACAAACGGAAGTCGTTGCAACATCACTGGTATAAACGACTTCTAGATCCCGCACTTGAAAGCGAGTAAAGACTTTAAGGCATTTAATTAATACATTTTTAAATAATATTTTCATGGTTAAAATGTTATTTTGGCTGTTAAATGGCCTGTTCCTCGATATTGTATGAACAATATACCGAAAGAAATTTAATCACTTGAAGTTGAATAAAATTTTATTCTTATATATTTAAAATTTTCGTTTGATTAAGAAACAATATTTTTACATAAATTTTTGAACAGAATTTTGTACGAAGAATTTTTTACGTTGAATCTTGTACCTCTAACCAGACAAATAACGATCCTAAGACAGTCGGATTTTCGCTTCAGAACTATCCGAGTGTCACTCGATATCTGTATCAGCCGGAAATGTTTTCTCTAGAAAAGAACATTTATTCTACTCAGCGAATTATTCCAATCACACCTCGTACACAACTTTGCAATATAGTTAACTAGTTTAGCAACCAACATTCTAAGCCAATTTTCACTTAACTGATTGGTAAGTAACATTGTGGAAATTGGTAAACAATAAAATCTTCAATTGCCAACCTTAATGCCCTTTTATTATTTACTACTAATGTATATACATATGTTGTTGGTATTCAACTCATACTCGAAAATATACAGGCAGACAATCAGACATCTACTAGAATTGTGGTTGTATGCCTTCCAGTTACATGTATTAATTTCCTTAGAGTTGGAATCGTGTTAGTATCAATGGAATCAGAGCGATTGTGTTGTGAACGGCCTGTTCATATCCATGTTCTACTTTTGTAGTACGTACATACTTTTACGTACAAAAGAATAGGGGAATGTGATACAAATTTTCATTTGTACACATACATACATATTTTATACTTTTAATATGCAAATATTTGGAAATTCTAGGACTTAGAGAATGAGAATTTATTTGTTATTCGTTAATATTTGTTGAGTTATTAAGACGAAACATGCCAGATTTAGAAATTCGTCCCCAAAGCTCCACAACTTTCCTGAACACAACATTTAATTTTTTGGTATAAAATATTTAGAATTATCTAATCTGTAGCTTTCATCGAAAATAAGAATTTTTCATAAAGATGGAAGGAACTGAATCAATTGTGTTAGAATTGATAAATTTTTAATCAATAATGGAATATCATAGATACATAAAAACTATACTGCCAACTTATTTTCAAGAGAAATTTGTTTTTCATTTAAATATAAAATAAAAATATTTTTTCTTTTTTTGCAGTTGATAGTAGACATTGTATAAAATGCATAAAAATTAATATTTTTTAAAGCTTTTTTTGGGTTTCCTATTCTACATAATATTTATTATAAATTGCAAACAAAATTTTTACTTGATTTTTACAATTTTATGTATGTATGAAAAACAAATTTCTCCTAAAAATGAGTAGGTAAAATAATTTTGCGATACAGTGTACGTACATTTAAAAATTTTATGTTCAATTGAAATGATTGAGTTTGGTGTCTTTACAGGAAACTTCTCCAATGTGATAATATTAAATTGTATGTATTAATAGAAAAAAAATTCAATACTTGGGGATACTTTTAAATTCGTTTGTAACAATGATGATTCTACAAACATAAAATAGAATCATTCGATTTGCAAAAAATAAAAATGAAATTGTTTTCTCTGTGCCACAAAACAATTTAAAAAAAAATCAAATTTTCTTTATTATGAAGTCGACCTAATATAAATCATTAATAAATTTATTAATTGAATTAATAAGGCGCCTTAAATTACTACTTTCGCTTTCACACGTTTTAATTCAAGGTATTTTTGAGTGAGAAGGGAAAATAGAATAAAAAGGGGTACAAACTTGGCAAACTTTTCAAGATTTAAGTTAAATTTCTTAAATCATTTATAAATTAAATGAGAATTATTCCTCTTGCGAGTATTATTCAACAAATTTTTCAAAAATTTTAATCGAAGTTACCTTCTAGTCAAATATACAATTTATTTGAAAATATTCAAAAATAAATGTAGTGTAACAATTTGTTTTCAAATAAATTGTATATTTGACTAGAAGGTAACTTCGATTAAAAATTTTTGAAAAATTAAATCATTTATGTGATAAAAATTGATTATACCGGTCACATACCTCTAATGTATTATTTTATAAAGGGTTATCCATTTTGCGGTAAAACACATTTAAAACAATTTTGTGTCAAAAAGTGGTCCAAAATTACCTCAAAAGAATCAATGCCTGCAACACTTCGCGTGGTGTAAATGACCACCACGATATAGTATTTTATTATAATAAAAAATAAATATCATGAAAAAAATATTTTATATGTGTTTTATTTACGTTTACTTTTGAAACCGCAAAATGGTGAAATGAGGAATTTTTTGTATTTTTTGCTTTTATTTTAAAACATTTGTATAATACGAGCATAAATTTATTCAAAGTAATGTCGATTGTAATCACATTTTTCTGGCAACATGTTGATTTGGCCAATGCTCGCATTAATCGAATCAGTTGTATTCGGTACAGATTCCCTGAGATTATCGGGCCAGATTTCAACAGTTCATAATAGATAGGACTCTTTTGCTTCCACCAAATACAGAACATTACCTTAGCGCCGTGGATATTTAACATTGGGGTCGAGTTGGCTGGTTGTCCGGACTTCATATACGACCTCTTACGTTGCGAGTATCGTAATTCGGTGCAAAAATAATTTCGTTTATGGCATTTAAGCAGCATTTCGGATATGCAACCACTATTTCCTGCTTTTGGATCAATTGTAATCAATTGTAAATACATAATTGTATGTATTCGTATGTCATTTATCTGCATTCAGCTAAGATTTAATATATTACATTTTAAAATTGCAAGTATGTACTTAGGATTTATTCGATTTATTTTGCAAATTGATTACATCTTGTTTTATAAATAACTTTCAAAATTTTAAGCAACTAAATCGAATATACATCAGTAATAAAACACAGAAAATAAGTGTCCCAAATGTACTTTTTCATCCCATAAAACTCATGTTGCACTTTACAATATTGAAACATGCATTTACTTCATTAAAGATGAGTAACCACTTAAGAAATTCATATAGATTTTTACCATTTGATAAATTACCTATGAACATATGTATGTATGTATAGTACATGCATTAAGAATTTCGAAATGCTTTCATATCACGTGGCTGGCTATGGTTGATTTAAATATGGGGAAATTAAAAGGAAATCTAAAACGATTTTCATGTATGTACGTGTGCACATCATGCATATTTTTTAAATAAATCTTAAATGTGGCAAACATAAATCAGAATGAGGTCACTTTTAGTTCTCATAATTTTCAACTGTAATTTGTCTATTGATATTCTATCACAAGCAAAACCAAACAAACAAACAACTAATCTAAATGACTCTAATGAGCTTTCTTTATTTTTCTTAATCCCTACAAAATCTCTAAAACATTAATAAAAGACGGCGATAGTCACACGAACACGCGATAAAATAGGAGAAAGAGAGTGAGGCAATGAGGGAGAGAGATAGAGAGGAAAGTAATGATTAATTTTACCAATGACATAAATATAAATACAGCACCTATTTTAAGATTTTCATTGATACGAGTATCCATCCCAGATGGAATCATTACAAAGTTAGAAGTGGAGTGAGTATATGGGAGAAATTGACTTTTTCCACTTCTTCTTCTTTTGATTTTTTATATATATTTTTTTTTGAAATAAAGAGAATATCAAATAACAATTAAGGTAATATCGTGGAAAAGATAAGTTATCATTGTGGACAATAACAATTAATAAAAAAAATTATAAAAGAATTTAGAAGAATCTGAAAAAGAAAATCATGTTTTTTTTTATTATGTTTGTAGAATCAATTAATGTTAAAATGTTTTAAACAATATTCTAATGTTTAACTTAAATTGAAAAAATATAAAGAATCTTAAACGTAGATATAAAGACACAGTTAAATATTGGATTGTAGAGGGAGTATTTTTCTGGTTTTAGAAAAATCCAAATTGAAGGCATTTATGATGATACAAAATGTCTGGTAAATTGCCCCGTAATTACTTTATAGGCAGCGAATTCCGATTCAAATCAAGAACAACAACAAAACCTGCCACTAACATATCTAGTGCGAGGCCATTCAACATTTCAAAATTGGATCCATACATACCATACCAGTGTCACAATTTACCCCTTTGTACCCGGCGGTGAACAAAATCTAATCAACATTTATATGAAACATAATCTAATCCGTTCTTTGATTCCTTTCAGGGTTTAAAAATTGGTGTTCAGCTATATAGGCCGTTACACAATCAGAATGATCGTTTTCGCATTTGTCAAATAGAACATACAAGTGGTTCAAGTCTTCACTGTTCAGTAATGAAAATAAAAATAAGGCGATAGAACTTATCAAATAAAGACCCCGATGAATAGGCAAATTGAAAGTGGTGTACTATAAAATATAGTGCGCTGCTTCTGATTGTTCTGCAAGACTTTGACAATTGTTAAGACCTTTGTTATTCAGCCTTTGGATAAATGCCATTTAATCAATGTGATTTAAATGGGAAAAATTAAGATATTGTCCGTTACAAAGATTCTACATATTAGATTTCGATTGTGATTGGCTATTGAAGGTAACTGTTCGTAGTTCAATTGAAATCCATTCAAACAGGGAAGTGAAAATTCAAAACAAGTTTACTGGTCTACACCGGAGACACATTGCACATTCCGTCCGGATGTTTAAGAGAACTTTGGTTTAATCCCTGTTGTACTCAATGAGGGTTATTTTGTTGTATAAGTGATCTGTTGAACAGTCGTTTTGCCTATATCCTCAGTTTCTTAATGGCTACACGGTATTTTGTATTAAAACAAGCTATGCAAGATGAATTTCTGGGTGGTAATGAAACAACAGAACAGCCTTATTTTGGCTTGAGGCTGGTATCTATTGAAACTCAGTTGAAAACAGTACATTATTTGGAATTGGGCTGTAATAAGTAAGTAAGTAAGTATAACTGATTATATGTCCCATATAATTTCCAATTATTTTCAAGAACATAAATCTTCTCAGATCCTTTCTTCTTCTTTCTATATAAGTATGTATATAAATTATTATCAAAAAGAATTATAATATTAGAATTATTACATAAGATGCAATAAATAAATCATTACTAAATCATTCTGCCTTCTATTATATATGGTGGGATATGGAGTGTATAATGGATTCTTACTTATTAAATTTTTGATATACATAGATATTAAATTTAAAAATATGTATAAATATATATGTATATGTACATATGTATGTATGTACATACATATATTGAAAAGTATATACCGAAATTAATATCTCACCACACCAAGATTACATACAAGCATGACCCATACTTGATCAGTTTATTGGATAAGTTGTGTGGTTTTTTTATTTTCTTGTTCAAAATAATGTCAAAGTCAATAAAAGTCAAAACATTTTCAAAATGATTAACTTCAATATAATCTTTTTAGTCGGATCTCTGTTACACATATGCACATACACACGCATCTTCGGCATGCACCACAAACTGCTGATCGCTGCGTGTCCATTTTAAATTTAAATACGTTTAGCGCCACAGCCCCAAAAAACCAAAAACAAAACAAGTTGGGTAAAAGGGTTAAAGAAACAAATAGTCTTTTGATACAAAACAACAATATAACGATATTAAATTTTAGTCAATGATACCTGTTAAGTACCTATACAAACTAAACTGCCAATTTCATTTATACATTTCAATGTATTGGCCTAAACTCCCAGATGCAAGATGGATCCATCCAGTTATGCGTTATGCACATACTTAAAGTGTTTAACTTTTAAACTTATTATTGATTTTTGTTTCAATTTTTATAACGCAGTATTTGTATCCAAACAAACACTTTGCAATTTAAATAAAGGAACGTCTGCCGGTCTGCCGGCTAAAATTGCCACACTCGGTCTTTGTTTATTTATTTGCGCAGCAGCCACAAACTGTCTGGATCACAGTGAATTTTTTGGGTAAATTGTGTTTGGCTAATTTTGATTATTCGACCTTCAATTTTCTCAGCAGGAGTACAATAATATTTATTTATTTGAGAGTTTTCGTCTATTCTTTACTGACGATTAGCTTAGCTATTAAATGAAGGATATTTAAACATTTACAGCGTTATGCATAATAAAAAGTTGGCAACTGTTTATAAACTTCGGTCAACTAGCTGCTAACTAGAATATAGATTTGACTTAGCAGCTTCTTGGCACAATGTTTATTCATAAACAATTTGCCATCGGCGTAGCTAGGCCTTTTTCCTGGGGGATCTTTTTGGAACACTTTTTAGTAAAAGCTATGGAAAATTGTTCAAATAAAAAAATGCAATAAAAGAATAAAAATTCTGGGGGTGGCTAAATTTTTTCTGGGGGGGCTTAGCCTCCCCCAGACCGGGCTATCTACGCCGATGCAATTTGCAAACGTCTGCTAACTTTAAAAAAATCAACTCTGAAAATGAATGATGCCACTACTAAAATTACTATTTTTGTTTATATCATCCCTGAATTTGACATTTAAAGTTTGTTTTTCCTTCATAACAAAATAAAAATTTGCAAAGCGTTAAAAATATTTTATAGTTTAAAATGGAAGTGTCGGTATTAAATAAAACAAAAATAGAAAAAACGAAAAGATCGGCAAATTGGCGACAGGATGAAAACAGCTAAACAGCTGTTTTATCAAAAGATGGTCAGTATTTAGTAACACGCTAACAAGTGTTTAGCAGATTGGTAACCGTAGTTTGTTTGCACATTATAGTTAAACTCTATGCTAACTTCATGCCAATTTTTTTATTATGCATAACGTTGTAACTGAACAGGAAATGCATTTTACTAATATATTCGAATCCAATGATATTTCAAGATTGAAATGAATTTTGGGTTATGTATGCTTGTATGTATTTTATGTTCACAGAATCGCAAATGAAAATAAATATTTATGATTATTTTGCTTAGTTGATTTAAGTGGACTGTGGAAACGTGTATTACGATACATTTAAAAGAATCCTGTAATATTATTTACTCAGTGCAATATATTATTATTATCTGATTGTTTAGTATACATACATATCTAAAGCATTTAAAAAATAACCTGAAAGGATTTTCAAAAAATTAATGTATAAATACCTAAATTTATTAAATATATACTAAAAAAAACTATTATTACCCCAATCATTTTGAAATCAAGCCCTAAGGTTCCTCGTTTGAAAAGACAGATATAATTCGTTACTTCATTCTAGAAATTGGTTTTGTATCAGGTTACATTATTAAACTATTATCTAAATAGTATATTGAACAGATTTTTAAATTACTTTAATTGTTTAAATAATAAATAACAGGGAAGTGTGATTAGTAGATTAATCCAATGTCCAAATTAATCAATTTGATTAAATGAACATTTGATTATTAATGATTTGAATTGAAAAGATTCATTTTTAATTTAAATAATTTGAATTTTGTATTAGTTTTGACTTTCCTTAGTTTCTATTTTCTATATACATAATATTTTTGAACAAAAATATTCAAATTTAAAAAAGTAAAAAAGTATAGTCGGTCAAGCCCGTTTATATATGTAGTACTCTACACCCAGTATATGTATAAAACAGTTTTTCAGATATGGGCGCTATATGGGAGATATTACCTATTATGGACCATTCATCAAAAAATTTAGTGCCATGACTTCTGTGAATATAAATATTTTGTATTTTTTTTAAATTTAGGGAGGAATTACGCAAAGGGTCTATATGGGATATTTGACTAATTATGGGCCGATCTGAAACATATTTGTGTTCAATATTATTTGGATACCAACATTTTAAAGAGACTTATGCTCTTAAAGTGATTTTCAGAAATGGGCCTTATATGGGAGCTACCATATTATTTGTATATAGTGACAAATCTGCGATGACAAATATATAAAAAAAAATGATTTTCCCATTCTTCATTAAACATTTTGCTTTGAGTGTACTCAAAAAAATGTGCAGCTAGATCAGACAGCGAAACAGGTTATAGTATACATACATGTGTCAACGTCGCGCACACAGAATTTTGTTCCTATACACGCGTGTATAGCAAGCGCCCGAGACTGATTTAAATGTACACAAAAACAATTCAAAATGAACACTGCCCAGCAAGCCATATGAATCCGAAAAGAGTCTTTTCTGACACCTTTTTCGGAGTGTTAATGCTCTTTATGAACCCAAAAAACAATCATAATTGTTCCAAAAACCTTCAGCAAAGAGGGTCATTACATTCGAAAATGGTCCGTCAGAAAGAGCTGTTAGATAATGTCAGAAAAGAGTCTTTTATGAGGCGGTTTTTGGGCTCAGAAAGAGCTCTTACATCATGTCAGAAAAGAGTCATTGCAATTTTAAATACAAAAAATTTAAAGTTGACATTTATTATTTTTACTTAAACAAAAAGGGAATTCATTTACAAATAAACTAAATTAGAATTGGAAAAAAATTAAATAAACTAGAGCCCCGATTTGCGTCGTTAATAGGGACCGGGGAAATGCAATGCAAACCGAAACGACGCAAATCGAATCACTTTTTTCTATACAAATATACTGACTTTTTGTTGAATGGGTCCAAAATGTAAAAAAATAAAAATATGATAGACGCAAATCGAGGCTCTAGTGTTAATTAATTGTATTTACAGTAAAAAAAATAAAATGGAATTCATTTAAATAAAATATTAATTTTTTAAGGAAATTTTTTTTTCTCTCCGAAAATGCTTTTTAGTTGGACTCTTTTCTGACTCCTTTTTCGGAGCGCTCCTAGAATGGTATTGCTCTATGTATTGTAGAAACACTTTCAGAAAAATGTTAGGATGATAGGATAGCGATAAATGGCACCGCAACGGTTCTGAACACCTCTTTGCGATTTATTAAGGATAAAACATTTATATCAATACCTCTCATAGTTTTATTGTTACCCGCGATTTGAGTTTGGCGGATTTCTGAAAAAACTTATTTTTTTTTGCTATGAATTGTTATGAACTTATCCATATTCCTGCAAGAAACATTGTTCCTTGTTTAAATAAATTACAATATTTTTATCATTTTGAACATTCCATTAAATTTTCGCCTTCCTCTTCGCAAGCAACACAAAAGAAAACATATTAAGGGATTTGGGTGTAAGTGGGCTGTCTATTGAACAATTCGCCAAATCTAACTAAGAAAGAAACCTTAATGAATCAATAGAAATTTATCCATTTGATTATCAGTTAATACGGTTAACACACAAGTCTGTTACCTCTTGTAAGAAGTAAATGGAAAGAATAAGAAGAAAAATACCCACATATTTCTATGACATTTTCCAAAAGAAAGCAATAGAATACTCGCTCCACTTGCAGCCCACAGAAGTAAACAGTTAACCAAATCTATATTGATATACATAAGTATGTATTAAATCAAGTCTGTACTAATTGTAATTGAATACTTTCCAAAAATTCGAACATTCCTATATTAGAATCTATTATTTTCTTTTATTTTATCTATTTGTATACAAACTCGTAGGTACAATGAAATGTTTTTAAAAATTTATATGAATTACTAAGAAATTGGGAACAGTTGAATAAAATTTTTAAGTTTTGGTAAAAACTTAATTTTTTTTTTTGTAAATCGTATCACTGTGTCTTCAAAAACTTCTATTATTAACTTTAATATTTTTAACATTCCAACACTCTTCTTTAAGGAATGGTTTTTTTTACATAATCCTTATTCAATGGGCAATGACAGAACTCAAGTAGATTTGATTACTCTGATAACAGGCATCATTACAATATTTTGCTTGTCTCCTAACACTTTTCCAGTTGAGTTTATTTTTCCATATCACTCTGGCGCATACCAAAGCAGATTTGGTTGAATCATTTAAGATTCTAAACAAGAGATTACATTTTTCTGAATGTGATCCTCAGACTGTAGTCCCAGGTAATGTGTGTGATCGTTTTTTTCTTCATATTCTTCTTGTGAGTACCCACATGTGAGAATAATTTTATTCAATAAGCCAGCGATATAAAAACAAAAGTATTGTTTCACTTTTTGGTTTTATCGTCTGTTTTCAGCTTAAAATTGTATGAATGAAAGGTTTTGTTAAATACTCCTTCTGTGGCAACGGTCCTCCAAAAATGTGGCTCAATAATGAAATTGTTGGTGTGAAACACCAACGTTCGTACGAGTAATATTTTCGAAATAAGTCATTTATTTGAATACCTACAATTTCCGAGAAAAAAAATTGTATTGTGTAATTTGACACTTTGATACACTTTGTTTAAAATTGATTCATTGAATTTTAAAATTAAAAAAATAAAAACAAACATTCAAACAAAAATAATAAACAAAGTTTTGTTAATGTTAAACTTTTAATGACCGTAATGATATCATTTGACATGGTGTTTGAAACATGCATGCAGGAAGGAGCAATAAAAGAAAAACTAAAAAAAGCAAAGCAAAAAAAAAAAACGTTGAAAGTAATTTGAGTTGAACCCAATTTTAACCTTTAGCTGTTTGTAGTGTCATTTGTATGTAAATGTCACTGACACTGACAGTGACAACGACATGACATGGTTGGTACTCGTTGCTATAAAGTTGCAACCATAAACTTTGAAACAGAAATGCTGTACGAGTATGAAACGATTAAATCGATAACAAGCAAATAAACATCAACGAAATAATGTTGTAATTTTACGATTTTTGTAAATAGGATCGTAAAAGTGATCATTATATGGTTAATTTCATAGTTTTACTTATAAAGTTGTAAGTTTGGAGAGCATGTCTATTTAATTTAGTTTTATTTTTATTCCTACTAATATTGTAACTTAACGATTCGGAATGTTTAAGATTGAGTAAACTATTATAATGGATCGTAAAATTTGTATGATTATTAATTCTGTTTAAAATGCATATGAAAAGGTCATTGTCGTTTTTTTTTTGAAAGTAGCCGCTGTTGATATTCAAATTTTTATTCTAAATTATTCGTCAATAAAATTTTGAGAAGATAACACAAATCAGAGTGTTGCACTTTTCTATATCTTTAGTAAATAAATTGTTAGAACCTAATGCTAATTACACAGAAAAAGACAATGGATTCGGTGTAACAAGTCGAATCAATAAAGATTTTATATAATTATTATCAATCTAGAGGTGTTTTTGTAGTTTTTTTTTTAATTTTTAAGAACAACCAGCTCTAAAGTATGGAAATGCAAAGGGGGAAATTGAATTGTTTTTTTCAATTTTTAAAAGCAATTTATTATTAGATTTTCAATTTAATTACAGAAGAAAGGTAAACCTGACAGAATTGTCTTTCTTGTCACATGTAAATGAAATGGAAATTAGAAAACTAATTGACTTGTTTTGAGAATTTTTTTTAGCTTCCTACGATTTACAAAAGATTTGATATGATTTTTTGTCTAACCCATTCCTATCAGCGGTCAAAAAGCGTAAATCATTTTCAAAGTCTCAATTTCAAACTTTTAAAAATTTTGTTAAAGGAATTTGAAAAATTATGGATACGAGTATATTAAAGAGCAAAAGGCAAAAAGAATTAGGTCAATAAATTGTATAATGTTGCCATATATTGCCACTGCAGTTTCAATAAATTGAATTCGGAATTGTACTTAATCCATAAGAAAATATTTAGAAAATCGATAGGGTTAACGTTTGATCAGCGAGGTAAAAGGTAAAATAATGAAATATTTGGGATTTTTCATAAAAAAGTATCGAATTATTGTATATTTTTAGCCGATTTTAATGAAACATTAGGGAACTATTCAATGTATTCAGAAGGTTTAATTCAAGCGAAATGATTTTTGATGTTAAAATCATCTTAAAAATATAATTTATTGCATTATAACTAAATGTATGTACATGTACACTCGTATATACAACTTTAATTTAAATAAGAACATATAAATTTATATGATATTTAATGAAAATTAAATTTAATGAACTCGATCTTGACTAAAGAAATATCAAAAATTTTATTTAAATATTTATTTTTAGTGTAACACCACCCTCTTGTTCCCAAACAATAACACTGTGCTAGTTGGAAAATGTGACAAACGGGGCACCTGGCGGTTTAACCTAATTCGGGTATGCTGAATCCAGTGGTGCTAACCGTTTTTGTAGGTTAGCTCGTTTTTTCGAAATATACCGTTATTTCGAAAATGGAGGAGGTTGCACAATATATATTTGCGTAACTCAAAAACGGTTTAGTTTATTGAATAAACTAAAAAAACCGAAATTCCGCAATGAAATTTCCTTTAAGTAAGGTTAAACTTTTTTCCAATATGCGCAGTCGTTGTAGAAACATAATTTTTTTTTACCAAAAAAAATAGTTTTTTTTAGCAAAATTTCAAAAATTTTGTTTTTTAAAACGGCATAAAAAATTGGAAAACGCAGCTGTGCTTCTAATTTTTTCTGCATTGCAAATAAAGTTCCAAATAAAACAAGACATAAATAATTAAAATCTGTCTACAACTTTTTATTTTATTCACAAACGATGAAATATATAATAACCAGACGAAACTTCAAAAATTAAAACATTTATTTTTGTTGTTAATTAAAGTTTAAGTTTTTATTTACAAATTTATTCTTCTTCCTCCTGCAGATTCCAACAAATATCCCGTAATAGCGAATCAAGTTGTTTGCCACTATGTTCATGAAGGTCTTGACAGGTACTTTGATAAAAAAATTACAGTATAAATAAGGGTTCCTCAACCCCTTCAATGTCATATGGCGAGTGCTTGCGAAAGTGAATAGTGAAGTTTAAAGTTTTTGACAGTCTTGAGTCTAATCATTTATATTGAAATATCTAAGATGGAAGCGTGTAACAAGTTTCATAACTTTTGTTATGTGTGTGGTAAATATACAAATATGCCAAGTCGCCGTAAAATGACTACTGAAACAATTAACTTGTATGAAATATATTTTTCTTTAAGTGTCATATGTGGCAAGAATTGGTCACCATCAATAGTGTGTACAAAGTGCATTTACCATTTAAATAAGTGGAAAAAAATGGAGCTGCCATGCCAATTGGTGTTCCAATGATTTGGAGAGATCCCATACTCCATGTTGAAGATGAGTGTTATGCGTGCATAAATCATACAGCCGGCATGAACAGAAGAAAAAGTGGTTCTATATCTTACACTGCAACAATATATGCTCCATTTCCGCTGCCACATTCTGACGAAATTCCTGTTCCTGTGGAGCAGCTGCATCGATGTATCAACCGTCATACATCACGATTCCATGTAACCACAACGAAATCACGCAAAATCGTCTGGATATAATGGTACGACGCCTTAAATTGTCTCAAAGACAGAGCATTCTCTTAACAAAAGAGTTAAAACAAGCTAATATTTTAGCACCAGACGTACAAATATACGGGGCTATCAATCGCCATCGTCGATTTACGACTTTTTTTAAATCTATTGAGAATAATTCTCTCGCGTATTGTATGTACTGACATTCGCGGCTTGGTTTTAACAATGCAACATGAATATAATCCTGAAGATTGGCGCTTATTCATCGATTCGTCCAAAAGTAGCTTAAAAGCAGTTTTGCTACATGTCACTAATTTAAAAAGTCCTATTCCGATAGCACTAAGCACAAATACCAAAGAGACATACGCATCAATGTAAAAAACAAAATTTTTGAAATTTTGCTAAAAAAAACTATTTTTTTTGGTAAAAAAAAAATTATGTTTCTACAACGACTGCGCATATTGGAAAAAAGTTTAACCTTTCTTAAAGAAAATTTCATTGCGGAATTTCGATTTTTTAGGTTATTCAATAAACTAAACCGTTTTTGAGTTACGCGAATATATGTTGTGCAACCTCCTCCATTTTCGAAATAACGGTATATTTCGAAAAAACGAGCTAACCTAAAAAACGGTTAGCACCACTGGATTCAGCGTACCCGAATTAGGTTAAACCGCCAGGTGCCCCGTTTGTCACAAAAAAAAGTGTCAAATTCTAGCACAGTGTAATTATAATATGAATATGAATGGCAAATAATTACTCAAAAAATCTTAACCACTTGTTTTAGCACAAATTTGTTTGACGTTTTTACTCTTACAAGAGTTTTGCAAGATCAAACAGCATTAAATAAAATACATAAGACTAAATATTTGTTGTGTCTTGTCCTAAATAGACGATGTTTTTTAAATAAATAAATTAGTTTAAAACTATTACTACACCTACAACATTTAAAATCCCCTTAAATTACCTTTATGACAAACAATTCACAAAACTTTATTTTATACCCAGCAAAATGACCTTTTAAACCTTCTACTCCTACCTTTTCCTTTTCTTTTCTAAATATAAAACAGATTTGTTATTGCCATGATAAAGAGCAATTTTATACCACTTACGCACACTTAACAAAAGTGTCAAACCGCAATATGAAAATCTGTGTAAGTAAAGTTTGAAATTATTATTACAACATCTACAAATACTATGAAACACCGCGCACACACATACAAACTCAACTCAACAAACGAACACACATGTTCGGGCCAACAAATGGGATTATGTAATTTAATAGCGGTGCTGTGGCTGGCAAAAGCGGCAATGAACCAATCGAGCAACCAACAAACTAAACCATTGCACGAAGGAGAACCCTTGGATGCCAAGGTATGTAGTACAAAGTACGAATGAAGACAACATTGTTTACATTTCGATGTAGCACCTTGTGGCAAGAGTAGATTTCTGTTGTAAAACAAGTAAAGAAATTACAGTCGTTTAAATCAACCACATCAGATACTTGCATGCGCTATGGGTTCTATTGGCACAATGAATGCTTGGATTCAATATATCATATTTATCACATTAACCAAAATCGCCATCAACATGACTAAACTCCAGTTGCTTCTGTGATGCCATCAAATGAAACCACTCGAACTTATACATTATGGAGCTGGATCCTTATCTTCTTCAATGTTCCTACAATTTGTTGTTTACTTCTAATGATATTTTTTTGTTTATATATTTATTTATTTATTGTTAGTGAGGATTCATGAGATCCTAGGATTATTTGTGGAACAAATATCTTAAACTTCACCACAATATGTGGATGTTTTTTGACTGTGGGTGACAAACAAATGTCAACCGGAACTATTAAGACACATTCTATGCGATTCACAAATCATATGCTCAGATGTTTGTTTTGTACATTTCGCGAAATCTACACTGTTTTGTTTCAATATTGTCCAAACCCAACATTCTAGAAAATTTTCTTAGACCACTCTTTTCGAGCTATCAATCGTTTGGTCAGATTAAGTCTGATTTAACACTAGAACGGCTGCCATACGACTTTCAATAATCTTGATTGTCAATTGAGTGTTGCTGGTTTGTTTACTCGAAAGTAAAAAGAGTAAATTATGTGGCTTCCAAATATGTGAACTCGTTTTAAATTCAAAAAGGTTACTCGGATTCTATTGTTTTCTTTGAAAATATTGATACAAAGTAAGACTTTTAATGCATGTAAATACCCTTAAGATATCTTTAATAAATTTAAAAAATGATTTCATTCTAGTGGATCAAATTATTCAGCAATATAATAAATTATGTTTAATTACACAATCTCGAACGATATATAAAGCTAACGTAAGTTATTCACTTCAAGTCGATTGAAATTGACATAAAAAGAGAATTAAAGTTTTCTTTAAACTTGTTATTGATTTCTTTCGCTGTGGATGTAACTAAGTTATTCGTTCGATATCGTAAAAAATGCTGAAACTCTATACAAATTGATTTTATTTGCTCGATTCGAATCTGGCACCCTACCTCCGGATATCAATGAAAGGTTTCAGATCTATGAAAGCTCGACACTGAAATCACTAGGTAAAGGTATTTAATGTAAATTATGCTTCATGTATTCAAAAATACTGTAGTTATATTAGTTACGGAAAAGAAAACGAGTTCATATTGATCAATTGATTAAGTTTCAGGTACCAATATTACATGACACCTACTATAAAATGCATACTTTCAAAATATTTCTGCTATTATGCCTTTCAGTTGAAACCGATAATTTTTCTTATAAAAAATTTATACAATTAACGGTTGTGGTCTACATTGTCTACATACACTGTAGGGTGCATTAAATATCCGCAAATAGTTAGTGGTCACCTTTGAGTACCCAATACAGCCTATGAGCCTATGATGCTATGTTTTCTGCTGATTCGAACGTAAGAGTTAAACTGGTATTGACTGCTACTCTGACTCGGTTGGTATTTGTCTTAAAGGTTAGAATTATATAAACAGCGAAGAGGAAAATGCGGAAAAAGATTTATGAGCTCGTGTGACATTTTTACACTACATGAGGTCGAAATGAATTGATTTCATAATAACTATAAAATAAAAGAGGAAAGAGGAAAGCAAAAAAAAAAAATAAGTCTGACGCACACATCTGATGTGGTAAATATTGTGTAGCAAACGATTTGTTTTAGTTTTTGGATGTGATAGTAATTGTGGTAGTTTTGGTCAAAACGAGTCTTTCTTGTGTAATATTTTCCGATAGATGATCTGAAGTAATGAGATCTATTGAAAGTATTATGTTAAAAATTAAAATTGTATATGAGTTACTTAGTTATTATCTAAAAGACATTTTATGTTTTTGTTCTGTTTAATAAAAGCTTATTGCTTTGAGCAAATCATGGCGATAAAAATTTAGGATTTTTAAATTCTATGCTGAATCCTAATAACATCATTGAAGTGAATAGAGGTAATTATAGATTACGGCCACGTGAACCATGCAATAGATTTAATATAACCTGGTTTGTTCAAGGACTTCCCTAGTGGGGAGGGTATATTGGATTTGTGCATATGTTTGTGACGCCCAGAAATATTGGTCCAACACCCACCTTAAACTATACCGTTCGACTCAGAATCACTTTCTGAGTCGATTTAACGATGTCCGTCCGTCTGGCTGGCTGGCTGTCCATGTAAGCTTGTGCGCAGAGTACGGGTCGCTATTTTGAAGATATTTCGATAAAATTTGGCACATGATATTTTTTCGGACCAAGGATGGATGTAATTGAAACTGGTAGAAATCGGTCCATTATTTCACCTGGCCCCCATACAAATGTACTCCCGAAATTAGGGCTTAAAGATCATAAATGTTTGAATTACGCAAGAAACCAAACAAATTTCATCACAAATGAGTGGTAAACGAATCCAAATCACATCTAAATTTTGTGCAGATCGGTCCATAATTAGTCGTAGCTCTCATATAAGGACCATTTCCGAAAATCATTTTAACCTCCATAAATCTTTTAAAAGTATTTATATCGAGATACACAATATTTATATTCACAGAAATCATGCCACTAAATTTTTGGATGGTTGGTCCATAATAGGTCAAATCTCCCATATAGCGCACATTTCTGAAAAACTGTTTATACATATACTGGGTGTAGGGTATTATATGGTCGGGCTTGACCGACTATACTTTCTTACTTGTTTTTATATTATAAAAACCTGGTTGTTAGGCTTTTTGTTTATTCTTATTTAGTTCATAGATCAAACTCCTGTGTTTAATCTGTAGTCAAATTTAGTTCTTATTTATTACATACAATATGTATATTAAAATTAATCTTATTTGCTTATTTAAGACATTTAACAACGTGTTTCATTAATTAAATCAATAGTTATTATTGAATATGTGGAAAATTAAATTAGTAAGAATCTGAGAACTTACATCAGTTGCGTTGGTATAAAAAATTGGTGGGGTCAAAACAGTTGTAGTCTACAAACTTTGCTCGAATTACTTCTTTATTGCATTTATTTATTTATTTATTTATTAGGTCTATAGATTAATATAAATCCTTTCAGACAAATGATTTAATACAAATAACTTAAATACAATACATTTAAGAGTTTAAATACAAAATAATTTTTCTTTTCACAATATCATTACTTTAAGATATATCTATAATATGGTAACATTTGTTGAAGTTTTCACATAAACGGCGAAAAGGGTCGTTGTTAGCATAAACGGATCTGTAGTACATTATTCTCAATAATTGAAAGTAGCGTGTTTGTCTATTTGTTGCATTAAAATTAATTTTACCAAGCAGAAACTCGAAATTAACATCACCATGAATTAACTCAAGCAGAAATGAAATACCCAACATTACTCGACGACTTCTTAGGTTAGGTAACTTAATTAGATTGAGTCTACTCTCATATGACGGTAGCACGAGTGAGTTCCATCCAATGCCTCGTAAACAAAATATTAAAAATTGCTTTTGATCAGATTCAATACTATTAATATAAATATTATAGCAAGGAACCCAAATAATTGCTCTATATTTAAGAATGGGACGAACCAATGTTGTTTTGTGATGTATGGGTCGGAAAATTCCTTGGACCATTGTTTCATAAATCCATTTGCTTTATTAATAGTTAGCGCGCTGTGAGTTTAGCTTATGATCTAACAATATTTCAAGATCTATAATATTATGAGCTTTTTCCAAAGTTGTTCCATTTATAAAATAGTCAAATTTTTGAATTCTGAAAAATTTCATGTTCTTACACTTTTTGATATATAAATCCATTAAGTTTATTTTACACCATTGAGAAAGTATATCAATATCAGATTGAAGTAGGCGTTGACTATTAGTATTTAACAGAGTATTTAGAATTTTTACATCATCAGCGTAATTCTATGTAATTTGCATAAAAATGTCGGAATGATAGTATGCAGTTCCATACAAAGCCAATATAAAAAATGTATATTTTCGATTATCTCCAGAACTGTTACAGTGAGAGAGACTTATTATCAGTTTCTGCTCTTAACCTAAAATGGCATAATTCGAACAGATAGCATGAGCCCCAATATAAATCGTTTTATATTAAATAAAGGAGTTTTCACAGCATATTTCAGAATAACTTGAGAACGATTTGTTCGATTTCATTTAATAAAATTCTAGAAAATACCTAAAATAATTGAATGGAAATTAAATTTAATGAACTCGAGCCTGACTATAGAAATATCAAAAATTTAATTCTAGAAAATTTTAATTTAAATTTTCTCCAAATTATGCTTCACTATTCATTTCTACTATCAAATATGTAAACACGAGTGGTTTATGAGATTGCTGGAATATAAGCTTGACAGATATCTTTACAATTGCTACAAACACTTTAATAAATAATGAGTATATGTACTCATATTGGGTGAATTATTTAGAATAATTTTAAATTCAAACACTAAAAATAGAACTGAATGTCGGAATCGTCATTATTGCACAAAAGAATAATATTTGACATTTAGCTTTTAAAAAACTGTAAATCATGCTGTAGGTGGCCCATTCGGAAAGTCCAATTTTTGATTACTCTTTCCAGCATTGCTACCGGTATCTCGAGAATGACAACTTTTGACTTCACATAATCTCAAAGAAAAAAAAAACCAGAGATGTTATATCACAAACTACCCAGTAAAGAATGTGCTCCAAAAGGAGCAGGTTTTATGTATGAATTCATACCTCAAATTGCTTCAAACCAGCTGATGGGATGCATGATTTTTGCATGAGGTGTTCCAGGTTTAGAGGACTACTTTCTGCTGACAATAAGCGCTTCTTTTAACCTAATCAAATAAAGCACTTTCCCAAAGTGTTTTACGTCAATTCGCGCACACCAATCGAAGAAAAAATGCTATCTGAATGTTTTTGCTTAAGAAAAATTCATAGTAACTGAGATGCGTGATATTCGTTTTGTCTGTAGGCTATGATTTAATTTTTATTTTTTCGCTTTAAATCAATTACTGCTTCAAAAGAGCGTTTTTATTAAATGCTTTAAAAACATGATTTTTTTTTTTACTGGGTAAATGCTCAGCAAAATTATTTTCCAACGACATTGTTCATTTCACACATTTCACACAGAACGATGATTTTGGTAATACAGCTGGATAATTTGGAGACATTGTTGCGGTGTGAGTCTTTTCATAATAAATTTTCAAACAATACTGAACAATTAAAAAAGTTCTAAATGGATCACCTATTATACACTTAAGGCCAAACCATACATTGCTTTGTCTCTTACAAACCACTTCAGAACAGAATATCTATACATGTACTCGTATTTAGATATCTTGTTTCCTTCAGTGTAATTCTTAGCAAACAAATAGAGATGCTTTTGTTTCATCATTGAATTCAGAACAACAACAGTCGTCGGGGTTTGTACTTTTACATACATACATATTTACGTTGATAGATGGAGAATGAGTGTGTGGGGTCAAGATATTAATCATAAACCCGTTAACAACAATTGTTACAATAAAACAAACATTCATTTAATGTCAAGTACATAACGGTTGTTTTCTAAAAATAATACAATGAATTTATATTGAAATTGTTACAAATATTTTTTTTTTAATTTACTTTTGAGATAATGATGAATGTAACGCATCTTCAAAATAAAGAGATCTTTATCGTTGGCACACCTCGCCTTTTTTATGACAATTACGAGTATTTTTGTATATTTTTATTACGAGCAACCATATACATATGTAACCAACAGGTGGTCTTACAAAATCAAAAGAATATCCACAAAATCAATATTGAAAATGTCATTTTACATGATTCTTTGTAATTTGTACGTGAAGGAATTTTGAAACTCGTTAAAAATGTAAATATGCCAAGCAAACAATCAACCATTTGTTTATTCATTCATTATTCCCATTGCATCATTTCAGTCTGGTTGCTATAAAATCTATAGATTTATTCTTCTCGCAGAGAAAAAATCTTTCACTTTGATGCACTTGACATAATATTCAATTTTATAAACTTTTGTTTTGGTTAAATTTTATATTTTTTCCCCAGATAAAAATATGTATGTATGTATTACGAAATGATCGATATAGTCAACCATCCATCTATCCATCCAACCATCCATCCATTTACATATGTACATACATCTGCACATTGATGAACGAGTGAATGGGTACATTTTACGTGATCGGGGTTACGGAGTAATATTGTTGTCGTTATGACTTTGACATTGAATTGTTTCTCATGTGTTTATGTTTGTCGGTCCGTCTGTCTCCTGTTTCTTTTTTATTGTTGTTGTTTGTTTATGGGGGTCTTTATTTTAGTGTAAAAAAATTGTCATGTTTGATGTTGAGTCGTTTTTTGTTGTTGTTAAATGTAAACATTTTGTTAGCATTAAATTACCATCTCTGATATCATTCCCCGATAATGTTTACTCGAATAAAACTCAAATTATTGCTTAAAAACCATTTATCAATATCACATTGTTTATTTAAAAGAAAACTTATTTTGAAAACTTTTTATTTCCTTATAAATATTTGGTCTTCAAAAGAGTTCGCGCGACTCTAAGCTTTAATTAGAATCAGAAGCTGTAACTGCAGTTAAGTAAATAATTTTTATTTCCTGTTAAGAAAACTTTGAAAATTTATAAGAAATAAATTGTTAAAAGTGGAACCATTATAGATGTTTGATAATCAATAATGTGTTGCATTTAACTGGCGATAGGTGTGTTCATATTTCTCTTATATTTCTCCAAGTGTATTTGACAAATAAATCCTTCCTCGTTGGCTTAAAAATGGTTTTTCAAACTCCGTTGAATAAAAATTTATTTGCGCAGTATCTTTTTTGTTTTTGTTACTTCTATTTCTAGCACCTGTGGGTCAATTTGATACAAGATTAAAAAAATAAGTAGATTTGACTTATTATCGCCTTCATTGTAGGTGTTCTAGAATTGAATAAGCACAAAACTACAACAAAACTAAGCAGACAACAATTTTGAAAGTTCCAACGATCTGACGATGATGATGTGGAGAAAGAAGGAAAGAATTATAGAATCTGCAAATCATAGAGAATCTCAATTTAAAGTTCTGCTCATTTCGTAGTGGTTTTATGTTGTTGTAAGAATACTACTCGTATTCCTAAGTAAGCATGGCTAAATTGTCTGATTAATGTTGTTGCGAGATGAGCTGGATGGCTGGCTGGTTGCTTGTTTAGCTGGAGATGAATAAAAAAGAAGAAAAAAAACAGCCAGCTTGGAATGGAATATTGGTTTGCACCTTAACTGTGAAATGTTTTGGTACATGTACTGCCGCAAGCCATTAAATATTTGCAAAGAGTGTTTAACTACTTGCAGCAGCAGCAGCAGACATGTAATGTAGCATGTTTTGAGTTTATTTTCTAGTGGTGGGGTGCGAAAATAAAGCTGCCATTTACATAAACTATTTTTCTTTATTTTTGCCACTTTGAAGATTGTCAAAATAAAAGAAGTTTTCTTGATGTGGTGGTGTGTAGAAGTCAAATTAAACTCAAAATATAAAGGTGTTGGATATAGAATCAAATGATGGTACAATGGGCTATGATATTGATATTATTAGAACTATTGGCATTTTTTGTGTCAGCTTCAACTTCATCTGTTTCCTCGATTCCCGATGCCATGGGGCTAAACACCTTCACTCTTGCGTCTCGTACTCCGAAGAACATCTTGTAGCCCGACTTCTCCAGCTCTACTGCGCCCGACTTTGAGAAGGCGAGAATCAAAGAAGTGCTACGCTCGCTGTGTTCCTCGGTACGGATAACATACCAGCCATCTGTTGGGATTTTGGGAGTCTAGAGCAGACACTGCAACACCTTGGTACAATTATTACCTATTTTAGGTAACCAAACTCTTGCACAAAGTCTCACAAGGATTTTCCCAGCTGGGAAGAGTTCAAGACTTAACCCGTCCCATGTATGTACTTTCCAATAAACTTCTTAACATCGCTATCTGAGAGTCCGATAACTGTCTTTTGACTGGAGGCGAGAAGTTCGTCATCGATATGACAAAGCAATACAACCGTAACGTGTCCTGGCGCTAGAGGGGAGCTGTTAGCGACTAGTCCTTTTTAACCACTCACTAGCCATTCAGGTTCTCGGTACTGCTACCATCCACGTTAACCTTACAAAAGGGAGGGAAAAGGGGATAAATGAACGAAAATAAAAGAATAAGGGAGGGGTAAGATAAACTTTGGACATGAAGGCCTTTTTATCCATTACCTTGAAGAATCGCTCTACATTTGCAAAATCCACTTCTGATGCAGGAAACACAGCTGAAACTACTTGGTATGAAGTACTCTATGAAAATTAAGTTGTAAGTCATTAATTGCAGTTTATGCTGGCCAGCTTTGGGTTCAGCCTTACAAAAGAATTTCGATTGAGTCAGCTAAACTGAAAATGCAAAATTAATACATGAAAATTTGAAAATTTGGTGGCTCAAGACTATTCCAAGATTGTTTCTAGGATTCATTATTCCGGTAAAGCTTAATTTATTTTATAGCATTTTAAAACAGCAATTTAATATTTGTCATTATTTTGTTGGACAATTCTGCGGACTTCTGAAAAAACATAATTCTTGGCAATAATTTGGTAAATAATTCTAAAACTCATTTCAGAGTCTATGAGGCAGGATTAGCATTATTCGGTTTGACTTCTACTTCAGTGTGGGGACCTTCATTAATTATTTCCATGTTTGTGTCTTTTTCTGTTGATATGATGCAAACCATCATTCACCCCATTGTGCAGCGATTATGGTTTGCCATAACAATTTTAATGGGAAGTAAGGTTGAATACTAAAAAACTAGATTTGTGTTGTCAGTTTAAAGATTTTCTATGACAACCAGCCAGGAAAAAGGAACGAACGGTAAACATGAGACTTATAATTGAAAGCTGGTTTAGTTTATATTTAGTTTAAAATTAAAGGAAAATTAAGTAGAAATAAACAGAATAAAAAACCTAAACTGAAAATAAAAATAAATGTGTTCAGTTGGTGGAATGGGTTTCATTAGAAACCGGTGACAATTTGATATTGGAATTACATTAAATAGAATTCCCTTAATTTCGTGTTGCTATAATTGAGCAAGCAGAGCAGGCCAGGCACCTGCTAAACTTAAAGTGCTTACACACAAGCCATTATTCACAAAAGAACAGAACGAAAGAACTGTTAAAGTACCAAGAATGTATTCAACCTATAAATGTGTTTTTTGTCATTGTTAAAAAAAAGAAACAAAAGATTCTTAGAATAAAACCAGAGGAACGAGTAAAAAAAAACTGCTGTTGTTGTTTAGTCAAAGTGGCCTTTAACATTTTGCCGACGGAACGACCAAAAACGTCTTTTATAGACAACTGACTTCACTACTGGATCTTTTGTTGTTTTATTTCTGAACATACAATTCTACTGTTTAAAAATACGCAGCAGGTTGATGAAGTTGTGGTCTTCTTTCGTTTTCATTTGGACACTTGAAGGACAATGAATTTGTTCATAGTTTTAGAAACAGGCAGAACAGAAGAGCCAACTTTATTCTTTGTTGTTTCGTTTAATGTATGCATGATTAATCGCCTTACCACCATAATGACTTAATTAGCCTGGTTTTCATATTCCAGCTCTATGTTACCTTTTTTCATTCTCAGTAGTTGTTGACCCTTTTTTTCTTTTCCTGTACGTTTTTTTTTTTTTTTTTTGAAGAGGATTATGGGGAAAAAAGGTTGTTATCCTCTCAACTAAACTCATTAATTCAGGAATAAAATTTTGTTTAATTACTATTTTCCATAATTAGTTGAGATGTTTTGTTGATTTAGAAAAATAAATTAAGTCACCCGCATTGAAGAGAAGGAGTACTCATCCGTGAGATGAGCGAGAGCGTAAGGAGGTAGGGAAGGTGTCTTTAAGGTATTTAACTAAATGCGTTTCTACACACCTGGATTAGTTACACCGTGTCTTTGTAGGAATTTTTTACTTGAATTTTAAAACATTATCTACCAAACAATTTTGTTGTCTCCTTTAGTTTACACCTTTTTGTAGACTGGTGAGTCAATAGTGTAGTAGGGATATTCACTTATTGTTGCATACGTTTTTTTTTAAGAAATCATTTAGTTGAGTGAATATATAATAAAGTATAGTAAACAAAACGTTTTATAGGATTTCTCCTATATTCCTAAATTAAATTTTTTTAAAAATTTTGTGTATTAATACTCGCAAGAGGAATAATTCTCATATAATTATTCACTATATTTTAAACTTTAAAATAGTGTTATAAAGTTCGTTAGAATTTTCACTTTATAATTTAATACTAATTAAAAGTTGTATTTTATCTACAATATTTATATTAATTGAGATTGGGGATACGATAGACGTTAGTGTAAAAATTTCGTACATATCCGATCTCCTAAATATCAATTTCCATTTTCCTATTCCTATAATATATACAAAGATTTTCATACAACATAATCCATACCCCTCTTTTTTAAGACCGATATATGGCTAAATTTTTATCTAGTTTGACTCATTATTTCTGTATTAAGCGGATTTTTTTTTGCAAATTTTCTTTTGCAAGACTATTTTTGGCAGCTCTGCTGTTTTCGTGTAACATGTTACTGTTAAACATGTTCAGTTTGGTCTATAATTTAACAATGAATTGACTTGAAAACGAACAACAGTTTATTTCACGTTAAGAGCCGGTCAATTGGCCACCTAAGTACATATATCGTGCCTACAGGCTGCTTCTATTTGTGGGGCTATGTTAAGGCTCATATCTATAGGGACAAATCCGCGTGTGATATCGGCCGATATGTTGAAGAGAGTATGCCAAAATTGGACCCAATGTATGAATCATTTGAGGCGTAGTCGCAGCCAACATTTACATGAAATCATTTTTAAACATTGTTTATAAAGATCGTTCTATCGACATTTATCTAAATTTTATGTTTTTTTAAATCAAATCCGAAAGCTAATAAAAATCAGTCTTTATTTATACATTAAGCAAAATATGCAGCTTATAAATATCGATATCGAAACAAAATTTTACATAGTTGTAACCCGTTGTATGCATGCAAAAATCATACTACTGGATTTTATGACGATCATTTTATAATTGGACATAGCTCCCGGCTCTAACAATATCACTCAAAACTATCATTATTTAGACGAAATTCAACCAAAATGAAAAGTTTATACATATTTTTTCTGTAATCAATAACTCTAAATTTCTAAGCTTGCATTAATATGATTTGTTTGAGTGCTATTCATAAAGCAGATATCCAAAATGTAAAATGATCCACGGTCGGTAATGTAACGCCGGGTCCAAAATTGTTCAATGATTATTTATGAAAAACTATACGAGTAATTTTTATACCCTCCACCACTATAAGTGACGAATGAGGGCATATTTGTCATTCCGTGTGTAACACTAACAAATACTTATCTGAGACCCAATAAAGTATATATATTCTTGGTCCTTACGAAAATCTAAGTCGATGCCCGTCTGTCTGTCTGTGCAAAATACTCTCACGTCCAAAGGACACAAGCGAAATCAACAAAGTTGACAAAAACCTACTTATAGTACTCTTAAGCAGTTTGGTATTGAAAATCAGCAAAATCGGTATAGTAGAACAAGAGTTATGGATCAAAATGTAAGACAACCTCCATTAAAAATTAATGTTTTTAAACATTTTTCTTGCTATATTTTTAAATATATTGCAGATAATACCATGAAATTTTGCATACGTTGCTTTTATGATAAAAGAACAAAATGGGAGGAAAATAGTAAGAATAGGTTCATGATTTCTCATAGCCCCCATACAAAAACCTTCCCGAAATATTGCTCAATTATACATAAATGCCTATAAAATTAAAATATCAAGACAAAATTCAGCAAAAATAAGTTTTATGCAAAAATAAATCGCAAAACGAATTTTTTTTAGTTCGGTCCATGTTTGACTATAGACCCCATATAAAGTCCACTTCCAAAATTCACTTAAATACGTATAAAACAGATATAAATAACGGTAAACGGCTAAAATTTGACATAAATAATCTTTATGGGCAAATAAATTGTTGTACTAAATTTTATGGTGGTCGGCCCAGAATTGGTCATAGCTCCCATACAAGGATCACATCCGAAAAAGCAATTTATCTTTATATATATCCATAAAATCATCCCACAAAATTTTGTGCATATCAGTCCATTTTTAACTGTATCCCCCATATAAAGCCCTCTTCGGAAAAGCACTTTAATACTCATAAATCTCTTATAAATAACGGTACCGAACCAAAATTTTTCACGGATCATTTACATACATGCCAAAATCAAACTGCTGGATTTTGAGAATATCGGTCTATATTTGGCTATATTTCTCATATAAGGTCCACTTCTGAAATGTACGTTAATACTAATATATATCTTAAATATACCATTATTATGTTAAAATTCGACATGAAATATCCTCATATGCATAAAAATCACTGTTCCAAAATTAAGGAAGATTCGCCCATAATTTGTCATAGCTGCCATATAAGAATCATTTTCGAAAAACAAATAAACCGACAAAAATGTCTAATAAATATCGATATCAAACCAGCTTAGGTCAAACGTTTTAAACCAAAAATCATACTAATATCGGTTATACGGCAATTTTACAATAATTGGCAATAGCTCCCGAAATAAGTCCACTTCCGAGCACACCAACAAACTATACAACTCTTGTAAATAACGTTATTGAGATGAAATTCAATTAAAATAATCTTAAAATATAATAGAAATCAAATTAGTGGATACTGGATTTAGAAGCTATCAGTCTTTTACTATGCCACCCATAAATAATGTTATTTAGATCAAATTCAACCAAAAAAACCTCACCTTATATCTTGCCCTTTTTTTATATTCTGTTTCTTAACGAATATGAAAAAATGTTCTTTTTATTTTACAAATTTTTAAATTACACTCAAGATTATTATGAAAATCAGACAAACTCCGTAAATTATGGGAAGACTCTGTATTTACATTAATTTTAAATGGTCAAAATTAGATAAAATTTAAAAACATTTGAAATGAATTATGTTTTTTGAATAATATATTGTCTTTCAAACAATATATAAAATACTAATAACATTTGGACTAAGACTGAATAGAAAACACAGAATAAGGATAGTCTAGTCCTATAACCAATGTAGTTTTTGTATTTCTTATAACGTTCAGGTGGAGGGTATTAAAGATTCGGCACAGCCGAAAATTGCACTCTCACTTGTTGAAAGTAAATTTAATATAATCAGAAATTCAATCCGGTTAACATCATTGTTTTGACACAAATTAATTAATATTAATCGAAATCTGTTTTCAAACTATTCGCTTCTTTGAGTTTTTGCTTAATCAATATTTTTATTTATGAAAGATTACTAAAATATATACATATGTACATACATACATACCTTTAAGTAAGCTACAGTTTGTGTATTATTGTACATAATATTTATTTACTTGAATAAACCTTGATGTTAAATTTAGAAATATGATTAAATAATCATTAGTTTAATGATATATACTTTTAAAACAGACTATAAAAATTATTATCCTTCGCAAAGGTGATTTTGTATTATACCCATAACATTTACAAAATATGTAACTATGTAATTGTATTTTGTTCGGCTAATAGTATAAAAGCCCTAAACTTAAGGGGGTATGTTCATTAATGATTATTTACGCATATAAAATATATTCAGATGTATCTACGAGTATATGAAAGAAAAGCCGTTAAAATAAAATGGAGAACGTTTTTAATGTAATTAAGCTTGAGGAAGGATTTACAAAGTTTTTAAATTGTATTTTTTACTTTCAATAAATTCAAATTAATAACTGAAAAATTATGAAAAATTAAATTTTTAAACGTTTTAGTCTACAAAAGACGGACTAAATCTAGATCAGTAATAGGGACCGAATACAATCGAACATTGATATACACCAGTGATGGACAAATGAAAAATTGAAATGGTACTGATCGTCAACAAAAAGAGTAGTTTTTTCCAACAATTTGGTACTTTTTAGGAAACATATATTTTTATTCAAAAATAAAATTAAAAATCCATTTAAAAATAATTCAAAAATAAAATTAATTTAAATTAATAAAAAACAACTATTATAACAACAAACTAAAAATTAATTAATTTTTATGTAAAAATATATGTTTCAAAAATTTTTATTTTTTGTGGGTTAAGAGCATGCCTATATTTTGTTAGTGTTAATGCCATATCATTAATAGATCTTTCACCAATATGTTTGAAGTTTTCAAACTCATATTATACACAAAAAATCTCAAACAAGAAATAAGAATTACAAAAATGTACGAAACATAAAAAATTTAGTAAAAATATATTGGCCCATAATCATAGTCATAGAAAAAGCATACTTTAAGCAAAAGCATGCTTTTGTTTTAAATTCAGAACAAAATTTATTAATTTTGGTTGCTTGAACAACATTAACAACTTTTGCAACTACTAACAAGAACATGAATAACGAATTTGTGCATTCCTTATGTTCTTGTTTTGAAACCAATGTTGTCAATGATTATAAAAATAGTAACGCTGGATTACTAAAGAGGGAACAAAGCAAATCAAACAAAGAGTACTAAATATGATGTGGGGGTACTGTGGAATTTTTGTTGTGAAAAAGTACTGAAAATAGTACATTAGTATTGAATTTTCCATCACTGAGATATACCTTTATATAACTTTAATATTCGTCTACATTCTCCATTATGTATGGAAAGTATAATTAAATAATTTATTTTAAACAACATTACAATGCATTTACAGATATCAAGACCGACAATAACTTAGTTGAAATCCATAACCATTAACAGTTTCAAATACAGTTTCAAATATTTCATGTTCTTTTTCGATAGACCTTCACGATGTTTTACCATAATATGATGGATTACAATTTTTTTAAAGTTTGAAATTGGAAGTAAACTATTAAAATTAAGAACAAATTTAATAAATAAGAATGTATAATCGGTCAAGCCCGGTCATATAATAACCTACATGTGTTACATGTGAAAAAACATGTTTTCAGACATGGGCACTATCTGGGAACTATGACTTCTGTGGATAAATTTCTGATTTCTGTAAATATAAAATGTTTTTGTGTTGAATTTCTTTTGGATATCAAAATTTTTAAGATATTTACGGTCGTTAAAGTAAAATATTCGGAAGTGGTAAATTATAGACCAATCTGCAAACAATTTGTAGATATGAACGGATACGTTCATAAATTAAACTTTTTTCTTTACCCATAAACCCCTGTTTCGGGAGAAAATTTGTATGGGGGCTAGGTGAAATAATAAATAAAATTTCAACCCATTTCAATCATTATCATTCTTGAACCAAGATAATATCATGATTGCTACCTATACTTTACGCACAAGCTTTACATGTAACGCCAGCAAGCCAGCCAGCCGGCCAGAAAGAAGGTTGTCGGTCAGGAAGTGATTCTGAGTCAATCGGTATATTTGAAGGTAGGTGTTGGACTAATATTTATTTTTGTTACAAACATCAGCATACATACAATATACCCTCTCCACTATTATGTCTTATTGTTGTGCATTTAAATCTTGACTGTTTATTTTCAACACTTTAAAGCACCATGTTTTATTTGAGTGTCTTTTATTAAATAATATCAAGGCTTTAATGTGGTGTTTCCTTAATGATAAATCGTGTAATTGAGATTTTGTTTTATTCAACAATTGTTGTTTTGTTAAATTATTTTTGAAAAATTATTTACATATACATATTGTCTGTTGGCTCATTATTACTATTTTTTTGTTATTCTTTTCACAGCTAATTTGCATAGGAAATTAATGTTTTTCATTTCAATTTAATATTTTATTTCATTACAACTACGAGTAGAGTCAAAGTTAAAGACTTGTAGTAAGCTTTATTATATTGTTTTACTCCACACCATCATTTATTATTAATTTTACAGGCGGTTTAACTTGGGTTTTGTCAAACTTTTTAAAATTGGTCTCCATGTTTTATGTGCCTTTCTCATGTTCGAATACATATCTATCTATCCCTGAATAAAAATTTAAAAATTTGAAACAAACGCCAAGTAGTGAGTACTTTATTTTATATCTTAAGAATGAAATAATTAAAATCGAACTTTATGTTTTAGATACGAAAATTATTCAAAAAAGCTATTTTGAACCATTTGTGTTTACACGAGACTTTCTCTATTTTTTTTTAATTTTTAATTTAATATTTTCGGGTTTTTTTAGTTGAAGCCATATTTGAAAGAGATTTTTTCTAAAAACACTCTAAACCCACAACTTAATAAAACCTTTATTAACCTTCGTAAAAACTAGATATTAACATAAATAAATATAAATCACAGATCATCAGATAATGAATTAAAATATAGTTGAGTTTATAGACATATCTAGTATTGAGAAATTGAAAGTTATAGAATAAGATATCAGGCGGACGCCAGACAACAATACTCGTATATTAAAAACTGTAATACAGTTTTAAGCATTTGCTTAAGGCGACTAGATGTGATCACATTTTTAACATCGCACATGTATTAAGTATCATTAAGTTTACATAAAATAAAATAAAACAAAACAACAACGTTTTACATATTTAATTTATTCCAACTAAATAGTTACTGAAGTATTAATAAATATAATATTCATATCTCCGCGCGCAGCTTGTTTAATTTTTATTATTGCCGTTTTATGTAACAGAAGTAACTGTCATGTTTGTTGTCAGCAGTTCTAAATGGAAGGAGTTTTAGACACGAACATTGAAATGCAGTTCAAAACAAAATATATTTCTGACATGAAATTTAAATCGCATGTCGTATGGCATTCGCTAATACGTTCGCTTTATTCGTTGCCACACTTGGAACACTCTGGAGTAAAATTAAATAGAAAACAACAATTAACTATATTTAAATCAATTTCATTTAAGTATTATTGGCTTGGCGTTGTAAAACAATTAAAAAACATGAAATTATTGTAATATTCAATGTGTTTGTTTCAAATACATATTTCAGTTTAACAGTTAAACAAATTGATTAATTACTTTTATCGCACAAATGGTTTGTTTAAGTGTGCAAATCGTACAGTAGATGGGCATAAATATAAGGAGCAGTTAATAATGTGAAATTTTTTTGCAGACTACTACTGGTTAAATGTACATACATACTCGTATGGCATATACATTACTAAGGCAGACTTAAAATACACATTTCTATTAAATCTATTTGTTATTACCTTACCTTTCATACTTTAAATTTCATCTAACTACTGTTTTCATTGTTTGCCATACATGAGTTATGCCAACGACTTGAGAAACATATCTTTTGGCGACATAAAGACATTTTGAATATTCAATTAAAATGATTAAATATCATTTAAAATGTTAAATAAATATTTCATATCTGGAAATATACATATGAATTAATCGAGAACTTTTTTTATTTTAATTACCTCAGCATGCAAATTAGATTTGCTAGTTTTAAAAAAGTTTTTATACCCTCCGTTACCACAAGTGGTGAATGAGGGTATCTAACGTTTGTCATTCCATGTGAAACTTTGATAATATTCATCCCACATTATGATGTGTTGCCAACTTAAACTTCTAGACATCTATAAAATCACCCTATAAATAAAGTTATCATCATTAAAAGAATCTTATATTCTTACCCTTTTTATACCCAAAAAGATGGGGGTATATTACGTTTGTCATTCCGTTTGTAACACATCGGAATAATGGTCGTAGAACCAAAAAGTCTTTATATTCTGGGTCCTTATAAGATTCTAAGATGATCTAGCCATGTCCTTCCGTCTGTCCGTCTGTTGTTTGCACGATAGAGCTTCGAAAACAGACATAGAACAATGAAATTTTAACCAACCATTCTTTGATCTATTGAAATATTTGGTACTGAAAATGGGAAAAATTGGTCCTGCAGGATCGGAGTTATAGATCAAAGTTTCAGACTACCTCGATATTTTTCAGATATTTTTTCCTATTTACTTCAAATATAATGCCGATAATATCATGACATTTACGCACTTTATTTTGCTATAGAAGGACAAGTTCTGTGGAAAATTATAGAAATCAGTCCACGATTTTTCATAGCCCCCATACAAATGTCTTCCTGGAATATGGCTTGATGGTACATAAATATCTATAGAAAAGCCGTATCGATAAAAAATTCTGCAAAAATAAGTTTCATGCAAACTGAAATCTCAAAACGATGTTTTCGTTGCATCGGTCCATAATTTTGACATAGCCCAATGCAATGGCCACTTCTGAAAATCACTTAAATGCGCATAAATCTTTAAGAAAAATCACTATCAAGTTGAAATTCAACAAGCATAATTCAAATATAAAATTTATAATAATCGGTCCATTTTTGACCATAACCCCGAAATAAATTCCAGTTTCTAAAAAAAAGTCGGAATTCAACACAAATAGTCCCTTTATATATAAAAATCGGTGCTCTGAATTTTATGATGATCGGATGATTTGACCGTAGTCCCCATATAAAGTTCACTTCGAAAAATCACTTAAATATTTCTCTTACAAAAATCATTATTACGTTGAAATTTAATATAAATAATTCGCATATACATATAAATCGTCGTACAGAATTTTATGATGATTGGCCTGTAATAGCTCAAGACTACTCCCGAAAACTCATTAACCTACAATGTCGAACCGACTGTTTACACAGATCAGTTATAATTGTCTAAAAATTATACTATATTATAAAATTTTGACATTTGAAAAAACCAAAATCAGTTTCCTAGGGCTTTTTGGTATCTAATTTATTGTGTGTTAAAGTAAATCGCAGCCAAAATATAAACAATTCTTAAATTAAATAATTCTTGATTATAACTGGAATATGCATAAATATCGTTTTTAAGAAGAAATTTAACTAAAATAAACCTAAAATAAATAGAAATTACGATACAATAAATCACCCCATAATGGGGTGGCCATCAAGATTGTTATGAAAATCAGACAAACTCTGTAAATTATGGTGAGAATTGGTAATTACATCAATTATAAATTTTAAAATTTCAAACAGACTGAAAAAAACACATGATAAGTATACATACATATTCTAGTAGTACAAATAGTGTAGTTTTTATATTTTTTATTATATTTAGGTGGAGGGTATTTAAGATTCGGCACAGTCGAACATTGCATTCTAACTTGTTTGTATTTGAGAAGCTGCTTCACAGCAGACCAAGTCAAGTGATTAATGTTTGATGATTTAAGAATGTAATACATATTTAGTATGAAATAAACGCTTTTAAATTACAGAAAATAAAATGTTAATAGAAGTTAACACTTTCTTAATTAATTTAATAAATTATATTATATTAAATGTAAAAATAAAAGAGTAATAAATTATATTCAATTTCCTTATTTGACTTGCAAAATACATAGTAGTTTAGGAACACCTGACTTTTATTAAAGTTTGACGGTAATATTATTACATTGAAATTATTATACTAAATCAATTAAATATCGTTATTGAAATAATCCAAAATATCATTACCAAATAATACTCGAAATAACTTAAATAAATATATTAGCAATATCCATCTATTTGCAATCACTATTAGCAAAACCCTGGTAAGAATTTTATTAATTTTGTTGTAAAACATTTATCTGGTTCACCCAAGTTGGTTAAGTTTACTTGTAATTTTCAAATTCATGCATTCAAATTATTGGACTTTTTTATGTTCGAATAACACGAATAATTCTTGTTCGAATTACTCCATTATAGATTTTTTCTAAATGTTCTAAATAAGTTGAAAGTCAAAGGTTTTCTCTTCATCAAGTCGGACGTAAAGTAGTATCGCCTTTAATAACGCCACAAACATATGTAAATATATCAATTTTAAGATAATTTTCTTTGCCTATTTCAACGTAATCATCATCATCAATGCCATTTTCAATATCACTTTCTTAAACATTGTAAACACCTTATTCAACATTACTTTAGGTTAGTTTACAAGGATTTAATTAAGAAAGCGATCCATTATGATTCCAATTCCATGTATTGATACATTTTAAGGTCGCGATACACTATCCTACACAATCGTACGATTTCTATCACATTCAAAAAAAATATCGCAACAAAGTCTGTCATAGGTGCCACACTGTTACACAAAAAAGATGCAAATACATGTTTTTGCTAATGTAAATAAACGCAGTTTTCCGCCTTTTAAATTAACTTTTTTTCATTGTATTTTGTTGTTATATGTGAAAATAATAAATTTTATAAACTATGCAAACAATTAAAAATTGTTAAACGTCTGTCCTTTAAATTATAATTTGTGCTTTAAATCAATGAAGCCGACAACGTGCGCCAAGATAGCCTCGAAAAATAGCAACGGCGGAAATAAAATTTGCAATCCCGGTTTCTTGAATTTGAGTGGCATCACCGAAAAGGAATTGAGGAAATTAAGGAGATTTTTTTGCAGCAGCGAAAAATAGCAACAACGAATCCCACTGAATATAAAAAGTTTTCCGTGCAAAAAATTGTCAGAGCCGTTCCAGAGAAATTCGAGCTCCTCCAAAATGGTCAGAAAATCTGGGATTCTAAATAAAATAGAATCTGGGCAGTGGCAGGGCATAGACTCAATGGAAATTGAAAGTATACATCCCACTGAATATAAAAAGTTTTCCGTGCAAAAAATTGTCAGAGCCGTTCCAGAGAAATTCGAGCTCCTCCAAAATGGTCAGAAAATCTGGGATTCTAAATAAAATAGAATCTGGGCAGTGGCAGGGCATAGACTCAATGGAAATTGAAAGTATACATCCCACTGAATATAAAAAGTTTTCCGTGCAAAAAATAGTCAGAGCCGTTCCGGAGAAATTCGAGCTCCTCCAAAATGGTCAGAAGATCTGGGATTCTAAATAAAATAGAATCTGGGCAGTGTCAGGGCATAGACTCAATGGAAATTGAAAGTATACATCCCACTAAATATATTAAAAGCAGCAGACTAAGTTCTGACTGTCAGAAGTGATGAGTGTGAAACAGGTCTAATATTTAAAAAAATTTTTTTAATTGTAATAATAAGTAGGTGAATATATCGACGAAATCACTATGTTTCGATAACAATCTTTAATACAGATTGTAGTGGCTTGAAGATAACCTTCACAAAGTTTACGCATTAAGTAGTGTTCAATTCGAGTTTTTATTTAAATTGCCGTGCCTCAACACACTCTGCCTCTATGGTTCTTAGTATAGTATAAATTAGACACTCAATTGACTGGAAGGATCATCTAGACGTCAAATCTGCATCACATCTGTTTTATCAGTTATCACCACCACAATTGCTACATTTTTTAATGTTCGAATCATCTCTTGGTTTATCACAATGAGATGCGATAGTTTGCTACATGTGAAATAAATGATAAAAATCTTTATAACTTTCAGTTTTATTTTTATACAATAACAATAATATATATACAATAAGTACATGAAGTACTAATATGTACTTATTTGTGCTCCCCACTGTATGTATAACTTTCTTTCCATTTCTACGTATTTAGTGCTTAATATTGATGAATTTAGTCTTAATAACGATATTAACTAGAGCTTTTTTTATATATATTTAGATTAATATAAACAGATATTTTCAAAATTAAGTAGTTTCACTTTATAGTTTATAGGAGAGACAAAAAACTGTTAATCGTCCACAAGCAATACACTTAACATAAAAATAGACATAACTGTATTTTTCCAGTTAAAGAAGATAGTGATGTGAAAGAAATGTTTGCAGTCGTTAGAGATGCGTACTCTGAATTAATTTATGGAAAAAGTCAATTTTGGAAAAATTTGAGTTGTGCCCCTTTTGTATTTAGGGTGCGATATAACTTATCCATGTAAAATGTTGGTTCGAAATCGACACTGATAAGCTAGTTACATATGTGTATTAAATAAACCGATCTAAACAAAATATCGTTTTGTGATGTATTTCCACATTAAATTTAATTTTAGAATTGGACTCATTGGATCTACGACCAATATTTCGATCTAATACAAAAGGAATGACAAAAATGCAAATGTCTTGTATACTAAAAGAAATAATGTGTAGTTTCAATATAGATTATCAAATCGGATCAAAATCAGAATATTGGCATAATTTTCTATAAATAAGAAGACAACAATACATGTATACGAGTACATACATACATAATTACACTGTGGAACATTTTTGGGATTATTGTCTGGGGGGTGAGAAATTCCAAGTCAGGGTGATGGTACTAGGTCAGTATAGTGAAACCCTCAAAGGGTTTGGCGTTCGTATGTGTCTAAATTTGTTTCATCAAAATCGGACAAGTGGTTCTCGAGTTATGTTAAACTACTACAAGATAAGGAAAAAATTTAAAAGGTCATAAAAAAAAACTGACACATACGAACGCCAAACCCTTTGAGGGTTTCACTATACTGACCTAGTACCATCACCCTGACTTGGAATTTCTGACCCCCCAGATTGGCTGTTGTACTGTGTTATGTGAACGGATCGAGCATTTCACTAGAAATATTTCTGTGATATAAAAAAATTTGTTAAATAATCCAGGACTTTTTGGAATTATTACTGCAAGACTCTTCATAATAAACGTTACGTATTGAAATCAAGTTAAATTGAAAATTTAAAACTAGTAAGAAAGTATAGTCGGTCAAGCCCGACCATATAATACCCTACACCTAGTATAAAACAGTTTTTATGAAATGTGCGCTATATGGGAGATATAATCTATTATGGACCGATCATCCAAAAATTTAGTGTCATGATTTCTGTGAATATAAATATTGTGTATGTTAAACTTTATCTCGATATAAATACTTTTAAAAGATTTATGGAGGTTAAAGTTGATTACGGGGAGGGTCATATATGGGAGTTTCGACTAATTACGGACCGACCATTACAAAATTAGGTGTTATCATTTCTGTAGAAATTTATGATCGTTAAAGTGATTTTCGGAAGTGGGCCATTTATGGGAGCTAGGACTAATTATGGACCGATCACAATAAAATTGTACCGTATTGTTTGTATACTATGAGATATATTTTCGTTAAATATTATTTAGATACCAACGTTATTGAATGAGTTATGCTCTTTAAAGTGATTTTCAGAAGTGGGCTTTATATGGGAGCTACGACTAATTATAGACCGATCTGCACAAAATTTGTAGATGTGATTTGCCTTCATTTACCACTCATTTGTGAAGAAATTTGTTTGGTTGCTTGCATAATTCAAACATTTATGATCGGTAGGCCCCAATTTCGGCAGGACTTTTGTATGGGGGCCAGGTGAAATAATGGACCGATTTCCACCAGTTTCAATCCTATCCATCCTTGTGCCGAAAAAATATCACTTACCAAATTTTATCAAAATATCTTCAAAATTGCGATCTGTACTCTGCGCACAAGCTTTACATGTACAGCCAGCCAGACGGACGGACATCGTTAAATCGACTAAGAAACTGATTCTGAGTCGATCGGTATACTTTATGGTGGGTGTTGGACCAATATTTCTGGCCGTTATAAACATATGCACAAATCCAATATACCCTCCCCACTGTGGTGGTGTAGGGTATATATACTCAAAAACATAAACTCATTGACCTTACGTGAATTTTATAATAGGTACTAAAAATGAAACTTAATAAATAGCATAATTTAACTTGTATAGGTACATATGTATACATATATCTACAAGTACTTCCACAAGTATATGTATGTACAAGGTGGCTCAAAAGTAAACTTCCGATGTTTTTTTGCTGCCACCGACCGATTATTGGTCAAATAAATAGTCAGCAATATTCCGCGTTCTAGAGCAGTGTAGCGTAACATTGTTTATTAACGTGTATTTCGCATGCGTTTACTACACAAATGTCAAAACAGAACTGACATTAGGGGCCTCGCAAAATTTATAGCATTTTCTGATAGGAGGATTACTTTTGCGCCACCTTGTACATATGTTGTAATAAACCCTTTACTTTTTCCCAGGGCTAAATAACTAGTGGTGTTGAATGATTATTTTACAAGTACAGTAGAATCCCGATAACTCGCAATCCCGATAACTCGTAAATCTCACTAACTCGTAATAATTGGTCGGTCCCTTGAAAAAATCGCGGTAACTCGTATAAAATACATGCATTTCGGTCCCCTCAATAAGTCGTAATTTTTTTGCAAAGTCAATTTGGCAAAACGTCTTATAAGTCGTAATTTCTCGCTAAAACTTCTCTAACTCGTAATTTAAAAAAAAAAACAAAAAAATGATGTCGCCGTAAAATGATCATATTATTTACCGTTATGTATTTTGTGTTTACCATAGTGTTTTGCTCTATTCAACTTGAATTTGTAGCGCAATAATATATACAATATAATTGATCGTTTAAGTGTACAAAAATCACATCAAACACAAATTACAGATTTTTTACATTAATATGTATTGACATTGTAACTCTTATCATTACTTTATTTTCTTATAAATTCTCATAAAACGTCAATAAAAAAAAATAAAAAATCCCTCTAAGACGTATTTTTTAAATTTTACTCCCGATAAGTCGAAATCTCACTAACTCGAAAATCTCAATAAGTCGTAATAAACGGTCGGTCCCTTGCGACTACGAGTTATCGGGATTCTACTGTATAATTGTCTCTTATTTGTTTGTGTTAATCCAATATGAACTGGTACCAATTGCTAAATACTTGCGTGTTAACATCTCATAAATTTATTTTAAATAATCGTATATTTTTCTCATTTTTTTTTTTATTTTTATCCTAGAAATTGTCTGGGTCTGTAAAGCAAAAAAACAAAAAAAAAATAACAACCGTTAAATTTATATTTAAATTTCAACTTCATGACTGCGAAGAAATGTAAGAAGAAAAAGTGCTGTTGCAAATAATTCAGTGACACCTTAAATACTTGCCGCCAGTTAGACAAAAAATGATTCTTAATAAATTTTTCATTTCTTTTAAATAAAAAAAACATCAAATCTAGAAGAAACGTGAAATAGAAAATTATTGGCCAATAAAATGTAAAACAGTTTAAAATATTTTTCAGCCAACATGATTTTTTATAATACGTCTAATGTGTTTTTTCAGAAGGAAACATAAAAATAAAATATACTAAATCCATCTGACTCTCTTGCTCGTTGTATGCCTTCCTTATCTTTTCGTAATGCATCAATCAATAAATATGCTGAGCTTCCCGATAATGTTGATGGTGCAACAACAGTTGGTTGGTTTGGCTGAAATGTTCCAGTTTTCCGTTGTTATTCGGTTGTTGTAAGTAGTCATTGTTTTTTTTTTTTTTTGGTGTTTGTAGTTAATTTAAATAATTTATGTTTGCCAGCATTTTGAACGCCTTTAATATCAATGAATCTATAAATTACATTTGTATAACAAATAACAAGCAAGATCAAGGATATCACAAGAAGCTTAAGGCTACCAAATGTTGCACAAACCGCCATTAAGTAGAATCGGCAGCAGCATTGGTAGCTGCAACAGCAGCCAGCATCAGGCAGCAGCTAAAAGCGTGCACACACTTGCGCCCACTTTTCAGCAAATTCAAATGTCTAAAACAAAAGTGGTTAACGGGCTGCCAAGTCAAAGGAATAGTGGTCATTATGTTTTGTTGGAGTTGGGAATTACCAGATTAGATTTTTCAATTAGTTGTAAACAGTTGAAATAACATTAATGGAAAAATTAATCTGAAAGAAATGTCTGCTTATTTGAGAGAGTATTACTGCAGCTTTTCATTAGGGTTTCCATTGCAAAACAAATTCTTTCATTAAATATTCGAATAATTTGAAAATTTTATGCAGAATAATCGAATAAAAATAATTATTTAAATTTATAATTTTATTCACAATTTTTCTAAATTATAGATTCAATGATGACATTTTTAAATCACAGAAAGAAAATCCCGTCTAGAGAATTTTTACTTTGAAGGAAATATAAATATTAAATTAATAAATTATGTTACTACAGAAGTTGAAATTCTAAATCGTTCTTATTTAAAAATAAAAGTTCTGAACGATATTATATTCGAACTATTTTGGCAGTATATCAATTTTTTTATTTGATATTTGGATGCTATATTTGCTGTTGAAAATATTAAAGGAAGTGATATTGATAATGACGTTGATGAATAGGCTTTAGGAGATACGACTTGACGAAGAGAAAAACTTTATTTAAACTTTAAACTAGTCTTTATTTATTATAAATGACGACTCTTTTTAATCGGAGTTCTATAGGGCAAGAAAAACTTTCCCATGGAGAGACAGAAACATTGCAACATATCACCTAAGATTAGGGTTGAAAAATATACGCATTTTTCCCCATAAAAACAACTACATATTATAAACAAATTAAAAAAAAAAATTCCATATATAAAACTATTATACACAAATCATTATAAAAAAATATTATACCATCGATTTTCCATAAAAAAAATTGGCGAAATTGAACAAAAACGAAAGAAAAGCAGCACATTCAGAGACATGATATTATCGATCAGCAAAGTTACCTTATAAGTTACCTTATGACTTTATGCCGAACAAAATTTACAAACAACAAAACTAAAGGTCAACAATTTACAACTTTATACAAATTTTGATAATTAGCAAGTGGTGACAATGTCGCATATGCCATGCGTTGATGGGCACCAAAACAACACCCTCGACCTTTTTCTAACCTCACACCCTAATAAGTATGTGGTAGATGTTCTTGCACCTGTTGGTAATTCGGATAATTGCACCATTTCCGCCTCCTTTTCGCTCTCCGAACTTCGTAACGTTTCAAGACCAGCTACGAAATGTTCAACTTTTGTATACGAAAAGGCTTGTTGGGCTGAGCTCAACGAATTCTTCCGGCATTTCAATTGAAAACTTTGTTTCTTAGACAATAATTTCAATACCATGGCGAATATGGTCGAAGAAAATTTCGATTAAATCTAAAGAAACATCTTGGTTTAATCAGAATTGAAAAATTGCAATCAGATCCAGAGAGGAAGCATTCAGGATTTGGCGAAATAATAAAAACGCCGAAACTGATTCGCTACGCAAACGAGCGAGGTCTTCGTGTGCCAAAGTGCTGAGGCGTGAAAAATATCTATACGAGCAACGCCTTCGTGCAAAAGTTCTTACTGCTCCTCGGGGCAGTAAAAGCCGGTGCTTCGAAGTCTATTTTGGAGTTACTCGACCGCGTACAGGAGAGGGCGAAGATGCTTATCGGTGACAGTAGGGTATGCAACTCTATTGACTCATTGGAGCATCGTCGCAATGTGGGTTGTGTTTCATTGTTCTATCGATACTATAATGGAATGTGTTCTGCTGAAATTAGGGAACTTGTTCCTGAAACACGCAGTTTTTTACGTAATACACGTTCTTCAGTCAGGGCTTATCCTTTTGTGGTCGACTGGACAGTGGATCGCACAACACACTACAGGGAAAATTCGTTCTTTAGCCGTACTGTCCGTATGTGGAACAAACTCCCAGCAGAAGTATTCCCTGCCACTTTCAATATTGGAAAATTCAAGTCAAATGTTCACAAACACTACTCCCGCTATCCTCCCTCCCATAACCTATTTTCCTAGTTCCAACACAATGCATTGCATAAGTAGGGGTCATCCCCTGAGTGCTGGTCTAAGAGAAAAAAAAATGCCGCGATTTAGAAGAAAATTGTCCTTTTTATTGCCCTTAGGTATGCAACATTGTTTCTTTTATGTAAACAAAAACCATATGTTTTTATTTTATGTGTTAAAGAAATGGATACAAAAATTGTATTATTATCCATGATGCTTTTATGGCGTTGCGGTTGCAATGTAATTTATTGGTTTTATTCCTTATATTCTTTTTCTTTTTCGTACTGTCGATACTGCTTCTCAGTTTCACTAAATTTATTTTTGTCTTTATTATTTTTTGTTCTATTAGTACTATTTTCAATTAGATTCATTTTTGTGCGAAACTTTTAAATTAAAACCACAATGACAAATAAAATCTAAACAGCTGTTGTTTTCAATTTCGTGCGAAATAAGTGCCGCTTACATTAATTCGCAGTTGGAAAAAAATGTTGCCATATACATTTTTTTGGTTGAAAAAACATGCTGCCAGAAACATTTCGTAACTTTTCACAACAAAAACAGAGTACAACTTCAGCAGCATTAGTTCGCATTTATTTCGGATCAATTTTTATTATATGGGCTTTTGATAGTATTTCGCACGAAATGAGGAACAGAATACCATGCTTAAAAGAGTTGACTGTCATCCAAAAGCTCTTCTGTCGCAACAACAAATTCTATTACTTGTTGTGCTGGTGCACAAGCGGCCAGTAATATTTTTTTATTCATTTTTATTTAACGATTTCGATTCAACACAGATTTTTAAACTTTTATTTATTTTAACTTTTATTTATTTTCGATTTAAATTCACAAAGAAGCAAAACATATGTGTTTTGTTTACAAAAGTACATTAGCTGCACGTCAAATTTTTCGTATGAAGTAATTAATGTTGCTCAACATTTTTCCCAAATTTGAACAAGTGCTAGGCTTAAAATACTGAAATTTGTTAAAAAAATTTGACTTAAAGATTTTACAGTATCAAAAAAATAACGATCGTATAAACTTTCCCATCCCTGGCTGACACTAACATGCTTAGTTTCCTGCAAAGAAAATGATATATATTTAATTCTAATCCCTGTTTATATAGTTCGATTTTATTGAAATACGTTTTGAAATTACGTATTTATTTTCATTAATTGGTGAAATCTAGGCCAACGAACCACGAAAGAAGCCACACTAAGCGACTTATTAAGCGTCAGGATAAGGGACTTGTACGAATAAAAACAGAAAATTGTCATTGTTTTTAATTTTATATCTCCGTTAGTCTATAAGTTCCGAAGTCAAAACTACAACTCTTCTACAGCCAAAATTTATTACAGTCAGAATATCCGCAGTTACAAATTATCATAGTGAGGGGCAATTTATGGAAAGGTCAGAATAAACAAGTCCGAAAATGTTTAAAACAAAAATTCCCACTAATATTATTTGTGCAACTGTCTGTGAGTAAACATCACAACGATTCTGACTGTTCAAGGAAGGAAACCGTAATTAATTTCCAATTTCAAAATCCTTGCAAAATCGTTGCCTGGCAACTCTCAGCCGCATTTAAATTATTCCACAAACAATATGAGAGTACCCACTCTAAGTGATTAGTTTCTATTAGAATGAATTTCTAAGTATGTGTGCATAATCTTTTCTATACTATTTGTGATTTTTATATTCATTATCTATCAAAATGTTGTAAAATTACTTGTAAAACTATGAATTCTTTCGTACGAGTATGTTATAAATTCAACACTTCTCTACGAGTATGTACGTGAGTGTGTTTTTATTTTCAATCAAGATACGAACGAGTACACGATACATACTTGTACGTACATACATATGTATGTACTTATAAAACAATTTTCTTTCCCTGGCCTGGTGTGGCTTGATTTTAGTTTGAGTTGTCTCAAGTAATTTGTTCTTATGAATTGTATGGCTTAGAGGCTTTAAGCCATAACTGTCACTGATAATAACACCTTAGTGGTCACTAAAATTTATAATCCATTCTATTTTAAATTGTCCGTCCGTCTTTCTTCTTTCATTCATACGCGAACTCTTCCAAGAGTTATTTGTTTTTGTTATTTGCGCATTGGCAAACGGTTTTAGCTGTCATATTATGTCGCTCTGTATGCGTTTTATGGTCATTTCGGATGAGATGAGAAGATGTCTTATACAATTGTCCAATTCATTTACATACATACATACGTAATAAAAATGCTAAAATAAATAAATAAATTTGTTAGTGTGATTAGAAAAGAAGTGCAAAAATATTTTAATTGTTTTGTGTGGTGACAGATGGAATATTCGTAGGTCATAAACACAATTGTGTCGGCGCGCCGACAAGATTAAGACTAACTGATATTGTTAATTCACTTATAATACGCAATAAATTATAGCGTATAATTAATTATTAAAAATTGTTTGTTGTACATTTAATTAATCCTTTTAATATGAAAAAATGTTTTATATTTATCAGTTTTCCTTTTCATTTATTTCAAATATTTATTTGTTATTGAGAGTAGATGTTAAAGTTAGTCGATCTTGTCTCACAAATTTCTTATAGGATTTATTTTATTATTGAAATTACATATGTTCTATAGATTTACATTTGATTAAATTGAATTGAAATAAATAATTTGATTAGGTTGTCATACACATCTGTACATACATACATACATATATATTATAATCTACTGTTAGTAAGTAAATCGTAAAAAATGTTTACAACAATCAGTTTAGACAGATCTTCTAATTAGAAAAGTCAATTATTTATTATGCATTTTTTTGCAAAAATATTTATGATCGTGTTCATATTTGAAAAAGTTAAGAGTGAATTACAATTATATGACAATGTAAGCGAATTAGTTTAAATGGAATTAATTAATGTTTTTTTTTTTAATTTTAAATAATTTCCAACTAAATTGTTTGTAGTCCTTACAGAAGGCATAGTTCAATGAGCCCACATTTTTACATTTTTATAATTTTAGAAGTTAAACTCGGTGGGCGAAGATATTTAAGATTATTCATTTAGTTTAAACAATTTAATTATTCAATAGAACTAATTTGTTTCGGAAGCAATGTATTGCTAATTTGTAAAGGTTATATGTTTCGTCATTCATTATCACACAATTATATTTCATTTCCGGCATTTTTGTTCTTATCTGAACATTTAAGCTCATTGTGCTGTGAACAAAACTTAGCTATTTTCTGATATTAAAAGTTAAAATAATTGAATCCTTAGGATACTGCTACACGTTCAATAAATATCGTGATACTAGAAATATCACTATATTTATTGAACGTGTAGTATGCAATATTGATGGATCGCGATCCATATCGCAGAATGGTCTAAAATATGAAATCCAGATCGCGGATCGTGGATCTCGTGATAAATATTGAACGTGTAGCATTTTCATGTCGTCTATTTCTTTATAAAGAATAATTGTGTCCATTAAACTTAAGTGCGTATATTTTCTCGCGATATTGATAAACGACCCGCACAGCACAAAAATAACATAAATACTGACGCGATAAATATTGAGCATGTAGCATACGCTCGTGATCCATTAATACTTTAAAATGGATCGCGATCCAAATATCACGATATTTATTGAACGTGCAGCAGTGCCCTTACTGTAAGCATTAATTGCATTTGAATCCACTATTAAGACCACTCCGGCCTTGCTTGTCACCACTTTAATACTCTCTCTGGATTGACTTTGTTTGCTAATACTATAAAAGAAATATTTTAACGATGAAGAATGGATATTTTATTGTATCTAAAGGGATCAAATCGCAATAATGCTTTTTTATTTAAAATTATTTGGTCAATTTTATAACATTTTAACATTAGATCCTTAAGTCACACAAATTGTGTTAAGTGGAACTCGAGTGTGAGGATTAGAAAACGGATAATTCGTGCAAGCAGTTTGGAATTTTTAGAAATATACAGCCCTTTCACAGAATTTAATTCCGTTCGGAAGTGGAATTAATTCCGTATTTTGCTTCTATAGAAAAAGTAAAACGAACAATTCTTTCGGAATGAAAACTAGAAATTCTTGAAATTACAATTCCACATAGCAAATTAAAAATGGTTTCATTCCGAAAAAAATTTTCGTTTAGCTTTTTCCATGGAATTAAACTACGGAATTAATTCCACTTTCGAACGGAATTAAATTCCGTGACATGGCTGATAATTTTCCTTTGAGCAAATGTGCGCAGGTTTTCATCTTTTCAAATTAATGTTCGCTTGAGTGCAAAAAAATTCGCAAAACTTGGTGATATGTATATGTTAACACAACCTGCATTTCTGATTTTTTTTTTAGCGCATTTGTACTACATAACAATTAATAAATTAAGAAATAATATACTTCGCTGTATTTGTTAATTTAGGATAAAAACTAAAATTTTGATCAAGCTCTGTTTAAGTCTTTTTTTTAGCTTCGATTTAAGTTGGGGCGATGTGTGCAATTACCGCTCTCTTCGAATTCTTATATTTTCATTTAAGAGCCGTTCGATATCTGCAGAAGAGATTCTTTATAGCTGATTAGTCGAGGAGTTTGGGTAACAAGTTCAGCAGCCATTTTAAGATCATTATCCAAATTGATAAGAGAGTAATCGATATTTTCTGCTGTTCTTAGCGGTATAATTTTTAGAACAATGTGTGCGTAGGTTTTTCAATATTTAATACAATTTATACTCGTGCCTGTCATTGCTTAATTTTCAGCCGGGAATGCAATTTCTCGATTTAGTAACAATTGTGGGTGATGATAATTCTAACGAAGATTAAACATGAATCATTTCTCTCGGGATATTTTTTATTATCAGTCTAAAATTAATAATATACGGTAGGTTCTGTGGGTCAGCAGGCCATGAAGTAGGTTTTCCGCTCGAAATCTCAATCAATCCCGTGAAAGCGAAATTTAATTTATTGTAACAATTGCCAAAGCTTCTATTACTGGCACATAGATATGCATGTCAACTTTAATGTGATCCAAGTTTCTTAAAACCTTTATAAAAATATTTCTAATTTAATTTTTATTGCAGGAAGAGTGCGCTGCTAATAATATTACGCTTTCAGAGTACGAAATGAATGATTTGAATACATTAGTTACACATGCAATGCAATATTATAAAGATTTTGATGAAAAGTTTGTATTTCATCATACTGCTTGTAATACAATAAAATAATTATCTTTTTATCCTTACAGATACGGCAACAAAATTAATGCCATTTCAAACGATATATGTAAAATTAAAAACTCGTTACAAATGGAAAGTATACACTCCTCCGATTGCGTTAGTAATGTAGAAATATCATCAAATAAACAAGATATAGAAACAATAATAAAAAAACCTCCAGGTTTATATGACCATCTCTGGCTCGTTATACAAAGGCGTCAGGATGGTTCGGAATCGTTCTTTGTTAATTGGTATTATTACAAAAAGGGTTTTGGCAATCAATTTCGAGAGTTTTTCATTGGCCTAGATAAGTTACATTACCTTACTAATAGTAGTCAGCACGAGTTGCTAATTCAGTTGGCAGACTTCGACGGCAATTTAAAGTATGCCCTATACGATGAATTCTTGGTCGGCAATGAAAGTGAAAAGTATCAATTGAAGAAATTGGGAAGTTATAGCGGCAATGCTGGTGACTATATGAGAATTCATGAGGGCATGTATTTCTCCACGAAGGACAGGGATAATGATGCCAGCCCTAATTTGCACTGTGCGAAACTTTTTCAGGGCGGTTGGTGGTACAATAACTGTTTGACAAGGTATGTACATTTGTTTATTGAAAATAAACATTTTATACAAAACTTTATTACCAACATTGTACTTTTTTTTAGCCATTTAAATGGTCCTTATCGCACCCGTTATGTAGTCAGCAATGTTGGAATAACTTGGGGAAAATATGATGATATGCAAATAAAAACTGTTCAAATGATGATACGATCGAAGCGCTAAATGAAATCTAATTCATATGTATTGTTACGTTTTCACATTTTAAAAACTTGCTTTATAATCTTCAAATAAACAGGATTCTTCTAAATTGCAAACGAAAGCGCTAATTGGTTTGAAAATTGTAAAAACTCTTTATTTCCTCAAATTACGATAAAAACATTTGGTTTATACTTATATAGTCGATTTCTCTTAATGCACACAATTATATTACACACTGGTGGTAATACGATTTGACGTTAGCTCAATTAGTGCTTACGATCAACTCAACTCAACATGCTCTTGCTGAAACTATTTATATATCAGCGCCATCTTCCGTTAATCATGTTCTGTTTGGTCTAAAATTTAACCATGAAGCGATTTACAAACGAACAACATTAGCAAATTATTGAATTTAATTATTAAAATTCAGTAGGATGAAGATCCACTTTTTTTTATCGGATAATTGTGTTCAGCGAAGAAACTGAACGGATACGCAAACAAATGTAAAGATCAGCCAGAAGAATTGCAAGAACTGCCAATGCATCCAGAACAATACACTATTTGTTGTGGATTATTGGCCGGTGACACATTCTACGGTTCTTTTTGCAAGACGACGAAGGCAGGAACGTTACTGTGAATGGCGAACGCTACCGTGCGATGATTACAAATTGTTTTTTTGCTTAAAATGGAAGAGCATGGACTTGACTGACATGTGATTTCAACAAGACGGTGCCACACGCCACACAGCACGCGAAACAATCGCGTAATTGGGTTCGGTGAAAAGTTTATTTCACGTTTGGGGCCGTTCAATTGCACCCTCTGTATGAACCATTTGTGGAAATCATCTCTAAATATTAACATGAATTATATGTATATGTATGTACTCGTAGATCGTTATTTCGATTTGAATAAAGTGTCTGTTTTTTAAATCAAATCTGAAAGCTGTTAAAAAATCACTCTTTATTTCAGTCATATATAGGCCAATTTACCTGATTTACAATGCCAAAACTTCCATATTAATATATTTTATAACTATGATCCGTATGTTATCTGGGGTTTTCTTTTTAAGCCATCATTGTTAAATTTAAAGGGTTGCAAATGTAGAATAACAAACATGTCATTTAAATTTATCAATATTTAATTTTACAATTATGTACATACATACATACATATTTATAAACATTTTAAAACATTTTTTAAATAAACACAAATTTTAAAAACAAGTCAAATTGGTGGAAAACAGACTTTTGCATGAATAACATGACCTGAGAAAGTACAATTTTACTGAGTGTTTTAATGCACAAAATTTATTTTAAAATTTACTTTGAAATGTCTCTTAAAGCATAAATTTATTTCTTTGAGCGTAACATCATTTGGGACGATTTGAAAGAAAATTGTATGTCATCATAAGAGCCCCAAGTAATACCAATGCCTCTTGTGGTCTCGGTCAGATTGCGTGTAGGACTGTAGGGCCCATTTAGGTTACTAAAAAAACAATACATGAATACAAAATAAAGTATGTAATTATTAAATATTCACTTTCTACCTTGTTAAGCAATGATAATACCACCAGGCACCCTTAAACCATTCCGCACAATTGCCATCATCGGCCACATCGTTGTCTCTGTCTTTAGTGGAGAAAAACATGTTCAAATGTGATCTTAAATGATCGCCAGCCGTTCCTCTGTATTTTCCTAGTTTTTTTAAAATATATTGATCCGTTTCATTTCCAATCAAAAACTGATCATAATGGGCATATTTCACGTTGCCATTAAACTCTTCCAATATAACAAGCAGTTCATGATATCTGTTATTTGTGAGTTCATGAATTTTATCTAGACCCACAAAAAATTCTCCCAGTTGATTGCCAAATCCCTGCTTGTATTCTGTCCAATTTCTATAGAAATCTACGGTGCCATCTTGACGTCTCTGCACAACAACCCATAAATTATCATAGAGACTGTAATCGCGAGTTTGATTCTTCGTTTCCGTGCTTTGTTCATGAAGGACATGTTTGATAGTTTTGATTTCTCTAGTTAGTCTGGCGATTTTATTGTCGATTATAAATAATGAACAAACATATTTATTTATTTATTAATATACCTATATTTTTTGTATATAGAGGACTTATATTCAATAATTATTGAATTATTGAACTATCCCTTATAAGGGATAGTTGCAGAAAGAAATCAGTTTTCTATGCCAAACACTTCCCTATTATAAGTTTACCTATGGTATTTCGAATCGAAATACGCAGTAACCCCCCAGGTCTAAGCTATACTTTATTAAGTTTTCAAATGTACTCATGGCCCATTGAATGGATGTGCTGTATACCGAAACCTCGAATCCTGTACTCTGTAATTGGTCCATTGGATGACAAACTTTGTTTGGAAATAAAAAAAAAAACTGTAGATGAACAACCTGGGTTGGATTCTTAGTGGAGGAGCAACAAATTTTATTGAAAACTTTTAATAGAAAACAAAAAGAATTTCAATAAGGTATAAAATATGTTTTCCAAAATTGGCTCTTTTTTTTTATCAGATAGTACTTGAGATCCGAATAGCACATTGAGAATACAATTTTTGGTGTTTGAGTAAATGCTTATTTCATCTTTATTAGCTCGATCATTTTAATAAATAATAGAAAAAAACTTTACTTCCTTTTGGCCCTTTTTATCAGTGTCTGATCAAGACACGAGTTTGAATTTCAAAAAGTACCAAAAATATTTCAGAGTTAAGCCGTTAACTCAGTGTTAAGTTTAATTTCTATTTTTATTTGTTTAGCTGATACAAAGGGTACCATAGGGTTTTACGGATACCATTTTTACCCGCTTTGACCCACGTTCGGCCTCAGTTTTGTCCTTTTTTTTGCTTTTGACATTTTGATGGCTTGACAACATAAACATACGACTTTACATGTATGTAAAACATGCAACATAACTTGTGAATTGAACAAATATTTCTAAATCTTTATACTGAAAAAATAGGTTTTGATAAAAAAAGTACCAAAAATCCCTTCTTACTAGATCTAAATGATGTGAGATACCTGAGTTTAAAGTTTCTAGCTTCAGCGGTTTGAGTTGTGCAATGATGAATGAATCAATCAGTCATGTTACATTTTTATATATATAGATTTTACCTTTCATTAAAATCCTGAAGATATTTTGTTGTATTTCGATTGCCTTCTACAATGGTTTTTAATTGCGAGTACAATGCGTCCATTGTTAAGATACCAGGACGTTTGCATTCATCCTATAAAATATTTAGTAAAATTATAAAGGTGACTGTTTGGAAATTATAAAATATAGTGCTGGCAAATTCTATTGATTATTCTCTAAATTATTCGATTAATGCCAAAATAATTGAACAATTTTTAATTAAAAAAAAAAATTTAAATATTTTACTAAAGTCACGTTGATTCTTAAATTTCTTGTGAAATCAAAATATAACTTTAATAACATCTTTAAGCTTTTTTGCAATATCGAGTATAAAACTACTCCACTTTGTCAACATTACTCCAGAATGGAGACTGTAAAAGTGTAACTATTTCTAAAAACAACTGTTTTATATAATTTCATTGAGATTTAAAGTACAACTTACATTATCACAAATTAATAGTTCGTCAGCAAATACTACGAGTATTAGTTTAAATATAAAAGTAATTATAACTATTATTTCAGGCAAATTCATTTCGATTGCTTAGTAAAGCGCACTTTACAGACGTCTTTCTCACTAAAACGATTAGTTTAAAATAGAATTTGAAATGCTATATTAAAATATTTGTACATTTTTAAGTCTTATCAATTAATTAAAAGTGTTTTTGTTTTTATTTTTCGTTGTCTGTGTAATTATAGATTATAATCGAGGCCAGATAATGTTACAAAACTGAAAATGCCCTGCGGGAAATTCTTGTGAATATACGAGTATATCCGTATTTGCACATATCCCCCATATAATGCCTACTTCACTTAATACCCATAAATTTCTTATTGATAAAGGTACCGATCCAAAATTGTACACAAATCATTTGTATCAGATATCAAACTAGTAGATTTTGTGAATATCGGTCTATATTTGACCATATCCCCCATATAAGGTCCAGTTCCAAAAATCTCTTAAATACTCATACATCTTTTAAACAAACCGGTATTATGTTGAAATTCGTCGTGATATATCCTTATAAAGATCCGGTTAAAATTAGTCACTTTGGTACATAAATGTCTATAGAAAAGCCGAATCCATACAAAATTCCGCAATAACAAGTTTCATGCAAAGTGCAATCTCAAAATGATATTTTTTTTGCATCGGCCCATATTTTGCCATAAGCCCATTAAAGTCCACTACCGAAAATCACTTAAATGCGCATAAATCTCTTATAAAAAGAACTATCAAGAATGAGTTCAAGACAAATAGTCCATACATATATAAAAATTGTCGCTCTCAATTTTATAGTGATCTGTCTATATTTGATCGCAACACCCATATAAATTCCGCTTCCGGAAATCCCTTATTAGCATCAGCAGAAAGTTTAAATTTGACACAAATAGTTCAAACATATTTAGAAACTTTCATACTGAATTTGATGACGATAGCTCCATATTTGATCGTAGCTCCCTTAAAGTCCACTTCCGAAAATCCCTTAAATGAAACATCCATATGGAACCGAAATTTTAGATATCTCAATTATAAGTATGTAAAAATTATACTACTGACTTTTTTGAAAGTTGGTCCATAATTAGCCCGAACAAGGTCCACTTCCGAGAATAACCGCAGAGTATACAGTGGAGATAATTGTGACGTTCTTTTGGTACTTAATTAATAGTTTGTTAAAGTAAATTTATTTATGTTACACGCTGCAAAAATATAAACAAAGTTTTAATTCTTGATTATAACTGGGGGCTAATTCTGGCAGTCGTGATCGAAATTGTTTTCGAATCGAAATTTATTTCGACAGTGCAAAATTTTCTAATAATGGTACTCGATACAAATCGAATCGATTCATTGCTTCAGTGTTGTAAAAACTTAAATAAGTACGTATTACAACACTGAATAAAATAAAAAAAAATATGTAAACAAAAAACATATGGTTCTGAAAAAAATAACTCAAGTAAAAGCGGAATTTTTTAAAAAAAATTATTTTAAATTAAAAATGGATTTAGTTATGTTTTTTTACTACTACTACTTACAACATGGTGCAATGTAATGAAGTCATGGACCATGTCATAGTTAAACAAGAGTTTGTAGTTAAACGACATGGTTTCGTGTTAACATATGTATATATGTATGTATGTATGTGTTTTTCTAGACATTTTAGGCTCACAAAGCAAGCATAGGTAAAATTTATTTTTGATATTTTTGACCTAAAAGTAATAAAATTATTAATATTATGATATTTTTTAAAGTAAGTAACAAATTTTTTACTAACATTTTCTTTTTTTCTCTTCTGTTTGCTAAAAAAAAACGTTATTTCGAATGCTTCTTTGCTTATACTATGTTTCCACGACGACTTGAATCACCGGCTTCGCCTTCTGAATCATGTTTATGAATCATGCTGTTTACATGACTAATAAACTTGATTCGATTTGACAGTTGTCTTTAATAAACAAAAAAAAAATAAAAAAACAGAATTTACAATATGTGGAAAATAATTTTTTTAATGGACAAACAAAAGTGAGTGGATATTAGTTAGCTTATTTGAATCAAAACATACATTCGTACGTATTTACTTTCTTTACTTCCAGCAACAAGAAAATAATTTGCTTTGTTTACAATAATATTAAATGTTTACAGCTAGTGCAGATAAACTTGCGATAAAAATTAGAGAAGAGTGCAATTTTTCGTGCTTCGCAAGTTGATTCAATATGAATCTACTTGATTCGCTCTTAAAATTTTGTATGGTGAAGCAAGTTGTTTCGCACATGATTGGGGTGTGAAGCATGAATACAGAGCGAAGCATGTACCGTGGAAACATAGTATTACGAGTAAAAACTCGCAAGGTTGCGTTCGAATAATCATTTTATTCGCTATCGAATGGGAGAATCCCAAATGTTAAAAAAATTCAACGTTCGAATGAAAATTTACTCGCATACAATTGCGAGAATTAGCCCCCTGGAATATGCATAAAAATCTTATTGAGGTCAAGTTCAACTAAAGTAAATATTAATTACGGTACAATTTTATGACGTTCACCCCATAAGAGGTGATTTGGTGGTGGGTATATAATTTAAACTCTTACTTGTTTATACTTTGTTGTGTTGAATTTGGGGAAAATGTTGAACCAATCGGGCAATGTATACCAAATTTAAATTTCATAAATTAATAAATCATTCTTAATATTGTTATGATAAACAGATAAACTCTGTAAGTAATGAAAAAAAAATTGTTAATTACATTAAATATAAACGATTAAATTAAAAAAAATAACTTTAAATAAATTATGTTTGCTTAAATTTGTCTTTCAAACAATATATGAAATACTAATAAAATTTGCACTAAAACTGAATAAGAAAGAGTAAGTGAGGATTTTCTAACCCTAATGCCAGTGTAGTTTTCGTAATTCTCATTATATAGAGCGCTCTAACTTGTTTCATACAATTTTTCGTAATTCTTAATTGAAATAAGTGATGATGAAAGTTGTTGAAATTGCAGAGTTCGGTATAAAAACCCCGTACAACACCGGCTACTTGTAAATATATTTAGAAAAACATTTCAGGCAAAATGTAAGTTTTCGAACATTTAAGCTTAAAGAATGAGAATTTGTAAGTTCCGCTCAACCTATTGAAGCAGTAGTAGCTCAAGGAAGTATCCTGAGACCCTTCTTATATTTGATACCTATTTGGTGTTATGGAATACAGCTATGGGAAATAGCCTCAGTTTCAAATGTAGACAGAATTCAAAAACGCCAAAACAAATTGCTGCTAATGATCTCCATTATCCCCTGGTATATAAACAATTCGAATATTCATAAAGTTTCGATTAAGATGAATGGATACAGCAGATCTGAGCCAAAGCATGCAAGAATAATGCACAATTATCGTCCGACACTGGACTAAACAACTAAAATTTATTAGATATAAGATTTGAAATACTTATTGTTAGTGCGTTATATAATGAACATACAATAAATAAATAGTAGTAGACAAAAAAAAAAAAAAAAAAACACCGGGAATAAAAGCTGGTAATTTTAATACATCTAAACACAATTGTATCTCTAGCGCAGTCATATGAACTAATTTGATGTAGAAATTTGTTATTAACATAATATGTAATTCATTAATTAATTTTACATGTATTTAATCATTGGAAATGCCAGGCAGTGTTAAACATTATAAAACATGACAATTAGACACTATAAACATATAAAATGCAAAAAATATCGTTAAGTTTGCATCATTACTGAAATTATTTAAATTTTAAGTTGATTATTTTGGCGGAAAAACAATTAAAGCGAAGCGTGTTTCTTTAAATTTGTGCAACAACAGAGATGAATAAAAAATAATACTCAGTGGTTTGCGGTGCGTTGGCTGTACCGTCTTTTTTCCAATTTCAAATTAGATTTATTCGATGTTGTTCATTCCATTATTTATAAATTCCAACTGCAATAATGAGCTATAATTTATATTCATTTATTTGTAATTTATTTGAGAATGACTGCATCGATAATTTCACAATTCTTCCGCATACGAATACGACTGACTACACAGCTAAAGAAAAGAAAAAAAAAGTCATATTTAATTTAAATATTTATTATTTAAATAATTATTCTAATTCACTTGGAGATGGAATTTAACCAATTGATGCAATTTGTCTTTTATATTAGATGAATTTCTTTTCAATTTCTTCGTTGTTATAGAATTTCTCCATGTCCAACCAACCACTTGAAAACTTACATTGCGAAAGACCAAACAAATTTTAAAGAAATATGTATACATTTGTATGTACATACATATGTATGTATGTATGTATAACGCATCCCAAAGAGAAAAATTTATAGGTACTTGTATGAAGAAATGACCTTGTACATTTTCTGGAAAGATGTGAAACGCTGGAAGTTGTAGTATCTCATTCTGTTAATATGTTTAAAGTCTAATTAAATGGTGAACATGCAGCGTAAATTATCTTTTATTTAAAAAATCTGTAAAGTGATGAGTATTTATTTTTCTTTTCGTAACCTTTTCTGCTGCTATTTTCTAATGTTGTAATTGTTTTTGTAAGCAGGGATTTTAAAAGAATGTATTTAATAAATTCAAAATTAAGTAGAAATATTTCAATATATTTTTTTTAAAGACAAGTAACACTCAGGCAATTAATATGCCTATATATTAATTAAATAATTAATTATGTTAGTTTCTTTGGAAATGGATAGGTAGTAGAAGAATAGGTGGTGAAAGTAGAGAAAAGCTTTTCATATGACAACACTGTAATTGCGCGTTATGTTTGTTAATAGTACAGTATTGCAGCGCCTCTGGTGGTGAGTAGACTCATTGATCAAAGCTTGATTTATAGCCATTATTTTTATTATTATACTTCGGTGGCGTTTGAATGCTATACCACCGAAGAAGGGCGCTGTAATAAATATTAGTTATGATAGGATAGAAAAACTAATAATTATCAGAAACTGATGTTGTTTTGAGTGGCAGCGGCTGGGAATCGAATCCAGGCCACAAATACCAACTCATGCTTAATGATCAAACGTGCTAATCAATTAAGCTACAGCGCTCTCCAAGTTCAGTTTAATGAATTATTAAACAATAAGAATATAAATGTTTTGAATAGCTAAAATAAAACTTCTAAAATGAAAGCATTCTCTTAGATTCTATGCCGTATTATTCTGCAACTATGCACACTATGAATGAAATTAATGAAATTATTGTTGTACACACACTCTATGTACACTAGTATACATATGTAACTACAATACAATACTTATTAAGGTACGGTCAGACTCGGCTAATATTTGACACTTTTCAGCAAATATTTCATTGCTTCAATATGATCACAACTAAAATATAGGCAAACAACAACGAAAAAAAAAAGATTTTCGCCGAACAAAATTATTTTCCGACATACAAAATATTTTCCTAATGTGACCATAGTGTGACCACTAGATGTATAAATACCTTACAAATTTTAAATTTGTTTTTGCAAAATTGTATTTAATATTATTGCACATCTTCCAAATTACAGTCCAATATATTTACTAAAGTTTTATTGAATTTTGTTATTATATAGTGCATTTTAAATTTGCGCTTTTTATTTAATAAACATCAAATATATTTGCCCCATTGTCACATTATAGCAAACAGTTTCATGAAATAATTGTTAGATCAAATAGTTCAAAATCAGAAAAATATTTCCTCGACTTGTCGGTAGAATAAAAGTAAAATTTTTGTTTCTTATTTATGAATTTTACATTTTTCGTCAGCATTTGTTATTTTATATCAAAATAGAATTTTAACATCAAAAAACAAAGCTTGTACATTATTTAGCACAAACAGCTGATCTACAATATAGTGCTGCCATTTAAGTGGTAATAGCTGATAGTAGTTTTCAAATTCAAATTAATAGTATTCACGAGCTAAAATACTATTTTTATGATATAGTTTTCAATCTAAATAAGTATATTATATAGTTTTTTTATGTTTGATATTGTTTTTTTTTGCAAATTAATGTATATAGTTTGACCACATTATTTATTATATGTACATAGTTTTCTTCAAACACAATGAAACATCTCGGTCTCAAATATTAGCGTAGTCTGAACTTACCTTTAGATACTGTAAATAAATATGTATTATTTTGTGTTTTGCCTGAGAATAAAAAAATAATAATATTTTGTTTGGCGGCTATTTAAAGAATGGTTGAAGTAATTAAAGAGTATTTAATACATTACAAACAAAAACGAAAAAAAATGAAACTAGAAACAAATCTTTTATTTTGAATTTGGTAAGAAAACAAAAGAAAAACGATTTTGTTCTTGATAAGGTAAAATAATACTGTTTGAATATTCATTTTGGTTTTTGTTAATCAATTTGAATTCAACAAATTGTAATGTATCTTAATTATCTTTAATTATTATCTGTAGTATAGTGTTAAACTTTTATTTTTATAGCTTGTGCTCAGTCATACATACATACTCGTACATTCATAGACGAGCATCTTGGGTAAGAGAACATTTTATTTCTGTTACCCAACATGATTTCGGTCCAAAATTGGGAAATTTTAAGCAAAAAAGAGTAATAGTAACATTTAAAATTCGCCAAACTAAAAAACCTCTTTTTTCCATTCATAAAATATATTTTCTATATTATTTTCACTGAATTATTTCCTAAGCTAACATGTAAATTATAAAGGAATTTATTAATTTTACTTTAGAAGCAAAATAGCCTTGATTGAAAATGACAAGTCGAATGGAAGCGTATGAAGATATTTTTCTTTGAGATTAAGTAACAGGCGACAGATTCGAAATTGACATATAAAAGTTGCCCATAAAAGACATAAAAACAACGCTTGAATTTATTAATATTTAAAAAAATTATTATCAATTTATCTGATCTGATCGCTTTATGGACCAATCAACACAATAAATATTACGTATTTTATTACTTCTAAGATAGAATACATTAAAAACTAAAAAGCAACGTAAATCTATGTAAAAAAGAGTTTAGGGACATATGTACGTATATGCGAGAATATGTATAAAGGTACGGTCACACTTGGCAAATATATGCCGAAAAACTCGTTTATTTATTTAAAAAAAACTTTTCTTATTTAGGCCAAAGCACAACATATATTTAATTTTAATTTATTTGTTGCTGTTTGATCTTGCAAAACTTTTGTAAAAGTAAACAACGTCAAACAAATTTGTGCTAAAATAAGTGGTTATGCTTTTTTGAGAAAATATTTGCCAAATGTGACCGTACCTTAACTTTATTTGCTACTGCAAAGGTAATTTTTCACTTAACAATCTTGTTAATTGCATATTAGCAAAGTTTCAAAGTCTTAAATTATTCTGAATTTCATTTTCATAATAAAAACAGCTGATTGAAAAAGAAAATAAATTATATTGTAAACTTTTAGTAACAAAAATGGAGAGACAAAAACAAATTTTATTATATTTTACATCCAGATCTCAAAAAAAAAAAAAAAAAAAAAACACTCGGAATTAATATTTATGCGTAAAAAAAACAGCAGCATTTGTTAAACATAAGGTTTCACAAACTTCTGCAAATGTACTACACGCAATTATTATATAGGAGGTTGGGAAATATATGGCTATTTCTTCTACTTCCTATAAGCTCTTCAATGTGGTCTTTCCAAAGTGTTATTCAAAGAGCCTGTTCGTTTGTATTCCACTGCTTCTTCTTTTTGTAGGTACGTTTTCTGTAAATTAATATATAAAGGGTGTCCCCACTAGAACGCAAGTTTTAAATTTTAAATAAAACACAGATATTTAAAAAAAAAATCGCGAAACTTTATTAAATCGTAAAGCACACAGAATGAGGTTATGTATGGAACAAGATATCGTGCAGATGGCCGCCGCGTCTTTGCTGGCACACACGTGATCTTTTAATAAACTTTTCAATGACCTTTTTGCATAAAAGATGCGGTATTTCATTAATGCAGCGTCCAATTTCCTCTTTTAAGACTCGAGTCGTCGGCGGCTTATTCGCGTAAACCATCGACTTCAAAAAACCCTAAAGAAAAAAAATCTAAAGCTGTTAAATCGCACGATCTAGGCGGCCAATTCTGGTGTCCAAAACTCGAAATAACACGACCAGGAAATGACTGATGCAGCAAATGAATTGTTTCTCTGGCTTTATGACATGTGGCGCCGTCTTGTTGAAACCACATGCCCTCCACATTCATTTCTTCAATTCGAGGCAAGAAAAAACTGGTTATCATTTCACGATACCGAACACCATTGACTGTTTGCGCTTGTCCTGCCTCATTTTCATAAAAAAAGGTCCAATGATTCCTCCAGCTCAAAAACCACACCACACAGTGACACGTTGAGGATGCATTTGTTTCTCGTGAATCAGTCGAGGATTTTCCTCACCCCAAATGTGAAAATTCTGCCTATTGACGAAGCCATTAAAATGGAAATGGGCCTCATCACTGAAGATGATTTTATCGGCAAAGTCAGCATTTTCGTGTTGTCTCTCCAATACCCAATTAACGAACTCCCTTCGCTGTCCATGGTCAGCTGGCTTCAGTTCCTGAGTCAATTGAACTTTGTATGTATGAAGATGCAAATCTTTCGTCAAAATTCGCTGCATAGTGGATTTGGAGACACAAATTTGCTGAGCTCAGTGTCGAATTGAGGTGGATGGAGTTTGAGCGACATCATCACGTACAGCTGCGACACTTTCGGTCGATCGATCTGGCCGAAGGCGCGTTGTTGTCTTTACATCACTAACAGATCCAGTTTCGGCAAATTTATCCATTAATCTCTTTACAGTTGACTCTTTTGGAGCATTATTGTGACATTATTGTGTGATCGCAGTTTGCGAACTGTAGCCGCAAAACTTTCACCATTTTGGTAAAACAATTTCACAATGAGAATGCGTTGTTCATTCGTGTAACCTCCATTTTTACTAACCTCGTACCTTCTACTAGCACACAATAACAATTGTCCAAATGTCAAACAATGACAATTCGAATGGCGCCAAATTTAAAAATTGCGTTCTAGTTGGGACACCCTTTATATAATAATTTACATACCCCTTATTTATTACAGTTTTATCCATTTCCACAAATGTTTATTTATTTATTGAGTATACGGTGTAGTTTGCCGCAAATTTATTTTATAATCCGCTCTTTTTATTATTTTTTTTAAATTTATTTTTGTGGAACTGTCAAATTTTTCTTGTTCAGTGCTGTATTTTTTAGTACTTTAGTATGAAATTCAGAGTTGTATTACAATATTTTGTAAGATTTCGCCAAAATCTCGTGACGAACTATATTTTGTTTTGTATGGGAAATCTAGTATAAATGAACACGATTTCAGACTTAGAAAGTGATTCTGAGTCGATCAGTTTACTTTAAGGTGGGTGTTAGACTAATGCTGCAATATAAAAATATTGCTATTATATTAAAAACTCGAAGAGGACCGTATTTTTTTTTTTTTTTATATAACAGTTATAACTGATTTTAAAGTTGTATTGTCAGGATATACGATCAATATTTTTAATTCAATTGAAAGGTCGCCAACTATGAATTATATAGTTCACGTTAAATAATTTATAGATTACAACTATATTTACATTGATTTGACTTTAGTTAAAATAAACTCATTTATATTTAATCATGAATATTTTTTCATCTACCAATTTAATTCTCAGGTAATCTTTTTCTCTTATTATTTACTGAATTTTAGTAAAATTTTGAAAAACTTGAAATGTGAAAGAATTTGATCATTAAATAAGATTAAATGTCTTTGAATTAAAACACCACGAAACAACTTTTCCAACCAGCCAATAAAATTATAATTTTGTTTTAATTTGTTTATAAATTGCATCAAATTGTGCCTAAAGTTTTGTAAATTTAATAAAATTGTGTGTGTATTTAAATACGTATGTACTCGTATATATAAACATTTTGTTGTTTCGTATTTTGTTCTCATGTACATACATATGTACATATATGTACATATATCGTAGCATATACCATGAAGCAGTTTTCAGTGTTGAGGTAATTTATCGTTACTTGTTTCGCATTAAAGTGGAGACTGTTCAAATTAACGGCATCCGAATCAGCAGACGCTGCAGACAATTGAAGTGTTATGAAAATTTCAATTGAAATAATTATTGAAATTTGGTGTTATAAATACAGAATGTTTTGTAAACAGTTATTGTATCGTTTGTAAATGTTTGGGGCCATATAATTACGATACGGTCTCATGTTTTGATTGTAAAAGGTCAATATTTTTATGATTCAATTCTGCAATTGTACGACGATGAACAAAATTCGATTAAATATGAAGATGGTTTCCTTAATTTGATGGTGGCACAAAAGTATTTATTAGCTTTTTGCTAATAAAAATTCATACTGTCAAGGCTAATAAATATTATTTATCCTTTTTCATTAGTAAAATATTGTTGAAACACTTATGACATTGAAATTTCGTTGTACTTGAGTCTGTTTTGACGACGTATCATCTTCAAATATACGAGTATGTATTCGGAAAAAGAAGCAGCAATAGGGTACGGGTACTGGCAAGGTACTGACCCCCATCAGTCATTTCAGATTATGTACGACATCGGTCCGATATCCTTCCAATACAATATTATGTTTTAAAAAAAATATTCATATCCCATCTCTTATAAGGTGATAACAAAATAATAATTGGCGTTTTCAATATCTACTGCGACCAAACGATCCCAGTAGTATTACCATTGCAGAATTGATAGATTAGAGTTTCCAAAAAACCGATTGGTTTCAGGATTTGGGCAATGACATTATCGAAACAAGAAACATTTCATAACACAATTATAACACCATTTGATGTTTAAATCTCAAGAGATTTGATCCTTGCTTTCCATACGAAATGTAATACAGGTTTTACTTTAAGGACGCTTTCATTGAATTTGATTTTTGGTTGATTTTTTTTTATATTATTCCAAATATTTAAAAACTTGAAAATATGTCTTAATTAAATACTAGAGTACATTTTCAAGAAGTTGGTGAACAACTCAGTAAATAACTTAAATCCTAACGAAAGAATTTGATGTCCCAAAAATTAAAGTTGTTTATAAATACATATTTGTAATTCTTAAATACTTCCTGCCGTATTCATAAAAAATAAAGTAGATTTGAAGTGTGCTTTTAGACAAAATTTTCATACAAAATTTTCTTAAAGCACATTTGAAGTCTACTTTAATTTTTTATGAATAAGGGCATTCGAGTATAAATTATTTATGTTTATTTGAAACAAACACAAATTTATAATTACATATAATGATTTTTATAGTGGAAAGTACATATATATATCTTTCTGAATTTATAATTTGTATTTCTTAATATAAATTTGGATTTTCTCAATTTCCACTTGAAATTGGTGTAAAATAACCTAAAACATTCGTGATCGAATGAGCTATCGTATCAAAAAATTATTTCGATATCGAAATTATGATAAAATGTACTAAATTTCTTGCTAGATTTCGAATGCCATAATCTCAAATAAGAAAATTACGATCAATTTTATGCGATATCGAATGCGGTAATTTGGCCCCTGATTCTCCAGTATACAAGTTTCTAATACAAGTGTATTTCATATTACTTATATAAATCTGTTATGTAGGATCAAAACTATAAGTTCAATGGCAGCCCACATGCAACGCCTATTTTCTAGAATTTAACACAAAAACCTAGTTAAATTATTATACCTACAACTACTTTCACTTAATAAACAGCCACAAATAATTCAATTAATAAATCAACTATAAATTATGCTAACATACAGTCTACAAATTTATACATATCAGTATCGTTAAAATCACAATTTTATGGCATCATTCGGATTTTCTCACAGTGAAAATAACCAAATGAACGCATACATTCGTTTCTTGTTTTTTTTTTTTGGTTTTTGCAAACAAAATTTAATAATCCAATCGAATAATTTAGCATGACAAATTAATGATATGATTTTATTGAAAACACAAAACACTACAAAATATTTGAAAATGTCAAATGCATTTAAATGAAATATTTAGTGTTTCATTTCTTATTCTTTTATTCTTTATCGTATTTTATCGTATTTTATTTTATTTAACTTTTTATTCCTACATGTGTAGATTTCATTTAACATTTTCAAGGCTTCTTAGGCAACAAAGTACACGACACTTTACACTCACTAATGAACCCATAAAAATCATAAATAATGTCATAATTAAAATTGGCGGGTGACTACAAACTCAAACTCAATTTCAAATTTAAAAATGCAAAATGTTTTTCAGTCAAGTTTATTGGGATAAACATGTCAGTATGTATGTCTGTTTGCATATACATATGTACGAGATTATGCACCATTCTATGGATTTTGGGTTTGGTTACCACGGGAACCACCTACATTCAAAATGAAACCAATAACTGCCTGTAGACAGGCAGAAAGTGGAGGAATAACAAGAAGTCCAAATGTTTTGACCGCAACAACTTTATTCGCTTTATTAGATTTTAAAAATGAATTAATAATTCCGTCATCGTGGTGGGATCAAAAAATGAAAAGACAAAAACAAATTTAAAGAAATATTTGTTTAAGAATTAATTCAGTTATATGCGAAAATGCCAATTGGGATTTTATGTTAAATGTCTACGCAAGCATATCCGACTTAAGTTTACTTACGTGTATTTTATAGAAACAAAACAATTAATTGGAATAACTGCATTTGTGGCTATTCGAAGACTTTAGTTTAATGTAGAACAAAGAATTATTTCCAATAATAGAGAAACAAAAGAACATATGCAATTATAAGACAAAAAGCCACTTTATTCACCTGGCTTATAACTCTTCCAGACATTCCTATTTGTGATCTCTACCAAATTCAAATAAGACATTCGTATGTTAATGAATGACATGCATTGCCACCAGTTGCGTGCTTCTTATCGCTCTGTACCCATGTTCTGTAATTCCGCATCGAGAAACTTTTCGATTGAAATGTGTGGAATGAAACAGAAATTCTATAAATTAAAACAAAAAATTTCCCGCTTTAAAGTGTCAAATATACTCACAAATAAAAACGCGGCGAAATATAATTTTAAAAATAAAATATATTCAAATCGCAATGAATAATAACACATTACGATATATTTTATACATTCTATAACTTTATATTTTATAAACCACTTTCACAGTTTTCCTTTATCAAAACAAACGAAACTGTTTTTATTTTAATGCAAATTATTTTGTCGTACTTACTATACATTATTTTGTATAGCCAACGGTTCGGTTGAAGTTTTGTTCGCCGCCAACGATTCAGCAGGTTTCAAACACTGAAATATTACATCGGCTTTGAGTTGTACATTATGACATTTCTAACGTAATGACGCAATTAATTTTGATAGTTTTTGACCTGAGATACACACATTTTTTTCTCACTTTTCGAAAAACGCTGGATTATTTTGTTTCATATCTTTTTGACGGGAGAAGTTTTCACTATATAGTTACAGAACATGGGTACTGGTCATTACAAAGCGCATATTTGAGCTTTGGCCAATGTCTTTTTATGGGACTCAGTTTCCAATACATCCCACCATACAATACATCCGTATGTTAGAATTGATCTCACAAGTGAAATGAATTGAGTTTTGAGCTCTCCAAAACTTGATTCACATTAGCTGATAGCGATTCACTCAAAAATATTTTCGTTTAGTACGTTATTAGCTGTCTGTTGAAAACAATGCAGTTTCTGTGAAATTTACTTTATTGTAGGCTGGATTCAGCTGCTCTTGTGTAATTCAGGGTTTAACTTACATTTAAACCGTTCCGCTTTATAACCTTTTGTGAAAGGAAGAGCTCGAATGTGCCGTTTTACTTTGGATTAAATAGTTGGGCTTGTCATACTGCCCTTATTACAATCTATCATTGATCTCTCAATTAATTGGTCCGCCATGTCGGTGGTTTCCTTTGTCGTGGAAATGTTACCGAGCAGCTAATCTCATAACTCTCAATCTATAGCTCTTCTTCCTCCATCTATAAAAATATTTCTTAATCTGAACCACACATTTGAGCTGAAAGACGTTCATACGCATCAGATTTCTCTTCCAATCCAGGAAAGTTCAGTTTAAAAGGAATTCAGTTGTGATCTGAGCATTAACAGTTCGCTTCCTCTACACTGTACAAAATAGTCTTTACTATTGATTAGTGTGATTGGTATGTATGTATATTCCCTATTTCTATTTCTAAATATTTGTTCAAAATTTAAACTCAAATTCACTTCATATATGTCATTGCCTCCTCATAGAGTATGGCATGTATTCGCATTGCAATCTAGTACCAAGCTTGTGTTGAAAGAAATTTCTGTGCAGTAATACAAGATCAAATTGTAGCTCATAACGTCTTGGATGAGATCTGCCCGATTGTTAGAATATGAGAAAGAGATATACTGATGGTGCCAAGAACAAAGTTGACTCAGAGTTAATGCATCAACTGTTGTTATAACAACCACCACCTTCCTGTCCTATAACGTACCTTATATATCTGCCAGATTTCTTTTTAAATACCAGTAGTTGAATTTTTCCATTTGTGGATTACATACTGTCAATACAGGTCTTACTGCAAACATCACAATGGATCTTAAGAACTCAAACTAGATTTATTCAGTTTTTTTTCTTTTTTCCGTTCTGCGCTTTTAATGCATGATCCTTCTTGAATGTATCCATCTGCTGCTTGAAGGTCTATTTATAACATAATTTTTCAACATATTTTGAAATTATTGTAAGTTTTAAGTCCCTACAAAACAAGAACTTAGTTCCAATAATTGGAATATCAAAGGAGCAGATGTTATTAGAATATTGATAATTATTTTTGTAGGTACTTTTGATTCCTCAAAGTTTACCTTAAAATGTGTGTGTGATCAGAAACAAAAGATATAAAGCAGCAAATAAATAATCACTAATATTTAATAATGATCATTATTTATGTGGCATTTTTGCCTGAACGCACAAAAAGGCGCCTCTTCTTGTGCATTCCGAAGACAACCTGCTGAAATATTTACGTTTATTTGTGCGAAACGTCTCATGAAACGTCTCTAATTTACTTTACTGTTTCATTTTTATTTTCTTCTTTGCAACATTTCAATTCAATTGCCAAAAATATTAAAAGAAAACAATATCGAAATAACTAAATTATTAAAGCCCAAAACTTCAAGGGGTGCTACCAAAATTCGATTTTGCATACAAACGCAAAATCAATTATTAATTTTAAATTTATAGCAACCAAACATCATGCAGTTGTGTGTGTGTGTGAGTGTGTGGCATTTGTTGTGTTGAAAAATAGAAATTTATGATCAATATGAACCAGAAATACTTCAGAAAAAAATGCTAGAAGTGTACATGTATGTTTTTTTTTATTTTTTTATTGTGAATATATTCATGTGTATGAATATGAATCATATTTATTATGAAATAATCACGCTACTGGTACCTACTTTAAATCATAACAATCATAAATACTCGAACAACGATCACAATTAGAATTCTAAGTAAATTGATCATATTAGAGATTCTTAGTGTTGTGATGTACATATTTATTTATTTATGCTACACAGCTGTAGAGAAGAAGCGACCCAAAATGCACGATGATCTATTGAATCAGTAGATGCACACAAAGATGACCTTTTATTGTATCAACATTTTGTTTGGCAATTTCAAGGAGTACGGTTCAGAACAGGGATGGAAAAAGGCTTTTTGGATTTTATACCAACTATATAAACAAAATATACTTTTTTGACCTCCACGGTGATTTAGCTTCATTTACCACTCATTTGTGATGAAATTTGTTTGGTTTCTTGCATAATTCAAACATTTATGATCGGTAAACCCCAATTTCGGGACGACTTTTGTATGTGGGCCAGGTGAAATAATGGACCGATTTCCACCAGTTCCAATCCCATCCGTCCTTGGGCCAAAAATTTCACTTACCAAATTTTATTAAAAAAATATCTTCAAAATTGCGACCTGTACTCTGCGCACAAGCTTACATGGACAGCCAGCCAGACGGACGGACGGACATCGTTCGGTATACTTTAAGGTGGGTGTTGGACCAATATTTCTGGGCGTTACAAACATATGCGTAAATCCAATATACCCTCCCCACTATGATGGTGTAGGCTATAAAAAGTATTCGGTATAAGACTTCTACAAATAATCACAATATAACATCTGGTGATATTATAAATGCGACAAAACTGGTTTCTTTTGGATGGAAAATACTAAAAATAGAAGGGTTAACTTCTAAAGGTTTTGAAATCTTGATTAACTAAATTTCAAGCTTTAGTTTTTGGATTCAGCCTCAAAATCATTTAATGTGAATTAATATTTCAGAGGCTTAAATTGACTCTGAAGTTTGGAAATGTTTTTACAGTTTTTTCAACGATAACGATTTAACTAATAACATTCTGATACGTTGATACAATATCATTTCAATTCATTATTAATAAGTTTTATAAATCTAAAATTAGTTTTACTCCTAACTCATTGCTCGTAAGAACTCACAGAAGCATTTATCAGTAAAACATACTTATGTAAGATATTTATAACCCCATGTCTTGACAAGCCACCAAATTCGTGCGGGGAAAACGTGTCGATGTTCATAGTTTTCTTTGCGTGTGAAAACTTTATTTGACGGCAGACATAGTTGTGCGAATAAATGTTCGGACACATTGTTCTACATAAGTTGTTCACACGAGAAAATTCGTGTGCGGACAAGAAATTGTTCGCTGTGTAAATCAATTGATGGCATAACCATTAACCAGGTGTAACAGATAAAAAAACTATGTTATTCTGCAATGGTTGCAACATTACCAAATTTGCAGCGCTATTTGAAATTGCATCCGTTTGCAAACATTTAAGCAGATACAGCTGTTAATGTTATCCGAATTAAGTCAGATTTTTAGAGTTAGACTATTATATCAAGACTATTGTATCAACAATTCGAGCTGCACTCGTCAAATTTCAGCATCTAATCGTATTATTAATTAAAGAACCAAATAAAGTATTTTACAGTCGATTACCATATCGGTTTTATTGATCATAGTTTTCATGTTTCTGTTATCTTTAAAATGAAAATAATTATGCACATTCAAGTACAACATATTGTTTCATGTTTATGTAACTAAAAGAAAAATAACATTCCTTTAGTAAGATCAGTATTCAGAAATATTCGACACGAATACAATTCTAAAAGATATTCGAAATTAATTTTGTTTTTATTGCTTAATGGTCAATATTAATTACGTTGTAAATTACTTGTGTTATGGTTGTGTTATTACAAAATAGCCTCATTGTTGTAGGAATATTGACTAGAAATTATTCCAAAAAAGAAAAAAAAAAAACAGTTTGTACAAATATTCACAACACAAATAGAAAAAAAGGCCGAAAATAAATATCTTGTCTATAATTAGAAGACTTGAACACATTTAGAAGCATTAACTAGAAATGAAGAAAAAGAGATCTTGACGTCAATTGTTAAAATAAGAATTTGGAGCCCTCGTGTTGTTGTTTAGATATTCGTACTACTAGACGTAGCATAGATTTTTCACAAGTGGTGAATGAGGGTATACTTATTTAAGTTTATCATTCGGTGGGAAAAACTGAGATATATTCATCTGAGACCCAATAAAGTATATATATTCTTGATCCTTATGGAATTCCAAGCCGATTGAGCTATGTCCGTCTGTCTGTCCGTGTAAAACACTGTCACGTTCAAAATACACAACTGAACTTCACAAACTTACCAGACAAATTTATTTTGTCAGGCAGTTTAGTATTGAACCAGAGTTATGGGCCAAAATGTAAAACAACCTCAATACAAAGTTGATATTTTATAACCATATTTGGCCCGAAATTTTCTACACATTATTTCTATGATAAAAGGAGATACTGTGCTGATAATAAAAGGTGGTTAAATTTCAAGGGCCGATGTTGATTTTGAATAAAAAACAAACTATTTAGGAAATTATTGTAATTTTATTTTATTATGATATATTGGTATTACTCAATTATGTATAGAACAAAATATCGGCCAAATGGGCGCCGCGACCACGGCGGCACACCTCCATCCGATGGTCCAAATTTTCGATGACCCTGAGGCATAATGGAGGTTCTATGCCGTTAATGTGCCGAATTATCTCATCCTTTAGCTCTTGAATTGTTGCTGGCTTATCGACGTACACCTTTTCTTTCAAATAACCCCAAAGAAAAAAGTCCAACGGTGTCAAATCACATGATCTTGGCGGCCAATTGACATCGCCATTACGTGAGATAACACGGCCATTGAATTTGTTGCGCAAAAGAGCCATTGTTTCGTTAGCTGTGTGGCAAGTGGCACCGTCCTGCTGAAACCACATATCGTCCACATCCATATCTTCCAATTCGGGCCATAAAAAGTTCGTTATCATCTCACGATAGCGATCACCATTCACAGTAACTGCCTGACCGGCCTCATTTTGGAAAAAATACGGCCCGATGATGCCGCCAGCCCATAAACCGCACCAAACAGTCACTCTTTGTGGGTGCATTGGTTTTTCGACAATCACTCTTGGATTCTCATTCGCCCAAATGCGGCAATTCTGTTTATTGACGAATCCACTGAGGTGAAAATGTGCCTCATCACTGAAGATGATTTTCTTCGAAAATTGATCATCCACTGTTGCCATTTCTTGCCACCTTTCTGCCCATTCACGACGTTTGGAATGGTCAAGAGGCTTTAGTTCTTTTGCCAATTGCACCTTGTAAGCGTGTAAATGCAAGTCTTTATGCATAATGTTCATCAACGACGAGCGTGAGAGGTGTAATTGTTGGGCACGACGACGAGTAGAGGTGGACGGCTCTTCAGCCACACTATCGCGAACAGCAGCAATATTTTCTGCAGTACGAGCATGCACTGGTGTTCTCACATCTTCTACAGACCCGGTTTGCTCGAATTTTTCCACGATTTTTGCGATTGTACGCACATTTGGACGATCAAATTGACCAAAAAAATCATTTCATAATAAGTCTGGATAACTTTAACACGTTGTTGGATTGTGTATCTCTCCATGGTTCAAATTGAGTAAGTCTGAAATAGAGAAATGTCAAATAAAATTCGGAAGAAAGCTTGGCGTTTAGGTGTGGTTCACATTCAACATCGGCCCTTACAATTTAACCACCCTTTAGTAAGAATCGGTGGGGTGGATGATTTCTTTTAGCCCCTATACAAATATCTTCCCGAAATATGGCTCAATGATAAATAAATGTCTATAAAAATGGAAATCATACTACAGAATTTTGTCCATATCCACCATATAAAGCGCTCTTCCTAAGATCACTTCAATACTCATAAACCTCTTATAAATACACGGAGCATTTACATACATGCAAAAATCAAACTGCTGGATTTTAAGAATATCAAAATTCACGTTAATATTTATGTCTCTTAATCTTATCTTTATATCATCATATGCATAAAATTCTCTGTTCCAAAATTTAAGAAAATCGGACAAGGATTTGTCACTGCTTCCATATAAGGACCACTTCCGAAAAACAAGTTAACCCTCAATAATAATGTCTAATAATTTCTAGTAAATATCGATAATATCGGTTACCCGGCAATAATGCTATTAGATTTTGTAGCTGTCAGTCAATAATTGGCAATAGCTCCCGAATTAAGTTCACTTCTAAGTCAATTTTTTTTTTTTTTGAAATAGAAGTAACACGCAGGCAATTAATATGCCTATATTAATTAATTGTGTTACTTTATATGGAAAGGGATAGGTAGAAGAAGAATAGGTGGTGAAAAGTAGATAAAAGCTTTTCATATGACAACACTGTAATTACGCGTTATGTTTATTAATAGTTCAGTATTGCAGCGCCTCTGGTGGTGAGTAGGCGCATTGATCAAAGCTTGATTTATAGCCATTATTTTAATTATTATACTTCGGTAGCGTTTAAATGCTATACCACCGAAGGAGGCGATGTGATAAATATTAGTAATGATATGATAGAAAAACTAATAATTATAAGAAACTGATGTTGTTTTGAGTGACAGCAACTGGGAATCGAACCCAGGCCACAAATACCAACTCAAGCTTAATGATCAAACGCGCCAATCAATTAAGCTACAGCACCCTTAAGCTACCACTTCTACTATGCCACCCATACATCTCTTATAAATAAAGGTATTGAGATCAAATTTAATCAAATTAAGCCTCACCTTATAATCTGACTCTTTTACACACTCTGTTTCTTAACTTGTTGAATGTGGAAAAATGTGTTTTTAATTTTATAAATTTTTAAATTACACTTAATATTGTTATGAATATCAGACAAACTCTGTAAATTATGGCAAGAATTGGTAAGTACAAGGTGGCGCAAAATAATCATCCTTTCAGAAAATGCTATAAATTTTGCGAGGCCCATAATGTCAGTTCTCCCCCACACAAGTTGCGCAAGGTGATTGTGCGCTGCGAATAACTCAACATATTGCCCTTCAGTAGCTGTATGGCTTGAATGGCGAAGCCAAGAGGAGTTGTGAACATTGAAATCACCAGCAACAACAATTTCACTGCTAGGACAACTCTCGAGAATCTTCGTTATGGAATCGGAAAGGGTATCGAAGCCAGATATGGTAGTATCCCTTGCCGCATTTGGACTTCTATAAAGAAACCCGAAATGCAAATAGTGTGCCCTGATTTTGAACTTAACCCATAGACAGTTAAATTCTGCATCATACGTACCTAATGATTGCTGGTACTGGTACACGACTTCATTGCGTATGTACATGGCAATGCCCCGGTGGAAATTAAAAAGCGATAGAAATTGATAGCCAGGTATATGAAAATCCTGTGGATCAGCATTCTCAGATACCTGGGTTTCACATAAGGCGAAAACATCCGGCCGACGAAGACAAACGTGAGCATACACAGAGAAAAAATTCGCTCTTAACCCTCGTATGTTACAGAAGTCGATTCGGAAACAACCTGTCATTACAATTACTACAAAAACTCAAATAAAATGTCTACTATTAGGGAGATTCTACAACCGAAAGTCCGTAAACATCCCCAATGCTAATAGACAAGCTTCAAAAAGAATGGCAAAATATTACGCCCGCTGAGTTTGAAAATTTAGTTGCTTCGATGCCTAGACGATTACAGGCAGAAAAGATGCCCGTGGATGCCCGACAATATATTAATAGAAGCAAAAAATCACATCCTTCAAAATCAAAAAAAAAAGTTTAATAAAAGTGAATAAAATTTTAAGTTTACATTAAATTTATTTTTTATTTGGAGATATATTAATAAAAACACCTGTGAATCAAAACCAATACCAATACTTTTTTTTCATTATTGTCTGGGGCTTTCCAGATTGCAAAAACAAAGGTCGTACGTAGACTTTCGTCGGTCACTGTATCTATATACATACAGATATACATGCGTACATACATACTCGTACATACATATATTTAGCTTATTAGTAGTACAACGGGAAAAATTGTGCTTCTATTAGCAGGTCTTATAGAATATTAGTTTAGACATTCTAAAAGATTCGATACTTATTCCACTATGCCTTTTTTAAGAAGGCGTTCTAGAAGGCCTTTCATAGACATTTAAAATTGAATTTCAAAAGAATCATGATTTCAATAGCAAACACGAATAATTTTGCAATTTGTCCTGTATATCGTCACTACTCGTACAATAACAAGCATTATTTTTCTGAATGAATAAAGAGAACGTCTATAAATTTAGGCCCTAATTTTGTAAATCACTTGCGTTCAACGCATCACCTACGCTTCTGCGAACACATCACCAAAAATATGAAATTTTATAAATCACTGCGTCATTTCATTTACGTTGTTATAATACTGTCAAATCTTTGCGTGGGTAATGGGTAAAACTTAAAAATTCAGCGTTACGTTTTATAAAATTCACAATTTCAAACAGTTGTATTAATCAGCTGTAAGAATCAGCTGTTATAACGCAAGCAATCACTTGCTTGAACGCCGTAATTTGCAAAATGTAATTTAACGCAACGCTTGGAAAATTGTGCCGTTATGTTTTACAAAATTAGGGCCTTAAGCTAGATTTACACGATTGAAATTTTCTTCAAAATTTCTCTTCAAAATGCTTTAAACTCGTGTAAACAGCAAAATTTCTTCAAAATTTATTGATCAAAATTTATTGAACAAAACTTTATTGATGATTTTATTGATGCCGTGTAAATGAGCATCAAAATTGTATCTGACAATATTGATAACAATAAATAATTTGACAGCATGTTCATTATTTGATTCAAAACCATATCAAATATACATGTGCTGATGCTATAATATTGATGTATTTTCCATCTAATGCCCCGATTAAATTGGGAAAATTCCACATTTTATTTATACTTTGGGAAATACTCTCATATTCATCTTATGTTGCTGGCATCTGTACCAATAGATATTATTTTTGATATATTTTTTTATTTAATAAATTAGGTTTTACCTTTAAAAATTAATTTTTTATACTTTACATAATGCAGCGCAGACTTCAGGCACAATATTGCATATCGATTATCTTGATCTTTTAAACAAGAACATCAGACTTGGGTAACTGTCCCCAGTCGGTAAAAATCTCGAAGTAATTGCCAGGCGTTTTCCGGGGCATAAAGATTCCCGCATATTAGTATTAGCCTTTTCTATTGATGGGGTGACGAGATTAAGCAAATAATCAAAATCGTCTGGTGACATTCGCACAAAGTTTTGTATAATAATACTTATCAATCGCTCCCTAAAAGAGACATACCTTCCAAAAGAAAAGGTCGAACCCTACGTTCCTTTTGTTTTCTTCTTTTTTGTTTTGCATTATTATCAGCTACTTCTTCCTCCAATAGTAAAAATGTTGGTGCTATGATGATTGTGTCGTCGTCCATACTTATTAATTGTTTTTCTTTATAATAATAAATTATTTCACAAAAGAAGCAAAACAGCTGATCAAAGTCAATATTTTCAATACAAAAAGTTTACCAATAGTGTAAATTAGCTTCAAAAAATTTTGATAAAATTTTTATCAAAAGATTTTGAAATATATTGAAAAAATATTTTGATCAAATTTTTGAAACGTGTAAATAGAACATCAAAATAAATTTTCAAAATTTTGATAAGACTTCAAAATACCTTCAATCGTGTAAATCTAGCTTTAGTCTTTTATGAAAATTTGTGGTGTAAAGTACACTTGAAGCAGTACTTTATATACATATGTAAATACATGTAATTTTTCTGTATTTAAAACCCCTTCTTTTACTTTCCTAAATAAAATTAATTTAGCAGACCTTGCTAGAACTTGCAATTTCCCTTCTAGCAGGCATTTAACCAGTAGCGAATAGACAAGACCTTGACTAACAATAACACGCCATGTAAAATTGAAACAATTTGGCAATGCAGCTGGAAGTCCTTGTGACTGCCAAAGAAGGCCTTCTAGAAGGCCTTTTTACAGCATTTATTTCGGCTGGAAATTTCATTAGAAATGTATTTCAAATATCTCGATATACGTGCCTACGTTACTTGTTTGAATGTCTATTAAATTGTATATTGACCCCTTTGTGTCACCAACTAAAGCGTTACAAATCGTTGTTTGTTTTCAAGGGAGTGATTTGGATTTAGAAAGAACAACGATACCAAAGTACTTTAAATGATTAACAACTGCTTCTGTTTCTGACACTCTTAAACATTCAGCAAGCACTCTTTTGTTAGTTGGCAATCGAATTGTGCTACTTGTAAGTATTTGGAACAAAGCACAGAGATGACATACTGTAAATCCATACGGATATATATCAGTAATCTCTTCTAACTCCTTACTTAGTTAAGCAATTTATATCACTTGAAAATCACACCCCTTTTTATTTTATGTTCGTCATAAAATCAGTAGGTAGTAGGGATTCCTTGGAAAGTATTTAAAGTATTAAAATTTCAATATCATGTTTGTGACTGATTTAACAAAAATTAATACTTGTAAATTAAATCTAGTTAAATATAATTGTATTTGTATTCTAAAAAGATAAAAATCAAATTGTGTAGTTATTTATGCTAAAATTGTTGTTTTAGTTTTTCTAAAATAATAAAATTATGTTGAATTTAATTAATTTAATTCTGAAAGGACTTGAAGTGTTAGTTATGCATATGAGGAGAGCTAGGTCTGATCGAAGCCCATAATTATTTGAAAGAATTAAAAACCCTAAAATGTCAAGTGAATGATGCAAACTGTGGGACCATTTCCTGCATGTGGTGACTATAAAACAGACAGTTATATATTTACAAATCTCTAGTTGATCGAAAGAAAATTCTTAGTTTTTATATCCCCTTGTCTATTAACTAAATTAAATTAGTTACTACAGAAATGCCATATAGCTAAAAACTAAAATATCTTTCAGTATACCAACGTTTTTGACAGAAGCTTCAGATTTCAAAACTAATTGGTTGAAATATAGAAAATATATCAGGAAAATATCAGTAATGACACCCACGGCTTTAATTTTTTATGAAGTGCATAATTGAGGGTTGCTGTAGCTTAATTGGTTAGCGCATTTGATCATAAATCATGAGTTGATATTTGTAGCCCGGGTTCGATTCCCAGCCGCTGTCACTCAAAACAACATCAGTTTCTGATAATTATTAGTTTTCTTTCTATCCTATCATAACTAATATTTATCACATCGCCCTCCTTTGGTGGTATAGCATTTAAAAACGCCACCGAAATAAAATAATTAAATAAAGACTATAAAATCAAGTTTTCAAAATAATGCGCCTACTCACCACCAGAGGTGCTGCAATGCTGCACTAAAACAAACATGTTGCGCAATTGCAGAGGTGTGATATAAAGCTTTCTTCTATTTCCACCACACTTTACTTCTTCAATCTATTCCCTCTCCAAAGAAAGTAACGCAATTATATATAGGCATATTAATTGCCTGAGTGTTACTTCTCTTAAAAAAAAATTATCTAAATGGACAGTATGCGATTATGTTTTTAAATTTGATATTGAAAGACTTCTTATCCTCGAAAGAGAAAAAATAGAAGAGAGGGGAACAAAATTAGTTTACAAGCTTGTTTATTTGGTTTCCGTGCTCATAATGGACCTGGAGAGATAAGAACATATTTTAAACTAAGAAAATACTATTCAGTTGTATTTTTAGATGTCGTTCACAGACTATCAGAGTATAGTACGGTAACTACCATACGAAATGGTGGTGAAACAATGGTGGTGTTCGCCTTTGTTCACTTCTCAACAAAATTTCAGCTTGAGTCCACGAAACGGGTGAATACTAGAAAATTAAATCATCTTAGCATTCACTTTAGATTACATATGAGTCTTAAGGCTTCTAATCCACTGGCCAATCTACCAATTCAAATTATGAATATATTAAATTATATTCAAATCAATCTTAAAAATAATAGGACAAATGCACTTTATTCTTAATTATCCATCTGTTTCATCCTGTTTTTTTTTCTGAAGTTAAATTAGATTTTCATTAGCAACTTCAAAAACAAACAATATCCATTTCCAAAACTAAACTTTCAAAATTATTTATTTTTTTTTAGTTTCATGAAATGATGTCATGTTGGTAATAAATACATACTTTAATGTTTTGATAACTTTATTGCCTAGAATTTTTGGTATTTTTATTGATAACACTGTGCTAGTTGAAAAATGTGACAAACGGGGCACCTGGCGGTTTAACCTAATTCGGGTACGCTGAATCCAGTGGTGCTAACCGTTTTTTTAGGTTAGCTTGTTTTTTCGAAATATACCGTTATTTCGAAAATGGAGGAGGTTGCACAATATATATTTGCGTAACTCAAAAACGGTTTAGTTTATTGAATAAACTAAAAAACCGAAATTCCGCAATGAAATTTTCTTTAAGCAAGGTTAAACTTTTTTCCAATATGCGCAGTCGTTGTAGAAACATGATTTTTTTTTTACCAAAAAAAATAGTTTTTTTTAGCAAAATTTCAAAAATTTTGTTTTTTAAAACGACATAAAAAATTGGAAAACGCAGCTGTGCTTCTAATTTTTTCTGCAGGTATAGCAAACGAAGTTCCAAACAAAACAAGATATAAATAATTAAAATCTGTCTACAACTTTTGATTTTATTCACAAAAGATGAAATATATAATAACCAGACGAAACTTCAAAAATTAAAACATTTATTTTTGTTGTTAATTAAAGTTTAAATTTTTATTTACAAATTTATTCTTCTTCCTCCTGCAGATTCCAACAAATATCCCCTAATAGCGAATCAAGTTGTTTGCCACTATACCAGTGTTCGAGTCTGGCTGTTACTTGGTGAAATCTCTCGCCATGTTCATCAGACTCGGCTGGTGATTGTTCATTAAATTTTTCTGCATGACAATGCAAAAAATGTATTTTCAATGACATTTTGACGTTTAAGTTTTTAAATGCGGTTAGCATATCTCCAATTAAAATTCGCCAATTTTCAGACCGATGATTTCCTAATACATTTTCTATTACTGATTTCACAGAATTCCAGCCCAATAGCTCCATATCATGCAATGCAAGTTCAAATTGTTGGTCCTTCATTAGACGACGAATGTCCGGTCCATTAAGAATTCCTGCAAAATAAAAACATTATGATATGAAATATAAATCTAATTTAATAAAGTAGCTAGAATTCATACCTTCATTTACTTTCATGCCGCTTAATCGTGGAAAAATTCGGCGCAATTCGGTAAAAGCAATTCCATCTGGGTTCAATGCTTTTATAAAATTTTTTACAACACCCAGTTTGATGTGGAGTGGATGAAGTTGCAAAAGAAAACAAAAAAAAAAACAAGTTAAAAAAGTATATACGGCTTTGCCGAATCTTTAATACCCTCCACCTGCAAATATACTGTTAAAATTAATGGTAATAAAAACAAGTAAGAGTGATATATTCGGCTATGCCGAATCTTAAATACCCTTCACCTAAGCGTAGTAAGAAATACAGAAACTACACTAGACTAGAATATCATAATTCTGTGTTTTCTATTCAGTCTTAGTGCAAATTTTACGACCAACATAATTTATGTTAAATATTTTGAAATGTTGTCTAATTTTTACCATTTTTAATTGATTTAATTACCAATTCTTACCATAATTTACAGAGTCTGTCTGATGTTCATAATAATCTTCAGTGTAATTTAACAAACAGAGTAACAGAGTATAAAAAAGGGGTACAATTCAGTTTTAGTGATTTTGCTCAAAAAAAAAAAACAAAATGAAATAGGGCTTGTAGAGGAGATACCAGCAAAAAAAATTTGTTGGCGGTCACGCCTATTTTCGAGGGGGCGGGCCCTTAAAGTTGAAAATATATAGGCCTATATTTCGGGAACTACTGGGTGCTTGATAATTTGTAATACATTAAATAAAAGGTATTAAAAATACCTTTCCAAAGATATATATCATGATTATAAAATAGGGACCGAATATGGGTTAAATCCGAAAAGAATATTTTTTGACCCGAATTTATTTGTTTTTTGGAAATGGTTTTTATATGGCAGCTATGACAAATAATGGGCCGATCTTCTTAAATTTTGGAACAGTTATTTTCATGCATATGAGGATACTTCACGTCGAATTTTAACATAATAACGCTATATATACGATATATATTAGTATTAACGTGGATTTCGAGAGTGGACCTTATGTGGGGGATATAGTCAAATATGGACCGATATTCTCAAAATCCAGCAGTTAGATTTAGGCATGTTTGTAAATGATCCGTGTAAAATTTTGGATTGGTACCCTTATTTATAAGCGATTTATGAGTATTAAAGTGATTTTCGGAAGAGGGGCATACGGTTAAAAATGGACCGAAATTCACAAAATTTTGTGGGATGATTTTTGTATATATTAAAATGATCTGTGCACAGTTTTGAGTCCGCACCGATATTTATAGAATATATATAGGGAAAAATGTCTTTTTCAGATGTGGTCCTTGTATGGGAGCTATGACCAGTTCAGGGCCGACTACCATAAAATTTAGTACAACAATTGATTTGCATATAAAGAGTATTTATGTCGAATTTTAGCCGTTTAACGTTATTTATGTCTGTTTTATACGTATTTAAGTGAATTTTGGAAGTGGACTTTATATGGGGTCTATGGTCAAACATGGACCGAACTAAAAAAAATTTCGTTTTGAGATTTCTTTTTGTATAAAACTTATTTTTGCTGAATTTTGTCTTGATATTCCAATTTTATAGGCATTTATTTATCATTAAGCCATATTTCGGGAAGATTTTTGTATGGGGGCTATGACCAATTCTGGGCCGACTACCATAAAATTTAGTACAACAATTGATTTGCATATAAAGAGTATTTATGTCAAATTTTAGCCGTTTAACATTATTTATATCTCTTTTATACGTATTTAAGTGAATTTTGGAAGTGGACTTTATATGGGGTCTATGGTCAAACATGGACCGAACTAAAAAAATTTCGTTTTGCGATTTATGTTTGCATAAAACTTATTTTTGCTGAATTTTGTCTTGATATTCTAATTTTATAGGCATTTATGTATAATTGAGCAATATTTCGGGAAGATTTTTGTATGGGGCTATGACCAATTTTGGGCCAACCACCATAAAATTTAGTACAACAATTTATTTGTCTATAAAGAGTCTTTATGTCAAATTTTAGCCGTTTAACATTATTTATATCTGTTTTATGCGTATTTAAGTGAATTTTGGAAGTGGACTTTATATGGGGTCTATGGTCAAACATGGACCGAACTAAAAAAAATTTCGTTTTGCGATTTCTTTTTGTATAAAACTTATTTTTGCTGAATTTTGTCTTGATATTCCAATTTTATAGGCATTTATTTATCATTAAGCCATATTTCGGGAATATATATATTTGTATGGGGGCTATAAGAAATCATGGACCGATTCTTACTATTTTCCGCACGCTTTCTTCTTTTATTATAAAAACAACGTATACAAAATTTCATTTCATATTGCAATAAAATATACAAAAAATATCAAATTTTTATGGAGGTTGTCTCACATATTGGTCCATAACTCTGGTTGGCCTAAATCGATTTTGCTGTATAGTTTGGACGTGAGAGTGTTTACACAGACGGACAGACGGACATGGCTCAATCGACTTAGAATTTCATAAGGATCAAGAAAATATACGCTTTGTTGGGTCTCAGATGAATATTAAAAAAGTTTCACACGGAATGACAAACGTAATATACACACAACAACAATAACAACGTAATATAAAACAACAATGTCCAGCTGTTACAATAAACAGGGTCGTTTTATTTATTTGTTTGATAACCCTGTTTTTATAGTTTTGACATAACGTTGCCGCTTTTGTTTAGGGATGGGGCATCAGCGTTAACGCTCAGCGTAAAAAACGTGCCGCTTACCGCCGGTATGGCTCTTACAAGCAATTGTTGTTGAGTTTGTTTCAAACTGTGCATTATTGTTTTTGTTTTCATAATGAGATATTTGCAAAACATTTGTGTGTACGAATGAATTTTAAGTGAGTACGAGTATCATATACCAAGCACACACTGTAATCAACAATATCAGCAGCAGCAAGAGATACAGATACAGCAACAATCACTTGCAAACATAGACGATAGAACTGTATTTACACCTACAACAAATAGATGTTGTACGCAATTATAGTTATGTGCACAACTATAGCAGTTGTTGAGATGTAATCGTATAGGTATAAGTTATCAGAATAAACCTTTAATTTCCGCCAATTGTTTTTGAAATATTCAAGATATCCCGATAAGTATTTCCATCCTGACGCATTTGTTTTTCGAGTGCTGACATCCATGTTAAGCAAGTATTAAGAACTTTTAAACTAACTAACTAACTTTTAAAAATTACCTGAATTTGAAAATTTTAATAATTTAATCCTTAATAATTCAGTCCTTAATTTAGTGCACGAATTATTTATTTCACAAATTATAAAAACACCACAAAGAAAAAAAGAAAAATCAAAAAATAAGTGTTCAATTTTAGCAATTTGTTTAATAAATATTAACTTTAACATGTCGATTTAATTAAATACAAGGTACTATACTTAATAAGTTGCACGCAGCTTGCCATAATTATGGCAGCAACTGTAAATGAAATCGTTAATAACTCAGTAGTGCGTTAATTTCTTTATCGCTATCAAAGCGTGTGACCGTATGACGTTTCAAATTCAACATAGAAAGAACATTTAGCTGATTTAACTAATTTTTTAGTCTAATGGAAAAAAATGCGAAACCATGTTATTGCTCATTTAGAGAGAAGCAAATATAAAACAAGTAAGAAAACATAATCGGTCAAGCCCGACCATATAATACCTTACACCCAGTATATGTATAGTTTTTAAAAAACGAGCGCTATATGGGAGATATTACCTATTATGGACCGATCATCCAAAAATTTAGTGTCATGATTTATGTAAATATAAATATTATAACACAACTTTATCTCGATATAAATACTTTTAAAAGATTTATGGATGTTAAAGTGAATTACGTAGAGGGTCTTATATGGGAGTTTTGGCTAATTATGGATAGATCATAATAAAATTATACCGTATTATTTGTATACATATGAAATATATTTGTGTTCATTATTTGGATACCGATAGTTTTAAAAGTAATTATCGGAAGTGGGATTTATATCGGTAAACCCCAATTTCGGGAGGACATTTGTGTGGGGGACAGGTGAAATAATGGACCGATTTCCACCAGTTTCAATCTCATCCGTCGTTGGGCCGAAAAAGTATTATGTACAAAATTGTACCTAAATATCTTCAAAATTGCGACCTGTACTCTGTGCACAATTTTTACATGTCAGACGGACGGACATTGTTAAATCGACTCAGGAAGTGATTCTGAGTCGATCGGCATACTTTAAGGTGGGTGTTGGACCAATATTTCTGGGCGCTACAAGCATCAGCACAAATCCAATATACCCTCCCCACTATGGTGGTGTAGGGTATAAAAATACTACAAATATTAAATGAAGAAAACAAATAAAAAACTAAATAAATATAAAGAAGAAAAATAATAATAAATTTAGATTAACACCCAACCAATCAACCAAACAAACAAACAAGCACTTGGTTACAATTCTGCAACAATGCTCACACTTGTCATTAATTGTGTTTCTTTAATATTCTTTTTTATTTTTTGCCCAAGATGCGTGCTGAGTTTCTAACTTTTTTCAACGTTTGTAAAATACTTAGATAATGAATAACTAAATGACGGACTGACTGACGACTATATTTATATTTGCTGTATTCAGATGTGAACGATGTTTGTTTGATTGACATTAAAAATATGTTCATATACATACATATGTAGTATTTATTTGTAATTGTCTTTACTTTATAAACATTATTTTACTATAAACATCTATTTAGTGCCATATTTTCTATTTAATTTTTTATGATTCTAATGTTGGAGACCAACCGATTAATTGCCTGAGAGCACTAAAACTGAAACTTCAACTGAGTTTTTTTGGCGTAAAATGATATTTAACTTGTATTGTATTTCATTATTTATAACAGATCTAATTTGTATTTCATTTTTGATTTACTCTACGAGCATTTAACAAATGAATTACCTTTTGATCATTTGTTGGTACTAATAATTTATTTATTTAGTTATTTATTTATTTTTGAATACAAAGTTTCAAAGTTTAAGTATTTGTAATAATATATGAAATACTGCACGTTTCGGGCGTACACACCATAATTATTCCTCCTAACAACTACATTTAAAGTAGTCAAAAATCACGGATTATGATTGTAGGAAAACCGTATCAATTCAAAATTTATCTTAGCCAAAGTCCGAAATACGCTATAAGCCAAATCATAAATCAGTTATTTATGACTTTATTTGAATTTAAATCTGCAAATATACGATTTATACGATATACATATTTAACATTATATTCAAGTGTATAACGGAAACATTTGGGAACATTTAAGTCTAAATGGAAATAAACTGTAAGACACTGTCAGCTCATCCTTTGTTGAGTTCTGTATTTGGTTTCCGTCAAAGATACGGCATGTCATCTGAATCGAATATGTTAAACTTAGATTAATCGGCGTAGATGACCGGATTTCAAAATGCAGATTTCTTGCAAACATGTTCATTGGCAAAATTTAGCTTGCACACACTGTTTTTCGGGTTTATAAACGATTTCATGCAACTCGGCCAATAAAGTCATGTTGCCGCAAGACACAACAAACAGTTTCAACACAACATTGTTTTCCCAAGGTCAGCTTTAACTTCGGAGGCAAGTTGTAAAGCTGATGTCCTTAGATATGTACATATGTCCTTTTTTCCTAAAATGTGTCGCTAATCGTGCTCATTGAAAATCCTTTTGATGCGTTTTTTATGGACCCGATTTTCATTGAAGAAAAAGAAAAACCAAAAACCAACAAGGCTGCATTGAGCTTTCGGTGTGGCTGCATAAAATAAGCTGTGATGTTAAAAACGAGCATTTTTTAGTTTAATATATTAAAATATATATATTTGCAAGAAATTTTTTTGTTTGTTACACTAAAATTAAAACTCCACTGAATAAAATAAGCTGTAAGCCACTGTAAATGCTTTAGTAATAAAATTTACCGAATTTATTTATTCAACCTTAAGTTATTTTCAAAAAAAAAAAACAAGCTGTCCCGAATCTTACGTACTCGCCACTTATATAATACGGGCACTGATTTTTGTACATTTTTCACTTTCATCTTTCAACTATCTAATAGATTCTTATATTTAAATATATTCGGGGATAAAATATATATTTTGGTTCAAAATTTTTTACCGGTTCAACGTATTATGTTAACTGTTTAAACAACGGTCGGTAGGAGTTTTGTTCTATCTTTAATTTGTTTATATATTTTGGAATTATAAAATCAGATCCATTAACTGGTTCGTCAGATGATGACTAGATAATGGTAATGGTAAAAATTTTAGGTATTACAAAATCGCTTAATAGAAAAACTTAATTGAATTGATACCGACTGGGCTCTACATTGAGTCATTGTAAATATGATATACTATAAAAATATTTGTCAGAACTATGAATGGCCAATAAACGTGGTTAATGATGTCAACTAAATTGTATTTAAATGTTATCGTTAGACAAATTTATAAAATTCTTAAAATTTCTATAAAAAATTTTATGGCATATGGACATAAAACATTTAAATAACAAGAGTATTTAATTGTTTGACAGTAATTGATCAAATAAGTTTTTGTTCTAAATTTTATAAATAAAAATAATTTTCAAATAAAAATACATAATGTGAAATAATGAAATAATGTCGATTGACAACTTATATTAAATTATCTTTTAAACCTTTATTATTATAAATTTTAAATTTGTATACCCTATACCACCATAGTGGGGAGGGTATATTGGATTTGTGCTGATGTTTGTACCCCCCAGAAATATTGGTCTAACACCCACCTTAAAGTATACCGATCGACTCAGAATCACTTTCGCGCAATTTTGAAGATATTTCGAAAAAATTTGGTACATAATATTCTATCGACCCAAGGATGGATGGGATTAAAACTGGTGGAAAGCGGTGCATTATTTCACCTTGCCCCCATACAAATGTCCTCCCGAAATTGGGGTTTACCGATCATAAATGTTTGAATTATGCAAGTATCCACACAAATTTCATTAAAAATGAGTGATAAATGAAGACAAATCACATCTACAAATTTTGTGCAGATTAGTTCATAATTACTCGTAGCTCCCATATAAGGTCCACTTCCGAAAATCACTTTAAAGAGCATAACTCTCTTAAAAATGTTGGTATCCAAATAATATTGAACGCAAATATATTTCATATGTCTAAAAATAATACGGTACAATTTTATTATGATCGGTCCATAATTGAAACTCCCATATAAGACCCTCTCCGTAATTCACTTTAAGCTCCATAAATCGTTTAAAAGTATTTACATATATCCAGATAAAGCTTAACATACACAATATTTATATTCACAGACATCATGGCACTAAATTTTTGGATGATCGGTCCACAATAGATTATATCTCCCATATAACGCACATATCTGAAAAACTGTTTTATAACATTTATACTGGGTGTATGGTATTATATGGTCGGGATTGACCATTCAAAACTAATTAATACCTTAAAAACTATTAATTGTCCATTAATTTGTATTGTTGTAATTGCGTTGTTTTAATTTATTTATATATCTACATACATACATACAGTGGTGGCCATATAATTAGAAACGACTTTTCAGCATATGTTTATTTTTTCATATATTTTAAAAATATGTAGTACAGTAACAAATTATTATTAAGTTTAAACTAAAAAAAATCACAGCATTAAACTAGTTTAAAGAAAATTAACTTAACCACCAAAAAACGCATTATCAAATTGGTCACATAATTAGAAACAAAAAATTTAAAAAAACCTTAGTGAGGTTTAACAAAACAGACTTCTTTTCTTGGATAACCTTTGAGTTTGACAACATTCGCCAGTATTTTTGGTGAACTCTTAAATAAACGCTGGCATGTTGTTTAGAGATATGTTTTCCAGCTTTGTTGCACCAACTAAAACAATTCATCGTTATTTCGTGGATTTTTGTCCTTTAGGCCACTTTTTACAAATGCCCATAAGTTTTTAATTGGATTAAGATCAGGACTTTGGGCACTACAGACCATAATAGAACCGCCACCGTATTTTGATGTTTTAACAGCGTATCTGGGGTCTAAGGCTTTATTTGGAGGACGTCTAACATACGCTTTTCCATCAGATTGGAACAAGTTAGACTTATAGCGTTTTCTTCAGAAAAGAAAACACCATTAGATTCAACGCTCCAGAGAACTCTATTCCAGTAGCGTGAATCTTTTCTGAGCATATCTCTTGCAAACCGCAACCACTTCATGATATTTTTTTTTAGACATGAGGTTTTTTATGCAATGCACCCACAAAGTCCTGACTCTTCTTATTGTCCTTCATTTCGCACGAACTTTATCTCTAACTCTATCTTTTGCTAAAGTGGTTTAAAGTGGGGTCCTAGGTTTCCTAGCTGCCTTTTTGTACAAGTGAATTTCACCAAATGTCATTTTTTGAGCATTAAAACTGTTGTGCAGTAGCCGACATTGAAAGTTTTTCATTTTGGTAACACTGCACAATTAAACGTCTCATTTCTGGACTTGTTTTTGTCGATTTTCAAAACTAAACCGTATCAAAATTATTACAAGTTAATCTATTGCTTAACAAATTATACTCACAATTTAGAAAAGTTTAAAAGTTGAAGAAAAAAATGCATGTTTCTAATTACGTGGCCAGCAACAAAAAACAAAATAATATTTTTTTAGTTTTACTTAGAACTCAAAGAGTTTTGCATCAACAACAATGTTGATGGTTTACTCATTGAATAATGGTAAAAACTTATTTACAGTGTAGGGCTTTAAAGAAGATACACAGCGATCTTATTATATCAAAGCATCGTTTCTAATTATATGGCCATCACTGTACGTACATATGTATTTTTTTTATATACCTCAACATTTATTGTGACTATAACAATCGATCGCTTTAACTTCAACATCAAACAAGTAAAAGCTGTTAAAATATATGTACATATTTAAAAATGTTAAAGAACAACAAAAATGTTAAACCGTTGTAACTGTTAAATAACATTAAGCGGAAGCGGAAATGAAATGCAAAATTATATCAACAACAAACACACACAGTAAATGTAACTGTAAATGAAATGAAAAAACAACCCTTTAGTAAAGATGCTGTATACCTAACAGCACTCTCACTCTCTCTTCCACACTCAACACATCACACACACTGTTGTCACACACCAGTAAACATAACATTAAAGACCACTGTAAACAGTACAGAAATTGAGTCACATGCAACAACATCATCAAACACTGTTAACTTAGAATGTTAATGAATGATGGAACTATGTACCTTTTACAGATAACAGTAATTTTAAACGTCGACGGCGCATTAACATACAGTGGACAGCGAAGCTGCTGTGATGCTTTATTAAAGTGTGTTGTTGTCTTTGCAGTGACTGCAGGCTGGATTTTAACGTTGTCTGTTTATTGCTGAAAAGATTCCCAACATAATTTCAGTGTGTGCAGAGACACATGCGAATGACAAGGTTTTGTTGTGTCTCAGGCGGATACTTAACAGTCCTCTAAATAGCATACAATTAAACATTTAAAAGTTGTATGTTGCTGCCGGTTGAATGTTTGCTCAGGTTGCGTTAGTGTTAAAGAAAATAAATAAAATTGTTTGAAGATTGTGTGCGTTGTTGTTTTGTTTTATTACATGTGGTTAGAACACAACCAAATTCAGTTAAATTTCATCGCCACTTACACCCAGCAGGTTTAACATTTTTGTATGGTTCGAGAGCATGTGGTGGCTGGCTGTGCGTTTTGTTTAAATGAAATTATTTTAATTTTTCGTTTTAATGGTCTGTTGGTGTCCGCGCGCTCGGGTTTGATTCAATGTAACACACACTCTCGCAGAACTGTTAACGATAACGACCCAGTCGGGCCACGACTACTACAACGACAACGAACGTGTGCTGCGAGTATTTTCAGTTTCAATTTAGATACGAAAGCATTTGGGAGTAACTTTGAGATACGGCGGGTAATTTTTTAGTATTCCTGAAATAAAAGTCATTTTTATATGCGGAGATAGAAAGGAAATATTTTTTTTTAAATACGTTAAATTTAAAATGAATTTTTAAAATTGTGTAAATGTTGGGATGAATTAACAGAAATTCGAAAAGTTTAATGTGGGCGTTAAATATGTATTTTCTAGACAAAACGATGTTTTTTGGCAAAAATGTTTACCAAAAAATTTAATTTTTATGCTGAATAAACCGACCGGCACATGATTTTAAGTGGAAAGTAAAACATTCACAAACACACGTCAAAGAAAGAGAGTGAATGAGTGTGATCAAATGAAAAAATAAATAAATTAAAAGTGAATTTGTTTTCTTATTTTAAAGAAACTTAAACTTAGATACTACAACAAAATAAAAAAGAGCAAAAAAAGAGTGTTTGTTCTTTGAAAATAATAGACCCCAACATAATGGGTGCTCTAGGCCTAACGGAGCTTTGGCACACACTTTCAAACTCAGTGAGCGAATGTGTGTCTAACGGTGTGTTTGCCAAAAAAAATATAAATTAACAACAACAACAACGGGAGAGAGAAAAACGCTAATTGCAGATAAAACTAAAAACAATTACAAAACAAAAAAAAAGTGATCTATTTTATTAAGGCTTGTTGTTGTCCAAGCAAAAACGTCACTTCTTCATGCGAGTTTTACTTAAGTGCGTGTGAGTAAGTGAGTGATAGACTGTGCAAAAGTGTATGTTAATTCGTGTGTGTTTGTGTGCAAATGTTTGTTTGTCCACTGAGATGACGATAATGAAGAGTACGTGAAATTAGCATACCTACCAGCAAAATACTTAACAACCACAGATCTGTGCAAAAAATATTTTAGTGTGGCTGCTGCGTCAAGTACGTTTTTACGCGCCTTAACGAAAACATAGATAAGCGGTACTGAAATATTACAGTAACAAGTCAAAAATCCATAAAACTTTTCCGGTTTCTACGTTAAACGAAAAATAAAACAAATAAAAATACAAATACAAATTAAGTTAAAGAAACCCCAAGAAAAATCATTCATTAATAAAAAAAAATACACACATAAATTCAAAAAGTGTGCAAAAATTAAAATATTTCAAACCACTAAAATTATCTTTATCAAAAAAAAATTTCAAACGAAAGAATTTAGTTATTAAACCTGAAAAAAAATCATAAAATTTTCCTTTAAATTAAAATATAAAGCAAAAAAAGTTTAAGAAATTTTTTATCAAAAAAAAAAAAAAATCAAAAAGTAATTTTATAAAGTGCTGAAAATAATTTTATTAAGTGTTCTGCTAACAAAAATAATTTACATAACTGAAAATTAATTTAAATATAAACAAACTCACTTAACTAAGGTAAGATTTTTGAAATTAAATCACCAGATTTTCTTTTTTTTTTTTCATTTCGTTAAATTAATTTAGTTCCTATTTTTTGTTTTTCTTTTTTTTTTTTTTGAAGAAGCAAAAATAAAATGAAATACATTTATTTTCGTGTCTGTTACGACAACAATTTTGTATTGCGTAAGGTATTATAGTAGTTTCTGTTCAAATATTTTCAAGTGATTGTAGATTATTTAGAAAAATAATACAAAACTAAATAAATAAATAAATAGTATACGTTAATTTTTAAAACGTTTTCTTTCATAAAAACTATAATACTATTTTAGTACACTTGAGTTTATGTATTTTTTGTTTTTTTTTGTTCGTCTTTTCATGTTGTTAATATTTAAAAATTAAACAATTTATGTTTAACCCTTTAAAGGGGAGTTGATTAAAATTATGTGGAAAAGTCTAAACCAACTGAATTAAATAAACATAAGTTTCGAATTCTATATTCCCTTTACATTAGTATTACATTGTTTGTGAAAATAAAAAAAAAAAAGTTTTTAAATTTTAAGAAAAATTTATTTTGAAAAAAAAATTATTATGTAATATTTTTTGAAAATCACATCGAATGGAATCGAATATGTTTGGATACGGTTGACTCAGGGCATAAAATTATAGGTCTTTTTAAGCTGAGTAAATAAAGAAAATATTCGAAAATTGTGCAATTTACTTACATATAGTATATGGGAAAATATAATTTCAATTACATTTGTTATGTTTGTAATAAATATTTAATTAATTAAAAAAGTGTTTTCGTTATTTTTTCAATTCCCATACAAATTTGTAAAAACAATTTTAAAATGTTTCCTTTTAATTTTTTTTTCATATTGTTCATAAAGTTTGTGAAATATTTTGTTTTTAAATATCTATTTAAAAAATGTTGATTTAAATAAATAATTATGAGACAACATTCTTAAAATACGAATACTCTTTAAATTCTATTTAATACTAATTAACACTGTTACAAAGTAGTTAAATTTTCCAAATAAATTTTATTAATACCTGGGGCCAAATTACCGCATTCGATATCGAGTAAAATTTATCGTAATTTTCTTATTTGAGATTATGGCATTCGATATCGACCAAGAAATTTACTACATTTTATCATAATTTCGATATCGAAATCATTTTTCGATACGATAGCTCATTCGATCACGAATGCGGTAATTTGGCCCCTGCCTTACGAAATTTTTTTGAATCTTTTCATTTACCAATATTGCCATTAAATACTTTCCAAAAACATTAATTTTCTCGCATTTTAATGTATCGCGTACCAAATGGGTTAAACTGAAAAAAATAATTTGGAAACAGGAAAATATAGGTATAAAGCTTTTTTAAGGTAATAAAAATAAAAATTTCAAAAAACATTTTAGTGTAATCAAATCTACAAATTTAAATACTTGTTGTGCCCTACATTAAAAATTGTTTGTGAATTGTATGAATGAACGAATGTCTGAATATAAAACTTAAATATTTCGTATTTTCTATAAAAGATTATCAGATAAGGAATCAACAAAAACCAATGAAAAACAAATCACTTCAACTAGGCTTAGGTTTAGTTATAGTCCTACACAGTATTTTATAAAGTTTTACACATAATTTATAAAAAAAATTAATCAAATATCACTAAAAAATTCAATAATATTGATGGGTGGTAAAAAAATATTAATATGTATTAGATTAAACCAAACGTTTGGCATTGCCATAAATTTAGATTTTGTTTGATTTAGCCTGCTTAATTTACTTTTAATATTTAAGAGTAACTGATAACAGGTACACTGGGAAAATTATTTAATTAAAGGCAAATTATTTATTACACAAAATAGTAATTTATTTACACTTTAAAACAATAAATTATGGACAATGTATTTATTTCAATATTTTAGAAGATTTTTTTTAGCAAATAAATAACAATATTTTTAATTTCCAAAAAAAATATATCTATATTATACTTATATAGTTTAATGTAATTTTCAAACAAGTCTATACAACACCTTGCAAAGATGGCTTATGAAATTTGTGGAAATGGCTACTTCAAATCTCCTGATCGATATTAGACAGTTTTCTCAATTTATCCTTAGAATGGATATTTAGTACGAAAAGTTGAGACATAATTAAATGAAGCAATAACTCAACTTTTCTGTTGAATCACATTTCAAGTTTGTCCGCACAGAAAAATTACATTAATAAAATTAAGAAAACTCAAAGTGATTCATTTAAAAATTACAATTTATATATCCCTATTGAAAAGCCGTCTGAACTTCTTTATTTTAAAGTTTTTATCAGGTTACTTTCAGCTTATACAACGTTCTTTAAAAATTAAGTTTTTATGAAAGTGTTAAAATAATTTTGCAGGTTTTTAAATGAAACAGAAAAAATTACGTATTAGAAATTAATACAGAAATTTTAGAATCTTTAATGTCAACTAAAGCCTCAGTTAGCCGGCTGTAATGGAATGTAACTGCAACAGTAAGAAACAGCTGATGGATATTGTTATGTGTAAAGTAATGCAAATGGTTATGGAGATGTAAAGTAACGCAACGCCGTAATGTATGAATCTGTAAGAAAAAGAATTTCCTTACATTTTTACGTCATTACACTACATTCCGTTACAATCGGCTAACTGAGGCTTAATGGAATTAACGAACAATATTATACAATATTCTGCACAGTTTAAATATTTCTTTATAAACAAGTTAGAGTGATATATATTCGGCTATGCCGCATCATAAATACCCTCCACCAAAATATAATGAGAATTTCAAAAACTACGCTATTGTTAGGACCAGAATATCATTTTTCAGTATTTCTAATTCCGTTTAAGCGCAATTTGTATTATTATTTTATATTTATATTATTTTGTAGACAAGTTTAATCACAATATAATAAATTGTATCTAATGTTAACCATGTATCATTGATGCAATTACCAATTCTTATTATTATTTATTGTATATTTATCATAACAATCGTATATGCAATGTAACAATTTATAAAACTAAAAATAGGTTCAACATTTTTCCATGTTCACCAGGTCAAGGAAAAGGGTAAAGCTATAAGCTGAGAATTATTTTAGCTGAATTTCATCTCAATATCTCAGTAATGTGAATTCTTTGTATTTGAGGCTTATCATCTCAATAACGTAGTTAACAAAAGTTTAATGGTTGTTAAAATGATACACGGAAGTTTACTTTATTTTTTAGGTAATTTTAGAAAGTGCATATGTAGGAAATGGTCAAATATGGACCTATATTCACAAAATCCAAAAGTTTGATTTTGGCGTATATACAAGATCTGTGCTCCATGAATTTTGGATCAGTGCCTTTATTTACCACAGATTTATACGCGTATGGGAGTTATGGTCAAACGTGGACCGAAGCAAATTAAATAATATTTTGTGATTTAGTTTTATATAAAACTTATATTTGGTGAATTTTATTTTGGATATTGTTATTTTAAAGGCATTAAATAACTTGTGTAAAATTGCATTTAAAAATATTTAAACGAATTTACAAAAAATATGTGAAAAATGTAATTTTTTTTCGAGGTTGTCTCAGATTTTGATTCATAACTCCGGTTCTAATGAACCGAATTTTTTGAATTTGAATACCAAACTGCTTAGGAAATTATAAATGTTTTTTTGTAAACTTTGCTGATTTTGGTTACGTATTTTACACTTAAGAGTGTTTTGCAGAGACAGACAGATGGACATAGCTCAATCGACTTAGAATTCTATAAGAAACACATCAAACAAATTGTATAAACTTGTTACATTCAAGTATCTTAGTATTTTTTTTTTTCATTTCCCATTTGTCAAAGTTAAAACGTCCAGTAAAGGATATCTTTGGCAGATAAATTTGTTACTAAATTAATGAACTTTAAATATTTGAATTTAAATTAAATTTTAATCCAACAAATTGTACTGCTTTCGAATATTTTTCTTTGTGAACTCAGTAGGGTTTGGGGTCCGGGAATTCCTAAAGTCCGGCAATTAACGAAGTTAAATTTTAATAAGAAGTAATTATTACTGTAAATATTAATATACAAAGAACACCCAGTAACAATAAAGTTTTTGGACCAAAAATTTTCAACTCACTTAAATTTTAAAATTTTCGTTCATGTATTGGGTGTACAACCTAAAAATGCGTGTTTTTATTAAATTTTTAGTTTTTATTTTGTAACATTTGAACAATATAAATTTAATCAAAGTATAAGAGGTCATATACTCTTCCCATAAAATAACTGCTCTTCTTTTAATGAAATATTATGCTTTCATGTCTAGTGGCATAGTCTGGGTATTTGTGTAAATCCTGACTCATGCAAACGTTTTGAATTTTATTTTTTTCAGTTTGACAACAATTTGTATGTAGTAATGCCCATGGATCTCATTCACCATAAGCTTCGTTGGCAGTTTTTTTTTTCAAAGATGATATTTCTTAGCATAAAATTCGACATTTTCGGAAAATGACATATAAGTTACTAAAGATAAAAACCGTGTCCAAAATATACTCCATCTGTTATGAATTTCGCATTTTTATGTTATGCACACAATAATTTTTGAATTAATTATTTTTTGAAAGCCGTCTGTCACGAGTTTTATGTAGAGAAAGAATTCAACAAAGTTTGCGACTATAGAACGCAATAGGAAAGAACAGATTATGTACTTGTTCTACATTTAAAATATTAGTAGACGCTTTAAACTCTTTCATTCTTCATTCATTCTTTATGAACAGCTATTATCTACATACATATGTATATATCATTTCAAAAATATGTAAAGCTAAAGAACGATATTGATATCGTTGATAAATTACCTAAAAACTTCCAAAAATACTATTGAAGCAATTGGAAATCTAACAAAAAATCTTTATAATTCGAGTGGTGGAAAAAATAGCCAGTAAAAAAACAAATAAATCTATAATGAGTTATTAAATTCATTAGTTAATTTAAAGCACATTAAAACAATTTTGCTAGACGAATTTAATTTTCTAATTTTTTATTTCTATTATAAATATGTAATATAATTTTTTTAGTGACATGTGAATGTGTTTTGTTTTTCTGTAATAAAATGATAGAATTTTATAAAATACTTATGCCCTTATTCACAAAAAATTCAAATATTCAAATGTACTTTAAGAAAATTTTGTATGAAAATTTTGTCTAAAAGCACACTTCAAACCTACTTTATTTTTTATGAGTACGGCAGTTATTCATTATCAGGCATGTGATGGAAATCGAAAACGAATGAGTTTTAGAAGTCAATTTTTTCGTAATATTTCTGTATTGAATAACTTTTATCACATAAAATATAAAGATCTTGGGCTACTAAAGAGAGTCTTATAACAAAAATTTTAAAAATTAGATTATAAATTCATTAAAATGTATATCCAAAACTGCTTCGTTTTCGATTTCCATCACATGCCTGTATATTTATTTCTAAAGCATTTATTAAATTTTCGGGAATGCAATTTTATATTCACGTTTCCCAGGGAAAAAATAGTCCGGGAAATCCCAAACACTAGTATTGAGCTATTAATTGTGTTAGATAAGCTTTTTTAAAAAACAGTGTAAAAAAGGGAGCCTTGTTTTTTTCTTTGCCCGAGAAGAAAACGGTTAATAATAGACTTAAAACACCTTTACTATTTTTTCTAGTGCATGATTTATATGTTGTTGAACTCAACAAAAATACTACGACTACTACTATAACAATAACAAATACAAAATTATAGCAAAAAAATATAAATGCTAATACAAAAACAAATAAAAAAAATCAAACGCACAACAGCTACGCAAATGTTTAAACTTGTAGATAACAAAAAAACACATGGACGGACGGACAGCTACTCAGATAGAGAGATGGATAGAAAAATTTGCAAACATTGAAAAAATTAACAAAAAAAAAACTAAACTGAAATTATTATTAGCAACAGCAACAACAACAACTGTAGCAGCAATAACAATAATAAAAGTAAAATAACACAAATACATAATGAGATCTAATGTACTCCTCATACTTAAAAACTAATAATATTTCAGTTAGTTTAGGGGAGGGGAAGGGTGGTGAAACAAACACGTAGATAAGCAAAGTGAAAAAGTGTAACTTTAGTTTACCAACCAACCAACTATTACAGCACAAAACATATAAAAAAGTATAGTCGGTCAAGCCCGACCATATAATACCCTACACCAAGTATATGTATAAAACGGTTTTCAGAAATGGGCGTTATATGGGAGATATAACCTATTGTGGACCGATCATCCAAAAATTTAGTGTCATGTTGTCTGTGAATATAAATATTATATGTTTTTAACTCGATATAAACTTTTACAAGATTTATGGAGCTTAAATTTAATTACGGAGAGGGTCTTATATAGGAGTTTCGAATAATTATGGACCGACCATTATAAAATTAGGTGTTATTATTTCTGTACATATGACACTTATTTTTGTTGAATTTTATTTGGATACCAACATTTTTAAGAAATTTATGATCGTTAAAGTGAATTTTAAAGTGGGCCTTATATGGGAGTTACGACTAAGTATGGACCGATCATAATAAAATTGTACCGTATTATTTTTATACATATAAAATATATTTGCGTTAAATATCAGGTACCAAATTTTATCGAAATATCTTCAAAATTGCGACCTGTCCTTTGCGTACATGCTTTACATCGTTAAGTCGACTCAGAAAGTGATTCTGAGTCGATCGGAATACTCCCCACTATTGTGGTGTAGGGTATAATTAATAGAGAAGAAGCAAACCAAGAATGAAGCAAATACAAAACCATAAAATACATAGTGGCAGCAGTGAAACTCACTACACGCATTGCACAGTGTGTTTGGTTTTTCTTTTCATTTGTAGTTTTGTTAACTAAACTGTAACTATTTTTCCTGCTGGAGAGGAGAACAAGATAACAAACATCTTCTTTATTGGTTAGTTGGGATTGTGTAGCTGTATTTGTTGTTATTGCTATTCTTAGTTCATTTCAATATAAATATAGTTTAGTAGTGATTTTTTACGCTTCTTTTTTGTTGTGCTTGTTCTAATTTGTTGTCATTTAGTTAAAGGTTTCTTGTTTCTTTTTTATTTTTGCAAATACGACAAAAAAAACGAAACAATAGAGACACAACAACAAAATTACAATAATGGATTTCAGTCAGTCGGTTACTGTGCATAAATATGAATGTATGTATGTATGTATGTATTTTAATTTTTATATTTGTTTGTTTTTATTTTATTATTAGTTTTAGTTTAATCATAGCAAATGTGTGTATAAATGTTTGTTTTAGTGTTTTTATTTATTACAGAAAGCGAAAGTGTTTTACAGTTTATTTTAAAATTCAAATACAAGGTAAACATTTTTAAACTCAAGCCACGCATAAAACTCAGAAACTCAGAAAAAATAGAGAAAAAACTTGGATAAATCAGGTCTATTTAATGTTGAACTTAATTTATTGCCTATGCGAACATTTATATTTTTTTTTTGTAGAATATTTTATTTTGTAGTTGCTGTCTTTAATCCACTACTAAATAGCAGTGCTGACAACACGTGCAGTGCATGCAAAAAAAGCACCGAAATTAAAATTTTCTAGTTTAATGGGTTGCTGACGAAAAAAAAATACAAAAATTCGCTGGAAAACTAGATTTTATTATATTTCTTATGCACTTTCCTTTTTGTCAACATGAATATAAATAAAAATGGTTAACTAAATCAGCTATCATGTTATAATTTAATTAATTATCTTAAAAGAGGACAAATTTTTTAAACTCTATCAAACACATTAACCGTTTTAGCAGAAATCAGTGTTGCCATCAAGAAAATTAAAAATTTCATAAATTAAATTACATTTTTGAGAAAAAAAATAATAAATTATATATGTATCTATGGATACCAGATCTTTTAAATAGTGCATAAATGAGTTCAAAATGCCAGACGCCAGGATTTTTGGACAAAATGCTGACTTTAAGCCATACTCATAGGCATTCATATTCATTTGACACGGGGTCAAAAGGATGAATACATATACATGTTTTTATCCATACATTCTTACACATCAAATCGTCATTGACATCTACTTGAAGCAATTTTCAGTTGAAATTAAATTATCAAATTTTAATGGTTATAATATTGACCAATACTGAAATATAAGCAAAAGCTTTCGATTACATCGATTTTTTATTACAAAAATTAACTTTTAGGAGCTTTTAAATAACTGAACTAAACACACTCGAACATAGTTTCAGAATTGCCTGTACTGTATACTCACCAAATATCATTACAATCTAATAAATAACAATAAGTTTTTGCTTAAAAATATTTTTTTATATTATCGCTCAATTAATTTTACATAAAATCTAAGAATATATTTTTGAAAAAAAAAAATAATTTTTAATCAAAATAGAATGTAATTAAAACTACGTTTTTTCCCACACATTTAATGGGTTAAAAATTTAAATAGCAAACATTTCTTATCTTTAACAAAATCCAAATTGTAAAGAATCATGGCTAAGTGAATAAAGAGCAATGATAACTCCTGAAATCAGAAATTTCATTCAAAGAAAATTAAAATAACAAAACACTATAACGAAAAGTTCACATTATTAGAAAATGTTTTGAAAACTACAAAATTATACTCAACTGATAAAATAAAAATCTCTGACAAAAAAATATGTATATGTAAATATATGTATATTTATCTAAAAAACATGTTAAATAATAAATTTGGATTAACTTTAAGAGATTTACGAAATTTCCCACAAACATACATAATATATCACTAGATACATATAAAAATACGAATATATAGTAAAAAAAATATTAAAAAATACAACGCAAACTAAAAGAGAACTTAAATTATAAATATACTAAAGAAATGTCGCCAACATTCAAATCACACTTGCCAAAAAATTAACATCATCAACTACGAACACAAACACTAAATAACAAAAAAAAAGTTCTAAAATAAAATGAGTTTTGGTTTCTTCTTGTAACAAATTAAAAAAAAAAAATCGAACGCACAACGAACTTTATGTAGCAGACAAAACGTAGAAGCTACAATAGAGAACAATATTATGGCAACATAAAGCTTTCTGGTTTTCCCCTGACTTTTCAAATAACTTAAAACAAAACAAAATCAGATATTTTATGTGAAAAACATGCGTAAATCGAATTTACTCTATCAATTTCCCGCATGTTATCTTTTTTCATTTAGTTGGCATTACTGTTAGCAGTGTCAGTAAGCAAAAGAGAGTGTTGTGCCAATAGCGCTTTTTTATAATCTACATACGAGTATATAAAATTAGAAGAAATATTGTGATAAAGAGCAGGTTTTTATTGTTCAATTTCCTATGCAATAAATATAAAAATTTGTCTTACTTTTTGGGGTTTTTTCTTCACAAGCAATGCTAATTTTTGTTTATTATTCCTACAGTTATATATTATTACATTTTGTGATTATTGGTTTTAAACATAAATACAATAAATATATTTATCAACACCTTGCTTAAGCTATTCAAACCATTGAAATATACGTAAAGAGTAGAATGGTTTAATTTGTTTTAAATTCTGAAATATTTATGATTAATTACATTTGCTTTTAATGAAAAACAAGTGTTTTGTATACATGATTATGCTAATTGTAAAAAATAACATTATTTTGTTGATTTTTAGTTTTAAATACAGTGAGTGACATTAGAAAAGAAACATATTTATATTGTGTTTGTGCATATTTGATTGATCGCTATCTATAATATGTTTCATGACTTGTATGTTATTTTATGAATGGATTTAGTAAACTTGATAATTTAACATGATTTTGTTATAAAATCGGTGACAATTCAAAGAAATCACTTAAATTATGTTGTATATTTAAATTTACAAGCATTATTTAATTATAATTGATTGAATGATTGTTTAAATTTAAATATTTAGCATGTTGTTTTTCACTTACATAACTCATTAATTGAATTATGTGGTAGTTGTTACCCTGCCTGTCTGTCTTGACATATAATTTTTTTCCATATTACTACCCGGAGAAACCGTATTTCCTTATGATCATAAAATATATGTAAGTACGTTTTATGATGAAACACAATTATATGTGTCAATGTTATAAGTTTATATTTTTTAACAGTGGTAAAATATGTCACCCTATTTAGTTAGTTCAATAAGCAACAAATTTTATTTCTATTACGCATACATACATACATACATATTTCAGAAAAATTCCTCATTTTTTTGGAATCCCAGAGTCTTATTCTTTATATTTCAACATATAAGGCCAGAAAATAAATGTTCTAAACTCTTTAATTTTCGTGCTGGCTTTTCAATAGCATAAATAAAGCTTTAAATTTTATATTAAATACAAATTTTATGCTTTTAAAAGTGTTTTAATTTTTTATGCTTTTCATAGTTAAAATCCGTTATATGAAAAACGGCAACTCCAATAAAGGTAGCCATACTTTTGTAATAAATGTTATGGCCATATGTTTTGCAAATAATATAAAGAGAATTTTTCTAGATGAAAAATATAAATTGGCCGGTAATAAAAGTCTTATTTAAAATCATCGATTATTTGATCACCTGGAAGCCCTTTCAATCGTCTGCCTAATCACAAAATTACGTTAAAATATTACTTAAAATACTTTGTTTTCAAAAATAAAAGATATTATTTATGTTTTTTTTTTTTGTTTTATGTTTTCTTATTTTGCATTTTTAAAAAGATTTTCAGAGATTTCTAGCTTTTAAATCTTTTAGTAAAATGGTATTTTATATAAGAAATTAACCCATTACATATATATAATTCTTTTTTGCCATAATTCTTGTTTAAATTACTTAACATTTTCTAAACACATAAAATTTAACTAAAAAATCCATAAATTATAATACATACAGTTTAATTAAACAAACAAAAGATTTTGTTCTAAAGTTGTACAAATAATTTATATCAAATTTATGATTTCACACCAAAATAGGTCAATTGGCCGGCATCGATACAATAAAAGAAAAGCTGCACTGCTTTTAAATTTCTTTTGAAGCGCTTAATTAAACAAGTAATGTAAGCAATTTTGTTTGCTATTTTAATAAATCGCTAAATAATAAATAAAGAAAGAAATAACTAATAAATTTATTAATTTTAAATAAAAATTATTATATAAAGTAATCTGGGTTACAGTGACATGTTTAGAGGATTTTTTATTCCTAGACAATATGACCCAGTCTACATTCATATTTAAATATGCATAATCTTAGAAATGTTTAAAATAATGACTTAATGAAAGCTTTTTTTAATATTTTATGTCTCACTTTTAGCAAGTAATAATTTATATTCCTCTTGACCAATTTTCATTCAAAACTTTGTTCCAAATTATCTAATTTTTCAATTTAATGATTGACAAGAGCCAACTTTGTTTATTGTTTGATGAAGCTTCCCAAAAAAAAACGCGTTTATTTTCCCAGCGAAAAAATCGTTTATTTTCATAATAAATAGTTGTAGTTGTGATGGTTTGTTTACATTTTTGTTTGTTTATTGTTTGGTTGTCACAATTTATTTGTGGATATTATTACGATATTTGATGTTGTTATTGTTTACAACTAAACAAGTACTTGTCTGTCTGATTTATACAAAAATAAAAACAAATTATTTTACTACACGAATGAATGGCAATGAGAGAGTGTGACTGAGATGTCTGATCAGATCTTCATTATTCCTTAAATGAATGTCATTTTACTTTTTACACAAATATTCTCATTCAATATTTAGACACCTCAAAAGAAAACAACACATCAATTTCAATGTAGACAAAAAACTTTTGCAAGTGATATGAACACAAACAATATATAAAACATTTTGTATAAAACACAATTACGAGTACTTCCGCTAGTGTTAATGTACTACAACAAACAACAACAACATACTCATAAACAATAATGAGCACTAAGAACATAATTCTTAGTTAACCGGTTACAACACTGTATTGAGTATGCAGTAATTCTGTCTGTCCGTCTATCTGGCTGCCTGCGAAATTTCAATGAAAATGTAATGAAATTTAATTCGTTTATAATTTTAAGTTTTTTTTTCAATTTACATCACTTTTTTTAGTGTTTTTGTTTGTTTTATTTTTTGGTTAAAAGATCATTTACACACTCATTACACATGATTTCTTATTTCTTTGGTTGGTTGGTTTTCTTTGTGGCAAAAAAGAGCAAAAAAAAATCTCGTTACGAATTATTTGTGGTTTTTCCACAATATTGTTTTTTCTTACCACTGCGCTGTTTGTAGAAAAACCAGCAAGTAACTGCTATACATTTAATTAAATTATTTGATCGATTGGAAGTAGAGTAAAATTAATATACATACATATATGTATATGTATAGTTAATAGGAATACACAAAATTCTTAAAACCAAGCAAACCAAACACAACATTAAATTCCGCGAGTGTGAAGGCGCTACTTAAGGGGTAGAGTATTTCGTTTGTTGGGTTATATATAATCGAAAAAAAAAACCTAAAAATCGAAAGAAATCGAAGAAATGCAAACATGAATGCAATAATGTTAATTAGCATCACTGTTATACCGTTAACTTAAGAATTAAAGTTGACCTGTCATATTTATCCAAATAATTAGAATGGTGTCACATTGAGGAATAAACCAAAATATCGTATTTGTTTTCGTTTTCGGAAAGCATTATTGCTTTAAAATAATGCTTAAATTGGCTTAATTTCAAAATCAAATATTTTCTACTTGAAACAACTAAATCTAAACAATTGACATTCAATATTTTAAGTATTTTTCTCCTATAATAATGATGTTTTCAAATACTGTTGTACCTAGTGCATTTCAATATTGCCGCTGCAGACAAAATGGGCGGCTAATTTCCTTAGAAGAAACATAAACAATTCAGGAAAACATTTCTAAAATACACAAATTATTCAAGTAATCGCATTTGGTTTACTAAAGTTGCAATAATTATATAAAACAAAAGGCCTTCTAAAGAAGCGATTTAATATAAATTTATTATAAACGAATTTCCTTTACTTTAGGAAATTTACCCATTAAGTGCTTGATTTGGTCCAGTTTTTATAATTGAGGAAGCCAGCCTATTGACCCCTTTTAATATGGAATATAACTTCAAAAACACTTTCACTTTTCTCGCATTCTTTCTTTAAGGGTCTGGACTTTGTGATTTATATCTCAGATTTTATTTTAAAAAGGAAATGATGGTCGAGTTTTTTTTATAAAAATTTCATTTAAATTCTTTTTGTGTCGTTATTTTTTTGTTTTTTTTTTTGTTTTACAGTTTATCTTTTCAAATTGTTTCAAACAAAAATAAAAATACTTTCACTTTCCTTTACATCTTTATAGTCTTTCGAGTTCATCTATGTAGTTATAAAAAGCAAAAGGAAATGATAGTTCAATTTTTTAAATAAAAAATTTTGTCTATAAAAGATTTATTGATATCCAAGTGCCTTAAAGAAAATGTGTTTCTAGAATTGAAATGTTAGACTAATTGATTAATTCACAATCAACTACATACATATATCATCTCCATTACAAATTTACATTCTTACACAGTTTGGCCATACATTAATTAATGACTTAAACTGTGTTTAAAAATTTAAATGAAAGCTCAAGCTAAAGCACCAGTTTAAATGACATACATATTATTTTAATGGAAAACCTGGCCTTAAGATATTCATTTAAATGAAGTGTGTAAAGTGCTTAATTTGAATAATTTAACCATTGTCTGTTTTAAAATAATTATTGCAACAGGAATTAATAGATAAATTAATGTATTTTTTAAAAGATTAAATCTTAACAACGGAAAAAAACTTGTTTATTTTACACACTTGTGTTTTCTAAATGTCAATTTTGTCACATACTTTATGGTCAACCAAATGAGAAACGATAAAACATGATTAAATTTATATTAGACTAATGTTAATGATATGTCTGAAGTATTTTTATGTTTTATAATAAATAGCGTTTTTTATTCGATACATGTTTGTATGGGAACCAGAAAGTCAGTTTAAACGGTGAATTACTTTCATTTGCCTTTTACCGAATTTAAATCATATTTAAATAAAAGTCTGGTAACTTCACTTTCATTATTAAATTGTCGATTCATTCATTAACTATGTTCTTTGGTCCAAAATATCATTGAAGACATATTGAAAACATCTCGACATATTTTCTAATTGTTTTCTCATTAATGCCAAAATTACAGTTATAAATTGTAATCATTGATAATTCCCTTATCGATAACATACCTTTATATATCTGAAGCTTATTAGCTAATATTGTTCGCTACAAAAAAAAAAACAAATCACAATGATTCTCTGTCTGATTATTTTGTTGCTATTGTTTTTATTTTTTTTTTCTTCTTCTGTTTGTTGTTTGTATTTTGTTTGCTTTTATTTTATTCTCATTAGAGACTACAAGTACCCAACAACAAAAACAACAACATGTTAATAGCCCCCCATTTTTTTTTTTTTTGTATAAACATTTTTTCAAGTAGTTGTAAACATTTTACAACTCATTTTCGATCGAGACGTTGAAGATGATCAAATTGAATTAAAAAAAAGCAACAACACAAACCTACCGCAACGTTAATTTCAGTACACGAGTTACCAAAACTACCACTACAACAATAATAACAAAACAAAAAGAGGCATACGAGTACACCAATATTATTAACATTGACTTTGATAACCGTAAATTATCAAATTAGCTCATGTTTAATGGATAACGATGACGATGACGACGAATAGCAACCAAACGAGCGATATGCTTGACTACAATCACATGTTGCAACCTAATTATAGGGCGTATTGATAATAAACCATGGGTGGAAGGGGTTAAAATAAAGCAGAAGGGTATAGCATGTATGGTATGCAAAGAATCATAAATGGAGAAAATATCAAAATTTTTACCAACATTTTAATTCTCTAAAAAATATTTTAATTGGAAGGTCGAGATTTGTGTTTTATTATTATTTTTTTTGTGTTTTTTTTTTTGTAGTTTTCTTATTGTTTTACACACATAACTACGTAACGTAACGTAAATGAACATAAATAGCTGATAGCCTATAGTTACAGTACTTGAATAGAAAAAGTGAATACAAATGCGAAATATTTAGAGCAGCAGTATAAGATAGACCGTATTGAAATGACAGTACATCGGATGATCAAATTGACTTTACCCCTAAACATCTTCAATAATATAAGGGGCAAACAGAACTGCGAGTTAAATTTACGGAGAGAATCAAGACACATTTAATAGGGTATCATAGTTTTTATTTGCCTGCATTTTTGCGATTGCACCTTATTTGGGACTGCACTTTTCTAATGTTTTTCCCTGAAGCCAACACTGATAGCCATATATTCGATGTCAATGATGTTTTTTTACTCAACTGATGCTGAATATTGGTTTTATTGAGATATTTTGTTAAAAGTAGTAACAAAATAATATGAAAAAAATGTAATTGTTAATCTAAGTTACCAGTTCAGCATCCGGTGTTGCTTTTGTTAATAACACCATAAGGCTAAAATTTCCCATTTCGAATAAATTGAATTAATTAATTCAGCGTTGAAAGTGGTTATCTAGCTGAGTTTTGCAATAAATCGGAGACTGTCAAAAATTTAATATTGGCTCAGCTAAAAGTTAAGAACATTTTTTAAAAGAAAATATTTTACAAATCTGTTTACTAGAAAAACAATTTTCTACTTTATAATAATTGAACTTTAACACGTGCTGAAAACCCCTCAAAATTATTTAAATATTTTAAAAGCCTCTTTTCCCTTCCCTTTTTAAATTGATTTAAATTATTTAAATATTTTTCTTCAAGCTAAAAGCCCCTTAATTAGCTGACATTTAAATGTCATTTTATTGACTTTTAATAATATGTATAGTATAATATTTTATTATTAATATCATTAATTACAACATTTATTTCAATCGGGTTTTCTAATAATAATATGCCGCTTTGTGCGGGCCTTAAATCTAGTTTATTAATAATAATAAAAAAAAACTCAAAACAGAAACATACAAACGTATAAGACTCCAAATTAAATTTACTAAGATGTTTTAAAATCAAATCTGCCTAAAATTGTATTACACAAAAAGCCCATAAACAAAAGTTAAATAAACAAATAAATAAAACTGAAAATATAAACAAAAACAATCAAAAATAAATTATAATAAAACATGCTGTTAAAGAAAGTGAGAAATGCAATATAATTGATTATTAATAAATGAAAATTTAACTGCCTTAAATAAATTCATAAAAAATAATAATACAAGAGCAACAAAGAAGAAAAAAGCAAAAGAAAAATATTAAGACCAAATAAACGTGATATACTCGTATATTTGGAATATGTATGTATGTATATTAGTCAAGTCAGGTGGTTTTAATTTGCGTTAAAATAATATACTCGTACATACATACATACAAGAAAAAGCCACCTTTGTAGCAACAAATTAAACAAAATAAACAGTAACAATATGATTGGTATTAGTTGGGTATTATTGTCAATACGTATGTAAATTCTCTTGAAACCAAATACCAGCCAGTATCAATTTGAAAGCAAAAAATATTTAACTGGTATACTGGTATAAACCGCACCACACACACATTATACTGCTGACTGCAAGAAATGTTAGATAGTTTGGTTAATAGACCTCTAGTCTATGAGCTCTATGCGTACAGCGACCGTCAGACTGAATGTCGGACATACGTCGAATTTCATTTTAACCTTTAATAACAAACACCAACTGTTGCCACTACAATTCCTAAAATATTGTTTAAATAATTCGTCATAGTATTTTTTGTTGTTCACTCGATTGTTTTTCAATTTCAGGTTTATAAATGCAAACACAATGCTAAGTTTTAAGTAAAGCAGAGTTTTAAAAGCTGAAAAAAAATAAACAAATTACGAATTTCAAAAATAAGAACTTTGTCCCACATTACACGAAGCAATTTTTATTGAAAAATTTAATACAATATATTCTTCGGTGTTCACACAGTGCTGGCAAATTCTACTACTTTCCATTACTCATTAATATTCAATACTTTTTATTGGGGTACTCAATACTACTCGATACTTTTAACGGATTTTTTGAAAATGTAACGCATAGTTTTTATCTGCAAATTGAAGTAGGTTCTCCAAAAAATAAAAATAGATCTTCAACTATTACTGGTTTTGTATGTCTTTTATTATTAAATCAAAAATAAATGTAAAACTAACTTTTAATTCAACGTTAACAACAATTTAAGAAATAATTAAAGTAAATTCTTTGGAAAATTAATGAACATTGTTGTCTTTTTATACAGTGATGCAGTTCTATTCACTATTCTACCCACTCAACTTGCTTATAAATACAACTCAGAAAGTATCGAGTAACTACTTTTGAGTATTGAGTATCCAAAAAAAGGGCAAATACTCGATACTCGGTACCCATTACTCAATACTTTGTCAGCACTAGTTCACACAGCATAATTTTATTGCTTAAAACGATCGTCTTTTACATATACACATACATACATATGTATGTAACACGAATTGCTATTACAATCAAGTGTGTAAGACGACTACCTCTTCCCCACACCATGATCAACTTAACTTAAAGTATTGCTTCATGTAAATTGGGACTTAAGGCAAATTTAAGTTTGAAAGATTGGCGCCTTGTAGAGTTTAAGACATCTTTTTTAATATTAAAGAAAAGTAATTAATAATCTACTTGTTTTCAAGTTTGACTAATGATTCAAAATGCGTAACGTTGTAAGCTAACTTTGAAAGATTATTTTAGGAGTAACGCTAATATAATAAACGTTTTTTAAATGTTTAAATTTACAAGACTCGATTTCTTTATAATTTAATTCCTTCAACTCACTGGATTTAAAGCAAACTTCAAAAAACACCGAAACCAAAAAAAAATATACCACTTCTATTTCATAATTATGTGTGTTTGTGTTTGCTGCTGCCGTTATTAGATTTGCTGTGCAACAATAAAACTAAAAAAATAGCTACAATATTTTCAAGAAAAAACCTTTTAAATTTTAAATTTTATTTATTTATAACAAATATTTTCATCCAAATAGACTGACTGACGTAGAAAAAATGTTTAAGCTGAAAAAAAAAAAATTGGGTTAAACAGGTTTAAACAGCTAAACAGACGAAAAAACAAAACAAATAAACGAATATATTTATAAAACAATTCCACATAATATTTCTTTAACACAGCAATAATTAACGGGTGTAAAAAATTCAAAGGTATTTAAAAAAAATAATGGATCCATAACGATGATTATTTTGCAACTTTGACACAGGAGCGATGATAGTTGTATTAAGGAATGAACAGAAAAGTTGTCTTCCAAATTTAAATTATTTAAAAATATTACTTTTAATTTAATATACTCGTATGTACTTCTAACAAAATATATCATTTGAAAGCAATTGTAGCAATTTTATTTTCAATAATATTGTTTTTATGAAATATTCCAAAATATGGGCATGTGATAAAGTGATGAGTATTATTATATAGTATTCTTCGTATTCTTATAATTTTTAATTTTTTTGGGGTTCTAGGAATTGTTTTTGAAAAATGTTTCCTGAAGAGGGAAAATTCTATTTCATTTATTATGAATCATTACTTTGTTATGAATGATTTTTTTTTTTAAATATATGCCAAATATTACCAAATATTTTCTGTTTATAAATTCAAATTAATTCAAAATAACACTTAATTAAAGTTCTTAATTAAAAGATCATTAGAGACATAATAAAGTCACTTGGCCACATCGGCATTTCTTTAATATTTTTGGTTAATAATATATATATACTAGTATGTATGTATGTATATTGTTATTATTAATTTATATGGCTTTATTTATTTAAACATTTATTAAAATATGGAAATTGCTCCACAAAAAATCTAATTAACACTTAAATAAAATGATTTATACATTTTATGAATGCTTTTAATTTAATTTAATTTAATGGTCTAAATTTAGCAAACAAATCTAAATGATTTAAACGATTAGTAAATTAAAGTCTGCCTAGATTTTTAAAAATCCCCGTATAAAATATTGTTATAAATATTGTAATTCAAAAGGAGTTGTGAGCCAATTAATACAAATTAATTATGTATGTACATATATCAAAATATATTAAAACGGTGGGGTGTCACAAAGCCATGGGACATAAAAGCATAATGGCATATGCCCTTATGTCATCAATGGAATGGGACTTAGCGCCATAATTTTTTTTTTCAAAAATGAGACATAAAGCCATATTTTTGATAATGTTGCATGTCACCCTATTTCATGTAAAAAAAATGATTTTCTCCGGAATACCGGCTTCGCATTGCACAAATTTCTCCTCCATGTTATACAGAATACCGGCTTCGCATAAAACCATTATTGTTTTATGTCCCATTTCACTAAAATTTGTATGAGACTTAAGGCCATATCAAAATTATGGCTTTATGTCCGTTTGTATTGAGACATAAAGCCAGTATGGTTTTATGTCCCATGGCTTTGTGACACCCCAGCATTAAAACATGCTGTAAGATTTTTAAACGAAATTTGAAGTAATCGTTTGAATGGTTATTTGTCACATTTTTGGGCTTGTACGTATTAATTAATAAGAAATATTGTATTTGTTTATGTATATTTTATGATAATACATAATTAATATTTATTTGCTTTTTAAATTATGTTAGAGAAAAAAGTTTTGACACTTTCAATAATTACTTAATTTTAAAATCGAAAAAAAACAATAAATTGTCTGTTTAAGAAAGAAAAAAATTTGTTTAAATTCAAAATAATGGCTATAATTCATTTGTCAATAAAATAAATTTAAAAATCAACAAATCAGCAGTTGTTACTTTGTTAATTTGGGTTTCGGTTAAGTAAATATTTTAAAAATATTCAAATACTGTGTGCGATAAATCAACTAAAAATTTTAACACAAATTAAAGATGATAGTACTTGTTAAAAACACTAAAAATTTTAATTAAACTCAGCAAATACACTAATAATAATAAAAATGTTTTATGGTTTAAACTTCTACAAAGTATTAAAATACAACTATGAGTACAAATTTGAATTGAACATTTATGAAATTGTACTACCATATAATAATGAAAATATGTATGTCTGACTTAAACTTGTACAAAGTATTAAAATAAAAAATGAATTAGTTAATGGAATTAAGAAGTAAAAATTCTTTTTTCCATTAAATTTCTTTAGCAACAGAAACTGATTTAGGCCCATAAATGAATAAATTGACAACTAATAATATTAAAATGAATTGTTCACTTTGTTTACCAATTCAGTTTATTAATCATTAACAAATAGTCAACTTTTTGTCACAATTTGTGATAAGAAATGTTCAATATTTCAAAATATGTATTCGGTCAAAGAATTCCAACTAAATTTCTGTCCACCAATTACATTTATTTCATATTTGTTTAAAAATCTTTTATTTATTTTTTGTCACACTCTGATCGAATTCATTTAAGAAAACAATTTGTTAATTTGCCCGATGAAAGTTTAATTGTTAAAAAAAAATATAAAAAATAAGTGTTTGTATGAATGTAAATACATACAAGGTGGCGCAAAAGTAATCCTCCTATCAGAAAATGCTATAAATTTTGCGAGGCCCCTAATGTCAGTTCTGTCAGCAATATTCCGCGTTCTGGAGCAGTGTAGCGTAACATTGTTTATTAACGTGTATTTCGCATGTGTTTACTACGCAAATGTCAAAACAGAAGTCCTCGTAAAATTTATAGCATTTTCTGATAGGAGGATTACTTTTGCGCCACCTTGTACTATGTATATCAATTAATTAATTAATAAAAAGCTGTCTGAATAAAAAATATAAAAAAAAAAGAATGAAAAAGAAAAAAAATTATTATAAATAAATATTAAGAAAACGAGTATAAAACTGAGACAACGCATTAATTGTTAGGCGTCAAAATAAAATCTATATTAATAAATAAGAATGGAATCATGTTTTTTAAATGTAATAATCATTTCAATCGGAAAAACGCAGACAATTTAATTAAAGAAAATAGTATGCAAAAAAAATTAAATTGTTTGAAATAAAGCGACTTGAAATTTTGATTTCTGATTTAGACAATTTATTAGACAATGTGTTAATTTTTTATAACAAACAATATTATAGGAACTCTTATATTGTAAATTTCACTGTTGCCGTCCCACTGTGCCAATTTAACACTTGCAATTACACACAAATGGCTTGTCAAAATTAAGTTAAACATATTTACATTTTTATTTATGTTGATTAGTGCCTTACAAAAACATAATTAGCCAACAATAAGTGTGTTTTTTCTACATAAGCTAAAGTTATGCAAGATTTTATTAAGTGCTATTTTTGTTGGCTGTGTTCCACTGGCTAATAATTTTACTAGGCATAAGTAATTTAAAGTTCGGGAATACCCACACTCCAAACCCTAATTACATGGTAACTTTAAATTACTTATGCCTATTAAAAGCATTAAAATTTTTAAATTAACGTAGTTTTGATTTTTTTTCAGAAAAATTAGCATTTTTGAAATGTTTAACGGTGTTAAATTTTAAAATTTCAAAAGAAAGATTAGCAAAAATTAAGTTTTTGAAGAAAAAATTTTAAACTAAAATAACTTAAAATTTATTTTACAAAAGATTAGCGATTTTTGACATACAGTTAAATATTTTTTAGTTTCCTACCGTTTTTTTATTTTGTAATTTTAAAATGGGTTTACAATTTAAAAATGCGGAATTTTTTAAAATTTTTTGCTTTTATTTTGAAACATTTGTACAACATAAATTTATTTTGTACAACATATATTTATTATTGGGTATTGGCGGTTATGAACTTCTCCCATCTTTCTGGCAACATATAGATTCCGCGCTAAAAAAAATTGCTCACCTTTTGAGGCAAAGAATGAATCAAGGCAATTTCAGAATCGAATCCGCAAACCTCTGAGTGATAGTCCGGCACACTCTCGCCTATTCAATCGTGGCACCCAAAGAAGTGAAGCGTATCAAAGAGAGAGCATTCTGTATCCATCAAAGTAGTCGGACGGTCTAAACCAGGGGCTTCCAAAAATTTTTTGGTACTGTATTAGTGAGTACGAGAGAGTAATAAAATTGAGAGAATGTATTTATTTAAAGCCGCAGAAAAATTTTAGTAATATACATATTTTATAATTTGCTATGTATGTTACCAAAAGCATTTTTGACCGCACAATATTTTTTGAGTGTCATCATCTGTTAACCTGAAAAAAAACCATAGCATCCGCTAGACATGTGCACTTGTCGAAGTCACATCGACGACTGAATTGAAGAGCATAAAAATATGTCTTGGTAGTGGTAGCTCAATTGAGCTATGAAATGGAAACCCCTGGTCTAAACTATAAGTCGGATGAGGTAAATCCTACGATTCCATATATTTTGAATGCAGCCTGCTGCTTGCAATCGTTTTGAAATGATTTTGCAAGCTCTTGTTGAATTTGACAACGATCCGCGTTCAAATGATACAAAGTTTCATAAAACACAACTAATCTTATAAAATAATCAAACATGTGACACATTTTTGAAGAAATTTAATTTCCGTGTGTCTCGAAAATTATATTAAGAAAGAATCCTACATAGTGTGCGTACTGGGTAGAAAAAAATGGTGGGAATGATCCAGTCATTTCTTAAACTAAAGAACGCAATCAGAAGAGCTGGTAAAGGGCTTGTTCCACATTTGCAGTATGTATATTTATATTCTTTAATTTTTTAATTATTTCACTAGTAACTTTGCTAGTAACATAAAAAATCGGATGTCAGTTTACTTATAAAATGCACTGGTTATTTTAAAAGCACGTTAAAACAATTTTGCAAGACGAACTTTAAATAATATTTTTTTGTTTTATAAAATATAAATGACTTTTTTAGTAACAAATGAGCTTAACATGCATGTCCCTCTGAATGTGTTGTGTTTCTTTAATAAAATGATACAATACTTACCCTTTATTTTGTTAAGCATTAATTAAATTTTTTATTTCCCTTTTCCGGGAAATCCGAAACCCTACTTGTATTATTTAAAATCAATTTTGTTTGAGAGTTTCGTAATGCATTACCACACTAGCAATTGCTGCAGTATTTCTTCCATTGTTTGTTCTTGTATAGTTGACATCACTCTTAGGGAATCTAAATACTCTTAAGCAGTTGCATTCTGATGCAAAAATCATGTGTTACATGGTATGTAACATGTGTTACATGGTATGCGAACAATTTCTTGCCGTTTATGAATTTGTCTCCTGTGGACAGTTCCTGTCAATGTTATGTTCTGTTCTGTTCTGTTCGAACAATGCTCATATATTCATATTATCAGCATAATTCTTAATGGGACTGGAATAGAAAGAATCTGAGCACTATCTATTTCATAACTGTCAAAGAATAAAACTAGTTGGGAATTTTGCCAAGGATGTTTTACAGATCCAAGATCTATTATTCAGTACCAATGGCCAAAAGTAGTTAAGTAATTTGAAACCCAAAATCCTCTAGTAAATAAAAATAAATAATTTGTTTATAAAAAAACATTGAAATTATGAAATATTTTAATTATGAATACATACATACACATTTCTTAGGAAGAAAACGTATCTTAATTGTAATAATTAAACATAAATTAATATCCTAATCACATGAATTATTTGCATACAGAAGTATATTTTAGCATTTACATGCATGCATACATACATATGTACATATCGATGGTCTCATGTAGAAAGGCCCTAACTCGCATATTTGAAACTTTACAGGAGAAGGTAAAAACATAAGAGAAACTGTAATATTCAACATGTAAATTGTTTTGTACAACTGCTTATAAAAGCGTTATTTTTTACACTATTGCAATAAATTTTTGTGAGGAGGTGTATTTGCGTTAAATGCATTGGAATCGCAAAAAACCAAATTTCGAAAAAATATCGAGTTAGGGCCTTTCTACATTAGACCAACGATATATTCTTTTATAAACACTTTTCGGATTCTTTTATTTTTCAATTAGGTACATTACTTTTACTTTTATAAAAATTCTCTTTCATTGTTCAAAAAACAAACAAACCAATACAATTTCATTTTCATTATAAAACTTCACTATGAAAAATTACCCTAAATTTAAATCTAACATGTAAAGCGTTTCATACTCAATTTACCTTTAGCAAAACACACACTCTACAGCAAATTATGCAATGTGAACAAACGACAAGAAGAAAAACAAAACAATACCAATAAAACAGCGGAAGAAGAATTTTTGTTCAATCAATTTAATTAAAAATTTTTTTTCATGTTCATATAACAAGTGGCAAAATGACAAACATTTTTCAAAGATGTGCAATTAAAAATAAAATATGTAACTAAAAATAATAATAAAGAAACCAAAAAGAAAGAAAAAACGTAAACAGAAACATAAACATAAGCACACATGCTTAATGCCAAAAATAATTATTACATATGTACATATGTATGTATGTACATATGTAGTTTGAATGACCGACAGACCGATCGACCACTCTCTCATGCACTCATAAAAATTACCAGAAATTATGACCATTGATGAAAAACGGCGGCATTAGAATTAATTTGAATTCATGTGATTTTTTGTTGGTTGTTTCTTATCATTTGTTTATAGTGGTGTTTTTGTTGTTTGTATTGTTTTTTATTTCGTTTTGTTTTATGGTTTAGTTGAGTTTTTGCCAATGTTTAAAAAAAGAATTTCGTGTGAAAGTGTGAGTGTGCATACAAATGAAAAAGGGATATTAAACACCACCGTCATCACAAAAAAAAGTTATAGTGATATATGTTCGGCTGTGCCGCATCATAAATACCCTCCACCAAAATATAATAAGAATTGCAAAAACTACGCTGTTGTTAGGACCAGAATATCGTTTATTTTTATTATTATTTTATATTTATATTATTTTGTAGACAAGTTTAATCACAATATAATAAATTGTATCTAATGTTAACCATGTATCATTGATGTAATTACCAATTCTTATTATTATTTATTGTATATTTATCATAACAATCGTATATGCAATGTAACAATTTATAAAACTAAAAATAGGTTCAACATTTTTTCATGTTCACCAGGTTAAGGAAAAGGGTAAAGTTATAAGGTGAGAATTATTTTAGCTGAATTTCATCTCAATATCTCAGTAATGTGAATTCTTTGCATTTGAGGCTTATCATCTCAATAACGTAGTTAACACGGAAGTTTACTTTATTTTTTAGGTAATTTTAGAAAGTGCACCTTAAATGTAGGAAATGATCAAATCGACAGTTCAATTCCAAACCATGCTATATCGACTTAGCATGTTTTTAATTTTGTTGCGTTTTTGAATTTAGATTTTTTCAACTTAAATTCTGTCAAATTTTGGTTGTGATTGGCTAGTCCAATCAATAGTTATAAACAACAAAGTTCTACCTCATATGGGTTTTTAGATATCGCCTGTAAACTTTAGGAGCTTTTCCTGCAAAACTCAGTTTTTCGACTTAGCATGTTTTGGAATTGAGCTGTCGAAATATGGACCTATATTCACAAAATCCAAAAGTTTGATTTTGGCGCATATACATGATCTGTGCTCTATAAATTTTGGATCAGTGCCTTTATTTACCACAGATTTATATGTGTTTAAGTGATTTTTGGAAGTGGACTTTATATGGGAGTTATGGGCAAACGTGGACCGAACCGTAGCAAATAATATTTTGTGATTTAGTTTTATATAAAACTTATATTTGCTGAATTTTGTTTCGGATGTTGTCATTTTAAAGGCATGTATGTACCATTTAGCCATATTTCGGGAAGAAATTTGTAAGGGCTCTATGAGAAATCATGGACCGATTCTTACTTCTTATTTTTATCATATTTTGCCCTTTTATCATAAAAATAACTTGTTTAAAATTGCATGGTTTTATCTACAAACTATTTAAACGCTTTTGCAAAAAATATGTGAAAAAAATATTTTTTTTTAAGTTGTCTCAGATTTTGATTCATAACTCCGGTTCTAATGGGCCGACTTATTTTATTTTGAATACCAAACTGCTTAGGAGAATTATAAATGTTTGTAAACTTTGCTGATTTTGGTTACGTAAATACTTGAAAGTGTTTTTACAGACAGACTTACATAGGTCAATTTATTCAGAATTCCATAAGAATCAAGAATATATCGCACCCTAAATACAAAATACAACTCAAAATTTCAAACAGACTTTTTTCCATAAATTAATTCAGAGTGCACATCTCTAAGGACTGCAAACATTTCTTTCACATCACTATCTTCTTTAACTGGAAAAATACAGTTATGTGTATTTTTATATTAACTGTGTTGCTTGCGCACGATGAACTTTTCTTGTCTCTCCTGAAAATTTTAGTATTTTCAGTTGTGACCCTTTTGGATTTAAGGTGCGATACATATGTACATTGTTGGGTCTCATGTTATACACGGAATTTTGGTAAAAGAAAAGGAAAAGATGAGAAAGATGAAATACTTGTACTTGCAAATGTAAATGTAGTAGATAGGTACATCACTTAAGTAATAATTATTACAACATTTAAATTATAGGAAAAAAGAAACCTACCTACTTACACATATAAATCATTGATATAAATGATACTTGTCTGTTGCATACAAACCTTCATACAAGAGTATTTACCACACAGATGCATGTATAAGCGACACAGTTTCGCTTTTTCCGTTAATTTCTTTTTTTTTAATTTTTTGTTAACTAAATGAGAAAATTTCACTTTTTTTCATGTAGCATGATTTTTTGTTGCTGCTGTTTTATATGTCTACCACTCGTTACAGTTTCACTTTCCTTTACCTCCTCGCTTACACTGTCAACGAGTATATTGCATAAAGTTTAATGTAATGTGTCGTGATGGTGCTTTGGTCGCTCAAATGCAACAGCATTAACTAAATTCTTATATGTCCGCTGTATTTGAAGATTCAAGCTGTCATTACCTCCTTGTCACCCACTGTGCGCGGAATAGTTTGTCTTTGATTTGATGTGAGACACTCGTTAGCCTACAAATTACTCTCGAAATTTTTTCCTAATGTATAATACTACTTTGCAAAACAACAAATAATATATTGTAAAATAAATAAAAACACAAATTACATTAGACTTGTATGTATGTATGTACAGACCGCGACAGACAAAACGACAAATAGTGATTGAAATTAAATTTTTCGTAAAGTGTGTTTATCTACTTAGAGTGTCTGCAAAGTTATTTTTACAATTTTTTTAAAGTTCTTATAAAATAAAAAATAAAAAATACTGATATCTAGTGTTTTATGTATTTGTAGTTTAAATTTAATTATGTACTTGCTGTTTTGCTACGACTTGTTGTGTTTTACAAGCATTTTAACCTACAAATTAACAGATATATTAGCAAAATTTCAAATCCTTAAATTGTTTAAATTTCTTTTTAAAATAAAGAGTAAACGTTTCAAGTACTTTTAGTATTTATTTGTTTTTTATACCCTCCACCACCATAAGTAGTGAATGGGGATATATATAAGTTTGTCATTCCGTGTGTAACACTGAGAAATATCCATCTGAGACCCAACCAAGTATATATATTCTTGGTCCTTAAGAAATTCTAAGTCGATTGAGCCATGTCCGTTTGTCTGTCTGTCTGACCGTTTGTCTGTGTAAAACACTCTCACATCCACAGGACACAACCGAAATCAACAAAGTTTACAAAAAACTGATTATAGTTCTCCTAAGCAGTTTGGTATTGAAAATAAACAAAATCGGTATAGTAGAACAAGAGTTATGGATCAAAATGTGAAACAACCTTCATAAAAAATTTATATTTTTAAACATTTTTATTGCCATATTTTTAAATATATTGCAGATAATACCATGAAATTTTGTATACGTTGTTTCTATGATAAAAGAAGAAAGTGCGAGGAAAATATTAAGAATAGGTCCATGATTTCTCATAGCCTAGTACATACAATCAAGTGTGTACTCGTCTTATCTTCCCCTCATCACAATGGTTTAAAGGTTATTAGCTTAGCTTAAAGAATTGCTGCGTGTAAATTGGGACTAATCTTATTACCTTTTAGACATCGTGGTGTGGGGGGTCAATTATACTTGCAATTCGTTTTACTCTCTTATTGGTATTACATATGTATGTATGTGTATACAAATGTGTGTATACTATCAAATAAAAATAAGAGCGATTTAAGCAATAAGAATTGTGCTGTGTGAAGACTGAAGAAATTTCAAGGAAAGAATTCTATCAATTTTTGCAATAAGAATTGCTTTATGTAAATTGACTATGACAATTCCATAAAGTGTTGCCATGTTAAAAAATCAATAAAATAACGCCGTAAACAATTATGTCCCAATTTAAGAAATAGTAAATAGTATTTACATTTTTGATTGTTCTGAAATTATATACTCCATACTACTTGACCATTCCTGAGAGTAACATAAAAAAATCAAGTGCTACCACAAACATTTACAAATATAAAATGACTTAAATGTGACAATTTATTTGAAATAAAAAAAATTTAATTTGTAGAGATTTTAGTTTTCAGTTAAAACTTTCAACAAATTTGCAGTATGTATATCTGCTTCAAATATTTATGCATATTATAAAATTATTTATAAATACTAACACAAATTCTTTACTCTAAGTTGAGGCAAGGCAACAATGTATGAATATGACGAAAAAAAAGAAAATCATTTTCATTTCGCGCTTAATTAAAACGCTTGCATACAAATTTGAGAACAATAAAAAACAATTCTTTTGTCATGAGAATATTACAATAATTCTTTTTTAAGAAAAAGATCATACACATGTGCGTTAATTTAAAAAAACATAAATTGTAATCTCTTTACAGGATTATCCCCCAAAGATTTTTTCAATAATTAAGGAAAGCATAATAAATTTTAAATGTTCTTTAAAGAAAATACAAAAATGTATACAGAAACGTAGATACAGATCAATCAACTGTAAAATAATAAGTATAGTTGTATATATAGTATGTATGTATGTAGTTGTATAGAATAAATAGTTGTCTATATAAAATCTTTAATATAGTATTCTTTCATAAAGCAAATTTGTTTCTGTGTACATATTTAAAAGTTACCTGCTGAGAAAACAAATTTAACCACTTTTCATTATTTTTAAGAGTTAGAATTTAATGAAAATATTTGTTTATGTATATGCTATCAATCGTGAGAAGAAAGTTTTCGAAGTTTTCTCTAATTTCTTATTTGAAAATTACTTTAATTTATTTAATTGTGTAATGCTTCATGCTGTTAAACATACATTGTACATATTTTAAAATTTGCTTATTTTTAAAGGATGATTTGTTTCTGCATTTACATACGAGTATATCTCTTAATTTGTATGTGAAAACAAGAAATACTTCTTAGACGCTTTTCGTTTAAATTGTGTTTTGTTTTGAATAAATATTCTCCCTTCATTACTCCCTCTCTTTAAAAGAAATGATTAATTCTAACAGTGATGCCAATTATTTAATTATAATTATTTTTTAATTAGCATAAATTCTGTATTCAAAAACGGTTAATTTTGTAAGAAAACAGTTCTTAAATTGTTGTAATTTTTTTTCTAAGCAATACTACCAAATTAATTAGTTTACGTTGTAGGACTTGAAATATCTACGAAATGTGAGCAAAATATTGCTGTTAACCAATATTTATCTTATTCTAAATATATTTTAATAGTTCAATTCTTTAACAAATTTAAAAAGATCTGTAGTTTTTTCTCGTCTGTATATAAAATGACTTGTAGTAGTTCTGTCAAACTAAACTGTCTAAATGCCACATCTGACGCATCGGACATTAACTTTAAAGGGAAAATAAATTGAAGAAGAAACAAGAATTGCATTAAAAAAATATATGTATTTGCCAGCAATAAGAAAATTAAATAAAGTAAAAAAAAACGTTTACGAAAGTATAAACAAACAAAAAAACGTTTATACAATGCATAAACAAAATGTTCAACTAATATTGCGTGTTGTGTCATTATTTTAAACATGTACCCCAAGTTGAGAAGCAACATAGGGCAAAAAAAAAGAAAAATATAACATAAAAAAAAATTAAAATATATACTAAGTATAAAAATAAGTATTTAAATACTTGTACTACGTGTACTCTATATACATATGTACATACTTGTATTGTATTTAATTGTAAAAACCTGGAATACGGTATGTATGTTAAGTCAAGCTGTCGTCACCTTTACTTTTTATAAATACAAACATACTTCTTTGAAAAAAAAAGAAGTTGGAAAAATATTTATTAACAAAAAAAAAAAAAAACAAATAATAACTAGCAAAAGCGTCAGGCTAAATAGAAAAGTAAATGGAAGGTAGAAATAAGTTTTTTTTATTTTTATTCCTGATTTTGTTTGCAAATTCCTAATAGATTTTGTAGTAGCATCAAGCAACATGTGCCGCCCATAAAAATGTTCTTTTCAGAAACATAAAATTGCTTTTTATGTCTCACCTTCTGCTACTACTTTACAAAAAAAAACATTTTGATTTTTTTCATCTTTCACTGTTATAAATAAATAAAAAACAATGTTTTTATACTTGTGCGACTCTGTTACCATTTCAATTGATTTCAAATGGTTATTACTTAACCGACAGCACTCGAAAAGAATCAATACAATTTTCGCTTAAAAATATAGCATTTATTTAATTTATGTGTATAGACAATGATTTCAATATTATTTTACTATTTCCTTGGAACTAAATTATAAAACACTTCAACTCTGCTGTTTTTTTTTTAATTAAGTTACGAGTATTGGCATAAAGTAATGTGGGCAACACTGGTAACTAACCGAAACTGTCAACTAACAACCAGTGCTGGTAACATACTTTAATTATTATCACAACTAAAGTCTTAAATATACAACTAAAATTCTAATTGCTCTTCAAATATTTTCAACTACATATTTAGAATTTTAGTTCTTCTTAATATATTCAACTCTTTTAAATCCCCCTTTTCGTTCTTGCCCTGACTTGCGCTGTATATTCATTGTATACATATGTATGTAGAGTATTTTTTATACATTCGAAAGTATCGCTTTCATTACTTCTAACAAACGCAAAAATGTTATATTAGAGGTCATTGCCATCGAGTGAATGTTGTGAATGCTGAGGAGGCAGGAATATTATTTATGGGAAATTTTAACTACACTACTATATGATATTCAATTGACCTTTTGTTAGGCTGTGAACAAAAGCAATGAATTGGAAATTATGGAATAAAATTTAAAGAGTTTGAACATAAACGTAATACTACCAGATAAAAAAATATCTAAAGGACTAAACTGTAGCAGTTTTTTACAGCTATTTAGGTATGAAATAATAGGAAAAATAAATAGAAAAAAATTGTAACGAACTGAAATATGATGTCAGAAATAATCTAAAACATAACATTGATTCTGCGACACAGGATTTATTAGTCAATTTGGAAACATAACCAGAAATTGTAATTTATAGACTTAGGACTTTATTATCATACAGATAGATCACTTACTCCCGTATTGTCTGCTATATACTATATATCGTCACCTGAAATGCCCAAAGACGTAACCCTAAAGAAATTAAAATTTGTTTTTTTGATTGAATCTGGAACACAAGGCTAAAATACAATAAATAAGAAAAAGTTTGTCGTCTATCTTAAGACAAGATGTGAAGAAATCGCGATTTTCAATTAAACAGTTTTCATTTTATAACGTTTTTTGCTTCTCCTGTAAAATTATGATAATGAGGGTTACGTCTTTGGGCATTTTAGGTGACGATATGTATTTATATATGTATATGGTTATATTCTTATATGTACATGTATGTATATAAGATGTAAAAATAATTAATATCTATTATTTTGAACTAATTCCTTGCATTTCTGACGTCAGACTTACGAATAAAATTCACATATTAATTAAAATGAATTTTGTTAAAGGTGTTTTGGATTACATATTACCACATTTATCATTTAGTTACCTAAATACCATTACAAACCCATTACTTTAAGCCGTAATTAAAATGACATACATATGCACATTAGGGTGGCCCCGTTTGTATGAAGAAAAAAATAAGGTATCGATGTTCCCGACTAATATGAAAATTTGATTCATTTTAAGACTACGTTTCTCAATTTTTTTGTCCTGGGGTCAATATTTGGTGAGCTGGATCAAAGGATAAAAATGTCCTTTTTAGAGGTTTTTTTTATTTTTTTTCACATTTCTTCCAAAGGAACTATATGGCGCATTCAATGCATATACCAAACCCGGCCAATCAAATGAATCAAATTTTCATATTAGTCGGGAACATCCGCAACTTTATTTTGGGGCCACCCTAATGTACATACATATATCATATTCCAAGTAATCAGTAAAACCCCATAAAAACGCTGTAATTATGCTGTAGGTCATGTTCCGGTACAAGTGTTATCTGTTAATCCTTTTAAATTTCGTTTAAAGAAAAAACATAAAACAATATTAATACATACGTATATGTATGTTAAAAAGACATTCCAAAAACAATTTGATTAATTTTTTACCGGTTTTTTTTTTTGTTTATTACAGCTCGCGACGACAACGACGACCTTCACGACAAAACATTTCAACTTCATCTTCATCATCATCATCAGTAGCAATAGCAGCAGCACCAGCACAATCAGCAAAAAACGATGAAAAAACTTCATGGTTTAATGGATATGATTTTAAAACGACAACTACAGCAAAGTATAGAGTTTAACAGAAATCATACAGAAGTTTTTAAAAAAAAAGTTAATTAAATTTAAATCACTTTCTAAAATAAAAATTATTGCTTTTGTGTGCGAAAATAAAACGAAAAAAGTGTAAAAATAAAGTAAATTGTTTAAAAAGTAAAGTTCTCTTAAAATTCGTGGGTTGTTTTGAATGAAAATGAAATCGTCCGTTAAATTTGAAAAATGCATTATCAACGAGGACGACGAAGATGAAACTCATAAACGATGTCACAAAAACCTCGTTAATAATGCCATCATAGTGATGAAGTGCAAAAGATATGTCTACACTATGGTAACCTAAACGAATTTCAATATTTCAGACAAATATAATCGAAAAACGAATAAAGCAAAACAATACAACCCAAAAATTACAAAAGAAAATATACATATGAAAAAAAGAACGAATTTTATATGATTTATAGAAAACAAGGCGTCATATTTTTTATAAAATAATAATAAAACAAAATAAAGTGTAACTAAAACAAGTTTAATTTGGTGTAAAGCAGCAAGAAATCGAATTATTTAACAATTTACAGCAGCCACATTTAAAAGCGCGCGCAAAAAGCCGAAGAGTGGCAACATTACAACAACCACTCAATAGTGTTTCATTTTGCGTTTGTAACGAACAATTAATTTTTGGGGCGTTTTTTCTCGTTTGGAGTGCTTAAACGCAAACGATCAAGTAATCAACATTTTGCTCAATTATGCGAAGAAATCTGCGTTTAGATTGGAGGGCTTTGGCGCTGCTGGGTGCCCTCCTATCGATTATAATCGATTGGCCGGGTTTGGTATATGCGATGCCAACCATATTGCCACCAGTGGCTGCTATAGTAACAGAAGCCGCACCCGTAGACACACTAAACATAATTAAAAACGATAAAATGTTAAACTTTTTTCCTGCCGAGCCAAAAAACTTTGAGGCGGACGATGATCATCCACATCAAGAGGACAGCAAAATGAAAAACGAATTTACCACCAGCCATCAAATAATTAACGAAAATTTCAACAGTTTTTCAACAACATCGGTTCCCACGCCGACCACGTCTATATATAGCGAGAAAATGGCAACACAACGATTAGCGATAATAAATGAGAAGCAGCAGGTTAACGAAAACTATAATAGTATTAGTGATAAACAAATCAACGATAAAAAACAAGAACAAGAAGAAATAACTGTCATTCATAAAATACAGCAACAACAGCAAAACTCACAAGCTGAATCGGCCGCCGTACAAAAGGTGTCATTATTAAATACTCATACTAAAAACTCAACAATTAACACGATAAGTTTATCTAAGTCCACCAACACACAACCCACCACCTCCACAACTCCACCCTCCACCACCGAATCTTCAGCCAAAATACAATCTACCCTAATGCCCACAACTCTAGCCGAGCCATCAGCTTATGAACATCGGCAGCAACAGGCTCCTTTCAATAGTTATTTAACTAACACAAATGTAAGAAACAATTTTAAATTCTCATCATCTAATCATTTGGCCATATTGTCAAGAACTGAACGCAGTATACGATCACCCTCATCATCATCAGCTGCGGCATCATCGTCGGCCAATGTTAGTTCATGGGGCATGCCCCTGGCATCTAGTGGCAGCAGCAACAGTAGTAGTAGAAGTAGCAGTACAGGTGGTGTCGGTGTCCTGGTGAGACGTTCATCCGATGTGAGTGTTTTGAAATCAAAAAGACTGAATAACTCTAGAAATTTACATCAAAAAAACAATTTGGATCGTAATGAACGTTCCACGGTATCGCATCTATCGGGACCATCACGTAAAATTCAATTGTACATTAAGAATCGTTTCATACAATTGCTGCCCGATGGTACAGTTAATGGAACGCAAGATGAGCAATGTGACTACAGTAAGTACACGATTTTGTTTTTTCATTTTATTTTTAATTTATGTACATAAATAGAAGAAGTGTGATATACCCAATATTTAAATATGTACGAGTATGTATATGAAAATGGTCTTGCCAAATGTCGTACATAGCAATTGAAGATCAAAATACAAAGGATAACAATTGACACTCAATCCTTTTTCAATATGGCGAAATGAAGGTAAAACAGTGATGTCAACAATTTATGATCAAAACGTACCGTGCTGGAAAATGATTTCAAATGTGCCAGTTGGTCAAAAATAGCTTTTGCAATCTTAGACACGGGTGCGCACATACATATGTTAAATACAGTTCTAGAACCGAACTTATTTCTCGCAACTGAATTCTAACTTAACTTGTTGAATGTACTAGAATTTTTCTTCAAGTGCATTGACTGCTGCTTGCGAAATATATTAAATATTTTCGAATTAAAAGACTTAAATTCAAATTGCGCTTAATTTAAGCACATGAACTAACATTTCAATAAAATCGCATAAGCGAGCTATTTTGGTTTACATAAGTTTACGTCAACGTAGGCCATTTTAAAATAAAATTTAGCAAAACTATTTCTTTTTTATGTAAAATATTTGTTTAAAAAACAACCATGAGGTATTTTTAAATAGAAATTAGCGGGCTTAGTAAAGTAATAAATAATAATTAACTGAAACCTGAATTTACAACAATAGTTTACACAAAAAAAAAAGATACTAAAGAAATAGAAAGACTAAAAGGCCTTTAACCTTATTCATCATAATTTACAAATATGTATGTACATATGTATAAACTAATGTGTATTTAACAAACTTTTTGGCCTAAACTAATGCTTATTTTTAATTTAAAAATGTTTTAGGTGTTTTTTTTTGTGCGTAAAATGTTTTTCAAAGCTGTTATAAAATCTTAACAAAATGTTAATAATAGCTGTCGAGTTTAGTTTAGTAAATTTAGTTGTGTTTTTTTTTTCTTATTTCGTAAATCCATAACTTTACAAACAGTTTATTACAATATTGCCTTAAAAGCATCTTTAGCGACTCGTGTTCAAAATTATAGCTTTTCTGTGAAATTTGAACATTATTTTAACAAAGATCATAAGATGGAAACTGAAAGAATGTAAAATATTAAGCAGACATTGACACAGATTTTTTGGTTTTTCTGATGTGTGAGAGGGGGACTCTTTAGAATTGTTTTTTTCTTATTCTTTTCCACTTTTTTATGTTCATAATTCATATTTCTTTTCATAGTTTTATAGGACAATTTGAAAGTTTTTATTGCTAATATTGAATTATTGAATTTATTATCGTATTGTGCTGCAAACAGGGGATAAAGAGAACGCGCGGACGAAAAAAGCCTTAAACAAATGTTGATTTAAACTAAAGTAAAACATAAAATGTAATAAAAATCATATTGTATGTATGTTTTATAAGTATATATCGGGCATTAGGCTACTGGTTCAGCTCCAGTGCATGTTAAATAAAAATAAAACACAAACTTGCTATCACTGCAATTGCTGTAACGTGCTTGGATGGGCTGTATCTCTGTTTGTCGCCTGAAATTCACAGTAACCGACTTCATGCGTGTTTACACGGCTTAAATTAGATTAGGTCAATATAAGATTTATGAAGTAAAATCATAAAACACTTCTCTTTTTCTTTATCAGTCGCATATATCATGAAAAAAACAAAAATCATTTGTTGTGGTTTTTGTTTGTGATACTGAAGCCGGGTTTAAAAAATAAAATTTTATTCTACATAAGTATACGAGTATACATTTATAAAGGCGCTATATCTACTTTCAGATAGTCAAAAAACAATAATTATTTAAATAAAATTTTAAGAAACATCATTAATTTATACATTTTATTCGTAGTTTTGTTATTAATTTGCAGTTTTGAATGCAAAGAAAAACAGCTTAATTATTGCTGTTTATTACACATTTGATAACACTTTTCTAATGATACTGATGACACTTACATATGTATACCTACTCTTAGATATACATACATATATAGAGAAATCTTGACAGTGCATTTTTATGTAATTCTGTTTAATATTTAAAGAGCTTGCTACAAAAACTTGATAATCTACTAGAAAATTAATAAATGATCAATCATCAATTTCTAATACAAAGCACAATAATGGAAAAAGTGATGCATTAATTATTGCACCGAAGGTACCTTCCAATTGATTACATGTGTATGTACTAGGGATGCCAAACGGTACTGGTTTTTCAAATCACGGGATTCGGGATTTCATAAATGATCCCGCAATCGGGATTTTTGGTTTTAGGAACTGAAATGTTAGATTGTATATATCATTTCGCCTTTAATTTGTATATTAATTTAAAAGCAACAGAATATTATCGATCGATTAAGCAAATATATTTTGTTTCCAATATATGAAGCTTCATATATTGGTAATATCGTTTGTATACAAAATTGTTAGCAACTTCTTGTATTCTTAATGTATACACAATCCTTCCTCACCCTCCGAAACAAATAATTCTTATTCGGCCCAATTATGAATAAAAATCCACGTTTTTATTTTTTAACATTGAATTTGCATAGGAAAAATGGGTAAAAAAAAACTCCTGCGAAATTTTCATTCATGATTGGACTGATTATTTTGCTAATAATATGTTATTCCATATTTATTCGTTTTGCATGAGAATCCAGTGTGATGTCCGCTGGACCAAACACATTTTTCAAGTGTCGAAAGAAGCGCTCAAGTGCCTTGGTTTTTTTAAAACAGTGTAGAAAATACTTCACTCCATCTGATCTTCTTACTATTTCCACCACCTATGTCCGACCGAAAATGGAATACAACTCTCATGTATGAGCCGGTGCTTCGAGGTATATTTTGAAGTTACTCGACCGCGTACAGGAGATTAATTGATTCATTGGGGCATCGTCGCAATGTGGGTTGTGTTTCACTGTTCTATCGATACTATAATGGAATGTGTTCTGCTGAAATCAGGGAACTTGTTCCTGAAACACGCAGTTTTCAGGGCTCATCCATTTGTGGTCGACTGGACAGTGGATCGCACAACACCCTACAGGGAAAATTCGTTCTTTAGCCGTACTGTCCGTATGTGGAACAAACTCCCAGCAGAAGTATTCCCTGCCACTTTCAATATGGGAAAATTCAAGTCAAATGTTCACAAACACTACTCCCTCTATCCTCCCTCCCATAACCTATTTTATAGGTCCAACACAATGCATTGCATTAGTAGGGGTCATCCCCTGAGTGCTGGTCCAAAAAAAAAAAATAAACGTTTTTTATTCATTTCTAATAACAAACATTTCTATCTCATCAAATTCACTCTTCAATTTTGGGTTTTTCAAAAGTTTAAATTTGAGTAAATCATCCTTATTTTTGGTCTCTTTTAAAGAGATATTTCACCATATCATTTTTTGATATCTCTTTAAGCATAATTAAACATAAAGAGGGATTCATATCACTGTTACAAAGAGCTTTGTCTGTTACTTTAAAAGGATTTAAAATGGCAACTATTTGTTTAAGTAAAACAAATTCTTCATCTCTTGAGGTTTTAGCCCTTCCAACATGGAGATTTCTATCATAACATTGAATGCCCTTTTTTATTTTTATTTATATCACCTTGATTTATTTCACCAATAAAGAAAAAATCATGTAGAGAATAAGTCCCCGTTTACATAGGGAAACAATTGGAAGGGAAACATTTTGTTTGGCAGAGAGGGATGGGTGGGGAAGAGAATATGAAATTTGTTTCCCGTTCTCGGAGACACGCTTTGTGCTTTCATTCTTATTGTTAACATTTGCTAAAAAAAACCGCGAAGGAAAATACAAAAGAGAATTCCAGATGTTTCCCTTCCAAATGTTTCCCTGTGTAAACGGGGACTAATTAAATCAATTAAAGCTTTTTTTATAGGAATTTCCAAATTCCGAAAACTGTGCGTTCGAGTTTGGCAATCCAAAATTAATTTTGATTTGTTCACCTTTATTTATTCGACAAACGTTTTAAAATTTAAATTTTTGTTGATGATTTTGTAAACAAATATGTACTAGTTTTTGGTTATCCCGAAAATCCCGGGATTTTTTAAACAAATTCGGGATCGGGATTTCGGGATTGGCATCCCTAGTATGTACCTACTCGTATATATGTACAAGTACAATGATATTAACCAATAAGCACAATTTTTTTGTGAATTCCAATGTTGGAATTCCAGTGTGAATCCAGTCTGAAATTCCATGCTTGAATTCAACGGTAAACAGGATCGGTTCGACTTGAATCATACTGTTATTCAAGGCAGGAATTACACTGTAATTGTTCGACTGTAATTCAATGGTTAATGTTGCTGGATTCGCTATTGAATTCAACAGTGTTTCAACTGTAATTCAACACTGGAACTTGGAAATTGTGACTGGATTTCAAATGTAATTCCACTTGAATTTCAGCCAAAATGCTTATTGGGTAGTTACGCTGATTTGGTTTTCATTAGTTTCACATGTCTACGTCTAATCAATAAATATTAAATTAAACTCTTCAGCACATTTTTGGGGAAAAAACACAAAAACAAAACATTTCTCAAAAATTAAAAACAACTGTGTAAAAAGAAATTAGTTTTTTTTTTGTATTTTTAAACAAAAAATACCCGATCAGATAAAAACCGCTGAAACTCTTTCAAAATATATATGTACAAAAAAAAAAAAAACCTTAATGATGATGGTGAGTGAGTATGAGATTTTTATTTGGTGTAAAGTTTTGAAAATGAATCTTTTTGTTTCTTTTATTTTTCAGTAGGCCCATCACCTGTTTCTTTTAATGTCAATCATACAAAAGCCTACAACAGCTTAATGGACAATGACGCTGATGGTGATGGAGAGATCATGAATATGATGATCTTACTGAGGGCCAGACAGACACATTTTGTCTTGGCTGGGTGCTTTATTTTTGTAATAAAGAGAAATACTTATGTGTTAAAATGAAACGAATATTTTTTGGCGGAGGTCTCTAAAATATTTGGCTATTGATGTCTTGGTAACGGTAACCAATTATTTTCAGCCAGTATTCATCATCATCATCATTATTATTACTGTATTATTATTGTCTACCAGGGTAGAGTTCTTATAGGATCTTTAAAGAGTATCGCTTTTTGGCAAACAAAAAAAATTTAAAGAGCCACAAAGGCCTTGTATTGTTGTAATAAATTTTATATTGTTTGGCCATTTATCTTTTTACAGTGATCGTGTTTTTGTTGTTGGTGTTTGGTGGTTTTGTCTTTCAGCCGTTTTATCGTGTAACATGAGCCAATTGACTTCTGTTACTTTTTGATTGAATTATTACTCAAGATCGTTGAATATCGATAGGGAAACTCTGTTACTTATTCTCAATTCTTTGGTTATTTTTTCTGTTGCTTTTGTTAAACAGTGATTCATTTAAAGTTTGTTAAAACGTTTAATTAAAAAGGTGGAACCAAACTTGCTTAAGCATTGAAAAACCCTAATTTTCTGTTTATTATTATTAATTTTGATAATTATATACCTATCTAAGCATAATAATTTGGTAAGCAAATTTTTTATTTATTTTTGCTCAGTTTAGTCAGAATTTATATTTGTATTATAGAGTTATTTATGACAAACACTTTGGCAGACTAGTCTAAGCAAAACAAAACAAATTGGAATGTGGTCAGCTTATGATTTATGATACACGTGTCTGTCATCTTTTTAATGAAATTTAAATAAAAAAATTTATCAGAAAAAAATTCGAAAATATTTTGATATTTCAAAAGCGACATTAGATTACTATTTTTAAATAGATTAGTTTTTGATCTTACTATAAGAGTTTGAAAAACTAAAGTTCTTCATTTTTGTTTTCAAGCAATTAGAAAAAAAATTAAGATTATTATTTATTTATTTATCTATTCAATTAATTCCACAAAAACACTTAAGCGTCAAGTATTTTTGTCTTAATCAGATATTGAGAGAGATTTGTTTTAATATGCAAGTGGGATAAATCGCTCACTTATGGCCAGTTGCAATTGTTGGTATTGTAATAATTTTATGCGTGTTCACTAGTTTTGGACTAAAAGTAAAGTAATTTTATATAATAGCAAATATTTCTTATAATTAGTAAATTATCTGAACAATATGGTCATCAAATGAAAAGTGTTTGAAAATATAATACAATTTAATAAAGCCAAAATTAAATGGATTTCAGAAAATACGCATATTAACTCTTGTACATAAAAAAATACAAAAGACCCCAAAGAAAAATGTCACGTAGGCATGACAACATTTTGTGAATAAATTTTGAAAATTTTTGAAGATCTTACATTAATTTTTTGTAACAAAACAAAACAAAAAAATGATTATTAGCAAATGAGAGCCATAAAGTCTCTAAAAACAAATTCAAATTAATTTTCATTTAAGAAAATATTAAATTTTGTATTGCTTAATTATAAAGAAAATCTGTTCGTGTTGAGTGGGCGTTTTGAAATTTTTGGCAAGAATAGATTCCAGTTTTAAAATTTTCATTTGAAAATTTATTTTATATTATATCTTTTAATATATAGGTACTAAATGTCATGTTAATTTCACACTGTGTTGAGAGATTATCTTCCATCAAGTGGGAACAAAAGTACAAAGATCTATATGATTTCGTAAATCTTTTGAAATTGTTATTAATACATTTCATATATTTTCATATTGAATATGATGTTTTATTTGGCAAGACAAATGATTATTGTCTTCACTTTCGTCATAATGTGTCTAAAGTTTAGACTCTAAACACGTCTGTGCGAAATCTGGAGCGACATACAATTGGGGGTTATTAAACTTTGTTTGTGTTTGTGCGAAACTATAAAAACAAATTTACTATTTTATTGATGTACTTATATATTTAAACAATTTAAAATGCTATTAAAGGTTATAAGATATATCAGATAAGATTTGTTTGGCGCAAATAGCTTATGTTTTTTGAAAATGAGAGATATTTAATTTAAAATTATTTTAGTACCGATATCCAAAAATTGTCTTGGGAAAATATTGTTATACCAAAAGTGTTTTTGAATTTTTATTTTTACACAAAAAAAAAAATTACTATTACTATTCTAAGGGTGTATACAACTTTGGGAACAAATCAAGATGCCTGTAAGACTTTATATTTTAATATTTTTTTCTGTTAGTATTCACTAGATAATATCAAACACTGGCTTCGAAATTTTTCGAAAATGCTATCATTTACATTCCAAATGTAGTTTTTGATTTACAATGTTAATAAATTGTACTATATTTTCAAGCACTTTTCATATGATAACATATTGGAAATAAATATATATAAATAAAGTAAATATTTTTATATAAAATTCAAGTGACCTTATTGCTTGTAAAAAGAAACTATTAAATATTTTAAAAATGTTTAAGAAAATAAATGTTTTCTGAAATGACAGAAAATTAATTTGAAATTGTTTTGCTAATAATCATTTTTTGTTTTGTTACAAAAAATTAATGTAAAATTTTTAAAAAACAAATTTTAAATTTATTCACAAAAAGTTGTCATGCCTACGTGACTTTTTCATTGGGGTCTTTTGTATTTTTTTATGTACAAGAGATAATATACATATTTTCTGAAATCTATTTCATTTTGGCATTTACCTATTAAATATATAAATTTATTATATTTATATCATTATTATATTGTTTATGAAATAAAAGACATAAATATGGAGGTGTGTATGTATGTATGTACGATTATGTCGGGAGTTGAGTGGAGTTGTTTAAAACAAATGCATAGTTTTATATAATTAATTCCATACAACATAGGAAACCAGTTGCATATATTAACTATTCTAAGCTTTACAATTGTAAATCAAAGTATTTTTTTTCTTCTTTTTATTTAATTGATTTTTTTTTTAAAGTAGGAAACAAAATATATCCAAATTGATATGACTACTATGTATATTGGATGAGTAGGCTTTAGTTCCAGTTTTAGTTTTTTAACATGGTTACAAACTGACTCCCACAGAATTAATTATCGGAAATGAATTAAATCAGAGCAAATATTTTAAAAAATTAACATTTAGATTAGGTGTTGTTTCATCATAACTGATCTGCATTCTTTAATATTAAATAAATATTACATTATATTAAAGATCAAAGCAGAAGATTATTATTGCATTATATTTCAATATTTCAGTTTTTGATTGAAATGGCCTTTGCAACACTCAAAATAAGTGTTTTGGCGTTTTTGCAATATTTATTGTGTATGCATCACTTTTTTCCTCTTTGTAATCGAGAAAGAAGAACAGGGGGGTTACTCTCTATTGCGATGCGAAAACAAATGCGATGCGATAACCATAAAAAATGTACGCTTATCGCATCGCATTTGCTTTCGAATCGCAATAGAGAGTAACCCCCCAGAATTGAAAAGATCAACAATTATTATTTAAGATGTTGCGACATTTTTATTTTTTTTTATGTTTTAAAGAGAAGTAACAGTCAGGAAATTTATATGCCTATATACAAGGTGGCGCAAAAGTAATCCTCCTATCAGAAAATGCTATAAATTTTGCGATTGGCCCCTAATGTCAGTTCTGTTTTGATATTTGTGTAGTAAACACATGCGAAATACACGTTAATAAACAATGTTACGCTACACTGCTCTAGAACGCGGAATATTGATGACAGAACTGACATTAGGGTCCTCGCAAAATTTATAGCATTTTTTGATAGGAGGATTACTTTTGCGCCACCTTGTATAATAGCGTTACTTTCTTTGGAAATGGGATAGATTAAAGAAGAGAGTGATTATGACCATCATGCAATTTAACCCAAATGATTTTTCCCGTTTTTTAGCTTATAAAATTTACATTTTTTTAATACCCATTACATTAACGAATTGAGTTAACAGAGATTGTCAGATAGGGAAGAATTAAGGTTTAAAAAAAATGAATAAAAATTGAAATAGGTTGAATTTTAAACAACGGGAAAACCCATTTGCGTTAAATTGCATGATGTTTATAATCAAGAAATTTCAACAATTTATTTAAGTAAATTCTATGAAAAAATAAAAAAACACTAAAATTTTATCTGAAATTTTCAAAATTTTTGAATTAAAAAAAAAAGTTTTTTAATTTTTGATAAACCATTGAATGCGCCTCTCAAAGACCTTTCATAAGATACTAAAATTGCATATAGTTCCCTTGGGGGAAATGTGAAAAAAACCAAACAACCTCTAAAAAGGACCTTTTCATCCTTTGATCCAGCTCACTAAATATTGACCCCAGGACAAAAAAAATTAAGAAACGTAGTCTTAAAATGAATCAAATTTTCATATTAGTCGGGAACATCGATACCTTATTTTTTCTCCATACAAACGGGGCAATCCTAATGTACATATATCGAATATCACTATTGAACTCGCCAGAATCCTCTAATAAATGTAATAATATTAGCTAGGTTTGTATCGTCAAATGTGTAAGTGCCTTAAGTAGAATTTTTGAAATCACAATTTCGTTTTATAAATTATACAAAGTTATATGTATATGTAGGTACATACCATAAAATTTGGAACTGAATAAAACAGTTTTACCTGCTTTACAAAATTATTCGTCAATAGATGTCGACGATTAGTTTTACAATTTGTTTTGTTTTGTTCCTCACTGTTTTCATTTTATATTTAACGAACCACTTGTATGTTCAACAGGTTTAACAAACAGCCAACAAAAATAAAAATTGTACAGTAACATTACGTATTATAATGGAATTTTATTATTAAACATAAATGCGTTTGTTAGGTTAAACTATGACATAGTTTATTGAAAAAAAACTAGTTAAGCAAACGAATTTGTTTTACAGGGTAGCTTTATTTCTTTTGTTTCAATTTCAATCTTCATAAATTAGTATGTTTTTTATGATTTTTTTAGCACTCGTCATGAGAGAAAAAATATTTAAGTAACATTAATGGCTGCTGTAAGAAAAAAAATAAATTGAAGGTTATCCAGCACCATTACTCTTTACATTTTTAAGTCTTCTGACAAATATTTAACGATAAAAATGTAACCACTCAATCTTCTTTATTGGGACAAGTTAGAAGAAATTATTTGTTTTATATTATTTGATGCTGTTTGATCTTACAAAAAACAAGAGAAAACAACTTTAAGCAAATTTGTGCTAAAAAAAAGTGGTTACGCTGTTTGGACAAATATTTGCCACGAGTGACTTTACCATTAGAATCCTAAGCTTAAAACATAAATAATAGTGTTTTTAATAAAAAACAATAACCGCAACAAGCAACAAATGTACGAAATGTGATTGAAAAACTTGAATTGTAATTTTAAAACTAACTTATATTTAATGCTAAAGCAGTCAACAATTTCCTTCTTAGGCAATTGTGATAAAGTCCAATAGAAACACAAATATATAAACTACGTGAAAATATAAAATGAATGCCAGGAAATGTTGAAAACGATTTAAATCTCCAAAATAAGCCAACACTGGCAACAACAAAAACATGTAAGAAAATATAGTCGGTCAAGCCCGACCATATAATACCCTACACCCAGTATATTTAGAGCCATGACTTCCGTGAATATAAATATTATGTATGTTAAACTTTATCTCGATATAAATGCTTTTAAAAGATTTATGAAGCTTAACTTGAATTACGGAGAGGTTCTTATATGGGAGTTTCGAATAATTATGGACCGACCATTATAAAATTAGGTGTATAAGAAACTTATTTGTGTCAAATTTTATTTGGATACCAACATTTTTTTTAGAAATTTATGATCGTTAAAGTGATTTTTGGAACTGGGCCTTTAATGGGAGCTACGACTAATTATGGACCGATCTTCACAAAATTTGTAGATGTGATTTAGCTTCATTTATTACTCATTTGTGGTGAAATTTGTTTGGATATATTCATAATTCAAACATTTATGATCGTTAAACTCCCATTTCGGGAGGACATTTCTATGGGGGCCAGGTGAAACAATGGACCGATATCCACCAGTTTCAATCACATCCGTCCTTGGGCCGAAAAAATATCACGTACACAATTTTATCAAAATATCTTCAAAATTGTGACCTGTATTCTGCGCACAAGCTTTACATGGACAGCCAGCCAGACGGACGGACGGACATCGTTAAATCGACTCAGAAAATGATTCTGAGTTGATCGGTATACTTTAAGGTGGGTGTTGAATCAATATTTCTGGGCGTTATAAACATCAGCACAAATGGTGGTGTAGGGTATAAAAAAAATACGGCAATATTAGCAGATCTGACATTTAACGTACATATGTATATGGAAAATCACCCGCTAAAATTATAAACTTACTCGCTTACACTGCAAGAAAATAAAAGAAAATTGTTTAAATGAACTTCAACAAAAATATGCGACAGAAATTTATGACAAAAACTAATGAAGATGTATTTAAAGGCTTAATAAAAATAAAAAATATAAAAACAAAACATGTGTTTAAATTACGTCTCACTGGTCACATTACATACAAAATACACAACACAGATTTGTAAAACACATGAAAAATATCAATAAATATAAATTTTATTTAAACACTCAAACAGTGATTATTTGGAAAAAAATTTTTGGAATTGTTGGTGAGAACCTATAATCAGGTCACCAGGCTAACAAAGACAACAGTTAAATCCCAACAATAATCAGAATTATATGTATAAAGATGTAAATGTTTGGCAACGTGGGCCTGATAATTCTGTTACGGGTTGCCCAAAGGGCTTTTGATTTCACCAGCACTTAAATATTTATTCTCTTTTTTTTTTTTTTGTTTTTCTTTCTTTCTTTTGTAACTAACAAATTTATGACTGTTGTAATTTTTGTTAAATGTATAGTTTTATTATTATTGTACAATTTCTTTGAAAATGACATCGGTATAAAAATTGTTTTTTTTTTTGTCTTTTTAACTGCACAAACCATTGGGGTAATTGTTGTACGTGCTTGTATGTATTAAGGTGTGAAAATTTGTGATAACTCACTCACTCACTCACTCACGTTTGCTTGGCTTGCTCCCTATAAGAGAAAGGGAATCCCGACCGTAGTTGTTGACCACATATGAATGTATGTACTATGTAAGTCCGTATGTTTGGCTGGCTGCTTGTCTGTCCATTGAATTTATGGTAGCCCCAAAATTAAGTTATAATCACACCTTTAACGCTCACGCAGTTTTAAACTGGCGTACAGAACAGAAATTACAATGCAGGCGAAAAACTACAGTTGTCGACTGTTAATGGAATGTAACAATAACGTTTACTTAACGTAAGACTTTATTGCGATTAAAGAATATTAAAATCATTTGTCATTTCACAATTCGTTTTGTATTTGCGTTTCTTGAAATCTAAACTATTAAAATAATATATGTAAATAATGTTGGAATTATTAAATACATTCGATTATTAACACAATGCTACAAAACATTTCTAGTTACATTTTAATTACCTTTTTTGAATTTAATCTTGTTCTCGAAATAAACCGACATGTAGAAAATTAAGGAGCTTTCATCTTATATTTTCACACAGCTCAAGAGCAATTCGCTCGGTTTGGTTAAAAAAATTTTAAATTGTAATTCAAATTAACCCCAGGTTATTATTAAATATATTTATTTACTTCCATAGAAAGCAATTATATTTCACAATTTCTCATAAGAAACATGAAATAAGAAATGTGTATACATATGCATACTATTGCTCTAATGAAATAATTTCTGCTGTCAAGCTTCTGTCTGATGACTTTATAAACTGGCAAATATTAAAAAAGAAATTCCAAGTTGCTTATAACAAGTGGCACAATATTTACACTTTCTTGCGGCATCGCTCAACGATCCCATTGTAATGCATCTCATCTCTTAACATTTAAAACGACGTTTGCTCACTTTGTAAGTTTTTAAGTAAAAAAGAGCTTCCGACATGCTGTTAAATTTATTTTTAATAGAGTTACCATAAAAGGCCAAAAAAAAAACTTTACGCCCCCTTTTTTGTAAAATGTGTACGTGAAAACAACAACCGCCAAACAAGCAAGAAAAGTGATTAACATGAGAAGAAAAAAGGTAGTAGTAGATAAAGTAATGCATGTCAGCCAAGTAAAGTATAATTTTACAAACAGTAGACACCGACCGTCAGTTTGGTCTCATGCTGTAATTTGTCAGTTATCAATTTTTTCCTCTGACAAGATCAATCAAAAATTATAATATAAATTTGTTTCTTCTGTTTAACGCACTTATTATTAAACTTACGGCCATATATCAATTTAAAATTACTTTCACTCTGGAATATCGAAAATATTTGAGATTCTTAGTCATTGTATTACTGACTGTGCGTTTGTTTGTGAGAGTAATTAAATGGACAGATTCTTAAGTCTTTTAGCGGCAACATGTGTAATAAAGCATTTGTACAAAACCTGACAGTTTTACAATATTCATAAAATATCTTTTAAATGTGTGTATATGACACCGACACCTTAAATGTCCAAGACACTTAAATCATACTGAAATAACGGTAATGGAATTTAACATAAATAAAATTCCTAATTTTTAAGGTGCAACATTTAAAGTTTTTTGAATTTCTTTATTAATAAATATGTATTCACTCAATTAAAGTTTGTGTAAAGTAAAGAAATGAAAGTAGATACATATGTAGTTAAACAAATTCCAAGAAAATCTAAATTATTTAAATCTAAATTCTTAATACAGCGGTCACAACTAGCAAACGAATCGAATTTTACAAATAGGTATAAAAACAATAAAAGTCAAGTGTAACAAGATTCTCTAAACCAGTATTAAGTTTAGAGAAGAGGTCTATTGGGCACATGTGGAAAATACTTTTATTTGCCTTCAAATCAGATTGTACCAATTTTATTTAGAGGCCTCATATTTTTTACTCACTGTACTTGTGCACATACAAATACTATATAGGCTAATTGGTTCTAGTTGCTAAAACGTTTTGGCTTCTCTTTTTTGTTTTGTTTTATAGTGTGTTTTGTTGCTGTTGCATGTTTATTAATTCAATTCTAGTCTAAATAATCGTTAACTGCACAGTGGGTGTTGCGTTTGTACACTCAATTCCATAACAGACAAACTGACTGACGGACAGGCTGACAGGCACTAGGTTACTCTGCTTCATCTGCATACATATGTATGTATGTATGTATGTATGTATAATAGTACTTAAAGATGCAAGTATGCCACTACTCCTTTTTCACTTTGTTCCTCTATCTCTCCTTGCAATTGTGCAAGTTCGTTTTGTTGTTGTTGTTGCTGTTGTTATGGATGATATTTAAATAAATTGTCTGTTTGACGTTTAGTGTTGTTGTGTTGTGAGATAAACATGAGTTTGCAGTGGAGTTGCTCTTGTTTAACATTTAATGTAAAATTTATATAGTGACCGTTATTTGGTTTTTTACTATTTCGCTGCATTTTCTTTAATTTCAAATATGCCTGTAAAAATTTATTTTCATTTAGTTTAAACTGTCACTTTGTAGTCACGTTTGTTTTTTTTTTTTTTTTTTTGTTAAACACATGTTTATTTCGGTTTAATTGAAGCATACAGTTTTTTGTGATGATCTTCATTTAAAAGGATTTAGGATGACTTTTTTCATTTGAGGAGTTCGTTTTTTGTCTCAATTGTGATTGATGTCGGTTTTGGTTTCAGTTTAATTTAACTACTAAAATAACATGAAAACATTTTTTTAATACAAAATTGTTTTTATTTAATTGTTTGTTAATACACAAAACAAAACAAACTAAATGTTGTAGTCACGATAGTTTTGTTTAAACTAAATATTGTTTTGGTTGTAAAATAGCAAAATAAAAAAAAAAACTTTTACTTTTAATTACTATTTGGTTCAATTAAATTGGCAAATGTGTATTTCGTTTTATCTTTTTAACTGTCAATTGGATAATTGCACACAATGTTGAAAATATGTTATGTAGGAAATGATTGCATTTTTGAGGGTGAATTTTACTCTGAGGCGACTTTATTTAACTTTTGACAATAAAATAAATGTTTAGCAGGACCAGTAATTGATTACACGATAAATAGTTCTCTATGGATGCAAATTGCCAACTTGTGGATGTCAAACTCTATTTAAAACAAGCCAAACTCATTTATTTATGATGAATTATTATATTTTTGTGTTTGTTTTTTAATTCTCCCACTTCTGATACATTCAACTTTAATGATTAAAGCTATAGCGAAGTTCAATGAGATGAGAATATGAATGAAGTAGCGAAATATAATGAGCTACTCTTACGAATATGTACATTGAACATTTTCACAGCAATACAATAATAAAAAAAACCCATAAAATCTTGTATTTACAATGTTGCTAGATAATTCACACCATTTCCTTCATTACGGAAATGTGAAAACGTTTTAGTTATCCATTTTTAATTTCAGATCTCCTTTTATATTATTTGTTCAATACAAAATCTATGAGACACTTAAATTTTTTTGTCATCAAGGGGGCAAAATTGCTTTTTTTTAATTAATTTTATTTTGAAAACCGAAAAAGTTTAAATTTATGTTATTTTTTTACCATTTCCATAATTAAAAACGGCACATTTCACTTTAAAATTTATATAGAAGTTAAGCAAACATTAAAATATTTTTGACTTGTGACGTCACAAGAAGAAATTTTGCTGTCAATTTTACTCTCACAGTTTTTGTAAAATGCGTAGTCTTTATTATTTGATTCATGTCTTTCAATATGCCAAAAATTAATATAATAGAGAGTGATATCAGTGAGAGTGAAGAGTGAAAATTAACATTCGATATTAAGGTAAATAATTATTAGTTAGAGTTAGTTCCCTGATCTATTGCAGTGAGTTCAAAAAATATTAATTTAGCCACCCGTAGGCCAACGCTATATAAAGTTTTACCTGCCCCTAACTCAAAGAACCACAATATTATAAAAAGGTTTACTTTTTGCAGATTTTTAGACCCGCTTTCACATTCAATTCGCTACTTTTGAATTTAATTTGATCAATCTAAATATTTCTAATGAAAAAAACTTATTAAATTAAACTTTAACAAGGTTAAGCTAACATAGCTAATGCAAGTAAATAATACATTATTTCCATTGTGGTGATACTTAAAATTCAAGGTTTTAAGTAACTATTACGACGGCGTACTAATATATGTAACAATTCTAAAGTTAAAATTTCGTTTTCATAGTCCAAACATAAAATTTCAACACATTTTTTTTGTTGTATTCATATTAGTTGGTTGTCAACAGCCAAACAAATAAAACACAAAAAACAATTCAATTAAATTTAGTTAGTTTTTTTTTATTCGGTAAGCCAGCATATAATAGTTACAACGAATGTGTTTAAAAATAAATAAACATGATCGATCTGGAAACTGAATCAACAACAGTATTGGAAAAAATAATAAGAATGGCTTCTTAATTTTCAATGATTCAAAGAAGAAAAACATAAAAACTAATAACTTTGTTAATCCTTACTGTCAAACTCCTTATGATCAATCCATACTGATAAACGGGCGGTCCGGCTACTCTCAGTTGAAATGGTTGGCCACGTTCCATAATTGCGGCAAAATATACTTTGATATAAATATCATCATATATATATACTAAGAATAAACTTTTTAGGAAAGTTTAAACACTCGGAAAATTGAAACACAAGTTGAAGCGAACATAGAAAAATGGTTTTGACTATCGATTTTACTGTTGAATTAAAATTCAATGATGTTTTAAATACAAAATTTTACATAGCGTTCTTATTATTTTTTACCAGCAAATTAACATTTTCCATAAAAATTAAATTAAATTTTGATTTCTTCGGCCTTTTTTCTTTTAATAAAATAAAATAAAAAAGTTTTTTCGAGCTCGAGGCCAATTATTTGTAAAAAATATATATAGTATTTATTAAATTATTTTCTCCAATATTTCCAATTTTCCATCGGATATCATTATCAAGGAATGAGATACGATTATATTTGTAAGAGTCGTATTATCTCCACACTCAATAATCAATAGACAATAATCAATTTAACTTGTGACCATTAAATAGATTTATTGCAAATCTAGCATTATAGATTCATCTGACAGTATGTATTAGCAAAGTTATTCGTTTTAAAATGATGAAGCCGTTTATATTATTTCTTGCAACACTCTTACTTTCACATTCCTATGTACGTAGTATGCATGTAGTTTTATGAGTGTTTTTTTATAGTACATAAATACATATAAGCTCATATAACTAATATTTTTTTGTGAGTTTACATTTTAATGTAGAATATGTTTGGCAACCTTCAAGTACATTTAGAGCACTACGTATACAATTCATTTGAGAGTCAAAGCAATTGACACTTTATTTGAAAATGTTTTCTTTTCTATTGTTGCTGTTGTTGTGTTTTAGTAATATTTGGATTTGAATATTGAATTTGAATATTTGACCAACATCGATTTGAGCGTTAAAACTGTAGCACGTTTATTAGTTTAAATGAGGTGCAATCAAAAATTTACAAAGTTAAGACAGCAAATACAAATAATAGATAATAACAATACAAAATATGTATGTAAGTACAATCATATGTATGTATGTACATATGTACGAAACTGTATATGTAAAATACGCGTTTCTTACCTACTACTACTATTACTGTTATTATTATTATTTATTACTACTACTCTATAAACAACTGTTGTTGTATGTACAGATCGAGCAGTGTGTCAACGGCCCAGACACTGTCTCGCCACAATGGGGTTTTTATTTTTTCATTCAATTCTTTCGCTTCTGTATTTGAATGCACATTTGTGCTTTTTTATAAATATTATATGTATGTATGTATGAGCAGCTGACGAAATAAACTGTGACGTTATAAACTTTTTGCGATAATGACTAAATTATGAAAATATTGTACTTACTTAGTTTATTTATTTTTTTTCATTATGTTTAAGTAGCCAACACTTATGTTCCTACTACTCATACACTGTTGTTAATAAATGTAGGTTGAATTTAGTTGTCCGTCTGTCTGTCTGGTTGTCAGTGTCACTGTATAGTTTGTGTAGCAAGCAGCATGAATGAATTTTATAATGAATGTAAATAAATTAAATCATCATTATCATTATAACAATCATCATCATCAGCACGATCGTCGTCATCACCCATCATTAATTTAAACGCATACGCACATTTCTCTATAAACATACAAAATATTTCAATGATCATGGACATGTACATTTCCATACAACAACTTGTTGCACTCGTACTCTGTCAGCTCCATCTGTTCAATTGGGCTCACTTCCTACTTTGGCACATACAAGAAACGAAAACAAAAAACAAAAAAAAAACAGACACAAAAAATTCAAATACATATTTGGATTTAAATTATTTTCAATAAAAACCCTGCATAAGTATTAGAGACTGGGATGGCAGAGTAAGTACATTTGTACTTTTTTCTTATTCGAAGTTAATAATGTACTTACATGGTTCATACATTTAGTTTCTAAACAGCATAACGTACATAAGTTTACCTATATCTGAAGTCTTTTAATTATCCTCTTATTGTACTCTCCAATAAAGCATTATCAACTAGATCAAGTATTCTTTATATGTTCTTTCTGTTGCTTGCTATATTGTCCAATAGTCAGAACGAGTAATTTTAACTAATTCGCTAAGACGCCAAATTGGCAATTCACAATCATTCTAGTTTATTTATGAATAATGCAATAACTCTTAAATATTATTGCGTCTTAATTAGTAGAGTTAAAAATGTCCTGGCTTGATTCTGCACTTCCACAACAAATTATACAGAATTTAAATTATCTCATGATTGTGTCTTTGCATCACCCAAATTTCACCAATATTCGTTTCGTTTGCATCATTTTCTCTCTCTCTTTCAATGTCTAACAGCCGTGTAAACTTAAAATGTTTGTCTTTTAACGTTGTAAGAAAAAGCATTTTCAGTACATTGGAAAACAAAAACATTTTCAGACATCTAACAATCGTGTAAACACACAATTTTGTCATTGTCATTCTTTTAAGACAATTGACAAACACTTTTCATTGTCATATATGCAAAGTTTATGCATCTGCCAATGGCAGCATTGTCATAGAAATTATTTCTAAATGCAACTCTGTATAAAATAAATAATAAACAAACAAGTGTGCATTGATAAAATTTTTGAAAAAAGTGCAAGAAAATTAAAGAATTAAATTAAAGTTTGCATTAATAAAATTTTTAAACACACACACAGAGCTGCAAAACGAATTTGACGATGCCACGCAACAATCTGACAACCGTGTAAACTCACAATTTCAGTTGACAGATAAATTCATTGTGTGACAATTGTGTGCAAATGAAATTGTTAGTTTTCTTACAGTCGTGTAAACTGACAATTTACCTTTTTCTAAAAAATTTTCAATGTCAGTACATTGATAGCACATTGGTAGATATGACAACGTTGTAATATCTGACCATCGTGGACACTTAGCTTAAGACGTTCAAGAACTGTGTTTAATGGCAAGAAACGGCATTTGTAAGATTTTGCCATATTTTACATGTATGTATGTAAATATGTTTGACGAATCACTAATATTTTTAAATTGAAAATGTGATTTAATAGTTGTTATGTAGTACTTTTTTTAATTCTCAGCTTGTCATCTCCGATTAGAAAACATTACGCAGTTTTCTATCTTAGATGTGAGTTGTTACATGATGATTTTTTGTACAATCTTGTAGATTGTCTACACAACGGAAGTCATCTTGTTTAGTATTAAACTATTAGATGTTGTTATTTCTCAGCAAAAAATAGTATGTATGTATGTGTTCTTATCTATAAATTTGCATCAGATTTAATGATAAAAGTAGACATACATACTTCAACTCGTTTCTTAAAATAACTGAAGGCAGTTACCGTTTTTTTTTTCTTATTTTTAATTTCAGAACTAAAGGGTGTTTTGTCAAGTAAAAATTATAAATGTACTTGAAACATATTAAATTTTTATATCAAACCATCAACTTTATTAGAGTAAGTAGCTAATAAAAAAGTTCATGCTGAAATAAACTTGTTACCGGATAGTTTGCTCAAAACGTACTTGTGAAAATGGAAGTACTGTAAGAAAATTACGTATCGTAACCGACAAAAAAACACAAAATTGCTAATTGGCTGCGTGGTAGTTTTTTTATTTTCGATTGTCAATATATGATGATCAGAGTTTCAGGGCCTGTATTTGTAATTAAACTTACAACAGACATTGACAGACAACTCAATACTAGGCTATAGGTCACCGATATTTAGTAGAAACATATTCAAAGTTAATTAGAAAAAAATTATATTTGTATTATAACTTTTTAGTACGCAAACTATTTCCAGTAAAAACCTGCAAATCTGGCAAATGCTTACGTGTTATTCAAATCATAGAAGACGTTGCCAACTATCTTGTTAAAATGTAAAAAATCTTATATTGTTTCCGCATTTAGCTTAATATTTTTTGCCTTATTATTAATTAAAAAATTTTATTTACCTTTTCTACGAAATACCCTTTATAGTTGGTAACACACTTTTCTGTTCACGTCGTATATAACGTTGGCCAACAACATTTTATGTTGTTAAAATTTGTTAAAAAAAAAAACCCCCAAAACAATGGCCTGTGGGGAGGTGTTTGCTACAACAATCTACACTTATGTTTTTGTTTCATTTTTATATAGTATGAGTTCCATGAGCTGCTATGATGTTAAACTTCACAAGTAACCAACCATTAAATAATGTGTTGTTCACCATTCTTAAACACGTATCATCAATTTGTAGCCTACACAAAAAAACATAAAAATTATATTCAATAAACGCCACTAAACACAACAATCGGGCGCACTATCTGGATTCAAGCTTGCTCAAAAATACATAATAATCTACAAAAATTGTCATATGAAATAAATACTTGACTGCTACCTAAGTTGCCAACTTTAGTTGCTGTTGTGCTTACACATATTTTTTTTTGCTGCATGCGAATTATCACTTTGTTTCAAGTATTGCTGTTGTGGCTTTTTTATGTTTTCGGTAATTTGTTTTAGTTTTTTGTTAATAGTTTTTAAGTTGTCTTTCGTTGTTGTTGTAATAGTGTTGAAAGTGTTATTATTCATTTGAAAATAAAAACCAAAATAGATTTTGATGAATTTTGAACTAGTTTTGGTTTTATATAAGTGATTTATTTTGGCGTTTTTTTCTTTTAGCCGGATGCTGGTTGCAATAATAAATGTTGAATTATATTTTATATATGTATGTATGTACCTCCATACTCGTACGTACATGTATTTCTGTGGCAGCTTTAGAGGATTTGTAATTGGAGTTTTTTATATATTAATGTCCTCACTTAATAATTTTAATGGATTTGCGGCATAAAAAAGCCTGTTAACATATGTTATTTGTTAACAAATCAATCAAAAATCCATTATTGCGATTTTGACACTAAATAAATTTCCTTTTTCTTGTTTTGTGGCTAATTGAAAACTTATGTAAACTAAATAATTACTTTAAATAAATAGTTGTTATAATAAATTGTAAATTTGTTAAAGTTTGTTGTCGACGTTGGTTATTTTTAAATATATTCCTTTAAATATTTTAGTATGCATACTTTTGCATTTAAAAGCAAATTCTTAAAATATCCAGTTTTTAATTGATATTGATTAAGTTGGCACATTTTTGGTTTTTTTCTTTAAATTTGTGGAGAATTTCGTTACTAATTTGGAAGGTTAAGAAAACGTTTAATTAATACTGATTGAAATTTTTTGTAAAATGCCCTATAGGGAATGGATGTGACACAGAAATATATTATGTTATGTGACTTATGCGATTGCTGATATTTCGGCATAGTGTCCTTTTCTACTTTTAACGTTTGATATTAGAAGGACCTATCACTTGTCCTAGGACAACTTGTCTTTATAATACGTTACGTCTATTTAAATCTTGGTAAAGCTGGGTTTAATAATAATATATGTACCTTAAAACTGGCCTTTTTCAACTACATATTTATTTAAGGAAAACAAATTCACTTTTTAACTGAATGAACCATTTTTCAGCCAAGAACTTTCAATTAAAATAAATTGAAAAACGAATCAAGAAGAATAAAATCAATGATTGTGGCATTTATTGACAATAATTACCAATTCATCTACTGCAACTTGTTTTTATATGTTTTCTGGCTCCCCATTTGAAAAACAAGCTCAATGTGTGGTTTTTGCTTCCTTGTTTATTTTTGCAATGAAGATGGAGTCATGATGCTGACGTTGGTTGCCAGAACTTTCAATCACTGTCATTAGCCTTTTAACAGATTCTAGGTCAGTATGTTGGTTTAAGAACAATGTTAATTTAGAAAAAAGGTTTCATTGGACTGGTTTCAATTTAATGTACATGTACAAATATTTTTTTTATTTTTCTGTAAATTATTACAAACCTACTTACATAAAATTATTTATACGAGACAATGTTTTAAAGTTTTAAAGTTTTGTGTGTTTTTTTGTTTTTGTTTTCACACTACAAATAAAAAAAAAATCAAGGCAATAATTTAATCAAAATGAATATAAATCTATTTAAGTATTATTTATTCAATTAAGCACACAAATAACATTTATTTTAAACAATTTTCACTGTAGGCGTTACAATTTTCCATGACATTTAAATTATGTGATTTTTGTGCTTTTGTTGCGTTTTTTATACGAGTATTGTACATTGTACATTGTGGAAAATGTATAAATAAAACTATTTATGTACATACGAGTATATACATAAAAAACTTTGACTTTCATTTGTTAAATTCAAACAACTCAAAATAATTCAAATATGTATTTATTAACAAAAACCACTTGTAAAAATAATTGAATAAAAATAAACCTCTTATGGCCGAATTCACAGTCTTTAGTTAGCTAATGACAAAGGCTTAACTAATAATTCTTTATTCGCAATGCTTAGTTTGCCATAAGAATAACAAGTATTAGTTAAAGAACAGTTAGTATATTAGTTTACCAATGGTTAACTAATGACTGAGAATTCGGCCATTAGTAACATAAACACTCCAACATACACACTGTGTTTACACTGGTCAAACACACTCACAAACACACACACGCTCACCTCAATACAACACAACAAAACTCCCTGGCATAAATGTAGTCTACTCATGTCACATGTCAACAATGTGTCAAAATAAATGCAACCGTTTAGAAGAAAAAATTATAAATACCAAAAAATATGCAGAAAAATAATAATACAAATAAATAATTTGCATGCTATAACAACAACAAGAATTTTTCTTTTATATATAGCGAGTAAACAAGACAACAATGTTGCAGTAGATGCTGTTATACATTCAAACAAACAACAAATACAATAAATAATATAAAACTCATGCTAAAAGCAATAAATGTAAACTGAATGCCACAATTTTTAGTCTATAAAATACGATTTTTGTTCTCATCTCCAGCTGAAAATGATTCCCAAACGAACCGAGAAAAAAACAGCTGACAAAATGCATGCGTGGGTGATTGGGAAGAAGAAGAAGAAGACATTTTTCTACATGTTACAACAAAAAAAAACATTTGATGCCGTTTTTGCTGATGAGGCCGCTTACTTTTGCCATAAAAACTATTTATGATGTTGTAAAAACTGATGATAATGAAAATTAAAATGGAAATTTATTGTGTTAAATTTAAGTTTGTTTAGTATGATTTTTATTAGGAAAACTAAAAGAATGGAAGAACGTAAAAAATCTATAGTATACCAAGTGGTGAGAAATCGTTTTGTAAATCCAGTCGTCTTATATATAAATCTTACAAAATTTCTGTATGCATAAAAAGTGAATCTATTTTAATGCGTTTTTAAAAGAATTTTATCCAAAAAATATCTAAATCTGCATATGTACATATGTACATAGTTTAAATGTCAATATTTTGATTATACAAAGCGGAAATTTATGGACTTTATATAGAGCAGAAGATTTTTTTTAAACCATTGAAAATTTAAATAAAGACAGAGAATTGGTGTTTGCGAAGCAAAAGTAAAACATATACATCATCGTATTATCAGTCTATAAGAATGTATAACACATTCATAGTTTAAGAATATAAAATTAGACACGTGAGTACCAACCACCACAGTACATTGAATATGAACTTTTCCATGCATTTTTCACTGCGAATTGAAACAATGTTGCTTACCAATCTGATATATTTGCAGTTTTTTAAAGATGGATGTACACCTAATTCTGTTTTTACACGGTAATTGGTTTCAGGAAACCCCGTGTAAAAAGAGACATTGATCGTATGCAAAATTGGTGATTGGTTCCTTATCTCTAAAACCTATTGAAATTAGTGCAAAACAAGGATTTTTTAAGAACACCTATTTAGATTTATACATAATATTAAACCACATATACAATGTGTTTTTACACAATCATAGTTATTAAAAAAAAGATATGCCCTCTAAGCTTAAAAGTACGTAATGTAAAAAAAATGTATGGACAAGTTCATTTGATTATATGCACTAAAAGGGCATTCCCCTAAATTTGTGTTATTTATTCCTGTTTCACAATCTTCAGTTTTAGCTGACCAGTTTTTGTTTAATTATCTTTTGAACTTGCCATTTCCTACGCACACGTCAATTCAATTTTCGTACTTTTTATGCATGAAAGAAAAAACAAAAGGAAATAAGAAAATTGACTAGTACCATAAAGTTTGTACCCCTTTTATTCTCTTTTACCTTCTCAACCAAAAATATTTGCCTCGACGAGTCAGAATTGAAGAGTGTGAAAGCGGACTTACAATTGCTCTGACCAGTAAATTTGCTTGCTTCCACACAAAGGGAATTTCCCTAAAATTTAAACTCAAAAGGTTTTGAATCGTGCTAAATGAAATAATAACGTGTAAAAAAATTTAAATTTTTTTTATTTTCAAACCGTGTAAAAACAGAATTAGGTGTACTAAACACATTTTACCCTATTTTTATTCGTAACATTTTGAGTTTTCTTACAAATGATTTTTGTTTATTTTCCCTGAAGTATTCATTAATCATCAATATTTGAAATTTATTTTTGGACTAGAGAAGTAACAAAACCGAAACCGAACATCATTAAAGTTTTTTCTTGCTCTATGTCTATCAATTGTCGTTCTAAGTATTAGAATGAATGTTTAGCCAAAAAAAAAGCTTTATAATGTCTTTCAAAATTTTCGTTTTTAAAAACTTTCAATGCTTTCAAAATATACAAAAATACAACAAAAGCAAACTATACATAAAAAATCAACAAATTCATTGATCTTTAAGTAAATTAAAAATAAAAAAAGATGAAAACTTAATACACATACAGACATACATACATACTTGTACCAACAACTAGTAGCAAATGTAGCAATATCTAATACTCTAATACCTTTTGAAATGTTGCTAGATAGCAAATAAAACTGAAAACAGTGGCAATGAAAGTGAAAATGTTTTTGTAAATAATAATCCATCATTACAATTTTTTGGCCTTTTGTGTGGTTTTATGTTTTAAATTTTATTTTTTGTTTTTTTTTTTCAAAGAAATTCTTATCAGTTTGAAATGTTGAAATAAAAGAAATCTAAATAAATGAAATAAGTTATGTTTATAGTTGATGTTCGATATTTTTAAGTTTTTTCTCTGTATTTTTTAAAAATTCATCATAGTCCGCATAATGGTTGTATTGTGATGGAAATGCATCAATCTTTGGAAGCACGGAAATTAGTTAATTTGAATAAATATAAAATTTTGAAAATAAATGTTGTGTAAAAAGTGAAAGAAATTAACAGTATTAATATGATTTCTAAATCAGTATTTGAACTCGACTATAATAAATAATTAAACAACAAATACAAATTATTTTTGTAAGATCTTTACAAAACATAATGATACCATCATAATTTTCAAAAAAAAAAAGCGCCAACTTAGTCATCTCATTTATGTAGGAATTGGCTTTTGTGCTAGAAAAACACTAAACAAGCACATTGTTTTAGTGTTTAACACAACCTTGCTAATGTAGTGCTTTTCGAGCTAGATATAGCGCTTTCAATAATATACATATTGAATAGCTATGAACAGAGAAATAGCGCACCAATGTTCCATGAAGTATCAAATGTATAATAATATTGAAAAATGGAATGATAATAACTTGGAATTCTATGCCATTCTTTTGCCCCACTCTGCTTTTCCGAAAATTTAAAATAAAAATAGTTGATGTTAATTTCGGTGGTAAATTCTTGTGTAATTAAAAAAAATATTGTTTACCATTAATTTTGTGAACCAAAATAGGAAATTCACCAAAAGGGTACAAAACAAACTAAAATAGCTGAAATAAGATGGTTTATAGTGCTAGATCTGTTCAAGTTATCGACAACAATAATGATTGAAATAATTGAGGAATTTGGGTTAAATGTTTCCAGTAGACTTGTAAGAACACGCCTAAACGAAAATCAACTTTATAGTCGTGTAAGTAGAAAAAACACTTCTGTCAAAAAGGCACGATTGTCTTTTGCAAAACTACACCGGAACAAGTATATCAAATTCTGGAATATAGTGCTTTTCACAGATGAAACCAAAATTAATCTGATTGATTCTGACGAAAAAAAGGCATGTATATACAATGAGAAAAAAACAAGAATTTAATCCGCGTTGCAGTACAAAAACAAGTGCGCCATTTCTCTGTCCATAGCTGTATATAAAAGTACAATTTTTTCCGTCATCAATTTTTTAGAAAATAGTAAACTGATTTAGGTCTAGTTCAAGAGTATTATTCGCCAATATTCCAGACGACAAGTATGCAATTACTTCAAGCATTCAAATCATAATTAAAGTGAACTTAAAATTTTCAAATATTTCTATAAAGAAAAGATCTCAGTTGATATTTCAATATTCTAGATTAAATTTAATTCAATTAAATTAATTTTAAATTTTAAAAATGTCTTTCATTTGTTTTAAATATTTTATATTTGGTTATTTCTAACGTCAAAGTACCTCTATTATAAAATGGTATCGCATTTTCTTCTTATTGAATTTATATTACAGTTGATTAAAATATCTTCAATTAAGTGTAATTATCACAAATAGAGCATTAACCTTTCAAAATATACTTAGGAAGCATTTGTTAAAAATATAAACAAAACAATAATCATAAAAGTTCAGGCCATAAATATTTTCCAGTGGAAGTAAATAAACACTTGAGTGAAAAAATACACACACTCAATTGTTTCTAACTGTTTCAATCAAATTCAAATCAGCTGTTTGCCTTCATAAAGCTGGAAATTATAGCCATCTTTCAAATACTTTTATTTGTTTATCAACTCAAATATTTGAAAATGATTTAAATCGTTCTTCACCTAATAATGAAACAATGTTTTTTTTTGTTTTCAACCTTCAAACAGATTTATGATATTGAAAAAATCAACACAATTGAAACTACAAAGTTTATATTGGGTTTACAGAGTATTAAAAAAACCGACTTTTTTAAAAAAACCCGATTTTCGGTTACTAATCAAAACTATTGTATAATCAACAATTGAGCTTTTTGTCAAAGAGCGTTATATCTACTACAGAATAATAAAATGTGTCAAAATTATTTCCAAAATTAAAACTTTTTGAAGCCCTCAAAGGATATCTAAATATTCCTAATAAAATTGTTTTATAAAAGAAAAAGTTCATGAATTGCGAGGCAGATATGACCTAATCAGTTGGAATTGGAACGGGTTCTGTTCAGTTAAATATTTGTTAGTTTTTAGAACATATATTAATTAGCGGGAGATTTACGATTCCAAAATAAGAAAATAATGTCAAAATCCATTAGGCAAAATAAATACAGAATGTTAAAAAAATTAATTTGTTTTGAACAAAAATTAAAAAACCGCTCCGGTTTGTCGAATAATTCGAAAATATAATAAATTCGAAACCGGTCTTTTTTTTCAAATAGGAAAAAAATTGTTAACCGGTTTCGGTTTTGAGTACTCTGTTGTTTACCCCACAAGATCTAAAGCGTTTTTTTTTTATTTATTTTCACAGTCCATTATGAAAAGCAAACCGTACACATAAACTTATATAGGAATAAATAGAATTTCAAATTTATTGCGCAAAGTTTATTTTTTGAAAATCTCTTTACAAGATAAATAAATATGTACTCGTAAATGCAAAAAATAATACATATATAGAGGTTGTCTTAATTTTTTTTTATTAAAACCAAATAAGCCAATTCGGAATTTGTTATTGGCTGGAAAACTATATTATGGCGCAAATTCCCTTGCAAAGTACCAAAAAGCTCTTTATTTTTCCATACGCTAGAGAAAAATTAAACTTGTGTACACATGCTAATTGAATGGACACGTTAAAATAAATGTTTAAGTTAAATAAAAATAAACCCAGTTGTTTTACTTGAATGATACAATCGCAAATGCTCACAAAAATGTTATAGTTTTTGTTTTTTTTTTTCAGAAAAACATTTATTATTTCCACCATACAATTTGTAAGAAAGCTTAAAAAAGTACCTACAGTGCTATACGAGTATGTACATACATATATATGTGTTGTTACACACACAAATTTAGGTGATTGTAAAGCACATGACTTTAAATTCGACAAAAAAATAACACTTTATGAATTTAAACTTTTACTAGATGAAAAAATATTGAATTATTGATAGCAAAACATAAATCAGTGCGAAATCCGTAAAACGATTATAAACAAATGTTAAGGTAAAACTATAAACACATTTAACTATTAAATATTAAATGTAAATGTTGGCGTTTAATATAATATATCATTGGCAAAGCGATTCCAATTTCAGATATCATGTAAATATGACTAATTCGTGTAAAATGCCAATTTATGTATGTAATCTCATGGTTTATGATGAATATAAATTGTTAATACTGTCTTTAGATAACAACATAAAAATAACAATAACATTTTATAAAAAACATATAATAATTTAAGTGTAAATTGGCAACGTAATCTAAAAAATTACACACTAATACTATGTTTCCACGACGACTTGAATCACCTGCTTCGCCTTCTGAATCATGTTTATGAATCATGCTGTTTACATGACTAATAAACTTGATTCGATTTGACAGTTGTCTTTAATAAACAAACAGAATAAAAAAAAACGGAATTTAGAATTTGTGGAAAATAATTTTTTTAATGGGCAAAAAAACTGAGTGGAAATTAGTTAGCTTATTTGAAAAAAACATACATTCATTCGTACGTATTTACCTTTTTTACTTCCAGCAACAAGAAAATAATTTGCTTTGTTTACAATAATATTAAATTTTTACAGCTAGTGCAGATAAACTTGCGATAAAAATTAGAGAAGAGTGCAATTTTTCGGGCTTCGCAAGTAGATTCAATATGAATCTACTTGATTCGCTCTTAAAATTTTGTATGGTGAAGCAAGTTGTTTTGCTCATGATTGGGGTGTGAAGCATGAATAGAGAGCGAAGCATGTACCTTGGAAACATAGTATAATAATAAAAATACAGAGTTGCATTTAGAAATAATTTCTATGACAATGCTGCCATTGGCAGATGCATAAACTTTGCACATATGACAATGAAAATTGTATAAAGTGTTGTCAGAAAAATTTAGTGTTGTGAACGGTAATCGGGCCGTAGTCAGCCTAGCACATATATATGTGCATACGTAGTACTTGAAAGCAGTTAAGCAATTTCAAAAAATGTTTTTATGCCTAATACAATTGACAATTGAATACAATTGATATTATTTTTTTAAATAATAAACCAATTGAAGCTAAAAGAATAGTCGTATTCGAAATACGATGCGTTCTCTGTAATGCTTGGTTTTCACTATGTCAGTTTTGTTGTCAAATTGCCCAAATTGTTGGTAATTTCATAACAATTTAGACAATTTGACAACAAAACTGACATAGTGAAAACCAAGCATAACGATAAAAAGGTTTATTGTCAATTGGTAAATAATATTAGCAACGCAGGAAAAAATAACAAATATAAATATGTTTTTGTATATTTTTCTTTTTTCCTCACTGTCTCAATTATTTAATATCGCATTATCGTAAATTAATTTGTAAAACACAAAACAACCTAAGTATAATAATTTGTGCAATGTTCAGCTGTACTCTACACATTAAAGGTTTTCGAAATACAATGCGTTCATATGAGCATTTACCCTACCGTACTCGTATATTAAACAGCTTATTTTATGCAGTGAATTTTTTGTTTACAAAGCTACATACATGAAAAGAAAATCTAACAGGAATTTAAACAAGTAAGAATGTATAGTCGGTCAAGACCGTCGCAGTATATGTATGTTTTTCAGAAATGGTCGCTATATGGAGCTTTGACCAATTATGGACCATCCATTCAAAAATTTAGTGGCATGACTTATGTGCATATAAATATTTCCTGTGTTAAATTTCATCTCAATATAAAACACTTTGAAAATATTTATACATGTTAAAGTGATTTTATTATAGGTATATGGGTCTTATATGGGAATTTTTACTAATTATGGACCAATCATCATGAAATTGGGCCGAATGATTCGTGTATATTTGTGTTGAATATTATTTGGATAAAAAATTTTTAAGAGAGTTATGCTCTTCAAAGTGATTTTCGGAAATGGGTCTTATATGGGAGCTATCTTCAATTATAGACCGATTTGCATATGTGATAGGGCTACATGTACAACTTATTTGTGGAGAAATTTTTTTGGATACGTGCATAAATCAAACATTTATGAGCGATAAATCCCTATTTCGGGATGACGTTTGTATGTGAGCAAGGTAAAATAATAGACAGATGTTAACCAATTACGTGCCAAATTTTATTTCAATATCTTTAAAATTGTACATGTACAGCCAGACAAACGGACGGACGGACATCGTTAGTTCGACTCGGTATACTTTAAGGACTAACATTAATGGGCGTTACAAACAGCAGCAACAATCCAATCTACCCTCCCCACTGTGGTGGCGTAAGGTAGAAAAAGAAATTGGTGTCATTTAAGAGAAAAAATGTTATAGTCTAACAAACAAAAAACATTTATTGCAAAAATGTACATTTGAATATATTAAAAATAAAAAAACAACACGTCACAGCTTATTTTATGAAAGCATTTCTAACGTACCGATAGCTCAATGCAGTGTTGTTGGTTTTTCGTTTTTCTTTTTTTTTTTACTTCTATCAATATTTTCTGTTGAATTGTGAGTCCGATTTTATAACGTCAAGTATCAATTTAAAATAATTCAATTAAGTCCGCGTACAGCTGTATTTAGGAGATCGGCTACCTTTGACGGAAACCAAATACAGAACTCAACAAAGAAAACCTAAAGGCAACAACATGTTGGTGGCAGTTTCATAGTTTAGGCCAGTATGTGAGTATGTTGGTACTGGGAATTTAATATTTGTCGAAACAACCATGGACAATTTCAAGTACCTTCAGATTCTGAAGGACAACTTGTTGGAAAGCCCAGAGGACATGGCTATAAGATGAGATTTTCAATTTTACCACGATAGCAAACGTGGCTAACATATAACTACCCACATTTGATGACACCGCCAGACCTTGATATTATCGAAAATTTCTGCTCAATTCTCAAAATCAGCTTAGGGAAACACAAAAACATTTCCAACAAAAACAATTGAAAAAAATCGCTACTGACGGAGTGGTTGTTGTTGTTGTTGTAACAGCAGTAATTGCTGAGTTGACAGCCCTTGGCCGAGTGATCTTGGGTCATTCCGGTGCGTAGAACCGGCTGTCGTGGGAATGACGGAGTGGTCGAATATTTCGCCGAGTATTATCCAAAAACTAGTCTCATCTATGCCAAATCACCTTTGATCTGTTCTAGTTAATATAAATAAATGACATATTAAATTCGGTTTATTAAATATTAATTAAAATTAATTATTTTTACATCACTAAACAGTTCAAAAACACTAAATACCACCAGTCAAAACTAAAACCAGAAAAATTCCAGCTAAATTCCTAAAGGGTTAAATCAAAAAGGTCAATCATTCTTAATCTTATTATTTTGTTTTAGTTTTTTCCACAAAAACTTATGAAATATTAAATCATTGCGGTCAAATACAATTTATTTTTCAATATTACAGAAATAAAACCAATAAAAAAAAAAATAATGATACAAAACAACAACAAATCAGTGAAAGTTACAATATTACAATATTAACAACAAGTACATTCATTATGCTTATTTCGATGTAGCAGTTTTTTATTTAAATTTGTATTGTCTGCTGCTGCTGTTTCTTTTTTTTCCAATCACCACTGAGGCCATTACACAAGATTATAATCAATGAAACCACCAAAAAAAAAAAAAAAAATAAAGAAGCATCCATAAAATCTACTTACAATACTTGTAGTAAAGTGGGCTTCCAACATGTGTAACTCTACTACAGCAGCAAGACTTGTTGTCTGCTGCACTTTAAAACGAAAACGGCAGCTGATTTAATGATTATTGCCGCTTGTGTTTTTAACGAAAAAATTAACAATACAGAATTTAATTGAATTTAAAGTGTTTAATAATTATTTGCTGCATTAACTAACTGCAAGTGAATGTAACGGAAATTTGTTTAAGAAAATTATAGAAAACTAAAAAACTCTTTTATAAAGTTTAATTTCCAGACCAGCTGTGTAGATAAGTGATAGGAGAATTACGGAAATACAGTGGTGGCCATATAATTAGAAACAATGCTTTGCTATAATTAGATCGATGTGTAGCTTCTTTAAAAACCTACACTGAAAATTGTTTTTACCTTTATTTAGGGTTGCCATACGTCCTCTTTTCCCCGGACACCGTCCTCTTTTTTAGGGCGTCCGGGGTAGTCCTACTTCTTTTTTTGCAAGTGTCCTGGGTTTGTCCTACTTTTAAAACTTTAATCTATAATTTCGTTTTATTGCATCGAAAGTATTGTTGGCATTGATGTATTATTATTATTAGATACACACGATGTCATGACATGCATTCTTGTGTAAACACATTGTGTTTGATGCTTTTTGGCCGCCATATAAGTATGCGCCGTCACAATTTTAAACGGCTTTGGCTTTTGGTCTTTGTCTACCTGTCTTATGCTCGTAATTTTAATAAATAGATAACTAATAGAGTTTACACCAATTCCTTACCTAACCGGTAAAAAGAATTTGGTAATTTTAAAATTTTTTTACCTACTGCATTCGGTGAAAAATGTGGTAACATTGGTGTTTGACGTTTAGAGTTATATCAATTAATTGCAAAATTTAATTGTTTGCAACGACGTTTTTAGTTTTGTCCCGAAATGTCTGGAAAAGGTGCCAAAAGAAGTGCTAATTTATTGGAGGGGGAAAAAACCGCTGATGCACTTTTCTTTGAAAGACGAAATCTTCTTATAAATTCCAATCATTCCAAATTTTAAAATGGTCAATTCTTTCCCTGAATGTGTGTGTTAACCTTTGGGAATTTTGTTTTATAATATTTCTCAAAGTTCTTAGTTCTAGAAGTACTGAATTCAGTGGAAACCAGAAAGAAACTAATTAAACACAGAAACTATTTCTGATATTATTAAGTCAAATATAATTTTGATATGAATTGTCAAGAGTTTTATGAATATTTAAAAAAATGCCATAATAATATATTGGTTCAAATTGAAAGCGCTGAAAAATATACATGAAACTTGACAACTTCTACTAAAAATGTATATATAATACATGTGAAGTTTTAAAATGAATGTTATGATCAGACTGATAAAATATAATTTTTTTAATATTTTGTTTAAGTTTTGTGTTGTTGTTATATGTAAATAGAATTTTAAATTTGTTTTGTGTATTTTAAGGCGTTGTTTTTTTAATATTTTGCTACAGAGTGTTGTCCTCTTTTTAAGGGTAAATGTCCGGCTTTTTTTTTTTGGTCGACGTCCTCTTTTGCTCAAAATGAATATGGTAACCCTACCTTTATTCAATGAGTAAACAATCAACATAAAAATATTATTGATATTACTTTTATTTCGGCTCGAGTTCATTAAATTTAATTTTTCATTAAATTATTTTTTACTGAAGGTACAAATTGTTACATGAAATTTATTATTAAAAATTTGTTGATAATTTTTCTTGGCTTAGGATTCGAACCTGGGTTGTTTGTTGAATTTACATATGTTTCGAGAAACACCACTTTCTCTCATCAGAATTCTTTACGTTCTCACCCTCTGCACCACTGCGGCGCCAGCCAGCCAACAGTCAAACATCAATTCTCAATAATTACAGCAAATTTCGAACCACAAGTAATACTGGTTAAAAAAAATAATTCTGTTTTGCAATAATTCTATTTGGTTATAAACTTGTATTTGTTTATTTACTTCTTCTTTTTCATTGATGTAGTTAGAACGTCAAAATTTTTATTTGTCTCTTGTCCATGTGTGTAAAAAACACTGTCCCATTAACTTGAAGCAATTAATTATCTAAAGTTTTCCCAATTTTTATTTGCCAAACTGACCTGGTTTTTCAAATCTGTGGATTCGGGATTTTTTAAATGTAAATTCCGGGATTTCGGGATGTTTGTTTCGTAATAAAAAAAATTGGTTTATTAATAATAAAAAATATTTATTTCAAAAAAGTAACTTATCTTAAATATAAATATGTTTAAAAACAAACATTTTTTATCCTCATAAATTCATTAAAAGTTTAGATGTAAACCATTAATAATTTAAAAAACATAATAAAATTACATTGAAGTGTTCGATTGACAAAAATAAAATGTCATTTCGCCTTTAATTTCTATATTCATTTAAAAGCAATAGAATATTATCGTTTGACCTTAAAGAAGCTTTTTCTAAAGTAAAGAGAATCTTGATTTAATTTTGTTACCAGTACATGAAGCTGATGAAAAACATAATTCACATCGTTTTTAGGAAATTATTGTATGCTGATTACATTAACAATCTATTCTCACCCTCACGAAACAAATAATTCTAGTTTTTATTGAATAAATGATGCCATATCATAACAGACATGTTTTTGCATATTTCAATTGCATTATTATTTTCGCAATCTTCATTTTTTAATTAATTTCTAATAATAAATTCACTCTTCAATTTTTTTCTAAAACAAATTAAAAGTGTTGAGTAAATCATTCGCCTTTCTTGTTTCTTTTAAGGATAAAATTCACGAGGTCATCGCTTAATATGCACTCACTTTTTGATATCTCTTTAAGCATAAATAAAAATGCTACATCAGCAAACTGCAAAAAAGGGCTCAGTTACTTTAATCAGATTTGAAATGACAGCTGTCATCTGTTGAGCTTTTAAAGCAATTAAAGCTTTTTTTATAGGATTTTCCAATTCCGTAAATCGTGAACACATCAAATAGTACTTTTGAGTTAGGCACTCCAAAATTACTTTTATTATTTCACCTTTATTTCTTCGACATAATTTTGTAAAATTTAAATTTTCATTCATGACTTTGTAAACAAATACTGTATTAATAAACCCCGAAAAATGCCGGAATTTTTTTTCAGGATTTGTCAAATCAAGAAAATTGGGATTTCGGGATTGGCATCCTTTAGACGAGTACATACATAACATACTGACTGTGGATGCTTATTCCCCATAATATAAACCATTAAATTAAGTGGCAAATTCAGCTAAACTTATCAAACCATAAAAATCATACTTCCAGAATGAAAACAAAAACAAATAAATATTGAAAAACTCTTAATTTTCGCAATTGGCTCAAAGCCCTGGTAAATTAACCATTAATGATCTTGCTAATAAAGTCATAACAGTAAAACAACAATCACAACAACAACACATCACTACACACATCACAACAACAACGCACTACAACACGAACTTAATATAACAACAACAACTATAAATACAACAATAGCAGCCAGCACCAGGCAACATCATCAACATAGCAGCAAAGTTTATTTACTTTACAAAGTGAGTGTAGTACAGTGAGACGTGCCAATAAACGTACATGTGAGTGCCGTCTACTACTACGTGCATATAATTCGTAGTAAAAACATACCAAAAGTGTAGGCGGCGGTTTCGCGGTTACAGAAAAACTCTTCCTTAACTATTAGACTAAATTTTGCACTATGTACTAGAAACAAACAACTTAAACGAGTGCGAGGGAAAAAATACTCTATCTAAACATCTTGTCAAAAGATGTTGAATGTGCCACAGCAAAACTCTAAAAAAAAAACTAAAAAGGCTTGAACGAACAATTTTCTAGCATCTTCATTATTATTGTAACTTTGATGATGATGATGATGATGACGACGATCATCATTATCTTTTTCATTAATACAATGACTCGGCTATGCTTATCAACTCTTAGAATCTAGTCTACAGCAAAGCGAAGCTACAAAAAAAAAAAATAAATAAGTTTAAACAGAATCAGCTTTGGAAGAAAACCAAAAGTGGGAGTATTTTAGTTAAGACATCACATCGCAGTTGATTGAGATTATTAACTGGAATTGCAGTTTTGCTTGCCTCGTTTGCTTGTGTCTTGTGCTTGAAGTGTCTTCCTATGAGAAGGCGGCGGCAGGCCTCATAATCTTTAACATCGAGTGCGAAATTGACATGCGTATCTAACAGTATAATTACAAGGCAAATATTGGCAAATAAATGCATTCATACAAGATATTTATTTCTATTCTATAGCCAAACTCAAGTAACTAACTAACTAACTAGCCATATGACTGACTGACAGATAGACTGCAAAACCGTTCGTTTAGATCACAGTTGTAAAATCTGTGCGTGGGGAGGGGTGTAGAGTAAAGCTTTTTATAATACAATTTATGAGCTGTTAAAAAAGTGTGATTCTGCTTCCTCGTGCAAAAAAAATTAAGTTAATTACGCTGAGATAAAACTGGTATGGAATTGAAAAAAAAAGAAAATCAAATTATGGTTTCTGCGACCAGGGAGATCGATAGAGAACATCAAAAACTATGCAGAATAATAGTGTAAATATTTAATTAAAGTTCACTTTCAATAAACTAAGACGTTATTTATCACAGATCACAGCTTATTTTATGCAGCGCTTTTTTTTTTTTTTTTGTTTTCTAAGCTCCATAAAAAGAAAATTAAATTGGTGTCATTTAAAGGAAAACGTGTTACAGTCTAATAAACAAAAAACATTTAATGCAAAAATGTACATTTTAATATATAAAACTAAAAACAACTTTCGTTTTTCACGTCACAGCCTCTTTTATGCAGGTACGTATGGGTTTCGAAAACTTTAAATTAAAACTGCCAGTTAAAATAAAGGGTGTTTTTTAGATGTATAGAAGGTGATTTTTTTAAATTGACATAAAATTTACTTTATTCGAAAGATAAACTCCTGGCATTATAATTTAAATATGACTTCTGACATATGATCGCCACGGCTAACTTGGACGTAGTCTAATCTGGTAGTCCAATTTTCGATGACTTTTTCCAACATTTGTGACCGTATATCAGCAATAACGCTGCAAATGTTGTCCTCCAAGTGGTCAATCTTCACAGAAAATAGTCAATTAACGAAACGATCGAAACGTGAAACTATGCGGTTATCAAACGTTTTCTTTAATAAATTAATTGTGACACGAGCTGTTTGACATGTTGCGCCGTCTTGTTGAAACCACAACTCCTGTTCAACTGATGAACTAAATAGTCAGTAATCATGGTGGTAACGTTCTGGATAGCTTCGTTTTAAAAAACAGTCAGTTTTTCTGGATGTAACGGTGTCTCAACATACACTTGAGGATTATCATCACTCCAAATAAGACAGTTTTGTTTTTTGACTTATCAAGTTCCCATTCAACCAAAAGTGAGCTTCTTCGCTAAACAAAATTCGCTTATAAAATTCGGGATTTCGTATTTCGAACAGAACTATCATTTTCAAAATAAATTCACCTAATAAATTCGCCCTTGACAACTGATAAAATGGCCGCCAGTTAAAAAAGTGTTGCGAACTTAAAATTCTATACATTGCATACATCTAAAAAAAAAAACCCCTTTATTTGGTGTGATAGCTAGCCTTTATTATCTACAGATTTGACGATTTGATATACATAGATGCGACTAATGCACTGCATAAAATAAGCTGTAAGCCACTGTATAAACATTTGATAAATTAAATCAATTCGATTATTTTTAAACCCATATTATAAATTATTTAAGATGAAAAATAAAGACAAATCATCTAGCATTGTTTATTTACGAGTATACATACATATATGAGCAAATCGTTTAAGTTAACAGAAAATTGTCTGCCCTTAAAAAAAATTTACATGCAATTGGGGTCCGCCAGACTAATTTACTTTTGCAGCATGTTCTCTATTAACACCTTACTAGATTTTTCGTTTTCTTCTCTCTTTCACCTCCAATTTATTCCTCCAATTTACATACATACATACATATGTACATATGTATATGTAGATAATGGAATTTTTTTGCGTTATATTAAAAATTAAGATCACTGATTTATGATCTTCATTATCGTCAACTGTTAATCGAAATTACCATAATTTTTATTTAAACAATTTATCTTTTTCTTTTTTTTTCTTTTTTTTTGCCAATAACAAGATTTAGTTTGTGTTTGAAGTTGGTATTGAAGGGTTTCTTCTGAGAAGATCTAGCACATATTTATTCTAAAATAAAAAAGCTTTGGAATAGAGATCAGAGCGGGAGCAAAATAACAACAACAACAAAAATAGAGTTAAAGTGATAAATCTTGTTATTAGTTGTTGGTTATAAATTAATGATGTTTCCAGCATGTTAAGGCACGTTTTAACTAGACAAAAATGGCAACAACCACAGCAACAAAAGTGGAATATTGTAAAACCTTTAGAGAGTATCTTTATGAAAAATAGTAAAAAATTAATGGTAACAACAACATTAAAATAATAATAATAAAAAAGAAAAGGAAAGAAAAGGAAAATGAAAATGTATGTAATTGTAGTCATAGTGCTATTTTCGTGCGACTGTTGTGTTGTGCGGCAAAAGTGTTTTAAAGTCTAATCGTGATGAGAAATCCGGTAACGTGCTAATGGTTTAAGTCTAGGTTAGAGTAACATTTTCGAAAACAGATCGTAGGGTTGTATTTATTTATTTATTTATTTATAAGACGGTACGGCTGGCACAGTCGCTCTAATAATAAGTACTTTTATTATTATGTTTTGCTTTTCTCTGTGCTTGGTATGAAAGTAATTTTATATTAAAAATGCAACAATCACAGCACGTTCAATTACAATGTCTGCATTTAAATGTGGCGTTAAGACCACGAAAATGCAAAAAAAAAAATTAAATAAATAAAAAGAACTTGGCCATTGTACGTCTTCAAAAGATTTGATAAACAGCAGGTGCCCTGTTTTATATACATATAAGTTTAAGGCATTTTTTGTTTTGTTTTTGCCCAGGCTTTAACTGATCCTTTAGTGCAGTAGTCTGGCGGTCCGTCTGACTAGATACTTAAGTCTGTGTGATAATTGATTGAGTAAAGTTAATAAAGTTATCAAACTGTCAAAGTTGTTGTTAGAGTATTTTTTTGTTTGTTTTTTTTTTGCGTTTAATGCGGTAAAATATCAAAAGCCATTTGCTATTTTTCGCAATGTGGCAAATAGAGAAATGGCAAATGAAATTGAAATTTGTTCAGTCTCAAGATATTTTGATAAGAATTAATAGAAATTCAAATTAAGCCAGGCAAAAAATAAATAAAACAATTTGCAGACAAATAAGATTTATTGCTTAATCTTACTTTCATTAAGGACCAAGATTAACAAATGATGCCAGAATTCGTACAGTTTAACAAGTGGCAGCTCTGTACAAACATTTAGCGGGCTGCAATTAAAAGAAAAAATATAAAAAAAATTTAAATAGATTTAAATTATTTGCATTACGCTATGAACCACATTAAATTATTTTTTTATATACATACGATATTAAATTCCCTACTTCAGTAATTAAATTCGCATAAATTTCATGGCATATCAACAAGCAAGCAATCTGTCATAAATAATTTCATAACAATTATTAAATACCAGTTATTTTAAATGAAACACTCCGCTGTTATGCCCAGTCTCCATAGTATTCCATGTCAATGGTTCGTTATTGTATGTTTGTTGGCCTGTGTGTTATTATCCCTTTTGGTAATTTCATATGATGATTTCATTTGACAACTCGTTTACACAGATTTAATCTGATTTATAAGTATTTGTATTGAAACTAAAAGCCCTTGTTCACACACGTTCGCATATTTCATTATGAATATTAAAAACAAAAGAAAAAATTATAATAAATAAGTTTTAAGTGATGATTATAAAGCGGCGATAATTGTTAAGAGACACTGACACTGAGGTCCCCTCCATATAAGATATACATATGTACATATGTATGTATGAGTACATACCAGAGATGGAAAATAAAGTGTCTGTATTACGTGTACGAGGACATCGCAGAACACTGCCTGTCTTGGGGCATGTGTGTGTCCTAACTACTGCTGAATACCACACTTTTTGCTATTTTTTTTATTTCTTCTCAAATTATTGTAAATCAGCCAGTATGGATTTACATTTCAACATGTTCAAATTTATAGATAGAAAAGATACATATTCTTAAATTATGAGCATGCTTAAGCCTGAAATTGCAAAAAAATTTAGAAAAATGCAAAATGAGAAGAGTGAATGCATGTGAAAATTGAAATCCATTTAGAGATTGGTGTTAAAAACAAAATAGCTTTACGCGTTAAGACAAGCACTATAATGGGCAAAAAATGTGCTATTTTTAACCTTTAAATGGTAAAAGGGGATTTTACACTTTCACATTAAAAATGTTTAAATGGGTTTAATGACCCATTAATATTAAACCCAGCACTGTGGCACGCAGGCGTTTGTGTGAAGAGAGCAGAACCATCTGGGGCTCTGCCTATTGCCAAAAACTGAACCGAACACAAAAGCCTTTTAACAAAGAACTGAGACTTTAAAGCCTGCATGGGTTATACTGAAGGTCATGTCACCTAACAAATATTCAGAAGTAATTATTTTACAACTTATTGACACAATATTAAATTTAATGCAACTACTACAAAAATAAAAGCAAAAGTACGAAAATTGCAACAAAGTAAATTTTGTATGCGTGTTATTTCTATGCCTTGTAACTACTTTCCGTCCCAATTCATTGAACCTTTAGAGGGTTAAGCATAAAAAACCACACAGTAGTTAAAAACAAACGCATTGGAAATAAAAATAAATAATACTAGAACAAAATCAAAAAAAAAAAACTAAACAAAATAACAATTTAATACCCAACTTATAACGAACATATGTATGTATGTTGGTAAGTCGGTAAGTAATATAGAAAATATAAGTAATGATTACCACATGAATAATATAAAGAAGAAATTGTTTACAAAGAAAAAAGGTGCGCGTTGGTAGCAATAATGGGCCTTTAGCCACAACTGGGACCACCTAAAGGTGCATTATTTAAAGCAGTTTAAACAGTGAAAAAACACACAAAAACAAAACATTCCCCATTATATTTATCATAAAACAAGTAAGAAAGTAGAGTCGATCAAGCCCGACCATATAATACCATACACCCAGTATATGTATAAAACAGTTTTTCAAAAACGAGTGCTATATGGGAGATATTACTTATTATGGACCGATCATTCAAAAATTTAGTTCCATGATTTCTGTGAATATAAATATTATATGTGTTAAACTTTATCTCGATATAAATACTTTTAAAAGATTTATGGAGGTTAAATTGAATTACGGAGAGGGTCTTATATGGGAGCTTCGACTAATAATGGGCCGACCATTATAAAATTAGGTGTCATTATTGCTGTATATAAGAAACTTATTTGTGTTTAATTTTATTTGGATACCAACATTTTTAAGAAATTTATGACCGTTAAAGAGATTTTCGAAAGTGGACCTTATATGGGAGTTGCGGCTAATTATGGATCGATCATAATAAAATTGTACCTTATTATTTGTATACATATGAAATATATTTGTGTTCATTATTATTTGGATACCGATAGTTTTAAAAGAGTTATGCTCTTTAAAGTAATTTTCGGAAGTGGGATTTATATGGAGGCTACGACTAATTATGGACCGATCTTGACAACATTTGTAGAAATGATTTAGCTTCACTTATTACTCATTTGTGGTGAAATTTTCGGGAGTACATTTGTATGGGGGTCATGTGAAATAATGGACCGATATCTACCAGTTTCAATCCGATCCATCCTTGGGCCGAAAAAATACCATGCATTAAATTTTATCGAAATATCTTAAAAATTTCGACCTGTACTCTGCGCACAAGCTTTACATGGACAGCCAGACGGACGGACATCGTTAAATCGACTCAGAAAGTGATTCTGAGTCGATCGGTATACTTTAAGGTGGGTGTTGGACCAATATTTCTGAGCGTTACGTTAGGTGGTGTAGGGTATAAAAATAAAGTTTGTATGTATGTACATAAAAGTAAAACTTAACTGAGGCATGTTAACCATGTAATAAAATTAAAAAAATAATATGTGTAAAATCGCAACCAGCCACATGAGTCCTTTTTTGTCTTGCTGCCATATTCCTCCTAAACTTACGCTAAACAATAAAGTGGCGGCGCTTACATGACTTTAACATGTCTGCAAAAATGTTTATATACTCGTATGTATGTATATATTTTTTTGTAATTTGCGCTTTTGCCAGCCTAAACAGACTTTTAACACATTGTTGGAAACTAATTTAAATGGATCGCATGTCACTTGTCTACAGCGTTTCCACACTCTACACAATTTTACGTCAATGTTTGTTCTTTTCTTGCGATTTTAATATGTTGCTTTTGTTTTTTTTTTTGTTTGTTTGTTTGTTTTGCGTATTTTTTACATTTATATTCTAGAGAACGGAAATTCAGTGATTTTTATAGTGTAACAGACAAATGGCGACAAAATACTTTAAATTTGCTAAAGCTGCAAAATAAAGAATCTTATATGTATTTCATATAATTCATAGTGCAAATAGTACGTGCGTACTTTTCGATTATTTACTATAAATTGATTTCGGTAAAAAAAAATGCGTGCGTGGTGGGTGTAGAATTTCCAAATGTGTAACTAGAAGGAATGCCTCATATGTTAACGACTAAATGGAAAAGCAATTTTATTAAATATCTAAAACATGTTTATATATCGGTACATACAATACTTGGGTTTCTTTAAACCAGACATGGTAATTTTCACAATATCGCAATTTGTTGCCACTATTTCACGTTTAAAAGCAACTGGTACTTCACTGAAAACATATTAAATACACATTCCCACAGACTCACAATGATTTGTTGGAAATTTGTTAAAAGTATTAAAATAATTGGCTCATATTTGTGATACTCTTTGAAATTAAAATTTGAAAATGGCCATTAGAATTGGTTAAAAGTGGTTAGTTCTTTCAAAGAAGTACATTCTGTATTAAATTCTATCATCAAACTTTTTTCCGAAAACTAAAAGTTTTTAAAATTCCACAATATTGTACACAAATTCCCAGGTCTGGAGATCCTGGATTTGTCACTGATTTGTGTAAAAGAACAAACATATAATGTCTAAATGTAAATTGTAAATGAGAATGTAAAGAATGTAAATTTAAATTAATGAGAAAATACAAATAAAAATTTGAATTGACAGTTGTCGTTCTCGTCGACTCTCTTCTGTTTATGCAATCAGGGATTGTAGTTCATTTCGTTTAATTTTTATCACAATTTTAGTATGAGTTTACATCAAGGTGTATTAATAAGTTGTATGCGACACGGCAACAAATACAACAATCCAATAACAACAGTCATTTGGTGTTTGTTAATATGTAATATGTATGCATATTAAGTGTCAAAATCCAGGCGAATTGAAATACATATATAACAGCCATCCCTAAATAATGACGGAAAGCGGAACGTATTTTTACGCTGAACATTAGCGCTGATACCCCATCCCTAAACAAAAGCGTCAATGTTATGTCAAAATGATAAAAACCGGGTTATCAAACAAATAAATAAAACGATCCTGTTTATTGTAACAGCTGAACATTGTTGTTTTATTTTTGTTTTGTTTTCTTTTGCAACTAACTTCTCTGTGAAACGACTTGTCAAACTCACATTTTCCAATAGCAAAGCGTTGCCGCCGCGTTGTTTCGGTGTGCTCCATATAAAATGGATGAGCATGAGAAATTTTGACATTTAAAAAACGCTTTCCGTCGGTATTTAGGGATGTCTGTAAAAAATCAATTCAATTTGTGTCGTTTATTTTTACAGTTATTTTAACCAAAAAAAAGCACACTTTATTTATTTTTATTAATTTTACTTTTTAAGATTCTTAAATAATATTATTTTTACTTTCTTCTTTTTTTTAAATAACAAATGTAAAAAAAAAACAAAATATGACAGATGGTTACATTATTTCACAGCGAATTAATAATCAGCAGACTAATCAAACGAAATAAATTTTTAAAAGCATAACGATCGAAATATCCATTTAAATTATATTAAAATTTCGATAGAATTCCGCAATTTGGACTCTGGCCTTATTATTATCTTTTAATTTCAAACATTTTTCTTTAAATTTAGCCGATTCATTCCATAATGCGACATATGCCTTGCCGAGATCTTTCCATATTTTCTTCCTTTCCGAAGCAATAATTCAAGTATAGAATTTAATACAGCAGTGCAGCAATTATGACTTGGCAAAATAATCATGTGTAAAACTATCATCATCATATTATATAGCAAATTGTCTATCCATTGTGCAATGTGATGATTGTAAATTATTAGTAATTAATGCCTGTTGTGCAGGGATATTTTTTTAAGCTTCACAGTTGTTGTTCTTACTTGGACGACTACTGTGAAAAACAATTTGCAAGTACATACTACATATATATTTACTCGTATATACATACGTATAAACAAAATGAATATTTTACTTTTTTCATTGATTTATGGAAAATTTGTTTATATTTCTATAAACACACAAAGATTATTAAGAAATTATACGAAGCATGTTTAAATTCCTATAAAATATAAAACATTTTAAACATTTTCTGACTTTTTTTTTTTTTGTTAAATTCACTTGTCAATTTAAAGATTTGCCAGTAAGTTCCTTTTGTTAAAAGGGTTAGTAATATTTGTTGGTTTAATTTAGATAAACATTTTGTTTTGTTGAAAAATTATTTTTTGTTAAATTGCTGATTAATATCATGACCTTACTCAAAGAAGCAAATTGTTTGGAATTAAATTTAAATTTCATACATACAGTGGTGGACTTATAAATAGAAACGACTTTTCAGCATATGTCTATTTCTTCATATATTTTAAAAATTTAGTTCAACATATTAAAACTAATAACTAGAAATAGTAAAGTAACAAATTATTATTAATTTTAAAATAAAAAAAAATCACAGCATCAATACTAGTTTAAGGAAAATTAACTTAAACACAAAAAAATAAAAACGCAACGTCAAATTGGTCACATAATTAGAAACTAAAAAAATGTATGAAATATACCTTAGTACGGTTTAACAAAACGGATTTATCCTTTAATATTTGGTTGGATAACCCTTGTTTTTGACAACATTCGCCAGTCTTTTTGAAAAACTCTTAAATAAACGCTGGCATGTTTGCAGAGATATGTTTTTCAGCTTTGTTGCACCAACCTTTAGGTCTCTTTTTACAATTGCCCATCAATTTTCAATTGGCTTAAGATGAGTTTTTTTTTTTTTGTGCAATGCACCCACGAAGTCCTGACTTATTTAAGCGTCTTGTTATTGTCCGTGTGAATTTATTTCGTGCGACGATAAAAATGGATTTTTACTGGCTCTACAATTAACTCTATCTTCTGCTAAAATGGTCTTTCGTGTTCTAGGTTTCCTAGCTGGGGTTGAAACTCCTTTGTATTTTTGTACCAGTGAATTGCACTGTGCAATAGCCGACATTGAAAGTTTTGGTAACACTGCACAATTTACCATCTCATTTCTGGAGTACATGACTTGTTTTTGTCCATTTTCGAACCTAAACCGTATCAAAATTTTTAAAAGTTAATCTATTGTTTAACAAATTATACTCACTTTGTCACTAAAATTTAGAAAAGTTTAAAAGTTTAAAAAACAATTTACAGTGTAGTTCTTTAAAGAAGCTACATAGCGATCTTATAATATTGAATCAACGTTTCTAATTATACGTCCACCACTGTACATATGTATATGTAATATGTAATTTTTTTTTTCATGTTAAAATCGCTAGTAAGCACCAGGGACTAGCAGCTTATCGTTACAATAACACACAAAAACACAATTTAATTTTTAGTGTTTAAATAATGATAAGATTTAAAAGTGTAGTTTTCTTGTTTCAACATTTCGTAAAAAAAACAAATATTTGAATTAGACACACACATACATATGTATGTATACCAAATTACAAATTACAACATGCCACAACATAAAATGAAGTTTTTCTAATGCCTGAAAATATGATGATGATCAAGATGATCATGATAATCACTATCATAATGTTACAGGTATGTACATTTGGCAGACATAGTTATAGAAATATGCATTACAAAAAGAAAGAAAAAGAAATACAAAATCCAAGATTAATATTTATCTACTTAAAATATTAAATTACGCCGCATAGTCTGACAAATGCATTCATACAAAGATGGACTGACAATAGTTTGTCAACAAATTAATAAAGAGCTAAACAAATATTTAGTGCAAATTAATAGTAAAGAAAAAAAAACGTAATTAAATAATGAATGAATATGCTTGAATGATAAATAAACAATTACCTTTGAATAAATTGCAAAAGAAAACGTTAATATTAAAAATATGGCGTAAAAATCAAATTGAAAGCTATTGAAAAATTGATATAAAGATCCATATAGAAATTTTGAAAGATACGCAACATCTTACGTTTTGTTCAATTTAATATATGAACAGGCTTTTTATTTTCTTTTCATTAAAAACAATTTATAATTTTATGTTGAAACATTTATTTATTTAAATTTTTTATTTCCTTTATATTTACTTATTATTTTTATACGAAAGTTAGTTAAATATTCTTTGCTTTATTTAACAAGACCTAATAGAGAAAAAAGTTCTTGTCATCAAGTTCATTGTAAAATGAAATTGAAAATTCACTGTGTCAGTTGTCAATTTAAAAATAAGTATAAAAAAATCATCAATAGAAGCAATGACAACAATTCAAACAATTGACCATTTGTTACTGGGAACTGACAGTAGTTGGAAGACAAAAAAAAAAACTGATATAAAACATTATTAGAAACCAGAAATCATAAATAAATTCTTAAAATTAAACCATTAAATACCGGACTCAAAATAAATTGAAAATGTACTTTGCTTTTGTTAAGTTTACAACTGTATAAAAAATTTTACCGTTTACTAACCTGGCATGGGAACAAATTAACAGTTGTATTACAGTGATGCTAACTAAGTAACCGTGCAAAAAGTAGTAGGTCACCTCGCGCGAAATATTTAATCAGATTTGACGATTTATTATCATATTGATGACTTTTTGTCTCAAAAACAACAATTTGACGAGTTGTTGGTTGAAAATTAAAATCAAAATGAAAGTGAACGCAATGTTGTTAACTTACCGAAATTCAAATCTGTTTAATTATCCCAGCCTAATTTGCTAAAAGCTTTCTATTTAGGAAAACATCTATTTTTAATCGATTAAATCAATAACTGTTTTCTTCCGACAATCTTAAAGGGTTAACAAGCATGTCGGTTATTATTTATTCTCTCCCATTTGATGGACACAATGTAGTATTGAACTTACAAGACACTTTGTTTTCTCGATGCCAATACTATTTTGATTAATACAATTTATTTTTGCAATTTAAATTGAGTTTTTCTTTGCTGCGCTCCACAGCTTAAAGAAAGAAATGCGTGTTAGAAAGAAATTCCTCAGACAACTAAAATTGATTTGAACGAATTTTTATGTTAAAGATCGGACAATATCTGATTAGATAGATAGAATATTAAGCGATAAATAAAAACTTAGACTTGTGTGCTATAAAGCATGAATGAATGTAAATCACACATTTTTTTTATTTTTTTTTTTTTTCAAATTTATATAGAAGATAATTATGAAAATCGAGCCGTTGATGATGATGGCAATCATGATGATTTTAAGATATTTATTTTATAAGCTTCCTTGTTTGTTTATAAAAAAATACATATACGGCAACAACAACAACCACATGTTTATCATCAACAACATTTGCAACTCCATCAGTAACATCATCAACATGTTGCAACAACTCGGCAGTAGAAAAAAAAATAATGCGTTGATTTCTTTCTTTTCTTGGTTTCATTTTCTCTGGCCCGTTGTTAAATGTACGAGTACATATTATTTGTTTGTTTGTCTTGTCATAATAAATTTCTATCTAAAATGTAAATTAGTTACTTGTTGCATTCAACACATTGCAATCAATACGTACATTTATGAATAAATATAGACAACTTGCTGTATTTATTTCTTTATTTTTCTCTTTTAATAATTCAAATAAAAATCTAATGTCTGTTAGAGTTTGCAGACGATGGCCAACATAGAAGGTCATTAACTAAGCGTTACTTTTATAGAAATTGTTGTTATTGTATGTTTTTTGTTTCTATTTTTTATTTTGTTTGCAACATGTCTGCATGTTGAAAAAAATTTCCATTGTTGGGGTTTTTAAACAAATATAAGTTAATTGCACAGATCAATGGTCATAATTTTAACAAATATTAAAATGGCCATATAATAATTTTCAAGACTCTCCCCACTTTGTGTCTCGCTTATTTGGTCATCATTTCGATAAGTCATTTGTTGAGTTATTGGCGATTGTATGAGAAACCGTGGTGAGTTGATATTGTAGTGGTTATACAATTCTAATAACAATTATGATTTATACTATTTGCAGTATTACCACGACAGACAGACGATTTGTTTTTTTTTTTTTTTGTTTTGCCTCCTCTTCGTTATAAATTAATTTATTTATTTATTCAGTTTTTTTTTGCATCTTATACTTAAAGCATTTCATAATCTTTAGTTTTTCTAAAGCCAAGATAAATTATGTGATGAGTTTTCTTTAAAATTACACAAGGAAAAATAATATTTTGAAACACTAATATTTTACTACTAACGGTAACAATACAAAAACAAATTTGCTTATCAATGATGCCAACTATTTTAAATTAAATAAATAATGTTTACGACGAAGTCATCTCTTCTAACTTACGTCGTAACAGGCCTGACGAATTTGTTTCGTAAGGAGAACCCTTTTCGGTGTTGTGTTCTTATTGGAACATCATTCTCAGAACTTTTGTTTGTCTGCCATCAACTGAAATTATCATAGAAAAGAACACGATTTCCCCATACAAGAGAGCAGTGAAGCATTTGTGTTCTTGCGCGCACAAATCAATAGATTATCAATTCAAAGCATCCATTTTCATTAATACCAACAGTTTTTAAATCAAGAAAATACCATAACAAAATAATTTGCATTAAAAATTACAAAACTCCAGACAATTATGTATAACAATTTTACAAAGAATTATCTATAGTCCAGTAACCAAAAGGCCAAGTGTTTTATATAATTTTAAATGTTACAAAAAAAAACTTCTACGTATTTTGATTCGCCAGCATTTTGCGTTCAGTGTATTACGAGTATAAAATGTATTACCATATGTACTTTTAAATTCATGTCTAGAGTTTGTATGACTCTTCCTCCTCTTTGCTAATAATCTCAAGAGTATAAAAATGCGTATCTTTTTCTACAATATTTTTGCATACGAATACAATACTTTGAATAATTATGTTAGATTTCAAATACTGATAAACATTTTGTTGATTTTAATTTGAAATACGGCTCTGTCATCAATTATAATGATTAATGGACAATTTAAACTTTATTCTTCTTTTTTCATTTGCGCGCTCCCTACAATGTCAAGAACTTTTCTTTAACAGAACAAACAAAATATATACACATGTACCTACATATATATGTATATACTCGTACATACATATGTACATACATATGTTTATATGTTTGTAAATTGAAATTAAATAAATGAAAGTGAATTGAATTTTATTCGCTTTTTTTAATTTTTTAACTAATATATTTATTTTTCGTTCTGTTTCTTTCTAGGTAAGTTAAACAAGTTTGTTATATCCCTCCCCCAATAACATTATGTGTGCCTACACAGTAAGTTTTAAAAACAACACAAATATTTTGTGAAACAAATTTATTTTTGCTAATTTTCATCATATACATACATACATATTATTTCATCATATTTGTATTACTTTTTCCAAATACATTGTAAAATGTTTAATAAACACAAACAAAAATCAACACAATATAGACTTGTTGTACAAATACAAATAATAATATAAAATTACAAACAAAAATAAGAAAAATGTTCGAATCGAATGTAAAATTTGTATTATGAGTTGGCGTCACTGTCGAAAATTTCGTTGTTCAACGAATTTTTTATCGAACACAAATTTGCTGTCGATGGTGTTTAAAACTGTGCAAAATTTATTAAAAATGTATTTTTTTTTTTTTTGTTTTGGTAAACCAAATACTACTTGTAAATTACTTTTGTTAATATCCTGCAGGTCTAAGGTCCTAAGTACAAAACAGCAATTGGAGAATCTCGTTTCTCTCATGGTGGAAGATCAGAAAAACTATTGCCAATTTTAATATGCTTGGGATTATTCTGCCCTTTGAGCATTGTTGCAGCAGTTCATCAGTAATGGACAGCAAGTCCACAAACGCCTCTTTACAGAGTCGAACATTTTTAATAAATCTGTAAATTAAATCATTAAATAATATACTCAAGTGTTGGAATCCATTTCCAAAATGTTGAAAGTATCCTTCAGCCTTATGCTGCTTCTGGCCAGTTCTAGTAAGGATTCATCTTCATCAGACGAATCATCAAACCATAATTCCGTGGTGGTCATTTTTAATTTAATTTATTTTTCTTTAAGAGTTTGTAAACAAATATAGCGCCAGCTGATAGAAATGTACTATTGTGAATAACCCAAAAAGAGTGTTTTTCACAATAGCGTTTTTTCATCGAATGTGCACCATAATACAAAATGAAAATTTGTTCGATAAGCATTTTCGACTACAGTCGAAAATCGAATGTTGCTCATAATAGGCACCTAAAATGTGTACAAAATAATGCTTGTATTAAATATGTCAATAACCTCAATTTACCCCCAATACATTGGCATCATTGTTTGCAACATTGCTGCCAATATGTTCACATTTAATGTTGTTAATTTGCAATTGCCAGACACACGTACGCACGCACGCACCTGAAAATGAATCTTTTCGCTTTAATAAAATTTGAGAAAACTATTTCATAATATACTCGTATATTAATATATTTGCTATAAACAGATTTGTTTTTTCTTTTAGAGTTCTTCAATTACAATTGTTCTCAATTCTTAACGCTGCACGTTTTTCTTACGAAAATCATTTAATATGAGAATTTAAAGAATTTTTGAATATGCGTAAATCTACTTTTAAAATAATAAAAGGTTTTGATTTTGCAGTGTGTAAATAAATTTTAGCATTATTATTACATACTCGTACATAAAGTGGCAATTGAGGCATTGAGTGGTATGTGTTTTCAAATAAAAAATAAACATCGTGTATAATATGGAAAGAAAATAAAAAAATGTGTTCTAATTTGCGTATCGTCTCTACTAATTTCTTAACTAATGTCAAGGTGAATAAACCCTCCGTCTTGACGTCTTGTTTACACAACGAACAATTCTTTGTACTCTTACGAATTTGTTTCGTGTGAACAACTCTTGTCGTACTTATGTTTGCACAACGACGCCATCAAATGTTATTTTCACCATTTTAAAAGTTATGAACCTAAACATCGTCACATTTTTCCCTAACAGAAAAATATGTAAAATTGTGTATTGCTAATTCTGGCGACATTCAAATCTATTCAAATCAGTTAACATTGATATTCCACAGGATGTCAGATTGGCAGATTTCAATGTAAAATTGCCGAATTACTTTATTATTAATTAATTTATGCTTTTAAAGCTCTGTCAATAGAAACATTATTGTAAATACTGATTTTTACCTAAAAATGTTATCTTTGTTTTAATGTTATTCTAAACCATTATTTTCTTTTCCAAAAAATATAAAATCACCCCTATCGTGAATTAAAATTTCACATGAAATTTGTTCCCTTTTCACATTTTTCCTATTAAAATTCAATGTTAAAAAAATAAAAGGGAATAAATTTCATGTGGAATTTTTATTCACGATAGGCGTGAATAACTTTCAGTTGTTATAATTTTATTGTTATTATCGATAACAAAAACTTCCTTATTTTGTATAAGTCCCCGAAATATTTCCCCAAACGAAATTTACTGCCCCCAAATTAACAGCTTTTCTAAATTCTACAAATATGTTTTCATGGTACATATTTACTATGTTAATTTCATTTTTTATATGGTTTAGATTTTTTATTAATTTTTGCCTTTTATGGCTTAATTAAGAGCAAGCACATGTTACTTTTGTTACTGTATCAAACTTAAAACCATTTAACCAATAAAAATAATAACGGAAAAGGTTTTATGGCGAATATTGCCATTTTTATGGCAACTATAAGTAATGTAAACAATTAATTTATGATCGCCAAACTTGTCCCACACAGAGTTTTTATGGCCTTAATATAAATAATTATATATACATGTACTCTTTAGGCAAATCGACAAGAGTTTTAGTAAATATTAAATGACTTTGTCATAATAAAACTTTGAATATGATAAATATCTCATTAAAAGTTTTATCACCCGCTACTGTTTTGTCTGCTGTCAATTTATGGGGAATACTTGTGTTGTTGTTAAAAAAAAAAATGTTGACCAATTAGTGATTATGTTGAATTTTCTGCACATCTGTTGTTGGTTAAAAAAAAATATGTTTTGTTTTTTAAATTTTTATGGATTTGTATAATTAAAATGACATATTAGAAAATAGACTATTAAAAATGTCTACAATTTCCGACTTTTAATTTAAATTCTTTGACATAGATTTTAGTGACAACCACGGACAATAAAAAAAAAAACACATGTTCCCTATGTTTGTCATTCGTATGTGAATGAATAATTGTGAGTTTTGGCATCATTTTGAATTTAAATTGGTTTGAATTTTTAACAAGTTTTTTATGTAAAACAAGAAATTTTATTTAATAGATTTATTTTCTTAAGAAATTCCACAAATAATAACAAATCGCCACAACAAGTTAGAAGAACATCCTTAACAAATTTTTATAAAAAAAAGTATACGATTATAATGTTCAAAATTTATTTATTTAATAGTTATTAAATAAATAAATTTTGCTGTTTACACGAGTTTGAAGCATTTTGAAGAGCAATTTTGAAGAAAATTTCAATCGTGTAAATCTGGCTTTAGTTTTCGATTGCATTAGAAATTACATCATTTGTATGCTAAACTTTTAAACAAGCTTTGACATGAATTTTAAAGGTACAATAAAAACATTACATTCAGAGCGTGTCTAGCTTTAATATCCATTAAAAGTATTCTATTCTATTCAAATTTGTAGCCATGATAAATTGACAACATATTAAAAGTATTTAGCCCCAGTCAGCAAAACAACCAACCAACCAACCAGCCAGTCAACCACTAGCGTGGTAAATGCACAACACCTACACGTAACAAAGTTACGTTATGTATCGTAGATGACCGTTTTATCAGATGTGTTAAATTGTGCAAAATTGGTAGTAGTAACATCATATTTACAATAAATTACAATTATTTGTGCCATAAAACAAATGATATGCATGTAGATCAAAAGATTAAATCAGAGGTTAAGTTGTTTAACCCTTATAAATCGGTCTGTTTTCAAATATGTTACTCTTGTGTTTAAATTATGTTTTAAATATGTAAATATTTTTGGCCTACATAGGCTTTTCGATTACAATTAATACATAAATAAAAATAAAAAAATTAAAAAATAAAAGTAAGAAAATATATTAAACAAAACAAGTAAGAAAGTCATGTCGGTCAGCCCGACCATATACATACATACATGCATTTACATATATACATCAGAGATCAGTTACGAGTACTGAAAAAGTGAGTATACTTGAATCATGACTTATAATTTGTTATACTTATACCTACTCATACTTGTCTCAATATCATCAAACCACTAATCATCTTTAAAGTTTGAAGTACTCATTATATTCATACTTAATCTCATGTATGATGTTGTTTATTTAGACTCTCCTTAACTCAATGTACGTAGACGATAAAAAAATAAGTATGACTCGCATACACTCATACGAGTGTCGTTAATTTTTACAGCCCGCTTATAAAAATTATATAAAATAATAAATTTTATATTTTCCCCAATATGTTTTCCTATAAACTTACTTGTATGTTTTTATATTTCTTTTTTACTTATTTTGTATAAATACCTAACGGATTTAGATGAAATTTTTTTTCAATGACTTAACTGAGTTGAATACTTTATGAGTATGTGAGTATTTTCCTTAAAATGTAAATCTAAATACCATTGTTTATGAATCAAACATATTGGGAATGGTATGAGCTCGAAGTCGGCGTAGTACTCATACTTATATCCACTTGCATTTATAAGTCAACGTTGTTGTGAGTTTGAGTAACTCAGAGTAGTTAAATTGCAATGATGTACAACCAATTATATTTAAAATGTTATGAGTAGTTGTGGATCGTAAAAAAACGATTCATTGCCGATCTCTGATATACATCGTACATATGTAATACCCAACACCCAGTATATGTGTAAAAAGCGTTTTTCAAAAATGAACGCTATAGGGAAGATAGGATCTATTATGACTTCTGTCCATGTACATATTTTTATACCCTTCACCTTAATGAGAAAGGTAAATATAAGTTTGTCATTCCGTTTGTAATTTACACAATATCATTTTCCGACCCTATAAAGTATACATATTCTGGATCCTCATAGATAGCGGAGTCTAGAAGTCCCCAGATATCTTCGGGATCCAAATCTTCAATAATTCTGTCAGACATGCTTTCGAGAAGTTTGCTATTTAAAATCAGCAAAATCCGTCCATAAATAACGGAGATATGAGCAAAAATCCGAGACAACCTCTGAAAATTTCATCAAAAAAACTAAGTGTATTAATATTGTTACGAACAACTTTATCAACAGATGGCGCGTTTATCGACATACAACTTGTTTCGCATTTGTATTAGTTTTGATTTATAAACATTATTTTTATAAACTGTTATAAACATAGCAATATGGCACAATTAAGTTTTAACGACTTTGGCTGAATATTCTAGTCACGAACATTCTAGTATCTTCTGGCGTTTTCTTTTCTGGCAAAAATGTTACACGTTTTTCCCATTTCGCATCTTTTTTAATTTGTTTGTGTTCTTTTCTGAAAAAATGCCGACACTGTTATAGTGTAGTGTGTTCTTTTATATTAATGTCACACTATAAATTAAAAAAATGGTGCACCTTTCACACTCTGTATTTTTAGAGGGGGAGAATCGCACGATAAAACAGCTAACCAGTGATGCCAACTTTTGAGACTCAAAACGCGTAAACATTTTTGAAAAAAGGGCTAAATGAAAAAAAATTCATATAAAACCACATCCAATTTTCTTTTTTTCGCGTTTTGAGATACTAAAATCCGGCTAAAGCTAGTCTGAAAAGGGCTAAGTTGACATCGCTGTAGCTGACATTTGTTTTGTTTGTGTTAAGAACCAAAAAAAAATTTTTCAAAATGGAAAATATTACTACTTTTTTATGTGCTGAAAAAATTTTGGATGACTTGTTGGATTCATCTTCATCATCTGATGATGAAAAAATATTTTATATGATTATGGAAAGAAATCCACAACCGCGAGTGAAAGGCTTTGTAGAGAACGTAATTAATGAATACTCTGAAGTTGATGTATGTCAAATTGCATAGGACAATATCTCCTACTTCTTATATATGTAATGTATGTTTATATATGTATATAATTTTTATAGTTTAAGAAGAATTTGCGTATTAGTCGGGAAGGTGCCATTGGTCTTTTTGATAAATATTCATTGTCTTATTTCAAGCGATCTTACCAGGGAGTTATCTGCTTCTTCTTTTTTAACAAAAAAAAACAAAAACAGCTGTACATGAAAAAAAAGTGTTACACTGTTGTAATTTTATGTTCTATTCTGACCATTAAAAATGCGACATCTTTAAAATGTGGGGTAAACATTATAAAAATGTACATAATAAAGGTGTAACATTTTATTTCAGAAAAGAAAACACCATTAGTTTCGAACCTTCCAGAAATTATGATTGCTGTATAAATATACTAACACGGCCAACCAAATGAATCAGTTTATTGTTAGTCATTGTTGTGTAAACACCAAAGTGTTTGAAAACTTTAAGTTTGTTCTTAAACCGTAATATAAGTGTGTAAAAAGACAGTGGTTAAATAAATAAAGACTCGTTATATTTTCTTCAAACTACATGACGCTTTTATTTTGTAATTAAAAAGAATCCGGTTTAGTTAAAGGAAATAAAACACCGTTTTAAAAGGTAAAAAAGTAACAATATAATATATATATATATATATATATGTATGTATATGTATAATATAATTATGCATCCACAACAAAGGTGAACGGTATATAAGATTCGGCATAGCCGAATATAGCACTCTTACTTGTTTGTATTAAAATTTATAACGGTATAAAAACGTTTAAAAGATTTATGCACGTTAGTGATTTTCAGAAGTGGATACCAACATTTTTCAAAGACTAATGGTGGTTTAAGTGATTTTTGGAAGTGAGCCCTACTTGGCTGCCATCTATGACTAATTATAGACCGATCATCATAAAATTTTTGAATGATTTGTGTATATACGAAACATACATATTTGTGTTGAATATTATTTGGATACCAGCATTTTTAAAAAAATTATGCTCTTTAAAATGATTTTCGGAAGTGGACTTAAATTGACCAATCTGCACAAAATTAGTAGATGTGATTAGGCTTTGCGTACTTACTTATTTTGGGAGGAATTTTGAATGGGGGCTAGGAGAAATAATTGACCAATTTGCACTAATTTCAATCCCAACCGTCCTTGGACAAAATATTATCGAAATATTTCCAAAATTCTGCGTATTCTGCACACAAGCTTCACATGGACAGACAGCCAGCCGGACGGGCATCGTTAAAGGATTGATGTTTGACTGTGGGCTAGCGGGCGCCGCAGTGGTGCAGAGGGTCAGAACGTAAAGAATTCTGATGAGAGAAAGTGGTGTTTCTCGAAACATATGTAAATTCAACCAACAACCCAGGTTCGAATCCTAAGCCAAGAAAAATTATCAACAAATTTTTAATAATAATTTTCATGTAACAATTCCTACCTTCAGTAAAAATAATTTAATGTAAATTAAATTTAATGAACTCGAGCCTAAATAAAGAAATATCAAAGACTCCTTAATTTTCTTTAACAGTTTATTACGAGAATCAGTATTTAAAGGATTAGAACTTCATTCAAATCTGTATCAATATAGACTTACTTACATATTGGGGTCTACAGTTGAAAACAAAAGTTTAATATAAAACTTTACTTTTGCAATTAATAATTTCACACTTCCAATTTAATGGGTTAATTGCTCGAAAACTAAAACAGAAAACGTGCCGTCTCTTGGCAAAGGTGTCAATAATTGTTATTATTCATGCAACATTTAACAACACTATTAAGTGGCGTTAAAATAACAAACCAACCAGTTAATAACACAACCACTCAGCCTTTAACTTCCACGCTTGACTTTAAATGGTCTGGCACTAAATACAGCTTGATTGTATAAAGAAATAATACAACAGAAAACAAAACAAAAACACTAAAAATAAATGCACTAATGTTTATTAAAAATATTTAAGCTTTTATTCGTACAAAAAAGAGATATTTCCACGTATTTCGCTAAACACACTCAACCAACTACCGCCTGTCAGTTGCTAGACAGGGGAAAAAATGTGAATTATGAGTTTAAGCGCCATAGGCTGGAGTTTTTTTTTTTAATTTCTAAAACTATTTTTAACTATTTCAGTATTTGCCATTGTTAGCTTGTTATTCAGCTGATTTTTCAACAAAAGTTAAGTGCGAGTTTCAAATGCAGGCAATAACAATAGGATTTAAGTATTTAAGCCGCTTTGAAATGACAAGACGTTGAAAAGTGTATTTTATATCAAAATTTTGACAATAGTTCAAAATTGTTTGTTTTCAAATACATAATTGTTTGTTAGTTGTTATAAAAAGTAATCAGGCCGGCTTATATTGTGGTTAAAAACCTGCTTGATTTTAATTGTTTTAGTTTATTGTAGGCTTGTGACAAAAAAAGAAAACCATCTTTCAAATACTTTCTATAAAATATCCAAACAGATTTGTTAGTGAACAAACCTAATAACTAGTAATTCTCACATTTTATGTTCAAAACTAAACTTTTGCTCTAGCTCGCAAATATCTGTTTGCTTGTCTAATTGTTAGTCCGTCCGTTCTAAAACTCCTTGTCTGTCTGAGTGGTTTTTTTAACCAATAATGTAGGCGTTTTTCTCAACAACAACTACGAGAAAAAAGAAGAAAAAAACAAAAAACTTTGAAAAACAAAACTTTATTTGTAGTTTTCGTAAAATGTATGTCAGTTTAATTAAGTTGAACATCAACTTCAATTTGGCACGATCATGGCTAAATTATATTAAATATTTGTATTGCATCAAGACTGTTGGTTGAAATTAAGAAAAACAAGTCAAAAATCTAAAAGCAACCAACACATTCAGTTGAGTTGTTGTTCCCAGACTACAAGTTCAGTGCTAAGGTTTCACTAAACAAAATCCATGACAAAAAAATGTATTTTTTTATGTTTTTTATTTAATTAAAATTGTCAACATGCAGATAGACACCGTCATAAAACTGAACCTAAAAACTAAATGGTCAATTGGACAAGAGTTGCTATAAAACACAGACCTTTTTAAAAATAACAATATGTTTTTTTTTTATTGATTAAACAGAAGATGTTCGAAAATTAACAAAAATGTTAATAAAAATACTTAAATGGATTTTTAGGTTGGCTACGCCTTAAAATTGTGAAATAATTATTGAAATTCCGGAAATGTTGAAAAGTAACTTTACAAAATACATGCAAACAAGTTCCTAGTTCGTAACACTTTTCTGATACATACGTATGTATGAATGTATGTATGTAGGTTTGCCTGCTAGTTTACTATTTGCCAATATTTTCTTTAGCCTTTGTAACGCAAATTTCAATTGCTGGCAAAAATAGTAAAACCACAAACCATAATTGACACTTGAATGATTTTTCCAGTATCCAAAAAATTCTAACTAAACTTTTTAATTTGCTCCATAGCACAGTGGTTCAGTACTAGGACATAATGGTCAAATGACGATGATCGATTTGTTCACCGTTAGTTCGCTCTAATACTCACAGCTAGTGGTAATACTAAAACATTCAAAAAGATTTGCAAACAATTGTTTTTTACATTTACTTTTGTGCATCGGAAATGAACAAATCAAAACAACTTTTCTTATGTTTTTCAGCAGTTATCTCCTCTGCATTTATGGATAGGATTTTTTGAATATTTTATACATTTATCTTGCCAATTAGATTTTAAAAAGTGGCAACGGATGAAAAGGAGCTTCTTGCACAGAAAAAACTATATGTTCAGCAGCACTTTAGGACACGATTAAGTTTAATTGTCGACAAAGCTCAAAGTGACGGAAGTGGGCATCCAATGACGGACACAGTAAGAACTTTTTTTGAATTCAGCTACATCAGCTGAAATAACTGAGATTACTCGTTCGGAACCGTACGAATGCTTATTAGTACGTATCCATGGTATAATTTGCCTGCTTCAGTTCATAAAGTGTTAATTCATGGATCGGAAGTAGTTGAACACTGTCTAGTTTCCATAGGCTTCTTCAGATAAGCCGCTGAATCTTGTAATAAATTATTTAAGCAATTCAGACGAGACAACACGCGAAAAATGTCTCGTATTGCCACTAACACTGATATTTTGCATAGACTTTTTATAAATTCCGACCCGTTGATTTCTTCTTTACGTAAATTACCACAAAAGAAGAAGAAAATAAGAAGAGGCTTTACGTATGTTAAGTTTTTGAAAATAATGTACAAATGTTGTATGTATTCAATTGCCGTTATAAAATTTATTATTTTTTCTTTAATTAATAACTAACATTTTTGTGTAAATGAATTATTATAATATTATATTTAAAGGCTTTTTTAAATCTTATTTTACCCTAATTGGCCCATAAATAACGTAAACATAAATATTCATATTAATTCTGATGTCTATAACTGAGTAAATTACGTATGACCGCCTTCCTTAGAAACTTGAACCACTGTGCATAGGGTTGAAAGTTTTGCCTAAAAAATAATTTCAAGCAAATTTGGAAAACTTTTTAAAAAACATTTTTAAAAATTCGTAATAATTAATAACGACCAAAAATAATGTGATTCTTGTTTTATTCACATGCGTACTATATATTGAATTAATTACTCCACCACAATTTCAATATGACCTTTCAATAATGTTGGGGTCTAATCAATTTTATATCCACAGATACATATTTAATAAAAAAAACTCCTCCAGAATTTCAATGCATACATTTTCTTTACAATTTCTCGAGGTGTTACCAACTTCCTCTAGAAAATTATGCAAATTATGTTAATGACTTTTACTGTTAAAGAAATTCATATATCAAAGAAAATTAAAGAAGGAAAAAACTATGCACAGGAATGTTACCAAATTATAAATACTCGTACATTCTATTCCGCCAAGAAAATGCATGCCACTAATGACATTTAGTTAAAGTTAAGAGCGCAACTAATTGAAAAATTTCATCTAAACCGACACCAACCATCCAATCCAGCCCACCCACTTGGAAAGAGTGGAGCAATTGAGTGAAGCATGATGATCTGAACTAACTTGAGAAGCATGAAATCGCACCAACAATATGAATTTACTTTAAAAAACACACATAATAATTATTCATGCTAAGTTGAAAAACGAAGAAACGAAAAAATAAAAACAAACAATCCTTATGATTTCTGACATAAAGACAGACTGAGTGATGAGTTTTTGCACACTTTACGGGAGGCATTTTGCAAAATGCACGTACTTTTCCAACTTCCTTATTAGACAGCTATTGTTGTTTTCTTTTTACCAAGATAAATGCTAAAAATAAAAATATGTTAAGGCCAAAGAAAATCAAGAAAAAGGGCTTTTAATGCTAATGAAATTAGGCAGCCGTGTTGAATTTAAGAATTTTATCATACGAGTATTTTCCACAATTTTATAAAATTTGCATTTTTTATCTTTCATTAGCTTTTAGTTAAATAAACTTTTTATTTGTATTTAAATAATTATAGTCTATTCTAATGAGTGTCATCAAGGTTAAAAAGTTTTTTTTTTATTAAATAATTTTTCTTTATTATTTTGTAAAATTGTGGGGGTGTTTGTTTATTTCATTTGTTTATGTTCGTGTTGATAAAACGATTTTTTTTTTAACTTTATGCTTTTGGCGTTAAAGCTAATGATGAGTGTTTAGTTTTAATATTTGTTTGTTTGTTTATTGTTATTGTTATTATTATGTAAATTATGTTATTAAAATGAGTTGATATGTAAAAAATTAAGTGAAGACAAGTAAAAGCAAATCTTGTTTAAAATATGTACAGGGTGGCGCAAAAGTAATCCTCGTATCAGAAAATGCTATAAATTTTGCGAGGCCCCTAATGTCAGTTCTGTTTTGACATTTGTGTAGTAAACACATGCGAAATACACGTTAATAAACAATGTTACGCTACACTGCTCCAGAACGCGGAATATTGCAGAGCTGACATTAGGGGTCAATCTCAAAATTTATAGCATTTTCCTGATAGGAGGATTACTTTTGCGCCACCCGTTATATATAAAAAAAAGTGTAGACAAAAGTTATGCAATTTCTTTGTTAGAAAATACTTAGTAAGTACAAATGTGTTTGATGACTGTGTGGATTTGGTTGTGTATTTCTGTTTCATTCATTTTTATACATTAAACTACCATTTCCAAATGGTCAACTCACGATTTTGTTTATAAAGTTAACAAGATACAAAGTGTGTTGTTTGTTATCTTGGCAGCTACAAAAGTTGGGGTAATCACAGATAGTTATAGCGTGATTTAAAACAAATAATTCAGAGCGTTACATTAAGCCATGGCGAATCTTAGACATCCTTCAGCGTAATAGTAAAAACAAATATTGTGTAAAATAATAAACAATTTTGTCAAATATCTCCGGAGATTCAACAATTAAAGAGTCTTCGTTAAAAGCTTGTTTTTTTTTTTTTTTTGGCTATACACATGAAAAGTGTTGCTAAAACTAATCAGTTACTTATAATTATGCACCGATTTGAATAATTCTTCAACACAGACTACGTATTCAAGAAGTATTTTTAAAAGATTTTATTGTTTCTATTTATTTAAGTTATCATGGAGCTGCCAAAAGTTAAGTTTTGTTTGTATACCCTTAATGCAGGCACCGTGGCGCTACACTAATTTATAGTTTTCATTGAAGAAAAAACAAAATAATGTTTAAGATTTCATTATGTCAAAATGTCTACTTTAAAACTTAATGTAATAATACAAAAAAAAAAACTCTAAGCAGCCGCATAACTTGTGCATACTACATCACTGAGATACATTGAGATAAACCAAGCAAACAAACAAAGATTTAAAAAAGAAATAATAAAGTAAAATCGTATTGAATTTCAAATTATAAACACAATTACCACAGTAACCAACCAACCAGCCAGGCAGCGTTTTTGAGAGGCGTGGTATTAAAGAAAAAAAAAAATCGCCAAAATGATTGCGTGAGTTTTTTCAGACAACCTTGTTTACCACTGACGAACTGACTGGTCTTGTATTCAAATATTGTAGAAATTTTCAAGAACTTTTTGTTCTCCTAAAGTATTTTTTTTTTGTTGCTCTCCAGTCATTTATTGAATTTGCTAACATGAAATGAAATTAACAATTTGTAACAACATGGTAACATGGTAAAAAAATAAAAAAAATTCAAAATTATTTGAATATTTGCATAACTTTGTAGCAACATAGACATGGTTGCATTCAGTTGACACAACATGCAATTTAATTTAATTTTTTTCTAACAAACTCTTGCTCTCTGTTTGTTTAAATAAAATTAAAAATTATTTTATGTTTTTTATTTTCTTAAATATCTACGATTAATGTTGGGTAATTAATTGTATGTGGCATTAAAACTAAGGGTGTTTTCTTTTCTGAAATAAAATGGTACACCTTTATTATGTACATTTTTTTAATGTTTACCCCACATTTTAAAGATATCGCATTTTTAATGGTCAGAATAGAACATAAAATCACAACAGTGTAACACTTTTTTTCATGTACAGCTGTTTTTGTTTTTTTTTTTTGTTAAAAAAGAAGAAGCAGATAACTCCCTGGTAAGATCGCTTGAAATAAGACAATGAATATCTCAAAAAGACCAATGGCACCTTCCCGACTAATACGCAAATTCTTCTTAAACTATAAAAATTATATTGTCCTATGAAATTTGACATACATCAACTTCAGAGTATTCATTAATTACGTTCTTTACCAAGCCTTTCACTCACGGTTGTGGATTTCTTTCCATAATCATATCAAATATTTCATCATCATCAGATGATGAAGATGAATCCAACAGGTCATCCAAAATTTGTTCAGCACATAAAAAAGTAGTAATATTTTCTATTTTGTTTCTTAACACAAATACACATTCATAAACAAAACAAATGTCAGCTGTTTTATCGTGCGATTCTTCCCCTCTAAAAATACAGAGTGTGAAAGGTGCGACATTTTTTAAATTTATAGTGTGACATTTATAGAAAAGAACACACTACACTTTAGCAGTGTTGGCATTTTTTCAGAAAAGAACACAAAAAAATTAAAAAAGGTGCGAAATGGGAAAAACGTGTAACATTTTTGCCAGAAAAGAAAACGCTATAATAATGTGCAATATTAAAGGTGGAACATTTTTCAAAGTCAACCTTGTTGTTTTGTCAAAAAAATCATAACAAACTAAAAAAACACTGATTTGGAAGATTTCAAATGTTTGTGAAATAAGATTAAAGAAGTTGAAGCAACTGTAAATTAATTAGGCTGTAAATTAAGACCCAATACTTGATCTTTATGTGTAACTGACAATTAAGCAATCGTAGTTATTGTAATTTTGAGAAATATTTGGGAACACTTTTGCTATTAGTTCTTCTTTAGACGTTGTAAATTGATAAAAGCCCATTGGAAATGAAATCTGGCTTGTGGTAGAGTCAGTGAAAACACGTGCCTTCATTGATCATTTTGAAGAGCAACTCTCATATTTTCTGTTAATTTGAGAGTTTTGACTTTTTTCCATAAAAATGATAACTTCAAGCAAGCGTTAATTTCAATAGCAGGTGTTGACCTTGAAATGACTGGCAGCGTTTGGCGAAAGTTTCTTTTTTTTTTTTTTTTTTTTTAATACATTTAATTTATTTATTGGATCTTCAGAAATGAAATGACAATAAGTTTTCGAATCTTAATACTAAAAGAAAATAATAAGTCCAGCCAGTGCTAGACAAAATATTATGATACTACAAAAAATTTATATCCACTGATCCAGTCATCTGTTTTGCGCTTGAGTTAAAGCAAGGGTATCCCTCCTTCTCAACCGAACATGGCCAGTAAAGTTAAGGATGTCTCGTGCAAGTGGGTTTGGATGGTGTTCAAGTTTGCTGACATATTTTGAGGCGTGTTTTGTAAATTCGACTTTCACCAAAGGAATGCCTAGATCTTTGTGGATTCGAGAATTTTTAACATACCATGGAGCTGCAGTAATTGTACGTAGAATCTTATTTTGACCCCTTTGAATTTTTTCAATGTTGGATGCTGAGGCAGTACCCCATAATTGAATTCCATAACACCAGATTTGGCGAAAGTATCCGGCCAATAAAACCATCAACCCTCCAAATATTTATTGATTATTTCGCAAGTCTCTTAATGTTCTGTTAAGTGCCTCTAATGCTCGTTTGGGAGCCATTGTACATTCATCCCAAACAATGTTTTGCAGTTTTTATGTACTTTTGCCATCGCTGATTGCTTCGAAATGTTACATGTTGGCTCATCTACAGTTTGCAAGTTTGCAAGAAAAATGAGAAGTGAAAATGATGCAGTAAAATTTAGTTCTTTGAGTTAACATAAAAGTATCTCATACTTCAAAAAATGAGAAGTGACAAGAAGGCTTTGATGCCAGTTCTTCAAAAAAATGTCTCTTATTAAGAAAAAGGAGAAGTAAAAATGAGGCAGTATATTAAAAACTTAAAATTTCCGAATTTTAAATATTTTTTTACAAACCAGCTCCTGAAAATTTAGAATAACACAAAACAGCCATACATAGATATATGTATAGGGTGATTCAAGTAGAGACACTTTTTCAATAGTCTTTTTTTTTTTGACAGATCACGTGTGAGTCGTGTCATGCTGTCATGTTATTATACCCTTCACCTTCATGAGAAGGGTATATAAGTTTGTCATTCGGTTTGTAATTTCATTCAATATCATTTTCCGACCCTATAAAGTATATATATTCTGGACCCTATAAAGCATATATATTCTGGATCCTTATAGATAGCGGAGTCGATTAAGCTATGCCCGTCTGTCGGTCTGTCTGTTGAAATCAATTTTCTAAAGTCCCCAGATATCTTCGGGATTCAAATCTTCAATAATTCTGTCAGAGATTCTTTCGAGAAGTTCGCTATTTAAAATCAGCAAAATCGGTTTAACCAGAGTTATGGACCAATATGTGAGACAACCTCTATAAAAATTTGATATTTTTTGTATATTTTATTGCAATATTTTGAAATATATTGCAGATAATACGATGAAATTTTGTATACGTTGTTTTTATGATAAAAGAGGAAAGTATGCGGAAAATAGTAAGAATCGGTACATGATTTCTTATAGCCCCCATACAAACATCTTCCCGATATATTGCTCAATTATACATAAATGCCTATAAAATTGGAATATCTAGACAAAATTCAGCAAAAATAAGTCTTATATAAAAAGAAATCGCAAAACGATTTTTTTTAGTTCGGTCCATGTTTGACCATAGACCCAAATAAATTCCACTTTCAAAATTCACTTAAATACGTATAAAACAGATATAAATAATGGTAAACGGCTAAAATTTGTTATAAATAATCAATACAGGTAAATAAATTGTTATACTAAATTTTATGGTAGTCGGCCCATGATTGGTCATAGCTCCCATACAAGGACCACTAAAACCGAATTGTTCTCCTTTTTTATACTCTGTTAAATTACACTCAAAATTAATATTATGAACATCAGACAAAATCTGTAAATTATGGTAAGAATTGGTAATTAAATCAATTCAAAATGGTGGAAATTAGACAAAATTTCAAAATATTTAACATAAATTATGTTGGTCGTAAAATTGTCTTTCAAACAATATATCAAATACTAATAAAATTTGCACTAAGACTGAATAGAAAACACAGAATAAGAATATTCTAGTCTAGTGTAGTTTTTGTATGTCTTATTACGTTTAGGTGGAGGGTATTTAAGATTCGGCACAGCCGAATATAGCACTCTTTTTTGTTTTATTTGCGTTTATGAACATTTAAATAAATAAAGACTCGTTATACACATTTTCTTCAAATTACTTGACGCTTTTATTTTGCAATTAAAAAGAATCCTGTTTATTTAAAGGAAATAAACAACCGTTTTTAAAAGGTAAAAACGTAACAATATTTTCTCACACATATGTATGTATGTATAAACTTAATATTAATAAATATAGGTAAAGTGTCCTTCAAATCCGAAATGTTATACTGACACTACAAGTTAAAAATACATATTTATATCGTAAACAAATTCCTTCAAAAATCATTAGCCTCCAATTTACTACTTTTTTTTTTCGATTGATTATTCAGTTATTTGATTAGAAATTTAAAATGATTAACTTATTAAAGTGATTTATTATAATTTGTATTAATAACTGAATTATAACAAGTTTTAAAACTAATTATTTTACAATTTCCTCATTAAAATCACTTAAATGCAACAAAAAATCCCGTTTTTCTTCCAACATGCGTTGCCAACTCAACGCTTGTAATGTAGAGAACATAAATTGCATGTTAGCAAATGACATTTAACATGCAACATTTCAATAAATTATCTTTGAATTAATAAATAAAATACATTTAAAGTGTCTGTGAATTCAAACACTGAATTTTAATGTTACATTTTATTAAGAAATTTGACCCACTAAAAAATAAATATATGAAAAAAAACTTAGGATCAAAAGTATTAAAACAAGCAAACAAACTGACAAACGAATAAAAATAAAATAAAGATTTTTTACAAAAACTCTGACAGGAGAATAAGTTCAATATTCTAATAAAGTTTCTAAATAAAATTCTTAACCAAAAACAAAAAAAAACTATCATATTTCATGATCAAATAACTTAATTTAATGGCCAGATCAAATGGCAAATACTACATGAAAACATAAACATAAATTTGTTTCATACAAAGTGAAATCATAAAATTTGTGACAAAAATCAAAAAAAAGTGTGTAAAACACACTTTATAAACTTAACAAATTTATGGGGAAAAATCTAAATACATTTGTTCGGTAGAATATATTTTATTTATGTGATTTAAATTTTATCTACACAGTGTGCTATTTTCTTCAAAATTATTATTACATATAATATGAAATAACAGCATGTAATCCATACATTTTCTGTTAATAGCTTTTATTAAATACATATCTGACATATTAATGCATTCATTAATAAAGATTTTTGTGTGAAATTAATTTAAAAAGAGTCATTTTCCAATTTATGTTCCAAAATATTGAAATTTAATGGCATGTCACATCAAGTCGCGACTTTCTCTATTATAAAATTATAATAATTAAAACAAAAAGTCTACTGTTTTTATTCAATACTAATAAAAAGCAAAAAATATTCATTAAACCCAAATTATTTATAAACTGTATTTATTATAACACTTTTATTAATAAACATAAATAATTATTAAGTTTGTCTCTGGGTTAATTTGGCCCTAAATTAAAAAACAAGTTTTACCGTCTTATTTGCATACAAAAAATTTTAAAAGTTTTTATGTTTTTATTGTTTTTGTTGATATTCATAAAATCGGTTCTGGTTGTATTTATCGTTTCCCATTTATTTAAAATATAATAAGTTTATTATTAAGTGGCTGAATGGTTACAAAATTTAATCATAATTTTTCTTTTTTTTTAATTTTTAATGATTGTATTGTATTGTGTTGTGTTTAAAAGCATATTTTCTTCGCCCTAAAACCCGATTAAATTCGTTTCAGCTTATTTATTTGTTTCAAAAACAATAGTTTCTTTTAACAATAAAAAAATTATTTTAAAATTTATTAATTTTTCCCCATGTGTCGTCTCAATTAAATAATTTTTGGAGTTTCTTGGGGGACACTTCACTTACGAGGAAATATGGAGGAAATATTTACAATTAACACAATATTTATTTGGGGGCAAATAAAGAAAAACAATGATGACCTGCATTTTCAGTAATCAAGAGTCATAAAGAACGTTGGGAGGGGGAGGGGGAAGGGAGCAACTAAAATCGTGGCAATTGCCATATAATTTAATGGACGGTGCTTAAAATGTGTTTTTAATTCTTTAAACGTTGATTTAGAAAACACAGGAACACAAGATTTTAAATAGGGACATCAACAACAACATGATCGAGAACGTAATAATCGAGTCAAAAGCGAATTAAACTTTTATTAAGTTGAACATACAAGGTGGCGCAAAAGTAATCCTCCTATCAGAAAATGATATAAATTTTGCGAGGCCCCTAATGTCAGTTATGTTTTGACATTTGTGTAGTAAACACGTTAATAAACAATGTCACGCTACACTGCTCCAGAACGCGGAATATTGCTGACAGAACTGACATTAGGGGCCTCGCAAAATTTATAGCATTTTCTGATAGGAGGATTACTTTTGCGCCACCTTGTACATATGTAAGTACGAGTATGTTTGCAATTGTAAAATGATATTGCTGACATAAACCTGTCACATGGAGGAGACCTTTAATAATATTTCGCAATAAATTTTAAGCAGTAATATTTTAACATAAACTGTCAAATTTTAATTTTTCTTTGCAATAACAAAACAAAAGTAAATATGTGTATTTTAAAAAAAAGATAAATTAAACAAAATAATGTTAAAAAATAAATATATTTTCTAATAAAACTAAGCAGTAACAAAAATAAACAACATGTATACATACGAGTATGCATATGTAAATATGTTCTCCACCCCTTTAACATAAATAAAAAGTTATTTCTTGTGTTAAGAAACACAAATTGAACTTCTGGACTTAAGAATAGAGTTGCATTTTTAGTTGTTTTTGATTTATTATGAAAAAATAAAAAATATGGGTAGAAAAATTTAATATTTTTGTCATTAAGAAAAGAACACGTCATTCATTTTAGAAAATGTTTGAATCTTTTGAATTTCTCACAAGTTTCTTCAGTTTTATTATACCTAGTACACCACTATCTCAATTAAATGTGACACTTATGTATATATACATTGTAATTTTACGACGGCACTAAATATGTCACAAGTACATATTGCGACTGTCAACCATTTCACATTTATTTTCCAACAATTCAAAACAAACAAACAAAGCTGGTACCTAAACGTTGGCAATATGTGGATTAGGTTGTCCCAAAAAAAAAAAATTTGGATTTTCTCAGAAGATCTTTCCTAATTTGGATACTCATTAGGTAAAGTTTTTTTGAGAATTTTATCAGATTTTTCAGAAGTGCTTTAGAGGTCGCGCGATCTGATTTTGTACCAAAAATCTAGCGTTTTTGACTTTTATTGAATTATTATTGAAAATTGCTAAAAAAAAATCGGTATTTTTCGGCTTCTGATTAAATATTCTTAAAGAAAATTTTCCGATCTTTAATTTTATGTGCATAAATAATAAGTTTCGTCAGGGATTTTCCACATTTTGATACATTATATAACAGTTTTTCGTAAATTTTCAGCAAATATGAAAAAAAATGCTTTATAACTTTTAAAATTTGTATGAAGACTAAAAAAACTAATGATGCAGTTTAAAAGATTATGAAGTTTTAAATAAATTAGCGAAAAAAAAATGAATTTTCTCTCACCGTTCTCGAGTTATACCATTTTAAAGCTTTGTACACATTGTATGAAATGTATAATACTATAAGGTGTGAACTAGGTTTGCATTGCTTTAAACTTTAAATAATTGGATTTAGAAAATGTAAATAAATTACCAACAAAAAAACAATATAAAAGCTTTTATGCTAGAGCCCTCTCGCAGTAATTAGCAGTCACTATATATATAAAATCTGAAGTTTTATTGCTCCGGTAAGTTGAAATTATAATAAAGTAGTCCAAGAAATATTGGGTAATATTTTTTTAAAATAGATATGCCTTTGTCGAATACAAGGAATGTGTGGTGTGTGGGCAAAATGATTGATGACCTTGATACTGCCAAACCGCCGACAAAAAAGCAAATACTGCAAAGATTTTTTAAATTGCATTTAGTGGAAAAGTGCACTATTTCCAAAAGCGCCAGAATAATAGCAAAGAGGAAATTTAACAGAAGACATGATTGAAAATAATCAAATTCAGTGTTTTATTACAAAAGCCAGCCTAACTTTTTTTGAAGCCTGCAACATTTCTACTGATTTTTTACAAACGGATCCAGAAAAATGGGAAAACAACAAATCATTTCAGGAAGCAAAACACAGAGTTCAACAATTGCAAGTTGTAAATGATGTCGCAGAACGTGGTGTGGCCTTGGCTAATAGTTATATTAATATCACAACTTCTGAAACAGACTTTCAGAGTTTACTGCAGGGGGTAGATCAGCATCGCAAGAACTATAATAAATGATTTATAACAATTCTATTTTTCTTTGTTTTTAATATAATTGTTATGTATGAGTGGTAAGTAACTATTATTTTATTTGTAAAAACATTTTCTAAATCCAATTATTTAAAGTTTAAAGCAATGCAAACCTAATTCACACCTTATAGTATTATACATTTCATACAATGTGCACAAATCTTTAAAAGGGTATAACTCGAGAACGGTGAGAGAAAATTCATTTTTTTTTTCGCTAATTTATTTAAAACTTCATAATCTTTTAAACTGCATCATTAGTTTTTTTAGTCTTTATACAAATTTTAAAAGTTATAACGCATTTTTTTTCATATTTGCTGAAAATTTACGAAAAACTGTTATATAATGTATTAAAATGTGGAAAATCCCTGACGAAACTTATTATTTATGCACTCAAAATTAAAGAACAGAAAATTTTCTTTAAGAATATTGACTCAAAAGCTGAAGAAATATCTATTTTTTACCAATTTTCAACCAAAATTCAAAAAAAGCCCAAAAAGGTCGATTTTTAGTACAAAATCAATTTGCGCGACCTCTAAACCACCTCCGAAAAATCGGAAAAAAATCTCAAAAATTCTTAGCCTTATGAGTATTCAAATTAAGAATGATCCCCAAATTTTTTTTTGGAATGGGACACCCTAATGTGGATATGTGTTATGGTAGACGGTCATGAGGATGATGTTGTTAATAATGGTTGACAAGTTAGTTCGGTAAGTTAGTTAGTTGGTGGTTTGTTTGCGTGGCTCTTGGTGGCATTAAGTGGCAAGTGTGAAATTAAAGGCTGTTTAAACTTGTGGAGTTTAAGGAAAATAAACTTGAGTAAGCTTGTCTTGTTTTTGTTTTCACTTCTTATAAATAAATAAATTTCAGTTATATTTATTGGGATTAAAAATAGCCTGAAATCAAACAAAATAATAATTTCATTAAAAAAACAATTTAAATGTAACATTTAAATATTTTATCTAAACTTTAAGACGGTTGGCTGCAAAAGATTTCACTTTCAGTAATAAATTTTGAAATTAATTTTTCCCTTATTTTTATTAGTATTGGCATAATACAATGAATCAAAGCCTTGTACTTGAAAATTAGGAACCAAACATAAAACCCCCTTTAAATTGGATGTCTTTTAAACAACGCCGCTTTTTGTTGTTTGTTGTGTGTGTGTTATTGTTGCATTGAAATAAGTAAAAAAAAACATACAAATTTTAATGTCTTGTTTACAACAAAAATGTGGTGATGCAACATGGCACGAGTTCATTCACTATGAGTGTCATACTCCTCTCGTATTCTGAAACTATTTTAAGAAATGTAAATTTCCTTTTTTGGCAGTACATATGTACTAGTACATATTTTGTTGTTGTACTATTAGTAAGCACATGTCAAAGATAATTTTGAACATCTGATTTTAAAGCCTACAAACCATGTTGTTAATTTCTATAAAAAAATATCTTAGAACGATCAATGGTAAACCAAAAGGTGGGGAGGGCGGAAAATACAAATAGTGTTTCAAGATCACACATATTATTTGTTATTTAACACATAAAATAAGGAATATAGTGGTTTTCCAATTTACGAGAACAAATGAAATAATATTTAGAACAACAAATCATTTTCGTTTCACTAAATTGTTTGTTAATTGTTTTTAAGTTTCTGGTAAAAAAAAAACAAAGGTCGTTAATACAATTATGTACATACGAGTACTCGTAATATTTACATACAACAATTTACTGTTTCTTTTTTTTTGCAGTTTTTTTTTTTTTTTGCATTTTCACTACGCTCTACTTACTGTGCACAGTAGCACGTGGATTTATTATTTAATTCTCTGTGCACACACAGCACTTTTGCTTGTATTTACAGTCAAACAGAAAAAATAGCTGTGCTAACGAACACAGAAACGAACCAGTGAACCATCCAATCAACCACCTACAACCTCTGCTCAAATCTATGCAAACAACAACAGTCCCTGATGACAAGTGATAACTCTCTATGACTTATCGTCAGACAAGTAAGTGTCATTTTGTTGATAGTGTCTGTCTGCCTAACGGCTTGTCTTGGTTGCATACATCTCTCGTTGACACAATATATTCATTCCTTCTTCCTCATGGATGTCAAGCTAAAAGAAACAATTTAAACTGCAAATAAGGTTTATGGTTAACTTTAGTTTTGTTTTCTCTCTACTAGTTATTTTAACGGGGTTTGAAACAGAAATGTCACATGTAAAGCATTTTTTCCAATGGGGAAGTATCCTCATACTATGTTTCCACGACGATTTGAATCACCTGTTTCGCTTTCTGAATCATGTTTATGAATCATGCTGTTTACATGACTAATAAACTTGGTTCGATTTGACAGTTGTTTTTAATAAACAAACAGAATTTACAATTTATGGAAAATAATTTTTTTTAATTGACAAAAAAAGTGAGTGGAAATTAGTTAGCTTATTTAAAAAAACATACATTCGTACGTATTTACTTTCTTTACTTCCAGCAACAAGAAAGTAATTTGCTTTGTTTACAATAATATTAAATTTTAACAGCTAGTGCAGATAAACTTGTGATAAAAATTAGAGAAAAGTGGAATTTTTCGTGCTTCGCAAGTAGATTCAATATGAATCTACTCGATTCACTCTTAAAATTTTGTATGGTAAAACAAGTTGTTTCGCTCATGATTGGGTTGTGAAGCATGAGTAGAGAACGAAGCATGTACCGTGGAAACATAGTATAAGAGCAATACGCTTTTTAACATCTTGGTAGAAATGTGGAAGTTGTCGCCAGAAAACATCCCATAATCGATAGAATTCAAAAATTCCACTTGAGTAGAGTCGGATTTTGTCTAAACTCATTCCATGGTATTATCAATAGCAAAGGAAGACACAACCTGTATTACGCGATTGTTCCAATGAAACTAATGATATTCACTCCAAGCTTTGAAGCACCGATACGTATTTAAATATTGATGTTTCCGAACGCTTTGCTAATATATAGCTGGGGTTTAATGAGAATAAAACCCCATGGCATTATCGGAAACGAGAAGACTGACAATTTGTTCAGGATGAGTTCACAAACTAATACCGTCACTCGTGAAAATACCCAATACTTCTTAAGGTTTAAGGATGAACTGTATTAGTGACCAATAAGCGAACATGTTAGAAACTAGCAATACTCTACAATCGGTGGAATTACCGATATCCTATAGGGAAACCAAAACTGAAAGATATTCTAAAATTAAGCCAGCACTAGGAAGACTGTTAATGTGGTAACTGGACGTACAGAGATCTGCCTCGAATTAGTTTAACCGATAATACAATTTGTAGATTAGTTGTGAGAAAGATAACGAAACATTTAGTCCAATCATCCAATTTTATGTAGGCAAATTTCCAAACCTGCAAAATCTTAGGTAATTTATTGAAATGAGGAACAAACTTTTTCAGATGTCATCTTAGACAAGGGTTGTTAAAATTCGTCAAGATTTACAATAGACCGTAAAATATTAACAAATAGTCTCACCATACTTGACACACGTGACAGCTTTAAAGTAAGTTTTTCTAAAGATTTTATACATATGTAAATACGTATGCATTAGGGAAGCCAAACGGGACTGGACTTTCAAATCCCGGTATTCGGGATTTTAAAAATGTAAATCCCGGGATGCCGGTATTTTTCTGGGTGCCGGGAGTTTTCATATTTCTTATTCAATATTTGATTTCATATCATTACAGACATTATAAGTTGTTGTGAGGCTTTTACATGTTTCAGTTAGATTAAGTATTTCATTGGTTTCGCAATCAACGTTTTTAATTCATTTCTAATGAAATTCACTCGTCAATTTTAGATTTTTTTTTTTCAAAAAAATTATCCTTGATTTCTGGTTTCACCAGTTCATCGCTTAATATGCAATCACTTTTTAAAAACAAATCACGTGATTCGGAATTTGTTAAATTGGCATCCCTAGTAGGTATGCATATAAAATTCTTTATAGGATTTCTGTCACATGTGACTGTGGTGTCATTCCCCTCCCCCTTTTTGCGATTAAGTACATTGTACATACGGGCATTGAAATTTTTTGCACAGCAATTAATTTCAAAACTCTTAACAATAAATTAACTCGTCGTTTGTCTATCTCGTTGAAAACTTGCATAAACATTGTCATTGTCTTATTACCGTAAAATAAAGACAGAAAAACTAATAAAATAGGTATCTACTTAATTTTTTAATTTATTTATTTCTAATACATTTGAGGAAGTACAAACTTAAAACAATAACAAAAAATTACCATTAAACCATTTTTAGTCAGCACAAAATAACAAACAACAAGAATCTAATTTCATTAAACTGCAAATTTAAATGGTACATACCTACATACATATGTACTTAAAAGCAGCAATGAAATAATGAACTTTTTTTTTAACTAAATGTTCTAAAGCCGGCAACAATTGAAAACATCAGCAACAGCAGCTAGCAAACATGCATAAATTTGTATTTGTATTCATACGTAAGTACCCTGCCAGCAATTGGAAGTTTCTTTCATCGTCCATCGTCAAAGACGTTACGTCTTACTCACTTCCAGATGTTAATTGGAAGATAACAATAACAATTTACATTGCAGTCGTCTTTTAATCATCCAGACGACGTTTGGAAGATTGTTTGTTGTTTGCAACACCAGCCGAAAATGACATGTCCCGTTATAAAAGAAATGAAAAGAATGCAAATAAGAAGTTTTCGACATCATCGAAATTAGTTTTATTTTGTCATTTGCTGTGGTCGGTCAGTGGTAAAGTGTGGTTTTGTTTAGTTATTGCTGTAGTTTTTACATATTTGTTATCCCATAGTCAATATGAGTGTATTATCTGTAAAGGCAAAAAAAAAATCAAAAGCAAAAGAGAGGCGGCTTCTTTAAGTTAAGCAGAAGTGACTTCTTGAAGTTACGCTGAAGTGACTTCTAGAAGTTACGCTGAAGTGACTTATTGAAGTTACTTCCGGGGGGTACAACTTCTCAATACGGAAGACACTTCTACGATCAGAAAATGGTATCGCAGAAGATGAGTTTCAACTTCTTAGCGTCACTTCTGAGTCACTTCCGCAATAGAAAATGTTGGCAGGGTAGATATGTACCCTGCCAGCAATTGGAAGTTTCTTTCATCGTCCATCGTCAAAGGCGTTACGTCTTACTCACTTCCAGACGTTAATTGGAAGATAACAATAACAATTTACATTGCAGTCGTCTTTTAATCATCCAGACGACGTTTGGAAGATTGTTTGTTGTTTACAACACCAGCCGAAAATGACATGCCCCGTTATAAAAGAAATGAAAAGAATGCAAATAAGAAGTTTTCGACATCATCGAAATTAGTTTTATTTTGTCATTTGCTGTGGTCGGTCAGTGGTAAAGTGTGATTTCGATTTGTTATTGTTGTAGTTTTTACATATTTGTTATCCCATAGTCAATATGAGTGTATTATCTGTAAAGGCAAACAAAAATCAAAAGCAAAAGAGAGGCGAATAAAATAACTTCTGGAAGTTACGCTGAAGTGACTTCTTGAAGTTACGCTGAAGTGACTTCTGGAAGTTACTTCCGGGGGGTACAACTTCTCAATACGGAAGACGCTTCTACGATCAGAAAATGGTATCGCAGAAGATGAGTTTCAACTTCTTAGCGTCACTTCTGAGTCACTTCCGCAATAGAAAATGTTGGCAGGGTATGTACATATGTATGTGCATAAATATGTATGCATACATATAAATATGCATGTGCATTTAGTTGTAGTTGTTCTTGTTGTTTTTTTGTATAATTGTATGAAATTTTAACGTAATCGCTGTGTTAATCGCAATGCAAACCATGTTGTCTTAGGTCAGTGGCTCATTGATCGCACATGCAAAAAACGCCAACAACAAACAAAAAACAAAATACAAAATATATTTATAAATTTATAAATATACATATATGTATGTATACCTACACATACTTACTCGTACACATTTCAAACTTGTTGAATTTTGTTTTTGCTTTTTATTTGTTCTTGTTGTTGTTGTTGTTGTATATTGCTATTAAACAAAAATTTCGCGCTTCATATATCATTATGATGATGTGCACTTGTTGTTTTTTTTTTTATTGTTTTTGGTTTTGATGGAGTTGCATATATGAACTATAATAGTTCATTCCGTTTTGTTTTATGTACATATTTGTTTTTGTTTTGATTACAAATATGTAGTAGATGCTCGTAGGATTCATAGAACTTGTCATTTTTGACAGTTTTTGTTTTGGTAACAATTTTTTCTTATTTTATTTTTATTTTCAAATTAAAGCTTTTGTCTCTAAAGTAATAGAAAATTTCTATGGAACAAATTAGAAATGTTTATAAAGGTATGGTCACACATGACAAATATTTACTCAAAAAAGCGTAACCACTTGTTTTAGCACAAATTTGTTTGATGTTGTTTACTCTTACAAGTGTTTCGCAAGATCAAATATCATCAAATAAAATATAACTAAATACATATGTATTTGCTGTCCCAACAAACCAAAACGATTTAGAAATAACTTATAGTAAGCTTACTAACATAAGCGTTAAGCTGAGAAAAGTGTTGTGATTACTATTATAAAAGGCTTGTTAAAAATAGTTTAATAACGAAAACTGAACCTTGCGATAATGTTACTTGTATATAATAATAAGCTTATGGAAGAATAGTTTTCAAAATTGAGGCACATGCCAAATAACGGTACTTCATTTTCAGAAACACTTACAAAACTATTGGGAGGATAAGCCATTTGCAATCATACCTACTTGTTAAATTGTTATCTAAACAATTGTATAGCAAGTATTATTGCAAAAAGTGTTGTCATGTAAAGCATTTTTAAAAATTTTTACTTTTTTGCACTTTTTATAAGCAGACTTACAAATAGTTGTAGAAAATCTCTTATGATAAGCTTATTATACAATAGAGTTACATTTTGCTTAATAATTGGGTTGTTGGGGTGTATTGTTCTAAATACATACATACATAAATGAAGATTTTTTTGATAAATAAACGAGTTCAAATATATTTTATTTAGCGGTTACATCTTTTTCGGCAAATATTTGCCCAGTGTGACCGTAATTTAAGTGTTAATGTAATTGGAACGAGCTACAAATTTTATTGAATGTAATAAATTTTATTGTTATTTAGAGAACGAAAAGCTAAGATAGTGAGAGAAAGAAAATAGAAAGTTAAATTGAATAATTTACGGTCAAATAAATAAACATTTATTTACCAACATACATACTTCTAGCAGTGAAAAATAGAAACAAAACATTGTAACAGAACAAACTTTCTTACCATTAAATTAAAATGAATTACTAATTAATTCCATTTACAGACAAAAATAAAACTGAAGTATTAGGTATGTTAAGAAATGAATATTAAGTTGGTATATATGTAAGTAAATAACAATTGTTTAGAATTTATATTATTATAAAATAAACAGCAAAACTTTACTTTACTTACAGTCTTAATTTTAATGACTTCCAGAATTCATTATTTCGTAGCATTATTCGCCACTTTTTGAGTTACTAATTATTGGTATGTATATATGTATGTATATATATCATAGAAATGTTATCATTACAAAATCAATAAAAGTATGTATGTAAAACAAATGGATTTAAAGCAGCCTACATTCTAGATACAGCTATGTGCAACTGATTAAGGACACGTCATGAGCTAGGAATTTTTGTAACTGGACTATATATGGGAGTTTTGGTCAAATATAAACAGATTATCATGAAATTAAGTACAATAATTTAAGTGTATATTTAAATTTCAACTTGATAGTCATTTTGATAAGAGATTTATGCGAATTTTAGTGATTTTCTGAAGTGGACTTTATATGGGGGTTACGGTCAAATATATACCGATTACTATGAAATTTAGTACGACGATTTATATGTGTATACGGATTACTTATGTTGAATTTCGACTTCTTAGTGGTTTTTATAATAGATTTATGCGAATTTTAGTGATTTTCGAAAGTAGAATTTGAATGAGTCTATGTCAAAATTATGGACCGATGCAAACAAAATATTGTTCTGACATTTCACTTCACATGAAACTTATTGCAGAATTTTGTATAGACATTTATGTATTATAGAGCCATATTCCTGGAAAACATTTGTATGGGGGATATGAAAAATCAACCGATTCCTACCATTTTCAACAGGACTTGTTCTTCTATTATAAAAATAAAGTGTACAAAATTTTATGATATTATTTGCATTTTATTTAAAGAAAATAGCAAAAATCTATAATCTATATATATCTAGAACCCAAATCCTACTGGAGCGATTTTGCCCATTTTTAATAACAAACATCTTTTTGGTGGTGGGTATAAAAAAATAAAAGTGTTAAATTTTAGAATTTTATTTAATAAATATTACCTTTAACATTTCATAAAACCAAATCATATAAGAGATCGGTTTTTTATATAATTAACAGCATTCTAATAAGAAGTCGAATAACACCGAAGAACAAGAACTTAATCCACGCTTGTATGTTATTAAGCCACGTTAATTCTTTTCTTCCTCTACTAAGCTTTCCTTCAATGTTTGTTCGTGTAATTATTTGTAACAGTTTGTATTTTGGATTTCTCATAATGTGGCCCAAGTACGCTGTTTTACGTTTCTTAATGGTTAGTAAAAGCTCTCTATTTCGCTTTATTCTTCTCAGTACTTCGTCGTTTGATACAAAGTGGGTCCATGGTATTTTGAGGATTCGTCGGTAGATCCACATTTCAAAGGCTTCGATCTTCTTTACATCAGCTGCTTTTATGGTCCATACTTCCATTGCATAAAGAAGAACAGACCATACATATGCCTTGACAAAACGTATTTTTGTGTCAATATTAATGTCATGACTGGTTAGAACTTTCTTATAATTAAAAAATGCGTCTCTTGCCATTTCATAACGACATCTTATTTCCCTTGAGCTATCCCACTGTTCAGTGATTGTAACCCCAAGGTATTTAAAACTATGAACTCGGTCAACGTAAGAGTTTTGTATTTTTAATGTGTGTAGTGGGTATTTTCCTTACTAACAATCATATATTTTGTTTTTCGTATATTAATCTTGAGGCCGTATGTTTCACTATATTCAGTCAGTTTGTCCAGCAGATGTTGGAGTCCAGAGATACTTTCAGCCAGTATGGTAGTGTCATCAGCATATCTTATATTGTTAATAAATATTCCGTTTATATATATCCCTTTACGAACGTTACTGATGGACTCTTGGAAAATTCTTTCAGAGTATATGTTAAATAGAAGTGGGGACAGTATACAACCTTGTCTGACTCCTTTAGATATTGCTATACTGTCTGTCATCTCGCCGTTAACATTTACTTGTGCTGTTTGATGCCAATACAGGTTTCTAATACATTGGATTTCCTTTTCGTCTATACCAATGGTCATTAGAATTTCCATCAGTTTATCATGTTGTACAGTGTCGAACGCTTTTTCGTAATCAATGAAACATAAGAAAACATCCTTCTTTACATTTCTGCATTTCTGAACTAATATCTGTAAAGAAAAAAGTGCTTCGCGGGTGCCCATACCTTCTTTAAACCCAAACTGGGACTTCAAATCCTCTTTACCAGTTAATTCTATAAATTCTCTATGGGATTTAGGTGTGGTGAAGTTTTTAAATGTTATTTTTTCTTGTTGGATTATACAACGTCTGTCGATGAAATCCATTGATCCATGTTCGATGAAATAAAATATAAATTACCCGCGCCTTTTCTTTACCATAACGCCACCACCACCATGTTTAACAGTTGGTTTTGAATTTTTAAAGGCTTTCTCCAAACAAGCTCACAGCTTGTACTTGCTTTCCTCTATAAACAGAACTTATTTGCAGAACTATGCAGGCTTATTAATGTGTTCCTTAGCAAAGGTAATTCGTTTTTGCCTATAATGACACTAGAGGCTTCTTTTGTGCTACATGGCTTCTTTAATTAGTCTTTTCCAAAATTCTGCGCACAGTATCTTTGGCAACATATATTTTTTAAACTGTTATTCTCCCATTTATGTATGTCATATTGTGGTGGACCAGCACTATTCAGTGAATCAGTTGTTGTCACAGGGCATTCACTGTTGTCTTGTCGCGTTTTGAAAAGCCTTTTCCCAAATCAGGATATTTTTCTAAAAAAAACATTATTATCACTTTAAAGTATCTAACTTTACTGACTACAAATAGGAATTTTCAAATAAAACAAGTAAGAAAGTATAGTCAAGTTTGGTCAAGCCCAACCATATAATACCCTACACCCCGTATACGTACATACATATAAAACAATGTTTCAGAAATGGGCGCTATATGGGAGATATGACCTACATATTATGGACCGATCATCCAAAAATTTAGTGCCATGATTTCTGTGAATATAAATATTATGTATGTTAAACTTTATCTCGATATAAATATTTTAAATGATATACATATGGAGGTTAAATTGAATTACGGAGAGGGTTTTATATGGGAGTTTCGAATAATTATGGATGGACCATTATAAAATTAGGTGTCATCATTTCTGTATATATGAAACTTATTTGTGTTGAATTTTATTTGGATACCGACATTTTTTAAAGATATGCTCTTTAGAGTGACTGTCGGAAGTGGGCCTTGTATGCGAGCCATTATAAATTAGGCACAAAATTTGTAGATGTGATTTGACTTCATTTACCACTTATATGTGGTGTAATTTGTGTGGATACTGGCATACATAATTCAAACATTTATGAATGTTAAACCCCTATTTCGGAAGGACATTTGCAGGGGACCAGGTGAAATGATGAACCGATTTGAGTGCCCCGATAGACTAGGCGATAGAGTGCCGGACTATCAGTCAAAGGGTTGCGGGTTCGATTCCCGCCAAAGACTCTGGCTGTTTTCTGCAGATAAGCCAAAAGCTTCGTAGTTTGTGTTATTGTACTTGGGCCGAAAAAGTATCATTTATCAAATTTTATCGAAATATGTTCAAAATTGCGAACTGTAGGGTATAAATATATTTCTGTTTGATATTAATAAATTGCCATTATATCTTTTCAAAAGATATCTTTCAATTATTTCGATAAATTTACGCTGCAATCTTCTGCCATGTAAACTGCTTACATTTCTCTCTTTTCTTTGTTTTGTTGTCAATTTATTACAGTGAAATTTATTTCACTTTTGGCAATTAGATTTACAAAGACCACATGATACATAACTTTTCAAATTTGACATTTATTAATATTTATTTACTTTTTTAAACTAAATCAATTACAAAAGAAATATGCATGAAAAGCATCAATGATAAACAAAACATAACATAAAACAACAAACAACTTAGGTAATTAATAATAGTCATGCAAAAAAAAAAAACTTGGTGCAAAATGATGACCAGTTAAACTAGACTAGACATGGCCAAGTTGATAAAATAGAAGAAGCACCGGTAGAAACCGAAACAAAAATATTGTAAACATTAAAATTTCAATTTGTTACGCATTTGCTGACAACATTTTGTATACATTTTTCATATTTTTTTGGTTTGTTTGCGTATGGAAACAAACTAACCAACAAATGGGATAAATCCTAGAAAATAAAAAAAAAAAACAGAAATACAACATGAATTTGCAATTTGTTTACAGTTTTGTAGTTGTTTTTGATTTTTTTTTCTCTTCTCTACTTAGTTTCTGTTATACGATGCTCATATGAACGCATAACTCTATTGACAGTTTTGACAACCAAAGGCCGGAATTACCCGTGGCTCTTAATAATATTACACTCTGTATAGAGAAGAGCAACATAATTGATACTTTAACCGTTATCTTGTGTTTAATGCGTATGTGTTAATATGTAAAAAAAGTGTTACATGCTGTAGTTTTTGTTAGTGGATGTTAATATGTAATTAGAAAAGTAACATACATACCTTTTTTACAACTCTTTATTTATTTACAAAGTTGAGGCACAAGTGGTGTGAAAATCTAAATGTTTTTTCTGCTCAAAGATAATAGTTTTTCTGTATTGATAGGAGTATAATAAACATTAAATCATTTCTATGATATTGATTTTGATTTCTTTTTTCTATAAATCATTGAAAATATTTGTTTCTTTACCTACATACTTATGTACATACTTTTTTATGTACATGTATGTTGCATTGTAGTTGTTACTGGTATTACAGATAGAGAAAAAACTGTCAACATTAAGTAAGTGTAAATGTGTGTAAGTTTGTTGGCTTAATGTATAGAGGTTGGCAAGTTTTTTCTAATGTTCATATCATTTTATGATTTAATTGAAAATTTGTGGCAGACGTTAATAAATATGATAAAAGCTATTAATAATATTTTCCGCAAATAAATTGTGGTTTTAAATATAGCACATACAACCAACATACTTTTTTATTTTTAATTTATGCTACTTTTTTAAACTCGTTTGCTATTGTGCAGTTTTTTTATTATTATAAAATAAATTGTCGTATTTTAGCTATTATAACAAAAATGCCGGTACTGTTGTTTATTTGCCGGCTTAAATTAAATTGTAATTTATGATTGTCTAAAATATGTAACAAAAAACAACCAAATCATATAGACAATTAAATTGCTGACAAACAAACAAAAAATAAAGTCTTAATTGAACAGTATTTCCTTTATATGAACAACATTTAAAAAACCATAATAAAGAAAAACTTAATTAAAGTCTTCTAAACCTAATATTTTCACTTTTTCTTTATTTTCATTTATTACAAAAATTAAGTCATAAATTTCCACAAACATTTCCTTCCTCTCACCACCAACAGCTTTGCTTCTAAAGATCATAATTCAATGATGACCAACATAAAAAATAAAACGCTTAAAAATTGCATTTTAAGTGAATCAACGCCTCTTTGTTAATGGCCACTGTGCATGAATTTTAATCATCAACTTTAGCTAGAAATACGTAACGATGGCGCAAAATATTATAAATATATTGTATATTCAAAGACAACTTGAATTTTTCCATTTTAAAGTAAAATTTCATTGATATGTTTGAAAATTAATTGAATATTCATTTGCATATCGTAAAAAGACGTTAAAGAAACGTAAAAACAAGTTTAAAAGAAAAAAAGCTTTTACCCGGTCTTTATAAATATTTTAAAATTCATCACAGTCTAAAAATTTCAAATTATCATGCAACGCCTTTTAAAAATTCACGCTCACCTCACAGGCTCCTCTTGCATAGAAACACGCGACCAATTTCTTCTGGCTCTAAGTATGCGTCAGGTCGGCTATACTTGGTCTTGGTTTCTGGGATGAGAGGCTGTTACCTTAAGAAGCGCTTAAATTATTAAAACATTTAATGTTTGTTTGCGTGTTAGAAAATTATTAGAAAATCATTTAGTGCTAAGTTAAACATTGTTCGGAGCGGCATTATTTCATGTAAAACATACAATTTTCATTAGAAATTAATTTATAATGCATAAATTTTATAATATGCGATGAGTGAATAGTCATTTTGGGCAATGTGTTTATGGGCTTAATAATTCTGTTGTGGCTCTTACAAGAATTATTTAAATTATTTACATCATTAGTGTTTTTATGAACTTTCACGTATTTATATCTTGAGTGTCTCTAATGAGCTTAACTTTATTTCATTACTGTTTTCATTAAGGAAATTTTAACTGAAGAATTTTTTAAAACTATTTTTCATATCTTTAAAAATTTTAACTAATTTTTCGTTTTTTTTTATCTTTTTAGGTAAGTAAAATCATAAAACAGACGGTTTTTTGTTTATGTTTCTCTTGTATTGTAAGTATGATTAAAAATACATAAATATAATGTTATTAATATTGCGAAAAATCGTTAATTTACCAAATCTGGTTGGTTTTTTTGGCATTAGAAAACCCGAGCATACTCCCGCTCTCCTTTTTTATAATAAAGTTAATAAAATTGTGAAAATAAATTATCAATTTTTTTCTTTTGACAACCAACGAAGAGGCAAAGTAAGTGTTAAATAAATAAATTAAAAATGTTATTTGTGCGAATTTCAATTAAATTCAAATTACAAATACAAAAGTTGGAAATTGCCAAATATTATTATTAATGATACTCTCTCTCTCTCACAGTCTGGCAACATAGTGTGGCAACAATGCAGTAGATTTTCAGACTACATTGTTCTTTTAAATGTTTATCTTTAATACATTTTAAAGAATTTGTAACAGTTTTTAACAACAAAATACATATTCCAATTGATAAAAACAATCGTGCTTTTGATATAAATTTAATGAAATTGGTCGGAATTTTATTACATATTATGTATTTACATTATTTGCTTTGCCCAAAAACAGTGACATTTATGACATTTGCATGAAGTAATTATAATTAAAATGTCAGTGATTTTATAAACAAATCAATCAATGGACTAATGAAATCAGAAATTAAAATTCCTGCCATAATTTCTTTACCACAGTTCCCCCACCAGTTGATTGATTTACTTTGTGGTGACAAGAATCTGTTCAAAATACATAATATATGAATAAAATATATGACATGAATTGATAAAGTTTATTTTTCGTGTAAATATTTCTATATACATATAAAACTAATAAGTGTATTTGTGGGGTTTTAAAATATGTATACAGGCGTCTGTTCGTAAGTGAGTATGTAAACTTATAAATCACTATACATAAATTTATATTTAATAAATGACACAAGTTTTGTTTTAGTACTGAAAATATTAATAAAAAATTCACAACATGTTTGGGTTATTAAAGACAATTAGTGAACACCTTAAATTGGAGAGTAGCTGCTGTGAAGTGGAATTGAATTTGAAATTCAAATGTTTATGGGCCATGGGAAACAAAAAATCAAACAATATAACGGATTTGATTTTTAAATATAATATAAATACATATATACATATGTATGTAAATATTTTCTTTTCGCTGCAATAAGGAAGAATTATTTGTTAATTGCATAATAAATAACTAATTTACTTAATGTTTGTTTTTAGAATTTTATTTGACAACAACCCGGCCCCAAAAACCCACAAATGTTTGCTGAGTTTATTTTAAATTTTTGGTTTCTAAAGACTTTTTTATTTCTCACTTAAAAGATAATAATAATAGTAAAATCATGAACATTGAAAGGGGTGAAACAAAAAGGTGGCGCCTATTATAAAAGAAATTTGACGTAAATCTGCCAAGAATTTTAACAGTCACACCAAATATTCGCCATTTTCAAAGGCGTGCACAGACAAACAAGCACAATTGCCACTACCGACAGCGACGTGCAAATTAAAATGTGTCTTGAATAAAAATTATTTCAGGAATTTGTAATGAAAACACAACAGACACTTATAGGAAATCGTAGACAAATTATCCAAACAATTTGTCTTACATTTATTTTTAAAACAAAGAGGCAACAAACTATTTTGTGTGGCAGTTTTCACTTTTTGAAAAAAGGAAACCAGCATCAACAAACCATAAATCAATTTCCACATCAAAACAACGGGGGGGGTCAATTGCAAAGTAATTAAAACAGAACAAAAAAAAGTACTTACAAACACATTTGTTTTGTTTTCATTAACAAACAACAAGTGTCAAATTAGACAAATAAACTTGGAAACAGTATTCTACATATTGAAAGTAAGTACCAGAAAATACATGTAAATGATCTTAAAAATGTTTTTAACGAGTTTCCACCAGTTGATGTCCCAAGGCGTTTGTTGATAAGTTTATGCCTCCTCTGCTCTAAATGATACAGAACATAAACCAACATTTGTATGCAAATTTTTTACTCAAGCTAGTTCTTTGTTCTTTTTTTTAAATTATAAAATGAAGATCAATTGAATTAATTTAATTTGTTATAGTTTTCACATTTAATTTTTAATTTAATTTGTTTTAGTTTTCACATTCTAGTTTTTATTTGATATTAATAAGATTGTTATTTGTTTTTTATTATTCACCTTATTTCAGAAATTAAATAAATAAAATATTAATGGATTTCGTATTGAGACTTAAAGTAAAAGTTAAGAGTGTTAATGTAATAAATTAGTATTTCCAACCCTATTAAACTAATCAAAATAACTATAAATCAAAGAAAATATTGCATTTAACACTTAAAATCTGTTGAACAGAGATAAAAATACAACAAATTTCAATTTCATTAAATCTATAATTACAAGTTCCCTGTTAGATATGTATGTATGTACAGTGGGTGGCCATATTATTAGTTACACATGCAAAATTGTTTAGTTTGAAGCCGTATAACATTTTAAAATAGTGGAAATTTATCCTTTTATTTGTTCTCTTAGGTAAATTAAGTGTTTGTTATTCAATTAAAAATAAATTCTTTTGTTTTAAAAATATATATTTGAGGAAAAAAAATACATATTACAAAATTTTTTGAAAAAAAAATCTTAATATTTCGTAGAACCTTCTTTGGCATCAATTACAGCTTGCCCCCTTTTTGGCATGCTCTGAATGCATTTTTGAACATTTTCTTTTAGTTCTTAATCGTGATGCCAGCCTTTAATCAATTTTATCAAAATTGCATATTTCACACTTCAGAGCAGAATGACAGATAATGATCTACAACTGCACTCTAATGTCACTAATCATTCTTGACACTGCACAAAATATTTAACAGTATTACCAGAATTAAAATACGAAAACATCTGGTACAAGAAATAAATTTATATACGTATTAAAAGCGGTTGAATCTTAATTAATAAGTGTAACTAATAATTTGGCCACCCACTGTATATAGTAACAATTTCCCTTTCATTTACTAGATTTATCATCCATTTTTTTCGTCAGTCAAGTGGTGGGGGGAGAGTAAAAGTTTGTTTATGAACTTAAAAGGGTGTTGGCATAAGGCCTATTAACAATAGCATTGAAACTGTAGGGCATTGGAAGTTTCCTCTTAAACACTTTAGTGCATTGGGTCGGGTTTTCTTATCTGATTTACCACGTGCAGCCCTTCATAATTTATGCAATTGACATTTGGCTCATTACAGATCCCATTCCATTGATATGTGCAGGATTTCCTTTAACATATTGTGAGTGGTTCAATAATTGGATTCAATCACAGGAAAACCCACCCCAATACATTTTATTGCAACAAGCAGGGTGTTTTTAAAAATTTATTATTAATAATTTTATCAATTTAGTTACACATTTGCAAACATCCATATAGTGTATAAATTATTAAATTATATAAATTAAAATGGCCAATTTTTTAACAAATCCCTCTTACTTAATTTCTGTTATTTAACTGAGTTGCTATGACAAAAGCATATCTAATGTAATATAGATTTTTTAGGGGAAAAATTTGTTTATTTTTTTTCTCAAATTAGTTACAAATACATAGTAACAATAAACCAAATATTATTTTATTTGATTAAGCATTAAAGGTCAAGTTTCTATAGAAACATTTTATTTCCATTATTTATGCTTAATAATTAAATTGTTGTGCGTAACAAATTTATATATTAATTTTTTTCTTTTGGACAAAACAACACTGCGTGTTATAACAAAAGTTGTATGAAATTCATGTAACAATATAATAAAAGTCAAGTGTGCGAAACAAATTTTTGTTTAGTAACTTTGTAATATTTGTATTTTTTTAGAATTTTGTAATATTTTTAATTTTCGAAAATGTTACTCGAGTTAACACTGTGCTACAGTTCAAAAGTTATTTTAAATAAAAGACTTATGCTGCTACCTTTGTTGGAAAACCATGTACTGTGAGCGTCAAAATAAAGTCAATACCACATGTTATTAAAAGAAAAACTTAATTAAATTAATACAAATAATATTATTATCAACAATTATATTGCATTTGTATATACATATGTACATACATATGCACATTAGGGTGGCACCGTTTGTATGGAGAAAAAATAAGATATCGATGTTCCCGACTAATATGAAAATTTGATTCATTTTAAGACTACGTTTCTCAATTTTTTTGTCCTGGTGTCAATATTTGGTGAGCTGGATCAAAGGATAAAAATGTCCTTTTTAGAGGTTTTTTCACTTTTTCACATTTCTTCCAAAGAAACTATATGTAAATTTGCTATCATATGAAAGGTCTTTGAGAGGCGCATGCAATGGGTTATCAAAAATTAAAAAAAAAATTTTAAATTCAAAAATTTTGAAAATTTCCGACAAAATTTTAGTGTTTTTTTATTTTTTTTTTTTATAGAATTTACTTAAATAAATAGTTGAAATTTCTTGATTATAAACATCATGCAGTTTAACCCAAATGATTTATCCCGTTTTTTTAAATTCTAAATAGGTAGAATTTTTATTAATTTTTTTTTTAAACCTTAATTCTTCCCTATCTGACAATCTCTGTTAACTCAATTCGTTAATATAATGGGTATTAAAATAACTAAATAAATAAATAAAAATTTGAAAAACCATTTGGGTTAAATTGCATGATGTTTATAATCAAGAAATTTCAACTATTTATTTAAGTAAATTCTATGAAAAAATAAAAAAACACTAAAATTTTGTCGGAAATTTTCAAAATTTTTGAATTTAAAAGTTTTTTTAAATATAATACCGTAGAAAATCTTGTATGATGCAAATCGACCGAACCATCTTACAAAAACTGAAGTAAGAGCTATAGTAAGAGAAGTAGGAGCAAACCTAACATCTACTGCTGAAAATGTTAATAAAACTTTTGGAAAACCAGCAAGCGCGAGTACGATTAGAAGATCTTTGATGAAAATGGCCTACATGGTACAGTATCACGTAAGAAGTCCTTTATATCAAAGAACAAACAACTAAACGTTTGAATTTAGCAAAAAAAATACGTAAAAAGCCTAATTTTTTTTGAATAATATTCTTTTCGCCGATAAAAGTAAGTTTGAGTTATTTAGAGTCAAAAGCCGCCCATAAATATGGCGAACCAAGAACGCCATATTGTTAACAAGACGGTAAAACATGGCTGCGGCTTAGTAATGACTTGGGGTTGTATGGCGGCAGCAGAGTTCGCTAACTTTACATTTATATAATCTACAATGAATAGAGAAGACAATCTTGACATTTTAAAAAACAATGTAGGCCCAAGTGAAAGAAACAGAAATTAGAACTAGCGCAGAACTGGATTTTCCAATATGACCAAATATGTCCAAAAACTTTACATCATCCTCCGCAGTCCCTTAATCTAATTGAGCATCTGTGGAATATCTGGACAAAAAAATTAGGCAAAGAAATATATTTTGCAAGCACAACCTAAAGGCAGCAGTAAAACAAAATGAATTAAACAAAAGTTTGCCCAATTTCACTGTAAAACTCGTTAGGTCCGCTTGCGTTTGCTCCGTTAAAGATTTCCTTAGCATTTTCTGTCTCACTTTCTCAGCAATATTCAGTTGTTCAAGATCTCTTGTAAACATGGAAATAGTTTCCACAGGCACCAAATCATATTTCATTTCATGCTTCCGAATTCAATTTGTCGAAAGAGTACATATGTAGATGTTGTTTAAAAGAGATCTTGGCTAATTTAAGATTGCTGAGGAAGAATGGAGATCAGCCATGCAACTCTGAATTATTACAAAATAAATAATTTGAGTAAGAACTACAAGTTCGAATAAATCGCTAAATATTTAACAATAATTAATTCCAAAATCACACAAATAACATTGAAATAACATGGTAAGCAATTGTCAAACACTGTCAACATATTGAGAATCCCCACTTATATTTACTCAAAACTGACCACTACATTATGTCACCATTTGAAATTGTTTATCTTATTACATTAATCCAAATTAACTAAAGTTCTAACACCTAATGAAGATTATATCAAATTCTTCTGAAATGCTTTGAAATATGTTTTAAGCAAATACTTTACCAAGTTCATAATACATTTTCCTGAACTTTTGTCACATATTTTTGACAATACAACAATTTTACAACACAACAAAAATAAACGTGATGAAATAATTTTCCATATCTAATACAATCAAATTCAAGCAGATGTTACAGGTATAAAAAGAACGCAGAGTTGAGCTTTATTAGAAATTATAATCTTTACACAGCGTGTCATAAAAGAAGAATCAAAATACAATAAACACCAGAAAAAATAATGGAATGATTATAGAAAAATCTCCAAAACCGCATGATGCTCTTTTTACACATGTAGGCAATAATTGTGTAAGAACAAACACCAATCTAGCACCTCTGTCATACACCTACACAATTACATACATACAGACACCAGAAAACTTTTGAATCTGTAACCAGATCAAAACAAAGGCAACTATAATCATCATAAATCCTAATTCATCCTAGTGCAGTCTCTTTTTATTTATTTTTTCTTTATTTAGAGATCTGTGGCAGCATGTTTGAAAATAGGAATCAAACGATAAACTCAGTACGAAAGTTTATTTAGCCTAAATTTGTGCACACTTAGAGAAAATTATGTGAATAATAAAGGCAACTTCAGAGCATGCTTGACAGATAACAGTAAAAAGCTCTCCAGATTTTGAAATCCAGTATTAAATACTTCAGCAAAAGTTGTCAAAATAAGGGAAAACAATTTCAAGGCTTAGGTGAAGAAAATAATAAATATTGCAGATTTACTTGAAATTGCATCTATTGATTATTGATTGATATGCGGGCTAATAACAAATTGGACTCTCTATTTTTAATATTCTACTTTTAGGCTCTCGGTGGTCTTTAAAAAGTCAAACAAATGATACAAGAGATAATCGACCCTATCGGCAATATTTATTCCCTCGAAATGTTTTCCCTTTTCCCCAAATTGCAATCGTTAATAATATTTCCCATGAAATGTTTTCGCCTTTTTTATACCCTTCACCATCGTGAGAAGGGTATATATAAGTTTGTCATTCCGTGTGTAATTTCCACAAAAAAATTTTCCGACCCTATAAAGTATATATATTCTGGATCCTTATAGATAGCGAAGTCGATTAAGCCATGTCCGTCTGTCTGTCTGTCTGTCTGTCTGTCTGTCTGTCTGTCTGTTGAAATCAGTTTTTTGAAGTCCCCAGATATACTCGGGATCCAAACCTTCAATAATTCTGTCAGAAGTGCTTTCGAGAAGTTTGCTATTTAAAATCAGCAAAATCGGTTTAGGTCAACCAGAGTTATGAACCAATATGTGAGACCACCTCCATAAAAATTTGATATTTTTCATCCATTTTATTGCAATATTTTGAAAACTATTGCAGATAATACCATGAAATTTTGTATACGTTGTTTGTACTATAAAAGAAGAAAGTGTGCGGAAAATAGTAAGAATCGGTCCATGATTTCTTATAGCCCCCATACAAATATATATATTCCCGAAATATGGCTTAATGATAAATAAATGCCTATAAAATTGGAATATCAAGACAAAATTCAGCAAAAATAAGTTTTATACAAAAAGAAATCGCAAAACGAAATTTTTTTTAATTCGGTCCATGTTTGACCATAGACCCCATATAAAGTCCACTTCCAAAATTCACTTAAATACGTATAAAAGAGATATAAATAATGTTAAACGGCTAAAATTTGACATAAATACTCTTTATAGGCAAATAAATTGTTGTACTAAATTTTATGGTAGTCGGCCCTGAATTGGTCATAGCCCCCATACAAAAATCTTCCCGAAATATGGCTTAATGATAAATAAATGCCTATAAAATTGGAATATCAAGACAAAATTCAGCAAAAATAAGTTTTATACAAAAAGAAATCTCAAAACGAAATTTTTTTTTAATTCGGTCCATGTTTGACCATAGACCCCATATAAAGTCCACTTACAAAATTCACTTAAATACGTATAAAACAGATATAAATAATGTTAAACGGCTAAAATTTGACATAAATACTCCTTATAGGCAAATAAATTGTTGTACTAAATTTTATGGTGGTCGGCCCAAAATTGGTCATAGCTCCCATGCAAGGATCACATCTGAAAAAGAGATTTTTCCCTATATATATTGTATAAATATCGGTACCGACTCAAAACTTTGCACAGATCATTTTAATATATACAAAAATCATCCCACAAAATTTTGTGAATTTCGGTCTATTTTTAACCGTATGCCCCATATAAAGCCCTCTTCCGAAAATCACTTTAACACTCATAAATCGCTTATAAATAAGGGTACCAATCCAAAATTTTACACGGATCATTTACATACATGCCTAAATCAAACTGCTGGATTTTGAGAATATCGGTCCATATTTGACTATATCCCCCACATAAGGTCCACTACCGAAATCCACGTTAATACTAATATATATCCTAAATATACCGTTATTATGTTGAAATTCGACGTGAAATATCCTCATATGCATGAAAATAACTGTTCCAAAATTTAAGAAGATCGGCCCATAATTTGTCATACCTGCCATATAGAACCATTTCCAAAAAACAAATAAATTCGGGTCAAAAAATATTCTTTTCGGATTTAACCCATATTCGGTCCATATTTTATAATCATGATACATATCGTTGGAAAGGTATTTTTAATACCTTTTATTTAATGTATTACAAATTATCAGACACCCAGTAGTTCCCGAGATATAGGCCTATGTATTTTCAACTTTAAGGGCCCGCCCCCTCGAAAATAGGCGTGACCGGCAACAAATTTTTTTTTTGCTGGTATCTCCTCTAAAAGCCCTATTTGATTTTGTTTTTTTTTTTTTTTTTTTGAGCAAAATCACTAAAACCGAACTGTACCCCTTTTTTATACTCTGTTTGTTAAATTACACTGAAGATTATTATGAACAGCAGACAGACTCTGTAAATTATGGTAAGAATTGATAATTAAATCAATTAAAATGGTAAAAATTAGACAACATTTCAAAATATTTAACATAAATTATGTTGGTCGTAAAATTGTCTTTCAAACAATATATCAAATACTAATAGATAAAATTTGCACTAAGACTGAATAGAAAACACAGAATTAGGATATTCTAGTCTAGTGTAGTTTCTGTATTTCTTATTATTTTTGTATTTCTTATTAATTTAGGTGAAGGGTATTTAAGATTCGGCACAGCCGAATATAACACTCTTACTTGTTAACAATTCACTTTGGAATGATGTTTGTGAAAAATTTCACATTCAAACAAATTTTCCCTTATCGTGAAAATATTTTTCCCGCAAAATATTTTTCTTATTCCCTTCATTTTGTTCACTTTATTTTTGCTGGGGAGTTGAATTCATCACGTTGGTATTTCTTTGTTTTAATTAGTGACATATACTAAAAAGTTTTAAAAAATTTCTTAATACCCAGTATATATGAAAAAGCTGCTTTATTTATCCTGTAATGTTGTATAAATCTAATGCAAATATTAATTTAAAACATTTTTTTATTAAATTAGTCACAAGGAGTTACCCTCCAAGGGGTCAGATGAATCGCGCAAACGTCGGCGAACCGTTCTTGCTCCTTTAATAATATTATTGCTCCAATTCTAAACATTTTTTACGCGATTTATTTATTCTAAACTTCTTTTTCTTATTTACATTCACTGTGCGTTGATAGATTTCTTTATTTTAAACAAATATGTAATGAAGGGAACAAACAATTCACGGAAGATTCATGATAGCATTTTTCACTTTGAGGGGAATAAAAATTTCATGGGAACAAATATTCCACTTGTTATTCACGATAGGGGTGAATATGCAATTCCAAACTAATTTTTCCCAGTGTATGTTTAGAGCATGCAGCCAAAGAACATGCGCTGTCATATCGAATTGTAGGTAAAAAAACAAATATTTATTTATTAGTTTTATTCTAATTGAGTGGACAGGTGTTGAAAGCTCAAACAACAGAATAAAAGATCATCAATTCCTAATTGAGCTATCCACTATGTTCACAGAATGTGCTCATTCATACAAAATATTATTACATATCTATAATAAAATTTAAAAACAAATTTAAACATGAAATTAGTAAGAATTTATGTTGTTTCTGTTGTTTCCACAATTAGAAGTTTTAAGCTTGAGTGGTTGTTTAATAATAAATATAAGAAAAATAAAATGTAGGTGACAGACCATTTGTGTTGTTGTTGTTAAAATATTGGATGCAAACACAGTTTGAAATGATCACCAACACCGTTACTGCTATCATCATCTTCACAATCATTAGTCTCGCCAACAACCCGAGTTAATGTTCTTTGTTCCTCTTCTTTCTCTCATTTTCTCCACGTCATGTTGAATTCTCTCCGGTTGGGTGTAGGCAGCAGTCGGCCTAACGGTCAAACCTGCGAGACAGCAAAAGTAAACGGCATCATTTTGAAATGCTAATGGTGCATGTTAAAGGCGGTTGTACGGGAAAACCAAACAAATTATAAATAAAATAAAAGGAAATGCTACATTGTCCATTTGTAGCCATGTTATGATAATGAGATGAGATGACACTATATGCCACAGTCAGCCTCCGCTGGGGAAAGCAACGCAAATGACGAAGAAAGTGTTGTGTCGTGTACTTTATGATGTTAAATTACTTCTTTTGACACTTGAGTACTTTTTACACATTTATTCATTTATCACTTGTTAGTTTAACTAATACAAAACATATATTTATAACTTTTTTTTTAAAGATTGTCATTTTTCAATATTAACATTAGGGTCCCCTATTAAGAAATAGAAAAAGAATTTAAAAGAAAACAATCACCCGGAAAAACTTTCATTTTCTATACAAAAAATATCATGCGATTAATGGTCATGATTCTTGTGACGAGAAATGAGGCACATCTTAAACGCCTTTTTTCTTTTGGTTTAACATCAATATATCAAATATTTTCAACTCATTTAAAAACCAATTTGTTTTATTTAAGTTAGACACACCCAGCAACACACTGCTGGTGATGCCGCTGTCAAAAGGAAGACCACCTTTTTGGAAACGTTCAATAATCCCCGTGTTATATTTTTTATGTATTATGAAAAATATATAAAAATCTTTTTGTGTGTGATGCATTTAAGTTTTAATTAGGTATAACAAACAGATTTACTTATACATGTAAGAGATGTAGCAAATGGAATTTACTCAAAATAAGTGAAACATCTAAAGAGCCAATATACCTATTTAATCCCCTACTAAATATTAAGAAAAAGACTAAACCAAAAGCATTATAGTGCATTTACACCTACGCCATAAACTAGTTATAAGTTGTTTATGGTGATAAACTAGTTTGAGAAACTTGTTTATCCATATAAATCAAAACTTGTAACTAGCTTAAACTAGTTACAAACAACCAGTTTCTGCTAATGCAACTCTGTTTTTTCAACATTTTTCTGGCAACGCTGGACACATTTGACATTTTCTCAAAAATAAAAAAGTTTTCTTTAAAAAAAGAAACTGTAATTGAATTTTATTCATCCTGGATGAAAAACACAAATTTAAAAAATTTTTTTTTTATAACAACGTCCATATTTTTATTAAATTTTTAATATTAAAGTCAGCTGTTTTATGACTTGTCAAAGATAAACCACTTAACTGTCAAAAATGCTGATGTAAACGGTGTATGGTGTATGAAAGTAGCTTATGATCATAAATTAGTTTGAAACTTACAAGTGTAAATGCACTATTACAGTCACTTTAGTGTTAGAAATGCTTTATAGATCGGTCATTCCTAAATTGAACTAAATTTAAAGCTGCCAGATCAGTTTTTGAGTTTATTTTTCTTGTAATGGGTGTTTTTTTTACAGGTTTGTTTTTCGAAAAGAGATAAAACTGGCATTTTGTGGTCAAATCTGGCAACTCTAATGTCATTTATGTTCAGTTTGGTTTGCCATTTCATCATGAACAGGTTGACAAAAGAACAACGCTTGCAAATCGTGCAAATTTATTTCGAAAATAACGGTTCAGTTCGCGAAGTTTACCGCAAGCTCCGTCCATTTTATGGTCGACATAATCGTCCATCAGAGCAATTAATTCGGTTAACCATGGATCGTTTTCGCACTACGTTTACTCTATGTGATAATACGCATCCGCAGAGACGTCGAACAGTGCGCACCGAAGAAACAATTGCCGCTGTAGAGCAAAGTGTTGAAGAGGACCCGAATTAATGGAGACCGGTATAGAGCCATGATAACCGACTATTTTGTTCCCGAATTGGATGGCATGAATGTGGATGAGTTGTGGTTCCAACAAGACGGCGCTACATGCCACACAGCGCACGCCACAATCGATTTATTGAAGGAAACATTCGATGAGCGCATAATTTCGCGGAATGGACCTGTCAATTGGCCACCAAGATCGTGTGATTTGACACCATTGAATTATTTTCTTTGGGGATATGTGAAGTCGCTCGTCTACGCCAACAAACCAGAAACGTTAGGGGAATTGGAAGCCAACATTCATGGCGTTATTGCCGACATACGGCCCCATATGCTCGAAAAAGTGGTTGAAAATTGGACCTGTAGAATTGGCTTTATTCGAGCCAGTCGGGGCGGCCACATGCCTGAAATCATCTTTAAACATTAATGGCATAAAATTATCCTTCCAATAAAGCCAAATTGATGGTCATTAAAACGATTCTCTTGTGTTTTATTTCAATTCGAAGTTCTATACCTCTCAAAAAACACCCCATACGTATTTTAGAATAAAGTTTTCGAATAGTTAAAACATTAAAACATGTTGAACTATCTAAAGTATTGCTTTAATTTTCTATGAACTATGCAAAATATTAATGCTGTTCTATCAAATCAATAAAAATCTGGGAAACAATTTAAAAAAACTGAGTTTTGTAGCAAAATTCTAAATATACCAAAAATTATGACCGAACTTCCCGCTTGAGTTTTTATTGTTTTTCCATTATTTGTATATTTTTATTGCTTAAATCCATTATAATAAATTTGTGTGTCTATGATAACATCTTTGTGTAAATTATTATGATGGGGTTATCTACAAATTACTTTGACGAAGTGGTAATTGTATTTAATGAATTATTTTACACTTATATTGAAAATTCATTGTCATAATAACATGATTTTGAAAACACATGGCTCTTACTCAGCAAACACTTTATTTAATGATTTCCAGAATTCATTATTTCATAGCTTTATTCGCCACTTTTTGTATTACTAATTATATATTAAAGAATTACTTTATATACATATCTTAAAAAGGTCATAATTATACATTCCAAAATATTTACTTTAAATAAATAGATTTAGAGGAGTTAGTCCGCTTGCACACGCTTAATTCTGGCTCTTCAAGGCAAGTATTTTTGTTTTAGAAGGAAAAAGGGAATAAAAGGGGTAGGGGTACATACTTGAAGTTACAGGTCTATTTTGTTATTTCCTTTTGTTTTCTTCTGTTATTTTCTCCATCTTTTCTAAGCGAAAATTCTGATTCAAAACAGAATTGAACAAACACTGAGCAGCTAAAATTGAAACAGCACTCAGTACATGATTATAAGTCTTCATGAATATCATTTTGCAATATGTTGCCTTAATATTTATTAAATTTGTTTACTTATTTTATAATATTTTGTTCCCATAAGTCTACAACTACACATTTTTATAAAACTGTTAAGTATAAAAATAAGTTATTAATTTTTTGATTAAAAGTGGCAAAATTAAAACGGATTACTTTTGGGACTTCTCGAACAAAAATAAGTACTTTCAAACTTAATTTGTAAGCAAAGTTTTTGCTGGGTTAAACACAGAAGCCATAAAATATATCGAAATTTTTTTAACATTTCTTTTTTTTTTTGGGGAAAAAGGTCAACTACTTTTGACTTTATAAAAAAATCAAGTAATTGAAGTATTGCTCTTTTTTAAATAAAGTACAATTATTGAAATTTGGCAAGAAAATTAAATCAGTTAAAATATTATTAAATTACCTTAAATTGATAAAAGAACCTTGCAAAATTGTAACTACAGTCGAAACTCTCTATAACGATTGTGTTTTAGGTCTACTTTGAGTGTATTATATTCTCCATATAACAAATTTCCCTATAGCGTATTTTTCCTTATAACAAAGAATTTTTGCCACCGTAACTTCTAGATTGAAGCGTTTTCAATCTCCATATAACGAATTTATTCAAATAATTTTTCGTTATTATTTACATCAGTGGTAATCAAAACCGAAAGCACGCATACAAAAAAGAAATCGACGTCGACACCATGATATTTATCATAAAATTGAATGTGTATTTTGGGGAACCACCGAAATGTGCAAGTGCCATCTGGAATCATTACCATCTCTGTGGTAATCTCTATAACTGTGGAAAAAAGCTATTGATCATAAGAGAAGTTGAAAAGCTTAAAAAAATGCATTGCTAAACAATTTGGAATTCCTTCCAGTAGCTTATCTACGATTTTAAAAAACAAAGATAAACTTTTAACCAGTGTCACAGTTAATGCATCCAGTATTAAACGCAAGAAGCTTCGAACTTGTAACTTTGAGGATATTGACGAATCAATGCTAAAATGTGTATTCGCCGCACGTTGAAGGAATCTTCCTCTGTCTGGACCAATACTGAGAGAAAAAGCAAAACAAACCGCTGAAGCATTGGGTCACGAAGAATTTGAAGCAAGCCAGGCTGGCTTGAAAAATTTAAAAATCGACAAAGTTTCTGTACCTATTTGAAAATGAAAACCAACTTACCAAATACTGTGTTTACTTCTCTAAGGGCCATTATTACAACTTGCCTTTAATGTTCTTATTAATAAAAGGTAACTTTAATTAAAGTGAGGAATAAAGTGACCTTAAAAATTATTTTATTTTACAACTTCCTTGTAAAATAAAATAATTTTTTTCTAAAGTTTCCAGTTAAAAACCGATTACTTTTGACAAATTACTGACAAGAAACAGTAAATTTTTTGTGTTTGTGAAAATATTTGTTTGTGAAAAAAATATAAATCAAACGTCTGCTTTCCATTTTTGTTTATCAAATTATTTATTGGCAAAACAAAATTAAAATTAATTTATTTTTCATGAAGTTGTCAATTTTTCAGAACATATGGCAACTTTAAGTACATTAACCTCACTATAAAATTAAAGGCAAGATGATCTTCCCTTTAGCTTATCGGTCGGTTTTAGATTAAAGTAGACTTATAATAACCAAATACATCTTATCTGTCCGATAACATCATACCTTTAACTATTACCAAGTTGTAATAATGGGCCTAAATGTATCAAAAAATTATATTGAAGAAGAAAAGTGGAAAATGTTCTTCAAACCAAAATAACTGAATACTACAAATAAAAAATTTTTAAAGGAACAAAATTGTTTTTCTTTTCTATTTAGCGAATTTTCTTTATAGCGAAGTAAATGTACAGTCCCTTGGAATTCGTTATATAGAGTTTTGACGTATGTATGTATATTAATTTGTTCAATTCACAAGTGACGTTTTATGTTGTCTGATGTTGTCAAACCTTCAAAATGACAAAAGAAAAATATTTTGAAAACGAATAAACAAAACATAATATATGATATACAGTGACTCACATTTATCGGGCAAGACGATTTTAAAACTTTTCTAATAATTTTAAATATTAAAACTACATATGTAATTACTTTTCAAAATATTTCATATTATTTCCGTTAAAGTACACAATGATATAAAAACTTAGTTCCAGAGATCTCGTTTAACGGTGCTTTAAAAAACTTTGGAGAAAAACTCATAAAAATACACTCACATTGAAAGTCGGACAAAGCATGTACTCGTATTTACAAAAATGTCATCCAGTTTACCATTATATTTGAGTTTTAATTTATGTTTATTGATAAAGAGGACATAAGTATTACTAAGGCCTTCGTGTGAACATTAATTGGCGAAAAATTATTATGTATTGGTAATTATGTGGATGGAAAAACCGAACGCGAAATTGCCAAAAGTAAGTCCACCGTCCACGATGTAATTAAACGATGCATAACAGGATTATAAATAAACAAAGAATGCCTTAAAGAAAAAACTTAGCCCAAGAGATGAGAAATTTACATGAAGTACTTTGTACGAGTACTCAATTTGTTTAGGCTGCAAAATTGCCTACAATGCTAAAAAATAACTTTGGAAAAGAAGTGCATGCAGAAACAGTACGCAGAGTGCTAAGAAAAAATAATTCAAATGGCAGATTGTCTCGAAAAAAGCCATGCATTAGTGAAACAAACAGAGAGGATCGTATAGAATTTGCAAGAGAGCTCATTACAAAAGATTTTTCTTTTTGGAGTATGGTAAAATGTACTTTCAAAGAATAATTGTTGAATATATAGTATCTATCAGCATTTTCAAAATTTCATGAACGAAATATATCTCAATCTATTTAAGGAGTTTTGCCCTAAAAATACTAAGAAAACTGTAAAGTACGGGGCTTGCCAGTGATGGTGTGGATTGGCATGGCTGCTTCCAGTGTTGGAAAACTTAATTTTATAGAAGGCATAATGGATAAAAACATGTATCTTCATATTTTAAACGCAAATGTTAAACAAAGTGCTCATAAATTGGAGAACTGGTTGTTGTATAATTGTCTTAAAGTCCTCAAAACAACTGCGCAAAGTCCAGATCATGACATAATCGCGCATTTATGGGATGAGCTCGGACGTTGATTGCAAAATAGATTATGTAATAGTAAAGACCAGGGGCGATACAAATTGTACGGTTATCGCATCGCATTTGCTTTCGCATCGCAATAGAGAGTAACCTCCCTGCTCAAAGCTGCGTTTCTGGAAGAATGGAAACACATAAGTCCCGATGTGTGAAAAAAACTGGTTGGTTGAATCGATTCCAAAAAGACTCCAAGCTGTCGAGAATCAAAAAGGAGGCGCAACAAAATACTAAATATCTTATAAATAATTGAATTTAATGACCTGACCGACTTTTAATCTGATCATAATACATATTATGGTTTTTTAATTATTTTGTTTTTGTTTCTGTTATATTAATGATAGAATACCATATTTATTTGTTTTTGTGGTAAATAATAAATAATTTATTTAATTTTTAAAAAAATATTTAAAAATCCTAAATAGTAGGTATTTAATATTTTACAAACAGTTTGCCCGACTTTCCATGTGAGCCACTGTATGTATGTATTTCAGCAATATTTATTATTAAAATTTTTTGTTTATTAATTTTATTTTCTTATTTTAAATTTGTCAATCAGTTTATGATTTGAGTGTTATACTATGTTTCCACGACGACTTGAATCACCTGCTTCGCCTTCTGAATCATGTTTATGAATCATGCTGTTTACATGACTATTAACTTGATTCGATTTGACAGTTGTCTTTAATAAACAAACAGAATAAAAAAAACAGAATTTACAATTTGTGGAAAATATTTGTTTTAATTGACAAACAAAAGTGAGTGGAAATTAGTTAGCTTATTTGAAAAAAAAAACATACATTCGTACGTATTTACTTTATTTACTTTCAGCAACAAGAAAATAATTTGCTTTGTTTACAATAATATTAAATTTTTACAGCTAGTGCAGATAAACTTGCGATAAAAATTAGAGAAGAGTGCAATTTATCGTGCTTCGCAAGTAGATTCAATATGAATCTACTTGATTCGCTCTTAAAATTTTGTATGGTGAAGCAAGTTGTTTCGCACATGATTGGGGTGTGGAGCATGAATAGAGAGCGAAGCATGTACCGTGGAAACATAGTATTACATACTGTTTGCTTATTTTTTAAAAGTAAAAAAGTAAGTTTTATGTTGAGATACATATTTTAATTGTTGGCAACACTTTAACTTTTATACAATATTTGAAAAACATAAGTATGTAAAAATGTCGTAGGTGTTGTACAAAATATTTATATAGAAATTACCAACAACTATTGTAAACTCAGACGGCGGCGTACAACTCCTACGACACTAAAATATCACTTGTTAATTGAACAATTATAATACGTACTTTTAACCCAAATTATTGAATTATTTACCCATAGTGCAGCATAAAAGTAACGAACCCAGAAAAAGTAATAAAAACACTTAATTAATCTAGTTGTAAATCGAACATGTTTATTGATTTACAACATTTTTGTTTCATACATATGTACATGCATATATTAATAACTTTTCAAATGAAAAAGCTTTTAGCAAGTTTATTAAAATTAAACAAATGTACTTATGTATGTATATATGTATGTGTACATTATTTATAAGGAGCAAAAAATGCATTAAAATCTAAACCTAAATCAAATTTAGATTGCTTTAGTAACTAAAGTTTAGTTGAATGCAATTTATTGAAATGTCTAAATAAACTCAAAGAAAACAGTGGGTAAAATTGAAACTACATAGTAGGTATCAATTTTTTAAATATTTTTTTACTCTAAATTTTAGAAAAGCAAAAAACCATTCACACGTTTAGTACATAAATAAATAAAAGAATTGTTTTCATAATGAATAGCCAGTTTGTTTTTATTTTATATGAAAATTTATTTAACACCTGTCACACACTCTTGTAGAGTTATCAAATCTATACCCTGTCCCTCATTAAACCGAGTGATAGTGGCAGTTTGTGTCTTGTGTCTCAAATTAATAAGTTGTCGTCAATTAAAATCGGCACACGAATGAGTCACAAGATCAATTTTATATTTCATGGGTTTGTCATTTGGAATGTTATTTTCCGATTTCGTATTGATTTTAATTTATTGGTTTTCTCATTGTTTCATGCGGTCTTAAAAGTGTGAAATACAAATTTCACTGTTGTTATGTTTGAACAAAAATTACCACAATTTTGTTTATTAAAAATTATTAAACAATAGCAACTCTAAATTATAATTATAAAAGCAAAAGAAAGTGAAAAAAAATTACGTCTACTTTTTTGGTAGGCCCCGGCGAGATTCGAACTCACGATCTCCTGTTTACTAGACAGGCGCTTTAACCAACTAAGCCACGGCGCCATTGTTTGCTGCGTTGCTATTTTTTAACATACACATTTTGCTCATTTATTTATTTATAAAATAATTTATTTTTACCGTTTTAACAATAACAAAATATGCTGAATAACTACACCATACATAGTTTTTATCGCATTAGTACTTAAGGGGAAGAAGAACTTTTTGTAACAGTATTTTTTTTACTCGTGCCTATATATGTATGTAAATTATAAACAATTTAAATCCCATGATTTTCGGGATTTGACAAATCTTGAATCCCAGAATTTTTTTAAAAATTGACAAATCCCTAGTATTTGTTTACAAAGTCATCAACAAATCAAGGTGATATACCTAATTAAAGTTCAAAATTAAAGAAAAAATGGTTTAAAAAAATCTTATTACATATTACATACTTATATACATATGTATGTACAATAAATTTAGCAAAAAATATTATGGAAATTTCTATCATAATGCAATGTTATAGCGTAGACATTAGGGGCCTCGCAAAATTTATAGCATTTTCAGGTAGGAGGATTACTTTTGCGCCACCTTGTACACAGTAAATAAGCTCAAAAAAAATATAAAATATCCCGGAATTTATTATCTACATAACAAAAACATTAACTTTCCATCGCTGCTGTATTATTATTACATTACTCTGACATGATAGGTATCTCTTTACCGACTTTTTAAATTTAATTTTGGATACATTGTAACATGGCAAAAGAACTTAACAAATTCATATCAAATTTAAATATGCCTATGTAGGTGTATGTATGTACCTATTTGGAAATCCAACAAAACAAAATGTTCCGCTTTAAACTCGAAGTGTAAAACAAACAATTTAGAATTATTCCAATTCATATACGAGTACACATCAAAAATAATGCAAAAACGAAAAATCCTTCCAGCTGACTGACCTACCTACAACATTTGTTGCATTAAATAGGTACATACATACATATGTAGGTATGTACCTATATTTTTTATATCTTTATTAAAACACTTCTTTGAAAGAAAACCCCTGCACACACGCGAGCACTCATGACACAAGAAACCAAAATAATAAACAAACAAAATACATACATACCTATAAAATAATAAAATTTTATGCGTTCAACCTATTAGAAACAATAACAAATTCTTTTTACACAGTCTGCTCATCGTAAAAAATGTTAATTACACATTATTATTGTTAGTTTTACAACAACCAAAAACAAAAATATGAAAGTACCGACTGACACTTCTTTATATACTTGAGCTGTTGCTTTATGACGACTCTCGCCAAAAGTAACAAGATCTAAAATGATACATACCTACATTGTACATACAAATATTTATGTAGTTATTGTTTTTATTTATTTTTTTATTGTAAACGATTTTGTTTCACTTGTTTTTCTTCCTATTTGTTGTTGTATTGTTGTTACAAGTATGCGCCAAGTTATAAAAACCATTCAAACTAATGTTTTCTTTCTTTCTTTCTTTGTATCTTTGTTGTTGTACATATTTTTGTTTTGTTTTTGAGTGTTTACTATTTTCTTCATTGATGAAGATAATGGAGAATGAGTACTTGAAGTACAAACACACATTCATACATTTATTTATTTAGTAATGTAGCGCCTTTTTACCCTCTGTTTTTTCTCTTTACCCACCAAGGAAGTACGAGTACATAAATGTGAAAATAACATAGCGGAGGCGTTTTATAGATAATACCTACACAGAAATACCTGCATATTTTGCTAAATCAAATAAAATGTGTGTAATATCAATCAATATTTGTTTAAAAACTTCAAAATTTATATGCTGAAAACAAACAATTAAATACAAAATTATTAATAAAACTTGATGATTTGACGTTACTCGCTGCTTTTATTTTTTTCGTAAATTATCAAATTTCATATCTAACTGAGACTTTTTTCCTTTTTATTGGTAATTCTCTGAAACGTGTGAAATTCACAACCTTTGACAGAGAGAAGTGTTATGTTTGTTTTTTAGGTAATTGTTGTGTATTTGCCATTAACAAAATGACAACTGTTCATGTTTATTGTAACTTTTTTTGATTTTGTTAAAATTATTTACACACAATTTTTCTTTTACATGCGAGTACATATTGTTGAGCTACAATTTTTTACCAAGAATTATTTATTTGTTTAATATTTCGATAGAAATTTAAACATTTTTTTGTTAAATATGTACTTCATTATGTTCAATAGCGTTAATCAAATTAAGGTTAAAGGTAAATTTAAACAATAAAAACTAACGAACTGCAAAAAAATTAAGCAAATATTTAATGTTGGAAACAGAAATCATGTGGGAAAATTCTAATAAAAAAGATTGTTTGAAAATATAGTTGCAATTAATTATTTATAATTTTGAGTTTAGAAATAGTTGTAGTTCTTACGCCATGAAATAAAGTATGTTCATTTTACTTCCATATGCATTTTTTAATCTGTGCCAATATCTTTTTTTAGTTAGAAAACTTGTTCTCTTACCCGCAATTCCAAAAATTTGTATTTCTTTTACATCAGATTTAATTTAACATTTAAATATCACCATAATACACGTTAACTAAATAATAGCAGTTTAAAAAAGTCAATGTTATGAAACAAGGATAAACACCAACCTCTAGGGATTGTAAGTCAATCATTGACCTTAAATTGTTTATTGGCAAGAAAAGTGATCACAATGAACTTGAATTGTAAATAATTTAACAAATCTGTGTTATGAAACTTCCAATAATTTTTGAAGAAATAAAAACACGCACACATTTACTTCCATATTTCCACCAAAAACCAAACTTGATTTACTAAATTTGAGGTTAAACATCTGGTAAATGTTAAAATCTAAAAATGATAACGGCATAATTTAAGCCAACTAAAAAACATATAAAAAATGTTATGCGCAGACGGACATATTTATGCGCATAATAAATTCCTTAAAAAAATATTTTTTAGGAATATTGTAATAAATGTATTATAAATTAATGGTAAAAGAAGCACAGAATACAAATACATTCATACCAATAATGTTTAACAAACCGGCCGGTTGGTTGTAGAATACAAACAAAAAAAAATACATACTAAAAAACCGAAATATAATTGAACAAAATCGATTGAATGAATGCATGTGCAACATAAAAAGTATGATTTTAACAAGGGGCCACACTGATTGTTGTTACAACAGCCAAAATACAAAAACAACTAGAACCGGGTTATTGCCATTCACTAAAATCATATGTTTATTGGTTGTAAGCAGCGTTGTCAACTTAGAAATTTCAAAACGCACCAAAATGGTGAAAAAAGCGCACCATTTACAAAAAAAACGCACCAAGTTAAGAATTTCGTTTTTGTTTCAAATATTTATTGAATTAATTTGAAATTTTTTAATATCATAAATTCTATCAAAATCTTTTTATCAACGATTATTAGTAAAAAGCCTTTTTTTTAATAAATGAGCTAATAAAGATAAAATAAGCATTTAACCACTCAAAATTTCACTCACAATATGATATTTGGAACTAAAGTACTAATTGGTAAAAAAGCTAATTTCAGTACATATTTGGTACTTTTTTTTATATATTTTTGTTTTCTAGTTGATTTTTTCCAATAAAATTTGTTAAGATTCCACTGGTACTCTAACCTTGGTTGTTCGTCTATAGTTCAGTAGACCAAACCATCAGGTTATATACAAGAATTTTTATTTACATGTTTGAAATTTTAATTTGATTTTCAAACAAAGATTTTTGAAGAATTTGATTTCATTTATCATACATTCGTATTTAAAATGCATTTTTTCATCGTATAGATTTCATGAGTTATGAATTATTAAAAATTAGTAAAAATAAAGATTTCATCACATTTTCGAAAAAATTAAATTGTAGAAAGATTTTTTCTCACACTGAAACAAAAAGTTGTGTTGAATTTGTTTTGGTGCCACCAAAAGCACCAACTAAAGAATTTTTCGCACCAAAAATGGTGCGAAATGCACCAAGTTGACAACGCTGGTTGTAAGTTTTGGTTTTTGCTCTCCGTCTTTTACTCTCTCCCCAGCTGGCTGAAACAGCCTTGGTCAGCAGTGTTGCCAGTTTAGGGAATTTATTATTGTTGGCAAATTGACATACAATTTTCGGTCTGGGGATACAAATATTTTAATTTGTTTTAAATTTAATACTATATTTTTCAATGGAATTTTAATTAAACTCATTGATAACATCAACAAATATTTCAATCATACGAATTTTACTCTGCTGGTATGTCACACATCTTAATAATTACCATTCATTTTGGTGCAACCTTGAGTCCTACGAATTCATAATCAAGCAAGATAAAGCTGTATTATTTTCAAATATGATTTATGTACCAACAAACGAATATTACTGAAACAATTAAATACATTTATATGAATTATTAAAAGCTCTTCTCAGAATGACTATATATTAAAGATAATTGCGTTTATTGTGACAATTTCACTACAACTGCTGTAATGTTTAAGCATTATAAAAAAAATTGTGAATTGGGTATTTTAGGGGATATGTTAGTACTGAAAAATACTGGTAACACTGCTGGCCAGTGTTGGCCATTTTTTTTTTTTTTTTGCTTAATTGTCCAATTAATGTAAATATGATAAATTTGAAATTTGTTATTAAAATTTACTTCAACGCATGGCAATTCAACTAAAAATTTTTGTACATTATTTTTATATGTTTTTGAAATCAATGTTTATTATGTTCAAGGAAGCATGAAAATTCAAATCTTTTTCGTTTAGTTCTTCTAGATTTTGCTACAAAGAGATTTGAAAACTAATCGCAATTTCGGATTATAAATTTCAAATCTGCTGATTTTTGTTAATAAATCTGCAATTCGATCATTTCTGCTAAATTTATCTGAAATATGCCAATAAATTTGAATTGATAAAATTTTAAGCACTGATATAACTGTGTCAGGAATGCAAAATGAACTTTGTAAATAGTACCAAGGAAATTAATCATACCAATAATTTGGTATTTTTTTTTAAACCTAAACTGTAAATTAAGAATACATTTTAAATTAGTTTAATGTTTTACCATAAAAGACCAAATTTTCATCACTGAACTGTTTAATACATAAAGTATAGTCGTTTAAACTAACAGGTTTTAATAAAACTTTGCCATGGCAAAAAAATAATAACAAATATTTAAAAATCATGTTTTGACATTATTAACAGTTAGCAAAAACACAACGTTTTACATTTTAAATTTGGTAATGCTTTTAGGCTTGTCATGCTTGTATTTTATATCATTATGTTCCTTAAATATTTGTAATCTGTAATTTTAACATGCGTTTTTGAAACACTGTAATATAGTTGAAGGAAGTATAAACAGCTGAAGCCGCAAACTTTCTTTGTTTTAAAATCTTAAAAAAACCTATTAGAATTTTTACTTCACTTTAATGAAACCGCTTTTTAAGTTAAAATACAAAAGCCGCCAAAAATAATTAACATGTTAATGACTTTTTTGCCTCTCTTGCAAAAAAAAAAAAAAAATGTTAACACCTTGTAAAGATCTTTCTTTCTGAATCTTGGGAATCTGTAAACTTTTGCGTTTTCAATTATATGTATTAATGTATGTATGTATAGTTTGGTATTATAAATGTAAAAATTATTGTCTGCTTCACACTTTTTCGTTACCTTAATATTCTTCTCGTTTCATTGTTTTTGTTTTGATTCTGTGTTGCCAATAGCTACTCTGCATTATAACGATTAAAATTATGACCCAATTATGTCACATTGTGACAGTGTGGAAAGAGAATGTTTACAGATGAGTCAATTTATAATTTTGTCAATCTTTATTAATTGTTATTATTTCTCTGATATGTGAGATCACTGTCACGTATCGTATTCATAAGAAATTACTTATAATAAAATAAATTTTAATGCGTATGATAAATGTAAATATCATTTAATTAATTCATTATATTCATGCTGCTTTTTTTAAGATTATTTATTTTTTGGTTTGTTAATCTAAGGAGCTGCAATTATGTTTACTTTTGCAAAGTCATGTTGGGCGCTTAACATGCATGTTCTTTGTTGTATTTAAGGAATATACTTCCTTAAAGGCAGAACGCCTTTTTCTTATAAAATAGATGTATACATACATACATACATATGTGAGTAATATAAAGATTGCAGAAAAATTGATGCCATTTATTTGAGTGAATACAGTCGACCCTCGGTTAACGAACGCCTCGCTTAGGGAACATTTCGCACAACTAACACATTTAAAAACAAAAAAAATGTTAATGAATAAAGTTTCGCATAACAACCAACGCAAAATGGGAAATATGTACCGAATTGCGCGAAAAGCTTCTGTCGGTGTTCAGCTCTGGCATCACTTGTGTCCATACAATTAAAAAGACGTATTGAGACATACTTACAAACATATAGTACATGTTTATTATTTGATTTTGTTAAAAAAGGGGAACTACCGAATTGCGCATAAAACTTCTCTGTTTGTGTTCAGCTTTAGCATCACATGTGTTCATACAATTAACAAGACGTTAACCCAGGAGGTTACAGAAGAACAACAACCGTCTAGTGCAATTAAAGAAATGCTTAAGGATTTGGGAGTCTGTGGCATCATACATTAAAAAGCATCACCCCAATCAGGCAGTGGCTAAACGCGCAACAGATTTATTCAATGATAACGCTGTGTCGCATTTTCAACAAATTTTGAAGCGTCGCCAAAAACAAACGACTCTAGACAGTTTTTTGTTAAAGAAGAACTAGGTATGCGTCCAGGTATCATACAAAATTATTTTTTTTGTAATTTTTTTCTTCTTCGTTTTTTCCATTGCAGATTGTCTCATTTCGTCCTATATTCAGTTCCTTAAAAATGTTTATAAATATATGTTATACATATTACTTTCAACAAATATTGATGTTGAAATATGTTAGTGTGTACTTTTTCCGACTTGGAACGCATTATTTTATTTTGCACTGATATATATGGAAATAATGGTTTTGCTTAACGAATGTTTCGCATAACGACCACGCTTCTGGAACGAATTGCGTTAACCAAGGGACCACTGTATAGCATATGAAAATTGCGATGCAATAAGTGTTGTCAATTATTTTGATATATGTGCATTAGGCCGGGCCAATTTGTATGGAGCCGAAAAAATGGATTAGAGCCGCCCTCTAGGATGATTCTATGGACAATTCTAAGCAACTTTGGTGAAGGAACCATGGGTCTATCTCGATATTCGAGTCTCCCACAATTCAAAAAATGATTCTTTTCCCTATATGTAACATCATTTTGATTTGAAATTCGATTTTTTATTCATCGTTAAGGTAAGTTTAGACGATATGTTGAATCAGCATATATATGCTGACAGCCATATGATTACAATTGGCAGCAAATTCCTATGTCATATGTTAGACGTTTACACAATATGTTGAAAGTAGCAAATTTTTTGATGTCAGCATATGTCAGCAAATGAAATGTCAACATATGAGTTAGCATACGATTTTTGTGTTTATACGATATGTTGAATTTTATGTGGTGCTACATATGCTGAGTCGTATAAACATTTGTTTGTGAAATTAGTCAGTTTGACAACATTTTTCAATTATTATTCAACTTCTGTATTTTATGTGAAATTTTTGAAATAAAAGTAAATAATAAAAATATCAATAAAAAAAAAACATAAATGATGACGTGGGAGGAAATTGATCTAGCTATTGCGTTTTTAAGCAAATTTTTATATGCAAATCTGTCTTAATAAACGTTTGTTAAATTTAATAATCGTTTTTGAATAAGGGGGTTATTATTTATTTCTAGAGACCTGGGGCCAAATTATCGCATTCGACATCGAGTAAAATTTATCGTAATTTTCTTATTTGAGATTATGGCATACGATATCAAGCAAGAAATTTAGTATATTTTATCATAATTTCTATATCGAAATCATTTTTCGATACGTTAGCTCATTCGATCACCAATGCGGTAATTTGTCGATTAATTTGAACAATGCCGCCGGCCATTATATTGCGTTTTGTGTTCTTGTGTGTGTATGTGTGTAGGTACATATGCAACAAGAATTGTATTTACATAAAAAAAAACTATCGGCAGGTGGGCTTAAAGGTCGTGATACACTATCGTACACAATCGTACGATTCATTCAGTGGAAAATCTGACCGATATCTATCACACTCAAAAAAAATCGCAACAAAGTATATCATAGGTGCCACACTATTACACAAAAAAGATGCAAAAACATATGTTTTTGCTAATGTCAAGAAACGCAGTGTTCCGCCATTTAAATTAATATTTGTGTTCAATTATTTTGTTGTTATATGTGAATATAATAAATTGTATAAACTATACAAACAATTAAAAAATGTTAAACGTCGTCTGTCCTTTAGATTATAATTTGTGATTTAAATCAATGAAGCCGACATTGTTGTTTTCTTATCAGCTTTATTAGAAAATACAACTCTGATCGCATATGAATTTGCCATATGCTGAATAGCTTGCATACGCTTTTCAACAAATAACATATCTGTCAACATACGCAGGAAAATTGTCAAACACTAATAATATGCTGTTTACACGATATGCTAAAATTACCAACATACGTTTGTTGGCATTGTTAACAAAGTGTTAGCAAATGTTGTTAAACATACGTATGCTGAAAAAATTTTGCGTTTACACGATATGTAAGCACTTGTCACAAATTTTTAAGCATAAATATGCTGATTCAACATATCGTCTATACTTAGCTTTATATTATCTTTTTTATGTGTATATGGGGGGTTTTTGGGGTCGAGAAATTCATTTTTGATCTTTATTTTTACCTATGAACACCACCAGAGGGCGTTTCATGCATATTTGTAATATTTTTCGTCTATTTTCCGAGAAAAAATGTTCGGTAAAATTGATATTTATTTTATTTTTTTCAACAGAAATTCAACCTAAAAAATAAGAACATGTGTAAAAAAAATTAATTTAGTGGAAGAAAAGCGGAATAAGTTATTTTTGAAAGTCTTTCTTGCTTTCAAGTCTGGGGAAAAAAGTCATTTTTTGAAAAGTGGGAGACTCGAAAATCGAGATAGACCCATGGTTCCTTCACCAAAGTTGCTTAGAATTGTCCATAGAATCATCCTAGGGGGCGGCTCTAATCGACAAAAAATTTGGCCCGCCCTAATGTACATACATACATACATACATGCATATGTATGTAGATAATTATTATAGATATTATATGAGTTGGAATATTTTACGGTATTACTTATTATTGCTTAACTATTTATATTTTTAAAGTTTGTATTAAATAATAATTTTTCTACATTTCAGCAATACTGCAACGTTCTACTGTCGAAGTGGGGCGTATTAAAATACAAGGTGTTGCCACTTGTTTGTATTTATGTATGGATCCCTGTGGTGCTGTTTATGGCTCGGTAAGTATAACCGCTACGCTTACAATTTGAAGTATTTTGGTATTTTGTTTATGTAAAACTAATATAATGTTTTAATTAAATAAATTTAGTATATTACTGCATTAAAGCAATGTTATGTAATACTGTTAAAATCAAACTAGGTTAGTTTGGTTCAATGGACTCAAATGCATCCATTCAGTCAGTTTCATTTCCGTACCTAAGTAATTTAAATGATATAGTATTCGAAAATTAAATTTAAATTATTGTTTTTTTATGTGATATGTACCCTTTTATATTGTTAAAAATCTTTTTACTTTATTAATTCGGCTTGAGGCCTCTTTTATTAAAAATATAAAAAGTCTTGTTCGTTTTTAATTTTTATTATCTTTCATTATTTTCCAATATTTCGACCAACTTTGTTGATCATCTTCAAGGAAGAAATATAATTCAATGTTTAATACAGGGGCCAAATTACCGCATTCGATATCGAGTAAAATTGATCGTAATTTTCTTATTTGAGATTATGGCATTCGACATCGAGCAAGAAATTTAGTACATTTTATAATAATTTCAATATCGAAATCATTTTTCGATGCGATTGCTCATTCGATCACGAATGCGGTAATTTGGGCCCAGTGTTGTGAAAGAAACTTAACACATTAACATCGGACAACACATTAAATTATATTTCTTCCCTGAAGATGATCAACAAAGTTGGTCGAAATATTGGAAATTAATAAAAGATAATAAAAATTAAAAACGAACAAGAGTTTTTATATTTTTAATAAAAGAGACCTCAAATCGAATTAATAGAGTAAAAAGATTTTTAATTAAATTTAAATTTGTTGGGTTAACCAGTTCGCCAGTTTGGCATACACTGCGGATAAATCCTTCATAGAATGTGGTAATTGGCACATAATTATATGAGTATAGTGTTTAGTTTTTGTAATAAAAAATATAATTTTAAAAGAAAACAGCAACATTAAACACAAAGCTAAAAATTTATTGCGAAATAAATGTTTAAACACTTATAGTGCATTTACACTTGTAATTTTGAAACTAGTTTATAATCATAAGCTACTTTCATACACCATACCGTTTACATCAGCATTTTTGACAGATAAGTGATTTATCTTTGACAAGTCATAAAACAGCTGACTTTAATATTAAAAATTTAATAAAAATATGGACGTTGTTATGAAAAAAAATATAAATTTGTGTTTTTCATCCAAGATGAATAAAATTCAATTGCAGTTTCTTTTTTTAAAGAAAACTTTTTTTATTTTTGAGGAAATGTCAAATGTGTCAAGCGTTGCTAGAAAAATGTTGAAAAAACAGAGTTGCATTAGCAGAAACTGGTTGTTTGTAACTAGTTTATCTCAAAAGCTAGTTACAAAACCTGTTTTTGATATGTATGGATAAACAAGTTTCACAAACTAGTTGATCACCATAAACAACTTATAACTAGTAGGTGTAAATGCACTATTATACAAGACGTCTTCGTTGTTTGTTGAATTTTCTTTACTTTTAAGTCACAATTCCTATTTAATCAATGGTTAGTTCAATTAATAATTGGTTTTATGATAACCAATAAATGATCTTATTTTATGCCGTAATTTATTACATCGAATAAGAATAAAATAGATTGGAATGACCTTCTACTCTCGAGTATTTGAATATCCAACATATAATTGTTTAAATATCATAGCTTATTGCATTGGCATGACTCTATCCCTTAATGTTTTTTGATATGAGGAAACCTGGGATAGTCAGAAAGTACTTACTTACAATTATGAGAAAATAGTCAAAATGGCTCATGAATTAGTTTTTGGTTTAATTAATAGTTCCCCAGAAACTTTAAAAATAACAAATACACGTATGCATGCATGTTAATTTCTCATTGATTGATAGCATAGTTTTAAAACTTGAATATATTTAATCCATCATATGTATTTAAAATATCACCGTATTAAATGCTACTAATTTACAAACAAAATCTTTATGTTTCTCTAGAATGTTTTAATGTATTAAGTAAAAAGTTTGAGTTAGTTTCTTTATGGGCTGTTGTGGGGTTTAATTTTATTCAAATTTAATAAAATCAATTACAGTTTTTATTAATTGACTGCTTAGAATGTTTAAAACAATAACCATAATTTGAATATAAATTCCCTCGTCTAATCTAAATATTCAAATTTCGGTGCATAAACCCAAGGTGAATTTAAATACTAGGTGATAGCGTAGCGCCAGCTGATTATTCATGGTGAATTTGAAAATGCCAAAAAGTTATATAAAAAAAAAACTTTTTGACAGTGACGAAAGTTTTTCATATAGAAAAATGCCTGTTGTTCTTGCCTTGTTGTAATTGTTGTAGCAATGCGGTCACCTGGTATTTAATTTCACCATGCATAAACCTTTATAGAAGAATGAGACTAAATAGAATGAATATCTTGTCAATCAAATTCCCACAAATTTGTTTCTTTTTGAAAACGAATTGTAAATGAAAAATTCCAGCCATGTTAAAGCCACAACTTAATTAAAAATCAGTTTTTTTTTTTTGAAAACAGCATTTTATCAAGTTTATTTTGAAAGAAAATACAAATTGAAACAAAACTGAGGCGCCATACTCAGCCACAGCAAAATTATCATCTTTATTTTGAGGCATCAATAAAAATCTTATTAGGATTTATACTCTAAACACTAAAGAACAGGTCTTAATCAAGTATAATGTGGTCTTAAAATGTATTTAATTTTAAATAATAGACCAAACGAAAAAGACTCAAGAGTTTATTAAAATTAACCACAAAATGTATAAATATTTTCCATAAGTCTTGTTAAACTAAATTAAAAAAGACAAACAACAAAGTGCTTTAGAAAAAAGCAAAACATTGAAACAATTTTGACGCCTGTCTGGATTTAAAATTCGTTTAAAGAATCTTTTGTGTTTGGAAAAAGCGCTATCGTATTGACAGGATAATAGTGATAATGATGGAATGGGCATAAAAAACCATACAAAATTAATTACACTTCTTCTCATTTCGTTCGTTCTATCTCTCAGAAATGATAATTTTTGATGCTGAGTCTGGTGTGTGTGGCATTCCATATGTATTTGGTTTCTGGTACCACAAAAAAGGGTCTTTATGGAAAAAAACCATGGGCGGTCGGGTTTTGTTGCTTGTTTGTTTGTTTGTTTGTTTTTTTTCGTTTTTGGAATTTGAGACTATGTAACAAAATGATGAAACAAAGAGTTATTTATTTCTGCATATACATACATTTTTATTAAAAACGAATATCAATATTTTGTATAGTTTTAATTAATATAAGAAATATTTAAAATATCAATTTAAATATTTGGAAAAAATGCATTGGATGTTGTTTAAGAAATGAATTTAAGCTATATTAGGATTTATACTCTAAATGAATGCAAATGTAAAGGCAAAGGTATGTAAATAGTAAAAGCTTTTCAATCTGTGTGTTTGCTTAAGTTACCATCACACTTGGCAAACATTTGCCGAAAAAGATATACTAAATAAAATATATTTGAACTCGTTTATTTTTAAAAAAATCTTCGTTTGTTTAGGACACGACACAACAAATATTTAGTTTTATTTAATTTGATGCTGTTTGATCTTACAAAACTCATGTAAGAGTAAACAACGTCAAACAAATTTGTTCTAAAGTAAGTGGTTACGCTTTCTTGAGTAAATATTTGCCAAGTGTGACCGTAGTTGACAAATTACCATAATTGTGAACAAAGCTCAATGTTGCATCACTAAACCAATAAAATTGTGTGATTTTTTATTTGCGGTAGATTATTAAATCAAACGCTTTAAAACTATGTACATACATATATTAATAATTTTAAGAACTAACAAAACTATAAATTTAAATTGCCAAAAAACAAATGTATTTCGGTACAAAGGTATTTTTTAGTTTCTTTTTTTTTATTGGAAAAAACCTAATTTATGGCGCCAAAGTAACAACCTTTTTACAACCATAATTCATTTGCGCTACATTTCACATAAATGTGTAACTGCTACAATTTTATTTTACAATATTTTCCTCAGGCACTTGTAAAGTTATAGTATTAAAGAAGAAAAAAAATATTGAACAAAAATGTCACATTAATCTTAATCCCGGTAATTTTCCTCACAACAGGCATCTCTTTTGAAAATTTAGTGCACATTTCTGCACCATGTTTTTCCCCCTAAAATACAGTTTAAATAATTAAATAATAAAGGAATATATACGTACCTATGTATGTATATGTATTTCTGGCAAACAAAAAGTTATGTTTAAAAAAAGGAAAAAAGATGCACTTTAATTTTTTACTCAATACAAACGACATTAGTTATCACTTTACTTTTGTTTGTTGTTTTAGGATAAAAAGGACATAATTTTACATTATTTCAAGGATATTTTAAGTGTGTAATTATTATTGTTTTTTTTTCAAAATACACAACACACTTAAGGGTAGAAATTGTTTTGGAAAATAGGTTCAAATTTGTTTTTCTTTTCTTTTTTTGTATGTGATCAGTCATTTAGGGAATTTATTGTGTTGATTTTGTTATGAAATGGCGTTGAAATTGTCAATTTTATTGTTTGTATTTCATTTGGACTGGATGTTTTGTTAGAAAATTTATTGTCCTTTCCAGCTATTGTATTTTTTAATGGCATTACCGCACTGATATTTTATTTATGATCTTTATAATATATCGGTTTACCTTACAATAATAATCAACAACATATTTTGGATTGCAAAAGTGCGAATGAATGAACACGCAACATTACTATTGAATTTTTTATTTGCAGGGGTGGAAGACTATCCGCATTAATACTGAAATCTTCTAACGTTTGGTTTACAAAAATATAGCAACATCTTAGCATTTTTGTTTAGTCCCAATTTACACGCAGCAATTCTTTAAGCTAAGCTGATTACCTTTTAGACATCGCGGTGAGGGGAAGATAAGACGAGTACACACTTGATTGTACTAGCAATTCGTGTTACTCTCTTATTTGTATAACATATGTAGTTTTTACAAATGTGTGTATACTCTCCAATAAAAATACGAATGATTTAAGCAATTATATTGTGCTGTGTGAACAGCGAAGAAATTTCAAGGGAACAATTGTATCAATCTTTTCAATAAAAATTGCTTCGTATAAATTGGGATTTATTTCCAGCGTTGTCAACTTTGTAATTTCAAAACGCACCAAAATGAAGTAAAAAACGTGTCATTTAAAAAAACTAACTTAAGTAACTTTAAATATTTCTTTAAATAAACTGAAGTTTTATTACTCTTAGTTTTACGGCACCCTGTATAAATGTTTTACACCTTTTTTGCACCACACAACGCATTTGATAAAAAACGAACAATGACTCGACATCAACTTTTACTAACAATTACTATGAAAATCAAAAAGGAACAGCAAATTTCATATCATAAAATATTTCTTCACATAATACAACAAGACCATTTCGCATACGATTTAAAAACGTCTTAAACATCATTATTTGTTGTTCTTATTGTGGTCTGTAAAATTGATTGTAAAAAAAAATTTGCACTGTTAATTGAAATGGTATTAAAACAGGTGTATTTTACACGAAAACACCGCGCACCAACTAAGAAATTTTTCGCACAAAAAATTTAAAAAAGTACGAAGTTGACAATGCTGTTTATTTCCTTTTCATCGTCAATATTTCTCACCTGTCATTCGAATATTGTAATTCAATGTGTGAATATTAAAATTGTACGAATTCCGTATCGACGAGATTCTTCAATCATACAGTTGTTTCACAACATTCTCTCAATTTGCAAAGATCATCAATATACTGACTTCTTTACCAAAATCTGGATAGTTTAAACTTTTCAACTTCAGAGACAGAATTAAATTTATATGTGAAATGAAACATCAACAAATATTAACACCCCACTGTGCAAGCAAACATAGAAAATGCCAGAAAAAGTAAACAGACATACATACATATGTGTGTAAGCAAAAGGAAATGTTTTAAGTTTTACAAAATGTTCTTCATGTTCATAAACATTCCGACCTCAAAATGTTTTCTAACTGAACCAAAAATCTCTTCAGTATCCTTAGGCCCTCTCGTTGTCCTACATTCGTCGGTTTGCTTTTTGATAGCCAGCCTTTGATCGGTAGATTTTCAAAGATAAACCAACTCATTATCACAGGACTTTGTATAGATCACAGACGCCATTAAAACAATGCCCAGAACAAAACAAAGCGCTGGATAAATTATGTCAAAATAGGTGTGAGCTGACAATAAACTATAATAGTTTATGTGACATATTGACAGGTGTTTACAGGTAGACACCAACAGAAAAAGCAAAAAGAGAGAACCAGAACATGTAAACAAGAAACAAGAAATTCTGGCAATGATTACAAGTAGTCGTGTAACATTTAGATTTAATGTTAAGATTATTCAAAAAAATAAAAAAAATAAATAAAAAGGAATAAATTTGTAGAAATAAAACGATATTTCTTTGTCAAAATAGTAGGTATGTAAGTATGTACATTGTACATATATATTTTGTTAATGGCAACTTTTCTTTTCTTTTAGAAAGAAAAGTGTTAATGATATCTTTCTTGCGAATTGTTTTAATGCAAAATTAAACAAAAATTAATGTAATTTCTTAAAATTCCTTAAATATTTGTGGGTTTGTTACAGAGTCTCTGAAACACATCACTGGCAAATTGTGTTTGAACATGTAGAAAATTTGGTTTTTAAAACAAACTACATATTCAGCAAAGTGTCTTGTTTTCTTTTACGAAATTTGTATTTTTTTAATTATTTAATTAAAATGTATGTCTGGCAGCTTTGTTAACTAAAACATATGGTTGATAAACAGACATGAAATGAACACGTCTGAAATTGTTTCAGTTTTTGCGTTTAGTAGCACTTCAAGTTCAATGCATTTTAAAAATCACAAACAATTAACAACGTTGAACCAATTTTGTTGACAGACAATTAAAATATTTTTGTTTTGTGTCAACTTTTTATACATATGTACTCGTATATATTTAGAGCCACGGCAAGCAGGCAGGTCTATCTATCTATGTATATCATAAGACTGGATACTGAACATTCACAGTGATATGGCCATAAACATATGTAGATACATACATATGTATGTAGATATTTATGTCTAGGGCTATGATTTGTAATGACTGATAAAAAGAGCTATTTTGAACTTCTTTATATTTGAAATAGAAATATTTATGTACATATTCACACATTTTAAATTGAAATTAAACTACTCATAACATTACTTTTCTAAATATCTGTTTGTGACAATTTAAAAGCCACATAAACACACATTCCGGGAAATTAAAATAGTTTTGCTAAACATTATTATGTTACTTTTTATGCTATCGCCTGGAATAATATCGCCCCCATTTATAATGCTAGGGCCTGGTGCCGCGCTATATACATTCCACTCGTACATTCATATATAGTTTATGAATTATAAAGTTGTCAACATTGATTTGACAGATAAAACTGTCAACAAAATTATTTTCCCTGAGAATCTATTTATTTTTTGTCCATTTATGAGCTTTATTTTAATAATAAATTTAAAAAATACATAAAGTATGTTGCTTTTTTAGGAGCATTATTTTCTTCTGCTCTTGCTTCCTTGCATAAGCGGCTTTTGGTCGGGGTGTTGGTTGCTTGCCTGTGTCTAGTCTATTTTTAAATAGTCTGAGTTTAGTGTATTCATAATTTGCTACAAACTGCAACTAATTTTTGTAGCAGTCAAGCATTAAATTAAAAAAATTGGGTTGATATTAAACTTACGAGTTCTCAGCTTCCCCTTTTTTACTTATTATTTTTAAATTCTCGAGTACAAAATGAAAAGGCAGAAAATACATTCATACGTATATACTCGTAATTTGTATTTGTTAAAAGACAAACTGTATTTCATGTTAAATGTGTCCCTTATGAGTCATTTCGTTTTGAATTTGGAGGCAGAAATGGAGTTGGTTTGTGTATTTCATTTAGAAGAATTCATTCTAGTATTTCTACATTAAAATTCTAATGCAGTGAAAAAGGGAAGAAGTTTTCTATCTAATTCTAAAGAGTTTCTTTTAACGAAAATTATTTATCATAAATTTGAAAAGATTTTCCTTGTAAATGCCATTTCTAATTGTTTCCAATTAGGCAAAATGTGGGTCAACTGTGGTTAATCTAACAATTTTAATGAGTTGGTTGCTGGTGCTGAAAGCCGTTGTTATCTTCACATACAGTTCCCATCGATGGGAAACTTTATATGTTTTTAATGTGTTTTGATACATTCATTTTTCTAATTTATTAAAAGATGTATTAAGCTAAATGGTTGCAATAAAATTGCAAACATTTTGGTTGCAAATTTAAATTCATTTGTACTGAAAATATTCGTTTTTTTTGTGGGAAAAGTAATTTTGCAAACATTAAAACATTAAATAATACAAATTCTATTTCTATTTATTTTAACTTAAGGACTTTAACGATATGTAGCTATATATATTTAACAAGTTTGATTTTATTGTTGCGAAAAATAATGCAGCATACTTTTTCGTATTCGATTTTTAGAAAAAAAAAAAAACGCAAAAATTTTGCCTTGGACAAAGATTAATATTTTCAAATTTCAACAACATCTAGAGATTAAAATTAAGCAAGCGTAAAGTAATGGCATATTAACGAAATTATTGTCTTTTTATCCAAATTCTTACCCCCTGGCCCACGATGTCGAACGATAACGTTCGCTTAGATAAGACTTAAGACACAAACTTTTTATCGTATCTATTTTTTACTCAACCAAGTTTGTTTATTCCACAACCAAGTTTCTGTCTTAAGTCTTATCTAAGCGAACGTTATCGTTCGACATCGTGGGCCAGGGGGTTAATGTTCAATTTGAAGGTAATAGTGCAAGGCCAATGTAAGCGCCCTGTGGTCGCGGGGGCAATCAGCTGTTCTTTTTGCCGCTTATACTTTTTGTAGGTAAGTAAAAATATTGAAAGCGGCAAATGTCAAAAAATTAAATTGATTTGTTTTTTTATACCCTTCACCATCGTGAGAAGGGTATATATAAGTTTGTCATTCCGTGTGAAATTTCCACAATATAATTTTCCGACCCTATAAAGTATATATATTCTGGATCCTTATAGATAGCGAAGTCGATTAAGCCATGTCCGTCTGTCTGTCTGTCTGTCTGGATGTTGAAATCAGTTTTTTGAAGTCCCAAGATATGTTCGGGATCCAAACCTTCAATAATTCTGTCAGAAGTGCTTTCGAGAAGTTTGCTATTTAAAATCAGCAAAATCGGTGTAGGTCAACCAGAGTTATGAACCAATATGTGAGACCACCTCTATAAAAATTTGATATTTTTCGTCCATTTTATTGCAATATTTTGAAATATATTGCAGATAATACCATGAAATTTTGTATACGTTGTTTGTACTATAAAAGAAAAAAGTGTGCGGAAAATAGTAAAAATCGGTCCATGATTTCTCATAGCCCCCATACAAATATATATATTCCCGAAATATGGCTTAATGATAAATAAATGCCTATAAAATTGGAATATCAAGACAAAATTCAGCAAAAATAAGTTTTATACAAAAAGAAATCACAAACCGAAATTTTTTTTTAGTTCGGTCCATATTTGACCATAGACCCCATATAAAGTCCACTTACAAAATTCACTTAAATACATATAAAACAGATATAAATAATGTTAAACGGCTAAAATTTGACATAAATACTCCTTATAGGCAAATAAATTATTGTACCAAATTTTATGGTGGTCGGCCCAGAAATGGTCATAGCCCCCATACAAAAATCTTCCCGAAATATTGCTCAATTATACATAAATGCCTATAAAATTGGAATATCAAGACAAAATTCAGCAAAACTAAGTTTTGTACAAAAATAAATCGCAAAACGAAATTTTTTTTAGTTCGGTCCATGTTTGACCATAGACCCCATATAAAGTCCACTTCCAAAATACATATAAAACAGATATAAATAATGTTAAACGGCTAAAATTTTACATAAATACTCTTTATAGGCAAATAAATTGTTGTACTAAATTTTATGGTGATCGGCCCACAACTGGTCATAGCTCCCATACAAGGACCACATCTGAAAAAGACATTTTTCCCTATATATATTGTATAAATATCGTTACCGACTCAAAACTTTGTACAGATCATTTACATATATGCAAAAATCATTCCACACAATTTTGTTAATTTCGGTCTATTTTTAACCGTATGCCCCATATAAAGCCCTCTTCCGAAAATCACTTTAACACTCATAAATCGCTTATAAATAAAGGTACCAATCCAAAATTTTACACGGATCATTGACATACAAGCCAAAATTAAACTGCTTTATTTTAAGAAGAACGGTCCACATTTGACTATATCCCCCACTTAAGGTCCACTACCGAAATCCACGTTAATACTAATATATATCTTAAATATACCGTTATTACGTTGAAATTCTACGTGAAATATCCCCATATGCATGAAAATAACTGTTCCAAAATTTAAGAAGATCGGCCCATAATTTGTCATACCTGCCATATAGAAGCATTTCCAAAAACAAATAAATTCGGGTCAAAAAATATTCTTTTCGGATTTAACCCATATTCGGTCCATATTTTATAATCATGATATATATCGTTGGAAAGCTATTTTTAATACCTTTTATTTAATGTATTACAAATTATCAGACACCCAGTAGTTCCCGAGATATAGGCCTATATATTTTCAACTTTAAGGGCCCGCCCCCTCGAAAATAGGCGTGGCCGCCAAAAAAAATTTTTTTTTCTGGTATCTCTTCTAACGTCCCTATTTGTTTTTTTTTTTTTTAACAAAATCACTAAAACCGAATTGTACCCCTTTTTTATACTCTGTTTGTTAAATTACACTGAAGATTATTATGAACATCAGACAGACTCTGTAAATTATGGTAAGAATTGGTAATTAAATCAATTAAAAATGGTAAAAATTAGATAACATTTCAAAATATTTAACATAAATTATGTTGGTCGTAAAATTGTCTTTCAAACAATATATCAAATACTAATAAAATTTGCACTAACACTGAATAGAAAACACAGAATTAGGATATTCTAGTCTAGTGTAGTTTCTGTATTTCTTACTACGCTTAGGTGAAGGGTATTTAAGATTCGGCACAGCCGAATATAGCACTCTTACTTGTTTTTACATAAATAAGTTCTTAAATAAATGTTTTTTTAGTGTGTAACAAATATTCAAAATATGTCACATATTATATACATGTGTATGGCAGCATCATTTTAAGCGGCAAAGTTGAACAAAATTCTACTTTGCCGCGCTGACGCTTCTCACAGCATTGCCAGAATAAGTAAATTGCGATACTTGAAAATTTCTGTATGAATAATTTTGTAAATAACCAAAACTGTTATTCACTGCCGCCCGTGACCGCATGCCGCTTACATTGGCCTTTCAATGTAACTATGTGGTAACTCTTTCTTGCCTGCATACCAAGTTAACAAGCTGCAGTTAGCAAATGCATGTGAAATACTTAAAATATACTGTTTTAGTTTTTATATCCCTATTTTTATATTATGCTGTAAATTTTAATAATGAGAAAGGTTTAATAATAATAAATAATAAATGTTAGCAAGACATTTTCAGGGTTGTTTGTTTGTTTGATAATTATCAAAACAGAAAACGAACTTTTAAAACTGCTCTACATTTTTCCTGGTCCAAAGTCAAAAAAACACATGTTTCTTCCACTATATCGCGGCGAGTGGCTTTGGCGTCTTTTGAAGAAAACAAAAAAAAACTCTATAGAAAAACTTTTAAAACATAAAAACTACAATGAAACATCTATTTCAAATTGAAATTAAAACGCCCATGAGATTAGAGAATGGCCAACACTTCTTTGGCTCGTTGGTTTTTGTGCCTTTTTCTATTTCTATTTCAGATTTTATTTTGCGGTATTGTTAAGTTTAAATTTAGAAAAAAATAAAAAACAAATTAAAATTGTTTTACAATAAGAAAACAAATAAAATAATATTTTTAGTTACTCATTAGACCAACAATGTTATTTTGGTATATTGTTGTACAAAGTGAAATATATATAGACTTGTTTGAATGAATGAACCAATTCTGTCGTCGCATGTCACATCCGGCAAATGAAAACTCACAAATAGGAACTGCAAACATTTAAAATCTAATTTGCACTACTAAATTTAGAGGGTAGCAAAATTAAGCAGCAAATCAATATTGATTTAAGAATATTTTTCGAAAATGTCAGACTAGAACAACTCAAATTTGTCATGACATTTTTTATTTGCTGCTTTTCATTGAAATTTATGTGATTGTGTTTTGTGACATTAAATAATTTGTGGTGTCTTTGACAGTTTGGTGTTAAAGTAATAAACAAAACCATAAAGTAATTTCAAATTTTCCATATTTTTACTGTAATTATATCGTTAACTTTAATTTTATTTTATTCTTAAATTTTATGCACGGGTATGTACCTACATACATATGTATGTAAATGTCTATATTTTATGGTTTGTTTTGCCATTAAATTTACCCATGTAAGTGAAATCTATGTCAATTGTAGAAAAACTACAATTATTTGTATTAAATTCTGTTTTTACTAAAACAAATCATTAAAAATAAATAAAATAAATTCTTTTAAAAATAATTATTGCATACAAACGTACAAAAATGCACTTTACAATTGGCTTTCTGCCCGCTATTTGTAAAATTGTTTGTTCCTCTTTTTTGCCTAAATATATTCTATTTGGTCTGTATTACTACCTCCATTATATTAATTTTGTCAACCGTTTTGATGCTCTTTAAATTAAAAAAGATAATACAAAATTAAACTGTAAGTTCTTGATTTCAAAAATTTAATAAGTCAATGTGGGAGTCTCTCACGATTGCATTTTCGCGAATGTGTCTAAATTCAATTTCACATGCCACCTGTATAATCTTTATTTATACTCATTAAGTGGAATATTAAATTTCGGTTTAACCAAGATCCCCTTTAACATACATACATACATATGTATTTCGTCATTTTAAATTAAAATTTTTAAATTCCATTTTTAAAAATTTCTTATATTTTTATTATTGAAAAATATACGTACGACATATTTTAAAGACAATCGCACAGCGTTTAGTCAAGATTTGGTTGTGAAATTGCGAACATTTATAGTTCTGTTTATTTCAGTTTGAGGAAAACAGATCGTTATTAAAGAAATTAAAATCCTGACGTATTATGGAAAATTCATTGCATTTCCTAATTCAGTACATGCAGCTTATGTGTATGATGAGTGTTTTTTTTTTCTACTTATTTTGTAGTGCATTCCTAGAAATTTCATGTAGAATACTCGTATAAAAATTATTTGAGCTGATCACTAACATTTGACAGTACATAAGATCGTTGATAGGGCTTATACTAAAACCTTTTTAAGACTTCTACTGATATTAATAGAAATTCAACTGCTTCTTGTTTAGGCGTAAGTTGTCAACTAAACTTCTCTTTAGAATTCATCGCCTTAAAATGTTTACATTTCTAAAATAAAATGAAAATCAAATTGGCATAGTGTACATTGTACATATGTACATATATAGTTTTCGTTTTCGCACAGGTGTTTGTTAGACAAAATGCACACACTGAAAAAAGAATTGTAGCAAATGTTGTTTGAATACTAATTGACAATCGATTTGAAATGAGAATGTTGTAAGTTGAAACACAGACAGAATTTTCTTTTGTGTTGGCAGCGCAGTGCGTGTTAAACTGTCAACTGGGAGGCATTGCCAATTCTTGTTTGCCCAATTAAAATCATAAATTGAATCACACACACGCATTGCGCCATGCGTTTGTAGTGCATAGGGCGCGGTATTTAATAGATTTTTGCGATTTCATATTTATACATATGTAGAAATATTGGTATACATAGAAATATTGGTCTAACACCCACCTTAAAGTATATCGATCGACTCAGAATCACTTCGCTTGTGCGCAGAGTACAGGTCGCAATTTTGAAGATACATATTTCGATAAAATTTGGTACATGATATTTTTCGGCTCAATGATGGATGGGATTGAAACTGGTGGAAATCGGTCTATTATTTCACTTGGTCCCCATACAAATGTCCTCCCGAAATAGGAGTTTAACGATCATAAATGTTTGAATTATGAAAGTATGCAAACAAATTTCACCACAAATGAGTAATAAATGAAGCTAAATCACTTCGGTCCATAATTAGTCGTAGCCTCCATATAAGGCCCACTTTTGAAAATCACTTTAAAGATCATAGCTCTCTCAAAAATGTTGGTATCCAACTAATATTGAACACAAACATATTTCATATGTATACAAACAATACGGTACAATTTTCTTTTGATCGGTCCATAATTAGTCGTAGTTCCCATATAAGGCCGACTTCCGAAAATCACTTTAACGACCATAAATTTTTAAAAAATGTTGGTATCCAAATAAAATTCAACACAAATAACTTTCATATATACAGAAATGATGACACCTAATTTTATAATGGTCGGTCCATAATTAGTCGAAACTCCCATATAAGACCCTCTACGTAATTTACTTTAACCTCCATAAATCGTTTAAACGTATTTATATCGAGATAAATTTTAACACATATAATATTTATATGCATAGAAATTATGGAACTAAATTTTCGGATGATCGGTCCATAATAAGTAATTTCTCGCATATAACACTCGTTTTTGAAAAACTGTTTTATACATATACTGGGTGTAGGGTATTATATGGTCGGGCTTGACCGACTATACTTTCTTACTTGTTTTTGTTTTTAAATTTCATTTGTATAATTACTAATAAAACTACTAACTTTAGTTATAATTGAAACGAAAATAAAGCAGGTAGTAAACAGGGACACAGTTTAGCGCATTTACTTTAACACTAAACAAAAAACATTAAAAAATAACCAAATAACTTACTATAGCTTCTCGTTACAGAAAGAATTTACGGACGATTGCGTCTTCAATGAAAGCATGGAACAGCACAACTATAATACCTATTCATCCACCTATAATTCGAATACGCGGCGCAAATACTATTTGGCGTTGAATCGCCATGGAGAGCCGCGTAAATTACAAATACCACCTAACCGTTCGTTGGGCAAGTTAGCAACATATACGAATGCTATACCCGAGACGGTGCCGCAAGAGCGTGTCGAACAGCTGATTGCGAAAAATTTCGGTGCAAATCGTGTTAAACATGGCATACGCCAACTCTGTGATACTGGCAAACCGTTGATCGAATTGATCGATAGTAAAAACTTTAAAGCACAACCCAAGTGCAATCCAAACAATAGTAATAGTAATAACAACAATAATAGTAATAGTAAAAATACTTTAAGTAGAAATTTAGATAAAGAAAATAGTTTAGTTAATCATAATAATAACAATAACAATAGTAATAATAATCACCAACATACTAATGGCCAAGTTTTGAACAACGTTCCTGTTGCCAATGATAAACATAATTTAAGTACGAATAGTCGAAGTAGTAGCAGTAGAAGTAGTAGTAGCAATAGAATTAGTAATAGCAGACCAGAAACAAATAGAGATAGTAGTAGTAGCCCGAGTAGTATTAGCATTAGTCAAAATAATGGCCATATTAGTAATAGCAGTAGTAATAGTAAACATACAAGTAGTAGCAATAGCAATAGCCACAGTGAGAGTTTAGCAGCGACAGGGAGTAGCAATAGTACAGCACCTCAAACTGGTAGTCACAGAGGCGGCAAGAAAGCGGGCAAGAAACGAAAATGCCGGCGTTTCGAAAACGAGGAACAACACAATTGCACCACACCCCTTAACCGACCCACATCCTTTACCAAGCGTGGCAATCAGCTGGGGCCCATTCGACAGCAGAAATGTCGAGATCTTCTACTGCAGCAGCAGCAAGCGGGGGTCACCGACATAGTGCTGCCACCTATGTGCACGAAGAAAGGAGGCGGTAAAAAGCAGCAGGGCCACAACAGAAGAGCTCAGGGCAAAAACGGTTTGGGTACAGATGGCTTAGGACCCAATAACCGCCGTGGTAAAAAACCAAATATGAATCGAGGGGTTGTAGGCGGTGGGGCGGAAAGGCAAGCAGCCAAGAACAATCAAAACAATGCCAATAATAATGGTGTTTCGAAGAAAAAGCAGAAAAATTCTAAAAGAGGTGGTATTAACAACCCAAATAACAACAACAATAAGAAGAACAACAAAAAAGCCCAGGGCAGAACGACCGAAAAAACAGCAGCATCCACCTCCATCCAAAGCTCTTCCACGTCCACGCTAGAGCCTAAATTTTGGGAAACTACCTCCCTGATGCCCAGCACCACACTGTTCGACAGCTACGATCCGCACGCCGAAACCACCAGCGATCGTGGCGACAGAGAACAACGCAATGTAAGATACTCCAATTCCATGGAAGAATACATGGAACAATCATCGGAAGATACTTCGGCCGCCGAAGATCCAGATGACGATGATAACGATATGGAGAGTAACGACGAATTGAACGAAGATACCAGCTATGAAGACGATTCATATGTTGGGCCAAGCAGCAGCAGCCATATACCCCATACGGCTGCTGAGTCATCACACACGCCTCTAACGGCGGGAGCAGACGATTTTCTGTATTATGACCAGCTAGATTTGTGAGTTTTGACTTCTACTACTTATTTTTATTATAAATATTTTTTTATTATTTGTATTTAAAAATCAAAAAACAAAAAAAATTCCTCATATTATTTAATTATTTTTATTACTATTTTTATTATTATTATTTAAATTTTCTAATCTAATATATTTGAATGTAACTTATTTATTTAAAAAACAAACATTTTAAAATATTTAAAATTTCTTTTCCAAATCTTAATTGTTTTTTTTTTGTATGAATTTGGCTGTAACTTTTTTTGTTTTATTTTTTTTTAATTTGTATTTTTTTTTTTTTAATTTTAACAAAGTTTATTTTTATTTGTTTAAATTTTCTTTAAATTAATATTTTCAAAATTTTTTTAGTATTTTTTTTTTTTGTAGAATTTGACTTTTAATTTTTCAAACATATTTAATGCATTTTTGGGTTGATTAAGAAAAAAATTATAAATAAATTTAAATGTTGATTGATGTGTATATTTGTTGCAAATATTATAGAATATCATAAAGATAATATTATGGAAAAATTAAATCAATGTACAAAGTTTTAATTCAAAATGAACAAAAGAGTGAAAATACTACAAGCAATAGTAATTAATTAATCAATCATTAATTGTTTAATAAGGCATTTAATGTTTAAATGAAAAACAAAACAAAAGAAAATACCAGCAACTTAACACACATCCAAACTTATTATATTTTTGTAAAAAGTCATAACATTTTAATGTTTTATATTAATTTAAATATACATACCTACATACAATATATTGTACATACAGATATACATATGTATGTATATACATAAATATTATTTATCATTAAAGAAATCCGTGTAAATTTTGCAAGATTTTCATACACACTCACATCATTACATACAAAAATCACACGAACAATTAACTTAAATCAACAACTTTGCATTCATTTGAATTAACCCAAACAAAAACACCTAACCTTAAAAACAACAAACCATAATTTCCATACGTAACATAACCTTACATGTCGTTTTCCACACAATCGATCGATCCTTAAAGCGAATCATTACAAATCAGTCAAATGTTACGAACCATCCAACATTGGTGTCAAAAACTAATCAAATCATTTCGGCTTTTATTTATCAAACGCTACAGATATGTATTTAAATAAAACTTATTCACAATATAAACAAAAAAAAAAACAATCAACACTGTAAACACTACTACAAGGTGTGAAGTTGTCCATTTGTACTTAACAAGCAAATGGAATGTCTATAGTATTTCGAGATATTTTGGTATAAACCTGCAACGCTGAAATTTTTAGTCAAATCGGGCACATTAACGAAATATTTGTTAGCATTTCTTCTTTTTACAAAAACTGGAACAAAATAATTTTGTTATCTTGTAAACGAAATTCCAAACTTCAAATTCAATTTGATTTGACTGTAATTTTTATAGTTGGGCTATTATATCACGTATCACAGTAATTCGGCATGTGATTCTGGAAATTCCAGACAAACCAACCTAATCCATATGTGTGGCTACAAAGTGATTATATTTAACAATTTACAACTGCTAAAGAAAACAATTCAGATAAATTTTTAAAAAATCCTAAAATTGGTGAAAATTACACAATAACCTGGCGAAATATTAATAAAAACAGTTACAGACTTGTGTTTGTTCTAACAAAAATAAGTTGTTTCAGCAAATTGTTTTTAAATTTTGGTTCCGGACGTAGACTGAAATTTACAGTCTGACTGCTGCGTTGTGGTGATATAAGTATGTATGTTTTTGGACCTTAAAAAAAGATATGATATCAGACATGTTGTCAGATAAAGAGCAAAGTTTGTAATCAAAATAATTTAACTTCGGAACTTATTTTCAGTCATTATTTTCAATAGTCCCGGTTTATTGTCCAATGATTAGAAACAGTTTAGAATATAGTCAAAAAATCTTAAAGATAAAACAATGAAATTAACACGTGTTAAGTTTTAGAGAGCCTCAAAATTCACATGCTACAAATTTACATTCCCTGTATTTTGCAATGCGAAGTGAAGCGGCAATCAGCTTTTCTTTTTGTGCTTTTACTTTTTGTAGGTAGACAAATGAGCGCGGCAAATGTCAAAAAATTTAATTGATTTGTTTACTACATACATATGTTAATAAAATCTACAATTAGCAGTTTTTATTTCTGAAATAAATTTTTCGATTTTTTCCATTGCATTTTAATTCAAGTAACAACATCGTTTTAAGTGGCAAAGAAAAAACTTGAACAAAATTCAACTTTGCCGCCCAGCCGCTTCTCACAGCGATGTCAGATCAAGTTATATGCGATATTTTAAACTTTTTGTATAAATAATTTTGTGAACAAAGAAAACATATTCATTGGTAATACTGTTGCCGCCCGCGGCCTCATGCTATATTGGCCTTCCACTACTAGAAAAATGCGTTTACTTTGGCTATTAACTGAATAGTTCTTCTGAAATTTGATCAATTGAATTTGATAAAAAAAAAAAAAATAAAATAATTGAGTTTAGTTGAAATTTAAATAAATTTATTTTCGTTAACCATTGCTGATTTAAACGTTTTAAGGATTTTGATAAAATCACAAAACCACACAACTCGAATCCATAACTCGAAATCTCAACAAAAAAAAGTGGTAAAACTTTATTTTACACAAATATAATCCCTTTTAAAACACTTTTCGTAACAAAATACCCAATTATTCCTTTTGATAAACCCAAACAATTCCCTTTAATAAAATTAATTTCAAAATTCCTCATGCTACTCTACACAATTATCACTGTTTGAATAATATACTTGCAAAGTATTTTTATATAAATATTTTTTAAATAAATAAAGAAATCTAAGCAATAATAATCGAAGATATTATAGGAAAGCAACTACATACAATACATATATGCCATAAATTTCATTGTAAATATTATGTTAAACATTTATACAAACAATATTAGATTTGTTAGAACATAAAAAACCTCGCTGCCTCTCAATAAGTAGTAATTTCTAATAAATTTTAAAACGATATAAATATTTAAAAAACAAAATAAGAAAAATTCCCTAAAATACTTACTTACTAGAAACAGTATAGTGAAGACCTTCAATGAAAAGTTACTTTAAATTTTATTTTAAATGTTTATAATTTCCCATAATTTTACTTTTTGTGTTTTCTTTAAACTAATTTATTGGTCTGTTACCAATTATGTTTTCGATATCTTTTCCCCGCAGTGTAATTACCAAACTATTACTTAAAAATTATAAATTATTTTTATAAAAAAATATCCATTAAATAAAAAAAAAACTAACAATGCAAATATTAAACAATAAAATATAGAATTATAAATAAACTGTAATGTGTATGCTAAGTTATTAATTTAAACACTTATTTAATTTCATGTAATTTTAAAGAATTTTAATTTAAATCTAAAAAACAAGAAATATATAGAAAACCAACGACCTATTCTCAAAAAACACAATTTTCCTATTTTTATGTAAATTATTAGATTTATAGAGAAGATTATTATACTTAAAAGAAGATTTTAATTGTATTTTCCAAAAAAAAAACTTCTAAGAAAAAATCGTATAAAAAAAACTGAATAAAAGAAAAAATTATTAATAAATAATTTTGCAAAGAATTATTTATTAAGTAATGTATACACAACAAAATAAATAACAAACAGTTGTTTCTTTTTATGGGATTTTCGAGATAGTAGGAATGCACTATGGATTTACTGTCATATAGGCTGTTTTCATAAACGCAGTATGCAATGCAACAGTTCATTGCATAGAGTTCATAAAGATATTGGACTGTTAAAGAGAATCTTAAAACAAAAATTTTTAAATTATATTTCTAAATGCTATTATGAACTCTATGCAATGAACTGTTGCATTGCATACTGCGTTTATGAAAACAGCCATACATTTCATTGGCAATTGGCTAAATTTGTATGTTTTATTCACTTGTTCGCGTTCGACGAATGTAGTGGCTATAACGGCAACAATGTTTAGGTCTAATCAAAAGTGAATTTATAAAAGGTGGATATACCCAAGGTGAATTTATACTAGGTGACAGCATAGCGCCAGCTGATTATTCATGGTGAAATTGAAAATGTCAAAAAGTTGTTTACAAATAGTCAAATTTTTCTGTTTTTGTTTGTTTTCTTTATTTTATGCCTGATGTTTTTGACAGTGACGAAAGTTTTTACACAAACAAAAATGCCTGTTGTTTTTGCCTTGTTGTAATTGTTGTAGCAATGCTGTCACATAGTATTTAATTTCACCATGGATATACCGACGATTTCAAGCAAATTCACCTCTACAGACGTATTGTATAAATTCGTCTTTTCTTAATCCGTGTTGAAAACAATATTGTATTTTAAAAGTATTAAAAGATTGCGTTTAAAGTTGTAAGTTGTAATATTAATCATTGAAGAAAGTTTATGAACGGATGTGTGAAATGTTATTCGAAATAGAAAACTTAGAATATGTATGTACATATGTATGTAAATAAGTATGTGATTATTTATTTTCAGTACTTTTTCCATAGTTTTTTTTTATGTTTATAAATTTTTAGTCTAGAGAACAAAAGCTTTTCAGAAAGGTCATCAGTTATTATAAGGAAAATATAAATTAATTACATTATTTCATATTAAGCTCCTCATTTACAAAACGGAAGATTTAGAAAGCTAAAATAAAATTGTTTCCATTAAAATTTATTTCATTTTTTTCCATCACCAAAAAACATTTAATTTAACATAACTAATCAAATAAGAAAACAATAATATTTGTGTTGTGCTTGAAGCAACCGTTGCTTTCAATAGCTTATACTAATTTCCACGACGACTTGAATCACCTGCTTCGCTTTCTGAATCTTGTTTATGAATCATGCTGTTTACATGACTAATAAACTTGATTCGATTTGACAGTTGTTTTCAATAAACAAACAGTATAAAGCTGTGTTCACATTATGTGTATTTGTCATGAGGAAGTGTCACTTTTCTACCCATATGTAATTTCATGTGTATGTCAACATTTGAGTTTTACATACGGTTTATAATTTACATGTTCATATGTTGGTATGTCAAGTACAGTTGACATAACCTTTAAAAAAATCTTAAAACAGCTGATTGCTGTATGTATGTATATAAAAGTTAAATTTGTATTTAAATGAAATTTTATTTAAATATGGAACGAGAGGTTGATAAAATAGTTTCATATAGGTTACATGCACCTTTTTTAATTTTAATAAATACTTCCAGGAAACCCATTTCGTTGAACCAAAACACACATGACACATGCACATCATCTGCACCGGCCCGCTTCCTTTTTCTTTTGCAATTTCCCGGCTATATTGACCGCGCAAGTATGTTATTTTATACTGGAAATATATTGCGTTACATTTATTACAAATAACAATTGCCAAATGCTTTAAATTAACTGCTTTAATTAAATTAAATATGAATCTACTTGATTCGCTCTTAAAATTTTGTATAGTGAAGCAAGTTGTTTCACTCATGATTGGGGTGTGAAGCATGAATAGAGAGCGAAGAATGTACCGTGGAAACGTAGTATTAAAATACAATGCATAGTTTCTATTGGTGTTTTCTTTTCTGAAATAAAATGTTACACCGTTATTATGTACATTTTTATAATGTTTACCCCACATTTTAAAGATGTCGCATATTTAATGGTCAGAATAGAACATAAAATTACAACAGTGTAACACTTTATTATCATGTACAGCTGTTTTTTTTTTTTTTTGTTAAAAAAGAAGAAGCAGATAGCTCCCTGATAAGATCGTTTGATATAAGACAATGAATATTTATCAAAAAGACCAATGGCACCTTCCCGACTAATACGCAAATTCTTCTTAAACTAGGTATAAAAATTATATATATATACATACATTACATATATAAGAAGTAGGAGATATTGTCCTATTAAATTTGACATACATTAACTTCAGAGTATTCATTAATTACGTTCTCTACAAAGCCTTTCACTTTCCCATAATCATATAAAATATTTTATCATCATCAGATGATGAAGATGAATTCAACAAGTCATCCAAATTTTTTTCAGCACATAAAAAAGTAGTAATATTTTCCATTTTGTATATTTTTTTTGTTTCTTAACACAAATACACATTCATAAACAAAATAAATGCCAGTTGTAGCTGCCAATTTTTTCCATTTAGCCCTTTTTTCAAAAATGTTTACGCGTTTTGAGTCTCAAAAGTTGGCATCACTGGTCAACTGTTTTATCGTGCGATTCTCCCCCTCTAAAAATACAGAGTGTGAAAGGTGCACCATTTTTTTAATTTATAGTGTGACATTTATAGAAAAGAACACACTACACTTTAGCAGTGTTGATATTTTTTCAGAAAAGAACACAAAAAAATTAAAAAAGATGCGAAGTGGGAAAAACGTGTAACATTTTTGCCAGAAAAGAAAACGCCATATGTTTCATATTCTATTCTGTACAATGCTACCAGATTATACTATAATACAATGTGGTCTATGTAGTGATTTTTACATATGTATATGTATAACATATCTCCCTCCCCCACCTCCTAATTACTTCATTTCAATACATACATACATAAAAAATAGTTGCAATAGTCAACTTTAAATTAGATCATAAACAAAATTTATATTAAGTCATTCAACAAATTGCATCGGTTTCTTACGTCGTCTTTGTTAGCGTCGTAGTCCAGCGTCTTCTGTAGGCTCCGCTTCTGAGGAAACTTCTACTCCTAGGTTTCTCCCAGATATGTATATTTTCATCACGCTATGTTGATTTTCATTATTGTAAATTGTTTGCGGAATACCTTGTGCACTTTTTTTATCTACCTCCAGTGCTGGGAACGGATCACTTTGTTGGGCCAATGATTCATTAGATTACACATCTACCTTCTTAATCTGTTCCATGTGCCTTTTCCATCTGCGGTCATCATCTACTTTGACTACTTTGCAACTCACCTACCTCCCCCTCCACCACGCTAAATTTTTAGAAAGATATTCACGTCAATGCTCTGTCTCTTTCTGAAAAATTTCTCTTAGTAATCTGACATATGTAAGTATGTAACTGATTATAAACAACATTGTGTGGTAACGTTAGGTCAATACGAGATTGAATTTGACTTCCTATTTTCAACATTGCGGGTGATTTTACAGATGTAGGGTGAATGGCACGTCTAAAAGCCAATAATCAGGTATATGATGGAAAACGATAACGATAACGAGTGAGTTTTAAAAGTAAAATTTTTGTGTAATATTTCTGTATTAAAACAGTTTTATTCCACAAAATATAAAGATAATTTGCTATTAAAGAGAATCTTAAAACAAAAATCTTAAAAATTTAATTAGAAATACTTTAAAATGGACTTCAAAAACTCACTCGTTATCGTTATCGTTTTCATTAACATACCTGAATAACTTTATGTGCATAGTGCCTGAAGTACTACTATGTAATTGATTAAGTTAAGTTTTCTCATATGTACCCTTCGGTTGCTTACGCACGATACAATTTATTTTTAGAAACCTTTGAAATTTGCAGGAGTTGAATTGAGTCCCATGGTTCCTTTTAGGATTGTTGAAATCGTTGCCATATTTGGGACAGTATAAATAAATATCTGCCCAAAAACGGTCCTGCATAATCAGCATGTACTCGTTCGAATGGTTTGTTGGGTCTTGTCCAACAATTAATTGGTGATACCCTCTTTGGGTCACGGCGTATCGCTTGGCATAATGCACATTTTCATACGAAATATTAGCGTCAGCATTCTCTTCCAACAACGCGTAATGTTGCATTCTTGTAGCTGAATGCACTAGTGAAAAAAATTTGCGATACCGCTTGATTATCTGTAATTAGAATAAACTTTTTACCGTATAAATAATTGTTATACTTGCGAACATCATAGGTCGTTGTTTTACTTTATTAAGGGTCTGAGATGAAAACTGTATGGGTATCTCACTTCCATCCCCGTACACGTAGCTAAGCACAGCGCCGTCACCTGTAGGGCTTGCGTCAACGACTAATAGTAATGGTAACTTGGGGTCATAATGCGTCAATACAGTGTCGGATTGCATTTGCATTTTGCTCTCGTCAAAAGCCTTTTTGCAATTTTCACTAAATTTAAATTTAACCTCGTTTTGAAGTAGTCGATTGAGTGGGTATACAATGAAACCTAGAAAACCACGAACTTCGTCCTTATTTTGTGATTGATTCATATGTACTCGCACACTATGCAACTATTTAAAGTTTAACCCTCATATTATCATGATTTGTTTTATTTACCCAGACATAGCTAACGGCTTGTAATGGATTATCACAAATACTGAATAAATCCTTATGCGGGGCTTTAATAATCGATTTTGGAAAATACTTCCTCGCATCATTAAGCTTCACAAGTGCCACTGGCGCCCCTGTATTCAATTCAAAAGTAATTGCATTGTTGTTAACTTCTAGCTTGTACCAAATTTTCTCACGGATACTCAAGATATTCTGAGCCATTTAAGTGTAAAATCTCTTATATTTTACGTGTACTGGTTCCTTCTCTTTAAAGCAAACTTTTCTTAAATGTCCTCCTTTCTTACAAAAGTGACACACTGTTTCTTTAAATTAGCACTTATCAGCATTATGATTCGGATCACCACAACGGAAACATTTTTGCTTTGTATTAGCTTTCTTATATTTTGTCGCCATATTATTAACATTAGTTTTTTCATTTAAATTACCTTGCAATTCCTTACCTCGCTTTACGACCAATTCACTAACAGTTGCATAGTTATTGCGTCATCTAGAGCAACCAAAAAATCTGCAGCTGTCTCTTCGTCCTTTTGCTTTCTCATTTAAAAAGGAACATTTTCAAAATTTCAGTAGGCTTTGGCTCAAAGTAATTTTGTAAAATCTCCACAATCTAGTTAATAAGATTTTTCATCTGGAATTTGCAGTGTCAATTTATCGCACAATATGTTGTACGTGTCCGACCCAATAAAGTGAAGCAATGATGATACTTTGTACCTTTGCATTCGTACAGTTCTAAAGCGGTTTCAAAACGTTTGACCCATCTAGACCACGATGTCTTCTTAACATCAAAAGGCTCGAAATTAAAGAATCCCAAATTTTTGTTTGTAGATGCGTCCTCATACGCCATTTTATGTTCAAAATTGTTCTGTCACTATATAAGCTCAAATATAACCTTTCTTCTTGTATTTGTACTGTAAAACATACCAATCACTTATAATTTTTTATGTTAGATTCTTCTTTTTAAGTCGTCGCCAAAATTATTGCTATTGAAACAACCGTTGCTTCCAATAGCTTAAAATACAATGTGGTCTGTGTTGTGATTTATACATACAATAACAAGCTGTATGAAAAGTTTTTTGTTTAGGTTTTAATTAATTTTTAATAACTTTCGCAATTGTTTTCTATTATAGTATCATAATTATAATCTTTTAAAAAAGGAATCTTTTTGTACAGAAAAGAAAACTTTCTAGAGAACAGCATCAATATGTTCTAAAACATACATCAAATGTGATTGTAATAAGTTTTATACGTGTATCACACTTAAGCTATGTATAGATGATTGTCACATCATACAAAGTAAAATGTTAATGTTTTTTCTTACAACGTTGGAAGACAAAAATTTTAAGTTCACAGGATTGTTAGACATTTTGTGAACATTTTTCAGACAACGTTGTAAGATCTGACAACCGTCTATACAAAGCTTTAAAAATACACCCACAAAGCGCGTTTCTCTTTAATGTACTGACTGACAAAAATGCGACTTTTGGGTAACTGAAAAGCGCTAAATTGGCAACGCTGCTCCTTGTTTGAAAGTGAGTACAGAGTTGTATTTGTGTGTATTAAAATGTGACATTTACACCCAGACTTAAATGTTAATAAAACAATACTTATTTATATTTTTATTTATAAAAACAAAATAATTAATGCATGTTTAATATGTGGCTTGATTGGTTTTATGTAATTTCTTTATTATTTGTACTTTTTATTTGTTGCACTATTTATAAATATTTTTGTTTCTAGTTGACTAAAAAAAGAATATATTAACGCATGCTGGAGGATGTTGGATTATCAAATCTTCAAAAACAAGCTACAAACAAGCATTTGCAAAAATAAACTGGTTACGGTTTTTATTTAATTTGTTTCCACAATAATCCGTGTTTTTTCCAAATTAAAATTAGTTGTACTAAATTCTATAATAAACCTAAAATCCTACATATTATTTTAGCACACCTATGGACCTTTGGAAATTCATAGCTGTATTATGGATATTGGCTTGGAGTCTACAAACATTAAGCTGAAGTTTGCATAAGTAAAATAAAGAAAGCTACGGGTACCTTTTTTAAAATAAAAACCACAAAATTCATAATATTTAATAATATTAAACAAAATTTTCATATCGTAACAGTGTAACATATAAATTATTCTTAGTTTTAATTATAAATTTATTAAATTTATTTTATAAACCATTTTGTATTTTAGTTATGTCATGTGTATAATGTTCCTGTTTGCTTTTAGTATTTATAATTAATTATAAATTATAACGAAATGGCTAATAGTGTTCATTTGTTTTCAACTTAAAAATTAATGTTTCAAGTAGAGATATTCAAAAAACCAATAATATCAAATGCTAAAGTATCTTTACAAAAAACAAAATATTTTGAAACTTTGATCATAAGCCATTTTCAATAAATTTTTCTGAGTCTATATTACTCACCCACCTTATAATACTTTTAATCTTAATTATCCAAATTAAAAATTATCCTTTAATCTAATCATTTAGTTTAAATTTAAAACCAGCAGAAAAATTAATTTATTTTGTAAATTTAATAGCTTTTGTATTCTGAAACAAATATTTTTTATGATTAATATTTAAAGACTGAATAAAAATATCAAAAATACAAAAAAAAAATTAAACAAATTTCGTTTTATTTACGATTTAGGAAAATTTTTTGTATGTATATGGAATCAGCAAATATCATCTGACTTTAAGCACGTGCAGAGTCGTCTAATACGCTAAATTTAAGCTTAATGTTTTGACTATAGAATGCCTATTTATTTACTTAAGTGAGTTTTTTTTTAAAATTTTCTTAATATATTCGGATGAACAAATATAAAACTTCATTAAAGGCGATGGGTTTTTTAAAACCCCATTTTTAAAACAATTCAGATAAAATAATAATTTAATATTTTTAATTCCATAAGTAAATGTTTAACAGTTGGCTAACGAAAGGTATTGGTTTTTGCTTGTCATTCAACAGCCATTTTGCAATACAAAGAAATCATAATTCCAGACGTAAAATTTTGAATTTCAATAAGAATAATTCCTAAAAATTTAGACATATGGATGGTACAGTAAAAAGTTTTTAAGTTTTAATAAACATTTTATTTTTATTTAGTAAATTATGGTTTCTCATTTAAAAACAATTTAAAAGGGAAAGTCATAAAAATTTATTTTTAAAATTATGTTTAGACCTTAAATTAACATAGAAACAATAAAATCAGTTGTAGCTTCAAATTTAATAAGAAATATTTTTTAAACTGTAAATATTTTTGAGACTTTAGTATATTTCTTAAGATACGGTCACACTTGGCAAATATTTGCCGAAAAAGACGTAATAACTAAATAAAACTTTTCTTATTTAGGCCAAAGCACAGCAAATATTTAATTACAAATTTTTGATGCTGTTTAATCTTGCAAAACTCTTGTAAGAGTAAACAACGTCAAACAAATTTGTGCTAAAACAAGTGGTTACGAGTAAATATTTGCCAAATGCGACCCTAATTTTAATTCCTACTTTCCTTAGATAAGTACTTAATTGAATTGGTAGACTCAGAGAAGGCAGAACAACATTTTAAGAATGATAAGAAAATATAATGTATTTAAGAAAGTGAACATTCGTTGATGCTGAAATTAATGTTTAATTGTAAGAAGTGAAATTATGAGCTTTGCTCAAGAAGCCGACGACTGAGAACTTAATTTAACTTTGTTCCTTTTTATTATTAGCTTTTAAGATTTTTATTTTTTTTTGCACATACATAATCTCTTTCACATCATAGCGTACATTTTGTGACAATATCATTTACACCAGTCTTGCAAAATTTACAAAAATATAAACAAATTATGTTTACGTTTTCAAGTTTATAATACATATGTATTTACATATGTATATCCTAGTCATCAACCAAATGTATAATACCCTAATTATCATAATTAAAATATATAGATTTGTGTAAGAGGCAAAATATTGGTCGAAAAGTTCTGCTGAGTTGATCAATTTCAAGAGAAATTTTGGAACAATAGCTTATTATTTTCCAGCTGACAAATAGCAAAGAATTTTGCACATTCAAATTAAATCGAAAGTATCAAAATTTAATTTTATATAATGCACAAAGCAAACATAACATTTATACAGCTGCGTGCAACTAATTAAGGACAGTAGTATCCAATATGTAAATCGTTATTAAAGGTAATATTTATTAAATAAAAAGCTAAAAATTAACACTTTTATTTTTTTCTTTGCGGTGTTTTTATAATTTGTGAAATAAATTAATCGTGCATTAAAATAAGACAGTGATAAATGCATTAACATTTTCAAATTCATTTAATTTTTAAAAGTTAGATTAAAGTAATTATGATTACACAGAGTGTTTTTCAGTATAAAAAAGTTCTTATTACTTGCATAACATGGGTAAAAGCAAATCATGTGATGTAAGTACTCAGAAGATTATTGTACAAATGCATCAGGATGAAACCACTATCGGGAAATCGCAACAGCCTTGAATGCTTCAACAACAATGGTTTTTCAAGTGGTGAAATAATTCAGAAAGCATTCGACGAGTCGAAAAAAATCCACAAAAGTCAGCAAATAAGATTCGCATTTTATTCTATTGTATGAGGCAAAATCGTTTGTTAGTTTGAAAGAATTTCACGAGGTCTGGATGTAACCGAAAAAAGAGACTCGAATTCGCAATGAAGTACCTTCATTGGACGGATGTAGAATGGAAAAGAGTATTACTTTCAGATGCAACAAAAATTAATAGGGTCTTTCCAGATGCAGAAAAATATTTTCGCCGGCCAAAGTTGAAAGAATTTGCTCCAAAGTACACCCGCGCCACTGTGAAGCATGGAGAAGGTTCTATAATGCTATGTCGTCACGTGGTGTTGGGCCGCTGCACAATATTGAGGGAAATATGGATAAGTTTCAGTATGCAAGAATTCTAAACGATGCAATGATGTAGTATGTATGAGAACATGCCAGTAACAAGATACGGCTCATCACGTCAAGCCATGGTTACTGTTCTTGATTGGCTTTCATGCAGTCCTGATCTGAACACGATTGAAAACTTATGGCAAGTTGTAACAAACAAAGTAAACTCTGAATAAATAAGCAATTTCAATGATCTCTTTGCCTAAGCAAAGAAAGCTTGGAAAGCCATTCCAAGTAGTGCATGTAAAAATTTGTTGACCTTAATGCCACATAGATGTCAAGCTGTTATCGATAACAATGCATTTGCAACAAAATATTGATTTATTTTAAAATAAATACTTCTTTTTTAAATTTGTGGTATGTCTTTAATTCCATCTTATTTGAAAATATGACTCACAGAGTCAGAAATAATAATTAATTGGACACAATGTTCACTTATTTTTTAGGAGAACTATGACAAATTTTGAGAATATCATAAAACCTTTCGTATGATTTGCTTCTAGCTCTCATGTCAGTTAGCTCAATATCGTGTCCTTAATTAGTTGCACGTAGCTGTATATACATTTTTTTTTTACCAATATAGTGGTTAGGATATTAGGATACACATATAAGTTTGTCATTCCTCTTGTAATTTCTTCAACATTTAAATTAATTTGCGACCCTATAAAGTATATAAGTACATATGTACTTGTACATATGAGGGATATAAAAGCGAAGTCAGCGTTTGCTCTTGACCTGAAATACTCGTACTCTTGTAGTGCTGCCAATATGCAATACTTTCCACCATTTAATAATTACAATGACCGCGAAAATGTCTTACATCTTTCACCTTCAGAAATTATTCAATAATTTCACAATATCATATGAAATAAATGTAACGCCAGACTTAATTAAGACACTGTTGTTTAATACTACAACAACACTAAATATTTTGTAGTATATTTTGTATTTTTTTTTAATATTTTTACTTGTGGCATTGCGACAATCCTAATGAGCTTAGTTGTCGGTTGCTTGAATTCTTGCAGGTAGTCTTGACTCAGATCACGTAGACTTTTTCGACTGTATGGCGGAAAATTGCATGTAAAGTAATAATTTAAATTGAAATATGAATCAAATTCTAGTTATTGTTGTGCTTTTTTTTTATTTATTTTTTTTTTGCAAAACTATAAAAACACAATAACTTGTATTCATATAAAACAGTTGTTAGGGTTTCTAACGAATTCTAATTAACGCCAAATAAACTCTGTATACAAATTTAAATCAATAAAAATTAGTTGTATTTTATCACTGTAGGTACATAGTTTAATAATAAAAGGCAAACAATTTTATCCTTTTAGTAACCGAAAAACTCCCAAAATTCCTTCAGTTGTGGCGTTACATAGAACCCCTAACCGGTTGTAAAATAATCTACAATATCGTAAATTCTCAAGAGCTTGTTGTAAAAAATTTATTAATAAGACAATTTGTTTACAACCGACAATTAAAAAACTATAAAAAACAAAAACAACAAAATATTATAAATATCAGCAGCAAACGTCACAATTGTATTGATTAGTATGTAACAGAGCAGGTGAGAGAGAATTGAGTGTAAATTATTGCGTCAAAATCTAATTTGTTTACAAGAATAAATTGATATTCACATGGCTGCGGTATATTGTATACTCGTAGAGGCAGAGGGCAACGTTTTTGTTTAGTTTTGAATAGACTTTGACTTTGAATTGCTCTAGTTTACATACATATGTATGTATGTTCACGTATTTGGGTTTCAGGAAATCTAATCTTGATAATTGGATTCACGTTAGTGCTGAGAATTACAACGAATTGAGTAGTGAACTAAATTATAGAGGAAAATAAAAATGTGCAAAAATTAATTGTTATCTAAAAATAGTTGTTGCTATTAAGCATTATTAGAAAAGTGTTTTTAAGTGTAAATATTGGGTAATCTTTCTTATTTATTCAGTTGTCTGTTAAAAAGCATAATTGAATTGTTCTACCAGGATCTTGTGACTATCTCTAAATTGGGTTGTTCGAATACAGTCAGGGAGAGCAAATATACTTGTGGGTGTTACCAGGTCATCCAACTTTATTGATTCGATGGATGATGCTGCACAATACAATAGGACTTTGTTGAAATTAGTAAACTTCTTTCGATACCTTCAGATTTTAACATAATACACATCTTTTCACAAGAAATCATCAACAATCTTGTATCAATTGATAGTCATGATAGTGGGTGAAATATTGTAGAAGATAATGCTTCTCTTCTAAAAAACGTTTTAATAAGTTGAAAAGTTGGTTGTTTCATTCGAATCTATTATTGGAGGTTTTCAAAGAAAGTTAAGTTGAACAAGTTAGTGTGCAATATTCGGCACTGCCGAATCTTTAATACCCTCCACCTAAACATAATTATAATTTTTGTATTTCTATAGAAATACAAAAACCACATTGGTTATAGGACTAGAATATCCTTATTGCATATGTGTTTTCTTTGCAGTCTTAGTGCAAATTGTTTGAAAGACAATTTTACGACCAACATAATTCATTTCAAATGTTTTGAAATTTTATTTAATTTTGACCATTTAATATTGATATAATTACCAATTCTCACCATAATTTACAGAGTTTGTCTGATATTTATAAAAATCTTGAGTGCAATTTAACAATTTATAAAGTTAAAAGAACATTTTTCCATATTCGCAACAAGTTAAAAAACAGAGTATAAAAAAGGATAAAATTATAAGGAGAGACTTCTTTAATTCAATATTTAAAGGTGGCATAGTAGAAGTGGACCAATTATGGAGCAATGACTTCTAAATCCAGTATCCACTAATGTGATTTCTATGTATTTTAGGATTATATTGGTTGAATTTCATCTCAATAGCGTTATTTACAAGAGTTGTATGGTTGGTTGTTATACTCGGAAGTGGACTTAATTCAGGGGCTATTATTGACTGACAGCTACAAAATTCAGTAGCTTAATTGCCGTATAACCGATACCAATATGATTTTTAGATTAAAATTTCTGATCCATATAAAAGTTGTTTCGATATCGATATTTATTAGACATTTTTGTGGGTTTATTTGTTTTTCGGAAATGGCAGCTATGACAAATTATGGGCCGATCTTCTTAAAGTTTGGAACATTTATTTTGACGCATATGAGGATATTTCACGTCGAATTTCAACATAATAACGCTATATTTAAGATATATATTAGTATTAACGTGGATTTCGGGAGTGGCCCTTATGTGGGGGATATTGTCAAATATGGACCGATATATTTAAAATTCAGCAGCTTGATTTAGGCATGTATGATCCGTGTAAAATTTTGGATTGGCACCCTTATTTATAAGATATTTATGAGTATTAAAGTGATTTGCGGAAGAGGGCTTTATATGGGGCATACGGTTAAAAATAGACCGAAATTCACAAAATTTTGTGGGTTGATTTTTGTATATATTAAAATGATCTGTGCAAAGTTTTGACTCGGTACCGATATTTATACGATATATATAAAGATAAATGGCTTTTTTGGATGTGGTCCTTGTATGGGAGCTATGACCAATTCTGGGCCGACCACCATAAAATTGAATACAACAATTTATTTGCCTATAAAGAATATTCATGTCAAATTTTAGCCGTTTACCATTATTTATATCTGTTTTATATGTATTTAAGTGAATTTTGTAAGTGGACTTTATATGGGGTCTATGGTCAAATATGGACCGAACTAAAAAAAATTTCGTTTTGCGATTTATTTTTGCATAAAACTTATTTTTGCTGAATTTTGTCTTGATATTCCAATTTTATAGGCATTTATGTATAATTGAGCAATATTTCGGAAAGATGTTTGTATGGGGGCTATGAGAAATCATGGACCGATTGTTACTATTTTCCGCACACTTTCTTCCTTTATCATAAAAACAACGTACACAATATTTAATGGTATTATCTGTAATATATTTCAAAATATGGCAATAAAATGGACAAAAAATATCAAACTTTTTACGGAGGTTGTCTCACATATTGCTCCAGAGCTCTGGTTGGCCTGAACCGATGTTGCTGATTTTCAATACCAAAGTTACCTGCAAAATAAGAAATATTTTTCTGGAAATTTCGTTTAGTTGAGTTGTATAGTTTGAGAGTGTTTTACACAGACGGAGAGACGGGCAGACAGACGGACATGGCTCAATCGACTTAGAATTTCATAAGGATCAGGAATATATATATGTACTTTGTTGGGTCTCAGATGAATATTAAAAAAGTTTCACACGGAATGACAAACGTAATATACCCTCATTCAACACTTTTCGTGGTGGAGGGTATAAAAACAAATCAACACATGTGTTAAGCAAGTCGCGAAATTGGGCAATAAAAAATGTTGTAAACAATAATGAATTTGCGATATTTGATTATTTACAATAACGCAGTTTTTTCTTTTTCTGTAGCGTTTTTTATGCGGTTAATCTAATATTCTCAGTCCTACTTATGTTTTGCATAAAATAATCGATTTTATCGTCTTGAACATATCAGACGTGTAGTATGTTTAAATGACTGTGCTTGTCGATACCGCAGTCGTCATCGTCAGTAGTGATGGTAGAAAACGATTATTATTTATGAAAGTATGTTATACCACGATCTACAATAGTGTAGAAAGACAGTATCAAAAAGTAGTGAACAACAATTACAAACAACAATATTTTGCTATGCTTTCAGAATTTCTATGCCTACGTGACTTGATTAACGAATTCAAAAATTTCAAATGAAATAAAACGAAAAATACAAATACAAAATAAAAACCGAGCAGTGCGAAAAGACAAACAAAAACTACCATATACGAGTACACGTAGAATTTGCATCATACTGCCTTTTGTATTGTTAAACACAATTAATACTAAATAGGTATGTACTTCTATTAAAACGGCTACTGCTCATGTTATTCTAGTCATAATACAAATTTTGTATTTTCATGGGTCAGAGTAACAACCGGTTAACTGAAATCAGGGACGGCAAGTACATATGTATAAATTACATGTGGAACCAGCAACATTCAAAAATGCACTTGAATAAACAATTATCAAACTGCAGACGAATATCTCACTAGGTTTAGAAAACATATGCATTTGAACTGAAAATGAAGGGCATTATGAATTTTGGTCTCAAATTGATTGATTGATCCAAAGTTCATATAATAATTTTATATTTTCTAATTCATAATAATATGTTCTGAAAATTACATTTCAATCGGACTATGTTTTATGCGTCTCAATACACCAGTCAGTTTCGACCAATATATAAAGATCTCCTCTAATTGAATATTTACCTGTGGCCATTAACCTTTCCCGATTCATGTCAGAGGTTATATGAATGTAAGAAAGGTCTCGTAAACAAAAATTCCTAAAACGAGTAAAAAAAGATCTTTCTCGTCATTACATACGGCTTTGGCCATATAATGTTTGGAGAATTTTTAAGAACTCGAAAACTTTCGGAAGTTCGAATGGCTATTTGGCATTGACCAAAATATTCTATTGGAAAGTTCCAGCATTTTACGTTATAATTAGAGAAAACTTACACTAAAAACGTTTGTGTTGTTTAAAATCTTTACTAATTTATGAAATGTACTTTTCCGCTGTAGATAATACCAAAACAAAAAATTGTTGCGAAGCTCTTGATTCTCTTGCTCGCGCAAATACTAAAATCATTTAATTTGTTCCGTGCGGCCGGTACAAAATGCTTAATTTGCAAAAGAAGAAAAAAAACTTTATACAAGGTGGCGCAAAACTAATCCTCCTATCAGAAAATGCTATAAATTTTGCGAGGCCCCTAATGTCAGTTCTGTCAGCAATATTCCGCGTTCTGGAGCAGTGTAGCGTAACATTGTTTATTAACGTGTATTTCGCATGTGTTTACTACACAAATGTCAAAACAGAACTGACATTAGGGGTCTCGCAAAAAATATAGCATTTTCTGATAGGAGGATTATTTTTGCGCCACCTTGTAATAATTTAAACAAGCCATAAAATCATTAAACATACTCACACTACGGCCACGATTTGTGTATGTGGTGTGTTTGCAGAACTATTTTTGCCACTTTCCATTCCATTGCCCCGTATTTTAAATTCATATAAATAATTGTTTGTGTTGTTGTCAACGTCGTAATTTAAATTGTTATTTAATTTAACACCGGCTGAGTGTGTGGAAATAATAATTTGATTTTGTTTTCTTTTAATTATTCGTTGAGGGAAATAATAATTTCGTGCTTTTGCCAACAACATTTCTTTAACACAAACGATAATTTGTAAGTACCCATTTACACGACGAAAATATTGCAGCAAAATTGCTTACCTTTTAGACATCGAAGTGAAGGAAAGATGAGACGAGTACACACTTGATTGTACTAGCAATTCTTGTACTTGTTACATACGAATGAGAGAGTAACACATACACATGTGTATACAAATGTGTGTCTACTCTCACTCAAATAAAAGTACGAGTGATTTAAGAAAAAATTTCTGCTGTGTTAAAATAAAAGAAATTTTAATAAAATAATTGCATCAATTATATTTTGCGTGTAAACCGGGACTAACACAATAATAATAATACAAAGGACAAGGTAGTGCAAATGTTTGATCAAAGACTATAAATACATTTATAGTCTTTGGTTTGATTCATCTTAGTTAGCAACAATTAATCCTGTCATATCGTTAATATGTTCATTTAAATAGAATTTAGATAGACATCAAAGGATACAAGTTGACGCTTGTGTTTAAAAATTATACGAAATCGTTACTTAACCGATTACGATATTAAACCGAGTTTTTTGTAAATCGAAATGGACTTTTTTCAGTTGTTATTTGGGTGTAATTCATATTTATAAACTGAAATTTTGTTACTATAACCTAAAAAGTCTGTGCATTTGGAAAATATAGCTTTTCCCCTACCCTCTTTTAATTGTGGGAAATACAAACCAATTGCAAAAATTAAATTAACATAATCATTTAATTTGTTTGCAATTTTTTTTTGTTTTTTTTTTAGTTTTTAGTCCCGCAAATTATTTTCGCGGTGACATCGGCGAACTATCAATCTTATAATCATTATTATTATTATTAAAAACTAATGTTTCCCATTAAATTTTAATAACGCCAAAATCTTTTTGTCTAATGTGGGAAATGTTGTAGAGTTAATCAATCACAAAATTTGAAGTTCATGGGCCGATAATTTAAAAATGTGAAATGTTTCATGAAACATGAGAGTTTGTGCAAGTAAAATTCTATTTATAGATTAATTACACTTTAAATAAACCTTGGCAAGTGATTAGAGAATGAAAGAGCGTGTGATTAAATATTAATCAAATACATATGTTGTTATGAGCATTTTAAAAGTATTTGGACTGATGGATGAAATAGCGATTTCTCCCAAAATTAATCTGGAAAGTAGACACGTGTGACATAGATAACCATTTTGTATTATTCCAGCGATAGTCAACATTGACAACTAGCTATCAGCTAATTGGGGTGAAAAGGTCGGATTGAATTAAAATTATTTTGGTTTTGATTTGGAGCTCGAAAAAGAAGTATTTACATTTATTAGTCTTTTTGAAGTATTATATAATAAAATATTGAATTTTGGTGATCACAATTTCGTGTGATTTAACAGCATTAAATATCTTTTTATAGGGTTATTTGTGGGCTAAAGTCTGTGTCAACATGCCGACAGCCATCAATGCCAGTTTACTTCGTGGTTCAATAAAAAATTCAATTTTAAAACATCTTTTATTTGCGTCACTTTAGATATTTATGAAAATGCCATTTAAGACAACAATCTAAATGAATACAAACGAATCACTAACAATGCAAGTATTATCAAGAGAAGTAATGCACTTATTAGATACATAACTTATCATACAAATTTGTATGCAAGTGTATTGCTAACTGTCCAATTGGCCACATGATTGGCAACTTTACGTAGAAAAACAAAACTCGTTCTAAATGACAAAAATAAGCGAATATAGTTATTCATTTAGGGTTATTCATTTAGCCCTTTTTAAATAAAAAAAAAAAACACTTAAAATAGGAAAATGGAGAGAACAATATTTTTCTATTTCGGGTCAATATTAATACATATTACCTCACTTTTTACACACAAAAATAACTTATTTTTACTGATAGCACTGATAATTAAACTTCTCATTATTATCAGCTTTTACTTTATATCTAAAATAACTAAAAAGTATTCTAAATGTAAACAAGTATTTAATACCATTTGGTAATGAGCACCTGAAAAATTAAAGAAATTAAATAAACAAACATGTGTCATCAGTAAAATTCTATGCACGCTGTCTAATACTGTGTTCAGACATGCACCTTTATTGCGATAATCACAATAAACGCCATTATTGAGCTCAATATTCCATATAAAATCTCAATTAATTACACTGTGCTAGTTGGAAAATGTGACAAACGGGGCACCTCGCGGGTTAACCTAATTCGGGTACGCTGAATCCAGTGGTGCTAACCGTTTTTTTAGGTTAGCTCGTTTTTTCGAAATATACCGTTATTTCGAAAATGGAGGAAGTTGCACAACATATATTGGCGTAACTCAAAAACGGTTTAGTTTGTTGAATAAACTATAAAAACCGAAATTCCGCAATGAAATTTTCTTTAAGTAACGTTAAACTTTTTTCGCAGTCGTTGTAGAAACATAATTTTTTTTTGACCAAAAAAATAGTTTTTTTTTAGCAAAATTTCAAAAATTTTGTTTTTTAAAACGGCATAAAAAATTGGAAAACGCAGCTGTGCTTCTAATGTTTTCTGCAGGTATAGCCGTTAAACAAAGTTCCAAACAAAACAAGACATAAATAATTAAAATCTGTCTACAACTTTTGATTTTATTCACAAAAGATGAAATATGTAATAACCAGACGAAACTTCAAAAATTAAAACTTTTTTTTTTGTTGTTAATTAAAGTTTAAGTTTTTATTTACAAATTTATTCTTCTTCCTCCTGCAGATTCCAACAAATATCCCCTAATAGCGAATCAAGTTGTTTGCCACTATACCAGTGTTCGAGTCTGGCTGTTACTTGGTGAAATCTCTCGCCATGTTCATCAGACTCGGCTGGTGATTGTTCATTAAATTTTTCTGCATGACAATGCAAAAAATGTATTTTCAATTACATTTTGACGTTTAAGTTTTTAAATGCGGTTAGCATATCTCCAATTAAAATTCGCCAATTTTCAGACCGATGATTTCCTAATACATTTTCTATTACTGATTTCACAGAATTCCAGCCCAATAGCTGCATATCATTCAATGCAAGTTCAAATTGTTGGTCCTTCATTAGACGACGAATGTCCGGTCCATTAAGAATTCCTGTAAAATAAAAACATTATGATATGAAATATAAATCTAATTTAATTAAGTAGCTAGAGTTCGTACCTTCTTTTACTTTCATGCCGCTTAATCGTGGAAAAATTCGGCGCAATTCGGTAAAAGCAATTCCATCTGGATTCAATGTTTTTATAACATTTTTTACAATACCCAGTTTGATGTGGAGTGGAGGAAGCAAAATCTTTTCCATATGACATTGAAGGGTTGAGGAACTCTTATTTATACTGTAATTTTTTTTATCAAAGTACCTGTCAAGACCTTCATGAACATAATTTGTAAAAAACCAAAGCCGGGACGATTTCTGTTTCTACCTGTTCCAGGTAGGGAAAAAGTAGAAAATTTCATTGCGGAATTCCGTTTTTTTTAGTTTATTCAATAAACTCAACCGTTTTTGAGTTACGCGAATATATGTAGTGCAACCTCCTCCATTTTCGAAATAACGGTATATTTCGAAAAAACGAGCTAACCTAAAAAACGGTTAGCACCACTGGATTCAGCGTATCCGAATTAGGTTAACCCGCCAGGTGCCCAGTTTGTCACAAAAAAAAAGTGTCAAATTCTAGCACAGTGTTATTACTCAATAAGTACGAAATTGTTATAATATTGAGTAAGATTTCGAATGCAACACTGTTCACAACAGAAACACAACAACCATTTAGAGTATTTTTTGTATGTACGTTTGTTTTGGGCTATTAAAAGAACACATTTATTTCTTTAAAAATTGTGTTTTAATTTGTATTTGTATTTTTGTACGCTTGACACAAATTTTCACAACCAAAATAAAACCAATAATATTTTCCAGCTGTGCATATCTGAACACAGTATAACAATTTATAACAATAACGTTATATTTCCTCAATAAAAATTAAAAAGAAACGAAATTAAAGAATAGTTCCTTTTCAGAGAGCCATCCATTAGAATCGTATTATTGTGTTTGTTTTCTTGAGTTCATTGACGCTTTTGCGTAACACATACAGTGGCGGTCATATAATTAAAACATTCATCAAAACAGTAACTTTTTCAATTTATTTTCTATTTATAAAAAAGATAACAAACATTTTTTTCACTACTTAATTCAAAGTCTGACTGCTACTTTTGCGTTCCTCCAAACAGGATCATAAATCTCTGAAAATAAAAAAAAAAACTAGAAAATCGTTAATGGGACGAACAAATAATTAAAACATTCACCATTGTTTTATTATTCCTAATAATTTTTCAATTTCCGTCCAATTTACATTTAATATTTTGTCGGATACCCTTTATTTGTTATCACATGAAGACATCTATTTGTCATACTTTAGACCAAATGCCTGCAAAATGAAATAGCTGTCCAGGCCGCCTCAATGTTTTCCAACAGTTGATCTAAATTGTTGCTGTTTCCCTTCCAAACTTTTCTCAACTTTGTTCCACAATTTCTCAATTAAATTGTGATCAGGGGACACAACGATTCACAAGTGTGTTTGGGATCATTGTCGTGCATAGTAGCGGCAAATTTTCGTCAGCGAATGGTATCATCGTATTTTCTACTATATTTGTATATAAATGTTGAATAATTTTTGAAGAAATTCTAGCTTTTGGCCAGAAACGCGTACCTAACCATAACAGTACCACCGCCATGCTTTACATCAGATCCCCAGCAGCAAAACTTTGATTACTTATTCCAAAGTACGTTTTTCCAAAAACTTATCGGAGTTTTTCCACGTCGATTTAAGTAAGTCCCAAGTTGACCTTTACCTTCATATAGTCAGCCGGAACGCTTAAATCTCGTATTAAAATAATTTATAGGTTATGAAACCAAAACGTACGCACGTGACTAATGCACAGTTTAGAAAAACCGTAACGCGGTACAGTTAAGCGACACCAAGCATTAACCAATGTAAGAGTGAGCCGCAAATCTCTCGAAGGCAGCAAAAAAACCTTTTTCAACACTTACTGGCAATATTTTTGGGGAACAATTTTACAAGAGGTTATTATAAAACGAAGTTAAAAATATTTTAATTACACGGTGCGACAGTCCAAAATACCTGGGACCCGATATTATTTTTCTTGTAGGGCTTGTCGAGTAAAAGAAGATTCCAATAGTGAAATATGCCAGACACCTCCAAAATCCGGTTTTACGATTAAAAAACCGGCTTTTGTACCTTTGCGCACTTATAAGCCTGTAATTTTGTTAATAATGATCCTATTTTCAATTTCTTTCTAGGTTTTTAAAGGTTTATTTTCATGAAAAGTTAAATAACTCAGTCAATTACTTATCTATTTAAACCATAATATGCGTTGTAATCGTAAAAAAACGGACTTTTTGAATAAATTCAAATACATTATAGTTTCTTAATAAAATAATGTATTAAAACTTCACCAAAGTTGAAATTTTTTTGAAAAATCTACAAAATTTGTGTTTGCTCGACAATAACATTAAAATTTCTCAAGTTTTCTTAGATAAGTTATATACCATTCGGAAGATCTCAGTTTCTTCTTTCCAAATCTGGTATGAAATTGAAAATCGGGTCATTATCAACAATATTACAGGCTTATAAGTGCTCAAAGGTACAAAAACCGGTTTTTTAACCGTAAAACCGGATTTTGAAGGTGTCCGGCATACTTCACTATTGGAATTTTCTTTTATTCGACAAGGCCTACAAGAAAAATAATATCCGGTCCAAGGTTTTTCAATTTCATTCAATTTTGTATCACTGTGTTATATGTCCACGTATTACCGCAAAATAACGTATTATTTTACAAAATAAATTGATGGCAAAGAGGAATAACTGAGGAATTAAGAGCGTAAGACATAAAACAGAAAATTATTGTGGAAAGCTACCTGTAAAATTGCAAAAGAAACATTAAAATTTTTAAATTGGGTGCTATTGGAATTGTGTTTTAATTATATGGCCACCACTGTATATATATATGTATGTACATATGTATGGATGGATATTTTGTTATTGGTGCGTATACTTTTCGATACATGGTTCAAGTTCAAAGTCACTCAAAACAGTTACCAACACTGTTGCACTAAAATTTTAGCTACGTACGTAGCTCTTCCATATATACATATAATCGCTTATACTATTGTGAATTTAGTTGAACAACAAAATCAAGTCCCCCTATCTGAGCGAAAATAATAATATTTCTGTTCCATTTTCATTTTTGTTTGTTTTTCCGCATATCCGTGTGAATACACTTAGCAAAATAAAATCGATTAAAAGTTTACATTCCCTTCCACAATTTTACTAATTCCGAAAAAATGTTTCTCTTTCTTATAATTTCAGCAAAGGATGTCACAGCGAATCAACTAAATTGCATCCGTGCGATGAGGTGTTTTTAGGTAAATCTAATTTGGATCAACCAAATAATAAAGTTTCCGAAAATGGCCCTTTCAAAATATACCTGCATGTGTGGTGACTCCAGTAATTGTAGAAGTCGATGTGACTTGATATCTCTTGTAAAATAAAATATTTATTGTATTTGTAAATATCACTGATGCAAATATAAGATTAATGTAGGATTATTGTTAATTCATTCTCATTAAAATAACAATAAGGTAATAAAATTTCGTATTTGAAAAAAAATTAATTATTAAGAATGTTTTTAAATTCAAATTGCATCCATGTTACACGGTATAGTATTTGAGAAACATCTGCCATAAAAACCCTTGTAACAAATCAAAAGTCATCAACAAAAATTTAAATTTTAAAATTAAAATTAATTTTGGATTGCCAAACTCGAACGCACTACTCGTATTTGATGTGTCTACAGTTTTTGGAATTTGGAAATTCCTATATAAAAAGCTTTAATTGATTTAATACTTCTTTGCATGATTTTTTCTTTATTGGTGAAATAAATCAAGGTGCTATAAGTCATATTCAAAATAAAAGGAAAAATGGTTAAACAAATTTTATTATTATGTATTAATATCTAGTATAAATTTCGCAAAAATCAATATTATGGGAATGTCCATCATTAGCAAAAAAGGGCTAAAACCTCAAGAGATTAAGAATTTGTTTTACATAAAGAAATACGAGGGCGGTTCGGTAACTTCTTAGACTAGCATAAGTAACTTTTTGGCATAAATTGTTATTATTTATAAACCAATTTGCTTTATTATGAAACAAAAATCCCAATTCCAGGATTCATTTATGAAATTCCAAATTCCGGGATTTGAAAACCCAGTCCCGTTTGGTATCCCTATTTTTAACTTCCAAATGTTAAATCGAAATTGGCTTATCGAAGGTGAGTTTTGATTCACATTAATTCCAACAAATTCATTGGAGTAATATCACTCGATCTTGGCAGTCAGTTAACCGGGCCGGAATGCTAATCACATCAATCACATAAGGAATAAATATTTTTTAAACGTTTATTGTGTTCAGCCAAAAACGTCGGGCTGGGCCAGTTCCAGTTAAAACAGTAATATTCACTGATTCTAGGAGCTATAGTTTAATTTACCTAATCCTCCGTTACTTCTAAACTTATCTGCAAGTTCAACTTAAGCAAACTCGATTCCTACGTCAAATGCATCATATATACTCGAAGGTAATAAATATACAATTAACATACACTGTCGGACAAAATAAAGTGCGGTTTTGTTATCTTCTTCATTCCTTTTTTAAATTTTTCTTTTAAATGTGTTATTTACTACTTATTCACAGTCCCGTTGTTTGTCGGAGTATCTGAATTATTCACATAAACATTGCAACATTTTATAAAGTCGCTCATTTATATTTCTGATTTAAATATATTAAAGTGCACAAGAAATCTCCGCGACATAATAAAGTTCGGTTTTCTGTTAACCATTAAAAAAGAGTTGTTTTTCTGATTTTGTTTTTTAAATTTATGGTAAGTTTTTAAAAAATAATAAATTATAGTGAAATACTTATTTATTTAATTTTACATTACTTAAATATACACAAAATAAGGCTAGACCCAGACTTTTTTGAAATGAGGACTTTAACCGAAAAGGAAGGAGATTTGTTGGTACTAGATCGTGAAAATGGAATGAAACAGAAAGTGTTGGATTCCAAGTATAAGATATCGAAATCTGGGGTCAGCAAAATAATTGATTTGTATAAAATAAGAAAGTCAAATAAAAACCTAAAGAACTTATGTGGCAGAAAACGTCAGACCACGAAGCTAGACGATGATCATATTGCAATTCTAGCAAAAAGAAATTATTTTACGACATCCAGAGATATAAAAGATATAAATTACATATTTCGACTCGAACTGTCCAAAGAAGACTTAACGAAAGCGCTCAAAAAACACGTTTGCTAAGAAAAAGTCTCTTCTACGAGCTGCAAATATAAAAAAGCGGTTAGACTTTGCAAATAAGTACATAATTATGAGATAAAATAATAACTGAATTAAAAATAAAACTATTATTTTATATAATTATAAATTATTATTAGAAAATAATAAATACATGTTATCATAAAAAAACAGGAAATATTTTAAACCGCACTTTATTTTGTCCGACAGCGTAATTCCCATCTGACCTAATTTAAAAACTTTTAGGGCCATTAATACAACTTGCCTCTAATGTTCTTAATAGTAAAAGGTAACTTTAATTAAAGTGAGGAATAAAGTGACCTTTAGAATTTTTGTAATTTTTGTTGTAAACTTTCTTGTAAAATAAAATAATTTTTTTCTAAAATATTGCAATGCCAGTGAAAAACCAATTACTTTTGACAAATTACTGACAAGAAGCAGTAAATTGTTTGTGTTTGTGAAAAAAATATAAATCAAACGTCTGATTTCCATTTTTATTTATCAAATTATTTATTGGCAAAACAAAATTAAAATTTATTTATTTTTGACATTTTTCCAGAACATATGGCAACTTCAAATACATAAGCCTCACTATAAAATTTAAAGGCAAGATGATCTTCCCTTTAGCTTATCTATCGGTTTTAGATTAAAGTAAACTTATACTATGTAACCAAATACTTCTTATCTGTCCGATAACATCATACCTTTAACTATTGCCAAGTTGTAATAATTGGCCTTAATGTTTCTTTTGCAATTTTACAGGTACTTTTCCACAATAATTTTCTGTTTAATGTCTTACGCTCTTAATTCCTCAGTTATTTCTCTTTGCCATCAATTTATTGTGTAAAATAATGCGTTTTTTTGCAGTAATACGTGGACATATAATTAAAACATTTTTAACTTCGTTTTAATATTAGGTAGTTTTATAATAACCCCTTATAAAATTGTTGCCCAAAAATATTGCCAGTAAGTGTTGAAAAAGTTTTTAATGCAAAATTATAAAGTTTTACATTGTTAGGTATGGGTAAAGCTTCGACTTGTTCCGAAGAACAAAGAAAACTAATTAATAACCTAAAAACCTCTGCTAAAACTCCTGAAAGCTCCAGAGGAAAAATATACAATATACATCATTTTCAGCGTTGTCAACTTTGAAATTTCAAAACGCACAAAAATGGAGAAAAAAGCGCACCATTTACAAAAAAACGCATCAAGTTAAGAATTTCGTTTTTGTTTCAAATATTTATTGAATTAATTTGAAATTTTGTAATATCATAAATTCTATAAAAAACATTTTATCAACGATTATTAGTAAAAGTAAAAATAGTAAAAGCATTTTTTTTAAATAAATTAGCTAATAAATAACATATGTAAAAAAAGTTTTTAAGAGATGGGAGATATAACCTATTATGGACCGATCATCCAAAAATTTAGTGTCATGATGTCTGTGAATATAAATATTATATGTGTTAAACTTTATCTCGATGTAAATACTTTTAAAAGATTTATGGAGGTTAAAGTAAATTACGGTCTCTGATATGGGAGTTTGACTAATTATGGACCGACCATTATAAAATTAGGTGTCATCATTTCTGTATATATCAAACTTATTTGTGTTGCATTTTATTTAGATACCGACTTTTTTAAAAGAGTTATACACTTTAAAGTGATTTTCGGGAGTAGGCCTTATATGGGAGCTATGATAAATTATGGACCGATCTGCACAAAATTTCTGGATCTGATTTGGCTTTATTTGTCACTCATTTGTGGTGAAATTTGTTTGGATACTTGCATAATTCAAACATTTATGATCTTTAAACCCTAATTTCGGGAGGACATTTGTATGGGGGAGAGGTGAAATAATGGACTGATTCTACCAATTTCATCCCATTCGTAAATCGACTCAGAAAGTGATTCTGAGTCGATCTCAGAAAGTGATTCTGAGTCGATCGGTATACTTTAAGGTGGGTATTGGACCAATATTTCTGGACATCAGCACAAATCCAATATACCCTCCCCACTATGGTGGTGTAGGGTATAAATATAGAAACATATAAAAAAATTTACGAAACTGCAAAAAAAAAATGTTAAATAGCAAAATACAAAAAAATTCCTCGTTATTAAAGAATTTCATCTCAACCGACATATTCGTTATCAGTAGGTCAGCAGAGAAACAGCAAAAAAAAAAAAAATAAGCGCCAAAAAACCGTTATTTTCGCTGATTTTTGAAAACAAAATTGATTCATTTAATTCATTGGCTAAAACGAAATCTTTGTTCAAAATTTGGTTTCATTAACTTGGTTTAAACAAAATATAATATAAAAAACCTTCTCCTGTAAAATTTAATTTCTGTTGCTTAAGCTATTTCCGCGGTTAAGGCACCATATGTATAATAAGTCTTTATTTATTTAGATGTACACAAACACAAAAATGAACACACTGTCTTTATACACACTTATATTACGGTTTAAGAACACACTTAAAGTTTTCGAACACTTTGTTTTTTTGATGAAATTTTCAGAGGTTGCCTCGGATTTTTGGTCATATCTCCGTTATTTATGGACGGATTTTGCTGATTTTAAATAGCAAACTTCTCGAAAGCATGTCTGACATAATTATTGAACAGACAGACAGACAAACAGACATGGCTTAATAGACTTCGCTATCTATAAGGATCCAGAATATATATACTTTATAGGGTCGGAAATTATATTGAGGAAATTACAAACGGAATGACGAAAGAGAAAAAATATGTTATTGGCATAAGTCGAAGTAATAAAAACTAAAATGCGTGTTATAACCGCAACAAACTTTTCTTCAAGTGTATTATGTGTATATATGTAATGTATGTATATTAGGTATGACATAGTGAACGATTTTTCGATTTCGAATTGCTACCGCCTTTTATTTTGTTAGGCTTGGAAAAAAAATAGACGGGACAAAAAATGGGGGATTTTGGTTGAGGATAAATGGCGCCTCATCGAGGTCAAAGTTCAAGGTAAAAGTAAAAAAATTAATAAAATGTCCAATAACTGCGGCGGAGTCGCCCCTAGAGTAGTAAAATGTTAGACTGACCTCCATTAATTTTTCCTCCTCAACATTTTTGTAGAACATACTTACACCCTATCTTCGCTCCTTAAGGGACTTGTCCTACAAAGGTTAGAGTTTTATAAATTTTACCCCCATCGACTTAACAAGTTTCAGGGCGCCTCTGGAGAATTCAAATGTATGACCAACCCCCAATAATTTTTCCTCCCCAACATTTTTGTAGAACATACTTATACCATATCTCTGCTCCTTAGGGTACTTTCCCTTCAAATACAGATTTATAATTTTGCCCTCTGACCTAACTATTTTAATTGCGCCTCTGGAGGATTCAAATGTATGACCAACCCCCATTGATTTTTCCTCCCCAATATTTTTGTAGAACATACTTATACCCTATCTCTGCTCCTTAGGGTACTTTCCCTTCAAATACAGATTTGGACCTAACTATTTTAGTTGCACCTTTGGAGGAGTCAATTGATTTTTCTCACACAACATTTTTGTGAAAGACACCCACCTTCTATATCTGGTTCTTAGAATACTTCCCTTCAAATAAGGTTTTATAAATTTGCCTCCTCGTCCTAACTACTTTCAGGGTGCTTCTGAAGGAGTCAAATGTATATTCCAAACCTTTTTCTCTGCTCTTTAAGGTACCTTAAATATACAAATTTTTTTTATATAAATTTTGTTCCTATTGTTCTAAGTGGTTCCAATACAAAAAACCAGTTTTATGTATCTTTGATATTTGTATTAAATTGAGTTCAATTACAAGTTTGAGTGCGATATGTATGTAGGTAAGTATTTTATTTTAATTTATTAATTTATTTTTGTAATAAAGATGATATTTTTTCCTATTTTCGGCAACGACTTGCAGTAGAAATATTTTTTCTTCCTCGTTGCGGCACAAAATATTGTTGTAGTCCTCTATTCGTATAGTCCTCTTTCGGCAGAATCGTTGACAACATGCAGTGTTTGTAGTGCTTGTTGGTAGTCTTTTCCCAAGTTTCTGGATCACTATCAAGAAAATCTTTTGACAATCCGAGGCGAGGAAAAATTTTTCCTGTGTCTGATGTAACATAATGACTCAAATTTTTCTCCATTCATTTTTCGTATACTTCTTTTTGTGTCAATGAAATTCTTTTAACACTTTTAAAGTCACTAAAATATACTAGAGAAACATTTACTCTATCCTCTTCTGCCTCGCTATCTTCATCATAACATTACTCCATGTCATTGCCCGACAGTTCTTCAGCGAATTTCTCTTCATCCCTCTCAAATGTACGAATTGCATCTGCCATTTTTCGCCTTTTATCAAAGGGTACATTCTGATCAAATAATGCAAAAGCAATAGCTTCCCCACTAAGATACCAGAGATGTCCACAGAATCTCTTAACCAACTGACATGAAACTGTCTCATCAATTGAAGCATAATGAATAATCGCTTTTAGAAAGTTCAAGTCATTATTTGGGGCTTCTACTGCTTTGGTAGCACTAAACCAAGCTTTAATATAAAGAGTTAATATGAAAATACATAGTAACATCGCGAAGTCCGTTTAATTTATTTTCGCTTAAGTCGAGTCATGCTCGATGGATGGCCAAAGGCATATACTCTGTAAAAATGTTTTTGTTCATCAAATTTCTCGACTTAAGCGAAAATAAATTAAACGGACTTCACGAGAGTAAATATTTCTCCAGTATATTTTTGTGACTTCAAAAGTGTTAAAAGAATTTGAGTCATTATGTTACATCAGACACAGGAAAAATTTTTCCTCGCCTCGGATTGTCAAAAGATTTTCTTGATAGTGATCCAGAAACTTGGGAAAAGACTACCAACAAGCACTACAAACACTGCATGTTGTCAACGATTCTGCCGAAAGAGGACTATACGAATAGAGGACTACAACAATATTTTGTGCCGCAACGAGGAAGAAAAAATATTTCTACTGCAAGTCGTTGCCGAAAATAGGAAAAAATATCATCTTTATTACAAAAATAAATTAATAAATTAAAATAAAATACTTACCTACATACATATCGCACTCAAACTTGTAATTGAACTCAATTTAATACAAATATCAAAGATACATAAAACTGGTTTTTTGTATTGGAACCACTTAGAACAATAGGAACAAAATTTATATAAAAAAAATTTGTATATTTAAGGTACCTTAAAGAGCAGAGAAAAAGGTTTGGAATATACATTTGACTCCTTCAGAAGCACCCTGAAAGTAGTTAGGACGAGGAGGCAAATTTATAAAACCTTATTTGAAGGGAAGTATTCTAAGAACCAGATATAGAAGGTGGGTGTCTTTCACAAAAATGTTGTGTGAGAAAAATCAATTGACTCCTCCAAAGGTGCAACTAAAATAGTTAGGTCCAAATCTGTATTTGAAGGGAAAGTACCCTAAGGAGCAGAGATAGGGTATAAGTATGTTCTACAAAAATATTGGGGAGGAAAAATCAATGGGGGTTGGTCATACATTTGAATCCTCCAGAGGCGCAATTAAAATAGTTAGGTCAGAGGGCAAAATTATAAATCTGTATTTGAAGGGAAAGTACCCTAAGGAGCAGAGATATGGTATAAGTATGTTCTACAAAAATGTTGGGCAGGAAAAATTATTGGGGGTTGGTCATACATTTGAATTCTCCAGAGGCGCCCTGAAACTTGTTAAGTCGATGGGGATAAAATTTATAAAACTCTAACTTTTGTAGGGCAAGTCCCTTAAGGAGCGAAGATAGGGTGTAAGTATGTTCTACAAAAATGTTGGGAAGGAAAAATTAATGGGGGTCAGTCTGATATTTTACTACTCTAGGGGCGACTCCGCGGCAGTTATTGGGCATTTTATTAATTTTTTCACTTTTACCTTGAACTTTGACCTCGATGAGGCGCCATTTATCCTCAACCAAAGTCCCCCATTTTTTGTCCCGTCTATTTTTTTTCCAAGCCTAACAAAATAAAAGGCGGTAGCACTTCAAAATATTGTTGCAAAAATTTTCATATATCACTATGTCATAGCTAATGTATATATATGTAATGTATGTATGTATGTTTGTAATTGTATAATTGTTATTTCGCGAAATTTAGACAATGAATATTTTAAGTATGTGAGTGCTTTTTGTATGCACCTTGCCGCAAACACACAATCCCATACATATATACTAGGTATGTAATCACATGCTCCTCCAGCCGGAATGCAGGTGTTTTTTCAACTATTTGATTATTCTGTTCTTTTTATTGTTTTGGCCATAACAATGTTATTATGAAAGTGGAAATAAGGGAAGAAGGAGGTGGAGGAAGAGCCAGAAAGTAAAAAGGTGATAGGAGGAAACACACCTACTACAAATGTGTGTGGCAAACCTTTTACAGGGTAGAGCAATTTGTTGCCGTAATTTTTTGTATTTTTTTTTTCAAAATGCGGTCGCTCGTAATCGCATAATCCCCGGCATTAAAAAAAAAATCAACAATAATTTAGTACGTACTATTTTTCTCCTAAATTGGCTTTAAATCACTTGACTTATTTCGTTATATAGTTTTTATTATTTGCGGTTATTTTTACTTATTTTTTGTTATTTAATATTTACGAGTATTTACGAAGAGGAACAAATTATCTATATGACGCGAACGAAGGAGAGAAGAGGCCATTGAACTTTATTCGAATTTCGCGTTTTTTGCGTATATACGATTTGTTTTTCCACTGTTCTCGTTAAGGGGGTGGTGGTTTGGGGGCGGTATTTTTTGTGTGTGTTTGAATAGTAGGTATGTAGTAATAAACAAATCTATTTATTTTTGCCAATTTAGGTTGTTACTTTATTAATTTATTTGTGTTTGCTTGTTTTTTATCCCATTTTATAATATTTTTTTTAGGTTTTTTTTTAATCTTGCACAAAAATATGTTTTTAATAAAAATTATTGTTATTATTTTTTTTTTTTTTTTTGTTATTATTATAACATGCTCTTCTGTCCTGCGAAATTATAGAAAAATATGTACAAATATGTGGTGGTCATATAATAAAAACATTCGCGTCATTTGCGCGTCTCAAGACGAAAAAAATTAAAGAAAATCTTTAATGAGAGTTCCTAATACTTTTCCAATTTCCGTCAAATAATTAATAATAATTGTTATCACTTGAAGACATCTATTTCGACCAAATGCCTGCAAAGTGGCCGCCTCAATGTTTTCCAACTTCAATTCATCTAAATTTTTAATGTTTTTCCCTTCCAAGCTTTTCTCTACTTCCTTACATAAGTTCTCAATTAGATTGAGAACAGGAAACTGTGCGGGCCATTTTAAAACATTTATTTTTTGTTCCTCTTAACAACGCTTCACAAGTCGTAAAGTGGTCTTGGGATCATTCTCGTGCATATAATTCCACAGAAAATTGAATTGAAAATGTTCTTCAGCCAATGGTATCGTATCGTATTTTATAATATCTTTGTATATAAATGTTGATCCATTTTTGAAGAAATTCTGGCTATTGCCCAATCCCAATCCAATCCAATTACACTACCACCTCCGTATTTAATTGTTTTTATGGTATACTCGTACTTTGGATGATGCTGCGTGTTTTCAAAAACTTATCGGGTTTTTCAAATTTTCTTTTGCAAAATCTGGCCATGATTTTATATTATTTTTCTAAATAAAAGGTTTGCGTTGTGCGATGCAGCCGCGAAGAGAAACTTAATTAAGTCTGCACTGCAACCTGTATTTGCCTGGAAGTTTTAAATGGATCAGCTTGAGGGATTCTTTTTTTTCTATTTGATCTTCTCTTTTGTTTGTTTGGTTTTCGCTCTTCCAACATTTGTAGTTATCCCATATGTATTTAACAGCCATACCTAAATACCGAGGGAAAACGGAACGTATTCTTATAGTGGAAGGCCAATGTAAGCGGCATGCGGCAACAGTATTACCAGTGAATAAAAGTTTTGGTTTTTTACAAAATTATTCATACAAAAATTTTGAAGTATTGCAATTTACTTAATCTGGCAATGCTATGAGAAGCGGCAAAGTAGAATTTTGTTCAAAAAGAACAGCTGATGGCCGCCCGCGGCCACATGCCGCTTATATTGGCCTTCCACTATTACGCTGAGCATTAACGCTGATACCCCATCCCTAAACAAAAGCGGCAAAGTTATGTCAAAACAATAAAAGCAGGGTTATCAAACAAATAAAAAAAACGACTCTGTTTATTGTAACTGCTGGACATTGTTGTTTTATTTCTCTTTTGTTGTTGTTGTTGTTGTTTTCTTTTGCAATTAACATCACTATGAAACGCCTTGTCAAAATCGGATTTTCCAATAGCAAAGCGTTGCCGCCGCGTTGTTTCGCTATGCTCCATACAAAATGTATGAGCATGAGAAATTTTGACATTTAAAAAACGCTTTCCGTTGGTATTTAGGTCTGGCTGTAAATGATTGATGGCGTTGTATACTTTTTTTTCTGGAGCATAATTAAAATGTTAAAGTTAAAGTACCGTTAAAATTATAAAACAAAAACATTAGGTGATATTGGAACTAATAGTGAAAGTGGAATGTAAGCGGCATGCGGCTGCGACCGGCAATCAGCTGTTTTTTTTTGCCGTTTATACTTTTTGTAGGTAGGCAAATGTATGTGGCATATTTAAAGCGGCAAATTTCAAAAAATTACATTTATTTTTGCACAAAAATTTCTTTTGAACACAAAAATCTTACATTTAGTTTCATTGCTGCGCTTACTTCAGCTCAAGCCTTTATTACCCTTTAAATTTTTTGAAGTTTTTTATACAATAATTTGTATTTTTTTTTTAAATTCGGCAATCAATTTTTCGTCGTCGATTTCCATTTTATTTTTTTATTTTTATAAACTCATATGTCACAAATTATATATGCACATACATCTATATGGCAACATTGTTTTAAACGGCAAAGTTCAACAAAATTCTTCTTTGCCGCGCGGCGATACTTCAATATTTTTGAATGAATAATTTTGTAAAGAAATTTTAATTATTAATTAACTGTTAATACTGTTGCCGCCCGCGGCCGCATGCCGCTTACATTGGCCGTCCACTATATGTTTTAATTATATTGCCACCAGTGTATGTTTGCATGAATCTGTTTAAACTTTCTATTTTATCTAGAAGTGTTATTTATTTTTATCAAGGCTCGTGTAAATAAAATATGAATACAAATTTTCATTTGAACAGAAACAACTATGGAATTCTTGCAAAAATTAATGGCTGATTCATTAAATTACGAACGAAGTTTGTTATTTATTTGTACATTTTTCACAATTCAAAAGGTTATATTGCCTCTAAGTAGCACAAATTATAATTTAATGACGTACTTGTGTTGTTCGTAATCACTTCATAATTAATTTCGTGTTAAAATTTAACATAAATACTAGTAAGAAAGAATAGTCGGTCAAGCATGGCCATATAATACTCTACACTCTGTTTATGTGTAAAAAGAGAGAGACCTATTATGGACCGATCATGCACACATTTTGTGATATGAGTTCTGTTTTTGTTAAATTCTATCTTGACTTTAAAAGATTTATACATGTAAAAGTGATTTTCGAAGTCTTCAATCAATTGAAATATGCAACTTCACCAATTATGGATCGACCGTTATAAAATTAGGTGTTATGGTATCTGTATATGGATCAAATAGTTATGACTGATAAACCCCTATTTTGAGAGGCCGATTTCTATCAATTCCAATCGCAACCGTCCTTGGACCGAAAAAATATTATATACCAAATTTGATCGAAATGTTTTCAAAATTGCGACCTGTACTTTGCGCACAAGCTTTACATGGACAGTCAGCCAGCCAGATGGACGGATGGGCGGACATCGTTAAATCAACTCAGAGAAGTCGAAGTCTGAGTCGATCGGTATACTTTAAAGTGGGGGTTGGAGCTATATTAATTGGCGTTACAAACATCAGCACAAATCCAATATACCTTCCATACTATGGTGCTGTACTTTATAGTTACATATGTGTATGTATGTATATAAAGGGTGTACCAAAAGATTTTAATGAAATAGAAAACATAATTTTTCTCTTGATTGTTGTTTTTTTTTATTGAATAGCGAATTACACAGGATATGAATATGTTTGAAATGGCTATGCTGACAAATATACTCGTACACTCTTATGTGGAAATTGTTAATGCTTGCGGCCTAAAATACGCATCAAGCTGTGGCACGTTGTTTAACAAGGTCATTAAGCTGAAAATGTGCTTCATCTTTTTTATGAATTTTTGTACACCATATAGAACAAAAACGAACAAATCGCACGATATTAATTGATTATGAATAGTGCGATGACAGGGAATAGGTTTTTAAACAATAAACAGATCATAATGAAGAATTTAAGATATTTGAAAATATTATTACGCTAAAAATATTAAGAAAAGTTGGCAAACTATTAACAATGTTACAAGAATATAATCGAACTAGAGACGGAGCTGGGATTAGAAATAGTTACTCTCCCTTAAAATTTTGTGTCTGAAACAACAATACGAGTATATTGATTTACTTTTAGGTTTGTGACAGAAGACTTGGGTTTTTCTTCCTCCTAGTAACGACCTGTTACTACTATGTACTGTCACTTTTCTTACCCATATGTAATTCCGTATGTATGTCAAAATTTCCATTTTACATACGATTCATAATTTTTGCTACCACACCTGCTTATGTTTTTCCATATGACATAACCTATAAATGTAAAGAAAAGCTGATTTTTAACATTTATAAATTTCAAGAATTGCTTCTTTTGGCCAATCTAACTGCAATAAATATAATAAACATAATTTAATTTATTAAAAATCGAAAAATACTTAATTTTCCATGTCTATTATCCATTTTCTCTACAATATATTTTTTCACACACTTTTGTATTTCCACATGTATTTTACACATGCAAAGTTTCAAATGTATCACACGATGTGTACAACTTTTACAGATGGAAAATTTGACAGTACATATGTAAAATACATCCCGTCTGATAGCACCTTAAGCTGTTTTTAACATAACTTGAGGATTTTCACTAAAAGAAATGTACACAAAATAATGTAATTGTTTCATTTAAAGGCATATTAATTAAATCTCATGTGATCTCAAAATATCGATTATTTAAGGGACTTATTAACAATTTTGCTTTCCAATTAATCTGACATTTCATTTTTACTAATAATAGAGTTGTAACAATACCTATCTTGACTATGATGGCTCGTCTTACAAGAACAAAACTTTGGCAGAATTAAGGACATAAATGTATCCTTGTTTTTCTGTGTGGGAAAATCGTGTCGAAGTTCAGAGTTTTCCCTATAAAACATTTTATTTTTTAAATAATTAACAAACACAAACTGCCAAGCTTTTGGCTTATCTGCAGAAAAACACCCAGAGTCTTTGGCGGGAATCAAACCCGCAACCCTTTGACTAATAGTCCGGCACTCTATCGCCTAGTCTATCAGAGCGGTGTTTTTGTTTCTAATTAACATTTGATGGCAGACATATTTGCTGTCCGCACGAGACAAATTCATCTAGCAACTAGTTATTATTATTATTATCAGTGATATCAAAGTACTCACATAAAAGAAGGGGTTTTCGGATTTTTGAAATAATAAGTAAATTCAACATTCGTTTGTATATTTATTAAACAAATATAATTTTCCCACTTTATTAAAAAACTAATGAAAATTACAATTAATAAATTGTCTAGTTTATTTTTCGCTTCACTGGCATGAAAGGTAATCAATGCCTACTCTTATTCATCTATGTATAAAAGATACTAATATACCAATGTCTTTTAAATTAATTCGCTCAATTTAAAGTATGAGTTTACGCCTATAATCCAGATACACAATCCAATAATTTCCGACAACATATTCTTGGTACACGCAGAGAAAATTTTATGATTATATGTATCAGGTTATAATATGATGTTATAATATCAAAATTTTATTAACAATAAAATATTATGATGATATATTACGATGCTAATTGATCATAATATGATATTTCATGGTACTTATATTCATCATAATATGTTTTGACTACAATCATAAATGTTTTTTCTCTGCGTGTAGAGAGACAAGTGTGCGCACAAAATTGGTGTTAATTTATTGCCACTTGTAATATAATCAACATCATTGAAAACATTGCACTACATCAGATCCATAAATAACGTATAGATTATTATAACTCTATTATGCTGATGGGATAAACTGATAAATGTACTACAACAAATGTATCTGACTACATTGGACTGGTAATAAACTGGAGACTAGATGATTTTTACAGTCATAACAACGAAAAACTATTGATATCGGTAAAATTAATTTTGGGCAGATGTAATTTAAACCAGCCAATACTCGTATATGGAACAATTTTATGAAATTGTTGACAAAGACAGTGTACAGTAAAAGTAATCATACATTTATAATATTTCATAAACTTTGGTGCTTGTTATATGTATATCCTCATTATTTGATTTCCTAAGCGACTTAGGATTTGATCAACAAAACTTGAACTGAACTTTGAATATGCTGAAAGAGTAGTATTTGCAAATACACCTAATTCTGTTTTTACGCGGTTTTGAGTTAACACGGTTTGAAAATAAACAAATTTTAAATGTTTTTACACAATTTTATTTCATTTAACACGATTCAATATCTTTTGGGGTTAAATTTAATAAGAATATAAGTTACACTCGTTTTCTAGAACGTGAAATTGTCTATGTGGAATTGAAAACGATTTTTCTTCGTAGTGGAATATAGAACCTAGACGAATGTCTTTTTTACAAGGTATATTTTTTAAACGGGGTTTCCTGGAACCAATTACCGTGTAAAAACAGAATTAGGTGTATTTGGTTTATGCTTCCCTACATTGATAGTGACGGAAAAGACTTCGGCAAACACGACGAATATATGAATTCTTATTAAATGGAGTGTAATTCAGCAAGGATCATTAAAAGACTTTTAAATCAGCGGATAGAACCAGTTCTTGTATTATAACAGAATCAATAGAGCACATTTACCATTACCATCGCCCTCATCAGTCCCAATCAATTTGGTCGATTATTGGAGAGGTAAATACTAAGACGATTTAAAAAAACTGAGATACTTGAATGGTTTTCGACATTGAATTCTCCTGCCCAGAACATTAGGAACTTCCGATTCCCTAATATTTACACCTCTGTCAAACATGATGTGCCTCATGATTCAAGGAAGGCTGAGTGAAAAGGAACTTCAAATTATTTTCTAACTAAGCTTCATTCCGATGAAGATTGCAGTATTTATAAAATTTAATTCTGATTTAATTCTTATATTATCGAAAGATGCTCTCGTGACTCTCGTAATGCTAAAAGTCGAATGCGTTGTCACCTGTGCACTTTTCTCGTAACTAAGAATACTTTTATTAAAATATGACGTCTCAAAAGGTACATTACTGAACAACGATGCTTGATATACCTTTTCCTGATAATTTTATCTTGTACATTGGTGCAATCGCATAGAATTAAATTCCTTTTTGTCCGAACAACTTCCGTCTTCGGTTTTTGTCTTTGCGATACCGTACAAATCTTTTCACTGTGCTAACAACTGCATACCTACATATGTATGAAATAAATTTGAATAAATGTAGTTAAGCTATGTATACACGATCGTCAGATATTACAACGTTGTCCGGAAAACGTTCAGAAAATATCTAACAACCGTGTAAACTTAAAATTTTTGTCCTTTAACGTTGTAAAAAAAAAACATTTTCAGTACATTGGAAGACAAAAATATTGTCAGACATCTAACAATCGTGTAAACACGCAATTTTGTCATTGTCATTGTTTTAAGACAATTGTCAAACACTTTTCATTGTCACATGCGCAAAGTTTATGCATCTGCCAATGGCAGCATTGTCATAGCAAATTCAACTCTGTATATACACAAAAAAAAACTGTGCATTAATTAAATTTTTGAAAAAAGTGGAAGAAAATTAAAGAATTAAATTAAAGAAAATAAAAAATTGATAGCGACATATCTTTTGATGAATCCTATTTCATAGAGTGCAGATAAAATGGTTTCAATTGCTCTTTTTTGTTGCATGACAATATTTAAAATTTTTAAACACACACACAAAGCTGCAAACGAATTTGACAATGCCACACAACAATCTGACAATCGTGTGAACTGACAATTTTGGTTGACAGATAAATTCATTATGTGACAATTGTGTGGCAATGAAATTGTTAGTTTTCTTACAGTCGTCTAAACTGACAATTTACTCTTTGCTAAAAATGTTTCAATGTCAGTACATTGCTAGCACATTGCTAGATCTGACAACATTGTAATATCTGACGATCGTGTATACATAGCTTTACAAACATCTTCTCGAATATTAACTAAAAAAAAGAAAAAGAACAAACCAAGAACAAATGAAAATAATGAGAACATTTGTAAATGATATGTCTCAGGTTTAGTGGAGTTGCAGTGTTTTTTGTGTTGTTGGTTTCTATTTTACACAATTATTTTCACACTTGGTAGTTCAAAGTCTACAAACATGAGCAAATGTCCAGACACAAAAACAACCACAACAACAAATAACATGATGCAAATAACAAGAATTTCTAATAATATTGTATACCGAATGCTAATACGAGTAAATATAAATGTATGAATGTGTGTATAAAGTGCCACAAACAACTGAAACTAACTGCAACTGCTATTTATTTCTTTTTACATGTAGTACTACTAATACTGCTACTTACTTGCAACAGAAGTAGCAGCAGAAACGTAAAAAAACATATTAGCATCGTCATAATCAACTCCGCCAACTGCAACAGAAATAACAACAAAATGTTGTTAGCAATAATAATACTCGTTCTTATGCCTGTTTGCAACATGTATTTATGGCAGCCATAAAATGCATAAAATTCGAAATTGTGCAAAAATTAGATTTCAAGATTCCCAACCAATCCAGAATCTTAAAAAAGATCGTGTAAAAGAATGGCGAATTTGTCACAGTGATAGTCATGTTAGTGGTTGTAGTTGTAGATGTTGCAACACAACAGTAGGAGTAAAGCAACGTTGCTACACTGTTTGGCATCGGTGTCGATATTTGAAAGAAAGTATTCCATTCATTTGCCAATCACGGGCACAATAAAGTTCTGTGAAGAAAATATTGAATTCGACGCTTAAGAAATTAAATTTGCAAAGATGTTTGAAAGTATTAAAAATTTAGTTTGGTGCGGTGTTTAAAGAAAAATGTAAGAGCGGCGATGGTTCGAAAATTAACCAGATTTCATTGAAAACATTTTTTGCATATAAAGCGTTTTTCAACAGGGACGCTAGAAAACTAGACCGATAGGGACAGCACACGACTCTACATTTTTTGCCGCTCTTTTGACATTTATCTTTAGTAAGGTTTGCCATTTCATGATGGAAAGATATACGAGTCAACAACGAGTCGAAATTATTAAAATTTACTACCAAAATTCGGAGACAGTGACCTCGACGTTAAGAGCGCTACGTCCAATTTATGGTCGTCATAATCGTCCTACCAGATCAACAATTGAGCGTCTAGTAGAAAAATTTGAATCCACAGGCACAGTACAAAATGTTCCCGTGCCAGTGAGGCAAAAAAGTGTCGGAATTTCATTGATATCCAAAACCGTTTTTTATTGAAAACCCCGATATTACAATTCCTCAATTTACTAGATCTTTTACAGCCTAGTGCAGATGTTTCTTGCGCCACCATCTAAAATCAAATATTGCAGTATTTTAAGCAATTCTCTTAACACCCTCGCACATGTCTTTTATTTATATAAAACTTTAAAGTAGCATCTTAAACTTAACATACGACAAGACCATCAAAGCTGCAGTTGATGCTCACTGGTTGGTGGCTGTCAATTCTTGCCCAGTTTGTACTTCATTTACTTGAAATACTCTCGCCCAGACACAGGCGTACATCCCATTCAAATGAAGCCACCGTCAACAAGTGCATAAAATACGAGGAGACTTCATATAACGTGACTTGTACGCAACAAACAAGAAATAAATAAAAACAAAATTCAAATTTCAAACTTACGGAAGAAGTCCAATCATTGAAGAACACATCATACATAAAATTGGAAAAAAGAAAAACTTTGTAATAAAGTACTACCTGCAAAATTCAAACAAACGGTGGTAATGCACTTTAGATACTTGCTCGCACGGTCGCATGCTTGTGCTTAAACGGTATTCCATGCGATTAGCATGACATATCATTTTACTTCCAATAGAGATCTCTGACTTTGAGATCTTTTGCATTAGTGGGAATAGATTGAAACCAAACGAAATTAAACTAAAACAAATTTATACTTTTATTGAGCTACAGATAGACAAAGAACTTTGCTAGTGGTTAGAGTGCTCTAGAAGTTCAAATTTACTTATATTTACTCGCACTCTTAGATACATACATACTCGTACAATATACATACATAACAATTTTTTTGTGTTGTGTCTACTGCTACACTTTGTTGTATTTATTTGTGTGTTTGTCGTTCAAGCATCGAAAATTTGTCATTAAACACAATCCGCATCGGTCGTGAGTCATTATTAGTTTGCAACTACCTCCACATCATTGTGTGTACATTTGGTACTTTATTTACTATATTATGACCATGTCGGTTGTATGGTACATAGTTTGGGCTCCTTAATCCCCCTGCTGGGTTATGATGCATTTTTACGGGGGTCATACGATATGGATGGAATACAATTTGTTTGATATTGTAACAATAAATTCATATTTAACAAATTAGTATATTTGTTGCTAAAAAAAATTCCCATCAGCCAATCTTATCCGCCAATCTTTTAGTCATGCAGAAAATGTTGGACTAGTTTTAAAGATTCCTCCATATTTTAACGATAAACCCGATATTAAGTTAAGTATGTCTTGCAAACTTTTAAGAAGGCACGTTTATTACGAGAAATGTTGTTGGTGATTAGATGTTGTAATATGTATGTATCATTATTCAAAGAAGGACATGTATTCTTAAAACATAAAGGTCTAATCTCGTTTCTTACAGTTGCTGTATTTCTAAGACCCATCTACTTATGATATATTTGCATACTCAAGAATGTAACACTTTAGGTGTGTAATTCATCACTTACCGTTCAATCGCATTGTGTATACATAGTAAACCATAATCCATATTGCTTACAAGGAGTTAACTCAACCTTACATTTTGCGCCTGTCGATCGTAACACAATATAGCCAAAGATATTTCTCCACTTGATATCGCTCAACACACGTGATGTAACGTTAATAATCATGACCATCCGGTTGTTTTGAAGGTTGCTGTATCCATATCTGAAGTGCTGCGTTTTGAGGATCTTATTCCTCTTAGAAGGCTAAAAAGTCATCAATAATGATACCCAAAGTCTTTGAAAAAGTTAAAAAATCGATTGAAGGAATTGTCGATATTGTTAAGTTAAGCTTTTACCATGATGTCAAGGAGGAACATTACTCAAAGTGTAAGGAACTCCGAGTTTGAAGCTGTTCAGGACCCTTTACGTAAAAATTTTAAATTATTAGACTTTCCTTATTTCACAGGTTTTTATTTATTCACTCTTATGTCTTTCTTTATTGAGAACTATGTGACGGTTATTTCGTGAACTATCAGTGACTGGTACCGGTGTCCTACTTCTGCTCTCCTCTAGGTTATTATAGGATGTAATCCTGGAATCTATTCTTGCCCCTGATTATTTCGAGTGTTAACTTTCAAGAAAAATATCTCTAACTTTTGCCCTGAGCCAGTACCTCAGTAAATCTGTTCTGGGTAAGGTAGGATGTAATCCTCCTTGCTTACTGATTGTAAACCAGCGTCCTGTTCTCACAAAACAAAGATTGGTGTTACCGAACTGATTATGTTACAACCCTAGCACTGCTCTGTAAGTTCTTTTATGTATTTTTTGTTACCTTTTCGGTTTGTCACACGTCTTACAGCTCGAAAGAGAATGATTGCTCTATTACATTGGCTTATATACTATTGATAACTACAAGTAATGAAGCTTAATGATCAAATGTTCGATGAGTGGCGTTTATTTGTTGTTGATCTGTGTGTGGTACTGAGCTATGTTGCTGAATGGTTGTGTGTTGTAATTCATGCTTGTCTTGTTCCTTTTTCCTTCACGTCTCTCTCTTGATACCCGATGTAAACTTCTCTCTGCTGATACACTCTTTTAACCCTCTTTGTTGTACATTCTATGCTTTTGAGACGACATTCTCAGCCAGTGATGAATCCACCATCTGTTCCTGACTGAATGGCTCGTTCGTACCCTATCGACCTCCGGTTAATTTGTAATGAAATATACTCGCTTTGGCTGATGTAATCCCTCCCACGTGGATGGATGTCATCCCTCCTCTATCCAGTAAAACGAATAATAGTCCATTTGTGTGTGTGCCCCGATAGCCTACGCGATAGTGTGCCGGACTATCAGTCAGAGGGTTGCGGGTTCGATTACCGCTAAAGACTCTGGGTGTTTTCTGCAGACAAGCCAAGATGCTTCGCAGTTTGTGTTTGTTTAAAAAAAGAAAAAAAAGAAAAATCCCAGAAAATTGGTTCCTCACAATAGTGTCGAAACCTGCAATTCAGATGGTTGGTACTTCGTATGTCATCACCCTAGTACGCGAGTTGTGCTGGTCGACTTGCTGGAATGAAGCGAGCATGATAGCTTCAAAGAACTTCCTATCTGCGTCATGGACCTTGAAGAGTATTTAAACAATAAAGATGCTGCCACGCAAGTCTACTTTCTTTCGTTGACGTAAATGCGGCGTTAAGAGTCTAGCAGAAAGATTCGTGCCTATTTAGGAAGATATCAACTAACTCTTTTTCATTATAGATATCGGAATTCATTATAAATACTAATAATTTCAACTTATCACACAACTGTCGTTTAAACCCATTCAGACACATAAATGCATACACACACACACACACACACATACATATGTAGATACATACATACATACATGCATTGCTATTTATATAACAATTATTGTTACACTTTCATCAGCGGATTTTATTAACGGTTTTCAGTTTGGCTGCATGTCTGTTACAAGTTCTCGTATTCGTACTTCTTATGGATGTTTTGACATAAATGGCCTCCGTTTCTTTTTCTTTTTTTTTTGTTGTTTCTATTTATTGCATTTGCTGTTGTTCTTGTTATTTGTATTTGTGGAAACAGTGGCTATTTATTTGGCATTTTACGGCAGTCAATGTCAAGTACAAGTTCGTGATTCTTAAATGTTTTCAAAACGAACATAAATTTGACACTGTAATTGTGTTTGTTGCATGTTGCTAAATGAAAGAAGAAAAAAATATACTATACATATAATTTGTTATTTAATTTTTAAACACATTCAGCAATTGCGCGCAGATTTCATGTTGGTTGATTAGTTAGAAGAATTTTACATTTGATCTATTCATTTCCAGAGTATAGTTAAAGAGTCTAGTCTGTATGCGTCTGTAATTGTTTAGGATGTTCAAGTGCCTTAAGGTATGATTACACTTGGCAAATATTTACTCAAAAGAGCGTAACCACTTGTTTTAGCACAAATATGTTTGACGTTGTTTAATCTTACAAGAATTTTGCAAGCTCAAATCAAATGAAATAGAACTAAATATTTGCTGTGTCTTGTTCTAAATAAACACAGTTTATTTAAATAAATAAACGAATTCAAATATATTTTATTTAATGGTTACATCTTATTCGGCAAATATTTGCCAAGTGTGACCGTACCTTTAGTATTACACTTAGCGAAGTTTTACAGAAAACCTCTTTTATAATTCAATTCGATTTTAGCTCCAATCACAATTCAAATAGTGCAAAAACAAAATAATAATTCCTTAAAAATTATGTGCCAAAATTGTGGAAAACAAATGGAAAGTAAAGCTTACGGAACACTCTGTGTTTTCCCGACTATGCTGTACGAGTATAATATCTCAGACTATGAACTTCACCAACTAATCAATCATCATTTAAGGACTACAATTGATACGCACGTACATAATACGAGTATATTGTAGGCTATACATGTCTACCTTATGAAGAAGCCTTTTAAGAGCTAAGTTTATGAAGTAGTCATGTTTATAGGGTTGAGCTTGATTTTCAAGTTATTTTCTGTCTTGTAAAGTTACAAGCTAAAATAGATTTTGTCAATCTAAGTTTTACTAAATTCACATCTAGTTTCAATATGTATTCATGTTGCTGATACTTGGCCATGTTTGGCGCTTCTGCCACTAGTTTTTGTTTGGAATAATATGTATGGAAGATTTTTACTTGAAATTGTCGATTTTGAAGCTACCGTTCTTTAATGCTTACTTTCGTTTGTATTTTTTACTCCAAATTATATAAGATTTAAGGAGCACTTGAGGACATTTTGTTATTTATCTGATTCTATTATAAAATATGTAAGTTTCAAATGTTTTACATTTGTTCGCTTATCGCACTTGAAAATATTGTTGGGATTTTACTTGAATTCAAATATAAATAAGTTTTAAACCTTAAAAAATATTTGAAACAAAAACATTTGGAATAAATGAATATTTATTTCTTCCCGAATAATGGTTTCAAGGATTGAATTATACTTTTTTTCAAATGTAAATTACGTTCTTGGTAGTTCATACGATTTTAAACATCATACCTTATGCATTGCTATAACCCATTACGAATTCATCAGTAGATACTTTAGTTTCACAATATTATTATTTGAAGTGGTTCTCCTTTTACTCGTCTAAAAAATATTAATTGCAATCGAATAATCGGCGATTTTCACGTTAAATTATTTTATTTTCTCCGAAAATATTGAAACAAAACACAGAAAAATATCCAAATGATATTCATTCTAGTAACACAATGGATGCAATGGAATGAAATGAAAAAAATAAGAAAGTCACTTGAAATCTTTTCAAAATGGAAGCTTGACTTGTTTGAGACATCGATCGTATATAACCAGGCTTAATTAAACCCAAATCAGATTTCTTTCGTACTGTATGCGATATCGTATTAAGAAACAGGCTTAAAGTCAATACAAAATGAAGTTTTTTTTTCCAAATCAAGCTTCTTTTTCGGGAATGGCAAGATATTTGACTTGTCGAATCTGGCAAACTTACATGTTTATGCGACAGTTTTTAAGGACCCAAAATAACTATTATCACGATTTTCAAACAAAAAAAGTTGTAAATTTTCACGGTAATATACAAAATTTCCAACAATTTTTTTTAATTTGTTTTTCATATTGTTTTTATTAAATGAATAAAAATTCCGAGGGTGTTTTTCCCTTTTTATTTTTTTTAACATTGAATTTGAATACGAAAAATGGGAAAAGGGAAAAAACTCCCGCGGAATTTTTATTCAAGATTGGGCTGATAATTTCAATGTAAATTGAATAATAAAAATTTAATTAAAATTGTTTTGTTTTAAAAAATTTACCATAAAACTTATAACAATAAATGTTTTTTAAGTTCGGCGATTTCTTAAGCAAAGCAGCCTTCATTAACTTTTAGACAAAGTGCGATTGCGAAAAAATTCAAGCGACTTATAGTCTAATGAATTAAACGCATTGGCTTATTTATCCATGGTCAGTTCTAGACTTGGACTATAAGGTTCTTTTGCACGTGACAGTTAAAAAACCTATATAACTATAATCCTGCAATGTGGATCATCGCCTGCATTCAATATCAAAAAGCTACTAGTACATTTGAAATTGTAACATCAATTTTGATTTCAATGACCCTGTAATAAACAAAGGGAGTTGCTATAATTTTGAATTCTCAGACGCTTCAGAAGAATAGATAATTTTATATTACATTATGAAAATCAGCACCGGAAATGTTTTTCGTGCTATTTGTTCAACTTATTTTTTTTTAAGAGAAGTAACACACTCAGGCAATCAATATGCCTATAGTATATTTTTTTTTAATAAACACAAACTGCGAAGCATTTTGGCTTGTCTGCAGAAAACACCCAGAGTCTTTGGCGGGAATCGAACCCGCAACCCTCTGACTGATAGTCCGGCACACTATCGCCTAGTCTATCTTGCGTTACTTTCTTTTGAAAGGGGATAGGTTGCAGAAGTAAAGGTTGTGAAAGAAGAAAGCTTTATATATCACATTTCTGCAATTGCGCATTATGTTTGTTTTTAGTGCAACATTGCAGCACCTCTGGTGGCGAGTAGGAGCATTATATTTAAAACTTGATTTTATTGCCTTTATTTAATTATTTTACTTCGGTGGCGTTTCAATGCTATACCACCGAAGAAGGCCGCTGTGATAAATATTAGTTATAATAGGATAGAAAACTAATAATTATCAGAAACTGATGTTGTTTGAGTGACAGCGCCTGGGAATCGAAACCGGGCTACAAATACCAAGTCAGGCTTAATGATCAAATGCGCTAACTAATTAAGCTACAGCAGCCTTATTCGGACATTTCGAGCCCAATATTGCAATACCATTAGGAAATTTATGTCTTAGAGTACGTTATTGAAAGATAATATAATATACGAATATAACACATCCAATTTCCATCGACTTTCAAGACTTGGATGTCAATATTACTAGCGTAATTCTCGATTTACCGGTAGCAATGCTGGAAGGAGTGATCGTAAATTGGACCTTCCGAATAGACAGAGTAATCGAGCAAACGTTTCATTAAAATTATATTTAAAAAATAAATTTCAGAGATTGTTCTTTCGTGCCATAATATAGATTCTGAACTATATTTATATTAAAAATATTTTATTTAAAATTAAAAAACAAATCTCTAAATGAATCACCCTATACAGTATTGACATAATTTTATGAAAGCATGGAGGCTCTAATTTATGTTGGATGTAAACTGTAGGTTAAAAACTGTGAGTGCAGATCAAATTAATGAATAAACTCTCTTTTAACTTTTAAAAGGTGAAAGATAAAATTTCCTGCTATCTCGGAATTTAAGCTTAATGAAATCCACGGCGAAAAGACACCCTCGTTAAAGATCTGTAATTGGTATTGGTGGTTCTGATATCTATGTAGCGGATATGGACTCTCGGATTTTTTTAATAGACTTCCTGATGAATGCCATGTCTTCTGAAGGCCACAGAGCTTATAATGGGTAACGTCTCCAGGGGAATGGTGCTGAAGCATTTGGAGGGATCTGAATATGTTTGTGTAATATTATAAGATGAGACTTTGTGGGATACTAGAACAAACAATGTTACTGAAAGAAACAGCTTATTAATTAAGCTAATTTCTGGATTATCTTAGAAAGAACGAGATAATTGATGAAACTACCAATATGTAACTGTTAAAGTAAATATTAAAAAACTGAGTAGAAGAACTATATGCAAGTAAAATTTACACCATCTTCCGATCAACTACATATTTTATAAACAACATTTATGTTACTATGAATATGGGTCATTTGGCTTTAAATATCCACATTTTACTTTTAGACAGAAGTACAGAAGAACATCAACAAAAATAAAAAAAAAAAAACTATCACATCACTTTAATTTACTTCCAATAATAAAGTGTGACTTTCTTTGCCTTGCGGCATTCGGTGTAAAAGTGATTCCACAAATGAATAAAACAGCTTTTAATTTGAATTACAATAAATAAATTCTTTTGATTTGTATGATCTCATACTCACTCGTAAGAGTACAACACTCCTCCTACGTTATTACAATAACGGTTTTTTTAAAAGTAAAATAATAAAATGAAGAAAAATCAGGTCATCCTGTATCATGTGTCCAATGTGCCCGGCTGACTGGTTGGTATTGTTGCAAATGATTAATTAGATCATAAAAAAATAAGAACCACAAATTAGTTGATTACAGCATCTTAACAATTCTGCCATAACATTAATGAGATGACCACCACCAGCACCAGAGAGGTAGGGGAGATGAACAGAGACAGTATATTTGAATGTTGGTCGGTGAATTCAATTAACCACATTTCAATCAAGTGTAAATGTCGGAAATGTCAACAATTCGTTGCGCCTTTTTCGTATACAACCAAATGACCAAATGCCACATATATTTTTATTTTCTGCTTCGTTTTCAGTCTGTTATTTTGCTTGACTTTTGTCAGCCTGCTGCTCTAAAGATGTTCTTGATCTTGGCTGGGCTGGCTGGCTGGCTGCCTGGCAGGCACGCTGTCCGGCCGGCTGACTGGCTAGAACAGTAACAGTACAAATGCTAAATAAATTGATTTCTGTGCATATTGCGCATGCGTGGCGTCGTAATAAAAATGAAATAGCAAAGAGAGATCTGAAAGAAATCAAAATAATGTACTTATACCTGAAAACTGCAAAAAGTACTCGTACGCACGATATTACGTGACACCAGCCAAGGCGTGTTGGGAAAAATGTTAGAAAACGAGTGTTTTGATTTGCCTTTTAATTCGTAACATAAACATGAGTGGGGTGTGTGTTGCAAACTCGAATATTCATTATGATTCTCATAGACTGTATGATTTGGCGTATGATTATTTAATTGGATTAGTTGCAATGTAAGGTCGGTACACGCAGAGAAAAAACATACCGAAAAAGTAAGTTACATGTTCTATATGAGAACATACATACGTACATATATAACAGGTGACTTAATTGAACAATTACATGTATTTAACCAACCAACGTCGCGAATAAGCGGAATTCGTTTGATCTCAGTTGTTCCAGTTTTTCCTCAGACTTGTGGTTCGCCGTTAAAGCAGGAGACTGTTATTTAAGAGGTCTGATAAAATGTTTCAAAAACTATTTATTTATTCATAAATAACTATCTTCTCCCCTTCAAAGTAATCCCCCTCAGATATAATACACTTATGCCAGCGTTTGTCCAATCCTCGAAACACTTCTGAAACGCGCTCTTTGGTATCGCCATCGTATTTAAACATTGATGCCTTCAGTCACGCAAAAAATAACTAAAATGATGCGGTTTCGAATTCTAGTTTTAAGACTAAACTTATTTTATTTTATAAAATTAAATGTGACAAAAGTGCCATTTTCTGTAACAATGAACCTAAAATAATAAAATTACATTTTTATAATGTTTACCCCACATTTTAAAGATGTCGCATTTTTAATGGTCAGAATAGAACATAAAATCACAACATTGTAACACTTTTTTTATGTACAGCCGTTTTTGTTTTTTTTTTTGTTAAAAAAGAAGAAGCAGATAGCTCCCTGGTAAGTTCGCTTGAAATAAGACAATGAATATCTCTCAAAAAGACCAATGGCACCTTCCCGACTAATACGCAAATTCTTCTTAAACTATAAAAATTATATATGGTGAATTTAACGTCAAGTGACCCAATTTTAAAAATCGATGTCTTCCGATTTGGATGAAATTTGCACCAAGGTTGGTACTATTGGATAGTAGGCCAGAAGTGCCGGAGTTAGAGGGGGTCAAAGTTGGACATTTTGTGCAATTTTGGTCATACAGGGTTTTTTTAAAATGAGTGTAACTTTTGACCTATTGGTCCTAGCAAAAGTTGTGCAAAATACTTTAGATAGCTATTTCTTCAATCATTTAAAAAAAAAAAGTTTAAAATTTTTTTTTTTAATTTTTTTTCAATTTGGGCCCTTTTTTATACAATTATACAATTTACTTAAAGGCCTTTATAATCGCTTAATGGGAAATTAAATTTTTAATAATTTCGCAAACAATGTAGCGGTTTTAATGCTGACAGCAAATATTAGTACAATTCTTTTCGATCTTCTTACTCATTTGAAAACCACTCGTAACAGAACCAAACAGGAAATTTCTGATTAACTTAGGGTATAATGAAAAGTTTTGTAGATATATAACTTGTTTAAATATCAAATATTTCTCTCAGTGTCTGCAATAACGCCAGCGGCACTAAACGACTTTGAAGAGGAACTGGAATGTGACATATTCTCACAATTCCAAATTTTAACGGACTAGCAGATTTTCAGGCAAATGGATTTAATTTTTTTCTTTTTCAGCTGTCCAATATTTTTATATATGTAAAAATGTGCTTCTAATATTAGAAAAGAACATTTTGCATATACGACTATGTACATATATGTATGTATGTACCGAAGAATTGCTTATAAAACAATCTACGCAACGATCTATCCATCAGTGCGTTTGTCCATCTGTCCGACGATTATTATGCAACTCTAACCAGTATTTATTTCATGAAGTTTTTTTATTCAATGAAATATGAATTGAATTAAGTTGAATGAATTGTCGTCGTCGTCGTCGTATGGCGTTCATAATTTTCACTTTGTATCTACGAGTACAAACATTCGTTAATATAAAGCAGTACATGAGTAAATATTTAGATGGTTTTAAAAGTAAGTATGCTGTCATTGAATTCTGTCTTCTGTCAGTCATCTGTACAATCGAATACTTTCATTGACAGTTGCAGGGGCGTTTTATGCATTTCCGCCATGAAACTAAGAAAAAAACATTCTTACAAATGTTACGCATTATGTGACAACTTACAGTAGTTGTGGCACAACTTCTCTAAAACACTTACCATCATGTTGTAACAAAACAGAAACTGATTGAGTTGAATTGAAATTGAGTGTTTGTAATTGTTTAAATTACATTTCTTTTCTAATCACAGCAGCGATCAGTAACAACAAAATGTTCGCATGACACATTCATCAATTGTTGTCACTATACAGAACAATTGTTTGAAACAACAACAGCAATACAAACAGAAAAAAGTACGAATATTAACAAATAAAATACATACGTGACTGCTGTCATTGCATTACATTTGTTACAACGTTTTTATTCACATTTTTTATATTTATTTATTTTTTTCGTTGATGAGAATAAAAGTGTAGAAAGTGGCAATGTCATGTTATTCTAATAAATCTTGTGGTTGATCGGTTTGTTGGCTGGATGTTGGTTGTCACACAATTGCAACCAACGCCAGTCATATCATTCTCGTTGATTGATAGAGATATAATTTCAAAATTTTATATTTTCTTTCGCTGATTTCATATGTACATACATATGTAAAAGTTAATAAGTAAATTATTGAGATACATTAAGGGTATTCATTCACATGTGATATATAAATTGGTTAGGCATGTATGAATGAGAAATTATTTTTTGGAAAAAGTCGATTTCAGTGACATTCTAGAGGTGACAAAAGTAATATAAACATTTTTGTTAAAAAGTTGAAAATATATATCTTGGAAACTACTTGGTGTCTGATCATTTATAATACATCAAATTAAAGATATTAAAAACACCTTTCCTACCTTACGATGTACGAGGTCTGATCAAAAAAAAAACCCCCCTTATTTTCAAATTTCGTGAGTTACGTATGTTCGATTTTCGCATTTTTTTTCCTGTTATGTTGGTACACATCATGGTGAAATTAAATACTAGGTGACAGCATTGCTACAACAATTACAACAAGGCAAGAACAACAGGCATTTTTCTATATGAAAAACTTTCGTCACTGTCAAAAAGTTTTTTTTTTATATAACTTTTTGACATTTTCAATTTCACCATGAATAATCAGCTGGCGCTACGCTGTCACCTAGTATTTAAATTCACCTTGGTACACATGTCTGTTATATATTTGGGGTTTTACTTTATTTGATTTACCCAATAAAGAAAATACAAATATTAAATTAAAAATTTATTTATTAATTTTTACTATTATTTAATTTGTGTTGTTAACCATTCGGCTGCCGACAAGAAAAAAGAAAGATGGAGACAATTTTATTCTTTTTTACTCAGCATGCCCAGTGTTGCCAGTATTTTTTTTTAGAGCTTATCCCCAATTTTTGATTTGTCATCCCCAAAAATCCCCAAACTGATTTTTTTTGATTCAAATTTTTTTTATTTAAAAAATAATATAAAAATAATAATAATGTTTATTCTGAGAAGTGCTTCCAATAATTCATATTGCATTTTGTTACGTATTTTTGTTTTGGTAGTATTCATTATTGTAAAAACGCGTTCAATGCAAGCGTTACCCTTTAAAAATATACTCGTATATGTATATTTCAAACCTTTTGCCCAATCTTCGCGTTCCCAAAAAGCGTTATGATTTTTGTTAATATTTGCAGCCATTTTAAACAGTAAAAAATATACTTTTTTTTTAAATATTTACATACTCCTTTTTTATTAGAAACCATACACTAGCACATTTTTTAGCTCCAAAATCATTCTTGTTACCATCACTTTTAAAAAAATATCCCCAAAAATCCCTTAAAATTGTGTTGTCATCCCCAACAAATCCCCGGATTCCCAAGATGAAATTTTTATCCCAAATGACGAAAAAAAAATCCTCAATTTGGGGATAAATCCCCTAAACTGACAACGATGAGCATGCCGGATGTAAATATTTTATCGTTATTTAATACTGGTTATATTTGGTAATTGGTAATTACAGGGCGCCACATATATGTTGGTAATATAAAAAGGTTACTCGTGTTTTGGTGTGCTCTTCGATTTTTTATTATTCGAAAAAAGGATCAAAGAAACTGATCAAGGATCAAAGAAATGTTACTATGAGCCGAACACAAGTTCAATTGTGGTATAAACGGTTTAAGGAAGTCGAGAAGATGTCAATGACGATGCTCGTCCTGGTCGCCCGAGCACGTCAACAACCGATGCAAACATTGAAGGAGTGAAGAAAATTATTTTGGATAATTGTCGAATCACTATCAGAGAGGTTGCTGATGATGTTGGCATATCGTTCAGCTCATGCCAAGCAATTTTTACGGATGTTTTAGGCATGAAACGTGCGGCAGCGACACGTGTCATTCGCAAGTTATTATTTGAAATGCTCGAACAAGTCATCGAAAATTAGACTCAACGGATAGATCATCTGCGACGTCGCAACGGCCAACATTTGTAAGACATAATCTTCAAAAAATAAATGTAAAAGAATGTTTTTTCAAATGATAATTAACATTCCCCATTAAATTGGAATTTTCTGTGCTTTTTTCTTTAAAAAATAGGGAACCTCGAAATGGATCACGCTTTATAACATATCTTCTAAGCATTTTAGTGGCTTGCTATATTGAGTAATACGATTGCGGAGTTGTGTCTAGATTTTCTAAATATTTATTTAGTGGTTCAGTTCTCCGATATTCCAAGAGCTGTTTAAGTCTTTTTATGCTTAGATTTGAGTTGGCGCGATCTGCCACTCTCTTCGAACTCTTCTTATTTCTGCCGATCTACATCTGCAGATTAAATTCTATTATATTCGATTAGTCGGGGGGTTTGGGTAGCAAGTTGAGCAGCCAGTTTAAGATCATTATCCAAATTGCTAAGAGAGTAATCGATATTTTCTAGTGTTCTTCAATGTTTAATGTGTACAAAGGTATTTTCTATATTTAAGCCACTTTATACTTGTGCCTGTCATCGCTAAATTAGCAGTCGGCGATACAATTTCTCGGGGGTTCGATATAACAATTGTGGGTGTGTGATCTGATTAAATCAAGAATATGTGCTTAGCGCTATAGTCGACAGCTGCCAGTAAATGGAGGCCCCGTGATTTAGAAAATAAAAAAACTTGCTATTTTTGAAAATCTAGGGGGAGAATATATAGACGAAACCACTTTGCTTCGATAACAATCTTCGATGAAGTTCGTAGTGGCTTGGAGACAATCTTCACAAAAATCACACATTAAGTAGTGTTTAATTCGAGTTTTTATTAAAATAGCCTTGACACCACATGCTCTGCCTTTGGGGTCCTTAGTATCATGAGATATAACCTTCTAGATGTCAAATGTGTTTTCGAAATCAGTATCACATCTAGTTGGTTATTTTTAGGAAACATTTGAGCTCATTTTTATTTTGCGTCCCAGAAACATATTTGTAAACTCTTCGTGATTTTTAAAATTATTAATCAATTGCACTGTAGCCTCGATCTAAAATTAAAAAAGGGGGTTTGATAGTTTGGCTCCGTATTGACATAATTATTGAGTAACGAGTTCTGGAGAATTTGATTGATGATTAGAACATGTACGATATATTTTTAATTGTTTGTTTAATTGAAATTTAAATTAATAAGCATAAGGAAATGTTATCAACTTGGCTGTCTATGCAAGATTGATAATTTGAAATTGACATTAAATTAAAGTTGGAAATAATGAAATGATCTATGTGCTATTCTGAACACTTGAAATTGTCAAATCTGTGAAGGATATCGTCACTTGGAAATTTTGCAGGGATCGTACCTTAGTTGACCATTGCTTCATTATATGAACCACATCTAAAAATCACTTTTACTCTCATAGATCGCAAATTAGTTTTATATAAACAAATCAGAATTGCCGATTACTGAGAGGATGGAATCCTAAAAAATCCCAGTAACCAATTAAAGAAATTCTCTTAATGCTAGTAAAACCTTCAACAAAAAGTTTACGTTATTCTTAAACAAATTATTACAAAAACTTTCTCGATTTCCTTTTTGACACAAGTTTATGATGGTTCTAACAAAAATTAAATTAAATTACTAACGTATAATTATTATGTAATCTAACAACTCTTTTACATGTTTTTTGTTTGAACATAATTTAAGAACAATATTTGGGCTATAGTCTGAGAAATTCGAATAGGAAGGAACTGGAATTGGAACCCATAATATCTTCTCGTATCCGTATTATCACAAACGCTCGAAGATATTAATGCAAATAATATAACAAGTCTACGGATTTATTATATATACATACATACTCCAATAGGGTATGGAGAGGCAGATGACATAAAACTAATTATGTGACTAGTTCTTTGGGAGCAAATGACAGCTACTAGTTCCAATACTTTTTGAAAATACATTGATAAATTGTCCACTTTTTGTCGCAATAAGACAAGTTTCACTCTACCTGACCTCTTTTCGTCACAGAACTAGTTCATTTAAACAATTGCCACAAATGTTTCGCGGGCTATTAAAAAATCTTAATTTTTAATTCCATATAGCTGTATTTGTTAACTTTTGCAAACATTTAAATTGCATTTAGTGTTTTCTCAACAAATATTAGATCCGCCGAAAATTGGAGCACAAATATTGACCCCAGAATGCGGCGTGTTGTAAAATCATAAAAATATCATTGGCTTCGTTGGTTGTAATTCAAACAAAACTGACTTGTTGTGGTAAAATAAAAAATATAAAAAAATATTCTGGCTAATAAATGTTTCAATATCTTATTCCCATGTTATTTTAGCTGCATTTTTTCTGGTGAGAATTTTTGTTGAGTTTTTGTACTGGCAATGCAACACAAATTTCCTTCAATTCTAATAGAGGAACAAATCATCGCCGTAGTAAATAAATATTTGGAGGCGAAAGAAAAGAACTGAATAAACAACAACAACAACAAAAAATAACGTTAATAAATACAAATTTATTGGCAAAGAAAGCAACAATAAGAATCTTAATTTAGGAATGCTGTTGCAAATTTGTTTAACAACAATATGTTGTTGAAACACCTTGTGTTGCACTAATTACGACGTATGTATGTATGTATGTATGTATGTATGTATGTATGTATGTATGTCTGTATGTTGTATGTATTTATATTAGGGTGATCTTTTTTTGTAAATGTGATCGGGGGATTATTGTGTCAATGTATTTTTTTTTAAATTTGGAAATTTATACTGAAGGTTTTTGTGAAATCTGAAAACGCCTTCCATCACAATTAAAGAATTCAATGAAAATTCCGGTAATAATTTACTGGGTTTATTATGAATTTTATAGAAATCTGGACACCAGTCAATTGTCAGTCAATTAGGTCGAATTAGAATCAATTATTTTGATATTTTAAAAAAAAAAAAAAAAAAAAAAAAAAAACCAAAATATTCATAATATGAATTATGATTATGTTTTGTAAGTCAAGAGGTAAAAATAAGGGATATTATCGGTTAAGCCACCAATATTTATTATATCTTGAATCTTGGTTTCTAACCCCTAAATAAGAGTTTGTATCAAATCTTTTGTTGTGAATAGTCAATTCGTCGTAGAGTGAAATATAAATGGGTTACTGCAACAAAATGCTTATATTTCTATCGTTTTGTTTGATTAAAATTTGTAAGTGTTTTATTGTTTAAGATTTATTATTTTTAATGTTTTTATTTACTTTTTAATTTAAAAAAAAATACCAAATAAATGTTTATTATTCTGAAGTTTGACCCCCGGTTACAGATTTTAGAATAATTTAAAAAAAGTAAAAGAAACACCCAAATGTGCATTGCAATAATGTATTAAAATGTAATATCCACAATTGTTTATGAAGTTCTATTATTCTCGAAAAGTATGGCGATTGACTTTTGAGGACTTAGTCTTACATGTCAATTATAGACAGATTTTCACATGATCTTAGAACACACAAATATGTTGTCAGCCCTATTCCTTAAATTGAATAATTCGATATATCAAGATTTCATTTTTGGCAAATTTTTATTTTAATTTTTAAATTCGGTTGAAGACTAGGGACTTTATCAAGGACTAATAAAGTCTTCCTTTGAACAAATTTTGGTTCTAAAGATAATTCTATCATTAACAAATCATCTTAATTTAGGTGAAGATAATTTGGAGGCAACACTTTGTTCCAAACGTGAGGAGTTTCATTTTGTTAAATGGCTATTCTATACTTACATAACTTTCTTACTGGAGCACTAGTTTCTCTAGCGTGAGCAAACGATTTTTCTGGTAACGTTTTCAAATAAAGACCAGTCTCGTCTGAATTTAAAATAACATTCACAATTAAAATTTTTTGCAAATATTTTCAGAGCCCTCCTCCAACAGTTCGGGCTTATAACTTATCTGAGAATTCTTTCAGAAGCGTGTTTCTTAGAGCATATAATTTTTTAAGCATTGGTTATACATATTTACAAGGTAGATTTATGTGGGGATGATCTAGTCATTTCTTTAACCATACAACGCCAATATTAGTAGACCTTTTGAATCCTATTTAGGTTTCAGTAGGTATGTAAGTGAACATTTTTAATGAACAACTATTATCTATAAATTTCACGCTTTTCCAAAACATGTAAAGTTAGAAAACGATATTGATGTCATTGAGTTTGTAATGCGAATGACGGAAACTTTACCAGCAAAATAAAAAATCGGAAGTAAGATTAGTTATTAAATGCATTAGTTATTTTAAACCGCATTAAAACAATTATGCTAGACGAACTTGAAATAAGTTTTGAAATTTTTTTAACTCTAAATTAATTTTTTTTAGTGTCAAATAATCTTAAAAGGAGATATATGGCTATTTCCACAGAAATGTCAACCACGTGTGAAAAAATAAAAGCTGAAAACCCGTTTCTTTTTTAATGATTTATTAAAGAAAAACACTTAAAATTAATTAAACTAAAGAGTCCAAAACGTAGTTTTATTTCCGTGGCCAAATATGGGACTTCAAAGTTGTGCAAGGTTTTTGGTCACCTTTTTAGAGTTTTTAATGGTACTTTCTCTTAGATATTTACTTCATTAACAGTGGTGATGGGAGAATACTATTTTTAATAAACAGATCTTACAACAATAATAAATTAACAAAACATAAAAATATCTGAATATAAAGATCAGTTAACGGTAAATTTTTAATTTGTTTTCATTAATATTTTAATGTCACACTCGTGACCACAAAACATCATAAATTGTCATTTCTTTGAGTCAGTGGTCGCAAGTGTTTCGAACTTGCTACGTTAATCCAGTTTATTGATCTTAATTTATTGAAACATTAAGTTAGACCATATCATACACTTTTATATTTTTATATTACAGTATAAACTCGGTAACCGCAACCCTCGATACACGCAACTCCTCGATTCTTGCAACACTATAAAACATAGCATTGTAACCTTTATAAGTGCAACTACTCAAAAATATTGACCTCAATAACTGCAACTTTACATCTAAATATGTTTTGCTTCAGTTCTTTTTTTGTCGTTTTGGTCTTGGATAACGCCCCGTGTCATCCTAAAGACAATGAGATGGAAAGTGATGATGGAATGATAACCGTTATGTGTCTTCCACCCAACTGTACCGCGATTCTCCAACCAATAGACCAAAACGTTATTAACTTAACAAAAGTCTATTACAAAAAAAGTCTTTTGGCGCATTTAATAGGGAATAAAACCACTCATCTGGAAGAAATAATAAAGGAATTCAACTTAACACATGCTATCTGTCTTCTTGCAAGTTCATGGGAAAAAGTGTCAGCAAGCTCCATTCGCAAGTGCTGGAATATGTTAATGAAACCAAATGTTGAGTGGAGTGAAGAGGACGATATTCCTCTCAGCATTCTAAAAAGAGAAATTGAAAATGAACGCGCAATCCTTGCATCAATGCTCCAAGAATTTGCACCAAATGATTCGTTCACAAATGAAGAGCTAAATGGATGGATGGACAAAAGTGTTGCTTATCAAGAAGCCGTAGAAATTGAAAATTCTGATGATAGCGAAGCGGATGTTATTCCACCTCCTAAAATAAAAGGATCAGTTGCTATGCAATCTTTTAACACATGCATTCAGTGGGCTGAAGAAAACGATATTCCAATAAAAGAAATTATATTTCTGAAGGAGCTTCGTGAAAGGGCTATAATAAAAACCCTTAATAAGAAGAAAGTGCAGACAACAATACCCAATATGTTTAAAAAATAAAATTTTTAATAAAAAATAAGCTTTCTATATCATAAAACTATTTTCATTTGTCATATTTCTTGTTATATATTTTTCCTCGCTGGGTGCAACAACCTCAATAAGTGTAACTACCTAGATTTATATTAGTTGCGATTACCGAGTTCGTACTGTACTTTAAACTTCGTCACGTCCGTCACCAGAATTTTGCATTGTGTTTTTTTTTTCATTATATATTCTACGTAGATGGATTTATTACGAGAGAAAAAAGCTCGGAGGTATAGAAAAAAATAAAAAAGAAAATTAAAAAAAAAGATTGCAAACAAACCTTCGAAAAACTAAAGAACGGTTGCATTAACCATCATTCAATCGCCATTTTTTCGTAAAATGTGCCCAACAAAAATATTCTGAAACTAAGAATGATATTAGGGCCGGAAACATGATAATACAAATAGATTTTGCAGAGAATTACCGCCTAATATGTCAAAATGAAATTCAGAGCGCTCACTTTTCCTACCGTCAAGTTACGATTTTTACGTGTGTTGCCTGGTTTAGTGGCGGTACAAAATCTTTTGCAATAATAAGTGATGACAATAAGTTTCATGTTTGTTGCTTCTTCGCAACACTTGTGCAGCAGATGAAAAGTGAAAAGAAAAGTTTGGCAGATGAAAAAAATAAAAAAACATTGTTTTTCGTGTAATGAAGAATTTGAAACAAAAAAAGCTTCAACTAATATTCCCCAAAAAGTAATATTTAAATCAAAAAATCATCTACGCCCTAATCACAAAGAAGACAGCAGGATACTTTTCAAAAATTTGTATGAAAAGGATCTCAATTTGAGTATTTTTTTCATACAAAATTTTCTCAATTGTCTTGTTGTCTTCTTTGTAAATTAGGAAGGACCCTATTTTTTATAATTCATAAATTTAAAAATAATTGAATTCATTTAAATTACAAAATAAAACCATCAAATAAAATTTATAACCGTTTTCTTTCATGAATTAAAAAAAACAAACAGTTATTGAAAACAAAATTTTGTACAAGTATCACATTGTAAACTATGTCACGTTACATCACGTAACGTCACGAACCAAACAACGGGCTGTAGGGGATAGTCAAGAAAAGTTTCGTCAATTCAGAAAATTAACAAAAATCACTGATAATGTTGGGAATCATGACAAAAAATATTTCCAAAACATTCCGACGAAGTTCGCAGAGTTTTGCATTTTTGCTAACAAGGAAAAAATCAACTTCTATTTTTGTCACGCCACGTCACCGCCTTTATTTAATTGCTTATATTTTATGAGCTGGATGTTTGAGTATTTTTTTCTCTTTTACCAACTGTATAGATTTTCATGCTCCACACAAAAAAAAAAAGAAGTAAACAAATTGTTAACGCTTTTGTTGGTTTTTGTCTCAGTGAAGTGTACGACTGTCACGTATGTGACTATGGAATTACCCATATGTTAAAGTGTTGTTTCTTCTTTAATAAAATTATACCATTTTATAAAATAATTAATCATTACATTTCTAAAGCATTAATTAAATTTTCGTTTCCCGGGCAAAAAATTAGTCCGGGAAATACCAAACCCTAGTGACGATGCTCTTGTCGGAAATATCAAATTAAAATAAAATTTTTTTGGAAATCTTTTCACATACTCGTAGAACCCATATTCATTGTTTACATATAAGTAAGCATTTATTAACCGAACTCCAAACCAATTTTTCTTTCTGAATTAATTGCTACTTTTTGGCATCATAAAACCACAGTTATTTTATGTTATTTTACTTGTGAAGTCGTTGCCGGTACGCAGACTCACGCACTTGTTTTTCCACCTATGTAGTTGCATGTTGCAACAATAACAAGCACTAATACAAATATTACATTCTCAGCGCCTCAAGTGCAAATACTCTAAAGGCCCAACTATAATATGCATAAGCAAGCTTAAGCAAATTGCAAAAGTTAACGAAAAGGCTGTCAAATGCATAACCAGTTCAGAGTTAACTTTTAGGTGGCTACAATGACTTTGAAACTTTTTGTCCACAGTTGCTCATTTATGTTTAAAAAAAATGTTTTTATTTTAACAAAAAGCCATTTAATGACTATATTTTATAAATATTATTATATTATTTTATAATTAAAAGAAAACTTCGTACCCGAAACGCATAATTTTTCCTTTTTTTTAATTTATCGGCAAAAGTACTAAAATATAAAGCTGTGGCAGCACTACATTGTAAATAATAATAAACGTTTACATATGTTTTGTTAATTTTCGTATTGTGTTTGCAAAAATGGAGAAAAAACTTAAAAATTTAAATAATATAAAAATATTAAAGTTAGCGCTTGAAGGCCTGCGCACATTAAAAGAAATAAGTTAACTACACTGTAAAAGAAGAAGACGCTCTTGTTCTGCCAGAGAAATAAACCGCGACAGAAAGACATTTTTGTTAAAATAAAAAGGGCCCCTTTTATTGTAAAGGCACTTATTTTTTCCACATTTTCTATTAAATTTAAAATAAATGTATTTTCTTCTTTCTCCATTTTGTTAAAAACACAAACAAACAACAAACAGCTGATTCCGTACGGAATATGCGATCAGTTTCGCTTTTTGCTTAAGCAAATGACAGTTGAAAAACTTAACGAAAAGTTTCGTTAAGTACATTATAGTTTGCCACATACAATTTATATGTGTTCGCACGTTTGCTTAAGCTAGCACATGTACATTATAGTTGGGCCTTTAATACTTGCAGTCAGTCGTACATTCCCAAAGAGCAAGTACACCTACACGTACTCTGTTAGTGCAGACACAGTACCTAGAGACTCTGTGCACATTATTTGAACCCTACTTATTTGGTACTTTTTTAAATTTCTACCAGACAGACTTACAACAAATTATACAACTATTTATTACGATTGGAAAAAATACTTTTGAATATTATTTGCTTTTTTGGATGCCAAACTAAAATCAAGTAAGAAATTATAGTCGGTCAAGCCCGACCATATAATACCCTGCACCCACTATATGTATAAAACAATTTTCAGAAATGGGCGTTATATGGGAGATATAACCAATTATGGGCCGACCATTATAAAATTAGTTGTCATTATTTCTGTATATTAGAAACTTATTTGTGTCAAATTTTATTTGGATACTAAAATGTTTAAGAAATTTATGATCGTTTAAGTGAATTTCGAAAGTGGGCCTAATATGGGCGCTACGACCAATTATGGACCGATCATAATAAAATTGCACCGCATTATTTGCATACATATGAAATATATTTGGGTTCAATATTATTTGGATACCAACATTTTTGAGAGAGTTATGCTCTTTAAAGTGATTTTCGGAAGTGGGCCTAATATGGGAGCTACGAGTAATTATGGAACGATCTGCACAAAATTTATAGATGTGATTCATTTGTGATGAAATTTGTTTGGATACTTGCAGAATTCAAACATTTATGATCGGGAAACCGTAATTCCGGGAGTACATTTGTATGGGGGCCATGTGAAATAATGAACCGATATCTACCAGTTTCAATCCTGTCCATCCTTGGGCCGAAAAAATATCACGTACCAAATTTTATCGAAATATCTTCAAAATTACGACCTGTACTCTGCGCACAAGCTTTACATATACAGCCAGCCATACGGACGAACGGACATCGTTAAATCGACTCAAAAAGTGATTCTGAGTCGATCGGTATATTTTAAGGTGGGTGTTGGACCAATATTTCTAGGCGTTACAAACATCAGCACAAATCAAATAATATACCCTCGCCTCTATGGTGGTGTAGGGTATAAAAAAGAAAATATATTTCTTTTCAGCAATTTATTGTTAATACACTCATTTGTTATTCTTGTATATTTTTTAACATGGCGGAAATACAACAATAATGATGTGTTTGAGTATGAGCGCCTTAAAAAATATGTTTCTTTGCTCATGATGTGGGGTGTAAAAGTACGAGCAGTTTTTTTTATTTATGTTGAGCGACGTAAAGCCAATAACTAAAAGAATAAATAAAAATAAAAATATTGCAAAAGTTGGAGATGCGGGGCATCGATCCCCGTACCTCTCACATGCTAAGCGAGCGCTCTACCATCTGAGCTACATCCCCATGTGCATAAAGTGTGGCAAAAGCTTTTGTTGAATCTAAAGCTGTGAATGTTATTTGTGAAGTTTATTTTGTTTCAATATTAATAGAGATTTTTTGTTTGGCTGTGCATTAGAAAACAAAAGCTTTTTAAGCTTTATGCTTTATATACATTTGACCAGCGTTGCCATTTTGGTTACTTTTAACCAAAATTGGTTACTTTTTTTTCCAATGTGTACTTGTGTACTTTTTTTCCGTTTTGGTTACTTTTTTTTAACATAAAAGTAACCATTTTTTACATTGCTTTTACTTTGACTTAATTTACACCACAATTGAAAAGTTTTTTAAAAATAAAACACTAAACACAGGATTACAAAAAAATACATGCCTGTCTCCAAACATAACAAACACAATCATTGTATTGTTGAACGAGTAAAAGGTTCTTCACAAAAACCATCTAAAAACATGCTACAAAATGCATTTTCATATTGATTTGACATCGGAACAAGTTAATTTTTCTTTTGTTTTACAAATGAACGAACCTTAATCAACATTCATAAATTATGTTTTTACCAGAGAGCAAAAAAAAAAGCTTTTTACAAATTAGCGTGCTATTTATTTTTTAATAAAGTGTTTTCTAAATAGTTAAGATTGGGTTTCTTTCGTAAAAAATGGATAAGTATGTACTTCGAATTAAAAAATAATAATATTGGTTTTAAGCACAATTTTTATTTTTGTTAGATTTTTATTTAAAAAGGCTGCTCAAAGTAAAACTAATAATGTCGAGTTATCTTCTGGAAGTGATGATGAGAATATGTATATTTTCATTCAATTTCAATAACTTTTTTAAATAATATTTTGTTGTTTAGTGACATTAATAACAGCCCGAAAAGAAAATTCCGTGTATTGTGGTTGGATGAGTTTCCGTGGCTAAGAAACAAAGATGGATGTTGTTTCTGCGCTGCCTGTGTAAAAAAATTGCAAATCACGTAAGTTATTTACGAAAGCACACTAAAAAGTGTTCATAAGCAAAATGTGGAAAATAAAAATAACATTTGCAAGTCCTCAAAAAGAAACTCTTAATAAGCAAGTGCACCAAACAGAGCTAACATTAGTAATGTTTCTTATTTCCCACAATTTGCCTTTTTTTTAATGGACATCTACCAGGCTTATTAGAGAAGCGCTGTCCCGACTGTCAAATTGCGAAACACATTAAATGTGGCAGGTAAAGCAACTTAATTAACAGAAATGTTAGGAAGCAAATCTAAAGCAAATTTAATTTCCAAACTAAAAACGACAAAGTTTTCGTTAATAGTAGACGAAACAACAGACGTATCCACAAAGAAATCACTAGTTCTAGTCGTTCGCTATATGGATAAATCATCTAAGAACATTCAAGACAGATTTATAGCCTCATCTACTTAAACTTTATCTACTAGTGTTTGGTAACAAATGTAATGAAATTAATTACATTTGGGTTTTATTAATATTGTTATTGCTGAATTAGTTTTTTCTTTCAATTGTACCTAATTATAAGACTGAACTACAAACTGAAATGCAATGGTTAATTTATATTTTACATATATATTTTTTTGCTGAAATAAAATAAAATTTTAAATATATAAAAATTTTGGTTACTTTTTTTTGCTTTTGGTTACTTTTTTTTACATTTTGGTTACAAAATTTTTTTGGTCGTGGCAACGCTGCATTTGACCTTGAAGTTGGCCAGAGACCTGCGCCGACAAATTTAAAGGTGGCGGCGGCTGACATGGTCTGTCAGTCTGTCGTCCGCCAGCCGGCTAAAGAAAAATTGCTCAAATAATAAAAAATTAAAAACTGAAATTCCGTAAACTTATTGAAATTACTGAAAACGTATATCAAAAACGGCTGCTATCAAGCCGATTTAAGTATGACGCAGATCTCAAAACTGGGCCCCACATACATATATACTAACATGTGGTGATGACAATCAACTATTAATTTAAATTTTTCTCAATGCAGATGTACATATATCGAATATATGAAACTATGCTGGAGTATATAAAAATGCTATTTAATACATCAATCAATAAAATGTATTAAAATTTATACTATGCTGCTTTAATATTAGTAAAAGTCGTAGTAAATGCAATATACATATGCATACAACAGTATGTATAATAAATATACCACCAAGAAAATGAATCTTGTAACGATATTAAACTTTTTTTTTTGTACAAAAATAATTAATAATTATAATTTTAATCTAATCCCCACCAAAGTTGTTTCCGCCCGGGTTCGAACCGGGGACCTTGTGCGTGTGAAGCACACGTGATAACCACTACACTACGGAAACCTGTGACGGCCTTGTGGCAAAACACTTATAGAAAATGACGACTCAAAAGTATAACAAAAATTTTAGCAAAAATCTAGCTAGTAGAGGCGTGGCAGTACATATGTATTATTTTTATTTATTAAATAAATACAGTGGTGGAGCAAATAATTGAAATTGAAATAATTTATTTTGAATAATGTTCGTAAAAACGAAATATTAGACCAGGAGTGCCCAAAAGTTGCTTATGTAAGAGCAAACACCAATACGTTTAAATAAAAACTAATTTTTATTCAGTATTTTTTGTTGTAAAAGCCAATACATACAAAGAAGCAACACACTTTTTCAAACGGTATCATACGTTAAACAAAAACAAAATCTACATGTTTACCAGTAGAGCATACGAAAGTGTTGTTGCTTTGCGCTTGCGTGTATAGAGTGAAGTACGACAAAAAAGCAAATAAGGCAAAGTTGTTTGTGTATTTCGTATTGCTAGTGCTGAGTGCTGAAACGAGTATACAAAACACACAGCCTATAGCTAAGAGTTTTTACAAATACAAAGGAGCACCAAGAGTATAGGGCTTGGGCACTCCTGTATTAGACTTTGTTAAGAAATAATATAAGGAAACCGTCTTAAAATTATACATATATAAAATATACAAAAGTTTTATTATAAATACACAAGTTCATATTTAAAAAGAAATATATGGCATAATTCATAAGTAACTTATGTAAGCAAAATATAACTGATTAACAAAATCTAAAAAAATACGGAACATAAAAAATATTATTCAATTTTACCAGAAAAGGAATAAAGTAAACAGGTATATTAAAATTATGTAAAACATTTGTTCAAATTACAAGTGATGTTGTATGTTGTACATTGTATGATACAACTATCTGATTGTAAACACAATTTCGAGCAAAGTCGTATGTTTATGTTGTCAAATATTTAAAATGACAGAAAAAAAATATATATGAACAACAAATATACAAAAAAATATTTTACAAAATTAAAACATTTTAGCGATATGCTTAATTAAAATTTTTTGTTTATTAATTTTGTTTTCTGGTTTTAAAATTGTCAATCTGTTTTTATATTGAAAAGACATATGTAACAATGTTGTAGGTGTTGTAAAAAATATTTATATAGAAATTACATTTGTTACAACTATTGTGAATTCAGACGACGTACAACTGCTACGACACCACAACTTCACTTGTGAATTGAACAATTGTATTTAATATTTATCGAAATTTTGTTCTATTCATCCTTATTACTGTCTTTAGCTTATGCTTGCAAACAATACTTTTTTATATAATTTTTTTGTCCAGATATTCCCACAGGAATATAATAGGATTGAGGTCTGGAGACTGCGGAGGATGATCTAAAGTTTTTGGACAATGATTGAGCTATCACTCTTTCACAATTTTGGAGGTATTCTTAGAATAATTTTTCTGTTGGAAAATCCAGTTCTGCGCTAGTTCTAATTTGTCTACACTAGGGGCTACAACACCAGACCATTACTGGGCCGCCGCCATGTTTTGACGTCTTGGTAACAGAAGTATTTTTTACTAAAGGCTTCGTTCTTGATTCGCCAAATATCCCAAACTTACTATCATATATGAAAAGAATATTAGTTCAAAAAATATATGGCTCGTTTATATATTTATTTTTCTGCGAAATCCAAACATTTGGTATACTTGTCTATAATTTTTATATTGTACAGTGATGCTTCCAACAATTTTAACTATTTTACGCAAGTATTTACCTTTTCTTTGTAAGTCTATTATGATTTGCCAAGTCTCAATTGATGTCTATCTTTCCATTGTAAATTTTTCACTACTTAACGTCACAAATTAATTTTTTTTAATTTTAAATCTTACATTTAATTTGAACGGCAATTTTCCGTTATGCTTTCAAACGTTGAAAAATTAAAATAAATTGTACTTTTTGTCTGCTCACAGGGGAAGAACCTTATAATCATATTTTAAATTAGTTTTAAAATAAACTATTCCCTATGGATCATAAGCTAAAACAGATTATATTAACTGAAGGATCTCCAATTTATTCCTTAAATAATTTTAAATAATTGTTTAGAGTTATAGGTATTTATTTTATATTGCATAACTGCTTAGGAGCAGCTGATGATATGTTCATTTGACTTTAGAATATAATTCACATGTTGATACGTTTTTTTGAATTCTTATCGATATAAAAGCGTTACTTTTGGTCGCAAAAATCTAAAAATTGGTAGAGACCCGTAAGTTAACCTACGAATAATAATCAATCAAAATTCGATTTTGATTTTTTTGGTGATACGTACTTTTGGTTTGTCGACGACGATATGAAATCTAGTAGTAGAGAACTAAAAATAAACCTCGTCGTAGTAAATATTTTTTTTATGGATTAACAACACTTTCATAAACCAATGTAAAAAATGTTTAGTGATAACTACATGATGATAATCCCAGAATATACTAAAGTTAGACATATTTTAAAATGTGATTTTTTGCCATTATAGAAAAAATTTTCAAGAAGTCTTATAACGTATTTATATTTTTCGGAAAGCTTAATTTAAAGGAAATATTTTATATAGAATTTAAAAAATTTTTTACCGAGGGGGCCAGAGTCATTGTCATCAAATTTGAATATTTTTTATATAAAATTTAACTTTAGGGCAAATGTTCTCAAGTCGCATATTACGAGCAGATATAAAAAAATAATAACTTATTTTATACGGTCTCATATATTCTTAATTGTTTTCCAAAGGGTTTCGGTAACCTGTACGACAAAAAATCAAAAGAATTTTATTAATGGAATTTTTCAAAACTTTTTTGTAAATTTTATAAGAAATTTTGAATATTATTTTCATTTTCGCATTTTGCACAAAAATGTCTATATAAATATTTTGCATTTATTTTTGTTTTATTTCAGTTTAAACAATTTTGTTTTCGCAAAAAAACTTAAAATAAGAGATTTTTGATTTCTTTTTCAAAAAAGTCTTCATGAATTAATTTATTATTGGTCAAAAGTTTTATGTATTTTTAAAAAATATACAACATTTTCTATTTTATCCTTTTGGTTCCCTAATTGAAAAAAATATTTTATTTTATTTATTAAAAAATATCTACCTGAAATTGTTTCCGCCCGGGTTCGAACCGGGGACCTTGTGCGTGTGAAGCACACGTGATAACCACTACACTACGAAAACTTTGGATAAGGTTACAAATAGAAATTCGATCTTTTTTTATACTTTTGAAATTGAATCCTTTCATATAAAATTTACGCCTTTTCAAGTTGAAATTGAAAAATTCTAAATTGATATTGAGAATTTAACCACGAGAATTGATATTGAGAAATAACAAATTAATAATGAGAAATCCAAATCAATATTGAGAAATTCTAAATTGTTATATAAAAAAGCAAATTGATATTGAGAAAAAGAAATTGAAATTAAGAAATATAAATTAATATTGGGAATATGCAAATTCAAATTTGAAATTGAAATTGCTATTGAGAAAATATAAATTGTAATGAAGAAACTAAAATTTTTATGAAATTTTAAAATATTTTTTTGACTTATATCTATAATACATAGCACGATTTTGACTTAGAAATCTAATACAATATTTTATTTCTCAATTTCAATTTGTATATTCTCAGTATTAATTTTCATTTCTAAATTTCAATTTGTTTTTCTTAATTTCAATTTGGATTTCTGAATTCCAACTTGAATTTTCGCAATTTCAGCTTGAAAAGATGTAGTTTTAACCCAAATATTTTTTCATTATATTAATCAATACTTTTGTTGTCAACGGTCTGACAATGGAATTGGTTTTATTATCATTGCCGCAAACTATATATTATAATATTTGTTGTAGTTTTCCATTACGAATAATAATTCTTGTCAGAAATTGATACCTCGGACGAGACATATTTTTTTGTGATTTGGTCTATTGCACAACCATTGCATCTTCAATTTTGAATACATCTGAAAATCGGAATTAGCACCTTTACAATCTTGAGTAGAAAATGAACTTTAAAACTCGGTCCTAGTATTTAAAAATAGAAACTGGTAAGCATTTTTTCTGTTAGCCGGTTTGTGGACAAAAAACGCTTATACGAGTAGATTGCATTTGTTTCCGCCCGGGTTCGAACCGGGGACCTTGTGCGTGTGAAGCACACGTGATAACCACTACACTACGGAAACTTCGGTTAAGGTCACAAAATACACATATGTATAATGTTTTTATACTTTTTTAATAAATCCTTTAATACATACAATTTTTAACCCTTGTCAAGTTATTAATATTTCCACAAATGCAATTGTCCTTCTGTTTGTGCAAAAAAAAAATACAATACAATTCCTCTTTCCGAACCAATCGCTACATCTACTCCTAAAGATTATATATAGAATCCGTGCTAGTTATCCAAATTATTATTGATATCTTCGAAACCAGTTTTACAAATATTTTACAGATAAAAATTGTTAAGATAAGGCAAACAACCTTCATTAGCAGATAATTGAATTATGAAATTTAAATATGTAAATCATACCACCCTAAGCACTTCATAATTGCTTGCAGATCAATCCTATGAGCCTCAAAATTAGTCAATCACAATGTGAAATTATTAGAGTATATAAAATCTGAAATAAAATACCGGTTAACCGGTTTTTTCGATTTGAAAAACTGATCGACGGTTAACGGTTAAACGCCAAGTTTTTTCTGCATTTAATTTGAAATTTCTCAATTTCTGACTAGCTTCATTTAAGTTATTCAGGCTTATGATGAAAATGGGCGTTCAAACCAAAATGCCTATTGCGCATTTCGTGATTTTTTCCGTCAATTGAATGTGCGTACAAATGTGCGTACAATCGGAAAAGTCGTGCAAAAGTTTGAGCAAATCGGGTCTGTAGGAGATGTGCAAACACCAGTGCATGCTCGTACTCTAGAAAATATTGCTGCTGTTCACGATAGTGTGGCTGAAGAGCCGTCCACCTCAACTCGTCGTCGTGCTCAAAAATTTTGATTTGAACGCCCATTTTCAGCGTTGTTCGATTTTGTAGTATGAAATTGATAAATGTCAAATGAAATTTAGAAAATAACTTGACGTTTAGGTATCGGCCCTTAAAATTTAACCACCATTTATTTGAAAACACTTTACACACATTTTTTGCTCTTTAAAGAACAGCTTAATTGTTAATTAAAAATAATTTTGATTAATACGACATATTATATATTTCTGGTTTGCTTTCCTTTAAATAGTTCACTGTATATAAAAATATATCACTTAAATATTACCGCATATAATGAAAAACCGGTCGGTTTTTTTTAAACTGTAATTATTATATAAGCTACAGAATTAATAATTTGATATACATATTGTTAAATAATTTATTTTTATACCCTACACCACCATAGTGGGGAGGGTATATTGGATTTGTGCATATGTTTGTAACGCCCAGAAATATTGGTTCAACACCCACCTTAAAGTATACCGATCGGTTTAGAACCACATTCTGACTCGATTTAATAATGTCCATCCTTCCGTCTGGCTGGTTGTCCATGTAAAGCTTGTGCGCAGAGTACAGGTCGCAATTTTTAAGATATTTTGATAAAATTTGGTACGTGATATTTTTTCGGCCCAAGGATGGATAAGATTGAAACTGGTGAAAATCGGTTTATTATTTCACCTAGCCCCCATACAAATGTCCTCCCGAATTCAGAGTTTACCGGTCATAAATCCTTAAATTATGCAAGCATGCAAACAAATTTCACCAAAAATAAGTAATAAATGATGCTAAATCACATCTACAAATTTCGTGAAGATCGGTCCATAATTAGTCGTAGCTCCCATATAAGGCCCACTTCCGAAAATCACTTTAAAGAGCATAAATTTCTTAAGAATGTTGGTATCCAAATATTATTTAACGTAAATTTATTTCATATGTATACAAATAATAAGGTAAAATTTTATTGTGATCGGTCCATAATTAGTCGAAACTCCCATATAAGACCCTCCCCGTAATCAACTTTAACCTCCATAAATCTTTTAAAAGTATTTATATCGAGATAAAGTTTAACATACACAATATTTATATTCACAGAAATCATGACTCCCATATAGTGCTCATTTCTGAAAAACTGTTTTATACATATACTTGGTGTAGGGTATTATACGGTCGGGCTTGACCGACTATACTTTCTTACTTGTTAAACAATAATATAGTTTTCCAAATAATATAGTTTTCAAAAATTTGTAGAATATCCATTTCATAAATGAAAACCTTTAATAAGAAGAGAAGAGAAAAAAGTCAGCAAAATCGGGGCCTTGTGCCTGTGAAGCACACGTGATAACCACTACAATTCCAGTTTTGGCTCGAGCCAATTATACACATCACTATGTGACATAAGACTTGCTTGAGTGTACAGTTACGGTCACATACATATGTCTAATATACAATTTTCCATATATTTATAATTTCTGTTAGCAAAGTTAGTCATTGATATCCGTATAACTGGGATCCATAATATGTTCCCTTTGTTAAGATCATGACATAGAACTTTGCAAGCCCGTGTACTGTTCGATTCCAAACAAATCCGATGTACGAATGAAATAATCCATTTTCAGCATATCATCTCCAGAAATACTAATAATGAATCTCCGCTGTTTATTTAACAACCAAATGTAGAGCTGTCTTAATTGTTTTTCAGTTCTATCGACAAGCACAAATACCAGACATCGGGTTATTGGGTCAGAAACCCTTCGGTATAGTACTAGATGCCATTAGATAAAGATGACTGTGACCCCTTGACCAGGCACCATGTATGACCATGCAAGGCAGGCGGAATATATCCGAGAAGAAAATGTTATAATCAAGGTCATATTGCGCTGAAAATCAGCCGGTATTAAATTAACATGATTTATCATGCGGTGATTAATATTAATAATTTCTGAAAGCAGTTAGGTTATTATGTGTTTTATTAAGCCGGCCACTCACGTAGAGTTGTAACTGGCAATTTCAGTTGTTCAGTTATAACTGACAGGCTTAACTGTGAACTGAGATGTAGACACACGTGCAGTTCAATACTTCAGTTTTTAACATGGATTCGAACGAGCAGAACGGTGTGACCGATCTCGGTGTACTTTTTGTAATTTTAAGCTTGTTGTAGGCAAGATCTTTTAAGTTGACATAGGCAAGGTTCAGACTTACAATATATTGCAACAAAATCAACTATCACCTGGTTCTGTTTAAGCGACATGATACGCACTCTCGCTTGACACAAATTGAACTGAGAACGATACAGTTGAACCCCCACACACGTTTACTTCAGTTGAAACTGTCAGTTAAAAATATAAAAATTTGAAATTCCTCAGTTAAACTGAACAGTTGAGTTAAACTGTCAGTTATTACTGTTCAGTTATTACTAACAGTTTAAACTGTTCGTGATTGGCTGGCTTTAGATTTAAAATTTCATGATCTCCGTTTTTCATCTCTGTCATTTACAATATAATATAGGAATTATTATATAATCAACGGGAAACACCTTTCGGGTTAAATTGCATGATGTTTATAATCACGAAATTTCAACTATTTATTTAAGTAAATTCTATGAAAAAATAAAAAAACACTAAAATTTTGTCTGAAATTTTCAGAATTTTTGAATTAAAAAAAATAGTTTTTTAATTTTTGATAACCCATTGAATGCGCCTCTCAAAGACCTTTCATATGATACTAAAATTGCACATAGTTCCCTTGGGGGAAAAAAATCAAAAAACCTCTAAAAAGGACCTTTTTATCCTTTGATCCAGCTCACCAAATATTGACCCCAGAACAAAAAAAATTGAGAAACGTAATCTTAAAATGAATCAAATTTTCATATTAGTCGGGAACATCCGCAATTTTATTTTGGGGCCACCCCAATGTACATATGTATCATGGCATGCAAAATTTTGAATACATCTGGAAAACATTATTATAGCTTTTAATCTTTAGTAAGAAACATTTATTTAAGCTCTGTTGCATTATTATGAAAAATTAAAAATAGTACAAAAAAACAACAGCATTTGATTAATTTGTTTCCGCCCGGGTTCGAACCGGGGACCTTGTGCGTGTGAAGCACACGTGATAACCACTACACTACGGAAACTTCGAATAAGGTTACAAAATAAACATATGATCTATTATATTTCATTGCTATAAAAATATTTAAGTCACATACTGTTTCTTAAGGATTAAAAATGTTGACATAAATAAATTTAATTTTTGGTTTTTTTTACCAAACTTCTTAAAAAATAAAATTATTAACTTGATCTATAATAAACAATCTTACATTACCAACAAATGGCTTCGTCTACCTCTAAATAGTATATAATCTTTTAATGTTATTTCTTGCGTAGAATATTTTTTTTGAAATTTATAGTATCTTCGGTACCGCAACATTAGTAGTATTCACATCAGTAAATTTAATACCGAAAATATATTATAAATACAATATTATTATTAAGATATAATTCATACATTATTCTTTTATGCAAAAAATAAAATAAATCTTTTTACCATCTTGTTCTTCAGATCGGTCCATTGAATTAATCATATTATATAGGACATAATCTGATGTAAATGTTAGTAGAAAGATGAAATTTAATCAAAAATAACTTTCAAATTCTTCGTATACATTTCGAAATAGGAAGATTGTCCTTAAAGAGCAAAATGTCTTAACTTAGAGTATGGATAAAGAATCCTAACGACCTACGACAAAACGCAGCCTTAAGCACCTGTAAAGTAATACAAGATATACCTATGGCCAGGTATCCAAAACCTTCCCCATGACAGAAGATCTATAAACTCGTCCTGTTGAATTAGCAATTGAATAGTTGAATTGAGCTCGACCCATATGAAGAATGCTATAGAACCGAAGTTGTTGAATAAACATTATTTACACTTATACCGCTCTTAATTCCGCACAAATAATTCAAGTACTTATCGTTGAAAAAAAGGAAAATAATAAAACAAACAATTAAAAAATTGTCCGCCAAACCGAACAAAGAAATGGCTATTTTATTTTATTAATTGAGATAATTTCATTTCGAAAAAATAGCAGCAAAATATTATCGACATAAATACAATAAACAAGGTAATTATTAATCAAACTACAACTATAAAGTGTTTAATTTAATCAAAATTCATTACGCACAGATAAACGGATAGACGGACATATGGACAGACGGGCAGCCAAGTGAAATAAATCATTTATAAAATGAAAAAAAAACACTCAGTGACAGAGACAAAAATGAAACTAAACTGGTCTCTGGCGTTTCAGGTGTTAAAGGTGGCAGCAAATTAAATTCACTTCAAACGCTGCGATATCCAAAGATACAACTAACTACTCAAATCATTCAATAAACATACATACGCGATACAAATGTGCATTATCTATGAAATTCACTTACAGCCATCCCTAAATACCGACGGTAAGCGTTTTTTAAATGTCAAAATTCCTCATGCTCATACATTTTGTATGGAGCATACCGAAAGAACGCGGCAAAAACAAAACGAAAAATAAAACAACAATGTCTAGCTGTTACAATAAACAGGGTCGTTTTATTTATTTGTTTGATAACCCTGTTTTTAATCTTTTTGACATAACGTTGACGCTTTTGTTTAGGGATGGCGTATCAGCGTTAATGCTCAGTGTAAAAAACGTTGCGCTTTCCGTCGGTATTTAGGAATGGCTGTTACTGAATGTCTGGCTGGCGCCTTGTATGTGAATGAGTCTTGATTATGCGATTATAATTATACGAATTTGATTTGAATATCAAAACATTTATGGATTAAAGCCAAATAAAATGTTTAAAAAACAAACGCAAGCTTTAAATAATTTCGTATGTTTATTTATATTAAATAGATTCATGTTTTCACTACTTCAAATTTCAAACCAGAAATGTTACGACTCAACTCTTCAATCAACTGGGTCTTGGCAAAAGCCATGCCTGGTGGAAGAACGCCGCCACTGAAAGAAAAATTTATATTGCATGTTAAATTGCAATAAGAAAACATTCAAATTGTATTATAAAGACAATATAGGTATTAAGGCCGGATTAGCTGATCAATATTGTTATGCTTAGAGCAGTTAGAATTGGCAGTTAGGACACAATTTTGATCAGCTATTTGATATTTATTTAAAGTTTAAATTTGTTGCTGTTTTCCCTTAGGAAGTTTGCTTACTTTCCAGGCATATTTTTATGCTCTTGCAGTATTATTTTAGCGCAAGTCAAGAGTGCACCGCTAGTGAAACCATAACAGGGATCGTTGCCAGTTATTCGAACTACCACCTCTTTGTTGGGTGGTTCAGACTCTGGACAGTCCTTGGTCCATCCCTTGCCTTTAAACGTCATGGCAAATTCTAATGATTTTCTATTTGCTGCCACTGGACCTTCAGCCGACATCAGACCGTTTGTGAAATATTTGGGATACTTAAGTAATAGCTTGCGGGTGCAACTGAATTGAGCCATAACCATTAAGAAGAATAAATAAAATGGCAATGTAAAGGCGGTCCAATAAGATCTGCAAGAGAATAAGAATATTAAATTTTCATTATTCCAAAAAAAAAAAACTCATTTTTGTAATGAGAAAAAATGGAGAAATCACGTAGCATCATTATCTCATATGGGACCATCGATATGCATTTTTTTTCTCTACAAAAAACAGAGAACTCAATAAAAATTTTCTACAGGTTTTTCTTTTCAATTAAACTGGGCTAATTTTGAGGTTTTCTAATACTTCATTTAAACTTACTTAAATCCTTTGTAAATTTCAAATTGTATGGGTCTCTTTTTTTCCAAGACATAAGACAAACGTTGAGATCTCAGAACAGAAGCACGATCTGTATTCGGGAATGGCATAAAATAACTATCCAATCCATCACTTTTGTGCGGTAATAGTCTGAAAGTAAACAAATTAATTATATTGAATAATACTACAATACAAAAATACATATTGAAAAAGGAAACCTTGGAAATTCATATTAATATTATCGCCTAGGTTCTATATTCCACTACGAAGTGAAATTGAAATCGTTTTCAATTCCACATAAACAATTTCACGTCGTTCTATAACACGAGTGAAACTTTTATTCTACGATGAACCAAACTGGAAATTATCACATGGGTTCTACATTTGTAAAGTAAAGCGGAAATGAAATTTTCATTAAGTTTGTGTTCTAAATTTTGTGAAAATGATTTGAAAAGTAAAATATCATTTTTAGTTTGGTTCATTGAAGTAAAAGTTTTACTCGTTTTCTAGAACGCCATGAAAACGTATGTGGAACTAAAAACGAATTCAGTTTCACTTCGTAGTGGAATATAGTTCAAAGGCATATATTTTACTTTTCAAATCATTTTTATTTAAATTAGAACACAAACTTAATAAACATTTCACTTTCAGTTAATTTTATAAATGCAGAACCCAGGTGTATATGAAATATATATAATTTTGGTAGTATATATAAAGATGGTACTCTAAACACAAATCTGGCTAACATTTAAAAAACGTATTTTATGACATTATTTCTTAATATATAAAAAAAACAATTCCTATTTTGCAATTTTAACATCAGCCCCTTTTGCCATGAATATAAAGATACCTACATATGTATATGTACATACATGTGTATGTATGTAGCTATAACAACTTACTTTATCCTCAATTTGGGTTGTTGCGATGGCATTCTATCTCGATTCAATTTAAATTGTAATCTCAGCATTTCACATACATGTTGCATGGCATAGACTGCGCTATCCCAAGTGCCGCTATTTAAAATAGCCTTGGATGATGTATCCTGATAGTTAAGGTGAGTTTCCCAAAACAGTTCCACAGAATTCAATCTACCTGAATAGATGAAATATACATACATATCCGCTTATAAAATTGTATTATCGTTAGCAAGTCATACCTGGGAAGTTTTTTTCAGCAAACACCACTCCCATTTCAGTTGGTATACTTTCAAAAGCACATGACGAAACCACATATACACCTCTTTCCTGAGCCAAATCATTGTATTTCAATTGCATTTTATCGATATATTGAGGTTCACCACTGATATCGAGATGATGGGTACCGGCTGCTATACAAGCAATCACCACAGTTTCGCCATAAAACCGATAGGGTCCGCAGCAATTTAAAACAATCTGAAAATGAAAAGTTTGGGAGTAAATACGTTTTCTTTGAAGTACATTATTCTATTAAAACAAATTTTTAAACAACAATAAAGTTATAATAAACAATAGTATATAAAAACAAAATTAGCTGGGCTTACGGCATCATTATAAAACACAAATGATTGACGCAAAAAATCTTCACATGTAACTTGAAATACTTGACGCTTAAAACGTTTAGAAAGCTATAAATGCGTTGACGCTAAAACGCGAGTTGTGGACCTCCAGCTTCAGAGATCAAAGTTAAATCAGTTGCTGGTTAAAATTGTAGAAGCAAGGTCTCGCAGCGCAATTTTTTAAATGTTTATGATTTTCTCTCTTAATGCCCAAAGCTCTCTGCTGCTTAACCAACACATACTTATGTATATAAATATGATGATTCATGAAGGTGTTTTCCACATCTGGGGGGTTACTCCGTATTTCGATTCGAAAAGAAAATCATTCGAATTTGTATAATTTTTACATTGTATTTCGAAAACTTTTGCTTTCGAATCGAAATACGGAGTAACCCCCCTGGTTTAAATACGATACTAATTTATAAAATATTGGAATATACTGGAAACGGCGATTGGCAATATTGACAATGTTTTGCACTCAAAGAGCTTTAAAGCTTTTCTCATACAAAGTAGCAAAGTCTTGTTTTAATTATAAATTTCTCAAACAAAATAATTGGCCAATTTGAAAATTTTTTGCTTGCTTGCATGACTTGAAATAAAAATTTCATTCAAAAATTGTGTAGTGAAAGCTGTGCCTAGACTAAATTATTATGACAAAACGACCTCCCCCAACTCTACGGGCCTAAACACTTTTACTTGCTTTAGTCCAAAGGTAAGCATTCACGTTGAAAATATCGTACATACATACATACAGATACATAGTACATATACATATATTAATAAATTCTATTGTATAATTACACTTTACAAATTCTATAAAAAAACTTTTTATTAACGATTATTAGTAAAAGCCTTTTTTTAATAAATGAGCTAATAAAGAAAAATAAGCATTTAACCACTCAAAATTTAACTCACAATATGATATTCGGAACTAAAGTACTAATTGGTAAAAAAAGCTAATTTTTATATATTTTTGTTTTCTAGTTAAAGTACTTCTATTTGATTTTTTCTAATAAAATTTTGTTAGGATTTATTGTAGGAAGATTTTTTGTCACACTGAAATAAAAAGTTGTGTTGAATTTGCTTTGGTGCCACCAAAAATTAAAAAGCGCACCAAAATTTAAAAAAAAGCGCACCGCGCCCCAACTAAAGAATTTTTCGTTCCAAACATTTCAAAAAGCACCAAAAATGGTGCGTAACGCACAAGTTGACAACGCTGCTGGTTGAGTAGTTTATCATCTAATCGTAGTTTTTTCTAAATCGATTTTAAACTGTTAAAAATATATAAAAAATCGTGACGATATATACATATATAATATAGTATAGGTATATAATATAAAAAAAACAACTACAGGCAAATCCAGGTTTAACGAACGATATATTGTCAAATCTATTTGTTAAATCGAAATTATTCTGTGTGTCATTAGGAGGCATATTATTAGATAAAGTCTTCTATAGCTTCTATAAATTTTTCTACATATGATTTATTTGAATGAATATAATTAAATTCAATACCATACGAGCTTTGTTTATTTTCCTTTCTAAGTAGAAGAGGTTTAATTTTCTTTGTTTCAGATGAATTACCGTAAATGAAAATCGTTACTTGTCCTTCAATAACTTCCTTCCTTGCGCACTACTATTTTAGCGGAAACAAATGCTTTATCTCGTAGCAGCATGATAATTTCTTTTACTTTTTTGCAATAAATCCACCATTCTAAAACTGAACTGAAATATTGTTTGTTATTCTTTTTTTTCGTGAAATCAATACGAAAGCTCAATTTCCATTTCAGATTTTCCATTCTTGATATCCTGATATAATTCTCAATGTTAAAAATTTTGTTCGTTATTTCGCGTATAAAATTGTTTACACATTCTTTATATAAGCTAATGTTTGATATTTTGCCATAAGTTTTATTATTATTTAATAAATATTAAAAATGGTACCGTGGAGGTCTAAAAAGTACATTTTATTTATTGTAGTTTGAACAAATTCCAACATCTATTTTCCATCTCTGTGAGAAATGTATTGTAGTACTGAGTTCAAACAGCCAATTTAGTATGAGTCTAAAATTATAACGCATTAATAATTTACCTTGCACTTTTTAGCCATATTATATATAGAGGTCTCATCGCTGACATCAGCCACAATGATGGGTATGTGTGACAAATCTTTTCCAACTTTTTCGCCCACTTCTCTTAAGACTTGCTGCAATTTACCCTAAAATGTCGTTGTTGTTGTGCGTGTAATTAGAAAAATAATCAAATAAAGGAATATTTCATTTAAAACTCACCTCATTTCTGCCTGCGATACCCCATTTAAAATTTTTCAATATTTCCAGTGCATCTGCGACGACAATTTTACCAGTAAATCCGGTGGCACCAAAAATGATGGCATCTAGTCTTTCGCCCATGTTACCTGCTTCACAAAACACACTAAACTGAAATATAGAATTTGTTTGAGCTTTTTAAGTATTTCGTTAAAAGTATACTCTGTGGTTAAAAGTCAAAGCTCTTCTTAGATAGCGAAAATGCAATTTATATGGTGTTCAGACATGTATTTTTAATTGAGTCAATTATTAGTTAATTAAAAAGTGTTCACACATGCTCAATATTGCTATTACCGTTTGACAGCAGCTGACAAAAAAGAATACAATTACAGTGCACTCGTTGACGCCTCGTTTACGTCAACATCCCAAAAGGTCAACCTACCTACTCTAAAATTTTATGAAATAAATAGAGAGAAGGCTCTCTTTCAAGTGTTGGAAAGAAAAAAGCGCAGAAAAAAATAACAGATTTTTTTTTTAATTTGTTAAACGTCAACACCCGCAGTTTTAATTAGTTGACGTTTTCCCTAGTGCACTGTATTTGGTTGTAATATTATAATTTTCAGCCTAAAAATATTCTTTATTAATTTAAAAGCGAATCAACTGTCATTTTAATTATTACTTGTCACAGGGTTGTATTTTTAATTTTAACAATTATTAGAACAATTAACTCTTAATGAAGCATTTATCTTCATTGAAATTGTGTATGGATAATTGAATTCAATTAGGCGTTAATTAAAAAATTTCATTAAAAATGCATGTGTGAACACCATATTAGTGACTTGAAGATTATTTATGTATGCACCTATGTTAGTACATATTTGGAATGATTATCTCTCTTTAATAAATAGCTGTAGTCAGAGATGTCGTTTTTTGAATTTTTGTTTTTGCAGAAAATTGTTAATTTTAAAGTTGGTATTACAATGATATTGCATTATTAAAACTATTTGCCAATAACGATTTTTAATAATTCATTAGCAAAAGTAGAATACAAATTGAATTTCCACAAATAACTAATAAAGAAACTCTTATGGCCGAATTCTCAGTCATTAGTTAACCATTGGTAAACTAAAATACTAACTATTGGTTAACTATTACTTGTTATTCTTATGGCAAACTAAGCATTGCGAATAAATAATCATTAGTTAAGCCTTTGTCATTAGCTAACTAAAGACTGTGAATTCGGCCATTATATGTCCGATAATAAATAAGTCAATATGCGTCTACTTCCATGTAGTGTAGACGGTATGTAATAGTCAGTGAAAAGTATGTTATTAAGTAATTGCAAGTCATTACTAAGTTTTTGCTAAAAAAAAAAAAAACAAATCTGATTGCCATATTCGGAAGTGACGAATCGTATATACCCTTCTTTTTAATATAGAAAAAACAGTAATTAAAAAAAAAAACAAAATTAATTAAGAAAATATTGTAGGTCAAGCCCGACCATATAATATCCTACAACGATTATTTGAGCAAAACCTGTTTTTAAAAATTTTTTTTGAACTTTTTTTTATTAACATGAAATGTACTTTATTGGAAAGATAATCTTCTTTCATTATAATTTAAATATGATTTCAGGCATATGACTAGGTCGGATGTAGTCTAATCTAGAGGTCCAATTTTCGAAGGATTTTTCCAACACCGTATGTTCTCCTCCAAGTGGTCAATCGTTTCAGGGTTATCGGCGTAGACTAGCGACTTCAAACATAAATTACTCTTAGCTGACAAAATGGCCGATTCCAGCGTACAATTTTAAAACCAAATACAAAGTCTATTTCAAGCACTATTCCTATGAAGCTGTGTGTGCTTAGTAAAAATTCTCTGCTCTTCTTTGAAGGTGACAATTATTGATTAAATAATTTATTTAAAAATCACTGCAAATAACTTGTTCCAAGTCCCAAAAGCTTTTCTGGAACTATATATGTAGCTCTGAAGGAGCTACTTCTAATCAAACGTAATTTGACTAAATGAGAATTTTTCCTCTTGCGAGTACTATTGTAAAATAAATATTGTAAATAAATTTCAAATTCTTTTATATTTAACTAGAAGTAAATCTTCGAATAAGACAATTTTTATACAAACGTAATTTGTTTTAACGTCTGCGTTTAAAAACTATAGTTTTGTTATTTCTAGGTACGTATCGTCATTGTGACAGCAAGAGAACTATGTGCATTTTAGGAGAGCACAAATTTTTGCTTCAATTACTTTGGAACCAATTTATATTTTCATATAAAGACATATTTGCTATCTATGAATTCCCAGTATTGTGAAGGTATTAAAGCAACTTATGATTCATAAACGAATTTAATGTTGATTAAAAAAAAAAACGAACTATGGTGGTATAGGGTATAATTATAATCAACTACAACTTATGTAGAAATTTGATAAAGTCAATAACCAAAATAATAAATTTATGTATGTACATATATATGTAGGTATGTATATATAATGAAATCTAAAATCATTTCCAACTCCAAAATTTATTTAATGGAATCGTTAGTTTTAAATTAGTTTGCTAATTAAATTTCGTAATTAAATGAAAACTGTTTAGCTTTCACAAAAGTGAACAGAATTACACGATAATTAATTAATTTACTGAGATTGTGGATATATGTTTCAGTTTTTTAAAATTCGACCGACTAGTTTAAATTTGTTATTTATTCACATATGTAATAAAAAAAAATTCAAAAAATTCAAAAATAATCATGATTGTTTCCGCCCGGGTTCGAACCGGGGACCTTGTGCGTGTGAAGCACACGTGATAACCACTACACTACGAAAACTAACGGTAGTTTAAGTGCAAAATAATTGTTTTGTTGGTTGGACAAAGTCTACAAAAAAGCTCACTGTGCGCCACGAGAAGGAAGCTTTGTGGTTTAACAAACATGAAATTTATAGATGACAAAAGTAAACACTTGATACGAAATCTTACAGTGTCAAACAATTATTACATAAAGTTTAATATTATGTACGTAATTTTATCATAGGAACTCCAATGTTTTCAATTACAACAAAACTTACGAGCTTCGCAGCATTGAATTGACAATAATTATAAAGTGAACTCTCGATAATGTGAACTAATTAATGTCGGGGTAGTTCATATTTTCGAATTTGTTCACATTTTCGATTGTGATTGTTTTTATATATATTACTAAGTTATTCTTTCTAAAAATCATTTATGCAAGGAATGAAAATGCAAAGATTACTAAAAAAACTTTTTGTAATTTATTTGGAACATAAAAAGTTTTTAGAAATCCATTTTATAAAGAGTACATACGTAGTATGTACATAAAAAACAAACAAAATATTACGACAAAAAAAAAATAAATAAAATTTACAATGAAAAAAGATAGGTACATACATACATATATAATTATATATGGAAATAATCGGTTATTATTTTCTGTTTTTTCTTTTGTTCGACCAGCTTATTTACCGCCAACTCCCTGATTTTTTTCAATACTTTAATGTCAGTTTGATCGACCATTTGAAATTCAGCCCATTGGACAGCTTTGTTGAAAATTTCGACAGCTTCTTTGGCTTTAATGTTGTTTTCAAGCGCTTCAATAAAACAGTCGTTATCATCGTCGGACTCTTCAATTAAATAATTTTCATCAAATGGCGTGACGTCCTCACAAGGATTATTGATCCAATCTCTAATGTTTACAGCAGTAAATACTTTCTGAGGGCACAATGTCTGTAGAAGATCTGCAGCAGTATTTTCTAAAGATCTAACCTCTGATTGCCACTTTTCTTTTAAAACGCTCAAAGGAACACTAAATTCAGGATTGTCTTCATCATTTACTATAGTCAAAATATTTTTCCAACAGTTAGATAAAGTTTCTTTACCAACTCGGTTCCAGGATGCCTCTAGAATAGAAACTCCTTCTTTAAGTGTGATTTTTTTCATCGATTCAAGCAAATCCCCATCTTTTGCAAAAATTGTTGCCAGAAGACTGTTTCTATAATGAAGTTTGGTGATTCTAATTGCATTTTGATCCATTGGCTGGATCAGAGCCGTTACATTTGGAGGCATGAACATAGCTTCTATGGAACCATCCTCGGATTTAAGGTCGGATTCTGGTGGATGGGATGGGACATTATCTATTAGGAGTAAAGCTTTTACTGGCAATCATTTCTTCGTTAAAACCTTAATGAAAACTAAAACAGTAAAAATCCCAATTGAACTATTTTTACATGTTTACTTACCTCTGGCACAAAACAGTTGTGAAACCATTCTTTAAAAATGGAAGAAGTCATCCAAGCAGACTTTGAATTTCTGTAGTTTACGGGACAGATAAAATTTTTTAAACTGCGAGGATATTTCGATTTTCCTATTACTAAAAGTTTTATTTTATGAGATCCTGACGCATTTGCACAGCATAAAAATGTTATCCTTTGCTTTTCCATTTTTGCACCTGGAGCGCTTTTCTCCAATGACGTTACATATGTCTTTTGTGGGAGAAGTTTCCAATATAGACCAGACTCATCGGCATTATACAACTGATCATTGGATAAACCCAAATCTTCCATCTTTGCTTTCAATTTAATTTTAAAAGGATTTACGAACTGAGATTGCGCAGAAAGTTTTTCACCGCTTATCTGAAAGAGCCGAATTCCGTATCTCTTTTTAAATTTTTGAAGCCACCCATCGCTAGTATTGAAGTCATTTTCGTTTTCATTTATGTTTTTGTGAATTTGTTTGGCTTTCCCTTTCAACATCAACCCCCTTACAGGGAGGTTTGTATTCAGCATGGAAATAAACCACTTATAGAGCGATTTTTCCATTTTTTAAAGCTCTGAAGATCGTAATGTTTTGCGTTTTCCGGGTCCATAAAACGTATTGTTCACACATTTTAAAATATTGTCTTTTTTATTTTTTATTGAACATATTGTTGATTTTGCAACTTTATACTTTTTACTTAACACTGTAACACTCGATCCTTTTTTTAAATGTTCCAAAATTTCGCATTTTTCATTTAAGGATAAAAACTTTCGACTGTTTTTAGACATTACTAATTTTAAAAATAAATTCACGAACCTACCGCAACAAGTTACATAAAGCGACTAGCATTAAATACCTTTAAAATAATGGCATACTATGGTATTTATTAATTCGGGGATTCCCAACATTAAAACTAAATGCTTCTACAAATTAAAAAATCCCCAAAAATTAAAAAAAAATTGTTCACTATTTAGAGCCATTAAACTTTGTTCACTATTTAGAGCGCCCATATAAAAAACTGAGTGTTCACATTAGTGGATAGTTCATTATATTGGATGTTCACATTACCGCGAGTTCACTGTAATTAATTAAATAAACATTTTGAGGTATGTATGTACATTGTATACTGGTAACAATGTATGTATATTCGTTGTTATTAAAAACCTCTAAAATGCACACTAAATAAAAGTTAAACCACGATTTCAACAAAGGATTTGTTTTCATTGTAAAATTATTACATTTTATAGAATATTAAAACCATTTTACGATGATGTTACACAAGGAGAGAAAGACCTATTTCTCTTATTCGTCGAATATTAAACATTTCACACACACATTTTTATGAGCGGTCATAAAATAACAGGGCGTTCTTCGGGCAATTATTACACAGTTTCTCTCAATGAAATAGACCTCACCTTTCGTCGTTTAAAAAAAAACATTAAAATCTGGGGGAAAAAACAAACAAAACAATCACATTGACAAATATTTTTAAATATTTGTAAACAATTCCATGGTTAAATACATGCATATGTATAAAAATTTCCCCAAAATAATACGATTATAAATAAATGAATAAATACACATGTTGAATCATTAAAAATCCATGAATATGTGAAGTCGTCAGTCTGATCAAAGCCACATTAAAAACACTCCTTTTGTCAGTCAGCTAGTGAAGTGATACTTTTGTGTTGACAAGACAAGTGCGTAGCGGAATGTTGTGGAGATCTTGAACTTGATCTTGATTTTGTGTTTCAAATTTATGATCAATTAATGTCATAAGAAATGTGTGTCTGGGAATGAAAATTGGCGCGGCGATCTCTCCGTTCTTCTATCTCCCACAAATACTCAGATTTAGCGCACATGCAACAATGACTCAAAAAGAATTGTTAAACAAGAGTTTGGTGTGCCATTGTTATGCCCTTGAGTGTTGAGCAACAAACATTTAATACAACAAAGTCAATGGGTGTCATAAAAGAGATTTTACGGAACAAATATAATTAGAAATTCTATTCTTGAAATATTCATGATCATTCAGTCTCGACTCATCGAACTGTTCGGACGTGTTAATTTTAGTGCGGCTGAATTTTCGGTAAAAAAATCGTAATAGGTGAAAAATTGTAATAGGTTGAAATTAAACAAAAAAGTGAAAAAAATAACTCGTAATAGGTTAAAATATATATAAAAAAAAAAAAACATTAAAAATCGTATAAAAACTGTATGAGTGTTCCTCTCAGATGTAATTCTGAGAAAGAGCTTAGCTCGTCGAGAAAAACTAAATGGCTCTCTGAGGAAGAATCCATAAAAAAATCTCTGGAGAATTTTCTCACTACAAGAGCCGTAGAACGGCGTCGTTCCTGTTCTCCCAATATAGTGATTTCAACAGATGAGAAAACATCATCTTCATCAAATAGTGCAGTGAAACCCAAAAAACAAGTAGGTATGGATAAGTACATCACCGTTCTCAAGCGACAGAGGAGCCCGAAGTCTGCTCAAGTGTCATCAAATGCAAAAGCTTCTAAGACTGTGAGTAATGATCAAAATAGGTTTGCTCTCCTCCAGACGGATGAGCCAGAACTTCCGAAGAAGACGTTTAAGCCCCCACCAATTTATCTGAGAGAGCCGACTTCCAGTAAATTGGTACAAGGAATTGTTTCGGTAATAGGTGAAAACATGTTCAGCGTAACCTCAATTAAACATGGAAATATCTGTGAAACTAAAATTCAAGTGAAAAAGGAAGATGATTTTCGAAAATTGTCCAACCAGTTGGAGAGGGAAGCTAGGGATTTCTATACCTACCAGCTCAAAAGCGCAAAAGGACTCCAAGTCGTTCTAAAGGGTATAGACCCATGTGTTGATCCTGCAGAGATAAAGACCGGTTTAATGGACAAAGGGTTTAAAATCAAGAGCGTAGTGAATATCAGAAACCGTGAAAAGATCCCTCAGCCCATGTTCAGGGTAGAATTGGAACCTGGAGATGTTGTCTTGAAGAAAAACGAGTCCCATCTAATCTACAATCTCATTTATCTTCTGCATCGTAGAATTACCGTGGAGGAACCGCATAAGCGTATTGGACCCGTCCAGTGTGTTAATTGTCAAGAATTTGGCCACACCAAAGCGTACTGTAAATTGCCGTCTGTTTGTGTTGCGTGCGGGGAACTACATCCAACTGCTCAATGTAATAAGTCCAAAACTGACGTAAAAATAAAAAAATGTAGTAACTGCGGAGGAAATCATACCGCAAATTATAGAGGTTGTCCAGTTTATACTTACTTGAAGGGCATAAGGACCAATAAGTCGGCAGTATTACCTGATCATCATCAACTACCTAATTTCACGTCGAGTATGAATTTTCCTCAAATTGTAGGACCAACTACTCACGAAAACGCTCCTAACTCTAGACAAGTTTCTTACGCAAACGTGGTTAAATCTAATATGCCAGGTCTGGAGCAGGAACCTAAACCCCAATATTCTGAGCCACATATCAACAATCTAGAGACAACATTGCAGACACTTGTCCAAACTATGAACACTTTTACGACCACCATGACATCCATGATGCAGGAAATGCTGAAAATGCAATCCACAATCTTACAAGCCATTTTAAAGAAATGATTTGTTTAAAAATTTGTTTTTGGAATGCGAACGGCCTCCGCCAACATAAAAACGAACTGGAACACTTCCTGATGGATAAGCAGATTGATGTCATGATGATTGCTGAAACTCACTTGACGGCGACAGCGTACTTCAAAATTAATGGCTACGAGTTCTACGATACTAAAGACCCCCGCGGAAGAGCTTGTGGAGGATCGGCAATCCTTATAAAGAACAGAATAAAGCATTATCTAATGAATAACATAAGTGAGGATTACCTCCAAGCAACAAACATTTGCATTGAATTCTGTCAATACAAATTTGTTTTATCATCGATTTATTCTTCGCCTCGATTTTCAATAAAAGAACACCAATACCATAACTTCTTTAAATCCCTTGGAGCTAGATTTTTAGTTGCTGGTGACTTTAACGCCAAACACACATTTTGGGGTTCACGTCTGGTAACCCCAAAGGGTCGCGTACTCTTCAACACCATTGCTAAAATGGGCTTAGATGTACTCTCAAGTGGACATCCCACCTATTGGCCGACGGACCGACGGAAGATTCCCGATGTTATTGACTTTGGAGTAGTGAAAAATATCCCTGTAGAATGGATGCAAGTGGATCCTTCACTGGACTTTTCCTTAGATCACTCTCCTACTATCATTTCAATGCATTTCCCTCAAGTATGTGGTTCTCCATTTATGAACATGACTAAGACCCGAGTAAGTTGGATAAAATACAAAAAGTATTTAAGTTCTCATTGCACGGAAAATGTTGTGTTGAGAACTACCGACGATATTGATGAGTCGATTGGCAACTTTACCGAGGACCTTCGACGAGCTGTGCATCACGCTTCCACTCATCACGTTGAATGTATAAATAGGACAAACAGAACTTATTTCTCTGAACTCGAACATCTCCTATCAGAAAAAAGAAGAATGAGAAGAGAGTGGCAAATTCACAGGTCTCCTGAACTGAAAGCTAGGCTACGGGAATGCAGAGATATACTAAGACATTTCTTAGAAACCCAAAGAACGGCCTCACTTAGATCTTACTTGGAAGGTCTTGATAGTACCCCACAATCTGACTACTCGTTATGGAGGGCGGCAAGAGGTTTAAAAAGACCAGTGAGAGGAAAACCTCCTTTGCGAAATCCGACTGGTGACTGGGCTAGAAATGATTCCGAGAAAGGGACATTATTTGTTAACCATTTGCGAAATGTGTTTACTATAAACAACTCAAATAATGCATCTGATTTGCCACCACTTGTTATAAGACCTCCTGTACCTCTAAGACTAAACTTTCGTGATGTCGACAGCGCTATTGGTACTCTGAACCTTAGAAAGGCTCCAGGTATGGATAAAATCAGCAACAAAATGCTTGTGGAGTTACCTCGTGTAGCTAGAAGAATTATCCTCTTTATCTTCAATGCTATTTTACGCCTAGAATACTATCCTGCAGATTGGAAGGTATCTATGATTACCATGATTCCTAAGCCAGGGAAGGACCCTACCAAAGTAGAGTCATATAGGCCAATTAGTCTACTGCCGACAATTTCAAAACTGTTTGAAAAATTGTTAATTGCTAAGTTGATTCCAATTCTGAACGAAAATCAATGTATTCCAAATCACCAATTCGGGTTTAGAGCTAAACACAGTACCATCGAACAAACACACAGATTAGTAAATGTGATAAGACGGTCGTTTGAAGAGAAAGAATACTGTTCCGCGCTTTTCATTGATGTTTCCCAAGCGTTCGACAAAGTCTGGCATGAAGGTTTAATGCATAAAATAAAATTATCTCTGCCTGCTAACACCCACAAACTTATGAAAAGTTATTTATATGATCGTAAATTTACAATCAAAGAAGGCGATTTTTTAAGCCCCGCTCAGCCAATTGAAGCAGGAGTACCCCAGGGTAGCATACTGGGTCCTACTTTATATTTGATTTATGCATCCGATATGCCGTTAGACCCCATAATACATACTTCAACTTTTGCAGACGATACAGCCTTTATCAGCGTTCATAAGGACCACCAAGTTGCATCACAGAATTTGCAGAATTATGTTTATAAACTAGAGAATTGGCTAGAGCTTTGGAAAATCAGGGTAAATGAACAGAAATGTATTCATATCACTTTCACATTGCGAAAAGAAACTTGCTCGTTCATCAAAATAAATAATCAAATTATTCCTCAACATAATGAAGTCAAATACCTCGGCATTCACCTCGACCGCCGTTTAACTTGGAAGTCTCATATTGAAGCGAAACTTACTCAGATGAGATTAAAAGCAGTGCAACTTAATTGGCTAATTGCCAGAAATTCTTCAGTAAAGTTGGATTGCAAACTATTGTTGTACAATGCAATACTAAAGCCAATCTGGTGTTATGGAATTCAATTATGGGGTACTGCCTCAGCATCCAACATTGAAAAAATTCAAAGGGGTCAAAATAAAATTCTACGTATAATTACTGCAGCACCATGGTATGTTAAAAATTCTCGAATCCACAAAGATCTAGGCGTGCCATTAGTAAAAGTCGTATTTACAAAATATGCGTCAAAGTACGTCAGCAAACTTGAACACCATCCAAACCCACTTGCACGAGACATCCTTAACTTTAGTGGCCACAATCGGTTGAGAAGGAGGGATACCCTTGCTTTAACTCAAGCGCAAAACAGATGACTGGATCAGTTGATGTAAATTTTTTTGTAGTATCATAATATTTTGTCTAGCACTGGCTGGACTTATTATTTTCTTTTAGTATTAAGATTCGAAAACTTATTGTCATTTCATTTCTGAAGATTCAATAAATAAATAAATGGGATTAAAAAAAAAAAAAAAAAAAAAAAAAAAAATATTCATGATAGTGAGTGAGTTAACCGTAATATTTAAGATTTTTATTGCTGTTGATCACAAAGAATTATTTAAAAGAGTAAAATTAAACGAAAAATTTTTAGAACAATTGTTTCCGCCCGGGTTCGAACCGGGGACCTTGTGCGTGTGAAGCACACGTGATAACCACTACACTACGAAAACTTTGGCAATGACTTGCCATATTCGCAACATAAGCTAAAGCATGAGGAAATTATCGTCAAAAGAATTTAAAATACTTAATATTTCTGATTCGTCAACAATTTTTCTTAATAAAAAAAACATTGACTTAGGTCAGGTTATATTTTAATCGGATTATGGATCTTATATACATATTAACTTAAATGGCTATTTTGACAAACTCCTCTCAAGGTTTTCGTAGTGTAGTGGTTATCACGTGTGCTTCACACGCACAAGGTCCCCGGTTCGAACCCGGGCGGAAACAGTTATTATTAATTTTTTTTTAATTACACACAGAGATTAAAGTTACAAATTTGGTTTGATTTTTATTTGCCCACTAAACATTAAAATAGAATAAGTCTCAGATATTGATAATAATAAACATAGCTACGTTTAAAACCAATTATATACCGTTAGGTGAAATAACTAAAATATCACCAGGGGCTATTAAGGCCCTTCCGAGACATTACGGTCAGATCATCACCAACATTGGATAGTCAACATTGGATAGTCACAAAGTACATACTAAGAGGTCTCATCGTGTAGCTCGCAAAATCTGCTTTGTTTTGGGCTAATATTACTTAATAAAGTTAATTCCGTGGTATCTGAGACCATTGTGGCATCTGTGACGACAATAAATAATAACAGAGCATTGAATCATTTGTCCTGCATTTGTCCAGACAAATAACCCAAAATGAGGCAAAATTTCGATTAAACCCGAGAATGAATTCTTTCTATAACGCATTCAGGCATGATATCAAAAGTGTCAAGAAACAGGTTTACACGTTCTTAGTGAGGCCCTTATAGCCAGGTACCTAGAACAACATCCATGACGACACCAGACCTCACATTATAGGAAGTTAAGGCACTAAGTGCAGCCTGGTAATCAGACTTCCTCCCATAATTTATCTAAACTAATATTTTGTTATGAGTTTGTTTAATTATTTTTTTAATTTAACTCTGTTAAGCTACGGTCCAAAATATTAATCAAAATATTATTAAACGCAGAAACAATTACTTTACGCCAATCGTATAGGCCGGAAGGAAACTAATTTAATATTTGTGAAGGAAAAATTATTTTACAGCTTTAAAACTAAGGGCAAATAAATTAAACTTATAAATAAATATTTGTGATATAAAGAAGCATTTAAAATTTACCACGGAATGGTTGTCCAAAATCGTTGAATGCAGGTGAGGAAAGACTAATACCCATGGGATGACTAAATGCCCATGGGGAGCATTTTTGGTATGATGGATTTGGCATTTCCCAGTTGTCGGATGAATTCTGCAAAATACATTGAAATCTTGGAGGAGAAATTGTTGCCATTTTTAGAATGTTACACCAACGAAGGACTGATTTTCCAACAAGATAACGCGTCAGTTCATAAAAGCAGATATACGCAAGATTGGTTTTCCTGACCAAAACCCAATTGAGAATATTTTGGAAATATTTTCAGGAAAATCGTCAATACCAAACAGTTTTTGACCTGAAAGAAGCAGTTACCAATGAAGAACTGCGAACTAATTTGATTGACAGTATGACGGACGGAGTTTTTAAGCTTATGCAAGACAAAGGAGGACCAACTAATTTGTAACTTTTTTTATTTAATGGTAAAAATTATATTTTAGTTAGTTTTCAAAAGATGCATCTATAGTTATGAAATATTAATATTTCTTTAAATTACCAACTACACCAACATCTTAAAAGTAAATGAATTATCTGTTTTTGAATTGCTTGTGTTTTCAATTATTTAATAATATATTATAATTATATAGGAAAATAAAAAGTTTTTTCGAGATCGAGGCCAATTATTTGTAAAAAATGTATATATTATTTATTAAATTATTTCTTCCAATATTTCAATATTCTTCGAATATCATTATCAAGGAATGAGTTACAATTATATTTTTAAGAGACGTATTATTGTCCCCACATTCAATAATGAACTTCATTATTATGAATGAACTTTTAACATTATAATGACCTGAAATACACAGTTTTAGATGTTAGAATTTAGTTTTTTTACAGTACCAAAAACATGCCAACACCTCAATACTCGGACCTGAACCCTATAGAAGTCCAAGAAATGTTTAATTCTTTTCTTTACGTCATGTTTTACATAAATATCTTCACAACCGAGGGCAATTAGAAAATTATTATTACTAATAATAATTGGAATGAGTATGTTATAAATCTTTTTAACAAAATAAATAAAAAATTTCATCATAAATAAAAAAAGAATACCAAAAATTTCAACAAATTAACAGGAATTAAAAAAGCAAATACAAATGATCTTCAAATTATGGTAAAAATTAATAAAATACAACTAAATATAAATTAATATTTTTAAAGCTTTTAGGGTTTTCTATTCTACATAATAATAAATACGAGGGCGGTTCGGAGACTTTTTAGCCTAGCACAGAAAGAGAATTGTTAGTTTTTCAAAAATATTTTTATTTTTCAATATAATCTCCTGTCCAATTCTTATCTAGCAATTCTATCCCTTGATTAAAATAGTTTTTCTCAAGGCCTTTAAAATAGTGGTTTACAACTGTAATTGCAAATTCATTTGAGGTAAAACGCTTGATAGCTGGGATTTTTTAGATTTGGGAACAGGTAAAAGTCACTGGGAGCTAAATCAGGAGAAAAAGGTGGGTGGTCAAGCAACTCGTACTTATATTCGTTGTAAATTCGTTTAGCCATTGTTAAAACACTCTTGGACGCTGCTGTGTTGTCTTGCTAAAAAATTATTTTTTTGTGTTGTAAAAAGAACGTTTTTGTCAAATGTTTACATTGAATTGATCCAAAATGCTGCAATAGTACTCTGAATTTAGAATTTACCCTTTTGCAGATAGTACAGTACAGTAAGTTTGAAGTCCCAAAAAACCTTTGCCATAATCTTACCAGCCGATTGAAATGCTTTTGCCTCCCTTGGGACACTTCCTCCAGCTTCAGGCCATTGCTTGGATTGTACTTTTGTATCGGGAGTATAGTGGTGGATCCATGTCTCATCAACAACGATCCAAACAAGCTTAAGCAATTTTCGCTCTTATGCGTTTTTGGTCGACTGTTAACAAATGCGGCACCCATCTTGCAAAAAGCTTTTTCATCTGTAGTTCTTCATGCAAAATTAAATGGACTCGATCATTTGAGATGCCCATTATATTAGCTATTTCACGCACTTGCATTCGTCATTTAATTCCATATCATATATCACTTTGGCTACAATTTCTGTTGTCGGTGCTGTTTTTGGACGTGGTTCATCTACGACCACGTTTATATTCAGCAACCCAAGTTTTTATTGTTGCATATGAAGGAGCACTTTCACCTAACACATTCATCATATCATTATGAATTTCTTGTCCCGTTAAACCTTTTTTATTTAAATATTTAATGACACCACGAATTTCTAATTTTTCCATTGTAAAAAATCGCGGATGCGTCTTTTTTCAACACCTGTTTCTATATGAAGGAATTGCCAGATCGAAAATAAATTTAACATGTGTTCACAGATGGAAGTTTCCAAACACTTATTTTCTGTTTATACCGCGCTATCTGTTCTAGGCTAAGAAATTTCCGAATCGCCCTCGTAATTCTACATAATAATTTATAATAGATATATTTGGTTTTTACAATCTTCTGTCTCACTGAAAAACATATTTCTTCTAAAAATTAATAGGAAAAATAATATTCCGATGCACTGTACGTGAGTAAATCAATTTCGGTATCAATTCATTAAATGGCAAATAGTCAAGAAGAATATTTTTCAATTTACAAACATTCTTCCACAACTGATGTGAGGGCAAGAAAATATGCTTAATATGCTTTCAAATACCATTTCTTCTCTAGTAAAATATTCATATTTAGAAGAGTTGGGTTCCGTTTCAACAAGTTCCTCATTATCTTATGATCATAAAAATACAGTCACAATCTCAAAAATTAAAAGAATTTTACTTAAGCTAATTCCGAAGGTGGATTAGCATATTTATCGATCAGTAAATTATAACAATTATAAAGAAAGTTAATTTGTTTGTGTCAGTTAAATGAAAATAAATATGATTATACCCTGTAGGATTTCTATGAACTAGTTGAAAATAAAGTTGACTATTGGCTCACTCATAACTGGTGTATGAATAAAAAAATGTTTACAATTATAGTAAAAAAGAAAACATTGAAATAATTTTCAATAAATTTGTGAAAATATAATAAAATAAAAATTAAAATAATTTTTAAATATTTTCTGTATTAATATTAAATTGTATAATATTTAACATTAAAATCGGGAAATTTTGTGTGTTAATTAACCCCCTGGCCCACGATGTCGAACGATAACGTTCGCTTAGGTAAGACACAAACTTGATTGTGGAATAAACAAACTTGATTGAGTAAAAAATAGATACGATAAAAAGTTTGTGTCTTAAGTCTTATCGAAGCGAACGTTATCGTTCGACATCGTGGACCTGGGAGTTAATAATTGCATCAAATATTGATGGTGTACATGGCAAAGTTTCATTCTAAAATTTGAAAAAAATCTATGATGCTTTAATGGGTAAATAAAACATATGTATGTATATTTTTTTATTTGCATTCATCATAATTTTTTGTATCATTTGACAGATTCAATTCGTGCCAACGGAGAAGAAAATACCGAAAAATAGATGAGATATGCTCTCAAATTGTTAAAAAAAACGTCACTTTCAAGCTAAATATGTATATGCGTAGGTAAAAAGAAGGAGGATTTAGCAGATAACAATAATTAGCATTAATTAATAGAATTATATACTTTTGTATTTTACAATGTAAAATAGATCTAAGACTTTTATATTATTTAATAATAAACTCATTTTCAAATTAGCAAACAAATGCATTTTTAAGGGTTTGCGATATTAAGAAAATCAATTATAAGTTAGTCAATTCACAGCTAACTTATAGTGCACTTTTATGTATGCACCAGAAGCTAACTCATAATGAAGTAACTTCTGAAAATTATGTATAGTAATTGAGTACTGACTCGTTTCTAGGACATTGCATAGTAAAACTGATTAGTATTTTACAAATAAAATGGTTAGCTTTTGAGTCACCTCTGACTGATTTGTGGTTAATCATGAGTTAGTTATAAGTTAACTCAAAATCCGACTGGGTATATATATATGTATGTATGCATGTATAAAAACCGTAAAATACTTTAAAAAAATAATAAAATATTTTCAAAAAAATATGCATTATTTTAAATTGTTTATTGCTTATGTTTTAATTGATTTTCACACACATTTGTTTCGAGCAACATATTATAATTTTTTTTTTCAAATAAAAAATCTATTTTGAAATATGTTCCGTAGTAAATTTTTCACATGGCTGATTTTATTACAACTTTATTTTTAATAATTTCTCTTATTTTGAAAGACATGATTTCATGTCAATTTAATTGTCCAGACAATTTCATTTCGCGTGAACAATTTGACGTTTTGTTATGATTGCGACATTCCTACGGTTGTCAGTTGTAAAAACTTTAAGTGAAACATGGCAATAAAAGAGGCGTGCAATGCAAGCAGTGGTTCTAAAATGTTCTTTAATTAGGTGGAAACTTATAAATATTTTTGATTTAATTTAATAGTATAGCTCTGTATCTAAAATTGTATAATGTACAATGTGCGTATAATGTGGGATATATTCTAAAGATTATACAATGGAAACTCTTTCCTGAAACCATCATGTATATAATTAGGTTCGTAGTCTAGTGGTTCTTACAAAACATTACGGGGAAGTATGTTCTTTAACCATAGCGTCCTAATAAAAAGGAAGGAATGAAATGTTGCCGCAATTTAACTTATCCGCAACATATGTGATGATAACATGATTATTTAGAGACCACCTACGTCGATGTATGTATAAAATAAAAAAGACAATTGTTCTGTGATGTAGGTCAGTGAACTTGAATACAATTAAATTTACACCGACATGAATATAAAAGACTCCAAAATGATACTCAGAATATTTGATTGTATTACACACATCCTACATATAAAGCGACACCTACAAAAAGTATTTAAATCGTTAAATCCGTAGACAGCAAATAAAAAATAAAAGTTCTTTAAATGATCAATGATCAGGGCACTCACACAAAACAACACAAATCTGACTATAAATCTGATAAAATGATCAAGAAGATAAAACAATTGTGATTGAGATTTATTAGATAAATACTCTTATACATATAAGAAACATTTAAAGGGGTATGTATGAACGGCTAAGTAAGTAACATAAATGTTCTTTATTTAAATGAAACAAAAAAAAAAAAAAACGACAATGAGCAATGAAATAACAAGTGATGTGAACAAAATATTCCAAAATGCATTCAAGAAGGTGTTCAATAAGAAAAGAAGTGTTTTAATAACAATAACGTGAGACATTGATCATAAGGCGGGTCACTTTTGGCGACATACGAGGGCCGTAAGATATTTTTACTCACACATATTTGCTTTAAATCCATAAAAGTTTTAAGCATATTTTACATATCTTTTGAAAGTATTAAAACTTCATTGACCATCCTCCTGCTTTCACTATAAATCTTAAAACGGCATTTAAAACAAAAAAAAAAAAACAACCCACCAAAGTATAAAGTCAAGTGCGTTTTGTTTTTTTTTTTTGGAACTCGAACACAATGGAATTTTAGGTACCAATCGGCGGTGATGATGATGACCTCAATGGTGGTGGGGATGATAAAGATGATGACGATCTCAATTGATTATGCAGTGATTTATTTTTATTGGCTCACATTCTCATTGATTACAATCAACTCAAAAGACCAAAAATAAAAACGAAAAAAATATATAAATCAATAATAATGATCACATGATATATGGAGTGGCGTTTATTTTTAAATTTATATTGAATTTTGGTTTGTCTTTCATTTTAAGAATAATTTAGTTGTGCGAAATTTAAGGCAATTTAAACAAATGTTTTGGATATTGACCCGAAGTAATTAATATTCAACCAATACTTGCTATGTATTTTCGAGAACATCTTCTATTGGCAAATTTAATGCCAATTATGATTTATGTAAATTTTCACTAGAAGAATCAAGGTCACTATTTGTCTAATGTACAAGAAAATTAAGGCTGTGCCAAATCCTATATACCCAGCACCAATTAATTTGTGTTAAATTTTGTATCGATAACGAAATTTATACGAGTTTTTTATTTTGCAGATTCCGCACACGTAATATTTATGTACCATAGAGAAAAATTCCGGGAAGACATTTGTATGGTGTCTATGAGAAATCGTCGACCGTTCTTACAATTTACATAAAAACCAAGTGTGTAAAATTTCATGATATTGTCTGCATTATATTTGAAGAATAATAAAAAAAATATCGGAAAAATATCGAGGTCGTCTAAAACTTTAGTCTATAATTTGGAACCTACTGAATCGATTTTTCTCATTTCAATACCAAAAAACATTTCTGTGAAACAAAGAATATTTTCAAAAATTTAATTGTTTGAAGTTGTTTTTTTCAAAGCTCATCGTGCCTTTAATTTTATTAGGACCCAGAATATATATAATCTTTTTGGTTGTACTACCAATTGATGAATGCTCTCTAGGAACCATCAATCAATTTTTTGAAAATCGATAGTATCGATAATCTCAATAATACGATTACTTCAAATTTGCATATTGAATTTTTCTCAAAAAGGGAAAACTAAGAAGAGAAGACAACAAACAGATTGGCTACACTACGATTATGTACTTATTATGGCGAGTCACTAAAAGACCTATCTTTTATAATCCCCCCTTGCGAAATTTAAGTGGTGGTTGAGCAAGAAATGACACTGAAATAGGAAAACTACTTGTTAATCATTAAAAAAAAGTATTTACTCTAAACACATCAAATAAAACAATTGACTTGACATCAGTCAGAGACACACCATTTAGGAGTAGCTGTACTCATGCGTTTTGAGATTCGAGAGATCGAAAACGCTATTGTTGATTTAAATTCTAAGTAAGCACCCTATGGAGGTGCAATACCCCTGACAGCAATACAAAATATTATTCTTATTTCTAACGCTATATTACGTCTTCAAAATATTCTCGAGAATGGAACGTATCACTGGGGTTGCCGTGATTCCTAACCCGGGAAAAGATCTAACAAAAGTGGAATCATATAGACCCATCATTGTCGAATATAAAGTTATAGCCGAGTTTTATTGAAAACAATTATATTCCGAATCATCAGTAGAGATTTAGAAGAAAGCAAATTACTATCGAACAAACCCATAGACTGGTAAATATTATAAAAAAAAACATTTTAAGAAAAAAAAATATTGTTCGGCTCTTTTTATCGACATTTCTCAAGCGTTTGATAAAGTCTGGCATGATGGTCTAATATACCAGTTGAAACTAAATTTACCCGTAATCACACTTAAGCTATTGGAAAGCTACTTAACTGGTCAAACATTTAAGCTTAAAGAAAGATATTTTTAAGCTCTGTACACCGTATTGAAGCAGGAGTACCTCAAGGAAGTATCCTGGAATGTATACTCGATATATACATCTGATATGCCAACAAACAATCATACTTACACATCTACATTTGCTGATGATACTGCTATTCAAAGCATTCATGAACACATTCTCCCCTATTTATATCTATAATCAAGCAAAAACACAATAATCCGAAGTTAAATACCTCGATATACACCTTGATCGTCGCCATTACATGGAACTTCCATATAGATGCAAAATGGACTCAAATGAATTTGAAATGAATCCAAATTAATTGGCTCATTAGCCGAAACTCTAAGCTTAGTTTAGATTGCAAACTCTTACCTAACAACTCAATCATAAAACCTATATAATGTTATGGAATACAGCTATGAGGAACAGCTTCGCTTCAAATGTAGACAGAATTCAAAAAAGGAAGAACAAATAAAATAAACAACGGTCAAACAATTTTCGTCCGGCAATGGCTGGACTAATAACTGAAAATTTTTAGATATAAGATTTGAAATACTTATTGTTAGTTCGTTTTTAATGACTATACAATAAATAAATATAAGTAAAAAAAATACAGAAAGAAAACTGAGAAATGTCCTTCAGTTTGAAGAGGATCGCATAAAGTTTGACGACACATACTAAATACATCAATTCATCCCATGGAAGGGTTTGGATCACTATTTAGCCATCGACGTAGGAACCAGATCCTTTAAGAAAAACTAACGGGAATTGGGTACGAAGTGTTGCGGAAGAAGCCACATTATCTGAGTATTTAAGTAAGTTTTTTATAACGAAAGAATTTCGAGTTGGAAGAAAGCTGTCCAAATCGCTATTAGTCCAGGGTTATTAAAAACAATTTAGATTGTTGTGGTAGGCTTATTTAGTAAGTTGCCATGATGAGGACGAGAAGGGATCCTCTGTATTTATTATATTTTCTTGGAGATCTATAGAAGCATAAATATATAGTACATATTTTTACGTTTTTACCTTTTAAAAACGGTGGTTTATTTCCTTTAATTAAATTGGATTCTTATTGATTGCAAAATAAAAGCGTCAAGTAGTTTGAAGAAAATATATAAATGTAAGATTTTATTTATTTAAATGTACACAAAAACAATTAAAAGTGTACACTCTGTCTTTTTACACACTTATATTACGGTTTAAGAACACACTTAAAGTTTTAGAACTCTTTGATATTTACACAACAATGACTAACGATAAACTGATGTTCTTGATTGGCCCTGTCAGTCTAATTATAAAACAAACATAATTTCTGGAAGGTTCGGGTCTAAGGTACTAGAATGTTCATGACGGCAAGTCTAGAATGTTCGTGTCTAGAATATTCAGCCAAAGTCGTTACAACTCAATATTGCCATATTGCTCAGCTATGTTTATAACAGGGTGTTCTCAATAAATTAAAATTTCTACAAATGCTAAACAAGTTGTATGTCGATAAACACGCCACCTGTTGATAAAGATGTTGTATTTAGTAAACATGATTTATGTTGATACTGACCGTTAAATTTAAATTGAAATACAATTTCGTAACAATATTAATTCTCTGAGTAATAGTAAATTTATTTCCCACAAAATCAGTGTCGCTAACTGCATGTATTCCTTTATTTTTGCACGGAAGCCCACTGCTTATGGTTGCGTTTATTTATATATAGCATTATTAAACGGTAATGGCGCGTAGTTAGAATCAAAGTCATGTGGCCTATCGAATAATAAAATAAATGACAAATGTTATTTGAATAATTTTGGCACCTTCCCACAAGAAGCATGACATTTGCAAATGAATTATTATATAATAACAGTTAAATTGACAAGGAGTTATTTTAAATTGCCCAATTATAAACTGTGAGAAATGGAAATATTTTTAAAACCCAAACACACTGACAGAAATGCACTTAAAGTGCAATTAACTCTTAACAATAAATGTATTCTGAAAATATATGTATGTACATATTCATACACAGTTTTCAGATTTGTTACTATTTTTCCGTTGAGTGCATTTTAACAATCGTCATCATATTTATGCTGAAATTAAAATGCATAAAGCGTTAAATATTGGTGGTAATGACTGCTACTTTTTTAACCAAAGTCCACTCTTTAGTTTTTATTTTTTGCTACTGTGTCTTGTGGTTGAGGAACTTCAACATAAAATTATGACAAACATTTGTCATTTCTTTGTTTAATGTGGGAGCAAAGAAATCCCCATCAACAGTGGCCAAGTAAAAAACTCAAGTGTTAATATTAAATAAAATATAAATTTCAAAGTTAAAGTCATAATCAAATTGGCCATTATTATTGCCATAAATATCGTGTTGAATTGACAATTAAATAATTTGTAAATCACGTTCTTAACATGATTATAATGCATTATATAAAATAAATTACAAATACAAATAAATATAAAATTCCTTTATATGGATGTAAGAAAGAGAGAAATAAAAAGTGCAGGTAAATAATAATATAATTGATAAGTAAGCATTGTTCTAAATGTAAAATATACTTGTTATAAATATGATATTTTTCTATGGTAGCCAACAAAACATGGACCTGATTTCATTTAGCAGCTCCTGGTTGGTCTGTCAGTGTTTGAAGTGTAACACGTTTTATTACAATGACCATAAATTATCATCTTATCTTAATTTTATGTATCTTCCCATAATAATATTTATTTACTCTTTTATTTTCTATTCTTTGAAATAATATAAATTCAAAATAGATTGATTGTCCCATTAGCGCTAATTAATGTAAGTATTTTTATTTTTCATTATTTACAACTGCAGGCTAAAGCGTTAAAATCAATTTGTTAATAACGCTACATTTGGGAGGACCGTATAGATTGCTGGAGTAAACGTTTGTATGTTTAGACATATATTTTTATTTATTTAAACTAAAACCAACATTATGTTACAAATTTTTAATTCGTTACAAAATTACTGTTTTTGCCTTGAAAATAAGGAGAAAAAGCGTCCGGTATTTAAAAATATTATTGTATGTCTGACTTCTGTATAAGATAAGATATCATGGACGAAATTAGAGATGAAAAGTCTGTTAAATTTGTTATTAATACGATTTAAATCCAACCGTTATTATTGATTCAAATTAAATTTCGATAGCAAAGGTAGCGGCATGGCCATTTTTCGGATATGAATAAAGTTTCATATATATCTTTATTTCAATTAAAATATTGTTGCGTTTTTACCTTTTAAAAACGGTGGTTTATTTCTTTTAAATAAACCGGATTCTTATTAATTGTAAAATAAAAGCGTCAAATAGTTTAAAGACAATATAACGAATCTTTATTTATTCAAATGCACACAAAAACAATTTTGAATAAACACTCTCAGCCATATTCATAAAAAAATCTTGATATAGGTTTAAAGTACAAATTAGTTAACAAACACTTTAAGCTTAACAAACCTTTGGTAAAAATTCGTATTCATAAACAGTGCATTAACTAATAAACGTTTCAACGAATTTTTAAGCTGTAGGGTGGCATCACTATTATCTGCATATGTCAGTTAAATATTATTGATGCATAAAAACGATTATCAACACATACCCGTAATCATCTCTTAAAAATCATTTTTACTATTTTTATAAAAAAATACATTTTAGTAAAATAAATAATATATCATAATCTGTTTGTCTACTAAAAAAAACTAATTTCCCTAATATTTCTAGTTAGTCTATTTATACAGCAATCATACTTTCTGGAAGATTCGGACTGCAAGTCTAGAATGTTCGTGTCTAGAATATATAGCCAAGGGCGTTTAAATTTAATGTTGCCATATTGCTCAGCTATGTTTATAACAGGGTGTTCTTAATAAATTTAAACTTCTACAAATGCTAAACAAGTTGTATGTCGATAAACACGCCACCTGTTGATAAAGATGTTGTATGTAGATAAACATGTTGTACATTGTTACCGACCGTTAAATTTAAATTGAATTATATTATATATTTTAAATATGTATATGTACTTAATGAAAGTCGCATGAGGAATACAATTTTCGCAGACTAATGGAAAAAGTACGAAAATTGAATTGGCAAGTTCAAAAGAGAATTAAACACATACTGGTCAGCTAAACAGGACTTACAGAATGATATCCCAGCGAAAACATATGTGACTCCTTATTAAAAAGATTTATGAACATGAATGACAGTGTTTGACGTTGAATTAATCTAGAAATTTTATTTAGAAATGATTCAAACGCTCCAAAACAATGAACAATAATAATAGAAAATATTAAAAAAAAGGAAGAAAAAAGTTTTGCAATGTTCGGCTTTTCAGTTTTATGTTGTAATTAGGGGTTATATTACTGGTAAACGGTTAACCGGTTTTCCGGTTTTACCGGTCGTATTGATTACCGAATTTACCGGTAAATTTAAAAGAAAAATACCGGCAATTTCGGTAATTGTTGATAAATATTTCATTCCAATTGAAGTTAAATTTAAATATAAAATGTTATATTTTTTATTATTAGGTTAAAACAACATAAACCTTCATTGATACAAACTATTGTGACGCTTCGTTCTATATTGAACATGAGAAATGAATGTAACTCGACAAATGATTCAAACGAGTCTTCTGATGATGTAGAAGAAATCCCTGAATCAACCCAGTTAACAATGAAAGACAGGCTACAATTGGCCATTAAAAATCAAAATAAAATAAAATTGAATAAAATTTCCAACGTAACCAATACCACGATTTTAACAAAAGTAATAACAAAAGAAATCGCACTCCTTGAAAAAGAACAAAAGCGTGGAAAGTATCTGACGATAGCGTTCAACCACCTCTTGACAGTAAAGCCGACGAGTGTGGAATCAGAAAGAGCTTTTTCTGCAGCAGGGTTAATTTGCACAAAAATTAGAACCAGCCTTAATGACAATACAATTGACACCATTTGCCTATTGCGAGCATATTTTAATACACACGCAGATCTATTCAAAAATTAAAATTTTCTCTTAATGATATAATATATTTTAACATTCTTATTTTGTTTTATTAATGAATTACATTTATTTTAAATAACTTTGTTGAACAATGCATTAAACGTTTTATTACTTTAATATATAACAATATATATTTCTCTTTACACAATTTTAAGCTTTTATTTTACTCGTTACTGATAAACTTAAAATTAAACAGAATTACCGGTAAATTACCGATAAACCGGTTTTTAAATAAAAAATTTACCGTTTACCGGTAAAAGCAAATTTCGGTAATTTTATATGCCTTAATAGCACCTACATAATTGTGAAGAAAATTTTAGAATTAGTTCATTGTTGGCCACCTTAGGGTACTATGCATGTAATGTACATACCTATGTATGTTTGAATAATGTATTAGAGGTAGTGGTAGTAAAAGTGTCAACCTTTAAATAAAATTAAATTAAATGCAAGCTGTTCTTTTAAGCGATTTATGAATAGCGTATTTAAATAAAATTATTATTGTTATTAAAAGGCAAGTCAGTTTATGTTTATCTAATATTTATAATTAATAATTCGATAAGAGGAAATAATGTCTTATAAAGGAGCTAAAAATTTCAAGACAATTCTGACAAATTGTTGACATTAATAAAGCATTTGTGGAAACGAGTTCTTAAGTATTTACATAATAAAATATGCATACAGTTAATAAAATAATTAATAATAACTCAAAAAGGAGGGGCTGTTTTTTTACTGTTATTCTTTGGGATAAATAACATAATAATAAATTAGAGTAGATTCAATAAATGCATATATGTAGTACATATCGTCTGAAATTGTTTTCATGGCATCTGAAATCTTATTGAAATTTCAAGTTTCAGAAAAAGTTTAGAGTAATGATTATTAGCCCAAAATTTATGAAGCGATAAGACCGAACTTTTCTTTTTAAATATGTTCAGTAGACTTGTCCATTGTTATACCACATTATTAATATACAAAAGTACGTTGTAGTTCGTAAAAATCGCAACTTTTAGGACGAAACTAACTATGGAGATGTGACCAATTTAGTCATATCCATGATTAGTAGAGCCGAATTAGACGTATTTGATAAAAATATAAAGATGAACTGTTTAGTGACAGTTTAATTAAAACCATTTCACTAGGCCTGTAACTGCAAGTATGCAACATCGACAAAATATTGAAATGAATGCTGTAAAGAGGCCCTTCACCTTTATTGTGGATGCATAATTATGTCGATAAACTCGCCATCTGTTGATGAATTTGTTCGTAACAATATTAATACACTTTGTTTAATCAACGCCATCTGTTGATGAAATAATTCGTCACAATATTAATACACTTAGTTTTTTTGATGAAATTTTCAGAAGTTGTCTCGGATTTTTGCTCATATCTCCGTTTTTTATGGACGGATTTTGCTGATTTTATATAGCAAACTTCTCGAAAGCATGTCTGACAGAATTATTGAAGATTTGGGTCCCGACGATATCGGAAGACTTCAGAAAATTGATTTCAACAGACAGAAAGACGGACATGGCTTAATAGACTCCGCTATCTATAAGGATCCAGAATATATATGGTGAATTTCACGTCAAGTGACCCAATTTTAAAAATCGATGTCTTCCGATTTGGATGAAATTTGCACCAAGGTTAGTACTATTGGATAGTAGGCCAGACACAGCTCTATCAGTCCAGAAGTGCCGGAGTTAGAGGCGGTCAAAGTTGGACATTTTGGTCATACAGGGGTTTTTTTTAAAATGAGTGTAACTTTTTACCTATTGGTCGTAACAAAAATTGTCCAAAGGACTTTAGATAGCTATTTCATCAATAATTCCAAATATATTTGCTTTTAATTTAAACAAATTTTTTTTAAATTTTTTTTTTAAATTATTTTTTTTTTATAAAATTTTTTATTCGAAGGTTTACTTCTAGTTAAACACACAAATTATTATTATTATTTTTTTTTTAATTTTTTTTCCAATTTGGACCCTTTTTTTCTCAAAAGAAAGCTTATACAATTTACTTTAAGACCTTTATAATCGCTTAATGGGATGCGAGTACGATATCTATCAAAAAAATTATTTTTTAACTCAAGAATAGGATTTTTCAATATTTGGCACATGTATCAATTTTATAGACGCTCTCTCTATTGATTTTTATTACTCTTAGAAGTTACCAAGGTGAGCAAAATAATGGTTGACGATATGCAGGAATAATTGCAAAACTATTCGTGTTTGCTATTGTAATCATGATTTGTTGACATTCTTTTGAAATGCAATTTTGAATGTGTATGAAACGCCTCTGAGAGAAGGTATAATGGACTAAGTATCGAATGTTTTAGAATGTGTAAACAGGTCTTCTTCAAGGCCTGCAAATGAAAGCACTTGCAAATTTTCCCGCTGGGTTGTATTATCTACACAAATACGTCATATGAATAGATCCAATGTAATTTAAATGTGATTTTAGATCCTCTATTTTATTTTTAATGTTTATAGATTTGAATTTTTGAAACTCGATGCAACTCGTGCGCCTATCGCATTAAGCATTAAAACAATATTTTCTAAGCATCATTTATTAACGCCTCCTTGTGCATTCTACCAGAATGAATTTTCATTAAACTGACACATTTTTGCATTAGAACATTTACAGTTTAACATAGTTTTAAATGAATGTTAAGCTATTTATCATCATCAGAAGGTGGAGGATTAACACCGTTACTTTGGCCCAAAAATGTTTTAGAATCCAGCCTAATGCTTTGCCAGAACAAAGAATATCGCGTACAAAAAAAAAAAAAAAGAAAGAACAACAAATATTTATTATCTTGATTTGATTGATGTTGCCACCTTAGTGTACATGATGCAACATATTATTGCTACGAATGCAGATCATGACTTATTTCACTCAAATCTGCTTGTATCATATCACCATATACGAGTGACTATCTTATCTCATGACATGAACTGAACAAGAAAAATCAATTTAAATTGACTAGAAAAAAGCAACAGTACAAGACTACACAAAATTATTAAACTCAAGGATTGAACTAGTTTTATATTAGTGTGTTCATTTTCTTATTTTGTAATACCCCTGATGTTTATAAGATGACATTTTCTAAATCCCATCGTCAATTGAAATTCTTAAAAGAAGAAATTTTGTCTTCAAATACTCTACTTAACTCAAATGGCCGTTATTGAATGCAATCTCATGTTCTTTACTTGCATACGATCAGAAATATTTAGTGAAGTGTAATAAATGTTTGTTTTTTTTTAAAAACAAAATTGTAAGGATTAATTTTGACAACACTCTGTTGTAATTGTCAAATGCAACATGTAGGATGGAGTTAAAAATATGCATTTGTTAAATTGAAAAGAGTTCAAGATGCTTTGGACGATGACGACGGTGGTGATGCTGATGATGATGAAATACATAGAAAACATGATGTATTTATGTACAAGTAGGTGCAGATACATATTCAGGAACAACAGACACACTCTAAATATGTATTCACATTGGTATGACATTTTGTAATCTGTTGTGTTAATGTGTCGTCTAATACAAACAGCAAACATACATTTACAAGTACAGATATTTAAATGTAACAACATCATGCATCATCTTTCTTATCGTCAGCATCATCGGTATCAACATCATCACAACAGGGATAGTACCTACACTCAACGAAAAAAAATTTGCGCTAACAATATTTATCTATAAGAAAATGTAAATTAATCGACTGAAATATTAAGAAAACACTATTGCTTCTAATTTGACACTTTCTATCATTTTCACTATTTTATGTAAAAAACCAAACCAGTACTTTTCTATTTGTTATTCGATATAAGCATGTCAACTTAAGGGGTTGATGTCACAACAATCTTCATTTATTTCTTTTTATTATAAGCAATCGTTTCGGTTTTGGAACTCTGGGGATAAAAGAGTTCTAATTGAATATTATTTTTTTACCTAATAAACATTTGGCTTTCCATCCCTGCTTTAGTATATAAATCTTGAGATACAGAGAGAGATTCGTTTAATAAAGCTTAAGCTAGCAGAATATATATTTTAGGAAAGTTGAATATAAGTTCCGATTTACACGAAGCAATTCTTTAAACTTAGCTGATTACCTTTTAGACATCGGGGTGAGGGCAAGATAAGACAAGTACACACTCGATAGTACCAATCGGTAGTACCAATTCTTTTTACTCTCTTATTTGTATTACAAACATACATATGTGTGTATACTCTCAAATAAAAATACGAGTGATTTAAGCAATTATATTGTGTTGTGTAAACACCGAAGATATTTCAAGAAAAAAAATACTTTCAACAAAAATTGCTAGGTGTAAATTGAGACTAACGGGACTAAACTCGTACTAGAGAGAGAATTTGTTATGCAAGTTCGAGCTAGAGCTAGATTTCTTAGCTAGCTCTATCTAGCTTGAGATATCTTTATGCTTGGTTTTCACTATGTCAGTTTTGTTGTCAAATTGTCCAAATTGTTGGTAATTTCATACATAGTGAAAACCAAGCATTAGGAAAGCAAAAAATGAGAAATGCCTTTGGTAAAAGTCGAAAAATCTATCTTGAGCTCACTGTTGCCATATAATTTTTGCGTCAAAACTAGATATTGATAAAATTTATTAGAAAAAATATAATTCCATATGTAAGTAATAGACAATTGAATTTAATTTCAACTCACAACTGATGTTGTACATTATATGATGCAACTATTTGATTGTGAACACAATTTTAAGCAAATTCGTATGTTTAAGCCATCAAGGCTCCGTTCTTTCTCCCATTTTATTTCTTATCTTTATAAATGACCTTCTGTGCCAAACTTCAAACCCTATCTATTATTTTGCAGATGATAGCAGCATTTGCAATTCATACTCATTTAAACATAGACCAAACCCTTTGGAGATTGGGGAAATGAGACAAAATATGAATGATACACTGAGCCGAGATCTTGAGACAATCTCGGAATGGGGTTGTGCGAATAGAGTCGATTTTAACGCACGTAAGACTCAGTGTTGTCTATTAACGCACAAACTCACAACAGATCATATTGCTTCATCTGTTTTTATGGGCGGTGTAAATATTAAGAAATCAGACGCTCTTGACGTTTTAGGCATGAGAATCCAATGTGATGTCCGATGGACCAAACACATTTTTCAAGTGTCAAGTTCACTCCATCTGATCTTCTTACTACTTACACCACTTATATTCGACCGAAAATGGAATACAACTCTCATGTATGGGCCGGTGCTTCGAAGTCTATTTTGGAGTTACTCGACCGCGTACAGGAGAGGGCGAAGATCCTTATCGGTGACAGTAGGGTATCCAACTCTATTGATTCATTGGAGCATCGTCGCAATGTGGGTTGTGTTTCACTGTTCTATCGATACAATAATGGAATGTGTTCTACTGAAATCAGGGAATTTGTTCCTGAAACACGCAGTTTTTTACGTAATACATGTTCTTCAGTTAGGGCTTATCCATTTGTGGTCGACTGGACAGTGAATCGCACAACGCACTACAGGAAAATTCGTTCTTTACCCGTAATGTCCGTATGTGGAACAAACTACCAGCAGAAGTATACCCTGCTACTTTCAATATGGGAAAATTGAAGTCAAATGTTCACAAACACTACTCCTTCTATCCTTCCTTCCTAGTTCCAACACAATGCATTGCATAAGTAGGGGTCATCCCCTGAGTGCTGGTCCAAGGAAAAAAATACATAGACATAAACTTTTTGGCAAAACTTAAACTTTAATAGAACTTTAATAAAAATTTATAGTTTCGGGAATAAAAAGCTTGCACCGATATTTTCATTTAATAACGGTAAACCATTGATATTCTTTTGTTACATGTTGATAAACAGAAAAAAATAATAGTTTTATTGTTTTAATTCATTAACAATGTTAGCTAACGAAATCGTCACTTTGAGGGCAAAAATCGGCAAATATAATGTGACTTTTATAATTTTTATTACCAAAAATCAATTCTGGCAACACTGCTTGAGCTATTGATAGTTTTTATTAAGAAAGCTTGAGCTAGAAGGAGATTTATTTTGGGAAAGGTTTAATTATCGAGAGAATTTATTGAACTTCCTAGAGATCTCCTTTCACAAGTTCGAAAAAGTGAGAGAAAGCCTGAAATAGTTTTTGCAGGGATCAATTTTCTTTGAGTGTATTTCGTTCTCTAGCAAAGACTCTGACTTTGCATTTTAAGGAACGGATAAAAAAAATAACTTCAAGTGCACACAGCTCTCTTCCAGCAGTGCGTCCGTCTGTTCATTGGATTCTTTACAAACTAAGATTATTTTTTATATTTTACTTGCTGTTGATGACTGATTGACGACAAGATATTTGACAGCCGCTCTAATCATGGTTGTCACATCTGTTGTTTTGAAAGAGTATTCATTTGTTCGTCCGGACGTCTGTCCGTACGTGTGGATTTTGCTCCGTGTTGAGTTGAATAAATGTGCGTGCAGACTTTTATTAGATGCCACATTTTTCTAACTGTAAGTGTATGTAAAAATTTGTATATTGTATTTGTTGCTGTTGTCATTGTTGCATTTATTTTGTTAATGATACGATGCCTGTTTTCACCAGTTGAATGAATTTTCCATTCAATTCTCTATACAAGTGAGCTGAGTATTGATGTTGTCTTATGAAGTTGATACTCATACGCTCGTTCGTTCATTTATTGTTTTCCCCATGTTGCAAGTAAAACTAAACACCCTTTTCGATTCATTTCTTATATTTTTTGTTTTTTTCTTCTGTTCTCATAAACATTTTCATTAAAATATTGTCTTCTGTGCTACAATTGTTTTTGTTTATCTATGTAAATAATTAAAAACGATTTGTTGTACTAAATTTTCTAATGAAAAGCAGCGCAATTAAATCGCATCGAATGGATAACGAATGAATTGAGGCGCATACACTTTTGTTTTGGAAAATCTGCCTCTGGAAGGAGGGAGTTATCGTAAAATATTTATAGAAAAAAAAAATATACAATCTAAGCTGTAAATTGATATTGAGGTCATGCATCCATCATAATTTTAGTCACACAGGCAGACACATTTTCTAAGATTGTGTCATTGTTAAATGGAATTTTGACAGATGAGAATATAAACTTTTACTTTATTTAGTCTGACTTTAAAGAAGTCTTTAAGTTGTGTGACAGAAACTGGTTGATGTTTGTGAGGCATTCGGTCATATTTGCTATTTCTGTTCTGGCCGTCTTTTTTATGTAATTGTGAATGACATATTTTACTTAGAATATGACAGTTTAATATGTTGATAATTTAATTTAATGATACCAATTTTTTATGAACTGATTTGCTATAATTAGGCTGTTATTGTAATAAGAGTTTATTAGCGATCGACTCTCTGCAGCAAGCTTGAAGAAAATGTGTGTGAAAGCAACCCAAACGTTATGCCAAAACAAGCCATTTTTAACATTAAATACCATTAAATTTTATTCTCAAAGTCAAAAAGTCATCTAAATTTAAATGACTCAAATTGCGCCAAATTGACATGATAAATAATGGAGCTAACTAATTAAGTTGATGATTCTAAAAGCGGAAAATTATTTATGAACAAGAAATATACAGTGGCATTGAATTGAATGAAATTTAAATTGACTTTTACATACTACACATAATTCCTTCTATAATTTGCCCAAAATAGATTCAATAAAGTTTCGTCGAAAGTCATACATATAAACGATTGTAAAGTAGTTCATTCATATGCAAATACATATCTAACGATTACAATACATACTTATTTCTACGTTTTAAATATTTTAGCCATTAATCTTCGTTACTTGCATCTGTTTCAGTTTTGCAAAACATGTACGAGTAAATTCCAATGTAAATTTCCAATGTAGTTTGTTTTTTTTATTAAGTCCATTATTAATTACTGATCCTAATTAGCGTATTCAATAACAAAATACCTGCAACAAAATAAATAAGTACAACAAACAAATACAAATACTCCGTACATACATAATTAAATTATATGAAATTTTAAATTAATTATTCGCACGAATCCAAGTTAGAGGAAGTATTGCGCACAACAAGATCTTTCGTTTATTCGATCGTTCGTTCGTTCTTTGGCTGGTTCCACCTCATAACAATTGTTCTCACCGTTGACACTGAGCAAACAAATAAATAACTGAACAAACGAACAAGATCAACAATTTGAATTGGCGCCAGTCACAGTAATTTTTACAATAAATACAATGAACAACTTGAATAACTTGTTGAAATTAAATACAAATGACATTTGCTTACAACACAGAGTTTTTTGTTCGACTTTATTTTTATAATAGCGCAGATTCATAATCCGTATTGTAACCGAAGTTGCTGAGTGTTGTTGCTATTGTTGCCTTTATTACTGCTGCTGCTGTTGCTGGTGGTGTTGTTGTTGTTCCTGTCTTAAATTTTTATTTAGTGAACAATTTTGCACTTGCCACGTTAACTATGACTCGACAAGAACACAGCCAACCAACATTTGCATTGAAGACATTTTGAACAATTTGCCAGCGGTGCAATTTAAAATGTCAAAATGTCATTGTTATTGTTAGTGCTATTATTATTGGCGTCGGTGTTAGGGTTGAACGTTGCTATTGCCGTCAGCGTTACCGCCATTGTTGTGTTTGTTCATTGTACATTTCATGTTCAACATTTGGAGCAGTGTCTATGTCAGGGATTTTTCTTCTTTGTTGAACAGCCATTAACACCACCACTTTTATCATGCAAAATGCTACCATTACGTACTGGAAAAGTGGTCTTAACTTAATATATTTTCATAATAATATAGTCGTTACAGATAGAGAAATTATAGTTATAGTTGTAATAAAAATACTAATCATTAAATATTTAGAGAAGAGTTGTTGGTTCGTTAAAGTTTTACATAAATTGTTTAGAACACTGGTCCATTATCTCACGTTTGCTTACAAGAGGAGCAATATAAAAAATCTGTGGCATTGAGATATGTGTCTATTAAGGTTAGTTATTCCGACGTTATTCAATCTTCCAAGATCTTGGAAGCTGTAACAATAAAAAGTATTGCTTAGCGGTTCAGCATCATTCAATATTTTCGGCTCATGTATTTTTAATATATTATTACTGCATCTAACTCTGGATTCTGTGTTTGGCTGCATGCTCGGAAAGCCCTCAAAAATATGCTGACTAATTTTAACCACAAGTGCATTAAAATTCTTCTTTTAAAAATTTATAATGAATTGCTATATGGTTCAAACAGATCGAATAGCTAGTCTTTGAGTTTCAAGTCTTATTTACTGTATAATATAATGTTGGTCTTTACAATATTCTATGATGATTTAACTATGTTTGTCATTCTGTTCTAGACACGATAAGGCCTCGAGGAAAGTACCAACCTGTATTGAAAATGGGCAAAATAGGTGAAACCTTAGGTTTTCTATTTTCTTTAAATGTATTGTAGATAAATTTTGACCACGATCTTTTTATTATATAAGAACAAGTTCTGTTGAAAGGAATATATCCATGATTTCTCGTGACCGCAATACAAATTTCTTCCCGGAATAGGAATATGTAGTTTCATGTAAAAAGAAATCATAAAATTTTACCGTATCCCCCATATAAAGTCCATTTCTGAATATACCTTAAACGAGTAATTTTTTTCTTTTATTAATCTTTACATGTGACCGAATTAATTTTAAGTAAGTAATATTGGGAAAATTTATATTTATTTAAAATATTAAATAATGACCGTTATTTAAAATAGTATAAAAATATATATGTAGTTAAAGAGAAATCTTACAGTTTAGTTTTTTATTCCTATTACCAGTCGGCTGTAGCTGAATATCTTTACATGCAGGCACAAACACCGATTCTCAGCCGATTTGTAAATTCGGCCTGAAAAATTTTTGGTTTAAAATTTAAATTTTTTAGTATCATAAAAATTTTTGTCTAGCACTAAAAAAAAAAAATTAAATTCTACTAAATGTTACTCTTTCCAAATAATGCAACGAATAAGAAAATATTAAAATAATAGTTTTCTATTGTTAAACTTTGACTGTGTGCTTAAATATTCGAAATTTTCTGCACAATAATTTCTTTAGGTGTTGAGTGCATGCATTTTGTACGTAGTAAATAAATATTTGTCTCTACCTTCCTAGATTAATTAATTAAAGTATGCGAGATTAATCGAGTTAATAGTTCCAAGTGTCAGTTAGTGAAGGTTCACACTGGAGTGTGCGGAAAGAAGGAACGAATGCAAAAACAAAATATTTAAATAAAAAACTTTTAAAACGAATGTGTTGCGTGTTGGTTTTATATTGTTGCTTGTCACTTATTAGAAATTATGATTAGTTGCTAATTAATATTGATTATAATTTGTTTAGTTAATGCATGCGTTTAATTTGAAAAACAAAAGCTGAAAAAAACTTAATTAGAATAACAATTTATTAGTTGTTTTTTAAGACCTACCAGTTTTCACTGGCTCTGCTGCAACTGTGACTGCATATAGTATCTATGAACATACGAGGTCTGATTAAAAAATTACCGTTCTTTTGAACTTTTTCAAAAAGAATTTATTTATTCATCAATAACTTCAAAGCAATCCCCCACTTATGCCAGTGTTTTTCCAATCCCCGAAACACTTCTGAAACGGTTCATCGGTTTCTTCAGTTTTGGGAAGAGGAAAAAGTCAGCGGGAGACAAATCCGGTAAATACGATGGTTGAGGCATGATAACGGTTTTGTTTTTGGCCAAAAACTCACGCTCAAGCATCGATGTGTGAGCTGGTGTGTTATCATGGTACAAAATCTATGATTGTGACGAATTACTTCGTGCAAACGGCGCAAAACTGCAAGGTAGTATTCCTTATTGACCGTACGACCTTGTGGCAAGAATTCATGATGCATCATGCCATTGCAGTCGAAGAAAACAGTGAGCAACACCTTCACTTTTGACCCAACTTGACGTGCTTTTTTCGGTCTTGGCTCTTCTTTACGTTTCCATTGGGATGATTGGACTTTGGTTTCAATGTCATAGCCATACACACATGATTCGTCACCAGTTATGACCTTTTTGAGGAAATCTGAATCGTCGTTGACGATGTTCAACAGCTCCTGAGCGATGTCCATGCGATGTTGTTTTTGATCAAAATTTAGCAATTTTCGCTGCCGCACGTTTCATGCCTAAAACATCCGTAAAAATTGCTTGGCATGAGCCAACATCATCAACAACCTCTCTGATAGTGATTCAACAATTATCCAAAATCGTTTTCTTCACTGCTTCAATGTTTGCATCGGTTGTTGACGTGCTCGGACGTGCCAGGATGAACATCGTCATTGACATCTTCTCGGTCTTCCTTAAACCGTTTATACCACAATTGAATTTGTGTTCTGCTCATAACATACTCGCCAAACGCCATAGTCAACATTTTAAATGTCCTTTCGCATCTAATTTAATTTTTTACACAAAACTTAAAACAGTTTCTTTGATCCATTTTTTCGAATAGTAAAAAATCGAAGAGCACACCAGAACACGACTAACCTTTTTATCTGTCAAAAACAAACTGACAATCCAAAATGGCTGATATTACCAACATATATGTGGCGCCCTGTAATTACCAATTACCAAATATAACCAGTATTAAATAACGATGAAAAATTTACATCCGACATGCTGAGTAAAAAATGTAAAAATTGTCTCCATCTTTCTTTTTTCTTGTCGGCAGCCGAATGGTCACCAACGCAAATGAAATAATAGTAAAAATTAATAAATAAATTTTAAATTAAATATTTGTATTTTCTTTATTGGGTAAAACAAATAAAGTAAAACCCCAAATATATAACAGACATGTGTACCAACATAACAGAAAAAAAAATGCGAAAATCGAACATACGTAACTTACGAAATTTGAAAATAAAGGTTATTTTTTGATCAGACCTCGTACATAGTATACATACGAGTATGTACTCGTATATGCAAAGCTTGTGTTTAAGTAGCTATTTTTGTTTTTATCTACTTTGGGACTGGAGAAACCATTACATTAACAAGGGTTTTAAAACAGAGTTATTTGTCTATTTGTTTGTTTTAAATCAAATGCCGAAGAATGATTTATCGTAACTTACCGCACTGCATTAATTGCTAATTTATTGCAATATGTCTACAAGTTGTCACAATTTATTGCAATTTCCACCTTCTACCAACACCTCTATACGGTGGCACTCACAAACGCACACAGACACACACTCACACGATTTTAATTTGTGAAATTAATCGCTTAATCAATGAATAATTATCGTATTACAATTAAGCCACAATTCATTTAGAGTGGGCGCCATTTAAATTAGAGTATTCGATATGCTAATCAAGGTTAATTAATGCTGTCTAAGATGCGATAACAACAACTAGAGAAGCTGATATAATTGCCATAAGATCCTGAAATGACACTTTAAAACAAAATACGTCAACTGGTTGGTATCGTAGCAATCGATAAACGAAAATATTTATTCTAATTTATAACTACTTTTTGCCATTAAACAATTCAATGCAAAGCGATTTTGTGAGAATTTAGAGCAAAGTCAGGGAGAACTTTGTATATTAGAGAGTTTCGATCTTAAACTATGTAACATGAATTTAACAATTTTGAAACAGAGGTACAAACATCTTTAATTTAATATCAATTTCTCCTACTTCACCTTTACACTAATTCAAAAACGTATCACAGTTTAAATCAAATATTCAAAATTAATTTTGTAGTGGCATATATTTTTGTGAAAGTACAAATTTACCTCCTAAACTTTTTTAAACTTTCTTCAAAAAATTCTTAAAAGTTAAGAAATACATTTTTATTAACAATATTTATAAGAACAAAAGGCAAAAACAATTATATATACAGTTGCCCAAGAAAGTCTACATACAGCGCCAATATTTAAGTTTATTTTACAAATAAAACATATCTTTTTAAGTTTTATTTGGAAAATGCAAGTATTTGTTTAACTAAAATTTAAATACATTTTTTTAATAAAAAGTAAACTTAAATACCTTGCAAATAACGCAACTAGTCCACACATGCATGTAAAGACTAGACCAAAGAGGAGTAGGAGTACTCTAAAACTCCAAATATATGAAAAAAAGATAATCGATTTAACATTGCGATGTCCTAGGATTGGACCATATAACCCATCGGAGTAGTCCCAAAACTTCTCCATGCTTCTACTCCATGGAGTACTCACGAGTTTGTGCTTCGCACCTAGAATAAAATATCAAAAGCAACAACAACTCAATATGCAATCGTGTTAACACGAAACCATGTCGTTTAACTACAAACTCTTGTTTAACTATGACATGGTCCATGACTGCATTACATTGGATCATGTTGTAAGTAGTCCATTTTATCTAAAATGTATCACGTAGTCCGCCAACTCTTCCTTATATCTTTTATTGGACATATTTTTTTTTTTTATTTTTTTTTTGAGATTTTGTTTGATAAAAAATCAGCTGTTAATTTTGTATCTTGAAATAAGTAGTGTAAAATAAATTAAAAATATCATTCACGGTTGGTAGCATATATTTGCACAAATGAACAAGATTGTGAATAATGAAATGTTTTAAGAGTAATTATTTAATTAAAAATAAATTTGACCGGCAAATTTTCAAATATTTGAAAATATTTTTTTCACATCATTAAATTAAATTTGATTTTAAGCATAATTAAAAACACTATTCTACAATATATTCCAATTTGTATTAAATTTCATTATGCTTACGATAGCAAAGAATAAATTTGACATTGAAATCAATTAAGTTTGACAGGCTTTAGGCATATTAAAAGGGTAAAAATAACTCTGAACTTGATATTAGTTAATGGAAAGTGAAAATGCTACAAACAACTCAAGCTAAACTTAAAAATCTAAAGAAGACCAGCAAAATTCCCCAAAATGTCTGCAGGAAAACTCAATGTTGTCTTGTTGAAAAAACAACAGCAGCAACAACATAAACATGTGTATAAGTAAGTAGAATGCAACAAATGTTCAAATCAACTTCAATCTCTGACAGCAACAAACAATCTGATTCTTCTTTTAAGTGGCAAAGATCGTGTTACACATTTCGTACTTAGACAGACAATGCTCTTAAAATGATCATGATGAGACAAATAAGTTCAAGTTCACAATCACCCAAAGTGATATCACTAATGGAACGAACGTAAGTAGGCAATCATTATCTATTCATTAATGTTGTGGAAGTCAAAAGATCTTATAGAAGCTAATTAATGCTACAAAGCAGGCAGCACACGTGTAGAAAGGAAGAGCGGAGTGGAATTAAATAATAAAAAGGGGGTTTATGTCTGTCTAATGAACTACAATTGAATTCTGAGTTCATTCTAAATATTTGTTGTACAGTGGGTGGCCAAATTATTAGTTACACTATATAAATTAAGATTCAACCGCTTTTAATACGTATATAAATTTATTTCTTGTACCAGATGTTTTCGTATTTTAATTCTGGTAATACTGTTAAATATTTTGTGCAGTGTAAACAAGGATTGGTGACATTAGAGTGCAGTTGTAGATCATTATCTGTCATTCTGCTCTGAATTGTGAAATATGCAATTTTGATTAAATTGATTAAAGTCTGGCATCACGATGAAGAACTAAAAGAAAATGTTCAAAAATGCATTCAGAGCATGCCAAAAAGGGTGTAAGCTGTAATTGAAGCCAAAGAAGGTTTTACGAAATATTAAGATTTTTTTTTTTCAAAAAATTTTGTAATATTTCTTTTCCTCAAATATAATTTTTTAAAACAAAAGAATTTATTTTTAATTGAATTACAAACACTTAATTTACCTAAGAGAACAAATAAAAGGATAAATTTCCACTATATTAAAATGTTATACGGCTTCAAACTAAACAATTTTGCATGTGTAACTAATAATTTGGGCACCCACTGTAATTATTTTTGTGCTGACTTTTTAATTTATATTTAAATAGGCTCAAGAGATTTTGTATATTTTAAATAGATAAATTATGGTTTGTTTAAATATTATTGCAACGCTATAAATACCCACATTTTTGTATGAATGTGGAACCTTGGGCATCTTAAATATATTACAGCAGCATTGCCAGATTATTCTTTATTTGAAAATATATTATGAAATAGAGAGTCAATCGGCCCCACCCACGGCTTTAGTTTTTCATTTAGGTCGATCGTATATAGTTACGATCGATTTAATCACGCTCCACTTCTAACCCTCCTGCTTCATAAACGGCATACAATTCTCTTTCCTAAGAATAAAATCTACACTTGACAGAGCAAATTAAAACGGAGCTGCAAATTATGGTCCCAAAGGGAAAAACGAAAAATGGCCAAAATTGTTGGGCCACAATTCATTACGAATTTTAGTTCTATTTTTTTTTACGAAAAATCACCATAAAACCTAAACAGTTGCCACAAGGTTGAAATGAAAGGTGGCCCCAAATGTTGGGCTAATTTTTAATAGCGAAAAATTGTCCCAAATATGTAAATGAAATTTCACACCCACCATTTTTATACGCTACACCAAGTGGTGATTATATAAGTTTGTCATCTCGTGTTTAACACTTAGAAATATTCATCTGAGACCCAGCAAAGTATATATATTTTAGATCCTTATGAAATTCAAGGTCAATTGAGCTATGTCCGTCGGTCTGTCTGTGTAAAACACTCTTACGTCCACAATACGTATCCAAATACATGTTATTTATAGGAGAGACAACAAGCTGTGATGAAAATAGGAAGAATCGCTCCCTGATTTACTATAGCCTCCATACAAATTTCTTCCCGAATTATGGCTGTGGTAACTAAATGCCATTAAAATTGCAACATCAATATAAAATTCAACATAAATAAGTGTCATGTAAAAAGAAATCGCAAAACAAAATTTTCTTTAGTTCGGTTCAAGTTTGACCATAGAACCCATATAAAGTCCATTTCCAAAATTCTCTCAAATACGTACCATGTTAAAATTCGACACAAATAATCCTTAAAGACATGTAAATTGTTAAACAAAATTTGATGATGGTCGAACCAAATTGGTCATAGCTTCGATATATATCTTATAAATAACAGTACCAACTCAAAACATTACATACATACATACATATATAATTTACATATACGAGTACACACAAATCATAGTACAAAATTATGTGAATTTAAGTCCATATTTGATCATATCTCCAATTTAAGGTCCACTTACAAATTCACATTAATATTAAAATATTGTATATGCATAAAATTCTCTGTCCCTAAATTTAAAAAGATCGGCCTATGATTTGTCATATATATAATAACTTGCCGTAAAACTCATGTAAACAAAGTTATTGAGATAAAATTCTATCAAAATAAGCCTCAAATACGTAGAAATCGCGTTACTAAATACTGGATGGGTAATTGCTCCACGTCTACTATGCCACTCATGTAAAGAAAGTAACTTTTTTTTGCTTTAAATTAAATTCAATATTGTTTAAATCATCAGTTAAATGATGATAAGAATTGATAATTACAGCAATTATAAATGGTCAAAATTAGATAAAATTTCAAAGCATTTTTTTTTATTTATGAAGTATCTTCATTCTTAACTCTAAAAACCTGCTAAAGGTGGCTATACACTACGTGTATTTGCTTATGTATTTTTAAGTTTACAACCCACATGTTTTTCTTTATGTCTGTCAAAATTGGTTATTTTACATAAGGGTTTTAATTTTTGGTCACCAACTTGTATGTACAATTACACGTGACATCGCCATGATTATTTACATATAAATTACCATGTCGTTTCTTTAAAAAATGCGTTAAAGCCGCTGCAAAAATTGTTGGTGGCGTCACTAAAATGCCGGCGTCAAAAATATTGGTTTACGGTTTTTCGTCTTTTGATATACAATATGTGGAGCTTGTATCAAAAATTTTTAAATAATTTATATCATTGTTATTAAATTAACAAAATGAGATAAAAAAATATTTAATTTATCACTTATGCAAATTCTTCATACGAGCGGCTAATGATAGCGCAGATATTTAACCGTCGACAAATCTTTTCGCATGGCATATACATTTGAAAACATAAGCAAATAGAGCGTGTTCTAATCGAAAAAATTACATATGTATTTCCACATGTATTTTACACAAGCAAAGTTTATGAGGTCACCAACTATATGTTTTTATTCCATATGTAAAATTTGACATATACAATGTAAAAAACACGTAGTGTATAGTCCCCTTAAGCCACAAGGCTTGTCTGCAGGTAATTGATATTAATAAAAAAAAGTGTTTTAATAAATAAATAAATATGCTTAATTGCGAATTTAATAAATAATTTTTATATATTCTCTTTCTTTTCGCCTCATTTGTGATATTTATCAGGTTGGTTGGCAATTCATTGAGGATTGTGGGTAATATGACATCTAAAGTTCGATCTCCATAGCAATTTTTTGTTAGTTTTATCTTAAATCTTCCCTCTGAGCGTAGTCTGGTGTTGTAAGAATGATCGATTCTTTCAAGAGAACTGTAGTTTTTTAGTTCCGTTATTGTTTCCGGTGTTGTTGTTAGTAGTACGGTTGTTGTTTCTGCTACTGTTGTTGTTGTTTGAGTTGATCGTGTTGGTGCTGTTGTCGTTGGTAACATTGATGTTGGTGTTGTTATTGTTAATGCTGTTGTAGTTGGTGATGTTGTGATTTGTGGTGTTGTTGTTGGTGCTGTTGTTGATGATACTGTTGTTGTTTCTATTATTGTTGTTAATGTTGTTGTTTATGCTGGTGTTGTTGTTGTTTATGTTATTGTTGATGATATTGTTTGAATCAGTGTTGTTGTTGGTGATGATATTGTTGTTCCTGTTATTTGATTCATTGGTGCTGTTGTTGTTGTTGCTATTATTATTGGTAATGTTGTTGTTTATGCTGGTGTTGTTGTTGTTTATGTTATTATTGATGATGTTGTTTGAATCAGTGTTGTTGTTGTTGGTGATGATATAGTTGTTGCTGTTATTGAATTCATTTGTGCTGTTGTTGTTGATACTGTTGTTGTTTCTATTATTGTTGTTAATGTTGTTGTTTATGCTGGTGTTGTTGTTTGTGTTGTTGTTATTTATGTTATTATTGATGATGTTGTTTGAATCAGTGTTGTTGTTGTTGTTATTTAATTCATTGTTGTTGTAATGCCTATGATTTTGATTTATCCATAAGATTCTTAGGACACGGTTTTGTGTTTGTTGTAGCATTTAACAGTGGGATGAGTTTCCCCAAGCCGATATTCCATGCCTTATGTACGATTCCGCTAACGCATAGTATGCCTATCGGAGTACACTGTACGGTGTGGAATAGCTCAAGTGGCATAAAGAAAAGGCAGCTTTTCGTAGTTTCTTTTTCAGCTCGATTATGTGTGCTTTCCACTTGAAGGTATCGTCTATATATTTGAAATAAATTATGTTGCTCGTAAAATTTGTGTTAAGACTGAATCAAAAACACCAAATAAGGATATTCTAACCATACAGTATAACCAGTGTACCTTTTGTATTTCTTATTACATATATTGTACATTTTCTCAAAATATAATGATACTTACTTAAAGTACACTGGTGTAAGATTAGAATATCCACAGTAGTATATGTATATAGTTGCTGTATAATTTAAACTGTGTAGAATTTTATCTCTATGTCGATATTTATAGGACTTTTATGTCCATTCATACGATTTTCTGAAGTTATCCTGATCCAATTATGGACTGATACTTACAAAATCCTGTAGTATGATTTTTGGATACAAATTACTGATTTGTGTGAAATGTTGGGGAATTAATACATTTATCCACAACATTTCCTTTGAACATTTTCGTACTGCAAAATATATGGGAACATCAAATTTTTCATCTTTCATCCTTTGCAAAATGGACATTTTATTTTTTTCTACAAACGCCGCTTTTAATAGAATGCAGCACTTTTTTGTGTCTAAGTGTTACGCACGACGCTTGTGCAGTCAAAATTGATTTAAGAAACCCACCAGTCGACCAATAACTAACCAATAAGAAGCTTGAATATCCAAATTCGTCTTTAGAATATAATACGGAAATGCTCTAGTGTCCCATTTGGTTTGTAAAAAGTATCTAGTCGCGGGTGAGCGCATAGTTCTCAAAGGCAAAAAATCGAAAATGGTTATGATGGTTATTATGACTTAAGACGTATTGTACTAAATCGTACTTTAAGGTTGATTTAAAATCATCAGTCACATTTGTTTAACATTTGCTATAGTCATTCATAATTTCATAATTTCCGAAATATTTTATAAAGCACCGGCAATATTGTATGTGAAAATCAATTTCGTTACATCTAAAAACAATTCTATATCGGCTCACGATTTCCATGCTGAAATGCAATATATTTTAAACATATCTGGCATCACAGATGCATTTCCAAACCGTTGTGATTATTGTGATTTTTTCTAGTTCAATATCAACTCTTGTTCTCTCTTCAAATTGTCTTCATATGAGAATGGAGCTCAAATTGTTACATCAATATTTCATTCATAATTTATCGTCAGCACGATTTAAAAGTTTTTTTATTTCACATTTCAAATGTAGTTGTCTAGAGCTGGCATGAATATCATTGTAACACTTTTCTATTCTTTACGAAATAAATATGTAGCAAAAAAAATATTTTGTTTTTCTCATATTACGAGAGTACAAACAAGTTCATCTCATCATTTAATAAATATCGCTTAATGCAACAATAGCACCAGCCAGCTAAAAGGCAGACATATAAATGAATGGGTGGATGGATTGAATGGATGGATGAAGAGGCAAGACCGAGGGATATAAATATACTTATAGAACTAGATACGGATGTTAGGTGTCAAAACAACTCGCACACGCGGCTTTCCAATAATATTCTTATGAGGCAATAACATTTCATGCCCTGTCGATTACTTAGAATTTAACATCAAAATTTATGTGAAAATTGTTTTAAAATGCTGCAACATCTCCACCATATAAATACATACATACATACTCGTATCTACCTACTTATCTTCTCCTCCATATATGCGCGGTTAAAATACCGCATACTGGGAAAGAAGTGTTAGTGCTTCATAAAATTTGTTCTTCAAGTGTCTCGAGTGTGTATTTCAAATTCGTAGTCAAAGTCAAAGGTGTGTTTATATTTTGTATTAGTTGGTATGTACCAATTCAAAGGAAGACGGACGACAGCCGTACATGAACCCAATCATTTTCAACTCAATTGCTCAATTGCTACACAATTGATTCATGCGTAACTTTTTCCTCTCCCTATGTACGAGTATTCTTCTACTTGTGCCATTCCCAGTCATTGTTAATGATATTATGATGAAGTTTTCGTTGCAAGTCATCCTTAACATCTGAAAACTAGAAAGCCACAGAATACGTGAACGTTTGATAAAAAGGGTGTCTCCAGTTGTTGTAAACATTGTGTCTTGTTATTGGTTTTTATTTCAGTGTAAAACAATGTGACAAGTTGTTTTTGTGATTTAAACATTAGTTAAACACACGGCAAACACACGTGTCTAAAGACTGTGCACGAAAAACAGTTGATATTTCAAAAGAAGCTTGCAAGTAATTTATTTATTCCATATATAACGAAGATACCCCGTTGTGAGTCCTCCCTTAGTTGGCATAATATATCCAAGTACAAAACATAAAAGCAACTGGATTAAAATAAACATTTTGACATTTAAAATTAACTTAAGATGTAATATAATGGAGTATTAACATAATACCTGAATTAACATAAAAATGTCTTCGTGCACAATCTATGCGTTATAAAAAATAAGAATTTAGAGTGTTAGAATGATAAATATACAACAAGAGGAAAGACTTCCTTTCGTGGCGTATACGAGTGTGAGCGTATCATGCAACGTATGTATGTCTGTTTAACATTAAACGGAGATGCTAAACAATTGTTTAACAATTGTGTTGTAATTATTACTATTGTTGTTAATGTTTGGGGTTTCAAATTCTTTAATATTTTCTGTAGGTGCCTTTGGACAATCATATTCATTTGTATTTATATAATTTGTTTTCTATTGTTAATTTTAAATGTAAAACGCTAATTGTTGACATTATTAACAAATGCATTACGTGGAGTACCGGATGTACTCCACGTATGTTTCATTGAATTGTGGACTAAAGTTTATACTACAGATTTGACAACTTGGTATTTTAGAAGCCAAATGCAATTTCCAAAGTTCTTCGTAAGAACAATGAGAATTTATCAAGAAATGATGTGGCGTTCAATAATAAAGTTTCCCACAAACTAAAAGGCACAATATATTGTTGACATTGAAATTTTCCTGTTGAGGTGAGAGATTGTTGACGAAGGTCTAAATAAATAAAAATATTTTATATTTACTTTAAAATTAAACAAAATTAAATGTATTTTTTTAAATTGTGTTTTTGGGTGCATAAGTATGTTGATATGAAATATTTTACACATGCAACTAAATTATTGTGACATAGTTGGTCGTTTAATTTAATTCAGACCAGTATTAATTTCCATCAATAAATATCAAAGTTTTTCTAGATTACTTAAGATATGGTCACACACGACAAATACTCCAAAAAGCGGAATAACATTTTGATGTGAACAATTAATTTAGTTTGTGTGTAAAGCACAAGGGGTTGTTAATGAGTACTTATCCCGTTGTTTTGATGATTATTTCTAGAATACTCGTACATAAGTAGATCTCAGGTATACTTTATGTCAGAGGTGATCAAATTTAAAAAGCTTATGTATTGCTGAGAAAATGAGACAAATTTAAAGGTACAGTTAATCGAAATAGTAAACTAAAAAATTGTTTCGGTTTAAAAAATATGTTTAATAATTCAGTTCATAATTATTTTGTTACTTGGTAAAACAGAAAATTTTCCCTTATACTTTACAGTTAAAAAATTAAAAATTTTTGTTTTTACTTTTTTATTATATTTACATAGGAATTTTTTTCAAGTCTCTATCAAATTTTTCATCAATATTCTCTTGCTCTTCTATCCATCCTTTAAATTTTTTTTAAATACATATATGTATTTCATTTCGGCAAAAGGCTAATTTTTATCTTCTTCATTATATTTCTGAATATAGCTATGAAAAATATCTAACGAATCCCAATGACCTTTTAATGTTTTATAACACAAAAGGCATTGAGAATTACCAATTGCATTTTTTATTAATAATGGTATACCATAATTTTTTTACGTACTGTATATTAAAAACATAAACAATTTGCCATGTGAAAGACAACTGAATTAAAAGAGCATAATAAGCAATTGCACTATGAAATGATCATCTCTGCTTTAAATGATAACACGCGTCCAGAGAGACGTTGTACAGACGCGTACATAAGAAGTCATTGCTGCTGTGGAGAGTAACGTAGAGGAAGAACCGATTTATTTCCAAACAATTTTGATTCTATCTCACTGTGCAGTGTAAGGTGCGGTGCATTTATTTTCTCAATTCAGAAGTTTTTTAAAAACGATAATGTTTTACGAAAATGAGAAAATCTGCAAAAAAGATTTGCATTGCATATTTTAAAACTGAATTTGTATGAAATTTTCCGTTCCGGGATTGTTGTATTTCTGTATTTCAGCTTGGACTTTAGTAACTCGTCTTTTTCATTGCTTTCATTGAATTCAAATAAAGATTATTGATTGTCTCATTGAAAAACTGAATGGGATTCAAAACTTTTTTGAACATTAAGTAATTAATGTGAACGAACTGTTTGTAACATGCATACGTATACAAATATGTGTAATACCAACTGTAAATACATACATATGTACAATGTACATGTATTTGTTTATCAATATTAAAACTCATACATCTTTAATTTCGAACAAAATAAAAAGAAAAGTTGAGAAAACATAGTTTAACATTTTTCACTTTCAAATACGGCGGCAAAGATAAAAATCTTCAGAAAGTTATTGCATTTTGCTGGCTAAATAAAGAAAACAAAAAACGTTTTAAACGTTTTAAACGTTCATTACATGTAAAAAATTTACATAATTATCCCATGTTTAAAAATAAATAAAAAATGCACACATAGAAAATGTATGTATGAATACGTACGAGTATGTACCCTGCAAATAACGCGACTAGTCCATACATGCATGTAAAGACTAGTCCAAAGAGGAGTAGGAGTACTCCAAAACTACTCCAAATATATGAAAAAAGGTGGGCCATTTAACATTGCGATGTCCTAGGACTGGACCATATAACCCATCGGAGTAGTCCCAAAACTACTCCATGGAGTTCTCACGAGGGTTAGTTTTAAACAACAACAACAACTCAATATGCAATCGTGTTAACACGAAACCATGTCGTTTAACTACAAACTCTTGTTTAACTATGACATGGTCCATGACTGCATTACATTGGACCATGTTGTGAGTAGTCCATATCATCTAAAATGGATCACGTAGTCCAATATTATTTGCAGGGTATGTATGAATGTGTGTATGTATGGTGTTAAATTTACATAAGTTAAATGGGCAAAAGAAAATGAAAAATAATAGTCTAATGAAAAGTGTGTTGCATGATTACAAGTCAAGCTTTAGCTCTAATAAAGAATTATAAGATTTTAGAAAGAATGTTTGAAGTGAGAGGACATAAATCTAAAAAAAAGATTTCAAGATTGAGCTGCAGAAATTGTAACAACTTTATAATGGCTGGTGGAGCCACCAAATAAAGGGCTGGCAGGTTTAACCAGTTAATAATGTTGCGTTCAGCACTTGAGCAGCTAAAGAAGAAAACTAAATAAAAACTGTTTAAAATGAGAAGAAGAAGGAGAAAAAAAAGAATTAAAATCTTTATAAACAAGTGAAAATAATCGCCAAAAACAAATCGCCTGGAAATTTTTTATTTATTTATTATTTATGAACCCGCAATTTAAAAAAGTCTGTCGGACTACAATGGAGATGGCAGGAGTTGAATTTAGAGTTGAGTGTTAGAGGAAGGCGCTAAATTTCTTTAGTTTGTTTCCATGTTGCAAACATAGTGCAACATGAAACTTATTTTTTTTTGTTCTGTTTAGTTTTCAACAATGTTTTTAACAAGCCAAAAGGTAAACATTACAATTCTTTGAAATAATCACAAAAAGGTGTTTGTTGCACCCTATGTAAAGACAGACGGACAGACAGACTCATAGTGTTAACACAAGTACTTCCATGTATTTGCGTACTTCCAAGTATGCATGTACGCATGTGGCATGCTGGAATCATGTTATATGTATTATGTACATGCTACGTAGTCAGTCAGTTTTAAGCTGATCGTTCACACTTATCCATTAGATGCTTTGATAGATGTTATGCCAAAATTGTTTATGATGGTTTATAAACAAAAAGCCAAGGAGAAAGAAAAAAAAACAACAACAACAAACCCATCGCTGGCAACAAACAACTCATGTATCATCATCATGCATCATTGATTTGGACATATTGGCGGTATGTGCAACACACACTATATCGATCCGATCGTATTGCTTTTGTATAAATTTCAAGATATTTTTGTTTTTTATATACATACTCGTATGTATGTGCATACATATATGCAAATGATGATAATAACGTTGAGCTTGGAGTGTCGATGATGACGGCGATGTGTGAAAAATGAAGGCAGTGTTATTTTAGTGTTTGGTAAGATCATGGCTCTTGGCCAATCAATGTTGTATTTAGATTTTGCCGAAAAAAAACCAACTGTTTTGGCCAAAAACTAACAATATTTAAATAAACCTTGTTAGAAACATTAAATACACAATGTTGATTTTAAAAAAAATCCTTCAGAATGCTACGAGGGTGGCAGAGAATTTTGTAATTTTTGAGATAAAAATTAATAAATGGAATATACGTTTTGTAGTTTCTAAAAGATCAATAGAACTTAACATGGCTATAGGAGTGGCTTTATCTTGAAGATTATGGAATGCGGGGCACCGAATGTCTATTATTTGTTGTATAGCACGCAGAATCGTTTTGTTGGTACCAGATGTTGAATTCGGGCCAAATAAAATTGGCTCTTGTGGTTCACTAGCACTTGCTATAGCTGGGGCCAAATTACCGGATTCTTAATCGAATGAGCTATCGTATCGAAAAATGATTTCGATATCGAAATTATGATCAAATATACTAAATTTCTTGCTCGATATCGAATGCCATAATCTCAAACAAGAAAATTACGATCAATTTTACTCGATATCGAATGCGGTAATTTGGCCCCTGGTGATGATAGCTTGACCAACATCGTAACGACCAATAATTCATTCCAAACAGTTACCTTGCTAAAGATGATGATAGTGATTTGATATCGGTGACACATCAATAAACAACAGATTTGACAGATGTCGCCACAATCAGTCAGTTTAACAAACATTCTCAAGTTTACATTTCTCTAAAAGAAGTCTTCCCAATATGACCTACTTTTTTTATCCAAATTAAAAGCAAATTTTTATTTTAAAAATGAAAAATTTATTGAAATTCAAATAGTGTTCTAAACCGATCGAACGAATGACGTACATACATATTTTCAAAGTTTTAACATTCAATTCAACAGGTTAAAATCACCAGGTGAATTCAACTTTATTTATATGAGTTCTTATTTCTTATTTTTGCTGCAACATTTGTTTACCTGTTACATAAATACACTGTGCAGTAGAGTATTTGCCATATGCATGCTTTCATAAGATTAGTTGCATCAGCACTTTCATTTGGTATTCCAGTGTTGTCTTTTTACCAGAGTAGTTGCTCCAAATATTTGTATTTGTAACTTCCTGTTTTATTGCGACTGCTATCATTGTAGTTGCACTCTTTTTTTCTGTGTGCCGCAGACAACGGCACAGTCTGTCGTTTGTGTTTTTTTTTTTTCTAAGTTTTGTTTTTCTGAGTTAGACCTTAGACACAGAGCGGCAAGGTGAATCGCATGAATTGGTATATTCTCGTATGAATAAAGCAAATCAAATAAATTAGTTTTTCATGTTTGCATTGTCAGTTATCACCGTAAAATGCTTGTTTTCTATCTGGGAAATTTCTGCTTTGTTGTTGTGGTAAATTTTGCATTTATGTAACGGTTTTGTATGTTCTGGGAAGTGTTCCCAAGTGAAATCAGTAGAAATTTAATTTCATAGCTGTTCAATTCACAACATATCATATGCGACTTGTACTGTATTAAATTTATTTTAACATATATGCAGGTATTATCCCTGATAAGAGAAACATGTATCTTGACATTTGGGCAAATATAGCTTTGAAAAAAATAACTTAATAAATTAAAACTCCTCATAGTTTAGGATATTATTTAATACACTACTAGTTTTACTACTAGTTTGGTCAAATATTTGTTTCAAGTAATTCCATTGAGGACAAATCTTCTCGTTATACTCTCACGCTTTGTTTATCGCCAGCGGCTAAAAGGCCAGCTCCGATTTGATTTTTCCAGTTTACAGCTGACATGTATGTGGTTTTCAAATGCCACATTTTATTTTTCATAGGGATCCAATCCAGAGTTTTAAACAGAGCAGACTTGGCACTGATTTTTTTTATAAAAAATTTGCGCTCTAGGTTTCTGAAAAATAAAAGTATCGCTAAGTTTGCTAGACAAAATTAAGGCATTCTTACCACAAACGTTTCCCATTTATCTTTCAGTTCTTCAGACACTAATTGTTCCAAATAGAGGATCTCTGCTGCATACGTTCTATTTGTTCTTTTTCGCTTTATCTAATGATGCCTTAAAATACTCACATTTTTGCATCTTAACGTCACACATAGAGGTTTTTAACCAATCTAGATTAAATTGCTTCTTAAAAGTCACTGAGTGCCCCCAGATCGATGAAACTTGGCAGAAATGTGTGTTATTGTCATAGGCAGTTACCCCTTAAAAATAAATAAAATCGGAGCAAGGATGAAAAAGTTCCCCCTAGAAAAACTAATCCAACCTCTAAAAAATGCAATTTTTTTTCAAGTTTTTTCATACTTTTGTTTGGCAAATTCAACTTTTAACATCGGCGAAAATTAAAAAACCTAAAATTAGAAAATTGACGCGCCAATCAGAAGATCAACTGAATGTGGATCAGCTGTCATTAATTTTCCATATGATTTGCATGAGGCCCAGTAGGAACACTTACCATATTTTTGCATAAACAGACAAGGTTGTGCTACGAAATCAATAGTAACAATATTTTACTGAATTCATTACGTTCAGAAGGCATTAGCGGTAGTTGACATAAAATATTTCTTCGCTCAGAGCAAAGGTAAAAACTTGGCGACTACTTAAAATCAAAATGGGCCTCGAAAAGCCCAGTTGAACATCCTAGGGTTAAAAAACCCCAATCATAGTGAAAAGCAGAATAGTGTTTTTTTTTGACATTTCTTTTTATTAATTATTTCGATAATATTAATTAAGCAAATTACAATAACTATATACATATTTACAAGTTTGTTTTATTAATTAAAAATGAAGAACATTTTCCAAAAATCTATTTAAAGCAGATTAAGATAAAAAAAAAACTACTAGTAAAATTACAATCATAAAAGATCATTGATATATAGAAAGATTGAAGTTATGCATCTTCTGTTGAAATTCGTGGTCAGTGTGACTGATCTATCTTGGACAAGTTCGAGGCCAGCAAGATCATGTAGGCGTCGAGTTGAATAATGCCAGGGTAAATTAAATACCAGCTTGAGAAGTTTATTTAGTGCTATCTGAAGCTCATTTATATGACATTTTCTACTTGTTTTACATTAAAGAAATAAATAGAAAAATTATTAACGTTTTAATAAAGCCTTGGTCTGCTGACGAAACACAATTATATTTTTCATTTTATTCTTCAAGATTATTTTTCTTTGAACAGTTTACCAAACTAGTTACTAAAACTAGATCTCTGTTCTCACATACATATGCAACCATGTAACTTGGGGCAACTTGGGGCCAAATGATTTTTGATTGAAAAAAAGTATTTATGTTCTAGGTTAAGCATTTGAAAATTTTTATTAGATTGCTAGGAATCCTTCCCATTACTAAAGGTAAAATAGTTTTAAAGCCAGTCCTTCAATGACAATTTTTCTTATATCTGAAAATGAATGAGAGAATATTTAAGTCACACACAAACTTTATTTGTCGGTCACAAATTCTGCAAAAAAAAATAATCTAATAAAAGAAAAGAAAATGCATATAAATTCTATTGGGTGGTGATGAAAGTGGTCTTGGTGTTTCATATCATCTACAGACATAAGAATAGCAAAAAATGCAACATATTAAGAAATTGGTCAGTCTTTGGTACATATTAGGGTGGTTCAAAAAAAATATAAAAATTTCATTTGAATGGGTCTCCCCATTAAATATTAATAAGTTTTATTATTGCAAAACATCAAGACTTGTTATTGACCTATGAACTTCATGAAACAATCTTTATAAATATGTCTTAACGTTTGGTAATATTCGAACCACCCTAGTGTAAATAAAAATTATTTATCACTTCACTCTAGTTCACGTGCGTGCTCGTAATTTGCAATCAATTTGGCAAAGTAATTGCCATTAGAAAAAGATATGCAAATTCAAATGCAAATGTTAGTATTGCATCCAATGATCTCTTCATAGCACCAATATACGAGCATTCAAACATTAAAACATAGATGGTTACATACAAGTATGTACCAGTGATGCCAACTTTTTAAGAGCAAAAAGCACTTTAAAATTTAAAAAAAGCACTAAACAGCACTATTTCGAGGTAAAAAAAAGCGTAAAAAAGCACTAAGCCACTTTTTCCAATTTAATCGACAATTGAACATAAAACAAGTTACCTTGGGCATTATTTACTGTCCAATATATATGTAAATAAATGGCGAGGGAGCTGTTGGGGGACAATTTTCGTACATAAATTTAAGTAACACAATTTTTGAGGTGTTTAAAAGTACAAATTAAAATCAGGGACCAAAAATAACAATTATTCTAGAATTTTCAAAAGAAAAAGTAACCACAAGGAAATATCGGAGAGCCAAGTCAAGCAGGCCGTTTTGATGGTTTTTAACTATATTTTCATAAAATAATATGATTTTTAAATTCTTGATTTATATTTTTTTTGCCAGAAATAATTGTCAGATTCTGATTTTTATTTCTTTTTGTTCAGAAATAATTGTCAGATTCTGATTTTTATTTTTTTTTGTCAGAAATAATTATTTTTGGATTATTATTTTTTGTTGGCAGAAATATTGTTAATTTTCTCTCTTTTTTCATTTTTGCAGATATAAAAAAGTAAATTATTGATTTTATTTACAGGCATACATATTTTAGGGTGAACTAAAATATTTTGATATTTATTTTTCTTTACGTTAAACATTTTATTTATTGAAGAAATGACAAATATTTCTGAGAAAAAAATAATAATCATAAAATAACAATTATTTCTGACAAAAAAATATAAAAATCAGAATCTGACAAAAAACTAAAAATCAAAATATAATAATTATATCGTGATTTTTATTATAAATGTCTAATTGTTACGGTCTCTGAATAAAATTGTTATTTTATTTCAGAACTAAAACGTAACCAAACTAGAAAAAAGTTTTTATAAGTACATGGTATATACCCCAATAGACCAAAAAATTAGTAAAGTATAATAGTACTTTAGAATAAGCTTTTTAAAAAAAAAAATACTAAAGTTTTTTTTTTTTATCATGTTTGAGAAACTATTATCCTTCACAATATGTTTTTAAACATTGTATATAATAAATATATTTTAAACATGCTTTTCATATTTTGTCATTATTAATTTTGTTTTAAAAGAGTGAGGTGCTTAATAAATAAATAAAAAAAATTAAAAACTTGTGAAAAGCACTAAAGGCACTAGTGAAAAATTGAAAAAGCACTAAGTTGACATCGCTGGTATGTACATACATAAATACACAATCGTGCAGTGTATTTGCAGGACACAGGAAAACAATGTCGATGTTGTTTAAGAAATTTCTTTCTTTCTTCTCTTCTCCATTTCATTTGTAATCAGATCGAAAACACGTAAAAGGGAAATTTAATTTCATACATTTTTATTCCTATTCAAAAGAGCACAGCAGACACTTGTGTGAATTTGCTGTGTGTAACGAGTACAAGAAAATATTTATTTGTTTATTTAGTAACTGGACTGGTATATCTATCTATGTATGTATGTATGTATGCATGTAACTGTGTCTGCAATAGAATGTTTATTCATGAAATATTGTGGAATTTGCATTCGTTTGTCGGTTTAATCAATCATTTCACTGAATATAATTTAAATTTAAGACTTTATCTTTATAAATGCACCAAATCTGTAATAATCGCATTAGGACTAATGGCGACTTTAGACTGAACTTGTAATCATAAAGGCAGAATATTCAAAGAATTCTTATTAGAATTCAAGTTGAAACTGGAGACAGTTTTCGTACAAATACATTCTTTAACAATCTGCTTAAGGAAATAATAATGATGCTGGCATTAGCAGAAATTGTGATTGTGCTGGTGGTGGCGGTGGTGGCATTGACCATCATGTCTGTGTTTAATTCCAATTGAAATTGTACATACAAGTTATTCTTTGGCATCTTCACATCTCCAGTCGGCCCTTTTTTAGCACTGTTCTGTTGGTTTTTCTTTCGGTTTAGTGTTATTTAGCCACTTATGATATTTAGATGGCGTTTGCTGATATTGTCACTGATTCATCACCAGATAAAAAGATTCGGCTCTGTTCTTCTTTATTTTTATTTTTTCTCCTTTTGCTTTTTAGTATTATAATTGGATATTTTGTTTTTCATCATTCTTTCTTTGTTACATAATAAATCCGCTCACCCTTTAATGTGGACAGACTGTTTGACTCTCAGCCGTCATTCATACATTCAGTTATAAATGACGGCTGAGAGAGTGCGCAAAATTATGAAATATCAAAAGTATTCATTTAAAGATTAAATTGATGGCTTTTTTGATTTATTTTATTAACTTTGTTGCTTAAAAACTAAACAAAATATTTGAAAATATATAAAAATGAAATGGTCCTTGTATGTAATGCTGGAGCGATTTGGCTGATATTTTTTTATTCGATTCGAAATTCTCAGGAGATGGTTTGTAAAAACAAATTCAAAAAATCCGGCTAAAACTCGAATAAAAAAAGCCCCTTAAAGTATGCTGTACAAATTTAGACATTTTATTAAATTGATACACATTTTTGTTATTTTTTCTTTTACTGAAATTTTTTGTGTCTTAATTTTCTCGGCCCAATCATTAATAAATAATCCGCGGGAGCTTTTCCCCTTTTATTTTTTCAACATTGAATTTAAATAGGAAAAATAGGAAAAGGGAAAAAACTACCGCGGAATTTTTATATGATTGGGCTGTATATGAAATACAAATAATTAGTAAATACCGAGCGAAGCCGCGGCGGTCAGCTAGTTTTAAAATAAATAAACTACTTACTTACGAAACAAATCTTACAAATTCTTAAATACATTTACTAGAATATACATAAATACGATTTAAGCTAATGAATTATTGCACATATCTATTGAAATTGTAGGGCTTTGGTGGCAGCCACTGTTTACCCAAGGCCATGTCACGGGCTTTATCCTTCAACACTTTACCACTGCCAGTCTTGGGTAAATCATCCAAAAAGAACACACCACAGTGCAGTTGCTTATGTGAGACTACCAAACGTTTGGCAATATATTCCACAATATCTTGTTCACTAAGTTTGCTAGCCGCAACCTTCACCACCGCAGCAGCAGCTGCATCGCCATCCACCTCATTCCAAAGGCCGAAAACGCAAACCTCTACAACATCCGGCAACTCGGCTATGCATTGTTCGATTTCATGTGGCCAATATTGCATTCCATGGAATTTAAGTGAATCACATTTACGGTCAACTACATATAAATAATTGTCCTTATCGAAGTAACCCATGTCACCAGTGTGGAACCAGCCCTGATAGTCTTGCATTCGTTTTGTTTCGGATGGATTGCCGTAATAACCATTCCATGTTTTACTGGTATGCACCAAGATTTCACCCATTTCACCAGGACCCAAACTGCGGTCATTTTCATCCAAGATTTTCACCTTGACACCGGGTACAATTTTGCCCGCACTATTTGGATGACTGACACCCATGTTGGCGGCCACTCCACCGCACTCGGTCAAGGCATAGCCGTAGGATATAAAACCATTTGAGAGATAATCTTGCATTTTTAATAAAGTGGTAACTGGACAATTACCTCCAGTCATACTTATGAATCTTACGCTTTCTAACTTATCCCTCGTTAATTCACCACAGTTTGTCAAAGTTATTAAACATCTGGGAGTCAGTGTAAGAAGGGTTACACGGTATTTCAAAATCAATTCTAACAAATACTGTGCTGAGTAGGGTTTGTCTGTTATCACACGTGTTGAGCCATGTCCACAAGAAAAGAGCATATTGAACATGCCAGCAGAGACATCAATGGTGCTAAACGAAAGTAATACATCTTGGCCGGTAACAAATCTGTAATAATGGTCAAGATTTTTGGTGTTACTAAAATTTTAAATTTGTTTTTAAGGGATTATTGTGACACTTGCTATAATAATATAATATTTGATTCAAATCGAAGCTGGTGCTGTCTAGGTTCTGAAGTTTGGAAATGTAAAACATTTTATTTAACCCAATCGCTGCGACGGTTCCATATGGAACCACCCTAACCACCCTTAGCCTTTAGCGCTTTGAGCGATTAAAATGCAACACTGTAACATTCTGGTATTAATCCCATTTTTTTCTAACGGTAAATGAATGCCACAAAACATGTGTTTCTTTTGTTTGGTCATTCGAGTTACATATGCCGTTCTAAAAGCACACACAAAGTGATTAAAAAAATTCGATAAAAAATACCTTCGCAGCGATTGGGTTAATGTAGATACTCCCATTTATTAATAACGGAATATTGATCAATAGAATATAATTATCTTTTTAAAAGTGCATACAATAAAAAATCGAGTGGAAAATGTTTGTCCATTAAAAATTCTATTGATTGTTATATTTTTATTTACATGTTAAGAAAATGCAGAATTACTTTTACTCGTTTTTGGAAATTTTTATGGTTTTTGTACTTTCCTAAGGTCTGTAAAAGCTCTGATATGAATTTCTGTTAACGTTTCCCATTCCCAATATTACACCATTTCCAAAGCTACAATTTGAAACTTTTTATTCGATTTTTTAACGGGAATTTTTTTTTAAATATTTAGTAAAATAATGATTCTCATATCATGATTTAACGCAATTTGTACACACATAAGTTGAGTGATGTCTGGCTGTCAATTTTCCGATATAACTTAAAACATGATGAACTAAATATGTTTTTGTTTCGACCTTTTAAATTCCAAATAAATTAGGTAAATAATCAGGCTCGAGGTCTGTGTTATAATCAATCGTTCTATTTATTTATTTCAATATTTCGCCTACCATCGGTAAGCATCATCAGGAAAATCTATACACAAAACAGAAATAATGCAAATTAATTTACTTTAATATTGCGACAGAATATAAAGATAAAACTTACAACAACAATGAGTTACAATAATCAAAAATTAGTCCTTACAGTTAAACATTTAATATTGTACTAAATTTTATGTTTTGTTTTATTTATTATATAAGTATAACTCTTTGATAAGTTTTCTATATCGTAGTTCATTCTCTTATCTTGTTCGACCCTGTTGATGTGCAACATTTCCAATGTAAGTCTCCGTTTATATATTTCTTCTCTTTGTAAAATTTGTACATTGTCAAAATCTGGTGTATGTCCTCTCATTGCACAATGGGCTGCAAGTGCCGTTTTTTGTGTTGATGACTTATCTCTACATCTTATGTCCGATCTATGTCCTGCTAACCTAGTTTTCAGCTTGTTCTTTGTAGTCCCAATATATACGATATAGAAAACTTATCAAAGAGTTATACTTATATAATAAATAAAACAAAACATAAAATTTAGTACAATATTAAATGTTTAACTGTAAGGACTAATTTTTGATTATTGTAACTCATTGTTGTTGTAAGTTTTATCTTTATATTCTGTCGCAATATTAAAGTAAATTAATTTGCATTATTTCTGTTTTGTGTATAGATTTTCCTGATGATGCTTACCGATGGTAGGCGAAATATTGAAATAAATAAATAGAACGATTGATTATAACACAGACCTCGAGCCTGATTATTTACCTAATTTATTTTAAAACATGATGGCTATAACAATATATGTGACCCGGCCTATGAAAAGGTGGCTTATGACTCAAAAAAAAATTTTCCACTTTTTTTGGTTTCGATAGTTTTTGAGACGCTCTTTCACGTAGTGAAAACTAGAAAGTCCTAACTTGCTTAGAAGTGTACTAAAAATGTAGAGAAAGAAGAGCACAAATGAAAGAAATATAGAATTTTATTGAAAATCCAGAATCAAGTTAATAAATGGAATTGAAAAATTCATAAGTCATAAGCCACCTTTTCATAGGCCGGGTCACATATATTACGAGTCCAAAAATGGCTACAACCCTGTATATGCCTGTAACGCCCAAAAATAATAGTCTTACACCCACTGCTCGAGTCAGAACCACTCACTGAGACGACAGTGGATGTCCATCCATGTAAGTTGAGCTCGTGGAGATATTTCGACCAAATTCGGAATACATATTATATTTTTTCTCAACATTTCCACCCCAAATAGGACTTTATTATAAAGGTCATACATTTTTTATTTATACACGTATCCAAACAAATTTTGCCACAAGTTATACATATAAAACACACAAATTATTCGGTCGGACTCTTTTGCTCATATACTCAGTGTAGGGTATTGTTAGGTAGCAGTTTATATCAAGTTTTGTCCACATCTTGATTTCTAAGTCAAGTACATTAACAATACAGATATCAAATAAAAGGAATTCCAACGACATTCGTCGTTATATATCAAAATTAGATATTCGGATGCACAATAGGTCATTTCACAAACATTTGCTCACCAAAAATATTTTTTTTTAACCAACAACATTGTTTTAAAGTTTAATTAATTTGGTTATTTATAGATAAATATTTTTAAATAACTGTCTGACGTGAAATCGAGCAAACGTATTTTTCTAACGAAATTTATGTTAAATTGAATGATTCCCGTAAAATCGAACACACGGTAAAACACAATTTATTTATTTCGAAATCGTTTTTAATTACAAAATGTTTATTTACAAAAATTCAATTCTTATTAAAAAAATATAAATGCAAAAAATTATCACATTCTTTATTGCAACGGTACAAGATCAGAAAATGAATCTCAATTTGTTTGTTTGCTTGCTTTATATACAAAATTGCAAGAGTTAAAAAAACCACTAATTCTTTTGTTTAACAAAGATAAAAAATAAGTAAATTTTAATTTTGGAATTTACGATATTTGAATTTAATGAGAAAGAGAGCATAAGAGCATAAATTTCTGTGATAAACAAATTTTATATAATTTTGTCAATATGACATTGCTGTATTAACACAGTAAGAGCATTTTAAAATATTAAAAATTGGATTTTTGTATGCCTCAGAATGGATATAATGTTATATACATAGTTAGACAAGAAATCATGCATGTGGTTTTATGAATTTTAAAGTATGGTCACAATGGTATGATCTATGTTTGACCATACATTGTGTGTGACGAAAAATATGTGACCACTAAATAAAATTTGTCTTAATTCTTGTGTTTATTTGGAAAACTTCTAAGGGCAAATCACAAAAGTTTAGTTTTATTTTATGCTGTTTGCTTTATAATAAAACACTTGTAGGATTAAACATTGTCAAACAGATTTGTGCTAAGAAGGAGGGTTCCGCATTTTTGAATAAACCCTTAAAAAGGTGAAAATAGTTTTGCATTAGGATGTTAAAAACGAGTAAAATTGTTTCTTGTATCTTCCTTTTTATAACATTAAACATTTAAAACTTATGTTTGTCTTTTGTATATTTTAAAGATATAAGTAATTAGTTTTGTATAGATTTAGTAGTAAATTCTGGAATACAAATTAAATACTAGTTAACAAATGTTTACAAAAGCTGAGAAATACCTACATAATTGCCCCACGCCTATGCTACACTAGTAAACATTATCCGATTTTATAAATATTTTCAAAGCTGGAGTTTCATACACTCCTAATGCACCTACATACACACGTTTATAGGAATAGAAACTTACCCAAAATCGAATAGACATGAGGAATTAGAAATGCATACATTTTTTGGCACCCCAGTAGTTCCAGATGTACATAGAATTGCGACTGTCTGATCCCCACCAAGTTTAAGCGTTTCTGGTCTGAAAAAATGCAATACTCGTTTAATTATTTATTTTATATATTGATTCAGTTAATTGTAAGTAGATGAAGAAAGGGGGTTTGATATCGATGAAAATGAAAGGGGGTTTGAAATTCGATGAAAATGAAAGGGGGTTTGATATTTGGTAACGATGAAAATGAAAGGGGATTTGATTTTTACGATGAAAACGAAAGGGGATTTGATTTTTACTCAAAATTTACGAAGAAAATGAAAGGGGATTTGATTTTTATACGATGAAAACGAAAGGGGATTTGATTTTTACAAAATTTTCCATTGTTTTAAAAAATTCTTATCGCACACATTTTTTTTCCACGGTGATTCCTCTTTGCTGTTATTTTCCATTGTTTTAAAAAATTCTTATCGCACACATTTTTTTTCCACGGTGATTCCTCTTTGCTGTTATTTTCATGTCTATAGAAAAATTTTTTAAATGTTAAAAAATTATTTATCAAAGAAAATGAGATGAATGGTGGAAGAATAAATCTTAAATCGAGTAAGACATCCGGCACAATTTTTAAAGAAAGACTATTTTGACGAACCGGGATATTTTAGCCGCCTTCAACAAATTGAGGGGCAAACCATACTGCTCCGTAAAGGATATTGAAACTGGTAAGCCGTATAAGGTTCTTAGGATGTTTCGTCACAACAACAAATATGGAAATGTTGTGATAGCGGAGTTAGAGGAGTGGATGCTATATCTTCCAAAAAGATATAACGCTTTGGAAGATGTTGCTATTGAGGGGATCTCTGAGGAGCAATTTCTGTTGAGCAAAAAGACGGATATAATAACTGGGAACTATATCATTGAATTAGAAGAGATTGCTGAATATGGAAATTCTATAGAAGCAGATGACGATGATCAGATGTTTATCCCCAACGCACAACCCTACTTTGGTTGGGGAAGTAGTAAAAAAGCGAAACATTAATTATCTATTAGAATATAGTATTTTATAAAATAATAATAATAATTATAATAATAGAAATATATATAAAGATAGAACAAATTTTAAAATTTACTATTCTTATTAGCATAGCTGTTTTGAAATGATGTCTCGCATAAATATTGTACAATTTTTAAAGGATTTTGATGGATATATTTTTTTAGAGCATCTGGAATTAATCAAACATTTTCTAAAGTTAATAGATGAAAGTGAAAAAAATGATGATATACTACATAATAAATGTGGATTTATAAGTTGATTACAAGAATATGCTGAAGTGATTCCTGAACGATATGAAATAAACTTTGAAAAGCAAAAGAAAATGGTTGAAGACTTAATAAAAAAATATTATTTATTATCAAAATACTTTTATAATATATGAAAATTAAATAAAAAGCATTTTTAAAAGAGTTTTGTTTGTATTTATTTATTTATTTTATTTTTTTATATAGAAATTCTAAACACAAGTGTCCACAATTAAATGTATTATATTGTTGTTTTCGCTTATGATTGTATTTGATGTTTTTACCCAAATATTTTATGATTTCCAACGGTGGTTGTAAATTTCCAAAACTATCAAAATATTCCAAATCATTATTGTTTTTATAATATGCTACCCAATGAGTGCCACTACCAGTTGAAGAATCCAAATTAACTATTCCACACTCTGCTTGTTTAGGTTGTTTTGGAAGCATATCTCGCATAAATACGCCTCTAAAATTAGGAATATTTCTATTAGCAAACTTCATGATATCTGCATCTGTAAGTGGTCTGTTGGGTAGCATATTTAATAGTTTTTTGAATTTTTACAAATTATACCATAACCTCTCTTGTATGGTTTAAGATATAGTCCTTTTCCCATAGCAATAGATTCCATTGCTTTATTGTGACGTGTAGATTCATCTAATTTTTTCTTAGCATTTTTAGCAGCGGTAACAGCTTTTGCAATTGATGTAGCTCCCGAAGTTATACTGCCTAATGCTCCAAGTGCAGTTAAAATTGGAATAAGTGGTAAGAATCCTCCAGTTTTGGGAAGTTTTATAATCCGTGGAACAATGACATTATGTTTATTTCCTTTAAATGATTTATTAATAACTTTGTGAGCAATTTTAATAGCATCTTGTATATCCTGAGGTTTCTCTTTCTTCAACATATTGGTAGCAGTTTTAATAGTTTTCAAAAACAGTTTTTTATTACAGAGCTGTTTTTTGTTTTGGAGTCCCATACCAAATTTTGTTTTTGTCTTCATTGCATTTGTCACTATATATGCACTTGTCTTTTCACCAATACTACTATCTTTTGCTAAAACTCTTTCCCAAGCTCTTTCAGTTAATATTTTGTCAGCTTGATTGCGTTCGGTTGAATCATTACTTTGTGAATAAGCTATATCATGTTCTCTACAAGCAGAATCTAATGGATTAATACCTTTATCTCCTCTAGCTAAACGTTTTTTTAGTTTTGTTCCTGGTCCACAAAATTTATATCCTGGTATATGAAGCTCTATTGGTAAAACGTCGATTAAATTATTTAATATACCTTGTCCTCTCATAACTTTTTTTGAAATGAATAAAATATTAATGTGTAACATCTTATATATATACTTTGACAAACAAAAAAAAATTATTAGTTACCAAAATGCGTTTAATAAAACAAGACAAAAATATTTCCGTGAGAAACATAGACTTTTCTACTGATGCAAACACAAAACTACGTCATAGTAGTTTATTACCGAACAGCATTAGGGCTCTAATTGTTGGCCCATCTAATTGTGGGAAGACTAATGTTATGCTTAGTCTCATTGAAAGTCCGAATGGTTTAAAATTTGAGAACATATATTTATATTCAAAATCGCTCTATCAACCAAAATATCAGTACTTGGAAAAACTCATCGCACCTATAACAGGGATGGGATATTTTACATTTAGTGATAATGAGAGTGTTATACCGCCTGATGAAGCCAAAAATAATTCGCTAATGATATTCGATGATGTTGCTTGCGAGAAACAAAATAATATACGATCATATTTTTGTATGGGTCGCCACAGAAATGTTGATTCTTTTTACTTATGTCAAACATATACAAGAATTCCTAAACATTTGATTCGAGACAACGCAAATATGATAATTATGTTCAAACAGGATGAATTAAATATGCGTCATGTTTATAATGATCACGTTGGAACAGATATGGCATTTGAAAAATTTAATGATATGTGTCGTGAATGTTGGCAAGACAAATTTGGCTTTTTAGTAATTAGCAAAGATAATGAGATGAATGGTGGAAGATATAGAAAATGTTTTGATAACTATATTCAATTATAAATGCTGTTCATGAGCTGTTCAAAGCTGTTCATGAGCTGTTCAAAGCTGTTCATGAGCTGTTCAAAGCTGTTCATGAGCCGTTGAAAGCTGTTCATGAGCTGTTCAAAGCTGTTCATGAGCTGTTCAAAGCTGTTCATGAGCCGTTGAAAGCTGTTCATGAGCTGTTCAAAGCTGTTCATGAGCTGTTCAAAGCTGTTCATGAGCTGTTCAAAGCTGTTCATGAGCCGTTGAAAGCTGTTCATGAGCTGTTCAAAGCTGTTCATGAGCTGTTCAAAGCCGTTCATGAGCTGTTGAAAGCTGGTCATGAGCTGTTGAAAGTTGATCCAAAGCAGATAATAGTTGAATAAAAAGAATTTGCAAAACAGTTTTACCATTATTACTATTATTAACTTGCAAGCAACGGTATTGATCTGATCTCCCAGAGCTATATTAAGATGAATGAACAACTACTTAAAGAATTAATAAAGACTCGGTCTGTTTTAAAACAAAAATATCGAAGTTTAAAAGTTGGTGAAACTGAAAACGATGAGAGATTAGCCAAAACATTTAAGCCAATAACTGAACCATTAAAAGAACTTGTGAAAAATAACAACACTCAATATGATAAACCTAAAGCAGAAAATATTTACACTCAAGACAATTCTTTCGATTTCAATAATATGTTGTCTAAAGTAGAAATGAGTACTCCTAAGAAAGACATACAACTTAAGGATGATGAAAACAGTAACGATACAAACAGTGTAGATTCGACATTTAAGTCAACTAATAATTCATCTAATGTTATTGACTTAGCATTACTGCAGAAAAATAAATTGCTTGATACAACATATGGTCCACATAAAAACTCATATAATGTTTGGAAGTTTGGTAATAGTGATATAGAAATAAATGAAGAAAAAATTAACATTGGAAATCAAAATTGGGCCATTACACCAGGCTTGATTCAATTATTGTTTCATAAAGAACCAACAAATTATGAACCATATGAGTTGGATATTTATAAAAATATTTTGATTAAAACCAATGCGCACAAAAGAGAATTTAATTTCAAAAATCAAATTAAGGGCACTAAGAGCAAAAAGTACAACACTATTATAAAAAAATTGTTTAAGGATGAAATTTCTATAACACCAAAAAGATCATTAAGATCACAAACGCATAAAGGAAACGGAATGATTATGAAAGTTAATAATGAAAGACCCAACTATATATACTGGAACGATCCTAATGAATTAGTAGATCGACTGAGACTATTGGTTGCATCGGAAGGCGCGGGACACAATAATCATCGCAATGAAATTAATTCAATTTTAGAGGAATTGCAAGAAGCAAATATTATTGCGTAGAAAGCAATAATCATAAATAAATAGTGGAAGGATAACAAAATATGCCTGTTGATAAATTTGGTCATCACTCAAAGAGTCAAAACAATTTTATAAAAAATGAAAAAAATAAAAGAAAAATTCGTCAAGTTGTTGGACTTGTGTTGGATAAAAATAATAACATTAATGTTCAAAACAAAAGGATCACAAATGTTTCGTTTCCTACACAAGAAAAAGACGCTGTTAATAAACATTACTTGGGAACAGAAATCAGACAATTGCAACAAGATTTAACAACATTGATTAAACAAGAATATAAAAAACTTGATGGAAAACTTAATAATATTGATAATTCAATGCAAAACATGATATCTCATAGAGAAATGTCTTTAAAATTACATTTTAGTGAACAAATCGAAACACTGTTAGAGAAAGTACAAAGACTGGAGAATTTTGTTTTTACGTCAATAATTACAAAAAGTGAACCGCCAAGCAGTACAGATCCAATAAAAAAGAAATATAAAATAAAATATTAATATTAATATAATTCAAGTATGGATGAAAAACGAGAGTTGGTTAATGAGCTTCATTCACAAGCAAGGAAAAATTTTAAACGACGGAGAGTAATAATGAAGGGTATTGATGATTTATGGCAAGCGGATTTAGTTGAAATGGGAAATTACTCTACGTATAATAAAGGATTTAAATATTTATTAACAGTCATCGATACCTTTTCAAAATTTGCTTGGATTCGACCACTAAAATCTAAAACGGCTATAGATGTTACAAATGCTATGAATGACATATTTAATTTAGGCCGTATACCAAAAAATTTGCAAACAGATGATGGAAAAGAATTTTTCAACAACTTATTCAAAAACCTAATGACAAAATATAAAATTAATCACTATTCTACTTACAGCATTATGAAAGCCTCAATTGTAGAACGATTTAACAGAACTCTGAAAGGTATGATGTGGAAAGAATTCAGTTACAATGGCTCATATCATTGGGTTGATTTGTATGAAAAACTAATTAGTGATTATAACAAAAAAATCCATCGAGTTATCAAAATGGCTCCTATTGACGTAAAACCTTCTAATGAGCAATTATTATTAAATACCGTTTATAACCATATAAAAATATTTAAGAAAAACAAGTTTAATATTGGTGACAATGTACGCATTAGCAAATATAAACATTGTTTTGAAAAAGGGTATACTCCAAATTGGACAACAGAAATATTTAAAATCAAACATATTAAAATTACATATCCAACGACATATATTTTAGAAGACTATATGGGAAATCCTATTAAAGGTGGATTCTATGAAGAGGAGCTACTACCAACCAGATATCCAAATACGTATCTTGTGGAAAAGGTTATAAGAATAAAAAATAATCGTGCATTTGTTAAATGGTTGGGATTTACAAATGATCACAACTCTTGGATTAATAAAAACGAAATATTGTAATAAATTTCTTATATCTATTAAGTTTATAAATAAAGAAAATATATTTAAAAAAAAAAAAAAAAAAAAATTATATGTTTTTATTCATTCCATTTTTAGTATTCAATATGTCTATTACATTAACTTTGAACGGAAACTCGTCAATTTTAACTGCCAATTATTTTCCACCCATAGCATTGGAAGAGGATTATGAATGCTCACTTATAGATTTTCATACATATAATAGCATACCCAATGTCGATGAGGATAATAATTTGTTTCATATTGGGGATAACATTATTGAAATTCCTATTGGTTCCTATGAGCTAGAAGATATTGCAGATTATTTAGAAAGTGAATATGAGCGTTTGACTAATGGTGAAAAATCGATTAAAATAGAAGCCAACAACAATACAATGAGAGTTGAAATAACTACTTCTCATGATTCAATATATTTCAATAAAAAAAGAACAATTGGAAAGTTAATGGGTTTTAACAAAAAAACTTTAAACGGGGGTTCCAATAATCTCTCTGAACTACCCGTAAATATTCTCAAAGTGAATACAATACGTATTGATTGTAATATCGCTGTTGGATCTTATATAAATGGAGAAAGGGCACATACAATTCATGAATTTGGAATAAGTGTTTCCCCAGGATATAAAATGGACGAAATTCCACGAAACTTAATCTATTTACCACTAAACACCAAGGAGATCAGTTCTATTGCGGTCACTATTGTAGATCAAAATAGTGAGCTTATAAATTTTCGTGGTGAAAATATTACTCTTCGTCTTCATTTACGACCAAAACAATAATGATTATATACAATAAAAACGTTGTTGATAGAATGAGGAGAGACATTAGTGTGTTGAACACTGCATCAGCAAGAACAACCTTAAACACATCAAAACTGAGCGAAGCAAATAAACAATTCCTAAAATCCTTGAATTTTATTTTAAAGAATAATGACTGACATAATTAATGTTTTAGAAAAACCAATGATGGATGAAAGAATCATAAAAAAAGATTATCATACATATACACCGTATATTCAATCATTTAATAATAATGATGAAATTCGTATTTCAATACAAAATCAAGATTTATATGTTTTACCGAGTGAAAGCTTTTTGTATATTGAAGGTACTGTGTTAGATGCTACAAGTGGTCTAAAATCGAAAAACTTTAAATTGAAAAATAACTTTGTACCCAATTTATTTGAGGAGATTCGTTATGAGCTTAATGGCGTCGAAATAGATCGCACTCGACATTTGGGTGTTTCTAGCACAATTAAAAATTATCTATCCCTAAATGACAGCGAAAGTATTATGATGGGGAATGCAAGCTGGTCTTATGATAAAGACATCGATGTTGGTGAAGGATTTTTCAACTTTTATGTCCCGCTTAAATCATTATTAGGATTTGCTGAGGATTATAATAAAATTATGTTAAATTGTAAACATGAATTAATATTATTACGTACCAAAAATGATGATAATATTGTAAATTCTAATCAACCTACTGAAAAACCAAAAATTACAATTCAAAATATTAGTTGGAGAATTCCGCATGTAAAACTTTCGGATTATGCTAAACTGAACACAATAAAAATTATTAATAGTGGAAATGTGTTGCCAATAGCATTTCGTAGTTGGGATTGCCACTACCATCCTCAACTATCAGCATCACAAAATCATATTTGGAATGTAAAACTAGCTGCAAACAGAGAACGTCCACGTTTTGTACTAATTGCTTTTAAACATAACAACAAGCTTACCCATTCAAATCTTAACAATATTAAAGTACATTTAAATTCAGACTCATATCCCTATGATGACTTAAATGTTAAATTTGATAATCAACGTTTTGCCATTCTATATGATATGTATGTTAAGTTTCAACAAAATTTCTATATGAGGGAGGCTCAACCACTCCTCTCAGCTGAAGAATTTAAGGAAAAAGCACCTATAATTGTGATTGATGTCAGTCATCAAAATGAAGCAGTAACAACAGGCCCAATTGATATAAAAGTTGAGTTTTCTACAGATAAAATAGTAGCGGCTAATACATCTGCATACTGTTTACTCATACACGATCGTTTAATCGAATACTCACCGCTTACAGCTTCAGTCAAAAAAATTGTTTAACACAATGAATAAAACATATTAATTTCAATATTTTTAATTGTAGATTTATTTAACAATATTATCTTTAAACTTAAAATTATATAACAATAAATAAATTTGTTATAATATCACATGTGTTTTATTTTTTTAATTCTTAAAATATACATATTTTATCCTAATATTTCAAATCCATAAACATTTCATCATCATCATCAGAAAATAAATAATTATTATTTACATTTAAATTACTTGAATTTATATTTAAGAAAATTTGATCATTTCCATCATTATACCAGTTCGTTACTGAATTTTCAGTAATGTTTGATTCTACATTATTCGTGTCCTCTATTAAATATTCTGCAATATCTTCTAATTCAAAATCATTTTCTTTTAATTTATAATGCCCCCAAGCATATGTCTGAATACCATCGAACTTTATATATCTCTTGTTATCATTGTGACTTAAAACTACTTTTTCTATTTTTTGAGTATATATTTGATGACAGTACGCTCGAAATGTATACATTGAATCACTGTGCACATTTTTGGAATACAAACACTTTTTATAATCGACTAATGTTATTCTATCTAATGCCATTTTTTTCACACCCTTAGATTTTTTAATTTCTCCATTATCTTCATTCCTAATTGAGTACATTTTCGCCCTTAAACCTACAAATTCTCTCATAATTACTCCACAGTTTTCATCCTTCATCATTCCCAAAACTTTTTTATTTACAATTGGTAAATTAAATTTATTTTGAGGGCTATAATCTGAAGTATCAAAATGTTGAAGTACATCATTTGAGATATCCTTATAGAAATCTTCTGTTCTAATGGTATATATAAATGAATCTGTATCCATGTAATTTAAATGAAGTCTACTATTAAATTTGGGTTTCATATAGCCATAGTGAAATTCGTACATTTTCCATTTTGAAAGTTCTAATACAGTAAAACCTAAGTACATTGGTTTATTACATTTAATGTTGACTCGTTTAAGTTGTACGGCAAACATATCATCTCCAAACCTAGACAGACTATGAAAATTCAATTGAGCAATATGAGCTCTTGCTTCTTTATGATTTCTTCTGTCCGATTCCCACTGTGTTACAATATAAACACTCTTTCTTTTTTCTACATTCTCCATGGTCTTGCCATAAACTGCATTATTTAGTAACTTAAAGAAATCTTTTTCGAATGTATTTGTCGCTTTAGTCCTATGAAAAGTATTTAAGTCGATGTATGACTTTAACCATGGAGCCTGTTTAAATTTTATAACTCTATGGATTTTTTTCAAAATCATACCATTTGCTATACATTGTTTCAACACTCTATAATGTATAGCATAATTTTTTTTATTAGTTAAATCTGCTATCAACTTTTCATTTCTCATGGGAGGAACTACTTTATTTTGAGGACAGAATGGTAAATCATTGTGTAGGTCATGTAGTCCAGTAGGATAATCTAAATCAACTTCCAAGATATAACCCTCACTGGACTCATCTTCAAGACAATTTACATTAAGTGAAATTATTTCTTCATTACTTAACCAAACAAAATCCGAATATGGTAGGTATTGCGACATTGCCCATCCATACAAGTTATTTGCATCCAAGTACATTAGATATTGTGAGGGTTTTGTTCTATCATAGTCATGCATATACTTATTATTGGCCACAGAATGTCTTAATGAACATTGGACAAGCCCTCCTCTAATACCAGTTTTGATCATATTATACATATCAACATCAGTTATAAGTTCTAAACGTATTTTTGTTGATTTCAACATAGCATCCCAGGATAAGCCTGGTGCTGTATAATAATGACAAGGATCCAAACCATAAATGCTTTTACAAATCTTTCTGAAATTTTCAAAAATGTCTGCTAAAATAAGTGTATCACTTTTAACATACAATTCTGTATATTCTAACAGTGTTTTACAATTAAATGTTTCCCATACTTTTTTAGCATGTTGGTAATCTTCGACTTTGCACTCTTGATTCGTCAACAAATTTCTAAATTCTTCCCGTTCAGGGAGATTTCCTTCAGAAAGTTTTGAAAATGAGTCAATATAAGAGTATGGGAATATTCCCTTTCTTCTTATTAAGTCAAACTCACCATCATTTGGGAAATATTTCTTAATGATTTTAAAATCATCAGAAGCTAAATTTGAAGATAAAGCGTCTAAACTTGATGCCATAAACCTAAATGAGTCTACAAACCTCAACTGAAAACTATCATTTTCTATTGATACATTTTTTGTAATGGAAATATAAGTTTCCTTATTTATAGGAATTATTTCTATGGTACCCTCAGCTTTACCTAATTCCTTTATAAACAAATGACTGTCATAGGATGATAAATTGTGGAAAAACACTGGTATGAATTTTTTAATTTTAAAATTAATGTTACAATGGTTGTGAAGGGCAGATCGATAGCGACCAGTTAAATGACAATGGTCACGAACTCTGTCATCACCCAACGGTTTTCCACAAAGGTTACAGTCTACACAAATTCTAAATTCCTCATTTTCTTCATTTGTAAGTGCTTTCATTGGAACTACTTTATTTAAATAATTTTTGAAAATTTCTTTTGTGTCTTTCAACAATTCCCTGACAAATACTTGGGGGCTATCTAACCCACTATAAGTGAATGATTTTGAATATCTATCATTATAACTACACTTAATATAATAACTAAATGAACAGGGGATGTGTTTCTGTTCATTTAGTGTCTTAGAGCTAATCCTACTATTAATTTTTTGTAATAGACATTCGAAGTCTGCGTAGACAACGAATGGCACTTCTAAAGTATTAATTCTATTTTTGAATTCGATATACTTATCTTCGTACGCCGGCATTGTAGTAACCATTTTAGAGCATCCATCTTTATGTCTTGTTGACATTTCTGGATCTTTGGAGTAAGTAAGACACGTCATGCAAAAGTGAATGCTGTTTTTGCTATTGCTTAACGATGATCTCAAAAATCTGAAAGAAGAAAATATAAAATTTTAAATATAAATAAATAATTCAAAAAATGTATTAAATATTTTAACGTACCGTGATAAATCTTTAATGAGAACATAATGCCTCTTACTACAATCCTCGTTCTCCAACAGCAGTAGGCTGATGTGAATTGTCCTATATTTCTCGCATACTCTGTATGGTCCAATTATTTGGTTCCCTTTCACATCAAATCCAAATACATTTATACTAATGTAAGGATTTTGTGATTCAAAGATATTTATATCTTTTACATCAATTGGAAATTTGATGTTTGAGAAATTAATTTCTATTTCATTAATTTTTATAACATCTCTCTCAATATTATCAATATTGTATGAGGAACACATAGTAGCTTTTTGGGGGTTGCTTGGATTTTTCAATGCTGCTACTATGCACCATTTAAAGCAATATATATCATTATTTTTTATATTGAGGCAAGCATTTAATTTGCTCAATTTATATGGCATATTTATGTAACTCGATCCTCGAACTATATTGTGCTTGTTGATGTTGATGTTCAAGTTGGATATTTGTAGTAGAGCCCATCCACTATCCCGTTCTTGGAACTCTGACATTTTAGTTTTAATGTCATCTGCCTTTTCCAAATAAATATCTCGTAAGCCATGAGAACGGTTTACAGCCACCATTTTAGTCACATGCGACATAATCTCAAGTTTCTCTGTATCCTCTGCTTTTTTTATGTAAAGGCATTGAAGCTCAAAATTACATTTAAAATTAATTTGCTTCGCCAAGGACTCTTCCAATATTTCCATTACTTCCTCTTCTGCAGCTTCAAAAAATTCTTCCACAAATAGGTTCTCTAACTTCGGGTTTGAGTATGTGTAGACTTCAATTCGTTCCATGAAGTCGCTGGATCTTATTTTGATGTTTTTAGTGAAATCTCTCACTACACCCAAACTTTCCTTGTGGTGCCTTGAACGAAGATGATGCCCCCAATCCAATCTTCCAACATCAATTTGACAGCTGGAACAATTAATTTTATTTTGATGCGTTTTTTTGTGATTTTCAAAGCCCTTGTGAGTTTTAAAACCTCTATCACAAATTTCACAATTTAAACTTGTTATCCCGACATGGATAGCCTTATGATTTTTTAAATCCATTTTATTTGTGAACTCATCTCCACAATGCTTACAGTAAAAGATGTTGCAACTCTTCTTCATGCTTTTTTGGTGCACGAGCTTATGTTTGTGCAGTTTACTTAATGTAGTAAATACATTGTAACAAACTTCGCATATAAATCCAGCTCCGCTTTCCTTATTCACCTCCATCGTACCCTTAGCGAATCTTGATGTTGATGGCATAGTGTCCAAATAAGAATCCATATCCTTTACGGAGCAGTATGGTTTGCCCCTCAATTTGTTGAAGGCGGCTAAAATATCCCGGTTCGTCATTGTGGAGGTCATATTTCTTTGAATTTCAATTGAATGTTTGACTTTTACTGAATAGTTACTGTTTTAAAACTCAGTATTTATGCATATTAGTTTATTATAAGTATCTTGTGATATGAGGATTCGTCAACATCTATAAATCCGGATATGTTTTATCATTTTTTTTTTTTTTTTTTTTTTCATAAACTAAACAATATGTGGTGTTGTCGCCGTCTATAATTCCAGACAAGTATATCTTATTTTCAAAAATCACAATGGAAACTGTGTAAATAGTCTTTCTTTAAAAATTGTGCCGGATGTCTTACTCGATTCTAGACCTAAAACCAAACAATATGTGGTGTTGTCGCCGTCTATAATATTTTCAAAAATCACAATGGAAACTGTGTAAATAGTCTTTCTTTAAAAATTGTGCCGGATGTCTTACTCGATTTAAGATTTATTCTTCCACCATTCATCTCATTTTCTTTGATAAATAATTTTTTAACATTTAAAAAATTTTTCTATAGACATGAAAATAACAGCAAAGAGGAATCACCGTGGAAAAAAAATGTGTGCGATAAGAATTTTTTAAAACAATGGAAAATAACAGCAAAGAGGAATCACCGTGGAAAAAAAATGTGTGCGATAAGAATTTTTTAAAACAATGGAAAATTTTGTAAAAATCAAATCCCCTTTCGTTTTCATCGTATAAAAATCAAATCCCCTTTCATTTTCTTCGTAAATTTTGAGTAAAAATCAAATCCCCTTTCGTTTTCATCGTAAAAATCAAATCCCCTTTCATTTTCATCGTTACCAAATATCAAACCCCCTTTCATTTTCATCGAATTTCAAACCCCCTTTCATTTTCATCGATATCAAACCCCCTTTCTTCATCTACTATTGTATATTTAAGTTCAAAGTTTAAGTAACAAATTGTAACAGTCAATGCAAGGATCAGTTCATAATTGGTCATAGATCTCATATGGTTCCAACAACTATTTTCTTTAATTGCAGACAAGTCACACAAAAAAAATGTATTTATTGATTAATTCACTTCTTTTTCAATTGTTATTCGAAAAAATATATCTTCCTCTCTGCCTCTTAACCAACAACAAAAAATTACTTTATTTATTTTACACTAAAATGTTTATAATTGAACATAAACTTATCTAAACTCTGCTGTGCCATTTATTTTATTAGCCCTGGAAACAATTCTGTACGATAAGATTTGGCCTCCAATCAATTATTTAAAAGCGCTGGCAAAATGATATGGACGAACTCCGCATGTTTTGAATAGACTTGTAAGTAGTGATTAGGTAGAAATGTAATTACTTACACATAGAATAATTCGGCATTTGTTGGTTCGAGCAGATCTATAATTTTGGGCAAATCAAAGCGGTGATCTTTCATGGTAAAGACTTTGGCTTTTAAAAATTTTGCAATTGTTGCCACATTCAGGTAAACGCTGCCATCACAGAAGATTATTTTTGGTCGGGTATTTTGAAATAATTGTTTTATAGTGGCTGAAATGAAAATACATACCACCAGATAGATAAGAATTGGCCTGCAAACTAAATAATTAAATAAAGAATTAAAAAAATACCTTCATTATTTTGATGATTAATGGCATGAAATGGGGTACAATTTAATAGACAGCCCAAAAGTAAAGGCATGGTGTAGGTGGTATTGGCCGCCACAATGCCCACCACATCATCTTGTCTTAAGCCCAGGGATTTGAAATGTTGGGCAATGCGTATGCCAAATGTTATGGCTTCGCCGTTTGTTAATGCAGTGCCTTCAGTGTCGGAAATCTAAAGCAGAGATTTTCTTAATATTTCTAACAAATTTTCTAATACATTTTCATTTACCTGACATATATTTTTGGGATTATTCCTCATAAAGGCAAATAATATTTTGCCAATGGAACAGTCGGCATCAAAGAAATTTGTTGCTTTTGGGCCACTCCATATTTTAGTGTATTTATCGAATTGTATATTAAAACTATCCATTTTCTATGTCCTAATAATTAAATTTAATCCGTCTATATGAACCAGTTTGTGTTTTACTCACGAATCGTTTAGCCCAACTAAATAATTGTTTAATGGCCAGTATTTTTCAAAATTTTATTGATATGGGAGAGTCAGTTTATTGATAACAACGATTGTATTTTCATATAGAGAGAATCGCAAAAGGGCGTAAGTAGATAAATTAGAGCTATATTTTGTATTTAGTATTTGTGTTCTCTGATAAACGTCAGAGATATGGGTAAATTTATTTGTCAGTTGTTTTCAAATTTATCTACATATGCAATTATTTAGATTAGACCAAAAATAACATTTTCATATTATAAAATTCTAATATTTTATTGATAAAGTTTTTGGTTGTTTTTAAATGGTCAATTCAGGAACTAAAGGTATCAAACATGGCAAATATTTACTCAAAAAAAGAGAGTTGTATGTTTTAAAACTCATATCGTAATGAAATTATCGTTATCAGTACAAACAAGAAAGGCTTAAATATTTCGTGAAAAATTTTAACCACCAGGTGAAAGGTTAAAATATTTTAGTAATTTTTAGTAATACGAGCGCATGATGTTTTTAACGGATGGCCCGGATTTTTATTTTGAATTTAATTAAATAAAAAATATGTGGACTTGAACAACAAAACAGTCTATTTCATTGAAATTTGGCACAATCGCATCATATTTTAATGGAAATTAATTCTTTTAAATGATTCATTTTAAAATCATGTGTCTATGCATATCCCCAGCAAGCCATATGAGTCCGAAAAGAGTCTTTTCTGACACCTTTTCTGGAGTGTTCATGCTCTTTAGAAGCCCAAAAAACAATCATTATTGCTCCGAAAACCTTCAGAAAAGAAGGTCATTACATCCGAAAATGGTCCGTCAGAAAGAGCTCTTAGATAATGTCAGAAAAGAGTCTTTTATGAGGGGTTTTTGGGCTCAGAAAGAATTCTCATGTCAAAAAAGAGTCATTGCAATTTTAAATACAACAAATTTAAAGGTCGCATTTATTATTTTATTTAATTAATTTTACTTAAACAAAAAGGGACTCGCTGCTGCACCGAATTGGAAAAATGTAGAAAAACCGAACAAATTTGAATTAAAATTGAATAGAAATGGTTAAAACCTGAAGACAACAATGTAGAATTGTTTGACGAGTTTGATTACATATTGAAATTTATTACCCCAGACAAAATTAGCGAATGAAATAAAAATAATCCTCCTACGAAATCACATTCTACTAAACGACATCAAAGTTGGGTAGAATGTTTCAAACATTGATCGCAAAATTATGGACAAAAGAATAATCGCAACTCAAGCTAGAAACTTTGAAACATATGCTATTTCTCAAATATAATTTAAAGTACGAATGCGTTGAATTTTACAATTTTTTGAAAGAATCCCCAACATTGCTGAAGCAAATTTCATCACAGGATAAATACGATTTTAAACAAAAAGCGACAGAAAATTAGATTAAAATTACTTATAACATTATAATTGTCTAAATTTAACTTGAATAATAAAGTTTTTTTCCCATAAAAAATGGCCCGGTTTTAAGTTGGAATGTTCCGGATTTTAGTACTTTTTTCGAAAAATGTCCCGGTTTCGCTCAAAATTGAGGTGGTCACACTAATCATAACTACTATTTATCACAGCGCCCTCCTTCGGTGGTATAGTATTGAATAGCCACCGAAGAAATAATTAAATAAAGGCTATAAAATCAAGATTTAACATTAATGCGCCTACTCACCGCCAGAGGCGCTGTAATTCTGCACTAAAAATAAACATAATGCGCAATTGCAGAGTTGTGATATAAAAAGCTTTCTTCTTTCGCCACCTATACTTCTTCAACCTGTCTATTCAACCTGTAACACAAGTATATATAGGCATATCAATTGCCTGAGTGACCTCTCTAAAAAAATATATATATTTTGGATCCTTATAGGTAGCAGAGTCCCTTTAGTGTTGGTTCAAAAAAATTTTCCAAAATCCCAAGATAAACCTTCAGATCACGTTCGATACCAATATATGTGTCTGCTATAGTCATTAGAATTTAAAATCCAAGAAATTGGCCCATAAGTTACTGAGCTATTAGCAAAACCCAAAGAATCAGAATGGCAGAGTAAAAACGCGAAAATTTAGAAAATAACTCGGTTTTTGCATTTCATAGAATTTATATCGCATTCAAATGTGTGTGTCTAATAATGTTCAAGGCGGATTATAAAATTAATAAAGCGTATAATACTGTGTTCAGATATGAAACTTAATTGAGTCAATATTCGGTTAATTGACAATATTATTTTAAGTGTTCAGGCATACGCAATTTTCAGCTTGCTCAATAATCATTTGACAGTTGGAAAACAATACAAAAAATACTTTATATGGTTGTTGTGTTTCTATGTAAACAAACTTACCTTCACATTGATTTTTAATGATTTCTTTTGTTGACATTTGTCATTTTATACAATTTTGTTCACTAAACACAGTTGTGAACAGTGTTGCATTCGAAATCTTACTCAATATTATAACAATTTCGTACTTATTGCGCAATAAATAATTGAGATATTATATGGAATATTGAGCTCAATAATGGCGTTAATTGCGATTATCGCAATTAAGGTTCATATCTGAACACGCTATAAGGTTGCAATTAAATTGAGCAGAGATAATAAATGGTAACTGCAAATTCCATAAAATAAGAAAACAGCCCTACATCGGAAAGATCTTTAATAAAAACCAGTTATATTCGACTGTGCCTAAACTTATAGAGTCCAATATACAGCCATGTTACAGAATTTAATTTCGTTCGGAAGCGGAATTAATTCACACTGTAAATTTGCTATGTGGAATTGTAATTTTAAGCATTTTTAGGTTTCATTCCGAAAAAATACCAGAATATTTTTCGGATACAGTTGTGGCTCCATGATAAATTATTTAGATGTGTTACAAATGGAATGTCAAAATTTATATACCACCCATATTTTTGGTGGTGAGTATAAAAATGAACAAGTATGAAATCATAATATTCTTTGCGGATATTAAGCGATTGTCATTTGAAACTAATATTGAGGTATTACCACTTATAAGATTAAGCTTCTGTCCAGTTTCAATTAAAATTGCAAATATATACTTTGTTTATTATTTCAATAATTTAATTTAATCTTAAAATACAGAATAGAAAAAATATTAAAGCTATAGGTACTTATTTAAAACCAAAGTCACGAAGCCAAAGTTTTTCCAGTTGTTTTTTTTTTTGCATTTGCGGTATCAATAATTTTAATGTGATGACAAATTAAGTGTTGTTGTAAAACAATTCGCATAAAAATATTTATAGTAATCTAAATAATAACCAATAAATATGTATGTATAATAACAATGTTGATACGAATGGCATGAATCTTATAAAGTAAATGTGTATTTGGTAGACGGACATCGAAGAAGTATATCAAGTCTATAAAAGATGTAAACAGCTAAACCATACAATTTGATCCAATTAATCAGAGTTAATCAGTGAAAATAACTTGTTATTAAGCGACAGCCAACACATGTTAACCCAAATAATATAGACGGGCAAATGAGCACAACAAACACCAAATACGACAGTGTATCTTTCTAAGATCATTCTCCTCAAATTATATTTATGTACCGCACCCAAAAAAAAACAAATTATTAAAAGATACTTAAAATGAAACGAAAAAAAAGAAAACTGAAACAAAACTATGAAGAAGCAGCTCTACATGCCATAGCACTAGATAAAGTATAAAACGGGATGTGTGGTATCAGGATGAATGTTGGAAAATCTTATCACCCATAAACATGTTACCACCAAAAGCCACTACACAACACATGTCCAAAAAACATCGTAACAACACACTAATAAATATGAGATCCATTTTACGTATATCTGCACTCTGAATGAATGGCTACTTAGTTATAAATCTGTGCTACACTCGAAAAAACAACTGTAGTAGAAATGCAAGTTGCAGGGAAAAATCATAAAACTAAATGATATTCGTGAGAATTTAGTTTTGCGTTGGAGTCAAACAAACACTATGCGCTAACTGACATTTATGAAAGTTTATACAGTACTTAGTACTGTACAGTATATATTTTCCAAATACGATGAAAAGTTTAACTTTTTTCGTTTTTACTAAAGTCCTTAGTAGAAACTGTCTATTATAGATTGATTAATTACATGCCGAATTTGTTTTATTAAAACCAAAGACTAGTTTCAAATAATGTCCTATTGATCAAATTATTGCGAAATATTGCGTTTTCGAAATCTTTAAAATTCGAATCAGATTTTCAAAAAGGTTTGTGAAATTTACATTTCTGGTCATAGATGGGAATTGCTAAACATCATCTTACCCAGCTGAAACTTGATAATGTCCTGCTATTACTGAAAAACTTACTTTTCATTTACTATAATATTGCAGATATATCTTACTAATAGCTGACATACATATAATCTGATATATACATAAGTACTTGTTAATGAAATTCAGAATTAAATTATTTTATTTTAGCCTTTGTGTAAAATATTCGTTCTTCATTCCATTTTCCTATCATAAAAAATAAATCAGAAAATTATTCCAAGTCGATCAATATATTTTAAGGTGGGTGTTGCACTAATATATTTGGGCCACTATGGCAGTGTGTGGTATAAATACTACCCTCTAAAGCTAGATTTACACGATTGAAATTTTCTTCAAAATTGATAACTATTAAGCTAAGTATAGACGATATGTTGAATCAGCATATTTATGCTGAAAAATTTGTGACAAGTGCTTACATATCGTGTAAACGCAAAATTTTTTCAGCATACGTATGTTTAACAACATTTGTTAACACTTTGTTGACAATGCCAACAAACGTATGTTGGTAATTTTAGCATATCGTGTAAACAGCATATTATTAGTGTTTGACAAATTTCCTGCGTATGTTGACAGATATGTTATTTGTTGAAAAGCGTATGCAAGCTTTTCAGCATATGGCAAATTCATATGCGATCAGAGTTGTATTTTCTAATAAAGCTGATAAGAAAACAACAATGTCGGCTTCATTGATTTAAATCACAAATTATAATCTAAAGGACAGACGACGTTTAACATTTTTTAATTGTTTGTATAGTTTATACAATTTATTATATTCACATATAACAAAATAATTGAACACAAATATTAATTTAAATGGCGGAAAACTGCGTTTGTTGACATTAGCAAAAACATATGTTTGTGCATCTTTTTGTGTAATAGTGTGGCACCTATGACATACTTTGTTGCGATTTTTTTTGAGTGTGATAGAAATCGGTCAGATTTTCCACTGAATGAATCGTACGATTGTGTACGATAGTGTATCACGACCTTTAAGACTACCTGCCGATAGTTTTTTTTATGTAAATACAATTCTTGTTGCATATGTATCTACACACATACACACACAAGAACACAAAACGCAATATAATGGCCGGCGGCATTGTTCAAATTAATCGACAAATTACCGCATTGGTGATCGAATGAGCTAACGTATCGAAAAATGATTTCGATATCGAAATTATGATAAAATATACTAAATTTCTTGCTTGATATCGTATGCCATAATCTCAAATAAGAAAATTACGATAAATTTTACTCGATGTCGAATGCGATAATTTGGCCCCAGGTCTCTAGAAATAAATAATAACCCCCTTATTCAAAAACGATTATTAAATTTAACAAACGTTTATTAAGACAGATTTGCATATAAAAATTTGCTTAAAAACGCAATAGCTAGATCAATTTCCTCCCACGTCATCATTTATGTTTTTTTTATTGATATTTTTATTATTTACTTTTATTTCAAAAAATTCACATAAAATACAGAAGTTGAATAATAATTGAAAAATGTTGTCAAACTGACTAATTTCACAAACAAATGTTTATACGACTCAGCATATGTAGCACCACATAAAATTCAACATATCGTATAAACACAAAAATCGTATGCTAACTCATATGTTGACATTTCATTTGCTGACATATGCTGACATAAAAAAATTTGCTACTTTCAACATATCGTATAAACGTCTAACATATGACATAGGAATTTGCTGTTAATTGTAATCATATGGCTGTCAGCATATATATGCTGATTCAACATATCGTCTAAACTTACCTTTAAATTAATAAATTTTGAAGAATTTTTGCTGTTTACACGAGTTTAAAGCATTTTGAAGAGCAATTTTGAAGAAAATTTCAATCGTGTAAATCTAGCTTAAGTGTACCAAGAAAAGTACCATAGTAAATACTAAATATAAACAATAATATTAAAATCTATCATTTTGTAGCACTTTAATTTGAATAGCCCAAATGCATACATACATCCTTTAATATTACAATATTTAAAATTTTAAGTTTATAGAACATTATTTATAATGAAATTTCCATTTTGCCCTATTATTCGACTTTAAGAAAGTACTTTTCTGTACAAATAGTTTTGACTACATAAACAAGAGCATGTACCAGTTTTACCCGTTTTCATCCCATTTCTTTTTGAAACAAGTTTTGAAAAAGGTATTTGGATATCTTCAATCCGTTTTCGTAGGCTAAGGTTTTAAATGGATGAGTAGCATCGCCACAACTGGGTAGCAACCATAAGCAGATTGATCAATTGCTCATTTCTATCTAGTAAATTGAATTTACAAGAACTCTAGTGGCAATCGTTATTAATTGCAGTTTAGTAGTTAGTATTCGCAACTATATTCCCAAATATCTATTAAAACCGGACAGAGAATCAATATTGCACGGCGATGTCCATGCTTTACTACAGACATGATCCATACTCTGCAATTTACATGACATTAATTTGTTCACTTAGCGAACAATTTCTTGTTTGCACATAAATTTGTCTTGTGTAGACAACTCTTGTCGATGTTGTGAACAACGTTGTCAGAACATTAGTTCGCTCAACTACATATGTCTGCCATAAAATGTAATATTCAAACAAAAATACAAAGAGAATTATTACATAAGAACATGAATAAATTTGTGTATGTGTAATTCTGCCGACGTTTCGTTAATATGGTTTTCAAGAGGTTCGATTAAGATCGTTTATCTTAGTATATCCCATGATTGTAGATCATCATTAGAAAGTGTATAACCTTAGACAACAATCGATCACAACATTAGTAGTCCATAGATGTTTTGTGTAAGAATTCACTAGATGTCATTTGAAGACTCTTATTTTTACCAACTTTTTTTCGTAGAGTGTTCCGAAACATTTTTGTACTCATAAACAAAATCTCATGGACCGTACTTCCATTTGAATTTGCAAAATTTGTTGTGAAATTATAAAAAATTAGTAGTTGAATTAATTTTGTTAATGTTTGCGTACGAATACTTGTAAAAAGATCGCATACACACACACACACACACCCATTGCCATACAGAAGCTGGAAATATGTATATTGGCTGATGCAATTGATGTTACCATGATCTTGTTGCCACTTAAAACACACACAAAAAATAAACCGTTTATCAAGGTGATTTTTATAAATTTTCTTGTCCACACCATGACTTGGTTGATGGAGTCTGGTCATGAAACTGAAGCTTTAGTTTGAAATAAAACAGCAGAAACGACAAAAACCAGCGACATTTTGTCTGAATTTAGTTTATGAATTTTAAACACGCATTCCGATTTAAATATCGTGTTTAGCAATGTTCTGTCTTCTTTTTTTTCGAGTGTACTGAAGTGTGGATGTGTGCATGCAGTTTGTTATTTTATTTATTTATGTTTTTATTAAATTTTCAAATGATTTTAATTTAAATAGTCAAATAATTTCGTATTTAATCTTTACATTGAATCTAAATAAACACTTGTTGTTGTGTTGTAGTGTAAATTAAATATCGCTTGGAGGCAACAAAATATTTAACAAATTATTGCTGGCTGTGGCTGTTGTAAAAGAAATTGTATATTTTGGTGTACGTACCTGCGAGGGCCAGTTGCAAATTAAAGCTTGAATAGTTATTTTTTTAGCTTAAAACAATTAAAAATCTAAACTCAGTATTGGGTACCTAAGATATTGATCGGACATACCATAAAGTATATAAATAATGCTACATAAAAATTTATATTTTTGAATTATTGACTTTTTACATAATTTAACTTTAGCTTAAGTCTACAAGTAACTTATTTTTAGTTCGATTTATATATATATTTTTTTTAATGGATGAAGTCATTGTGTTCAAATATGCCCCACAGCTTTGGGACAGCTTTGAACTAGGCTGGGGCAGTTTTGAACGGCATTTTTTCTTGTTGCGCTTATGTCCAAAAATAACATAAACGTTATATTTTTTATATACATAATAAATTCGATTTATTTATTAAGAAAAAAACATAAACATTAACAAATAAAAAATAAAAAAAAATCAGATCAAAAATAAGTTTTATATTATTAAGACGGAAAAGGCCTTGCGATTTCAGGTGACATTACATTTTCATTTAAAGCATCATGATCAGCATTGGATTCGTCACTTTCAGAAAATAAGACAGAAACAACAATGTTTGGTACTTCGGTTGATAAATTAACATGTTCAAAGGTGCCCCCTCTTTCTTCGTTCAACCCTGAACTGGCCATACCATTTCACGGAAATTTATAATAAATATTTTTATTTTACATAAATATCAAATAACTTAACTTAATTTTGTTTGAAATGCATTTTGGACTGCAATAAATTTCTTTGACGAAAGAAAACGATCACTGAATACTTCTTACTTCTTAATGGCACTGCGAAAACTTGTTCACCCAACTACATTCAGTCGACGACTGAAAAAACTAGCAAAAGTTGTTAACGTTGCTAGAAAACAAGGTTGCCATGTGAAAAACTCGGTTAAGGGTCGGAAAAAATGTTAAACTGAGATTTTATCAACATAGTTCAAAGGTGCCCCGGTTATAAACGTGCCTCCCTCTCCCCTACAAATATTCCCAGTTTGAGACGAACTGGGAATGTACGTATGTATGTTCCACCATCTTTCTGTTGAATAGTAATTACAACTTTCGAAAATTTATGTCTGACTTTCTGTCTCACAGCTGTTTAACGGCTTATAGGCACTAAACGCATGGAACTAGAGAACTAGAGAGAAAGTTTTATAAACATTATTTAATGAATACCAAAGTTTTCCTTAATTTATTGTATTTTTTATATCTATACTTAATTATCAATTGATCCACGCATCACTTATCCATTACATTTATGACAGTGTTTAGGCGGTAATTTTACCCATATTGAACATGATACGAGGATTTGTCTCTGTGTTCAATGTTCAATTTCTTAATTCATAATTTAATTTCGTTTGTCTTTAGGTGGAGAAAATCGGCCACATTTGTTGAACTGAAATGTATTGGACATTTGTAACTAATCGAATAAATGTGTTGTTATGATTGCTTGTACAAAATAAATGAATTGAATTGGAAAATCGTACTGTTTTAATTTTACAACCTAAAGTGTTGCGGAAAATTGACTTTTATTACGGAAGTTAAAAAAATTTGTTTTATAAACAAATAATCAACACTTTGTACACAAAATATTAACATGGATTGTAAAATTCTTAATTTCAAATATTAAGAAGCGATCGGAAAAGAATTTGTTCTCCACGGAACTTTGTATGTGAATAAATTCAAGTGAGATGTCTTTTTTTTTACGTTTCAGTTAAGAATATATTTCTAGTTTCTGTATCATTGTATTAAATAAATATTAAAAATCATTTACTGCACAAACACTTCTGACATGCCACAGAAAATTGAGAATTTTGCAATTTTTTACATAAAAAATAGCAAATAGCTTTATATATTACAACAATAGATGCTAAATCATAAAGCAGTTTCTAAAAGTCTCTGTCCTTAGAGCAAAATTAAAAAACAGATGTTGTTACGAAATTATATTTCAATTTAAATTTAACGGTTGGCAACTGCTGGTATCAACATACAGCATGTTTATCTACATACAACATAATTGATTTCAAAATTTGCCGTAGTAAAAATTTCCATTTACAAACATTGTTGATAACACGCTATTATAAACACAGTTGAGCAGTATGACAACATTGAGTTTTACGGCTTTGGCTGAACGTTCTAGACACGAACACTCTAGACAAGAACTTTCTCGTATCTTAGCAAGGAACCATCCAGAAATGATGTTGGTGTATAAAATTAGACTAACAGGGCAACTCAAGCACTTAGTTTATTGTAAGTCCTCGTTGACTAAATATTAAAGTGTTAATACCAGCGCATTCTTATACCGTAATTTTAATTTTTGTACATTTGCATAAATAAAGACTAGTTTTGTTAGGTATATTTTCTTTAAACTATTTCACGTTTTATTTAATTTTGCAATTAAAAGGGATCCGGTTTATTTAAAGGAAATAAACCACCGTTTTTTAAAAGTAAAAACGTAAAAAAAATAATAAATAAAAAGTCATAAATTTTTAGTCAGGCTCGAGTTCATTAAATTTCATTTTCATTAAATTATTATTTTTACTGAAGGTAGGAATTGTTTTTACAACATGAAATCTTATTAAAATTTTATTGATAATTTTTCTTGGCTGAGCTGGAGATCGAACATGGGTTGAATTTACATGTTTCAAGAATCATCACATTCTTTCATCAGAATTCATTGAGTTCTAACCTCTGCACTACTGCGGTGCCTGCTAGCCAACAGTCAAACATCAGTCTTTAACCAGTGTTACCGGTGGTCGAAATTTGCTGTAATTATCATTTTTTTTAAATTTTTATTTATATGTTGCTTTCAAAACAAAATTGAAAAATTAACAGATCAACTAAAAATAACACGGTGCGACAGTCCAAAAAACCTGGGATCCGATATTATTTTTCTTGTAGGGCTTGCCGAATAAAAGAAGACTGCAATAGTGAAATATGCCGGACACCTCCAAAATCCGGTTTTACGGTTAAGCCTGTAATTTTGTTGATAATGATCCGATTTTCAATTTCATACTAGATTTGGAAAGAAAAAACTGAGATATTTCGAATGATTTGAGAAATTTTGGTGTTATTGTCGAGCAAACACAAATTTTAAAGATTTTTCAAAAAATTTTCAAATTTTCTGAAGTTTTAATACATTATTTTATTAAGAAACTATAATGCTATTGAATTTATTCAAAAAGTACGTTTAGTTACGATTACAACACATATTTGGGTTTAAAAATAGATAAGTAATTGACTGAGTTATTTAACTTTTCATGAAAATAAACTTTTAAACATTTTATACAAATCGTATTAATCAATTAACACAGAAATTTCGGAAGTCACAAACAGCAGAGTAAGTAGACAACCTTGAAACACAAGTCAGCAAATTTGAAAGAGAGCTATCCGAGCTAGAGAATGAAAAGTACAAGGCAATAAACTGCACGATCTGTAAATAAAAATTAATAATCATTAATACCAAGATGGGCCAGTGCGAATTATTCCAGGAACCTTTAGCATAATAACGGCGCCTTGTTTCTAATTCCAGTTTGATACAGTTGCCATTAGGAATATGTGGGGCAACGAGAACAAAGCTTCAGAGTTGATCCTGGCCATAAAAGAAAACGCAGCAGTAGTTCTTGAAAGCGTTCCAATGAGCAGCAGAAATAGTTATTATGAAACAATTAATGCACTACATCGTAAGTCTGTTGGCGAACATAAGAAAGAAATATAACGAATGGAATTGCGTGGTAGAGTGCAGAATGCCAATGAGAGTCTACAGGACTATGCGATGAATGTTAAACGCTTGGTACAGCTAACTTATCCAGGAGAAAATCATGACCTTTAGGCAATTCAAGATTGAGGCGTTTGTAAATGTGATTCGTGATTCTGACGTGAAGAAATCGTTTCATTCGCGAAACGGTGAAAATAATTTCTAAGCAAAAAATATTCAAGCTACGAAATATCGAGGTTACCGCTGAAAATGAGAGGAATGTCGTGCAAAGCAAAACAAAGCTCATATTCAGCGAAACTGTAAAGCACCTAGACAACCGAACCAGATCTGTTTCACCATCGAGAAACAACCGGTAGACAAATAATCACTTATCCCAAGAGCTGGCTCTCAGATATGAAGTCCACATAATCTCCAATGCAGCAGAAAAACGGCAATCATAATGTTTGTGGGTACATTAACGGTCGAAAACACATAGACACAGAAAAGAAAACAATTAAACTATTGAGCATGGTAAATCTACGCACACCTACTGTAGAACCTGCCACTGTCTACTCGTACAGTGAAGGAAATGAAGTAAATGTGAAATTTATAATTGCCAACATATCATTGTCAATTATGAATTTATTGTTCCCGACATTGATTTTTCTTGATTTGTCACAGCATTTGTCTTCATATGGGGCAAAAGGTAATGAAAATGCGAAATGTTGAAATACCCCTTTAAGACGGATATGAAAATAAGGTCATGTAAAGGAAAGCGTCATAGATGTTCGTCTAAACCACTAATATTCCAGTGAAGATTGGTCTGTGGCGCAAAGAAGTGACAAGATAATATCAGCTAAAGAAGAAGACAGAAAACCTACCCGCTGGGCTTTATGGAATAGTCTACAGTTATTAAATGGCTGCTTAGACAGTACATACGAGAGTGCAGACGGCAAAACGGTGGCAAATCTAATTGTGGTGCCGGCCTCAAAAAAAGAGAAAGAAAAAAAGCGGGACGGACGAACGGAAAATAAAAGGGGATGGAGGAGAGGCAGAAAAGTCCCCGTGTCGGGTCGTCAGAAAATTTTTTTTGTTCCTACGGTGAATTTGTTTAAAAGCAATTTTGTGTAAAGAATTCATGAGCTTTGAATGTATAATTTTTGTACAGCATTCTCTTCACTCATCTACCGTACACCAGGGGCGCTAAACACACCAAGTTGGGAGATATAGGTTTATGTCATTGCTAAATCTTGTCCATCATTGTGTAGAACTGCCTTTTTTGTATGAGTATAAAAATACTTCCGTTTAAGTTGAGACACAAACATATTATTAAACTTAATACATTTTAACTGTTATACCTTAAAAAAAAATACTGTTATGGTAGTTAACGGTTTGTATTAGCAGACTGCATGTTTATTAACATACAACATGATAATCAACATTCGCGTCGAACACTTGGAAGAAAAGCATCTGGAATTCTCTTTTGTTTCTACATTCGCGGTCACACTGTCGAACAATGTTGTCAGACACATTTCATTATTACATATTTGCTTTTTGACATTTCTCTTATTCGTGCTGTGTAATAATTTGTAGTAAATTCCAGCAAAGAAAATGTCAACAAAGCATGTTCGAGTACCGAACACAAAATTGATTCTCTCTTCCCCACCCGTAATTTTCACTAAGCTAAATGTTTTTCTTTCAATTGTTCGACTGTGTAAACGGGGACTTATAACCGTTGTTAAAGGTAAAAACGTAACAATACTATACAAAAATGTTTATACATACATACTTTTTTTATTTAACATAATTTCATAAAACAAAAACTTTTAAAAAGTAACTTAAGAAATTTCCATAATAAAAATACCCATGGAAAACCTCTTAAACCTAAATTTATCCGGACCAGATATTAATGACCAACTAAGAAGAACACTATAGACCAATGACAACAACCTAACGCTCACAGGCTGCTGAGAGCCATAATATATGTATAGGGTCGTCTGGTAAGGCAAAACCATTTATTTTGGAAGTTAACAGGTTTATGAGGTTATCATTCCTTGAGATCCATAAACATAAAAATTTAGCTTGTCGGCAATATGTTATATTCCATGACTAAAGCAAATGCAACATTTTTGGTTCAAATGGTCGAAGTAAGATGTAGTGGAAGCCAAATAAAGCCTAAAGTACAAGGAATATAAAATCCACGGTTAATTATGATGGCGGTTCTACGGTGATATGAGGCAGCATTTCTGCCAATGGAGTTGGTAATCTCGTGTATACTATTTATATTATGGACCACCATGGATATTGGCTTATTCCGAAAGCAAATCGTAACTCCGTATATGTATTCACACAGAAATATTTTTACTTTTAACATAATAATGACCGAAATACACAGTTTTCGACCTGTATTAAAGTATTAAATCTCTAACCTCCACTGAGAAGTCTATCCCATGTGCCATTCGGTTCCTTAAATAATTTCCTAACACTGTACTTACAAAATTATTACTAATTTAATTTATAATTGAATTAAAAAAGGTGCTTAATGTTCGACCTAATCATGTACTGTATAGTAAATATTGACTGCATTTTGAGAGCATTTTCTCTTTTGCTAGATAAAACCTATAACAGATCTTTTACATATATACATAAATATTTTAATTAAAATTACATTTTCCATACTTATTGTTACAGATTTTGAAAAGATCTTTTTTTGAGCCGCATTTAACTTTCAGTATTTCTACTCAGAAAACGGAAAACATTTTTCTTGTCAGAAAACAAAATGACATCAAGTCAAGGTCATGTATTGAGTTTTTGACTTCTATTCATTTATTGTATCTTCATTCAAATAAGTGTTTGAAATCTCATATCCAATGAATTTTAATTATTTAGTCCAGCCCCTGCCGGACGAAAATTATTTATTCATTGTTGTTTGTACATATGTATTAAGTTGGCATTATTCCTTATTATATTATTGTCTTCGGCTCATCCCGTCTTCTTTGTCGAATATGACTAGTATTATTTAATATGTTTGCGGACTAATGGGTTTAAGTGTATTTTAAGGTTTGAATTTTTTTATATTGTTACCAGTGCCCAGGTTCTGAAGCACCCGCGTCGAGAAACTTTTCAATTAAAGTGTGCGGAATGAAACAGAAATGCCATAATGCTAGTTTTTTTTTTCACAAAACTGTGTCTGTAACTTTTTTCGGCAGTGATCGCTGTCACGTAACAAAATTACTCGTCAGTTTACAGAAAATGTGTGTCTGTAAAATTTTTGTGAGAAAAGTTCAAGCTTTGAACTGTAAAAACGCGGCGAGATATAATTTTAGAAATAAAAAATATTCAAATCGCATTGAATAATAACACATTACTATATAAATATTTTATACATTATATTTTATGTACCACTTGAACAATTTTCTCTTAGCAAAACAGATATTTCTTTTTTACCCCACGAAACTATTTATACCCTACACCACCATAGCTCCCCACTATATTTAATTTGTGCTGATGTTTATAACGCCCAGAAACGCCTTAAAGTATACCGATCGACTCAGAATCACTGAGTACGATTTTATGATGATCAAATCAAATAAAATTCGACACAAATAATATACAGAAATGATGACACCTCATTTTATAATGGTCGGTCCATAATTAGTCGAAACTCCCATATAAGACCCTCTCCGGAATTCTAGCTTAAATCTTTTAAAAATATTTATATCGAGATAAAGTTTAACATATATAATATTTATATTCACCGAAATCATGACATTAAATTTTTGGATGATCGGTTCATAATAGGTTATATGTCCCATATATCGCCCATATCTGAAAAACAGTTTGAATTGGGCAAAATTAGTTGCAATTCATTTGAATTAGGCAGAATGAATTGCAATTAATTTTTTAATTCAAAAGAATTGGTAAAATGAATCGCAATTAATTTCTAATTCATTTGAATTGAAATGATTTGGAATTAATTCAAATGAATTACAAAAGTAACTTGTAATTCAAATTTATTAAATCAAAAATGAATTGCATTCAATTGAAGTAAGCTTGGTGTTTGGAGTTTGGTTCTTCAAGTACTTATTTCGCTTTTGATATACGCTGAATAACAAGACATTCAGTATTTAAAACCTATTAATAAGTTATGAAATTTTGTGACCCACGAACATTAAAGGACAAACACTTTAGTAATACTTATGTACATACATTTCTTTAATATTTAAAGAGAATTATTATAAATAAGTAATAAATGATTGGATTAAAAGTAATATACAATGGGTGATTCATTACACTGTGGAACATTTTTGGGATTATTGTCTGGGGGTGAGAAATTCCAAGTCAGGGTGATGGTACTAGGTCAGTATAGTAAAACCCTCAAAGGGTTTGGCGTTCGTATGTGTCAGTTTTTTTTATGACCTTTTAAATTTTTTCCTTATCTTGATGTTTTTTCGCTTAGTTGTAACATTTTGGCAAAAACGTAGTTTAACATAACTCGAGAACCACTTGTCCGATTTTGATGAAACAAATTTAGAAAAATTAAGAATTTATTTATTTATTTATTTACTATTATTTATTTTTATTTATTTTCCCCAATAACTCCAGACTTCTGGCCATAAACTACTAAAAAAAATTAAGTAAACATTTTTATAATTTTCTATTTTAATTTTATTTATTTATTTTTATTTATTTTAATAAATATTGCCTAGACTTTTATGATGGTGGTTGTTCGGGACTAGTGGCATCGCATTCATCGCTATCATCAGTTTCTGAACCACATATAATGTCAATGTGTGAGGGTTTTACTATACTGACCTAGTACCATCACCCTGACTTGGAATTTCTCACCCCCCAGATTGGCTGTTGTACTGTGTTATTAATAGTGGATATATATATATTATAAAGTACCGAATAGAAGTACTTGGAAAAAGAGTGATGCTTTTGAATTAGTTTTTTTTTAGAATCAATTCAATTCAAATAAATTGGAAATGTATAACAAATTCATTTTACGAGTTAATTCAAATAAATTGGTAACATGAATTGCAATTCATATTTTAACTCATTTGAATTAATTCAAAATCAATTCAAATGAATTGGGAATGCATTGCAATTCATTTTTTCTAACTCATTTATATTAATGAATTGGAAATGAATTACAATTCATTTTCAATTCAAATGAATTGGTAAAATGAATTGCAATTCATGTTCGCTAAATTCAAATGAATTGATTCAAATTTAATTCAATTCGTTTTTTGGAGAAAAGAATTAATTCAAAATTTTACCAATTCATTGCATGAATGATTCGCGAATTAATTCAAAAATGAATGATTCGTTTACAACTCTGATCCAGTGGAATATTTGTCAATAAATGCAAGTGTATATACAAACCATTATATGTATCTTGAAAAACCGAAATAAAAATGTTGTGTTAGTTTTTAGTATTTTATATACAATATATTTTGGTTTTTTATTCTTTCTAGATGTTTTCACAATTTTTAATAAACATTAATCATTTTTTACCATTTAATTGTTTGCTTTTATTATTTAACGAATTCTTTTGTTTTTATTGATTTTATTTTATTTAACTCACTTCTTTGTCAACAATATAAACATTTAGTTATTACTTTTTTAAGATTCTGTTTTATATTGTATAAATTTTGTTTTTTTTTTGTTTTTGTTGTGTGAGAGTGACATTTGTTTAAAACTTTTTCTGTTGTTTGAAAGTGAGTGAAAAAGTTTCACTAGGGTGAGACAGTTACATATATATGTTCGTGTAGTGAGTGATGGATTTATAAAAAATTTGGGATTTCTGTTTTGTTAATACTTTTTTACATTTATTTAATGCTAATTAAACATTTAGTCAGTGTTTTTATCGATCGATTAAAAAATATTTTTAAAAATTTCTTTTCTTTTCTTTTGTCTTGTTTTTTTGTGAAAAGTGTGAAATATGTTTATGAAAGAAAGTTGTTGCTGCAAAGATGTTGATGTTTTTAAATCTAGAGAATCCTTGATTGTTGGCTACTTTGGTTTCTGTGTTTATTTGTTGCTTGTTTTTTGTTTTTTGTTTGTTTATTCTATCAACTAATTTGATGTATATTTTTTTTCCATTGAATTGTTATTGTATTATTATCATTTTTTAAATGGTCATTTTCAATAACATTTTCTCAAAGACATTTTATGGTTTAGTTTTTTAAGGTATATTTTATGGGTTTCTTAAATACATGACCATCATTTGCTTTTTCCAATTGTATTCTTGTATTTATTCATTATTTTATACATTTAATAAGTATTCTAAGTAGTTTTTACTATTTACAAAAGTTTCATTCTTTATTGATTTTTCATTCAGTGTTGTTTGAAGAAAAGCCCTTTAGCCCTTTTAGCTCTACATTTAACAACAGGTTCCCAAAATGTTTAACAATAGCTTGTATTTCAATGAAACTTTAAGATCCATGATGATTTTAACTTGAAATATTTAATAAAACGAAAACTTTATTCTGAACTATGCCGATCTTTTAATCATAAGCTTAATTGATTTACTTAGTTTCTAGTTGCTTTTGAAATATTCGTTTCTTTTAAAATTGTTCATCTTACTTTAAATATTTTTTAGTTAGAAAGGCATTTAAAAAAAAAATAACTTAACCCTCCGTCTTACACATGTTTTGATTTTCACATTCGTAATGCATGAGGTCTGGCTAGCGCTGAGTTTTTCATGTACTTAATTTAAAAAAATAAATAATAATATATAACTGCACAAAAAATTATTAAAACCAGCAAGAAAAATATAACAAACAGCATTTGCAATACAAAATATTTCCATTTCCAGTATTTTTCTTTTTTTAAATATTTATAGCGAACTAAATATATGATAATAACATTTCAAATTGCAAAAGGTCTGACCAGACTCATGTGTAAGGCGAAGGGTTAAGTCACAATAATTTAAGAAATCTTTAACTTAATTTTAATAAAAAATCCTCAATTTTTAAATACTTTGTTTTAAATTAAATATATAATCTCCAAAACGTTTCGTTTTCTAAAATGACGCCTCTAAACTGTGCCTCAGATCAGTTTTGAAGTGTACATTTGAAATTCATACGTTCTAAGAACTGTCACTATAAAGTAGAGCTTTCTTGCTAAAGAGCTTTTTTCTGGTTTATTCTGTTTTGTTTAAAATTCATTTGCTAAATTTGTTATTTCTCTATTTTAGCCATTTTTGTTTTTAAATAAAAATTGTTTAAAAGAGAAACTTATATTGTAACAGATATGTTTTTGTAGTTTGTAGAAATTTTTGTCACGTGTAAAAAACTAAACGAATTAAATTTATAATTTAAATAATATTTTAATTATTTTTAATATTAACTATTTTTCTTTTTTTTTTTGTGTTTCTTTTAATACAACCCACTGAAATTTAAAGTGAAGATAAGTAAGAGGTTTAAGTATTTTATCTAGATTTATTTTTTGCTAATAAAAAATATAAAATAATTGACATTGTTATAAAATTGGTCAAACCGAAAATAACAGAATAATTAACATTATGTCCGACTTTCATGGGATCTCGTTGGGGCAAATAGTTAACCGAAAATATGGAAAAATCAATTAGTAAAGAATGTATATAATGCCAGTTTAATTACTAACGGATAAGGTAACCCAAAAGTAGAACAAATTTCAGATTTCGGCTGGAACGCATTTTAATAAATTCATTGTAAATGTAAAATATTGAAGTATGTAGGTAAATCAAGGCGGTTTCAGAACTCTCAAAAGTTTCGTTAAATTTACTGTATTAGCAGGTATTTAGAATCAGTAGAAAAATGGTCAAAAAGACCATATCTGCTTCAGGTTCCCATGACCGACTACAGGGATATTTTCTGGACCTTCTTTTAGTTATCCCGACTGCCATCCGCTCAAAACATGTAGTGCATTACTAAGAAAGAACTCAGACCGGATGAATTGCTAAATCGATAGACTCTGATGTATGATGTTGGATATATTCCTCATGATACATTTTCAGTTGGAAAGTTCAAACATAAATAAATCTAAAACTAGTTCAGTTAGAGTCAGGATCTTTGGATCCTAAAACTTTAAGTATTTATAACGATACCTTACTATTGGTGAATTATGTTCAAACTCAATTGTTATGACTGTCTCAATAACGCGTTTCTGAAGTCCACGCTAATCATTCACACATCTCCATTCATATGTCAATTTGTAAAACTGTATCAGACTGGTTGGCTGATGCATAGGAATCTGCGAGTCAGGGAATTAACTGGCTACTGAGAAGACAATCGGAATAATGATTGTAGGATATGTACCCTAAAATATTGCCAATCGGTAACTTATTATCATTTGTTAATTGTATGATAACGTGGCAAAAAAGTTTTAATTTTTCTCGGTACAGAAAATTTTGTAGTGCTAGTATTGTATAATTAAGAAATATTCGATTTCACAGAACCTGCTAAACCACATGGCCATCGGATAAAGTCTACACCGGTCCGTCCGATACCAGATTTTTTGTGCAGACATGCTACGTTTACGCTTAGGAGAGAAAATTGTCCACCTATTTCACTAAACAATGTACATATATCTCGATAGTTGCCTTACCTGGCGTTACCAGATAAAAGCCAAGAGGCTCAATATGAGACTGAAGTCTTCTAATCTACTCTGGCTAATTAACGACCAATCTAAATTAAGCCTTGATTGTAAAGTCAACCATTCTGGACATGTGCAAGTAAACTGCAAGTAAAATTGACTGATCTTATACAAAGGGCCCAATCGAAAATTCTTAGGACCATGAATGGAGTACCATGGAATAAAAGAAATAAAAATATCCCTAGAAATTTAGAAGTATCATTGGTTAAAGATGAATTCAGAAAAATTCTTGAAAAATATATCTTGAAGTTACAAAACCATCCGAACCAGTGTTGCCATTTTAGCACTTTCAGTGCTAGATTTAGCATTTTGTTTCTCAAAAATTTATTGAAATTTTAAAAATTATGCTAAATGCTTTTTGGCATAATTTGCTTGATAAAAAACAATTTTTTTCTCAAACAAATTTTTACTTTTTTACTCCAAAAAATAGTTTTGGAGAAATAAAAAATAACTTTTATTAACATTTCAACTAAATTTCTTTCGGTGTGGTAAGTTAATGAACACGGAAATTTTTGAATTAATATATGAAATGTAATCTATTAAAACAAGTCAACAATTGTTATGAACAAAATTAGAAAAAAACTATAATTTATATTTGTAACATTTGAAATAAAAATTGTATTGTTACTTTGAAAAAATTTAGCTCTTATTTTTTCTTCTGTAAGAACATTTTAGCACTTAGTTTTTCAAGTTTTCGCATATTTTGAAATTCATTTTCTGGCAACATTTAGCATATTTTGAAATTCATTTTCAGGCTCTACTAATTTAGGGCCTATTTGTCGATTATGACTCTCTCAACAGAGAGCAAATACTTTTTAAGGTTTAGGCATAAGATTTGAATACTTATTGTAATAATAAAAATTGTCAACTTGTTTAACATATTTGGCCTCGACGGCAAATTGATTCGTAAGATTCTGTTTTATATTTCAAATTCATCAATCTCTCTCTCTCTCTATTGTAAAGAAAAAAAGCAGAGCTGATTTGTCTCCTAAATTTGTCACTGGTAGTTTCAATTAGAATTTTTGATTATAATTCAAGTGTTATTAGAACATTTGTGATTTTCTAAATTTGACCAATTTTATATCGAAACTTCAAAACTGGTTTATAAACTAAATATATATGTAAATAAATAAATTATGTATCTATATGACAACTTCAAACCAATAACAAAAGATGTGAATTAATTGATCTTCTCTTGGAATGCCGAAAGTAATTTTTTGAGTAGGAGTATTTGATAAAGTTGAGAAAGTGTGACCATATTCGTGTTTAGTTGTTCGCGGTTTTGGTTCCTAAATTATACAAACGTACAGACTTACTGAACTACTAATTATCGATTTTTACCTAAAATTTCTTTTGTATTTATTTTTTTTTTTTGTTTTGAATTTCTTTACTTTTTATTTGTTTGTTTAAAACCCTGTATTTGTTATAATTACAATTGAATAAACACACTTTAAGTTTGTTCAAACAAATTTCTTTGATATAAACAAATATTTTTGTAAATCTATTTTTTTTTAACAGTAATCTGGCAACGTGCGTGTTTATTTCTTGTTCTTTTTTTATTTTTAGTTTTTGTTTGTGTTTTTGTTTTTGTTATTACTAACAATTCTTAATTATAAAGATTTTTTTTATTTCTCTGCTTATATTTTTTGCTTTTGAGTTTTGAATGAAAACCTTGAGGATTTCAGTGAAAAATGAAGCTTTACTTGAAAAAATTAAGTATTTAAGTAATTTTTAGGAAACTAAAGATAATTAAATGAAAGTAAATAAAGTAAACAAGAGTAAATAAAATAATTTCAAAAGTCGGTTAAATTTTAATTTAATAAAAAATGGTGCTATGTAGAATTGTATACAAAAGTTTATCATTGTTGTTGCTGAAATTGACGGGTTTTTTTCGTATGAACGTTTTTTGAGAGTGATTGTTTTAATGATTTTTTTTTATTAAAAAAGGTTTATTTTCTTAAAAAATAGTGTCATTCTTTTAAAATGCAGTGCATGAAACCAATCGTAAGTACATATTTGAATTTCGTATTTCTGTTCATATATATTTGTTTCATTAGTATTTTGTTTGTGAGTGCAAGATGTGATATTGACTCTATGTATATAATTCGCCTTTTGTTAGGAATAAATATTGCATTCGATTGTTTTTATTTGTTATGAATTGCTGGACAGACATTTGTTGTGGCGTTTTGGTATCTGAAACACAATTATACTTTCTATGCAAAATTTCTTGAAAAGTTCCAAAACATTTTGATTGAAAACATTTCTAATTTTAAACATTTTCAGCAATATTCATACAATTTAAAAACTTTATAAACGTTTTCATGACATTTGGAGTTTATAATCTCTGCACGAATTTAAAAAGTCCGTATCTAATACAATTTGAATCACGGTTAGTATTTATTATCCTTAACTTTAACTTTAAAGGTGTTCAGAGAGCTTCTGAAAGAATACGTAAAGGAGCATTTCCACGGTCAAGAATGCTACATTCGTAACAATTTGAATTTACCTAAATAAGAAATGTAAACAATTTATTTATGGTTTCCTTTAGTTGAAAGCAGTTTCGTAGAACAATGTATAATAATTAATATACTCGCATGTGACAAAATATAGATTTATTCGATTTGTTGCTGATTTATTCGATTTGTCAACGGCATAATTGAAAACTATCCTCGTCACTGAACAATATTTGGTTGAAAATGCTTCATTTTTATTTAGTTTTCCAAAGCGCTTCATGGTTAGAATTCTGGGGCCAAATTACCGCATTCGTAATCGAATGAGCTATCGTATCGAAAAATGATTTCGATATCGAAATTATGATAAAATGTACTAAATTTCTTGCTCGATATCGAAGGCCATAATCTCAAATAAGAAAATTACGATCAATTTTACTCGATATCGAATGCGGTAATTTGGCCCCTGGTTCGAGTTCTTGACATTTCATCATTTGACAGTCCATATTGATGTAGAAAATAACTTTTTGATAAAATTGAGTTGATGATCATACTTTTCGACCTGGTAACATCAACCTATTGAATGAGTCTTTGGTGGCCCAAAAAAGACTGAAGGATTAAAAATAGTTGTATCTTTTTTGTGTTTAATAATTTTTGTTTTGTCTTTTGCAGGTTATTTACTGGTTTTTGGAGATAAATCATGGCTACATATGATGTGCAGAAACGCGTCAAAACCATTGAATTTTTTTATTCTTCTGGAAGGTCAATTATTACAACTCAACGAAATTATCGTCGTCATTTTAATGTCCGAACAGCACCCAGTGACAACATGATTAGGAACATAGTCTCCCGTTTTGAGAAACATGGAAGAGTGTCAGATCTTCCAGGAAGAGGAAGAGGTCGATCTGTGCGCAATGAAGAAGTTGTGGAGGCTGTACGGCAGAGTGTAAACGAAGATCCATCTGTCTCTACTCGTCGTCGTTCTGCTCAATTGGGAATGTCCAGAACATCCCTGCAAAGAATTTTGAAGCGGAATCTTAAAATGTTTCCGTATAAAATTCAAATGGTACAGCAACTGCTTCCCCAAGATCATCAGGCACGCCTGCAATATGCGTCCTTCAGTCTTTTTTGACCCACCCTGTACATACAACATGCTTGCCAATTCCAGCAGTTCGGAGTGACTATCCTGAATTAGTAATATGTAGATTACTCATGCGTCGACTAATTATCGGAATTCACATATCGGTTAAATATGTAAGTAACTGTTAACAATGATAGGTAGCCAATGTAATCCTATTTAACGTACTAAAAGTCAGATCCTAGAACTCTGCCCAACTGGTTACCAGCTACAAGGAGACTGACTCTCTAATAGTTTGTTCTTAGTATTTTACGCTTTTGCAGGCTCTAGATTACTTGGCGTAAGTAAAATAACTGATATCTAAAGTATAGGTACATATATCATAACATTATCTTCTAAATCACACTAAAGAACAGAAGTTGTATTCTTAAATTCTTAAATATATTAAATTAAATTTTGATTTCTTCGACCTTTTTTCTTTCAATAAAATAAAAAAGTTTTTTCGAGCTCGAGGCCAATTATTTGTAAAAATAAAAGTAAATCTTTGAAATGACTGCAGCCTGTTTTAACAAGTTAACAATAATACCATAGACTATGTAATAATATATGTATATTTTGTAATGAGTAATATGAATTATCCTAAGCTGAAATGAAGATGAACGATTTCAACAGATTACGCTTTGAATTGCAAGGGGACACTAAGTGACAATTGACTATTGTTGGATAAAATAACTACTTTTTAAACTGGGATGTAGAATGTAACCAATAGATTTCTTTATTGTAAAATGGACAAATTAGGCGATGTGTACAAAACTGGCCTAAGCCAGTTAATTTAACATTTCCTTGTAATTTGCAGAGTACTGCTATCGATGTGTCAATCAATATTTTAGTACGAAATAATGTTAATAGAGTGCATTTGGGATGATAATTCTGCATTATTGAATCATGCACTCATTGCCTTGAATATTTGACTAATTGTATTCTAATCAAAATATGTGCAAAGCATTCCTTTAAGTTTTTTGTCAATTCTCTTTACTCTTGTTAGCTTAGTTTTAAAAATTATACAAATGACTTTAATTTTTCAAAAAGAAAAGAAAACGTACAAGGTTCTAAACTCTAGTCCGTTGACCTACGAGTATAACTAACTTAAATGTCGATCAGTCAATGGGAAATGTAATTGTTTTAGATTCTTAGTATGACTTGTAGTTCTTCGAATTGAATTGAAGCGATTGCCGCCGTATCTGTGGTGATCATTTTATTACTATGACTGCCACTAGCAAACAGATATTTATTTAACATGGAAATGTACCATTACCATATTCGAAACATTTACTGATAAACTTAACAGCCATACCTAAATACCGATGTAAAGCGTTTTTTAAATGTCAAAATTTGTCACGCTCATACATTTTGTATGGAGCATACGGAAACAACGCATCGGCAAGGCTTTGCTATCGGAAAATCCGATTTTGATAAGGCGTTTCACAGTGAAGTTAGTTGCAAAAGAAAACAAAATACAAAAAAAAAGAGAAATAAAACAACAATGTCCAGAAGTTACAATGAACATGGTTGTTTTATTTATTTGTTTGATAACCCTGTTTTTATTGTTTTGACATAACGTTGCCGCTTTTGTTTAGGGATGGGGTATCAGCGCTAATGCTTAGCTTAAAAATACGTTCTGTTTTCCGTCGGTATTTAGGTATGGCTGTAAGTAAACTAAATACATATTATATTTTAGAAGAGACAGAGAAACCAGATATGTTTTTGCATTTTATTTAAAGTTCTTGTTCTATAATTGTATTCTGTAATGTGTACGAGTAGTAAGTATGTAGAGTATGATACAGATTAAATGCATAACTATGTACATAATGTTTTTAAAATTTTTAAAATTACTTTCTACAAATTATGTATGTTTAAATATGAGAATAAATAAAATACACATAAAATAATATAAAATAACTTTCTTAACAATTATAAAATCTACAGATAAAAAAATTTTAAAATATCTTAATTCATTCAATTTTATTATTTATTATTTCACTTATATAGAAAAACTAACTTTATTTATTGATCTCGACGCATCAGTTCTTTAGTTTTCTTGCGAGACGATATCATTTGGATTAATGCTGAAATCGGTGGAGCTGTCATTGTCCCAATTGCAAGTAAGTGTAAGTACAAAGGGAGCGTAAAATAACCAATTTTGTGCAGTTTTCTTTCTACGAGAATTCTGGGAATCATAGTTGCGGCATTTGAAGTAGTTAGTCTGATATTCATGGGGTCGTTACAATCAAACGAAATCAGAGATAGTCAGACTACCATAAAGGCAACTGACAATAGAAATGTTAGATCGAGAATAGGCAGTCTGCAAATTATCTACGAAAACCAGATATTAAACTGTGCTGGGTATACTTGAATAACTCTTTGACATTTATAAAGATGAGCACTTTAAACATGTTAAGGTCGATAAAGGTCAAAGAAGTGAAAATCCAATATGTTTACCTAGTCTTAGTATAGGTAAAATTACACCCTGTGGAAAAAGTTGTAAAACATTAGTTTGCTTAACGCCAAAAATATTTATAATACAATAGTTTAGTTTTATAAAACTAAAGATGAATGTTACATACATTTTTTATTATGTTTATTATTGTTAATAATATCTGAGAATGGATTAGGAAATATCAAAAACGATAATTATTGGTGAAATATAATGACATATATAAAGTAAAAAATCAACGAATGGTCCTACTCGTAAATAAATTACCACTTTATTAAGGGATATCTCTTCATTGGATCTTTACCTATAAGACCGCAGCGATGATGAGTTTATGCAATCCAATTTGATTGGAAATTTACAGAGCGTGCATGAACTGATCTATTGAAGAATTACCATCAAGTGATGTAAAACTATAGTTGGTAACAAAACTCATCAGAAATAGTGGATTAGCTATGCCCCAAATGAATAGAGGTAATCAGTTTCCAAATCTTAAATAGTTCTTTGTTTGCATAAAGAGACATATTATAAATAAAGGCAATTAAATAAATACACAATGGGTCAGGTTTAACGTTAATTATAAACAATTTGCTCATATAGATGAAGAATACAACCCTAGAGTAACAGTTGAAGGCAAATCATTCTTAGTTTCCACTACAAGATTTCAGACAAGATGTATCCATTTCTAAAAACATAAATTAAATACGATGCACCGGCGTTGACAACAATCTTTAAGTTAATAATTTGAAAGGAGTTATTGATCAATTTAATAGCTGTAACTTTAATGTTAATTCGAATGAAGTTAATGTCGATAAATACAATAGTATTACATACTGTAATATAACAAACCAAATATTGTTGACTTGTTGAACCTTAATCAACTTCAGCTCTATAACTTTTGGATTTCTAGCTTCATAAATAGGAAATTTATATTTTCTAATAAACAGTGTGAAAATCAAAGAAGAGTGTTAATGACATTTTATTAGTTAGAAAAGTTTCGAGTTATCATAGACTTTATAACAATTCTAAACGAACTAGGCACACAATGTTAACATTAAATACTTTGATGGACATTCTGTCTTTCCAAACGTAGCCATAGAATGTGTACTCTATTAATTCTTCCTGCTGGCGTCATGTTAAACGAAATTTATTAGTAAGAGTCATCCCAAAATACCGGCGGTAAGCGGCACGTTCTTTTACGCTGAGCATTAACGCTGATACCCCATCCCTAAACAAAAGCGGCAACGATATGTCAAAACGATAAAATCAGGGTTATCAAAAAAATAAATAAAACGACACTGTTTATTACAACAGCTAGACACGCCTTGTCAAAACCGGATTTTCCAATAGCAAAGAGTTGCCACCGCGTTGTTTCGGTATGCTCCATACCAAATGTATGAGCATGAGAAATTTTGACAGTTAAAAAACGCCTGCCGCCAGTATTTAGGGATGGCTGTAAATGTTCAGCGCAGAGATTTTTTAGCTTCATTCTTGAATTTATTTAGTTATCATGCACTTTATGGGTGCTAAAATGATCATTCGGTTCATAGTGCTGTGGGACTCTTTAATTGAGTCTAAAATAAAAATTACCCTCAATATACAAAACTCATATTATACAATTTTGAATAATCTTCTTCTATTTGAGCTTTGCAAGTCCTTTCTAAATTCCCCCCGATAGTGCGCAGAAAATATTACGCTAAAATAACACAAGAAACCCAATACTAGATGAAATAGAGAACCTTCCAGCAGCTGATAAAGGAGAAAATTATTTACACTGATAGGAGAATAATAACGTATTGTTTAATTCGTATTACATTAAAACATTTTTGGGGACTCTATATTGCCATACGTGAAATTGAATTTTGTTATTTAAAAGAATATAAGTAGTAAATACATATAAAATTGTTAAAAAAAATTAACTTAACAATAAAATATTCGTTTCAATAACAAGTTCTTAATGAAGTGAAATATTATTAAAATATTAAAAATATTGACCAAGTTACTAAAAATAGTTATAAATTTCTAACTACAAGTTCATATATACCATTAAATATTAAATAATTTACATACATATGCATATGGAAATAAAATATGTATTTAAAAATAGTTCAATAGCTAAAAAAGGAGTTCATGAAATAGACGAACACAAAAATATTTACACATGTACATATGTTGAATTTCTTTTAAATTGTAAAATTATTTCCCAATAAAGCAATCACAATAACGCACACAAAAAGCAAATGTAATTGTGAATTAAGTTAGCAATCAAACAGAGCATTCACGATAATGTTAGAAAAAGCAGCAAAGATTTACATACATACATGTGTACATACAATTTAAAGTACATACATAGATTAAAGGAGAGAGGACACACAAGGAAATTTTAACAAAACAAATTTATTAGAATAAGAAATTGGTTGTAAAATTTATTTATAGTACCCACCGGTTTGTTTGTTTGTTTTCTATTGTTAGTAAACATTTTATATCTGATTACAACATCAGTTTGTTATTTTCTTTTCTTTTTTTTGACATGTTATAGTTTTGTTTTTGTAGTGAAATCAATATACGAGTAAATTATGAATAGTTAGTATGATCGTGAAATAAAGTCCAAAACTCGATTTTTATTTTCGTGGTCATTTCTTTATAAAAACAATTTTCCAATTTATTTAAAATTTTAATATTACAAGATAATAAGTAATTGTACATTTAACTATAAATTAGAATTTTAACATAAAATAACACAAAAGAGAACTAAAGTGATAGAAGAAAGCTCACATTTATTTATAATTTTCTATTATTTTTAGTTAAAAAATTATTTACAAACACAATTTGCAACAAAATTCAAAAAAAACAGCTGTTTAGTTTAGTTTTGTTTTTCTTTTAGTAAAATCAACAGAAAATACATTTGTTAAATTAAGTACATTTAGTAATGAGACAACAATAAAAAATTAAAAGAAAAAAATAAAACAAAAAATAAAGAAAAGACAACAATTAGAATTTCTTAGGCTCAAAATAAACATACAATAATACATATTTTTGTTTTATATTGTAATTGTTTTTTTTTTCGATTTCATGTTAAAAACACATTTTGCAGTTTTGTTAACCATGCCTTAAAACTAGTTTTATTCTTTAATATTTAATGATTTGAGTTTTAATTTATTTATTTACTTATTTCGATATAATTTTAAAAACTAATTTTAAATTAAATACTTAAAAAAATTACATATGTATTTTATACATATACACACACACACACACACACATATACTCACACAGAAGTGGTCAGATAAGTAGCAGTGATTATATGTACATAAAATAGCCCCTAGTATAGATATTGGAATTTAAACTGGAACTTTAGTTGTAATTTTTTAGTTACGTTACATAATTTTAAAAGTATTTGACAACCATTCTAGACAGAAAACCGATAATTTATTAGGATTGAGATCACTCGTTACTTAACGTATTCTGAAAGAATTATGCATCTCATCTCTTCTAGTCAGGAGCTGTTTTTCGAGATTTCAAACAATGATGACATCACGAAAAATATCAGAAAAACATTTTTAAAACCAAATATTACAGAGCGCTATTCACTCTTGTAATACGAATAGAGAGTAACACAAATTGCTAGTAATCAAGTGTGTACTCGTCTTTTCTTCCCCTCACCCCAACGTCTAAATGGTAATCAGCTAAAGAAAAGAAGAATTGCTTTGGGTAAATTGGGACTTATGAACGCAAAGCAAAGGATTGATTATTCTGCGAAATAAGAGTACTTAAGAATTTCTTATGATACAACATACCGCTTGTATAAAGATACAGATTCAAGCCTAAATCTTTAGAATTCAGAAACCCAGTTTATATCACTCCCAATGGATGATTGTTCTGTCAATCAGAAAAAGACACATGTCTGCTATTATCGCTTGACTAGAGTTCCTAATTTATAATAAAAAATACATAAGTAATTTAAAAACTTATTAATTAGTTCCCGGGAATTTAGAATTCGAAAATCTAGGTGTTCATAGATCTGAAGCCGGAGTACCCGGTATACCCCGGTGATTACCCATCATTGAATTAAATATGTGCAAATATTAATAATAAGTCAGTACGACTGTTAATAAAAGTTCAAGTGTTAGAATAACCAGTTACGAAACTTGCTCTGTAAAACCAGTCGTAGAGCTGTAAATACCAGAAATCATAACAAGGACTGGTTTACTTTATAATGGATGTTAGCTATCTGACCAGATTTGTATGAATATATATAGTTGGAAAATGTTGTAAATACTCGTACATATACATATGTATGTATGTAGATTTATTAAGATGTGTGTACCTAATTTAACTTACAATTATACATAAATATTTATGAAAGTTTACATACAATCAACAGATGTTGTCTGTTTGCATGTGGGTGCGTATGTATGTCTGTTGGTCTGTTTGTCTTTCTCTTGTTAATGGGTGAATTAATCTTAAATTTATTAACTACTCCTTAATATTGTTAACTACGGCATAGTTTGTTGTTGTTGTTTTCAACTTCAACTTCATACATTTTAAATATATGACATCCTTGGCTCACAGTTGGTTTTTTTTTTGTGGGGTGGGGGGCGGGGTAAGGATTGTTAATGAATTTATTCTCTATATAACAAATCACACTTTTTTTTTAATAATATGAATTTCGTTTATCATAGGGGCAGGGTTTAAGGTCGAATTTTTTCTCTCTTTTTTTCTTTCTTGTGGAATATTCATTCGATAGAATTCTACATAGCCATTGCCATTATGGTAACGTTCCTCATCGTCTTTCACATCATACGTTTAGAAAGCCCTTTATTTAGTAAGTATGTATTTTGGGTTTTCGGTTTTCGTTTCGAATTTGACGTAGAAAATTTTTGGTTGGTTTCGATTTATTTAGTTTTTATTTATTTGGTTTTCGTTTTTAACAAATTAAATAACACAAACATCGTCAAGAGAAGTGAAAGTGAAAACGTAAACGTAAACGTAAACGATACCGATAACGTAGTTATATAAAACAAAGTATATGTATAAAAAAAAGAAAACATAAAAAGAAGAAATTTTATAATTGATTAGTAAAATCTTTAGGTTTTGCTCTTAAAATTAAAATGTAATTTATATTGGCATTTACTCATCCTCCTCTTCACGGAACAGGTAGGTGCTCCAGTAGACCAGATTGAATAAGGCGAACACCAGGGGAAATGTTATTCGTGATATAACATCGATTCTCTTCGATCTAGAACATTGTCTTGAATAAATATTTAAGGTATACAATGATTAATTACCATTTTTTAGATTGTCTTTTTGATTTTGATTGTGGAAGAAAATCGTTTTAGTTTTATTTTTTAGTAAAATAGTAAAAATTCAGTTACTAAGTTATTAAAGTAGTAGAAACAAATATTTATTTATGAGTAAAAGTTGCAATAGTTACAATATTTAACAATTCGATAACAATTAAATAATTAATAAAAAATAATTTGTTTGTTTTAACTTTAAAAACTTATTATCTATGTATTAAAAAGAGTAATTGGCATTTAAATAAGATCATACATTACTATACACCCAAACAAGTGTTTTAAATTATATTATAAGATTTAAGACACAAACTTGATTGTGGAATAAACAAACTTGATTGAGTAAAAAATAGATACGATAAAAAGTTTGTGTCTTAAGTTTTATCTAAGCGAACTTTATCGTTCGACATCGTGGGCCAGGGGGTTAGTTTCATTTCCTGGACATTCTATGTGGTCACTCCCAGTTACAATTATGCATTGGAGTAAATCATGTGACGGACTATATTAGGTAGTGATAGTTGCCGAATTCAATTTCAATACACATTGTAAATTGTGATATCACAAGCCCTTAAGACTTTCCAATTTCATATCAAATGCATTTAAAGGACGGCAACCGCCCACATTTCGTTTGTCCACCAACGTACAACTATAACATAAGAAGATATTAACCTCTCTTCCTCGTTCGTATCCTCGCAGCTTCGGTAGAATCCATTGCACTCATTCCCTAGTCGATGTGCACACTGCCCAATAAGACTATGTAGAAAGTAATGATGTTGCTTGCATTGGTCATTCAGATCTACCATCAGCGCAAAAGATTATGCACCGATTAGAAAATCTTTTTTTAAGATTCTGTAGAGTCTTATGGCCACACTCTAGGTAAAAGGTGGAGATATAATGAGCTTTTAACAACATAAAACCTAAAGCAATTAAAGCAACTTTTAGCAATTCTGGTAGTAAACGAATAGTGAAGGAATTTATTATAAAAGTACTTTCACAATAGACAACTCATGCTTAAATTGGTCTATTATTGATGCCACTGCAACTAAGGTGGAGAGTAAAATCACCATTATTGCAAATTCAGTTGTTCAATGAAATCGTTCTGCGTCTTAAAACTCATGAAGTAGGCATTGTATTATATTCCGATGGTATCGTTCTGCTAGTTAATGAAGCATTTCTGAATAAGATTGATAACTTAAGGGTGTATTCGGCAATAGCGACAATTATCTTTTTACTATCTTTTTTGATGTAGATGATAAAGTGAAGGAATAGGCCGCTGTACATGTAGTCTTCCGCATATTTGAATATAACGATATCACCATATTTGTAAATATTACATTATGTAATATAATTATTAATTAATGGCCACTGTACTGAATAATCTTGGTACAACCACCGAATGTGAGGATAGACTTTGACTTTGCGTGTAATGCGGCATGGGATAAATTCAGACTTATTGCACACCTAATCTAGAATAATTCTCTTTGATGTGTACAAATGAAATGATTATTCCCCCAAACATTTTATCACAACATTGAAGATATTATATGATTTATTAGGGGATATAATGGTTAATGAATTTGAGGTAAAAAAAGTACAGAATACCTTTCACTTCCTCTGCCAATGCTCGGCTTATTTGTTTTGGGTGTTTCTCTTTCAGATTCTAGAGGACTTGAGGACACTACATTACAGCCGTAGTTCATGAAAAGTGTACTGGCTTTGGAGAGGTTTTAAGATAATAATATAATAAAGAATATAAAACAATTTCCTATTGTTAATGTTCTCAAATCTTAAACGTGTTGGGTGTATAATTTGTTGTTTTTTTTCTTATTTAAATTTTTTAAAAGACATGATTAAATTAAGTAATGAAAAATATTAAATTATTAAACATTTCAGAAAACACAACTACTAAAGGCAAACGAGCAAAATAAAGAAAGAAAAATATTTAAATTCCTTTAAAAAGTACATAAAATTATTGTTTACATTAAATTCATAATTGGTTTTGTACTACAAAATACATAAATAAAAACACTTAAATAAACTGTAAATATTGGCTGTATAACTTCAAAATGCGGGATTATTTCGACTATGATCATTTCCCATATTTCTGGCAACATATAAATTCCGGGACCAAGAATAATTCAAGACAATTTCAGATACCCTGTTTTGAAGTGAAGGTATCCAAGAGAAAGCGTTCTGCATCTCTTGAAACAAATTGTACTCGGTACAAATTGCCCCACTTCTTTTTAAATAGTTTTTAAATGGTATTGCACATCTTTCTGAGCGTTGTTATAATGGAATATTACACCTTTATATCTGGGCATTTTTGTCCAATTCTCGCTTCAAACGAATCAGTTACATTCGCTAGAGTTTTCCAATTAATAATAAATAGCACCATTTTGCTCCCACCATATACTTAGCATTAGCTTGTCGACATGACAAGGCTTTGGTTTCGATTCGGCTGGTGGGCCAAGCTTTACATATGATCTCTTACTGTTAGGGTTATCTTAATCGATCCATCGCAAGTAATGATTTGTTGCAACAATGATTTCCTTTTTTAGCGATTAAGCAGCATGTTCTGCTTTCTTGGAATACAATTTGATATTTTCGAGGCAATAAAGTACGTCGTTGTCAGTACTATAATATTTAATAACTAAAGGTACAGATACACGGTTGTCAGATCTTACAACGTTGTCAGAAAAATTTTCAGAAAATGTCTACCAACCGTGTAAACTTAAAATTTTTGTCTGCCAACGTTGCAGTGACAAGTTACCTTTTGCTAACAATTTTTCAATGTCAGTACATTGCTAGATCTGACAACGCAGTAATATCTGGCGACGTCTATACATAGCTTTAGTTATAATGAATGATAGATATAACATATAAGCTATAAAAGGCTAAAAAGGCGTTCAGAAGATACGGCATCTGTTATTAATCGCGCATTTTTAAGTTATACACACAATAAAAAAAATGCAATAATAAAATTATGTAAAACAAACAAATTGAAATTATTTATTTAATAAAAAAAATACAATATATTATTTTTAACAGGCATTAAACAATTAAAATCAACATTGAATTAAATTCTTTTTTAATTAATGAAATTTAAATTTAATATTTCCATTCTTATTTATTAGCATTAAAAGACGAAATAAATCTTTTACTCAATTATTTTGCAGGTTAAATTATATTTTTACAATAGTTACATATGTATATGTATATTGTTCGTTTTGAGGTTATAAACGATTATACGATTAAAGTAAGATTCAACGTTAAAGCCAAGAAATTAAATGTCAAAAGCAATGCACAAATCACAACATCAAAAAGGAAATCCAAATAGATAAAAGAAAGGAAATTGAAAGCGAACAACAAAAACAAAATATTACCATACTCACACATACACACACGTCCGTGGGCACACCCATACATACATACCTATACATACATACATATAAATACAATAGAATAAATAGGATAATTGGTAAATGTTTGTATGGGTGGGTGTCAGCGCGTGTATGCATGTGTGTACGTTGCTCATGCTTTTCATGTTTATTTACCTTGTGGGGAACTTTGATAGCCAAGTCTTACAGCAGTTTGGACGTTTTGGTGGCTGCATATGAACTTCACATTGTCTCAACTTTTCCAATGCCAATGGATCACCCGGATGACGTACCAAAGGTTTCTAAGTTTGTATGGGTGTGATGTTGATGTGTTGTTGTTGTTTGCGTTGTTGTCGTAGTTTTCGTTCAGTTAAGTGTTTTTTTTTTGATATTTGTTGTTGTTTATGTTGATATTGTTATAATTATTGCAGTATTTGTTGTTATTGTATCGGTCATTTGATTGATGATTAGCGAGCGACATGGCATGAAGATGTTTGAACAAAATTTTGTTAAAGGAAAAAATTATAGGAAACAAAATGAAATTTGTCATGTTTTAAATAGTTTTGGATAATTTTGCATTATAGACCAACAAAAATGGTGTTAGAGTAAAGTTATGGTCTCGCACGACAAACATTTACTCAAAAGAGCGTAACCACAGTTTTTAGCACACATTTGTTTGACGCTATTTGAGCTTGTAAGTGTTTTGTAAAATCAAACAGCATCAAATAAAATGACACAAAACAAGTTTTTGAAATAAATAAAAAATTTTAAATATATTTTACTTGGTGGTTTTCGTCAAATATTTGCCATGTGTGACCGTATCTCAATAAACTAAATAAATTGAAGTAATAAAAACGAATCTGAAATGAAAATGCATTCATCATCTACAGTGTTTTTCTAATATCAGCACAACACATTTTATTGTAGTTTCGACAGAAGAGTCAAACACAATCCACATTGCAACGATAGTGCAGTGAAGCTCCAGAGTACTCTTGAATTGAGTGCAGTGTTTCCTATAACCTTGAAAGTTTGAAGGAAGTTTGACCTAAAAGGTCATTTAGAAAATATAAAATAAGGTGGGAGGAAGAACATACTCTTACAGTACCCTGATTCAACCTTGAATACGTCTGATGGAAATCTGATAATGATTGATAAATTGATAAGAATGCCACCCAGAGAGTGTTGTGTTGCTGACAAGGCCGTATAATGGAGCAATTTAACAAGATATCTTGAGTTTCGCCTCTTGCAACGTCAATTCTTTAAGCACACACAATACCACAAACGATGCTTCTAAGGACTTGCGCCAGGAATTTCATTTACTTGTGAGCCTAATGTTCTGAAACTCATATTAACTTTACAAGATTAAACAAGCAATTGAGAAGAAATTTTGATTTTACTTAAAACATATCAGCTGTTTAAAAGTACTATAAAATAAAAGAGCTGATTGTTTTAAGTTTTACCTTATAACATAAAATAAATTATAATAAAATGGATTTTTCCTCAGATGATGAGGATTATAGTGATTCAGAAATATATAATAATTTAAATAGAACTATATTAAGAAAACCCCGGACATTAAGAGCTTGTCCAAACCATTTTCATTTATATGATGATGGCGAATTTTATCAGCGATTCCGTCTGTCTAAGCTATCAGCGTATAGAATTTTGGAACTTATTGGTCCACACATTTGTTAACTAAATTAATACTTTAATTTAAAAATACTTTTTAAGGAACATTTTACAATGTTTTTTTCATTTGCCGCTTTTATTTGTTTATGTCTTAGAGAAATTTTATAATGCTACCACATTTATATACGAAATTTTTAACGATGCCATATTTTTATTATGTGTAAAATATGGTAACATCAAATAATTTGACGTTTCTTAAACTGCCACTGAAAAACGACTAGGTGGATTAAAAAAGTGTGAATGTTATTAAAGTTTAACTAAACCACTAACAAACCAAGTTTAATCCTTCTCCTAAAAACTGGCCCTTATTGTCCACTGCTGTTTGAGTTTTAACTCTCTTAAATAATTATGGCTCGATGACCAAATCAAATAATTCTATCCTAGAATCACGAATAGATGGTTTCGGATGCAAGTAAATAACATGTTTTGTAATACTAATTATTTTTTAAAACTCATGTTTGAATGAATTGATGTGTTAACGTGAATATGGGAACCGAAATAATACTTAAATGAAACTAAAAAAAAACTAATTAAAAGCCAAATAACAATTCAACAAAAGAATTATAAACATAATAAAGAGTAAGATTCATATAATCAATATATACCATTGCAAATGTTGCATTGCTGTCTGTATCCAGTAAATCTGAGGCAGCATCTATACTGGCCTGCTCCAAATCTCGTCGTTTCTTTTTCATATTTTCCTTGTGCATGTCTGCGGCCCGATCCGTATATGTTGCATGTGTTAGAAAATGTTTGACAAGAATTTATTTGTTCCACAACAAATATCGAATAGTATTGATTGTTTGTTTGATTTCATTGATTCATAGTTTTAGTGATTGATTCATAGCGTTTTCAACCAACACAAAAATAAACAAATTAAGTTGTGATATGGACAGTAGAGTAGAGGTGGTAGAAGAAAACAACAATTGATGAAAATAATAGCAGTAAGTAGAAGAAAAAAGTATTAATTGAAGAACGACATATTTTGTTTTTATTTCCGCAGATTTTGTTAGTATTGGTTGTTATTTACACAATCACACACACACACACACATAGAAATTTACAAAACACGTACAATTGAATCACAAAAATAAATGTTTGCAAATGAATAAAACATAATAATGAAATGTAAATTGTTTAATAATTTTGTTGGAATTTTTTTTATGTTTTTCGGGGGTTTTTTTATTTAGCCAAATAATCAACGTACAATTGATATGACATAATTTTTAAGTTAAATTTGTTGAAATTAAATATATTTTTTTGTTGTGTTTTTTTAAATAAATACATTTATGTTTTCGCAAATTAAATATAAATGCAAAATATAATTATTTTGTTAAATTTTGCCATTAAATTAAAAGACAATTAATATTGAACAATTAATAATAATAATAAATGTGATTGATTGGTTTTGTTTGATTTGATTTATGAATTAATGATTTTGCAAAAGAAATTGTTTTTTTTTTCGTTGCGATTTAATTCATACAGTGGTGTGCAAAAGTGTTGTCACATTTGTTGGTTTTTTTAAACAGTTATTATTATCATTATTATTATTATTGTTGTTGTTGATGTTACAGTTGTAGTTGCAGTTTATTTGTCATTGTGTTGTTTGTTGCGATTGTGGCAGTTGTCGTTGTATTAGTTGTTGCAAAATTTGTTGTTTTATTTACAAACATATTGTTGAAGGACGTCGAAAAATAAGAAAAAGGGGGAAATAAAAGAAACCTGTATTAGTTTAAATTTACAGCAAAGTTGTTATAGTTTTTTTTTTTTTTAAAATTTTTTATACAAATAAATAATATTAATTAAAATTGACAATAAAATGTAAACCAGAGTTGGGAAAAAATAGTGATCCAAATAATGTTTAAATTTTAAATTATAGTGATATGTTTTACGTAATAAAAAGTTAATGCAAATCTCTTCCCACATACAATTCATTTTTAAAACAGATTCACAGAGTATTCTAATTAAACTCATAATATTAACCCCCATTTAATTATCTGCACACGAATACTTAAGAAACATTTTTATTAAAAATAATGAATGAGGAATTTACATATATGCCTATTATGTCGTAGAAAGTCTTCAAAATCTCCAAATTCTCTTCCGAAAAATCTGTGGCGTACACATTCTGTGAATTTTCTAATTTTAAAACAAGCCAGAATGCTACCGTGTGTCACACAACTATATTGCCTACTTTTTTTCAGTAGAAATTTACAAAAACCGGTATTTTTAACCGTAAAACCGGATTCTGTAGGTGTCCGCAATATTTCACTATTTCAATCTTGTTTTACTCGACAAGACCTACAAGATAAATAGTATCCGGTCCCAGGTTTATTGGCCTGTCACACCGTGTTATCTAAGAAAACTTGAGAAATTTGGGTGTTATTGTCGAGAAAATTGTTGCTCGATTTAAAAGTAGATATGTTAAAATTTCAACGCTGGCCACATAATAAGTACAAAATACATGCATTGAATTGGGCCTACAGTTAGCAAGTTATACGCATTTTAATACTCAAAATTTTATCATATATTATCATATCGGTCAAGTTTTAAAAACGATTTAATTTAAATTTGTCCAGAGTTAGTTAAACAATAATTTTCAATTGTAATAAAATAAATGGTTCAAAGTAATATCTGCTTCTAAAATAAAAAAAAAAATTTAAACTTTTGATTTTTTTCGGAAAAATGCGTTCGAATTTAAACTATTTTATATCGTAATATTTTTTGAAGATATTTTTTACCCATATTTTTTCAAGTTTAAATGAAGAAATACTTGCATGTGTATAACATTTTTATTCTTTTTACTTTGACATACAAAATGTCTTCAATTTGCTAATACTGTACTGCACAAGTGTTTCGATTTAAACCTTTTTATGGAGCTGTGACTTGTTACCGGAATGCAATTCAGGATTCCCTAATGTGGCCTTATTGAATCATGTCAGATTTTATCAGATTTTGATTAAATTATGCGGAATTAATGATTTAAAATCTTAAAATTCCTATTTTCGCAATTTCCTGCTTGGTTTTTTTTTTGTGAATTTTGGAATTTTTTTTTCCAAAAAGTAAAATAAAAGTAATATGCGCCTGTCAAGAATGATTGAAATAAAGATTACGCCATACGCATGATTTCTCATTTGATGACGTAGATTGTGGTTTTCAAGGATTGCCAAGTAATGTTCGATTTTTTTATAACTAATTGTACAAGGTGGCGCAAAAGTAATCCTCCTATCAGAAATGAGGAGTCATCGGACATTTTTACCTCAAAGACGTCGAGGGCCAAACGGTTACTGTGAATGGTGAGCGCTACAGAGCAATGATCAACGAGTTATTTTTGCCGCAACTTGATGAATTGGGATTGGAAAACATGTGGTTCCAACAGGACGGTGCAACGGCACACACTGCACGTGCCACAATCGTTATGCTGAAGGATACATTTCCCGGGCGCCTAATCTCCTCTTTTGGCGATTTGCACTGGCCAGCAAGATCATCTGATTTGACCGCTACAGACTTCTGTTTGTGGGGCTTTTTGAAGTAGCGGGTTTATGTCAACAAGCCTCAGACTCTTGCAGCTCTTAAAGACAATATCCGTCAAGAATGTGAGGACCTATCGCCGGAAGCTTTGGCCAAAGTGATGGAAAATGCCAGACAAAGGGCTCAAATGACAATCAACTGTGGCGGCGGTCATTTACATGACATCATATTCTCGACTTGATGTAAAAAAACTAAAATACCAAATAAAAATAATCCACAAGAAGAATCAAAGTTTTTAATTTTTTGTTAATTACAGCCAAAAAAAACATCGGAAGTTTACTTTTGCGCCACCTTGTATATGCATTTTGTGACAGTTGGCAATAATTTTTTTTTTATTTTCATGACGTGTTTAGTGGGCAAATGCGAGAAAAATAATATTAAATAAGGAAATGATCAATGTTTTTAAAAAGTTTTAATATTTTTTTAGCTGGTGGAAAATCTGTAACTTATTACAGTTTCTTCAAAGAAGAAGAAGCACAAAGGAAGCTTTGGGCAACGTGTTTATTATTAACTATATTTTTTAAGGTACTATACTTAATAATATCAAACCTGTCATCAAAAAAGAAGTACTACTGTAAGAAAATGACGAAATTGAACTGGAAAACCTGCAATATGACGGCTTGTAAAATAAAAAATACAAATCCTGTTAATCCTCTAGAGGATAATGACCTACTCGTGGGCAAATCATCTAAGCGAAGGTGGTTTAAGCGTTTCAATTATGCGGTGCCATCTGCATAAAGTTGTTATTGCAAACAGGATATGTGCAAACACAATGACGGCAGCGAAATAAATAGAAGGAGCAGAAGAAATAAAAAATATGTAATTTAGAATAAGGTTACGTAACGCCGAAACTTCTCTAAATATTAATACAAGAAAAAAGAATATTAATAAATTAATATATAAAACAAAAAATTCTTATTCAAAAATTAAAATTGTGCCAGTGTTACTTTACAACAACTTTTTTTTAAAATTGGACAGCTTTAATTATTAGCCAAAAATTGATTTTGTGTGACGTTATTTGTGCGACCGTATGACGTAATATTTATTTCTATTAATCGTGGTATATAAATTATATATTTCATCCCATTGATAATATTTTAATTAATATTTAATTTTTAAAAATATTTTGGAACTGCCTTCTGTGATTTGTAAACAAAATTTTAACTACTAAATTGTGGGGTTCTTTCATGGCTATTTTATGCATAAATGTTTTGTATTTCGATCATTAATTATCAGAAGTAATACTGTTTCATATTATTATTTTTCATATTACATTCAAATTAATGGCAATCTGTGTGCTCCGAAATATGACAGTGTTTGCTTAAGACAAGTTAGAAATTTTGTAATTTTCCCAACTCTGGTTTGAAAATCATTGAAATAAAATGTTAATAATAAATATGCTTGTTTCTTTACAAAGTCTCATACAAATTAACATTAATTCCTTGCGTGTTAACAAAACATATGTATGTAAGTACAAGTATGTATTTATACTCGTATTGTGTTTTAAATTATATATTTAAAGAGTCTTTAAATGTTTTTTTTTTAAATATATTTATGTGGTTATTTAGTATGTTTAATTAAATCCCTTGTTGAATGTCCCTGAATTAAAAACAAATAAAAAATAGTTTATTGTTTATTTTTAGCTTTTAGCATGTAATACAACGATGAAAGCAAAGTTTTCACATTTTAACTCTAAGCGAATTTCTGTCATTTGTAAACTGTCATAATCTGTCATGTCTTTTTTCAATATCCAATATCAATAAAGCGTATTAACTTTATTATCATTTATTTATTTTTTGTTGTTGTTGTGATGGTGGACGTCGTTTTATAACATTAATTCCTTTGTCCTTTTTTTTTTGATTTGTTGATTTTGTCAACATATTTGTACGTTAGTGATAGTGTTAGTAAGATAAGTGAGTAGTAGCGGGTGGTTTTCCAAACATTTTAAGAATTTGGTGAACAAAAATTGTTTGGTGTCTTTGAAATCACTTTGTATACATTTTGCCAAAAACAATAAAATATTAAATTACATTTATATATAAATATTATACGACACGACATGTATTATGTACATTATTATACATATGTATTTATATAAAAGTAAGTGTGTTTAAGTAAGACATACATTTAAAAAAAAGTATATAGTTAAAGTAAACAACAATAATAAAAAACACATATTAATTAATGAAATACAGTTAATAAGAAGCATATAAAATCTCAATTACTAGCTTTATTCAAACCTGAGCGGGACGCATAGTTCACCAAGGCGAATTCGAGCAGGGCACCAAATACGAACGTCAAACACACACCAGTCCAAACATCAATGGCCTTTGTGTATGAGACTGGCGGCAGTGAAGCATTAATACCCGATGTTTGTGTGGCCATTGTTAGTAGAGTGGTAACACCTTAACACGAACAATATTAAAAGGATAAGAAAACAAACATTAATACTCAGGAGACCAACACATTTACTTAATTTTTTCTTAATACGAGTAGAAATCAAACTAGTTTTAGTTTACAAACATCCGCTGAACGCAACAGACGTACTTACGCGTACAGTGTCATTTAAAAGTAATTAATTTTTGTTTTCAATAAACCAGTTTTAAATAACACACATTGATAAATAAATAAATATGTAAATATACAAAGCATTTATTTATTAAAGAGAGTGGAATACGAGTACAAGTAAATAAAATAAATGAAATACGAGTATAGCGAAGATGAGTTTGTGTGTTTTAATATCTATTAAATAGTAAAAATTTGTTGGTGTATTTAATTTATTTTGCAGGGTGTTGGTTGGTAAGTGTAAGTAAGTGGGTGGGTGGGTTGTTTGTTTTAAATATGAAAAACCTGTCGTTCCTGACTGCTGTCGTAGCTGCTTTTCAACTTACCCAATGATACACGAGCTGGTACAGCACCTTGATCAAGCCAGAATGACACCCATGAGACAATTACCAGCATACAGCATGGGATATAAATTTGAATTAAGTAATATGAGAATTCTCGCTTGAATAGTAGATCGACTTTGAGGCAACTGTATTCACCTATGAGTATACAAGGTATAAAACATATACAAAAACAAATAAAACATAAAAATACAGGAGTGTGTTGACATGGTGTTGAAATTAAACAAAAACTCAAATAAATATAAATCAAAAAGAGAACTTTAAGAGAAACGAATCAACAACTGAAAGTGTTTTAAAAAATACGGAAATTATTACAATTAAAAACTCAAAATTAAAAAAAAGATAAAAATAAAGTAGAAAATTGTTTATAGAAACAAAAATGTATAAAATAAATTAAACGTAAAATTAAAATGAAAATAAATATTTCATAGGCAAGTAGAATCAACACAATATTGCATTTATTTATTTGCATCAACAATATTTAACGGAAATGAATTTAAATGGCAAAAATTGCACAGTGACAAGAAATTCATTATTAATTACATTTCATTTCCGTTAATTTGTTGGCAATGCGTTCCATACTCTTCAAGACAAAGTTGTTGTTGTAATATTGTCATTTCAATTTGATTTTTTACTTTCCAAAATATTAGCAGTAATATTTATAAAAATTCAATTAATTTGTCTCAATATTCTCATATTTTGTTTGTGCTTTTTTTTTTGTTTAAATTATTAATGCTTTTATGGCAGGCTCATTATTTACAAAATAGATGTTCTCTTCTTATATACACAATAAATATTTGATTATTAAAATTGCTTTTATAATAATAATTTTAGTATTTAAAGTAATTAAAAATGATTTGCATGTCATTCATTCAATCATTTTAGTATTTGTTGTATTTTATCTCATCAATGCATCTGGCAAATAATTCCAACCACAAAAACAAAAAAAAAAAGAGGGTTGAGAGAGAGGACGAAATAGAGCAGAGCAGGGTGATTAGATTTTGAGTTCAAATATAAATTCAGTTTTGGTTGTTGTTGTTGTTGTTTGTTATTGTTTTTTTTTTATTTATAATTATTATTATTGTTATTGTTGTTGTTTGGAGTAATTTGTTACATTTGCATTGTGATTTGATTTGTTGTTAATTTCTAATATGTTGTGATGATAGTCATGTGATTGTTGTTATTTGTGTAACCATTTCAAATTTTAAACTCATTTGCACAAGATTTAACGGGTTTTGGTTTTAATGTTTTTTCCCTAATTATTTTCCATATTATTCACTATGTTTTACTTATATTTATAAATTATTTATTTGAAAAAAAATAAGTATTTATATAAATATAAATGTACATATATATTTTTATAGCCACTATACGAAAGCTAAATAAAAGCTATTAAATATATGTACATACAAATAAACTACAAACGAAAAAAGTTCTTTGAAAATTAATTAAAAATTAAATTAAATTTAATTTAAGTTTTTAATGTTGATACTTATAAATGATCGCCGCTACGATAAATATAGAACTAATGGCCAGTTTTTAACTTGATATTTATATAAGAAATTAGTTAATTTTTCCTTAAACTTAAGTTTTATTTAAATATGGTTTAATTTTTTCAGTCTCAAATTGTGTTTGGTATTTAATTATGATAAAAGTATGGCAGCATTATTAAATGTCAAAAAAATATAAACAACTTCTTCATTTAACAGCTGATTTATTATTAAGTTTACAAATTGTTATAAACTAAATGAACAAAAGCGAAATGTTTTTATTTGCGGCAAGTTTATTTATTAATTAATATTATCAAACAATAAAAAAACTTCAATGCGCAATTTTCATAATTTGCAGAACTGTCAAAATCATATGGTAGTATGAAAAACTTAAGTTGTATTTAAATGGACGTAGTCAGTGATTTAAGTTATATTTAAATATGATCTATTAAAATGAATTTGGTATTTAAACAGAACTTAAGTTTAAAAACACTTTAATTTTTAAGTTAAAAACTGGCCATTAGTCATATAAACAGACGAAAACTTGTGATTTAATGGAATAATGTTTTATCGAACATTTTAAAATACATACATGTATAGCCAATGACATCCCAGCATACCATTTTCGGAGCGCTCCGAAAAAGGAGTCAGAAAAGAGTCCAACAAAAGTGCATTTTTGGAGCGCTCCGAAAAAAGGAGTCAGAAAAGAGTCCAACTGAAGAGCACTTTCGGAGCGCACCGAAAAAGGAGTCAGAAAAGAGTCCAACAAAAGAGCATTTTAGGAGCGAAAGAAAAATTTGCTTGTTACTGTCCTGAGTCTCAGTATGACTCAGAAATTCCACTTAATTATGTGTGTACCAAAGCGTTGTTGTCTTGTTATTTGTGTTTTGAACAAAAAAAAAAAAACATAGCTGTACCACACAAGCATAATAAAAACAAGATTACACAGAGCTCAAGAAAAACCTCATAAAAGACTCTTTTCTGACATTATCTAAGAGCTCTTTAAGAGCCCAAAAAAACCCTCATAAAAGACTCTTTTCTGACATTATCTAAGAGCTCTTTCTGACGGACCATTTTCGAACGTTAACGCTCCGAAAAAGGTGTCAGAAAAGACTCTTTTCGGACTCATATGGCTTGCTGGGATGGTTCTAGAGACAAATTGAAAATTGTATAAAATAGTTTCTACGGTTTTTTATGTATAAAATATTTTACTTTAAATGAGAAATGACATTTACAACTTACAGATTGACAGATTGCAGACATTAAAAATCGACGGACGCGAGTGGGCCAATCATTGTTTTTATGTGAAAATGAAACACCTAAATTTGATTTGAGACTTTATCTGCCTTCGTCCTTAGTACTCCATTCTATTTGGAACAAATTTCTCTATTAAGAAGAAGTAAATCTGCTAGACATGGCAATACTATCGGTTAAGTGATTGATTAAAATCGACTTTACAGTTTATAGAGACATTATAAAGACATAGATTTCCCTTTATATTAATATTAACATATTTAGTACGGGAAACGGGAAAAATCATTTGGGTTAAATTGCATGATTTTTAAATTCGAGAAATTTTAACAATTTATTTAAGTAAATTCTATGAAAAAATAAAAAAACACTAAAATTTTGTCTGAAATTTTCAAAATTTTTGAATTGAAAAATTTTTTTTTTTATAAAGTTGTAAATTGTTGACCTTTAGTTTTTTTTTTGATTTTTGATAACCCATTGAATGCGTCTCTCAAATACCTTTCACATGATGCCAAATTTACATATAGTTCCTTTGGAAGAAATGTGAAAAAAATCTAAAAACCTCTAAAAAGAACATTTTTATCCTTTGATCCAGATCACCAAATATTGCCCCAGGACAAAAAAATTGAGAAACGTAGTTTTAAAATAATTCAAATTTTCATATTAGTCGGGAACATCGATACCTTATTTTTTCTCCACACAAATGTTTTTAACATTAATTACATTTATAATTTAATCATTAATTTAATTTAAATAATTTAATATGTCAAACAAATCTAAAATTAAATACTTCTGAAGATATTTGCCCATAAGGCAAATATATTTGAGCGAACATTTAATTACATACTGCATATTTATATGTTTTTTTGTAACTATTTTTTTATGTTTTAGCTTAATGATTGAATAGCTCTTAATACTATATATGTATGTATGTATGTTGTAAGCAGTGATTGGCATTTACAGCTACCAAGGGTCGAACGCTATTCAGATGTGTATCGAAAAGGCAATTAAAAAATTCGACAACTGCTATATTGCAAAACATTTATTAATGTCTCATGTTCTGTCTGTGTGTCGACCCTTTTTCTAAAGTGATACTGACGGCACATTAGACAATCTGTAGTACAAAATTTTGTGGGAATACCCCTCCAACCAAACGGAAAAGTCCTTTTATTAAGGGGATATTAAGCGGTATTGCATTCTTCGGGACACTCTATTGTACATGTCGAATTAAATTATCGTGTAATAATTTTGTTTTTCATTTATTTCAGCAGTGATATATGTAAATATAATAACTTGTTGTTATAATTCGTTGTATTTATATCGTGACTAACATTCATTAATATGACTCAATCGAAATAAAGCAAAGCAATTTGTATTTGAGACAAAATTACCAAGCGAATCATTCTCAAAACGGATTCTTTAAAATTGTGGCATAAATATCGGAATAAATTGATTTATGTTACATACTTTGTTCTAAAAAACATCATGCAAATTTTATTAATCTAATTGAAAGTAAATTAAACGAACTAAAGGTGATTAATTAACTATTCAAATTAATGCAGCTGGCTAAGGAAAGGCAACAAATGGCGAATGAATGTAAAGCTAAATGTGTAGATGAGTGTTTTAAGTTACAGTAGAATTTCGACAAAAATCAAATTGAAACTCCAATTAATATAAATAATATTTTTCACTTTACAGTGAAAGTAAATTTAATTCAAACGGTTTTCGCTTATCGAGTTTCTACTGTAGATGATCTATAAATTACTTTTGCATTGTAACAAACAACTTTTTCTTAACTTTTGTTAATTTTACGAGTAATTATTTGAAAGGCGGTGATGTACAAATTATTTGATATTATTTAACGAAATTGTGAAATAAGGAAAATGTATTGTTGAAACAAAAAACAAAAAAACAGGCAAATTTTGATAAATGAAATGTTTAAATCTGAAAACTTTAAAATGACTTTAAGACGAAAATTAACTAAAACTGAAAATGAAATTAGTGGCGCTAATTACAAGTCCACAATATTAATACTTAATTAGTAATTAATACAAATGATTAAAGTCAAAGAAAAGTAAAAAACTAGTATTGAATAAAGCTATGAAAAATTATTATGAAAATTCTTTCAAACGAAATTAATTAATTAACAAATAATGGACAAAAACAAAAACTTAATTTAATTTAAATTTAAGAAAATTAACTCTCCTTACAAGAGAAGTTCGTGAAGTAGAGAAACTTATTTAGTAGCGAAATAATATAAAATAATCGTACCCGTATTGGTTTTACTGTTGCAATAATCAGTCAAGAACTTTTCGAGTGTAAAGCGAGGTAGGTGTAAATTCTTTACCACTTGCACTGGATCACCTTCTTTCCACAGGAAGACAAGATCGTTTGTAGTCCAGCCATCTAGAAGAGTGGTAATTCTCAATTATAAGTATGCAATTTAATATTAACAAATTACTAGGGAACTGAATGTGAGCGCGAAATACTTACAACTGGCCATACGTAGTGAACAAATTTGACGATCCAAGGGATACAATTTCAAATTCATGGGACATGCCAATGTCAGTGAGATACGAATACTGTACAGAACTGAGCCATTTGGAAAAATACGTATATAAACATTTGGCATAATTATATTGTGGAAATGACCCTCTTTCTCATTGGAGAAGAACAGATCAGGCATCCAAACACGATTGGCTTCTGTCAATGTCAAATATTTGAGACGACCTGTAAGCAGAAAGATAAGTTATATTTTGATAATATTTAACAATAATAGCTAGCAAGTATTTAATCCAGTTGGGAATTCCTCGGTACTACTGACGTTTTTTGAATTTCTTATTGCAAAACTAGACGGTAAGTAAGTTTTGACTCATATGATTGGTCATATAAATATTTTTTTTTTTTTTTTTTTTTTTTTTTTTTTTGCATATTCTTTTTTATTGTATCTTCATTTTAAATGAACTAACAATAGGTATTCAAATCTTAAAACTAAAGTTAATTAAGATAAGTCCAGCCAATGCTAGGCAAAATCTAGTTTTCAAATTCGATAGGATATAATGAGCAACTTGTATTTATTCATCTGAGAGCGGTGGTGTCCCTCCTTCTCAAACGGCTATGACCGGGATGTTGTAAGATGTCTCGAGCGAGGGGATTTGGATGAGTTTCCAGCTTACCCAAATAAAGGGCCACGTGTTTAGTTATTTCCCATTTGACAAGTGGAACATCAAGATCGTTGTGTATGTTGTTGTTTTTAATATACCAAGGAGCGGTAGTTATCATTCGTAGAATTTTGTTTTGACGGCGTTGAATTTTCTCAATATTGGAGTTGGAGGCAGTGCCCCATAACTGGATACCATAGCACCAAATTGGCTTTAAGATTGAGTTGTAGAGTAGAAGCTTACAATCGAGCCGAAGGACGGAGTTTCTGCCGATGAGCCAATGAATTTGGGCTGCTTTCAGTTTCATTTGAGTCAGCTTAGCATCTATATGTGGTTTCCATGTGAGGCGACGGTCCAGATGAATACCAAGATATTTCACGTGTGAGTTTTGAGGCACTATATGGTCATTAATACGAATAGGGGGACATGATTCCCTACGTAGAGTAAATGTTACGTGGGTGCATTTCTGTTCATTTATTTTTATTCCCCATTGTCTTGCCCATTTCTCCACTTGCGTTACGTGGTGCTGTAATTGAATCGAGGCATCTTTTGGATCTTTGTGAGTACTGAGAAATGCCGTATCATCAGCAAATGTTGACGTGTGAATTTCATTGTTTGTTGGCATGTCTGCTGTGTACAGCAAGTATAGAATTGGTCCTAAGATACTACCTTGAGGGACGCCAGCACCTATAGGTTGAGGACGGCTTAAATAATCACCTTCTTTAATCATAAACTGACGGTCGATTAAGTATTTCCATAGTAGGTGTTGAAGATTCACCGGCAAGTTCTGCTTTAATTTAGATATCAGGCCTTCATGCCATACTTTGTCGAAAGCTTGAGAGACGTCAATAAAGAGTGCCGAACAGTATCTCTTTTCCTCAAAGGTTTTTCTTATGACTTGTACCAATCTATGTGTTTGTTCTATTGTACTGTGTTGACGTCTGAAGCCAAACTGGTGATTGGGAATGCAGTTGTTTTCATTCAAAATCGGAGTCAGCTTGGTTATAAGCAATTTCTCGAATAATTTGGACATAGTTGGTAATAGACTTATTGGCCTATACGACTCAACTTTGCAAGGATCTTTTCCCGGCTTAGGAATCATCTTTACTAGTGCAATTTTCCAAACCGGAGGGTAGTACTCAAGCCGTAAGATGGCATTAAAAAGAAAAAGGATTAATCTTTTTGCAATGCGAGGCAGCTCAAAAATCATTTTATTGCTGATTTTATCAAACCCAGGTGCTTTTTTAACATTTAAATTATCAATAGCCTCAACAACCTCCAGATATTGAAATCTTATTTGTACAGGTGGTCTGGCAACAACAGGCGGTAGTTCGCTAATGTCAGTATCCGTATTGGGAGTGAATACATTTTTTAAATGACTTACGAAAAGGTTGCCTTTTTCTTCGTTATTTCGTGCCCAAGATCCGTTCAAAGTACGCAGTGGAGGTTTTGCCATTACGGGTTTTCTCAGATTTCGGACTGCACGCCATAATGAATAATTTGACTGGGAAGTTGCGTCTAGACCTTCCAGATGTTGTTTGAGAGACTCTGCTTTTTGCGCTTCTAGCAAGATCCTAAGGTTTTTGGTACATTCTCTCAACCTAGTTTTAAGTTGGGGCGATCTGTGTTGTTGCCACTCTCTTCGGACTCTCCTTTTTTCAGACAATAGTTGCTCAACATCTGCAGAAAAAACTCTGTTGTACCTATTCGTGCGGTAAGTGGAAGAAGCATGTTCTGCGGCTTTCTCGACATGTTCATTAAGACTTTTTATACAGGCATCGATGTCTTCAGCAGTTTTTAACGGGAGTTTCTCTGTGCAGTGAGTGCTGATGTATTTTTTGTATTTTAACCAATTCAGACGTTTGACAAGTAGTAAGGCATCAGTTACGATTTGCTGAGGACTTCTGATGGTGATTACAGTGGGTGAGTGATCTGAAGAAAGATCCAGTGAAGCCTCGACTTCAATGAGTTCCGGGGATACCCCTTTCGCCACGCCGAAATCGATAACGTCAGGAATTTTTTGCTGGTCAGTTGGCCAATAAGTTGGTTGACCAGTTGAAATAACATTCAGTCCCATTTCAGACAGGGAGTCGTACAAGATACGACCTTTAGGGCTAACGAGTCGTGAGCCCCAGAATGTATGCTTAGCATTGTAGTCGCCAGCCGCTATGAAACGGCTACCTAGTGATTTGTAAAAATCTCTATACTGATCTTTTGTTATTGAAAATCTGGGCGGACAGTAAACTGACGAAATCACGAGGTTTTGACAAAAGTTCTCAATACAGATGTTTGTTGCTTGAAGATAACACTATAAATATTAAAATTTTCTTTCATTTAATTTAACAAAGTCGGACAAACAGTTCTCGAGTTATGCTAAATATTCTATTAATATTTATAAACTAAAAGATTTGTTCATTTGATAAATAATAATTTTCTTCCCCGATTTGTTTTAATAATTTTTATATGAATGACACCCAAGGAAAAACTTTAGTAGTTACAGAATTAGCATGAAAATAGTATGTTTTCTACGGAACAAATTGGAATACATCCTTGGAACGGTTTTAGAACCAGTTTTGTAATCAATAATTTTTACTTGCAATTGTCACCCTCAGAACTAGGTTTACGTTTATTTTATTCATTGATGTTTGTTGTTCAAAACTGACACTCCTGAAATTAGTTCCGAGAAGCAGTTATGGAAATTGGAATAATTTTTCATTACATTAAAGAACAAGTTATAACGACTTATATTTTCTAAAAAAAGCTTGCTTATTCATAAAATCCTCTTAAAATTTTTTGCAAATGATTGATCTATTTTTTTTGGGTTAACACCATATTTCAATGTTTTTAACATACATAAATTATTGAATGATTTTCATTACAAATTCTGTTATATTTTTATGAGATAAGAATAAGTTTGATAATGAATATGAACTTTTGGACAAATGATTTTGTTTCCTAAAGAAAAATAAGTGTAATAATACATAAAATAAACATTTGTATATCATTTACCTTGTATGTCGTCAAATTTCAAACGTTCATCCGTCCACTGTTCACGGAATGTTAGCTGCACACTGTATTCCTGTTTTCGTTTTAACGCAGATCAATGATGATTGTTTAAATTTAAAAAAGATTTAAACGATTAGTGAAATTGTTTTAAATAAATTTTAACAAAGTTTGAATTTTTCGTTTGTGATTAATCAAAAATGTTTTATTTTTCTAGTTGTTAATGGGATTTTTGTGAAAATTATTAATTAGATCGAATCATTTTAGCGTTTTTATTTTGCAGTTTTTGGAAGAGGGGATTTAGAGCAAATTTTTAAGTTGGTGATTTTTCGATTTCGTATTTTTTCGTAAATGGAGTTTGTTTTTTTAGTTTGTTATTGGAAATTTGAATTTTGGTTTTTGAAATTGATGTTGCGATTTTGTAACCGATTTTAGTTTTTTTTTCTCAAGTTCCATATAAAAATGGGAAGGTTTTTTGTTGTTGTTGTTGTTTCTGATAAATGAGGCTGAGAAATTGTGTGGTCTATAGAAGATATTTTTGATTTGTAATTAATATATATAGTATATATTTTTAGCATGGAGGGGTTTTTGGTCTAATTTTTTTTTGGTTAAATATTAGTTTGGTTTGGTATAATGTCGCATTAGTTTGGTTTTTTTTTAAAGAAAAGAAAATGTTTTATAGATTTTTATTTGTTTGATTGATTGGTTGGTTGGTTAAAGCATTCCAAAAAGCGCATAGCAACAACTTTATACTAATAATAAATTATTGAATTTCATACATGTATATAAAAATAAGAATGTTAAAGGCATTAAGCATTAAAAGGCGTTTCATTCATTCCAATTTAAATTAATAATTTAATGCAGTCAAACGATAAAAATAAACAAGCACTGGAAGAGGAAATTAACAGTTCATGGCTATTAACATAATATACTAAATAAACGAGCATAACACACATACAACGAGTAATGTATACATTCACATATTTGACATACATACATATACATATATATGTACATATGTACATAAATACATATTTATTTAATTTTTTACAATATACATTTGTACATATTTTATACAAACATACATACATACACACATGCATACATATACAAGTGTGTACATAAATACATACATATAAATGTATGTACATATGTATGTCTGTACAAATCTTATCATGCAAAAGCGTATGTGTACAAGCTTCTCTAGAATTTTTTATTAATTTCCTGTGTTTTTTTTTCTTCATACTTCGTGGCACACTCATAGCCAAAAAGTAAAAATAATAAAAATTTACAGTAAAAATAAAAATAAAGCTTTTAGTATTTATTTAATACTTAAAACAAATATATATAATACAAATAAATTCTCTTGAAATAACAATAATCTAAACATAAATCCTCTTAAGGAAAATTATTAAAAAAAAGCTTTCATTATAAATGTGTGTAAATATGTTGGTAATTAATTAACTAAATAAAAGAGTTTAAATGAAAATATTTAGAGAGTAAAATCCCTTAACATAAACTAAAATCGAATAAGAAATCAATCAGAAATTTTTAAACATTCTGTGAGAGTAGTTTTAAACTTAAACAAAATTTCAATATTTATCCTTTGCCCCTAAAAGTAGTTTTCAGTTTTCAACTAAAATTTGTTGAACATTGTGTTTGTTTTATAAACCTTTGATAAGTTATTAAAAATAAAGCTTTTACTCTTTGTGGTCATAATAAACTCTTGGGTGTAATTATGTATAACATTTTTGTACGTATGGGAATTTGGTACATATGTACATATTTGGTAGAAATAAACTTGATTTACTAAATTTTGGAGAAAAAATATTTACAGTGAAAATCCAGTAACATTAACTACCCAAAAAAAATGAAATTTGTTTTACATTGACAACGTAAACATAGGCTGAAGGCTCTTAAACGTGAAATTTTTATCAAACGTTAAAATTCTATTTCGCAAGCTTATTTAAACATTTTGGGACTCCCTACACAATAATGTCGTAGTTTGTTGTAAACAACTTTTGTTGCATGATAAGTAGCTTCTTTTGTAGTTGTAGTTGCTCCTTTCTTAAGTTAAAGTTTTTTTTAAAATTAAATAAAAGATAAGAAACTAAATAAAATGTTATAGAAAAAATGCAATCTAAAACAATATGGAAAACGTGAACACCATCGGTAAAAATTAATTCCCACTTCTGCGAGTTCACTGTACATATGCAATTGAAAAGGCATTAGTACTATGAGATTGTCGCAATCCAATAATTTATTATTATTAACATTGATTTAATGACATGACTTTAACGGGTTAAAGTATTTAGGAACGAATCATTTTCGTATAGCACAGTGCACTGTGTGGCGCTGCGAAATCTCCAAGTAGGAATGAGAGCCCCCAATTAGGCCAATAAAATCATTCGGGCGTGTGTTATTTATCTCTATTAGTTATGAAAAAGTTTCATGGCTGAATTTACAAGTCCGAAAATCTGTTATAAATAGCGTGTTCAGATATGAACCTTAATTGCGATAATCGCTATTAACGCCATTATTGAGCTAATATTCCATATAAAATCTCAATTAATTATTGCGCAATAAGTACGAAATTGTTATAATATTGAGTAAGATTGCGAATGCAACACTGTTCACAACTGTGTTTAGCGAACAATGGTAAAAAAATGGTAAATGTTAACAAAAGAAAACAAAAGAAATCATTAAAAAATCAATGTGAAGGTTAGTTTGTTTACATAGAAACACAACAACCATTTAGAGTATTTCTTGTATTGTTTTCCAACTGTCAAATGATTATTGAGTAAGCTGAAAATTGCGTGTGCCTGAACACTTAAAATAATATTGTCAATTAACCGAATATTGACTCAATTAAGTTTCATATCTGGACACGCGATTAGGGTTTTGTATGAATATAACAAAAAATATAAAGTCAAAGATTGCATCGATCCAACGCCCTGTTATCATATAGAAAATATTAAATTAGTTGTTTTCTTTTAGATCCGATGATATTTATATTCAAATTTCATTGCGGTGTCTTAACAAACACTATTTTTATTAAAAATTATTATATTTATATGAATTCCCGAATAATTCAGGAACAGGTTATCTTTAGTTTTATTTTATACTGTGTTAAATGGTTGTTGTGTTTCTATGTAAACAAACTTACTTTCACATTGATTTTTTAATGATTTATTTTGTTTTCTTTTGTTGACATTTGCCATTTTATACAATTTTGTTCAGTAAACACGGTTGTGAACAGTGTTGCATTCGACATCTTACTCAATATTATAACAATTTCGTACTTATTGCGCAATAATTAATTGAGGTTTTATATGGAATATTAGCTCAATAATGGCGTTAATTGCGATTAACGCAATTAAGGGTCATATCTGAACACGCTATAACTCCATTATGAAAAATTAAAAATTATTATATACACTGCCGCTCACCTGAATAGGTTGAATACATTTTTTTACCATCTCTCTCATAAACTATTGCTCAAAAAAGTAATATTACAAGTTTTGTTGAGAGATGATATGCATTACGTGAAATCTGTGCAAAAAAATGAACGGAAATATGAACCGTTATTTAAATAATCTATGTTTAACAAATTTGGTCCAAAAACAAACCACTTTTTTTTGGCTCATCAGAATAGGTTTACAAAACATTTTATTAGTTTATACTATTACTTAACTGCGAATGGTTAGTTGTTATCAAAGTTTTTAAATTTTTAAGGCGTAAAAACAATTTCTAATTAAAATAGGTAGAGGAAAACCCTTATCTGAGGGTGAAAAAGTCAAAATTAAGTGTTATGCTAAAGGAGGTTTTCCTCACGATGAAATCGCCCAAAAAAATTATTAGAAGCCAAAATTGTGTGAGTAATTTTTTACGAAATGAGACCAACTATGGAAAAAACATGAAAGAAGGCACTTATAGAGCCACTTCGGCAGCTGAAAGGCGAGCAATCGTTAGATCTGCTTTCAATTCGAAGGACTCAGCAGCAAAAATAAAAGAAAAAGTTGCTTCAAACGCTAACTTGGCGACTGTAAAACGCTTCATACTAAATGAACAGCATTTAAGAAGATTAAAATTACAAAAACACCACCGCTTAACCCATTGCGTAAAGAAAATCGTCTCAAGTTTGCTGAGGGTTGCATGACCTGGTAGGAAGAATGGAAACATGTGGTCTTTTCAGATGAAAAGAAGTTTAATTTAGATGGTCCTGATGGATTTAACTATTATTTCCATGATATACGAAAGGAATAACTCCATTTAAATCGGAATTAAAGCTGTGCAGGTGGTGTAATGGCGTGGGGCGCTATATCATATTACGGTACAGTTGAATTTCAGTTTCTTACTACCAAAATGAATGCCGTTAATTACAAAGGAGTACTAGAAAAAGCTTTTCCACTCTTCCACAACATCTTTGGACCCATTACGTGTAGTTTCCAGCATAATAATGCGCCAATTCATACTGTGGGGCTGGTGAAGACGTGGATTGGTGAACAAAATGTGCCTATACTGCAATGACCTCCCTATTCTCCCGACCTTAATATTATTGAAAATGTGTGGGGCTTTCTTTCACGTAAGGTTTATGAGTCAGGCCGTCAATTTGAAACAAAAGATGACTTGATTGCTGCCATTAAAGAAGCCTGGAGCAAAACCAACTTGGATTACTTGGCCAAATTGTATGCCTCAATGCCAAGAAGGATTTACGAATAAATAAAGGAGGTTGTACGCACTACTAATTACTTTCAGATTAAGCGAATTAAATACAAAAGTTAGATTTTATAAAAAAAAACTTAAAAAATATGTTTTTATTTCTCAAATGTGTTGTAAACCTATTCTGATGAGCCAAAAAAAGTGCTTTGTTTTTGGACAAAATTTGTTAAACATAGATTATTTAAATAACGGTTCATATTTCCGTTCATTTTTTTGCACAGATTTCACGTAAAGCATATCATCTCTCAACAAAACTAGTAATATTACTTTTTTGAGCAATAGTTTATGAGAGAGATGGTAAAAAAATGTATTAAAATATTCAACCTATTCAGGTGAGCGGCAGTGTATATGTATGTATATAGATTACAATAAAGATATGAAAACGGAGTTAAACGGCTTAGAAATAAAACTTAAAAGTATGTCAATTCCGTTATAGTAAATCGTTTTATAAGAAAGAACTTTGTTAAAATAATGACAATAGTATCAAAAATGTAACTGTAACTGTAACCTATTAAATAAACGTAATTTGATGTTAGGTTAGGTTAGGTAGGAAGGCTGGTGTGAGTCACCTCACACCCTCACTCAGAGACCAATATGGTCCATTGCGACGACTTAGATTCTCTACCAAATGTCTGAATAGTTTACATGTGTCTATATATGTGACTCGTCTACAAATGTGTGACTTATCTCCATATGTGTGACTCGTCTACCCAGAGTCTTTGGCGGAAATCGAACCTGCAACCCTTTGACTGATAGTCCGGCAGTCTATCGCCTAGTCTATCGGGGCACCCTAATTTGATGTTAGTATCAAAACTGTAACTGTTACTTAACTATAACTGTAACTGTCACTGTCACTGTAATTGTAACTGTAACCTATAAAATAAACGTAATTTGATGTAAAGAAAATTGAATTATTTCAAGAAATTTAAATATGTAAATAAATATCATGCATTAAACATTAATTGTAGATAAAACAAGCAAATTCTCATGCTGCAATCAATAAAAAAAACGTAAATATAATTGAAACAAACTTAATAAAATCAATATAAATAAATTGTTAAATGAAAACAAAAACATAAACTTAATTATTTAGCTAAATCAAATAAATGTAAAAATATATTTTGTAAACGAGTTTAAACTAAAGTAAATTAAATTTTATTCATACAAAAGAGAAAAACAATACCTGTCATTTATTTTCGGTTTCTGTTCAATAAAAATAAATACTAAAATTGCATTTTAGTATAAAAACAATTACGTATGCAATTTTCAGAATAGTTTGAAGAGCTCAGCATCTTCAATAACTAAAAACAATTATTGGTATTGAAGTCTAGTTGTTTTAAATCAAATTTTTACTGATATGTTGGTATTTATTTGACATGACAGTTTCATATTAAATATTTTTCATATTTTTCTTTTTTTTTCAATTTGAGTGGCATGTTTTTATTTCGTTTTGATTGTTAATTTTTATTTGCACAGTTTGCAAATAGTAAATAGTTTAAATGAAATTAAAATTTCAACGCAAAAACTTATTGAAAAATTAAAACTAAAAAAAATAAAAAAAAAAATAAAATTTAAGAAATAAAACAAATAATTGGATGATTCAGGTGCTCCTAAACTGCTTTTAAATAATATTATTAAACGATATTATGTTCATATTTTTATTTTAACAAGAACTTACTTACAATTTAAGCTTATTTTTGGTTTTATACAATACAATACAATACGAGTACAATACGAGTACAATTTTATTGAGTGTTAAAAAAAAACAAGGAAATTAACAAGAACAAGGAACTGTTTTGTTCTTTATACAATATTTATTCGAGTGCATAAACTGTTTGTTGGACTGTGACTTTTGTTTTGCTTTACAGTTTATTTTTTGCAGTGTACTTGTAAGTTTTTTGTATTAGTATTACGCTGTGGTTGCCTGTGTGGTAAGCATTTTTTTTTTGGTAGAATTTAAATTATTTATAAATTTTATTACAATTTTGTTAACAAAAATAACTATTATTATTATTTAAACAAAGAAAACATAATAAATAATAAACAATATATATGTATATTTTATTTATTTTTGATTGATTTGAATTGTGGATGGATGATTTGCGTAGTAATGCTTAAATTTTCAAGATTTTTGTTTTTGCTAAAATAATTATTTAGTTTTATACATACGAGTATACATAGTAATATATTCATAAAATACTTAATCTATTGTATGTAGGTGTATTTTAAGGATGAAATACATATTTAAATTAAAACTATAAACCTAAAGAATTCGTTTACATGGTTATTACCCTAAAAAGAATTTCAGTAAGTTCAAGGATTTTTGTTCACATCTTATAAGATAATAATATTATGCTGACTTTTGCAACACAGGAATTATAAGGGGGAAAAAATTGTTAGCCTGTAACTAATTTTGATTAGATCAATAAATCAACAGCATTTGTTTATTTAAAACATTTAGAAAACCTAATCAACAAAAAAATAGCAGGTCTGACAGAACTGTTCTATAAAAGTTCCGGAATAAAAATTCATTTATTCCATCTGGTATAGTTCTGATAAACTGAGTTTTTTTTAGACATATTCTAACAGATTTGTGCCTCCAAAAAGAATTTTAAATGGCTTTCAGGTATTTGTCCATTTGTCCATGTTCTGAAGTTATTTGACGGCAATAACCTCCGATAACCTTAATGAAAACCAAAATAATTAAAAATCTAGACTGCAATCAAATAAGAAATAATTAATACATATCTTTAATTAAAAATGTCTTGGAATTTTTTACTCTTACATATGTTTCTTATACCCTACCTGGGGAGGATATATTGAATTAGTGCTGATGTCTGTAACGCCCATACATATTGGTCCAACACCCAACACCTTAACCCTGCTACTACGTTTAGGGTCTTTTGATGACCCATTCGTATTTAACATTGCATAACTTGCAAAAACAAAAACGTGTTTGTCCGTCAGACCGACACACAATCACTCTAACGACGATATATTGCATTGATCACAAGCCTTAAAAATATATTCGAAATGTACAAATTTGAATTTTCTCAATTAAAAAATGTGGGGCAAAATATGACTCAAACATAACATGTGTATTTTTTTTTTCTAACATAGTACCAGGGTTAAAGTATACCGAACGACTTAGAATCACTTTCTGAGTCAGTCCGTCCGTCAGGTCGCAATTTTTAAGATATTTCGATAAAATTTGGTACAAGGATGGATGGGATTGAAACTGGTGGAAATCGGTCCATTATTTCACCTGGCCCTGGGTTTAACGATCATAAATGTTTGAATTATACAAATATCCACACACATTTCGTCACAAATCAGTGGTAAATTACATCTAAAAATTTTGGCAGATTGGTCCATAATTATTCAAATCTCCCATGTAAGACCCTCTCCATAATTCCTCCATAAATTTGTTAAAAGTATTCACTGAAGTCATGGCACTAAATTTTTGGATGGTCATCATAGCACCGATTTCTGTTTAATACATATACTGGGTGTAGGGTATTATATAGTCGGTCTTGTCCGACTGTACTTTCTTACTTGTTAAAGAAATATAAATGTTTTAATTTACAGTTAACAACTGAAGTGCAAACTACTGACCTGTGCCAAGGTACTTAAAGCATGTCGAATTTTCTGGTATAATAATCCATAAAATTGTTTAAATACGTTTCCCTTATTTATAAAATTTTGTTAAAAGTGCGCGTTGGATCAAGTATCGATTACTTGTAAATAGACATTGTTAACATTTTCAACATACAGTCGATCCTCGATTAACGAACGCCTCGCTTAACGAACATTTCGCACAACGAACAAATTTAAAAACAAAAAAATATTTCGCTTAACGAACAAAGTTTCGTATAACGACCAACGCAAAATGGGAAATATGTACCGAATTGCGCGAAAAACTTCTGTCGGTGTTAAGCTTTGCCATCACTTGTGTTTATACAATTAAGAAGACGTGTTCAGACATACAAAACATATAGTAAATGTTCATTATTTGATTTTGTTAAAAAAGGGGAACTACCGAATTGCGCATAAAACTTCTCTGTTTGTGTTTAGCTTTAGCATCACTTGTATTCATACAATTAACAAGACGTTAACCGAGGAGGTTACAGAAGAACAACAACCGCCTAGTCGAATTAAAGAATTGCTTAAGGCATGGAAGTCTGTGGCAGCATACATTAAAAAGCATCACCCCAATCAGGCAGTGGCTAAACGCGCAACATCATTTATTCAATGATAATGCTGTGTCGCATTTTCAAAAAAATGTTGAAGCGTCGCCAAAAACAAACGACTCTAGACAGTTTTTTGTTAAAGAAGAACTAGGTATGCGTCCAGGTATCATACAAAATTAATTTTTTTTGTAATTTTTTCGTTTTTTCCCGTTGCAGATTGTCTCATTTCGTCCTATATTCAGTTCCTTAAAAATGTTGATAAATATATGTTATATTACTTTCAATAAATATTGTTGTTGAAATATGTTAGTGTGTACTTTTTCCGACTTGGAACGCATTATTTTATTTTGCACTGATATATATGGAAATAATGGTTTTGCTTAACGAACTTTTCGCATAACGACCACGCTTCTGCAACGAATTGTGTTCATTAACTGAGGGCCCATGTAATTTGTTTTTGATTAATCGTATTTAAACTTGTAGGATATCTAACTTAATATTAACTCAAATGTTTCTATAATACATTTATAATATTTAATAATCCATATAAACTAATAGTCAATAAATGCTGAAATGACACTTGAAGAAAAAACTAAGTAGAATCGATTTTTCATCTAATGGGAAATTCACACCTTTCACATACTTTGTGACAGATAAATGAATTAATCTAAATGAACATGTTACGTTTTTACAATTATATACATATATAGGGTGATTCAAGTAGAGATACTTTTTTCAATACCATTTTTATTTAGACAGATCACGTGTGAATCGTGTCATGATGTCATGTTATTTTTGTTAAGTATTGTTTGGCATTTAAATTTTTACAAATCGTTCAATTTCACGTTCTGTGAGGAATGTGTTTCGTGCACTTTGCTCAACATAATCGGCCTACTGAGCGTACTATTCGCAACACCATCACCAATTTTGGAAGCCAGCATTCATTATTGGATAATATTCGACCGAATAAACCACGTCCAGCAGGCTGTGAAGAAAATATAGCGATCGTAGCTGAGAGTGTACACGAAGACCGTCGACAGTCGATTCGGCGCCGTTTGCAGCAACTCAGACTGACGTATGGAACGACTTTTACGTCGAGATCTTAAATTGAAAGCGTACAAAATACAGCTTGTGCAACAACTGAAATCGGTCGACCCTTTTAAGCGACATCAGTCAATGGATTTATTGAGAGAACACTTCGTTTTGGGCTGCTCGTTTGGCCACCAAGATCGTGTGATATCACACCGTTAGACTTTTGCCTGCGGGCATATGTAAAATCTAAAGTTTATGCGAACAAACTCGCTTCGATTTATGCCTTGGAGGAGAGAATCACGCTTGCCATTTGCCAGTTACCAGTCGAAATACTCGAACGAGTCATCGAAAATTGGACCCAACGGATAGACCATCTGCGACGAAGCAACATTTGATAGACATAATCTTCAAAAAATAAATGCCAAAGAATGTCCTTTCAAATGATTCCCCATTAAATTTGAATTTGCTGTGATTTTTTTTTTGTTTTTTTAAAAAGTAATGTTTGAATATTGTATGAATATTGGTTAAAATTTGGTTTCTAGATCAGGTTTGTAAATAATGGATGATTAAAATTGCAAATGTAAGAGAATTTTCAGTCTGCTGAACCAAGCTACACTCACTAGTTTAAGAGCTTGACAGCTTGGTTAGATAATATGGATGAAATGTTATTATAAAGGGTGTCTCAACTAGAACGCAGTTTTTAAAATTTAAATAAAACAGATATTTCAAAAAAAAAAAAAAAATCATGAAACTTTATTATATCGTAAAGTAGACAGAATGAGGTTATGTATGGAACAAGATATCGTGCAGGTGGCCGCCGCGGCTTTGCTGGCGATCTTTTAATGAAATTTTCAATGACCTTTTTGCATAAATGCTGCGGTATTTCATTAATGCATCGTCCAATTTCCTCTTTTAAGGCTTGAGTCGTCGTCGGCTTATTCGCGTAAATCATTGACTTCAAAAACCCCAAAGAAAAAAAATCTGGTCTCCAAAACGCAAAATAACACGACCGGAAAATGACTGATGCATCTTCTCTGGCTGTATGACATGTGGCGCTGTTTTGTTGAAACCGCATGCCCTCCACATTCATATCTTCAATTCTAGGCAAGAAAAAACTGTTTATCATTTCACGATACCAAACACCATTGACACCATTGCGTTCTAGTTGGGACACCCTTTATTTGGATAACTGGTGTGTTTCTACAGAATCTGACACAGGACCCACTAAGTTTTATCACTTTATCGATACTTTATTGTTCGCATAAAATCCGACCGAATAAATGTTTTATTATAAAATTTCACAAAATAAAATCTTGAATGTTTTTGAACCAAAAATGAATGCTCATTCATTAATATTTAGGAAAAACTTAAATAAACATCATCTTATTAAATCTAGGTCAGTTTATTATTATTATTTATTTTCGATATCAGTCCGATACTCTGGTGGGATTCTAAATATATGAAATGCCTTGAAAAGCCAATTGTGCCATTTTAACATTATGTAACCATAAACATACATAACTTGCAAATATTTTATTAGAAACATAAATTAATAGTTTTAAACAATTCACCCATCTTTTGTTACATTGATATTACTTAATCAAATAGAGATATTTAAAATTAATAAAACAAATCATAAATCGCCAATTTCAAAGTGTAGACAAATTGAAACATGAAAACATATGAAAGTGAATTCGAAAGAAGATGCTAAATTACGAAACTTATAAAACTTATTTAATAACTTTTAGTAAAATTATTCATTTAAATTAAAGTTTAAATTAAAGGATTCAAAATCAAACTGAACAAAATGTATGTACGTTTAAAGAAAATATATATAGAGGAGGAATCAAATGTGATTATAAAAGAAATTTTTAAAAGAATAATTATAATCCATATAGACATTTATGTAGGCGTTCTTTAATACAATTGAGTATCAGCAGTTATAATTTTTGTGTTTTACAATTAATTTGAATATATTAAAAAATCATTATTAATTAGGCAGTAAAAATAAGATGTTGGAGAAACTGAAAAGAGGTTGTACTTAGTTCCAAAATAGACGTTTAATACGATTTCAAACTTAAACACACACATTTATATATATGTAATTTTGTTGCTGTTTTTTTTTTCTTGTCACTTTACAATAAATATATTTTAAATAAATACATACATATATTATTAATGTTTATTAATTTTAAAATGTTTCTATTATTTATATATTATCATTTATTTGTATGTATGCAAGTACAATAGATACAAATATAAATTTATTATTTTCTTCATAATTGTAATGATCATCATCATGATAATCATAATCATCATCGCATTATTCTGTACAGCCATACATACGATTAAATTCAGATATACTTACATACATACAAAAATAATTTATAAAGAACAAATCAATGGTTTAATTTTAATAAGTACAATAAATAAAATATATTTTAGTTTTAGTTTTATTTTTGTATTAATATTTATATAAATATGGATGTTGCTGTTGTTGTTGTTGCTGTAGTAGTGGTATTTATTTATAAATTATTACAATAAAAGAACGTATTTATAGTTTATATTTAAACAAAATTATACATACATAAATATTTTTAAATAATCCACAATGAATTTAACAATATTTATTTATATTTAATAATAAAACGTTTTTAGAAATATATAGATACAGACAGAGCCAAAGACAGTGACAGAGAGAGAGAGGAGGAGACAGAGAGGAACATAAAAGAAAAACACAAATTGTTGGTTGGATTACAGAAAAAATAAACGACACGACGACAAATAATTAAATAAATAGGTAAATGATTTTCCAAGTCACCCTTCATCAATACAAGTAGTTATAAATAGTAGCAGTGTTTAATGGTTTTAGTTGCCAACCAGGTGACAAATTGTTTAAATATTTTTAAAACTACAAATAGCTGTCAAATATTTGTTTGCATATGCTGTCATGTACGTGTTAGTATTTGTGCTAGACTTTGTTAATATAGATTTGAGTAAACAACGAGACCTTGACAGATATGTATGATTCATTGCAATTTGTATCATCTGCTCACATGAAATCTTTAATATTTCATATAGTCGTTTCTATATGAGTTCTGTGAAAATCAAGGATGGAAAAGTACGATAGTATCTTAGTTTTTATACCCTACACCCAGTGCTGATATTCAGGCGGTTCGGACCGGTTCGCTCGAACCGGTTGTTAAAATTTTAAAAATTTTGCGAACCGGTTGTTGCATATTCACCCTTCTCGTGAATAAAAATTCCATATGAAATTTGTTGGGGTGATTATGTTTTTTGTTTTAACGGTTTTATATAATGTGTATTTATCAAGGTGATTAGTCTCGGCAACAAACACAATATTGTTCAGTTGTTCATTGTCCAAACGTACAAATAAATTAATTTTATTTTGGTCATACATTGGATTCTTGGATGATGATGTTTTCGATAGCGTTTTCTTTAATCTTTTGAGAAAAAAATAAAGCAATTTTTTTTTGACTTTTATTTTGCAAAATCAAAACTATTTTTTTATTAAACAAAAGTTTATATCATTTCCTTCAAGAGGTCTGTTACTGGGATGCGACTTTAAAATTTTCGCTATTTTTATCAAAATTTGGCAAAAATATAATTTTTTTAAGCGAACCGGTTGTTAATTGTTTCGAATATCACCACTGCCTACACCACCATAGTAGGAAGGTTATATTGGGTTTGTGCTGATGTCTGTAATGCCCAGAAATAATGGTCCAACACCCACCTTAAAATATACCGATCGACTAAGAATCACTTTCTAAGTGCATTTAACGATGTCCGTCCGTCCGTCTGACTGTCCATGTAAAGCTTGTGCGCAGAGTACAGGTCGCAAATTTGAAGACATTTCGATAAAATTTGGTACATAATATTTTTTAGACCCAAAGATGGATGGGATTCAAACTGGTGGAAATCGGTTCATTATTTCACCTGACCCCCTTACAAATGTCCTCTCGAAATTGGGGTTTACCGATCATAAATGTTTGAATTATGCAAGTATCCAAACAAATTTCATCACAAATGAGTAGTAAATGAAGCTAAATCACATTTACAAATTTCGTGAAGATCGGCCCATAATTACTCGTAGCTCACATTTGAGAGTATAACTCTCTCAAAGATGTTGGTATCCAAATAATATTGAACGAAAATATATTTGATATGTCTAAAAATAAGACGGTAGAATTTTATTATGATCAGTCCATAGTAAGTCGAAATTTCCATATAATACCCTCTCCGTAATTCAATTGAACCTCCATAAATCATTTAAAAGTATTTTTATTGTGATAAAGTTTAACACATATAATACTTATATTCACAGACATCATGACACGAAAGTTTTGGATGATCGGTCCACAATAGGTTATATCTCCCATATACTGGGTGCAGGTCGGGCTTGACCGACTATACTTTCTTACTTGTTTTTTTATACTTTTTAATATTCAAAAAGTTATAGTTCTAAACTTTCAAAATTCTTTATTTGTTATGTAACACGAGAAATTTATAAATCGGAATGCTAAAGCATTTTCTATGGAAACTCTTGTTTGTTAAAGTATTTTCTACATAACAGGGTTTTTTTTTATATAAAGTCATGTGCATAGCAGTATTCTATATAGAAAATCTTTTTTATTGTTTACAACAATATTTTCTAAAGAAAATCTTTTGTTTAACATTACTTATATATAAAATCATGTGAATCATGTGTATAACAGTATTTTCTATTGAAAATGTTGTGTACAACAATTTCCTCTAAAGAAAATCATGAGTTTAACATTACTTTTATATAAAATTATGTGTATAACAGTTTTCTCTGGAAATTTTGTGTATAACAGTTTTTGCTATTGACAATTTTATGTATACATATTAGTATTTTATATATAAAATAATGTGTATAACATATTTACTATTGAATATCTTGTGCAAACTGTATTTTATAGAAAATCTTGTGTCTCCGTAAATATGAACATAATTACAATTTTTGATTTTAGTACTTTGAGTTGAAAAAAAACTACTATATGAATAATAAGCTAAGTTAATAATTAATTTTCCATCCCTGATAAAGAACTAAATAAGAGCATTGCACTTTTCATAGAAAATTCAAAAAACTCATTATAAGAAAAAGTGTTTAAATAAGTTGCTTAGAATTAGTTTCGTATTGAAAATCCTTTTCAGAGTCTTCACTTTAATTGATACAACAAGTATCTATGGAAATATTTATTTGTAAGGGAGCTGGAAACGACCCCGATGGATTGAAGTAAGTTCACGCATTCCAGTTATTATTTGCGAACATAATTTCTAAGAAACTTGTATTATACTCATAATTTGTTGGAATGATCTTTGACATATGCATGTATTTATTATTAAATATTATATTTTGGACTTTATTCGAATTAATATTTTAAATGCTGTTTGATTGAAACACCACCATGACTAAAAATTGAGGTAGTAGTTTACATTTCAATAAAAAAACTTCGAAACTTATTGTTTATAACAATAAATCAAAAAATGTGTGCCAATGTTAAATCAGGCATGTGATGGAAAGCGAAAACGAATAAGTTTTAGAAGTCAATTTTTTCGTAATCTTTCGGTATGGAAAAACTTTTATCACATAAAATATAAAGATATTGGTCTACTAAAGAGAATCTTAAAACAAAAATTTTAAAAATTAGATTATAAATGTGTTAAAATGTATTTCCAAAACTGATTCGTTTACGATTTCGATCACATGCCTGAATATTTTAACGAAAACATTTAGAGTCAACAAAATGTCAAAAAAAATCGACTTATTAATAAATAAAATAAATAAATTAATAAGGTACGGTCAGACCTGACAAATATTTGCCTAAAAAGACGCAACCACTAAATAACATATATTTAAACTCGTTTCTTTACTTAAAAAACCTCTTGTTATTTAGGCAAAATCACAATAAATATTTAGTTTTAATTTATTTAATGCCGTTTGATCTTGCAAAACTCTTGTAAGGGTAAACAACGTCAAACAAATTTAAAACAAGTGGTGACGCTCTTTTGAGTAAATATTTGCCAAATGTGACCGTACCATTAGTTAGACATTTCAGTCAACATTTTTTTAAAGACTGTAAATACAAACGTTAGATAATATCGCCAATTGTGGAATATATTTTTAGCAAGTTATTCTTGCACCATTTGATTCTTTTAGTTTACTGATTAATACTAAGAATGAGCTGTCTTTAGTTGCCTAACTGTCTACAGTTATTCTTATCGTCATATACTATTGGTTCGAAGTATTAGGTAGATGACCAAGCGCCAGAATATAGTTATAGGTATTAAATAACTTTACAGGTCCAATGTAAGAAGTACATAAATAATTGACTCCCGGACTCAATTAAGTTATTATTGAAAGGTGAAAAGGCAACTTCAGAATGCATTCAAAAGGCAGAAGCATTTGATAATTCGATTTGGCTTTTATTTAACTTCCGAATGTTTCAAATGAATATTTTATTTCAAATTATTGCTGATCAATATATAAAACTCGATAGAAAATTTGGTGTGTCAACTTACCATTCTACTTTTGAGATGTTGATTTTAATAGAGAATAGTTTGTGTTTAAGTTGAAGGTAAAATCTTCTATCTTTTTACTACTATGTATATGATGTAGGGTGAGTAATCACATATAGTGTCATAACGATCGAGTTATATTGCAATACCTTACACTTTTACAAGTTTTAGAATTTTTAGCAATAAGCTGTTTAAAACAATCTATGTATATTTTAAAGTATGCCTCGAATACAATTATGACATTTACCATGATCACATTGGTTTCAATATAAATTTACAGTGAAAACAAAACAAAAAAGTTTAAGTAAGAAAATAAGAAAAGCGCACTTTAGCGTAATTTACACTGATTTTGACATTTGACATTTGACAATAAAGTGACATTTCATGATTTCCCTTCTAAAGAGCTCTCTTCAGTTAGAAGTCGCAACGTTTCGTGAATTTTATTAGTAAACAAGATTAGTTTAATTAATTTTAAAACAGCTTTTGTGTCAATAAAAAGCAGGCACACAAGTTGTTGCATTTTGTGACACAGGCAGAGTTTCACGGAATGTGAAAGCAGTTTTGGTTTTAAGATCGCAGTGACTGCCATTGATATTGGTTTTGCATTTTTAATTGGTTAGTTGGCCGGTTAAAAGTTTAAGTTAAGTTTTGTTAAAAGAGATTATGTTAAAAATGTTTGCGAAACTCACTCACCATTTTGTAATCGTCGATTTTTGAAATTGACCGTAGAAACATGTTGACATAGACATACGTGGGTAAGTTTTCTATAAAAATCAGGGTGTTTAGAAATAAATTTATGTTTTTATTTAACATTATATTGTAATTTATTAAGTTGAGAAACGAATTGTTTATTATGTTAACGATCCATTCCAAAGTATGTACATATATTTATTGTTAGAGAAGGATAACAAAATTAGTTTGTTATTAATAAAGTAATTAAATAATAAATAACTTTAGTTAGTTTGAAATCAAATAAAGATGTTTTTGTTTGTTTTAATATACTCGTATTACGTTTCAAATACTTTAATAAGACCTAAAATTCTTAGAGATTGGCTAAATACTTAACGCTAAAATTATGTTAAGATATACTTATAAATATTATTAAAATTTCATAAAATTGTTACGAATTATTGGGTTTTGTGATGACATATGATCGTAATGGAAGTTGAAACGAACAAAGAAAGATCAACTGAAAAGGGAAACGGAAATAAATATTGTGTAGAGAAAATGTCTGTATGGATCTCATTGAACTTAAAATAAATAAAGAAAATTTAAAAAATACAAATTTAATAAACTATAACTAAAATTAATCCCTGGTTTCAAATTTGATGTTTCTTTTTTATAAAATTGAAAAATGCATGCCACACATTTTCAATTCGTTTTATATTTCTTATTCAATAAAAAGGTTGTTTAAGTTTGTTCTGTTTCTTTTGTTTTAAAAGTGAAATTCCTGTCTAAAATTTCTAAATCATATAAAAAGATGAAAACTAATTAATAAATTTAAAAAATAAGATAAATTTGGTTAATATTTATTTTTGTAACTAAAATTACGTCTAAAGCACATTAATATTATTGATTTTTTGATTTCTCTTAATTTTTTGAATAAAAATTATTTTTCATTCAAAAAATGAACTGGAAAACAATAAAATCATAAATATATTTGAACAAATGTAATTTGAAATAAAATATTATTGTGTTTAACATCAAATCACACTTGCTTTTTTTTCTTTTCAAATATTATTATTTGCATACTCTATTTTTTATGTTTTGGTTTGTTGATATTTATGTATATATAAATATTTGTTTGTTATTATAATTAAGTAGTTTTTTTAAATATAAAATTATTTTAATTTATTAAGTAATTTAGACATAGTAACACAGATTTATTTAAATATTTGAGAGTTAAGAGTTAGAATGAGAGAAGTAGAAGAATAGAGATCCAAACGACATTTTAAGTTTAAAAAAAGAAATAAATTATATGTATATTACAGGTTCATTCTCGTTTCAAAATTCAAAATTGAAAATAATAATTAATAAATATCCAATTTTAAAATTATAATTTATTACTGCCAATACAAATCTACTATATTTACCAATAATTTTCTGTTTTTTTTTTTCTTTTTAAATTTTTAATTAAATATAATAGTTTGAATTCCAAAATATTTTCTCGAACAATGTTTGCAGAGCATGACAGTAAATCAAAGTTGAAAACGTTGCATTCCTACATAATTCTACAATTGTTCAATTCACTAGTGATGTCGTATGTTGTACATGGTACGATACAACTATTTCATTGTGCACACAATTTTCAAAATGACAAAAAAAATTATTTTAAAAAACAAATATACAATTTATAAATTATGAACATTTTCCAAAATTAAAACATACATACAATTTTATTTTTATGCTTTAAGTTTGTCAATCAGTTTATGATTTGAGTGTTAAGCTAGATTTACACGATTGAAGGTATTTTGAAGTCTTATCAAAATGTTGGAAATTTATTTTGATGTTCTATTTACACGTTTCAAAAATTTGATCAAAATATTCTTTCAATATATTTTAAAATCTTTTGATAAAAATTTGATCAACATTTTTTGAAGCTAATTTACACTATTGGTAAACTTTTTGTATTGAAAATATTGACTTTGATCAGCTGTTTTGCTTCTTTTGTGAAATAATTTATTATTATAAAAAAGAACAATTAATAAGTAGGGACGACGACACAATCATCATAGCATAAACATTTTTACTATTGGAGGAAGAAGTAGCTATAATAAAAAAAAAAATAAAAGAAACAAAAGGAACATTGGGTTCGACCTTTTCTTTTGGAAGGTATGTCTCTTTTAGGGAGCGATTGATAAGGAATGATCCTGACTTATACAAAAACTTTGTGCAAATGTCACCAGACGATTTTGATTATTTGCTTAATATCGTCACCCAGTCAATAGAAAAAGCTAATACTAATATGCGGGAATCTTTATGCCCCGGAAAACGCCTGGCAATTACTTTGAGATTTTTAGCGACTGGGGACAGTTACCCAAGTCTGATGTTCTTGTTTAAAAATCAAGATCATCGATATGCAATATTGTGCCTGAAGTCTGTGCTGCATTTTTAAAGGTAAAACCTAATTTATTAAATAAAAAAACATATCAAAAATAATATCTATTGGTACAGATGCCAGCAACAGAAGAGAAATGGGAGAGTATTTCCCAAAGTATAAATAAAATGTGGAATTTTCCCAATTCAATCGGGGCATTAGATGGGAAACCCATCAATATTATAGCACCAGCACATGTATACATATGTATTGATATGGTTTTGAATCAAAAGAATGAACATGCTGTCAAATTATTTATTGTTATCAATATTGTCAGATGCGATTTTGATGCTCATTTACACGGCATCAATAAAATCTTCAAAAGTTTTGTTCAATAAATTTTGATCAATAAATTTTGAAGAAATTTTGCTGTTTACACGAGTTTAAAGCATTTTGAAGAGAAATTTTGAAGAAAATTTCAATCGTGTAAATCTAGCTTTACTGTTTGGCTATTTTTTTTATTAGATAAGTGTTGTATCAGTGTTGTTTCATACAACATTCGAAGAACATATGAAAAAATGTCGTAGGACTTGTAAAAAATATTTATATATAACTTACCAACAATATTTGAGCAACTATTGTAAATTGCGACGACGTACAACTCCTACGACCATACAACATCACTTGTGACGATCCTTAACACCCAGAGAAAAGAAACTAACTGTCGAATGAAAAGAATGCAAGAAACCTAAAAGTATTTTTAAATTTTTATAAGATTTTTCACGGCTGTTGTTTTAATTTTTATAAATCTTCAGTGCTTGAGAGGATTATTTATCTATTGGCTGCGCAAAGCTATGAATTCGTTAGATAATAAGATAATTAGATAATTTTAAGCTATAAGGATGTCAACTTCCGAAGACGATTTTTCATCTCTACCATCAAATTCCCCTCATATGGAATTTTCAAGAGTCGCTGTCAAAGAACCACCATTTTGGCGTTCAGATCCATTGCTTTGGTTTAAACAAATGGAATCGCAGTTTATAATGGCTGGTATTACTCAAGACGCCACGAAATTTCATACAGTTGTGACATCAATAGAGAGCAACATCCTCGAACCAAAGTGCAAGACTTCATAATCAACCCTCAAACTCACTAGTTCATACTCGGACTCTGAAAATAAGCGTCTCAAGAAACTTTTGACAGAAGTCGAATTATCGGACAAAGAACCATCAGATTTGTTAAGTCAAATGCGTTCCTTAGCTCAAGGTAGAGTATCGGATGATATTTTAAAACAACTTTGGATGCAGGGACTACCATCTCAAATGAAAGCAATTTTATCCGTCAGTGAAGACCGTTTAGAGCAACTGGCCGCCATGGCAGATACAATTTCTGATTGCTCAGATACAGAACTCCATACGATTACCACGTCATCAGAAATCCGTACGAGCAGGCTCGATAATATTGAACGTCAGCTGGAAAGTCTGTGCAACAAAATGGAATCTTTCGGAAGATCGAGAAGTAAGAGCAAGACAACAGGTAAACACAGTCATTCTAAGTCAGCTTCAAACAAAGATAAACCATTGTGTTGGTATCATTCCTAGCATCTTTGCATGAACTTCGATACGTTGCCCGTCTTAATTATCTAGATGGTGAATGTAATCTATCACATCCATCTTTAAAATGTATATCAGTTATGACTTGGACTACCAACCATTTTCATAGAATTTGGTTCTCCGAAGCATGATATGCACAGGTTGAAACGGCAAATAAATAATAAGTCCGTGGTTGGATATGAGAAAGGAGTTAACAAATTAAGGAATAACATGTCATTCGACAGAAATAGTTTTAGGTGCTATTACAGATGTTATTTGGGATCTTGAACAAGTAGGGTCGATAGCAAACAAAGTTTGTTTTACTCAATTACTGTCACTCTCAATACATGGTTCTTTTGAAAATAATAGTACTTCCCAGCAAAAACTTTACTTACAAATTAAGTTAAAAAGTAATAGGAAATTGTCCACCAGACTACTTAAAAATATACTAGAAACACATTCTTGTGCAAATGGTTGGTATTGCATCATTGCATTTGCAAAAAGCTTTAGCATATTTTTGCTCTACACTATCAAAATACACATCAAGAGCAAACATATGCTAAAGTTTTTGCAAATGCAATGATGCAATACCAACCATATGCACAAGATTGTGAATTACGCTAATGATTTATAATCATATAATAACTTCTTTAAATCCATTTTTTTGAAGCAAAGTTTGTGGATTTTATAATTATGATCTTTTAAGATACATAGCTATTCGTATAAAGTAATTCTTTAATATATAATTAGTAATACAAAAAGTGGCGAATAAAGATACAAAATAGTTAATTCTGGAAGTCATTGAAATAAAGAATGTAAGTGAAGTTTTTGCTGGGTTGTTACAGTAATATTGTTTTCATTGTTGGTATTTCAAACTATTAATTTTAAATTTGACTAAAAAGTAAATTAAATCAAGAGAAGGAAACAACTAAAAATTAAAATATTTTGTATTATTTTGATCAGGTTATTTAACGTTAAAAAAGGAGAAGAAATAAATAAATAAAAAATTAACCACATCAATATATTTAAAATGTTTTTAATAATTAACAAATAATCGTTGAATGTTTAGAAAATCGTAGTCGTATTTGAAATCACAAAACATGAAATGTATGCGACATATTTACGATATTCCTCGACCAAAAACAATTAATAATTTTTTTGTTATTTTTGTATTTTGTTTTTCAGTGTAACTATTTTTGAGTAAAATTTGTAATACGTTCCCTCATGTTCGTATTTAAATAAATTATGACTAAATTTTTGAGATTTTTCATTTAAATATTATTAGATTGTAAATAAAATAGCCGCTAAATTATTAAAGATAAATTCAAATAAATTTCAGTTTAGAGATAAATTTTAATTGTTTAAAATTTATTATTTGCATTTTGTTGTTGTTGTTGTAATAAATATAATGATTATAAATATTTTTATTTTATAAATATTTGCTGTTTATAGTATGAACGATATTTATTATAAAATAATAGACAGAGAGAGAGAGAGAGATATATATATATATATATAGTATATATTAAAAGAGAGAAAAATATATATTTTTGTTTCGTTTTTATTTACGATTATTTAGGATGGAAAATCGAATAAAAATTAAATAAACTCAAAGAAGTTTGGAAGTATTAAATAAAATTATCGATCACTGCACATTCACAGACGAAGAATCTAATAAATTTCTAATTTTTTTCATTTTAATTTACAATTTACTTATTATTAAATAACTTATTCTTAATAATAAGTTAAGGAAAATTGTAATACATGACAGTAATTGGTTATTTACAATTTCAATTTTGTAAAATCTGTATTTATGAAGAAAGTTCAAATAATGTTCTAGAAAAAAATTGTCTTTTCGAAAATAGACTCGTTCAAAGTTCCGTTTTGCTCATTCGAAGGCTTAACTAAAAGTTGTTGTTGCTTGTTTTTTGTTTGTTTTGTTTTTGTTTAAAATGAAGTAAGAGAGGGAAAGCTGGGACCTTAAATAGCCTTTTAGATTTACCATTGAGTCAACAAGTAAGAGATAATGTATCTGGTGTATACTTTTTATAAATTCAAATCGCTTTCTACAAGGAGTTGGGTCAGATTTAGTTTCAGGGTCAGAGTCATTTTTGTATTGGTATCGTAGAGAGAGCGACACTAAGTATACAGTTAGAAAGAAAAAGTAGAGAGTGGTGGCATGACAGCCCACACAAAGAAATAGTAATACTACAACTCTTTATTGGTTTTATAGCCTAAACAACGGTTTTGTCTGTTTGAAATGCGATACATTATCCAACGCGCACTTACCATGGTAACATCATCGATTTTTGAAATACTTCTTACGAAAATGTTGACGCGCACAACGGCTGGACCATCTGTATGTATACAAGTAATAATTAAGACAATGATAGATAATACAAATACATAATTACAAATACATAGTTAGACGTAGAAAGAAAAACAAAAGAAAAGTAGGTAGCTTCTTTTTATTTTTCTTTTTCTCTTTCTATTTAGTTTGAGGTATTTTTCAACTAAACTCGAACAAATCATAATAATTTAAATAATTTTCATTGTTTGTTTTAACAACTATCATATACAAATAGAGCTGCTTGTATGTATGTATATATTATGTAGACTTACAAATAGTTGTTATTGTGTATTTTTTATTTAAATTAATAAAGATCTAAATAAATCCTCTATACGAGCATGTAAGTATTTACAGGCATACATAGCAAAAAAAAAAAAAAAACAGTGGACAAAAGTATAGCACAAAATAATAGCACAGATGTTTTATAATTCGAAAACTGCAATATAAATGAATATTCAAGATTTGTTTGGTTATAAAATTTAAATACTGTTTCCAAACATAATCCATTTGTATACACATATTTGTATATACATATTAGAGAAAATAAATTACATATTTTGTTAATCTTTGTAAAAAATAGTGACGCTCATAAAACTCATAACGATAGTTATGTAAGGATAATAGTCATCACCTTGATCTATGCATACGATGAGGAGCTTGGTAAATCTGGATATGTAACCGCAACTCGATGACGCTGGTTGGAATCAGGATCATATAAAACTAATCTCTTCTGAAGATGAGCGCTCAGCGTTAATAATAAAAAATGTTTTATTATTGTTCGGTGAAGTATGTGAAGCATTTTTTGACGACAACCCGTTTTTATACAATTGCCAACAATTTGGACAATTTGACAACAAAAATGACATAGTGAAAACATAGTGAAAACGCGGCCTAACACGAACAGCTTAGCTTAAAGAATTGCTTCGTGTAAATTGGGACTTAATACCAATTTATAATTAGTTAATAGAAATTTTCAACACTCTTGCATTGTTAACCCATTTTGAGCCGGAATGCAAAAATGTTCGAATTGTAAACTAAAAAGTAGTTTTTTGATCTAATTAGGCCGCAATTACCATACAAAACCGTTATCAGAAATTTTGTATCTCCCACCGTTTCCCCACAAACGACTGTTCGACTAGTCGAACAACGGCCGTAGGCGACAAAAAAAATTTATACTACTATACAAAAATAATTTTCAGATATCGGCAAAAAAAATCATATGTGGAACAAAAACACGATTGTAATGTTTATTTTTTTAAATATTTATTATATGTATATAATGTAATTAAATGTACTTTTTGTAATTTTCATTACTCTTGCTCCCATTTATGGTAAGCAGCAAAACACTTATTTTCGTGCAAATGGACTTGGCACTTAGAGCACATTCTCTGTGTAGGCTTATGACAAACATTGCAACGCCTGGCATGTTTTTCAGGTTGTGTTTTGATTTGGTGATGAGCTGACACACGAGGGTGCGGGCGAATCTTAAATGATGTATCTTTATTAATGTCATCCTTCGCAATATCTTCGTCGTTGTTCTCGTTAGGCGTTAGTAACAAGCATAGCTGGCGAATTTCGATTAGAATTAGAAATCATTACGATTAGAGAAATAAAATAATCTAATCATTAGAATTAAATTTTGATAAAAATTTCAGATTACTAATTGATTAGATTATAAATAATCAAAAATCTAATAACAATTAGTGACGATTAGCATTTTTAATCAAATCTAATCAAAACTAATCCAAAAAATAATTGATTAAATTTCTTGATTATTTTTGATTAGATTTGATTGATAGTTGATCTAATCTACTAGCCACATCAAATAATGAGAAGTAAAGAAGTTATGGAAATAAAGTTGATAACGGGAAGGATGTTCCAATTTACAAGCCATATCTATGGCCACAGAAGCGCCCAGGACTATATTTTTATCATATTTGTCACTAACTCCACCGTACGGCATCATGTTGAAGACATATCCAGTAGCAGTAGCCATGCACCAAGCCTTGTAGCCAAATTTTATTGGCTTGTTTTTCAAGTACATCTTACAGCTGTGACGTCCAAAATATGGTAACATTTGTTCGTCGATTGACAAATGCTCTTCAAAGACACCGAACTGCATAAATTTTTTGTTTATAACATCAAAAATTGAACGAACTTTAACGCCGAAGGCAGTTTGTACTTTGGCAACGGTCCAACAACGTCTAATTCACCGTATTTATCTCGATTACTGTTTTCCCCAAATATAGCTCGTCTTTCTGCACCAAGTGTTTTCCATAATATGTTTTTTTTTTTGTATATGATCACTTTCAGCCGATGTTGAAAGTTGCTCATCATTGTAAACAGCAAAAGCATTGCGACTTGACTTTCGAACATTATCTTTGGTTGCAGGTGCTTCATCTGCAAAGGCAGACAAACCTTTGCGGTCTTTAATAGTTTCAATCTCGAATGTTCCGGCTATATCCTTTGCCAGAGGTTCCTCGCCCGTCAAGAATTGGTCGTCAATATCTTCCTCATCAGTAATTCCATCAAACATCTCAGGTGGAATTGCTGCAATAGTCTCTAACTCATCATCAATGTCACTCATCGCCAACTCATCAAGAATTTCCTGCACACAAAGTGCTTTACGCCGGCGAATTGTCTAAGCACCCATACGATTTGAATTCAAACACTTATCCATTATGAACTGATAAATTGTTAAAAAACAATTACAAATATTTGCCAACAAAATTACTTTCACTAGCTTTATTATTGTAATAAACTCTGCTTAGTAAAACAAACGAGTTTATATATATGTATAAGTTTATTTTTTCTGCATAAAATGCTCAACGACGAAATACAATAATAAAGTTGTGGCCTACGGCCACTGTTCGACTAGTCGAACAGTGAATTTGGCGGGTCTCTAAATATACCTGGGGATTCTAAAACTCGGGAAAAACTTACTGATCGACTATTTTAGACCTTTGCGAACAATAATAAAGTACTTTTATAAAATTAAAATTTATATATATTTTCCATTTTATCCAAACAAAAAGTGTCTATATGCAAGGTATTTTTCAACCCTCCCTTGGAGCGGAGCAGAGAAGTGGGGGATAATTGTTATATACTTTTTCTGAAAGACAATTAAATTTCATATAATACGGTATCACTTTTTTGTGTGTCGGGAACACTTAAACACATAAAAAATGGAGGTGAAAAAAGAGAATTTTGCTGTTCGACTAGTCGAACAGCGGCTCAAAATGGGTTAAAATACAATGGCTTTTTGAGATTTAACTTTAGCGACTGATGAGCCCACAGTGGTATTAAGATATCATGGAACCTTAATGCCCAAAATATGATAAGTATTTGGTACGAATTAGGGGATCATTTCGAGGGATATTGGTAATAAATTCAAGGCTGTGGAGAAACCTACATTGTTTTATGGATGGCGATACAATTTCCTCTCAAATTTGTGGTGAGGCTAAATAGCCCGTATTTGATATTGACAGCAAGGCTGCCAATAGAATTGGGGGGAAAAATCGTTAAAACCCTGATAAAAAAAACAAACATCGTAATTCAACTTTTAAAAATCGGAAAAATAAAAAGCCCATATTTCTAATAGTAGTTTTTAATTTTTATTTAAACGAAAACATAAAATTTCAAGTTTTTATCGTCTCTTGTACAATACATGCCAAAATACATAAAATTAAACTTTAGAAAAAATCACAAAAAATATAATGTAAAGTAAAGAATATTCTGGATATTCTTTTTACGTTGTGTTAAAATAGAAAAAGTTTCTGTAGAATTTCCATGCTGAATTCCAGAAATTGTTTTCTCTAAAAATTTTAATTCACAATCCAGCATCTAAAATTGTTTTTCATATTTACCAATATTTACTGTCATGACTCATAGTATTATTTGGAATTATTATACTTGAACTTGACGATTGTCAATAATTAAGAATAATTAAGAATATATCATGATGCTCTTAATATTTATGATATTAAATGAGAAGAATAGTTGAGAGAGAATTTATTAGACAAAAAAAAAAAACATTATTAAAAAAACTTTTTTTTGAACTCTTTTATTTATGTATTGAATCTGCATTTACTTGATAGGCCTTAAAATAAGTATTCAAAGCTTATACCTAAACCTTAAAAACTATTTGCTAAAAACTAATGATGGAAAATTTTAATAATTCAGAAAATCGTTACTTTCAAGGAAATTGTCAAATCGCCACTTTGCTATTTTGGAAGCAAAAAATCGTCCTTGTTATTTGGACATTCTGGCAGCCGAAATTAAGAAAACGAATCTACTTATTGAATTCCGTCACGAGCAATAATAATATACAATGCGGAATAGAGGAGACGATTTCTTATCTATTCTATTCTCTCAATGTTCGCATGCTATGAGACTGGGTCATAATGAGGCAGACATTGATCACTGTGAAGCAGCAAATGTTTCGTATCCACTTTCTTTCTTGTTTAAAATAGCAGTCAGGTATAATTCCCATTGTCTCTTGAGAATAAAAATTAGATATTGTTTAGATGGAAGAATTACTGAATTAGAAGAAGCCCTATGTGATTGCCTAGCAAATTATCTGGTACAACAATTCCTTTTTATGTCCCTATGACCCAAATTTTAAACTTTTTATGGAACTGCTTCTTTTAATTGTCTTAGAGAAATATAATATTTATTAAAACACAGGAAACAAAGGAAATATTTAATTGATTAAATACCGCCTCTATGCAAAAGAAAAAACAATTGACATTAATTATTATCTAGAATCTGGTTTATTAACTAATATTAAGTATGTGCTATAGTTTTGTCCACTATTCAACGAATGCACGTAAAAATGTAAAAGAGTGGAATAAAGTTCAACCTTAGAAGAAATCTTGAAATCTATCAGCAAACCCAAAGATGGATATTATAAAATTGTTTATACATATATTCACTTGATAATTTTTACTTCATTATTATTGTCTTATAAAATGTTATGATATTTTAAAAATCAATGAAAATAAAATTCTTAACTGAAAAAACAATAGCACAAAGAAAGAAAACAACACAACTTGAAACTGAAAATGGTTTGAAAAAAAAAATTAAAGAAATGAAAATGAATCTAAAAATTTAAAAACAAAAATTCAATAGACTAAAAAAACATGCTTTATTTCTTTAGTTTCTTCGATATACTTTTATATTTGTTTAAATTATTGATTTCTTTGCTAAAAAAAATCGTTGTTTTTTAAATTACTTTTCAATAGGAAGTTCAAATGATTTGAGATCGTTAGCTGTTGTTGTTGTTGGTTGTTTATTTGTTGCATATTGGGAAACATTTCAATTGAATGAATTTTGAAGTGTTTTTAACTATTTTTTTTTAAGTTTTTATGCAAGTGTTTATATGTAATATAAATCTAAATATTCTTCAAAAAATTAAATAAACTTTACTAAAAAAAAGGAAACCAGAAAACTAATACATACATATATGTAAATTAAAGCAAATATATAATATATAAAGTAAATATTATTAGGACTGTTGTTTTGAAGGATTTAGTGGGTACTTTTTTGTTGGTAATTATAATATCGAATTCATTTAAAGTTAAATAAATAGCAAATAATTAAAGTTTAAATTAAGTTGTAGTATAAGGTATTTATTTGATTTTTTGTTTAACATATAATCTATTGTTTTCAATAAAAGGAAAATTATAAAGGTTCATAACAAGTTTTGCTTATTTTTTTATTTGAATAAATTTAAAAAAAAAAATAACATTAACAATATTAAAAACTTGAACATTATTATTAATACATATTTTTTTGTTTCTAAATTGTGTAATTCTGATGTCTAAAGAGAGTAGAGATGGATCGCCGATTGGTCAATGTGAAGAATTGAATTGTGATTTTTGGTTCTTTAAATAATCTTAAATATCTGTCAATAATTCATTAAAGTAAATTAAAGTTAGGTCTATTTAACTCTTAATATTTAAAATTATTAAAAAATTTCTTAAAAATAGTGGTAGATTTGTGTGAAAAATAAAACTCATTGATTTTAATATGCCCAGTGCCTTCAAAAAGAATCAATATAGTTCTCATTTCGTTGACATGCATATCAAGTAATGCTTTCGCTTATTGAGTTTTTCGAGTTGCCCATGAACTTAAGCATAAAACACATTTGCCGCAGCAGGCTACTGACACACGTTTATATGATAACGATTATCGGCGGTAAGCGTCAAGTTCTTTTACGCTGAGCGTTAACGCTGATACCGCTTCATTAAACAAAAGCGGCAACGTTATGTCAAAACGATAAAAACAGGCTTATCAAGCAAATAAATAAAACGACCCTGTTTATTGTAACAGCTGGACATTGTTGTTTTATTTCTCTTTTTTTTTTTTTGTTTTGTTTTCTTTTGCAACTAACTTCACTGTGAAACGCCTTTTCAAAATCGGATTTTCCAATAGCAAAGCGTTGCCGCCGCGTTGTTTCCGTATGCTCCATATAAAATGTATGAGCATGAGAAATTTTGACAGTTAAAAAACGCTTGCCGCCGGTATTTAGGGATGGCTCTAAGTGTTTTATTGTTTAGGATTTATTATTTAAATGTTTTTATTTACTTTTTTGTTGTATTGTAGTAATTTTCTTCAGCCATTATGTTATTTAAAAAGTTCGAAGAACAAATTTATTTTTTATTAAAACGTCAGATTCAGCTGCTTACGTTGTCCCGTTTCGAATAACAACTGGAATGTAATTCGCTCATCTAATCTTCTCATATTACGTTTTATAAAAGACTCCCAGACTGTCGATAAATTCAGAATTCAAAATGATGCAAACCCAGAGCCTTTTCCATTAACATCGCCACATAAAGGAAGCTCTGTATTAGATTAATCAACAGATGTCTACCCCTAATGCAACTGTCCCAGAGTTATTCCATTGTACATTAATTCAAGAAAACCGACAAATTGTTTACAGCCATCCCTAAATACCGACGGAAAGCGTTTTTTAACTGTCAACATTTCTCATGCTCTTCCGTTTTATATGGAGCACACCGAAACAACGCGACGGCAACGCTTTGCTATTGGAAAATCCGATTTTGAAAAAGCATTTCACAGTGAACTTAGTTGCAAAAGAAAACAAAAAAAAAAAAACAACAATGTCCAGCTGTTACAATAAACAGGGTCGTTTTATTTATTTGTTTGATAACCCTGTTTTTATCGTTTTGACATAACGTTGCCGCTTTTGTATAGGGATGAGGTATCAGCGCTAATGCTCAGCATAAAAATACGTTCCGCTTTCCGGCGGTATTTAGGGATGGCTGTTAGATTTAACATCGATTGATTTTATTTAAAATAGCTGCGACAGTTGCTATGCAGATGCCATGGGTAAATATCTGATGAGTTATATGGAAGTATTAATCAGTAGAAATATCTTGGTTGTGTTTCAACAAAAATATATTAAAGTTAAAAGTAGAAACAATACGCTTCCCTCACACGAACTATTGAGTAAAATAAAAATCAAATTAAATGAGAATTGCATTGATTCTTTTTCTTTTTGTGATTTTTATGCAGTTATTACAAAATTACTTAAAAGTAATGTGGATGTAATGAAGTAGTCACTGCAAAGTATGTTAATCGGTAATAACATATTCATATCATTATTGTTAAGTTAGACTTACATATCTTATAGTAAATTATTTATTTCTTAGAAAGTAACATGCGTTTGAAATAGTAAGATATTATTGAAATTACTGACTGTACAATGAATTTTTCATTACTATGTATGAACACATTAATGACTTTCGTACAATAAATAGCTGCCATTAGAGAGAGAGAGAGAGAGCAGCAGACAAAATAACAAGTGCTAAATCATACAATGCACAAATGTAGATAGATACATATGTATATGTATGGATTTATGTACATTGTACAGAAATATATTTTTTATCATTATTATTGACATTAGCACTTTAATTTAGATGGAAAAATATAATATGTATAAGACAAGGCAAGACACAATAAATGATTGTTTAAAGAACTTTTAATAATTTTGTTGCAGAGTGAATGGAAATAGAGATTTTGTTTTGGAAAATGCAGGGATGGATTTTGTATTTGATATAAAAATGTTTTTGTATTGTCAATGCAAGAAAAACTCTCTATTGAAATATTATTTAAGCATTTATGAAATGGCAAGAAAGAACTACAGTTTAAATGAACATTATTTGATTTTGTTTAAATTTAGTAGTTGAGTAAGTATGTATTTTTGTGTATCTAAGATAATAGAGCGGAATATTGATAAATGAGTTGAATTCAGTTTTAAATTTTCAAACTTAAAGTATCGTTTTAATGGAATTTTTGGCAAAGAAGTTTGAGTCGATTTAAATAAATTTCAATTTGAACATTGTTTGTAATGAATGCATGGATTTTGAATTGAATTGAATTGAGTGGAGTGGAGTTTTTGTAAGAGATATTGTAATTTTTGGAAGGGATGATGTGAAATAGTAGGTTCGTATAGTTCTAATAATAATAATAATATGGGAGAGTAAATTAATAATAGTTTCATTTGATTTAATTTGTTTGGGTTTTTCTTTTAAGGGTCAGTTTTTTATTTGATTGGTTGATTGATTGATTGATTGATTGATTATTGATTATAATATTAAGAGTAATAATAGTTGTAATAGTAGTAGTAATAATATTTTAATAAGATAAAGGAATTCAGTTAAATAATTCAAAATGGTGGGTATTTGCTAAACTTTAGTTAATCTAAAGCTTAGTGTGAGTTTAAATAAAATTGTTACTACAATTAAAATTTCACTACAACTTCTACTAATTGGCAATTTAATTATTTATTAATATTTTTTAATAATATTAAAATATCATTTTTTGTATTATTATTTAATTATTTACTAATAATGGTTATTTAAAATAATTAATAATTTCTTTCAATTAATTATTTTATATATATATTTATATTTCTTTTTTAATCTGTTGAATTACTGCTATTACTATTAAATTCAACAATATTGCAGCCATATTCATAATAAAAAGTTAGCCTCTCCTTATACTCTTTACTTCAGCGTATATTCTTTTGGGAGTGGCTAACTAAAATATTCATTACATTCTCTTCATTATTTGTCTTTTTGTGCATTCTGTTCATGATTTTAGACTTAGCCACTCGTTAGCCAACAGTTTATTCAAATATTGACTGTCTTTTGACTAAAAACATCCCGGTTATAGTTAAAATCAACTCTAATTGTGATCCTTTATGATTGTTTTAATGAACGAAATGAAACCTCAGGTTTAAGTTGATATTCGTTTGTTTATATTTTATTTTCTTTAGTAAATTGTCAAAAATTAGTCAAGAGTGAGCCAAGATTTGGAAATTTTCAGATTCTGTTTCCGATTTTCATTGATAATGAATGAATTGCTGTATTTGTTAATAAAGCCCTAAGTCAGTGATTTTATTTGTTTTTTTTTCTGTTCTTTTCTTAGTGGCAAAATTTTCATTATGAATTCGGCTGTTGTTTTCTGTGAGTGTTTTCTTTTTTAATTTTTGATTTTACATAAAGCTTTTACTTAGCCAAGACATTTACTATGTCGTCAGTTAAATGCCATAATGTCGCTAAAAGTCAATCTAGGTGAAATGATTAAAAAAAAAAACGATACGTAAAATATGTAGTAGATTGAATCAGTTGTCACTATCCAACTGAAAGCTGTTCTTTTAAATACCAAAAGAAAAAATATTCAAGACTTAAGATCAATGGGACAGGCACACTTCAAGATCAAACTAATTTGAAGTCATCCAACGACCGTGGAGAACAAATTATATTGTAGTAACCCTATTAGTGTGAAGCTAAATGAAAGTTGAGTTTGGGAACAAAATTTTGAATTTTGTATAGGTTTTTCTCATATTTCTTTAAGAGAAATAATTAACAATGTTAATATTGTATCAGCAGGTCATTCGATTTCTTCAATATATTTTAATTTTCGGAAAACCAAAACAGTTTCGTTTGAATTTTGATCCAACTCACCTAGTTCTAGTGCTAGTAGAAATATTCTCCTAAATTGTATATTGAAAATATATAAATTCGTCGTACGGTAAAATAAAACTCTTATAAAACTCTACGATTTTACGTCGATCATCGAGAGATTTGAGTCGACAAGGTAAATTTTTTTTCAAATTAGTTCTTATTATTTCATCTCCGGTTTTCATGAACAACTAAGCAACCTGGCAAGATTGTAAGAGTGAAACAAGAACAAATTTTCTGAAAATAAATTAACTCGAACAAAGATCTTCTTCAGGTTCTTTAAACATTTGACGAACGACCGAAATTTATTTTTTTTATGAAGCTTGACTATATAATCTAACTGTCTTAAATTCTTGTAAATGAGAAAAATCAAGAGCATACAGCCTCTTATGGGATTAAACATTAAGTTGTCTTTAAAGAAAACATCATTTGACACTTTATTGACATCGATAGCAATCGAGGTCAACGCATAAAACGAATGTAATGTTATTCATGATAATTCAATGGTTGTGTTGATCTCCCAATGAAGTGAAGTGAATGTCTGAAATCGTCAAACAAACAATAGGGAAATAAAATTATTTAGATTACAATAAAAAAAAATTTCTTTTTAAACTGTTTTGTAAACTCAACATTCTGGCTAGAACGTGAAAATTCATTACAAGCTGGAAAACTGGCATAGTGATAAAGGGTGTTTTTTTGAGAGGTATAGAACTTCGAATTGAAATAAAACACAAAAAAATCGTTTTAATGACCATCAATTTGGCTTTATTGGAAGGATAATTTTATGCCATTAATGTTTAAATATGATTCCAGGCATGTGGCCGCCGCGGCTGGCTCAAATAAAGCCAATTCTACAGGTCCAATTTTCAACCACTTTTTCGAGCATATGGGGCCGTATGTCGGCAATAACGCCACGAATGTTGGCTTCCAATTCCCCTAACGTTTCTGGTTTGTTGGCGTAGACGAGCGACTTCACATATCCCCAAAGAAAATAATCCAATGGTGTCAAATCACACGATCTTGGTGGCCAATTGATAGGTCCATTCCGCGAAATTATGCGCTCATCGAATGTTTCCTTCAATAAATCGATTGTGGCGTGCGCTGTGTGGCATGTAGCGCCGTCTTGTTGGAACCACAACTCATCCACATTCATGCCATTCAATTCGGGAACAAAATAGTCGGTTATTGTTTCTTCGGTGCGCACTGTTCGACGTCTCTGCGGATGCGTATTATCACATAGAGTAAACGTAGTGCGAAAACGATCCATGGTTAACCGAAATAATTGCTCTGATGGACGATTATGTCGACCATAAAATGGACGGAGCTTGCGGTAAACTTCGCGAACTGAACCGTTATTTTCGAAATAAATTTGCACGATTTGCAAGCGTTGTTCTTTCGTCAACCTGTTCATGATGAAATGGCAAACCAAACTGAACATAAATGACATTAGAGTCAGACATTTGACCACAAAATGCCAGTTTTATCTCTTTTCGAAAAACAAACCTGTAAAAAAAACACCCGTTATTTATGGTGTCAATTAAATGTCATTTTTAAATCGGATGATAATACGAGGACACATGAGAGGCAACTATGTTGCAGAAACCAGCGGTAGATGTCCGATGGTATTGTAGATTTTCCATGTAGCATTTGATGTTCAATATAAACAACGCCGTATGACCACATGGATAATATGGCCTAGGTTAAACCAAAAGTAACCTTGAGATTACAAGGCTAACAACTAATGGTGGCGACTATAATCGGGCACTTTAAATTTGCCATTCATGCTAGAATATTCGCATGGCCTTACAATAACTGTCAGATTAAAGAAGCTTATGACACATTTTATCATCTTATCTGTCATTGTCCTGAACTAGAATAAACTCCAGTGACGTCTATATTAGGAATAGTGACTGGTTTCGAGATTGAAACTTTCGGATCCCTCCATTGGGCGACCAATAACCATGGAACCAGAATGAATGACTGCAACTTATGATTTTCTCTTCAACTTATCTAAAACTCCTTAAATTATAACTTTGCATATTCTTTACTATAAAAATTAATTTTCATTTCTCTTCTGGTGGCCATTCATGCTATCTGTCTCCTTACTTGCAAAAAGAAAGTCTTAAGATTAAGTTAAAGATAAGCAACTTTGGAGGAGATATAAACCTCAGTTGGTACATAAATATCTTTGAAGCTTTTACCTAATAAATATAGATAATGCAACATGGCGTTTAGAAATTTACATTTACAAGTGAAATGCATATACTCGTACATACGAGTATGTGTATGACTTCAATAAACTACTTGAGAAAATCGTGTAGAGAAATTGTTTTCGAAAAACCAGAATGTCCTGCCTTAGCAAAAGCTTTCATCTAAACTTTCGACAGCCAATGAAACAACCGTTGTTAAGTATTGCCAACGTTAAGTCGTCATCAAAATAAAAACAACAAAACGAAAGTGTGGTGAAATTATGCCGTGGTGACAATTGTTGAATTTCTTTAAAGTTTACTTAAACTTTAATTAAACTGCGTTTAAACTGTCCCATAAGAAACTGACCCTTAATTTGAAAGAAAATATAAGTTAGAAATTGTTTTGATTGTGACAACTGTTTTTTCTTCTTTATTTAATTTGTTTGTATTATTTGATTTTTTTATTTTTCTTTTTCTTTTTTATGTTTTGCTTTGGTTTGTAATGTTTACTGAGAAACTTACCATTTTAATGTCACTAATCGTCATAATACTTCGTACAAAAAGATTGATTCTGACTATAGCGGGACCATCTGTATGTATGTAAGTTGGTATATTTTTTGATTTTGAAAAGTTTTTTATTTTTTTGTTTGATTTTTTTTTTGTTTTGATATTTTTTGTTATATAACAATGTTATATACGAGTATGTATGTATATAATATACATAGAGTTTATGTATATATATATATATATACAGCAAAATATATAATATAGTATGTAGTAGTAAGTAGTATATAAAATATAAATAAAGAAAGGTTGTTGTAAGTAAGTTTAAGTATTAATGATTAAAATATAACTAATTTTGATCTTTTGGATTTTTGGTTTTGATTAAAGAATTGATACGTAAGTAATTTTAATTAATGATTTATAAATTAATAGTAATAATAATATCATAGAACTACCTAAATTTTATGATTGGCCTAAATACTAAATTTTGTTTGAAATAAATAAATTAATTAATTAATGTTAAAGATGAGTACGCTGATAAGTAATAAGTATAGTTTTTTTTTGAATTTTTGATTAAAAAAAAAACAAATTAAATAATTTAGTTGATAAGTTTTCAAAAATTTTTTGTTTGTTTTTTCATACTTAATGTAGTTTTTATCCAATATTTACAATGTTAGTTGCTTTAAATAACAAATAAAGAATTGAAATTATTAAAAATAATAAATACAAATTAAACAGACAAAAAATTATACAAAATTTATTTTTTTCAAAATTTGTTTTGCTGAATTAGTTTTGATTTCGTAATCTTAATTCTAGTTTAAAGAAAAAGCTTTGAAAATAAAACTTGTTATAATATGTATTTTTTTTGTTAATATAAAATTTAAGCAAAACAAAAATGTTCTAAGATTCTTACCCGTTCCATTAATACCGGATGGTCGTATTCTTGCATCATATTTGCCTGCACCTAAAATTTGATCTAAGACTTTTTTCTCCTTTTCTCGGAAATTTATTTTGGCATTATTAGCTCTGAAATTATGATATGTACGAACGTATAATAAGTGTTTTTTTCTTGTTTTCTCAATATTTGTTTTTGTTTTGTTGAAGGTGAATAAATAAAGGGAAATTTGAAAGGAAGATAAATAAAAAATGTAGAGGAAATAAAGCCGATATTGTACATTTAGCTAGTGTATACCCTCAGCCTTAAAATCGACTGAATAATCTGAAGAGTTTAAGTCTCAAGACTTGGTGATCATGATTGCTGGTAACTTTGACATACTTATTGTCTAATTCTCATAAAGAGTTTTTAAGAAGTTCTAATCAAAGTGTAGGTATTAATTGTAGTTAATTAGGATCTGAATGAAACGAGCTATTTGTTGTTACGATCACACCCACATTTTAAAAATATATAATTATTCTTAACTTAAACTTGTTAACACTTAAACTGGAGTTAACATGTTTAAATCAACTTCCAGTTTTTGTTTATAAATAAAAGTCGACAGAACAGATAATAAACATTTCTTTTTCCTTTTTTAACAAAATTGTAAACCGTATTGTTTTGATTGTTGTTAATTAATATCCGTATAAATATATAAATATTTTTACACTTTTGATCTTTAAGAGAATTGTCATTTATTTTCAAGTTGAATTTATACTTGTTTTAATAAAATTAATTTCATATTTTTAGCACTTTAAGATTTCTTAAAAGAAAAACTTTTATATAGTTTTTTTTGTATTTGTATAAGAAATGCTAAATCTTATTACCAGACGCTAAAATAAAATATACCGACTATAGTGTGAATAATAATAATAATAATGAACTGTAACACATGATAAATAGTTTGGTCTACATTCACAGTCCCTCACATTTCTGTTTGTGGACTACAGCATACAACGATATTTTATTTGCATACTTTAAGGCGGAGGGTTTGATTTGTAGCTATTACACTTGTAAATCATTTGTAATTAGATGTACAAAATGCTTTGGATTAACAAATAGAATTTAAAAAATGTTAGAAAACTTAAAAGAAATCAAAGTGAAAAAAGCTGCCAATTGAGTGTGTGAGTTTGTGTAAGTTTTTTGTAATTGTTTTAATTTTTTTTAGGAAATATTATACTGCCGCACTTATCATAAGGAAATTAAGCATATCTCGCATTGTAAATGAGTTAGTGAGTGAGTTAGTTTGGGGTGTTTTTTGTAAAATAGGTGATTTGGTGGCTTTTAAGCATTCCATTTCAGATTTAATGGAAGGAAAGTTTAATTTTACATTTGTTATTTGACTGACTGAATTAATCAATTAGTCAGTCGTTGTGTGTTTGTTTGTTTGTTTGTTTGTTTGTTAGTACATTTTAGATATGCTTATTTATTGGTTTTGTAAATATGCAATAATTCCAAAATGTCCAATCCGACAAAAATTAAAAAAATAATTAATTTGTAAATGGTTGTTTTTCTTTTCTAATATTGTAGGTTAAATTAAAAGCATTATTTTAGAAGAGTGTTTACAGTTTTAAGCATTGCAGGTGTTTCTTTTTTTTTTCTTTTAAAGTTTTTTATATTTGTCTTAATTTTTGTTATATAAAGTACAAATAATTTTCTTATCTTTTTAACACATGTAGCTTAAATAAAAACAAACATGTACTTACAGTGATGCACTACATAAACTGGCAAAATAGAAAATCGCCCAAAAATAATGGCCGGTTCCCATTTTTTTAGCTGCAACTGTTGATGTGGCGCTGGAGATGTCTGGCGTGTAGATGAAAGAGACTGAGTGTGTGGTTCTTTAGTTGTTTTTTTTTATTGGTCCAACAGCGTTTGCTAAAAGATTAAAAAAGAAAAAAAAAAATAATATTTTTGTGTTTGATAACAAAGTTTTCTTTAACCTTCTTAACAGATTTGAAACTTTGAATTTAAATTGTTTATTTTATTCTTGGTTAAGGTGTAGATAGAAATTAAGATTATTTAGACAGTTTCATGTAATTTTTATACCAATTTTTAAATTCAAATATTTTCAAAAAGTAACATAAAGTTTAGTAAACATCTGGTCAAAAAGCTTTTCAAATTTTTCTCCTCCGTTTCAATTCAAAGTAATTCCTTGCAATTTTATTAAAATATATTTTATGTATGGAAAATTTAAATATTATAACTACGTCCTGAAAGATTAAATGACTAAGTCGAAGTCTTTTCGTTTGTACAATCCGAAAGCATTCTAGTGTAGATGGACTTGTGTTCTTTTTTAATATTAAGAATTGACTGAGTCTACACGTGTGCTCCTTTTTTCGTGCCACTCAAAGAATTTACATACAATGAATTTGTAATTTAGTAAATGTATCTGAAAAGAAAATAAGTATGTATCAAAAATATCACCGGATTTTTCTTTTTTCTTTTAATTTTTTTTTTGTTGAACACGATATAAAAGCAAAATAAAAAGTCATGTTGCTTTAAATAGGAATTATTTTGTATGTAAAATTAATAGCACAGTACTATGTGTATAAATATCTAAAATTAAAAAACCTCAAGTTCTTAGCAGATTCTTAAAATTTATTTCTGTCTTTTTTGGATTAATTTAATAAAATTAAAAATATTTATTCGATGAAAAGGGACGTATTGATGTATTTTTTAGTGGAGTTTACATGTAAATATTTCTTAATAAGTTTATTTATATTAATAGTTTTTTTTTAAAAATTTTATTGTTTTATGCCAAAAACTCAACTCCTTGGTCTTTAGTGCCGTAAATAATGTGGCTTTTTACTGCCTTATTTGGTTTTCTTTACTTATTTGTTTTTGTGAGAAAATTTTAAATTATTATGGTTTACCGCATCAGCAGCAACATTTGAAAGCCAAAGAATTCATGCATCCATACACACACACACAGGCGTACAATCAAATATGAAAATGGTTAAGTCACCAAAAGCTTGTAAACCGTATACATATTATGTATACATGTATGTATTTATGTATGCACATAATGTACTCGTACATAGGTAAATATAGTTTTTGTTTGAAACCACAAAAAAGCAGTCATATGAACTCATACATTGCCACAAATACACATACACACATCAGAGTTAAAAAGTACACAACAAATATACATTTTACACCAAACATTCAAATGAAAAATTCAAATAAATCATGTTTTAAGAGGGCAATCTAAATAGTTCTGCGCAAAATATCCTTGCAACCTTTTGCAATTTCAGCTTTTTGGGGGAGATACAGAGTGACTCTGTATTTAGGTACTAAATCAAATAAACCAATCCTGTATCTGGTACCTTTTGGAAATTTATAACATTAAGGGCTATTTTTGGTAATTTTTCTTTAAAATATTATTTACGAGTATATACTCACTCGTATATTGGCTCCCATTGCGATCTTTAATCACCCCTATCGTGAATAAAAATTCCACATGAAATTTGTTCCCTTTTATTTTTTTAACATTGAATTTTAATAGGAAAAATGTGAAAAGGGAACACATTTCATGTGGAATTTTTATTTACGATAGGGGTGAATGTGTCGATTATGTATAGCAACAAGTGTTTAGCGCTCGGGAATTACATTTTTCATGCCCAATTTCAGTTAGCGAGGACAAAACAAATAAATATTTTTATGTTAAAATGAAAAAAATAATTTATTTCACTTCATTTTGTGTAACTTTCAGTTTTTTCAATGTGTTTATCTAGTACGAATAATTTTGCATTATTTCTAAGACTGATAATACAGGTAAACACGATTTTTGAGTCTAAGTTCTGTACCTCTGATTTTGATTACTTATGCCAAACTAAAGAAAGAAAAAATATTTTTATCTAATAAAGTTTGCTTTTGTAGATACCAGAACGAAATTTCAACATTTATGGAAAAGGTCTATTTTTCAATGTTAATCATATATAAAATTAAAACAAGTTATGAATTATATATTTTAATTAATTTTTATTATAAAAGACAGCACAAATAAACATAAAAGTACAAAAAATATATACAAAAGAAGCTTTAATAATTAATACTTTTAGTATTTCTAGTGTAATCGTCAGAACTTCCTCGTAGGAGCCTCCAAATGTAGTCACCCATCATGTTCTCAATATATTGTCCTTGATATCTTTGTTCAAAGTTCATTATATCCTGGTGGAAGCGTTCCCCTTGCTCTTCTGAATATTCACCCAAGTTATCTTTGAATTTATCCAAGTGCGAATGTAGCATGTGAACTTTGAGTGAGTCTTGACGAAGAGCCTTTACTAATTGCTTCATGAGTCCTAATTTTATGTGCAGTGGAGGCATTAAAATACGGGTTGTGACACAGAAGTCGAGCAATTTAAATCCTTTGCAAATTACAGATAATAAGACGAAGCAACTGATGTGAATGAAGATGACATTCCGTTAAATATTTTGCGAATGAAATTCAACATTATTACTTACGATAAAACTATACTGCGAGGAAAAATAAAACTATACATCAAGATCACATATGGTCGTTCGCTGAAGGTAATACACAAGGTAGTATACATATCGGACACAAAAGTCGGGGACCAACACGTTCATGCAAAAACATTTTTGATCCTCTCGAATGTTTCAAACAATTTAAACCACTTGCACACACCGATCAGACGCAATGACGGAACACTAATGCAAATGAAATACATATATGTATGCAGTTATTGGTTAAATGGTGTTGACCGCTATCAAAAAAAGAGCATTTATCTGTGGAAAAACTATTTGACAGATGTTATTGTGCATACAAATAGAATGGCTTTTCTACTAAAACCAGTAGCGCGTTTCTGTATTTTTCGCATTGTAAAATTTTCCTCATGAAACGAGTAACTGCAACAAAAATAGTGTTAAATTAAACAAAAACGGGGTTTTCTCACACAAGTGTTACTGTATCTTTAATTTGCAGGAATTATCTGTAATTTAAATAAATGTTCAGCAATTATTGAAAGGATGTGAGAAAAAGTGTTTCTGTAACAATATTTTGCAAAGAGTTTCTCGCAAGAACTGTAAAATTAATTCACTTTTCAAAATTTATTTTTTTTAGCCTTTTACTGTTTTGATTTTATTTTGATTTTTTTCTTCGTTCACGTTTGGCTTGAATTTGACACTTACTTACTGGAAATATTCCAATAAAAATAGAATCAGCGTTGTCTGTTTTCGCGCACAAATTGAGAAACGATCACACTTCATGTAAGAAATTTTGCAATGCAAGAAATACACGCTCTGGCGAGCATAAAATTGAAGTTTGTGCCTCGTGTTTTATATGCAACAATTTACCTTAAAACTAATATTCCTATTTTAGCTTAATATTTCTATTTTTTTTTGTTATATTATAGTTATGTAAAGTTAAATTTTAAGTAAAACAATTAAAAAATAATGTATGAATTTCTTTAAATATTGATTAAAACAAAACAGATATATGTAAATAATAAATATTTTTTGGTACCTATTTTTATTTACGACTGACTTATTTTATAGACTCTTGAAATAGGTCGTAGTCAAAATGACGAAGGATGACGTTAGTGTTTAAAAAATAAGAAAGAAATACTTTTTAAATAAATAAATTAATAATATTCCATTTAATATTAAATTTCCAATCAGTGTTGTCACAAAATGAATTTCAAAATCTGCTAAAACTTGAAAAACCAAGTGCTAAAATGTTCTACAGAAGAAAAAATTAGTGCTAAATTTTTTCAAAGTAACAATACAATTTTTATTTTAAATGTTACAACTATAAATTATAGTTTTTTCTAATTTTGTTCATAACAATTGTTGACTTGTTTTAATAGATTACGTTTCATATATTAATTCAAAAATTTCCGTGTTCATTAACTTACCACACCGAAAGAAATTTAGTTGAAATGTTAATAAAAGTTATTTTTTATTTCTCCAAAAGTATTTTTTGGAGTAAAAAAGTAAAAATTTGTTTGAGAAAAAAATTGTTTTTTATAAAGCAAATTATGCTAAAAAGCATTTAGTATAATTTTTAAAAATTTCAATGCATTTTCGGGAAACAAAATGTTAAATCTAGCACTAAAAGTGCTAAAATGGCAACACTGTTTCCAATTAGTTTCAAAATTCATCCATATTGTTAGTATTCCTACGTGTTCAGCACTGCTGCCAATGATTTTTTTTGGAAACGTTAACGAGCAAGTTTTTCATTCAATAATGTTTGAATGAAATTTTCTCTTGAAAATTATTTTTACATTTTACATTTTTGTGGGGTTTTTTACAAAAAATTATGTAATTTAAAATAATATTCTAAAAGCAGTTGAGGTTTTGCTTCTTTAAGTTCTATTAAATAAGTCTTAAGGTGGTTAAAGACTCAACCACTATATAAAATATATTTAAACCTATTTATTTATTTAAAACGTCGTTTATTTAGGGCAAGACACAACAACAAAATTAGTTTAATTTTATTCGATGCTGTTTGATCATGCAAAACTCTTGTAAGAGAAACAACATCAAACAAACTAATGTTTTACTTTATGTTTACTGAAGATATACTCGTTTATTAATTCTTGAATTCATTTCAGAGTCATTACAAATTTAACCATTATTTAAATCCTGTAGGGAAACTTAAAAGAAATCATTGTCATTTACTTATGTATAAATTTATATAATAGAAAAAAAAATGTATATAATATAAATTTATTTAATAAAAATCCATCATCCATCATCCATAGAGTGGGATCTGAAAGTCTTGTTACAAATGTGTTAATTACAAAATTTGAAATTTTTCTTTTATTTGTTCCAAATGCGGGAGAAGAATAACCTTTGGTTTTCATTTTACAATTTTAGAATACAATAAAAATTGTCAAATTTACGGACTCTTCGAAAATACTGAAACAAACTTAGACTTTAAACTTATGTTAAGACTCTTAAGACATCTTAAATAAATTTCCATATTTCTAAATTTCATTATAATAATTCTTAAGGAGTTTCCTTCAGGCTAATTTGGTCAACTGTTTGTTTCAAAACGTAAATAAAAAACTTGTTCGATTTTTATTTTATTTTATTTACCCAACGTTTTGTTAGTTTTATTCTAACTTCTTCAGGGATCTCGTTCTAAATAATCACTTTAATGTTTTTTTTATCATTGGATATTAATTTTTATTATTAATTAGTTACTTAAATACTAAAAAACGGGACATCACGAACAGAATTTTGGTATAAATAATCAAATAATTAATAAAAATATAATATCAAATACACGACCATAAAACTTAAGTCAAGTTTAACTTAAAGTTAATATCACAGAACTCTGATATTCATTATTGTTTGGTAAATAAACTCAAATGCTTCACGCAATATAATAAAGCGTGCTTAGTGATTTGTTTCTCGAATGAAATACAAAGCTAAGGAAATTGATTTAAATTGAATATCTCTATATCGAAAACTTTCGTTTTACAAGGAAAGAATATTTCAAAGTAGACATTTATTCAAACATTATGAATAAGTGTGAAATCCCAAAACGGGAGTCTAACAGAGAAATATAAAATTAGTAAATGTTAGATGTTAATTTTTAGTTTTATTTTCAAATGAAAACTTAAACAACTTTTAAATGCTGCCGTGCATTTTTATGAGTTTAATCCGAAACCACACTATTTAACACTACCCTGCCAGCAATTGGAAGTTTCTTTCATCGTCCATCGTCAAAGGCGTTACGTCTTACTCACTTCCAGACGTTAATTGGAAGATAACAATAACAATTTACATTGCAGTCGTCTTTTAGTCATCCAGACGATGTTGGGAAGATTGTTGTTTACAACACCAGCCGAAAATGACATGTCCCGTTATAAATGAAATGAAAAGAATGCAAAAAAGAAGTTTTCGACATCATAGAAATTAGTTTTATTTTGTCATTTGCTCTGGTCGGTCAGTGGTAAAGTGTGGTTTCGATTTGTTATTGTTATTGTTGTAGTTTTTACATATTTGTTATCCCATAATCAATATGAGTGTATTATCTGTAAAGGCAAACAAAAATCAAAAGCAAAAGAGAGGCGAAGAAAATAACTTCTGGAAGTTACGCTGAAGTGACTTCTTGAAGTTACGCTGAAGTGACTTCTGGAAGTTACTTCCGGGGGGTACAACTTCTCAATACGGAAGACACTTCTACGATCAGAAAATGGTATCGCAGAAGATGAGTTTCAACTTCTTAGCGTCACTTCTGAGTCACTTCCGCAATAGAAAATGTTGGCAGGGTATGCAGTAATGTTTAGTTTACGTGTGTTGGTTTCTATTTAAATTTCGTGTGTGAGTGTATGTGTGGCTGAGAGTGAGTGTTTGTGTGTGTTGTGCAGTGTGACCATTTTGGCAGCTAGATTTAGCATTTTTTATTTTGATTTAGCTGCTAATTTTCGATTTAGCATTTGGCATTTTTTTTGCATTTTTTAATAATTTGTTTAGCATTTTCTAGGTTCAATTTATTTTTCATTTTTTACCCCTGTTACAATTAAAATTAAAATTTTAATTATGATTTTGAAAATTGTATGAAAACAAGAACAAATATAAATTCTGAAACTGAAAAAAAAAGAATAATATGTAGAAATTTCATAGCATAGTGTAACTATACAAGGTGAGTGCAGTAGCCCAGCTGACTGACATTGTTTACAATTTATTTATGTCAAAAGTAATACTTTTTCAAGTATTTTTGACAGTAGTACATTATTTTACACAAACAAAATGCCTGTTGTTTCTGTTTTGTGTTGTATTTGTTGTCGATTTGCACTCACCTTGTATAGTTGCACCATGTTTCATAGCAGAGTTAATATGTCAACTAAGGCAAAGGTTACCCAAAAATTTGTTAAGTTTACAATATATGTATTAACTTTTTTGCTGTTGACAATAGTTTAAAAATAAATAAAAGTAGATTACAATATGAAAATTCAAAGAAGAAATGATAAATTTTTCAAATGATGAAATAATTACAACTTTAGAATTACAATGGCAAAAATTAACTTCATACGAGTGGCAAAATCAGAACCCAACTAGATACAAGTTTATAAATTCAGGAATGCTGTGAACGAAAATCCCTTCCAGGAATTGTACGATTTTGTTATAAAATATTTAGTTAAAATAAGAAATAGAATTATATTAGATACAATGAATTCACTCGAAGTGGTTTTATTTATATAATGAAACATAATTTGTAGAACCGCTGTTTCTATTCAAATAGTGAAGAATTTCTTCATAATATTATTAAAAAAATTTTAGCATTTTTTTTAGCATTTAAAAATCCATTTAGCATTTTTTTAACATTATATTGGATTGGATTTAGCTGCAAAAATATTTGAGACCTGGTCACACTGGTGTTGTGCGTTTTTATATGCATGTGCCCTGCCAACATTTTCTATTGCGGAAGTGACTCAGAAGTGACGCTAAGAAGTTGAAACTCATCTTCTGCGATACCATTTTCTGATCGTAGAAGTGTCTTCCGTATTGAGAAGTTGTACCCCCCGGAAGTAACTTCCAGAAGTCACTTCAGCGTAACTTCAAGAAGTCACTTCAGCGTAACTTCCAGAAGTTATTTTCTTCGCCTCTCTTTTGCTTTTGATTTTTGTTTGCCTTTACAGATAATACACTCATATTGATTATGGGATAACAAATATGCAAAAACTACAACAATAACAATAACAAATCGAAACCACACTTTACCACTGACCGACCAGAGCAAATGACAAAATAAAACTAATTTCTATGATGTCGAAAACTTCTTTTTTGCATTCTTTTCATTTCATTTATAACGGGACATGTCATTTTCGGCTGGTGTTGTAAACAACAAACAATCTTCCAAACGTCGTCTGGATGACTAAAAGACGACTGCAATGTAAATTGTTATTGTTATCTTCCAATTAACGTCTGGAAGTGAGTAAGACGTAACGCCTTTGACGATGGACGATGAAAGAAACTTCCAATTGCTGGCAGGGTGGTGTACGATCGAACTTTTGAATGTGTTTGGTTTTGTGGTGGTTTGTGTATGTGTATACCCTGCAAATAACGCGACTAGTCCATACATGCATGTAAAGACTAGTCCAAAGAGCAGTAGGAGTACTCCAAAACTACTCCAAATATATGGAAAAAAGGTGGTCCATTTAACATTGCAATGTCCCAGGACTGGACCAAAACTACTCCATGGAGTACTCAAGAGGGTTAGTTTTAAACAACAACAACTCAATATACAATCATGTTAACACTAAACCATGTCGTTTAACTACAAACTCTTGTTTAACTATGACATGGTCCATGACTGCATTACATTGGACCATGTTGTGAGTAGTCCATATCATCTAAAATGGATCACGTAGTCCAATATTATTTGCAGGGTAATTAAATATTTTTGTATGTATGTGTTTTGCATGCTACAATGCAAAAAGAGGTGAAGGCTATTTCAACTATTTTTGTTCTCTGTTACAGTTGTACATAAACTGAATTTGTTGTTGCTTTTTATCTCGTTTTTCTTAAATGTCTCGAGGGTGATGGAAAGAAAATTAAACTGATAAAAAATTATGAAAGCATATCAAAAATAATTTCAAAAACTGGACTATGTAAAACATAAAAGAACAAATAGAAGCAAGTCTTTTTTGAAAAGTTTTGCCAGAAAATTTAGAAAAAACGAAAATCTGTGTTTTCGTAAAACACTAAAGTCAGAAAACTTGTTCAAAAGAAGAAATTATAAGATTATATAAATAAGTAATGTTTTTTCATTAGTATGACATTAATTTAATATTTAATCTTATTTATATAAATAAAATCATGCAAACACCAGATAAAAACATAAAATTCCGCAACAAACTAAAAGTGATTTAATATTTTTAACACTGTATTTGTGTGTATATAATATGCATATACATACATATGTATATGTACATATATAATGTCCCATCTAAAATTCATTAACTGACTTGATGTCATTTAGAAAAAACAAATTACAATCCATTAACCAACAATTGAGTATTTTAATGCCAATGTTTTTTGTTTGGCATTTTATATGCATTTTCAAATTACTTTTTCACTACCGGACAATTAAATCACAAACACACAACCTTATTTATACTCAAATGTCCCAATATGCTGCATTTAAATTATAGAACGAAAACTAAAAAGACACTCTCCTCAAAATAGAGGAGAGGAGGCAATTCTTGTTTTCAATAAGCAAAAATAGATTTTTAGAATTGGCGCTATGTGGAATGAAACTAATTTCTATTTTATGTTTGAATTATTCTTATTTCTTATTTGTTTTGAATTTTTTTGGCCACCAATATTTTTAAGGGATTTATGGTCGATAAAGTGATTTTCGGAAGTGGCAACATCAAGATGTAAAGTCATGAATAAATTTTGAATTCTCTATTAAACATTGCAAATGTTACTAATTTTATAATCAAACTTTACTCAAATTTTGAGGTTTGTTAATTATTTGAGAGTCGGTTTTAATAGCAAATGAAAAGCACAAACTTGACTTAATGTTTGTTGGGTATTAGAAAATGTTGTTTTTGTTTTTGTTTTAGTAAGTGGTGAGCATCTAACAAACAAACTAAACGTATGACTAAATAGCAAATGTGACAAAACCATTAGTGGCCTCCCCGGTGTTTTGTTTGTTTCAATTCTTTTTTTGTTTTAAAATTTCTAGCGTGACTGTAAAGCAGCAGGCAGGGCACTAAATCAGCAGCGTTTTATTGAATAAATGAAAATAATTTTATCTGCATGCATGAATTTATGTGTGTATTGTAATGATCAAATTTTGTAACACACAAAAATTTTTTTTATTGTTCAAAATGAACATCAAATGATGTGAATATATGTTCGAAAACCTAATTCTTGTTATAATTTCAAAATAAAGGGAAAATATATTTAAAAATGTCTGTTATTAAAATTTTAATAACTTAGAAAAACATTAGTTTTAATACAAACATGAACGCATTTTTAAAATTCTAGTTTGGCATAAAACTTAATCATTGCTGAACAGTGATTAGTAATGCATTTTAATTTTGCTATAATTTCTGCCGAATTAAATTTTTCTCCCACTAGAAATCTTTGTTTAATTGATAATATCAATAATAAAATTTCCCTTAAATTTCCCCTATTAATCATCACTAATTTTACCCATCACTGAATCAAATCGCTGATATTATCGATCTTCGATCTCTACATTGTTATCATTGATGTGATACCGTTTATTGTGATTGCTGATCTTTTCTACTCTTCACTTTTAGATAGTAATTGTCTCGAAAAAAAAAGAACTACGATAATACTATAAAAATCGCTGTGTGTAAAAGAAAAGACAAATATATATTTTTTTTGTTAAAATAATTGATATTGAGAGGTTTCGAGTTTGATGGTTTTGCGAAACCACGTTCTTTTTGGAATTGTACGACAGAGATAAAAGTGTGATCGGAAGTTCGCTGAAACTTAAATATAAAGAACATAATTTGGAAGACATAGTATATGTTATACGAATATTAAATTGATTCCTGCAATATCGAGTGAAAGGTGGTTCAACACAATTTTAATTTCAATCGGGCCAGTCTTCCAAGCAGAATCCAATAAATATTAAAAATTCAAATCAAGGAAATTTTATTGGTCAAAACAGCAATTGGTAATTGGTACAATTACGGGTTTGGATGCGATACGGGTCCGAAGTTCACAAAACACGTTTCTTGACCCGAGGCACTAATACCTTTTGGAAAGTCTCGCAAAACCTGGTTCCAGTCATTGGCGAATTGAACAATTTATTCCCGACACGTTTGTCCGAGAGCTACCTTGAAAGTTTTTTTTTGAAATTGCTGTAAAACTTAACATCACTGAACATCTATAACATCAATCATCGTGGAAAAAAAAAACCTAAAACCAGTATATATGTACTAACTTTAATCATCGGATTTACCTAATTTATTAACAATTTTAATCTAGAAAACGAAACAAAAGATGATATTTATTTCAATTAATCGGTTTACATAGATTACAACTTAAACCATTTTTTTAACAAAACCATTATATCTTACTATTTTTAAATCTTTAACAATTACTCAGAATTTGACATCATTGTTCTATATTATTAATATTCATAAACTATCTAATTTAATTTTACCCCTTTAATAACTAAATTAAATTAACTGCATTCATATCTTACACTAATAAAGTTTAATTACTTATTACTTAATTTATATCACAGTTCAGTTACATTTATATCACCGTTAATATGCTAAATTTTATTATTTTTATAATTATCATAAATCTAAATTTCTAAGTAAAAGTTTATCGAAATCACTAATCATAATTATTATACTAAAATTTACTAAAAATCGTCGAAAAAAAAAAAACAAAAACAAAAACAAAATTCCCATCGAAAACTCTACAATACCAATGATTATGCAGAAGGCCTTCAGCAGCGTTGGACATCTTTGAAATTGTAAGTTCTCTTAAATTTTTTTATTTTTTTGTTTTTTTTGTGATTTAATTTAAGAAATCAACAGAGATTTTTTTCGCATATAATAGAATTTGTAAGGCTCTCTTTGATTGATATTTAAAGTCAATTGCATTAAAACCTCTGTTAATTTTGTTTAGTTATTAACATACCTAAATATGTAAGTTTGTTGTTGTTTTACAACATTAATAGATCACATCTATTTTTCATTCTATATACATAATTTTTATATTCTCAGTAAGTTATTATTATTATTATTATTATTTGTTTTTATGATTATCTTATTCTCGAATTCTTTTGATTTTGTTTTATTAACCCTTTTGTCACCGTAAGAAACGAATTAATTTTTTTTAAAATGTAATTTTTTTATATAATAATTCTAAATGAATAATATATCATATTTTCTTTTTTTTATTTTATTGAATAAATATAAAACGTTGTTATCATAATGGAATAGATATATTTGTATAAAATTTCTTTCTGATTAATGGTATGGTAATGTGCTATAGGGGTTTTTTTTTTTATTTAAACATTGTTGCCACTGGAAAAAACCACAGGACGGGTGGGTAAAGAGGCACAAAGCAAGAACACCTTGGCTTTAGAAAGTATGAATAGTGAATTTAGTAGAATCTTTGTCCACTTGTATATATATTTATTTTTTTTATAAGGGCATTTAAGATACGCACGTGAATTTTTTTTATTGTAGGCATTTAGTTCTTTCACGGAACAAAACAAAACCCAGCCCATATCTCCCGAACAAGCTAGCTTAGCAAGCGCGTGCGTACCGTTCCAAGTGAAGAGCATTAGGTATAGACAGGGCTATAAAGAAATAAATCCAAATATAGATGACCACCCATAACTACCCTCCTTTAAACCTAAAGTACCATTACAGTATGTACATACATACATCTATAAAAGCATTTACACAAACATACACACCCATATGAGTTGCAATGGTAAAAATAAAACATACATTTTGATTTATTTACCGATTTGTCAAACATTTTGACTGTGTACGTTGCTTGTTTTAGTTATCCGCAGTCGTCCTCTAGTGAAATATATTTTTTAAAATCGCCCCATTTATCCCCAATATGATCAATTATCATGCAAATTGTAGTTGTTTTTTTTTGTAGTATTTATTTATTTATTTACTTATTTATAGTTTTGCATAGAAAATTTGTTTAAAGTGATGGCCATAAAATGGGAGTTAAATGTTTGTTTTTACCACAAAACAAATGGGACACATACTTGCACACAAAACTAAAATACCTCCCAGCATACCATTCTAGGAGCGCTCCGAAAAAGGAGTCAGAAAAGAGTCCAACTAAAGAGCATTTTCGGAGCGAAAGATAAATTTGCTTGTTATTGTTCTGAGTTGGCACGCAGTATGACTTAGAAATTCCATTTAATTATGTGTGTACCAAAGCGTTGTTGTCCTGTTATTTGTGCTTTGAAAAAAAAAACATAGCTGCACCACACAAGAATGATAAAAACAAGATTACACGGAGCAATTATGATTGTTTTTTGGGCTCATAAAGAGCGTTAACGCTCCGAAAAAGGTGTCAGAAAAGACTCTTTTCGGACTCATATGGCTTGCTGGGTTAGTTTTATGAGCGTAATGGAAGATTTTTTATTTTTATTATTGTAGTATGTATGTATGTGTGTATGTATGTTTGTATTTTTAGTTAGTGTTTTAAAATAATTTATTAAATTGCAAATGACTTTGAACAGTTTTTAATAAAAATATATTGTCATGGTTATTGTTCGTTAGTTTAAGGGTTTACGGGTTTAGTTGCAAAAAATAAATCATTTTAATTGTTTTAGTGTGACTTGTGTACATATATATGAATAATCGTATATATTAATTTATTTGTTTTTCTTTTTTAATAATAAACAATATGGGAGTAGTTAAACAAAAGGAAATAATAAATATTTATTTAGCTGTAACAAATTTTCTATAATAATTTTTTTTGGTCAACCAAAACACTTTTAAATTGTTTTCATGAAAATGTTTGGCGAATATTCACATCACACTTTAACATAATTAAAATATATTAGAGTTTAACATTCAAATGCGCCGAATCATATATGTATGTATATACTACTATACTATCCTACTACACTTTAAAATAAAACTTTATTGTTTAGAAGAATATGTGAAAATAGAGGCTATTGTTTAGAAAAAACTTTTAAATATCTTTCGTTTAACATATATACATATACGAGTATATTGCATATTTACAAGACTTAAATTTGGAGATATAAAATATACTTTTATAAATAGTAGTTGTCGTCGTTTCTTTTAAACGTTTATAAACAGATATTACTGATTATCAAAAGGGAAACTTTGGAAAGTACATCTGATATTTTGATTGTAGATTTGGTGTTAATTTGAACCTAACAATCGGGCAGCTGGACGTAATTCTATACATCCCTGTCTACAAGGAATATTTAGATCCTTATATTAAAAAACATGTTCGCTCAATTCTTGAGTGTGGATCAATTGTGTTGGGATCCTTGTTATACAATTCATATCAATAGTATTGAATCGGTACAAAAACGGATTTTAATTTTCTGTCTCCGGGGTCTTGGTTGGAATTCTTATGTCTAGCCACCGTATCAAAGTAGACTTGCTTTAATAAAATTGACAACTCTAAAAAGTCGACGATTGATGCTGAGCGCTTTATTTGTTCTGGGCATAATTCGTGGTGATGTTGACTCGGAGTTTCTGCTTAGTCAACTAAACTTCAATGTTCCTGTTGGTCCAACCCGCATTAAAATACTACCGTTCTGTATATGCTAATAATGATTTTTTTCGTCGTGCATGTGTTAGTTTTATTAATAAATGCTATCATCTTATGGACATATCTGAGAGTAATGACGTACTGAAGAAAAAAATTACTTTATATCTAAATTGTTGAACTAATTATTTATATATGTATATTACTGTTTTGTCATTTATATTTAGTCAGTAGGGATGTAAAATATATTGCCCTAAATAAATAAATAAAAGCGGCTGACTCCCAAGAAAATCGAAGAAAAAGAACCAGAACAAATTCCACATAAAGATGAGAAAATTAAACAAGTAGAGGATTATGTAAACTCTACCGTGGATACACAACTCTCGCCTCTAACCGGCATTTCCCCAGCAGTACCTTTGCAACAACTCACATCGCCAGCCGTCCGTAAATCAGACAATTTATCCAATTGTTCAGATCTCTTTTCTTTGGATAACTTTGATTGGGATTCCGTGTCCATTCGTAGCGAAAAACCCTTAAACACTGAACAAAAACATTCCGGCTCTACTTTCCAACCTAAACCCTTAGATACCTTTAAAGAAGACAAAACCCTCAAATATTTCCACAAAGAGATGGAACGTTTTCAAGCAAATGGAAAGAATTGCAAGATCTTCTGGCAAAAGAGGCTCCTACACGTACCATCGCCATAGCGAAATTATTCCCCGAGAAAATTAGGTCATTATTGTTTGCCTTACGATCATGCACGGGTTAAACTGGACAAGGAAACGAATGATTATATAAATGCAGCATTTGTCAAGAATTTGGGTACTGGCTGTCCAAATTTCATTATAACCCAGACGACTCAGCAAAATACAATTACCGATTTTTGGTGCATGATTTGGTCACAAAAGGCACGAACTGTACTCTCGCTACATACACCAAATGAGATGCTTCATCACTTCTGGCCACAGTCTGTAGACAAAGAATTGAATTTTGATGATTTTACTGTTAATGCATTAAAGTAATACAATTATCACATTGCATAGAATATCAATTACAGCTTTCCATATTAGGCGCCGATGCCATTATCGAATTATCAGTATTGCAAATTAAAACATGGACTAAAAGATTAGAATTAAAATTAGCTTTAGAATTAAAAAAAAAAATGGATCCACACTATATTGTATATTCCTTATATGATAACAAACGATTATTGTAGAAATTACAAACGGTATGAAAAGCTTAGTATATATTGCAACTATACTGCTCATAGTTATCACTTATGCATATTCATATACATACATACATATGTTTCTCTTATTTTTAAATCATACAAACTTGTGGAAATCACATTTTATCATATCACATTTTGTTCCCTTAATTTATCATATAAAAAGTGCTTTGAATACTAAAACCCACTTACTTAAAATAAAGAAACGCTAATAAACATGGATAAATAAAAAAATATAAAAAAAGATTATGTTGGAAAAATCGCACACACAACACTTGACTTTTTTTCATTCAGTTAAAATAGAAAACAACAAAATAGATAAACTAACACAAAAATAAAACACCGAATCCCCTCTTCGCCCGCCTCCTCCTAATACGCTCAAGCACTAGAACCCACTCACTGAATAGTGCCACACATACGTGCAATTGTGTATTGTAAATATGAAAGAGAGAAAGCGTAGAGAAAAACCTACACATTAAAAAATATGATGAAAGTACACGCACTGTGTACTTTACAACAACACCAAAAGAAAATACTTTAAAAACAACATCAACATAGAAATAGAAAAAAAAACTCAGAGTTTAGTACAAAATCCAATCAACATATAACAAGCTGAAAGAAAATCAGAAAATGTACTAAACAGATATAGATAAAAAATTGATGTACATACGTATGTGTGCAATAGACAAACACACACATACCACAACAAAATGAACACTGATATTTCAGCATGTAATAAGATGTGGATACACACAGATACTAAAGCTGTACTTGTAGTGCTACTAAGTACGAGATCCGGATACCTACTTTCAAAACTATAGGTATATGTAACTACCCTGCCAACATTTTCTATTGCGGAAGTGACTCAGAAGTGACGCTAAGAAGTTGAAACTCATCTTCTGCGATACCATTTTCTGATCGTAGAAGCGTCTTCTGTATTGAGAAGTTGTACCCCTCGGAAGTAACTTCCAGAAGTCACTTCAGCGTAAATTCAAGAAGTCACTTCAGCGTAACTTCCGAAAGTTATTTTATTCGTCTCTCTTTTGCTTTTGATTTTTGTTTGCCTTTACAGATAATACACTCATATTGACTATGGGATAACAAATATGTAAAAACTACAACAATAACAAATCGAAACCACACTTTACCACTGACCGAGCACAGCAAATGACAAAATAAAACTAATTTCGATGATGTCGAAAACTTCTTTTTTGCATTCTTTTCATTTCTTTTATAACGGGACATGTCATTTTCGGCTGGTGTTGTAAACAACAAACAATCTTCCAAACGTCGTCTGGATGATTAAAAGACGACTGCAATGTAAATTGTTATTGTTATCTTCCAATTAACGTCTGGAAGTGAGTAAGACGTAACGCCTTTGACGATGGACGATGAAAGAAACTTCCAATTGCTGGCAGGGTATACATATACATATACTCGTACACACACAAACACAAACACTTTTATACGTGCATGGAAAATAAGAGAAAGCATACTTGTACTTATTGTTTAGTACTTTTATAATTACTTTAAACATTTCAATGTATTTATGCCCAGTTACTACGACCTCCATTCGAATAATGTTCGTTGGAAATATTCTTACGAATAATTATTCGAATAATTTGCATATAAACACTTTCGAATATCAAATAATTAGACAAATTTTAAAATAATAAAAATAATTGCTTAAATTTACAATTTTTTTCTAATTTTTTATAAATGGATGCTGTGAATAAATGGATTGATAGATCCTTTTACATACTCGTACATATTTATAATTCTAAAAATTATCTTTGTTATTAAGTAATAAAACGACTGAGCGAATCTCAATTATGAATGTTATGTTGAAAATATTAACGAACATGTCATTAATGATTATATTGAAATATGTATGTGATATTCAGGCATGTTCTGAAATCACGAACGTTTTTGAAATCACGGGAGGTGTTCTGAAAATTACGATATTTTTAGTTTTTAGTAGTGATTTTGATTGTTGTTCTATGACTACTAAAAAGTAAAAGTAAATTACGAAAAATGTAAACAAATCTAAAAATGGTCCGCAAAAAATTCAACGTCTTACTAAATTTATAAATTTTAAGTTTTTTTCTGTGTAAAATAGTTAGTTTTATTTCAAAAACAAATAAAGAACAAATGATTTTAAGTGTTTGTGATAATTTTATTACAAAAGTTCAATGAAAAATGCTTGAAAAACTCCAAGTGATTTGAAATTATTAGGCTGTTAGATGACCGGTTTTAAATCACGAGATTTCAATAATTTTTGTGCACAGAACACCTTTTCAGTGATTTCAAATCACTTTATGAAAAAGTGAATTTCAGAACATGCCTGATTATTAAAGTAAGCTTTAGACGATACGTCTTAACGTACGACTCATCGTATAGAAAAACTTGATCATTCAAATTATTCGACTATGTATTTGAATGTGTGATCGAATTATTCGAACAAGTTATAATCTCTTAGTGCACATTTTTTTTTTGGAGAATTTACAGCCACAGTTATTGATTTGAAATTAATGTAAAGTCACCTGTTAAGTAAATTAAATATGTTTTTATATCGACCTTTTAAATTTTAAATCGATGCATGATTATTTACCTAAGTCACCTATTAAGTATAGTTATTTACTTTGTATTTTACATCATATATTATATGTCTATTTGTTGAAAATTGATGTGACACTGGCTTAATAATCAAGATATACATAAATATACTTTATCAAGGATATTCAGATGTTTAAAGAGTTGTTAAACTTCTTACTATTTTTAGAGTTTGGTGTAATATCTGTTTCTATATTGAGCTTGATTGGACGTGAGATATTTTGAGATCTAATTTAATCTAAAGAATCATTTATTACGAGGACTTCCATTCATGTTTGTGTGGAGTCACAGTTGTATTTAAAAACATATTTTCACATTAAATTAATATGTTTTCCAATGTTGGCAACCTATTACTGTTACTTCTTAAATACGCTTAAAACTACCGCTAAATTTTTAAAACACCTGCAATTATCGCCACTGTTAAAATTCCATTACTTTCAATATAATTTTAAATTTTGAACATACAAATTTTTGTTTTCCATAATTGAATTTATTGAAATTTACAGAACTTATTTTTAATTATTGTAAATTTTATAATTAATTTAAGACAAATTAGTGTTACCATAAACTGGTTTGAATCATTTTATATATACGATGACGTGGTGATTTGTTGAGCACATGCACATGAAATATATTTTGTGTATAACAGTAGTTATTTTCTACAGGAAATATTGTAAATATTGTCAGCATAACAATATTATAGTTTAGATAGCAAACGTTGTATGCCCGTTTTCGAAAAATTTACAAAATACACTAAAAGTGTTTTAAAATCCTTTCGTTTTATTACTTTTTTGGTATGATTTATAATAATAAATAATCACAATTCAGAAGAAGTGTGATGGCGAATTATAAGCTTTTTTTTGGAACATATTTTCTCAATTTGCATAAAATGTTGTCTAAGCACCGTTGCTCATTAAGCTAATGATGCGATAGTTGAATTTCTTTTGTAAATTAGTAATAGCTTTGTTTTGATTTTTGACTCATCATTATCATTATTTGCTCATTTCAACAATTCTTGCTTAATTCAAAGAAAATAAAGAAGTCACGAAAAGATTTACCAAAATTGTTTCACATGAATTGAATTACAAAAATTGCAAACAAATCAACTGCTGTATTGTTCCCACACACACACACACACAACACATCGCATATTTTACGATACTGCAGCATATTTTTTGGCGCTTCCATTACAATGTCACTCATTTCACTTCTTTTATAGTCTGTTTTTTTCTCTGTGCATTTTAATCATCACCATTATTCTTCTTCTCCTCAGCATTGTGTTGCCTCAATAGAGAACACCATCATAATTCCTTTATTTACGTATGTACGGTACACGCAAAAATGAAAGAAAACTTTTTGTTAGTTTTTTTTTTGCAGTCATTTATTTTCTCTTTGTTTTGCTCAAACACAATCCACAACATACAATTCAAGTCCTTGTAGTTGCAGAATGGCATACATTTCGTTGCATTGTCAGTTGTGTCAGTGCCATTGTGAGTGTAATTTTTAGTTTTAATGTGAACGAGTAGCATGGAATTGTAAAGAAATATGTTTCAAATTTGTGTTAACTGACCTTAACACTTGCATGAGCAAATAATTTTTCGATTTCTCTACTAATTCGTATGCTAACGTAAAACACATTTACCCTCAAGGCATACACTTGATTTAAACTTTGGTTGTTTTTTTTTCTGTTTGGTTGGCTAGAATTTTGTAGAAATTGTGGTCTTTTTTTTGTTGAGATGGATTTATAGTTTTAGCTTTTGTTTGAATAATACAAATTTAGAAGTGTAAACCAAATTTATGTCAATACGATAAATTAAATGAAACAGCTGTTTGTTTGCATTTGAAACGCAATGTAAATCATACGTTTGCTTTTCAATTATTGCCTTTAATGAAAGCGTATTGAATCAAGTTTCAATTAAAAATAGTTGAATCAGCCATGGTTCAAGGGTAAGCCCAGATTATTATATAAGAATATATTAATTAGCTTCGAAATGATTCGTGTGTTGATTCTTTAGTTCCTTTGCTGGATGGCAAACTGTTTAGACAAGATGATGTCGAACGCCTAGGTCAGCTAATAAATGCAATTGATATGAAAATACGACATTATTACGTTGGAGGTAAGAGTTTTGATTGATTTAAGAATCGAAGTTCATCAGAGAAAATTTACAACTGAGTGTACGTTCCCATCTTTGAACCGTCAGTAGGTTAAAATATATTTTGCAGCCTAGTCATCTTTTGTCACCGAATTATTTGTAGAATCCTGTAGAATTAACAATATAATAGTCTAAGGCTGAAATAGACATCAAGCAGAATTGATATTATTTATTCCCCCTATTGGACTTCCCCAAATATTCGAATTTTTTTTGAAATATATTCACATTTACTGATTGTATATGATTTAGTGATTATTGTTACATGGCTTAAAATAATTTATATTCCACATATCAAATTCTAATATAGTTTCATTCTTATTAACCTAACCTAATCTAAAGTCTATAAATGGCTGAACCCATTTTATTAAAGTTATCACAGTGTCTTGCTGTATGCCTGGAAGAAAAGATCGGCTACGTTTTGTTTTGAAATTGGAAATAGGCAAGAAGCCACGCCCACGTACAAAAGTCGCATAACTCTGAAACTGCTATAGTTAGAGTCCTCAAATTTTGTACGGACAATTTTGACGAATAATGGGCAGGTGCAAAAGTCTGACCATTAATAGTGGGCGTGGCATCTCCCATATATATATAAGTTCATTATGAAAACAAAAATACCATGCAATGAGAATGGTAATAGGACTAGAATAATATCCAGATGCTAGTGACTAGAGAGTATTAAAGCCAGTCTGTTGCGTTTAGGTATTCGTTGAAAACGCACCATTTGATACTTGATGTTTCTATCAGATTGTTTAGTATGTGAATGTTGAACATTTTTTTGTCATGGATTGTGAAGAGCCGGGCATTCACAGAGATACTGCTTATTCTTTCTCCCGATCCTGGCAACTTCAGCAGTGAGTTTTAAAGGAAAACCGAGTCTGCTTGCATGCTTACCAATTAACCAGTGGCTAATTACTCACCACTATTATTCTCAATATGACCTTTCGTTTCATATTAAAGCGCAGAGTAGTGCATTTTTCATTGTGTACTGGCGCCACCTATTTTCAGCCTTTTAAAATTAGTGCATGAAGCTTGCACGTTTAATGATCCTAAGCGGTATCGCGACTGATACGGCTGTTGAGACATTTAAAGCGGAACCATTTCTGGCCAGTTCGTCTGTCAAATGCGCAGGGACCCTAATTAGAGTAATGTCAGTTAGACGACATAGCCCAGACCGTTCTTCGTTACATTGTCTGACTAGAATACATGTTGTTATAATAAATGCTTAAGTGACATGAGCGCCACCTGCCAGTGGACAAAAATGGCATTGCTACCGCGAATATTTCTATCGCATAAAATCCTACAAGCTTTCCTAATATCTAGTATCTCAGCTTGAAAAATACTGGATTTATCTGAGATGCGTATTGAGAATTGAGATTAAGAACCATCAGTGTATATTTTTATGTCATATCCGTCTAATAAATGTCCGCCTCTCATCAAGAGATTCTCTTCTGAATGGATGGGTGTTGTCAAGGTGAATTTATACTAGGTGACAGCATAGCGCCAGCTGATTATTCATGGTGAAATTGAAAATGTCAAAAAGTTGTTTACAAATAGTCAAAGTTTATTGTTTGTATTGTTGTATTGTTTGTTTTCTTTATTTTATGCAAGATGTTTTTGACAGTAACGAAAGTTTTTACACAAACAAAAATGCCTGTTGTTCTTGCCTTGTTGTAATTATTGTAGCAATGCTGTCACCTAGTATTTAATTTCACCATGGGTGTTGTTTAGTCGAATGTTTGTTGTAATAAAGGGGAAAGCAAATTTAACATTTTTACATGTTCTACTAAATATTGACTGCATTTTTAAGAGCATTTGCTCTTTTGTTAGATAAAACTTATAACAGATCTTTCAGTAAGAGCTGTAGATAGCTGTTTAATAAAACTTGGCCTATCCGAAACATTTTTATATAAATAAATTTAAAAAATATGGACTTTTTTTAAAGATATTATTCTTCACAGAAATTATTGCTCGCTATATACTAAATTTTAACTCTGACTCTATGTAAGTCTTTAAGAAAACACTTACTTTTCAATGCCTTTCATAAACTGTTAATGCATACCTGTAAAGAAAGTTAATAAAAATTAATAAATTATTTAATTAAATTACTACTAAATTCAAGAATGTAATAATTAGGAACTAATTATACAACTAGTAATTAAAAACAGATTAAGATTCTAAACTAAATAAATCTATTCTATTTTGTATAGAGACTTTGCATATTTTATTATAAATAAGAGCATAATCGCTAGATTGCCAGAATTTGTTTGCAATGAAAATATTATTACAGTTACGATTAAACCTAAATCTTATTATTTTATAAGAAAAAAAAATATTTCCAGGCAAGATAAATTGTTAAACACATTTAAAAAAAAAATTATTTATGTGCCATAATACAATAAGAAGATAATAACAACTTCAGGCAACAATAAAATGCCACTCTAACTGGTTAGCAAAACCAATATGAGTGCCACCGCATCACATTAGTTATTCCTGGCGCAACTTTTGCGAACCAATCACGTGCAGCCAAAACTGAAAAATTTTATTAATTTATTGGCGGCTTAACTTCCTTTTCCTTTTGATTTTTTTCTTCGTTATTGTTATACATTTCATTTCTGATTTGTTGTTAATTGGTTCCAATTTGCTTTGATCGTAAATTTTTCTATTGATGTTTAGGCATAAGTATTCTTTTCATCAGACTTGTACTACATGCTTAAATACATTAAAGTGTCAAACAATGCATACTGATAAGCTTAATACTCGTAATAGAATCAAGTCTTCTGTTCCATATCAGGACACGATACTAAATGCAAGTCAACTATAGCTGCAAAAATATTAATGTTATCCAATTTATTATTTAAGCTTATATCGAAATTTTAGCAATTTTTTCCATAAAGTGCAGTTAACCAAACAAAATTGTTTGCCTGCGGACAGGTTTGGAAATAAAAATAAGTAAGAAAGCCCGACCATATAAAACCCTAGACCCAATATACTTTGAGCGGCAATATAAAGTAAATACCTAATATTGTTAAAAAGAAAATATGTTTTATTGTATTGTATTGTACAAGTTCAAATTTAAAACAAAATATATCGCACAATTCATAAGTAACTTAAAATAACTCATTAACGAAAACTAAAATATAACAAACATAAGAAAATAATTCAATTTCAAAGGAAAAACACCAGATTTTTTGCGTCAAAATGAATTAAAGATATATTGAAATTATGTAAAACATTATATTTGATATTTGGTTTGTAGTCCTTTTGCCTTTATCATAGCTGACCATCTCCTAGACATAGAACCAAATCCTGTTCCATTCAGGCGAAATTCTTTGTAATCTTTTGTAATCTTTGTGTAATCTTTTCCCGGCTTAGATATCATGTTAACCAGTGAAACTATCCATTCTGGTGGATAATATTCAAGGCGTAATATATCGTTAAAAATAAGAAGTATTATTTTTACTGCTATCACAAGCATCTTGTTATTGATTTTGTCAATACAAGCTGCTTTCTAGACTTTTCGATCTCTCGAATCTCAAAACGTAAGTGTACAGCTGCTCTAAATGGTGTGTGTCTGGTGAAATCTTGACGATCTTTAATCTTCAAAGAGATTATTCAATAATTAGTGTTTAGTTCGAGTTTTTATTAAAATTGCTGTGTCTCCAGGTCGCTTCCTCTGGGTGCCTTAGTATCATAAATTAGATACCAATTTATCCGAAATAAACTTCTAGACATCAAATGTGTTTTCGAAATTATCACCAAATATATTTAGTGATTTTTTTTAGGAAATATTCCAGTTCGTTTTTCTGTTGGCATATGTTGTTTGCGCTCCAGAAACATATTTTCAAACAGTTCATGGCCTATTAAGCACAGCACGCAATAGCATGGATTGCATTTTAAGCATTTGCTGCATCATGTTACTCATATATTATGTCCTGTGGTTCCTAGTAGGAACAAAGGGCCGCAACGAACTCTTTCCATTCGATCCAGTTTGATGCTAAATGTTTAATTTCCCTCCAGCTTAGCCCACTTTAGTTTACTTCAGATTCAAGTTGCCGTCTCCAGGTGTGTGACGGGCGGCCAACTCTTCTTGTATTACCATGGGGGTTCCAGTCAATCGCAGATTTAGTAGGGTCGCCATGTGGTCTACGGAGCGAGTGACCTATCCAGCGCCATTTTCGATTAAGGATCTCAATGTTAATTGGCCGTTGGTTTGTCCGTTGCCAAAGGTTAGTGTTAGATATGGTGTTTGGCCAGAATATCTTGAGGATCCTACGCAGGCAGCGATTAACAAACACCTGGATGGCGTTTATTTCTCGTGATGTCATGTTCCATGATTCGCATGCGTAAAGGAGCACCGATTTGACGCAAGTATTAAATATGCTAATCTTAGTGTGTTCCGAAATAGAGGTAGACTTCCAAACAGGGCGCAACATGCCAAATGATTGTTTGGCCTTTGACAACCGATAGGCCACATCATTGCTGCAGCCACCAGTATGTGTTAAAATGCTACCAAGGTAGCAAAACGATTTTACTTCTTCTAGCTCAACATCCTGTATTTTAAATTTGCTGTTATTGAGGGTATTGCAACGCATTACCTTACTCTTTCCAGTATTACTCATAGAATTCGTAAAATTAATAACCGGGTTTCTACTGTAGCCTCGAGCTGGCGTATTGACATTATTATTGGGCAGCGAGTTCTGAAGAATTTGGTTGGTTTTTAGGACATTAACGTCTGATATATTTTTGGTTTGCGGCTACTCATTTTGTGGGCAATTTGAGTTTCAAGGGTTCGGTACTTGTACCCTTGTAGTTGGCAGTATGATTCCACCAGAATTACTATATTTCTGAATCATCTTGTGGTTTATCTTACTGAGATGAACAATGTAGTTCCCGACATGCGACACAAACTGGTGGCAACTTACAATATGATCTAGTATGATCATATTCTTGGCAGCTTAAACATGGATGGATAAATGAACAAAATTATGATCATTTACAAAGGCATATCACTCAGGCGTAGCCATTCAACAAATTGTAAATATTCGCACATATGTATATTAATATATTCATTTGTATGTGTAGTACTTACATACATATTCAGTAATACCAACCAACTAAGAGAGGTATTGCCAATCAGACACTCATAAATAACGTATTCTTTTATCATTTATAAAAGAGTAGCTTATAGTGCATTTACACTTGTAATTTTCAAACTAGTTTATGATCATAAGCTACTTTCATAAACCATACCGTTTACATCAGCATTTTTGACAGTTAAGTGGTTTATCTTTGACAAGTAATAAAACAGCTGACTTTAATATTAAAAATTTAATAAAAATATGGGCGTTGTTATGAAAAAAAATTTTTTTAAATTTGTGTTTTTCATCCAGGATGAATAAGATTCAATTACAGTTTCTTTTTTTAAAGAAAACTTTTTTATTTTTGAGGAAATGTCAAATGTGTCCAGGGTTGCCAGAAAAATGTTGAAAAAACAGAGTTGCATTAACTGAAACTGGTTGTTTGTAACTAGTTTATCTAAAAAGCTAGTTACAAAACCTGTTTTTGATTTGTATGGATAAACAAGTTTCTCAAACTAGTTTATCACCATAAACAACTTATAACTAGTTTATGGCGTAGGTGTAAATGCACTATTAAATTAGCAGCTTCTATTTAATTATGCCCCAGTGGCAAGTTTGATTGAGTGTTCCCTAAAGTAGTTGCTAAGCAATAAGGGCGTTAATTTACCAGTGTTAGTCTACAGTTGTTGATAAAGTTGATAAGAACACCAAAGATCCTGTTAGATAATTAAATAATAAAGAAACTATTTTATAACTGTTCTGTATAATGTGACCATTCAGTGTAGAAGTTTGAAATAGCTATTTACACAGTTACGCAAGAGTTATCTTCAGGCTTTTATTTTTAGAAAAGCTTTAAACTTAAAGTTGTATAAAATATACGAGTATATAGTTCTTAAGCTTTAAATGGTGTGTAGAGATATAAAATCCAATTGAATGACAATATGCATAGTTTTTCCATTTACTTAGTTATAAAATTGCATTAGTTAAAAGAAGTATAATTCAAATTATGTACGAGTATATCATTTTTTAGACCAATGTGGTAAATTTACATAAAAATTCTTCTCAAAAAATTAAAATTAAACTCATAATGAAAAGTTATTGACAGAGATAAACGGAATATATGAAACGTCCTTACTAAACATTTTGAGTAATTTAAAAAATTGTTCAGAAATGAAGGGCAGTTTAATGGCTTTAATTGCTTTTAATTAATTTAAACTAAATAAAACCAGACAACAGTCATGGTTTAAATATATAAATTGAGAAAATTTTAAACTTAAATTTCTAAAACATATTAACCGTCATTTTCAATTTCACAGAAAGTTAAAAAATTGCTACACGTTTGAAAAAATGAATAAGCAAAGTTGAATCCTGTGATGTCAACTATTCATAAAAACTTTTGCAAATATTATTTGTTGATCAGAAATATTTGCTACTGAAGATAGACGAAATTGGTGAGAACAACTTGTGCGTCCGGTGACTAATAACTAATAAACGTCCGGCATAGATAGGAGATAGAAAGTTATTTAAGCCCAGTCTAGCATCAGGTCAAGTGTTGGGTGCTTAAACGAAACATAAAATTTTTATTTGTATTTTCGACAACTTTAAGACAGTTAAACTAATAATGAATATCATAAGTAGAACAGACATAAGAATAACATTAATTTTGTTAAACAAAATAAGACCATTAAGTGCAGAAAAAATAATTACCACATTCATGAACGAAAGCACTAATTCATTGTCAGCCCCTTTGCTTGAAATTAACACATTCGTACAACATTTGAATCACAGTGGCATAGCAAGTAATTTAAAAATGGACGAAATGTTTTTTTAGCAGGATATTATCCACGTACATGCTTCCCCAATCTAAACTTTAGAAATAATTAAATTATTTTTCTTTTTCACAATCGAGCCCTGACTTGAACTTTATACAATTTCAAAGATCATGCACTATAATTTATGGATGTACGTTAGAAGTGTTTGGAATGGAATAATAAGAAATTTCGAAAATCTCAATTGATTTAAGGGCGAGTATCATGTGCATTTAAAATGTGTGGGAGTATTTATATCGGCATTGTTAATGCTACAACCAACAACAATACATTTGCTGAACAAATTTTAAATGCCATCAATTTTTATACAAAAACATTTTTTTTAGACAAACATTGTTAATACATATGCAGGAAGCAGTGATATGGCAAGTGCATGAGTATTGTGTGTGTGTGTGTGTATGATTAAATAGTTGCAACTGCAGGTGGCTTATACATATATTGTATGTATGATACAAGTACGGTTATGGTTTTTAATTTATATTTTCTCAGTATTTCAGAGACAAAAATAATGGCTAAAAGACAATTACATTATAGTTTTACTTGCTATTTTTATCTACGAGTATGTATGTGTATGTGTGTATTTTTAATTCACACAATTCCTCATTGTAAGTGTCGTGTGTTGTTCGCCTATGTGTGCCTGTGCTCAACTTTCCATCCGAGATACTGAAATGTAATTTCATGCTACACAAGTTTTTAATTAAATTTCAAATGTGCTTTTAAAACATTATAATGCCAGAAATGAGTGAGTGTGGTTGTGGTTTGTAGAAGGGCAGGCTAGATATTGAGAAACAATTGCTGTAAAAAGGGCATAAAAGCAACTACACACATATAAATAAAAAGCATAATGAGTGCAAAAGGAACATGAGGAGATGCAGAAGAAATAGGAGACCACAGTCAACCTTTTAAGTTGACTTTTACATTCCCAGTATCAACATTATCATCTACTTAAGGGAATAAGTTGCTTGTATGTATATATTCGTCCATATGAGAGCAAGTATGTTGTTATGTGTCCTACGAGTCCTCATACACAGATGTATGGCAGTATTCATGGGGCATGGTTAACGAGCCATACGTCCCGTTTTCAGTTACTTTGTCCCGTTGTCCCGACAACAACTCGGGGACGCAAAAATGTCCCGTTTTTAGAAATTCGAAAAAAGAAATAGTTGATTTGTTCAAAAATGTAAGAACAAATCATTAAATTCGTCAAAGATAGTTTTTTTAATATATGTTTGTATGTATGTATGTATGTATGTACAAAGATCTAGAAAAACTTAATTGGGCAAAATTAACAAAAGTACCACAGTGGGAAGATGTTCAAAATGTTCTAGATATATTGATCGAAAAAGAACATATCGATTGCAATAAAGATACGAAAGTGTTCGATGAATATTCACTTGTATCTAAATATGTAACATCGCAGAAAATTGATGAATGGGTGAAAGTTGTTAAACATTTTAAGCAATGCAAATTTTCAAATTATCGTTGAATATATTTTATGTTTGCCTGGAACAAATGCGCCAGCTGAACGTGTATTTTCTTTGCTGAACAAGTTAAGGACCGAAGATAAGACTCAATTAAGTGTATCAGTGCTTAAGGCTATGTTAATTGTTAAAGCTGATATTAAAAACTCCTGCCAAGAGTTCCACACATATTTGAAATCGTCACCTAAAATTTTGAAACAAATTTGTACCTCTGAAAAATATAACAATGTATAAACAATTTGTTTGTAGTGTAACGCAGGGGCCAATAAAATATTATTATATTCAGTCCAATCATGAATAAAAATTCTGCGGGAGTTTTTTTTCCTTTTCCCATTTTTCCTATTCGAATTCAATGTTAAAAAAATAAAAAGGGAAAAAACTCCCGCGGAATTTTTATTCATAATTGGACTGATTATCTATGCATTTTTATTTCATATAACCGAACCCATCAGATTTATTCGATGTCCCGTTTTCAGGTATAAACATATGGTCACTTTAGGCATGCTATGCTGTAACTTTTTATATATACTCGTATGTATATTTGGCCGACTCGGAGAATACCAAAAGTTAGACATGAGTATGTATTTTTTTGGGAAAATATTTTCGAAAATCTATCGCACTATCAATGGAACCAACATACTTTGGGAAACTTTCATCCTCTTCACATTTGTGTATCAGTTTACAAATGCAAATGCATTGATTTTTATGAAAAAGTTTTTATTGAATTTATTAAAAATATAATAATAGTTATTTTAATTACCATAATTTTATACCTTTGTATATATAAGAATTAAAAATACATATATTTTCACAGCTTAACGAAATAAACTCTGCTTAATATCATAAAGTGGCAAGAAGATCTCAAGAAGATCTGTATCGCCCTTTCTTTTAGTATAGCAACAAAAACCTTCTCAGCTAAAACTTTCATTGTTACTTACTACTTAAGGTGCGGTCACACTTGGCAATTATTTGCTGAAAAAGACATAACCACTAAATAAAATATATTTAAACTCTTTTATTTATAAAAAAAACTTTATTTAGAACAAGACACAACAAATATTTAGTTTTTATTTTTTATTTTTTGATGTTTGATCTTGCAAAACTCTTGTAAGAGTAAACAGAGTCAAACAAATTTGTGCTAAAATAAGTGCTTACGCTTTTTTTAGTAATATTTTCCAAGTGTGACCGTACTGGAGGCCAGTTCGTTTTATAAAAGCTTATAAATATATTATTATGTTAATATCATTAAAACTAGCTACAAGTAATGAGTTAACCAGCTATTAGGATGCAGTATTCATATATGGACACAATCATGTTATTGTCGCAAAATACATCTCATTGTTAATAATTTGTCTGGTATTTGGATCTATATCTCTTTTCTACTAAAACGATTTTGCTGATGTTTTACATCAATCAATCAATAAAACTGCAAATTCTAAACATTTCCTATTATAATTAGATTAAGTTGTGTATTTTAGAAATGGGTATGTTTAAAAAAAAATAATTTATGGATCTGAATGTTTAGAGGACACAAAATTTGGTGAATTTATATAATCACAATAATTTTTTTTATAAATTTAATTTTTATTATAAATTATAATTTGATAACAGCATATTAATTGGAACTCGATTGAAACTAGCCATCATAGAATAAAAGCCCAATTTCAGGAAAACAATTATAACTGTGTCACACAAACCTAACTGAATGTTTCTAATTGCAGTCTGATTGCAGTTCTTCCAATGGTATCAAAAAAGAGGGAGAAAGCTTGGTATTTTTCGTTCTTCTCCCGGTAATTTTTTAAATATCTATAGTACAACAGCGTTAATGTGCATTAAAATCTCACTAATGTGAATTAAGATTTTACAGTTTCTGCTTTTAAAACAGCATTTAAACAGATGTTTGTTTGTAAACAACTGTTTTATTATGAAAAAATTTGTTTGGCATTTGGTGAAATTTCAGTATTTATTTGAAAAAAAAAGCTGAAATTACTTTTACTGAAATTGCTTCATAATGCAAAAATTGTTCATGCACTAGCAACCATCAACCTGAACGTGTTGCTACATGTGGGGACCGCAGTGGGGCACTCTGAAATAAGAGAAAGGCAATTGTGGAAATTTATTTTTATTATTTTAATTTTACAATTTAGAATAGTAAACAATTTGATAACATATGATTGAGTGTCGACGATGTTGCCATATTGAAATAGCTAAATGCAGTATAAATTCACTCTGATTTGGTGAATTTACTAACCTAATCTAACTTAATGCGCATTAGGATGGGGATAATTCACGAGTTAATTTGAATTAGGACAGCTAATGCAAATTAACTGTGTCGTCTGTCTTTTCTGAACGCAGAAACATGAATAAGCTTAGTATGGATTTTATTGTAGCTAAAACATTTGTAACTCTAATGCAGGGGATTCCAAAAATTGTTTGCTTGTGTATTAGTGAGTACCAGAGAGTAATAAAATTGAGAGAATGCATTTATTTAAAGCCGCAGAAAAATGTTAGTAATATACATATTTTATAATTTGCTATGTATGTTACCAAAAGCATATTTGACCGCACAATATTTTTTGAGTGTCATCATCTGTTAACCTGAAAAAAATAACATATCATCCGCTAGACATGTGCACTTGTCAAAGTCACATCGACGATTGAATTGAAGAGCATAAAAATATGTCTTGGTAGTGGTAGGCACAATTGTGCTATGAAATGGAAGCCCCTGCTCTAATGGTACCTTTTGATTTCTCTAAAAGACAAAGTTCGACCTTATGATAATCTTTCTTCGTTGTAATGATATTAAAAACCTAGAAACACCAGACTATACGCTAATAAAACTGAGCAATGTAAGAATTGTATTTTTATAATCAATCCGTTAAAAATAATAAAATAAATAAACCATTTAAGGAACATATTAAAAGCAAACTATAATAATTAATTTTCAAAATCGAGCTTCAACAGCAAGAACTGCAGAGAACAGAAAGAAGTAAAAAATAGTAAAGATAAAAACAAAAAACTTAAGTAATAACAGTTCAACTTAATATTATTACTTTAGCTGCCAGTTTAAATAAATCTTACAAAGAATCAGCGTAACATCAATTCGGCATATAAATTTACGAGACCCAAAATACAATTCTAGAAATGCCGGTCTGAGATACATTTTCCTTTTCCTACCTTTCTATTAATATAAATTTCACTTACTTTAGAAAGTTTAATATTCGATAAATTGATATTTTCTTTAAATGCAACTTATTATTTAATTTACTTCTTTTAAATATTCAACAAAAGTATTCTTTAAAAATTATAATTCCATATCTTTATTATTTCCATAAATCCTATTACTCAAATGCCTACACGAATAAAATCTTATTCAACATTATATGGAATACATATAAAAGAATATTTGCCAAAACACGTATGTGCATAAAGCAAATTATCAATATTAATGAGTAAATACGAAAGAAATTAATATGAATATTTTATTATTTATAACGACGACCAAGACTGATACTAATAATGCTTAATTTTAAGAAAGAATTAAAAAAGTCTACAACAAAAAAAAAATACTAAAACAAATAACGAAAAATATAAAACAAAAGGAATAAAGAGTGAAATATAAAACAAGTATAAAAAAATATGAAAAATAAAATCCAAATATGAACGTATAAAAATAAAATTGCAATCAAGTCATCATCATCATCATCATAATAATAATAATAACGAACGATGAGGCATTAGCAGCTCAACAAGCATTTTTAAGAAGCACTTAAGTATTTGGCAACAACTACGGCACCGAAACCGAAACGAATCGAACCCACAGCATTATACACCCTGACACCCTGCACGTACAGATAGATACACATATCCGCATTAATATTTGCAAATATAAAATATTCGAACGTATAAGACGCCAAGCAGGATGTGAAAGAGGAAGAAATAAGAAAAGTGTCAATTGACAATGAAATCGAGAAAAACGATGCGCATCTTATAAAACACACAACCATAAAATGGCACAGAACTATGCTGCAATCCACCTCAAGATGGTAGGTAGAACGACAGTGGCTAAATGTGTGTGAATGTTTATTTGTAGGCAATGAAAAAACACTTTATTGCATTATCAGTATCTATTTACGAGTATACAGCATTGCTTCCCTATCAACAGCTTGAGACCGGCCAGGAATAGGCCAGGCAAGTTGAGCTGTAATAAGACAGGGTCAAATTTTAATTAGAAAATTTAAATGTTCCACTAAACTTACAAAAAGTACCATTACAAATAGAAAAAATGCCTTACAAAACATTTGTGAATTCAATTAGATTCAAAGAAATGTGTGCTAAAAATTTGCTTACTTTTTTTTTGAGTAACTATTTGTTGCGTGTGACCATAACTTAAGACAAATGACGGAAAGACTACGCATAGTAATAAATTTGTAGTTTTTTTTTAAGAGAAGTAACACTCAGGCAATCAATATGTCTATATATACTTGCGTTACTTTCTTTGGAAAGGGGATAGTTAAAAAAGTAAAGGTGGTGAAAGAAGAAAGCTTTATATCACAACTCTGCAATTGCGTATTATGTTTGTTTTTATTGCAGAATTGCAGCGCCTCTGCTGATGAGTAGGCACATTATTGTTAAAACTTGATGGTTAGAAACAAAACTAATAATTCTCAGAAACTGATGTTGTTTGAGTGCCAGCGACTGGGAATCGGACCCGGGCTACAAATACCAACACATGCTCAAACATGATCAAATGCGCTAACCAATTAAGCACCGGTAGGTTTAAAACGTATTTGCCGTGTGATAATAAAGGAGCCAACTAGTTTTTTTTTTAAATATAAAGTCACTTATCTAGATGCTTTACCAAACACAGTGGTTTATAAACAAACTGTATTGTATTGTACTTATTAATTAGTCGTATCAACTTTGAAATACAACATTTCTTAGTTAATATATATTTGCTTAGATTGTACGTGAAAGTAACTATGTACCTATGCAGATTATTTATTTTAGTTCTAGTTTTTCTTATCTAGGGCAGAAAGTTATTTACAAAAAAAAACTTTTAAACTATCTCTACTGCTCCCTACTGGTCTCATACAAATATTTCATTATTTTTACCCTTTATTCCAAAAGTTTTATAGTTCGTTTATAGAAAAAAAAAATTTTTTGTTGATCATATAAAATTTTGAATAAAAACGCAATGAATTGCAATAACTAAAATTGTTAATCAATGCAATTTAATTTTTAGTTATTTTGAAACAATATTCAAAAACACTAAATTAAAAACTAAGAGCTAATAAAATATCACCAGTAAATATCGGCAGAGTGGCCACTTTAATGAATATAATAAATATTTGGAAACTATTTATTCCGGTATTCTAAATATTGGTAATTTTTTTAATTCATTGAATTAAAGCTGTTTAGATCTATATAAATTTAAAATTCTATTATGATCTCTATGTATTTTTATCATAATTTCTTAAATTTATTTTGCAAAGTATGAAAAATCGCAAATTGTTTGATAGTGTGTATATTTGAAGCCTCCAATGCTTACTGTAGCGTATCATTCTCTCATGCATGACGGTATTGATAGATACTCTTAGGATGTTGAAAGAAATCCAAATCAAATAACTGCAATATTTATATGGATCAAATACTCAAGCTGTACTTTTTTTTAACAATTTTGTTAGTAATATTTTGTTTTAAATATTTTTGCTTTATATTTTTTTTTTTATACAATTTTATTTGTTGTTGACAAAGTCAAGAATACTAAGTGGGTCATAAGTAGTATTCTGTCTACATATATTATACTCACACACATGCAAGACTATGTATGTATGTAAACCAAATTGTGTATTGAGAAGAAAGAATTTGAAACATATAAAACTTTTATGGCTGAAACTATAGAAGCTACTTGAAGAAGATGAAATATCAACAACTATAAAAATCAACAACAATAATATTACAACAGTGGCAGCAGCAACAACAATATATATATATATTTTTTTTTATTTATTTATGTATTACATATTTATATTGCTCTTTATATAAAAACTTGAGTTTTTTTTTTGGTTTTTGGTTTATAATACTTAAAAAAATTGTTTCCAAAAGAAATGTACACCATGACGTAGACTTATTATCACATCTTTTTATTATTTACAATAAAAAATACTCATACGTCTTATATACGAGTATCTACTTGTAATGGTGGAACGAACTACATATTTTCCTATAAACAATGAAAACTATTAAAAAAAAATAAATAAATAAAACGAAATTGTAATGAGTTTTAAGAAAACTAGATTTTGGTTTTCTATTAAGTTTTATAGTTTCTTTATATTGATTTCATTTTGCGGATTTTTAAACAAATTTAATTATTAATATTTTTGTTGTTTTATTGTGATAAAAAGTTTTTTTTTTACATGAATATTACAAGCGCATGCAATAAAAGTAAAAAGAAAATAAAGAGAGTATTAAATTACTGGCACTCAGACCTTCTTTAATTTGAAAAGTTATTTTATTCCGCGTCTTAATCCTTATTGGAATTGTCATCAACATTTTGCTTAGTTTTGAGGTTTGATATAAAATTCTTACATTTGATAGCAAGTCGACATAAAATGTTGTTGAATTTAGCAGTTAATAACTAAAACTAACATTTCTTATTATACTCTACAACACCCAAAAATACCGATCGTCAGTCCGTTTGAGTATTATTTAGACATGTCCTTAAAAACTAGATTTCCTAGAGTAGTTTTACATTTACAAAATTTAGATGCACCTTCAACAGAATAAAATAAGATCCATCCAAAACAAATCTACTTTTAAGCTCAAGTCTGTGTATCAAATTTCAAGACTCAAGCTGTTCTTGCAGCAAAGACGAAGCCTATTGAAATTTGTTAAAACATAATGAAGTCAAAGACTTTGTTTAGTTTCTTTACAAATGTAAATCCCAGAATAGTGATTTTTGCCCCTCAATGCAATACAATATCCTAAGCCAAGAAAAATTATCAATAAGTTTTAATAATAATTTTCATGTAACAATTCCTACCTTCAGTAAAAATAATTTAATGAAAAATTAAATTTAAATTCACAATCTTAACAACTATCCATTAAAGGAAGACTGCATAAGATAGCGTAACAATTGTATTCGTTGTTTACACACTTTTTCCAGTTTTTCTGGAAAAATAACAGATATTCTGTATAAAAATCGTTTACTTCGGTACCGTATCACAAGCAAATTGTATTTATCTATGCTTTATTGGCTCTACGATGAATTGTTCAAGGTAAAGCACACAGGCTGACCTTTTCATGCACTAGTTGTGTTGATGGAGGGTACTAAAAATAGTTTTAATTATATTTAATGTTCTTGTTGCAAGTAAAACCCTAGTTATAATTCTGTAACATTTTCTTAATATACTTAACACAGTAAATTATCGTTATTAAATACAAAATACACTTGTGATTTCCCCTCCGCCTTCCAGCAGTCACTTTAATGTCAATAACACTTATTTCCGGCTATGAGAAGGTAGAAACACAAAAACAACAAACAAAATGAATAATAGAAGCGAAAAATAATAAACTTGTAACAATATTGACATTTTCATTTATTGTTTTAGAAAATGTCAAAGTTCAAAATAAATAAATCGAGAGAAAATGAAGGATGAAACTTTTAAATGGCAAAAGTGTTTTTTTCTAATTTCATCTGCAGTTTTAATGTTAAATAAATTGGTATTTGCAATTTCAATAAACATGCATTATTTCTGCTTAAGTGAGTAGGTAATTTAAATAAATAAATGAAAACATTTCTCACTTTGAATAGATAAGTAAATAATTAATACTGGCATTACAACTTATAATGTTAAATAAGAATTGTTATTTGCCGTAGAAAAAGAACTTCCAAAGAAGCAAAAAAAAAGTAGAGTTTGCAAGGTTATATTAGAATAGAATTTTTATTTCTAAATGCGATGTTACCATTGTATGTTAATAACAATAATGCATTGAAATAATTATATTGATTTAGATATATGTATATTGACTTTTTTGAATTCTTAACTTGCTAATTTTTAGAGACTACTGCTTTTCTTAATGAATAATTGTTGAGTTAGAGAAAACTTCTTATTATTTCGGCTTGAGTTGACTTAATTAATTGTCATTTTGGAATGCATTTTCTACCCTGCCAAGAGCGTCATCTTGGACAACAAAGATCTACTTGTAAACAGAAGATCTACTTGTATTTAACTCACCATTATTGAGAAATAAACTTTGGGAATTAATCATATTTCTTACTAGCTGACCGCCCCGGCTTCGCTCGGTATTTACTATTGATTTGTATTTCATAGAATAAGATGTATTCACAACCTGCCTGCTCTTATTTATTTGCAAATTTATACAGCATACTTTAGAGGACTTTTTTTTCAAATGTTGAATTTTTCAGGAAAAAAATCATAACTGGAGAATGGCTAGACCGATTTTGGATTTCAAAATCAACTAACCATCATCACTCCTCCCTGTACCTTCCCTAAAAATTTTATGGCAATCGGTCGAGCCGTTCTCGAGTTATGGAGTGACAATCAAAATGTACACTTATTTTTATATATATAGATTACGTGTTATGAGTTAGAACGAAATTTACATACGTTTAGAATGTTTGTGTATTATTTTTTATTATTATTATTACAAATTTTGTACTCTTTATCTACTTATATGTGAACATATTTTATCTGGAAAATTGAACTTATTTTATATACGCCGGTAACATTAAATCGTTTACCCGCATTATTTTTCATTGTAAAAGGATTCGAGTATACAGGAATTATTGCCATTAATATTTGATATTTGAGGGCAGTTAAAATAAATTTAAATTTTTCAATAAAATGATGTGGGTTTACATTTTATGCTAATTGTCTGATGACAATTAAATGCAATTTTAATAGCAAATGTCATTAACTTTAATTTTTCGTATTGATATTGTAATTGTTGAAGTTATTAATTTGTAATATATTGGTCAAAAACGTGATACTATTGAATATTTAACAACTAATAAATAGCTAAAGTATTCAGTGAATATAAGGTGGGATATGCATAATAGTGTTGGTTTTCATTAGACTAGACTGAAAATTTAAATATTGAAAAAATAATGAAAAAATAGAAAATTTTTTAATAAAACACATTTTTCACATTCGAAAATTCTTTACTAGATATGTATGTACATATGCTGAAGACTTGCTTACAAAAAGATATCTTCTGATAGCTATCTAGGAGCCAATGATTCGGCATCTTTAGCTTCAATTCTTTTTCGATCACAGCTTGATCTGATAAATGTATGGTTAAAAAAATGGAACTTAAAAGTCAATGCTGATAAGTAAACTCATGTTACTTTTGATACACTTAAACAGGGTGACTGCCCGCCTGTTTATCTTAACGGTATCATGATTTCCAAATCAAATTGTGATATCTAGGCCGGAATATTAAGAGACAATTAACTTGGAAAATCATTTACAGTTGAAGAGAAAAGAGCTTGATATAAAAGCACTGGCTACTAGGTCCACACTCAGAACTGAGCTTAAAAAATTCTTTATAAAACTATCTGAAAACCTATCTGGACTTATGATTTTTAGTTATGGGGAACTGCGTCTTACTCTAATATTGACATTATTCAAAAATATCTATCTAAAACTTTAGGACTCATAACAAAAGCACCCTATAATAATCACATTCATAGCGACCTTGGTATATCTAAAGTTTAGGAAGAAATTAAAAAGTATAGCTGCAATTATAACCATCAAAGTATTCTTGCTATAACACATCTTGATGATAGTAATGAGGTGAGACGTTTTTTTTACACATATTAGATCTTTATTTTCTACCTTAAAGGAAATAGTTTTAAAGTAATTATCAATAAATACTGGGTTGTTTTATAATTATAAATGTATCCAAATCTATATATTATATTTAAGTAGCTTTAGATGAAAATTAAGATATTTGATAAGTTTAATGTAACTTAACGTTTTTTCTCTTATTATTTAAATGTATATAAATAGATTGCATATACGAGTATATACATACATATGTATATATAAAAACATTCTACGATTAGTAAACGCTCAAATGTAAATTTTTATCTTTGTTTTTTTAACTTTTTTCAAATCTTAGCTTTCAAATTTAACGATTTTTTGTTTCAAAAATAGCAAAGTGGCGCTTTGACGATATTTTCTGTTAATGTGGCGATTTTCTGAATTATTAAAATTTTCCATCAGTAGTTATTTTATTTTATTAATGTGTTTGGTACAAAATTCTCTGTTTTTACTGAGACAGCAACTATTTTTCTCATTAAATAATCTTAAATAGTGAAAAGAACAAAACGAAATGATGTTTTCTTGTCAATTGTTGACGATGTTGACTGTGTTTGACTTGTCGAAGTTACCATACTTCCTGTATGTAGCTTAATACCAACACATTCTTGTTGATATTGTCCACACTGCATAAATGTGGGACAGCGTGTGTAATGCTGTCTCAGCATATTCCTCCCACACATTCTATATTTTCTATATTTTAAGTAAATGCTATTTAAGTTCGTTTTAAGTATAGACATAAGTTTGAAGTAAATCAATAAAGAGACGTTAAACAGAACAGTCGCACAAGCGGCTGTAAGACAGAAAAAAAAATAAATGTGTTATATTTTTGATACTACAATATAATACTCGTACATAAGTCCAAATAATATTATGAATCAGGGTAGTAGTAATTACTTATTTTAATGGTAAACATAAAAATCAATTTTAGATGCAGAATTCAGTGTATTAAAATTTTTAGAGGAAACATTCACCCCTATCGTGAATAAAAATTTCACATGAAATTTGTTCTCTTTTATTTTTTAACATTGAATTAAACGGGAACAAATTTCATGTCGAATTTTTATTCACGATAGGGGTGAATATCTTAAATTCTACTTTTGCTAAATTTAACATAACGTCGAAAGATTATTTAGCCAAATACAGAATTTTTTACTCAAAATATTATTTATAACTCTCCACGATTCACCATTAACCCATTTGTTCAATTATTTGTATATGAAGTTTGACGTTTTGTTTAATTTTATATATTTTCTGGACAAAAATAAATTGAGTTGCCAATAGGTTGCATTTTTTCATACAAATAACAATGCCTTATGTATTTAAATGGCCATCAGCTAAAGCAACTTTCTTTTTTCAATCATTTTGAATTTATTATTGTCCGAAAAAATTTTTTGTTAAGAACAAATGGCTGAATCCACCTTAACAATAGCAGCTACATATTTTTTTGTTGTCTTGAAAATGCTTGCTTCTCCCAGTGTCAATCATATGTCACCTGTTCCAGTTTCGGAACACCATCAGCATTATTTGTTTACGCTCCAGACAACAAAACAAAACATGTCGTGTATCATATAAAGCATTGCAATAAACAAAATTCACAGCAAAGATTACTTTGTATATATGCATTTCTTTCTATTAGTTATCTGAATATCCAATTATAAAAATGTAAATAAAACACCTAAAACACCATTTCATTAAATTGCAGATTTAACCCTCGGAGGTATAAGGGTTTTTTGTCGCTAAATGGTATAACCAGGTCTGTGCAGACCTACATAGGATTTGTATGGAAATGCATAGTCAGTTGTCCTAAAAGTATCTATAAATGCATTTTATGCTAGGAAAAGCACAAAAATAATAATTAAAACGCATTTTTATATATCTTAGGTAGCTATTAACGCTATTTTATTACGCATATGTAAAACAATACATTTTATGTATGGCATTAAATAAAACATATTTCAAACCTGAAGGCACAACAACGTTTGCCGCTTCAGCTAGTATATTATAAATATATTAAGCAAGTTGTGTTGAAAATTAGTTAGTTTTTGTGATTTTTTATTTATAAAATCAAATTTTATGCATTTTGTTATATGTATGGTACAAGAAGAGACTTGAATTTTTATGTTTCCGTTTAAATACATTTTTACAACTACTATCAGAAGTGTTTGTTGTTTAATTTTCCAATTTTTTTTTTACGATTTTCAAAATTCAAAATGACGATTTTTATTATTTGGATTTTAAAATTGTTTTCCGAAATTCATCTGGCATCCCTGATTCCAATAATAATAATTGTTGAAGATTTTACTGTTAAAAAGCACCGATATGGTTTTATCCAATGTGGATATGATGAGGGCCAAGTTTCTTATTACTTGCCTAGAGAAAACAACACAGGTGACTAAACCATGAACATTTTTATATACAAATCTGTTTAATAAATGTTTGTTAAATTTAATAATCGTTTATGAATAAGGGGGTTACTAATTTTCACACAAATTTTAGTAATCTGTATTTCATAAAAACTGTAAAAAAATATCCCTTTCACAAATCATTTCATTTCAACTGTTTTTATATTTATAAACTTATTTCATATTTAAGTTAGTATCATCAATTTAAAGCAAAGTAAAAAGCGTAAACTATTCTTTTTTTATATTTTACTCTTATACTTTGCATATAATTAATATGATTTTAATGCAAGGGAAGAAAACAGCAAAATTTCAATGTTCATAGTAAAATAAACAAACATATTTATTTTTATCTTATTTTATTTTCTTTAACACGGATTGGCAACTGACAATTTTTTACTAAAATATAATTATGTCTTTGATACACATACATACATATATTTTTTGTTGTAGCTTTTTAACATTTGGCAAAAAAAATTATTATATATGTATGCAGGTATGGTAAATTTGTCAATAAACAAAAATAAAACAAGTTTGTTCAACAAGAATTTAAACGAAATATACATTCTTCGAGTGATCTTTTCACACATTATTCATATGTATATGTAAACAATAAATTCAAATAAAAATAAACAAACATTCATTACCAAATATTGTTTCTACAAATATGAAAGCAATTAAAATGTTTAATGATATTTATTAATATGTTGTATATATACGTAAATATTTTATTCTTCTTTGCTCTCAAACATTTAATATTCAAATATTTACACAGTTGCAGTTTTTAAGAAAAAAAAAACAAAAAAAAAATTAAAACAAAACAAAAGAAATCATGAACACGCAAAAAATGTCGAGACACGAAAAGTTATTGCAAAAAATATTTATTAATAAAAAAAATACGCCTAAACACTCATCAGGTGCCAAGTTCTATATCTTTTGTCATATATTTTCATACATACATACATATATACATATGTACATACATACATACTCGTAATACTTGTATACAAACATTTGAATTTATTTATTTTTATTATAATTTATTAAATGAAAAATTTCGTGTCATTCGAGCGCATAATGTCTTTTGAAATGTCACTTCCAAAACGTTTTTGTCGGCTTTAGTTGAATGTTTAATTAATTAGTTTTATAAAAATAAACAATATTTTTTCTGTCCATTAGATATGCATTCTAATGTACATTAGAGTGCTTCAAGATCGTATGGACAAAACAAAAATTTCTAGCTTCATGCCATCCCCACCCCTGGAATTATTCTATGGATTGTAGACACACATTCTGAAAAATATTATGATGATAGGATATCATTAACAACTAGCGCCGCATGAACTCTGAATAATATAGTCCAGATACTCCTAAATTAATTGAACTCAAAACGGAAAACATTAAGCGCTAAATCTTGAAGGTCAAAGGTGAAATTTCGATATATTTATATCTAAAATATTTTATTAATATAAAGACCTCAAGCTTAAATAATTAAAAAAGTCATTATAAAAATAAAGGTCAAATAAGAATAAAATAACATTTAAATTGGTTATATTTAAAATTCATAACACTAAAGAAATTAAGATTATTCACCAAAACAATGCAAAAAAAATTAGATTTTCTCGAAATCCGCCAAATTAAAATAATCATAAAAATAAATTAAAATCAAATATTGACATAATTTTATATTTATTTACATATATTTTTATTCTCTCATTTATCCTTATAAATCCCAAAGAGATGTTGTAAAATTTCAAAATTTTATTTAACAATATTTTCAACATATTGAAAATTGAGTTTTGAAACGGCCAGATATTAATAGTTTAACGTTATGATACAAAGATAGAAATTCATATACAAGTAAATACATACATACATATATATTTAAAGTAAAATATGATTTTATTTAAATATTTTTCAAAATTTGTTAATATTTGTCCTACATATCTTAGTCAAGTGGTCAAAAACACTGTAATAGCCGGGGGAATACTTAATAAGTTAAACATTTGTAAAGAGATTTTTATCTTTTGTATTTTATTAGAACGCTAATTTCGCACACATTTCGATTCTTTTACATTAAAATTCAAAAATAATTATATAATAGCGGCGTTCAGTGTTCAGTGCAAATGACATTGTAAAAGTGCAAATGCAAAACCTCGTAAAATGGTATAGTTTTTTCGATACGTGTATTGCGTTAGCAGCTCTAACATTTAAACAGCTGACAGATGTAAACACTAATAAAAGAAATAAAATTAAAACAATGGAGCAAACAATTCCACAGAAGAAAATTAAAATGGAAAAACCAAGCAGAAATTGGACAGCTGAAGAAGTATATACTAAAACAGTAACCCCCTTATTCATAAAAACTTACAACAGGTTTATAAAGCAAATTTCCATACAAAATTTGTTTTATAAACCTCTTATAAACCTGTTGTAAGTTTTATGAATAAAAGCATAAATATGTATGTACTAAAGACGTGCATTAGTACACAACATCGCACAAGTTGGCCATGATTTCTTTTTTGAGTAAGTTTGAGTGCCTGTTTTCATTTATGTTGTATTTGTAGATGTTGTGCTCTACTCTCGTAGGTTGTGTGTAGTTGAGTTGTATCAACTTACAATACTACATACAAGTTGCACAATACAAAGTAGTATATCGTTTCGAACAGATGTAGTGAGTATTTGTGGAATACTATTTTTGTTTGACTGCAGTAAAATAGAATAAAAAGACAAATTTATTTGTTTTTGGGATGGAAAAATTTGGTATTTATACCAGAAAAGGTGAATAGTAAAAAAATACTAATTTTTCAAAGGTATTCATTTTAACATAACATAAAAATAAATAAAAATTTTATATAACTCGATTTCTTAAATTGCTTTGATTCACGTTAGATTGGTACATGTTTCGAATATTAAAAAAGGAAAATAAATCACATTTTGTTATTAATTAATAAATAACTGTAATAATAAAATAATATAATAAAAGTATTTCATTTTAATAAAAATATATAAAAACGTATGTGCATTGTACAATGTAGTACATTGTAGTACATTGAATGTACATATAAACAAACAAAAAATAACACATATAACTCGATTTCATAAATCGCTAAGATTCACATTAGTTTGGTACATATTTTGTATATAAAAAAGTAACACATTTGTTTTTTCATATTAAAGCACACTATAAGTACAATAAGTATTTGCGTATATGAGAGAGAGAAATGAATGCATGTTGTGTAGTTCCCAATACAACATAGTAGAACGAACATGCGATGTTCTGAGTAGAGTGATCAAACCAGAACGACACAACATCTACAACCATCTGTTTGACAACAGCACAACATTTACTTTACAACTTCTCGTTTGCACAACATATACAAGGTATTTACCAATTATACTACATTGTACAATACTTTGTTGTGTACTAATGCACGTCTTTAGTATGTACCCCCATTCCAAATTGTTTCTTCAGCAACTTCTTCTTCTAAATATTTAACAATTTTTTCTTTGGCACTTTTTCGTGGCATTTTTAAAATACGTTGAGAAATTTTTGTTTATGTAGATCAGCTGTTTTAGTGCATAAATTGCATTAATATCGCGAAGTAAGAAATAAATGGAGCGCTCACAATCAATGTCAAAACATTTGCAAGTGCAAACTTTTGCAATACAAAACGCATCGAACATCAAATACCACTAATGGCAAAATTTTTGCCTAAACTGAAATTTTGCATAAACATATTTTCCTCTTGTAAATGCACCTCTAAACTTTAGAGTTTTTGCGGCACCAGTCAACGTTATTTTATCATCCTAATATTTTTCAGAACATGTTTTACAATCCATACAACAATTTTAGAGTGGGAACGGTCAAATTTATTTTTGTAATTTTATTTTTGGCAGCACTCTAATGTAGATATATAATTCAAGAACATTAATATTTGTTTGTAGCAAGCAATATATAATTTTGAACATATACATAGTAATTATATTACTTATTTGTGACCGTCTTAATTGAAATTATAAATTTTTACCAACAGATTTGTATATCAGGTCAGTTACTTGTGTATCAAAAGGCTATTTATCACTCAACACTACTAATTACTAATTATCAATAATATTCTTCTGCAAACAAACGAAATGGAACACAATCCAGCCTAAAGTCTAAACGGCTAAACCGATATTATTGATCATTAAAATGTAAATAGATATATATTTATATATAGGATATATTTATACCATGACAGGAAGTTATAAAATATGTAGGTAAAAAACTGTAAAATTGGTAACTTTAAAAATGTTGTTTTTAAATAATGATTGTATTTGTTACGAATCAACAGCATTATAATATAATATAAAATATAAAAAACAAACGTATTATCAATTAATTATAATATTTGCTAAACATAATAAATTAAATAATAATATATATTATACTTGAGTGCCCATTGAAAGAGACTGTGTATTATAAAGTATATTTATGCATACTATTTCTTTATTTATAGGTAAAATTAATGCACTCGTATTGTGAATAAATAAATAAAATAATAAAAGCAACAGCATTTTTATTTTATCTTTATGTAGTCACAAAAATAATTTGTTGCTATTTATATGTACATAGCTATTATGTTTATTGTAATCTGTTTATCATAGACAATTATACCTAACGGCCTTATACTGATGTATATTTATGCCATTATTCATAAAAAATTAAAGTAGACTTCAAATGTACTTTAAGAAAATTTTGTATGAAAATTTTGTCTAAAAGCGCACTTTAAACCTACTTTATTTTTTTTTTTTGCATACGGAAGTTATAAAATAACTCTTGCAATTTTGTATATAAAGCAAGCAAACAAACAAATTGAGATTCATATTTCTGATCTTGTACCGTTGCAATTTACATTTTTTTAATAAGAATTGAATTTTTGTAACACAATAAACATTTTGTAATTGAATTAAAAACGATTGGTTTTATTTTCGAAATAAATAAATTGTGTTTCACCGTGTGTTCGATTTTACGGGAATCATTCAATTTAAAATAAGTTTCGTTGGAAAAATACGTGTGTTTGATTTCACGTCATACAGTAGTTTTTTCTAAAGTTCAGCATCATTGGTGTAAAAATTAAAATAAAATTATTCTTGAAATTTGAAATATCATTATATTAAAAGTCAAAAAAACGTGCCAAAAACATACAGTTTGCAAATTCAAACTAAAGGTGTAAAAAAGGATAAAATAATTTTTGTGGTACTTTTTTTCTCTGTTATTTTAAGACAACGAAATTTGTGTTGTAACTGTATGTAATCGCAAAAATATGTATTTGAAAAGTAATTTCTTTATAATACGACCCTTTTATTACGGGTAAAAAGGGGAATTTTGAATTTGTTTTAAATAAATGAGAAACAGCCTTAAAATTTCAAATATAGATTACGATAACGATATATAGGTGACCTAACATTATATACTTGATCCAAAATTAAAGAGCCAAAAAAGCGACAAATTATATTTTTGGTACCTTTGGTATATTTTGTTCAAAATCGATAAAAAAAATATTTGTTGGCTTTCTAGATTAGCTCGTATATTAATTTGCAAATGGTACTTTTTTAGATATATTTTTAATTTTTTGTGCTGAAGGCACAAAATTTGTGTTGTTGCTTTCTGCAATCACAAAAAAACAATAAAGTACTTTTTTGATAGTCAACGTTGCATATATTAACATATAAGTACCACTCGATGATGTGTATTGATGAACTGAATACGAAATCTGGAAAAAGTCTTTTTTTAACAGAGAATCGTTTCCAAAAAAAAAAATTAAAAACCTCTCTTGAAAAATTTTACTCAAAAGAGTGATCCCAACTTCAAAATCTTACTGTTTTAGTATCCCCTGAGTCTTGCTGTCTTTCATATGAATATTGTACTTGGAGGTCGTACAAGAGAGAGTAGTTCTGGTATAATTTAGAATGGAGCAAACGATATATGCCTATTTGTTCTATTTGTTCCGTTCTTAGCGACACAAATCATACAGTCTGGCGGGAATCGAATCTCCAATTCCCAAACTGACAGACTAGTTACTTTTATAAACATTTCTGCAACTTTTATGCAGCTAATTTATCATTCTTAATCTAAGGATCAAGTTAAAACAAAAAAACTTAGGGTAATAAATATTTATTTTTTCAATTAATGTATAATGAATATCGACATTCAGATCAATATAAAAACCTCTTCGTCGATACAGTTCAAAAAGAAAAACTGTAGGGCAAGGGAACATTAAATCAATTTGCTCCAGTTGTATGCAAAATAAACAAATAAAATTATACGAATCTATTTACAATATGATTGAACAAAAAAGGTTGAGAAGCACTGCTCTAGAGAAAAGGAAACAGGAAACCGAAACAAAATTGGTACCTTTTCTGATTCGTTTGTCATAGCGGTGATTCTAGTTCTAACACTTTATATGAAAGGGCCATAAGATATTAAGACACTCTGTGATATGTTATGGAACTTAATCCTACGAATGTATAACAATGTATAACAAAATTTTTGCGTACTTTGACATGAAATATCTCCCAACGACTCTGTCATAAATTCAACTGTAAATTGTTATTAGTATAAAAATAATTTTAGAATATGGTATTGTTTTAATTTTTCTATTTAATATTATATTAATATTAGATATTTAAGTACACACATGCAATCATTTGGTTACTTTTATAGGACCATAATTTGCATAAACAAAATACATGTATTTAGATACAAATGCAATGCAATTTTTAGTTTCAAATGGAAATAAATAAACAAACCACTAGATACAATCGCACCGTGTGTTGTTCACCCTATGTAGATATTTGCATAAATATAAATAAATGGTTTGCATGCATGTATACCATCTGGTTAGTGATTCTTGTTTGTTTGTGTTATTGCAATTTTATTTAGTTGTTCTAATGCATGCTAAACAATTGTTAAGTTTTGAATATAGACGGGGAGAGACAGACAGCCAGTAACATTTAGTAAAATCAGATTAAGTTTTATGTGCACATACATACATACACACATAAGGGCGAAAATGCTTAACTTTGATGGTAATTTGCTTCTGGCAAATAATAAATGCTCTTTAAGTGAATAAGGTATTTAATTATTTATAAAGCAGAGTAGTAAACAGGAATTCAGAATGGCTTTTAGTCTTTGAATATACTTAATGCACAGGGAAAATTAATAAGATTCCTTAAATTGTTGCCATTCCTGATATTTACTTGCACCAATCGAAAACAAATCGTTTGCACGTTTAGATAAGAAAAAGTTTGCCACTTATTGTCAACCATAAACCTCTAACTACAACGTTGTAATTATTTAAGTATGTACAACTTTAGGTGTTATTGTTGGTTTTAATCAAACAAAAGCCCCATTTAATGCCGCTGATTAAATGATAATGAAAACTTAACTTTCCTTAACATTTAGTGATTTTCTCTACAACAATAATAAAATTATAGTGCAGAAGTTTTCGTGTCTAATTCACATAAACTTGCCAAAAGGTAAGTATGTACGAGTATGAGTATTTAGTCCCCTATATGCATGTATGTATAGTTGTATGTCAATAATAAAAATAAACGTAATGTGTTGGAATTTATAATAAAGATAACTACTTTCAAATCATGTACATTTAATGTCAACCATAAGTGAACATTTAAATTTTATATGCATTTTTATACAGAGTGACCTATAATAACTCATACATAAGTAGCAGAGTTAAGTGTTATAAAGAAGTATTTTTTTCCAGGCAATTTTGAAAAGAACTTCTTTCCTATTCATATTTAAGTTTTGTAATCTAGTGTAATCTCTATCTGTAGAATTTATACTCATATTAAGTGCTTTAAATTCGGAATAATATCATGTCTGACTAATCGGTATTAACTTTGAGACTACTGTAGATTCAAATAAAACTTTTGTATTGCTTTTTGTTTGCACCTTTTTCGAAATTCTGAAGTTTTTTTCAGTTTTTGCAAGATCATTTTTAATTTTTATTAATTTTAATATTAAATAATTGTACAACGAAATCAATCAATTTAAAATTCAACATTTAAATAAATTTAAATAATTTTTCTAAAACTCTCTTAAGGTAAGTTTAGACGATATGTTGAATCAGCATATATATGCTGACAGCCATATGATTAAAATTAGCAGCAAATTCCTATGTCATATGTTAGACGTTTACACGATATGTTGAAAGTAGCAAATGTTTTGATGTCAGCATATGTCAGCAAATGAAATGTCAACATATGAGTTAGCATACGATTTTTGTGTTTATACGATATGTTGAATTTTATGTGGTGCTACATATGCTGAGTCGTATAAACATTTGTTTGTGAAATTAGTCAGTTTGACAACATTTTTTAATTATTATTCAACTTCTGTAATTTATGTGTAATTTTTTTTTGAAATAAAATTTAATAATAAAAATATCAATAGAAAAAAAACATAAATGATGACGTGGGAGGAAATTGGTCTAGCTATTGCTTGTACAGTGCTGATTTTGGATGACGATGAAGTGGAATTAAAAGCAATAAGACGCAGAGTTTGGGAAAAGAAATGGGTAGAACGACGAGAGGAAGAAGGTTATTGTGTAAAATTATACAAGAAACTGGTATAAAGAAATAGAGCATATTTTATTGTAAAAAACAGCAATAATATAAATAATAAAATATTTATACAAAAAATCGAAGTAAATTCTATACTAAATATGCAAATAATGCACGAAAACATGTAAAACATTTATAATAATTTACCCCCTTATTCATAAACGATTATTAAATTTAACAAACGTTTATTAAACAAATTTTTATGTGCAAATATGTCTTAATAAACGCTTGTTAAATATAATAATCGTTTTTGAATAAGTGGGTTATAGTTTATTTCCAGAGACCTGTGTCGATTAATTTGAACAATGCCGCCGGCCATTATTTACATAAAAAAACTATCGGCGGCTGGGCTTAAAGGTCGTGATACACTATCCTACACAATCGTACGATTCATTCCCTGGAAAATTTTACCGATTTTTATCACACTCAAAAAAAAATCCCAACAAAGTATGTCATAGGTGCCACACTATTACACAAAAAAGATGCAAAAACATATGTTTTTGCTAATGTAAACAAACGCAGTTTTCTGCCATTTAAATTAATATTTGTGTTTAATTATTTTGTTGTTATATGTGAATATAATAAATTGTATAAACTATACAAACAATTAAAAAATGTTAAACGTCTGTCATTTAGAATCTAAAGTTTAGATTATAATTTGTGATTTAAATCAATGAAGCCGACATTGTTGTTTTTTTATCAGCTTTATTAGAAAATACAACTCTGATCGCATATGAATTTGCCATATGCTGAAAAGCTTGCATACGCTTTTCAACAAATAACATATCTGTCAACATACGCAGGAAATTTGTCAAACACTAATAATATGCTGTTTACACGATATGCTAAAATTACCAACATACGTTTGTTGATATTGTTAACAAACTGTTAGCAAATGTTGTTAAACATACGTATGCTAAAAAAATTTTGCGTTTACACGATATGTAAGCACTTGTCACAAATTTTTCAGCATAAATATGCTGATTCAACATATCGTCTATACTTAGCTTTATGTTTACGAATATTAATTTAATCTATGCAAAAATATATCACATCCATTCATGTTTGTGGCAGTTTTTTTAAATTTTTCAATGTTTACAATTTTTGGAGCTCTTATTTGAATTTACTCTGTTTCTCGGTAAATAATTACAAATAATCTACAAACTCTTTAAACTAACATTTTCAAACCCCCTTAAATTCGTTTTATTTTAAAAACATTAGATCACTAGAACACTTTAGAAAAGCGAGGAATTTTAAAGATTTATGTAAAACATTATAATCAGCTGCTAAGAACAACATTCTTTCATTAAAAATAATCTTTGACGTTTTACCTTAAACGAAATTATTCACTTTGTGAAATTAAATTAAAAAAATAAAATTTACTATTTACAGAAGTTGATTGAGAGCCAAAAAATTGCTTATGTAAAACCTCGTTTGCTCCACTTTCCATATCTCACTTGACGAAAAGAAATAGAATATTTTTTCAAGGTTCATTATTTTTTTTTCTCATTTGAAAATAATTAAAGGTGAGATTTAAAAATATTGTAGTATTTTAAGTATTATGGAAAGCCATAGTATAATTCAAATTGAGCCCTGAAAATCATATTGCTTAGCGTCAAAATATTTGTGGCAATTTTTATATTCATATGTTGCATTCTTTCTCAGAAACTATTTTGAAATCATGTAGTATGTGAAATTCTACATACATAATACGATTTTCGTTTTGAAAAGGTATTTATCAATTTTGTGTCATTTATTCTGCATAACTCTGTTTAATACAAAATAACGTTGTCCTATTTTTATTAGGGAAACACATGAACTTCCTAATCGCTGCAAACATAAACGAAATACTCAACATTCTTGGTTACACAAAGGTATTTTGTATTATCACATGCAACAGCTCAATCGACCCACCGCATTATTTATTCACTGGCACACCATTGGCAGCTATACATCCATAGACACATTGCTATTCTACCACAAACTGCAAAATTGTGGTTTTCAAATGAAATAGGCTGTAAACAAATCAAAATTAAATAAAATTGAAAACTGAAATTTAAAGACTTTATTCACCATAGTACATAGTAAGTAGTGCGAGTACGTTGTAGTTGATGTCTTTTAAAATACATGATGTCAATGGTGGAGCAATATAAATGAAATGTAACATGTTGCCCATAAATAATTCATGTATTATATATTTTCAAATAATAATGAATGTAAGTGACATACATTTAACCGCACACTTTGCAATGATGGGAATTTTGTGATTTTATTTGGTTCCCTTCCCACCTCAAAATAAGATTGTGTTGACATTTAAAATACTCAGTATGAGTTTTTGTTGAATTTAAAACTATGAGTACTTACCTTAATTAAACGCTTTTTAATTGCCCTCTTCTACAATTTCAATTTAATTTGTTTTATTTAAACTGCTGACTGCTGTTGCGGATGATGTAGACGTTGTTGTCTCTGAGTTGTAGATGTTGGTGACATTGGTGATGACAATGTTGCAATTAGTTTTATTCTTGTGTCTGATTTGTTTTAAGTCTATCAAACTCGACCCTTTATATTTTGTTTAGTTTAATAATTCTCGTGAAAAATGTTAATTTTTATTTGTAAGATTGTAGTTGATTTGTTTCACTTTTTGCTGGGGTTTGTTTTACAACAATTTTATTATTTCAATGTTGAACGATGATGGAGATTCTTTCACACAATATTAATTGAATTGTTTGACTTTAATTACGTGTTGTATAGTCTGGGGGACCATTATTACAATAATAATTGTTGATGATGTTGTCGGTCTAACTATTTCAAATACACACACACATGGTTAAATTAACGAAATTTATTAAGACAATTATTTGGAATGTAATGAATGAATGTAATTTGTAAATGTAAACAGAAAGCAGCATATTACAAATTTTAAATGTTTTGACCATGAAATAATATTATGATGTATTTTGTTACTTTTTTTTTATCACTTCCCAAAGGCTACAATTTAAGTGTTCTAAATACCAATTTTATATCTTGCACCTAAAAGTATGCCACACATATTTTTAACTGGCAATAACTTTTGGATTTGTGGAATTTTATGAACCACATATCACTTGTCTTTATTTCAGTTTATAACTTCGTACAGGACAAAGTAGACCAATTAAATAAATTATATAAGTATGAATTTGTAGTATCAGAATTAATATTACACAAAAATGTATTTTGCATTGATATGTGCATAAAAATATTAACAAAATAATAAAAGTTATTAATTTGTTGTCCTCATCCTCAGCTTAAGGAATTATGCTGAATTATTGTCATATATGGCAACTTTCCATTATATTGTCAACATTTTTCATAATTCGATCCATAAATCAGACAGAAGATCAAGTGGCACTAGTGGTTTCCTAAGTCCCCGTTTACAGAGGGAAACATTTGGAAAGAAAACATCTGGAATTCTCTTTTGTATTTTCCTTCGCGGTTATACAGGGAAACATTGTTGTCGAAAACATTCCAGTTTATATTTGTATTTTGACATTTGTCTAATTGCAGTGTTGTTTTTTTAATTTCTACTGTATTTGATTTGCTAATGTAAAGCTAGATTTACACGATTGAAATTTTCTTCAAAATTGCTCTTCAAAATGCTTCAAACTTGTGTAAAAAGCAAAATTTCTTAACAATTTGTTTATTTAATAACTATTAATAACTATTAAATTAATAAATTTTGAAGAATTTTTGCTGTTTACACGAGTTTGTAGCATTTTGAAGAGCAATTTTGAAGAAAATTTCAATCGTGAAAATCTAGCTTAAGTATATTTGATTTGTGAAATAAATAAATAAATTATAAATGATAAAATTTATAAAAAATATTTATTTTATTTTTTTTTTATTTTTATTCAAACAAAGTCAAATATAAAACTTAGAGAACAAAGCACGCCGAAAAGAATTAAAGCAAATGTCGAAAAACATAGCAAATGTAAACAATAATGAATGAAAGCACAAATCGTGCCTCCGACAACGGGAAACAAATTTCATATTCTCTTCCCCACCCGACCCTCTCTACCAAACAAAATGTGTCCCTTCCAAATGTTTCCCTGTGTAAACGGAGACTAACACAAAACAGCCATGTTGTGAAACGGCGTACATTTTATTTTAAAAATATCTCGGTTTTTCTTAACCGATTGGAAAATTGTAATGAAATGATCACAGTCAGTGCTTAGTTGTTTCTGAGTGTATAAATATTTACATATATTCGTTGTTGGAGGCAGGTCTAGTGTACGACTCATAGTGACCAACATTCCAATCCACGAAATTTAAAAAAAGTTTCATGCATCCGAATTCGAAAGATGTAATATAGAGGATATTTTTACGTTTTTATTTTTAAAAAAGTTCCTTATGTCTGCGGGTTTTTTAAAATGTGTTTTTTTTAATGTTTCTGAAAATAAAAATTGGCATTTAATTGGCGACCCTACTGAACTTTGAAGATACATACATTTCAGAGCGTTAACGCTGATACCGCATCCCTAAACAAAAGGGGTAACGTTATGTCAAAACAATAAAAGCAGGGTTATCAAACATATAAATAAAACGACCCTGTTTATTGTTACAGCTGGACATGTTGTTTTATTTTTATTTTTTTGTTTTTTTTTTTCTTTTGCAACTAACTTCACTGTTAAACGCCTTGTCAAAATCGGATTTTCCAATAGCAAATCGTTGCCGCCGCGTTGTTTCTGTATGCTCCATACAAAATGTATGAGCATGAGAAATTTTAACAGTTAAAAAATGCTTGCCGCCAGTATTTAGGGATGGCTCTAAGATATCACATGGTAAAAAACGGCAGGGCGGTCACTATTAAGAAAAAACTACATTTTTAGAAAACTATTTGCACAAACTCGGTAACACCTGAGCATTGACTGTGTAAGATTTTATTAAGATGTCTCTAATCTTTTTGAAAACGGTCTTAGCATAGAATGCAAATGTATTTTTTATTAGCATGTCTAATAATTAAATTTACTGTCAGGATTATGTACAAACATTTCAGTATTTTAAAAAACCAATACATATTTCCTATGCTTTATATTTACATACATATGTATATGCAAATATACTCGTATTAAAGTTTTTGTTCAGTAGTTTTATTCATCCTTTGTAAAATACAAATTAATTTAATTTAATCAAATTATTTTTTTAGTTTCCTGTTTTTTTTCTCAATATAAATTAATATTATTTTCACTGAAATTAATGTGTACACTTAATTTTTTTATCAGTTTTTTGTTTTATTTCAATGTGTGTAAGTGTGCGAGTTTAGCTTCATTGACATAACAATGTTAGTTTCCGGTCATTTACTCGTACATCCGTTTTATATTAATACTGGTCGAAATGAATGACACAGTATCCTAGATTTTATACAACATGATTGTGTTTGTGTGTGTTTGGACTGCTTTCTTAATTTTGTTGTTGATGTTGGCTGTTAGTTTTTATTGAGTTTCAACTACAGACTCAAAGGAACGTCTATTTTTAGTTATTTTTGTAGCCCAAGAAAAGAGAGCAAGATGGAAATAGTCAAGACTAAAAGTATTTTTTTCTTGTGTTTCTTTCTCAGACAAGTAGATTTAATTTATTTTTATTTTTTGCTTCAAAAGAGAAGAAATAAATAATAACAATAATATGGTATTGTTTATATAATTAAGTGGATGCTGGTGGCTGTTTTATTTTTGTTTTTATAGGGAAGCAGAGAGTACGACAAAAGAGAAGTTGTTTAAACCGTAACCTGCTTTTTATTTTTAGCAATTATTCTTAAATAAAAACATGTTTAAAGAGGAAAAAAGTACTCGTCTGTTTTTTATTTGAGTTCGTTTTTATATTCGTTTCTTAGGTTGTTTCTTTCCCAATTGTCTATAGTTCCTTTTACTCTATTAAATTGTGGTGGTAGGGTACGAGTATTCGCAGGATAAGGCCCAAAAGGAAATGCAGAAAAAGCAACTATAAAATATCTCTTTTTCAGATTTGTTTTATTTTCATAAAATTTATTTTTGTTAAGCTCTTTTTTCTTGCATGTCGTTCTGGTTGTAGTTGTTGTATGAACATTTTCTCTCTGTGTTTTTTGTTAAATGTGGACCTTTTCCATTAATGTTGCTTTAGCTGTACTATTCTTAGTTTTCAGTGTGTTTTTTTTTTTATCTATTTTCTTTTTGCATCTGTATTCTGATTTCTAGGCTGTGACTCTTTCAGGTTTATGCTTTATTATGATTTTTAAAACGAAAATTTATGTATGCATGTGTAATTTATATTGTGCTTGATTCGTAAGTCCTTGCAAGGAAAATTAATTTTAATATTAATCAAAATGAAATACAGGTGCAAGTAGCACCCATTAGCAACATTACTTTCAATTGATTAATTACAAATATTGACTTTCCTAGATAAATCTGAAATTTTTTTCATTAGTGACTTTGAATGAACTGAATCTTACTTTTGCTTCCATCGAATTTTTGATATAAACGCATATATTTAAACGAACATATTTACATATTGAAATGACACTGCCAAAATTATTGCCAGATTTATTTAGAATAAAATATACGTGCTCATATCTACAGGAAACATTGAATTATTCAATTTGGCCGATTTTTGTCAATCTGAGTGATCAAAGTTTGTTAATATTAACATATTAACAAAAGGAATTGGTTAAAATGTTTCCCTAATGTCATTAGGTGTTTATACAAGAGGGCCCTGCGAAGAATAATAAATAAATATCGCTACATAATTATTCTTTGTTTGATAAGAAATATGCATGAAAAAAATATTTGGCACTAAAATATATAAAATTCATTTTTATTGCAAATCTAATTATAAATATACAAACACAATTAACGATGAGAGTTTTTTTGTTTTTTGTTAATTTTATATTTATGAAATACTAGCGAACCCCCCCCCTGCACACTTCGTAGTGCAAAAAAGAAAATAAAAAAATCAATTCGAATTAATTTAAATCAGTGATAAATTGCTTTTATTGTAATGCTCTATGGTAAACAACATTTGTTGTTTTTCCATTTTCGGTGTAAATATACAAAACCGATGGTTTGCCAATGTGCGAACAGGCTAAATACAACTGTCCAAGTGAGAAAACTGGATACTCTAAATTCCCACAACATATTCCTAAGGATTGGCCTTGCGCCTTATTAACGGTAACCGCAAACGCAAGGCGAACAGGAAACTGAAGTCGTTTAAATTCAAATGGCATAACAGACGGAATCATTGGGATGCGTGGAATGAATACATATTGGCCTTTGCATTTTCCAGTTAAAATAGTAGATTCAATTACATAGGATAGGATAGGATAGGATAGGATAGGATAGGATAGGATAGGATAGGATAGGATAGGATAGGATAGGATAGGATAGGATAGGATAGGATAGGATAGGATAGGATAGGATAGGATAGGATAGGATAGGATAGGATAGGATAGGATAGGATAGGATAGGATAGGATAGGATAGGATAGGATAGGATAGGATAGGATAGGATAGGATAGGATAGGATAGGATAGGATAGGATAGGATAGGATAGGATAGGATACGATAGGAAGGATAGTGCATTAAGTGCACTTCCACTCGGAGACCCTGTGGTCCATTGTGGTTCAATTACATAAGCCATCAACCTTTTAATAGCAAGTCTTGTACCATTACACAAACGTTATTATTGCGAAGCATAATAACGGTGGCTCCAACTTTCAATTGGAGACTATTCGGTGATAATCCTGGTAAGTCCAACGAATTTAAAAATTCTGTTGGATAATTCACAACATCTTCTTCATTGGTAGAATCTTTTGTTGTATAGCCATGTTTAATTCAGTAACATCTTTGTTGTTAGCCGCTTAAATTGATCTGTCTCTCAACCATGCATGGCATGTATATTGTTGATCTGCCCTGTCGGATTTTTGTGAGCTAACTCAAAATAAAGTTAACTTATTGCTAGCTCATTTACAACTGACTTCTAAAGTAACTCAAAAATGATACAGAAATAAACTATTTGTATTTTAAAACATTTGACTTCTTCTCGATAAGTATTAAACTAATCATTGGCTCACTCAAAGCTGGTGCAGAATTAAACAATCGTTAAAGAGAGTAAAATGCAAAGAACAAAAGAAGAAAAAACCAAGTTCTTACTTTTTTTCTTCATGATCGTAACAGTTAAAACTGTAAATACATATTTGTTTTGTTTTCATTTTTATTCAGTTTATCTAGTAATTTGAGGCGGAAGGATGTGACAAGTTTTATAAAACTAAAACAATTTAATTTAAAACAATTTACATCTTTTTAAGAAAAATAGAAAATAATAATAAAAATTTAATATGAATTTGAATAACTTTTAATTTTAAATATTTTTTTAACCTAATCATTAGTTAGTTAGTTTATAGCTAACTTATAGTGCCCCATAGCTGAAACTTATGCAGAGTGAGTGAGTACTGACTCATTCTGATGACAACGCGTAGAAAAACTGAATAGCGTTTTACATGGAAAATGAGTTAGTTTTTGAGCCACTTGTGACTTATTTTGTATTGACCATGAGTTAGTTTGAAGTTAACTCAAAGTCCGACAGGTTACATACCCTGTATCCTCTTTTGACTGTTTGTGTACCGACAGCTGTCGATCTAGGAATGATGGGTAATGTTTGCCTAAAATCGCCTGACAATAAAATCAACGCACCACCAAACAACTCTGAATTATCTCGGAGACCTTTCATTGTTCTTTCCGAAGCTTCAACAGATTTCTTATTCGCTATAGTGCATTCATCCCAAATAATGATGCCGCAACGTTTCAACAAAGTGGCTGCAATGCCAGAAGACGTCTGGTAGCGTATCGGTGCCAACATCAATAAAGTTAAGAACCTTTTTCCGGTGCCTCCGGGTGCATATTGTTGTTCACGTTGCAGTTTTAATTCAAAAATGTCATGCATTGCACGATTAGGCGATGGCATTACCAATTGGTTCGACTAAAATTGAATTGTACAGAGACCGTATTGACGTCTTCCTTTCATATAAACTTTTCAGAAACAAAATCGATTCCAGAGAACATCAATTACTAAATAAATAGATTTATTAAAGTGTAGACAAATACACAAGCAATTATCATGCACATATACTGATTTATTTTGAATATAAACAACCCAGTTAACAATTAATATATTTAAGAATAATTCATTAATTTTTTTATATTTGTGTTATTGTTTGAATGCAATAATATTGAAAGAAATTGCCGTATTAAAAGTGAACAAAGACATATGTTGTGCATATCTTTCTAATCGAAAGGTTAAGTCTCTGCAAATGAATTGTTATTTAAAGTAAATATATAAATTGTGTACGAGTATGTAGTTTTTTATTATTATTATTATTTTATTAGCTTATAATTACAAATTATAAGATAATATAAGGATAAGAGCAATAGCTACTAAGGGAGTATGTAGTTTTCTAATGCTACAATTGAACATATTTATAATAAAAATAAATGAGAATAAATGTATTAAAGAACCTTAGTTGTCTGTTCTTCATATAGAATGGTAAACATTTTTGTAACATTTTAGTATCAAAATACAATACTTGAGAATTACGCTTGTAAAATGTGTGAAATAAATGTTTCAAATTTTATATATATGTATTTGAAATACTTATACTGTATTTGAATAACAAACTCCAGGCAAATATATAACTTTGAATTTTGAAATTTAAACATCGTTACAATTATTATGAGTTTATCGTTATAATTGAAATATACGAGTACCTCAATATATACACACCAGTGTACAATCGGTAGATATATGAAAAGTAACTCAAATTTTTAGATAATTCTACAGAATAGAAGTAATTCTATATATAAAAAATGAAAACAGAAATGCAGAAAAAGTCGAAGTCGACAAATTTGATGTTATTTTAAACAAATTCATTAACAACTTCTCAAAATCTAACAATTTTGTAAAAATGCGAATATGATTGTCAATGCTTATTTTCTTTACTACTATTGGATATTGTTGATACATGCATTTTTAGAGTTTTCTTATAAAGTATATACACTTTTTGTGGATTAAGGATTTGCAATGTGTCATTTCAAAAAAATTCGCTATACATTTTCTTATACTGCAGAAGTAGATGTGGTAATTTTTTTTAATTTCTTGATATCGCCAACTTTCAGACTCTCATGAACTATTTTAAAATACAAATCTTACTTTATTATTCGTTATTTTAAGTTCAGCTTACATGAAAATTTAAAATGTCAATTGTCTAGTTGGCCAAATATGTAAATTTTATGTTTTTAACAGTTAATAAATAACTTTAGAAGCCATAATTTTTCACACCTTCGACTTTTTGTTTGATTGTTTGTTAAGACTTAAATATCAAAATTCTGTGTTTTTAATCAGATTTAGCTCAAATTTTATTAGTATTTTAAATATTGTATGAAAGACAAGTTTACACAGAACATAATTTGTTGTCACAATTGATTACAAATTTTATCTCTTTATAGATTCTTGCATTATTATTATTTTTATTTACAGAGTTTGGTCAATTATCATAAGACCATTGTTTGAAATTTAACAATTTATAGAAGTAACAACTGATTTAAATTACCCTATGGCTCCATATTTCCCTCATTTACTAAAAGTTAAGAAAAATATAGGTAAAATGATTTCTATAAGAGTTTTATTGATACTCAACTATTGTTGAAGGTTGATTTTTAGATTTTCAATAGTTGCGGTTCTATATTTTGGTCGTGAGAGAGTAACACATACGAAAAGAGCTCTTTCCACTTAGAATTCCATAAGGATCAAGAAAACATATATTTCTCAATATTGCATACGGAATAGTAAACTTATATGTATAAACTCTCATTCAGCATTTTGGATGTTTGCATGATTTACACATTCTGATAGAGTCCTAACTTAATTTTACTAAAACAGTTGTTCTAATAAAAACTTTTTAAGGAACTCAGGAACTTGCAGTTAATTCTTTTAATGTAATCACTGTTACTATTATGAGTTTGATTTAATAATAATTTAATACATTTCATGCTTTAAAATTTGTATAATTCTTATAAATGTTTTATCTATTTAATTAAATTTAGCACATACACAATAATTGTTTCCACTTGTATTAGAAATGATTGCAAAATTACTAAATAAAACATTTACTTTTTGATTTTTATTTGAGATTTTGTTGAGATTTCTTGACAGTACAATTAATTTCTTTGTTTATTTTACATTATTTTAAGTCATTTCAATTGGACAAAATTAAAAAGATTTTTTTTTGTGTCGTTATAACTGTTAACGTCTTGTCCTAACGAGCTTACAATGCGTAATAAATTTCACAGCAGCAGCCTTTTTTGAAGTTTACAACCAACAACAAAAAAACTAAAGCAATAAAAACAAAAACAGCAGCAACATCGTTGACGAAATTGATAACAACGATGAGTAGAAAACCCAACAGGATTTTATGGCTTGGAATCTCTGTAAAGTATACTTTACTAAAAAACACATCGAGAAAAAGAACAATAACTTTTAACACTAGCACATACTCGCACATTTCTATACACAACCACTGTTAGAGCACATACGCAAACACATACACACGATTACTTGCTCGTATTACTTCCCTGCCAACATTTTCTATTGCGGAAGTGACTCAGAAGTGACGCTAAGAAGTTGAAACTCATCTTCTGCGATACCATTTTCTGATCGTAGAAGCGTCTTCCGTATTGAGAAGTTGTACCCCCCGGAAGTAACTTCCAGAAGTCACTTCAGCGTAACTTCAAGAAGTCACTTCAGCGTAACTTCCAAAAGTTATTTTATTCGCCTCTCTTTTGCTTTTGATTTTTGTTTGCCTTTACAGATAATAAATACACTCATATTGACTATGGGATAACAAATATGTAAAAACTACAACAATAACAAATCGAAACCACACTTTACCGCTGACCGACCACAGCAAATGACAAAATAAAACTAATTTCGATGATGCCGAAAACTTCTTTTTTGCATTCTTTTCATTTCTTTTATAACGGGACATGTCATTTTCGGCTGGTGTTGTAAACAACAAACAATCTTCCAAACGTCGTCTGGATGATTAAAAGACGACTGCAATGTAAATTGTTATTGTTATCTTCCAATTAACGTCTGGAAGTGAGTAAGACGTAACGCCTTTGACGATGGACGATGAAAGAAACTTCCAATTGCTGGCAGGGTTGTTGTTGTTAATTTGTGTGTGTGTATGAGTTTCCTCTTTTAGAACACGATTCCCATTTATTTTTTACTCGTTTCCTTTTATATACCATTTATTTTTATTCCCGTTTTTATTTTGTTGTTGTTTTTTTACATTTCAGTCATTTTGTTTTATAACTGTGTTGCTCTCTGATTGTATTTCACTCTCCACTTTTACTCTCTCTTGATTTTTAGTTTTTTAAAATAGTTATGCTCACGTATTTGTTTTACATACATTATATTATATATTTTTTGCTACAAGTATTGGTGTTATTTTTATGTTAAACAGGATCAGGGTGTGGTGAGTACATGTATTCATTAAAACTTATATGTACCATCAAAAAATACCAAAAAAAAGCTTTAGATTTCTTTTTTACTTAGAAAATTTTCTTGTTATAAGCATTTACTTTGGTATACTACCTTTTTTCTAGCTTCTTGCAAATAGATGTTAACAAAAGGATGTGATTTTTGTATGTATTTTTTCTTGTCTGAATTTTTTCTCAAGCAAATGATTGAAAAATTATTTCGATCAACTATTAATGATTTTCATTTCTATGTGTAGGTACTTTTTTTCATTAATTTATTAAATAATGTTGTAATGAATAAAAATTATTCCTTAGTTGAAAAATTAGTTTTTGTTCACTATAAGAATTTTTTTCTTTTGCACAAACTTTTAACACTTAAACACTTGAGCCGTTTGATTAACAACCGTACACGTCAACTGTCTCCACCTGACTGAAAATCAATGTGCAGCATATAAGATTATTTGGTTCTTTGCTCACAGCATCCAAATACTAAAAAAAGCATTAACAAATAAGTGCAAAAAGTTTTCTATTAGTACTAAGTTTCCAATTACTCTCTTTCTCTTAGTGGCAAATACCGTTACACGCAGTTACACACTTACACACACTTAAAGAATCCTTTTTATTGTTTATATTAAAAGCTTTATTTGTTTTGAACCCATTTATGCATTGTACTCTATTTATATTTCTCATTCTCATTCTGTTTGTTATTGAACACATTTCTATTTCTCATGCTCTTTTGTATTTTATATTTTTTATAAATTATTCGTTACAAAAACACATTAAACATGCATTTTTTGCTTAATATTTATTGAAAATTTAAAATTTAAATGCAAATTTTGTTTTGTTGATTTGGTTTCTCTTACTGCGCCTTCTCTTCTCTTTCGAAATGAATGAATTGAAAAGCTTTCATTGTTTCTGTTGTTTTTATTTCTCTATAAATATACTAATGCATTTATTGGAGTGTGTACGTCTGTCGAGCAGCTACTGTTTCTACATGGTTCCCATCTCATAATTAATTATGACGTTACATTGTCATTATATGTACGAGTATGTATGTATATTCTCAATTATCATTTAATTAGCTTAGCATTTAATAAAATACATACATACGTGAAAATGTTAAGCTTTTTTACTTTCTAATGTTGTACCTACATACATATGTTAACTCACTTTAACAAAAATACATTTCACCTATGTATGTATGTATACACACTTGTTTAAATGTATGTATTTGTTTGTATGTGGAAATATATTTAAAAACAATTGCAGCTAATTATTATGCGTAAGTGTGTGTTTTCACATTTATATTCATTCATTTTTAATAGAAAAAATTTCCATTTCATGTTTAAATAATTAACAGGCTCTTTAAAATAAACTGAATGAATGAGTAAAGGTTATTTTTGCATGTCTATGTTATAAATCTTTAGCTTTTTTAAGGTCAATAGAGCAACTTGCGTCATTTGAGACGAATCTTCAACATACAATGAAGCATTAACTATTTAAGGAAAGTTAATTGAAAGTGGTATATGTATGAGCTTTATTTATTTTCATTTAATTTTATTTAACTAAAAAATTAAAATACATTTATATATGTACATATGAGTATATTAATTATTTAACTTTCGTTTTACTAAAGAATCTAATTAAGAATTTTCGGCAAAAACTTGAATAAAAACAATAAAGAACAATGTACGTGTAAGCATTAAAAAGGACCTGGTGTTAATTATAGTAGGATCTTGAATTTAGCGTAAATATTTATGTTTTCATTAATATTTGCTGAGTTGTATCTGCGTATTGTCATTTATCAGTATTGGACTAATTCTGAGAGAATCTAGAGCCAGTTATGAACTGATCTTCACGATAGTATATAATGGTATCTCTTTTGAGATTAAACTAGCATTTAATAACAATAAAACGAAAAAAAATCACTAATAAAACTGTCAAAATATGACCACTTGAACATTAAAGTAAACTATAAAATTTAACTAATAAACAATTCAATCTACAATTTTAACTCTAATATTATTTTAAAATGGTATAAATAAGATTTGAATGTTAAGTCCTCTTCTATGTTTGTGCAAATTTTTAAGGTAGCCACTCATTTAATTAAGGAGTTATGAATAATTATACATATTTAATTCATAAAAAATCACATAAAAACTCTATTGTAAACAAAACACAAAACGACAGAGACTGGGTATATATTTAAGAAAAATGTTAAAGAATACTTATTTGACAACCTGGAAATGCTTCTATTGTAACAATATTCCTTTTTTAATTTAATTCTAACTATGTATATATTTTGCAAATACTTACAAATTTAATGATTTGATAAGTTTTTAAACCATTTGCCAACTGGCCTCAAAAATATCCCTATGGACGCTGAGGCAATCATTTTTTTTTGTAATAATTAAATTTCTAAATATGTTAATGAATAAATAAAAAAAAATTCAAGGAAATTACTATATTACTTTTAACCCACTGCACAGTGGTTCAGTAGTACGACATAGTGGTCAAATGACGATGTTCGATTTTTTTCATCGTTAGTTCGCTCTAATACTCACAATTAATGGTAATACTAAAACATGCAAAAATATTTGCAATCAGTTATTTTTTACATTTACTTTTGTGCATCGGAAGTGAACAAATCAAAGCAACTTTCTTTATATTTTTCAGCAGTTTAACATGTGTTTAAGTAAACCCATTAATGATATTGCTAGATATCAGTTTGGGTTATCTCCTCTGCATTCATGGATAAGATTTTAAAAAATGACAGCCTCGTTCAACAGATGAAAAGGAGATTCTTGCACAGAAAAAACTATATGTTCAGCGGCACTTTAGGACTCGATTAGGTTTAATTGTCGACAAAGCTCAAAATGGCGGAAGTGGTACATCCAATGATGGAAACACTGTAAGAACTTTTTTTGAATTCAGATATATCAGCTGAAATAACTGGCTTAGATCAAGCAGTTATTGATCGGTGTCATCATCTTTGCAATGTCTTTCGTCGCGATATGAAATTAATTTGCCTTTATTTGATGAAAAAATATTATGCTCGAAAGCCAAGTCGAACGAAGAAGTTTGCGTCTCACAAGGATAATCCAATGATTAATTTTAATTTGTTTTGGCGTTCGTTCAAAATTAAGAAAATGATTCCTAATATAGGCCAGTTACACATTTAATCATCACATTTTTAATCATCGTTTCACCTAAAATAAATCTCTTAACGACTCTAACCACTTGACCAAAAAAAACTTATCTCACTAATTTAAATAATGTTTTTGTAGTCTGCATGTCTGTGCTGAATACAAAGTTTTGCCAAGTGTCCCACTTAAATATCTTAATAACAATTTTTAGTTACATTTTTTTGTCTTCACCAAGGATGTATACAAAAATTATATTAAAGCTGCAATATAAATACAATACTACTGTAAATATTTATCCAGATATTTACAAATCCTTTTAAGTACTTTATGTTTATTTTATCATCTCGTTTTACTTTGTTTTTGTGCCATTTTTTGTTTCGTTTTTACTACTTAAATGTTATTTAATACCAACAAATACTACATACTATTTATATTAGAAACCAAACCAAACAAATGCCAACCGACCATAGAACACCAATACACACACACACAGGCTAACTGTTTGACCATGTCCTTTAACCAGCGGCAAATGATCATAAATATTCGTATAAAAAAGAATATTAAAAATACATACTTACCGCATATTTAGAACAAAGTTGGGGCAGAAAATGTGCGTGTTTATTTTTCTTTGTTGAGAGAAAGTCAAATTAGAATGGTCTGGCTAGAAGTAATAAAATGAAAACGGGAAAAATCGCTAACCACAATCCCGTTTACTTGACAAAGTGGAATCCTGTTGTATTCAAGTACACACGTATCTCTCAAGAAGGAGCAGAAGACAAGAAATGATGAGTGGCTAAGTAACCTACTGAGCAACAATTAATTTTCAAAATCTCCAATACAATATTCACACACACACACACACACACACAAGTACTTGTACATTCTGAGAAATTGGAATGCATACAAACAGCCAGACATAATAACAATAAAATAAATGATGAACAAAACCAAAACAACAGATAAAACTTCAAGGCATCTTAATGAGACCAACACTAACTTAAACTTACAATACTTAATTATTCTATTTATAATGAAATAACTCTATTAACACTCTTCCTTGACGTTACTATAATTCCTATTTGCATTATATACAGATTCCTTATTGATAACTGAGTCGATTTACCGTTGACTGTCTGTTTGCTGCCCTATAAACAAACAACGTACATACATATTTATGGAATCTTTTTACATAGATAACTAAACCGATTTATTAATGACTGTCTGTTGGTTGAAATAGGATTTCCAAATTTATCAAACAAATTCATTAGAATTTATATTCAAATCGACATTCTGATTGAGTATATTCTTAAAAATGCCGGTGTAATTATACAATTCAACACAAATAGGTTAATTGGTCTTTGTTTTTATGTTTTTGCTATCTTATATTTTTATAACGCTTTCAACATTTGGGTAAAGAACTCTCTCTATAGCTTATCCTGGTATACATTTTGAATTTTAAATGTCTCAATGATGGTCACATTTAGCACAAAACGTATACAACATATTTGGCATCAATAAAATACCAAATACGCTATTGCTCCAACGTCAAAGTAATGTTATTAAATCATTTTCGTAGATTCAAGAGAAATTCTACGCATTCATTAACGATGGATGGGTGGAGTATATTTACTAAGAGTTATGGCTTTGTTGGGGGTGGCAAGAATTGTGGCAAAAATAATAATGGTTGTACGAGTATGTATCTATGTAGTTAAAGAACATTATTTAAATTTTATGAGAATTTGAGTATCTTCACATGAAATGATGGCAGACCAAAAATAAAATAGATACTTGAAAAACACGAGCTCCATTTTATTTGCTAGTAAAGGAGATGAGTGAAGCAAATAAAAAAATAAGATTAAAAGGAATTTCCTTTCAAAATCTTTTTAGATTTATTTTATATTTCTTGGCCTTTTGTTATGGCTTAAATGATTCTCTATCGATTAAATGTTTCTTCATGTATTTTATGCTTTTTGGGTCACTGTTTTGTAATTGTTTATAATTTACGTTGTTGTTATTTGTCCGTCGTAGACGACTTTTTTCTTTTCTTTTCTTTTTTGGGAAATTTGAGAATATTAATGAAATGTTAGTAAAATCATCATCATCGTTGTCATAAAACATTTTATACTCATAATTATATGTATTTGGGTCTGGGTATGGGTGTGTGCGTGTGAGAGAGTATAAAAAGATTTAATACTATTGTTGGTTACTATTGTTTGTTAAAGAAAAAGGTCAATAACATTACGAGTATATGTACTCAGATACACCCACATACAAAATGCCATACCTATGTATATAAATATGTACATATGTATGTACATTGCAGAAACAATATAATCTAAAGGTGAAAGTGTTGTTAGCGCGGAACGATGTCAAAATATTTTAAGGAATTTATTTACTGAACAAAATACATAGTTAGACAAAGGATTTAATCTGTGAATGTATAACGGATTGTTGAAACAAAAACAAAACCTGATTCTAACCAAACTGGAAAACACTTTATTTACAACCCATTTTTTAAGTTTATCCTAAATACCCTTGAAAAATAAAATTATCCTTTTTATCAGAGTAAATTATTTATGGCGTGTGGATAACCTGGATTTAAAATTAAGTTTCTCGTTTTTATGATTAATCGTGACACTTTAATGGATTAACAAGAAGGTCATTAAACCTTTTTGGAATGACAGTAATAATAAATGTTGCTAAATTTTCCTATGTAAGTTAGGTCTTGTCAAAATAAATATTAACTGCCGTATTCATAAAAAATAAAGTAGTTTTGAAGTGTGCTTTTAGACAAAATTTTCTTAAAGTACATTTGAAGTCTACTTTAATTTTTTATGAATAAGGGCATAAATATATAATTATAAGTACTTATTCAAGAGTTTATAAAAGAAAAAAATCGATTAAACGAACAATTAGCAACATATGCCTAAGTGAAGCTGAAATTAATAAAGGGGGATTTAAAGATATTGTAAATTTGTTTGCTTCTGAATCAACTTACATATGTACTACTGCCACCCAGTAAGAAATATGCTTCAAAAGGAGCAGGTTTTATGTATGAATTCATACCTCAAACCGCTTCAAACTTGCTGATGGGATGCATGATTTTTGTATGAGCTGTTCCCGGTTTGGAGGACTACTTTCCGCTGGCAATAAGCGCTTCTTTTAACCGAATCAAACATGCAAATAAAGCACTTTCCTAAAGTGTTTTTTTTTTTTTAATTTTATCTGCATGTTTTTGCTTAAGAAAAATTCATAGTAACTGAGACGCGCGATATTCGTTTTGTAATTGACTTTCGTTGTCATACGAAAATCTGTAGGCTATAATTCCATTTTTGTTTTTTCGCTTTAAAACCTTCTTCGTTGTCAGTACTAAAAAGGCATGTGCCAAATATTGAATAATCCTATTCTTGATTTAAAAAATAATTTTTTTGATAGATATCCCACTTGCATCGCATTAAGCGATTATAAAGGCCTTAAAGTAAATTGTATAAGCATTCTTTTGAGAGAAAAAAGGGCCCAAATTGAAAAAAAATTAAAAAACAGATATTAAAAAAAAAAAATTAAAAAAAAAATTTTTTAAAATTAAAAAAAAATATTTTTGAAATGGTTGAAGAAAGAGCTATCTACAGTTCTTTGGACAAGCTTTTGCTAGGACCAATAGGTATAAAAATACACTAATTTTAGAAAAACCCTGTATGACAAAAATTTACCAAAATGTCCAACTTTGACCCTCCCTAACTCCACCAGTTCTTGACTGATAGAGCTGAAAATTTGTCTCTGGCCTACTATCCAATAGTACTAACTGTGGTGCAAATCGGAAGACATCAATTTTTAAAATTGGGTCACTTGACGTGAAATTCACCATATGTATTTTATTTGTAAGCAGTTACTGCTTCAAAAGAGCGCTTTTATTGAAGCGCTCGATTATGCGCTTTTTCTCGTAAGTGCTTCAAAAAACACGATTTTTTTTTACTGGGTATCTACATATCAATACGATATAAATTACTTGTCAGAAACTATCATATAAAGACATTAATGTCCATTGGTCATTGTTACCATGGTTTTGCTTTTTCTATCAACAATATTTTCCAAAACTTGCATATTTGTTTATTTTAATTTTGAAGCTATTTTTGGTAATTTTTGCTATTAATGGCTAAATTCACAGTCTTTAGTTAGTTATGAGTCGATTGGCAACTTTACCGAGGACCTTCGACGAGCTGTGCATCACGCTTCCACTTATCACGTTGAATGTAGAAATAGGACAAACAGAACTTATTTCTCTGAACTCGAACATCTCCTATCAGAAAAAAGAAGAATGAGAAGAGAGTGGCAAATTCACAGGTCTCCTGAACTGAAAGCTAGGCTACGGGAATGCAGAGATATACTAAGAAATTTCTTAGAAACCCAAAGAATGGCTTCACTTAAATCTTACTTGGAGGGTCTTGATAGTACCCCACAATCTGACTATTCGTTATGGAAGGCGGCACGAGGTTTAAAAAGACCAGTTAGAGGAAAGCCTCCTCTGCGAAATCCGACTGGTGACTGGGCTAGAAATGATTCCGAGAAGGGGACTTTATTTGTTAATCATTTGAGAAAAGTGTTTACTATAAACAACTCAAATAATGCATCTGATTTGCCTCCACTCGTTATTAGACCTCCTGTACCTCTAAGACTAAACTTTCGTGATGTCCAAAACGCTATTGGTACTCTGAACCTTAGAAAGGCTCCAGGTATGGATAAAATCAGCAATAAAATGCTTGTGGAGTTACCTCGTGTAGCAAGAAGAATTATCCTCTTTATCTTCAACGCTATTTTACGCCTAGAATACTATCCTGCAGATTGGAAGGTGTCTATGATCACTATGATTCCTAAGCCAGGGAAGGACCACACCAAAGTGGAGTCATATAGGCCCATTAGTCTACTGTCGACAATTTAAAAACTGTTTGAAAAATTGTTAATGACTAAGTTGACTCCAATTCTGAATGACACTGAATGTATTCCTATCATCATCAATTCGGGTTCAGAGCTAAACACAGCACCATCGAACAAACACACAGATTGGTAAACGTGATAAGAGGGTCGTTTGAAGACAAAAAATACTGCTCCGCCCTTTTCATTGATGTATCGCCAGCGTTCGACAAAGTTTGGCATGACGGTTTAATGCACAAAATAAAATTAACTCTGCCTGCTAACACCCATAAACTCATGGAAAGTTATTTATACGGTCGCAAATTTAAAATCAAAGAAGGTGATTTTTTAAGTACCGCTCAGCCAATTGAATCAGGTGTGCCACAAGGTAGCATACTGGGTCCTACTTTATATTTGATTTATGCCTCCGACATGCCGTCAGACCCCCAAAATCCATACGCCAACTTTGGTAGACGATACAGCCTTTATCAGCGTCCATAAGGACCACCAAGTTGCATCACAGAATTTGCAGAATTATGTTTATAAACTAGAGAAGTGGCTAGAGCTTTGGAAAATCAGGGTTAACGAACAAAAATGTATTCATATAACTTTCACATTGCGAAAAGATACCTGCTCGTTCATCAGAATAAATAATCAAATTATCCCGCAACACAATGAAGTCAAATACCTCGGCATTCACCTCGACCGCCGTTTAACTTGGAAGTCTCATATTGAAGCGAAACTTACATAAATGAGATTAAAAGCAGTGCAATTTAATTGGCTAATCGGCAGAAACTCTACATTGAAATTGGATTGCAAACTTTTGTTGTACAATGCAATTCTAAAGCCAACCTGGTGTTATGGAATTCAATTATGGGGTACTGCCTCAGCATCAAACATTGAAAAAATTCAAAGGGGTCATAATAAAATTCTACGTATAATTACTGCAGCTCCATGGTATGTTAAAAATTCTCGAATCCACAAAGATCTAGGCGTGCCATTAGTAAAAGTCGAATTTACAAAATATGCGTCAAAGTATGTCAGCAAACTTGAACACCATCCAAACCCACTTGCAAGAGACATCCACAATCGGTTGAGAAGGAGGGATACCCTTGCTTTAACTCAAGCGCAAAATAGATGACTGGATCAGTTGATGTGAAATTTTTTAGTATCATAAAAATTTTTTTCTAGCACTGGCTGGGCTTATTATTTTCTGTTTAGTATTAAGATTTGAATACTTATTGTCAGTTCATATATGAAGATTCAAGAAATAATTAAAGGCAAAAAAAAAACAAAAAAAAAAAAAAAAAAAGTTAGCTAATGACAAAGGCCTAACTAATAATTCTTTCACTGCTTAGTTTGCCATCAGAATAACAAGTAATAGTTAAACAATAGTTAGTATTTTAGTTTACCAATGCTTAACTATTGACCGAGAATTCGGCCATAAATGTTTTGAAAAAAGTTTTGTTTTGAAATCGAAAAAAGCTGAATTTAGCCAATTCAGCTTTTTTGTTTAAAAATTATATAAATAACATTTGTTATTTCATATTTTGTTTATGTTACGCCTCTGGTTAAATGTCCTTCATTTAAAATAAGTTCAACTAAATTGTGTTGTAGTTTTATGCAATCAGAAAAATATGTATTTGAGAAGTAATTTCTACATAATACGATGCTGAGAGGGTAAAATGGGTAATATATATTAAAAATATATAACTTTTTTAATTAACATTTTTTAAATCCATAATTTTAAGGCGAAAGGATATTTTTCTATATTTTATGCTGTAGTCACAAAATTTTTGTTGTTGCACTTTACAATCACACAAAAATTTATTCGAAAAGTACTTTTGAGATAGTCAACATTCTAGAGTTTTACTATAAGTGCTTAAGATATATAACATATATCGCTGGCTTAACATGTAAAGGCTCTAAGTCCATATTTTACAATATTACAGAAGGGACAAAAAACAATCAAACTTTTTTTTTTGAATAAACATTTTTGAAATCTGTAAATGCAATTTGTTTTTGTATTTTTTTTTATTATTTGCGTAAAAGCAAAATGAAAAAATAAGTATTTGCCGAGATAAAAGCTTTTTTTGGACTTAGATCTTTTTCTAAAAACTTGTCTCTACTTATATTTCTTACTTACTACAATGAACGTGTGCGTTTGTTGCTTTTTTATTGTTGTTATTTAAAAGGCTAATAATATGTAAAAAGTTATAGTTTGTTCTGATTATTGTAAAAAAAGAAACAGAATTTATTCAGAAATATGAATAACATTAGTATTGTAATTTCAATTGTAAATAATAATTTGCTGTTAAAAAAAAGTAATATTAATTTAAATTTATTCGTATGGCAAATCGTCATAAAATTTATGGTGTTTTGTAGGCAAAGTGGATTTTAGATATTGTAAGTCTTCTAACTTTCTAGCTTTTATTTTTCTTCTTTCTTGATGAAGTTGGTGTAAATCCGACCACTCCAGTGAGACTACATTTTCATTTATTTTTTGTTGGAGATTTTTCCATTCATCAGGAAATCTAAGTTTGAAATTAATTTCACCATTTGGTGTGTATTGTATTCCTCGAATGTCCGTCACTTTGGAATCGCCTTTTCCACGGCCAGGGCGAATATTTTTACAAAATTGTACATTGTTAAATTTTAAAAAAAAAATTAATGATCCAAATAAGTAACATCATGACGATTAATGTCATGACTGTCAATGGTGTTGATACTCAAAACAACGGGAGTGTAGCCAATGAGAAATAATATTATGTCAATTGGTTGGACTCTCAGACTATTCCGCGCGCAACAGTTGATATTTCAACATTGGAAGAAGTGAGATATTACACAAAGATGTGATAAAACAACAACAACTAATGAGATAACTGTATTTTATTTTTGTAATCGATGTATTTTTACTTACTGAACACAACTGTATCAAAATCTCAATTTCTAAAAAAGTGGACTTAGAGCCTTTACATGTTAAGCCAGCGATATATAGATTTATGTTAGAGCGTTTTATAGTCAATTATATGGCTTTGGAAATTCAAGTGAAATAGAGTAAATACTTGATAGTTTTGATATTTTTATAGTGACTTTTATATTAAATATTTTAAAGTTATAGAATTTGTGTTGTGGCTTCATACAATCACAAACAATTTTATTCGAAAAGTATTTTTTCTATTTACAAAATATTTCGAAATATTATTAACAGAGATCAATTTTTTTTTAAATCCTCTTATTGGCCATATTTATGTAAAGGTTAGTCTTACAGTAGATTTATACAATTAACAGATGTTCTGTTAGTCAGGACATCGGTTATGATGTCATTATTAACCAAAAATGTTCAGTGGCAATTCGGATCTTACAACAGACGCAAAAAGTTCAGACTATTCAAATTTAAAATGTTTTTCAATATGATTAACAATTACGATTTGCAAACTTAAATATACCGTTCGGGAAATTTTAAAGTGAATGATGAAAATGCAATGTGCCAATTATCTAAAAATATTACTTTACAATGGTATTCTTTGAATTATTAAATTAATGAACTCAAGCCAAATAAAATTTTCTCTAATAATAATTGATCAGGTGAAAATGTTTGGTAGAACAAATGATTTTAGGAATATACCAATCAATGCTAAATGCGGAAATATTTAAAATATAAACAATCTGCGGTCTGGAATAAAAGATAATTAACCCCCGATAGTAAAAATCAAAAAGACAAACATTTTTCAAGAATACATCACAAAATTGGAAAAAAACACAATACTTATAATAATGAAATGAAAAATAATACATAAAAACAATAGTTATCGAATTTGAGTCACCCATCAATTAAATAAATATTATCAAACAAGGGTTAATGGACTATTTTTTGAGAATATTTTCAAATACCCAAGAATAATTTATAAAACTTACACGATATGATTAATGATGAACAAAAAATTCAAATTTTTATAACTTTATGGGGTTCAAAGCATTTAAACAAAAAACATCCATCAATATCATCATCATTATAGCAAAAATCTGCTTTAATTGTAGCATTTCAATTGCAGCTTTACAAATTATACGAGTTGTAATAAATATAAATTATATTTAAATAACTCGACAACACCCCCTTTAACGAGACTAGTTGTTTTGAAACATATGGCAGTAAGTGACCCAAATATCATTTAGATAATATAAAAGACAGCAGGAAAAAAAATTGGCTAAGAAATTTAAAAACACTTTCAATATTAACAATCGAGGACAATTCGTTGTCCCCCGTTTTGTTTTTATTATTTTTATTTGTATTTTGATAACATGGTGCCATCAATATTAAATTTATCTTAACTGGCAACTACAAAGGACTACAACAACGAATACCGTTATTATCATTGGCATATCCTTAAATCCTTAAAATAGTACAAGCGAACTGAAATAAAACGAAACGCAACGAGAGAAATAAAAATCATTATTAACAACATTATCATAAGCATCTTGTGTTTACAAGTAAATGCAAATAACAAGTGCGAAATACACCCATACACAATCAAACGTACACCCAAACCCACATTCACACATCTCCGGTTTTATGAAAAACACTTATACTCGTACATACACTCACAACAATCACAAACAAGGCAAGACGTATCAGCAGAGCAGCAGCAGTTGTGGTGGTAGTAATTTAAATAAATTCTATTCAATTTACAGTAACGGCAGCAACTTCCTTTTTCTGAATGTTCTTTGTAGTAGTTGTTATTGTTGTTGTGATAGTAGTAGTAGATGACAACTTCCGCATAAACGCAAATGATTTAAATCAAGTCCTTGAGAAGATGGCTGTGATAGTTGAAATTCAACAAGATGAGCGAATTGGGAAAACATGTTTAATGTACGAGGGCGGTTTTGGTGATTTTTAATTTAAAGCAATTTATCGATTTATGTTCATAATTTCAATAAAACATATTTACAGAGTAAAATATGCAGTAAATATCTTTAATAAAGAAGTAAATTGAAGGTGATATACTTACTTTCTGGGGATCTAATGACCGCTTTGTTATTAGTAAATACTACACCGTGTGTTCATGATTCGTCAGTGAATACTTTTGTATGGCATTCTCCAGAAATTGGATCTATTCATGTTTACATTTGCATTATAATCCTTGTGTATTCAAGTTTCAGTTTAGTTTTTGCTCAGTACAATTAGTACAATATATTCGAAATTATCGGATAACATTAATGCTACAGGTTAAAATTATACATTACACTTAAATTAAAATGCTGATTTATGGTAATTAAAGTGATTTTTCGGAAGTGGGCATTGTATTAGAGCCACGTCTAATTATAAACAGATCATCATAAATAGCGCCAAAACGAAACATATTTTTGTGTTGAATAGATCGGTCCTTAATGACCATAGCACCCATTGTGGTCATGAAAGACCGGTCTACACAAAATTTGTAGGTGTGATTAGGTTTCATATACAACTTAATTGAAGCAAAATTTGTTGGGATACTTGGCGCTATGACCAATTGTGTATCCATATATAGTAAAGTAGATCGAAATATAGCAGCATGACTTCTTATTAGTGTTGAATTTTATCTCGATATCAATTCTTGTAAAAGATTTATGCATCGGGGGGCAATGACTTGTTATGAACTTGAATTGGTTTGAATTTTATTTGGATACCAAAAGTTTTAAGACATTTCTGCTCCTTTTAGTATGTAGTCCAATATACTTTCCCCTCTGGGGTATAACAAGTTAGAGTGTTATATTCGGCTATGCCGAATCTGAAATACCTTCCACATAAATATAATGAGAATCGCAAAAACTACTAAAGTTTTTATTCAGTATCAAATTTTATAGGTTAATTTATTTTCCGGACGCGGTCTTATATGGGAGCTATGACAATTTATGTTCCAATCTAAAGCTATGTATACACGATCGTCAGATATTACAACGTTGTCAGATCTAGCAATGTAATAGCAATGTACTGACATTGAAAAATTGTTAGCAAAAGTAAATTGTCAGTAAGAAAACGGACTGTAAGAAAACTAACAATTTCATTGGCACACAATTGTCACATAATGAATTTATCTGTCAACCAAAATTGTCAGTTCACACGATTGTCAGATTGTTGTGTGGCATTGTCAAATTCGTTTTGCAGCTTTGTGTTTAAAAATTTTAAATATTGTCATGGAACAAAAAAGAGCAATTGAAACCATTTTATCTGCACTCTATGAAATAGGTTTCATCAAAAGATATGTCGCTATCCATTTTTTATTTTCTTTAATTTAATTCTTTAATTTTCTTCCACTTTTTTCAAAAAATTTATCAATGCACACTTGTTTGTTTATTTATGTAAGTATATACAGAGTTGCATTTAGAAATAATTTCTATAACAATGCTGCCATTGGCAGATGCATAAACTTTGCACATATGACAATGAAAAGTGTTTGACAATTGTCTTAAAACAATGACAATGACAAAATTGTGTGTTTACACGATTGTTAGATGTTTTGTCTTGCAATGTACGGAAAATGCTTTTTCTTATAATGTTGGACAACAAACATTTTAAGTTTACACAGTTGTTAGACATTTTCTGAACATTTTTCGGACAACGTTGTAATATCTGACGATCGTGTATACATAGCTTAACGATTTCTATACGAGTATATATCGAATTAAACGATATCTCAAAAGCTAAGATTACACGATTGGCAAAATGCACCAATAATTACCATTTTTTTATCCTAATAATAATTGCAAAATAAATTGGTGTATGTGACGGTCGCGGATAATATTGTTTTTTTTTAACCAATCAAATGCAACCCTGATGTAGTAACCCTGTGATCACTTTAAATACAACCGGCCGCGTGGCAATAAAAATGTCAAAAGTGTAAAAATATTTATTGTGTTCTTTAGCGGCAAGCAAAGTTTACAATACGCGTCAAAATTCTAATTTTTTTGTGAGCATTAAAGATTTCGATTTAATCAAATTTACATTTGTATTTGCTGGAAAATACAACATCTTATTTTTGGTGTTGCCTCATGTTCAAAAAATCGTATCGTTTATTAAATATTGGGGCAATATTGCATTGTTTCAATCGTGTGATCTTAACTTAAGAGTTTAACTTTACAAAAGTACTGAATATATTGAACAAACAAACTCATACAGAATCGTCCATATAGGAGTAAGCTTTTATAAATATATGTATCTGGATTTGTAGGTAAAAATTCAAACTTAGAAAATAATTTATAATAAGTACATGTATGTAATTCTCAAACATCCCTCGCATGTTAAAGTTACGCAAAGTAAATATGTATGTATGTATGTATGTAATGCTAGATGGTTTAAGTAAAGTGTGAGAAGGAGGTTGGTTGGCTGTTGATTTTCCCGACATCAATTAAAAAGTGTAGAAATATTTTTCATTTACAGACAACGTTGTTTATGTTGCATATTTTTAAGAAAGTTTTAAATCGAGCAAAACTTTTAAATCCCAGATTTTAAATAGATATTTGTAAATATTAGTTAGATTTTGTTAACAAAAATGTTTTAAAAGATTTTCAAATGTGATTTTATTAATATCCATTAAATCAGCTTGATTTTTTTTGTACCGTAACGTTGGATCATCATTATATTGAACTTTTAAAATTATCTTGTTGCAAACATGAATCAAATTGTAATTCAATTCTAAAATTACGAAATTTTAATACACAAAATGTCAAATCATCTCAAAATTAAACACATAGCAACCATCTTTTTTAAAACTATAATCCCTTCAGCCTTCTTTCCAATTTAACTCATTGCCTGATAAGTTGTGTTTAGCAATTTCAATTGCTTTAAAAACAGACTCTGGAAAAATTTCCACATGCTAAGAGGTGTCTGACAAAATGCTGGGGTGGCTACATGAAAAATGATGATGATTATTGTCAATGCTTACGACGTTAATGTTGTTGTTTTTCTGTTTTTATTCTCTATTTTCTATTTCCAAGGGTGTGTGATACTTAAGAAACAACAATTTTACAATTTACTTTGAATCGTTTACTTAAGAGTGTTATTCTCGTCTGTCTTAAATAATAAAAAAAAAAGATGAAAAAAGCGAAAAAATATTGACTGTTGATTTTTCTAGGAAATAATCTTTTTTTTTCGATTCCTATTATGTTTTTTACTTCTAAATTCTACACGTAATTGGCAAGTGCTAAAGTAAACTTTTTTCAGAAATTTGAATTTATTCTCGCCAACATCTTTGTCGTAGTCATCATCATATTTATACGTCTTAAAGTTCTGCTATATAGAAAAATTTAATAAGATACATGAAAGGAAATTACTTCAAATACAATAAATATTTGTTTTTGTTAATTTTTTATGTCTTTCCAAAAATAGTCATATGTTCGTCATAATTAAGAATCAAACAAGTTAGAGTGCTACAGTCGGCTGTGTCGAATCCTAAATACCCTCCATCTAAATATATTGAGAATTACAAGAATACACTGGTATTTTTCCAGAATACCCCTGTTTAATTTTAGCACACATTTTATTAATGTTTTTTTTATAATGATTGCATTTATTTGAAATGTTTTAGAATTTTATATAATTTCAACCATTTCTGTTTATCGTAAGAATCTTGTAAATAATTCAACAATTGATAAAGTTGACTTGCATTCAATGCAAATTAAGGAAGAGAATACATTTAAAAAAAGTAAGGTGATTAGTTTCTTAATTATTTTTGTTATACAGATACGGGTTATGTATTTTTCAGTTATTATTATTAAGACTTTTGGTTGTAAAGTTCTTTGTGTTAAAAATGCCGAAAGAAAACTTATATTTATTTGTGGTATATTTAATAGATGTCGCCAAACAAAAAACAATTTAATAAATTGCTACGCAAAAGTTTTGCAAATTGACCACTGAGTGCTCGCTCATTTTCGTTGAATGCAAGACATAAAGACTAGTACCCATGGAAAACCGTGTAACATACATACGGTCGAGAGATGAAAGACTCAACTAAGAAGAACAATATGCACAATTATAAATAATGAAACAGTCCAAAAGGTGCTGGAAGCGGTCGTGTGGCAACTAAAAACCCAATTATTTCGGAAATTAACTGATAAAAGAGATTACACAGAGGGAAAAAAGCGGTAGTATGATACCGAAATTGATACCATTTGTTGTTGAAATTGAGTTAAGCCCGTTTGTGCTTACTTTGATAACAGTTGGTATCATCCTTTCAAGAACAACTCGGTATCATTTTATTACCAATCGTTAATATTTTGATAACTAAATGTTCTTATTCTGATACCGTACCCGTCATATTTTGTTACCGTATTTTCTTAATTTGGTAACGGTCCGTTCTCATTATGATACCATTTGTTCATATTTTGTTACCGATCGTTATTATTATTGTTATTTCCCTTCGTTATTGATGTAATACCAATTGTTTTTAACTTATTAACTTATGGCATTTTTGTACCATTTGTTCTTAACTTAATAACATATTAAGCTTGATTAACAAAATATTGTTCACGATTCGTTCTCAATTTGATACCAGCCGTTTACGATTTTAGAACGTCTTTTTCCCCTCTGTGTATTATTCACTGATTTTATTTTTGCTATATTTTTGGTACAGATGGGCGACTTGGCTCCCAAATGAAGCCTTAAATATAAGCAATCTAAAACTAACGGTAAAACATGGTGGAACTGATTGTCTGGCCATTAAGTTGAAAATCTCGTATTTATTGATGTTATTATGAACAGCCATAGATTTGCCCATTCCGAAAGGAAATCGTAACTTCATTGGGAAAAAATGGACCTACAGAGAAATAGATTTCATTTTTAATATTATTATGACCCGAAACACACAGCTTTTTCAATGATCGGACCGGATTGACATAAAAATTGTAAAAATTTAAAAAGAAATAATACGTATTCGTTAAAAAAAATAACAAAAATCAGATGTAAATTAATAAAATGCAAAAGAAAACTAAAAAAAAAAATATATTAGTGATTTCTTTTTGGATTTTAGTATTCCACATAATATTTACTTGCTTGTTACAATTTTATTGTTTCTACACCTATCAGCTCAAAAGCGCAAAAGGTCTCCAAGTCGTTCTAAAGGGTATAGACCCATGTGTTGACCCTGCGGAGATAAAGACCGGCTTAATGGACAAAGGGTTCAAAATTAAGAGTGTTGTGAATATTAGAAACCGTGAAAAGATTCCACAGCCTATGTTTAGGGTGGAATTGGAACCTGGAGTTGTCGTATTAAAGAAAAACGAGTCCCATCCCATCTACAATCTGATTTACCTTCTGCATCGTAGAATCACCGTGGAAGAACCGCATAAGCGTCAGGGACCCGTCCAGTGTGTTAACTGTCAAGAATTTGGTCACACCAAGGCGTATTGTAAATTGCCGTCAGTTTGTGTTGCGTGTGGGGAGCTACATGCAACTGCTCAATGCGACAAGTCGAAAACTGACTCAAAAATCAAAAAATGCAGTAACTGCGGAGGTAATCATACCGCAAATTATAGAGGTTGTGCAATTTACACTCATTTGAAAGGCATAAGAACCAACAAGACGTCAGTATTGCCTAATCATCCTCAACAGCCAAATTTAGCATCGAGTGACAATTTCCCTCAATTATTACGGTCCACTAGTCATGTAAACGCGCCTAGTTCTAGACAAGTTTCTTACGCAAACGTCGTTAAATCTAATATGCCAGGTCTGGAGCAGGAACCTAAATCACAATATTTCCAACCTAATATTAACTCTCTAGAGACTACATTGCAGACTCTTGTCCAAACTATGAACACTTTTACGACCCCTATGACATCCATGATGCAGGAAATGCTGAAAATGCAATCCACTATCTTGCAAGCCATTTTAAAGAAATGATTTATTTAAAAATTTGTTTCTGGAACGCGAACGGCCTCCGCCAACATAAAAATGAACTGGAATACTTCCTGATGGATAAGCAGATTGATGTTATGATGATTGCTGAAACTCACTTGACGTCGACAGGGTACTTCAAAATTAATGGCTACGAGTTCTACGATACTAAAGACCCCCGCGGAAGAGCTTGTGGAGGTTCGGCAGTTCTTATAAAGAACAGAATAAAGCATTATCTAATGAATAACATAAGTGAGGATTACCTCCAAGCAACAAACATTTGCATTGAATTCTGTCAATACAAATTTGTTTTATCATCGATTTATTCTCCGCCTCGATTTTCAATAAAAGAACACCAATACCATAACTTCTTTAAATCCCTTGGAGCTAGATTTTTAGTTGCTGGTGACTTTAACGCCAAACACACTTTTTGGGGTTCACGTCTGGTAACCCCAAAGGGTCGCGTACTCTTCAACACCATTGCTAAAATGGGCTTAGATGTACTCTCAAGTGGACATCCCACCTATTGGCCGACGGACCGACGGAAGATTCCCGATGTTATTGACTTTGGGGTAATGAAAAATATCCCTGTAGAATGGATGCAAGTGGATCCTTCACTGGACTTGTCCTCAGATCACTCTCCTACTATCATTTCAATGCATTTCCCTCAAATGTGTGGTTCTCCATTTATGATTTATGAACATGACTAAGACCCGAGTAAGTTGGATAAAATACAAAAAGTATTTAAGTTCTCATTGCACGGAAAATGTTGTGTTGAGAACAACCGACGATATTGATGAGTCGATTGGCAACTTTACCGAGGACCTTCGACGAGCTGTGCATCACGCTTCCACTTATCACGTTGAATGTAGAAATAGGGCAAACAGAACTTATTTCTCTGAACTCGAACATCTCCTATCAGAAAAAAGAAGAATGAGAAGAGAGTGGCAAATTCACAGGTCTCCTGAACTGAAAGCTAGGCTACGGGAATGCAGAGATATACTAAGAAATTTCTTAGAAACCCAAAGAACGGCCTCACTTAGATCTTACTTGGAAGGTCTTGATAGTACCCCACAATCTGACTATTCGTTATGGAAGTCGGCACGAGGTTTAAAAAGACCAGTTAGAGGAAAGCCTCCTCTGCGAAATCCGACTGGTGACTGGGCTAGAAATGATTCCGAGAAGGGGATTTTATTTGTTAACCATTTGAGAAATGTGTTTACTATAAACAACTCAAATAATGCATCTGATTTGCCTCCACTCGTTATTAGACCTCCTGTACCTCTAAGACTTAGCTTTGATGATGTTCAAAGCGCTATTGGTACTCTGAATCTTAAAAAAGCTCCAGGTATGGATAAAATCAGCAACATAATGCTTGTGGAGTTACCTCGTGTAGCTAAAAGAATTATCCTATTTATTTTCAATGCTATTTTACGCCTAGAATACTATCCTGCAGATTGGAAGGTATCTATGATTACCATGATTCCTAAGCTAGCGAAGGACCCCACTAAAGTAGAGTCATATAGGCCAATTAGTCTACTGCCGACAATTTCAAAACTGTTTGAAAAATTGTTATTGGCTAAGTTGATTCCAATTCTGAACGACACTCAATGTATCCCAAATCACCAATTCGGGTTCAGAGCTAAACACAGTACCATCGAACAAACACACAGATTGGTAAATGTGATAAGACAGTCGTTTGAAGAGAAAAAATACTGCTCCGCCCTTTTCATTGATGTGTCGCAAGCGTTCGACAAAGTCTGGCATGAAGGTTTAATGCATAAAATTAAATTAACTCTGCCTGCTAACACCCACAAACTTATGAAAAGTTATTTATATGGTCGCAAATTTACAATCAAAGAAGGCGATTTTTTAAGCCCCGCTCAGCCAATTGAAGCAGGAGTACCCCAGAGTAGCATACTGGGTCCAACTTTATATTTGATTTATGCCTCCGACATGCCGTCAGACCCTAAAATCCATACGTCAACTTTTGCAGACGATACAGCCTTTATCAGCGTCCATCAGGACCACCAAGTTGCATCACAGAATTTGCAGAATTATGTTTATAAACTAGAGAATTGGCTAGAGCTTTGGAAAATCAGGGTTAACGAACAGAAATGTATTCATATAACTTTCACATTGCGAAAAGATACATGCTCGTTCATCAGAATAAATAATCAAATTATCCCGCAACACAATGAAGTCAAATACCTCGGAATCCACCTCGATCGTCGTTTAACTTGGAAGTCTCATATCGACGCAAAACTTACCCAGATGAGATTAAAAGCAGTGCAAATTAATTGGCTAATCGGCAGAAATTCTACATTAAAGTTGGATTGCAAACTTTTGTTGTACAATGCAATTCTAAAGCCAATCTGGTGTTATGGAATTCAATTATGGGGTACTTCCTCAGCATTCAACATTGAAAAAATTCAAAGGGGTCAAAATAAGATTCTACGTACAATTACTGCAGCTCCATGGTATGTTAAAAATTCTCGAATCCATAAAGATCTAGGCATTCCTTTGGTGAAAGTCGAATTTACAAAACACGCCTCAAAATATGTCGGCAAACTTGAACACCATCCAAACCCACTTGCACGAGACATCCTTAACTTTACTGGCCATGTTCGGTTGAGAAGGAGGGATACCCTTGCTTTAACTCAAGCGCAAAACAGATGATCAGTGGATATAAATTTTTTGTAGTATCATAATATTTTGTCTAGCACTGGCTGGACTTATTATTTTCTTTTAAGATTCGAGAACTTATTATCATTTCATTTCTGAAGATCCAATAAATAAATTAAATGTAAAAAAAAAAAAAAAAAAAAAAAAAAAATTGTATCTATGAGAAAAAAAAATTCTCCTTAAAATATTTTCTTTTCTTTGTTATGTTCAACTTCAATCATACAAATATGAACGTAAACATTTACTTACTTAGCTATTGCATTATTTGTTAGAGTGTAATATTAAATAGTTAATCTTAACTTAGAATAAAATTAACATAAAGTTGCAACCTTGACATTCTTTACTACTCTTTATTATTACAAATTAACTGTCCGTCTTAAACATGTTTTGATTTTCACATTCGTCATTTACTTTATTCAAAAAGAAACATTTTTTTTAATTAAATGTGAATAATTGTTTATAATTTTTAAATAAATTATGAATAAATAATCATATGTATGTAAAAAAGGAATAACAACTTTCATTATCATCAACACAAATACAAAGCAGAGGTGGTGGTGAAAAGTGTAACGACAGTTTCAATAAAACTTGTTTCTTATGAATTAACTAGATGGAGTTTTAGTATGTTTATTCTTTTTTTTCTTTACCAAATTAACTTGTTTAATTGATATAAATAAATAATAATAGATAACTGGACAAAAAATAATTAAAAACAGCATTATAAAGAAACATGGTCTGACCAGCCCCATGTGCTACAAATGTGATGTGTGCAGTAAAATATACGAATAAGTGTCCTTCTATATCTTTTCCAGTATTCCAGTATTTATAGCAAACTAAATTGTAGAAGGCTACCTGAAATTACAAGTCTCTTGCTAAGTCTTAAATATATTATAATAACATTTCAAATTGGAAAGGTTCTGGCCAGACTCATGTGTAAGACGAAGAGTTAACAAAGAAAGAAAATACACAATTGTTTCCTTTAACATGTAAAATTATTGCAATTCCGGTTTTTAGTTCGTATTGCAACCACCAATATTTTTTTTAATTCTTGTTTCTGTTGTCTATAATTAAATGTTATTGATTTTAAATAGATGATTTTGGTTTTAGCGGCGTAAATTAATGTTATGGCTTGTAAGTTGTTTTAAATTGTGACACATTTATATTATGTTTTTTATCATCATCACTTTTTTATTCTGATTATTTTTATTTTTACAGTCGAGTGGGGTAAAACTGAGTAATGAAAAATGCAATTAAAGTAAATTGAGTATTTTTTATGAAATTTTAAAAGAAAATACACAAACACATTGAAAATATAAGTATATTTGCTTTAACTCAGAAGTATGAACACTAATCGCATAATTAATGGCAACAGAAATGTTACTTCTAGGTTGGAGTATTTAACACTAAAAGATGATTCTGTAGCAATATGCAAACCCGTTACTCGATGGACAACTTCGCACCATTGGTTACATCTCAGCAATAAAAATTGTTAAGGCAGAGTTAAAGTTTGCCAGATAGCACAGAAATTGGACAGTATATGACTGCAAACGTGCAATCTGATCAGACGAATCCAAACTTAATCATTTTCAATTCAAAGGTAAACACTAGATATTGCTGACACCGAACACCACATAAAATTCAAAGAATCCATGTAAACGAAACAATGAACGTAATGATATGGAGTTGATTTACATGGTGGTACCTCGGACCACTACAGAGAATGGAAAAATAAGAAGGAAAGAAGACAAATTATGAGTTTTGCAAATTCATTTGTAGATAAATGCGCCCATCGTGTGGATGAAGTTACTTTTCAGCTGGTTGGTAACTAAACGCATATTTCAAAAATCGTGAGCAGAATTTCCTTTTGATATGAGTCGACACATCCGAATACAACTCTTTTACTTCTTTTATTAAATTTTTGCTTTTAATGAACCTAGAATCATAAAATAAGATATATTTACATTATTCTGAATGAGTTAGGATCCTTAAAAATGAAAATTTTCATTCTTCTAATAGGGCTTTTAGACACATACATATACATATTACTATTTGAATGAGAATCCAAAGAAACAGAAACAAAAACAAATTTTTCTTTCCTCTATTTGTAATTCTTAAATTTAATTTATTCATGTACAAAGTATAAAATTAGTCGCATTTAATACTGACTGAAGTGGAACCCTATAAAGACTTAATTCAGCCTTGTCCTCTTTCTTTGCTCTAAAAAAATAATGAATAAAGCAAAAAATATCACATGCCTAGTTACTGAAATCTGAATTTTAATTTGAAGTTAAAGAGACTTGAACCTCCTAAAGAAACTTAATCGTTTGGTAGTAAAATATTTTAATAAAGTCAAATTAATATTAATAACTGTTTGAAAATTAAGTGTCAAAAAGATTATTCACAAACAGGTCAATAATAATTAAAACACAATCAGTAATTAATAAATAAATATCAACTGCTGCTACTCGAGATTTCAAATGAAGCAATAACAATAATAATAAACAGCAAAAAAGTTCAAATAAAATAAACAGAGAAAAAAATTAGCAAACGGAATAAAAAGAATATATAAAATTGAATAAAAATAACAACAAATTACTTACACATGTTACACATATTTATCACTCGAAAAAAGTCACAAACATCCATTTCAACGAAAACTTAATAAAGCTTTTAGTCTACTTTACTCTCTCTTTCTCTCTCTCATTCGTGAATTCAGTGAGAATTAATAGCAACAAATTCTTTATAAATATATAAATGCACCCGTCTCATAAAAATAACCAGAACAACCTATACAGATTTATTAAAGTTTTGCCAGTACATATGAGTGTAGTTGAGTTACAAACATACTCTTCCTCTCTATTTCATTGTCCTATTACAATATGTCACTTATTTTCTCTTTTTTTATTGTTTGCTGCTTTTAGTGAGTAATTTTTTACATGTGTTCTTTGTAAAAGCTCATGTCAAATCAATTTGTCAGAAATCACTGACAGCTGCTATGTTAACAATTGTACTCATACGACTGCACTAACATTTCCACAAGATACAATAAAATATATTAAATAGTCCTTTCGATTATACTTATGTGTGTAAAGTGTTTGTGTAAACATAATCATGATTTTTTGTTTTCATTTTAAAACGATAAATACACGGACAAGATACACACACACACTCTTACACATAATCAATGGACATCACTACACTTGTTATGACGTTTAGTGGTTGAGCGAACCATTCATTATGTGTTTGTGTATGTATCGCTTAAACTTTCCCAACAAACAAAAACACAAATTCAAACCACAAACGATTTTCATTGCATTATACATATTATTATAATATTAAACCTCTCTAATCTCATTATCAATTCATAAACAGTTTTAAGGAAAACACCACTTATTGTTGATCAAACATTTACTTTAAAGAAAGGCTTTAATCATTCTCAACTTGAGTTCATAAATCTGTTTTTGCTGGGTTCATACAAATGTACATTTATATCCACATAGTATATATATGTATATATTTATGTGTGTGAGTTTGTTTGCTGAATTGTTTCCAACTCAAACCGCCTGTTTCATATGAGACGGTAGCATGGTACGTACAGTGGTTCCTGAAAGGAAAATTAAAAATGTTGATTTATGGTTTGATAATTGTTCCAAGGGGAAAATTATAAGCTAATTTTTTTTGCAGGGTTGTGAGTAAATGTGTATGACGAAGCCATATTTTAGTAAAATAAATCCAGCCACGTATTAAACATATTGCTAATATTTTAAATCACCTCAGCGTCCAAACATAAAAAATCATTTCTATTCATGCCATTAAATGATTAGGCCAAAGCAGTATCGGTAGGTGTGTTATAAACATATTTTCTTACATTTTATTTATTTATTGAAACTTCAGGTATTGAAATGACAATAAGTATTCGAATCTTAATACTAAAAAGTAAATTATATGCCCAGCCAGTGCTAGACAAAAATATTATGATATGTACTCTTAATATTTCACATTCATTGATCTAGTCATCTGATTTGCGCTTAAATTAAATCAAGTGTATCCCTCCTTCTCAACCGAATATGGCCACTAAAGTTAAGGATGTCTCGTGCAAGTGACGCGAGATCTTTGTGAATTCGAGAATTTTTAACATACCATGGAGCTGCAGAAATTATACGTAGCATTTTATTTTGATCCCTTTTGAATTTTTTCAATATTGGATGCTGAGGCAGTGCCCCATTATTTAATTCCATAACACCAGATTATAGACATATGAAACCTTTTTCGAAGGATGAGCTGTACTTCTTCACTGCACTTCTTTGGATCTAGGAAAGTAATTTATAGGCGGGGTATATATGTATATTAAAATGTTCCTATTTTAAGAGTGACAAGAGGGTTTATTTCACATTATGACAAAAAATCGAATTTCCTTTGTAATCTGTTGTGCGGTCCGATAGAATAATAAAACTCAATGCAGATTGCGTCGGCACTCCAGTGAAGCAATATAGTTGGATAACCTACTTTCATCAATTAATAATATTACCCACTGAAAATTTTTCTAATAATTTTCGATTCTAATTCTATTATATTGTGCTGTATCAGTTGGCTATCATATTTCACCATTGAGTACATTTCCATACAAAATTTGCTTTAAAAACCTGCAATAAACCTGTTGTTACTTTCTATGTATTTAGTATTTTGTTTGAAATTGGCAAAATTATATAACATCGGGAAAAAAATACTTTTTCTAGTAGATTTGTATGTTAGAACCAGAAACTTTTCAAAAACTTGACATTTAGTTTTCCACCAAATATCATCATTCGAAAATATTATTATCATCTTATGTTATAATGTTTCTAATCGGAACAAAGCGAATATCAATTGCAGAGGTATTTTAACAATAGGGCTCAATAATCACTATCATAGTTTTCAATATTCTCTAACAAATTTACCCACTGTTACTTTTAGTTGTCTATTTATTTTAGTGTTTATTCTGCTAGATATTCTGTTGTGCTTATTGAATGTTTTGCTTTTTATATGTTAAGTTTTTATTATTTTCTTCTTATTTTTCTTCCTTTTCTTAACAACTTTATACTCAAATTCCGGGATTTCTCGGCCGGAACGTGGAAAATAATTTACAGAAATTCTTGGGAAATTTTAATGTTTTCGCGGGAAAAAACGAAAAATTTCAAAGAAGCCTAGTTTTAAAATAGTTTGGCAAAAAATAGCAGTTTTACAATTTCTTAAAGTAGTAAAATTTAAATAATAAAAGTGCATTGCTGCAAATGTACAACCTACAAGCCAACAATAATAAATTTTTTAGAAAAAAAAAATATTAAACTGAAATTAATTAAAAATAATTAAATGTCATTAAACACAACTAAAGTTTAAGAACAGTCAAACATTTGTAAAGGTACTGTCACATTTGGCAAATATTTACTCAAAAAAGCGTAACCACTTGTTTTAGCACAAATTTGTTTGATGTTGTTTACTCTTACAAGAGGTTTGCAAGATTACACAGCATGAAATAAATTAAAATTAAATATTTGTTGGGCTTTGGCCTAAATAAAATATATGTTATTTAATGGTTACGTAGTTTTCGGCAAATATTTGTCAAGTGTGCCCGTACCTTAACACTGTTGAAGAAATTTTATTCTTTTAAAAACAAATAAAAATAATTTTATTTATTCGGCATAACTGCTGCTTTAAAAACAATGTTTGTATATAAACAAGTTTTGTAAATATTTATTTTAACCGCAACGAACATTTCAACAAAAATGTCCAGAAAAAGATCACTGTATTAAGAAATGTATAAACGAAGAATTCAGCAAAGTGCATCATTTAATGCATCACTAGGAGAACAACTTGGTTAGAAGGATCCAGTATTTTATAAACTAGATCATCATATGATATCGCAAACCCTATTCGTATAATATGTTGCTTAGCAAACTATTGTATGAAAGTATGTTGCTGTATATGGGAGTTTTGTGCTTTTTCTGTTGTTGTTGTTGTTGTTATAGGCCTTTTCTTGTTATTGTTATAAATAAAGTTTATATATATATGTATGTATGTATGTACAATACTTATACATACACATCTATATACCAATATCAATAAATACACTCATAAGGACTGAGACTAGTAAAATAATTGCACTGAATTTTGTAATAGTGACTATAGAAAATGAAAAAATATCTATTACTGCACTTAAAAAAGAATTGAGTAATCCGTACTTAAATCAATCCGTAGCGGTGTCAATAGTAGGGTAAGTACGGATTTTCTTATACCGAGTACAAAATACTTGATTCAAGTCATAGCTTGGGAATAATGATTAGAAATCCTAATGATTAGCAATTGGATTAGAAATTTTAATTGTGCTGAACAATTGATTAATTATGATTAGTTAGACATTTTAGACGATTACTAATTGATTAGATTAGAAATAATCAAAAATATAATCACAATTAGTGACGATTAGCATTTCTAATCAAATCTAATCAAAACAAATCCAAATAATAATTGATTAGATTTCTTGATTATTTTTGATTAGATTTGATTAGTTTAACTATTTTTAACTATTTTTGTGAAAAGAAAATATTTATTTATCACATTTGTTGCTATATTTACATAATGTAACAGTTTTTGAATATTGCATAAAATTGCATACGGTGCACCCTCTTCTTAAACTAAACACTTGACACAGCTGGTTCACTTTGATGTTGTTGTTTTGATTAGATTTGATTAGAAATGCTAATCGTCACTAATTGTGATTAGATTTTTGATTATTTCTAATCTAATCAATTAGTAATCTGAAATTTTTATCAAAATTCAATTCTAATGATTAGATTATTTTATTTTTCTAATCGTAATGATTTCTAATTCTAATCGAAATTCCCAAGCTATGATTCAAGTTCGGATTCATCAAGTCAAAAAATCTTAATTTTAGCTATTCTTAAGAATGGCTGAGATTGAATTAATCCCTAAATAAGCTTGATTCAAGAATTATAAACTAGAGTTGAGCACGAATTCGTACTTGATGTAATCCAAAAATGAGACTGATTTAAGTATGTCCGAGCAGGGCTGTCAGATATGGCGATTTCTCGCCAAACGTGGCGATTTTGAAACTTGTTTGGCGTTGAGATTTTCCGGTTGGCGACATGGCGATTTTTGATATCACTGGCGATTTTCTTGGCGATTTTCACCAAAACATCTATAATGAATTATGTGATGAAAAAAATCGTCTTTTTTTGGTTTTTATAAATCCAATTGTCTACGAAATGAATCATCTGAATTTGGAATTTCAATCCGACAGCATGGATGCAGGAAGCATGCATGAAAAAATGTATTGTACACTTTTTATGTTTCTTAAGTTTTCAAACCTTCTGTTTTATACAATACTGAAAACAATGAAAAAGTTTTCAATGATTTACATGCAACTATTGATTCTTCAAATCCATTTTTGCCTCTAGATGCAATTGATTTTGCAGAGTTTGAAACAGAATTAAGAAATGCGAAATTGAGCGAAGTAGAAATAATCGTACTTAAAGAAAACTGTTTTGTGTATTTAAAAAAACTTTTAAAAGAGGTGATAAGCAGATTACCAGAAAATATGAACTTTTTTAAAGCTTTTGGACAATTTTCTATTTCAAAGTGTGCGAATACATTATCTCAAACTAAATTTGGCGTTGTTCAAGAAACATTAAGACCATTTATGGATCCAAATGTAGCAATAGGCGTGTATGAAACTCAATGGGGAATAATTATTTTAATAACGAAATTCCAACAAATTTACTTGAATTTTGGCCAAAAGTGTTTGATTATCACGATACAGTAATATCTGCGTTGAAAGGGTATTTTCAATAATGAATTATACAAAAACTCGACTACTGCAATTCGTTTACACCGACTAATGAAATGATAAACAAATTCAACTCAACTATGTATGAAAGTCAAGACTCTATTAATGAAATCGCTGAGGATGAAGTTTACGAACTCTTAGACTTATCTACTTAATTTTACTTTTTTTTAAATATGATCTCCATTTTTATGTAATTTAAAACTCTTTTTTAACAAAGTTTTAAAATTTTTTAAATAGTAAAAAATACAAAAACGGATATAAATGTGTATATATTTTACTAAAATATTATTTAATAAGTAACAATTAATGAATTAAATAAAAAAAATTCAACAAAAACTAAAAAAAAATATTTTTGGCGATTTTTTTTGTTTTTTCTCAATTTTTGTCGATTTTTGACTTAAAAATTGAACTAGGTTTTTTTGTGTAAACAAAATTTATTTCTTTTAAATAATAAAAAAAATAAAAACTGAACAAAATCGGATTTTGGCGAATTTTGGCGATTTTTTACATCCGTTTTGGCGACGGAGCTCAAAAAAATCTGACAACCCTGTGTCCGAGATATAATTAATTCCAAAATGACCTAAATAATACGAGATAAATACTTCGGATCTCGGTCGACTAACTACGGCTACAATATTATAAAGTAAGAACCAAGGCCTCGTCTGGTTATATTTTGTTCATTCGGAACAGATTATAACTGGATCGGTACTCCTATTATTACTTGCTTTATTGTGATATTCCTTTATATCTTATATTAAAATTCACATAGACTATTTGAGAATTATAATAGTGAATTTTAACGTAGGAAGTGTGTGTTTTGTAACAACACGTTATATTAGCATGAGGGTTGTTTTTGCAACTACACAATTTTTTCTCAAAATATAAGTTTTTTTTGTCTTAATTCAAGTAAAAATAAGTCTTAATTTTCGCTTTAAGAGTTATCTTCTTGATTTAAGAGCAAATTGGACTTAAAGTAAGAATTTCTTACGCAATAAATTATAAAAAAGGATTTTGAGAGCTCCTGACAGAGTAAGTTTAACTTCGCTCATTTCTTCTCTAGGATTGATTTAGTATTTTTTTTCTTAATTTAAGTAAAATAAGTCTTAGTTTTCGTTTTAAGAATAATCTTCTTGATTTAAGAACAAATTGGACTTAATTTAAGAGTTTTTTACTTAAATCAAGAACACTATTCTTGTTTTAAGGAAATCTGCGCTTGATTTGTCAAATCAATCCCGATGTTTACTTATGTTTCAGGCTAAAACTGAGAAAAATAAACTTAATTTTAGAATGCCATTTTTCTTTCTGTGTGCAAGTCAGAGACTTTTTTATGTATTGTAATAAATTACCTAATTTCTTCAATATTTCTGGCTTATGCCAATCCTTTATATTGTTATAGGTTTTAATACAAAAAAGGTCTTTGACTGCAAGTTTGTTTCGTTTTCGTTATTTTATGTCTTCTTGATGTCTTTTTGCTACTTCACTAGCAATTTTGTTGGTTTTTTTTTTTTTTTTTTTTTTTTGTAAAATGAAACGTATTTCCCTCCATTTTTTTGTTTTATTTTCATTGAGTAGATTTGTTTTTTTATATTTATTATTTGTATATATGTATTAGTAGTTGCTGCTGTTGTTTTTTCTTTGCTTCATCTATGTTGCCAACATATAGAACTACATCAACATACAATAGTTGCACAACATACAATGAGTGAATGGAAGAACTGAAAACAACAGCAACATAAAAAATAGAATTCTGTGTCAGTCGGTTGCTTTTTTAAAACAATTTTTTTTTTTATTTCTAGCTTTTCCTATATGATTCATACCTACACTCACACACACACACACACAAGCTAACAAGCATAAAAACTCTTGCATATGTTGAGGGGCGTATGTGTGCTTGTTTTTATTTATTTATGTTTTTATGCATATCAAAATATGCACACAAAATAAACTAAAAATAAGTGAAAAAAAACGAATTCAAAGAAAAATATAAATAAAAACATAAAAAAAACTGCTATACAGATATTTGGTTTTTCATGATAATTTTTGTTAAAGTATTCTTTACACGTGTTTAATACTATACAAACATTTAATACAATACAGTAGATAGATGCATATAACATACTTTTGTACAGAATAGTAGATATAGATACTAAATAAATTATTGGCGTATACGTAATATTTCAGTTTTGTTTTTAAGGAAACAAAATTAAATATTGCGTATACGCAGCAGTGCTGTGAGTTTGTTTGATTACAAGTATGAACGTACAGTACAGTACACACTTGCGTACATGAAACTGCTTGTTAACACAAACCATTGCAGTTGTTCACTGCAAATTTCTGATAGAAACGAGGTTTATGTTTGACACATTTTTCGAGTCAGGAGAATATTTTGTGTGCATTTATGCAACACGTTCCATACTTGATATTTGAGTTCATTTAGTGTGGTAGACATCAATGGTGTTTGTATCCAATATGAAAATATATGAGGACACCCATAAAGAGATTGAAACATACCAAATGCATCTAGTTTATTAAAGATGCAGAGGTTGGATGATAATTGTATGCTTTCAGTTTGATTCACAGAATTTATATTCGTTGGTAAATAAGATGATAATAATATATTTAAAAATTTATCACAACATGACACAACCAATTTAAAATCAATCCACACAAAAAATGTACATGTTCAAATTAGGGGCATGAGTAAGTAATTAAAAATCGAATCTTTTCCACATACTTAATATAAATTTAAATGAATAATAGATGCACACATAAATATTAGTGTTTTTTTTTTTTTGGTATTTATCGATAAAACTAGAAGTTAGACATACGGACTGAACGCTTTCGGAGAGAATATGCAATAAATTATAATTGGTTGACATGCCTTTTTTGCTTATATTAAAAAAAAGTCCTTTCTAACGAAATTGGAGCACTATTGCCTTCGAATTATTGTGAGCATTTTGAAAATCATCAATAGCCAGGAATGTAAAACATTTTGTGAAGTATATGAAGGACAGTATACTAGGATAGTTTGTTATTTATTATAGGAGGCAGATAAGGCATTCCAATTATATATTTGATGATGAAGTTCATAATGATTGAGATTCTCCTGGTAAGACTCCAAAAATTGCTTCTGAATATTTTATTGATTCGAAAAAGATATCGAACTATCACGTCAGTTTTTTAAATTTTCACTGAAATTGAAACCAAATAATTTAAATTTTTCCAGAATTCAGAAGGTTTCCTTATTTTTTGGAAACATATATTTGGGAGTTCTTTAAAAATTTAAAATTTTAGTCATTGAAGATTTCTAAATACGTCATCTAAATTAAACCACATTTTCTAGTTGCGGTAATAAGCTTTAAATGTATCAGTTGTAGAGTTTGTCTTAAAGCCACTTTTGGCTATTAAAAGTGAAATTTTCAGATATGCAATAGGTGACTTAAAATGGAAACATACAACACTAGCAGAAAATTCTGGTGCGTATACAAAGAGTAATGGAACCGAAAGGTAATATCAAGAAAAAGAGTAGGGAGCTGGAAAAGCATGCAGGCATGCTTTGAATTTCCTTTAACAGTAGCAGCTATCTGGACAGTTTAATAGAAGTAACAGGTTGTCTCATACTGCGTCGCATTCTGCGAATGTTCACTGCTATCTAAGACATCAGGCACCATACTGTATGGCCTTATTAGAGACATATATAAATGAGACATGTTGAATCTAGTACTTTGTTGGTATCTAAGCTAGTTTCACCGACATTATTGAATAGTGGGTCTTGTCAAAATGGAACCATTTCGACACTACTTAATTGCTTGTCTACATCGTTTAGGTGAGTTCATTCAATAATATGCTTTTTGTATGTGCCCATCAAAGTTGTTCGTACCAACAGAGTTCGTCATAATATAGGTTTTATTTTTTATATATTTATAATAACCTGAAGATTTATGGAACTAACAATCTCTTAAATAAGATCTACATTAAGTCGCATGGAAAATTAATTCAAATATATTTATATTTTGCAACACAGTATAATTATTTAAGATTTTATTGCGGATTTATAGCTAGAATTTTAAACCAAAAATTTAACCAAAGCAAAAAGTAAAAAAAGTATATTTATATATTAAATAAATTTTTTTTCTTTTCTATTTTCAGTAATACGAGAAGAAAGCTGCTAAACAAAAATCAATTAAAGTCAACAACACGTAACTGAAACTTTAATTTTAAACAAAAAATCCAAAAAAAAAAAAGAAAAACACAAACAGTATAGTGGGGAATTAAGAACAACACATGCACACAGGGAATAACAAAATGGCATAAAATGTTGCATATGTAACAGGGCCAAATACACATAAACATCCCCACCAGTAGCAAGTAAGTACAAATCATATATGTATACACACGTTATGCTAGAATCACGCTATATATATATATATGTGTGAAATTATAAACTCCATATAAGTACGGTTATTTATTTTGTAAGAAATACAATAATAGCTACTGACGTTTGTTTTTAGTTTTTGTCTTATATGTATAAGAATAATTTAGAAGAATAAGTTCAAGATTTAATCAATGATTAATAGTAAATAAAAGATTTTTTTAATAAACTAAAATATAAAATAAACCACTCAGAATTTAACTCTGAAGTAATAATTGGTAAAAAGAGGGTTATTTTAAGTACATATTTGGTACTTTTTATTTTTTTTTTGTTTTCTATTATAAATAGTACTTCTTTTGAATTTTTTCAATAAAATTTGGTTCTCTACCCCTGGTTGTTCGTCTACAGTTGAGTAAACCAAATCATCAGCCTACAGAGGAAGATTTTTACCCTATTCATCTTTAGAAATAACCATCATGAGACGAATTTGATAGTACAGGCTGGCTCAGAAAGACTGAAGTGGTGTGAATTCCTTATAACTTTTTATTATAATTTTTTTTTTCTTTTCAGTATTTTGTAAAGAAGACTTGAACAATGTATAATGGAGCAATACACAACTGAACAACATGCCCAAATCGGTGAAATTTACTTTTCAAATCAACGGTCCATTGTGTTGACTCAGCGTGCATACCGTCGTCAATTTAATGTGCGGGTTGCACCCCCTCAGTCAACAATAAACCGTCTGGTTGCAAATTTTAGACAACAAGGAGCAATAAGGAACCTTCCTTAGTACGGTGTTTCTTCAGAAAGGATCATTGGCCCATATTTTTTTGTAAATGAACGAGGTGTCGCCATTTCCATCAATGGTGATCGATATCGGGCCATGTTGAAAAATTTTGTAAGGCCAGGCGCACACTGCCAGGGTCACAATGGGTCTTTTACGCGACATCTTTGGTGACAGAATAATTTCGGGTAGAAGCAATTTTAATTGGCCTCCGCGTTCCCCGGATTTAACCGCTCCTGACTGTTTTCTTTCGGGTTATTTAAAAGGGAAAAGCCTAGGACTATTGAGGAATTAAAAACCAATATTCGAGACGAAATTAACAACATAACATCGAAAGTTTTGCGAAAGGTCATGGAAAATGTGTTGGAAAGAGCACATTTGTGCGAAGCAGAAAATGACTACCACTTGCGGGATATCATTTTTAATAACTAATCTAAAAATATTCCCTATAAATTTACTGTATTTAAAAAACAAAAAATTAAAAAAATATGTTTTAAATAAAAAGTTATAAGGAATTCACACCACTTCGGTCTTTCTGGGCCACCCTGTTGTAGAAATTTATCATACATTCGTGATTTTAAGTGATCGGTATACTTTAAGGTGGATGTTGGACCAATATTTATGGGCGTTACAAACATCAGCACAAATCCAATATACTCTCGCCGCTATGGTGGTGTAGGTTATAAATATATCTCTACTTGAATCACCGGTTATATCAACAAACATCTTAATTTGACAATAGTATTGTAAAGAAATATGTAATTATGAAACGAGTATGTACAGTTTTATTAACATTTAAATAATTATATTTATTCTTACTCAGCTTTTTGCGTTATTAAATCAAACAAAAAAAAACATGAAAAATAAGTTAAATTAAGAACTGTAAATTTACTACATATTACATAAAGGTGTAACAATACGTACATAACACAAGTTTTTATTTAAAGAATTTCTGTATATTCGAAAAAAGTTCAAAGTGCCTTACAAAATTGCAAAAATATACATACGTATAAAAATCTTAAAATTATATTTCTATCAATTGATCCAATTGAACAAAGTTAAACATGTAAAACAATAAAGAAATGGAAATTTTATTTTGGGAGCTTTGTCGGCATTATTTTTGGGGCCACTTCAGTATACCTGCACTACTTTTTTATTTGTGTAAATAGGTAAATAGGTTTTTTGTCATGAACATTGTTAATCACATTCATACGTAGAACTTTAAAAGCTTTTTGTTTTAAGTAATATTAAATACCATTAATATAATATATTAATTAATAATCGCTGAAAGTGTTAAAAATAGTATATGAAGCATTTTGCTATTCTATTAACTATAATCAATATACATTTAAAAACAATCCAGTACAAATCAAACTTAAATTGCATTAACGCATCTAGACCGTACGAGTAAATGCCGATTAAGGTCATCCTCAAATTAAGCAGCTAGATTTAAAAAAGTTCAAACTGAACTTATAAATAAATCACCAGGTTTTAATTCTTGTCGCACAGTGGTTTAGAAATGATATATTTTGAAAATAATTCAGTATCTCAGGAGCTATTACAGATATCGTAACGAAATTTTGCATGTTAGAGCTGAGGTGTTTTTAATAGTCGATTTACAGTTTTTTAACATCGTAGTTGGAAGGGGCGGGGGGAGGGTTCAAAAATCCATTTGTTATTCAAATAAGCTGATTTTTTAATGGCAAATAAATAGTTTATATTGCCACATAGAAAAGATATTTTACATAAATTTGACCTGGATTGGGAAAGATTTTGAAATTTCAATTTTATAATGCTTATAACTAGAAAACTATAAAAGAAAAGAACTATTTGATTTTATTAACGGATATTCTTTAAAAAAAACAGTTTTTCATTAAATGAATCTTAATACTAACTTAAAAATTATTATTGTTGCATCAGTTCAGTATCATTGTGGTAAAGACCTAGTCGAAAGCTTTCTTTTTGAGCACCCACAGCTCCGCTCCTGAAGGTTTTGTGGGGTCCATCATACAAATTTAAATACGAATACTCTTTTCGATTTTGCTCAACTGTGTGTACATATAGAGTTCAACCTTGGTATAACGAATCTTAAGGACATTAGAAAAAAAACGTTATATCAAGTAATTCGTTACAATAAGGTTCGTTATATCGAGGTGAAGTTGCACTTCTATTCGTTATAACAAGGTAATAAAACATTGTGCATGTATATTAATCATCATCTGCTTACCATGTTATAGCGAACGATTTCCGCTAATAAATCAAAACACATTTGAAGGAAAACACTGTATTTTGTAGTTTTAAAATTCAAAAATACTTTAAATTTTTAAAATAATAAGTCTAAGCCAGTGATTAACTAGCTAGATTGCAAAAACAGTTGTTTTTGGCAACAATAAATTTTTTTTCGAATATTTCAGCCGTTAGTCTAATGCATGCTGCTGTCGAATACGAATGTAGGTTTGCTGGTATATCTGTTTCATATAATTTGGATTAATTGATGGAAATCGTTATGAAAAGGTTGTAAGTTGACAAAATTCGTTAAGTAAACAATTCTTTCTATTTTGTTAGACTGCAGTGTATGAAAATTCGTTATAACGAGGCTATTGACAAATGTATTCGTAATAGGGAGATTTATTTTGTATTAAATCTTATGGAGCGTTGTAGGTTAAAGGTTAAAATTTGTGAAGGGTACAAGGCTTGTAATTCTCTTAATTTGACTTAATGTTTTTCAAAATTGTCCAAGTTTATGTAGGTCCTCTTAAATGAGTCAAATTTAGTTTCACTTACTTGAGCTTTATCACAATGGACCGTATTGGTCTCTGGGTGATGATGTGGGGACAACCTTACACCGGCCTTCTAACCTAACCTACTTATGCTTTAAGTTTTCTTTCTGGAGCATATAACAATTACATAAGTCCCGAAAAAAAATATTTAAAAAAAAAAAATATAGGGATTTTTTGCGTATTGAATACACACATGTAAACATATTTTTTGCAGATCTTCTCAAGAACTGTTTATATTTTAATTTCTCATTTGGATAATTTTTGGTGATTTTTTCAAAATGTAAGACTAAAAATTTAAAGAAAAAATTCGTTACGATATCTGTAATAGCTCTCGTGATACCGAATTATTTCCAAAATAAAGCATTTTTAAATCACTGTGTATCGTTCGATTTATATCTTTTCTTGTTGTGGCATTAAAAAATGGAAATTGTCCAAATGTAAAAACTCACAATCACATTTACAACTACGTTTACGAAAAACTTTACTTTACAATACTTGTATTTCACTGCTATTACTTAAATGTGTGTGTTGGTGTTGGTGTTGAAACTAGAATTTTTGTATTTGTTTGAGCAGGATGTCAAATTGTAATCACAGATTGTACGACTATTCTGTATATTAAATAAAACAAAGTCCATCCAGCTTTTACGTGATGTATGTTTTTCAAATTGTTTACTGAATATCAGGGTTTCCCGCCTGGCCCATGATGTCGAACGATAACATTCGCTTAGATAAAACTTAAGACACAAACTTTTTATTGTATATATTTTGTACTCAATCAAGTTTGTTTATTCCACAATCAAGTTTGTGTCTTAAGTCTTATCTAAGCGAACGTTATCGTTCGACATCGTGGGCCAAATTATTAACGCCTGATTCTAAAATACTAAAATTATTTTGAAAAACTTGTATGATATAAGAATCGAAAATTTCCTATCGAACATTTTCAAAATAAGTTTTATAGTAATCGAACTATGCAAAAATGATTATCAATGACTATTGTACCAAATAATTAGTTTAACATGATATTGGTTCAGAAGGAAAAACTGAACCTGTGTTGGAGTTTTATTTATATTTAGTTCTTTACAACACAGGTTATAAATGAGTCTGTGAATGCTTTGTAGGTGAATTATTTAACAAAAGCAAGAAAGAACACAATTATTTTTGTTGTTGCTTCGAATATTTTTTGGGTGAACAAGCAAGAAAAAGCAGCTTTTGTTTTACAAGGAGTTTACGAGTGTGAGTACAGAAATACAAATTGTATTCGTTTTCATTCTTTCTTGCTTGTAGTGGAACTTTATTGTTTACACATGTCTGAGTATGTCAATTTATGTGTTTGTGTATATGTTGTGTGCTGACTGGTTCTGTAATAGTTTTTGTGCTGAGTTTGTTAAAAGTATTAAAAGGCATGTTAAACTTATGGTCTCTTTTAAGCTCCTGTTAAAATTTAGTGCTTGATAAAATGTATGCCAAGATATTTTGTTTTCCAGATCTCAGGTTGTATAACGACAACGACAACAATAATAACAGCAGCATTTATAGTAGTAACAACGACATGGCTGTTTGTTGTAAACAGACTCTTGTTCTGCTTTTTTAACATTCTTTTTCAACAATGGATGCCCCAGCTCTTGTTTTTTTTTTCAATTTAACGTGTGTTAAATATTTGTCCAACCTCTTTGTTTGTTTAACTTTATATTCTGCAATAACATGTTAAACTATTTTATTTAATTTTTTACCTATAAAAACAACTAAACAAAATAGTTGGCACTGTTTAACTTTACAACAAAAACAACCACAACAACAACGGCTAGTACAGTATGGAATAAATACTCGTATGCATTAATATAATAATAGTTTATGACCATAATCTCATTTAAACAGAGTGGAAAATATTGCTGAAAAACAAATCCAACGATGAATCGAGAAAAAACAAGAGTTTATATTCGGCTGTGTCGAAGCTTTTATACTCACCACTAAATCACCTATTATGGGACGAACGTCAGAAAATATCGTGAATTAGTTAACAATAATTAATTAAGAATTTTATGCATTGTCTCTTTCGTTCAAACTGCACTTTGTTTATATTTTTGCAGCGTGTAATATAAAGCGGTTTACTTTGACATACAATAAATGAGAGAGCAAAAATCCCTAGGAAACTGATTTGGCTTTTTGAAATGTCAAAACTGTCACCCCTCTATACTATGTGGTTATTCTTGGAAGTGCAGCTTATATGGGAGCTATGGCCAATTATAGTTTTGATTCGATATGGATATTTATGGAGGTTAAAGAGTTTTCGGGAGTAGGTAGTCCTCATAAGGAAACTATGACCTATAACGGGCCGATCATCATGAAATTCCGCACGACGATTTATATGTATATGCGAATTGTTTGTGTTCAATTCCAACGTAATAGTGATTTAATTAAAGTGATTTTTTCGACATGAACTTTATATGGGCACTACGGTCAACAATTGAGTGATTGTCATAAAATTGGATATGAATATTTCTATATATGCGTGGACTATTATCGTCGAATTGAAACTTGCTGCTGACGCTTATAAGAAAGTTATGCATATTTTAGTGATTTTCGGAAGTGGACTTAATATCGGCGCTATGGTCAAATATAGACCGAACATCATGGAATTTAGTACAAAATTTTTAATTTATATTTTGAATATGTTTGTTTAATTTTAACTTGACCGAGATATGTATAAAAGATTTAAGCGCATTTAAGTGATTATGCACATTTGCGTATCATAAAGCTTTCCGAAAAGAAACTTGTATGGTGGCTATTAGAATTCGTGGACCAATTCCTGCCATTTTCAACATGTCTTGTGATTCTATATTAAAAATAAAGTGTGCAAAATTTCATGATATTATCAGCATTATATTTGTAGGAAATAGAAAAATACATTTGAAAAATATCGAGGTAGTCTGAAACTTTGATGTGTAACTCTAATCTTACTGGACCGATTTGACCCATTTTCAATACCAAACATTTCGGTGGATCAAAGAATGTTTGGTAAAAATTTTTTCTCAAAGTTGTACCGTGCCTTCAACATTTTATAAGGACCCTTTTTGATTATACGACCAATATTTCGATGTGTTACAAACGGAAACTTAATATATCTCCCATCTTTTTGGTGGTAGGTATAAAATTATTAATCAAAATTTAATAAAATTCAGACAGACGAACAGACGGACGGACAGAATCTTATAAATACTCGGAAGATATAGACTTTTTGGTTCTACGACCATTATTTCGATGTGTTACAAATGGAATGACAAACTTAATATACCCTCATCTTTTTAATGGTGAGTATAACAACATAAATAAATTTTAATTTAACTTAATTTTGTATATGACCAACAATGTAGCTAAAAAATCACATTTGTGCAAAGTTCGAAGGCAAATGATGGTTAATGGTATAAGAATCCAAAACTAGTTAATTGTACATTAAATGGTAATTTTTAATTAGAAATCTCTTTCACTCTTAGCCAACAAAACCACAAAACGGCGTGGTACATTGTTTGGTTCCTCTTTTACGTCTTCACAGATTTCCTATTAATTTCTTTTAAAAACCTTGTCAGTTTTAGTAGCCATTATAATTTCTTCTAAATGTTTTTTAAGAACAACATGCCATTTACACGTACACTCGTAAACACACATACTTAAGAAATAGAATACTGGGAAACTCCATCCAGCCTAATCCAAACACATACTGTCACTCACACTAATGTGCACAGACACGAGCATAAAGTTTATATACATCCTTACAGAAACGTTTTTATTTTTAATATCGTTTACGTGGTCAGAACGTGTTTCAACAATTTGGCAGTTGTTGCCCCCAAAACAGAAAAAGCCGGTGAGTTTGTACACGATTTTTATGTTATCAAGTATTTGAGGTTTCCTCTGGTGACGCAAACAAAACATGTATTATGTTTTTGTAAGTGATTTAAAAAGCCTTGTCCTCCTCGCTCCCATCTTTGTTTGCTGCTGCTTTATTTAATTTATATGAAAATGATTGTTTACGTATGAGAGTGTATGTGAAATGCGTGTAAGCAATTATTTTTATGTTTATTTCCTTTATTATTGTTTTAATTCAACTTAACATACTTGTACTTTTGTGTGAGTGCTTAAGGATTAGTATACTTATTGGTACATTCACACATATACTCATACTTTCACTAATCTTACATGCAAAATTAATTCAACCACATTTAGCCATATAGGCACATAAGCATTGTTTCATTTATTCTACACGTATTCAAAATTTAAATCACATGCCTGATAATTTCTTTATTTTTAACCCTCCTAAAAGTATGCTAATATTTCTTATGTCTTAAACATAATGGCAACAAATTCATTTGTGTAGAAACCATATCCACAATTCAGTCATAAAATTGGTTGGAAGGAGAAGAAAACTAGTTTTATATATGTATTTGGGTTCAAAAAATCTTTTTACTTGGAAACGAAATTAAAATAATTCGTGAATGTTGATGTGTGCAAGAGATGAACAATTATTGTAGGATTTGAAAAACTAATTAGTGTATGAGCGAAGTTTAATTTAAAAATGTAAATGCAGGCATATGTAAATATTTTTGTATACAATTATAAATTTAAGATATGAACTTTGCTCATTTGTTCATATTTTGAATTTGCATAGTTAAATATAAACAAAGAAAAAAATTAAATTCTGAAATAGTTTATAATAATATTTTATGAGCAGAAAACATTTACATATGTAATTAACATTAGGTGTTGTCATCTCCTAAATAAAAACTTTAACTTAAAGGAATTGTCAGATTATTTGCATGATTGTTCCATGGATTAAGTATTACTTTGTAAAAAAACGGAAATGTCTTTTTAAAACGTAGAGCGAAATTTGCTTATATTAAAGCAACCTCGTTCCTATAAGAAGCTTCTCAACAAACCTTCTCCATTCAGATCTGTCCACCGCTATATTTTCCACTTCACCTTGATCTAAGTTTCACAACCATATACCAGTACTATGTTGATTTCACATTAGAATTGAAAATATTAATATAAATTTTTTTATAAATAGCCTTTCTTGGGTATCTTAACAATAAAGTTTTATTTAAGCTCGTCAAAAATGCTCTCTCACTGCCAGATTTTTTCCTTTATAGGAAAAATAAGTTCCAAGCTCATTATCGTACTTCCTTTTAAAAATCTGGGGATATTTTACATTTGCTGTTCCTCAACAATTTTATAGCTAGAATTGTATAATTTCAGACATTAAGATAGTAATACTAATATTTAGATAAGTGTAGTGGAAGATGCAGTTGCATATAAATAAATTTAGTTGCGGATCTGAGGAGAACATATTGTGTTGGCCACAGTTAAAGATGTATGTCTTTGTACGTGATGACTCTGACTTAGTTGCTCTTAATTAGCAGGAGGGCTGCTACTCGCAAGTTCGATTTATCCATGTCATTCATTGTTGTTATTTTCAAACGCAGATTTGCTAGCTACCTCGCCATTTCCTTGAGATAGCACTCCCATTTTAATGGTTATCTCTGACATTCTCTGATGACATTCATATTCTTTGGAGTTTTGGTTTATATTATCCCCATTTTCAGTTCTGCGACCCAAACCAAGCACCCTTATTATATTTTCCACCATTGTATTATTAGGGCCTGTTTGAGCATTAAAGTCGCCCATTACAACCAGTGTTGCCAAGACTTCATGACTAAAAATGGCCAAATCTTTGTATGAAAATGGCTAAAATATGGCTAAAAAATAGCTAAAAAATGGCTAAACATTATTAAATCAAAAAGTCTGATGAATTAAACAAAAACCAAAAATAATTCATACTTTATTGACTTATAGTAATAATTTTATATAACAAAACAAAGATAAAAGCTTTTAAATAGTTCATAAATAACTATTAAAATAAGAAATCAATACCGTAGAGCAAACGAGGTTGCAAAAATCAAAATTTTCAAGAGCGCCGACGAAGTTTTGAATTAACCCATGTTATAGGAAACTTTTCAACGATTTCAAATATGCCACTCTTAATAATATCACATTAGTTTATTTTATTTTTATTTTTATTTTTTATTTAATCAGCTACAATATGGTAACAGCTGAGCAATTTTGAACATTTTACACATTTTATACAGACATATTAAACAATAATAACATAACATATTAAACAATAATAATATTAAATAAAAATCTATTAAATACAGTTATAAGTATAGTCATTTGAGTTTAAGAATATAATAAGCTTTCTCTTGGAACTATCAACAGAATCAGATAAATCTATTAGATTGTAGAATTGGTTCACTTCAGCAGAGATTCTACGTAATGGATCGAAGTTAATATAATTTGATCTGTGAAAACTTAAATAAACTGGCTCATATGATCTAAGTTGCCTGTTAGGTATATTGATGCTAATTTTATCATGAAGACAAATGGAATCTATTTTACCATGAATTAGATTTATAAAGAATGCAATGTTGAAGGCAATCCTTCGACTTTTTAATGTTGGCAGGCTTATAAGCGCTAGGCGTCTGCGATAGGGCGGCAGGTTAATATTAGGATTCCATCTCAAGTTACGAAGACAAAACAGCAAGAATTGTTTTTGTACAGATTCCAATTTTTTTATATAAACGTTATATTGAGGATCCCATATTACAGACCCGTATTCAAGTATTGGCCTGACTAGAGTTGTAAATAAAGATTTCGTTACATAGGGATCATTAAATTCCTTTGCCCAACGTTTTATAAAGCTTAACACACCATTAGCCTTAATACTAGTCATTATAATGTGTGAATTGAATTTAAGTCTCATATCGAAAAGAATTCCAAGATCCAAAAATGAGTCAACTGTATCTAACTTAACGCCCTTAATAAAGTAATCACTGCGTAATGGAGAATACCTAGAGAAAGTCATAGATTTACACTTTTTAAGATTGAGTTCCATTAGGTTTACACTGCACCAGTTACAGAAGCTATTTAGATCATTTTGCAAATAAGTACTATTCGCAGCCTTATCAAATGAAGAGAAAAGTTTGACGTCGTCAGCATACATGAGAATATTGCTATGTTTAATGGCCTTTGGTAGATCGTTTATATATATAAGAAAAAGTAGAGGCCCTAGATGGCTTCCCTGGGGAACACCTGAAGTTACATCTATATATTTTGATTTCGAGTTGTTGAATAAGACACACTGCTTACGATTTCTTAAATATGAAGATATCCATTTTAAAAAATGATCGGAAAATCCCACAATATTCAGCTTAGCTATTAATAAATCATGGTTGACCTTATCAAAAGCTTTACTAAAATCTGTGTATATAACATCAGTTTGTTTTCGGTTGCAAAAGCCAGAGTTGATATATGACGTTAGTTCCATTAAGTTAGTAGTCGTGGAACGACCTCGACAAAACCCATGTTGAGCTGGTGATAGGATCGGTGATATTTGATGGGTTAGGATGTCTGTCACAATTTTTTCAAATAGTTTGGGAATAGCATTAAGTTTCGCTATTGCTCGATAGTTTGTTACTTCACTTCTGCTGCCACATTTATGAAGAGGAATAATAAAAGAGTCTTTCCAACATTTCGGTAGCAGACCAAACTTAAGAGAATTATTATATAAATGAGCGATAGGGATAGCTAATACATCAGCGCAATTTCTTAATATACAACTTGGGATACCATCTGGTCCAGGAATAAACGAGTTTTTTATACATTTGAGGCTTTTTAAAACAGCTGAGACATCTAAGGAGGATATGTTTATTGTGGACATTCTTGAGATTTCATACGGGTATTTTGTGTTGCCAAGTGATTTTGTAGAGCAACTTGATGAAAAGAAATCTGCAAACAAATTTGCTATATCGTCATTATTGGATAACACAGTGCCATTCATTTTCATTGTAGCAGAATTCATCGAAATTTTTCGCTTATAATTAATGAAATTATAGAACATTTTTGGATTCTTCCTGATATTGGATTTCATTTTGTTCACATATGATGAATAGCATTTTTTATTTTCGAGATTAAAGTAGCTTCTAGCTATTAGATAGCGGCATCTATCAATTTGGTTGTTACTATTTTTAAATTTTTTATATAGTCTGTTTTTCCGATTTTTCAACCATGTTAGCAAATTAGAAGTCCATGGAGTACTATTTGTTACACCTTTTTTTATTAGAGGAACACTTGATGATATACAATGTGATAGTTTAGAATAAAATTTGTGTATGACTTGTTCAAAGTTACTTCCATCATTTTTAAATGCGAGATATTCCAGCCAGTTAACATCTACTAACAGTTGATTTAACATTTGATAGTTCGTTCGCTTAAAACATAGTGACTCAAATACTTTAGAATTATCAGATATTAGAGGGAAAGGTGTGGAAATTAAAAGTGTTGGATGATGACGATCTTCAGGAGTACATACTGGACTAGTTCTACGCACATCAAACAAAACGGAATTATTTACAAAGACGAGATCCAAAAACCTGTTGTTGCAGTTGGAAATATTATTAATTTGAAAAACATTAATATCTGCCAATAACGCTAGGAAATCTTCTGTCCAATCATTTGAAGTAATTGGTACTAAGAAATCAGTATCATCCGAAGTAAGCCATGGTACCATTGGAAGGTTAAAGTCACCCAGTATAATCAAATAGTCTGCTGGTTTAAGTTTTTGAGCTACAGAATGAATTAATAAGGCATGTTTTTCGTAGATCCGATGATCAGAATTAGGTGGAATATAAGAGCAAGTAATATAAATCACTATGTTGTTAATGTGAGTGATGACAGCTACTATTTCCAAATTATGTGAGTTTTCAATTAAGATCTCCTCAGCAGGATACAAGCTTGATACAGCAATCAATACTCCACCACCGAGTCGGCCAGTTCTATCGCGTCTAAAAATTTGATATTTATCGCACATTATTTCAGAATTGTATACATTGCTGTATAACCAAGTTAGTTTAGAAGATATAACCGTTCAAAGTTGACCGACTTTCGGTTTTCAAAAAACACACAATTTTTAGTCAATTTGTTGCGATTTCAATTTTATTGTAATGGATGAATATTTTACAGAAAATTGAAAAAATAAATTTAAAAAAAAAAAATTTTTTAATTTGTTGGGTAATAATAAAACCCTAAAGAAAAAAAAATAAAAACAATCTAAAAATGTAAAAATAATTTTTTTTAGTTACCATAAAATTCATTTTTCTACTAATTTTAACTTTGAAAACCCATAAGTAGGCCCCTACACACTCCGTATCTGCCATTCTATTTTCTTTTTAAGAAATCCTGTATTTTTTAGTTCTCTAACAAACATTTCGAATTCGTGACTTAAGCTTTTTGAGTACACAATTGTCTCATTAAAATCAGAGTATAAAATATCAATATTTTCGGCATCAATAACTCTTCTTTTCAAAAAAATAATAAGTAATGAAACTTCTTTTAACAAGCGTGTCGTTTTCATGGCCTTGGAAAATTTTATTTACGGTCTGCACTTCTTGCAAAATTGGTCTTAGAAGGATGAGATGTAAAAGAATTATGTCATCTTTATACATTTCACTTGAAAATTTTGCATTATGACATTTTTCATTATTATAAGCTGTTTCAAAATGAATTTTGAGCTCATCCCATTGATCTAGAGAAAATGGCTAAAAAATAGCTAAATAAAATCAAAAATGGCTAAGAAAGTGGCTAAGAGCTAAATTCATTTTTTTGTGGCTAAAAAAGATTGAAAATGGCTAAATTTAGCCACAAAAGAGCTAAATTGGTAACACTGATTACAACCAATTATAATAGATTATATATCTTGATTTGCCTGAACACGGTGCGATCATTTTGTTTACGTTTTAATATATCATTTTCCAAACCCTCTTCATACTTCTGTATTTCGACTTTGGTAATCATTTAGTTTTAAGATGAAGTAGCCGCTTAGGCCGTCCTGATGTTGGTCTTGCCAGCTACCTTTCTAAAAATAAAAAAATTGTTTTCAGAGATAATTATCCCCTAATTACTTGAAACTAATAAACTCACATCGTGACCAGTGATGAGTTTTTTTTATCATATGTTATTTTTCTACTCTTTAAATTCACACAAATTTCCAGCTGGCAAGTTAAACACATTGAACACTAACTACACAAAATCCTCAGATTTGGAGAAAAAACTTCCAAATTGGTATCAGAGTCTTCAATCTAATATTATGATCAAATACATAAAATATACAAGGTCAAGTATAAATAGAGTATAAATCAGACTGATATTCAAGAAAAATTTGTTTTTCATTCTAACATTTTCTGCTTTGCGCTTTTTATTTGAGCAAAAACATCAAATATATTTGCCCTATGATCATATTATAACAAATACTTTCGTGAAGTTGAAAATGTTTGATTAAATTATTAAAAAAAGAAATATATATTTAATCGATATGATGGTAAAATAAAAGTAAAATAAATAAATATTTTTTATATTACATTAAAGATAAAACTTCACAATTTTTATTTTATTAATTATAAGTTCAAAATTGTTCATCAGCATTTGTTAATTTATAACAAAATCAAATTATAGCATTTAAATGGCATCAAAAAACAAAGTACATTTTTATAATAGCATACGGTCACACTTGGCAAATATTTACTCAAAAAAGCGTAACCACTTGTTTTAGCACAAATTTGTTTGACTTTGTTTACTCTTACAAGAGTTTTGCAAGATCAAACAGCATCAAATAAAAAAAATAAATATTTGTTGTGGCCTGTCCTAAATAAACAAAGTTTTTTAATAAATAAACGAGTTGAAATATATTTCATTTAGTGGTTACGTCTTTTTAGGCAAATATTTTCCAAGTGTGACCGTACCTTAATTTTTTTAATATCTACAAGGGAGTATTACAATTTCAATTGTATTATGAACTTGTAATTCCTTGGTGGCAACATTGTTGACAAAACAACATTTTCGTGTTAGATATTTCTATAAACACGAAGGAACAGCTCGGTGGCAAACATTAGCGTAATCTGAACTTACACTTTACACTTTTTCTCATATCCAGCTTTCCTTTCAAAACCACACAAATAATACACAATAAAGCAACCTCTTCATATGATCACATGGTAATACGGTATAGAATAAAATCAAGATATAGATTTGTATGTTTCAACAGTGACACAAGTGGTGACAACAAAGATGTGGTCGAAAATGATGCAAAAGTCTTAAAACATAAAACATCCAGCAACAGTTGCAGTTAAATGCTGCTACATACAGAAAGTTTGTTTGTTAAATAAATTTTGTAAAACGTCAGGAAATTGTCGGATATCCAACATATTCGAACACACATTCTGGGTATGTTTTGCAAAAGTTACGAAAACAACGCTTTAGTTTTTATTTCTGCCTTTTGTGTTCTCTACATCGCACCCTAATACAAAAGGGTCACAACTCAAAATAATAAAATTTTCAGTAGAGACAAAAAACTGTTCATCGTGCAAAAGCAACACACTTAACATAAAAATAGACATAACTGTGTTTTTCCAGTTAAAGACGATAGTGATGTGAAAGAAATTTTTGTAGTGGTTAGAGATGTGTACTCTCAATTAATTTATGGAAAAAGTCAGTTTTGGAAAATTTTGAGTTGTGACACTTTTGTATTTAGGGTGCGATATGTACATGTTTTTTGTATGAATTTGTGTATGTATGTGTGTATTAATAACATACAAATATCTATTTTTTTCTCTACTCCATTTTTGTTATTTGAAATGAGGATTATTGTCACACATTTCTTGGTATTGGCTGGCTGCCAATTGATGATCTGATGTAGATGCTGGTTATTTTTATACGTGTACTTCTGTTTTACCATTTAGTAGGAATCCTCTAGAAATCCTCTACATTTTGAGAACAGGTCATATGCATCATATGCAAATTAATATTGATAAATGGAGAAAAAACAAATATAAAAATCGATTAAATAATGGGATTACAAATGTGAAATGGTTGTTATAACAGCGATGAACTTTAAAGCCATTTTATTTATAAGTAATGAAATTAGAGATAATTACAAACATAGTACATACATATTTATAATGAAGATGTATTTGTGTAAGACTGACTGTGCCATCAAGGAACTCGAAACTTTAATGTAAAGTATGCTAATGCCCTAATTAGCAGGTAAATATTCCTAAACCCTAAATGTTTTCTTCAATTTAATCTGAACATTTACTAGATAATTGAACGTTTCGATTAATTGTAATACCACTGTATTATAATAAGTGTAAGTGGTTTAGGCCTCCTTCACACTCCTATTACTCCAATTTGTACCAAAGACCACAAAACTTAAAATTCTTCTTCAGAAGCTATTATTCATACTAACACAACACCAGCATACAGACATATAGATTGCATTGAACTGTGTAGGATGTTTTATTTTCAATTACCAAAATACCCATATATGAAGCACTTCATCTCTTGTAACTTCAAATACAGTGGCAAAATTTATTGTATGTACTTCTGTTTTGTTTTGGAAAAAATAAAATTACAACTATTCTTGTTAGTCACGTTGACAAAGTACAAAAACAAACTTATGACCATTAAAAATGTCTGGTTGTGGGCTAATGCTGTGTAGTTGCTATCCAGGACATAGAAGGATGGACAAATACTTTGGAAGTACTGTATGTATGTATGTTGAGTTGTCAAGTTACACAAATGGTTTGCAAATATTTTTTCAAAAGCGTTAAGAGAATGAAATAAAATAGCTTCATTCTCCAGCGGTGGCAATGAACAACAAATTGCCATTATCCTGTACAAATATAATAAAAAGAGTAGAGTGTAACCATAAGAATGTAATGCAAAGATTGTAATTGAAGGAATAGTGTCTGAAGTATATGCCAACTACAGTTTATGGAATTTTAAGAAATAATTTTAAATATTTACAGAAAGTCTCTTAAAGTTTAAATCAATGAAAAATCATAAATTAAATCGCTTATCCTTTTAGTTAAAAAAAAACGTAGGATGCTGCCACCCACTGTATAACATTATAATTGTCTAAATTTAACTTGAATAATATAGTTTTTTCCCCATAAAAAATGGCCCGGTTTTAAGTTTGAATGTTCCGGATTTTAGTACTTTTTTCGAAAAATGTCCCGGTTTCGCTCAAAATTGAGGTGGTCACGCTAAGCATAACCCGATAAACACAAAACAATGAAATTTAATAAATACTATATTTAGATAATAAATTTTTAACATTTTGTGAAACGAAAGTGAGGTCCATCACAAAAATTTGGGTGTAAGTAATTTGGATCTAATTTTCTGTCGCTTTTTGTTTAACATCGTATTTATCCTGTGATGAAATTTGCTTCAGCACACAAATGTCAAAACAGAACTAACATTAGGGGCCTCGCAAAATTTATAGCATTTTCTGATAGGAGGATTACTTTTGCGCCACCTTGTAGAAGCAGCCTTAGAAGAGTGGTTTATTTTCTTTTAATAATCCGGATTCTTTTTAACTGCAAAATTTCCAAAGCGTCAACTAGTTTAAGGGAAATTCGTTATATTTTCTTTTATTTATTCAAAATTACAAAAAACGACACACAATCAACTCAATTATGAGTGGCCCCGCTTGTTCTATTTATACACTAGCATCATATTCTAGCAATTTCCGCCGGCATCTGCAGAAGGCAATCGAATATTTCTTTCTATGGCCGTTAAAATTTAATGTTGCCATACAGCGTGTTATCCAGAAGACAATCGAGAGTTTCTTTCTTTCTGCCTGTTATCACAAATGTTTGTATATGTATATAAACTTCTTCTAATGCAAATGTTGATAATCATGGTGAGAAACATGATGTATGTTGATACCAACCGTTACAAACCGTTAAATTTAAATTGACATGTAATTTCGTAACAACATATTCACCCAAAATATTATTTTATTATTAAATATTGTATCATTACACTGTCTAACAAATTAAGAGTTTTTGAATGGAACAGAATAGCGACCCCATAATTCTGAAAGGGTATGTTGAGTAGATCATTTTTGTAGAACAAACTTATGGTCCAGCACGTCTAAGTTTTTTTTTTACAGTGGGTCAAAGTTTTCATTTTTTGGTCGAAGGGAGCATTATACTATATGAATAAAATGATGTAAGTTAATGTCTGAGAGAATTCTTATGGTCAGAGTTGTATTGTGGAATTGTATGAGGATTATTTTTGTGGAAGATCTTAACCCTCTAACTGGTAAAGAGATCAATTTGACCCTTTTTTCGATAAAATCAAAAAATATCCTTTAAAAAAGGACATTTAGGGATTAAAATATTCTACGAAAATGTTTGGCGGAAAATTTCACTGGGGGTCGCCAAAGACACCATTGTTGTAAATAAAGCTCTTTACGATTAATTGGCAAAATTACACGCCAACACATACAAAGCAGGTGAAAACATCGTCAAGTTCGGCCAGGCCAAACACTGAGTTCTCGCGTCTAGTCAGCTGTGACTTACAAATCAGCTTACAAATCGTAAAGAGCTTTATTTACAACAATGGTGTCTTTGGCGACCCCCACTGAAATTTCCCGCCAAACATTTTCGTGGTATATTTTAATCCTTAAATGTCCTTTTTTAAAGGATAATTTTTGATTTTATCAAAAAAAGGGTCAAATTGACCCATAAAGAGACCAGTTAGAGGGTTAAGGTCTTCCACAAAAATAATCCTCATACAATTCCACAATACAACTCTGACCATAAGAATTCTCTCAGACATTAACTTACAACATTTTATTCATATAGTATAATGCTTCCTTCGACCAAAAAATGAAAACTTTGACCCACTGTAAAAAAAAACTCAGACGTGCTGGACCATAAGTTTGTTCTACAAAAATGATCTACTCAACATACCCTTTCAGAATTATAGGGTCGCTATTCTGTTCCAAAAATGGTGTTGGACAGTGTTATTATAGATGTTTGAATGCAAAAAGATGTTTGAATTTATTTAATTTTTTATTGAGAAATTGATTTTAATTTGTTAAAGTAGTTTGCATCACAATAGCATTCTACTGCATCTCAGATTTTGTGACATCACTAGTTACAAAGCTGCCATTAAAGATTCTACAGTTGTTCTGAGTACACTTATTATTAATTTCAACAAAAATATATCTATGGTGTAAAAGAGTTAAATATTCCCAACAAATAACTTGACACACATAAATTTACACAGAACAAGTTATTGGGTCCAACATGCACTGGATTAATTAAGCAGAGAAGAAGGCCTCCTCCCATTACAATTAAGTTGATCAAAACTTAATTTTTCTGATATGTTGCGTGTACCTATACATTGTTTCAACAATACGAGTACAATACTAACAATCGCTCCTAATAGGAGTTTCATCAAATGGTTAACTTAGTTATTACAAAATAATATCAAAAATCTGATGTAAACAACTAAATTTAAAGCTAATTTATACTACATATTATACACTAAAGTCATAATTTATTCCTATTAAAACCGCTTTATTAAATAATAAAATTATTTAAATTGCACACTGTGGTCATTTATCTTCATACACATATGAATACATTGCTCACAAAACTATGGTGCTTTCTATGTTAATTTGACTTTTGTTGAGTTATTTTTTTCATTTTAAGCAAATTTACTTAAATTTATTTCACTTGACAATTGCTGCATTTATTTGGAATTTTCAATTGAGCTGTTAATTTAAACTTTTATGCAGCTTAATTTAATACAGTCAATAAATATTCTGTGTATTCTCAAGGTCCAAAAATCTAATATAAAAACATATGTGTGTATGTAACAGCCAAATAAGTTTAGTTCAGTTCATATTAATAAAATGTAGAATTTATTTGATATAAAATTTTATTCAATTTAGTTTAAAAAAAGTGTGCAAAATTGTATTATATCAAACCCACTGTAACCATCTGAACAACTAAGTCCGGTTCATATACGTACATTTACACTTTAATATGTAGATATGTGAATACAGTAAAATCCTGGTATAACGAAGAGAATCTCATTTTAACGCAAAGCTGATATGACGTATAGCAAAATGTTTAACATAAAGTTACTTATGTAATGAATATAGAAAAGCTAAACTAAATCAAATGAGCTTTATTATTGGTTTCTCAGTCAGAGGAAGAAACACATGGCAGCTAATAGAATTGCATTAGAAACCAAATCCATGGAATTATAAATATAATGCATTATAATGGTAGATTTGTTGCAAGTGATAGCAATATATATTCGAAAAAGATACAAAGTAAGACTTTTAAAAGAATCAGAAAAGAATTAAAAAGTTAATGCGAACGAAACTAGTCTCTATTGGAAAATGATAATACCATATTCAGACGGGCACTGAAATTCGTGTTTCGTTCTCTCATTCGTGATTCGCACCCCAATCATGATTGAATCAACCTGTTTCGCCATACAAAATTTATTTTAGTTTGAAACTACTACCCAAACACGAATATTTTACAGTCTTCTCTAATTTGATAACAAATAATCGGTAGTTTATCTGAACTAGTTGTCAAAATAAATTGTAAAGAAGAAACTAAGAAGGTAAAAATAAGAATTGTGAAAAATAATAAAAGTGAAAATAAATAAATAAATAATAAAAGTGGAAAAAAGTACAGCAGAATGGAGAGAAAAGATATTAAAAAAAAGCAAAGCAAAATAATTTAAAAAAATCGCGCCAACTATTTACGTTGTACATAAAAAAGAACTGTCAAAATGAAACACGAGTATGTCGTGTGAACGGGATGATTCACAATCGTAATTCAATAAACGAAACAAGTGTTTCATATTGCCGTCTGAACATGGTATAACAGTTAAAACGTTTGTTCACGTTAGAGAGACTAGGTGGTCTAAATCCAAAATTCCTCCCAATGAAGTTATTATTGATCCCTGAAAAAGCTCCACATCACTGAGCTGAAGAACAATTAGCAAAAACTATAAAGATATACAATGTCACACAGCTTAAAAATTATTCAAAAAAGAAATCGAGATATAACGAATTTTTCGATTTAACGAATATGTCTGACAACGTATTGTTCGTTATACCGGGATATGCCTTTCTATGTAAATTATGCATTATGCCCAGTAAACATTGAGTATTGATTGTTATAAAAATGAGAAAAATTTTAATTAAAATGAATTTTTCAATGTGTAGCATTTAAAACGGTATTGAGTTGAGATTGCACGTCATATTTAAACAATAGTTATACCATTAAGTTTCAAATATATTTGTTTGCTGGGTGAACATACGAGTATGTACATACATACATATGTGTCTGTATGTTCATGACATACAGTTTGTTAGATGAGTGTAAACATGAAAACTGACAGCAATTCATCCATCCATCAGTCTGTCAGTCAGTGAGTCCTTTTATAATTTTAAAATGAACAAACAGTCACCGAACGAAGAACGAACATTATTTACATATTAAACACTGGTAAAACATGTTTTTGATATTTTGTTTCTTTGCGCTTCTCTCACTGTAATATAAAAACTAATTTTAAACATTTTTACTTTATGGTTAACAGCAAAAAGCGTTCGCCACTGGACATTGGCTGTGTTTAAAGGAAGAAAGAAAGACTACAAAGAAAATTAAATTGGAATTAAAAAAAAATTGTAATTTATATAAAATGTTCTCAAACATCCTTCTTTAAACACCAACCCTATTCAAATATTTTCTACAATTCAGAACGCCGAAACCAGCTTACTCCTTCAATACAAACTTGCATATGTTATATTCAACTTATGATTATTCATAAATAAATAATAAACTATGAACAAAAGACGTGCATAACTTTATTGTTGGTATAGTTAGATTCCCGTAAGGAATATTTTGTGAATACGTCTGTATATGTTTTCATTTCTCATATTCCATACAAATATTGTAAAAATGTGAATAACATCATTAAAAAAGAACTTTAACTACATATATTTTATCCTCTTAAACAATACAAGTGTTCTTTTATATTAATTTTTTAATTTGTTTATTAAATTTTTACAGAAATTGTTGTTTTAATTTTTAATATGATTTAAACTTTCTGTAGTTTTTCTACTCTATTCCAACTGAAACATGAAGGTTTTAAAGGATAAAGTTTGAAGTAATTTTGTGTATTATTTGCAATTACAGTTAAATCCCGGTTTAACGAATCTCACTTTAACGAAAATTCCATATAACGTATACCAAAGATCTTAGACTTATATAACGAACAGTGTTGCCAGTTTAGCCTTTTTGAGGCTAGATATAAAAACATTTTTGTTTACCTTTTAAGGTGGATTCACCCGTTCGTTCTTAATAAAAATATTGTTCAAACAATCTCTTTTTGAGTGAGAGAAAATATGTTTTACGAACTTGAATTGCTTTATATTTTTTCTGGACAAAAATGAATTGAGTTGCCAATAGGTTGCATTTTTTCATACAAATAACAATGCCTTATGTATTTAAATGGCCATCAGCAAAAGCAACTTTCTTTTTTCATTTATTTTGAATTTGTATCTGTGATTTTTAATACAAAATAGTTTAAAATAATTTAGTATTTGTATTTTGACACTTAAACCCCAAAACAAAATAATTTAATGGCCGCACTTGTAAAATTAATAGATTTTGTTTACATATGGCAGCTCTCAGTAAAAAAATTTTTCTCCGGAAAAAATTTTTGTTAAGAACAAATGGGTGAAACCACCTTTAGACTCGAAATTTAGGATTTAGCTTCTGGCTTTTTCAACATTTTTTATATACACCACTAAAAAGATGGGGGGTACATTGCGTTTGTCATTTTCTTTTATAACACATCGAAATAATGGTCGTAGAACCAAAAAGTCTATATATTCAGGGTCCATGTAAGATTCTAAGAAGATTTAGCCATGTCCGTCATTCTGTCCGTCTGTTTTTGGCACGATAAAGCTTCGAGAAAAAAGACATAGAACAATGAAATTTTTACCAAACATTATTTTATCCCCCAAAATGTTTGGTATTGCAAATGGGCAAAATCGGTCTGGTAGGATCTGAGTTATAGATCAAAGTTTCAGACTACCTCAATATTTTGCAGATATTTATTGCTGTTTTCTTCAAATATAATGCAGATAATATTATGAAACTTTGCACACTTTATTCTTATTACACTGTGCAACAAATTCAGGTTAGCAAAAGTTAGGTCGATTCTGAGAGTGAGGGATCAAAATAGAGACTAAATTAGAAGGCCCGTATCGCGGGGCTTATTTATGTTACGGCAGGCGGCCGTATAGTACGGCTCACTTAGATCCATATTGCTGGTTCAATTGTGTTGTGTTTATTTATGTTAGTTCGATTTTTTTTAATCGACCTTCGAACTTTGCAGTCAAATGCCGATTTGCAGCATATTGTTTATATAGTTTTTTGAGAAAATAAAAATAAAATCAAACGAATAACCAAATTTTTGACAATTAAATTAAGAAGGGATCTCTAAAAACTGGAAAGTATCCCCTGATGGAAAAGACACTTTATTATTGGTTTATAAATGAGAGTAAAAAAACTTTCTTTCTTGTTAATTAAACTGCTATATGAAGATGAAGATTATTATTAAAAGATAAAGTAATGGGTAAGATAATGGGTGCCCCGATAGACTAGGCGATAGTGTGCCGGACTATCAGTCAGAGGGTTGCGGGTTCGATTCCCGCCAAAGACTCTGGGTGTTTTCTGCAAACAAGCCAAAAGCTTCGCAGTTTGTGTTTGTTTATAAAAAAAAAAAAATACCAAGAACACAACTGGGACAAACGATGAATTTTTGATCATGAATATTCGTGTCTAAAAATGCAACACAGTTGTATATATGCAAATACACACACAAACGGCGTCTGCTGAATTCGTCATATGCGGCGAACTCTGAAATAGAGTATATTTCTTTGCCTTTTAGTTTTTAATGGGTTGGTAAATATGTATGTTATGTTAATTTTTATTTTAAAATAAATATACAAAATAGCTAAGTATAAAAATTGTTTTTACCTACGTTTGAAATGCGTTCATAATATTTATTTTGTGATATATATTTCTTTTAAATATGATCACACTATCTATCACCTGGTATACGACAACAAAAAAATTAAATTATTAAAAATTATTTGAGCTCTGCAATAAAATGTATATAAGTGAAATTATAATTAAAATGCTTAACAAATTACATGAGATTCAATTGGCGGGATGGTAAATTTATCCGGTAAGAATAAATTGAGTTTAAGTTTTGAGTTAAATTAAGTTTTACATATGTACATACATACATGTCTGTCAATTATAACAGTCGTATTTCGTCGTCATTGTGCTTCATAGGACGAATTGACTCAGCGAACTGTCACCAACTAATTTGTCGCGTTGGGCGAATTTCGACGTTGTGTTTCTAGCATAATTTTGCGCTGTTAGAACACAGAAAAGAAAATCCGAATGTTTGGTAGCAAAGTGTTGCCTATAAATTACCTTTATTAAAGATTTTTCAATTTAACAAATAGTCCTGATAACATATCTTTCGTTATACCGAGATTTACCTGTATGTATATGCACACACATACACCTCTTCCATGATATATTATATCTTGTTCCAATATACTGTAAACGAAAGCAGAATATTTTAAATGTGTGAAGAACATTTTTAAAACATGCCATGTATGTATACTATCGTTGATCCTTCTGAAGAACGTGCGCACCCAGTTACTTACAGTTTTTAAAAATTAACTATTAGAACATGATCCGGTTCTTCAATAATCATTATTATCAATAATAAATTATTGATATACAAGTTAGCATCCTCCTAAAATATCATGCTAAATCCCAATTGTAAATCACAAAACTTCTAATTATTCATATTGTCTGGCATCGCCAATTAGTAATAAGTATTAATGTACTAACCAGCGTTGTCAGTTTAGGGGATTTATCCCCAAATTGAGGATTTTTTTTCGTGATTTGGGATAAAAATTTCATCTTGGGGATCCGGGGATTTGTTGGGGATGACAACACAATTTTAAGGGATTTTTGGGAATATTTTTTTAAAAGTGATGGTAACAGGAATGATTTTGGAGCTAAAAAATGTGCGTCTGGCAAGTCTAAAAATGTGTGTTATTATTTATAGAGTATGGTTTCTAATAAAAAAGAAGTATGTAAATATTAAAAAAAAAAGTATATTTTTTACCGTTTAAAATTGCTGCAAATACTAATTTTATTAACAAAAATCATAATGCTTCTTGGGAACGCGAAGATTGGGCAAAAGGTTTGAAATATACATATACGAGTATATTTTTAAAGGGTAACGCTTGCGTTGAACGCGTTTTTTCAATAATGAATACTACCAAAACAAAAATACGTAACAAAATGCAATATGAATTATTGGAAGCACTTCTCAGAATAAACACATACTTTAAAAATAATTAAATTTGTTTTGAGAAATTTAATCCATCTGCTGAAATGCTAAAGCTTTTTAATACAAGCAATATGTACAACAAAATTTCTGAGACTGATGAATCAGAAGATTTTGATTCTGAAGTTTTTGAAATGCTAAACTCTGGTAAATAATTTTTTATACTTCTATATATTAAATTATGTGTAATTTTTTCTTTTTTCTTTAGTTTGAATACTAATATATGTAGCTATCGATAAAAATAAATTTTTATTATTATTTATTGCAAAAAAAAATTTGAATCAAAAAAAATCAGTTTGGGGATTTTTGGGGATGACAAATCAAAAATTGGGGATAAGCTCTAAAAAAATACTGGCAGCACTGGTACTAACAGAAATGATTAATAAAAGTCAGTCACATGTTGATAATCAACCACGTCGTTTCATTTACAGGACCGAATATTTGGTTGGAACACGTGAAACGTTGTAAAATACTTCAGGAGGTCGTGTACTCGATTAAAAGCATCCAACGTGTAATAACTTACATAAATTATTAATACATAAATTATTGAAAATTCAGTGACTTTAAAAATTTATATAAGAAATTAAAATTTTCTATTTATATTTCAGAATATTCTGAAATGCAATTGGAAATTTCGCAACTACAATTTAATACTACTTTCAATTCCAATTCAGCATCTGCATGATTAATCACAATAAAATGTATTAAAAACCTTCGTATTAGTTATTTAAGTACATGTATGTCTTTTATTTCAAATTCTAGCTGTTAAATAATAATGTATTTTTTTAGTTCTTTTTAAATAAACTTAAACATAAAATTATCCTCGTGCATATCAAATGCCTTAACGAGTCTAACAAACTTATTAAGCCAATAAATACAATTATTTAAATTCAATTGAATTCAGTTTCTTAAGCATAAATTGAAGATTGTGAATGAGTTATCTACTCAAGTGTTTTCAGTAACGAATTAAAACTACAATAATAAACAATGATTGTTCAGTTAAGAAATATACTGGTAATGTACAGAGAATAGAGGTGAAATTTGTTACATGCTAAAATTAATTATATGTAAGTAAGTAATTAAGTTAGATATTACATGGATTAATATTTATGAAAATTAAGTATCTAACAATAAGTACTACAAGTTATAAAGTTAATCAAGTTAAGTTATTAAGTTCCAGTAAACAAGTAAATAAGTATAGGGCTTAATAAGAGGCGGAAAGGCAAGCATCAAGGTATTTTAGAGATTTAAAGTGAAATACGTGTTGCTTGTAAATAAACCAGTTATTTATTCCACAGAACGTATACCATTATTGCGTTGAGATAAAACCGAATCGGGATTTTTCAATTCCATGGCCAATTTATAACCCAATTCTGGGCGACGATCCCTACCCTCAGCCATGGCTTTGACCTGAAACAGAAATATTTCGTTTATTTAGAAATGGTTTTAAATAAAAGCAGTAAAAACTTTACCTCATTAGAGTGTACTACCACACCATGATTGCTCATCACCTTCTCCTTGGTGTTTTCGATATCATGAACATCTGTGCCCCGGCAACAGTCATCAATCAAAATGGTGCGATAACCCACCGATAAGGCATCCACGGCTGTAGCACCCACACACACATCGTAAGCCAAGCCACAGACATAAATGTCAGTGGTGCCCTTCATCTTTAGCTGGGCGTTAAGTGTGGTGTCGGAGAGTTTTTTATTGTCCCAAAATACTGAATAGGAATCTACTTCCGGATTGGTACCCTTATACACCTTTACACCACTATCGACCACTTTCAGATCCTTGTGCAGTTCAGCGCCCCATGAGTCTTGGACGCAATGACGAGGCCAGAGGCGCTGTTTCATGGGTGGTGGTCCGGCAAATACCACGGTATCAAATACTTGTGCCGAATCGGCATCAACCTGTGCAATATTTAAGTTAGTGCTTACAAATTAAGTATTTTCGGAATTGTTCTTTCAATCTTACGGGTGAATTTTCATCTAATGGTCTCATTTTAACATTGTCAATAAATGAGACATGATCGCTTGGATGCCAGTCCAATGAATAGAAAACGGCGTCGAAATCAACAGTGTCTAAAAGGTTATTAATGGGCTCCAAAATCTACGGATTAAAGACAAATAAATGTTTTAAATTTATCTGCAGAAATATAAGACAGGATAAAAGTATTGATACAAAAGTAATAAACTGAACATCCTCCTGGATATATTTTCTTGTATTCAGGGTTATCTAAATCATTTGTCCTTTTCTTTACTTACTTTCCTTATAATAACTTTTGTCATTGTAATACAAAAACTTTGTAATCGTTATGTATTTGTATTTTAGAATATTTTCATATTATGAAACCCACACATTAAAAACATACATATCGAGCCATTACCGCCAAAATAATGTATCCCACACCATAATCGATTGTTGTTTTTTTATTGAAATCGATAGTTCAACATCATTTAAAATTATTAAAATTAAATGTATTACACAAAACAATATTTACATTATAAATTTTAAAATAATGGCTTTATTCAAACTGATTTTATTTAAAAAAAACCTTCCCCTGTAAAATTTTGAGTTTGTGGGATACATTTTTTCGGCGGTTATGGCTCGATATAATCAACACCAATATCAGCACTAACAGTAACAGTCAAAGAGAAGCGACGTTAAAGGAAATCTAAAGTATGAACTTTGACAAATTTTATTATCAACTAAATTGTAAAAAGAAAAAATTTACACAAAAAAAAGCATCAGTATTATTAGTGTGAAACATGTCCGACATTCTACTTACATACATATGTACATGGTTTTGTATACATTTATATAGATACACACCAACACACTCTTGTACTCATAAACAGACGTACGGAAGTGATATAAGTAAAATATATCCGTTTCCGTTGCAAAGTTCACATCATACACAACATGCAAACAAACAAATAAACAACAAAATGTCAAAGTAGACAGACAACTTGTACCAGTCGCGTTTATAAACAGACACAGCAAATATTCGGTTTTGGTACACTTTCTACATACACAAGCATGAACATACGAGTGTACACAGAGTACAATGTTGCCGTGTGAACGAGATTTTTGAAAAAGTATCAAATTTAAAGTTTCTTTAATCGTTTATTTGTCTCTTCTTCCTCAGTCTCATTTTATCACATACTGTAGTGCACCATGTTGCAGAGAAGGAAATTTAAAATTAAAAAAATCAAAAAAAAAATTATTTGTTAAACTTGTTTCCTTTTAGTTTTCATCGAAATTGAAATCAATTTTCTAACATAAAGCAATATATCCTGCAGCAACTAAGCAATTATTCACATCAGCCACCTTACTCCGAACCCGACGAGTCCTCGGATAAGTTAAAAAAATGACAACCCATTGAAGTACAATATGTTCGGATTACATGATATAGTGCACTTCTTTACCTATACTATAGGTATACTCATGTCTCCCGTTTTAACTTGTTACAATGGCAGATTACTCACATAACTAAACAAACTCACAATAAACAACAAGCAAAGTTCAAATCATCACATTCGTCATCCAAAATATTGTGCAGCTAGAAACTGAAATCTTTAATTTCAAAATATTACGGTCATATAGATGGAAACTGAGTTCGAGTTCAATTATATCTGCTTGAACATTAGCTCATAATCTCAATATCCGATCCATATTGGTTCTGGGAGACTTCAACACGCATCATTAGCTTTGCTGCATACAAGTGAATAAAGTTTTTTGAATCATAATACATTTGAAAATTTGAATAATATTGACGAGAATTTTAAGCATAAGGAAGAGAAGACATGGACGCCATAAAAATAAATCGGCTCATTTATATATACAGATATCACAAAGTCTCCGATTCTGATGGACCCATGTATGACACTGGTCAATAGAAAAAATAGTTATTTTCATTGAACAACAAGATCAATACAAAGCATCAAGAAGAAACGAAGAATTGATCTCAAATTTCCACAGCACTGCACACCAATTGGAGTAATATTAAAACACTTCTGTTAGACGACAGTAGAGACTCTGCCTCTCTTAGTGAATTCTAAAGCTAGGGAAACGTTACACCAGCAATACACAAAACATATTGAAGTCCACAATGAACTAGATCGAAAATCAATGAACAAACTATCTAATATTAGAATTTTTGGGCCAACTTTTAATGAGATTTTAATATTTTGAGTTTTTTCAAATGATTGAAAATTTTCAAGAGAAAGATTAAATAAAAAAATTTATAAAATGTTTGAACGATCAAAATATGTATTTGAAATGATGAGAAGAAAAAAATTATTTGAACTATAACGATCTCTTTTGGATATATGTTTCACTGTCGCACAAACCTTTGACAAAGTTTGGCATAAAGATAAAATAAAGAAGATTAAACGCCCAATTTGTTCAGATCGCAGTTAATAATACTATGAAATGAAAACTGGCATTCAACTGGAAAGTTTTCTTTTATAAGCTTACAAAGAAAGAAAGGGTGGTACTAAAATAATAAATATAAAATAATACAATTTCCATTTCAAAACATTGCACTTCCATGCTTGACATAAATATATTTTGGCAAGTCAATAACAAACATCCAAACTCATATACATATGTAAGTGTTCATATCTCTTCCACACTACCATAAATAAAATTATCATCCCCACAAACTCCATCAAAAAAAGAAATAAACTTTAAACTAAATTAAAAAAAAATCTAGCAAAAAGTAAGAGAAACTTACCTCATGCCCTTTTTGTTGTGCACTGCAATTACTTATATCCAAGGAACCACTTATAAAGTCATTTTGTACATCAACAATGAGGAACGCGTTCACAGGACGTACAATCTGTAACGACAAGAAAGACAGCAGCAAACACATCAGCGATAATACTTGAAAATTTATTTACAAGAAAAAGTCACATTCACGTAACTTTCTTCCTCTATTCTTAAATTTTTTGTTCTCATGTTTTGCTCTTAAGAAAAGGAAAATAATCATATGAAAAAGTACATTAAGTTTTACAACTTCTCATTTGACTTTTCTTTTTCTTTCTGGCTTTTTTCTGTTTCTTTTCTCTGCTATATTCCTTTTTTCTTGACTAAAGTCGGAAATAAGTTATAAGCATGAATACAGATGAGATAAAACCAAAATTAAGTAAAAGCTGTAAGTGAGTAACGAGAAAAAAACAAGAATTAAATGAAAATGTTTATAATCAAGTTGAAAGGTAGATGAAGACTACAACAGCAACAACGTCTAGAATGTCATTGTAATAATTTTAATATGACATTGTCTACATTGTTGCTCTCAGCCAGTTCCATTGTTGTGTAAATTTTTTTCTTCGAATTTTTAGTTGAAGGAAAAACTCGATGTTTTTGTAGTTTCAGTGACAGGAAGACGAGTAAATTTAGAATTGTAATTTATGCGCTCTTTATTTTTGTTGGTTTTTTTTTTAGTAAGTAGGCAACAAGAAGGGTTACTGCAACAAAAGTAATTTAAAGGAAGTACAAGTAATTTTTGAACAACTTAGAGGTATAATTTTAAATATTTTAGAAATTAACTTTCTTGAGAAAATAATGATTGAAGGGATTTGTTTTTGACAAATTAAGTCTGTTATATTCGTTCCCATACATTTCAGAATTTACACAAAACTCAACATTAATAAATTGTTGGCATTTAATGCGCCTTGTATGACTAAATATCTCATTAAAAACACGTTTTTTTAACAGCAAACTTAATTTCATTTCCACATTTATTATCGTTTAAAATACAGAAGAAGCCCTAGAAAATAAAAGAAAAATCCAAAACAAAATTGATTATTAACTTAAAAACAGACAAACAACTAATTTTTGACCGGATATCAAAGAGAAAATTTTCATCTGTTTTTCAAAATAATTTGCCAAGTTTTTGCTCTACACAAATCACAAACAAACATTCAGATTTATACAGTTGACTCTTGATAATTTGAATCTCGCGATCATTTGAACTGTTTTCCAGGTCCCTTGAAAAACATTTAATAAATTGAAAAAAATCTATGTAATTTGGTCCCCTCGGTAATTTGAATTTATTTAAATAGCATATTTTTCGCCGCCACGCTATAATTTGAATTTTTTGCCTCTACGCTCTATAATTTGAATTATTTTAATGTGTTGTGTTAACTTACCAGTCAAACAAAAAATCATGGATGAATACAGATTTTTTTTAATGAAAAACACAAAATCTTATTGCTTTTGGATAACTGCACGGTGCAAAATAATCCACCATTATTAGACCATGTGAAATTGGTTTATTTTTCACCCAACACAACATCTAAATTGCAGCCTTTAAGGCCCAACTATAATATGCATAAGCAAGCTTAAGCAAATTGCAAAAGTTAACGAAAAGGCTGTCAAATGCATAACTAGTTCAGAGTTAACTTTCAGGTGGCTACAATGACTTTGCAACTTTTTGTCCACAGTTGCTCATTTATGTTTAAAAAAAATGTTTTTATTTTAACAAAAAGCCATTAAATGACTATATTTTATAAATATTATTATATTATTTTATAATTAAAAGAAAACTTCGTACCAGAAACGCATAATTTTTCCTTTTTTTTTAATTTAACGGCAAAAGTACTAAAATGTACAGCTGTGGCAGCACTACATTGTAAATAATAATAAACCTTTACATATGTTTTGTTAATTTTCGTATTGTGTTTGTAAAAATGGAAAAACTTAAAAATTTAAATAATATAAAAATATTAAAGTTAGCGCTTGAAGGCCTGTGCACATTAAAAGAAATAAGTGAACTACACTGTAAAAGAAGAAGACACTCTTGTTCTGTCAGAGAAATAAACCACGACAGAGACATTTTTGTTAAAATAAAAAGGGCCCTTTTATTATAAAGGCACTTATTTTTTCCACATTTTCTATTAAATATAAAATAAATGTATTTTCTTCTTTCTCCATTTTGTTAAAAACACAAACAAACAACAAACAGCTGATTCCGTACAGAATGTGCGATCAGTTTCGCTTTTTGCTTAAGCAAATGACAGTTGAAAAACTTAACGAAAAGTTTCGTTAAGTACATTATAGTTTGCCACATACAATTTGTATGTGTTCGCACGTTTGCTTAAGCTAGCATATGCATATTATAGTTGGGCCTTTAGACCAAGGCATTATCCAAAATTTTAAAACCCTCTACTGCAGAGAAATTGTTTCTAATATGTTGGATAGCATTGAAAAGGGTCAGAAAGTGGTCATAACACTTTTAACAGCTATAATCATGATTGAGAAGGCCTGGAAAAATATAAATTCTACAAGCCTTTTTAAATGCTTCAGAAAGTGCGGTTGTACGAAAATGTCTTTAGCTGTTACGCACTCTTATCCAGAATGGAGACTTCTGCCTAACTCTGAAGAGGTGAGTTTTGAAAACTATGTTCAAGTAGACAATAATATCAGTGTCTATGGTGCCCTAACCGACGCTGAACTGTTGAATTTGACTTCTTTGGATGAGAAAGATGAAGCACACGAAGATGAGCAACCAACAATTCCAGTTTCATTAAGTGAAGCAATGAAAAGTCTTACTACATTACGCTCCTACGCTCTCAGAACGGATACAAGTGACGATTTCTTTTCAGCTTTAATCACAACTGAAAATTCATTGGACAAAGACAGATGTAATTTGTTCACTCAAAAGAAAATGACGAACTTTTTTTCATTATATATATGTACATATGTACATTAGAGTGTCTCGCCTTACATGCACTTTGAGATCGGACTATAAATGTCGAAGATATAACAAAAAATGTATTTTGCTGACCCCTACTTTCTATAAAAAAACAAAAAAATTTTCTTTTTCGAAATTGTCTGCAACAATACTTCATATTCGGTGGTGTACCGCGAACTGTAAGAAAGTTCACAATAAAAAATCTTAAATTTTAATTAAACTCCTGTTAATTTGAATTTTTTTTCTATCTCCTCTTGTTAATTTGAACTCTCGTTAATATGAAATCTCGATTATTTGAACTTTTTCTCTGGTCCCTTCAATTTCAAATTATCAAGAGTCGACTGTAGTACATAACAGACATACGAGTATTAATCATTCGTATATAATTAATCGCTCAACATTCCAAAAACTTATTTATATGACTTTCTATTACGTAATGTACATACATACAAATGTTTGGGGATTTAAGTTTTTAAATATTTACATCTTTTTTCTATGTGTCCTTGTAAAGGTGTATAAACATCAATATTTATAGAAACAGAAGCCACTTCATACCAGTTTGTGTATAAGTGAGTAATCTTTCACCCTAGTAAACGAATGCCTCAAACTTTGGTAACATTTAGAGAACGGAAATTGCTTTAACACCTGTCTGTATACCTACACATTCATGTGTTTATACGCTTGGCTCACATGCACTCAGGATTACCAAGTTGTCGCACATTCGAAGTAGCGTTATAGCAGAAAAATTAAATCGTATTGATACACAATTTAAACAAAGAAAGACGCGCTTGCAATCACAACGACAAATTCAGTCAACAATTTAAGAACTCATCATACTTGAATATAATTATTTAAACTTGGCCCAACATTTTAAGTATTACAATAAGTGTTTAAAAAAACACAGTACATACATTATTCGTACCGTACATTTGAAGAAAATATACACTAAATTTATTTTTAGTGTTTTTAGTGATCAAATCACATGACATAAAAAATAATTATGTACTTTGAAAACGTTTGGTGCCTCCTTTTAGGAGTCATAATTGAAAAGTTGCAATGAACTTGTTGAATTAAATAATGCGTATCCTAGAAGGAATTCAACTGATCTTGCAAATATTAAAAATTAATACACTTGCTGCCGTATTCAGAAAAAATAAAGTAGGTTTGAAGTGTGCTTTTAGACAAAATTTTCATACAAAATTTTCTTAAAGTACATTTGAAGTCTACTTTAATTTTGTCTGAATTAGACTGTTAGGCTTTCACAAGAAGACTCTGCAAAAGACTACTTCTGGTGAGTAAAATAACTTCATCTTAAAGTAATTTGTTATAAATAAGTCAACAGAATACACCGCAGATTACTTGTGTCATTACTCCACAGAGAATTTAAAATGACAATTTATTCTACGGTAGATTACTTCGAATAAGCAATGTAGTCTGTTGGCTTTTGTTTGCATTACAAATGATTATTACGTGCCACATGACAAAATGCATTGCTACTATTCATGTGTAACATATCTAGTTTATGGATTTATCTGTGTATTTACAAGTCAACTTCATAGATGTATTTTTCCTTATGTAACATATTGAAAATAATTATATGTTTATGCTTTCTACTATTCGTTCTAAATTCATCTTTATTCACTTTGTGTTTTATACTCGAGGACATGTCTTTAAGTTTAAAATACGTATGATGTGTATGCGTGTGCTGTGTCTACATCAGGACAAGACATACGAGAAGCTGATAAATGTTGAATCATTGATACAAGGGTAACGATGATGTCTTGGCTAAACAACACATATACACAAGTGTGGTAGTTTAAACATTAATAGATTAATATTTATGTACCGCCTTTCTTTTGTAGATCGCCTTGAGGTATTATGTAGTTAATATTTATTGTGTTTAACTTTCTTCATTATAGTTTATCATGGAAATATGTTTCACAATTTATCAGGTTGCATAACGAGAGAGCAGAGATAGTTAGAGATAATTTGATTTTATAATATTCTATGAAATGAAATTGTTATGAACGGAAAAACGATTACAGGCAAATAAAGAAAAGTTTTTCTAAAGGTGCGGAAACACTTGGCAAAAAGTATTTTTAATCTCCTTTATTTATTTATTTATTCATTCTTATTTTATTTGATGCTGTTTGATCTTGCAAAACTCTTGTAAGAGTAACCAACGTCAAACATATTTGTGCTAAAACAAGTGGTTTAAGTAACAAGTTTTTAAAAACTAGTGTCAGCTTTTGGACATTAAATATGGAACTTTAAAACCTCTGGCTGTATTGTTCTAAAACGTGTAACAACAATCCAGTAGGAAATATCAAGAATATTATCTTTTGTTTTGCCATCACCAACTCATATTCAACAATTTAATATTGAAATAAAATGAAACCAGCAGCAAATTTATGAAATAAAAATTCTTGCAAAACAATTTTTTTTATTCAATATTTTTGATAACATCCCTTTTTCATTTAAATTTATTTACACTTCAAAAACCAAACATTTTTCAAATCAATATTCAGTTAAATGATTCTGTATAAAATTGATGTACGTATGTGTTTGCACAATTTTTTTTTAATAAAAAATAAATAACGAAATGACACTGAACATTTTTCTCATTTGCATTTTAGTCATTGATAACAATGCTTATGTATTTGTTGGAGTATGTCTTTCATGTATTTCAGATGGTTTTTGTACGGGTATATATAAGATTGTCGTTCCATTTCAATTTTCTACAATATTTACTATGAAGTTAATACATTTCTTAGTGTCAGGCAATCTGCATCCAGCGATTTGCTAACATATTATTGAAGATATCTCTGATATTAAATACTAAGCACATAAACAGTATACATATATCAAATGAAAGGAATTAACATGACTTTGAAATATGGATTGAAAATGCATGAATTTTGGGAAAATAAGTTTTCAACCGTGTTTTCATAAACATTGTTGAAACAAAATCTTTTCTCCAAAACTAAATTATTTTCGTAAAAAAGTATACAAAGCTGAAGAGTATATAAGATTCGAACCTGCCGAAGTTTTTATTCCTTTCGATTTGTTGTATGAAAAACTGTTTATTATTGTGATACATAACAGTGGCAGGCAGTGAATACAATATTCATAATAACATACACAGGACATGATGTCATAAATGTACATAAATATTTGTATCCGATATCACAACAATAGTTGGGATGAATATTATGTGTTTGTGTTGATAAGTGTTACGCCCAAACATAAAGGTTGAACTCTGTAAATTATGGTAATAATCGGTAATTATTACTTCAATTATAAATGGTCAAAATTAGATAAAATTTTTGATATTTCTTTAGTTAGGCTTGAGTTCATTAAATTTAATTTTCATTAAATTATTTTTACTGAAATTTATTAAATTTAATGAACTCAAGCCTAACTAAAGAAATATCAAAAATTAAAAATTAACAGTTCAACTAAAAATAATAATTGATCTTAATATAAGCTATGGCACAATGTTTGCAGTTGTACTTTAAGTGGTACACATAAAAATGTCGACGAAAGTAGACAACAAACATAATAAAAATGTATTCAGGTTTTCGAGACGAAGTCATGGCATGAATACGAAAAAACTGAAGAAAAAGGTGGCAACATGTAAAATAAAAATGAAAAATGATAATTACAGCAAATTTCGGACCATTGGTAATACTGGTTAAAGGCTTGATGTTTGACTGTTGGCTAGCGGGCACCACAGTGGTGCAGAGGTTAGAACACAAAGAATTCTGATGAGAGAATGTGGTGGTTCTCGAAACATGTAAATTCAACAACCCAGGTTCAATACCCAACTCAGCCGAAAAATTATCAATAAATTTTAATAATAATTTTCATATAACAATTCCTACCTTCAGTAAAAATAATTTAATGAAAATTAAATTTAATGAACTCAAGCCTACCTAAAGAAATATCAAAAACTAAAAATTTAACAGTTCAACTAAAAATAATAATTGTTCTTAATTAGATAAAATTTCAAATTATTTAACATAAATAATGTTGGTCGTAAAATTGTCTTTCAAACAATATATCAAATACTAATAAAATTTGCACTAAAACTGAACAGAAAACACCGAATAAGGATATCCTAGTGCTATAACCAGTGTAGTTTTTCTATTTCTTAGTACGTTTAGGTGAAGAGTATTTAAGGTTCGGCACAGCCGAATATTGTACTCTAACTTGTTTTTGTTGTACATTTTTCTCACTTGTTTGCCAACATTCAAATATGACAGATGACAGAAAATTAAAGTCAACAAATAATACACCTGGTACAAAACTTGCGCTGTTTTTAATAATAAATATTAAAAATAATAAAATTTACCATTTTTTAGCAAAAACTTGGTAATAACTTGGAATTAGTGACTAATAACATATGTACTTTTTAATGTGTATTACCTAGAATAAATGAAACAGTGACCTATTTTTAGTTGATATAAGACAAAGATCCCTAAATTAAGGGTTTAAAATATTTTACTCATCTAGAGATATACATATCAGAGAACGGATTGATTGGTTAATTTTAGATTTTGAATACAATCACAAAAAACGAACCTCATGTTGACAACATAAATCAATTCCGTAAAGCAATACATGTCATTATTCACAAAACGGAGTGTAACTCAAAAATGATGCTTGCATTGCATGTCTTGTACAAATGTAAACGTATACTCCCAAAAGCAACGAATACTTAACGATTGGTACGAATGGCTAACGATTGGTATGAATGGTTTCAATGCTGATTGTATAAGTTGTACATACTAACAAAAAATATCAAACTTTACTAGTTTACTATCAACAAATCACACATAAAGCAACAACCAAAAAATATTTATTTTCTCATTAGGTTCTGTATTGTTTTTGCTCTTTCTTTATGTTTTCATTCACTGAAAGCAACGAATACTGGACGAATGGTGTGAATGTTTTTAGTTTTTTCATGTGGCATTGAATTATTTCGTTGCTTGATGTCTAATATTATGTTCACACTTGAGTTTTTAAACGCGTTTAAGCACCTCAAACGTGATTAAGCTCTAATCACTTCAAAATTGAGATGATTAACCATACATTGAAGTGATTTGATAATCACTTCATATTGACATGATTACATTTTAATCATTTCATTAATCACATAGAATCATCTGAACATACCTCAAACTGATTAGGATGTAGCATCGGCCATAGTGAACATACCTTATAGGTGTACTACCGATAAATAATTTTTGACAGAACGTGAACATTTAAAAAAATTTAAAAAATGGATACGGAGAGAATGTTCACAATTCCATCATTAATTACTTTAAAATAATCTGATAAAAACTTTATTAAAGAATTTTTTTCCATTTTTAATATTTAAAACAAAATTTGTGTGTTGTTTATTTATAACCTGTCTAGAACTGTCAACTTAATCATCTCAAATGTAATGTGAACGGCTTTGATTAACTTAATCAACATTTTGCTTAAACGCGTTTAAAAACTCAAGTGTGAACATGGTATTATACCAACACACAAATTTTGTTTTAAATATTAAAAATTGAAAAAAAATTTTTAATAAAGTTTTCACCAGATTATTTTAAAGTCATTAATGATGGAATGGTGAACATCCATTTTTTAATTTTTTTAAATTTTCACGTTCTGTCAAAATTTATTTATCGGTAGTACACCTATAAGGTATGTTCACTATGGCCGATGCAACATCCTAATCAGTTTGAGGTATGTTCAGATGATTCTATGTGATTAATGAAATGATTAAAATGTAATCATGTCAATATGAAGTGATTATCAAATCACTTCAATGTATGGTTAATCATCTAAATTTTGAAGTGATTAGAGCTTAATCACGTTTGAGGTGCTTAAACGCGTTTAAAAACTCAAGTGTGAACATGATATAAACGGCATAACAAAAAGGGAATGTAAAATAGCAAACAGTAATAAGGAATGAGTAAACAAACAGCAATGCACATTTTTATTATTGTCGAGTAAAAGCAATACACAAGCAATGAATTTGCGAATGTTTAGCAATTGTGAATGGTCTCTTTCTGTTCTCTGATACATATAACTACATACTTATATTCCAAATATGACATGTAATAATGACTTTGAATGAATATTTTTAAATGTTTGGAAGTTTTTGCCTCCATTGACTTAAACATGTTAAAATAATTAAAATTCTAACCCATTGCTTTGCAATAATTTGCTCTATCATACAGTATATGTATAAAACAGTTTTTTAGAAATGTGCGCATCCAAAAATTTAGTGCCATAACATCCGTGAATATAAATATTATGTCTGTTAAACTTTATCGCGATATAAATACTTTTAAAAGATTTATCGAGGTTAAAGTTGATTACGAGTTGGATCTTATATGGGAGTTTCGACTAATTACGGACTGACCATTATACAATTAGGTGTCATCATTTCTGTATATTATTTGTGTTTTTTCAAAAACTTATCGGGGTTTTCAAATTTTCTTAAATGATTGACAGGGTTGTAAACTTTTCCTCTGCGACAACCAAGCAAATTAAAAATTTGTAATACGTTTTTACCAGAGGTTTTTAGGATATTAAAAAGTTTTCTTTCTTCTTCGTAACAAGTTGGTAATGTAAAACTTTACAATTTTTCACTAAAACATTTTTTAATACTTACAGGCACTATTTTTGGGGAAAAATACAATAAAACTAGTATTAAAACAAAATTGAAAAACATATTACCGCAAAATAACGAATTATTTTACAAAATAAATTAATGGTTTAGAGAAACAACTGAGCAATTAAGAGCGTAAAGCTAGATTTACACGATTGAAATTTTCTTCAAAATTGCTCTTCAAAATGCTTCAAACTCGTGTAAACAGCAAAATTTCTTCAAAATTTATTTATTTAATAACTATTAATAACTATTAAATAAATAAATTTTAAGACATAAAACAAAAAATTATTGTGGAAAAGTACCTGTAAAATTGCAAAATAAACATTTCAATTTTTGAATTGGGTGGAATTGGAATTATGTTTTAATTATATGTCCACCACTGCGTATATGTGGATTATTTGTGTCGAATTTCAAATTGATAATGATGTTTATAAGGTGATTTTCGGAATTGGACTTTGTATGGGGACTAAAGTCAAATATGGACTAATACAAACAAAATATCGTTTTATGATTTCATTTAGCATGAAACAGATTTCTGATTTGAATCTTATTGGACCGATTAGGCCGATTTTCAATACCAAACATTTCATTTCATTGTTCTAACTACATATCTTTTAAGCTCGTCCATGCCTTCAACAGACGGACGGATATGGCTAGACCGTCTAATAACCTTATAAGGATCCAGAATATATACATATGCTTTTTGGTTCTGCGATCAATATTTCAATATGTTACAAACGGAATGAAAAACTTAATATACCCCCATCTTTTTGTTGATGGATATAAAAACCAAAGACATCAACTGCAACGTTGACATGTAAACGTTACAGACAATATTATTATCACATTTGAATATTTGCATGACAAAAGAGTGATGTAATAATATAATTTTGAACAATGTTTTCCACTTTGATTAAAAGGCAATTTACTTACATTATAAGTAATAGTATTATATTAACTGTTACGAGTTCTTGTATTTAGGAAAAAAAATAAAACTTCCTAAATGCTATTCAATTCCAATTAAAATGAAGATTAAATTCGAAAATTTCTAGAGGATTAAATGTTTAAATCGATTTACTAACACCTCTCTTGTACACTCGCTTGTACTATGAATGTATAAGTGATGTTGAGCACTCAATAAAAATGTATTGTCACTACTTCCAACATACGTACTAATGCACATATGCATGTAATGTACAGTAAACTACTCATAGTCATTCATATTAACTCCTTGTCAAGGAGGCCCATTGCATGTATGTGAAATCATTGGTAGTTGTAGTTTAGATGACTGACATTTTCAAACACTGAGGCATTCATCGTGTACTGCTAATTGTTGTGCCACACTTGACTGCGTATTCGTTGCAATATCAAATTATAGCCAATTTAAATCAATTAAAGAATTTTATAAATGAATTTTTAATTCCAAGAAAAAGTTGGTTTTTACGTTAAGTAAGGACGTGCAAAGTATCATATAAAACATCGGAATTTCTAAATTAATCGCATAATTTGCATTCAATGTACATAAATATGCTAAGTATCAGAATCACAACGGAATATTTAATATAATTACAACATCTTTTGGCTTTTAATGATTTAATTTTAAAGGAAATGTACCAGATTTTTCGCGTCAAAATAATGTAAAACCGATTGTTTTTTACGTTGTCTGTAGACATTTTATATTTTATAAATTTGGCTTGAGGTCTGTTTTTTGAAAAATATAAAATCTCTAATTCGTTTTCGATTCTTATTGATTATTTCCAATATTTCGACCAACTGTATATGTACATATATTATTATTTAACAATTTTCTAAAAATTATATTAACAAACAATTATCTTTTTTGTTTAGTGTTTGGTATACTTGTATATAATATTTTTTGTACAGTGATGCCTTCCAAGGATTTTATCTACTTCACGCAGCGATTTACCTTTTCTATGTAAAAGTGTATTATGATTTGCCGAGTCCCAATTGATCTATCCACTGTAAATTTTTCACTACCAAACGTCACAACTTAATCTCTTTTAATGATAAATTATGAAATTGCCATTATTTTGAAAGGCAATTTACCGTAATATTTTCAAACAAAGGAAAATTAAGAGAATTTCCACTTCTTTGCAGTAACAGGGTTTTTTCATAAGGATGATGCCATTGTTTTGAAGCGTAAAAATGGGTTTATTTTAATATTAAATCAATTAAATTTGTATACGATCTTGTTTTTATTTTTTTTTTTGTTTCTATGTAATGAAAATCTGCTGCTAAATAAAACAAATTAGATTGACATGATAAAGAAGAGGTAATTGTTCAATGTGTTAAAATTTATATTTATTCTGTTGAAACGACAATAAGCGAAATTAAAAATGGGCATACAAATTGAATGGTTTGGTACTAAATGTAAGATAGACTTACCGTTTTAATCCATTGATTCCAACAAAACTTAAATTCTTCTCTGTCAATGTGACCATCTTCATTTGTATCAAATACTGAAAATATCTGCTCTAAACGTTCCTCTGGAACATCATAAATATGACCTCTGTCATTGCGGAATAAGGCTCGACATATTAAGGAAAATTCGGCTAAATTCAGAAGGTCATCTCTGCAATATTTATAAAGAAAAAAATTCTCGTTAAAACTTTGGTTGAAAATTAATTAAAAACATTTGTAATTTTTTATGAAAATTTCAGTTCCTTAAAAAAAAGTGGAATATTACGAATACTAGATTAAAATATTATATTTCGCAAACAAAATGTATTGTAAAACGGATTACAAAACTTGCTGTGAATGTTAGTCGCACTTTGAATTCTTATAGAGCCAGCATACGCTCCTGTCTTTGGGATGAACTGACATAAATATAACTTTTATCACTGTGTTTCGACCAGCTATCGTTTTGTTCGCCAAGAACAAAGCTGCAGCAGAATTACAAATACAAATTTGTTTATTCGGTGTGAGAAATTCGTATCGATGTTCATGTTCATAATTAATTTACATTTGGTGTTCGAAAAAGAACAAAAATCAAGACAGGGGAGCTCTGATTACAAATTGTGATGTGAATTTTTATGATTAGATTATCCGAAACTTCAATGAAATAAGTTTTCAGCAATCACTTTATTAGAACTTTTTGTTAAATGCAAATAATCACAATACCACTATTTTTTAACACGATTTAATTTTTAAAGCATTTTTTGTTAATATACGCGTTCAATTCATAAATAGTTGACATCACTGCATAATCATTAATCAAGCAAAACAGCACAACTCAAATAATTCACAAAGTATTTCAAATATATTTCTTGAATATCAATAGAATTTTATTATATTTTTTATTTACCCTGTAAATTAAAAAATATTCAAGTTAGTTCCAAATAATGCTATTATTTAAAGTCGGGAAAAGTTAATTGCTCGATTTGATTAATTTAAAATAAATTTGTTAAAAAATTATTTTTATTTATTTACATTTACATAAATAAATAAATTATAATTTTTAATAAACCAAACTTTAAATAGAAAATGTTTGCCAATAAAACGTGAGACTAAAAAGGCGTAAATTCGAAAGTTAATCTTTCGATAATTAAAATAAAATAATAATCAAATATTTGTTTATTACTAAATCTCTGCAAATAACAATAACAATTAAAAGTAGTTTATGACAACAAAAAATAAAGTATGTAATTAAAAATTACAAACTGCAGCTGCACTTACCCATCTTTATCGAAAGCGGTAAAACAGGCATCCATTGCCGAACCGTTTGGATCCTCAATAACAATTGGCGGTGTTGGTGACTCCATGCTTTAATTTAAAATAATTCCAAGTTGCAGCACTGAATTTATACACGAACACAAATCGTCAACTATATTAAAGCGGAACGTTTTTGTTGCTATTTTTCTTTTGTTTCGTCTCCTTTTTTGTACAATAACTTTAGCTAAACATTAGTTGGTAGAGCTGAAAAGGAAATGGAAAATACATACATATAAATAAACAACAACAGTTTATCGTTAAGGATAATCAAACATACAAATGGTTATAAGTTGTTTTGAAACAGAATACTGCAGACTATAATGCAACTTTAAACACATGCACACACACCTGTCATAAAACACAGCAGGACTATTGTTTTCACTACTAAATCACTTGCATAAACTAATGCGCTTTCTCGCTCTCTCTCTCTCGTTTGCACAAACGCTTGTAAAACTTAAAACAGTGGGTGTTTTGAAAGTTATTTTAGTAGCCTTTTTTTGTTTTTTCCAAGTTTTTAAAATGAAATGTTGTCAAATGAAAATGTTGTCAAAACCACAATATTAACATTACAAAATAACATAGTTTAAGAATTCCGCAAAATTATGTCACAATATGACGATCACAACAACGGCTAAAAAAGCTAAAGTAACAAACAGTATCAATGCGATTTAATGGGCTTATCCACAATGACTGATTGTCAATTCCAGAAACTGATTTCACATTGACTGCCAAAGTGGCAGGAAACAATTCTAACAAAAACAAAAAGTACCGCGTTTAAGCTTCTATACCGGTTTTATTCATGCCTCAAAAACATACACAGTCAGATATACATACATTCGAATGTACATACGTACGTGCTTACGAGTATACTAAAAGGTAATAAACAGTTGGGCTTTTAAATATAGTAATTAGATTAGTTCTATCTGTAAAAATGTTATTGTAAAAGTAACTGTAAATAGTATTTAAATTCTTCTAAGATAAAACCTCACAGGGTTCCATAAGAAAACAAATAAGAAAGTACAGTGGGTCAAGCCCGACCAAACATTACTCTATGCAGAGTGTATGAACAACAATAGTTTATGGAAGCTAATTATAGAACAGCATTACAAACCTTTGCAAAAATCACCGCCAAAACCTCTTCCCCCCCCCCCCCCCAAATGGTGGTGTAGGATATAAATACCAAAAGATATTTTTTTGTCAGTTCTCACTTTATTCAAGGTTTTAGTTTCCAGGTTTAAACAAATTAAAAATCTTTCTATTTTATTAGTTCGGCTTGAGGTCACTTTTATTAAAAATATAAAAACTCTTGTTCGTTTTTAATTTTTATTATATTTTATTTATTTCCATATTTCGACCAACTTTGTTGATCATCTTCAGGGAAGAAATATAATTTAATGTTTAATACAGTGTTGTCCGATGTTAATATCTTAAGTTTCTTTCACTGACAAATTAAAAATAGAATTTATACAAGTTAGAATATCTGGCTGCGCCGAATCTTAAATACAAAAAATAGACTGGTTAAAGGACTAGAATATCTTTATTCAGTGTTTTTTTTAATGTGAATATCTTAGCAATTTATATATTGTTTAAAAGTAAATTTTAAGAACAACATAATTTATTTCTAATGTTTAGAAATTTTATTTAATTTTCTAATTACAAATTCTCATCATAATTTACAGAGTTTGTTTGATATTTGGAGTGTAATTTAACAACTAATAAAATTAAAACAAGTAAGAAAGTATAGTCGGTCAAGCCCGACCATATAATACCCTACACTCAGTATATAAATTAAACAGATTTTCAGAAATGGGCGCTATATGAGAGATAATACCTATTGTGGACCGATCATCCAAACATTTATTGCCATGACTTCCGTGAATATAAATATTGTGTATGTTATACTTTATCTCGATATAAATAGTTTTAAAAGATTTATGAAGGTTAAAGTGAATTACAAAAAGGGTCTTCGACTAATTATGGACCGACCATTATAATATTAAGTGTCATCATTTCTGTATAGATGAAACTTATTTTTGTTAAATTTTATACGGATAACAACATTTTGAAGAGATTTATAGTCGTTAAACTGATTTTCGGAAGTGGGCCTTATATGGGCGCTACGACTAATTATGGACCGATCTCCACAAAATTTATACATGTGATTTAGCTTCATTTATAACTCATTTGTGGTGAAATTTGTTTAGATACTTTCATAATTCAAACATTAATGATCGGTAAACCCCAATTTCGGGAGGACATTTGTATGGGGGCCAGGTGAAATAATGGACCGATTTCCACCAGTTTCAATCCCATCCATCCTTGGGCCAAAAAATATCACGTACCAAATTTTATTGAAATATCTTCAAAATTGCGACCTGGGGGTTACTCTCTATTGCGATGCGAAAGCAAATTCGATGCGAAAGGTAAAAGCGATAAGAGTACAAATTGGTACTCTGTATCGTTCACGCAAACACTTTCACAAAATAATTTGAACAAGTAGCAACTCTCGCAGCACAAAGTAAACAATAGCGAAGAATGTTATTTTATTCTTATTTGACCTTTATTTTACACAGAGAATAAATTTTAAAGCAGACACAGAACATATAGCTAATAATTATAGAAATTTAGTTATTAAGAGATAGAAGTTTAGATATAATAATATAAATATACATATCGTGACCTTGGAACAGGAAGGTTAAATTTGCAAATTAAATTACATAAAAATTAAGATTTTCTTGTTCTTAGGTCACGATATGTATGTTAGAATAAAATAAGTTTAATTAGAAATGTATTTATTTATAAGTATGTAAGATATATAGGTATTATTACTAGGTTAAGAAATTTTTGTGACAAATAGTTTTTTGAATTTAATTTATGACTAAAAAGAAAAATATTTTTTCATAAATTTGTTATCGTTTTTTGTTATTTTTAATAAAATTTGTTAATTAATTTCCTGACGATGCTAACCAAAGGTTAGCGAAATATCGAAAATAATAAATATAATATTTTATTAATATAAAGACCTCAAGCTTAAATAATTAAAAAAGTCATAATAGCGAAGAATGACAAAATTAAATGTCAAAACTTGTAAATCAAAACATTTTAAACAAATTTTTTGTGCAGTTCGTGTTTTTGCTTACTTACATGATGCGTTCCCTTTGCGTTTGATATTGTGTTATTGCAATAGATTTGCGCTTAACGCAGGAAGATAAAATACGAAAACGCAATACAGGGTACCGATTGTTCAATTACGTTTCATTTTTCTTTCGCATCGCAATAGAGAGCCAGACAGCCAGCCAGACGGACGGACATCGTTAAATCGACTCAGGAAGTGATTCTGAGTCGATCGGTATAGTCGAGTATATGAGTAAAAACAGTTTTTCAGAAATGGGAACTATATGGCTGGGAACTTCATCAAGAAATGTTGATGAAATATTAAACTTATTTGTTTTGAATTTTATTCGGATACTAATATTTTTAGGTGATTTTCAGAAGTGGGTCTTATATGAGATTAATTATCTACCGATGCGCATAAATTATTTATTTTCTTTTTCCTTTTATATAAAACTTATTTGTGGCGAAATATTTCGGGAGGATATTTGTATGGTCAGGTTAAATAGTGAAACGATTTTATGGAAATATCTTAAAAATTTCCACCTGTACTTTGGTCATACGGTTTACATAGAGGACAGCAAGACATTGTTAAATCGAAAAATGATACTGAGTCGATCGTTATTTAAAAATTAGCTAGTATTTTACCCTCAACTGTAATTCTATTACCCCAATATTAAAATTAAAAACAAAAACCAAAAAAGATGTATATTTATGTATCTGTAACTACGAGTACAAATAAACAGTAATAATAGTTATGTTTCTATGCCACTGGATTTTTGACACTCTACTCGTAAGCACATGTGTATTTGTGTATGTGAGTTTATGTGTGAAATTCACTCTAATTCAGTGATGGAAAATTCAATATTATTGTACTATTTTGAGTACTTTTTTACAACAAAAATACCACAGTACCCCCACATCATATTTAGTACTGTTTGTTTGTTTTGCTTTGTACCCCGTTTAGAAATCCAGCGTTACTATTTTTATAATCATTGACAACATTAGCTTCAAAACAAGAAAATAACATGGTGAAATTATATTTTTACTTTCGTTACTGTCAAAAACATCTGGCATAAAATAAAGAAAACAAACACGCAAACATGGATAAAGAACAAAACAAAAAAAATAACACTAATATAAACTTTGACCATTTGTGAAAAAGTTCTTGACATTTTCATGATTCACCATGAATTAAGCAAAAACTAATCAGCTGGCGTTATGCTGTCACCTGGTCTATAATTTCACCATAGAACATAAGTTATTCATGTTATTTATTTGATGTGGGATAAGCTAATCTACAAAAGTAAACAGATGCATAAAGAGTTAAAGTTGTGTGTGGTACTATTATAATATTTTTTTTTAAATTTCTTATGTTTCGTACATTTTTGTAATTCCCATTTCTTGTTTAAGATTTTTTGTGTATCATTTGAGTTTTAAAACTTCAAACATATTGATGAAAGATCTATTAATGATATGGCATTAGCACTAACACAATGCAGGCATGCTCATATGTTTGTTATCTTAACCCACAACAAATAAAAAATTTTGAAACATTAAATTAAATTTTGATTTTTGAAACATATATATGTTTCCTAAAAAGTACCAAAATGTTGAAAAAAGTACTCTTTTTGTTGACGGTCAGTACCATTTCAATTTTTCACTTTTCCATCACTGCTCTAATTACAAATTTGTTTATGTTTCCTTATATTTACACATACATTGTACATACGCACACAAATGTATTTTGTCTGGGGTTTGCGCTTCAATAAATTATTGAAATAACAATCCTCACTGCTCGAACTTAAAATCAGTTGTCATAGTAACAACCACGTCATGTGGCTGACAGACTGGTGGGTTGGCTTAAAACAAAATAAAACAGACACCCGCACATGAATGTGTGTGTGTGGTTATAATGAGCATGAGTTAGAAGAGGCCCTAATGGGCTTTTATTACCAACTAATTTTATTTTATATACACAAACCAACAAACATATGTACTTACAGTGCTGATATTCAGCCGGTTCGGACCGGTTCACTCGAACCTGTTGTTAAAATTTTAAAAATTTTGCGAACCGGTTGTTGCATATTCACCCTTCTCGTGAATAAAAATTCCATATGAAATTTGTTGGGGTGATTATGTTTTTTGTTTTAACGGTTTTATATAATGTGTATTTATCAAGGTGATATAGTCTCGGCAACAAACACAATATTGTTCAGTTGTTCATTGTCCAAACGTACAAACAAATGATTTTATTTTGGTCATACATTGAATTCTTGGATGATGATGTTTTCGATAGCGTTTTCTTCAATCTTTTGAGAAAAAATAAAGCAATTTTTTTTGACTTTTATTTTGCAAAATCAAAACGATTTTTTTATTAAACAAAAGTTTATATCATTTCCTTCAAGAGGCTTGTGGTCTGTTACTGGAATGCGACTTTAAAATTTTCGCTATTTTTATCAAAATTTGGCAAAAATATAATTTTTTTAAGCGAACTGGTTGTTAATTGTTTCGAATATCACCACTGCATATGTATGTATGTATTTACACAATTTCATTATTACTTACTTACTCCAGCTACATATGTATGAATTTAAGTTCAGTTGTGAATTTCACTTTAGTATTTTATTTGACTGAATATGTACTCGTATAAGCGACTATTAATAGTTTTATCCCAGCATACCATTCTAGGAGCGCTCCGAAAAAATGAGTCAGAAAAGAGTCCAACTAAAGAGCATTATCGGAGCGAAAGAAAAATTTGCTTGTTACTGTCCTGAGTCGGCACGCAGTATGACTCAGAAATTCCACTTAATTATGTGTGTACCAAAACGTTGTTGTCCTGTTATTTGTGCTTTGAACAAAAAAAACATAGCTGTACCACACAAGAATGATAAAAACAGGATTACACAGAGCCCAAGAAAAACCTCATAAAAGACTCGTTTCTGGCATTATCTAAGAGCTCTTTAAGAGCCCAAAAAAACCCTCATAAAAGACTCTTTTCTGACATTATCTAAGAGCTCTTTCTGACGGACCATTTTCGAATGTAATGACCCTCTTTTCTGAAGGTTTTCGGAGCAATTATGATTGTTTTTTTGGCTCATAAAAAGCGTTAACGCTCCGAAAAAGATGTCAGAAAAGACTCTTTTCGGACTCATATGGCGTGCTGGGATGTTACATTTCAACACCGCTTACTAATATTAATGCATCCTAATCTATCATATTGTATGTATGTGAATTATAGTTTTGAATTTGAAATAAATTTATTTTATATACATACATACATATTGTTAGGACTGTTAAGAAAGTTTTAGTAGATTAACATTTTCAATAATTCATTGAAATCATTCTTTAAAGAATCATTATATAATTAAATCTCAGCTTTTGGCATTAGAACTAGTGCTGGCAAATTCTACTACTTTCCATTATTCAATAATACTCAATACTTTTCATTTGGGTACTCAATACTACTCGATACTTTTAACGGATTTTTTGAAAATGTTGGCATAGTTTTTATCAGCAAATTGAAGTAGTTTCTTCAAAAAATAAAAATAGATCTTCAACTATTATTGGTTTTGTATGTCTTTTATTATTAAATCAAAAATAAATATAAAGCTAACTTTTAATTCAACGTTAACAACAACTTAAGAAATAATTAAAATAAATTCTTTCGAAAATTAATGAACATTGTTGTCTTTTTATACAGTGATGTATTTTTATGCACTATTTTACCCACTCAACTTGCTTTAAAATACAACTCAGAAAGTATCGAGTAACTACTTTTGAATATTGAGTATCCAAAAAAAGGGCAAATACTCGATACTCGGTACCCATTACTCAATAGTTTGCCAGCACTAATTAGAACATTGAAAACACAATATAAAGGCTAAGTTTGAAATAAAAATACATATGTATGTTTGTTGATTGTTATGGGCTCTTTTGAAAATCATGACAAATATTAAAACAGCAAAAAATTAGTAAACTTTCAAACGGCATGACTTCTTTATCGGATAACAGTTTTAAGCTCAATTTTAAGACTTTATTTATTTACATATGTATGTTATTTTCTTGTGATTGCGATCTCATGTAACAAAAGTATCGATTCATTTCGAACATTATCTTTATTAATATGTCCTTTACCACTTTAGAGGGTTTGGATTAGCTCAACTCACCTTAGAGATCGATTCAAATAACTTTAGACCAACAACCAGAGTTAGAGTCCCAAATTTTATTGAAGTAGTTTTAAGAAGTACCTAAAGTAGAAAACAAAAATAATTAAAAAAGTACCAAATATGTACTAAAATTAGCCCTTCTTTACCAATTAGTACTTCTGTGAGCTAAATTTTGAGTGGTTAAATGATTATTTTATCTTTATTAGCTCGTTTATTTTAAAAAAGGCTTTTACTATTATTGCTTTTACAATTAATCGTTGATCCCTTTTTAAAAAGTTTTGTATAGAATTTGCGAAATTAAAAAAAATGTAAAATTAATTCAATAAACATTTTAAACAAAAAAGAAATTCTAAACTTGGTGGGTTTTTTAATGCCGTTTTTTCTGCATTTTTGGTGCGTTTTGAAATTTCAAAGTTGACAATGCTGTTAGCCAATGAATGTTTTGTATTTAAAATGTGTAAAATTTTATTATTTCTGTCTGTGATATGTAGATGATTCTAAGCCCTTCCCACTGTTACGCATGACTGACAACAAAAGAATTGACAACTCAAGACTTTCGAAATTGAGCCGGTAACAATACAATAAAAATCTCAAATTTCGTTGCATTTGTCGTCAATTTGATTTTACCCATTTCTTTCCCTAAAATAGGCTAATGTGTACAACAGATAAACAAAATAGTTGGCAACTCAATTGTTTACATAACTACAAGGTTAGGTTAGGTCAGGAGGCAGCCATAACTAGTATGGCCCACTTAGGTCCAATCATTGGTCCTGAAAAGAAATTAGTGGAAGGAAACGGTGAGGGGATAGATGTTATAGAGGTAGAAAGAGATTGTATGTGGATAGGTGGTAGAAATAGAGAAAGAAATCAAGAGAAGAGAAGATGATGATGTCGGGTCCAGAAGTTTAGAGAAAAAGATGGAGTAAAAACTCCGAGCCACCTAATAGCCAGTAGTTCCGTTCCAAGTGAAGGAATCGGATGTCATCATAACAACCAATTGCTATTTCTAATGAAAGCGTTGATACAACCCAATTTCAAGTCTGTTATTTCATACAGGTCATTGAAGTACGGTTGTCCCAAGAGGGTGTTTCGCATGGTGTCCATTGCCGTACAATGACATAGAAGATGAGGTATTGTCTCCTCCTCTTCTTCCTCATTCTTCATCACATAACACATAATCATTGAACTTTATATGCACAAAACGCTTTAAATCTATTCTTCACACTTTCCAAATGTCTTTTGCACACCGAAACTTGAAATATGATTGACAGATGTTCATAATACGAGCTACTGTAAGTACTGTCAGCGTCAATATAAACTAAATACCTAATATTGTTTAAAAAAAGTTTTATTACACATATATAATAATTCATAAGTAACGTAAACAAAATTAAAAAAAAAAAACTAAAAAAATAAGAAACCTAAAAAGTAATTCGATTTGAACGGAAAAATATACGATTTTTCGAATCAAAATAAAGTAAACAGGTATATTAAAATTATATACAACACTGTATTTAATATGTTGTTCGTAGTGTTTTGTCTTTATCACAGCAGGCAATCTTCTAGATCAATGAGTTTTTTAGTAAAATCAGGTGAAATTTTTTTCCATACATGTTGTATTACTGCTATTATATTATCTTTGCAAGATGTATTTCTTTGCCTTATATTTTTGTCCAAATATACCCAAAGGTGCGCAATTGGATTCTGGGAACTGCGTAGGACGATCTAAAGTTGTTGGAAAATGGCCAACAACTTCGCCATATTTTTGTGGGGTTTTAGACTCCAAATATCTCAAACTTACTTTCATCGGTGAAAAGTATATTCCATACCCCATATTTCAAAAAGTTTTAGAATAGCTTATATATTTTTTTAGCGATATTCGAACGTTTGGTTTGGCTGATCTTTGATATAAAAAGCTTCGTACGTGGTGCTCTATGTAGATCCATTATGATTTATCGAGTCTCAGATGTTGTTTGTCTTCCTATTGTGAATTTTCAGAACTTTACGTCACAACTTAATCTCTTTTAATGATAAATTATGAAACTTGCAATTATTTTCAACAAATTTAATTGACTTATTAGCCTGTTCAGCGATCTCGAACGATAACGGTCGCTTAGATAAGACTTAAGACACAAACTTTTTATCGTATCTATTTTTTACTCAATCAAGTTTGTTTATTCCACAATCAAGTTTGTGTCTTAAGTCTTATCAAAGCGAACGTTATCGTTCGTCGCTGAACAGGCTAATAAGTCAATTAAATTTGTATACGTTTTTGTTTCTTTTTTTTTTGTGAATTCAATTCTATTTAAATAAATATGTACATAAAAATGCAATATAATTTCCTATTATAATAGAGATATTTCTAGTATCACGATATTTATTGAAAGTGTAGCAGTGCCCTACGACACCAAAGCACTTTTTTCTTGTCGGTTTTAAAACCAATTCTGACAATATTGCTTTCTATGACACCCCTGAATATTGTTTATATTAATATATTTAAGCTCTTCTTCTAATAATAAGTGTTGTTGTTTTTATTTTAACGCTCACAATATATACATACATACATACATAAGTATGTAATCTATCTAAGTATGAGATTCATAAACAGTAGCTTTAACTTCATGCAGATGTATTAAAATATAGCAGTGCTAATATTGATACCAATATCTTATAAATAGAAGAAAGAGATGGATGTAAAGTAGATTCTTTAGAAGAATTTGGACAAATATGGAATTGCACACGTATCTCACTATATAGAGAGGGTTGTCCAAAGGGTTAGACTACATTTGTCGAATTTCTGAAATAAGTTTGGAATTTTAATAAAACGAATTTGAAAAAAATGTTTATTTGAAAAAAGTAAATTTTTGTTTAGGGTGGCCCGTAAGGTGTCAATGTTTGTAGGTTTATATGTTTTCCATACTACTCGTAAAGAAAACATGCAATTTTTGTAACATGTTAAAGACGTTTTCATTGGAGTATTAGAAATTTAGCAGTATCGTGAGATATACGAACTTTTGCATTTATTGGCCAAAATTTCAAGTTTTTCTAATTTTAACATGGTTATTTCATAGAACATTGTAAAAATAGAATTCAATATACGAGTACTTCTATTTAGACAAATTCATAACTTTTTGGGGAACCCTAATGTACTAACTATAATGTACATTAGGATTCCCCTAATGTACAGAATTTGAGACGTTAAGGTGTGGATCTTATATTGGGGTTTCGACTAATTATGAACCGTCCATTACAAACTTATGTATATCTGAAACATATTTGTGTTCAATATTATTTGGATACCTTCATTTTTAAGAGAGTTGTGATTTTCGGAAGTGGGCCCTATATGGGAGCTATGATCAGTTATGAACTAATCTGCACAAAATTTTTAGATGTCATTTGGCTTCATTTACCACTTGTTTGCGATGAAATTTGTGTGGATACTTGCATAATTTCGGGAGGACGTTTGTATGTGTGGACGGAGGGACATCGTTAAATCAACTTAGGAAGTAATTCTAAGTCGATCGGTATACTTTAAGGTGAGTGTTGAACCATTATTTCTGAGCGTTACAAGCATCAGCACTAATCCAATATACCCTATGGAGGTGAAGGGTGAAGGGTATAATCACATGCAACACGGAATAGGCAAAACTGTCGTAAATACATTTTAACACTTTGAAGTTCGTTTGTAATCATTTGGATAGAAATTAATATTCGTGATCTTTCATAATGAACTATAATTAGGAAAATATCAACCACGTCTAAAGACCCAAATAGAAAAAACAAAAACGTAAATAATTTTCTATTTATTTTTAATTAATTACAGGATTTTGAGCAATTATTCGTGCTGTAAATAACTAATTGCAGCAAATGATTTCTCAAGCACAAGTTTATCAATTATGTCATAACTACCACGCAATATTTAAACGCATAACAAACGCTACAAAGTGTTAAAAAGACAGAGAGACATTAAGGAGAAACAAAATAGAAGTTAATTTGAACACCATATTACACAACAAGTTTCTACCTGACAAAACTGCATTCAAATCAGTGATGGGAAATGGCTTTTTTGATTTTGTACCAACTATATAAATAAAATGTACTTTTTAGAGCTCCACGGCACCATTTTTAATATTCGATAAATAATAATAAAACTTAACCAGAAACTCGCTTTAACGAAAATTCGCTATAGTCACTTACGGCAAAATTTTATTATAACGAATTTTTAAACAATTTTATACTCGAACGACCAAATTTTCAACGTTGAATGTCTCAAAAAATCGTCAAACTCTAATGGAAATGAAGCTTTGGTAATGATTTGGAATACAAAGTAAGACTTCTTCAAAGAATCACAATCTAACTCTATTGGAAAATGCTGCCAGATAAAACGTTTGTTCAAGATATACAACTAGTGTTCTAAGACGAAAGTTATCAAAGGATAGAGTAATGTATTTGAAACAGACATAAATTAAAGGCAAAGAAATAAAGCTCGTTTCGTAATAAAATGTTTCCTGTAAATTATCTTCATTCGGGATTCGCCTGTATTTGTTTAAATGCATAGTTAGTCTACTTCTGAATCATTTGATTGTCTTTAGAATTTACGTGTAGGAATTTTTTAATCTGAGAATTAAATTTACGATAGTTTCTGGCTAGCCTCAGCGTTGTCATACATATGTCTAGTTTTTCCCTTTTTACAAGGGTTTCGAGAGCCAATGTTTAAAAAACTGACAAAAATCATACCTTGATATGTTTAATTTTGATTTCTATTGAAACATTGATAATTTCCTTAAACAAATTAAAGATTTATATAAAAAAAGTTTTTTTAGAAAAATTATGTAGGGGAGAGGGGGCACGTTTATAGCCGGGGCACCTTTGAACTATGTTGATAAAATCTCAGTTTAACATTTTTTCCGACACTTTCTAGCAACGTCAACAACGTTTGCTAGTTTTTTCAGTCGTCGACCGAATGTAGTTGGGTGTACAAGTTTTCGCAGTGCTATTGTAAATTTTTTTATTTTTATTTTTTGTAAGAGTGTAAGAAGTATTCAGTGATCGTTTTCTTTCGTGAAAGAAATTTATTGCAGTCCAAAATTCAAACAAAATTAAGTTAAGTTATTTGATATTTATGTAAAAAAAAATATTTATTATAAATTTCCGTGATATGGCATGCCAGTTCAGGTTTGAACAAAAAAAAGGGGGCACCTTTGAACATGTTAATTTATCAACCGAAGTACCAAACATTGTTGATTCTCTCTTATTTTCTGAAAATCACGAATCCAATGCTGATCATGATGCTTTAAATGAAAATGTAATGTCACCTGAAATCGCAAGGCCTTTTCCGTCTTAATAATATTAAACTTATTTTTGATCCGATTTTTTTTTATTTTTTAATTGTTAATGTTCAATTGAACACAATGACTTCATCCATTAAAAAAAAATAAAAAAATATAAATCGAACTAAAAATAAGTTACTTGTAGACTTAAGCTAAAGTTTATTTCCATATACATATATTAGTTAAATTATGTAAAAAGTCAATAATTCAAAAATATAAATTTGTATGTGGCTTGAAAGCAAAAAGTGGTCTAAGGTGCCCCCCTCTCCCCTATGGAAAATCGTTTTATTAGAATTCGAAAATTATTTAAAAAAATCGATTAATGTAGACTCATTTCGGACGCTTTGGACTACCCTCTCTATGTAGCGGGATACGTGTGCATTTCCATATTTGTCCAAATTATTCTAGAGAATTTCATCCTAAAAGTCACTTTTTTCAAAAACTAAAGTAATATGACTGTTAAGTGCTTAATAGCGGTCTCTATATGGTTTTTGTCTGTGCTTGTTAAATTCGAATTTATCTTCACACACATAAAGGCCCAACTATAATATGCATATGATAGCTTAAGCAAATTGCAAAAGTTAACGAAAAGGCTGTCAAATGCATAACCAGTTCAGAGTTAACTTTTAGGTGGCTACAATGACTTTGAAACTTTTTGTCCACAGTTGCTCATTTATGTTTAAAAAAATGTTTTTATTTTAACAAAAAGCCATTAAATGACTATATTTTATAAATATTATTATATTATTTTATAATTAAAAGAAAACTTCGTACCAGAAACGCATATTTTTTTCTTTTTTTTTAATTTATCGCAAAAATACTAAAATGTACAGCTGTGGCAGCACTACATTGTAAATAATAATAAACGTTTACATATGTTTTGTTAATTTTCGTATTGTGTTTGCAAAAATGGAGAAAAAACTTAAAAATTTAAATAATATAAAAATATTAAAGTTAGCGATTGAAGGCCTGTGCACATTAAAAGAAATAAGTGAACTACACTGTAAAAGAAGAAGACGCTCTTGTTCTGTCAGAGAAATAAACCACGACAGAAAGACATTTTTGTTAAAATAAAAAGGGCCCTTTTATTATAAAGGCACTTATTTTTTCCGCATTTTCTATTAAATTTAAAATAAATATAAGTATTTTCTTCTTTCTCCATTTTCTTCAAAAAACAAACAAAAAACAACAACCAGCTGATTCCGTACAGAATGTGCGATCAGTTTCGCTTTTTGCTTAAGCAAATGACAGTTGAAAAACTTAACGAAAAGTTTCGTTAAGTACATTATAGTTTGCCACATACAATTTATATGTGTTCGCACGTTTGCTTAAGCTAGCATATGCACATTATAGTTGGGCCCTAAGAATGACTATACTATATTTAGGAGACACTTTTTTATTTTATGTGCATGGAGTTCTAAATTCTTGTGAAATGTAGAAACATTTAGAACTAAGGACACATTCAGTCAGCTAGAAGTTATTTAAAGATTTTTCTTTATAATCAAATGATTTTTTTTTTCTTATTTTATTAATAAAATTATTTTTTTATAGATATGACTTTATTTGAAGTCATAGATAGGATTATTTTTTGCTTAGGCATTTATTTACTTTTTGCACTTTCATTCATATTCTTTTTTCGCTTTTATGTTTTTTTATGTAGAAAGTGTTTATTAAATCAACCTTTTCGTGATTCACTGCGAACAACGACATTGTTGACGTACCATAAATAATAATAATTTGGAGTGCAATATTCGGCTGTACCGCATCTTAAATACCCTCCATCTAAATATAATGAGAATTACAAAAACTTATAATTGTCTGGTTGTTAGGACCCGAATATCATTATTCAGTACATAAAAAAGGTAAGGTTATAAGGTGAGACTTATTTTAGCTGAATTTCATATCAATAACGTTATTTACAAGAGGTTATAAGTGTTATAGTGGAAATTATGGACTGATGGCTGTTTGCATAAACGCAGTATGCAATGCAACACTACAAACATATGCATTTACAATGCAAAGCAATACTTCATGTCAACACTGCGTTGTCAAATAATGCAATTACATTTTAAAACGTTTATGAATGTTAATACTGCTTTTCGTATGTTTTTTTTTCGAGTATTTTATAAAAATAATTGTTATATGAATCTCATAAATTAATATGTGTATATTCACTGAAAAAAAAAACTTAAATTAATCATATTTGTATAAAAACTATGTTAAATTTTAACTTACGTTAATATGTCCGTCATTTCAATTGTTGAAAAATCATAAAGCATCACAAATACAAACACTGCACAAATTTGATAACTGTTGCACATTCAAAAGCGTTGTCATGCATTAATGAATTAACGGCATTGTCAAAAAAAAAAAAAAAAATGACAATGATGTTTATGAACTCTATGCAATGCAATGTTGCATTGCATACTGCGTTTATGAAAGCAGCCGATACCTTCAATATCCACTATTTAGTAACGTTGTAGTTCATCTCAATAACGTAGTTTACAAAAGTTTAATGGTTGTTATAATTATACTCGGAAGTTTACTTTATTTGGGAGGTTTTGCCAAATATGAATTCAGTATTATAATTGCAATATGACTGATATTAGTATGATTGCTGGATTAAAATTGCTGATCGGTATAAAATGTTGATTTGATATCGATATTTATTAGACTTTTTTGTGAGTTTACTTGTTTTTCGGAATTGGTCCTTATATGAGAGGAATGACCAAATATGGTACACAGAATTTTAAATATGTATATGAGGATATATCATGTCGAATTACAACACAATTGCGGTACTTTTAAAATAGAAGTATTTAAGTAATTTTTGGATTTAATTGGAGTTTATATAGAGGATGTGGTCAAATATGGACCAATTACACAAGATCTAACCAATCTGGAAAATAGTTTGCATCGTTACCATTATTTATAATAGATGTAAACGTATTTAAGTGATTTTGGTCAAACATGGACCGATTCTTACTATTTTCTTCATAATTTGTCCTCTTAACATAAAAATAACTTGTGTGAAATTGCATGGCAATAGCAAAAAATGTGCGAAAAATATTGTTTTTTTTTTTTGGAGGTTGTTTCAGAATTTGAATTCATAACTCCGGCTATAAAGAAGCGATTTTACTGATTTTTAATACCAAGCTGTTTAGGAGAATTATAAATGTTCTTTAATAAACTTTGTGGATTTTGGTTAAGTATTTTGGACGTGAGAGTGTTTTATACAGACTTAGAATTTCAATAGGATCAATAATGTATGTATATACTTTCTTGGGTCTTAGAAGACTATTTCTCAATTTTACACACAGAATGACAAACTGATATCTACCCTCAATTACCACTTGTGTAGTGTTTTAAAAGAAATTAAAAAGAAATTGAAGGTATGAAAAAAATTCCATAGATTAAAAAAGAAACAGTTTTATGTTACTCATACAAAATCATATCCATTTACATGCATATGTAGTAAAACCATTAAAACATATTAAGGGAGCATTAACATGTTAAATAACTGTTAATGCACACCGTAAAAAATTAAGAAAATTTGCCAATAATGGCAAATCATAATAGAATTTTATATATCGTTGGAAAGGTATTTTTAATACCTTTTATTTTATGTATTACAAATTATCAGACACCCTGTAGTTCCCGAGATATAGGCCTATATATTTTCAAATTTACGGTCCCGCCCCCTCGAAAATAGGCGTGACCGCCCCAATTTTTTTTTTTTTTTATTTTAATCAGAATTTAAAATTCTATTAGTGATACAATTTTGATAGTGATTTGAAAAGTCATTAAAACCGAATTAAGCCCAAACTTTAATCAAACAAAACAATGAAAATATAAACAGCTGTTGTAGTAATCCATTTATATTTCAGTGGTGCCAATTAAAGCTTTTATTTGTATAAAGTAGCGTTTTATTTATGAAACATGAAAAACATATGTATGTACATTATTCCAGACATGCTAATAAACTTTACTCATTTTTATTAATATAAAACATAATATTATTAATATAATATAATATTATTGATACATTTAACAACTCTGCATAAATGATCATAACATTTGCCTGCTGTCGTCAATATAGTCACTCTCATATGAACGCGTGTATTTTATTTTTGACATATTGTAATCGGTAGTCTGCTGTCTCGAATGTGTTTAATACTTACACCATAATAAAATGCGTAAAAAATGCTAAACTAAATACGACTCAGTACAATATTGAATAAGTAAATTAAATACTGGCACTAATTACGAAATAGTCTGTAATGTACAAATTATGATAAGATGATACACACGAATCAATAGAGAGAGTCAAATTGCTACATTTCGTGTATGAAATTGATTTTTGCCCGATAAAGTAATATTACGGGAGGGCATTTGTATGGTGGTTACGTACAATATTGGATCAATCAAAATAAAATGGCCGAAAAAATAATATGTACCAAATTTTATTGAAATACCTTTAAAATTGCGACTTGTAATTTGAACACAAGGCTTACATGGACAACTAACCAGCCAGCCGGGCAGACGGATGGACGGACATCGTTAAATCAACGCAGGAAGTGATGGTGGATGTTAGGCAAATATTTTTTCTCTCTATAATTTACAACATTTTTCGCCCTTTTTTCTTTCAGTGCTGACAATTCTTCATTTAAATAAACATTATGCTTATACTGATTTATTTAAATGAAAACGGTATGAGAAATTTTACTTACTTAAAAATAACTTTACCACACAAGAAGAAGTACATACTTACATATTTAATATACTCATACACATTTAACTATGTATGTATGTGTAGGTATGTAAGAAGGAGTACTTGGATAGTATTAAATAAATGCAAATAAATAAATAAAAAAATTTCTCTTTTTTGGTATTTTTGCAATAAAAAAAACGAAAGTAAGAAATATGCAAAAGAAAATGTGTTTATAATAAAATGTCAAAGTTGAAAAGGTTATACATACTACAGCAGTTCTTGTTGCTTGTGTTTGAATAAGAAAAAACTTTGCGGATATATTTAATGGAGTGTTTTTTAAAAGTGGCAATGATTTGTGCACATCTGCTACAATATTTTGTACGATTTATAGTTTCTTATGAAACGATCTGAATATATTATTTTTGTTACGAAAATCGGTTCAACAGCAAAAATTCTAAGACTACTAGTCTTCAGAATGTTTATGTAAAAAGAGCTACATATGTAACCTTTATTCAGCTGAATGAATAAACAATTTCCATAAATCACAATGACATTATTCTAAAATAAAAACTTTATTAAGATATGTTTTTAAACTCGCATATGAATGTTGAACCCTAGTTCTCAAATGCCTCAAAAACCAACTTAGTCAATATTAAACATCAAACATACATACTTATTTAATTTACATAAATACATATTTACATATGTACATATAAAGACGTCATAGAAAAACATACGTTTGAAACCTGTCACAAAATTAAATATTTCTTTTTTTCCAAGAACTCTCTTCAAGTGCATTGCAAATTATGAACTTTTTCGATTTATTTTTCTTTAAACCTTTCAATTTTTGAGTTTTCTCACACAAAGTTTTTATATCCACCAACAAAAAGAAGGTATGTATATTAAGTTTGTCATTCAGTTTGTAACACAACGAAATATTGGCCATACAACCAAAAAGTAAATACCTTCTGGGTGCTTAGAAAATTCTAATCCATGTCCGTCCGTCTGTCCGTCGGTTGAAGGCATGACAAAGCCTCGAAAAAAAGTGTTAGAACATAGAAACATCCAAACAATTCAATGACACAACACTCTTTGTTCCACCGAATTGTTGGGTATTTAAAATGGTCAAAATCTGGCTAGTAGGATCCGAGTTATAAAACAAAAGTATCAGACAACCTCGATATTTTTCAAATATTTTTTGCTATTTTCTTTAAATATAATTCAGAAATTTTGCGCACTTTATTTTTATTATAGAGAGGCAAGTTCTATTGAAAATAATAAGAATCGGTCCACGATTTCTCATATCCCTCATGTAAATGTCTTCCCGGAATATGGCTCTATGGTACATAAATGCATTTAGAATAGCAGTATCCATACAAAATGTAGCAGATATTAGTTTCACATAAAGATAAATTACAAAACGGTATTTTGTTTGAATCGGTCAATATTTGACCATATCCCCCATATAAAATCCACTTCCGAAAATAACTTAAGTGCTCATAAATCTCTTATAAAAGATAATATCTAGTTAAGTTCGCCAGAAATAATACACATACGAGTATACATATATATAAATCAGTGTACCGAATTTTATGATGATGGTTCAATATTTGACCAAAACCCCCATATAAAGTCAATTAGCAAAAATCACTTTATTCCTTAATCCCTTATACATACATAAATACGACTATCAAGCTGAAATTCGACAGAAATAATTCACATGTACTTATAAATCACTGTACCGGTTCGTATTTGAACATATGTAGTCCCCATTTAGGGACCACTTCCGAAAAACACATTAACCTTCGTAAATATTTTATAAATATCGATATCGAGCGGAAATTTTTCACCGATCAGTTATATGTAAGTAAAAATTAGATTTTGCGAAGGCCAGTCCATAATTGGCCACAACATTATAAAATATAGTTGTTGAGATAAGAAATTCACCATAAGACTCAAGTACAGTAAAATATTTTATAACTATCGTTACGTAACCTGTAGGGATCCGAAATTTCTTTCAAGTATGCATAGACTCACACTACTGATATACATGTGGTAGGTATATAAGATTCGGCACAGCCGAATATACAACAAACTCTTGCTTATTCTTTCTCATATTTGTATGGAAAAAGTGCAAATAGAAAAAAACAAGAAGCAGTAAAAATATTCTGATAGAAATATTTTAAATGTAGAAATTTTACACAGAATAAATGTTGACATTTCTTTTATTATGGCCTAACCTTAAAAAAGTTAGTCTGAAAAGAAAAGAAAACTAAACTATACTAAAGGTATTCTGCATTAAAGATGCTCGTACAATAAAGACAGGGTGAGTGACGAAATTAGCGCATCAATGCAAAATGGAAAACATTTTGGTTTCTTTTATCAACAACCAAAAACCCATTATTAACACGAACATCCAATCTGATGCAGATGTGTTTTATGTTTAGTTTTGATGTTTTAAATGTGCGATAAGTGTTTTTAACATGGCGAGCATCTGAAAGCTCTGGAAAGAAATCTAGAAGATAATTTTTAACTATCTTTTAGGGATTAAGATAGTGGCGGACTAGCTGGGTTTGAATGTCATATAAACAGCAATATATTGAAGTTGAATACTTTTGGCGAGTATTATAATATCTTTATTATAGATGTTAACCAAAGTGATGATGAGAAAAAGGGGGTTGACCTATAACAGGATTAAAGGGGGTAATCTATAATAATCTATAATAAAGAATATAGATTTTAATTGCGTCCAAACTAGTTTGAACAGAAGTAGTATTGGCAAGTCACTGTAAACGCTTAAATAACCTTGTTTTTACTTAGGTTTACATGCATAGTTTGAAAACAACACTTTATTTCACTTGTCTTTCTAAAGGTGCTCAAGAAATAGCCGTCCAAATTAATGCGAACGGTTGTCATGGTCAGACCACAACTTTAAGATACCAGAGCTCAAATGCAGTTCTTAAAATTATCCAATAATTTGTTCCGCTAGTCCTCATTTATCCTTCAGCTGAACGATCCTAACGCCTCCAGGATACGTATATCATCACTTTCTTTGTTCATGTTTCGAAGCTGTGGCAGTTAGTTTAAACACTACGGCGTCCAGAGATGGTGACATTTTTAACTCGATACAAACAATCAATTCGTACGTGTCTGACCTTAGATGAGTTTATGCTCGGTTACACAGTCGATCGAATTTGTTTAGCCAACAACTCTTTTATCTTTCACTAGGCTAGAGTGGCAACTGGTAGCCACTTCGACTACTTGGGGAATATAGATTTGAATTGCGTTTCCCTAATGATTGTGTTTAAATGAATAACCTCAAGCCACCAGGTATTGCTCTCTTGAGCCAAGGTCGAGATTCTAAAACGCAACGTCTATGATGTTGTTTTGCAGGATTAGCAAAGCAACAAAAACTTGTCTCTGGTAAATCATTTAGATGTTTATTGAACTGGGAAAAATAATCTTAAAACAAATTTACGCTTTCAAACATACATACATATAAAATACTCGTACATAAAGGTTCGATTAACTGTATAGTTTCAATAAACACCCATTGTCATTTAAGAAACTCTGACCCAGCTGATAAATCGAGTCTTGTCAGTGACATCATTAGCATAAAACTTTTTGTATTAGAACAATTATTTCTGGAATGCGAGAATATTTAAGTTAAAAAAAAACTTTTTCCTCCATACATCTCTAATCCGCATAATTCCGATTGCCTAAGGATTTTTAAATCCCTGACAGTATTATCTGCTAACAAATAGTCATATACATACATATGCATAAGTATAGGGGTCTCACAAACACACCTATAGATATAAAAACAAGTTTACAAAAGTCTATGTTTACGTTGCAAAAGTATGATTGAATGTGAATTTGTTTGTTGATTTATTTTTTGTGCTCTTATCACTCAACCAATATCTAAATAATCCAAACAAAATCACCTGGTTTTTTACACAGTTTAGCTTTGGTTGGGTTCAAAATTGTTGTTGGGTTTGTCGCTTTTGTTGGCCACGTTTCCATTCAAATTGCAGCAAACAAAACAACTGAAAACTTTTTATATTCAACTTTTTCAATAACAATACGGTACGCGGAAAATACGAGTACTCGTACTACAGCAACAACAACATAAAGGTAAAGAAAATAATAGAAAAATGTAAAAAAATTGTTCATGTTGTGATGATAAATTATCATTTTTACTGCATTAGTTGAACAGAAAAAAATAACAAATTCAAAGCAAAAATGTGCCTGGACTGTTTGTACAATAATGCACAGTGGTTTAGATGGACAAATAATTGATAATAGAAATTCTTAAATTTAAAATAACAGAGTTATTTTAAATGAATAAGAATGGCTTTTTTTTTATTTCAATGATACGAAGAAGAAAAACTTAAAAACGAATAACTTTGTTCATTCCTACTGTCAAATTACTGATGTACTTATAGCTAATTTATGCTGATGAGCTGTCTATTAATCTCCTTATGGTAGTAAGGTAATTGCGTAAATTTTATTGACAAATTTCAATTTGTTCGGAAAAAAATAATAACAAAGATATTTTCAATTTTGTATATAAGACATCATTGAATTTTCTGGACTAAAATGCTCTTGAAATAAGTAGTTCCATATATCGATGGTCTCATGTAGAAAGGCCCTAACTCGCATATTTGAATCTTTACAGGAGAAGGTAAAAACATAATAGAAACTGTAATATTCAACATGTAACTTCTTTGTACAACTGCTTATAAAAGCGTTATTTTTTACACTATTGCAATAAATTTTTGTGAGGAGGTGTATTTGCGTTAAATGCATTGGAATCGCAAAAAACACAAATTTCGAAAAAATAGCGAGTTAGGGCCTTTCTACATGAGACCAACGATATGTAATTCTAAGACAGTTGCAAACACGATAGAGCCTCAAGGAAAGACAAATACACAGATAAGATATTGTACATATGTATGCGAAAATCAAACTAATAGGTTTCCTAAATATCGGTCTATATTTTGATCATAAATCCAATACAATCTCCACTTCCGCAAATATCTTACAATTTGGCATAAATAATTCTCATATGTGTAACAATCACAAACCGAATTTAATGACGTCATGGCAACATTATTAAACAATTTATTTTTCCTATACAAGGACCACTTTGAAAATTACATTAACCAACATATCTTATAAATATCGATATCAAAATTACACATACATAGATTGTCACTATACATGTTTGGTTATTTAAACATTAATCGGAAATTTACCGCTAAAGTAATAACGAACGTTATACATTGATGGTAGCTATATAAGATTCGGCACAGCCGAATACAATATTCTTACCCGATTTACTATAGAAACATGCGTTAAAGCATATCAATAAAGTCCAAGTTTTTTTCCAATTATTTTTTGAATATACACACATACATATATTTTTCTAATTAACAATTTATTTTTCAATCGACGCCACTGTTTTCTGCGATAAATTCCAACAAACATTTCCTATGGAAGTCGTTTAAAAAAAAATACGTTTGTATAATATATTTCTTTAGTAAAATTGCAAACAAAAGCCATGGTGAGTAAGCATTATTTAAATTTATACTTCATTTGGTATTTAATAGGGATGCCAATCCCGAAATCCCCATTCCGAAAATCCCGGGAACTATTATTTGTAAACAAAGTTATCAGCAAAATTTAAAATTTAGCAAAAGTATGTCGAAGAAATAAAGGTGAAAGAATTAAAATTAATTTTGGATTGCCAAACTAAACGAAGAATTAGTCTTTATTTTCTGTTCCGTTCCGAATCAGCTGACTTGATTCTGTTAAATAGAAATGTGTAGAAGCCGTTAGTTGTTTTGCTACTTTCCGTGCCGTTGCGGACGAACCTGTTGAAAACAAAAATTTGCTAAGTAATTGTAAGTGATAGCACAAAACAGCTGACATCCGCACAACAAAAAAATTATTGGTTACAGAAATATTAAATTTCTTTGAATTTGATTAAGTTTTTATATAAAAGTTATAAAAATATAAAAAATAAACGAGGGATGACGAAAAACTCATTACTTTAGTCGAAAGTAATGACATATTGTGCAATAAAAAAAACGTTGATTTGTATTTTTTGATTTATTTTCGCGGTGTGTTGTCTGTTTACCTAAAACAGCTGATACGTTTATACGGAAAAACTAACTACAAAAATTTAAAAACAGAATGACACGGAACAGAACAGCAACAGAAAGTAAAGACTAATGAAACCTTAAAACGCACTGTTTGATGTGTCTACGGCAGGGATGTAAAAGTTAGTACAAATGTACTTTTTTTTAGCGCTATTTGAGAGTCTAAAGTACAATAGCACCCCAATGTCTAATTTAGCACTATTTAAAAAGGTTGCCTATATTATTACATTACACAAATGTATTTTAAACAAGTAAGCAAGTATAGTCGGTCAAGCCCGACCATATAATACCCTACACCCGATATATGTACATTAGGTTGTCCCAAAAAAACTAAAAATTTGGATTTTCTCGGAAGATCTTTCCTAATTTGGATACTCATTAGGTAAAGTTTTTTTGAGAATTTTATCAGATTTTTCAGAAGTGCTTTAGAGGTTGCGCAAACTGATTTTGTACCAAAAATCTAGCGTTTTTGACTTTTATTGAATTATTATTGAAAATTGCTAAAAAAATCGGTATTTTTCGGCTTCTGAGTAAATATTCTTAAAGAAAATTTTCCGATCTTTAATTTTATGTGCATAAATAATGAGTTTCGTCAGGGATTTTCCACATTTTGATACATTATATAACAGTTTTTCGTAAATTTTCAGCAAATATGAAAAAAATGCTTTATAACTTTTAAAATTTGTATGAAGACTAAAAAAACTAATGATGCAGTTTAAAAGATTATGAAGTTTTAAATAAATTAGCGAAAAAAAAAATGAATTTTCTCTCACCGTTCTCGAGTTATGCCCTTTTAAAGCTTTGTACACATTGTATGAAATGTATAATACTATAAGGTGTGAACTAGATTTGCATTGCTTTAAATAATTGGATTTAGAAAATGTTTTTACAAATAAAATAATAGTTACTTACCACTCATACATAACAATTATATTAAAAACAAAGAAAAATAGAATTGTTATAAATCATTTATTATAGTTCTTGCGATGCTGCTCTACCCCCTGCAGTAAACTCTGAAAGTCTGTTTCAGAAGTTGTGATATTAATATAACTATTAGCCAAGGCCACACCACGTTCTGCGACATCATTTACAACTTGCAATTGTTGAACTCTGTGTTTTGCTTCCTGAAATGATTTGTTGTTTTCCCATTTTTCTGGATCCGTTTGTAAAAAATCAGTAGAAATGTTGCAGGCTTCAAAAAAAGTTAGGCTGGCTTTTGTAATAAAACACTGAATTTGTTTATTTTCAATCATGTCTTCTGTTAAATTTCCTTTCACTAATTCGTGGTTATTACTTGGTTCATGTAGGTTTCTGAGCATTAAACGCAAAGTTTTGGTATTTATACGTTCATCAAATAACGATAAGGCAGCCAACTTCTCGGAAAGGTACCACTGATGCCGCAGAAAGGTTTTCAGAGTCTCGCGTGCAACTTTTTCATTAAAGCGTTTGGAATCATACAATTGTTTCAAAAGTCTAAGGTCATTGAGAGAAGCGTATCGGGGACATTGGCATAGGTACCAATTTTTAATATATACTCTTAAAATAAATGAGGTAAACTCCACCAAGGCATCAATTTTTGAATTTTGAATGAAAGGTTGTAGCTGGTTTCGAAAAATGCATATTTTTAGAGAGTATATAATTTTCATCATCCAGCGAGCTCGGTTAATGGCTCCAGGAGATTTTATGGTTGGATAGGGCTCAGGTCTATCACTCAAAAAAATAAGGCTCAGTTGCAGCATTTCTTTATAATCTTCCCTTGGTTGCATATTCTCCAGCTGCCCTTTTACAAAAATAATTAGATCTTTTCGTATGAAATCTTTGCAGTATTTGCTTTTTTGTCGGCGGTTTGGCAGTATCAAGGTCATCAATCATTTTGCCCACACACCACACATTCCTTGTATTCGACAATATTTATTTTAAAAAAATATTACCCAATATTTCTTGGACTACTTTATGATAATTTCAACTTACCGGAGCAATAAAACTTCAGATTTTATATATATAGTGACTGCTAATTACTGCGAGAGAGCTCTAGCATAAAAGCTTTTATATTGTTTTTTTTTTGGTAATTTATTTACATTTTCTAAATCCAATTATTTAAAGTTTAAAGCAATGCAAATCTAGTTCACACCTTATAGTATTATACATTTCATACAATGTGTACAAAGCTTTAAAAGGGCATAACTCGAGAACGGTGAGAGAAAATTCATTTTTTTTTTCGCTAACTTATTTAAAACTTCATAATCTTTTAAACTGCATCATTAGTTTTTTTAGTCTTCATACAAATTTTAAAAGTTATAAAGCATTTTTTTTCATATTTGCTGAAAATTTACGAAAAACTGTTATATAATGTATCAAAATGTGGAAAATCCCTGACGAAACTTATTATTTATGCACATAAAATTAAAGATCAGAAAATTTTCTTTAAGAATATTGATTCAAAAGCTGAAGAAATATCTATTTTTTTTACCAATTTTCAACCAAAATTCAAAAAAAGCCCAAAAAGGTCGATTTTTGGTACAAAATCAATTTGCGCGACCTCTAAACCACCTCCGAAAAATCGGAAAAAAATCTCAAAAATTCTTAGCCTTATGAGTATTCAAATTAGGAATGATCCCCAATTTTTTTTTTGGAATGGGACACCCTAATGTACATATGTGTAAAACAGTTTTTCAAAAACGAGCGCTATATGGGAGATATTACTTATTATGGACCGATCATCCAAAAATTTAGTTCCTTGATTTCCGTGAATATAAATATTATATGTGTTAAACTTTATCTCGATATAAATAGTTTTAAAAGATTTATGAAGGTTAAAGTGCATTACGTAGAGGGTCTTAAATAGGAGTTTCGACTAATTATGGACCGACCATTATAAAATTAGATGTCATCATTTCTGTATATATGAAATATATTTGTGTTCAATATTCTTTGGATACCAACATTTTTGAGAGAACTATGATCGATAAAGTGAATTTCGGAAGTGGGCCTTATATGGAGGCTACGACTAATTATGGACCGATCTTGACAAAATTTGTAGATGTGATTTAGCTTCATTTACTACTCATTTGTGGTGAAATTTGTTTGCATACTTTCATAATTCAAACATTTACGATCGTTAAACTCCTATTTCGGGAGGACATTTGTATGGGGGCCAACTGAAATAATGGACCGATTGCCAACAGTTTCAATTACATCCGTCCTTGGGCCGAACAAATATCACGTACTAAATGTTATTGAAATATCTTCAAAATTGCGACCCGTACTCTGCGCACAAGCTTTACATGGACAGCCAGCCAATGGGACGGACGGACAGACGGACATCGTTAAATCGACTCAAAAAGTGATTCTGAGTCGATCGGTATACTTTAAGGTGGGTATTGGACCAATATTTATGGGCGTTACAAACATCAGCACAAATTCGATATACCTTCCCCACTATGGTGGTGTAGGGTATAAAAATTCATCATTATCCAATTTCTTGTGTTCATTTTCATATGGCAAGTCATGGTTAACAATTCGTTTTGAATTGTTTTGCACATTTTGCATAAGCCGCTTTTATGTTGTAGTGCATTTTTACTTATGTTTGCTGCGTTTTACCAAAAAGTGGCTCCTTTTCATTTCAATTTGTTTTATTGGATACTGATGGTACCGGGTAAGTTTTTTCAGAGCTTTTTTGAAATCTCTAACTAATGTAATCTGTGGTTAATCGAAGACGGTCAAAATAACAGATGCAGTATTTGTCATTTACCTATTACAGGCGGTATTTTTCACATTAAACGACATGAAGCCTCTGAAACACACATAAGAAAACAAATGCCGCAAAAACAACACCAAAAATAAACAATTTTTGAAAATAATCTACATGTTCCATTGCAGAATCTGCAAAAAAAAATTGAAGTTATGTTAAGGTTGTTTGTTGCGGAACACAATTTACCTTGACGGACTCTCCAATTACAAAAATGCATTGCATTAATAGAACCAAGGGCCAAACAATTGTTACAAATATGACTGGTCCGGATAATGTCAATTGTATTGCTAACTTTTGTAAAGGAAACTACTATTCCTTGGTAATTGAAGAAAGCACAGATTATAGCATATCTAAAAATTTGTAGTAATAAGGATATTTGACGGACAATGTCGTGATCGGTTTTGGATTTTTTTTTTTTTGTTATGTACGTTTTTAGTTAATTTTTAATAAAAAATAGGAAAAGAATTTAGTACAATTGGGCTGAAAAAAGTAAGCATTTTCTTGAAATAAGAGTTCTGGAATAAAGTAATGTTCACAGACGAATCATATTTGGATCTGATGGCCGTTTAAAAGTTTGGCGTAAGAAAGAAGAATCTTTACATCAAAAAATACGCTGAAGACGGTTAAGCACGGAGGTGGTGCTGTTATGTTTTGGGGCTGCATGTGCTCTTCGGATGTTGGAAAGCTCGTATTTATTGAAAATACAATGTTTATTTAGACATTTTGAAAAATAATCTGCAGGAAAGTGAGTCAAAAATGGGTTGCCCCAAATAATGATTTTTCGAATAATCGAACAATTTCTTAAGAATAATTATTTGAAGAATTTCAAAATTACCAATTTCGTATAACGAATAATTCGATTAATTTTAAGATAATAGAATAATAATCTATATATATAAAAGTGAATGTGTGTCGTTATGTTTATTATTATTAGTTTGAAGTCTATAGACGGCTAAACGGCTGAACAGATTTGCTTGAAATTTTCACAGTATATTTCTGTATGTCTGGAAGGAGCTATAGGCTACTTTTTTTTTGGAAATTTTAAGTGGGCGTGGTACCTCCCATACAAAGTTAATTTTAAAAATCACCGATTTGCTTGAAATTTTCACAGTATATTTCTGTATGTCTGGAAGGAGCTATAGGCTACTTTTTTTTTGGAAATTTTAAGTGGGCGTGGTACCTCCCATACAAAGTTAATTTTAAAAATCACCGATTTGCTTGAAATTTTCACAGTATATTTCTGTATGTCTGGAAGGAGCTATAGGCTACTTTTTTTTGGAAATTTTAAGTGGGCGTGGTACCTCCCATACAAAGTTAATTTTAAAAATCACCGATTTGCTTGAAATTTTCACAGTATATTTCTGTATGTCTGGAAGGAGCTATAGGCTACTATTTTTTTGGAAATTTTAAGTGGGCGTGGTACCTCCCATACAAAGTTAATTTTAAAAATCACCGATTTGCTTGAAATTTTCACAGTATATTTCTGTATGTCTGGAAGGAGCTATAGGCTACTTTTTTTTTGGAAATTTTAAGTGGGCGTGGTACCTCCCATACAAAGTTAATTTTAAAAATCACCGATTTGCTTGAAATTTTCACAGTATATTTCTGTATGTCTGGAAGGAGCTATAGGCTACTTTTTTTTTTGGAAATTTTAAGTGGGCGTGGTACCTCCCATACAAAGTTAATTTTAAAAATCAAATACTTATGAAACTATAATAGCTATAGTACTTAAGTAGACTTCAAATGTACTTTAAGAAAATTTTGTATGAAAATTTCGTCTAAAAACACACTTTATTTGTTTTGCATAAGGCTGTTAATAATTATATTTATTTAACTCTAACCTTTTTATTTCATTACTATACGGGTAGCGAAGCACACCGGGTTTTAGCTAGTAATAAATAAAAATAGTAATATGTAATTTAACACCATTCCGTTCCGTTCCGTTTTAGTTACAAAATAGACATGTTTAATAAACAGATATTTGTGCATATTAATTAAACTATTATTAATTAAACCTTATTTTTTGATGACGGCATTTTTAATTTAAGAAATCTAAAAATCCGTTTAGTGAAAAACTACAAAATACAATTTTTAATATAAAGGAAAGTTAAATAAAGTTTTTCAATCATAATAAATGAGTAGCAGTAAGTTATAATTTTAAAATTGGCAAATAATAAAAAAACTGTGAACGAGTTTGAAAATTGTAGAGTCCAGAATGGCGAAATATTGGCAAAATCGAAATTATCGAATCGAAAAAAGGAAGGAAAAAGTGTAAGAAACTTTTGGAAACCCGATGATGAAACATACATATTAATTCATCGAATTGAAATAATTAGAATATACAAGAAAACAATAAATAATAGAAAAGAAATCATAATGAATCACTTTGGTTTCTTAATTCAACCTTATAACCTAAATTAAATGGTGATGAATGAGATGTTGAATAAAATAACATTGATGATGATAGCGTTGAAAGAGGCAAAGAATATAATTATTTAAATGTATATTTGAGATATCATTAAAGATGGCTTCAGACGATATTACTTTATGTACGACTTGATGAAGGAAAACATTTTCTTGTTATTTCATTTAAAAATTTTAAGTTATTCGAATAATTGGATTAATTTTAAATATGTATTCGAATTATTCGTTTTAGTCGAACAAAAGAAAAATCTAATCATTTATTTATTTATTCGATTTCAATACAACAAGACACAAGTCTTATAATTATAGTACATATTTGGTTTTTGTATTGTAAGTACATTATTGGGTAAGAAAAAAGTTATATTATTATCAAAACTAATTAATTAATTACTAGAAATAAAAATAAGTTTAAATTAGTTAAATACGAACATAATAAGAAGGATACAGTATTAATTTGGGGTACCCTAGTATGTATTCGTTCAGTTGCTTGTGACACCATGTAAAGGTTATTATTAACTCCATTTTTAATGCAAATGCAGTTTTCGAATGGAAATGTATACTCTTTTGATTTTTACACTAATATTGAACGTTTTTCCTCGGGCATGCTGTCTTGGTGACTTTCCACATCTCGACGGTATTGATATCCAGGGTGACATGAGCTTGAAAGGAGCTTGAAACTGGTTAGAGTTTAGTTGGTTATTTACTTATTATTTTGAACTTGCAGCTGACCAGAATCTCATCTGACACCATGGGTAATAGTTACAAGCCTGGGGACTATTCTGTAACTAATAATTGATGATGTCGCCTCGGGGAGCACATGGTAGCTGAGGTCTAAACCCTAAATCGCAGGAAGAAGATAGTTGGTTTAATGGTTGATGTTTGCTTGTAGTTTTTATCAACTTGCTTTTTGGCAGCTCTGGAAAGTACTTTTTCAAAGACGACGAAGGCAGGAACAAATTTTTTTTACCTAAAATGAAAGAGCTGGACTTGCCAACAAGCCGATGCCAGATGCCGCACAGCACGCGAAACAATGGCTCAATTAAGAGGTGTGTTCGGTTAATAGTATATTTCACATTTGTGAGGCAATGTTAAGGCTCACATTTAAGCTCACTGAAAGCTAATATTGAAGAATTCGGTTCGTGGGATACCGGCCGAAATGTTAGAGAGAGTAAGCCAAAATTATATCCAACATATGAACGATTTGAGGCATAGTCGGGGTTAAAATTTACATGAAATTATTTTTAAACGTTACATTGTAATATCGTTCTATCGACTCAAGTAAAGATTTCATACATTTCTCTAAATTGTATTTGTTGTTTTAATCAAATCCGAAAGCTCTTAAAAAATCATTCTTTATAAAAGAAGTAGCTCAGCAACGATATATTTTAAAGATGTTCACATTATGAAAATAGCTGAAGAAAAAAGTATGACCAATAAAAAGTAATAACAGTTCGTATTACTTTAAAAAATACTTGTATAATGGAACAGGATTAATTAAGAAAACTATACAAATGTTTGAAGATGTTTGCCCTTACAAAAGTTATGTTACATGAAATAACTTATTTCGTAAAATATTTAAACATTGTGAATGAACCTCAACATACACCTAAACATGATTTACTATTTATATAATGACAATATTTACCTAATATAGGGCACAAAAGCACAAATATTTTGAATAGCGGATGCATACATTTTTATACCCTATACCCTGGGGAGGGTATATTGGATTTGTGCATGTGTTTGTAACGCCCAAATATATTGGTCCAACCCCCACCTTAAAGTATACCGATCGACTCAAAATCACTTTCTGAGTCTCGTAGCTCCCACATAAATCCCACTTCCGAAAATCACTTTAACGATCATAAATTTCTTAAGAATGTTGGTAATCAAATAAAATTCGACACAAATAATATACAGAAATGATGACAACTTAATTTTATAATGGTCGGTCCGTAATTAGTTGAAAGTCCCATATAAGACTCTCCCCGTAATCTTTAACATCCATAAATCTTTTAAAAGTATTTATATCGAGATAAAGTTTAACATACACAATATTTATATTCACAGAAATCATGACACTAAATTTTTGCATGATCATTACACAATAGGTTATATCTCCCATATAACGCACATTTCCGACAAACTGTTTTACACATATACTGGGTGTAGGGTATTATATGGTCGGGCTTGACCGACTATACTTTCTTACTTGTTTCGTAAAGGCAACTTCCGTTAGGTGGAACTATCAACGTATTTTTATTGTACTTATTATAAACATTTTCTTAATTTCGTTTTTATATCTGTAACAATACTGATGATTTCAGTATTTCAAAAATGGTAGGTGTGTTGTTGGTGTTTCTCTATTTGATTTCACAAAGTTTAAATGATTTTAAATGATATAATTTTTCTTTTGTATGCAATTTCTATCTTTTTAACGTTCTGGATGAATGGAATGATTGCGTGTGAATTGAATACTCTATACTTGCACTCGTCGAAATTCAAATTAAATACGTGATGGTGGATTTTATTAGATTTTTTGCTCGTTTTTTTATATTTTTTTTGCGCACATCAATCACACACATTGTACTTGTACTTACGAAAAGATAAAACGATTTAATTTAAAAGTAATGCGAGAATAAAACCATATGGTAAACGTGTCAGGGATATACTCGTAGACTAGAAATTGTAAGTCGATATGTTAAAATTAAATAAAGAGCACAAAATTAGGAAACATGAAAGCAGTATGTGCATTATTTTTATACCCTGAGTTTATAAGTATATGTACATTTGTCATTCCGTGTGTAAGATTGAGAAGTAATCATCTGAGACCGTACAAAGTATATATATTTTCTAAATCGATTGAGCTATGTCCGTCTGTGTAACACATTCTCACGTCCAAAATACACAACCACAACTGACCATAATTGGTCATACAGATCAGTAATTTTAATACAGAAATCATTCTAATATCAGTTAAGCAGAACTTGTTCTTCTATAATAAAAATAAAGTGTGCAAAATTTCGTGATATACATATATAATATTTTTATAGGTATTTGAAGAAAATTGCAAACAATTCTAAAAAATATCGAGGTTTTCTCAAATGTTGCCCGTTTTCAATATTGGTAAATTTCGGTGAAATAAAAAATGTTTTGGAAAAATGTTATTGATATTTTTTCGAAGCTCTATAGCGACTTCAAGACGGGCGGACATGCCTAGGACGTATTAGAATTTTTTAATTACTATACATTCGAATAATGATTGTTCGATATAAATTGTTCGAATAATTTCTTAAGAATAATTATTCGAAGAATTTATAAATAACCATTTATAAGAGAATAGTCGAATAATACGAATAAAGATATTTGCTTTAATTTGTCACTTTCGTAGAAAGTGCTCCGAAAGCACTTTCTATAAAAGTATAAATATTACAGCAATAACTTCCCAGTAAAAAAAATCGTGTTTTTAAAGCACTTAAGAGAAAAAGCGCATAATCGAGCGCTTCAATAAAAGCGCTCTTTTGTAGCAGCAAATACTTACGAATAAAATATACAAAAAAGATGCTTTTTTAGTGCTGACTACGAAGAAGGTTTTAAAGCGAAAAAACAAAAATGAAATTATAGCCAACAGATTTACGTATGACAACGAAAGTCAATTACAAAACGAGTATCGCGCTTCTCAGTTACTATGAATTTTTCTTAAGCAAAAACATTCAGATAGAATTTGTTCTTTGATTGGTGTGCGCGAAGTGACGTAAAACACTTTAGGAAAGTGCTTTATTTGCATGTTTGATTAGGTTAAAAGAAGCGCTTATTGTCAGCAGAAAGTAGTCCTCCAAACCGGGAACAGCTCATACAAAAATCACACATCCCATCAGCAGGTTAGAAGCGATTTGAGGTATGAATTCATACATAAAACTTACTCCTTTTGGAGCACATTTTTTACTGGGTTATTATTCTAAAACGAAATTTCAGTTTTTTTTAGTAGAAAAGAAGATTTTAGAATGGAACTTTAGACATTGTAAAGTCTACATATGGCTGGCGGCCATAATGTAATTTAATTGCCATTGCTATAATTTACTGTTATTAATATCCATTTTGTTAAAAGAAATAATACTAACCAAGATGTTATCTTAGAAAAAGCTTAAACACCTGAATATTACTAAAATATCTATGCTCGTATCAATATTGAATTTTAATCAGAATGGATCTCGAGACAATTTTTAACTGATGACTTTTAAAAATATTTACGTGTTCGCATTTGTCCCGACTTTATATAATGATTTTCTTATTGAATCATTTAATCAAGTACTTGCCATAAAAAATGAACAGTTAACATCTTTGTATGAGTATTTATGTTTCTTTTTATTCACCCACATCCGTTTTCATCACCGGAACTTCATCCATAATCAATAACAGCGTAGTAATACTAAATTTTCTCTACCAAGATGACCAAGCAAATGCGAAAAGAACAACGTTAACGAAATTTTATTGGGACGGAAATGAAAACAAAAAAGAGAAAAAACAAATAATATATTATATCGACTCTGGGAGCCCCATAAAAATTTATGACACCCAATGTTATTCAACCATTAAACATCAGTAAATCAATCTTGCAAACATTTGCAGCTTTTTATTGCCTTCTACTCGTTCGTGCTGCCATGGAGCATTGAAAGGAGCAAAACTAAAACTGATGATAAACAGAAAACAAACAAACAGTTGTGTAAGTCTACAAACACTTTCATTCATACACAGATGGCCAGCTAAATTGTCGTCAGTCGATACTGTGATGCCCTTTGCAAGTGAAAATATGTTACCATGTGAACGGGGTAGTGTAGTAGGTATATAAAGACCCTTTTTTATTGCGTGCTCCTCGTAATCCGATGCTGAATGTTGTTAAGAGAACAAATTAAGTCACAATTTTCCAGACAGCAGTTGCAATATTTATGAGATTTGATGTTGAATGCTTATTTTTGTTTAACCTTCAACCTTTTGATTTAAGTTGTTGTGTGTTCTTTTTTTTGCATTTTATTACACATATAATTTTTGTATTCCTGTTTGATGATTCTACAAACAGTTTTAAGGTTGTGAGCAAAAAACTAACAACCTTAAAAAAAAGATCCGAAACATTTATTAGTTTAACTATTTACAATGAAGTAACTAATGCTCAAGTAATGCGAGTAAAACAAATCAATTCTATCGTCGTCTAACGTTTCGAAACGGCTAGAAGATAACGGTAAAGATAGCTTGTTATATTTCTTGTAAACTTAACGATTGGAATACCTATAACCACCAATATAAACAAACAAACCTCAAAGGAGAAAGAATTATTTACCCAACAACTACTACTCGGCACGAAGCAAAACTATTTTCCCGATTAAGACTTGGTCATACCCTAACTACACATCAATACTTGTTGTTAAAAGAAGATAAACCCACCTGCAACTTATTTATAATACGTCCCAGTCTGTAGTTCAGATCCTAGCAATGCTGGCAAAGTATTGAGTAATGCGTACCGAGTATCGAGTATTTGCCCTTTTTTTGGATACTCAATACTCAAAAGTAGTTACTCGATACTTTCTAAGTTGTATTTTTAAGCAAGTTGAGTGGGTAAAATAGTGCATAAAAATAAATCATTGTATAAATAGACAACACTGTGTAAGCTACAAAATTCATTAATTAGCCAAAGAATTTATTTTAATTATTTCTTAACCCTTATGTGGGCGGCAAAAAAATACCTTCTAATGCGCTGCAAGGTAAATGGGTACCTACATATACAAAAGCAATTTCGCACTAAATACATTGTTGGAGTGTAGTTAAGAGATATTTTATATAATTTTTCTTAACGCCTTAAGGTTTGCAAGCTACTAACAACTTCAAATAATATACTTGCAATGGCCGCTTTTTCATATAAAACACGTACAGGTACCCGGGTACCTTAATGCGCATTAAAGGGTGTTAATAGTAAATTGGGATCTCATGCAAATTACAAAAAAAAAGTCAAGGCGTACGGTCGCAAAAAACTAAATTATTTGAAAAATAGTAGTTCTCAAAAAGTTTCAGGTATACAAGTTATCAATTTCAATGAAAAACTTTGAATGAAAACGCCAAAGTTACCCGGGTACGTTAACGTTGTTAACGTTGAATTAAAAGTTAGCTTTACATTTATTTTTGATTTAGTAATAAAAGACATACAAAACCAATAATAGTGGAAGATCTATTTTTATTTTTTGAAGAAACTATTTCAATTAGCAGATAAAAACTATGCGTTACAAAAATCAAAAAATCTGTTAAAAGTATCGAGTAGTATTGAGTACCCAAATGAAAAGTATTGAATATTATTGAGTAATGAAAAGTAGTAGAATTTGCCAGCACTACATCCTAGATTCCTGCCTAGTATACACTCAGGAAAGGCTCTCAACTTTTGGATCAAACACACCAGTCTACTGCTTTTTTACCATCTCAACAAAATATTAACAAACTACTTTCTTTTATTAAAAAAATGCAAGCTTGTAAATTCTATTTAATTCTATCTTAATCTAATCTATCACCGGTATCATATATTTAACATTATTTAATTTACCCCGGAGTTGAAGGCCAAGTTGCCAGACTATTAGTCAGAGGGTTGCGGGTTCGATTCCCGCCAAAGACTCTGGGTGTTTTCTGCAGATAAGCCAAAAGCTTCGCAGTTTGTGTTTGTTAATTATATTAAAAAAAAATTATATAATTTCATATATTGTATTATATAATCATTAATTATAATAATAATAATAATAAAAATAAAATTGTTTTAGTGTAAATTTGAATAAATAAAGAGTTGTTATAATGTTTAAACTACTGGGCTATTAATTTGCAATTTAAATGAATCCGGTTTATTTAAAGAATGTAAATAAACTTTGTTAAAAGGTAAAAAACATAACATTTTTTTAACTCATCACAAACATAGAAGAAATTATGAAATTTTTTAACAAAATTTCAAAGATCCAATATATCAGTATATTTGAAGAAAAATACTTTATTTAAACCGTTATTATCTTTCGAATGAAATCAAACTATTTTCAGAAATTTCATTGAAATCGGAGATGGCAAATTCGAAAAATGTATTTTTCTACCCGTTTTGGATACACATACATATGTAAATTGAAATTATAATTTTAATATTTGTTCGCTTTAAAATGTTTTATAAGGAATTTTCGAAAAAATCGAATTTCCAACTTTTGAAGAGAGTTTTTGGTCGCAGCAAAAACTTCTAAATTTAAAATTTCAATTGAATTCATCACTTTATTTAAAATCCGCCACTTCAAATTTAGGAAAAACTATTATTGAATATAATATTCATAATATTAAATAAAAAAACACAATTTATCTCAAATAGGCATTGAGTTATTGAAATTAACTTTTAAACCAAAATTTGTACAACGTTATTCAATAATTTGGTGGCACCATCTAGTGTTTGATAGCAACACTAATTGAACATTTAATAGCGCATAAACATAATAATCGATGACAAGTTTGCTTGCTTCTCTTAGATTTATTTAACTTACCAAAAGTATTTTAAGAGGTCGTTTTCAAGTTCATTTACTATGTGTGCAACTATGTGACGACAATTGTTTATTAATTATTAATTTTGGCAGAGTTTATTGACATTCATTTCATTGATATCTATTTTAAACTTTTTTAAAACTTAATACAAAATTCACTTCTAAACAACAAATAAATTAACATTATTTACTTTGTTCCGTCACAATACCGGCGTTTTAATGTGTGATTTCGACCCTGAACTCAGTTTAGAAGTGCGCATGACGACACAAGAGAATGCGACAAGAGGCTTTCTCTTATTAAAGAGGTGGTTTGAAAAATAAGTGTTGCCATTAGCTAAATACTCCCAATATGGGAATAATATTTAACTGACAGTAAAAACAAAATGTTTATACTTTAAATAGATATTACAATAAAATTGTATTTCAAGGACTAAAATGTTAAGTAGTTTAAAATAAATTAATTGCTAGTGTGCTTAAAACACTTGCCTATATATTAATATTTTTAAAATTAATGTCAAGGTCTATATGGTATTTTCTATGAGGACGATATATTCAAGCAATGCTAAGCTTCGTAAACGAATATTATATCGTAAGCAGTCAGTCTTTGCCACAGGTTCGAAAGAATTAATTTTTAAGTAAATTTTATCTATTAAAAAATTTATTAAGAAATTATTCATTGGCTTAATTCCTTAATACTTCAAACGTATTGAATTTATTCTTTAAATAATTAGTTCCTTAATTCTTACAAATAAGATTTAGAAAATTATTTCCATTTTGAATGAAGAAAAAATATTTCATTCAATTTGGAGTAGATTTAAATAATTTAAATTTTTAACATTCAAATGTTTAATGAATTTTATTATTAATTTATTTAGAATTATTTGGATTATTTCAGTATCGCTAATGTTAATAAAAATGAAAGAGTCTTTAAAAAAACGTAAGTTTGGCCGCTGGAAATCTGATTAAAAACGGCAAGTATGGCCTCCGATTATTCAGAAGCAAAGTATACCATAAAAACAATTAAACACGGCGGTGGCAATGTAATGGTTTGGGCACAGGATTGGGCCAACAGTCAGAATATCTTCTAAAATGAATCAACATTTATATAACTAAATAAAGGGTGTCCCAACCAGAACGCAATTTTTAAATTTTAAATAAAACACAGATTAAAAAAATCGTGAAACTTTATTATATCGTAAAGTAGTATTTCATCGACTTCAAAAAACCCTAAAGAAAAAAATCTAAAAGTGTTAAATCGCACGATATAGGCGGCCAAATCTGGTCTCCAAAACGCGAAATAACACGTCCGGGAAATGACTGATGCATTTTCTCTGGCTGTATGACATGTGGCGCCGTCTTGTTGAAACCACATGCCCTCCACATTCATTTCCTCAATTCTAGGCAAGAAAAAACTGGTTATAATTTCACGATACCGAACACCATTGACACCATTACGTTCTAGTTGAGACACTCTTTATTAGAAAATACGATGATACCATACGCTGAAAAAAATTTACCGCTACTATAGAATTTTATGCACGACCAACCACACTGATCTCAATCCAAGTGAGAACTTGTGCATCGAAGTTTAGAAAAGTTTGGGAGGAAAAACAATACAAATTTAGATGAATTGTGGTAAAACATTGGTACGGCCTGGAAAGCTATACCCATTTCACGTTGCAGACATTTGGTCGAAAGTAAGCCAAATAGGTATCTTCACGTGATAACGACTAAGGACTATACGATAAAATATTAAAGGTAAATTTATAATTATTTGACGGAAATTGGAAAATTATTAGAAATAATAAAACAGTGGTGAATGTTTTAATTATATGTCTAAACCCATTAACGTTTTTTAAATTTTTTCATTTTTATAGAATTATGATCCCGTTTTGAGGGGCACAAATAAAAGCAGTCAGGCTTAGGATTAAGTAGTAGTTATCTTTTTATAAATAGAAAATAAACTGAATAAATTCCTGTTCTGATTAATGTTTTAATAATGTGAAAACCACTGTATGTAGGTACATCGATAAGGTTTTTCTTGTTGATATCACATTTTAGACGGTTTAAAAATGCTTTTCTCTAGGACATATCGCACATGGATGACTATATATTATCTAGTTTATAATATTTATAGCAAAATTTCATTACAATCAGCGAAAACCAACATTGAGTGTTTTAAAATGGATTCTCACTGGTCTGCTTTAATTTTCATTTGAAAATATTTATTTGATATAAATTAATTTCTTACATTGTGCAACATAATAAAACTAACATATAATTGATACAATATTGGAAATTTTGGCGATTTTCAAAAAAATTCATTTTAAATAGCAAAATTCGAAAAAACTGTAACCCCGGCAAATCATGAATGGTGATTTAAGGTGTGTTCACATTATGTGTATTTGTCATGTGGACTGTCACTTTTTCGCATGCCAAATTTGTACATATAGTCTGAACACCTTCAAACAATAGCATGTGTTATTTCTATGTGTGCAATACACATGACATTTTTTATTTAGAACGAGTTCTATTTTCAAGCGACAAACCATCTGACATCAGCTGTTTTTTATAACAAAAATCTTATGGCGGCAAAAATTAATTAAAATTTTAATAAATATAATTTATAAATAGTAAAACAAAAATACAAAAAAAACTATACAAATTTATTATTGAAAATGGAAAGAAAAATTGAAAAGTAGTTAACAAAAGTAAGTACATATGTATTTTTTTATTGCAATTTGTATAGTTATTTTTATGTTGTTAAAGTATGACTGGTGCAAAGAAGCGGTTCTACAGTTGATCGAAATGTGGCAAGAGAAAGAATACTTGTATAACCCGCGGAATAAGTTTTACCATATCAGCTGTTTTAAGATTTTTTTTTTGATAGGTTATGTCAAATGTAATTGACATACCAACATTTGAACATGTAAATTATAAACCGTATGTGAAACTCAAATTTTGACATACACATGAAAACACATCTGGATAGAAAAGTGACATTCCACATGACAAATACACACAATGTGAACACAGCTTTAACATAACAACCACAAGACTGTACGATTCTCACTAAAAGTTATACACATTTTTTGCCCTTACCGCAGTATAAAAATGCTTAGAGAACATCATACGTAATTGAACAGCCAACATGTGAAATTCCTTGAGGCACCAAAAAACAACAAGTTGTTAAAATATAGTTCACAAATATACACACTTGAAAGAATAATTAATAGAAAAAAAACGGTAGCAGAATGCAAGTTTCATAATTGTTTTCACATTCAGTCGGATCATAAATTTATTATTTTAATAAAATATTTGTAGGTATTTACCGTTACTTATTATAGTGCAAAATTCCGACGTTCTCACACGATAAGAAGTTAAGTGTTTAATTAGAAACGCACTCACAGTGTTACAAACGCGTACATACATAAAAATTTGTAAATACTTGAAATCTAATACCTAATTCACAAATATTTAAATCGATAGATTTCTATTTAATTGTTCTGCGAGTGAGAATGAGAGGATTTTGGCGCGTTTATTTCGCGATGCGAACTGAAACAATTTAAACGCTGCTACTTCTATACGACTGGAAGCAGTCAGCAGAACGTTTTGAAGACGCAAAGGTTTCGCCAAAACTAACATGAACTTTTGGGGGCAAATTCACAGTAACGGCATGCATGTGTTTGTGTATAAAGAATCTGACATGTATTAACGATGGTTGAGCGAGCAGCAACAGTCGCAGCAGCAGCGACTGTGTTTCTAAGTTTGTGAGACCACAAGCAAATAGACAAACACTCACTGGTACAAACTAAAGGTCTGCGCAAAACCACTTGGTTGTTTGTCAACAGTGAAGACTATGCTGCAGTGTATATGACAGTAATGTAAAAATCTGATTATTGTACACTGCACCATATAAAAAATCTAAGCGAGAGCACACAATAACAATACAACAAAAAAAATAAAGTTTGTTTGTTTTGTGTTTGGCCGATCAATAGCACGACCTGCCATTTATTCGTGCATGTGTTTATTCGTCAAGCAATGAAATCTAAGCGAGAGCACACAATAACAATACAACAAAAAAAAATAAAGTGTGTTTGTTTTGTGTTTGGCCGATCAATGTGTAACAAAAAGACTGAATTATAATTTTAGTTTTAATGTATTATTTTTTGTTTTGTGTTTTAGTTTAAGTTATTGAATTGTTTCTTAATAAAATTTTTATTTAAAAATTGTATTACGCCTTTGATTTTTAAACATTTGGTTTTCTGTCTACACCAGGGGTTTCCATTTCATAGCTCAATTGAGCTACCACTACCAAGACATATTTTTATGCTCTTCAATTCAGTCGTCGATGTGACTTCGACAAGTGCACATGTCTAGCGGATGCTATGGTTTTTTTTTTTTGGTTAACAGATGATGACACTCAAAAAATATTGTGCGGTCAAAAATGCTTTTGGTAACATACATAGCAAATTATAAAATATGTATATTACTAAAATTTTTCTGCGGCTTTAAATAAATACATTCTCTCAATTTTATTACTCTCTCGTACTCACTAATACAGTACCAAAAAATTTTTGGAAGCCCCTGGTCTACACTAAAGACTATGCTGTAGTGTATATGATAGTAATGTAAAAATCTGATTATTGTACACTGCACCATATAAAAAATCTAAGCAAGCGCACACAATAACAATACAACAAAAATTTTTTTGTATACATGTGTTCAACTTGTTACTCATCAGCTATGTTCTCTCGTTGTTTATTATTGTTGTTGGCACACATTGTGTGTGTCATGCAAAACAAGAAGTAAGTGCATTGAAGTATTTGCTAAAAAATAAAATGTCTTAAGTGGCATTCAAGACAACATTTGCAACCCTTTAGTACAAACAGCTGCTTGTTGTTACACTGTAGAAATTGATTTTTTTTGTTTTCAAAGTAGGTACAGGCAAATCCCAATAAAATGAATCTCAAACTTCCGAAAATTCAATAGCTATAAAGAACGGAAATATTTAACAATAACGAATGTTTACACAATTTTATGCACGATATAATGAATTGTAAGAAAAATAAAACAAAATCAAACGATCAACCAATTATTTAACATTGATGGTTGATTGATTGAAGCTTGATGGAGCTTGTAATTGATTACTCGATCGAGTTAATTGAATTACTTTAAAAATGGTGGATTTGTTGCACGTGATGACTGATTATCTACATACATACATATGTATGTATGTATAACAAAAAAAAAGAAAATAATACGCTGAAGACTTTTAAAATATTAAGGATAAAAGTTATCATACTGAGCTGATTTAGTGGAGCCCTTAAAAAATGCCTAAAATTATATTTGAGCCCAATCTAACTCGATGCCTTCTAATGTCATCCTTAAAATTTATTTAAAACATCAATTTTCTTATAACGAATTGTATCGTTCGTTATACTGTGATTTGCCTGTACATACATACATACATACTTAGGTACAATTGAAAACGAAATTTAATTTATTCTTGATTGTTTTTGCTTGTCTGAAAAACTCGAATTATTGCTTTTTTTGTAAGAACCGGTCGGTGTTGATTGATGAAATTATTTTTACTTTATTTTCATTTTCGCAAAAAAAAAACAAGCACGAAAGTATAGTCGGTCAAGTCCGACTATTTAATAATTTATGCATATAGTACATAAAAAAGTTTTTCGGAAATGGGCGCTATGTTGGAGATATTATGGTCGGTCAAGCCCGACCATATAATACCCTACACCCGGTATAAGTACATATGTGTAAAACAGTTTTTTAAAAATGGGCGCTATGTTGGAGATATTATGGTCGGTCAAGCCCGACCATATAATACCCTACACCCGGTATATGTACATATGTGTAAAACAGTTTTTCAAAAATGGGCGCTATGTTGGAGATATTACTTATTATGGACCAATCATTCAAAAATTTAGTGTCATGATTTCTGTGAATATAAATATTATATGTGTTAAACTTTATCTTGATATAAATACTTTGAAAAGATTTGTAGAGGTTAAAGTGAAATACGTAGAGGGCCTTATATGGGAGGTACGACTAATTATGGACCGATCTTCACAAAATTTGTAGATGTGGTTTGGCTTTATTTAGCACTCATTTGTGGTGAAATTTGTTTGTATACTTTCATAATTCAAATATTTGTAAGGCAAGATTGTATACTTTCTCGTAACTCAACAAACATTTTTTTTCTTCCTTTCTCAGTAAATTTTTTTAAGCAAAAATCTCAATGTTGACGAATACCTATTTTGATAATGTTAGTTTTCTATAGTAAATGTTTATTAATAATCTCCTTTCAATTATTATTTTTCTTTTGGTGTAAACAAAATAGCATACAGCTATTGTTGTAACAATATACCTTAATACTCGAGAAAAATATTTTTTAGTTGTGTTTCTAGGCATTTATACCCAAAATTGTTGTAAACATTCTCACAACAAAATGTTATACAAGATCCAATTTAGCAACTTTGGGAAGTGTCCGTGCTAAAATGTTAAAAAAATATATATGTATGTTGCTGTAGAATACGCACTTATACAAAGGTAATTTAAATAAAACACAATCGTTTATTATCAACATATTTGTATGTTAAGAAATAGAGATGTTACTTACAAATTATTTACATCTATCCATCCACTTGTGTTACTGGACACAATGTTATTCTGTAAACATTCTTAAAACAACACCAAACAACACCAGGGATATTTCTTCAAACTAAAACCGAAATTATGTTAATGGTTTTATTAAATTTAAAATTTAAAATTTAATTAAATTTAAATCAGGACAAATGGAAATCGGCATATGATGACTATTCCAGAGTCAAGCATCTTGTACAAATTGTACTTGATTTGTTAACTCGTTAGACAAAGAAAAAAGGTGGCAATAATTTCTATGACATTTCATATAACAGAGGTGTTAATAGATATTTTTTTCTATGAACAACTCCTTTTCCGGTTGGCTTTAATCAGGTACACATCGACACGCTTGCAATTCCATAAAAAAATTATTAATTGCATTGTGGAGTAAAATTTCAATAAAATTAAGGTAAACAATCTAGTTTTTTTTATAATCAATTTTAAACTGACAATTTTGAAACTTGTTGTTTCCGTAGGAAAAATTCATCATTACAATATGATTGAATAATAAAAAAACTTATAATTTTGTTGAACCTCTTAGTTTTCTTGAGTGCCAAAGAAACGAAAATATCAAAGTAATCACCTTTTTGGTCATTATCATCGCAAGGTAAAGTCATAAAGAAATATATATATATTTTCATTACATTACATTTATATCTATTCAATTTTCTTTCATCAGGAATCACTAATTCTTTCGTGGTGGACTCATATAGTGAGCCACCACTGTTCCCTTTTTATCATAGTCTATTTGTATATACATACGTCTGTTAAGCTTTTGCTCACGTTAACAGCAAGAGGTATTCAATAGCTACGTATGTATGTTGATATGTGCATTTAAAATTCCATAAATGAGATATTGTGTAGAGGGAAGAGAAGGAAAAGTTGATGACTGATCTAGCACATATAAAATTTTTGTTATCCCAAAGAGACGAACATTTTTTTTTCATCATATTGAACGTGAAACTTTGGAAACAAATAGAAAATATTAAAATAAATATTCGGAAATTCAAGTGAGAAAAACAAAAAATTCTATTGTGTCAATACCAACATCCCCAAATCTTCCAAACTACCTACAACACCTAATTGGTTTGCTCCTGGCGAGAAATTGAGCCCAACATCATTGGGAAGCATTAAAATAATAGTGTTTGATCATACTTACACGTAACTATAGTATTATTTAAATTTAAGAAAAAACAATACTACTTAAAAATAAATTTTCGTGAATATTTCTCTAAAATTGATAAAAATAAAAAAAATGAATATGTCAAAGTTAAACCCGAAAGCAATAAATACGATAAAATTAGTATCAATTCACAAAATAAAAGTTCTATAAAAAAAAAAAAAAATATATAAAAAATTTAATAATTTACCTAGCCTAAATCTAATAAAATACTCTAAAATTAAAAATATTGCACATGAAAATTTCTTTTTAAGTTGTTGAAATAAGATTAAGTAATTTAAATATAATTAAAAGTTTTTCTATAGCCTAAGTATCACAAAATAATTGTCTGCAGCGAATACCCTTAATAATACCAGCGTGTCACATTGCTGTACATTCCTACATGCATAATTTTGTTTCTCCAGTACAAGCAGTTGCAGAGGCCTCTACAATCGCTGTATACATATCAACATTTAAAATTTGGTGAGTGAGAAAACATGAAATTATTCTTAATCTATGTATGTACGTATGTTTAGCTACTGATGTTAACAAAACAACATTGAATTTATATAATAACAGAGATTCCTGTTAATTATTATAATAACAATTTAAACCTTCCGATCCAATTTTTTTTTCTTAAACTAATGTTGTTTTGGTTATCAATCACGTGAATTTAACGCCGAGGTTTTATTAGTTATGATTATTTGCCACTATTTAAAAGATTGAAGTTTAATTATAGTATACCTATACCGAAACAAGTAAAGATAATTTTCTATTTTTTTTTCTATTTTTTTATTTTCTAATTTCACTATTGGAATATTATTAAATATTAAGGGGAATATATCGTAAATGCATTGAACTTTAACTACGTGTTCGGTATTTTCTAGTTTAGTTATTAATTAAAATTTTGTTAGAGATTTCCGAAAGAATTGTTTATCGGAAAAGTTAATATTTAAGCGTTTCCTAATACTAGTATTTTTACCATTGTAATGTAGTTTTATTTAAGAATTTTAATCGGGTTTTAATCACTCAGGAAAACAATGTTAATATTCTCTGGCAATAAAGTGAAGTATAATATGTATTGCTAATACCTTTACTTTTCTTTTCTTACTGTGATGTGATGTGAATGTATTATTAGTGTGAGTTTGGGATCTTAGTTTAATATTTGGCGCTACTGAGATCAATGGCAGGGAGGGTTATGAAGCGCGTCTCTACCAAATAATACCTAGGAGAGACTATTTAACTTTTATAGTTTGCGGTTGATGTTTTTTTTTTTAGATGTTCATTATAATTGAGTTAAATATGGGGTTATTTGACATCTTCAAGTAATATGCTCAATTCCGGTCCACACATGTTTATAAGGAGTCTACAACAATATTTATGTAGCAAATTTTCCATATTGGGAAGCAAGGTAACTGGGACAAGAACCTCACCCACCCGACTGATCGCTAGGATTTGTAATGGCTCCTATCGTCCTATTACCTTGGTCGAGAGCACAGTTCGCCAATATTCAAATGTCATCTATATGTGTTGTCGTTGTGAGTTTATGCTTATCAAAGCAAAAAACTGAACAAAGCATTCACAACATAAGTTTGTTCATTACATAAATTGGCGCCCAACGTGGGGCACAAAAAGATTGTAAAATATTACTAATAAGTAATAATAACAACCTTTTTTGTTTGCTCTACACAATATTTTGTTAGTTAGTATTAAATTTTCATTAAATTATAAAATTTTATATATTATATGTAAACTGAAATCTATATTTTAAATAATTATTAGTCTCTTTAGGATTTTTAACTATTTGATGGCTTCGAATTAGTTAACCCAAGACTAACTAGTAGTCCTTTTGAAAATAGATAGAAGTTTAAATATGGTGTATAACTTTTTGTAGTAGTTTTGAAGCATTTGTCTCATATTCTGTTATCGGAACTGAGTTATCGATACCCTGGTTTTTTCTGGAAATACAATGTTGTTGCGAAGCGACTTATTGTCCGATAGAATCAGAATTATATATAAGATAAAGTTAGAATCGGTTTGTTTTTTTTTTTTTTTTTTTTTTTTTTTTTTTTTTTTGCATTTAATTATTTATTGAATCTTCAAAATGAAATGACAATAAGTATTCAAATCTTAATACTAAAAAGAAAATAATAAGCCCAGCCAGTGCTAGACAAAAATTTTTATGATACTAAAAAAATTTCACATCAACTGATCCAGTCATCTATTTTGCGCTTGAGTTAAAGCAAGGGTATCCCTCCTTCTCAACCGATTGTGGCCACTAAAGTTAAGGATGTCTCGTGCAAGGGGGTTTGGATGGTGTTCAAGTTTGCTGACATACTTTGACGCATATTTTGTAAATTCGACTTTTACTAATGGCACGCCTAGATCTTTGTGGATTCGAGAATTTTTAACATACCATGGTGCTGCAGTAATTATACGTAGAATTTTATTTTGACCCCTTTGAATTTTTTCAATGTTTGATGCTGAGGCAGTACCCCATAATTGAATTCCATAGCACCAGATTGGCTTTAGTATTGCATTGTACAACAAAAGTTTGCAATCCAATTTCAATGTAGAGTTTCTGCCGATTAGCCAATTAAGTTGCACTGCTTTTAATCTCATTTGTGTAAGTTTCGCTTCAATATGAGACTTCCAAGTTAAACGGCGGTCGAGGTGAATGCCGAGGTATTTGACTTCATTGTGTTGCGGGATAATTTGATTATTTATTCTGATGAACGAGCAGGTATCTTTTCGCAATGTGAAAGTTATATGAATACATTTCTGTTCGTTAACCCTGATTTTCCAAAGCTCTAGCCAATTCTCTAGTTTATAAACATAATTCTGCAAATTCTGTGATGCAACTTGGTGGTCCTGATGGACGCTGATAAAGGCTGTATCGTCTGCAAAAGTTGACGTATGGATTTTAGGGTCTGACGGCATGTCGGAGGCATATATCAAATATAAAGTAGGACCCAGTATGCTACCCTGTGGCACACCTGATTCAATTGGCTGAGCGGTACTTAAAAAATCACCTTCTTTGATTTTAAATTTGCGACCGTATAAATAACTTTCCATGAGTTTATGGGTGTTAGCAGGCAGAGTTAATTTTATTTTGTGCATTAAACCGTCATGCCAAACTTTGTCGAACGCTTGCGACACATCAATGAAAAGGGCGGAGCAGTATTTTTTGTCTTCAAACGACCCTCTTATCACATTTACCAATCTGTGTGTTTGCTCGATGGTGCTGTGTTTAGCTCTGAAGCCGAATTGATGATTAGGAATACATTCAGTGTCATTCAGAATTGGAGTCAATTTAGTCATTAACAATTTTTCAAACAGTTTTGAAATTGTCGGCAGTAGACTAATTGGCCTATATGACTCCACTTTGGTATGGTCCTTCCCTGGCTTAGGAATCATAGTGATCATAGACACCTTCCAATCTGCAGGATAGTATTCTAGGCGTAAAATAGCGTTGAAGATAAAGAGGATAATTCTTCTTGCTACACGAGGTAACTCCACAAGCATTTTATTGCTGATTTTATCCATACCTGGAGCCTTTCTAAGGTTCAGAGTACCAATAGCGTTTTGGACATCACGAAAGTTTAGTCTTAGAGGTACAGGAGGCCTTATAACAAGTGGTGGCAAATCAGATTCGTTATTATTTGAGTTGTTTATAGTAAACACATTTCTCAAATGGTTAACAAATAAAGTCCCCTTCTCGGAATCATTTCTAGCCCAGTCACCAGTCGGATTTCGCAAAGGAGGTTTTCCTCTTACTGGTCTTTTTAAACCTCTTGCCGCCCTCCATAACGAGTAGTCAGATTGTGGGGTACTATCAAGACCTTCCAAGTAAGATCTAAGTGAGGCCGTTCTTTGGGTTTCTAAGAAATGTCTTAGTATATCTCTGCATTCCCGTAGCCTAGCTTTCAGTTCAGGAGACCTGTGAATTTGCCACTCTCTTCTCATTCTTCTTTTTTCTGATAGGAGATGTTCGAGTTCAGAGAAATAAGTTCTGTTTGTCCTATTTCTACATTCAACGTGATAAGTGGAAGCGTGATGCACAGCTCGTCGAAGGTCCTCGGTAAAGTTGCCAATCGACTCATCAATATCGTCGGTAGTTCTCAACACAACATTTTCCGTGCAATGAGAACTTAAATACTTTTTGTATTTTATCCAACTTACTCGGGTCTTAGTCATGTTCATAAATGGAGAACCACACACTTGAGGGAAATGCATTGAAATGATAGTAGGAGAGTGATCTGAGGACAAGTCCAGTGAAGGATCCACTTGCATCCATTCTACAGGGATATTTTTCATTACCCCAAAGTCAATAACATCGGGAATCTTCCGTCGGTCCGTCGGCCAATAGGTGGGATGTCCACTTGAGAGTACATCTAAGCCCATTTTAGCAATGGTGTTGAAGAGTACGCGACCCTTTGGGGTTACCAGACGTGAACCCCAAAATGTGTGTTTGGCGTTAAAGTCACCAGCAACTAAAAATCTAGCTCCAAGGGATTTAAAGAAGTTATGGTATTGGTGTTCTTTTATTGAAAATCGAGGCGGAGAATAAATCGATGATAAAACAAATTTGTATTGACAGAATTCAATGCAAATGTTTGTTGCTTGGAGGTAATCCTCACTTATGTTATTCATTAGATAATGCTTTATTCTGTTCTTTATAAGAATTGCCGAACCTCCACAAGCTCTACCGCGGGGGTCTTTAGTATCGTAGAACTCGTAGCCATTAATTTTGAAGTACCCTGTCGACGTCAAGTGAGTTTCAGCAATCATCATAACATCAATCTGCTTATCCATCAGGAAGTATTCCAGTTCATTTTTATGTTGGCGGAGGCCGTTCGCGTTCCAGAAACAAATTTTTAAATAAATCATTTCTTTAAAATGGCTTGCAAGATAGTGGATTGCATTTTCAGCATTTCCTGCATCATGGATGTCATGGTGGTCGTGAAAGTGTTCATAGTTTGGACAAGTGTCTGCAATGTTGTCTCTAGATTGTTGATATGCGGCTCAGAATATTGGGGTTTAGGTTCCTGCTCCAGACCTGGCATATTACATTTAACGACGTTTGCGTAAGAAACTTGTCTAGAACTTGGCGCGTTTACATGACTAGTGGACCGTAATACTTGAGGGAAATTGTCACTCGATGCTAAATTTGGCTGTTGAGGGCGATTAGGCAATACTGACGTCTTGTTGGTTCTTATGCCTTTCAAATGAGTGTAAATTGGACAACCTCTATAATTTGCGGTATGATTACCTCCGCAGTTACTGCATTTTTTGATTTTTGAGTCAGTTCTCGACTTATCGCATAGAGCAGTTGCATGTAGCTCCCCACACGCAACACAAACTGTCGGCAATTTACAATACGCCTTCGTGTGACCAAATTCTTGACAGTTGAGACACTGGACGGGTCCCTGACGCTTATGTGGTTCTTCCACGGTGATTCTACGATGCAGAAGGTACATCAGATTGTAGATGGGATGGGACTCATTTTTCTTTAAGACAACATCTCCAGGTTCCAATTCTACCCTGAACATGGGCTGAGGGATCTTTTCACGGTTTCTAATATTCACTACGCTCTTGATTTTGAACCCTTTGTCCATTAAACCGGTTTTTATCTCCGCGGGATCAACACATGGGTCTATACCCTTTAGAACGACTTGGAGTCCTTTTGCGCTTTTGAGCTGGTAGGTATAGAAATCCCTAGTCTCCCTTTCCAGCTGGTTGGACAATTTTCGAAAATCATCTTCCCTATTCACTTGAATCTTTGTCTCGCAGATATTTCCATGTTTCATTGAGGTTACGCTAAACATGTTTTCACCTATTACAGCAACAATTCCTTGTACCAATTTACTGGAAGTCGGCTCTCTCAGATAAATTGGTGGGGGCTTAAACGTCTTCTTCGGAAGTTCTGGCTCATCCGTCTGGAGGAGAGCAAACCTATTTTGATCATTACTCACGGTCTTAGGAGCTTTTGCATTTGATGACACTTGAGCAGACTTCGGGCTCCTCTGTCGCTTGAGAACGGTTATGTACTTATCCATACCTACTTGTTTTTTGGGTTTGACTGCACTATTTGATGAAGATGATGTTTTTACATCTGTTGAAATCACAATATTGGGCGAACAGGAACGACGCCGTTCCACGGCTCTTGCAGTGAGAAAATTCTCCAAAGATTTTTTTATGGATTCTTCCTCAGAGATGCATCTAGTTTTTCTAGTCGAGCTAAGCTCTTTCTCAGAATTACATCTGAGAGGAACACTCATACAGTTTTTATACGATTTTTAATGTTTTTTTTTTTTTTTTATATATTTTAACCTATTACGATTTTTTTTCACTTTTTTGTTTAATTTCAACTTTTTACACTTTTTCACCTATTACGATTTTTTCACCGAAAATTCAGCCGCACTAAAAGTAACACGTCCGAACAGTTCGATGAGACGAGACTGAAAAATGGTTTGTTTTGATCAGAATATTGTGATATAATTGTTTTGAAACTCCATAGACTGGTTTATTTCCTCCATCAACCGTTTATATTTTATAAAAGTTTTTACTAATTTTCATTCACATTCACACATCATATACAGTAAGAAAACAAATATTATATAGTTAACAACTCAACAACTATTTATTACATTTCTATTTATTTGTTCAAAATCTTTTGATATTTGTAACAAATACTATTTGTTGAAAAAAAAAAAAAAAAAATTAATTTTGGTAACTTTTGGTTAAAGCAACATTATTTGTCTCAACTGTAAAATTTTTTTTTTCAACTTTTTGTTGTTTTTCTATTAAAATAATTTTTTTCAAATATTTTCTTAAATTTTTTTTTGAATAGGATTTTGATTTCTGGAGAATCAATTATTCCATTTCCTGAATCATATTAATAATAGCCTTGAAATTTTACTTAACAATTTTTTTTTTAAACCTAACTTAACAATAATTGCTTTCCTGGTTCACCACTTACAACTTTACTGATTTGACTTCATTTCTAACAAAGCCAAAACGTTTCTGTTCCATTTGAAAAAATTTTTTTTTTCACGAAATTTCGAATCCAAAGAAGTAACCAAGGGAAACGATAGACAAATTTTAACAAACAACCGTTTAAGAACTTTCAATCATTGACAAATTTCAATATTCATACTTTTGCAGATTCTGTTGTTTAAGTTACAAATTTTCGTATTACCATTTTTATTTCCAATTTTTAAAACCTTGATTTTTTTTTTTCATTTGAACTCTGCAATAGTTATTTGAAATTCTTTTTTTTAAGAAAACATTTCATTTCCATTTAAGTTAACTTCTATTAGTTTCATTTTTGTAAAGGCGCAAACTTTTTACATAACCTTTTTGTTTGTTGTTAATAATACAATATCTGTTACTTTCTCCTTACTTCGAAAATAATTTATTGTTTTTTTTATTTTTTTCTACAAATCATATTTTGAGATTTTCAAACAGTCTTTTTTTTCAATTTTGGATTTTCTTTTTTTTACGGTTGGGCAAATTTGATTTTAAATTTTTGGTTTTCGAATTATATTGGCAAATTTAGTTTTCCAATTTTGTTTTCAAACTTTGTGTTGTAGGATTCTAATTATAAAATTTTTTTTAAATTTTATTAGTTTTTTTTTTGGCAAAATTATTTTTTTTTTCTAAATTGAGTTTTGAAGTTAGTTGTCAACTTTGGTTTACTTTTGAAATATTTTTATAATTTTTAAATTTTTTTGAAAAATTAAGTTTTTTTTTACATTCGGGTCTTATAAAATTTTATTATGGCTATGATGGGAAGATCACCACCTCCAAATTTACCTATGCCAGAAATAGACAATTACTCGAACTGCACGGTTTGTAATGAGAATATGTCCGATGGACAAGAATGTCTAATTATCTCGGAATGCAACCATTCGTTTCATAGAACTTGCATCGAGAAATATCTATCTCATTCCGCAGAATGTCCTAACTGTAAACGACCTTGTGCTTTGTCTGAGCTAAAAACAATAAGTTTTAATGAAAATTCTCAACCTTTAATGAAAACTAAAGTAATGACTCACAAAACTCGCGGAGTTGTGACGAAGCAGTATTACACTAGGAACCAGGGAAAAAAATTGTTCAACGAACCGCCAACTCCTAGTGGTTCTGATGGTCAGACAGCCAGATCAACAAATACCCCACCGACAATTCAGCCTCTACCTACAAATGATAATGTTTCACGAAATAATCCACCACCAGTAAATAGGGAAAACATTTCACGAAATACTTCAATCAATATAGATTCCTCACAATTAACAAGTTTAATTGAGAATACTGTCAGTCGTTTACTAGAAAATTTGAACATAGCTCAACCCCCTCAAAATTCCAACGAGAATCGCAATTTTCAACCATCAACTCATAGACATCCTTTAGATTTCCCTAATGTTCCAAATTATTCCAATAATCGCCAAGAGTGTCATTATAGAAATCCATACACACGCCAAACTTCTCACAATCATGTTCCCTTCGATGCCAATTTTGCCATACGGGCAGATAAAATAACTTCTATAATACAAAATTGGAATATCAAGTTCGATGGCTCAAGTAATGGCATTAGTGTCGAGGAATTTCTATATCGAGTTGGATGTTTGACAAGGGAGAATTTCAATAATGATTTTTCCTTTGTATGCAAAAACTTACATATCTTACTAGCTGGTAGAGCTCGAGAGTGGTTTTGGCGATACCACAAACAGGTAGAATTTATCGAGTGGAAGGAGTTTTGCCAAGCGTTAAAATACCAATATGGGGAATTCAAATCACCCTTCGATATCCATGAAGAAATACGTAGTCGCAAAATGAAGGCAAATGAAAACTTTGAGACATTTTACGAGTCTGTCTGTGCACTGTTAGATAAACTCTCAAACCCTATTCCTGAAGCAGATTTAATAGAAATTCTAGTTCGCAATCTTAGACCGGAAATAAGGCATGAACTGCTTTACGTACCAGTCTACTCTATTGCTCATCTGCGAAAATTAGTACAGATGAGAGAAAACTTATTGGAAAATGATTATTTCAGAAAAAATGTACCAAATAGATATTTTCAAACTTTTCAAACTCGAAGACAAGTGGCCGAAGTCGATTGTTCTTCTGAAATTGATAATATTGACCCAAATGAGAATCATGAGATGTCTGTTGATGCAATTCAGCAATCTTCTAATATTTTTAAATGTTGGAACTGCGCTCAACCTGGTCATCACTGGGAAGATTGCTTGGAAACGCGTAATATTTTTTGCTACGGTTGTGGCATGGAAAATACATATAAGCCCCAATGTACCAGATGTGCAAACAAAAAAATAAATCAGACAAAAAACTTCAGGGGTCAGAACAACGTTCCACATCAACCTTAGAATCGGCTAGCTCAATCCCCAATATTCTCAATGAATCTTCTCAACAAAATTCTGAAAATTCGAAAAATGAACACAAAATTCTTTCCAACAATGATTGTTCAAGAACTTATGAAAATATTATAATTTTAAAACATGAAAACGAAAATAGAAACAATATTAGTAAGAACAATGAAAATGTTAATAAAATTAGTTACCCTTTAGTACCTTATCATATAAGATTACAAAGATATTTAGAGAAAAGAAAAGCAATCTTTGAAATAAACTCTATTGCCAATTGTCCAGTTAGAAAACAAAAACGTTCAACAATCAGGTTACGTACATATTTCAAAAATAGAAAATTCAGCTCCAAATATATTTTATCTACAATTATTAATAACCCCTCAGACAAACGTTACTATGCCCCCGTTAAATTTTTAACCTTTTCCGAGTTTGGTCTCCTAGACACTGGTGCAAATGTGTCCTGTATCGGTTCCGATCTTGCACAGTATGATTTTTACCAATTTAAAGAATTTAGTCCATTCAAGTCTGTCGTCAAAACTGCTGATGGTAACGTACAAAAAGTTCGTGGAATATTAACCGTTGATATACATTTTAAAGATCTGGTTAAAAAATTGAAAATCTTAGTTGTTCCTTCGATTACTCAAAGGCTTATATTAGGCTTAGATTTTTGGGAAAGTTTTAATTTAGCTCCCGAATTTTTCCGATCAGTTATGTATTCGTCGGTCAGTGAAAGTCCGCTAGAAGTCCTGTCCGATTTAGTAAATTGTAGTCCGGTTTCTATTGATATTAAGTCTGACTTGAATACCCTTACGCAATATCCCTTAAACTCTGCCCAAAGGTCCCAACTCGATGCTATTGTAAATTTGTTTCCAAATTTTGAGAAACAAGGTTTGGGACGAACTAGTCTGATAACACATAATATCGAGATTGGAGAAGCAAAACCAGTAAAACAACGCTTCTACCCCATCTCTCCTGCAGTCGAAAAACTGATGTTTAAGGAGATTGATCGGATGTTAGAGTTAGGAGTCATAGAGCCTTCATCTTCCCCATGGAGTTCGCCCATGAGGCTGGTAGTAAAACCCAATAAAGTTAGGCTATGTTTAGACGCAAGAAAATTAAATGAGGTTACTAAAAAAGACGCATACCCTCTGCCAAATATAGAAGGCATATTTTCCCGTTTACCTAAGGCCAATTTAATATCAAAATTAGACCTTAAGGATGCCTATTGGCAAATCGCCTTATCTGACGATGCAAAATGTTTAACGGCATTTACAGTCCCTGGCAGGCCATTATACCAGTTTGTGGTAATGCCTTTCGGGCTCTGTAATGCTCCGTCCACAATGTGTCGCCTGATGGATAGTTTGATTCCACCTGACCTTCGCTATTCAGTTTTCGGATATCTTGACGATTTGGTAATAGTCTCCGAAGATTTCAACTCACACCTTTCGGTCCTTGTTCGCATTGCAGAACAATTTAAAAAAGCAAATCTCACCCTTAATATTTCCAAATCACAGTTTTGTGTCACTGAGGTTAACTATTTAGGTTATATAATAGGAAATGGTGGTATCAAAACAGACCCAGAAAAGGTAGAGTCAATCCGAAAATGGCCCACACCGAAAAATATTAAGCAAGTTCGAGGTTTCCTAGGATTAGCAGGTTGGTACCGTAGGTTTGTTGCCAATTTCTCTTCCATTGTTTTTCCCATAACCGAGGTATTGTCGACTAAGAAGAAATTTTGTTGGACTCCAGAAGCACAAGAATCTTTTGAACTAATAAAAAAATTACTAACCTCCGCACCCATTCTGTCAAATCCTGATTTTTCAAAGAAATTTTATTTACAATGCGACGCAAGCGACTTTGGCATCGGTGCTGTGCTTGTGCAGATTGACGATAAAGGCAACGAAAGGCCAATAGCGTTCATGTCGAAAAAGTTAAATACTGCACAGCGCAATTATTCTGTCACCGAACGCGAATGCTTAGCAGCGCTAGAGGCTATAAAAAAATTCAGATGTTACTTGGAACTTCAAGAATTCGAAGTCATTACTGACCATTCTTCATTAGTTTGGTTAATGAAACAACAGGAGGTGACAGGAAGGTTAGCGAGATGGGTCTGGAAGCTTCAAGGTTACAAATTTTCTATTAGTCATCGTAAGGGAAAAGATAATGTAGTGCCCGATGCCTTATCTAGGTTTCCTTTTGAAGAAGTAAGTGCCATAGAATATATGGAACCAGAAATAGACCTTTCATCACCCCATTTTAATGATGAAGACTACGTTGAATTAAAGAACAAGATAAACGACAGTAATTGTAAATTCCCTGATATAAAACTAATAGACAATTTTGTATATATACGAACATCTCATTATACAGGAGACATAGAACATGATCAGGATACCTGGAAACTGTGGGTACCCCAAAAGTTAAGAAACTCAGTTATATATCGTTTTCATAATACTCCTATTGCTGCCCATGGAGGCATGGTAAAAACCCTAGAACTCATTAGGAGAAAATTCTACTGGCCAGGTCTCGTTCGTGATGTGCGAAATTATATAGGAAATTGCGATACTTGCAAAGAATCAAAAGCTCCCAATAATATTCTTAAACCTAATATGGGTAATCAAGTTATAAGTGTTCGTCCATTTCAGAGACTCTTTGTCGATATTTTAGGGCCTTATCCACGTAGCAAAAAGGGACATATTGGCATATTCATCGTACTTGATCACATGACCAAATTCCATTGGCTATGTTTATTAAAAAAGTTCACTTCAGCTACCATTCAAGATTTTCTTTTAAAGGAAATATTCCATACATATGGGGTCCCAGAAACTTTAGTAAGCGACAACGGCTCGCAATTTAAGGCAAATGAATTCAATGCTTTTCTTACCGCTCTTGGAATTCAACATACATACACTGCAATATACTCACCTCAATCAAACGCCTCTGAGAGGGTAAATCGCTCCATAATTGCAGGCATTCGTTCCTATTTAAAGAAAGATCAGTCACTTTGGGATCAAAATTTGAGTTTTATAAGCTGTGCGTTGAGAAACTCTGTTCATCAGACAATTCAATGTTCTCCATACTACGCTGTTTTCGGCCAAGAAATGTTAACCCATGGCAGTTCGTATAAACTACTTAGAAAGTTAAATGTCTTAAACGAACCCTCAGTAAAATTGAAAAACGACGATAAACTTCATTTGATCCACAATGAGCTCCAAAAACATATCACCAAAGCCTATGAGACTAACAAAACTCAATACAATTTGAGAGCCAGACCAGTTTCGTATGAGGTAGGACAATATGTATTTAGAAGAAATTTTGCCCAATCTAATTTTGAGAAGAAATTCAATTCTAAACTAGCTCCATCTTTTATAAAATCAAAAATTAAAGAAAAAGTTGGCAATAACTATTATATCATTGAAGATATGAATGGAAAGGTTTTAGGCACTTATCATGCAAAAGATCTTCGTCCTTAATCTTGCTTTTTCCTCCTAATACGGTTGATTAACATCAAAGTATTACGCGGTTTGTAAGGCAAGATTGTATACTTTCTCGTAACTCAACAAACATTTTTTTTCTTCCTTTCTCAGTAAATTTTTTTAAGCAAAAATCTCAATGTTGACGAATACCTATTTTGATAATGTTAGTTTTCTATAGTAAATGTTTATTAATAATCTCCTTTCAATTATTATTTTTCTTTTGGTGTAAACAAAATAGCATACAGCTATTGTTGTAACAATATACCTTAATACTCGAGAAAAATATTTTTTAGTTGTGTTTCTAGGCATTTATACCCAAAATTGTTGTAAACATTCTCACAACAAAATGTTATACAAGATCCAATTTAGCAACTTTGGGAAGTGTCCGTGCTAAAATGTTAAAAAAATATATATGCATGTTGCTGTAGAATACGCACTTATACAAAGGTAATTTAAATAAAACACAATCGTTTATTATCAACATATTTGTATGTTAAGAAATAGAGATGTTACTTACAAATTATTTACATCTATCCATCCACTTGTGTTACTGGACACAATGTTATTCTGTAAACATTCTTAAAACAACACCAAACAACACCAGGGATATTTCTTCAAATTAAAACCGAAATTATGTTAATGGTTTTATTAAATTTAAAATTTAAAATTTAATTAAATTTAAATCAGGACAAATGGAAATCGGCATATGATGACTATTCCAGAGTCAAGCATCTTGTACAAATTGTACTTGATTTGTTAACTCGTTAGACAAAGAAAAAAGGTGGCAATAATTTCTATGACATTTCATATAACAGAGGTGTTAATAGATATTTTTTTCTATGAACAACTCCTTTTCCGGTTGGCTTTAATCAGGTACACATCGACACGCTTGCAATTCCATAAAAAAATTATTAATTGCATTGTGGAGTAAAATTTCAATAAAATTAAGGTAAACAATCTAGTTTTTTTTATAATCAATTTTAAACTGACAATTTTGAAACTTGTTGTTTCCGTAGGAAAAATTCATCATTACAATATGATTGAATAATAAAAAAACTTATAATTTTGTTGAACCTCTTAGTTTTCTTGAGTGCCAAAGAAACGAAAATATCAAAGTAATCACCTTTTTGGTCATTATCATCGCAAGGTAAAGTCATAAAGAAATATATATATATTTTCATTACATTACATTTATATCTATTCAATTTTCTTTCATCAGGAATCACTAATTCTTTCGTGGTGGACTCATATAGTGAGCCACCACTGTTCCCTTTTTATCATAGTCTATTTGTATATACATACGTCTGTTAAGCTTTTGCTCACGTTAACAGCAAGAGGTATTCAATAGCTACGTATGTATGTTGATATGTGCATTTAAAATTCCATAAATGAGATATTGTGTAGAGGGAAGAGAAGGAAAAGTTGATGACTGATCTAGCACATATAAAATGTTTGTTATCCCAAAGAGACGAACATTTTTTTTTCATCATATTGAACGTGAAACTTTGGAAACAAATAGAAAATATTAAAATAAATATTCGGAAATTCAAGTGAGAAAAACAAAAAATTCTATTGTGTCAATACCAACATCCCCAAATCTTCCAAACTACCTACAACACCTAATTGGTTTGCTCCTGGCGAGAAATTGAGCCCAACATCATTGGGAAGCATTAAAATAATAGTGTTTGATCATACTTACACGTAACTGTAGTATTATTTAAATTTAAGAAAAAACAATACTACTTAAAAATAAATTTTCGTGAATATTTCTCTAAAATTGATAAAAATAAAAAAAATGAATATGTCAAAGTTAAACCCGAAAGCAATAAATACGATAAAATTAGTATCAATTCACAAAATAAAAGTTCTATAAAAAAAAAAAAAAATATATAAAAAATTTAATAATTTACCTAGCCTAAATCTAATAAAATACTCTAAAATTAAAAATATTGCACATGAAAATTTCTTTTTAAGTTGTTGAAATAAGATTAAGTAATTTAAATATAATTAAAAGTTTTTCTATAGCCTAAGTATCACAAAATAATTGTCTGCAGCGAATACCCTTAATAATACCAGCGTGTCACATTGCTGTACATTCCTACATGCATAATTTTGTTTCTCCAGTACAAGCAGTTGCAGAGGCCTCTACAATCGCTGTATACATATCAACATTTAAAATTTGGTGAGTGAGAAAACATGAAATTATTCTTAATCTATGTATGTACGTATGTTTAGCTACTGATGTTAACAAAACAACATTGAATTTATATAATAACAGAGATTCCTGTTAATTATTATAATAACAATTTAAACCTTCCGATCCAATTTTTTTTTCTTAAACTAATGTTGTTTTGGTTATCAATCACGTGAATTTAACGCCGAGGTTTTATTAGTTATGATTATTTGCCACTATTTAAAAGATTGAAGTTTAATTATAGTATACCTATACCGAAACAAGTAAAGATAATTTTCTATTTTTTTTTCTATTTTTTTATTTTCTAATTTCACTATTGGAATATTATTAAATATTAAGGGGAATATATCGTAAATGCATTGAACTTTAACTACGTGTTCGGTATTTTCTAGTTTAGTTATTAATTAAAATTTTGTTAGAGATTTCCGAAAGAATTGTTTATCGGAAAAGTTAATATTTAAGCGTTTCCTAATACTAGTATTTTTACCATTGTAATGTAGTTTTATTTAAGAATTTTAATCGGGTTTTAATCACTCAGGAAAACAATGTTAATATTCTCTGGCAATAAAGTGAAGTATAATATGTATTGCTAATACCTTTACTTTTCTTTTCTTACTGTGATGTGATGTGAATGTATTATTAGTGTGAGTTTGGGATCTTAGTTTAATATTTGGCGCTACTGAGATCAATGGCAGGGAGGGTTATGAAGCGCGTCTCTACCAAATAATACCTAGGAGAGACTATTTAACTTTTATAGTTTGCGGTTGATGTTTTTTTTTTTTAGATGTTCATTATAATTGAGTTAAATATGGGGTTATTTGACATCTTCAAGTAATATGCTCAATTCCGGTCCACACATGTTTATAAGGAGTCTACAACAATATTTATGTAGCAAATTTTCCATATTGGGAAGCAAGGTAACTGGGACAAGAACCTCACCCACCCGACTGATCGCTAGGATTTGTAATGGCTCCTATCGTCCTATTACCTTGGTCGAGAGCACAGTTCGCCAATATTCAAATGTCATCTATATGTGTTGTCGTTGTGAGTTTATGCTTATCAAAGCAAAAAACTGAACAAAGCATTCACAACATAAGTTTGTTCATTACATATTTGCGATCGTTATACTCCTATTTCGGGAGGACATTTGTATGGGGGCAAGGTGAAATAATGGACCAATTTCTACCAGATTCAATCCCATCCGTCCTTGGATAAAAAAAACCATGTCCCAAATTTTATAGAAATATTATCAAAATTGCGACCTGTACTCTGCGTACAAGCTTTACATGGACAGCCAGCCAGACGGACGACCGGACATCGTTAAATCGATTCAGAAAGTGAATCTGAGTCGATCCGTATACTTTAAGGTGGGTGTTGGTCCAATATTTCTGGGCGTTACAAAGATCAGCACTAATCCAATATGGGTAGGGTATAAAAATTAAGTTGTCTGAAGTTAATTAATTGATATAATTCGTTCAATTTCTCTATTATTTGTACTTATAGATCGTATTTGTACTCTAGAAATGTATTTAACTTTTTAAAAATTTCGTTAAATTTTTATTGCAATTTAATATAACGTAATAATATGTATTTAATTCTAATGATCACAAACAATTGTTAATTAAAAAACTATTGTTATGTGCAATTTCGTTTTGCCTCGTCATTTCATATAAATGTTTACTTTTAATGATAAAACTAGTCAATAAATAAATACGTTTTAATTTTTGAGTATTCCCAGCAAGCCATATGAGTCCGAAAAGAGTCTTTTCTGACACCTTTTTCGGAGCGTTAACGCTCTTTATGAGCCCAAAAAACAATCATAATTGCTCCGAAAACCTTCAGAAAAGAGCGTCATTACGTTCGAAAATGGTCCGTCAGAAAAAGCTCTTAGATAATGTCAGAAAAGAGTCTTTTCTGAGGGTTTTTTTGGGCTCTTAAAGAGCTCTTAGATAATGCCAGAAAAGAGTCTTTTATGAGGTTTTTCTTGGGCTCTGTGTAATCTTGTTTTTATCATTCTTGTGTGGTACAGCTATGTTTGTTTTTTGTTCAAAGCAAGAATGATAAAATAAAGATTACGCCAACGCGCGTAAAATTTTAAAATGTTTTGCGCATTTAGGCCCTGTGACGTCACACATTCTGTGTTTCTATTGGCTAATTTTTTCTCACTTGTTTTTTTACTCATGTTTTGCTTGCATTTGCTCATTGCACTCTTCATGTTTATATTTTTTGTTGTTTTTTTTTGTTTGTTTTTCTTTTTTAAACAGATTTTATTTTAGAACTCTCAGAGATTTCAATTGCAAGGTTGCCAACTATCACATAAAACATAAATTTTTCGCAAGAAATTTTAATTCTAACACATGAAACATTATTGGAAACCCTTAGAATGGCCCTTCTACGTCACATAACGGGAAATCATGCGCATGGCGTAATCTTTATTTTATCATTCTTGGTTCAAAGCACAAATAGCAGGAGAACAACGCTTTGGTACACACATAATTAAGTGGAATTTCTGAGTCATACTGCGTGTCGACTCAGGACAGTAACAAGCAAATTTTTCTTTCGCTCCGAAAATGCTCTTTAGTTGGACTCTTTTCTGACTCATTTTTTCGGAGCGCTCCGAAAATGCTCTTTTGTTGGACTCTTTTCTGACTCCTTTTTCGGAGCGCTCCTAAAATGGTATGCTGGGTTACTACTTGCAAATCAACACACAAATATGTATGTATGTATGTACATAAATACAGTGTCACACAACTAAATTGAATACTCATTTTCAAGAAAAATTTATTTTTCATTCAAACATAAAATTGTAAAAATCAGGTAAAAATATTTGTTTTTTTTTCAGTTGATAGTTAATAGACATTGTGTAAATTGGGAAAATTCCAAAACAATAATTATTACAATGTCGTTCATGAGAAGGGTATATATAAGTTTGTCATTCCGTTTGTAATTTCCACAATATAATTTTCCGACTCTATAAAGTTTATATATTCTGGATCCTTATAGATAGCGGAGTCTATTAAGCCATGTCTGTCTGTCTGAGTGTTGAAATCAATTTTCTGAAGGCCCCAGATATCTTCGGTATCCAAATCTTCAATAGATTTGTCAGACATACTTTCGAGAAGTTTGCTATTTAAAATCAGCAAAATCCGTCCATAAATAACGGAGATATGAGCAAAAATCCGAGACAACCTGTGAAAATTTCATCAAAAAAACTTAGTGTATTAATATTTTTCATCAACAGATGGCGTTGATCACACAGTGTTCGAAAACTTTAAGTGTGTTCTTAAACTACTGAAAATCCTATTCTTGAGACAAAAAATAATTTTTTTGATATATATCCCACTCACATCCCATTAAGCGATTATAGAGGCCTGAAATTGTATAAGCTTTCTTTTGAGAAAAAAAAAATAATTTTAATAAATAATTAATTTTTTTTTTTTAATTAAAAATAATATTTGGAAGGTCTTGATAGTACCCCACAATCTGACTACTCGTTATGGAGGGCGGCAAGAGGTTTAAAAAGACCAGTAAGAGGAAAACCTCCTTTGCGAAATCCGACTGGTGACTGGGCTAGAAATGATTCCGAGAAAGGGACATTATTTGTTAATCATTTGAGAAATGTGTTTACTATAAACAACTCAAATAATAACGAATCTGATTTGCCACCACTTGTTATAAGGCCTCCTGTACCTCTAAGACTAAACTTTCGTGATGTCCAAAACGCTATTGGTACTCTGAACCTTAGAAAGGCTCCAGGTATGGATAAAATCAGCAATAAAATGCTTGTGGAGTTACCTCGTGTAGCAAGAAGAATTATCCTCTTTATCTTCAACGCTATTTTAAATATAATCCGACATTACCCAACAGTCTGCATTTTAAAAATCTCGATGTTAATAGAAACTTATCAAAGTTGTGTGAATTAGTTGGAAACATAATCCTAAACATAGTATCCGAGATATATGCTCAATGTAATTTTTGATCATTTTTATATTCCTTCATGTCAGCTTATTCTTAAAATTCTGAATTGAAGTCATCGTTTCCTACTTCAAAAATGTTTGTTAAAAATTAAAAAAAAAATGCTTTTGCGATTATATGCCAATTTATTGCCAATTTATTGAATTGCTAACTGTTTGACAATATCTACTAAACATATGACAAATGTTTTTAATTCATTTGCCCTAGTTTTCAAGCTGTAAAATAATTTTTCCCTCGGTAATGTTAAATTATTTTACGTTTTGGATTTATTACTAATAACAATTGGAAATTACATGGTACGTAACTTTTTAATAGAAATCATTAAAAAATTCCAAAAACAATTAGGAAAAACACCAAAAACCCCGACAAAATTAACAGGGATTCCCAAATGCAAATTACTTTTATTACATATCTGCTATTTGTGATGCAAATTAATAAAATTCAATAAAAACTAAACAAAAACGAACATTGTTACAATTTTTTTTGGGGATTTTCCCAATTTACACAATGCCTACTATCAATTGCAAAAAAGAAAAAAAAGTTTTTATATATTTTTTACGATTTTATGTTTGAATGTAAAACAAATTTCTACTGAAAAAAAGTAGGCAATATAGTTGTGTGACACACGGTTGTTTTAAAATTAGACAATTCACAGAATGTGTACGGCACAGATTTTTCGGAAGACAATTTGAAGATTTTGAAGAATTACTACGAAATAATAGGCATATAATTAATATTATGAGTTTAATTAGAATACTCTGTGAGTCTGTTTTAAAAATGAATTGTATGTGGGAAGAGATTTGCATTAACTTTTTATTACCTAAAACATATCACTATAATTTAAAATTTAAACATCATTTGGATTACTATTTTTCCCAACTCTGGTTTATTGTAATTTTTAATTAATATTATTTATTTGTAAAAATAATTTTTATTAAAAAAAAACTATAACAGATTTGCTGTAAATTTAAGCTAATACAGGTTTCTTTTATTTCCCCCTTTTTCTTATTTTTCGACGTCCTTCAACAATATGTTTGTAAATAAAACAACAAATTTTGCAACAACTAATACAACAACAACTGCCACAATCGCAACAAACAACACAATGACAAAATAACTGCAACTACAACTGTAACAACAACAACAACAACAACAACAACAACAATAATAATAATAAAAATAATAATAACTGTTTAAAAAAACCAACAAATGTGACAACACTTTTGCACACCACTGTATAAATTAAATCGCAACGAAAAAAAAACAATTTCTTTTGCAAAATCATTAATTCATAAATCAAATCAAACAAAACCAATCAATCACATTTATTACTTATTATTATTATTAATTATTAATTTTCTTTTAATTTAATGGCAAAATTTAACAAAATAATTATTAAATGTTGTAAACAATTCGGAATTATTTATAATTATTTTGCATTTATATTTAATTTGCGAAAACATAAATGTAAATTATTATTTAAAAAAAACCAAAAACAAAAAAATATATTTAATTTCAACAAATTTAATTTAAAAATTATGTCATATCAATTGTACGTTGATTATTTGTTTTGTCTGTAAATGATGCTGCTGGTTAAAAAAAACCCCGAAAAACATAAAAAAATTCCAAAAAAATTATTAAACCATTTACATTTCATTATTATGTTTTATTCATTTTCAAACATTTATTTTTGTGATACAATTGTACGTGTTTTGTAAATTTCTATGTGTGTGTAATTGTGTAAATAACAACCAATACTAACAAAATCTGCGGAAATAAAAAAAAATATGTTGTTCTTCAATTAATACTTTTTTCTTCTACTTACTGTTATTATTTTCATCAATTGTTGTTTTTTTCTACCACCTCTACTCTACTGTCTATATTACAACTTAATTTGTTTATTTTTGTGTTGGTTGAAAACGCTATGAATCAATCACTAAAACTATGAATCAATCAATCAAACAAACAATCAATACTATTCGATATTTGTTGTGGAACAAATAAATTCTTGTCAAACATTTTCTAACACATGCAACATAACGGATCGGGCCGCAGACATGCACAAGGAAAATATGAAAAAGAAACGACGAGATTTGGAGCAGGATACAGACAGCAGTGCAACATTTGCAATGGTATATATTGATTATATGAATCTTTATAAATTAATTATATACTCTTTATTTATGTTTATAATTCTTTGTTGAATTGTTATTTGGCTTTTAGTTAGTTTTTTTTAGTTTCATTGAATTATTATTTCGGTTCCCATATTCACGTTAACTCATCAATTCATTCGAACATGAGTTATAAATGTATTTAACGAAAATTGCACACGAATAATTGAAATAATATGTTATACAGTACGTATAACAGTTTTAACACTAAAAAAATAATTAGTATTATAAAACATGTTATTTACTTCCATCCGAAACCATCTTTTCGTGATTCTGAGATAGAATTATTTGATTTGGTCATCGAGCCATAATTATTTATAAGAGTTGAGACTCAAACAGCAGTGGACACTAAAACACACCTCTATTTTTTTGTACAAATACAACCACCGTTTTCTATGAGGAAATGCTGTGAGATGAATATGATAATAAATTTTGAGGCATAGACATTTGATATATACAACTTAGTAAAATCAAAATTTCTTCTGAATTGTTTGTTTAATCTTGTAAAGTTAATATGAGTTTCAGAATATTAAGCTCACAGGTAAATGAAATTCCTGTCGCAAGTTCTAGGAAGCATCGTTTGTGTTATTGTGTGTGCTTAATGAATGGACGTTGCAAGAGGCGGAACTCAAGATATCTTGTTAAATTGCTCCATTATACGGCCTTGTCAGCAACACAACACTCTCTGGATGGTATTCTTATCAATTTATCAATCATTATCAGATTTCCATCAGACGTATTCAAGGTTGAATCAGGGTACTGTAAGAGTATGTTCTTCCTCCCACCTTATTTTATATTTTCTATATGACCTTTTAGGTCAAACTTCCTTCAAACTTTTTTGGATCGAAGTATAATATTAATGCATACAAGATTCAATGGATGGTGGATATATTAAGGAATCAGATGCTTTGATTTTCAAAAGAAAAGAGTACTCTGGAGCTTTACTGCACTATCGTTGCAATGTGGATTGTGTTTGACTCTTCTGTCGAAATTACAATAGAATGTGTTCTGCTGATATTAAAAATACACTGTAGATTCGTTTTTATTACTTGAATTTATTTAGTTTATTAAGATACGGTCACACATGGCAAATATTTGACGAAAACCACCAAGTAAAATATATTTAAAATTTTTTATTTATTTCAAAAACTTGTTTTATTTAGGACAATTCACACACATAAATTTTGTGTCATTTTATTTGATGCGGTTTGATTTTACAAAACACTTAGAAGCTCAAATAGCGTCAAACAAATGTGTGCTAAAAAATGTGGTTACGCTCTTTTGAGTAAATGTTTGTCGTGTGTAACCATAACTTTACTCTAACACCATTTTGTTTGGTCTATAATGCAAAATTATCCAAAACTATTTAAAACATGCGAATTTCATTTTGTTTCCTATAATTTTTTCCTTTAACAAAATTTTGTTCAAACATCTTCATGCAATGTCGCTCGCTAATCATCAATCAAATGACCGATACAATAACAACAAATACTGCAATAATTATAACAATATCAATATAAACAACAACAAAAATCAAAAAAACACTTAACTGAACGAAAACTACAACAACGACGCAAAAACAACAACACATCAACATCACACCCATACAAACTTAGAAACCTTTGGTACGTCATCCGGGTGATCCATTGACATTGGAAAAGTTGAGACAAAGTGAAGTTAATATGCAGCCACCAAAACGTCCAAACTGCTGTAAGACTTGGCTAGCAAAGTTCCCCACAAGGTAAATAAACACGAAAAGCATGAGCAACGTACACACATGCATACACGCGGTGACACCCACCCATTCGAACATTTACCAATTATCCTATTTATTTTATTATACCCTACACCACAATTGTGGGGAGGGTATAAATATTGGTCCCATACCCACCTTAAAGTATACCGATCGACTTAGAATCACTTTCTGAGTCGATTTAACGATGTCCGTCTGTCCGTCCGTCTGACTGGCTGGCTGTCCATGTAAAGCTTGTGCGCAGTGTACAGGTCGCAATTTTGAAGATATTTCGATAAGATTTGCTACATGATATTTATTCGCCCCAAGGACGGATGGGATTGAAACTGGTGGAAATCGGTTCATTATTTCACCGGGCCCCCATACAAATGTCCTCCCGAAATTGGGGTTTACCGCTCATAAATCTTTGAATTATGCAAGTATGCAAACATATTTCACCACAAATGAGTAATAAATGAATCTAAATCACATCTACAAATTTCGTGAAGATCGGTCCATAATTAGTCGTAGCTCCCATATAAGGCCCACTTCCGAAAATCACTTTAAGAACCATAAATCTCTTCAAAATGTACAAATAGAATGACATCTAATTTTATAATAGTCATTTCATAAATAGTCAAAACTCCCATATAAGACCCTCTTCGTAATTCACTTTAACCTCCATAAATCTTTTAAACGTATTAATATCGAGATAAAGTTTAACACACATAATATTTATATTCACGGATGTCATGGCACTAAATTTTTGGATGATCGGTCCATAATACGTAATATCTACCATATAGCGCCCATATCTGAAAAACTCTTTTATTGATATACTGGGTGTAGGGTTATATGGTCGGGCTTGACCGACTATATTTTCTTACTTGTTTTATTTATATGTATAGGTATGTATGTGTGTGCTCACGGACGTGTGCGTGTGTGAGTATGGCAATATTTTGTTTTTGTTATTCGCTTTCAATTTCCTTTCTTTTATCTATTTGACATTTAATTTCTTGGCTTTAACGTTGAATCTTACTTTAATCATATAATCGTTTATAACCTCAAAAAGAACAATATGTATACATATAGTACATACATATGTAACAATTGTAAAATATAATTTAACCTGCAAAATAATTGAGTAAAAGATTTATTTCGCCTTTTAATGATAATAAATAAGAATGGAAATATTAAATTCAGATTTCATTAATTAAAAGAGTATTTAATTCAATGTTGATTTTAATTGTTAAATGCCTGTTAAAATAATATACATATTGTATTTTCTTTATTAAATAAATATTTTCAATTTGTTTGTTTTACATAATTTTATTATTGCATTTTTTATTGTGTATATAACTTAAAAATGCGCAATTAATATATAAATATTATTTTTTTTTCTTTTTTTTTTTTTAATTAACAAACACAAACTGCGAAGCTTTTTGGCTTATCTGCAGAAAACACCCAGAGTCTTTGGCAGGAATCGAACCTGCAACCCTCTGACTGATAGTTCGGCAAACTATCGCCTAGTCTATCGGGGCACCCTATAACAGATACCGTATCTTCTGAACGCCTTTTAAGCCTTTTATAGTTTATATGCAATATCTCTCATTTATTCTAACTTAGTTATTAAATATTATAGTACTGACAACGACGTACTTTATTGCTTCGAAAATATCAAATTTTATTCCATGAAAGCGTAATATGCGGCAAGGCAATTTTGCTGCTGCTTAACCGCTATAAAAGGACATCATTCTTGCAACAAAGCATTACTGGCGATGGATCGATTAAGATAACCCGAACAGTAAGAGATCATATGTAAAGCTCGGCCCACCAGCCGAATCGAAACCAAAGCCTTGTCATGTCGACAAGCTAATGCTAAGTAAATATGGTGATATCGTTATATTCAAATATGCGGAAGACTACATCTACAGCGGCCTAGTCCCTCACTTTATCATCTACATCAAAAAAGATACTATTCTAATGTCGCCATTGCCGAATACACCCTGTTAGCTCTTAAGTTGGCAATCTTATTCAGAAATGCTTCATTAACGATAATGCTTCAGAACGATACCATCAGAAAATAATACAATGCCTACTTCATGAGTTTTAAGACGCAGAACGATTTCATTGAACACCAGAATTTGCAATATTGGTGATTTTACTCTCCACCTTAGTTGCAGTGGCATCAATGACAGAGCATGAGTTGTCTATTGTGAAAGTTTTTTTATAATAAATTTCTTCACTATTCGTTTACTACCAGAATTGCTAAAAGTTCCTTTAATTGCTTTAGGTTTTATGTTGTTAAAAGCTCATTATATCTCCAGATATAATACTAACTTCACCTTTTACCTATAGTGCGGCCATAAGACTCTACAGAGTCTTAAAAAAAGATTTTCTAATCGGTGCATAATCTTTTGCGCTAATGGTAGATCTGAATGATCAATGCAAGCAGTATAGAGTTTCATGACAACATCATTACTTTCTACATAGTCCTATTGGGCAGTGTGCACATCGACTAGGGAATGAGTGCAATGGCTTCTGCTTAAGCTGCGAGGATACGAACGAGGAAGAGAGGTTAATATCTTCTTATGTTACAGTTCTACGTTGGTGGAAAAACGAAATGTGGGCGGTTGCCTTATTTTAAATGCATTTGATATGAAATTGGAACGTCTTAGGAGCTTGTGATATCACAATTTACATGCGTATTGAAATTGAATTCGGCAACTATCACTACCTAATATAGTCCGTCACATAATTTACTCCAATGCATAATTGTAACTGGGAGTGACCATATAGAATGTCCAGGAAATGAAACTAGCTATAATTTAAAACACTTGTTTGGGTGTATAGCATAGATGTGCAGCTAGTACTCTTTTGAGTCATCGTGTTTTCACACCGATAGTAGCTTGATCGTTTTTTCACACCAACATGTCCGAAAGCTTGCTGCTTGTTTACCGATTCAAAGTCAGTTGCTATTCTGCATTTGACAAAGAAACACCGTATCGCTCTGCAAGCAAAATTATTTGTAATAAAAAACACTACACTAAAAAAAAAAAATTTTAATTGCCATGGACGAATATAAAGAAATTTTTATGTTTGTAAATGGCAAAAATAATGCCCAATGCCTGATCATTGGAGATGTTGATATTTGATTTTTTTTTAAGATTTAGTTTTAATTTTTAATTTTTTTAATTTTAATTTTTTACTCAGTGTACTACTTTTGTTTTCTCTGCTTTTGTTCTGCTTGCTCCGTTCAACTTAACACAGTCGCAAAATTCGTAAAACTGATTTGAAATGCGTTTGTGTCAGTTTGCACATGTCTGGTGTATAGTAATGTATGATCTTATTTAAATGCCAATTACTCTTTTTAATGCATAGATAATAAGTTTTTAAAGTTAAAACAAACAAATTATTTCTTATTAATTATTTAATTGTTATCGAATTGTTAAATATTGTAACTGTTGCAACTTTTACTCATAAATAAATATTTGTTTCTATTTACTACTTTAATAACTTAGTAACTGAATTTTTACTATTTTACTAAAAAAATAAAACTAAAACGATTTTCTTCTACAATCAAAATCAAAAAGACAATCTAAAAAATGGTAATTAATCATTGTATACCCTAAATATTTATTCAAAACAATGTTCTAGATCAAAGAGAATCGATGCTATATCACGAATAACATTTCCCCTGGTGTTCGCCTTTTTCAATCTGGTCTACTGGAGCACCTACCTGTTCCTTCAAGCGGAGGCTGAGTAAATGCCAATATAAAATACATTTTAGTTTTAAGAGCAAAACCTAAAGATTTTACTAATCAATTATAAAATTTCTTCTTTTTATGTTTTCTTTTTTTATGCATATACTTTGTTTTATATAACTACGTTATCGTTTACGTTTTCACTTTCACTTCTCTTGACGATGTTTGTGTTATTTAATTTGTTAAAAACGAAAACCAAATAAATAAAACCTAAATAAATCGAAACCAACCAAAAATTGTCTACGTCAAATTCGAAACGAAAACCGAAAACCCGCCGAAGTAAAATAATTAACTAATGGCTATAAATCAAGCTTTGATCAATGCGCCTACTCACCACCAGAGGCGCTGCAATACTTATTAACAAACATAACGCGCAATTACAGTGTTGTCAGATGAAAAGCTTTTCTCTACTTTCACCACCCATTCTTCTTCTACCTATCCCTTTCCAAATAAAGTAACATAATTAATTATATAATATATAGGCATATTAATTGCCTATAAAAAAAATACTTACTAAATAAAGGGATTTCTAAACTCATGATATGAAAGACGATGAGGAAAGTTACCATAATGGCAATGGCTATGTTGAATTCTATCGAATGAATATCCCACAAGAAATAAAGAAAGAAAGAAAAAATTCGACCTTAAACCCTGTCCCTATGATAAACGAAATTCATATTATTAAAAAAAGTGTGATTTGTTATATAGAGGTTAAATTCATTAACAATCCTTACCCCGCCCTCCAAAAAAAAACCAACTGTGAGCCAAGGATGTCATATATTTAAAATGTATGAGTATTAAGTTGAAAACAACAACAAAAAACTTTGCCGTAGTTAACAATATTAAGGAGTAGTTAATAAATTTAAGATTAATTCACCCATTAACAAGAGAAAGACAAACAGACCAACAGATATACATACGCACCCACATGCAAACAGACAACAAACATCTGTTGATTGTATGTAAACTTTCATAAATATTTATGTATAATTGTAAGTTAAATTAGGTACACACATCTTAATAAATCTACATACATACATATGTATATGTACGAGTATTTACAACATTTTCCAACTATATATATTTATACAAATCTGGTTAGATAACTAGCATCCATTATAAAGTAAACCAGTACTTGTTATAATTTCTGGTATTTAAAGCTCTACGACCAGTTTTACAGAGCAAGTTTCGCAACTGGTTATTCTAACAATTGAACTTTTGTTAACAGTCGTACTGACTTATTATTAATATTTGCACATATTTATTTCAAATTAATTACAAATTTCCAATTTTACATAAAACGACGTCATTATTTTTTGGGATTTATACATGAATTGTAGTTGTATTGCCGATTCAAATAAAAACAAGTAAGAAAGTATAGTCGATCGACCATATAATACCCTACACCCAGTATATCAATAAAACAGTTTTTCAGATATAGGTGCTATATGGGAGATATGACCTATTATGGACCGATCATCAAAAAATTTAGTGCCATGGCTTCCGTGAATATAAATATTGTGTATGTACAACTTTATCTCGATATAAATACGTTTAAAAGATTTATGGAGGTTAGAGTGAATTACGACGAGGGTCTTATACGGGAGTCTTAACTATTTATGAACTGACTATTATAAAATTAGGTGTCGTCCTATTTGTACATAAGAAACTGATTTTTGTTAAATTTTATTCGGATAACAAAATTTTTAAGAGATTTATGGTCCTTAAAGAGATTTCGGGAAGTGGGCCTTATATGGGAGCTACGACTAGTTATGGGCCGATCATCATAAAATTCTACCATGTTATATGTATATACACGAAACATATTTGTGTTCAATATTATTTGGATACCAAAATTTTTAAAAGATTTTTTAAGTGATTTTCGGAAGTGGGCCTTATATGGGAGCTACGATTTGATCAAAATATTCTTTCAATATATTTCAAAATCTCTTGATAAAAATTTGATCAAAATTTGTTGAAGCTAATTTATACTATTGTTAACTTTTTGTATTGAAAATATTGACTTTGATCAGCTATATTGTTTCTTTTGTGAAATAATTTATCATTATAAAAAAAAGAATTAATAAGTATGGACGACGACACAATCATCATAGCATCAACATTTTTAATATGGAAGGAAGAAGTAGCTGGTAGTAATACAAAAAAAAAAAAGAATAAAACAAAGGGAACATTGGGCACAGGTTTAACAGCAATAACACCAGAATAATTTTATCAAAACCGTAATTTAAGTAACTAATTAATTAACTTTATTAAATAAACTATGGATTCAATCCAAAGTTTTTATTTAATTCTAATACCACATAAATTGTTGCTAGCAAAATCTGAATATTAATAAAACTGTCATAAAAATCTGACCGCACCAACGGAAATTCGAAAACATTTGATTGAATTAATGTCCAAATCTAGTTAGACAATAACAGAAATCAGGATTAGCAAATCTTTATTCCGCATTGAAAATATTTAATTATTTCGATAAACTTTTACAGGCAACGCTGGTTAGTAAACTTAAAGATCAAATAGATCTTATCAACTTATCTAGACTTAAACCAAAACTTATTATGCTACTACCAAATACTCAATTCAAGTCAACTTTAATACACAAATAACATACACGTATTATTCATATTGGTTTTGTTAAATTTAATTAAATTAAATAAATTATTGTATATAATTAACTTAAAAACTATTTGCTAAAATGGAAAAGGGAAATCGGTTAAAAAAAAAAATAAATCGTACACATTCGTAGTTGTTAATAAATTATATAAAACTCAACAAGACATTAAAAAATAAAAAACACATACGACTAGTTATTATTTCTAAAACAAATAGGCTAAGAACAGATCTTGAGCACATTTAAAAAAAACTAATTATTACTAGTCCTTTGTATGATCACGTATCCAATCCAAATATTCACTGACTCTTGTATAAACACCAGGATAACCGGGTTCACCACATTTATTGCCGAACGAAACCACGCCCAATTGCAGCCAACGTGAGTCATAGCGCATCATAAGAGGACCACCGGAATCACCCTAGAAAGATAATTAAATGAATATTAATATAAATTTGAGTTTTATAAAATTGAATAATCACCCACCTGACAAGCATCTACACCACCATCTGAGTAACCCGCACATAGGAAATTCTCATTTATGGGCTGAAAATAAGAACGATCACAATCTTCATTACGCCAGATCGGCAGTTCAGCCTGTCTCTGTGATGTTGACTCCTTGCCGCCATAATATGTAGTACCCCAGCCCACCACGGTAGCCCTTCTGCCGGGCAAACGTTCTTTTGGCGGCATACGTCCCACCCTGGGTAAACATACGGGTATCACATATTTAGACTTACGCACAGGTTTATCTAGTACCAAAATGGCAATGTCATTGTAGAAACCAATACGTGAAAATCGTTCATGGGCTCGCACCTCCTTGACGGCAAATGTAACGGGTGCTGAAGGTTCGGCATCAGTCGATAGATCTATATCACCCAAACGTACAGTGAATTGACGGGCAGCAAATCTAAATATAAAATATGAATAATAAATTAAAATTTCAGGTTTGAAAATCACTTTGAAAAATATATGTTTTCAATTTAAATATAAAGAACATCAATTTTATAGAGAACTTAGTGCAATAATAAGATATGACGATGAGAAAGATATACAGGGGTGTCATAGAAACCAATATTGTAAGAATTGGTTTTAAAACCGACAAGAACAAATGCTTTGGTGTCATAGGGCACCGCTACACGTTCAATAAGTATTAAGATATTTCTAGTATCACGATATTTATTGAACGTGTAGCAGTGCCCTATGACACTAAAGCATTTTTTCATGTCGGTTTTAAAACCAATTCTAAGAATATTGGTTTCTATGACACCCCTGAATATAACCCTTTCAGACCACGATGCATCGATTGTGTGGGTGGGCTTCGGTTTCAATATTTTTGCTTATGTTAATCCAATTTGATATAGACTAACATGCATCGATTGTACTGGCTGTCTTTTATATTTGCTTCTCACATTTCTCTTCTGTTTGATTTATCGTGACTTGAATTATTGCGAAATTCTTCAGTCACATTTCAGTTTTAGCAAAATGAGCCTTGGAAGTAAGTAAATGTCTTTAATTTACTAGTCAATTTAACCATTACTTTGTCAATAGTATTAAATCAATAAGAGAAGCATTAATTTTTATCTATATTTTTCCATCGATTGATTAACGATTGAATAACGATACTAGATAATTGGAACAAAATCGGAAATATCTTACTAAAGAAATAATAAGCGAATCGTTAAAAACAGGAATTGTTCCCGAAAATTGGAAGATTTCGATGATAACACCAATTCAAAAGAAATTCATGAAATGTGAAGAATTTAGACCGATTAACACTCTGAAAACATGTGAAAAAATTATTGAAAAAGTAGTAAAGAAACAATTGGAAAAATATATTGAAGAAAATTCTATCCTGAGAAAGCACCAATCAGGTTTTCGTAAAAATGTCTCATGTGAAACCACAGTTAATTACGTAATCAATCGATGGAAAAATATAGATAAAAATAAAAAAATTATTGCAATATTTTTGGACTTTAAAAGGGCTTTTGAAAGGGCTGCAGAAAATATACAAATATGGCATCCAAGGAAAAGAGCTACAATGGTTCACATCATATTTGACAAACAGGAAACAGTTTACTAAAGTTAACGATAAGAAATCCGAAAAAATACATTATGTATACGGAGTTCCCCAGGGTTCTATTCTGGGAGCTTTATTGTTCATCATTTACATTAATGATATGCCGAATGTTCTAAATAATAGTGAAATGGTGAAGAATGTCGCATTAAAATGATAAGCGACATAAATAATATAAATGAATGGTTAAAAATTAATAAACTTAAGCTAAACGAAAAAAAGGCGAAAATTATGGATATAAATATGACCAGTGCACTGCAGTGGCATAAATATTAAACTAAACGGAAAAACAATTGAGAAAGTTGAACACATCAATTCATAATTGATAAAAAATTAAAATTCAATGAACATATAGAGTTTATATGTAAAAAAAATCGGGTTTTTCAAAAGAATAAGAAATAAAATAAACAGCTTATTTATTTATTTATTTATTTATTTATTTATTTACTTATTAATTTAATAAGTCTACGGATAAAAATCCTTACAGACCCGTAATTTACAATATAATATAATTATTAATTCGTATTAAGGTACAATAAAATATTACGTTTTTTAACACTGACATCAACAGAAAAATTAATAAGAAAATAAAATTCATTATAAACTTTACATAATCTTCTTAATGCATCAGCATTGGCATAATTGAATTGGAAAACTTGCAGATGTAATGGTATAAAATAGCAAGTTGATCGTTGTGGAACATTAAAATTTGTATTGCTTAGCAAAAAATCAGAATAGATATTACCATTAATTAAATTAAATAAAAAAGATACATTAAGCATGACTCTTCTGCTTTACAAGGTTGGTAATTTTACTATTGACAGTCTTGAAGAATAAGGTGGAAGAATAAAATCAGGATTCCAAGTTGAGTTGCCTAGACAAAAGAGAAGAAACTGCTTTTGGACCGATTCAATCATATTTATATCACAATATGCATCATGAAACCAAATGACAGATCCATATTCCAAAATTGGTCTTACCAAAGAAGTGTATAACCGTTTATATGATTTTTAAAATTTAATTTAGGATCCAAAAGAATACCAAGATCCAAAAATTCTGTAACTGATTCAAGTTGATGTCCGTCCACCTAATAAAAAAATTGATTCTTGAATATCTCATATGCTTACACTTTTTTAGGTTTACTTCCATTAAGTTAAGAACACACCAATCGAAAAATTTGTTTAAATCTTGTTGCAGGTAATTTTTTTCAGCATTATTATTGTAGGTATAAAATATTTTCACGTCATCGGCATACATTAAAACGTTACAGTATTTAATTACACACGGTAAGTCATTGATGAAATAGATGTGACATTATTAAAAAGAACATTTTGCTTCCGGTATGTTAGGTATGAAAAAAAGTAGTAAACAAATCACTTATTAACAAGTTGTCATCAGATTCTTGGTCATCATACTTCATCACGTTAGAAAAACTATTGGACTTCTTTTTAGTGTTGACAAATTTATAAAAAGTTTTCGGGTCAGATTTGAAATATGTAGTTTTTGTAGAGATTAGTATATAATGAATTATACTCAGCGCGGGAAACAGCAAATCTAGCATAATCAGACTGCAGGCCAGTTGTCTTGTATTATTAAAGCGTTTATTCATTTGTGCACCAAGGAGGACCAGATTTATTATGTATGATTGTTTTTGGAAGCACTGATACACATATTGAAAGATTACAAAATAAAGCTATGCGATCGATTTTGAAATACAATGGATACACACAAATAAACAACATGCTAGAGACACTCAAATGGATTAATATAAAACAACGACTGGCACTCACTCAACACTATAAAACTAATACAAAAAATACGACAGAGAAATGCACCAGATTATTTATGCCAACAAGTGAGATATGTTGGCGATGTACAACCAAACACACTACGGAATGCTGATAAATTCAAAATACAACGAGTAAAAACATCTTTAATGAAGAGATCTCTTTTCTACAAGGGCCTTAACTTTTCAATTCTTTACCAAATGAAATCAAGAATGAAACCAATAATAATGCCTTTAAAAAACTATGTGTGAATTTTGTTAGAAATGAATTATAAATTTTAAATGGATTAATGTAAACTCTTAGAACTAAACCAATCTAAACTAAACTTAATTCTGTTTTGAAATTATGTATCAATGTTAAGTCAAGAGCAGCGTTGCCACAACCAAAAACAACCAACACTGAAATAAAAAAATAACCAAATTGGAGAAAAATTAACCAAATTTTTTTATTCATTTATTTGTAACAAATTCAAGTTTTAATAAAAAAAAACATATATTTTTGAAATTTGTTACAAAAAAGTTCATTTATATATACAAATATATACGTTAAAAATTTCTTCAAAATTTAATTTTAAAACTTGTCATGCTAATTTGATATTTACTAAATAAAATATTCTTACATTTTTTATTATCAATAAAAATAACCAAAATGAAAAAAAATTACACAAATTTGGTTAAAATTAACCAAAACGGCAACGCTGGTCAAGAGTTTAATGAATACTAATAAATAAATAATAATAATCACCCCTATCGTGAATAAAAATTCCACTTGAAATTTGTTCCCTTTTATTTTTTAACATTGAATTTAAATAGGAAAAATGTGAAAAGGGAACAAATTTCATGTGGAATTTAGGGGTGAATAATAATAATACTTTAATGCATTCGGTTTCTTAAATATATATTGAATAAGCTTTGCTCGTCTGACCTGATGTTGTTGTTTGAAATAGGTTTTCCGATGCTGACCTATTGACCCACATGAGTATTAACATAGATGGAATACTGATAAACTGCTTTACAATAATTGCTCACAAACAGAACCATTATACATAATGGTGGCTGTTGCCAGCTTTTTATACCCAACGTTCAAACAGTGGAATGTAGAAATGAAGTATGTTTCTCCACTGAATCCCAAATACCATCGAAAATGATAAAGCGGAAGAGATGTTCAGGACTTTGATGTTATCAACATGGAAAATACTAAACGCTTTCAGGTGCTCAAGTAATATCTCAAGGAATGCAGAGGACAACTTATGCGCTCGACAAGTATTTTATTGGAATTTAACAAGGCAAACAATTTGTAGAACTAACAGAATATTTAAAGTATAAGGCTCGTTAAATATAGTACATACATATGTATGTAAATATGTCTGAATCAATTAAAAGACTTCTACAATTTGTATTTTGAGCAAAAATTAACACTGGTGAATCCAATAATATTTAATAACCAATTTTAAAAAAATTTTCATTTTCTGATGCGAGATATCTTTTGAAAAGCCAATCTTCTTAATGTAGGAAACATACCAAATAGTTCAATTAAAAAATTGTTAAATGTGTTACCGTCTTAAATATTCTGTGCAAAGTTGTTAATTTTTTACCCCTGAGCGATATGATCACGCTGATATCCATTTGACATTCTTAAGAATCTGAGTCATATTGAAAGAATCAATAAAACTAAGAACAATTCATTAAATATTCATACACCCACTTCGTATTAAATAAAATCATAGAGCGATGGAGTTCATTTTTGAAACCCATATATTATACAGATTTGGTTTTCAATACAAAAAGTAAATGAAAAAACTAACAGCAAACTAACAGACTAATTACATACAAGGTGGCGCAAAAGTAATCCTCCTATCAGAAAATGCTATAAATTTTGCGAGGCCCCTAATGTCAGTTCTGTTTACTACACAAATGTCAAAACAGAACTGACATTAGGGGCCTCGCAAAATTTATAGCATTTTCTGATAGGAGGATTACTTTTGCGCCACCTTGTATTTTTAATAGAACTATATTTATTATACTTTATTTTTCAAAATAAAAAACTTACGGCTTTTGTCTCGAATCTCTGGTACAATGAGCAGCTGTTAGAATATATTTGGAACCAATCAAAGAGCCACCACACCAGAACTCCGTACGCTTAGGGCCATGCAAGAAAATTGCCGCCATCCATGGCCACTGACCGTTGGGTGACTCTACACCGCCTACTATACGACCAGTTGAATATTCTTGCTGGCCGCACTCTTCGGGATCCACAATACTATTTGTGCCCAAAAGTTCTAAATCAGCGGGATCTAAAGGAGCTTCGGTGGTGGTAGTTGTTGTAGTAGTAGAGGGTTTACCATGAGGCTTCAGCACCAAGCTGGGTGAAGAAGGACGATTTGAGGGTCTTCTGGTGGTAGTTGCGACGGTAGTGGGTGCGCGTGTAGTTAGTTTGAGGGGTCTTTGTGTAGTTAATACTGTTGGATAATCGGGCAAAGGACAGCATACACCCGGCACAAAAAGACTTTTGAAACATAAAGATTCTCGTAAACTGCTAAGATTTAACAGTAAAGCCGGACAGCTGCTTAAATCCTCACAACGTCCCGGTCTACCGCTGGGAGTTTTACAACGATTTTCTACATCTTTGGCAGTAGATTCATCTGTGGCTAATGCAACAGAATCTGCGTAAGGTCTAGGGGCAGTAGCTAAGGTTGTGCTGCTGATCGGTACAGGTCGCAAAGTGGTAGGTAGACCAGTAAGGCTAGTCGAATTAACTTGCACATCCTGCACGGGTTTCTTCATCTTATTCTTGTTAGTCTTCTTCTTTTTCTTTCTTTTTTTGATTTCTTTATTCTCCACAAACATTGGCTTACTTATGGGCTCTTCTTGGCCAACTCTTTTGTTGGCTATTTGAACAGCTGTTGTGCTCGTATCTTGTATAATGGAATTTTCTTCTGGGGATAAAGATAAAACCTTAGATGATTCTTCGCCATCACCCTGAATTGTTGACGTTGTTGTTGTTGTTGTTGTAGAATCCGAGTCGTGTCCACGCATCGTATCGACCAGCATATGACCCACTGTATTTAAAGCACCCAATGTTTCCGAGATGCGATGAAATGCAGATTGTGACAATAAACGTGGTATTGATTCATTGCTGCCACTTTCGCTATTACTGCCACTGCTGTTACTTTCATCACTCTCTTCATCATAGTATTCAGTAGAACCCTCATCATCTTCAGAATCATCTTCCGCCAGCGAATCAGCTGCTGACTCCGATTCGGATTTTGGGTCTACATTTTCTTTCCAATCCTTATTACGTCCCGCTCGCTTCGTACTAAGTCCCACTAGTTGTTTGGAAAATGGTGAATCCGAATGTGACTGGAAAAAAGACGCTGCCTTAAAAGTAGTTATGAATCCAAACTCAATTGTTATGTATGGGTTAATTGTGTGTATTCTGCATGTCTTAATACTTACATTGATCATTCATCAAGTGACGCGGTTCATAGTCGTTGTCATCGCTACTTGGGGACGCCGATGTTTGGATGATTATGGCTGATATTAGACCTAAAAAATGCAAAAAAAAATATTCATTTAAATACAAACGTAAAAAAAGAGTTTCAGTTAAAAATATAAATTTGCCTTTTTCTCCAGAATATTTTTCTCTCAGTGTACTAACTAGTTATTTATTTATGTATCAATAAAATGTCATCGTAACGTATAAAATTCGTCCGACTATTGATGATTTCCATATGTTAATGATTGAGTAATCTTTATTCAATTTTTATTGTTAACAAAATATGCAAACAATACCAGCGCTGCTGATTCATTTGTTTGAAATATTTGTGTAAAAACTTATACGGCCCAATCATGAATAAAAAATCCGCGGGAGTTTTTTCCACTTTTATTTTTTCAACATTGAATTTTAATAGGAAAAATGTGAAAAGGGAACAAATTTCATGTGGAATTTTTATTCACGATAGGGGTGATAATCTAATTAACAAAAAAATGCAATAACGGATAAATAAAAACACAAAATTTCTTAATGTATGATGGTTTGAAGTGAATGCTGATAAAATTTGAGAGAGGCCGAAAATTGAGCCGTCTTCGTACTTCAATTTCAAAACTAAAAGTCACCTTTAGCAGGTAGTATGACTAATTATTTTTCTACACATCCGTATGGCCACTACCAACTTTATTGTGCCAAAGTGTTTGTTTACCTCTAAATAAATATTTGTTTAATAAATATTTTTTTTTCAAATTCAATTTGTATGCAATGCTCGTAGTTGTTGCTTAAATGAGAAGAAATGTACTCGTATATTTAAAACTGGACAAGTTGGCAGAAATTTTATACCCAATGTCAAATATTGTTTGGTTAAACAAATGAAATGAAAAATAATTGGTTTAATAAATTATTGTTTTTTTTTAAACTTATGTTGGTGTGTAATACCAACAATTTTATATACTGAATGGACTATTCACGTTTCTAGCTCCGGGATAACTATGGATTCATGTAGTATGTAGGACATTAGGAGATTTTCTGGTTTTCTAACTGGTCCAAGAGTGTATTTACTCTGTCAGTGTTTGGTCGAATAAGAATCTGGGACTCGGTTTGAAAAACAATGAAGCAAATAACTTGTTTCTTATAAATACTAGCTGACATTTGTTAGACTTTTGTATATTTCCTATTATATATATTTCCTATAATTATTATAAACTTTGTTTCTTTATTTCCATTGAAATAATGAATTTTGTTATTTATTTGTCATATAAATATGTAAAAATTTTCATTCAAAATAAAATATAAAATTATATAACCCACAACTTTTCATCATTTTTGGGATAAACAGTCTCGTCTTTTAGTAAACTACACACAAAATGACGTGTTACTTTTAAGGAAAATCCCTAAAATAGCTGTTGATAGCATTCAGCAAGACGTGTATATATTATTTTGGACGTAATAAGCCGCAAGGTTATGTGATCCTTTCACCAATATGACTAATTGTTGTTAATTACATTCTTTGTAAACTGGGCTGTGGTAAGTATGTTAAGGTGGTTGATTATGTGGACAATATGGTTAATATGACATCGAAACTATTTATTGATGTCGTCAAAGATGTTATGATCAGTGCTTTTGAGATTTAGACACCAATGCCCTAACCTCCACAGTTACAGGACTGTCACAAATTATTAAATAGATGTACATTGTAAGAATACGTTAAATACTGGCATGTAGATTTCTAATATAAGTGACCTTAATAAATATAAAATATGTTGCAGTCCGACTGCACTGAATACAGAGATATACTTGCATTACGATCACAGGTGCATTGGGAGAAGTTCCTTATACCATTTCTGGGATAAAGCCAGTGTTTGCAGTCATTAATTCTACAGAAATATTAATTCTTGAAAATGTGACAGTAGTAAAATCTTATACTACTTCTTCTATTCTCGGTATCCAATGCAAAGATGAGCTGTCTAGGTTATATCATCCATCTGACATAAGCTTAGTGTGAACAGTGACTACTCTTCAATGAGTAGATAGACGAACTAGCCAAATTTCGCTCTTCAGAGTTATGATAATAGATGAGAATTTTGCACAAGTGCATTTCGAAATGCTCTGCATAGTTTTTTATATAGAAACCGAAATAACATTTCTCTGCGCATCACATTATTAACGGTCATTAAACTGTGGTAAGTAGGTTAACTTCCTTTCAGCAGTAACAGTCACAGCTGTCAGGATCGTAGAATGACAGTATCTCCTATTCCCCCCAATTCTCTACCCTTTCGTATAATAAGACACGAATTTACAGCCGAATTTATACTGGACAATCTGTAGGAGGTGTTAGGAATAATTTAAATCAACACCCGATCTAGTAACTTAATAGTAATGTAATATTATAATATTGTAATATTAATAAAAGGCTTGTGTAAATTGGATATTCAAAGTACCCAGGCGTAAAGTTTCATGTAACCGTTCTCCAATAATTTAGTGATTGATTATATTATTTGAATTAAAGACAAGTGCCCTTATTCATAAAACTTACAACAGATTTATTAGAGGTTTATAAAGAAAATTTTGTATGGAAATTTGCTTTATAAACCTGTTATAACCCTGTTGTAAGTTTTTATGAATAAGGGGAAAGATCTATAAATCGGTAGAAGTTCTGCTCCACAGGATAACTTTCCTTACCTGATCTACTTCAACATACCCAAAGTATGCCATCATTTTTTAGGAAATCATTAACAATAGGCTTGAGTAATTCGACATTATGAAATATTTCACATACAGATGGGCATAAATTGATTTTTTGCAAATTTAAAGAAATTATAATTGCATTTATCTTTTTATAATTTACATATTTCATAGTGGCCTGCAAACGATTATTATTATATTAGGTAGTATTTTTACACTAATGTTAGAGAGGTCGAGGGATTTCAAATTCAAAATATGGCAAAATATGTATGTTTTTATAAATTTCGCTATGAGTTGTAAGCGAAATTTAATTTTCAAATATATATCTTTCAATATCAAATTTTGAATTTGAAAGATGTGAATTTACCATAATTTAGGCAGGGATTTACAGCATTTGAAAAACTCACATACGAGTATATGAAGCGGAGCGGTATCTGCCCTTTATTGTTTAAAAATAATTAATTATTATATACATAGGTAATTTAAAATATAATACAAACCGAAAATTTATCTTCAAGTATTTTAAGTGTTATAATTAAAGCAAGGGGCGGACTACTAAACTTAAACGCTAGAAGCTTTTGTAACAACACTACTACTTTATGTACTTTATGTAATCTTCGTGAACCTGAGAACACTTTTCATTTTATTGTTGTGTGTCCGATTTTTAATCAATTCAGAATTAGCTTCCTTGGGAAACAACAATTTAACATAAGCGAGGTGCTAAATATGCTGAATGGGAGCAATTGCAACAACCTATACAAATACATAAAAGTTTACTTAAACTATAGAAAACTAATTGTAAATGAATTTGATTCCGAAGTTTAAATTTTTTAACTTTTTCCATTATTATCATAACTATGCTAATCAGGCTTACAACAAAATGTTCAGCCTTATATAGATATGTATATAAAATAACTAAATTATAAGAAAAAAAAAAAACAAAATATTTATGTACACTTTATATTTACATTTATCTATTAATAAAATAATAAAAATAATAATAAAAACAAACGCATTTAATCGTATTTTTGATTTAATGTAAAAAACATATGCATTCACAAAAATATATAAAAATTACGAGTTATGTTCGAAAAGCATGGTCACTCTAAGAGCCAGTTTTTAGGATGTAGTTCAACCATGTATATTGTTTTAACTTAGTTTAAAGTTAAGTTTTTAGGATGTAGTTTACTTTGTTTTAATTGGCGTTTAACCCTTCAAGAACGGGCGTTTAAACTCGATTCATATTTGTCAAAACATATCAGCTGTTTAAAAGTACTATAAAATAAAAGAGCTGATTGTTTTAAGTTTTACCTTATAACATAAAATAAGGTAAATTGGTTGAACGTTTTAAACTATTTGTATCGACCTTGCTCATTTTTATGATTTTTTATTGGTTTTTTCTTTTGCTGCCTTGATTTTCCAATGTTTTTTTTTTTCTTTTGCCGCTTTTATTTGTTTATGTTTTAGAGAAATTTTATATAAGAAATTTTTAACGATGCCCTATTTTTATTATGTGTAAAATATGGTAACATCAAATAATTTGACGTTTCTTAAACTACCACTGAAAAACGACTAGGTGGATTAAAAAAAGCACAGTTTATATAAAAACTTAAAAAAATTATTTTGTATTTGAAAAAGTGAGTTTTTGTCGCCGTTTTATCTGCGTTAAATGGGTTAAAACTTTATTATATTAAATTATATTAAATAGTGCGTTTGTTTTTGAGTTGTTTTGCTAAAAATGTAAGTTTTTTTTGTAAGATAAATATTAAGATTCCTCTTTAAAAGTGAATATTTTTTTGCTGTAAGAAATTTGTACAGAAAACGTTGGCCGGTTTTGCGCCCTATGCTTCGGCTATATTAACAAAAGCAAATAAGACAAAGGAAACCTCCTAACCCGAAGGGGATTCAAAAGAAAACGAAGAGTTTAAGCTTGAGGTGGATGAAGATTTTAGACGTATTAACAAAATTTATATAGGACATTCGGTAAGTTAAATATTTTTTAAGCTAAAAATAAATTATTAATTTGATGCATTGTTTTCCAGATGGATTATCGCAATCCCCATGCTATACTTTTAATGCAAGTGGCTTTAAATTATCGTGAATTATTGCATTTAGATCAAAATGAAATCGAATTTGTTTAACCCACTACTGGTCGCAAATTAATGAGGATTTAAAAGATTTAGCAAAGCTAAAACAACAGCAACTTTGCAACAAAACCTTAGAATCGGCGGTTAAGATGATAATTGGCAATAAAACCAATGAGGATTTATTGCTGATACTTAAAACCATAGCCAAAAATGTGGAGGAAACCAATTTCTCTAACATCTTAGGACTGTTGACTTTAATGCAATAATAAAAAAAATAATTGTAATAAATAAAAACATCAAAAACTTGATTGTGTTAATAATTACGAAAAATCTTGTGTATCTAATTTTAAATTTAATTTTGTTCTAAAGTAAAATTCATTAATTGAATTGGACCAAAACAAAAAATTTTGTAATAAACAACTTAAAAAAATATTTAAATTAAAATATTATGGGTTTATTAATTATTTGTTTTGTAATAAATGTATGTGATTAAAAATATCTTTTCTTGATGGTGGTGCATATGATGGATAAGGGACATTAGGTCCGGCACCATATGGCATAGGCATTCCTTGAACAGCTTGTGGATAGGGAATACTGCCAGTTGCAGAGGCAGTTGGTGCAGCAGGTGACGATGCTGTTGCCGATGATATATCTAAGTGAAAATTAAACATATTTAAAATTTCTCACGTACAATTTTATCGTTGTCGTGCAGATTTTTGAACTGCAGTTTTATAGGTTTCTTTAGCCTCCGCAGAAGCTCCACTATATGTACTTTTTATAAGATTGATAAAAGGCTTTTCCACATCAACTTCTGATGGCTTCTTGAGTGGCAGACACAATAATTTAGACATGATTTTCTTAAATATTGCCTCTAATTTACGCAATATGTTGCAATTTTTTTCAACCAGAACTATTAAACTTTACTTAATACTTCTTTGCAAGGTGAATTTATACAGCATCTTTGTCATTGAACAATTTGGGAAATTTTCTCTTGTACAAATTCAAAAAATCATAACGAGTTTCGAAATTTTTAAAGAAAATGTTTCTGTTTTTGTTTGTTTTCTTTATTTTATGCCAGATGTTTTTGACAGTAACGAAAGTATTTTACACAAACAAAAATGCCTGTCGTTCTTGCCTTGTTGTAATTGTTGTAGCAATGCTGTCACCTAGTATTTAATTTCACCATGGTTTAATCCTTCTCCTAAAAACTGGCCCTAAGTGTAAAAGGGAATGAATGATAAAATATATTTTAATTTAGTGCGGTTTGTGTCTCTACTCTAACCCTATCTTTTGTATTTTAGGACCTACAATAACAATCTAAAGAACACATTTATTGTAATTAAAATTTATTGAGAAATGATTATTTTTATATTTTAATATTATACAATGGTGGCGATATAATTAAAACATCCAGTTTAAAATTGTTGTTTCTTTTGTAATTTTACAGGTACTTTTCCACAATAATTTTCTGTTTTATGTCTTAAGTTCTTAATGTCTCAGTTATATTTCTCTCAATCATCAATTGATTCTGTAAAATAATTATGTTTAACGGTAATACGTTTTGCGAGGTAAACACATAATTAAAACATTTTCAACTTTGTTTTAAATTTAATTTTTAGAATAAATAACATACTTTCAAATTGTTCACCACATACATATATTGTAAAAGCGTTTTCATGCAAAATTATAAATTCTTACATATCGATGGTCTCATGTAGAAAGGCCCTAAATCGCATATTTGAAACTTTACAGAAGGAGAAGGTAAAAACATAATAGAAACTGTAATATTCAACATGTAACTTTTTTTGTACAACTGCTTATAAAAGCGTTATTTTATACACTATTGCAATACATTTTATTTGCATTAAAGGCATTGGAATCGCAAAAAAAACAAATTTCGAAAAAAATAGCGAGTTAGGGCCTTTCTACATGAGATCAACAATATTTGGGTAAAGCACCAACTTGTTACGAAGCAGAAAGAAAACTTTTTTAATAACCTAATACTACGTTTCCACGGTACATGCTTCGCTCTCTATTCATGCTTCACACCCCAATCATGAGTGAAACAACTTGATTCACCATACAAAATTTTAAGAGCGAATCAAGTAGATTCATATTGAATCTACTTGCGAAGCACGAAAAATTGCACTCTTCTCTAATTTTTATCGCAAGTTTATCTGCACTAGCTGTAAAAATTTAATATTATTGTAAACAAAGCAAATTATTTTCTTGTTGCTGGAAGTAAAGAAAGTAAATACGTACGAATGTATGTTTTTTCAAATAATCTAACTAATTTCCATTCACTTTTTTTTTGTTCATTAAAAAAAATTATTTTCCACAAATTGTAAATTCTGTTTGTTAAACAACTGTCAAATCGAATCAAGTTTATTAGTCATGTAAACAGCATGATTCATAAACAAGATTCAGAAGGCGAAGCAGGTGATTAAAGTCGTCGTGGAAACATAGTATAAAAACCTTTGGTAAAATCGTATTACAAATTTTTAATTTGCTTGGTTGCTCCAGAGGAAAATTATACAACATTGTCAATCATTTAAAAATATATGGGATAATTACAAATGGTGCAAGAGCCCCCAAACTGTGAAAAAGCAAACAAAAGAGAAGATCAAATTATAAAAAGAATCTTTTAAGCTGATCCGTTTAAAACCTCCAGGCAAATACTGATTGAAGAGCATTTATTGCATGGGATTGAAGTTTCATCTAGAACAATAAGACGAAGGCTTAATAAAGTTTCTCTTCGTGGCTGCATTGCACAACGCAAACCTATTGTTTCGAAAATTCGATTAATCAGCAGCATCATCCAAAGTATACCATAAAAACAATTAAACACAGAGGTGATGTCTTCATGTCGACAGCTCAATTCCAAAATATGCTAAGTCGAAAAAGTGAGTTTTGCAAGAAAAGCTTCTAAAGTTTACAGGCGATATCTAAAAAACCATATGAGGTAGAACTTTGTTGTTTTTAACTATTGATTGGACTAGCCAATCACAACAAAAATTTGACAAAATTTAAGTTGAAAAAATCTAAATTCAAAAAACGCAAAAAAATTAAAAGCCTGCTAAGTCGACATAGCATGGTTTGGAATTGAACTGTCGATGTGATAACATATAAGAGCTATCCGACGAAATATTAAAGGTAAAGTTATAATTATTTGACGAAAATAGAAAAATTATTAGAAATAATGGGACAGTAGTGAATGTTTTAATTATTTGTTTAACCCCATTAACGATTTGCTTTTTTTGTTATCTTTTTATAAATAGAAAATAAATTGAATAAGTTACTGTTCTGATGAATGTTTTAATTATATGACTACCACTGTGTATTCAAAGACAGTAATGGTAAATTCAGTTATTTTAGGGGTTTAGTATAGGATAGTCGAGTTGAGTGGATATACGTTACTAACGGTTGCTTATCAGTAACGGTAGTCAAACTACATGATTCCTGTTCGACACTATATTACGTTCCACAACGGACCTTTGCTACTCCATGCAGTAGATTAAACTATTATAATTTTTTACAAAATATGTATCATAACACAAATAACAACATAATTGTTTATGTCATCTGACATCACTGATTTCACTGGAAATATTTTTGTTTTTTTTTTTTTTGGATCGAATGATTTATTTATGTTTGTTTATATTAATTGGTTTTTCAACAATTGTGACTTTTTAACTTGGACATTGGTGGCTAAATCTCTGGAAGGCAGACATACTTTAAGTTATTTTTCGTGGGTTTTTATATACAACAATATTTATTATATCAAGATTGTTGATTTTAGTACTCGTATTTTGGCGCTCTGGTACACGTATGATATAATCATTATGCACGTTTCAAAGTTAAGTCAAGTTTTAAATTGAATTTAGGGCAACATTTTGAATTATGTCAAGCTTTCATATTGTACACGATTCAAGGTCACATGATATTTCTGGTGGTTGATCATTTGGAATTTACAGATTGAAGTTATACCAGTTGAAACAAAAATGTTGTTTATCTTTGAAACCATTAAAGTGCAGATTAAACTTTAAAGAGTGTTTTCTAAAAACATAAACTTTTTTCTGTTTTCTTAATATTTAAGTTTTGTTTTTTTTTTTTGTTAAATATTTTGTGTCACTTTCTCTTAAATTAAGCATTAACACTAAACTTAACATGCAAAACATTTGAATTAACGGCAGAAAATTTATAAAAATCAGCCTACCTCAGTTGAACATTGTTTTGAAAATTTTACTGGTAATTATACATTCAAATTTAGTTTCTACTGTTAATGTTACTAAATATTCCTGTAGTTAATTGCTACAAAGAACGTAAATTTTTATAATTATTTCAAAAAAAATGGTACAAGTGTAACTGAGTTTTGTGTTCAAAGGTTACACTCGCATTATGACTTTTTCCGTAACGGTGCGTGCGTATGTAATTATAATAGACCTCTTAATAGATCAGCTCTCACTTTTATTATATGTTATATGATAATTTTTCCGGACTATTTTCTGAATACCATTTTTTGCAAGACTCTAGAAAAGCCCAACAACTAAATGGTTCTGATTATACAATTGATTAGTTAAAAGTTACAGAATTGTAACCATTTACCGCTTATCATTTTGTGTGTTTCAACTTATTTTATTAGAAAATATTGTTTTTTAATTATTTATTATTATTTAAATAATTGTTTCTCGAAAACTTGGCTCACTTATGTATGTTCTTCAAATCAGATCGAATTCCTAAAAATCTTATTTTATAAAGGAGGTAAATTAGCTTTTTACAATCACCATTTAACCATAAGAAATTGTATAATAAATAGTGCCAAGCACAATTCATAGAGGCAGTTATATTAAGAGTTTATCTAACAATAGTTGCTTACTAAAAATTCTATTGAAAACATCTACTGTGTTTGTTTAAATTGAATTTTTTGTCAATGTTTATTATACTTTAACAACTGAAATACACTCCCATATAAGTTTCTAAATACCACACTGAACAAATTCAGTTAATGGAATGAACTCTTACGAGTGGAAACAAGTTTAGCTGTCAAAATGAATCTCTTGCGATTACGTTTATCATGAAATTATAATGGGTTTGTGCTGATGTTTATAACGCCCAAATATATTAGTCCAACAGCCACTTTAAAGTATACCGATCGACTAGGAACCACTCTCTAAGTCGATTAACCGATATCTGTCTCTCTGTCCGTCCGCCCGCCCGTCTGGCTGGCTGTCTATTTAAAGCTTGTGCGCAAAGTATGGCTTGAAATTTTGAAGATAATTCGATTAAATAAAATTTATCACAAACAAGTTTCATATATACAGAAAGCATGTCACCTAATTTTATAACGATCGGTCCATAATTAGTCCAAGCTGTCATATAAGACCCACTTCACATGTATAAATCTTTTTAAAGTGATTATGTATATTGATAATGGACACAAACAATACCTATAAGCTCAGAATTCATGCCACTAAATTTTTGAATGATCAGTCCGTAATTGGTCATAGCCTCCATATAGTTCTGATTTCTTATAAACTATTTTTGCACATATTCTGGTTGTAGGGTATTAAATGGTCGGGCTTGACCGAATATACTTTCTTACATGTCTTTCAATGGATTATATTACTGTTTCTCTTTTCCTTGCACTTTTCAACTAACATTTCTTCCATTTGCGCAAAAAAAAAACGTAAATTAAAGCGAAAAGGAAAGAAACTATTTTTAGTCAACCCAAACAAACGAAAGTGAACACAAAGCCGGTATCATCAAAATACGATTTACTTCCTCAAAAACATGAAACAACTAACAAACCATTTATTATGCATTTCTCAAGCAAGTTGCAACATTCGTCATGCCTGAAAAAGCTGCATAAAAAGTTGTTGAACAAAAATTACTGTTATTTGGCGTCATCGCCATCAACTACGATGACGACGACGTCGGTAACATGGATGATGGTGGTGTTGATCATACAGATGTTAAAAGTTAGTTTAAAGCTACTGGAATTTGAAATTTGATTACATAACTGGGGATTAACCTACCATGGAAGTAAATACTCACTGGTATAACTACTACTTACTATATAATCCCACTAAAATAACTTGTTCCAAAAAAGAAAAAATATTTCAACAACAAAATAAAATACATAATTTATGTCTACTCATGCGATTTATATCTACCAGTAGAGTGAAGTGTATTTCTTGTAGCATGCAGCGGCGCATGAGCATGCTTGTGATGCTCAACAGCTGATAAACTTGTAGGTATTTCCTAATATTTTGTATGACTAGTTAAATATGTTTAAAATAAAAATATTGTCTATGGTCATGTACACTAGGGTGTCCCATTCCAAAAAAAATTTTGGGGATCATTCTTAATTTGAATACTCATAAGGCTAAGAATTTTTGAGATTTTTTTCCGATTTTTCGGAGGTGGTTTAGAGGTCGCGCAAATTGATTTTGTACTAAAAATCTACCTTTTTGGGCTTTTTTTGAATTTTGGTTGAAAATTGGTAAAAAATAGATATTTCTTCAGCTTTTGAGTCAATATTCTTAAAGAAAATTTTCTGATCTTTAATTTTATGTGCATAAATAATAAGTTTCGTCAGGGATTTTCCACATTTTGATACATTATATAACAGTTTTTCGTAAATTTTCAGCAAATATGAAAAAAAATGCTTTATAACTTTTAAAATTTGTATGAAGACTAAAAAAAAAAAATTTGTTTATTAATACTCGCAAGAGGAATAATTCTCATTTAATTTATAATTAAAAAAAAGTTAAATATACAAAGTTTGAAAATAAAACACTATTAGACACAAAGAATGCTGATGACGGCTTTAGCAGGCCAGAAAATGCATTACATTTTGCTAGTGTCCCTTTTGAATATTTTTGTATGATTTTGCATTATGCTTTCCAAAGGAAAGCTATGTAAGACATATAACATAAATATTCAAAAAATAAATGTAGTGTAACAATTTATTTTCAAATAAATTGTATATTTGACTTGAAGGCAACTTCGATTAAAATTTTTGAAAAATTTGTTTATTAATACTCGCAAGAGGAATAATTCTCATTTAATTTATAATTAAAAGTTTTATTTATTTGTATGTGTAGTTTCTCTAGTGATTATTGCGATATTATTTTTTTTCCTAATTGAAGACATACATATGTATGTTTAAACAAAAATCATACGAGGGCGGTTCGAAAACTTCTTAGCCTAGAACAGAAGGCGCGGTATAAACAGAAAAAAGTTACAAAAAACACATGTTAAATTTCTTTTCGATCTGGAAACTCCTTCATATAGAAACAAGTGTTCAATAAAAGACGCATCCGCGATGTTTTTTTCACTGGAAAAATTAGAAATTCGTGATGTCATTAAATATTTAAATAAAAAAGGTTTATCGGGACAATAAATTCATAATGATATGGTGGATGTGTAAGGTAAAAGTGCTCCTTCATATGCAACAGTAAAAAATTGGGTTTCTGAATTTAAGCAAACCTAAACGTCCAAAAACAGCAACAACAACAGAAATTGTAGTCAAAGTATGTTAATTAATGATCGACGAATAAAAGTGCGTGAAATAGCTAATATAATGAGCATCTCAAATGATCGAGTCAATTTAATTTAGCATAAAGAATTACAGATGAAATAGCTTTCTGCAAGATGGGTGCCGCATTTGTTAACAGTGGACCAAAAACGCATAAGAAAGAAAATTTTCGAGCTTGTTTGGATCGTTGTTGATGAGACTTGGATCCACCACTATACCCCAGAGACAAAAGTACAATCCAAGCAATGGACGTTAACAACAACTTAAGAAATAATTAAAATAAATTCTTTCGAAAATTAATAAACATTGTTGTCTTTTTATACAGTAATGTATTTTTATGCACTATTTTGCCCACTAAACTTGCTTAAAAATACAACTCAGAAAGTATCGAGTAACTACTTTTGAGTATTGAGCAAATACTCGATACTCGGTACCCATTACTCAATACTTTGTTAGCACTACTTCAAAGGTATTTGAAGGTATAGTAACTGTACTATTGCAACATTTTAGATCAATTAAATGTAAAAATTCGAGAAAAACAACAACAACACAAAAAATAATGTTTCATCAAGACAACACACAAGCGTACAATGGCTAAAATCATAAAAATTAAAGTACGAGTTGCTTGACCACTCACCTTATTCTCCTGATTTAACCAAATCTAAAAATTCCTAGCTGGCAAGCGTTTTATCTCAAATAAAGATGCTATTACAGGTGTAAACCGCTGTTGTGGATAGAATTGCTAGATAAGCATTGGACCAAGTGTATTGAAGTTTCAGGAGATTATATTAAAAAATAAAAATATTTTTTGTTAACTTACTATTCTCTTTCTCTGAGAGGCTAAGAAGTTTTCGAATCGCCCTCATACAAATGTTGTAAATTTATTTTTTTGAGTAAATTTATTAATAGTTTATATGAGTTATTGGCTTGTGTGTGCTTAAAAACTGCCCAGCTAAATTTCTGGTATTTAAATACCGTTCAATTAAAATATCTTAGATTGCATTAATGATCAAGCCAAAGTAAAGACTACCCTACAATTAGGGTATTCCAATTAGAATCAGAAACAGTAGAAATAATTTCCTAACCAAATGTTCATGTATTGTATATGGACCACTATTCCAAATCATGCAGATAATGATCACCAAAGAAATACAGTAGATCTTTGACTAAAAAACAATCGTTAAATCAATCGAATTTTTATTTAGATCTACACAAGGTTTCTTCAAATTAACAAAATTTGCTGAATCAAAAGTGTGCCAATTAAATCTTGAGGTCCAAATATCACCTTCGTGACTGACACACATATAATTATTTTAATCATAGGCCATAAATTGGTTTTCGGAAAATATTTGGATGAATACTGAAATATTTATAAAAAAAAAGTGTTCTCACGAAAAACACCTTTCTATTAAAAATTGAGACACATGATGGAAATTAGAAAGTCTTCAAAAATATGCTGAATAATGTTCAAAAATTTTGGTAATTAAATTATATCCAAAATTGGTAGTTTCGATTGAAAATTGCACAATTGTCGGTTTTTCGCACTTATAAACTTAAACATAAACTCAAGACTTTCCTCAAGACTTTCCTTCGAAACGTTTGACTTTATCAATTATTTGCTTCAACTTTTGCGGAAAACTTTATTTATCCATTCTCTATCAGCCCAATCATGAATAAAAAATCCGCAGGAGTTTTTTCCCTTTTTATTTTTTTAGCATTGAATTTGTATAGGAAAAATGGGAAAAGGGAAAAAGCTCCCGCGGAATTTTTATTCATGATTGGGCTGTATATCTTTTATTTTATCTATTTTTCTCGCCCTTGGTTTCAAGAAAACATTTTACCGATAATATTTTTAACAATATCCAAAATTTAAAATGTTCCAGAAATGCAATTGCAATATGTAAATGAAGTCGTTAAATGTGCAGAATTTAATAAATATTAAATTGTTTTAACCTTGAAAACACTTCAAAGCTTTCAAATCTTTTTTGGATCACATGAAATGCAGGCTAAATCTGCAAACGAATATTGTTTTAAACGAAAGTCCAATGTACGATGATGTGTATGGAATATTGGTTTGATATTTAATCTAAAACTGGCAAGTGGCCCGGTAACTGAAATAAGTGAATGTTTGGTTACACATTGTTTAGTATTGGCAGTCAAGTAATGTCATCGATCAGCTAACATAATATGTTTGGCAATGCAACGACATTTTTTTTTTTTTTTTTTTTTGTTTTGAGGAGATGTATCAAAACGTGCCAGAAATTTCTTAAACATTTGATTGTTGTAACCTTGAAAACTAGCGGTTGTCTAAATAAAACCTTTCAATTCAACTTTCGGTATGAAAACTAAAAATAAACCCCATTAATGTTCATGGAATACAAAATGAAAATAAAAAAACACTGTCATCTATTATTATTATTTAGTAAGCAAAATACTCGTATATACAAGATGATGTGAATGGAATGTTTTTTTTTCTAATTCTTTTGCTCAATAGATTGAAATATTGCATTTATTGCATTGAATAAAATTACGAAAAATAATTTGCACTAAAACTCTAATTTAAAGTTAAGTTCTTGAACCCCTTCTAAGAAAACTCAAGTGTTTGAATTGTTTTTCTTTTGACTTTATTTACTATTTTTCTGGCTGGTTGCCTTGTGTCTGATATTTATTTAATTTTTTACTCATTTGTTGCAATGTTAGTCAATACTGGTAACATTTCATTTTGCATATTATTTGCATGCAATTATTGTAATATTATTTATTTTATGTTCCTTTTATTTGTGCAGCTTTATTTCACTTTGAATCATTGTTGTCTTGAGAGTTGGACTACATTTCGGTGTATTTTTTCGGTTTCACTTTCTTTTTCCATTTAATTTTGGTACCGTTTAGTTCGTTATTTTTTTTTTTTGTTTCCTTTAGTTCATTCGATCATTAAATTCATTATACAAATATTTTGTAAACTTACTATATTTAATTCTGGTTGTATTTTTAATTTGCAAACAAATAATGATGTAATGAAATTTCATTTATTCAGAAATTTGTAGTAGTGGTATTCACATAAAGATGAAAACTAGTAGCCCAGATATAAAACAATATGTACATGAAAACATAGAGTTAAGTCCTTCTCATTTAAAAAAAAATAAACTGTTTGCTACCGTGTTAGAATAGAGGCAGAGTTATTTTCTTATTTCCCTTTTATATCCGTATAAAATTCTAAAAAATAGCTACACATATACAAATTTGGCCAAATATTCTTTGTTGATCAGAAATGTTTTGCCTTGAAGTGTCCAAAATCGGTTGAGCAAAATATTTTAGAATAAAATGTCCTTTAAAAGCAATTGCAACATGATATACTGCATATTTTCTACAATTAGGTGGACAAGTTTTATAACAATATAATGGTTACATGTAATTATTTATATGATTGTGGCAACCGTTAAAATTATTATGTTAAAATTCATATGATTATTTTAATCATATACATATATGATTATAGTAATTAATCCTAAGTTTATGGCTATCATACTCATAACGAATCATTATATCAATATATGTATATCGAGTCAATTTCAATTAATTTGCATTTCAATGTCAGCCACTGGTACTCAAATATTTGTAATGGAAAAATATTACTTCTTTTGTAATAAAATATTGTTTACTATAAATAAACACTATCGCTTCATATAATTTCGTACCAGTCACATTTACTTTATTAATAATAATGAGCTCTATGTGGAAATTGTTTTGAAAATTACGTCAATAACTAATTTACATAAATATGTTAAGGTAATTTCAAATAATTCAGATAACAATTTATCTTTCCATTACAGATTTCTCTGCTACCATGCCAAAAAATACAACCTCCACTTACTAGAGATTTGCTTTTATTTTAGACGGTTGTAAATATTTTATGTTGAAATTTCATTTAATGGCAATTTAATTAAACACGTATGTATTTGTCTTGAGTCTTTCCTTTTCGTACAAATTACGTTACTAGCAAGTACTCACTGTGCCTGCAGAAGATAACTATTACAACTTTAGTTTATGAGTTTTTAATGGCAACTTAAAATCATACAAACTAATTATCAACCCAAAAAAAATAAAGAAATAAAAAAGTAAATATTACGCAATATTTTCTTTTCTTTGTAGAAAAAATAACACACTCACACACAGTTGTGAACAAATACAAATTCAGACACTAAACAAAATGTTTAAAACCGCAAATGGTTTAAACCTTTAGCAAGCGTATTAAGGTCACAACTCACATACTTTTAGGTGATGTTCCACTTAATACAATAACAACAATAACTAAAATAAATAAATAAAATGAATGCAAAATATTTAACAAAAAAACAAAATAAAAAATAAAAAATAACAAGGGGAGAGTCACAGAGCCGCAGACAGTAACAACAAATTTAAACTGAACAAAATGCTGATTTCACAAGTCACCAAGTGTTACGAAAAATTATATAGAGTCTTGAAATTAAATTTAACTGTAAACAAGAATATAAGCGTGGATCAAAATAGTAGGGAAATACCCTACAGTAAATATTAACAAAAATAATAAAAATATTAGATACAAAATACCGCTATTTGAAATTTCCATTTATGTAATTAAAAACAAGTAAGTAAGTAAGTAAAGTCGGTCAAACCCGACCATATAATACCCTACACCCAGTATATGTGCAAAAACTGTATTTCAGAAATGGGCGCTATATGGAATGAATGATCAAAATCATCCAATAATTTAGTGTCATGACTTCTGTGTATATAAATATTTTTTGTGTGAAATTTATTTCGATACATATTAAAGTGATTGAATAATGAATAATGAAATGTAATTTTTTCTTGAATAAATAAATAATGAATTAAAAAAAATTCCGAAGTGGTTCATATATTTTGACATTTCTATGTGTGCTAGGTGAAATAATGGACCAATTTCAGTCCTGCGTACAAGTTTTATATGAACAGCCAGCCAGATGGACGGACAATGTTAAAGTGACGTAGGGAGTGATTCTTAATTTATAAATTCGCTGAATTGTAAAATTATTGTCTTGTAATATATTCTTTATATTCTCCTTATTCTTCTTACTAAGAAATAATTAAAGACAGAAATAAAAACAATTGTTGTATCGAACCGAAAATTTAAAAATCAATAAAAATGATTTTTTTGCTATTTCTCCTCCATTTATAAATAACGCTATATCTAGAAATCTAGAGCTTACCTAAAAAACGGTTACCACCACAGGAGTCAGCGTACTCGATTTAGCTTTACGCACTAGGTGCCCCGTTTGTCGGTACAAAAAAAGTGTCAAAACTAAGCACAGTGTTATCATTTGCAAATTTGTTTAAATGGTATATATTGATTCCTATGGTTCCAAGTTGGAACAAAGGGCCGTGTTTAAATGGTATACAAAATAATAATTTCCGGTCTGCCGGTTTCTCAGTATGAACTTACAAACTTATTTGTAGGTGGAAATCAGTCGAAAGTCCCTGTCATATTTTCCTAACACTCATTAAACTTGCAGCCTCTGCTTTATGCCAAGTGATGTATATTTGTTTGACGTTATCTTCAGAGTTTTGTTATTTGGATTTGAATATTCTTTCGAATTAATATTTTTTAATTTCAAATTTGCTACATATGAAAGAGGCAATAAATATTATTTTAAATATTTTAGTTAGTTTGATAATAAAATTAGTTGGTTGGAAGCTGCTTGATTGTATATTATATCTGTTGTAATAGGAAACTATTATCTAATATATATGATATTTCATTGGATATTGAAGTCCGATCATTATTTCTAGAAAAGTCAATATCTGTCTATATGGAATCAGTAGTTAATATGTACTACTAAAATGTAATTGTAAGGAAATTTCATAAGTAATTTGTCACTATGTACATATGTATTTATTTTGTTATGCTGATATCGATAAGGGTTCATATACATACATATGCAAGTCAGTTGGGATGTTTAATATTCAGTCATTTAAATTTCTCCCTAAGCGAAATTTAAATTTACTTAACTTTAAGATATATTTATTTAAAATAATCAATTAAATAATAAATAATAATAACTTACCAAAACTTATAAAAAACGTTGCTAAACGCATTTTAATGATGCTGTTTTTCTTTTTGTTTTCAAATTGTTGTTACTCGCAAATATTTGTCTGTTTTTTACTGGGCCTTTTGTAATTAAGCGATTAAAACATTTGCAAATTGGCGTGTAAACGGAAGTGGTAGAAAACAAAACAAAAGATGAAGAAAAAATCACAATGAAATAAATTGATTTTAATTTAATTTTATTTTAAAATTGTTAATACACTTTAAGTTGGCAGCTTTGAAATTGATTTTCAAAAATTATAAAAGATTTCAAATTGAATTTGGTACGATTTTGTGCTGTTTTTTTTTCTTTTTGTATTAGCGGATTTAGTTATTTAACCAAAAACTAAAGAAAGACGTTAATAAAACCAACAACAACTACAAACAGCAAGACTTTAAGTTTAAACGTTGGTTAATGTTATTGTGTTGATATTGTTGTTGGTTTGTTTCGATGGTTGAAATGAAAATGAAAGTGTTAAATTAACTTTGTTAGCTTTAAGTGCTATTTGTAGTTATTGTTGATGTTGTTGTTTTTTGTTTGTCAGTTAAGCAGTTAATTTGTTAAAAATTTAATAACAATTTTAATTTATTTAATGTATGTTTATTTTTTATTTAGTTATATTTGTAATGTTTTATAACTTCTTGTAAAGCTGGTTTTCTTAAATCTTTTATATAAATTTTGAAGTTAACAAAAAAATGATTGCTTTCGTAATATTAATAAAAAAATTCGCTTAAAAATTTAACACTTTAAATAAAATTGTGACATTAATTTGGTTAGCTTTGTACTGATTTCACTTTTTCTCAGCCAATTTCCACTTTGTTGATTTATATTTTATATTAAAGATATGTATATTTTTGTTACTTTAATTTTGTATAAATATTTGTATGTATTTACAATTTGTTTAAGTATTTGTTTGAATTATTTAAAAATGTTTCTTTAACAATCCGCTATTCCTTCCGTAATCGTGCCTTGCACGTCTTCGACTGTTTCATGTAAAACAATTTAGTTTTGGCATCAGCTGCGTTTTTTCTGTATATTTCGACTCAAACTCAATCCTCAAAATGAAATTAAACAAAAAACTAAAGAAAAATATATATTATGAATAGTTTGCTTGTATTTTAGTTTGTAGCTTTTTTTTTCGTCTGAGTCTTTCTGCAGTTAAAAGAGCCCCACCGTCAAAGCACACTACACTACATCATAACAGAGCATAAAACTGCACAACACAGCACGGTATGGCACGGCACTTTACACACACATAATCTCAATTTGTATTTTATAATTTTTAATTTCAGTTTCGTTGACGAAAGCATTATATGCCATCAGAGCATAAATATTGTCAGTTGGTTGGATGGATGGCTGAATGAATGGAGTCTTTGAAGAGTAGAGAAGTGAGTAGTGCTAGCAAATAAAAAATTTTACATTCTGTTTCGTTATTATATTTTTAGTTTTATTTTTATTTATTTTGTTGTTACGATCATTTTTAATTTAAAACTTTTTTATTGTCATATTTTTTATACACTTTTTATACATACATACACACATACATACATCTTTAGTATTATTATGTCTTGTTTTTACTTTTATTATCTTTTTATTTTTCATACATATTGCATACATTACTTTTTTAATATGTTTCATATATTTAACATTGTGATACTGCACAGTGGACTGTTAGATATCATGGCTTTTTTAATTCCATCTGCTTAAATAGTTCTGATTAACTCTGCACATACACACATGATATTGAAAATATTGAAAATATTACAAATTAAATTGAGAAAATTTCTAACGAAGTTGAGAAATCACTTAAGGTACGGTCACACTTGGCAAATATTTGCTGAAAAAGACGTAACCACTAAATAAAATATTTTTCAACTCGTTTATTTATTAAAAAAAAAAGCTTCGTTTATTTAGGCCAAAGTACAACAAATATTTAATCTTTGATATTTCTTTATTTAGGCTCGAGTTCATTAAATTTAATTTTCATTAAATTATTTTTACTGAAGGTACGAATTGTTACATGAAAATTATTATTAAAATTTATTGATAATTTTTCTTGGCTTGGGATTTTTCTAATTCAAATATATGATTTTGTAGGTAGCAAGATGCTTCTTGAGGGTTTAAAATAGTAGTATCATCACTTAAAATCGGGTATAACTTCTTCATTAGCATTTTCTTGAATAGCTTTGATATATTCGACAATAGGCTGATGGGTTCTATGATTCTATTTTTGTGTGATCTATTCCAGTGAAACTTTCCATTCTGGTGAATAATATTCAAGGCGTAATGTAGCGTTAAAAATAAAAAATATTATTCTTATTGCTCTCCGGGGTAGCTCCATAATTATCTTGTTACTAATTTTGTTAATACCAGGTGCTTTCTTAGAGTTGAAATCAACAATAACCTTTTCGATCTCTCGAATCTCAAAACGTAGACATAAAGCTGCTCCAAAATGCTGTAAAACTGGCAGCAAGTCAATTTGGTATAAATACTTTTATTTCTTGCTCAACCACCACTTAAATTACGCAAAGGGGTATTGCATAACACAGGTCTTTTAAGACTTTTAGTGGCTCGCCATAATAAATAATCCGATTGCGGTGTTGCGTCCAAATTTTCTAAATATTTATTTAATGATTCCGTTTTCCGATATTCCAAAAGCTCTTTTATACAATCTTTTAGCTTAGATTTGACTTGATGTGATCTGTGCAATTGCCACTCTCTTCGAATTCTTCTTTTTTCATCTAACAGCCGTCCGACATCTGCAAAATAAATTAAGATTTCATGAACTCAAAATCCTCTGCTAAACTAAGTGACGATCGTTCCTTAATTGATATATTTTAATAGCAATTGAAATCGAAAAAAATATACTTGAAAAAAACATTAAACATATATTACTCCAAAAAATATTGTAAAGATTGGTGTTTAATTGATTTTAACCACTACTCTCAAAAACATTTTATACAAATAAATAATTTTTTCTCTACCTTTGTGGATGTTTTAAATTATAATAAAATTCGTCATCAATAAGTCAAATTAAAGCAAAAATCACTTAACCACTAGTTCTCATTATACATCAACTTGCGTAAAATCGCTTTAATAAGATAATATAATTTCACTAATTAAACTTCTGCAAGTAAATAACATTATCGACATAAACTACAACATGAACATCAATTGACAAAATTCTATGAAGATCAGTTGGAAATTTACCAGTTTTTGACATGTTTAAAATACGTGCCGCTCTAGAGCGCTCTGTGAAATGTAATGCCAATCGGACTATAGTTTGTTTCTGCCCCACTGTGCATTGTACACTGATAATCACAAACAACTCTCTGTTTATTTCTAAAGTGAGAGTAAAATGACAATTTCAATAAAACTAAGCTCAAGAAAAAAACCAAAGCAAAGTAAAAAAAAAGAAAAAAAACTGCAATACATTGTTTTGTTTTGTCACATTCTGTTATGTTGTGCATTGAGTTCGAGCTTCATTTGTTTATTTTTTTCTTTCTATTTCAGCGATAACTTTTTTTGCCAATTAACCATTATTAGCTTATTATTATCACCCATAGAGACAATGTAGTGTCTCAGGATATATTTTTTAATTTCGAATAAAAACACAATAGACAATTACTTCTATAGCTTTTGGTTTCTTTTTATGTAGTTTGTAGTTTTTTCAATACAATAAATACGACTACGTACAATGTAATTTGGTTTACGTGTTTTATTATGTTGGTTGGTCACACGCCTCACTTTTTTCTGTATTCGTCGTCTATGTGTATGAATGGATATTCACGGTCGTCAATGACGCATTTTTTATGCATAGACACCCACATAATTAGATATTTATGTATTTAGATTCATTCGTACGAGTGTATGTGCGTATTTGTGCAATATGTACAATTCTCATTGAATATTTAAACATATTTCGTTGACGTTCGTTTCTTAAGTCTTTTGTTTTTAATAATGGAAATTCCAGTATTTTTTGTTGTTTCTTATTAAAATTGTAATGAAATCAAAATTAAAAATGTGTACCTATGTAATAAATGAATTTAATTGTAAGACCAAAATCAATGTTTTCTAACTTTTATTTTTATAAGTAACAAACTCATTTTATGTATACTTACAATACGGCAAAAAGTGATCACCCGATTTTCTGGTGATACGACTTTTGAGGGGTATTGGTTCCACCAAACAGAGACTTATACTACATACATATTAATTTGCAGGCAGACTCAAATAATTTATATCAAGTGATTACCAAAACTGAGTCAGTTCTATGCTACCCTGTACTTTCTGGAATATAACTATTCTTTGTTGATTAGCTCACCATTTACAATAACATCCTATAAATCCCTTGAACCTACATCTAACAAATGGGCCGATAACGAAAATATGAAGACCACCGATTGAAAATATACTTATTTTTGTACTCGTATATTAGTCTGACAACTTCTGCTAATCGTGCCAACAGAATTATCTGATACTGAGCACTCTAATACTGGTACGATTCGTTAGGTGATGATTCACCTAAACTACTTCACTGATTCACATGACATTTAAAATACGAAACATGTTTGCCGTTACTGACCAAAAAGATCCTTTCCATCAAAAGGCTCTTGACCGACTACTGAGAAAGAAAACATCAAATAATTCAAATATTAAAATCGTTAGTACATAACTTATGTGAAATGTTTTAAATAATATTACAAAATGTATCCGAAAAGTTGTCAAGAGAACGAAGCTACAATTTCGATTTCATCGACTATCCAATCATGGAAAATATTCCATCTAAATGGTTTATTTGGTCGTATATGTAATCACAATAAACTTGCAGTTTGGAAGTTTTATTAAAAATATATTTTATAACTAATATGCGAATAGTGCATTTTGGGAGGCTTGATTGTCCTTCTTGGTGAAGATTATCACCGAACACTGCTTGTAGTTCCAACAGATACTACTAAGAAACAAAAGCTTGCTCAAAAACTTTAGGGGAATTCAAGTGTTATTGTGTATAAAGCATACAAATGCGAACAAAACAAGTTACAAAGTAAATCGATTTTTTTATCACTAGAACGAATTTTAAAAATACTACACCAATACCTCGCTTTACGTCGTTTCGTTTTGCGTTTTTGTTTTTTCGAAGTTGCGTCGCTGCTTAAATAGAACTAATTTTCACTGTGCATCGTTAGTAGGTTAGTTAGGTATTCAATCGGTTAACCGTTAATCGGTCTTCAAATGATTTAATTGAAAGCTTAAAGTACAGACTTAATGATAGACGAGTTAAAGTTTTAAATACGCTTATTTTATTCCTTAACTCAGGAACATTTCCTTCTAGCAATAGTTTTTTTGAAATATAGCTCTAAAACTGAAACTAAGGAATTTTGAAATGAACTTTTTTCTAGAATGTTCCATGATGAACTTTGTCATAATGACTCGGATGACGACATGATAATAGAAGAAACTTCTGACATTAATGAAAATAGTCTTTTTTTAGAACTAAACCAAACTATTAATAGTAGTAAAAATGTAAAAAATTTTAAAAAGGACTTCAATGGTATAATGGATGATTTTGTATGCTTAGAAAAAACAAAGAACAGAACAGGATAGTCTTTATAATGCCTTACTTTCGATTTCTCCAACATCCACAATCAGCGAGAGAGTTTTTACCAAGTCAAGTATTATAAAAAAATAAAGAAAAAACCGTTTAAAAGCTATACATTTGAATAATTTTTTTTTTTTTTTTTTTATTTTATTTAATAGATATATTATATATATTATACAAAATTCAATTATAGTTTACAAAATTCATTTAAATATAATTAATTATCTATAACTGGCATAACTTATAGTTGTGAGCCAGATTGGCAAAATAAATGCTGTTTATACAAATATTTATATATTAATATGTATGTTAATTGACTTATACAAATTCGTTAAGTATGAGTTTTCTGTATTTTGAACAACAGTCTAAATAATTTACAAGATTGATATAAGATATCGTGGTATAAGATAAAAAATAATCATTATTAAATTTTGCAGTTAATACTATATTGCCACCAGCGAAATTTAAAAATTTAAAATGAAATATTTTTCTTAATTCTTTTTTATAATTCTTTTTTATAACCGTAGACACATTCACCACTAGCACGACCAGAATTATGAAACTTTAGGGCATTAATCCAGAATAAATTGTAATTTTGTAAAAAATTAGAGAAAAAACGTTTGTTTATCAGCCAAAATACGGGTTTCTATTATCAAGATTAGCAACATTATAAGATAGAACATGACATAAATTGTATTGCTATTGTATATTTGTATTTGTGAAGGTGGGCATATCAGAATCCGAATCCGCATTAACTTTTACCGAGACTTCAATGGGGTAGTTGGCTTTCAGCAGTAAGCTTTTTAGTAATTCAGCATCTGTATTATAGTAGGCGACAATTTTACCTGAAACCCAGGAATATTTTTTGTTATTGATAAAGGTGCAGAATTCACCAAGTCTGACTTTAACGTTCAAATTATGATTTGATATTCTTTTGTTCAACTGTCTTAAATTATAACGAGTATTTTGCTCGTCTTTTGTATAATCTTTTTGAATAAAGACATTACTTCCCTTTAATTTTTCTTTCCTAGAATATTCACGGCTTGCAAATACGTTTCCAATGTAAACAAAAAGGTATTTCGGGTTGGAAGCTTGCGAACAGTAACGACATTAGCGTTTACATTCAATTTGTTATTACATACGTTCATGAAATCTATTTTTGCGGCGGCAGCATTGGCACTAACAAGACCATTGACAACAATGTTTGTGGATCGTGACCTACGGTCAATTTGTTCCATACGTGTTGAAAGCATTTTTACTTCACTCCGAAGCTTAGAATTCTCCTCTCGCAACTCATCTATTTCAGTTTTTATTGATAGAACATCATCCTTTTTAGCTACATCTTTTAACTTTACATCCAGTAGACTAGAAAATTTTTCCCAAGAGAAAACATCACCGGCAGCATTGTGTTTGACTTCCATATTCTGTTCGGTTTGTTTATTTATTGTGTTGCTACCTTTATTTTGTTTTTTGCTACTATTGAAAATCAGCTGTTCAGGTGACAACTGTCTAGAACGTTTATTGTTCATGAATATTAAAGCATACGTTTAGGCATTAACTTAAAGACAAGAGATGAACTACCAACCAAGAGCCGGCAAATAGAAAGAAAACAAAAGAAAAACTCGCAAACACCAAGAAGTCCACGGCAGCCACTTACAAAAATTAGGGGATGATAGCCAAAAAATGCAATGTACTCCAATAAACTGATGAAAAGCACCACACAAATATGAATAAAATAACAATTTAAACCGTATATCACAGCAAGAATTTTATGCTTTTTGACAGTTCACAGATAGGGTTGCCAATCAAATCAATTTCATTTGAATAATATTCTTTTTTTAAAAGATTATTTCACAAGATCCCTTTAAAACCTTAGTTTAACTCATATACATATGTACAAAGAAGGATCTCATTTACTTTAATTTTTTATTACTTATGAATTGTTACGTTTTATTTGTTTTTTTTTTATTAATAAAATATAAATTCTAAACATAAAATAAGTGTTTATTTTAATATTAACCAATCTATTTATTTAAATTTAAATTATTCGGTTAACCGAATAATTCTTAATTAACCGAATATTAACCGATTAAATCTCAACCCGATTAATTATTTGCTCGATTAACTGATTAAACTAAAACCCCGATTAATTGAATACCCTAATCGTTAGATTTTCGAGGTTTCGTTGTTTTGAGTTCGAGTGTTTAATTTTTTTTTGAAATTTTTGTAAAATCTGCAGCATCATTAGATGCTAAAACGATGACCCGTACAAGAAGTGCTTTGATAATCGAATTGGAATCCTTGCTTTCTATTTGAATTGAAAATCAAGTTGCGCAGAGAATACCATTAAGTAAAATGGTATTTCAGACAAAAGCAAAGAGCTTATTTGAAGACATAAAAAGTAAAGCATTATTGAACGACAATTCTAGTGTTAGTTATATAGACAATTGCTACAAGGAAATTTATTTTACGTTGAAAAAAAAGCTGTTCAGCAAACATTGGAACAATTTTTTGTGAAAGTATTTTAGTATTTTCGTAACCCTTTTTTAATTCACTTTGCGTCGTTTCAATTTGCGTTGGTATTTTTTTTTTTTTGGAACGTAACCCCTATGCAAAGTGAGGTATTGGTGTATTTGAAATAATTGGATACTACAAAACTAGAAATCTAACTTTAAACATTTTTTAATAATTAGTGGCATAATATTTTACTGTATCAGCCCAAGTACCCCAATGTCTCTAGGTTCATTTCGACTTATTTACATTTGAAATTATGTTTTCCCTTATATGTTATTTCACAATATTGTTATTATATTAAGTCGACATCATTATTCTTGGATTGTTTCGGCTGTTGTGTTAAAAAAACGTTTTTTCATTTGTCCATGCATTATTCCATTATTCTTTTCATATCCATGTATATTATCATTTTAATGATTTCTTAATATCTTCGATACAATTTGTTTAAATCTTTATTTGAACTAAGCAAGGATTTCGCTCAATGATAAGTTTTTTTTTCGAAAATGTATTATAAAATTTTATTTAAAAAAAAACATTCAACAAATATATTTAGTTATGATTAAAGTATACAGAAAATTCTCTTTTTATACCCTTCACCACCATAAGTGGTGAATGAGGGTATATTACGTTTGTCATTCCATGTGATACTTTGTTAATATTCATCTGAGACCCAACAAAGTACATATATATATTCCTGATCCTTATGAAATTCTAAGTCGATTGAGATTTGTCCGTCGCTCTGTCCGTCCGTGTAAAACAGTCTCACGTCCAAAATACACAACTTAACTTTACATAATTTCCAGAAAACTGTTTTGTATTTTCTTAGGCAGTTTGGTATTAAAAATCACCAAAATGGGTAATTGGTGTTAATTTTCAAACCTCTTATATTCAACTTTTTAAACTAACTAAATGAGAATTTTTCCTCTTGCGTACTATTGTAAAAACTTTTTATAAAAATTTTCTTATTCGAAGAGGTTTGAAAATTAACACCAATAGACACAAAGAATGCTGACGAAGGCTTTAGCAGGCCAGAAAATGCATTACATTTTGCTAGTGTCTCTTTGTATATCTCTCTATGATTTTACATTTATGCTTTCCAACGGAAGGCTAATGTGGAATATAACAGAGGTATACAAAAATAAATTTAAAATTCTTTTATATTTAACTAGAAGTAAATCTTCGAATAAGAAAAATTTTTATAGAAAGTTTTTACAATAGTACTCGCAAGAGGAAAAATTCTCATTTAATAAACCAAAATATAATTTTATAATATTTCGTTTTATATTTGAAATTTTTAAGTACTTTCCCGGCAAAAACTAGGTAATTACTTGCAATTACTTAATAACATTGAACAGATCTATTTGAAACAAATAAAAATAGTTTGTTGCTTTTGAATGTTTGCAAATTAAAACCTTAATAACTAAAATACAAATCTAAAAACTAAACTAAAACTAAGATAAGACCTCTTGTACTGTTACTTACAATCAAACTTATCTGTTTAATATTCCCAACAATGCGTACGGTAAACAACATACGAGTGATAAGAACATCTCTTTTAAATTCATGTGTGAAAGGACATGGGTCCTTTTCCTTATCTACCCAATGCATACATTCGTTTTAGTGTAAAAAATATGTAAACAATAAAAACAATTGAACTGCATTTTCCACAAAAACATAAAATTTTAAAAAATAAAAATATAGATATTGTCAATTACTCGTAGTTTGAACAAACATGCTTTTCAGTAATTACTATAAACCGTCTCAATTAGGTAGGTAGTCGTGAGACCTAACTATCAATGTGTTATTTAAGTCATTACCTTTAACTATTTTGATATTAAAATACATATTTTTAAGCAGTTGAATTAAGTACTTGGCATAGAAGTCGACGGCATACAAATTCCGACAGTGAACCACCCAAAAATCTTGGGAGTAACCTTTGATAGCCTGTTTACCTCCTCAGCTCACGCCACTGCAATCTCGCACAAATTGCGAAGTAGAAACAAGGTACTTAAAGCGCTAGTCGGCCGCACTATAAGACGATTTGCCGGTCAATGTTAAACTACGCTGCCCCAGTGTGGTCATCTTCGTTGAGTGATACCCAGTGGAGAAACATACAAAGCTGCCAAAATGCCGCCTTACGCACCATCACAGGCTGCATGCAAATAACCATCTACATGAGGACACGAAAGTTCTACCTGTAAAGGAACATAATGTCATGCTGACAAAACAGTTCCTCCTGGGATGTCATCGGAAGAATCACCCATGCTTCAACATCACACAGCTGGAGTTTCCCCTGAGGCATGTCAGGAAGGACCTTCGAATATACGAGCAAGACATACGAAGATATACACAGGCTCCACTAGATCAAAACTCGTATGTAGCAGCATAATGCCGCATGAATGTCGTACTTGGAGGCCACCCACCGCCCATTGCAGATACCGAACTGCCGCGGAAGACAAGAGTAGTTCTGGCACAACTGAGATCGGGATGGAGCAATAGGCTTAACGCTTTTTGGTCCCGCATAGACCGTGCCGTCCCTAACCTATGACCCGCATATGGCCAGGGGCCTCACGACACCAAACACATCTTCAATTGCCCAGCCAACCACATTTCACTTCGTCCAATGGATTTATGGACCAATCCAGTAGAAGTAGCCCAGTTTCTTGGTCTAGACCTTATTGCAGAACCCCCAGATTAAAAATTAATTAGTTCTAGCTGTTACAACAACAACAACAACAGTACTTGCCTCCAGTGTTAAACCATGTTAAAATAATGAGTTTAAATGATATTGTCTAAGCGATGTGTCAGAATTTACGATCGCAAATACATATTACTTGATGTGTTTTTCAAAGCAATACAGATTACGCTTAATATTAGCTGCAGTTTTTATACATTTCAAACATTACGAAAAGATTTTATTAAATAACTATTAAATAATAATGTAATGCTAGTTCCTAGAAAGCTCTTTAAATTGGTATATTTTGTTCTAATTATATTTCATTAATTCTACATACCATTTGGCATTACATAAATATTTACTTCCCATTTTTTGTTCTGAGCAGATATGTTCTGGAATAAGAATCAGCCAACGCTGATTTTCATTGTATTTTTATATTTTCGCTTTAGAGAAATTGTGCTCATTGAATTACAAATCAATGTTCTTGTAGCCCTTTAATTCTATGATCTGTGTTTTACATTTTATTAAATGTAAGAATAAAACAAGTGGGATTTGTTGGAAGAATAATTGTCGGTTTTCGGTTTTAAGCCGTAAAAAGTCATGGTTTCGGTTTCGGTTTTTATTAAAACCGAACATGAAAATCTAATTAACAATATTATATGTGAACACGTAAAATACATACCTGTGTCAAATTGATTAATTTGATTTGGCTAGATTCCTAAAAACTAATAAAAAGATTATTTGCTGTAACATGAATTGTGCTGTTCGGCTTAAACTACATAGAACTAAAATCAAAATTCAATAAATAATCGTATTACAGCAGCAACAACAATCACTAAAAAATCATTTGTAGTGTGTAATGTGTTTTCAACACAATTTACGCAACGCAACAAACACTGCAAAATCTTTAGACTTTGGACAGCTGAAGAAAAAGTTAATTAAAACCCAACATCATCGTGATTCATAGTGGTTTCCCAAAACTAAAACAACAACGATGGCCTCCATAAAATATTAATTTCTATTTATTGGTTAAAACGTAAAAAATAATAACAGCAATAACAATAGTACGAACAAAACAAATCGATGGTCTCATGTAGAAAGGCCCTAACTCGCATATTTGAAACTTTACAGGAGAAGGTAAAAACATAATAGAAACTGTAATATTCAACATGTAACTTTTTTTGTACAACTGCTTATAAAAGCGTTATTTTTTACACTATTGCAATAAATTTTTGTGAGAAGGTGTATTTGCATTAAATGCATTGGAATCGCAAAAAAAACAAATTTCGAGAAAATAGCGAGTTAGGGCCTTTCTACATGAGACCAACGAAATACTCTTAGCAAAATTCATTAAACAATTTACAAACATATAAATATTTATTATTTATTTTTGCAAACAAAAGATAAATAAACAGAAAACATGAAATAAAACACTCGACATAAAATAACCTTAAACTCGTTCGTATTTTATTCATTTTCGAGAATTCAAAACCCAGTGTCCTTGCGGTTTCTGAGGGGGAATTTTGACAAAATATTTCCATATAAGCTTTAAACTAATGTCAAAAGATACATTTAAATTACTAAACAAATAATTATTAATTTGAACTCAATAGCAAATTGTAGATAAACAATTTATTGTGTAGGTAGGGGTGGGAAAATCCAAATTAATAATTTCGTTTATTACTCAAAGTTAAAATTTAATTCATACATATAGTGGTGCACATGAGGTTAGCACACTTCATATACGAGTACATATGGCTGTTTTGGAAAGTATATTTCTTCTTAATGATTATAATTATTACCTGCAATTTTATCCATTGGTGTGCCCTATGGTGTGATTACTTCCTTAATTATGTTCCTTAATTTTTTATTGCATTCTTTCTTAATACTTTTTTCTATTTGTGGTTAATTGCAATTAATAGGCGATAAGTTTTTAGGAATTATTAAGTTCTGAAAATATGTTATAACACAAAAGATTAAGGATTATAAAACACAAAATTTAGATATGGCTAAAACAAAGTGGTGCACAGAGAAACAGCGTAAGATTATTCACCAGATAAACTGTAGAGGGAGCACCATTGGCGAGATTAAAAGTATTTTAATTTGCAAATAAGCAAATGTTTCATAGACTCTTTAATTTACAAAGCGTCAGTGGCAGTGCCATGTAAGAGATCCACCGCAACTCAGATAAAAATATTCGGTATTGGCGTCTCCTATAGACATTGTTTATATACATTGTTCAGCATAAGCCACATGTTTCGAACTTACAGTCCCGGATTTCTTTTGCCCATCGGCATTTAGAAAAACCAATAATTTCACGGAAGAATATTCTCTGGAGCAATGAATTAAACTTTTGTTGCTTCGGATCTGATACAGAAAGATACGTATGGCGTCCTCCAAACATGCAAAACATACCAAATTATACTTCTAAGACCATAAAGTACGTTGGTGGGATTGTCATGGTGTTGGCAGCGATAAGATCTTTTGTACAAACATTTTATTTAAATCTTATTAGATCGGATGAACGTTATTCGTTTTTTTTTTTTTTTGGTATGGATCTAATTTTTTGAATCCATTCGGATAATGGGAAAATTGTACAATAAATAATCGAGAAATTCCTAAAATGAGAAAATATTTTCCAACAAATTTGTTTTGGGGCACGAAAGTGTACATATATTTATTTTAGAATCGGACATTTTTCTTCAAAGCTCGTCAAGTTTCCAATGGCTGAAAAGCTCGATAAAATTTTTGTTTATTTTATTTTAAATTATATTATTTGCAACGCTCGTCACTTAAAAAACAAGAACAAACAAAAAATCGGCCAAAAATGCAAGAAAAATTATTTCAACATGAATATCTCATGAACTAATAGAGATAACTCGCACAGGTATATTATTTGCAGATATTTAAAAGTACTATTTATTTGCATGAATTTTTGGTGTTTTTTTTTTAAATTTTATGGACTAACTTTGGAAGACCCACTCATTAACTAATATATGAAGTGCGGAACCGTGAAACAACAATTAACTCAAAAGCTTAGAATTGTTTTTTAGTTACTATTCTTTGTAAAATCTTATTAATGTGTATACGAGTATATGTATGTATGTAGATATATCGAATATTTGGTTTCGTATCGAAAATTATGGATTTTTAAAATCAAAGAGGTTTTAATACAATATATAGAATACAAAAACTTATATTTGATTGTACAATAAAGTCTAATCGTTTTTTAAACGTTTTTTAAAGTAAAATAAGTAAGAGTGCTATCTATATTCGGCTGTGCCGAATCTTAAATACCCTCCACCTAAACGTAATAAGAAATACAACAAGTAAGAGTGCTATATTCGGCTTTGCCGAATCTTAAATACCCTTCACCTAAGCGTAATAAGAAATACAGAAACTACACTAGACTAGAATATCCTAATTCTGTGTTTTCTATTCAGTCTTAGTGCAAATTTTATTAGTATTTGATATATTGTTTGAAAGACAATTTTACGACCAACATAATTTATGTTAAATATTTTGAAATTTTGTCTAATTTTCACCAAGGTGAATTTAAATACTAGGTGATAGCGTAGCGCCAGCTACGTTGTAATTGTTGTAGCAATGCTGTCACCTGGTATTTAATTTCACCATGATTTTCACCATTTTTAATTGATTTAATTACCAATTCTTACCATAATTTGCAGAGTCTGTCTGATGTTCATATTAATCTTGAGTGTAACTTAACAAACAGAGTATAAACAAGTAAGAGTGCTATATTCGGCTGTGCCGAATCTTAAATACCCTTCACCTAAGCGTAGTAAGAAATACAGAAACTACACTAGACTAGAATATCCTAATTCTGTGTGTTCTATTCAGTCTTAGTGCAAATTTTATTAGTATATATCAATTGTTTGAAAGACAATTTTACGACCAACATAATTTATGTTAAATATTTTGAAATTTTGTCTAATTTTTACCATTTTAATTGATTTAATTACCAATTCTTACCATAATTTACAGAGTCTGTCTGATGTTCATAATAATCTTCAGTGTAATTTAACAAACAGAGTATAAAAAAGTAAGAGTGTTATATTCGGCTGTGCCGAATCTTAAATACCCTTCACCTAAGCGTAATAAGAAATACAAAAATAATAAGAAATACAGAAACTACACTAGACTAGAATATCCTAATTCTGTGTTTTCTATTCAGTCTTAGTGCAAATTTTATCTATTAGTATTTGATATATTGTTTGAAAGACAATTTTACGACCAACATAATTTATGTTAAATATTTTGAAATGTTGTCTAATTTTTACCATTTTAATTGATTTAATTATCAATTCTTACCATAATTTACAGAGTCTGTCTGATGTTCATAATAATCTTCAGTGTAATTTAACAAACAGAGTATAAAAAAGGGGTACAGTTCGGTTTTAGTGATTTTGCTCAAAAAAAAAAAAAAAACAAAATCAAATAGGGCTTTTAGAGGAGATACCAGCAAAAAAAAAATTTGTTGCCGGTCACGCCTATTTTCGAGGGGGCGGGCCCTTAAAGTTGAAAATACATAGGCCTATATCTCGGGAACTACTGGGTGTCTGATAATTTGTAATACATTAAATAAAAGGTATTAAAAATACCTTTCCAACGATATATATCATGATTATAAAATATGGACCGAATATGGGTTAAATCCGAAAAGAATATTTTTTGACCCGAATTTATTTGTTTTTTGGAAATGATTCTATATGGCAGGTATGACAAATTATGGGCCGATCTTCTTAAATTTTGGAACAGTTATTTTCATGCATATGAGGATATTTCACGTCGAATTTCAACATAATAACGGTATATTTAAGATATATATTAGTATTAACGTGGATTTCGGTAGTGGACCTTATGTGGGGGATATAGTCAAATATGGACCGATATTCTCAAAATCCAGCAGTTTGATTTAGGCATGTATGTAAATGATCCGTGTAAAATTTTGGATTGGTACCCTTATTTATAAGCGATTTATGAGTGTTAAAGTGATTTTCGGAAGAGGGCTTTATATGGGGCATACGGTTAAAAATAGATTGAAATTCACAAAATTTTGTGGGATGATTTTTGTATATATTAAAATGATCTGTGCAAAGTTTTGAGTCGGTACCGATATTTATACAATATATATAGGGAAAAATCTCTTTTTCAGATGTGATCCTTGCATGGGAGCTATGACCAATTTTGGGCCGACCACCATAAAATTTAGTACAACAATTTAATTGCCTATAAGGAGTATTTATGTCAAATTTTAGCCGTTTAACGTTATTTATATCTGTTTTATACGTATTTAAGTGAATTTTGTAAGTGGACTTTATTTGGGGTCTATGGTCAAACATGGACCGAATTAAAAAAAATTTCGTTTTGAGATTTCTTTTTGTATAAAACTTATTTTTGCTGAATTTTGTCTTGATATTCCAATTTTATAGGCATTTATTTATCATTAAGCCATATTTCGGGAAGATTTTTGTATGGGGGCTATGACCAATTCAGGGCCGACTACCATTAAATTTAGTACAACAATTTATTTGCCTATAAAGAGTATTTATGTCAAATTTTAGCCGTTTAACATTATTTATATCTCTTTTATACGTATTTAAGTGAATTTTGGAAGTGGACTTTATATGGGGTCTATGGTCAAACATGGACCGAATTAAAAAAAATTTCGTTTTGCGATTTATTTTTGTATAAAACTTATTTTTGCTGAATTTTGTCTTGATATTCCAATTTTATAGGCATTTATTTATCATTAAGCCATATTTCGGGAATATATATATTTGTATGGGGGCTATAAGAAATCATGGACCGATTCTTACTATTTTCCGCACACTTTTTTCTTTTATAGTACAAACAACGTATACAAAATTTCATGGTATTATCTGCAATAGTTTTCAAAATATTGCAATAAAATGGATGAAAAATATCAAATTTTTATGGAGGTGGTCTCACATATTGGTTCATAACTCTGGTTAACCTAAACCGATTTTGCTGATTTTAAATAGCAAACTTCTCGAAAGCACTTCTGACAGAATTATTGAAGGTTTGGATCCCGAGTATATCTGGGGACTTCAAAAAACTGATTTCAACAGACAGACAGACAGACAGACAGACAGACAGACAGACAGACGGACATGGCTTAATCGACTTCGCTATCTATAAGGATCCAGAATATATATACTTTATAGGGTCGGAAAATTTTTTTGTGGAAATTACACACGGAATGACAAACTTATATATACCCTTCTCACGATGGTGAAGGGTATAAAAAGGGGTACAATTCGGTTTTAGTGATTTTGCTTAAAAAAAAAAAAAACAAAATCAAATAGGGCTTTTAGAGGAGATACCAGCAAAAAAAAAATTTGTTGGCGGTCACGCCTATTTTCGAGGGGGCGGGCCCTTAAAGTTGAAAATATATAGGCCTATATCTCGGGAACTACTGGGTGTCTGATAATTTGTAATACATTAAATAAAAGGTATTAAAAATACCTTTCCAACGATATATATCATGATTATAAAATGTTGACCGAATATGGGTTAAATCCGAAAAGAATATTTTTTGACCCGAATTTATTTGTTTTTTGGAAATGGTTCTATATGGCAGGTATGACAAATTATGGCCCGATCTTCTTATATTTTGGAACAGTTATTTTCATGCATATGAGGATATTTCACGTCGAATTTCATCATAATAACGGTATATTTAAGATATATATTATTATTAACGCGGATTTCGGTAGTGGGTCTTATGTGGGGGATATAGTCAAATATGGACCGATATTCTCAAAATCCAGCAGTTTGATTTAGGCATGTATGTAAATGATCCGTGTAAAATTTTGGATTGGTACCCTTATTTATAAGCGATTTATGAGTATTAAAGTGATTTTCGGAAGAGGGCTTTATATGGGGCATACGGTTAAAAATAGACCGAAATTCACAAAATTTTGTGGGATGATTTTTGTATATATTAAAATGATCTGTGCAAAGTTTTGAGTCGGTACCGATATTTATACAATATATATAGGGAAAAATCTCTTTTTCAGATGTGGTCCTTGTATGGGAGCTATGACCATTTCTGGGCCGACCACCATAAAATTTGGTACAATAATTTATTTGCCTATAAAGAGTGTTTATGTCAAATTTTAGCCGTTTAACATTATTTATATCTGTTTTATATGTATTTAAGTGAATTTTGTAAGTGGACTTTATATTGGGTCTATGGTCAAATATGGACCGAACTAAAAAAAATTTCGGTTTGTGATTTCTTTTTGCACAGAACTTAGTTTTGCTGAATTTTGTCTTGATATTCCAATTTTATAGGCATTTATGTATAATTGAGCAATATTTCGGGAAGATTTTTGTATGGGGGCTATGACCATTTCTGGGCCGACCACCATAAAATTTGGTACAATAATTTATTTGCCTATAAAGAGTGTTTATGTCAAATTTTAGCCGTTTAACATTATTTATATCTGTTTTATATGTATTTAAGTGAATTTTGTAAGTGGACTTTATATGGGGTCTATGGTCAAATATGGACCGAATTAAAAAAAAATTCGGTTTGTGATTTCTTTTTCTATAAAACTTATTTTTGCTGAATTTTGTCTTGATATTCCAATTTTATAGGCATTTATTTATCATTAAGCCATATTTCGGGAATATATATATTTGTATAGGGGCTATGAGAAATCATGGACTGATTCTTACTATTTTCCGCACACTTTCTTATTTTATAGTACAAACAACGTATACAAAATTTCATGGTATTATCTGCAATATATTTCAAAATATTGCAATAAAATGGACGAAAAATATCAAATTTTTATAGAGGTGGTCTCAAATATTGGTTCATAACTCTGGTTGACCTAAACCGATTTTGCTGATTTTAAATAGCAAACTTCTTGAAAGCACTTTTGACAGAATTATTGAAGGTTTGGATCCCGAACATATCTTGGGACTTCAAAAAACTGATTTCAACATCCAGACAGACAGACAGACAGACAGACAGACAGACAGACAGACAGACAGACAGACGGACATGGCTTAATCGACTTCGCTATCTATAAGGATCCAGAATATATATACTTTATAGGGTCGGAAAATTATATTGTGGAAATTTCACACGGAACGACAAACTCTCACGATGGTGAAGGGTATAAAAACTACACTGGTTATAGGACTAGCATATCCTTATTCTGTGTTTTCTATTTAGTCTTAGTGCAAATTTTATTGTATGTATTTGATATATTGTTTGAAAGACAATTTTACGACCAACATAATTTATGTTAAATATTTTTAAATTTTGTCTAATTTTCACCATTTTTATTTGATTTAATTACCAATTCTTACCATAATTTACAGAGTCTGTCTGATGTTCATAATAATCTTCAGTGTAATTTAACAAACAGAGTATAAAACAAGTAAGAGTGCTATATTCGGCTGTGCCGAATCTTAAATACCCTTCACCTAAGCGTAATAAGAAATACAGAAACTACACTAGACTAGAATATCCTAATTCTGTGTTTTCTATTCAGTCTTAGTGCAAATTTTATTAGTATTTGATATATTGTTTGAAAGACAATTTTACGACCAACATAATTTATGTAAAATATTTTCAAATGGTGTCTAATTTTTACCATTTTTAATTGATTTAATTACCAATTCTTACCATAATTTACAGAGTTTGTCTGATGTTCATAATAATCTTCAGTGTAATTTAACAGAGTATAAAAAAGGGGTACAATTCGGTTTTAGTGATTTTGTTAAAAAAAAAAAAAACAAATAGGGATTTTAGAAGAGATACCAGCAAAAAAAAATTTTTTTGGCGGTCACGCCTATTTTCGAGGGGGCGGGCCCTTAAAGTTGAAAATATATAGGCCTATATCTCGGGAACTACTGGGTGTCTGATAATTTGTAATACATTAAATAAAAGGTATTAAAAATAGCTTTCCAACGATATATATCATGATTATAAAATATGGACCGAATATGGGTTAAATCCGAAAAGAATATTTTTTGACCCGAATTTATTTGTTTTTGGAAATGCTTCTATATGGCAGGTATGACATATAGAAGCATGTTCTTAAATTTTGGAACAGTTATTTTCATGCATATGGGGATATTTCACGTAGAATTTCAACGTAATAACGGTATATTTAAGATATATATTAGTATTAACGTGGATTTCGGTAGTGGACCTTATGTGGGGGATATAGTCAAATATGGACCGATATTCTCAAAATCCAGCAGTTAGATTTAGGCATGTATGTAAATGATCCGTGTAAAATTTTGGATTGGTACCCTTATTTATAAGCGATTTATGAGTATTAAAGGGATTTTCCGAAGAGGGCTTTATATGGGGCATACGGTTAAAAATAGACCGAAATTAACAAAATTGTGTGGAATGATTTTTGTATATATGTACATGATCTGTACAAAGTTTTGAGTCGGTAACGATATTTATACAATATATATAGGGAAAAATCTCTTTTTCAGATGTGGTCCTTGTATGGGAGCTATGACCAGTTGTGGGCCGACCACCATAAAATTTAGTACAACAATTTATTTGCCTATAAAGAGTATTTATGTCAAATTTTAGCCGTTTAACATTATTTATATCTGTTTTATGCGTATTTAAGTGAATTTCGGAAGTGGACTTTATATGGGGTCTATGGTCAAATATGGACCGAACTAAAAAAAATTTCGTTTTGCGATTTCTTTTTGCACAGAACTTAGTTTTGCTGAATTTTGTCTTGATATTCCAATTTTATAGGCATTTATGTATAATTGAGCAATATTTCGGGAAGATTTTTGTATGGGGGCTATGACCATTTCTGGGCCGATCACCATAAAATTTGGTACAATAATTTATTTGCCTATAAAGAGTATTTATGTCAAATTTTAGGCGTTTAACATTATTTATATCTGTTTTATGCGTATTTAAGTGAATTTTGTAAGTGGACTTTATATGGGGTCTATGGTCAAATATGGACCGAACTAAAAAAAATTTCGGTTTGTGATTTCTTTTTCTATAAAACTTATTTTTGCTGAATTTTGTCTTGATATTCCAATTTTATAGGCATTTATTTATCATTAAGCCATATTTCGGGAATATATATATTTGTATGGGGGCTATGAGAAATCATGGACCGATTTTTACTATTTTCCGCACACTTTCTTCTTTTATAGTACAAACAACGTATACAAAATTTCATGGTATTATCTGCAATATATTTCAAAATATTGCAATAAAATGGACGAAAAATATCAAATTTTTATGGAGGTGGTCTCACATATTGGTTCATAACTCTGGTTAACCTAAACCGATTTTGCTGATTTTAAATAGCAAACTTCTCGAAAGCACTTCTGACAGAATTATTGAAGGTTTGGATCCCGAACATATCTTGGGACTTCACAAAACTGATTTCAACATCCAGACAGACAGACAGACAGACGGACATGGCTTAATCGACTTCGCTATCTATAAGGATCCAGAATATATATACTTTATAGGGTCGGAAAATTATATTGTGGAAATTTCACACGGAATGACAAACTTATATATACCCTTCTCACGATGGTGAAGGGTATAAAAAGGGGTACAATTCGGTTTTAGTGATTTTGCTCAAAAAAAAATAAGATTTCAATATCTGGAGGTTGTTGAGGCTATTGATAATTTAAATGTTAAAAAAGCACCTGGGTTTGATAAAATCAGCAATAAAATGATATTTGAGCTGCCTCGCATTGCAAAAAGATTAATCCTCTTTCTTTTTAATGCCATCTTACGGCTTGAGTACTACCCTCCGGTTTGGAAAATTGCACTAGTAAAGATGATTCCTAAGCCGGGAAAAGATCCTTGCAAAGTTGAGTCGTATAGGCCAATAAGTCTATTACCAACTATGTCCAAATTATTCGAGAAATTGCTTATAACCAAGCTGACTCCGATTTTGAATGAAAACAACTGCATTCCCAATCACCAGTTTGGCTTCAGACGTCAACGCAGTACAATAGAACAAACACATAGATTGGTACAAGTCATAAGAAAAACCTTTGAGGAAAAGAGATACTGTTCGGCACTCTTTATTGACGTCTCTCAAGCTTTCGACAAAGTATGGCATGAAGGCCTGATATCTAAATTAAAGCAGAACTTGCCGGTGAATCTTCAACACCTACTATGGAAATACTTAATCGACCGTCAGTTTATGATTAAAGAAGGTGATTATTTAAGCCGTCCTCAACCTATAGGTGCTGGCGTCCCTCAAGGTAGTATCTTAGGACCAATTCTATACTTGCTGTACACAGCAGACATGCCAACAAACAATGAAATTCACACGTCAACATTTGCTGATGATACGGCATTTCTCAGTACTCACAAAGATCCAAAAGATGCCTCGATTCAATTACAGCACCACGTAACGCAAGTGGAGAAATGGGCAAGGCAATGGGGAATAAAAATAAATGAACAGAAATGCACCCACGTAACATTTACTCTACGTAGGGAATCATGTCCCCCTATTCGTATTAATGACCATATAGTGCCTCAAAACTCACACGTGAAATATCTTGGTATTCATCTGGACCGTCGCCTCACATGGAAACCGCATATAGATGCTAAGCTGACTCAAATGAAACTGAAAGCAGCCCAAATTCATTGGCTCATCGGCAGAAACTCCGTCCTTCGGCTCGATTGTAAGCTTCTACTCTACAATTCAATCTTAAATCCAATTTGGTGCTATGGTATCCAGTTATGGGGTACTGCCTCCAACTCCAATATTGAGAAAATTCAACGCCGTCAAAACAAAATTCTACGAATGATAACTACCGCTCCTTGGTATATTAAAAACAACAACATACACAACGATCTTGATGTTCCACTTGTCAAATGGGAAATAACTAAACACGTGGCCCTTTATTTGGGTAAGCTGGAATGGGTAAGCTGGAAACTCATCCAAATCCCCTCGCTCGAGACATCTTACAACATCCCGGTCATAGCCGTTTGAGAAGGAGGGACACCACCGCTCTCAGATGAATAAATACAAGTTGCTCATTATATCCTATCGAATTTGAAAACTAAATTTTGTCTAGCATTGGCTGGACTTATCTTAATTAACTTTAGTTTTAGGATTTGAATACCTATTGTTAGTTCATTTAAAATGAAGATACAATAAAAAGAATATGCAAAAAAAAAAAAAAAAATAGGGCTTTTAGAGGAGATGCCAGCAAAAAAAATTGTTGGCGGTCACACTTATTTTCGAGGGGGCGGGCCCGTAAGGTTGAAAATATATAGGCCTATATCTCGGGAACTACTGGGTGTCTGATAATTTGTAATACATTAATTAAATAAACGATATATATCATGATTATAAAATATGGACCGAATATGGGTTAAATCCGAAAAGAATATTTTTTGACCCGAATTTATTTGTTTTTTGGAAATAGTTCTTATATGGCAGCTATGACAAATTATGGGCCGATCTTCTTAAATTTTGGAACAGTTATTTTCATGCATATGAGGATATTTCACGTCGAATTTCAACATAATAACGGTATATTTAAGATATATATTAGTATTAACGTGGATTTTGAGAGTGGACCTTATGTGGGGGATATTGTCAAATATGGACCGATATTCTCAAAATCCAGCAGTTTGATTTAGGCATGTATGTAAATGATCCGTGTAAAATTTGGGATTGGTACCTTTATTTATAAGAGATTTATGAGTATTAAAGTGATTTTCGGAAGAGGGCTTTATATGGGACATACGGTTAAAAATAGACTGAAATTGACAAAATTTTGTGGGATGATTTTTGTATATGGTGAATTTCACGTCAAGTGACCCATGTGCCAAATATTGAAAAATCCTATTATTGAGTTAAAAAATAATTTTTTTGATAGATATTAAACTCCCCACGCATACCATTAAGCGATTATAAAGGCCTTAAAGTAAATTGTATAAGCTTTCTTTTGAGAAAAAAAGGGGCCAAATTGAAAAATAATTTTTAAAAAAATATTAAAAAAAAATTTTTTTAAATTAAATAAAAAAATATTTTTGGAATGATTGAAGAAATAGCTATCTAAAGTCCTTTGGACAATTTTTGCTAGGACCAATAGGTGAAAAGTTACACTCATTTAAAAAAACCCTGTATGACCAAAATGTTCAACTTTGACATCGATTTTTAAAATTGGATCACGACGTGAAATTCACCATATACGTAAATGATCTGTGCAACGTTTTGAGTCGGCACCGATATTTATACAATATATAGGTATAAATGTATTTTTTAGATGTGGTCCTTGTATGAGAGCTATAACCAATTCTGGACCGACCACCATAAAATTTAGTACAATTTATTTGCCTATAAAGATCATTTATGTCAAATTTTAGCCGTTTTCATTATTTATATCTGTTTTATACGTATTTAAGTGAATTTTGAAAGTGGACTTTATATGGGGTCTATTGTCAAACATGGACCGAACTAAAAAAAATTTCGTTTTGCGATTTCTTTTTGCATAAAACTTATTTTTGCTGAATTTTGTCTTGATATTTCAAATTTTTAGGGGCTATGAGATATCATGGACCGATTCTTACTATTTTCCGCACACTTTCTTCTTTTATCATACAAACAACGTATACAAAATTTCATGGTATTATCTGCAATATATTTCAAAATATTCCAATAAAATGGACAAAAAATATCAAATTTTTATGGAGGTTGTCTCACATATTGGTCCATAACTCTGGTTGGCCTAAACCGATTTTGCTGATTTTACATAGCGAACTTCTCGACAGAATTATTGAAGATTTGGATCCCGAAGATATCTGGGGACTTCAGAAAATTGATTTCAACAGACACACAGACGGACATGGCTTAATAGACTCCGCTATCTATAAGAATCCAGAATATATATACTTTACAGGGTCGGAAAATTATATTGTGGAAATTACAAACGGAATGACAAACTTATATATACCCTTCGCTTTATGGTGAAGGGTATAAAAATTAACACACTGTCTTTTTACACACTTATACTATGTTTCCACGACGACTTGAATCACCTGCTTCGCCTTCTGAATCATGTTTATGAATCATGCTGTTTACATGACTAAAAAACTTGATTCAATTTGACAGTTGTCTTTAATAAACAAACAGAATAAAAAAAACAGAATTTACAATTTGTGGAAAATAATTTTTTTTAATGAACAAAAAAAAGTGAATGGAAATTAGTTACCTTATTTTAAAAAAAAACATACATTCGTACGTATTTACTTTCTTTACTTCCAGCAACAAGAAAATAATTTGCTTTGTTTATAATAATATTAAATTTTTACAGCTAGTGCAGATAAACTTGCGATAAAAATTAGAGAAGAGTGCAATTTTTCGTGCTTCGCAAGTAGATTCAATATGAATCTACATGATTCGCTCTTAAAATTTTGTATGGTGAAGCAAGTTGATTGGGGTGTGAAGCATGAATAGAGAGCGAAGCATGTACAGTGGAAACATAGTATAAGCTAGATTTTCACGATTGAAACTTTCTTCAAAATGCTTCAAACTATTAAATAAATAAATTTTGAAGAATTTTTGGTGTTTACACGAGTTTGAAGCATTTTGAAGAGCAATTTTGAAGAAAATTTCAATCGTGTAAATCTAGCTTTAGATTATTATTTTTCATCATATGGTAAAAAAAGGTACTGTATAGCTGTTTTCGTTTTTTTTTTCTGTCTATCACATTAACGGAGTAAGCACTGCTGATAAACCACTTTTGTAAACGTCAGTTTTGACGAATCTGGTTATATCTGTGATCGACCCATTAAAGTCGTATGGCATATAACTGATTTATTAAATTAAATTATATGTATATTAAAATGAAAAATTTATTAAAACTGTTGAAAAAAATAAAAACAGTCAATAAATATGTAGTTTGATAAGTTAAATTTTAATATACAAATGTAAAAAACCAGTGAAAATTTTATTGTAAACAAAGAAAATCAGTTGTTAGCTCGTAATTTAGAACAATCAAAATCACTACTAAAAATTTAAAATCTCGTGATTTTCAGAATACCAAAATATTCCTCCCGTGATTTCAAAATCGTTCGTGATTTAAAATCACCGTGATTTCAGAACATGCCTGTATATGATGGATTTTAGGCCAACATGCAAGGAAATTCCTTAAGTGTTTTACAATACATGATGCAAAAACTGAAGCTACGAGATTGCCATCAGTCTCATTCCAAATATAGTTATCAGATTCATGATTGATAACATTATACATTCAGCCCAATCATGAATAAAAAATCCGCGGGAGTTTTTTCTCTTTTTATTTTTTTAACATTGAATTTGAATAGGAAAAATTGTAAAATGGAAAAAACTCCCGCGGAATTTTTATTCATGATTGGGATGATTGTGAAATTATGTATTTACATACCTGTAATTTCATTTTATAATCACCCCTATCGTGAATAAAAATTCCACATGAAATTTGTTTCCTTTTCACATTTTTCCTATTAAAATTCAATGTTAAAAAAAATAAAAGGGAACAAATTTCATGTGGAATTTTTATTCACGATAGGGGTGAATATGCAGCGTTCGCATTTAATTGAGGCACTACATACAAAATACAGCACACAATCCGGACTCTCCTTTTATTATGTCCTTCCGTTTCTCTTCCCGCATCATTTCTATTTGTTCTCGGTGTTTTTGATAAAGTTCATCTGGGGGGTTACTCTCTATTGCGATGCGAAAGCAAATTCGATGCGAAGAGTATCAATTTGTACGCTTATCGCATCGAATTTGCTTTCGCATCGCAATAGAGTAACCCCCCTGGGGCCAAATTACCGCATTCGATATCGAGTAAAATTGATCGTAATTTTCTTATTTGAGATTATGGCATACGATATCGAGCAAGAAATTTAGTACATTTTATCATAATTTCGATATCGAAATCATTTTTCGATGCGATAGCTCATTCGATCACGTATGCGGTAATTTGGCCCCTGATATGTTCCTTACTTTATATGATGTGCAAATATCGCATTCATCTTTTTTAGGCCTAAAAATTGAATAATCAGAGGGGGTTAATCTCTATTGCGATGCGAAAGCAAATTCGATGCGATAAGCGTACAAATTGATATATTAATCACCCCTATCGTGAATAAAAATTCCACATGAAATTTGTTTCCTTTTATTATACCCTTCACCATCGTGAGAAGGGTATATATAAGTTTGTCATTCCGTGTGAAATTTCCACAATATAATTTTCCGACCCTATAAAGTATATATATTCTGGATCCTTATAGATAGCGAAGTCGATTAAGCCATGTCCGTCTGTCTGTCTGTCTGTCTGTCTGTCTGGATGTTGAAATCAGTTTTTTGAAGTCCCAAGATATGTTCGGGATCCAAACCTTCAATAATTCTGTCAGAAGTGCTTTCGAGAAGTTTGCTATTTAAAATCAGCAAAATCGGTTTAGGTCAACCAGAGTTATGAACCAATATTTGAGACCACCTCTATAAAAATTTGATATTTTTTGTCCATTTTATTGCAATATTTTGAAATATATTGCAGATAATACCATGAAATTTTGTATACGTTGTTTGTACTATAAAAGAAGAAAGTGTGCGGAAAATAGTAAGAATCGGTCCATGATTTCTCATAGCTCCCATACAAATATATATATTCCCGAAATATGGCTTAATGATAAATAAATGCCTATAAAATTGGAATATCAAGACAAAATTCAGCAAAACTAAGTTTTATACAAAAAGAAATCACAAACCGAAATTTTTTTTAATTCGGTCCATATTTGACCATAGACCCCATATAAAGTCCACTTACAAAATTCACTTAAATACATATAAAACAGATATAAATAATGTTAAACGGCTAAAATTTGACATAAACACTCTTTATAGGCAAATAAATTATTGTACCAAATTTTATGGTGGTCGGCCCAGAAATGGTCATAGCCCCCATACAAAAATCTTCCCGAAATATTGCTCAATTATACATAAATGCCTATAAAATTGGAATATCAAGACAAAATTCAGCAAAACTAAGTTCTGTGCAAAAAGAAATCGCAAAACGAAATTTTTTTTAGTTCGGTCCATATTTGACCATAGACCCCATATAAAGTCCACTTACAAAATTCACTTAAATACATATAAAACAGATATAAATAATGTTAAACGGCTAAAATTTGACATAAATACTCTTTATAGGCAAATAAATTGCTGTACTAAATTTTATGGTGGTCGGCCCAGAACTGGTCATAGCTCCGATACAAGGACCACATCTGAAAAAGAGATTTTTTCCTATATATATTGTATAAATATCGGTACCGACTCAAAACTTTGCACAGATCATTTTAATATATACAAAAATCATCCCACAAAATTTTGTGAATTTCGGTCTATTTTTAACCGTATGCCCCATATAAAGCCCTCTTCCGAAAATCACTTTAATACTCATAAATCGCTTATAAATAAGGGTACCAATCCAAAATTTTACACGGATCATTTACATACATGCCTAAATCAAACTGCTGGATTTTGAGAATATCGGTCCATATTTGACTATATCCCCCACATAAGACCCACTACCGAAATCTACGTTAATACTAATATATGTCTTAAATATACCGTTATTATGATGAAATTCGACGTGAAATATCCTCATATGCATGAAAATAACTGTTCCAAAATATAAGAAGATCGGCCCATAATTTGTCATACCTGCCATATAGAACCATTTCCAAAAAACAAATAAATTCGGGTCAAAAAATATTCTTTTCGGATTTAACCCATATTCGGTCCACATTTTATAATCATGATATATATCGTTGGAAAGGTATTTTTAATACCTTTTATTTAATGTATTACAAATTATCAGACACCCAGTAGTTCCCGAGATATACAGGTATGTGATGAAAATCGATTCGTTTTCAAATGAAATCGAATGCTGAAAACGAACGCTTTGCTTTAAGATGTGATGAAAAACGAACGGTTTTACTTCCCATTTTTTGTTTCATTTTAGATCGTTTCATGTCAAACTGCAAGTTTGGTTTAAAAAATAAACATTTATTTGAATCTTAATACCACTAAAAATGGCATTTGTTTTATCAGCAGCAATTTTAATAACTAATAATTCAAAAAAAGTTCAAAATATTCAACGAAAAATGTTGAGGGATGCATCAAATCCATTAAATATGCCGGAAAAGAGGTAGGAATACAGCATAACAGCTTGAATAATTTGACCTGTTTTTTACAAATATTTTTAGCTTTAAAGAGTATTTTCGTTTAAATAAGGAAGGTTTTGCTTGGATATTAAAAAAAATTGAACCACATGTGGAATCTAAATCATTTCCACTGGTAATAGAGTTAGCAGCCACATTAAGATTCCTAGCTGAAGGCAGCTTTCAAAGGTCGGTTGGGAACGACTCTGTTGTAGCAATGCACAGAACTACATTTTCTAAATCATTTTCCAAGTTGGTAGTTGTTTTAGAAAAAGTGTTATGCGAATATTGGATAAAAATTTCAGCTGATGCACAAGATGTTGAAAAGTCAAAACAAAATTTTTTTGAAAAATTCAAAATTCCTGGCGTTGTTGGGTGTATTGACGGTACCCACATTAGAATAATAAAACCAGGGAACCAGGACTATTTATACTATAATAGAAAAGGTTATTATAGTATTAATGCCATGATAGTAAGTTAACAAATTTAGAAAGAATGCATTTATTTTTATTTAATTTTTTTAGATATGTGATTACAAAATGAATATTATGGCGATTGACGCAACTCGACCCGGATCCAGTCACGATTCTTTCATATGGAATTTAAGTTTCGCACGAGACTTTTACCTAATTTTGAAAATGGAGATCGTGGTTCATGGCTTTTAGCCGATTCTGGATATGCGTTAGAGTCTTTTGTACTAGTTCCATATAGAGTTCCTAATGCAGAATCAGCTCAACACAAATTTAATAAAGCTCACGCATCAGCTAGAAACATAATTGAAAGAACAATCGGAGTTCTTAAAAGCAGATTTCGATGTTTGTCTAGCGCTTTATGGTACAAACCACAAAAAATTGTAAAAATAATAAATATATGCTGCGCACTACACAATATGTGTAACTTTTACAAAATAGACCATAATTTTAATATTACGAGTACTCCTCTTGAAGAAACTGAGCCTAGTGACGTCGAAATATATTCCAGTAACGTAACAAATATTGATGCAAGCAGAAACCGGGATGCAATTGCGGAAAGTTTATTTCTAAATGCTTTCCTATAGTAAACAAAACATAAATACATATGTATGTATGTATGTAGTACCTACTATGTACATATTAATTTTATTTTTAAAATCAAATAAAATCCTGTTTTAATAAATAAACAAGGTTAATGTATTTCAAAGACGCTTTTAAATTACAAGTTAATCCAATACAATATACATTCGTCATATGAAATGAGAATCAATGTATAATTGGTTATGTGGTCCTCCACCGGTAGCACGAGCCTCTTTTTTATTTTGTGAAATTTTCTTTTTAATTGCAGACTTTTTATCACTCCATATCTACTTATACAAGAAAATGTAATTTTATTTGAATTTTTACAGAAACTGAGCATATCTACCTTCTTCCATCCGTTACAATCTTTTAGTGGTGGACCAATCTTATTTAGCTCCTGCGCAAACGTTTGCCAAAGCTTTTCCGCTTCGACTCTATCACCTTTAAAAAAGTTCTTCGCCAGTTGTGGGTGTTTTTCCATAAAACTAACCATGCATTCCTCTTGGGCACTATTTGTGTGTTTTCCCCTAAAAATTCCATTTCAATATTTATTAATTTCGAACTACAAGCTTTGTGTACATATGTATCTACACAAATACTTACATTTTCGCTTAAATATTTTAAAAATATAAATTTTATGTATTAAAATTAATTAATCGTGTACAAAAGAGTGTTCGATTTAAAAACGGTTAAAACAGTAAATTTTCGTTTTCCATCACACTCTTTTTTTTTTGACATTTTCATAGGACAAAATGGAAAATGAAATCGTATTCGATTTGACAAACAAACAAGAAGAAGAACAATATAAAACAGAAATAAGTGATGCCATCACAACTTCTTTCGATTTTACACCGTTTTTGGATCGAAATCGATTTTCATCACATACCTGATAGGCCTATATATTTTCAACTTTAAGGGCCCGCCCCCTCGAAAATAGGCGTGACCGCCAACAAATTTTTTTTTTGCTGGTATCTCCTCTAAAAGCCCTATTTGATTTTGTTTTTTTTAAGCAAAATCACTAAAACCGAATTGTACCCCTTTTTTATACTCTGTTTGTTAAGTTACACTCAAGATTATTATGAACATCAGACAGACTCTGCAAATTATGGTAAGAATTGGTAATTAAATCAATTAAAAATGGTGAAAATTAGACAAAATTTCAAAATATTTAACATAAATTATGTTGGTCGTAAAATTGTCTTTCAAAAAATATATCAAATACTAATAAAATTTGCACTAAGACTTAATAGAAAACACAGAATTAGGATATGCTAGTCCTATAACCAGTGTAGTTTTTGTATTTCTTAGTACGGTTAGGTGGAGGGTATTTAAGATTCGGCACAGCCGAATATAGCACTCTTACTTGTTTTTTTTAACATTGAATTTTAATAGGAAAAGTGTGAAAAGGGAACAAATTTCATGTGGAATTTTTATTCACGATAGGGGTGAATATATTAATTTTTATTAATAAAAAACCGAATTTCAAAATGTGGTTATAACAGCTACCTACTAGAGTTCAATGCATGTACTATCTTAGAGTCCAAGGGGTAGTAATTGTGTATTTCGATTCGAAAGCAAAAGCTTTCGAAATACAATGTAAAAAGTAAACAAATTAAAACGATTTTCTTTTCGAAACGAGTTACAACAAAATAACCTCCAGCTGGACAATATTTTTCAACACTTAGATGAAACTCAACTACTCACCTGTTGCCATTTGTTTACGAAAAAAAAAGATACACAGCTTAATATACAACATACCTTTATATATTTTTTTCAATATGAATTTTTAAATAAATTCCTGTTGGTTTTTATCTTCACATTTTATTTCAAATAAAAAAAGCCAACTTCTTATTTTTCAAACTTTACAAAATTTTTTTTGTTTGTTCATTTTTAATGTTTCATAAACAGAAAATATGTATAAGAAGAAAAACAAGGATGATTTTATATAATTTTTGTTCTTAGAGAAGGAAGAAGGTGTACATTGGAAATAAAAATTAATTTGAAAATATAGTACGTATGTATAAGTAAATAAATGTGTAGAATAATATATAACCATTCTTCATTCATTCTACAATGATCACTTTACTTTTCTTTTTGTTTTTTATTTTTAGTTTCCTTATAACTCTTGCCAACAAATAATTTTTTTAGAAAACAAGGATGGATGGATGCATCATAATTTTCTTTGTTTGTAATTATATTTTTATAAATATTTTTATTATTATTTTGGTTGATGTTTTTTAGATTGAATAAAACCAAAGTGTTTCAATGAAAGTCCGTCTTAAACAAAATATTAAAAACAAAGGATTTCATTTCAGTGTTTCGCAGGATTTTAAATAAAACACATTTATGATTTGTTTGTTGTTTTTTTGTATTGTATATAATAATATGTATATGAGAAAATTTAATCACTAAATTTGTAAAAATAAAATTAATATAACAAAAAAGAAAATTAAATTACAAAAAATAAAGGAAAATACCGCTACTAAAATTGTTACGAATTTTTGTTTGTTTTAAATTATCAAGAATTGACAGTTTAATTTGTGGTGGGGTGGGAGCTAAATTAGGGAAGAGGAGGGTGGGTATACAAAGTGTTTAAATTAAATTGCGTTTGTTTTATTAATATAATCAATTAGGTATATGTTTGATATAAATAACCAACTAACTAACAAACCTTGCAAGCGAGCTGGCTAACAATATGTATACAAGAGAGACAGCTTGATACTAGACAAGTAAATTGCTCTTTTTTGATTTTCAAAAATGTTTAGTGTCTCTTTTTAATTTCGAAGAGTATTAAAGTAAAATATAAACGCCTAAAGAAAAATTTTAGGCTGGAATAGTGTAACAATTAAATTGATTAATTGATGATTTAATTAATATATACATAAATGTATGGTTTAAGAGGAGATGTTTTTTAACGAAATTATAAACAATAAACATAGAGATTTTAAGGATTTTGTTAAAAATTTCTTTGTTTGTTGTTTATTGTTAAATAAAAAATTTTAAAGTTTTCTGTTTGTATGATGAGATCTATATTTTACAGCAGCTCTTTTTGTCAAAATTTAAAATTTGCTTGGATGTTAAACAAACAAATAAACGCCTGTTGCTTTTAAGTGGCTGCTCACTTGAAAAATTTGTTAACAAGTTTTACTTTTATTTTTTGTTTTTTTATTTATTGTTTTAAAATTTTTTTTTATATATTTTATATATTTTAGGCGTTTGGGTATTTTTTGTAAGACTTTTTGGTCCTTTAAATGAATTTATATGTAAAGAAAACTTTTGTTTTTGTTTAAGAAAAGATTTTGCTTAAATATTATAAAAACTTTAAAAAGTAGTAAAATAAGTTTTATAATTTTATTACAAAAATACTTCAACAAAAGTTTTACTTGTAGTGAATTACAATTATTATTAAAACAAAAAGTAAATTGTTAGGGGAAAATGTTTAAAAAGTTCTACAAATTAACAAAGTTTTTCAATTATTACTAATGTTTTTTAAAGTAGAGTATCTATCATATTAACGAAATTGAGAATTACAATTTAAATTTAATAAAATTATAACTTAACAAAATTTTAGTTTTAAGTTTAAATATACTTTTAGGTGTTAAAAATGTTTGTTTGTTTTTTATGTATTTTGTACACTACTTGAAACTGACAAAAAGTTTCAAATGATTTTGTGATACATATTAGGTTGTTTGTTTTGTTAAGCATAATTTACAAAATACTTCTTAGTTGCCAGAGAAAAGTTTCTAAATAAGTTTGAAAAACAAAAACTATAGATTAAGTTATTCAGGGGTGTCATAGAAACCAATATTGTCAGAATTGGTTTTAAAACCGTCAAGAAAAAATGCTTTGGAGTCATAGGGCACTGCTACACGTTCAATAAATATCGTGATACTAGAAATATCTTGTTACTAGAAATATCTTGATATTTATTGAACGTGTAGCAGTGTCCTATGATACCAAAGCATTTGTTCTTAATTTAAACACTTTTCTTTTTAAATTTTTAATATAAATTTCTTTAGAGAATCAAATATTTGCGAATTTAAATAATTTCAACATGTTTAATTTTCGTTTTTCAATTTACATATTTAAAAGCTTTTTCAGTTTGTTTTTGTTTGATATAAAATCATTAAACAAAATATTTCACAATATTGCAGTGAGTTCGATTTTTTCACAGAGTAAGAAATCTCTTTAAATTTGTACTTTTTTTTTTGTAAAAAATATAGAAATATTATTTTCTCTATAAAAAAAACTTCAGTATTTTTTGAATAAAGAAAACATACATTGGTGTTTGGGTGTGTAAGATGTTTCGTTTAATTACAAATGAAAAAAAATATTACAAAGGTCAAAAGGTGAACAAATATTACGGTATTTTTTTTTATATATAAGACAAATTAATTTAAAAAATTTTTAAAATTAAACTATTGAGACAAAATAGTAATTATTTTCTTTTTGCAAAATTAAGTTTATGAAAAGGAAAACAAACATTGAAACACTCAGAAACTATTATTAATTAATTATTTAATTTAAATATTATTATTTTGTTGTAGTTAAGTTTTTTTTTTTGTTGTTTTTTAGAAATTTTATAATATAAAGTTTTGTGATAGATATTTTTTTGTAAATTTTCTTTCTTTTTTAATTTTTTGTTTGGGTTTTTTTTGTTTTTCTTATATTGTTGGTTTTTCTAAAGATTTTTCCACTTAATTGTAGGCTCTAGTAGTAAATTATATAATTATTTATTTCAATATTTTATGTTGAGCGAACCCAAATATATTCAAGAAGAGAGTGTTTTTAAAAGAGAAACACGAACTTTTCCGAACAAATTAAACGCTCAGACAATAAATTCTGCAATCCCAGCAGTTGATTGGAATGGTTAAAGCCGGAACAAAAAAATAACTTAGTGTGAGTAACCAAAACAAACACCACCTAAGCTGCTTTTTAGCCAACTTTGAAGTCTCTCCAACAACTATTGTGCGACTGTAACAGCTGTCGTTTAAGAAAAAACATCTTGGTTGTTTTTTGTGTTTTTGTTTCGTAGGTCCGGATCTACATCAATCCTGGTATATGATGGTCCGCTTCCAAAGTTTTTTTGTTTGTTTTTTATATTTTTATAATTTTATATATATAAATATAACTTTTTTATATATTTTTTTTTTGTAGATTTTTCCGCTATGGTAATAGTAAAATTTGGATATTAAACTTATTAATTGGAATTCTTCATTTTAAAATATCATGTTGTTATTTTTGTATCATACTTTATGTATGTATTTAGTTTCAGTTATTTCTATAGCTTTTCTTTTGTTATTCTTTACAACACACTTGGGTTGTGAGGGGTTCCAAAAAAATAAAATTAAAGAATATTATGATGCACTTTTTTCTTCCAATGTTTACAAAAATATACACACATCTACTGTGTTTTCGATTTTCTTACAAAATTCTTAGTACGAGTCAGTTAGAAAAAAAGAGTAAAATAAAAGAAATGATTTTAAAATCTTGCAGGATATGTTTTTTTGTAGTTTTTCTTTATAGTGATGCCGTTTTTCTTCTTTCTCATCCATCCATGTTCGTATTTAGTTTGCAGAGATTAGTGTTTTCCCAAAAGTCTTTCTGGTTTTTCCATATTTTTGTTATCAAGTTTTCCAGCTTTTTGGTTTCCGATTCTCTGTTCCTTTTGCACTGTACACTTACTAAATACGGATTTTTTATGGGACAAATTTTTTTTTTTTTTTTTTTGTAAAAACTAAAAAAAAATTATAACTTTTTCAGTAGCATATTTCATCCTGGTTTATGCTCTTCTTTGTTGTGTTCTTATTGCGGTTGTTGTAGTCTGAACTCGTACTAACATTGTTCGAAAATGGGTATAATGGATGAAGTTGGCCAGTCCTCCTCTTCTTCGGAACTAACACTTTCGGTTCTGGAATTGACAAAAAAAAAAGGAAAATTCATTAGTATGAACATTAATATTTTACAAGAAATAGTTTCTATGTAACTTCTTCAATTCTTATAAAACTGAATAAGCAACTCCTGAAAACTATATTGTGCCTGTTATTACGATTCGATGAAAAATTCGAAGATTTTTATTAACGAATCTATAATAACTGCCAAATGAAATCGAAACTATTTTAGAAAATTCAAAATTTCAATTCATTTTCATAATTCGTTACGGATAATTTGTTTGTTCTTTTATATAAAATAAATAAATTTAAAAATTTAGAAAATCTTTCAACCTTGTCAGCCTAAAATAAATCTTAACTAAAATACATAAACCATACGAGATTAAATTAAGCTAATTATTTTCATGATTTACTCTTTGAAAATACTGTACTCTATCTATACAATAAAAAAATTAAACAAAACTATTTTTTGTATAATTATATTTAAATTTGTTTAAACTAAATAGGTTATCATCACTCAAAAACAATATGGCAAAGCAAAAACAAGAAAATAAATAGATTTGCTAATTAGAAAAACAAACACATCCCGTGAAAAACACTTCACACACAAAGATATGGAAAGACTTGATTGTCACAACAAAAACTATGTGCTAATATTAAAGTAAACACTTTATTTATCATATACGAACTAATAGTCATTATTATAAATTAAAGAAAGTAAACAAATTCCTAAAAAAAATGTTATATGGTGAAAATTAAATTGTAAACATGATAACAAATTATTTTTTAAAACTAATTCAATCAAAATTGTAATCAATCAATGAAGTTGCTTGATTTCGTTAAGACTTGAATTACTTTCGAAAACTTAATCTTGTTATTATCCTTATAAAGAAGTGACACTAAAATACCATGAAATTTGTCTATCGAGTGCCCCGATAGATTAGGCGATAGAGTGTCAAACTATGAGTCAAAGGATTGCGGGTTCGATTCCCGCCAAAGACTAAGTGTTTTCTGCAGATAAGCCAAAAGCTTCGCAGTTTGTTTGTTAATTATTTAAAAAAACGACAACTGAGATTTACAACTAGCTTAAATTTATATTTATGAGAGTGTGCGGAATGGTGACCTTCAATTGGTTTATGTTTATATGTATATTAGTATTAAATGCATAAAATAGACTCAAACACGAATTCAACAAGCAGATAGAAGCTAAAGGTGGATTCACCCATTCGTTCTTAACAAAAAATTTGTTCGAACAATATTTTTTTATATGAAGTTTGACGTCTCTCTTTTTGAGAGAGAGAAAATAATTTTTACGAACTTGAATTGGTTTAATTTTATATTTTTTCCGGACAAAAGTGAATTGAGTTGCCAATAGGTTTCATTTTTTCATACAAATAACAATGCCTTATGTATTTCCATGACCATCAGCAAAATCAAGGTTCTTTTTTCATTAATTTCGAATTTATATCTGTGATTTTGAATACACAATACTTTAAAATAATCTAATATTTGTATTTTGACACTTAAAACCCAAAGCAAAATAAATCAATGGCCGCACTTGTAAAACTAATAGATTTTGTTTACCTATGGCAGCTTTGATTTTTCAGAAAAATCGTTCGAAATGGGTGAATCGTGCTGCAAAAAACTCTCAGTAAAAAAATTGTTCTCTGGAAAAAATTTTGTTAAGAACAAATGGGTGAATCCACCTTTAGCAAAGACGAAGGTGTATTATGACGCACGTAGAAAACACACATAGATATGTAGATAAATACAAATAAAAAGCTCTCTAAATACAATTCATAAATAAATTGTCACAATAAGAGTGCATTGAACTTGGGCATATTTTTTCAAGAAAAAAACAACAGTTATTAACTCATGAATGTTGTATAGATAAAAAAAATCTAAAATAAAAAAGGGAATTAAAACAGCCAATTTCCCATTCCCAAATCAAAAATTGCCAATTTAAAAATATAAAAAAACAAGAACATAAACATTTTACTAAAAGATTAGATAAGATTGTAGAAAATGTTTTTCAACAAAGGGGAGCAACAAAAAATTAAGAACTAAAGACAAAACAACTTCCAACAAAATGTTCAACAAATTAAAAAAAAAACAAGTAAGAAAGTATAGTCGGTCAAGCACGACCATATAATACCCTACACCCACTATATGTATAAAACAGTTAATCAGAAATGTGGGCTATATGGGAGATATGACCTATTATGGACCGATCATCCAAAAATTTAGTGTCATGATTTCTGTGAATATAAATATTGTGTATGTTAAAACTTTATCTCGATATAAATACTTTTAAAAGATTTATGGAGGTTAAAGTTGATTACGGAAAGGGTAATCAGAAATTAGGTGTCATCATTTCTGTATATTATTTGTGTCGAATTTTATTTGATTACCAACATTCTAAAGAAATTTATGATCGTTAAAGTGATTTTCGGAAGTGGGCCTTATATGGGAGCAATGACTAATTATGGACCGATCATAATAAAATTGTGCCGTATTATTTGTATGCATATGAAATATATTAAGGTTCAATATTATTTGGATACCGACATTTTTGAGAGTTATGCTCTTTAAGGTGATTTTCGGAAGTGGGCCTTATATGGGAGCTACGACTAATTATGAACCGATCTTCACGAAATTTGTAGATGTGATTTAGCTTCATTTATTACTCATTTTTGGTGAATTTTGTGTGCATACTTGCATAATTCAAAGATTTATGACCGGTAAACCCCAATTTCGAGAGGACATTTGTATGGGGGCCAGGTGAAATAATGGACCGATTTCCACCAGTTTCAATCCCATCCATCCTTGGGCCAAAAAAATATCACGTACCAAATTTTATCGAAATATCTTCAAAATTGCGACCTGTACTCTGCGCACAAGCTTTACATGGACAGCCATCCAGCCGGACGGACGGACGGACATCGTTAAATCGACTCAGAAAGTGATTCTGAGCAGACCGGTATACTTTAAGGTGGGTGTTGGACCAATATTTCTGGGCGTTACAAACATATGCACAAATCCAATATACCCTCCCCACTATGGTGGTGTAGAGTATAAATATATATTATATATTATATATTATATATTATATATTATATATTATATATTATATATTATATATTATATATGTACATATGTACATATATTTCATTAGTAATAATAACAAATGTTTATGTGTTTACTTTATTTTAAACCATTTGATTTACGTAAAACAATTGGCAGAATTCCCTCAAACGCATCTCTTCCTAGCTATTCTTATTTTCTCTGTCCATTATTATCATCACCAATTCATACATATTTATTTTAGTTTTAAGATGTATAAAAGTTTTCAAAAGTGTATACATACCAGTGATGGAAAATGCAATACTATTGTACTATTTTCAGTACTTTGTTCCCTGTTTAGAAATCCAGCGTTACTATTTTTATAATCATTAGCGGTATTCACACCGAGCTTGTTAGTTTGTTAGTCGTTAATCGTTACTTTTTTACACGCATTTTGTTTTTGTATATTTAACGCGCTAACGGATAAACATTTAACAAATTAACGACACGGCACCCCTGATAAAATAGTTGTTAGTTGGTAACTCACAATCAGCTGTTGCAGTTTCTAAATAAATATATTTAAAAAATCATTTGTGATACATTTCTAAAAAAATATTTGTGTACATTGACATTTTATTTTAATAAATCATAAACTGTTCTCGTAGTGGATAACCAAAAGAAAAAATGAGTAATTAAATGGTTTACAAATGTTTTTTTTACACTTTCTCGTGGCATGTTTTATTTTTTCCAGAATAATAAATTGTGTCGAAACAATAAATCAGCTGTTTTACTACGAAAGTTACCAGACTAACAAAGTTTTAAAAAGGGGGTCGTTCACAGTTAATAACTTTAACAAATTAACAAACTACCGACTAACAAACTAACAAGCTCGGTGTGAATACCGCTATTGACAACATTGGCTTCAAAACAAGAACATAATAGTGCATTTACACCTACGCCATATACTAGTTATAAGTTGTTTATGGTGATAAACTAGTTTGAGAAACTTGTTTATCCATACAAATCAAAAACAGGTTTTGTAACTAGCTTTTGAGATAAACTAGTTACAAACAACTAGTTTCTGCTAATGCAACTATGTTTTTTCAACATTTTTCTGGCAACGCTGGACACATTTGATATTTGCTCAAAAATAAAAAAAGTTTTCTTTAAAAAAAGAAACTGTAATTGAATTTTATTCATCATGGATGAAAAACACAAATTTAATTTTTTTTTTTCATAACAACGTCCATATTTTTATTAAATTTTTAATATTAAAGTCAGCTGTTTTATTACTTGCCAAACATAAACCACTTAACTGTCAAAAATGCTGATGTAAACGGTATGGTTTATGAAAGTAGCTTATGATCATAAACTAATTTGTAAATTACAAGTGTAAATGTACTATAAGGAATGCACAAATTCTTTATTCATGTTATTTATTTGATCTGGGATAAGCTAATCTACAAAAGTAAACAGTTGCATAAAGAATTAAAGTTGTTTGTGGTAATATTTTGATAAATATTTTAAATTTCGTATGTTTTGTACATTTTTGTAATTCTCATTTCCTGTTTGAGATTTTTTGTGTATCATATGTGTTCAAACATATTGGTGAACGAATGATACGGCATTAACACTAACAAAATGCTCATATGTTTATTATCTTAACCCACAACAAATAAAAATTTTTTAAACATATATTTTTACTTAAAAATTAATTAATTTTTAGTTTTTTGTTATGTTTTTTGTTTTATTAAACTGAAATAATTTTATTTTTGAATTATTTTTAAATGGATTTTTAATTTTATTTTTGAATAAAAATATATGTGTTGTGTTAGTTAATGTTTATGTAGTTATGTTTCCTAAAAAGTACCAAAATGTTAAAAAGAGTACTCTTTTTGTTGACGGTCAGTACCATTTCAATTTTTCATTTTTCCATCACTGATACATACACAAATATAAATCCATATGTATAATAGATATGTATGTATATGTATTTATATTTAGTACATAAGTAATTTGTATATTATATAGGCTTAGTAAATTTATGATAATAACAATTATAATAGAAAAGAATAACAAACATACATCTTTTTAATTCCAACAAAAAATTTAAAAAAAAACAGGCCCATGCCAACGTTAATCACATACGCACTCACACAAAAGCATTTTTATATATGTACATAAGCACAAAAACAAACAAAAATAAACATTTGAAATTTTTAGATATTTTTTTTTTAATTTTTTATTTTTATTGGAATAATTAAGAACATTGTTTATGCCAGCAAATCACACTTTTCTAATTTTGGCTGTTGTTGTTATACAAATTTGCAATAACAACATTGATAAATATGTATACAATGAAAATAGCAGCACGGGTAAGTAAATTAAGTTTATTTGTTTTTCTGCATAGAATTGAAAAATTAATTAGATTTCGTTTTTAACCGATTTTAGCCAAAATGCTAGTTTTATTTATAAACATCTCACCCAGTTGGCATTTTCACATTCATGATATATGTACATATTTTCTATAAGTGAATTTTGGGTTTAAAAATCCTAAATTATATATTTTATTCTGTACCTGCTACTGCGTAGAATTGTATATTATAAAGTTAAAATTATATGTATCTTACCTGGATCGTAAACCATCATCCATAGCATTAGTTATGCCTTCATCAATGGTGGGCAGGTCTGTTGAAAAGCGATTGGTTGGACGTAGTACACGCAAAGTGCGGCTAGATAATTTCCAGACCAAACGTTGTTTATAGGGTTGTTTGTTTTGACCATTATAATGGGACAAAATACCCGAAACAATACTAAAACCGCAGGTGAAAACACGATCGGGAATCTGTAGAAGCAATAGAAAAATAAAAATAAATTAAAATTGTTTTTCTTTTTCTAAGTATTTTTTTTTTTATTATTAAAACTTACCCTCATATATTGTTGCAAGAAGAGTATATATTCAAAGACATGCTTTAGTTCGGGACTACCACGTGTATATGATTCCTTAATGTGAAAATCTAAATGCAGGCATATCAACACCAAAGCTAAAGTGGATGGTGTAATGACAGTTGTTTTCACATCACACAGCAATATTTCCAAACGATTCTCCAATTCTTCCAATTTGATGAGTTGCTTATAGAATTCAAAGAATTGACCGCCAATTTCTTTAGCCAAATTGCGGAATAGGGCGAAGTAAATGCGCAAATAACTGACCGAGGTAATGGGTGCATGACCCATTTGTACGCCCAATTTATTGCCAATTACACCAGTCATACGTTCCAAATCGCCAGCGGTGCAACCACACTAAAAGAAGCAAAAACAAAGAAGCAAATTGTTAGCAATGTTCTTTATTTTGATGAAATAAGAAGAGAGATTGGGAATACACACCTGTGAAATTGTTACCAAATCTTCGGCGGGTATAGGCTTCAAATTCAATTGTTTTATGGCCAAATGGAAAGAGGCGACACTCATGCAGGCCATATGTTTGGGTTTAACAGCCATGCGATCTAGAAAACGATCCACTATGCTCATGGCCGAGAATAGAACATCGGAGGGCAACTCATACCAAATTTTAAGGCAACGTAAAACATAAGCGGAGCCATCACGACCGCCAGCTGTAACTTCACGCTAAAAATTTTAAGAACATAAAAATTAAAGACTTCTTTAAAACAAACACAAATTTTTCAATAAAATGAGACCGAATATAATATTTTTATATTATATTATTTTAAGCTATTAAAATATATATATAATAAACAGACAACTCAACTCACCCTTGATTCTTTAGGCAATAATAACACAGTATGATATTTATCCTGAAGAGCATCATATTCTTTAAGAGTATTGTAAAGCTCCTCAGATGACATCGATGTTAGTTTATTTTCCAAATTGTTATTGCTACTACTATTTTTCTTCTCATTGTCCGTGAACGAAGGCTCCATGGTTTGGTCCATTAGATTAGGTGTTGATTGATGTTGTTGTTCCAGCTCAAATTTCTGATAATCTAAGCCAGCGGCACCCGGTGTTCCATACCGGCCCTCGTCAGACATCCTCATCCATTCAGTTCGCATCTCTGCAGTGTGGCTGCTGCCATTATTGGCCGCAGTATTTGCAGTTTCAGCTGCTGCCGCCGCCATCGCCGATGTTGTGGGTATATCATTAAATTGCGCAGTTAACAATTCTCTGGCCTTAGCTGAGGTTGTGGCCTGCTCTTGCTGATCCATATGATGGCTATAGGCTGCTGAGTTACCTGCTCCTACTAGGTCTTCTTGTAGCTTTCCCGACACAGACATCGACGTGCTCTGCTGCATCAACTGCTGCTGCTCCTCCAAAATGTTGTTAAAGCCGTAGATGCTGTTGTTCAGTTGTTGTTGATGGTATTGGTTATACAAATTACTGCTATACAACTCCTCGTGGGCGTAATGTTGATATTGCTCTTGTTCGTTGTTGTTAAGAGTATTTGTTAAACCACTATCAGCGACGGCGTAATTGGCGGCAGCAGAGTAGCGTACAGGGACAGACATTGTGAGGGCTGGCCTAGTACCTATGTTTATTTGTGATGGGAAAATTTTTTATGTTTTTTTTTTTTTTTTTGCAAATTAACAAATATTTCTTTTTTTCAAAGAATTCTTTTATTTGCTTTGAAAAAAGTTTTCTAGGCCGTTTAAAGGTTTATTTTATAAATATTGTTTGATTTTATTTTCAGCTTATTGTTTTTCAATGCAAGCACAAAAAAACAATGGCGATATCAGCGAGTTTAACTTCGAACACAAAATTAAACTCTCAATCTTTTTAGTAGTATATATTGTATTCAATAAATTCTTTTTAGAATAATGCAATTTTAAAGAAACTAAATTAAGCTTTAAAACTTTGATTTTCTGTTTAGTTTTTTTTTAGTAAATTAAGTAAACAAGTTACCTTAGCTTTTTTAAGTTGTTGTAACAAAAAAAAAACTAAAAGGTGCCCAACCTAGTTATTCTTTAAATTATTTTTGTAAATTGTACCGAAAATAAAATTTATTGTTTGCTACTTGTTTTGCACAAACTGGTTAATTGAAAAACAAAAGTTTTTTTAACGCACTTTAAAAATGCTACTCTTGTTTGTAAAGCTTCAATAACCTTAGTACTATTCTTTAATTGGTTTTTAGAAGATTTATGCTTTCCTCTCAACCAATATTATCAACAATTTGCAAACAACAAACAATGTAAACCCTCACTTTGTATGTATTTTCTATTAGTTTGATGATTTTGCTTAAAGTGTAGAAATGATGTAGCACCGAAGCTTTGTTCCAATGTATTTTTGTTTTAGGCGAATTTAAGTACGCTTTGATTTTGAATTTTATAAAATTTCTTAGATTTTATAAAATTTGAAAAATGAACAATTTATGGTTTATTATGTTTTTATTTTATAACTTGTATATTTAAGTTTTAACGATAATAAACTCTTGTTCTTTTTTTTAGTAATTTTGTTTGGAAAATTTTTATTTCTTCAAAATTTGTTCTACAAGTTTTGTTTGGGTAAAACTTTGTAGCCAATTATAAAATGTAATATGTTGGTTGATTGTATGATGTATTTCAACGCAGTATGATTTTGCTAAAATAATTTGTTTTTTTCTCTTATAAAAACTTACAGTCTGTGAGAAGGAAGGAGGTTGGAATAAAATATAAAAATAATTAGTTTAAAGTTTAAATAAAATATAAAACAAGTCATAATGGTGGGTGTGTATTGGAATTTTTCTGGAATATAGTGGAAACTCATATAAAAAAATAATAATAATTAGTGGTAATTAAAAGAAATAATAATGGAAAATATTAGTGAAATAAATATGTATTTTATTGTAAAAATGCATTATGATAAGAATTCTCAATGTTTTTTTTTAACAACAAGAATGTGTGTAATTAGTTTCTGGATGGCCATTTTTCATTTTCAAAGGGCTTAAAAAGTAAACAAAATATTTTCCAAGGTTTCTAAACATTTCAATGATATAGAAAAACAAGTTTATAAAAACAAAACATTAATTTGTAATAGTAAATCTTGTAGTCAGTCGTCTTGCTTTGTATTTTATAAAATTAATTTAATTTATTTTAAGAAAACATTAAAAACTATGGCAGTTATCTTGTTATATTTAGTAAACAAACGGCTAATATAAACAATTTTTTTAAATGTTGACAACTACCAATTTAGCCAACTACATCTTTAATTAGAATATGGTAATCTTTTCAGTTTTTAGAATAATTTACTTTTTATTGCCATATTAAAAGCATAAAATGTATTAGAAATAATTCTCTATCTTCGAGATTTATTAATTGATTAATTGATAGACAAAAAAATAAAAATACCAATGAGAACAGTAGCATTTTCGATGAAAAAAAAAATTAAAAATATGTAATAAAAATACATAACGTGTGTAATAATTTACAAAACTAAACATTATTGAAACAAAAAATAACTGCAGCTGTTGTGGAGAAGGTATTGTCAAGTAATTAATAAAACATACAAAAATTAAATTATTATCTTGACAAACTAGCAGACATATTGTTTAGATAATAAATGTTTGTATTGATTTATTATTTATAACCTACTTGAGAAAATACAAATATAACACATAAAATGTTCTGAAGAAAGTTTTTCCTAAAACTTCGATCTAAAAAACTCAATTACAATGAGGAAAATCGTTGAACTAAAAACTGACGAACAAACTTTATAAAAACAAACAAAACTTAAATTTATGTTGTTGGTAAACAAAGACAATAACGAGATATTTAGCACGTAAGCAGCAATAACAACATAAACAAGAAAATGTGAAACAAAACATAAACAACATAAAACAAAGAAAAACAACAAAAACTCATTATAGCACCCTAGTTATTAACAAAGAAGAGGGAGAAATCCATAAAATGAGAAAAATTTACAACATACATACACAGAAATAATAAATGATATAAAAATGGCTGGGTTGCAATGGACGTCAGTCAGCAATCTCTAAACAAGTTGCATCCATAACAAAATACTAAAGGCGTTGATTGTAATTTGAATTAAAAAAAGCGCATAAAAATCCATTACAAAAGAGAAGAAAACATTTTATAAAGTTTTTATTATTATTTCTAATTTTACAGTGTAATAAGAGTATCTACTGTTGATAAAACACTTTTAAGTGTATACAAACATAGTATGTATGTATATAGTCTAACACAAGTTGTAACCATTTATTTCATTTCATGAAGTATAATATAATAGAGTATAATTTAGGTCCCAACACAATAATTACATTTATTAATGGGAAATCGTATTAAAATGAAATCATAAATTGAAAAATACACAAGCAAAAAAAAGTTATAAAAAATCTAGGGACCTAAACAAAATAATATTGTTATTAACTTTAAATAAAACGTAGTCTTAATTATTTGTTTCTATTGAAATAATGAAATAAAGCCATGTTGAAACTTTTGATATAGATAGAAATTCTTTACAAATGTTTAGAATTTAACTATTTCTTGTCACAATTTCGAGCTACTTTGAAATTATTTATATTTTATATAAATAATAAATGACATTGTTTCATTGTTATTTGTGTATTCAATATAAACGTCTCGGTAAATTTTTGATTATGTTGTCAAAAAACGAAACTTCCTTGGTTAATTTTTTATTTTGTTTATTACCTTACCTTCTAAAAAATATAATTAAGGTTTTTAACAAAATTATATTCAACAAACGTAAAGTTAGTTAACTCTGAAGTTTAATAAATAATATAAAGTTCAATAACAAAAGCATACAGTGTTATTGACATTAAAATTTAATGCATTAAATAAATAAAATTTATACAAAACAAATGTTGTAAAATAAAATAAAAACAAATTAGGAGAGCGAAAATAAAACCCACTGAGTTCAAAGAACTTAAACAGCGAGGTTAAAATTTAATTAAACAGTTAAAGAATTTTAAATACATTTAAATATACATACATACAATGTATATAAAATCAAATCAAGGAAGTTAGATTATATTTTAAATTAAAATATAATACGTAACATAACTATGTATTTTGAAACACAGAAACAACAATTTAAAATTACGTATTAATTTTGATCAATATTTTTTCAATTTCAAAAGTATTTCAATACTTACTAGTAGCAAAAACAAAACGTTTAAAACATTTACTATACAATTTAAATTCATTTGTCATATTCTTTTATCAGAATCTTGTTTAAAACTGAAGAAAATTTAAGATTTTGAAAAAGATATCCTATTCATTACACTAATCATTCTCTTCATAATGAAATGTCTACAGTTTAGTCATGTAAAATGACACATTTTTATTTATTTCATTGCTTTTTTTAAAGCCTAGTCACTGGTTTACATAAAAACAATAATGTTTATTTCCGTTTTAGTCATTTATTAATTTAAAAAAGTAAAATAGATGTGATAAAACCCCATCATAATTTTATTTTAAAAACAAAAACCCAAACCGAATCTAAGAGAAGGTCACACATCCACAAAATGTGTTTAAAATTTACTATTATTCAGTATCTTCTTGTTTGTGTTTACTTTGTTGTTTGTTATCAATATGAATATGAAGGTACATATGTATATACATATGCATGTACATATATACATAATAATAAAATTCTAAAATTTAGTTTTTAAATTAAGCACCGAAATTAAATTTTTGTTTTCTATTAAAATGAAAAAAAACTACAAAAATCTCTATTTAACATTATTTTATCAGAGTGTACTTAAATTTGGAGAGAAAAAAATCTAATATGCAAAAATAGCAACAAACAAAACAAATAACGGCCTATAACATAAACTAAAAACTTACAACAAAACAAAGAAGATTTTTAAAGTACAAAGCATAAAACAAACACACACACACATATTTCATTTATGTAAATGGATGTGTGTAGGTTTATGAGTTTCAACATATGAAAAAAAGCTCAACAATGGCGATCTATACATAAAAAAGTGTACAAAACATTAAGTTGTTACCCCTGTAATTCCAGTTTGCAAAAACAAGAAACTCTCTACCTTGCCCTCTCTTTATCGTTCTTTAGTCTATTTATTACATTTATTTAATTTTGATTGGCTGGGTTTTTGTTGATAACACACTAAATAAATAGTAAAGTAAAAAATTTGTATGTATGTATATGTAGGTATTTGGAATAGAACATTGTATGTAGTATAAAATATTTATACAAACGCGAATATATTTTTTTATTGCCAGATCTTTTTAACGTGAATACGCTACAATTGGGAATTGTGAGTAGAAAACATTTAGAATTGTTCATCATAAACAATTTGGGTACCCAAAATGAAAAAGATCTTTAAAAATTCCCAACAAATTCATACATTTTTGACATATAAAATCCAAGAAGCCTTTGTTTTGCATTGTGTTTAAAAATGTAAGCCAATAATTGGAATAAACCTATACTAAGTTGTCATTACTGAGTAACATATATTCCGCATTCTAAGTAAATTGAGTGATACGTTTACGAGTACTTTTGCAAATTCATTTGTAGTATACACCTTATACACCGACATAGCTTGATTTTATACATACATACATATGTACATACATATTTCATTTACTTTTTCTTATTTTTCTTTGGCATAATGATTATGCGAAATTTTTATCACAATATTGTTTTTGTATTAAATGAATTTTGTTTGTTTGTTTTTTTTTTAAATATTTAGTTTAAATAAATTAAAATGAAAAATAAAAACAATATCTAGTGTTTCCCAATGTTTCCCAAAACACGCAAAAAATATGTTAGACTATAAAACTATAAATAACTGTAATAACAAAAATTTTTGTTTTTAATAATTTTCAAAAAATTTAATATTAAAAAGAAGTTTAAGCAGTTGTTTACTTAACCCTGCATGGTTACTGTTCGTCGAATCGACGAAGCTAATTTACTCTCTATCATATAACTCATAAAAAAGAGTCAAATTCGTATCGAATTTTAAGATAGAAAAAAAAGTTTTGTGTTACATTATATTTTTTTTTTTTGTTGTTCCTTAAATAAAATTCTTAAATAAAAATATGTTTGTTTATTTTTAACTTTAAAAACTGTTCCGCTAAAATTATTTTTAGAAATTGTTCGTCGATTCAACGAAGAGTAACCTTAATGTACAAAAATGAAGAGAAACCATCTAGGGTTAAAAGCCCCCAATATTAATAAACATTATAGTAAAATTTAACAAAAATTACAAAATAAAAAATCTATTAATCTAAACTATTTGGTTAGAAATTAAGCAGAGTTTAATTCTTTAAATAACAAGATTTATTTGATTCGGATATTATTCGAAAATGAATCTGAAGATAGGTATTTGCCTCAATTCGGGCGGGAGGGAGCTTTGTTAAAAACCGTTTTTCATTATTTTAGGCGTTTTAACCATAAATAAATTAATATGCAGTAAACAATTATGTACATAGATTTTGTTTATCAAATTTTATTGTTTGTGTTTTTTTGCTATTTAAATTATCTTGCAAGTGTGCGTGTGTGTGCAACTTAAAACTAATTTTAAAAAAAGTTTCTCTTTTTTTAGCCATAATTGTAAAACAAACCAAACAACAAATTTTTGTCAATCTATGTATGTATGTTATCTCTTGCACATTTTGTCAATTGTATTAAACAAATAAATATTTTAATAAATACAAATTTACTATTTTTAAATAAATACATAAAGCTATTGCAGGTTTATGTACAAATTTCAAAATTGTAAAACAAATAAAAAATAATTGAGGTTATGGCTAAATTATAGGAAATTAATTTTTTGTTTTGGACTTTAAGTTTTAAGTTTAGGTTTGAAAGAGAAAATATTTTTAAGAAAACAAAGACAACAATTTGCTGTAGCCTAGTCATAAATATTTATTTTTTCTCTTTAAAAAATCCAAACTAAAAATGAAAGTGGCGGTTTTTACACTGAATTTTCTTTTAAACTAATAACATCTAATTTATGGTTTTCGTTGGTTGATGTTAGTTGAACCTGTAATGAATAAAATTAACGAATGTTAGTTGCACTATTGCAAAGCAATTAAATTTAATAGCTTAATAGCTTAGCTGAAGTAATTGTTACACAAGTTTTGTAAAACTAATAAACTGTGTATCAACTTAAAGTAGATTTATATTTTGCCTGAAACTTTTGTGTGTTTTTAAATTTATGAATTTAAACTTGAAATTTTAAATTGTTTATTTGTTACAATTTAAATTCACTTGAAAAAAGCAAAACACTGAAAACTTAAAATCAAAATCATTAATCATGAATAATTGTTTTTTGCTGGCTGGTATAATTTAAGATTGTAGTTAGATAATACACAACCAAGACGTCACACTATGACAATGATGATCATCAACGTATTGGTTGGTTAAATTTTGTCGAGCCAATTTGTATATATAGTACATATGTATGTATTTTAGAAAAGAAAATACCTATAAGAATTTATTAGTAAATAATATTCTTACACATTCCTGAAGGTCAATAGCTCGACCGTGTTTTATCGAGATTGAAAAATAAATATTGCATAATATTGAATAATCAACAATACTCGTACGCTTTAAAAAGTACAAAGGAAAAACTGTTACCAATAAACTTCTTATCACATGATTACGTCATGAAGATTAATAATGACGTATGAGTATATGATTGTTAATAAACAAAAATATTTTTTGTTAAATTTTATAAGAACAAAGAACTAGTTAACATTTCATAACATGTATTAATTTTGGTTATGAGTAATATTAAATATTTTACAAAACTTCTTTCTATAAGTGATCTTCAGTGATTTAATAAACACAAAAAACACAACACAAAAAATTAATTAAATAAAAATGAAACTGTCATACAAAATACTATTAAATTTAACCTTGATAATTTAAGAAAAACAAGAATCCAAAATAGAATCCAGCAGGTAAATTACACACAATTTATTCGATTAAAACCCCAAGTAACAGTGAAACAACCCTGCTGTAAAGGTTCATAATAAAACAACAAATAAAATTTCTTTGAAGCGAATATTTGTTTAAGGAAATGGGGTGATCATAAGTCATGTGTAAGAAATTTATAGAAAAAGAAAAGAATAGAAAAAATACAAGCTACTCTATATTAAAATCAGCCAGTAGATATCAGTTATCAAAGTCAATTGATTGAAAAGAAAGAAAAAAAAGAAAATATAGACAGGCGTCGTTGAAAAAGGAAGGGACGCATGCCAAGTGTGATGTTGTGTAACTGGTGGCAAGTAAAAAGTAAAATAATATTAAAGTTAGATAAAAGCAGCTGTTGTGCATTTTCAAAATATCAATGAAAAAAGGCATCGAAAGTACAACATTTGTTTACAAATGTTTTAAACAGATTGTAAATCAAACAAATTTAGAAAGTCGAGTTTTGTTCAAAAGGGATTTCTTGAAATTATTGCTTTTTGTTTATACTAGTATGTAATTTTCACTGAAATTATTTTAGACTTGTTTATTAATTCCTTTACTAAGCAACGTTAGATGTTTGATATTAAACAAACAAGCATCTATCTAAATATAAATTTTATCAAGTTCATTGACTTTGTAGCAAAGACTACTAAAATACAGAGAACATTTTTTTGTTTGTCTTATTTTAAAATATGTTTGTTCTCTCTATAATTGCAATTAAATTATATATATTTGTTTAATCAATGAAAATTACTAAAATATGTATAAGAGTGTTAATTTTTGCATTGTGATAGTATACGACGACAAAGCGTTACAGTAGTACATTATATAGTTAAATATCATGTGAATTAATTTTAACGCTTGATAATGGCGTATAATAAGACAACGATCGAATAAAAAAAATACAAACAAGTCCAAACTATAAATAGTATCAAATAATTTTTAAATTGACTATTGGACTAGAAAAACAAAGGAAATTTTTTAAAGAATTGGGCTTTAAAGACATTGACATTTTGCAGTAAAAATTTGAACATATGCGAACATTCAGACAAAAAGGGTTTTAAATTGACCATTGGACTAGAAAAACAAAGGAAATTTTTTAAAGACTTGGGCATTAAAAAGACATTGATATTTTGCAGTAAAAAATGTAACATATACGAACACGAAAAAAGGGTTTTAAATTACAAATAAATTTAATAAAGCCAGCTGTTGACATAGGAGTATTATATAGTACATACTCGTGTATATTGTAAGTTAGATAAAACCAGGTGCTTTTTTAAATTTTATTAATTTAAACATTAGTATAGTGAGTTTTTCATTGATTCTATTGTATCCAACTGAATTTTATGGAACGAGTGATTTTACAATTGTTCTCGAGTTGACGAGATTTCAGCTTCATTTATTTATAAATAAAATATATGTATGTACATATGTATATATGTACATATGTAGATATATTATAAACAATAAACTGGTTATCGTTGTGTTGACATTGATTTACAAAATAACTCATATTCCTGGCTATAGAGAGAAGCAAAAAGCAGTCAATAAAAAATATAATGAGGGTTGAAAAATTGTTTCAGCTTATAAACGTCATTTGTTAAAGGGTGTTGAATGGCTACGAACAATGTCATATCATACATATTACAAATACGGTAAATTTCCAGTTACAACCGCAAATGTTAGAATAAATCTGAGAGGGTTGCAATAATAAAATTTATTAATACCTACATAAATATTATTAGCTTGGAGACAAAACACAAAGGTGCTAAAAATAAATTTTAAATATGTACAACCTATCAAAAAGCAATAGGGGGTATTCAAGAAAATCAGGCAGAGTTTCATTTTTGATGTTCACTGATGCACCGCTTGTTAAACATAATTATTATTGAGGTTACAAAGATAAAGCTCTGTAAAAAATGCAGAATTGTGTTTCTTAATAAAAATAAGAATAATATTAAAATCTCTATAAAACAGGAAATAGCAAAAATTGTAAACAATACAGAACAACAATGTAATGAAAATAAATAGAACATATAATTGACCGAAATTAGCCCGTATGGATAATATACAAACAATAATAGAAATCTGTAATTGGTCATAAAAAATACCTAATAAAACAAAAATCATTGATTTTTAAGGCGGAAAAGAGAAACTAAAATAAAAGAAAACTAGGGGAACTAGTAATTAAATTTTTAATTTAAACTAAATTAAAAAATATTTTTTACATTACAAAATTTTATACAATAGACAAATTTGAGAATTAAGTTGATCCTCATCAAATATGATATACCTAGGTACAGCGGGGACAATTATAAAGTCCAACAATTAATAACACATGCATTACATTAATTTAAAATAGTATGAATCAAATTACATATTTAGGGAATTCACATGGGGGCTTTGAGTCATAAGTCGTAGTCATATTTGAAAAAATTGTACATATGTGAGTAGCATTTTGTATTTTCTAATACAGAGCAAAAAAATAAATATGTACTATATTAAAAAATGCCGACAAGAAGCGAAAAAGACAAAATTTTTACGGTTTTGTGTGAAAAGTTCGCATCCGACATACAATGGTTGAAACAAGTAAGAATATTTGTTTGTTTTTATTTTTTAAATAAAAAAGTTTTATTTATAGGCGATGAAGAAGAGGAAGGCGATATTTATGAAAATTTTAGGATAAACATGATCTGCTTGATATTGAATCGAAGAAGTGTTCATCTGAGAGTGCCAAAATCTTCCCTCTGTCAGCAAAAGGTGTTGAGAAACTACGACAGCAATAGATATATGTACATAACTAAATGGTTCGCGTACGCCCAGAAGAATTAAAGATGTTTTCTTTTTCTAAATTCTTACACATGAACAAATCTCCACATCAAGATTGTCCATTAAAAACAGCTCAACAAGATCATTTTCTTCGGCAACATACCACTTGTGGGATTTTTTTCTAACCCGCTTTGACTTTATCTGTAACAGCAGTTAATTAAAGTTTTTCAAAAACTTACCGAAATAGATTCTTTTACTTCCATTTTATAAATTTGTATAACTTCCCTGCTTTTTTAGTAGGTATTTTTTACTAATTAAATTAATATTAATTGTTTAGAAGTTTGCAAAATTATTTCAAAACAAAGATATAAAAAAAAAATACAAAACAAAAAACAGCTGACACTGAACATACTACATAGTACACATGAAAAACAGACAACCTCAGTTTGTATTGTCCTAAAATATTTAAACATGAAAAATACCAACAACATATTTACAACTGTGGTAAAGTTTTAGCGATAAATAAAAGTACACCATGTGAATTCCCTAATTATATATTTATAAGATAAAGTAGGTTCGAATTACTACTATAAATATAAGCACAAATACAAACATACATAGTATGTATATAGCAAAATGTTAATAAATAAAAACAACTACAACTGTATGTTTTGTTGTCAAATTGTCCAAATTGTTGGTAATTTCATAACAATTTAGACAATTTGACAACAAAACTGACATAGTGAAAACCAAGCATAAGACTGGTATGTAAACAGCAAATATTGGTTGGTGGGAATGTTAAAAATAAAAAAGTTACGGCATTAAAATGTTAAAGCAGAAAAATAAGGTTTTTCTTTACAAACGTCAAACAGAAAGAAAAACATAAAAGGGAAATATAAATGTTAGTAAAGCTCTAAGAGGGACTTTAGAATCTAAAGTTTAGATGATGCAATTAATTGCATGCAATTTTTTCCATTCTCTTTTAAAATTGCTACGTACAATGTTGTGCACTTATACGATGCAATTTTACGTGCAACAAATCATGAAATTTTTTGACGTTTAATTACACATTCCTCTTTAGTTTTTCATTCGCAACAAAGAAAACAAAATTTTAAAATATATATAAATATAATATACAAAAAATATATGTACATATGTATGTATTTATATAAAATAATATACATACATATACATAAATACAATATACAAAAATTTTAAAAAAATATAAAAAATGGAAGATTTTAATACAGAAGAAGTAATTGAAAATGTTCTTGCGCATTAATTTTTATAACGCACACTTCAAAGTCAGAATAAGAATAAAACAAAATAAGTAAAACACAAACGATGGTAAAAGGAAATGTCAAAAAATTGCATGACAAACGAAGTCGTGCAACTTTTTCTACCCCTCTTGCTTCTCTCCATCGATCGCACACAAACATCAATTGTATGCAAATAATTGCATGCAAAATTGCATCGTCTAAAGGGCTTCTAAATTAAAATTAACGGTTTAAAAAAAATTCCAAGAAAAATAAACAAAAGAACACAACAAAAACAAATGCTCATGATGTTTGGTTCCTATTAGTACAAAGTCGTTTGGTTGTTAATAAAAATAAAGAATACAGAAATTCCAATTTGAAATTATTGGAATGTATTTTGCCAAAAAAAAAATAAGACACCTACACTTGTGTGTTTTACAACCCTAAATATTGTCAACAGCAAAAATTTTAAGGTTATGGTGGAAGGTTACACCACAACAAAGTACCTACATATGTACATATATACCAGCGTTGACAACTTTGAAATTTATAAACGCACCAAACCATTTACAAAAGAATTTAAGAATTTCGTTTTTGTTTCAAATATTTATTGAATTAATTTTAAATTTTTTAATAACATAAATTCTATAAAAAAAACTTTTTATCAACGATTATTAGTAAAAGTAATAATAGTAAAAGCCTTTTTTTAATGAGCTAATAAAGATAAAATAAGCATTTAACCACTCAAAATTTAACTCACAATATGATATTCGGAACTAAAGTACTAATTGGTAATAAAGCTAATTGCAGTACATATTTGGTACTTTTTTATATATTATTGTTTTCTAGTTGATTTTTTTCCAATAAAATTTGTTAGGATTTCACTAACCTTGGTGTTCGTCTATAGTTCAGTAGACCGAACCATTAGGTTATAACGGGTTTTGCAATAGCTACTTGACAACTCTGAATTTAAATTGTGAACGCACTATTTCACTGATCATCTAATTGTTGCTTTCTTTTTTTTCAGTAAACTTAACATTTTCGTTATGGTAAAGTACACGAAGGAACAACGTTTGGAAATTATAAAAATGTACTACCGAAATTCGGAGTCGGTGACCGCAACTTTAAGAGCGTTAACTCCAATTTTCGGTCGTAATTCTCGCCCTAGTAGACAAGCAATAACAAGTTTAGTGCAAAAATTTGAGTCTACATATTCATTGTGTGATGCTGTCGTGCCAGTGAGACAACGGCCTGGTCGAAGTTCCGAAAATATCGCTGCCGTTCAGACGTCCGTAGCAAACGATTCAAATCAGTCGATTCCGCGGCGTTCTCAAGAACTGGGCATCCCCAAGACCACTTTATGGCGAATTTTGCGTAAGGATCTGGGTTTACACCCATACAAGATTAAGCTGACTCAAGAATTGAAGCCGATGGACCATTTGAGTCGACGTACGTTCTCCGATTGGGCTCTGGAGAAGATGCACCAAGATGATGAATTTCATCGCAAAATCATCTTCAGTGACGAAGCTCATTTTTGGCTCAATGGGTTCGTCAATAAGCAAAATATGCGTTATTGGTCTGCTGAAAATCCACATGTGCTTCACGAATCACCACTTCATCCACAAAAAATTACTGATTGGTGCGCTTTGCATGCCGGCGGCGTCATTGGGCCATATTTTTTCGTCGACAATAACGATCGTCACGTTACTGTGAATGGCGATCGTTATCGCGCAATGATTAGCGATTATTTTTGGCCCGAATTGGAACACATGGACTTGGATGACATGTGGTTTCAACAAGACGGTGCCACAAGCCACACAGCACACGTTACAATCGATTTAAAAAAAGTTGTCAAGTCCTTATTGGAAAACCCGTTACAAGAATTTTTATTTACATGTTTAAAATGTTGATTTGATTTTCAAAGATTTTTGAAGAATTTGATTTCATTTATCATACATTCGTATTTAAAATACATTTTTTCATCGTATAGATTTCATGAGTTATGAATTATTAAAAAACTTCAATTAAAAATTAGTAAAAATAAAGATTTCATCACATTTTCGAAAAAATTAAAAAACACTCAAACAGGAGTATTTTATTGTAGAAAGATTTTTTCTCACACTGAAACAAAAGTTGTGTTGAATTTTCTTTGGTGCCACCAAAAATTAAACAGCGCACTAAAATTTTAAAAAAAGCACCGCGCACCAACTAAAGAATTTATCGCACCAAAAATTTAAAAAAGCACCAAAAATGGTGCGCAACGTACCAAGATGACAACGCTGATACATGCATATGTATGCATATGCATGTATGTATCTACTAGTATGTGCATACATCAGCTACACAATAAGTTTATTTGTTTATAACAAATACATTTTAAATAGCTTAATTTAAAGAAATGCATCACGAATGCGAATATAGAACTTTTCGACACACAAAAATCTATATTACATAATTCCAGAAAAATATTCTTTATAACAAAATAGTACTTAGGTACCTATAAAGAAAAAATACAAAAATTTTACTTATCCATATGTACCTACATACATACATATGTATATAAAAATTGTCTGACGCAATTCTACAAAACCTGTACTAAAATGTATTAGTAGTGGTAGATACAATATTAAAAGATGAGAGCCAACCAATCACTCTCCCCATAATAAAATGTAAATGGGCCTCCCTTTTTGTTATAATATTAAAAAAACACAAAGAAAAACAGCTAATAAATAGAAATCATCTGTTTTTTATAAACTTTTATAAGCAAAGTAGTAATAATAATATTTACTTATTAATAATATTTGATAAAAAGAAATATATTTCTAATGGATTGGGGTACGTAAATAATATTATATGTAGGTAGGTACCACAATATTATTTTTTCTTGTGTATTTCTTTTTATATGTATGAAATCGTATGTATTGTTAAAGTTTAATTATACTTATAGTAGGTATGTGTGTGTATATATTATTGTTTTTGTAATTACAAAGAAGCAAAAAATAAATTTGCCCTCTCTCAAGAAAAATTTTATGGGAAATGAAACAAAAAAAAATCGAAAATAAATTAGAAACACAAAGAAAGAAAACGTCTATTTTGATAGATTCGCAACAAAGTTGCCATATTCAATTGCTTTTTTTTGCAGTATTCATAAAGAAATAAAACTTATTGGAAAATTTTAATTTAACTAATTTTGAAGCCAATTAGGAAACAGTTTTATCAATTTAATGATTAAAAGTTTTTTTTGTACACCTGAAACAAATCATACCAAAAACGTTTCATTTTTCTTAGGCCAACTTAAGATATTTGCTTTAAAAATGTATGATGAAATCTGGACTCATACAAATGCAATATACGAGAAAATCAAAAAAATGGCAATACATAACACATATTCACAAAGTGTATAACTTCTTGTCAATGCCTATAATATTTTAGTTAATTCCATATTTTAGTTGCCAGAAATAATACCTATAATGGATTCAGGCTTAAAATGTTAAATTCGTAAAATTTCAATTTTGCAATCTTGCATCCTTCAGTATTAAAATCTATTTAATTAAATCTTAATTAATATATAAATTTTTTATAAAATTATGTCACTAACAATATTTAACATATATTAATTTAATAAATAATTTTAAATTTTTAAACAAAGAAATTTGTACAAAAAATCTTTAACAAAAATTGTTTTGGAAACAACTTGGAATTGAAACTAGTACTTTGACTCACACTAGTGTCAAATTAAAAAAAAACTTACTACTACAACACTTTAGAAAAATACATACAAAAAGTCTTTGTTTAAAATTCAATTACTAGAAAACTTTTTTCAAGATTAGAAATAATAAGAAAAAGTTGTACAAAATAAAAATTTAAATAAAATTCTTACATTTTGACAGCCATTTTTAATGCGCAGGAATGTGTAATATTTTGTTTTTTGTTGAGGGTGTTTGATATTATTGCACTAATGTGTATTTAACTTTAATTTTGTTTTTTTGATCATTAATAATCAAAAACCGAACCGTTGCTTGTTGAGGGGATATATTATGAGATTTATGATTTTTTAAGTGTTTATATGAGTACAAAGTGTCTTATTAGTCTATATGATTTTTGTTTAACTAATTTGTACTTTCTTAAATAGATTTTTTTTTGTATGTAAAAAAATTTTATTTAATTTAAAAATTATTTTAATTAAATTATTATCACAAAAAGTTACGAAAATGCAACGATTTTATATTCTTTCCTTTAATTTTATTATACAAAGCTTTTCAATTAATCATACGATTGAAATTGAAACAAAATTTTTTTAAAAAAATTTGTTTCAAATAGTCATGATTTTGGTTTTATATGTTCCTCCTTGGCAAAGTAAAATCGATTTTTAGGCTTCGAGAAATTAAAACATTTGTGAAGTGTTTGTTTCGTTTTGGGGGGAGTTAAAAAAGTTTAAACTATTTTTTACAGTTGATTTTGACAAAAATCATAATTTACACACACGTAAACATCACACATAAAAGAAAAACAGAATATTTTCTTTTATATTTTAAAAGTAAATTGTATTTGTATATATATGCTATTGTTGTTGTAGTTTTTTTTTTACTTTATTTTCATGTATCCAATATTGTTACTTCCCAAACACACGATGTTTTCTCAAATGTTGTTAAACTGATACTAAAGCTTAGTTCCAGTTCAGTGTATAAATTGAATGTTGTGTTGTGCTACACACAAACGCGCATACACAAAATATATAAAATTTTATGTTTTCATTTCTGTTTTCTGTTTCTCCTTCAACTACATTGATATGACCATGAAGATAGGAACGAATTGGTATTTAAATGAAACTTTTTACACTACAGTACATACAGACCTATTTACAGCTGTGTTGTTGTGATTACTTAAACAGAACAAAACAAAAAGTGAAAATCTTATTTCAAAAATTTCTAAAAAAATGGCAACGAAACAAATATGGCTTCCCGTTATGTGGGATGGGAAATAAAATGTGTAAATTTAAAGCTGCCAGAATTGAAAATTTGGCGTCAACGCGTTTTAACGTTTTAAGCGTCAAGTATTTCAAGTTGCATGCGAAGATTTTTCGCGTCAATCATTTGTGTTTTATATACATATACATATGTATGTAATGTATGTACTTTCGGAGGTGATGCCGTAAGCCCAGCTAATTTTGTTTTTATATGAAGTTTTTTTTTGTTAATTTCATATAAAAAATGTTTTTTTCAATTGTCATTTTTTAAGTGACATTACCTTTAAAATTAATTTGCTTTGCAATTGTCAATGTCAGCTGTTCGCCGCTTGCGACGCATTCAAAAGTAGAAAGTTAACGAACTTTCGCGTTTCAAGCGTCAACGCGTCCTACGCTTTTGAGTGTGTAACTTAAAACATACAACTACATTGATTCTACTTTTTTGACAGCGTAAACGCGTAGACGCTTGCTGTGGTCCTCCAGCTTAATTGTACAAAAACAATTTCGTTCTTTAACAAGTAATCCCCAAAAGCGAGTAAAGAAAATTCGTATTTTTGGTTGTTTGTGTTGTATTTTAGTTACATACTCATATAATTATACAAATTTGTTATTCATTTTCACTTTCGTAAAACTGACGGTAATAATAATACATATGTATGTAATTTCCAAATTGTACCAAATGTGTAATTGGTGTAATTTTCTGATTTAAATTGTACTAGTGCAAATGCAGAAACTTTGCCAACTAAAGTATGTGTTAAGGTGTGTTCACATTATGTGTATTTGTCATGTGGACTGTCACTTTTTCGCATGTCGAATTTGTACATATAGTCTGAACACCTTCAAACAATATCATGTGTTATTTCTATGTGTGCAATACACATGACATTTTTTATTTAGAACGAGTTCTATTTTCAAGTGACAAACCATCTGACATCAGCTGTTTTTTATAACAAAAATTTTGTGGCGGCAAAAATTAATTAAAATTTTAATAAATATAATTTATAAATAGTAAAACAAAAATACAAAAAAAAACTATACAAATTTATTATTGAAAATGGAGGGAACAATTGAAAAGTAGTTAACAAAAGTAAGTACATATATATTTTTTATTGTAATTTTTATAGTTATTTTTATGTTGTTAAAGTATGACTGGTGCAAAGAAGCGGTTCTACAGTTGATCGAAATGTGGCAAGAGAAGGAATACTTGTATAACCCGCGAAATAAGTTTTACCATATCAGCTGTTTTAAGATTTTTTTTATAGGTTATGTCTAATGTAATTGACATACCAACATTTGAACATGTAAATTATAAACCGTATGTGAAACTCAATTTTTGACACACACATGAAAACACATGTGGATAGAAAAGTGACATTCCACATGACAAATACACATAATGTGAACACAGCTTTATTTATACCTTAGTATGTTCCGTTCCAACTGTTCCAATTGGTGTTTATTTAGTACACCAATGTGTCAAAACAACAATGACAGTAGCTTGTTTTGTTTGTGTGTGTTTATCTACATACAAACATATGGGAGAAACTGCAAAATGAAAATGTTTAAAAGACTGTAATGTAATGCATGTAAACAGAAACAAAATTGTAATGATTGTTTATTTTCCAGGGAGTAGGGGAGATCAAAAAGAGGATAATAAAAACTTTAATTTTTAAAGTTACGTTTTATAGGTACATATTAGGTTTAATACTAAAAATGACAGATTGTCAAAAATGGAATTTAAAATCAAAGTTAAATACATATGTATGTATTTTGCCCGTTATTTCTTGTACTAAAAACTGACCGAAAAAGAATTGCGTCATCAAGGAACGAAAATCATGGTAAGACAATTGATATATCCAGGTGCTTGAGTTTAGAGCTTTTAATACAGGGGCAGACTATCATTAACATAAACAATCAAGGTCAGAATCAACTCTGTAGTGCCGGTTTAATTGAATTATGTACATACTACTGTAATTTACCTTCCATTGTTTATCTTCAGCAAGTCAGAGATATTAACAAATAAGTATGTACATATGTACATACAAACGACTATTAAATTTAATTGCTAAAAATCAATAAAATTAAAATTCCTAACAATAACTAGCTTATTTAATATTGAAAATAATGATTTGAATATTATGTAAATTGTATTACAATCTATTAACCCACTTGGCGCAACCGTCCTTTTAAAAGCACATAAAAAATACGGGGGAATACCGGGTTTGTACGTGCATTTAAGTGCACATTTTTTTATATTGTCATTGTTTATTCTTTGTTGTGTGTCTTCTGAATCTAATAGCGTCAGTTGATAAAAGAAGTTTGTCGTGTTTGAATTGTATATTGAGTGTTTTCTGAAAGTGTTTTTTCTTAAATTGTGCACAATGGGAACAAACTGGTAATTAAATCATTTACATATATTTAGTTCTTGTTTTTGTTTAAAAAGTAATTAGAAAAACATCTTAGGTAAACAACAAATAAATGGAAACCGAGCTAAATGCTGTATTGTGGCGCCACAGTCCATTTTCCCACTGCGTCCTTTTAAAAGGACAGTGGCAAAATATACTACCTATCTAAGTTTCATTACATAATATTTTATGTGTTATTATGTAGTAAATAAAACCGGAAGGCATTGAAACTTAATGAAATTTTGGAAGATCTTGAGCAATGGAGTGATGATGACGTTTGTGGGGCCATTTACATCGCACCGCCTGATAACGCTAATGCAGTTATAACAGATGAAGACAGTGGCGATGAAGATAATATGTGCCTCAACAATTTGCCAGGCTGTCAGCTACGTGCAGAGGCAGAAATGAGGTACAAATATGTTCCTGAATGCGAGAGCGATGGTGATAGCGATGACAATATTGCATTATGGGATCTAAGCAAGCGCAAAAGGATTGCAGAGCCAAGGCCTAGTAATAAAAACAATTCAAGAACGTGGCAGCAAGTGGATATTGTTCCAAGCCTGCCACAATGGGAGGTATTTTCAGAATGCTCTCAAAATCCAGATCCAATGAAAATATTTTTAAAGTTATTTGATGATGTTATACATCCAAAGGAGCGCTTCTTGGCGTATCACACCCCAACTTAGAACATAAAGTTTATTATTTCTTTTTTATTTTATTAATTTTAATTATACAAGTTATTTTTTTAATATTGAATTGTTAATTTAGTTTTTTTTTTAATAAAAACAAAGTAGTATATTTAGCTACCGTCCTTTTAAAAGAACACCCGATTCCGGGAAAACTATAGCTTTTTAGAAAAAAATTTATAAAATAAAAAATGTTTAAATACCTATGATGATTTAAGTTTAGAAATAAAAATTTAAGTTTTCAAAAAAAAAAAATTCCGGCGCTATTTGGGTTAATATTAACGGTTTTCAAATGTTAAAAAATCTCAAAAATCTTTACAATTTTTAATTCAAATATGCATCTAACATCTAATAAATAATAAATAGGTACCTAAACGAAAGTCAAGGAAAATCATTAGATGCCCAAGTTCAAGTTTACTGAAGAAATTTTTATAAAAACATTATGTATTACCTAATATGTAGTAAAAATAAAGTATAAGTAGAAGACGGCATCGTCATGATCATTAGCGCAAGAAAAACGTAAATAGATATTTAAATCTGCTAAAAATATTTGAATTTACATACATATGTAGTATGTATGTATATGTAGCTAGACATGAATATACATTAGTATTTTACATATTAGTATAAAGATAAACAAATAGGTATGTATAGTTTAAAATATAATAACAAAAGTAGCAAATAATAAACAAAACAATAAATATTTAGGAAAACAAAAATTGTTTAAAAAATTAACAAAACGCAAAAATCAAGTTGTTTAGAAAGAGAACAAAAACAATATCAACAAGTTCTACATATACACAATAATAGCAATTAAATTAAATATTTTAGACTAACTGACCTTAACATCCATAATAAATAAATAAATTGTACATACATATGTATGTACATATATACACCTTCTTAGTACATATAACAAAATAAATTTAATTTTGTATGTGTTGACCACAACAAATCAACAGAAGAAGTACGTAAGAAATGAAACTTGAAATAATTACATTTTTATTTTAGTATGCAAAATTTAAAAATAATAAATTAAAAAACCAACTTGATTAAAATTGGTAACAAAGCGAAAATAAATCAGCTGACATCAACTAAAATCGTTGTTATGTTGTTGTTGTTGTTGTTGTTGTTGTAACAGCAGTAATTGCTGAGTTATTGTTATTATTGCTATTATTGGTCTTCTAGTTCTTTACGAATGCATACGAGACAAAGATCTCGTAAAAAGGACAGACCAAAATAACATAAATACATATAGGTATATGTACATATGTAGAAAACAGATGAATAAGAAACAGCCGTTTTAATTTAAATCTAGTGTTGCTGATGATATCGAAATAACAAAACATGTACAAAAACAGAGAAGAAAATGAGAAATAACCTGCAACAACTTCTTACGAAATAGGAACACTTTGTTATTTATAATTTTCATGATATTCTTATTGATTTTTTCCTTATATGGTGTTCAGACATGTATTTTTAATTGAGTCAATTATTGGTTAATTAAAAAGTGTTCACATATGCTCAATATTGCTAATTCAATTAGCGTTTGACAGCAGCTGACAAAAAACAATACAATTACAGTGCACTCGGGAAAACGTCAACGTTCGTTTACGTCAACATCCCAAAACGTTAACCCTTTTTTTTACATTACCTACTCTAAAATTTTATGAAATAAATAGAGAGAAGACTCTCTTCCAAGTGTTGGAAAGAAAAAAATAACAGATTTTTTTTAATATGTTAAACGTCAACACCCGCGGTTTTAATTAGTTGACGTATTTGGTTGTAATATTATAATTTTCAGCCTAAAAATATTCTTTATTAATTTAAAAGCGAATCAACTACCATTTTAGTTATTACTTATCATAGAGTTGTATTTTTAATTTTAACAACTACAATTAACAATTAACTCTTAATGAAGCAATTATCTTAATTAAAATTTTGTATGGGCGTTAATTAAAAAATTACAATTAAAAATGCATGTGTGAACACCATATTACTTTTTTATAGCAATAGTTATTAATATCGTCGACATTCCCACGACAGCCGGTTCTACGCACCGGAATGACCCGATATCACTCGGCCAAGGGCTGTCAACTCAGCAATTACTGCTGTTAGAACAACAACAACAACTATCGTCCATATAATTACACAAGCTACGTGAATCGATAGATTATTTCAATATATATGTACATATTCTATTAACCTATGAACTGAATGGAATAAAAGAAATCTAAAAAAACACGTAACAGAACCCGATGACGCATATCAATTTGATACAGGTTTTCTTGTATCTACAAAATGTATTGTAATTTTCTAAATTACTGTTTATAAAAAACAATGCCTAATATTGACAATATGTCTACCAGGTAATTCTAATTATATTATTATTTTATACACACAGTGAATTAAAAATCTATTTTCATACTTACATGGTAAAAAAATTGTTAATAAAAATTTTGTAAAATTGAATAACTCAAAAAAAGTTGTAACAATATTCATTTTTATTTAATTATTGTCACAAAAGCTTTTTTTAATTGAACTCAATTTTTGAGTATTTTGTTGTATTTTGTGTATTTTCTAATTGTTATTTATTTTAAATTGTTCCATATTTGAGGGATTTTGAAGATGACAATGATGAAAATATTTTTCGCATTTGAAATCGATTTTCAGCTTTTACTTATCCTCTCTCTAACTACACCTATTGATATCCATTGACTGGTTAAAAAGTTTAACTTTAACATTATTTTGTTCCCATAATTATAAAAATTATAACTGTAAAATAGTAAAAAAACAAGACGTGACTGCTGTGCATATACATATGTAAATATTTTTATATTAAAATTTATCTTGATATAAACACTTTTAAATATATGTATGTATGTACATTATTAAAGTGATTTTAGATGGGGATCTTATATGAGAGCTTTGACTAATTATGGAACAACCATTATAAACATAGATGTCATGGTATCTGTACATGTGAAAATCATTTTTCTTCACTTTTATGTGGATACCAAAAATTTTAAGAGACTTAAGGTACTGACACACTTGGCATATATAGATTTTCGGAAGTGGAGCTTATATGTGAGCTATGCCTAATAATGAACCAATCAACATAATATTTGGCTGAATGATTTGTGTATATAAAATATATTTGTATTAAAATCATATTTGGATACCAACATTTTTAAGAGTTATGCTCTTTAAAGTGAATTTCGGCAGTAGGCCTTATAAAGGAGTTATGGTCAATTATATATGTGCATATATATAAACCCTTTTTGTAGCATAATTTGTTTAGATACGTACATAAATAAATATTTATGACCGATAAACACCTATTTCGGGAGGAACTTCGTATGTATGTACTCTACGCACAATGTTTACATGGACAGACAGCAAGCCAGCCAGACGAACGGACGGACGTACATCGTTGAATCGACTCAGGAAGGGATTCTGAGACGATCAATGTACTTTAAAGTGGTTGTTGGACTAATGTTTTTGGGCACAACTCGGTTTTAGCGACATTGCTCTAAAAAATTTCATCAAATAGATCTAACGTAATAAAGGTAATACAAGGTGGCGCAAAAGTAATCCTCCTATCAGCAAATGCTATAAATTTTGCGATTGGCTCCTAATGTCAGTTCTGTTTTGAAAAGCACTAACAGAGCAGTGTAGCGTAACATTGTTTATTAACGTGTATTTCGCATGTGTTTACTACACAAATGTCAAAACAGAACTGACATTAGGGGCCAATCGCAAAATTTATAGCATTTTCTTATAGGAGGATTACTTTTGCGCCACCTTGTATGTATAAAGATTTTTTTTTTGAGTGGGAGGGTCTTAAGAATATATATAAGCCTATATATCGCAAACTACTGGGTGTCTGATAGTTCATAACACATCAAATTAAAGATATGGACTGACTACTGGTTAAATCCGAGAAATATTTTTTTGACCCGAATTTTTTTTAATATCTAAAAAATCTGAAGTCTATATAAGTGTTATTTTACTTTATTAATATAAGCCAAGACATATTAAGCTTTACTTTAAGGTATGATATGTGTCTGTAGGTTAGTTCTGTGTTATTAGCTTTAAGTTAAACTTGACTTAAGTTTTGTGTATTGTATATTATATTTTTATTATTTGATTATTTATACCAAAATTCTGTTCGTGATGTCCCGTTTTTTAGTATTTAACTAATTAATAATAAAAAATTAATATCCAATAATAAAAAACATCAAAGCTATTATTTAGAACGAGATCCCTGAAAAGTTAGAATAAAACTAACGAAACGTTAGCTAAATAAAATAAAAATCGAACAAGTTTTTTATTTACGTTTGGAAACACACATTTCACCAAATTAGCCTGAAGGAAACTCCTTAATAATTATTTAAAAAAATGTTTTTTTTTAATTATAATTTTCAAAATTTACATACTTTGAAAACAAATTTCATACTTTTAATACAAATGTAATTCATAAGCTGTGTTTAATATGTTAAAAACAGTGGGGTGGGGTTATCTCCACTCGAAAAGTAAATCATTCGAATTTGTATACTTTTTACATTGTATTTCGAAAGCTTTTGCTTTCGAATCGAAATACACAATAAACCCCCAGGATATTACTCTCTATAGTGTACAGTACACCGGTTTCGCATAATACAGAATTCCTGTATTGCCGGTCAATGGCCGTGCGTAAGGATTTTCTCCTCTATGTTATAGATTTCTTGTATTTTTTATGGTGAAATATAATACTCTTTCTTTAATATCTCCGGATCTATATTATCGACACGGTCATATTATATCTTAAAACTTAATTTCTTGACTTTTAATTTATATATGTATGTACTTACATATATGTACATAAAGATCTTTTAAAATTGTTTCATATATATAATCAAAAAATAATTTTCCCAAAATTGACCTATAGATGGTTCATACAAGTTGGTCGTGTTATAGGTATATTGTTCGAAAGGTCTATCGAAAGATCTATGTAGTGTATCATCTAAGATAATAGGCGTTACCGACTATGGTTGTGTAGGGTTTATTAAATTCAAAAAGGCAAAGAAAGCTTATTTGAAAATGATAAACTTTTGAGAGTGTTTGCCTCTTGTTTTGCTTCTAATGCTGGTTTTAGACGGTATGTATTTTGCAGTGTACTTGTCCGTTGTACGATACATATTTATGTAACTGCGAATGTTTGTCATAATTGGCAATTTAGAGGCAGTTTATAATTTTTGCGCTACACGTTCAATAAATATCGTATTGATGGATCACGAGCGTATGCTACATGTTCAATATTTATTGCGAAAACCAAAAGAAAACCTGTTTAGCTATTTTGCTTGCTTTTTCATTGAAGAAAAAAGTGGAAAGAAAAATTTGGAGCAAAAAGTGGTTGCAGGATCGGAAAAAATATACGCACTTAAGTTTAATGGACACAGTTAATATTATTTGTCACTTTTTACTGACTGAAAATGCTACACGTTCAATATTATCACGAGATCCACGATCTGGTTTTTAGTTTCATCTGACATAATCTATTATAGAACAAAATAGCTGTCTTTGTTATGATTATTTTCGCGGGAGTTTTGTGTACTTGCAAAATATAATTTGAAAAAAATGGATTAAGAATTTAAATAATTTTAACTTGCAGCATTATTGCAATAATAGCTTCTATAAAAAATTAAGCAATAATTAAAAGAAAATGTGTCATGTGAAGCCAAAAATTTTTGTATTTAAGTTAAATAAAAATTAATATAGGTATAAATACGTTTTTTAAATACATATTTTACATAATACAAATTTATTGTTTTGTTTAATTAAACAGCAACAACAACCATAAACAATTGACTTCAGTGCTGCCAGTACTTTTTTAGAGATTATCCCCAATTTTTGATTTGTCATCCCCAAAAATCTCCAAACTGATTTTTTTTTTATTCATATTTTTTGTGCAAAATTTTTTATTTTATTTAAAAAATAATAATAATAAATCATTTTTATCGATAGCTACATATATTAGTATTCAAAAGTAATTAGATTTGTAATTATAAATCTTGTAAAGAAAAAATTACACATAATTTAATATACAGAAGTATAAAAAATTATTTACCAGAGTTTAGCATTACATAAACTTCAGAATCAAAATCTTCTGATTCATCAGCCTTAGAAATTTTATTGTACATATTGCTTGTATTAAAAAGCTTTAGCATTTCAGCAGATGGATTAAATTTCTCAAAACAAATTTAATTATTTTTAAAGTATTAAGTTTATTCTGAGAAGTGCTTCCAATAATTCATATTGCATTTTGTTTTTGTTTGGTAGTATTCATTATTGAAAAAACGCGTTCAACGCAAGCGTTAGCCTTTAAAAATATACTCGTATATGTATATTTCAAACCTTTTGTCCAATCTTCGCGTTCCCAAGAAGCATTATGATTTTTGTTAATAAAATTAGTATTTGCAGCCATTTTAAACGGTAAAAAATAACTTTTTTTTAAATATTAACATACTTCTTTTTTATTAGAAACACATTTTTAGACTTGCCAGACGCACATTTTTTAGCCCCAAAATCATTCTTGTTACCATCATTTTTAAAAAAATAACCCCAAAAATCCTTTAAAATTGTGTTGTCATCTCCAACAACTCCCCGGATCAACAAGATGAAATTTTTATTCCACATCACGAAAAAAAAATCCTCAATTTGGAGATAAATCCCCTAAACAGATAACGCTGATTGACTTGCAAAACACCTGGTTGCAGGTGCTTTCAGATGAAAATAGAACATGTTCTAAGTCCCCTTTTACAGTTGAGAAATTGAAAGACAGACAGACGAAGTTTGTAGGCGATAGGAAGAGTTTGCGGTAGACCTCTACTGTACTGGACCAAGGCATATTTATTATAATCAATATACCGCACACTCTTCCTTTTCAATACATCGCCTACAAACAATACATACCGTCTAAAAGGAGCTTAAGAAAATATACTACTTGTTATAGCAACTCTATTGCTAAGGTGAAATAACATAAATACGCAATTTCTGCGTGGTGAAATTATATCGCATTCACTTATGTATATATATGTATATATATATGTATATATATATGTATATATATATGTATATATATATGTATATATATATGTATATATATATGTATATATATATGTATATATATATGTATATATATATGTATATATAAATGTATATACATACTTATATATACACAATAGTAAGTATACAATGTTGCACAAACTTCTGATAGAAATCTCCAGAATGAAGTGAAACTAACATATGCAATTAATAATTGTAACACAAACACTTCCTGCTTTAAAAAATTCACATGTAAATTAATTATAATTTACACTTTCATACGTCATTGAAATATTGATGAAAGAAAATGACTGACGTTTTAATATGTAAATGCGCATGGTGTTCGTTGTATTTCACCACTCAATTGGAAATTTTGCTTACTTTTTTGCCCATATTTATTTGGCCCCACTTTTTTAACATTTTCTATGGTTTTTATCGACTTATCGTAGTTGTATGACTTTTAAGGATTTAGGAACACTTACCCGGATGCTTCTGCAGTTAGAATCAGTTTTTTGCTTTTTTTTAATTTGAACGAGGACAAAAAAAGTTCTCAACACGAATTCAACAAGAATTGTGGCATGGAAAGTTTTTTCACGCAGTTGAAGAAAACAAACAGCAGCTTTGACAAACTTTTTACAGAGTTGCAAAAAAGTAGTATTTGTGTATAGATTAGAGCACGTGACAGATAAAATGTTAAAAAAGCGTGAAAAAAATATTGCTTTATTATAAAGAATCACTACTGAATGAACACTTTTAGAAATAAATTCAAATCGGAATCGGTTTCCTATTGTCACTTGTTACCAGTGGTAAAAAGACAAAGAAACGTTTTAAATATTCAAGATAAAAGTAAAATAATAAACTAGCATTCAAAAAAAAAAATTGTGAAGCTATGTGTCCACTATGGTCAGATATTACAACGTTGTCCGAAAAATGTGCAGAAAATGTCTAAAACCGTGTAAACTTAAAATTTTTGTCTTCCAACGTTGTAAGAGAAAGCATTTTCAGTACATTGGAAGAGAAAAATATTTTCAGACATCTAACAATCGTGTAAACGCACAATTCTGTCATTGTTTTAAGACAATTGACAAACACTTTTAATTGTCATATGTGCAAAGTTTATGCATCTGCCAATGTAGTGCTTGTGTTTTTTTTATAGTGTACAAAGTGTGCACAATATAAAAAAACACATACATACATATATATATACGACACAACAAAGAGAACTGTTACACAAGCAAGCACTACAACGAAAATAAGACTTGCTTAACTTCAGCACTACAAACGTTCACAGTTTTTAGCTCAGCAAAAGCATTAAAGAAAAATCCAAAAACTGTTTTAAGCAGCAGCAAATTTTTTAAAGTGAATTGCTGTGGCTGACTGTGTCAGCAAGTAAAATAAGGTGGCTAACTAATTTCCACTCACTTTTGTTTGTCCATTAAAAAAAATTATTTTCCACAAATTGTAAATTCTGTTTTTTTTTTTTCTGTTTGTTTCTTAACCCTTCTGCACTCCTTGGGTCAATTTGACCCAATTTTGTTTTTCAAACAAAAAATGTTTGCTTTTAATTATAAGATATGAATGTGAAACTTTATTTTATCCTCTACAGCGATGAAATTTATGCTTTTAAGACAAAATAATAAAATTAATAATTTTACTCCCCCCTCCACATCCCTAAATACGATTTACACACATATAGTATCCTTTGGGTCAATATGACCCAGAATGCGGTATTCCAATCAGCTTCATATTTATCTAAGGATAAAAGTGTGGAATGGAAGGAACAACCACCAAGTCATACAGGTAGGATACCAAAAAATCAAATTTTATCTAGTAAGCCTGGAATTACCAGAAGTGCCACATCTATGGTAACATTTATATCTGTCGTTTGATTTATTTATATCACCATATATAAAAAATATTGTTATTCAAATGACAAATAAAAAAGGGGTAGAAATATATGGAAATGATTTGAAAAATATTGATATAATTGAACTTGACGCATATCTTGGATTGCAAATTATGGCCGGAGTTTGTAAATCTCATGGAGAAAATTTGAATAGCTTGTGGAATGAAAAAAACGGAAGACCAATATTTCGAGCAACCATGAGTCTCAAGCGATTTGCGAGCATATCAAAATGCCTGAGATTTGACAGTTCTGAAGATAGAGAAGAAAGAAGACTTCGTGACAAACTAGCACCGATAAGAAACGTTTGGGATAAGTGGAGTAATCAGCTTAAAGTTTTTTACAATCCACATGAAAATGTTACTGCTGATGAACAATTAGTTCCATTTCGAGGCCGGTGCAGTTTTAGGCAGTATATTCCATCAAAGCCCGCCAGATATGGCATTAAAATATGGGCACTGTGTGATTCCACAAGTAAATATGCCTGGAGTATGGGAGTGTATACAGGCAGAGCAAGAAATACACAGCCAGAAAAAAATCAAGGTAAGGTTTTTTACTTTGCATTGATTTGTAATATTTACATATTTTATTTGTTATAATATAGGTGAAAGAGTGGTGCTAACATTATCAGACCCTCTTCCAAAGGGATGTATAATCACATGTGATAATTTTTTTACCACATACAATCTTGCCATTCAACTCCTTTGTAAGAATATTGCATTAGTTGGCACTGTCCGTAAAAATAAAACTTTTTTGCCTCCAAAAATTCTGGAAATGAACTCTTGCACTCTGAGTTTTTGTTCTCAAACGATATTACTATAACGTCTTATGTTCCAAAAACAAAATAAATATGGTCTCGTATTAAGTTCCCTTCATCATTCAGCCGATGTTAGAGACGATGAAAATAAAAAGCCGGAAATAATACATCATTACAACCAAACGAAAGCTGGTGTTGATGCGCTTGACCAACTAGTAGCAAATTACACATGTAAGCGCAGAACTAAGCGTTGGCCTGTTGCATTATTTTCAAATATGATTGATGTATCAGCTTATAACTCCTATGTCATATGGTCTGAAATGAATCCTGCCTGGAATTTCAACAAAAACTTCAAACGCAGGCTTTATTTAGTAGAACTTTCCGATCAGCTAGTAAATGAACATATTTTGCGAAGAAAGGTTTTGCCACATGGACCCTCAGCCAGAAATATTGTTAAAAATATTCAAGAACAAAATGATTCTACAAGTGCCTCGCAATTTTCTGGAGAAAAATGTACAAGTACATTATTATCGAGCACTTTACCAAATAAAAGACAGCGGTGTTTCTATTTTCAACATGGAAAAAATTCGAATAAGTATTCCAATAAATGTGATTCCTGTAAAAAGTTTATTTGCAAAGAGCATATGATCTTATTGTGTATAAATTGTCAAAGAAATTCTTAAACTTTTATACATTATTATTTTAAATATATATTATTTTTTAATTTTTTTTTTTTCAAAAAAAAAAAAGAAGAGACTGAATTTAAAATTTAATTTTATATATAACTTTTTTTCTTAGTAATTGCTCAGAAAGGGCTATTTTATTAGTTTATTTTTTTTTTATTATATTAAACAAATAAAACCACAAAACAAATAAATTTTCTACATAAAATAAAAAAAATTTGTTTAAATTTTCCTGTTGGGTCATATTGACCCAAAGGACCATATGAAGGGCACATATCCAAGGAATGCAGAAGGGTTAAAGACAACTGTCAAATCGAATCAAGTTTATTAGTCATGTAAACAGCATGATTCATAAACATGATTCAGAAGGCGAAGCAGGTGATTCAAGTCGTCGTGGAAACATAGTATAAGCTACAAAATTAAAACAACCGCCGAAATAAAGGTGTCTATCATTTCTTCAGTTGTTGTTAACGTTGAATTAAAAGTTAGCTTTACATTTATTTTTGATTTAATAATAAAAGACATAGAAAACCAATAATAGTTGAAGATCTATTTTTATTTTTTGAAGAAACTACTTCAATTTGCAGATAAAAACTATGCGTTACATTTTCAAAAAATCCGTTAAAAGTATCGAGTAGTATTGAGTACCCAAATGAAAAGTATTGAATATTATTGAGTAATGGAAAGTAGTAGAATTTGCCAGCACTACTGCTAAAGCCGTCATCAGCATTCTTTGTGTCTAATAGTGTTTTATTTTCAAACTTTGTATATTTAACTTTTTTTATTAATTAAATGAGAATTTTTTAAGAGGAAAATATACAAAAATAAATAGTAGTGTATATATACAATTTATTTTCAAATAAATTTATTTTTAAATAAATTGTATATTTAACTAGAAGTGAACTTCGATTAAAAATTTTTATAAAAAAGTTTACAATTAATACTCGCAAGAGGAAAAATTCTCATTTAAAAAATAATTATTGTTAAATTTTTTTGAGGTTTCCCATTTTACACAATTGAAAAGTTCACATACATATGTATGTACTACATACTTAAGAGTAATCAAGCCGTCCTTTCTTTGCTGTCTTGGAGAGTCTTGCGACTCACTCGCATTGGTTAATATTAGACGTCGTCTAACTGTACCTCGTTACGGTTTTCGAAGTTTGCATTGACCACATGCTTTAGTTTTTGATTGTATAACCTATAAGTTTGTCGCGATGGAGTACCAAATAAAACTCATTTTAGATCTTAGTGGATACCATTAAACTCAGGGGCCATTCGATATCGAGTAAAATTTATCGTAATTTTTTTATTATTATTATTATTATTTATTTATTTATTATTATTAGTAGTATTTAAAATACTTTTATATAACATTTCATGTTCGTTTTACAGTTTAAATCTATAAACTCTGGTTTAAATTAAATATTTCTTATAAAAAATACAGTTTTTCTTCTAAATACATTTGGATTTATTTCATTTTTAATATTATTAGGCATCATGTTGTAGAGATTTAATCCCTTATAAAAAAGAGATCTTTTCATCGTGTTGTTATCTGCTCGCTGTAATCTGAAATCTTGAGCGTTCCTTAGGCTATATGGTTGAACCTCTCCTACGTACCTTATTTGTTCAATTAAATAATCAGGTGCATCTCCCATTTTCATTTTTTGAATAAAATTAATTGTGTTTAGCTCTAGTCTTTGTTGTATATTAAGCCATTTAAGTGTATCTAACATATGTTCTATTGGGGTAAATCGATTGTATTTAAGTATAGAGCGCATGGCTTTATTCTGCAGCTTTTGCAATCTTGTTATTTGCTGTTCTGTGCAGCATGTATACAACACAGTTGATCCAAATTCAAAATGCGGTTTGATCATTACATTATAAATATTTATTGCCGTTATAACTGATATTTTATTTCTTATACGTTTGAAAAATCCGATTTTTTTTCCAATTTTTTTACATATATATTCAATATGTTCTTTTAATTTTAAGTCTTTGTCTATTAGAAAACCCAGATATTTTATATTATTTACTTTTTCTATTGTTACATAATTTATTTTAAACGTTAAGTTAGTGTTCATATTTATTTCCATTATTTTAGTCTTATTTTCGTTTAATTTTAATTTGTTCATTTTTAACCATTTATTTATATTGTCCATATCATTCGTTAAGTTATTATAACATATTTCTTCCGTTGCCGCTTCTGTGAAAATCAGCGTATCGTCTGCATATAAAACAATTTCGCATTTTTCCAAAACTTTTTCCATATCATTAATATATATAATAAATAAAAGCGCACCTAGAATTGAGCCCTGTGGTACTCCAAAATTATTTTCGGTAGCATTTGATAATTTCCCATTAACCCTTGTATATTGCCTGCGATTAGTTAGATATGACTCAAACCATTTTAACTCATTGTCCTGAATTCCGTATTTATATAGTTTTTGTAATAGAATGTCCCTGTCTATTGTTTCGAATGCTCTTTTAAAATCCAGGAATATCGCCAATATTTTATTATTTTTCTTCATGAATTTCCACCTATTTATTACATAGTTGACTGCTGTTTCACATGAATACTTTCTTCTGAAGCCTGACTGATATTTCGAGAGTAGTTTGTGTTGTTCCATATAGTTTTCCAATTGATTCTTAACAATCTTTTCAATGATTTTTTCGAAAGTTTTCAACGTATTTATTGGACGATATTCTTCACATTTGATTGTTTTTTTAACTTTTTCAATGGGGGTAATCATAGATTCTTTCCAGTTATGGGGAAATATTCCCGTTTCTAGTGAATTGTTTATAATATTCAGCATAATAGTGCCGGTAATGTTCCAATTGTCTAATATTAAATTGCTTGTTATTTTCTTATTTGAGATTATGGCATTAGATATCGAGCAAGAAATTTAGTACATTTTATCATAATTTCGATATCGAAATCATTTTTCGATACGATAGCTCATTCGATCACGATTGCGGTAATTTGGCCCCAGGAGTTGAGTTCGAGAAGTTCGGTTTACTATACAAAAGTGTAGGTCGGTTGATTTTCCTGGACGAGTCTCCTTTTTAGGCGTAAGCCGTATATTGGTGATGGTGTTATGATTTTATCAGGCTAAATAAATCCTCCTATTAAGAAGGCAACTTAAAAAACAAACAAAATAAACTCCCTAAAATTAATAGATTTAAATATTTGTTTTTTTTTTATTAAATAAGTATGAAATGTTGTAAAGCAATTTATTGCATTATAAAGTGATGGTTATTTAAATACTGGTTAATGATTGATATTCTATAGATTATTCGTGGAAAGGAACTGGGACTAGGGAGATGGTTAAAAATGGGACCAGGAGTAGCCTTACAATATCAAACATTGTCTGTTGTGCTTGACTTATATGGATATATATATATACGTAATTTATCCGTATACTAGTACAAATATGTATGTATGTATATAAATGCATCATGACGATTTTGAGTATTCGTTTTAAGCATTTTCTTCATTAGCACCGCCAACAGCTTGTTCTAATTCATTTAACATAATAACATCATCGGCAGCTTCATCAACAGCTACAGCAGCAGCCCCACCACCACCACCCCCACCATTTGCCGCATTGTTGATATCAACTAAGTCAGCCACGTTAGCATCGGCATCGGCGCGGAAGGGCACATGATTATCGGCTCTATTCTCGGGTGGCGGTATAGGATTTCCACTCGCGTCTAGTTCCAGTGGAGGATCGGCGGTTGCTTCGGCCAAATTAGTTACAGACTTAGATTTGACACACTGAAAGTCGACATGACGACTTTTGGCTTCTTCCTTTTCCCAGGACATGTGTATGAAAGGTCTCTGTACATAACTGTATATTACTTCGGCACGACCACCTGGACGTCGTCTTATCTTTTCCTTGTGTGTGGGGTAACCTTCAATGCCACAACGTATCTTCTTGAGGCCACGATCTTTCATCACTTGCTTTGCCACATCTCGGTTTTCGATGTATTTAAAGAAACGATGCATGGTAGTGCTGTGAATAGTCTGGCAATATTCCTCACCCATCTGGGGTGGAAATTCTTCATCCCAATCGACCACATCGTCGTCGAGCAGTACCACAACATGACACTCACGGTCGCCTCTTTGAGCGGCCGTCACCATAACGGGCAAAATAAACTCCTCGAGAAATATTTCAAACTGTTGTCTAGCTCCCTCGTTGCTTAACTCATGTAGTAGTCCTCTTAAATTTTGACATCGCACCGTAGTGGCATCGAAAGGTATCAATAAATAATCACAGGCCTCTTTCAGCTCTGGCACTGAAATTGTAGGTGGGCATTTAATAAGACCTGTCTTGTAGTAGTCCAATATTGCACGAAACAAAGTATGTGATATACCGTCGGCCACCTCATACTCGCCCCGTTCGTTAGGGTGCACAAATTGGAAGCCAGTGCTGAACATGGTACCCAACATAGTGTTGGGATGGACAGTCATTAAGTCTTTTTCGATCATGAATCGTACATTGTCTACAAGTAAGGTAATCCGTTCGCCTGGAGCATGGCGACTGAGTGCCGCATTCATATTAGACATACCGCTGCTACCAGCGACTACTCCACTACCACCAGCACTGCTCTTATTTTCTTTTGGTATGGCCCCATTAGATGTGTAACTCATTTTTTTCTGTCTGTCTTTCCTTTTTCACATAAATTTTCAGTTCAGGCAGTTTTTATTTGTTTAAATTAATATATAATATATTATGTATGTTGCAAAAGTTTATTTATCTTTGTATCGTTTTATTTTTCAATTCGTTGTCGGTTTGCTTTTTTAATAACCTAATTTTTTCAAAACTAGTAATAAATATTTTTTTCTTTTGTTTGTTACGTTTATTTTGCTCATTTTTTTAAAAGTGCTGGTAATTCAGTACATGTCAAATCAAGCGACTTTGAAAAATATAATAAATAATTTTGACTCTCTGGCATCTTGGCTATCTTATACAAAATCATGCTACCAACCAACAGGTGGTGTTACCTGTCTAAAGACAAACGAAATTTACAAAACATTACATCTACTAGCCAATAGATGGCCCACTTTTTTATAACCAAATTCCCCGACGATAGATAGCTGCGCCACCTACTTTGTGTTGTTTGAATTACGAATTTTGTTTGTATGATTTTTTTTTGTCTAAAAATAGAACACTACAAAAATTCCCATATTCTTTTTTCTAAAAAAGTTCGCATAAATAGAACATCCGGTGTTTTCAATCCAACCGCAACACACACGACACACACACACGCACCACAAACATGCAAAAAGGACGATGAGCTTGCCGAGGGAGGAGTTGGGTGTAAAAAGGAAAAGAAGAGGGGGAAGGAAAAAGAGGTAGTGGACTACGGTTTTTGAAAAAGAAAGGAGAGGTGGTGGATGGACGGAAGGAAGGATGATGGGGAAGACGGGACGGACGGATGATGGGATGGATGGACGGGGGTGACCGCCGATGGCAGAAAAAATTTTTTTCTGTCATGTGGTGAAAAAATCGTGGTGAGTATAAAAAATCGTGGTGAGTATAAAAATCGTGGTGAGTATAAAAAATCGTGGTGAGTATAAAAAATCGTGGTGAGTATAAAAATCGTGGTGAGTATAAAAATCGTGGTGAGTTTTTAGAAATTCACCACAAATTCCGTTATTCCAAATTTTTCAAGGTCATTGAAAATTTGTCATCCTAAAAGCAGGCAATGGATTTGCAGTTTACAGTTTTACGGGGTGGTTGCTGAATTAGCTAACAAATAAGAAATTCACCACAAATACCGTTTTTCGAAAATTTTCATATTAGAAGAAATTTGTCATCCTAAAAAATGTGTTTTTTTTACAGAGTGGCTAAAGAAAAAAAGTCCTGTCGTTATTTTTTTATATGTGGTAAAAATAATTTACAAAAACAAAATGATGAATGTTGATTGAGAAAATTTTCAGAGGCTGCCTCGGATTTTTGCTCATATCTCCGTTATTTATGGACGGATTTTGCTGATTTTAAATAGCAAACTTCTCGAAAGCATGTCTGATAGAATTATTGAAGATTTGGATCCCGAAGATATCTGGGGACTTCAGAAAATTGATTTCAACATCCAGACAGACAGAAGGGCATGGCTTAATCGACTCCGCTATCTATAAGGATCCAGAATATATATACTTTATAGGGTCGGATAATTATATTGCGGAAATTACAAACAGATTGACAAACTTATATATACCCTTCTCATGATGGTGAAGGGTATAATAAAGGTATAAAAAAGTAATATGAGTTAAAATTTAGAAATTTTGCTTTTTCAAAATATATTCTTTGATCATTCATCAATCTAGTCACGTTAGTTATACCCGAAAATGTCTAGACTTCTGGCTGAACCAGATACCGAGCAATAACGATTGAAAGATGACAGTAACATTATTGTTTATAATTTCATTATCATCATAAATATGTAGAGGGTATATTAAGTTTGTCATTTCGTGTGAAACTTTGAGAATTATTATTATATGAGACAACAAAGTATATACATAAGTATGTATATTTATGATTCTTATGAAATTCTAAGTTGATTGAGCTATGTCTGTCTGTCCGTCCGTATAAAACAATCTCGCGTCCAAAATACACAAATAAACTTCAAGAATTTTGTTAGACAGTTTGGCATATAAATATCGGTACCGACTTAAAACTTATTTTATTCAATACTCATAAATCTATTATAAATATCCCAAATTAAGCCCACTTCCAAGTATAACAACCAACCATACAACTCTTGTAAATAACATTATTGAGATGAAATTTTACCAAAGTAACCCTAAATCAGTGGATTCTAGATTTTTGAAGCTATCAGCCCACTTCTACTATGCCACCAATAAAACCCTTGTAAATAAAGTTGAGATCAAATGAAATTTTACCAAAGTAACCCTAAATCAGTGGATTCTAGTGTTTGTCCTTAATAGTTTTTAAGGAAATTCGATAAATTCAAACAAATTATGAATTTTTAAATCTTATAAATGGTGGACTTTACAATTTTATTAAAAACAAACGAGATTCAAATTAAATTAAACACGTCTTCAAGGTTTTAGTATGTATTGCAATATACAATATACAAAATACTAATAAAACTTGCGTTAAGACTGAATAAGTCCTATAACCAGTGTAGTTTTTTATTTCTCATTACATTTAGGTGGATGTTATTTAAGATTCGGCACAGGTGAATATTGCACTCTATCTAACTTGTTTTTAGTTATTAAAATGTTGCTGCATGGAAAAATGACAATAACACAAAATTGTTAAAATAAGTATGTATATATTTTTTTATTTAATAAAAAACCAACTTAAAGTAGCTTTATCCATAAAATATGATCTAGAAAACGATGCAAATTTAAAATTTACATTTTCTTATATTTTGATTTATTTTTTTGTACAGAATTCAAGTTATTTTTGAAAATCTCTTTGTATGTTTTGAACATATTTATTTTTAATGGAATTTTCTCCATTGTCTAGAAAAAAGTGAATGAAAAGCAAAATCGAAAAAGAAAAGTGAACAAACAACTGGAAATCCATTACACAAAAATTAATAGGAGTAGGCAAACAATAAAAAGTATAATATATAATATAAATGATTTTATATGCTAAAACAATTATTTTAAACAAATATCCATGAGTGTTTTTATATTTTCTTGTTTAAAATGTATTCCTTTGGTGGATGGTGATAATGAGGCTGATGGTACGTATATGTATTTAAATAAACCTGTATGGCACACATGCATCTTTAGTTGGATCAACCCTTAACGGAAACATTGTTTGTTGATTTGTTTTGAGACGCATCTGTTGTGGGAGCTTGAGCTGTGGATGCTGACACCATCGCAGGATCGGTCAAATCGGTGCGGGGTCGTCTGAAGAGTATAACATGTGGTTCAGGTGCATGCATCATATAGTGAACCCAGCCCGGACTTTGTTGGACACCTAAATTACGCCATTCCGTTTCAGTCATTAAATGTGACTTGGGCACCAATTTAGTCAAGTCGGGTGGTAGAATTACATGCCTAAAAGATAAACAAATTAATAGGTAGAAGCAGTAACTTGTTGCATTTCTTTTACCTATATTCAAAAACAGCATCAAAGTATTTTTCGGAATATTGTATTTGGTCGGCTGGCATTTTGATGATTAAAGTAATCCAAGGTTTTTTTATATTATTTTTTTAATAAGATTTTTCTTTTGTTTATTTGGTAATTTATTTACAAACAAATTAGCTCCGTCTTCACACGTATTGCTTCTTTTTCTTACTGCTGCTATTCACCCACACTTGATAGCACAGCGAATTGGTTAATTGCGTTGTGTTTCATTGGCAAGGACAAATTAAAATGCGTATTAGTTGGTAACGCTATTATTAACCCGTTAGAATTTGAATGCAATCAATGGTTGCTAAAAATAAATACAATAAATTATTTTATCATGAAATATAATAATTATGTTTATATAAAAGATAGTTAAACATCTAACGTGTTGCCATATTATATTTATGTATTAAAGTTCATAAATGTAAGTATTATAAATATTAAGCAATTAATCTCTGTGATTTATATTAAAGATCACAATTTTTGATAAAATTGTTAAATATCACTTGATCATTGTAGATCAAGATCTATGTACATCTTATTTTTCACGAATCACATAAAATAATATTTCCTTCAGTTTCCTTCTCCGCTAGTTGGTGTGACAATTCCAAATTTAGTATAACTTTGTACATATTTATTTACACCTTTGTAAAATTTAAATAAATAGTTCCAAAACCATGGCAACAAGAAATTAACCTGCTTGATTTTACATGTGCCTTGTTGCCTGCCTACCTGTCTGCCTGCCTGCATGTCTTCTCCTCTACATATGGATGTCGTTATGTCAATTCTTCTGATTGCTGTATATTAGAACACAATTGAAAATAATTGATTCAATTATTTTTCTCTTTCTACGGTCTGTATATTTGTTTGTAAAATACTACATACCTGTGCAGCTCAGCCATGGCTCAGTTCATTTAAAAAATAATAAAAAACAATCCAGTCCATATAAAATTTGATTTGTTACAAATAATCATGAACAAATTAAATTCTGGCGTTTCATATAACAGTGGAACGTCTTCAGAGACAAGTGAAACCCAGAGTGTTGAGGAAAATCAACAAAGCGATAGTGTTACGCCAAGTGGCACGAATACACCACCCATACAAAGTTCTGGTAGTAGGTAAATACGAGTATATATAAATTAAATAATAAAAACGCTTGTGCCATTGATTTTCTTAATTTAAAATTTCAAGAATACCCAAGAGCTGGAAACGTATGAAGGAGTCAAGCCAAGATAAAGATGCCGAATCTAAACGGCCACCATGGCGGGCCGTTAGTATTTCAACTTTACCCAAACCAGATAAAAATGCCTTGTTAAGAGCAAAACTTTTGGATGCTTCAAGGTAGTATACAAATTGAATTTCAGAAAAAAAACTAATGAAATTTAAATATCTTTAGAAAATTTTATTTGTTGTCTTTTCTTATATTTTCACTAACAAATATTTTTGATATTGTTATAAATTTCCAACGGTGTTTAAATTTTGTCAAAATTTAATCTATATATGGGTATTTCCATGGTTGCGCACGTGACAGTGTAAAAGTCGGGGTCCTGACATATTGGTCAACAAAAGCAGTTGCGTGATGTGACAAAAAATAGAAGTGTTCTTTTTTCTACATTTACTAAAGTGCGAAATAAGCTAAAAACTTTTATGTAAATTATTTGGTTATTATTAAGGAATAGTTTGGCTTTATTATCATAACTGTTTTTTTGATGATTTTATGTTTAGTTTTATTGATACAAGACATAATATGAAACGTGACGTGACATTGTGTTACGTGATATTTTTTCCCTTATGATAAACTCGAATAATTTTTGATGTAGTTTGGTTTTAAAGTTTTAATTCAACGAAAATAAATGAAAATTTAACTTCAGGCCAATGTTTGAAAAGGTAGATAGGAATAAAAAAAAAATAGTAAAACAAGGTTATTTACTAAATCACCCCTGTTAAATTAATATATCGTGAATAAAAATTCAACATGAAATTTGTTCCCTTTTATTTTTTTAACATTGAATTTAAGTAGGTAAATGTGAAAAGGGAACAAATTTCATGTGGAATTTATATTCATGATAGGGTTGAATATTACTCTTTGACGAAATTGCGGTTCGAGCTATTATGTGTAAATCTTCCTCGCATGATAAGTAGTGAAGTTTATGCATGCCATTTTTTCGTTAACGGTGGGGAAAGTCCTTCAATTTCGTCTGCACTTATAAAAGTTAATTTTTTTTTTTTTTTTATGTGGTCTCGTGCGCCTTCGAATAAAGCGAAGGCGTCGTGCAAAATAATATTCTTTGCTTTCGTTATCTGCCAAACATTTCTTTTAATTACAGCCCCTACTCCATCGACTGCTCCTTTGCCATGAGAAGTGACAAAGAAGTTCCATTCAATATATTTGCAGCCGCATTCCACTAAAAAATTGGGTAAACTCCTAACTATAAACTTGTTTTTGAATTGGCTGCTGCTTCCATCTGAGAAAAAGAAGATATTTTGAAAATGTCCGTATTGCTTTTTTATTTTTTGGACAAGTGTTGTTATAAGACAGTAAACATCGTATTTGTTACTTACACCAGTTGCGTTACGTGACAAACTTCAATATTAAATAGAAATGGTCTATTATTCACTTCGGTCAAAGTAATTTATTTTTTAAGTTTTATATATAAAACTTGCGTTAATTTTAATTTTTATTCAATTCCGTTCCACAGCGCAGAAGATATGATAAAAAATTATGCTTTGAAGGTGCGCACGTGACATTAGAATATCAAGGAAAACAAATTGAAAAATTACAGTTAAATTTCTTTCGCTTTGCTCTTTTCGCATTTTTTTTTTAATTTATTGTTGTTGTAAGCAAACTATTTTGTAATTAGTGCAATCATAAAAAATGCGCTTTAAAAAAATTACCATTAAAGAGGAAATTGTATTAAAAGTAAGTGAAAGCTAGTAGCATATAATTTTGAATTTTACTAACATTTTTCTCATAATGAGTGTTAACATACGGTATAAATTCTTTAAAATAACAAAATTTGAATATTTTTCTCTCATAATATTGGATAAAAATAATTGTTTAATAAGTTATAATTTTTTGGCCTCGGTAGACCTTTCTGTGGAAATACCCATATAGGTATAAAAATGGTGTAAAAAATGTATAGTAATTCATAAAATGAGAACGGCTGGGCCGATTTCTGTAATTTTTTTTTTTGTCAGTTGTTCGTATTTTCGAGGAGAAGAAGAAAATTTTGGAAAATATCTCCGGAAAAATCCGAAAATTGGAAAAATCCGAAAATCGAGTTTTTGTATGAAATTATTCCTAAATGGTTTTCCAAATCAAAAAATAGGAATTTTTTAGTGTAAATCATGAAAAATGCGACGTGCGAAACGCCGAAAATTGGAAAATCTCTTCGCAAAAGTCGGAAAATGGGAAATCTCGAAAATCGAGTTTTTGTATGAAATTTTGTGTGAAATTATTCCTTAATTGCTTTCCAAATCAAAAAATAGAAAGTTGTTAGTGTACATCATGGGAAATTGTGGAAAATGCGAAATGCGGAAAATTGGAAAAATCGAAAATTGATTTTTTTGTACGAAATTTTGTATGAAATTATTCCTTAATGGAAAAATAGAAAGTTCTTGGTGTAAATCGTGGGAAATTGCGGAGAGTGCGAAAAATTGGAAAATCTCTCCGCAAAAGTCGGGAAACTGATTTTTTTGTACGAAATTTTGTGTGAAATTATTCCTGTTGTATTATATTATTACTCTAAAGTTTGTCTGAAGGCTTAAAATTGGGGCGAGGCAAAGTTCGCCGGGTCCGCTAGTGTTTAATAAATGTTTAGATTTTTGCTTGAGAACTATAGATGAATTTGGATACAAAGTAGTATGGGGAGGCAGAACTCCATACGGATGAATCTGCCTCCCCAGTTTCATGCTACTATACAAGGTAGTGTTCTAGTGGAACCTGTAGATTCTGAGAAATTTTTCTTATAAAAGACATATTCAGAAATTTGTATATATTCGTTGTAAAATAATATTATCATTATAATTTATTTTTAAATTGCTGAAATATCTCTATGTCGAAGGGAAAACAATTTAACAATTCCAATAGAATAAATAGTTTACAACTTTACAACAAGTTCAAATCAATTAAATATATTTTATATATGTTTAATAGATGTCGTTAAACAAACAATTTAATAAATTGGTCTATAATACGCGGAACCATTGAAAATTTACTACGGAGTGGTTGATCAAAATCGTTGAAAGCATGAAAAACAGTGTAAACCTACATTTATCCGGTCCAGAGATTAACGACCAACTAAGAAGAACACTATGTACCAATATAAACAAGGAAACAGCAAGGTAAACACCACTTATTCCACAAATAAAAGGACAATATTTTTGGTTCGAATGGGCGGCGTATGGTTGTTCTAGTGGAAGCCAATAAATGTAAGAAATATAAAAGCATCATATTGGCTATTCTATGATGGCATGGGGTCGTAAGTTTGTCGATAGTGTTGGTAATTTTATATTTATTGATGGTATTGTGGACCATTTGCCCATTCCAAAAGAAAATCGTAACTACAGTGCCGAAAAATGTTTCAATAAAGAAATAGATTTTATTTTTAACGTGATAAAGTGCATAGTACAGCTTTAGATGTCAAAATGTAGCTTTTGTACAGTACCAAACAGTTGCTAACACCTCAATGCATCAATACCGGTACCTGTGTCTCATAGAAAATGATTATTTTTATAATTCTCTGAGAGGTTTTCCTATTCTTCACAATATCTATTATTAATTGCAAAAAAAAAAGAATTTTTTATCTGATTTTTACAATTTCATGTATGATGAAAAACAAATATCTCCTAAAAATTAGTAGGCAAAAGAGTTTTGTGATACAATGTATGAAATAAATGGTAGTTACGTGTTGTCAACATGTGACCATCGATATAAATAATGTGCTATGGTGTTTTTGAACCACTTTTCAGGAGAGCAAAAATACTATATGAAATCCATACAAAGTTACCGATCAAATGTTTCTGAAGAAACAGAGGGCATTCCGGTGGTCCAATAACAAATGTTTGAAAAAATACTTGCAGCAACTATATCTAGATATTTAATTGAAATCTAAGAATTTATTATTTTATTTATTGAATTACAGACGATTAAGGGCCACTAAAACAGCAGTTGGCGTACAAACTGATATAGTGCCCACAAAATTGATGAAAGAAGTCAGCCTAGGAGCTCAAACTGATTTAATATTATATAAAGAAATTGGTATGTTAACGGATGGATCATATGCCAAACGAAGAGATGGAACAGAGGAATGTGAGCTATTACCATTATGTCTATATCTCTTTTAAAGCTATAGTTTTTCTAAATAATACAGAATATTAAATTCCAGATATATTAACCTACTCTGTACCACTTATGACCGACACCATTGAAACGGCCAATGTTGCAACACAAACTTTAATACCCAGACTACCGGGTGATGCATTCCTTGAAGCGTGCATAAAACCCTCAGACCCGTATGATCCCAAATTATTACAGCAATGTTCCGATTCTGAACGAAAATTACTTAAACAAATGGCAAAAATACGAAAAACTATAATACCACTAACAGCTAAATTTAATGAAGGTCTCAGCGAGCAGGAGCCATCAGAAAATGATTCGCATACAGATACGGATACTGATAACACATCGGATACCATTAAATCTATGGGCTCGAAGTTATCCCCGGAATCCAATGACACATTTCTCTACACCACTTACCGCTCAAGTCTACTGAAACCCACACATCTATCCTGGTATTTTGAGTATGACAATGAGCTGGCATGTGAAGAAAAATTTCATCCCTACACCATAACACCCCACAAGCCATGGAGTAGTTTTATACCATTAACATTAAGGCCACATCCCGGTTTAGATTTAAATCAACTGTTGTTAGCAATAGATGAATTAATTCAAGAATCAAATCGTCTGGCCGACCGAGTTGAAGAAATGTCCAAGAAGCGTGATCAAACTATAACAACACAAATCATTGGATTTAAGGAGAAAGTTAAAGAATTCGTACCAATTGTTTATAAGCCACCATCGGAATACTGGTTGCCCATAATCGAGGCACAAGAGAAAGTTTTGGCGGAATTAAAAAGTTTTAAAGGTGCAGATATTAAGAAATTCGAGGAATATATTGAAAAATTAGATTAAATGTTCTTAAAATTTTAAAAAAGTTACATAATTATATACATACCAGTATGTACATATTAAAATTATAGATTATTTAATTAATCTTAATAACAAACTCATACGATTCAAAACAACTTCAGAGAATTTAATATTTTTATTTATATTTTTAAAGGATTAGTTATATTGAAAATATCTTTAGCGTATTTGTATATGTGACACTGATATAATATTTCAACTCTGAACATTTGAGCTCAATCATAAAAGATTTACTCGATTTATATACATATATGGTGAATTTCACGTCAAGTGACCCAATTTTAAAAATCGATGTCTTTCGATTTGGATGAAATTTGCACCTAGGTTAGTACTATTAGATAGTAGACCACAAATTTTCAGCGCTCTCAGTCCAGAAGTGCCGGAGTTAGAGGGGTTCAAAGTTAGAAATTTTGGTCAATTTTGGTCATACAGGGTTTTTTTTTTAAATGAGTGTAACTTTTCACCTATTGGTCCTAGAAAAAATTGTCTAAAGGACTTTAGATAGCTATTTCTTCAATCATTTCAAACATATATTTTTTAGTTTTTTAATTTTTTTTCAATTTGGGCCCGGCACTTCTGCACTGATAGAGCTAAAAATTTGAGTCTGGCTTACTATCCAATACTACTAACCTTGGTGCGAATTTCATCCAAATCGATTTTTAATATTGGGTCACTTGACGTGAAATTCATCATATATAACACAATGGGTTTTCACTAATTTTTAAAGAAACGATGTTAAATGCATTTTGCTACATCGCGATTTGACGGTGGTCAATTTCACTGTATTATTAATTATTAATTTTAGGAAAAAATAAAATTTTAGCGACGCATTCGTTTTTATGCACTATATAACTTATTAAGAAATAGTACAAACTAATTACAAAACTTAATTTTTCCTCTCTAAATATTTGGTATGCCCTCCATAATTTTTATTGATTGAAGAATATCTGTTAGGTATTAAAGCGTTTCAAAATAATATTTCTATGTTGATTAAACGTCAAAAACTGCCATCCATGTTTTTAAATCTTATCAGAGTTGATATAAACTGGCCATAGAAAAATAATAAATTTTTAAATATAAATTATAAAGCTGCGGAAATTGTATTTCTCATCCGGCTTTCATTAAGTTACATATGTTGCAGAATACATTTTTATATAGCCTATCATAAACCTGACCATACCACATATCCCCAAACGAACTTTAATCCTATTTATCCCTAATTTTATCCATGATGTCTGATTTTATAAATATTTCAGAAATACAACACTTTTTCAACTACAGAATATGGTGGTTATTAATTTGTTTATTATTGTTGATGGATTCAATGTCAAAATAAAGACAATAATACTTTTAAATGCAGGAGGGTTATATTTACTTAATTTCCAATAGCTTATATTAGTCTTAAATAATTTCATATTACAACATCTGAAAGCACCTGCAATTTCTCGGTTCAAATTCTTCTCAATTTTAGCATATATTTCGAACTTTTCTCCGATTATTTTTTTATGTATAGGTACTCACCACCAAAAAGGTAGGGATATATTCCGTTTGTAACACATCGAAATAATGGTCGTAAAACCAAAAAGTCTATACATTGTTGGTCCTTATAAAATTTTAAAACGACCTAGCCATGTCCGTTCATCTGTTCGTCTATTGAAGGTATGATAGAAATTCGAAAAAAGACAGAAAAATTAAATTTTTACAACATTTATCCACCGAAATGTTTGATATTGAAAATTGGCAAAATCGGTCTAGTAGGATCCGAGTTGTAGACCAAAGTTTTAGACAACCTCGAAATTTTTCAGATATTTTTTGCTATTTTCTTTAAATAAAATTCAGATAATATCATGAAATTTTGCACATTTTATTTTTATTATAGAAGGCGAAGTCCTGTTGAGAATGGTTGGAATTGGTCCACGATTTCTCAAATCCCCATTCAAATGTCTTCCCGGAATATGACTTCATGGTACATATATGTTTTCAGAAATGTCGAAACCATACAAAACGCTACAAAAATAAGTTTTATTCAAAGTGAAATCTCAAAACGATATTTTGTTTGCATCGGTGCATATTTTGACATAGCATTTGACATAAAGTCCGCTTCGGAAAATCTCTTAAATGTGCATAAATTTCTTATAAAAATGACTAAGAAGTCGAAATTCAACAGAAGTAATCCGTATACACATCTAAATTGTCGGATAAATTTCATGATGATCGGCCCTAATTTGACCATAGCGCCCATATAAAGTCCAGTTCTGAAAATCATTTAAATGTTTATAAATCCATTATAAAAACCGCTGTTAAGTTAGAATTCAACACAAATAGTCCATACATATACAAAACTCGTCACTTTCAATATGATGATGATAGGTCCATATTTGACAGTGGCCCCCAAATAAAGTCCACTTTCGAAAATCACTTAAATGCGCACAAATTTCTGATAAACATCCATACATATGTATATAGAAATATTCATAGCCAATTTTATGATGATCGGTCTATATTTGACTTTAGTCCCAATATAAAGTTCACTTCGAAAAATCACTCTTATAACAATCATTATTACCTTGATATTCAACACATATGTATAATTCGCATATACATATAAATCGTCGTCCAGAATTTCATGATAATTGACCCGTAATAGGTCATAGTTCCCTTATGAGGACTATTCCCGAAAACTCATTGACCTACATAAACATCCTTATCGAACTGAAATTGTACACAGATCAGTTATAAGTATGTAAAAATTATATTATTGACTTTTGTGGAAGTTGGTCAATAGGGGTGACCATTTTGACGTTTCAAAAAGCCAGACTCAGTTTCCTAGGGTTTGTTGTAGCTACCAATTTTATTGTGTATTAAAGTAAATCGCTTTATGTTACACGCTGCAAAAATGTAAACAAAGTGTAAATTCTTGACTATAACTGGAATATGCATAAAATTATTATAACCTAAAATAAATAGAGATTACGGTACAATATTTTATGAAGTTCGCCTAATAACAGGTGATTTGGTGGTGAGTATATAAGATTCGGCACAGCCGAATATAAACTCTTACTTTTTCTTAACCTGGCGAATATGGAAAAATGTTGAACTTATTTTTTATTATTTTATTTTATTATTCATTTTATAAATTGTTACATTACATATAAGATTGTTATGATACATATACAAACTTTGTAAATAATGATAAGAACTGATAATTACATCAATTATAAATGGTTAAAGTTAGATAAAATTTGAAAACATTTCAAATAAATTATATTGTGCGTAAACTTGTCTATAAAACAATATAAAAAATACTAATAAAATTTGCGCTAAACCTGAATAAGAAATTCTGAATAAGGATAATCTAGTCCTATAACCAATGTAGTTTTTGTAATTCTCATTACATTTAGATGGAGGGTATTTAAGCTTCGGCACAGCCGAATATTTCACTCTAAATTGTTTTTTGTTTATTTTTTCATATGTTTGGTCATTACTTTACCAAATACCATCCAATAATTGTATTTCAAAATAAATTATTTATGAATACCAAATAACTTGTTTTACAGCGTACATACGAATGTCCAACTAAAAACAGTTTTCAGAAAAGCATTTCACAAAAGATTGAATATTTTCTATAAAATAGTTACCTCTACATAATTATGTAAACTAAACTACAAAAACAAATAACTAAATCATAAAAAATTAGACCAATCTAATAAAATCTTGAAAATCTATTAATAGATTGTTAGAATATTAAAATTGGAGTTTAGAAAACACTATACAAGAAATACTTTTGGAACATGAGCCTTAATAAAATCCTGTATATCAGACAACCTTACAAGATTTTTCCAAGCGAACACAGTTTGTTCATGGTTTTCTCTTATATGTGCGGAGAAATTTTAATCAATACGAATATTTTCCCAACGATTTTTGACGTAGATTCCGTTTCCTTTTTAAATAAATTAAAAAATTAATATTAATAAAAATACAAAATGTTCAATTAATAAGATTAAAGTTTCATAATGGAATCTGAACCAAATCTCATTTTGTGCGGGTGACCGGTCTACTGTACGAGTATATACTCTTTAAAACTGAATTTTGGGGATACAACAGTTTTTTGAGCATCTCACAACATCAGCAATTAGTACATGACATTTTACAATTGTCAAAATAAAATGAACTGTAAGACAGCCAAAAAATATGGAGGATGCGCATTAACAGTACTTTTAAAAACAATGGCTGGCGAAAACAAATAATGAAAATAAAAACACATGTAACTGGAAAAAGAAGAAAAAATAGACAAATGTCAGAACGAAAAGGAGAATGCTAAGAAATAGTGGGTGGAGGGACAAAGAATATAAAAAAGAAAAATAACAATAAGACACATTGCAAATAAGAAGAGAAAAATACACTCAGGTTGAAGCAAGTAGTGTTAATTTATACAAAGAGTACGAACTGAATTGGGGGGAACATTTTTTAATACGAAAATTTATAAAACAAATGAACTTTTCTAGGTGTTTTTTGTTTTTGTTGTAATTTTCAGAGCTGAATTAACAAACAACAATAACAGAAATAATGCTGCGATAGGGTCATGTGTGTGTACTCGTATGGAATTGTTTGTCGCTGGATGGTGGAGGAGGAATTCACCCTGCCAGCAATTGGAAGTTTCTTTCATCGTCCATCGTCAAAGGCGTTACGTCTTACTCACTTCCAGACGTTAATTGGAAGATAACAATAACAATTTACATTGTATTCGTCTTTTAGTCATCCAGACGATGTTGGGAAGATTGTTGTTTACAACACCAGCCGAAAATGACATGTCCCGTTATAAATGAAATGAAAAGAATGCAAAAAAAAATTTTCGACATCATCGAAATTAGTTTTATTTTGTCATTTGCTCTGGTCGGTCAGTGGTAAAGTGTGGTTTCGATTTGTTATTGTTATTGTTGTAGTTTTTACATATTTGTTATCCCATAATCAATATGAGTGTATTATCTGTAAAGGCAAACAAAAATCAAAAGCAAAAGAGAGGCGAAGAAAATAACTTCTGGAAGTTACGCTGAAGTGACTTCTTGAAGTTACGCTGAAGTGACCTCTGGAAGTTACTTCCGGGGGGTACAACTTCTCAATACGGAAGACACTTCTACGATCAGAAAATGGTATCGCAGAAGATGAGTTTCAACTTCTTAGCGTCACTTCTGAGTCACTTCCGCAATAGAAAATGTTGGCAGGGCAAACGTAATACGAGTGTGAGGTATCTGTGTGTGTGTGTGTAAATATTTAGTAACAAGGGAGCAAAAATTTAAATTAAATTTCTTTTATTGGGTCTTGTTTTAATTGTATACCAATAACAAAACAATAATGCTTACAAGCAAGTGAGATGTGTTATATTCGTGATGACATAAAATCAAACACCGTTATTAAATAGTTTTAAGGAAATTGGTGAACAAAAGAGAAGGATTCGTGTGTATTGTTAAATTTTCAATATAAATAAAAAAAAAGAAAGATAGCAACTAATGTTGTTGTTGATAATATGTACTCGTATTTAGAATTTGTTTCCATTTCGGAGAGAAATTTCTTTAACGGTTTATTTTATACATTGTGTGTGATTGAAACCGTATTATTGTGAGATGACAGCTTGGATGTATGAATGAGTGTGTGTGTTGAGAATTTTCTTGCAGAGAGTAACCGTAAAACGAATTTTGGAATTGATTAACGAAACAGACAAAAAACAAAATGAAAATGGACAGAAAAAAGTGAAAAGAATAGTTCTAAAAAAACAGTTCATACATTTACGAGGCAACATAAAACAGCACCAGCAACAACAATAGCTCAAAAAATACAATACAGTAGAGTGTAGGTATTTTTGTACTAGACAAGAAAAAAATAATTCTTTTGTCAGAAATAAAAAATTAACAATTTTAAAGATTTAGGAAATCATTGAAAAAAGTTAAAACACGTAAAATATTTCTAAATAACAACAACTAACTAACTTAACCAATCGCAATTGCAAACAATCATTGAATATTTTTCTTAATGTCTAAAACAGTGTTTAAAAATGTAATATTAAAATTGACATGGAAAACTTAATACACATGTTTAAATAGGTATAAACTTTTTGGAATTTTTTTCTTTAAAAATTTCATCGTTTTCAATAAAACTACATTAAAAAACCGAAATTTCAAAAAAAAAAAAAAAATAAATAAACCAAATACAAAACATAAATGATAATTATGAAATAAAGAAAATCAGTATGAATGAAAAAATAAAAAAAACTACCTATATATAAAAGAAAACATCACACAATGTGAGTGAGTGGTGCGTATCAATCAAGTGAAATAATGGAAAAAATATTTGTGTGAAAAGTGATTAATAAAAACTTAATTAAACATATTTTAAAGTATTAATGTATCAAACAAATTAATTAAAAATATATATTAGAACTAAATTACTAAAGAAATAGCCATAACAAATCTATAATGAAGGTTCCCTAGGCAACCTTTTGTCAAAAAGTCACACATACACAGATAAAAACACTTCCCTGCCAGCAATTGGAAGTTTCTTTCATCGTCCATCGTCAAAGGCGTTACGTCTTACTCACTTCCAGACGTTAATTGGAAGATAACAATAACAATTTACATTGCAGTCGTCTTTTCATCATCCAGACGACGTTTGGAAGATTGTTTGTTGTTTACAACACCAGCCGAAATTGACATGCCCCGTTATAAAAGAAATGAAAAGAATGTCAAAAAGAAGTTTTCGACATCATCGAAATTAGTTTTATTTTGTCATTTGCTGTGGTCGGTCAGTGGTAGAGTGTGGTTTCTATTTGTTATTGTTGTAGTTTTTACATATTTGTTATCCCATAGTCAATATGAGTGTATTATCTGTAAAGGCAAACAAAAAGCAAAAGAGAGGCGAATAAAATAACTTCTGGAAGTTACGCTGAAGTGACTTCTTGAAGTTACGCTGAAGTGACTTCTGGAAGTTACTTCCGGGGGGTACAACTTCTCAATACGGAAGACACTTCTACGATCAGAAAATGGTATCGCAGAAGATGAGTTTCAACTTCTTAGCGTCACTTCTGAGTCACTTCCGCAATAGAAAATGTTGGCAGGGTTTACTCTTCCCACTGCCGCATACACACATCCAATAATACATACATATGCATATACGTTTATACATGATCGGCCAAAATAATGGTAGTGGAATTACGAGTACATACATATATATTAATAAAGTGCAATTAAACTGTATAATGTATTATGAGGATGTAAAAACTGGACAAAATTTGTGTGATTTTTCTTGTAATTTAATATACATAGGTATAACTATAATAATATTTACAAAAACTAGTTCATAGTTTATAAAATTAGCAAACAATTTTTACATTTCAGTACTACAATATTAGTACTATTAACATTTGACTGATTTAAACCTGTTAATAGGTATATAAAATATATAAAAAAATCTGGCTGTGCTATCGGTTTTTTTACTATCAACCCAGATGAAATTTTGAAGTGGGTTTTAGTACAAGAGGAAGGAAAAGTTTTTGGGGTCTCTTATTATTTTGGATATTAATTATTACATTGTTGAAATGGCGGATCTGTTATGACGACCTTATGAAATACGGTATTCATTGCGTGAGTTTTAGTTTCATATTATTGCCTTATAGTCTTATGACATTAAGAATCCAATACGTGAAATCTCTATGAAATTATCCCAAATCTCTCCGCAATCGATTTAATGGGAAGATTGATATGTAGACCTAAATATGATGTGTGGCTTTATCTTATTTTTACGCAGTTCATACTGCCCTTGGTTACGAGCAGAGATCGGCAATGAATCGTTTTTTTACGATTCACAACTACTCATAACATTTTAAGGATAAGTGGTTTTACATCATTGAAATTTAACTACTCTGAGTTACTCAAACTCACAACAACGTTGACTTATAAATGCGGGTGGATATAAGTATGAGTACTACGCCGACTTCGAGCTCATACGATTCCCAATATGTTTGATTCATAAACCACGGTATTTAGATTTAAATTTTAAAAAAATACTCACATACTCATAAAGTATTCAACTCAGTTAAGTCATTGAAAAAAAATTTCAGCACATTCCGTTAGGTATTTATACAAAATAAGTAAAAAGAAATATAAAAACATACAAGTAAGTTTATAGGAACACATATTGGGGAAAATATAACATTTATTATTTATTTTTTATAATCGGGCTGTAAAAATGAACGACACTCGCATGAGTGTATGCGAGTCATACTTATTTTTTTTATCATCTACGTACATTGAGTTAAGGAGAGTCTAAATAAACAACATCATACATGAGATTAAGTATGAATATAATGAGTACTTCAAACTTTAAAGATGAGTAGTGGTTTGATGATATTGAGACAAGTATTAGTACGTATAAGTACAACAAATTAGAAGTCATGATTCGAATATACTCACTTTTTCAGTACTCATAACTGATCTCTGGTTACGAGGTACTTCTTTAAGTGCGAGTAATCAAGTAGAATCGCTACGATTCCGCTTTGACAGAAAAACAAAACTCAATAGAAAATGCTCCAAAAATGTCCAACATCCAACATTATGGTATTTAACAAGGTTACACAGTTTGTTTCCCGATAAGTCATATAATTTTTAAATATAATTATACCCTACACCACCATAGTGGTGTTCAACACCTACCGTTCGACTCAGAATCATTTTCTGAGTCGATTTAACGATGTCCGTCCGCTCGTCCGCCAGTCCGTCTGGCTGGCCGGCTGTCCATGTAAACTTTGTGCGCAGAGTAAAGGTCGCAATTTTAAAGGTATTTCGATAAAATTTGGTATATTTTTTTGGTCCAAGGGAACTTAAAATTAAAACTGGTTGAAATCCGTCCATTGTTTCAAATAGCCCCCATACAAATATCCTTCCAAAATAGGGGTTTATCGGTCATAAATGTTTGATTTATGTACGGATACCAACAAATTTTTCCAGAAATAAGTTGTATTGGCCTAATTTCATCAACAAATTTTGAACATATCGGTCCGTAATTGACCACAGCTGCCATATAAGGCCCGCTGCTGAAAATCACTATCTATTGATATCCAAATCATATTCAATTTTGTGATAATCGGTCCATAATTAGTCCAAAGCTCTCATATAAGGCCTAGTTCCTAAAATCACTTTACCATCATAAATCTCTTAATAATGTTAGTATCCAAATAAAATTGAACGCAAATAAGTTTCATATACATATACAGAAATCATGACATTAAATTTTATAACGGTCGATCCATAATTGGTCATAGCTCCCATATAAGATCCCCGTCGAAAATCACTTTAACATCTATAAATCTTTTATAAGTTTTATATTTATATCCACAGAAGTCATTCCACTGAATTTGTGGATAATCGGACCATAATAGGTAGAGCTCATTTCTAAAATTTTGTTTTTACACATATACTGGGTTTGGGCTTGACCGATTATACTTTATATGAAGCTAAAAAAAAACAGTCATGGATAATCAGTGACCAATTCAAATTAAGCCAAGACTTTAAATTCTTCTCTTTAAAATCAATCTGAATATATGGAATCCATAATATTGAGCTAAAAACCTCTAGTCTTCGTTTGATAAGCAGTGACCAATTAAAATTAAGCCTTGACTATGGGTCCTGAGGATGCACCACAAACTCTTGTAGGTACCATTATACGGGAGAATCCGTAGTCCTAATGAATATATTCAATAAATAGGCACAGTTAGTAAAACTACTGGGTTGCTAAACTTCACTACTATTATTATGACTATATTTATTGTTCACTGTTCAGTTAAGTAACTTATCTTAACTGTAACCTAACATAACTTACCAAATTTTTCAATCCTATTTACTTAACGCCAAAATCCACCATTTAACATACATAACTAACTGGTGACTGGATCATGCAACCAACCCAACAACATACATACTCGTAAATAACAAAAATTCCTAATCATATCCCACTAATAATTAAAATACTAATAACTAAAATGAAATGTACGACGTAATACATTACATATTACTATTATTACTTAAATATGTTTTATCATTTTGTTTTTCCTTTCACCAGAAACAACAAGTAAAAAGACGATAATAACAACAAAAAAGAGCAAAAGTAAATAAAATCTACTAACATTTTTAACCGCCATTTCTTGTATTACCACCCATTGTTGCTTAAATGCGGTACTACACTACACTTTACTTCACACCTAAACTTAAATACCCTTGTATGGGCGCCAAAACTCCCTAAGGACATTTTAACAACGTATTTTTTTTGTTCGTTAATAACAATATCTAATACAGACAGACACACTCCTGTACACATGTAAAGGCATAAAATTGTGGAGTACAAAAAGAACAACAACAAGAACAAAATCAACAAGGGAAGCAGCAGTCGCAACATTAAGTATTGTCTATGGACCTTTTAACTATTCGTACAGTGTGTTCAACCTAAATACTTTAAACACTCCTTTTATAGAATTAAGTTGCATTAAAGAAAGAAGCAGAACAAGAAACAAAAAAAAAAAACAAGAAAGGATATCATTTTTAAAAGTTTATCCTCCATCATAAAAGAGAAACGAAAACACTGCAAAAATAAAGTCTTTAAAACGGTGACAATACCCGATTTCTTTAGCTGCTCTTGTTCTCTGCATCCGGTGGACCAGTGAAGAAATTAAACATGAATGCCAGTCTTATGTATGAGATTCTCATGTATTTAAATTCATTCTATTTCGGCCTGTATGCCGCTTTCAAGGTGTGCATTAGTGTCTTGAAGCCCATCTATTTGCAATATGCAGAGAATGTTTTGACACGTGAGGCGAGTATTTTACTGGCCATGTGCATTTTAGAAACGATTCGCATAATATTGGGTCGACGGAGTAGTTTAAGTGATCGTGGTAAGCATTTTTATGTATTATTGTATGGCTTTTTGTTAATAAGTTTTCAATTCTGTACATTAATGTATGTGATGTTAAGAAGGACTAACGTCTTTCAATAAGATTATTTTTTAAAAATGTTTGTTTACTCTAAATCTATTATGTTTTTTTTAATCTATAATGAGATGTCTTAGAGATGTTAACTATTCGAATATTTTAGACTCCGAACTATTTATATGCTATTCACAGAGCTTATGTATATAAATAGTTTTAGCTCTTAATCTAGATTTCGTTTTGTTTATAATATACATGAACTAATTAGCAATTACATTTTTAAATGAAATTAAATAAACTTTTTCGCTAAATAAAAATCGAGGCATTTAATTTACAAAAAATAACATTTAGAAGGATATTGTATATTTTCGGTTACCAGTCACTACTCCAAAAAAACTCTCCTAATCACCGCATTCGATATCTAATCAACTATCGTATCGAACTACATATATTTCGATACGTTTCGAGTAAGCAAATCACCGTATTCGATGCGTATCGAATCGCAATTTTTAGTAAATTGTAATAGAATTAAAACATATGTATGTTTTTGAATGTCAACAAAAAAAAAGATGTACATTTTCATATTCAATTCAAAAGATTAGTTGAAAATATTGTTAAATTTAAATTAATATTAATTGATTAAATTAAATTCTTCTTTGCTATTTTATTTATCCTCACCAGACACCGAGGAAGAAAGTTGTGTTGTGCGCATTGGAAAAGAAATAAGAGATAAAAGTGATCCATTATATTTGTCGGCAACTGCTCAAGATAAAAATATGTAAATCTAGATTTGATTTATTTATTTCAATTCTTGGTTTTAACTTTCAGTTTTAAAACTAAATTTAGATTATCGAAGCAAGCATTTAATTAAAGCAATTAAATTTATTTGACATACATATGTCCACAGCAGTGCAGCTAAAGCTACAATTAGAGGACATACTTTTACTTTTGTCAAGTGGAAGTTTTCAGTACACGGTGGGGAATGATTAGGATTAGGACAAAGCACAGTATCTAAAATTGTTACCCACGTTATGAATGAAATTGAAACAAAACTTTGCCACGTACTTTCCGCAAAAAAGACGTAAATTCGTGGTTTCGCTTCTTTGAATGGTGGGCCACCTATATTTAATTTTTTTGTCAATTGATCCGATAGCCTATCTGACACTATTCTCCCTTGGCAGCAATTGGGTAAAATATTTTTAGCCAACTGAGGGTGCTCGGCCATAAATTCTGACATAATTTCTTTTTGGTGTGTATTTATTTTGCTTATGTTTGTCATGTCGTATGTACTATATATATACATAAGTTAAATAAATTAATATTTTTTATTTGCACAAAATTTGTAGAGAAATGTTGATTTTTTAAATTTTGGGTCTTGTATTTGTATTTATTTAAGTTACCTCCTTAATAGGAGGATTTATTTGGCCTGATATATATCATGATGCCATCACCAATATCCGGCTTACGCCTAAAGGAGTCTCGTCAAGAAAGATCCACCGACCTGTACCTTCGTATGAGAAACCGGACTTTCCGAACTCCACCCCTGAGTCTATTGGTCTCCACCAATATCAAAAATGAGTTTTGTTTAGTACTTCACCACGACAATCTTATAGGTTATAAAACCATAAAAAATATAGCATGTGGTCAATGCAAACTTTGAGAAACTGTAGCACGGTACAGTTATACGACGCCAAACATTAACCAATGCTAGTGAGTCGCAAGACTCTCGAAGGCAGCAAAACAAGGACGGCCTGATTACACTTAAAAGATAATGGCAATGACGCGGGAGTTCTTTCTCCACCCAGAGTAGAATTGCGACTCATTTTGGGTCTTGAAATTTTATATTTTATTCTATACGATTGCCACTAACATATCGAATGACAGATCGAGTGATGTAACTTAGTTAGTTACTCGCTATCGAATGCTACCATCTCAAGTTACGATACTTTTCATTCGATATCTAATGTCATGATGCCAAAATCAAGTTTGCTCGATATCGAATGCGGTGATTAGAACCCTGGGTTATAATTGGAAAATTCTGCATTACGAGTAAAAATTCGCAATTAAGAATTCTGGGGGGTTACTCTCCATTGCGATGCGAAATCAAATTCGATGCGTAAGAGTATCAATTTGTACGCTTATCGCATCGAATTTGCTTTCGCATCGCAATAGAGAGTAACCCCCATGATGTATAATAATCTGTGAAAATTCCAAAATACCATTGAAAGGTGTGAAATATAATTGGAAATTGATAGTACATATTGAGAAAAAGTCAGTCAGTATGTTCTAGTAATGTTTAATGGTTATAAATTGAAAAGTTCATTATTAATTAAACAATGTTATATATGAGATAATTAACAAAATGATTTTAAATATTTAAAATGTATTTTCGTAAGAAGATTCAAAGTAGTTTCATAATTTAACTATAATTCAAATTACTGAACAAACAAATTTTACAAAACAAGTTGGTACAATTTAACTTTTTTTGTTACAATTTCAAATCCTAGAATGTTATTAAGCTTAAGTTATACGCGAACTCTGTGAGATGATTATTTTAAATACTTATCTTGATGAAAATACTATTTGAACGATCAAATAAATAAATGTACAAAATTTTTAAAATTGCATCTTTAATCATACTGTACATATTAATTTTATGAATACATAATACATAATTCTGTTGTATTTAATTTTAGCTTGGCAAGCGATAGCATCTGTAATATTAACACTGCCTAGTCTTGCTATTGTTATTTATTTATGTTGTTTTCAAACCTATGTTCTCAAACTTGAAATTATTATGAGTGCCTTAATGATAGCCCTACAAGGTGCTGAACTAGTGTTTGCCTGTATATTTATTTGTACCATGTGTCGTCCGGTCACATATACCTAGCAGTTGATTATACCAACCTCATCAGCAACATTATCGCCATCATCATCATTTGAAATTATATCATCGCAATTACCAATTACAGAGGACTACTTCTTCTACTGCATCATCGTTATCATCAACATTCTGGAACGGCAACAATCGAAACTGCTACGTAAATATCGTCACAACAACTGCAACAAATACTACTACAATTACATCGTTAACATTTGTAATATAACCGTTATAAATAATAGCAACAACAACAACAACTACTACAATAACAACTACAACAATTCATACATAAATTATGAACCTTTTAAAATCAACAACAAATACAAATACAACTATGACTATAATAAAAATCGAATCATATTTAATAGAAGCGACAAGCCAAGAAGTTGAAGTTAAAAAATGCTATCGTGTGATTTAAAAAAAAAACTTCATCATTCAATCACTTTATTAATAAAAGAGTGTGTGTAATTGTAAAAAATGCAATAAATTTCGTTATAAAAAGAAAAATATGTATATTCATACATAAAATAACAACAACATACCAACTCCTGTACATACACACTTAATTAAATTTGTCAATATGTTTTATACTTGTGTGTATGGGAGTGATGTAACAATTAATTAAAACAACAACGTGTACATTTTCCTCTCTCGCAAATATTGAATTAATATGGATGAAAATCAATTTATTTAAATTTAAGGTAAGATTTTGCACTTTTTTCTATAAATTAGAATATGTCTTTTTAAAATGTTATACATACATACTAGTTTTAATTTGAATTAAGTTATCAAGGCTCATTTGATTTAGAATATATACTATTATTAAATTAAGGTTTTCTGCAATTGGAAGAATCGAAATATCGAAAGATTAAATACGAGTACATGCTTTTTTTTTGTAAACTGCAGTCATTTGTGATTTGCTTAAATCGGGCGATTTGCTTCATGACTTTCATACATTTTATAAGTGATCAAACTATTTAATCTATAGTTAATTATGATCATAAAAAATAAGTGTTTTCACTTACTAGCTTACCCTGCCTTTACACATGCAAGTACTTGCATGCAAGTGCTGTGTACTTATTATATACGAAAACTTATTCGAAAAACTCGAATCATTTGCAACTAGCATTACTGCTTACACAGGACAGTGAAAGTTCAATTTCTAAATGTTGTCAAAGCGTAAACTTCAAAAAATTAGTTTAAATTAACAAATGGCGCACAAAGTTTGTATTTGTTTACCAAGAGTTGCCATGGCCTTCACATGAGTATAATTGTAGGGAAATAATTATTACAATTTATTATTACTTTAATTATTATTTAATGCTCTAAAATGACATCAATACACTTCATATTTGAAAAAAATATATATTTTTATTTTTACAAATATACATAAAATAAGTTAAATGTTTATTAATTATTTTACCACAATCCACTGTCCAGCTAAATTCACTTGCAAGTGAGCTGCAAGTGCCTGCATGTGTGATTGTGTTAGTAAAAAAGTGTAAATCTATTGACTTTTTTCGAACTTGCACTTGCATGTGTAAACCCCGGGTTATTGAGTCCTAGCTAACCCGCTTTTAATACGTATATAAATTTATTTCTTTTCCTTGAAATATGCAATTGATTAAAGTCTGGCATCACGATGAAGAACTAAAAGAAAATGTTCAAAAATGCATCCAGAGCATGCCAAAAAGGGTGCAAGCCGTAATTGATGCCAAAGAAGGTTCTACGAAATATTAAGATTTTTTTTTAAAAAATTTTGTAATATTTGAGGAAAAATATATATTTTTAATTGAATTAGAAACACTTAATTTACCTAAAAGAACAAATAAAATGATAAATATTCACTATTTTAAAATGTTATACGGCTTCAAACTAAACAATTTTGCATGTGTAACTAATAATTTGGCCACCCACTGTACATAGTTAGACCCGCAATAAAGAAGAATGACTAAAATCACTATTTTTTTAAGTTTTTTTTTCATTGAATTTTTACCGTTTTTAAACCTAGATTAATAAGAAAATTTCAATAATCTAGCTTTATGCTTATTTTAAAATTATTATACTTCAAGCTTAAACAAATTACGAATAAGAAAGCAAAACGAATTTTAAGAGTACATGCAAGTGTGTATGTACTCGGTTCTTTTCCCTCGTGTCTCTCGTCTATGATGTAGCAATTTTAAAAATAAGACTTGCATCGTCTGAACACAGACTACGTAAATATTTGACAGCGAGATGTGTCATTGTGTTTGACCAAGACCACATAAAATAATTAATATGGGCACACTGTACACATTTATTTGTCATATTTGTTTAATCAAACATCAAAGAAACAGTGTCAATCAAACAAACAAATTACCAGTTAGTCACATTTATGCCAATAATTTTTCTAATTAAATTGTTTATAAAGCAGCAAAAAAACATTCATTTTTTTCCTACAAATAAGACAGTTTTAGAAAGTTAAATTTTAAAAGATTTAGCTATACAACTGAAAAAAATATGAAATTTCATACATAAAATATATTTAAACGTCAAATATTTTTTTATGTTTCTAGTTTGAACATAAAATATTTTTGCAGTGCAAACAACAAAACAGCTGATTTTCGTCAAACAAATTTATTTGCCGGCAAGTAAACTCTTTCTAATATTACCAATGTGTAAACACTAAACAGCAAATATTTTTCTTCATTTTTTATTTGATCTTGCAAGTCATTTGCAATTATACAATTGTTCACAATTAACAATTGTACAATTAAATTAATTTTGATACAATTCAAACCTGAAATTTTCAATGGTACAACATTAAACGAATAAAACCCAAAATCATAAAATAAATAAACGCAAACAAAAAATACAATTTCGTGGTGGTTTATTACTTTTTGGATCTTTAAACCAATTGATATTTGAGTTTGAGTTTAGTGAACAGTTTGGGCCGGTCAATTGGCCGCCTAGATCGTGCGATTTAACGCCTTTAGACTATTTTTTGGAGCTGATATCTATAGGGACAAGGCCGCAACTGTTGACGCACTGGAAGAATTTATTCGTGAGATATCGGCCGATATGTTCAAGAGAGTATACTAAAAATGTTAATACAGTTACATGAAATCATATTTAAACATTGAATTATATAGATCGTTCTATCGACTCAAATAAAGATTTCATACATTTCTATAAATGGTATGTGTTTTTTTTTAATCAAATCCGAAAGCTCTTATAAAATCACTCTTTAGAAGTTTCTAGTCCACAATATATATCACACATTTTGATGATTATACACACACATATGTACCAGTATGTAAATTTTAATTAATATTGTACAAATCAAGTTTATTTGGTATTTTTTATTACAAACATAATTATGTATTATAATTGAATCGGGTGGCGGCTATAAGCCGCAAATTAGAGAACACTTTATATTTTTAAGTTAATAAAACAAACAATACATACATATATTAGAAATTATTAAGAAAATGTTTTTGATGTAGGTGGCCAATAAAATGAACACATTCGATTAGTTTTCATATTACGCGTTTCTTGCCGAAGCATTTTTAATATTTTTAAATATCTAAAACGTAAGGACGCCTTCTTTAACAATTTATAAATAATACAAAAAAAGAAAACGATTCGATAATAAAAAAGCAAGTTGGGGCAAGAAAAACATTTTTCATAAATTGGGCTAATGCCAAAGAAAAGTTAAACTCCGCCACAACTTACGGTACTGTAGTTCTTGACAATATTTATTAAATATTCAACCGCTTTTTTGTTACATAGATATTAAGATATTTATGCAACGGAGTTTTATGTGAGCAACATTACTGCTGCAAGTATTTTACCTATAATTATATGAGTTCTAAATTTCTAAAAAGGAAAATTAATTTTAATAATTTTAAAGAATTTAGAAAATTTTAATTTTTTCTGTATTATTGATTATTGTCATACTTAATTAACTTTTTCTCTGCTATTTGATATTATTAAAAATAAGTCAATAAGTCATTACAAATTTATATAAACTCGAAAATGAATAATTTATTTTAGAAATCCAAAATATTAATTTTTATAAATATTTTCTTTAAAGTCTGCAGATATATTTAAATATATGTATGTATGCATTTGTCTACAAATTCATGAATAAGTTTTTAAAAATCCATTGATATTTTGGTTGTTTTACTAATTTTTTTTATAAATTGATGTCCCACTGTGTTGTTAATTATTCGCTAAGTTTCAAAAACACACACATACATATTTTATTGTAATTTGCAACATAGTTTGTGGTTGCATTTATTGTTATTGTTATTTTTGCACTTTATATTTTTAAATTTCTTCGAAATCGCGCGACATGTTTTAATATTAACAACAAAATACAGACTAAAATTCGGTTGATATTTTAAATTCAAAATTTCTTAACATGCAATGCTAACATCCAACAAACACACATTTACTAAAATCGTAGTACAGATGATTAGCAGTAGTTCTCGCCGCAGTTGACGTCGATGTCGACGTCGTCGTCGTTGTTATTTTGCCATTAAAAATAGCAATTCTTAAATTAATATCTCAAGAAAATTTTCAATATTTTTCATTTGTATATTGCACAAAGGTGCAATATACACTATTAATTAACTCATATACTACATGTGAATGCGATTTATGATGGGTGTTAAACGAAGTAGCTTGTACTCTACTCTATAGATTTTTGAGATACATACATTATTTTTAAAGTTTCTATATTTTATTAATATATTATTTTGAAAACTGAACTCCATTCTAAACTACACAATAACAAATAATAAAGGAGTCGGTCCATGCTATGAAACAGTTTTGTTCATCCAATTATCTCTTAAACATGTATGTACGAGTATATTAAAACATTATACTTGTACGTCCTGAAGTCACTGATTATGCTTAATTATTTTCAATCGGCAAATTAGTTTAGAGCAGGAGTGTCCAAGCCCTATACTCTTGGTGCTCTTTTGTATTTGCAAAAACTCTTAGCTATAGGCTGTGTGTTTTGTATACTCATTACATTACTCAGCACTAGCAATACGAAATACACGTTACTTTCTTTGAAAAGGGGATAGTTGAAGAAGTAAAGGTGGTGAACGAAGAAAGCTTTTTATATCACAACTCTGCAATTGCGCATTATGTTTGTTTTTAGTGCAGAATTGCAGCGCCTCTGGTGGTGAGTAGGCGCATTAATGTTAAAGCTTTATTTAATTATTTAATTATTTTACTTCGGTGGCGTTTAAATGCTATACCACCGAAGGAGGACGCTGTGATAAATATTAGTTACGATAGATAGAAGAAAACTAATAATTATCTGTCATCAAAACCAAATTTTGTTTTTGTTAAAAATTTTAACAAGGCCGAATAACGTCTAGAGATTTTATTTTTAAATTCGAGTTAAGAGTTGGAAAATATTATAAGTAAAAAAAATATTAGTTTTACTCATAGATGTTCAAATGTAAAATAAAAAAAATTTTGGCATATCGTTAATCCAATATTACCTGATAAATATCAGATTTATTTTGATAACCTGTGGCATGTTCACTAGTTTTGGCAGATTGCATTTTATTTACCACAACTTCTGGTATTTCCTCAACAGAAATAATCTGCAAGTTAGAGACATAATCATTGTCATCTTTCTCTGGAATATAATCTTTGTCATCATCACCACAGCATGGAAATGGTTTGTGTTGAGCCTTAAGTCTCTTCTTTTTTGAAGCAGTTATTTGAAATCTAGATTGTCTATTTATATTGTAGTTTTCACTTTCACTTGAAGAAGCTATGTATTTAATTAAAGAAAAATTGGAATTCACTTGACTCTGAATGTAGATTAATTAATGACATAATTGTTGCATGATCGTGCATGAATGGGAAAACAAAGACAGGGGGCTAATTCTGGCAGTCGTGATCGAAATTGTTTTCGAATCGAAATTTATTTCGATATTGCAAAATTTTCTGCTGATGAACTCGATACGAATCGAATCGATTGATTGCTTCAGTGTTGTAAAAAACTTAAATAAGTACGTATTACAACACTGAATAAAATAAAAGAAAATGTAAACAAAAAACATATGGTTCTGCAAAAAATTACTTGAGCAAAATTTTTAAAAGAAATTATTCTAAATTAAAAATGTTTTTTTACTCATCGTCTTCTGATTCTGACGATATTGAAAACATTAATGACATAAGAAACACCTCCGACCCCTTAAAATTGACAAACATTGAATAAGTATAAATAAGTACATATGTGCATACATACATACATACATATGTATTAATGTATGTACATACATATGTATGTGTTTTTCTACATTCAAAAGACGTTTTAGACTCACAAAGGAAGCATGCGTAAAATTATTTTTGACCTAAAAGTAATAAAATTATTAATATTATGATATTTTTTTTAAGTAAGTAACAATTTCTTTTACTTACATTTTATTTTTTCTTCTGTTTGCTAAAAAAAAACGATATTTCGAATGCTTCTTTGCTTACGAGTAAAAACTCGCAAGGTTGCGTTCGAATGATCATTCGTTATTGAATGCCATCATTAGAAATTTTGACACATTTTATTCGCTATTGAATGAGGGAATCCCAAATGTTAAAAAATTCGAACGTTCGAATGAAAATTTATTCGCATACGAATGCGAGAATTAGCCCCCAGGTTTATGAAGTGTTACAGAAGAGTGACAGTTTAGCTTACTTTCCCTGTTTTCATACCCCAATCGATTCCAAACACATATACATACATATGTATGTATTTTAATCAATTTAGCACATATAATTAATGGATATCAAGCTGATCTTTGTTTTATTTGTTGTCGCGAAGAAAAAATATCGAACTTCAAAGTACTTGAAACTATGTAGTTCCATTAAAAAAAAGTTGTTTCGTTCCATATAAATTTCAATGATGAAATCCTATTAAAAAATATTAAAATATTATTTTATTAAATTGTTTTCTTCAACTTAATTAAATTTTTTTTTTCAAAACAAAAATAAAATTATTTTGAATGGTTTCATGAAAATCCTGTATTTACTTTTTATATAACTAGTCTAAAACTAATGAGTTTATATTTCTAAATAACTAGTTCTTAAAAGTTCCATGCTATTCTTTAAAAACCACAATATTGTTCCTCAAAACGGGTTCAAGTAGTAGTTGCTACATTATTAGTTCTATAAATGTTATCAACGAGGTAATGATAAGGGTATCCATTGGATAAACATTTAATAAACAGATATTTATGTACATATGTATATAAATTAAATTATTATTATCTATACTTTTTTTTTTAAGGGGACATTTTTGAATTTCAGAAATCTAAAAATCCATTGAATGGAAAACTTATACAGTATGAAATTATATTAACGATTTTTAATATAACGAAAAGTTATATAATGTTTTTTCAATCAATATAAATAAGTGGCACTAATAGATCTATATACAAATATAGGTATTTAAATGTATTGCAGTAAGCTATAATTATAAAAACAATTATTTGGAAATTGTAGAGTCTACATACCTATATGCTGTCGAAATATTGACAACATTGAAACACATATTTATTCATCGGATTGAAATACTAACTAGAATATATAGGAAAACACAATAAATAATAGAAAAGAAATCAGAAATGACCACTTTGGTTTCTATATACTTGCCAAAGTATCATCCTTATAACCTAACCTAAAATGTTGGCGAATGAGATGTTGAATATGTTGAGATAGACAAAGAACACAATTATAAAAATGTATATATTATATACTACTTCATGTACGAATTGATGAAGGAAAGACATTTTCATTTTACTTAATTTAGAATCTTTAATTTATTCGAATAACTCGATTAATTTTAAATATGTTATCGAATTATTCGAACAAGTTAAAATCTCTTATTGAAATTATTCGTTTTATTCGAAGAAAAGAAAAATCGAATAATTTGGATGCTCTAGTAATTAGGTTGGAAAAAGTTGTAAAAACTTTTCTAGACCCAAAACTCGAAATTGGCGTTATGATCACCAATATTAACTAAATGGGCCACCTTAATATAAACACGTACATACGTATTAAAATAATGAAACCAATAGGAAGATGTAAAATCTATATGTTTGTTAATTTTTCTTTATGTACGTATTTTCCAAATTTTTATTAGGTGTAAAATTAGTGTAAACAATTGTTTCTATATTTATAATTTACAACTGTACGTATTTGTCTAACCAGTGATCTGGTTGGTGGTTTATACAAATAGAGATTGTTAGCATCAAATTGGGAAAAATATTAAATTCAAAAAAGTAATAAGTGGTGGAAATGCATTTCAGTTTACTAAGTATGGTAAGTACATACATACATATATCCAAGGTGAATTTAAATACAAGCATTGCTACAACAATTACAACAAGGCAAGAACAACAGGCATTTTTGTTTGTGTAAAAACTTTCGTCACTGCCAAAAACATCTTTTTTTTATATAAACTTTGACTATTTGTAAACAACTTTTTGACATTTTCAATTTCACCATGAATAATCAGCTGGCGCTATGCTGTCACCTTGTATTTAAATTCACCTTGCATATATCCCATTCCAATGTGATATTTTCTAAAGATTTTATAATTCAGTAGTATATAAAAATATGTTTATTCAGACGGCTAGACAAGTGCACTGACAAAGAAATTCCAGGGGGGGGGGGGGTACAAATTTTAATTTCATATTAACAAAGATTTCAAATGACATTAACCCTTATGGTGTTTTCTTTTCTGAAATAGAATGTTACACCTTTATTATGTACATTTTTATAATGTTTACCCCACATTTTAAAGAAGTCGCATTTTTAATGGTCAGAATAGAACATAAAATTACAACAGTGTAACATTTTTTTTCATGTACAGCTGTTTTTGTTTTTTTGTTAAAAAAGAAGAAGCAGATAGCTCCCTGGTAAGATCGCTTGAAATAACACAATGAATATTTATCAAAATGACCTATGGCACTTTCCCGACTAATACTTCTTCTCAAATATAAAAATTATATATGTATATAAACATACATTACATATATAAGAAGTAGGAGATATTGTCCTATGAAATTTGACATACATCAACTTCAGAGTATTCATTAATTACGTTCTTTACCAGGTCTTTCACTCACGGTTGTGGAATTCTTTCCATAATCATATAAAATATTTCATCATCATCTTATGATGAAGATGAATCCAACAAGTCATCCAAAATTTTTTCAGCACATAAAAAATATTTTCCATTTTGTATATTTTTTTTTTTTTGTTTCTTAACACAAATACACATTCATAAACAAAACAAATGTCAGCTGCAGCAATGCCAACTTAGCCCTTTTCGGGCTAGATTTAGCCGGATTTTAGTCACTCAAAACGCGAAAAAAAAGAAAATTGGATGTGGTTTTATATGGATTTTTTTCCATTTAGCCCTTTTTTCAAAAATTTTTACGCGTTTTGAGTCTCAAAAGTTGGCATCACTAGTCAGTTGTTTTATCGTGCGATTCTCCCCCTCTAAAAATACAGAGTGTGAAAGGTGCACCATTTTTTAAATTTATTGTGCGACATTTATAGAAAAGAACTCACCACACTTTAGCAGTGTTGACATTTTTTCAGAAAAGAACACAAAAAAATTAAAAAAATTGCGAAATGGGAAAAACGTGTAACATTTTTGCCAGAAAAGAAAACGCCATTAGTTATAATTACGTAGACTTCAGGAGATTATTTGTTCTTATAAAGGATAAACACGGTCGATAATTACTTTATGACAATACTTGTCCACACCAATCCCTTTATATCTGTAATATATAAAGGGTGTCCCAATTAGAGCGCAATTTTTAAATTTTAAATAAAACACAGATATTTAAAAAAATCGTGAAACAGCAAACAACATCAATTGTTCAAATGTCAAACAATGAGACTTCGTATGGCTCCAAATTTAAAAATTGCGTTCTTGTTGGGACACCCATTATTATTTAGAAAATATTTCAACATTTTCGCATTGCATATTGGGGCATAACTTAAAATCTGACAGTAATCAACCCACTAGAAAGAAATTTTCTCTATAAATATTACAAATATTTTAAAACGTGTAAGATCTCAAGCAAACTTATGATATAAGAAGTCATTTAATAATAAATCTGATATATGTATGTACATCTAATCTAACACATGAACATAGATTGTTTAAAAGAGGATAAGGTCTGACTGAATTGAATTCAAGAATGCAATAACTTTATTTCAATATTTTAAATTATGAGTTGTTTATGCGTCTTTAGCCCAAGTTAAAATAGACAAATTTTTTGTTAGCTAGGTGTACAATTTTAATGATTGGTCATTCTGACGTAAACTAAATCCTTCATAGTTCATAAATTAAAAATCTATAAATAATTTTATATGGTGCTTTTGTGTGCAGCTAATATGTAACTATTAAAATTAATAGACAAATTTAACAATTAAGAGAATATCCATTAAGCCCGATCATATAATATCCTACACACAGTAAAAACTGATTTTCAGAAATGGGCTCCATATGGAAGCTATGACCTATTATGGATCGATCATCCAAAAATTTCGTGGTATGACTTCTGAGCAAATAAATATTTGTTTGTATTAAATTTTATCTCGATGTAAACACTTTTAAAAGATTTATATATGTTAAAGTGATTTTCGAAGGGGCCTATATAGAAGCTTTGACTAATTATGGACCGACCGTTACAAAATTGGCTGTCATGATATCTGTATGTGTGATTTATTTTTGTAGACTTTTATTTGGATACCAAAATTTGCAGGAGATTTATAATCGTTAAAGTGAAGTTCGGAGTGGGACTTATATGGGACTAATTCTGGACCGCTCATTATAAAATTGGTCCAAATAATTTTTGTATATATAAAACATATTTGTGTTGAATATGAGAGTTATGCTCTGTAAAATGATTTTCGGCAATGGGCCTATGGGAGCTATGGTCAATTATGGACCGATATGCAAAAAATTTATATACATATGTGTTTAGACTTCATGTTCAACTTATTTTTAGAGAAATTAGTTGGAATATGTGCATAAATAAAACACCCTTATTTCGAGAGATCATTTGTATGGGGGCTAGGTGGGCCGACAAAATATCATGTACAAAATTTTAGGGAAATATCTTAAATATTTCGACCTGTACTCTTTGCGGCCAAGGTTTACATGAACAGGCAGCCAGTCAGACGGACGGACGGGATCGACTCAGTAAATGATTTTGATAGGTGGGGTATATTTTAAGGTGGATGCAGGACTAATATTTATTGGCGTTACAAACATCAGCACAAATCCAATATACCCTCCCCACTATGGTGGTGTAGGGTATAAAAATATAAGTAAACTTACTTACGTGCCTAAACCTAAATCTGTATTAATTTATCAAACCAATTTGTTGTATAAAATAATTAAATGATTTGGATATTATCTGACAAGATATGTACTAAACTGTGCTTATTTTATTCCTGACTGGATGAAAATTAATATGTACATTATTAGTTAAATATAAATTAGAATATACAGAAACGTCTAAAGTATTGAAACAATTAGTATTAACTATTCGGAATGATTTAATATGGTAAAGGAACGATTTTTTCTTGTTTTTTTTTTACTTAAGATATATCTACATATCGATGGCTTAATATAAAAAAGGCCTAATTCGATTTTTTGTTACTTTTACAGACGAATGAAATGATTTCGATATCGAAATTATGACATAATGTACTAAATTTCTTGCTCGATATCGAATGCCATAATCTTAAATAAGAAAATTACGATAAATTTTACTCGATATCGAATGCGTCGCAATTTTGAAGATATTTCGATAAAATTTGGTACGTAATATTTTTTCGGCCCAAGGATGGATGGGATTGGAATTGGTGAAAATCGGTACATTATTTCACCTGGCTCCCATACAAATTTCCTCCAGAAATTGGGGTTTACCGATCGGAAATTTTATAATTATGCAAGTATCCAAACAAATTTCATCATAAATGAGTGGTAAATGAAGCCAAATCACTTCTATAAATTTTGTGCAGATCGGTCCATAATGAGACTCGTAGCTCCCATATAAGGCCCACTTCCGAAAATCACTTTAAAGAGCATAACTCTCTAAAAAATGTTGGTATCCAAATAATATTTAACGAAAATATATTTCATATGTATATACAAATACGGTACAATTTTATTATGATCGGTCCATAATTAGTCGAAAATCACATATAAGACCCTCTCTGTAATTCTTTTCAAGCTCTATAAATCGTTTAAAAGTATTTATATCGTGATAAACTTTAACACATATAATACTTATATTCACTAACATCGTGACACTAAATTTTTGGATGATCGCTCCACAATAGGTTATATCTCCCATATAATGCCCATGTCTGAAAATTGTTTTATACATATACTGGGTGTAGGGTATTATATGGTCTTGACCGACTATACTTTCTTACTTGTTTTTTAAATTGAGTTAGGCCTTTTTTATATTAAGCCATCGATATATTGATATTTATATGTAAATGCAAAATTTACTGAGTTGTTGGCTAAGACATAGAAACTTTAAACGGTTTTTTATTAAATACAAAGAAACTACTACATGTCGCACCTTAAATACAAAAGGGTCACAATTCAAAATTTTTCAAAACTGACTTTTTTCCATAAATTAATTCAGAGTACACATCTCTAACTACTGCAAAAATTTCATTCACATCACTATCTTCTTTAACTGAAAAAATACAGTTAAGGCCCAACTATAATATGCATAAGCAAGCTTAAGCAAATTGCAAAAGTTAACGAAAAGGCTGTCAAATGCATAACTAGTTCAGAGTTAACTTTCAGGTGGCTACAATGACTTTGAAACTTTTTGTCCACAGTTGCTCATTTATGTTTAAAAAAAATGTTTTTATTTTAATAAAAAGCCATTAAATGACTATATTTTATAAATATTATTATATTATTTTATAATTAAAAGAAAACTTCGTACCCGAAACGCATAATTTTTCATTTTTTTTAATTTTTCGGCAAAAGTACTAAAATGTACAGCTGTGGCAGCACTAAATTGTAAATAATAATAAACGTTTACATATGTTTTGTTAATTTTCGTATTGTGTTTGTAAAAATGGAGAAAAAACTTAAAAATTTAAATAATATAAAAATATTAAAGTTAGCGCTTGAAGGCCTGTGCACATTAAAAGAAATAAGTGAACTACACTGTAAAAGAAGAAGACACTCTTGTTCTGTCAGAGAAATAAACCACGACAGAGACATTTTTGTTAAAATAAAAAAGGCCCTTTTATTATAAAGGCACTTATTTTTTCCACATTTTCTATTAAATTTAAAATAAATGTATTTTCTTCTTTCTCCATTTTGTTAAAAACACAAACAAACAACAAACAGCTGATTCCGTACGGAATATGCGATCAGTTTCGCTTTTTGCTTAAGCAAATGACAGTTGAAAAACTTAACGAAAAGTTTCGTTAAGTACATTATAGTTTACCACATACAATTTATATGTATTCGCAGGGTTGCTTAAGCTAGCATATGCACATTATAGTTGGGCCTTTATGTCTATTTTGTTGCTTGTGCACGATGACAATTTTTGTCTCTCCTGAAAATTTTAGTATTTTAAATTGTGAACCATTTGTATTTAGGGTGCGCTGTGTATATTAGTGCTGGCAAAGTATTGTGTAATGGGTACCGAGTATCGAGTATTTGCCCTTTTTTTTATATTCAATACTGAAAAGTAGTTACACGATACTTTCTGAGTTGTATTTTTAAGCAAGTTGAGTGGGTAATACTATGTTTCCACGACGACTTGAATTACCTGCTTCGCTCTCTGAATCATGTTTATGAATCATGCTGTTTACATGACCAAAAAACTTGATTCGATTTGACAGTTGTTTTTAATAAACAAACAGAATAAAAAAAAACAGATTTTACAATTTGTGGAAAATATTTTTTTTAATGGACAAAAAAACTGAGTGGAAATTAGTTAGCTTATTTGAAAAAAAAACACACATTCGTACGTATTTACTTTCTTTACTTCCAGCAACAAGAAAATAATTTGCTTTGTTTACAATAATAATAAATTTTTACAACTAGTGCAGATAAACTTGCGATAAAAATTAGAAAAGAGTGCAATTATTCGTGCTTCGCAAGTTGATTCAATATGAATCTACTTGATTCGCTCTTAAAATTTTGTATGGTGAAGCAAGTTGTTTCGCACATGATTGGGGTGTGAAGCATGAATAGAGAGCGAAGCATGTGCCGTGGAAACATAGTATAAAATAGTGCATAAAAATAAATCATTGTATAAAATAACAACAATGTGTAAGCTACAAAATTCATTAATTCAAAGAATTTATTTTAAATTTCTAAGTTGTTGTTAACGTTGAATTAAAAGTTAGCTTTACATTTATTTCTGATTTAATAATAAATATTTTTATTTTTTGAAGAAACTACTTCAATTTGCATATAAAAACTATGCGTTACATTTTCAAAAAATCCGTTAAAAGTATCGAGTAGTATTGAGTACCCAAATGAAAAGTATTGAATATTATTAAGTAATGGAAAGTAGTAGAATTTGCCAGCACTAGTGTATATTCATTTTTAGTATGTGTAATAATATGCAAGACAGTCTGCATGTTAGAAGTAATCGTATAATGACTTATTTATTATCCGTTATATAACTGCTTCAGTTTTATAAGTCTTTCTTATTATAATATGCTGTAATCAACGTTCCTGCTCAGAATCTTTTTATTAATTCATAAAACAGATATAAGGAGGATAATTTGCTGTGTTCACAGCTCATACAAAGTCAAACTAAAATTCCAAAATTTAATTAATTTAAGTTTGATTTGAGGAAACACGTTTTAACGTCAATATTAATGTGGAATCAACTAAAATAACTAAAAGAACGACCGACATTATATGGGGAATGGTAAATATTGAATGTCAATATTAATCTGTTCAACACCTGTGTTTCTGTTTTAGCGTCATTTCATTTGAATGATGCAATTGCATATATCAAGTCTTAAAAATTAGTTTTGCAAAGTCTCTTCTTATGATAAAAAGAATTTGAACTAGGGCAGTTCAAATATTAGTAACTATACTCGTATATCATATACATACATATGTACATATTTTCAATTTTATCTTTGTTACGAGCTTTTTTTATTTCGAAGTTTTCTTAATTTCAAGTAATAAAAGAATGGGAATTTAAATGTTTCTACAAAATATTATTAAATCTTTGAGATTTTTATATATTGTACCTATGTACTCGTAGTTTAGCAATAAAATAAGTGTGTGTGTTTAAAAACCTGTTTTCTTAAACAAAAACATTAAATAAGAAAAGTTTTTATATTGTACTTGCACAGAACATAAAACAAAAAAGTTCTGCTCTGAACTGCACAGACAAATTTCGAGTACCATTGATCAGTCTAAAAATACTATTCCGACAAACAAGTCACAAAATACTATTTGCGTGCAATTCTCTTTTTGCGCTGCCCACTAACAGTGTTTGTTATGTGCTGCTATTTTTATCAAATAAAATAAAATAAAAGAACATATAATTAAATAAAAAAATACTATTAAAAAATGCAGTAAAAGTGTGCTAATTAAGTAGACATGTTAAGACTAAAATAAGGAAGAAAACTCTATTAAACCTCTAAGATATTGATGACGAATATATTGCAATAATTTGAAAAGTAGAGAATGCCACCAAAACGTGTACCACCACAGGTGCCAAAGAAGCCAAATCCCAGTCTCACCTATGAGGTGTTAATCTATTTGAATTCCTTCTATTTTGGCATGTTTTTTGGCTGTGAACTTGCGATGAGTCTCCTAAAGGCAATTAATCTGACGTATCCGATGGATATATTGATTAGAGACATGTGTGTTATATTTGGATTCTGTTTGTTGGAAACGATACGCATTATAATGGGCCGCAAGGGAACTCTGGCCGAACGAGGTACATAAATTAATGTTAAATTTAGACAAAAAAAAAAAAATAAAAGAAAAATAATTGTATTGAAATGATTTATTTAATGCGCGTACGTGTGCATCTGTTTCAAATACTTAGAATTGCTTGCTTGTTTTCAATATCGTTAAAATACAATAAAAAAAATAAATACGTGAGCATACTTGTATAACAAACTGTAACGTATCGAAAGTTAATTAAGTTAGATATCTATACTATAAACATTCTATACATATGTATAATGACAACAGACTAAATCGGTGCATACTTCAAAGCAGCTAAACATTTTGGCTGATTTACACGATATAAGTATAATGGGGTCAAATATGCAAAAATACTACAAGCTTACAGGATTTTGAAACTAAGTGGATTAAAATTGTTTTAAGGGAACATTTGTCGTTAATAACGTTCCTAATGAAATCTTATTTGTGAAGAAAATTAAGATACAATCAGTCAAAGAATCCGGGAAATTTTAATTTAAACAAGAGTTTATATTTGGTTGTGCCGAATCTTATACACCCACCATTAAATGTCAGTAGTGTGATCTATGAATACTTAAGCATTAAACACATTCACCACAGCAGGCTACCGACTATAATATTTCAAAAATTGCCCTGCTGTCGTCAAAATAATCATTCATATATAAACATGTGTATTTAATTTTTGACATAAATTTTAAATTTTAAAGTTTAAAACTAATTTTTGTTACATTTTTTTTATCGGTAAAAATAATTATACTGGTTGTTTTATTTTGCGGTTCCCTTACATGAGTGCTTTCAAGTATTGTGGGGCGATCGTCATAAAATATTGTAGCATAATGTATATTTACTGCCGTATTCATAAAAAATAAAGTAGGTTTGAAGTGTGCTTTTAGACAAAATTTTCATACAAAATTTTCTTAAAGTACATTTGAAGTCTACTTATTTTATTTATGAATAAGGACATTAGATTACATCTCAATAACAACATTTACAAGAATTTTATGCATATTCTAGTTATTCCGCAAAGTATACGGAGGTGTCAAAAGGCAAAAGATAATCACATTTTATATTTATGTATATTTTTCTTTCCGAACTGCCCTTCGTTTATATTTACTTTAACACACAATAAATTAGATACCAAAAAGCCCTAGGAAATTGGCTTTGAAAGGTCAAAATTGTCTCCCCTGTATACACTGAGGTTATTCTCGGAAGTGGATGTTGTATGGGTAGTGCGACCAACTGGCCCGGAATATCCAGGACATGGCCCGGTTTTGGAACCAATGTCCCGGTGTCCCGGTGACATCCCCCGGATGGCCCGGATTTTTATTTTGAATTTCATTAAATAAAAAATCTTTGGACTTGAACAACAAAACAGTCTATTTCATTGAAATTTGGCACAATCGCATCATATTTTAATAGAAATTAATTCTTTTGAATGATTCATTTTAAAATAATGTGTCTATGCATATATTCAGCAAGCCATATGAGTCCGAAAAGAGTCTTTTCTGAAACCTTCTTCGGAGCGTTCATGCTCTTTATGAGCCCAACAAACAGTCATTATTGCTCTGAAAGCCTTCAGAAAAGATGGTGATTACATTCGAAAATGATCCGTCAGAAAGAGCTCTTAGATAATGTCAGAAAAGAGTCTTTTATGAGGGTTTTTTGGGCTCAGAAAGAGCTCTTATCTTACATCATGTCAAAAAAGAGTCATTGCAATTTTAAATACAACAAATTTAAAGGTCGCATTTATTATTTTTTTTTTAAATTGTGTTTACTTAAACAAAATGGGACTCGCTGCTGCACCGAATTGGAAAGATGTAGAAACAACGATCAAATTTATGGTTGAAAAGAATTGGTTAAAACCTGAAAACAACAATGTAGAATTGTTTGACAGTTTGGTTACATATTGAAATTTATTACCCCAGAGAAAATTAGCGAATGGAACAAAAATAATCCTCCTACTAAACCACGTTCTACTAAACCACATCAACGTTGGGTGGAATGTTTCAAACATTTTCAAAGTAAGAATGTACCGTACACACGCTTCGCGCGAATCATTGATTTTATATTTTGTTTGCCAGCAACATCTGCAAGTGTAGAGCGTATATTTTCGTTGATCGCAAAATTATGGGCAAAACAAAAACCGCAACTCTAGCTAGATACTCTGAAACATATGCTATTTCTCAAATATAATTTAAAGTACGAATGCGTTGAATTTTACAATTTTTTGAAAGAATCCCCAACATTGCTGAAGCAAATTTCATCACAGGATAAATACGATTTTAAACAAAAAGCGACAGAAAATTAAATTCAAATTACTTATAACATTATAATTGTCTAAATTTAACTTGAATAATAAAGTTTTTTCCCCATAAAAAATGGCCCGGTTTTAAGTTTGAATGTTCCGGATTTTAGTACTTTTTTCGAAAAATGTCCCGGTTTCAAAATTGAGGTGGTCACACTATGTATGGGAGTCCATTAGCAATTATAGACTAATTGTCACAAAGCCAATAGTATAATTTTTACATACTGATCTGTGTTGAATGTCGACTTGTTACAGATTTTTATAAGAGATTTATGCGCATTTAAGTGATTTTCAAAAGTGGACTATAAAGAGCAGAGAAGACAAAAAATGACAAACACAAATGTGTTTATGACAAAAAAAATATCGAAAAAAATTCACAAAAAAAGTATCAAAGTAGCTTATTCTAATTCATCAATGTTGTAAAAGCTGTTACAATAAAAAATCATGTGTGCTACAGAACGCAGCAATAGAAGCTCCATTTGCATTTTGGAGAACAGCCATGTTAAGTAAATAAGATTTGTTCCGAACATCCGAATCCAAAACACCAAATATAAAATTGGCTACATATCTTTGTTGGCTGTCTGTAGTTTCATCAACAGAAAACCATATATATCTACCTTAAGTTTTTTCACGAATTTTTTCTAAAGTTTCCTTATACATTTGGGGTATGTATTTTCCACGAACAGAACTTTCACTCGGTACTGATAAGTTGGCGTACTTTTAAAATATGTTTTTAAAACTAAGATGGCTAACTTTTGAGTGGTATATTTCTCTCCAACAAAAATTTACATATATCTTCGTGAAATGTATTGGATGTTATAGTTACAGGAAATTCCGTGATATATATTATATTTGAAGAAAATTGCAAAAAATATCTGAAAGATATCGAGGTTGTCTAAAACTTTGGTCTACAACTCGGATTCTACTAGACCGAATTTGGCCATTTTCAATACCAAACATTTGGGTGGATCAAAGAATGTTTGGTAAGAATTTCATTTATTTATGTCTTTTCTTCGAAGCTTTATCGTGCCTTCAACAGACGGACGGTTGTATGACCAATATTTTGATGTGTTACAAACGGCATGACAAACCTAATATACCCTCATCTTTTTATTGGTGGGTATAAAAATATACTTTCGGAAACAGAAACATTTAAATACACAGAAAATTAAAAGGGTCAGACAAATTTTATATTTATTAAATTAAGTTAGGATTTTATTTTTAAAATTATACAAGTTATTGAATGAGAATTTTTCCTCTTGAGAGTATTAATTGTAAAAATTGTTTATAAAATTTTTTATTCGAAGGTTCTACATGTTCTACATGGCTTTAGCAGGCCAGAAAATGCATTGCATTTTGCTAGTGTCTCTTTGTATATTTCTATATGATTTTATATTTATGTTTTCCAACGGAAAGCTATGTAGAACATATAACAGAGGTATACAAAAATAAATTTCAAATAAAATTTTTATGTTTAACTAGAAGTAAACCTTCGAATAAAAAATTTTATAAAAAATTTTACATGTTATTTATACAAAAATATAATAATTTCAACATTAACAATAAGTTATTTTTTTTAAATATTTGTTTAATTTTCAAGATTTATGCCCCTATTGCGGTTCACAACTTTTTTAATAATTTGGTCGTCTTTCATAAATCGGTATTGCCATTCACAACTTAAATGTAGTAGAGTTAATGTAGTGTTAAAGTCGGGTTGACTGACAGACGACCAAACTTAGTTGAGTTGAGAACGGCAATAGGGGCAGAAATCTCTTTCAGTTTCATATTAGAATATTGATTCATATACATTTTTTTATTAAGATTTAGGGTAAATTAATCTTAATCATATTTAAATTGCACATAAGTCTGATCATCTGACATTTAATGCCTTTAACAATTTTTATAAACTGTAATTCTGTTAATCTTGTTAGAAAGGCTCCGATATGCTGTGTTGAAAATAGTAAAACTCGCTTATATGGAATTCTTGGTTATAACTAACCCTCCATTAAAACGAACAGCTTTTTATTGTCCCACTTTTGACAGTTGTCCTTTTTTAAAGAACTTTCAAAAATAAATATCGCTAGATTTGTCCACTTTAATACAAATAAAAAAATACACTGTTGGCTTAAAATTTTTATACTGTGGTAAACAAAAAAGACTAAGTCCTTTTTGTGGTATGCAAAACTGCTAAGTCAATTGTTTTCAATTCTCGACTGCAGATGTCGGACAGTGTAAGGAAAAACTGCCAAGGCTATAGAGATAATTATCAGAACGCAGGAGAACTGACCAGAGAAAAATCCGCTGAAGACCATTAAAAGCGAAATCTTCAGTATTTTGACGATTGGTGGCTCAAAATTAAAACATGTTGCCGTTGCCGGGACGGTGAAATGGAAGATACAGTTTTTGAATTTTTGGCACTTTTTTCTAAACATATAACATAATTGAATATTTTTTTCAAGTATTACCTTTTTAAGTCTAAGACAGCAAAATATTACTATTAGAACTTTATTAATTAACTTTTAATTTTTCCCATACACAAGCGCCTCACCCTACTGCTCATATTCAAATTTCAAACGAATCGGATAATGTATGTGATCGTATATGTCTCATTAAATAATGCCTCATGAATATCTTATGTCTTCTCATATATGTTTCGAGAGTCAAAAAATTGTTTTAAATTATTTGTTATACAGTGCTCGCTGCTCCTGATAAGAAACATAACATTTAGAATGTCGTACTCTTGTCACTAGTATCTGGGGGGTTACTCTCTATTGCGATGCGAAAGCAAATTCGATGCGATAAGCGTACAAATTGATACTCTTGATTGATACCCAGATACTAGTGACAAGAGTACGACATTCTAAATGTCGAATTTAGATATTTAATCAGAATGGTATCCAATTTCTCGAATTTGCTTTCGAATCGCAATAGAGAGATAAACCCCCTTGGACTTGTTTTAAACAAATGTTGATAGAGCATTCATATATGCACGTATAATATACCATAGTGAACTTGTGTAGATGTTTGTAACGCTCAAAAATATTTGTCTAACATCCACGTTAAAATATACTGATCGACTCAGAAAATGATTATGAGTGGATTTAACGATGTCCGTCTGTCTAGCTGACTGTCCATGTTAACCTGGGCGTAGAGTACAGGTCGCAATTTTGAAGATTTGTTTTATAAAATTTGGTACATTAAATTTATTTGTCCCAATGACGATTGGTATTAAAATTTGTTTAAATCGGTCCATTATTTCTCCATTGTCTAAAAAGTTTTTGCTCATATACTAGGGTATTCAATTAATCGGGGTTTTAGTTGAATCGGATAATCGAGCAAATAATTAATCGGGTTGAGATTTAATCGGTTAATAATCGGTTAATTAAGAATTATTCGGTTAACCGAACAATTTAAATTTAAATAAATAGATTGGTTAATATTAAAATAAACACTTATTTTATGTTAAGAATTTATATTTTATTAATAAAAAAAAAAACAAATAGAACGTAACAATTCATAAGTAATAAAAAATTAAAGTAAATGAGAGCCTTCTTTGTACATATGTATATGAGTTAAACCAAAGACTATAAATATATATTTATATAAATATATATTTATATATATATATTTATAGTCCTTGGTTAAACTAAGGTTTTAAAGGGATCTTGTGAAATAATCTTTTAAAAAAAGAATGTTATTCAAATGTATAGCTTTTAAACGGTTTTTTTCTTTATTTTTTATAATACTTGACTTGGAAAAAACTCTCTTGCTGATTGTGGATGTTGGAGAAATCGAAAGTATCCAATTTATCAGTTCTGTTCTTTGTTTTTTCTAAGCATACAAAATCAACCATTATAACATTGAAGTCCTTTTTAGAATTTTTTATATTTTTAATACTATTAATAGTTTGGTTTAGTTCTAAAAAAATACTATTTTCATTAATGTCAGAAGTTTCTTCTATTATCATGTCGTCATCCGAGTCATTATGACAAAGTTCATCATGGAACAAAAAAGTTCATTTCCAAATTCCTTAGTTTCAGTTTTAGAGCTATTATCAAAAAACTATTGCACATAGTTGTATTTTTATTTAAACATATATGCCCTTATTCATAAAACTTACAACAGGTTTATAAGTGGTTTATAAAGTAAATTTTGTATGGAAATTTGCTTTATAAACATGTTGTAAGTTTTTATGAATAAGGGGGATACAGTCTAATTCATAAAAATTTATCAAGGGTTTATAACAGGCTTATAAAGCAAATATCCATACAAAATTTGCTTTGTTAGCCTGTTATAAACCTTTGACAAGTTTTATGAATAAGGGGGATAGTAATTAAATACTTATATAAAAATACATTAAAATATTTACAAAAAAGATAAATTTCGGTCAATCGGCACAAATTAACCGATTTATTTGTTATTTGAAAATCGCCAATATCTAATTATTCGAACAGTTAATCGACCCAAATTAACCGGTTAACCGATTAACGGTTAACCGATTAAATACCCTTTCATATACTCAGTGTATTTTATAGTTGGGCTTGGCCGACTACACTTTCTTATTTGTTTTAATCAGTTTTTATATATAAAAATGTCAGTATAACATTTACATTTTTACATTTTTAAATTCTTTATAATAATAAAATATTTTTGGTAAAAATTAACAAATAAAATTAGTTTTCGAATTTGGGTTTCTTATCAGGAGCAGCGAGCACTGTATAACAAATAATTTAAAACAATTTTTTGACTCTCGAAACATATATGAGAAGACATAAGATATTCATGAGGCATTATTTAATGAGACATATACGATCACATACATTATCCGATTCGTTTAAAATTTGAATATGAGCAGTAGGGTGAAGCGCTTGTGTATGGGAAAAATTAAAAGTTAATTAATAAAGTTCTAATAGTAATATTTTGCTGTCTTATAGCCTGTTTATAGATCACGAAAGATAAGCGATCGTTAGATAAGACTTAAGACACAAACTTGATTGTGGAATAAACAAACTTGATCGAGTAAAAAATAGATATGATAAAAAGTTTGTGTCTTAAGTCTTATATAACGTTCGCTTATCTTTCGTGATCTATAAACAGGCTATTAGACTTAAAAAGGTAATACTTGAAAAAAATATTCAATTAAGTGATATCTTTAGCCCGCGCATGCGGTCTAATATAATACATTTACATAAAACACTACATAGACTCTACAACAACTGCGATAATATTGAAGTTTAAATGAAAAATGTTTTTATGAAAATTTTTACTTTTTAATTAAATTTTGTTTTTCTTTGTTTCACCGAAATGTTTTGTATTGAAAATAAGAAAAATCGGTCAAGTAGGATCCGAGTTACAGGCCAAAGTTTCAGGCATTTCAAATAAATTTTGCACACTATTTTTTATATAGAAGGTGAAGTTCTATTGAAATGGCAAGAATCGGTCCACGATTTCTCATAGCTCCCAGAGAAATGTCTTCCTGGAATTCGGTTTTATAGTAAATATTGCTTCATACAAAATTAGAATATACTAGAAAAATCTTAAAATCATATTTTGTTTGTCTTGGTCCATATTTGAACATATACTCTATATAACAGTCCATTTCCGAAAATCACTTAAATGTGCATAAATATTTTATAAACTTCACTATCAAGTTAAAATTCGCTACAAATAATTCATATATGTATAAGTGAAAATCTTCGTACCTAATTTTATGATGATCGTGCTAATAAATTCCACTTCACAAAATCAATAAAAATCAAATAAAAACCTCTTATAAACATTGCTATCCAGTTAAAATTCGATACAGATAATCGATATATAGTATATATTAGTAACAATTCGAAATTCGCCATAAATAACGCATATATGTGACCCGGCCTATGAAAAGGTGGCTTATGACTCAAAAAAAAAAAAAAATTGCGAGACACAGCTGTTAAAGATAAAAAATGCATTTCGTCAGTTTCTTAGTAGTTTTTCTTTTGCATTACGAACAGTCATGCCCAAAAGGCAACCAAAAAAGGCAAAACAGCATAAATAAGATAAGTTCGTGTGTGTTTATATAAAGAGCGATGCGACTTCAACTGCAATAAAAAATCAAGAAAACGTAAGGCCTCATCTCCAGAAGGAGATTTGAAAAAATTATCAACTTCAAAGGTTTCAACAAGGATAGCGACGAAGAAAACTACTTAATACTGCTAAATAAATATTTTTTTGTGCAAAACAGCTTTTTTTTTTTGGTAAAATCGTTTTTGCAGCGTTCAAACCTGTTTTTAAATTTTTCAATTCCATTTATTATCTTGATTCTGGATTTTCAATAAAATTCTGTTTTTCTTTCATTTGTGCTCTTCTTTCTCTACATTTTTAGTACTTTTCTAAGCAAGTTAGGACTTTCTAGTTTTCACCACGTGAAAGAGCGTCTCAAAAACTATCGAAACCAAAAAAAAATGGAAATGGAAAATGAGTCATAAGCCGCCTTTTCATAGGCCGGGTCGGTATAAAATAAATCTTTATACCGAATTTCATGGTGATCGGCCCACAATAGGTCATTGCCTCATATGAGGACTACTTCCGAAAAACTCAATAACCTACGTAAATATCCTTATTGAGATGAAGTTCAACCAAAATAAGCCTCAAATACATAGAAATTGCGGCACAATATTTTCGTATGGGGGCCAGGTAAAATAATGGACCGATTTCCATCAGTTTCAATCCTTGGGCCGAAAAATTTTCACGTACCAAATTTCATCGAAATATTTTCAAAATTGCGACCTGTACTCTGCTCACAAGCTTTACATGGACAGCCAGCCAGCCAGATGGACGGACATCGTTAAATCGACTCAGGAAGTGATTCTGAGTCGATTGGTATAATATAAAGTGGGTGTTGGACTAATATTTCTGGGCGTTACAAGCATCAGCACAAATCCAATATACCCTCCCCACTATGGTGGTGTAGGGTATAATGAAATAATTTTAAATCACACTACTGATAAGTTGGCTTAAAGCCTCAGTTAGCCGACTGTAATGGAATGTAACTGCAACATTAAGAAACAGCTGATGGATATTGTTATGTGTAAAGTAATGCAAATGGTTATGTAGATGTAAAGTAACGCAACACCGTAATGTATGAATCTGTAAGAAATAGAATTTCCTTACATTTATACGCCATTACACTACATTCCGTTACAGTCGGCTAACTGAGGCTTAACATGTTATACATTCCACCACCACAAGTGTTGAATGAGAGTATATAAAAGTCATTCGGTGTGTAAGACTGAGAAATATTATTATAAGTCGATTAAACTACATATGTCCGTCTGTTTTTGTAAAACACTCTCACGTCCAAAATATGTAACCAAAATCAGCAAAGTTTAAAAAATCATTTAGAGTTCTCCTTAGGCAGTTGGGTATTGAAAATCATTAAAATTGGTTAAGGAAAACCAGAGTTATGGACCAAAATATGTAACAATCTCCATCTAAATATGATATTTTCAACAGTTTTTTTGCTATTGTTTAAATATATTGCAGATAATATACGAAATTTTGTACACGTTATTTCTACGATTTAAGGACAAATTGTGATGAAAATAGTGAGAAGTGGTCCATAATTTCTCATAGCCCCTATACAAATATCTTCCCAAAATATGACATAAATGCCTCTAAAATTGCAATATCAATATAAAATTCAAAGCGTTGGATTTTGTGAATTTAGATCCATATTTGACTATAGCTTCCACTTCCTGAAACTACTTAAATGCTCACATCTCTCTTAAATATACCGGTATTTTTTTGAAATTCAACATGATATATATACCGAATATTATTATCGGTCCATATTTGGTCATAGCTTCTATATAAGGACCAATTCCGAAAAGCAAGTAAATCCGCAAAAATGTCTATTAAATATCGATATCAAACCAACATTTTACACCGATCAATAAGTTTAGTCCAGCAATCATACTTATGTATGTATATCGGTCATATGGCTTTTGAAGATATCAGTCCATAATTGGTACACTTCCACTATAACACCTATAAACGTTTTTCAATAACCTTATTGAGATATAATTCGACTAAAATAAGCCTTATCTTTTAACCTTTATACTCTTTTCCCTTTTTATAGTATTTTCCTGAACCTGGCAAATATGGAAAGTGTTGTTACATTACATAGTATAAGATTGTTATGTAAATAATTATAAGAACTGTTAATTACATCAATTATAAATGGTTAAAATTAGATAAAATTTAAAAATATTTAAAATAAATTACCTATGTATATTGTGCGTTAACTATCAAGCAATATAAAAAATACTAATAAAATTTGCGCTAAAACTGAATAAGAAATTCTGAATAATTTTATTCTGGTCCTAACAACAGCGTAGTTTTTATAAATCTAATTATATTTAGGTGGAGAGTATTTAAGATTCCGCACAGCCAAATGTAGTAAAATTTATTAACAATGAATTAAATTAATTAATTAAATATTTAATAAAAATTAATTAATTAAATTATATTTTGTTTTCCTTTACAGGTTGGCCTGCAATTATGTCAGTTTTTCTAACTGTACCGTGCTTTCTTGGTGTAACCTATATATTACTTTTACAAAAATATAAAATACGTTTAGAATATGTACTTTGTACTTTACAATTGGGTCTATATCTCACCGAAATTTGGTATGCCATATACTTTGTTTTTTCACTATGTCGTCCAGTAACTTATGATTAGGACTAAATAAACAAACAAAAAATTAATAAATTATATATATATTTTAAAAATAATTAAAAGAAAAAGGAATTAAAAAACATGATATATTCGTAACAAAGAAAACATGTATGTAACTTTATATACCTAATCAAAATAAAAACAAACAACTCGTAAATTAAATTAAATTAAATTAAATTGAAACAAAATAAATAAAATCTAAATCTAAGTGTAAAAGAACCCCTCTGTTATTTATAAACGTTTAGAAAATCGTAGTAAGATTACAAAATTATAAAACAAAAAATAAAGAAAACAAAAAAAAAGAATAATAAATGTAAATTTTCTTCAAAAATTTATGTAAAATAAATAAAATGATGAAAAAACTAAAGAAAAAATAATTATGTTAACAAAACAAAATCAATTGGAACCAATATAAGACAACAAACAAATATTTATATTATAATAAATTATTATTAATTATTGTAATTAATATTATTTTTAATTTGTCAAACATAACAACAAAATCATTAAGACAATTTTTCTCTAATGATGTGTGGTTTATTCACAAAATAAATTTCACATTAAAAAAATTAAAAAACACAATATGAAATAAAGAACAAAAAGAACTGCATATTTTGGATTTGTTTATTAAAAAAATATATATGTATATTTAAAATTTAAGAATTTGTAAAATTATACTTACAAGAAAATAATTAAAACACAGTGTCTTTCAACCAAAATTAAAACCAATTAAAAACAAATATTTTCAACCATTATTTTTATTAATTTCTTTTGTATTTAAAGTATAAGAAAATTTCTTGCTTTGTTGGAAAATTTTTGTATTTAAAAATTAAAGAAAACAAGCTCATTCTAAAATTTAATAAAAAAAATGAACAAATATTAGGCACTTACAACAATCTCGGTATCCTTAGGATATATTAAAAATAGTAAGAACATCTGAAGAACTTCCCTTATATTAATTATAATAAATGTAAAACAACCAACCATTCATCTTCTAAATGTGGAAAATAAATGTTAAATCCAATCAAGGCTTTTAAACTGTCAATATTATTAAATTTGGAAAAGATAGTTACTGTCTTTACAAAATATGTATACATACTCGTATAAAGCTATGTGTCCACGATGGTCAGATATTACAACGTTGTCATATCTACCAATGTGCTATCAATGTAAACCCTTCTCTACCCTTCTCTTGAAGGTGAAGGGTATAAAAATAACAAAGTTGTCTGAAATTAGGTCTATAACTCTGGTTACACTGGATCGAATTCTTCAATTTCTAATAACAAACCGAAATTCTATCGTGCCTTCAACAGATGTATATATGGACGGACATAGATTATGACGATTATATAGATTATATATGTATATACATATTCTATACATGACAAACTTAATGTACCCCCATGATATAAAAACAAGATTAATTTAGTTCAAAATATAAAGTGTCGTCTACAAATGAAGGAAATTGCTACCGAAAACCGACCACATTTTTCTCTTTACATATAAGGTGATTTTCAAAAAGTCAATATGTGTGGTAAAAGGAGACCATATTCATAATTCAATAAACTTAATTCCTCTAAAGTCAAATCTAAAATTGGATTGGAATTGTTAAGGTAAAGTAAAAAATTCATGTCAATCGTAGAGAAAATCCTTAAGTAATGATAATGATCAACTCTTATTGGTCACAAATAAGAAGATTTGTATATGTTGTTTTTCAGTGTCACGTGATATATACGTCATTGCAAGGACGTATGATGCACTGAACATTTATGCAACTTATTCGGCTGTAATATAACATTTAAACTATAACGTTACCATAAAAAAAATAACTATATATACTTACATTAACAACATGGAGGCTAGTTTATTTATTACTATTACTGTTGTGTTCCCTACACCATGGTTATTATACGTTTGTCATATTCCCACCACCATGATTTCATGTAATCATACATATGTATGTAATGTTGTATAAGGATCTGTACATAATTTACTATGGATCCCATTTAAGCAGTGTTGCCAATTTAGCTCTTTTGTGGCTAAATTTAGCCATTTTCAATCCTTTTTAGCCACAAACAAATGAATTTAGCTCTTAGCCACTGTTTTAGCCATTTTTCATTTTATTTAGCTATTTTTTAGCCATTTTCTCATATGAGAACAATTTTAGGGTTTTCTGAACAAATGTAAAGAAAAACTAATTCAATTTAACATTAATAATCGGTTTACCGTTAAATGCATAATTATGATATGATTAAATACATATTAGTGTACAAAAAACGCTATTAGTGAACACTTGCACTGCTAGTTGTAATAAAAAAATCCCTACAAACCAATAGTTTTTACTACAAGGAAATACAACTTTGCTCAAAACACTTTTTTACAATGTGTTAAGCTAGATTTACACGATTTAAATTTTCTTCATAATTGCTCTTCAAAATGCTTCAAACTCGTGTAAACAGTAAAACTATGTTTCCACGGTACATGCTTCGCTCTCTATTCATGCTTCACACCCCAATCATGTGCGAAACAACTTGCTTCACCATACAAAATTTTAAGAGCGAAGCAAGTAGATTCATATTGAATCTACTTGCGAAGCACGAAAAATTCCACTCTTCTTTAATTTTTATCGCAAGTTTATCTGCACTAGCTGTAAAAATTTAATATTATTGTAATATTATGTTTCCAAGACGACTTGAATCACCTGCTTCGCTCTCTGAATCATGTTTATGAATCATGCTGTTTACATGACCAAAAAACTTGATTCGATTTGACAGTTGTTTTTAATAAACAAACAGAATAAAAAAAACAGAGTTTACAATTTGTGGAAAATATTTTTTTTAATGGACAAAAAAACTGAGTGAAAATTAGTTAGCTTATATGAAAAAAAACATACGTATTTACTTTCTTTACTTCCAGCAACAAGAAAATAATTTGCTACGTTTCCACGGTACATTCTTCGCTCTCTATTCATCTACTTTATTCGCTCTTAAAATTTTGTATGGTGAAGCAAGTTGTTTCACTCATGATTGGGGTGTGAAGCATGAATAGAGAGCGAAGCATGTACCGTGGAAACGTAGCAAATTATTTTCTTGTTGCTGGATGTAAAGAAAGTAAATACGTACGAATGTATGTTTTTTTTCAAAAAAGCTAACTAACTCCACTCACTTTTGTTTGTCCATTAAAAAAATTATTTTCCACAAATTGTAAATTCTTTTTGTTTATTAAAGACAACTGTCAAATCGAATCAAGTTTATTAGTCATGTAAACAGCATGATTCATAAACATGATTCAGAAGGCGAAGCAGGTGATTCAAGTCGTCGTGGAAACATAGTATAAAGAGCAATTTTGAAGAAAATTTCAATCATGTAAATCTAGCTTTACTTCCAAATATTGAAAAAGGGGGAAAATCGTGTATTAACTATAAGTATATAGAAACATTAAAAAAGCAAGATATGGATAAGAAGTACAAACAAGCATTTAGGCTTAATAATCTAAAAGTTAAAGATTGTGAAATTAATGCATTGTGAAATTAATGCAAAATATTTCAACCTTAACAACCACGCTGATACCAGAAAGCATATACATATGTAAATGCTGTTGGAATTGTGTCCGCAACTAACCTGCTGCCCTTTAAACCTATTTGCTTAAATCTACAATAGCAAGAAGCCTCTGTATGTATGTTCTTAGCAGTCCACAGCAGCGATGCCAACTTAGCCCTTTTCGGGCTAGATTTAGCCCGTTTTGAGTCACTCAAAACGCGAAAAAAGAAAATTGGCCCGAAACTAAAAAACGCGTAAGTCTAGCACTTTTTACAATTATCTTTTAGCCCTTTTAGCCCGTTATTACTTTTTGCTCGACATTTTAGTTTTTTCGTACTTTTTCTTCCTTTAATCTAATAATATCGAAATAACGTTAGTTTGCTTTACAATTTATAAAAAGAAGAGGAATCTAAAATAATCTACATACATATATTTCTTTCAAATTGATGTGCTTTGAAAATTGTTCTACAAATTTAACCGTCATAATTGAAATTAGAGCAAAACTTCCATCCAACATACAAATATTTAAAAAAATATCGTTACTAAGTACTGAAAATATTTTTTTCGAATAATATGAAAAGCCTTCTACCAAGCTTTAAAAAAGAGTTTATTGTTGATGATAAAGAAATTGATTGTTTAGAGAATTGTCTTCTTAGTTTAAAAACATGTGAATGGAATAATACTGAAAGAACTGACAAGTTTTGGATCGGTGTTCATAATTACAAAAATGCTATTGGTAATTAAATTATCCAGTTTTGCCTTACACATATTGACATATCCGTACTCAAACGCAGAAGTTGAGAGGAGTTTTAGTATCATGAATTTATTCAAAAATAAAATAAATACGTGTAACAGTTTAATACACATTAAATATAGCCTAAAAAGAGATAATGTATGTTGTTCAAACTACAAAATACCTGCCGAAGTGTGCATTAAAATTAATTCGAACGAAACATGTAAAAAATCTAAATTTTTTATTGATAGTGTCTTATGGACTGAAAATGATGATGAACAAGAAATCGAAATTTTGTTCAGTAACGACCAATTTTAAATGTATACTATTTAATCTAGGTATGTTCCTTAGTTATTAAAATGTAATATGAAATGTAGATAATTTAGATATGTATCTCATTATAGTAATTTTTTTTCTATTGTTTTTTATGTGTTATGTAGACCTTTAATATTGCTAAAAATCTTTTTATTAAGTAAAAATATTTTTTTTTAATAAATTATTTTATAAAAAAGTCTTTGTTGTTTTGATTTTTAAAAGAAACATTTATAATTTAGCCCCTTTTCGCACGTTATCGAAAATTTTGACAGGATGTGGCTTTAAATGATTTTTTTTCAATTTAGCCCTTTTTAGCCCTTTTTTCAAAAATTTTTACGCGTTTTGAGTCTCAAAAGTTGGCATCCCTGGTCCACAGCTCTATTGTCACGAGCAATCACTTAGGAGAACTTTGTAAGAGTAAATTTTACTGCACTACTCTAAAAGTACATAGGATTAAATGTAGCAATATCATTAAAAATGTTCTGGGTCCTCATTTTAATGAAGACCTTATGAAATATATTGGGGATAGCTATTTTAATAGATGAATCTAGTGATATTACATTGACCAAAATTTTTGGTATGTATTTGTATTTAATTATTATTTATATTAATTGTTTGTATAAAAATGTTTAGGTTTAGCCATAATATATTTTAGTCGAAGCAAACGTAAAATTGTATCCACATTTCTAAACATTGAAAAACTGGAAGGTGGCACAGCCGATAACATTGTAAAGGGAGTAAAAAATTGTCTTAAACAAATAAATAATTTTTATAGTTATTTATGAACTATTTAAAAACTTTTATCTTTGTTTTGTTATATAAAAACTAAAAGGAAAATGTAATTAAAGGAATGTGTAATTATTACTATAAGACAATAAAATATGAATTATTTTTGGTTTTTGTTTAATTCATCAGACTTTTTAATTCAATAATGTTTAGCCATTTTTTTAGCTATTTTTTTAGCCATTTTTAGCCATTTTTATACAAAGATTTGGCCATTTTTAGTCATGAAGTTTTGGCAACACTGCATATAAGGCTCAGTTATGAAAATCTGTTAAAGGGACATAAATCTTAAAAAATATAAGTTTTGTACAAATATAAATCGCACTACTAAATATTGTTTAGATTGATTAAGGCCTATTTAGGAAAACCGGTTTCACGCACATCATTCCCTAGCTGACCAGTTTTTCTTCAATTCTCTTTTGAACTTGCCACTTCATTCACACATTTTAATTCAACTTTCGTACTTTTTAATGCAAATCAACTTGCATAAAAGAGAAAAAAAAAAGCAAAAGGAAATAAGAAAATTGTCTAGTACCGTCAAGTTTGTATCTCTCTCTTTTCACTTTGCCCTTCTCATCCAAAAATACATGCCTTGACGAGTCAGAATTGAAAAGTGTGAAAGCCGACTAAGGGCATCTGAATATTTTTAATAAAGAATCATAACCCAACAATTTCAAGAGTATTTGAAAAATGTGGGAAGCTTTTAAGTAGTTAAATAAATGTACTTCTTAGTATAAACCCCGGTTTATCCGATATTAGAAAAATCAACCGTCATTGATAAAACCGAAAAGGGTATTTTAAACCTAATACGTATGTGTATAATGTAAATGAAAATTTTGTTGTGTTCGCTACGTTTTTATGTAGTAAATTTTATTGATTTCATTTTTTGTTTACAAAAAACTATGAAAATATAAAAATATGTGAAAAGTTTTATACCAACTTAAGTTTATCATCAAACATAATAATATTGGCAGTCAAAAAATGCTGCTTTTAGTCATAAAACACAGTTTTCAATAATCCTACCGACTAGAAGATAAATATAAATAAATATATTAAAAATATACATATGTATATAAAATTAAAATTATAATAAAATTACAATTACAAAAAAGTCCATATAATTTTATCTATTGTTATACTTTTAAGGTTTCAATCTAGTTTCAAAAGGCGATAAAAGAGATTTAAAGCTAAAATTAACTTATTTTATTATTTTTTAAGATAATTAATTTGAACTACTTAAATTGAAGCATTTGAAAGTCATATATTTCGAAATAATTTTCATAAAACTTTTGATACATTTAAAAATTTATTCTGAAAACATCTATATACATATATTTAGATTTTGGTAAGGACTTTTAGCTTTCTGAAGTTTGACTACGACTTATATGGTTAAAATTCCGCAAATTTATACTACTAGGTGTGATATATAATTTATATTGTTACGAAATTATATTTCAATTTAAATTTAACGGCCGGTATTAACATACAGCATGTTTATCAACATACAACTTGTTTAGGAGTTTCTATATTGTTATGAAATAATATGTCAATTTAAATTTAACGGTTTGTAACGGCTGGTATCAATATGCAACATGTTTATCATCATTCAACATGATTTTCAACATTTGTATTAGTAGAAGTTTCTATATATAAACATTGTTGAAACACGCAGTTTTAACGGCCATAGAAAGGAACTTTCGATTGTCTTCTCTAGATGCCGCCGAAAATTACTAGAAGATGGCGCTATTGTATAAATAAAACAAACAGGGCCACTCGAACTTAAGCTAATACTATGTTTCCACGACGACTTGAATCACCTGCTTCGCCTTCTGAATCATGTTTATGAATCATGCTGTTTACATGACTAATAAACTTGATTCGATTTGACAGTTGTCTTTTAATAAACAAACAGAATAAAAAAAAAACAGAATTTACAATTTGTGGAAAATAATTTTTTTTAATGGACAAACAAAAGTGAGTGGAAATTAGTTAGCTTATTTGAAAAAAAAACATACATTCGTACGTATTTACTTTCTTTACTTCCAGCAACAAGAAAATAATTTGCTTTGTTTACAATAATATTAAATTTTTACAGCTAGTGTAGATAAACTTGCGATAAAAATTAGAAAAGAGTGCAATTTTTCGTGCTTCGCAAGTTGATTCAATATGAATCTACTTGATTCGCTCTTAAAATGTTGTATGGTGAAGCAAGTTGTTTCGCTCATGATTGGGGTGTGAAGCATGAATAGAGAGCGAAGCATGTACCGTGGAAACATAAACATAAGTATAGACGGTCGTCAGATATTACAACGTTGTCAGATCTAGCAATGTGCTAGCAATGTACTGACATTGAAAAATTGTTAGCAAGAGGTAAATTGTCAGTTCAGACTTTAAGTCTGTAAGAAAACTAACAATTTCATTGCCAAACAATTGTCACACAATGAATTCATCTTTCCATCCAAAATATAGATAAACATGTTGTATGTTGATAAACATGCTGTATGTTGACACTAGCCGTTAAATTTAAATTGAAATACAATTCCGTAACATATATGTATTCTGAATCATTGTAGATATCGATGTCCCAAATAACTTACAAACATGATATAAAGATATATGGGGGATTCACAAGGTGTCATAAAGTCATATGTCTTAAAATAATAACATGAAAAAATACGACTGCTGTGAACAACCCCTCATAATTCAGTGTGCTATTTTGAATTTAAATCAGCTGATTTAAAACAAATATAAAAATTAATATTGTTTTCCACAATGCCAAAAATAAGTGAAAAAACTTAAATAATAGCCAGTTTGTGCGAAAAATACATTTTAGATGTTGTGATGGCAAACTCAAGTAAATAAACAAAAAAATTTTATTTGTATTTGTATAAAATCATATTTTCTTAGGCGACGAAGATGAGAAAGAAGAATTCTGATTAATTACGACAGCACAATAAATATAGCAAGCAAAGTTCTATTAATTTAAGACACTTTTTGTTTACAAAGCAACAACAATATTTTTAAACCATTGTAAAATGTTAGAACATTATGACAATATAACATGATAGCACACCTTGTGAATACCCCAATACATATGTATGTACAAATGGTATAATTCAAATTTCGGAATATTTCGACTAAATTGCTTTCTTAATAGCCAATTTAATTTGGCAAACCCAACCGAAGAGAAAAAGCTTAATTGTAAAAACTATGAATATTATTTTTAATTTAAACTTTTAGTTAACAAAGTGATAAATCTGTTTCGTAACTAATATAACCAAAAAAAACCTAAAATGCACTATAATTTTTCTAAGACTTTAATTTTTAACTTTAATAAAATTCATTATGTAAATCTTTTAAATAAAGAAAATTAAAAACAAATATATTTAAGGGAAGTAAAAAATTAAACAATTTCGAAAATATACAAAATCCATTCATTAATAAAAAACCAACCATTTAGAAATTATTTAAAACCAAACCAGTTTTGATTTCTGTTATTTGTACCTATGTATATTAAAATTGTTAACAAAAATGTTTTATAATTTATATATTAATCTATATACATATATTCTTATACACTTAAATACATACATAAGTAATGAAAACACTGAAGTACTTATATAGTAAAAAATAAACAAATAAAAATAGAAATAATTTTAATTAAGTTAATTTATTATATTGAACATAAAAAACATATTAAAAAAACGGTTAAATATGACAAAAAATAAAAGTTATTTAAGTTAAATAAATTTAAAATTGAAATAAAAACAAAAGTGAATAAAAACGATGATATAATTCTTGTAATAATGAATCCCAAATGATGAGTTTTAATCGCCGATTAGAATTATTAATAAAATTTACACGACTAGAAATATTCCGAAATATTTCAAGGTAACAAAAATAGCAACACAAATTATTTCGTTTGAAAATGTTGACAAATAGCAAGTGGTGACAATGCCGCCATTTAGAAGAAAATTGTCGTTTTTATTGCCCTTAGGTATGCAACATTGATTCTTTTATGTAAACAAACACCATATGTTTTTTATTTTATATGTTACATAAATGGATACAAAAATTATATTACACATTATCCATGATGCTTTTATGGCATTGTGGTTGCAAAAGTAATTTATTGTAATTTTATTCCTTATACTTTTTCTTTTTCGTACTGCCGATACTGCTTCTCAGTTTTACTAAATTTATTTTTGTCTTTATTATTTTATGTTTTATTAGTACTATTTTCAATTTGAATAATTTTTGTGCGAAATTATTAAATTAAAAACACAACAAATGAAATCTAAACAGCTGTTGTTTTCAATTTCGTGCGAAATAATCGCTTTCGACAAGCTTTCGAGAAGTTTGCTATTTAAATCCGTCCATAAATAACGGAGATATGAGCTTTTCCGAGACAACCTCTAAAAATTGCATCAAAAAAACTATCAAACAAAGTGTATTAATATTGTTACGAACAACTTCATCAACAGATGGCGTGTTTATCGACATACAACTTGTTTAGCATTTGTAGTGGTTTTGATTTATAAACATTATTGTTATATACTGTTATAAACATAGCAATATGGCAACATTGAGTTTTAACGACTTTGGCTGAATATTATAGACACGAACATTCTAGACTTGCAGTCACGAACATTCAGTATCTTAGTTTCGAACCTTCCAGAAATTATGATTGCTGTATAAATAGACTAACACGGCCAACCAAATGAATCAGTTAACTGAGTCATTGTTGTGTAAACATCAAAGTGTTCGAAAACTTTAAGTATGTTATTAAACCGTAATATAAGTGTGTAAAAGACAGTGTGTACATTTTTAACTGTGTTTGTGTAAATTTAAATAAATAAAGACTCGTTATATTTTCTTCAAACTACTTGACGTTTTTATTTTGCAATTAAAAAGAATCCGGTTTATTTAAAGGAAATAAACCACCGTTTCTGAAAGGTAAAAATATAATATATATACATATATGTATATCGATCGTCTCATGTAGAAAGGCCCTAACTCGCATATTTGAAACTTTACAGGAGAAGGTAAAAACATAATAGAAACTGTAATATTCAACATGTAACTTTTTTTGTACAACTGCTTATAAAAGCGTTATTTTTTACACTATTGCAATAAATTTTTGGGAGGAGTTGTATTTGCGTTAAATGCATTGGAATCGCAAAAAAACAAATTTCGAAAAAATAGCGAGTTAGGGCCTTTCTACATGAGACCAACGATATGTATGTATGTATATAATATAATTATGCATCCACAACAAAGGTGAAGGGTATATAAGATTCGGCATAGCCGAATATAGCACTCTTACTTGTTATTTTTAGTATTTCTGGATGGTTTTTAATTACTGGATAGTTTTTGTTAGCAGAGTGGTGAGGATGATTGCATTTGATGTTTTTAAACAACGTTACGGTCGTTAAAGTACGAATAACTGTTGTGTAACAAGAAATTCTGCTTTGAAAACGAAATGGTCCATAAGTGCATTACATAGGACCATGATGTAGTCACTACATTTTAGCTACAATGGACCACGTACTCCACAGTTTTTGCGGGGCTGTCTTTTTACACACTTATATTACACTTAAAGTTTTCGAAAACTTTTTACACATTTACATTGCGGTTTAAGAACACACTTAAACACTTTGTTTGATCAGCGCCATCTGTTTATGAAATTATTTGTAACAATATTAATACACTTGGTTTTTTTGATGAATTTTTCAAAGGTGGTCTCGGATGTTTGATCATGTCTCCGTTATTTGTGGACGGATTTTGCTGATTTTAAATAGCAAACTTCTCGAAAGCATGTCTGACAGAATTATTGAAGATTTGGATCCCGAAGATATCTGGGGACTTCAGGATATTGATTTCAACAGACAGACAGACGGACGTGGCTTAATAGACAACAAACTCACAATCATATGATATTCCTATTGAAGACTTAAAAAAACTGTTGAAGAAAGAAAATAAAAATTAATAACAACAAACTCCAATTATCCCGTAATTTACATAAATTTCTTCTATTTTAACAAAACGTCGAAAGAATATTCAGCCAAATAAATTTAAATAAGAAAAATACGGAATTCTTTGAAAATAAGTAGGTATCTGAATATGATGGATAAAGTCAATTATTGAAAACTTAATAAACTAAATTGTTTTGACATTGTACTTTAACCTGAATTAATAAAATATGCTAAATTCAAATATTTATTTATAAAATATTGTACGTATTGTTTCACATTCTTTAGTTTTAGCTGACGATTTTTTTTGCTCAATTCTCTTTTGAACTTGCCATTACTTTCACACACGTTAATTTAATTTTCGTACTTTTTAATGCAAATCAACATGTATGGAAGTAAAAAACAAACGGAAATAAGAAAATTGACCAGTACCGTCAAGTTTGTACCTCTTTTATTCTCTTTTCCCTTCTCCACCAAAAATACTTGCCTTGACGAATCAGAATTGAAGAGTGTTAAAGCAGACTCAGTCCGAACCATCAGAGACTACTAGTAAGAAATGATGTTCATGTATAAAAACTAGCCATCGTTGAGTAAAATTAAATTGTAAATATACCAGTGTTCTGAAACCGGCTGTGCCGAATCTTAAATACCCTCCACCTAAGAAATACAAAAACTACACTGATTATAGGACTAGCATATCCTTATTCTGTGTTTTCTATTCAGTCTTAGTGCAAATTTTATTAGTATTTGATATATTGTTTGAAAGACAATTTTACGACCAACAAAATTTATGTTAAATATTTTGAAATTTTGTCTAATTTTCACCATTTTTAATTGATTTAATTACCAATTCTTACCATAATTTACAGAGTTTGTCTGATGTTCATAATAATCTTGAGTGTAACTTAACAAACAGAGTATAAAAAAGGGGTACAATCCGGTTTTAGTGATTTTGTTGATTTAGTGATTTAATTGAAAATATATAGGCCTATATCTCGGGAAATACTGGGTGTCTGATAATTTGTAATACATTAAATAAAAGGTATTAAAAATAGCTTTCCAACGATATATATCATGATTATAAAATATGGACCGAATATGGGCTAAATCCGAAAAGAATATTTTTTGATCCGAATTTATTTGTTTTTGGAAATGCTTCTATATGGCAGGTATGACAAATTATGGGCCGATCTTCTTAAATTTTGGAACAGTTATTTTCATGCATATGAGGATATTTCACGTCGAATTTGAACATAATAACGGTATAGGTATATAAGACATATATTAGTATTAACGTGGATTTCGAGAGTGGCCCTTATGTGGAGGATATTGTCAAATATGGACCGATATTCTCAAAATCCAGCAGTTTGATTTAGGCATGTATGTAAATGATCCATGTAAAATTTTGGATTGGTACCCTTATTTATAAGAGATTTATGAGTATTAAAGTGATTTTCGGAAGAGGTCTTTATATGGGGAATACGGTTAAAAATAGACCGAAATTCACAAACTTTTGTGGGATGATTTTTGTATATATGTAAATGATCTGTGAAAAGTTTTGAGTCGGTACCGATGTCTTTTTCAGATGTGGTCCTCGTATGGGAGCTATAACCAGTTCTGGGCCGACCACCATAAAATTTAGTACAACAATTTATTTGCCTATAAAGAGTCTTTATGTCAAATTTTAGCCGTTTAACATTATGTATATCTGTTTTATACGTATTTAAGTGAATTTTGCAAGTGGACTTTATATGGGGTCTATGGTCAAACATGGACCGAACTAAAAAAATTTCGTTTTGCGATTTCTTTTTGCACAAAACTTATTTTTGCTGAATTTTGTCTTGATATTCCAATTTTATAGTCATTTATTTATCATTAAGCCATATTTCGGGAATATATATATTTGTATGGGGACTATGAGAAATCATAGACCGATTCTTACTATTTTCCCCACACTTTCTTCTTTTATCATACAAACAACGTATACAAAATTTCATGGTATTATCTGCAATATATTTTAAAAAATTGCAATAAAATGGAAAAAAATATCAAATTTTTATGGAGGTTGTCTATAACTCTGGTTGACCCAAACCGATTTTGCTGATTTTAAATAGCAAACTTCTCGAAAACATTTCTGAGAGAATTATTGAAGATTTGGATCCCGAATATATCTTGGGACTTCAAAAACCTGATTTCAACATCCAGACAGACAGACAGACGGACATGGCTTAATCGACTCCGCTATCTATAAGGATCCAGAATATGTATACTTTATAGGGTCGGAAAATTATATTGTGGAAATTTCACACGGAATGACAAACTTATATATACCCTTCTCATGATGGTGAAGGGTATAATTATGTGATTAGGAAAGTAAAAATGTTGTTGTTGTTTCTTTTTTATATTTGTTAAGCTATGTGTCCACGATGATCAGATATTACAATGTTGTCAGAAAAATTTGCAGAAAATGTCTAACAACCGTGTAAACTAAAATTTTTGTCTTCCAACGTAAGAAAAAGCATTTTCAGTACATTGGATACATTGTTGAGCCTCATACTATTAGATAGTAGTTTCGTAGTATCACTTTTTTCAGACCAGTATAGACGTTTGTTTGGATACTTTGCATATCCTGACATCAAAAGTACACCAATAAAAACTTTTATTTCCTCCGATGACACCTTTAGGTCTATATTTTTCTGTAGGTCATATAAATTGGTTTGTTCAATGTAATGGTTTAGTAACTCTTCAGAAAAAAATCGGTTGGTGTTTTTGCCGTTTTAGCTTCGATGCTAGGATATATAATTTCGCAATCGGTTTCAATTTTATAGGTTGGATTTGCTTTCTTCCACGTTGCAGCTTTAAGTATTTTACTAGTGGCTCCTCATCACCTTTACTCCAATCATCCTCACTATCAATACGGTGCATTTCGCACTCTACATTTAACAATTTCGGACCCAAGTGATTTAGATTTCCTTCGAACATCACTAGCATCGGAATCGTGATCTGTATAATTTCTATCCAAATGGGGTATTGCAAATATATTAATATTTTGAATATTGTCATCTAATTCTGCCAATACTTCAGCAACTGTATGTCTGTTTAATAATAACGATTAAAATTAGCACAGAGCATAATGTCCCTTAAAAGGGACATGAACAAAAAACGACAATTACTAATATTTTTATACACCCTTATATTTTAAAACTTGAGCACATCAATTACTTAATCATATTTTAATAAGCACAAATTAAAAAAATATGAATATAACAAAAAGCTGTCAAATTTGTTTCATTATTACATACCGTCCACGTGTGCTGTGAATTTTATTATTTGCGTTATACATTTTTTGCACAATATTACGCAGCCAACAGAATTTGTGTGAAAAAAACACTTGTTGTTATGATGGTGACCAGGGCCGGATTTAAACTTTTGCCGCCCTTGGGCACTGAAAAAAATGCCGCCTCATTATTTTTAAAAATTCAAATATCTAATGTATTGCAAATAATTTATTATATATTATATACTTTGATATGACATAAAAAATATTTGTTTTTGTTCTTAGAGCTATACATTTTGCACTCAGCTTGACTCATGTGTGCTGTTTTTATAAGACGTTTGCCAAACGTCACTCAATCATCTGCATGTTGTTGTTGCCGTTACAACAACAAAAACAACATACAGACGATTGAGTGACGTTTGGCAAACGTCTTATAAAAACAGCACAATAATTATAATATAATAATTTTATCACAGGCAAATACGCCTGACTTTTTGAGTTGCGAATTGGTCGATTAAATCCTCACAATCTAAACGTTGAAGCACTTCCGATTCGATGCATAGAATAGCTAAGCTATTGAGTCTATTTGCACTCATTGTAGAACGAAAGTAGTTTTTAACCCTTTTTAAACAAGAAAACGATCGTTCTGCGCCACAGTTTGTTATAGCTAAAGTAATAAATATTCGATATGCGATTTCTACGTTCGGAAATTCAGTGTAAAGGTCGTTTGCTCGCAAAAGTTTCAGAAGATCGGAAGGTGAATTATTTTCCATCGTTTTTTCAGTGCAATAAGCATGGAAGTGCACGAATTCGTCATCCAATGAGAACTCAAGATCTGAAGAATAAATCTTTCTTAAACGTTCAGCTCGTTTACGAATCTCTCTATTATCCAAATTGCCAAATTCAATTATAACTGAGAACTTTTCCTGTATCTTTTCATACGCAACACATCTTTTTCGTAATTCGAAATCCAGATTGTCAAGAATGACATTAAACGTATTGACTCTAAAGTAGTCTCGACCTGTCAGTTGCACATCTCCATCCCGTGATTCATCAGCATGTAATTTTCTCTTCCTTTGTCTAGAAGCTGTTGTTTTATATTCTTTAATCTCTGAAATATTTAAAGCATTTTTTTCATAGATTTCGAATTCATTTCGCGTATCAGCAACAACTTTAATCAAACCATGATAATCGTCGATCACGTCAGCAATGCTGCAATCAACTTTTTGCAATCTTTGACTAACAGCATTGAATCGCGAGAGTAAAAAATGCCAAAGTATTTGCATAAATGCTGTTTCAAGTCGCTCCATTTGAATACGAATACCTTTTGCTTGTTGTCTTGTAATTGCATTTTCGTCAATATCTTCTTCAATAATAATCAATGTCTCGATTATTTCGTCGAAATATTGATTAAGTACATGAACAGCTTCATAACGAGCTGACCATCTGGTTGCAGATAAAGATTTTAACGCGATTCTTTTTCCGGTATGAGATTGTAAAATTTCCCAGCGCTGCGTCGATGCAGTAAAGAAGTTATATAAAGTTTGTACTGTATTAAAGAATGAAGCAGCTTCTGGTGCGCATTCTACTGCGTGAACTCCAACTAAATTCAAAGAATGAGCAGCACAAGGAGCATGTTCTGCTAGATCATTAATTTCATGAATTCTTGCCTGTAAACCTGAATACATTCCTGATACATTGTTAGCATTATCATATGACTGACTTCGACAGTCTGCGAGGTCAAGATCAAAAAACTCAAGAATAGACAATACAGCAACTAGCAAATCTTCAGCTTTATGTCCAGAATTTTCAATAAATATCAGAAAGCGTTCAACAGGCGTTCCATCTTTTTGCACATATCTGATAACAAAAGAAAGTTGGTCAACGTGAGATATATCAGGTGTGGAATCTACAATAATAGCATAATATTTGGCTGATTTAACTTCTTGAATTATGATAGAAGATACTTTTACTGACAAAAGCTGTATAAATTCTTCGTAGATAGTTTTCGATAAGTAACTTGTACTGCCAGATCCTTTATTTCCAAATTTTCGAATATGCTCTTCTAGGAATGGGTCAAAAGAAGCAAGAAATTCAATCAGCATTAAAAAATTGCCATTATTTGGTGAGCCAAACTTTTCATCACTTCCTCGGAATGGAAGCCCTCGAGAAGCTAAGGCTTTAAGGTGGCTATACACTACGTGTATTTGCTTATGTATTTTTAAGTTTACAACCCACATGTTTTTCTTTATGTCTGTCAAAATTGGTTATTTTACATAAGGGTTTTAATTTTTGGTCACCAACTTGTATGTACAATTACACGTGACATCGCCATGATTATTTACACATAAATTTCCATGTCGTTTCTTTGAAAAATGCGTTAAAGCCGCTGCAAAAATTTTTGGTGGCGTCACTAAAATGCCGGTGTCAAAAATATTGATTTAAGGTTTTTCGTCTTTTAATATACAATATGTGGAGCTTGTATCAAAAATTTTTAAATAATTTATATCATTGTTATTAAATTAACAAAATGAGATAAAAAAAATATTTAATTTATCACATGCAAATTCTTCATACGGCCGGCTAATGATAGCGCAGATATTTAACCGTCGACAAATTTTTTCGCATGGCATATACATTTGAAAACATGTGTTTGAACATAAGAAAATAGAGCGTGTTCTAATCGAAAAAATTACATATGTATTTCCACATGTATTTTACACAAGCAAAGTTTATGAGGTCACCAACTATATGTTTTTATTCCATATGTAAAATTTGACATATACAATGTAGAAAACACGTAGTGTATAGTCCCCTTTAGTAGCAGCGACTACTCTTCTTAAAACATTTCTCCAATAAGAGATTTCTGTCTCTGTTTGTATGACTAAGTCATGGTCTATTCTATTCTTAAGGGTTAACATACATTTTTTATGATGTTTGGAGTTTTCATGCTCACCAACACGAACGCCTGCATGTTTCCAATCATCAAATCCGTTTTTGCCATTAAATGAACACTCTCTGTCAAAAAGAAGACAAGCTGCACAAAATACAGAACCTTTACTAACTGAGTAAATGAGCCATGGGCGTGGAACTTTTTCACCGTTGATAAGTTTTCTTAAAAATAGTGATTCTGACAGCCATCTTGAAGTTCCATCGCTGTAATCACGTTTTGTACCGGAGAAATCCAAATTTTTATTTTGTTTACATCCATGGTTAGCTACGTAATCTCTGGTGAAATCGTTTATAACCCATTCTCCTGGATCATCGCTTATCACAATATCCCCATGCTCATTATCTTCTATATTTATTGTTGGAATTGTAGCTTGAAGTTCACTTTCGTGATGGATATTCTGTGGCAGCGAAGAAGTCGTGGTACTATCAGTATCATTACTCGTAGACGGAGTTCGTTTTGAAGTTGACGTAGAACATGCATCATCACCTGCAAAAATTTACTATTATTCTATTAACCTAATTATGACAGTAAATAATGAATATACATTTTATACACATCGACAAATGAATCATTATTATACTTGGAAAAATATGAATACTTGAAAAAATATGATACAAACCTTCATAATCTAAATTCGTACAATCTCTATTGTTAGTTTCTGATTTTTGTGTAACACATACTTTTTTCGTAAAAAAATCATCTAGTTTGGGAGTTTTACTCAAAACCTCTTGTTCCTTTTTACTTTTGTCCAAAGCGCGCTTTCGATACTCAGATCCACTCAATTTTTTGCGTCCATCAGCCATGTTTGACAATTGATCGTATATTTATGCTCAACATTAATGCAATTTTTTGATATCGATAAATTATTTTAACACTTTACTCAATCAACACTTACTCTTTAATGATGAGCACGTTTAAAAAAGATAAAATAAAACTATGCAACACATAATCAATGATATGAAAAAGGGGAATCCCACAATTTAATATGTACAATGTACATATAGTGTTGCTGTGGCTTATTATTTTGTATTTTTGTATTTTTCTCAAAACACAACGAAAGCTATGCAACGAACTGTCAATGAAAGAAAAAGGGGAATGACACAATTTAATTTTGTAACGCTCTTGTGGATTATTGTTGTATACCTACATAAATGGAGGTTTTTTACACAAAAATGGTGTCCGCGTCAGGCCATGGGAGTGTCCGTCTAGCAGAGTGTAATTTGTTTTAAAAACACTTGCAAAACAAAGGGACCAAGAAAAATGCATGTTTAGCAGAGGTAATCGCCTGCGGGAGGTGTCCGTTAGTAGAGGTTTCACTGTATTACCATTTTAAATCGTTAAAGAAATGAATTAATTAAATAATTTCGAATATAAATTTTCACTTAATGATTTACAAAATTTCAATTTGACAAATATTATACGAGTCGCATTTCTTGAATTATCTATTAAATAATATATGATTAATTAAAATATAAAATTTCTATTGAGAAATTTTGATGACAGTAAAAAATTTTTTTCACTTTCCAAATTTTGCCGCCCTAGAAAATTTGCCGCCCTGGGCTCTAGCCCCGACTGCCCCTAGTGTAAATCCACCACTGATGGTGACACATATGAAAATGAGATTTTAAATGCATATTGAATTTTAAATTCTTCGTTTCGCTGTAAAGTGGGAAAATAAGAGCGCCCCTTATAAGGGATCTTATGCACTAATGGTTAAAATGTGCATTAATAAAATTTTTAAACACACACACAGAGCTGCAAAACGAATTTGAGAAGTCACACAACAATCTGACAACCGTGTAAACTGACAATTTTGGTTGACAGATAAATTCATTGACAATTGTGTGCAAATGAAATTGTTAGTTTTCTTACAGTCGTTAAAACTGACAATTTAGCTTTTGCTAAAAATTTTTCAATGTCAGTACATTGATAGCACATTGGTAGATATGACAACGTTGTAATATCTGACCATCGTGGACACATAGCTTTAGTTTTTCAGTAACCACCCCGTAAAACTGTAAAAAAAGCCCTATTGTCTACTTTTAGGGTGACAAATTTTCAATGACCTTGAAAATTTTCGAAGAACGGTATTTGTGGTGAATTTCTAAAAACTCATCACGATGGCGAATTTTTCTCCCTCCTCAACTCTCTCACCAGTGTTGCCATATTTTTTTTACAAAATCTGACAATTCACAAAAAAAAAATCTATTTTTTTCGAAAAAAATCTGCACCTTCAAAACAAAATTAAATAATATCGCACAATTCTTCAAAAGTGACTCAATTCAAAATTTTTATTTTATGACACGACTAAAAATAAATCACTATTAAATTGCAACTTTATACACAAATGAAATATAAAGAAAGATCTAACTGTTTTTTAGTAACTTGTTAACTGTAACAAAATGCTTTGATATTTTTCTTATAGATAAACAAGTGTGTTGTGTGTTGTTTAAGCATACAAACCCGAAAAATTAAAATTTTGAATTGAGTCACTTTTGAAGAATGTGTGCGATATGTAATAAAATGATATTTGTATATATTTAATACATTTTGATTTAAGAAAAAAAAGACAACAAAATATAATTTTTATATATGATATAAAATATATGTATAAAAAATTAACAGTAAAAACATAACGTATAATATTTCATTTAAATTATCACATACATATGTAAAGAGATCATAGAAAATTAATTAGACATACTTTTGTATGTATTAGTTGTACATATTCTTATTAAATTTAGTTTCCATTTCTTTTGTTTGTACACAATTTTTGCAATTGAATTTTTTTTTTAAATCATTGGTCCACAAAATTCCAAATAGAGTGGGAATAATAATATTGATTGCTTCTTTGTTTTATTCCAATAAAATTGAAAAATCTGCATTGATTTAAAAAAACTGTTTTTTGGAGTAAAAATCTGCAAGCCTGTTTTGCACTTCAAAAAACTGCAAAAAACAGATAAATCTGCACATTTGGCAACGCTGTCTCTCACCCAAACCCCTTCTTCTTTTTCTTTTTTTCTTGTCATCGTGTGGTGTATGCAGGCCTGCCAGATTTGCCGATTTATCGGCATTTTGCCGATTTTATACCTTAAAAATAGCAATGTGCCGATTTCGCGATTTTTGCTCCAAAAATGCCGATTTTTTACTTAATTCTAAAAACTTGGTTACTTTGTATATTTTGATTATTTTGGCAACTCCAAATACTTCAACAAAACTATTTGCAAAATATGCAAGTGATTTTATTTCAAAAACGAAAATAAATAATGCGAAATTCAAAAAATTAAAAACAACTGTATAAATTTTTATATAGAGCTTTTGAATCAAATTTTAAAACGTTTCAGTTTTGAAAATAACAATTTTAAATCTTTAAATATGATTAATCCTCAATTTATTATGGAAGGAAAATATAACTCATGTATGGAAATTCTAAATGAATTTCCAAACATTGTAGATCAAGATGAAAAACAAATGTTGGACTCTGAATTTAGAGAGCTAAAATTTTTGAATTTTAAGGACATTTTTGATGATTTTGAAATTAATTTACAAACGTTTTGGAAAACAGTTTGTGGACAAAAGCGTGGCGATAAAACATCTGCTTTCCCATTGATAGAAAAATTTATTCAACAAATAATGATACTTCCATATTCTTCTGCGAATGTTGAACGTATTTTTAGTCAGGTCAATCTTAATAAAACTAAATTTCGATGTTCCCTTGTAAACGAATATTTAGAAGGTATTCTTTATTCTAAAGAATTTTTAAAATATAACAATTCAAATTGTTTTGATATAGATATTAAGAAAGATATTTTAAACTTGACAAACTCAAGCATGTATTCTTAAAAATTTAAAACCAATTTTCATTTCATCATTATTTTTACTTAAATATTTAACTAAAAAACTTGAACTTATCTCATATTAATTAAAGTATATATTTACTATATATGTATGTACATATGTATAAATAAAAATTAAAAATAATGAAAATTCAGACATAAAATTTTATCTTTGTATAACATAACATTAATACGTTGATTGCTGAATTGATTTCTTTTGTTTTGATATATATTTTTTTAATAAAAATGTTTGATTTTATACATTTATAACAAGTATTTTTTTATTTGCCGATTTTTTAAATCTAAATGTCGATTTTTTTTGACAAAGTTGCCGATTTCCCTTCAAAATTATCTGGCACCCCTGGGTGTATGGCGGTTTTTTGTTGTTTCTCACATTGTCGGCTGCTGCTTTGGTGCGTGTGTGCATGGTGAAATTAAATACCAGGTGACCGCATTGCTACAACAATTACAACAAGGCAAGAACAACAGGCATTTTTCTATATGAAAAACTTTCGTCACTGTCAAAAAGTTTTTTTTTTATATAACTTTTTGGCATTTTCAAATTCACCATGAATAATCAGCTGGCGCTACGCTATCACCTAGTATTTAAATTCACCTTGCGTGTGTGTTTGTTTGTTGCTTGTCTTCTTTCTTTCTTAGAAAAGGAAACCCGGTTCGTTGTATTTTTAAGAACTTTTAAAAAATAAGAATACGGGAATTTTTTGGTAATTTCGTTTGTCATTTTAAACATGTGCTGCCCTCTATGTATTTTTGTTAATGCTGATCAAAAAATACTTCTCTGTTTTGTATAAACATCATCAGCTGACTTTGTTTTATGTCCATTTATTTTTTCTTGGAATAACAAACAAAAACAGAGTCGCTTTTAGACGGTATGTATTTTGCAGTATAAGGGCGCGTTTTCACTATGTCAGTTTTGTTGTCAAATTGTCCAAATTGTTGGCAATTGTATGAAAACTGGTTGTCATCAATAAATTTAATTTTTTGCAATCATCATTGCAAACATAGATGACGCCATATGACAACCCGTTTTCATAAAATTGCCAAAAATTTGGACAATTTGACAACAATTTGACAACAAAACTGACATAGTGAAAACGCGCCCTAATGCATTCAACTTTTCACTGCAAAATGCATACACGTCAGTCAGTATTTACAGTGTAAAATTTTCAATTAGAGCATGTTATATTTTCATCTGACAAAACACCTGCAACCAGCTGTTTTGCAAGTTAATTGTTTATGGCGCCAAGAACACAGTGTTTGTGATTCTGCAAATTTCTATTTACTAAAATTGTATTAAACAAAACAATAAATTTGTATTGAAATATATATTGAAAAAAAAACACTATTATTGCAATAATACTAAATACTGCTAAAACACAAAATCCCGCTAAAATACTCATAACAGCTGTTGTCTTCTATTGTAACGGGTTTTGCAATAGCTACTTGACAACTCTGAATTTAAATTGTGAACGCACTATTTCACTGATCATCTAATTGTTGCTTTCTTTTTTTTCAGTAAACTTAACATTTTCGTTATGGTAAAGTACACGAAGGAACAACGTTTGGAAATTATTAAAATGTACTACCGAAATTCGGAGTCGGTGACCGCAACTTTAAGAGCGTTAACTCCAATTTTCGGTCGTAATTCTCGCCCTAGTAGACAAACAATAACAAGTTTAGTGCAAAAATTTGAGTCTACATATTCATTGTGTGATGCTGTCGTGCCAGTGAGACAACGGCCTGGTCGAAGTTCCGAAAATATCGCTGCCGTTCAGGCGTCCGTAGCAAACGATTCAAATCAGTCGATTCCGCGGCGTTCTCAAGAACTGGGCATCCCCAAGACCACTTTATGGCGAATTTTGCGTAAGGATCTGGGTTTACACCCATACAAGATTAAGCTGACTCAAGAATTGAAGCCGATGGACCATTTGAGTCGACGTACGTTCTCCGATTGGGCTCTGGAGAAGATGCACCAAGATGATGAATTTCATCGCAAAATCATCTTCAGTGACGAAGCTCATTTTTGGCTCAATGGGTTCGTCAATAAGCAAAATATGCGTTATTGGTCTGCTGAAAATCCACATGTGCTTCACGAATCACCACTTCATCCACAAAAAATTACTGTTTGGTGCGCTTTGCATGCCGGCGGCGTCATTGGGCCATATTTTTTCGTCGACAATAACGATCGTCACGTTACTGTGAATGGCGATCGTTATCGCGCAATGATTAGCGATTATTTTTGGCCCGAATTGGAACACATGGACTTGGATGACATGTGGTTTCAACAAGACGGTGCCACAAGCCACACAGCACACGTTACAATCGATTTAAAAAAAGTTGTCAAGTCCTTATTGGAAAACCCGTTAGATTAATTCACATGAAACTAAAAACCGACGTGTGAAAGAAAATTTTATAAATTGCTAATTTTGACAGCCATGCGCAATTACATATATATCAGTGATGGAAAATGGGGTTTTTAATTTGGTACCAACTATATAAATAAAATGTAATTTCTGGACCTCCATGGTACAATTTTTAATATTTGTTAAATAATACTAAAACTTTACCACAAACTTACTTTATTAAAAATTCGATACGTCTTATGGTAACATGTTTAATATTACCTTATATAACGAATATTTAAACACTTTTATACTCGATTGCTATTGATTTATTGCAATTAATAAAACAAAAATACGGTGTAATACTTTTTCAAAAAATCATTATCTAACTTCTAGTGATTTTATAAATGCTATAAAACTGGTCGCTATTGGAAAATGCTACAAGACAAAGCGATATGCAACTAGTGTTTCAGGAAGAAAGTTACCAAAATATACTCTAACAATTTTATTTTAATGCATCTGAATCAAAGAAAATTAATCTTCTTCTTCTTCGTGAAAAGACAAAGAAACACAGCTCGTTTCGTAATAAAATGGTATTATCTAAAATATTCTTATTTATGATGTATCGAGTTATTTGCGAAAAGTTAACCTTGTTAAATATATACATATGTGTATATGTGCATTCTTCGATTACATTTCCAAAATAACTACATTTATGATTTCAAGAATAGAATAAGTGGAGGAGATGACTTCTAACGATTATGAAATCCTGATTAACTACATTTTAAGCTTTAGTTTTTGAATTCATTCCCAAAATCATTTCATGTAATTTAATACGTCAAAGCCGTCCATTATTCGATAATTCAACCAAAAATTCATTGTCGTAATAATCATCTTATAGATAGGTATATATTTAAAGATCAAATTGATATCAGTTCCAAAATAATCATGAAATTTAATAAAATCTCTTTTGCTTGCACCATTACACATTGCCCTTATTCATAAAACTTACAACAGGTTTATAATTTACTTTATAAACCTGTTATAAACCTGTTGTAAGTTTTTATGAATAAGGGGGATAGTAATTTATATGATACTAGCTAAACCCGGTGTGCGCTACCACACCCCCCCCCCCTCGTTATAAAATAGAATAAAACGTATTTATATATTTGCAAACATTTATTTATATAATTTTAATGTATTTATTGCAATGCTTTAGGTTTAGTTTGCCCATCAGGAGCATATATGTGCATATACACGGGATATTAACCTTGAGTTTTGTTAACAGTCATCACAAACGCTAACCGAACAGGAAAAAAATTTTTAAAATCGAATGGTAAATTTGTTGGTAGCATTGGAATGCGTAGCAAAAGTACATCTGTACCTTTATATTTTCCTGTTATAATGGCCGCTTCTACTAAATTATTTCTCATTTTTTTTTACTGCAAGTCGAGTGGCATTACAAAGCCGTGGCGATCGATATTACGCAGTAAAATAATTGGCACTCCAATTTTAAATTGTAGCATATGTGGTGGAAAGCCTGGCACATCGAGTGAATTTAAGAACTCAACAGGATAATTAACGGCCTTACGGGTTGCTTGATTGATTTGAAGCATTTCAAAGTGATATCCATCTTCTCCATATGGAAAAATAATAGGATATTGAAGCGCGTCATATGAGCGATGCATTTCAGTGGGCGAGGCCATGCCCCTTTGTGCACTTACATAGTCAAGAATTTATTATTTCGTAAGAATATCCTATTGTAAAAATTTAATGACGATCGGTCCAGTAGTTAAGACTATATTACGATTTTTAATTTTCCTAAAAATGGGCGTGGTACCACCCACTTTTCTCCTGGTATATATTCCTAATTATGCCAATTCCATATGTACGACATATCATTGACGTAGGTCAAAAAATGCCCAAAATATGGCGATTTAAATATTTGGGTTATATGGGCGGTGCCACCCCCGTGTGTACAATCAAAACTTCATATAGCCTATTATTCCTTCCAGAGTCACAGTAACATGCTGTGAAAATTTCATCAAAATCGGCTCAGCCGTTTTGGAGTCCAAACGTTACATACATATATACATTAATTTTTATATATATAGATAGTAGATAGATAGATATTTACATATCTATTTCATCTGAAATACCAAATATTGATGTACAATATCAAAGATAAAATTTTAGAGCCACATGTTGCACAAGGAGCAATAGGAAGGCCAAGGAAGCACAACATCAGAGCGATTATTAATGCAATAAGGGATATAATGAGAGGTGGCTGCCAATGGCGAATGTTGCCAAAAGACTTTCCGCCGTGGAAAACAGTTTATGATCATTATTTTAGGAAGTTGCAATTGCTCCACGGTAGTTCCAAAAAATCTCACATTTTACTATTCGTTAAAGGTAATACGTTTGGTGCAGAAATGCACTACTGTTTGCATCCATTTCACTTCTTTATATTGTGGTTGTCTAAGAACCTGTCTTGAAAAGAAGAAAAGGGTATGATGAGGTAAGTTAAAAAATAGGAGGTAAAATTGTATCCAAGCGATATAAGTGATAAGGAATGGAAAATTTTAGAGCCACATGTTGCACAAGCTTGGTGCTATCTCACTCATCCGCCCACTTTTACCACTCTTGCAATACTCTCGAATCCGATCGTATATAATTACTGAGTTATTGATTGAATAACCAATGACAGTGAGAAGAGCTGCAACTGATGAAATATTAAACTCAATGCCAGTTAGGCTAATAAAACCAACAGTTAAAATCACGTCATGAATCAGTGCTGTTATTCCTCTGAATCCACATTGCCAATTGTACAATAGTATTTTGAAATCGTACCGTATGAATCGTGGAAGTACAATTGTACCATGTTTGACATCACTGATATGTATCGTTCAACTAACAATTCCACTGCCAAATACGTACCGTCTAAAACCACCTTTAATATTTTTCTATTGTTTTGTTTTTATTAGTTTCCCGCCAAGTACACGCCAAAAATATTATCACACAACTTGCAACGCTCTGCACATTTTTGTTAAAATTTCTTTAAGCAATTAGAAAGATTTTCAAAATATTATGGCTGACTCACCTAGTAATAAAACTGATAATTTAAAATAAAAACTTGTTTTTAATGTAAATTTTATAAATTCCATAGGTGAGCCCCGAGCCAAGCGGCAAAGAGTAGACAAGGCAGGACGTTTTGCAGCTTTAGAAAAGCTTAAACAATTGAAGGGCAGTAAAAACAAATATGAAGTCCACGAAGAAGTTGATAGTGTCTATGAAATACTTGATGAGCAAGAGTATGCGAAAAAAGCAAAACAACTATATGGTGATGATTGGATAGAGGATGGTAAGTAGCAGCTCTAATCATAAAACAAAAATTCCAAGTAAAACTTTTTTATGCAAAGATGGCACTGGCTATGCTGAAGATGGTCGTGATTTCTTTGAGGATGAAGACGAATATCCGGATGATGATTCCGCCCAATCATCAAATAAACACCAGAAGAAGGGAGCTAAAAAACGGCCACGTGATAATGATAAGCATGTTAAGGGCAAGGGTTCCATACGGAATCTGTTTAGTAATGCCGTTCCTAAGAAAACTCCAACAACTTCCATTAAAGACGATGACATATTGGCCGACATTTTGGGAGAATTGCAGGATAAACCCAAAGAAGGAGCTTCCACATCCGCTAGTATTAGTAGGGATAACGCACATAAAGTTATAGCGCCAGCCAGAATTGTTAGCAATTCATCTAAAAAGACAGATGCTGCAGTGGCGAAAGAATATATGAACAGTTTTATAAATAATATTAAAATGAAAGAGTCGTCAAATAAAGCCAAAGACAAGGAAAACAGTGATGATGAATTGTTGGATAGTATTTTAAAAACAAAACCCAATATTAAAGACAAGGCAACCACAGTAAAAACTTTTGAAATTAAAAAACAAAATGCCGATATTAAAGAAAGTAAAGAAAGCGATCACATTTCAAAACCATTTAAAGAAAATTCTGCCGACGTGCCGGTAACTTCTTTGGAAAAACTAGAAATACCTAATGATGATGACATGGATTTCAGTTGTTTGCAAGATGATGAAAATCAATTTGAATTGGAAAAAACCTTATCTTCTTCTACGGCCAAAATCACGAAAGACAAATCTCCCATTAAATCAGCTGCCAAAGCGACAACATCACCGACAACAGCTAAAAAATCTTCCCCCATCGACCAGGATGAAGATATACAAAATTTAGTCAGCAATTGGGAAAATATTTGTCAAATGGATAATTTTGAAGAAGAACTTACAGCCACCACTGCTACCTCTGCCGATGCTAGTGGTGATTCTACGGAAAATTTACGCTTCTGGTATTGGGAAGCCTGGGAAGATCCATTACGTCGCCCTGGTGAAGTTTTTCTGTTCGGTCGCACTGCTGATGGTAAATCGATTTGTGTGAGAGTGGAAAAAATTGAACGTGTAGTTTATTTGTTGCCGAGAGAATTTGTAAGTAATATACATATTTATTTTTTTTAACTTTTGGTTGTGATATTTTCGAAAATTTAAAAAATTATTGCCTCTAGTTATGTTAGCAAGCTATTCAGATTTCTGTTGCTAAAAATTTGATATTATTTCTTGTTATCTGAATATTTCTATAAATCTGATGGAATGGAAGTGAGCCATTACATATTAAGAGTTGAACTCTCAGCATGAATACAAAATGATTTACTGAGTACATTTTCTTTTTATGTTTTACAAATATTTCATAAAAAATATGTGACTTCAGAAGTTAAGGATTTTTCTATAGCACCTTAAACTTTGTGTTAATGTTCTAAACGAATGCTAAAATAACCATAAATTAATTTTAAATTTTGCGAAATATTAGATGTCAAAAGTTAAATTTATTTTTATTTATTACATTTATTTATCACATTATAATCTGCCAAGAAAATATACCTTGAATTTGAATAAAATTACAGGTGGTGTAAAACCAAACTGGACCGAAATGCTTTAGAAAAATTCGGTTTTTGAAAGTTAATTTTTATGAAGTCATTTTGAATAAACTAAATTCAATCATGGTTTCTTGATAACTGATTCTAATTGATTTCAATAATTAATAGAACTGTCGGACCAAAGACAAAAAATAAAACAAATTTCATTATTATATTCATTAATTAACATACATACTTGTAAATATGTATACCTATATTGTAATTTAAAATTCACTAGTAAGTTGAAAAGGAGCGTCTACATTATTTACCTTCTGAGACAACTGTATATATAATTAATTTATCGAAATAAATAATACCAAGATATCTATCGTTTCTTTCATTTATTTCAGATTTTAGATCCCATTTCCAAGGAGCCAACGAAACAGAAAGTTACTTTGGCTGATCTTTACACAGAATTCAATGATACTATATCGGTCGATTTAAAACTGAACGAGTTTCGTTCCCGCAAAGTTACGAAAAATTTTGCATACCACTCGATAGGCATAGATGTGCCACAGCAATGCGATTATATGGAAGTGCACTACGATGGTAAAAAGCCACCACCAAATACAAAGCAAAAATATAACTCTATAGCTCATATTTTTGGAGTGAATACAACGTCTTTAGAACGCTTTCTATTGGATCGTAAAATAAAGGGACCCTGCTGGTTAAATTTAAAACAATACAAAGTGAATCCAGCGCCAATGAGTTGGTGTAAAACCGATGTTACTGTCAGTGAGCCGAAGTATTTGGTTCTGATCGAGAATCAAAAACCTCAACCTCCACCTTGTTTAACATTGTTAACAATAAATGTGCGCACTTCTTTGAATCCCAAAACGCTAAAGAATGAAATTTGCATGATATCAATGTTGTCACACAATCGCTTCTTTATTGATAAACCTGCCCCGCAACCGGCCTTCAATAAACACATGTGTGGCCTGACGAGGCCGGCCTTGTGTTCGTGGCCATTTGATTTGAATGCCAAACTTAACAAATACAAGGCCACCAAAGTGTTTAAACATGATTCAGAAAGATCTTTGCTCATTTGGTTTCTCACACAGTATCAGGAAATCGATGCGGATTTAATAGTGACCCACGATGCCATGGATTGTCAGCTAGATGTGTTGGCCGATCGTACTGTTACCTTAAAAATACCCCAATGGTCACGTTTAGGACGCCTGCGGATGTATCAAGCATTCGGCAAGAAAATGCTGGATTTCTTTATTGGCCGCATGATTTGTGATGTTAAACGTTCGGCAGAGGAATGTATCAAATCGAGATCATATGACTTGCAAACTTTGTGCCAAAATGTTTTGAAAATCAAAGAAAACGAACGCATGGATGTGAATGAGGAAGATCTCAAGGAAATGTACGAAACTGGAGACGGCATTTTGAAATTGAGCACCTTAACCATGCAAGATGCTTCCTTCATATTGCGCCTAATGTGTGATTTGAATATAATGCCTTTGGCGTTACAAATCACTAATATTTGCGGCAACGTTATGACTCGGACTCTGCAAAGTGGTCGTTCCGAGAGAAACGAATTCTTGTTATTGCATGCGTTTACGGAGAAAAATTATATAGTGCCTGATAAAAAGAAGAGGGAATATATCAACGCTGCTGGTGGTGGGGGTGGTGATACCACTATTAGGGAGGGAAATGATGTAGATAGTACCACAAATATTACGGCGTCTGCTGCTGGCGGTGGACGTAAAAAAGCCGCTTATTCCGGTGGTTTGGTACTGGATCCCATAAGAGGCCTTTACGACAAATACATCTTACTTATGGATTTCAATTCCCTATATCCCAGCATAATACAGGAGTATAATATTTGTTTTACCACTGTTCAGCAGCCCTACAACATTGAAGATTTACCCACTCTACCAGAATCGAATGTAGACCAAGGTATTTTACCACAGCAACTGCGTCGTTTGGTCGAGTCGAGACGTGAAGTCAAAAAGCTCATGGCTGCTCCGGATCTATCACCCGAATTGCAAATGCAATATCACATACGTCAAATGGCTTTGAAGTTGACTGCCAATTCCATGTATGGTTGCTTGGGTTTTGCCCACTCTAGATTCTTTGCTCAACATTTAGCCGCTTTGGTTACATACAAGGGTCGAGAGATTTTAATGAATACCAAATCTTTGGTACAAAAAATGAACTATGAAGTTGTTTATGGTGATACAGATTCCATAATGGTTAATACCAACATCACCGATTATGAACAGGTTTTCAAGATTGGCAGCACCATCAAGCAGAGTGTGAATAAATTGTACAAGCAATTGGAATTGGATATTGATGGTGTATTTAGTTGTCTATTGTTGCTGAAGAAAAAGAAATATGCTGCTGTAAAGGTGATAAAAACAGCAAAAGGTTAGTAAACAATCTAATTATTTATTTATTTAATTTTAATATTACATTTAAATCTTGCAAAATTTCTACTAAATTTTAAAATAATTACTACTCAGGCGAATTGAAAAAAGAACAAGAACACAAGGGTCTAGATATTGTTCGTCGTGATTGGTCCCAAATTGCCATCATGGTGGGTAAAGTTGTCTTAGGCGAAGTTCTTTCGGACAAGCAACTCGACGATAAACTCGACGCTGTTCATTCACATTTGGAAAAAGTTAGAGATCAAATTCTTAAAGACGATGTGCCGCTGCCAATGTTCTTGATTACCAAACAGCTGTCCAAAGCTCCAGCCGATTTTAATAACACCACTTCCCAGCCTCATGTACAAGTGGCCTTGCGTATGAATAAAACACGTAATAGACGTTTTAAAAAGGGTGATATGGTTGATTATGTCATTTGTCAAGATGGCACATCAAATCCTGCTACTCAACGTGCTTATCATTTGGACGAGTTAAAGGTTAACGAGACACTGAAATTGGATACTGATTATTATTTGGCTCATCAAATACATCCGGTAGTTACGCGTATGGTGGAGGTTTTGGATGGTACGGATGCTAGCCGCATTGCTGAATGTTTGGGTTTGGATCCAACCAAGTTTAGAGCTCAAGTTCAAAGGTGAGTTGTGCACATAAGGTGGTATCGGTAGCCCAGTTCATTATAGCATTTGTGCGACGAAATTGTCCAGTTCGACAAATTAAAATTACTAAAATAGCTGGTCGTTAAACACCGTATATAAAATATTAATAAATTTGCATGAATTCGTATCATTGACGCTAGATTTGAAATGAGTAAATGATTCCAAAACCGCACTTAATTTTTTGTCGATTATTTGATAATTCATCAAGGAAATGAATTCTTCTTTTTCAACAAATGTTGAAGAATTTAGAAGGAAGTAATTCAACTCTTCTAATGTTCATTTAAATCAATACTTTATAAACCACTGATATAATTGAAGGATCCTGCATATATTTATGCTTTTATGTAATTGTAATTTATTTTCCAGAATTTACGAAGAACGTGCTGAAGATTCAACCGGCGAATCGTTAATCAAATCCACTCTGCAAAAGTATCGTCAATGTGAAAAATTCAAATTCATTTGTGTTAAATGTAAAACGGAAAACATTGTGGCCGCTGCCTTTAAACCATCGGCAAGTCATTCATATGAAGCAGTTTTGCAAAAATGTACAAATTCTGAATGTACATTAAGTCCATATCAATATGTTATTGCCATACGCAATCAATTAATTCTGACCATGAGACAGTACATAAAACGTTTCTATCAGAATTGGTTGGTCTGTGATGATCCAGCCTGCAATCATAACAGTCGTTGTTATACTCATGTCACCAGTGGCAGCAGGCCAGTGTGTATGCGTTGTAAGAATGGTACTCTTGTACGCCAGTATACGGAAAGAGATTTGTACAATCAGTTGAGTTATTTCCAATACATGTTTGATTTGAGCAAGCATCAACACAAAAGTAAGTGGTTTCCGTTTCTATTATAACGTTCACTTTAAAATGAAAAGATTAAGCTTCTAATTGGTTTTGATTCTATTTTTAAGATGTTAATATTACTCCCGAAGTCACGACTGCTTATCATGTCTTGCGTGAGACTGTTGATCAACAATTACAAAAGTCAGCTTACTGCACTATTGCCCTGTCCAAGTTGTTTGTTAATTTGAAACCATTGTCGAAAAGTGATGAAATCTCACATCAAAAAATTGATATACCAGTGGTGCAAGTGGCTGCTAGTTTAGCAGATTAATGATTTTTAGTTAAGATTTTATATAAAGTAATTCTTGCAAAAAAAGTATATATTTTATTGCCTGCCTTGTTTCTTGTAGAAGAGTATTAAGGTTTTATATTTCAATTTTATTGTAGATCTTAATTAATGTAAAAATGTTATACTTTTCATTATACATACAAATACAATATTTTTACATACTCTACCTACTTACATACATACATACATTTTTACAAATGTTTTTATTACATTTTTTTAGTTTTTTTTTTTGTATAAATAAAAACCTATTTTTCTTACACATATTCATATGTATATTTCTATAGATTGCAGTATTTTGTGTTCAGTTGTGTTTTGATTATTTTGTTATTCAAAACAATTGGATTCTAATGCAGTGACTTTTTCTTATCAATTAGAAATATTAACTTAAGGCTGTGAAGTTTTTATCTTTATGACACGAACTATTTTGCTGAGTAACAGTGACCTTATGTTGGCAGTCCATGAAGGATTAAATTAAGATTTTTCCATACTTTTTGGCAATAACTGACTAGCATGATTATTATTCGTTGCTTTTTTAAATTTTACAAAAGGGATACGAATAATATTGAAAATATATTTTGTATGTACATTTCCCGAACGTTTTCTCAGGAATTCATTGCCGGGAAATGTTTAAGCCAGAAACGAGTAAAGTTTGTTTTCATAGACTGACTCACAATTATAAACAAGTACAAAATATTTCCTTTGTCTGCCTAAGGTTTTATAATGGACCTTAAGCGGACATTTCACACTCGCGGTTTTAATAGGTAAACATTTAATAATGTCTATACATTCATTACAAATTGCGAGGTCCGACTAAGTTAAATCTGAAAAAATTTAAGTAATTACTTTCATAAAAAATCTTTTTAAAATCAAATTTAAAACAATATTTTTATTAATAAAATTCACAAATATGAATGTCCTTAGAAGTTGTATGTTAAACACCCAAATAATTGTTTTAAGAAAGTCAAATTTAAATGTATATTAAGTCAACATCGAGTACATTTTTCTCATGGTGTAATTATACAAGGTGAGTGCAAATCGGCAACAAATGCAACACAACAGGCATTTTAAATTTCCCGACAAATATTCCCCTGAATATTTTTTTTTGAATTCCCGAAAAATTTTCCTATTACAGATCCAAAATCCATTAAGAATAACGATCCATTTGTGAACTTACAGATTGCAGCTGGCAATACTTTTATTTGGCTTTAACAGATACTTTCGACAGAAATTTATTTGGCTGAAGGGAAAACAATTCAACTATTAACTATTTTGGATTGATTTAATTATGTAAAAACCAAACAATAAACTAAAATATCAAAAAAGTGTGTCCGTCGGTGCGCTATTGTTCTTTTTGTAATACCCTTATTGCAAATAATTTTTTTGTTCAATTTATTACACAAATAATGATTTATATGAACATGACAAGGGTTAGATTTAAGAACATCAATTGGATTAAGTTGTTGTTGTTGTTGTAACAGCAGTAATTGCTGAGTTGACAGCCCTTGGCCGAGTGATCTCGGGTCATTCCGGTGCGTAGAACCGGCTGTCGTGGGAATGAATTGGATTAAGTAGTTTCGTGTGGTGATCGCAAAAAATTAAGGTACACATAAAGGTTCTGCTTGATCTTAGATTCTCAAACACTGTACGAAGTGTTCTAGTCATAGGGTAATACGCTTAAAGTTTGGGAGAAAAAGTATAAGAGGAGGTGAGAAGCAAAACTCGTTCGTTCCAAAAATTTAAAAAATGAGATAACAATGGATTCTGATAGTTATTTTGCTACTTTATAAGTATAAATATACTGATTGTATCAATTCATATCCTTTCTTATGTTTTTTTATATCCTAAAATTGTAGTTCGTAGCAAAACTCTTTCGTTCCAATTAACAATCATTGTCAAAACTGTTTCGTTGCATATTTCGTAGCAAAACTCGTTGGTTCCCTGTTTAAAGTGAGCCAAAGTACCATCGTGTGCGGTGAAATTCCAAATATTTTTATGAATTTATTATACCCTACACCACAATAGTGGGGAGGGTATATTGGATTTGTGCTGATGTTTGTAACGCCCATAAATATTGGTCCAACATCCACCTTAAAGTATACCGATCGACTCAGAATCACTCCCTGAGCCGATGTCCGTCTGGCTGTGTAAAGCTTGTGCGCAAGTTACAGGTCGCAATTTTGAAGATATTTCAATACAATTTCCTACGTGATATTTTTTCGGCCCAAGGACGGATGGGGTTGAAACTGGTGGAAATCGGTCCATTATTTCACCGAAATAGGAGTTTCACGATCAGAAATGTTTGAATTATGAAAGTATCCAAACAAATTTCATCAGAAATGAGTAATAAATGAAACTAAATCACATAAACAAATTTTGTGAATATCGGACCATAATTAGTCGTAGCTCCCAGAAAATCACTTTAAAGAGCATAACTCTCTCAAAAATCTTAGTATCCCAATAATATTGAAAGCAAATACATTTCATATATCTACAAATAATACGATGATCGGTCCACAATTAGTCATAGCTCCCATATAAAGGTCGACTTCCAAAAATCACTTTAAAGACCACAAATTTCTTAAAAATGTTGGTATCCAAATGAAATTCAACACAAAAAAGTTTCATATTTACAGAAATTATGACACCTAATTTTATAATGGTCGGTCCATAATTAGTCGAAACTCCCATATAAGAACCTCTCCGTAATTCAATTTAAGCTTCATAAATCTTTTAAAAATATTTATATCGAGATAAAGTGTATATGTTTGTTAATAATATTTATATTCATATACATCATGACACTAAATTTTTGGATGATCGGTTCATAATATGTAATATCTTCCATATAACACCCATTTCTGAAAAACTGTTTTATTTGTATACTGGGTGTGGGTATTATATGATCGGGCTTGACCGACTATACTTTCTTACTTGTTTTTCCTTATATTACTGTAATTGTTAGGATTACTACTAGCAATTATTAATATCATTATTGTGATTTGTTAGAAATGCAACAACCATTAAAATCGCCAGATAACTTTGCAAGTGGAGATAATTATAGAATGAATTCCTGCGACCCTGAACCATTCTTGAGGCGAGGAAAGAAAATCAAAGATATTATTCCAGAACTACTTCTCATAAATGTGGCAATTAAACCTGAAAAGAAAAAAGATGTTGGAGCCCTTTTGTCCAATTATTTTGGAGAAAATTGGAGACAAAACAAAACCTTGGAATTTTATGTTCCGATTTTGGACAACGAGAATGCTGGTCATGACATGGAAGAAAACAACGAGGAGTATACTGAAGATGAAGTACTTTGTTTAAAAATTCATATGTATATGTATTTTATTTTCATTTTTTAACAAGTTTCCTTAGTTTTAATAAATTAATATAAATTTTAAAATATAGTGAAGCTAAATAATTTATTTTACTGGTGGGTTGCAAAACTCGTTCGTTCCAATATGGAATGTAGCAAAACTCGTTTATTTCGAAAATTCGTAGCAAAACTTGTTCGTTTCAAACTTCAAAACTTAATTTTTCTTTAGTTAAGAAGATTGATTTTGTAAATTTTAAGGTTTTAATAAAAAATATCCTAATATTTAAGAATTAGTAGCTTTCAACTTATTTGTCTCATTTACTAAGCTGTAGTAAGTTTTTAGCTTTTTACCAAAATTTTGTAAACATGGAACGAACGAGTTTTAGATTTTTTGTTTTGAAAATTGTTTTCACACGAAACTCTTCAGATCTTAATTATATGGAGATTATGTAGAGATTGCTTGTGCTGCAAGTTATATGCTTAATTGTATTTACAAAACAATAAACGAAAATGCTCAATGTTTAAATGGAAAAAAATTCAAGATACGTCGTTTTGTTGGAATAATATGCACTAACCATATATATATATTTGAAGCACTTTAAAATGCACTTTTTTAATTTTTGGTTTACAAAAAAATTTAACAGTAATCCAAATTGAGATAAGGATTGTTATCTGAAGAACATTTAAACTTCATGTATTTTAATCAGTCGTACTAAACAGAACTATTTTTATATGTGTAATAAACAGGGGTTTATTAATTTCATCTCATGTTATACTTTAAAGATTAAATTAAAATTAAAATATTAAGTATATCATGAACTTCCAACTGACAATAAATCTAAAAACATTTAATACATACTCGTATCAAGCTTGTTAAACATTTCATTTGTAATGGTTTCAATAACATAGTCGTTATTCCGATCGTTTTTTATTTCAGCTTCTTAAGGGACCATTTGATAATCTTATTTCTCAAAAATATTGAATAATTACCTATTTTAGGTTTTGATTCGAAAAGTTTTTAGTATATCAAAACTAATAGTAAATTGTATCAGAAAAGCAAATATCAATTGCACTTAGAAAATTGAAATTTTATTAAAAAAAAAAAATAAACTTTTGATCGAAATAGACTTCAGTGACATGATGCAATATCGCAAGTTTAAGATATTTAAATTAATTAATAAGTTTAGACTATAATTTCTATCAATTGATGTTTCTTCTCCCACTAGTTTTTAAAGAAAATCAATTCATTTCATTTTTTTATTTTCTATCGTAGTGAGTATTTCGTTTTTATTGAAAAAAGTTTAGACTTAAAACCAATATATTTTCCTACTAACTAATATAACAATCGAAAAGGCAACAATTATGACTTGAATAACAACTTAAAATACTACAAAGGCTTAACAAATCACGTATATCTTAAAAACCGGTCCAATGGGAAATATCTAAAGGATTCATTAAATATATCCGTAAAAGCTGTGCTAATAAGATCATTTATAATTGGCTTAATAAATGGCAAACCAATTGGCCACATACTATTGATAACACCATCCGAAAAACTATCCAATTTAGCACGACCGGGGGCTAAAGCATCGGAGATATGCATCTTTAAACCGCCAATGCGATCAATTTCTATATGGACTTTTAAGAGAGAGCCCGGCTCTCCTAAACGTCTGACACTGGTAGTTTGACTGGAAGAAAATTAAAGTGTAAATCAATTAATAAAATGAAAAACACCATAACAACAAACATATTAAAATCGAATGTTCGATTGATAATGATAAAAAGAATTCTCAATTCGGTAATTTGTCATGCTGTTTACAGATTAACCCCCTTATTCAAAAACGATTATTAAATTTAACAAACGTTTATTATGACAGATTTGCATATAAACTTTGCCTTAATAAACGTTTGTTAAATTTAATAATAGTTTTTGAATAAGGAGGTAAATATAAGAAATTAAGTTTAAGTTTAATTAATGTTACGTTTTTTTGCATTTAATGCGACGATGTGTAATTATTTATTTCAATATTTACCTGTAATCAAACAAAGTCATATTCCAAAAACCTTTCCTCTTAATTGGTGTGCCAAAAACTGTTCCCGAAAACTCATACCAACCATCCAGACTCTTTTCGGGAAAATATTGCGAGTAAATTATACGTTTTTGCTCATGATCTGTATGATATTTTGTAACTTCTGATCGGGACCAACCGTATTCGGTAACATTACGTAGAATTAACTTAAAACCAGCTAAACCTTTCTGATCACCTCGTCTGATCTCCACAAATGAGGCTCTATGAGGATCAAAAGGTTTTATGTGGTAATCAGGCACACCTACATATACATATACAATAAATTCAAATTATCAAACGTGTTTTCTTTAAAAAAAAAAAATACATTTATTTTATTTACCAGTTGGAAAGTATGCTCTCAAATCATTAAATACATCCTTCATACAAGATTCGAAATCTTCATCAAACAGTTTACATTTTCCCAACAGTCTTGAGAAATCATCGTCGACGGATAGTTGACCTTGGGCCTCTACTGAGGTTATTTTGTTGTTGAGTAGAGTAACTGACATCATAATGGCCAATGTTAACGACGTTGCCGTCGTCTTCATCATTGTTGGCTTTGTTGTTAATGATTTGCGAATATTTTTGGTAAGTTTTATCAATGCGCTTTTGTTGTATTTATATATGAACTATTAAGTAAAAAAACTTTTAATTAACTATAAAAATAGTAATAAACACTCTGCTTTAAATTCTTTGAATACATATGTATGTATGACCATTTCTTCATCTATTACATTTATTTTTTTGTAATTAAGTTGAATTACTTTGCGATTTAATACATAAACAACATATTTACTAGCTATTAACAAAAGATGATGAGATGATTGTCTCAATATTCTTTTGCCACTTGTTTAAATTTGAATTTTAAATTATTTAGGTAGAGAATATGAAGTTAAATTAAAATTAATGATAACTATTTATTATTAACATTATCTTCTATTTTCAATTCTACAGTTTCAATAAAATACTTTGTATGCCACTGTTATTTTAAGTTTTTAATGTTTAGTACGTAAGATTTTAGTTTTTAAAATAAATTCATTTTGATATTAATATTAGAAGAGTGAATTCTAACCACTCCCAGTGTCTAATAGTAAATAAAATCTTCAATTTGGCACTTGTCTTATTTACTACAGGTTTTTACAATATATGATATGCGTTTTCTCTTTAATCATACTTTGGTTTGACCTTTCAAGTTTAATTGTAAATAACTTTTAAATCCGATAAGAATCCAATTTCTAGCATTGAACTTAAACACTAACATTGTTTCACTTTAATATGATCAAGAATACGAGTATGTCTAACAATTTATAAATACGTACGAATGTATGTTTTTTTTTCAAATAAGCTAACTAATTTCCACTCAGTTTTTTTTTGTCCATTAAAAAAATATTTTCCACAAATTGTAAATTCAGTTTTTTTTATTCTGTTTGTTTATTAAAAACAACTGTCAAATCGAATCAAGTTTTTTGGTCATGTAAACAGCATGATTCATAAACATGATTCAGAGAGCGAAGCAGGTGATTCAAGTCGTGGTGGAAACATAGTATAATGATGATACGAATCGAATCGATTCATTGCTTCAGTGTTGTAAAAAACTTAAACAAGTACGTAATACAACACTGAATAAAATAAAAGAAAATGTAAACAAAAAACATATGGTTCTGAAAAAAATAACTCAATTAAAAGCGAAATTTTTTAAAAAAATTATTTTAACATTAAAATGGATCCAGTTATGTTTTTTTACTCATCGTCTTTTGATTCTGACGAGATTGAAAACATTAATGGCATAAGGAAACAAATAAGAAACACCTCCGACCCCTTAAGATTGACAAACAATGAGTAAGATAAATAAGTACATACCCTGCAAAAATCTGTGGAGTACGTGGTCCATGTAGCCAAAATGTAGTGACTACATCATGGTCCTATATAATGCACTTATGGACCATTTCATTTTCAAAGCAGAACTTCTTGTTACACGACAATTATTCGTGCTTTAACGACCGTAATCGTTGTTTAAAAACATTTGATGTAGTTACAAGGAGTAGTTTTGGGACTAGTCCCGTGTTATGCAAAGCTGCATTATATGGTCCAGTCCTAGAACATCGTAATGTTAAATGGACTAGTTTTTTTTTCAAACAAATGGATTATGTTTGGAGTACTCCTGGTCCATTTTGGAGTAGTCCATACATGCGTGTATGGAGTACTCGCGTTTTTTGCAGGGTACATATGTACATACATACATACATAGTATGTATTAATGTATGTATGTGTTTTTCTAGACTCACAAAGCAAGCATAGGTAAAATTTATTTTTGATATTTTTGACCTAAAAGTAATAAAATTATTAATATAATGATATTTTTTAAACTAAGTAACAAATTTTTTACTGACATTTTCTTTTTTTCTTCTGTTTGCTAAAAAAAAAAACGTTATTTCGAATGCTTCTTTGCTTACGAGTAAAAACTCGCAATGTTGCGTTCGAATAATCATTCGTTATCGAATGAGAGAATCCTAAATGTTAAAAAATTCGAATGTTCGAATGAAAATTTACTCGCATACGAATGCGAGAATCAGCCCCCTGTATATCAAGAATATCAAGCTTCTTTAGAAATTTAATTCAAAAGAAAATTATTAAAATGTATCATATAACCATATCGAGCCATAACCGCCGAAAAAATGTATCCCACAAACTCAAAATTTTACAGGGGAAGGTTTTTTTTAAATAAAATCAGTTTGAATAAAGCCATTATTTTAAAATTTATAATGTAAATATTGTTTTGTGTAATACATTTAATTGTAATAATTTTAAATGATGTTGAACTATCGATTTCGATAAAAAAACAACAATCGATTATGGTGTGGGATACATTTTTTCGGCGGTTATGGCTCGATATATTCAACGTAGCTCAGGTGCCTAAACAAATTCAAATAATAAAACTAATGCTAACGTATTAAAAAAAGATTCAACAATATCGGATGCAAAAACACAAGGATTTATTGAGAATCTAATAGTATGAATGACTTTATGTTGAATATGCAAAATATATACAATTAAAACAACATTAAATTAATTAGTTGAGAATACTCGTATGTTGTTAGAATGGTAATGGTCTGTATGTAATTCTTGTATCGGAAATACACTTTGCTCTAAAGAACTGTTTCAGAATAAAAGTCAACTACACTTACGTTGGCAGGACATACGGATGGGCTTCTATATGCTATATTATATACTACTACTACTATACTACTTATTGTCCGGCAGATTAATACCGATTAATTTTAAATGTAACCTCATTACTGGATCTTTCGTTGTGTATTGCAATAACAAAGATATTTATATTTTAGGTTACAATTTCAATAAATATTGTGATTTTCTTAAGACAAAGATTTAATACAAGAGAACCAAAAAAAATAACAAAGAAACATTTTACTGCATTTTACTTACTGGATCTTTTTCTTATAGATTAATTAACAAATGTTCAAATGTTTTAAATTCCTATTTCGCAGTTAAGTGTCCAAAATAATATTGTTGCACATATAGTGCAATATATTTATTGCAAAAAATTAAAAAAAACAAATTTCATGTAATATTTTGATTATTCATAACATGTTGTTTTAGCTAGATGTAAATATATACGTACATATTTTATTCCCAATCAAAATTATACAATTGAAAAACAAAACAATTCAAGCGAAACAACATTCACATACGATTCATTCGATAAAACGAAAGACTTAAGACACATATATTATTTACCTATTTAAACGTTTTTTTTTTAGTTTTTGTTTTTGTGGATTGTTGTTGCTGTTTTTGTGGTATTGCAAAATAAAGGTAACAGAAATTTTGTAAACAAAAAAAGGCTAGAGCTTAAAACCAAACCCGTTTCGAGATAAACTTGAAAACCTAAACTCCAAAAATAGTCGGTGCAACAAAAATTATAAGGAAACAATTTCTATATTTAAGTGGTTTTTGAAAATTTGTACATTTATTCTTAATTTATAACAGAAAACAAAACCATATACCACACAACTGTAAGTTGTGTAATGCATTTTATGTTTTTGTTAAAAAATAAAAACATCTTGCATCACGTTTTTTTTTTCGTTTGCACCAAATTGCACACATTTATTTTCTGGATTCCATTTAAACGATTACTGTTAAATTGCTGGCAATTTCTTTAAATAAAAATTAAACGAAAAACATAAATTTTGCACGTTATATGTAGAGTAAATATAACAGATAGTAATTTGAAATATTATTTTTGGATGGTTAAATATCATTTCCAGTTTTTTTCCTTTAATTTGGTAGAATCGACACATTTTTTTCATACAGATTTTAGGAAACAAACATTATTGACTTTTTGGTTAACAAGTCTTAAGTGTAAAAAGTTGAATGTTTATTTTATTTACTTCCTCAATTTTGTTTAACGCATTAAATTATTATCTAAACAACGACTGTTCGAGTTAAAGTGCTGCTGTAAACTGTTTGCTATATTTTACTGTATGTCTGACACAACGTACTTCAAAGCATTTTTTCAACATTTCAATTGCTTTAAGCAACATGTAAAGTTTATGTTAGGGTAAAACATATTTGTACACATTGAATAATGACTTATATAAATTTCTCAATGATAAACATTTAAAATATATTTTCAAAAATTGATATTATTAACACATTTTTCGTAGTTATTTTTATTTTTGTGCAGATTTTCATACCATTTTTAATATGAATGACTGTATAAATGTATTTAAATTTATTTATATATACATATACTATGTATTACATTACACGAACTCAGACGAACTAACGGAAATTATTGCAAGATGATTAGAAAATTATAGACCTCTACATTTCCCTACTCGATTTCCAATTGTATTTCAGAATTTTTTAATTGTATTTCGGAATATTCCAATTATATTTCAGAAACTTCTAATTCATAAATTTCCATTTATATTTCAGAATTTCCTAATTGTACATATTTCAAAAATTTGTAATAGAAATACTGATTACATTTTCTGAAATACAGTGAGAAATTTTTGAAATATAATTAGAAATTTTTGAAATATAAACCCGAAGTTCTAAAATTGAATTAGATGTTTCTGAAATATAATTGGAAATTTTTGAAATTAAAACCTTTTTAAATACAATTGGAAATACTATAGTTTTGATTATTTTGTTGATACTTATGTTGACACCTCATGACAATTTTTTTTCCAAGGTGAGATAATTAATTGTGCCATACGATTCCTCCATTATATAGATATTGTAATCCTTCATTATCTCATCATGAACATATAATACAAGCTCATAATAGTTAATACCAAATAATGACTTCCGTTAAAACTTAATTAGATTAATTTTAGATCTTTTTGTTAATGTTAAATAAACAATTTATTTAATTAGATGAATTATTAATCACCAAGCTAATTTTTTAAACTAATATCCAAAAGTTGAAACCAAAAACAACTAAAAACCTGAGAAAAATATATGAGTTCCTCAACTAATTCTAGAACGAATTTTAATAGCATGTACTTGTTCTAGTTTAGCATTCAAAACATATTCTAAAAAAAACTTTACAAAACAAATACACCTTCGTTCAGAAATTATTTCTTGCTCCAGAGAGCTTTATTTGAAATCGTCATGAAATTGGGTTTCTTTTGTTCAATTATAGAATTAATACAAGAAGTTTTATATTTACAGAAAAAACTAATATGTAACTACCACTATATTCGATTTTAATCAACTATATCATTCATTCAGCTTTATTATTTAAGTTGATTTTAATTTTTGAATGTAAAAATTTAATATTTTTTCCACAAAAATAAGATTTTTTTTAGTAACTAATAAGTAATCTATTAACTAGGAAATGTTAATATTTTTTAAAAAATTTACAGAGGCTCACAGCTTATTATATGCAATATATTGCATTTCTCAAAATTTTTATTTTATCGCACGTCAAATGTATATACATAAATACGGAAGTTTTATAACAGTTATGACACTAATAAATTTTCCAATCACACAATCATCTTCATAATATCATATTCGTTAGTGTTACAACTTTTTTTAAATATTTTTAAATAATCAATTCTAAAATGGTAGATGCCAGATGTCTTTTATCGGTATTAAACACTTGTAACGATTCTTTGAAAAGTTATTTCTATGTATTTGGGAAAGGAGCTACCTTTAATAACGGCTGTGCTCGTCGGAGGGGTGAGTTTATACAAATTCCCAACAAATATATATATAATGAATCATTTACAGAAGATTTAAAAAAATAGGTAGCTAAGTACAAAAGATGATAAATCACAACGATCTTAATAATAAAAAAAAAATATAACTAGACTGATAAAATGTTGTGTAACTTATGATGTATGTCATTACACAATTTCTTTACCCTCCCACCATGCTGATAAGTTATTGTAATTTCTTTATCAGCCCTATACAAAATTAATTAAGGGACACCTTAACTATTATACCCCATACTTCTTTCTTCACCTTTTGTAATAAAAACAATCTAAATTTAACACATTATGATTATAACATAACAAACATTAAATTATGTTTATTATTAAAAATTAAATAAACTAAAAATAATAACAAGATAATGGACAATTAAGGCTAGTTTCTTATAATTGGTCACTCTTATAAACAATAGGAATATTTTAGAAAATTAAGAAAAGATATAATATTTAAACAAAATATTAACCACAATCAATGATTTAATTAAAAATTATCATTGCAATTAATATGTAGTATTTAGGGTATTTAAGAGTTTATAAGTAATAAGAGGAGGTTGAAATACAAATGAAATTAATAATTTAACTTACGTACATTAAGGATCCATCGATGTCAGCAGGTACCCGATGACAGATGTTTTGCGTAATAAACTGTATTCAAATTTAGATTTCAACCACGAAATATGTATATAGTAAGTGTAAATTTTGAATATGTAATTTTGATAATAGATATTAGAATTAAGTATATAGTATTATTAATATTAAATTTTCATATTAAATCTTTATAATATATTAATTTTCGCGGTTTTAAATATTCGAATTCTTCAGGGTGACCATACGACAATAATATTATTTTTAATTTTAAAACACAACAATAATGAAAAGTTAAACATAATTTAATTTAATTTAATAAAAAAAAAAAATATGAATTTAGCGGAAAATATATTAACTTTGAAATTAATTGTTATCGAACTTTAAATGATTGATTAATTTTAAAACTACTCTCGTTATCAGGATCAAATCTATAAGTAGTGATGACTGTATGTAACACTCAAAATTGTTATACACTTGATAAATCACCAAATCGTAAATCACATTAAGGTAAAAGAAGTATAGATCTTGATATTGATGTAATTTGGTCTTGACCCAGTTCTTGACCCAATAAATTTATCGATATATCTTGATTTGATCTCTATAGTTGTTCGTGGATTTGGGAGGGGATGTATATTAAATATTCCTTTTAACAAGAAGACTTGATATTCTCCACAATAAGAAAAAAGATAATTTCCAATGGTAAATTTCACAAGTAGACTATTTAGATTCCAATTTTACAGCAAATTTTTAAAAAAAATCTTTAGTATTATAAAAATTTCAATATCTTCTATATTATATTTTCTAGTCAACCTTCTCGATGAAAATTATTTTTATTTCTCCCAATTTTTCTATAATTTTTGAAATTTAAACGTAAAACAAATTCACAACCTACTTAAACAAATTATTTTATATTCTTTTGTTTATATATATATGAAAACTAACCAAATACACTCAAATAAAAATGATAATAAAATAATAAATACTTTCCAATTCAATTTACAAATCCCAAAATTCAAATTAATCAAAATTGTTAAATTGTCGCTATCACAAAGTAGATTAAAAACCAAGCTTGCTGCTGAATTTAATCTAAACAAAGGCGACACCCTTATCAAAATTTGTGTTTTGTTAAAATCAGGTCCACATGTCCTTCATGTGGTATACACCAATATGGCCGCCATCGACATCTTCGAGTTCGTAGTTAACATTGCCAAGTTTCCTTTTTACTACTGATCTAACTCCAACTGGTGCAAGTTTTGCATTGAAATGATTAACTAATGAACTCTGAGCAAAATTCCGGTGTATTACAATCTGTCCAATGTTAAATTCCCTTTTTCTAGATCTCAAATTATAGGATTTAGAATTTCTTTCATATGCATCCCTAATTCGCTTTTGAATGGAGTCTCTTAAAATCGTGAAATTATCTTGTCGTTCGATTTGGGTATCTGATTCAGCAAGGAGTTTAAGGTTACGAAGAATTTTATAATCTTGTCCATGATTGATCATATTTTGTCCGAAAAGTAGTTCATATGGTGTTTGTCCAGTTGTCTGATGAACACTGTTGCGAAGCGCGCAATTTACACTAGGTAAGAAAACATCCCATTCACGTTGATCATTATGAACATACGATCGTAGAGCTTCGTTAATACATCTGTTGACTCTTTCACAAGCGTTTGACTGAGGACTATGGACAGCAGTATATTGATGATGGATTCCGAATTTTTCCACTAAATTTTGAAATTCTTTCGATTTAAATTGACTGCCATTATCAGTTACTATAATTTCTGGTATGCCATAACATGTAAAAATTTCGTTTCCTAAATATTCAACAATTGGTTTTGTAACAAATTTTCGTAATGGTTTCAAAAAACTAAATTTTGTAAAATGGTCCATGATAATTAGAATCCCAATATTTCCGTTCTTTGTTCGTGGAAGTGGTCCAATCAGATCCATATATATACGCTGAAATGGCCTTTCAGTATTCACCATTTCACCCATAGGTGGTTTCAGACTTTTACAAGGTGCTTTGGACGTTTTACACGAAACACAATTCATTATGTACTCTTTAATATCGATAATCATTTTTGGCCAAAAGAAGAATTGACGGATTCGATGTATTGTTTTTGCAATGCCACCATGTGATACGTTGGGCAAATCATGAGCTATATGGATAACAGTTTTACGTAATTCCAGTGGTACAAAGAGTTTCCATGAATCAGATTCATCTTCGTTTCCTGTTGAAAATCTTGTCCTTTTATAGATATATTTATCGATTACTTTATACTCGGGCAATTTTGATTTCAAAATTTCATTTCGCAAATTTACATAATCCGAACTTCCAAATGCATTTGAATTTAGATCAATTGAGGGTAGGACTTCCAACTCTATTTCATCTAAATTATCTTCATTTTCATACGCTCGGGATAATGCATCAGGAACAATATTTTCCCTACCTTTACGGTATTCAATCGTGAATTCAAAACCTTGGAGTTTGAGAGCCCATCTCGCTAAGCGACCACTCAAATCTTTTTGTCTCATCAACCACTTGAGACTTGCATGATCTGTTATCACTTTGAATTCTTGACCTTCTATATAAGCTCTGAACTTCTTTACAGCTAAAACAACTGCAAGGCATTCCAATTCTGTGATAGAATAGTTCCTTTGTGCCTTGTTTAACTTTTGCGACATATATGCAATCGGTCTCTCGTTATCATCGTCATCGATCTGAACTAAAACGGCTCCTATTCCGTGCGTACTAGCATCACATTGCAAAAGAAATGGTTTATCAAAGTTCGCGTGAACTAAAACCGGTGCTGAGGTTAACTTCTGTTTAATAATTTCAAAAGATTTTTGAGCTTCATCATTCCATAAAAATGTTTTCTTCTTTGAAAGCAATTCCGTTAAAGGAAACGTAAGCGAAGCATAATCGACAATAAATCTTCTATACCAACCCGCCATACCAAGAAATTGGCGAAGTTGACGAATGGATTTAGGAATGGGAAATTCTGAAATAGCCTTAACTTTGTCCGGATCTACTTTTAAACAACCTTCTCCTAAGATGTATCCCAAATACTGTACATTTTTTATAGCAAAGAAACTCTTTTTAATGTTGATAGTTAAATTGGCCTTCCTAAACTGAGTAGCCACCTCCTGTAAATGTCGCAAATGCTCATCAAAATCCTTAGAAATAATTAATAGATCATCTAGATATACAAAGACGTTCGTCTTTAGATGGTATGGAATAACTATGTCCATCAATCTACACATAGTCTGCGGAGCATTGCACAATCCAAATGGCATTCGTATGAACTTATATAATGGTCGATTAGGAATTGTGAATGCCGTCTTCTGCCTTGAATCTTCGTCCAATTTTATTTGCCAAAAGGCATCCTTTAAATCCACTTTGGAAATAAAGTAAATTGGAGGAAGTCTGGAAATAATGCCATCAATATTTGGAATTGGATAGGCGTCTTTCGTCGTCACCGAATTTAATTTTCTACTATCCAAACAAAATCTTATTTTACCAGGTTTCACTATCAAAACTCCAGGAGATGACCAAGGTGAAGCTGGACATTGTTCTATAACACCTACACTAAGCATCCTATCAATCTCATCACATAAAAGTTTTTCCCTTGCAGGAGATATGGGATAATACCTTTGTTTGATCGGAGCTGCATTACCCGTATCAATTTTGTGAGTTAACAAAGATGTACATCCTAAACCATCTCGCTCAGAATTAGGAAAGCAATCAATAATTTTCAGAAGTTGTTGCCTTTGAACTGCAGTCATAGAAATTTTGTTTGCGTCTTCCTCCAAAAATATTTCATTAATATTATTAATTGTCGCAATTTGTATCCCAATTTTCTGCCAAAAATCCATACCACAAATAATTTCTTGAGATATTGTCGGAATTAATAAAAATTCTATTGATTCTGTCTCACCGTTGTAATTTACATCAAAATTTACAGTACCTATAATGCGTTGTTGTTGTCCATCGGCTGTCTTAACATTACCAACTCCACGTTTATAATTTCTTCCCTCAGCTATTTTCAAACATAGTTCACCACCTATAACACTAACATTTGCACCACTATCTAATAATGCAAATCGATTTCCACCTTGTACATTTAGTAAAATATAGGGTCTGTTGTCATTGGTCTTTGATATCAATGAAGAAACAATACATTTTCCTAAAAGTTTTCTCCTCCTGTAATAATCACGAATCCTTTTTGAGGATCTATTTGGCTTTTGCCCCATGCCTGGATTATTAAATATTCTGTTTCTAACAATATTGTACTGTTCTAACCGAACGTGATAAGGTCTTTGCAAAGGGTGTATCTTCGGTAAGTCAGTTTTATTTGTTCCATCAGGTTTGATTGTCATAGCAGGTGTATTCGTATCATCAATTTGTTTATTTATGTCTTGGCCATTATCATGGAATCTTGTTGTTATACTGGATGCCCGTCCTTCCTTGTGCGGACATCCCTCAATGCGTTTCCCCGTTTCTGTGAACAATTTGGACACTGAGGTTTGAAGATATTCTTTGTTCCACATCCACAGCAGAATATCGATCGCGGTTCCATACACTCTACGAAACTGTGGCCAGATTTATCACAATTCCAACATTTACCCTTCTGTACCAATAAACAAATTTCTACATCTTCATCTAAATTATTATCTAATTCTTCCTGAGTTCTAACACTAAGAACTTCCGAAATACGTCCCTTTTCAAAAGAACGTTTGATAGAATTAGGTGCTGTCATATCTTGAATAAACTTTTCATGTTTGCGAACAGCACGACGTAACTGAGCAACACGAATTATATCCAAATGTAATAGTTCGTGTCTAACTTCGGGTCTTAAATTTCTCTGCATCATTTCACAGAGTTCATAATCTGATAATGGTGTCCGTAATCGGTCACAGAGTACAATAATTGAATCGTAAAATTCATCAAATGACTCCTTCGGTCTTTGTTTACGTCTTAAAATTTCATCTTTTATGTCAAAATCAGTATGATAATCTTTATATTGACGTTTCATAGCTTCACACATATCTGACCATTCCATAATTTCACAACTGCGATGAAATCTCCAGAACCATTTTAAAGCCTTCCCTTCAAAGAGTATATGGGCATGTTTACATAAGAGTTCAAAATTACCTCTTAAATTGGCATTCGTCAAGACGTTTACTCGGTAAATAAATTCGTCAACCGAAATTTCCGAAATATCTCCAGTAAACCGTATTTTCCAATTACGAATTATGTTTAATGTCTTTTCCGTATTGTTATCATTATGTATGTTATTAGGTATATTATTATTTTCCCGATCTACTAGTCTATTAGGTGTAGAAGATTCATTTTCTTCTCTGTCTTCGTGATCAGCCTGTTCAGTTTGTCTACTTTGTATATTTTGTCGCAAATTTCCTAAGGTTAAATTTCGAAGAGTGTCGTTAATCATTATGCCTATTTCGTCCCTAAAATCCCTTAATGAATCATTAATTAATTGTCGAAAGCGATTATCGGAACTTCTTTGCTCAGTTAATTCTCTACGAGCCTGCAAACGAGTTCTTGGCCTATTTAACCTACTTATCGGAGTATCTGCGTCCCCACCAGCACCACTATTATCAATGTTAATAGCTTCCTGCTCTACCTGATGTGGGATATCATCCATACTACGTACCAACGGCATTTCACAAAACTAACAAATGGTATAAATCTAAAAGTTATAAAATCGAAATTGTACTATATTAACGTCAAAGATATATATATATTTAAAATTCCAAAGGCAAATTATTACTACTCGGTGAAGAATTATAGTAGGGGCACAAAAAAAAAATTAAAAATTATTCATCAAGTCTAGTTAATAAAATAAAGATATTAAAGAAACTCAATATTATTAGAAAATTGTTGAAACATATGTATGACAAAACAAATTATAACCAAAAGCTAAAAATTGAGTATAGAAAGAAAAGTATATGGTTATCTAATGTAGGAAAGTAATCGATCATAACCAACTATATTATATCCTTACATAAGAAAACCAATATAGACAAATTTTAATTTCGAAGAAATAGAATAAGCCAAAAGAAAAGAATTGAAAGTTAGGATGTGAAGGAGATTTGGATTCACACGACAATTGGACCAATACATAACCAGAGCAACAATTCAAGTTCGAACCCAAACCCTATAAACAACTGTCTCACTAAATATTATTTCTGGAATTGAAAATCGTAGCGTACAATCAACAATTGTGTCCTAAATAATAAATTATTCAACATAATTTCAAAAAAAAAAAATAGGAAAAGAAAAGAAAATGTGTCTATATTAAAGATCGCCACTCACCAAAGGTATAAGTTCATTGGTCCTCAGTATCTAGATAGAATAGCACATAGATCTGAAAATTACGAACACTGAGGCCCCACGTTGGGCGCCAAAATCTCTGTAACGATTCTTTGAAAAGTTATTTCTATGTATTTGGGAAAGGAGCTACCTTTAATAACGGCTGTGCTCGTCGGAGGGGTGAGTTTATACAAATTCCCAACAAATATATATATAATGAATCATTTACAGAAGATTTAAAAAAATAGGTAGCTAAGTACAAAAGATGATAAATCACAACGATCTTAATAATAAAAAAAAAATATAACTAGACTGATAAAATGTTGTGTAACTTATGATGTATGTCATTACACAATTTCTTTACCCTCCCACCATGCTGATAAGTTATTGTAATTTCTTTATCAGCCCTATACAAAATTAATTAAGGGACACCTTAACTATTATACCCCATACTTCTTTCTTCACCTTTTGTAATAAAAACAATCTAAATTTAACACATTATGATTATTACATAACAAACATTAAATTATGTTTATTATTAAAAATTAAATAAACTAAAAATAATAACAAGATAATGGACAATTAAGGCTAGTTTCTTATAATTGGTCACTCTTATAAACAATAGGAATATTTTAGAAAATTAAGAAAAGATATAATATTTAAACAAAATATTAACCACAATCAATGATTTAATTAAAAATTATCATTGCAATTAATATGTAGTATTTAGGGTATTTAAGAGTTTATAAGTAATAAGAGGAGGTTGAAATACAAATGAAATTAATAATTTAACTTACGTACATTAAGGATCCATCGATGTCAGCAGGTACCCGATGACAGATGTTTTGCGTAATAAACTGTATTCAAATTTAGATTTCAACCACGAAATATGTATATAGTAAGTGTAAATTTTGAATATGTAATTTTGATAATAGATATTAGAATTAAGTATATAGTATTATTAATATTAAATTTTCATATTAAATCTTTATAATATATTATTTTTCGCGGTTTTAAATATTCGAATTCTTCAGGGTGACCATACGACAATAATATTATTTTTAATTTTAAAACACAACAATAATGAAAAGTTAAACATAATTTAATTTAATTTAATAAAAAAAAAAAATATGAATTTAGCGGAAAATATATTAACTTTGAAATTAATTGTTATCGAACTTTAAATGATTGATTAATTTTAAAACTACTCTCGTTATCAGGATCAAATCTATAAGTAGTGATGACTGTATGTAACACTCAAAATTGTTATACACTTGATAAATCACCAAATCGTAAATCACATTAAGGTAAAAGAAGTATAGATCTTGATATTGATGTAATTTGGTATTGACCCAGTTCTTGACCCAATAAATTTATCGATATATCTTGATTTGATCTCTATAGTTGTTCGTGGATTTGGGAGGGGATGTATATTAAATATTCCTTTTAACAAGAAGACTTGATATTCTCCACAATAAGAAAAAAGATAATTTCCAATGGTAAATTTCACAAGTAGACTATTTAGATTCCAATTTTACAGCAAATTTTTAAAAAAATCTTTAGTATTATAAAAATTTCAATATCTTCTATATTATATTTTCTAGTCAACCTTCTCGATGAAAATTATTTTTATTTCTCCCAATTTTTCTATAATTTTTGAAATTTAAACGTAAAACAAATTCACAACCTACTTAAACAAATTATTTTATATTCTTTTGTTTATATATATATGAAAACTAACCAAATACACTCAAATAAAAATGATAATAAAATAATAAATACTTTCCAATTCAATTTACAAATCCCAAAATTCAAATTAATCAAAATTGTTAAATTGTCGCTATCACACACTACCCTAATAGTATAAATCCAAAAGAAGTTCGGTCACTTACAGCTTATTGCGCGCATGTGCAAAATGTTGTAACTAATAAACAATGCAATGAGAGGCGATGATGATTAAAAAAACTTTTGAGTAAATTCACCCATAACAATTAATTATAATTATAAATGATTCATTTATATTTTTATTAGAAACAATTATTGTTGTAAAAACTACTGAAATTTAAACACACTACTACAATATAGGTATAAATTGTTTAAAACAAATTTGTTACTATGAACTTGTAGTACATGTTGTACATAAATAATTTTCATTTATATTGTTGGTTTCAGAATTTTTGGAACTATGAATGCGTTTCAGGGTCTTTGAACGCTGAGACGATAAAAAGACAACTACGACTGACTAATCAAACGAATAAACAAAAGCTACTTATTACACATTTATTTTAGTCTGACCGAATAAACAACAATGACAACAACCAATTACCTATTTGATGGTTCATTCAATTGTTATTTCTTTTTTATTTTCAATTAAGTCTTTGATTTAAATCAAAGGTTTAATAAAATATATGTAATTATGGTATAAATTATGTACGTGTTTGGGTATGTATGAATGTGGACGGTGGTTAAATGTTAGCTGGTCTAGTAATGATAGCTTTTCAAGTTCAGGGTATTAAGCTAAAGAAACGTGTATTTTATTATTTGTATGTATTAATAGATAAATGCAATTGTAAATTAAAAGAAAAAAAAAAGATTTTTTGTTTGAAAAAAAGCTAAAAAACGTTTGTTTCTTTTGTTTCGACTCTTAAAGACTTTTTAACGATTATGAGGGAAGATCTTTGAAGGTGAGATAGTCTCAAAATGAAGTTATGTAAAAAATATACAATTACCTCTAGAAATGTAAACTTAAAGTATTTGTAGACTTTCTTTAATGTAACGAGTTGTTCCGAAACCTCTGTTGTTATTTGGTGAGTATGGATGCCACCTCGACTAGCTCATCTATGGCGTGGGAACTCAACCCGCATCAACTCATCCCGGTTACGACACAACAAAAAAATGTATAATACAACTATTTTAAATATGATCTTGAACTACAAAACTTTAACGAGATTATTGATCTATTTTTTTATTAAACATCCTAATTGTAGGGATAGATGTTTTACCCTGTCGTCGCTGCCCACCCAACCATGGTCATTACGTCAATGACCCCTAAAAGATACTATATCAACCACTCACCATTCCATATTTCTACTTTTCCACATAAATATTTTCTTACACTTTTATTTCGCAGTATGTACTTACAATATAAGGATGGTAATGTAATCTAATACCAATCCCCCGAAGGTTATTTCCTAAATTGCACTCTTTTCTGTCTGACTACATGAACTTTATTTATAAAAACGATGTTCTTTCTTTGCTTTCCACATTTTAATTAAAATCAACTTCCATCTTCTATTGTTCTGCTAGTGGTCATATAATTGTTTTTCTTTATATTTTAGTGTGAGAAAATTAACTGAATATTTACAAAAACAAAGACTGCAAAAAAAAAAATATAACGTACCCGTACATAAATAAGAGCCTAATTTGAGTCAACGAACCTTCGTCTTTGGCCTTGAAAATGTTTTAAAGAGAAGTTCTCGAACCTAGCTTATAAGTTCTCTTAACTATTACATACTGGTAACCTTTATTTAATGGGCATCACTACATTTAAAATACTGCTCTGTACAATATCATGTTCCACGATCCATTACATAATCAACAATAACAGCTGAGATACTTATAGACAGACAAACAACATTACAAACAAAATATAAACACAAATTTTAAACAAGCAAGAACACAAAAATAAAGTTAATTATTATAATAGATGAAAATATAAATAATTTAATTACAACATACACTGAACATACATGAACACGGGTTGAGAAAAACAGACAATGGTGGACTACCTCAACAAAACTCTGATGTACCAAGACTTGTCGCGGGTACTGCAGTGTGAGGTAAATCATGCACGCCATTAGATGAATTTTACTCCAACTTGTTGCGGTGCCCAACGTAGGCTACACCCATGACATCAAATCGTAATAATCTAGTGAGTTAGCCGGGCAATTCATAATAGCAAATTCTACCTTAGGGAAGTATATTTTGTTAGCACCTATTTTTTTGTTTTTACGGTACTTTGGTATATGTTTATATCTTTTTCCTTTCAGGTTCTCGTCAGCTTACCACATAATGCAGTCATATATAAAATATAAATAAATAATACAACATTCACGACATTAAAATATCAATTAAACCTAATATTGCACAAATCTTATAATATTCCACAAGTAAGTTTATATTGCTTTCATTTGTCATAAATATTGCACTAAGTATTCATTCCCTTATCAAAAAAAACATTGTACAGGAGGACCATATGTGTATAAGTTCATGAATTAATCTACAACTAAAGACCGTACACTAAATCTAACCTAATATTGCACAATTAATCGGTTCATACTAGTACGATTTGTCTACTTATCTCTACTATTGCACATATTCTCAAACATATTCACAGATTTTCTCCGACATTATTACTGCTTTATGTCCTTCGCGTGGTAGATTCCTAAGGGTGTACCGGTTAAGCTTTCTAACTCGTACATGTTATTACCAATCACTCTTTTTATTCTGCATTTCATAAATTTTCTACAGAATTTTGCGTTTATGTTCTTTTTGAAGTCGCTGAGAACAAAGTTTCTTTTATATACTTCTTGGCCGGGAATAAATCTCACAGTTCGTGCACCTCTATTATACCTCAATGCGCTTTTGCTATAGGCACTGTGCAGGTTCTCTTTGATCCTCTCTCTAATCATTTTGATTTTGTCTGATCTTTCCATATTAATTTCATTATCTTCTAGTGCTTTTAATCGTTTTGCTAACTTATAATCAGCACCACAAGTAAACATGTTCTGACCAAATAACGCAAAAAATGGGCTAATACCTATGGCTGTGTGTACACTAGTACGTAAGGCTAACTCTATTGATGGTAAGTTCACATCCCAGTCCCTATGGTCATTTTCCATATAAGCTCTTATCGCTGCAAGAACACTTTGATTAACTCTCTCAGAAGCGTTGGATTGTGGAGAGTATATTGCAGTTTTTAGATGTTCAATCTCATACAATTCAGTCATTTTTTTAAACTCTTTTGAAACAAACTGTTTTCCGTTATCTGAATGTATTATTTCTGGAACACCAAACTCATGAAATACTTGTTCCACTAAAAACTTTATAACATTATTTGCAGTTGCCTCTTTCATGGCTTTTAAAAACACAAATTTTGTCATGTGATCTACTACAATAAATATATATGCATTTCCTTTCTTCGAACGCGGATATTTACCTAAAAAATCTATATATAGTTTCTGAAATGGTCTTAAAGTTACTACCTCTTGTCCTATTTCTGGCATTAGATTTTGGTTATTTGACTTCGTTTCCTTACATATGATGCAGTTATTTACGTAATTTCTAACCTGAGCTATCATATTTGGCCAATAATATTTCACGCGCAGGTGTTGGAGAGTTTTATTGATACCACCATGAGCTTTATCTTCGGGTTCATGTGCTTTCTTTATCAACATGTTCGTAAGCGTACTGGGTATCCATAATTTCCATTGGAATTCATCTACCTCTAAATCGGATATCATATTAGTTCTTTTATATACCAAACCGTCTACAATTCTAATGTCTGGTAGTGTATTTTCATTTTCCTCAATTGCTTTTATTAAATCTTTATACTCTGATGATTGAAATTCAACTGTTTCGACTCCTAAAATATCTTCTCTCTCTAGTTCTATTTCCTCAATCATTCTGGATAGGGTATCTGCTACTATATTTTCAGCACCTTTTCTGTGTTCAATATCAAAGTTAAAAGATTGCAGTTTTAATGCCCACCTGGCAAGTCTACCGTTCAAATCTTTGAGTGACATCAGCCACTTCAAGCTTGCATGATCCGTAATTACCGTGAATTGCATGAGTTCTATGTAAGGTCTAAATCTTTTAATGGCTAATACCGCTGCTAAACACTCCTTTTCCGTGACACTGTAATTTTTCTGTGCTTCATTGAGCTTTTGTGAGAAAAAAGATATTGGATTTTCGTGTCCCAAGTCATCTTTCTGAAACAACACGGCTCCTACAGCATAATCTGACGCGTCGCATTGAACAAAAAATTTTTTTTTAAAGTTTGGATGTGCCAACACAGGCGCTGATGTCAATGCCTGTTTTAATTTATTGAAACTCTCTATTGCTTTACTATTTAATTCAAATTTAACTCCTTTTTTTATTACGTCAGTTAATGGAGTACTTAATTCTGAGAAATTTCGTATAAAACGGCGATACCATCCTGCTGTACCTAAAAAACTGCGTACTTGTCTAACAGATTTCGGCAAAGGAATAGCTCTAACTGCCTCTATTTTCTTAGGATCGGTTTTCATCAGTCCACCGCCTATTATAAAACCTAAATAATTTAATTCTTTGAAGCAAAATTTGGATTTGCCTAATCCTATTGACAAGTTAGCTTTATTTAAACATTCCGCTACTTTACTTAGCAACTCTACATGACTATCAAAATCTGCCGATATGATTAACAAATCATCCAAATATGTGAAAACATTCTGTTTCAATTCTTGTGGGATGACCTTGTCCATCAATCTACATAGTCTTTGAGCAGCGTTGCATAAACCAAATGGCATAACCACGTACTGGTATAATGGTCGGCCTGGAATTGTAAAGGCAGTGTACGCTCTAGACTTTTTCTCCAATTCGATCTGCCAGAAAGCATATTTTAAATCTACGCTGCTTATGTAGTGTGTTTCATCTAGTCTACTAATAATGCCTTCTATATTTTGAATTGGGTATGCGTCTTTTACCGTTCTTTCATTTAATTTTCTCGCATCTAGACACAATCGATTTTTCCCAGGTTTTCTTACCAGAGTGCATCTATTGTTCCAGGGACTATGACTTTCTTCAATTATGCCTAATTTTAACATATTGTCTACCTCGGCATATATCAATTCCTGCACTGCTGGTGACACTGGATAATATCTGTCTTTGATAGGTGTTGTATTTTCCACCAGCTCAATGGTATGTATCTCCATATTTGTTCTTCCTAGACCAATTTTTTCAAAAGATCTAAAGTTGTTTATCACATTTTCTAATTTGTCTTTTTGTTGTCGTGTAAGTTTATGCTGTTCGACATTATCTAGTTCAGTAGGGACATTTTCTTTTAACTTCTCAATTTGGAATTCAGCTACGTCGAATATTTCTGGTGCAATTTTAAACTTTTTCCAAAAATCGACACCCAAATAGGCTTCCTGTGATAATTTTGGACACAAATAAAATTCAATCATGTGTCTTTGTCCATTATATTCGACCATAACTTCTATTTTCCCTAAAACTTGATACTGAGTACCCCCTGCTGTTCTGATTTCTGAAAACACTGATTTTACCTCGTTATTTAGTTTCTCCACGACATTTTCACAATTCTTACCAAGTAAACTAATTGAAACTCCACTATCTAATAGACTTTTCACCGTAATGTTGTCTAATTTTACGTCTATGTATGCCCTAGGATCTAGATCTTCACTGTTTATAGCTTCACATTTTCTGACACACTTGTTAACTTCACCATATGTCCCTTTTTTTCTTTTAAATTTACTTCTAATCTTTTTAATTTTTTCTAATCCTGTATTGTTGTTCTCTGAATTAAAAATTCTGTTTCTAATTTCGTTGTACCTCTTTAATCTTTCTTCATAATTTCCGGTTATCATCCCTGTATTTCTCTTATTTGGTGTTATTTTAGTATTCGTTTTGTTCCTAAACACGGTAATGCCATCCTTTGATTTTTTCTTTATAGATATCTCATTATCAGTTTGTATTCCGACATCTTTTTTTATTTGGCGGTAGTTTGTGTGGAGCGTGATTCCGCCGTTTTCGACACACTCCCGTTTTTGTTTCCCGAACATTTCGGACAAGTAGGCGTAACTACTCCCATTAATCCGCATTTATAACAAAATATATTTCTTTGAAGGCTGGGACAATCCGTGAAAATATGACCTGGCATTCTGCAATTCCAGCATATTAAGGTGTTATTGTAAGTATTATTGGACTTATATTGTACCTCCTCAACTACTTGTTCTTCTTCTGGTTTCCCTATTTCAGTTTCAATTTCATCCACATGTCTCCTGGAATATGCGATACGTGACTGTGGTATATTTGGAGTCTCTCTTTTGAAGTAGTTCTTTTCAATTTCTTTACACGCATCTCTCAAATGTTCTACAGAAAATACTTGCACTGCATACACTATTTGTGAGATACCCTGACGTAAGTTATTTTTAATTATTCTGATTACTTCATATTCCGGTAAAGGATTTCTTAATCTAGCTCTCAACTTTCTCATGGCTAGGAAGTAATCATCAATAGATTCTCCTGGTTTTTGGCGACGTTCCTCAAGATCACGCATATATTCGTATTCGCTACGCTTTGAGCCATATTGAACTCTAAGTGCTTTTTTTAACTCTTCCCATGATTCAATTGGCTTTTGCTGGACTAATAGCCAATACCAATCTTTAGCATCTCCCTTTAAAAGTTTGTGAAATTCTCCCTGCAATTCAGACCATGAATAATGATGATATCTGAGCATATATTCTATCCGAAATATAAAATCATCGATGTATAATTTGTCACAATTACCATCAAAACTTATATCCCATTTGTCTATATTTATTGGGTACTTATTACGTTTATGACCTGCATATATTTCTTGAGGCGACACATTTTCTGGTGGTGTACTTAAATTTGTATTTATTTCCCCGAAGTCTAATCTTCTTTGTGGGTATGGATTGTTTTCGGGTTTTTTCTTTGTAGGTGCTATGTCATTTTGATTCGATATTTTCTCTATATCATCGCTAACAAGAGATTCTATTCCATCACTAGTCCTACCTACTATACTCATTTTCTGTATCTCCCTAATCATTTTATTAAATCCTTCCTGCAAGCTTTCCTGAATTTTACAATCTAATTTGTCTTCCAATTGTGATCTATATTCCTTGTTATTTTCAGCAATTAGTTCACGGATAAGACTGGCATATGCTCTGGGACTATTTCCTACTGAGAAACCTCTTTGATTTTGTGGAATAACTGGTGGTGGAAAATTAAAGGTTCGCGGAGGTGCGACTATTTTGGGTATAGCTCCCGATTGTTGACCGGTTACTACTGAAGGTGTGTCCGATTGTGGAACACTTTTCTGGCGAGTTTCTGGAGTCAAAATTGTTTGCGACATATCTATACATGTACCTGTTTCCCTAGTTTCTTTATCACTTAAAGTTGGTGTTCTTCCTACGGGCATTTTTATTCTGTTTACTTTACTAATTTAACTCAACAAAAATTAAAAAAAATTGTGTTCAAAACTAGAAAATATACTATAGTATTTGAATAATAATTTATATAAATAAAAAAAAATAATTAAATAATCAACTGCATAAAATACATCAATATACTAACTACAAAAAAATATTATAAAAAAACACAAAACTAAAATTATAGATAAGTATTTCACTAAAGTAGATATATTTTAACAAAACACTTAAAACGTAAATTATATAAATAAAGTATAATAAACACATTCACTACAAAACAATTTTTTAATTTTCACAAGACATTATATTCAAGTTACAGGAACAGTGGTTTTCCAAGTAATATGGAAAGTATACTATATGGTGGTTGTTTGTGTTTCGACGTTTTCCTCTAATCTATGATGTTTTAAAAATATTAATCTCGAATAAATTTAATAGGCAACTCATTTTATGCTGTTCTAGCTTAGGACTATTTTTATTTTTAATACCGTATGCAAACTGTTTCGAAAAAAAAATCAGGACATTCATGTATCAAAAATTTATAATTGTTACCGATCAACATATGCAAACTAAACGTTTATATATTTAGGACGTATTGATCATAATTCCATTTCGTTTATTTTAAGCCATCAAAATTCGCAAACTAACTACTTTCAACATCGTTAGGACGATTTCGATCTTACTTAAAACAAATTCAATCCGTTTTGCAGTTTATGTATTACAAAATTCGCCAACTAACTAATTTAAATTGTTAGGACGGTTTTGAACATACATAAGTGAAATTCCACTAGTTTTCGTTTGGGCGCCATTTATTGTTCCGAAACCTCTGTTGTTATTTGGTGAGTATGGATGCCACCTCGACTAGCTCATCTATGGCGTGGGAACTCAACCCGCATCAACTCATCCCGGTTACGACACAACAAAAAAATGTATAATACAACTATTTTAAATATGATCTTGAACTACAAAACTTTAACGAGATTATTGATCTATTTTTTTATTAAACATCCTAATTGTAGGGATAGATGTTTTACCCTGTCGTCGCTGCCCACCCAACCATGGTCATTACGTCAATGACCCCTAAAAGATACTATATCAACCACTCACCATTCCATATTTCTACTTTTCCACATAAATATTTTCTTACACTTTTATTTCGCAGTATGTACTTACAATATAAGGATGGTAATGTAATCTAATACCAATCCCCCGAAGGTTATTTCCTAAATTGCACTCTTTTCTGTCTGACTACATGAACTTTATTTATAAAAACGATGTTCTTTCTTTGCTTTCCACATTTTAATTAAAATCAACTTCCATCTTCTATTGTTCTGCTAGTGGTCATATAATTGTTTTTCTTTATATTTTAGTGTGAGAAAATTAACTGAATATTTACAAAAACAAAGACTGCAAAAAAAAAAATATAACGTACCCGTACATAAATAAGAGCCTAATTTGAGTCAACGAACCTTCGTCTTTGGCCTTGAAAATGTTTTAAAGAGAAGTTCTCGAACCTAGCTTATAAGTTCTCTTAACTATTACATACTGGTAACCTTTATTTAATGGGCATCACTACATTTAAAATACTGCTCTGTACAATATCATGTTCCACGATCCATTACATAATCAACAATAACAGCTGAGATACTTATAGACAGACAAACAACATTACAAACAAAATATAAACACAAATTTTAAACAAGCAAGAACACAAAAAATAAAGTTAATTATTATAATAGATGAAAATATAAATAATTTAATTACAACATACACTGAACATACATGAACACGGGTTGAGAAAAACAGACAATGGTGGACTACCTCAACAGAGTCTAAATTATGATATATAAATTGGTGATTTGTAGAAAAATTTATATGACATACATATATGCTCAACTAATGCCAGTTAACGATTCTTATTAAAGTAAAACTTAATAAAACATTTCAAAGCTTAATATTTAAATCAAAAACATTAGATTTTTGAATATTATGAATGTCTTGACAGAAGCTGGAAGAATTAGGACTGTTCATATATTTTACTATTACCTCGACCTGATTTTTTTAATACCAATCCATTTACAGCTCTTGAATAATAACAAGGAGCTAAATTGAGCAAAAATTAAATTACCTACTCATTCATACATAAAATTATGAAAAACAAGTAAAAAAATTTATGTTTTTGCAAATAATAATAGATATTATGTAGAATAGCAAATCCCAAAAACTTTAAAAAGTATTAATTTTTATTACGATATTGTTGTTACAAATGTATTTCGCTCTCTTTAATTCCTATTTAATTTTTGAGATTTTTAGTCTTTTTTTAATTTTTAAATTATTATTACTAATAATGTCAATTTTTCAGCTCTGGAGTTACGATGCTCTTTCGGAATGGGCCAATATCCATTATGGTCCATAATATCATCAGTAGGTATTTACAAGAATTTTAACTACATTGCATAAATGTAGCCCCATATCACCATAGAATTGCCATCATAAATAACCGTGGATTTTATATTACGGCTTTATTCAGTTTCCACTAGACCCTACGTCGACCATCTGAACCAAAACTTTTACATTTGCTTTCTTCGTGGAATATAAGATATTGCCGACACGCAAAATTGTTATTATTTTTTTTTTGATCTCAGTGAATGAACCTCTTCAGTCTGTTCATTTCGAAAATAAATGGTTTTTACCTTGCCAGACTTTCAGCACCCCATGTATTTTTTTGTTGTTTACATTGATATATAGTGTTCTTCTTAATTGGTGTTAATCTCTAGTCCGGTTAAATGCACCATAAGTTTAAAAACAAGCATCTACAGGTATTCTTCTTGCAGTACTTATGCTGGTCTCTGTCGGAGGGACTCGGATTTTGCTTTATTTAACGTAGTATTTTCTTTGTAAGTTTCTGGTTTCTTTTAATAACAGTGTTGCTTTCTTTTTGTTTACAATCTGTGTTTGCTTGTATTTTTTTTTATAGCATCATTTATACTGATACAAGGACGGATTTTCAAGGAATTTTTTGAAGATTTTCTTTCCATTTTGATTTTCTACTGCTCATCACTCAGTAGAAAAGCTCTAACAAAAATCGTCTGTAGTGTGGCGGAATTTCATGTAAAGAATACTTTTAATTCTCAATATCACATTAAAAGTTAATATAAACTTTATGATCAAATTAAACAAAATTGTGTTTCACAATATTTCTTTTATGAAATTGTATGCTTTTTTACAAATCTGTCATTACATAATTTTTTTTTCAAGCAAATATATTTTTGCAATCTTTTCAGCCTCAAGTGTTTGTTAATTAATCGATTGAAAATCTTTAGTTAAATAGTTGTGCTCGTTAACCAAACGGTCAGTTTTTTTAATTTTACTGTTAAATAAATATTATCGAACTTTTTAAAATTGGACTTTACTTTAATAGATTTTTTAGTAATTTTTTTTAAATTTTATTTCCTATAATTTCCTATATAATTTAGTAACAAAACCGTTACAATTTGATTTGTTCACTAAATACACATTAACATTTATGATACAAATAGACAATATTTATTTAATTATCAACACAAAGGGTGCCAATATCCATGAAGGAACTTCACTGTATTTATTAAAAACAAATAACCAGTTGACACAAAAGCTTTATTTATGTACATTTATTAAAAGCTTTTATTTTGATATTTATGGATAACTTTACTGTTTTGTTTGCTTATGTTCATAAATGTTTGTTAACATTTGTTTTCGTGTGTGCATACATTATAGTAAGCAATATTTACAATATCATTTTATTTGAAGAGAAATAAGAAAAAAAAGAGTTGAAAGTGGGTGATTGTGATCGTTATTAATAAACAAAAAATACATGTTTGTTTGTAATTACAATTTAATAGTGTACTTGATAAGCTGATGCCTTAAATTTAGTTCAAGTTTATCAAATTAAGAAAACAATCGAATGTAACCCATTGCAACCTGAATATACGAGTATGTATTAGTCACCTGTTGTTGAAAGTTTCTTTCGTTAAAATATGGATCTCATTTATAGATGAATAAACATTAGGATTTTGACATGAGACTTATTTCTCTAAATCTACATTAGTTTTTCTAGAAAGTGTCTCATTATTTATGCTTACAAAAGGCTTATAAAATAGAAATACGCATATGTTATGTATGTTATGCCAATTAAAAAAAAACTCTTTGTTAATTTGTTTTTTGAACTTTCATCCACATATAATCATATATATGTTTTACGAGCACAAATACATTTAATAACAAAATTGTTAAATTATATTTTTATTACAAGGTCACAATCTCCTAATCTATTTTTTTTAATTTTTAAAAGTAACAATATATTTTCTGTGCTTATGTAACTAAAAAAATTTCAACACAAGCACTGAAATACGGGAGTAAATGGTTTTGCGAATAATACAAGTGTTACTAAACATAAATTTGGAATTTCTAAAATACCTTTCAATCTGAAGCTGAAGTCAAGTATAGTTTTTAGTTGGTGTGACATGTCTAATTTACCGAATACTCATATATGATTACTTATTAACATATTTCAATAAATGAAGTTATAACATGAAATAAGAATAAAATAGGTGGCTTCGCTACATAAAATTATTTATTTTTGGGCGTAATTTCGAGGACTGATGTTCTTGATATAATGATCAATCTTTTTACTTTTTACGTTTTCTATAAATCGAATAATTTTAAAAACATGTTTTACAAGGTAAATATATAACCTTTCAAAATTCCAATTTCAAAATAAAAGTTAAACAAATTTCAAAAATTTAAAAACTTTTCTTGAGGGTTTCATTAATAATAAACATATTTGGAATATTATTACTGAATCTACAATTGAAATCATTATCCCTCAAAGTCAAAATTAGGAATTTTATCTTTAGACTTAATGGAAAAAATACCTATTTGAAGTTTCATAGAAATCGCCCATTAAATACAAATTAGTTTGTTATCTTTTCACGTAAAATCCCAACTGTTCAAAATTTCAAAAGGTCTTTAAACCTAAAAACTTATATTTTTTAAATTTGTTTCAACAAATTTTATAATTGGTGTTTTGGAAACTGTGTAAATAAACTTATTGGGTAACAGACAACAAATTTAACAACGTTGCTGTTTTATAGCAAGTGTCATAAAAATCCAAGCCGCATTCATCGCAATTAAAAAAATGAAAGAAATAGCTTGCATAGGAGAAACCTTATTTTAGACCAATTTAAAAATTTGATTCATCATTTGAACTATTTTTTAAATAAATTTAAAAATCTTTTCATTTCCTTTAAAATCTATTACAATTTGACGTCATTTTCTTATCAGCTGCGAACATCTGTCCATTAAGTTCGAAACATATGTTTGATACGAGCAAACATATGTTAAGTTTCTGACATTTAGTTTCGAAAAAAGCAAATAAAAACAAAACAGCATGCGAAATAATAAACAAAACCGGTGACACATTGCAACATACACATGTTATATCTGTGATACACACGCTAACACAACGTTAATCATCGATAAAAATTTAATAATATATTTACTTTAAATAATAGTTTATTATTTATTAAAGCTTAGTTTATTATAATTCACATAATAACCAAACAAAATGGAAGTAGAATTTAGCAAAGAAGATTTCATTTTACCTGAAATTAAATATGAATGTAAGTACTAACATTAAAATAATTTCATAAGAATTTATTAAAATTTGATCATATTTTTGTGTATTTCGCCACCAAAATTTATAGATTTAGATCATACTGCTGATGTACAGTAAGTTTTTTCTTTGAGTTTAATATTTTTTTATTTACTTATTTTATTATTCATCTTGCAGACTTCATTCCTGGGGCAATTCTCTTAAAGAAGCTTTTGAACAATGCGGCATGGCCATGTTTGGCTATATGACAGAATTGGATTATGTTACCGTGGAGTCCTGCTATCAAATCGAGGCTAAAGGTGATGATGTTGATGGTTTACTTTTTCATTTTCTCGATGAACTGTTATTCCTTTTCTCCGTCGAACCTTATTTGATTTGCAAACGTTTGGAAATTACCAAATTCGATTTGGAAACTTTTGAAATTGAATGTCGTTGTTATGGAGAACCCTTCGATTTGGAAAAACATCCTCAAGGTACCGAAGTAAAAGCAATTACTTATTCTGCAATGCAAATCGTCCAAGAACCTGCAAAAAATAATTACGAATTATTCGTAATTATTGATATTTAGTTAAGTTTTATTTTTTGTTTTAAGCAGAGCTGTTAATTAATGATTAATAATCTTAATGATTAGTAATCGAATTAAAATTTTTTTGTTTCTGTAAGATTAGTTATCGAAATTAAGGATTAATAATTGATTAGAATTAAATTTAGGTCAGGATTAAAGAGGATTTATTTAGATTAATTTATTTTTTAAAAATAATCCTACGATAAATACATTTAATCTAAAATATTATTCGATTAATATTATTTGGATTAAACAGGATTAATCTATAATCAAAAAAGAAAAAAAAATTGGTACATGTAGTTCAGGTACATTTAACAAAAAAAATTAACGTTTCAGGATTAAACAATTAATAATTACACAATTCAATTCAGGATTAACAAAATTTAAGACTTTATTGTTGAAGCAATCTTTTACTGCTGAAGACTGATTAGTATTGCCCAACTTCAAATTCCTATATTTTTATTTTAATGTGTGTAACAAAGTTGGAAGATATATCTCCATATCCTTTAATTTGGCGTCCACATGCCACGCATTTGGCATGAGTTGTTTATGTCCTTGTTGTTTATAGAAACCTATAAAAATTATACTCAATAAATACACATGTTGATTGCACAAAAACATCATGATCTGCTAGCACGGACACAAACACTGAAACAAACGAACATATATACATACTTTTATGAAATCAGTATCAGTAACTCTGACTTTAAAATAATTTTTGTTGAAATATTATTATCCAACCGCCGCTCTTTTGCATTATCGCTGCACTCGTCTGTCGCTTTCCTTTTGCGAGAAATTTCTTCTGGCGTATATTTAGGATCAGCAACCTCATCATCTGCTGAAAAATCACTTTCACTGCAGTCCAATAAATTTTTAAGATTAAAAGAAATAGAAAAAAATTTAATATAGCTAACGGTCACCCTAATGACCATATGTGCAAAAGTTAACAAACATGTTAAATGTATTAATCGTAGGATTATTTTTAAAAAATAAATTAATCCAAATAAATTCTCTTTAATCCTGACCTGAATTTAATCTTAATCGATTATTAATCTATAAAAATTAAGTCAATTTTAATTAATCGATTAAATTAAAAAAAAAACCAAATTAATTAATTGATTATTAATTTTAATCCAAATTTAGCAGCTCTGGTTTTAAGTATAGTTTTTGTGACATTTTTAACAATTTAACTTTTTTAAATTAAATTACATACATATGTGTTACTACATATATTTTTTAATTTAAAAAATAATGTGTTCTATTTTTAAACTTAACCTAAACTGCCTTAATAGATACAGACATACATATAAATATATTTATTGGAATTGTTTTTGTTTTGATTACAATAAAATCAAATTTAGAACAAATATGTATGTATATAAATTTAGACTGAACGTTCAATTTAGGCTCATATAGGATTTTGGCCAAAAAATGGCTTAATACCGAAACTTTAGAGCGGTAAACTATTTCGGCTTTGGTTTTGGTAATTCACACATTTTTTGTTTCTGATTATACCGAATATGAACAAAAAATTTGGATCAATTCGACTTCGATGTGAAAAAGTTGTTTGGGTGGACTGTTAGGTACTATATTCATTATTAATTCGGTATTTCATTATATTTACGCTTTTAACAGCATACTTGTTTTTTATTTTCATATTCTTTTTACTGCATTGATTGACTGTATGGCCCGGAATCTACAGCATGTTTTAACAGATCATACAATTCATACTCTCCACCTAAAATGTATGTTCTTAATATTTATAACGTTTTTGTCTGATATAGTTAACCACATTAATCCCCATTATCATCAAGTCTAGTTATTTTTAACTTGAAGTTTTACTGACAGTTAAAAAAAATTATATGAAAAAACATTTTAACAGACAGTCAAATAACAGTTAATTAACATTATACCTGAATAGCTAAACCGATTGCTTGAATTTTTAAGAGCATTTAGATCCTTACGTGTATAATAATCAGTTTGCAATAAAAACGTAATTGATTTTCTAAAAAAATTGTAGATAAAAAATATAAACTTTTCGCAAAAACGTAAATATCCATAAACTTTATGATTAACTGATAAATAGGCACCAAAAATTTTCATTACTCCGTTGTCCTTATCAATATTTCATACGCATTTCGCTTCGTTTTTCGTACAAGATGCGACTATGCAGGAGGCCAAATTTGGAATTTGCTACAGTGGATCAAAGCTTCCATGGATGAAGTGCTCAATGATTTTTTGTACTGTGGAAGCTTTAATGTTAACCATTTCTGCTATTTTTCGCTGTTAGTGTCAATTTTGGATATTTCTTAAAACCAACTCTCTGTGCTGTGACACTTGACTTTATAAGATCGGACTCACTGCATAAAATAAGCTGCGAGTGAAAAACAAGCACTTTTTTTGTTTTTTTAATTTTAATATATACAAATTTACATTTTTGCAATAAATGTTTTTTTGTTTGTTAGATTTATAACATTTTTTCTTTTAAATGACACCAATGGTTTTGAAAAAAAAATGCACTGCATAAAATAAACTGTGAGCCATTGAACTTTCAAGATATAATCTAAAATATACAGCCATGTCACAGAATTTAATTCCGTTCTAGAAGTGCTGGAAATGCTTAAAATAACAATTCTACATACCAAATTAAAAGTGGTTTCATTGCGAAAAAATTTTTCGTTTTGCTTTTTCTGTAGAAGCAAAAATGGAATTAATTCCACTTCCAAATGGAATTAAATTTTGTGACATGGCTGATAATATAATTTTTTGAAGAAGAACGTGAAGTACCTTCTCACTCCTAATATAAATCTGAAGGTTTAAGCGTTCCAGCTTCGTATATGAAGGTACATATGTATGTATATATCGACTTAAAACATACTTAAATCGACGTGGGATATCCTTGCCTTTTTTAGCTTAAATTTAAATAATTATTTTTAAAAATATATAAAATTCAATGTATGTATGTATGTATGTAACGTATAGACTCCAAAACGGCTGAGCCGATTTTGATGAAATTTTCACAGCATGTTACTGTGACTCTGGAAGGAATAATAGGGTACTTTTTTACCACGCCCACTTTTACGCCCACTTTTTTAAAATATTGTAATTAGAGACAAACCTCTAAACCGATATTTTTGAAATTTTCACAGCATTTAACTGGGACTCTGGAAGGAAAAATAGGGTACTTTTTTTACCACGCCCACTTTTACGCCCACTTTTTTAAAATATTGTAATTGGAGACCAAACCTCTGGACCGATATTCTTGAAATTTTCACAGCATTTAACTGGGACTCTGGTATGATTAATAGTTTACTTTTTTTGACCCCGCCCATTTTTACGCCCACTTTTTAAAAATTATGTAATTGCTCCCATATAGTTTTTAACAGATTTACTTCAAATTGTATACACATTATATACTCCAGGCGAGGTAAAAATAAAGATTTCTTAAGCCACGCCCCTTTTCACGCCAAATTTTTGAAAGTTTTATACTTTATTAAATTTTCACAGTAGGATATTCTTACGAAATAATAAATTCTTGACTATGTAAGTGGACAAAAGGGCATGGTGTCGCCTAAAGCATTGCAATAAATACATTAAAATTAAATAAATAAATGTTTGTAAATATATAAATCCGTTTTATTTTAAGACGAGGGGGGGGGGGGTAGCAAAGCACACCGGGTTTAGCTAGTTTTTAAATAAAAAGTAAACTTAAATATTGACTTTCTTGGGCAACTGTATATTAAATCTGAATTTTAAACTAGCGTGTCATTAGGAATTATGTTTTTTTCGACTACTTTTTTCTGCATATACACCAAATTTCTTAAACGGTCATATTTTGACATTTAAGGAAGAAGTTATTTAACTTAACTTATTGAAAAATTAAATTGTTTTGAAAGTAAATTTTAATAATTTTAACACTTTTTGAGCACATTTTAAAGAATTACTAAAAACCAATGAACAAATTAGATTAGAGAAGTTTTTATTTTTATTTATTTTATTGGAAGATTATTTTTTGTTGGGAGATTTAATATGTGAAGCTTTATTAGTTCAAAAACACTTTTATAATACGTGTCACCTAAAGTACAGATATTTTAGCATGGCATTATAGTAGTACGTTATTAGGTACATACATAGAATGTTTTCCGTACAACAGCTCTGATCCAAAATTACACTCTGGAACAAATTCAGGTTAGCAAAAGTTAGGTTGATTCTGAAAGTGAGGGGTGAAAATAGAGGCTAAATTAGAAGACCCGTATCGCGGCGTTTGTTTATGTTAGTTCGAATTTTTTTAATTTACCTTCGAATTTTGCAGTCAGATGCCGATTTTCAGCATATTGTTTATATTGTTTTTTGGTTATAACTAGTCAACTAATTGATATTTTTTAAATCTGTACATGCCAAATTATTGCTAGATACCTGTGTACCGATTAATTTTTCTCATGGTGCAATTATACAAGGTGAGTGCAAATCGGCAACAAATGCAACACAATACAGAAACAACAGGCATTTTGTTTGTGTAAAATAATGTACTATTGTCAAAAACACTTGAAAAAGTACTACTTTTGACATAAGTTAATTTCAACCAAAGTCAGTTAGATGTGCTACTGCAGTCATCTTGTATAGATACACCATGACCTGAAATTAAATTTTTGTTCAAATGAGATACGAGTATTTTCAGAGTAAACATCAAAATGCTGCATAGATCCGCTGAACATCTCACTTTGCTAATTGAACTATGGTCAGCATCTATTAAGCATTTCTATTCTCCAAAAAGAATTATTAGGTTATACGCACCTTATATTTAAAGATCAAATCACTAAGAATTATTTACCTTTTCAATAAAGATCAATTAATTTTCGTGGTTACATCCTATATTGATGCTGATACTATGCTGATTCTGCTTAGATAAAACTAATGTGATTCAATACAGACAAATTTACAAAATTTTCAAGCTGGGGTCCGATTCCGGTAGGATGTAAATAAACAACATTCCAAAAAGTTTTGTCATAGGTTCCAATTCCGAAAGTTCATATGTGTTCTTAATTACGGACATATCTAGTAGTGTATATAATTTGGACCGAATTTAACTCAAAACCTACACATTTATAGGCTTCAATTCCGGAAGGACGTTATTTCCATAGAATCATGTCATAATTTAATAAATGTTTGTTGGCATGTTTATGAATTCAAGAAATCCAATTCAATAATTTATATACATTTTTGTAATAGATTATTGAAAATAACTTATGGGAAGTTTTCCTCAGAACAATTTTTGGATTTCTCTGAAATTATATATAATATGTTCAATTCACAACTAATGTTGTACGTCGTCTGAGAAAAAACTATCAATCAATTAAGTCCTTTTTTCGCTGAATTCGAGAGATTTACGGCTCATTCTTTCATTGGTTAATGCTTGGCGTCGTCTAACTGTACTGCGTTACGGTTTCTCAAAGTTGTGCATTTGTCACATACGTTTGTTTTTATTTTATAACCTATAATTTTTTTAATACAAGATTTAAGTGTTCTAGCTTCCTATTGGAGGTTTAATTCCACTTGGGACTTAAATATTTTTCTCTTGTCATTTTAACATAAACATACGATTTTACTCAACTTGTGTTCACAATCAGATAGCAGTATTATACAATGTACAACATACAACATCACTTGTGAATTGAACAATATTATTAATATTATTTTATACACTTATTTTAAAAATGTGTATACATTAAAACTGTAAGAAGTTCAAAATGAAAATTACAAATCGGAATGGATCTATAAGGCGTTTTTTAATACGGAAATTTATAAATTTATAATTTTCAAGTTAACATTTCAAGATTTTCAAATGAAAGTAGTTTAATTAAATTACCTGCAAAATTACGATTTTTAATTTGATTATGAAGACAAACATAAAATTATATTTTCATCAATTAATAGTATTTGAAATCATTAGGTGCACAACAGACAAATTTTAATTGGCCATTATTTGCCTAATTTTTAACCAATATTCAGAACTTAAGTATCTCTTTTTTTCTAAAAGTTACTGGACAAGTACATTAAGACAACTAAAATAAATTTCCCACGGCTCTTACTGCGGCAACATTTCTCCTGATTTCTATCTGTAATAAACTACAGATTTGTGCAAATTATTTTTAACAGTCTGATATTTAATTCATTTCAACTTTTAAAATTTCTTAATTATTTGATTTATTAAAAAAAGTGCTAAATTTTTTTACTTCTTTGGTAATTATTCTGCATTGCAAAAATTATAATTGGCAAAAAATATAAAATAACAGACAGCAAAAAATAATTCAAATAATACGTAGATCGATTTCAACAATGTTTTCCTATGAAACGAAAACCATTCATTATATGAAATGTTGATCCTTTCTTTGTTAAGTCATTATTAACAACACTTATACATTAGAAAATAACAATCAAAGTGCAATGACCTTAAAAAGAAAACGAACAAATAAATCTTGTATACAACATTGTATTATAATTTTAATTAAAATTTCATTAATTCTACATACCTTTGTGGGAAATGCACAGGATGTATGCTCTCAAGCTGTTGTGTAAATCGAATTGCATTAATATTTTTTAGGTAATTCTTAAGGATGCGAAAATTCTTTTATATGCATTCATTCATCTAAATTGTTTATATTCATAAATGTACATGGGTACATTTGTTTGGAAATGTATTTTTGAATGGTAAATGCATTGTGCAATATTATTCGGATTATTCCACCCCTTTTCTTTGCACATGTGAAGAAAATGCCAAAAATTATTTGCAAAATCATTTCTAGACACAGGATCTTATTTTTTGGCAAATTTTTGTGGTTCCTTTTATTAATATCTTGTTTTTTGTTTGTTTGGAAGTTTGACAAGTTTTAATAAATGATGTTTTGCAAAAGTATGTCTGTACAATTGTTTTGTATTTCATTTTTGAAAGAATGGCTTCAATAATTAAAAAGCGACCATGAGGAAAAATGCACACGTCTGTTGTTATTCAAATATTTAAAGAAAACTGATCCACCCATTTTTATTACATGTTTAGAAATATGTATTCATTATGAATTGCCCACCCTATTTCAAATATTTTTAAAAAGAGCAGACAAATTAAATCAGAACAATTTAAATCTTGTTTTTTGAATAAAGATCATTGCTTAAACCTGGCTTCAACTAGAATTTTTGTTTTTTAGTTAATTTTCCGGGTTTAATTGTTGAGTTAAACCTAAAGCAAGCTAGACAGTTGTCAGATCTTACAACGTTGTCCGAAAGATGTTCAAAAAATGTCTAACAAGCGTGTGAACTTAAAATTTTTGTCTTCCAACGTTGTAAGAAAAAACTTTAACAATTACCTTTTGCTAACACTTTTTCAATGTCAGTACATTGCTAGCACATTGCTAGATCTGACAACCATCGATACACAGTTAGAACTGTCAAAACACAAACAGATAAAAAATAAAATAAACAATTCAGCAACTAATTTTAAAATTATATTTCGCTGGTTTCGAAAGTCGACCTTTTTTATTTGCAAACTTACAGTTTGTAATACAGTAATTACTTAAGTTAATACATTTTATCATAATTTCGCTATCGAAATCATTTTTCGATACGATAGCTCATTCGATCACGAATGCGGTAATTCGGCCCCTGAAAAGGTTTAACTGAATAGTATGTTAAATATCAGTTAACACACTTACAGACAATCATGCATTAGTCAACTGCTCTATTTATAAGGACAGGACTGGCCAACCGTGACTCGTTGAATTGGCAAATCCTTATAATAACTATATTAAATGAAGTTATCTTTTATAATTGGTCATATCCAGGAAATGGCTAAAATTTCCATCTGTTTAATACAAGATGCGTATTTCATTTAAGATCTCATTTTTTTGCTTTAATAGTTATATTTTTTCTAAAATATCTTATATGCAAAATATTGGAATTTCGTGGATCTATTGCAATAAGTAAATACAAATATTCCAAACATTCATACCTATAATTTGAATTCAAATATTTTTCTCATTACATATTAATGTGTAAGGCATTCAAAGTCTTTAATCTGTAATATACATTCGGTATGTAATCAATAATAAGATTTTGTAAAGAATGGGCAGGAAAGGGAAAATTTCTTTCCAGAGAAAAATGGCATAAAAATCCTACATAAAACAAATTTGTGACAATACGCATTTCTGACATGTTTTTTTAATATACTATTTTTTCTGAACTCCAGCTCTTTATCTGAGGAATCATTCCTCGTAATACCTTCAACAAGGTTGTATTGCGCTTCAATTTCATAGTCTTAAAAATATAATAATATTACCAAACTATTGGACTAAAAATATAAATAAATAAAGAAATGCATTAAATATCAATTTAATTCCATAGAATTTTTGAAAAAACTAATTATTTAAGTTAATTATGTTTTATCGAACCTTCAAAATACAATACTGTAATAACCGGAAGTTTAGTTAGTACTGAAAAATACAACCCTATAGCAGCAAGTACAATTTAATTTCAGAGTTGTTTCATTGTTAATCTTTTACAATTCGAATATTAAAAGTAGGGCCAGCTGACAGTTATCCATCAGCTGTTCGGCAGTTGTAAAACAACAACAACAAAACACTATATTTAAACAGCTGTTGTTTGTTGTTATTGTTTCATTTTTAGTATTGTTGTTGTCAACATATGACCACCAATTTGAACTTATCAAAAGAACGACGAAGAAAAAATGCCGGTGATTTGCTGTCTATTTTCTTTCTTATTTTAACATATGGATTTCATATGGAGCATTCAGATGTCTGCTTAGTTAAAGAATATATTTTGTGCGCATTTCAATCTATGTTGTGGGGAAGTACATAAATACGAACAGACTTGTTAATTTTTTTACGTGTTTGTGTGTTTATTTTTGTTTACTTTTTGTGATATGAGACTCAAAAAATGACATGGTAAACAAATCAACAAAATGATCAATTTAATAAAAAAGCAAAGCACACAATTTTAAAATGATTATAAATAGGTTTGTATATTGAATTATTTAACAAATTATTGGAGAATTCAGTAGTTCGACGTTTTTATTTGTTTGTTGCTTTTCTGTTGTTATTATTGTTGGTTTTGTTATTTAGTAAACATTCGAACTTGTACATTCATAATTTTGTAATAGATTGAATTGTCAGTTGTTGTCAGAACTGTAGTAAACAGTAGTGTACTACCTTTTTTTCAACAACAACAAGACGAAAACCACTGTGCATGACTTGGCGACCAACAACATTTTTTCTCGGTTCTTCTTCTTCGTTCTAATGAGGGCTCCCCCATGTGCCTGTGTGTGTTAAGTCCGTAATAAAACTTTATTTGATAGAATTTTTGCGGTACGTCAAACATAGGGTATTATGGCTGCTTAAGCACTCACTGAATTTCCTTTTATTATATTTTATTTCTGAAATCAATGAAAAAAAATAACGCCAACCAACACATGTACAATACGGGCAAGTGAAAAAAATTAAAAAGTCGAGGAAAAAATAAAGAATTCACAGAATTATTGTTAAATTAATGCCAGATATTTTGGAATTCAAGTATAATCTACATAATATCAAGAAAATTTAATAGAAATCTATTGAATTTAATAGATCAAAAGTGTGAGTAGAAGAAAAAAGAATATAAAGAAAATTGTAGTGAATGAATGTGCGAAAAAGAAATACGCAAAAGAAAAAAATGTTCTAATTGGAATATGGTGGAATTTATACAACCAACAACTTTGTGAATACTATAATAGTATCTTTTGCCATATTAAAAATTCTCCTCATGATAAGAAATGTAAGTTTGTTACTGTTTTTTTCTATAAAATAATAAAATTCAACTTGTTCATACATACATATGTACATACTATGTATTACATACTATGTATGTAAGTACATACATATGTATTTATAACACAAAAACTTTGTCTTCCTCCTACAAAAAGTCTACGCCTGTAATGGGCTTGTTTCATGTGTTTTGCTTGCGATTTTTATTTTTGTCGCAGAAAGTTTCTACTGCCCTGGAGTAGCAAGGTTCGTTCGATGATTGCATTGATAGTTGACGACGTTTACGGTTTAGTTGCTAATTATTATTGCAGCGCCCATTACTAGAAATTGTTGTTTTCATAATTCATACATATTTAACGTGATAAAATTATGCACAATCAATTAATTTTCTTTTTTTTTTATTCATTGTTACATCTGTTCTTTGGAAAAGTTCTTCCCTTTGTTGTAGTTATAAATAAATTTTAAAAATCCAATTTAATTTTCTACATTTTTAGTAATCCATGCATTTTCATAAATAGGGTTACCTACTGGTTTTAAATTTATTCGGATATTTCTAGAGTCTAACCGAAAATTGAATCTTCTAAATTTAATGTTTAATTTAAGTTCTTGCAGAACAGCCTTTTTTTTTATTAAAAATACCATACCATAAAAATACCATGTCACCTAAAGAGCAAATTAGTCGACATATTGAAACACTGAAAGAGATGCACTTTAACATGATGACTCTAAAGGCAGACAGTGCAACGATTTATAGAACCGAAATTCAGTGGGCCAATGTCTGGTCAACAACACGTTATGGTCTTCTCATGTAGGTGTTCAACATTAGTAACTTCTTCGGATTCTGTACCGTGGGGATGTCTCTTTCTTCTGGGGATGTCGAGTTCGTACAATGCGTCTGCAAAGGTATCCAGTATTTTATAGTATAAATTTAAAGAGTTGAATGTGTAAATGATCCCAATTTTTTTACCAAAAATTAAGTTTTTGTCGAAAAACTTATATTTAAAATCATAGGTACTTATTTTTTTTTGAAGGTACATATAGTTATTTACCTAATTATAATTTTTTTTCTTAAATAGTTATATAGTATATCCTTAAAAAATCTTAAAGAGCAATTTTAACAATTTCATAATTTGTTTAATAAAATTCTATAGAGATTTAAACATGAGATATGCAAATGCTAAAACGAATCTTACCTGTTTTAGCCATCAATAAGAATATGTAAATGTTATCCTACTTCATATAATAATATCTTTGGAAGGTGAACATAGTATTGCAGTAAAAAGTAGGATTCTAATAAAAATCATATTACTTTTGTATTATTGGTATTGTAAACACAATTTAATAACTTTAATTTTACACTCAAACGTGTTCGTTCTTATTGAGTTGTACATATATTTTATTTTCTATTGAAAAACTGAATCGAAGAAAAAAATGGCCACCCCAACATCTTCATCACATCGAACAAATAGCAACGTTTTCACTTTTTACATTTTTTTCTGTTTAAACAAACATTTTGATTTATTTTTTTCAATTCAACTTTCTACATTAAAGTAATTAAATTTTTGTTGTTTTTGCACTCTATAGCAAAAAAAAAATAAAATAAACAACAAATCTAACTGTCTCTTCTGTTGTTCCGTTTTCATTTTTTGGCTTGTGATTTTTTAATTTGTGTGGCTGCCTGACATACGATTGAATTGTTTCGTTTTATACCGATTATAGGTGCTTTAACGAAGTTTTGTTGCTTTTTGATACTTTTTATTTAATTTTTTAAATATTTCTATAAGCAAAAAATTCTCGTGTTTGTGTTTTATAATTTTTTCTTTGCTTTTTATCTCTATAGTAAGAAATGTGTATTTGTTGTGTTAGACACTAAAGTATGTAGTGTGGTGTAGCGCCCTGCTTCAAAACGTCACATACTTTTTGTGTAAATAAGTATACCTATGGATGGTGTTTAAAGTAAGTTTGTTGTTAGAAAGAATATTTATTTTCTTTCGAATTTTTAAATATAACTACTTATTTGTTCGAAAAAATAAACGTGTGTTATGTAGGTACATACATAGCAGTGTACCAAACAGCCAGTCAGTTAGTAACTCATGTCTTTATTATACCCTTCACCTTCATGAGAAGGGTATATATAAGTTTGTCATTCCGTGTGTAATTTCAACAATAAAATTTTCCGACCCTATAAAGTATATACATATATTCTGGATCCTTATATATAGCGGAGTCGATTAAGCCATGTCCGTATGTCTGTCTGTCTGTTGAAATCAGTTTTTTGAAGTCCCCAGATATATTCGGGATCCAAATCTTCAAGAATTCTGTCAGAAACGTTGTGTGTATGATAAAGGAAGAAAGTTTGTGGAAAATAGTAAGAATCGGTCCATGATTTCTCAAAGCCCCCATACAAATATATATATTACCGAAATATGGCTTAATGATAAATAAATGCCTATAAAATTGGAATATTAAGACAAAATTCAGCAAAAATAAGTTTTATACAAAAAGAAATCGCAAACCGAAATTTTTTTTTAGTTCGGTCCATTTTTGACCATAGACCCCATGTAAAGTCCACTTCCAAAATTCATTTAAATGCGCATAAAACAGATATAAATAATGTTAAACGGCTAAAATTTGACATAAATACTCTTTATAGGCAAATAAATTGTTGTACTAAATTTTATGGTAGTCGGCCCAGAACTGGTCATAGCTCCCATACAAGGACCACATCTGAAAAATACATTTTTCCCTATATATATTGTATAAATATCGGTACCGACTCAAAACTTTGCACAGATAATTTTAATATATACAAAAATCATCCCATAAAAGTTTGTGAATTTCGGTCTATTTTTAATCGTATGCCCCATTAAAAGCCCTCTTCCGAAAATCACTTTAATACTCATAAATCTCTTATAAATAAGGTTACAGATCCAAAATTTTACAGGGTTCGTTTACATACACGCCAAAATTAAACTATTGGATTTTGAGAATATCTTTTCGGTAGGTTAACAAACATTAGGATCATGCTAATTAAAAATTGTTGCGAACTACAGCATGATCATGGTGGGAAGGGGACTTAGCGTGTCAACATCTATGCGCGCACAGGTCAACAAATCTAATCTTATTTACGACGTTTCCTTTTTTTCTGTTTCTGTTAATATTTCTTACTTTTCTTTATGTGAAGCATGCAAAATTTTTTTAAATAAACATATCTGCAGCTAAAATTGTGTCCTGAATTAAAAGAACCTACTCCAATTGCCGACGAGATAGAGCTGGAAATTAATGCATGCTACCTGGACATTAGTGTTACAAAATTAGCTTCAATGAGGCAATATAGTTATTTGCTACAGATATAATTATTTGTCATACCTGCCATATAGAACCATTTTCAAAAAACAAATAAATTCGGGTCAAAAAATATTCTTTTCGGATTTAACCCATATTCGGTCCATATTTTATAATCATGATATATATCGCCGGAAAGGTATTTTTAATACCTTTTATTTAATGTATTAAAAATTATCAGACACCCAGTAGTTCCTGAGATATAGGCCTATATATTTTCAACTTCACGGGCCCGCCCCCTCGAGTCACTAAAACCGAATTGTTCCCCTTTTTTATACTCTGTTAAATTACACTCAAGGTTATTATGAACATCAGACAAACTCTGTAAATTATGGTAAGAATTGGTAATTAAATCAATTAAAAATGGTGAAAATTAGACAAAATTTCAAAATATTTAACATAAATTATGTTGGTCGTAAAATTGTCTTTCAAACAATATATCAAATACATACTAATAAAATTTGCACTAAGACTAAATAGAAAACACATAATAAGGATATTCTAATCACGTTTAGGTGGAGGGTATTTAAGATTCGGCACAGCCGAATATAGCGCTCTTACTTGTTTTTATTAATATTGTATGAATTCAATATTATTTTTAAGAAAAGGCTTTAATTTCATGTAAATGGAAGGTCTTGTGTATCTTAACTTTTAACTTTTATTTTACTGTTTCTGGTAGGAAAGTTTATATAATTTCCTACATCGGCGAAAATACATTTACCTACACTTAAAGAAATTCGTTTTTAGGTTCCAAGCTTAATCTTATTTAAAAGGAAAACTAATAGTGGAAAGCAAATGTAAGCGGCATGCGGCCGCGGGCAGCAATCACCTGTTCTTTTTGTCGCTTATACTTTTTGTAGGTAGGCAAATGTGCGCGGCATATTTAAAGCGGCAAATGTCAAAAAATTAAATTGATTTGTTTTTTACATATGCATGTACCTACATAAACAAATTATTAAATAAACGTTTTATTAGTGTGTAGGTACATGGTGTAAAAAGTATTAAAAATATGGAAATTTTTTTATTTTATTTTTAACTAAACCCATATGTCACATATTATATGGGTCAATTTAAAAAAACGCAATTTTTGTGTCCCCGCACTTTACACTATTATTTTAGCTAAAAAAAAATGTGAGAGTGATCAGCGAGGAATATGTAAAATAAAACGTAATTCTCAAATTTGATGTTTGTTTTTTTTTTTTTGTTTATTCAGAATGGTGGTTTGTGTCCCCCGTTAGAGTTTTTAGTAAACAAAATAAAATAAAATCAAGAAAAAAGTATATATGCAACATTTAATAACAGTTTTCAAATTATTGCGTTTCTTTCTTATGTTTTGATTTGTTATAGTCGTCAAAACTTAATTAGTGCGAATTTGGCGTTGCAACAAAGGTTGTCCCCACAATTTGCATTGAGTGTCAATTTTTTATAAATCAAGTAATATTACTAGTTTTCAATTTCAAGTTTAAATAAAGTAAATAACGTAAGGAAAGTACAAACTTTAATTATTACAAAAGTGATAAAGCGAAAAAAAATCTATTAAAAAAGTGTGCATTTGCGTAGTTTTTGTGAACACCATGGGTAAGGGCGCGATAAAATTTCATGAGCGTCACGCTAATTTTTTTAAAAGTGAATATATTAAATGTAAAAAATTGAAGTTGACAATCATTGTTTACATGGTTTCAACTTTTTTTTGTATAATATGTGAATTTGAAAAATAAATTGCCTACGAAAAAGAAAAACAAAATAGGCGAACATTTCATGAGCATCACTTTTGATATACAGTCATGTGAAAAATTATAGGGACAGTGCCCACCCAAACTTGCAATTTATTTACAACCGGATAAAAAATCGAAACTTCCGATAACGAGTGAGTTTTAGAAGTTAATTTTTTCGTAATATTTCTGTATTAAAACAGTTTTATCCCACAAAATATAAAGAAAATATGCTATTAAAGAGAATCTTAAAACAAAAATTTTTAAAATTTTTTAAAATTTAAAATTTAGAAATACTTTAAAATGGACTTCAAAAACTCACTCGTTTTCGTTTTCGATTTCCATCACATACCTGTATTTCTTGTTTACGTGCAACAAAATCTCTTGATCGTCACAAAATATTTTGAGCGTCACACTTAGTTAGTTTTTTAAATACATTGTTACAAGTCTATTACCTTGCAAACTTTCTTAAAATTTTAAAATAACTAGTCACTTTAAAAAAAAATTAAAAAGCATATTGAATTGTGATTTTTTGTTTATAATCGATAAGGTGATTTTTGCAAAAGTCAATCTTGAGAAACAAAAGAACATCGTAGTAAGCTTGAATTTCAAATATTTTTGCATTTTTAGCGGTTTTTTATACATATTTGGTGTGTGAAGCTCAAGATAGAAATCATAGAAAATCTAAAAAAAAACTTGATTTTTTTGAGAGCCTAAAAGTACCACCGGATTCTTTATCAATTTCTACATAAATTGGCCACTCTTACAGGCGAATTGAAAAAACTTTAAAAATAAGCTAAATAAAACTCGTTATGTACGTTTTTTTTTAAATTGACCCATATACATGTGTATGGCAACATCGATTTAAGCGGTAAAGTTGAACAAAATTCTACTTTGCCGCGCTGCCGCTTCTCAAAGCATTGCCAGATTAAGTAAATTGCTATACTTTAAAATTTTGTAAGTCCCCTTTTACAGTTGAGAAATTGAAAGACAGACAGACGAAGTTTGTAGGCAATGTATTGAAGAGGAAGAGTGTGCGGTAAACCTCTACCGTACTGGACATGTTAAGACATTTTTCGTTTACAGTTTCCATCCTTCGCATTTTTCATGTTGTTGCATATGAGTTTTCTTACATAATTTTTCTCACTTTAACGCGCGTATTGCAAAAATAATTAAATTTATTAACCAAATAGATTTATTGATAAAAAAAACTTTATAATTAACAGTTGTTTGAATATGTTTTTTTAATTTCTTTAATTTTCAATGCGTTTTTATAATAAAAATTTCCACAACAATCAACATAGAAGAAGAATAAAAAAAAAAAAAATTTCTGTTTGTCTATTAATTTCGCAACTCTAAAAGGTTTAGTCAAGTTCAAAGCAGAATGAGAAAAATGTTTGTCTTTCAATTTCTCAACTGTAAAAGGGGACTAAAGAAACTAATCTGTTATATATTGTTGCCGCTCGCGGCAGCATGCCGCTTAAGCTGGAGGTCCACAACTCGCATTTTGGCGTCAACGCGTTTTAAGCTTTCTAAACGTTTTAAGCATCAAGCATTTTAAGTTACATGCGAAGATTTTTCGCGTCAATATTTTTTTTATATGTATGTACTTTTGGAGGTGATGCCGTATGCCCAGCTGATTTTTTTTTTATACGAAGTTTTTTTTATCGGTTTGTTTGTCAAACTCATATAAAAAATATTATTTCAACTGTCATTTTTTCTGGTGACATCATCTTTAAAATAAATTTGGTTTGTATTTGTCAATGTCAGCTGTGACGCGTGCACCGCGTTCAAAAGTAGAAAGTAAACGAACTTTTCGCGTTTCAAGCGCCAGCGCGTCCTACGCTTTTGAGTGTGTGACTTAACTCATACAACTACATTGAATCTACTTTTTTGACAGTTGCTTAGAACGCGTGAAACGCGTAGACGCTTGGTGTGGACCTCCAGCTTTACATTGGCCTTCCACTATAACCCTTAATTTACACATGCAAGTACTTGCATTCGAGTGCTGTGCACGTATTATATACGAAAACTTATTCGAAAAATTCGACTAGCTTTGCAAGTGAAAAAAATGTGTGTGTATTAGTAAAAAATGTGAGTGTATTGAGTTTTTCGAACTGTTACATACATGTGTAAACTCCGGGTAAAGCTTTTGCTATATCAACAACAATTTTGTTCAACAATTTTTCACATAAGCGCAATTCACAATCTTGGGCAAATGGTATTGCATCATTGTATTTGCAAAAAGGTTTAAAATATTTTTGCTGTACGCTAACAAATTATTTGCTCTGAGTATGCAACACATAATTGCAAAAAAACAGCTGACTAACAATAATCGAAGCCAATCGATTAGTAATCGCCTCATACTTGCCGCTGCTTACATTTTATAATGTACATATATGTATGTATACATATGTACATGTATTAAATGTTTAATATCTTATAATATAATTTCTTTAGCAGCATTTATTATTAATAAGTCCACCAACAGTTCCTTAAAGCTTTTATTGGACATATTTTTTATTTATTTTTGAGAATTTGTTTGATTGATAAAATCAGTTGTATCTTACAATAAGTAGTGCAAAATAAATTTAAAATATCATTCACAGTTGGTAGCATATATTTGTAATTGCATATATTTGCAATTTCAAATGCACAAGATTATGAATTGCGCTATTATAACATACCACAGTTGCTCCGTACTTGTACATACTTTTTATTTATTTAAATATATTTAAAACTACTGTATAAAAGAATTTTAATCAAATCCAAAACGATTCACATTTTTCTACGAAGAACTTGGACTTTTGCACCGTTTTTCTGGAGAAAACAAGCAACCATTACAAACTATTTGGATATCACTGTGACGATTACAATATACTTAAGTGTATTGCACTTCTTCTCTATCTGTTAATGGACATTTTCTTTTAGAGTCTGTATGGGTTCTGTGACATAGAGAAATTCGTGAAATTTCTAATGAATGCGTAAGACAATTTTAACCTTAACCGATATTGAGGTCCAAAAGAAAATTATATTTCCTTGGTAATTGATGAATGGGGATAAAAAGATATTCTAGGTGTCTTATAAATGTTCTTACTTTGTCGCTAATACTACGTTTCCACGGTACATGCTTCGCTCTCTATTCATGCTTCACACACCAATCATATGCGAAACAAATTGCTTCACCATACAAAATTTTAAGAGCGAATCAAGTAGATTCATATTGAATCTACTTGCGAAGCACGAAAAATTGCACTCTTCTCTAATTTTTATCGCAAGTTTATCTGCACTAGCTGTAAAAATTTAATATTATTGTAAACAAAGCAAATTATTTTCTTGTTGCTGGAAGTAAAGAAAGTAAATACGTACGAATGTATTTTTTTTTTTCAAATAAGCTAACTAATTTCCACTCAGTTTTTTTGTCCATTAAAAAAATTATATTCCACAAATTGTAAATTCTGTTTTTTTTATTCTGTTTGTTTATTAAAGACAACTGTCAAATCGAATCAAGTTTTCTAGTCATGTAAACAGCATGATTCATAAACATGATTCAGAAGGCGAAGCAGGTGATTCAAGTCGTCGTGGAAACATAGTATAACGTTAATTCTTTGGAAATTGTATTCTTCATTTTGACTTTGTTAATAGAACATCTTACTACTTCTCAAGAATCATTCCAGAATTCCTGAAAAAAAATTAAAAATTTAAAAAAGTATCAAAATGCTTATATAATTCCATTTCGTTTACAGTTACACTGAGTCAGTTCAAATATTTCATACATCTGACCACCTAAAATTACCTTAAGATTCTCATCTCAATCCCTCTAATCCTTCAAGATCGATTTCACTACTTTCATAATTCCTTGTAAGTAGTTGTAACAGCTTCGCGTTACTGCTAGTAAAAAAACGCTAGTTTAATAGAGCAGTCTTGGGAGTCTTGTTTTTCTGGAGCGAAATCGAAGTTGTTTTCTTATGTTCAAATAATAAAAGAAATCATTGTGAAAATAGCGACTCAATTTTACCTCTTTTAGAAGTAGTTTAGTGCGTTTCTATCACTTATTCATCTCACTTACCAAACCTAAAGATCAGTTGTTTTAAAAATTGATTATTTTGATTTAAATAGTTCTTAAGATAAGCGAAATTTAAAATATCTCTGAATCGGTGAAAAGTGGATCACAAATTTAATAACTTGATATGATATACTATATCCATAGAAACGTATCATATGGGCTAATCATGCGTTACGGACGTTACATTCGCACGCAAATTTGCTTGTTAAAATTGACACAGCTGGCGTTCACATTGGAATATGTTCATGAAATTTTTTGCATGATGCAGTTATTTAGGAATACTTTAAAACTTGTTTTAAACTTAAAGGTTAACTGTTTTTGAAAAAAAGTTATGCTAGCTTAAACTTCCGTTACGGACGTTACAAAAAATGGTAGTCGGCTTTGTGGCTTATGTGCATTTCCACATTTTTTTTTTAGCGAATTTTGCATAATAAACAAAAAAAGTCCAAATAAAAAAAATTAAGTGGAATTTATGACCATATCAATCCAGCTTAGAAATGAAGGCTAAGTTACACTTTTTCCAATGAACCAAATTGTGTATATAAAAAACATTCATGTATTTAAAAATCTTTTTAACCTTATAATTATTAATTTATTAGTTACAAAAAAAATTATAGAATATTTCATTACTCTTGTATTAGCTTATATTCATTTATTTCTTTAAATGTTATGCTTAATAGACCCAGCTGTTCGAGCTGCTTTTATAGCATTATCATTGGAAAAGCCCGAAAAATAATGATATATTTTTTACATTTATCTATGTTTTTAATATTTCGTCAGATGTAGTTTTGACATAATTTTTACCAACCTAAATTAGGAAAACGCCAAAAAATATATATTTTTGCTAATTTGTGAAAATCTCGAGCGTTTTTTAAGATTAGATTTTGGGCTTTTACTAGTTGCCAAACTTTTCGCTTAACAAAGTTTTTGTTCTGTTTGCATTTGAACTCATTTTAATTAATACGAATATATTTGTCACCACACGCGTTTATAATTGTAATGAAGTTTGGCAAAATTTTGAGATCAAAGCAAGAATTTTTTAAAGATTTCTAACGGAAAATAAAGTACGTAAACATTGCATGCATGGGCGTACCACCAAATATTTGAAGGGGGCATGTGGGGTTGCGGTTTACAACTTGGTTATTAATTACTAATTATTGATTTTCAGGAATTATTTTAGGTTCAGAAGAAGAATTTTTCAGATTCTGGGCAACGTAGAGCAATTCTAAGCCCAGATTCAGATTCAGAAGGTGAAAATCCATTATAAACCTCATAATATTAAAATAAAATTTTAGGGTATTTTCATGCCGTTACGGACGTACACACTTTGTCATTTATATTTAAAAAAAAAAGTATAATAAAGGTATTTGTTTTTTTTTTCATCAGATTAAAATGCATAAAAAACTCTGTTTATAAAGCTAGTTTTTAAATCAAAATTATTAAAATTCATTCTGTTAAATTTAAAAAACCCTATTTTCCGTTACGGACGTTACACACAGTGTACCAATTTTTAGTTCAAATTATTAATATATATTAGAAAACTTACAAATATGATTTTTATCTTAAATAGAAGAAAATTAAATAAATTAAAGTTTTGCTAAACGCTAAATACTGAAACGACTGTTTTGCCCACTTTTTTTACCATGGAAAATACCCTTTTTTACAAGAATAAATGAAGCGTACCTCTTGTACGTTTAGGTTAGCCTCTGCCAAGAATAAACAAACCACCGTAAAACCTTATTGCTTATATATTTTGAAGCTTGAATATGTATCCTATTATTTCATTAACAAACATTTGGATTTTGGGCAACTTTAAATTTCTGCCTTTGGTTTAAACATTTTCGGAGTAGCCCATATTGTAAAGATAATTGTTGTGAGATTTGCTAATTAATGCCTATAATTTCTTTAAAATATTATATTATGTATTTAAAATATTTTTATTTAATTTTATTTAATTGGAATTGAATCTTTGAAACTGTAAAAACGCATCTCAAGGTAACAACTTACAAATTCTTATTAATACTCTACCCTATTTTTATTATTCTGAGCTCATATTCCTTTTAATCATCTGTTTATAACTTAAAAACATCTATTAAATACGTTTACATATAAATATGTAATACGTATATTTCCATCAACAATCATCGACCATCAAACATTATTGTGTGTATTATATAAAATAATTCTAATTTTTAAGTGGTATGACTACATACTTTAATTAATTTAATACATGTTTAAGTGTAAAAATAAATAAAACTTAAATAAGCTTTGAAATATTTGACAAATATGAATAAATTATAATAAAACATTTATAAAAACTATTGAACCGTCCTAAAAGTAGGCAATACAACTGCCATCGTACGCATACATATGTATGTATACATAAATACTGGATATAATTAATTCTCTAATTTTATGGATAGTCAAACACATACACACTCACATTTAGAGTTAATTACACACATATTAATAAATTAATTAAAATTTGAATGCATTTAATTATTAATTTTAATGAACTAGAATTAGATAAGCAAAGAAATAAAAACATTTATTAAATAAGTATAATACGAATGAGTGACTTACTGAGCGAATGAGTATTATTGCAGTTAACAACAGTCTATAGGTAGACGTACCTACATATATGGTTTTCATTTGAATGTAGGAATTTTGCCCGTTCTCGTGAGTTGGTATTTGCTCACATGCTTACGCTTAACTCAACTCAGTTCAACACATGTTTGTTTGTTCGTTCGCTTTCTGCAACTGGGCAAAATTAATTGTTTATATAAATTATTACACACAGGCACTCATACGTGCGTACGTACTTGTTTGAGTATGTGTTGTTGTTAGTTTGCTTGTTTTGCCATACCAGTTTACCGCAATATTAAATACATACAACCATTTTTATGAAGATGTTGTATTTGCTTATACGAGGGCTGACTTAAAAGACAATGTACAATTGTAGGTCAGGAAAAAGGCAGCAATGAATATATTTATGTATATTTTCAAATATTAAGGCACTATTGACCATGTCTTTTTATCTGCAACAGTACAAAAACTACGATTTTCCATAGAAAAAAGGCAACATTTTGTATAACCTACAGCACCATAGTTGGGAGGGTATATTGGACTTGTGTTGATGTTTGTAACGAACACAAAGGGACAAAGCCCTCCCGAATAGGACTTTTATAAGTATCTACAAAATTTTCGCAACAAATAAGTTCTTTATAAAAAAAATTTGTACCTAAAAATTTTGTGCGGATCGGTCAATAATTGACTATAGCTCCAATATAAGGCTTTCGAAAATCCCTTTAACGAGCATGATGATATCCGAATAAATTTCAATACAAATAAGTCTAATATATACAGAAATCATGCCACATACTCGTAATTTATGCATTCCATGTACGGACTATATTAAGGGGTGGGAGATAGATGATGATAGATAGAAAATGACGGGTTAAGGGAATTTGTCGTCAATGCATTTAAACATAAAATTCTGTCAAATGCACAGTTGAAACAAGTTCAGAACTCTTCATTTAGAACTATTGTATTATTAAAACATAACTCATATTCATTAATATCACCAATAAGCATATTGAGGCATTTTATTTGCTTCCTCTTTTCTTGCAAAGATTTTCACAAGATCCCCATTTAGGTATTGCTTATGTTGTGCCTAATAACCCTAAAGCACTAAACAGGTTCTTCGCATTTTAAAGAATAAATATGTATAGCTATCATGGGAATATCGAAGTAGAGAAGGAATGAAGCCTTGTACAACAGTAAGGCACTTTGTTAATTGAAGATTGCGCTATACTGCGCGAAAAGTGAAAGAAAGTCTTTTGCGTTGAATTTCGACAAGGTTTTCTTTCAAATCTCTCTGTCTTGATTGGACGAAATGTAAATTCCATTTTCCATGTATATTTTATTCTATGGTAAAATATTTCAAACTTTCCAATGGAAATGTCAGCTAATAGTGTGCATTTTGACGAAAGTAACATCCAGACTGCTCTCGTAAATACTTAAATGTATGAATTTATTAGCTTGCTTCGCACACATATTTGAGAGTGAATGGATTATATACACTATGAAGAGATAACACAATCGCTTGTTGTACTCGTAAATAATAAAGGGTGTCCCAACTAGAACGCAATTTTTAAATTTTAAATAAAACAGATGTTTAAAAAAAATCGTGAAACTTTATTATATCGTAAAGTAGACAGAATGAGGTTATGTATGGAACCAGCTATCGTGCAGATGGCCGCCGCGGCTTTGCTGGCACACACGCGATCTTTTAATGCAATTTTCAATGACATTTTTGCATAAATGCTGCGGTATTTCATTAATGTGGCGTCCAATTTCCTCTTTTAAGGCTTGAGTCGTCGTCGGTTTTTTCGCGTAAACCATCGACTTCAAAAAACCCACGATCTAGGCGGCCAATTCTGGTCTCCAAAAGGCGAAATAACACGATCGGGAAATGACTGATGCAGCAATTGAATTGTTTCTCTGGCTGTATGACATGTGGCGCCGTCTTGTTGGAACCACATGCCCTCCATATTCATTTATTCAATTCTAGGCAAGAAAAAACTGGTTATCATTTCACGATACCGAACATCATTGACACCATTGCGTTCTAGTTGGGACACCCTTTACATACTAAAAACGAAGTAAACTCAATTTCCTTTTTTGTATAAATATTGTTAATCGGGTTTTATTTTAATTTAAACACATGAATAATTGGTTAATGATCCACGTAAACTTTAGTTTAGGTTATTTCGACTTAAACCCCAAATCTTCAAAGTAAAAATTTTAAAAGTTTTTAGACTAATTGAACAAACATTTAAAACTAAATTGAAATATAATTATACAAATTTTGAATTCAAAAATTTTCTTCTCTATGGGAAAACTAAGTTTTTATTATATTTAATATCTTTTCAAAATTTCATTAATAACGTTTAAAATTTTCTTCTTTCTAGTGTCAATTAAATTTTAAGTTGCGAGGGCTTGCTTAAAATAATGCTAAAAATTTTAACATACTATTATCAAAAATAAATCACAAACATTTCATCAGACCTGGCAACAGCTTCTGTATATCTAGTGTATTGTTTGAAAATTGTATGTAAATATGTTTCTGTATTTTATTATTGTTATTTTAAATAGAATAATTAACATAATTTGTTTGTTTTAATATATATATATTTGTTTTAAATATATATAATTTGTTATAAATATGCATGAAAATTATAATTTGAAGGGAAGTTTCACAATATAAAAAGCAAATAAGAAACTTTCTCCAACTATTTATTGTATAACTTGTACAAGGTGGCGCAAAAGTAATCCTCCTATCAGAAAATGCTATAAATTTTGCGAGGCCCCTAATGTCAGATCTGTCAGCAATATTCCGCGTTCTGGAGCAGTGTAGCGTAACATTGTTTATTAACGTGTATTTCGCATGTGTTTACTACACAAATGCCAAAACAGAACTGACATTAGGGGCCTCGCAAAATTTATAGCATTTTCTGATAGGAGGATTACTTTTGCGCCACCTTGTATAAGAAGATGTTAATTATTATACCCTTCACCTTCATGAGAAGGGTATATATAAGTTTGTCATTCCGTGTGAAATTTCCACAATATAATTTTCCGACCCTATAAAGTATATATATTCTGGATCCTTATAGATAGCGAAGTCGATAAAGTCATGTCCGTCTGTCTGTCTGTCTGGATGTTGAAATCAGTTTTTTGAAGTCCCAAGATATATTCGGGATCCAAACCTTCAATAATTCTGTCAGAAGTGCTTTCGAGAAGTCTGCTATTTAAAATCAGCAAAATCGGTTTAGGTCAACCAGAGTTATGAACCAATATGTGAGACCACCTCTATAAAAATTTGATATTTTTCGTCCATTTTATTGCAATATTTTGAAATATATTGCAGATAATACCATGAAATTTTGTATACGCTGTTTGCACTATAAAAGAAGAAAGTGTGCGGAAAATAGTAAGAATCGGTCCATGATTTCTCATAGCCCCCATACAAAAATCTTCCCGAAATATTGCTCAATTATACATAAATGCCTATAAAATTAGAAAATCAAGACAAAATTCAGCAAAACTAAGTTTTGTGCAAAAAGAAATCGCAAAACGAAATTTTTTTTAGTTCGGTCCATGTTTAACCATATACCCCATATAAAGTCCACTTCCAAAATTCACTTAAATACGCATAAAACAGATATAAATAATGTTAAACGGCTAAAATTTGACATAAATACTCTTTATAGGCAAATAAATTGTTGTACTAAATTTTATGGTGGTCGGCCCACAACTGGTCATAGCTCCCATACAAGGACCACATCTGAAAAAGAAATTTTTCCCTATATATATTGTATAAATATCGTTACCGACTCAAAATTTTACACGGATCATTTACATACATGCCTTAATCAAACTGCTGGATTTTGAGAATATCGGTCCATATTTGACTATATCCCCCACATAAGGTCCACTACCGAAATCCACATTAATACTAATATATATCTTAAATATACCGTTATTATGTTGAAATTCTACGTGAAATATCCTCATATGCATGAAAATAACTGTTCCAAAATTTAAGTAGATCGGCCCATAATTTGTAATATCTGCCATATAAGAACCATTTCCAAAAAACAAATAAATTCGGGTCAAAAAATATTCTTTTCGGATTTAACCCATATTCGGTCCATATTTTATAATCATGATATATATCGTTGGAAAGGTATTTTTAATACCTTTTATGTATTTTTTTTAATGTATTACAAATTATCAGACACCCAGTAGTTCCCGAGATATAGGCCTATATATTTTCAACTTTAAGGGCCCGCCCCCTCGAAAATAGGCGTGACCGCTAACAAATTTTTTTGCTGGTATCTCCTCTAAAAGCCCTATTTGATTTCGTTTTTTTTTTTTTTGAGCAAAATCACTAAAACCGGATTTTACCCCTTTTTTATACTCTGTTTGTTAAGTTACACTCAAGATTATTATGAACATCAGACAAACTCTGTAAATTATGGTAAGAATTGGTAATTAAATCAATTAATAGAAAACACAGAACTAGGATATGCTAGTCCTATAACCAGTGTAGTTTTTGTATTTCTTAGTACGGTTAGGTGGAGGATATTTAAGATTCGGCACAGCCGAATATAGCACTCTTACTTGTTTTTTTTATAATGTTCAATGAAAAGTACCTATGGTGTGATCAATTTCGAGGTTCCCTACTTTTTTAAAGAAAAAAAAACAGAAAATTCAAATTAATGGGGAATGTAATTATCATTTGAAAGAACATTATTTGGCATTTGTTTTTTAAGATTATGTCTATCAAATCTTGGCCGTTGCTACGTTGCAGATAGTCTATCCGTTGACTCCAATTTTCGATGACTCGTTCGAGCATTTTGACTGGTAACTGGCGTGATGTTTTCCTCGAAGGCCTAAATCGAAGCGGGTTTGTCCACATAAACTTTAGACTTTACATATTTCCACAGGAAAAAGTCTAACGGTGTGATATCACACGATCTTGGTGGCCAATCGACCGGCCCAAAACGTGAAATTATTCTGCTCACCGAAGGGTTCTCTCAATAAATCCATTGATTGATGCGATGTGTGGGAAGTGGCGCCATCTTGCTTAAATCAAATGTCGCCGAGATCACGAGCTTCAATTTCAGGCATCAAATAGTCGGTTATCATGGCACGATAACGGTCGCCATTGACGGAATCGTCTCCACGGTGTTCGTGTACGGCCGCTTTATTTTCTTCACAGCGTGCTGGACGTGGTCTATTCGGTCGAATATTATCCAATATGAATGCTGGGTCTCAAAATTGGTGATGGTGTTTCGAATAGTAGGCTGATTATGTTGACCATAAGTTGTGCGATGTGCATGAAAGATATTCCTCACAGAACGTGAATTTTCGTAATAAAGTTGAACGATTTGTAAACGTTGTTTAGGCGTAAGTCTTTCCATTATGAAATACCAAACAATTCTAAACAAAATTAACAAAATTGAGTCGTGTCTCACACGTGATCGAATGTAGGAATGTAGATCGTTTGCATCAGGCCTTTCAATTGATTTTGATTACGCTATAGATTATTTGGGAAGTGAATTAATGCACATCAACAACATTATTCATTTGTTAAGCAAAAACAGAAATTTAATATAACATTTTTAATATATGTAATGCAGTTTCTTCCTTCTTAAATCTCATAAACTAAACCTTTAAATATTCCAGTATTTCTGAGTAGTGTTTTAGCTCATTTGATTTACGAGTACCACTACTTTAAACAATAGAAACTGTTTAAACTTTCAAAACTCTATGACCCCGTTAAGTGAGCGTATCAAAATAAAATAAAAAAAACGCTATTAATTTTCTGCAAACAAGAAATTACAATAATTCGCTATACCTACATAGTTTGAACAGAAATAAACAGTTCGTGTTAAGTTTTCAAATCTTCTAAATAAAATTCTTTAACAGCATGACAATCATTCTCATGTTTTAAAATAGTTTCTTTGTTTTTTTTCGTTGTTGTTTCTATTGTTCATTATTCATTTTATTTGTCATAATAGTTGTTCAATTCAATTTTGCAAATTTTTGCCATTTTTTTTATAGTTGTTGTTACTGTTTATAATTGAGCTTAAACAACTTCTTAAACTACATTCTGAAGAGTGGTTTTCATTATTCATTTTTTTTTTGCTGTTGTTTTATACTTGTAATACACAAAAACTATAAACTATTAAACGACGACTACAACGACAGACACGACAACGTCATAGTTTGATGACCCCATACCAGTCATACCAACCAACTAATCGACAACCATCTTCATACGTACTAAAAACAAAAAACAAAAGCAACAAAATATTTAATATTTAGAGCCATTGAACAGCCTATGCTAAACGTACATACGTCGTACGAGTACAATAAATAGCAGTCATAGTCGTAGAAGTAGTGGCACTGGCAGTCACTGACGTAGTCACAAACAGTAAAGTACGTGCGAACAGAAGATGCGAGCGTGCGTTAAGGTGTTAAGTCACACTCACTCGAGAACGAGAAACTAAATCACTGACGTTTCCAAACATATTTAAAATCATGAATGGATATTTTTCGATTTATACGTTATTGGAAAATAACCAACGACTTGCATTCAAATATGAGGGTTATCTAGGACGCACAAAAACTCCATTCAAACAATTAAATAAGCACTACATTACCTGGTTGCAGCAACTTTCTTATATACTGTTAAATGTTGATTTGACACTGTGATTCAAGGCTTAAAAACAAATATTGCATCCCAAAATCCGGTCGCATAAATTTTTTAATATTTACACAACCAAAAAAAGCGATTAAATACTTTTGAACCACAAATTGATACTTAATTGTTAAGAAAAGCTGAAATAATGAACTAAAATTTGTTGAATCGCAGTAACTGTTGCACAACATTTCAATTTATCCTAATCGCTGACATTGTTTTTTTTTTTTATTGTCCAATATGGGACTAATGGGTTGTTCGTTCATACATTTATCTATTTTCTTCGAAAACCATCCATTGAAGCTCTCGAATTATGACAGGGAGTTGTATCGGGCCAAAGCTTTAAGCTGGAGGTCCACAACTCGCGTTTTGGCGTCAACGCGTTTTAAGCTTTCTAAACGTTTTAAGCGTCAAGTATTTCAAGTTACATGCGAATATTTTTCGCGTCAATCATTTGTGTTTTATATACATATGTATATGTATGTACTTTCGGAGGTGATGCCGTAAGCCCAGCTAATTTTTTTTTTTTATATGAAGTTTTTTTTATCGGTTTGTTTGTCAATTTCATATAAAAAATGTTTTTTCAACTGTAATTTTTTTAGTGACATCACCTTTAAAACAAATTTGCTTTGCATTTGTCAATGTCAGCTGTTCGCCGCTTGCGACGCGTTCAAAAGTAGAAAGTAAACGAACTTTTCGCGTTTCAAGCGTCAACGCGTCCTACGCTTTTGAGTGTGTAACTTAAAACATACAACTACATTGATTCTACTTTTTTGACAGTTGCTTAGAACGCGTGAAACGCATAGACGCGAGCTATGGACATCCAGCTTTACTGAATTGACAGAAGTGTGACAGAAAAAAGTGTCTAAACCACTGATCGTATTATTTTCATTGTAAGTCCCTATTTTTTGTTTATTTTATTGTGTCGGATTTTCCAGGAATTTTGATTTTTCATTGCTCAGCACTAGTTCAAATATAATATAAATCACCAGAACTCAAAGTGAACGACAAAGTTTACGCCAAACATATAATTAAAAAAAAAATCAAGTCACGCGCACATCTCTGCTAGATAATCATTGTACCCAAAAGTTGAGGAAGAATGACAAAATAGTAGAGTCCGACCGAGTATTCGGTTTCGCATTATTTGTTTTGTTTTGGAAATTAATGGTATATATTAAGTTTCGGTTTGTTTCGGATTAGGCCGAATATTAGTTTCGGTTCGGTTTCAACCTTAAAAAACGGTTTCGGTCAGGCTCTACTAAATGGTGGCAAACACAAAAAAATAATTTTTGTATTCTTTATGTTTGCTGCGTCATCATCATTTCATTTTCAATAGCAGCGTTTTTATGTTGCTGTTGTTCTTTTTATTTTTTGCTTTTTGTATGTTCTTTGAAATCTAGTCTACTTTTTATTCTATAGTTTTGCATTATTTTCCCCTGTATCTATTGTCATTTACAAATATGTATTGAAATACATATGGTAAAAAAAATATTTTTTAATTCTTTAATAAGCAGTGTAATTTTCATTTTTTTACTTTATTTTATTAATTTGTAATTTTCATGATTTTAGTTTTTATATTGCTTAGTAAACTTTGATAATGTTTTCTATTTCTTATGTTTGTATTTGTTTTAGACTTTAAGCATAGGGTATAGCCAGAAGCGCAACTGAGAGTGAAAAAATCTAAGTCTGCTGTCAAAAACTTAACTCTTGCAACAAAAAATATATTGCTTTACATTTGACTGTTGGGTCTGCAAAAGTTTTGTAAAATAGTGTCCATGTTTTTCTTAGAGTTGCGTCTTTTATAATACTATCTGACTTTAAGTGCCTTAAAATTTTTTTTTTTGATATTTTAAAGATTGAGATCAATCATAATAGTGTACATTCGCACACCTTTCACTTTTGTTAAACATAATTGGATAATTGGAAAGAAAGCTGTTTTATGAATATTTTTAAAAAAATTATCTACCAAGTAGAAACGTTCATAGTCATAAAATATTTTCAGGGTTAAACCTAGAGAAAGGTGTTGGGTCGAAAATGTTTTCTTTCTAACCGAAGAATATCTCAAATGAACAATTTTGGTTTGAAATTATCTTCATTTTATCCAGGTACACATCCCTGGATAAAATTAAAGTTACATTCATTTGTTTTAAATATCTTTTTCAATAATTATATCAATTAGTCCAATCGTATCGGATGATAAATTGGAGATAAATTCAAACGAATTAAACTTCCTTAAAGTTATTTCAAATGCAACAAATAAACGTAGTAGAAGAAGCTGTTTAATCCAATCAGTTTTGAGCCTATTTCTTTAATGGCAAATATTTGACAAAAACCCGTAACCACTTTAAAAATGTATTTTAAGTCTTTTATTTTTTTCAAAAATATATTTTTTCCATTTCGTCCACTCAGGGTCGATTCGGTTTATGCTTGGTTTTCACTATGTCATTTTTGTTTTCAAATTGTCCAAATTGTTGGTAATTTCATATCAATTTGGGCAATTTGACAACAAAAATGACATAGTGAAAACCAAGCATGTTACTGTGAGCGTCAATATAAATTAAACACCTAATATTGTCTAAAAAATGTTTTATTATATATGTATATCTACTAAAAGTACAAATTTAAAACAAATATATTGCATAATTCATAAGTAACTTAAGCAAACTCATTAACAAAAACTAGAAAAATAAGGAACATAAAAATATAATTAAATTTTAACGAAAAAGCACCAGATTTTTCGCGTGAAAATTAAGTAAACAGGTACATATATTAAAATTATTTTAAAGATTGTATTTAATATTTAGTTTGCAGTCCTTTTGCCTTTATCTCAGCTGGTAATATTGTAGACATAGACTCAACGAGTTTTTTTCGTTAAATCAGGGGACATTTTGTTCCATTCATCCTGTTTAGGTTTAATTTTCCTTTCAAGAAATTTTTTATTGCCTAATTTTTTTGAGCAGATATTCCCACAGGTACTGAATTGAATTGAGGTCTGGTGACTGCTGAGCATAATCTAAAGTTTTTGGACAATGATTAAGCAACAACTCTTTTACAATTTTGGAGGTGTGTCTTGTTGGAATCTAGTTCTGCGCTAGTTCTAATTTCTCTATACATAAAATGTCGAGATAATCTTCCTTTATCATTGTAGATTCTATAAATGTAAAATTACCGATCCCTGTTGCCGTCATACAACCCTAGATCATTTCTGAGCCGCTGTCATGTTTTATTTATTACTAAAGGCTTCATTCTCGCCATATTTTTAGGGGGTTTTTGACTCTAAATATCTCAAATTTACTTTCATCGTTGAAAAGAATTTTAATCCAAAAATTTTGAGACTGGTTTATATATTTTTTGTGAAATTTAACGTTATGGTTCTTTGATATGAAGGGCTTTTTACGTGGAACTTTATCATTTTCAGCTATTTTTACAGCACTAGTTGTTGGGTTTGCTGTTACTTCTCTTGCTGTAGGTATACCATTACTACTTCTGTTTTTGTAAGACGCTTTGGTCGTTTTGCACCAGGCAAATTTTCTACGATATTGTCTTTGGTATATTTGTCTATAATTTTTTTTCATTCCAACGATTTTACATATTTCACGCAGGGATTTATCTTTTCTATGTAAGTCTATTATGATTTGAGGAGTCTAAATTAGTGTTTGTCTTTCCATTGTGAATTTTTCACTACTTAACGTCACAGCTTAATCTTTTTTACTGGTAAATTATAAAATTTGCAATTATTTTAAACCATACTTTACCGTTATACTTTTGGAATGACTGGGATTTTTTTGCATAAGGATGATTCCACTATTTACTTTATTTCGACGCATAAAAATTTATCTATTTCAATATAAAAATTAATTGATAACATTTGTATACGCTTTTGTTTCTTTTTTTGTAAATTTAATTTTACTTAAAAAAAAAAACTATAAAAAATTCAATATAATTTTCTAATATAATATTATTTATACAAGGTGGAGCAAAAGTAAACTTCCGATGTTTTTTGGCTGTCACCGACCGATTATTGGTCAAATAAATAGTCAGCAATATTCCGCGTTCTGGAGCAGTGTAGCGTAACATTGTTTATTAACGTGTATTTTGCATGTGTTTACTACACAAATGTCAAAACAGAACTGACATTAGGGGCCTCGCAAAATTTTTAACATTTTCTGATAGGAGGATTACTTTTGCGCCACCTTTTATTAATATAATTAAGCTTTTCTTTTAGTAATATATAGTGTTGACTTTATTTTGACGTTCACAGTATAAATGCCAGTAATGAGAACTGACATACTTTTATAATATTTTCGAAATTTTTAGTAAAACATATAAAATATGGTCCCACAAATGTTTTAATTTTTATATTAATTTATGTAATATTTAAGAAAAACTTTAGAAGGAAACTAAAATTAATTTTCTTATAAAAATTCGTGTTTTTGTTTAGATCAGCCTGCGCTGCATACTTTTAGCAAATCGCTTAATTGTTTAAATAAAACATAGAGAACGCGAAATTAGCTACTTACCAAAGTGATTTTTCAACAAAGCCACTACAATACAATAGCACAATATTTTTATTTTAAATTTGTCGAAGCTGGGGAAAATTAGGCGAGCTCATATATTTTTCTATTACGTCGACGTGATTTCCTCGTTTCCAATTCATAATAAGGAAGTTATTGCATTTTGTTAAAACTTTGTCGTAAAGAGTGCTTTTCCATTGGATATTAATTGCACAATAGGTTTGAAAACCATCATCCATACGTATTTTTCTTGCGGTACTTATACTGGTGTTCTATTGACGAAGAGATCCGAATTTAGCTTTGTTGAAGGTAATATTTTCTTTGTAAATATCCGGTTACACCTAGTGGTGAACGATTTGTTCCTATTTTGATTTATTGACATAATAACAGTATCTATGTACATATGTTTAAAAACAAGTCACTGAAAAAGGAAAGTGTTTTAAAAAACCTGACAATGCTTTATATGTGAATACTGAATATGTTTATGAAAAACTTGAGGGCTTAATTAAACAACTCATAGCAATAGTATTTACTCTCAATAGTTATTCGGATAAGGCATATTATGCGTCATGGTGTGTTAAGCCTCAGTTAGCCGACTGTAACGGAATGTAGTGTAATGACGTAAAAATGTAAGGAAATTCTATTTCTTACAGATTCATACATTACGGTGTTGCGTTACTTTACATCTCCATAACCATTTGCATTACTTTACACATAACAATATCCATCAGCTGTTTCTTACTGTTGCAGATACATTCCATTACAGTCGGCTAACTGAGGCTTTACAGTGCCTTCTAGAAATAATGTGAATTATCTTCACCAAAAGTGATCGAAATGGCATTCGTAATTTTTTAAAATAACATTTGCGATCACATGAAGTATATATATTTGATATATCGATGTTTGGCTGTCTGTTCAAATTAATTTTTCGAAGGCCCCACGCAATCTACGAACTTGATTGATAAATGGTTTAAAATAGGTTTTGTAAAGATAAACAAAATAATGTTAATTTTGAAGCCACAGAAGTATTTTTAGGCATGACTCTGCCAGCCAATTCGGTCATACACAGCTGAAATATGCGGGAAACCCTCAACAAAACAAAATTTTATCTATGTATGTCTGCAGATTTTACTTCTTTAAGGCTCCATGACTTGTGTAACAAGAGAGTATGTAATATTTTGGTGAAGTGCTTAGCAAATTTCTCGATTGTATTTTTACTATATCGTGTGCTATTTATACGCACGCTATTTTCGTATTTAATTTTTTAATCTTTTATAAGATATTTGTGTATTTTTTTCTCTTATATACTTTTGTTAATTCCATCTGAAAATAAAAACAACGAATATAATTTAAACAAATATTTTTTTACTAATGTGTCGCGTAAACGAGATAGGAACGATTAAAAAAAATATTAAATTTGAATGTAGAGTGAATATCTCTCGTACTCGAATGTTGCTGATATTTTTAACACATTCAGTTTTTGTATTGGGGAATTGAAAGTGGTACAAATACACGAATACTATAATTTTGCAACAAATGAATGAAATACATATTTAAAATGAAGTGTGGAATTCTAAATGAAAAAGTAAAAACAACAAATACATTTACAAATTGTCGCGTAGTAGAGGAATAAAACAAATCAAAATGAAATGTAAAAAACGACGATGACAAATTGTATAAAAACAGCAACAATAACGAACGCATTTTGCCATATTGAGAGATAGATAACATGTTAAAGAGCGACAAAAGTGAAAAACAAGAAACATTTATGAGTATGAGCATTAAATTGAATCTGGGATTTGAGTTGAATCGAGTGAAGTGGAGTTGTAGTTGACATTTGTAAACATTCCCTGCAGGAAATGTCAATAGTAAAATTATACTGATTACCTATTGACGATGTCACCATTACCTATTGACGAATTATACCCTTACTAATGCTATCTACTTTTGACATTTAGCACAGGCTTGTCCTACGAAATCTACCAGTAGACTGCGTCAATACTGACTAAGTAGTTCTTTTGGGACCACATTGTCTACACTTTTGGTACTTTTCTGAAATAGAAAATAAAAATTCATTTTTTTTTTTGTTATTTTTTGCAGTTTTATTAAAAAAAATAAACTACAAAAAAATATTTAATTAAAAATAAATTCGAAATCACCCAGAGTCTTTGAAGGGAATCGAACTCGCAACCCTCTGAACGATAGTCCGGCACACTATCGCGTAGTCTATCGGGGCTCACAATTGAAAAAAAATAATTGTATAATACTAACCATTGTGACAATGCTGTTGACAATGTCGCTAAACCGTTACCAAAATAGTAGACAAAAGTGGTGACTTGGAGACACTTGACCCCAGGTTTCCTTCAGGGTTGTTACACCCTAAAAGCTTCCGTTGTCAGATTATGCATGCATGGAGTTGTTTGCATTCGTAATTGCGTATGTGTTTGTATTGAGGCGAAAAAACAGTGTCGGTTGCCTAAAAAGCAGCACTTTCCGAAAATAGTTTCAAGCTCAAGTTGACAAGCTCTATTAAATTAGGAATATGTACCAAGGAAGAACGATGGAACTTGTTACTACGGCAAATTTTGTATGGAAATTTGCTGTTGTAAGTTTTTATGAATAAGGGGATAAAACTAAAAATGAACTTGATCGGAAATCATACATATGTTGAATTAGTTAGTAATAATTGCACAAGTATCGGTACAGAAGGCATTTGATAAATAAATAAAAAAAAGCTTGCTGTTTTAGAACTGAATTGAAAAAATATTCTGGACAAATGCTATTCTTTAAGGAGGAGGAGATGCCACTTTCTCTTGGGCATTACAAACATCGGCACAAAAGCATAATATCCTACCCATTAGTGCACAAAAGTACCCAATTGACTCTTTTATTAAAATTGACATTTGCATAACTAATTCGCAACTAAAGTCGAATTTGAAGAGAAATAAATCAAAGGCATCGCTAAAACATAACTCTGTTGTTGTCTTTCTAGAAGAAAAGTCAAAGTTAATTTCTGTTAACCACTACAATCTATGTTGTTTTCTTTCATACATATGTATGTATATTTCAGTTCGTTTCCGAGATATTTGTTTTTCTTGAGAATCTGCTAATTAGGTCACCCAAGCTGTACTCGTATTTATGTATTTTAAGAAATTTCGTAAGCAAACCAATGAAATTGTTTTTGACGCTGTTGATGATGTTATTGCTGTGCTGTTGCTGTTGATGACGGTTATGAATTGTTTGTAGTTGTTCATCGTATTATTTGTGCCAGCGTCTCATATTTGTATCTGTTATCTTAGCATGGGGTATAAACGTAAAAATAATCATAAAAAGCATTTATTTGTTGGCGCTTTTAATTTACAATAATTATTGATTATTTTTACATAAAAGTGACAAAGTAACAAATTTCGTACTAAACACACTTTTAAATTGTATATATAGAAAAAAAAACGTTAACTTCTACGTTAGTAAAATTTGTGATAAACGGTTTAGTTTTATTTCGTCATAAGAAACATTGGGCGGCCAAAGGTAAACTTTAGATGTTGAAATTATTTCATATGTATTTTTGCGAACAAATTTTATGGAAATTTAGAATTAGAAAGTAAATTTCAAGGCATACAAATACACTCAGTTAACAAATAATGTTTAAAAAATCTTCATTGTGTTTTAAAGTATTTAAACACTTGAACATTTGTCTGTGAACAGTGTTGCCAACAAGAAAATAATTAGTTACAGATCATTAGGGCATCCAACTTATTCGATTTTTCTTTTGTTCAAAAAAAAAAAACAAATAATTCGAATAAGAAATTTTAACTTATCCAAATAATTCGATCACATGTATATGTATTTAAAATTAATCGAATTATTATAATGATTTTAAATATTTAAATAAAGTAAAATAATGACAATTTGTTACTTCATCAAGTCGTACATAAAGTAGAATCGTCGAAAGTCATCTTTAATAACATCATTTATTTATATATAGAGACATTTTAATAATCATATCACATTCTTTAACATAATCAACACCACATTCACCACCATTTTAGCTTAGGTTATAAGTATGACAATGGTGTAATTAAAAACCGGCGGTAGAAACCAAAGTGCTCCATTATTATTTATTTTAACGGGTCCGCCATCTAACTTTTTTTTCAACTTCGTGAATGGTAACACTTAGCTCATGTCTGATTTGACAGATAATTATTTTTATCCTTCCGCTGAACGAATATGGTTGTGTATACGCTTGAACAACGCTGGGAAATATTGCGAAAAATTGCGAGAATGTGTGCGAAAATTGCGTACAGATTTTGGAAAAAGAGAATCACCGTCAGCTCCGTATGTTCGTTATCTTGTAAAAAAAAGTGAAAGAAACTGGCATCCTCATCGATAAACCAAAGCGTGAAAAGCTAAAAACAGTGCGTACACCCGAAAATATTGCTGCTGTAGCAGAAAGTGTGCGTGAAGCGCCATCAACATCAATTCACCGTTGTTCTCAACAATTGAACATTTCGGAGACATCATTGAGACGAATTTTGCCAACTGACCATCCAATGCGTTTTCGCTTCGCTAAGTGGGCCTGCGATCGACTTACAGAAGATGCCGATTTTGCCAAAAAAAATCATCTTTTCAGATGAAGCAAAATTGTCGCATTTGGGGCACTGAAAACCCGCACGCATACATTGAAAAGCCGATGCACCCAAAACGAGTCAATTATGCCACGAGTCCAGAGGCATAATTGGGCCATTTTTTTTCGAAAATGGGCAAGGAGTGGCGTTACAGTCAATGGCGATCGTTACCGGGCCATGTTGAACGAATTTTTGTTCACAAAAATTTAAGGAGAATATTGGCAATATTTGGTTTCAACAGGACGGCGCTACGTACCACACAACCGAAGCTACACTCGATGTTTTGCGCCATGTTTTTGTAGATCGCATTATCAGCCGCAGAGCTGATGTTGTTTGGCCACCTCGGAGCTGCGATTTGACACCGTTGGGTTATTATTCGTGGGGTGCCGTAAAAGATAAGTGTTACGCCGACAAGCCAGAGACAATTGAGGCTTTAAAGGACAATATTCGTGAAGCCATTGGTGAAATACAGCTGCACACAATTGATAATGTGCTTAAAAATTGGACCGATCGTGTAGGCTACCGAGGCAGCCATTTGAATGAAATTATTTTCCATTATTAACCGGAAGGATTGTACTTTCTTATAAAAAAAGAAATTTGAAAAACTATTCAGTAGTTTTTTTTATAGCATTTTCAAAAAAAAAAAACGTTATTTGGCGGACCCTTTATAACTTAACATTGTAGTTTTTCACTAGACCGATTTTAAGATTTCTGAAATTCAAAATGTTATCATCAAAAAATAAATTTTAAGTAATAATAATTTAATTGTATACACAAATATTGAAACGAAATGAAATGAGTTCAAATATATTTATTTAGTGGTTACGTCTTTTTCGGCAAATATTAGCTAAGTGTGACAGTGCCTTAAGACTGCAGGGTTAGAACGTGTTTATAACTTTATCAGGATACTGCGATCTAAATTTAAGAATCCATGATTCATATAATCAATAAAATTCGAATTCAAGTTCAAATCGATTTAAAATCTCTCCTAAGCCAATTCACAGCATTTGTCGTCCGTCTATGCAAGTTTAGATTAAAAGGCAACCTTTCGTTCATACAGCACACTTAGGTCCATTCTATTGGCCCTTTTTTGTTACAAAAAAAGCAGAGGAAATAGAAAATATATAGAAATTTGGGAATTTAAACATCTAAATAAATTGAAAAAAAACAAAGTTCGAGTCAATCAATGAGTTCTTGATCATACAAATCGCATTTGAAATCCTGGAATTAACCACTGTTCCGGATAAAAGCGTCAGTACAGTCCAACCCTGTATACAATACTTCAGATGTCTAGATAGTGGTGATAAACAATGACAGATAAGATGAATAGTCTAATCCTCTTAGACGGCATAAGTCGTCATAAGGTAACTCAGGTCTTCTATTTACGTTGTTATAGAGTCCGATAATCGTCGTCAACATGTTATATCAACATGTAAATCACTTCTTTGAATTAAGTCTATTAAAGTTGCACACCAAAGTACGTCTGCCAACTGAAAATCTTTAAAATTTCATACAATATTTTGTCTTCTTTATTAAATTTTCTAACCCAGTTTATTGCCGTTTTGTGCTCTATTTACTATTGATTGAAGTTGAAAATTTCTTAAACTGTGTTGTTGTTTTTGGTATCATTTTGTTTCGATTCAAAGTTCTAATTTAAAAATGAAAATAAATCTTTATTTTCAATCCGTACGGGTGTAATCAGCGGATGTGTAAAAAGTTATTTTTGCAATAATTATTTAGTTTTTTATGTTATTTACATTTTGTTTTACTGCTGCTTGTCAGTATCGCGTGCATTTCATGCCCATAAACTCAAATATTATCGAAAAGATTTCATTTCTTTTTTTTTTTAATTCAATTTTTTTTTTGCACTTGTATAATGTGGTTAATGTGGTTGTGTTCTTTTCTGTTTTTCACACATTACAACAATAAGAACAGAGGGGAAAAACAACGATTGAAATAATCAAGTTCCTGTTAATCAACCTACTTAATGCATAATTTTCATTACTTTGCATTTAGAGTAAAGTTACATCTCTCTAAATTGAGAGAGTTAAGATAAATTACTTTCGCAATAAAATGTAGGTATAAATAGGGAAATGAAAATGTGTTTAGAAAAATGCATTTTTTTTAAATTAGAATTTGTTGTTTGTTTTTCTTCGATACTTCTCCGATAATAAGTCCATTTGAGAAGATTGACAAATACTTACAGAGATAATGGCTGCAAATGTTTTCGATTTTGGGGATTACATGATTATTATTAATTTTTTTTAAAGGGCAAAACATAAGTAGTCTCTATTGAATCATGTTGACTGTCATGTCGGGTACAAAATTGTTAAATACTTTAATTTTCAGGTTAATTATCAGATTTATTTGTTTTAAGAGAAGATGAGACCTTAAACTGAGAGACCACTGCGATGTTCACTTCATAATACTAACAAACTTGCATAATTGGACATCAGTCTCATAAATATCCATTAATATCTGAAATTATTGTTAGCGTAGGCCTTACAAAAAATACCTTTGGGGACAAGTCATTCATGGGTGTATTAGGATATTGCAGTGTGAGCATTTACGTGCATGTACATGATCTATTACGCAGACAATTTGGATTCCACCTGTGAATCACAGAAACGATAGTCATGATAAAACCACCAATGTCGCAAGCCAGAGACTACCCTTAATTATCATGTAAAAGTTCGGTTAATGTTATAGTTCTAAAGGTTTGTAATGGCTGAATTCTCGGGTATCTTATATCTTTATTCTGAAAGTTTTAATGCTTAGACCACTCTGTCTTATAAGTGAAGGTCCGTGCCGGTTCCGAGCTTATTACTTAATTCGGCAATACGCATCACGTTCGCGCAATCCTCCTTTGCAGCATTTTTGTCAAGAATAAACCACAGCTTTGAATTTCGCGATTTAACATTTCGTCTTCTTTCGTTTTATCTATGATTGTGTGTAAGACACTTTTTCATTGGAGATGATGTTGGTAGGATTTTTCGGTACTGCTACACACAATTTAAGTATTTCCACGGCAATAGGAACTTTGCGTCCAGGGAAACCTTGGTCAGATATAGTCATCTCTTAGACATTTTTATTAATCGAAAGTATCGTCCGATCGAGGAACTTCAGATCAGGAACAGCAGACCTGTTACAAAACTTAAAGCGTTCTTTCTTTTGTGAAAAAAATTATAAAAGTCATTTGATGTCACATAATCAGAATCGTTTGTGAACAATTATTTAAGGTGATTTATTTCTTATAACTGCAAATAAATGGTAATTTTCGTCACTTGAATTTGTGGACGAGCTATTTTCGTTGCCTGGTGCTTGCAAAACATTTATTTCCCCATTACAGTTTTCATCGGCTGGTGTCAAAGAAAGGTTTGTTACAAAAAAAAAGCCAACGCAATCAAATTTGTAAATAAAAAACTTTATTATAAATACGATAAACATGATGAGACTATAAAATAAAACAAAATATGTACACAACAGAATTCTTTCCTAACACATGTTTAAATTACATGCTAGTTTTAGAGGATTTTAAACAAGTAAAATCTTCAATTCAAACAACACAAAACACATGTGTGCGCAGACTAAAAACCGTGCAAAACAACTAGAAATTGCATAAAATATTAATTAAATTAAAGTCAAGACAAGACAACACCAGTCAAGAGAAGTCAACAGAAAACATGAATTGAAATGACGCATGACGAGCTATTATGATTTATGGTTTCCTCTTTTGGTTGATCAACTTAAGAATGATCGACACTAAAAAATGACTCAGAAAATTAAATTTGCATTTGAAAATGTTTGTGCATATCAACTTAATTCTAATGATTTGTTGTGTTTTTCATTAAAACTATAAAATACACATATTTATGTATTTCCTTAAATCACGTGTTTTTGCTCAAACTACAAAGGAATGTAAAGGTTGTTAATAATAATTAATATATTCCTTTCTGTAATGTATATTTAAACTTTACTTTAAAGTCATATTAATTGTAAAAATAATAATAAAGATAACTTGGCCAGTTTAATACACACACTCTTACTTTGTTAAAATAAATAAACAGCAGATGTTGCAAGGCTACAAGAACACAAGCAAACGCATTAGGGTTGCAACTCGCCAGTAAACCAGAAGCAATCAATCCTAGAATACATAGAAAACTAAAAGCAAAACAAAAACGTATAGAAGAAAAATATTGAAAACGAAAACAAACATCGAGAGGCAGGTGGTGTAGACAACAACACCTCTGTATTAGAGATCTCTTGTTTGGCCTAATGCTACCCCAGGAGCTTCACAAACAAATAATAGTTCAACAGATGTCTTAAAAAAAAGAAAATGACATTATGACTGTACTCATACTGCTGCAAATTATCATGTTGAGAGAACGCGATTAGAAAATAAAAATGATTGAATCACTTTTGAATACATATTTACTTTCTATGGAAACCAGAAATTTACAAGGAAAAAATAAAAAAAAAGTTTTAATGTAAATGTGACGGATCCACTCTCTAGTCTAGGTCATATATTTTCTCTTTGTTTTTTAAGACATATTGGCGTAACTATACGAAATATGTATATCAGCAGTCAAATTCACGCCAATCATTTTAAATAATAAATTCAAAAAAAGTATTACGCTGGTTCAAGTTTGGACATTCAAAGGATTATTCTCGAAATGATAAAACTCAGAAGTGTGCTGCACTAGCTACTGAAAAGAGCGCTTCACTTGGGAGAATAACAAAAAAAAAAAAAACAAAATTATATTGAAAATATGATGATATGATGATACAAATTTCTCCCTGTGTAAGGTAACGCACAATATTTCCTGATCATTTAATGAAGAGCTTCCAACCAAACTTCCCAACTAATGAGTTAGAATTGGAAGCACTACCTGTTTCAACAATGGTTAATGCTACCCCAGACGTTGTTAGTCTAGAGGACTCTATTGTGGGATTTTTTGAACTCACTTGTCTATGATAATAAGCCGCATTTGATGGAAAACCTTTTCTTCTCAATTGGAATCAGCAATGGACAAATGAACACCAAATTAACAGTGTGTAAGGTCAGCTTTACGAAGTTTTGTTGGAACTTGTGTTTCTTGTTGGATTATTTTGTCATTTCGAAGTGTATATCTTAAGGTATGGTCACACATGGCAAATATTTACTCAAAAAAGCGTAATAACTTGTTTTAGCTCAAATTTGTTTGACATTGTTTACTCTTACCAGAGTTTTGCAAGATATTTGTTGTGTCTTGTCCTAAATCTACGAAGTTTTTTTTTAATAAATAAACGAGTTCAAAAATATTTTATTTAGTGGCTACGTCTTTTTACCAAGTGTGACCGTACATATACTCGTAAAACTAAATAGGTTTCAAAACACTCTTTTACAGGATGATTTTGTCAAGTCGCTTTTCGTATGATATTGTTTATATGTGTTGACGTCAAGTAAGACGTCTGTCTATCCATGTAAGGCATGTGGCATGATCTTATGTAGGATATTAACGTTGTTAAGTATAAAAGTAACATGTTGGCTTCTGAGTTCTGAGTTCTAAGATAGTTAACTAGTTCTCAAGAATGACAAAATCATCTGAAAATATAGAAAATAAAAAACACTCCATATTTAGGAGAAGTTTCTTAACTAGTCTCATTATTTAAAAACTTAATATACGTTATGATTATCAGCATATTCACAAGTTTGGGTTGTAAAGGGTGTCCCAACTAGAACGCAATTTTTAAATTTGGCGCCATTCGAAGTGTCATTGTTTGACATTTGAACAATTGTTATTGTTTGCTAGTAGAAGGTACGAGGTTAGTAAAAATGAAGCGCTACACGAATGAGCAACGCATTCTCATTGTGAAATTGTTTTACCAAAATGGTGAAAGTTTTGCGGCTACAGTTCGCAAATTGCGATCAATTTGGGGTCACAATAATGCTCCAAAAGAGTCAACTGTAAAGAGATTAATGGATAAATTTGCCGAAACTGGGTCTGTTAGTGATGTAAAGACAACAACGCGCCTTCGACCAGGTCGATCGACCGAAAATGTCGCAGCTGTACGTGATGATGTCGCTCAAACTCCATCCACCTCAATTCGTCACCGAGCTCAGCAAATTGGTGTCTCCAAATCCACTATGCAGCGAATTTTGACGAAAGATTTGCATCTTCATGCATACAAAGTTCAATTGACTCAGGAAATGAAGCCAGCTGACCTTGGACAGCGGAGGGAGTTCGTTAATTAGGTATTGGAGAGACAACATGAAAATGCTGATTTTGCCGTTATATCATCTTCAGTGACGAGGCCCATTTCCATCTTGATGGCTTCGTCAATAGGCAGATTTGTCGTATTTGGGGTGAGGAAAATCCTTGAGTGATTCACGAGAAGCAAATGCATCCTCAACGTGTCACTGTGTGGTGTGGTTTTTGGACTGGAGGAATCATTGGAGCTTTTTTTATGAAAATGAGGCAGGTCAAGCGCAAACAGTCAATGGTGTTCGGTATCGTGAAATAATAACCAGTTTTTTATTGCCTAGAATTGAAGAAATGAATATGGAGGGCATGTGGTTTCAACAAGATGGAGCCACATGTCATACAGCCAGAGAAAGAATTCAATTGCTGCATCAGTCATTTAAAAATTGGGTTCTAGTTGGGACACCCTTTCGATCTTGACAAATGTTTTAACTGGTCCGCGTCACATTTTGAATAATTTAAATTTTTAAACACGAATTATATATCCTTTCATTTATTGTTTCTAAATGTCTGGAGTAAACGCACTATCACTAATCATCTCTATTAAATAAAAACGTACATAATTTTTTTTAATAATTTACAAACATGCTTTGGCTTTAATCCCATAAAGCTGAAAACAATTATGGGTTATTAAATAAAGTAAAGACTTGACAAGTTGTAGACGTTTTAACCTAAATTTTCCTTTATACTCATGCATAAATAACGAACATCATTTAATTTCTTCACTACTTAATTTAATGCGCAACATTGTTGTGATATAAATGTGTGTGTTTATATACGTGTATTGCAAAATGTTTGTTGCAAATACTACTTTACGTTCTTTAAATTAATCCCAATATGAATTCGCACTTATTGCTATAACGCGTTCGTTGTTAATCTCACAAAAATGAAAAGAAAAACTCATGGATTTAAACTAAGAAAAAAAGAATTAATAGGGGTAAATAACGTATTCATACAAATAGACAAATACTATAATATTGCATACAAAAAATCTAGACATCATCGATTTCTATACAAGTTTTCTACTCCCATCATTATCATCATCACCAGTACCACCAACTAGCGAACGATGAAAATGCAATAACAACAAAATTGCATGATATCTATGGAATTGTTAGTCAGTCAAAGAATTAGCACCATTTCTGGATGTAGTTTGTGCCAATAAGATTATTTCAGTAGTCAAGACTAACGAAAATTCAAATATTAAAGTGTTAAAGTGTTAAAATGGGGTTTAATATCCTCCATAATATATTCCGCATTAGTTCGATGGGTCTTATGAGTTTAAGAATATGTTTCTTTAATGAGTACAAAACTCTGACGATTTTTGTGGTACATATTACATAATTCATTAATTTTTCCCAAGTTAGAATAAGAAAATTATCTTTGATAAACGCTTTTTAAGACCACCATAGTGGACTTAAGCTGGTGTTTGTAACGCCCAGAAATATTCGTCCAACACCTACCTTAATGTATACCGATCGACTCAGAATCACTTTCTGAGTCGATTAAACAACGTCCGTCCGTCCGTCTGACTGGCTGGCTGTCCATGTGCGCAGAGTACAGGTCGCAATTTTGAAGATATTTCGATAAAATTTTGACGGATGGGATTGAAACTGGTGGAAATCGTTCCATTATTTCACTTGGACCCCATACAAATGTCTTTCCGAAATAGAAGTTTAACGATCATAAATGTTTGAATTATGCAAGTATCCAAACAAATTTCAACACAAATGAGTATTAAATGAAGCCAAATCACATGCACAAATTTTGTAAAGATCGGTCCATAATTAGTCGTAGCTCCCATATAAGGCCCACTTCCGTAAATCACTTCAAAAAGCATAACTCTTTTAAAAATATTGGTAGCCAAATATTATTGAACACAAATATGTTTCGTATATATACAAATAATATGGTATAATTTTATAATGATCGGTACATAATTAGTCGTGGCACCCATAAAAGGCCCACTTCCGAAAATCACTTCTTAAATCTCTTAAAAATGTTGGTATCCAAATAAAATTCAACGCAAATAAGTTTTATATATACAGAAATGATGACACCTTATTTAATAATGGTCGGTCCATAATTAATCAAAACTTCCTGATATAAGACCCTCTCCTTAATTCACTTTAACCTCCATAAATCTTTTAAAAGTATTTATATCGAGATAAAGTAACATACATTATATTTACTTTCACGGAAATCATGGCAATAAATTTTTGGATGATCGGTCCATATTGGTCATATCTCCCATATAGCGCCCATTTCTGAAGAAACTGTTTTATACATATACTGGGTTTAGGGTATTAGTAGGACTATACTTTCTTACTTGTTTTTTTTATTGTAAAAGGTTTTAAAAACTGTTACGACAAATCAGGGAATGTATTGTGAAATTCCTATTAAGTTTGCTAAATTTAAAATATTCAACTCCAAAATTTATCCGAAATCAATCTTACCTGACTTATAAAAAATCCAGATAATCAGAATATTTAGTTTTAATAGTACGACCACTTGCACAATGCTCAAATTATATTTTCTAACAAAGACCGATCGATCAGGTTCTGTATAAAGCTCGTAATGAAAACAAACTGACGAATGAACTGAAAATAATTTCATTGCCGTTGTTTTTAATAAAATTTCGTGCAAAAGTAGTGCAACTGTTTTAATTGTATTGACTAGCTAGTATGCTCTTGAAAATGGTGTAGAATAAAAATGTCTTCGAAGCTCCCATAAGCATTTGATGTGTTATATAAGCCGACCAAACAACAATTGCCTCCCATTATAAGAACACAATGACACAGAGAAAAAGATTTTTTTTATTTCGTTCGGTTTGCACATGAGCTTAGACTGTGTGCTACATGATGTTTTCTGTGCAACAGTCTGTATGTAATAGTGTTCGAATGGTTGCTGCAGCAAAAGTAAACAAAAATTGCAACAAATATTTTCAATTCGTGGTGAAGATGCTACTTTTTTTAGCAATTTTCTGTTTTCATTAGTTCGAGTCAAGGCAAATCCAGTTTTTGTGCATTTTTTCTTTGGTTTTTGTTGTTGTGTGTGTTCATCTTTCCTTTTATTATTGTAAAGTGTCTGGAGTTGGTTGAAAGAATTACAAAATGATGTTTGCTGTGCGTCTGTTTTATTTTTTTGTTCAGCTTTTTTCATACCAGACAACAATTTGAAGTAGACAATAAAATGAAGTCAAATAAATAGTTTCAAGGCATGGGAAGATGATTTATTTTTAAGGATAATAGTTGTTTGTACTTTGATAAAGATTTATGCAATTGTAAAGTTTGTGTTAAGTAAATATGTACCGGTATTAGCAATTTTAAATTTAGTTCCTTTTAAAATAATATGCTGGAAGCTACGATTTGTTTATAATGTTTAATGGATATTGCTTTGAATTGCTTATTATAAAAACTTTAGACTTCTTCCTCAAAATTATCATTGATATTATTAGACAATTAGGGCATAAGATTATTATTATATAAATATGAGGTATTTTAAGAATCGTCGGTAACTAAAAACTTGAAACCCAGATTTATATCACGCATTACTCACGGAAAACTCGAATAAATTGGTTTTTGGAAGACTGTTTTCTTTAAAGCGGAATGGATTGATGGAGTAGGAAGAGAGAGAGAATGACCACAAGAAAATTTCATGCATATTTGGGCTTTGTAGAAGAGAAAATAAACTGATATAGATTTCACAAAACTTACCGAATGTCCACATTAAATTTACTTGTAATTAATAATCAACCTTATTATGAGTGAATATTAGATAAAATTAAAAAAAAGCCGAAACATCGTGAAGATCTGAGGAAGTAAATTTTTTTTTTTTTTATATATTTATTTATTGAATCTTCAGATGTTGAAATGACAATAAGTTTTCGAAGTAAAATGCAGTTAAAATAAATGAATGGCCGTGGTCACATAAAAACGAAAGTCGAATATCAAGAATTATAGGTAGATACTTAGCACTATCCGAAATCTTTAGTTCGGTCCCGTTCAAACGAGCTCTGTTATCGGTGGATTCATGCTAAAACTACAAGAAACACTGCATGTACTGAGTAGACCAAGAGCAGTTTCCATATAAATCGACAATATACTCCGATGTTTAGCAGATACTGCTATTAATATTCAAATTTATACACCAGAGTATTTATAATTAAGAAACATGTAAATAATATAAATTTCCAAATAAAATTGAATTAAAAAAAAAAATGTTGTGCATATGGGAATAGTCATCAAGCGATAGTCATTCTTAGTTGTGCCTCACTGACATTTTCTAGAATCTTAAGTGGAAAAGAAGGCCAATAGTCCGTCGGCTTAGTTCTGCTGGATATATATTGTAAAAATATAACTTCTATTAAAACCAGAACTAATAGTGTATATGAGGAGGTGAAGCAAAACTCGTTCGTTCCAAAAATTTAAAAAATGAGATAACAATGGATGCTGATATGTCTTTTGCTACTTTATAAGGATAAATATACTGATTGTATCAATTCATATCCTTTCTTATGTTCTTTTATATCCTAAAATTTCAGTTTGTAGCAAAACTGTTTCGTTTCAATTAACAATCATTGTCAAAACTGTTTCGTTGCATATTTCGTAGCAAAACTCGTTGGTTCCCTGTTTAAAGTGAGCCAAAGTACCATCGTGTGCGGTGAAATTCCAAATATTTTTATGAATTTATTATACCCTACACCACAATAGTAGTGGGGAGGGTATATTAAATTTGTGCTGATGTTTGTATCGCCCATAAATATTGGTCCAACACCCACCTTAAAGTATACCGATCGACTCAGAATCATTCCCTGAGTCGATTTAACGATGCCCGTCCGTCCGTCTGGCTGGCTGTCCATGTGCCCAAGATTATATAATCGGACTTGACCGACTATACTTTCTTACTTGTTTTTCCTTATATTACTGTAATTGTTAGGATTACTACTAGCAATTATTAAGATAATTGTTGTTATTTGTTAGAAATACAACAACCATTAAAATGGCCAGATAACTTTGCAAGGGGAGATTAATTCTAGAATGAATTCCTGCGACCCTGTACCATTTTTGAGGCGAGGAAAGAAAATCAAAGATATTATTCCAGAACTACTTCCCATAAATGTGGCAATTAAACCTGAAAAGAAAAAAGATGTCGGAGCCCTTTTGACCAATCACTTTGGAGAAAATTGGAGGCAAAACAAAACCTTGGAATTTTATGTTCCGATTTTTGACAACGAGAATGCTGGTGGTCATGGCATGGAAGAAAATAACGAGGAGTATACTGAAGATGAAGTACTTTGTTTAAAAATTCATATGTATATGTATTTTACTTTCATTTTTTATCAAGTTTCTTTAGTTTTAATATTTTAATATAACTTTTAAAATATAGTGAAGCTAAATAATTTATTTTACTGGTGGGTTGCAAAACTCGTTCGTTCCAATATGGAATGTAGCAAAACTCGTTTGTTTCAAAAATTCGTAGCAAAACTTGTTCGCTCCAAACTTCAAATCTTAATTTTTCTTTAGTTAAGGAATATTGATTTTGTAAATTTTAAGGTTTTAATAAAAAATATCCTAATATTTAAGAATTAGTAGCTTTCAACTTGGTTCATTTACTAAGCTGTAGCAAGTTTTTAGCTTTTTACCAAAATTTTGTAAACATGGAACGAACGAGTTTTGCTTCTCACCTCCTCATATGCAATGTCCTTTGTTCAAATCACAATAGCTTGATAGCCGTACCCAGAGATGGAGTTTCAGATTTAACATTTTCAATTTAATATAAATAAAACGTAATAAATCTGTGCGTAAATTTGTATTGATAAAGAAAGCTAATATTTTATATATTCTACTTTTCTTTTAAATATGTTTAATTGGGTCTCCCAATAGACTAGATTATAGTGCACTGGACTATAAGACTGAAGATTACCTTAACTTGAAAGCAATTCTTGTTTTAGCACCTTTTAATTCTTTTTCTATGTCTTAATATTTCTCTAATTCATAATCAAGTAAATACTATTATTCTATGTGTTGAACCCCATTTTTTACATAGTAATTACAAAAGACTTTTGTACAACAATTGTAAAATCAGAAGAAATACAGTAGATTCTGAATTGAACAAATAGTTTTTAAATATGTTAAGAAGCCCAATTTATGCTTCTTTAGAATTATCGTATCGTATTTTAACAAATTAAATATCTTGTCATGCATATTATTCTATGAAAATAATTAAACTACGAGGAAATTATTTGCACATGTAATTTATTTTTAGTTTTCACCTTACACCACTAATCGTGGATCCTTCTATCACGTTCTTTCTCCGTCTCTGTTATTAAATTTTTATATAATAACAAACACAATAACAACAACAACAGCAACGGCTACAATAATAAGTGACAAGTGTAGACATCATGGAGTTGTTGTTGTGACAATGCCGACATCGAATTGTTTTCCTTTCCACATTCAAAGTCACTCTCCTTCCCGTTTCGTATTGCTGTGGTTGTTGTTAATGGTGTGGCATTTGGTTCTGGTGCTGGTGTCCTTCTATATTTGCTTGTACATAAAATTCCACAAACTTACACAGACACAAGTGGCCAGATTAAAATTGTGAATATACACACCCAATATTTTAGCTGCAAGTGAGACGCCGCCGCGTAGTAAGATGTGCTACGTACTGAAGGCATGCAAGTGCGAAGGGGTTCCAAGACTACGAATGTCTTTGCCATGAACAGATGTGTGTGGAAAAATAGTGCTGTGGTAAACTTGTAAAATACATTTTGTTTAATATCATCTTTATCATCCGAATTAAAATACTTCTTTTATAACTTAAGATGTAAAAAGAGAACAAATTGGCATGAGTTGTATCAATATTAATAGACTTTCGAGTTATTTCTTATTCACATAATTTTAAGCTATGTTCGTCTATTTGTTATTAGTAAAGTACATTGAAATTCTTTGGAATATTTCCATGTTTCACATATCGCACATTATTTTTTGCTTGTAATTGCCTAAAATTTGTCATGGAGGCCATAATGAAATGCTCTGAAGAGTCCAATAAGGTCCAATTTGTAAATTTTACTTTTGAGGCAAAAAAATATTCAAAAAATTCTGGAAATCATACATTTTCTCATTTTCAATTTTAAATATCTTATAGATGTTGGTATATAAACTGCGCTTAAAATAGTGCCAAGTGCGATAAATCCTGTAAAAAAACCCTATGCTCTTAAACATTCTAACCATAGCCAAAAACTCGAGTGTGAGGAAACTAATTAAATTCAGTTAAAAAGAGTTTCCTATAAACAAGAATAAACCAAAACTTCTGAGGATCGGTGTATTATTTGCTTTTCTTTATTTTAAAAATATTTAAAAAAAAATTGCAAATATTAGAAAACTAATTTTGGTATTAAATTTTAATATTTGAAAAATATTTACGGCAATAAGTTCATAACCCTATTATAGTTTTCAATTAAATGCACTTGAATATTTAAAGCGATTTAATTATTACACTCTTTATCACCTACACAGTATTTGCATCGCTATTTCCATAAACGCACGCCACTTTTTTCAAATAAATTTCATCTTAAAAAAGGTTAAAACAATATTTGAGGCGCTACAAATTCATTTATTAAATCTTTGGCTTGATATGGACTTTGCAATTTTTATAGAAACACTTGTAAAGGGTTTTTCAACAATAACATTGGCTTCCAACAAGGAAATATTTGAATAACATAAAAGTTTCGAGATTTTATTTGACGTATGATTAGTAGAAGCTTCGAGAATTGTTATAATGAAATTAATTTTGGTCGATAATTCACTATGAAAATGGTTGATCTGTAAAAGCTACATTTCGTAAAATTCGTGATATTTCAGTATAATCGTCCATATTATTAAAATTGGGCTGGATATACGGTTAGGGTGGATGAATGGATGTTTACCTAGTATTAAGGTGACCAGATGTTTTCTTATTATATTTAAAAATTGTTAATGTTCTTTATAAAATTATTAATTCTAAAACTAGCAAAAACCTTTCAGCATAAAGGAATCGGTAATGAATCCAAACTAGTTATTCAAAGAGAATTGTGCACTAATTCTACCGCATATTAATAGAGTTCTAACGAACAATCGGTTACAGATTAAAACAAAAATCGGGTTTTGACTGGTATTTTTTTAAATTGATTTTAGTAAACCAAAAGATATTTTAAAACCATTCGGATAAATGCTGTATATTTATATCTTCCAGAATATTATGTTTAGTGGTATTCCTACACCACCATTATATAGGGAAGGGTATATTGGATTTGAACTAATACAAACTGCGAAGCTTTTTGCCTTATCTGCAGAAAACATCCGGAGTCTTTGGCGGGAATCGAACTCCGCAACCCTCTATATATATATCTCCGTCCGTCCGTTCATCTGAGGGTTCGTATAACGATGTGCGCAAAGTGCAGATCGCAATTTTTAAGCTATTTTGAAGCCAAGGACGGTTGGTATTGAAATTGTTGAAATCGGCCCATTTCACCTTGCTTCATACAAATGTCCTCCCATATATTCCCTCTTCCGATAAATCACTTTAGCGACCATATATCTCTTAATAATTTTGGTATCCAAATAAAATGCAACATAAATAAGTTTCATATATGGTGAATTAATACATGTGCCAAATATTGAAAAATTCTATTCTTGAATTAAAAAATAATTTTTTTGATGGATATCCCACTCGCATCCCATTAAGCAATTATAAAGGCCTTAAAGTAAATTGTATAAGCTTTCTTTAAAAAAAAAAAGGCCCAAATTGAAAAAAAAAAATTAAAAAAATATTTTTGAAATGATTGAAGAAATAGCTATCTAAAGTCCTTTGAACAATTTTTGCTAGGACCAATAGGTGAAAAGTTACACTCATTTTAACCCTGTATGACCAAAATTTACCAAAATTTCCAACTTTGACCCCCTCTAACTGCGGCACTTCTGGACAGATAGAGCTGAAAATTTGTGTCTGGCCTACTATCCAATAGTACTAACCTTGGATCGGAAGACATCGATTTTTAAAATTTGGTCACGACGTGAAATTCACCATATACAAAAGTCATGTCATCTTATTTTATAACGATCGATCCATAATAAGTCATAGCTTCCACATATGTATGACCCCCTTCTGAAAATCATTTTAACATTCATAAATCTTTTATCAGTGTTGATATTGAGCTAAAATTTAATGCAAATAATTTGTGTAGGCACAGAAGTCATATAACTACCATATAACACCCACTTCTGGAAAACTGATTTTGCTCACATACTCGGTATAGGGTGTTATATATTGTGGCTTAACTCACAAAACGTTCTTAATTGTTTTATTAAAAAAAAACAGAGTTCTCGTCGAAAATTCATTATAAAAAGTCATTATACAAACAAAAGTGTTTTACAAATCAATCTTCTGTTCAATGTGAAGATACAAAATCACCGAATTAAGTAAATTTTGTCTTTCATTAAGTCCTGTAGAACAGCGAATAAGCTATTATTTTAACCACTATTGTAGTGTCATTTTCCTGTATATATTATTGTATATATATTATGTATGAATGTATCTTTTTAAGTTAAAGATAGTACAATCACATCACGTTTTTATGCATACATACAGTAGCTCCAAGCGAAACTCGTATAGCAAAGATTTTTTCTATATTTCTCTTATTTGTAGGATAATTTTAATAATTTTTTATTTGAAACAGATAGCAAATTAACTTAATTGGTTATTAACGAAAATTAAATTACATGTTGCCATAGGCGTGCATTCCACAGCCTTACGAGAAAATGGCGGTCCTACTTTTTCCCTACCTCTGCAAGAATTCGCATTATTTCTGAATTTCAGGAAACCAAATCAAAAATTTCCAAAGTTATCTCGATAATTTAAAATAAAATAAAAAAAGCAACACATATCGTGAAAACCATGTAGGACACCCATTTTCTCGTAAGGTTGTGGCATATAGTACATATTTTATTATATTATTAAAAGTCGACGAGTTTGGCTTTGACTCAAATTCATGGCATGTAATTAATTTTTGTTGCATTGGTTTTAAGGTCATTTGCTACCTGATTCAAATAAAGTATTTGTTCCGCTATTATTCGCACGAATAAACTTTAGATGTATCTATTAAAATTATCCTACAAATAAGAGAAATAAAATAAAAAATAAATTTCGAGCGCGAAAAGAAAAAAGGTCGAAGAAATCAAAATTTAATTTAATAAGAGAAATATATAAAAATTTTTGCTGTACGAGTTTCGCTTGGAGCTACTGTAGATGTATGTACACTCAAAAAATTATGTACGTTAAATTAACTGAAATTGTAATATAAAATAAATGAATATTCAGTTAGAAACCGGTCTACTTATTTTATTATTCATTTAATTTTGACGAAAAGTTCATTTAATTTAAATGTCAAAAATTCAATTCGGAATTCCGTAAACTCAAAAGAATTTTCAGTTATTTTATGTATTTTAACTATTAAAAATTTAATTTTAGTTATCAACTAAAATAAAATAACTGAAAATAACTTGAAATAACTTTCTAAGGGTCGGTCTATACATAGTCATAGCTTCGGTATAATATCTACATATACATATCTTGTATTAAAATTCAATTGACTGTTTGAGAATTATAACATTAAAAATTAAATGAACTTTTTGTTAAAAGGAAATGAAAAATAAGTAGATCGGTTTTTAAGTAAATTTTCAGTTATTTTAAATTACAGTTTCATTTAATTTTACATACAAAATACTTTAACGTAAACAACTGTCAATATGAAATGCAACTGAAAATCCGTATTAATGTGCACTTAGTTTTTTGAATAAATGTTAGATTCAGTTAAAAATAAATTTTCTTAGAATTTTAAATGTTTATTTAGTTAAAAACAACTGCACGGAATACTTCCTGAATAAACTACATTCCGTTACTATAATAATATTCTGAGTGTATGTATGTACGTGTTGTCAACAAGCTATGGAGTGTTTTGTATTCTTGATGTGTTTGTAGTTGTTGCTGGTTCTGATGGTTGTTATTCTCATCGATTTATATACTACTCGTTCATCCATCCATCCAATCGTTCATGTTAGGTTTATGGAGCGATAATACGAGGAGTACGAGTATAAATGAAAACAAAATTTACAAAATTCCATTCATGGTTTTATTTTTTCTTGTTATTGTTGATTTTCATGTTGTTTGCAATGTATTTGTTGCAGTTGCAGTTGTTGTTGCTGTTGATGTTGTGAATGTTGTAGTTGGTTTCTTATTTTGCACTTGATATGATTACAACGTCGTACAATTCTCCTCTTTTCCCCATTTGTTTGTCCTTTTTGTTATTTGTTGTTGTTTTTATTCTTTCACTTTGCTACATTTTGGTCCTCGTTTACTTGATTCATTTTGATTTTCTTTTTCGCTTTTTTGCTTTTTATTTATTTTTTTGTTTATATTTTTCTTCTTGTTGATTTGTCTGGCATGGCGTTGTATATAGGGGTACGTTTTACATTGGAGGATTCCTTTGCCTCTGCTGCTGTGGCAGCAGTTGTTGTTTTGTTGTCATTATCATCTAAAAGATTTCTGTGGCCGTTGTTGTTGCATATTCGTTCAATTGCGTGGGGGGCCTCAATTGCATAGTGTATATTCTTTCCCATTTTTTATCCATTGGCCATAATTCTGTTTCTGTTCTTTAACCGCGTACATTATAATTTACACTCATTTTTATTTTCTTTGCAAATAAATACATATAATATTCAGTTTTCTAAAATCACAGCGGAAGTTGTGTCAAATCTTAACATGTATGTAAATAATATAAGTTGAAACCATTGCAAACTAACAATAGATTTTAATGTTAAATAGTTTCGTTTGTTGATTCCGTTTTATTGATTTTGAAAACTAAGGCTCTTTTCATAAACGAAGTATGCAATGCAACATTTTATTTCATAGAGTTCATAATAGTATTTAGAATATAATTTAAAAACTTTTACTACATAAAATATAAAGATATTGGACTATTAAAGAGAATCTTGAAACAAACATTTTTAAATTATATTTCTAAATGCTATTATGAACTCTATGAAATGAAATGTTGCATTGCATACTGCGTTAATGAAAACAGCCTAATTTAAAGTGTAGGAAGGTATGTTGCATTCATTTGCATTCTCTAAGGAAAATATTGGATAATAGACTAATCTGGAGTTGACAATTTTTACCAAATGAGACTAGGGTCGTTCCAGAACATATATTCAATTGTCTTGTAACGACCAATTCGGTTCTATTGGACTGTTGTGGGCTAAACGTCATTGGAGAACATAAACATGCAAAGCAGTCTCGCAAACTTCACTTAGCTAATAACTCTTTGCTAGTTATAACAAATTTTGACAATTATATTAGCATAAAAATTATTTGTGTGCTCCTGGGGACTAGGGACCAGATTATCGTTCACATCACTAAAATTTTGTGTTGTTTCGACTGCAACAGAACATGCATTTTTCATACGATTAAACCGATAAGTGGTGTGAATCGTAATCGCAGTTTACAACATATAACATCAAAATACTTGGTGTTGTAAATGTCTACGGGATATTCTTGTGAAGGCTGCAACTTATGTATATTTAATTTCATTGATAATAATTGCCACAAATCCATGTATTTACCAGAAAGAAAAAAATATAAGCACTGGCAACGAAACCAAATAAATCTGGCTCTATATCAACACCCAAGGATTATGCTATAATGATTTTTTGTTGTGAATTGCGCTGTTAATATACTCCAATACTGAAATTTCCCAGTACATGTGCTTGGCCACAAAATTCTGCGTACGCTACGTTGACACACGACGTACCCTATAAGCTTACTGTGTACTGATAATGATGAATGAGCATTTGTTTCTTGCTTTATTGTGATCAAACTTAAATCAGTTGCTGGTTATTTTCTCTCTTACCCCCCGTTGCCACATGCAAGTAATTACTTGCAAGTTGAGTATACATATTGGCGCATATTCAGAAATCGTAACTAAAATCGAAACTTATTAAACAGAAACTAAAAAAATAGTTCACAAATAGTTAAAGATCTTATTCACAAATCATAACTAACTTAGCAACTGCTTTCAGCTGTTAAAAGAAATGCAACACTGAATTTAGTAGGTTTTAGTTGACGAAAAACACATCTCTAGTTTGTTTTCTTTTTTTTGTGATTTTTTTGGTCAAAATGGACACAATTAGCAAAGAAAATAATAAAAGTTTATTATTATTGTTAGAAAAAAATATGTATTTATTGATTTGTGTACTTTAGAGACTCAAATTGGTCGTCAGATGAAAAAACTACATTTAAAAAATTGGTGGCCAAATATGTTAACATCATCGACGACAAGAAATAAAATCAATCAGCTGTTCTTTAAATATATTTGTTAGTTGACATTTAGTTACAGCTTTACCCATAATTAAGTTGTAACTTTTCGTGCTGAAAGTAATCAACTAAGAATAACTTAAGTTGGTACTTAAAAAAGTTTAAACTTAATTATCATTTCTGAATATGCGCCATTATCTACGAAAAATACCGAATTGTCAAGAGAAAAAAATACGGAAAAAAATTTTGTAATTTACAATTTTTTTTAATAAATGCATGAAATTAATATTTAAAAATACTATTAAGATGTGTTGTGTAATAGTTTTGTTCTTTTTTCTTAATAATTTTTTGTAAAACCCCGAAAATTTGTTATAAACATAACTTTTATTTTAACACTGGTAGCACTGTTTATTTATTTGTCATTCTACTTACGGCAAGTGCTTACAACCAAATTCTCTCGCAAGTTGAGCTGTAAGTGCGAAAAATATGATTGTGTTAGTAAAAAACTGTAATTGCATTGAGTTTTTCGAACTTGCACTTGCATGTGGCAACGGGGGGTTAATACCAACACAAATATAAACATCATAGTATGTATGTGTTTGCCCATAAATACATTTAACTTCTAATGAAATCATATAAAATAATGGTAATTCTTGATATTCAAGTTCAAAAGCTTAAACAAATTTGCAGAGAGAAATATATAAGATAATCAATTAAAGAGCTCTTCAGGCAGAATTTTAATGATTTGCAAATCACTAGCAACGCTTTAAGATTTAGAAAATTACTGAGGGAATATTTTTCATAAATTGTTTGTTAATGTTTAAATGTAAACTCTTTTTTATTTTTTATTTTATTTTATATACCTTTACTTTATTTATTTTACTCTATTTAAATTTAAATATAATCTATGAAAACTTTAACTTGTCTGATTCTAATGCTGTAATTTATAAGATGTTGTGTCTTGTTGTATTAGAAAATCAAATTAATAAATACAAATACAAAATGTGTTTTTTTCGCATGCTGTGTACTTCCTTGTTACATTTGAATTCTGACATTTGAGAAATTTTTACATGCGCATGCAGCCGTCACAAATATGTAGCAGTAAGAATTTTTGACACAACATTTTTAATAGCATGCACGCATGTAGATAAGAGAAAAATAACAAAAGTGTCGTGAATTTGCAAATCCAAAGCTAACTTTAACGTAGTCCTGGATAAGTACACTGTATATTGCATCAAGAGCCTCTGGTATAATCCGAGAAATGGTTGTCTGCGGAATGCGAAATCTATATTGCAAAGACGTACAATTTTAGCCTGTTGCCAAGTAGCGCAGCGCCAACGTCAAACGAGTTGCTGGTGAAATGCTCAATCGCATATTAGTATCCTTTTTCTGGATGTAGGGCGTAACCAATTGCAACAAATGGTAAAATTGATCTGCAGTCATACGCACAAATCCTCAATATAAATGAGGCTCTTCAGCACGTAATTCGTGCATCAGTTTACTTCTTCCGTTTCTTCAACCATTCTCTCATCCACACACTACGCACCCTCTTTTTTTACTTCCTCATCGTCATTTAAAATAGAAATGGCCAAAATGGAAATAGCAGCCCACTTTCTCTTTGACATTTTTAAAAATTCACAAAAATAAATATTTTATAAAACCATATGATTGGGGCAAATGTTGACATATGAAATGTACACACATGTTACAGGTCGTGTACTGATAACAAATATTTAGTCATAAAAAATGTACACATGTGCTGGCATTGCATATGTGTACGCTTCGGCTAGATTTGTCACACTTAAATTTTGTGACAAAAATACATTTCGTGTAATATCAAATTTTTAAAACATATTTAACAAATGTAAACAAAATGCTGAGAGTTGTCATGACGTCAGAGCCACATGTGAATGTGGCTTTTTACATGCCATGTACTGCAGGCTTAAGATGCAGTAGCAATCTCAATAATGTTCAGAATGTGCACCCTTTTCAGATGTTTAAGAACTATTAGATATAAATTATTGAAAAAACTTTCTTGCACGAATAAATTCGTTAGAATTTAAGACTTGTCATTCCAAGCCGATTAAACATATCATTTAAATATTAGTTCTTTTGGATTGTTTTCTTATAATGGATTCTAGAATTTTAAAATAAGTTAAAATTATACAGACATTTCCTTCAAAACGCTAGATTTCTAGTTAAAATTCCTTCGAGATTCGTTTGGTAGTATTAACTGTTAAACACCTAACGATTCACTTACTCCAGCCATTTATGCTTTCGATTGCAACGAGCCATTTCAATCGCTGACATTATAAAATGTTCTACCATGTTTTACAAATACCTCAAATTAACAAAATTCGAATAAAAAGCCAACCTTCTGTATGCGAAATCAATTTAATGATAAAATAACATTCTAACCACAAAAATGGAAACCCACAAACACAGTTGAAATTTGAAAGTTTTCATAAAAGCCACAAGTTTTCATCATTAAATAACAACAACTGCAACACATACGGAGTAACATTCAACCGACCAAACAACAGTCAATCATTTGGCTTTTAAAAAAATTGGCAGGGTTGCGTTGTGCTGGACCAAAGCGCCAATAATAATGTTGAAACATTTTCTGCAAAAAAAAATGTCAAAGGATATTAAATACAAAAAAGAAGAGCTTAACAAAACAAAATTAAGAGAAAATTTATAAAAGTTATTTTTTTTTTTATTTTTGAAAAACAAAGAAAGCAAAATATTTTTTGGTACCGCTTCTGGTAACATTATTATCAAAATTTGAATGTTTTTTATTCTGTACATATTGTTGACGCTTCGGATTGTTGCGGCTTATAATAACACGAGTCCTCAGTGAAAATACTAAGAGAATCATGTCACAAGGAGCGCCCTTTTTAATTCAATATTGGTGGTTCGTTCCATCGTTTGCTTGGCCTCCTCTTACACTATTTTATGTACTCGTTTTCTCTTCGTTTCTTTTCAAGTTCTCCTTCTTTTTGTACTTTTCGTTATGATTTCGTTTTTATTATTTTTTTTTTTTGTTTCTTTTAAATTTATACTCGTACATATTTACTTGGTAGTTGGGTACTGATTTAGTGGTCACATAATACCTTCCAATATCAGCCGCCACCATAATTTCTGCAAAAACACACACATAATGAAAAGAAAACAAAATCGTAATGAATACGGCCATGTTACAGCAGACACTAGTGAAGCAGCAAGTAGCATAGAAAGTTTAAAATCTTCTCGAACATTTGTTTTGGGGGTGCAATTCTATTGACTGATGTATGCCATCAGAACTGATCACTCTATTTCAATTGTGGTTATGGAGATTACAGATAGAAAACTTTTTCAGAGTTCACAAACAAATAGACAACCAAAAAGTAAAAACATGTAATAATCAAATTAATTTTTCTTTAATTTAATTGAAGAATTAAATTCTTATTTTTAATAGTGCTATTTTATCACCCTCATCTGTTCAATAAGCAATATTTTGCTTTTGTTATGCTTTTCTGATTTAAGAATACGAAGGAGTAGGAAATTCCATTGAAATCATTTGAAAGACCAACAAAAACCAAAACATTTTCCAACAAAATATGTACTCGTATTATTTATTAAATATGTATTATGTATTATTATGTACTACATACGAGTACATAGTATATTGGTCTTAATGAGACCATAATATTTGCAAATTTCTTCATTGATTTTGCCGATAAATTCAATACAGCAAAAAAAATCCAAACTACAAAAAGTATATGAGTGTGTTAAAGATATTGTTTTAGTTTCTTCTTTTCAATTCCATCATATCCTTACTTTCCTATTTTCACATGACAAGAGGTCTAGACAATATTGCTTGTGTAATATTTCTTTCAGTTTTTCGTATAAGTATTCTTTCAGATTTTGTAACGATATAGGAGGATCGAAGACATGATTTTTAAATCAATAAAACTAGTAAATTTTGGTGTTTTCTTCTGGTTACAATTGATAATTTATTCCCTTAAACTAAATGCACGCAACATTTCATTTTATTGCATGTGCCTTCGAAGTAGCACTATTTATTACGGTTCAAAATATTTAACTCCATCACAACTTTAACCGACTGAAAATAATATAACAATAACATTAGTAATTGAGGATTTAGTTCCCGATACCTATTTTAGAAATTTGGTTAAAAAAACTTATTTGTGTTAGTTTTGGTTAACCGTATTCTATGACACCGGATTATTCGGTTAACCGACACTGTTGGATAAGTAAAATCTTCGCCCTCTTACATTAGTAATTGAGGATTTAGTTCCCGATACCTATTTTAGAAATTTGGTTAAAAAACTTATTTGTGTTAGTTTTGGTTAACCGTATTCTATAAAACCGAGTTAGTCGGTTAACCGACACTGTTGGAGAAGTAAAATCTTCGTTCTCTTTTATTAAGAATTATTGTAATGCTATTATTAGTACGAATACATGATATCAATAAATACAAAAATCTGTATCTTCAAAGCTATTCATAATAATTATATGCTACGTTTTGTAACTCTGTATAACAGAAATAGATGAAGAAAGTTTGAACAAAATTTACATAGAGTTTTGCTGACAAATGCTTTAAGAAATTTGGAGTTTGATATGATGGTTGTTTTACGATCATGCTATGGTTGACCCCAACCATATTATGATTCTAGAACAATCTTAATATGATTATTTTATAATATTTTTAGATGACATAAAATATAACAATTAGTTTTCATAGTTATCGTAATTATAGTTGCAGTTATTGTTAAAACCAAGTTATAATTGAAATAAATATTGTATGTATGTATTTAAGAAGAAAATTATTTGCGACAAAGATTTATGATTACATAGAACATAGTATGTATATGCTTTTATCTACATGTTATTACTGTAAATTATTACTAATTAGAATCAAGTTAATTTCATTTGTAATATTTCAAATATATTGCAAAAGTCATATGGACACTTAGCAACTTGGATGGCATAATTCTGCTCAATTGCAATCATTATAAGCTATCGCCAGTAGCTCTTTTAAACATCATCTTTTTAAATCCTTTTATAAATTTGTTAATTCCAAAAAGAAATCTAGTGGCTTCCCAAAAACAATGAAGTATGGTGCTATCGAATCCAGTGACGATCATATAATAAGCAACTTGTTTGCTAATTTTTTGCCCTCCACTTACTCTGATTCCCAATATGATTTACATGAATACCCACATCCAATTGCGGGCCATCAAACGATACACTTTTCTCCAATCCACACAAATCAGATTTTAGACTCCTTAAAATCTGTTAAGTCTTCATACCATATGGGTCCTGATAGTGTTCCTAGTTGTGTTCTGAAGAATTGCGCACATGCAATAGCTACTCCATTAAGCATAATATTTAATATATCCTTAAAATATGGTTATTTTCCTCAGTCGTGGAAAGATTCCTTAATTATTCCGCTATTTAAATCTGGCAGTAAGTCATGTGTCACAAGCTATAGAGGCATAGCAAAGTTAAGTGCAATCCCTAAACTTTTTGAAAAGTGTGTTACCGACAATCTCCTTCATCAAATTTCGTCCCTACTATCTTCCTGTCAGCACGGTTTTAGTAAAGGTCGTTCAACAGTAATTAATCTCATGCAACTGACCACTATAGTAAATCGTGGATTTATTAAAAGGAAATTTACAGATTGTATTTACACGGATTTTAGTAAAGCTTTTGATAAAGTTAATCATAAATTACTTCTAATAAAGCTTCATGCTATGGGACTTACACACGGGAGATTAAATTGGATTAAATCATATTTAACAAACCGAAAACAAAATGTTGTTTTCAATAATACTACATCAAAAAATATTATTGTAAGTTCAGGAGTGCCCCATGGCAGTCACATTGGTCCAATTTTATTTTCTTTATTCATCAATGTCTTGCCGTGCGTCTTAATGTATGCCGATGATGTGAAGATATTTCATAGCTATAACAATAACATTGGAAAAAATTTGCTGCAACATGATTTAGATGAACTATTTCAATGGTGCGTGCTTAATTTAATGGAACTGAATCTGAAAAAATGCAAACATATGCGTTTTTCAAGAAATGATAAAGCTTTATTTAACTTTACATTGGGCGGACATCAACTTGATTTGGTTACGGAATTTTCAGATCTTGGAGTACTTTAGGATCCTAAATTAAATTTCAAAAAACACATATATATGATGGTAAACAAAGCTCGTGGTGTGTTGGATTTTATAAAACGATGGGCTAAGGAGTTTACTGAACCAATCATTACTAAACGGTTATAAACATCTTTAGTCAGACCAATCTTGGAATATGGATCTGTTATTTGGGATCCGGATGCGGATTATCTCAAAAACATAAGAATCAGTTCAAAAACAGTTTCTTCTTTTTTGTTTGGGTAACTCAACATGGAATGCTAACGTCATTATTCCTCCTTATACTACAAGGCTTGCATTAATAAAATTACCAACGTTGGAGAGCAGAAGAACTATGCTTAGCGTTTCATTTTTATTTAACCTAATAAATGGTGCAGTCTGTTCTGACTTCCTACTCAGCAACATAAACTTTAATGTTCCTCATCGATGAACTCGTTTCTACATTCCAATTTATAATCAAATTAATCAAACAAATTATGCTAATTCTGATTCTCTTAGAAAATTGTGTAAACATTATAATGATTTTTATTTTCTAATTGATTTTTCTGTTAATGTTAATGTAATTAAACGTAATATCACATTGTACCTTAATCAGTGTAATTAAATGGTTGTCTAATTTTTTTATTATTATTTGTATATTATATAAATTTTTTATAATTGGTCTGCAAGGATTTATTCCGTAGACCTAAAATAAATAAATAAGTGACATTTGTTGAGAAATAGAATTCTGGATACCAAATCGTATTTCTTCCTTAATTTCGTCTGGCACTAATGCAGTTTGGTGTGTATGGAATCAAAAGAATAGTTAAAATATTTCCATAATTATTTTAAACATTTTCTTCGACCAATTAAAAAATGCATCTACTTGTTATCACCTCCTAATTGTCGTAATTTTACAATTCCACATTTCAAATTGCTATTTGTTACTGGTTTAATTCGATGCCAATAAAATCCATCATTTATTTTCTTTTCATATTTCATTTACACAAGATACAACTTATACACAAGGAATACAAATAAAAATAAAATAAATCAATCTTAATGCAACAAAACAAACGAAGACATTCATTCAATTTCAGGTTTCTTTCTATAGTGTTCAAGAATTTAAATTTCAAAAGCCATTATCCTGTGGTTTTTCGTTGCGCAGCGATTCTGGTTTTGTTTTTCATTTGTCTGTCGGTCGACCGATCGGTCCGTCTGTGTTGAAACTGCTACAATAAGATCTAAGTTACGAGTATAAAAACAACAAAATTAAAGAGACAAACAAACCATAAATGTGGAAAAATTTAAAGAATGAACTTAAACTCCGCACACAAAAAACAAAAAAAAAAATCAATTTCTATTTGAACAAAAAATTATACAAAAAGTACCATAGACAATCGTCGAACATAAACTTTGCAATATCTGAGAATATTAAAAGAAAGAAAACGTAATTGTGAGCCAATCAAGCTGACAGCGCAGGGCAGGGCAGGACGAGAACAAACGAAAATTATAAAAATAAATAGTACTCGTACAATCGTAATAATCTGTTAAAAGCATTAAAAGTGTTACTTGTTAAATTGAACCATCGAACTAGCACAATATGCGAAAGTGTATGGATATCAATTGTGGAATTGTTTTCTTTGAAACAGAGCTGTTAGGTATTTATTCATTTTTAGGACACTATAAGTGTTATATACTAAGTTGAATAGTCGACTTTTTGCCGCAACTAAAGAATACTGAACGCTATTACAATGGGAACAGCCTGCCAGAAATTGACACACGTGAGTTCTCCATTATTGTTGCTTGGCCAAGGTTTATTCTGCTACACTCGTCATGATATAAGACAACTGGAAGCTTATTTATCATGTCAAAATTCGATTTGCACATGTAATCATCACTCACAGAGTACGTAGAATTTGTACAAGGGTGTGATAACCCCAGTTCTTCCAATAATTTTCCTACATTAGTATATGGACTCAGGGATAACTTGCTGGAATGTTATCGTATATCCAATTAATACCGATTTCAAATTTCTTTTCTGACCAAAATAGCCATGTAGCATTTATTCATAAAGAGTATTCCTCAATATATTTTTGCCTTGAGATTCTCATTCCTTCAAACTCGAATTCATTCCTTAAAGGTCCTTTGACGTTCTCTGTTTTTCTTAGGTTGGAAGTGTTCTTATGTTTATAAATGTCTGTGTCTATGAACGAGTATTTATATGCCACATGTTGTTCGTTTGTTTTTGATTTTGGTTTTTAGTTACTTTTGAAAATGGTGAGAACGATTTTAATTAGCGATCACAGGAACTAGAAAATACATTTTTGTTTGTTTTGTCTTTATGTTTTTAAAAAAGACCAATGCAAAGCGCTGAGACTTTTAGCACAAGATAGGTACTTTAGACTACGGGTAATAATATGTGTACTAAAACTATGGCTGACTGCTGATAGAATGTCAGACAAAGAAGGGTTTTTTTGTTTGTTACATTTCAAGCGCCATATAGTGACAATTTGTTAATTATTTATGTATACATTTTGCTTTATGGAAATTACATGTACTTTTGTTTTTTTTTTTCGTTTTGATCATTTTGACTTTATGCCTCATGTTTCTTTCCCAGACAATGGGAAATAAAGATTTTGTGTGCCCTAACAGACATTTGGATCTATGCATAAGGTCTATTACTGTTGTTGTATGCATTTCTTCTTCTTTTTCTAAATTATTAAGAATTTAAAATTTTATTAAATTTCTTTTTTGCTCTCTTTTATATTTGCAGATTCGCTGAAATGTTAAAAAATAATGTAAGTGCAATAAATCGTGAGAAAATTTTATTATCTTTCTAATTTACAGTGGCTTAGAAACGTTTTTGTTTTTGGAAATAATTTGGTATCTCGGGAGCTATTGTAGGTATCGTAAGGAAAATTCACATTGTTGGAGATGATGTGTTTTCGGTGTTGTTGATTTACAGTTATTCGGCTTCGAAGGCTGAGTGGGGTCACCTCGAAACTGGTCTCACATTAAAAAAAATCAGATAAAGTACATTTATGATAAAATCAGCTTAAAAACATGGTTTTATAATTAAATTGTATTTCTAAATCACTGTGATTGAAATCTTTATATGCAATTTTTACAATCCCTGTATAAAAATACAACTGATTTTGTTTAAGTAGTAAATGTCCAAATGATAACTTTTAGAATTTTAAGAAAATCATAAATTTTATAGATCATATCGTTTTCTTTACTATTGTAAGGAGTAAAAGTGTGCAAGGTAATTTGAAATTGTTTAAAACTATTAATTATTAAACATACATAATATTTTTGCTGAATTCAATTTGATAAAATCCTGCGATTTTGCCCAGCAAAAGAATTCAAACAAAGGCAACACAACAACAAAACACAGGATGTCAATTTCAAAGTGATTTTATAGCAATCGTATTACCTACATACATATATTTTCTTGCTTCATTGCAACAAACCATCAATTAACAGCGTGAGATTAAAATCAGAGCATAGCTTTACCACTGTAACCCTTTCTTCAAAGGCACAAATTAAGGCTCTAAAAAATCTCTAAAAATTTTTTGTTTCTATTTTTTTCCGTAACCCATTTTGTTCAAATGAAAGGTTAATGCAATGTGGCGTGTGTTAAATTTAATGCTTAAACACACGCACATATTTAAAGATCCTTTTGATTTAGTTGACAAACGGTTCACCTTTTACATGTTGTTATTTATTAGGGATTGATCAGGATTAACAATTATGCATGAATTTAATGCTTTGTTTAAATAAAAAATTTGTTTTCTTTTTTAATTTCCGGTTTTCTCTAACATTTGGAATTATTGAGAGAAAATGTAAAAAAAGTAAGGTCGTAAGACCAATACTAAATTTATATCTCTATTTAAAAATGTATCCTCTACATCAAAAATATTACCAGATTTGTCGATAATTTTTTATACAGAATATATGTACATTAGGGTGGCCCCGTTTGTATGGAGAAAAAATAAGGTATCGATGTTCCTGACTAATATGAAAATTTGATTAATTTTAAGACTACGTTTCTCAATTTTTTTTTTTGTCCTGGGGTCAATATTTGGTGAGCTGGATCAAAGGATAAAAATGTCCTTTTTAGAGGTTTTTTGATTTTTTTTTCACATTTCTTCCAAAAGAAATATATGTAAATTTGGTATCATAAGAAAGGTCTTTGAGAGGCGCATTCAATAGGTTATCAAAAATTAAAAAAAAAATTTAAATTCAAAAATTTTTTAAATTTCAGACAAATTTTTTTTTTATTTTTTAATAGAATTTACTTAAATAAATATGTAGTTGAAATTTCTTGATTATAAACATCATGAAATTTAACCCAAATGGTTTTCCCGTTTTTTTAAATTCTATCTATTTCAATTTTTATTAATTTTTTTTTAAACCTAAATTCTTCCCTATCTGACAATCTCTGTAACTCAATTCGTTAATGTAATGGGTATTAAAATAACGTAAATTTTATAAGCTAAAAAAAACGGGAAAACCCATTTGGATTAAGTTGCATGATGTTTATAATCAAGAAATTTCAACTATTTATTTAAGTAAATTCTATGAATTTTTATTAAATAATTTTTGAGCTTGAAGTCACCTCAATTTGTTTTTAATAAAAATCATTAAAAAGGTCGAAGAAAATAGAATAAAATTATTTAAATTCTATGAAAAAATAAAAAAAAATTTTGTTTGAAATTTTCAAAATTTTTGAAAAACCTCTAAAAAGGACCTTTTTATCCTTTGATCCAGCTCACCAAATATTGACCCCAGGACAAAAAAAAAACTGAGAAACGTAGTCTTAAAATTAATCAAATTTTCATATTAGTCGGGAACATCCGCAACTTTATTCTGGGGCCACCCTAATGTACATTGTTTGTGTTTGTTAATTATAAGCAGTGGTGATATTCGAAACAATTAACAACCGGTTCGCTTAAAAAAATTATATTTTTGCCAAATTTTGATAAAAATAGCGAAAATTTTAAAGTCGCATCCCAGTAACAGACCACAAGCCTCTTGAAGGAAATGATATAAACTTTTGTTTAATAAAAAAATAGTTTTGATTTTGCAAAATAAAAGTCAAAAAAAATTGCTTTATTTTTTTCTCAAAAGATTGAAGAAAACGCTATCGAAAACATCATCATCCAAGAATCCAATGTATGACCAAAATAAAATCATTTGTTTGTACGTTTGGACAATGAATAACTGAACAATATTGTGTTTGTTGCCGAGACTAATCACCTTGATAAATACATATTATATAAAACCGTTAAAACAAAAAACAAATTTCATATGGAATTTTTATTCACGAGAAGGGTGAATATGCAACAACCGGTTCGCAAAATTTTTAAAATTTTAACAACCGGTTCGAGCGAACCGGTCCGAACCGGCTGAATATCAGCACTGATTATAAGTAATAAACGTACATATGTATATAGAAATTATCGTTGACACAAATTATTCGATAAATTTAACTTTCTATAACAAATTTATGGATGATTTCAACTTTCTGTAGATAGTTTACCGATAGCTTTTATTATGAATAATAATTGTAAATTTATCGATAACTTAAATTTTCTATAAAAAATTTATAACATTTATCGATAACATTGTATTATAAATACAATTAATAACCTTACATGAGTATTTATTGATAACAACTATCATAAAACTAATTTTCTATCAAAAATCTATCGACAACATGCTATTTCTATATTGCTAATTATACAGTGAAAGCAAAACTGTCCGGATGTTTTGCATTAAGGAAGGGGCTTTTGGATGCGCTCATGCGTCCTATGCCAATATTATTCTTTTCCATCAGATTGGTATCGGTTGACTCGTGTCGTCGCTCCAAATAACCCGTTTCCAGTCATTTACTGTCCAACTTTTGTGGGTTTTACAGAAATGAAGGCGTTTTTTTACATTTCTATGCGCTTTTTCTTTTTCACACTGGCTACTAAAACAATTCAATTTAATGCGTGTCTAACCGTCCAGGAACTGACATCCTTGCCAATACTTTTTGCAGCATTTCTCAGGGTCTTGATGTTCTTATTATGTAGCAAATTATTGCAAGCTACATACGCCGTTTTTTATATCATTTGCCGTGGACTTATTTAAATTTAATTTTCAGCAATTTTACGACATGAATAATTATTTTGTAGCAAATTTGTCACGTTATTTTAAATATCAGTTGGCGTTTTTCTCAATTTTAGAGATCTTTTAATTTTTTATTTAAAAATCGAGTTAATCACTTCACAACTCAAACAGCAAACAAAATAAAACCAACTGGTCAAATACCGTTACATTTTAACAGAGCAATATCGTGATAATGTTTATTTCATGTTTCTTATTTTTGTTTACTTAACCAACACCAATCGACCCAGAATCAGTTTCAGAGTCGATTAAACGATGTCCGTCCGTCTGGCTTTCCATGTAAAGCTTGTGCGCAGGTCGCAATTTTAAAGATATTTCGATAAAATTTGGTACATAATATTTTTTCGACCAAAGGACGGATGGGACAAAAACTGGTGGAAATCGGTCCATTATTTCACCTGGCCCCCATACAAATGTCCTCCCGAAATTGGGGTTTACCGATCATAAATGTTTGAATTATGCAAGTATCCAAACAAATTTCACCACAAATGATTACCACTCTACAAATTTTGTGCAGATCGGTCCATAATTAGTCGTAGCTCTTATAGAAGGCCCACTTCCGAAAATCACTTTAAAGAGCATAACTCTCTCAAAAATGTTGGTATCCAAATAATATTAAACGCAAATATATTAAATATGTATACAAATAATACGGTACAATTTTATTATGATCGGTCCATAATTATTCGAAACTCCCATATAAGAGTCTCTCCGCAACTCACTTTAACCTCCATAAATCTTTTAAAAGTATTTATTTCGAGATAAAGTATAACACATATAATATTTATACTCACAGAAATCATGACACTAAATTTTTGTATGATCGGTCCATAATAGCTTATATCTTCCATATAACGCCCATTTCTGAAAAACATACATATACTAGGTGTAGGGTAATTATATGGTCGGGCTTGTACCGACTATACTTTTTTACTTGTTTTATTAAGATTTTAGTAATTATTTAAGCTTTAGCCCTTTTTTATAAAAACATTTTAATTTTATTTCAATATTTCGCTACTCTGTGTAACTTCTTCAGGAAAAAAATTAAAATTGTATAAATTTTAAAAAATATTTGTCATAGGATATAGAAATATCAGGTATGTGATGGAAATCGAAAACGAAAACGAGTAAGTTTTAGAAGTTAATTTTTTCGTAATATTTCTGTATTGAAACATTTTTATCCCACAAAATATAAAGATAATTTGCTATTAAAGAGAATCTTAAAACAAAAATTTTAAAAATTTGATTAGAAATATTTTAAAATGGACTTCAAAAACTTACTCGTTTTCGATTTCCATCACATACCTGATATTTCTATATCATATGACAAATATTTTTTAAAATTTATAAAATTTAAATTTCTTTTTATTTAAAAACCCAAAGTTTATTTCTTGTACTGTGCAAAAGTGTCCGAATAGTGATTTTTTTTTGTTTTTTTTAAGCAATTTATGTGAGTTTTTGTGTTTTATAATTTAGAATACCTTAGAATATATATCTATTTGTATTATTTTCATTACCTTACTTCCTTAATGCAAAACATCCCCACAATTTTGCTTCCCGCTGTAGATAACAAACTACTTCTAGAAAAAGTTCGACAATAAATTTCCATAGACAGAATTAACGTTAAAAACAGAATTGCATAGAAATTAAATATGGCTTTAAAATGTTTTCATACCTTCACACATAGAGTTATGCTTAGGATAGATACAGAATGACAGCAATATGTATTTAAATAGGGAAGATTGGAAGTTTCCAAAAAGTTTCTAGCATTCAACATTCTGTAGCGTTTGTTGAATATCTCTTTGTAAAAAGATGATTTAGAAACAAAACGACCAGATGTCCCATTTCAAAATAAACGTTCAAATCTTTAACTGTTGTCATGTTGAATTTCATTCTATTCAATAAAATGAACAGCTGGATATTTGAACAAGAAAAGAAAAAAAACGAAACGTAAGAAAAGTGAAATACATATAAGAAAAGGACGACCCAAAAAACAAATAATTATGAATACAATAAAATAACATTGTCTACATTTACGTGCATAAATACTATTTCGTAATGGCGAAAACTAAATCTCAAAATACAATTAAAACAAATGTAACAAAATATTCTTACTCATACAAGAATTATTAAATAACAAACAGAATTTTCAAATTTCTTGGAAACAAATTTATAACAATATTTGTACTAAACAGTTTGTGACAGTCTGTCAACTTGTAAATCAAAAAAAAAATTGATTATTTTGCAATAAGTTTAACTATTGCAATTAAAATTAAGAAATGCAATTAAAAAAGAACAAATTTGATACCCTATGAATGACATGTGCCACATTATGAGTATGTTGTGCTACAGGGAACGTATTGTTACTTTAACAACAAAATATTCACCCTTACAACGATATATTTGCAACAGTTCCGACATAAAGATCCCAAAAAAAAATACTATAATAGACCAATAATTACGCGACAACCCCTTTAAATTAAAAGTAAAACAAATTTTTCTTAACAAACCCTTGATAAAACAGAAGTAATAAAATATTGCAATATAGAGAAACTGAATTGAGGGCAGTGAACGAAGAAACACCAGAACCTTTATTGTAGTTTTTTTTCATATTTTTTTTTTTTTTTTGGTTCGAAAAGTATTTAAACTAAATAATACAAAATTGGCATATGCAAGCGAATGGAACACAAAACACACTGTATTGTTATTACAATATTATTAGTGTTGTTTTGTTGCTTTGCATTTTGTTAATAAAAAACAAGTAAGAGTTTATATTCGGCTGTGCCGAATCTTATATACCCATCACCAAATCACCTATTATGGAGATTTATAAGATATGTATGCGAATTTAAGTGATTTCCGGAAGTAGACTTTACACAGGGGCTACGGCCAAATATAAACCGATTATCATAAATCTGAGATCGACAATTTTTATATACTATATATATGGACTATTTGTATTGAATTCCAACTTGATAGTGGTTTTAAAAGGGATTTATGCGCATTTAAGTGATTTGCGGAACGCGAATTGGGCCTATTGTCAAATATGGACCGATGTTGATAAGAGATGTGAATTTTAGTAATTTTCGAAAGTGGACTTTATATTGGGGCTACGGTCAAATATGTACCGATTTTTATGAAATCTAATAAGACGATTTAAATGTATATACGGATTACTTGTGTAGAATTTCGACTTTTTAGTAGTTTTTATAAGAAATGTATGTGAATTTTATTGATTTTCGGAACTGGATTTTATGGCGGGACTAGAGTCAAATATGGACAGATCATCATATATATATTTTGATTATACTTGTCGAATTTCAACTAGATATTAATTTTTACAAACGATTTATGTTCATTTAAGTGATTTTCGGAAGTAGTCTTTGTATGGGGCTATGTCAAAATTATGGACCGATGCAAACAAAATATTGTTTTAAGATTTTTTTGTTTAGATACGGCCTTTCTATAGACATTTATGTACATTATGGGGGTTATGAGAAATCGTGAACCGATTCCTACCATTTTAAACAGGACTTGTCTGTCCATCTATACTAAAAATAAAGTGTGCAAAATTTCATGATATTATCTGCATTATTATTTGAAGAAAACAACGAAAAAAAAATATCGTAGTCTGAAACTTTAATCTATAACTCAGATTCTTCTGGACCGATTTTGCCCATTTGCAATACCAAACATTTCGGTGGATCAAACAATGTATGTTAAAAATTTCATTGTTCTATGTATTTTTTCCGAATTTCTATTGTGCCACCAACAGAACAACAGACGGACTGACATGTCTAAATCGTCTTAGAAAATTATAATACGAACATTATTTCGATGTGTTACAAACGGAATGACAAACGCAATATACCCCCCATTTTTTTTGGTGGTGGGTATAAAAACAATAATACACAACAGAACAATAACAAAAAATTATATACATACTTCAAGGTAAAGGTAATTTTTTTTACTAAATTGTCGTAGTTTAACTGGGGTACCATTACTTGTACTCGTAAATGCATTACTATGCATGCACAGTGGTCATTTCATAGAAAATTAAATGTAATGTAATGTTTATAATGTATTGTAATGTATTTTTATTGATCAATACGAGTACATATATAAGATTTGAATCTATTTTCTATATACTATTTATCAGCAATAAATTGAAACAAAATACATACATATTTTTTGGATAAAAAGTTTCGTAAAGCTGAAGAATAAATTTTAGGACTGCACCACAAGATAAGAAAATCCTTCACGAATCCAATAACAACTTACATTGCTACTAAAATATAGCATAACAAGACTTATAAAGGTTCTGGCCAAGTGGTATAACCATCTAATCTATATACGAGTATATACCTATAAATAATGGATGACTTCTGGTGAAAAGTTTAAGCGGAGTTTCTCTCAAAATCAATGTGAGATTTTCTCCTGAAGCAGCGGGGCTTGCTGATGCAGAGATCCTTCATTATCTACCTCTTTCTCTTTCCGTCTTATCTATTTTCCGTTAGCTTGGGGAAGGCTAAATATATATTTTATACCCAAAAATACCAAAAGATACCACGAGAATGAAATACACTTCCGCCCAATTTCCTGTTGCATACATTTGAAAGCCTGATCGTATCATACATAAGGCAAAATCTAAAGAACTCGCGACTCTCGAGCTGTCAACATCTATTTAAAGGGTCGATCAACGGAGAAGCCCTGCATGAATTTGTAAGGACCATCACTTGAATTTTAAAAATATACAATGGCATTTGTTGATTCGAATAATTATTCGGACGATGTGGCCTTGATGATTCCAAAAATGTTTCTGGATATGATTAGAGGCATCATGGTCTATCTCATTAGAATGCTCACAAAGACTAAGCTTTAAAGTAGCATGGTTATGCGACTGTGAACTTTACTTGTCGATCGTGCGAAATATTTAGGGAACATTTTTTTTAAAGATCTTGAATGACAATGTAAACTGGCCTTAGCAAACATTCTGTGAAAAATTTCCAGGCAATATTGAATAATAGCAACTGTTGCATGCAGCTTTCCAAACACTATAATCCATTTAAACCACGGTTTATTTGCAGCATTTTAAATAAATTACAACAAGACAAAGCGTATGGTATTGTAATGTACAATTACATGCAGCTATATTAAAGTTTACTTCTGCCGGGGGAAACAAACTCTAAAAGAAAAAGAAAACAAAAAAAAAAACCTAAAATTCTACTATGAATTACAACAGACATAAATAACACATTTTACAGTGTAACACTCCACATTTACATGTGTACGTGTGTGTGCGAGTGTGCAACTAATCAGAAGTAAAACCATTTGTTGGTTAGTGTTGTTGCGCTTGCGCAAACAGCAGATGTCGCTTTAATTTTGTGCGAGTACTAATAAGCAATAAGTAAAGAGGTACGAGTTCAAATCTTCTCTCGTAACAGTAGTACGTACAATGCACGTGTAATAAAACTCTAAAAAATAACAAAGCTGCTGCCACTGGTGCTGCAGTCAGCATGGTTAAATGTGGCTGGAATTGGCAAACTCGCGTTTAAATTTTTCAACTTTCCTTTTCTTTGCAATTTTCCCCTACGTGCAACAAACGTGACAATAGTCAATGCACAAGAAAAGGAAAAGAAATGAATTACTCTCGATATGTAATAAATGGATTTTCATCATGTAACAGCAATATAGAATTCAATACAAACGCCGCGAGTAGTGCGCGTTTGGGTTTTCATTTGTATCTGTGAGTGTGTGTAATAAAATATGACTATTTCGAAAACTGTCCGGAACTTAGTAGGGGGCTTAAGCCACGTGTCATTGGCATTATATACATAGCTAAAGCTAATTACATACATACACAAGTAAAGGATCACATTTTCAGATACTTAATTCATAAACAATACGGTAAATTGAGTTCTACAATAATTTGTGGGTTTATTTATTTGTTAGTTTGTTGAGTTCTAAAAATGTTTAGCTCAATATCCATATACCGTAACAATTGTTATAAACATTTTCAATCACACAATGCTGCAGTAGTACAATGTTTTTTTTTCTTCTCCAGTTTTGTCCTGATTTTTACGAATTTTGAAGTGAAAAAATTGATTTCGAATATATAACTAATGTCGCATCGCAATAAGTATTTTGAAATATGAAAAACTGTTTCCTACTTTTCCGCGTTTAGAGCATCCGAAGGTCTACCTGGTAACCCAATACAAGTAGTTCTTTTACTTATGTACATACAAGTAAAAATTTTCTAATGCGGTCCACCAAGCTGTAGATATAGAACGTATTATTGTGGTGAGCGTCCTCTTAACCAACTTAGTAATCAACGCCCATAATTTTCTCATTGATTTCGAAATGTACCTCACTGTGGAGCAGCCCGGGAAATAGGCATTGAATAGAATATCCATGGATTCCTCTAAAAATTCTGACTAGATGGGAGTACTTCTTGGCCACAACCTTGATAATTCTTGTAGAGAATCACTATATTCGCAGTCATTTTTATTCCGAATGTTTTCTTGTATGCTTTGAGCCTAACACAGTTAGGGTTACAATCGTTCGAATACTTTTACCAATGCTCCTACAAAAATTTTTCTCAGTCTCCGACTGCTGGTAATAAATAATACTTTTATACTGCTTATACTTGTGGATGGTGCAGACCTACCTCAAGCAGTATCAAAATTATGATCTGGAATGACTCTTTTTCCCAAAACTTAATTATTTTCCATTGATAACGAACCTAAAAACTCGTCTGTATAATCGCATTTTAAATATAAAAGTAAGATTCTTTGGAAATGCATGCACAAACGATTATTCCTTGATTTGTTACTTTAATTTATCACCAGCATAAAAACGGCATTAAACATGGAAATGGCCGACCAGCAATAACTGATTTTATGTATGTAATTGTAATTTAAAATTATCGATTTTTTATGCTCATTAAAAATTTGTTGTAATTTCCAAAAATATGTTTCAGTAAATAAAAGTAACCGAAAAATCACATCACACCCTAATAGCAAGTAATTGAACAGCTTTAATTTGCCTTTTTTGCTTTTCATTCATAAATCTTTAAATGAAAATAAGCAATAACTACACACATGCTCAAAACCTTTCGAATAACAAAATAAGAAGTAAAAAACGAAGAATATAACAATAAACATTTAACCTAATTTTTTTCATACCTTTCAAAATCAATCTTATTCTCATAATTTCTTAAAACGTTGATGCCCGTAAAAATCTTGCATACAAACAAAGATACTCTTACACATTTACACTCGCAAACACATACATAAGTGTAAATCTTTAACCAAAAACAAAAAAATATTAAGAATTCGTAATTCGCATACCATGTCGTAATAAATACAAACTCGTATGATTGTTGTTACCTGTGATAGTTATATTGTAGTTGTTGCTGGTTGCTGTTGCTCTTTAGGAAGATACCAGTTTTCTAAATTTGGGACAACAGATACATGCACACACTTCTTAGTACCACAGAAACTATGCAACACATTAACTATTTTTATTCACAACTTATTCACATTTTGTGAAATGTTCTTCTTTTTGTTACTTTGCCTGTCTGTTTTGCCCTCCTCAGTATGTGAATTTGAATTTTTGTGCTTTTTAGCAAACAAACAAATTTAAGATTGTATTTTGATTTTTGTTTTCGTGTTCAAATATGCAACACATATAGAATACGAACTAACTACACTAAAAGAAAATATGTATGATGATTTTTATATGTATGTACTCGTATGTACTTGTAAACTATATTTATCAAAGTCTTTTAAAATTATATAAATTACATTTACATACATATATGCTCGTATCAGAAACATGTCAGTGTAAAACAGGCTGACGTAAAAATACAAACGGATGTTAATAAGATTCACCTATTATGTTTTTCTTTGTTCCAAGTCCAATTGTTCGGTACTGAAAATCAGCAAAGACTGTTCAGTATATCAAAAATTTTCGAACACTGAATCGTTGATGACGAAATGAATGACAGTCATTAAAAATATTTCAAGAATTGTTCAAGCTTAAGGTCTTTTTTCTTGAAGAAAAATTCTTTTTCTTTAAGATGCTACACAAAGAGTAGCGAAATATCGAAAATAAAAAAATTTTATTTTAATAAAAAAGACCTTAAGCTTGAACTATTACTGAAATATTAATGAAAAAGGTCAAATAAACTATAATAAAAAAACTCGTTAAAATGTTCGAAATGGGACCAAATAGAAGTAGCCATTATAGTGTTCCACTATTTTCTTAACAATTGTTCGAAAATGTCGTTGAGAATTTGCAATTAGACTTGTGCACGTCAATGTCTTAATCTCGCAGATCTCGGCACTGATGATCACACACCATTCAGAACCTTCTTTGCCATGCTGAACTAGCTTCCCAAGAAAGTAGCTGTTAACTTAATGTTTACAATCTCGAGTTTGAAATATTTAAAATCTCGCAATCTTCACCAAGGTCCTGTTGTAAAAATTTACATATTTTTATCCATCATTTTTCTCTAAGTGTAACAACTTTACATCCATCCAAATATTATGCATGTATTCATGTTTGTGTGTTTCGGTATAAATTTAGTTGTTTGTTGCTGGTTTCTTCATTTATTTCTACTTTAAAAAGGCGGCTTTTGTTTGAAAATTCCAGGAATTACCTTAAGCAAGTTATTGGTCCCGCAAAAGGACACAGAACAAACACAAATACGCTCTTATTCTCATAAACAACATGCTGCTGCTCTTCCTCCATCTAAAACTGCTCAAACATCAGCCACAGCTGCATTATCACTATGGAGTAAACTTCAATACTTTTGCCAAGCATGAGAGTATTTAGCAAAAATATTCTTCATCAGCATCCAAAACTGGTAGACACTCTACAATGTCTTGTTTTCGGACTCTTGTCTTTTACGTTTAATTTCAATACATTTTTAGCCGTTTTCTTTCACGCTCAAACTCTTTAGCAGATAACAAAAGGAACATTTTTCAAAATAACTATACATATAGTGAGTGTCAAAATAAAGCGTACACCACATATTATTATAAAAAATTCTTAATTATATTAATACACTAGAGCCCCGATTTGGGTCTATCCTATTTACGTCGCTTTTGAAATTTTGTGTCAATACATTTGTATAAAAAAAAATTGCTTCGATTTGCGTCGCATTTCCCCGGTCCCTATTAACGACGCAAATCGGGGCTCTAGTGTATAAGTAATATTATATTAGAAAATTATATTGCATTTTATATAGTTATTCAAGTAGAATTGAATTCACAAATAAAAAGAAAGAAAAACAAAAGGGTATACAAATTTAATTGATTTATTGTTAAAATAATCCTTATGCAAAACATCCCTGTCATTCCAAATATAGTGGCAATTTTTTTATTTTTCTTTATTTAAAAGTGTAACGGTAAATTGCAAGTTTCATAATTTACCAGTAAAAATAAGCTTTGACGTTAATTAGTGAAAAATTTACAATGAAAAGACAAACATTAATTTAGACTCGGCAAATCATAATAGACTTAAGCCTCAGTTAGCCGACTGTAACGGAATGTAACTGTAACAGTAAGAAACAGCTGATGGATATTGTTATGTGTAAAGTAATGCAAATGGTTATGGAGATGTAAAGTAACGCAACATTCCCTGATTTTCCCATAATAGAATCCTATTGGAGGCCTGACCGCCGCCTGGCAATCAGGATCCTCCAAATCTGAGCCGAGTCTCGCCAACACATCAGCCATTTCATTTCCACTGATATTGGAATGTCATCTGTGGGAATATCTGGACAAAAAATTACGCAAAATAATATTTCTTGCAAGGAAAAGGCAGTATTACAGGATGAATGGAACAAAATTTTGCATGATTTCACTATGACTACAAACTAAATATCAAATACAATGTTTTAAATAATTTTAATATACCTGTTTACTTCATTTTCACGCGAAAAATCTGGTGCTTTTCCGTTCAAATTTACTTATTTTTTATGTTTCATTTTTTTAACAATATTATGTGTTTACTTTATATTGACACTCCCTGTCAATACATACACTCTGACTGCTTCTGAGTTTGAGTTGATTTAGAGAAGTTGCAAAATAACAAAAAACATTAAGTAAAAGAGTAGGATTTTAAAATTACAAATCTGCACTGAGAATAAAAACAATAACAACAATTTTTAGCTAAAGCATCAATAAAAGAAAAACAAATTTTAAGTAGCAAAAAAAGAGTATCCTACGTAAAACTACGAACAAACAACCAATATGTGGCACAGTAATTTATGTTGATCTTTTATGCGAACATTGTTATTATTTTAAAATATGTATCGCAATTTTTTGTACTTGTTTTAATAATTAATCGATTTCCACTTTCCTTTAAACAAATATTTTTTGGATTAAACAAGATTTCAAATATACTGTAGTAGTACGATAGTAGATTATTTATATAGACGAAATGTTCGGGAATAGCTATACCTTTAGTTTTTAGTATTATTAATTATTAATATTATCACTCGTTCATAGTTTGTTACAAAATATTCACAGCTCATTAGCGAAAAACCTTTTTGGAATTACTTTGAAGATTCAAACTTGTTTTCTTTATAATTTAAAAAATAATCATCAATTTCTCATTTAAAGCTTCTTAATTATTTATTTTGATACTTATAGAATTTGTTTCGTTAATGAGCATCGTAAACATTTTTAAAACAACCACTGTGCATACTACTAAATGGAGCAACAACCCGAATCTGTATTTTCAAGTTGAATTACTTATGATTCCTGAGCAACAAAATGATCATCATTCATCCAACTTTGGCAAACAACAAACAGGATATCTTAACAAGAGATTTTCTTTATTTTTTTTAACTCGTTTAACTTTTTTTATTTTATTGTTTTTGTTGCTAATTTTGTTTTGTGTCAGTCTAAAGATTTTATTTTGGATTCTGCTGTCGTCTTCTAAAGGTATATAATATTATGTGATAATCTCACGAAATGTATTGAAAGACAACAATAGGAAGTCCTACTCATATTTGAATACAAAAACTATACTCCATATCCATATATGTACAATACGTAATTATCATTGAAAATATTCATAATATTGTTGCTTTGCGTGAAATTAGAAGAAATCTGAACATGAACAGTATTGAAAATGGTTATAAATAAGAAAATTCAACCAACAAGCACAGTGGGTAATGACTGAAAACATCATTAGTCTAGTTTTAACACGCCTCAACGAAGTACTCGTTCGGTAATGAATAGTAAAATGTATATCTCCTTTTTGCCGATAATGATGCTAGTTATTGTATATTGCATATGTTTGGCATGAAGGCATTGCTTTTTTTTTTGGTTTCATAAGACGCTTAATGTATTAAATTTTAAAATTAAGTCTTCTTTTAATATGTTTTCGTAGTGTTTAACAAGTTAACATTAAAATTATATCTTTTTGTTCATAGCATTAATTTAAAAAAAATAATATGTTTCTAAGGTATGGTTACATCGTCGTATTTAAATATTTTGAAGAATTTTTTAAAAAGTTTACATTTTTTTGCTTAATTCACTAAAATTCATAATTATAAATGTCAGCAATTATTTCCGACAAAAGTAATTAATTACTATGGTTTTATTCACAAGATTTATTTGTATTTTATTTAATTTATTGTGTAATTAATTGATAATGCAAAATATTCATTCAAGCTTTAAATAATTAAGTTTTTGTTAATTCATATATAACAGAAAATTATTCCAACACTAAAATATGTTTTCATTTTTCAGTCTCAACTTACGTTTGGTATTTAATTATGATAAAAGTATGATAGCACTATTAAATGTCAAAAAAATATAAACAACTTCTTCATTTAACAGCTGATTTACTGAATTCATTGTTTTAGTTGATATGACACAATATGATACAATAGCACAATGTTTTTTTTATTCGCGCCGAGTTTATTTATTGAATATTTTTATCAAATAATGAAAAAAAAAACTTCAATGCGCAATTTTCATAATTTGCAGAACTGTCAAAATCATATGGTAATATAAACAACTTAAGTTGTATTTAAATGGATGAAGTCAGTGATTTAAGTTATATTTAAATATGATATATAAAAACGAATTTGATATTTAAACAGAACTTAAGTTAAAAACCCTTTGATTTTTAAGTTAAAAACTGGCCATAAGATCAAGTCCAACATTGTCCAACTATCGCACTGAATATCATAAACTTTTTAGAGCCAGATAGTTTTACTTACATTTGTATTTACTTGGATAGATGTCTTGGCGTCATCATATATACATATATAGAAGCTAAAAAACTTAACATTAAGTTAAAAGCCGCTAGCCATAAGTCGTTAATTGGTGGCCAATTAAAGTTACACCTTGTCTATAAAGTCATCCTGTATAAAACCATTTTGAAATCAAATTGGACATATGAAATCCAAAACTGTTGAATTTAAATTAAAATATTCTTTCTTTATTAAATTTGTTTTTAATCATAAAAATTTAATCCTTTAATAAATTGATTTGAATTAAATGAAAATTGAAAAATTCAATAATTAAAATTAATTCTATAAAGATTGAATTCTCAAAGGAATGCATTTAATTAGTTTGAAGTAGTAAGCCTATTTATTAATTCTTAATGAATTCAATAATAGAATGATTATGAGTTAAAATTTAATTTGATTCTGAAAATTGATTTAAAAAATAATTTTTTGGAAACTTTGAGTAAAACTTATTTTGAAAAGCAATTACTTTTTTCGTTTTCAGTATGTAACAATAATAAAATCTGATTTATTATAAGAATACTCTTTTAAAGTCGAAATAGATTAGTTCAAAAATGTCTCGTACCTGTTAGGCAAACAAAATTATTGTCATAAATCATAAATTCCATACACAACAGATAAAGTAAAATACAGACAGTGGTGGTCATATAATTAAAACATTTATCAGAACATTTGTTCACTACTTAATTTTAAACTTGGCCGCTTTTGTTTGCGCCCCTCAAAACTGGATCAAAAATCTATGACAACAAAAAAATTAAAGAAAATCGTTAATGGGGCTTTTCCAATTGCCTTCAAATAATTCTTTTCTTCAGCGAATGGTATTATCGTATTTTCTAATACATTTTTATATAAATGTTGATCTATTCTGGCTATTGGCTTAATCCCGTGCCAAGAAAACTCAACGCATACCATTACATTACCACCGCCGTGTTTAATTAATGTACACTTTGGATGATGCTGCTGATTAATCGGACGCCATACATATCGTTTTCCATCAGATCCCCAGCGGCAAAACTTTGCTTCGTCACTTCCAAGTACGGTTTTCCAAAAACTTGTCGGTTTTTTTCAAATTTTCTTTTGCAAACTCGCTAGCCTTCATTTTATATTCTTTTTCAAAACAAAAGTTTTCTGTTTTGCTATGTAGCCACGTTTTATTTCGCTGTTTGTAAACGATGGGAGTGTTTGATTGGGTGAGATTGAAATTATGTTTTAATTATATGGCCATCACTGTATATCTGCATATTGAATTAAATTAACGAGGTACTATTTCACTTTGGCTCATTTTAAATATTAAAAACTATAACAAAAACAATCGCTTTTTTATGTGGGCAGAAGAACCGTGATTATTTTTTTATTTATTTTTAGACAACCAAAAAAGCATACGAAAAAAATCGTGATTTTTATTTTATTGTTTTCTAAAAATACCATCTTACTAAATGGGAGCAGGGAAACTACCAAAAAATCAAATAAAAAAGTGAAGCAAATTTTTGTCTGTGAACGCAGAAAAAATGAATCGTGAATACGTATGTTTATGTATGCTTCCATATATGAGGCGTACAAGCAGAACAATTGTAGCAAAACGTTGAAAATCCATTCAGACTTTGTGAGCACTTTAAGTTTTTACTAAAAACGCGCTTAACAGAACAAACAAAACAAAATAAAAAGGACATTAAAGGAAAATAAAAATTAACAATATTTGAAAAAGGGAGGTTGCTGCTGCATTTAGACTGGGTAGCAAAGAAGACTGGCTGATTGACTGACTGACTGAGTGACAGACGGAAAGGCTGGCATACCCTTGGGCAATAATACTTTGGGTAGTGAAGGTTCGTTTTTGCAAAAATGTGTATATTATTTGTTGTTTCTCAAAATGCTTGATGGGTGCTTGTCAATAATTGAAACAAAGTAATTTTTTTGTTTATTCAAATACATGGTGCTTTTAATGAAACGAACAAGTATTCTTGACTGCCAGCTATACACTTACAAAATGGTGGATGTACACTAAACGACAAAAAAGTTGTTGCTGCAAATTAGATTAATGTATTTGCTATTAATATGTAAAATCATTTTTCAGAGTTTATCATAAGATAAAATTTTAAAAATGCTTAAGATGAAAATTCAAAGGCAAATATGCAGAAAGAAAGATATTCCTAGGATCTTTACACACAAATCACACAGGTATTTAGTTTGTATAATTCCCTACAAAAATGAGTCTACTCTATACCTGCGTGTATGGACTACTCCACAATGGAGTAGGAGTACTCCAAATGTAGCCAAAGTGTATGAAAAAAACATGCTTCAGTTTACATAGCAATGTGCTAGGGTTGGACCACATTACATTTGTGTACACACAAAACTACTCCATATGGATCACTTTGTTGAAAGTATGCCATTGGGCACATACATAAACTACTTTTTAAAGTACACAATTGTACTACTCCATGGAGTACTCAAAGGGACTTTTTGAATCAGCCTTTTTAATTTGATTTACTGAAAATATGTTAACAGTAAACTAAAATAAATTTTTACCCCCTTATTCATAAAAACTTACAACAGGTTTATAAAGAAAATTTCCATACAAAATTTGCTTTATAAACCTCTTATAAACCTGTTGTAAGATTTATGAATAAGGGCATTAGTATTTAGTATATAAAATTCTATAAATTTCTATAGTACATTTGTTTTATTTTGCAGTTAAATTTAGAAATTAATGCCTATAATATTTGTAAAGTAAGAGGCAAACATCAATAACATGACAGTAGTGTTGCCAGAGTTGTGGATTTACGCCAAACTTTGTTAGTGTTGCCAAACAGTTGTAATTTAAAATGCTTGTGAACAATGAATTAATCCATGGCTGCAATACATAGGAGTAGTCCAAAGAGTACTCCTTTGGACCATGTAACCCAATGTTTTTTGTAGGGATTAGTCAACAATAACTTTCAGCATGAGAAATTAATTTTTTTTAAAAATTAATAGGTACTTCCGCTTTTTAAAGTTTAGTTGCTTTTTTTTAGAGTGCTTCAGGGTTCATGCAAAGTCGACCTACAATTTTAAACTTCTCGATTTAATTGTACGTCTTGCTAGATATACACATAACTGTTAGATCTCCTTTTCAGAGTTGTTCTAAAATTATATATGCGGATACAAATTGTAGTAAAGTTTGTTTGTCGTTGACTGTATAAATCTAATTGAATTCACTACAAAAGAAAAAGTCCTCAATTTAATGCACAAATAATTCTTGATTAGTAGGTTGATTTTAGGTTTCGTTTATTCATTGCTTGGTACAACGTTTATGCATTTTCAAGCACACAAAAAGGACTTAATGTTTACTTATGTCCATTTTCCTCAAAGCATACACAAAAAACTCTCAATATAAAAGGCTTCAAAAGCAAACAGAACAAAAAAAAACGTAAAAACACAGCAATAGAAGCACTGAACTGTACACAATTTAACAAACAATTATTGTCACATAAAGCAAAAGCAGCAGCAGTTACATTTTGATATGCAATAGAAAATAACCCAAAAAAAATGTTGCATGCAGTATTTTGAAAAAATAACCGTAGATTAGACGTCTTCGGAAAGGTCACTTCTCGTCTGTATGAGCTTATAACGTTTGCTCAACACTAACGAACACGGAAGTATGAAGAAAACAAATTATACAAATAACAATACAAATTAAATTTCAATGTGACAGTCGGGCAGACAGACAGATAAATAAAAGTTCAACCAAAAACATCACAGTCAAATTGTATAGTTTGTATAGTTTGAGTGAGTACGAATGTCTATTTTTTATACCCTGCACCACCATAAGTGGTGAATGAGGATATATTACGTTTGTCGTTCCGTGTGAAATTTTGTTAATATTCATCTGAGACCCAACAAAGTATATATATTCTTGATCCTTATTCTATTCTAAGTCGATTGAGCTATGTCCGTCCGTGTAGAACACTCTCACGTCCAAAATACACAACTTAACTTCACAGAATTTCCAGAAAACTGTTTTGTATTTTCTTAGGCAGTTTGGTATTGAACATCAGCAAAATCGGTAAAGTAGAACCAGAGTTAGGGATCAAACAACCTCCATAAAAATATGTTTATCAATTTTTTTGCAATTTTTTAAATATATAACAGATAATGCCATGAAATTTTGTATACGTTCTGTTTATGATAAAAGAAGAAAGTGTGAGGAAAAAAGTATGAATCGGTCCATGATTTCTCTTCCCCAAATATGACTCAATGATATATAAATGCCTATAAAATTGGAATATTGATAAAAAAAAATCAGCAAAAATAAGTTTCATGCAAACAGAAATCGCAAAACTAATTTTTTTTGTTCGGTCCATGTTTGACCATAGACCCCATATAAAGTCCACTTCCAAAAATAACTTAAATACGTATAAAACTGGTATAAATATTGTTAAAATATTAAAATTTGACATAAGTAATCCTTATACGTAAATAAATTGTTGTACTAAATTTTATAGTGGTCGGCCCATAATTGGTCATGGCTCCCATATAAGGACCACATCCGAAAAAGTCATTAATCTTTATATACATATATCTGATAAATATCGGTACCGACCCAAAATCATACTGTAGAATTTTGGTTCATATTTGACCATATCCCTCATATAAAGCCCTCTTCCGAAAATCAGTTCAATACTCATAGGTCTCTTATAAATAACGTTACCGATCCAATATTTTACACGGATCATTTACATGCATGCCGAAATCAACCTGAGAATATCGGGCCATATTTGACCATGTCCCGCATATAAGGTCCACTTCCAAAATTCACATTAATACTGATATGTATCTTAAATATAACGTTATTATGTTGAAATTCGACGTGAGATATCCTCATATGTTCCGAAATTTAAGAATATCGGTCCATGTTTTGTAATTGCGAACATATACGTACCAACTCCGAAGAACAAGTTAACCCTCATAATCTCTAATAAATATCGATATCGATTCAACATTTTATACAGATCAGAAATTGTAATCCAAATTAAGTCCACTTCCGAGTATAATAACCAACCATACAACTCTTGGAAATAACATTAACGAAATTCAACCAAATTACATTATTGGATACTAGATTTAGAAGCTTTAAGTCCATAATTGGTAAATAAAGATATTGAGATCAAACTCAACCAAAACTCACCTTATAATCTTACCCTTTTTCTTAACTTGTGGTGAAAATGGAAAAATGAAGATTGCTATGAATATCAGACAAACTCTGTAAATTATGGTGATTTGTAATTACATCCATTTTAAATAGTCAAAATTGGATAACATTTCTAAACATTTGAAATGAATTATATTGTTCGTAAAATTGTCTTTCAAACAATATACATGCTAAGCTATTAGCATTAAACAACACTGAATAAGGATATTCTAGTCTTATAACCAGTGTAGTTTTTGTATTTTTTATTATATTTAGGTGGAAGGTATTTACGATTCGGCACAGCCGAATATTGCACTCTGACTTGTTTGAGTAATCCTTCAAATCAAGTCAAATAAAAAACTAATTTTCAACAGTCTGTTCTGAATGTTTTCACATGAATTTATTGTTTACTGAAGGTCAAATCTTTGTAATTTTATTTTCATTCGATCACAAATGCTATATTCTGCCTTTGAGTGTGATCCTATCTTCTCTGCCTACATTCTTCCAATGCGTGAACCATTTCCCGATATTATTTAATTCCTAAACAGTTGTTGTAACTCACGATAGACAATTAGAGCAATGAGTACATTATCTAATTTCCATATCAATATTTAAATATGTATGTTAATATTCTAAACGTATTTTACCGAAACAAACTTAACTTACAATATATCAATCCAATCCGACCAAGCAACTTGTATGTGTAATTTACCAACTTTAAACTCAAAATCTCCTCTTATTTACTTACATTTCTGGTAAAATTAAAAGTTTTCTTCCACTTCCACTCTTATTGTTGTTGCTGACTTCTTTCTTTTATTCCTACAAGTCTGTCCAATTATAAAGGGTCCGCCAAATAACTTTTTTTTTTTTGAAAATGCTATAAAAAAAACTACTTAATATTTTCTCAATTTTCTTTTTTTATTTGAAAGTACAATCCTTCCGGTTAATAATGGAAAATAATTTCATTCAAATGGCTGCCTCGGCTGGCCATGCAGTAGCCTACACGATCAAGCCAATTTTTAAGCACATTATCGATTGTGTGCAGATGTATTTCACAAATGGCTTCATGAATATTGTCCTTTAAAGCGTCAAGTGTCTCTGGCTTGTCGGCGTAACACTTATTTTTGACGGCACCCCATAAATAATAGTCCAACGGTGTCAAATCGCAGCTCCGAGGTGGCCAAACGACATCAGCTCTGTGGCTGATAATGCGATCTACAAAAACATGGCGCAAAACATCGAGTCTAGCTTCGGTTGTGTGGCACGTAGCGCCGTCCTGTTGAAACCAAATATTGCCAATATCCTCCTTAAATTTTTGTGAACAAAAATTCGTTCAACATGGCCCGGTAACGATCGCCATTGACTGTAACGCCACTCCTTGCCCATTTTCGAAGAAAAATGGCCCAATAATGCCTCTGGACCAAAATCCGCACCAAACAGTGATTCGTTTTGGGTGCATCGGCTTTTCAATGTATGCGTGCGGGTTTTCAGTGCCCCAAATGCGACAATTTTGCTTGTTAACATACCCGACAAGATCAAAATGAGCTTCATCTGAAAATATGATTTTTTTTTGGCAAAATCGGCATCTTCTGTAAGTCGATCGCAGGCCCACTTAGCGAAGCGAAAACGCATTGGATGGTCAGTTGGCTTCAACTCCTGAACCAATTGGACTTTGTATGGCGTCATACCAAAGTCTTAATGCAAAATTCGTCTCAATGATGTCTCCGAAATGTTCAATTGTTGAGAACGACGGTGAATTGATGTTGATGGCGCTTCACGCACACTTTCTGCCACAGCAGCAATATTCTCGGGTGTACGCACTGTTTTTGGCTTTTCACGCTTTGGTTTATCGATGAGGATACCAGGGGCCAAATTACCGAATTCGTGATTGAATGAGCTATCGTATCGAAAAATGATTTCGATATCGAAATTATGATAAAATGTACTAAATTTCTTGCTCGATATCGAATGCGGTAATTTGGCCCCAGTTTCTTTCACTTTTTTCACAAGATAACGAACATACGGAGCTGACGGTGCTTTTCTTCTTCCAAAATCTGTACGCAATTTTCGCACACATTCTCGCAATTTTTCGCAATATTTCCCAGCGTTGTTCAAGCGTATAAACAACCATATTCGTTCAGCGGAAGGATAAAACTAATTATCTGTCAAATCAGACATGAGCTAAGTGTTACCATTCACGAAATAAGCACTCATTGAAAAAAACCGTTAGATGGCGGACCCGTTATAAGTGCTTTGTAATCGAGACTCCATAAGTTCTAAAGAATTCGGTTACTTTAGTGTAAAACTAAACATTTTTGCAGCTGTCGTCCTCCTTAAGGTCTCATACCGATAGAGGAATAACACGAGTACAATTCTGAGTTTAAATAATTTCCTTTTTTACGATGACAAAACCAAGGGTGGTGGTTGTCACTGTTGTTCAATGACTGGTAATTTTCAAAAGAGTACAGAATTGGAAAACAAACAAAACAAACTAAAAATAAAAACTCCTAACCACTCACAACAAATTGTTGTATGGAGAGAGAAAAAATAGCACGTACCACAATAATTATCACATTTCGTATTTGTTTCTGAGCCGCTAAAGTAGTTAGTCGTCGTACCTCATATTATGATAAGAAATTTTTATAACTATCAAGAAGAATTCCATATAACAAGCTTCAATTGTCAGCCTGCTGGAATTTTATTTGAAGCAATTTTAATTGTTGATTAAAATGTCTGAACAGTAAATTTGGTTAATTGAATTCTTCTTAATTTGATTTAAGGTTAAAAACTAAAAATTAATCGCTTGGCTGACACCATACAGACTTAAAAAACTGCAGTCAAAATTTCAATAATGCTACTTTATGTAAGCTACTGCACTCACCTTGTATAGTTACACCATGTAATATTATCTACTGTTTAACATGTGTCTGTTTTGAAATAATTTGACTTACATAGTATGTAGTTGGTTATATACTCGTATATCAGTATCGCGACATATGACTCTCATATTTCGTATGTAAATAGTTTCGACACGTTCCAATACCGGTAGACCTTCATAAAATTAAGAAGGATCATGCTCCCCATCGGAAGACTTAGTACTATTGAACTTAGTACTTAAATCTGAGTTCAGCCTAAAAGCTGGATTCATGATCAAGACAATAAAAGATCTTAGAATGCTATAATACAGTATGCAATTCAGTATACTACCGGAGGGTGTACCTATGATTCTAAAAGAGGGTTGTTGGCGGATTATTTAATGAAGAATATGGGCTAAAATCCTCTCGGGCTACCTGTTTTTTATAGTTCTCTTCAGGTGAATATTTTTGCTGTCACAGTTGCAGCTAACTAGATTATGTATTATCTAGAATCCGACCGAAACCGGTTTTTGCAGGCCAAAGCCGAACCGAAACTATTATTCGGGCAAAAAATCGATATTCGGGCTTATCCGAAACTTTTAAAATGCACTATTATTTTCTAAAATTTACATCATTTTTGGGGACTCTAAAGAACCAACACAACACTGCGCACTCCATAAATTTTGTTTTTTAATCTTGAACGGACTAATAATTTAAGGAACAGTTTTTAACGTATTCTTAAATGTTTTACAATGAAATATATATTTTTTTCTATTAATTATATTAAAACTTGTATCACCTTCAAAATTCCATAATCTATGTTTTTCTTTTATAAAAGCTTCGGTATTCGGTCAAAATATGGCTATAAACCGAATATTAGGCCTAATCCAAAACCGAAAACGATTACTTGGTCGGAATCTAGTATTATAAAATATATGGTGATACACCTAATTCTAGATTTGATTTAACGCGATTTAAAAATGTATGTATTTTTACCAGAAAAACGTTGTTTGCACTGGTTTTGGAGAATTTTAAATTAAACACATAGTTGGCATCATTAGCATCGTTGGTCTCATGTAGAAAGGCCCTAACTCGCTATTTTTTCGAAATTTGTTTTTTTTGCGATTCCAATGCATTTAACGCAAATACACCTCCTCACAAAAATTTATTGCAATAGTGTAAAAAATAGCGCTTTTATAAGCAGTTGTACAAAAAAATTTACATATTGAATATTACAGTTTCTCTTATGTTTTTACCTTCTCCTGTAAAGTTTCAAATATGCGAGTTAGGGCCTTTCTACATGAGACCATCGATATTATAATTAATTATTATTTTAATATATATTGTTATAATCAGGTATGTGATGGAAAACGATAACGAGTGAGTTTTAGAAGTTATTTTTTCGTAATATTTCTGTATTAAAACAGTTTTATCCCACAAAATATAAAGATAATTTGCTATTAAAGAGAATCTTAAAACAAAAATTTTGAAAAATTAATTAGAAATACTTTAAAATGGACTTCAAAAACTCACTCGTTATCGTTATCGTTTTCTTATTAATCATAATTTGATCTTATAAGATTAAATTAAGATCCCACGAAATTTGTTTTCAACATGAAAGCTACAACTACTTTTTTGAAAGATGGCAAGTTAATCAACTGTACTTTTATGTTATTTTAATTCTTTCTATTAATTTTATTGAAAAATACTCATTAGTATTGAATTATCCAATATTATAGCTTAATAGACATTTTATTAATGTAATATTTTCAAAACGCCTACCTTAAAATTTTGAAATCTAATACGATGGCCAAAAACTGAATATTTTGGTTACGCTTTAGCAAATGCACTTTAAAATTGCATCCTAGAGTTATTGTTTTTCGGTGGCTGAAAGTTCAAAATGGAAAAGGGTGTATTCTGGTATAAATGATTTGTAACTTTTTTTGTTTTGTTGTTTTAATACGTTTTTTTGACATGAAACCAATTTAAAAGTTTTCAAACACAACATACATATTATTTTATTCTTTTTTGGTTTTTGCTTTTCGTGTGTTTCTGATTATTTCTATGATTCGTAAAACTCTACTTCACCTCTTATGTTTTTGGGAAGAGGCTGTGTCGTACGTAGTAACCAAAAAACAACCAGCATCATAATCAGGCGATTGTAGTCTGCAAGAGCATGTTACCAGCCAGCCATCCATTCAGCCAGCCTGCCAACCAGCCAGACAGTATTGTTTTAAAGTGGTAGTTTATGAAGTTTAACCTTGTTTGATTTCAGTTTTTTTTCCAGAAAGTAAAATTTGTTTCTATGGTTTTATATTACTATAGCCAAAGTAGCATCCCTTAAATTTTAATACGAATTCTTTATTCCTGCTACTTGCAATATTTCGAATTTAGAAAAAGATTTATTTTTTGTTTGTTGCAGCATTTCCATAAAACTAGGGTGACTTTTTATGTTTTTTTGCTAATTTTTCTCTGGCTTTACAAAAAAAAAAAAAACAACGTTGAATATTGTGCAAAAAATAAAACAATCTGACTAGTTTTTGATTTTTTGTGGGGAAAATAAAGCTAGATTTACACGATTGAAATTTTCTTCAAAATTGCTCTTCAAAATGCTTCAAACTCGTGTAAACAGCAAAATTTTTTCAAAATTTATTTATTTAATAGTTATTATTAGTTATTAAATAAATAAATTTTGAAAAAATCTTGCTGTTTACACGAGTTTGAAGCATTTTGAAGAGCAATTTTGAAGAAAATTTCAATCGTGTAAATCTAGCTTAATGCATTTTTTCCAAACAATTACAGCCAAAACAGCAGTATCTACCATCTCATATTGTTTGAGGTAATTTTATTATTGTATCTGAACAAAAAAAAAAACAACCACGGTTTTGATCGAAGGTAAATGCACTTTAAGCAAATCTATCTCAAAATAACAATAACAGAATCATCATGTTTTAAGAGAGCGAGATGAGAGCCAGAATTCGAGCAATTTATAGCAGTGTTGCCATTTTGACGCTTTTCGGGTCTCGTTACCCTTTTATTTTTTTAAAATACCCTTTTTTAAAAAAGGATATTTTTTGAAGCTTTTTCTATTTTTTTGGTGCAGTTTTGGAAGAAGTCCAAAAAGTAAATCTAGCTTTCGAGTCAGTCGAGTTTGTATTACCTGATTAAAAGTATTGCAAACTTTGATTATCTAGAAGGTAATTTATATGAAAGCGTTAACGAATTTTGTTATCTTGGCTATCATTTCGAAAAGTCTTGCAGAGATTATAAAACAATTGAACAATTTAATAGAATTTACAAAATATCACGTACTCGAACTAAGACGTAGACTTCCTACAAATTTGATATTGCTTCAAAAATATCGTTATTTAGTGTTGACAATATTTTTAAAAATAGCGAAGCGGATATTATTGATTTCATACAAAACTTCATTGATGATTCGTCTCTAATAAATGAAATAGAAATTTCCCTAAAGAATCTAACGTTGCAAAAATGGAAAAATATTGAAATAACTGATGAATTTTGGATTGAAGTCTACAATTTTAAAAATTATTTGGGTGAAAATCCTTTTCATGAACTAGCTGACTTTGGTATTCGTATACTTTATTTTCCTTACTCAAATGCCGAAGTCGAAAGAACGTTTAGTTTAATGAATTTTTTTAAACCAAAGATCAGAAACCGACTTTCTCTAAACTCAGCCAAAGTTTGTTGTTGCAATTACAAATTACCTTCAAGTGTTTACTTAAAAAATAATTCAAATCAAACTTATAAAAGGTCTAAATATTTCATTAAATTTGTTTTGTGGCCCGGTGATGATGATTATGAAACAGATGTATTTGAAAATTAAATGGTTTTTCTATAAAACTTTATATAATGTTTTTTATGAATTGTTATTTTATTTTAATTTTTTGTTTACTCCTAGTAACTGAATTGATAATAAAATTAATTATTTATTTAAAAATTTTTACATGCTTTTTGATATTCTAAGTTTCTTGTTTTTTACCCTTTGTGTTATTGCCAATTTTAATCTTTTTTCTTTTGTGTTATTTGCAAAGCAAAACAACACGATACCAAAATTTTTGTTAAATTTTTTTTGGCGCTTTTTTACCCTTTTTTGTAATTTTTTACCCTTTTTACCCGTTTTTACTATACACTTGACGCTTTTCTTTATTTCTAAAATGGCAACACTGATTTATAGGTATGTAAGAGAGTTCATGCATAAATGTAAACCAATATTTCCTTAATTAAACATATTTCATAACACAGTGCAACACTGATTCTTGAATTGACTCTGGTTCTCGGGAAAAATTACTATTTACCTCAAATAATACACATTACTGATTTACTCCTGCGATTATCAATTACACCAAAAACCTCAACCAATCAAAACCAAAAATCTAAAAGTCTACTTATTGGCCCACGGTCAAACTACAATGATATTTTTTACCAGCCAATATTGCTATGGGGAAGAGTCTGCTCTTCCAAAACTCGAGAAGACTAAATATGTACTCCTGTTTCAACTATATGGCAAAACTTTTAGAGCATCTTCTTTTAAGGTAAATGCTATCATTTGAAAGTTTTTCCAATTTAGTTAAAAAAAAAATAATTTTCTTTTATCTGCTTTATAAGTTTTGACAAACAAATGTCATGCTAAATTTGACTAATAAATCTCTTGCCGTAGAATCAGTACTGCGGTGCTACAAATACTACAATTCGTGTTAATTTTTGAAAATACATATATTCAAAAATAAACTAAAAATTTAATTTTAACTAAAAATTATTAAACGATATTTTACTTTTCAAATATGTAGTTGACAGCACTGACCAGCAGGATCAATCTAGTAGGTGAGACAAAAACCTCCCCTATTTATTATATTACTCAATAGATCTCTCTCAACTTTTCCACAAACAAACAACAGAAGAGTGTTTTTATATTTAAAACATTAACAGACATACCTAAATACCGACGGAAAGCGTTTTTAAATGTCAAAATTTCTCATGCTCATACATTTTGTATGGTGCATACCGAAACAACGCGGCGGCAACGCTTTGCTATTGGAAAATCCGATTTTGACAAGGCGTTTCACAGTGAAATTAGTTGAAAAAACAAAACAAAAAAAAAGAGAAATAAAACAACAATGTCCAGCTGTTACAATAAACAGGGTCGTTTTATTTATTTGTTTGATAACCCAGTTTTTAACGTTTTGACATATCGTTGCCGCTTTTGTTTAGGGATGGGGTATCAACGCTAATGCTCAGCGTAAAAATACGTTCCGCTTTCCGTCGGTATTTAGGTATGACTGTTAGAAATTGAATACAAGTATTTACAGAATGGAGAGAACAGAAATGTATGCATTTCAATGCAATACAACAAAACTGCACCACCACCATTGTTGTTGTCAAACTTTCAGTACATTTATTTGCGTGTGTGTGTGTGTGTTTATCTGTTTATGTCTCTGTTTAAGGGATTTTTACGATAGTGAACAATTGCCATATGAACATACGCAACATTTACTAAACGTACGCTGCAGGAAGTAGTGCTACACAAACAAAACAAATTTAATTTGTTATTTAAGAAACAAATTTTTAAAGAAGATAAATAAAATTACACAAATAACATTTCAATAAAATTTAAAAAAAAAAAATAAATTGGAAAATAATAAAAAAAAGTGAATATGAAACCAGGATTTATACAAGAAAAGAAAAACGCCTATGTGGATTAAAAACATCGTCGTTCAGCAGACAGACACACAACAGAAATGCAACAAATATGTGGCTTTATAAATTAATAAATTCCTAAAAGAAATAAAAATTACAAGAAAAGAATTTTCTTCTGAAAATGTTTTCGTTAAGAAAGAGAAAAATTCGAAATTTGTTTATTTGAAAGTTTTTTGTGTTTTACTAAATAATTTGTTATTTGAAATTTATGTTTCGTCACTCGTCAATCGTTTTTTGTTAAATTTGTTATTAAAACGAAATATTTTTTTTTACAAAAAAAATATGCCATATTTTTTTATTTGTTAAATTTATTGTTTGTTTAAAAAAACAACAAAATAATTGCTATTGCAAAAATTAACCACCAAAAAAGCCAAAAGTTTTTACGCTTATTTTTTTATTAATATTTTATTATTGTTAAGTATAAATTACTATAAAATCTACCTATAAAATAAACAAAACCAACAAGCAAATAAAATAATACTCAAACAAAACCACCCACCTACCACTGGAAACACCACAAGGAAATTAAACCAACTTGAACTATGTATATATTTTTTTAAATAAAACAAAATGTAAGTATTTTAACAAAAATGTTGAGGGTAAAAATGTAAAAAGAAATTATGTATGTTTAAAACATCGAAACATTTTTCTAAATTAGTGCTGTTTGTTGAAATTTTTAATGTCTTTCATCCAGCCTTCCATTTTCCTACATACATTGCCGTTTCTTATATACATATTTTTTGTAATTGTCTCGTAATCCCCCTTTTTAAAGTGCATTTTATTAAAATTTTGTTATTGTTTTTTTACTCGTATTTATCTGTGCACAATATTTTAAGTTGCCCTTTTTTCTCTCTGTATATCCACTTTTGTATTTCGTGGTTAGCTCTATTCATTATTTTTTTTTAAATTCTCTTTTATGTGTTTTTTTTCTTCATACATTTCCATTCAGTTCGCTTAGTTTGTTTTTATTCATTTTGTATTATTTCTTAATGTCTACTACTTCTACTTTGATTGTTGTTGTTTTTGGTATTTCATGTTCTTCTATCTGAAAGTGTTTGTTTATATTTCAGTGTCAATGTTTTAACAGAGTTGCCAATACGCTTAACATTAATACGCTGTCATTAATTTTACTGTGAATGATTCAAATGAAAATTATACGAAATTCATTGGAAGTTTTAAATTTTGGCTTTATATAGATTTTGAAAATTCAAATACATTTAACGTATTGGGGCCTTAGATTATATCGCACTTTTAGTAGTTCGGCTAGATTAAAAAATAACTTGCAGGCAAATTAATTTAATTTTTAAACAAATGTTTTGAAGGTCACGTGTTGGAGAGTGGTTCGTTCATCGAAAATAAATCATTCTTTTCGTAATTTTACAGGCTTTTCTATTTAATTCCAAAACATTAACCTCAGAATTTATTTTTTATGTTCGGAAGTAGCAATTATAGGGTGCCAAAAGAATTAGTGGATAACGACAAATAAATAATATATATATACATATGTATGTATATATTATATACATATATATATATATCGTCACCTAAAATGCAAAAGGCCGTAACGAACATTTTTATTTTTTTACAGGAGAAGCAAAAAACATCATAAAACAAAAACTTCTTAAAATTTAATACCCAAATTTTATAATCAAGCTTAAAAAACAAAGATGGATTTATATATGAAAAAAAAAATTATGGGAAAATAGTAGTTTTTAAGTAATTTAGTTACGGCCTTTTGTACTCGTTTTTTCTGAAACCAAAAGGCCGTAACTACAATACAAAAATTTATGCTTAAAATAAAGCAAATGGTGAAGATAAAAATGCTGGTTTTAGTCAACTCTTGTATTTTTTTAACTATTTATTGACTGTATCTTTAAAACAAAATGCAAATTTCAATAAAAATTATTCAAAAAGATTCAACAAAAAGTAATTATTATAATTTGAGAAAATTAATTAAATTAAGTTGATACAACAAAATAAAATAGAAATTCATTACATAAAAAGAAAAACAGAACTTCACTAGACATTATAAATAAAAATATGTTTAAGGTGAAAATGGAATGTTATCATAAAAGATGTGACAGTCCGCAGGAAGTAAACATTTAAGTGCCTGAAGGTGTTTCCATTTCTTTTTGGATATTTTTATTCTTTCGGTATGTAGCTGTGAAGGTTCGACATCTTCAAAATTTTGTTGTATTGTTTTCCTTTCATTCGGTTTATTTTATTTTCAGATCTTTTATTAATTTTTTCAACTTTTTCATTGGAATCATTTTCACTATTAGTATTTTTTTTTTTTTTTTTTTTTTTTTTTTTTTTTTTTATTTAGGCACAAATATTCACAACCTTCGTGTTACTGTTTTACAAAAATTTAAACTAAGAAAACAATAACGCATATTTAAGGAAAAATCAAAGGCAACTTTGTTTTTATTTTTTGAATTAAAGTGTAGTTACGGCTTTTTGGTTAATGAAATTATTGATGTTGCAGTTACGGCCTTCTGTTTTTCGTTAATAAAATCGTTATGCTTTGACAAATGCGTGTAAAATTTTGTTGGTAGGTGTATTTTGGTTTGCTACATCATAATCAATAAAAAAGTAAATTTTGAATTTTTTGTTAGTTACGGTCTTTTGCATTTTAGGTACGATATATGTATTCCCAATTGACCTGATCGTCCTAGTTTGTTATAATTTCATGTTGCAATGTGTTAGATTTTTACAATAAATATCACTCTTGTGTTTCTTGAGTAATCAACATTTATTGGGTATGGACCCATACGTTTATTACATATGACCCATAAGTCAACCACTTCACAAATTAAATTGAAGAATCATATCATCGATACAATGAGCACAACAGCCGCCTTTGGAGATTCGATGTTTTTCCAAAATACTTGTTAATAATTTTATTCTATTTTCTTCGATCTTTTGTATGATATTTTTTATTCAGGTATGTGATGGAAAACGATAACGAGTATTAAAACAGTTTTATCCCACAAAATATAAAGATAATTTGCTATTAAAGAGAATCTTAGAGCAAAAATTTTAAAAATTTAATTAGAAATACTTTAAAATGGACTTCAAAAACTCACTCGTTATCGTTATCGTTTTCCATCACATACCTGATTAAATAATTCTCAAGCTTGAGGTCACTTTTTGTTTATTATAAAAGATTTTTTATTTTTATATATGTATACTAATTTATTCGATATTTCGATTTCCTTTGGAAATCTTCTTCAGGAGTTATTTTAACATTATAACAAATTTTCTATGTGTAAAAAAATATTTTGATATACATAAGTTTGAAAGGGGTTGACAAAATTGAAAAATATGTTTTACAGAAAAATAATTTTAAATTTTCGATAATAACATTGAACAGTAAATAATTTTAACAGAAAGATAGTAATATTTTGAATAATAACATTTTGGAATGATAACATTTTTTAAATACATAGGCGCATATTCAGAAATGATAACTAAGTTTAAACTTTTTTAAGTACCAACTTAAGTCATTCTTAGTTGATTACTTTCAGCACGAAAAGTTGCAACTTAATTATGGGTAAAGCTGTAACTAAATGTCAACTAACAAATACATTTAAAGAACAGCTGATTGATTTTATTTCTTGTCGTCGATGATGTTAACATATTTGGCCACCAATTCTTTTTTTCGTCTGGCGACCAATTTGAGTCTTTAAAATACACAAAGCAATAAATACATATTTTTTTCTAACAAAAATAATAAACTTACCTTATTTTATTTGCTAATTGCGTCCATCGTGACAAAAAAAAAATTACAAAAAAAAAAGAAAACAAACAAGAGATGTGTTTTTCGTCAACAAAAATCTACTAAATGCAGTGTTGCATTTCTTTTAACAGCTGAAAGCAGTTGCTAAGTTAGTTATGATTTGTGAATAAGGTCTTTAACTATTTGTGAACTATTTTTTAGTTTCTGTTTAATAAGTTTCGACTTTAGTTACGATTTCTGAATATGCGCCATAATATTTATATTTTTGTTCAATAGGTGTCTATAATTTTGAGCTAAGTTTCTGTGTCTTTTTTAAAATGTATTCTTTTTTCCGATGGTACATTATTGATATGTAACATTTCTAACATGTATCTTTTTGATTTTGTATGATTTTCTGTGTTCAATATTAGATGTGTTATTAAAATCTGGATAGTGGTTAAAATCTCTACAATGGGTTGATAAAGCTGTTTTTTGTGTTAAATTATAATTTCTATATTTCTGGTCATGTCTATGTCCTGCTAATCTAGTTTTAAGTTTTGTCCCTGTTGTTCCTATATATATTTTGTTACATTGCTCGTTACTATTATTACCACAAGGAATTTTATATACTAAATTTGACTGTCTTTTCTAATCTATCTTTAGTTTTTGTGAATAATCTGCCTACGTTATTATTCACCTTATGTGCCATTTTGTATGTTGTTTTGTTATATATGTTTAAATGTTCTATTCTTTCTGAAAATCCAGGTATATATGATATTGACTTATAAATTTTTGGTTCTGAAATTTCATTATTAATATAGGATTTCCTTGTATTAAATTGTTTTATTAATCTGCAAATGAGTTCATTAGGAAAACTATTATCTTTTAATATATTTCTAATTATTTCTTTATTTTTCCTATGAAATCTAGTGGCATTGTTAATATTCCATCTATAGGATTTTTAGCAGTGTTTGTAATAATTCTTTTTGTGTGTTTTGAGAAATAATTTAAAATTCTTCCTGATGAAGTTGGTTTTTTATACCAATCAAATACTAAATTGTTTCCCCTTCTTGTAACTAACATGTCTAAATATGAAATTGAAGAATTTAATTCTTTTTCAATAGTAAATTTTATATTCTGATCAAATGAGTTGAATGTTGATAATAAAATATCGATTTTATTATCTTCAATTGTACAAAATAAGTCATCTACATATTTTTTTAGTATTTTTGGTTTTATTGATAATTGTTCAATATATGTATCTAATAATTTTTCCATTACAATATCTGCTATTATTGGAGATGCTGTTGAACCCATTGGAAGTCCCTTTTCTTGTGTATATATTTTACCATCATATTGCAAATACCTATTGTCAACTATACAGAATTTTATGATTCGTAAGAATAAATTTTTATTGATATTCGGAAATTTTGTTCCAATTTTCTTCTATAATTTTTATTGCTAGGTCAACTGGAATACTTGGGAATAATGAAACAACATGAAGTGATATTAATTTTTCATTATTTTTGATTGAAATATTTTTTAATTTATCTTTAAATTGTATTGAATTATTAACATTATATTTTGAATTTTCTGTTAAATTTTTAAGGATTTTAACAATATATTTACATAGATTATGTGACGGTGAATTTATTGATGAACAAATTGGTCTTAATGGAAATTTTTCTCAAAACACCCAAAAAGAAAAGAAAACAAAATACTTGTTTAAATATTTGATATATCTAATATTCTTAAATTAAAATATATGTACACAAATAAATTTTTAAACAAAATAAATTAAATAAAACCACCCTGCCACAAAAATACTGCAACTCTATGACTGTGACTAAACTCTTAAATAAAATAGTTGCTATATGCAAACATATGGGGTCATGTTATTGTAACCCCTAATTATCAGTAAAAAAAACAAGTATTCATATTAAACAGAAAACAATATACATACAACATCTAATACAAATTTAATTAGACAACATTCTCTAAAGCAACCATTCAAAATGAGATATTAACGCACGACTAGATATTTCAATTTTAATTATCTAGGTGTAGTGTTAAAAAAGAAGTACATTGATGAGAAATCTGCCTTTAATGCATACAAAGGATTTGTCTTTAAATCTAAAAGTCCCTAAAGGCAATTAGTAAATGTAAATTTATAAACAAAAAAAGGGTTAAAAGTATATTTTTTTTTTTAATTATTCCTATGTATTGAAACTGTGACAATTGAATATATTATACAATACAAAAATAAATATGTTCATACAACTCCTTTATTTAAGACAAACAGTAACAACAATTTCGGTGAACATATGACGAAACAAATTTGTTGTAAAGTACTAATACTTTTTTGGTGTATGAGCTTTATTTAAAAGTATACAGGCCCCTGATCACCCCTATTTTTTATGTGAATTTATTTTAATACACTTTTTTTAAGTGACAGACAGCGTGAGTAAAATATTTTGTTGCTTTATTATATATTTAAAGTGTTATTGATACATTTTTGATTTAAATGTTTCCCCTACTTTTGTTTGGGGGTAAGAATTATGACTGTAATTTTTTGTTTAAGAAGAAAACTTCTCACGTTTTTTTTTTATTTTTTTTTTTTTTTGATGTTTAAGTATCATGTATATTTTTTAAAGAAAATTCTTTAGACTTATGTTTCTGTTTACTTTTAATTACTCTTGTTTCTTGGACTCATTTTTTGTAAAAGAATACATATTTTTCAATATAAAGATACAAATTTAATTAAAACAAATGTGTGTACATAATTGATTTTTATACAGAACTGCACACTTCCTAGTGCAAAAAATAAAATAAAAAAAGCAATTCGAATTCATTTAAATCAGTGATAAATTGCTTTTATTGTAATGGTCTGTGGTAAACAACATTTGTTGTTTTTCCATTTTCGGTGTAAATATACAAAATCGATGGTTTACCAATGCGCTAACAGGCTACATACAATTGTCTATGTGAGAAACTGGATACTCTAAAGTCCCTCCACATATTCCTAAGGATTGGCCTGCGCCTTATTAATGGTAACCGCAAACGCAAGGCGAATAGGAAACTGAAGTCGTTTAAATTCAAATGGCATATCAGACGGAATCATTGGGATGCGTGGAATGAATATATCTTCGCCTTTGAATATTCCAGTTGAAATAGTAGCTTCAATTCAACCTTTTAATAGCAAGTCTTATACCATTACACAAACGAGGTTGATTGATATTGCGAAACATAATAATAGTGGATCCAACTTCCAATTGGAGATTATTCGGAGGCAATCCTGGTAAGTCCAACGAATTCAAAAATTCTGTTGGATAAATCACAATATCTTCTTCATTGGTAGCAGTATCCACAGACTTGTACAACACCAATTCGCTAGGAATTTTTGATTGTATAGCCATGTTTAATTCAGTAACATCTTTGTTTTTTGCCGCTAAAATTGCTCTGTCACTCAACCATGCATGGCATTCAATCAATTCCTCTTTTAACTGTTGCTGTACCGGCAGTGGTCGATTTAGGAATGACAGGTAATGTTTGCCTAAAATCGCCTGACTATAAAATCAACGCACCACCAAACAACTCTGAATTATCTCGGAGATCGTTCATTGTTCTTTCGAAAGCTTCAACAGATTTCTTATTCGCCATAGTGCATTCATTCCAAATAATGATACCGCAACGTTTCAATAATTTTGCCGTTCTAGCTGTCCGACCACCATCTAACAAAGTGGCTGCAATGCCAGAAGACGCCAATTCCAATGCATTTTTATTTTGGGAACGTATCGTTGCCAACATCAATGAAATTAAGAAAGTTTTTCCGGTGCCTCCTGGTGCATCCAAAAAATAAAATTCACCGGCTTCACTATTAGCATGAACCAATACACATACAGAAACCGTTTATACATAAACACCTTGGTATTGACGTCGCCTTTCATATAAAATTTGCAGAAACAAAATTGGTTCACGCATTCCAGAGAACATCAATTACTAACACAATGCAACTTATTTAGATTATGATAATTCATAACATACAGCTACGTACAACTAATTAAGGACACGATACTAATATGTTAGCTTGAAGCAAATAATACGATAAAGGTTTTATGATATTCTCGAAGTTTGGTCAATTTAACTCTTACTACGAACATATTGACATATTGTGTCAAATCAATTATTATTTATGAATTTGTGAGTCATATTTTTAAATAAGATTGATTGATTGCATATAATTATGGACATACTACAAATTTTACATAAAAAAGTATTTATTTAAAAATAAATCAATATTTTGTTGCAAACCCATTGCTTGACATCTCCGAGGCAGTGAGGTCACCAAATTTTTACATACAAAGACATCATTAAAATTGCTTATTATTACTGAGCTTACTTTGGTTTTTACAATTCGAAATAAGGCCTCAATTGGTTTGAGAACAGGACTGCATGAACGCTAGTCAAGGACATTAAACGAATTGTTAACAAACAAACCATTGCCTGACGTGATGAGCCTATGCTTCGGATCGTTATCTTTTTGTAATATTGATGATACTGCCATGTTCTCATCAGCATACGGCATCATTGTATCGCTTATAATTCTTGCATACTGAAACTTATCCATACTTCCCTCAATTTTGTGCAGCGGCCCAACACTACGTGACGACATAGCACCCTTAAGCATTATAGATCTAAAATTCTTTCAGTTTTGGCCGGCGTCAATATTTGTTCCATTTGGAGAGACTATTCATTTTTGCTCCGTCCGTCTTTTCCATTCTACATCAGTCCAATGGAGATGCTTTTTTGCGAATTCGGGTCTCTTCTTTCAGTTACAGTCAGACAAAAATCGCTTCTTTTTCGAAATTCTTCCAAACAGTCCAACTTTTAGCAATCGATGTTTTACTGTATCTACAGACAGTTTTGCCTCATTTTGGATAAAGACTGTAATCCAAATCTCAATTGCTGATTTATGCGTGAAAAATGCTTGAAAAATTATTGTTTTTGAAACATTTAAGGCTGTTGTGATTTCCCGATAAGTGTTTCCATCCCGATGCATTTGTACAATAATCTTTCGAATGCTGACATCACAGGATTTGCTTTTACCCATATTAAGCAAGTATTAAGAACTTTTCATACACATACTGAAAAACATTCTGTCTAATCATAATTAATTAAATCTAACTTGTAAAAACTACCTGAATATGAAAATGTTAATAAAAACTGTTCTTAATTTAATGCACGTTTAATTTATTTCACAAATTATAAAAATTTTTGCGGTTTATTTAATAAATATTACCTTCAATATAACGATTTAAATATTAAATGCTACTTTCCTTAATTAGTTGCACGCTGCTGTATATATCGATTTATATGTTACATTTACAAAATATACTTTTTAAAATTTGTATAAATTTTTTTCGACATAAATATCTTATTATCTTTCAAAATTATGAAGCAGATGAAAAAATCCAAATCATACAAATATTTCTTTTATTATCAGTGATTTAATTTTTTTTTAATAATATTGATAATTTTGTAATTATTTTAATGATTGAATATCAATTTTAATTTATAAATTCTTTTTTTGCAATATTATATTCCTGTACGCATTTACAGTGCTTTTATATTTGAACCAACATTGGCAACTCTAAAAATATGTGCTTAAAGTTTGATTAACTTGTCAAAATGCTCTTGTTTTTCTGTGTACATTAAAATGTTGCCGGTAAACACGCACACACTTGTATAAACATAAAATGCCACCCTGTGTCAAACTGTTAAAATATAAACAAAACATAAACAATTCCTACAATAGCAACAACATAAACACAAATGAATATTTACAAAACGTCACTTCCGTTTTTTGTTTTTGCAGACTCTGTTACTGTTCATAACCACCACCATCAATCGCTACATGCACAGTCATTACAGAAACGGCACTCACTCATTTTTATTTTAACATTATACATCCATACATACATATGTACATATATGTATGTACGTAAGTTAGTACTCTGCAAAGCTTTTGCTCGTGGGTATAATTTTTTGCTTTTGTTTTATTTTGCGTGTGCTTTTTAACACTACTACCCTAACAATTACTGTCTGCAGTCCACAAGTCCATCATGACAAGCAGTTGTGTATTGCATATACATATGTATTTTAGCTAGAATCTGCTAAATACAAAATGAGTGAGTGCTTTTTTTGTTTCTGGAAATTCAGTTTCCTGTGTTTGTTTAAAGCAAACGAGAAAGACAAAATAAATTTGCTTTTGCAAGACCAATAAATAAACTTTTTCTATTTGTGGTTTTTACTTTGGAAAAAAAAGTCCAGAAAACTCCATGCTGTTTTTTTTTATAATTTTCAAGTAATTTGCATGTTTGTCCAGTTCTTTAAAGAAAAACTTGTTTAAAAGTGTGTATGTTGCCTTCAAGAAATAAAAACAAAATCCAAATTTTGAAGGTTTTTTATTGATAGTTCTCATTACAATATTGTATTAAAATACACATATTACTAACAAAAAAATAAATGTTTAACATTCTTTGTAATTGTAATCAATTTAAAGCAATTTTTGTAAACATTTTGTTAGGAATTTTTAGTTATAAAATATTCTAGAGTTGTTTTTGCTGTTTTTATTTATTTTTTGCCCAACAAAAACAATACAAAAAGGCGCCAGTGGTTATTTGTGATTATAATTTGCCACCAACATAAAAAAGTTGAAAAAAACGCATACATTTCTTTGAATTTAATAGTATTTACGATTAGCTTGTATAGCTGGTTGATGGTTGGAAAAGAAACCACAATAAATTTTATAGAATTTGTGATTAAAACATGATTTTTTAACCTATGAACAAATGTGGGAAAATTGTTAATTTTTAATTAATAAAAATTTAAGTTTTACTTTATTATATCACAGCTACTATTATAAATTTGCAAATTTGTAAATTAGCAAAAAAAAAAAAAAAAACCAAGTACTACCTATTAGTTTAATAAAAAAAATAACAAATTTGAAACAAATACCACATTTTCTACAATATTTGTTGATTTTGTTGCAAAAATTTAGCTGCAAAGCTTACATGTGCTTTGATAATAATACATATGTATTTAGAGAGATTTGTTTTTTTCTCTCTTAGTACCAAAACGCAAGAAAGAGCAACAGTGGTGCCAACTTAGCCTTTTTCGGGCTAGATTTAGCCCGATTTTAGTCACTCAAAACGCGAAAAAAGAAAATTGTCCCTAAACTAAAAAACGCGTAAATCTAGCATGTTTTACAATTATCTTTTAGCCCGTTATTACTTTTTACTCGATATGGCTACATTTTAGTTTTTTCGTACTTTTTCTTGCTTTAATCTAATAATATAGAAATAATGTTATTGGCAATAACATTGAAAATCATCATTATTAACAAAAATACAGGCTTGTAAGTGCGCAAAAGTACAAAAACCGGCTTTTTAACCGTAAATCCGGATTTTGGAGGTGTCCGGCATATTTCACTATTGGAATCTTGTTACTCGACAATCCCTACAAGAAAAATAATATCCGGTCCCAGGTTTTTTGGACTGTCGCACCGTGATATGTATCTCATGGTAGTAATTTTTTTCTAATAAATTATTTTATAAAAATGTGTTTGTTGTATTGATTTTTAAAAGAAACATTTTCGCACTTTATCGAAAATTTTACCAGGATGTGGCTTTAAACGAATTTTTTTCAATTTAGCCCTTTTTAGGCTTTTTTTCAAAAATTTTTACGCGTTTTGAGTCTCAAAAGTTGGCAGCTCTGCTTTTTATAGTCGCCTTTAGAGAATTCCACATTGTACAGTGGAGAACTTAGGCAAATTCGAGCGAATTTATTTTGTTTGTACATACATATGTAGTTTGAAATTTTCAATATAGAGGGTATGTCAAACTCCCTCCATATTATATATATATTCTCTCTAATTCTGCATATTATATTATAAAATATTTTAATGCTTTATTTGTACAAAAAGGTTACACTTCAGAATAACTTATGTTTTTCATCATGAACACTAATCTGCAGATTAAGGTGCGTGTAATTCTGTAAATTGCATTTGGTATTTTATTTATAGATAACATTTCATAATTCATATTTAAGTTCATTGAATTTTTAATATAATAAAGAAATTAATAAATTCTTTTTAAAAAACTGCATAAAACCAAACCATGTTTTTATAATTTTGTGAAATTTCTACTACTTGAATCAAATCTGTGGACTTCATTGAGATTATTTCTTATATATGTCAATATATGTACATATGTATATATTGCTAGGAACACAACTGGGACGAACGACAAATTTCGCCTAACAAGACGAATTACAATTCGGTGTGTAAATTCGTCGTATGAAGCACAATAACCACGAATTTAATACAGTTGTTATCAGCGCTGCCAGAAGTAAGATTTTACTTATTTTTTAAGATTTTTTAACCGAAAAAAGATTTTAAGATTTTTTCCCCAAAAAAAGATTTTTTGTTTTGTCTAGACTAAGGTTAGGTTCAATTAAAAAAATCTTCTTTTTTCCCATTTGAAAAATTTTAAACTAATTGTTCTCAAAAAATGTACAACTTAGTATAAGAAAATGAATTTTTGTTGTTATTTTTTTGGTTAGTGCTAAACCCGGTGTGCTTCGCTACCCCCCCCCCCCCCCTCGTTATAAAAAAATAAAACGTATTTATATATTTACAAAAATTTATTTGTTTGATTTTAATTTATTTATTGCAATGCTTTATGATACACAATATTTTTAGTTTGCCCATCAGGAGCATACACATATAAATTGGTGGGTTTTCCTACACGGGATGTTAACAGTCATCGCAAACGCTAAACGAACAGGAAACTGCAATTGCTTAAAATCGAATGGTAAATCAGTTGGTAGCTTGGAATGCGTGGCAAAAGTACATCTGTACCTTTATATTTTCCTGTTATAATAGTCGCTTTTATTAAATTATTTCTCAGTTTTTTTTTACTGCAAGTCGAGTGCCATTGAAAGGCGTGGTGATCGATATTACGCAATAAAGTAATTGGCACTCCAATTTTAAGTTGTAGCACATGTGGTGGAAAGCCTGGCACATCGAGTGAATTAAAGAACTCAACAGGATAATTAACGACCTTATGGCTTGTTTGATTCATTTGACGCATTTCAAAGTGATATCCATATTCTCCATATGGAAAAATAATAGGATACCGAAGCGCGTCATATGAGCGATGCATTTCAGTGGGCGTGGTCATGCCCCTTTGTCCACTTACATAGTCAGGAATTTACAATTTCGTAAAAATATCCAATTGTGAAAATTTAATGACGATCGGTCCAGTAGTTAAGACTATATTACGATTTTCAGTTTGCCTAAAAAGGGCGTGGTCCCACCCACTTTTCTCCTGGTACGTATTCCTAATTATGCCAATACCATATACGTCAAAAAATTTCCAAAATATGGCGATTTAAATTTTTAGGTTATATGGACGGTGCCACTCCCGTTTGCCCAATCAAAACAGTATATATGTAGCTTCCAGAGTCGCAGTAACATGCTGTCAAAATTTCAGGAAGATCAGTCTAAGGGTTTAGCCTCCTATTAAGCACAAACATACAGACAGACATTCATTTTTATATATTATTAAAGTAGGCGTGGTCATACCAACTGAGAAATCTTCCCGGACTCATGCACAATTACTTTGCCGAAGATCATCACATGACCAAAATATGAAGTAAATCTGTAAAAACTCATACAGAAGCAATTAATCAATTAAAAAAGTGTGCGTTAGAGTAGGCGTGGTCGTACCAACACAGTAAGCACCGCCGCCACACGCCGATTAACACATAACATAGGGTTATCGCGTTATTTTATTGAGTTACGGTGCAAAAACACAAAAAACTAAATATTGCGTCATCTGTCGGACGAACGTAAAACTACACAGAAACACTACTCACGGCCCATAGAGCATGCATATAAAATTTGGTCAAAATCGGTCCAGTAGTTTTTGAGTTTAGCGATCACGAACATACACGTAATTTTTATATACATACATATATAGAGATAATAAAAAAACTACTTATTTCCAAAAATAAGATTTTTTCCTCTAAAATAAGACTTTTTTTTGGCGAAATTAAGATTTTTTGCTGAAAATTTCTGGCAGCCCTGGTTGTTATAATTGACAGCTATGTATGTACCCTGCCAGCAATTGGAAGTTTCTTTCATCGTCCATCGTCAAAGGCGTTACGTCTTACTCACTTCCAGACGTTAATTGGAAGAGAACAATAACAATTTACATTGCAGTCGTCTTTTAGTCATCCAGACGATGTTGGGAAGATTGTTGTTTACAACACCAGCCGAAAATGACATGTCCCGTTATAAATGAAATGAAAAGAATGCAAAAAAGAAGTTTTCGACATCATAGAAATTAGTTTTATTTTGTCATTTGCTCTGGTCGGTCAGTGGTAAAGTGTGGTTTCGATTTGTTATTGTTATTGTTGTAGTTTTTACATATTTGTTATCCCATAATCAATATGAGTGAGTGTATTATCTGTAAAGGCAAACAAAAATCAAAAGCAAAAGAGAGGCGAAGAAAATAACTTCTGGAAGTTACGCTGAAGTGACTTCTTGAAGTTACGCTGAAGTGACTTCTGGAAGTTACTTCCGGGGGGTACAACTTCTCAATACGGAAGACACTTCTACGATCAGAAAATGGTATCGCAGAAGATCAGTTTCAACTTCTTAGCGTCACTTCTGAGTCACTTCCGCAATAGAAAATGTTGGCAGGGTATGTACATATGTATGTATGCACATATGTATGTGTGTAAAACTTTTTCAATTCATTCTTACCGGATTGTTATACATTAATATAAGTATTATTTTTTTTAAACATTTCAATTATAATTTCACTTATGTACATATATCCATTTTTTCTCAGTTCTTAAATAATTTTTAATAATTTAAGGTTTATGTTTTCGTATATCAGCTGATGGATAGTGTGACCATATTTAAAATTATATTTATAAATATATAAAATTCAAATAATAAACTATTTTGAATATACATATATTTTAAATTAAATAAAGTGAAAAATAAAACAACAATCAAAGTAAAAATTAACATTAACATTTGGAGCACATTTTTTAAAACATTAAAAACTAAAACGAAACATGGTCATCACGTATTGTTTGTTCGTTGTTCGCCGGCGTAAAAAATCGAAATAGACTCTATTTGAGAGTTCGCTGCATATTTTCGTATACATATACAAATGTGTTTTATTTTTAGAGACAAATATTTGCAACCATAAATTCGTCGTTCATCCCAGTTCTGTTCCTGGCATATGAACAATACCTAAAGGGCTTGTTATTACAATTTACTCCAAGACTATTAATAAATTTATAATAAATGTTTACTTATTATTAGAGCTGCCCACATTTGATGACATCGCGACCACAGTTCCCTGACCTTAATGTTATCGAAAATGTATGGCCAATTTTAGAAATCAGCATAAAAAGCACAAAATTTGTAACAAACACGATATAAAATAGCGATACTGACAGAGTGGTCGCGTATTTCGCCGAGTATTACCCAAAAACTGGTTGCATCTATGCCAAATCACCTTAAATATGTTTTGAAACGCATACGTGCCTGCATTATATAGGGTGTTTTTTTGAGAGGTATAGAACTTCGAATTGAAATAAAACACAAGAAAATCGTTTTAATGACCATCAATTTGGCTTTGTTGGAAGGATAATTTTATGCCATTAATGTTTAAATATGATTTCAGGCATGTGGCCGCCGCGGCTGGCTCGAATAAAGCCAATTCTACAGGTTCAATTTTCAACCACTTTTTCGAGCATATGGGGCCGTATGTCGGCAATAACGCCACGAATGTTGGCTTCCAATTCCCCTAACGTTTCTGGTTTGTTGGCGTAGACGAGCGACTTCACATATCCCCAAAGAAAATAATCCAATGGTGTCAAATCACACGATCTTGGTGGCCAATTGACAGGTCCATTCCGCGAAATTATGCGCTCATCGAATGTTTCCTTCAATAAATCGATTGTGGCGTGCGCTGTGTGGCATGTAGCGCCGTCTTGTTGGAACCACAACTCATCCACATTCATGCCATCCAATTCGGGAACAAAATAGTCGGTTATCATGGCTCTATATTGGTCACGGTGGCAAATCGATTCATGCGGGTCCTCTTCAACACTTTGCTCTACAGCGGCAATTGTTTCTTCGGTGCGCACTGTTCGACGTCTCTGCGGATGCGTATTATCACATAGAGTAAACGTAGTGCGAAAACGATCCATGGTTAACCGAATTAATTGCTCTGATGGACGATTATGTCGACCATAAAATGGACGGAGCTTGCAGTAAACTTTGCGAACTGAACCGTTATTTTCGAAATGAATTTGCACGATTTGCAAGCGTTGTTCTTTTGTCAACCTGTTCATGATGAAATGGCAAACCAAACTGAACATAAATGACAGATTTGACCACAAAATGCCAGTTTTATCTCTTTTCGAAAAACAAACCTGTAAAAAAACACCCTGTATAAGCTGCAACGAGAAAAAATGAGAATTTTTTAGTTTTAATATAAGTATGTATTAAAAAATTATTTTTGTTTATTAGACATTTTTTCTTTTAAATGATACCAATTTCTGATTATGGATTTAAAAAGTGTTGATATTTGGCTCAAATATATTGGCGGTCAGTCTTGTATCCATAATACGATCAGCTTTAGGCAAAGCGTGTAATTTTTTTCTTAAATGTGTAATTTAGGAGTGAGCTATGCTTAATTTATGATACTAATGGTGGCAACCTGCGTGGCCATATTGGCTTTATTCGAGCTAAATTTAGTTTTATTTTTTAACGTTTAGCTCGAAATATTTAATTTAGCTCTTAGCTTTTTTTTAGCTTTTTTCAAAAATGCATTTATATCATAAACAGTCGCGTTTGCAGATTTGATCTTAATACGAGTGCATACCCTCATACACTAATGAAAATATGTTGTTTTTGCAATGTTTGAAAAATGCTACAACCCAAGGTCTGTGTAACAAAAATAAGAAAATCAACACGCACTGACATGAGATGGATGCCAATTGAAATAGCTGTTAATAGAATTGAAAGTCAATAGTTAGATTAAAACCCCATTTTGAAATTGCTTCTATTTCGGAATCATGTCATCAAGTTAAAGTCTTGAACAACTTATATAGTGAAAAGAAATTGCTCTATTTAAAATTTTTAAAGCCGTTACTTTCTGATGTTCAAAAAGTAAATAAAATGTTCGAAAGTACTGACGTAGATCCCATGCTATTATTTTCAGAACTTAACTTGTTATTGAAAAATCTTTGTAATCAAATCGTTTTGAAGTCTGAAAATTTGGAACCATTAAAATCAGATTTGAAAGATTTCCTAATTCCAATGCCGTACTTTAATTACAATTTCGAACGATACCTGATTACACAAAAGGAAATAATTGATTCTGAGACAGAAAAAGAAATTAGATACAGTTACGACAACGTTTGCCAAATAATTTTTTAACTTTGCAAAACCCCCAATTCTTTTCATTACAAAATAGTCTGAGCAATACAAAATGTAAATGTATGAAAATTTTAAAGAAGAAATGTCAAGTTCTAGCGTAGATGATATTACTCTTTTGAAATTACAATGGTAAAAATTAAATACCCTTGATTGGAAAAACCAAAAGTCAACTACAGAATTTTGGATTAATGTTTCTGAGTACAAAAACGCAATGACTGAAAACCCTTTTAGAGAATTGTCAACTTTTGTGATGAAATTTCTAGTTTTGCCTTTCAGTAACGCAGAAGTTGAGGGCGCATTCTGTGGTATGAATTTAATGAAAACTAACAGGGACAGAAAATAACTGTTATTTTTAAAAATTAACATAAAAAATGATCGTTGAAAATTTTGGTTCTTATCATTATGATACATACATAGGTGATGTACATGCAAATTTTTGTATGACTTTTAAATTTGTGCCTTTTTTTAAAAAATAACTTTTATTTTTTGAGTAAAATAATAAAAGTCAAAAATAACTTTTAATTTCTGCCTTAAAAAATAAAAGTTAAAAAATAACTTTTTTTCTTGACTTTTTCGATAAAAGTCATAACAGTTACGGTCCCTGAAAAGTAAAATTAGATACAGATTTACTATAAACACCATGAATTCACTTCTATACATCAGATGTGGGCTTAAAAAGTTAAATAAATGTTGGCAAAATTTTGAATTAACAAGGTTCTCATAAAAATTTTTTATAAGGATATTTATACAAATGTTAATAATTTTTTGTCTGGCTCAGAAGTAGAAGAATATATAGAAGAATGTGATGAAATATTTAACATGTAGCCTTATACTGTTATAAAAGTTTGTTGAAAAGCTATTATTTTATTTATTATACATAGCTTTAAGATTTTTTTTGTGTATGCAATATAACTTTTTTTTTCGCATATGTATTATCCTAGGATGCTTTTGAAAAACTGTTATGTTTATAGTTTTAAGAAATTTTTCTCCCTGATAAGACTGTTTAGTTTTAGTTGAATAAATTTTCGTTTGTTGTTGTTGAACAGGCTTTCTTTCTATGCAATATTTGTCAAATAAGCTCTGAAGACACCTGAATTATTTTCTATGAATAAGAAGGTAAGTAAGTATATATATACCTACATAAACACTATTTCAAAATGAAAAATATCGAAATTATGAAAAGTGACTATAAAAAGCTATAAAAGAATTTAGCTTAATTTTTTGGCTTTTAATTTCCTTTTTAGCTTTTTTTCAATCGTGATTTAGATTTGTAGTATTTTAAAATCTGGTCACACTGGTGGCAACACTACTTTTGAGTATGAGTGGCAGCGATGGCAACTTGGCCCTTTTCGGGCTAAATTTAGCCCGATTTTAGTCACTCCAAACGCGAAAAAAAGAAAATTGGATGTGGTTTTATATGGATTTTTCCCCATTTAGCCCTTTTTTCAAAAATGTTTACGCGTTTTGAGTCTCAAAAGTTGGCATCACTGATGAGTGGCTAGCCTTCTCACTCTTTTGCTGTTATCTAGTTTTAGTAAGTATTTAGTAGTATACTTAGTAGAGAAAGAGCGTGTAAATCTTCTCCCCATTTTTATTATAGTTGTGATGTGGTATGAATTTTCATTTTTATCACCGCTGTTTTGTTTTTTTTTTTCATTATTTTTTTACTTTTCTTGCACATTTTGCCTTTGTTCTTCTACTACTTTTTTAACTTGTTGGCGTTTTTCTGTAGAGTGAAATATTTAGTGCTTCGTTTGCTACACTCATTAATGGTTGTGGTGTGTTTATTTCTGCTCATATAATAAATAAGTTTTGGTTTTTTTTATAATGTCGCGGTGGAATTAAACCTTTTACACAATTCCTTTTATTTTGTTGTTATTTTTTTTTTCTTAATAGTATATTGTATATATCAAAATTGTTGTTGTTTTTAGTGTTGTATAACTAAATAAATGTTGAAAAGACGACGCGTTTTCAAAACTAAGCGAAAAAAAGTCAAGTGTTTAAAAAGTTCTTAAATATTATTTAAGTAAAAGAAATTGAAACTAAAAAAAATGTAAAATAGCTAGCAAAAAATCAATTTTAATAAGTTAAGAAAAAAAAAATGTAAAAGAAAAAATCCCTCGTTTAAAATCGGTATAAATCGTTTTTAACCCAAAACCAAAAATAAAACAATACAACACAAAAACCGGCCTTAAATAGTATCTAGATACGAAAAAAGATGAAATAAAACACAAAAACAAAAACAACAACACTTTTAAAGTATTGTTGTTTTTTTTTATTTTTCTGTTAACATCGCTTATTCGTCGTGCTTTCGGTTCGTAAAAGCAGACAATATACGAAAATTTTTTGCCGGGCATAGCCGTTTTACGCTTTGCCGCCATATCGTCCAAACACACGTCGCCAACATTGGGTCCAAATCCAAAGAAAAATCTAACGCATTCTTTTAATTCGAATATACCTATAATAATATAATAATTTTTCAGTTTTGTGTTATAGAGTTTTTCTAAAAGAAATGTAAAGCGGATTTTATCTAAAAATTGGTTATGGTACCTACATATATTAAGTCTGATTGTAACAGTTTTATACCTACCTATGTGTTTAATTTTTTAATTTATACATACATATGTATGTATGTAAGTATGTGCATACATACTTAACGATTTCTTTACAACTCTACTACTTTTTACTACCGACTGCTTGGCTACGTCATTAACAACAGCAACAACAATTTTAACAAAAAAAAAAAAGTCTGAAGAATATCTTGAAATTTTATTAAATGAAAATTTAAGAAATAAAGAGAGAAAACACAACAAATAAACTGGCAATTTAATCAAAGAAAACAACAAAAAAATACAATAAAATGCTATAAATTAAAAAAGCACCTTCACCAAAATAATATATACACGGAGAAACTATTTATTAGAAGTCAAACCGCAAAACAACAACAACAAACCAGCCAGCTAACAGTATAATGTGTCATATTAACATTTTTGATAACACCAAACTGTTAACAGCACATACGACAACAAAAACAACCACAATCATAACAGGCCTAAAGAGATAATGTTAAATATTTTCTTTACAATACTAAATGCATCACAACACACACTTATTAGATGCGGCTGCTGTTAAACTGTCAAAACAAAAACAAGAATTTACAACTGAGAGCAACAAAAAAAACAAAAAGAGATAACGAAAGAGAGATAGAGGGAAAAAGTAAATCTCATTTAAAATAGTAATCCTTTAGCAAATCATCTGTGATATATCTTCCAATTATCTGCTGCTACACTTAAACAAATTATTTTACTTAAATTATTTAATTTGATTCTACGTGACTCCAACAAGATAAACGAAAAACCACTATACCATCATAATATTTCTTCTTTTTACCACCGATTTTATTTTCTATGTGCATACCAAAATATTTATATAAATTATTTAGTTTGTTGTTTGTTTTTGTTGCTACCACAACATCAACAAAATAAAAACACGAGAAAAAAGCTACATTTTGTTAAAATTGTGCTCTTTGAAACTGACGCATTATTAATTTACTACACTGGCACTCATGGCAAAAACAAAATAAAAACACAAAGGAAAGAATTGAGGAAAAAAAGAGTAATTCATTTAATTTTGTTAGCAGGTCACTGTTAACTTTACATACTCTGTAGGGTAGAGTAACCCACTCTGGTGGTTTTCTTCCATGCTACTTCATACTTTATTCTACTCGTTAAGCCACGACCAACAACCTCCATCTAACGTCAACGCTGCCGACACTTTATAATACGTGCTGTTAAAAACGTAAAGTACCTATACTGGAAATTGAAAAACTGGCTGACACGACAATTCTACTTTAAACAAGAGAAATCCCTTGATAACTATAAACAACAATGGCGGCATAGACTTTCCTCTACACAGTGAAAAATACACAAAAAGGTGGGCTTAAATTTAAGTTTTTTCATAGATATTTACTTTTTGTGTTTTATTATATTTCTTATTGTCTTTGATTATTTTTTGTCAACTGCAAATACTTAACTAACAAACGACGTAATCGATTTAAAAGAACGACGGAAAAAACATTTTAAAGACAAACAGAAAATGTGCTAAACCATTTGTGTGTATAAATAATTATTTGTTTAAAAGCATTTTAGAAAAAAAATAGAAAACAAAAAGAAAATTATTTTCATGTTCAAAAAAAAAAAACAAGCATGTCACTCGCAAACGAACTTATAATACAAAATATGCACTATAAAATGTTCGCAAAGAAATATTTTATTAACAAGTAAGAGTTTATATTCGGCTGTGCCGAATCGTATATACCTACCACAAAATCACCTATTATATTATAAAATATTGTACCGTAATTTCTATTTATTTTAGGTTTATTTTAGTTGAATTTCATCTCAATAACGATATTTATAATTATCATTTTCCAGTTATAATCAAGAATTCACACATTGTTTATATAAGCGATTTACTTTAAAGTAAAAAAAGCCTTAAAAAACTGATTTTGTCTTTTTGAAACGTCAACATTTTCCCATCTGTATACCTACTCTGCCTAATTATGGAACATCTTTCACAAAAGTCAACAGAATAATTTTTACATACTTATAACCGATATGTGTAAAATTTCGGTTCGATATGGATGTTTAAGTATGTTAATGAGTTTTCGGGAGTAGTCCTCATAAGGGAACTGTGACCTATTACGTCATCATCATGAAATTCTGTACGACGATTTATATGTACATATGTATATGCGAATTATTTGTGTTGAATTTCAACGTAATAATGGTTTTTATAAGAGATTTATGCAAATTTAAGTGATTATTATACAAGGTTCCCACTTTTTTTGTTGCAATTAAAGTACATTTGTTATTAAAGGTTAAGAAAAAAAGTACACAGTATAAATAAAAAGTACAATTTATTTCTCTTTATTGTTATTTTTAAAAACGTATTTTTTATTGCTTTTAGCAAGTTTTATCAAATAATTGTCATTGCTAAACAATTGTACATTACAATGTTTATTTAAATTAAAGTAAATTTTTTATCAGATTTAGAGACGTTTTGTTTCTTTCGTCTCGCCATTTGCTCTTCATTACAGAAAAAACTCTCTGTGAATGCTGACGTGGCAGGAATAGAAAGTAAAAATGAAATTACTTTATACAAATTTGATAAATTATGATCAGTCTTATTAAATAATAGCTGACATTTACTTACAGTAGTACAATACTTTATTATAAAGTACGGGTGGCAAGCCTATTATTATACCATAAGTGGTGAATGAGGATACATATATGTATATAAGTTTGTCATTCCGTGTGTAACACTGAGAAATATTCATCTGAGACCCAACAAAGTATATTACGAAATTCTTAGTCGATTGAGCTATGTCCGTCAGGCTGTATGTCCGTGTAAATACTCTCACGTCCAAAATTAACAAAGTTTACAAAAAACCGTTTATGGTTCTCCTAAGCTGTTTGTGAGACAACTTCCATATAAATTTGATATTTTTAAACATTTTTCTTGCAATTTTTTTTTTAAATATATTGCAGATAATACCATGAAATTTTGTACGAGTATACGTTGTTTTTATGATAAAAGAAGAAAGTGTGAGGAAAATAGTAAGAATAGGTCCATGATTTCTCATAGCCAAATACAAAAAACTTCGCGAAATATTGCTCAGTTATACATAAATGCCTATAAAATTGGAATATCAATACAAAATTCAGCAGGAGTAAGTTTCATTGAAAAAAAAAATTGCAAAACGAATTTTTTTTAGTTCGGTCCATGTTGACCATAGAGTCCATATAAAGTCCACTTCCAAAATTCATCTAAATACGTATAAAACTGATATAAATAATGTTAGACGACTTAAATTTGACATAAATATTAGGTAAATAGGTAAATAATACTAAATTCTATGGTGGTCGGTCCATAATTAGTCCCCCCAAGTCCCATTCAAGGACCCCCATACGAAAAAGAAATTTATAAATATCGGTACCGACTCAAAACTTTGTACAGATCATTTACATATATACAAAAATCATCCCACAAAATTTTGTGAATTTGATGTCCATTTTTAACCGTATCCCCCATATAGAGCCCTCTTCCGAAAATCACTTTAATACTCATAAATCTCTTATAAATAACTGTACCGATTCTAAATTTAACACGGATCATTTACATACATGTCAAAATGAAACTGCTGGATTTTGAGAATATCTGTCCATATTTGACTATTTCCCCCATATGACCACTTCAGAAATTCACATTAATACTAATATGTATCTTAAATATACCGTTATTATGTTGAAATTCGACGTATGTATAAAAATCACAAAATTTAAGAAGATCGACCCACAATTTGTCATAGCTGCCATATAAGAACCATTTCCGAAAAACAAATAAACCCACAAAAAGGTCTAATAGATATCGATATCGAACCAATTTTTTTACAGATCAGAAATTTTAATCCTGAAATCATACTAATATCGGTTATACGGCAATTATGCTACTGGATTTTGGAACTCTCAGTCAAAAATTGGCAGTAGCTCCCGAATTAAGTTAACTTTCGAGCATGAAAACCAACAATACAACTCCTGTTAATAAATTTATTAAGAAGAAATTCATCCAAAATAAGCCTTAAATACGTAGAAATCAGATTAGCGGATACTGGATTTAAAAGCTATCAGTCCATAATTGGTTCACTTCTACTATGCCACCTATAAATCTCTTGTAAATAATGTTATTGAGATCAAATTCCACCAAAAAAAAGCCTCACCTTATAATCTTACCCGTTTTTATACCCTGTTTATTAACTTGTGAATATGGAAAAATGTTCTTTTAATTTTATAAATTGTTAAATTGCATTCAAGATTATTATGAAAATCAGACAAACTCTGTAAATTATGATGAGAATTGGTAATTAAATCAATTATAAATGATCAAAATTAGATAAAATTTCAAAACATTTATTATAAATTATGTTGTTCGTAAAATTGCCTTTCAAGCAATATATAAAATATTAACAAAATTTGCACAAAGACTGAATAGAAAACACAGAATAAGGATATAATAGGCCTATAACACTGTGGAACATTTTTGGGATTATTGTCTGGGGGGTGAGAAATTCCAAGTCAGGGTGATGGTACTAGGTCAGTATAGTAAACCCCTTAAAGGGTTTGGCGTTGGTATGTGTCAGTTTTTTTTATGACCTTTTAAATTTTTTCCTTATCTTGATGTTTTTTCGCTTAGTTGTAACATTTTGGCAAAAACGTAGTTTAACATAACTCGAGAACCACTTGTCTGATTTTGATGAAACAAATTTAGAAAAATTAAGAATTTATTTATTTATTTATTTATTTACAATTAAGTGAAGGTATCCCATTTTTGTTTTTATTCAAAAAAGTGTCATTTATCGTCTTTTTTATAAATTTTCCCCAATAAATAATAATAAAAATTTAAAAGGTCATAAGAAAAAACTGGCACATACGAACGCCAAACCCTTTGAGGGTTTTAATATACTGACCTAGTACCATCATCCTGACTTGGAATTTCTCACCTCCCAGATTGGCTGTTGTACTGTGTAATCAGTGTAGTTTTTGTATTTCGTATTACGTTTAGGTGGAGTGTATTAAAGATTTGGCACAGCCGAATATAGCACTCTAACTTGTTTTTATATGGAGACTATGGTCAAATATGGACTGATCATCATAAAATTGGGTATGAATATTTCTATATATGTATGTATGTATGGACTATTTGATTTCATTTTGACAATTTATATTTTGATTATGCTTGTCGAATTTTAACTTGATAGTTATTTTGATAAGAAATTTATGCGAATTTAAGTGATTTTCGGAAGTAGCCTTTCTATGGGAGATGGACGATTTTTATATATGTATGGACTATTTGTGTTGAATTCCAACTTGATAGTGATTTTTATAAAAGTTTTTGTATGGGGCTATGTTAAGATTTTGGACCGATGCAAACAAAATATTGTTTTGAGATTTCACTTTGCATGGAACTTAATATTTTTTTGTATGGATACGGCTTTGATATTAGATATTTATGTACCATAAAGCCATATTAATTTATATGTGGACTATAAGAAATCGTGGACCGATTCCTACCATTTTCAACAGGACTTGTCCTCTTATAATAAAAATAAAGTGTGCAAAATTTCATGATATTATCTGCATTATATTTGAATAAAATACCAAAAAATATCGATGTAGCCTGAAACTTTGATCTATAACTCAGATCCTACTGAACCGATTTTGCCCATTTTTAATACATACCAAACATTTCGGTGGTTCAAAGGATATTTGGTAAAAATTGCATTATTCTATGTCTTTTTTCGAAGCTCTGTCGTGCCAAGAACAGACAGACGAACACGGTTAGATCGTCTTAGAATCTTATAAGGACCCAGAATGCATAGACTTTTTGGTTCTACGACCATCATTTCGATGTGTTACAAACGAAATGGCAAACGCAATATACCCCCAATCTTTGTGGTAGTGGGTATAAAAATTAGGTAGTGTTGGCTATTATTGGCGGTTTCGTGTTAAAAGAAAAGTAATCAAAATAAATATTTATCAATTCATGTACAATTTACAGTATATATGTATATACATATGTATATAGGATTAGTGAAATTGTTTCATATTTATATAAAATCTCATAAAACAAATGATAGTTTTACTTTTGGAAATAAAGTCCCATATGAAATGTAATTTTTGAAATTTTCTTTCAAAACATTCCATAAATACCTAAAAAAAATTGATTTAATTTAATATGTAAATTATCAATAGGAATTCATTGCTTTCAAGTTCAGTTAAAAAATAGACAATTAGATATGATCTCCAAATTTCAAATAATAATATGCAGACTAATAATAATAGCAATTATAAAACAAACAAAAACCTATTGAAAAAAATTAAATTGCAATTGTTTGAGCAATTTCAAAGACATAAGTCATCGACACTGACATAAAAAGAGTTTCAGTGAATATAAGTTTCATAAGCATTTTAATATATTTCTTAAAATTTCAGTCATATTTGCTAAATACTCAATTTTAAGGTCATTTAGCTATATTAAAAAAACCTTAAGAACTTAAATAATACACTTGTAATGAGAACACATTTTAAATTATTGTATTAATTATTATTACAAGTGTTTCTTTTAATAAATAATTTAATTTTAATTCTTTTATACCTACTATTTATTGTACCTGCTAAATTAAATCAATAATAAAGCGTACAATGACACTTTTTTAATAAATAATGCTCATTAATTTCAAAATTATTCAAACTCATTTAATTGATGACAATAACAAAAAAATTTCTTTAGGTCGAGATGGGCTGTTGGTACTTGTTGTACTGGTCAATTCAGTTTGGCTGCGCGAAAAGACCACAAATGAAATGAAATCAAATCAGATAATAATAAAAAAGAAAATACAAAAACAAATGAGAAAGCCCGGCCATATAATATCCTACACCCAGAATATATGTAAAACAGCTTTTCAGAAATCGGCTCTATATAAGACCTGTACTCTACTATGGTGGTGTAGGGTATAAAAACAAGTTATAAAAGAAATAATACAAAAGCAGAAACTGTAGATAATGAAATGATACATATTTATTTATTGGTTCTACAGAATTGAGAACACTCTGTTTTAAATGGTTATTAAGGATTTTTACAAAAGAATGTTCAACAAATTGGTTTTGAAAAATTGTTTCTGCAAATTATTTTGTTGAATTTTACCGTTCTGTTTTATTAAGCTAGTTAGTTGGACTCTGTTATTCTAGGTCTGGGTGTTAATTTCACTTAATAACAATAACATTGTTTTTTATATTGGATTTGTGCTGATGTTTGTAACACCCAGAAATATTGGTCCAACACCCACCTTAAAGTATACCGATCAGAATCACTTTCTGAGTCGATTTAACGATGTCCGTCCGTCCGTCTGGCTGGCTGTCCATGTAAAGCTTGTGCGCAGAGTACAGGTCGCAATTTTAAAGATATTTCGATAAAATTTGGTACGTGATATATTTTGGGATTGAAGCTGGTGGAAATCGGTCCATTATTTCACCTGGCCTCCATACAAATGTCCTCCCGAAATTGGGGTTTACAGATCATAAATGTTTGAATTATGCAAGTATCCACACAAATTTCATCTAAGATGATCTACAAATTTTGTGCAGATGGGTCCACAATTTATCATAGCTGCCATATAAGGCGCACTCCCGAAAATCACTTTAAAGATCATAACTCCCTCAAAAATTTTGGTATCTAAATAATAATGAACGCAAATATATTCCATATATGTATATACGAATAATATGGTACAATTTTATGGTGATCAGTCCATAATTAGTCATAGCTCCCATATAAGGCCCACTACCGAAAATCACTTTAAAGAGCGTAACTCACTTAAAAATGTTAAAATAAAATTTGACACAATAAGTTTCTTATATACGGAAATGATGACACCTATATTTATAATGGTCGGTCTATAACACTGTAGAACAATTTCAAACTTTTTTCAAAATTACGGGGTTCCGACGATTGATTGTTGTTAAGGAGACCAAAAAAAATATACGTGTGTCGGCGTTTTGATAGATCACATCAGAATTTCATTTAAGAAGCGGTTAAAAATTCCCAGCTCTGGCCTGTTCTTGCAGCATATCGGTATATAAAACTATGTTTTCTTTACGTCTGAGGTGTAGGATATGTTCAGCATTTTTGTAGATAATGGTATGGCAAATATTTTTTAGAACATATTAACCCTCTAACTCCCCTCTCATAACGGCATTTTTGGCTTTATTCTCAGAAATTGTAAAAAACACCCCGAAAAAGGGGAAGGGCGAAATGAAATGTTCTACAAAAATGTTGGCCATACAATTTTACTATACATGTCAGACAGAACACACCAAAACCCAAAACTTAACACAAACACTAAAAACCAATCATTAGGATGTTGCAACAGTGTTGCGAAATTGTATAAATGTTTTAATGTTTTACTTAATGATTCTTTTAAATTCTGTCAGCATTGTTTATAACACGAGTAGTTTTGAATTCCTTAGAAAATATAAACAATTGAAAATTTGTACACTTAAAAACTTCATAAATAACGAATATAAATATTGATTGAAGTTGGGATATTATTTTTTTTATTAAGGTTAAACTGGGATTAGTTTTTTTTTCTGCCTCAAGTCATGTTATTTCTCTACAACATTATTTTTTACCGTTTTTTTTTTTTTTCGTTGAATACAGTTTTTCACATAGAATAATTAGTAGTCTTCTATTAACACAATGAACTGCATGTAACAAAGATTTTTTTGATTTTTTTCTTCAAATCGTTTGCTTTTAAACCGAAAATGATCGTGTACTCTTGGTTTATGTAAACAAATGGTTTTATTTTTAATTAATTTTGTGAACCAAGGTTAATTTTAAACACAACCTCGGTCAAATTTAACTAAGAAATTATGTAAGTTAAGTATGTAATTCTGTTTAATAGAAAAGAGAGAGAGGCTGTAGTCAACGCCTGCTTTTCAAATGGAAAGCATGTTGAAACAAACGTTTTTCTTAAAGACATACCTACCTATGTATGTATGTGTAATTTTTCTTGTAATTAATCATATTTTTTATTAAGATCTCCAATATTTTACATCTTGTAAATTCCTGTTTAGTTGGTGTGTTGCCAGGGAGAGTAGTGTGCCACGGATGGTTTAATACTCATGTTGAGTTTACCAACCATTGTGTACGCTTTATTTATGTACTCTATAAGTCTGTTCTGCCCGTTTCTTTTTTGTAGTTGTAAGACGCTACTTGGTGCTATACCGGTGTCTGCTGCACTTGCACCATTTATCAGTTGCAGCAATAACAACCATTATTTATGGAACAGCACACAGAATTTTGTTCATACAGTTTTGGTTTTGCTACTGAAACGAGCAGACAAAAACAAGTATCTTGTTAGACAAATATAAAAAATAATAATAACAAGAAAAAAAGTCCCCTATTTCTTCAAAATACTAGTCGTACCCCATAACAACGACTTCTTGCAAGCGTTTATTCAATAAAATATAATACATACTAGCATTATACTCTATATATCGAACAAATTTGCTGTATCGCGTCTCATATTTACATATATGAAATTTCGATTTTAAGATCCCCACTACGACCACTCATACATACTCTGCGTAGTGTATTATGGACTATGGGGTGCTAGTGCTCCCCATGCGTGCCTTCAAATATTTTTATTATTTTATTTTCATTTTTTTTTTTTTTTTAATTTCATTTTAATACATTTTTTATTTTGTTTTAATTCAATTCGTCTCAATAATATTTTTCTTCTTATTTATTGTTACCTTTTTCCCCACATCTTTACTAACTCTCTTGTACTGTTAGTTTTGCGCAATGCATGAGTACACAACAAATAATCATACTTTTTTGCGCCTTTTTTTACTTAGTACTACAGCGGTTCTTTCTGTAATCATATTCATTCTCCATATTGAAATCGTTAATTGTTATAAGATTTTCTTACTTTAATTTGGAATTTTTTCCGTGTTTGTAATGGTTTGTTTGTTAAATAATATAGGGGCTGGCAGCTTATTTATACTCGTTTATTGTTTTGACGAAACAAAAACAACAACTAATTAAAACAATTACAGACCTTTTCAAGTAAATGTGTACAAATTTTTTACGCACTCACTAGGTTATTGTATTGTATGTAAATTCGAATTAATTACTCATTGTATTTATTACTTGAGCAGTCGTAAACAAAAATGATTAAGAATACATTAGTTTTATTCACTTTTTTAGTCTATTCTACTCTCATAATTCTTAGCTTCAAAATTTTTTTTAATTTTTGTTTCATATCAGGGATGATAAATGAGAAAACCAATATCGTACCAACGAACTTTTAAAATCGTACTTTTTCGACCCCAATAGTACTAAATAATTTTTTTACAATTTTATTTTAATAAACAAAAATGTAATACAACAAAAACAAAAGATACTTTAAATTTTTGGTACATGTAAAGTAAAGATAACAAAAAATAAATACATGTTCATTAATTATACATATGTAGATAATTGAGGAGGTGGATAACAAAACTCAATATGTAATTCCACTTTTTAAGTTTTTAATTTTTTTAACTGAATCCAATTCTATATATTAAAACCTATGTAACCATTGTTATAAAACATACCAAAGGTCAATAATTTTCAATTTTATTCAACACCAAAAATATTGGTTCAGACCAAAATTAAACATTTCCATATCTATGCAATAAACAACAAAGAATTTATTTTAAATTCCTTATAAATCAGCAGAGTTGAAGAAAAAGAAAAATTTATCAGCTATCTTAAAAGAGGCAAAATACCCCCTCGTTTACTTGATGGAATTCCTCTTGGTGTTGCAATCAAGTTAGAAAAGAAGAAAGATGTTGCTAAACTATTGGAAAAACATTATGGCGAAAGTGGTCAAACAATTCCGAGTTAGAATATTATACAAAGATATTTTTACACGAGCAAGGAAATAGCGCCAATGAAACAGATGATATACAGTGGGTGGCCATATTATTAGTTACACATGCAAAATTGTTTAGTTTGAAGCCGCGTATAACATATTAAAATAGTGGAAATTTATCCTTTTATTTGTTCTTTTAGGTAAATTAAGTGTTTCTAATTCAATTAAAAATAAATTCTTTTGTTTTAAAAATACATATATATATGAGGAAAAGAAATATTACAAAAATTTTTTAAAAAAAATCTTAATCTTTCGTAGAACCTTCTTTGGCATCAATTACAGCTTGCACCCTTTTTGGCATGCTCTGAATGCATTTTTGAACATTTTCTTTTAGTTCTTAATCGTGATCAATTTTATCAAAATTCCATATTTCACACTTCAGAGCAGAATGACAGATAATGATCTACAACTGCACTCTAATGTCACCAATCATTGTTGACACTGCACAAAATACTTAAGAGTATTACCAGAATTAAAATACGAAAACATCTGGTACAAGAAATAAATTTATATACGTATTAAAAGCGGTTGAATCTTAATTAATAAGTGTAACTAATAATTTGGCCACCCACTGTAACTTGATGTGATTGTTTAGAGGAGGACACTGCAATGAGAGTGTAACACAATGTGAATTTATTGTAATATGTACTTGAATATTAATGTAGTGATTTAAATGCAATAAATACCGTTGATATGATAAAAGAGTTTTTCATTTTCCTATAGAACAATTCAATTCAAATCAAAAAGATATAATGCCAATTTTCAAAGCAAAAAGCCGAAATTCCAAACCTAGTTCATATCAAAACGCAACATTTCAATACGGTTCATAATAGGATGAAATAATTACTAAGTGACGGACCAAAACGCAACATTTCATAATTTATTATCTAAATAACTTAAAAACTAATTGCCAGATAACAATTTTTTTGATGATTTGTATTGTTTTTAGTTAACTGTTATACCACAAAAACAGTTTTAAAAAATATATGTAGGTATATCCTATTGACTTAAATAAAATTTATTCGTTTATCCAAAAAATGGTTTCGGTGGAATTATTGCGTTTTGTTATGGACCTCCTCAATTATGGTCATATAAAATATTAGTAAGGTACATTTAAATAAATGAGATCAAATCTATACATTTTTTGATAACAAACCACTTGCTATATTAAAGTTGTAACAACAGGAGTTTTATATGTACTGCAAAAAACCGTATTTAAGTTTTTTCTAGTCGTTTAAAAAAATTAAGCGCGTGCCATGTATTTTACCAAAATGATTGCTACTCTACAACAAAGCATTTCGTTTCCTTTTTTATCAAACTGTATAAACTTTACAATTGCTCTCTTTATTTTATATATGAAGTTTCACAACAACAAGAAAACATTAGCTGAATACTAAAAACCACCTGCTATTTATTCCCAATGAACAAGTGCAAAAATCTATTCACAATATTCATTCAGTAAATAAGCGTTGCCATTTAATATCAATTAAAAATATGTTTGGGTTTCAAAAATTTGGAAATACATAGTACCAAATGAGCCACAGGGGTACCATCGTACTTTTTAGTTTTGAATTGTAGCAAAAAAAGTACAATTGTTCCAACTTTATCAACCCTGTTTCATATTATATAAAACTGTTATACAAAAAATTATCTATAGAAAATAAATGTTCTATACAAAATACTGTTATATAGCAAATACTTTTAAACGCACAATAGGTATTCTATATAAAATACTGTTATACAAAAACGTTTCTATAGAAAATACTGTTATACATCAAATTGTATATGAAAAGCACTGTCATAACACACACTGTTATGAACATATACACTGGTTTTTATCCTTTACCTCCTAATTAGAATGCGTAAATAAAATTTTTTTCTTGTGTTGTTGCAATCAAACAAACACGTGAAAGAAAATTTCTTTTAATTGAATTAAATTTCTGTTTGGTTTTTATGAAAACAACAATTTTTTTGCTCACGTACAAAATATTCTTAAAAGAAAATAAAATTGGAAAACTTTAAACATCTTTAAAAAATATTTCTTCCTCTTTTATGTGTATCCTCTCTCTCTCTATCTGCATCACACGTTTACTATTTTCAAATTTATGTAGCTGTGTATGTGTGTAGATCTCACACGTTCGTTTGCAATATTATGAAGATAGAGCGAAAAAAAGTAAAATAAAACGACCTCGATTATTTTTATAGATTTCTTTGTTTTTACTTCTTCCGCTTAACTAACAATTTGCAATATACAATACCTGTATATAAATAAATAAATATATATTTAAAAATCGTATTTGCATATTAGAAAAGAAAAACTATTTAAATGTTTTTTTTAAAGAAAGCGAAGTTTAGTTTATGTTATATTTTAAAGAAACAGCAATTTGTAATAAACTTGACAGTAGGAATTGTAAAAAAAATTTATGATTTTAGGTCACACACAAAACAAATTAATAGTTTCATGTCAAAACAATTTCCAAAAGTACTCATACGCTAACTTATATGTAGGTAGTTGCCAGATGCACACTATAAACAAAAGCGTATAAATATTGTTTTTTTAGTCGTTTTTATCAAGTTTGCTTTATTTGCAAACTAACAAAATTTCTATTCGGAATCCATTTCAGCCGATTTGTGTTTGCTTTCTTTTGGTTTTTACTTTTCCAATAAAAGTGAAATTAATTGTATTTCAAAATTTTTTTATAAAATGACTAAATACCTATTTGAAATTTTTTTAAAGTTAGGAAAGATTTTGAAATTATGTAGTCTCATATTTATGTTTTAACTCTTTAAATATGTAGAAATATTAAAGGCAAATCGTAAAAATCGTCAAAATATACCTATTTAACAAATCTGGCAACTGTATTTGTACTACGATAATATAAAAACAACAACAACAATTTTATTTACTTTGTAGTACTGGTATAAATGTATCAATCAATTAACATTTTAACACTATTTAATGATTGCTGTAGCTGTTGTTTTTTATTGGGATTTGTTCATAGTTTAACGTGAGTGTAATTCACGTTTATGCATTAGGTTTTCTTTAAGCAAAAAATTAAATAGAGATAAAACAGTTAAAATACTGTTTGAATGAAGTTGGTTTTATAAAATTTTGTTGTTACCAGAGACACGGAATAAAAGCACCTATTTCACCTTTTTTAATATGTACATACATTTGTACATACATATGTACATATTTTTTAAAAAATTATCTTAACAAGACACGTAGTTTATTACTTATAAGTAACTGTAAGATTCAAGATGTCCCAACAAATAACACAACTTTTATTCTCTTTTAAAATAAGTTTCTGTTGAATATACATACATACCTACTTGTGTATTTAATTATTTAATTTAGTACAGTAATAGCTATGTATTAATCATTACTACTAAAATATTTAGCATATATGTATGTTCCTATGTATGTATGTACCTATGTATGTAGGTACATACATATATTTAAAATCAGTTAAATAATTTATATATTTTTATTACTCAATGTCATTTATTATAACAACACTAAAACAATCAAAAATATTCACACATATGTATTTTATAAAAAAACCCACATTTTTGTTTCTTACCTTATTGAATTTGTTGTTTTGTTTTTATCTGTATTTTGAATGGATTTATGTATGTATATATGTGTTATCAGTATTTATTTAATTTTGTCGTCATTAACATAAACATACAAATGTTATTTTACATTACACTCTTATGTTTTTAAACTTATTCTCTCACTCTCCCGCAATTTGTTGCATTTTGTGTTTTGTTTACATACCGTAAGATGTAGTTGAAATAAATGCTAGGAACACAACTGGGACGAACTTCGAATTTCGTCCAACACGACGAATTGGTGACAATTCGTTGTGTAAATTCGTCGTATGAAGCACAATAACGACGAAACAACGGTTATTTAACATATTTTATGTTGTATGATAGATAGTGTGACCATGTTTAAAAAAAAATATATATCCATATCGACAGTTCAATTCCAAACCATGCTATGTAGACTTAGCATGTTTTTAATTTTTTTGCGTTTTTGAATTTAGATTTTTTCAACTTAAATTCTGTCAAATTTTGGTTGTGATTGGCTAGTCCAATCAATAGTTATAAACAACAAAGTTCTACCTTATATGGTTTTTTAGATATCGCCTTTTTCGACTTAGCATGTTTTGGAATTGAGCTGTCGATATGTATTTTATATATAGATATTTAAATAAACATTACCAAAAACATAAATAAAAACAATTTTTATAATTAACTATTTTGTGTATTTATTTTAAATTATATAGAGTAAAAATAAAACAATAATTAAAATACAAATTAACATTATTTACTAAAACATTTAAAACTAAAACGAAACATGGTCACCCCGTATTGTTTGTTCGTCGTTCGCCGGCGTAAGAAATTTGAATAAACATATTTCAGATTTCTCCGCCTATTACGAATTCAGTCAACGTCATTTTTGTGTGTATATTATTTTTTTTATATTTTTCATGTTTTATTTTTGGCGATAAATATTCGCGACCAAAAATTTGTCGTTCGTCCCAGTTGTGTTCTTAGCATAAAGTAGAAAAAATGTTAACAGTTAAAATACAAATGAGACGTTAAGCGTTAAATATAAAATTACAGTTTATTTTAATTATTTGCGATTTGGAACAAAAAAAAAAACCTAATTCAAATAAAATAATGTAATGCTGCCTGTAATAATTAACGAAGTGTAACAATAATTTCTTGTACTATGCAGCATAATTATTTTAAGGAATTGTAATACATATTTCTAAAATTGTATGAGAATAAAAAATCGGTTAGTGTGATTCATAACAGGAAATTAAATATGAACACTAAAACCCAAACTGTTAAAGAATACATTATTTTAAATTAATTTAAAACAGATAACAGAATTTTTCAAAGATTACTAAATAAATTCATTTATTTTTAAAGTTCTTGCACAAAGGATTTGGTAATCTTAAACCAAATTTGTAATTTCATCCTTTTTACAGCTACTTTTTTTTAGATTTCAACACAAAACGAAACGAATTTTTTTCACTAACATTGTCACTCGTCAGTGTTAAAAACCTACCTGAAGTCAATTTAAAGTCAAAAGCCACATTATTTTTATTATTTTAAAATTTCCACTTAATCAAGCAGACTATTTGAAAATAAATCGGAGATTTACTGGACAAAAACAAAAATTATCAACACATAAATATTTCATTGTAGTCTTCTAAGATTACCATGTCTCAACTCGGATTACATCAATTAAAAAATAAAAAAGATTGTCAAGTAGAAAATTATTAAAAAACAAAACATATGAAAACTGATAAATTCAATCCTTTAATTGCTGGAGAGTTTCTCTGCGCGCATTCCTTTTATTTTTGTTTGTTTGCTTAAGATTTTGTTTCTGTGTCGGGATCTCTTAATTTTATGCTGTTGTCAATATTAACTAGGGGAATTTTTTTTTAATTATTGTACTTTTTTATATCATAATTGCGATCTGAAGTTTAGAAGTATTTCTTAGCTCATGACATTAACTTGAATATTTTAGACTGCTCTTAAAATTGTTTTAATTAAAAAAATACAATGCGAAGTAAATTATTATTTTTTTTTTTGTAATTTTCAAAATTTTTTTAACAAAAATATTAAATGATTTTAGTGTTTTAAATAAATTAATTTCAATACTTAACATTATCATTGATAAAAATTAATAATCAAAATAAACGAAAAGATTATAAAATCTGCTCTTAACTTTCAAGTACGGTGATAGCACAGCAAGTATTTTTAAGTAAATTATATTAAACAAAACCAAAATTATCGCTAAAAACCATAACACTAAAATACCAAAGGCGGTGGTGATAAGTTGTTAACCACTTAAAACTTATAATTTAAGGGGTTTTGAAAGCGGAAGAAGCATGAAAAATACAAACGATTTAAAGTTACACCTTACATAATAAATTTTTAACGTTTAAAAACTAAATTATTTTAAGTCTTATCTAAATTGAAGTTAATTTTGTATTCAACTGAATTTATATTGAAATATTATATTTACAGCAAATATATGTTACTGCACTTCTCGACAAGCCATCAATCTGTTCACTTAGTAAACAATTTCTTGTACGCACAATTTGTCTCGTGTGTACTATCCTTGTCTATGTTTTATTCATGTTCAAACAACATTTCTACACTACTCGGCAATCTCATGATTAAAAAGTTTTCTTTAATTTTTACATTATTGATTTTCTAAGATTTAACATGATCAAAATTATATTTTTTACGTAATAACCCATATAATTTTAAGTTTGTACTAAAATATATTTTATTACAAATACGTGGCATTGAATCTGTAGACGTAAACAGTAATGCCAATTTAGCGTTTCGTTTTGGGCTAAAAATATTTGTATTATTTTCAATAATTTTTCTATTTACAGGGTAACAATATGCAATATTTTATAAAACTGAGCTATTTGAGCAACTAACATTTACGCACTGACGATTTGCGTGATTTCAAATACCCTTTTAATTCCACCATTTTCTAAAGTTAAAAAAAAATATCCCAATGTTTTTAAATTTAAAGACTTAAAGGGGTTTCTGTCCAGAGTTTGTATGTAAATAATTTGTATTTAAAAGCCGAGAATAATAAGATCATAAAACTTAAATAAAAGTTTCAAAAAGTGCGAACACCTGTACATGAAATCCTTCAAACCAGTGCACAAAAGTGTATAATAAAAGTTGAACAATTTTATAAAATATATAAAAAAGATAAAGTTTTCTGTTTTGTTAAAAATTTATTTCGCATACGTTACGCATACTCACTTTAACGAATTCGGGATATAACCAATGAGTAAATTTCTTACATTGACTACCTTATATAACGAATGTTTTATAATTTTCAAGCTCAGTATAACGAATGATTTAAAAAATGGTATGTACATTAAAGAAAATGAAAAGTAAAATCGTTTCAAATCTTGAAACTACAAACAATGGACCAAAAAACCGCCGATCCCTCAGAAAGGGAGAATATCCCGTAATGGAGGAAAAGCTCTATCAGTGGTTTCTTAATCAAAGAAAGATTTGTATTCCGGTCAAAGGGACAACATTAAAATTGAAGGCTATGGAAATTCAAAACCAGTTCTGCACTGGTGGTTTTCATGCTAGTGATGGCTGGTTATCCAGATTTAAGAAAAGGTATGGTGTACGACATTTGAAGGAATCTGGAGAAAAATTGTCATCAAGAGAAGATTTGGTAGATCCGTTTAAGAGGAAGTTGCAGAGAGTTATTCGAGAAGAAGGTTTATCACATGATTCTATATTTAATGCTGATGAAACAGGTTTGTTTTGGAAAATGATTTGGATGGAGATGACGAAAATGAGGAAAATATTGAAATTGTTGACCAATTTTCTAATAATGAAACGAAAATAGAGCATTCTGAAGTAATAAAATGTTTTGATAAATGTATACAATGGGGTTCCCAAAATAATATTAATATTTCAAAACAATTAGTACTTCGATAAATACAGGAAGAAGCTCTTCAAATGAGTCTTCAAGTTACTTGTAAACAAACGCCTATAAATGATTTTTTTTCCACCAACTTAAATAATTTTTAATACATTTTGATACAAAAAAAACTTTCCGATATAACGAATTTTTCACTATAACGAAAGGGCCTGACAATATATCGTTCGTTATACCGAGCTTTGACTGTTATAACTTTGTTGTTTTTCTAATAAAGAAAGTAATTTAGCTCAACTATTGTAAGTGCAACTCTGTGCTTTTTAGTTTTATGAAGCTGATATCGCTAACAGTGATTAATAATATACAGGGTTGCATCTAGTGTATAATATTTAAAACGGCAACTTAAATGAATATTTAAATTTTATACCGTAGACAGACGACAGAGTTAATGCGCATTAAAAACTCACTAATGTGAATTAAGATTTTACCGTGACAGACGACAGTTTCTGCATTTAAACTGCATTTAGGTAACAGCTGTTTGTTTGTCAACAACTATTTAATTATGAAAAAATTTGTTTGGCATTTGCTGAAAAAACAGTATTTCTTTGAAAAAAAGCTAAAATTACTTTTGCTGAAACTGTTTCATAATGCAAAACTTGTTCATGCACTAGCAACCATCAACCTGAACGTGTTGCTACATGTGGGGACCGCAGTGGGACACTCTGAAATAAGAGAAAGGCAATTGTGGAAATCTATTTTTACTATTTAAATTTTACAATTGTCTTCTTCTTCTTCTTTTAGAATAGTAAACAATTTGATAACATATTATTGATTTTCGACGATGTTGCCATATTGAAATAGCTAAATGCAGTATAAATTCAGTTTGATTTTGTGTATTTACGTCTAACTTAATGCGCAATAAAAATGGATAATTCACAAGTTAATTTGAATTAAGACTGTTAATGCAAATTAACTGTGTCGTCTGTCTACGCTATTAGGCTATTTTCTAAATCTTCATATACATATGTAAATAAAAATTATATGTCATTGTTCCTGTTTTTGATATACCTAAAATCGATGAATGCCTACTTTTTTTAAATCCTCGTGTAACTCTATGTTCAAGATGATGTCGTCAACTATACAACTATCTAAATCGTTCCGATTGCCAGTCGGAACCATTTTAAACACTTGCAGTTTCCGGTACGGATTGTATTCGCAATGACAATTAACAAGGCCAGTCATTGCGTGTTTGCGCAATTAACATTGAAAATTCATACTTTTCAATTGTCATTTGTATGTCGCCTGTTCCCGTTATTAGCATTATTTGTTTATGCGCGTTATTTTTGCTCTTTTTAACTATTTTTTAAACATTTCAATATAAATAAAATCTGAAGGCAAAACAACGTTTGGTGGGTCAGCTAGTGTCACTTCCAAAAAAAAAAAAAAGATTTCTCTACAGAAACTTTGATTATGCCGAGATGATTTAGTTTTGCCAGCATTGAAAAGGTATCAAATGTTTTTGGCCTCTAATTTCAAGACTGTGGTCAGAAAGTTCCATCTTTGAACATATGTTTATTGTCACAAACAGTTTTAATTGACTTAAGATTGCCAATTAATGAAGTTTTTTTTTATACCTATACAAAAAATAATATTAATATATTTTAAATTTAACGTTTCATAGATAACACTGTCCAACAAATTAAGAGTTTTTGAATGGAACAGAATAGCGACCCCATAATTCTGAAAGGGTATGTTGAGTAGATCATTTTTGTAGAACAAACTTATGGTCCAGCACGTCTGAGTTTTTTTTTACAGTGGGTCAAAGTTTTCATTTTTTGGTCGAAGGGAGCATTATACTATATGAATAAAATGTTGTAAGTTAATGTCTGAGAGAATTCTTATGGTCAGAGTTGTATTGTGGAATTGTATGAGGATTATTTTTGTGGAAGATCTTAACCCTCTAACTGGTCTCTTTATGGGTCAATTTGACCCTTTTTTCAATAAAATCAAAAAATATCCTTTAAAAAAGGACATTTAAGGATTAAAATATTCTACGAAAATGTTTGGCGGAAAATTTCAGTGGGGGTCGCCAAATACACCATTGTTGTAAATAAAGCTCTTTACGATTTGTAAGCTGATTTGTAAGTCACAGTTGACTAGACGCGAGAACTCAGTGTTTGGCCTAGCCGAACTTGACGATGTTTTCACCTGCTTTGTATGTGTTGGCGTGTAATTTTGCCAATTAATCGTAAAGAGCTTTATTTACAACAATGGTGTCTTTGGCGACCCCCACTGAAATTTTCCGCCAAACATTTTCGTAGAATATTTTAATCCTTAAATGTCCTTTTTTAAAGGATATTTTTTGATTTTATTGAAAAAAGGGTCAAATTGACCCATAAAGAGACCAGTTAGAGGGTTAAGATCTTCCACAAAAATAATCCTCATACAATTCCACAATACAACTCTGACCATAAGAATTCTCTCAGACATTAACTTACAACATTTTATTCATATAGTATAATGCTCCCTTCGACCAAAAAATGAAAACTTTGACCCACTGTAAAAAAAAACTCAGACGTGCTGGACCATAAGTTTGTTCTACAAAAATGATCTACTCAACATACCCTTTCAGAATTATGGGGTCGCTATTCTGTTCCAAAAATGGTGTTGGGCAGTGTAATTATAATCATTCAAATAAAACTTTTCTACTTAAATACTTCATAACAAACTATAATTTCTGATTTTTAAATCTCCAGAGATATAAAAACACATTTTAAGAACATGATGTTTTTACGCTTGACTTTAAATTTCCAAACAATTTTTTTTTGTGTGTGTAGAATACACAAACCAGATTTTTGAAAAGAAAACACTAGCAACAACAAAATAACACTAATAATTGAAATTATAGTAGCCTTTTTTTAATTGTCACACAATTTTATGACTTTGACTATGATTTCTTGGCTCTTTTTTTTTTGTTCATTTTGATTAAAATAAAACTAAAAGCTGATTTCATATGTTATTCTTTAAAATGTTAAATATTAGTTTTTTTTTTTTGTTAATTTTTTAGGAAAGTTTATTGACATTGCTATGACTATCCTATTTAGTCCTACGATATGTCAAAAATATCGCGTGTGTTCATAAAGTATAATAGTGTGGCCTAAAAATTTAACTAAATAACAGATTTTTTTGACAAGTCTGTCCGACTTGCAAAAGTTTTTAAAAATTTTCATAAAATGATCGTTTTTATGCGATCAGAGTGTATTTTCTAATACAGCTGAAAAGAAAACAACAATGTCGGCTTCATTGATTTAAAAAATCAATTATAATTTAAAGGACAGACATTTAACATTTTTTAATTGTTTGTATAGTTTATACAATTTATTATTGTCACATATAACAACAAAATACAATGAATATAAGTTAATTTAAAAGGCGGAAAACTGCGTTTGTTTACATTAGCATCTTTTTTGTATAATAGTGTGGCACCTAGACATACTTTAATGCGATTTTCTTTTGAGTGTGATAGAAAACGGTAAAGCTGGAGGTCCACAGCAAGCGTCTACGCGTTTCACGCGTTCTAAGCAACTGTCAAAAAAGTAGAATCAATGTAGTTGTATGAGTTAAGTTACACACTCAAAAGCGTAGGACGCGCTGACGCTTGCAATGCGAAAAGTTCGTTTATTTTCTACTTTTGAACGCGGTGCACGCCTCACAGCTGACATTGACAAGATGATGTCACCAAAAAAAATGACAGTTGAAATAACATTTTTTATATGAGTTTGACAAACAAACCGATAAAAAACTTCATATAAAAAAAATCAGCTGGGGGCATACGGCATCACCTCCAAAAGTACATACATACATATAAAAAAACAAATATTGACGCGAAAAATCTTCGCATGTAGTTTGAAATGCCTAACGCTTAAAACGTTTAGAAAGCTTAAAACGCGTTGACGCCAAAACGCGAGTTGTGGACCTCCAGCTTTAGAGTTTCCAGTGAATGATTCGTACGATTGTGTAGGATAGTGTATCACGACCTTTAATAGTACCGAATATAGTATCGAAATAACACAAATGCTGTTGTCGCTGGAAGACAGTTACTGAAATAAGTCAAAATACTGTTTCAAATTAGCGTTACCGTTAACTATTAAACATTTTGAATCGTTAGCCAACCATGCAAAAATCAATTACTTAGTTAAAATCTTTCACATAAGGTTTATGCTTTTGATTTATTGTAATTAGCGGCTTTAATTTACACGAAGCAATTCTTTAAGCTAAGCTGATACCTTTTAGACATCGGATTGAAGGGAAGATAAGACGAGTACACACTTGCGATTTAAGCACTAAGAATTGTGCTTTGTGAACACCAAAGAAATTTTAAGGAACAAATTGCATCAATCTTTTCAATAAAAATTGTTTCGTGTAAATTGAGACTTACTTGTATGGTTGGTGACGTTAATTTTTGATTTTACTAAATAAAATATGCGACTATATATTTTATTTTTATTTTTGAGTGTATAGGTACGGTCACATTTGGCAAACATTGGCCGAAATGGACGTAGCCACTAAATAAAATATATGTAAACTCGTTTGTTTATTTATTTAAAAAAACTTCGTTTATTTAGGAAAGACACAACAAAATTTAGTTTTATTTTATTTGATTCTATTTGATCTTGCACAACTCTTGTAAGAGTAAACAACGTCAATCAAATTTGTACTAAAACAAGTGGTTACGCTTTTTTGAGTAAATATTTGCCGTGTGTGACCATACCTTAAGACACGCACTATATTTGGGCTAATCTTAGCTTCAGCAGTTATCATATCTCCGTTATTTATGGACGGATTTTGCTGATTTTAAATAGCAAAGTTCTCGAAAGCATGTCTGACAGAATTATTGAAGATTTGGATCCCGAAGATATCTGGGGACTTCAGAAAATTGATTTCAACATCCAGACGGACATGGCTTAATAGACTCCGCTATCTATAAGGATCCAGAATATATATACTTTATAGGGTCGGAAAATTATATTGTGGAAATTACAAACAGAATGACAAACTTATATATACCCTTCTCATGCAGGTGAAGGGTATAAAAATGGAAATTGAAAGAAATTTACTCACATAAAAATTAATGGTTTAAAAAATATTTGTCATTGACCTGTAAGAAATTTAAAAAAATATGTCATTTCAAAATCATTGGACAATTTTTTTCTTTTATTTTTTTAGTTATTTGGTTTCACAATTTATATTTAGTTTAATAAACAAATTTTTTTTATCATGTTTTTTTTTTTTTGTTTTGTTTTTCTTAAGTTTTATTTTATAAATTCTATTGACATTATTTTATGTCATTATTATAAAAATGTCAGTTACTTGTCAACGTTATTGTACAAATTAATACTTTATTTTCGGTTTTATATACATATACTGCCGTATTCATGAAGTGTGCTTTTAAACAAAATTTTCTTAAAGTACATTTGAAGTCTACTTTAATTTTTTATGAATTATACCGTTATTATTTAACACGATTTTTTTTTTTTAAATTTGCAAAATAAAATACTTTAATTTATTTATATACAGTGACTCTCAAAACTCTTGGTACCCCTTAGTTACTTTTTGAACATTTATTATAAAACAAAATATTTGGAACAATTAAATAAAATAACTGAAGGATTTTATTTGTTCATCTCTTATTTATAATTAAAAAAAAAACAAAAAAAAATTCATTATTTATAACAAAATTATATAAAAACAATATGCAACATGACATAACTTAAACAAATTCAGTCTCAAAGGCCATGGTGCCATTACAAAGTTGTAAGTTTAATAATAATTTTTTACACAAACATTGCAAGTTTTACTTGATTAATACTTTGTAGGATTTCCTTTTAGTTTTATTGTTGATATCATTCTGTCTGGCATGAAATATACTAGTTTTCTGGTAAAATCAGGTGAAATTTTATCCCATTCTTTATTAAGAGCTTCCTTCAAGTCAGTTTTGTTTTTAATTTCATGTTTCCTTATTTATTTCTCTAGATAATCCCACAGGTGTTCTATTGGGTTGTGATCAGGCCTTTAAGGAGGAGTTTGCAGGGTTTGGGGGCGTTGTAAATGATCCACATTTTAACAATACCTGCAATATGTTTCGCATCGTTCTCCTGCTGACAGTAAAATCGTTCAACAATTCCAAGTTTTTCTGCATTTTGGTGTAAATTATTTTTTTAAATATTTAAATAAACCTCTGCATTGAATTTGGAAAACACTCTTAAAAAAGTTTGCATTAAACACATTCGCCACATCAGGCTACCAACTACAATATATCAGGAATATACATACGTTTATATGTATATGAATGCTTATTTTGCCCTGCTGTCCTCAAAATAATAATTCACATCGAAACGTGTGTATTTTATTTTTGAAATATTGTTATCGGTAGCTGTGCTGAATGTGTTTAATGCTTAAAATATTTTTTTTATTCTAGACTAATACCGTAGTTAATGCGCATTAAAAACTCACTAATGTGAATTAAGATTTTACCGTGACAGACGACAGTTTCTGCATTTAAACTGCATTTAGGTAACAGCTGTTTGTTTGTCAACAACTATTTAATTATGAAAAAATTTGTTTGGCATTTGCTGAAAAAACAGTATTTCTTTGAAAAAAAGCTAAAATTACTTTTGCTGAAACTGTTTCATAATGCAAAACTTGTTCATGCACTAGCAACCATCAACCTGAACGTGTTGCTACATGTGGGGACCGCAGTGGGACACTCTGAAATAAGAGAAAGGCAATTGTGGAAATCTATTTTTACTATTTAAATTTTACAATTGTCTTCTTCTTCTTCTTTTAGAATAGTAAACAATTTGATAACATATTATTGATTTTCGACGATGTTGCCATATTGAAATAGCTAAATGCAGTATAAATTCAGTTTGATTTTGTGTATTTACGTCTAACTTAATGCGCAATAAAAATGGATAATTCACAAGTTAATTTGAATTAAGACTGTTAATGCAAATTAACTGTGTCGTCTGTCTACGCTATTAGGCTATTTTCTAAATCTTCATATACATATGTAAATAAAAATTATATGTCATTGTTCCTGTTTTTGATATACCTAAAATCGATGAATGCCTACTTTTTTTAAATCCTCGTGTAACTCTATGTTCAAGATGATGTCGTCAACTATACAACTATCTAAATCGTTCCGATTGCCAGTCGGAACCATTTTAAACACTTGCAGTTTCCGGTACGGATTGTATTCGCAATGACAATTAACAAGGCCAGTCATTGCGTGTTTGCGCAATTAACATTGAAAATTCATACTTTTCAATTGTCATTTGTATGTCGCCTGTTCCCGTTATTAGCATTATTTGTTTATGCGCGTTATTTTTGCTCTTTTTAACTATTTTTTAAACATTTCAATATAAATAAAATCTGAAGGCAAAACAACGTTTGGTGGGTCAGCTAGTGTCACTTCCAAAAAAAAAAAAAAGATTTCTCTACAGAAACTTTGATTATGCCGAGATGATTTAGTTTTGCCAGCATTGAAAAGGTATCAAATGTTTTTGGCCTCTAATTTCAAGACTGTGGTCAGAAAGTTCCATCTTTGAACATATGTTTATTGTCACAAACAGTTTTAATTGACTTAAGATTGCCAATTAATGAAGTTTTTTTTTATACCTATACAAAAAATAATATTAATATATTTTAAATTTAACGTTTCATAGATAACACTGTCCAACAAATTAAGAGTTTTTGAATGGAACAGAATAGCGACCCCATAATTCTGAAAGGGTATGTTGAGTAGATCATTTTTGTAGAACAAACTTATGGTCCAGCACGTCTGAGTTTTTTTTTACAGTGGGTCAAAGTTTTCATTTTTTGGTCGAAGGGAGCATTATACTATATGAATAAAATGTTGTAAGTTAATGTCTGAGAGAATTCTTATGGTCAGAGTTGTATTGTGGAATTGTATGAGGATTATTTTTGTGGAAGATCTTAACCCTCTAACTGGTCTCTTTATGGGTCAATTTGACCCTTTTTTCAATAAAATCAAAAAATATCCTTTAAAAAAGGACATTTAAGGATTAAAATATTCTACGAAAATGTTTGGCGGAAAATTTCAGTGGGGGTCGCCAAATACACCATTGTTGTAAATAAAGCTCTTTACGATTTGTAAGCTGATTTGTAAGTCACAGTTGACTAGACGCGAGAACTCAGTGTTTGGCCTAGCCGAACTTGACGATGTTTTCACCTGCTTTGTATGTGTTGGCGTGTAATTTTGCCAATTAATCGTAAAGAGCTTTATTTACAACAATGGTGTCTTTGGCGACCCCCACTGAAATTTTCCGCCAAACATTTTCGTAGAATATTTTAATCCTTAAATGTCCTTTTTTAAAGGATATTTTTTGATTTTATTGAAAAAAGGGTCAAATTGACCCATAAAGAGACCAGTTAGAGGGTTAAGATCTTCCACAAAAATAATCCTCATACAATTCCACAATACAACTCTGACCATAAGAATTCTCTCAGACATTAACTTACAACATTTTATTCATATAGTATAATGCTCCCTTCGACCAAAAAATGAAAACTTTGACCCACTGTAAAAAAAAACTCAGACGTGCTGGACCATAAGTTTGTTCTACAAAAATGATCTACTCAACATACCCTTTCAGAATTATGGGGTCGCTATTCTGTTCCAAAAATGGTGTTGGGCAGTGTAATTATAATCATTCAAATAAAACTTTTCTACTTAAATACTTCATAACAAACTATAATTTCTGATTTTTAAATCTCCAGAGATATAAAAACACATTTTAAGAACATGATGTTTTTACGCTTGACTTTAAATTTCCAAACAATTTTTTTTTGTGTGTGTAGAATACACAAACCAGATTTTTGAAAAGAAAACACTAGCAACAACAAAATAACACTAATAATTGAAATTATAGTAGCCTTTTTTTAATTGTCACACAATTTTATGACTTTGACTATGATTTCTTGGCTCTTTTTTTTTTGTTCATTTTGATTAAAATAAAACTAAAAGCTGATTTCATATGTTATTCTTTAAAATGTTAAATATTAGTTTTTTTTTTTTGTTAATTTTTTAGGAAAGTTTATTGACATTGCTATGACTATCCTATTTAGTCCTACGATATGTCAAAAATATCGCGTGTGTTCATAAAGTATAATAGTGTGGCCTAAAAATTTAACTAAATAACAGATTTTTTTGACAAGTCTGTCCGACTTGCAAAAGTTTTTAAAAATTTTCATAAAATGATCGTTTTTATGCGATCAGAGTGTATTTTCTAATACAGCTGAAAAGAAAACAACAATGTCGGCTTCATTGATTTAAAAAATCAATTATAATTTAAAGGACAGACATTTAACATTTTTTAATTGTTTGTATAGTTTATACAATTTATTATTGTCACATATAACAACAAAATACAATGAATATAAGTTAATTTAAAAGGCGGAAAACTGCGTTTGTTTACATTAGCATCTTTTTTGTATAATAGTGTGGCACCTAGACATACTTTAATGCGATTTTCTTTTGAGTGTGATAGAAAACGGTAAAGCTGGAGGTCCACAGCAAGCGTCTACGCGTTTCACGCGTTCTAAGCAACTGTCAAAAAAGTAGAATCAATGTAGTTGTATGAGTTAAGTTACACACTCAAAAGCGTAGGACGCGCTGACGCTTGCAATGCGAAAAGTTCGTTTATTTTCTACTTTTGAACGCGGTGCACGCCTCACAGCTGACATTGACAAGATGATGTCACCAAAAAAAATGACAGTTGAAATAACATTTTTTATATGAGTTTGACAAACAAACCGATAAAAAACTTCATATAAAAAAAATCAGCTGGGGGCATACGGCATCACCTCCAAAAGTACATACATACATATAAAAAAACAAATATTGACGCGAAAAATCTTCGCATGTAGTTTGAAATGCCTAACGCTTAAAACGTTTAGAAAGCTTAAAACGCGTTGACGCCAAAACGCGAGTTGTGGACCTCCAGCTTTAGAGTTTCCAGTGAATGATTCGTACGATTGTGTAGGATAGTGTATCACGACCTTTAATAGTACCGAATATAGTATCGAAATAACACAAATGCTGTTGTCGCTGGAAGACAGTTACTGAAATAAGTCAAAATACTGTTTCAAATTAGCGTTACCGTTAACTATTAAACATTTTGAATCGTTAGCCAACCATGCAAAAATCAATTACTTAGTTAAAATCTTTCACATAAGGTTTATGCTTTTGATTTATTGTAATTAGCGGCTTTAATTTACACGAAGCAATTCTTTAAGCTAAGCTGATACCTTTTAGACATCGGATTGAAGGGAAGATAAGACGAGTACACACTTGCGATTTAAGCACTAAGAATTGTGCTTTGTGAACACCAAAGAAATTTTAAGGAACAAATTGCATCAATCTTTTCAATAAAAATTGTTTCGTGTAAATTGAGACTTACTTGTATGGTTGGTGACGTTAATTTTTGATTTTACTAAATAAAATATGCGACTATATATTTTATTTTTATTTTTGAGTGTATAGGTACGGTCACATTTGGCAAACATTGGCCGAAATGGACGTAGCCACTAAATAAAATATATGTAAACTCGTTTGTTTATTTATTTAAAAAAACTTCGTTTATTTAGGAAAGACACAACAAAATTTAGTTTTATTTTATTTGATTCTATTTGATCTTGCACAACTCTTGTAAGAGTAAACAACGTCAATCAAATTTGTACTAAAACAAGTGGTTACGCTTTTTTGAGTAAATATTTGCCGTGTGTGACCATACCTTAAGACACGCACTATATTTGGGCTAATCTTAGCTTCAGCAGTTATCATATCTCCGTTATTTATGGACGGATTTTGCTGATTTTAAATAGCAAAGTTCTCGAAAGCATGTCTGACAGAATTATTGAAGATTTGGATCCCGAAGATATCTGGGGACTTCAGAAAATTGATTTCAACATCCAGACGGACATGGCTTAATAGACTCCGCTATCTATAAGGATCCAGAATATATATACTTTATAGGGTCGGAAAATTATATTGTGGAAATTACAAACAGAATGACAAACTTATATATACCCTTCTCATGCAGGTGAAGGGTATAAAAATGGAAATTGAAAGAAATTTACTCACATAAAAATTAATGGTTTAAAAAATATTTGTCATTGACCTGTAAGAAATTTAAAAAAATATGTCATTTCAAAATCATTGGACAATTTTTTTCTTTTATTTTTTTAGTTATTTGGTTTCACAATTTATATTTAGTTTAATAAACAAATTTTTTTTATCATGTTTTTTTTTTTTTGTTTTGTTTTTCTTAAGTTTTATTTTATAAATTCTATTGACATTATTTTATGTCATTATTATAAAAATGTCAGTTACTTGTCAACGTTATTGTACAAATTAATACTTTATTTTCGGTTTTATATACATATACTGCCGTATTCATGAAGTGTGCTTTTAAACAAAATTTTCTTAAAGTACATTTGAAGTCTACTTTAATTTTTTATGAATTATACCGTTATTATTTAACACGATTTTTTTTTTTTAAATTTGCAAAATAAAATACTTTAATTTATTTATATACAGTGACTCTCAAAACTCTTGGTACCCCTTAGTTACTTTTTGAACATTTATTATAAAACAAAATATTTGGAACAATTAAATAAAATAACTGAAGGATTTTATTTGTTCATCTCTTATTTATAATTAAAAAAAAAACAAAAAAAAATTCATTATTTATAACAAAATTATATAAAAACAATATGCAACATGACATAACTTAAACAAATTCAGTCTCAAAGGCCATGGTGCCATTACAAAGTTGTAAGTTTAATAATAATTTTTTACACAAACATTGCAAGTTTTACTTGATTAATACTTTGTAGGATTTCCTTTTAGTTTTATTGTTGATATCATTCTGTCTGGCATGAAATATACTAGTTTTCTGGTAAAATCAGGTGAAATTTTATCCCATTCTTTATTAAGAGCTTCCTTCAAGTCAGTTTTGTTTTTAATTTCATGTTTCCTTATTTATTTCTCTAGATAATCCCACAGGTGTTCTATTGGGTTGTGATCAGGCCTTTAAGGAGGAGTTTGCAGGGTTTGGGGGCGTTGTAAATGATCCACATTTTAACAATACCTGCAATATGTTTCGCATCGTTCTCCTGCTGACAGTAAAATCGTTCAACAATTCCAAGTTTTTCTGCATTTTGGTGTAAATTATTTTTTTAAATATTTAAATAAACCTCTGCATTGAATTTGGAAAACACTCTTAAAAAAGTTTGCATTAAACACATTCGCCACATCAGGCTACCAACTACAATATATCAGGAATATACATACGTTTATATGTATATGAATGCTTATTTTGCCCTGCTGTCCTCAAAATAATAATTCACATCGAAACGTGTGTATTTTATTTTTGAAATATTGTTATCGGTAGCTGTGCTGAATGTGTTTAATGCTTAAGATATTTTTTTTATTCTAGACTAATACCGTAGTTAATGCGCATTAAAAACTCACTAATGTGAATTAAGATTTTACCGTGACAGACGACAGTTTCTGCATTTAAACTGCATTTAGGTAACAGCTGTTTGTTTGTCAACAACTATTTAATTATGAAAAAATTTGTTTGGCATTTGCTGAAAAAACAGTATTTCTTTGAAAAAAAGCTAAAATTACTTTTGCTGAAACTGTTTCATAATGCAAAACTTGTTCATGCACTAGCAACCATCAACCTGAACGTGTTGCTACATGTGGGGACCGCAGTGGGACACTCTGAAATAAGAGAAAGGCAATTGTGGAAATCAATTTTTATTATTTTAATTTTACAATTGTCTTCTTCTTATTTTAGAATAGTAAACAATTTGATAACACATTATTGATTTTCGACGATGTTGCCATATTGAAATAGCTAAATGCAGTATAAATTCAGTTTGATTTTGTGTATTTACGTCTAACTTAATGCGCATTAAAAATGGATAATTCACAAGTTAATTTGAATTAAGACTGTTAATGCAAATTAACTGTGTCGTCTGTCTACACTATAAAGATATTATTTTACAATAAAAATTTTAAGCGTTACTATAAAATGTTAAAATGAAAAAGCTAAAGCAATCTACTCACACATAATAATGAAAATCGGTTATAATATGAGGACCGATTTTTTTTATATACAGGCATGTGATGGAAATCGAAAACGAAAACGAATGAGTTTTAGAAGTCAATTTTTTCGTAATATTTTTGTATTGAAAAACTTTTATCACATAAAATATAAAGATATTGGGCTACTAAAGAGAATCTTAAAAGAAAAATTTTAAAAATTAGATTATAAATGCATTAAAATGTATTTCCAAAACTGATTCGTTTTCGATTTCGATTTCCATCACATGCCTAATAAACTTATAAAAGTTTAAAAACTTTTATCAACAATTCAAAATATATTAATTTCTTTGTAATAATTATTTTTTTTTTAATTTTTTCTTTATAGATGTAATGGAATCCTTAGGTGCTAATTTTAGAAATTAGGAAACATTAAACAATTATTTAAATAAATAAAAAAAAGTACAACAATTGCAACATTTAGCAAATCCAAATAATAAATGAATTCAAAAGGAACTGCAACAAAAACAAAACAAAAAAACACTGAAGAAAAGCAGCTGAAAACTTAAATACGTTGAAAGTATTTTTGAAACGTAAAGAAAGTAAAGATTTTTCTTTTTTTGTGCAAATGCTTAAAGTACAACCACAACAACAACATTTCAGGCAGAGTTGTTAAAGAAAAACGAAAAGTGTAACTACAATCTCCTTTTTATCACCCAACACATCCATAAAAAAACAAAAGAAAAAATCACTCCAATTTTATTAGGTAAAACAAATATTTTAAGTAAAAAATACAAAACAAACAAAAAAAAAAATAGTTTCAAAAGCTAAACAGAAAACTTAAATATAATCAGCAAATATTAAGAAAACCAGAAAAAACGAGCCTATTAAGCACAAAGTTTAAAATAAAGAATTAAACGATTATATTGTTTTTAAAACAAAAATAACAAATTTAAATCACCCAGTAAAGGCCAACCGTAGCAATAAAGAAAATCCAGCAAAAGACAGACAGATAGACGGAAAGAAAGAAAAACGTTTCAGACGTTTAAAATCGTACAATGTCAAAATATTTCATTAATACAACAACAAATGCCAATGCTGCAGCCACTAGTAATGTTTATCAAGTCAATCAAAATGTGTGTACAACAACAAGTAACTCTTCTGTCTCCGCCACAGGAACATCAAGTGCTATACGAAAATTATTTTCTGAAAATTCGGCCAGCACAAAGACACACAATACGAGCACTTCAGCAGTTTCGACTACAACAAGGGGTAGTTCTGCTAAAACAACAAGAATTTTTATGACAACAAGTCAAGCGCAACAGCAGCAGCAACAGCTTCATCATCAACTGCAACAAAATGCGGCCAACACCACCAAAATGGCTACACATTTGTTAGATCATGGTTATGGCGTTACCCTGACCCCGCCAACGTCATCGTCCAGTGTGGTGGTGGGCCAACAAACGGCCCCGGTTTTGTCTACAACATCGACCTCAACACCAACATCGGGCACAGTTGCTGTTTCTGTAACTTCTAATACAATACCTGCCTCGCAACAACAACACCCACAAAAATTCAAGCCTACCGATATGACACAATATTACAAGGTTAGTTAATTATTTAATTATAAAACTTTAATAAAAATTTATTATTTTCATAATTTAATTGCGTAAACTCTCTCTTGATTTTCAATAATAGTTATTTCGAATGATTACATACATACTCGTATTTTGTTCGTTTGTATGTGTAATAAATATGATAAAGATCATAATAATTAGAAAAGAGACTCAATATATCATATGTTCTTCATCTGCTCAGCCCACAAAAATCTACAAAAATTCATTTACCCGTTATTACACACACAAAGTTCAATAAACTGACTCAGTCCTATTTTGGGTCATATGGGCCTTGACAGACATAAGTGTAATAACGAAATCGAGAATCGTGAATCGTCGCACAGTGGCGCCCGTAGAGCAAACGAGGTTGTAAAAATCAAAATTTTCATGAGCGCCGACGAAGTTTTGAATAAACCCAAGTAAAGGTGTGTTCACATTATGTGTATTTGTCATGTGGACTGTCACTTTTTCGCATGTTAAATTTGTACATATAGTCTGAACATCTTCAAACAATATCATGTGTTATTTCTATGTGTGCAATACACATGTCATTTTTTATTTAGAACAAATTCTATTTTCAAGTGACAAACCATCTGACATCAGCTGTTTTTATAACAAAAATTTTGTGGCGGCAAAAATTAATTGAAATTTTAATAAATATAATTTTTAAATAGTAAAACAAAAATACAAAAAAAAACTATACAAATTTATTATTGAAAATGGAGGGAAAATTGAAAAGGAGTTAACAAAAGTAAGTACATAAGTATGTATTTTTTTATTGCAATTTTTATAGTTATTTATATGTTGTTCTAGTATGACTTTTGCAAAGAAGCGGTTCTACAGTTGATCGAAATGTGGCAAGAGAAGGAATACTTGTATAACCCGCGGAATAAGTTTTACCATATCAGCTGTTTTAAGATTTTTTTTGATAGGTTATGTCAAATGTAATTGACATACCAACATTTGAACATGTAAATTATAAACCGTATGTGAAACTCAAATTTTTGGATAGAAAAGTGACATTCCACATGACAAATACACACAATGTGAACACAGCTTAAAACAGCTGATATGGTAAAACTTATTCCGCGGGTTATACAAGTATTCCTTCTCTTGCCACATTTCGATTAACTGTAGAACCGCTTCTTTGCACCAGTCATACTTTAACAACATAAAAATAATTATAAAAATTGCAATAAAAAAATACATATGTACTTACTTTTGTTAACTACTTTTCAATTTTTCCCTCCATTTTCAATAATAAATTTGTATAGTTTTTTTTTGTATTTTTGTTTTACTATTTAAAAATTATATTTATTAAAATTTTAATTAATTTTTGCCGCCACAAAATTTTTGTTATAAAAAACAGCTGTCAGATGGTTTGCCACTTGAAAATAGAACTCGTTCTAAATAAAAAATGTCATGTGTATTGCACACATAGAAATAACACATGATATTGTTTGAAGGTGTTCAGACTATATGTACAAATTTGACATGCGAAAAAGTGACAGTCCACATGACAAATACACATAATGTGAACACACCTTTATAGGAAACTTTTCAACGATTTCAAATATGCCACTTTTAATAATTTCACATTTTTAGTTTAGAAGATATAACCGTTCAAAGTTGACCGACTTTCGGTTTTCAAAAAAACACACAATTTTTAGTCAATTTGTTGCGATTTCAGGTGTAATATCACGAAAAATAGGTAACGACTCGCCATATTTTTTCTTTGTATTGATTGATGTATTTATTAAATGTATAATGATAAAAAAATTACCTGTTTGCTTTGTGTTTCTCCTGGTAAATCACTATTTAAAAACTATCCGTTTTTCACTATTTTTCAACATTGACGGAAAATAAAAAAATGTATATTTTTGTATATTTGCCATATTTGCAAAACCTGTTCTTTGATTATTTCTTTACACAATTCAAAAGGTTTTATCTGCCCGTATGTGCCCGTTTGGCTTCTAGAGGTAAAAAAGATTAAAAGAACATGGTTACAGAAATTGTATGACGCACAGTGGCGCCATTTGAGTTTTTTCGTTGCAAAAATCATATCTTTTGAACCCAATAAGATAATAGAACAGTTTAAACAGTATATGATAGATAACTGTTCATGAAATGAGCGTTTGGAAAGGGTGCTACGCTTTATGGGGACCTATTTATGGCTTATCAAAGTTAAAATTAGTAGAAAAATCAATTTTATGGTAATGGATGAATATTTTACAGAAAATTTAAAAAATAAATTTTAAAAAAAAATAATTTTTTTTTTAATTTGTTGGGTAATAATTTAAAACATAAAACCCTAAAGAAAAAAATAAAAGTAATCTAAAAATGTAAGTAGGCTCCTACAAAGCGTAGCACCCTTTCCAAATGCTCATTTCATTGGCTGAACAGTTATCTATCATTATATTGTTTTGCCTTTGAAAACACTTTAGCGAAAAGAATTTCCAAAGGTCTTCTATAGGATCTAGATGGGGACTTACGGCTGGTCACTCTAATACTGGTATACTATGGGTGTTAAAAAATTATTTGTTTTAAGTGCGACATGAATCAGAGCGTTGTCCAAATATGAATGTCCGAATATCACCATATAACTCAGCTGCAAAGTCTATAAAATTATTATCTAGAAGATCTACATATATTTCAGCATTCATTTTGCTTGGCACTATACATATTAGGGACTTTCCTCGAGCTCCAAATATAGCCCACACCGTCAGAGATACCCACCATGGTTTCGCTTAAAACACGTCTCACGTGGGCGTCTTGTATCACGTCAATGTTTGTGGTGACCGTCAGGCACATCCAAATTAAACTTTTTTCGTAGATGAATATAACCGTTTAAAATTTATCATCTCGAAAGTTAAATTTTTCAGCAAACGCAATACGCGCTCTTTTGTGGCGCTGAGTTAGGTACGGTTCTACTATTTTGTTTTCATATTTAAGACCAATATCCTCTTTTAGTAGTTGCTGTATACGCCGCTGGGTAACACTGAGGTCGAGTTCTAATTCTATTTACCTGCAGCTCATGTTGTCATCTGCTGCTAAATGTTGAATTCGACGCTTTATCCTGGTGTCTCTGATTTAAATCCGCCCACTGCGTTTATTTTTGCCTTAATTATTTAAATCTTTTAGACAATTAGAGATCGTTTTTCGGTGCGGGGTAATTGCACTAGCGATCCCACTAATCGGGTTTCCAGTAAGCCGCATTCTCTCAATTTTTCCGCGTTTCTCGTCAGTTAATTCGGTTCCGCGTGGCATTGTTTACTGCAAATATTGCCGAAACCATTGTAAATGTATTTATATACATATGTACATAGTATATGCAATACTTACATCACAAAAAGTATATATTTACTTAAAGAAAGATTATACAAGTATGTATGTCTAAACTTTTCACCATCTGAACTCGGCTATCGAGCAATACACATATACATAAATATTTTCTATATAGTTTTAAGATCAAAATTTTGAAATAAAAGAGAGTACATTACAGCAATAATTTGTGTAAAGTCAAAATTTAATAACCGTTACGCTTATTATGAAAAAAAAGAAAATATAGATTTGCTTTAAGTTCTGAATACAAATGGTTTAGTAATTTAAAGTATTGTTAACAATTCCCAACATATCATTAAAAATTAAAAAACAAATTCAATTCAACGACTGCAAAATTTATATTAAAAAAATACGATTTTACTTTTATTATTATTTTTATCCAACTAATACAAAGTTTTGTAAAATATTAATATATTCTAATTAGCTGACTTATATGGTGTTCAGACATGTATTTTTAATTGAGTCAATTATTGATTAATTAAAAAGTGTTCACATATGCTCAATATTGCCAATTCAATTAGCGTTTGACAGCAGCTGACAAAAAAGAATACAATTACAGTGAACTCGGGAAAACGTCAACGCTCGTTTACGTCAACATCCCAAAACGTCAACCCTTTTTTTACATTACCTACTCTAAAATTGTATGAAATAAATAGAGAGAAGGCTCTCTTCCAAGTGTTGGAAAGAAAAAAATAGCAGAAAAAAATAACAGATTTTTTTTTAATTTGTTAAACGTCAACACCCGCGGTTTTAATTAGTTGACCTAGTGCACTGTATATTGTAATTTTCAGCCTAAAAATATTCTTTATTAATTTAAAAGCGAATCAACTGCCATTTTAGTTATTAATTGTCACAGGGTTGTATTTTTAATTTTAACAATTATTAGAACAATTAACTCTTAATAAAGCAATTATCTTAATTGAAATTTTGTATGGATAATTGAATTCAATTAGGCATTAATTAAAAAATTTCAATTAAAAATGCATGTGTGACCACCATATTACATATACTATCAGCAATAATTGTTCACTATTAAAAACCGCAATCTTTTCATTTTGTATTTTTTCAAGGTAAAACGGCGTATACCTATGAATGACAGTCATCCGAAAAAACAGGCCAAACAAAGTGTACAACATCAAACACCTTATCAGCAACAACAACAAACACAACAGCAGCAACACCATGTTGTTATACGTTCAAACAATAACAAACAGCAAACACCTCAAATTCATCAGCAACAACAGCTTTCACTAAATTTTGCCACCCCATCACCACAACCACCCCGACCACCATCATCCGCCTCCTCTACATCATCATCTTCAGCCTTAATGGCACCAAATTTTCTTTATAAAATCGGCACAGCCTCTTCCAACAGTCACAGCGCCAACAATACAGGCTCCTCGACCAAACGCACACCCGAAGGTAATCGCGCTGACACTTCATTGGGCATTTTAACAAAAAAATTTGTTGATCTTCTGCAAGAATCGCCCGATGGCGTGGTCGATTTAAATGATGCCTCCGCAAAATTGGCCGTACAAAAACGTCGCATTTACGACATAACCAACGTGTTGGAAGGGATTGGCATATTGGAGAAGAAATCGAAAAATAATATACAATGGAAATGTGGCAATTCGCTGTTGACATCGGAGCGCTCGAATGATATTAAATTGGAAAATGAACGTCTCGAACAGAAGGAAAATGAATTGAATATGTTAATTGATGAGATACGCAATGAGTTGCATGGCGAGATATCTCGTAATGATCAATTGGCATATGTGACGCACAGCGATCTATTGAATGTCGATCTGTTTAAGGATCAAATAATTATAGTTATAAAAGCACCACCAGAAGCAAAACTTGTGGTAAGTTAAAATAAAATATGTAGTAAACAAAACATGATACCCAAACATTTCCATTAAAAGATGGTAATGCTAATGATTGAACGTACATAATTTTATTGGTTTTTTAAATACTATGCGCATTAATCTTTTATAAAAATCACTATCAAGTTGGAATTCAACACAAATAGTGCATACATACATATATTTAAATCATCACTTTTAATATGATGATGGTCGGTCCGTAGCCACAATGTAAAGTCCGTTTGCAGAAATCACTTAAATGCGCATAAATCTCTTATAAAATTCACCATAAATAAGACGTATTTCATGATGATCAGTCCATATTTGACCGTAGCCCATATAAAGTTCACTTCGAAAAATCTCTTAAATGTGCATAAATCTGTTATAAAAATCACTATTAAGTTGAAATGCAACACAAATAATTCGCATACACATATAAATCATCGTACGTCATAGTTCCTACTACTCATTAACCTACATAAACATCCATATCGAACCGAAATTTTACAAAGATCAGTTATAAATATGTAGAAATTATACTATTGACTTTGGTAAAAGTTGGTCCATAATTGGCCAAAGCTGCTACTTCCGAGAATAACTACAGAGTATACAGAGGTGACAATTTTTATGTTTCAAAAAGAAAAAATCAGTTCCCTAGGCCTTTTTGTTACTTAATTTATTGGGTGTTAAAGTAAATTTATATTATTAATTTATTTAAATAAATTAAACTATATATCTAATAAAATGTATGCTACATGCTGCAAAAATATAAGCAAAGTGTAAATATAAGATTCGGCTAAGCCGAATATAAACTCTTGCTTGTTTTTAAATATGAAGAATATTTCAATATATGTATGTAAAAAAAACAGCCTTTTTGTATCATATTTTCTAGCCATTTTTGCAAATCTGAATATTTTATTTATTAACATCTGAAAAATCTCCTAAATATATTCAATTAGGCTCATATTTTCAGGGATGCATTTGTATACCAAGTGTCAAACATGCAATCCTCAAAAAATAACCTAAATGTATGTATGTATGTACAAGTATATAGTATATAAAAATCTCCTAAATATTTTATTAATTTTAAATACATCATCTCTTTGTCGTGAATAAATTAATTTCTTATAAATCGCTTTGTGTATGAGTATACAAAACACACAGCTGCTCAAATACTACGTGTAATCTATAAACAGCAAATAAACTGTATATCCAATGCTGATTGCTGCAATATTCTGTCGTTTTCAAACAACCATACATTTTTAAAACTTTGCCGGAATAAAATGAAATGATGTCTATAAAAAATTTCCCAAATTTCTTTACGTCAATTCCTGGCAGCGCATAATAAAAAAGTGAAATTAATTTCCAAATGTGCAAAATCATCTAAATTTTCAATGTGTTTATAGAATATTTTGTATAAAAATAAATGAATTTATAGTACATTTAACGCAGAGATTTATTGCAATAATTTTCATGAAAATTTCTTTGCTTTAACACAAGATGAATGCAGAAATGTTGAAAGTATTTTTATAAACTTGAAATAAGAGTTGTCTATGTGTGGGATAGCATAATAATTTGTTTGAACATTTGAAAATAAAACAAAAACAATCAAACAAACAACAAAAAAGTCAGCTAAAAATAAAGAACTAATCACATACAACTCACATTTAGAAATGTGTGAGAACATGAAAAAAAATTCAGACACATAAAGGGAAACATTAAAATATCTTTTAGAATTTTGCTATACATACATATCAGCAAACATACATAGTTTGTTGTTTGTCGAATATTAGGATTGCAAAAAAAAACACTATGAAAAATATTGTTTGGGTTTTCAACTTCTTATAAAGAAAATAAATATGTACAAATGAAATCGAAAAAAGTCTTAGTATTTAGCTGTTGCTGGTCAAATAAAAAACATTTAATTTAAACTTTAGCAAGCTAAAAGAATAATAGCAAATTTAATGTATATTTTTTTAGTTACCTGATTCTCTTAATCCTCGTGAGATACATGTTAAGGCGGAAAATAATGGTGAAATCAATGTATTCCTTTGTCATGATAACTCACCGGAAAATTCGCCAAATTTCGGATCCTCCACTTTGGCTCAACGTCATGCTCCTCAGGCAATGCAACAACGTCATCATCATGATACCTTGATTACTGATATTGAGGCCGAAAAAAGGCATAGATTAGGTTAGTGCTCACATAAGTTCTCAAATAAAATACAGTATTAATAAGTAAATTTAATTTAAATTTTGTGTGTTTGTGTAATTTGGGTTTAACAGCTGTAACAGCACAACCATTAGCATCTACATATCCGCCGACAGCCACAAATTTGGTACAACGTTCGGCTCAACGTAATCTTAGCAAGTCAATAGAAGCTGCAGCCCAACAAGAGGCTGGATCGCTTATCGAAGTTAACTATACAACTCAGGATCAACAGCATCATCATCTACAGCAGCATGAGCAGTCAAATTCTTCGTTATTAAATGAAGATGATTTCAATATGTTCCCCTCTATAACAAGGCCGGTTATAACACAGGTTTTAAGTGAACAGCATCAACAGCAAAGACCACACCACATACAAAATTCCCAAGAGCAAAGGTTAACAGCGCAAGATGAAGGGGCTTTGGTCTCCTATCAAAGTTTAATTGTTTGTTCTAATCAGCAGCAACAACAACAGCATCAACGTCGTCATACCGGTGAAAGCAATCCGGATAGTAATGATTCTAACCAAACCCTTACGCTTATTAGTTGTAATAATACAACGAACACGACCATGTTGTCGAAAAAATCTGGTTTACGAAATGATGTCACTTTGGTGAATTGTGCAATGGAACAGCAGCAGCAAAAAAACTCTCGACATACCAGTTTATTAACTGACAGTACAACATCCTCTTCGTCGGCCTCATCACAAGTCCCATCAAATAATTCGTCATCGGCGGCTTCGCCACAACATCAACAGCAACAACAAGACAATTCTCCAACACATTTGAATTATGAAACGGTTACACACAATAACCAACAATTACAAACAACAACCACCGCTGGCGGTCAACATCATCAACAATTGCAACATCATCAACAACAGCACCAACATCATCAACAACACCACGAGCTGCAGCAACAACTCGATAATAGTATTGTTGTTAGCTCCTCGTCAAATAATGATGATCTTTCACAGATGCACGTTTCAAATTCAAGTTGTAGTTCAGGCGTCCGGAACGCTTTAATTTCGGATAGTGCCAACCTTAGTCCCACAACCTATAATTGTAAGTATTATGTCTCAGTATACTAATCTGTAAGTATTTCGTACGTTTATAACATTCTCTCTCATGTTTCATTGAAAAAAGCATCTTACGCATCAACAAGATGGAAATGGAAACTCAGTCAAAGTATTTAAAATTTATTGAAAACTAAAAAAGAATCATTCTTGTCGAGAACTCTCTCTGTGGTTTGCGTTTCCTTTACTTTGATTTGATTTGAAAAAATGAGAACATTCAACAACAACAATACACTAAAATGGTTTCAAACACTCACTGTCCTTATACACACATAATTGCACAGTTAGTCGTCCATTTTGTTGCCAAATGAAAATGAAACGAACAAAACTCAAAATCATACCTCATATTCGCATCACAGTCTGAGTTCTTGCTGAGCGTGCATTCAAAATCTCTCAAAAACAAGTGAAGCAAGAATATCAAACGATTTATTTATTGATAAAAAAAAAAATTAAAAGTAAAAGTGTTTTTTTTTTTTTTATTTATAAGTTTTAAATTATGCTAATTTGTGTTTGTTTAATACAATTATTAATTATACGAGTACATCATAATTTTTTGTTGTTATTATTGTATTATTATTATTTTTGTTTGCTTTTGTAACCCTCTAAACGAGCTTTCAGTCCAAATTTGAATTTTGTTTTATTTTTATGTTTGAAAAAATATATACATATTAGGTACTTTGTTTTAAATTTAAATCATTTATTAGCTTACTTCTTAATAAAACTGTTGTGAAGTGTTTTTAAAAGAAATTAAAAGTATAAACAATTAAAGAAATAAAATTTAAAATTTTTTAAGAATAAAAATATTTCTCCATTATACAAGGATGAAAATTATATGGTTTACTTCAATGGTAATAGGGTTGTTAGTGATTAAATTTCTCATTCTAATTCACTTTTCATTTTAAACACTCACTTTTTAATTCGCTTTTAGACTTAAGATATTTCTAGAAAAAGCTTTTTCACATGGTTACATGTCATGCCCCAATATTTCTTTGCAAAACCATCAAGTAGAGCTTAGTTGTTTACGCCAGATACAGCTTGATTTATGTTTAGTTTATAAACTGTTACTTAAAAATAAACAACAAACAAAATTTTTGAGTTTATAAACACATTAAAGAAGAAAGCATTACAAATATTATGTTATGCAAACATTTTTCAAAAGGTATTCAATAAAATTAAACAAAGCAAGTTGACTGATTAGTTTTTAAAGCTTTATGTAGTATAATTTGTTTAAAAGTTGCTTGTATTCAAGAACTTTCAACCTTTTGTTTACCTTTCCTATAACAAATTTCCACATCTAATTAAAATAAGTAAGCAAACAAACCCATCATATATTTTCACTTTATGTTTTTCTTTAACTACTAGTTGTTTATAGTTTTTGTTGGTTTTATTTTGTTTTTTATTGGATACTTTTTCGTTTCATTATTTCCTCTTTAAAACAAATGCAGTGAATTATCAAATCATTAAATGGCATAAAATCATAAACAAACAAACAAACAAATAAAAAAATAAACTCTAAATAAGATAAAGACAAGTTGAAAAAGAAAAAAACACAAATTCATTTTGGAACTGAACTCTCGTGGGTCTGCATGGCACATACCACCAAAAACAATTAAATGTTCTTGTTGCGTATACATTTTGTATTTGAAAATTTGTAGCACCATGAGATTCAGCTCTGGCATGAATTTCAAAGCACAAAACAAAAAAAAAAAAAACGGCTTAAAAACTAAATTAAAAAATCAATATTTGTAAAAAAAAACAATTAACTAATCAATAATAAACAAATTCAATAGCTAGTACAATTTGTTGTTGAAATGAAAAATATACAAGAAGTTAAATTATGATTTAAAGTAACTTAAAATTGTTTAAAAGTTAAAAATTTTACAGACAACAAATAAGATATAAAAATGCATAAATTCCACTAGAGTGATGTAGATGTAGGGTATAATAATTAAGAGCCGTATTTAAAATTATAACCTGGGCCGCTAACTAACGAGTGGATAGTTTTGCATTATGGAAGTTTTCAATTTAAGCTAAATTGTTGCCAATTTTTTTTTTCATTTCACCTACAATTATTGCTGAGCATTTCTTACGAATTCATAATTTTAAAATTGATAAAAAAAACTATTCTTTTTTATAAAATCTGTTCTTTGCTTGCTAGATTTGTTATTTTTGAATTTAATAATATACTCGTATATACTTTTAAGTGAACATTTGCAATGCCTTTAACAATAGTAATAACTAGCAATCAAATGAACGGACTCATTATTATATATTTACATATTATTGAAATTTGTTTAATTTTCATGTTCATAAAATTTTAATATGGTTTTCTATTCTCTTTCTTTCACTGTTTTCTTCTCTTATTCTAGATTTTGAAGACTTGCCGCCATTGTTGCCCATTGAACCACCATTGGATGGTTTATATAATTTCTCTTTAGATCAGTCAGAGGGTCTTAATGATCTATTTCATGATTTCGTATAAGCAAATACCCGCCCTCTTGTCCTGTCCCTTAAAAACCAATCAACCACACAAACAAGCAACAACACCCGCTTGAAAATTTCATCATAAATCTAAATTTTTTGTTTCTTTTTATTTTATTTTTTAAATTATAATTTTAAAACAAAATAAAAAATTCAATATACAAATATATGAATATATTTTTTTTATATTTTTAAATTAAAACATAAAAAAACTAGTGGAAAATAGTTTAAAAATTTAAAGCAAAAAAACACAAATATATACCTACATATATAGTCTGATGCAAAGGAAGAAACAATGAAAAAAGCAAACAATTTATAAAATTAATTTATAGTACGGAAACAAAAAAAAAAATCAATTTAGTCATATAAAAAAGTTTGTAAATTATAAAATCAGGTTTTCAATTTACAAAAAAAAAAAAAAAAAAAAAAAAAAAAAAAAAAAAAAAAATAATTTAAATTACAAAACTCACACAAATAAAACAAAAAATATCAGTGTAAAATATTCTTTAAAATGGCATGTTTTTAAAACACTTGAAATTTTTCTTATATAAACAAATTATATGCATAAATGTAATTAAAAATGAAAACTCAAAATTTGTAAATTAATCAAAATTAACATATAGTTCTTTTTTTTAAATTTATTTTTAATTAACTATTCTCAAAATTTTGGCTTTTATTTTCTATGAATTTTTTTATTTATTTTCATTACTTTTATGCAAATTAATGTTTTTATTCTAAAATCATAGTAAAATTTTGTTAATTTTTTTAAAGCAATAGTTTTTTCTTGATTATTTCGAAACTTTATATACTATCATTTGCACGGTGAATTTTCTTAAAAAATATTTGCAGTTTTTGTCAATTTTTATTTTATTTTTTAAATTTTATAATAATTTAAAATTAAAATAAAAATAAAAACAAAATGTCAATAGTGAATCAGCAGCAAAGCAAACAAACCTAAGATAGCAAAACAAAAAAACAAAAAAATAACAAACTTATTTTAATGCTAAACGCTTATATTTTTATACATTTAAAACACATACATAATAATTAATATAAATATATTTTGTTATTGTTAACAAATAGTAAAAAAAAACAAGCAACCTACAAGCAAATGTAAAACTACAAATACCAATTATTTTAAAAATCTATTATTTTGGTTATTTGTAATTTACTTACTTTCTCCCCTCCTGTTACTTATTTTTACTATTTTCCTTGTTAAGTAAAAAAATCACATAAACAGACACAAAAGTTTAGAAAAGACACTTTTCCTTTTGCCTTGTTCTGTTAATACTTACATATTATTTAATTTTATTAAAAGCTCAACAATTATTCAAATCTAATTATGTTTTCTTAAGTAAATAACCTCATTATAAAAAACAAACACATAAAAATAGCATTTGAATTTATTTTTAGCTGATTTCAAAAGGATTTTACAGCACTGTTCACAGTTTTTCCAAAGCAATTTTTGATTCCTAAACAAGTACCTTTTTACAGAAAGAGTTAAATGGGTTTACTATATTAGCCGGTTACTAAGTAACTTGATAACGAAGTAACCAACACTAACTAATGTTTATTAGACGTGACTAGTTTACAAAATTATTTTAGACGAATTTTTCTCTTTAAAGGTGGATTCACCCATTCGTTCTTAACAAAAAATTTGTTCGAACAATTTTTTTTTATATGAAGTTTGACGTCTCTCTTTTTGAGAGAGAGAAAATATTTTTTACGAACTTGAATTGGTTTAATTTTATATTTTTTCTGGACAAAAATGAATTGAGTTGCCAATAGGTTGCATTTTTTCATACAAATAACAATGCCTTATGTATATACATGGCCATCAGCAAAAGCAACTTCCTTTTTTCATTAATTTTGAATTTATATCTGTGATTTTGAATACACAATACTTTAATTATATTTTGACACTTAAAACCCAAAGCAAAATAAATCAATGGCCGCACTTGTAAAACTAATAGATTTTGTTTACATATGGCAGCTTTGATTTTTCAGAAAAATCGAAATGGGTGAATCGTGTTGCAAAAACTCTCAGTAAAAAAATTTTTCTCCAGAAAAAATTTTTGTTAAGAACAAATGGGTGTATCCACCTTAACCGGGGAACATACAATTCAATGTTAATGTTATTGATTAAAATGTTTTTATTTTTGTACTTTTTACTGACTAGCAACATATTTGTCATATCATTAGCTAGTTTCACTATTATTATAAAAATTTTAACACAAAAGGCAAACAAAATATTGGAAAATAGTAAAACTATCAAAGAAACTAACAGTATGATAATTATAATAGGTAATTTTCCTTTATGGGTGCAACATGTTGAAACTATAATATTTTCAAACCTATTTAATTTCAAGTAGTCAAATATTCGCGGGTGTGTTGTGAATAGCTCAGTTTATGTGGAACCACATGGTCAGTTATTGTCTTGCTCAAACACAAAAAGGACTTTTTCGACATTAGTTGTCAGGTTATTGCAGTTTTAAAATTGCTTTAACTTTAGAAGCAATGTAATTAGAATATATTTTTTAAAATGTTTATTGAAAGTAAAATTTTTAATTAAATAAGTTGAAAATGGTTCTTTCAAGTAAATTTCTGTCTTAAAGCAGCAATTGAAAACTAGTTGCATAAGATTTTTTTTGATTGTGGCATAAGAAATTGAATTTAAATATAAAACAACACAAAATCTAAAAATTCAAATGTTTAGAAAAAATCTGAGGTTACTTTTATAAAACAGTTAGATTAGTAGGTAATAATGATTTAATTCGTATGTCTTCTTTTTTAAAAGGTATTAGAAAGAACACTTCTTCACCTTCCTTTATTACACACATTATTATATCTAATGATGTAATAATAATGTTTTCAATCTTTATTGTATTCATCCATGCAATACGTTAATTTCTTTTTTTTTTTAGAAAAAATGTAATAAAATAGTTAAACAAAAATCTTAAAAAATCATAAACTAATGAAACTCTTTATTCTTAAAACTTAAAATAAAACAAAAATATCGAATAGTTAAACTTATTCAAAATAAAACAAAAATCGTAAAAAATATTGTAATAAAAGAATTCTTATAAAAGTAAAAAAATTAAATAAATGGCAAAACAACAAACCTTTTTTATTATTTTAATAAAATCTATTATATCAATTGATTGATCAATCCCTTAAAATAACAAACATTTTGTTATTTTTTATTAATATTAAATAAACAAAATAATTATTATTTTAATTAATAAATTATATACATATAAATACTTTTTTGTAATATAAAACAAAAAACATAAATGTAATTAATTAATAAAACAAAATATGTAAACTTCAATTGTTAAGTACTTTTTATTTTTTCTTTCTAAAATATAAAAAAATAAAGAAATGTTAAGTTTAACCCAAAAAGAAGTAATCACAAAAAATTAACTAATTAAAGTGTGTTTTTTTTTTTTTTGATAATATAAAAATATTTTTAATAACTGGGGGGTTATTATTATGCGAAAGCAATTTCCGATACGAAAACTAAATCGTATTATGTAATACGTTCGAAAGATATACAGAGTTGTATTTGCATTTTTGCTTGTTGTTGTTGTAACAGCAGTAATTGCTGAGTTGACAGCCCTTGGCCGAGTGATCTCGCGTCATTCCGGTGCGTAGAACCGGCTGTCGTGGGAATGACATTTTTACTTGTAAAACCAAGTGGCGCGAAATCTAATCAGCACTTTTAAATATTGCTGCACTTTTTGGTAAATGTCAAAATTACTTTAAAAAATAATTACGTTAAAAAAACATTAACTAGACCAAAAACCAACAAACTTGTCGTGTTTTTCATAAATTCGATTATTATTCTCAAGCTAATTTTAATTTATTTATTTTCCATACGCCAATGGTTATCATCAATATGGTTCAAAAGCTATAATTTTTGTTTGTTTTTTGTCCCCGTTTACACAGAAAATTACGGGTGGGGAAGACAAAATCAATTTTGTGTTCGGTACTCGGTGAACATGCTTTGTTGACATTTTCTTTGCTGGAACATTTGCTTTATTTTTTTTCGTTTGCTGTCATTAATTAGGTTGTGAAGTTTAAATAAATTTCGTGAACAAAAAAATTTTAAAATTAATAATGAAATACAATTGGAGTAAACAAAATATATTTCTTATTCAAAAACTTTATTTAATTTAACCACTACACGTCACGAATAAGAGAAATGTCAAAAAAGCAAATAATAATGAAATGTATCTGACAACATTGTTTGACAGTGTGACCGCGAATGAAAAAACAAGAGAATTCCAGATGTTTTTCTTCTAAATGTTCGACTGTGTAAACGAGGATTCAGTCCTGTTTCACACTCATCAGTTCTGACTGTCAAATCAAGTATTTTTCAATGAGAAGGAAAAAGAGCACTTTGTGCTCAAAAGCGTAGGACGCGCTGACGCTTGAAACGCGAAAAGTTCGTTTACTTCATGGTGCAACTATACACCATGGTTTACTTTCTACTTTTGAACACGGTGCACGCGTCACAGCTGACATTGACAAATGCAAAGCAAATTTATTTTAAAATTGATGTCACCCATGGTGCAACTATACAAGGTGTGTGCAAATCGACAACAAATACAACACAAAACAGAAACAACAAACATTTTGTTTGTGTAAAAGAATGTACTACTGTCAAAAATACTTGAAAATGTATTACTTTTGACATAAGTAAATTGTAAACAAAGTCAGTCAGCTAGGCTACTGCACTCACCTTGTATAGTTGCACCATGCTTGTTGTTGTTAAACTTCATATCGTTGGTCTCATGTAGAAAGGCCCTAACACGCTATTTTGTCGAAATTTGTTTTTTTTGCGATTCCAATGCATTTAAAGCAAATATACCTCTTCACAAAAATTTATTGCAATAGTGTAAAAAATAACGCTTTTATAAGCAGTTGTACAAAAAAAGTTACATGTTGAATATTACAGTTTCTATTATGTTTTTACCTTCTGCTGTAAAGTTTCAAATATGCGAGTTAGGGCCTTTCTACATGAGACCATCGATATATAAAATGAAGAGAGCAATTGTAAAGTTTATGCAGTTTGATAAAAAAAAAGGAAACGAAATGCTTTGTTGTAGAGTAGCAATCATCTTGTTAAAATATGGCACGCGCTTCATTTTTTTAAACGACTAGAAAAAACTTCAATACGGTTTTTTGCAGTATGAAAGCGTCGTCTTAGTTTTTTTCAAGTGGTACTAAAATAAAACTGTTGTTGTTACAACTTTAATATAGCAACTGGTTTGTTATCAAAAAATGTATAGATTTGATCTCATTTATTTGAATGTACCTTCCTAATATTTTATATGACCATAATTATCTACATATGTATGTATAATTAATGAACAAGTACCCATATAATTATTTTTTGTTATCTTTACTTTACATGCACCAATGAATTTAAAGTACCTTTTGTTTTTGGTGTATTAAATTTTTGTTTATTAAAATAAAATTAAAACAAAAATTGTAAAAAAATTATTTGGTACTATTGGGATAGAAAAAATACGATTTTAAAAGTTCGTTGGTACGATATTGGTTTCCTCATTTATCATCCCTGATGTGCATATATAAATTATGACATTGTATGGACCTTTATATCAGGGTTTAAAAATGCTTAACTATTTTCAAGCACTACGTATGTGCTTAACTTTAACTAGAAGATAATACACAAGCAAAAGCAGAGCACAAAGTCAAAAAACAAAAATAAAACTATTGACTGTAGCTTAACTATGTGATATTATTTGCTGACACAGTCAGCCACAGGAATTCACTTTAAAAAATTTGCTGCTGCTTAAAACTTACAGTTTTTGAATTTTTCTTTTGCTGAGCTAAAAACTGTGAACGTTTGTAGTGCTGAAGTTAAGCAAGTCTTATTTTCGTTGTATTGCTTGTGTTTTTATAGTGTTTTGCTGTGGCTGACTGTGTCAGCAAATAAAATCACATAGTTAAGCTACAGTCAATAGTTTTATTTTTGTTTTATTTTGCTTGCGCTGTGCTGTTGCTTGCTCACTAACAAAGTTTTTAGTGTAAGCTAAGCAGAAATTTGTGTGTTTTTTCTAATTCATAGTCAGCAAATTCAACGCTGCTTTACATAAAGCTGGAAACAAGTTGCCTTCAAGCTGGCCTTTAATAAAAGGCCAGCGAAGCTTTACAGCAATTTCGGTTCTGTCAAGATTTGCACAAATCTGGTGACTTTTTGAGGAAGTTGGAATTTCTCTATAAACCAATTTTTTGTTCCTTCATAGATTGAATCGTCCGAACGCTGCAGTTATCCTCGTTTTCCAAAAATTCCGATTTGGTTTTGAGAACTTTGTTTGATTCTTTAGATTTGCCAGAAGGTTGCGATTTTTTCCGAAAAAGCTCTTCATATCGTGCAAGAAGATTACAAAGCATAAAATTTTAAATTTGAACATTTAATATTCATAGGGTACAAACAAACTTTAAAAATGGTATAACTGTGGAAAGGTAGGAGAAAATTCAAAAATTATTTAGAATTAATAGATCTTTCAAACAGCATCATTAGTTTTTTTTAATTTTCATATAAATTTTAAAAGTTATAAAGCGTTATATACGAAAATTGTTAAAAAATTATGAAAAATTGTAATGTAGGGTACCTAAATGAGCAAATTTATTACAAAAACTTTTGCACACAAGAGCAAAGCTTAAAATTTTTTTCTTTTAAATTGCTTCCTCAAAAGTAAAGAAAATCGTGGTTTTTGACAAAGTTATGAAGAAAACTCAAAAACGGCAAAAATTCGACTTGTGTGACCATAAAACTTTTTCCGAAAAATCTCAAAAATACTTTCGAATTATGCTTGAGCACCCATGAAAATCAGAAAGAATTTTTTTTGGGACAACCTAATGTACATACATACTACATATGTGTTTATACCCACCACCAAAAAGTTTAAGTTTGTCATTCCGTTTGTAACACATCTTGATCGTAGAACTAAAAAGAGTATATATTCTGGGTCCTTATATGATTCTAAGACAATCCGTCCGGCTGTTGAAGACACGATAGGTCTTCGAAAAAAGCCATAAAACAATGAAATTTTTACCAAACAGTCTTTAATTCACCGAAATATTTGGTATTGAAAATGGGCAAAATCGGTCCAGTAGGAGACCTCGGTATTTTTCAGATATTTTTTGAAATTTTCTTCAAATATAGTGTAGATAATATCATGAAATTTTGTAAACTTTATTTTTATTATAGAAGGACAAGTCCTGTTGAAAATGGTAGGAATCGGTCCACGATTTTTAATAGCCCCCATACAAATGTCTTTCTGGAATATGATTTTATATTACATAAATGTCTATAAAAAAGCAGTATCCATACAAAATTCTGCAAAAATAAGTTTCATGCAAAGTGAAATCTCAAAACGATATATTTTGCATCGTTTCATATTTTGACATAGCCCCATATAAAAAGGCCACTTCCGAAAATCACTTTAATGCGCATAAATCCCTTAAAAAATCACTATCAAGTTGAAATAACACACAAATAGTCCACACATGTATATAAAAATCGCCACTATAAATTTTATGACGATCGATATTTGACCGTAACCTCCATATAAAATCCACTTTCCAAAATCACTTAAATACACATAAATTAAATATAAAAATCACTATCAAGTTGGAATTCAACACAAATAATTTACATATACATATAAATGATGAATTATAGTATTGACTTTTGTGAAAGTTGGTCCATAATTGGCTTTCCGAGAATAATCACAGAGTATACAGAGTTGATAATTTTGACGTTTCAAAAAGCCGAAATCAGTTTTCTTTTTTATATCTAATTTATTGGGCCATAATTATAGTCATAGAAAAAGCATACTTTAAGCAAAAGCATGCTTTTGTTTTAAATTCGGACCAAAATTTATATGTTTTTGTTGTTTAAAAGTCTACTTTTACTTAAATTGTGTGTTAAAGTAAATCGCTTTACATGTTACAGCTTACAAATAAAGCTGACTTTACTATTGCTTTTGCTGTTGATTTTTTTCATACTATACTATAGACAAGGTGGCGCAAAAGTAATCCTCCTATCAGAAAATGCTATAAATTTTGCGATTGGCCCCTAATATCAGTTCTGTTTTGACATTTGTGTAGTAAACACATGCGAAATACACGTTAATAAACAATGGAATATTGCTGACTATATATTTGACCAATAATCGGTCGGTGACTGCCAAAAAACATCGGAAGTTTACTTTTGCGCCACCTTGTATATAGTATAGTTGCACCATGAGCACAGATTATAACAGAGGCGACAATTTTGGCGATTCAAAATTGCTACAATCAGCTAAAAAGGCAGTTCAATTAAAAAGAGAAAGAAAATATTTTCTGGTAGTAAATTTTTAATGTGAAAGAGCAAAGCACTATATACAACAAGAATTTTGTGAACAAAACAAAATAAATAAACAATTTCAGTTAGAATATTTGAATTAAAATTTTGTTTATATGTTTGTGATTTTAATAACTTACTAAATTGTATTTTAATAATTGTTATACCAGAGACCTGCGCCGAGCAATTTAATCGGCGGCGGCGGCTTAAATAAAAATCATCAGCGGCGGCTCAAAATCGGCGGTTGAAAATATTAGATTAATTTAATTTATTGAGACTTTTAAGGCAGATTACAAAATAGATACTATAAAAAGATAACACTGGGAGAAAAACTTAAAACTATACTGTATTATTTTAATAAACATTAACAACATTATTGTTCTAAATAACGCATCATGCTTAAGTTAAGGAATGGTGATGTTCTAAGATAAACGAAAATTATATTGCTCTACATATAATAAGGTTTAACTTGACTGCAATGATGTCATATAAGATAAAAAAAAAACTTACAACTAAACTTAATCTAAAACATATATACAAAAATTAATACAATAGTATTAAAATTGGTTTAGCCCCTGTTGAAACCCAAAGAGACGTGGGAGTAGAACTCTGGTAGGCGGTATTCAGATAAATTTGTTAGGCCACTTAAGTCCTCATTCAAAATGCCCAGAGGCGAAAAATAAACACTGATTGACCAATTTTCATAATAAAAATTTACAAATGCATCACTCATTAAGGTGTTCTCATAGTGTTCTAATCTATCAATAAATTTTCTCATCAAAACAAGAGCATAGGATGAAAGCGGTACAATTCCAGCCTTACTGTAAATTTTCGTATTAGAAAATCTTTTGGCATAACTTTCGAAATTGGCGTTAACGCAGAGCCTCAAACAACTCCGTTCCAGACCGTCTAACTCACCCATCACCGTTGGCGAAAGTGAAAACCATATCGGAAATCCATATAGAATTGCCGAACGAATGCACACTTTGTAAATTTGAAGTTTGCACTTTTGATTAAGATGTTTATTGGTCAGTAATTTTAGTAACATGCCTTTGATACGGAACCCCTTTTTCTTAGCTATTCTCGCATGTTGATTGAACTTGAATAATTTGTTTAGTGTTATCCCTAGATATTTTATACTATCCTTAAAGGGAAATACTAATCCATGTAATCAGTGGTGATATTCGAAACAATTAACAACCGGTTCGCTTAAAAAAATTATATTTTTGTCAAATTTTGATAAAAATAGCGAAAATTTTAAAGTCGCATCCCAGTAACAGACCACAAGCCTCTTGAAGGAAATGATATAAACTTTTGTTTAATAAAAAAATAGTTTTGATTTTGCAAAATAAAAGTCAAAAAAAATTGCTTCATTTTTTTCTCAAAAGATTAAAGAAAACGCTATCGAAAACATCATCATCCAAGAATCCAATGTATGACCAAAATAAAATTCATTTGTTTGTACGTTTGGACAATGAACAACTGAACAATATTGTGTTTGTTGCCGAGACTAATCACCTTGATAAATACACATTATATAAAACCGTTAAAACAAAAAACATAATCACCCCAACAAATTTCATATGGAATTTTTATTCACGAGAAGGGTGAATATGCAACAACCGGTTCGCAAAATTTTTAAAATTTTAACAACCGGTTCGAGCGAACCGGTCCGAACCGGCTGAATATCAGCACTGCATGTAATGATAGATTCAGCGACCTGCTTTTCCTAACCACATCACGGGGGCCTTTGGCAGAAGCATTCCTTAAACAAATTGCCTCCGATTTACTTGAATTAATCTTTATACCCCAGTTGCGATAAAAGTTATCAACAGCCGATAGATGGTCACGGACCAAGTTTAAAGCGACTTCAGGATCACTATCGTGTGCAAAAATGAATGAATCATCGGCGTATAGGATACTTTTAGAGCCATTAAACACATGGAAAATATTAGACATGACTACATATTTGATTCATTTACGACAAATTTTAACTAAAATGTTAATTTTATCATATATGTAAATAATAGTTGCAAATCTATTAAAATGTCTATTATATAAGTTTTCCAAAGAAACAATTTAGACAAAAGTTATAAAGAATAATAAAATAAGACATTTTATTTTAAAAAAAATGATATTTTATTTTAAAAAAATCATATTTTATTTTAATAAAATCATATTTTATTAAAAATGTTTTTTTTATTATTGTGTTTAACAAAAAAAATAACATAAAACAATAACTTTTCAAAATTAATAATATTCAACAAGATAGAGTATATAATTATACTATACCAAACAATATAAAATTAATTTCAGTTTAAATGAAAAAAATAAATATAGATACAAAAAAGTAAGGATAGAATTCAAAATATTTTGAAATAAATTCTTGTATTATATGAATTTTCAAATAAATTAATTTAAATTTTTATGTTGTTGAAGGAATTTATAGACGGCAATACAAAACTTTTTAAATTTAAAATATTATTGAAATCATTCGGTATTTCAAAAAATCGTTTCGAAAAACATTTATTGATTACACGATAGTATTACAAATATTTTATTTCTTTGTTGATTGATATTTTTCTGCAAACTTTATTTTTAGTATAAAATTTCTTGACATTTTTGTTTGCCTTATTTGTATTTATACCCGATACATATGAAAATAAAAAGTTTTTGAAACAAATTTTGAATACCGACCGTAAATAAAAAAAAACACATTTTTTATTTTGTTTAGACGATGGAATTGTATTTGTACTCAGTATTGACGTCTATAAATACCTTAATTGAGATCAATGTATGACGTTGTGTATGGCTATATTAAACTACAGGGTGGGCCAAGTTTGACTGAATGATTTGAACTCTATTGGCATATTGTAGCCGTTGTGGTGCATCCCTCGGCAATAATTCTTGGGCCAATTGAATTTTATATGGAAACATCTTCAGATCAACTTTTAGAATACGTCGTAGCGATGTTCTGGAGATGTTCAATTGAGTATTAAATTAAAAATGCAAAAGTTATAAGCATTTCAAATCAGTCAGTCCAAGTTGGCCCACCCTGTATAACAAAAAAATCGAAGTTAATCCACAACAAACTTTAACCAAAATTATGAATTCAAAAAGTCTACAACCTTTTTTGTATATTTTATGACAATCGGAGATTTTTACAGAATATCTAGCATATCTAACTATACAAAGCTTCGTTATTTTTAAAGTAAGAAAAAAGTTGATAATTTTTAATATTAATTTCCGAAATTATTACTTCAAACTATTTTTATTTACATATATATAGTATCAAGTGAGCCATCGTGCCACTCAAAACGTAATAGTGCCAAAAATGGCACAATTGTGCCACAAATCCCATCACTGATTTACATTTTATTGTTTAAGTAGTAATTGTTACAATAAACGAAATGTTTCCAATAGCTTATATTCACGATGAATAATTTTGTGGATATAACAATAATCTTTTTTCATAAATAATAATAAAAATTTTAATTAGAAGCAATATTTTTTTTTTTGGAATAAAACAAAAAATTATGGACGGCGGCTGCTTTTAAGCCTATTGCACGCCGAAAATTGTTCGGCGGCGGCGGCTGTTGAATATCATCGGCGGCTCAGCTCAGCCGGCTTGAGGTTTCTGTGTTATAAAGCATTCATTGTGGAGTTTGTGTATTCGTTAGATGATGTAAATTATACTTTGTGATATAAATGCATTTTTTTATGGTTGTATCAAACAATACAAAAATACTCTGTGCCAAAAATGAATTTTATTGCGTCAGAAAAATAGTAACATAAAGAAAACAAAAAGGCAGTTCTCAAAGAAAGAGACAAGTATAAAACTAAATTTTCTTTCCCCTTCGTCACCTCTGTTATAGAGGCCTTTTAGATGATGCAATTAATTGCATGCAATTTTTTCCATTCTCTTTTAAAATTGCTACGTAAAATGTTGTGCATTTATACGATGCAATTTTACGTGCAACAAATCATGCAATTTTTTGACGTTTAATTACACATTCCTCTTTAGTTTTTCATTCGCAACAAAGAAAACAAAATTATAAAATATATGTAAATGTAATATAAAAAAAATATATGTACATAAAAATGTATGTATATAAAATAATATACATACATTTACATATATACAATATACAAAATTTTAAAAAATATAAAAAATGGAAGATTTTAATACAGAAGAAGTAATTGAAAATGTTCTTGCGCATTAATTTTTATAACGCACACTTTAAAGTCAGAATAAGAATAAAACAAAATTAGTAAAACACAAACGATGGTAAAAGGAAATGTCAAAAAATTGCATGACAAACGAAGTCGTGCAACTTTTTCTACCCCTCTTGCTTCTCTCACCCGTTTGCCAACAAACATCAGTTGCATGCAATTAATTGCATGCAAAATTGCATCGTCTAAATGGCCTCATACTCTGTGATCATGAGTGTGTGCTGTAAGCACAGACTCTGTGGCTGTAAGCCGCAGACATTAAATGAATTGCTGTATCTGGCTGCGTCAGCAAATAACATCACATTATAAAACTACAGAAAATGGTTTTATTTTGGTTTTTTGGCTTTACGCTTTTGTATATTCTCTTAGGCCCAATTTACACGAAAAAAAATTTTTATTGAAGGATTGATACAATTTGTTAATTATTTGTTAATTATTTTTTAAAGTAAAATTATTTTGAAAAGAAACGAAACATAGAAGCCCTTTAGACGATGCAATTAATTGCATGCAATTGATGTTTGTTTATGAGCGTTGGAGAGAAGCAAGAGGGGCAGAAAAAGAGGCCCTTTAGACGATGCAATTTTGCATTCAATTAATTGTATGCAATTGATGTTTGTCGGCGAACGGGGGAGAGAAGCAAGAAGGGTAGAAAAAGTTGCACGACTTCGTTTTTCATGCAATTTTATGACATTTCCTTTTACCATCGTTTGTGTTTTACTTATTTTGTTTTATTTTTATTCTAACTTTGAAGTGTGCGTTATAAAAATTAATGCGCAAGAACGTTTTCAATTACTTCTTCTGTATTAAAATCTTCCATTTTTTATATTTTTTAAAATGTTTGTATATTATATTTACATATATTTTAAAATTTTGTTTTCTTTGTTGCGAATGAAAAACTAAAGAGGAATGTGTAATTAAACGTCAAAAAATTGCATGATTTATTGCACGTAAAATTGCATCGTATAAGTGCACAACATTTTACGTAGCAATTTTAAAAGAGAATGGAAAAAATTGCATGCAATTAATTGCATCATCTAAAGGGCCTCATACTTGAACGCATTAAATGAAAATAATATTCATATCATTACAATCTAATAATTGTTATAATTTTTTACAGTGTGAAGTCTTTGTAGAGTTGGCAACCATTTGTAATTAATTAAACGACAGCTGACTATATTTACATATATTTTTTCAACGTTTGCCAAGATAGTGTGTTTGAGGTAGGAAAACCGGGAAAGTAAAATACCCAATTGGGTTTTTTAAACAAAGCACCTAAAATTAGCTTCGAAGTCGGGAATCGTGCTAAAATTACCATGAGTGGTGTCCGCGAAATGTGGGCGCATCCAAATTGGCCCCAAAAAATCGTTTCGGAACTCATCAAGATTGTGATACTAGCTTGGATTTTAATAATTGCTTTACAGATAATATCCTATTAACTTCTATACCTAAAAATGCAAAAATGTTTGCCCACTCCCTTATGGTTAACGAGTTATTTATCTTCAAAGTTTTGATATATAACTGTAAATACCAGATAATATATCTGGTCAATATGAGTACCATTTGAAAGTGCTCAGAAAGGCCTTGACGGAATTCATTAACCCATTGTGAACCTACAACTGAATTTATGTTTTTCATATAGATTTTTTTACAAAAGTGCTGATATCTCGAAAATTAAGACATTTAATTATAATTTATATTAAATAAAATTCTGTAGAGGACTTCAAGCTTTCATTTGACATACATATATCATTAAGTAGCTGGTATTCGAGGTAAAAATATATTAATTTAAAAAAATACTTTTTGAAAGAATTTACCCTAAATCTAAAGTAAAGCTGGTGCTTCATGTTTTAGTCACATTTTTTAAATCACTTCCAAAATTTTATCTCTAGGGCAATTTTAAATTCTGAGTGAAAAAATAACTCGCAAACCATAAGAGAGTGGGGAAAATTTTTTGCATTTATGCTTATGTCCTAATGCACGCTTTTATTTAATTCTTTAATTTTCTTCTACTTTTTTCAAAAATTTTATCAATGCAGACTTGTTTGTTTATTTATGTATATACAGAGTTGCATTTAGAAATAATTTCTATGACAATGCTTCCATTGGCAGATGCATAAACTTTGCACATATGACAATGAAAAGTGTTTGACAATTGTCTTAAAACAATGACAATGACAAAATTGTGTGTTTACACGATTGTTAGATGTCTGACAATTTTTTTGTCTTCCAATGTACTGAAAATGCTTTTTCTTACAACGTTGGAAAGCAAAACTTTTAAGTTCACACGGTTGATAGACATTTTTTGGACAACGTTGTAATATCTGACCATCGTGGACACATAGATTAAGTATAGAAGTTAAAGGATATTATCTTAAAAAAAAATTGTTAAAATTCAAGCTAATGTCACGGTCTTGATTTAAGCCATCTTTGCTGATTTATTACAAGGACTCTGCTCGTTATAAATGATATTTTGTATCCAATTTGGACGCACACACACTTCGCTGTGACGCTCATTTTATTAATTAAAGTGTATTATTATAATCATTCGCCTAGGTTCTATATTCCACTACCAAGTGAAACTGAAATTTTTTCCAATTCCACATAGACAATTTCACGGCGTTCTAGAAAATGAGTGAATCTTTTATTCTGCAATGAACAAATCTGGAAATTATATTTTTCTTTTCAAATCATTTTCACTAAAGTTAGAAAACAAACTTAATGAAATTTTCACTTTCACTTCATTTTACAAATGTAGAACCCAGGTGTATATCCCTTATTTTTAAAGTGTCTATTTTAATAATTTATAAATTTTTAACGAGTAGACAGACGCCTATGATCCCTGTAATAAACCACTAACGATTTTTAAAGGCTATATTCTAAAAAGTTATATATTATTTAATGTGCAAATCCTTATGTATCCTGCGGTAAATCAGCAGCGATTTTTTGTTCTTATTTTGGATGCACCCACTTTCCGCAAGAACGACTTATACTATTTTTAGCACGATTGATTTCTGAATTTTATTGAAACTACCAAATAATTGGCTATTTTACTTTCCCGGTTATTTACCTTCCCTGATATTTTAACTTGCCGGCTTTTAAATTCCTAAAATCAATGCTAACTTGTTTACGTTATCTTGCCACACGCATTTTTTAGATTTGTTTATAAACAATAATAATCATCAAAAATGAATATTTTACCAAAAAAAAGGTAATTATTTTAATATTTATAAGAACGTTTCATTGTCCACTATTCTTTTCGGATAAAAAATATTAGGTGGCATGTGAGGACCAAAGACAACATAGCACGTGTAAGAAAAGATGAGGCAGCGGCACTTGAAGAAGAGCTTAAAAAACAGGAAAAATTGGAATTTGCGGTAAGTTAGATTATGTCATTATATTTCTCTTTAAAAATTTATAATTAAAGTACATACATACATATGTACATATAACCCAAGTCATTATTTTGTTTACATTTCTAGGAAAGTGAAGCTCGGGTAAACTTTCTACGTAAACGTTCCGGTCTACCAGAAAAACAGCAACACAAAGAAAAAGCTGATGAGAAGATCGAAAAGAATGAAGCATGTAGTACGTCTCAACATGTAAATTTGTTTGCTGATTACAAAACACATGTTAAAACTACTAACAAAGAATTGGAAAAAGAAAAGAAAGAGGAGCAAGAGAAATATGAAAAGCAAATTGGCTATTTAACTTATTTGGGTCAGGATACAAATGAAGCATTAAGGTTAAAAAGTTGGTACGAGGTAGCACCTAAGCGATTAGCTGTAGGATCTGAAAGAGGTGAAATAAACGAGAAAGATCTTAAAACAAAACATAACCATGATCCTTTGACATTAATAAATGTTCTTTTGCCACGCGATCCTAAACCAACAATAAAATCCACACCAATAAAACGCAAACGAAGTCCAAGTCCTCAGCCTACAAAAGACGAGTCTGATCATGTAAAGCACTCAAAAAGACACAAAAAAGAACGTAAAAAACATAAAAAAGAAAAACATAAAAAGCGCTCAAAAGAACAGAAACACAAAACGGTGAAGTTTAAGGAAAAAAAATCAATGGAAGAACAAATACGAAAACACTTAAAACTAGAAGAGTTAAGGAAAGTGCGTTTGCGCCGTGAAACATCAGAAAGAGCTAGGCAAGAAGCTTTACTGGCACCCAAAGTGTCAAGCAAAGCAACAGAAGTAACAAGTAGTGTTTCACCTAGAATTGTTCAAAAATACAATAGCCAATTTAATCCAGAATTGGCTAAACAAAATATGAATTAATTGTTCCCATATTAGTTATATAAGTACGTTTGATAAATATTTATTAATAAATTCTGTAAATCGAATCCATATGATTTACTCAATTTACTTTCGAGTTAACATACCTGTTTCAATGCACAAAATCGTGCGATTTTCAGAACATCAATTTGTAAATTATTCGTTTTAGGTATGACTCGACAAAAATTCTCAATTGTGTAAATCTGGCATTTAATATAAAAATTATAGCCTGTTCACCGATCTCGAACGTTCGCTTAGATAAGACTTAAGACACAAACTTGATTGTGGAATAAACAAACTTGATTGAGTAAAAAAAAATAGATACGATAAAAAGTTTGTGTCTTAAGTCTTATTTAAGCGAACGTTATCGTTCGAGATCGCTGAACAGGCTATTAATCGAGTAGACATCCTGAAATGACATTTTCCTTTAATACAAACAAACTGCCACGTTCATTCAACGTCTTCTACAACAGTTTATTAATACATTTTAATTTACAATACATCTTCATTATTCCATATCTTTCACGCATCTAAAACCTAAATTGCCAGCAGAACTATCAACTGTGTTTTGAGAACGAGCAGCACATCGATAACGATAACAATAGGTTTTATGGCATAAATAAGATCCACCTTTTTTTACGCGACTTGGATTAGGACTGTTGTCTTTATCGGACCACAAATCTTGTGTCCATTCCCAAATATTTCCTACTATATTATGTAGATCAAAAGCATTTTGAGAGAATTTATTTACTGGACAAGTAGTGACGTAACCATCATCTTTTGTGTTATTATCGGGAAATTCTCCTTGCCAGATATTTAACCTACACACAAATATAAAGCAGTTTTAGTTTATATTTATTGTTGTTAACTTAAATATTACCAATGCTTATTCTTTGGCATTAACTTATTACCCCAAGGAAATAGTTTCCTTTTTTTTCCACCCCTACAGGCCACCTCCCATTCAGCTTCTGTAGGCAAACGTTTTTTGGCCCATTTGCAATAAGCTACAGCATCATTCCAAGAAACGTGTACTACTGGATGATTTTCTAGTCCTTCCAGACTGCTTTGGGGTCCATTTGGATGATACCAACTAACACCCTGAACTTTAAACCACCACGGTGCACTAGCCACTCTGAAATCATTTAATTTTTCCTGATCTTCTTCACTTAACAAAGATTTAAAAAGGAAACTATCTCCGAACTTCTCCGTTTCTGTGATATACTTTGTGAATTTTACAAATTCCCTAAAATTTTCATTAGATACTTCATATTTGTCCATATAGAAATCCTTAATGGTAACTAAACGTTCGGGAGATTCATGATCTTCTTTGAAATGTGGCTCATCGGTGCCTATAAAATACTTCCCACCAGGTATAAGAGACATATCATCATAACCTGCTTCTGGATAATAATCTCTATAGTGTTTGTTATTATTTTTAGCTTGACGTTGGCAAACTTTTAAGGATTCATCATTGACCTCTTGCTTAAAAACACTGCTGCCGTGTTCCTCCGATCTCTGTTCTTGTGGTTGGGGCATTTCTCTGTCCAATTTGTTGCAGCCACAATCAAGGGATACAGGAACCGTCAATAAACTTTGTAGAATTATAAACTTAATAAACATTGTTCGTTTTTCTTATTGCTACAGCAATTACTAAAAACACAGAGTTTTGAACTAAATTAATAAATGTTATAAAGAAGGTAAACATAATACAAATGTTACCAGATTAATTGTCCTAAGCAGTTTGGTATTGAAAATTAGCAAAATCGGTATAGGAATTAGAGTTATGGACCAAAATGTGAGAAAACAAATTTGATATTTTTACACATTTTTCTTGCCATTTTTTAAATAAAATTATTTTTGAATCTCTCAAACGACAATTTTTGGCACAAAATGTAGTAAATATGGCTATTTTCATAAACGTAGTATGCAATGCAACATTTCATTGCATAGAGTTCATAATAGCATTTAAAATATAATTTAAAAACTTTTATCACATAAAATATAAAGATATTGGACTATTAAAGAGAATCTTAAAACAAAAATGTTTAAATTATATTTATAAATGCTATTATGAACTCTATGCAATGAAATGTTGCATTGCATACTGCGTTTATTTTGTGGACAAAATAAACAAAACAATTTAAGTAGAATATTTGAATTGAAATTTTGTTTATATGTTTGTGATTTCCATGACTTACTAAATTGTATTTTAATAATTGTTATACTTTGCGGTATGCATTGTGGAGTTTGTGCATTCGTTAGATGATATAAATGCATTTTTTTATGATTGTATCAAACAATACAAAAATACTCTGTGACCAGGGTCCAAATTACCGCATTCGTGATCGAATGAGCTATCGTATCGAAAAATGATTTCGATATCGAAATTATGATAAAATGTACTAAATTTCTTGCTCGATATCGTATGCCATAATCTCAAATAAGAAAATTACGATCAATTTTACTCGAATCTAATGCGGTAATTTGGCCCCAGGGCTGTCAGATATGGCGATTTCTCGCCAAACGTGGCGATTTTGAAACGTGTTTGGCGTCGAGATTTTCCGTTTGGCGACATGGCGATTTTTGATATCACTGGCGATTTTCACCAAAACATCTATAATGGATTATGTGATGAAAAAAATCGTCTTTTTTTTTGGTTTTTATAAATCCAATTGTCAACGAAATGAATCATTTGAATTTGAAATTTCAATCGGACAGCATGGATGCAGGAAGCATGCATCAAAAAATTTATTGTACACTTCTTATGTTTTCAACAAAAGTTTTCAAACCTTCTGTTTTATATAATACTGAAAACAATGAAAAATTTTTCAATGATTTACATGCAGCTATTGATTCTTCAAATTCATTTTTGCCTCTAGTTGCAATTGATTTTGCAGAGTTTGAAACAGAATTAGGAAATGCGAAATTGAGCGAAGTAGAAATAATCATACTTAAAGAAAACTGTTTTGTGTATTTAAAAAAAACTTTTAAATGAGATGATAAGCAGATTACCAGAAAATATGAACTTTTTTAAAGCTTTTGGACAATTTTCTATTTCAAAGTGTGCGAATACGTGCTCTATACACAAATGTGCACGGATTATTAAATAATTATAATCAAATGGAAGTCATTGCAACAACGGAGAATCCGGACTTATTTATTCTCTCGGAAACACATATGTATAACAAAAGACGTAGAAGAAAATGAAATTATATTACAAGTATTTGATCATATTGTGTCGATATCTGCATCTAATAGAACTGGAGGAGTCGTTATTATACCCTTCACCATCGTGAGAAGGGTATATATAAGTTTGTCATTCCGTGTGAAATTTCCACAATATAATTTTCCGACCCTATAAAGTATATATATTCTGGATCCTTATAGATAGCGAAGTCGATTAAGCCATGTCCGTCTGTCTGTCTGTCTGGATGTTGAAATCAGTTTTTTGAAGTCCCAAGATATGTTCGGGATCCAAACCTTCAATAATTCTGTCAGAAGTGCTTTCGAGAAGTTTGCTATTTAAAATCAGCAAAATCGGTTTAGGTTAACCAGAGTTATGAACCAATATGTGAGACCACCTCCATAAAAATTTGATATTTTTCGTCCATTTTATTGCAATATTTTGAAATATATTGCAGATAATAGCATGAAATTTTGTATACGTTGTTTGTACTATAAAAGAAGAAAGTGTGCGGAAAATAGTAAAAATCGGTTCATGATTTCTCATAGCCCCCATACAAATATATATATTCCCGAAATATGGCTTAATGATAAATAAATGCCTATAAAATTAGAATATCAAGACAAAATTCAGCAAAAATAAGTTTTATACAAAAAGAAATCACAAACCGAAATTTTTTTTAGTTCGGTCCATATTTGACCATAGACCCCATATAAAGTCCACTTACAAAATTCACTTATATACATATAAAACAGATATAAAGAATGTTAAACGGCTAAAATTTGACATAAATACTCTTTATAGGCAAATAAATTATTGTACCAAATTTTATGGTGGTCGGCCCAGAAATGGTCATAGCCCCCATACAAAAATCTTCCCGAAATATTGCTCAATTATACATAAATGCCTATAAAATTGGAATATCAAGACAAAATTCAGCAAAACTAAGTTTTGTGCAAAAAGAAATCGCAAAACGAAATTTTTTTTAGTTCGGTCTATGTTTGACGATAGACCCCATATAAAGTCCACTTCCGAAATTCACTTAAATACGCATAAAACAGATATAAATAATGTTAAACGGCTAAAATTTAACATAAATACTCTTTATAGGCAAATAAATTGTTCTACTAAATTTTATGGTGGTCGGCCCACAACTGGTCATAGCTCCCATACAAGGACCACATCTGAAAAAGACATTTTTCCCTATATATATTGTATAAATATCGTTACCGACTCAAAACTTTGTACAGATCATTTACATATATACAAAAATCATTCCACACAATTTTGTTAATTTCGGTCTATTTTTAACCGTATGCCCCATATAAAGCCCTCGTCGGAAAATCCCTTTAATACTCATAAATCTATAAGGGTATAAATCCAAAATTTTACACGGATCATTTACATACATGCCTAAATCTAACTGCTGGATTTTGAGAATATCGGTCCATATTTGACTATATCCCCCACTACCGAAATCCACGTTAATACTAATATATATAATATATAATATATATCTTAAATATAACGTTATTACGTTGAAATTCTACGTGAAATATCCCCATATGCATGAAAATAACTGTTCCAAAATTTAAGAAGATCGGCCCATAATTTGTCATACCTGCCATATAGAAGCATTTCCAAAAAACAAATAAATTCGGGTCAAAAAATATTCTTTTCGGATTTAACCCATATTCGGTCCATATTTTATAATCACGATATATATCGTTGGAAAGCTATTTTTAATACCTTTTATTTAATGTATTACAAATTATCAGACACCCAGTAGTTCCCGAGATATAGCCCTATATATTTTCAACTTTAAGGGCCCGCCCCCTCGAAAATAGGCGTGGCCGCCAAAAAAAATTTTTTTTGCTGGTATCTCTTCTAAAATCCCTATTTGTTTTTTTTTTTTTTTTAACAAAATCACTAAAACCGAATTGTACCCCTTTTTATACCCTTCACCATCGTGAGAAGGGTATATATAAGTTTGTCATTCCGTGTGAAATTTCCACAATATAATTTTCCGACCCTATAAAGTATATATATTCTGGATCCTTATAGATAGCGAAGTCGATTAAACCATGTCCGTCTGTCTGTCTGTCTGTCTGGATGTTGAAATCAGTTTTGTGAAGTACCAAGATATGTTCGGGATTCAAACCTTCAATAATTCTGTCAGAAGTGCTTTCGAGAAGTTTGCTATTTAAAATCAGCAAAATCGGTTTAGGTTAACCAGAGTTATGAACCAATATGTGAGACCACCTCCATAAAAATTTGATATTTTTCGTCCATTTTATTGCAATATTTTGAAATATATTGCAGATAATACCATGAAATTTTGTATACGTTGTTTGTACTATAAAAGAAGAAAGTGTGCGGAAAATAGTAAAAATCGGTTCATGATTTCTCATAGCCCCCATACAAATATATATATTCCCGAAATATGGCTTAATGATAAATAAATGCCTATAAAATTGGAATATCAAGACAAAATTCAGCAAAAATAAGTTTTATACAAAAAGAAATCACAAACCGAAATTTTTTTTAGTTCGGTCCATATTTGACCATAGACCCCATATAAAGTCCACTTACAAAATTCACTTAAATACGCATAAAACAGATATAAATAATGTTAAACGGCTAAAATTTGACATAAATACTCTTTATAGGCAAATAAATTATTGTACCAAATTTTATGGTGATCGGCCCAGAAATGGTCATAGCCCCCATACAAAAATCTTCCCGAAATATTGCTCAATTATACATAAATGCCTATAAAATTGGAATATCAAGACAAAATTCAGCAAAACTAAGTTTTGTGCAAAAAGAAATCGCAAAACGAAATTTTTTTTAGTTCGGTCCATATTTGACCATAGACCCCATATAAAGTCCACTTCCGAAATTCACTTAAATACGCATAAAACAGATATAAATAATGTTTTTTTTTTTTTTTTTTTTTTTTAACTTCCCTTTATTATTACACCTGTCAACAAGATGACAATAAGTAATTTAATTTACAGAGGTGGGATGATAATTATCTTAAATCAGTACCTAAGATAACTTAAATCGAATTATTGAATGATAAGTAATATATAAATTTTTTAGTATCGCTCAGCTAGATCTGAAGGTGTAAACCGTTTAAGTCTTCTAGGTGCCAGGATTTCATTTGCCGGCAACTGTCTGAGTTCCATGTTGGAATGTTGTGTTAAACGAGTTGTATGTTTAATGCTGCTGATACGGATAATTTCTTTTATTGTTTTGACGTTTAGATCTCGATGTATGTCCTCATCTCTAATATACCATTCTGCGTTGACAATAGTTCGCAATATTTTAGATTGAACTCGTTGAATAATTTTTAAGTTTGTTGTGCTAGCTGTACCCCATATTTCTACCCCGTACTTCCAAATTGGCGCTATAATTGAGTTGTATATAAGTAGTTTGCTTTGAGTTGTTAGTTTAGATTCTCTCCCTAACAGCCAAAATAATTGTCTAAACCTGTTGTTTATTTCTTTTTTCTTTTGAGTGATGTGATCTTTCCAGTTAAGTTTTGAGTCAATTATAATGCCAAGATACTTCGCCTTTGTATCCATAAGAATTGGTAGAGTATTTATTTGGATAGGTTGAAAGTTTGTTATCTTTCTATTAGTGTAGATTACTAAATAATGTTAAACGGCTAAAATTTGACATAAATACTCTTTATAGGCAAATAAATTGTTGTACTAAATTTTATGGTGGTCGGCCCACAACTGGTTATAGCTCCCATACAAGGACCACATCTGAAAAAGACATTTTTCCCTATATATATTGTATAAATATCGTTACCGACACAAAACTTTGTACAGATCATGTACATATATACAAAAATTATTCCACACAATTTTGTTAATTTCGGTCTATTTTTAACCGTATGCCCCATATAAAGCCCTCTTCGGAAAATCCCTTTAATACTCATAAATCGCTTATAAATAAGGGTACCAATCCAAAATTTTGCACGGATCATTTACATACATGCCTAAATCTAACTGCTGGATTTTGAGAATATCGGTCCATATTTTACTATATCCCCCACATAAGGTCCACTACCGAAATCCACGTTAATACTAATATATATCTTAAATATACCGTTATTACGTTGAAATTCTACGTGAAATATCCCCATATGCATGAAAATAACTGTTCCAAAATTTAAGAAGATCGGCCCATAATTTGTCATACTTGCCATATAGAAGCATTTCCAAAAACAAATAAATTCGGGTCAAAAAATATTCTTTTCGGATTTAACCCATATGCGGTCCATATTTTATAATCATGATATATATCGTTGGAAAGCTATTTTTAATACCTTTTATTTAATGTATTACAAATTATCAGACACCCAGTAGTTCCCGAGATATAGCCCTATATATTTTCAACTTTAAGGGCCCGCCCCCTCGAAAATAGGCGTGGCCGCCAAAAAAAATTTTTTTTGCTGGTATCTCTTCTAAAATCCCTATTTGTTTTTTTTTTTTTTTTAACAAAATCACTAAAACCGAATTGTACCCCTTTTTATACCCTTCACCATCGTGAGAAGGGTATATATAAGTTTGTCATTCCGTGTGAAATTTCCACAATATAATTTTCCGACCCTATAAAGTATATATATTCTGGATCCTTATAGATAGCGAAGTCGATTAAGCCATGTCCGTCTGTCTGTCTGTCTGTCTGTCTGTCTGTCTTTCTGTCTGGATGTTGAAATCAGTTTTGTGAAGTCCCAAGATATGTTCGGGATTCAAACCTTCAATAATTCTGTCAGAAGTGCTTTCGAGAAGTTTGCTATTTAAAATCAGCAAAATCGGTTTAGGTTAACCAGAGTTATGAACCAATATGTGAGACCACCTCCATAAAAATTTGATATTTTTCGTCCATTTTATTGCAATATTTTGAAATATATTGCAGATAATACCATGAAATTTTGTATACGTTGTTTGTACTATAAAAGAAGAAAGTGTGCGGAAAATAGTAAAAATCGGTCCATGATTTCTCATAGCCCCCATACAAATATATATATTCCCGAAATATGGCTTAATGATAAATAAATGCCTATAAAATTGGAATATCAAGACAAAATTCAGCAAAAATAAGTTTTATACAAAAAGAAATCACAAACCGAAATTTTTTTTAGTTCGGTCCATATTTGACCATAGACCCCATATAAAGTCCACTTACAAAATTCACTTAAATACGCATAAAACAGATATAAATAATGTTAAACGGCTAAAATTTGACATAAATACTCTTTATAGGCAAATAAATTATTGTACCAAATTTTATGGTGGTCGGCCCAGAAATGGTCATAGCCCCCATACAAAAATCTTCCCGAAATATTGCTCAATTATACATAAATGCCTATAAAATTGGAATATCAAGACAAAATTCAGCAAAACTAAGTTTTGTGCAAAAAGAAATCGCAAAACGAAATTTTTTTTAGTTCGGTCCATATTTGACCATAGACCCCATATAAAGTCCACTTCCGAAATTCACTTAAATACTCATAAAACAGATATAAATAATGTAAAACGGCTAAAATTTGACATAAATACTCTTTATAGGCAAATAAATTGTTGTACTAAATTTTATGGTGGTCAGCCCACAACTGGTCATAGCTCCCATACAAGGACCACATCTGAAAAAGACATTTTTCCCTATATATATTGTATAAATATCGTTACCGACTCAAAACTTTGTACAGATCATGTACATATATACAAAAATCATTCCACACAATTTTGTTAATTTCGGTCTATTTTTAACCGTATGCCCCATATAAAGCCCTCTTCGGAAAATCCCTTTAATACTCATAAATCGCTTATAAATAAGGGTACCAATCCAAAATTTTGCATACTTGCCATATAGAAGCATTTCCAAAAACAAATAAATTCGGGTCAAAAAATATTCTTTTCGGATTTAACCCATATGCGGTCCATATTTTATAATCATGATATATATCGTTGGAAAGCTATTTTTAATACCTTTTATTTAATGTATTACAAATTATCAGACACCCAGTAGTTCCGGAGATATAGGCCTATATATTTTCAACTTTAAGGGCCCGCCCCCTCGAAAATAGGCGTGGCCGCCAAAAAAAATTTTTTTTGCTGGTATCTCTTCTAAAATCCCTATTTGTTTTTTTTTTTTAACAAAATCACTAAAACCGAATTGTACCCCTTTTTTATACTCTGTTTGTTAAATTACACTGATGATTATTATGAACATCAGACAGACTCTATAAATTATGGTAAGAATTGGTAATTAAATCAATTAAAAATGGTAAAAATTAGACACCATTTGAAAATATTTTACATAAATTATGTTGGTCGTAAAATTGTCTTTCAAACAATATATCAAATACTAATAAAATTTGCACTAAGACTGAATAGAATTAGGATATTCTAGTCTAGTGTAGTTTCTGTATTTCTTATTACGCTTAGGTGAAGGGTATTTAAGATTCGGCAAAGCCGAATATAGCACTCTTACTTGTTTATACTCTGTTTGTTAAATTACACTGAAGATTATTATGAACATCAGACAGACTCTGTAAATTATGGTAAGAATTGGTAATTAAATCAATTAAAAATGGTGAAAATTAGACAAAATTTCAAAATATTTAACATAAATTATGTTGGTCGTAAAATTGTCTTTCAAACAATATATCAAATACTAATAAAATTTGCACTAAGACTGAATAGAAAACACAGAATTAGGATATTCTAGTCTAGTGTAGTTTCTGTATTTCTTATTACGCTTAGGTGAAGGGTATTTAAGATTCGGCACAGCCGAATATAGCACTCTTACTTGTTTATTATAAAAAGATATGGAAATTAACTAAAATTATTGAAAAGATAGACGGTGTTAAATTCTGGATCTTAGTATGTAAAGCCACATGTCAAGATAACCAAATGATAATTGGAGCAATATACAGATCACCTAGTTATGGAGAATCGGAGTTTTGTAAAATTTTTGAGGAAGTCTTAGAAGAAATATGTAATTATAACTGTGATATCTTAATAACAGGAGATTTTAATATTGACTGGTCTAAAAATTCAACATATAAAAATCAAATGGAATGCATACTAAATGATAATGGTCTCAGGCAATTAGTTAGAGAATATACAAGAGTAACAAAAAGTTCCAGTACCATAATTGACTTTGTAATAACAAATAAATATAATATATCGGTAAACAACAGTAAGTACTACAAATAAAATAGCAGATCATGAAATGATAAACATTTTAATTAAGAGTGAAAATAATGATCATACCAACATAGACAATAAAGAATTGGACATTTTTAAATACAACAAAGAAACGTTTAACACAGAGTTAAGGAAAAATATGGTATATAACGAAAATAAAAACATTAATGAAAATGTAATTTTATTTGATAATTATTTTAAAGAGACTATACAAAAATTTACTTATACAAGAAAAAAACCATGTAAATCGGTGGTTTAATAATGAATTACGTTTAATGAAAAATGATAATATAATAAAATATCAAATAGCGAAATTGACAAATACGAATCAGGCATGGACCAATTACAAAACAATAAGAAATTTATATAAAGTAAACATCGAAAACGAAAAAAATAAATACATTAATAACAAGATTAACAATGCAAGCGATCAGAAACAAATGTGGAGAGTGATAAAAGATCTAGTAATTAAAAAAAACCATAACGAGATAAAAACTGTGATATTTAACCAAGTGGAATATAAAGATAATAAAGAAATCGCCAGTCAATTCAATAATTATTTTGTAGATAGTATTAAGTTAATAAGAGACGAAATCGAGAATGTGCAATATGAAAATTCCGTGCAATAAACATTTTAGAACTTAAGAATATAATTATACAAATGAAAAATAAAACAGACTGTGATAAAATATCCAATAAAATAATTCTTGATAACTGGAACGTAACAGGAGAAACAATATTAAAAATTATTAATAAATCGATAGAGACAGGTGTTTTTCCTGAAAACTGGAAAAAAACAACGATAATTCCGATTGAAAAAGTGCTAAAAACCAATAAATGCGAAGAATACCGGCCAATAAATTCATTGAAAACATGTGAAAAATTTTTGGAAAAAGTTGTGAAAGAACAATTAGAAAAATATATTGAAAATAATTCCTTACTGTCAAAATATCAATCGGGATTTCGTAAAAAATACTCATGTGAAACAACGGTTAATTATGTGATAAACAGATGGAAATTTGTAGATAGAAAGAAAAAAATAATGGCAATGTTTTTGGATTTCAAAAGAGCATTTGAGACAATTGATAGAGAAATACTGGGGGCTAATTCTGGCAGTCGTGATCGAAATTGTTTTCGAATCGAAATTTATTTCGACAGTGCAAAATTTTCTAATGATGGTACTCGATACGAATCGAATCGATTCATTGCTTCAGTGTTGTAAAAAACTTAAATAAGTACGTATTACAACACTGAATAAATTAAAAGAAAATGTAAAAAAAAAACATATGGTTCTGAAAAAAATAACTCAAGTAAAAGCGAAATTTTTTATGTTATGTTTTTTTACTCATCGTCTTTTGATTCTGACGAGATTGAAAACATTAATGACATAAGGAAACAAATAAGAAACACCTCCGACCCCTTAAGATTGACAAACAATGAGTAAGTATAAATAAGTACATATGTACATACATGTTTTTCTAGACTCAAAAGACGTTTTAGTTTTAGGCTCACAAAGCAAGCATAGGTAGGTAAAATTTATTTTTGATATTTTTGACCTAAAAGTAATAAAATTATTAATATTATGATATTATTTAAAGGAAGTAACAAATTTTTTACTAACATTTTCTTTTTTCTTCTGTTTGCTAAAAAAAAAACGTTATTTCGAATGCTTCTTTGCTTACGAGTAAAAACTCGCACGGTTGCGTTCGAATAATCATTCGTTATCGAATGCCATCATTAGAAATTTCGATACATTTTATTCGCTATCGAATGAGAGAATCCCGAACGTTCGAATGAAAATTTACTCGTATACGAATGCGAGAATTAGCCCCCTGATTCGGAAATTATATATGAATGGCATAAGAGAAGTTGAATTAAATTGGTTTAAATCATATCTTACTAATAGAAGGCAAATTACAAAGGTGAATGGTATAGAATCAAATGAAGTAAACAATGAATTTGGAGTTCCACAAGGTTCTATCCTAGGCGCACTATTATTCATAATATGTATACATAAATGATATGCCAAATATACTAAAGAAATGCGAAATAATTCTGTACGCAGATGACACATTAATTTATGCGGAAGGAGACACTGATGAACAATGTAGGGAAAACCTAATGCACGACATAAACAACATAAATAAATGGCTTAAAATGAATAAATTAAAACTTAACGAACTCAAAACTAAAATACTTGAAATAATTATGAACAGTGAATATGTGATTACAATTAATAATGAAACAATAGAAAAAGTAAATAAAATTAAATATCTCGGATTTATAATAGATAAAGACTTAAAACTAAAAGAACACATTGATTATATATGTAAGAAAATTGGTAAAAAAAATTGGTTTCTTTAAACGGGTTAGAAATAAAGTATCTCATATAACGGCAATACACATATATAACACAATGATAAAATCACATTTTGAATTCGGCTCCACAATTTTATACACCTGTTGCACAACAACACAAATAGAAAGACTACAAAAATTACAAAATAAAGCTATGCGGTCAATTCTAAAATACAATATATATGCTCCAATTCGACTAATGCTAGAAACACTGAAATGGTTAAATATTCAACAAAGACTGGAACTAAATACACTGCAATTCATTCAGAAAATGAAAATTGGAAACGCACCAGAATACCTTACCGAAAAACTTGGCTATGTAAGAGAAGCACAACCATACTACCTCAGAAACGAAGAGAATTTCAGAATACCAAGGATAACAACAACTGCAATGCAACGATCTCTATTCTTTAAAGGTCTTAAACTATATAATACATTACCATAAAATATAAAAAGAGAAAGAAATATTAATATATGCAAAAGAAATATAGTACAATTTTTAAGAAATAATATGATCAATAGTAGTTTGTAAAAAATGTAAAATAATTATGTATATGCGAAATTATAAAGTATTATGAATACTACTTAATAAATAAAAAATAAAAAAAAAAATTATCTCAAACTAAATTTGGCGTTGTTCAAGAAACATTAAGACCATTTATGGACCCAAATGTAGCAATAGGCGTGTATGAAACTCAATAGGGAAAACTTTCGTTCATAAATTGAAATAATTATTTTAATAACGAAATTGAAACAAATTTTCTTGAATTTTGGCCAATAGTGTTTGATTATCACAATACAGCAGGTACGTACCATTTTAAGGAAATATCTCTGCCCGTTCTTACTATATTGATAGTTCCAACTAGTAATGTCTGCGTTGAAAGGGTCTTTTCAATAATGAATTGTACAAAAACTCGACTAAGTCATAAAATTCAATATGAGCTTTTAGACGCTCTATTGAGAATAATTAATCATATGAACGTAAACAAATTATGCTGCAATTCGTTTACACCGACTAATGAAATGATAAAAAAAATTCAACTCATCTATGTATGAAAGTCAAGACTCTAGTAATGAAATCGCTGAGGATGAAGTTTACGAACTTTAGACTTATCTACTTAATTTTACTTTTTTTTTAAATATGATCTCTATTTTTATGTTATTTAAAACTTTCTTTTAACAAAGTTTTAAAATTTTTTAAATAGTAAAAAATACAAAAACGTATATAAATGTGTATATGTTTTACTAAAATATTGTTTAATAAGTAACAATTAATGAATTAAATAAAAAAAATTTAACAAAAACTAAAAAAAAATATTTTTGGCGATTTTTTTTGTTTTTTCTCAATTTTTGGCGATTTTTGACTTAAAAATTTAACTAGGTTTTTTTGTGTAAACAAAATTTATTTCTTTTAAATAATAAAAAAAAAACATTAAAAACTGAACAAAATCGGATTTTGGCGAATTTTGGCGATTTTTTACATCCGTTTTGGCGACGGAGCTCAAAAAAATCTGACAACCCTGTCTGTGACCAAAATTTAGAGGCCATTTAGACGACGCAATTTTGCATGCAATTAATTGCATGCAACTGATGTTTGTTGGCAAACGGGTGAGAGAAGCAAGAGGGGTAGAAAAAGTTGCACGACTTCGTTTGTCATGCAATTTTTTGACATTTCCTTTTACCATCGTTTGTGTTTTACTAATTTTGTTTTATTCTTATTCTGACTTTGAAGTGTGCGTTATAAAAATTAATGCGCAAGAACATTTTCAATTACTTCTTCTGTATTAAAATCTTCCATTTTTTATATTTTTTAAAATTTTGTATATTGTATATATGTAAATGTATGTATATTATTTTATATACATACATTTTTATGTACATATATTTTTTCTATATTATATTTACATATATTTTAAAATTTTGTTTTCTTTGTTGCGAATGAAAAACTAAAGAGGAATGTGTAATTAAACGTCAAAAAATTGCATGATTTGTTGCACGTAAAATTGCATCGTATAAGTGCACAATATTTTACGTAGCAATTTTAAAAGAGAATGGAAAAAATTGCATGCAATTAATTGCATCATCGAAAAGGCCTCTTAATTTTATTGCGCCAGAAAAATAGTAACATAAAGAAAACAAAAATGCAGTTCTCAAAGAAAGAGAAAGGTATAAAACTACATTTTCTTTCCCCTTCTGTCACCTCTGTATACTTTGTGGTTCTGTTTTATCATTTACAGTCGTGTAAACTGACAATTTACCTTTTGCTAAAAATTTTTCATTGTCAGTACATTGGTAGCACATTGGTAGATATGACAACGTTGTAATATCTGACCATCGTGGACACATATGTAGCTTAAGCAACTGTGCGAATACATGTAAAACATATGTGCAAACCATAATGTACTTAATGAAACTTTTCGTTAAGTTTCATTTGATTAAGCAAAGTGCCAAACTGAACGCACTTTCCGTACGGAATCATCTGGTTTTTGATTTCATTTAAAAAAAATAATAAAATTAGTATGCAAAAGCAAGAATAGTTGCACCATGATTATATCCAAGGTGAATTTATACTAGGTGACAGCATAGCGCCAGCTGATTATTCATGGTGAAATTGAAAATGTCAAAAAGTTGTTTACAAATAGTCAAAGTTTATTGTTTGTATTGTTAGTTTTCTTTATTTTATGCCAGATGTTTTTGACAGTAACGAAAGTTTTTACACAAACAAAAATGCCTGTTGTTCTTGCCTTGTTGTAATTGTTGTAGCAATGCTGTCACCTAGTATTTAATTTCAACATGGTTATATCCAAGGTGAATTTATACTAGGTGACAGCATAGCGCCAGCTGATTATTCATGGTGAAATTGAAAATGTCAAAAAGTTGTTTACAAATAGTCAAAGTTTATTGTTTGTATTGTTGTATTGTTTGTTTTCTATATTTTATGCCAGATGTTTTTGACAGTAACGAAAGTTTTTACACAAACAAAAATGCCTATTGTTCTTGCCTTGTTGTAATTGTTGTAGCAATGCTGTCACCTAGTATTTACTTTCACCATGGTTATATCCATGGTGAAATTAAATACCAGGTGACCGCATTGCTACAACAATTACAACAAGGCAAGAACAACAGGCATTTTTCTATATGAAAAACTTTCGTCACTGTCAAAAAGTTTTTTTTTTATATAACTTTTTGGCATTTTCAAATTCACCATGAATAATCAGCTGGCGCTACGCTATCACCTAGTATTTAAATTCACCTTGGTTATATCTGTGCCTAAATGGTACAAATATACAAGGTGAGTGCAAATCGACAATAAATAAAACACAAAACAGAAACAACAGGCATTTTGTTTGTGTAAAATAATGTACTACTGTCAAAAATACTTGAAAAAGTATTACTTTTGACATAAGTAAATTGTAAACAAAGTCAGTCAGCTGGCCTACTGCACTCACCTGGTATATTTGCACCATGTGTGCCACTGTATGAAAAACATAAACAAAATCGTTATCGTTATTCTTCAACGCACCAACATTCGTCTCTAAATATATACGTCAAAGTTGGCAGCGCTGTGAGAAAAAGGTAGAAACGAGAAAAACACAAACCAACTACATAATTCATTACGACCAAGGCGAATTCATTATAAGGTGGTGTTGAAGACCCAGCTGTTTTTTTTCGGTCCCTTTTGTAATGTCAAAAGTTGTTTATGTTTACAAATTTGTTTTCAAAAATTGTTATTGTTTTTCATGTAACACTTGTTTAATTGTTATTTTTAAAAAATAAATATAAAATGAAATATTGCAAAATTTGTAAAAAATTGCAAAAGAAAAATGGAAGTGGTAGTTTTTTTTGTGTGTCTAATGACGACCGCAGGCTTAAGTGGAGTAAAATTTTCAGCAAATTTGTACTGGATGTTTTGGAGAACTTTTTCGGTGCCATTCGAAGCAAAGGTGGACTAAATGACCACCCCACTCCAAAAGATTTCATGTATCGGCTACGCAAATATATCTTGGGTTTGTTACAAAAAACTATTTCTCTTGTATTCCTATTAACATTTATTTATTTCAGCTAGAAACAAGGAACAACTTAGTGGTACAGCCAACATTGCTCCCGAGTGGCTACACACAACACAATGTCACGACACTTCTTCGGAAATTAAAAAAAAAAAATCAATAATATACAAGATTTACTGCCAGAAGACGACAACGACCAATCCGATTTACTGGAAGATCTAGATATATTGAATTTTGGAGACATGTGTACTCTTCAAGAGGATGCTTTAGAATACATATCTGGTTATATCATTCGAAAGCTCAATCTTGAAGAAAATGAAAGTCACGAAACATCGTATACTTGGGTTGACCATGTATCAAAAGGCTTCCTTAAAAAACCAGCGTCTTCTTTTGTAGAGGGTGTTTTCTTACAGGTTTGTTTTTCGAAAAGAGATAAAACTGGCATTTTGTGGTCAAATCTGGCAACTCTAATCTCATTTATGTTCAGTTTGGTTTGCCATTTCATCATGAACAGGTTGACAAAAGAACAACGCTTGCAAATCGTGCAAATTTATTTCGAAAATAACGGTTCAGTTCGCAAAGTTTACCGCAAGCTCCGTCCATTTTATGGTCGACATAATCGTCCATCAGAGGAATTAATTCGGTTAACAATGGATCGTTTTCGCACTACGTTTACTCTATGTGATAATACGCATCCGCAGAGACATCGAACAGTGCGCACCGAAGAAACAATTACCGCTGTAGAGCAAAGTGTTGAAGAGGACCCGAATTAATGGAGACCGGTATAGAGCCATGTTACCGACTATTTTGTTCCCGAATTGGATGGCATGAATGTGGATGAGTTGTGGTTCCAACAAGACGGCGCTACATGCCACACAGCGCACGCCACAATCGATTTATTGAAGGAAACATTCGATGAGCGCATAATTTCGCGGAATGGACCTGTCAATTGGCCACCAAGATCGTGTGATTTGACACCATTGGATTATTTTCTTTAGGGATATGTGAAGTCGCTCGTCTACGCCAACAAAAAAGAAACGTTAGGGGAATTGGAAGCCAACATTCGTGACGTTATTGCCGACATACGGCCCCATATGCTCGAAAAAGTGGTTGAAAATTGGACCTGTAGAATTGGCTTTATTCGAGCCAGCCGCGGTGGCCACATGCCTGAAATCATATTTAAACATTAATGGCATAAAATTATCCTTCCAACAAAGCCAAATTGATGGTCATTAAAACGATTTTCTTGTGTTTTATTTCAATTCGAAGTTCTATACCTCTCAAAAAAACACCCTTTAGAAACACTGGAGGCAGTTTTTCACAAAATAAATAACAAAGAAATTTCACACAGCCCAATCTTGCATAAACGACTACTTGAGGCAAGTAATACAATAATGTTTTCCGAAAAAATAAAATCTTTTTTTTAAATGTCGGATCCATTTCCGAGTGCGCCACCTCAATAAACGTTTAAAAATACAAAAAGCTAAACAAAGAATTGTCGGCGCTAATAAAATGTTTAAAATCAAGCTGTAGTTTTTAAACACATATTTTTTAAAGGTTCTTTTTAGGACCACCGAATATTTTAATTAAAAAAATGGATTTTTATAAACAAATTACTATAAAATATTATTGCTAAATATAATAATTGTTTTCACTTTTTCTTAACATTTTCATTGTTTGCAAATAAATACAACGAATGTTAGTAAAGTTCAGTAAACTGTTTTTGACACTCAAAATAACCATGTTGTTTTTGTATTGTTGTACTTGTTGTAGTATTGCCACCACCTAATAATGAATTCGCCTTGATACCGCCGTTATCAATTGTTTCTCTTTATACATTTCATTTTAATTTTTCGCTGTGCATAAAATTAACAAGCATAGTGGAGAAGAGAAAAACAAAATATTAATAGAAAGATACCGACGCCGTGAAGAGCACTCAATCCAACCACATTTAAATTGATTTATATTTGTGTAAAAAGTGTGTAAAATAATAAATCCAATACAATTATTAAAAGATAAATTAAGAATTTATGAACAAACTATTTTAAGTGCCAAGTGAAGTCAGTAATTTTAAATAATTTTGTTTGTATTTTTTTCATTCATAAAATAAAGGAAAATACGTGACAAGGAAAAATTCTGTATAAAGCGAAAGGTGGGAAAAACGTCAAAGCGCGTAAAACATAAATTTCTTCTAACGATTCGACAGGAAGCCGCAAACCAATTAATAATAAATATTAATTACATACGTTTCATAATTAAATAAGAATAAAAAAGACAAAGGTTAGAAAATGAACGATAAAGCGGAAGAAGTTTTGGCATTAAGCGATGAGGGAGATGCGGGAGACTGTGATGGTACAGTTTCACCCACCCCAGTTACTGTACCAAAAAAACGCGGTCGTCCTGCTAATGCAGAGAAACCAAAGAAAGTCCCTAGCGGTCGTGGTAGAGGAAGGCCCTCTAATAAAAAACCGGCTAAAGCAGCAGTATCTGCAGATGGTAGCGATGAAGAGGGTTCAGCTAGCGATGGAGGCAGTCCATTGCCCAATGGTGATGCTGAAGATGTTTCTCCGGGACGTGGACGTCAACCAAAAGGCAAACGTAAATTAACCCATACAATTGAAGCCACTGGCAAAGGACGTGGGCGGCCAAAGAAAACAAAAGTCGATGTAGTCGAGGATGATGTCGAAGGTGAAGATGATAATGAAGATGGAGCATCCAGCGATTATAAACCGGGCAAAAAGGCCACTAACAAGATTGCAAAAAAAGGACGTGGTCGTCCTAAAAAAGTACAGAATAGTGATGATGAAAGTAAGTTTAAGATTTGAAATTAGAAACATATTACCACATTGAAAAAAGAAGGAACCGTTCATTCACAAAAAATATTTGAAGTAGCTATGCACTAGTGAATGGTAAATCGACTTCGATTATGGTCGTTAATCGATTATTGCCTTCAGAAATCGATTATTTTGTGGTCGATTTTACACTACCAACTTTATACTGTACCAACTTTATACTGAAATCGACATTTAGTGTCGATTAATCGAAATATCAACCTGTAAAACTAAAAGCGCGGGTTTTTTGGAAGTCGGTGTGCAAAAAAAAATAAATAAAATTTAGAAAAGTGAAAAAATGGCACCAGGCCACGTTTGACAACATTTAAAAAGAAAAATGTATAATGGAAAAAAGGCAAAGTGCTGCATTTGCAAGGAGCTAGCTTTTTGTGGCAGCACAACTATCTTATCAGCGCATCTGCAAAAATCTCATGATTTAAAAAAATAAAATTTATTAAACAGAAATATGTAAAAAATATTTTTTTAAGTGCGCCTTTTTAAAATAAAACAATTGAATAAAATTGCATGTTTTATTTTTTCAAACAAGTTGTAAACATGTTTGATTTCTTAGTAAAAATCGATTATTAACATTTCATACCATTCACTATTGTATACCATAGAGGAGAAAATCCTTCCTCCCTGCCGTAGGCCGTCAATACAGGAAATTTGAGGTGTTACTCTCTATTGCGATGCGAAAGGAAATGCGATGCGATAAGCGTACAATTTGTATGCACACCGACTTCCAAAAAACCCGCGCTTTTAGTTCCCTTTTACAGTTGAGAAATTGAAAGGCAGACATTTTTCTCATTCCGCTTTGAACTTGCCTAAACCTTTTAGAGTTGCGAAATTAATAGACAAACAGAAATTTTTTGTTTATTTTTTTCGTTCTTCTTCTATGTTGATTATTGTGGAAATTTTTATTATAAAAACGCATTGAAAATAAAAGAAATTCAAAAACATATTCAAACAACTTAATTATTAAGTTTTTGTTATCAATAAATCTATTTGGTTAATAAATTTAATTATTTTTGCAATACGCGCGTTTAAGTGAGAAAAATTATGTGAAGCAACAACATGAAAAATGCGAAGGGTGGAAAATGTAAACGAAAAATGTCCAGTAAGTAGAGGTCTACCGCACACTCTTCCTCTTCAATACATCGCCTACAAACTTCGTCTGTTTGTCTTTCAATTTCTCAACTGTAAAAGGGGACTTATCGCATCGCATTTCCTTTCGCATCGCAATAGAGAGTAACTCCCCAGATTTTCTGTATTGCCCTACGGCAGGGCGGAAGGATTTTCTCCTCTATGGTATACAATAGTGTGGTATGAAATGTTAATAGATTTTCGGTTATTCGATTAACCACTTTCAACTCGATTAATCGAACATAAAAGTTGATTTATTTTTGGTCGATTACGATTTTTTTTTTTTTTTTACTAAGAAATCAAACATGTTTACAACTTGTTTGAAAAAATAAAACATGCAATTTTATTCAATTGTTTTATTTTAAAAAGTCGCACTTAAAAAAATATTTTTTACATATTTCTGTTTAATAAATTTTATGTTTTAAATCATGAGATTTTTGCAGATGCGCTGATAAGGTAGTTGTGCTGCCACAAAAAGCTAACTCCTTGCAAATGCAGCATTTTGCCTTTTTTCCATTATAATTTTTTTTTAAATATTGTCAAACGTGGCTTGGTGACATTTTTTCACTTTTCTAAATTTTACTTTATTTTTTGCACACCGACTTCCAAAAAACCCGCGCTTTTAGTTTTACAGGGGGGTTACTCTCTATTACGATGCGAAAGCAAATGCGATGCGATAAGCATACAAATTGTACGGTTATCGCATCGCATTTGCTTTCGCATCGCAATAGAGAGTAACCCCCCAGGTTGATTTTTCGATTAATCGACACTAAAAGTCGATTTTAGTATAAAGTTGGTAGTGTAAAATCGACTACAAAATAATCGATTTTTAAAGGCAATAAAGCTGGAGGTCCACAACTCGCGTTTTGGCGTCAACGCATTTTAAGCTTTCTAAGTCCTGTTTCACAAATGAAAATACTTAGAGCTAGTTTTTTACTTGTCAGTTAAACTCAGCTTAACACACTGTTATATTAAACCTCAAATATATTTTGCCGGGATTTAATACTATGTTTCCACGACGACTTGAATCACCTGCTTCGCCTTCTGAATCATGTTTATGAATCATGCTGTTTACATGACTAATAAACTTGTTTCGATTTGACAGTTGTTTTTAATAAACAAACAGAATAAAAAAACAGAATTTACAATTTGTGGAAAATATTTTTTTTTAATGGACAAAAATAAGTGAGTGCAAATTAGTTAGCTTATTTGAAAAAAAACATACATTCGTACGTATTTACTTTCTTTACTTCCAGCAAGAAGAATATAATTTGCTTTGATTACAATAATATTAAATTTTTACAACTAGTGCAGATAAACTTGCGATAAAAATTAGAGAAGAGTGCAATTTTTCGTGCTTTGCAAGTAGATTCAAAATGAATCTACTTGATTCGCTCTTAAAATTTTGTATGGTGAAGCAAGTTGTTTCGCACATGATTGGGGTGTGAAGCATGAATAGAGAACGAAGCATGTACCGTGGAAACATAGTATAACTCATGGTGAAAGCATTGCTACAACAATTACAACAAGGCAAGAACAACAGGCATTTTTCTATATGAAAAACTTTCGTCACTGTCAAAAAGTTTTTTTTTATATAACTTTTTGACATTTTCAAATTCACCATGAATAATCAGCTGGCGCTACGCTGTCACCTAGTATTTAAATTCACCTTGGTATAACTATTGTGTTTCTCAGTAGTGAATTACCTCCTGTCAATTTTGTTAGCATTGCCGTACTGTTCAGTCAAAATACATATGGCATTCCTCCTAATTTATTATATAAATATGGCAATATCTTAAATTTTCGCAAAAAGCAACCGCGTCAATAACAGTATTTAAAAACTTTAACTTTGAAAAAAAATTGCCGTTCTCAACTCAACTAAGTTTGGTCGTCTGTCAGTCAACCCGACTTTAACTCTACATTAACTCTACTACATTTAAGTTGTGAATGGCAATACCGATTTATGAAAGACGACCAAATTATTAAAAAAGTTGTGAACCGCAATAGGGGCATAAAAAAATGGATTTAATATGTGGTCCAATTAGTTCTAAAACATATGCGGATTGTGTTGTTAAGCGAAATCTTTGAAAAAATTCGGCGTCGGTATAAATGCAGAAATGATTTGGACGTGTCCTTATTGATCGTATCTTTCTAACAATTAACATATTTAAGTTATTATATGTGTTTGAATCACTTAAATCCTCATCATCACTAGAATAATCAATTTTTTTAATTTTTGTTAAAATGTCGTAAATTTCTTTTCAATTGTTGAATTGTTTATTTTATTTTTCAGCTGTTTGTATTTTGACATTTTATATCTAGGTTTAACTCACTAATGATGCTCAGTTAAACGTAGATTATATATCAAATAAATAATAACTGAGAAACACAATTTTTAGTTTAATCTAGGTTTAAGCGAAAAATGTAGATTATCTTTATCCCAGAAACTAGCTCTTAATGTTGCTGTTGTAACAGCAGAGGTTGCGGAGTTGAACGCCCTAGGCCAAGTGAACTCGGGTCATTGCCGTTCGCAGAATCGGCTGCTTTGGGAATGTTTTATATGTATATAGCTTATGTAATGTACCTATGGTGTATTTTCTCACAGTTGTACATTTAATTGTTATTATTTTGATGTATAAAATGTTTTAAGTTCTGTAATATACTTCAAATAGTAATTTATATAAATTCATTATAGGTTCTGACGACAAAATGGAAGATGATGAGGAGCGACGGACAGTTGGCCGTCCACCATCCGGTGGAGTCAATCTTAATATTGTTCGTACTGGACGGGGTCAAGGACGCCCGAAAAAGGAAGTTGCTGCTAGACGGGTTGCTGATGCTGAAAATGGTGGTGGTGATGTATCAAAAAAACGTGGCAGACCAACAACATCTGGAAAGGTATATGTACCTACTGGAAAACCACGTGGCCGCCCTAAATTGGCAGTTCAGGAGGACAAAGATTCACAAGAAGATGATGAGGAAGATGCAGATGAAAACCCTTCTGAAAAAGCAGAAGAAAATTCAGCTGAGGATGTCGAGGACGATGAAAAAAATAAAAGTGAGAGTGATGATGGCAATTAAATTAGCAAACATCCCAACAAATGATTACCAACATTCAAATTACAAATTTAAGAGGAACAAATTCAACTTATACATACATTTTTGGTAAACCTAAATATGCATGTTTAAAAAAAACTAATGATAATATTATTTGAAATCAATTGAATAAAAAAATACATTCACCCTTATCGTGAATAAAAATTTCACGTGAAATTTGTTCACTTTTATTTTTTTAACATTGAATTTAAATAAGAAAATGTGAAAAGTGAACGAATTTCACGTGGAATTTTTATTCACGATAGGGGTGATTATATATAAATAATGCAAAACCAATTCAGTATAATTTAAATTATGCAAATAAAGAATTAATTTAATTTTTTCTCCGATTTTTAAAAAATTTAAATTTTCATAAGTTTCTTAGGCTATATTTCATTTTATTATACCTATTTTTAGTTCTAAAAGTGTAATAGAAATACATATGTTTAAATTAAATTATTGGACACTTAATTTTCTTTTGTGTCGTGCTTAATTTAAATATTTACCATGTTATGAACATTAATATAAATTATTTTACAAAAAGAAGAAACTAAATATTTAATATAGAATTAAAAAAAAGGAAAAGTAATCAACAAATTCCCAACAACAACCTTTACATGTAGTTTGTATAACTTTTATTTAAATATTAATCGTAACGTATTTTCAACACAAGTGTAGAAATAAATAAAATCCAGTCTTGAAACAAAGTAAATAGTGTATAGTTTATCAATTAAACAATTTATAAGGAGTGCGGTGAAAGATAATTATTAATTGTGGCTTACGACTTGACGAAGAGAAAAACTTAATCTATTACTTTATTTAATTAATTATTTGAATGACTCCATTAATTTAAAATGTGTAATCGAATTATTCAAAAAAAAAAAAAATTAAAATCTCTTATTCATTTTGTTGCGTTTAACAGACTCGCAGAAAAATGTGTTTTGTTAGACTCCTCAAATGTGAACTAAACACCATTGGCTAAAAGTACCGATTTTTTATTTATTTTTTAACATATTCATTTCAAAAAGTTTTTATGTTCAAGAAGCTTTCGTTTTTGATGTTATAGAGCTTTAAAGCTCAGATATATATATTACTATATCTTTACGATTTGTAAACCGATCCGTAGAATATCACCCCTATCGTGATTAAAAATTCCACTTGAAATTTGTTCCCTTTTCACATTTTTTCTATTAAAATTCAATGTTTAAAAAAATTAAAGGGAAAAAATTTCATATGGAATTTTTATTCAGAATAGGGGTGTATATATAAAGGGCTTCAAAATACCTTTCGAATGATGTATGATATGACCCCTTTTATTAACCCATTAAAGTCAAATTTCAAAAAACTTTTTTTTGTGGGATTTTTTACTAAAGTCCCGTTATTTCGAAAATTCATCGATATAACGGTACAAAAAAATATCAAGTGATCAATAGAAAACATTTCAATCTCTCATTTGATATATCGAGCCATTACCGCCAAAATAATGTATCCCACACCATAATCGATTGTTGTTTTTTTATAGAAATCGATAGTTAAACATCATTTAAAATTATTAAAATTAAATGTATTACACAAAACAATATTTACATTATAAATTTTAAAATAATGGCTTTATTCAAACTGATTTTATTTAAAAAAAACCTTCCCCTGTAAAATTTTGAGTTTGTGGGATACATTTTTTCGGCGGTTATGGCTCGATATCTTTTCTATATACATACATATATACATATCTTTATAAATGAAGAAGATATTTTGGTTTAAAAATGGAAAAGTTTTTAAAATTTAAGATATTATTTAATTATATGACTTTATTCGGTAGAAATCGTAGGGCAATTTCGATGTCTTCCGATTTGAATGAAATTTGCGCCAAGGCTAATTTTCAGCTCTATCAGTCAAGAACTGCCGGAGTTAGACGGGGGCCAAAGTTGGACATTTTGGTCATACAGGGTTTTTTTAATAAGTGTAATTTTTCACCTATTGGTCCTAGCAAAAATTGTCCAAAGGACTTTAGATAGCTATTTCTTCATTCATTCCAAAAATAATTTTTTTATATTTAAAAAAAAAAAATTTAAATTATTTTTTATTTTTCTCAAAAGGAAAGACAATTTCCTTTAAGGCCTTTATAATCACTTAATGGGATGCGAGTGGGAGTTTTTTTTTATTTACCATAAACGAAACTTTAGCCCATTTCCTTTAGTAAAGTGACCACAAAGCTCTTAAAGGAAATTACCTAAAGTTTCTTTTGAGAAAAATAAAAAAACTCTATTTTGAAAAAAATGGGGGAAAATGAAAATGATACATGTGCCAAATATTGAAAAATCTTATTCTTGAGTTAAAAAATAATTTTTTTGATAGATATCCCACTCGCATCCCATTAAGCGATTATAAAGGCCTTAAAGGAAAATGTATAAGCTTTCTTTGGAGGAAAAAAGAGCCCATTTTGAAAATAATTAAAAAAAAAAAAAAATTTAAATTTTTTTTAAAAATATAAAAAAATTATTTTTGGAATGATTGAAGAAATACCTATTTAAAGTCCTACGAAAAATTTTTGCTAGGACCAATAGGTGAAAAGTTACAATCATTTTAAAAAAACCCTGTATGACCAAAATGTCCAACTTTGAACTCCTTTAACTCCGGCAGTTCTTGACTGATAGAGCTGAAAATTTGTTTCTGGCCCACTATCCAAGAGTACTAAACTTGGTGCAAATCGGAAGACGTCGATTTTAAAAGTTGGGTCAGTTGACACGAAATTGCCCATATAGTAATATACATATCTGGGGCCAAATTACCGCATTCGATATCTAGTAAAATTTATCGTAATTTTCTTATTTGAGATTATGGCATTCGATATCGAGCAAGAAATTTAGTACATTTTATCATAATTTCGCTATCAAAATCATTTTTCGATACGATAGCTCATTAGATCACGAATACGGTAATTTGGCGCCTGTTCTTTAAAGCTCTATAACTTCCTAACCGAAAACTTCTTGCACAAAATACATATACAAGGTGGCGCAAAAGTAATCCTCCTATCAGAAAATGCTATCAATTTTGCGAGGCCCCTAATGTTTTGACATTTGGTATGGGTTATTGTGTTTTAAAAAAAACTCTGTTTATTACGCCAATAATTAATTAAAATACGAATTATAACAACTTTTTGGAATTTTGCAAATCTGAGGTATCTGAAACAAAAACAAGGAAATAAACCATTTCGAACGAAATTCTTGACAGGACTGTAGCTAACAAACAATTTTAATGATTAAAAAATTATTTTTTTTCCTGAAGATTAGTACACAATGAACATTAAAGAAATTATATAAAAAACAGACTTGAGCTTAAAAATACATATGTATGTATATCATTAAAAAAATTTTATAAAAACGCCAAATGAATTATTAAAAATATTTTAACGGTTTAACTAATGAACGTTTATTACTAGACCTAAAATAATTTGGTAAACATCTTTATGTAAACCAAGGATTATCTTGACACTTTTTTCTGTCCATATAAATTGCGTCACCATCAACCATCACCATGTTTAAGTAAATTTTAAATCAATATTAGAACACTTGGCGTAATTTCCACTTGTTAAATATTCCATATTCTGGTGTCTTTAGGAGTAAATTCGATGTTCTACTGGCTTTATAATTGCATACATATGTATATTTAACGAGTTTTAGATGTCTGGATTGTGTTATAAAAATGTAAGGAGTTGTTTGCGATTATGTGACAGAATTGGCAATAAACTTATCATGTGGATTCTTATGTATTCAAAAATTACTTAAGTTTATAGTTATTATCACGGTATATAACCAGAAACCTTTAGTTGGTCAGATAATATACAAAACATTTGGAAATTAGAATTTTAAGCATAAAATAAATGTAGTTAATACGAATAACTTTAAACTCTAGAGACTTCAACATAATCCTACATATTCCATCAAGAAAATGCTATCTACATACTATATATAGATAATGTAATCTAAATATCAGTAGATTACTCTATTTAAATCCGAAAATAAAAGCATTTCGGATTGTCCAGAATGCTATTCACCCCTATTCTGAGATTACGTTTTTCTACGCCTATATTTTAGCAACGGAATTTTTTCGATTTTAATTAAAATTTCAGGTAGTTTTTTATTACTATGTAATATATTTTTATTTTGGTCGAGAAGGCTTAATATTACAAATAAATGAATAAATAAATAAAAATGTAAGTATAAAATGTTTAAAAAGTGATTTATATAAATTTTTGTTGTACGGCCAATCAAGAGGTGATGCAGCAACAAAGAACATGGTTAAACAAATATGTAATGGTAGAACGAAGGAGTTTTGAATTACTGTCACTACAAACAGGAAAACAGCCTATTCATTTATTTTTCCAGGTCAAAAACAACGGCATCAGAGCAATACGAAAAGCTGGCAAGTTTAATGTAAACAAAACAGGATATTGCTTGCGGCTACCATAAACGATCCAAGGAGGAAGTTCATGTATTTTCTTTTCAAGCCTTACCTCTGTGTTCTCCTCTTCCACCAATAAAGCCACTGCTACGGATTACATTTCTCCTTCAAATACAAAAATTAAAAATACCACCTCCGGCTTGACATTATTAATTCACAAGTCTTTTGTATTATTTTATTTTTATTATTTCTCCTTATTAATCGCACAAATTTTTTTATTTTCCTATTTTTATTGTTTGTTATGACTTTTGTTTATTAAAATAGTAACAAACTTGCTCATTTCTTTGTTTCTATTCCACATTCCATAGTAACAAATTGGTTTTGTAAACATTGTTGTCTTCTTCTTGTTCTTTCGATTCAGTTTTTATTTGGAATACCAATTTTCGATCGTAGCATAACTGAATGCGGAGACGTAATCGAAACTCAGAATAGGGGTGATTATATCCAATAAAATTTATCGCAATCAACAACAACTAGTTAAAAATTGCTAACAGCACTAAATTTTTCTAATTTCAACCATTGAGGAGTTTGGTATGCTGGCATAAACCTATGCACATATTACATACATACATATTTACATGTACTAAGTATGTAGTATATTCATTGATTAGAATTACGACTTCGGCTTACATCCAGGGGCCAAAATACCGCATTCGATATCGAGTAAAATTTATCGTAAGTGTGTTGTTTGAGAATATGCCATTCGATATCGAGCAAGAAATTAAGTACATTTTATCATAATTTCGCTATCGAAATCATTTTTCGATACGATAGCACATTCGATTACGAATGCGGTAATTTGGCCCCAGATCAAGACCTAGATTCAATAGTCCTACATCTAATTTTTTGTATGATGATGCTGAGTTTTCGCAGCTGACAAGTCCGCGACATAACGACTATCGTGAGCCCACCTCTCAAAATAGAATATTGTATTCTGAAGCTTAACAACAACGATGAGGACATATCTAATGAGATATTGTTGGAAATATTCTTCAATGCTGTAGATGCCCTAGAAAAATGTCGAAATAAATTCGACAAATTACGAGTGCTTCGCATGATGCATAAGCAAGCCATATAAAATCATGGATAGTCAAAAAGTACATGTTATCCACAGGAATGCACAAGGAATAACTACTGAGTCAGCAGCTTCCCAGCTCGAAAAAGTTCTTTACGAAAAATGCATTGATATTCTACTTCTTAATGAGACATTCCTAAAATCGCACCATACTTTCAAACTTGGTGGTTACAATGTATACAGAAAAGACCGACAGACGCATGGCGGAGGAGTACTCATAGCTGGTAAAAATCACATACTCCATAAATTATTACCGAAGATTAAAACAAATAGCATTGAAAATATTTCTGTGGAAGTTATTATTAGTGGACGTCCAGTAAGTTTTATATCTGCTTATAATTAAAACGGACATTGACATACTTACTAATTCTATAAATGACTATTTCGTTTTTGGGGACTTTAATGCGCAACACGTGAGTTGGAACTGTGCTACAGACAACTCAGCTGGCAAAGAACTTTATAGACATCACCTTAGATCAAATTACTACCTTTTCTATCCGGATACTTTTACTAGATTCAGACAAAACATAATTCCAGTCCAACCTTCCACTGTTGATATCTTACTTTCTAACTCTCATTTGTCATTTACGCACCTAAATATTTTACAGTCTGACCATGTTCCGATTTCTTTTTATGTTTATGGTCAACCTCAAATTAACATAGTCACATTCCCCTTATACAATTGTGCTAACTGGCCAGCAATAAAAAATTGGGTTGAGAATGAAATTAAATGTCACAACATTGGCCAAATTGAAAATAACAATAATAACCTTGATTTCTCATTAAATAAATTAACTTGTATAATTAAAGAGGCTTACGAAAAGGTACCAGTTAGTCAAAAAAGTTCCAACTGTAACGAACCTTCTTTGGCTGGGGTATAACTCACGGCTGTCCAAAGTTCTGTCACAATAAAATTTATTTGATTTTGTGACCTCTAAATTAAAACACGGCTTCGTTACACAATTTCAATTTACTTTATTACACTTTTAGATTCGTTTTACCAGAAATAAATCACTTTATTTTCGTCTAACCAATTATCTCTTGGCGAGTGGTGAGAGTACGAAACGACCGGGATCGTGGGGAAATGGCAGTGGTATTTGGTAGCTCGAATGGCCTTCGGGGTGACCGGGTATGGTGGGGAAAAGTCGCGAGTAAGGTCACAGTGAGGCTACACCTAAATGCGAACTGTGGGTATGACCCACGGAAACACTACTCAGGGGTAGTGTGTAGTTGGAATCCTGGAGTAAAACCCACTGGAACGCCAACTACACCCAAGTATGACCCCGTCAAACTACACACGAGAGTAAGCCTGGAGTAAAACTCACTGGACTCACTCCCTTATGTAGCTTGTAGCAGTGGGAATCCTGGAGTATAACCCACTGGAACGCCGACCACTCTCAGTAATGACCCAGTCAAACTACACACGAGGGTAAGCCTGGAGTAAAACTCACTGGACTTACTCCCTTATGTAGCTCGCAGCGGTTGGAGTCCTGGAGTAAAACTCACTGGAACGCCAACCACACTTAAATATGGCCCAGTCAAACTACACCCGGAAGTAAGCCTGGAGTAAAACCCACTGGACTCACTACCTTGTGTAGCTCGTAGTGGTGCTCCTGGAGTAAAACTCACGAGAACACTACTACGCTCGGCTTTGAGCTGGGTGGAAATGCGACCACCAAATAAACCCAGTGAAGCCTACACAGGAGGGTGTGCCTGGAGTAAAACCCACTGGACACACTCCCTTGTGCGACTCGTAGTGGTGCTCCTGGAGTAAAACTCACGAGAACACTACTACGCTCGGTTGCTGTGTGAATAGATTAATAGACCGGCGGTATAACCACGGGAATTGTAATCTATTAACACTACTCAACTACTACCAATATCACTCACCTATTAGCAACGAACACTCCAACTGCTCAACACACACAGAGAGAGAGATTTCAAATACATCGAAAATGCTCATCTCTCAGAGGAATAAATAATCGCAAGATTCAGAGATGTAGAGATTCAAACCACAGAGCCCACTTAATCAGCATTTTAAAACAACTGAATCGTCTAATTGATTTTCACTTGAATAGGGACAGAAATGAAGCGTGGTCCAATTTTATTTCAAAATTGCCTTCCGGATCCAAAAAATTCTGGAAATTAACAAAAGCTTTCAAAGGTAAGAACTCAACTGTTTCGGATTTAAATATAAATAGTGATGTTTTGAGAACTGGCGAAGAAAAAGCAAATGCCATCGCAGAGCTTTTCAGTAGTAATCATACTATCACTACAAACAATACATCAGCACTAGATAATGTTGTTTCAAATTATGTTCATGATCTTAACAATGTTGTGCTTGCTGAAAGTGACAACACTGAACTCACAGACCCTTCAGAAGTTAAATCACTCATTTTCTCATTAAAAAATAATAAAGCCTTTGGACTAGACGGCCTCAGTATTTCTTCGAAACTACTGCTTAAAAAATGGTCACTTTCCCTTGGTTTTCAAAAAGGCTAAAATTATACCCATTTTCAAAACCGGGAAAGATCCCAAATTGCCTTCCAGCTATAGTCCATTAAGTTTATTAATTAAAGTATTCGAAAAAATTATCCACAAAAGAATCGTTGATTTCGCTGAACAGAATGATATTATTAATAAAAGACAGTTTGGTTTTTGAAAGGAGCACTCAACTGTTCATCAAATAAATAGAGTAGTAAATAGCATTGCAATGAATAAAGTGAAAGCTTTCGACACAATATGGCACAACGGATTGTTGTATAAGCTTAACTACTACAGTTGTCTAATATATTTACAAAAAATAATCCAAACCTTTTAAACGAATCGCTCGTTTGTAATTTTAATTTAATTTTAAGACTCTCATTGTTGTAGTACTTTTTATTAAAATCTCATACTCATTGTACCTTAACATACATATATTTTTAGAAATTGTAATTAAAATTGTTGTTTTTAAAAAAAATATTCATTGATTAATTAAATTGATTGAGCCTTAAAAATTTTTTAATAGACATTTAAATTACAATAAGTGTAACAAGTGTTTCATTAGTGTAAATTTCGACAATGAGACGACGTAATAAGATAGAACATAGAAACTTGGTTATTAACCATAAAAGGTCCACTCGCGCCGAAGAATTGTTAAAATAGTTTGCCTAGGTAATTCAAGAGTGTAAAAGTATAATAGTTTGTGCACGAGAATAGGTTTCATGATAGAAAAGCACCTAACAAAATTTTTAATGAAGTTGATAAGCGTTACATTGTCAGAAAAATAAGGCATAAATAACCCTAAGTTGTCGGTTCCAAAATTGGCTACGCAAGTTAAAAATGAGCTTATACTATGTTTCCACGACGACTTGAATCACCTGCTTCGCTCTCTGAATCATGTTTATGAATCATGCTGTTTACATGACCAAAAAACTTGATTTGATTTGGCAGTTGTTTTTAATAAACAAACAGAATAAAAAAACAGAATTTACAATTTGTGGAAAATATTTTTTTTAATGCACAAAAAAAGTGAGTGGAAATTAGTTAGCTTATTTGAAAAAAAAACATGTATTTACTTTCTTTACTTCCAGCAACAAGAAAATAATTTGCTTTGTTTACAATAATATTAAATTTTTACAGCTAGTGCAATAAAAATCAGAGAAGAGTGCAATTTTTCGTGCTTCGCAAGTAGATTCAAAGTGAATCTACTTGATTCGCTCTTAAAATTTTGTATGGTGAAGCAAGTTGTTTCGCTCATGATTGGGGTGTGAAGCATGAATAGAGAGCGAAGCATGTACCGTGGAAACGTAGTATTAACTAAATATGTAGTACAGAAACTATTCGTCGTGTACTTACTTCGAAACTATGATTTTAATGGTAGAGTAGCCAGGAAAAACCCTTTGTTAACAGTAAAAATCAACAAGCGCGTCTAAAATTTGCTAATGAGGAGTACGTTACCTAAACTTTTGGAAATATTTTATTTTTGCGGAAGAGTTTAAGTGTAATAATAATATTTTTTGCTCGGATGGTCAAACTTACGTTTGGCGCAGTCTAATACAGAGATCCAAAACAAAAGCTATCATTGAAACACGGCGGTGGCAATGTCATGTTTGGCCATGTAAGTCACCAGGTGGTGTAGGAAATTTGCAGTCTATGGAAGGTACGTTGGACAAAAATATAAACATATGTACCTTGATATTTTAAAATCCAATTTACTGCAAAGTGCTGAAAACTGGGTATTAGGGAGCAATTTCGGTTCCATCAGAATAACAATCATAAATCACTCATGACTGATTTGGAATTTAACCACTTGATGCAACCGCCGGCACAGTCCTTATTTCAATGTTGTTAAACACTTATGGTCTTTTAGATCAAAACGTCCGCAAGCACCAGAGTTCGAACAAAAATTACTTAAAATTTTGGTAAAGGAGGAATTGGCAAAAATAACTCCTAAAGCTACACGAAACTTTAACTTGGACACTGAATAAAGCACAATTTTTGGTGCTTTTTTAAATTTTTGGTGCGAAAAATTCTTTAATTGGTGCGCGGTGCGCTTTTTTCTCTATTGGTGCGTTTTGAAATTTCAAAGTTGACAACGCTGGTTATTTAACCAAACAAATATTCCCATATTCTTTTTTTTTTAAAGTTCGCTATATATACAACGAACCCGGTTTTCTTCTAAGAATTTCAACGGCTACAGCAACCAACCAACAACAACACACACAAACAACGAGTTATGAGAGTGCATGAGGAAGGAGAAAAGAGAAGAAGAAGAAAGAGAAAAAACAAGAAACCAGGTGTGTGTGGGTGGGGGCTAGCTAACAGTTAAAGGTATTTTAGTGGAATTTTTTTTTGCTCGTGTAGTAGTGAATTTAAAAATGTGGTGAAAATATCGTGGTGAGTAAAAAATCGTGGTGAGTATAAAAACCGTGGTGAGTAAAAAAATCGTGGTGAGTATAAAAAATCGTGCCGAGTTTTTAGAAATTCACCACAAATTCCGTTATTCCAAATTTTTCAAGGCCATTGATAATTTGTCATCCTAAAAGTAGGCAATGTGCTTTTTTTAAAAGAAAGTTTCTACAGCATAACTTAAGGATGCCAAAAAATATTTGAGTCAACCTGTAGTAAAAAATTCAACAAGGTGATCCAAGTAATATTATGGTTGTTACCAGTGTTGTCAATTCCGAATAGCATATATGAATATTTTTACTATTAAGCCTAGTACTCTGTTCAAAATTTCAAGTGGAATACTGTCAAAATCCATGTTAAAAAAATCACATGAAATTTTCATGAAAAGATGTTGCAGAAGTAGTATACTCTGTTCATTTTGTGAAAAGATATGAAATGTATCTGGCAATATTTTTCACAGCGAAATAATTAAAGTGGCAATTGTTTCACGTGGAATTTTCAATAACAGTTGACTGTCATCCAAAATCTCTTCTGTCGCAACAATATCTATTACTTGTTGTGCTGCTGCACAAGCGGCCGGTAATATTTGTTTATTCATTTTTATTTAACGATTTCGATTCAACAAATTTGAACAGAGTACTTTTTTTAAAAGTTAAAACCCTGCCTTTCTTTACACATGCAAGTGCTTGCATGCGAGCGCTGTTTACGTATTATGTATATACGAAAACTTAGTCGAAAAACTCGACTAGCTCTGCAAGTGAAAAAATGTGAGTGTATTGAGTTTTCGAACAGTTGCATGTGTAAACCCCGGGTAAAAAAAAGAAATTAAATACATCTGGTACACTTCTAGTTAAACACAAAAATTTATTTTTGTATAACTAGAAGTAAACCTTCGAATAAAAAATTTTATAAAAAATTTTTACAATTAATACTCGCAAGAGGAATAATTCTCATTCAGTTACATTTGGTACAAAAAACAAATTTGTTTAGTTTATTTTTAATTTTTGTTAAGTTTTTTATTTTTCATAAAAACACTGAATGAACTGTTGAAGACTGTTATTAATATTATATTTTTTATGTGAAATTTTTCAATAAACTTTTATTGAATAAAAAAGAATATCTGAATTTGGTGCGATTTTTTTCAAATAGCGCGTTTTTTCTCCATGTTGGTGCGTTTTGAAATTTCAAAGTTGACAACGCTGTCATTCCTTTCGACTTGCCGAGAAAAATTGCAGAGCAGCGGAAAGTCTCTTTTGTAAATTTGTGCAAAATACAGAAAAAAATTTTTGTAATAAAATTTCCTAGTGAAAATTAAATCAAATCTCACTGTGAAACATTGGAAAATGAAGTGAAATATAAAAATATCACCTTGTATATGAAATGTTTGCTTAAAACGCTCGCCAACGGAATCTTGTATAAATTTTCTTGTAAGAATTATTCTCTAAATAGTATCCAGTGTAAAAAAGGTGTGTGTAAAGCAAAAAAAAAAATATACTAAGAATACTCCTTACTTAACAAAATGATAAAATATAGAAAAATATATAAATAAAGTGACCGAAAATTCTAAGCAATAAAGAAAAAATCTTCATAAATTAGATTTTTTTATAAAAAGTTCTAAATTGTCTCAACTCCATTAGGCCGCACATTTTTTCGTTATTTACTCAAATTGCGGCAGAAAAGAAGAAAAAACAATAAAGAAAAAGTGTATATAAGAAAGAAAAGAAAATCGGCAAAAATAAATTATATGGTAACTACTACAACAACAAGCGAATGCCGCAAACAAAAGAAAATAACAAAATAAATTGTATATAAAATTTTGTATAGATCAATAAATAAATAATAATCGTTGGTAATTTGTTCTTTAATTAAATGGTAAATTCTAATGAATATTCCTATTTAAAAAGGAAAATATTTGTCTGCTGCAAATTATTGTAATAGGTTTTGTGTGGAATAAAATATACAATTACACTATGAAAATTAAGTGGACTTTTTTCTTGGTGTTTTCCTCATTACAGCAATGAATATATTGCTCTCTTTCTAATTTGCAAAATTATTGTCACGGATAAAATGTGCATCTTTTAAAAGTTCCTTTTTTGTTCTTTTTTTTGCTGTGTAAAGTGACCAGAGTTGTACTTGCATTTTTGCGGTTATTTTTTTTTACAAATATGTAGTAACCGGTACTCATTTTAATGAGTACGATTTGGTATGTATTAAAAACATTTTTTTGTCCATAGCAATAATTCTAAGACTATCGAGGGTCATATTTGAAACCTCGAAAAGAAACTCGAAAGAATTTCTCTTGCCAAAAGTTAAACTGACTATCATATATTAACACAAGAGAGATGAGAATCGACCAAGTTTCTCACCGGTTTAAAGTTGGATCCATGGTGAAATCACTCTACAAGGTGGTGTTGAAACGCCAGCTGTTTTTTTTAGTCATGTTCGTATGTCAATTTTTGTTTTGTTTGTAATATACAGTGGCGAGCACACATGATAGATTTTTTACAACTATGACTTAAAAAACGAATAAACTCTTAAATTTTTAAAAATAATATTGGTTTTTATTTAAAATGTTAAATAAATAGAACAAAAATGAAAATAAATTGAAATTCATTAATTATTAAAGCGAATGTGGAGTTTAGGGTAAATTTATGTGAAATGGCAATGTATCCACTTTTGCACGTTAAAATTCGTTTAATCTGGCAGCAAGAATAAATGGACGGTTGGAGCGAATTTATGTACATAAGCACCGTTATGGAACAACACAAACTACTCTCGAAATATCAGTCAGGCTTCAGAAGAAAGTATTCATGTGAAACAGCAGTCAACTATGTAATAAATAGGTGGAAATTCATGAAGAAAAATAATAAAATATTGGCGATATTCCTGGATTTTAAAAGAGCATTCGAAACAATAGACAGGGACATTCTATTACAAAAACTATATAAATACGGAATTCAGGACAATGAGTTAAAATGGTTTGAGTCACATCTAACTAATCGCAGGAAATATACAAGGGTTAATGGGAAATTATCAAATGCTACCGAAAATAATTTTGGAGTACCACAGGGCTCAATTCTAGGTGCGCTTTTATTTATTATATATATTAAGGATATGGAAAAAGTTTTGGAAAAATGCGAAATTGTTTTATATGCAGACGATACGCTGATTTTCAAAGAAGCGGCAACGGAAGAAATATGTTATAATAACTTAACGAATGATATGGACAATATAAGTAAATGGTTAAAAATTAACAAATTAAAATTAAACGAAAATAAGACTAAAATAGTGGAAATAAATATGAACACTAACTTAACGTTTAAAATAAATTATGTAACAATAGAAAAAGTAAATAATATAAAATATCTGGGTTTTCTAATAGACAAAGACTTAAAATTAAAAGAACATATTGAATATATATGTAAAAAAATTGGAAAAAAATCGGTTTTTTCAAACGTATAAGAAATAAAATATCAGTTATAACGGCAATAAATATTTATAATGTAATGATCAAACCGCATTTTGAATTTGGATCAACTGTGTTGTATACAAGATTGCAAAAGCTGCAGAATAAAGCCATGCGCTCTATACTTAAATACAATCGATTTACCCCAATAGAACATATGTTAGATACACTTAAATGGCTTAATATACAACAAAGACTAGAGCTAAACACAATTAATTTTATTCAAAAAATGAAAATGGGAGATGCACCTGATTATTTAATTGAACAAATAAGCTACGTAGGAGAGGTTCAACCATATAGCCTAAGGAACGCTCAAGATTTCAGATTACAGCGAGCAGATAACACGATGAAAAGATCTCTCTTTTATAAGGCATTAAATCTCTACAACATGATGCCTAATAATATTAAAAATGAAATAAATCCAAATGTATTTAGAAGAAAAACTGTATTTTTTATAAGAAATATTTAATTTAAACCAGAATTTATAGATTTAAACTGTAAAATGAACATGAAATGTTATATAAAAGTATTTGAAATACTACTAATAAACAGAGATGGGCATAATGCACTATAGGTTTAGTGCACTAACAATTTCACTACCAATATTTACTTAGTGGTAGTGCTATTAAAATTTCACTACCACTAAATGGTTAGTGGTAGTGTAATTTGATGTTGCACTACCACTTAATGGTTAGTGGTAATGAAATTTTAATAGCACTACCATTAACTATTTATTTGTATTTAAAAAAGAATTGCACTACCACTACATTTTATTTGTATTTAAAAAAGAATTGCACTACTACTACATTTTATTTGTATTTAAAAAAGAATTGCAGTACCACTACATTTTATTTGTATTTAAAAAAGAATTGCACTACCACTACATTTTAGTGGTATTTAAAAAAAAATTCACTATCAAATTTAGTGGTATTTAAAAAAAAATTCCACTATTAAATGTAGTGGTATTTAAAAATAAATTGCACTACTTTTAAATTTTGTCGTATTGTAAAAAAATCAAAGCAATTTGGTTGAATTATGTAATATAATAGAAAATTAAAGGTATATTTTCAGGATTTCATTTAAATGTTTACACTTCCATCTTCAGTCCCAGTGGAACGTTTGTTTTCTTTTGCTGGGATTATCAATCGATCTAGAAGGTAAAACCTGAGCGACAGCAACTTTGAAATGCCAATAGTCAGAAATAAAATAAAAAATACTGTAAACATTTACATGAAAGCCTGAAAATATACCTTTAATTTTCTATTATATTACATAATTCAACCAAATTGCTTTGATTTTTTTACAATACGACAAAATTTAAAAGTAGTGCAATTTATTTTTAAATACTACTACATTTAATAGTGCAATTTTTTTTTAAATACCACTAAATTTGATAGTCAATTTTTTTTAAATACCACTAAAATGTAGTGGTAGTGCAATTCTTTTTTAAATACAACATCAAATTGCACTACCACTAACCATCTCTGCTATTAAATAAATAAATAAAATAAAAATATTTATAAAAATATCAAAGCAACAGTAAATGTAATTTTTCAAATTGTTAATAATTTTTTTTTTTGCAAATTTTTAGGTTATGGCGTGCTTTTAATAAAAATGAGAAAAATTTCAGACTTTTTAGAAAACCAAGTGGTGGGCATTACAAATAAAAATTCATTCCCACGACAGCCGGTTCTATGCACCAGAATGACCCGATATCACTCGGCCAAGGTCTGAAAACCCAGCAATTACTGCTGTTACAACAACAACAACAACAACAAATAATAATTACTCAGCCCGCGAAATTGCTAAGATGTTGGGAATCTGTCATTTGTTAACAATTTGAAAAATTACATTTACTGTTGCTTTGATATTTTATAAATATCAAATAAAGGTGCTTATGTACATAAATTCGCTGCAACTTTCCATTTATTCTTGCTGCCATATTAAATGAACTTTAACGTGCAAAAGTGGATACGTTGCCATTTCACATAAATTTACCCTAAATTTCACATTAGCTTTATTTAATAATTAATGAATTTCAATTTATTTTCATTTTTGTTTTATTTATTTAACATTTTAAATAAAAACCATTATTATTTTTAAAATTTGAGAGTTTATTCGGTTTTTAAGTCATAGTTATTATAAAACATCTTTCATGTCTGCTCGCCACTGTATAAAAAAAACACATGTGTCATCTTGAAATTAAAAATTGTATGTATTAATTTTTTTCTATAGGAATGTTTGTAAACAATAGTCAGCTGTTTTTGACATTACAAACATGAAAACAAAAACTAAAATACCATGTTGTTTCTGTTGCTTTTGTATTGCTGTAATATTGCTATCACCTTCTAGTGATTTCACCATGGTTGGATCAGCTGGTTAAATATGGCTGTATTATACCTATAACTTTTTTTATTTAGAAATATAATATATTTCACATTCAAGTCTTTCTAAATAATCATTATTATCTGTTAATTATTGCGAAATTTTTTAAAGAAATTAAAGCAAACCAGTGGATAAAAAGAAACCCATTTATGGTTTTTAAAAAAAAGTTCGAATACCATTTGTATGAATAGTGCTTTTTAGCATGAACTTTGTTTTCCAAAGCACAATAAAAGAAAGAATTTTTATGAGAATCATTCAAATGTTTATTGTAATTTAAAAAGGTAATAAGATGTCACAATTATAAATTAAAAATATACTAGGCATCGTTTATCTTTTATCACATTTTGGAAATATTTTTTAACATGTCTCGATAAAGTGATGTCCATTCGCCCTAAACGCATTTCCAGACGAATTTTTGAAAAACGCACTGACAATAAAAAAATATGTCTCATTTTTCAAATTTGTATAATATGCATTTCTTAAATTTTAACATAACTTAAAAAAAATCCTTCGAGCCGGATTTGAACCAGCGACCTATGGATTACTACACTCTTTTAACATCACTACAGTCCACCGCTCTACCAACTGAGCTATCGAAGGTATGTTCGTTCTGAGATCAAATGCCTAGAGGAGCAAATATAAAAGAAATCTTAAAGAATTTCAACTTGAAACAATAAGAAATGTGTGACTTTTGCAAATTTTCAAACCTATTGCATCTTAATTATGTTTAATTTGTAATTTAAATTTTATTACAAACATGTACCTACAATAATTTACAAGAAAAAGTGTTGCCTAACCCTTAAAACTCAATATCCAGGTGGTAGCACTTGTGTTTCATTGCTCATTTTAAAATCATCATAAAAAATGTGCGCATAAAATTAGATCTCATTTGCTTTTTCAATGTGTTTCTCATTGTTTGTTTCTATTATATACTGCTTCGGCAGAGTTGCCATATAAATTTCGGGAAAACCCGTCAAAATCGCGATAAAAAAGAAAAAAATCGTGGCTGTTTTCATAAACGCAGTATGCAATGCAACATTTCATTACTAGAGTTCATAATAGCATTTAGAAATATAATTTAAAAATTTTTAATAGTCCAATATCTTTGTATTTTATGTGATAAAAGTTTTTAAATTATATTCTAAATGCTATTATGAACTCTATGCAATGAAATGTTGCATTGCATACTGTCTTTATAAAAACAGCCCGTCATTTCGAATTTTAAAAATCAGAAAAATATAAAATCACAATTCCTAATAGGTAGTATGTACCTATTTTGAAATTTATTTAAACGAAAACATAAAAATTCAAGTTTATATAGTCTCTTGTATAGATACATATCAAAATACATAAATTTTAAGTTTTTAAATAAGAAATCACAAAAAATATAATGTTAAAACTGGTATAATATTTTTTAATAGTTTAGTCCGCTTTCACACTTTTCAATTCTGCCTCGTCAAGGCAAGCATTTTTGGATGAGAAGGGAAAAGAAAATAACTTGACGGTGTTGGCCAATTTTCTTATTTCCTTTTGTTTTTTATTTTTTTTTATTTTTTTATTTATTTATTTATTCATTTCGTAATATTAAGCCTAGATGGCCAGAATATCAATATTACATAGTGTAAATTCCATAATGGTTATAAAAAAATCATCTTAAACAATTAATAATAATTCAATATAAATTGAAATAAGAATATTAATTATGCATATAAAAGAAAAAACATTTTATGGCTCCCCAGCCGTAATAACATATAAGTAGTAAACTAATGGATAAAAACCCAGACAGGTCCCATCAGCGGCAATATATAGGCGTACATTGGTGTTCAAAATAAATCATCGATAACTAGAATAAGATAATTCCATAATTGAAACAAAAGGCATTATAAGATTGAAGAAAATTTTCATGCATGTTGATTTGCATTAAAAAGTACGAAAGTTGAATTGACATGTTTAAATGAAATGACAAGTTCAAACAAAAACTGGTCAGCTAAAACTGAAGCGTGTAAAGCAAGACTTACAGTATTTTATAAATAAATATCAGAATTTAGCATATTTTATTAATTCAGTAGAATACAATGTCGAAACAATTTAGTTTATTAAGTTTTAAATAACATTTTCAGTATAGAATCCAATTCATCTATCATATACAGGTATGTACATACTTATTTTCAAAGAATTACGTACATATTTTTGTTTTATTAAAATATATTTGGCTGAATATTTTTTCGACGTTTTGTTGAAATAGGAGAACTTTTTGTAAAATTTCCACGTTGAAATTCAGAAATTGTTTCCTTTAAAAATTTTAATTCATGTAATTCAGCATTTAAAATTGCTTCTTATGTTTATAGATAAATAAGTAATTTCTACTACCCTGACTCAATATTATGTATTTGGAATTATTATACTAGAAATTAAAAATTGTCAATAATTAAAAAAACACTACTATTACTTTTTTTGCTTTTTAAATATTTTATGTCGTTCTTAATATTGACGATATTAAATGAGAAAAATAGTTGTCTCAAAAAACAAAGAATTTGGTAACAAAAACATTAATAAGACAAACAAATGATAGACAATTTTAATAATTCAGAAAATCGTCACTCAATAAAAAAATCGTTAAATCGTCACTTTGCTATTTTTGAGACAAAAAAATCGGTTAATTGACGATAAATCGTCAAATCTGGCAGCTATGTGCTCTGGTCATTATTGGGATCTATCACAACCAGCGTTGCCAAATGTGCAGATTTATCTGTTTTTTGAAGTGCAAAGCAGGGGGCAAATTACCGCATTCGTGATCGAATGAGCTATCGTATCGAAAAATGATTTCGATATCGAAATTATGATAAAATGTACTAAATTTCTTGCCCGATATCGAATGCCATAATCTCAAATAATAAAATTACGATCAATTTTACTCGATATCGAATGCGGTAATTTGGCCCAGGCTTGCAGATTTTAACTCCAAAAAACAGTTTTGTTAAATCAATGCAGATTTTTCAATTTTATTCGAATAAAGCAAAGAAGCAATCAATATTATTATTCCCACTCTATAGAGAATTTTGCGGACCAAAGATTTAAAATTAAAAAGTTTCAATTGCACAAATTTTGTACAAACAAAAGAAATGGAAACTAAATTTAATAAGAATATGTGTAACTAATACATACAAAAGTATGTCGCATGAATTTTCTATGATCTCTATACATATCTATGTATGTGATAATTTAAATGAAGTATTATACGTTATGTTTTTACTGTTAATTTTATATACATATGTATATTTTATATCAAATATGAAAATTATATTTTGTTTTCTTTTTTTCTTCAATAAATTAAACATATACAAATGTCATTTTATTACATACCGCACACATTCTTCAAAAGTGACTCAATTCAAAATTTTAATTTTTCGGGTTTGTATGCTTAAACAACACACAACACACTTGTTTATCTATAAGAAAAAGGTCAAAGCATTTTTTTACAGTTAACAAGTTTTAAAATACAGTTAAGTCTTTCTTTATATTTCATTTAGAGGCCATTTAGACGATGCAATTTTGCATGCAATTAATTGCATGCAGCTGATGTTTGTTGGCGAACGGGTGAAAGAAGCAAGAGGGGTAGAAAAAGTTGCACGACTTCGTTTGTCATGCAATTTTTTGACATTTCCTTTTACCATCGTTTGTGTTTTACTTATTTTGTTTTATTCTTATTCTGACTTTGAAGTGTGCGTTATAAAAATTAATGCGCAAGAACATTTTCAATTACTTCTTCTGTATGAAAATCTTCCATTTTTTAAAATTTTTGTATATTGTATTTATGTAAATGTATGTATATTATTTTATATACATACATATGTACATATATTTTTTGTATATTATATTTACATATATTTTAAAATTTTGTTTTCTTTGTTGCGAATGAAAAACTAAAGAGGAATGTGTAATTAAACGTCAAAAAGTTGCATGATTTGTTGCACGTAAAATTGCATCGTATAAATGCACAACATTTTACGTAGCAATTTTAAAAGAGAATGGAAAAAATTGCATGCAATTAATTGCATCATCTAAAAGGCCTCTTAGTATAAAGTTGCAATTTAATATGTAGTGATTTATTTTTAGTTGTGTCATATAATAAAAATTTTGAATTGAGTCACTTAAAGAATGTGTACGATATTATTTAATTTTGTTTTGAAGGTGCAGATTTTTTTCGAAAAAAAAACAGATTTTTTTTTGGGAATTGTGGGATTTTGTAAAAAAAAATATGGCAACACTGATCACAACAACACTGGAGCGGTAACTATTGAGAGAGAACATAAGCAATAAAATAAATAGAATAAAACAAGCGGTGTTGCCAAAATGTTATAACAATTTCCCGTCAAATTGGGGTTTAAAAATCGCCAGAAATCGCTAACGTCAATAAAATAAACAAAAACAAAATATTGTGCAGCATACACAATAACACAATATTGATGTCAGCTGTTTAGAACAGTGTGGAGCTTTTTGGCACAGTGATGGACAATGTTAAATTATTTTCGTACATATGAAATTGAAAAAAGTACTAAATTGGCTTCGAGGGATATAAAGCTTTTACATTGTAATTTATACATTATCAATATAATTGTTGTAGTTATTATGTGTACATAGTATTAAAATTATTGTAATTATTTTCTTTATTATTAAAGTTATTATTATCGTTGGTTTTTTGTTTTTGTGGTTGTTGTTGTTATTATTTGTTTCTATTATTGTACAAAGATTTTTTCTCACACTGAAACAAAAAGTTGTGTAGAATTTGTTTTGGTGCCACCAAAAATTAAAAAGCGCACCGCGCACCAACTAAAGAGTTTTTCGCACCAAAAATTTAAAACAGCACCAAAAATGCTGCGAAACGTACCAAGTTGACAATGCTATGTACTGGTTATTAGCCTGTTTCGTAGTTTGGTTTTAACTAGGTTGAGTTACTAGGTAAGTTATACCATATAATTCAACCTTGGAAAAACGCTAAAGCGCAGTAAAAAAAACTCCAGATTTCACGCTAACGTATAAAGAGCATTTTTTCCCGAAATTGACATTGTAAAAACGTCAGATTTGACGGGAAAAACGTCAAATTGGCAACAATGGAAACAAGTGTAACCTCCAGTGTTGTCACTTTGAATATAATTTTTATTTATAATTAAAAAGTCTATTTCAATTTAACCATGTTTTTAAATAAATAAACTTAATTCATTTAAATCTAGTAGGGCTAGGAAAACATGTCTTTAAAATAAACACGTGCAATTACATTTAAATATAGTAGGGCTAAAGGTACGGCCACATTTGACAAATATTTACTCAAAAAAAAGCGTTAACACTTGTTTTAGCACAAATTTGTTTGACATTGTTTACTTTTCAGGAGTTTTGCAAGAACAAACAGTATCAAATAAATTAAAACTAAATATTTGTTGTGCTTTGGCCTAAATAAGAATTTTTTTTAAATAAATAAACGAGTTTAAATATATGTTATTTAGTGGTTACGGCAAATATTTGCCAAGTGTGACCGTACCTGAAGAGAACTGTAAGTGTTTCTAAATGTTCGTCAGAAATCAGATGCTAGTGATTATATTTCGCAAAGTTGTAAGTTAAATAGATGATGTTAAAAGCTGACACTAATTTAATGCACCTAATAGTGCGGAGAATGGATTAATTTTTGGGTTATAATGGGTTTTATAAAATTGATACGATATACTACCCTAACCATTAAAGGTTCGTACCACTTATTGAAATATCAAAATCGAGGTTTAAATCGTTCCAACTCCCACAAAAATTGTCCAAATTGATTCAAACAACATTTTTTTTAAAGATAATTTTATTATGTTTAAAAATTAACAAAAACATTTATTTTCAAATTCATCAGTGTTAAAAAAAATAAAAAAGAATTCAGGTACATTTTTTATTGTTATTTTATTGCTTAAAATAACCACACCTGCCTTTTAACTTACAAAATTGTTTTGGGAGAATTTTTAACAGAATTTTAAAAACAGAGTTCTAAAAATTTTATATGTACGGTACGAAACAAGGTGAAATCACTCTACAAGGTGGTGTTGAAACGCCAGCTGTTTTTTTTAAGTCATGTTCGTTATGTCAATTTTTGTTTTGTTTGTATATATACAGTGACGAGCACAAATGGCAGATGTTTTGTAATATGACTTAAAACCGAATAAACTCTTAAATTTTTAAAAATAATAATGGTTTTTATTTAAAATGTTAAATAAATAGAACAAAAATTAAAATAAATTGAAATTCAATAATTATTAAAGAGAATGTGGAGTTTAGGGTAAATTTATGTGAAATGACAATTCATCCACTTTGTCACGTTAAAGTTCGTTTAATCTGGCAGCAAAAATAAATGGATGGTTGGAGCGAATTTATGTCCATAAGCACCGTTATTTGATATTTATAAAAATATCAAAGCAACAGTAAATGTAAATTTTCAAATTGTTCATACTTTTTTTTTTTTTGGAAATTTTTAGCTTATCGCGTGCTTTTAATAAAAATGAGAAAAATTTCAGACTTTATAGATTAATTTTTTTCTATAACTTTTTTATCGATAACTTTAGGAAAATGTATGACAGTTTGCCATTAAAGGCCTTATGACACTACATTTTTAATGCATTGTTCAAGTTTTGTTGAACAGTACCAATATAATGTAATAGAAAAATTTACCAAGTGCACAGAGTTCAGCAGTATTAAGATAAATGGCAAATTGTCAAACACTTTGCTAAAGTTATCGATAAAAAATGAAGTTATGTCAAAAAAAAAAATGTAAAATTGTTCAACTTAAAATTGACTTAAATATTAGAAGTGTTGCTGAATCAGCGGTTTATGGGAAAATTTGGCGATTAACTGTTTTTTGTTTGTTTTGCTTTTAGGTTTCTCATAAACAAAAAGTTGACAACATTTAATAAAATAAACAAAACTATAACAAAAGAAAAAAAAAACTAAAAGACTTTTTTGTTTACATTTTTTATAGTTTGCTTTTTCTAACATTTTCTGTTTCTTTCTATCAATTCTATATCAATTCAATAAACAAAAAATGTAGTGTCATAAGGGCTTTAGGGTAGTATATACATATACAATATCTATGTTTCCCTTGTACGTTATTGTAGTATACCCAAAACTAATTTTTCTCAAAAAAAACACTAAAATGGCAGCACTGTTAAATAAATAATTTAGGGGAGACATAAAGAAAATGAGAGAAATTACAAGAGAATAATACAAAAAACCATAAGGGCAGAGCATAAATGAAATGAATAAAGAAAAGAAACCAAAAGTTAGAGCACACACACATATGAAATAACCGCAAAACCCGATGTCTGGCAGGCAACGGCGGCGCAACAGAAAAACAGAACAGAAGCATTTTGTGTGTGTTCTCGCGACGAAGAAATTTTTCTTCAACCTATAAAATATAAATTCTTTGTGTAAATAATTGTATAAAAACTAAATCGTTAAGAAATTATTAAAAATAAACTCATAAAATTGTGACAAAAAAAAATTAAAATCTTATTCAGAAAAGAAATAGTGGAATAATTAAATTGTGTGTTACTTTTCTAGATTGGTTATTACCAACACCACCCAAGGAATTGTTTGCCTACAAAAAACCAACACCATTAAATTTTTCTATTTTGTCATACAATTATAATTTAATTATTTTTCGTGTAAAGTGTATAAAAGATTTGTGTAAATTTAGTTAATATTATTAATTTTCGGAAAATTCTCTATACAAAACTTTGGTTTTGTCTGTATTTAAAGAACAAGTTTATTTGTATAAAAAATAAAATTCTAAAAACGCCTAAGTGCTAAACAAGGTTCTTTATATTGTTTCAAGACATAATTGTGTAAATTTGTGTGTTTTATATTGAAATACATACTACATATAATCATATCTATTTGTCATTGCCACTCTGCAGTGCCGCGTCTAAAAAACAACAACAAAATCGGTAAAAATCAATTTATTTAAATGTTTATTCCATTATTATAATTGTATAACATACTATTTTGGGTTAAAAAAAATCATTTGACAAACCAAAGTCGATTTTTTAGTGAAAATATAATTTTTTCTATTCCATAATATGTATTCCGATAATATTTTTGAGCTCCCTTCGATTTTTTTATTTTCACTTTATGCTTGTCCTTTTGTTGATTGTTTACGTGTGCTTTGTATTTTTGCTGGTGTTCACAAAATTCCTGTCATTTACCATCTCTTCTCTTTTGACGCCATTTTTGCCTTGTTCTTTACATTTTTTTTTGTTTGTTTATGTATTTTAAAATTGCTCATCGTTTGCTGTGTTTTTGTTTCTTCTTTCATCGTATACTGCTCTCCTTGTTATTTTGTACACAGTTGACATTGCTCGCAAGTTTTTTCCCCGTCTGCATATACTTAAGACTGTCTGTCAGTCTGTCTGTGTTCATATGTATGATGTTTATTGTTATTATTTGATTTTTCTTTTATATTTTGGTACTCTTTTTATTTCAGACTTTATTAGTTTTTTTTACATTCAGAGTTTTATTTTCCTGTACTATAGGTATGTGTTTTTGCACTTCTTTTTATTGTTTTTAATTTTTTCTGCTATCCTTTTTCTTGTGTAAGTGAGTTTATTGTTGGTTGGTTATTTTTCTTGTCTCATTATACCCTCCACCACCATATGTGTTGAATGAGGGTATATTAAAGTTTGTCATTCCTTGTGTAACACTGAGAAATACTCATCTGAGACCCAACAAAGTACATATATACATATGTATGTACATATATTCTTGGTCCTTACGAAATTCTAAGTCGATTGAGCCATCTCCGTCTGTCTGTCTGCCCGTCTGTCTATGTAAAACACTCTCACGTTCAAACGACACAACTAAAATAAAAATATTTTACAAAAACTCGTTTATAGTTCTCCTAAGCAGTTTGGTATTGAAAATCAGCAAAATCGGTATAGTGGAACAAGATTTATGGATCAAAATGTAAGACAACCTCCATAAAAATTGATATTTTTAAAAATTTTTCTTCCAAATTTTTAAATATATTGCAGATTTTCCCATGAAATATTGTATACGTTGTTTTTATGATAAAAGAAGAAAGTGTGAGGAAAATAGTTAAGTTTAGTTCATTTATTAGTATTCATAATACTCTTATGCTTGGTTTTCACTATGTCAGTTTTGTTGTCAAATTGTCCAAATTGTTGGTAATTTCATAACAATTTGGACAATTTGACAACAAAACTGACATAGTGAAAACCAAGCATTAGATTCACATATTTTTGAAAATACATTACAATATCTTACAATAATCTATATTATTTTTAACAAAAAGTACACATTGTTTATTCAATTCATTGATATTTGTCTCAGTTTTAACTACATTCGTAAGCGAATTGAATTATTTAAAACCCTTGAAAAAAGGGACCTCTGCATTGAAGATGTCGCAACATGTGGTAGCCTTAAATTGTCAGCGCATCTTAACAAGTATGTTTGTTCTTCGTCAACGTATATGCTTTGTTCACAGAGATAATCAGGTGCATTCCCAAGTCTTATTTTTCGTATTAGTTTAAATGTATTTAGCGCAAGTCGTTGATTTATTGAAAGCCACTATATTTATTGAGGCATATCTGTTTAATTTTAGAATTGATCTCATAGCTTTGTTTTGTAGTTTTTGCAGTCTTTCTAAGTGTGATTCAGTGCAAGCATATATATAATATCGTGGAACCATATTCAAAATGAGGTTTCATAATACTATTATATATATTTAACGCAGTTAGCACATTTATTTTGTTTCTTATTCTCGTAAAAACCTTTTCTTTCCAATTTTTTACATACATATGTATTCATCATTCAAATTCGATTTATTCAAATTCCAAAATTATTTCTGAAATTCGACTAATGTAGTCTCATTTAGGACCCTTTGGACTACCCTTTCTATATAGTGGGATACGTGTGCAACTCGATATTTGTCCAAATTCTTCTAGAGAATTTCATCCTAAAAGCTACATTTTTCAAAATACAAGTAAATTTGACTTTTAAGTGCTTTAACAGTGGTCTGTTGACTGTAACATTGTCAATGTTAGCAAATATGGGTTTTGTCTGTGCTACTCAAATTCGAATTTATCTTCACACATATAAAGAAATCGCATAACGAAATTTTTTTTAGTTCCGTCCATGTGGTCAAATCCCATATAAAGTTCACTTCCAAAATTCACTTAAATACGTATAAAACTGCTATAAATAATGTTAAACGGTTAAAATTTGACATACATAATCCATATTGGTAAAAAAAATTGTAGTACTAAATTTTATGGTGGTCGGCCCATAATTGGTCATGGCTCCCATATAAGGACCACATTCCAAAAAACTATTTATCTTTATATATACCGTATATATTGTAACCGACTCAAAACTTTGCACGGATCATTTACATATATACAAAAATCATCGGTCCATTTTTAACAATATCCCCCATATAAAGCCTTCTTTCGAAAATCACTTTAATACTCATAACTCTCTTATAAATAAGAGTACCAATCCAAAATTTTACATGGATCATTTACATACATGCCTAAATCAAACTGCTGGATTTTGAGAATATCGGTCCGTATTTGACCATGTCACCCATATAAGGCCCACTTCCGAAATCTACGTTAATACTAATATATACCTTAAATATACCGTTATTATGTTGAAAATTGACATGAAATGCCCTCATATGCATGAAAATAACTGTTCCAAAATTTAAGAAGATCGGCCCATAATTTGTCATAGCTGCCATATAAGAACCATTTCCAAAAAACAAAAATTCGGGTCAAAAAATATTCTTTGCGGATTTAACCCATATTCGGTCCATATTTTATAATCATGATATATAACGTTGGAAATGTATTTTTAATACCTTTTATTTCATGTATTACAAATTATCAAGCACCCAGTAGTTCCCGAGATATAGGCCTATATTTTTTCAACTTTACGGGCCCGCCCCCTCGAAAATAGGCGTGACCGCCAAAAATTTTTTTTCCTGACATCTCCTCTAAAAGCCCTATTTGATGAAGTTTTTTTGAGCAAAATCACTAAAACCGAATTGTACCCCTTTTTATACTCTGTTTGTTAAATTACACTGAAGATTATTATGAACATCAGACAAACTCTGTAAATTATGGTAAGAATTGGTAATTAAATCAATTAAAAATGGTGAAAATTAGACAAAATTTCAAAATATTTAACATAAATTATTTGCACTAAGACTGAATAGAAAACACAGATTTTGGATATTCTAGTCTAGTGTAGTGAGGGTATTTAAGATTCGGCACAGCCGAATATAGCACTCTTACTTGTTGTTTTCTATATTTACAGTTTTTAGGAGAGCTACTAGGCAAATTTTAACGAAAAGATTTCTTTGATCTTGTTTTATAAAATTACATAAGAAAATTAAATGTTCTGTGTTTAGAGTTGTTGTTGTATTACAAAGTTGCCAATGGTTTTGGTTAGTGTTATTAAACAAATGTTGTACAGTTAAGCGGGTATGTCCTAATCTTAATCAAATATCATTAGGATATATTGGTGGAGTTTTATCTGGGTTGAATGTTTTGTATATGTGTTGGTAGTTGACCCATTCCCATTTGATGAGACATATGAAAAAATTGGTGCAGAAAATGCAAATTTTGCTGCTTCGTCCGCTAATGTGTTTCCTTTAATAGCAGAGCGGTCCCTTTACATAAATATGATCAACATTAAAAAAAATATTTTTAGGTCTTACCAAATAATTTTTAGGGACCATAATTTGTTTACAATTTTTCCATAAAAGGTGAATTATATAAATATATTCAGCCTTATTATGATTGTCATTTTCTTTTTACGACACGACTCTTTCGTAATAGATTAAAGATAAAATTAAATTTGTTTCTTTAATCTATTACGAAACAGTCGTTGTCGTAGAAAGAAAACGACACTCGTAATAAGGCTGATTATTTAAGTTACTGCTACGCCACCAATTAAAATTATTTTGAAAGAAAGACATTACACAAATATTCAGTTCATTTTGAGTAATTTTATTGATTTTGTTAATTTTGGAAAAAAGTAGGCGGTCGAAAAAGTATTATTAGTCATGCCGGAGTCTGGCCTTCCCGGCAGGCGTGTTCATACCAATTCAGAAACCTTCCCGGTCTCATGCACAACAACTTTGCCAAAGATAATCATGAATCAAATACATAGTTTACGATTCTATAAAGGATATACATACAAACATTAATTTTTTGAAATGGGGCATGAAAGAGGACGTGGCATATAACGTTTTATTATTTACTTCGCCTTCAGTAAGATGTGTATACAACTTGTTTGAAGTGAATCTGTAAACAGCCATGCAGAAGCAATTAATCAATTTAAAAAAAGTGGGCGTTAAAGTAGGCGTGGTCGTACCAACTCAGAAACCTTCCCGGGCTCATGCACAACAACTTTACCGAAGATAACATGATCAGATGCATAGTTTGCGAGAACAGAATAGTTGAAATGAATTTTAAAAAAGTACCAATATAAGTGTACTGAAATTTGGCCCTTTTTACACTTTTATATTTGAGTCATGAATAGCATATTCTGGGTTCTTTTTTGTGTGGATGGAGGAATATTTTATTTATTTTTTTTATTTTTAAATTGAATAAATAATATCAAATGTCCGTTTTTACCCCGTTTTTGTCCCTTTTGTGTCACCCGTGGAAAAATAATTTTAAAAAAGTACCTATAAATTATCCGTAGTACGTACTATTTGAAAATAATAGTTCATGGAATTTTTAGTGAGAAAATACATTTTGATAAAAAAGTACCAAAAAAGAATACAATTTTTAAGCCAATTTAAAAAAAGTACCAAAAAGATTTCTAGTCTTTATTGATCTGTGACAGATGCATTTAATATAGTATTTCTATGTTTATTTTGTAGGAGATATATGTACATGTTAACAACGGAGCGTTCTTAAGTTAAAATTAGGGACAGAAAATAACTGTTATCCTAGAAAATTTTGTTTCATATCATATGATACATAGGTGATGTAGATGCAAATTTTTGTATGACTTTTAAATTTGTGTCTTTTTTGATAAAAGTAAAAAAATAACTTTTAATTTTAACTTCTAATATTTTAAGGCAAAAATAGAAGTCGTGAATTAAATATTGCATAGTAATGCTTGGTTTTCACTATGTCAGTTGTAGCATGTAACCTTTTTAAATTTGCGATAATTTGATGTACAATGGGTTTAATGGCTTCAGCATGCAATTTGTGTCCAGCTTCTTGCTCGTCGGCTAATGGGGGAATTCGTGGCCATTATTTATCCCAAGTATGAATTTTGCTACAGAAACTATTTTAATCGTGCATGCTGTAGTTTTAATAATAAGAATGGATAGATAGGACAGAACGCGAAATGAAAATAGAAATTATAGCCTTCCGAAGAGATTACCCTATGCGTACTTGATAACCTTACGCCAAACACCCACCCAACCTTGATCATGGACAACTTTTCGCCAAATTGTAAATACATGATCCCTTTACTAACAACCTATTTACCTAGACCCTTGGAAATCAAAACAAATGCTTTTAGAATTTCATTATAATACTCAAAAATTTATTACCAATATAATTCATATAACATGCAAATATTTTTGAAACTGTATCATTTTTAACTTCGAAAAGTGTAATTAACAAAATAATTTATTCAAAATTTTTATGAATTTAGATAGCATGAAGTTTAAACAAAGCAAAAATTAACTACTAAATATTTATACTAGAAAAATTACACCTAAATAATTTTAATGTTGTAAATTTGCAAAATTATAAATTTAATTTAGAGAACAATTCTTCTCAATTCTAAATAATCTCAATTAAAAAGCTTAATTAATCTTAGACTATAAATAAAACTATAATAAAATTTAAATGAAAATTTGCAAGAAAAAATACCCGAGAACAAAAAAATAAATGGTCTGCCTAGGGCTCGAAACTGTATTAACAAATCTTTACAAAGTGTATATTTTGACCTTAAGAAATTTTATTAGGTTTATTTGAATTCATAAATCAAAATTTTACGATAATGCAAAAGTTCATTTTCATGTTAATTTGAAGGTCCATTATTTCATTTACTTTCTATTAAATATTTATTTTTTCTTTTATTAGACAACAATTTAAATTTTAAAATATCCAATTGGCTGGTATTTTAAGACTGAGAAAAAAAGACAACAACAAAGCTGAATAAATTTACACCACACTTTGGTAAAAAAATTTCTAACGGCATAAATTTCATAAAGTACATTGAACTTTGCAAATCAATTGATACCGTTAGATTTCAAGTAATTAACTACAATAATATCAATAATTTAACAAATTTAACATTTTTATCCAACATTTTTGGTATCATTTGGCTTGTTTTAAAATTTCCGATACGAATTTTAACTAAAATTTTCAAAATTTTTGTGCTACGCTGATAAGTCTATATTTGTCTTCTCACCACTTAACATTCAATATAACGTTTAACATAACAGATCTTTTTAACAGTCCATATTTATCTGTTCATAACATTAGTGTAACTTAATTTACAAAATGTAATGAACATTTAATGTAAAGCAACAGCAAAAATAATAATGATATGAAATGTTAAGAACCAAATAGAGATTTATGCGTTGACAAATTCTTCGTTAAATACATACATATTTCTAAACAAAAAATATGGAAATACAACTTACATACATTGGTATTGGTGATCCATCGATGAAAGTACTTTCACTGGAACTCTGATGACCAATTTAGAAGGAAATAGATATGGGGTGGAAATTAAATGTTGTTTTTTTTTTTCTTCGGTTTTGTTTTTTTTTTTCTTCTTCTTCTAAAGTTAAAATGTTTAATTTGTTAATTTAAATATTATTTAGTTAAATATTTGATTTGTGTTTGTAAAATAATTCTTTAGTAAAATTGGTGTTTTTGATTGTTTAAATTCCCTTTTTTTCAGTCTCACTTTAAACTCTCAACATATGTTAACATTTTAATGAAATTTTAAGTTCGAAGCTATATAAATTTTACATTTTTTTTTTCAACAAATGCATATAGGTATGTACATATTCTGTGTAGACAAATATATGTACATACGTACGTACATATATTTGTTTGTTTTCGTCTTTCGATTAAACAAGTTTTTGTTGAATTTCTTGCTTTTCTTTATTTCTTCATTTGATTTACACTTATTTTTATTTTAACACAACCAATGCGGTTAAACAATTACAAAAAAAGAATTAATGTTTTAGTTTTTAAAGAACTCAAATTATACACTTGAAGCAAAAAGAAGAGTACCACGATTTCGATTTAAATTTGGAAAATTAAGTGCCATTAACAAAATCACTGGATAATTTGGATGTATTCGGAATTATAAAAAAACTATTTAACGGAGTAAGACAATTAATTCAAAATTCTTGCAAATTCCTTTGTTACAATTAATTCCTAGATAAATATGTACAATTTCCCTGTTCCAATATTTTTCTCATTGTGATATAAGATTAAGCTACTTTCCTGTGATATTAAGATTTAGGATACTTATGTTGTGATTGTTTTTCCTTGTCTTTCCTTTTTTCCTTGTTCAAATTATGTTCATGTCATCAATTTTGTTCGATTCCTGGGGTTGTTTCCTCCTCTTGTTAATATTTGATTCCCTTGAAGCAGTGTCGAGTAATCGATCAGGAGCCAACTTTTATATGTATGGTGTATGAAAACGAATTCTTGGACGGGTGTCCCGTGTCCACAGTTAGCACCGTGATAAGTACAAATAACGAAACGCACAAAAGAGTGATGTTAGCGATAATTTCGAGATTCAATATAACCTCCTTTCAACTCACAAATTGCCAGTATGCGAGTTTTAAGTTTCTTATGAAAAGACTTTGCAGAGTCTCGGTAATATTGAAAAAATCCAAAAAAAGTGAGGTTAAAAGTTTATCAAAATTAGTTGTAGACCACAAGTAAAAGAAAAAGAAAAAAAACTGTTTGACGTGATCTCGTCTTTTATACCCCAAGCCATTTAATGGAAAATTTACGTTAGCACTACTACATTGAATGGCTCACATATACACCGATAGACAAAACAGTCAAATAAACTCCAACTAACTTCACCCCAAATACCCGCACTGCATTACCATTTGTACAAATGCATGAACAAATGCACCATGGGATCAAAAGTAGAAAATTCTTGTCTGTCTTTCTCTAATTAAACAAAAAGTGTTGATTCCAATATTCTGTACAACAAACAGTTTCCTCAACTAAATATATTGGTGCTACATATGTATATATATATATGTATATATAAATATATACGTATAAACAGGAAAACAAACTTTTCAGTATAACTAACTTTTCATTGACAAAAATTAATAATGTTTTAGAATAATTCCCCTACTAGTATATTTGTATATCACTGAAAAATTATGAAAATTTTCTATTATATTCTCTTTTATTTGTTGTAATTTTTGGATTAAGGATTTTATACAAAACTAGTATTAACAAAAATTTCAAAGTTATAGAAACTAAGTAACGAAATTTCCAAAATTGAATGGTGCAGATTTTGTTGACAAAAAATAAGAAAAATTTTGGTTTTGGATTCCCCAATTCTCTTACTGAAAATTTAAAATCTGACTAAAGTAAAAATTTTTTTTTTTAATAAAAATTTTTTTCATAATTAAGATGTTCTCGCTACATGTACTCTACAACTTCCCCCAGCCAAAATCAGATTTGGGGTTACCACAAAGCTGATACTACATGTAGCGAACAAAGCAGATGTCGGAGTTCTATTGGCGGATGTCCTTAGCATGATAAGTGCCCATTGAGCGCCCATTTAAATCTTCTAGTTCGTAATAGCATGATCCTGTTTTCCGTCTAACTCTAGCCTTAACAAATTGTGGAGCTAATTTGGCATTGAAACCCTTCGCAAAGTTACTTTGTTGGAAGTTTCTTCTAAAGACTTCTTGGCCAATAGCGTAATCAACTTCCCTAGATCTCAAATTATATGCCTTTTCATTACGATCATGTTGTTTATTCATGCATTTGACAGCCCTTGCCCTTATCACATCAAATGAATCTTCACGATTAAATCTTACAGATCTGTCATCAATCATATTCAAGCTCCTTAACAACTTATATGTATTACCGTTGGTAATCATATGTTGTCCGAAAGCCATGTAATAGGGTGAGGTACCTATTGAAGCATGCACGGCTGAGCGTAAAGCACAACAAATGCTGCTAAGATACTCATCCCAGTTACTCTGGTCGTGTTTGATATATGCCCTTATAGCCGATAGAACTGAACGATTAACGCGTTCAGAAGCATTAGCTTGGGGCGAGTATACAGCAGTCAGCACATGATTGATCCCATAATTCTGTATCAATTCCGCAAACCTTTTTGATTTAAATTGGGCTCCATTATCAGATACTATTGTTTCCGGCGTACCAAATGTATGAAACAACTCTTCCTCCATATATTTCACAATAATATCGGCTGTAAATTTCTTTACCGGTTTCAAAAAACAGAATTTAGAGAAATGATCTACCACAATAAAAATGCCTATATTTCCTGATTTCGACCGTGGATATGGACCCAAGAAGTCAATATAAAGTTTCTGAAACAACCTAAATGATTCACTTGTCTTCCCCATTGGTGGTCTCATCACGAAATTGGGATGTTTTGTACCCTTACAAACCTCGCACGAATTTACGTAATCTTTCACGTCATTAACAAGGTTCGGCCAAAAGTAAAAACGGCGAATGCGTTCTAACATCTTATTAATTCCATTATGCGCTGATAGATGGCTATCATGGGCCTTTTGAAGGACGTCTTTTACTAAATCTTTGGGCAGCCAAAGCTTCCAGGCGAGATCGTCCTGTACTTGTTCACCTGTACAGTGCTCCGTTCGTCGGTACAAGTAACCATCCAATATTTTTAAGTCAGGTGTTTTATTTATTTTATTTCTAATTCTGTCTAATAGTTCCTTATAGTCCGTACTTTTAAAAGAACTACAATTTAAATCGATAAAAACACCAGAGTCATCTAACACGGCCAATTGCAACCCCAGTAGTTCTGACAAGTCCTCGGTGTTGGTACGCGATAGTGCATCCGGAACCACATTTTGACTTCCCTTCCGGTGCTCTATTTTAAAAGTAAAACCTTGAAGTTTCAAAGCCCATCTTGCCAATCGTGAATTAAGGTCTGTTTGGGACATGAGCCACTTTAGTGATGCATGATCTGTGATCACTGTGAACTCATGTCCTTCCACATATGCCCGAAATTTTTTTATACTAAGCATTGCTGCTAAGCATTCCTGTTCGGTCACTGAATAATTGCGTTGGGCTTGGTTAAGTTTCTTTGACATGAAGGCAATAGGGAACTCTTCACCCTCCGCAGTTTTCTGGACCAGTACACTTCCTATTCCAGTGTTACTTGCATCACAATGTATGTAAAAAGGCTTTGTGAAATCTGGACTATGTAACACTGGCGCGGTGGTCAAGATGGTCTTCAAATCTTCAAAAGCTTTCTGGGCTTCTTCATTCCAAGAGAATTTTCGGTTAGTTTTTAATAAATTTGTTAAGGGAGCGGTTACGGAAGCGTAATTCCGGATGAACTTCCGGTACCAACCGGACATACCTAAAAATCTTCTAATCTGTCTTACTGATTTTGGTACTGGGAAGTCTACAATTGCCGAAATTTTTTCCGGATCGGTCTTGATAACACCATTGCCTACTAAGTGGCCAAGATATCGGACCTCTGTCACACAAAATTTGGATTTTTCCACATTAATGGTCAGTCCGGCTGCTCTAATATGGTAAGCAACTTCTCGCAACACATGCAAATGCCTCTCGAATGTGTCAGACACAATTAGCAAATCGTCCAGGTAAACGAACACTTCTGCTCTCAATGCTGCTGGTACCACTTTGTCCATTAACCTTGACATGGTTTGGGGCGCATTACAAAGGCCAAAAGGCATGACCTTGTAATGGTACAAAGGGCGACCAGGAACAGAGAATGCCGTTTTATCTTTCGACGATTTGTCGAGAGGTATTTGCCAGAAGGCGTCCTTCAAGTCAAGGCTCGTGATGAACTCTGCCTTAGGTAAACGCGCCAAAATACCGTCAATCATTGGTAGTGGATATGCGTCTTTAACCGTTAACGAATTTACTTTCCGGCTATCGAGGCACAAACGAATTTTACCTGGCTTCCGTACAAGTATGATAGGTGAGGACCAAGGACTTTCCGACTCCTCAATTACATCTAACTCCAACATGCGATCCAGTTCGGCATAAATAAGTTTCTCAATGGCCGGTGAAACTGGGAAGTGACGCTGCTTAACTGGAGTAGATTTTCCTACATCTATTGAATGCGAAATTACACTCGTACGACCTAAGCCTTCTTTCGCAAAAGATGGAAATAAATTAATGGCTACAAGTAATTGTTGTTTTTGTATTTCAGTAAGTGGTCTTTGGTTCGATATTTCATAAACTGAATTAGGAGATTTTCCGGATCCTAAATTGGATTCAATGCCAAAGGGTAAAATGTCAAACAACCGCCAAAAATCGATACCAAGATAAAGATCTTGGGAGAGGTTAGGGACAATATATAATGTTATTGGCTTTGTTATATTCCGAAATACAATATTGGTATTTATAAAACCGGCAACGTTTTGCATTTTTCCATCTGCGGTTCTCACACCGGATCTAATTTTTTTAAAAGTAATGTCAGAATTCAAAAACTCTTTCGCGGCCTCTGCACCTAAGCAACTGACCGATGCACCTGTGTCTAGCAACCCTGTAAACCTCTTACCAAAAATTTGAACCTCCGCATAAGGTCGAATATCGTGAGGTTTGTCGTAAATTGTGCTCAAAAGGTTTCGTCGGGTATTACCTACTGACTTCCAGAACTGTTTCATTCGCTCATTTGAACGGATTTGACGCTTAGAAGGAGTTTCTTCCTTAAATATTTCTGCACGTCTAGTCTTATATTCAGCCAGTCTTACGTGAAATGGCTTAAGATATGTCGGCATTTCTATAGATTGAGTTTGAGATATTGGAATGGTATGGATATTATGGGTATTTAGAAGTAAATTTGAATCGGTTTTAGGCAAAGTACAAGTTATAACTGGGTAATTATCATGAATGTCAATATTGGATTGTATTGTTGTTTTTGCAAGATGTGATAAGTTGTTTAAATTGTGAAGACTATCATTTGTAATATGGGATTTATTTGGTGTATTATTAATAATTGAAGTATTTGGTATGGAGTAAGTCAATCTGTGTTGGTGCTGGTCGAATGAGTTGGTTTGTGTGCACTTTTCTGTGCTCCAGATCTTAAGTTTTTTGGCGAATTGCAATCAGAGCACTGAGGCTTATACACGTTAACAGCACCACAACCATAGCAGAATATATGCCTTTCCTGCAAACAATCCTGATACCGATGACCAGATTTTCGACAGTTCCAGCATATCAAAGCAATGGCGGACAAATCCTCATTCGGCAATGCCTCTAAGTCTTTGATATCCAACTCACTCAGATATTTTCTGTTCAATGATTTCTGAAAAGGCTGTTTCCGACCAATATCCTGCAAGAAAAATTCTCGTCTCCTACATATATCCCGAAGATCTGATACTGTATCGATCTTTATATTCAAAATCTCGTGCTGAATTTCGTTTAAGAGATTTCTGCGTAAAATTTCAACAAGAACTTTTTCAGAAAGTGGTTCACACAATCTATCAGCTATGTCCACAATTGCTTCATAAAACGAATCGAATGTTTCGCCCACCCTCTGCTTACGATCTCGTATCATTTCCCGATAGTCTACATCGGTTCTGGAGTCCTTATATTGCTTTCGCAACGCAGCACATAATTCAGGCCACTTAATTTGAGGAACTGTTTGATGGTATCTCCAGAACCAGTCATTTGCTTTTGCGTCAAAGAGGATTGAAATATGATCACACAAGAGATCGAAGTTACCACTTAAAGTTTGAGAGGTCAGGGCTCTAACCCTATAAATAAAATTATCGACAGACATACCTCTAACATCCCCGGAAAATCTTATTTTCCAATTGCTAATTATATGCCCTATCCTATCTGGCCTAAACGAAACTCCAGGGGTTGACAATGTGTCATGTCCCGATGTATTCATATTAGTATTAGCAAATGCATTCCTCTGATTAGTATTAGACGGTAAACCAAGAAGCTGTTCCAGGGTTTGTTGTTCGACGTCTGGTAGTGTTCTCATTGAACCATTAGAGGTTGGTGCTTCACTCGAGGGCATAGGATTACCATTAGTATGTTTAGTACTCATATATAATCGTCGAAAACTCTCCTCAATATTCTTTTCAATTAAACTAGTTAAAGTTCGGCTAAGGTTGGTAACTATTTCCGTCTGTTGTGCACTAACAGTAGAGACTACTATAGATCTAATTTGTTCGAGTTGATCGTGTGGTGACTCAGACGAAGTTGACAAATTAATTTGTTGCTGAGCCTGAGATGGCCCCACTGAGGGGGGAGAACCCTGACCAGTTGATCTATTGGCATCAAAAATTATAGCCCTTTGGGACTGTAAACGCGTTCCCATAGCAGGAGGCAGTGATAGCGGATTAGTCACAGGAGTGGACGGTATAATAGGGTTTGATACTACTAATTTATTTTTACAATTAGGACAATTGGGGCTAGATTTCATGCATCTGTGAAAACAGGCCTTGTGAAAGAAATGTCCACATACGGTTTTAATTGAATAAGATTGGTCCGTTATAGCAGAGTTACAAGATACACAAATTGGTAAACTTGACCCTGCATTAAAGGGATCCCCAAGACTTTCAGTCGTCATGTTCACTAATACAACTAATTTGTCCTTCTAGAAAATATATCTATGAATTTCTATAAAAAAATCAAGAAATTGGGCGACCGTTGCAAAAAAAAATTTTTATCAAAATTAATATATATTTGTATAATATTTTATCTATAATATAAAATGTTCCCAAGGACTTGTAGAGAATAGTATAAACAATTAAAATGTTTGTACCCACTAAACAATGTTAGAATATGAAAAATTAAACTTTGAATTTTATATTGAACTTTTCCTCACACATAAATTTTTATTCTCAAAAATGTACAAATCCTAAAAGCTTTGTAACTTTGGGTATTAAATTGACAAATAGCTAAATTTGTAACAATTCTAATAATGTTTCTTTTCAAAAACACACATTTACTCTTTACTATTTATTAATTTATATAACAACACTTTTATCAATTTAAAACTGTTTTAACAGAAAAGAATTACAATAAATTTCATACGAGTGTTTGATTTCCAAGAATCTAATTAAAACAGGTTGATGAATAAATAAAAGTAAGTCTAACAAGAAAACTATAATAAAAAAATGAATTATATAGAACTATTGAAACTAGTATATTTGGTACTTCTTTGTACACCTGTCACAAAAAGTCATTTCCAAATACACCATATGAGATAGGAGAGTATTTAAGTACATATAGTTATTTAACATTCGGTCTGAGTTCAACTTTCAATCAAACATCAGCATTTCCTGAATGTTAGCAGACTAAGAAAATTAGACAATGTTTAATAATGTTGGCTATCAATCTATTTATACTAAGAATGATATTTTCCTAACATTATGAAACAAAATCTTTGTGGAAAGAGATTGAAAATAGAAATAAACAGAAAATTTTGAGGGCAAACTATTACAAGAACATTAGGTGTTGTTATTTTAGCTGTTCTAACTTTTAATTTATAATATTCTGCCCCACGTTGGGCGCCAAAAATAATTTATCTGTAGCATGTAACCTTTTTAAATTTGCGATAATTTGATGTACAATGGGTTTAATGGCTTCAGCATGCAATTTGTGTCCAGCTTCTTGCTCGTCGGCTAATGGGGGAATTCGTGGCCATTATTTATCCCAAGTATGAATTTTGCTACAGAAACTATTTTAATCGTGCATGCTGTAGTTTTAATAATAAGAATGGATAGATAGGACAGAACGCGAAATGAAAATAGAAATTATAGCCTTCCGAAGAGATTACCCTATGCGTACTTGATAACCTTACGCCAAACACCCACCCAACCTTGATCATGGACAACTTTTCGCCAAATTGTAAATACATGATCCCTTTACTAACAACCTATTTACCTAGACCCTTGGAAATCAAAACAAATGCTTTTAGAATTTCATTATAATACTCAAAAATTTATTACCAATATAATTCATATAACATGCAAATATTTTTGAAACTGTATCATTTTTAACTTCGAAAAGTGTAATTAACAAAATAATTTATTCAAAATTTTTATGAATTTAGATAGCATGAAGTTTAAACAAAGCAAAAATTAACTACTAAATATTTATACTAGAAAAATTACACCTAAATAATTTTAATGTTGTAAATTTGCAAAATTATAAATTTAATTTAGAGAACAATTCTTCTCAATTCTAAATAATCTCAATTAAAAAGCTTAATTAATCTTAGACTATAAATAAAACTATAATAAAATTTAAATGAAAATTTGCAAGAAAAAATACCCGAGAACAAAAAAATAAATGGTCTGCCTAGGGCTCGAAACTGTATTAACAAATCTTTACAAAGTGTATATTTTGACCTTAAGAAATTTTATTAGGTTTATTTGAATTCATAAATCAAAATTTTACGATAATGCAAAAGTTCATTTTCATGTTAATTTGAAGGTCCATTATTTCATTTACTTTCTATTAAATATTTATTTTTTCTTTTATTAGACAACAATTTAAATTTTAAAATATCCAATTGGCTGGTATTTTAAGACTGAGAAAAAAAGACAACAACAAAGCTGAATAAATTTACACCACACTTTGGTAAAAAAATTTCTAACGGCATAAATTTCATAAAGTACATTGAACTTTGCAAATCAATTGATACCGTTAGATTTCAAGTAATTAACTAAAATAATATCAATAATTTAACAAATTTAACATTTTTATCCAACATTTTTGGTATCATTTGGCTTGTTTTAAAATTTCCGATACGAATTTTAACTAAAATTTTCAAAATTTTTGTGCTACGCTGATAAGTCTATATTTGTCTTCTCACCACTTAACATTCAATATAACGTTTAACATAACAGATCTTTTTAACAGTCCATATTTATCTGTTCATAACATTAGTGTAACTTAATTTACAAAATGTAATGAACATTTAATGTAAAGCAACAGCAAAAATAATAATGATATGAAATGTTAAGAACCAAATAGAGATTTATGCGTTGACAAATTCTTCGTTAAATACATACATATTTCTAAACAAAAAATATGGAAATACAACTTACATACATTGGTATTGGTGATCCATCGATGAAAGTACTTTCACTGGAACTCTGATGACCAATTTAGAAGGAAATAGATATGGGGTGGAAATTAAATGTTGTTTTTTTTTTTCTTCGGTTTTGTTTTTTTTTCTTCTTCTTCTAAAGTTAAAATGTTTAATTTGTTAATTTAAATATTATTTAGTTAAATATTTGATTTGTGTTTGTAAAATAATTCTTTAGTAAAATTGGTGTTTTTGATTGTTTAAATTCCCTTTTTTTCAGTCTCACTTTAAACTCTCAACATATGTTAACATTTTAATGAAATTTTAAGTTCGAAGCTATATAAATTTTACATTTTTTTTTTCAACAAATGCATATAGGTATGTACATATTCTGTGTAGACAAATATATGTACATACGTACGTACATATATTTGTTTGTTTTCGTCTTTCGATTAAACAAGTTTTTGTTGAATTTCTTGCTTTTCTTTATTTCTTCATTTGATTTACACTTATTTTTATTTTAACACAACCAATGCGGTTAAACAATTACAAAAAAAGAATTAATGTTTTAGTTTTTAAAGAACTCAAATTATACACTTGAAGCAAAAAGAAGAGTACCACGATTTCGATTTAAATTTGGAAAATTAAGTGCCATTAACAAAATCACTGGATAATTTGGATGTATTCGGAATTATAAAAAAACTATTTAACGGAGTAAGACAATTAATTCAAAATTCTTGCAAATTCCTTTGTTACAATTAATTCCTAGATAAATATGTACAATTTCCCTGTTCCAATATTTTTCTCATTGTGATATAAGATTAAGCTACTTTCCTGTGATATTAAGATTTAGGATACTTATGTTGTGATTGTTTTTCCTTGTCTTTCCTTTTTTCCTTGTTCAAATTATGTTCATGTCATCAATTTTGTTCGATTCCTGGGGTTGTTTCCTCCTCTTGTTAATATTTGATTCCCTTGAAGCAGTGTCGAGTAATCGATCAGGAGCCAACTTTTATATGTATGGTGTATGAAAACGAATTCTTGGACGGGTGTCCCGTGTCCACAGTTAGCACCGTGATAAGTACAAATAACGAAACGCACAAAAGAGTGATGTTAGCGATAATTTCGAGATTCAATATAACCTCCTTTCAACTCACAAATTGCCAGTATGCGAGTTTTAAGTTTCTTATGAAAAGACTTTGCAGAGTCTCGGTAATATTGAAAAAATCCAAAAAAAGTGAGGTTAAAAGTTTATCAAAATTAGTTGTAGACCACAAGTAAAAGAAAAAGAAAAAAAACTGTTTGACGTGATCTCGTCTTTTATACCCCAAGCCATTTAATGGAAAATTTACGTTAGCACTACTACATTGAATGGCTCACATATACACCGATCAGCGTTGCCAAATGTGCAGATTTATCTGTTTTTTGCAGTTTTTGGAAGTGCAAAACAGGCTTGCAGATTTTTACTCCAAAAAACAGTTTTTTTAAATCAATGCAGATTTTTCAATTTTATTCGAATAAAACAAAGAAGCAATCAATATTATTATTCCCACTCTATGTGGAATTTTGCGGACCAATTAAACTAAATTTAATAAGAATATGCACAATTATGATCTCTATGATCTCTATACATATGTATGTGATAATTTAAATGAAGTATTATACGTTATGTTTTTACTGTTAATTTTATATACATATGTATATTTTATATCAAATATAAAAATTATATTCTGTTTTCTTTTTTTCTTCAATAAATTAAACATATACAAATATCATTTTATTACATACCGCACACATTCTTCAAAAGTGACTCAATTCAAAATTTTAAATTTTTCGGGTTTGTATGCTTAAACAACACACTAGTTTATCAATAAGAAAAATGTCAAAGCATTTTGTTACAGTTAACAAGTTCTAAAAAACAGTTAAGTCTTTCTTTATATTGCATTTGGTATAAAGTTGCAATTTAATAGTGATTTATTTTTAGTTGTGTCATATAATAAAAATTTTGAATTAAGTCACTTTTAAAGAATGTGTACGATATTATTTAATTTTGTTTTGAAGGTGCAGATTTTTTTCGAAAAAACCAGATTTTTTTTTGGGAATTGTCAGATTTTGTAAAAAAAATTATGGCAACACTGACACCGATAGACAAAACAGTCAAATAAACTCCAACTAACTTCACCCCAAATACCCGCACTGCATTACCATTTGTACAAATGCATGAACAAATGCACCATGGGATCAAAAGTAGAAAATTCTTGTCTGTCTTTCTCTAATTAAACAAAAAGTGTTGATTCCAATATTCTGTACAACAAACAGTTTCCTCAACTAAATATATTGGTGCTACATATGTATATATATATATGTATATATAAATATATACGTATAAACAGGAAAACAAACTTTTCAGTATAACTAACTTTTCATTGACAAAAATTAATAATGTTTTAGAATAATTCCCCTACTAGTATATTTGTATATCACTGAAAAATTATGAAAATTTTCTATTATATTCTCTTTTATTTGTTGTAATTTTTGGATTAAGGATTTTATACAAAACTAGTATTAACAAAAATTTCAAAGTTATAGAAACTAAGTAACGAAATTTCCAAAATTGAATGGTGCAGATTTTGTTGACAAAAAATAAGAAAAATTTTGGTTTTGGATTCCCCAATTCTCTTACTGAAAATTTAAAATCTGACTAAAGTAAAAATTTTTTTTTTTCATAAAAATTTTTTTCATAATTAAGATGTTCTCGCTACATGTACTCTACACAGTTTTGTTGTCAAATTGCCCAAATTGTTGGTAATTTCATAACAATTTAGACAATTTGACAACAAAACTGACATAGTGAAAACCAAGCATAATACGCTAGTTTTATTGCTTTTTAATTCAAGAATTTTAATTTTGCCTTTAAAAATTAAAAGTTAAAAAATAACTTTTATTTTTTGAGTAAAATAAAGTCAACAATAACTTTTATTTCTGCCTTAAAAAATAAAAGTTTAAAAATAAGCCAAATACTGAGTTTTTGCCTAATAACACTCGGGCTACAGTCAAGCACGGGGCAGGGTCTGTAATGCTGTGGGGATGTGTTTCCAGTGCAGGAGTAGGAAATATTTATTTTATAGAGGATAAAATGAACCGATTCCAATATTTGGACATATTGCAACAAAATGTTAAACAGAGTGCTGAAAAATTAAACATATTGGACGCATTTGCTTTTTATCAGGATAACGATCCGAAGCACATTTCACACGTTGCGAAGATGTGGCTAATTCATAATTGCCCAAAATTACTGAAAACACCCGCACAGTCCCTAGATCTCAACATTATTGAGCATGTGTGAGAAGAGCTTGCCCGAAAGCTCTATAAATCTACTTTCAACACATTAGACCAGTTGAAAGAGGGAATATGACATGAATGAAACAATATAAGTCCAGAGTTTTGCGCTAATCTCGTGCAGTCGATGCCCCGACGTTTAGAATCAGCAACAAAAGCAAAGGGTTTTGCTTCCTAGTACTAAAACTGTATATTTCATTTAACTGTCCAATTATGCGTTTGACGTGAAATTTGTTATTTTAGTTTTCTTTTCTTATTTTAAAAATCATTTACAATAAAACATGCTAAGTATTATACATTGTTTTAAAGCTTTTTTAATAATCTACAACATGCCATCAATTTTTTTAGAATTACTTTTATTAAAGTGAAAAAAATCGGCATTTGAATATTATCATGCCAGTGTCCAATTATGCGTTTGATCCACTGTATGTAAAACTTGTTTTTTCGTTAAAATTCCTTAATCTGTGTTTTTTCCGTTATAATAGTTTCGTTTACCGTATCTTGGCCGATTTTCTAATAGTGATAGTAGGTCAAATTTTGGATAGATATATCCATATATGGATGTTGTTGTGACAGCAGTAATTGCTGAGTTGACAGCCCTTGACCGAGTGATATCGGGTCATTCCGGTGCGTAGAACCGGCTGTCGTGGGAATGTCCATATATGGATAGATGTTATTGGTTTTAATTTGCTGGGTTGGCCTACTATTGATTAAATATAACCGTACCGTGACTTTAGTTCGATTGTAGCACATCAAAAACGTGTCATTTGATGTTGACATTATTAATAAAATTTTTTTCTTTGAGGAATTAGGTAGGTACATACCTTAAAATAAAAATTTAGAGTTAATTTGTAAATAAAACTTTGATATTTTACAGCATAGGAAATTATTTTATATTGTAACAAATGTATGTATGTACTATGTACATACATATGTATATTTATATGCACATATTAAACTAAGAAGATTTTATTTTATTTATCATAAAATTTATAAACTAATCGTACAACTTTTTCCTTTTTTTTCTTTGCAGTGTAAAAATTTTGTGTATAAAAAATTAGTTTTTATCCAAATTAAATATCAATCAAGAACATCTACTTATGTAAAAAAGTTTATATGTAATATTAATAATCTCATTACTGATCCATCATTCTGTAACAAAAACAAACCATCATTAACACAATACTCTTCTTTACGCGGTGAGATATAGTAAGAGAATAAAGAGAAATTCCATTGACATAAAGTAAAAGATAACGGTTCCTTGTCTAACACACACATGCATACATGTGAAGACAAATCCAAAAAAAATTAAATAAATAAATAACAAAAAAGAAAAAAAGAATCCAATATAATCAACCATTGTCATCTTTTAATGTGTGCAGCACTTTATTTATCGTCGTTGTCGTCGTTTGTCATTTACCAACTTGTCATTGTGTAATTATTTTTTGTGTATTAAAAATAATTAATTTTAAGTTGAAATTTGTGTACAAAAAAATCAACAATTTAACTTTATTAAAGGATCGTATTTGTAAAAAAATAAAAAAGCTCCCCGGGAACGCGTTCGGTAATTTTAAAATCGTAATATTTAATATTTAACGTGTAATAAGAATAAAAGAAAAACAACACTTGTGTAAATTTCCAAAATCTCTAATAACAAAAATAAATACAAAAAATAAAATAGCAAAAAAATACTAATTCAAGATTTAAACAAATTAGTTGATAAAATTGTGCTGTCAATCAACAAAATATTGGTATTGAATTTATAATAAAAAAATACTTGATTTTAATTATCCTCATTGTGTAAAATAACGGCCTCAAAATAGAGCTGCTATCGACCACTGCAATATCCTTTGCCCCCATTGAGTCCACAGTGTCTTCACCACATTATCAACCAAGATCATCGTCATCGCCATCGCCCTACTATTCGACAAATCATCATCATCACCAGCCACCCCAAACAGAGCCATCCAATTCAACGCTACAACAACATCAGCAGCAGCAACAACAGCTACAGCAACAATATCACCGACAATCCTTGCATAATTTTCTATTAGCGCCAACATCATTATCCACGTTGCCCTCATCAACTGTACCACAAACTCAAACATCTAATTCGTTGTCCTCCTGTAGCTCGTCAACTGCAGAAGCTTCATCTCAAATACTCCAACAGCAGCATCTACAGCAAGAACAACAGCATACAACACACATGAAGTTATTGGGCAGTAACGATGATAGACAAGTGCGCGGCGGTGTTGATCAATCTGTACCGCGCACTCAAGATGATGTTGCTGCTGCCGCCGCTGCAGTGGGCTACGTGTTCCCGCGTCCCTCACCGGCTGGTATCCAACAGGGTGTAGGCAATTCAGGCGGCACTATACATGATGTTGCAGCTGCTGAATATGCTGCTCAATTTGCCCAAAAACAAGCTCGTTGGGCTTGTGGGGATGAGCATACCATTGATGTAAGTACTTTTTTACTCCACTGTTAATATTTCTTTTTGTTGTCTTACCCAAATGATTGTATATTCCATATGACTATTTTGGTATTGTCGTTGATACTGTTCATATAAAAAAATCATTTTGTAGTTCGAATGATTATGATTTCCAAAATGTTCCAATAAGCACTATTGTTGGATTTCAGTGTAATTCGATCCTTTAATCCAGCGTCAAACAATACATTTATGGTTGGTTGTATTGAACTTTATATTAATACAAATTATTTTTTATATTTTTAAATTCATTTATATAAAAATATGCAAATTCAAAACATAACTAAAGTCCTTAATATCCTTCTACTTATCGGCTAAAGATTCCGTCGATTCATCTAATTTAAAAAAAAACAATATTTCAGTATGTCTGTGTTCAGACGATGCAAGTCTTATTTCAAAGATTCTAACTTATTCTTCTTTGAGAATTCTTTGTTGCCGATTATGAATGTCGTTTTCTTTTTACGACAACGACTGTTTCGTAATAGATTAAAGCAGGAGTGCCCAAGCCCTATACTCTTGGTGCTTCTTTGTATATGTAAAAACTCTTAGCTATAGGCTGTGTGCTTTGTATACTCATTACAGCACGCAGCACTAGCAACACGAAATACACAAACAACTTTGCCTTTTTTGTTTTTTAGTCGTACTTCACTCTGTACACGCAAGCGCAAAGCAACAACACTTTCGTATGCTCTACTGGTAAAACATTGGTGACTGCGATCGTCAATGTAGATTTTGTTTTTGTTTAACGTATAATACCGTTTAAAAAAGTGTGTTGTTTCTTTGTATGTATTGGTTTTTACAACAAATATAAAATAAAAATTAGTTTTTATTTAAATGTATTACATAAGCAACTTTTGGGCACTCCTGGATTAAAGAAACAAATTTAATTTTATCTTTTTCCATGTCATTTCTCCTTTAATTTCGTTCGATATTAAAAAAGCTTCTTAAAAATATTAAGGCATATAAAGTAAAGAGAATCTTAATTTAATTTTGTTACCAATTAATGACGATGACGAAAAATATCGGGGTTTTTACATATTTCAATTACCTTCACTATTTCATTCGTTTCGTAATCAACGTGTTTATTTCATTTCTAATAGCAAATATTTCTATTTCCTGCTTTCTATATAAAAAAATAAAAATAAAATAAATATGAATTCACTCTTCAATTTTGGATTTTTTTTAAATTTAAAAGTTTTGAGTAAATCATTACTCTTCTTGATTTCTGGTTTCACCAGTTCATCGCTTAATATGCAATCATTTTATCATATATCTCTGAGCTTATATAAAATTGCAACAGAGGTATAAAATTCATATCAATTCGATAAACGCCTTCCCTGTTACTTAAACCGGATTTATAAAGACAGCTATTTGACTAAGTACAAGGCATATTTATTAGGTGTTGTTAAAGACACAGCTGATTTTTTTAGTACTTTTGTTATGTCAAACGTTGTTTATGTTTACAAATTCCTAATTGTCAGAATGTTTATAAGTGTCAAAATTTGTTTATTATTATTGTTTTCGTTTTCGATTTCCATCACATACCTGAATCAGTGATGGAAAATGGATTTTTGTTTTTAGTACCAATGTACTTTTATGACCTCCATGGTACCATTTTTAATATTTGTTAAATAATCATAAAACTTTGCCACAAATTTACTTTATCGAAAATTCGATATATTTTATAGCAACATTACTGCGTTAATTGTCGCGATTATCTAAAAATTTTCCTATTTATGAAGTATCGATTCATTTACGAAAAGTTAACCTTGGTAAATATATATTATTCCAAAATAACTAGAATTATTATTGTAAGAATAAAAGAAATAGAAGAGTTAACTTCTAACGATTTTGAAATCCTGATTAACTACATTTTAAGCTTTGGTTTTTGAATTCAGCCTCAAAATCATTTAATGTAAATGAATATGTCAAAGACTCATATTGTTCGATAATTCAAGCAAAAATTTATTGTAATAATCATCTTATAGATGCATATTTAAAGATCAAATTGATATCAGTTCCAAAATGTTCATGAAATTTAATAAAATCTCTTTTGCTTGCACTAATACAAAAATAGGAACTTATATAATAAACAGCCATGTCACAGAATTTAATTCCGTTCGGAAGTGGAATTAATTCCATTTTTTGCTTCTATAGAAAAAGCAAAACGAAAAATTTGTTCGGAATGAAACCAATTGTTATGTGTGTGAAGTTAAATTTTAAAATATATAACCCTAGACACAAACCTTTAAAGTTAACAGAGTTATGTTAGGAATTGGTATACGCATTAAAAATGATTATTTGGCCATAATTGTGGACAAAATCAACCAGGATAAATGTCCCGCTTTTTCCTAAAATGTTGAAACTACAAAAATTCCAAACAAATAGATTTAAATAAGTGGTTTTTAAAAATTTAAAAAGTTAGACTTCTGTGAGGGATGAGTCCAGTTTTCCGGGAATAGACACAACGTGGGCGGACAAATGCATATAGGATTTGTAAACAAGATGAGGTGCTATAATAGTCCATAGCCAGAATTTCTAACAGAGCGAGTTGGAACGATTTATTGAGGTTTTTCAAAATTTTAAAATTTGGACTTCTCTGAAGGATGAGTCCAGTTTTCTGGGAATAGAGGCAACGTGGGCGGACAAATGCATATAGGATTTGTAAACAAGGTGAGTGGCTATAATAGTCCATAGTCAGAATTTCTAACAGAGCGAGTTGGAACGATTTATTGAGGGTTTTCTAATACAGAGAAGTCAGTATTTCTGTTAAGGTTCCTACTCGCTCCCAATTTGTTTTTTAAAACAAATCCCGAAAATCAGGATCGTCTGAACACAGACTATGCAAAATGTTACACCTAAAATAATATTTGTCAGGTTATGTAAATTTAGTATACTAAATTAGATTTAATTTTAAAGCTTTAAATATTTTGAATATCACTGAAAGCAAATCAAACATTTATTATTCACATATGAAGTTTTTTTTTTCTTTTATTTATTTATTTATTAGTAGTATTTCAAATACTTTTATATAACATTTCATGTTCATTTTGCAGTTTAAATCTAAATCTCTGGTTTAAATTCAATATTTCTTATACAAAATACAGTTTTTCTTCTAAATACATTTGGATTTATTTAATTTTTAATATTATCTGGCATCATGTTGTAGAGATTTAAACCCTTATAAAAGAGAGATCTTTTCATCGTGTTGTTCTCTGCTCGTTGTAATCTGAAATCTTGAGCGTTCCTTAGGCTATACGGTTGAACCTCTCCTACGTACCTTATTTGTTCAATTAAATAATCAGGTGCATCTCCCATTTTAATTTTTTTAATAAAATTAATTGTGTTTAGCTCTAGTCTTTGTTGTATATTAAACCACTTAAGTGTATCTAACATATGTTCTATTGGGGTAAATCGATAGTATTTAAGTATAGAGCGCATGGCTTTATTATGCAGCTTTTGCAATCTTGTTATTTGCTGTTCTGTGCAGCATGTATACAACACAGTTGATCCAAATTCAAAATGCGGTTTGATCATTACATTATAATTTATTCAAAAACGATTATTAAATTAACAAACGTTTATTAAGACAGATTTTCATATAAAAATTTGCTTAATAAACGTTTGTTAAATTTAATAATCGTTTATGAAGAAGGGGGTAAATATTTATTGCCGTTATAACCAGTGCTGATATTCGAAACAATTAACAACCGGTTCGCTTAAAAAAAATTATATTTTTGCCAAATTTTGATAAAAATAGCGAAAATTTTAAAGTCGCATCCCAGTAACAGACCACAAGCCTCTTGAAGGAAATGATATAAACTTTTGTTTAATAAAAAAATAGTTTTGATTTTGCAAAATAAAAGTAAAAAAAAATTGCTTTATTTTTTTCTCAAAAGATTGAAGAAAACGCTATCGAAAACATCATCATCCAAGAATCCAATGTATGACCAAAATAAAATCATTTGTTTGTACGTTTGGACAATGAAAAACTGAACAATATTGTGTTTGGTGCCGAGACTAATCACCTTGATAAATACACATTTTATAAAACCGTTAAAACAAAAAACATAATCACCCCATCAAATTTCATATGGAATTTTTATTCACGAGAAGGGTGAATATGCAACAACCGGTTCGCAAAATTTTTAAAATTTTAACAACCGGTTCGAGCGAACCGGTCCGAACCGGCTGAATATCAGCACTGGTTATAACTGATATTTTATTTCTTATACGTTTGAAAAAACCATTTTTTTCCAATTTTTTTTACATATATATTCAATATGTTCTTTTAATTTTAAGTCTTTGTCTATTAGAAAACCCATATATTTTATATTATTTACTTCTTCTATTGTTACATAATTTATTTTAAGCGTTAAGTTAGTGTTCATATTTATTTCAATTATTTTAGTCTTATTTTCGTTTAATTTTAATTTGTTTATTTTTAACCATTTATTTATATTGTCTATATCATTCGTTAAGTTATTATAACATATTTCTTCCCTGGCCGCTTCTGTGAAAATCAGCGTATCGTCTGCATATAAAACAATTTCGCATTTTTCCAAAACTTTTTCCATATCATTAATATATATAATGAATAAAAGCGCACCTAGAATTGAGCCCTGTGGTACTCCAAAATTATTTGCGGTAGCATTTGATAATTTCCCATTAACCCATTTTAACTCATTGTCATGAATTCCGTATTTATATAGTTTTTGTTATAGAATGCCCCTGTCTATTGTTTCGAATGCTCTTTTAAAATCCAGGAATATCGCCAATATTTTATTATTTTTCTTCATGAATTTCCACCTATTTATTACATAGTTGACTGCTGTTTCACATGAATACTTCCTCCTGTGTTGTTTCATATAGTTTTCTGATGTGATTTGTGATTAATTAAAAAATACTCTTTTATGTTATTTTAAAAACGAATGCTAGTTTTATTTCATGGTATTCAATTCAAGTCTAGCTCTTATCTAACAAACGTGTCTTTAAAATCTAACCTAAAAAACTTCAAGACGCCATTCGCGACCAATTGCAGCTGTCATCACTTATTCACCGTCTCCACTCCTTTTCTTCTAAAACAGGGTTGCCTTATTCAAATAAACTTAAATTATATTTGGTAGTTGGTCAAAGTGTTGTTCCAACATTTTCCAATTGATTCTTAACAATCTTTTCAATGATTTTTTCGAAAGTTTTCAAAGTATTTATTAGACGATATTCTTCACATTTGATTGTTTTTTTAACTTTTTCAATGGGTGTAAGCATAGATTCTTTCCAGTTATTGGGAAATATTCCCGTTTCTAGTGAATTGTTTATAATATTCAGCATAATAGTGCCGGTAATGTTCCAATTGTCTAAGATTATATTGCTTGTTATTTTATTATAGTCAGGTTTTTTCTTAATATTCTTACATATAATTTTAAGTTTGTCTAACCGGTGATAAGATTCATTTGCGTTATCGCTCTTAAAAAGGCAAATATTTAGAAGAAACTTAAAAATAAAAAAGGTTAATACAAAATGAACATGTCCATTTAATTATCATGATGACTAAGATAAGTTTTGAACTCTTTAATTAAATAAAATTAGAGTATGTATCTTTCTGTAATATCACACTTTGAAAGAAAATTGTTGCAAACTTTTAGTTTTTTGGCCGCGGTGATTTTTTAATATACCACACGCTGAGTGGAATTTGCCTCTTCGATAAGCGTTTCAAGATGATAACGACCCGAAACACCCATCGAGGTTGATCGAAAGAGTTTCTAGAAGAGAATGGGGTTTAAGTAATTTATTGTCCGGCACAATAACCCAACTTGAACCCCATTGAATATTAGGAATATTGAAAAGGAGTATTTCGAGAAAGCGATTCCGAATTCGAAATGAAATTTTTGAAAATTTAGTAGATGCGTGGAAACGTATTTCCGAATCGGTAATAAATAAATTAATAGAACTCATGCCTCGGTGATGTCCCAAAATAATAAAAAATAACGGATCCTATACAAAATACTAAATTGTTGCTTTTGTTTTCACACCTTTATATTAATAATTGAATAGCTTTAGTTTTATTTTATGGATATGAATAGTTTAATTTATATTTTTGTTAATGTTATTAATAGAGTATCTGAATATGCATAAAATATGAAAATAGTTTTTTGTTTTTAATAAAATATATACCGGAAATATCTGTTTATTTGTAAATATAGAGTTTGTTGCTATTGTTTTGCACGACACTCACATAATCTCACACATGTTATGTTGTATATAAAAAGCGGTATTGTGCTAACCCGTAAAAATTGGGATAACAATACAGAGCTTAACGTATTGAAATAAATTATTTTAATGCATTGTCTATACAAATCACTATTAAGGACACTTAATTAGATGAATTTATCTTCACACACATGTACCCATGTTTTACCCGATTGGATAAGACATCCATTATGATGTTTTGCATTTATTTACAGTAGCACAGTAAGTCTGTGCATACCCCCTTGAAAAATGATGTTTTGAGTTATCTATGAACAATCAATCCAGCAATCAAGTTCATTTCAAACAAATTCAATCTAACAACAAACAATAAATTTTGAGCAAAATTTCTTTTCCAATAACATTTATAACCAACAAAATTTGGTACGTGATATTTTTTCGGCCCAAGGACGGATGGGATTGAAACTGGTCCATTATTTCACCTGGCACCCATACAAATGTCCTCCCGAAATTTGGGTTTATCGATTATAAATGTTAGAATTATGCAAGTATCCAAACAAATTTCACCACAAATGAGTAATAAATGAAGCTAAATCACATCTTTTGTGAAGATCGGTCTATAATTAGTCGTCGCTCCCATATAACGCCTACTTCCGAAAATCACTTTAAAGAGCATAACTCACTCAAAAATCCAAATAATACTTAATGCAAATATATTTTATATGTAGGTATACAAATAATACGGTACAATTTTATTATGATCGGTCCATAATTAGTCGTAACTCCCATATAAGGCCCACTTCCGAAAATCTCTTTAACGGTCATAAATTTCTTAAAAATGTGGGTAATCCAATAAAATTCGACACAAATAAGTTTCTTATATACAGAAATAATGACACCTAATTTTATTTTATAATTTTATAATGGTCGGACCATAATTAGTCGAAACTCCCATATAAGACCCTCTCCGTAATTCACTTTAACCTCCATAAATCTTTTAAAAGTATTTATATCGAGATAAAGTATAATACATATAATATTTCATAGAAATCATGACACTAAATTTTGATCCAAAATAGGTGATATCTCCCATATAACGCCCATTTCTGAAAAACTGTTTTATACATATATTAGGTGTAGGGTATTATATGTTCGGGCTTGACCGACTATACTTTTTTACTTGTTTTTATTTATTTATGGGATGAATTAGACCGCCGAGTTAGAAAAAGGACGTTTAAGAATAGACAGGATCTTGAAACCGCTCTACTTAAAGAATCAAATTTAATTTCAAATAATTACACAAAAATATTAGTAAATTCTATGAAAAATTGGTTAAATGCTTTTCTATAAAACCAAGTCGGACCCACCAAGTATTAATTTTGTTGTTTTTTTATTTACTTTTTTGTGTTTGAAAAATGAATTTTATATTTTTTTTTTGTTAATAAATGTATGTTAAAAAAAATTTTGCTCAAAATTTATTTTGTGTTATTTGTTTAGTTTTTGTAAACGAACATTACCACGACAGTCGGTTAATCTCACCGAAATTCACTGGCCAAGGACTCAACATTTATTAAGTTAATAAAAAACCAACTAATGGTTTTTATTAGTAAAGTTTGTTTTTTTGTCACAATATAGACGTTTAATATATCTTATAATTTTCTTTATAGAATCCCGATAAATGGAAGTACAATCCTCCAATGAATCCAGCCAATGCTGCGCCTGGTGGACCACCTGGTAGTGGTCACGGTACAATTGGTCCCATCGGCATGGGAGGTGGCATGGGTAGTATGGGGACTAACGGTGGTTTACATCCATCAATGGGTGGACCAAATCAAATGAGTAATTCAGCAGCCGCAGCTGCTGCCGCTGGTATGGCTGCCATGCAGCAGGCCGCTGCCGTCGCTAAACATAATCAAATGATGTCGCAAGTCGCAGCAGCAGCTGCTCAACATCAGCACCATCAACAGCAACAACAACAGCAACAACAACAACAGCAGCAACAACAGCAGCAACAACAGCAGCAGCAACAACAGCCACCACATCCAGCACATCAGCAGCCACCCCATCCTCAACATCAACAGCATGGTCCCCCACATCCATCCCAAATGCAGTCTCATCAATACAATTCGAATCTTCTTAATCATGCCATGAACAATCCTGCAGCCGCTGCCGCCGCTGCTGCTGCTATAGCAGCTGGCATGACTCATATGCAATTGCCACCAGCAATGCAGGCTGCGACTGGTAACATTTATGACCATCCAGGCGTACATCCTGGCGTAGGAATGAACGGCGTAGGTGTTCCAAAACCACCACCACCCGGTCAACCCGGTCCTGGCGAATTGGTCTATCTGGGCGGACAACCACATGCTGCTGCTTTGAGCATGATGCAACAGAATCAATACATGAATAATCAAGCTGCAGCTGCTGCAGCCGCCTCTCGCAATGCCGCAGCGGTAAGTAACTACTATTTAGTAGATATTGCTAATTAAATTATTTATTGTTAAACATTTTTTGTACATTGACATTTTCGTTGATTTATGCCGTTTGTTATCTACTACGATAAGAATTCTTTAATTTTCTCTCTGCTATACCACTGATTCAATTAAATCGTTTTTTGCTTTGTCTATAATTAAATCATTGCTTGTCAATAACTGTATTGACTATTGCCATTTAGATATGATTGATAATGAAATCTAAAATATTTTATTTATCCATGGCTCATGGAGGGATAATTTCAGAATTTTTTTTTTTTTTGAATATTCATTATGAGTTCGGTTTAAAATGTGTATAGAAATCAAAAATTCAACATTTGGATGGAAACGAATTTAAATTTTGTTTTAAATAAAACTGGCAGCCTGTTCTCTAGAAAAGTTGGAAATTATTATAGAAAAGATTTTTATATATACAATATTGCACATCCTGTTTGCTAAATATGCAACATGAATATTATCGCATATTAAATATATTTTCCCCTTTTTTGTTGCCAGTAAATAGACAGTAATTTGAAGTATAAAAATAAGAACTATACAGCATGCAACACATGTTGTACTCGTATTGAGTACGCAAACATACCACAAGATACATACCACAAAATCCACACCACTAAAGTATAAAATTTGCACATTTAAGTATTTATTTAGTTTAGTAACTTTTCTTTTATACTTTATGTTCAGGTACTTTTATATATAGATTTTGTTTAAAGAAGTATGTAACACAAAACCAAAAAGTTGCAAGTCTGTGAATGCAATAAAAATTATCGTTGTCGTTGTCTTCGTCGACGTCGTTCTTTGTATGAGAGTTTTTCTGAAAACTAATTCTAGATTTTTCCGCTATATAAGCAAGAAGAAGTAGAAGGTATTTATTTTTATTTCTGTCTGTCTGTGTGTCTCGCTGGCTGCCGCATGCTTGCCTTCCTGGCCATTTACTGATGGAGAAATAAATGTTCTATATCTTTCTATGAATAGTTGTGTGAATGTTTGTGTTTCTTCATCTGCTTACATATTTACTGCAATTTCAGTTGCAGTTGAAAATATTTATACATCTAGAGCTGTTATAATGAGCTTTCAATGCGTTTTTCTATTTTATTTACAGAAATTTTCCATTTTAATGTGTTTGTTTCCACTTTCTTGTTGTCGATGATGATTCCAACTCTGTTGCAACAAGTACATACATATATTTATTTTCGTTCTTTCTTTTAATTAGAATTACTGTTCTAAAGTTTTTTTTTCTCACATATGTACATATGTAGTTACGTTAATAATACATTTTATTTTTACTTTAAACAACTAATACATTGTTAATACCTACATTTTTCAATATATGCTTAATAAATATAGACTATCAGGGGTGTCATAGAAACCATTATTGTCAGAATTGGTTTTAAAACCGACAAGAAAAAATGCTTTGGTGTCATAGGGCATTGCTACACGTTCAATAAATATAGTTATACTAGAAATATCTCGATATTTATTGAACGTGTAGCAGTGCCCTATGACACCAAAGCATTTTTTCTTATCGGGTTTAAAACCAATTCTGACAATATTGGTTTCTATGACACCCCTGTATAATAAGTTTTTGCTGATTAAAACTAAAACAATCTAAGTGATAAATTCTTTTGTTTTTATTGAATTTGTGAATTGAAAATAGTTATAAGAATCAGGTATTATTAACTTGTAATATTGTTATTTTGGCCTATAAGGCTTGATATTACATAAATGAATAAATAAATAAATAAATATTAGTTATTGGTAAATATTTTCTATAGAAAATTTCTCACATATTGCGAAACAATATCCATTGAAAATTTCTCAAATGTTGCAGAATATGGGAAACATTGTGAAAAGTGGGTCAAATATTATGTTGAATATTGAAATGGCTCAGACCCTGTTGAATACTTTCTATAGAATATTTCTTATATTCTGTTGATTTTTTCTATGTACCTACATATGTATGTAATAAAATGGTTCTGTCGAAAACAAAATTTCTTAGGTTTTGCAAAAGCCTGTCGCACTTTATGAGGATTATTTTCTAAATGTCTTACATTCTGTCGAATATTTTCTACATAAAATTTCTTACATTCTGGTCTCTTTATTGAAACTGGGAATCTAGAAAAAGAAACAAAATTTCATTATTTCTGTAAATGCTACTCAAACAATTTCACAATTGCATGAAAATAAAAGAAAAAGACTTATACATATGTATTAGTTCAGGTAATTTATATATATGTGAATATGTATGTATGTTATAGGTAAATTTCGTACGTCATTAATTAACTATTAAAGTAACTTAATATTTAATAAAAAAAATAAGTTCAAACCATCACATGAAAACACAACTGAAAATACATAAGTACATACATAAGTATGTGTTAAACAAAGCAAAACAAAAAGGTATAAAACATCTCCAAAACCAAGAAAAAACAACCTAATCGTTTATAAAGCTAACATATGTATGTATGTAGATCGATTTGTTTACAATTTGGAAATAATTATTACAATTATTTTTTATGAATTGTATAAATTAAAACTCACATTTTAAGTAGGTACCTACGCAGAAAACGTGATCAGAAAAGAACAAATATAAATATAGATTTTATTTAAAAAATCTACCCCAACATAGATCTGTTCTGTCTATGGTAAAAAATAGCAAAAATAATATTAAACAAAAATAAGAAGTAAATAAAGATGGCAAAAATATTAATAAAAAATAACTACCTACAAACGCACACTACTAAGTCAAATACGTTGGGACTAGGGCACTAAAAAAACATCAAACCACTTACAACAAGAAGCAGAACACTCTTTTTCTCATATTTTTTTGATACAACCCCACCAAACCAACAAAAACAAACTATACATATGAACAAAAAAAAAAAAAGTGCTGAGCAGCGTTGTCAACTTTGAAATTTCAAAACGCACCAAAATGGAGAAAAAAAGCGCATCATTTACAAAAAACGCACGAAGTTTTTCGTTCTTGTTTCAAATATTTATTGAATTACATAATTTGAAATATTTTAATTTTCTACAAAAAGCTTTTTATCAACGATTATTAGTAAAAGCAATAATAGTAAAAGCCTCAAAATTTAACTCACAATATGATATTCGGAACTAAAGTACTAATTGGTATGATTTTTTCCAATAAAATTTGTTAGGATTCCACTGGTACTCTAACCCTGGTTGTTCGTCTACAGTTTAGTAGACCAAACCATTAAGTTATACAAGAATTTTTATTTATATGTTTAAAATGTTAATTTGATTTTCAAACAAAGATTTTTGAAGAATTTGATTTCATTTATCATACAATCGTATTTAAAATACATTTTTTCATCGTATATGAGTTATGAATTATTAAAAACTGCAATTAAATTAGTAAAAATATGTGTGTGAAGATAAACATTTTCGAAAAAATTAAATACACAAAAACAATTTTGCAGTGTTGAATGAATGAAATGGTACTCAAACAGGTGTGTTTTATTGTAGAAAGATTTTTTCTCACACTGAAACAAAAAGTTGTGTTGAATTTGCTTTGGTGCCACCAAAAATTAAAATGCGCACCAAGATTTAAAAAAAAGCGCACCGCGCACCAACTAAAGAATTTTTCGCACCAAAAATTTAAAAAAGCATCAAAAATGGTGCGAAACGCACCAAGTTGACAACGCTGGTGCTGAGTGTTTCTTTGCGATTCAATGATAACATGGGAGATATTTTTTAAACGAATCAGTGATGTCAACTGGAGCAGTTTTGTTTACAAAAAGTATTTGATAAAGATACAAATATGTATTGTATTAGTTTTATTAAATTCTTAAATAATTAAACCACTATTTTGCATTAAGAGACAGTCGATTCATAGCGTTTATTATGTATGTAACAGTAACAAATAAAACTAATAGAGTAAGTCCCCGTTTACACAGGGAAACATTTGGAACGGAAACATTTTGTTTGGCAGAGAGGTACGTGTGGGGAAGAGAATATGAAATTTGTTTCCCGTTCTCGGATGCACGCTTTGTGCTTTCATTCTTATGCTTGGTTTTCACTATGTCAGTTTTGTTGTCAAATTGTCCAATTTGTTGGTAATTTCATAACAATTTGGACAATTTGACAACAAAACTGACATAGTGAAAACCAAGCATTATTGTTTAAATTTGCTTTGCTTTTTGACATTTGCTTTATTTCTTTTCGGCGTGCTTTGTTGTTTGAATAAAAATAAAAAAATAAATAATGTTAAATAAAATAAATGTTTTTATAAATTTTATCTTTTATAATTACATTACTTACATTAGCAAATCAAAAACAGTAGGAATTAAAAAAACAACACTGCAATTAGACAAATGTCAAAAAACAAATATAAAGGAAAACACAAAAGAGAATTCCAGATGTTTCCCTTCCAAATGTTTCCCTGTGTAAACGGGGACTAAGTGCCCCTAAGGTCGGTATGTACCAGTGGTCGGCATACTTTTTTTAAACTTAAATAAATAGGAATCACGGTTATTATATACTTAAATACCATCAAGTTTGTCAAGAAAATTTACTCATCTCTCCATTTGTAATAGTTAAATTGGAGTAAGATGAGTATTTTTGACAATTTTTATAGTCTTTCAGTGACAGTGTTTGAACTCATGTGGTAGTGCTTGGTTTTCAAAAAAAAAAAAAAAAATAGTGTGAGAACAAACTTAAAGTATGCAAACTTAGGTATGTAAACTAATTTAATTTAAGAAATTATTTTACCAATAAGGCTTATAAAAGTAGTCTTTTAAATTTTGTCGTAAAAGTAAAAAATGTTATAAAAAATAAATATTTTTAAATTTTGATGGGTGCCGGCATTAGAAACAAAAATTTACATAATTTTCTGTGGTCCTATGGTAAATTGTTCTTCAATCGTTCCTCCTGCCTATGAGATTACATAAAATGAGTTTAAAACGAGTTTACCCAGTAGTCGGCATGAGTTTCTCATGACCTGTCGACTATAGCATATAGTTGAGCTAAGGATAAAGTCCCAAAATAGTGTGAATTATTTGTTCTGTTCCGTGATTGCGGAAAGAAATTTTTTGTGCGGAAGCATAATTTGAAATTATTCGTTCTATTTCTACGGTATTTTTCCTTTTTGCGGTATCATCTCTACACAGACAGTATTGCGGCATGCCGCAAGAATGAATAATTACATTTTACATATCGATCGATATTTCTTTCCGCTTAGTTTTCCTTTCCGTGCGAAATCAATAATACCACCCAGTATAATTTTTTAAATTTTTAAAGAAGTGAACTTAGTGCACAACCCTTCCTATCCTACTTCTTTTAAGTTCATATGCTTATTTCAGAAAATTTTAATATGGCCACCAAGGAAAAAAGGCAAATGTTTAGGTATTCTGAAGTGGCGTTACAAAATGCACCAACCGAAATTAAAGGTGGGTTGTCTATCCTAGGTGCCAGCCAGAAATATAGCACCGCAGAAGGTCCTAGAAAAATGGGTTTGCAAACTGTCTTGTCAAGCGCCGAAGAGAAATGGTTAGTAAAATGGTGTCACGACCTTGCCAAATGTGGATTCCTTTTAAAAATTAAAGACTTGCTGAACGCAGTGCAAGCTATTATAAAGGAAGATAAACGCACCACACAATTTAAAAATGATCGTCCTGGAAGAAAATGGTAGAAAAGTTTTTTGAATCGGCGTTTAAGCTTAGCTGTTAGGGAAGCGGTGTGATTAGGTAAAGGACGAGCTATAGTTACTGAAGAAGGCATCATAATTTTCACAAATTTGAAAAACTATCTAATCGAAGAAAAGCTGTTGATATCTTAGATGATCCGTCCACAATATTTAATGGTGATGAGACAAGTTTTTCCATGTGCCCTAAAACTGGTAAAGTTCTAACTATCCAAAAGAGGAAATGAAAAATTAACAGTAACTTGTTTTCCTTGTTTTCTCAGCAAACGGAATGAAAGTGGTCCCAGTGGTCGCCTTTCCACATGTCAGACCACCAAACAGCTGTCTGCCAACCAACTGTTTTCTAAAAAACCGGATACTCTGTGGATGGTCAGCGAGACTTTCTTTGAATATGTTGCAAATGGTGTAGGTACATAACTAGCGCAATGAACACAATTTGATTTTTGTTGATTGTCATAAATCACATATGACCTTAGAGTTAAGCCAATTTTGTGATGCCAATGGTATAATTTTATATGCTCTTCCTCAAAACACAACACATATTATGCAACCTCCTGATGCAAGCGTGTTTAAGCCGCTAAAATCCGAGTTGGAAAAAATATAGATTAGTTCCAAAAATTATCTCAACAAGATACATACATAAGTACAAATTAAACCCTTAGAGTACGGAGTGAGGGACCTTAGATCCCCCAATCTTAGTTTTTCTTTAATAAATGTTTTAAAAGTAATACGTTTTGATGTGATAATTAAAAGTAAAAACTGAAAATTAATCAAATATTTTTTTTTTACTTTCAAAATAATATATTTAGTTCTTTTATGCTAACATATAAACAACAAAAGCCCATTTTTCTTTGGGACCTTAGTGTCCCAACTCCGTACTTTATGTCAAAAATCGGGCTTCGTACTAAGGGTTAATTAGATTTAATCTATATTTTTGTTCCTTTTTTATGCATTTAATGAAAAGGCATAATTTTTATTACATATTAGTTTTAGTTTTTTTTTTATAAAATTGATTTTAAGTACCTAAATGTATAAATGTAAGTAAAAGTAAAAAGATTTAACTTTAACTAAATAAAAAATTAAATTCATGTACGAATTAGTTAGGAATAAATTAATTCAATAAACATTTTAAATAAAAAATAAATTATAAATTAAACTTGGTGCGTTTTTTTAATGACGCGTTTTTTTCTCCACTTTGGTGCGTTTTGAAATTTCAAAGTTGACAACGTTGTTCAAAAACCTCGGAAAATATACGATATGCTCGTAACAAGGTCTACGTTAATTTAACAATAGGATGTAAGAGAGCTAATTTAAATTTAATTTTGTAATAAAGAAAGAAAAAAAAACAATGAACAAATATTGAGAGTGAGTGATTTAATTTGTTTGCCTGACTCGCAGTTACTCGCCATATAATTCGTAGATGATTTTTAACATAAACTACTACCTATATGTATGTTTGAAAATAAGTTTCTCTGTTTTTCTACTATGACACATTCGTTCAGTAGCTAGTCATTGGCTTTTTTTATTTAAGTTTTTTTGTTTTCTTCTTTTGCTGTTGTTTTCGTTTTCATTTTCTATTATTGTTTGCGCAAAACAACAAAATAAATATATAAAAAAAGAATACCTACAACAAATGCACACAATACAAAGAAAAATGCCGGTTGTCATATGTATTTAATCAGCATGTTTTGCAAGTTTTTCCACTTTTCTTCATATCATCATCATCAGCAGCAGCAGCAGCAGTTTATTTTCAGTTGTTGCTGTTTCTGTTGTTTTGCTTCATCAAGACTTTGATGATGACAATTACTTAAGATGGTGTTGGGTTATGGACTTTGTTTTAAAACAAGCCTCCTTAGTTGGAACATATAATAAGAGGGTAAATAACCCTTTCCCAATGCCTTGTTTTACAATAGGAAACCCATAAAATGGAAATTGTATTTATTTAATGACTTTCCTATCGTTGGAACATTTTTCAAAACTAATTGCAGTGGTTAAATGAAGACCAAGAATGGTGCAACTTTTCTATAAACAAGATGCTGCAATAACCTACTAATTGGCAAATTAGAATTTAATTAAAGAAAATATGTAAATACCGCACGTATACAGAATATTTCTTTTAAAATAAATGGACATTTTACGTATAAATTTAACACTACATTCTATTTTTTCACAATTTCTCAATTTCCTTGAAATTGTAAATGAATTTCTTTTCAAAAGAGTTTCTTTAAAATGTTAGTGTGATTTGAAGTCAGTTAAATGATGTCTTCATAGATTCTTAACAACTTTAGATGTAGGTAGGTGCCTATTTTAAATAAAAACTTTGATTAAAAACACAAAAATCCAAATTAAAAAATTCGCAAAAATTTAAATTGGAGATGCAGCAGGGCATCGATCCCCGTACCTCTCACATGCTAAGCGAGCGCTCTACCATCTGAGCTACATCCCCATGTTTTGAATCATTTAACATTTTAACAGTTATTCGAACACTAACAACATTGATAGTCAGACAGACACATTCATTCACACGCCAAGTAAATTGCTCTATTAGAACTAGATATAAAACTAAAAACGACAACATATAATTCGACTATTAAAATAAAAATTGCCAGACAGACATATGTTTTGTTATTGGTTTTAATTATTTTTGGTAACAAATTTTACCAATATCCATCTCGTATGCCTGTGCTGGTCTGGTCTGCTTTATTTTATAAATATGTACATATGATCGAGTGTTTTTGTATATATGTATCTTACAGTACGTGTGTTTGTATGTGTTTAAAATTAAAATTAAACGTCAGTCAGTCAAGCATATTTCAAATAAAAAAAAAAAAAACGTTGAATATAAATAAAATAAAGTTCATTGCATTCTAATAAATTTATAAATAAAAGAAACAAATAAACAAGATTTCATTATTTTGTTCTAACACTTTTCGCTTATTTTTGTCATTAAAAAAATATTTTTAATCGATGATAAAAAATATTTAAAAAAGACATAAAAATTACAATTCAAACAAATCTTATCAATTGCTAATAAAGCTTATTAAATTACCATAATTAAACATTTTTCAAACAGTCGTTCATCATTTGGCAATAGTTTACAAAATGTAATGATTATTATATGTTGTTGCCACATATTTATACAAAGAATTAATTAATAGATTAAAAGTCACAAAATTTATAAGATTTTCTATTTCAAATCTGTAACTTTTTCCATAGAAAATTGCTCAAAATCTGCACCTACAACTTTTCTATAATAAGGAATTTTATTTAGAAAAAAATCTGGCAACATGTTTTACTTTTGCTCCATTGATATTAATTGTTCAAATTAACGCCAATGTATTGAGTATCAATAGTGATGGTGTTGAAGAGGTCGTCGTTAAAAAATAATGGAGTACCTACATAAAACTTATTAAAGAGCCTAATAACATTTGTTTCTGCGGAGCACATGTGTTCATCTTTTTTTTTTTATTAGTTTTTAACACTCTCTCATTGCGAAACTACAAATTTTATTCACATGGAGGCTAAAGGCCTAATCGTATAAATATTTATTTATGTATGTATATGTATATATAAGTTGCGCACGTTTTTTCTGAGCTCTTTTTCTATAAATTTCTATGATGTTTATGCTATATTATTGTTTTGCCATACTTGTTTTGTTTGTTTCTATGCCTTTTTCTTATGGATTGTTACTCATCAGATGTTTGGGATTTTGTTTAAAATTTTGTGTTTTGTTTTCTTTCATTTGTCGTTCCTTTCATATCCTTTTTTGTTGTTTTTTTTGTTTTGTTTGTTGCCGTTTCTTTTTGGTTTCTCTTTATATTTACTAATGAGCATGCAGGTAGCTCTCTTTTTAATTTACATATACTCGTATACATATTTGGTATCTATTTGGTTAAGAAACAGTGCTGACAATTTGTTCTGTGTTTCTATGTAAAAAGTGTAGGTACAATTCTTGGTGAATTTGAACAATTAAATCAACAACAACGATATTATTGACAGTTCAGAAGGATATACTACATGTAGATCAAGAAAATGAACCCTAATAATTGAGGAAATATTTAGATTATTTTACCTGTAAATTGTTTTACGTTGCTTTCATTCGGTAGATATCACTTTTTCTAAAAACATACCTTGTTAAGCACACGTGAACATTTTCTACAATAATTAAAATTTGTGTTTTTTGCAAGCAATTTGTTTATTTTAGCTTACTTGAATGTTGTTGTTATTTTTTTGTGGCTAAACTTGTAAATATTTGTTTTATGTACCTATATGTATATATATTTTCATTGTTTTTGTTGTTATTTTTTCGACCATTTAGTCAACATTACACTTTTGGTTTGTTTTACTTTTTTTACTCGTTTAACAGCGAGTATGTCGAGCTGAGTCTGAGAGATTTTCTCAGTTGTCAACCATCGATTGTATTAAAAACTCAACATAAACGGTGTGTTACGGGCTGTTAAAACAAACAAATGTGATATAAAATATTTTACACAAATATATTAAATAAAATATTTAACAAATTATTTGAAATTTGATTACTAAAATCAATAATATTGAAAATTAATATTTAAATAAAATAAACAAGTTACCAAAAAAAAAAACCGTCATATAAATAAGTAAAAATGAACACTAAATATATTTATTATAAGGTTTACAAATAATTTAATTTTTGATATTTTTCTTAGTTAGGCTTAAGTTCATTTTAAATTTAATTTTCATTAAATCATTTTTACTGAAGAAGGGTTGTTTAACAACTTGAAAAAAATTTTATTTTTGATAATTTTTCTGACTAGGATTCGAACCTGGGTTGTTTGGTTGAATTGACATATGTTTCGAGAAACACCACTTTCTCTCATCAGAATTCTTTACGTTCTGACCTATGCACCACTACGGTGCCTGCTAGTCAACAGACAACATCAATCCTTTAACCAGTGACTGGTGGTTCGAAGTTTTCTGTAAATTATCATTTTTATTAATTTCTATTTTAGTTGTTGTTTTTCCTAGTCAGAAAAATTATCAAAAATAAAATTTTTTTCAAGTTGTTAAACAACCCTTCTTCAGTAAAAATGATTTAATGAAAATTAAATTTAAAATGAACTTAAGCCTAACTAAGAAAAATATCAAAAATTAAATAGTAACAGTTCAACTAAATACTACAATTATTCTATAAAATAGCTAAGGCACAAGCCGTTAATGTTTACATGTGTACGAAAGTGGACAATAAACACAATAAAAACAAATGTATTCAGGTTTTCGAGACGAAGTCTTGGCATGAATACGAAAGGAAAAAACTGAAGAAAAAGGAAAAACAACAACTAAAATAGAAATTAATAAAAATGATAATTTACAGAAAACTTCGAACCACCAGTCACTGGTTAAAGGATTGATGTTGTCTGTTGACTAGCAGGCACCGTAGTGGTGCATAGGTCAGAACGTAAAGAATTCTGATGAGAGAAAGTGGTGTTTCTCGAAACATATGTCAATTCAACCAAACAACCCAGGTTCGAATCCTAGTCAGAAAAATTATCAAAAATAAAATTTTTTTCAAGTTGTTAAACAACCCTTCTTCAGTAAAAATGATTTAATGAAAATTAAATTTAAAATGAACTTAAGCCTAACTAAGAAAAATATCAAAAATTAAATAGTAACAGTTCAACTAAATACTACAATTATTCTATAAAATAGCTAAGGCACAAGCCGTTAATGTTTACATGTGTACGAAAGTGGACAATAAACACAATAAAAACAAATGTATTCAGGTTTTCGAGACGAAGTCTTGGCATGAATACGAAAGGAAAAAACTGAAGAAAAAGGAAAAACAACAACTAAAATAGAAATTAATAAAAATGATAATTTACAGAAAACTTCGAACCACCAGTCACTGGTTAAAGGATTGATGTTGTCTGTTGACTAGCAGGCACCGTAGTGGTGCATAGGTCAGAACGTAAAGAATTCTGATGAGAGAAAGTGGTGTTTCTCGAAACATATGTCAATTCAACCAAACAACCCAGGTTCGAATCCTAGTCAGAAAAATTATCAAAAATAAAATTTTTTTCAAGTTGTTAAACAACCCTTCTTCAGTAAAAATGATTTAATGAAAATTAAATTTAAAATGAACTTAAGCCTAACTAAGAAAAATATCAAAAATTAAATAGTAACAGTTCAACTAAATACTACAATTATTCTATAAAATAGCTAAGGCACAAGCCGTTAATGTTTACATGTGTACGAAAGTGGACAATAAACACAATAAAAACAAATGTATTCAGGTTTTCGAGACGAAGTCTTGGCATGAATACGAAAGGAAAAAACTGAAGAAAAAGGAAAAACAACAACTAAAATAGAAATTAATAAAAATGATAATTTACAGAAAACTTCGAACCACCAGTCACTGGTTAAAGGATTGATGTTGTCTGTTGACTAGCAGGCACCGTAGTGGTGCATAGGTCAGAACGTAAAGAATTCTGATGAGAGAAAGTGGTGTTTCTCGAAACATATGTCAATTCAACCAAACAACCCAGGTTCGAATCCTAGTCAGAAAAATTATCAAAAATAAAATTTTTTTCAAGTTGTTAAACAACCCTTCTTCAGTAAAAATGATTTAATGAAAATTAAATTTAAAATGAACTTAAGCCTAACTAAGAAAAATATCAAAAATTAAATAGTAACAGTTCAACTAAATACTACAAGTTTACAAATAATAAAATTTCAAAAAATGCATATTGTTAAATAAAATCATGAAATAATTATAAAAATCTTTTATGAAAAAAAAAATCGCTTTACAAAACTTAAGTGCTAACTAATTTTTCATTAACATTTTAATAGAGCAATTTATAATTCTCCCACAAATAAAAAAACAACATTTTATTGTTTTTTTTTTCACTTTTTCGAGTTATTAACACTAAGTGTTAAGGCTTCAAAGCATTAAATTCTAGTCTTCAATTTCAATATAAAATATTATTTTTAGAGTCTACTAAGAAAACAAAAATAAATAACATAAAAATTGTTTAACAATCATCATATTTTTCAATATGCGACAATCAATGTATTTAAAATAACTTCTCTTCTGATAAAATGTCCAACAAAAGAATTTCAATCACCAAAACACACAACGAAAAATACAATTGAAATTAAAATTAGAATTGCGGTTTTGCTTTTTTCTGCATAAACAACGACATTTTAAGAAACTTTTTAGAAAACTAAAAATAACATTTTATTATTATTATTATTGTTTTTACAATAATTTACTTAACTTGGGGGTTACACGATCAAGTTTTGCCTTTAAAATTTTAATACACTCATGATACCGAGTTTGCTATCAAATTCTCGTTCCAATTGTGTGTTTCAAATTACAGTCAAGAAAACAGCTGATTGCAATTTTAATAAATACATTTTTGGGTTTTTCTTTATAAACATTCTAACGTCATATTTTTTTTAGTTGTGTTGTTCCTTTTTTATAATAAGTTAAATAAATATGTTGCTTTCTTAACAACATTTTGAAAATTAATTGTTTTAAATTTGCGTACACCCTACCTTCATAGCTTCAATTTTTGAAAATTTTGATAAGCAGCAGTGTTAAAAAAATTTTAAAGCAAAACTTAAACGTGTTACTGCAGAGTAAAGGAACTAATACACGTTTTGTGTATATTGCAATACTTTCTTTAGAAAATTGGTTTGAATCTTAGCAACATTACCACTTAAATATTTTCAGATTTTGAGCAAGTTTTTCTTTAGAAATAACTTTTTTCTTTAAAGAAATGTTCTATACATATACAGTGGTGGTCAAAATATTTGCAACAAAAAGCGCATTTAAACTAAATTTAAATTTATTAAATCAAAACTCCTTAAGCGGCTTTTTAAATTCATTTTTATTAAATTCAGTTCTTGGTTATGCTAATAAAAAAAACAAAATTTTTTCTTCATTAACTTTAAAAAATAAAAATGGCATTAACAAAATAAGTCGAAATTCAAGTGTTCAAAGCATTTGCAACTCTTATATGAATTTAAAAGTACAATATTAAATCTTTAATATTTTGTAGCATATCCTTTGTTTTTTATTATTTCCGAACATCTTTAAGGCATTGAGGAAATAAGCTTTTCAATATATGTATTCGCTTGGAATTGCACTTCACTGCTTTTCCAATTCAACGAAAAGTTCTTCTCCATTTCGGAAAACTCTTTTCCCGATATTACGTTTTGCAATCATCCACATGTTCTCAATCGGGTTGAGTTCGGGAGATTGCGGTGGCCACGACATAACATTGACTTCATGTTCCTCCAACCATGTTTTGACAACCCTAGCCGTATGCTTGGGATCACTGTCGTGCTGGAATGTTCACGAAAGCGGCATTTTCCATTCAGCATATGGAAGCATAATTGAGCTTAGGAGTTCTCTCTAGATTGTGGCAGTCATTGTTTCAGTAATACGGTGGATTGGACCTATCCCATGACCCGATAAACATTCCCACACCATGATATTTCCTCCTCCATACTTTACTGTTGCGGTTGTATATCGTGGATTACAATTTTCACCTCGAGGTCATCGAATATAACACCTTCCATCTGATCCTTGGAGATTAAATTTAGATTCATCAGACCATAACATATTCTTCCATTGCTGTGGAGTCCAATTTAAATGAGATCGAGAAAATTGAAGGCCAGCTTTGCGATTTTTTCCGACACATATGGTTTTTTGGTGCACCTGTAGCTTCTAAGACCGTATTCTCGGGCTCTTCTTTCTATAGTGGGAACAGCTGTTGTGAATTTTGTAAAAAAATTCCTAATTTTACTATCTTCTCTTGCTGTTGTTGCACGAGGACTTCCACCTCGACTCACTTACACTTACACTCTTAACTCCAAACTTAAACTGCGTTAAAATGATCATTAACTTGCAATTTTTAATAGAAAACGAAAAATTTAATACTAAATTGTTAAAAAGAATGTGATTACAGTCATATCCTAGAATTTGTTAGTGTTAATTACGTATTAAAGAATAAAAGAAAGGAGAGTTGCAAATGTTTTGAACACTTCAATTTACACTTTCTCATCAAAATTAAGTTTTATTTTTGTAAAAAAAGGAATTATGTTTTTTTTTACATATTTAACAAGAACAATGAATATAGGTAATAAATAAACAAAAAGTTTTTAAAAATGAACAATTAAAAAAAAAACTACAATAATACAAACTACATACGTGTTCCCAGTTGCAAATGTTTTGACCACCACTGTATAAACAACAAGCAATTTAGAAATTCAAAATCTGAGCAACGTTTTCCTTAATTGGACAGAATTTGAGAAATAGTTTCCATAGACTTTCTTATAAACCAAGAAACTTTTTCTAAAGAAAAGTCGTCAGAATCTGAACAACTTTCTAAAGAAAAATCGCCTGATTCTGTCGAACTTTTTCTGGGATTTTCTTCATTTTCCAAAGAAATGCAGCAACTTTTTCCAAGCAACTTTTTCTACAATAATATTAAATAACCTGAAACTTCGTCAGAAGCAGCAACATTTCCCTTACACATTTGAGCAACTTATGAGCAACTTTTATTTCGAAAAATAAACAGTTTCTGGGCAACTTTTCTATAGTAAAGAGTCAAAAAAAAAAAATGTATCAATTTGGTGGCAAATAATTCCGGAAATAGTAAAATAAAAAACATTAGCTTTGTCTTTTGAAAATGTATTCCTTTAAAATTTTCCAAGAAATTTCGTCGTTATAAATAAGTGTTGTTTACACCTACAAAGTATGTATTATCAATGAAATAACATTGAATAACTTGGACACAACTATAATAATAACACGTGGGTATGTGTCGTTTACTGACTAAAAGTGCAAAGGAAAAAGTATAAACAAACTACGCTTCTCACCCATATTAACCACCACCTACCAACCTTCTTCTTCTTAAAGGCTATTATCCATCCAATTATCTGTATAGCTGACAGCTCCATGGTACACGTGATTCTTATAAATAAATTTACAAACATACATACGATTCCAATATAAGTTTACACATTCATACTTGTAGAATATGTACTAAGAAATGATTGCTAGTATTTCTCTCTTGTTTGTTACAGTTGTATGTTACTCTTTTCATTGGTATGCTATAGCCGGTTTAGGCTCAGGATGTGTATCGTCGAGAATGCAACAACTTTTCTTTAGAAAATGTAACTCAGAATATCACAAGTTTTCTTAAAAAAAAAAAAAAAAAAAAAAAAAAAAAAGAACAATTGAACAATTGATCTTGTGAGATCCAGTTAAAATCGGTTGAAACGAATTGCAAGAGGTTCTACACAATTGAAAAAGATTTTATAATTAAAAAAGATTTTATAATTAAAAAAGATTTTATAATTAAAAAAGGTGGGAAACCATGTTTTCGTGCTTTGAAGGAAAAATAAAAATTATATTGTCGGGATTTGTAGAGTAAACATGTTAAAACGCAAAAGAAAAAAAGAAAAATGCCTGACGAATAATATGTTGGTTGTACTACTACCAGTCGTCATGTATTTTATTTTATATTTCAATTTGTATCTCATTTGTGTGTAGTCATCAAATAATTGTGTGTGTGCTCTGAAGTAATCTTATTTGTACAAAGAACTAGAATTGTAATTTAAATTTATGTGAGACAGGCAACAGCTGATTCATGGACTTGTTTAAACAAAGTGATTTAAAGTCCTTTTAAAAAATTGCCACCAACAAATTAACAAACGTGAATAATACTGAAAATAATTGACCAGCTGCCGTGAATGCTGAACAAAATTGGCTCGACAAAAAAATCGTTAAATTCATGTCTTTTTTTTTAATACAGCAGAAAATACAAGTTTAAATAAAATAAAATCCATACAAATCAAGTATTCAATGTAAAAGCCAACTACAAAATTAAATTTATATATTGTTATTTAAAGTGCCTTATTGTGAATGCAAGTATAGCTATTGCGAATAATTCAAATAATTGGGATCATAGGTCCTTACATCGTTGTCATTGAACAAAAGTTTTGTGTACTGCAATCTAAGGTGTATAAATAATACGCGTTCCTTATTTATAAAATCAATTCAAAATTTATAGTAGAAAAGTCACCTATAAAAGTCACATGACCTTGTTCTTCTGTCGTGTGTTTGTGTGTGTGTGTGTTTTTTTTTGAAAATTTTATAACTCCAGAATCCTTTAACGGATTTACAACTTAGCTAGATATCAAACGCCTTGTAATATAGCTTTGTAAATAAAAAAGATTTAGATCCAAAATACACAGTGTTTGTAAATTTGTATACATATAGAAAAATAAACCAAATCCTGCTCTACTCATGATGAAATTTCTACATGAATTTATATTCGATGCTCGTAATGCTGAGGATGTGGCATTAACAGCACAAGAAATGGTAAATATATGCTCTACAATATCAATTTTATTATAAACATACAGTTATATTTAATACATTTTGAATTATACAATTTAATTTTTAGTAATTATGAAAAAAGTTATTGTGGTTTATATAAAATAATTATTATATATCAACTAAGAATAAGAGACTGAAAACTTTTCTCTAGAAAGTGTTTCTCGCATTAATATTGCTCAACAATTGACAACTTTTCTCTAGAAAACTATTCTGAAAAACTGACAACTTTTCTATACAAAGAGTTGCTCAATGACTGACAACTTTGCTCTATAAAAAGTTGCTTAAAGATTGAAGACTTTTCTATAGAAAGAGTTGCTCAATGACTTCTATTTTTTATAGAAAGAGTTGGTCGATGAGTAACAACTTTTCTATAGAAAAAGTTGCTCAAAGAGCAACAACTAAGAGTTGCTCAACGATTGACAACTTTTTTAAAAATAGTTGCTAGATGATTGCCAACTTTTCCATAGAAAAAGTTGATTCAAGAGTGACAACTTTTCTAAAGAAAGAGTTGCTCAAAGACTGACAACTTTTCTTAAGAAAGAGTTGCTCAAAGACTGACAAATTTTGCTCAATGCCCGACAACTTATCTCATGAAAAAATTGCTAAAAGACTGCCAACTTTTCTTTAAAAATAGATAATGCAAAAGTTAATCAGAGACTGAGAAGAATCAGAAGATCTAATAAATTAGCTTGGATCTAACAACTGACCTCTGTCAAATTTCTGTTGAGTCTTATTATGTGACTCATTGGTTACACGGAAACTAAATGTTCATTTAAAATAGCCCATCTAAATACATATTTATATAATTTAGTTGTTTTTACACCGTATTCTTATAATACTCCCAACCAAATTCATTAGTGAGTGTTGTTGTGATATAATTTGCTTTTCTCTATTTGGGGTTGATATATTGTTTTTATAAAACTACAACACATATTTATATTTCCATTCCATCATCATTGTCAAAGACTTTAACAACCAACCCAATGTGTTTTGGGTTTATTTTTTTTTTGGTCTGTGTCTCTTTATTTATAATTTTTTCGGTTACAGTCTATTGTTTTTTTTTTTTTTTTTTTTTTTCTTTAACAAAAACAAGTAAAAAATTATGGTCGGTCAAGCCCGAAAATTTAATACCCTACACCCAGTATATGTGTAAAAAGAGTTTTTCAGAAATGGGCGCTATATGGGAGATATGACCTATTATGCACCGGTCATCCATAAATTAGGTTCATTATGCTTCATGTACAACTTATTTGCTTATGGCCGATAAACTCCTATTTCGGGAGGACATTTTTATGGGGGCTAGGTGAAATAATGGACCGTTTTCAACCACTTTCAATCCCAACCGTCCTTGGACCGAGAAAATGTCATGCCCCAAATTTTATAAAAAAAAAAATATTGAAAATAGCGACTTGTACTCTGCGCACAAGCTCTACATAGACAGCCAGCCAGACAGATAGATAAACGGATATCGTTAATTTAACCCAGAAAGGGATCGTGAGTCGATCAGTATACGTTAAGAAGGGTGTTGAACTAATATTAATTGGCGTTACAAACATCAGCACAAATCCAATAGGGTATACACCCCACTATGGTGGTGTAGGGTATAACTAACTAACTAACATTTAAATTAAAATATATATTTTCCGGTTTCAATTATCGAACATTTGTATACAACTTTTGCCTAAAAAAGCAGACTGAAAAACTAACGATTGCAAAGTATTTCACACATAGTAGCAGACAGTGGAAACTAACTGACAGACAGACAAAACAAAACAAAAATAGGGAAAAGCTTGAATTTTGAAATATTGTGGTGTAAAAAATGATTTTCTGCTTGATTGACTTAATGTTTAATTTAGAAACCCGTATAGAGTAGAGGGTTATTTCGTCAAATAGAAAATATGCGAAATATAATTGTGAATGGTTGGGAACTTGAAAATATGTAATTAAATTTGCTGCAAATAATATTACGCAATTGAAACAAAACGTATGGTCAATGCGTGTAAATTTAAATGATTTTGTTTTCAATATGATTTTCAATAAATATTTGTCTTGCCATCTTAGTTTGCTTTTAGATAAACTTTCTAAGCAGTTGTAGAAAATTTGTGTACCCATGCAAATTCTCAAAGGTTCTATAAATAATATTTTCTTAGCTCTAAATCAGTGAACTTTACCATATAAACTGTTGGTTATAAACTGACTTCTCATCTATGGGAGAAGTTGGTCAGAAACTGACCACTTTTCTAAGGAAAAAGTTGTTCCGAAACAGCTTCAGAAGCAACTTTTTTCATACGAAAGTTTAAAAAAGTTGCTTCTGACCACTTATCTGTTGAAACAAATGAAAAATTTGATAGCACTTGTGAAGTTTAAACACACTCAATTACCTATATGTTGACTTGTGTGAAAAAATCTGCAATCATTTTGAAAAATATTTTGAAAAGGGGGTTGTAAACACTCAAACACCTCTAACAATTGCTGTAGGTATAATAAAATAAAGGGTGTCCCAACTAGAACGCAATGGTGTCAATGGTGTTCGGTATCGTGTAATGATAACCAGTTTTTTCTTGCCTAGAATTGAAGAAATTAATGTGGAGGGCATGTGGTTTCAACAAGACGGCGCACACTGTGGCCGTGTAGTGCATTTAATGGCCTTAAATCAAGGAGGTTTCGGAGCTTCATGAAATTTTGCACACATTTATGTTAAATTTTTTAAGAATTTTAGTTTTTTTTTTTTTTTAATACGCCCACTTTTACGCCCACCTCCCATACAACTTAAATAGAAAATGTGGCATAACTTCCATGATTTTAAATATATCAACTCAATTTTCATAAAACGTTAATATTATAATTGTAGAATGAGCTCCTGAAAATATGAACTTAATCCGCCCACTTTTACGCCCACCTCCCATACAAATGATATTTCAAAAATGCCATATCTTCTGTAAATTTGTAACTAGAATGTTTATTTTTCGCAAAAATGCATATAACATCTATCAAATGCTGTTTTGAAAATATGAAGAAAATCCGCCCACTGTAACACCCACCCCCCATACAACTCCAATACAAAAATTTTGTCAGTTTCACTCTATTTCATTTACTAACAACTTTTTTACATCTTCGTGATAATCTAATTTTTTAAGCTTAAATTTCGTTCTAAATGAATTGATATATGGGTCGGTGGATATCAACAAATGATGCATTACGTCTTCGTTAGTAGAACAGCGCCCAGTCTTGCGCGAGTGATATAGCCTATAACGTCTATAATCTTTGTTCCTCGCTTCCTGTGCTTCTTCTGATAACATTACTTTGAAAAATAAACCATATGTTAATTTAAAATGTATGAAACAAATTGTATATTTAACCTACCTATAGGTAGAATGGCCTCAGATACAATTTTGCTACCATGTATCAAAACTTTATGCACGAGTAGCAAAGAAAGAAAGAATGCGCATTTGTTTTTGCACGCGTAAAATAACGCATATTTTTTACTGTAATTTTTTGGTTTTTCATTGTTTTTTCGGCGGCGGGCAAATTGGGGCAGGTTTTTTTTTTTTAGTCTGTTAGCTGAGACTCTCAGCTTTAATTTGGTATATGACTCCATGTGTCGCACTGCTTCGCACACAACTAAAAGTCTAAAAGAAAATCATAAATGTTTATTTTTTTGGCTCAAAATATATTGTCAAAGGAAATTTTTTTTTTAAATTTTTTAAAATTTTTTTTTTTTAATTTACATAATGCTTAATGTCTATTTTAAGTGAAAAAATACTTATAAGGAACATTCGGTGTATAGTTTATAAGTAACAAGCTTTTGAATATAACATAGAAAACTATCACATTTGAGACTTGTTCACATACTTCAACTTTGCGCTGCTCGCGACAGAAAACCAATGGAGGTATTTGCATGAAATTTTCCACACATGACCTTCAGATAGTTTTTAACCATCTGTGCAAAAATCATCAAAATCGGACAGAAGGTCCAAATTGATTTATTGCCGCAGTGGCCACAGTGTGCGGCGCCACATGTCATACAGCCAGAGAAAATGCAGCAGTTTTTTCCCGGTCGTGTTATTTCGCGTTTTGGAGACCAGAATTGGCCGCCTAGATCGTGCGATTTAACACATTTAGATTTTTTTTCTTTGGGGTTTCGATGGTTTACGCGAATAAGCCGACAACGACTCAAGCCTTAAAAGAGGAAATTGGACGCTGCATTAATGAAATACCGCAGCATTTATGCAAAAAGGTCATTGAAAATTTCATTAAAAGATCGCGTGTGTGCCAGCAAAGCCGCGGCGGCCATCTGCACGATATTTTGTTCCATAAATAACCTTATTCGGTCTACTTTACGATATAATAAAGTTTCACGATTTTTTTTTAATATCTGTGTTTTATTTAAAATTTAAAAATTGCGTTCTAGTTGGGACACCCTTTACATTAAATACACTTTTAAATAAACACATCACGTTTTTGTTTTACACATTTTACAATAAGAACAATGAGCAAAAAGTATCTTAAATAATGATTGGGAAAACGAAATTGTAATGGGAAAGGGGCGAAAAAGCAGATGGACAAAAAATTGTGTGAATTACAAAATAATTTTTTAACACTTGCATTACAATTAAACAGTTAACCTTTGCCACAATTTCCCACAATATTTACTTGAGAGAAAATAACTTTGATTGGTTGATTTAACAGATTTTTGATCACCTGAATCAATATATTCTTTAGATTTGTAAAAATAAACAAATCAATTAGTCTTCTTTCACTAAATCATTTGATTGATATTCAATTATTCAGTATTCTCCTTGCGTTGTGACAAATAATTGCGCTTACCGATTTTTTAAATAACTAACTTTTTAGTTGCTTTAATAAAAAATAGTATGTATTTGTTATGGTTGTTAAACTCAGATAATATTGGCACTACAAATTGAGCTTTGTAATAGATTAATTGAACTAAATACTGACATGTTTATGTTAAATTTATAAAGTTTCTTCGAGAAGAAATCTGAAGGAAATCCACTAAAAAAACACAAGAAATTTGTGACAGCCATTATTTGAACTATATCGACGTCTGTCATTGTTGATGATTAAAAGTATAACAAAAATAAATAAAAGCCGAACAAAAAATCAATAATGTAAATCGTCCAAATCCCTTTTCTACCACAAATACTTTCCAACTCGAAGTCGTCACACAATTCTAACAAAAATTCTTTCATTCATTTCTTTTTCACTCGTGTTATACTTCCTACTTTTTTAATTTTGCTGAATGAAAAAAAGTTTCTGCTTAGAATTACAGTAGATAGTACTCGTATGTGAGTAAGTGTGCCATCTGAGTTTTGTAAGTAATAAACTGGGTTGACTCTCTGGCTAAAGTAACAAAACATTGAATCGCTGTTTGTATGGCTGGTTGGGTTGACTTTTGACTGACTGACTTTTTTTCTCTGGCTTTTTTTTCCTTTATTTTGTGTTGCCTTTTACGGTTTCTTTAAATACCCCTATGTACGACTTTTCTTTTCGTCTTCGTTTCATTTGTAAGTACCTCTGCGTATATAGATAGGTTCATAAGTGCAAGTAGCAACAGTAGTGCGAAAAAAATGGGATTTCTAAAGGTATGGTCACACACGACAAATATTTACTCAAGAAAGCGTAAACACATTTTTTAGTACGCATTTGTTTGACGCTATTTAATTTTACAAGTGTTTTGTAATAAAACTTAATTTGTTTTGTGACTTGTCATAAATTAAATAAGTTTCTGATTTTTAAATAAATATTTCTGATGCAATTAACGATGAGGCAGCTTTATAATCTTTTAAACTTAACATTTTTATAAAAACTATTTAATTTTTTTTATAAATAAGCGCCATTTTGCGCTACAATACAATTGCTAGTTTTATAAGGATATTTAAAGGCAATAAATATATATATGTATAACACAATCTCCTACATACTTTGGTAGAATGTTCCAAGTTTTAATTCCATCTAGGCGGTACTAAAGATAAAGTCATACATAGTTATAACAGAGCTTACACTTGGTCCTAAGTTAAACTATAGTGTAGTTTCAGAAGCATTTTCAGAGGAACTTTAAATAATATTTCAGTTAAAACTTCCACATATAGTTGAATGTGTCTGGCTGAGATATTGACATTCAGAGTCCTTCCTGCACTATATAACATAAATATTCATTAGCTGAAAATAACGTAAAATGGATTCTTGTACTGTTATATGACCCAAATATCGAAGCATAAATCAATACAACCTCTTAATGGTTTCGGTTGTGGCTTATGTTGTACGTATGGATCTTATATAATGAATTTGGAGATGTGGTAACAGGAAATGAGTCTCTACACAAGATAAAAAACTCCAAAATCTCACTCTAAAGCCAATAGAGAATATATACATTCTCCTGTTTCGATATTTTAAAAAGAATATATAGTGTTTTTCATATGCCCGTTCAAATTAAAAAGTCATTGCGACCTAAATCCACTGGCTTCTGGCAAAATGTTAGTTTTTTGTTTTTTGAAATAAACAGCTGCTGTAAAAAAATAGCATTGAGGGCAGGATTCGACTGTACATATGAATTTTTCTTTGATTTAGTTCCCTAGTTATTCCCGTGACACATACTTGAAATATGTCAATCATTTATTCAACGTATAAAAGATTTGTGTTAAAATAAATGAAATATGTCAATCATTTATTCAACGTAAAAAAGATTTGTGTTAAAATAAATGAAATAAATAATGAAATAAATAAATGATCAAAGTGTTATTACTTTTTCGGCACTGTATGTGTACATATATTATTCTTTCATGATGATTTACAGATTTTACAATTAGGCTCTGCACCAACTTTCAGTGAAATTGCGGCTGGATTTTCTGCCAATATTGGCAATCTTACATTTTGTTTTTTCACTGAATTCTTTATATCCAACACAAATTTTTGTGCATTTTGTATAAAATCGCTTATCCGAATTCCTTACATTTATGTTTTATATAATACTAGCTGACCGCCCCGGCTTCGCTCGGTATTTACTATTGATTTGTATTTCATAGAATAAGATGTATTCACAACCTGCCTGCTCTTATTTATTTGCAAATTTGTACAGCATACTTTAGGGGACTTTTTTTTCCAAATGTTGAATTTTTTCAGGAAAAACATCATAACTGGAGAATGGCTAGACCGATTTTGGATTTCAAAATCAACTAACCATCATCACTCCTCCCTGTACCTTCCCTAAAAATTTTATGGCAATCGGTCGAGCCGTTCTTGAGTTATGGAGTGACAATCAAAATGTACACTTATTTTTATATATATAAGATTACTAGAATAGAAAATAGATTCATGAATACATACAAACACATATCTATTTTGATAGAAAACTTTGTTTCTTTTCAACCTTGTTATTTTTTTAATGGTTATCCATTATTTTTAAAACCCTGTTGTATTTTAATTGATTTGAAACGTCCTATAGATTCGCATTTTGATCTTAAAGGTTTTTTGTTCAGACTAATTTTACCCATTGCCAATACCAAAGATTTTCGTTCAACAATGAATATTTGGGGCAACTGTGATACCTTTGGTTACTTCCTTTCAGACCTTATTGTGCCTTCCACAGATAGGACAGACAGATAAACAAACATAGCTAGTTTGTCTTAGAATTTTATAGAGGACCAGAATGTTTATTTCGATGTGCCAGCGAAATGAGCAAATCAATATAGACTCATCTATTTGTTGATGGCTATAAAAATTAGCACATTTCAAGATATTTTTGCTTTAGATATTTGAGGTTTCTTCTATAAACCTAATTAGAAAAATATCCCCTGGTGTTCAATACATATGAATACTGTTTAACTTACTTGTGTGATGTAGTATAAAATAGTTTGCTAAAATCAAAGTATTTCGAATAAAGTTCTAAAATGTTTTCCTCATACTATTTTTGTAAATATTGCTGCAACGTATGCACTCTTACTCACTGAGTAAAATGCCGTCTAAGTTGTTTTTTTTTCTTCTTTTGTTTAGTTACAATTCCTCAGGTCTTTGTACTTTTAACATAGAACATGTGAAATAAAAAATTATAAATATAAATTTATAAGACAAAAAATTATACAACTAAAATTACTCGTACGACGAGTACTTAAATGCATTCAAGTTTTATTTTTTTATTGTTGTTCTATGGTTCTTCACGTTATTATTCACCCAAACATGAAATTGTTGTTAAAATCGATGAACGAAATTACTCTACAGACATATTTTGTTGCTAATTGTTGTTGTTGTATTGTTTCACACATACAACAAGTCGACTGCTTAGCTCAGATTTACTCTACATGTCCCCAGCAATATTTTATGTTGAGAATTTAAAGGCACTAAATTTTGGTTTCAATATTATGATAGGTGTATTTGATCTGTCTGTAAAAGACCTTCTGGAAGCTTTAGCCATTAAAAGTTTGAACATGAAATGCAACACGATTGGTCTGCCAGAAGCAAATTAGGTTAGGTTTGTTGTTTCTAATGCTTTATAAATTGGTCAGATTCCTCTTGACACCAAAAAACCTCACTTCACTTCTACATCTCGATTTATGAAGTCTGGATGTTAATGTAGCGCAACTTAAACTTGGTTTCCATATACAACGTAACCAAATATTTTACAGCTCCAGCTGCCATAACAACAAGAGTTTTTAAATCCACAAACATATTTTTTGCTGGGATTTACTGTTTTATAATAATTATATTCATTGCTTATTTTTATTATTACATATTATTATTTCATTGCAAAATTGATTTTAATCTTTAAGAGTGTGTTTGTAGAGATAATCGTGCAAAGAGGATTGGGTGTACTGATAAGTGAGTCTGTTAAATTCTATTTGATGTATAATAAAAATATACATTATTTATATTTAAAAAATTAAATTAATGTATGTCAACAACTTATTGGCTCTCAAGCCTTTTCGCTTCTCTCCGTACATTCTTCCTACCATCCTTTTAAAGTGACTTATTTAGTTTGTTTTATCGTGTGCCAAAAAGGATTTTCCATGAGTCGTGAAAATGTATTGAACTGAATGTACTTAATTTACTTGGTTCTTATTCTTTATTTAAATATTCTGATTAATATAGAAAACTAAAGAGATTTTTTTTTAATAAATTGTAATTTTAGTTTGATAAAACTGTCGACATCATTAATTGCTATTAAGGGTATTAGGAGTTATTCACCCTTTTATATGTCAAATGAAAGTTTTGTCTTAAGTTTAAAGTCTGTGTGGTTATTTTTAGTGTCAAAAGGTGTTAAAACTTTTGTTTTTATAAAGTCAGTTTTTTGCAAAAATTGTAATTAAAGTAATAAATAAATGGCCGATAAAAACAGAAATGATAAACTTGCATGTGTTATATTTTTAAATGTTAATTAAAGTGCGATATTTGAAAATATTTCTAATTAATTGAATTTAAACCCTTCCAGAAAAGTTTTATTTTCAAAAACTATTCTTCAGATGCCTTCCATGAAAACTATTTACATATTTTGATAATGTTTATAAAAAATGTTTTCTTAAAAATATTCGTATAAAAAAGAGTTTCATAAATCATTTTTTTATGAAAAGCTTTTATGAAACATGCTTTTACAAAAAGCTTTTTATTAAAAACCGCTTTTTTAAACGATTTTTCATAATAATTTCACTACCATCTATTAACATATTTTCCTTAATATTATTTTTTATAAACAGCTTTTTTATGCAAATCATTTTCATAAACTAGATTTCTATACAACGTTTCATAATAAAAACTTTTTGATAAAGCATGTTTCATAAAAGCTTTTCAATACAATTAATTTTTATAAAAAGATTTTATATATAAAGCTTTTTCCTTCAAAACTTTTCATAACAAAAAGCTTTTTCTTAAAAAACTTTTCCTTAATATTATGCTTTATACAAATTATTTGCTTTAAAGCATTTTTCATATACAAGCAATATATTTGTTTAAGTTTAATTGGTTGTTTTTAATTTGTTGGGTTATATTATTTATAAAAAAGGAACAACACAACACAAACAATTATGATGCCAGAATGTTTATAAAGAGAAAAACCAAACAATTTGTTTATTGAAATTTCAGCAGTTTTCTTAACTATAACTTGAAACATACAATTGGAAGAATTTGAAAGCAAATTCGTATCAAGTTCTAAAAGTATGAACGTATAAGTGAAAAAGTGTGAGTGTATTAAAATTTGAAAGACAAAACTTGATCGTGCAACCCCCAAGTTATAGAAACTTTCTCATAAAAGCATGTTCGTTCTAAAAAAGCTTTTCAATGGGATTATTATTCTTCATAAAGTTTGGTAATAACAACTTTTAAATAAAATCATGTTTCAAAAAAGCTGTTCATAAAAATATATTTTTTTAAAGAAACTATTTTCTTCAAAATTTGTTTCATATAAATCTTTTTCATAACCATGATTTTTAACACTTTTGCATGTTATTCTTCTTAAATACATTTTTAAATAACAAAGGCTTTTTCAAAGAAACTTTTATTTTTCTTAATATCTAGTTCATAGGAATCATTTTGTTAAAAATCATTTTCGGAAAACGTTTATTTAATTTATATAAGAAGATACGGCATTAATGTCTTACCTAATAAAAACTTTTGCTACTTAAATTGCGATCACTGTATTTAAACAAAATAAAATCTATTACCAAATTTATTACGTTGACCTTATTTTATATGAAATCTAGTTTTCGAATGTTAATTTCTACTTTAGCTATTTGCGGTTTCTCTTGTTGTGCGATTTGAATGAAGCCTCTTTTTTATTATTAAATTTATGCCAATTCGCATCGTATGCCATGAAAATGTTATTTAATAAATTCCGGTTAATTGAAAGTTTATTTTGCTACAAACAATATTGCAAATTAATTCATTTCGTTTTCATTAAATTGCCCAATTTTCAAGTTATTTATTCCTTAATTAATGTATTTATTTTGATTAGTATTTAAATTCTTCTATCTAGACAAGAATGTGGCAGAAGGTTTTGTAATATTTGTTGTTTTTACTTTTTAGTGGATTTCTTAATATAGATTGATTTTATTGTTATTTTGTGTTAAAATGTTTGTTTATTTATTTTTGATTTTAAAATTAAATAAACATTTAAACATTTTCAAATCATTTTGCAAATTTAGCTATGCCAAATTTTATTGACATTTGTTATTGTTTATTTTTAATATACATACATACATAACTTTCGTAAGCAGTGTAAATGTCATACATCAGTATTTAAAAATTTAAATTGCAACAATATACTAAATAAATTACAAATCGGGTGAACATGCCGGCCTCTGAGTTTCAGTTTTTTTCCTTTTGGTCACTACATATTTTTCTTCTACATATTTTTAGATATGACAACCTTTTGGACCTCCTGTAATGTGACGCAGTAAACCATTTTTCATAATTTTTAATTCGATTTACAAATTTGTTGCACATGTCTTTTAGATACACGTTGTTTAACAATAGCTTGAATTGGTCCTTTTTTACAAACATTTGTTGTAAAACTTATGTATACTTATATATTTATACCCTACACCACCATAGTGGGGAGGGTATATTGGATTTGTGCATATGTTTGTAACGCCCAGAAATATTGGTGCAACACCCACCTTAAAGTATACCAATCGACTCAGAATCACTTTCTGAGTAGATTTAACGATGCCCGTCCGTCCGTCGGGCTGGCTGGCTGGCTGGCTGTCCATGTAAAGCTTGTGCGCAGAGCACAGGTCGCAATTTTGAAGATATTGCGATAAAATTTGGTACGTAATATTTTTTTGGCCCAAGGATGGATGGGATTGAAACTGGTGGAAATCGGTCCATTATTTCACCTGGCCCCCATACAAATGCCCCCCGAAATTGGGGTTTACCAATCATAAATCTTTGAATTATACAAGTATGCAAACAGATTTCACCACAAATGAGTAATAAATGAAGCTAAATCACGTCTACAAATTTCGTGAAGATCGGTCCATAATTAGTCGTAGCTCCCATATAAGGCCCACTTCCGAAAATCACTTAAAAGAGCATAATTCTTTTAAAAATGTTGGTATCCAAATAATATTAAACACAGATATGTTTCGTACATATACATATAATATGGTAGAATTTTATGGCGATCAGTCCATAATTAGTCGTAGCTCCCATATAAGGCCCACTTCCGGATATCACTTTAAGGGCCATAAATCTCTTAAAATTTTTGTTATCCGAATAAAATTTAACAAAAATGAGTTTCTTATGTACAAATAGGATGACACCTAATTTTATAATAGTCAGTTCATAAATAGTCAAAACTCCCATATAAGACCCTTTTCGTAATTCACTTTAACCTCCATAAATCTTTTAAACGTATTTATATCGAGATAAAGTTTTAACACAGTTAATATTTATATTCACGGAAGTCATGGCACTTTGGATGATTGGTACATAATAGGTAATATCTCCCATATAGCGCCCATATCTGAAAACTGTTTTATTTATATACTGGGTGTAGGGTATTATATGGTCGGGCTTGACCGACTATACTTTCTTGTTTTTATTTATATTTAAGAATATTTTGGAATTTGGTTTTTTTTTCAAGTTTTCATTTAGTACGCTTAGATTTTTTCGTGCAGTGTATAAAACTGTGTTAGTAACTTGTACTACTAGCAGTATATTAATTTCAAAATATTGCCCTTCAAAAAACTTTTGTGTGAAATAAAAAAAAATAAATTTTAACGTACTTATGCCGGCCGGCTGTTGCCGTTGTTTTGGTCATACTTTCAGTTACAAATATTTATTTAGTGTTTTTTTTTACGCGTAGAGAGAGAGAGAGCGAGAGAGGAGGTGACTTGACTGTATTTATTTATAATGTTAAATACGCACGTTTTGCGTTTTTTCGTATTTTTCTTTATTTTTTTTTTTTGTAAAATGCGTGTCTAAAGTTGAAAAGTAGTCCCCCAAACAACATTTTTTGTCTTGAGGATTGTTTGTGTTTTTTTTTTGTTTAATGTTACGTTTTAGGCTTTTATTTTATTACTTGGTTTAGTCATCTGTTAAAATAAGTTTTATTTGTTTTGTATGAAACATTTTGGGCTTTATTTAGTTTTAGTTCGATTTGTAAACGTTGTTTTCAATATACATTTCAGTACATGGCTTAACTAGAGGGAGTGGGCCTGGCATGGCCTGTCTGTCTTTTTGCTGCCTTTAAATTTATATCAGTTTATTTGATTTAATTAACACTTTATTTTTCTTTTGTTTATAATATTTGTTAATAAAAGTGAAAGTATGTCAAACATTGTTTTTTTTTTAAAGATTATTATGAAACTGAGCCTAAGAAATGAACTACTTTAAATGTAGTAGGTTTTTTTGCTTTCAAAAATTTAAAGAAAAGGGATTAATATAATAAATGTTTGAAATAAACATAATTTAAACTTGTAAACCAATGTTAATTCTTATAATTTTCGAAAGTTTTACAAAACAAATTATATATGTATTAATATTTTTTGCAAATAGCTAAGTTTTGTACTATCAATAATAAACAATAAACTATTTGTTATTATTATTTTACATTGTTCATTTTGAAATTTATTTAGTTTTTATGAAAATTTTGGCAATAAAATGAAAGTGCCAAACTTTTCTTTAATTTTTTTTAGTTTAAAAAGACTGTGACAGTTGTTTTAGAAAATTTGAAATTAAGCTTTCATTGATTAATTCTATAACACATTTAAGGGAGAACTTCCAGCTTCTTTAACATATATTTGCGTAGATATTTTTTCGGGTACAATTCAATATATTTGGTCCATTATCCATTAAGCTAGATTTACACGATTGAAATTTTCTTCAAAATTTCTCTTCAAAATGCTTTAAACTCGTGTAAACAGCAAAATTTATTGATCAAAATTTATTGAACAAAACTTTTGAAGATTTTATTGATGCCGTGTAAATGAGCATCAAAATCGCATCTGGCAATATTGATAACAATAAATAATTTGACAGCCCCGATTAAATTGGGAAAATTCCACATTTTATTTATACTTTGGGAAATACTCTCCCATTCATCTTATGTTGCTGGCATCTGTACCAGAGACCTGCAACAAGTATGAACGAGCCGACTTATTCACTAACGTTGAATTTTAAGAACAATACAAAAAAGTATGATTCAATTTTATGCTTATTCACTTTTTATGCACACACAGAAAATTCAGCAACGAGTATAAATCATTTCCAACACTTGGTTCGAACTGCAATGTTTGAAAACAAAAATTCTTGTTTATACACAGTTTGTTTTTTGCATGTCGGCTTTGTTGTGCATGATCTGATTGGAATTGAACTAAAAACACACGAGCCACTTATAAGTAAAAAGCGGCTGGCAGAAAAATATGAAAACATAAAAAATGTGCATTTACTACCTATTTAACATTATTTCGTCGAAAAGAAAACTTATTTGACAAAGCAATGATAAAATTTGTAATATGTACAGTTTGTCAAATATATCTTTGCACAGCAAAAAAAATTAAAGAAAAAATGTAAAATGAGCTGCTTCATACATTTAACGACACAGTCGAACATTCATGTTCGCACAAAACAACAAATGAATAAAACACATGTTCGGCTAACAACACGTTGGCTTTGATGTAAAACGAGCTTCATACATTTAACGACACAGTCAGAATATTCATGTTCGCAAAAAACAACCAGTGAATAAAACTGAATGTTTGAAACGAACGGTTGCGTAAACGAGCGTTTTGTGCATTTGAACAAAAACGATTAAATCATAAAAATCAATGTGCATGATTAAGTATACCCGAAAATTTAGTACTCGTTGCAGGTCTCTGATCTGTACCAATAGATATTATTTTTGATATGTTTTTTTATTTAATAAATTAGGTTTTACCTTTAAAAATTAATTTTTTATACTTTACATAATGCAGCGCAGACTTCAGGCACAATATTGCATATCCATGATCTTGATCTTTTAAACAAGAACATCAGACTTGGGTAACTGTCCCCAGTCAATAAAAATCTCGAAGTAATTGCCAGGCGTTTTCCGGGACATAAAGATTCCCGCATATTAGTATTAGCCTTTTCTATTGATGGGGTGACGAGATTAAGCAAATAATCAAAATCGTCTGGTGACATTCGCACAAAGTTTTGTATAATAATCCTTATCAATCGCTCCCTAAAAGAGACATACCTTCCAAAAGAAAAGGCCGAACCCTACGTTCCTTTTGTTTTCTTCTTTTTTTTTGCATTATTATCAGCTACTTCTTCCTCCAATAGTAAAAATGTTGGTGCTATGATGATTGTGTCGTCGTCCATACTTGTTAATTGTTTTTTTTTTATAATAATAAATTATTTCACAAAAGAAGCAAAACAGCTGATCAAAGTCAATATTTTCAATACAAAAAGTTTACCAATAGTGTAAATTAGCTTCAAAAAATTTTGGTCAAATTTTTATCAAAAGATTTTGAAATATATTGAAAGAATATTTTGATCAAATTTTTGAAACGTGTAAATAGAACATCGAAATAAATTTTCAAAATTTTGATAAGACTTCAAAATACCTTCAATCGTGTAAAACTAGCTTTATCCAGTTTCCATGACTATTTAGTGTAAATTTTACTTCATTTAAATGAAAAATGTTCCGTGACTATGACTAATAAACAATTCCCTACTACTACATTTATAAATTAGGCATTATTTTTCAAAACCCAACTTAATTCTATGGAAATGTATATATAGGGTGTTTTTTTTAGATGTATATAACTTAAAGATGGCAACATGTTTTTACTTGGCGGCCAATTTGACAGCAGTCAATGTTTATTTTATGTTTAGTTTGCTGAACAACGCTTTCAAATTTATTTTAAAAATCATGGTTCTGTGTTTTTTTAAATGTATTTCTATACATGAAATGTAATAAAACAAAGATGATTTTTTTTTTAAATTAATATGAAATTTACTTTATTCGAAAGATAATCTTCCGGCATTATAATTTAAATATGACTTCTGGCATATGACTGGCTCGGACGTAGTCTAATTTTCTAATTCGATGAATTATACAACATTTTTGGCCGTAAATCGGCAATAACGCGACGAATGTTGTCCTCCAAATGGTCAATCGTTTTGGGCTTATCGGCATAGACTAGCGACTTCAAACATAAATCATTTGACAGCTGAAAAAATGTCTGCCAGTTAAAAAAGTGTTGCGAACTTAAAGTTCTATACATCTAAAAAAGCACCCTATATTTTCCAAATTATTTGTATAAAGAAACTACATCGTATATGAATCTTTGGTTGATGAAGTGCAGAAATCAGCATAAACTGAAATTGTGATTTAAATATACCTCAATTTGTAGACAAAATAAGTTAAGATAAAAATGTTTTTTTTTTTTGTACATAAAAAAAGAGATGCAGGCAGTTATAGGAAAACGATGAGTATATGAAACATAAATGCAACCTTTTTGATGAAAACTGTGAAGCTTTAAATATATTGTTTCAGTGCGAAATGTTCTGAACTTTGCAAGATCATCTTCGAATGCTGAACATAAGTCAAAATGCATCACTGGATGGATAGATTTGGATTCTGTAAGTCACCCTTTTACATCCTTATGTCCTCTGTTCCAGCCACTGCAATCGCGCACAAATTGATCAGTAGAAACAAGATTCTCAAAGCGTTACTCGTTAGCATTTGGGGAACAGATAAAAACCATGAATCGTCTTAAAAACTTAAAACGCTTGTAGATTATTAAAGTTTATTATAACAATTCATATTCCACATCTGGTTGATTAGATACGTAAATAAGCAAATTTAGTGTGAAGGCAGCCAGAAGCATTGCAAGAACTGACAATGCATCATTTGATTGTACTTGCTCAAAGATAACGAAGACAGGAACGTTATTGTGAATGGCGAGCGCTACTGTGCGATGATTACAATGTTTTTTTTAACCCAAAATTCAAGAACTGACATGTGCTTTCAACAAGACGGTGCCACATGCCACACAGCACTCGAAACAATGGCCCAATTGCAAGTTCGCAGAACAGTTTGGGGCCGATAAATTTGCCGCCTATATTGCGCGAATTAACACCTTCAGACTATTTTTTGTGGGGCTATGTTAAGGCTCATGGAAACTAATATTGAAAAATTCGTGAGATACCGGCTGATGTTTTGCAAGAAATATGCCAACATTGGACCCATTGAATTGGTATGAACCATTTGAGGCGTAGCCATGGTCAATAATTACATAAAATCATATTTAAACATTGAATTGTACAGATCGTTTTATCTACTCAAATAAAGATTCCATACATTTCTCTATATTTTATGTGTTTTTTTAAATCAAATCTGAAAGCTCTTAAAAAGAGTATTCAAAAACAACAAAAGTCGGTATTTTATGCTAATGGTATTTCGTTCTGAAATTATATAGAATAAATAATTTAATTTTCTCCACTTTTCATGTGTACGAGTATGCTTAGATGTTTTCGTACACTAAATTGTTTCATATTTTATTATCATTTAGACATAACAAAGAGTTAGTAATTTTGATAATTACTATGAATTTGTTGTAAAGTTATGTGAGCCAACTCATTACGGCAGCATAGCCTTCTTCTGACTCATTTTTGCCAAAGTCCAAATAGAAGTGAACAACAAAAACTTTAAACAGTTCTACAACGGTGACGCCGACAGTTGACCATCCATAGTTAGAATATAGAAATGGTCATGTGTTTTGCTATGAAGAGCAAGAACATTAGCAGGAGCAGCAACATCATCTTTCTTCTATTGTCACCTGAATTGAGTGACTCTGGTCTTTGTTTTTGTTTGTTTATATTCTTAGATGTTAATGTCAGTAAAAGTTCAAACTAACTAACAGTAAAACAAAAGATATGGACAGAATTGTTTCAATGATAGAACTCATTGCTGTCCACAGAACATGTTTTCCTGGTAAATGTCTTGAACAGTATTTGTTTAATATTCCATTAGTTTCACTAACATAAACATCATAAACATGTGATTGTTTTTGAAAAGAAAAAAAAAAAGAGAAAGAGGATAAAGTTTTTTTTTATGTAAAAAGTTCCTTCGTTTGACTTTTTTGTTTATTACAAGTTTAACGAACTATCAATAACTTGGTTGTTAAGTAATGAATTTATTTATTATTTACGAACAGTTCTATATAATTAATATAATTAAATTGATTATTTAATAATCATATTCTGGGAAAAATTTACTTAATGGTATTAATTCAAAACAACATTATAAGGGGACTTTCAAATTAAATTTACTACCAAAACATTTTGTTTATTCCTAATTTGTTAATTTGACATCGATAAAATAACTAGTTACATGTAACTGATATAAAAGCTAACGGCCTACAGAAGCCGTTATCAGTAAACACAAAATGCCACATTGGAATATAGTTCAATTGAAATTGGAAACAATATTTATTGCTCTCAACGTATTTCATCGAAGTTTCGAAGATTAACATTTATTGGTTCCGTTCTGATTGCCAGCATAATTTTGCTAACATATTTAAATCTGCATAACAGTTGTACTAATGCCCCAAATGTAGTAACAGGATGGCTGCAAGTTTAATTTGTTTTTTAACGTTAACTATATGAATCATGGGTTCGTTCCAAAGGTCGTTGGACAATTTATTTGGAATCAGCTTGAAATTAAATGTTTTCTGGTCAGCAAAATCTGTTATTCTTAATAATGAAATTTTTTAATACGGAAATTTTTTTCATGTGCAACAGATTAAAGCACTAGTACAAATATCAACTGTCGACAATTATGTGTACGCTCTAATGTAATTCAATCTGAGGAACTAATATCTCTAAGAGTGCCCTAGAAACCGACAAGCTCATATTCCTTTGGTCAAACTGTGTGGACCCGAGGATATGCAAACTCCTCGGACAGACAAACGGACATAGCTCAATCGACTAAGAATTTCATAAAGTTAAAGAATATATACGGCCCAATCATGAATAAAAAATCCGCGGAAGTTTTTTCCCTTTTTATTTTTTAACATTGTATTTGAATAGGAAAAAAGGGGAAAAGGGAAAAAACTCCCACCGAATTTTTATTCATGATTGGGCTGATATACATTGTTGCTTCTCAGATGAATATTATCAAAGCCCCTCAATCATTGCTTGTGGTGGTGGTGGAGGGTATACAAATCATGTTAAATGGTGTGTTAAATTTTATTTGCGAAATAAAACAAAAATCTTGTTAAATATTATTGTTGTCGTTGTCGTTGTTGTAGTTCAGTCCAAAAACTGTGTCAAGATTGAAACACCATTTAGAGTTGCAAATGTTGTTTCGTTTTTGTTTGCTCTCAGCGTTTTTTGTGTGAGTGAGAGTGTGTATGATTTTCGCCAATGTTTAACTGTCATCATCTTATATGGCCAGAATATTGACTTGCAACAACAGACAAATAAAAAAAATTTAAGTATTAAACTCGCAAATACGAAAAAAAAAATTTTAACTGATTTATTGTCTTCGTTTTTGAAAAAAATCTATAGTTAATGAACAAATAACTTAAACAAAATAAAAAAGAAAACATATGTATGCTCTGAACAACTTAAAATGAAGTGGAGTTGAGTTGAGTGGACTACTTACAAGTTTATTTACTAAGGCACAAATTAAACCTACAATAGAGGAGTTCACTTCTTATGGTTGAAATGAGTAATAGTTTTTCCTATTAATAAATTTAAATTTAAAAATTCAATTTATAAAATGTTTTGTTTCATTTATTTAGTGAATACCACTTTTTTTAAATCGTTGTCAAATACTCTATGGTACAATTACATAATTTATAGTAAATATTATCTTGACAGGACAGATTATCTTAATTTGATTTAGAAATAACGAAATAAACTAACGTCATTTTTTGTTTTTTAATGTAAAATTAGTAATTGAGTTTGTAAATGTATATAATTGTAACAATTTTTAAGAAATGTCTAAAACTTAAGGAAGTCTACAAAATAACAACAAATAAGATAAGATCCTTTACAGATTCTAATATTTTGAAATGACTACTTAAGGGTGATTTTTTAGCAACTTTACTTTTGGCAAGAATGTTTTTGGCAGATCAGTAACATGTTAATGTTAAATATGTTCAGTTTAACCATAAATCACTTACAAATGAACAACACTTGCAGATTAATGAATTTTATTATCAAAATTCATGCTCGGTTAAGAAAGTGCATCTTCCATTTTATGACGAATCTCATTTCTGGTTGAATGGATACATAAACAAGCTAAATTGTCGTATTTGGTGTTAAGAGCAGCCAGAAGCATTGTAAGAACTGCTAAAGCATCCCGAAAAATTCAATGGCATAATTGGGCCGTACTTTTTGAAAGACGTCGTTAGGAACGTTATTTTTTTTTTCGTTTAGATACCGGCTAACAGCATATCCCTTTCAGACCGTGATGCATCGATTGTGTGGGTGGGTTTCGGTTTCAATATTTTTGCTTCTGTTATCCCAATTTGAAATAGACTGGCATGCATCGATTGTGCTGATTGTTTTTTATATTTGCTTCTCATATTTCTCTTCTCTTTGATTTACTGTTACTTGAATTATAGCGAAATTCTTTAGACACATTTCAAAATGAGCCGTGGAAGTAACCCAGCATACCATTCTAGGAGCGCTCCGAAAAAGGTGTCAGAAAAGAGTCCAACAAAAGAGCATTTTCGGAGCGCTCCGAAAAAAGGAGTCAGAAAAGAGTCCAACAAAATAGCATTTTCGGAGCGAAAGAAAAATTTGCTTGTTACTGTCCTGAGTCGGCACGCAATATGACTCAGAAATTCCACTTAATTATGTGTGTACCAATGCGTTGTTGTCTTGTTATTTGGGCTTTGAACAAAAAAAACATAGCTTTACCACACAAGAATAATAAAAACAAGATTACACAGATCCCAAATAAAACCTCATAAAAGACTCTTTTCAGACATTATCTAAGAGCTCTTTCTGACGGACCATTTTCGAATATAATGACCCTCTTTTCTGAAGGTTTTTGGAGCAATTGTGATTGTTTTTGGGCTCATAAAGAGCGTAAACGCTCCGAAAAAGGTGTCAGAAAAGACTCTTTTCGGACTCATATGGCTTGCTGGGAAGTAAGTAAGTGTCTTTAATTACAAAAGTATTACAAATCGTTTACAAATAATGAAGTGCACATACATATATTAACTAAAACAATGATAAATTTTAATATTTCAAACTAATTGAAATCGTTTCATGCAATAAAAATGTGTTTTAGTTAAAAATATTAATGAAAATCGACCGAGATCAAGTGTGTGCATCCTGAAAATCCTTGAAGGATATAAAAATAATAAATCCTAATCATTGATTATATTTTCATACGCTGTAGAGATCACATATTCTAAAAATTATAAAAAAAATCCTGATAGTTTTGCGTCAGGTCTGAATGGGATACGCCAAATTGGACCCATTTGAGGCGTAGCCGCGGTCAACATTTATATAAAATCATCCTCAAACATTGCAGTCTACAGGTCGTGCTATCGACACAAGTAAAGATTTCATACATTTCTCTAAATGTTATGTGCTTTTTTAAATCAAATCCGAAAGCTATTAAAAAATCACTCTTTATATACCCTCTGCATTACTAAGAAGTGTAACAGCAATGACAGTCCTCACCTGGTAAAAAATAGTGAGTTAAAATGTTAATGTTCAAATAGTGAACGCTTTTAATTAAATCATTTTAGGGTTTTATTAGTTTCAAGAATATGCGTAATGCTTAGACACATTTGCAAGCCCTGCATCATTTGTTTGTTCTTTATCTACAGCTAAAAATTTGCATATAAAACGCAAGTGTTAGTTTTTAAACCAACTAAATCATGTTTCCTTATCAAACTACTGTTCTAATATAAATTATTTATAAATTTTGCAACATTAACCACATTTTGCTTCAAAACACTGAAAACTCAACTCATTTTTTACCAAAAGCCACACATTGGCAAACAAAAATATAAAACAAGAGGAAAAACTGACTTACAATGAGGTGAATGACGACAATGACTGACTTTATTGTACATTTAATATGGTGACAACTTTATATTTGTATTTTATTTAGTTTTCATTGTTGGCAGTTAATGTCAACCACTAAGCAAGTTGTAGAGTAGTAATCACACATTCACTCACTCAGTCCGTCAGTCAGCCAGTCAGTCAGTTTGTTAGTCATTTAGTCATACACTAAGTAACTCAAAATAAAGTAGCAGTTGTGTATAGCAGTTACACTCTTTGGCCGTCTCTTTTTGTCATTCATTATCATGGTGATAATGAATTGTTTTATTTCAGACATTTTTTCTTGTCTATTTTATTTAAATTTCTTCATTATTTCACTTGGTTTGTTTTAATGCTGTTTAAACATGTGGCTGTCTTTTTTCCCATCATACATTATGCGTTACATGTGAAATTTCATGCAATTAAAAGGGCGGAAAAACTTTGAATTATTATAAAAATGTTAAAACTTAACAACCTGTTAGAAAAGAGGCGATTTTGCCGCAAAAACTTGTGTGTCTTATATAAGTTAGACACGAGTTTTATGTGTAGATACTCATTCTCCAAGATTTTTAGAAATTTCAAGGACCTTTACGTCCTTTACCATGAGTGATAATAGTATCAAACATATATACAGTGGTGGTTATATAATTAAAACATTCATCAGAACAGTAATTTAATAAAATTATTTTCTATTTACAAAAAGATAACTAACATTTTGTGCACTACCTAATTCTAAGCCTAGCTGTCCCTTAAAACGGGATCATAAATCCATGAAAACCAAAAAAAATCAAGAAAATAATTGGTCAAATAATTAAAACATTCACCACTGTTTCCGCAAAATAATTATAAATTTACCTTAAATATTTTGTCGAATAGTCATTATTCGTTATCACAAGAAGACTTTTATTTTGCATACTTTCGACCAAATGCCTACAAAGTGAAATGGGTATAGCTTTCCAGGCCGCCTCAATGTTTTCCTACAATACAACATTTTTGCTGTTTTGTCCCTTCCACACTTTTCTTAACTTTGTTCCATATTTTCTCAATTGGATTGTTTCAGGGGACTGTGCTGGCCATTTTAAAACGATTATATTTTGTTTCTCTAAACAACGCTGCACAAGTCGTAAAGTGTTTTTGGGATCATTGTCGTGCATAAAATTCCATAGTAGCGTATTTTCTAATATACATATGTTTAAAAATGTTGATCCATTTTTGAAGAAATTCTGGCTATTGGCCCAATCCGTGATAAGACACGCTCCCCAAACCATTACATTACATCTATTAGAATATTACAACCACCGTGTTTAATTGTTTTTATTGTACAATTTAAATGATGCTGCTGATTAATCGGATTCCTAGCAGCAACACTTTTTTCTGTTCTCTGTTTTTTTTTTAAATTTCTTTTGCAAACTCTAGCCTGGATTTTATACTCAAAATAATCACCCTATATGCAAATATCATTCAACGATAATTATTAATAAACTGAACACAAACAAATTCTGGAAAAATATTTAAATAAAGTTTCCGGAATTCTAATCTCTGACCGCTTGTAAGCGTTGATGACCTTAATTTATTTTGATCTCACATATATTTATTTAAATATGTATATAAGCAGTAGTCTTACATACAAAACTACTTAATAGCGGCATCTGTTCCTTTAATGATGAAAAAATAACTTTTTATTAGCACACAATTTTTAATAGCATTTAGGATCTTATACATTATGTACAAAGTCGTGAAAATAATAGTCTTATTCAAATTTTAAATGCAAGTTTACGATTACTTTTAAAAGTTTACGTTTAGCAAGCTCAAATATACGTTAGGAAAGCGGAAATTCAGAAAACAAGTTTAACAGCTATCATCAGCACCCTACCAGAGATTTAAAATCTGAATGTCAATATTGCTTTGTTCAAAAATTTTTTTTTCGAAATAGTTAATGAGTTTGTTTTGAAAAAAAAAAGAAAAAAAAAAAATACTGTCCCATAACAGAATTTTAGTTGCATGAATGTTTTTTTTTCTCCTACAAAATGAATTGCCACTTTACACAAAAAATATTGTGTGCTATTGCGAAAACAGATTCCCCAAAATGTTACATGATCAGCGGCCAAGAATAAAAGATCAATAATATTACATATATAAATTTAAGATAGATTCTATAAAATTCTTTTTCATTCGAAATTAAATTAGGTTTATTTTTGTTTCAGCAATATGCTAACAAACTCAATTTTTCTTATATAGCAATAAGAACTGTAATATGACTACAGACACTTTATTTATGTTAACATAAAAATAATGATGAAAATTCGAGACCAGTTTCGAATTTTCGAACATACATATATAAATTACATCATTTTATTTATACAATTTTAATATACGAGTACATATAAAAGACAATTCTATAACATACATTTTTTAAAAAATACTATTGAGTGAATACAATTTTGAAATTGTTTTCATATTTTTTAATTTAATCCTTAATGTGTTTATTTTCTCAAACTTTTTTCGCCATTGGTTGGCCAGAGTGTACGAGTATAGTTTTATTTCTATTGTGTTTTGATTACATGTAGGTAGCTAAGCAATAAATATCCTTAAATTGATATTAAAGTGAATATTTTGAAATATTTGTAAACTTTGTCCTGGTTATTCATGTTTTTCATTTGAAAAATATAATGAATCATTCAAACCTTTCCTTTGTAATAAGCACAAATGCATGTTAATTATACGATTATTAAAATAATTTGTTACCAACAAAAATTTCACATTTACAAAGTATGGTACTTTTTTCCGAAAGGTTCACCCACTTTTTACACAAGTTATATAAAAAAAAACAGTGAATGGTAGTTAAAAAGACTCTGAAAGTATTTATAACAATTTTGTTACCCGCCTCTTACAGTGGGTGATCAAACTATTAGTTACACATGCAAAATTGTTTAGTTTGAAGCCGTATAATTCAATTAAAAATAAATTCGTTTGTTTTAAAAATATATATTTGAGGAAAAGAAATATTACAAAATTTTTTGAAAAAAAATCTTAATATTTCGTAGAACCTTCTTTGGCATCAATTACAGCTTGCACCCTTTTGGGCATGCTCTGAATGCATTTTTGAACATTTTCTTTTAGTTCTTCACCGTGATGCCAGACTTTAATCAATTTAATCAAAATTGCATATTTCACACTTCAGAGCAGAATGACAGATAATGATCTACAACTGCATTCTAATGTCACCAATCATTGTTGACACTACACAAAATATTTAACAGTATTACCAGAATTAAAATACGAACACATCTGATATTAAAAGCGGTTCAATCTTAATAAATATAGTGTAACTAATAATTTGGCCACCCACTGTATATTCAAGCATATACATATGTACATACATATGTATGTATATGAATGTTCTTGTTTATCAGATTTCACCTCACTGTATTTCCTCTTCTTGACGTATACTTCTCCTTTAAGTTCCTCATGAAATATAATTTCCTTTAGCTTTTCATTTTAATAGCTTACATAAAATAACCAACCAAAATGACTTAAAGAAAATGCGTATTTAACACGTTATTCTAGGGAAACATTAAAAAAATACACGCACCCATTTAGCAGGTGTACAGGTAGGTGGTAAAACATTTTTGGAATTTAGCGTTTAAAAGTGGACTCAAGCCTGTTTAATGTTTTTTTTTTTTCATATTTCCAATTGTTCTCTATTTGCTTTATGTACTACATCCCGGGGCAGCTAAATTTTTTTGTTTATACGTGTGCAATTCAAATATGTAATTCAACGAAGCAGCCACACATACATACATATGTATGTAAGTACTCCACTTTTAAATTAAACCAAACTTGGCAGTCATTTGACCGTAATCATGTAGCAATTATGAATTTGAGAATTTTGCTGTAGTAGTGTTTTAGTACCAACCATCAGCCTGCATTCCAAGTGACTGCTCAAAAGTCCACATGAATTCTATTCATTTTTTCGTTCTTCTATTTCGGCATCGCAAAACAAATAACGCTGCATTGCAAAAAAAAAAAACTGAACAAGAGGCAAATAAATGAATGAAAATAAAACAAAAGAGTGAAATGGAAAAGGTCCTTGACTTTTTGAAGTGGGTGGACATTAGGGAAGACTGTATTTAAACGGGGTTAAGGGTGTTTTATACTGAAGTATTTCATACAAATTTAAATTATTTCCTCAACTGTTTATAAATTTCGCTTTCATTAATATAGGGTGTCCTAAAATTTAAAAATTTGATTTAATCGGATTGTTATTTTTAGACATTGGGTAAATAAATGTCCTGCACTTACACTTTCTTTTGTCGTAATCCATTCGAATTAAAAAGAAAAGTTTCATTAATTCAATTTCAAAAGTTTAATACAAACAACATTTTACAAACACATAATAAAATGTGTATGAGACCTCTTCTCAAATGCATAATATTCCATAAGAAATATTTTCCAATATTTTATAATTTAACAGCTATTCTTCATTCGGCGACCACTGTGCACTATAAGTATAATGAAATGGAAACTATTTCTGATTTTCCTTAAAGTTTATTTTTTATCCTCAATAACATAAAACAACTTTTACAAGTCATCCCTTTTTGCTTACTTCTTTACAACCACTTTATACTTGCTGCAGTAGACTCAAAGTCAAAAATTAGGTCTTACTACTTAAACACGTTGTTACTTACTAACTCCATTGTACTAGTGCTAAAGTTTATCCGTTAGATTTTTGTGTTGCGTCTGTCTGACATCCTTTTGTTGTAGTTTTTGTGTAAAAAATTGTATCCGTTGCAATTTCATTTTATTATTGGCAATTAGGTCACAACAGTAAATTGTGAGATATCAAATCAAGTCATCAACACTTAACTACACCATAATAAACCGGCCTCCTCCCACTCCCTGTGGAAATGTCCAGTGACTAAGCAGAAATCAGAAATGAATAAAAAGTGCAATACAGCGTGCAACATAGTTGTTTCAAATCACAGCTGGTGCATTAAAGTGTAAATATGAAAAAGTTTTTTTAAATTTTTTGGTTTTTGCACAGATTTGTTTGAATCAGCAAATTTTCAGTCTTTTTTTGTTGGGAAATTTTAATTGGTTATCTATGTTTCTCTGCTGCAGTTTGCGTAAATGTTATTTATAATAATTTTATTTTTTAATGTTTCTATGTATTACAATTTATTTATTATTATTAATGTTTATTATTGTCTTGTAATTACAGATCACTACATCCACTGCCAAAAAATTATGGGAAAAATCCGATGGCAAAGGTTCGGCTTCGGCTGGTGTTACCGGTGGTCCCTTAAATCCTTTACACATTGGTGATCCTCATGTTTGGAAAGATTCACCCTGGTCCACACAGAGCGAGACAATATTGCCAAGGCCACGCACATTTCCACAAGCACCGGATACATCGGCAAGTGGAAATGCTGGGATATTGAGGTGAGTTTTTTAACTAAAATTTAAACATTTCGATTGATTCTTTTTATATCCTCCACCACCAAAAGTGGTGAATGAGGGTATATTACGTTTGTCATTCCGTGTGAAACTTTTTTAATATTCATCTGAGACCCAACAAAGTATATATTTTCTTGATCCTTATGAAATTCTAAGTCGATTGAGCCATGTCCGTATAACTGTCCGTCTGTGTAAAACACTCTCACGTCCAAACTATACAACTTAACTAAACGAAATTTCCAGAAAAATATTTCCTATTTTGCAGGTAACTTTGGTATTGAAAATCAGCAAAATCGGTTTAGGCCAACCAGAGTCATGGACCAATATGTGAGACAACCTCCATAAAAATTTGATATTTTTTGTATATTTTATTGCAATATTTTGAAATATATTGCAGGTAATACCATGCAATTTTGTTTTTATAATAAAAGAAGAAAGAGTGCGGAAAATAGTAAGAATCGGTCCATGATTTCTCATAGCCCCCATACTAAAATCTTCCCAAAATATTACTCAATTATACACAAATGCCTATAAAATTAGAATATCAAGACAAAATTCAGCAAAAATAAGTTTTAAGCAAAAATAAATCGCAAAACGAAATTTTTTTTAGTTCGGTCCATGTTTGACCATAGACTCCATATAAAGTCCACTTCAAAATTCACTTAAATACGTATAAAACAGATATAAATAACGGTAAACGGCTAAAATTTGACATAAATAATCTTTATGGGCAAATAAATTGTTGTACTAAATTTTATGGTGGTCAGCCCAAAATTGGTCATAGCTCCCATACAAGGACCACATCTGAAAAAGACATTTATCCCTATATATATTGTATAAATATCGGAATCGACTCAAAATTTTGCTCAGATCATTTACATATATACAAAAATCATTCCACAAAATTTTGTGAATTTCGGTCTATTTTTAACCGTATGCGCTCTTCCGAAAATCACTTTAATACTCATAAATCTCACGGATCATTTACATACATGCCTAAATAAAACTGCTGGATTTTGAGAATATCGGTCCATATTTGACAATATCCCCCACTTAAGGTCCACTCCCGAAATCCACGTTAATACTAATATATATCTTAAATATACCGTTATTGTATTGAAATTCGACGTGAAATATCATCATATGTATGAAAATAACTGTTCCAAAATTTAAGAAGATCGGCCCATAATTTGTCACAGCTGCCATACAAGAACCATTTCCGAAAAACAAATAAACCCACAAAAATGTCTAATAAATATCGATATCGAACCAACTTTTATATGGATCAGAAATTTTAATCCAGAAATCATATTAGTATCGATTATACGGCAATTAAGCTACTGGATTTTGTAGCTGTCAGTCAATAATAGCTCCTGAATTAAGTCCACAACCAACCATACAACTCTTGTAAATAACGCTATTGAGCTGAAATTCAACTATATAATCCTAAAATACATAGAAATCACATTAGTGGATACTGGATTTAGAAGCTATCAGTCCATAATTGGTCCATTTCTTCTATGCCACCCATAAATCTTTTTAAATAATGGCTGGTATTATTGATTCCGCACGGAAAGGAAAACTTAGCGGAAAGAAATGTTGATCGATACGTAAAATGTAATTATTCATTCCTGCGGGGTGCCGCAATACTGTATGTGTAGAAATAATACCGCAGCAACGGAATGAATAGTTTCAAATTATGCTTTCGCACAAAAAATTTCTTTCCGCAATCGTGGAACGGAATGAATAATTCGACCCAATGTTATTGAGATCAAATTCAAACAAAAAAGCCTCATCTTATACCTTATCCTTTTTTTATACTCTGTTTCTTACTTGTTTTTATTACCTTTAACTTTAACAGTATATTTGCAGGTGGAGGGTATTAAAGATTCGGCAAAACCGAATATACTTTTCTAACTTGTTTTCTTTGACTTCTAATAATATCGAAAAAATATTGACATAATATCGAATGTAATTCTACATTAGAATCGGACAGGACAATTTAGTTTACAATTTGAGCAAAGTCATTCCGGATTAAATATCTGGATTACTAATTTGCCTTAATTGTTTATTATTTTGAATTTATTAAACGCTATTCCTTTTTACTTTTCTTCTTACAGCCCTCGTGATTCAACAAGTGGTTTAGGCGTTAAAATGGTGGAATACGTTTTGGGTGGTTCACCAACAAATAAAGAAAGTCCTTTGTCTGGTTTGGAACCTCGTCTGAGGGGACTGAAGTTCGATGATAATGATAAGGTAAGTCTTATATTAAAACTTGTACATAGTTTTTCGCTATGTTCTGATGTTATTAATAATAATAAAAAATATATGTACTTAGTTCAGCCCCATTTTCGAAATGTCAATGTTATCGTAACGGCCGTTTTTGTACAAAAGATAATAATAAAACATGTTATTTTAACAGGCTGTATATAATACCCAACGGGAAAAAGGTACTTTAAAGAGGCCTTTTAAAAGGCTTTACTTGCAGATACAAGAATTTCCAGCCGCATTGAAAAAATCGTTTATATTTTATAAGGCGTGTCAATGGTAGTTAATGCCTTGCCTAATAGAAGACCGACTGGACATGCCCAATTAGAAGGCCTGCCAAGTAATGCCTGATAGAAGGCTTTATCACAGATCTACTAAACTAATAATCTTAATAATGAAAAAATATTCTTTATAAATTCAGCATAAGTCTTAATATAAAATTAATTTAAAAAATCAGATGTATTTTTGTATTGAAAGTACTGACTGCTTCCAATGAAGTGTCTAATGAAGTTGTAGTGACGACATACAGGAATAATTGCAAAATCATTCATGTTTGATATTTAAATCTCGTTTAATTACCCTTCTTTTGAAATGCAATTTCAAATGTGTATGAAACTCCATCTGGAACAACTTCTGAGAGAAGGCATAGCAGAATGAATATCGAATCTTTTAGAAAGTGTAAATTGGTCTTCTATAAAGCCTACAAATGGAAGCACTAGCAATTTTTTCCGCTGGGTATTAGCGTAGAACGATAACCCGACATTAAGAAAATGGGTCCTAGTTTGTTATGGAAACGGTGCATTCCATTTCGTTTATTTAATAATAATCGCACTTTCTTTGTGCACACTCTTTTAGTTGTATGTTCTGTTTCCGTTCCATGCTGCTGTTTGCTTTTATCACCATAATGCAATTTTGTTTGTTCCATTTCCTGTTTGACTTTCAACATCCTTTTTCCCCTATATATTTTTAACAATATTTTGTCATTTGTTTTAATTCTTTTGTGTCGATTTGCAATAATTGTTGTTCGTTCATCCTTTTAAACTTTATATTCTCATTTTGATTTGTATTTTCGATTTATGCGATTTTTTATTTTTCTCTATTTTTTTAAATTACAGTCACACGAAGATAAGGAAAAGGCAAATTCTCCATTCGATACGAATGGCTTAAAGAAAGATGACCAAATGACCACAACAAATGGTGTTGTCAATGGCATTGACGATGACAAAGGATTCAAGTAAGTAAAATAAAAGTAAACATTATATTGTTTTTTTTTGTCTGTTTCCTAAATTCTTGTTAAAATGTTGTACCAAAGTGAAAACAGAAGATAAAAAGGCGAAGCAAATATTGCTGTAAACTTTACTGTAGTAATAGATAAGCCTACAAATGAAAATTTTTAGGCATAGCGAACACTATAAAGTTTAGGTAAAGTTCTAAAATTTAAAGTTTGCTTTTAAAGTTTTATTAAACACTAGCTATAACCCGTTATTATTCACTATCGTCATCCGAATTTATGTAAATTGGAGGCAATTTAAAATTCAAGCGAATTTATTTATTTTTTATGTATGGATAACTTTGACTTTAAACAACCACTAAATCGCACGACAAATACTAGTTCTAATCACCGAAACGATAGAGTCCTCAAATAGGAAATATCTCATAGCGTAATTAAATTTAATCACAGAATGTCATCTAATTTAGCAGAAAAGAACTCTGTTATACAATAATTTGGCGATATCGAGCTCTTATAACAGTAACTGCCCAACTTGACTCCTTTTCGAAGAAATTTGGTCCAATTATAACTTCAACCCAAAATCCACTATAAAGACTGAATTTGTCTTCAATATTATAAAGTGCACAGGATAGGGTTATGTATCCTATGTTTCGGAATTTTCATTAATGCAGCAAGATGGTGTTAATAAAATACACGATCTAAGGCTCCAATTCTGATCAAAGGCATCGGGAAAATTCACATCAAATCTAATTTTGGCAGAAAGAACTCTGTTATCTTGTCGCGATATAGAACACCAGTAACAGTCACTGATTGAAGAAATACAGTGGCTCACACCTTTTCATATATTTCCAATTTAATGAACCTAAAAGAATTCACTTTTTTTTAAGAGAAATGTTATTTCCTATTACAAAAACAAACAAACAAAAAAATTCATTGCAACAAATCGCTCATAAATGTTTATCAAAAAGAGAGAAATTGAAACAAAAGGGATCCCGCAGAATTAGATGAGAAATTCTTATATATTCTTATTAATAAACCTTTTGATGGAATATTTTGAAGATTTAAGGTGTCAATTAGTTATAATTTTTCTATGTGTCGTCGAACTTCAATAGAAATGCGTGATCTGGTAATTAGGCAAATTTAATCTTCTTGGATCCGATATTAAGACATCAGTTTGGCGAAAGCCAAATGCGGAACTACAAACAAGAAATTTACGCGGTACAGTAAAGCACTGTGGAAGACATATGATGGTGTGAGGGTGCATGCCATCAGCTGGTGTCTTAAACGATGATACATACTATGAACAAAAATATTTATTTAAATCTTTTGATAGAGAAATTTAGTTATCAAGAGAATGACCTAAATCATAAGTCACAACTTCTGCAAACATGGCTAGTTTATAATATTATTATAATATTACTGAGAATTATTCAGAATTTACGGAGCATTATTCTTAAGAGAAAAATTAGAAAATACCAAATAATCAAACGCCAAAACTTAAGAATGGTACTTTAAATGAAATGGCAGAATTACCAGTCGAATATACTCAAAAACTGGTTAATTCAATGCTATCGAGACCAAAAGCAGCTTTGAAACAAAAGCTTAGTTTTTTTTTTGAATTTCCAACAAATTATAGTTATGGAATAGTTTAAATATGTACACGAAATAAGCTGTGTCGTTGCTTTACATTGCATTTTACTATGTATTATATTAAATTGAACTATTTCTGTGTTATCCTTTAGTAATCAAAATAAAAACTTATTAATCATTTAATAACTAACAGTATCTTTTTGATTCTTAAGTAAATAAAAATACAAAATCTATCCCTAAAATATACGCAGACAAAAAAAGCTGTGAACCACTGTATTGTCAGATTCAAATGTTGACACTCTTTTGAAATGACGATTTGATTGTTTCTTGATTGGATCAACCATTCCTGGACTCCATAGCATACATATATCTTTTACATGAAGATTTTCCCTAAATTCACACCTTCATAAATACAACCTGTATAAATTCGTCTTGGGTTGCTTATTATTTATTACTTAATGTATCCTATTCACTCTCCTCTTTAAATGTGAATTGATGTAAGAAAAGCTTAAATTTACACTGACATTAATAAGAGATTACGACAACAAAATGGTCTAGTTACAGTCAACTCGTTTATTTTGTTAAAATACAGACTCTCTAATGTAAACACATACATATTGACATAATTACATCACACATTCAACAATACATACATACATACATACATACATACATACATACATACATAAATAAAGTTTTAATGCCATTCATTTTCTGTTTGAGCCTGCAAAAATCATGGGTTTTCTTGATGTTGTTTTTCCTTGCACTCTCTTGTGTTGTCTCAGCACATTTGTTGTAATGATATTTGGAGCTTGATATTGTTTTTGTTGACAAACTCTCTATACTAGTTTTATTTATTTATTGTTTTGTGTATTGTTGTTGCTATTGTTTTTTTATTGCTGTTGCACATTTTGCAGCATTACATTCATAAACAACAATACCAAACAATCATTAACTACTCTACAATGGCATTGACATTAGAATAGTAAAACTGGTTTCTTCAAGGTTCTCTCTTACATGTTGTGTTGTGTTTGTTTTTGTTTGTTTTCAACATGTTTTACATATGACGACGGCGACGACGACTATAATAACAACATGAACAACTAGACGCAGACAATGTCTATGTCTGGCAACAACTAGTTATAACAATAACCAACGACCACAACAATAGTATTATTTAACAAGTTGTTTGGAATCATCATCTTAACCATCGTCATACCAATCTACCCAACGAACGATTTACTAGTATTTGAGTTACATATTCCAGAGTAGGAACTTTTAAAGAAAAGCCACGCTTGACTAACAAGCAGACATAACAGATGAACTAAACCGGCAACAGCAAATATGAACGTACGTACAGTGGTGGGCATATAATTAGAAACGATGCTTTGATATAATAAGATACGCTGTAAATTGTTTTTACCGTTATTTAATGAGTAAAAAATCAACATTATTGTTGATGCACAACACGCTGTCTAAGTTAAATTAAAAAAAAATATAAAACTATTATTTTCACAATTGTTTTTTTTCGCTGGTCACGTAATTAGAAACGGTTTAGTTTCGAAAATGGGCAGTTTAAGTTTAAGTTATCCCAATCTGATGGAAAATCGTATGTTAGACGTCCTCCAAATAAAGCCTTAGACCCCAGGTACACTGTTAAAACAGTGAAACACGGTGGCGGTCTAGGGGCCTTATCTAGGCGTGGCGTAGGTCCAATTGCACGAGTTCAGGGAATAATGGATCAGCATCAATATAACAAATATTTTGGAAAATTTAATGGAACTCTATTGCTTTGGGAATATGCCCGTCCAATACATTATCCAGTATGATAATGACCCAAAGTACCTATAGGACAAAAATCCACGAAATAATGATGAATTGTTTCAGTTGGTGCAACAAAGCTGGAAAAACATCTCTGTAAACATGCCAGCGTTCAATTTTTACCAAGTTTACCAAAAATACTAACGAATGTTGTCAAAAACAAGGGTCATCCAACAAAATATTAAAACATAAGTTCGTTTTGTTAAACCTCACTAGGGTTTTTTGCATATATTTTTTTAGTTTCTAATTATGTGACCAATTTGATATTGCGTTTTTTGGTGTTTATTGAGGCTGTGGATTTTTTTTTATTTTAAACTTAATTATAATTTGTTACTTTACTATTTCTAGTTATTAGTTTTAATACCAAATTTGAACTAAATTTTTACAATACATGAACAAATATACATATATACTGAAATGGCCACCACTGTACGAGTTGTAGTGGTTTTTGCAGTTTCCTCCTCTTTTTCTTTTACAATTATTTGGTTGCATCAACGGCAACAGTAACAACAAATAGTACATATCGACAGCTCAATTCCAAAACATGCTAAGTCGAAAAAGTGAGTTTTGTTGGAAAAGCTTCTAAAACCATATGAGGTAGAACTTTGTTGTTTATAACTATTCATTGGACTAGCCAATCACAACCAAAATTTGACAGAATTTAAGTTGAAAAAATCTAAATTCAAAAAACGCAAAACAATTAAAAACATGCTAAGTCGACATAGCATGGTTTGGAATTGAACTGTCGATATGTATGTAATAATTTTCAAGTTTTTCTTTTAAAATTGAAATCATTATATGTATGTCTGTCTTTTATATTATGGAGTAACTGTTGTTGTTTGTTTGTTTCTTATAAAAGACTTTACTTGTTTTACTTGAGTTTGTTTTGCATGAAACTTATTCCTGCTGAATTTTGTATTGATATTCCAATTTTATAGGCATTTATGTATAATTGAACAATATTTCGGGAAGATTTTGTATGGGGGCTATGAGAAATCATGGACCTATTTAATACCAAACTACTTATGAGAACTATAAACGGTTTTTTTTTAAACTTTATTGATTTCGATTGTATTCTTTGGACGTGATGCCATCTATAAAGGATTATGCAGGCCGTAACTACACGTAGAATTGTTCGTTTTATTGTAAAACTGTTTTGTTTTTAACATTTGTTAGATGGGATCTGAGAATAAAATTAAGTTAACTGCCTTTTATTGTTGATTACGATAACTACAAATTAGTTATATTTTTATGTCATATTTTCTGTTCATAACTAAGAGTGAAGCTAAAATGAGACAGTCAGGCATGTTATGGAAATCGAAAACGAAAACAAATGAGTTTTAGAAGTCAATTTTTTTCGTATTATTTCTGTATTGAAAAACTTTTATGACATAAAATATAAAGATATTGGGCTACTAAAGAGAATCTTAAAACAAACATTTTAAAAATTAGATTATAAATGCATTAAAATGTATTTCCAAAACTGATTCGTTTTCGATTTCGATTTTCATCACATGCCTTAATATAAAGGCCTAGATAAAAGCTATAATAAGATGGTATAAAGACAAAATCTTAAGTCAAAATATTACTACTACGACGGATTGAATCTAAAATTAAAACATACTATTGAAGATCAAATTAAGACCTACAATTAGGAACAAATTTATGACTATATAAACACGTAAGAGAGAAGCTAAAATATAACTGTATAAGAAACTAAAATATGACTGCATCTACCAAGGATTAAAAGAGTAAACTGTAAACTGCTTTACGACCTTCCAATAAAGATAAACTGGGAATGTGTAAAGAACCTAAAATATGTCTGTATAAAACTCTAAGATTTAAGCTAAAATAAGACTATGCTATAGACCAGTGTTCGGCTTAAAAGGATTATGTTAAGCACTTACTTTCTCAGTTGTAATCTTTTTTTTATGATCTGCGTTGAGATTGCACAAAACAAAATTTAATTCTAGCCACACAGATGTATCACAAATACTTTGTAGAATATGTCTGGTTTCCTAGATATAAGCGAAAATCAAAACAAATCTTCTACAATTATTTCCCTTGTAAATGTATTTTTAAATTCAGAATAGTTTCTTTACATTGCACAATTGCAATTAGAGAAATAAAAGAGATAGTACACTCAAAACAAATACATTTGAAAGGTTTTAAGTCAATTCACTCTTATATAAATTTGTTAATAAAATTGTACTCTCTTCTGTTAACAAATTTAAAAATTTTCTTTGCCATTCTTTAAATGCTGTTGCTACACATCATTATTACCCGTTCCTTGTTATTCTTTTATTTTATTCTTGCCAAGTGTTATTTTGGATTTTAATTCATTTCTTTTACTTTCGGTCTATGTCTACAAAATGACAATGTTTAATGCTAAATTCATGGCCAAAATTGCCACAATTACAAAAACATTACAAACACATTTATAAAACATTTTATTGCTATTTACTAACTAGTATGTATCAGACCATTTTAATGGGCGTTCTGGTTGTTGTTTTACATTAAAATCATGGAAGTATGTAGTTTGAAATAGTTGTTAAATTATTGTACGAGTAATAATTTGTTGCAAAAAATATTTGATATTTTATTAGAGTGATAAAAATCTGACAGAGATTCAGTGCGAAAGAGGCTTTAATGCCTGATTGGTAAACACTTGCTTGGCACGTAAAAATTAATTCCTTTCATGTCCTGCTCTCAGCTTTTGTTTGATTATCGCATTACCCATATAGTAATAGGCTGACAGCCATTTATTTTCTGTATACACAATGAGTAACCTAAGTAAAAGACTTTAGAAGAGATGTTGCTTCATGCCAGCCAGCCAGCCAGCCATCCAGCTACCAACAGAAATTTTTATATTTTGTAGTTCAAGTACTTGTTTTGTTGCATGAGAGTGAGTGTTACAAAAGAAATATTCATCTAAACACTTGTGATGGAAGTAAATGGCTAAATCTACCGAGGCACTTGTTTGTTGATTTTTTATTGTTATTATTTCGGTTTAGCTTTAGGAGGTGCTGATAATTTATTTGTATTTTAGTGTTTCCTCTGCTATCACGTTTTTGGATTTAATTTTATTTCGATATCAAATATCGTATATCGTTTATTTTTTTCATATTTTTTGTGGCTGTTGTAACCCAATAACCAACAACAATTGAAAGTGAAGTAGTATCTTGAGTATTTTAATGTTTAAATGTTATGTTGAAGTTTTGTGGATTATTTTTTTGTAGACTTTTTTGTATTCAATTGTCAAATAATTGTTGGCAGAGATTTCATTGTGCGGTCATATTTTAATTAGGTCAGTTATTGTTGTGGGATGATGAGGAGAAAAGGCGATTTACGAATATGTACTTGTACATACATACTTCAATGACAAAATAAAAACGTAATTATATTACTCAACGGGGGACATAAATAATATTACAATTAATAGCAAAAAAAAAAAAACTAGCAAAGTAGCATTCGAAGAAGAGTTTGAAATTGTTGTGATAATGTTTGATATATAGGTAAATAAAGGGTGTCCCAACTAGAATGCAATTTTTAAATTTGGCGCCATTCGAAGTGTCATTGTTTGACATTTGAACAATTGTTTTGCGGCTACAGTTCGCAAATTGCGATCAATTTGGGTTCACAATAATGCTCCAAAAGAGTCAACTGTAAAGAGATTAATGGATAAATTTGCCGAAACTGGGTCTGTTAGTGATGTAAAGACAACTGTACGTGATGATGTCGCTCAAACTCCATCCACCTCAATTCGACACCGAGCTCAGCAAATTGGTGTCTCCAAATCCACTATGCAGCGAATTTTGACGAAAGATTTGCATCTTCATGCATACAAAGTTCAATTGACTCAGGAACCGAAGCCAGCTGACCTTGGACAGCGAAGGGAGTTCGTTAATTGGGTATTGGAGACACAACTTTTGTTTTTCGGAAATGGTTCTAAATTTTGGAACAGTGAATTTTTTGCATATGAGGATATTATACATCGAATTTCAACATAACAACGGTATATTTAATATATATATTAGTATTAACGTGCATTTCGGAAGTGGACCTTATATGGGGGAAATAGTCAAATATGGACCGATATTCTCAAAAGATTTATAAGTATTAAAGTGATTTTCGGAAGAATGGGGGATATTGTTAAAAATGGACCGATGATTGTTTGTATATATGTAAATGATCCGTGCAAAGTTTTGAGTCGGTTACAATATATACGGTATATATAAAGATAAATGTTTTTTTCGAGTGTGGTCCTTATATGGGAGCCATGACCAATTATGGGCCGACCACCATAAAATTTAGTACAACAATTTATTTGCTTATAAGGATTATTTATGTTAAATTTTAACCGTTGAACATTATTTATACCAGTTTTATACGTATTTAAGTGAATTTTGGAAGTGGGGCCAAACATGGACCGAACTAAAAAAATTTTCGTTTTACGATTTATTTGTGCATGAAACTTATTCCTGATGAATTTTGTATTGATATTCTAATTTTATAGGCATTTGTGTATAATTGAGCAATATTTCGGGAAGCTTTTTGTATGGGTGCTATGAGAAATCATGGACCTATTTTTACTACTTTCCTCACACTTTCTTCTTTTGTCATAAAAACAACGTATACAAAATTTCATGGGAATATCTGCAATATATTTAAAAAAAATTGGAAGAAAAATGTTTAAAAATATAAATTTTTTATGGAGGTTGTCTTACATTTTGATACATAACTCTTGTTCTTATTTACCGATTTTGCTGATTTTCCATACCAAACTGCTTAGGAGAACTATTAACGGTTTTTTGTAAACTGTGTTGATTTCGGTTGTGTCCTTTGGGCGTGAGAGTGTTTTACACAGACAGACGGACAAGACTCAATCGATTTTGAATTTCGTCGATCAGATGAATATTTCGCAGTGTAACACACGGAATGACAAACTTATATATACCCTCATTCACCACTTATGGTGGTGGAGGGTATAACAAAGCTGAAATACAAGAGAAATGAAATAGAACATCAGAACTATTTTGGAGCATTTAAAACATGTTTGAAGAACTCATAGACAAACTTGCAAAGAAAGTTTTGCATTTTTAATGAACATAAAAAATCAAATGTTTTTATTTCATTGTCTGCGTTTGGTTTAATGTTCTACTTGATTTGAACATACAAGCACTAACAAAACTATAGAAAAAAACTTTTCGAATGGTGCTGGTTTTGTTTCAGTAAGAGTCATGTTTTGTTATGCTTGTTTTGTTAATAATGTTTACGCTGAAATACACGGAATGTAGTGTAATGACGTAAAAATGTAAGGAAATTCTATTTCTTACAGATTCATACATTACAGTGTTGCGTTACTTTACATCTCCATAACCATTTGCATTACTTTACACATAACAATATCCATCAGCTGTTTCTTACTGTTGCAGTTACATTCCATTACAGTCGGCTAACTGAGGCTTTAGAATACATAACTTTCAATACATTTTGTACAGTTATTTAGTAAATACTAAATGATTTGAGAGTTTACTATATATTGTAAATGTTTTTGTAAATGTTTGAAAAGTTTATTAAATATAGTAAATAATTGGGAAGTTTGCTAAAGATTGTAAATATTAAAAAAATTTACTATAGTTAGTAAATGATTGTAATGTTTACTGTGTTTAGTAAATTAATATAATGCTTGCTGTGGTTAGTAAATGTTTACTATGGGTAGTAAATGTTTGAAATGTAAAAATGTTTCTAAAACTTATTGCAATAATTTACTATAGCTCGTAATTTTTAGTTTATGGAACTAATAAATTCACAATGCATAAATTTATTAAACAATTATGAATAATTATACTGATCTCAGCCCTTAGATTTAATTTTCCTCACAAATCATTTAAATATGTATTTAAAGTAAGAAACTGTGGGCGTTTTATTAGACAGTTTTTGAAAAATTATTAAAAAAAAAATAACGGCGTAAACATGTCTATGGTTGTTAAACATCATAAATCACGCTTAATAACATCGTAAACAACCGACAAGCAGCCAGCCAGTCAGTCAGCTGTGTTGTCTGTCAGTTAGTTGGTGTAGAAAACTGATTTCTGAATTGAATAAAACAAAAGATTCAAGCGCCAAACTCGATGACACACCCACACATGCAAACACAAAACAACACAGCACGCATAAGCATGCAACATGATTGCAGCTCGTTGAAATGTAATATACTAAGTAACTGAGAGCAGAGAATTTATTAAAAACAGAACAAATGAATTATTTCAAGCTCAATTAAATTCATTATTGATAATTTAAATGTTAAAAAAGCACCTGGGTTTGATAAAATCAGCAATAAAATGATTTTTGAGCTGCCTCGCATTGCAAAAAGATTAATCCTCTTTCTTTTTAATGCCATCTTACGGCTTGAGTACTACCCTCCGGTTTGGAAAATTGCACTAGTAAAGATGATTCCTAAGCCGGGAAAAGATCCTTGCAAAGTTGAGTCGTATAGGCCAATAAGTCTATTACCAACTATGTCCAAATTATTCGAGAAATTGCTTATAACCAAGCTGACTCCGATTTTGAATGAAAACAACTGCATTCCCAATCACCAGTTTGGCTTCAGACGTCAACACAGTACAATAGAACAAACACATAGATTGGTACAAGTCATAAGAAAAACCTTTGAGGAAAAGAGATACTGTTCGGCACTCTTTATTGACGTCTCTCAAGCTTTCGACAAAGTATGGCATGAAGGCCTGATATCTAAATTAAAGCAGAACTTGCCGGTGAATCTTCAACACCTACTATGGAAATACTTAATCGACCGTCAGTTTATGATTAAAGAAGGTGATTATTTAAGCCGTCCTCAACCTATAGGTGCTGGCGTCCCTCAAGGCAGTATCTTAGGACCAATTCTATACTTGCTGTACACAGCAGACATGCCAACAAACAATGAAATTCACACGTCAACATTTGCTGATGATACGGCATTTCTCAGTACTCACAAAGATCCAAAAGATGCCTCGATTCAATTACAGCACCACGTAACGCAAGTGGAGAAATGGGCAAGACAATGGGGAATAAAAATAAATGAACAGAAATGCACCCACGTAACATTTACTCTACGTAGGGAATCATGTCCCCCTATTCGTATTAATGACCATATAGTGCCTCAAAACTCACACGTGAAATATCTTGGTATTCATCTGGACCGTCGCCTCACATGGAAACCACATATAGATGCTAAGCTGACTCAATTGAAACTGAAAGCAGCCCAAATTCATTGGCTCATCGGCAGAAACTCCGTCCTTCGGCTCGATTGTAAGCTTCTACTCTACAACTCAATCTTAAAGCCAATTTGGTGCTATGGTATCCAGTTATGGGGCACTGCCTCCAACTCCAATATTGAGAAAATTCAACGCCGTCAAAACAAAATTCTACGAATGATAACTACCGCTCCTTGGTATATTAAAAACAACAACATACACAACGATCTTGATGTTCCACTTGTCAAATGGGAAATAACTAAACACGTGGCCCTTTATTTGGGTAAGCTGGAAACTCATCCAAATCCCCTCGCTCGAGACATCTTACAACATCCCGGTCATAGCCGTTTGAGAAGGAGGGACACCACCGCTCTCAGATGAATAAATACAAGTTGCTCATTATATCCTATCGAATTTGAAAACTAGATTTTGCCTAGCATTGGCTGGACTTATCTTAATTAACTTTAGTTTTAAGATTTGAATACCTATTGTTAGTTCATTTAAAATGAAGATACAATAAAAAAGAATATGCAAAAAAAAAAAAAAAAAAAAAAATTAAATTCATTCAATATTTGTCTCAAATTTATAAAGAAATCTATTGTTTATTTTTTGTTTACTGTTTCGTTGTTGTTTCTATATTTTATTCATTCAGTAGGTATGTATGTCTGTCTATGTGTCATTTGTTTGTTATTGAGGTAGATCAGAGAGAAGCGCTTCTCATCTATAAAATTGAAATGCAAATTAAATGAACAAATAAAAATAAATAAATTATCAAGCAAATAAAGAAACAAATAAAAACAAACGTGATGCAATTAATAAATACAGCAACAACAAAACTCTTCGTAGTTATTGTTGTACCACCAACAATAAATCAAATATAACGACAGCAAATTACACCAATACATTCATTCATACTCTCTGTACTAAAATCTAAAAAAAAAAAAAAAAAAAAAAAAAAAAAAAAAAAAAAAAAAAAAATAGTGAATCATCAATTTGGCGCTTAAAACAACTAAAACGATCCACTTTTTTTTTTTGTATAAATGAATTAAGTAAACACAAATATGAACTGCAAAGCCAAACAAAGTAATTAAATTGAAAAATTATTATAATGAAGCGCCATTATTGCTCTTTGTTGTTGCTGTCTTTTTATTTATAGCTGCAGTTTTTTCTTTAGCTTTTAATTGTTTTATTTAAAAAGTGCTTGTCGTTTCTTTCTTTTAAAAGCTAGTTTGAGGTCATTAACACAATATAAAAGACAAAGCCAATAAAATAGAAAGAAAAAAATATAGTTAAATAATTTCTCAGCAATTAACAGTTGCAGTTCATTTGCATTTATTAAATTATTGTTTTTTCTAGAGTAGAATTAAATTGCTGAATAAATTTATTTTGATTAGTGTTAAACATTAGGCATCTGAGGATTTTTGTTAAGAGTGATTTCTAAAAATTTATACAGGCAAAAATTCGTTAAATCGAGATTTTCCCTTTTTTTTTGAATAATTTGTAAGTGGTGTGACATAAGGAGGCACGGCTATAGTCCATATTTGTCCATTTTCTGTAGTTTTTGAGAATTGTTCTTCATAACGGTGACTTGGGACATGGCCAAGGATTAATAAAGTCTTTATTGCAATAGATTTCGGTTATTTAAGTTATTTAAATTAAGATACTTTACAGTCAACACTTTGTTGCAAAACTAGCACCGTTTCTTTGCCTTTCCACGATAAAGTGGTTTCATTTTCTTTGTTTCAGATGCATTAGCGGAAAGTAAAATTGTTACTCTACTCTTTGAAAACGTGAAGGACTTGGTTCTTTAGTGTGAATAAACTTTTTATTTGGTTGCATTTTCCAATAAAGACCAGTTTCGTTGGCATTGTATAACATCTGTAATTACATACTTGATAGCTTTATTTGATTTTGATTTATTTTTAGAACTTTTTTTTATATCGAGCATACAAAGTTAATGATAATCATTATGCTGCAAGTTACAGTTCAACCTTGATATAACGAATCTTAAGGGGATTAGGAAAAAAACGTTATATCGAATAATTCGTTAGAATGAGGTTCGTTATATCGAGGAGAAATTGCACTTCTATTCGTTATAGCGAGGTAATAAAAAATTCTGCTTACCATGTTATAGCGAACGATTTCCGCTAATACTTTACTATGCATCAAAGAACAATGATTGTCTATCAATTTAGAGTGTCTGAGCCAGTGATTAACTAGCTAGATTGCAACAATAACTTTAAATTGGCAACAATAAATTTTTCTACAATTATTGCTGGAGACGTTGTCGTTGCAAACACGACAATTTTGTGTGTATCTGTTTCATATAATTTGGATTAATTGATGGAAATCGTTATGCAAAGGTTGTAAGTTGACAAAATTCGGTAAATAGAGGTAAATAATTCTTTATATTTCGTTAGTCTGCAGTGAATGAAAATTCGTTATAACGAGACTATTGACAAATGTATTCGTAATAGATATGTTTATTTTGGATTAAATCTTATGGAGCGTTGTAGGGGATTTCAAAAAATGCGTTAAATCGACGAATTCGTTATAGTGAGATTGCAAACAAATGTCCCTGCAGACTATTCAACTCACACAAAAATACCTGTTAACTCTCCTGACTTCATCATACATTTGGGGATTGCAATTGTCTGACATGCTTATTATCAGCCCAATCATGAATAAAAGTTCCTCGGGAGTTTTATTCCCTTTTCTCATTTTTCCTATTAAAATTCAATGTTAAAAATATAAAAAGGGAAAAAACTCCCGCAAAATTTGTATTCATGATTGGGCTGTATGTGACCACTATCTGTGGCATCCGGTACCTTGTGATTCCATGATGTGTGGTTACAAATGTTGAGCATGCACTTGTTTTCTTTATGATCCCATTATGATTTTTATAGTAGCGAGTTTAATTGATATGATTGTTGAGTGATTTAATGAATGCTTACGCTTACTACGCGCTAGTCTTGAGAAACTCATAAAAATAACCCCTTTATTGTTTAAGCAATCTTTTATTTATTAATTTTACCACTGTTTTTTCTTCTCTGTTTTTTTTTTATTGATTTTTTCACACAATTTATTTTATTTTTATATAACTTTTTTTAATTAAAGAGGTAGCGTCCATTCGCTTATTTATTATTAATATTTAAGGATAAACTTTTAAATATATGTATTTAAAACCTTAAATAATTGCAGAATAATATGAAACACGTTCGTACAATAATAAGAATATATCCTGTATACATAACAAACAATATCCTGTCCTAAAATCCCAACCGCATATTCTGTGATGGAATCCTTAATGTCCAGCACGTAGCCAGTGATAGAAAATCTAGCCAGACTAGACCCATACATTTCGTTCTGTATATAAATTTTATAGTATGTTATTAGGACGTGGCACCTGAAATAACTCCAGTTTACAATGTCTCTCATATCATTAAGAGACACCTGGCATTAATTAACCCATTAGCTGTCCCGATAGACTAGATGATAGTGCGATGGACTATCAGTTTGAAGATTGCGGGGTTCATTCTCCACAAAGACTGGGTATTTTCTACAGATAAGCCAAAAATGCGTCACATTTTATATTTGTTTAAAAGAATATATATATATATATGTATGGCGGTAAAAATAGGAAAAGCTATCGTCCCAACAGACCAAAAAATAAGTAAAGTATAATAGTGCTTTAGAAGAAGCCTTTTTAAAAAAAATACTAAAGTTTTTTTAAATCATGTTTGAGAAATTATTATTTTTCACAATATGTTTTTAAACATAGTATATAATAAATAGTATACAATAAATATATATTAAACATGCTTGTCATATTTTGTCATTGTTAATTTTGATTTAAAATAAAAAATTATATTTGGAAAAATGTTTTGTTTATCCAAAAAGTTTTGATTTTTTTTTTTTTGGAAAAAGTTACCCCTTGGCCCACGATAACGTTCGCTTAGATAAGACTTACGACACAAACTTGATTGTGGAATAAACAAACTTGATTGAGTAAAACATAGATACGATAAAAAGTTTGTGTCTTAAGTCTTATCTAAGCGAACGTTATCGTTCGACATCGTGGGCCAGGGGGTAACTTTTTCCTTTTTTAACTATGAATGCCATTAAAGGTTTTTTTATGTATTTATTTTTTTTTCTTATTTGCAAGCATAACCAAATTCTACAATTGTTGAAATAAGCTTATTCTACAATTGTAGGCATAAGCTAATTCTACAATTATTGGAATAAGCTTATTGTACAATTGTAGGTATAAGCTTCTCTTTATTTAGTTTAATAAAATATTATTTGGAGAAGCTTTTTCTAAAATTGAGAATATAAGCTTGGTAAATAATTATTTCAATACTATTATCACGAGGGTTCCTTTTTGATTATTCTACAATAATTTAAAAGTGTTTTTCTATAGTTTCTCAAGTTTATTTAAAGCTTAAGGTGTATGCTCGCAAGCTTTATTATAATATTTTTCTAAAGGGTTTTGGTCTATTGGGCGTCTATTACACACACCTACACATACATAACCATAAGATCAAAAAAAAACCTCGTATAAAAAAGGTTGCAAGAGGAAAGCAACTTCAACCGTGACAATTTCTCTGGTTTGAATCGAAAATGTTGGATGAGGCACTAGAAAAAAATAAGGGCCCCTATTATGAGATGCATTCGACAATCGATATTCGCTGGCTATCGAAAATCGACTATCGAATGTAAAATTTGTATTATGAGTTGGCGTCACTGTCGAAAATTTCGTTGTTCAACGAATTTTTTATCGAACTCAAATTTGCTGTCGACGGTGTTTAAATGTATTTTTTTTTTTTTTTTGGTTTTGGTAAACCAAATACTACTTGTAAATTACTTTTGTTAATATCCTGCAGGTCTAAGGTCCTAAGTACAAAACAGCAATTGGAAAAGCTCGTTTATCTCATGGAGGAAGATCAGAAGAACTATTGCCAATTTTAATATGCTTGGGATTGTTCTGCTCTTTGAGCATTGTTGCAGCAGTTCATCAGTAATGGACAGCAGGTCCACAAACGCCTCTTTACAGAGTCGAAAATTTTTAATAAGTTAAAATTATTAAATTGTAAATTAAATTTATAACCTCATTAAATAATACATATACTCAAATGGTGGAATCCATTTCCAAAATGTTGGAAGCATCCTTCAGTCTTTTTCTGCTTCTGGCCAGTTCTAGTAAGGATTCATCTTCATCAGACGAATCATCAAACCATAATTCCGTGGTGGCCATTTCAAATTTAATTTATTTTTCTTTAAGAATGTGTAAACAAATATAGCGCCAGCTGATTGAAATGTACTATTGTGAATAACCCAAAAAGAGTAATTTTCACAATAGCGTTTTTTGATCGAATGTGCACCATAATACCAAATTAAAGTTCGTTCGATAAGCATTTTCGACTACAGTCGAAAATCGAATTTTGCTCATAATAGGCACCAAGAACTGCTGATAGTAAATGATAGTTCAGTAAATAAAAGATGTCGGGTAACAGAGTGGTACATAATCGGATATCCTGTACTACCTAATCCTGTGTACCGCCCATTATATGTACTAGATCTTAGTCTAGACGAAGATACATTGGCGCATATTCAGAAATGTTATCTAAGTTTAAACTCTTTTAAGTACCAACTTAAGTTATTCTTAGTTGATTACTTTCAGCACGAAAAGTTACAACTTAATTATGGGTAAATCTGTAACTAAATGTCAACTAACAAATACATTTAAAGAACAGCTGATTGATTTTATTTCTTGTCGTCGACAATGTTAACATATTTGGCCACCAATTATTTAAATGTAGTTTTTCATCTGGCGACCAATTTGAGTCTCTCTAAAATCCACAAAGCAATAAATACATATTTTTTACTAACAATAATAATAAAAAGAAAAGAAAATAAGGTAACTTTTCTAATTGTGTAAATTTTGACCAAAAAAATTACACAAAAAAAGAAAACAAACTAGAGATGTGTTTTTCGTCAACAAAAATCTACTAGAAAATGCTGCAACACTGCAGCATTTCTTATAACAGCTGAAAGCAGTTGCTAAGTTAGTTATGATTTGTGAATAAGATATTTAACTATTTGTGAACTATTTTTTAGTTTCTGTTTAAAAAGTTTCGACTTTAGTTACGATTTCTGAATATGCGCCATTGAGTAAATTTCAAAACAATTTACAAAGTTATTTCATGGCATCAAAAACATAAAATAGGACTTGATATTTTATAAAAATGTAAATAAAACTTGTATTCCTGATGTGAGCAAATTTCGCTCTTATTTACAATGAAGGTGCATTTCAATAATTCTCCCAATTTTTAAAACAAATGACAACATTTAAGAAAACACGTGCCTTTGATATGGACTGGTCTGCTAACCAGAGCCATAAGATCCGTTTTAATATGCTATGTATACAGTGTTGCCAAAACATGCCAGCAAAAAATAGCCAGAATGGATAAAAAAAAAACGCCAGAAACCGCTAAACGTTAAAAATGAACCAGCTGAAATTCGGCTAAATACTACCATGTATTATTTATTAAAGCATTTAAATCTTACATGTACCACCATAGTGGGTAGGGTATATTGGATTTGTGCTGATATTTGTAACGCCCAGAAATATTGGTCCAATACCCACCTTAAATTATACCGACTCATAATTACTTCCTGAGTCGATTTAACGATGTCCGTCCGTCTGGCTGATTGGCTGTCAATGTAAAGCTTGTGCGCAGAGTACAGGTCGCAATTTTGAAGATATTTCGATAAAATTTGGTACCTAATTTTATAATGGTCGGTTCATAATTAATCGAAACTCCCATATAATTCCCTTTAATCTCCATAAATCTTTAAAAATTATTTATTTTTGCAACTCAAAATTAATAATTTGCACAAGTAATAATAAGAAACAAAAATAATGTGATTGACTTAAATGTCTATAAAGTAGAAATAAAAAAGTAGCTAAAAAAATAGTTCAGCTTTTTTTCACAAACTTTTACGTAAATGACAAAATAAAAACACCATATCTGGCCGAAAAACCGCTGAAATGGCAACGTTGTATGTATAGTAAAAATTCATAAATAGTATAACACTCCTCTCTAGTCAACTGTTCTAATTAACATTTTCACAAACTTCCACATAGAAATTTGTCATAAATGTTAAATAGTTGAGGAGCCATTGCGAAATTTTGTGACAGAAATTAAAGGTTGTGAACCTCAATAGTTTATGACAAAATTCCTCTTACCCGATAAAAATTTCCCTTTATTTACTTTTCGGAATGGTTTGTGGCTTTGCTAAACAAATCTAGTATCTTAGCTAACACAAATACCCACAATGTTTCTTAAACTTTTAAAGGGAAATTTTTTAACATTAATTTTGATTAATTTTAAATCACAGGACTGGTTTTAATTTTGAAAATGTAATTAAATGTATTTAATTGCTCTTATTTTTAGTCGCACACCCGGTTCCCGACAACCCTCACCAGCAGAAGAAAACCTACCACGGCCACCCACCCTACTCGATCCTAACCAACATGCCGGCTTTCCACCACACGCCTTCAATCACATGTTGGGCGCTGCTGGCATGGATCATCCTGGCAATAATTCGGGATCCGGTGGTCCCGGCGCTCCTGGTCAACAAATGAATTCAGCATTTGCTCACCATCAAATGCCACAGATGAATCAACTGCAACCGCCAGTAATGAATGGTGTGGGTGGCATGCAAATGGCACAGGTATGTTTGTCTTCCATATTTTTTTTTTTTTTGTATTTTTTTTTGTATTCATGAACTCTTGCGAATATAAATAAAATTACAGAGCAATCTTACTATTTTACAAAACCCCGATTTGTTTAACATACATTTTTCATTAATGTTTGTTTTCTTTTATTAGAGCCCAATGTTAAATCATCAAAATCAAGGTCCCAATCAAATTGAATCTCCTGGTAATCTATTGCAGCAACAACAACAAAATTTTGATGTTCAGGTAGGTGAATTAAATAATTTCTTTTTAAATTGAATATATGAATGCTTTTAAAATCAAAGAATTTTAATTTTATACATCAGATGTTTAGATGCTGATATATTAAAAAAATGTTTTTCACCCTTAAAGCAAATTTAAAGGCATATTTTTTTGATTTAGCTTTTTGCATATTTTTCCCCAAAACATGATAAGGGTCCTCATGATATCGTTAAAAAGTCTCGCAAACTGTGTATTTTTGCGTCTTCGTAAATCAATTGTCAAAAACTACATGAAAAATTATTTACACATACTTCGTAAATTTGCCCAACAATTTTGGCTCGTAAACTTGCGTTGTTCATTTAGCTCAACAGCTGATTTTTATTAACTTTTGAAAAAAATATATAACAGAGTAGTATGGCGGAGGTAAGTTCTGTCTAAAGATAGTTCTGATAAAGAAATTGCTTGCAGGAATGAGGTCCATGAAAAACTTCGTAATTTTTAATCAAATTTAGAATTGTTTAAAAATTGTGTGATTTCGGGACTGAATGAAGAAGAAATGTCATTGCATAGCTAAAATATTCTCCAGCTGCAAGAACATAAGTGAAATCTTCTTCCGCCTTATAAGGAAATATGTTGATAATCTATAAACAACCAAAAAAGAAAAGTAACATACACAAAAGAATTATGTTTACCATAATTTTTACAAAAAAAAAAAAAAAAAAAAAATCAAGTGTGAACATACCATAAACGGAAACTTCTTCAAATAATCTGAGTAATTTAGTCTGTTGGCTTTCTTTAGGCATTTTTAAAAATAAACATATTTTTTAAAACAAAAATTTCAAGTTTATTTTATTTATTTTTAAATTGACGTTTCTCATAAACGGACGTTGTTAGATTGCACAAAACTTAAAAAGGAGCTTCATGAAACAAGTCGCGCAAGTTTGCCCAATTGCACAAACGGTCATTATATATAAAAAAAAAAAAACTATAATAAATTGTTTCACAACTAATTCTAGAACGCATGACCAGTGCTCGTTCAGGGTTGGCAGAAGTAGTTCTGAAACCAGTTAATAAATTAAAGTTTTTTGCTTGAAATTTTCACACTTGGAATTTGTAACTGGTTCTATATAAACAGATCCTGGAAAACTTTACAGTAGTTTTTTAAAATCACAATATCAATACAAAGATTAAGATCTAAAATCTGTTCTATGTTCTAGTTCTATTGCTTTTTGAATGAGTTTCTGAAGCGGATCTAAACTTGTGATTATAGAACATGTTGGAAATGCAATAATTTCTTAGGCATTTATTTACTTTAAACTATGTATTTAAATCACTTTAGCGATTTTCTTTCTGAGTACATCACCCTCCGAGATTCAACAAATGACATCGACACTTTAATCCCCTGATTGCCAAATGCATACACATTTCAACATTTACACATGTAGTATTTTAGTTTGTATTCAAATAGTTGATGCTATTCTATTCTAGACATTCAACGGCTCAAATGTAACATTCAAATCAAACACTTAGACGCACATGTGGTGTTGGTTGGCTTTAAGTCAAAACTTTATTTCATTCCAAATTGAAGCTAGAAAAAAACCAAAAAATATATGTATAAGAAACATGTCTAAAAATCAACAAAACAGCTATAATATTAAACTGACTGCAGTTCTCTTTTTTTCTTTTAAAAAAAAAAAAAAAAAAAAAAAAAAAGATTTGTTGCAATATAATACGGCCGTAGACAAAAATGAAAATAAAAAATAGAATCATATTTGGCAATAGGAAAAGAAAAAGTCAAGTGCAAGAAAGATATGTACTTCATTATCATCATCATCATCGTCATGATTGTTGCTAGTGCTTGGTTGGTGATGCTCTTGCGACAGGGTTTGCGTTTGAATGTGTGTTTAAAAATTGTTGCAAATATTGGCTGGTTTCATTTCAGCATGTTGCTGGCTGTTCGTCTTATTGTTCGCTTTGATTCAGTCTGGGGTCTATTTTATTAATTTGAATTTTATTTATTTTTCTCCTTCCTCTTCGTTTAAGGACTTGTGACAATAATGTCCAAAAGGAAATCATATTTAGCAAGCATGGATGTATTTTTATAATTTGCTGTCTTTTAGAAAATGTTTAAATTTTGTTAATTTGTCAGTTTTCGTTAATGACGTGTATGATTTTCGGTGCGATTTTTGCACAAATCTTCTTTATAATTTGATTGTTATATATGAAACATTAGGTAATAAGGACCTACCGTAGAACAGGTACTCACAGTCCAGTACTACTGACAAATTAAATCAACTGATTCAGTGATGCGTATTCTAACACCGGTTAAAGGATTTTTTATTCTCCATTGATTTAAAAGATTCTTAAGCCTCAGCCGACTGTAACGGAATGTAGTGTAATGACGTAAAAATGTAATGAAATTCTACTTCTTACAGATTCATACATTACGGTGTTGCGTTACTTTACATCTCCATAACCATTTGCATTACTTTATACATAACAATATCCAACAGCTGTTTCTTACTGTTGCAGTTACATTCCATCACAGTCGGCTAACTGAGGCTTTAGACTTGTAGAGATTGCGTAGTATGTATACAAAATTCTTTACATATCGGTATTCATGATTGTCTGCTCGATCTCATTCTGTAGTTCTACACAAGGAATGTGATTATTCTGATGTAAAGGGATTTCTTCCTGAATTGACACATTCTTCTCACGCACAAGTAGCCTCTGCAGTAACTGTTACATTTTGTATATCTAGCAAAAGACTTATTGAGCCTCTATGAAATTTTTTAATAAACCTTATCTTATTCTGCCTGTTGGAGACGCAAAAGAATTTAAATATAATATCTTTCAACGGAATGAGGATATGTTGTCGTGAATTGAATATCAGTAAACAAAAAAAAAAAAAAAAAAAAAAAAAACAACAGAGGTGTGATATTACACCTTCTAGAAGGCCAGTTTACAGGTTCGGAACATGAAATTAGCTACTCAACAAAATGATTTTTCAATTGCCACATTTATCATAGAACGCTGATTTTTCTAATATCTACAACTAAATAAGTTGGTGACATTGTTGCCGTGTAAGCCTTTTCATGACAAGGTGGCAGTGTGACACCAGCCACGTGTGATCTGATCGGTCCATAAATGGCATAGATATTAGGAGAAACTGATCAATTAAGCCTATATCACACATAACTAAGTTCAAATTAAAGCTATATCAATATCTATTAAACTACTTAGAAATTTGGTTATAAAATAGCTCAGTTTCGTAAAAATTCCGAATTGTTTTTCGCCAAGAAATTTTAAAATGAATCATGAAGTTGCTCCCCTCCGGTTGTATAAGATTCAGATAAAATTTAGAAGCTACAGAAGCAATTTGAAATCACCGCTTGTATGCGAGCACTGGGTACTAAGTTACAATGAATTTTCCAAATGTAATGTAACCACTTGTTTTAGTACAAATTTGTTTGACGTTGTTTACTCTTACAAAAGTTTTGCAAGATCAAACAGCATCAAATAAAATAAAATAAAGCTAAATATTTGTTGTGTCTTATTTATTATTTTTATTTTTTAAAGAGAAGTAACACTCAGGCAATTAAGCACCCCTATCGTGAATAAAAATTTCACATGAAATTTGTTCCCTTATCACATTTTTCCTATTTAAATTCAATGTTAAAAAAATAAAAGGCAACAAGTTTCATGTGGAATATTTATTCACGATAGGGGTGAATATGCCTACATATAATTGTGTTACTTTCTTTGGAAAGGGGATAGTTGAAGAAGTAAAGGTGGTGAAAGGAGAAAGCTTTTTTATATCACAACTCTGCAATTGCGCATTATGTTTGTTTTTAGTGCAGCATTGCAGCGCCTCTGGTGATGAGTAGGCGCATTAATGTTAAAGCTTGATTTTATAGCCTTTATTTAATTATTTTACTTCGGTGGCGTTTCAATGCTATACACCCGAAGGAGAGCGCTGTGATAAACTGATATTGAAACTGATGTTGTTTGAGTGGCAGCGGCTGAGAATAGAACCCGGGTTACAAATACCAACTCATGCTTAATGATTAAATGCGCTAACAAATTAAGCTACAGCACCTCTTGTCCAAAATAAATGAATTTTTTTATTTAAAGGTTATGTCTTTTTCGGCAAATATTTTGCAAGTTTGACCGCACCTTAAGAATATTAGAATCAGGAAAATTGTGAATCTAGACTTTCCCATAACTTTATTTTCGAAATAACATTTTATGAATTAATATAGATTTAAAGTCAACCCATTTAAATATTTTGCTCATATTGTATTTAAAATATCCTTAACAAATACCAACAACTCCTTCATATGAAAACGAAAGATGAAAAAAGAGTTAGTTTAACTATAATTGTGGCCATGTTAAAACACCATAAGATCCACATGACAACGACGAAGACAGCCACAATGTACCAGAGCCACATAATCCATATAAAAAACCATTGAGCCTAAGAATTCTGACAAAGAAATTCCAGCAGGCACTTAAACACATGTAGACAATGTTAACGAAATAACGACACAAATAAAACAGCAACCACTATTGATTTTCAATTTGGTAACAGAATACATAAAAAAACCAAAAACAAAAATGAAGGAAAAAGCTTAAAGGAAGGAAATGTTCCTAGTGAAAAACCAAACAAAACAAACCTTAACAGAATGGATCAAGTGAAACACTTTTACACAAAATATAGCACATTACAAACGTGGCAGGCACTCCAGTTCTCTAGCAAACACTCATGCAACATATGTATATCGATGGTCTCATGTAGAAAGGCCCTAACTCGCATATTTGAAACTTTACAGGAGAAGGTAAAATCATAATAGAAACTGTAATATTCAACATGTAACTTTTTTTGTACAACTGCTTATAAAAGCGTTTTTTTACACTATTGCAATAAATTTTTGTGAGGAGGTGTATTTGCGTTAAATGTATTGGAATCGCAAAAAAAAACAAATTTCGAAAAAATAGCGAGTTAGGGCCTTTCTACATGAGACCAACGATATTTATGCACATATGCCTATGTACTCGTATAGAGCAACTGAAAAAAGAAATGCCACTACCATTGGAAATGAAATTGCAATGGCAAATTTCCTCTGCTCTCTTTTTTATTTCATATTTATTTTATTCTACTTAAAAAAACAAAAACATTGCAAAACAAAAGCGCACAGTGCTTCTATAGTCAATAAATTAAGCAGAAAGTTTTGTGAATGTGCAATCATGTTGAAACCTGCACTGTTATAATTTTCTCTCTTTGATTTGCAACCACTGTTTGGTAATTTTATCCTGTAAAATGTAACAAAAAATAATTTTTTTTTTGTAAAAAAAGCCAGCTATTTAGGCAGGCAGTTGGCTGGGATTTGCCCCAGTACCAAAGTGAGAAAGAAAACGCACAATGTCTCTTACACATATGCAACATCATGTTATTTTTCATTTTGTGTGTACACGCAGTTGCAGCAATTCTTAAATTCTTTTTTTTTTTTTTTTTTTTGTCTTTATAGAATTGTAAATATTTGTATATTTTCTCTTTTCTGATATTTTTCTGGCAATTTTCAAGCCAAAAGCTTTAAAAGCATTGAAAAGCAATTTTGCGGCTAATAAATCCGATTTTCTACCCTTTTTTTATTTATTTATTTGTGTTTCTTTTCTGAGTTTTTTTTATGTTTTATATATTTTTTTTGCAACTTCCATGCAATAAATTGTGCATTTGCAACATTGACTACGACTATAGTATGCAATTTACTGTAAGTGCAAATGAACAAATGGCTATTTACAATTAACCATACACCAACCCTCTGTCTTGCCACCCTGCATGTGCAACTCATTCATCGTTACAGACGAGTTTGAACGAAAGAATGGTTTGTCTATGAATATGCTGCATGCACATTTAAATCCAAAGGGGCTTGCTTGTTTGGTGCAACATCAAATGAGGCAACAAAAAATGTATTCGAATGGAAAAAAAAATAGAAAGAAAAGTTTATTGTAAAATTTGTTACAAGATAAAAGTGAATGAAGCAACCAATTACAAAAGCAAAAAATGTACAGTGTTTAAAATAGCCACCTGGAATTCAGGTCATTAAATTTATTTCAGGCATTTTCCAATATCTATCGGTACTAATAGTAATTGAAGAAAATTAAATAAATTATTCAAAGAATCCCAACGAGTTGAGAGTTCAAAACAACGAGTTTTGTTAATAAATTGCACCAATTGTCCGAAAAGCTTTGTACGTTGGGTAAAGAGTGTTAATTTTAATGGTTGACTGTTAAATATTTTAACAAACAAATAGCTGAAAAGCATTTATTCTTAAAATTAGATTTAAAGTATAATTTGAACAAATAATTTTATAAAGTTAATGCTTGGTTGATTCAACTGTCGTCTAAAGCAAACCTCATTTTGGTTGAGCGTCAGTTTCCGTTGTGCTAAAATTGTAACAAATCTGTCGAGTTAATATCCAAATACCAGTGAAGAGATATGTTACACCAGTGAATGTTGGGTGATTGAAGATCAACTACAGTTATGGCGTTCCGTTGTCTTCTCTTACTTCCTGTTATATCATCTGCTAAGACCTTGTCACCAATGAGTGTTGGCCATTACGAAATTCTGTAAAATTTCACCACTACAAAGATGATGGGTATATTAAGTTTTTCATTATGTTTGTAATGCATGGAAATATTGGGCGTAAAAGCAGAAAGTATATTTTGGGTCCTTATAAAATCATAAGACGTTTCAGCAATGTCCATCCGTCTGTTGTAGACACGATAGTGCCTTGAAGAAAATATTCTTTTTAATCAGGGCTGTATTGAAAATGGGCCAAATCGGTTCAGTGGAATAGAGCTATGGATCAAAATTTCCGACAACCTCAATAAGTTTTAAAAAATATTTTGCTTTTTTTTTTTTTTTTTTAAATAGCATGAAAATTTGCACATATTTTATTTTATAAAAGAACCAATTCAGTTAAAAATCGTAGGAATCGTACTATTATTTCTCATATCCCTTTATGGTACATAAATGCCTGTAGAAAAGCAGTATCCATAAAAATTTTGCAAAAATAAGCGTTTCATGCAAAGAGAAATCTCAAAACAATATTTTATTCGCATGGGTCCATATATATTTGAACATAGCTTCTATATAAGATCCACTTCCGAGAGTAACTGGCATACCCATGAAATTCTTGTAAATATAAATTACGTTATGAAGACCGCCCCATAATAGGCAATAATTCCCATGTAAGGGATTCGAAAAATAAATTAACCGAATATAAACTTTCTTTACTTGTTTTTTTTTTTTCAATACAAAACTTTCAATTACTAATAACCATTTCCTTATCGTCAGTTAAGCTAATAATATTTATTTTGCTCAATCACTTTGTTGAGGTTAAACCAAGATTCCCCAACAATAAATTTTTATTCTTTTTCCCTCTAACACCTCCAACAGCTTTAAGTATTTTATGTTTTTTTTTTTAATATTTTAATTAAATTTAAAGAAGAAACTAAAAAACAGAACATTTTTGTTTTTATGCTCTGTTTATTAAACATTTATTTTTTCAAATTCAGTGTAACGATATCTAAGTGTTTTTCAAGTATATTTTTGCACGATTTTCAACACCTCATAATTTTTTCTTTCGTTTGGTTTCTACGTCAAATTTGTATGATGAAAAACTTGAAATAATTATTTTTCAATTTAGTTTTTTTCTTCTTGTCTTGTGTTAGTGATGGCTTATACGATTTTGTTATTATTAAAAATAATATTAGCTTTTATTTTTGTTGCTATTGTATATTATGTATCGATACACAAACTTGTTGGCGTGTTTTTCTTTTTGTAGAAAAAACGTTAGTATGTACTTAAAAACAAATATTGCTTAAAATGATTATTTAATTTTTAAATTTGTTTATATAAGTATGTACATACAATAAAATACCCTACAGCAGTTTCAGGTGGAAATTTCCATACAAATCCGTATATACGTCAATATAAAGTCGACACCTAATGTTGTTTAAAATAATGTTTTATATACATATACGAGTATCTTCTAAAAGTACAAATTTTAAACAAAATTCAAATTTTAAGCAAAATATAACTCATGAACAAAAACTAGAAAAATAAGAAACAAAAAAAAAAAAAATTCAATCTTAACAGAAAAGTACCAGATTTTTGAAGTCAAAATAAAGTAAAGAGGTAAATTAAAATTATGTAAAACATTGTATTTAAAAATTTGTTGGCAGTCTGTTTGCCTTTATCTTAGCTGACAATCTTCTACATACAGAATCAACGAGTTTTTTAGTCAACTCCATGTCCTGTTGGAAAATCCAGTTCTGCGCTAGTTTTAATTTATCCGACTCCTGATGCCGTCATGTTTTACCATCTTGGTAACATGTTTATTACTAAAGGTTTCGTTCTTGGTTCGCCATATTTTTAGAGAGTTTTTAACTCCAAAAATCTTAAACTAACTTTCATCGGTTAAAAGATTCTTATTCCAAACAATTTTAGGCTCGTTTTCAAATTTTTTGTTTTTGCGAAATTTAAACGTTTGGTTTGGTTGCTTTTTGATATAAAATTTTTCTTTCGTAGCACTCTACCATATAGGTCATTTTGATGCAAAGATCTTCTAATCGCACTCGCGCTTACAGGTTTTCCAGATGGTTTCGTAACATTTTCAGCACTAAATGTTGGGTTTGCGCTTACTTAAGTTTTTGTAAGACGCATTGGTCGTTTTGCACCAAACAAATATTCTAGCGTATTGTGTTTTTTATATTTGTCTATAATTTTTTTTATTGTGCAGTGATGTATTTCAACGATTTTACCTATTTCACGCAGGAATATAACTTTATCATTTGCCGAGTCTCAATTGTTATTGGTCTTCCCAATGTAGAGTCTTCACTACTTAACGTCACAACTCAAACTCAAATTCTGTTTTGAACAGCCCTAAAGACCTTAATGTTTTCTGATGTTAGCAATACGTATGTAAAGTATAGTCTTACTGAAGATACATACAAAACGTGTTGAATTTGAATTTCGATTTCTTTATTAGCACAAAATATTCAGTGGCAATTAGGATCTTACACATTTTTATCAGAAGACGAAAATATTGAATTATGAAAACTATTAAAATTTTAAATCTAAAGGTACGGTCACACTTGGAAAATATTTGCCGAAAAAGATGTAACCACTAAAGGTGCTATCAGACGGGATGTATTTTACATATGTACTGTCACTTTTCTTACCCATATGTAATTCCGTATGTATGTCAAAATTTCCATTTTACATACGATTCATAATTTTTTGCTATCACACGTGCTTATGTTTTTCCGTATGACATAACCTATAAATGTAAACAAAATCTGCCTTTTTAACGTTTATAAATTTCAAGAATTGCTTCTTTTGGCAAATCTAGCTGCAATAAATATAATAAACATAATTTAATTTCTTAAAAATCGAAAAATTCATTTTCTTTAATTTTTCTTTCCAATATATTCTTTCAAACAATTTTGTTTCAAAACAAATCAGCTGTTTTGTTTATGTTTGCCACAGGAAAATGAGTGTGTTCTATTCGAAAAAATTACATATGTATTTCCACATGTATTTTACACATGCAAAGTTACATAGGTATCACACGATGTGTACAACTTTTACAGATGGAAAATTAGACAGTACATACATATGTAAAATACATCCCGTCTGATAGCACCTGAAATAAAATATATTTGAACTCGTTTATTTATAAAAAAAAACTTTGTTTATTTAGGACAAGACACAACAAATACTTAGTTTTATTTTATTAGATGCTGTTTGCTCTTGCAAAACTCTTGTAAGAGTAAACAAAGTCACACAAACTTGTACTAAAACAAGTGGTTACGCTTTTTTGAGTAAATATTTGCCATGTGTGACCATACCTTAAGTTTATAAATAATCAAATAATTTGATTAACCATAAAATGATCAGCAAACGGGAATAGAAGATAGTAAACCCCCAGGCAACGCCGGGTAGAAAAAGCTAGTGAGAAAATAATTCAATTCAATAAATTATCAGTTATAAGAAAGATAACCAAAGTTTTTTTTGAAAACGGAACAAAACACACATAAATCCGCTTTTTAGTTTAAACTTAGCATTTATTAATACTTTCTTCTGTAAGGAAGAGAGTTAGCTTTTTTCTCGCTGACAATTGATTGTTTATTCCCTTACACTACCGCATCTAAGAAGTGCAGATCAAACAACTTGAACAACGAACAACTCCAACTCGAAAATGTTCTACTTTGATAATGAGTTTGCAAAGCTGGCAACATCATCACCATGGCAATGTGTACAATAGATGATGGATGTAAAAATAAACGGATTTTATGTTAACAATTCTTTAAGTATAGACATTTTTGGCTGTGTTAGAGTGCCTGACATTTCGGATTGACCAAAGAAATGTAAATATTTTATATAAGTTTTCTAATTTATTATGGAATTATTATTGTTTTGTGGTTTTCATAAAAAACCAAATTTTAAATAAAGCAAAAATAATTATTCGACAACCAAAATATAATGAGAAAAAAAATATTAACCATAATTTGAATTACAACATAATTTCGTAAAGTAAACAATCATAACAAAGTAAATTAGAAAATAAAAATTAAACAATAATAATTAAATTGTATAAACCATTTAAAACTAACCAACCACACAACATTCTACAAAGGAATCGACAGGTTCACACATATTTATGTAGGTGGCAAATCATAAAATTTGAATATTTTAAAAGCGGTGCAATTAAATTTAAATTTTTGATGATTTTAATAAATTTAGTTTAAACAATTTGTTCTATTTGTTTATTAGTTAGCAAACTAATTTTTAATTAAAATTACTTCGCTGTTGCTGTAAGCAACCAGCCCTTTTGGTGTATTCCGCAACAAGTATTTTTAACCGCAAACAAAATTTTTGTCTAAATTTAAAAATGTTAGTTTTGCCTAACAAATAAAACGTGATTTTGTGTGGATTTTATGTTTGTTTTTATTAATTAAACACGTTTTGTGTACAAACGTATGAACATATTTCCCACTCTTGTTTCTATTTTATTTAGGCTTTTGTTAAAATTCTAAATATATATATTTTGTGCTGAATATTATCACGAATTTTATTTCACATTATTCATTTAACATTGACAAATGGCAACTGGCAATCAATGGAAAATATTTCTTTTTTTTTGATATACGCTCATATGATTTCATAAGGTTATGTATGGATGCGGAATTTTTAAAGGTATAATGGTAAAGGTATAATAGTAAGGCTATTTATTCACTTCTTAAATGTATAGTAATTAATTATTGCTAAATTTTGTAAGTGTACGAAAATTTCAAAGCATACAAAACAAAAAGTAATAATCTGGTATCAAATAACGATGTGTTTGTGTTAAAGTTTGTTACACACAATAACCCAGCAAAATCTTAGTAATTACTTGCACTGAATAACTTAAATAACTTTTACATACCGTCTGCATTACATGACTGATGTATCTGATATATGATATACTAAGTACAATAGCATAAAAATAAAACTGATAAAATAAATATTTGACAAAATAATTTATAAGTCAAAACTAAAAGTATCAAGTTCTAAAAAAACGATAATCCGCATATACTCCATTCTGCACCATACAACAACTTTAGGGAATGATAGTATTTTTATGGCCCTTATTCATAAAACTTACAACAGGTTTATAAGAGGTTTATAAAGCAAATTTCTATACAAAATTTGTTGTAAGTTTTTATGAATAAGAGTGTTAATATTTAGTCTAAATCCCGTCATTTTGTAAAACACTTTTTATACGTTTTGGTATACTTCAATTAATTCATTTCTGTTGTCAAAGCTCGTCTACTTTTTGCTGGCCACTGCATCAAGAGAAAATTTTGCTCGCTAAGCCGAGCACGCGATTTTGAAAGTGTGCTTTGGGTCAGCATCCATTTGAAAAGTAATTTGATCTACATTATAGATGAGCAAATGTAGAAAATGGGGAAGATGCAAAATACTCCGAAAGTCTTCTTTCCTCATCATTCCTTCCACTGTGCTTCTTTGCTTCCTCAACATGGTGCCTTTGAATTCTCTGGGCTGTTTGGCGCCGTCGCATTGAGGACGATTAAATTTGGATTCGTTTGACCATATTACTCGTTTCCTGTCACCTACTTATTACTGTCTAATTTCTCTGCTTTAACATTGCCTTAACCTTTTTTTTTTACTACTGAGATGTAGACGATATCGCGAAGGGATCGTCTTGCTGTCCAGTGGCTTTGACTATAGCTATAAAAACATCTTTTAATGTTAAGCACTTGTCTCTTTTCATGTGCATTATCATGGGACGTGCGTCCGCATTCATTAATAGCTTTTTGCTACCTCTGATTTGTGGTTTTCGCACAATATATTGCCTTTTTGGACTCTTATGACTGTCTTAATTTAAGCTTAAGGTTTAGCTATTACTACAGTCGAATTGCTACTTTTTGTCATTGCTGGAGTCTAGTCCTCAATGGCTTCATTATTTATTGTAATTTGATTTGTGTTGGATAATTTGCATAAAGTGCTTACCACATCCAATGAAATCAATATAAAACATTTTTTTAAGACATAAACAAAGCAAACACATACAAATCTAACGGGAAACTTTGATATTTTTGTGCAAATATTTCAAAAGACACATGTGCATAATTGTGTACAAGCATGTTTTTTGATACTTATTGTTTATCTCCCGAAAATTATTATTTGAAATTTGGCATTGGTACATTATATTGTTTAGCAATAAATCTAAAACAAATGACAAAAAAACATTTTGTGCACAAGGCACAAAAATTTACTCATTTGTGCTCCCCACAGTATACCTGCTTGTTTATTAGCCATTTGCAAGAACTTATTTTGGTTTTACGGATAAAGGCTTCTCTGTGTTTTTACCACCAATGAGTTGTTAATGCACTATCATGTAACTGGTTTTAGTGCTATCAAGATAATCACCTGGGTTCTACATTTGTAAAATGAAGTGGAAGTGAAATTTTCATTAATTTTGTGTTCTAAATTTTGTGAAAATGATTTGAAAAGTAAAATATCACTTTTAGTTTCGTTCATCCTAGTTAAAAGTTTCACCTCGTTTTCTAGAACGCCGTGAAATTGTCCATGTGGAACTGAAAACGATTTAGTTTCACTTCGCAGTGGAATATAGAACATAGGCGAATGACTTATTAATAAACGGTGTAATAAGTGTTTAGCTCTGATTACGTCGTCAGCGTTCAAATATTATTGTGTACCTAGTAAAGTGTCAGAATATATGAATTCGAACACATTACTGGATAATAAACGTGTTTTCTAGGAATATTTGAATTAAATAGAAAACCCTGTTTCTCTTTTCGTTAAATTTTTATTTTTTTTATCACATCTTTGGAATTCGCTGGTGACTATCACATAATAAGAAATCCTATGGTGTTATCAATCACACAATACAAGGGGACAATTCTGCATAACGAAACGAGAGAGGAAATGTCTCATGCAGCAATTAAATATTTTCAAAGTTGAAATTACTTGAAATAATGTTCACATATACTCGTATACATAATTTAGACAGAAAGAACAATGATATCGTAATATCGAGCACCGGTTATTGCCTTTCGATGTGATCTAAATTGAAAACTTCAACTCGACTACACTTCCTTTCTAGGCATGTGAGAATATTTTGCAATATGACTTACTGTGTAGAAATTACATATTTATTTTCTTTTTTTTCAAATTCCCCCACTGTATGTTATTTTGTTTGCAACCGAAACAGAGATTTTAAACTTGTTTCGCTTTTTGGAAATCTAAATGCAAGTTTTTCCCGGGTACTCTAATATTAAATTTTTCTTTTTCAACTTTTAATTTTCAATTTAGTGACAACATTTCGGCATTTCGTTTTTGTATTTCGAACTTTCGCAATTAAGGGTAGTGAACAACCTGATCTCTTGAGAAACAAAGATTGCCGGGTACTTATAAAGAGAATACTTAAAAATAAACAGCTTTACTGCAGTGACTAGTTAAGACACAGAATGGACATATTGAAAAAACATCTTCATAGTTTTAAATGAATCATTTTCAATTTCTTTTCTTTCGCCAATTTTTTTTTGTTCACTTTCTTTTAATCGTTAGCCCTGCTGCACACTTCCATTGTTGAAATCAGAGCTCAGATTTACTCGATTTTACTCGCGAGTGAAAAACACTCGCGAAGAAGAGTGCTCGAAGAGTACGAGTGTTACAAAAAGTTTACTCTCCACTCGTTTGTTTTAGGTGGGAGTACTCGCGAGTACTCCTTTTTAAAAATTAGGAGTGGGAGTAAAAATCTTCGAAATAGAGTGAGAGTTTACTCTTAAGAGTGAAATCGAGTGGAAAAATAGAAACTGTTTGTCTTTGCTGACTTGTGTGTGCGTGTGGTTTTTGTTACTTTTTCAGTCTTTCTCATACAGTGCGCGTGTGCGGAGCAATTAGTTGGTTTTATAATAAAAGTTGTATTATATTTTTAAAAGTTTACTTATATTTTCTATATTATAATGAACAATAAAGACATAAATAATGAAACACGAAAATATTTTCGTTATGACAGTGAATCGTAATCTTCGAGAAATCTTCTTCGCGAGCATTTTTGTACACAAAAACCACCGGTCCCTAACAATACATTCTGCTGCTTTTCTCTTCTCGACCTCCCAGTCCTCCCTCGTCAGTCACCTTTCCCCACCATAGTCTATACTTGCTACTACACACGCACACACAAATTGGCAAAAACGAACAGTTTCTATTTTCCACTGTATGAGAAAGACTGAAAGAGTACTCGGCAAGAGTATAATATGCTCGATTTCGAGTGTATTTTACTCGCACTCGAAATCGAGCGAAGCATATGCGCTCTTATTCGAGTAGCATAGAAAAATAGAGTATACTCGATTTTTTTTTTCACTCGCAGGAGTACTCGCGCTCGAATTCGAGCGAGTTTCACTCTCTACTCGAATTCGAGCGAAGATTTCGGAGCTCTGGTTGAAATTAATAAATATTTGATTGCATTCAAAAAATAATTTTTATTCACAAAGTTTTTGATTTATTTCTCTTCTATATTGTGCATACAGCAATGATTCATAACACGTTTATATTTTTATACTTGAAAAACATCTTGATATTGCATGCTAAAGGACGACAGTCTGCATGTGTTTGTAGAATATTTTTTTTTTTACTAAAGGTGTTAAAATTATTAAATAATCATACAGCATGATTTTGAGGTTTTATTAAAATGTAAAATGTGCATTTGGCATCACGTTTTTAATAAGATTGTTTATGAAAGCATTTAAATTTTATTAAAATGGAAATATATATTTTATTCCAAAGAATAACTAGAGGAATATACATGTATGTAAGCGTAGATACTTAATAGACATCAATAGCTATTGTTAGTTTATTCAGGTTTCTTTTATTTATTATTAAATAATAATTTTATTTACAAATTTTGAACATTGTATTTTTTTTTTATTTAACCTAAAGTTTTGATTATATTTACTTTCCATAAACTACTTTTGATTTTCAATTTCGGTTTATTTTTTTTTTATCAAATCCATTTAATTAAAAACAAAGGAAAACTAAAAAACAAGTGCATCCTATACGAAAAACCACACTTGCTCAAGAATATAGGAAAACTAAATTTCCATGTCACATGCAATATGTAGATTTTCATTTTCATTTTTCAATATTATTTTAGGTTCGTTCTTCACTACACCATTTCCAATTGCATTTCAGCGGTTTCTAATTGTATTTCAGAATATTAGAATTTTATTTAAGAATATTTATTTCAGAATTTTTCATTTGTATTTCAGAAATTTCTAATTCAATTGGAACTTTCTGAAATATAATTGGAAATGTTGTAGTATATACATTTTATTTTATTTCGTTTTAGTCGTTTCATTTGAATTTGTCGGAACAAAAAAGTTAAAAAAATATTTTTGAATGATTATATGAATTGGATACAAAATTGCATTTAATAGTGTTGTATTGCGAGAGCCTTTAATACATACAGCGTGGAGCACAAATGAGTACATATTTGTGCATTGTGCACTTTTTATTGAGTAAAAATAAAACTAATAACGAAAATTTAAAAATATTTTTTTCATTAATTTTAGATTTAATGTTGAACAAATTAATTTACAATACAAAATAAAAAATAACAATTTTCGGCAATTAATACAAAAAAAAAATTCCCTGTACACAATTTTGCACAAGTATGTCTTTTGAAATATTTGCACAAAAAGTGGAAGTTGACCGTTCGATTTTTATGTGTTTGCTTTGTTTATGACTTACAGCTTGATATTAATTTACTTGAATGTGGTAAACACTTTTTGCAAATTACGCAACATAAATCAAATTATAATAAACAATGCAGAAACTGTCAAGAGCCATTGAGGACAATATTCTGAGTAACGAGGAGTAATAGCTAAACAGCTTAAAGCAAGTCAATTAGTGGTCATAAGAGTCCAAAAGAGGCTTGTCTTAAACCACAAACCAGAGGTCGCAAGAGACTATTAACGAAGGCGGATGCACGACTCAAGACAAGTTTTTAAAAGGACAAGATGCTTCTGTAGCAATAAGCTAACCCTTTAGTCGATGGACAGCAAGTGGAGCTCTTTGAGTTATTGGTTACATCTTAGCAGTAAAAGTAACGAAACCCTGAATTGTCTATAAAAAATACTAAAGCACGTTAAAGTTTTCCACACAGCATATAAATTGAACAGTAGATGACTGGAAATCTGTCCAAACGAATCCAAATTTAATCGTTTTCAATTCGACGGTAAACAATATTGCTGTCGCCGAACAGCCCACAGAATTCAAAGGCACCATGTTTAGGAAATAATGAAGGTGGGAGAAACATCATGATGTGCTGTTGCTAAACATTATGGCATCTCCGACCACTGGTAAGAAGCGAAGGAATAATGAAGAATGAAGACTGCGTGTTCTGCAAACTCATCTTATCGATTTTGTAGATAAAATCGTCTGGATCAATTTACTTTTTAGCTGGATGATGACCCAAAGCAAAATCGTAAAAAAATGACTAAGCGAGCAGAATTTACTTTTGATGCAATGTCCAGCTATTCGTGAAGAGAAATTTGGGACAATACCGATTAACTCCAATCCATTTGGATGAGCTTTGGCAGCGGGTTCAAGGCGAATGAGAGAGTATTTTAAATGACTTATTTGAAACATTGGTGGGGAGAATGTGAAAACGTAGTCTTAGAGTGCTTTAGTTTTGTTTGTATGTTTTTTTTTTAGAACTTGCTACTTTTAGTTTTGATTTATACCTGGTACATATTCCTATAACCGCAGACATTTTTTAAATTTCTTTACGTTATATATTCGTAATTATAACCAACAACTAAACTGAGTAATTAAATTGGGTAGCCACTTAACAATAGTTCCTAAAAGTGAAAAAAAAAATTTTGCTGCATTTATTGTTTTTGTTTATTTTGCGATCGTATGATATTTGTTCTTAGTTTGGAGGAAGATTCCTATAACCGCAGACAGGAAAAAGTGTTTCTGGACGTAAAAAAATTAACATTTTTGCCATTTAAGTATTTTTTTCTTTAAATAAGGTAAGTTATTGAAAATATAATTCGGTAAAAAATTTTTAGTTTTTGTTATTTATTGAAAATATTAATGATTTTTTAAGATGTCAAAGGCTAAATTTCTTACCGACCAAGAAAAAATTCAAATCAAGTTTTTTCATGAGGAAGGTTATTCTAAAAGAGAAATTGCGCAAAAAATTATCCGTTCCGAACGCGTCATTCGCAATTTTCTAAAGAAAGGGCAAAATTATGGAGTAAAAAAAAACAACGAAGGGAAACAAAAACTAACAAAACGGCAAATAAACATGATAAAACATGAAGCTACCTGCAATAAACTAAATGCCACGCAAATTAAGACTAAACTTGAACTCCCGGTTACCTCAAAACACATCGCACACCTTTTGAGAGGAGATGCTAACATAAAATCGAAGAAGCCAAAATGCAAACCAATGCTAAAACTGCACCATAAAGAAAGCCGTTTAAAATTTGCTCGCAAATATATGAATTGGTCAGATGAATGGAAAAAATAGTATTTTCAGATGAAAATAAATTCAATCTGGATGGTCCCGATTCATATTCCTGGTTTTGGCATGATCTGGGACATAACGAAGTTCGTATGTCTAAACGTAATTTTGGCGGAGGTAGCGTTATGGTTTGGGCGGCTTTTTCTGCTGTTGGAAAAGCCAAAATTTGTTTTGTGCCCACAAAAATGAACAGAACAATTTACACTGAGCTGTTACAAGATGCTCTCATCACATTTATGGATGAAGAAATGGATGAAGATTGCATATTTCAGCAGGACAATGCAGCAATTCACGTTTCCAGACAATCGATATTGTGGTGTGATCAGCGTAATATTCCCCTATGGTATTGGCCAGCTTGCAGTCCGGACTTAAATCCAATGAAAAATTTGTGGGGATACATAGCGCGCAAAGTTTACACAGATAATGCACAAAATCACACAATAACTACCATCACCGAATTAAAGCTTAAAATTAAGCAAGCCTGGGAACAAATTGACCGTGATTTTCTAAATAAATTAGTGGAATCAATACCAGATCGCATTTTTGAAGTTATACAAAAAAACAGATCATCGACGCATTACTAATTATAATAAAAAGTGCAATTATGTAAAGTGCGGTTATAGGAAAACGCTCTTAAAAATTAGATATAAATATTGAAATCAAAGAAAAAACGAGAAATAAATAAATAATTTAAGTTTTTTGTTAATAATATTTTAGTGAAGTCAATAAAGTTTTAATTTATGGAAACTTGTGTTTTCTGAATTACCTTTTAGCTTTTTGTTTACTATATTTAAAAAAAAAAATCAATGTGCGGTTATAGGAATATGTACCAGTGTATATCGTTTTGTTAAATATTAAACATAAAATAAATGACAACAAATGCAATAAAAATTGCACAAGGCACACAAATGTACTCATTTTTGCTCCCCAGTGTATATTCATGTGTTTAGGTACGACTGCAACAAAAATATATTGCTTTTTTAATTGTTAGAAATAACAACAGCTATGTACATATGTATTCTATATTATTCAAATGAATAAGGACTTAAGACAAACACATAAAATGTGCATATCCCAATCAGTTATGAGACTTTCTTTAAACACGTTGAATATATTTCTCAAATTGTTCAGATCATACTCAATTTGATATAAACAATTAATTTTTCTTGTAATGAAAACTGGTTCTGAATTTTTTCACATTAGGTCCTTTTTCCTTGTCGATGCTATCCATTATAAAATAATAAATACTCTCACAAACGTGTTTGTTTTGTTTGTGAGTACATATTTCATAAAATAACATGTCTTGTCATGTTTTCAACTATATTTTTTTTTATTGTTTTTAAGTATTTGATGATGATGACACCTTTTTGAGCAGAACAATATTTGAAGTACTAGTAACAACATGATATTTATTTGATAGTATCAAAATAAAACTATTATTTATTATAGAAAACAAAAAAAAAAAAAAAAAAATTGTGTAAATTTAATTAAGTTTTCTTATCGTAATATTTCAATGAATCAATAAAATATTTTGTTACCTTACAAAATTATTAGATACATATGCACATATGTAAAATAAAGTATTAAATATTTAAGAGCTTATGACAACAAAAATGTCTAGTGTGATTTTGGTTTGTTCTTGACTCTTCTTGAGGCAATCGATTTTAAGAATATAAAATGATTTGTAAGCTATAGCTTCATGTATTATTTAAATCATACTCCATCTGGGTTACATACATATCTTCGGTAATTGATAGAATTTAGGTGACACTGGACGAATTAAACTATAATCTATGCCTGTAATTTCAAATTTATTTTCATTTTATATCAATTGATTTTCCCAATTTGATACCAAATATACTTTTTCAGTTTAAGAAAACATTTCTGTACAATAGTACCGAATTTGTTTCAAATTCTATGCAAATTTATATTCGAAAGTATCGTTTTATTTTAAAAATTCCTGAAGTCCAAGTCTGAAGGCTTCATTAGTCTTTACTTTCTGTTACTGTTCTGTTCTGTTCCGTGTCGTTCTGTTCTTTTATACAAAAACTTAATTAAATTCAAAGAAATTGAAATTTTTTGTAATAAACCAAAATTTTTTTGTTGTGCAGATGTCAGCTGTTTTGTGCTTACAATTACTTAGCAAATTTTTGTTTTCAACAGGTTCGTCCGCAACGGCACGGAAAGTAACACAACAACTAACGACTTCTACAAATTTTCTATTTAACAGAATCAAGTCAGCTGATTCGGAACGGAACAGAAAGTAGAGACTAATTCTGCCTTGAGGAATGTGTTTATCTTCATAAAATTCAGTTGTGACAAGCTATGAGATCAAAAAATTTTAAATTTAATTCATAAAATATATAATATATTTTAAATAACTATACTAAAATTTTAACGGCTTAGGAAATAACTTTTTAACACACTCAAAGCGTTTATTGAGTCGTCAGAAAGTCGTATTTCTGATTTTATTTACAAATTGCCCACTCTACTGAAAAAACTCGTTCAATATTTTGAGTTCTTTGATCGCTTCCTTCAACAAATTTGAACTCCTTTTTTAAGTATAAGGAACGAGTTGCTCGGGATCCCGCAAAAAAATCCCGGGAAACGGGAAATCATAACAATTGACGGGACGGGAAATCCCGGGAAAAAACCCTAGTCTTACTGTTGCTCATGTAGGCAGACTTGAAACATTTTCAAAATTGCATAAGCGAATATTGCGAATAATATTGTAAGGTACAGTGTCAACCGATTTTAACATTAAAGTTAATATTCGTACATGTTTGCTTAGGTTATTTCATTATGTACTTATGTAAATATTTACATATATGTATGTATGTTAAAAACGAGTCATTGTTATACATTCTTGAATTGTTTACTTCGTGCAGTGTTTTTATCATTAACATTCATATCAGTAAAACAATTTTAACAATATGGTAACAAAGTCGTATGTTTATGTTGTCAAACCTTCAAAATAACAAAAGAAAAATATTTTTGAAAAACAAATATAAAAAACATAGAAAATGAATAGTTTCCACAATTAAAATATACCGTAGAATTTTCAACAATATCCATTATTAAAATTTTATGTTTATTCATTTCATTTTCTTGTTTTAAATTTTTCAATCTGTTTATGTTTTGAGTGTTACCGTTTGGTTGTTTTTTAAAACTAAAATGAGTAATTTTTATGTTGAGATATATATTTTAACTTTTGGCAACATTTAAACTTTCCTCCCAGCAGACCAAAAACTAAGTAAAGTATAATAGTACTTTGGAAGAAGCTTTAAAAAAAAAAAATACTAAAGTTTTTTTTAATCATGTTTGATAAACTATTATACTTCACAATATGTTTTTAAGTATACAATTAATATATATTAAACATGCTTGTCATATTTTGTCATTGTTAATTTTGATTTAAAATAAAATATAATATTTGTAAAAATGTTTTGTTTATCCAAAAAGTTTTTTTTCTCTCGTTCGCTTAGATAAGACTTAAGACACAAACTTGATTGTGGAATAAACAAACTTGATTCAGTAAAAAAAAAAATAGATACGATAAAAAGTTTGTGTCTTAAGTCTTATCTAAGCGATCGTTATCATTCGACATCGTGGGCCAGGGGGTAACTTTTTCCTTTTTTAACTTTTTAACTATGAATGCTATTAAAGGTTTTTTATTTATTTTTTTTAGGAGAAAGACTTGTCGTCGGTAGCCAAAGCTCCGAGTTTTCTTATTTGCAAGAATAACCAAATTCTACAATTGTTGAAATAAGCTTATTCTACAATTGTAGGCATAAGCTTATTCTACAATTATTGGAATAAGCTTATTGTACAATTGTAGGTATAAGCTTATCTTTATTTAGTTTAATAAAATATTTGAAGAAGCTTTTTCTAAAATTGAGAATATATGCTTGGTAAATAATTATTTCAATACTATTATCACGAGGGTTCCTTTTTGATTATTCTACAATAATTTAAAAGTGTTTTTCTATAGTTTCTCAAGTTTTTGTTAAAGCTTAAGGCTTATGCTCGCAAGCTTTATTATAATATTTTTCTAAAGGGTTTTGGTCTATTGGGCTACAACATGTGAAAAACATACATTTTGTAAAAATGTCGTGGTATTGTACAAAATATTTATATAGAAATTACCACTAGCATTTGCACAACTAACTATTGTAAATTCAGACGACGTGCAACTTTTACGAAACTACAACATTACTTGTGAATTAAGCAATTATAAATAGCTGATAGGTTATTAAAGCACAATTTTAGCGAACGAATTAATATAGATTTTTAATTATTACCCAAATTACTTTACAATTGTATTCTTTGCAATATTACAGTGATACTGAACTCAAGTTAGAATAAACATTCTCTGATTTTTAATTTGCCTAATATTTTAATATTTAACTAAATTTAAAATCTTTGAATATAAATTTTGTTTTCTAAAATTTTTATTATATGCAATATTTCATATTTCTTCAAAAACATATTTCTATTTTCATTACTAAAAGTTTTGACTAGAATTTATTATAATTATCCTCTCTCTATGCTTTACTTTTGATCTTCTCAACTTTCAAGTAGTTATTTCACTCCTAAAGCATACTTTTTGGCGCAGCTTACTTACTACTTAAATAAATACACAAATAAATATTATTATTAACTTTTAATACTTTTAAATAGAACATATAAAGGAAGAAAGAATGAAATATAACTACATAAAAACAAACTGATTTCAAAACTGCAATTTAATTTAATGCCATCCATCATTCATTTCTGCTTGCAGCCAACACCTGCACTTTCAACCATGTGTTGTTGTACCATAAATACAAAACTTTTACTGCAACAAATAAAACAAAAAGTAACTGTATATTATTATTACTAACACATTTAAACAATTCGCGTGATCCCTAACTGAAACAAATAATAAATAAAAACGCTAGAGTTTTAAAAAAGTAAATAACTTTTAATGCAGAGACATCGGCGTTTGTATGTTTGAGACAGTTTTATATACCTTATGTCTGCACACTTTTAACACTGAAGTTAAAGTTAATGTAGTAGTTGTGAAAGGAACTTAGCGCCAGTCTCACTCACACTAACATGAAGGTACTCATGCACGAACATGACACCTAAAATAGTTTAAAAAAAGTTATATTTTTTGAACTGAAAATGTTACCCATACAAGCACTGTGACCCTTTGATTTTCGGAAATATTTTTTTTTTTGCTTGAGTTTTATGGAAAAAGCAACAATTGTTTGTTTTGTGACTGGTAATAAAACTTTTTCATTTCAATTGTTTTGTGTATGTGTTAATGTGTATATGTTTATAGAAATATGGGTAACCCAGTCATTATAATTGTTGTTATGTTTTAGTAACCTTTATTTAAATCCACCTTAAAAAATAGAATAAAACTTGATAGAATTCCCAATGGCATGGCTAAATGTTATTATATTTCTCTGACATTTAATACCATCCCAGCAAGGCTTATTTTCAATTTGAGCATTGGCAAATAAAACTATCTCAAAAGTCAAACGTTTGAGAATAATAGCCTGCTCAATAAAAATGTTGTGTTTATATCAAATTTAATTTAAATTTAATTCTAAAATTCTCAATCATTAAAATATATTTCGTGTATTTTTTATCGTATACGTTTAGAGAATTATTTGTTATTCAAGCCTTTCTAAATATACAGCAGCCTTCTCAACAAAAAAAAAAAAAAATAGCGAATTCCCAGTTTGAGAAATGCCTTAATTTGCAAAATGATATCAATATAAGGGTTTCAAATGTAGATTACTCAATGAATATTCTCGAAATTAAATTCTTTAGATGTTAAGCGGGAAAGATAAAATTTGAATTTATTGAAAGCATTTAGTTGGAGTTGATATTATAGATTTAGAAAATCCTATACATTTTTTACAAAATCTGCAGAAAGAAATCAGGAAAATAACACTACAACATTGTAAGACAGCTTTGAGTTTTAAAAATTTCCTTAAAAATTATTGGACTGTGGTCTGTAGAGAATAACTCATAACAATATGGGATAACAATATTTTCTAATGCCAAACGTTTTGATAATTTGAGAATAATTGTGGTCTCAATGGAAAGTGGAGTTTAATACGAATTTAAAACCCTGGCCTTTAAGTTGGAGAATAAAATTGAAAAGAAATATTCTACAAAATATAATAAAAAAATAATATACTACAAAGGAATAATTTGAACGAGTTTTTCTTAAATTCAAAAAAATTAGTTTTGAGAATGATTGGAGAATAAATAGCTTTCCTTATAAGGGAAAATAATATTTATAAACCAACATTAAACTGCATTCAAATGTGATATACATACATCTGATTAAAGAGACCATCTGATTGAGGAAATAAGATTTGATATTAAATGAATATTAAATATTTTTTGTTAAGCGTTTAACTCAGAATTTGGATAGTTCGGGATCGAACTAGTTCATTGTGCATTCTCCAACAGTTATAATAATTAATTTTTTACCAACACAGTCAGCTAGTCCCACTAAACATCCACTAGATTATTTACTATTTTAATTATTGTTTTTTGTGGACGTAATTCATTAGAGCATTAAAATGGAAATTAAAGGAAAAATAAGATGACAAAAAACCAGCGCAGAAAACAAAAACTTTTGTATCAAGTTAATAATAAAATGTCAGTTTTTGTTTGTGTTTGATTTGTTACCTTTAAAACAATGAAAGAGCGAAAGACTGAATGAATGATTACTAAAAGCAACATCACAGCAGCATTGGGAGTATAACAAAGATGTCAATAATGAGTAGAATGCATCATGAATAATGCAATGAAAGTGTAACAAAACAATATAAAAAAAAACACACCAGCAAAGAAAAACGTCAACACAGCGAGTGCTGCTTTAAAATAATGATGGTAAAAGAGTACAGAAAACAAAAACATACTATATTAAATGAAAGAAGATAATGCCTGAAATATGAGAAGAAAATGTTTGTTTCCTTTTTTTTTTTTTTTGTTTTTGTGGTGGTCACTTACTGTAAATGAACACATTGTTAAATTTTTCAGAAAAGCATAATGAAGATTCGAAAAAAGACTGTGAAAGAAAATTTCAAATTAGAATATTACAAGGAAGGGAATATATATATGTATATTAGGGATGCCTATCCCGAAATCACGATCCCGAAAATCCCGGGATTTTGGAATGATTTCAAATGTTTTTAAGTGAAGATGTTTTGTATATGTGTAAAAAATAGCAAAAAAAAAAAAAAAAAAAAAAACAATTATACTTCACTGAATCTGTTACACAAATATTATTTTTCGGAATTTTTTAATCCCGAAGAATTGCAGGATTTTTAAAGTAAATCAATGTTTTTTTTTTGCATTTTTAATAAGAGAAAAGACAAAATAAACAGATTCCGTTCAAAAATTATTTAAAAATTCACCCACAAAAATTAAAATTTTACAAAAGTATGTTGAGGAAATGAAGGTGAAAGAATAAAAATTAATTTTGGAATACCCCACTCGAACGGAATTGAAATTGGAAATTCCATAAAATAGCTTTAATTGATTTTAAAGTTTAACAGATGACAGATGAAGAATATGTTTTACTTGAACAAATAATTGCCATTTTAAATCCGGTTAGCAGTGGAGGCGTTTGTCGCTTGTCAAAGTGATTGCAGATTAGCGATGAACTAGTAAAACCTTTCCTTCAAAGAAACCAGGAAAGAAAAAAGAAAAAACCCAAAATTAGAGAGTTAATTTGATAATGAGATAGAAATGTTTGTGAAAGTAATGATGTGGAAATTAAAAGCGAAATAACATATTATTTTTCTCTAACTAATTTTTAATGTTATGTTATGACGTTTTTAAATTACACTGGTTTACAGCCAAAAAATACCAAGAACGCCACTTATCTAGATAAGTTAATTGGGACCTCCTGAACACGAAAAACGCTGTAATTTTTTTTTTCTAAGTACCGTTTTTTAGATAACGGTACTTTTGTGTTTTTCGGTGTATGGTCCCATTCAAACCCTTGTGGAGCCCAACCGAAGAGCCCGATCTGATAAGAAATAGCTGAGTTATGGCACCTCAAAGTTCGAAATTTGCCTATTTTTTACGTTTTTTTCAAAATTTTTCTTTTTTATTTAATTTTTTTCTACGTTACAGTTAATATCTGGAATGTTTTATTTTTTATCCAAATAGTTTATTTAATTACCAACATTTTAAGCGTAATTTGAAAAAAATCGGATGAAAAATATAGTTTTTATTAAGGATTTTGTGGAACGACAATATTTTCATCTTCATTGCTTACACACTATATTCGGCGTAAATTCAAAAAATTTAAATTAAAATGGCGAGCGCCTTGAACTCTTACGTTTTTTTCGGATGGATCTTCGCGAATGAGGAACCAACAATAGTCCGCCATCATTTGTTCGTCCCACCAGCCTTTGTAACGTCTCTCGATTTCTTCCATTTCTTGGTGAAATCTTTCACCTTGTTCATCACTTTCGGAGCCCAAGTTGGTGGGGAAAATATCCAAATGACTGAATAAGAAGTGTAATTTAGGTGTCATATTTGAACCTAAAGGTTAAAAAGAATAAATTTTAAATCATAACGGCCGTTTTGATATACATGTTTTCACTCAACGCTTACCAATGACATTGAATTTTTGCAGTAATGTATCGATCTTCTCTGCGTAATCAGGACTTCTGTAGTTTCCCAAAAAGTTGTGAACGATGTCCTGGAATGCTTCCCATGCCTCCAAATGAGCTGGACCTTAACACTCATTAAATGCTTGGTCACCGTACCAATTAACTTATCTAGGCAAGTGGCGTTCTTGGTATTTTTCCAAATTAAAAATTTGTAAACCAGTGTTATAAATGATTTATAAAACTTTGTTTAAAAAATACAAAATTAGCTTTATTAATTTAAAAATTATAGCTTTTAAATATATAAAAATGAAATGGTTCATGTATATAATGGCATCGCGTGAGAACGGCTGGAGCGATTTCGCTGATTTTTTATTTGATTTGAAATTCTCAGGAGATGGTTTGTAAAGAAAAAAAAAATCAAAAAAGAACCTCCTAAAGTATGCTGTACAAATTTAGATATTTTATTTGCAAATAAATGAAAACAGGCAGGTTGTGAATACATCTTATTCTATATCTATAACGGCTGGAGCGATTTGGCTGATTTTTTTTATTCTATTCAAAATTTTCAGGAGATGGTTTGTAAAAAAAAAATTAAAAAATTCCTGGTAAAATATGGAAATTTTAGATTTTTAAGATATTGCCTCCTTTTCACTTCTCATTTTTCATAATAAGAGAAATTTTTTAAAAAACTTGAAGAACTGACACTAAAGCATCCTTTTCACTTCTCATTTTTTAAGTATGAGACAATTTTAGCAAAACTCACCTATGAAACCAAGTGATCTACAATTTAATTTTAAACGCGTCCAATTTCCAGTTCGCCTTGCATTCGCAATAACGATAAATAAATATCAAGGACAATCTTTAAAAGTGTGTAGGTTAAATCTAGAATCCCAATGTTTTTCCTACGGTCAATTGTATGTTTGTATTTGTTTGTATTCATTTTCTGCCCCAATAGAAGAACAAAAAACATTGTTTACCATCAAGCTTTAAAATGATTTTTTTTTTATTTTTTAATTAATAATTAATAATTGTTTCAATTGTTACATATAATAATAATCGAATTTTGAAGAAACTTTTTAAGCAATAAATTGATACAAATTTTTGTTATTTTTTCTTTTACTCGAATTTTTGTGTCTTAATTTTTAATTCTATATGATATACAAATCATTATTAAATACCGAGTGAAGCCGGGGCGGGGCGGCCAGCTAGTAGTTAATAAATATAAGTTACTTTTTATTATTAATAAACCAATTTGTTTTAATAAGAAACATTTTTAAAATCCCGAATCCCGGAATTTCATAATCCAGTCCCGTTTGGCATCCCTAATATATACATATATAATATGTATGTATGTATGTATATGTATTTATGAAAGGAAATAAAACTCAAACGTCACACCATATTTTTTACTTGTGGCTTTGAAATAAAAAGTAATGTTAATGTTAATAATAAATGGTAGTGCGCTTTGCACAACAAAAATGAAAGAAAAAGTGATTTTAATACATAGAAAATTACTAAGAAGGACTTCTTTTTTATAAATTTTGTTCAAAAGTTAACATAATTTTTACGGAATAACGCCATGGTATTCAGGAATATAGTTTTTTTATATATGTATATATAATTATATATGTAAAGTTATTATCTAATAGATAAAACCATAAACTACAAAAAAGTACTAAGAAAGAAAAGTCTGACATCCAGAAATAATTTTTTGAAGTTTGCCTTAATTAATTAAATAGTTTTTTTTATCAAACTGCGTTTAAACTATAGAAAACGTTGATAAATTAAAGGACTTATAGACAAGTTATTAAATATGCCATAATTAATGTTAATCATACGTCACAGTGGGTAATTTTTAGACAAGTTTGATAACATCGATTTTCTAATAACATTTAAATGAATTAAATTAGAAATTTCTGTTTTAAAATGTTTCATTTACATATTTATATACAAACGATTTTTACAATATAAAAGAAATGCATTAGAAAATTTTTTGTGTAATTTTGTTACTAGTAATTACGGTTACATTACGACACTTGTAACACCAAATACTAATTGTATATTTAATGATTCCTTTTTAAAGTCATGTCTTTTAAATCAACATTTAACAGTCAAATCAAATTAACGCATTTCACATAAATTTACCAACACAAAACTTTGGTTGCTGATTAAAAAACGCCTTTTTCCAGTTGCACCATTTTAATATTAATATTAATTTTAAACTTTTGTATACCCCGTTTTGATCATTGTCAACATCATTATGCTAGTTATTGTAGCCAAAACAATAAGCGTCATTTGCTTTTCATGCTCACAATATCCTTTTCTCCATTTTCTTTTCTTTTCAGCTTGTTGTTGTTCCCAACAAGCCAGCGTATAATGAATACGTTGTTCGTTTAGTGTTTTACAGCTTAAAATATTATAATTTGTGTGCATTCAGAAAATGCTGTGGTATTAGCTTCTGATTTTTTTCATTTACGCTTAAAAGTTTGCTCGAAAACCCCTTTCAAAACAAAGGGAAAAGAACGACCACCAAAGGCATATTATAGAATCTAATAGCAGAAGGAAAATAAAAAAAAATACTACGAATAGAAAATGACATAACAAGACTTCATAATTTTGATTGACAAATGTCTATCAGACTTTGTAAGGAAACAAGGGACTAGCAAATGGAAATAGAGAAGATTAGTAAGAAAAAAACTAAGTAAACTAAGCCCCTACAAAAAAAAAAAAAAAAAAAAAAAAAAAAAAAAACTGAAAATGACAAACATTTATAACAAATTCTCAAAAAGTCCTCGAAATAGTTAAAAAAGGAACGGGTCTTGCATAGATTTCTACAAGACACAACAACAATAGCAAAAATTGTCATTCATTAGAAAAATATTGTGTTATTCAAAATAATCGTGGCATATAATAAACTTCATCATCATCATCATTGTCGTCCTTGTTGTCATCATCACATTCAACAGTATGACATTAGCAGCAATTTGAGTAGTGTATGACATAATGATGGCGTTTCTATTAAGTGGGTAAAAAATGTCACTTAAGTTGAAATATTTTCTTTTTCTTGTTTATATTTTCTTTATTGTTTTTTTTTTCCTTTTTTTGTTTTTTGTATTTAGTGCTCCCTTTCTCTTGCTCTTGTATGACAAAGGACTTGGTAGGTTACAAAAACAGAATTCATAGCGGGTTTAAACAAAAAAAAGAAACGCAAAATGACGCAATGGTTTTTTTTATTATTTAAATAGGGTGTGTTGGCGGCATTCAAGGAAAGTATAATTTCTATATGTACTAAGAAACAAATAAACATGACTTGAACAAATTCTTAAGGGTACCTCAACAAGCATTTTTCTACAGCTGTAATAACGGGCTAACTTAAGACTAGCGAACGACGTGTGAGTTAAACTAAAGCTTAGCGTCTATCGTCTGATACTACAGACTCGTTTTGTACTTATACTATAGATTATTGTCTTATATTTAAGATTATCGTCTTAATATCAATATATTCCGCCAAACTTTTAGGATATTTACGTTGTTCGAACACCCTAAATGAACCACACATTTGTTTAAGTAGTCTAATTGAAACAGCGTAAAAAATATGTGTAACATAAACTTTAACTTTCTACAATAAAACCGTTGATATTTGAATGACAAAAAAGAAAATAATAACTATACAAGGAAATGAGAACAAAAAACAATTATTTACATGATTGTATTATTTTCCTTTTAAGGCGCAATAATGACACACTCATTGTATAAATATTGTCCTTAAATATTTATATTTTTTTTGCTCTCAAAAAGAATTTCTGTTAAAATTAACATTAAATCGAAAGTTTATAATGTTTGTTTACTTTATAACAGAATCGTTAAAGTGAGTAACGCCAAATACTGAAAATATGATCTCCTAAAAGTATGCAATCCTGTTTTGTTGATTATTCAGCCGTTTCTTTTTACGACAACGACTCTTTCGTAATAGATTAAAGATAAAATTAAATTTGTTTTTTTAATCTATTACGAAACAGTCGTTGTTGTCGTAAAAAGAAAACGACACTCATAATAAGGCTGATTATGTGATAATTTGTGAATGCTGTCATATAAAAAGGTGTGCTTTGGATTATGCGTTTTATTGTTTTGTTGTTGATTTATCATTAGCTTGCTATTTTTTGTTGGAATGTATTGAGCTCATTAAAACTGCTATGATTATAAGGAATAAGTAATTATAAATTTCGTAGATGTTGTAAAATACTACAACAATATTTAAGTGTTCGGTAGGTTTTCCAACCGGACAAATAACTCATTTTCAAAGAATGATAGGAAGATAAATTTTCCTCTTTTCGACGTATTTATACCAGCCATTATTTAGCGTTTAAATTAAATTTAAATGTTTTTCACTAACCGTATTTGAAAGAATTTATTGAGAAATTACCCAAATAAGATATATTTAATATTGCTCATACGTCATGGTTTGAAAATTACACACAAGCACACAAAACGCAATATAGTTGCCGGCGGCATTGTTCAAATTAATCGACACAGGTCTCTGGAAATAAACAATAAATTATTATAAATGTTTTTCATGTTTTCGTGCATTCTTTGCATATTTAGTGTATAATTTAGCTCGATTCTGCTGTTAGTAAGTTCTGAAATATTTTATTATTTATTATTATTGCTGTTTTTTACAATAAAATATGCTCTATTTCTTTATACTATGTAGATTATATCATCATTTATGTTTTTTTATTGATATTATTTTTATTATTTAATTTTATTTCAAAAATTACACATAAAAAACAGAAGTTGAATAATAATGAAAAATGTTGTCAAACTGACACAAACAAATGTTTGTACGACTTAGCATATGTAGCACCACATACAATTCAACATATCGTATAAACACAAAAATCGTATGCTAACTCTTATGTTGACATTTCATTTGCTGACATATGCTGACATCAAACAATTTGCTACTTTCAACATATCGTGTAAACGTCTAACATATGACATAGGAATTTGCTGCTAATTTTAATCATATGGCTGGCAGCATATTCAACATATCGTCTAAACTTCCCCCTGGCCCACCATGTCGAACGATAACGTTCGCTTGGATAGGACTTAAGACACAAACTTGATTGTGGAATAAACAAACTTGATTGAGTAAAAAATAGATACGATAAAAAGTTTGTGTCTTAAGTCTTATCTAAGTTCGACATCATGGGCCAGGCGGTTAATTTAATACCTAGTACGTCATTCCTTAAAGTTTTTTTTATGGGGAAAAATTTAGTAGTTTCCCTTAGAGCTTAATGTTTTTAGTTTTGATTTATAAATGATTTTGTTAAATATTTAACATAAAATACATGACGAAAACAATTTTTAAATATTCTTTATTAGTTTTATTTTTATGCAACAACAAGTACACAAAGTACTAACATGTACTCAATTGTGCTTCCCACTGTAAATTACCAAATACGCTTAAAAATTAAGCGATTAATAGAGAAATTAGCAAAATAAGACATAATTAGTCCCAATTTACACGAAGCAATTCTGTAAGCTTAACGGATTAACTTTTAGACATCGGGTGAGGGGAAGATAGGACGAATACACACTTGATTGCAAAGATTGTATCAATTTTTTCAATAAGAATTGCTTCGTGTAAACTGGAACTAATTATGACTTCTACGTAACAATATTTCAAAAGAATTTTTATAATTGTTAATGATAATATTAACAATATTTTTGTGTCATATTTGAGGTAAAGCAATTTATTGCAAATTAAAATATGTTTTTCAATTACATTGATTATATTTTCTTTATATATATACATATATATATATTCTTTATATATATTTATTTTCATTATAGTTATTGTGTATATTATAATTTTTAATTAATTTTGCTTTAATTTTTTTAATTATATTTTTCTTTTTCTTTTTAGGTAAGTTCCTAAGCCCAAATGGAATTTAAATACAGGTATTGTTCTTTAAATTTGCTATTTTGCTGAATAAGTACAAATAGTTTATTGATGTTTATTGTTATTAATCTATTTTTTAAGAATTTAATACGAAAGGATGCACCCTTATTAAAAGTATAGATTGTCTCATACAATTTGGAAAAACTTGCTATATTTTAAAACTATTGTGTCAATATCAACAGGTTGTCAAAGTACAGCTTTTCAACGTTTAAGAGAATGTCTGATTTTATATAGTTTCTGTTTGTCTGCTCCACAGATCTAATCCGGTTGTCCTTTTTTGGTTTTTAAATAGACTTTTATCTATATAATTTGATTTAATTAATAGTACGTTATCTAAATCTAAAATGCCTTGCTGTTTGTGTTTTATTTATTTATAAAGCAAATATATTGCATACATTTAGAAATTTAGCAAATTACATATAAACACATGCAATACATAGTTTTAGGCAATCGACACTTCAAACGGTTTACAAGTAAATTTCGAAATTATCAAATGAATTGAAACAGACTTTGGGTAAATAACTTTTACCAGAGACAACACTCAAGTCTTTTTTGTTGGTCTTTCTTGTTCTTCTTTCACACACAATCCAGCCAACCTCATTTTCACAAGTTTGTAAAACTGACCGTCTGTCTGACCGCACAACAAAAGACTTTGATTTAAATATTCTCCCACTTCTTCTGCTGTTGGCCAGGAACATAAATGGAACAACTTTCCTTTTGGAGTTTATTGTCTGTCATGCATACACTTGTATTCTCATGTTACACAGGAAGAAAGTTTTACTTTAACAATTTTTTAAATTGTTTGGTCATTTAGAGCAGAGTATTTTATCTTTTGGGAAGAAAACTTTTTTCATTTAACAAGAACATTGACTTTGGTGTCTGTGTCAGAGTATTTCTTAAATATGTAAACATGTGTATATTGTGTGTGTAAAATCGTTTGATATCATTACTAATGAATCAAATTTAAATTACCATAAAGATAATAAACTAAATAAGGACATTTTAAGGCAATCTATTTTACAGAGAAGTAGTAATTGTAAAGTTAATTTTTGTTAAATTACAAGATCCTGCTGCTGTAGTATCTAAAACTATGCTTGTATTTTTACTAATATGATTGATGTATTTTTTAAAATTTTATTAAATTTGTCACATTTTTGAAGTACTTATAACTTTAATTCTTATTTACTTTAATAAACATAATTGTTTGTTTTATTTATTAATTTGTATTTGACGAAGTCATTTAAAAATTAAAGGATTTATAGAGAAAATAGCAAAATAAGTCAGAATTAATATTAATCATACGTCACAGTGTTAGCTTTAAAAACAAATTACAAAAACTAGTTAAAAGCGGCTATTGCGACCTAAACTTGTGAGAGAAGATAAAATATATGCAATCTGGCACTATTTAAAGACCATTTACTCTGAATGAAAGTGAAATTTAATTTGCTAAACGTATATCTTTGCAATTCTTGTAACATTTGCGAATTCTTTGTATGGAAATTTGCATTTTTAAAAACTTTAAATATTTAATATTAGCATGAGGTTTGATTCCGATCAAGTGTGGTTTACCGATGGTTCCAAACATGCTAATAGTGACACTGGGGCTGGCAATATGGGCCCAATTTTCAAAGGGGTATCCCAATGGGTACATTCCCATCTATATTTCAGGCGGAAATTTACGCCATCCTTATATGCTCTAACGAATGTCTGAGACGTTAAGTTAGGTATAATAGGATTTTTATTATGTCTGATAGCCAAGCTGGTCTCAGAGCCTTATCTTCATATGAAATAAGGTCTAGGGTAGTTATGGACTGATGGACATCATTGAATGAACTCGGCACGTATAATGAAGGTCATGAAGGCCATGCTGATAATGAACGTACTGATTGCTTTGCCAATAGAGGTGCTCGACGCCCATTCAGAGGCCCGGAACCATTCTTTAAAATTCCACGTGGATACACTATGGAACGAATTAGTTCTTGGTTAGAATCGGAATTTTCCCGATTTTGGAACAACTTACCAGGGCTCAGACAGTCCAAAAGGTTTATCACTCTTTCCAAACGAAGATTTCAATTGTTGCTATCGCTCGGAAAGGGTGAATTGAGATTACTTACTGGATTATTCACAGGACACGGTGGCTTTAGGTATCACCAATTTAATTAAGGTAATGTTGCAAATGAACAGTGTAGGTTTTGTGAACTTGAAGCCGAAACCTCTGAACATATTCTTTGCTACTGCCCAATGCTGACAATACGCAGAACAAGATGGCTCGAAAGGGCCTTTATGACCCCACGGGATGTATTTGATCTCTCATCTAATAGAATAATTGGCTTTATACACAGCCTAAATCTGATGAAACTTCAAGGCTGCACAAAAGATCTCACTTAACAATAATAATAATGAGTTTTGATTTGTTACATTTTATTGAATGAAAGTATGCCGACAATAAAAGTTTACTTTATTAATCGTCTACTCATAATTTGTTAACACGTGTGAATAAAAGTTCAGTTGCTAGTTCACTATTTCTTAATGATTGAGAAGGTCTCAGATTTCCGTTTAAATTAAATTCAGCTAAATTTCAGTGGTCTGTGCTAGAGGAAAGAGATATATAGTTAGTTGTTCTTCCACAACAATTAGCTCAACTTAATACAGAAGTTTTGTAATTTCATAAATTAAAAACATTTACAAAAGCATGAAAATCCAAAAAATCGCGGTAGCCGAAAAATGTTTATTAATTCGCTCTCATTCCATAACTGATAAAGTACATTTTGAAAATTTTTTCTTGTAAATAGTTTTTCCCACTTTTTTAGATAAACCAAACAGAAAGGGTATTAGTGGTACCAGAAATAGTATTGGTAAGTGCTTGTATTTGTGTGTATGTGTGAAAATAACTAAATATCTGTGTGTGTATTTGTGGGTGAATATGTGTGGTTGATTTTAACACTTGTCTTTTTAAATGCTCTCTCTGGCTTTATTATCTTTTTCTTCCCTCGACATGTGTGTATAATTTGGTCTGTTTGTCTCTCCCTCTGTCTGTTGTATGTTTAGAAAAGTTTTGTTGAGATTTTTTTTTATCCAAACTACACTAAAGTTTGTTGGCTGATAGCAAAGAAAAAGAAGAAACAAAAAAAAAAAAAAAAAAAACACGGGACACAACAACTTTTGGCTTAGAAAAGTTTATACTTTTTTATGCTTGAAAGTGTTTTTTCCCAAACATATATGAAATGTATGTTTTTGCATAAGCTCAAGGAGAGGGAGTCCATAGTTTAGTTGTATTTAACATGTTAATGAAAAAATAGGTACTTTTTTGATGCAATGAAAAATTTTACTTATAATCATTATCAATTCGATACTGTTTACTGATTAATAGAGTCCGACCGAGTATTAGGTTTCGGTTTTGAATTAGACCAACAATTGGCTGAATACCAGTTCCTATTTTGAACGAGACCGAAATTTTTATAATGAAATTTTTCAGGTGATATTTAATTAATAGAATACAAAACGGTTAAAACTGTTCCTTTAAAAAAATTCGTCAGTTCAAAATGAAAAAAAAACTAGATTTATGATGTAATGTCGGTGCCTTAGCGCACCTTAAGATTATATTAACATGTTATACAATTAAATTTTTTGGAAATTATCTAATAATATATTTTAAAAGTTCGTTTTCGGACTGAAAACCCCGGTTTCTTACGGACTCTAATGGTTGAAGCTGATGAATTAGGAAATTACAATAACCTTGTGTTCCGTTGTAAAAAGGATTGGAAATTCTGCTTACTTTTCAAAAATGTTTAAATCATGCTTAAACTATTTTAAAATCTAACTAGTTGATTCTTTCAATCTGGGTTATCATTCCAGCCACAACATTTGCTATGTGTAACTATCTGTTAATTAAGTTTGAATATAAACTGTAATCGTTACACTACTCACTAATTTATCAATTTAGTACCAATAACATACCAATTTTTAAATATCACTTCTCATCCCTGAGTGTATGAGGTTGGATGTGTAAACGTGTGGTTAAAGCACATATTTAGTTTCGGTTGTTTCACTAGATTTTTTAACACATTTTTATAGTTTCAATTTACGATAAAATTTTTGTGGTTTCTAAAAATCTAAAATAAATATACATCGTATATAGTTAAATTCTTGTGAAATTTGGTCTTTAAAGATATTTAAATTTAGTTAAAATTAGTTATATTAAACAAATTTAAATATTTCCTTTAACATTTGAAAACCAAACAGTTTTACATGTCTACTAAATTACTTGTATATTTTCTTGCTACTTGTGACCTATTTAGCATTTTCTTCCTTCTTTGCTATCATTAATTGTTTTAAACTGATTAGAGTTTGTCGTGCATTTCTTCGACAGAACTGTTAAATTTTTTCTCCGCTCATTCGCAACTTTTTACTTTACAAAATACATTTACACTTCTAATTTCGCCCCTCGGAATTTGCTTCTTCATACGAGTGCGTTAGGGTGGCTCAATCAAATAAGTTGTTTTTAGTTATTTCCAACTAAAATAAAAGTTTAATTTATTCTACGAAATATGTATTTGTCCTGTGCTGGATCAAAGGATAGAAAGTTTTTTTCTTAAAGAAAAAAGATTGGCGCTTTCAATGCCGTACTCTTTAACATATAATTTACATCAGAATAACATAAAAAAGCCAGATACATCATTAAAAGCGTCTTTCAAAGAGCTTTCACATGATACCAACTTTGTATTTGTATAAAAAATCAGAAAATCCTTAAAAGGAAAATTTGTATTCTTTTACACAGCTTATCAAATACGTATGCCAGGATAACATTTTTGAGATATGGTCTCATCAAACAAACTCAACCGTCATATTAGTTGAGAACATCGACATCATATTTCTCCTCCATACGAATGGGACCACCCTCATGTGCTTACATACATACATACAAGGTGGCGCAAAAGTAATCCTCCTATCAGAAAATTCTATAAATTTTGCGAGGCCCCTAATGTCAGTTCTGTTTTGACATTTGTGTAGTAAACACATGGGAAATACACGTTAATAAACAATGTTACTGCTCCAGAACGCTGAATATTGCTGACTACTTATTTGACCAATAATCGGTCGGTGACAGCCAAAAAAAACATCGGAAGTTTACTTTTGCGCCACCTTGTACATACATGTATGTGTGAATGTATATGAAACTTGTGTTAATTTCAACAATCTAATGTTTAAAAAGCTTTTTGTTATAAAACTAATAAAAGCGCACAATTTAATAATAACAAAATGAAAATTCTCAAGAAAATAGAAAAGAAGTACAAAAGTAATAGAGGGGGAAAAAAATCGAAAGACTAAAAGGTCTTCTAATCAATTTCTAAATGTTGTAAATGAAATTTATGTATGAACATGAATGAGAAGACTACTTTGTAAGAGCTTTTCAATATCAACATATAAAATAACTTTCACGCTATATTGTGGCATTTGCGAGTAAGGTAAGAATTAATTGATTTTAATGGTATGGATATTCTATTACAAATAAATGCGTTTAAAACAAAAAAAGAAATTTAAATCTTCTCATGTTGATTTATACAAAAATTCAGATTCACTTTATAAAGCTAGTAGAGTCCGACCGAGTATTGGGTTTCGGATTAGGCCATGGTGTTTCCGTAATGGTCCTAAGAATTCAATTCCTATTATAAAGCTGTGTAAATGCACTTCGCATCGTAAAGAATGAGGTACAGATAAAACAACAATATTAAATCATTGTTCACATAAAATCTGGTTGCACAAATATTGTAGCAAAAATGCTATTACATACTAAATTGATGCACATTTATTAATATTTTAGAAAAGCTGAAAGAAGAACAACGTACCATTCCGCTTTAAATTTGTTTTGACAATAGTGGCGTTCTTACGTTTTTTTACTTCTACGACTTGATTTATTCGCCGCTATTCCAGCGCATCTTTTGAATAATATCATGGACATAATTTGGATTGAAACTTTACTGAAGAATGTTGTGTCTCTACGAAGAGACACAATTTGGATATTTAATTTCATGTTAGTTTTGAACACCGTCATCCATTCGTATCCATCTTGTGATACTTACACTGCTTTTATATTTTTTGCGCTGTCCTTCTCGAGGTGACCTGGGGGGTTACTCTCTATTGCGATGCGAAAGCAAATGCGATGCGATAAGCATACAAAATGTACGGTTATCGCATCGCATTTGCTTTCGCATCGCAATAGAGAGTAACCCCCCTGGAATATGCTGAACACATTATATTGAACACATGTATTATTTTCTTTGTAAGTTCGTTGTTTCTTTTGATTTAGTATATAGTAGATATGCCCCATCGGCACATGACTCGCCTTTTATCTGTTATCTTATTTTTAAATCATTTGTAGTTTTGTACGAGTAATGATAGCCCCTTAGCAATAATATAATACAGTAATTTTTAACAATATTGTGGTCACTGTAATTCTATATACATACATATATGGTTGCTATAATCATGTGAATCGTAACTATAACCTGTTATGGTTGTTACAAAGGACCATAATATTGTAAAAATTTTTAAACATGTTTAAATGGTTATATTCTCTCTCACTCTCTGATTGCAATTCTCTTACAGAACTAATCGCTAGTTCTTTAAGCCCTTATTGTAAAGTATAAAATATTTTCTTTAATTAAATTTCAAATCGTTGAAACACTTTCGTAATTCCTTGAATTGTATACCTATTCCCTTTAGTTGCGGTATTTGCATTTGGTATGTAGTATAAAGTTTTGCCTTTCAAAACTAACTATATAGAAAGTGTTTTCTCCTTTCGTTGATGTTTTTTTTCTCATTCCTTGCGTCATTTAAGTTGTAGGTTTTCCTTTCCTTTAACGTTCACTTTAATGGCGGATGTAATTGACTTCCGTATGATGGTATATTGTAATACCATCACAGCTGGCTAAATGTATCCATCCATAAGTTGGTTAGGAGTTTATTACCAGTTCTACACTCCCATAACGAAGGGTGTTAAATTGTTTAAAACGGTTGCCTGGACTGGGTGAGGAGAGCGGATGGATGTTTAAAGCTTAATTACATTTTGTTTACCTTTTCTATTAAGAGTAAATTGAAAAACATACTAAGTAGTAGTGTAATTTGCTAGCAAAATCAATATTGACAATACATATATATGTGTATGTATGCATATCCAACCCTCATTAAAGCCATATTGTATGAACAGGAAGTGAAAATTAGAGAAGGCTTAAAAAATATTACAATATTTTTAGCTAAAGTTTCTTGTTGTTAGGCCTTGTAATGAGCTCCTTAAAGTTGGCTTTATAAAATCATAAATTTTGTGTTTGTTGTTTTGCACTTTTCTTTATTTGTATTTTAAATTACATTTTATTGCTTGTTAAGTGACATTACCTTCAAATTTTCATTTTTGTACATCTTCTTTAGATTTAATATTTATGCTTTATTACATTTAATTGCATTACATGACTAATTAGCAAACATTTTTATGGTCATTGGTTTACAAGGGGGATGTTGTTGATGTTCGGATGGTTGACAACTAGACACACATTGGCATAATTGGCAAGAAATTGCAAACAATTTTACTTCTTGCTCAATAGTTTGCTAAAAGAAATTATGCGTATGGTCAGGAATATGAGTGCGAGTATTTGGGTTTTGATAGCAATAAACAAATATTTGTAATTTTTTGGCATTGGTTTATATTTTCATGTGTGTGATGATGTGATTTTTTATCTTTCTGCATTTATACAGGGTGTTTCTTATTAAAGGAAATAAAAATGATTTTAATATAAACTTCTATTTTAGGACTGCTATTTTTGGGTGATTAGTTTTTCATATCAATTCTATACGTATTAAGAAAATGTCCAAAAAATTTAAGCAGAATTAAAGAAACAAAAGCTATATTCGACTGAAGCGAATCTAATCACCAAAATATACATACACATATAAATAAATATAAAATTCTAAAAATTAATAAAATTTTATACAAAAAGGCACAATATGCTCGAAATATGCTGCAAAAACTGTTAAGGGCAATAAATAAAAATGTAAAGTAAATTATACAAAGGCATACCCTAACAAATCAATGCTGCTAAAGTGTTTAAAAGGTCTGAAACAATTACATGATTCCTATTTCTCTGGTAATAACCATGCAGTTTTGACCCCTCTAACGTAATCATTTTATAGTTGTATGTATGTATGTATGTATGTTGCCTGACTAATGACCCACATTTTTATCTCCTTCATTGATTTTGCTCAACATGTTAGAATTTTAAGTAAACACTACACAGACTGGTTTTGCTTTTGGAGATTTTTGGCTTTTTGACTTAATAATTGGCCTAAATTTTAAAATCCTTTTCTTAAACTACCCCAAAAGTTTTGGTGAATTTTCTCTTACGTATTCCTCTAATAATATAAAGTTAATTTACTACGTAGATTCTAAATAGATAGTCTTGTAGCTAGTCCAAAGTAGTCAATGTCGTGATATATTTGCACAAATTTATATATTCAGCCCGATCATGAATATAAAATTCCGCGGGAGTTTTTTCCCTTTTCTCATTTTTCCTATTCAAATTCAATGTTAAAAAAATAAGAAAGGAAAAAAACTCCCGCGGATTTTTTATTCATGATTGGGCTGATTATATACATATATAATCTGGTAACTGTCTGAGGAGATGACAACAAATCAAACAAAACGTGAATGAATTACAATATATACAGGAATAAAATATTTACCGATTTCGAGTGATTAATTTTAATTCGAAATCGTGTAACAGGCCATTAAACATAAATGAAGCATTAAATGAAATTAGTTTTTACTAGTATATAATTTGAACATTTTTTAATGATGTCCTAACGAAGTCTTTACATGCGTTTAAAAGCTAAATTTGTTTCAATATTTTTGAAGAAAATAATTTATTTTGAAGCAAAGGATATTGTTTATTTATTGTTCTTCCGCAAGTATTAAAAGCGGTTTTAATTGAAACATACAAAATCTTTTATTAATTTATGAATCAGCGACTAAGACTAGCTTTTGTCGTTAAATAAAGAAATACTTCAGTTTTCATTTCCAACAAAACGAACTTTTTAGCTTAATTCAAAGGCATACTATTAAATATATGTAATTTATTTATTGTTGAACTAATTCACAATTAAATCCTTTCAGAACTTGAGCAAGGCAATTTTTGTTAATTCAAATTTAATTCAAATTGAATGAGAATACTTTTTTTAAGGCCACTATTTATTTCCCAAAGTAAAATGTATATGTAAAAATATAAACTGGCTACACTCTAGATTATTTAGGGACATTAAAGTGACAATTGACTATTCGTTACATTATCAGAGATGTGTAAATGTATCAATTGTTCTTAAATCACCAAAAATATATATAGTATGTATATATGTAACTGAGTCAAGCTAATAACAATACATAAATAAATTCTAGCTAAAGGGCTTACATTTTCACTATCGCAACTGCAGGGTAGGAATTACTATTGTTATTGTGTGAATATCTGCATAACTGTATTTATGTATGTAAGTGTATTAAAAGTATTTAGAGAATTTTGTTTATTTTTGTGTTTAAAATATATGTTTTTGATTCATAGAGTGGAAACTTATAAATGAACAAACTCAATAGTTTTGCTGCCTCTTTGTTTTTTTGTGCTCCATTTTTTGTTGCAAGAGATAATTGTACAAAATGTTGGCGGTCCAAGCTAAGCTATACAGTTTTTTTTTTTATTATTTTTTGGCAAATGTTCGAACCATTTGATTATAATTCATATTTATGAATGTGGTTATGATGGGCCAATGAGCAAAAAAAAAAAAAAATACAAAAAATAGAACAAAAACGACTTTAGTATTTAGTTTAAATCAAAACTATTTAATATTGATTTCGGCATATTGTTTCGGTAAATTATAATGGTTAAATTTAATGGCTCATTGAATAATTTTTTAAACAAATGTTTAAATTTTCTGTTAGCCTAACAGTAGGCAGAGTTTTTTGTTTGTTGAATTATTTTAAATAATTGGTTTTGGTCTTAAAGTATGCAACATATTTTATTAGATTTTATTTAGTTACTACTAAAGTTTTAAATTTGTGTTAAATTCAATTGTTTAAACTATATGATTTTTAGTGTATCTTGAAAAAAAAGGAAATAAAGTAATAAATATTAACTAAATTAAAACTAAGTTTTGACAATTATTGTATATCCAATATAGATTGATTGACCAATACCACATTTATATGTTTGGAATGTCATTACCAAGGTTTTCATGTATCAATATATACATACAATTTTAAAAATATCCTTTTTTTATCAAACGTATTGTAAATAAGTTGTACATACTTGAATTAAAATAAAGTAAACTATACATAGACAAATTTATTCACTTTTTTTACCCTTTTTACACAATTAATGAATATAGTAAAATAAAAAATAATTTAAAAAATTCTCAAAAGTATGCAACACTATTGCATACCTATTTTATCAGTTTTTCTAAATATGCAAACGTTTTCCTTCATTAAAACTTAAATTTAACTAAATAAAGTCTACTTACAGCTGCAAACTTTATTTTTGACTGTTAATTATTTTCAACAATCTTTCAGTTTCATGCAAGAAAAAAAAAAAAAAACCAAAAAAGTTTTAAAAAACGAAGTGGATAGATGAAATAAATATGTATGGCAGGAATTATAAGAAGCATTGTTTTCTTGCCACTGTCATACTTTGAAGATGTTATTCTTGCTGATGCTATTGCTCTTTCTCTGCTCATTAATACTTAATAAGTTTCATAATTAAGTAAAAATTGCTTAAGAACTTGTTATGTTTTTCTGTTTTTTTTTTTTTCATACCCATATTTTGTTATTTACAAGATAAAAGTTCAAACTGACTCCTTAATATATGCTACAAAAATAAAGCAAACAAAGAAAAAAACAGCCAGCGAGACGTTGTGTAAACAATTATTGCTTGTGGGGATAAAATAAACAAAACAAAATACACAACATATTCTTGGTAATATTTAGTAGTATATTTGTTTAATTTGGTTGATGTTTTTAAAAGAAATCTTTTTGCCAGAGTTTTTTTACGTGTTCTCTCTCCTCCTTGGCTACATGTTGCAGGAACTTTTAACTTTCAGCAGTAAGTGCAAGGAGTAGTTGAGCGAGTGGTTAAAATAGCAAAATGATTATTTGCTTGAATGTCGTAAAAGTTTTACATTTTCCCAGATCTTAATTTTGTTATATTTTTGGCTTATGTTTTTAGAACAAATAATCAAAAATTGTTATTTATTTTCGCAATAAATAAATTATTTTACTTTTATTTGTTGGGTACTTTTTTGGAGTTAAATAAAAAATATAAAAAATGTATTGGTAAGTACAGACAAATAAAATGATTAAACTTAAGAACTTGTCGGCCGTCACCTCAGTTTTTGCCACCTAGATCAAAAAAAAAAATATAAAGCCTACTTTAGGTTGTTAATATTTTATCATACGAGTATATCACATCCTCTGTAAATACAATTTGTTAAACCACAATTAATAAAATATTTAATTTAATTTAATTTATTTATATTATACTTAATTATCAACATCATATCTAAGGCCAATAAAATCATAAAAAATTTACTTTAATTATGTGAAAAAGTTATGCTCTTTTTTTTTAATCATTAATGATGAATTGTTGTGAACCAAAAGATAATTGTATTTAACTTTTTTTGACACTTACATAAACAATACTTTATTATAAAACTATTATATAACAAAAACTCATTAAGTGTAAAATAAATAATAATAAATTTAAAATCATAACTAAGCAATTGAATACATTTTATTATTTGCATAATGTGAACACGGATAAAGGTTTTGGTATCATGGTACTTTATAAAATGCAATATTTTGAAATAAATTTTGTATAGTTCCATACAGTTGTTTAGTATACACAAGTTAATGAATTTTTTCAAATAAATAAAAGAGTCAGCAGGATTTTAATAACTCAAAGGTTCACAGGTTACGATTCGCAGTATTTTGTACAGTAAATAATGTCAAACAGATTAATGGACTTATAGACGACACATACATATCTATTTGGAAAATGTGCATAACGACCAGAATCGAGAAAGTTCCAACTTTTGAAAAACAAAGAAAATTTTTTGATGAAAATACCAACTGATACAATAAACTCAGAAATTTATGCTGAAAATAATGCCTGTTAACATCTTTAAGATATCAAAACATAAAATAGTATTTTGGTATAGTAGTATAGTAGTAAGGGATATTAGTGGATGCTATAGAAACAATAAAACCGATTTTGTTTCCAAAGAGAACACACCCCTCTTATTGGACAATATTAGTAATTATTGATTAAATGTTATTCATATTTTCTATTAGCACTCTTCCCGGTATATACCTTGATTTTATTGATAGTAGTATAGTATCCCTGCAAATAACGCGACTAGCCCATACATGCATGTAAAGGCTAGACCAAAGAGGAGTAGGAGTACTCCAAAGCTAGTCCAAATATACCCATCGGAGTAGTCCCAAAACTACTCCATGTTTCTACTCCATGGAGTACTCAAGAAGGTTAGTTTTAAACAACAACAACTCAATATGCAATCGTGTTAACACGAAATTGTTCCAGTACTTTACAATAGTATTCTTTAACTTTAACATGGTCCATGACTGCATTACATAGGACCATGTTGTAAGTAGTCCATTTCATCTAAAATGGATCACGTAGACCAATATTATTTGCAGGGATTGTTCATCTTGAAGTTTTCTAAAGTCTGATATGTCTGCCCGCTTTAATATACTTATACATAAATATTTGTAAGCAAAATGTTATAAAACTTCTTGGATCATATTTTGAAGTTCAAGGGTCACTTTTGCTGCCTAAGGTTTCTTCTGGTTTTCTACTTCATTTATAGGTTTGCATGAAAATAGTTTGAAATGAACTACACCATTTCCAATTGTATTTCAGAAGTTTCTAATTATATCTCAAAATATTGCAGAAACTTCCAATTTAATTTCAGAAGTTTCTAATGCTATTTCATAAACTTCCATTTGTATTTCTGAATTATACTATAAAATGTCTGGAATAAAAAATTAAATATTCTTATCAATCGTACAAGTACACACAGTTTAAATAAGATTGTTCACACATTACGGCTGCAGTTAAAGCACAAAAAGTACAATTTCATAATTTCATTAGTTCAATTTAAGGTTTAAATTTCGACAGGCTTATTAAATGCAACACTGGTATACAATGAGAAATGCAGCTGATAAAAGACACATATGTATGTATGTGTGAATGCGCAGTCAGTGTTAAAAGTTTATTATCATCGCATCATTCAATATTATATTAAAATAAGAACAAAACTACAACACGAACTGACAATAACAAACAATATCAACTCATTAATTTTTCAGTTAATTAAATGCTAATTAGTGCCAGTTAAAACTCATTTTTGTGCTCGTTAATTTATTTATGTTTCTTTGTTGTAGTTACTGTAATTAATATTGTAGTAGTTGTTGTTGCTGTTGCTATAAAATAATTTCGCGTTTTTGTTGTTGTTGTTTTTCTTGTACATTATTCAAATAGTGAAATTATGAATGCCTGTGTCTTTATTGAATTATTTAATAAATTAAGTATTTTGTTTAATACATTGTTTATCTCTCTCTCTATCTACAGTGGCTCACAGCTTATTTCGTGTGATCTATTTTCAAAAGAGAATACCTTCATATATTTGCAATTTATTGGAACTAAAAATAATTCACTTTTTTAAGAGAAATTTTATTCCTTTTAACAAAAACAAACAAATCATTTTATAGACCAGAAAACACAAAAACAAATTGCCGAAATAGTAAAGTTGAGTGCTTCTATAGTTCATTATATTTATTATACAAAGATATGTTCGAGAAAATAAAGTGGCTAATAAAGGTCGAAAAGCACCAAATAAAATATTTACAGAAGCTGACGAACGTTGTACGAGTATAATGCGTCAAATTAAGCAAGATCCGAGTTTATCTGCACAAGTGTTGATGAAAGAAGCAAAACAACTGCTTGGAAAGACATGTAATCCCGAAGCCATAAGACGAATACTGCGTCGCTATTATTTTCATGGAAGGACTGCACGCAATAAGCCGTAAATTAGTCAAAAAAAAAAAAAAATTTTAAAAGTAGATAGCAGTTCGATACAGACAATTAAATTTAATCTTCTTGGTTCCGATATTAAGACATCAGTTTGGAAAGTCAAATGCGGAACTACAACTCAAAAACTTACGGTGCACAGTGAAGCATGGTGTGTGGATACATGCCATCAGCTGGTGTCGAAAACTTAGTCTTTATCGATGACACTATGAACAAAAATATTTATTTAAACCTTTTGAAAGACAACTTATTACAAAGTGCCGAAAAGTTAGGTATTAGCGAAAATTTTCGGTTTTGACAAGACACAACTTCTGCAAACATGGCTAGTTTGGAATTGCCCTCATATCGTAATACACCATCCTAATCACCAGATCCTATTGTTATTGAGAAATTAGGGAGAATTATGAAGAATTCTTGAGAGAAACATTCAGCCCAATCATGAATAAAAATTCCGCAAAAGTTTTTTTCCTATTCCCATTTTTCCTATTCAAATTCAATGTTAAAAAAATAAAAAGGAAAAAAAAACTCCCGCGGAATTTTTATTCATGATTGGGCTGATTAGAAAACACAAAATAAGAAATCGCCAAGACTTAAGAATCGCACTGCAAATTAAATGGTCGAATATAAAGGTCGAATATACTCAAAAGCTGCTTAATTCAATGCAATCGCAACTAAAAACAGTTTTGAAAGAAAAGAGGTGTCCCGCATATTTATTATATTAAATATACGTGTACTTTTATGTACTCTTTCTGTGTTAATCATTAACCCCCTTATTCATAAACAAACGTTTATTAAGCAAATTTTTATATGCAAATCTGTCTTAATAAACATTTGTTAAATTTAATAATCGTTTATGAATAAGGGGGTAAATAACTAACTGTATTTTTAAATTTGTTACGTAAATAATAAGAAAATTATAAAATCAATCACTAAAAGTGAGGCAAACAAAATAAGCTGTGAGCCACTGTAACTCACTGCATCTGCTGCGCTTATCCAATCTGTCCTTTATGTATCAGTATGTGTGTTGTGGCTATTATTTATTAATAATGTTGGCATTAATAATATATGTTGATAAAAAACGATATGAGGGTGTGTTCAGTTGAACAACAACACCAACAAACACCTTTTTTGACTTTTAATATTTGCTATTCTGGGGTTTTAATTGATGTTGTTTTCTGAAGTGTATGTGAATTTGAATATGACATTTAATATTTATAATCCTAAAAGTATGTTGCTATTAATTTATGTCATTAACAACCCAGCAAGCCATATGAGTCCGAAAAGAGTCTTTTCTGACACCTTTTTCGGAGCGTTCATGTTCTTTATGAACCCAGAAAAAAAAACAATCATTATTGCTCCGAAAACCTTCAGAAAATAGGGTCATTACATTCAAAAATAGCCCGTCAGAAAAGCTCTCAGATAATGTCAGAAAAGAGTTTTTTATGAAGGTTGTTTGGGCTCTGAAAGAGCTCTTACATCATGTCAGAAAAGAGCCACATTTTTTTAAATTGTTTTTACTTAAACAAAAAAATGGAATTCGTTTACAAATAAACTAAGTTAGAAATGGAAAAAATTAAATAAATTGTATTTACAGTAAGTGCCATATTAGGAGTCTATGGAAAATCATAATGCTATAAAACGCCTTTAAAAAGTCATATTGATAAACTTTGCCACTCTTAGCTGACTGGTGTTTCTCAAGGTACATATAATGTTTTTCAAAGAAATCTCTCATGTTTTCATGAAATAATTTTGGTTAATAATATACCTATATACATACATAAATCTAAATAAAAACCAACAAACTAATTTTGTTTGACACTTGTCGAAAATATTCGAATATGTCGAGTTCAGTGCTTCCTTATTTCGAAGCTTTAAACTGTAGTAATACAATCAAGTTCTATTACAAAGGACTTTATACTAGTCATATGTACTTATGAAACTAGCAAATAAATTAACAGCCATAATTTTCAATTGACTTAACCATTTTCTAAGAAACAAAATATAAAGGAAAAATCACAATATCTAAATTTTACGTTTTCGCTTTTCATTATTCAATATCTGCTGTGAACATTTAAGTCATTTTCAGATATTTTTCTAGAAAAGTTTTTACGCAGCTACAGCAACATGCTAAAACGAAACATACACAATACACAATAGCCCAGCAAACATTTTAAAATCACATCATATCAGAGCGACTGATGGAACTAGATAAAAAAATACTGTATTAAAACTGTCGCATTAAGGTATCCAATTCGGTCACACAGTCTGATATACAAGGTCACAGATAGATAATTCTGAATGGATAATTCTGAATTGAAGATCATTCACTGAGGTGGTGAAGAGCGATTTCTTCATTTAGTAGCCTTCTTTTTGAAGTTAAATCCAATTGTGTCATCATTATCAACCTATTGTTGCAACATTTTATTTCCCATTCCGTCAAGAATTGAGCTAACAATTAGTCACAGTAGAGTAGAAACCATCATATCTTGTGGTCTTCCTCGTGTTTCTACTAGTCAAGTGATCTACCAATAGTCCTTGCAATCTTATTCAGAGCTGTGCTCCAATCAAATGCAACATAACCGAGTTTATATATTTATTTTATAAAGATAGGTCCTTTAGACACATATTTCTTTGAAAATTCTGATCAGGAGTAATCTAAACCTTAATTTTTAGAGAAATCTGTTAATTCATCATCTATTAGCTTCAAACCTAAATGTTTGCTGGGTGAACTTTCCAGCAGATAAATGACGTAATAACTATTCATTGTAATAAACATAAAACAACTCTACATTGGTGCTATAAACGGAATTTCTTTTATTTCCGCTGTGTTGGTCCTTTTACCCTATACTTCCTGTTCATTTTACTAGACGATCCATGTAGTTCCATATTCATTAAACACATTTAAGTTTGTTAAATAAAAACAGCAATAGAAAATAGTATATTAATTAATAGCAAATTATTTACAAATTCCCCAAAGTGTAACTGTCAACAGGACTTCTAGCAACAGTAACAAAGGTTTGCTCAAGGTCCCTTTAATATCAACAGCTACTGTAGTCTGGGTGGTGTATTAAAACCCAGCAGGGTGCTGGATAGAAATTCCAACACATTTGAATTACGTTATAGGAAATAAGTATACGCAACTAAAATAAAGACAAATTAATAAAAAAAAAAGGAACAACAACAACAACGAAATAAAACCTGTAAAGAAAAACAACAAAACATTTATTATATGAAGTTTTTTTTTTGGTTAGGATAGAGCTCGAGAGAAATAGCTAGTAAAGAGAAATAAGTTTGTTCTGTTATTCCTCCAAAAGGTGGGGTGTCAAGTAATTTAACATGACTACAATAATAAGATTTTATATGCTGACATCATATTAAATGAACTTAAGGTTAATAAATTTTAGTTTTACTATATATATTTTTTGGAAAACCTACTAAACACTTACTAACGTAATTAAGTAAAAAGGGAAAGAACTAACTCTTGGTAGCTGTTTTAATGGAAAGCCAAGAAGTAGGCATTACTTTTTCATATTAATCCCTTAATCCTAAAAATACAATGTTATTCATATAAGCAGGTGTTTTTTTGAATGACATCATTTTATTAACGAACATTTTCGGTTACGATTGCTAAAACAAAGAATAAATGTTTTTTTTTAGTTTAAAACTTATACGGTTATATGAACTAATTCAAACTGAGCCTCTTTACTAACTGGAGAAGTTCACATAATCAAGTGAATATTAAATAAGTAATTCACATGATTTTTATAACATTAAGTTTTTATCTTGAATAAAATCTTAAATTTTTAAGTCTTTGTTTATTGAACCAATGATATAACGTTGCCTTCACCAACGGCATTTCGCCTTTTCTCAATGTCTTTGTCTTAATTATGCCTTCACACTTTGCAGTCACTTCCAAAATCGGATTTTTATTTTTCTTAATAGCACAAATTGTTGACTTAACCACTTCATATCTATGTACAAGAGAAGTAACGCTTGCGCCTTTGTCCAAGCTTGCAAAAATTTCACTTCTTTTCAGATAACGTTAACACCTTGCGCTTCATCTTCGATGAACTACATATCGTTGGTCTCATGTAGAAAGGCCCTAACTCGCTATTTTTTCGAAATTCGTTTTTTTTGCGATTCCAATGCATTTAGCGCAAATACACCTCCTCACAAAAATTTAAGGCAATTTGATCAAAATTAGCGGTTATTCAAGTAATTTTCTAAAAAGCCCTAACTGATTTCTAAAAAAAAAATATTTTTTTTAAAGCCCTATCTCGCCAAATTATGTGTCGTTGCATCGATTTTGTTTGTAAATTATGCAATAAAGAATAAGCGAATATTTTTTTTATTGTGATACAATGTTGTAACGTTACTTTGAGCTTAATATTGCATAACATACTACAAAACAACAACAACCTCAAGATAAATCGCACTTGATCAACAATAGTGTATTAACTAAAAATTTTTGAAATCTCACTTTTTCAAAAAATCAACTAACAACGTCAATATCTACTGTAAAAATTTCAACTTATTCCAGTTGCTCCCTCATTTCAAACCACATTTTAGACAATTTTCGTGCTAGAGTATTGACTACTAAAAAATGGTATAAACCCAACAAATGGATTTTTTGGCAGTAACTGCTAAAATTTTAATGAGCAAATGTAAATACATTTTCAAATTGAATTTTCTTAGCATTATGTGTCCGAATTTTCAAATTCTCAAAATGTAACTACAAACAGTTTTATGCCTCTACTGAAACTTTAAAAATTTTGAGTTAATACACAATTGTTGATCAAGTGCGAAATGTTTTTTTCTTTTTTATTATAACGGATAAGCCCAAATATTTTAGAGAAAGAACAATATTATAGAGAAAGAACTGAAATAAAAATGTAATAAATGTTGCTGGAATTCATTTCTGCAAACAACTCCATCAGAAGAACAGTTTTCTTTTAATTGTGATCAGTAATTTTGCTTTATGTGTTTAGTTATTATCATTTTTAAATTAATAAGAAAATAAAATATAAAAAGTAAATAAAAATGGAAAATATAGATGAAAATTGTCAATCTGACGAGGAATATTCAAACAATAGTGATTTTGAGTGCTACCAAACCAAAAGCAAAGTAAATATAAATCAGAAAAATCGAATGAGGGGAGAGACATATGTAAACACTTCAAAGGGGTCTTCCTCACAAATTTCCGCAAGACGTCTAGGTTTGCCGTGTCACTCGAAGCACTGCGAAAAAAGTACTTTGAGATATTGCTCATTATTTAACGAGTGTATAAGAAAAGAAATTTTTACTGCGTTTTGGCAGATGACGTGGGAAAAAAAGCGCATATATGTTGTTAACCTCGTCAGCTTAGCAGAGCGCAAACGCATTTATTCTGAAAGTTCTAGGCGGACGCAGTCAATTGCATATTTTTTAAACAAAAATTCCAGCCGACTGCAAGTATGTCGTCGTATGTTCCTTTCGACATTAGGATTAAAGGAAAAGATGGTGCGAAATTGGATTAAAAAAAGTGAGAAACATGGCACACAGCCGAGTCCACAGAAAAGGAAAAGTTTGCGCATACAAAAGGAGCGATGTTCCACAAGGGGCCAATGCAATCACATAAGACGTGATTTTTTAGAAAATTGGTTAACAAGGTTACCAAAGGTAGAATCTCATTATTGCAGACGCGATTCAACAAAACTGTACTTTGAAACTGCTTTTTCTTCATACAAACAAATCTATGACTTTTACCTAAGTGAGTGTGAAACAAACGTGGAAAACAAAGATATGAAATTGTCTTATTCTGTAGTAGTCGAAACAATAAAAAAGTTAAACTACTCTATTTTCAAGCCTAAAAAAGATGAGTGTGATGTTTGTGTTTCATTCAGAAACAAAAATGTGTCAAAAATTTCGTACGAACAACATAGGGAAGAAATAGAAAAAATGCGGGAAGAAAAACGTTCAGATATAGAAAAGGCTAAAATGGAACTATGTGCGGTTTTTTGTATGGACATGCAAGCATTAAAATTAGTACCACAATTAAATGCCAATTCGGCATACTACAAAATGAAACTACAAATTCACAATTTCACAATTTACAATCTTCTAACACACCAATCGGACAATTTTGTATGGGATGAAACTGCAGGAAACCTTACTGCTTCGGTTTTCACAACATGTATTATAAAGCATTTAGGGGATTTTTTGGAAAGATCTCCAAATATTCACCACATAATTATTTATTCAGACGGCTGCTTTTATCAAAATCGCAACGTCACGTTATCTAATGGTATTCTCTACTTATGTGAAGAACGAAATGTAACTATTGAGCAAAAGTACTTAGTTGTTGGGCATACACAGATGGAGTGTGATGCAACCCATTCTCTTATCGAAAGAAAAACAAAAAACAAACAAATAAATTTGCCGTCGCAGTTTGTGCAAATTATTAAAGAAGCCAGGAAATATCCATCACGTCTAGAAGCACACCATTTGGATTACACATTTTTCTTAGATTTTGAAAAACTTCCGAAGCGATATTTATCAATTCGACCAGGTAATAATCGAAATTATTGTGCATTTTTTATCAATTTTTATTTGAATTTCAATTGGAAATTTAATTTTAGGAAAAAAGGCAGGTGATGATACCGTAAATATGTTGCGTGCTCTTGCATATGATCCTTCAGGGGTCATATATTTTAAAACAAATATTACGGACGAATATGAGCTTCTTCCACATAGAACGAAATCCTCTATAGAACGCATCATTCCAGTTCGGTTATATAAAGAAAAATTGGCAATTTCGAAGAAAAAATGGGAGCATTTACAAGATCTAAAGAAGTTGATTCCTATAGACTGTCAAAACTTTTATGATACTTTGCCATACAAATTATAAAGACTATTTTTATTTTCGAACTTAATATTTTTAAGCAATGATAAGACTTTCTGTTAATTTTAATAATGAATTTTCCATAATATAATTTGTTATGATCGCTACAGAAAAAAAGCCCTAAGTTACATTTATGCTCTGAAATGAGACTGGAAAAGCCCTATCTCAATTTAGTTTTTTATATATTTAAAAATAAAAAAAATGTTTTGAAACCCAAATTCGTCCTTCATTTTAATAATAACCTGCATTTAAAAAAATTTTAATTTTTGTCAATTACAGTTTTAAATGTGTTTTTACCTTCTCCTGTAAAGTTTCAAATATGCGAGTTAGGGCCTTTCTACATGAGACCATCGATATGTAACACACACTGGCCGATTTTTAATATGTAAGACAATCACTCAAGCCTCAACACTCAAAACATTAATAAAATCAATGGTTGCAGGCTCTTTTCTTATTTCGGGGAAGAACATTAAAAAAAATCAACGCTTGAAATAGAGCTTGGTGTAACTATAAAAGGTGAGTGCAAATTGGCAACAAATACAACACAATACAGAAACAACAGGCATTTTGTTTGTGTAAAATAATGTACTACTGTCAAAAACACTTGAAAAAGTATTACTTTTGACATAAGCAAATTGTAAACAAAGTCTGTCAGCTGTGCTACTGCACTCACCTTGTGTAGTTACACCATGTAATAGAGATAGACTGTGTACACTCTTTAGAAACTCATTTTAAATTTTGTTGTTTACTATTCTAGATGCTTACATAATTGAATATTCATATAACTGAGCGACTACTGTATTTCATTTTATAAAGCGTTGGTTTGAACACAATTTTATAATTATTTAAAGTTTTGATTTATTTATAAAGTTTTAATGCCGTTATTTTATTAAGCCTTAATGTAGGCTACATATTTCCAACGCTCCTTTGAAAAGTTAATTTTTATTAAATATTTTGCTGATGAGTTTTTAATAAAAGTAAAAAAAGTTTGTTTCCTTTTTTGATAAAATTCTTATTAATTTAAAAAGTATTGCCAGTTTTTATGGAATAATTTTATTATATGTTCCTTAAAATAGGCTACATATGTATAGGGTGTTTTTTTGAGAGGTATAGAACTTCGAATTGAAATAGAACACAAGAAAATCGTTTTAATTACCATCAATTTGGCTTTATTGGAAGGATAATTTTATGCCATTAATGTTTAAATATGATTTCAGGCATGTGGCCGCCGCGGCTGGCTCGAATAAAACCAATTCTACAGGTCCAATTTTGAACCACTTTTTCGAGCATATGGGGCCGTATGTCGGCAATAACGCCACGAATGTTGGCTTCCAATTCCCCTAACGTTTCTGGTTTGTTGGCGTAGACGAGCGACTTCACATATCCCCAAAGAAAATAATCCAATGGTGTCAAATCACACGATCTTGGTGGCCAATTGACAGGTCCATTCTGCGAAATTATGCGCTCATCGAATGTTTCCTTCAATATATCGATTGTGGCGTGCGCTGTGTGGCATGTAGCGCCGTCTTGTTGGAACCACAACTCATCCACATTCATGCCATCCAATTCGGGAACAAAATAGTCGGTTATCATGGCTCTATACCGGTCTCCATTAATTCGGGTCCTCTTCAACACTTTGCTCTACAGCGGCAATTGTTTCTTCGGTGCGCACTGTTCGACATCTCTGCGGATGCGTATTATCACATAGAGTAAACGTAGTGCGAAAACGATCCATGGTTAACCGAATTAATTGCTCTGATGGACGATTATGTCGACCATAAAATGGACGGAGCTTGCGGTAAACTTCGCAAACTGAACCGTTATTTTCGAAATAAATTTGCACGATTTGCAAGCGTTGTTCTTTTGTCAACCTGTTCATGATGAAATGGCAAACCAAACTGAACATAAATGACATTAAAGTTGCCAGATTTGACCACAAAATACCAGTTTTATCTCTTTTCGAAAAACAAACCTGTAAAAAAAACACCCTATATTTCCATTGGTCTTTTTCTCTGTCATTATTTAAACTCTTCCATTTAATTTTATCGTATCCAGAAAATGCCATTTTATTTTACAACAAATTTAATAAATAAAATGTGTGAATAAAAACAATTCTTGAAAACTTCAAAGTTCAACTTGAAAACGAAATAACATTAAAAGTTTTCCTTCTTTATTTGTGAGCTATCCGAAGCATGTAGGGTTTGAATATTTGATGTTGTAAAACTTATGAAATGCATTTAAAGCAAAAAATCTTGATGAATAACTAGAAATTTTTATTTACTAAAACAATTCTTAGAAAAAAATAACAATGTTGTTTCGTGTTATGCAAGGTTAGGTTTTGGTAGTAACGCAACAAAAATGTCTGCTCAAAATTCATTAAAAAAAAAGGAAATGCTACTTTACCAACCAAAACTATAAAACTTTTGTTAAATTACTTTTCATTATAAATAAAAACAAAATGTATACATAAAATGCCAAAAAAGAAAGAGAAAGTCAAAATTAAATCAAAAACTACATCATTGTAATACTTTTTTCTACCATAAATTCATAGCATACTTTTAGTTGCAAACAAATATACACCAATTTTATTTATATTCTTCAGCCTTAATTACTCAAAAATTAATACTGCCAGATTTTATAGTGCAACGTCGTTTCTTTTAAAGCAAAAATTATCATATTTGAAAAAATAATTTTTGATTATTCGAATATTTTCACTTAAATATTGATTAAGCTTCAAACAATGCAAACTTTAAAATTTTTAATAAAAATTAAAACTTTATTTAAAATATACCTAAAACTGTACAATTTTAAATATGCACTTCTTTTTCAAAAATTCCATACATTTTCTCTTCAAATCATGTGGCATTCCTGTCAACATTGCAAAATGCTTGCTTGCTGGCATTGTTTTTATCTCGAAATCTAATTTATTTGCCAAATGCAAGAAAATTAAAAAAAAAAAACTATAAAACTTTTTGCTGTTTCCAGCATTTACAAGAAAGAGAGTAATGTCTACAAGTAGAAAAAATGTGAAATGTTTTAACTACTGCTGGAAAATAAACAGAAATTTTAAATTTAAAACAATCATACAGAATAATAAAACTAAATAATAATAAAATTATTATTTATGAGATTTTATGGCTGCATTTGTGTGTGTGCCATAACTTTAGAAAAGTTATGGAGCACACAGACAGAATTTAACGCCGTCATCATTATCGTGCAAATTATCTTAAATCAACATGTTGCTTGGTTGTCTTTAGTACACTATCGCAGGGTTCTTGAAGATTTTTCACACTCATTCTCCATGTTGTACTTACACAGTTGTTGTGTTGTGGGAGAGACCCGAATTTTCAAAGATTATTAACATAATCGAGTTTTCCACAAGTGGCGCATTTTTACAATTACCTATCTGCATATGTATAATCGGGCATTCGAAAAATAAATTATAACAGAGGATTCGAATATTCTGGTATTAAATTAATCGAGTGTCTTAAGAATCTAGTTCTGGCTGTTTTTAAAACTAGATTGTTAATAAAAATGTAATTAAAACCCTTTAGTTTAACATTTCACCTTAAAACACCATTTAAATCGACATTCCAACCCCACAAAAGAAGATCATTTTGAAAACATGTTTGCACAAAAAAAAAAAACTACCACAAATTTTATTATCTCAACTCTACGATTTCAAAACAAAACTTTTTCAAAAAGTATTTGTATGAGCAAATGCATGTAAAATTTTTTAGTAAAAGTCTTTTGTGCAAATAAACACATACATTTATAAAATCATAAAATATGTGTATGTGTTGTAAAAGTAAACACCGACATACACTCATGCATACGTCTGACTACTTAATATTAATTCAAACTCCCCAGAGGAACAGAGCTGAGCTGAAACAACAGCAGTAGAAAGCAGCAGAATATCAAAGTTAAATTAAATTGTTTTTAAATTAAAAACTTTATCGTTCTACTGTTTCCTCTGCTGCAGTTTGAAATAGTATATAGAAAAGCACACAATATTGGCAGAAACAAAACGATACGAAAATAAAAACTGCGGGAGACGAGACACTAGAACAGAGAAACATACAAACCAGGGATGCGAAATAAAAATGGTACCATACAAAATTTACACTGGTAAATTGGTTAATGTTTTAATTACACCAAATAGGTAATTTTCAAATGGATATTCAGGATAGCAACTACCGCGTTGGACAAATTTATAATAAGAAATACTTAATAACAAATAACTTTATTAATTTCTACTGTCAAACCTCTGATGATCTTATGGTGATTCTATATGAGATACAGATAAGCTTTCCATTAATATCTTTAACAACCATAAGTTAATGACCTAAATTTTATAAAGAATTTTAATATGTTCGGAACAAATAATAAGAACGCTTATTTTTTCTCTCCCGCGGAATTTTTATTCATGATTGGGCTATATGTTATTTATACCCTACACCACCATAGTGTAGAGGGTATATTGGATTTGTGCTGATGTTTGTAGCGCCCAGAAATATTAGTCCAACACCCACCTTAAAGTATGCGGATCGGCTCAGAATCATTTTCTGAGTCGATTTAACGATGTCCGTCCGTCCGTCTGGCTGGCTGTCCATGTAAAGCTTGTGCGCAGAGTACAGGTCGCAATTTTGAAGATATTTCGATAAAATTTGGTACGTGATATTTTTTCGGCCCAAGGAGGGATGAGATTGAAACTAGTGTAAATCGGTCCATTATTTCACCTGGGGCCTATACAAATGTACTCCCAAATGCAGCCCCGCCCACTCGAAAATAGGCGTGACCGAGAAAAATTTTTTTTTTATTTCAATTTAAATTTTAAACTCTATTAGTGATAAAATTTTGGAAATGATTTGAAAATGTCACTAAAACCGATTTAAGCCAGATTTTTTCAGTTCTTTCACCAGCTTTTCAAATTGATTTGTGTTTGTAATTTGAATTGTTTTTCCATATTTTTTAATTATAAATTTTCTTATTTTTACTATTTCAATTTTTTTCAAATTCTTTTTTGTACACAAAACAATACAACACTGCACAACACAACACGATACTAAAAAGACCGTTGACAAAATTAAAGGCAACATCGACGTCAATTCAAGTTACAGAATACCAAACAATCAGCCTTATTATGAGTGTCGTTTTACGACAACGACTGTTTCGTAATAGATTAAAGAAACAAATTTAATTTTATTTTTAATCTATTATGAAAGAGTCGTTGTCGTAAAAAGAAAACGACACTCATAATAAGGCTGAATGTCAACAGACATCGATAAATGGCAATATTGACAACGAGAATACGGATTTGCAACAAACGATGTCGTCTTGTGTCGGCGACGCCAAACAGAATAAAGGTGATTATTGGAAATTAGCATATGATTCCAAAAATAAAGTCCTTCATAGTTATGAAAGTTGATTTAGTTATGTACATACATATGCATGTGTAAAACATGCTTCCATTAAAAATATAAAATTCAGACTAATTCCATTAACGTAGAATGATTATCATCATCTTAAGCAGTTTCCTTTTAGTAAAGTAAAAAAGTAGAGTCCGACCAAGTATTTGGTTTTGGTTTCAGATAAGGCCAAAAATCGGCCTAATACCAATATTCGGTAATCGATATTCTTCTTATTATTATTACAAACTTGAACTTGAAGGGACTGGGCAAAATGGTTCGTTTTAAACGATGTTCGAAAAAACCATTTATATACATGAGTCTATTTATTAAAACATTAAAATATTTTAATACAAAAAATTAGTTTTTACAAAAAATCAGTCATATTAGTTTGCTTATGACCAATCATTGACCACATCCACATTGACTTCAGTCGCCTCTCCAACTATTTTTCCGCTACTGATGTTGTGGCGTCTTTTAAATCGAACAATTCAACTTTCGCTGCACTTAAATTCGGAGTAGTTAAGCTTTTCTCCAAATTCTTGTGCTATCGCCTGTAAAACGGCATTTGTTATAGTCAAATTACTGTCTCTTTTCTGAGTAAACCATTTTAATATGCAATGGTCGAGTTCTATGAAACAAGGGATTTTAACCTTTTTTATGTTTGAGGAGTTTTGTTCAAAATTAGTTAGGACCAAGTCCTTATTTTTCCAAATTGTAGCAATTGTTGACTAGCTGAGGCCCAATTCTTGCTTTTGTTTTACACCTTGTTGTAAGCGTTTTATTATTTCATATGTATTTCTCTTTTAAAGAAAAACATTTGTTTTTAATTTGCTACTACGTCCAACTTGTAACTTTGCAATTTTCAACTGCATTTTGCACATCGTCTTCACAGAAACAAAAATTAAACTTAGGGAAATTCCCTGAATCGAGAACATAGGAGAAAACACAGCGTGTGAGTGGTGCCAGTGCAAAAATATAATTTTTTGTTCATAGCACCACATTTTGGTTCGTTTTAACCGAAAAATAAACAAGTTTTACGTGCAAATAAAGTTAATTGTAACCGAAAGTTCGCTTTAAACGGATTTGTAATAAGCGAAAAAAATTGCATGGTTTATTAGAAATAAAACGCGTACTTTTGAAATTGGTTCATTTTAGGCGAAAGTTCGTATTAAACGGGTTCGTTATAAACGAAAATTACTGTATGTTATTGTAGTCTCCTTTATGTCAGATTCTGTTTTTTTTTTTCTTTTGAAACTACGAAACACCGGAGATGGGATAACAACTTTTTACATTGTGCCTTGCGAGTTTTATTAATCGTTAAAATTTTCTGTTTTTTTTTTAATGAAAAATTGTTGAACTTTTAATATTTATTTTTACAGAAATTTTATTTGGCTTGAGTTAATTTTAATTAATAACTCAAAGAATACCATTGTAAAGTAATATTTTTAGACATTGGCACATTTTTTTTTGAAATCAAAAGTACATTTTAAAAATTTCGGCTTGTTATGGATTAGGCCGAATATAAATATTGCAGTTCGGTTTCGTCTTGCAAAACAAACGATTTCGGTTGGACTCTATAAAAAAGTCATAAAACAAAGATAAGCTAAAATTTATAAATTTTAGAAACTTTGTGATTTGTCAAGGAACCTTAGCTTAATTGTTCTGTTTATCAAACAAATGGATTCAATTGGCAATATTTGTTTTAACAAATTTGCTGCAATTTCGTTTAAAATAATTGACAATTATTTCCCTAAGTGTACAAAAAAAAAACACAAATTTGTTGTGACAATTCATTAAACCAAACTTTAATAAAATATTTAAATCACAACATTACAACTAACTTATTAATTTGTTTTATACACAGTTTCTTTGACTTGATTTAATGTACAACGATTAGCTACTTAATTAAACTTTAAACGCAGTTGTTTGTAATTAAAAAAGAAAAAAAGCAACAGAGCCAGTATTAAAATTAAACATACATACATACATTTTTAAGAGATTGTATAAATCATTAAACATTTTATGCTTGTTTGTATTTAATATTTTTTTTTTTACATTTGTAACAAATACATTGTTGACCTGACCCAAACGCAAACAAGGCGGTAAAATGTCTGTTGTAACATGGAAAAATTACCTCTTGTTTGTGCCAACCCAAATCGTGTAAAATGTAAAGTTGAATTGTTGCTGTTTGAAACACTTTTACAATGCTTGCTTTTTTATACTTCGAGTAGTGTTTTCAGTTTTTTGTTGTTTAAATATTACAAGGAATAATATTAAATGCAGTCATTAAATACTTTTGGAGCAGAAAAAATATAAATTCAAATGTTTAAATGTCTGTAGTTTAATGTGTATGTACTTAAATTTTGTTAAACATTTCATTATAATCGGGCAAGTTTTTGTACGTCTTATGATAACAAGTAGATAGAATGACGTTAATTTCCAATCTTGTAAAATTTCACTTTTTAATTTTTCACCTAAAACATTTTTTGTATTTTAACCGGTTTTTCAATTTAGTTATTGTACGTACTATTTGTCTGTATAGTAATTATAGCATAAACAATAATTCATTTAAATATTAATTTATATTAATATCACATTCGTTACTACTTTATGTAGGTATAGACTACATTTAAATAATTTTCTTTCGGAAATCCTGCATTTTTGTACGTATTAATAAATTGTGAACGTGTTTATATTGCAGAATTGTGTTATTTTATTATTCTTATTTCCATTACTTTTCATTATTTACATTGACCCCAATTACAATTTTTGTATTTTATATATTTTTTTGTTTTGTTTAGTTTAGTTTAATTTAATTAAATTATTATTTATTTTTACTTTATTGCAAAATAATCCAAATATTTATTTATTTATCATCTCTGTTACTGCTTCACTAATATTTTGCAATTTTTTCTCTGTATATTTTCAGGTAAGCGAGCTGGGCATTTTAATGTTAAATAAAAAAAGTGTAAAGAAAACAATAAAAACTAGTTCAAAATGGGGTAAGTTTAAACAGCTAATGAGAGTGTATGGACATTAGACTGTACCAAATAAATTTACTAAAAAATTAAGTCTGTAAGGCTCTCAAATTAACTGGTTTTTTTTTTATTATTGCTTAGAATTTGACAACTTTTCACTGGATAAAGTTCCTAGAATATGACAAATTTTTTCTAGAAACTGTTGCATAGTATTGGAGAACTTTTCTCTTTTCTGAAAATGTTTCTCAGCATCTAACATTTTTTCTTTAGAAAAGGTTGTTCAGAATCCGAAAACTTTTCTCCAGAAAATGTTGATCATGTGGGTTATTGTGTATTTCATTTCGAAAGCAAACGTTTTCGAAATACAATGTAAAAAGTATACAAGTTCAAACGATTTTTTTTTTTCAAAACGAGTTACAAAATAATCCCCCAGAATTAATGAACCATTCGCAAAAAAAGTTGCACCTTTTGCTTTAAAAACAATGCTCTGTCTCTGGCAACTTCTTACTAAAAAACATTTGCTAGAACTCATTTAACTTTTCTAGAAAATGCTTAGAATCTGAAATAGTTCTTCGATTAACAGATGTTTATTCTATAATAATATGTCAATATAAATCCATTTTTATTAAATGCACTTTAAATTAACACTTTAGCTATAAACAATTCCCAGTCAAGAATTAATAATTTTTTGTTTATATGGTTTTTGCAACAACATGCCGCTTAGTTATACCTGGGATCTACATCTTTGACAAAATAAATCAATTCTAATTAACGCTCCAAGTGCATTACTGGCTCTTGCAGCGAAGCACACACCTTTGAAAATATTGCCCATAGCTTCGAAAATTTTGTCTAGTCTCTTCTCATTCTTCTAATGCCCACCTTTTTGCCACTTTTATCAGTTTATGTCTGCAGTGAGATGTATCGTGCTTACTGTCTTGTATAAATTTAATACGAAAATACAAACTCATTTAAGTGGTTTATCATCAAGCATTAGAATTTTGTAATAAAAGCAAATGAGGTGGTAGAGATTGCAACATCAACATCAATATCAAATAAAACACCAGCCAAAATGCCAGGATGATACATAGGCCTGCCAAACGACCGACATACCAACCAACCTAACATCCAACAAAATATCCGTCCATCTTTTATACATTGACATAAATTCAATATCAAAATGCATTTAATTGTATGAACGGATACATGCCCTCTCACTAATTAAAAACATTTTATTGGCAGTCTTGTCGAGAATTAAACAAGATTTTTTTTTCAAACATTTTCACTAGTATCAAAAGTTGTCCTTCCCATCTCCTCCCTCAATTTCTTTTTTTAAATGCTAGATTATCATGCTAAAAGATTTCACCTTGTACACACTGTTCATACGTAATTGCTGTCACATCTGTAGAGCCTGTGAATACATTTCCATTCGAAAGGGGGTTGAAGGTGTAGCCATCTCTTATCAGTCAGCCATCATCTTGTGACTGCACAATACTGTTAGTTGTTGTGGCAGAGAAATGTTTAATTAACAAAATATTTTCTTGGTCTGTGTCATAATACGTTTTTCTTATAATTTGATGTCATCAAAGTGGAATCTATCGTCAGATATTTAGTGGTGGCACAACTGTTTTGCTAGTGCCAAAAAATCGATATTGCATTGCAAATATATAATTTGCTTACTTACTTAAGGTACGGTCACACATGGCCAAGATTTGACGAAAATGGCGTAACCACTAAATATAATTTGTTTTAATTCTTGTGTTTATTCGTAAAATTTTTTTTTACTAAAGTCAAATCACAATTGAAGTTTAGTTTTATTTTATTTTATTTGAGTTAATCAGGGGTGTAATAACCAATATTGTCAGAATTGGTTTTAAAACCGAGAAGAAAAAATGCTTTGGTGTCATAGGGCACTGCTACACGTTCAATAAATATCGTGATACTAGAAATATCTTCATATATACTGAACGTGTAGCAGTGCCATATAAGAGGAAAGCATTTTTTCTTGTCGGTTTTAAAACCAATTCTGACAATATTGGTTTCTATGACACCCCTGAATAAGATAAAACATCATCAAAAAAAATGTGTGCTAAAAATGGTGGTTACGCTTTTTTTGTAGTAAATATTTGCCATACATGTGATTTTAAAGAAATTTTAAAAAAATTAGAAGACCAAAAAACATAATTTTTAAAAAGCACAAACAAAAGCAATGAAAAGCGTATATTACTCTCCTTTTCTTTGTTAAAAAAAAATTACTCAGTTTTTGAGAACTTTTTCCTCTGAAAACTTTTCTCGAGAAACATATTTTTTCTAATATTTTGTTGCTCAGAATCTGGCAAATTTTCTAAAATCATTACTAACAAATTTTCTTTAAAAAAAATGAAACATGATCACTTTTCATAAGAAAGAGTTACTTGCTCAACTTGTCTTTTAACTTTAACTTTTCTTTCTCCGAATTTACACAAAGCAATTTTTATTGAAAAAATTTCTACAATTTTGTCCTTGAAATTTCTTGAGTGTTCACACAACAGAATTCTTATTCATTAAATCGCTCGTATTTTTATTTATAAATTGCTTAGAAAATGTACATGTTTTTTCTTTAGAAAAGTTGTTTAGAATCTGACAATCTTTTCTTTAGTCCAAATTTACACAAAACAACTTTTATTGAAAAGATTGATAAAATTTTTTTCTTAAAATGTCTTCGGTGTTCGCACAGCACAATTTTATTGCTTAAATCGCTCGTATTTTGATTTGAGGTAGACACACATTAGTATACACATATTAAATACAAATGAGAGAAAAGCAAGAATTGCTAGTACAATCAAGTGTGTACTTGTTTTGTCTTCCCCTCACCCCGATGTCTAAAAGGTAATCAGCTTAGCTTAAATAATTGCTTCGTGAAAATTGGGACTTTATAGTCCCAATTTACATAACAGAATGTTGTGCGTTTCTTTCTTGCTCAGATTTTGATTACTTTTCTTTAAAATCAAAATAAATTTTGCTTAAATTTTCATTTATGAAACATGGTAAACATTTGCTGATGAAGGGTTTAATAATTTGATTAAAATTTGAAAATAAATTTTTTCAATTTCAAACAACATAGTACTCGTATGTATGTACACACATACATACAACCGAAAGACCAAAATGTTTTTGTTGAACTTTAATTAAAATCCATAATTCATGTTTATATTGTACATACGGATTGTGAAATTTTGTGTTTAACAAATCAAATTATTATAATAACAATTTTAACACTTGCTTTTCTAAAAACAACACAATTCTACTGGACACCACAGATACAAACAGAAATGAATGGAATAAAACAAACAACAAATAAATTTAAATTTCATGATAAACAGATGATGAAGATATTTTATGTTTGTTTAGTCAGAACTGCAATATTGGCAACTGTGACGGAAACAGCAGGTGTAGAGATGGAGATGGATGTAGTTTTAGACAGATAAGTTAATTGAAGGATATTGTTACAATTGTGGTCAAGTCAGGTCAGTCCATTGAGTTGAGTGAGTTAGTTCTGCTATGGCTATCAACAAACATTATTAAATACAAAATTATGGTAGTTTATGGGAAAAAACATTTATTAAATTTTATAAATAAAGTAGAGCTTGAATAGATGCTATAAGCTGTATAAGTTGATAATTAAGTGGGAAGACAAATATAATATTGATAATTACTGTTCGCTAGTTATCTTATATGGGGTTTTGTGTGAAAAAGTGAACATTTTTAAAGGCTCTTTATGATTGACTTACTCTTCTCTAGATAAGTTTGTTTCTTCAGAAGTAAACTCATGAATTTAATTTTAGTAAATCTTATTTAATTAATCAATCAGGTATGTGATGGAAAACGATAACGATACGAGTGAGTTTTTGAAGTCCATTTTAAAGTATTTCTAATTAAATTTTTAAAATTTTTGTTTTAAGATTCTCTTTAATAGCAAATTATCTTTATATTTTGTGGGATAACACTGTTTTAATACAGAAATATTACGAACAAATTAACTTCTAAAACTCACTCGTTATCGTTATCGTTTTCCATCACATACCTGAATATTTAGTTGTATATCAACATCAAGAGTGTAGGGTATTGATTCAATAAGATTATTTATTAAGTTTTCGGAAACCACAAATTATTAATTTACACACATAAATAAACATCACCACAATAGATATACATACAAACATATGTATGTATATGTAGACACTTGTAACTAATAAACTTTTAAGTGATTTACTAGTTTATGAATTTTAATTTAATTAAAGTAAATAACTGATGATTTTCTGGTAAAATATTTTCTAAAGCAACTTATTAAAACATTACTTTAGAAAAACGAACTGCAAATTTGATGTTTGCCCAGAATCTGAATAATAAGCGAAATTAAATTGTTAAATTTTACTGAAATGTAAGAAACATTGTTTTGACATTAACAAAACCAAACACAACCACACATTCCAACGCAAAGATTTTCAAACTTGGAAAAAGTAATAATTTTAATGATGTAAGCAAATAAGTTACGTACTTCGTTGTCGTTATTGTCAAGAAGGAAAAAAAAACATTAGAATACCGAGAAACCCGTATTACCTCATACATGCACACTTATAGTGTCAAAGTAATTATTTTCAGATTTGTGGCAACAATTTTACCACTGCTTCAACAATGAATAGAAGGGAGTTCACAAAATGTGTTTTTATTTCACAGATAATTAGGAATTTTAGTTAAACTATTAAATGGATTTAAATACTTTAGTTAATTATCATGTTTTTATTAATAATCACATCGTTATTCTTGTCATCATGACGGTGAAGAAAACTTGTTGAGAGTGGCGGCAGCACCTGACAATTTATACTAAAATATTGCCAAAGTACAAATTATAACACTATGGGTGTTAATTAATTTTGATTAATAAAATAATACTTATATGTACTGTGTTCAGATATGCAACTTTATTGCGATAATCGCAATAAACGCCATTATTGAGCTCAATATTCCATATAAAATCTCAATTAATTATTGCTCAATAAGTACGAAATTGTTATAATATTGAGTAAGATTTCGAATGCAACACTGTTCACAACTGTGTTTAGTGAACAAAATTGTATAAAATGGCAAATGTCAACAAAAGAAATCATTAAAAAATCAATGTGAAGGTAAGTTTGTTTACATAGAAACACAACAACCATATAGAGTATTTTTTGTATTGTTTTCCAACTGTCAAATGATTATTGAGTAAGCTGAAAATTGCGTATGCCTAAACACTTGAAATAATATTGTCAATTAAGTTGCATTTCTGAACACAGTATTAGTATGTAAAGACATTTTATTTAGGGTAAAATAATAATGATATTTTATTAAAAAGGTTTGAATTCATATTACTATAGCAATTCTTATGTATGCTAGTTTCTTAACAATTTAACAAAGTCCCAATTTACACTAGACAATGCTTTAGACATCCCGGTAAGGGGAAGACAAGACGAACACACACATGATTGTACTAGCAATTCTTGCTTTTCTCTTATTTGTATTACATACTAATGTGTGTCTAATCTCAAATAAAAATACGAGCAATTAATTAATAAAATTGTGAACACCGAAGAAAAAATTGTATTAATCTTTTCACTAAAAATTGCTTCGAACTAAGAAAGGTTGTAAATTTTTAAGGAATAGGTTGACAGTATCTCAGTTTTAGATAAAAGTTGTGAATTTCCGAGCAAGGCAACTCTTTCTAAATAAAAGTTTGTTGGGGTTTCCTCTTTTTTAACCTTATCTAGGTTTAAGCTCATGGTTAATAAAGTGTTCATTAAAAATTTCTAGAAATTGGCCTCCATTGTGCATTATAATGAACATGAAACTTTAAAAATGTTTCTTAAAATTTTATTTCACTGACAGTCTGTTGAATAAAGTGAGAGCTTTTTGCCTGTATAACTTGAAGTAAGGATAAAAATCTTTGTCGGCATTAGAAAAACTACTTGTTGCAATTTCCGTTTTCGTTATTTTTTTTTTTTTGGTTCTTCATGACAGCCGAGTTTATAGTGAGTGAATAGTACAAAATATAATTGTAATGTATTTTAAATGGTATTGCATGAAACCCATTTAGAAAACATTTTAGCTATTAACTTTAGAGAAGAGCCATTTGAAGGAGACACTTTTGGAATAAAAATTCTCTTAAATCGGCAGAAGAGCGATTTTGCTTTAGAAATAAATTGAAAGAAATTGAAGAGCATAGAATGTCTATATAATCCTAAGAGTTTTGCTTTTTAATGAGCAGGTCCTGCGCACTCTTTTATTTGATTAATATTTGTGTTTGCTTTTTAAAAAATCAATTTTCTTATGAAAACAACACACACAATATTGTGTAAGTGAAAGTTATGAGCCGGGTGTGTTACTTGCACTTATATTTCCAGTAAATTGTCCTTTATTGTGAAAGCAAACAATAAAGAAAAATGACGTAAGCATTTTTTTATGGCAGTTTTATGGAAAAATTACAAAATATAGAATGAAAATTATTAACTAAAGAATCTAAATTTCTATTTATACATACTTCCAAATAAATTTCCAGGAATTATAAAATATTCAACAGTTATTGTCGGGAGAGTTATTTATTTATACAGAAGTATCTATAATGAACAGTATAAGAGTATAAGTTTTCAAAAAATATTAACCTATTACCTACCATTGTCCTATTTTTGGGACGCATTTTGAAAAATGAATATTTTAATAACTGCAACGTGTAGGTTACATGTATTTGCTAAAATAGGAAGTAAACAAAGCAGGCTTTTAGAAAATATTTACTTTTATTGATACTTTATTACCATTGATTGCCAACTTCAAGCTGAAACTTACTATCTCAACCTGTCATGTGTGCGTTTGTATATTTGCCATTGCAAAATATAAAAAAAGGGGAATAACAATTTATTTTTCTGTAAAACTTGTTTTGTTTGTTTTGTTTTATGTATTCAATAAGCAGTTTTGCGTTAAAAGTGTATGAGGTAAGAGTGTTCGTCTTCTAAATGTAAAGTCCTATTTTTGGGACATTGGCGTAAAGTGAAAAATATATTTATATAAATAATTTCTTTTAGAAATGGCTTCAAAAAATGTTTAACCATTCCTGAGCTTACTGATTTGATGGAAGATGAGGAATTTTTATCTAGCATAGAAAATGTTGATCATAGCCACATAAATCTTACCATTATACCACCAGATGCAGTTGAGCTAACCGCCAGATAATGAAATTCTAATGGTACGATGGAAAGCCAACAAGACTGTAACAATGACCTCAAATTATAGTGACGCATTACCGGTAGGAAGTGTTAAACGTTTCTCAAGAAAAGATAAATAATATGTAACTGTCCCAATAACTCGGCTGTTTAGTCAATATACAATTAGCTTATCTAGCGGTGTCGACTTGCTAGATATAGGACCAGAATTCGATCAAAAAAATGTTGGTGGGCAATATTTACTCAGTTCTTAGATATTGCTGTAGAAAATACATGGCGGTTATATCAAATATCGCATCCTTGCGAGAAAGTTTCACTACTTGAAATTCGGCGTAAAATAGTTTTAGGCAATCTATCAGGTGTGAAATCTAGCCAAAAAAGAACAGGTCCACAAAAGGTAGAGTTTGTTTAGAAGTACGTTATGACCGAAAAGATCACCTTATAAAACCAATAGACTGCGGGAAAAACAACAAGAATATGAAAGAAGTGTAACGTTCCATTGCATGATAAATGTTTTGAACATTTTCGTAGCCTATAAATAGGTGTGAACTCACGTATAGATGTATAAATATGTATATAGTACTTATTTCTTTGAAAGAATTTAATGGTCTCAGCTTTACTTTTTTATATGTCTCAAAACAAAACCACTATTTAGAAATTTAAATTTTATTTTATGTGTAAATGCATTCTGCCAATGTCCCAAAATTGGGACGGTCCTTAAAATCCTTATTTAAATAAAAACAATTAAAATAACAGCATAAATAGTTTAATTTGTCCAAAATTATAACAACTGAACAGCAAATTATATTAATTCTTTCATATATGAATTATGGCGGGTAATGGGTTAAAATTGTAACACCCTTTAAGTATGCAACAGTTATGTTTGCAATTACGCAAAGAGCTGACCAGTGATGCCAACTTTTGAGACTCAAAACGCGCAAACATTTTTGAAAAAAGAGCTAAAAAGGGCTAAATTGAAAAAAAAAATCCATTTAAAGCCACATCCTGTCAAAATTTTCGATAAAGTGTGAAAAAATGTGCGAAATTATAAAATGTTTCTTTTAAAAATCAAAACAACAAACAAATTTTTAAAAAATAATTTATTAGAAAAAAATTATTAACACGAGATACATACTTCAATTACATTTCATATAACATTTTAATAAATTTTTTTCATAAATAGTACATATACATTTAAAATTGTTCGTTACTGAACAACATTTCAATTTCTTGTTTTTCATAATTTTCAGTCCATAAGATACTATCAATAAAATATTTAGATATTTTTATATGTTTCATTCGAATTAATTTTTAAGCACACTTTGTAGTTTGAACAACATACATTATCTCTTTTTAGGCAACATTTAATGTGTATTAAACTGTTACACGTATTTAATGACATTTTGTTTCTAATTTTTTTTTTTAATAAATTCATGACACTAAAACTCCTCTCAACTTCTGCGTTTGAGTACGGATATGTCAATATGTGTATGGCAATACTGGACAGTTTAAGGAATGGGTTATTACCAATAGTATTAGATTATATTATTAGATTAAAGAAAGAAAAAGTACGAAAAACTAAAATGTAGCCATATCGAGCAAAAAGTAATAACGGGCTAAAAGGGCTAAAAGATAATTGATTTACGCGTTTTTAGTTTAGGGCCAATTTTCTTTTTTCGCGTTTTGAGTGACTAAAATCGGGCTAAATTTAGCCCGAAAAGGGCTAAGTTGGCATCACTGGAGCTGAGAGTACAAATACTTTAATACTCAAAATCATACAAACACTCTTATACAACATTTGCATACTTTATTTATACTTAAACTTTCATTTCCAATTTTCCAAAAATATGCTTTTCTACATCAATTCAACAGTTTAATGCAACAACTTTCATTTCCTGTTAGAAAACACAACATAGAACGTAAAACTATTACTCTTATACAACAAGCACTTTAAAACTTTTCTTTTATTTCTTAATCATAGCCAAGTTATTATTTTTTTTTTTTTTTTTTTTTTTTTTTTGTCATTTTCTTTAATATATTTATTGTTATTTACAATCAAGCATAATAAATTGCGCTTTCAATTTCATTTTTTTTTTTCTTTGTACTTTAGATTCTCTTTCGTGTTTTTGCAATATTCTTGACAAGTGAACAATAAATGGAAATTGGACGCTGTCGTTTTCTTTTATATTCATATTATATTATGTATATCAAACATTGATAGGAATTTGTGAAATTATTTTTGTCATGTTTTACAACGAACTACATTTTTATCATATTTTTTCAATTGAATTTACTAAAATTGCATTTTCTTGTTAGAGGATTCAAATTTATTACTGCTATGTATTTGCAGTGTTGCTAGTTTATATAATGGCTCTTGAAGGGTCTTGATTGTTACTCAAGAAAACAAGTAAAACATAAATAAATGTCTAGCAAGTAAATTGTTAAATTAGTTATATGTTGGCCACCATGTGACTGCTGTTCTTATTTGAATCCTGAAAATTATTTACCAGAAAAGGTTCAGTATTTGTTATTTTTCTTCAGAAAAACTATATTTCTAAAAATATACTTAAGCTAGATTACACGATTGAAATGGTCTTCAAAATGCTTCAAACACGTGTAAACAGCTAAATTTCTTCAAAATTTATTTATTTAATAACTATTAATATCTATTAAATTAATAAATTTGTGGATTAGTGTCCGACAACTTTTCTATGGAAAAAGATGTTCAGTTACCAGATAACTCTTCTAGTTGTTCAGTTGCCTGCCAACTTTTTCTAGAAAATGTTCTTCAGTTGCCTGACAACTTTATATAGAAAATGTTGTTCAGTTGCCAGATAAGTTTTCTATAGAAAAAGTTGTTCAGTTACCAGATAACTCTTCTAGTTGTACAGTTGCCTGACAACTTTTTCTAGAAAATATTCAATAGAAAAAGTTGTCAGGCTTTTTCTAGAAGAAGTTGTTCAGTTGCCAGATAACTTTTCTATAGAAAAAGTAATTCCGTTGCCTGACAACTTTTCTATAGAAAAAGTTGTTCAGTTGCCAGATAACTTTTCTATTGAAAAAACTGTTCAGTTACCAGATAACTCTTCTATAGAAAATGTTCTTCAGTTGCCTGACAACTTTTTTTGTCTGACAATGGGTTGAATTATTCATTCCGTTCCGCAATTGCGGAAAGAATTTTTTTGTGCGGAAGCATAATTTGAAATTATTCATTCTGTTGCTGCGGTATTTTTTCCTTTTTGCGATATCATCTCTACACAGACAGTATTGCGGCATGCCACAGTAATGAATGACTAAATTTTACATTTCGATCGATATTTCTTTCCGCTTGGTTTTCCTTTCCATTGGGAATCAATAATACCACCCAATATAAAAGGAGTTGCTCAGAGTTTGGAACTTTTTTTTATAGAACTAACTCACAACTTTTGTTAAGAAACTGTAGATTGCTTTAAGGTTAATATAAGAAGTGACTGAGTTATCATTTTCTCTGTGGTGCATTTAATAAAATCATATTTAAAAGTTTTTTGTTGTTCTTTTGTTGCATCACCAAAAGTAGCAAGAAGAAGTAATACAATATTGTTAACACTGTATTTAATAAATTAATGTTTATAAACTCTTTAAGGTGCCGGATTGGCTTAGTAGGATTTTTTTTGGTCGTGCCTCTTACCACTTACGTTTTAAGGCTATTTGGTGAGTTTTTGTTTTTACTTCGCACCAAAAATTGTATTGTGGTTTTGTTCATTGTTGGTCGCAGTGTTTGTCCTTTGCTTTTTTTCCTGATATTTCTTTGCACAGTATTAATTTATTATTTTTAAATACGGCATTATTGCGGAATTTTTTAAAGTGAATCTTATTATTTTACGCTGCATGAAGTTGTCCTTAACGTGCTAGCGTTATGATCTGTTTTAAGTCTTATAAATGTTTCAATTAAGTATTTTGGTTAAAATGTATGCCCAGACCAGAATCGTTATGATGATACAGAGTTAGTTAATAGTATTGTATTCGAAATGCGACTTACAGAATTCTGAGCATAATTTTATACAGAGAAGTTGTCAGCTTCTGAACATGTTTTTGTATTTGAAAATATTGTTTAATTGTGAGCAACTTTTTATATTAATAAAGTTGCCACACAACGTTCAACAGAAGGTATCCCATTCTGATTAATTTGTTATATAGAAAAGTTGTAAAATTTTCAGTTTTCTAGTTAGTTTTATTTGTATAGAAATCTGTTGCAAATTAAATTTTCATTTATTTTTGAGCTTTTCGTTTAATTGTTTCAATTTCATTTAATTTGACTCTTTTTACCACTTCTTCCGTAACATTTATTTTCATTTGAGCTTTGCAAATAGAATTGCAGCCAGGATGTAAACCAATTGATACGGCTGTGGTCATCAATGAGTGGTTGATGGTGGTACTAGTTGAAGCACTTAAGTAGAAGAGGAAACACTTTGTGTTTTAAAGCTTGAATGTCCATTCATCCGTCGTTTCAATGGAAATTGTATTTTATTTTATTCTTAGTAATTTTTTTTGGTAAAGTTTCAATTGCTGCTTTTCTAACACACTTGACACTCAATTGCATTTTTAATCGCTGTGTTCCCTGAACGTACATTTCTACCAACGGTTACCAATTGGATGTTGTATTTTTATCTACTTCGAGCATAGACAGCTTCAGGTTGTAGTTTTTGTTATACCCTTCACCTTCATGAGAAGGGTATATATAAGTTTGTCATTCCGTTTGTAATTTCCACAATATAATTTTCCGACCCTATATATTCTGGATCCTTATATATAGCGGAGTCTATTAATCCATGTCCGTCTGTCTGTCTGGATGTTGAAATCAATTTTCTGAAGTGCCCAGATATCTTCGGGATCCAAATCTTCAATAATTCTGTCAGACATGCTTTCCAGAAGTTTGCTATTTAAAATCAGCAAAATCCGTCCATAAATAACGGAGATATGCAAAAATCCGCGACAACCTCTGAAAGTTTCATCAAAAAAACCAAGTGTATTAATATTGTTATGAATAATTTCATCAACAGATGGCGTTGATCAAACAAAGTGTATTAATATTGTTACGAACAAATTCATCAACAGATGGCGTGTTTATCGACATAATTATGCATAATATAATTATGCATACACAACAAAATCGAAGGGTATATACGATTCGTCTTAGCCGAAAATAGCACTCTTACTTGTTTTTCTTTAAATTTGTTTTCTATCAGAATTTTTTATTGTTATTTAAACTCATTCGATCAATATAGTCAAGTCAGTCTCTCCAGTTTCACAGAAAAATTGGAAACTTTTTTGAACAAATGTTTTTATAGGTATTGTTTGTGTTGAACTCCTTTGTTTTGTGCTGCTGGTTGGTAGCTCGTGTTGTTTCATATTTTTCAGTTTCCTTTCATTTCCGGTGGCAGCTTAAATTCTTTGTATTGAATTGATTTTCATGGCAACTCGCTTTAAAAACTTGTTTGTTTTGTTTTCTGAAGAGAATGAAAGGCAGAGGCAACGAGTTGTTGAAAATTGCTTGTTGTGTTTACTTTGCGTCTAGAAGTTTTGTTTTCATTCCGTCCGGTTGGCATTGTTTGCTGTGGTCTCTTGACATGATTATTTAAAACTTTTGTATTATTTTTTAAGTGTTTTTGGGTTTTGTCTTATTTTTGTATATAACTTTTTTTCTTTTACTCGAATTGATATTCCATTTGTTTTATTGCTGCATAAATAATTTTGTTAAGTTTTAAATTAAATTAGAAAAGGTAATTAAAATAATACTCCAATGGAATGAAATTGAAAGCCAAATTTAAATGATTGTCAGCAACGTTAAACAAATATTATATAAAACATATATTAGAATACTTCGATTTGAACAGCCAAACTGTTGAATAAAGGTGTTCGACTGTGTCACTACGCCAAAGTGTATGTAGTGACAGGCCCTACAAGAAGAAAGTCCCGACGTTTCAGAAGTTTCTTGTGCACATTAGAACAGCGAATATATGTTGACAATAAACTAATGAAGAAGTAACTAAGCCTTAAAACATTGTAAAAGCGCATATACATCCTACATTCGTATACTTAGAACAAACAGTAAGTGCTGGTTTAGAAGCTTGTATTTGTTAAAATACCTATACAACCATACACCTACCTATCTATAGGTATAAACTAATATTCATACATAAAAACATACTCGTACATATTGTTATTTCCTATCTTGAATCACAAATTTACTCCATGTTAACTCATATATTCTTACAGTCAACTTCATTAACAAGAAAATTTACAGATTTTATGGTTTTTAAAAGTTTTAGATTCACTCACTACACACTATGAAGTCTTTACTCACTCAGACAAAGGAGTCTCACACATAGTGACTGTGTGGCAGGAACTCGAACAATGATGATTGTCCTTGAAGCCACAACAAAGCCAAAAACTTGTACTAAATCCTTTTCTAAGATTATGACTTTAAAATCTCAACAGATGTGTTTTTGGTTGTTCTAGATAGAGTGTGTGCCTGTGAGTGTTCTAGTCAACATTCATGCACCATTATTGAGAGAGCAAGAGCAAAGTACTATTTGTGTCTGAGCTGGTTTCCTATCAGAGGGAAATTTGTTGTTGTTTCCTCAAAACTTTTCTAGACAAACTCGATAGAAACGCACACACACAAACACACCTTTTAATACTCTCATCATGTCCTTATAATAATGTCGATATACTATTTAACTATGTGTGTGTTAGTATTTGTGTTATTCCTGAGTATTAGTGTAAGGTTGTGGCTGTAGTACTGTTTAAAAAGTTATTTAACAAGTAATTTTAGATAATAAAACTTGAGTTTTTAGTTAAACAATGTGCAAAAATGTTCAACAAGACAAGAATTTTACCATAATGATTTTTATTTTTTAAATTCTTCTCATTTTTGAAGTTTTTCTTGGATTATTTGCCATGATATGGCTTGAAAATAGACATTGAAATTAATAAAAAAAAAACTATAAGAGACTATTTTTTTTTTGGCAATTCCTATGGAATGGCTAAACATGTTAAATGAATATTAACAGTAAAGGCATCATAATAAAAAACTTGCATAGAAAAAAGTCGTCAGATTAATTCTTTCATTTGAATTTTCTGGAATCTGGTTGGTTGTCAGATTCTGAGCAACATTTTCTGGAGAAAAGTTGTCAGATGCTGAACAATATTTTCTGGAGGAAAGTTGTCAGATTCTGAACAACAGTTTCGGGAGAAAAGTTGTCAGATTCTGAACAACATTTTCGGGAGAAAAGTTGTCAGATTCTAATCAACTTTTTCCAGAAAAAAGTCGTCAGATTAATTCTTTCATTTTCTGGAATCTGGTTGTCAGATTCTGACCAACATTTTCTGGAGAAAAGTTGTCAGACTCGAAGCAACATTTTCTCAAGAAAAAATTGTCAGATTCTGACCAACATTTTCTTAAGAAAAATTGTCAGATTCTGACCAACATTTTCTGGAGAAAAGTTGTCAGACTCGAAACAACATTTTCTGAAGAAAAGTTGTTAGATTCTAATCAACTTTGTCCAGAAAAATGTCGTCAGATTCTGAGCAACTTGTTTTAGGCAAACGTTTCCTACAGCAAAATGGTTAGATTTTGACAAAATTTCTCCTAATTTGATGCAATTTTCTTAAAATTATGTTGTAGTGTATGTTTTGGTCTGTTAAAGCTTTCTTTAAATCGATGAATAATTATTTTAATTTAATTTGTTTATGTTTTTGTAATAATTATTGCTGCCGTTTAAATGGTTGTTTTCTATTTATGTTTATTCAATTTATTGTACGATTTTTTTTGTAACACGAATGCAGTGTAGAGTATGAGTATTATCGTGTGACATCTGTTGTTTAATGAACTTTGTGTAAATAATTATATTGCCACAAATTAGAATTGATTAAAATACAATTTGTTGCTGTATTTGTAGTATTCTCTCGGATGTCTGCTGTTGGCTGTTGTTGTTGTTGTTTTAGTCGTTTCGGTGTGTAATTAAAAATGTTTGAATAATAATTATTTAAATTGTGTTTTACATTTTGTTGTTTGTGAGATTTCGTTTTGAACATGTTGTTTTTTATGTTCTTTTTGGGGTTTTTGATTCGGTTTGTGTGTCATAAATTTATTTAGTCATTTTTAATGGTTTTAAATATTTATAATTTATTTACATGTTTCAAATAAATGCACAAATAAATGTACACAATGTAAATGTTGTATTTTTAAATAAGGGACATGAGGGCGGCCTTGCTGTTGGGTTTCAATATGCAATTGAATTTATAAATTTTGACATTACACATTAGCGCAATTCACAATCTTGTGCAAATGGCATTGCATCATTACATTTGCAAAAAGGTTTAGCATATTTTTGCTCTACACTAACAAAATACACAGCAAGGGCAAATATATGCTAAACTTTTTTGCAAATAGCGCTATTGTGTTTAGGAAATTGTTATTGTAAGTGACAGTTTAGAAATATTTCAAGTAATGAAGCTGATGTTCATAAAATTCACCAGTTAATTTAAAATTGTATGCTTTGATTTAAATATACTCAAGTATTTCTTTAGTAATATTCGTTTGATTTTTCTAAATTCTTGTCAATGTAAACATCAGTTACACATTAATCAGTTAGTAAATCAAGTCATAATTTTAATTAATCATGCGACACAGTGTACAACAAGCAACATTTATTACTCAGGCTTCCAATGTTACGATACTAGCTTTTTCATTTTAATTCTAAACTAAACAATTGTTTTTGTTAAATATTGTCCAATTTGAGAGAAATTCGTCCGAAAAGTGTCTCTTTTAAATTGATTGTACGCTTTTACAATTAACCTATTATATTTTAAAACAATTAAAACTATCGCCAGCTGCTTGCTATTCCTTTCTAATAATCTTTTAATTGAAAATATTGTTTTCAATCCTATTTGTTGTCTTGTTTTTGTTTGGTTTTCGTTTTACACTTATTTTGAATATCAACATACAACTACAGAAATCAAATAAAAATTTTAATTAAACTGTAAATAAGTCTAGAAAAAAAAGAAACGAATTCAAATGAAATTGTGATTGTGATTGCCAACACAAAATGTCAACAATGCAATTCAACATTTTAATTGTTATTTCAACATAAAAAAAATCACTGCCAACAACAAGAAAAAAAAACCCAACCAACCAACAACAGTAAAAACTGTCAATAAACAGGACATTCAATCAATAATATGAAATGGAGAAACCTTTGGACAATATAACAATAGATCAAATAGAAACCACAATACAACTACAAAACCAAACAAACAAAAACACGCCACAGCTATACAAAATATGTTGGAACTGGAGGCACTACAGAACAAATAGAAACGAGAAAAAAAAAATTAAACAAAAAAATACAAACATAAATAGGCCAGATTTAAAACTGTAAAAGTCAAGTGCTGAAAACAAGGTATGCCTGAAGGCCTACATCTAACTGTAATGTATATAAAGAAGGGCCGGCAGGGAGGGGAGAGCATGCAACTCAAAATCACAATAATAAAACCATAATGCCAATAGCAACAAACTGACTGTATTGTACTTAAGGCATTTATGTGCCTTAATAATGTAGTAGTTCCATCATACTTTCCCTTCCATCCTAAAACTTCTCTGTCTCCTTCTCTCTAACTCCCTTGTGTATTTTGTACCCTGTGCAATAATTCTTTGAATTATAATCACACAGATCAGGGATACACATGTTGCTACAATTAAAGTCTATGAAGAGAAATGAACCACTTTATGTTCCAATTGCTGAGTATAGAATGAGAAATGATTTGTTGATTGTCATTAGGGTACCATTTCAAGTCACTGGAACTTATTTACTGGATTAAAGAGCGAGAAAAGAAAGCAATAAAATACATTTGCATTTTATAAATCATTAATAACTTAAAAGCATTTCAATAATCATTCACATATAAACGTGTGTATTTTATTTTTACATATTGTAGACGGTAATGTTTCAAAAGAAAATTGCTCATTCATTCCGCAACATTTTCTAGAGAAAGGCTGTCAGATAATGAGCAACTTTTTTTTTTAAGAAAAGTTGTCTACTAAGAGTTTTTTTTAAGTTGGTAGATAATGAGTGACATTTTTTAGAAAAAAGTTTCCAGATACTGAGCAAAAGCTTCTGGAGAAAAGTTTTCATAATCTTAACAACTTGTTCTAGAGATAAGTTAAACAGCGTTTTTCAGAGCAAGTTGGCTTTTTCTGAACAAATTTGTCTTATTGAAAGATTTTGAAATATATTTCTGCCGATTAGGATGTCATATGATATTATTAGACTTATGCTTACAAACGTGATCTAGAAAATGCCAGCCTAGAAATTTACCTACACTGTAGTTTGTATGAAGATGTTTATTTGTGTTATCTGAATATCTAACGACAAGTTCTGGGAGTTATTTCGTAATTAAATTAAAGATCTTATTTTGAAAAATAGGAATGATGAATGAAATAATAATACGTTGATATTATTAATAATGTTGCAATTATGAGAAAAAATATCCATACAATTGTTAAATGTCAGTCCAACTAATCCCTGCCACAAACTCTCTCGAAAATAAAAACTGTATTTTGTAGATTTTTAAAACACAAAAAAAAAAACTTGATATGAGAAAATAACTTTATTTGAGTTCAAATGGGACTGCAAATCCTACAAATCATTGTTTATTTGTTAAACCTAAAGAAAACAAAAGTCACAACAGCTACAATACAATGCAAAACACAGTGAATATAGTTGAGTTTCAAATTGTAAATCCTTTTACAGGTTAACTGATGTTTAGCAACTTACATTACATTCTAACACAATCATGGTTGTCGTTTTGTTTTTCTGTTGTTTATTTTTTATATTATGTTCTTTCTGTTGTGTCTTTGTATTGTTGTCTTATAAATGAGCTTTTGTCACTGTATTATCGACAACTTGTTTGTAGTTTTAATTGTTTTTAATTGTCTGAGTGTGAAAGAGGGGGGAGAGAGTGTGGCTTTATTATTGGTGTCAATATTTATGCTGCGGATTTATTGTTATTAGAGAGGATAAGTTGTAATTAGGAGATCAACAAAGGAATTTTTAATCAGTATTTTTTATTATATTATATTTCTGATTCTTATTACGTCTTTCCAAAATGATTACGTCATTGAAAACTTTTGAAAAGTAGCTAATTTATTTTACATCTACAACTGGTTTTATTAAATGTAATTTAACAGAAACATTTAAATCATTCCCCCAAAAAGGTTAATGGCAATTTATTTAAATGTTGTCTGCTGTAGTGTATGATTAATATCAATTCGGATTTGATTTAGAAATGTATTACTGTATTACTTCAAATAGTTGCTAACGATGTTGTGATGAAATACAAAAGTATATGGTGATTCATTTAGACCTTTTTTTTTAACATAAAATTAAACATTTCAAATAGAAATTGGATGTCGGAATCTTAATTAATATCCGAAAGAACAATGTTATGCTTGGTTTTCACTATGTCAGTTTTGTTGTCAAATTGTATAAATTGTTATGAAATTACCAACAATTTGACAACAAAACTGACATAGTGAAAACCAAGCATTAGACATTTACTTTTTAAACATATTTTCATTTTCGGAACACAAAATTATTTCTCACAAAAAAATGATTTTCATATGAATAATTTGGCGACGTTGTTGCAATTTGATGAACTTTCAAACAATATTGAATAAAAGAAAGTCGAAATGAATGCCCTGTATTTAAACTAAAAACATTTTATTTGATATATAAAGAGTGCTTTTTTTTGAAAAAACATTTTCACAAAAAAAAAAAAAAAAAAACTCTACACACATTACTCTGAAATTTAAACCATATTTAATTGTAACAAGTTTCATAGGAAACAAAATGCCAAAGAAATCCAAATATGCATTATTTATATTTGCACATATTGTTTATAATACACATTACTATGATTTAAAATAAGCAATTTCCATACATTCATTGGTTATTGGAGCAAACTTGAATCTTAAAAAAAAACACACACACACACACAGCAACGTAACAGATGAACACCCAAAGAAAAATCGTATATATGCATGAAAAATTATGCATATTTTTGATGTAATATAACGATCGTTATGGGAATAATATTAGTTCAAACTAAAAGAACCAACAACCAAGAATAAACAACAAATACATTTCTTCTTTTGTTGGAATTAATGTTTCAACAACAATCGCATACTCTCGAAACTTTGGAAATATTTTTGGTACGCAAACACCAATCGTACATGTGTCACAGTGGGATGAAAGACACTGACATTATTAACAAGATTTCGCAAGTTTCTTCTTTTTACTAAATTCATACTTTAGGAAATATAAAAATCTTGAACATTTGGCAATATCTTCTTCAAATGAATCAAATCGGAGTAAAACCATAAAACGGAGCTCAAGAGATCCCGATGGCTTAAAAACTGGTCCGATTTGCTGTTAAAATTTACCCAACAGTCGTTTTCATAACAGTGACACTTCATTTTCATCCTTATCTAAAAAAATTTATCATATGTGTGATAAAAAAATTCAATCGTGAAATTGTTTATTTATGAATATTTGTAAAAGTCATTCAAAAATTGGGTGATTTGACCGAAAGCTATGTAAGTAAATTTTACATACGTGTCAGTGCTGTTCACATTTAGTGATGCTAAATTTGATCAAATTTTTCTTAACTGTCGATAGGTTCAAATAAATCAACAATTCCACTGCTTGGAAATATTATCGTGACGAACGATGAATCTCGTGAATCCATTCATGTATTTGATCAACAAAAGAAGCAGCTGTTACTAACTGGTTTGATAAAGACAGATTCAGTTGCAACGAATCTTCCAAATACATAAATGGAACCGTTGGTTCGTCAACTGCTATTTAGTGTCCAACAATGGGTCTTCACTTAATTCGTCTTTTATTTTGATTAGCCAAAACCAGACTTTATGAAAATTATTAAATCAGAATTGTACTGAAATTTCCACTGGTCCGCTCATATATTTCCCCATACAATATTATAAATTCGATGCTTGAAGAAGTGCGTGATGGAGTTTGATTTGATAGTATTGTGAATAACAATACACCGATATCTCACTTTGCGACGCAAATTGTCCCGATAGACGATAGAGTGCCGGACTATCAATGAAAGGGTTGCGGGTTCGATTCCCGCCAAAGCCTCTGGGTGTTTTCTGCAGATAAGCCAAAAGCTTCGCAGTTTGTGTTTGTTAATTATAAAAAAAGATGCAAAGCGAGGTATTGGTGTACAGTCTTTGTTCAAGTCGATTGGTCTCTAGACATTTTGATAACATTACTACGGATTACTACATTACTCAAAGGTGCCTGTAAGAATGAAAGCGTCAGATAATCATAATTTCTGTGTCTTTAACACCAAACCAAAACCACTTTATGACTGGCCTTCCAGACCTCCTTCTCTTTTGAAGATAATCAAATTCAATAAAGCTTGGAAAAGAGGCCGATTGTATCTAAAATAAAGCTGGAATATCCATTTTCTCATTGGATTAACAATAATTTCGGCTCAACTGTATGAGTATTTTAAAAGGAGTCAAATATGAATCGTGGATTTGTCATTAGACCAACTTGTAACCCATTTTTTCTTTAGAATGACGAGGAACTATCAATTCAAAGTGTTAATTGGGTTTTAAGAATGATCGTTGACATATAGTTAATGTTAATGTATCATTAAAATTCTATAATTAATTCCTATTCTTCCCTCTTTAAATATTTACCTCTCCTATCTGAGGACACACGTACTTTGCAAGAAGTCGTTTGATAAATGAGGAACTTCAATATGTAACAGCAGATAACTTATAGATTGATTCAAACGATTGAACTATTTTTTTTGGCATTTGAAATGTCGAGTTGTTTGGACATCCATCATACGTGTGGTTCTTTCTAAAAATATAGTGAACCACGATATCACATGCGAAATTGCATGTCTAATGTCGGCAATGCTTCAAACGATTTTGTTGGTAGTTCTAGTGACATTGATTAACTTGTACTTAGCTTTTAAAATCTTAGACACTTTGTCACACAAATCATTTTAGCCACTATGAATTATCAAATTTCCAGCATGCACTTTTTACATCGTATCACACACTGTGCATACGCAACCACCAAATCGCTACCACACATTCGTATTCATATCAAATAAACCAAACGGACGGACGGAATAAATGAACACATAAAGAAACAGCAACAATTATGAATGAAAAAACCGAAACAACGAAAATCTTTATTATATTCTGTCATAAAGAATCTGGATGACGTGAAAATGCATCAGTGGTTTTTCTCGTTTCTCTCCATCAGATGATTTTTAAGACCCAAAGAAAAATAATGGTTTTTGAACGTAACATTCATACGTATATTTTAGAACGAATGTATGACTGAACGACCGACCGAACATGCAATATAAATCTAACAGGATGCCCATCTTTCTCTTAACATATGTATGAATGTGTAAGTGTGTTTTTTTTGTGAGTTTGTGGTTGAGAAACACGTGTAAAAGTATAAGAATAAGTGTGTGAGTGTAAACATGTGTGTAAAGTAGAATACTCTTTTTTTTTAAATAAAAAGCCAAATAAAATAAATGAAAGAAATCATGTTTGAGTTTAATGGTCATAAATTCTATTGCTTGTGGCTGGCTATTTTATAATGCGTTCTGCTCTAACATTCAATGCTACACTTAAATAATCCAGCAAACATTTTATACGCACCTTTACAAGTTCCTAAGATGTCCTTACCTTGGGGTTAAACTTGTGATCAGGGCTGCCAGATGAATTTCGAAAAAAATCGTTAAAATCCCGATAAAAAAGAAAAAATCGTCGTTTCGAATTTTAAAAATCGTCAAAAAAATCGGAAAAATAAAAAGTCACTATTTCTAATAGTATTTTGAAATCTTTATTAAAACGAAAACATAAAAATTCAATTTTATATAGTCTCTTGTACAATACATATCAAAATACGTAAATTTTAACTTTTTACATAACAAATCACAAAAAATTTTATGTTAAACACAACTTGTGTAATATTTAATATCTTAGTCCGTTTTCACTTCTATAATTCTCACTCGTCAAGGCAAGTATTTTTGGATAAGAAGGGAAATAAGAACAAAAGGGGTACAAAGCTGACGGTACTGTCAATTTTCTTATTTCCTTTTGTTTTTTTTCATGCATGTTGATTTACATTAAAAAGTACGAAAATTGAATTGACATGTTTGATGAAATGGCAAGTTCAAAAGAGAATTGAACAAAAACTGGTCTGCTAAAACTGAATAGTGTGAACCAGTATTTTATAAATAAATTGTTGAATTCAGCATATTTTATTAATTCAGGTTAAATTACAATGTCAAAACAATTTATTTTATTAAGTTTTAAATAACATTTTGAGTATAGAATTCAACATATTTTCAAAGAATTCCGTATTTTTGTTATTTAAATTTATTCGGCTGAATATGCTTTCGACGTTTTGTTAAAATAGGAGAAGTTTTTGTAGAAGAATTTCCCCGTGGAAATTCAGAAATTGTTTCCTCTTAAAATTTTAGTTCATGGAATTCAGTATTTGAAATTGATTTTTTGTTTACACATAAATAAGTAATTTCGACTATCCTGTCTCAATATTATTTGCAATTATTTTACTTGAACTTAACAACAATAATTAAGAAACTATCACTTAGTTTTGTTTTTCAAATAGTTGTTGTCTCAAAAAAAGAGAGAATTTGGTAACAAAAACATTAATAAAACTAACAATTTATGGAACATTTTAATAATTCAGGAAATCGTCATTTTCAATGAAAAAATCGTCAAATCTGGCAGCTATGCTTGTGATGCAGTTTTCTTTCCATCCGTATTATGCCTAGTATGTCCAGGTTCTACATAGGTCTGCTTCCTCTGAAATATTACTACAGACCTGTCTTTGGTATATGATCGAGTCGTTAACGGAATCAATTTTTGACTGATTCTTTATTGTGAACTGTTAACAATAACTATGACGTGGTTGCAACTAACTGTGGAATACAATCCGACAAGATAAATGCTTCGGCTCTCGGTCGGCTGGCTACCAGTTTCGGCTACGTTAGTAGTAGGAAGTAAAAACTTAGGCCTCGAATGGTTTATGATTCGTTCCTTGGAAGTAAAGCATAACTAGATCGGTCCTTCGATTCTTACCCTATTGATATTTTCTTATATTTCTTATATTAATATTCACATAAACTGTTTGAGAATTATAACATAATATTAAGTGTATATGATTAGTATTGATAAATAGATATGCTATGTTGATGAATTTATTTTTGTAACTACACGTTACAAATTATTGAGCTTTATTCTGGAATTACAACGGCTTATTAACCGATCATTGATTTTGAAACACTCATGTTACTTCGATTAGTAACTAAACATTGCCGCATTTCCTTGTATAAAGAATGCAAATTCTAATGATTTTCCTTTCGAATCGAATTACAGAATGACTCGCCCAGGTTTTTAATATTCAACTTTATTGTAAATAGCGTAAGTGAAGCTGTAGGTTGTAGGAATTTTGAACATTCAAATGTCTTAGTATTCAACTTAGACAAAGTCAAGCTTGTTTATTTTAAATTTTCATAATATTTGCTGGGTTATATTTTCATCATAGTGTGAGTTTGTATGTGAAAGTATAAAAATGCTATTAGAGTTGAGTTATTTCTTCTGATACATTTTCTCAAATGCACAAAAATCCGTATTACATTCTCTAGTTCATTTTCATCTACAACGTTCTCGTATTTATAGAGGTATTTCTTATGCCACTAAAATAATATTTATTTTACTTAAAGCATTTTTTAATGGTTATGTTAGAGGACAGCCAACAAATAAAAGAAAATGGAAACTTTAATTTTGTTTCAAAAAAAATTAAAATAAAATTTAACAAAAATCCAAAGTAGCATAACAGATTCGGACAGCCTAAATTCATCGAAACAGTGAACATAGACATTTGTAAAAAGTTTTCGCTATTGGACTATTGGATCTACTTATATATGCTGCAACATCTAACTAGAGTAGTATATGATTTTACCGAGCGAGTTGTCTCAATGTTTCTACAAGATAGTTGGAGACCAGTCTTTATATTAATTTAAATTATAAAATTACTTTTGCTGATGTTTGCAGTATTTGATAAGCTTTTCTCCAATACCAAGCTTGTGTTCGGCCTAATAACAATGTTCGGTAATCGGCCATATTTTGTCTGAATACAGATACCGGAAAAAAACATAGATTGTGGCATTTTTAAGGTGATACAAGTATAATATAATTAATGGAAAACCAAATTTTATATTTTATTGTAAAATATTTAAGAATAAAATTTATAAAAATTTGCTAGTTCAAGTTGAAAAAGACAAGATTTATGGAGCGGGCAATTTAGTGTTGGTGCTAAATCTTAAATTAAATTTTTTTTTTTTTTTAACTTTCGGTTTATTTTGGATTAGGTCGAATATCGATTTTTGGAACGAATATTAGTGTCGGTTCACTGTAGGCCAGACTGTACCAAATACTTATTCAAAAAGCGTATATTTACTCCAAAAACCTTGCCCTCTTTCACAAATTTTAACGTTTTTTCAATGTAAATTTCAACATCACATCAGCCACGCGTGATCTATAAAAAAGATCCAAATCGATCACCCAATATAAGAAACATCAGCATTATTTACGTCAATTAGAGCAAAAACGTGAAGGAGAAATATTTCGATACAACGAATTTCAATGATTTCAACCTGTCCAAACACGGTTTGGACACTAATAATTTAATTATTTAATATGAATTAGTATTGCCAATATTATTGAAGTGTTTAATTAAACGTCAAAAAAAAATATCCCTTTGCTATAACAAAAAAGGTATATTTAAGTTAGCTTGACTAACATGAAAATTTTAATTTTTTTCACCAGACGAATCCAAGTCAGTTTTTAGCAAAACCCCCATTGTTTTGTTCACAACCCTTTTATTTCAAGTGGTTACAGTTTCAAATAAGAATAGCTTTCTCTTTAACCATTGGAAAATTACTTTCTTTTGTACGGCCAATTATATGGAGCTTGCTCCAGAAAACTCTTTATGTTTGCGCATCTATCGCAAAACATTAAATACATGTTGTTTATTTACTGACATTTGGATAAATATCGCAAATAACTGTTGCTTAACATAACTTATCCGCATGCGCTGCATACTTATTCCAAATCGATAACATTTTTTATCTACTCAAAATATAAATATCAAAATGGATAAATTTGGTAAAAAATTTTGCAGTTATTGAATTTTGTTATAAATAAATCGCTTTATAGAAACACCATGGTACTTTCCAATAGGATTTTGATGTCTAATTAATCCACACATATTCATCTTGCGGTGTTCTATTTCTTTGCGCAGTCTTTGTCGGAGATGGAGTTTCTGGTTTCTTTCAATAATATTGTTGTAGTGTTGGATTGTATTGTTTTATAACATTACTTACAGTCGTCAATGTACATAGGAATACAAATAAAAATATATTGGGTGATATTATTGATTTCGCATGGAAAGGAAAACTAAGCGGAAAGAAATATTGCATACCGTTATACTGTCTGTGTAGAGATGATACCGCAAAATGGAAAAATACCGCAGCAACGCAATGCATAATCGACCCATTCAGACTGATTAACTTCTATGACAGAATAACGTTTAAAAAACAAATCACTGAAAAACACAAGGTTTAAAAAAACTGCGGCCATACGATTTTACGTGAAAAAGCTTTATTTCCTTCTGCTGAATATCTCAATACCTCTGGAACTGTCATTTAAGAAGCAATGTAAGTTACATATAAGTATGTACAACTCATGACTCCACAGGAACACACACCAATATATCTTTGATGACTACATTTTATAAAGAGTTTTGGCGATCTATTTGACCTTTACAATCTTATTTGTTCCGAATGAATTCGTTTTTTGACTGACCATTACAAAATTTGACTGCGTTAGCATTTGAAGCGCGATTAGTATAATAAGTACAATAATATGTCTTCGAGTAGCTTTAGATTTCTCTGAAAAGAAGTAAATATTCTGCACTTAACATGTGTGCTTTCATATTTAAATATAAATATTATTCTAAATATATTTCTAAGCCATAAAATTGCTGCATTCAAGGCTAAAAACATAGACAAATCATAAGACTTATTGTTTACATAACAATTGCAAATAATCTTTTTGTTCGTTTATTCTATAGATATCACAATTAAGTTTATTAATTCGATGACACTATTTAATTTATTAATTATTAATTTATTTAATAATTCTAAAGTTTAAAAATATAATGCCAATGTTTTTTTGCGGGCAAAAACCCTATTAATAAAATAAAAACCTAAAACTGTACTCGTCAAATAACACAAAGTGACTAATGTTATTTTATTTAATAACTCACAACAATTAAAATTTAAATTTTTTAATTTCAATGCAACAACAAAAAATTTTTTTTTTTGAAATTTAAAATTTTTTATTTTATTCTTTTGCATTTGTATTGGTGGACATTTTGTTAGTCTAACATTTGTCATTAATAATTTAGTCATCCGTGTCATTGGCATTTTGCACGAGTTGAAAACAAAAACACATTCTATGCAATTCCTAATATTTTTATTTTCTTTATTTCACAGTCCACCTGTTTTAAATTTTGTAGTTTAAAAAAAAAAAATATGTGTTCTGAAATACACAATTTTAATTTAAATATTTCTTTTGAGAGAAAAATATCAAACATATGCATTTGTGCTTTGTTATGTAGTAAATATTAGATGCCTAAAAACATTTATTCGTACGAAGAAAAAGGTTCTTTTCCTGCTCATTATTTGATTTGTATGTGTATTCAAAAAAAGTGTGACGTTTCATGTCATTTGCTAATTTATAAAATTTGTCTTAGTTTTTAGATACCTTCCTTGCCTCTCGTTGCACCCGTATCCGTAATTGCTTTGCGTAGCTGCGGCGCTGCAACAACGTAGGCGACTCATGTCTAATTAAACACTTTGATTTGTCACTTTCTATTTGTGAACTTCTTTACTCGTCTTTATAATAAATATTTGGTAGAATTTTGAAATGTTTCTCATTTAGAATTTATTTATAATAATTTGCGACAGCTGAAGGTTGCTTGCTCAGCATCACTAATGAGATTAATTGTGTTAAAAAAAATTAAGAAAATTTAAACCGTAATTATTTGTTTATGTTTCTAGTTTAAATAAATTGTACTAGAGAGTGTCTAGAAGCACAAGGGCTAAGCTAATGGTAATTGCGCTTGAAATACAGGCAACTGTATGAGAATCCTTATAAAATTTTTAATTAAATAAAACACTTAATATAGAATAGGATTATGAAATATTTATTATGCAACAAAACAACAATCTTAAGGTATGGTCATACAAGGTGGCGCAAAAGTAATCCTCCTATCAGAAAATGCTATACATTTTGTGAGGCCCCTAATGTCAGTTCTGTCAGCAATATTCCGCGTTCTGGAGCAGTGTAGCATAACATTGTTTATTAACGTGTATTTCGCATGTGTTTACTACACAAATGTCAAAACAGAACTGACATTAGGGGCCTCGCAAAATGTATAGCATTTTCTGATAGGAGGATTACTTTTGCGCCACCTTGTACAATATATAATTATTTACTTAAAAAAGCGTTACCACTTGTTTTAGCAAAAATTTGTTTGACATTGTTTACTCTTACGAGAGTTTTGTAAGATCAAACAACATTAAATAATAATAATAATAAGACTAAATATTTGTTGTTACTTACTTGTTGTTTCTTGTCCTTAAGACATTTTATTTTTAAGAATGTAATTCCATACAAATATGGGCCGCGACTAGGCTGTAGGTGATCCATTCGGAAGGTCCAATAATTGAAATCTAATTGGTTGCTAGCGTATCGACGAATTCTTTTAATTTCACCTAACAATTTAGCTGCACGAAAAAAATTTCTCGCAGAACGCTGATTTTTGTAATAAAGCTGTAATGTGATTCTTTTCATAATGAAATGTCCAACAATACCGAATAAAAATAAGATGGTAAGACAGTTTTATCTGTAAAAAAAATGCTAATAAAAAACTTCTAAATGAATCACCCTATATATTCCTAAATACATATATGATTTTATATGTTCATTTAAGAGCTATTCGTTTTCTTTCCAAGTTTACACAAGATCTGATTTATTATCATAGTCGTATTCACACAACAATTTATGCAAACATTAAAATAAAATTCTTTCAAAACTATGTATAAATATCTGTCTGGCGTGCAAAAATATTCAATTGATAGTTGCCGGTGGGAATTTTGACACATTTTCTTTTTGTTAGTTTGTGCTTTCCCTATCCACTTTTGTCTTTCTTTTAAAGCTCGGTAAATGTCAATAGAAATTTATAAAAGGAGAGACAGACAGAGAATTAGGAAAGTGAAAAGCAAGAAAACAATCACACAACAATTGTAAACCTGAAAGAATTTAAAAGTACTTAACATAGATTTCATTGCATGTTGAACACATTTACATGTACTTATTTAACTATTACGCAAAATTCTAAATCAAAAAGAGAAATCTAATATAGAAAGTATTCATATCTACACTCTTCGAAACAGTTTAAAAGATTGATGAAAATTGCACACATTTTCTTTATATTCTTTTTAAGCAATTTTATTCTCTTGGGCATACGTTTTTCACCATTATTATATATTCTATATGATTTTTTTATGTATTTTTTTTTATAATAAATACAATTTTTTGATACTTATGCACCTACGGGAATGTAGAAAAAATATGGCAACAAAATCTCTACTATTCTTTAGATCTGTAGCTGCCGTTACAAAACGACATGATTTCTAATGCAAAGTTAATTGTCATTTAAACTATGATTTCAAACAATTATTTTTTTCTTTGCTTTATGAAATTGCAAAGTAAAGAAAAATCAAAACAAATTGGTTTTAGAAACATAAAATACAATAAATTTACAACGAGGGTTGTGTACGAGGGCGGTTCAGAAACTTCTGAGCCTAGAACAGAAAGCGCGCTAAAAACAGAAAAAAGTTAAGTGTTTTAGAAACATGTTAAATTTCTTTTCGATCTGCCAACTCCTTCATATAGAAACAGGTGTTCAAAAAAGACGCATCCGCGATTTTTTTTTGCAATGGAAAAATTAGAAATTCGTGGTGGCATTAAATATTTAAATAAAAGAGGTTTATCGGGACAAGAAACTCATAATGATATGGTGAATGTGTTAGGTGAAAGTGCTCCTTCATATGCAACAGTAAAAAATTGGGTTACTGAATTGTGATGGTACAAGCATTGAGGATGACATTCAAAAACAGAAACAACAACAACAAATTGTATCCAAAGTACATGATACGGTATTAAATGATCAGCGAATAAAAGTGCGTGAAATAGCTCATATCATGGGCATCTCAAATAATCGAGTCCATTTAATTTTACATAAAGAACTACAGATGAAAAAGCTTTCTGCAAGATGGGTGCCGCATTTGTTAACAGTCGACCAAAAACGCATAAGAATGAACATTTATCAAGCTTAAAACGATCCAAGTTTTAAGAAAAATAAAATTAATTTTAAGCGTCGTTTCATTACTGTTGATGAGACATGAATCCACCACTATACTCCAGTGACAAAAGTACAATCCAAGCAATGGACTGAAGCTGGAAAAAGTGCCCCAAAGAAGGATTATTAGGAGGCAACATTGTGGATCAATTAAATGTAAAACATAAAAAATAATTTTTCATCAAGACAACGCACCAGCGCCTATGAGTGTTTTAAGAATGGCTAAAATCAACGAATTAAACTACAAGTTGCTTGACCAGCTACCTTATTCTCCAGATTTAGCTTCCAGTCACTTTTACCTGTTCCCAAATCTAAAAAAAAACTTCCTAGCTGGCAAGCGTCTTACCTCAAATGAAGATGCAATTACAGTTGCAAACCACTATTTTGAAGGCTTTGAGGAAAACTATTTTAATCAAGGCATAGAATTGCTAGATAAGCGTTGGACTAAGTGTATTGAAGTTTCAGGAGATTATATTGAAAAATAAAAACGTTTATTAACAAAACTTGCCACTCTTGTGTGACCTTTCTTCTGGATAGCATAGTGTAAAGCATAGTTGAAATATCATCTATTAAAGCCTAAACATGTAATCTACAAATAACGACACAGGTTTATATAACATTGGCCAAAATTATGTAAAACTGTGTAGGATATGTTCAGCTGAATTCGGATAGAGAGACAATTAATATCATTCAATCAAAACATATGAAGCAATTACGTATTTTTGTATGATGACAGTTCTAAATTTGGTCAGCCAATTTTCTACCTACTAAGTTCGCACTTCACTAGCAGTAACATTTCTCATACAGTCCTCGTTTTCCCTGTAGTTGGAGCAGGGTAGAAAAAAAAACAACCAAACGCTTATATAGATATTGACGATTGGCAACAATAAATTATGTCTTTATTCAATGTTCCTTAGAGAATTGTGGCAGCATAAGAAGAAAAGAGGAGTGGGAGACACACAATGCTTTTATATAGAAGTACAATAATTTCTCTATATATGAGTAGTGGTATCATGTTTTTATGTTTTGATATAAATTAAATTATTATTTCATTATTGTACAATAACAACATGAATAACAAGCAAGCATATAAGAGAGGAAGTAATCCTTTGTTTATTTTTTTTTTTGCTTTAAATAGCAATAGAGTCAATCGCAAAAGCATAGCTGTATAAGAGACAAGATAACTGACTGACTGCCTGGTTGGATGGGTGGCTCACTCGTATATGAATGACTGACTGACTGTTTGACTAAATAAATGTTTCTTGTGTTACATGACGTTGATTGATGTATTGTTATCAATTATTTTTTTTTTTTTTTTTTTTTTTTTTTTTTTTTGTATTTTGTTTCTCCCATAAGCTGGTTTGTGTTTTTTTGTAGCATTCCCCCTCATTGTTGTTTTTGCTGTTTTTTACATTAAAGATATAGATTAATATTTATTAAAATTCAAATTGTTTTTCCTTTTTATTTTCGTATTGCTATCCATGTTTTTTTTTCTTTTGCAGCATTATTTTAAATAAATATTAATTTATTTGGCTTAGTTTTTTCTTTAAAGAAGATGGCATTAAAGGACATCATGTTGCTTGACAACTAAAAGAGAATTTAGCTGTATTTAGGTTAAAATCAATACGATAATAATGTTAGGAAAATCGTTAGCCAAAAATTATATTTATAAAAAAGTATAGAACACATGGAAAGGATTTTGAGAGAGAAAGAGTTAAGGAGCAAATGTTGATTGTTAAATATCTCTTATAAATATTATCTATTTAATTCATGAATGTTGGGAAAACTTGAATTCTAATTCACATCTAATCTTTTAAAATACTTAAGCTGCTTTTACACTATCTTGGTTCTCATTGACGTTAAATGTTTACAAGTAGGCTGGTTAAAACCTACTTTACTCATATGAGAACGCAGATGGTATAAAGGTTGCTCTCTTTATAAAGTATTTATTATTTGAATAAAAATTAATTTTGTATTTCCTTTTATTTACTTACAGGTATGTTACATATTTTCACAGTCATTTTCTGTAAATTGTAAGTATGAATACAAGATTTTAGGAACTTAGATCTCAACAAAAAAGTATAACCACAGCGTTTACTACTACAAGAGTTTTCTAGGAGTACACAACGTCCATTAAATATCTGTTGTGAATTGTCCCACATAAAATAAATGTTTGAAATAAATAAATGAATTAAAATATATATCTTTTTCGTCAAATACTTGCCATGCCATAACTTCACTCTAGTCATGTTTAACTTTAAGATTATATTGCGCTGTAAGAATTTTACTAATTTAACGTGCTGTTCTTCCTTAAATTGTACTCTGTCTTTTATTATTTCCATTTGCCTGTTTTTCTATTGTGACTAATTTATGCGACATCACAACAGTAATTTTTCATGATGAGAAAAGAGTGTTTAAAATAAAACAAATGACAACAGCTTATATTAAAATTTACATATGATGGTTTGGTCAGAGAGGAAGAAGAATTTTAAATAACTTCTGCTTAATGGTCCTTAAACGGCTTTTGCAAAAGCATAAAGTGAAGAATGTAAAAATGTTTAGGAAATGAGTATTTTTATGCACCCTATAGCACTTTTCTGATATGGTCCTTCCAATCACGAATTTACGAAATAATACAATAAAATCTTATTAATCGCATGGATTTATATAAGCGTAAGTAGTAAATATGCAATTGATGCGAACATGGTCATTGTTGTATTCTCAATGCGAACATTTGCAAGTTGTATTTGGTTCTTCGAAATCCTCAAGAACTGCTGTTTATTCACAAACAAATTGAAAACACACTCTCATTATATTTAAACTTAAGTTAATTTCGTTTATCATAATAATATGGACTCAACTTGAATGTAGTAAAATCTGAACCCGGTGATACTATTAAAAGCAGGACTACTTTTACTTTTACTCCGGCAATACTCAGACAATTTGTGGTAATAAGACTTAATAGTAAATTAGACACTAGGCAGAAACTGAGTGCCAGAAACCGAAAAGGTTATCCTGCAAAACTATGGATATTAATAGTCAAGTCATAAATTCTGGTACACAACTCAACACACTCATTACGAATGCAACACTGGGCGCATCGTATTGATGCGATATGGCAGTTGACATTTATTCTTCATTGCGACATACAAAGTTTTTGACATTAATTGTTTACAATCATGGAATGGGGCGACATCGAACATCGTATTGTTGCATGCAGTGCTGATATTCAGCCGGTTCGGACCGGTTCGCTCGAACCGGTTGTTAAAATTTTGAAAATTTTGCGAACCGGTTGTTGCATATTCACCCTTCTCGTGAATAAAAATTCCATATGAAATTTGTTTTGGTGATTATGTTTTTTGTTTTAACGGTTTTATATAATGTGTATTTATCAAGGTGATTAGTCTCGGCAACAAACACAATATTGTTCAGTTGTTCATTGTCCAAACGTACAAACAAATGATTTTATTTTGGTCATACATTGAATTCTTGGATGATGATGTTTTCGATAGCATTTTCTTCAATCTTTTGAGAAAAAAATAAAGCAATTTTTTTTGACTTTTATTTTGCAAAATCAAAATTATTTTTTTATTAAACAAAAGTTTATATCATTTCCTTCAAGAGGTTTGTGGTCTGTTACTAGAATGCGACTTTAAAATTTTCGCTACTTTTATCAAAATTTTGCAAAAATATAATTTTTTTAAGCGAACCGGTTGTTAATTGTTTCGAATATCACCACTGGTTGCATGTAGTTGGCCTATAAATAAGCAACATGAAAAAATGCGATCTCTTTAGAACATTGCAAACGCTTGAAATTATTCGCAATTTTGTGTACTGTGTTGAGAAGTTGTTTGAGGATACTGGTGGAGTATGATACCGTCAAAGATCCGGCCGTCCGCGCACTGTGAGAACTGCAAAAGCAATCAAAGCCGTGAAGAGACGAATAGACCGAAAACCACTGCGAAAACAGAAAATCTTGTTGGGGAAAATACAAATTTAGCAAAAATCCTTATCTCGCATTATCAAAGACTCAACTCGTTCCAGCGATACACTGGACACCTATTCATGGCCGCATTGAAGGAAGAACAGAAGCGAAAGCGTTTCTCAGCCGGTACGCGAAGATCACTCGCAGACAAACTATGTTTACTAACGAGAAAACCTTCACCATAGAAGAATCGTTCAATAAAAACACGATCGTGTGTATGCTCGGTCATCCAGAGATGTATTCCAACTCATTCCGATGGTTCAAAGAGGCCACCATCCCGCGGTCTAATGGTATGGTGTGGAGTGAATGAATCAACAGTGGCTTCAAACAAACATTCCGGGCTTCATATCAACGAATGATTGACCAGCTGCTTGTCCAGACCTCAACCCATTGGATTATAAGTTTTGGTCCGTAGAGAGGGCATTGCTGGCTCTACTCGCACTACAAATATTGAGTCGTTGAAGCGAGCCATTGTCCGTGCAGTGAACAATTTCCTCATGAATGAAGTGCGTCTCGCGATCGATGAGTTACCACATCGTCTCAAGTCTTGCTGAAAGGCAAATGGAAGTCATGTTGAATAAGTTGTTCTTTGATTTTTAGCCATTGAATAACCCAATAAATCAAAAACAAAATTTATTAAAATATTAGTTCGTTAAGTTCTGTTAAGACTTGACTAGATAGAAACTAATATTCCGAAACAAACCGAAACCTTTCAAATTTACTATTAATTTGCAAAAAAAAAAAATTAATTTATTTTTATTTTATAACACGTTTTAATCATTTAAGGTCCCCAAAAGTAACTACACTAAATTGCGGACTTTCTAAATCAGTTTTTTCATCTTGAACTGACAAATTTTTTTGAAGGAACATTCTTACCGCATTCTTAAACCTTTTAAATTCTTAAAAATTCCATAATCTATATTTTTTCCTTTATAAAAATTTCGGTTGAATACCGAATATTTGTATTAACCGATTTTTAGCCTAATTCGAAACCGAATACTCGGTCGGACTTTAAAAATTTTCAAGATTGTCATAAACATTGTCGGTAGAGACAAATTAATTTGTTTTAAATTTGAGATATTTTTTAGTCATTAGTCACGATATCAAACTTCTTCATGTATTTCATTTGGTTCTTAATGCAGTCGATTTCGATTTTCAAACGTTGATTTTTAAGTATGTATTTGATTTCGATGTCAATCGTGGTTCTTTAAGTTTGCAATGGTTCTTTTGATCATCAATTATTAAGTATTCCTTCAACAGTCATTGTTCGTTAAGTATTCGATGGGCCTTTTGATCTTTAGTTGAACATAACCATCTAACCATCAGAGATTTAAACTATTTAAATTTTCATAAAGTAAAACTATATTCGAGTATAAAATCTATATAACTTTAAAAGTTTATATATATGTAACTGAAAAGTAAAACAAGAAAAATAATGTTTCTTCGTGTATTCTTTAGAGTGAAATAAATAATAAAATACCGCCAAGTAGATTAATGACAAAATGTAATTTTGTTAACCATGAAAATATGGTAATAATACAAGTGTGAATGGTTTTTTGTCAGTCAGTCAGGCAGTCAGTGCCTTGCCACACTTTCAAGGACCAAACCGCAAACAACACAATGACAACAGGGCAATCTTCACAACAGTTTTAAAAAGAATAAATGGTGTTGTGTTCGGCTGGGTGTGATAATGGGAAGGAAGCGCAGGTATTTAACATTTTTAAATCATTATTATTTGTTTTTTTCTTTTGCTCAACAATACAACGTCTTTTAATGTACAAGTGGAAAAAACTGTACAAAAAGTTTACGCTTAAGGTCACTCTGTTCCGGGCAAAGGAAAACAAACTGTTTAACTAACAAATTGACACTGAGGGAAATAATAAGACGTTAAAAATGTCACAACTAATATTTGCATTACTAATTGTAGTATGTATTTGATTAGAAGACATAAAATGCAAAACTTAAATATTAAGGCTATTCTAAATGTTGTTATTATCCAAAATAAATATCATAATTTTAAGTGAATATCCTCAATACAGACAATATCCTTTGTGTCTGGCAATAAATTCTTATATTTAATTGGATTTTAATATATTAATGTCTTTATGCAAATTGGATACATATTATGTTTGAATGTACAGAGTGTGCATTCTCTCTCTCTCTCTCTCTCTCTCTCTGTATCAAATTCTGTAAGGAATAAATATCTATCTGCACATGTTTGTGTTTGTATTGAATAAATATTTACCAATTCTATCATTTCTATTCTTTGCATTTTTTATTTTAATATTTATATCACACTTTAGTTTTTATTGTTCAACAACAACGTCGGGATTGTTGCCATCTACATCACACCAATCTCTATCTACAGGGGTTTTTTTCCTTTCTAGCTTATGTCATCCATAAACATACGTACGCAGATATATGTATGTACATACATATGTACGCACACACAAACACACATTAATATTTATGTCTGTATATTTGGAATCGTAGAATTATCCTTGTCTTCCTTATGCTTAAATGAATATGTACGAGTTTATGAGGATGTATTTCATGTTATTCATACTTACACAAGTCATGAAAATATTCAATACATGTGAACATATATGGCATTCCTCGAAAGACATTGTGGACCTACGATTAAGAATGAAATGAGGAGGGGCCAGACGAAGGATACACAGAATAAGAATTTACGTTTTGATACATCTTTTGTTATTCTTAGAAAGAAGTATGACTTAAGTCATAAATATTTACGTTTCATAATGTACATCATATGAATTCTATATTGAAATATACTGGGTACTGAGATTTAACACCTACATAAAAAATTTATGTTAATTTTCTCTTCAATCGAGGGCCTTACTCCAACACGATTGTAGTCACTCGATTTATCACCAATCCTGTGGTATATGTGTCGTCAATATTAATTAGTTAATGCATTTTTTGAGTTATTTTACTTAGTAGTCGTGCTTACATACGTTTAATTACGCGAATGTGGTTCTTTTAATATTCGATTTCGATCCTCATAGTTGGGTGCTTTAAGTATTCGAATTTCATCTATAATCGTTATTCTATAAACATTATATTTCAGTCTTCAATCTTGATCCTTAAGTATTCGATTTCGATGTCATTGGTGATTCTTCAGGCATTTAATTTAATCGTAATTCGGCTTTTTGAAAGATTGTTACAATTTTAAATTTAAAAGATCTGTTTGATCTTCATTCATGGTTCTTTGAGTATTTGATTCCGATCTTTAATTCAGAATTTCTGAAAGATTTTCAATTTTCAATCGTAGTCTTTAGATATAAAAATAGATAGATAAGATTTTCAATTGTATATTTTCAACCATCTAATCGAGATTTAAATCTTTAAACTATTTGAATTGTATCGTTTATTGTAGATATCTCAAAAATCAAATTGATTTTGGATAATATATTGCCAAAACATGTTCAATTATGGATTTCTAAAATATTGATTTAGTTTTAACCGGGACACTTTAAATACATATTCGATTTCCACTCGTGAATCTCTAAAAGAGCGATTTGCATTTTCGGTATTCAGTAATGAATCTTTTATATCAATTTGTAGATCAAAAAGAAAAAAATGAGATTTTGGAGGAATCGATTAAATCGTAAATCTTTAAAAGATTAATGCAATTCCTAATATGTTAAACTTTATTGAGTCAATATTCGGTTAATTGACAATATTATTTTAAGTGTTCAGGCATATGCAATTTTCAGCTTACTCTATAATCATTTGACAGCTGGAAAACAATACAAAAATGGTCTAAATGATTGTTGTGTTTTTAAGTAAACAAACTTACCTTCACGTTGATTTTTTAATGATTTCTTTTGTTGACATTTGCCATTTTATACAATTTTGTTCACTAAACACAGTTGTGAACAGTGTTGCATTCGAAATCTTACTCAATATTATAACAATTTCGTACTTATTGCGCAATAGTTAATTGACATTTTATATGGGATATTGAGCTCAATAATGGCGTTTATTGCGATTATCGCAATAAAGTTGCATATCTGAACACAGTATAATAATCTGTAGAGCTTTTCAAGTTATTGTGTTTAAAATTTTGATTTCTTTGCTACGTTTTGAATATTTGTGGTGCTTAGGTCAAGTGTTAAAAAAAGTAAAACTTTCGGCTAATTTCGGAAATAGTATGATGTTCAAGATCAAGTTGATCTTTCTAACAGATCGATTCATTCGTCAATCATTAATCCCTAATATGTTCGACTATTTCTTTTTCAATCAGATTTTATTAAAATTACATAAAAATTATTATAGGAAACATAACAAGAATAATTTTAAATACCAATCTTCACAGGTACTAAAAAATACATATTATTATTTACAAATATGTTTTACTATTTTCTGAAAGGCAGATCAAGTAGATGTACTCTTTTGAGTCTGCATGTCTCGTGGTTTTTGCGTAATAAGTTTATGGCAAGAATATTGGTATGATTGCTAAGTCGTTCAAGATATCTTTTACTGAAACGATTTATTTCAGCTTTGATTGTTGGAATTCCAAGATCTTTATGTATATTATTGCTTTTAACGTACCATGGAGCTTTTACAATTGAACGAAGGCGTTTTTATAGATACTTTTGCAGAATCTCAATATTCGAATGGCTGCCGGTACCCCATAATTGCAGACCGCAAGTCCACATTGGCTTCAAAATTGTCTTGTACAAGATGTCTTTTGTTTCTAAATTAAGTTCAGATTTTGGTACCAGTAACCAAAACATTTTTTTAGTTTTAATATTTAGTTGTTGACGTTTCATTTGTACATGTTTCTTCCGTGTTAATCGTTTATCAAAGTGCAAACCCAAGTATGTTACACTATCAATTTTTGGAAAAAAATAAGCCATTTAAGCCAGTGTTAGCATGAATGTTCTATTTAAGTAGCGAATCTTGTAGTAGATTTAATAATTCTTGTGCCATTCGTGAAGCTTCTGCTGATATATCATGAGTTGAAATAGTTACACCATCAATAGTAGGCATATATAAAACTGTGCCTAAAACACTGCCCCGAGGAATGCCAGATTTAGCTTTCAATTGTCGATAAAGTCGCCTATTAATCGTAAAAGATCCCGTGGATCGTGGATCTTCTTTATTGCAATAAATGTTGAACTTTCATAAATTCAACTCAAAAAATGTTTTTTTTTTTCAAATACTGCAAATACTTTGATTTAAAAAGTGGCTAAATCTCTTTTATAGCATGTACTCGTATGCATGAGTGTCATGAGAATGTTTAGAAAACTCTAAAGTAATAATGTCAATGACCAGTTGAAAGTGTTATTTAAATTCTTTAATTTTATATACGAATATTTTTTATTTTAGTGTTATTGTTATAATTGAGCACAACAATGGCAATAGTATTTAGAAACTAAATAGTTTAACAATTGAAAATATTGCAATTTAAATTGCATTTTATAAATTAACCCACTCCCTGCTGTGGGTTTTAAGTTACAAACAATTAAAATGTATGTTTTGCTCATTTTTCTTCTATTGTTTCTATTTTAAATGTTTTGTTAAAAACCCAACAATTACATAAAACTCAATTGTAAATCAAAAATAAAGCTTTTAAAATGTTTTTGGCAATTTAAGAAATTCACAAAAAACAATAAACAGTAAAATTTTTGATTTTTGTAAAACATTTAACCCTTCGTTTTACACATGAGTCTGGCCAGACCTTTTTCAATTTGAAATGTTATTATAATATACTTAACTCTTAAACTAGATTTACACGATTGAAATTTCCTTCAAAATTGCTCTTCAAAATCCTTTAAACTCGTGTAAACAGCAAAATTTCTTTAAAATTTGTTTATTTAATAACTATTAATAACTATTAAATAAATAAATTTTGAAGAATTTTTGCTGTTTACATGAGTTTGAAACATTTTGAAGAGCAACTTTGAAGAAAATTTCAATCGCGTAAATCTAGCTTTAGTTAGACAGGGGTGTCATAGAAACCAATATTGTCAGAATTAGTTTTAAAACCGACAAGAAAAAATGCTTTGGTGTCATAGGGCACTGCTACACGTTCAATAAATATCAAGATATTTCTAGTATCTAGTGTCCTTTAAGGTTACACATCGATTATTTTGAGAAAATTGCAAAAAAAAAAAACGGTTGAGATATGAGTTAATAAAGTGGATTGCCTCGGTAAAATATTTAACTTTTCATTGAATTATTGCAATTTTCTAATAGATTTTCGCTTCTTGTATAGAATATAAGACATTTGAAGTAAATTGTTGTTTAACTTTGTAAAACAAGTAGCAAAACCACAAAAAAAAAATCGTAATACATTTCCTTTTAAGTCGTTAAATAAAAATAATATTAAAAATCAGGGCTAACTCTATTGTGAATTCTCTCAAAATGAAAAAAAAGGTATTAGAAATATGCCCATATAATCGTATGCATATATCGTTGGTCTCATGTAGAAAGGCCTTAACTCGCTATTTTTTCGAAATTTGTTTTTTTGCGATTCCAATGCATTTAACGCAAATACACCTCCTCACAAAAATTTATTGCAATAGTGTAAAAAATAACGCTTTTATAAGCAGTTGTACAGTTTCTATTATGTTTTTACCTTCTCCTGTAAAGTTTAAAATATGCGAGTTAGGGCCTTTCTACATGAGACCAACGATATGTATGCACATATTTGCAATATACTCAGATTTGCTCAAATAAACAAAAACAAGGACAATTTAAAATGAACAAGAAACCAATCGAAAATACATATTTGTTTAAAACTAAAACTATTTACTTCTAATAAATAAGTTTCTAATGTACATATTAAGAGATAGAAGTAAAACAAATTTCGAAAAACTTGATTAAGGTATGCTAAATAGAAATAGCTTTGCCATTACCAATACTAATACCTACCTACACATTGCAAATAACTACAATATGTATTTCAATAATGTGTTGCAGTATCAACAGATACATTGAAAACCAATGCACATGTGTGGCTAAGACATTTATTAGCAAACAATGGTAACAATGTTCTAAAACAACAATAAATTAATCTAATGAATTTTAAAAAAAGTAAATACCGTACAAACATAAACGTAGTGTTATGTGAGAAGTAATTGGTGCTTGGTTATGTAGTTTTGAAAACTTATGAGTTCTGTGTTTAAATGTACATATTTATATATTCCAAATTGATTGAAATGCCAAATAAATATGGAGATATTAGTAAGTTATGTCATAATTAATATTAATCATACGTTACAGTTAATGTTTGTGGTTCGGGAATTCTCGTGAATTTAAACTAAAATAACTTAAAAATTTATTTTATGAAATATTAGCGATTTTTGACAAAAAAAAATAAATAAATAAATAAATATTTTTTAATTTGCTACTGGTTTCTTTAAAATTATATATCTATATATATAAAAATATGTGTACATTTTGATTGTCACTCCATAACTCGAGAACGGCTCGACCGATTGCCATACAATTTTTAGTGAAGGTACAGGGAGGAGTGATGATGGTTAGTTGATTTTGAAATCCAAAATCGGTCTAGCCATTCTCCAGTTATGATTTTTTTCCTGAAAAAATTCAACATTTGAAAAAAAAAGTCCCCTAAAGTATGCTGTACAAATTTGCAAATAAATAAGAGCAGGCAGGTTGTGAATACATCTTATTCTATGAAATACAAATCAATAGTAAATACCGAGCGAAGCCGGGGCGGTCAGCTAGTTTTTTATATTTTTCCTTTACGTACATATAAAGAAAGTAATTTCATCAAACACAACTAATCCTAAAAAACAACCAAACATTTGAAATATTTTTAAAGAAATGCAATTTCTTAAAAGCCGTCTTGTCTGTCTGTTTTGTGTATTATAATATATATCGATGGTCTCATGTAGAAAGGCCCTAACTCGCATATTTGAAACTTTACAGGAGAAGGTAAAAATATAATAGAAACTGTAATATTCAACATGTAACTTTTTTTGTACAACTGCTTATAAAAGCGTTACTTTTTACACTATTGCAATAAATGTTTGTAAGGAGGTGTATTTGCGTTAAATGTATTGGAATCGCAAAAAAAAAACAAATTTCGAAAAAATAGCGATTAGGGCCTTTCTACATGAGACCAACGATATACATAACTCATCCAAATCACTTCTAAACTAAGCAAGTTATTAACAATATGTATCAAAATTAATATTAATTATACGCCACAGTTTACAAGTCTGTAATAAATATGAAATATTGCAGGTTTTTTACAACTTTTCCAATACGTTTTATAGAGAATCTATAGGACATCTGTTAATTGCAACGGCAAGAATGGAATGGGTATATTTAGTTAAAATACGCATACTTCAAATACGTCTAATTTGAAGAAGTAGAAATATAGAATTTAAAGTGTTAGCTTTTTGTTGTCTCTATTTATTTTACAAGTATTTTGATGCTAAAGTTAATTTGATAAGTTTATTGTTTCTACAAATTACAAAAACTAAAAATAAATAAACTATAAATGGTCTTTAAATATGCATGTTAAAATAAATATGCACTTAAGTAGAAGTGTAAAAGAAAGAAAACCCAGTAAACATTTTTTAAAATATTTCGTCAAAATCAACTGATGCTTAAATGTTAGAAATTTTATTTACTGGCAATTTATGTATCATTTATTTTTATTGAAATAGTGTAATAGATACATACATCGGGTGGGTGGGTCAACTGTCATCAGTACAAAATACAGTCAAACCTCGATATGACGACCCTCACTATAACGAATTCCTTGATTTAACGAATTTTTTGGAATTCCCTACAACGCTCCATAAGATTTAATACAAAATAAACCTCTCTATTACGAATACATTTGTCAATAGTCTCGTTATAACGAATTTTCATTCACTGCAGACTAACGAAATAGAAAGAATTATTTACCTCTATTTAACGAATTTTGTCAACTTGCAACCTTTTCATAACGATTTCCATCAATTAATCCAAATTATATGAAACAGATGCACACAAAATTATCGTGTTTGCAACGACAACGTCTCTAGCAAACCTACATTCGTAGTCGATAGCAGCATGCATTGTTGCCAAGTGTTTGTGTACAGTGGAAAACACTGTGTTTTGATTCATTAGCAAAAATCGTTCGCAATAACATGGTAAGCAGATGATGATTAATATACACAATTTTTTATTGCCTCGTTCTAACGAATAGAAGTGCAACTTCACCTCGATATAACGAACCTCATTGTAACGAATTATTCGATATAACGCTTTTTTTCTAATCCCCTTAAGATTCGTTATACCAAGGTTGAACTGCAAGTAAATTGTCACAGTACATATAATGCGCTATTCTGACGTTATATAAAGCTAATGCAATTTCAATCACTCAGTTGACACGTTTTGCTGGGTTATTTATTTACTTATTGTTTGCTCTGGGCTGTGTGAGCTTGTGTGAGTTAGCAAACGACTTGAGAAATGGAGAAAGAAAGTGAAACAATTAAAACTACTTACAACTAAAACAACTCAAGTAGTTTGTAACATTTACAAAATAAATACAATTAATTATTTTGTTAAACAAAGGCAAATAAAAACAACTACAACTACTCAAAGTCATGTGTGTAAGTACATATGTAATTATAACAACAACTTCAGTAAAGTTCACATGAAATCAACAAAGATTTACTACTAGTCATTGTTGGCATTTTACAAAATAAACTTTGATGATGTGGCAAGAAGCTTACAAAGCTACAATTTCATCACGTTGTCATTAACATGGGCATATGAAGTTGTTTGGCAAATCTTTATCACACATAACTTCTAATTCACAGGAGTTATATTATTTTACTGAATGAATTATAAAGCTTAATGCGGTGGACAAATCAATAAAGGTAGGAGCTAAATTTTTGACCAAATAATACAATTATAAAACAAAAGATCAGTTGTATTGATATCTTAAGTTGTATAAATTTGTGTAAAATTATTAAAAAGTTCGTCGTAATTACACTATTACTTACAAAATAATAATATCCAAAGAGTTCTTTCTTTTCAAAGAACAAACTTAAATTGTGGCTTTTTCAAAAATTTGCTCATGATGTGAAGGGCAGCCAAATAAAGAGTTTATTAAACCTTTAAACTTTACTTTCGGCCTGAATAGCTTCAACATACTTCATATGTATGCATGTTGGTACTACACTATGAGTGGGTGTGTTTAAGTACATACCCACGTCTTGTTTTTCTCTAAACAAACACTCAGATATTGACACTTGCATAGAGACAAATACGAATCCTTTCTATCTACACATATCTATTCCAAACCAATACAAATATGTATTGAAACATTCCAAGATTTCAAAGGAACAGTAAAACATATTTACATGTACAATATATCCAAAGTGTTTGTTTGTGCCTCATTAAATTTGTCCTCTGTACCACTTGTGAGTTTTTGTGTTTATGCAAATAATAATTCTACAATGTGTCTCTTCTTTTGTGTGTATTTGAGTTTATTTAAGGAATAATTCTCATAAATCCAAATATGAAATGGAAACTTTTATCCAAATATATTCAGAATTTCTTAGTTGCATTTGTGGTTTTTATTCATAAATGTTGAGTGTTCGAGAGTATGTTTTATATATGTTCATATGTACTTCAACTTTGTTTCACACAAACCCTTAAATATTTGTTTGTTAATCATGAGATGAACTCCATGTACTATTTTTCTTAAAAGGCGACACTATGGCCCTTGTTAGAATCACATGTCTTCGATAAGACTATTAGACTCTAGTTGTAGCTGTTATAATAGATTAGACTAGAGTCTATTCGATATAATAGATTAAACTAGAGTCTGATAGATTAATCTAATGTAATATCCCAGAGTCCAATAGACCCGAGTCTTATCAATCGGATCAAATTCCTATTAATCGGATTAGAGGCGCAGATTCATATATGAATCTGAGTTATATGAATCGGATCTGAGTCTTATAAAATTTATTAGAGTAACAAATCGCATCAGGGTCTTATAAATTACAACACAATCTTATAAATTGCATCAGATTTTTTTAAAAAGGATCTGATTTTTATAAAACGGGTCAGATGGATTTTGTCATCATACTCTAACACCAAACATAGTCTATAAGCTGAGATGAGATATGTATACAGTAAATTCTGACCCATAGTAAGTTTCCCGACATTAGAACGTATGTGTCAGAACAGACTTAAGTATAAAGAGAGTGTGTATTTGTAATCTGTATTCATGTTTTTTATTTTCTGTTGTATTTATCATATTTCTTCAGTTGTTTGTATACATGTGTTGTGTGTGTGTACTTTAGTAATTGTCAGTGTGTTGATACAGCAAAGACAATATTAACACAGCGTGCACTAACTACATCCTTCATAAGGTTTTTGAAGTGTAATCTAAACTTTATTTTGTGTGAGTTTGTGTGTTTTTGTGCTTTTCTGGACAAATATTGAAAGATGCTAAATAATAGAAATCTGTATGTGCAAATGTACAATAGTAGAAGCATCATAGTGGATGATGAACTAGAAGTTCATCATCGTCAGCAGATACTCTACTCTACTCTCTCTCTCTCTTTCTCTTTCACATGTATGTAAATAAAAACCATTTTGTAAATAGTACGACGACGAGTATCAATAAATTTTTTCTTGTTTGTACATGTGTGTTTCTTTGTTTAGCAGTTTCTGATCGTGTGTGTGTGTGTATACATTATTGAGTGTTTGAATGCGTAATGGTCACTCAACTTTTCTGTGAAAATTTTGCTTCTTTTTCTCTTCATTTGTATTAATTTTATTTATTTGCATGTATTTGGGTGATTTTGTGTTGATATGTATTTTCTGTTTTTATATATTTTTTTTTTTGTTGTTTGCAACTACTCCAGACACAATTTATTTTTGTTGTTTGTAATTTGAGATGTGTGTTTTCACAATAACAATATCAGCATCAGCAGAAGCAACCACAAAAAAGTTATTGTAAACAATACAATTTAATTAAGAGTTGTTTGTTATTTGCTTAAACATATTGAATGAGTTTGATAGTTTAATGTTTTTTTTTTGGGGGGAAAAACAGTAAATTTTTGATTATTTCGATTTTTAAAATATTTCTCTGTTTTGAGAATATGACATGTATAAATAGAACTTTAAGTTGACAACACTTTTTTAACTAGCGGCCATTTTGTCAGCTGTCAAGTAATTTATATTTAGTTTGTTTTGGCCATTAAACATTAATAGACTGACACCTGAACAATGCTTCCAAATTGTGCGAATTTATTTTGAAAATCATGGTTCTGTGTTTTTTTAGATGTACATATTTCTATATATGAAACATAATAAAACAAAGATGATGTTTTTAAATTGACATGAAATTTACTTTATTCGAAAAACAATCTCCTGGCTTTATAATTTAAATATGACTTCTGGCATAGGAGTGACTCCGACGTTGTCTAATCTTGAGGTTAAATTTTCGATAACTTTCTCCAACATTTGTGGCCGTATATCAGCAATAAGGCGGCGAATGTTGTCCTTCAAGTGGTCAATCGTTTCGGGCTTTTCGGCAAAGATTAGCGACTTCAAACATAAATCACTTGACAGCTGACAACATGGCCGACATCTAAAAAAAACACCCTATATATGATAGAATATGCTTTCTCTTGTTAAATTCTTAAAATTAACACTTTAGTAGATGCTAATACGAGGGCAGTTCGGAAACTTCTTAGCCTAGAACAGAGAGCGCGATATAAACAGAAAAAAGAAAAGTGTTTTGGAAACTTCCATCTGTACTATGAATACATGTTAAGTTTCTTTTCGACCTGACAACTCCTTCACATATATATGCGATTTTTTTACAATGGAAAAATTAGAAATTCGTGATGTCATTTAATATTTAAATAAAAAAGCTTTATCGGAACAAAATATTCATATTGATATGATGAAAGTGCTCCTTCATATAAAACAGTAAAGGTATTTTATTGATTGACTATCTGCAAAAAGGTAAAACAATAAATTAATTTTTCATCAAAACAACGAACCAGCACACAAGAGTGTTTTAACAATGGCTAAAATCAGCGAATTAAAGTACGAGTTGCTTGACCAGCCACCTTATTCTCCTGATTTAGCTCCCAGTCACTTTTACCTGTTGCCAAATGTAAAAAATTCCTTGCTGGCAAGCGTTTTATCTCAAAGGAAGATGCAATTACAAAATTATTTTAAACAAGGAATAGAATTGCTAGATAAGCGTTGGACTAAGTGTATTGAAGTTTCAGGAAATTATATTGAAAAATAAAAATTTTTTTGAAAAAGTAACTATTCTCTTTCTGTGCTAGGCTAAGAACCTTTCGAACCGCCCTCGTATATCACAAGGTTAATTATTTCTTATCAAAAATTTTAATTTTCTCAAAAAAATTATATATTGAAATATCACAGGTTCGATTTAAAACTATTTTGAGTTTGGAAAATGTTATTGATCTAAGAAACACTTACTAATGTATTATCTGGGAGATTATTTTGTATAAGTTTTATATATTCAGTTAACATTTTGATATATCACAGACATTTTTCTCCCTTTACTATGTCTCACAATTAATGACGTTTAACCCTATATTAACCATTAAACACAATAATACAAATGCATTTAAAATTGAAATAAAACTACAATTAAATTGTAGGTAAAATTACATTTAATTGTAAAATTATAACGTAACAATTACAAAAAAAGGTGTGTCCTATGTAAAAGGATATATCACACAAAACCACACCTATTATTTATTTAGTTTTTTGCAAGTAATAATAAAACAAAAAACTTAAAATTCATTGCACGGAAATGAAAGGGTTTTATATGTCACCATGTCCCACAAATGTCAACAGCACTATGAACAGAAGCACATTTAAATATTTACACGGACTTGTTGAAAAGAAACTTAAAAACGCATGAATATGTCATCAATCTAAATAGAATAGAACATATACATTTTAGTGATAATAAAATGTGATGATAATAATTATACTAATGATAGACACGATGGCCAAGGAGACTTACTCTGAGTGTTATTAAGAAAATTCCCTTTGGTTTTGTGGCATTTGCATACGGCAAACACTCCCCTAGACTTACTAAACGACCGACCTACATTACTACTTGCAACGCCCAATTGTTGCCCTTAACAATTTTAAAAGTTGTTTTTGTTTAAGTTTAATTGTTTAAATACAAACAAAAAAAAAGAAAGAGAAAACATTAAGAGCAATCCACTCCTTTGTGCATTTAAGTAAGCAAGTGGGCAAGTAGGATTAGTTATATGAACATGCTACAACTCATGGTGATAATGGTGGAGCCATTGTTTATGAAATTGACAATCATCCAGCTCTTGCCTTGTTGCTCATTTTTTATGTTTAACATTGCCACCCAAACTCTCAGTCCCGGTCCCTACGGTCTTTATTGCTCAAACACAAAACAAAATAAGAAATTGTTATGGAATCTACAGCAGTCATCCGTTTAATTCCTTTAATTAATTTAATTAATGAATTGTTTACTTGGGTATTTTTGTCAAAACCTTGTTCTTTTTTATTTTTTTTTTTTTGGTTGCTATTTTTCTTATTCTACTTTATGCCACAAACTATTGTCATTTATTTATATGTGGCTGTGTTAAAGAGCTGTGATGTTTCTTGTTTGACAAAGACTACCGTCATGCTACAATGAACATCCTGGCTTTAACACACTCACACACATTGACTTAACCATACATAGATATGTATGTATGTATGTATGTAAGTATAGTACATCATCGTCTTCATCATCTTTATACCATTCTTGTTCTACCTTTTCTCTCTCTTTTCCTCGAATATTTGCAAAAATCCAACTCTTTTCTTTTTATTTCCTTTGTACTTTATACGTTTTAATTTTTATTTTTAGTTTATTGGTTGAGTATTGCACAGCCTACTAAATTAAGTATATGCTGGCTGTGATGATGTATAACGAAAAATATTCAAATAATGTTTTGAAGGCAAATATTTATTAGAAAGTAAAAGCATTAAGGTGACCATTTTGAAACTATGAATACGGTTGTTCCCTAGGTCCTGTTCAAGCCTTAATTAACAGGATCTTTATCTGATATTAATAAAAATTATTATAGAAAATTTTTCATTATTTTAGCTTGAGTTAATTTTTTTAATTAATAACTTGAAGAATACCATTGTAAAGTTATATTTTTCTAGACAAATGGCATACTGGAATGCATGTCCAAGATCTACTTGTCAACATCATCTATTTAACTCACCATTTATTGAGAAATAGAATTCGGGAATTAAGCATATTTCTTATTACAAAATGTTCTCTAATAATAAATATAAAAAAAAAATTCAACCATAGTATTCTCTAAATATCAATAAAGATTTTTAGGCTTGGTTGTGTGTGAAGTAGAAATTAATTTAATTTTGTTTTTGAATGTCACATTTATTCCAAATATAAATGTTTACTTAGCTTCGCACGGTAATACGGATGGCAATGACCTGGTCTGGGTTATCTTGACGTTAAAAGAATTAGAGGGTCAAAGCACATTTTATTCTCAAATCATTCGTGTGGAATGACCATTGTGGCGTTCGCAGTGCCGTCTTGGAGCTATGTATTTTTCATGTGAATATTTGACATAATTTTTAAAACCCGTGTTTTTCATATAAAAACATGAAATGCATTGACATCTGGAGAAATGTTAAAGGCATTAGCTCTTACTACAGCAATTTTATCTGCCATTTTATCTTCAATTCAATACAGTTCGTTGTGAGGTATTTATCGTTGCCCTGGAACCACATGTTGTCATTGTCCCTATCAATTCGCAACAAAATAAATTGATTAGCATTGCTCTGTAGCACACGCCATTGACGGTGAAGTTTTAACAAACGTAGTTGTCGGAGAAGTACGAACCAATTATGCCGTCTGTTCTTTCAGGGGGGTTACTCTCTATTGCGATGCGAAAGCAAATTCGATAAGAGTACAAATTGGTAGTCTGTATCGTTCACGCAAACGCTTTCACAAAATAATTTGAAAAAGTAACAACACTGGCACCACAAAGTAAACATTAGCGAAGAATGACAAAATTAAATGTCAAAACTTGTAAATCAAAACATTTTAAACAATTTTTTTGTGCAGTTCGCCTTACTTACATGATGCGTTCCCTTTGCGTTTGATATTGTGTTATTGCAAGAGATTTGCGATTAACGGACGAAGAGAAAATACAAAAACGCAATAAAGGGTACCAATTGTTCGATTACGTTTAATTTTCCTTTCGCATCACAATAGAGAGTAACCCCCTGTTGAGGATTACAATGCCAGAAAGACAACTGAAATATTATCAAATAGACTAGATGAAATTCATATCAAGTGGCCCTCTTACTTGTCTTAAAGATTACAATAAGCTTGCCGGTATAAATATGAAATTTAACTCGAATTTATATAAATGATTTCTCTACTGGACCTCTCATCAAATCTACATCTAACTAGAAAAAGAATTGGCAAAAGTATGAAATGCATGCTAGCACTCACTTGTTACAAACTTTGTAAAAGTCTCAGAAATATAACACCAAGTCGTAAAGATCTCTGCTCATAAATATTGAATTTAATCCGTGCAAAAGAAGATTTCATATAGTCTCCTGAAAACAATCTAATCCTGAAAACAATCTAATCCTGAAAACAATCTCAATAATTTATACCCATTAAAAAAAAACATATTATAGGCTGTGAAAATAGCATATGCGAAGAATACGACTGAATGTGACAAAGCAAAGCTTCTGAATAGTACATATACTTTTGCGATTGTAATTAATGTGTTGGCTCACTCGCAAAAAACGAGACACGTTTAATTCATGTAGCATTTAGAACTCTAACAGTTAGTTACGTTAATAAGGTGTTGCCCAAAGGGAGGGCTCACTTTAATTTTATAAATTACACAAGAAGGGTTTAGAACGGCTGAGACGGTAGCTAAAATCTATTCGAAATAAAAACCGATGAGTAAATTGAGCGACTCAATCAGTTTTTGTCAATTTAGAATCCTAGAAATAATATTTCAAGTGATATTACGAGTATGTTTAGCTTTCAACAAAATGTGGAATTAGTCAGTTTATCTTATCTAGGGATAAGTCTTAGTTCCTCTTCATAGCTTTCTTTTATAAAGATTTTTTGGTCATCCCATAAATTTTTAATTTCCAAAAATTTTTTCTCTGGATTTCTGGATTAACCTTTTAAAAATACTTTTTTCATATTCTTAACCTCTGGCCTCTCATGTCTTAGACGAGAAAATATCTTTGATATGTTTTTTCTGTTTTGTCTTTAAAACACAAAGGAAATTCCTCAATAATTAACATAGTTAGATACACGTTAGTGGGGAATTTGTGATTTCAAAATGGTTTCACTCTCTCTTGCTCTGTTACTTACCTGTATGTTAATATACCTACATACATATATTTAGTCCTTTATAATGAACAAATATTTCCTTATAAACGTGAGTAGGTTACGTGTATTTGATAAATAATTTTGCCACAAGCTATTTGTATATCAAATAAATATTTACACATACACATAAACACTCTCACATACACTCTTAATTATATACATGCGTGTGGATGTGATAGTTTTTGTGTATTTATAAGTGAATGTTATTTTCGAAGACTCAGGAATTTCTTTATCTTTGTTGTGAATATGATAATAGTAGTTTGTATCAGTCCACAAACTCCAGGAGCGGAGTTTTAGTGGCTTAAAATGGGGCACCTTTGACATGCAATTTGTTTGATTGTTTTTTAGAATATAAAAAGCTCTTATTACTTGCTTAACATGGCTAAAAGAAAACCTTGTGATATCAGTACTCGAAAGATTATTGTATAAATGCAACAAAATGGAACGTTTCAAACGCAATGTTGTTTCAATCGGTGAAATATTTCATAAATCATTCGACTACAAAAAAATAGACAGTAAAAAAAAGACAGTTATGCTTAGTTTTCACTATGTCAGTTTTGTTGTCAAATTGCCCAAATTGTTGGTAATTTCATAACAATTTAGACAATTTGACAACAAAACTGACATAGTGAAAACCAAGCATTAGTGAAGTTGCACTGATTGTGCACGAGTTGAGAAAAATCCACATAAAACAGCAAATGAGATTCAGATTAGCGCCTTTAGTGAAAATGAGGCAAAATTGTCTGTAGATACAGTAAAGCTATGTGTCCACGATCGTCAGATATTACAACGTTGTCATATCTAGCAATGTACTGACATTGAAAAATTTTTAGCAAAAGATAAATTGTCAGTTTACACGACTTCTTCAAATTTCCACAATGGCCAAAAATCCTCTCCAGATTTATTTTTGCATAAAACTCAAATTATCTGGAATCCCAAAATTATCTCAGATATCCCACTATTACAGTTGTATAAAGTGACCATAGGACCAACTTTTCCATATAGTGTCATACCCGAGCCCATCTCCAAATTTCCACAATGGCCAAAAATCCTCTCCAGATTTATTTTTGCATAAAACTAAAATTATCTGGAATCCCAAAATTATCTCAGATATCCCACTATTACAGTTGTATAAAGTGACCATAGGACCAACTTTTCCATATAGTGTCATACCCGAGCCCATCTCCAAATTTCCACAATGGCCAAAAATCCTCCAGATTTATTTTTGCATAAAACTCAAATTATCTGGAATCCCAAAATTATCTCAGATATCCCACTATTACAGTTGTATAAAGTGACCATAGGACCAACTTTTCCATATAGTGTCATACCCCAGCCCATCTCCAAATTTCCACAATGGCCAAAAATCCTCTCCAGATTTATTTTTGCATAAAACTCAAATTATCTGGAATCCCAAAACTATTTCAGATATCCCACTATTACAGTTGTATAAAGTGACCATAGGACCAACTTTTCCATATAGTGTCATACCCGAGCCCTTTTCCTAATTCCCACAATGGCCAAAAATCCTCTAAGTGTGATTGCTGTTAAGTGAATAACAGTGCTCTGTTAAGTGCAAAATGGGCTCTGTTAAGTGCAAAATGGGCTCGGCTAAAAATTGCGGTTTTTGTCTGTGCTAGTTAAATTTAAATTTATCTTCACACACATTAATTTTCTTCCACTTTTTTCAAAAATTTTATCAATTCACACTTGTTTGTTTATTATTTATGTACATATATACAGAGTTGCATTTAGAAATAATTTCTATGACAATGCTGCCATTGGCAAATGCATACACTTTGCACATATGACAATGAAAAGTGTTTGACAATTGTCTTAAAACAATGACAATGACAAAATTGTGTGTTTACACGATTGTTAGATGCCTGACAATATTTTTCTCTTCCAATGTACTGAAAATGCTTTTTCTTACAACGTTGTAAGGCAAAAATTTCAAGTTTACAACGTTGTAATATCTGACGATCGTGGACACTTAGCTTAAAACGTCGATTGCGAAAAGTCGGACTGTTTGCAAGACCTTTTCGAAAGAAGCCATTATTGTCTGAGCGTAATCAAAAGAAGAAACTCGAAATCGCAAAAAAGTATCTCCATTGCACGGACGTAGAATGGAAACGAATGGAACGAAATAAAGAAAAAAGTTGAAAATTTTATCCAAATTACACCCGAGCCACTTTGAATAATGGTTCTATAATGCTTTGGGGTGCTATGCCGCCTAAAAACGGTTTTAGGCGGACTCTATAAACAAACAAAAATTAAGATCAGAATTCTGTATTCCCATATTTTTTTAACGTATTTCTACATTTTTCAAATGGTTTAACTTTTGAGATTTTTAAAGTTATATATTCTCACACAGAATGTTGAATGTAAAGTCTAGGTTGTGAAGTTCTTCCAGTAATTTATATGATTTAACTTTTATAATGTTCGCTATTTTTTAAAACTTACTAATTTTAATTTTTTTCTCTATTTTTATTTTCAGGTAATTTTCTATTTAAATATTAAGGTTTTATTAAGGTAATACAAAAATATATTATTAATATAAAAAAAACTCAGAAAATATAGAGTAGTACTAGCTTATTCCGGTGCTAACCTAACTGACCAACAATATATACTCGGAACAAAGCTATTTAAAGTACATATAAAGTATTAGAACTCTGACTATAATAGTTTCCAAAATATTTCATATACATATTTGCTTCTTTATCGTTCTCATTTATGACACCCATTTACATACCAACTACGTAGAATAGAAACAAAAAACTCATACAAAGTATTGAGAATTATAATTTTTGATGAAAATCTTAATTTCATAAATTTCTAATCTTGTGATTTTATCACAGACGTTTCTAATATGCCACAATTACTACACCAACCACTATTCATCATTGCCATGCAAGTATGCATGCGAAAATGGCGTAAAACCAATTATTTAATTTAAATTCTTCTTTTCACACATAAAAAGGGGTTATTAAACTAAATTACCCCTACAAAACTAAACCAATTGAGAGCAAACTGCAGCAGCAGCGGCAGCACCATACAACAATACAAACTATCACTGTTACTGACGAAAACTAAAATCTAACAAATTTCTATTTTGTTGTCATACTTAAAATTTAATCATAATAAAATTGTGTAAAATAATATACACAACCAAGCAAGTCGTCAGAGTCAGTCTTGGATTAAATGACATTTTTATTGTAAATTGCAAAAATAAAAAAATAAAACAACAACAGCAATAATTTTGAACATATATGGGTCACATGGATTTAAGCAATAAAAAAAAAAATAAATACAAAACAATGGAAAGTTTTTTTTTTGTTTTGTTTTATAATGGTCACTAGTTTATACAGTTTGCTTCAAAAAGCAAAACTTAAATTCATGTGCATTTGACGTCATTATAAAGAATAGAATAGGAAAATGCAATGAAAATTTTTATAAATGATAATCACCATTCCCATCAACACCATCATCGTTACAAACACAAACATGACGACGATGATGATGATAATTTTTAACAATTGTCACAAACAAAACGCATGAAGAAATCAGACTAACAAAGGAACGGTAACAAAAAACACAGCAGAGAGTAAAGAGTAGATATACAAAATGAAATAAAACAAAATACAACACAACAATTGTTGTCTGTTTTACATTCTATTAACACCATTTCGTAGTAGTAGTTGTTGTTGTTGTTTTCCAACTACTCCCCTCTTAATTATGATTTAAAATTCTGTAATGGCGAGAAGGGAGAGACGGTTTAGCAAAATTGCAGTTGCATTAAATGTCACAAACATACTGGCGGGCATTTGCAACACGCACATGTCCATTGCAGCAGTGTCAACAGAAACAATTGTAGTGATAAAGGAGACATGCAATTGTTTTTTTTTCTCTTGTTGTTGTTGTTATTGTTGTGCGATTTAATGGTGATGAGATATATCACCAGTTTTTTTTTTTACAGCAATTTAAATAAATAAAGGGGCTGACAACAATTTAAATTAAGTATAATTTCTATTCAAGGTTTTACAAGATTGTCAGCTCAGATTTTTATTAAAAAAATGTTTTTAAAATTTAATTAGAACACACTAAATATCACAGGTTGCAATTATTCAATTAAATTCAGTGATAATTTAATAAACATTGTATATTGACATGAAACATTTTAACACAAAAAAACTCCGAAAAATATGCAAATGATGAATCAGTGATAATCACTGGGTGATAAATTACTCAGGGCAAAAAACATTTGTTTGTAAATTAAAACAAAAATCAATCAAATAAAAACAACTTTCTGTTTTTTTTTTTTGTATTTTATTATTGGTAATAAATTGTCAATTTAAATTTGTTATCACTGTTACCAATTATAAACTAGAACAGTTGTGATAATTAAATAATAATCACTAACTCATAGTAAATTGATTGTTTAAATTAAACTTTCATTAAATACAAATACAATTTCGCATATTAATTACAGCATAATCTCATATTAAAACACAAAGTGGAGTTGTGCATAGATGTAATACTGCTAATTCAATGTATTTTCTAAGCAAATGCGCTGTGAAAAACATTGTTTATGAAATTTAAAGAGTAGATTGTCTAGACTCTAGAATTTAAAAGAAATTATGTAATAATGACTTGGTGCGAATAAAAAATGAGCTGCAAAGTGAATAACTGTAGTATTGGAAGGATTATACGAAGAGTTTGGACCGAAATGCCAAGATGTTCAATACTTTAACATGGGAAACTACCTCAAAAGTATAAAAGTCTAACTAATTAAATATGTCTTAACAAATCTTGGAATAATTTGATCTATGTTTCCAGAACAAACCTTACTCTTCGCTAACGGTTTCAGAAACGCTCTCAGGTAATCTTCTGAATCTTCTACATTACCAGCAATATACGGATAAAATACCGAAGCCGTACAAGTTCCATCTAAAATAATCTAAAATAATTAAAATAACCATGCTCTTATTAGAGCAAATGCCAATATCAGATCATACGTCCAACAGCTTTTTGTCGATAACGAATCAATGATTACACTAACAATTTCCAATGAGTACTCGATTTTGCTTATCTTGCCAATCTATTAGTTTTAGAGTTCGACCCAATTCTTGCAAAATTTGATCGCTTGCTCAAACCGAAAATTCTCTAATCAATTTATATCATAGCCGAATGACAAAAGCCTAAAAGCTGACCGAAGCAAGGTGGATTATTTCCATATTTGGCCTGCATAGGGGGTAATACTCTTGAGAAACCGCGGTACTTTAGTGACCCTTGTGTTCGGCATGATCCGACATTGTCTAGTACACCTATTGCCGGATTTAATTTTTGTGTAATCTTGAAGATATTTTTGTAATTTTGACATCCAGAGTCAAGATCACACAGTTATTGCTTTTTTTGTCCTTTCCTAAATGAGTATTGTGTTTTAGATAGGTATTTTGGATTTCGAAACATGCTTGAAGCCTACGACAGATGGAACTCCAATATCTTCTAATATCTTTTAGTGTAAGCTTAGGAATGAAGTTGGACCTAAAGGTCTTCTTGTCTTCACATTTTGATACAGCCAATTATACATCTGTCAAAGTAAACTGAGGATTTTTTCAGAGGTATTCGATGTCATTGCTACCAAAGGAGTTGTTGCTAACGCCAAATAACTTTTAACTGCATTTGGCTTATATTGTGGAGCCGCTGATGTATAATGTTGTTAATCACAAGTTCTTCGGATGTTACATAATTTCATAAATATACAAAAGTTTTATTAGCACTGTGCTTTCTTTTGTTTTCGTGAAAAGGATTAAACAATATGGCTTTCATTTATAAACAAAACCCCACGGTCAATGCGGGACCAGAAGGCATTAAGCATATTACTCCATCTCTCTCTGTATGCTCTCCTCAGCTGATATGCCTCGCGGGAACCTCTAACTGTGTGATATTGAAGTTTAGACTTCGGTGACATCCCAGAAGAAACATGTGTTTACATGACGTTGTGCTCCTTAAACGGTAGAACCTCAGTCCGCTTGTGAAGATGGTGTTTAGAGGTTATGCAAAACCAGCCGGTATCGTCATTAAGCCTGCGTTTCGAAAGCTTTGAATATAACTCTACTGGGTATCACTCAACCAATGTGGAGCAGCATAGTTAATCACTGACCAACCACTTGTGTTGTAGGTAGCATGCAAGGTTTCATTGTCCATATCCCAAGTGCTGCCGACTTGCGGCAATAGAACCTTGTTTCTATGTCGTATTCTGTGCACGATTTCAGTGGCGTGTGCTGAGGAGGTGTATAAAAGGCACCCAACAACGACCCGTCGACACAAGTTGTGAGGGCGTTGCGAGTTTAGACGGTAAAAAGTTAAACAGGAGCGCCGACAGGATCTAGCCCTGAGGGACTTCTTGTTTAACTCTACGCGGTTTTGAGTCAAATGTTAATCCTCTAAACTCTACGAAGAATTGCCTGCCACTCAGATAGTGCACTGGCGTTAATTATTGCAACTGTCTTTGGCAGCATGAGTCACCCGTCCTACTTGATGATTTAAATAAATTAGCTTAGGGTTCTCTTAAAATGGCTATGTCATGTGTGGTAAGAAGTTGCCTCCAATGACATCACTGGTTGGAAATAATAAATTAAAAAGATTACTCTTTAATGGAGCTTAATTCCATATGGTAGAAAATTTAAAAGAGTAGAACCCAATATATTTTGGTTGAAAACATCCTGTTAAAGTTAAATTTTGTCTACACTATAATCTCATGAGAATTTCAATGATAAACATTAATTAATTGAATTAATTCATTTAAAAAAATCACCACTTTTCAGAGAATATGTCCTTACAATAAATAAATAAACACTCTTTTTGTGAGTGCAGAAAAGGAATATAGTCAACCCTCCAAAACTTAAATGTACATGGCACATAATTAAATTTAAATTTATACCCAACACTTAACAGCCCTCAAAGGACCATTGATTTCTATTGCTTTGGCATAAAACACAACCCACAACAGATAGTCAGAAAGTCAACAACAAAATGTTAAGACAAAACCATAAAGTGCCACATGAAGAGCAACAAGATAAAAAAAGCAAATAGAAAAACGTCAAATTAACAACGCATTTTGGACAAATTGAAGCCATAAACAACTCACGTCGCCAAAACTGAAATAAATTACATTAAATTCCTTTAAAACAAAAAAGTTGAGCATTACTGTAATTTCAGACATTTAAACAATGACGCTTTTCCCTAATTTCATTCGCCTCCCCCGTTTGGTCTCTATCTCTATGTCCTGTGTGTTTTATTTTCAGCTAAAACTGCAAAAAAAAAAACTAAAAATTGAAAGACGAAGCAACATGTCATACTACCACCAACACGCAATTCAAGTCGTACAGCAGCAACAAAAAAATGACATCAACTATGTAGAAATATACTCGTAAGGACTGTAATCGGTCAATCGGTTGTCGGACTCTATAAGAATTAAATTACTAAATTTGGAACTATTGATTTTTGCAACAAGTAATTGTTGCTATTTGCCTTCGAAACATTTTGAGCTTATTTTATGTTGCATTAAAATCGATCATATTGATGTCCATTTATTTTGGTATGAAAAAAGACAGCTATTAGTGGCCCACTTATTTTTAGCCATCATTTGTCACTTAAAAATAAAGTGGTATTTGGAAAAACTTGTTTTGGTTAGGAAGTTATTTTCATCTTCTTGGAACAAAGCTATATAATCGATAGCATTGTATATCTGCATTATTGCATTATAATCACTGTAGGATAAGCTAATTAAATGAAAAAATTGGTAATAAAATGTATTCAATATACTTAGACTAAATTGACTGATCTCTCGCCTTAATGACATTCAACACAATAGCAAAATATATGTGTGTACGTTTTAAGGGGGAAGGAATTCGCAATTTAGTTGGCTGTGTTAGTTGCTAAAGTTCAGTTTTTCTTTTTATTTTTTTTTTGGCATAGAAAAATAAAAATAAGGTCCTTTGGGATTTCATTATTTCTTTAAAAAAAAGTTCACAACAAATATTAATAATGTGGGCAACATTTGACTAATAAAAAACTCATTTACATTCTGGAATAGGGACGATATATGTAATTTTAGTACATTTGGTATGAAAAATTAAAAGTACTATTTATACCCTACACCACCATAGTAGTGAAGTATGTGTATAGGATTTGTGCTGATGTTTTTAACGCCACCTTAAATTATACCGATCGACTCAATTTCTGAGCTGATTGAACGATGTTCGCCAGTCCGTCCGTCTGGCTGGCTGGCTGTCCATGTAAAGCTTGTGCGCAGAGTACAGGTCGCAATTTTAAAGATATTACGATAAAATTTCGTATTTGATTAAAATTGGGATTGAAATTCGTTAAAATCGGTCCATTAATTCACCTAGTCCTCATACAAATGTCCTCCTGAAAGAGGGGTTTAACGGTCATAGATTTTTGATTTATGTACGTGTCCAAACAAATTTCACCGCAAATAAGTTGTACATGAAGTCTAATAACGTCTACAAATTTTGTGTAGATTGGTCCATAATTGTCAATAGCTCCTATATAAGGATCACATATATCACTTTATTAAAATAAAATAACACAAATCATACAGAAATCATTCAGCACAATTTTATGATGATCGGTCCATAATAAGCCATAGTTTCCATTTAAGGCCCACTTTCGAAAATCACTTTAATGATCATAAATCTCTTAGAAATGTTGGTATCCAAATAAAATTCAACACAAATAAGTTTCATACTAGCTATATATATAGATATCATGACACCTAATTTTATAACTGACGCGTCGGTACATAAGGCTTCTTTTCAAAAATCACTTTTAAAGATATTTGTATTTGATAATATTTGACACAAAAAATATTTATATGCACAAAAGTCATGCCATTAAATTTTTGGATAATTGGCCCATAATAGGTGCTAGAGATAACTGCTTTAAGAAATTTACATTAGCATCTAACCAGTGGTTATTTAAGAAGTGTCGTAATTCATGAAGAATTTCTTCGATAATTAATTGTGTTTTAAAACTAAACATAATTTTAAATTACGCAATTGATATTTCTTCAATATGCTGAACTAATAATCTACTCACTACTAGCGAAATAACTAGCCAAAGGTAATGCAGAAGATGGCAACTGAAGCTCTAACAGACCACAAAATCTGTGTTAAATTTAACTGTCAACATCACTACAGTAGTAGCTAAAGGATCGACAATATGAAACTAGTTCAAAGTGCCGCAGGGTACTTAAACATATGTACATATGTATGTTTATTTAATAAACAAATACATACTTTTTGTGTCATTGTTTATCATTAAAATGACACTTAACACCCACAGAGTTTTCCCATTTATTTTTCTCAAACTTAAACATCCGTACATTAAAAAAATAAAATGATGTCAACTCATTTGGAGAGAGAGGGAGTAAGTTAGCAAACAAGAAAGAAAACAGGTCATATAAAACCCTTATTGTTACATTAGGGCGGAGGGAGAAAGTCACAGTAGTGTTGGTGTAATTAGTTTGTTGTACAACATATGTTGACCTCCATAAAATGTGTTTGTCTGAGAAATTATTTGTTTATTGAGAGCCTATCAAGTCCTTAATAAAAATCTATACTCAAGATACATTTGTCATATGCCAAGGGGAGGGCAGTAAGTCAATTGCAATTAGCACAAGTTAAAAACATAGAAAATAACACATTGTCATTATGAGTTGATGGTTTTTGTTTCAAAAATTAATTAAAAGTTTTCCCAACATAAAATCTATATTTTTGCTACTTCCAATGTGATTGTAATTAATCAAAAAGAAATAATTTTTAAGTGTTTTTATACCCACCACCATAATAATAGGGGGTGTATTAAGTTTGTCATTACGTTTGTAACACACCAAAATATTGGTAGTAGAATATACAGTGGGGAGCACAAATGAGGATGTTTTAGTATTTTTTGTATTTGTTATTGCATACAAATTAAACTATTGAAGAGAACTGAAAATTGTTTTCTGCCATTTATTTTATTATTAGTTTAATATCTAACAAAATAATTTATAAAACACAACAAAAAGTTTCATTGTCTAAGAAAAAATACAAACGAAACGAAAACAATCCGCATACAAAAACTGTATTTTGAATGATACTATTTTTAATATATAGTCAAAGCGCTTTATTTCTATCGTTCGAACTGAACCGCTGCCAAAGCTCATTCAAATGGGTTGGAGTCAATCGGTATTGTCCCAACTGCCCCTTCTAGATTGACCACAAATTCTCAATTTGGAAGAGCGCTTTGGGTCACAATCCAGCTGAAAAGTAACTTCATCCACATGATAGACGCTCTTATCTACAAAATCCGAAAGATTAGTTTGCAAAATACGCTGATAGTTTATTTCTCATTATTCCTACGATTCTTTGCAGTGGTCCGAGCAGCCACCATGTGAAGCAACCCCATATCATGACGTTTCTCCCACCGTGCTTCGTTTCCTTGACATTCTCTGATCTTTGGATTGCAATTGGATTTGCTTTCGTCTGACCAGATTACATGTTTCCAGTCATCTGCTGTCCAATTTCTGTGCTCTTTGGCAAACTTTAACTGTGTCCAACATTTTTTTATCGCATTGTTGGCTTTAAATTTTTATATAAACGTAATTTGGTGTCTAACACTTGTTTCTTTTCATGTGCAATAGCTTTTTGTGACCTCCGATTTGTGGTTTGGGAACAATATAATGCCTTTTTTGGACTCTTATGACCACTGGATTACTTCATTTAAATTGTTTGTTTAGGGAAAATTATTATTTATTTATCTTATTATTTATCTTATGAGATTAAAATACAAAAATTAAACTCGGCAACACTTCCCCTCTGGACATGTGAAATTTTATTGCAATTGGACTTTTCGGACGTTTAGAAATTACAGATTTATTTCCCTTCTTTTCGAAATCCCCCCACTGTGCATCGTCCTGAGCAGTTTGATATTGAAACAACCTCTAACATTGTTATTATTTGTTTATAGAGTCTGACTGGATTTTTAATCGAAACGAAATTAATATTTGACCAAAATCGCTGCACTCATCAGAAACCAATTCATTTCAAAAAAATTACTTTAAATTAATCTCCTCTAAATACTAAATCGCTTATAATTTAAATAAAATTAATATTCATTGTTTCTTGACTTGCATTTTTATTTTGTTAACCTGTGGCCATTCGTCCTCAAATTTCTGTATTCTCCATTTTAATAGTTTTTTAGTTGATACAACTTGCAACAGTCAGCAGAAGCATACTTGTCTATATATTTCCTAACTCTACTTTAATTTTGCAGTCGGTCATATATTTTTTAAACATTTTGTGAAGTGAATTTTTAGCTAATTAAAATTTGTATAAATTTGTGTGGTAATTGCTTATTCTTTCTTATTCTCTTTGCAGGTAAGAATTGTTAAATTTATTTCATTTATAATAAACTTTATAAAATAAAAACAGAAGAATATGAGTTGCATAAACTTAAAGTGACTGTTTAAGTTGCATGTTATAGTTTAACTCAAGTTTAAAGAGCTGCAATGAGAGAATCAAAAATAACAATCAAAATTTTGTTTAACTACAGCAGTTTGTTTTAACTCTAGTAGTATACATACAAAATTCATGCTCAGAAATTGTTTGCATTGGTCCATAGCTTAAAGTTCGCTACACACAATTCATACACCTAAACATACATATGTGTACATATCGATGGTCTCATGTAGAAAGGCACTAACTCGCATATTTGATACTTTACAGGAGAAGGTAAAAACATAATAGAAACTGTAATATTCAACATGTAACTTATAAGCGTTATTTTTTACACTATTGCAATAAATTTTTTTGAGGAGGTGTCTTTGCGTTAAATGCATTGGAATCGCAAAAAAACAAATTTCGAAAAAATAGCGAGTTAGGGCCTTTCTATATGAGACCAACGATATATCGATCTATCGACTCAAAGATTTCATAGATTTCTGTAATTTGTATGTGTTTTTTTATCAAATCAAATAAAAGCTCTTCAAAAATCACTGTTTATATAAAAATCATCCAATTTCAAAGTAGATTTCCGAAAATCTCTTAAATCCGCAAAAATCTTTTATAAAAATATAATAAATATATATGTATATATTATATATTTGTAATTTCATGGTGCTTGGATCATAACAGCTGATAGCGCTCATATGAAGACTATTACCGAAAAACATAATTACTTGCGTAAATATCTTATAAATATCGACATCGAACCGAAATTTTACACAGATCACAGAAACATGTTCTAAATTTGGAGTTTCAGACTTTGTTAATGCATTAAATAAGTTTCGGTACGTTTAGATCAGGAGTGTCCAAGCCCTATACTCTTGGTGCTCTTTTGTATTTGTAAAAACTCTTAGCTTAGGCTGTGTGTTTTGTATACTCATTACAGCATTTAGCACTAGCAATACGAAATACACAAACAACTTTGCCTTATTTGTTTTTTTTTTGTCGTACTTCACTCTATACACGCAAGCGCAAAGCAACAACACTTTCGTATGCTCTACTGGTAAAACATTGGTGACTGCGATCGCCAATGTAGATTTTGTTTTTGTTTAACGTATGATACCGTTTAAAAAAGTGTGTTGTTTCTTTGTATGTATTGGCTTTTACAACAAAATATACTGAATAAAAATTAGTTTGTATTTAAATGTATTGGTGTTTGCTCTTCCATAAGCAACTTTTGGGCACTCCTGGTCTAGATCATAAGGTAAAATTCTTAAATTCTTAATAAATTGTTCGCAGGTAAATGAAAATATTCTGTAATTTGTATTGGGCCAGTATTTGTTTTTCCTCTATATAATAATAATTTTTATTTTATTTAATAAATTAAACAACAAACATAACAACATTATTTTAACTTACAGAAAGTTGTATAATAATAAATTAAATAAAGAATTAAAGAACCTTAGTTGACCCCTAAAAATATGTTACAACTAAATACATCAACTTATTGCAAAAGTCAAGACATAAACCCTTAAACCGTTGCACTAAATGAAATGAGAACTAAAAAGCTAGAAAAAGAAAATAACCACTCCACTTCCACTGGATTTGCCTGCCTGCTTGCCTTTCATCACATGCTGTGTCCACAAAATAAACCAAATTAATCAACATTTTCAACAGGAACAGCTATTGTGACACGTCTACTACTAGTTGCAAGTTGCATTAAGTCTCTGAGAGGACCACAATACGATTTCTTTTGGATTTGATGCGATTTTTACGTTTTTTATAACGTGTTGGCGTTTGTGCAGTAGACTTGGCTGACGAAGAGGATGTTGAGGTGGACGATGACGGTGATAATGAGGAGGAGGATGACACTGTGAAATCATTTGACTGGGTGGGCAACAATTTGGAGGATGTATGTGTAATTGTAGCCTTCGGCAAACGTAATACACTAGTCTGTTGTTGCGGATGTTGTTGCTGTTGTGCATACGGTTCTTCTCCTGTTGCTGCTGCTGCTGTCCAGTGTGGTTGCTGTTGTTGATGTTGCAAGAGATAAGTTTGATAGGAGGCTGGATAATTTTGTTGTGTGCGCCATTGATACGATGTAGATGGATGTGATATAGTTGGCAAAAATGAACTGGTGCTAGATGCAGTATAGGAGGGCAAAGTGGTGGACACTAAGTTTGGATGATATGTGGAAGGTTGTAGTTTTGTGCCCACCGTAGCTGTTATAGGGGTACTGTAGGCACCGAAAAGATCATGGTAATTAAAAGGATTATTCGTATGACTGTGCTGGCCATAAGCTGCATGGCCTGCATACTTCTTGCCACGCTGGTAGATAACTTCTTCAATTGATTCATCATGATTATTATCAGTGTTATCACCATAAACATCTACATCCTCATCACCCTCCTCACCCAACGATGCCGCGCCATCCTCATCTGTATCGTCAGTATCATCTTCATCATCGTGAGCTGTAAATTTGTTAAAGGGTCGTTTAACAAATAAATCTGTATTCCGATGGAATGATGACAGGCTACTACCGCCACTACTAAACGCAGAAGCTGATGGTGATGAGTGTATGTCATCATAATAATGTTGGTGATGGTGTTTTGGTTGATGTTTGTGGTGGTTGCTACTGCTAAAGCTCAGGGCTTTAGCCGGCCAGGAGGTGGTGTATGATGTTGCTGTTGCAGTGGGCTGTGCGTGCTTGGGTCTCTTGGTATTTCTTTTGCGTTTAGGTTTCGTCTTTGTTGCGGTAGTAGTAGTTACCAAAGGCTGTTGCTCTTCGCTGTCCGTAGATATTAAGGATTGAGCTTGTGGTGTGTACTTGCTTAGATATTGTTGCTGCAATTGTGACCATATGTCATCCACTGTTAAGGTCTTAATACTGCCGCTGTATGGTACTTCCTCTATTGGACGGTTGAAAGTGTGTGTTGGATGGTGGCCTGATGAATACACAATGGCCTCTGTCATGTCATCTTCGCTGTGGTAGTCTTTTTCGGCTCTGTACTTGTTTCCCCGGAGCTTGGCAGATTTATAAGCGGCTGCATTCATAATTTCCGGTTTATCATTGTAATTGTGATGTTGCTGTAATAGTTGTTGCAACAATTGTTCATTTTTTATGGTTTTCGCTGATGATGATGAGGAGGGTTTATGACGTTGATAATTCTCCACTTGTTCGGCCAGTATAATCGACTCTAGGCTTCCTGCACCTCTTCCTGTAGGCGCTGTGATTTCATTGTCTTCCTCCAGGTCATCCAGCCCATCAACCACATTAAATCCTTCGGAATTGTGTGGTATTATTTCGGTTTCATATGTGGTCGTTGGATGTGGAAATGAAGCAAAAGTCTTTGCCAAATATGATGGTATCAACATGGGCGCACTGGCTTCAACATCATCATCATCACCACCACCACCATCTCTTTGGTCGTATAGTTCCTCATCTATAGTTAACAGTTGACCACTTTCATGCAAATGTAGTGGTGGCGATGAAGATGGAAATTTCTTTATGCTGTGTCCTGCTGTATGTTCAAATACATGATGTTGTTGTGGCACCAACGACGATGATGTTGATGTTATTCCTGCTAAATAATTGTGTGGCGATTCATGATATATATTCGTCGTTGTTGTTCCTGGTGGTGCTGGCGGTGGCGGTGGCTGTGGATGTGTGTGGTGGTGATGATGTGAGCCTGATGGTGCTGGGCTATGACGTTTTTTGTGATGTTGCTTTATTTGAGCCCGCTTTCTTTGGCCACTTGTCATATGCAATTTAATGTGGACACTGCAATGGCAAATGTGAACAATATGATATGAATAAATAATATTAGCAAGCATTTGTATTAAAGTGATTAAATAGTTTAAGTGGGAATTTCAATTCTCTGAGTAGAGTTTGTGCAAAATAAATTGAAAGAGTATATTATAGCTTCACTTTTAATGGAAGCCATGTTCGTATTATAGAATGTGATATAAAGCAAGTATAGGGAATTTTGCGCCGCTGGTAAAAATTTTATACCCCTATAATGGGTTATAGTAAAGAAGCTTGTAAATCGTATAAGCATTTATCAATTGAGGCCGACCGAATATGGGGTTTTCAGGATTTATTTCCCATTCGAAGGCTCACAATCTGTTTTAGAGCTTTTCGGAATAGTAGTTATGTATATTTGGAAGTAAATTTTGGTAACTAGTGTACAAAGGAAATACATTCTAGTGAAATTATTGCGGAAACCATATCTGCATTCCTTTGGATAACTAGAGCCACCAATTTACTTTCGCGCAGTTTTATCAGTAAAACTTGTGCTTGTGTTTATGAAAAATGTCTATCAGAAATGAGACAGATTTTCAAAACATTCGACAGAATTGTTCAGGATCAAATGAAGCAAAGATCAAGGAAAGCTGATAGAATGAGAAAGATGTCAAAATGTAAAGAAAAAACTTGACTTCTCGCTTTTAACATTATTTTCGAATAATTGTGGGGCTGACAAACAGGACAAATAGAACTTTTCAATGTTGCTTGATTGTTTTTCTCTAGTGGTCGCGATGAAGACAACACTGATAATGAAATATTTTTCACTTTCGTTATCTATTGAAATCTGATAAAATATTGATGGCGATTTTCGTTTCATATTTAATAATTTTTAAAAACTTCGTTTTTTTTATCTTCCAAAATTCACATTTTACACAACAAGTTTTATTCTTCTTTCGCAGCTTTCTTTAGAATTTTATTTATCGCTTTTTGAAAGCAATTTTTTTGTTTTAGATTAAGTTTAACACTCACTGTTCATCATCGTCGCCAGCTTCAATCATATAAAATAATCCAATATAAATCCATAAATAAATTAAAATGCATTTTATCATTTTTTTTTCTTGTTATAAAAAAAAAAAAAATGAAACGAAACAATAACAAAATAAATCCTTAGAAAGTCTTTTTTGTGAAACTATTGTTTTAGTTTGTTCGTACACTGAAAAAGGATTCGACTTTCATTGATAGTTTTTCTTTTATTTCCTTTTTTTTTTTTTTTTATTCAAACAAAAATTCGTCTTTTTTGCACTTAACAACGACCGTTGTTATTTTATTTTAAAGCAACACAAGACGACGACAACGGTTTTTCTTTCGCCCGGTTTCGTTTGAATCCTTTTTATATCGCTTCTACGTTTTCTCCCTCCCTGTCTTGTACGTTTGACAAATATAAAATGATTAATACACATTTGAATGGCAACATCAGCTTTTATTAAATTTTTTTCATTGAAAAAAAAAAAAAAATTTACAGTTTTACAACTTGTCCGTCTTTGGAGCTCATCATATGTCAGCGTTGTTTGTTTGTTTGTTAAACATTGCTGATACTATAAGTCTGTAAGTCTGTCTTGAATACGGACATCGTTTCGTTGTCAGTCGTCTTCATAAATGTAAATTAAGATGGCAAAGATATTGTAGAAGACGTTGAAACAAAAGGGAACAAAACAAAAAATAGTTGATTGTACTCTTTTTTTCTGCAAACATGATGTTTGATTTGCATCCATTCCATTTTATATCATTTTCCTCACATATACAATAAGATCAAATTTCGTTCATTGCTCAGTGAACAGTAACTGTATTGTACGAATAGTTTTTCTATTTTTCTTTAATATTGTTAACATTTTGATAAGACACTGTAAGAAATTAATTTTTGTATTTGAGGAAATTCCTTATTCTGAAATATTCCGGAAAACTTAAGATTTCATGAACATTAAAAGTAGCGCTTTGTTGTAATTGGCAAAGATTTCCGTCATGTTTTTATTACATGTAGGAAGACATTTAAAATTACGAAAAGCTTTATATAACAGGATGAACTTTTCTAATTATAACTAAAACACATAAAATATTCATGTCTTTTCTAAATGTCCGAAAAATCCACTTGAAAATTTCATATTTTTCATAATTTTTTTGCGGAAATGCAATTTTTTCAAAGAAAAATTTCTCCAATCCAGAGCTGATTCCAGACATATACGATATAGTTTTGGAATCTACTAGTCCTAGGCTACTCCCACTCTGGTGGTGACCCGATTCATGTCGTTTCTAAATGTCCGAAAAATCCACTTGAAAATTTCATATTTTCCAAAAAATTTTGGTGAAAAAACTATTTTTTTCCTTAAAATTTATATTATTCATTAATTTTTGAAAATTATATATTCCGATTAATTTTTAAACATAAAATGCATTTGTTTGATCATATTTATTTAAAAAATTAATTTTTTCAATTTTAAAACTATGAAGTTTAACAGTGTGTGGAACGTATTTAACATAGGTGTGGGACATATCTAACTCACGTATTTGGGACGTATTTATCTTCACACCCTTAAAATAGAACTGGATAGCGGAATCTTAATTATTGCCCGAAAGAACAATTTTTAAAAATAATTTCATTTAAATGTTGGCAGCGACTAATGGCGTTTTCTTTTCTGGCAAAAATGTTACACGTTTTTCCCATTTCGCATCTTTTTTAATTTTTTTGTGTTCTTTTCTGAAAAAATGTCAACACTGCTAAAGTGGAGTGTGTTCCTTTCTATAAATGTCACACTATAAATTAAAAAAATGGTGCACCTTTCACACTCTGTATTTTTAGAGGGGGAGAATCGCACGATAAAACAGCTGACCAGTGATGTCAACTTTTGAGACTCAAAACGCGTAAACATTTTTGAAAAAAGGGCTAAAAGGAAAACATCCATATAAAACCACATCCAATTTTCTTTTTTTTTGCGTTTTGAGTGACTAAAATCCGGCTAAATCCCGAAAAGGGCTAAGTTGGCATCGCTACAACTGACATTTGTTTTGTTTATGAATGTGTATTTTTGTTAAGAAACAAAAAAAAATATACAAAATGGAAAATATTACTACTTTTTTATGTGCTGAAAAAATTATGATAAAATATTTTATATGATTATGGAAAAGTGAAAGGCTTTGTAGAGAACGTAATTTGAATACTCTGAAGTTGATGTATGTCAAATTTCATAGGACAATATCTCCTACTTCTTATGTATATATGTAATGTATGTCTACACATATATATATAATTTTTATAGTTTAAGAAGAATTTGCGTATTAGTCGAGAAGGTGCCATTGGTATTATTGATAAATATTCATTCAGGTATGTGATGGAAAACGATAACGAGTGAGTTTTTGAAGTCCATTTTAAAGTATTTCTAATTAAATTTTTAAAATTTTTGTTTTAAGATTCTCTTTAATAGCAAATTATCTTTATATTTTGTGGGATAAAACTGTTTTAATACAGAAATATTACGAAAAAATTAACTTCTAAAACTCAGTCGTTATCGTTTTTCATCACATTGTCTTATTTTAAGCGATCTTACCAGGGAGCTATCTGCTTCTTCTTTTTTAACAAACAACAAAAACAGCTGTACATGATAATAAAGTGTTACACTGTTGTAATTTTATGTTCTATTCTGACCATTAAAAATGCGACATCTTTAAAATGTGGGGTAAACATTATAAAAATGTACATAATAACGGTGTAACATTTTATTTCAGAAAAGAAAACACCATAAGCTGCAGGTGGTGCATTCGAGAGGTCATATTTGCCAGCATTGCTACATGTAACAAGCAAATAACGACTTTTGACTTCATATAACCTCAAAGAATCAACAAGTTCTAGGCATTCAGTTGACCAAAATGATTTTCCAATAAAACCATTATTTCACATATTCACATAAAGCTAATTTAGCTGAATAATTTAGAGATGTTGTTGCTGTGTGGATACAAATGAGATGACACTGTAGATACGTAAACTGTACATTTGTTCAATGCGACCTCAGTTATCCCAAAACTTCTCTTATTCCTGGATAAATTCTTCTTGTTCCAACCAATTACCCGACATATCTCGTGGATATTTTGGAAGTTTGGATGTCTCCTCTGATGTAGAAAATGATGTATAAATATTAGTTCTTATCTGATCGGCAGTACCTTCGTTTCCTAATGACTTTACTTGTAATAACTGCAGTTTATCTGACGTGGCTATCTATAGGTTGATTTTCATGTTTTTATAGACACTGCTAGCACACTTCAGTGACAGTTTATAACCATTTGTTAGGTTCTTCCCTGTCTGCTTACAGCATAATGTTTTGGGTCTTTTGAGTTTGGGTATGCTGGAAACTGAAATTTTACTGTCAAAAGGAGTTTTATTAGGGCCACTGCAGACTCTTAGGGCACCCTTCTGTATATTTATATCATTGATTTTTTCCCCGTTTTACTTAGTGCCCTCTAGCAAGTTGGTGCCACGAAGAGTATAACTGCATCACAAAATGTTGTTATTAATAAATGGCGACTTTGGCGCGGTCCAGCAGCTATTTTGCATGCATATTCCAGGTGTTGTCTGAAACTGAGTCTTCTATCAACCACTATGCTTTGGCTTCAGACGATGTAATTGCGGCTGGTCCTACTTTAATCCTTAGTTTTCCTATTTTTCTATGAACCGGGTGTGTTTGCTATGCTTCGTCCAACAAGAAGCAACAACAATGCTGAATCAATTTTTGAAAATAAATCCGCAATTGTTTTCATCGCTTGCTCAACGACGACTGAATGAATTTTGTTTTCTTCGTTGAAGTTTGGCTTGCATTTGACACTTATTTACTGAAAATATTCCAATAAAAACAGAATCAATCGAGAAACGAGGGAATTTTTTGTTTCACACTTCATGTGAGAAATTTTACAATGTGAGAAATACAGAAACGAGCTACAGGTTTGGGAATCAGAACGAGTTTTCGTTTTTTCAAATGTTTGTGAATTCTGTTATTCAACATTTTTTTAAATATTTCTGGTCTTGACTTCAAACTAATTTTCAAAACTATTTTTGACGCTTTATTATCTCTAATTCTTGAACACAAATTGAGTACTTTCTCTTTTGTCACATAGCCTTTTGGAAACAACACCGTAAGTAATTCTTTAATAAGACTGGGACACCTAACATGAGGTGACTTTTCCCTCTTCAGTTTTTTCATTATCACATGGTAAGCGGTGCCCCAAGGATTAGAGTCAGCTTCGTTGCAGAGTTTCTTAAAACTATTAGCTTTACTTTGGCTTATTGCTTACAGTAAACATTTCCTATCTTGTTGGTAGGTAATTCGATTTCATTTCTACCCCTACTCCTTTAAAATGGCGACATGTTGTTTTTGCTCTTGTTGGGCATGTCTATAACTAATTTTCTTTTAGTGTATTTTTTTAATTTCCAATTTTTTTCTATGTTTTCCGTTTAATATTTTATTTTTCTATTTTTCTAAATTTCAAATTATGTTTTGTTTTGAATATATCTATTCAATAAAATCTAAGCAATTAATATTAAAATATACACCCTACACTTGCAGCACATTTTGAATTTAGGATAAATTCAGCAGCTAATATACAATTTGTACCAAGTAGGCAAATTGTATAATAATTTAATAGTTATTAACATAATCTATTTATTAAAACAAAAATAATAAAAATATTCGGTAGATTTTATGGCATCCAAGAACAATTTAGATGTTTATAGTTAACTTAATTTTTCAAATACTTTCAGTTTCATTAGCAATTCGTAGTTGATTATTGGGTCTTGATTACCTACTAAAACGTTTGTCATTATAATATTTGTTTTTTGTTTGTACTTTCATATCGAATCAGTTTTTTTTGTTTCTTTAAACACTAGCCGAGACATTGACTCTGTTTGAGAGACCCGCAAAGACCTTGGTAATTTAATACACTGAAATGTGGTTGTTTGCAAAAATAGAAAAAGAAAAACAGACAACACACAGTAAATAGAAGAAAATTAAATTAAAAGAAAAACTGTAATGAAATGTTATAAATAAATTGAAATTAAAAGTGAAAAATGAGTAGAGCAAAAAGGAAACAATAAAATAATAGCAAAAAATGCAATAAAAAAACTGAAACCAATCACATAAAAATAATAATATAGACCAGATAGTAAATACCACATTAATGAATATTTAGTATAAATTTATTAGTGTAGGATGTTATTGTATACTCTGCAGTAAATTTTTCTTAAAGATTATAATATATTAAGCTTTGGGACAATATTTTAATTATATTGTCCCAAAGCTTAATATATTATAATATTTAAGAAAAATTTGTTTTTTAAATTAAAAATTATGTTTTTTATCACATTTCTACGGTCGCGAACGCGACACTCATACACAATTGGCTGTGCCGAATCTTAAATACCATCCATCTAAATATAATGGGAAATACAAAAACTACACTGGTTATACGACTGTAATATCCTTATAAAGTCGTAGCGCAAATTTTAACAGCAACATAATTTATTTGAAATGCTTTGAAATTTTATCTAATTTTGGCCACTTATTTAATTACCAGTTTTTCGCATTATTTACTGATGATCAGAACAATCTTGAATGCTATTAAGAGTATAAAAAAGGGTATGGTTTAGGGATGCCAATCTCGAAATCCCGATTTCTTAAATGACGAATCCCCGGATTTGTTTTAAAAAATTCCGGGATTTTTCGGGATTAATAAATCCTGAAAATTTAGCATTTTTAATAAGAGAAAATAAAAGAGATCAATGACAGATTCCACATTAAATCACTAATTGAAAAGGTCAGAAACATTCAAAAATTATTTTCAAAGTCACCAACAAAAATAAAATTTTTACCAAAGTATGTTGAAGAAATAAATGTGAAAGAATTAAAATGAATTTTGGATTATGAAATTCGAATGGAATTGGAATTGAAAATTCCATGAAAAAGCTTTAATTGATTTTAAAGCTTAACAGATGATAAATGATGAATTTGTTTTACTTAAACAAATAGTTGTCATTTTCAATCCGATCAAAGTAACAGTGAAGGCGTTTGTCGAAGTGATATGAATCTCTGCCGCTGGTTGCACTTTCATTTAAGTTGAAAGAGATATCATAAAGTGATTGTATATTAAGCTATGAAGTGGTGAAACCAGAAATCAAAAAAGGGGGATGATTTACTCAAAACTTTCAAATTAGAAAAATATCCAAAATTGAAGAGTGAGTTTGATAACAAATTAGAAATGTTTGTTATTAAAAATTAATAAAATTCGTTTTATTGATTGCGAAACGAAATATGTAATATGTTATAATGTTTGTAATGATATGGTGTCATATATTGAATAAGAAATACGAGTATGAATAATTAGTTGTTTCGGAGGGTGAGACATACAATCAGCATACAATAATTTATTAACGATTTCTCTTTACCTTAGAGGCTTTAATATTTTTAAGAAGACTTTTTAAGGTCGAACGATAATATTCTGTTGCTTTTAAATTAATACAGAAATTAAATGCGAAATAAAATATTATTTTTCTTTATCTACATAATTTTCAATGTAATGTGTTATTATCAAGGTTCGGATTTTTATGTAAATGCATATTTGTTGTCGTCAGTCTGAGATTAACATAAACTAAATATCTTTGCGAATCAAGAAATTTTCAGTAAAATGGCATCGATTCGTTCGTGCATAATTTTGCATATTTTGTTTTAAATGCATAATTTTGCATATTTTGAAAAAAGTGTTCTATTTGCTTTAATGACTTTTTCATTGCTTATACTTAATATTTTTTACCCTACACCACCATAGTGGTATATTGCATTTGTGCTGATGTTTGTAACGTCCAGAAATATTGGCCCAACACCCACCTTAAAGTATACCGATCGACTCAGCATAACTTTCTGATTCGATTTAACGATGTCCGTATTGGTATTGAAACTGGTGGAAATCGGTCCATTATTTCACCTGGCCCCCATACAAATATCCTCCCGAAATTAGGGTTTACCGATCATAAATGTTTGAATTATGCAAGAATACAACAAATTTCATCAAAAATGAGTAGTAAATGGAGCTAAATCACATTTTGTGGAGATCGGTCCATAATTAGTCTTAGCTCCCATATAATACAAAATTTGCCTTATTAATTTTGAGAAAGTCTTGTTTTACAATTTTTCTTCAATTCTCTTTTGAACTTGCCATTTCATTCACATACGTCAATTAAATGTTCGTACTTTTTAATGCAAATCAACGTGCATGAAAGAAAGAAAAACAGAAAAAATAAGAAAATTGACTAGTACTGTCAAGTTTGTATCCCTTACGAGTCAGAATTGAAGAGTGTAAAAGCGGACTAATGAGGCGATTACGGATGACAACCGAACCTCAGTGGAGTTGACAGTTGCCAAAATCATATTACAGATAGCAACTGTCAGCTGTTAACTTCAGTTGCCGAACATGGCAACCGAGAATATCACTCTAACTTGTTGTATATATGTTAATGAACTGTGAATAGTTTTGAGTCGGTACCGATATTTATACGATATATCTAAAGATAAATGGCTTCTTCGGATGTGGTCCTTGTATGGGAGCTATGACCAATTATGGGCCGACCACCATTAAATTTAGTACAACAATTTATTTATCGATAAAGAGTATTTGTGTCAAATTTTAACCGTTTAACATTATTTATAGCAGTTTTATACGTATTTAAGTGAATTTTGGAAGTGGGGTCAAACATGGACCGAACTAAAAAAATTTTCGTTTTACGATTTATTTGTGCATGCAACTTATTCCTGCTGAATTTTGTATTGATATTCCAATTTTATACGTATTTATGTACTCGTATAATTGAGCAATATTTCGGAAAGATTTTTGTATGGGTGCTATAAGAAATCATGGACCTATTCTTACTATTTTTCTCACACTTTCACCAATAAACATTTACGAAAGGCATAACATTCCAAATAACAATAAAGGAATTTATGTTGTTTAAAGCTACATAACAGATATTTCGCTTTTACCTCTTCCTAATACCATTAGAACAAATGACAATGTATGCATAATATTTTTGCTAAAAGCAAACGGTAGAAACGTAATGTTTTTACCCTTGTCACAGGAACAGACTTCCGTTTCCTGCTAAAAAAAAAAAAGATGTGGAATAAAGCAGCATAAAAAAGCGCAACCGTTAAACTATGATATCTTTAAGATATATAAGGAATGTTGACTAGGGCCATCTTTACACCATCACCAGCGACAACCAACAGCAGTATTAGCAATGTTAACCAAAAACCATATAAAGGTAAATAAACTGTTGTTGGTGGCGTGGGTTCCTACTTCACATCCCCAACCGAGTCTTTAAATGCTTACAATTTCAACATGTGTGGTAAATGTTGCAAATATGTACAATGGCTGCCCCACTCCATTTCTATTCTTTTTTCTGTTCGTGTTAAATGCTTAATATTGCCACAGAACAAAAAACGGAGATTGTAAAAGAAGACATTTATAGGTAAATGTTTTTTTTTTTGGCGGTTTTGGAATGGGTAGCATATAATGATGGGTAACTTTATGTGAAACGAATCTTTTATGCTCTACGAGTAAAAATTATATGGTTAGAATTTTAAATTAGATGTTGAGACATACGAATAAAAATCAAAGCGCTGCAAATTCTGGATCACTAATTGTATCCTAAAATATAATCACAAATGAAAGTAGAGCGAAATCCCCAAAATAGGCTTCATATAAACAGTTCGCAGTTAGCTTCACCTTGTCGATTTCTTGTGCGTTTGAAATGACCGTCAGTTTATGATTAAAGAAGGTGATTATATAAGCCGTCCTCAACCTATAGGTGCTGGCGTCCCTCAAGGTAGTATCTTAGGACCAATTCTATACTTGCTGTACACAGCAGACATGCCAACAAACAATGAAATTCACACGTCAACATTTGCTGATGATACGGCATTTTTCAGTACTCACAAAGATCCAAAAGATGCCTCGATTAAATTACAGCACCACGTAACGCAAGTGGAGAAATGGGCAAGACAATGGGGAATAAAAATAAATGAACAGAAATGCACCCACGTAACATTTACTCTACGTAGGGAATCATGTCCCCCTATTCGTATTAATGACCATATAGTGCCTCAAAACTCACACGTGAAATATCTTGGTATTCATCTGGACCGTCGCCTCACATGGAAACCACATATAGATGCTAAGCTGACTCAAATGAAACTGAAAGCATCCCAAATTCATTGGCTCATCGGCAGAAACTCCGTCCTTCGGCTCGATTGTAAGCTTCTACTCTACAACTCAATCTTAAAGCCAATTTGGTGCTATGGTATCCAGTTATGGGGCACTGCCTCCAACTCCAATATTGAGAAAATTCAACGCCGTCAAAACAAAATTCTACGAATGATAACTACCGCTCCTTGGTATATTAAAAACAACAACATACACAACGATCTTGATGTTCCACTTGTCAAATGGGAAATAACTAAACACGTGGCCCTTTATTTGGGTAAGCTGGAAACTCATCCAAATCCCCTCGCTCGAGACATCTTACGACATCCCGGTCATAGCCGTTTGAGAAGGAGGGACACCACCGCTCTCAGATGAATAAATACAAGTTGCTCATTATATCCTATCGAATTTGAAAACTAGATTTTGCCTAGCATTGGCTGGACTTATCTTAATTAACTTTAGTTTTAAGATTTGAATACCTATTGTTAGTTCATTTAAAATGAAGATACAATAAAAAAGAATATGCAAAAAAAAAAAAAAAAAAAAAAAAAAAAAACTGAGTTTATACCCAACATTCTGATAAACTAATACAAACCAATTTTATGAAAATATTCTAACATTTCTCACATCAATCACCAAAAAAACAGTTACCAAAATAGATCTTCCTTTAAGATTAGTAAAACCTAAAGCAGCAAAACAACTTGAAAGGTGCAAATATATTACTCCTTAAATATAAACATTTATTTACAAAGAATAGATAAATAAAGCCCAACAAATTTACACCACAACCCTTTGTATGTAGAGAAAAAAAAACGAAGCACTACATCCGCCAAAGACGCCGTTTCTTCCTTTACCTCTTTTAAGAGTATTTTTGTCGCTTTTTGATAATATATATTCGTACTTAAGACAACTTGACACGCAAGCATACAAGTTTTAGAGCCTTTAAGTAGGCAAATGATTTATTAAACTAAAAGATTTTTGTTCTATTGTATGAGTTGTATGTCGTCTAATTTTACAACGGTTTTACACATATTTTTAATAAATTTTTTTATAAAATTTATCGTATGTTTTATGAATGCATTAGGTATGGAGTAGTTGATACTATTGTAGTTTGTTTTGATGTCTTAAGAAAAGTTTCATACAACATACAACTCGTACATAAGGTTGGGATGCGTTATAAAGCGATTAAACAACTTATGTCCTTATTCATAAAACTTATAACAGGTTTCTAAGAGGTTTACAAAACAAATTTTGTATAAACCTGTTATAAGTTTTATGAATAAGGGCATAAGTTGTTATTTTTTTTAACTATAAGCTAGCTAAATGACAAAATACGCCACACGCTCACTCGCGTCTTCGTTATACAGTAGGTAGGCACTGATTTTGAACTTTTGATGCTACCAGGCAAGTCGTTATCTTAAAAATAATATTAATAAAACAATTCAATTTTGCTAAAAGTTTTCGTATTTGGTTTCAAAGGACCATGGGATTGTGATGGGAGCATTAAAAATCGCAGAACTGCTAAATAAGTACAACCCTATTAAACAGTCATACTATAACAGTTCACTTACTGTATATTTTATGGGTTTCTTGTTATTTGCTAACATTTTTATTTTCTCATAAAGAAACATATTTATAATTTTCACATATAAAGTGACACTTTAACAACGCTTGTTGTGGTTGGATGTTTTCTTTTAATACCTACTATTGATGATTTAGTGTGGTTTGAGGGTCAGCAATGGCTCGGAACTTCGATACTTGTGCGATATTTTGAAATACATTTCCACCAATTCTCTTAAAAGTAGTTAAAAAGAGTCGACTTTGATACGGTGTTGCATTATACCTTTACCTCTTCGGTATTTGGACAAAATTTTTAGGCGTTTACGGTCATGCTGTTACCTCCAATGGCATCGTGATAAATTATTGATTTGAAATGCTTCGCACAATGAGAATGATTAATAATATATTTATTCACCCCTATCGCGAATAAAAATTCCACATGAAATTTGTTCCCTTTTATTTTTTTAACATTCGACTCATTCATGAATAAAAATCCGCGGCAGTTTTTTCCCTTTTTATTTTTTTAACATTGAATTTAAATAGGAAAAATGGGGAAAGGGAAAAAACTCCCATGGAATATTTATTCATGATTGGGCAGATTGAATTTTAATAGGAAAAATGTGAAAAGGGAACAAATTTCACGTGGAATTTTTATTCACGATAGGGGTGATTATTTATTAATATAATCCCCTCTATTTATATTAATAAATAATTACCCCTATCGTGAATAAAAATTCCACGTGAAATTTGTTCACTTTAATTTTTTTTTAACATTGAATTTAAATAGGAAAATGTGAAAAGTGAACAAATTTCACGTGGAATTTTTATTCACGATAGGGGTGAATCTTTATTTTTAATATTTAGTCCAAAGTCTCTTGTATTTTGTAAAACTACTATCCAACAATTTTTCAATTAAAGCATTTGAAATAATCTGTAAGCTCGTCCAAATGGGTTGGAGTAATTCGATATTGTCCCAACTCGTCTTTCTTCTTTCCTTCGATTCATTACAGTGGTTTTACGAGGTGTCACCATGTAAAACAACTCTAAAGATCCTACCACCGTGCTTCTTTTTTCATTAAAGTGATGTCGTTGAATTCCCTGGGCTTTTCGACGCCAGTAATTTTATTTACTGTAGGTTTGAAAACGATTAAATTTGGTTTCGTCTGACCAGATTACATGTTTCCAGTCATCTGCTGTCCAATTTCTGTGCTCTCTGGCAAACTTTAACTGTGCCTTAACATGTTCTTATCGCATTGTTCGGTTTTCATTTTTTTTACTGCTGAAATAAAACCAATATCGAGAAGGGCTCGTCTTGCGGTTTTGCCTATAGCTATTGAAACATCTTTTGGTGTTAATCTTGTCTGTTTTCATTTGTGTTATCTTTGTGTTAGCTTTTGTGATTTGGAAACAATAGAATGCCGCTTTTGAACTCTTATGATCAGTGATTGACTTACTTTAAGCTGTTTAGCTGTTACGTGTGTAAAATAGCTAATTTTTGTCATTGCTAGAATATTGTCCTCAATGACTTCATTATTTATTATAATTTGATTTGTCTTGGATAATTTGCAAAAAGTTTTTACTACTTGCAATTAAGTATATATCAAACTAATATTTTTATTAACTCATAAACAAGCCAGTATCTGTGCTCCTTATGGTATTTTCATCATCATCCACATTAACTTCGATATCCAAAACCGCAATAATAAGATCACTGGCGTCGATACCTAATTAGGTTGCGTACAAAACAAAAGACAACATTGTTTTATATCTAATGAATTTAGGATGGGTAAACAGCTAACCAGAGATCCAAACTCTTCCATCGCACATTTAGGTAATTGTTTGACATTAAACCAAAGAAATTTTTTTGACAGACGTGTTTTTGGTAGCATGTCCATCAAGTAGGTCTTTAACCCATTGCAAAAATCATTACAGTGTTAATAAGCATTTTGTGCTCGAGATTTCCTTAACTTTACGAACTGTTTAGATAAGAAAGGGCTATTAATGGGAATTATTGTGGTAAGTAAGAATTGATTCAAATTCGACGAGTTTCTTTATAATCGTCCCAAAACGGTTTGTGGTAGAAAACGGTCTTTATATTGAAAAATCTGTATGGGTTTCATGGTGATATACTTGGTTATAAGTTTCACATTTAAGCACTTTATTGTTTTTTGTTTAAACAAGACACTTGGCGATTGGTCGAAACAAGTGCCAAGAAACCGCTTGTGAGACTTAAGTAGTTATCACTCGTAAACGATTAAAGCATGTTCGTAAAATGTTATCAACTAAATGAGAATTATATTGCTTATTTTTCGTGTGTTCATATTTGTATTCATGTAAATATATGTATTTAAAAAAGCATCTGAAACAAACCTCAAATGTTAGAAAGATAAACCATCCATTTAATTTATTAAACCTTTTTCTTAATGCTCATTACTTGTTTATATAGGAATAATGATTAATTTTCAGTTCTAAAATTTAAATTTTCACACTCTTATATCGGATAATTTCGTTAGAAAAATTGTGTGAAATGTTTAAATTTCTGCTTAAAAGTAAAAATATGAAGAGTTTAAAATGTGTAAAATTTGTTACTTTCAAACCACACCGGGGGGTTATTGTGTATTTCGTTTCGAAACCAAAAGCTTTCGAAATGCAATGTGAAAAGCATACAATTTCGAAAGCTTTTTTTTCGAATCGCTGTTAATAATATTTTTATATCTTTTTTTTTTTGGAAATTTAATTGTTTATAAAACAAAGCATTACATTAAATATGAAAACAAGTTGAGTTTAGAATTAAACACAACAAAAAAAAAATATAATTAAAGTAATTAAGAATATTAGTGTTTTAGAACGAAATTATGATAGCCAACTACATACAACATGTTTACTTATCGCAAGCAAACATACAACACAAACATAATTACGATGATGATCAACTGATATAAACACACTGAAGCAACGCATGACGCAACAGTGTTACACGCCAGTGCAGGGATGGATAAATTTGTCATAATATTTAGTACTTTATTTTGGTACAATTGATAAGAGAACATTTAATTCATTTATACAGCATTGTTGGTGTGACAGTGAAGGGCTCTTTAGTATTTATGATAAAAGCTTTTCGGTCCTGTATTATCTACACATTATATTTCGAAATAGTTTTATGTATTTCGAAACGACTAATTACGATTTTTCTTACAGTAACCATTAAAAGGTTTTAGGGTACATCTTTTTTTGTGTACAAAGCTTAGGTACACACATGCTTTTGTAGAGAAGTAATCCGCAGTAAACAATTCTTCTTTAAATGGTTTTGCACTAAAAATATAGAACTTTCAAACTACTAATATGTACAAAATTCCGATCTGCAATAGAATAGAAGTTAAAATATTTTATTGTAGAGATCTCAAACTAGTTCTAAAAGTTCTAAAACGTACAATTTACAAGTTACAATTGGTATTTTTACATCCCTGTATCAAACCGATTTATACTGTCAAATATCTAGAGACTTATACAATTGTAAAAAATATGAATGAATGAAAACTACAACAAAAAGTCCATTATTATATGAGTACGAAAAACAAAGCAAAATTACAATTAAAACCATTAAAAAAAACAGACTAATCACAGGTGCAATGACCGCTCATATTTGTATCTCGAAAACACAAACACCGACACGTATTCATACAAACTGAAACCAAAAAGAGTAACAGAAACGGAAAAGAAAGGAATTGTACTCGTGTTAAACAAAGATGTGTCTGCGTGTCTGTGTCTAACATGAGGAAATTGTACGTATGTACTTGGTTTTAGTTTCCGCACAACAATATGTTTAAAAGCTAAATAGAAATAAAAAAAACCGACAAAAAGCATTTGGATTAAATTATATTTTAAACAATTAGGCAGTTGGTTATTGCTTGTTTCTTTTTTGACGTTTAAGTAATAATAAAGAAAATGTTACGAAGACCTTAAAAACCTTAATAAAACACACGCTATATGAGTAGTAATGTGTATGCCTACTTGATTTGTCTAGAGCTCAAGAAAAAGTTAAAACATTTTCTCAGAAACAGCAAAACATTTCTTAGTATACTTTTAGAGTTGTGAATAAAACGCATGAGCAACTGAATTTTACACTTGCTCAATGCATTTGGTCAATTCACAACTGATGTTGTAGTGTCGTGGAGTTGTACGTCGTCTGAGTTTACAATAGCTGTACAAATGTTGTTTATAATTTCTATATAAATATTTTGTACAACACCTGCGACATTTTTGCATATGTTTTTCAAATGTTTTAAGTTAAAATCTGTATCTCAACATAAAAATTACTCAATTTATTTAAAAAAAAATAACCGTAACACTGAAATCACAAACTGATTAACAAATTTAAACTAAGAAAAAAAAAATGAAAAATAAATATTTTATGTTTTCATATAAAACATTAATATTCATGTTTTTTATAAATGTTTTTAAAATATTTTTCTTTTGCTATTTGTAATATATTCTTGCTTAAAATTGTGTTCACAATCAGATAGTTGTTTCATACAATATACAACATACAACATCACTTGTGAATTGAACAATTGTTTATATAGTTGTAGAAAAAATCCGAAATCGGTTATACAGAGTGAGAGAAATGAATTGCATTAAAGGTAGAAATGATGACAATAAATTGCCAGGTTTGCAAACAGCTTTTCATGCCAACCTACTGATTAAAAATTCGTTGAAGCGTTTATTAGTTAATGCACTGTTTATGAATACAAATTTTTTCCAAAGGTTTGTTAAGCTTAAAATGTTGGTTAATTAATTTGTACTTCAAACCTGTGTCATTGAATTTGAATAGGAAAAATGGGAAAAGGGAAAAACTCCCACGGAATTTTTATTCATGATTGGGCTGATTGAATTTTAATAGGAAAAAAGTGAAAATGGAACAAATATTTTCATTCACGATAGGGGTGATAGTGTATCAAAAAACTATTAGATTTTATCAACAAATGATTAGAATTTACCCAATGGTGGGGGTGGAGAAGGCTCATGCCCCATTGAAAATTTCGTTATAACTAAATAAATTGATTTTTTTTTGTATAATATTCCTAATTATTATTAGAGAAAATTTTTCATTATTTTGGCTTGAGTTAATTTTTTCATTAATAACTCGAAGAATACCATTGTAAAGTTCTATTTTTCTAGACAAATGGCACACTGGAATGCATTTTCTACCCTGCCAAGGGTGTCATCAGCAATGTTTATTGTCAAAGATCTATTTGTAAACATCATCTATTTAACTCACCATTTAGTGAGAAATAGAAAAAAATAATTTTCAAACTACATTTGTTATTCTTAAAATGCAAATTATTTCCTTGATTTTATATCATTTTTTAGAATTTCCAAATTATCCCTAAAATGTGAGTCTCGGCCACATTTTGCCATTCACCTTAAATTTTGTGTTTATATACACATAATTTTAATTAACAAAATACCCAGACTGGTTATTCCAACTGGGGATGAAACTGGTGCATGTTCCTCTTTTTTAACTAATTGATGACAACTTTAGCTAAGCTTTAACGTTGAAACCGTTCCTTATAACACCTGTCAGTCTGTTGCGATGAGCACTATTTTAGTTTTTTATGAATTCAGTCTTCTAACCAAAATCACTACAAACTATCTGCAAACTTACTGCAAGCATGAGTTGTATACAATACCGTCTGTGAACATTATGCCATTGAATATAAAACACGTCACGCTTTGGGTTATTGGCTGAACTTGACTGCTAACAAAAATACTGGTAGTATTTTTCTCTCTCTCTATTGTTATTATAGTTGTAAAATTAAGATGTAGTAGTAGTAATAGTTGTACATAGATAGTGTGCACACAAAAATAAAATAATACTTGTATGTACATGGAAAAATACCTGTTTGAGTGCAGATTGTAGAAAAAAATCCAAGAATAACATAAAGACTAGATGAAAAACAGATTTATTTTTTTAGGAATTAACCCATGTGTAGTTTTCATATAGAAATTGGTATTTAACATCCTCACTAATGACGAAAACGCTTGAGCTAATGTTTGCAACACTACATCCTTTTAAGGTATAACAATCGGTTCAGAATTACTTTCTGAGTTGGTTCCGTCTGTCTGAATGTCTATATTATCAAAAATACAGGTTGCTGTTTTGAAGATACTTCTATAATATTGTAATTGACCACATCTGAGTTGAGCAACTGAGATGCATTTAATTTTGTTGAAACGGGTCATTAATGTTTTCAGATGAGGACTGAAAATTAATAAATAAATTAGATTTTTATGATTATCAGCTTATAATTGCTCAAACTCCCTAAAGGATTTTGGTATTGTTAAAAATTTAGTTTAAATAAGTTTTATGTTCAACAAACCATAGCTTTCATACATATATAATTACCACTTCCGAAATCATTTTAAAAATAATAGAGATATACAGCCCAATCATGAATAAAAATTCCGCGAGAGTTTTTTCCCTTTTTATTTTTTTTAACATTGAATTTAAATAGGAAAAATGATAAAAGGGAAAAATTCCTGCGAAATTTTTATTCATGATTGGGCTGATAATATAGAGATATTGATATCGAGATATAATTTTGAAAATCCCAGTAATACATATTATTATGATCATCAATATGGGCTACATAGAAAATCGCTTCAAATATCATAAATTCCGTACATTTCAAGAGAAATCAGGGGGGTTACTGTGTATTTCGATTCGAAAAGAAAATGTTTCGAATTTGTATACTTTTTACATTGTATTTCGAAAGCTTTTGCTTTCGAATCGAAATACACAGTAACCCCCCAGGAGTTTAGGTTTTTATCAAATATTATTTGCAAATTATTCTCAAACCTAAATATACATAGGTTTAAATGTATGAAAACATTTTTGAAAAATTATGTTGTCTCAATTTCCAGTTTTAATTGTTTTTTCTAAATCACTTTCAATTGTGAAGTAAAGTTTGAATTCAAAAACAAATATTTGAAAAATAGAGTTTTCTCAGTTTAACATCAAATTTATTTTCAAATTAAACTGAAACCTTAAATTAAGTATGAGAACATTTTGTAGCAATCTATAATTTCAAATCATTTTCGATTTGAGATTAAACCTCCCCGTTTGCTGGGCAATTGCTCTTACTTGTTTTCTATTAAATTTTGTAAATTTTTTAACTCAGCTATAAATAATATTTATTTTTTTTTTTCTTTTCTTTTCAGGTATGTTACACACTTTATATTGTGAGTATGAAATTTTATACTTTTTAAAATGGCAGTATTTCGGTAAAATAGTATCAAATAAAGTTGAGTTGAAATACATTGGTGGTCTCCCCTAAAAAAAAAGGGTTAATAGGCATCAACAAGAACAACAGTAAAGCTACTGTCACAATGTTAGGGTCAGGGTAACTGCAAACACAAAATACCAAGGAAACATTCATTAGAACTTCTTCTCATTCACTGTGGTTGGTCACTTACAGAAGAAGTAAATGAAAATTATATAGACAGAGAGACAAAGTGACTGACTGAACTGAGCGAAAATATTACATAATTTTTCATTATTATTAATGTTGGTGTGTCATCTTTAAATTTACGCATTTCTGTTTTTTTCTTCTTCAGTTTTTTGACTGGTTGGTTAGACATGGCTTGGTCGAGGAAAAACAAGACATGAAAATAATTATGTATATGATCAAGCAGCCACCAAGCCAAGAAAACACTGAACACTTAGAACTCTTTTAACATAAAGTTCTAATACAAGCAAAGAGTAAAAAAATAAAAGCTCCAATACAATTTTCTATATTCACGCTGTGTTTGTTATTTGCTTCTACTCTCATCATTATCATCATTATTAAGTTAATGAACTTTAATTACATACTATTATTATTACTGTAGTTGTTGTTTTTTTTTATACTATTCTGTTTGTTTTTCTCTAATATGTTTTTTTTTTTTTTGATTTCGTTGCTTAGTGGAAATATTTTTTTTAAATTTCTTGAATTTTGTGGTGAGAACTTACAAACAAGAATATAAAGAAAAGAATGAATTGAGATCATTAGTCATTATTGTATGGTTCTTTACAAGATAACATGATTATAGTCATTATAATATTAGAAAAGTTACATGATTTCCTAATGATTTTATACGAATTTTTGAAAAGTATTCCATTAAAGTAAGAAAAGTCTAAATGAAATCTTATGGAACTAATTAATTTTCAGTTCGAATTTTCAGTTTTTTTTTTCATAAAAAGTTTAAATATAACTTAAATGCGAATTGTTATAGTTATAATATATTGTATGATTTGTATGTAGGCACGTTTTAGAAAAAAGAGAAGAGTTTTTACACACTGTCACAATTAAACTTGTTATGATCCGGATAGAATGTTGGGTATGAAATTCATTTAGAGGCCTGTGATGAATATATTTGCTGCATTTTGTTTCATTAATTTTTGATCTAATCCAAAAAAGCGAACACAGATTTTATTGAACTTTTTACCACTAGTTTGTTTGGTTTGTGTCGTAAGGAAACAGAAACTTGTGCACCAAATTTAAATTATTGTAGTGGCCGAAAGTAGAAACTGTATTGCAATGTTGCATTACAGAAAATGTGCTTTTAATTAATAATTATTTGCTTTAATTTAGATAATTTTAACGAGTTTTGCTCCCATTCGAGTTGTGTTCGTCCCCAGGTGGCTATAGATGGCAACCACTGATCTAGAAATATCAAAAGTTCATTTTTGTCAATGTTCGAATATTATCATTATATTAAGGGCTAAAATTAAGGATGTGTACTCGGACAATCTTTGTTTGCAGCAGAAGGACGCGAAATGTGCCATACAATAGGTGTTGCGGACATTGGTGGTGGAAATGGAATTAGGTTGTTTGGTGGGGTGCCATAAAAGAGCAATCCTAGCTTAACGTCACCCTGAAGGAAAGGTATCAAACAGAAAAAACCAGTAATTTAACTTAGCCTTGTCTATTAGGGGATTACTTGTTATATTGTTGAATACTGGTCACAAAATAGAATTAAAATAAGTTGGAAACTTTACTTGTTGAATGATGGAAAGTTATGGCCACCTTTCACCAGTCTTTTAACTAGTACGTTTAAAACAATTGACACAAATTTTCTGCTGAGTACTTTCACGAAAGTTATAAGGACAAGTTATTACAATTTTTAGAATACTCGTATATGTAAGTCGTTCATCTACATATTAATACTGTACTTTCATCATCCGTCATTTCTAAAACTTTAACAATAAAAAACCGTGTTTTAATTTTTATACAATGGAATTTGAATTCGTTTATGATAGTTTTTATTTAACATTTTTCCAAATTTTACTTCAGAGTTTTTTGAACTTTGTGGTTCGTACCATCATTAATTATACTAAATGATGTATTTCTATAATTAATCTTTTGTACATTTTATGCAAAATGTTTATAATACAACATCATGTCGATACATCGGCTACAATGGCTAATTTGAGATGTTGAATATCGTTTTAATTTAGCAAATATTTAGTTGACCAGACATTATTCTCATTCGGTGGAAACATTATTATATATGAATGTTTTGGGTTTTCTATTGAATCATTTTTGTGCGTGAATTTTCTGATTTGTTTGTATTATTATTGTTATTGTTTTGGAAATAATAAATATTATTAACAATGAACTTGGCATTAGAAAATTAGATTATTTTCATACCCAATTAATTGCGCAACAAGTACGTAAATCATTAATTTTATATTCATGAGGCGGGAGAATACAGAGATCACATAGAAAAATGTTTCCAAATAAAAAAGCTTTCTAAATCTTTGGATAATAAAAAGTTTTTTGTTTTAAATAGGCCCCCATTAAATCGAAGTCTTAAAATCTAACCACCTGTTTAAAGCTGTCCTATGAATATATCCAGATTCATTATTTTGAATAGGCTATCTCATATTCTTTAAACTTCTCTTAATTTTCTAAGAATTCTCTAGCATTTCCTTATTTAGTTGTATTTTACTTTAGAATTTTTACTAAAACCTTTTATTTCTACATTTTGCTTGAGTGATTTTAGCAAACTCACTTAATGTCACCACAACCTTGAGCAGAACTTGATAATTGGTGAAGGTCTCTCAGTCCCATCATTGGACTAAATTATGAATTGTTTTTGTTTAACCACCTGGTTACGCTCAAATTTGTTTAAAATTTACCTTAATTGAATTTTTTTTGTTTATTCTAATGCACCTAATTCTGTTTTTACACGGTAATTGGTTGCGAGAAACTTCGTTAAAAAAAACCACATTGATCGTATGCAAAATAGGTGATTGGTCCCTTATCTCTAAAACCTATTAAAATTAATGAAAAACAAGGATTTTTTAAGAACAACCACTCAGATTTATAATATTAAATCACATATACATACAATGTGTTTTTACACAAGAGCAGCTATTAAAGAAAAAAAGATATGCATTGTAAACTTAAAAGTAATGTAAAAAAAATGTACATATGTATGTATGCAAGTTCATTTAATTGCATGCACTAAAAGGGAATTCCCCTAAATTTGTGATATGAACATATTTAGCAAAAAATAAAATTTAACCAAAAGTCCAAAAGACTTTGAATCGTGCTAAATGGAATAAAATCGTGTAAAAAATTTAAAATTTGTTTATTTTCAAACCGTGTAAAAACAGAATTAGGTGTACATATTATATTACAGACTTCAAGTGTGGTAATTATACAGTGAAGACAGAGTGGTGATTAAAATAATTGTCTACATGCGTAAATGTAAAGAAAAACAATAGAATCAAATTACGCCTCATTTTAACTAATGATGTATATGGAAAAGAAGAATTAAGTTTATTCATAAATAACTGAGATTTTTAAAATAAAAAATAATTGATTTCCTGAAATTATTTTTAATTAAATATCAAATTAGAATTGATAGAATTGTTTAGGATTTTCAATCTCCCCAATAAATGGAGCTGAATATGAACTATGTTATAGATGTATTTTTTTAATCATGTATTATTTTGACATTGACAGCTTTTCGTTTCCGAAAAATTGTAATCGTATAAGCAACAAATTCAAAACTGAACTCTTCTAAAGATATGCGATTATTATTCGACTAAATTGTTAGTGAGTTCTCCCATTGTACGTCGCGATGAAAATATGGCTGCTAAGACCGAGAATTTGTGATTCAATTGATCTGAAGATTTGAACTTTCGTGTCGTGGCATCGCCTTGGATCTGCGATTCTGCCCATTATATGTTTATCGTCGGGGAAATTTGGAGTCGTTTGCCCCCAGTCATCTACTGTCCAATTTCTGTGCTCCCTGGCAAACTTAAACATTCAAATATCTTTTTATTGTCAATACAGGGGCCAAATTACCGCATTCGTGATCGAATGAGCTATCGTATCGAAAAATTATTTCGATAACGAAATTATGATAAAATGTACTAAATTTCTTGCTCGATATGGCATACGATCATAGTCTCAAATAAGAAAATTACGATCAAGTTTACTCGATATCGAATGCGGTAATTTGGCCCCTGGTTTTCATTTATTTACTTTACTTAATGTAACCAATATCGCGAAAAACTAACGGGTTTGCCAAATGCTATAGAAGCAGCTTGTGGTGTTGAACACTTTTCATTTGCGTTATCATGAGATGTTCATCCGCTTTAGTTAAGAACTTTTCGCGACCTCTGATTTGTGGTTTAGGAATAATAGAACGCATTTTGGATAATTTGCAAAAAGTGTTTACCATATGCAATTAAATTAATATCAATCTAATCTCCTCACCGTTGAAGAGTTTTCGACTCAATTCTTGATAATCGCAACATCATTTTGGCCAACCCTTGATTAACGTATTTGTTTTGAAATTGGAAGTCTGCAGGTCAATTAGCAATCACTATTTTGCAAATTAAGTTCGATAATCGTGTTTATCGGTCGTAATTTGTTCGCCTCGGCGCTTCGGACAAATGTAGTTCGAGTATTTTGTGAGCTGCAGTTAGAATATATTGTCTATTCCAAGGTGTTAGCATGTCACCATATGTTTAAAACAATCTTTCTCCTTTTTTCCATTGAATTATGCATTAAAGATAAAAATTTAAAATTGCTTACAGAATATGATTTCTTTCATATTCTAGTGGTCTCGCTTAAATATCATGTTTTATAATAAAATAACTAACGACTGCAACATAAAAGATTCAATTAAATACGTTATTTATTTGAAAACCATTTATTTAAAATAGTTAAGCTCAAGTTCAAATATCAATCAATTAATAATCCAAGACATTTGACCAACTAAATTATAAATTTGCTACAGGTTTGAAAAAGAAATACAAGAAAATTATCTACTAACAAATTAAAAACACCCCAGACCCCAAACTGTGTAACACTACAGCGGAGCAAAGAACAACCATCATTATCATTAATTTAAAACCACAAATTGGCATGTTTGGTTGCTGGCTGCCACAACAACCGCCAACAATCACAACAATATTAAACAGAGATTTATGCTCTTCTTCATCAGCATCTATGATCATTAGAGTGCTACAAAAAAATCAAGTTCGAAATTTGAACGTCCCCACACCTAGAATTGTTCTATGGATTGTAGAAGCACGTTCTGAAACGTAGGATGATATGAAAATTTACAATAACAGCGCCAGAATCTGAATAACCATTAAACGCGCTTGGGGGCAAAATGTACCCAAACGTTAAAAACCATGAAAAATACTGCTGTTAATACTGTTAATTTAGATTTTTGCGCTGTTATTGTAAAGTTTGGAAAAATTATTCTGGGTGGGTTTTATTTTAAATTCATAAAACTACAGAAATTAAGTTTGTTTATTTACCAAAATATGACAAAAAATTAGTTTTTCCCGAAATCTGCCAAATTAAAATCACGGGTACAGAAAAACTATGGGAGCTATTGCTATAATATTTTTTATATTTTTGTGTCCTCACATATATCCTTAATAAATCCCAAATAGATGTTTTAAAAATTCTAAATCTAATTTAACAAAATTTTTTTCAAAATTGAAAATGAAGTTTTGAAACGGCCGTTTAAAAAAATCAACATCAACTCATGTACAAGTAAATACGTATATATTTAAAGTAAAAATATGAGTTTATTCGAATATTCCTCAAAATTTGTTAATAGTCTTCCTGCATTTCTAATTCCAGTGGTCTGAAACACATTAATGGCCTGGGGAATACTTAGGGTTAGGTTCTGTGGGTAGCCGTTCTTGAAACAGCTCACTTGGGTCCATCGTGTTGATCCCATTGTGATACCCGTTGGTGGGCAACCTATCGGTTTCACTCCGCATTGGTTGCTTCCTTATCGAACCATCCAGACTCCTTGGCAAAGATGCTAATGCATCTTGGATTTATTCTAGACACTTCACTCAAACATGGAAGAAAGGGTGCCCGAGTATCTGTTCCCTTTTCAGCGATAGGGCCGGGCATTCGCAGAGGAAGTGGATGACTGTCTCCTCCTCCTCCTCGTTGTGACAGCTTCTACAGAAGTCATTGTATTGTAGACCAAGTCTTCTGGCGTGTGTCCCTATAGCCTATTAGGTCGCGACGAAAACTAAGTAATGATTTCGTCCTTCCCACATCAAATGAGGGCCAAGTGGACCTTGCAATAGAGCAGGTGATTTCGTTCGTCCACCTTACCTGAGCAAGTCTGAACATTTCATGTTAATGCCACTGAAGGAATCAATCTCCTCATCAGCCAATGTTGTACCTTTCTTGGCTAATCGAGCTATGTCCAGGGACACATATTAGCGTTATTCTAGAATGTTCCGCTATCTCGTTCAGAGATATCCGGCATTCTGTGGTTAACCTAAATGTCACGTAGACACCTGCTATATTACTTACGGCGGCTTTGCTGTCGGTAAATATACTTAATACTTAATAACGTTAAACTTTTTTAACAGATTTTCATGTTTTATATCTTATTAGAACGATAATTTCGTACATATTTCCATTATTTTACATTAAAATACAAAAATAAATGCACCACCAAACTTCAGAGCCGATGCGGCGCCAGCTAAAGTTATCCCATCTTCGTAATATTTTTCAGAACGTATTTCTTCAATCCATAAAACAAGTGTAGGGAGGGTGGGGACGGCCTGTAGCTTGAAATTTTTTTCATCCATACAATCTTGAATCACTCTAATGACCATTAACAGCATCTTTTTCATAATTTTTAGCATTAAAATAGAATTCAACAAAATCTAAAGAAAATCAACTACAAGAGACAATTTGATGTTCAGTAGGCAGCATTACTATTTGGTTGAAATTAAAAAAATGATTATATGATTAATTGAATTATTAATTTTATTTGTTATTGCTGTTCTTTATTATCGCTTATCATTAGATCGCCTTTGGCTTTGGTGTTTATCATAAAAATTTTATACTTTTTTTGATTTTGCAATATTAAAGAAAATGTGTAAAAGTCACGCTATCAATTTGTAAGTTTTTAATGCTTTTGTTGAGTTCTGGAATGCCTAAACATCGAAAAAAAAACACATTCAAAGTGTAAAAGTGCGTGTTTGCGTAATGTAAGAAGCAAACCAACAAAGTAAACGTTCAAATTATGGTTTTTATTAAGTAGTTACTGGGCGATTCTATTCTGACGGGTGCAACATTTAGACGCTTTAAACGTCTTTTACTAATAAAAAGAAACACATTTTGAATTAAGTTATTTCTAGAAGGGGTAATAATATAATTTTCTATATACTATTGTTATCTATTTTCAAGAATATGTATGAAACGGGTGATGACGGGTGCAATTAAATTGGCCAACATTCGTAAGATCATATCACAAAAACAAAAAACTCTGTTAATTTTTTAACTTTTATTGTATTATTCTTTTTTTATTGTGAAAGATGACATATCAGACGATGATTATCAAATAAGACATCGTAGAGAAATATAATCCAATAATAAGAAATTTGCTCTTTAAGCCATGACGGGTGCAACATGAATGCATTTTCTGTTTGCTCCAAATTTATGAATCTTAATGCTTCGAAGTACACAACAAATTTATATTTAAGCTTACGTCTAAAAAAATTATATTATTATAAAATATAGATATTTAAATTTGCATCAAAAAAAGTATCAAATAGTGTAATTTGAAAATTGTTGTTAAAAGTTGTCTAGAATAGAATCGCCCTATTAGAAAAAGTTAATGAATGGTTTTTAATGTAAATTTAATGTAAAAAGTTACTATTTAATAGAAAATGCTAAATATAGCGTAAACTTTGTTGATAGAGTTTTTGTGAATATACTCGTATAGGACGTTTCATTTAAATTAAAATGAAACATATAAAATAGAAATGTAATGGACGGAATCATCTTTATTAATGCCCAAAAGAACAATCTTTGGCATTTGTTTTTTACAAATAGTTTCGAAGGTGATGTGGCAAAGAAGTAAAACTAACGATAAAGCGAATAATAACACGTACTGGATCATGTTCGGCCCCTGGGGGCTATGACCACTGCTTCAATGTAATTTTTAACATTCAACTCAGGTGATAAATCAGACAGCGTGAAACAATGAGAACCAAAATCAGTACCAGGGCAAGATAATTAATTAATCGGCTATTAATCGACAAACATCCACAAAATTCTTAACAAATAATTCAAAACACTCCGAACATACGTCCCGAATGCTGTAATGTTCAGGGGGGTTATTGTGTATTTCGGTCCGAAAGCAAACGTTTTTGAAATACAATGTAAAAAGTATACATACAATTCGAACAAGTTTCTTTTCGAATCGAAATACATAATAACCCCCCAGTATTGCACTTATAGTATTCAGAATCAAGTTTGTTTTTAAATAAATTTGGAAAATAATTTGAAATTGATATGAACATTTAGACGATTGTGTAAGTATAATGTAACTCTAGCGCATAATAGCGTAATGTTAGTGTAAATTGTAACCGCCATAGATGTGACATTAAAGTCTCTAATGTGGAAGATACAGTAGTAACAAACCAGAGAACGGATTGATTGGTTAATTTTAGATTTTGAATACAATCACAAAAAACGAACCTCATGTTGACAACATAAATCAATTCCGTAAAGCAATACATATCATTATTCACAAAACGGAGTGTAACGAAAAATGATGCTTGCATTGCATGTCTTGTACAAATGTAAACGTATACTCCCAAAAGCAACGAATACTTAACGATTGGCACGAATGGTTAACGATTGGTATGAATGGTTTCAATGCTGATTGTATAAGTTGTACATCAAACTTTACTAGTTTACTGTCAACAAATCGCACATAAAGCAACAACCAAAAAATATTTATTTTCTCATTAGGTTTTGTATTGTTTTTGCTCTTTTTTTATGTTTTCATTCACTGAAAGCAACGAATACTGGACGAATGGTGTGAATGTTTTTAGTTTTTTCATGTGGCATTGAATTATTTCGTTGTTTGATGTATAACGGCATAACAAAAAGAGAATGTAAAATAGCAAACAGTAATAAGGAATGAGTAAACAAACAACAATGCACATTTTTGTTATTGTCGAGTAAAAGCAATGCAAAAGCCAAGGTGAATTTATACTAGGTGACAGCATAGCGCCAGCTGATTATTTTTTGCTCTTTTCATGGTGAAATTGAAAATGTCAAAAAGTTGTTTACAAATAGTCATAGTTTATATAAAAACGTTACAAAATTATTTTGTATTTGAAAAATTTTATCTGCGTTAAATGGTTTTAAAATTCTATTATATTAAATTATATTAAATAGTGTGTTTGTTTTTGAGTTGTTTTGCTAAAAATGTAAGTTTTTTTTTTGTAAGATAAATATTAAGATTCCTCTTTAAAAGTGAATATTTTTTTGCTGTAGAAAAATGCGTTGTGGCATCTTATGCCGTAAAAAAGGAGTAGCTGGAAGTGGTCCCTTCTTTAAGGTTCCTCAAGACCCAAGAAAAAGCGAACAGTGGAGTAAGTTATGCCAAAAGAATCTTACTCCAAGCAGCTTTATTTGCATTGACCACTTCTCCCCGTCCGACATTATATACATATATAAGGTACAACTTAACTAAAACTTATGTACCTTCTGCATCATTTTTCAGCAACGATTTTGATAGTTTTGTATTCGCCGGTAACACACATGACTCTCCTATCGCATAACCTTCTTTCAGCTCAGTATTAGCTTTTACAAAAGTATTCTGACCAACAACACAAAATTCCAGACATCAATTATCCTCCACTGTCACATTGTCCAACAAAAATGCATTAACAATACGACAATTTTGTCCCAACACAGAACAGGTCAACGTTGAACCGGCGCCGACTAGACTATTTTTGGCTTTTGTAGATATTATTTTTGTGGAAGATATATATATTTAATTTCACCATGGATACGACTGTCTACAATTTTCTCATTAATCAAAATGCCCCGAAAAAAAATCATAACGAGTTTCGAAATTTTTAAAGAAAATAAAATTTTTCTGTTTTTTATCAATGTTTGTGTTTGTTTTCTTCATTTTATGCCAGATGTTTTTGACAGTAACGAAAGTATTTTACACAAACAAAAATGCCTGTTGTTCTTGCCTTGTTGTAATTGTTGTAGCAATGCTGTCACCTAGTATTTAATTTCACCATGGCAAAAGCAATGAATTTGCGAATGGTTAGCAAATGCGAATGGGCTCTTTCTGTTCTCTGTAACAAACCGCCAAGTGAAAGCATTTTTTAACCTTACCATGTAATGTAGAAACAAATTTAGATTTGCTAATTAAACAACTAATTAACAATGTCGTTGTTTTAAATTCTGTAAAGTTGATTAAGAGTCTATTTCATAAACTAGTGAAAGCTACTTTATTTGACATGATGAAACTAGGCTTTAAAGTGTACTCGTTTCTAATAACTTTATTTCTATTAACGAAAGACTTTCAACAACATTCTGCTTGTAAAATGAGTTTTACTGCTTTGCTAAAAAAAACACACTTTTAGATAATACAAATAAAAGGCAATTCTTACAGTTGTCGCTTCGTCGTTGAGTCAGCTTATGTTTAATTTTTTTTTGTCTTGTATTAAAACATTAAAATGCCACAAGGAGCAAATGAAGATACAAACCTCACATTATTACGTGACGCTGAAAGATTATTAGAAATATAATGTTCAATGTACGAAGATGTTGTTGCCACAATGTTCTCCTCTTAAGCCAACTTTTAAAAATATTTTTTCAATAGCAACATAAAGACTACGATGTTTCTATATGCTGTTGTTCATTCCTTGTAGCGATATTGTATCGTTAGATTAAACAGCATCGGAGCAGGACTTAGCAGCGAGGGCAGGAACAAGAAGGAGAAGTGTCTTTCATATGGATGGCAACAACAAATAGGTGGATGAATGGTTGGTTGGTTGGTTGGTTGGATACCGAAAACATAAATGCGTACGTGAAGCTATTTTCATGAGCATTTCCACAATCATGTCTAGAGACCTTGTACATACTTACTTTATGGGGAAGATAAAGATGCTGCTTGCGGTACGGTAACACATGGCAAATATGTGACGAAAAAGACGTAACCACTAAATACAATTTGTTTTAATTCTTGTGTTTATTTGGGAAACTTCTCTTACTAAAGACAAATATAATAATGTACAAAACACTTGTAATATTAAACCGTATTAATTAACGAAACAAATTCGTGCTAAAAATAGTGGTTACGTCTTTTTTCTCAAATATTTGCCATGCCTGACCCCTCCTTAAGAAAACCAGGAAGGCATCACAAACAGGGTGTTGATGTTGGTTTCTATGGTATTCATCTGTTAGTCACTGCTTTAAGGTATATTTCTATTCTTATTATTTTTATTTTCCTAGTTTTGTTATTTTTGGTTTCCTGTTAAGATTGGCATATGTTGAAATAGAAAGTTTTTTTGGATTATTTTTTGCGGCAAGTGTTGTAAGCAGCTTCTTGCTTGCTACAAAAAGAAAAAAAAAAAAAAGAGTCTAATAATAAAACTGTAACGAGGATAAGAGTAAAATTACTCGTACAGCCAACGTCAAGTAGACATCCATGATAATTAGTTGTGGATTTTTTCTTGGTTTCCTTTTTTTCTAACCATTTATTTGTTGTCAACACTTTTGTATGTTGTTTGTTGCCAAATTTGTTATTGGTTTAATACTTCTTAAAGTTCCAACGTTCTATGTCTGCACGTTTTAGCAACATGCCAATTTTTAAGGGTTTCAAAATTAATATAGATGTATAGTTGGTTGAGAAAGGGAGTTGTTTCGTTATGTTATTAATAAAAATCGATTAAAAATTGAGTCTATAAGACTTTGTTTTGTCACAATTCATCAATTGATGAAGGATTCTATGTTTCTGATATTTCAGCAATTTGTCTTGAACTGACGTATTAAAGATTGGAAAAACTGAAATTAGTAAAAAGTTTGGCTGAGAAAATGCTCTAAACACTCAATAAACCGCAGGAGAATGTCAGTCAATATCAAATCAATTTTATTCTTCTATTATACATTATTTTCAAACTTTTGTTTTTATATCCACCACCAAAAAGATGGGGAATATATTGCGTTTGTCATTCCGTTTGTAACACATCGAAATAATGGTCGTAGGAACAAAAAGTCTATATATTGGGTTCCTATAACATGTCCGTCCGTCTATCCGTCTGTTGTTGGCACGATAGAGCTTCGAAAAAAAGACATAGAACAATGAAATTTTTACTAAACATTCTTTGATCCACCGAAATGTTTGGTATTGCAAATGGGCAAAATCGGTCCAGTTATAGATCAAAGTTTTAGACTATATCGATATTTTTCAGATATTTTTTTTGCTGTTTTCTTCAAATATAATGCATCATGAAATTTTGCACACTTTATTTTTTTTTATAGAAGAGAACAAGTCCTGTTGAAAATTGTAGGATTTGGTCCACGATATCTAATAGCCCCCATACAAATGTCTTCCCGGAATATGGCTTTATGGTACATAAATGTCTATAGAAAAGCCATATCTAAACAAAATTCTGCAATAATAAGTTTCATGCAAAGAGAAATCTCAAAACAATATTTTGTTTGCATCGGTTTATAATTTTGCAATAGCCCCATTCAAATATCACTTCCGAAATTCACTTAACTGAACAGAAATCTTTTGTAAAAATGACTATCAAGTTGAAATTCGACAAGCATCATAATCAAAATATGCATGCAAATCGTCGTACCAAATTTCATGATGATCGGTCCATATTTGACCGTAGCCCGCATAAATCTCTTATAAATCTCCATAATAGGTGATTTGGTGGTGGGTATATAAGATTCGGCACATGCGAATATAAACTCCTACTCGTTTATTATCTTATATATTTTGAAAATTGTTTTTCAACCCAATACTTCATAGTAGTTCATATTCATTTATAATCTTGTACATAATTCTTAATAGGCTTTTTAGCTTATAATGTTATCTAGGTGAAGTTATTCCTAACACTATTTTTTCACATAAGAAATTTAACAAGTGAAAAAAATGTTTTAATTATATATTATCTTATTTACCCACCGTTGACATATGCAAGTGCAAGTTTGAAAAACTCAATACAATTACAGTTTTTTACTAACACAATCATATTTTTCGCACTTACAGCTCAACTTGCGAGAGAATTTGGTTGTAAGCACTTGCCATAAGTAGAATAACAAATAAATAAACAGTGCTACCAGTGTTTATAACAAATTTTCGGGGCTTTACAAAAAATTACTAAGAAAAAAGAACAAAACTATTACACAACACATCTTAACCCTAGACGCACTTTCTTATTTTTATACCTATATGCACTTTCTTCGTCGAATCGACGAAGTGCATTTTTTATCTGGCCGCAAACGCTCCCAATTAAAAAAATTTATAAAATTTTGGTTTTATTGGAAAAACGATTTAGTTTTCATTCGTACTAAACATAAAGTTTGCACATTTTAGTGCAACTTAAAGCTAATAAACAAAAAAAATTAACTTCAAGTTTTTTTTACTTTTTTTTTAAAATAGTAAACAAAAATCACAAAATGCAGTATTTAAAATAAAAAATTATTTCAGGTATTTGTTAAAATCCGAAAACTGACACTTAAAACTAACAAATAAACTTAGTTTGATTGGATTTTTCAGTCATTTAGTGCAAGAGGCACAGAGATCAATTTTGTGTTCACCACAGATGTGTTTCTTGCATTTTGCACATATAGACTTTGTCATTCGTCGTTTTTCATATGGTCAAAATGCACAAATTTTCATTGTAGCAGTGTTTTTTAGTTCTATATCATTTACTTCTTGACTTTCATCCGTATTTTTAGGACAAATGATTATCTTTGGTAGCTGCAGTCAAAGTCAATATGCCAAACAGACCAAGAATTTCACCCGATGTTGTTCTTTTTTGATAGATTCTTTACGGTTACCTATTTCGACATTGGTCTACTGAACTATTTTATAAATAATTCCATCTATTATAAAGAGTTTAAATACCTCAAATGGATCGATGACACCTTTACTTGAACGGGTTGGACCACGACGTTGATGAACGATATTAAAACCATAACGGTGCCATGTAACTTTTACTGCTGACCACTTATGTTTGCTTTTTCCGCATAGTATTTGCTTTCAATGTGGAATAATTTAGGATCTCTGTCGTATAACACTAAGCGGAATATCATCTTCATCTGAGAAATTCTCTTCTACAGGTTCTAGTATATCACTTTCTTCATCAAACGCCTCTTTTTATTCTACTTCTTCTGCTTTATTGGTGCTAATGTCACTTTCACACTCCTCATTTAAATCACTGAGATCACCATTTTCGTCCCACAAATGAAGAAACTTTTCGATTTGTGCATCATTTAGGTTATTATTGTTACTCATTTTATCAAAACGACCAAAAAACAAGGTGCAAAAATCTAAAGTCAAAAACGCTAAAGTTACATAAAATACTTTCTTCGTCGATTTGACGAACACAAACTTCAAAAAAACATACTTACACAAATCTAAGGAGGCTGCACATGTGCACACTTCAGTATCTGGGCAATTACCAGAGCTATAAGAAAAATGAGCACACAGCGATGAATAACAAAGAAAATAAATGAGAAAGAGTATACGATGTTCGTCGATTCGACGAAGAAAGTGCGTCTAGGGTTAACAGTATTTTTAAATATTAATTTCATGCATTTATTAAAAAAATTGTAAATTACCAAATTTTTTCCGTATTTTTTTCTTTTGACAATACGGCAATACTGGATCCTTATAAGCTTGAGAATTAACAGAATTTTATGAAAAAACTTTGTTTGAAGTTTCTTTGCTGACGACATTTCAAAAATGAACTTGCACTTGCTGGTGTAGCCACTCAAACAAATATTGTTGTTTTTCGGTATTTTTCGTAGATAATCAGGCATGTCACATAATTCGATCGGAATGGTTTCAATTCCGTATTTGCAAATCGATCGTTTTTACTTTGCGTTCTCTAGATTCCGATCGATTTTGTTTATTACAAAAAAATTTTTAAACTCTAGATTTTTAAACAAAAAACATTAGTTTTTTGTAATAAAAAGTTTAACAAAAGTGAACAAAAAAAAAAAAAACGCTAACAAAGAAATTTTAAATAAAAGTCAACAAAATTTTCTAAAAATGCCCAGAATTTCAATTGTTGCTGTTTTAAATGAACAAAAACATCAAACCGCAGTTGAAAAGCTATGAAGAAGAAATTCCTCTGTCATATTCCAGTGCTGTGTAAATATTTTTAATTTTTGTAATGTTTTGAAAAAAGTTTTCTTGTTGCTGACACCAACTTTGAAATTTTTAAAATTTAATAGAAGTATCAATAACAGAACTAAAAAAACAATGAAATATTAAAATTAATTATTTAATTGTCATTATAAAAATAACTCATACTACTGAGTTTTTTCCAATGTAAAATCATAAAAAATAACAATTCCACTTTAGAAATCTAAAGTGGTTTCATTCCGAAACAAAAACATTCGTTTTTCGTTTTCTAAGGACTCAATTTACGGAATCAAAGCCACATTCGATCGGAATTGAGTTCTGTGACATGGCTGAATATGTATAACTCAACTTGCAAGTAATTACTTGCATGTGGCAACGGGGGGTTACTTCATGTATTAATTTTTTTATTTCTATGTATTATTGTATTTTCATTAAAAACAACCTAACAATCTTACATCTACTGAATTTTAAATATTGATATCATCAATAATGTGCCAAACTTTAGTTGTTAATATTCCTAGATTGATTGACTTCATAAATCGATTTAGATAAATCTCTTATTATGGCTTTGTAAATTATGCTTGCATTCTAAACATCCAATCGAAACCTATAACAAGACCCAAAATTGTTCATAATTATCTTAATTGGTGAAAATCAGTATATTACAAAACAATTTATGAACGAAAATATGAAATATTTTCGAAAAAATTAAATTTATTTTGCAAAACAATTTGCAACAGTATGTTGTTGGAGCAATGATTATTGTGATTCTTTTAAACATTCTTTAGAAATATCAATGCTAACATGTACAGAATGTCCAATTCAATTTTTAGACGAAACTAATTTGAAATTCTTGGTTTAGGTAGTTGGGGTTAACATTCGGCACATGCTACTAAAAAAGAAAATCTGGCCCTTTCCCCTACTGTTAAAAGTGAAGAAAAAATCCAAGAATAAGCGATCTTTTAGTGAAAAGTAAAATGAAAAACTTTTTAGAGCTCTTTAAAATTTCCAAAAAAAAAGCCACACAGTTTCCTTTTAAACTTAAAGTTTATGTTCTTATGAGTCGAGTTGAGCATGTGTTAAATAAATCTTTTTGAATATTATTATGGTTCATTAGCACTTGTAACATTTACTTAAAAAAGTCTTTTTTTTACCAAAATAGCCTAAAGGAAAAAAACAGATTTAACAATAAACCAAAAATAAAGTTTTATAAAATTTGTCAACATTTTTTTTACGTCCTGAGTTCGTTCTGCTGACTCACTTTGTATACTTTTATACAACATCAAATTTGCCTTCAACAAACACTTTCAAACTAAATTTGAAAAAGTTTTATAAATATTGACTTTAACAATTTCATAAAAAAAACACAACATAAATAAATACATTCCGTAGTATCTTTTTTTAACTTGATAAAAAGAAAAATAAGTAGAAAAAACAGGAGAAGAAAACTTCAATATAAACAAACTATTTAATAAGATTTTAAAGAAGCTGACTGGCAACAATAAACGACAGCATATGAGAATGTAAAAAATTATTAGATGGATAAAAGAGTTCTAGGCCTTTCTTAAGCAACAGTTATAAAGTGTTGGAAAGTAGTCAAATTATTTGATGAGCAGTCTCTGATTACATTTACAAGTCTGTGGAATTTAGAGACCGTCACCCGAAAAAAATTCCAATCAGCTTTTATAATCATTCCTTTGTTACAGGACACATTTAGCTTTATTCATAAATTATTCTAAAACTTTCAATAACCTCCAATAGTGTCTCTATTGTAGCATGTGTTGGCTCTAGATCCTTTAAATATTGACTATATATAGTTTTTTAAGTAGTTTTATTATCTGCCAACAATATAAAAAATGAAACTAGAAAGTTTTTAAACTTTCTCGGTCAATTTAATTTCAAATAATATTGAAATAGAAATGTGTTTATCTTTTAAAGAGCTAATATTAAATGAATACTATACACACATGTGTGCGTATGCATGTATGTGTTGAGTTTATGTGTAAGTATGTATGTGTTTTATAAAAACATCCATGGACTTTGGAACTTTATTTCCATGTTTATCTGAGTGTGTGTAGGTGTTTATTAGGTATTGGATTATGACATACTTGCACCACTTGTAGACATGAATGTGTGTGCTAGAGTGTGTTTCTAAAGGCCAAAAGCTAAATTTACAATCACACTCATACATAGTTACACACTCATATAGTAATTTCTCTGTAAACTAATAGAGTATACGAGAGTGCATGTCCTGAAGGAATTAGAACATGGCAAGCTATTTTATTATGCAGGATTTAAAATATTTTTATAGCAAAATAGATATTTTATTTCTTAAAGAAAATTGGTATATATGTATTTAAATACAAGAGTACAGTGGCGTGGAAGTGCAAAGGACAAATGAAAAAGTCAGTTAAAAAATTCTTATCTATTCCGATATTTTTAACTGTGTGCAATGTCTTGTTTAACATGCTAGCGGACAAATTAAACTTTCATATGCTGCCCTACACATCTTATCACAACTTATAATATTCTGTTCGTAACGCCAGTTACTTCAAAAGACACAGTTAACAAATGTTCTCATTGCCACGACAGTCGGTTCCACGCACCAGCATAACCCGAGATCTTCGACCAAGGGCTCAGCAACTCTGCAACCACTGCTGTTACAACACCAACAACAAAAACAACAAATATTCTAAAAGTAAACAAAATTAAAAAAACATACACCGAGGCAATTCAAAAAAAAAAAAAAAATAAATCTGAAAAGAAAATAAAAATTTAAACTTTAAAAATCTATACAACAATCATTTGCTCATTTACACATACTAACTTACACATAAAGGGAAAGGGGAATATACATATGAGAATAACATCGTGGTACATTCTTTAGTACACCAATATTGCTTCAACAACCCTGAAGGTTTAAAAGAAGCAATTTTCATTTTTGCAATATAAACTTTTACAATAACTACTCTTCTCTTATAATGCTAATCCGAAAAATCATTTAGGGTCCGATTATCGTTCACAACACTAAAATGTTGTGTTGTCTCGACTACAACACAACATGTATTTTTCATATGATTAAGCTGATAAGTGTTGTGAATCGTAGTAATCGCAGTTTACAACATACAACATCAAAATACTTAGTGTTGTGAACGGTAATTGGGACCTTAGGATAGAAGGGTAGTGCATAAAGTGCACTTTCACTCGGAGACCTAGTGGTCCATATTGGGACCTTAGTTTCCTATGTATTACTCTTCACCAAAAATATCGCTAGTTCTAGGCATTGAACATTAAGTGGTTGGTGACAAAATCTAACAATTCTGCAAATAGCTCAAAAGAGTATTGCTGAGTTGTTACCACGTTTTAATGCAAAAAAAGAGTTCGAGATGAACTGACGAAAAGGAAGAGAAGTATGTCAGCATGCACATTCAACTGCTAAATTCTCCAGTTAAAAGCGTTTAAAGTAGATGGACATGTATCCACTGTAGGATTTTTGTAGTTAATTTGCGCCAGGTTCTGCAGGGTACAACAACTAAATACATAAAACTCACACACATCTCGTATGATTGTTTACTTACTCGTACATTTGTACAAGTAGCCGTGTAGGTCCTCTTATGTTTAGAGATGTAAAATTTGATTATAAAACGATGACTACACACTTTATTAAAGTACGAGCTTTTTCAGTGCGAGAGTATAGATACTCATATGTACTCTAGAAAACTTGTATGTATTTCTAAATGATATGGGCAGAGCAGTGTTAGTTTTGAGTTGATGATTTTTTTTTCAGTTTCAGTATTTTTAGTTTTCCATATACAAACGTCTACAACTACATACGAGTATGCACGATTTATGCACATACGAGTGTTTCCATGAAAAATTAAACCAGCTAAGAATCATCATAGCTCTTTAAATTTTACAGATTGAATTAACTTATTGGAATAATACAATACATATCAAATTTAGTTTAGTTTAGTCAGCATGCTTGCCTTTTATTTCTTTGTCAAAAGTTTTAGAATAAATAATGTAAGCTCTCACAGTTTAACTCCAAAAAGCGATCCTGCTATTTTTATTACTTATCTTTATAATTCCAATGACATACATATAGTAATTTCCAAATATATGTAGCATATACTCTTATATTACTACTATTTAATATTGTAATTTCTAACTCATTAGCAACATTAACCTTTAAATGCATACTGTACCATATATGGTACATAAAAAAAATTTACTTTTTGAATTTTTCGGAAAAACGGTGCCGAATTTATATTTAGTAAGTGATTTTATATAAGGGTAGTGTACTCACGATTCAGGGTTCTGACCTCATGCATTTAAGGGTTAAAATGTACTCATCAGCTTATGTATTTTATTTTTGAAGTTTGACAGATAAATAAAACTCAACTTTGTCTCTGTTCTCTGTTTTATTCATAGCACAAAATAAAATCCTCTTTCATTATTTAAGAGTAAGTTTTGATAGAAACTGAATGTTAACTATCATTAAATTATGCTTGTTAATACCTTTCACAACGTTTGTCAAACTGATTCTTGAATATTATTCTGTAAACAGAAAACTTGATTCCTTATCAAACCAATAATTTTATTCTGCCTTCGGAATGTTTGATAGAATCCCGAATAAAACCTTTCACTGACTGGCACTTAAAGAGCTCACAATTTTAAAAGTGAAACATAGAAGATTGTTCACATAAAATCCGTTTGTATTTTAGATTTACTATTTAAGAAATGTTAGAAGATGAAATCAAAACATTTTTCCTTTAATAACAATATGAGTCTTTGAACCAACTGCATTCCATATCACTAACATTCTTTATATTGTCAAGAACATTTCGTTTTAGCTTGCCTTTGCCAGTATCCCATTATTGTTTAATTACCTAAAACTAGGAATGTTTTTCCACTACGTCGAGCTGATTTCTACGATACCAACCCATTAAATTGGGTTAAAACTTTATTGAATAGTGGCGACGTTCAATAAGAGGCATGAAATGTTTATATAAATATCCGAAGTATTAGTTGAAGAACTAAAAGAGTGCTCTTGAAACCGTAACTGCGAATTGCCATTTTCTAAAATTATAAATATTTGTATATTTATATTTTGTATCTTTATTCCTTTTTTTTTTTTAGCAATAGTAAATGTTAGTGCTGTTGACAGATTGGGGACATCAATATTATTCTAAATCTCATCTTGAAATAAACCGATAGATTCAAAACATTTCAATAAAATTTAGTATGTGAATCCGTATTTAACGTATTTATGAATGGGGCATAAGTAATGAGTGCTTAATTAATTCATAATGAGCCAACAATTACTAAATTACTTTTAAGTAATATAACTGGTATTTAATTCATTCATTTGAATTCTACACTTATTGTTTTTTGTTAAGGTGATCCTATAATTATTTCCACTATTGTACTATATATGTTAGGTTAGGTTAGAGGCCGGTGTGAGGTTGTCCCCACACCATCACCCAGAGACCAATACGGTCCATTGTGATGCCTTTCGGAAATGATTTGAGACACAGTACGTTCCAAAAGCGAAACGCCTAAGCCCTCACAAATCCCCTTCCCCTGTTGCGCAGCCAGGTCATATTCATTACGAATCCTTTGAGATCCCCAAGCCTACAACTCGAGACATCCCCTCATTCGCTTATGAATCTACTGCCTAGCCACCTCAACCTGCTTACTTGTAACCTGGGACAATGGCACAGAATGTGCTCGATCGTCTCCAGCTCCTCTGCGTCTTCGCATAACCCTCATATGTCTGACAAGTCAGATCCCATTATCCTTGCCATTCTACCTATCATACAATGGCCCGTAATAACGCCTATCATGGTTCTTACGCAGACCTTGCTCTCGCCCAGACTTCCTGAGCACCGGCCATATCGTCCTTGACACTCGGCAGTCCGTTCGGTTTCCCCAGGCCCTATTTGTCTCGCCTAGAACCCATTCCCTGATTTTCCCTATTGTACTATATAGTTTATTGTATTATTTGGGTTGTCTTGTTTTAATTTTTATGGAATTTGCATTTTTTTCTCGTACATATGTTCTTTTCTTTTAAATATTCGTTTTCAACTCACGCATACAATATTCGTATGTTGGAATAATTTTGCAAGTGTGCAAGTAAATATTTATTTTAATTTTATTAAGTACACATGCACAGCTATACACACATCATACACCCCGTTTTTTAGGCAGATGTAAAATAGAAACTCATGCCTAAACATCATGCATGACATACATAACCCTTTAGTTTCAATAGTAGCCGTGTACCCCATTTGGACCGATTGTTTCACTAATTTCTGGTGAAAAGATAAGTTAATAGATTACTTTACACATTCCAAATTATCTAAGGTAGAATCAATTGTGACGTAGTGCGCTTAAGCCATTCAGGGTATAGTCTGTACAATTCTTTTTTACATTACTTGACTTTAATACTAAGAACCCTTTTGCAAACCGGAGTTTACTTTCTGTAAAGTTAACCCCCCTTATTCATAAAAACTTACAACAGGTTTATAAAGCAAATTTCCATACAAAATTGTAAGTTGTATGAATAAGGGCAAAAGTCACTAGTTTGGCGCCAGGCACCAGAACAGCTGGGATGTGTCTGTTTGAGTGTATATGGTAATAAAACAAGGTATAATAACATTTACATGTGTATGAGCAAAGGATCAGTTTCACTGTTCTTTTTTTTTTTTTAATAGCAAAGTGTTTTCTAAACCTTAACATCCTTTTTTTGCTAAAAATTAAACATTTTTGAATAATATATGTTCATGTTTTGCTGACCTTTGTATTGTGTTTTATATTTTATGTTGCATATTTTTAGGAGTGTTATTACTTTGTAAATTTAATTTTATCTTTAAATTTCACTTATAAGCTAAATTGATTTAGGTTTAAACACTTTTGTAGTTAAACTAATAATTTAGAGGTCTATTTTTATACCCTTCACCATCATGAGAAGGGTATATATAAGTTGGTCATTCCGTTTGTAATTTCCACAATATAATTTTCCGACCCTATAATGTATATATATTCTGGATCCTTATAGATAGCGGAGTCTATTAAGCCATGTCCGTCTGTCTGTTGAAATCAATTTTCTGAAGTTCCCAGATATCTTCGGGATCCAAATCTTAAATAATTCTGTCAGACATGCTTTCTAGATGTTTGCTAGTTAAAATCAGCAAAATCCATCCATAAATAACGGAGATATAAGCAAAAATCCGAGACAACGAGACAACAACTGAAAATTTTATCAAAAAAACTAAGTGTATTAATATTGTTACGAATAATTTCATCAACAGATGGCGTGTTTAACATCAAAGTGTTCGAAAACTTTAAGTGTGTTCTTAAACCGTAATATAAGTGTGTAAAAAGACAGTGTGTTCATTTTTAATTGTGTTTGTGTACATTTAAATAAAGACTCGTTACATTTTCTTCAAACTACTTGACGCTTTTATTTTGCAATTAAAAAGAATCCGGTTTATTTAAAGGAAATAAACCACCGTTTTCAAAAGGTAAAAACGTAACAATATAATATATATATGTATGTATGTATATAAAATAATTATGCATCCACAACAAAGTTGAAGGGTATATATCACTCTTGCTTGTTTTAGTTCAGTTTGTAATCTTTTTAATTTGTTTGTTAAGTGTCATTGTGTTTGTACAAAAAAATGTATGGCTCATTATTCACAGCATATGCTCATACTGTAATTGTGTACTTTTTTTATTAAACATATTTAAAAATTACGCTTTTCAATAATAACTAACATTACGAAATATCAGGCACTATTTTTTGTAAAACAATAATTGAAGTTTAACCATCCAAAACCTCTTTCTTCACTTACCAAACTGTCATATTTTTCTGACATTTTTATTTTGTAGAAGGCAAATGAACACCGACATTTAAAATATTTCAATGTAGCCATCCTCATCATAATAGCCAACATTAACATTATCATTGTCTTGCCTCCAAAAACATCGTGTATGTTGCTTGTCGTGTTGTTTTTTGTTTTGTTTTGTCTGTTTTGTTTGAGTTTTAATCTTTTTATCTTCAAATTCTATTGTTTTGTAGATGCCGTAGTTAAAATTCATTCAAAATGTTGACAGTTTTTTTTTGTATATCTGTTATTATGAGCTTTTTTTTATATAATAAGACAAGATAATACCCTTAAAGTCTATATATTTCTTGTGTTTTTGGTGAGCTTTGTGCCATGAACAATTTAACATAATTTGTTAACATCAAGTTGTTATGTTATTATACATGAGGTTTATGCTTCTTAAACTGTAGCATTGTTTTCATTAAAGTCATTAATTTGCAAAATAACAATTTTTTATTCATAATTTCTTTTTCCGATTTTTATAATCTTCATTACTTTAAAGTCTTAATGAAGGTATAAATATTTATGATTGGTTGAGGGGAAAAAGAAGTATTTTTAATTTTTTAATATTTCGGCGATATAATATTACAAACTTTTTTTAAACGACTCCAAATGTATGCTTCAAATCTTCTATCAAGCTAAATTTGCCAAATAATATTTCGACTACATTCGACTCTTCCAACAGGGAAAATCAAGTTTTCCACAAAACAGAATTTAAACAAAACTTTACGGAGAATTTCTGCAAAAACAACATAAAGATCTACTGTACTAGCAGTAAGGAAAAAAATAAAACAGTTAAAACGGCTTTTTGTACATAGAAAATTGCTGTTGCTGCTACAACTGTTGCACACTTTGGCAAAAAAAAAAAAACTTGGTCATTGACCTAGAATACAAGAAAATCAAAGAAAATAATGTTGGTGTGTTTCTTTTTGAGTTCATGCAACATGTTAAGAGAAAAGAGCGAAAAAACTGAAACATGAATGACTACTAACTCTAACTCTTTTAAGAGCTTTTGAAAATTGGACAGGTAAGAATGTTTGAGTTCATGCATTTAAGCGTGTTGAAAATGGTAAAAATAAATGCTTGCAAAAACTAATATAAAAAGGAGATGTGATTAAAGTAGAAAAACTATCTTGAATTGAGGATAAATCATTAAGAGAAGAAATTTATTTTCTTTTAGTGAGGTTTGCTTAGTTTTCTTTTCCACATAATTCTGTTTAATTCTAATGTGATTGATGACGATTGGTAAAAAAGAAAAATGTTGAATGTTTCTTATTCCAGGAAGTAAAGGCAGATATTTTAAGCAAAATATTAAATTAAACAAGCTATTTTATTTGAAATGAAAACCAACTAGTCTTATGCTAATTCCTTGTTAAATAAAAACAAAATGATTTATTGATTAAATTCCTAGGAATCTTGGTCCCCTAGCACAAATTAACAATAATTCAACAGCAAATTACACATATTTAATTGCATATTTGTTGGGTTATTAATATTTCAAAAATTGTAGTCTATATTTAGGCGTTGGTAATAAAACTTTTATAGTATATTTATTTTTTTTTTACTACTATATACTCTATGTGGCCCTCCTTTTTAATGGCGTGTGCTATTAAAATGGAACGTTGTAATAAAATGTGCAAATTGTTCATCTACAGCGATAGCAAATATTATTATATTTTTATTAAATTAAAATACTCTATGGCGCCATTTAGCTGTGAGTGTGTGTGTGTTGTTGTGAAATGGAAAAACAACTATGCTAGAGTATAAAAAATATACATAATAATGTTTTATAAACACAACATTTTTAATATCATTTTTACATTGTTAACAATTAATCTCTTGTGTCAGACTCATCTCCAACACACATTTACATACACTCCTGTAATTATACACACATTTTCACATCAGTAAACACACGTACGTACATAAACACTTATACTCGTCCTGTCCATGTCCATGACAACTAGGGGCCCCAGATATACATATGTATATGGTGAAAAGAAACCCGTAGACTGTTAGAACATAATCATCTCCCCTCATCACAGAGATGAACTCGTAACGAAGACGACGTCGTTGTCATCATAGTCATTATAACTTAAACTTTAATAGTATGTTTTTTCCCTCTTTTTTTATTTTTATTTCAGTTTTTTTTTAACAACACACCGCAATATACAACATTTTAGCCATATGGTGGCATAGCAATAATAATAAACTCCTAAAAATATACTATAGACATTTTCTATCTGTGATTAAACATTGAAAAAAAAAAATGGTCGTGACAGACGCCATACCAGGGGAGAATAGAAAGATGGTGAAACAAGTGTGAAGACGACAAATGAAAAAGCAAAAGCAACAGTTTGTTGTTGCTTAAATAAGCAACAGTCCGAACCTGATGATATACACCAGAAACATCTTTGAACAGGGAGGGGGTGCGGTGAACAATATAAATGGCGTCAAAAGGAAAACACACGTATTTGTATAAACATACATATACGCAGTAGCAGTACATATAAACAGTTGGTTACAATATGGCATCAAGGGAACTAAAAAAACATGTGTGCGTTGGTAAATAAGTATGTATGTATAGAATTCTTGTCTAGTATTGGTGTTTATGAGCTGAAACTGACGACATTCTGACGCGTGTTTGGAATAAAAAATTATACGCAAAAACATACAAGCATTCATGCTCCTTAAAAGAAATTCATGCTCACGTACAGATACGCAAATAACTCTTTTCTGCCATCATTTCTTTTTGTCTTATAAACAACATTCACTTCACACTTCAAATTTTAAGAAATGTGCGTATAAACATTTTGTTGTTGTGCTGCATACTTTAAGGAGTAAGGGGGCAACAAATCGGAAATTTATACTCCTACTCTTGATTTTTTTCTATAAACATATTCATTTATTAAAATTTCTATGCCTATAGAAAAAAAACATAATCATAATCTACTACTTCCATTTAGTAGTAGAAGGTTTTTTCTAAATACTCCATTTTTTGTTCATTCACTCACTACATGTTTTGTATGATACGAGTATGGTGATGATGAAAGTTGTTTCGATTGACTTAACCGATTTGTTTCGGTCAAATTTAGCTTTAAAAGCTATTGTGCATTGTAACGACAAATTTTTCTACTAAAAGGAATATTATGTCGTATATACAGAGATTCTATAAAAATCGTTTGTGTCACATAGAGTCTGTGTCGTTGTGACAATTTTGCTATAAAAAGAAACTTTGAGTGTTGTTCAGACACATTTTCCATAAAAATTAACTTTATGTTGCGACAATTTGTTTATAAAACGAAGCGTATACTATAATTTTCTTTCTACTTTGTATCGTGGAGCCAAATATTGAGACATAAAAGTAAACTTTGTAGCGTTACGACAAATTTTGTGTAAAAATAAACTATGTATGTATCGCGAAACTTTATTGAAAGAAACTTTGTGTGGATGACAGATTTTCCATTGAAAGAATTTTTGTATGTGCCACAAATTTTTTAGCGAAAAAAACTTTTACGGGATGATTAATTTTCTGCCGAAAGTAACTTTGCTTGTCGACATATTTTTACCGAAAGAAACTTTGGCTTATAAAAAATGTGCCACAAATTTTCTACTAAAGCTTAATGGGTTAATTAAATTTCTTTTTGCAACATACAGTTTTTAATGTTTCCTTTTTATTGAGGTTTTACTAGGGTAAACAAATTATTCGATTTTTCTTTTGTTCAAATAAGACATTTTAACTTATTCGAATAATTTTATCACAAATTTAAAATTAATCGAATTATTTACAAATGGTTTAAATAAACAGAAAGTAATCACCTTTAGTAATCAAACTTATATAAATTTTAATAAATGTGTTATCTTGATGATGATAAGGTTGAAATAATAACAATTGTCATCTTAAATATCAGTTTCGTACACATACTCGTATTCAAAACCTCTTTCACCACCACTTTAGGTGGTTAGTTTGTATTCAATTGAAATCTTGTGTATGTATATTGAAACCAAAGCGGTCCATTAAGATTCCATTTCAATTACTTAAAATATTTTCTTGTATATTATTGGTAGTTCAATTTTATATATTGATATTTTTTTTAGTAATATGCTCGTGTTTCCAACAGCTTATTACTCTATTTGACATTTGATTCAATCCATATTATAAAATAAATAGGTAGCTAAGTATTGTTTCCTTTTTAACTTTTAAAAACGGTGGTTTATTTGCTTTAAATAAAACGGATTACTTTTAATTGCAAAATAAAAGCGTTAAGTAGTTTGAAGAAAATATAACGAGTCTTTAATAATTTATATGTACACAAAAACAATTGTAAATAACTTTGGCTAAATATTCTAGACACGAACATTCTAGACTTGTAGTGATGAACATTCTATTATCTTAGCTCCGAACCTTCTAGAAATTATAATTGGTGTACAAATAGACTAACAGGGCCAATCAAGTGAATCAATTTATTGTGAGTCTTCATTTAGTGAACATCAAGCGTTCTCAAACTTTAAGTTAATATAAGTGTGTAAAAAGACAGAGTGTTGTTTTAAAATTGTTATTGTGTACATTTAAATTAATAAAGACACGTTACATTTTTTTAAAACTACTTGACGCTTTTATTTTGCAATTAAAAAGAATCCGGTTTATTTAAAGTAAATAAACCACCGATTTTTAAAAAGTAAAAACGTAACAATATTTATTCGTTTTATTCGATTATTCTTCATAAAATGAATCGAATTATTTGTTATTCGAAAATGGTAATTTTTAAATTCTTCGAAATTATTCGTAAAAAATTGTTCAATTATTCGAATGATCATTATTCGAATGGATACCCTAGTTTTTTACACACTTCTCAGTTTTCCATAATCTTTTACATATGTACATTCTTTTCTATAGTAAATGTAAAGCTATCCTTAGGTTATTTAAAGCAAAAGACATATTGAATTTAAAAAGCAATTTATTTGAAGTGTAGTAATACACAAAAGTGTTGTTTACACTTTATATTTTCACGTTGTCCACACACACCCACTTCATTTATACATATAATTTACTCAATCATTCATTTCACTTCCGCTTGCTTGTACTGAACGCCACAAAGTATGCTTTAACTATGACACAAAATAACATCCTTCATTTATCTCTCTAAACTAATTTAATATTTTCCACCGCAATAGCAGCGAGATGTGAGTGAGTGTGAATACTATAACTTTGGTTACATAGTTTGGATCAGCTGTAGGTAGGCGACATTAACATCATACCCAGGGACAAACCTAAATGAAATATAAAATTAATTTATCTAATTTAGTTTGAGTTGGGTTGGCTGTCTTAAGAAAATAGAAATTACAAAAAATAATTATTTTTTAATGAAAAATTCTGCTGCGGTATAGAAATTCAATCAAATTGTAATTAATTGAGTGTTTTGTAACGGATTTTATTAGTTCAACTAGGGGATTGTATTGCTATTGTGGGTATTTTGAAATGCATAACAATTTAAAGAAACATAAATTCTAAGATGTTGAGCTTAAATGGTAAAATATATATAGTATGGGTAAATATATCAAGCGAAATCTATATAAAGTGGAAAATCAAGGTAATCCATAAATTTCTATTTCTCTCAACACGTTTAAAAGTAGCGCCTTGAACTAAACTTAAACATTATTAAAATCCACTAAAAAACTGTCATGCATTTGTCATGTTCCCCTAATACTAATTTCTTGAACGCGTTTCACTTACCATAAACAATAGAATTGAACGAATGACAAATATTAAAAAACAGCAAAGAAACGATTACAGAAACTCTGTAAAAAGTTTCCATTCGTAGCATTGAACTTGACCCGCAAAATATATACTCAATATGTACTTTGTTGGAAGCAAATGAGGTAAAAATCTTAAGTTTATGTCGTTGTCTCATGGATGATGGGAAACTAGATTTTCCTAAACAATAGATTTGTGTCATAATTTTGTGTGTAATTATGGCACATTTGTTGTTAAACAAAGAGACAATGGAGTATAATTTATTTGGAATTTTGTGTTTGTTAAGAAGTTTTTTAAGGCTAAATTTATGAGACCTTCTTAAATCTTAATAATTTGGACATAGATTTGTGTAAAAGTTTTAGTTTTAGGCCTGATGAATTGATGCAAATGCGGAAAATTTGGCTTTTGCGATGCAAACACTTTTTCGACCGACATTTTGGCATAAAAGTTTTACTTTTACAATACTAAACTGTTTAAGACAATATTAAATAATTTTGTGCAAATCTAATTTAAATGGGTTTTATTCTTTTTTACCGTGAAAAAGTTTTACACGTACAGTTGAACATATCAAATTGAATTTGAGTTATTATAAGGATTATATTATTATCTGAGTTACTTATGGAAACCAAACTGTATATTTTTATTAACAATTTTTATTCGTGGAGGATATAAAAATATCTTGAAAATCATTATTTAATAACACTGACAGTGCTATTTGTTATTCAGTGAATATGAGTAAAAAATGTAATGCATCCTTAGTTAAAATAATTAAAAGTTATTGTTGATTAAAGCTATGTTCACATAAAATTCGGTCGCATGAATGTTTTAATATTTATATCTCCGACATTTAATGTTTGTCTCTCTAAATTGCCTTGAAAAAATTCATTAAAAATTAAACAACTTTTTTGACTTTAATAAGTTACACAGGCTGCTAGCCTTTATATCACTGTGTTTTATTGCCTACTTTTAGGATGTTTTTAAACATATTTGTGTTGTATGTTTAAAATTTATAGGATTTGTTTAAACATTTCATTTTTCGAAAGAAATTAATTGTGAATTGTTTAATACAAGTTTATATTTATTTATTTTTTATCTTAAACACATAAAATATGTTGTTGATTTTATCTCTCCAACCAAAATTCTCTGTGTTCAATTTGTGTGCTTTTAAAAAATTCTTTCATGTTTGTTTTCATTTAAAAATGTTGCTTGTTTTATAAATTATTTATTTATATTAAATTGTATTTGTTTTCTTTTATATATATTTTCAGGTAAGCTGAAATATTTAATGCGACAAGTGTTTAACAAAATTCTTTGTGGGTATAGCAAATTCCATATGACATGTAAGTGGTTAAAATTTGTAATAATATTTAATGGAAATTTTATACTACAAAGTCGTAAAATGAAATAGTAATGAAAAGATTTTTGTACATACATACATTAATTGATTATGTAAATAAGATAAATTCCAAAACGTGATTTCTATATGTAAAATTTAATCCTTTTACCTTTTTTGGAGACCGCGTTTATCATTTTGAACACAGAATCATACGAATGTAAATGTCAGCTTAAACTCGTAATTATAACTAAACCTTAATATGTTCAAAAATATTCTCCATGTTGTGGTATGATTTTGAGACAAGATTACAAATCATTAACATTTTTGTGCAGGTGTGACAATTAAAATTAAGCCATTCAATGCAATAAAATAACACTATTTTAAAAACTTTTCATTCATCACGGCTTCAATTGCATATAAAACATTTTGTGTATAAGTTAATTTCGTCTAATTTCCCATTAGAGTAAATGAAAGGTAATAAGGTGAATGTTATATATTTTATTTATTTATTAGAGTTTTTCTATTTATTACTCAGAGTTTTTAGTAATTATTCTCACTAGGTGAAATTTTATTAATTTAAATTTTAATTTTCAGTTTTTGATCATTTGATTTGAAAATTATTTTAATTAACTTATTATTCAAGGAGCTTAACAATTTATTTAATAATTTTCCACTATGTGAAAGTTTATCTTGTTCAAGTTGTAATTAATTCAAATTTTAATTTTCATTTTTTTTATTATTTAGACTTTTTTCTACTTAGCGTTCTTGGTAATAATTTTCACTATGTGAAATGTTATTAATTTAAATTCTAATTTTCAGTTCTTGATTATTTAATTTGAGAATTATTTTAATTAATTTATTATTCAAAGAGGTTGAAAATTTATTTAACAATTTTCACTATGTGAAAGTTTATCTTGTTCAAGTTGTAATTAATTTAAATTTTAACTTTTTTATTATGTAGATTTTCTACTATTTATTATTCAGCGTTTTTGGTAATTTATTTAATAATATGAACTTTTTAATTTTTATAAAAAAGTTTAGTTTTAATTAATTTTCACTATGTGAACTTTTATTAATGTTTTTTTTTTTTTAAATATTAATTAATACACTTTAAATTTTTGATTATATTATTTTTAAATAGTTAATTTAAATTTAACATTGTTCCTTCACAATTTTTTTACTATTTCACAATTTGGGATTTTGTTATAATTTTATTTTAAACTTTCGAACAACCGAACTCTTCTGAGATCAAAAAACAACTGAACTAAAAAAACAAGAAGATTTACTCTAGTAGTAAATGGAAAGAAAAAATATGAATGGAATTTTTTTATTTCTTTTCATTCACGTATTAAGCAATTTGATCGTGTAATTATAACGGCACTTGCAATTAAAAAAAAAGAAGAGAGCAAATTTCAAATATGAATGAAAGGAAAAGAGGTGAATGAATTTTTTCATCATAGCAACTATTTTTCATTCATTATTATTTCCTTCCCTCTTTCCAAAACCTCAACCACCGTTTTGCGTAACAACAACGAGTAAAAAAATCTATTTATCAGGTCAGTTAACTTCTCCCGTTTTTCAAAAGAGTTGTCCTCGACTCTCGAAAATTCATAATAAAATTAACATTATCTCACTAATTATTTTTTATAGTTCAATCGAAAGCTTAAAGCAGGGTAAAAATGTAAATGAAAACTAGCGAATATTATCCTTGTGAACAATTTTGTTCTCAATTTGGACTGTGGATCCCAAATCTTTCTGAATTTCCTTCTCTACATAAACCCTACTAAATTTGTTTCCTAATCTTTTATTAACTTTAATAAAAACTTTTTGTCCTGGCTCAAAAGTCCGTATGCACCTCGTTTTATTGTGAAATTCCAAATCTTTTTTTTGCTTATTAATTAGCCGGTTTTTTACAAACATTTTTAATTCCTCTGGTATCGCGTGTAAAATATCCGTTGGCCTGTGATCAACAACAGAGTGGATGGTCTGATTATATTTCAAAACAGCTGTAAGAATAAGCTCTGAAGTATCGTTTATTGAGTGTTCTAGCTTAATGCATCTAGCTATTTCCGAAAGTGTGCTGTGAAATTTCTCAACCTGACCGTTTGACGTACTGTGCAAAGGAGGGACAGCCACAATTTCCGCTCCATAAAAATTTCTAACTAAGGTCTTAATTGATTCAGAGTTCAAAGATTTTTCGTTGTCACAAACTATAGTCTTGGTGTTATCGAAGATATTCAAAATCTCCTGCAAAGCAGGTTTAACATCGACTATGGATCTTGAAGCTATGGGTTTGGCAATGGCAAATTTTGAAAATTTATCCACGCATGTCAAAAAAAATTTCCTATCTGTAGAGTAAATATCAACATGCAATAACTGACCAGGATAAGATGGAATGGGTGTTTCCGATATTTCGTGCTTTCTTGGATGCCGACTATATTTAGCCTCATGACATATTCTACAACTTCGAATAAGTTCCTTTAATCTCCTACGAATGTTTGGAAAAAAATAATCCTGTAAAATTTGTTTAACATTTTCACTAAGTGCACGATGAGCCCTATTGTGTTCATTACTTAAAATTTCCAACTGATCGTTCGTGTTGAATATGTCGGTAACAAATTTATTAGTATGCAAGAATTTGACAGATGGGTACGCAGTTACTATAAAATGCTGAATCTGGGCCAAAATTGGCAAATCGCAGTAAATGGCATTTACAACGTTAGGGTTTACCGCTTGTTTCAAGCTTCCAAAAACCTCCTCGATACTGGAAAAAGTAATAGTATGACGAACCCGATCCTTAAAAATTATTTTTGTCTGCTCTTTATTTCCCGTTCCCTGAGTAAGGACAATTTGGTTCCGAAAACAATTTAATGGATTTACAACGGTCGGTATTACCTCAGTGTAAGATTCCTCGCTATTTGTAGCATTTAAAGACGAACTTGCTGAAAGATGAAAAATCATATTATTATACTGTCTGGAAAGTGCGTCTGCGACCACGTTTTCCTTGCCGGGCTTGTAATGGAACGTCGGTGCATATTCCTCAATAAATGCCTTCCATCTTTTCAACTTTGAGTTAGGGTTCTTTTCCGATATTGAAAATATCAACGGCTGATGGTCCGTAAATATGTTTAGCTTACTAACACCATAAAGATAGTTTCGAAGGTTCTTCAAAGCCCAAACAATAGCTAGTAACTCCCTTTCGTTCACTGCGTAACTTTCCTCTGCAGGGGACAGGGTTCTGGATATCATCGTAATTGGACGACCTCCCTGAGATAACACGGCACCAATAGCATATGCGGATGCGTCTGTAGTAAGGTCGAAAGGCTTTTCGAAATCGGGATAGAGCAGTAATATCTCCTCTGAGGCAAGTATTTCCTTCAATTTATTAAAAGCTTCCACGGCTTCATCATTCAAGTTTATTCTAGCATTCTTCGATTGTCTAGCCCCTATGTGCCCATTCTCGCCCCTAAGGTATCTCGTTAAAGGTTTCGCTATAGCTGCGTAATCTTTCACAAATCTTCTATAGTACCCGCATAAACCAAGAAAAGACCGCAAACCACGTAAAGATGACGGTATTTGATAATTAACTATGGCATCCACTTTATCAGGGCAAGTCCTAATCCCCCTTGTCGAAACCGTAAACCCCAAGAATTCAACAGATGTTCTAAAAAATTTGGACTTTTCCGCTGCGACTCTCATGTTCGCATTATATAATTTCCCTAATATCAGTGCAATATCATCAATATGTTTCTGCTCTGAGTCAGAAAATATGATGATATCATCAATGTAGACGTGGCAACATTTACCAATTTCCTCACGTAATATATCGTCTATAGCACGTTGGAAAATACTAGGTGCATTCTTCAGCCCGAATGGCAGCCTGCAAAACTCAAATTTGCCATTATTAATGCTAAAAGCCGTCTTTTCTCTATCCTGTTCCCGCAATATTATCTGATGAAAACCGGATTTTAGGTCCAAAGTTGTAAAATATGTGGCCTTACCAAGGTTCGCTAGAATAACAACAGTTTCGGGTATTGGGTATCTATCGCTCACTGTCTTCGAGTTCAATTTCCGAAAATCAACTACTAATCGCTTCTTTGGTCTTCCAAAATCGTCTAAACCCTTTTTATCGACAACCCAAATGGGATTATTAAACGGTGATCGAGATGGTCTTATAATTCCGTTCGCCAATAAGTCCTCTATTTCCCTATTCACAAAATCCACCATCGCCATAGAATAAGAATAATACCTTGAATAGACCGGTTCCTCATCCCTCGTTCTTATACTAGCTACGACTCCCGTGTTATATGGAAGAGCCTCGTTAGGGCTCGCGAAAACCCCTTTGAATTCCTCCAACAGTGCCAGAAATTTTTCCCGGACTGCCTCCGGAATATCACCTGGATTTATCGAGATATGGTTCGCTCCATTGCAATAAAAATACATTAACTTTTCCGCCCCACCTTCATGTTCCAAAATACCATTTTCCATATCCAAATGTGCCTTTATTTCACCAAGATGATCAAAACCTATAATACCGTCAAATGTGGTGAGACAAGGAAGTATAAAGAAGTTTGCGACCTTGTTGAATAACTTTATTAAGGTCCTACGATAAACTAAATTTTCCCCATGAACGGACTTCACTAGAATTGGACTCGCCCCGTCGGTCACATAAGAAAAAATATCCAAGTCCTTAATATAGTTTTTCGAGGAACCAGTATCTACCAGAAATTTTAATTTCTTTCCCTTGAATTCCCTCTCGACATAGGGCAAGAGGGATCTATGCCTAAAAAATTGACCTGGTCCTCAGAATATTCGGGAAATTGTCCCTCATCCGCAACAAGACCTCCATCTTGGTCATCTACCAAGTGAAAAACACGTTGCGCACTGTCCCGAACTTGGCCAGAACTGATTGGCCTTCCTCGCGCAAGTGAATTTTGTTGTGTAGTACCGACAGTTCTCATACTTACATCCATATCAACCGGTTGCTGTTGAAAGATATTACCTGGCTGAAAACACTGTGGGGATTGAGTGACATAATTCGACGTCGGCTGAAAATTTGAAAAGGTTTGCCCACGTGCGTTACTACGCATTACACTATTGTTTTGAAAATTTGGCATTAACGGCACCTGTTGTGGTCTAGGTTGAGCCGAAACTCTAGGAACTGGTAAAGTTGGGAAAGGATACCCTGAAATGTTCCGATTTACCATCCGTCCAGGTTGACCAATCGAACTTTGCCTGTTAGTACCTTCATTAAAGCTTCTAGCAAAGTGATACCGGCTTTGATTCGCCGCCATCTCCTGTGCTAGTGTTAATGCCATTGGCATATCAGAAGGTTTACATGAAAAAAGAATGTCGCAAAAAGGTTTTTTTAAACCAGAAATAAACACGCGAAGGGCGTCCTGTCTATACTTTTCATTTAATGACTCTATTAAGCCCACATTCCCCTCATGACTCATTATAGTTTTATTAGTTATCAAATTAAGTTTCTCCTCTACTTCATTGTAAAAGTCGAGAATAGTTCTAGATCCCTGAGTAAGAGTAGAAAGTTCCTGTTCAAGCGTAAAAACTGACCTTTTGTCGGCATAAGCAAAGTCTAATCTCTCGAGAATAGCATAAAAATTCAAAACAGTATTATATGAGCTCAAAACTGAGTCCGCCTTGCCAGTTACCTTGTTCCGTAATATGGCGACAGCTTGGTAATATTTTGAGCTTCCAATATACCTTTCATATAATCTATGAGCAGTAATTGCTGCCTGTCGCCAGGAAATATACCTAGATGCGTCGCCATTAAATTCCGGTATCGATTTTACTACGTCCAACGTCTCGTTACATTCGATGCCGTCGACAATTCCAATTTCCCTATGCTCCTTTACAGCCATTGGGGTTTCCAATATTTTTAACCTACGTGTTAAGTCATCAACAGTAGATTTAAACTCCTGACGAGTATGTTCGGTGGCCTCTCTAATAGCAGCCGTGATCAATGCCTGTACAGTCTGGGAATCCATATTTCCATATGCAACCCGTTCGAATTTCAAACTGTCTAAACTTTCGATTAAACTTTCAATACTCATAACAATTTCCCAAATGTTTACAATTTTTCGTGTTCTTATTAAATTAAAATTTTTAGGATCTAATTCACCGCAAAATTATATTAAATCTTATTTATAATACTACAAAATCATATCATATAAATAATACCTCAATAACTTCCTCATTAAATATTCGGCTCACACTGATTTAATAGAAGACCATAGATCCATCCGATGAGTAAAGCAATCCCTTTAACTTTAGGTAGCTGATGTTTTTCCGATTTTACTTAGCAATTTTCAAGCCTTAGTTTTGCCAATCCTTAAAATGTGGTTCTAACCTTTGTTGGGCGCCAGTTAATTTCGTCTAATTTCCCATTAGAGTAAATGAAAGGTAATAAGGTGAATGTTATATATTTTATTTATTTATTAGAGTTTTTCTATTTATTACTCAGAGTTTTTAGTAATTATTCTCACTAGGTGAAATTTTATTAATTTAAATTTTAATTTTCAGTTTTTGATCATTTGATTTGAAAATTATTTTAATTAACTTATTATTCAAGGAGCTTAACAATTTATTTAATAATTTTCCACTATGTGAAAGTTTATCTTGTTCAAGTTGTAATTAATTCAAATTTAAATTTTAACTTTTTTATTATGTAGATTTTCTACTATTTATTATTCAGCGTTTTTGGTAATTTATTTAATAATATGAACTTTTTAATTTTTATAAAAAAGTTTAGTTTTAATTAATTTTCACTATGTGAACTTTTATTAATGTTTTTTTTTTTTTAAATATTAATTAATACACTTTAAATTTTTGATTATATTATTTTTAAATAGTTAATTTAAATTTAACATTGTTCCTTCACAATTTTTTTACTATTTCACAATTTGGGATTTTGTTATAATTTTATTTTAAACTTTCGAACAACCGAACTCTTCTGAGATCAAAAAACAACTGAACTAAAAAAACAAGAAGATTTACTCTAGTAGTAAATGGAAAGAAAAAATATGAATGGAATTTTTTTATTTCTTTTCATTCACGTATTAAGCAATTTGATCGTGTAATTATAACGGCACTTGCAATTAAAAAAAAAGAAGAGAGCAAATTTCAAATATGAATGAAAGGAAAAGAGGTGAATGAATTTTTTCATCATAGCAACTATTTTTCATTCATTATTATTTCCTTCCCTCTTTCCAAAACCTCAACCACCGTTTTGCGTAACAACAACGAGTAAAAAAATCTATTTATCAGGTCAGTTAACTTATATTCTAATACATTACAAAAATGTTATTTTGTTCCAAAGTAAAAAAAGACGACACACAACATTATTATAGATATTTTGGAATATAATTGATTATTTGCCAAAGGTTGTGCCACAAATACGAAAACGTGTGTTTTAAACTTTATGACAAATACAGATATATTCACACGCACTTACATACACACCTGCACACTACATTCTTACTTGTCTACTTCTATTCAAATGACATGCAATTGAATGGCAGTTGTGTGTGTGTCTGAATGTGTTTAAAAGTAACAAAAATATTTTAAGTATTTGCATAAAAAGAACAAATATGTACAGTGTGTGCACGCAGAAAAATTGTTGCCAAAAGTTCCTTTACGTAACAAAAATTATTTTAATTATTTTCCTGCTTATCAAGAAACTCTAAAATGACATTTAAAATAATGTCTATTTTATAGAAATTATTATTATCTTTAAAAGAATTTACGGTTTACATGTAGAAAACAAAGAGACCAAATTGTTGTTTGTAGTTAAAAAAAATTGTTACTTATACAAGAACGCCCAAGAATGCAACGACAAAAATAATGCACACGTAAACGTGAATATTGCTTGTTACTTTTAATAATAAAAAATTATTAACAACAAATGTTATTTTTATTTTCAAAGTTTAAATTAAGTGCGTATAGAGAACATATCGTTGGTCTCATTTTCGCTATTTTTTCGAAATTAGTTTTTTTGCGATTCCAATGCATTTAACGCAAATACACCTCCTCACAAAAATTTATTGCAATAGTGTAAAAAATAACGCTTTTATAAGCAGTTCTACAAAAAAGTTACATGTTGAATATTATAGTTTCTATTATGTTTTTACCTTCTCCTGTAAAGTTTCAAATATGCGAGTTAGGGCCTTTCTACACGAGACCATCGATATACATTTATTCTTTATTCGCAAGTAAAGTTAGATTTACACGATTGAAATTTTCTTCAAAATTGCTCTTCAAAATGCTTCAAACTCGTGTAAACAGCAAAATTTCTTTAAAATTTATTTATTTAATAACTATTAATAACAAATTAATAAATAAACTTTGAAGAATTTTTGCTATTTACGCGAGTTTGATTTATCTCTTCCGTCTTCGGCAGTCTCGGTGTACAAATGAGTGAAACTCGATTTTAAATCTTTCATATTGTGATATTGTACATACAGAGTGAAACTAATCTACTTCCTACACTCAACCAGCAGGTCAAGTGACTCTACCAAGCTTGTAAGTTTACTTAAGGTGTGACCATACCATACATGGCAAATATTTACGCAAAAAAGCGTAACCACTTATTTGAACACACATTTATTTGACATTGTTTACTCTTACAAGATCAAATAAAATAAAACTAATTATTTGTTGTATCCTGTCCTAAGTAAACGATAAACTAGTTCAAATATATTTCATTTAGTGGTTAACTCTTTATCGGCCAAGTGTGACCGTACCTTTTGTCTAGTGATTTCATTAATATATGTTCCCGGCTGTTTCTAATAATTTGTGTAAGAGGCCGAGTTTGAATTATCAAACCCTATCGAATATCTACAACAAGAGAGTAGTTGTACAATTTACTTCGCATGTTTAAATAAAAAGTAAACTATACAGCATATTCTATTGTAGAGTATTTAAACATAAACAAATTAAATAAAGTAATATGTTCAGCTAGAGTTAGCTTTTCTGTGAAATTTTATATTAAATTTCAACTGGATTTGGAGACAAATAAGATAATTTAACTACGAGTTAAATTAATAGCTAAACTATAACTGAAATTGGTGAAAATGCCAGTTAGTAGTTCACTAAAATAGATAAAATCTATCTGTGTTCCCTCTTTAAGTATGTGTGAAAATAATGCAATTTTTTTTAAATTATATTTCAAGTAAATGATTTGTATTAAATATTACATTGAGTAATTGACTCAAAATGGATGGGCTTGGCATTCTCTACTCGTATATACGGCTGTCTAAAATCACAATTAGGCAGAGGGCCAGAGGCACAAAGGGGGCAGCAAGTCAGTCATTTAGACAATCATTTGTTTGTTTTTGGCCTGATAATGCTAAAACTGAAAAAAAAAAAACTAAAAACAAATTGATATGGAACACAATGTCATTACAACTAACAAATACAACATAAATACCAACAAAAAAAAAAAAAAACACACACACACTGCAAGTACAGTCATAAGCCCAGTTAGGCAGACAGAGCAGTCCGTCATATAGTCAGTCGTCAGTCAGTTATTTCAAGTAAATACAAATGCAACTAATAGCAGTAATTGCAATGAATGAAAGACAAAAAGAAAAATATACAAAAAAGTCTGAATTTTCTACTGACATAATTATTGTCAATCAAACCTCACAGCATGTTTTCATGTTGTTTGGTATGAATTCAAGTTTTCAGTATGATGCCAAATAACATTTGTTTGTATTCAATAAGATCACTTCATTTCGTTTAATTAACTTGACTTGATTTGCGTCAACGATAACGAACGACATTTGTGGCAAAATCTAAAATATTTGCCTCAAACACAAAAAAATAAAGAGTCTCAGTAGTCGCTCTCCTCCCAGCTTAAATAAAATGAAACATCCTATCAAAATAAAAAAAATAATAATGTTAAATGAAATTAAATGTAATAAAATCAACATTTTTTGGATTCATTCCAGTTTTATGACAAATTTTTTTTATTTTAATAATGACACACATTTTCAGGGTGTACAACTAACTCACAATTTGTATGCAAATGCATGCAGCAGTTTTAAACGAAACAAAAATAACCAACAATTTTAAATGTCATTCGGGCGAATGTAAATAATGCGGTGCACTCTATACTAAGTATTTATTTAATTATGCGAATGTATGACTAAAAAACCACTGTGGTCTAAAGTCATCGTGTCTGCCTTTCCTCGCATCTCTTAATGGGAGAGGTTTCGAACTATTAAATACTGTGATTTCTGCCGGAACTTTAGAGATGAGTATCTTCATGGTCGTGGTTGTCTTTAGTAAATTAACTGACTTGTCAGACATTGACATATGGGGATATTCCCGAGTGGGCACCATTGTTCTAATAGTAAATACTTATTAAAAAAGTGCTTAGTTTAGGCACACATTGGAGTGACGTTGTTCACTCTTACAAATATTTTGCGATCCGTTTTTTTGTTCGTTACCAATATCGTTGCCGTCAGATTCTGGAACCCAACTGTTTTGAAAATTATACCTCACATTATCAGTAAATCTCCTTCTGGAAAACTAAAAAGGTACTAGATAATCTAAGAGAAACCAAAAGTCTAAGTTCAGCAGCGAAAATTATCAACAAAGTTTCCGTGTCCGTCTTCGTATCATCAGTATTGACATAAAGCCTTTCTAGGATTGACTTCATTCAGATTGGTGCTCCCAGTAAATATTGAAGGTATATCTTAGTGTCTCCCGCTTTCATTACAATAGTATAATATACAACTTTAAGGCGGGAATTTTCTTTTTTTTTTTTGCATTAGACTCCCATAATATTTTCAGGAGAGTTTGGTGTTCTAAATGAAGGAATTCCACTTCCCTTGAAACTTCTAAAATTATATCATCCCACCTTGTTGGTCTAAATTCCAAAATATTCAGAAATTTATATCACTATTCTTCAGTTTAATTGTTCTAGTTAACTCTGAAATTTTAAGGTGACTTAATAATTACGCTTAAAATGAATTAAAATGTAAGCATAACCTTCTTCTAAACCATGAGTCTTTGTTTATCTACCACAAATATTACAGACAAGTAACATGCTAAGTATATACATTAACTATTTGATTTCGATGAACCTAAAAGTAGGCTACAGTTTTAAGTAACTTGCACTTATTAGGAGACACTGCAAATTTATTATAATCACATTTAAATTCACTCTGTTGTTCTTATTAAATAATTAAATTATAGATTTTTCCGCAGTATAATAAAAATGTGTCTTTTATTTAATTTTTATTAATAAATAACATTATTTTACTCTTGAGACATGTATTCATTGTGTCAGTCAGTACATATGCTGCTGTTGGTATGAGTGTAAGAGAGAGAGAGAGAGAGTGTTTGTAAATATGGAGTTTGTGTTGTCAATGTGTTTGTTGTCTGGCTGTGTGTGTATGTAAAACATTGATTGCATTGGTTGGTCAAAGTGCTCTGTTTTCTTGTTGTTTTTTTTCTTGCTTTTGCAGTTTCAATAAACACGTAATTTACATGCAACTTAATTCAATATTAATTCAATGAATGATGAAATAAATAACATTTTATTGCTTTTATATAAACACAAAATCACATACAACCAAAAATGTGAGTGTATAAGCTTGTTAATAATAAATAAATACATTTAATGGGTGATTCATTACGACCCTATTCTAGTTTTAAATAAAACATGCAAGACCATAATAGTTGAAAAAAAAATTTAAATTCTTTGCATTCGGAAGTTTCAAGTTCCATTACTGTTTCTAGCATTGCTACCGGTATTTTGCGAATTGACCAGTAACTTTAGTGAACAATTCAGAGATGTGAATCAAGGCGGCCAGTTGACAAGCCCGCAACAAGATTTTTCAATAAAGCTATCAATTCGCACACCGTATTTTTGTGTTGATGAATTTAAATGTTCCGTCACCGAGGGCATCGATTTCAGGCAAAAAAAAAAATCCTTTATCAGGGTGCGGTTGAGCTCGCCATTGATGTTTATGTTATTAACGCCATAATTTTTGAATAAATGAGGAACGATATTTCCTCCAGCCCATAAACCACATCAAACAGTGCATTTTTGTGAATGTGACGGTAGTTCGAGAGTCGTTTCGGGTTGGTCATCAGCCCAAGGCAGTAATATTTTTAGCCAAAATTCGGCGCGAACACGAATCTTCTTTGAGCTGTTTCAATTCAAGTCTGGAGTAGCATTTTTGTGAGCCTTTTAACCAAGATCCGGAGGAATAATTTGCCAATTTGTTCCTTGTTGCGTTCGGCGTCGAATCAATTGCACCTCACTACGGGCTGGATGTAGTCGTATCATTTCGTATCATTCAATAACGTACAGTGAGAATCAAATTTACGGAAGATATTGGTCTCATAAGGTCGATGATGTACACACAGAACGCTGATTTTCAAAGTACAGTTGAATAATTTGCAGACTTAATTGCGGTGTGAGCCTTTCCATTATGAAAAAAATCAAATGAAAATAAGATCTTTACAATACAGACACACATTTATATACATATGTATATGTAGGTAGCTACATCTCGTACATATAAAGAGCATCAAGATCCAGAGACTAGGGGCACTCACAACACAATCCATCCATCCATGACACTCTTATCAATTATTGCAAGTGAGTGCATGTGTGTTTTATTCAGAATGTTTATATTTTTTTATAGAGATCAGAAATGCAAAAAAAAATTTACTTATAAAATGTTAGTGTGGCAGGTACTTTCCTTATCCTTAATTGTACGAACCTTAGGGTTCAGCATTTCTTGTGCCCCGATAGACCAGGTGATATAGTGCCGGACTATCAGTCAAAGGGTTGCGGGTTCGATTCCCGCCAAAGACTCTGGGTGTTTTCTGCAGATAAGCCAAAAGCTTCGCAGTTTGTGTTTGTTATTTATAAAAAAAAAAAAAAAAAAAAAATGATTAAAAACACAGAATTTGTAAATTATTTATTACTCAAATCTTTTGTACAGAACATCAAGTATAGTCTATATTATTAACACTTTCAGAATACCTCATTCTTATTGTCTTTACATTTAACATCTACGCAAAAAGTATTCCGAAAGCTTGACCTCAATCAGGTATTTTGTGGATCGTATATGTTTGGAATTACAAAGTTATTTATAGTTTCAGTTAATTGAAAAGCAAAGAATAGTTTACAATCTGTTATACCTTTTCTGTATTGAGCGATTTAGATTGAAATTGTGCCTATAAAAGTACCACTTGTTCATGCCTGATACGAACATATTCACTTTATATTTAATATTTTATTATTCATGTTACTGCTGGTAAGTATTGCTGCATGTGCTGTTGTTGCAACTACGGTTTGTTGTAGCAGTTTGTTTTATATACTAAAATGTTTTATCAACATAAATACAGATTGCATTATGCACACAAACACATAAATAATGCATAGTTTGTGAGAGACGAGTGTGTGCATAAATGCATTTATGTAGAATACAATCATGCAGTGTAAAAAGTGCAACAACAACTTACATACTGCCATAGAATATAGTATTAGACTGCTGCACAATTATATGATTGAAATGCGATCGAGGTACAAAACATATACATATGTACATAGTTTAGTGAATTTTTCTTAAAACGCATTTGCTTATCTTCAGAGGATACTTCAGTAGAATAATAAATACAACAATCGCATGAAAGTTAGGGCCGTAATTAAAAAAAAAAAAAAAAAAAAATTGTTTGCCGCAGTCTAATGTTGTCTGAAATGTGAATATGAAATTATGACTTTAATCAAATTCGTTTTTCTTTTTTATTTAATGTAAACATATTGTTTTCTCATATTGAATAAAATAAAAATAAATAATTTAATAATGTTTTACAGACTCTCTACACAACACCTACATATGTACGTCCATATGCGACGTGTTAAGGTAGAATTAGCCGAACGTCTACGTCCCGTACTGTACTGTAACGAAACAGCTGATACCTTTTTGTTATTTGAAATCAATGTAAATGCTTACCGAATATTAATATCACGTTGACGGAACGTCTCAACCTGTATAAAATAGAAATTCCTTTAGAGAGGATGTAGGAAATGGGGTTCAAGTCATTCTGGTGACCCAACATTTGAATCTATTTGAAATTCCTAGTTTCTTCTATCTATTGCCTCAGAGATTTCCAGTCAGATGACTTATTATGATAAAGTAAGATTTTTTACAGATTATTTTGCACGAAAACCTCATTCTTGCAAAGTGAACATGACTATTGAGGACTCCTATCAGCATTTTTAATATCAGTTTATTCTTTACTGTCTTCTCCCTTTTGTTTTGTAGTCTCTCCAACGGCAGATTCATGTCATTGTCTAAAATGCTCCTTCTTTTTAAACACCCAGAAAGGTTGTATTGAGTTTGACTGTATCCATGATAGAACCAATCTTTCTCGTCATCAAAACTCGTCAAACTTTTTGTTGCTTATGATTTAATGGGGCTCTTTAGGTTTCCATAACTCCCAATTCGTATTAATTTATGCCCATAAGACCTAAAGTAGTAAAATACTTTCATGATAAAGAAGGAATTCGTTAAAGTTTCCAAAATTGCTTTCCATTTTCTAATCTCAGCTTTGCGATATATTGTGATATATGGCCTAAATTAAAATTTAATTAAAATAATAGGTCAAATTTGAAACGGCGTTTGGTCTAGATGTTTACAACATAGGATATGTATTGTATACTAAAAGAATCTTAACATATCACTGTTAAACATCCTGTATTCAAACTGCAACTGAATGAAATGTACCACCAATGATCAAAACGGAAGTTAATCTGCTGCCTTTTCCAAAAACTAAAGTAAAATCTCAATTTATTTTTTAAAAGAAGTGAATTTTATTTACAAGTTTCATTGGTTTGCATTAAATTAACTTTTGCCATTTATTTTAAAAGTTCGAAAATAAAAGTTATAACCTGACCTTTACGAAACCAATTTAATTATAAATCACTCAACTTGATTATTTCCGTTTTTTTCTTTTCTGTTTCTGTCTGTGATATAAAATAAGGAAGTAATTTTAAGCGATAAATGGTGCTAATTAACCACTAAAATTAAAGTGGACCCGTAATTTTTGATCTCTGGTCATAAGTATAATCTGATAAGCCCAAACCAATGATTGACCACTTGGAGGACAACATTCACCGCGTTATTGCCCATATACGGCCACAAATGTTGGGAACAGTCATCGAAAATTGAACCTCAAGAATAGACTACGTCGGATAGAGTCCTATCAAAGAAGTCATATTTAAATTATAATGCCAGAAGATTATTTTTCCAATAAAGTAAATTTTATGTCAATTTTAAATAATTCCATCAAAGTTTTATGCATTTAAAAAACTAAAAAACAGAACTATGATTTTCAAAGTAAATTTGCACAATTTAAAAGCGTTGTTCAGGGTTTAGTTGTTGAAATGCCAAAACGAACTGAATATAAATCACTTGACAGCTGACAAAATGGCCGCCAGTTAAAACAGTGTTGCCCTTAAAGTTCTATACATGTAAAAAAAACTTTAAATTGTAAATTTTCTAAACTACAAGCAATTCTGTACAATAATTGTCCTTTTGTTAATTGAACAAACAAGGATACATTTTATTTAATAAATCTATTTTTTTTTTATACTTTTAATATCAACTACTTTTATCGCTCTCCATGTGCTTGGGTGCATGTGTCTCTACCTTTAACACCTACGGCAACATTTTAGTTTACCATGTTACAGATAAGATACTCGTACATTTACAAAATAAGTTGAATTGAACGAAAAACTGTTTTTTTGCACCTTCACAAAAGAGTGAAAAAAAAATCAATAAATTTGTATTAAAGTAAAACAATTGAGGAAAACGGCACAGTGGCTGGGTGAATAGCTTTAGAAAATAACATAAAAGACAGCAAAAATTTTACTGGTTTTATAAATATGATATATAGAAGTATAAACTACTAGTAACTCAAATTATGCTATTTAACTACTAAAGAAATATTGGTTGTTATCAGTAAATTATAAAATTTTCAACTGGCAATTATTTAATTTAAAAAATTAATAATAATTTTCACAACTTCTACTTACACTTCCATAGTGCAACAGCGAATGTTTACAAATTGCGACACATTCACTGCATTTAATTTGCATTCTAAAGCATTGACGAATGACTGTTTCAGCCATTTACCTGCAATATTCTCTTTCCTTTCAAATGCAAAAGGAAAATATTAAAAATCTATTAGTGTAACGGGGTGGGAAAAGGAAATTCGTGTACCACCCTACTATACTCTATCATCCTAATAGCATGTATGACAAAATATGTACATGTAAATACAATTCGTAGTTGCACTTGAAAAACGAAAAAAACAAAAACCAAAAATATAAAATAGAAAACTACAGTTGACATTTTAAGTGTTATTTGTAACAATTTATACCTTTTTTAAACAAAATTTTGTTATTCTGTAGTTTTACGATACCTGCTGTAAAATTTTTGGAAAAAATGGTAACATTATGAAGAAACATTTTAAATAAACTCTTGAAAATGTTCGACAAAGATTTTCCGGAAATTATGAAAATATTATTCCCGTGAGAACTTTCCCGAGTAGACACCGAGAGACCAACTCTGTTTTTATCATTTCTAAACTTCATGCTGAAATCCTTAGTAAATTCGTTAAGAACTTACCATAATGCTTGGTTTTCACTATGTCAGTTTTGTTGTCAAATTGTCCAAATTGTTATGAAATTACCAACAATTTAGACAATTTGACAACAAAACTGACATAGTGAAAACCAAGCATAATTCGTTTTAGAGTTTGTCAAACAACATTTGGGAAAACTAAAAACTTTGGTTGCCTTAATCAACATTTAGTATTTACAACTAAGCTAACTGATTGCTAATAAACCATTCAAAATGAAAATAAGGTTACTTGGTGCAATGCAATTGTTCCTCTTTAACCAATTCTCATTCTCTCAGAGTTTTCTTTGAATTGTTTAAATTGTTTTGTCTCAGTTAAACACAGTTAACCGATTACCAAGACCTATTGCTCGATTATATTTAACCTTAATAATCGGTAATCGTTTAACCGTTTAGTAATGAATAATTGAAAACACTACGGGCTGTTGTACTCCCAATGCAACAAAGTGATATTGTTTTTGCTGTAGCTGTTGTGTTGTGATGATGGCGATGACGTTGTTATTGACGTGTATTCCCAGCAAGCCACATGAGTCCGAAAAGAGTCTTTTCTGACACCTTTTTCGGAGCGCTAACACTCTTTATGAGCCCAAAAAACAATCACAATTGCTCCGAAAACCTTCAGAAAAGAGGGTCATTACATTCGAAAATGGTCCGTCAGAAAGAGCTTTTAGATAATGTCAAAAAAGAGTCTTTTATGAGGGTTTTTTTGGGCTCTTAAAGAGCTCTTAGATAATGCCAGAAAAGAGTCTTTTATGAGGTTTTTCTTGGGCTCTGTGTAATCTTGTTTTTATCATTCTTGTATGGTACAGCTATGTTTTTGTTTTGTTCAAAGCACAAATAACAGAACATCAACGCTTTGGTACACACATAATTAAGTGGAATTTCTGAGTCATACTGCGTGCCGACTCAGCACAGTAACAAGCAAATTTTTCTTTCACTCCGAAAATGCTTTTTAGTTGGTCTCTTTTCTGACTCCTATTTCGGAGCGCTCCTAGAATGGTATGCTGGGTCGCATAAAACGGTAAAAAAGAGAGAAACAATAGATAAGAGGAAAACAACAACAACAACAGCCACTAAAAAATGTTGCTTTAAAGCGGCAAAGAACAAAAAAACTCTTTTTCTGTTCTTTAGTTTATTTGCTTTTTCTTGTTGCATTTTACATGAACAATTTAATGATTAAATGTTACAAGTTAGTTTAAATATTCGCGTTTTTTCAACTTGTTTTTGCAATGTTCTATTGAAACGTTACAAAACAGCGAGCGAAATAATTACAAGGACACTCGACAAGGAAACCAATGCAATGTTTATGTCCTATTTATTTCTCTATCTGTACCTATAATTATTTGACACAATATACTACATACATACTAGTTGTGCATGTTGTTAACGATGATGATGGTGCTTGGTTACTGTTGCTGTTTTTGTTGACGATGGTGAATGATAATGTAACATAAGACTGACTAACATTGTCTATAACGGAAATCACTAGATAGTACAATGTTTTACAGCAAACTAACAAACAAAACATTTTCAGTCTATTACTTTTTTCTGTTTTATTTCTATTTTAAATTATTGTTAATATAAAATCCGGTCACGGTTTTGATGGATCGCATTAAATATTGCACAGTTTCGATTAACCTACGCCGCTTACCACAGTTCCACTGCACTTTCACTTTACTTTGATAATAGACCGAAATTGGTGCAATTGGCCGATGTTGGAGCTGGAATTAGGCGCATTCGTATATGTTTATAATACAGTGTACTCTCTCATAAGCAGACACCTAAGGGACTGACAAACTTGTCCGCTTAAAAGAGGTGTCGGCTTATGAGAGTAGTAAGCATCCCCAAGATTTTTTTGGGACTGAAAAAAGTGTCCGTATATGGGAGATGTTCGCTTTAGTGAGAGAGTTCATTGTATATATAAGAACAAATCACAGATAAAATAAATAATAATAAGCTTCTATAGTGTAGCCGAATTTTATGTGAACCGTGTTTTATTTTTAAATACACACTTGTAACACCATGATCAAGTACTTCAAAACATCTACTCACTCAAACATGAATACACTTCTTCTGTTACTCACTCCGACCTACTCCCTACTCACTCCCTCAATCGAACGTTATACAAAGTACAGCGAGTACATGAAACAACTTTATCTATTAGTCTGGATGAAATGAATTATAATAAAAAACATTAAAAACAACAGCAACAATATATGTACATATGTATATCATACATGTAACGATGATAGTGTCATGTCAGTGAAATAGTGTGGAGTAGTCAGTCACTCACTGGTTTTGTTTCGTTTTATTTTCAGTTTAATTTTCAATTTTTTTTTTTCTACTTTTTTATATTTTTTATATTTTTTGTAGTTTTTATTTTTTTGCTATAAACGTAATGAAATGAAATTGATTTTACAAACACCTCCCCCCCCTTCCTTCACAATATTAATAATATACATGGATTTAATTTTTAAGCAGTGGCGTGTAACGCTTTAGTTTACTGGTTGTACGTATTCTTGAAATGTAATTTTCTGGAAACATTTGCTTGCTTTTGGAGTCAATAAACTACTAAACTGTATACAAACTCGCTATAAGTGTGTGTCTAAATAAAGGCTGTGTAGTAAATACATTTTCGGTAATTATATAGAGCTCCTAATTGATTATTAGTTAATATTAATATATCAAGTCTTAGATATTTACCGACTTAGTGCCGATTTTAGAGCTATTAAAAAGTGGTACCTTTTTTCTAACATGACTTCCTATGTAGCAGTTTGACAGGTACGACGGAAAGTAAGGGCCAATACCTTATATATCTTAAATTTTTCCGTTTTGTTACTGAACTCGTCCATCACGTTTGCTTATTAAAAACCAGCAGAGACTATCAAAAACGATCCCTAAACAGCAGGTTCCTTAATCGATACAGATCCATTTAGATTCTATGATTATAGATTAAGTATCTCAGATTAATCTGCAAAGACGGTTTTGTTCGGCCAACGTAGATGTCAATAACAATTCTGATATTGCACAAACGTCCGCCTTCCAGTACAGAGTTAATATCCAATTATATCGCCATTAAATACAAAGTTAAGAAGCATGTAAAACTTCGTAAGGCAAGCCCTATAATTTCCTTAAGCTGTATATTCTGGTTCAAGGATAGTCACTCCTGTGTAAAAAAAAACTAACTGGATTTATTGCACTAAACGTTTATTGCAATAAACGGCGTAAGTCTTCTAAAGGAATCAGGAGAGAAATTGGCATACTGCTACCAGATAAAGCATTTGTTTACGTTGAAAAACTAGTGTACCAGTAAGATAGTTATCGAAGAATAGTATAACAATTTTATTTCACGGTAATGCATCTGAAGAAAATTAAATCTCTCTTTAATACATTTTTCATTTAGATTTAGCTTCATAATGATTTAATATGAAATAATAATTAAACACTCCTTTTGTTCGAAAATTCAACCAAAAACTTCTCTTCACGATAACAATCTCTTAGATGCATATTTAAAGATCATAGAGCTAGCAGTTTCAAAATGTTCATGAAATTTAATAAAATGATATCTTCGGCTTGCACTATTATAAAAATGGCAACTTAAATCATATATATATATACATATTTATTTCATCTTGAATACAAATTTTTGATGCTGCAATATTTTAAAATTTTACCATGTGACTCGTGGTAGTAACTCGGTAGCAACTGAGTCTAAGATGTATCAAAACAATTACAATTTTACCATGTTTGTTAACCCTTTGTTAACCATTTCAACCGAAAGGAATCATTAATTAATTCAAAATCTCTTTGGGTAATTTTCGGCTGGTTCTAAAAAATTTAATTGAGAAAACTCCAAGAAAACCCCTTTGTAATTTTAAGTTTTTAAAAGATTACCTTGAAGCCTATAGACTCCTGCTACAGAATACGCCTTTGTCTTCCAATATTTGAACACCTAAGTGACAATTTTAAATTCTTATTGTTCTTGCTGCTAAATCCCCCTGTAACTAGTTGTACGAATATCAGTAAATTTTTTACTATACAAGTAACTATACAGATAAAGAGCAAAAAATGCTGGTAAAGTGATGGCTAGCAACGACAGTCTATCGTTTGTTTTCACTATTCCAAAGTTGCACTAAAGTATAATTGTTAATGGTTATTTTTGTGTCTTTTTTTTTAATACATATAACATTTATTCAATTGCTATAATTGAATTCAATTTTCTTTTTGTATGAAATAATAATGAAAATGTGGAAAAAATCCAATGATGATATGAATACTATGAAAACAAAATAGGGGGACTCAACTTTGATATTGTTTCCTCTAGCTCTACCTCTTTTGCTTTTGCTGTGATATCTTTGGCAAGTTGTTCTTTCAAACAAATACAAATTCATTGGATTCATGTGTTTTTATGGACATATGTATGTAAATACATTTATTCCATTTCATTCAGCCATTCAGTTTGATTGTGTTTATCAAATCCATTTATGTCATTTTATTAAATGGTATTATTTTTCATATTCGAAACTATTAGGTGTTCAGCTCTCCCCAAGTACCGCTCGTCATTAGCAGCATTTACTACTATTATTTAATTTAAACAAAATCAATTTAATTAAAAAAAAAAAAATCCTATTCAAAATCAAGCAAATGTAAGTTCATTTAATTGACATTTGTTCTGTATGTTTGACATCTCATCTCATCATTTCATTTCATAAAACAACTACATACATACATAGTTTACAAACCCCACTACATATTATGTGTCAGGTGTCATTAGTTGAATTGGCAAGAGGTGTTTGCGGATGTTGGGGAGTGTAGGTTTATTAGTACTGGTGTTTGAAGTTCAATGATTGTTTTCAAATTCACATTATTTTGTTTGGGAGATTTTCAAAAATATTAATATGTACTTATGCATGTGTTTTGTTGTTATTGTCCATTTGTCAATAAAAGAGGAAAAACAAAAATTAGTTAAAAAAAAAGAAAAATTAGAACAAGTGGGAAACAATTGTTGGTGCTGCTTGTGACATTTATGACAATGTTTAAAATTGTAAATTTGTGATATTATGGAAAATACTTAAATAATACTTAGAAGGATTGTGTAAAAAGTTCTTAACTTAGCACTTTACCTAATAATAGAAAAACTGTTGAAAAGGAGAATTTTGTATTTCTCTTACAATACATAAAGGTGGATTCACCCATTTGTTCTTAACAAACATTTTTTCCAGAGAAAAATTTTTTTACAAAGAGTTTTTTGCAGCACAATTCACCCATTTTTTCTGAAAAATCAAAGTTGCCATATGTAAACAAAATCTATTAGTTTTACAAGTGCGGCCATTGATTTATTTTGCTTTGGGTTTTAAGTGTCAAAATACAATTAAAGTATTGTGTATTAAAAATCATAGATATAAATTCAAAATGAATGAAAAAAGAAAGTTGCTTTTGCTAATGGCCATGGAAATACATAAGGCATTGTTATTTGTATGAAAAAAATGCAACCCATTGGCAACTCAATTCATTTTTGTCCAGAAAATTAAACCAATTCAAGTTCGTAAGAGATACTTTCTCTCTCTCAAAAAGACAGACGTCAAACTTCATATAAAAAAATATTGTTCGAACAAATTTTTTGTTAAGAACGAATGGGTGAATTCACCTTAACTCACAAATAGGCCTCCAATTGACAAATATTGAAATCATGGTGAAAAGTACGCTGGTGTTGCATTAAAACGAAAATGTTTTAAGAAAATTCAACAATATGATATAAACAGCTACCGGAAACAATACATTTGGAAACCAATTTGAAGTTGTGGTGTTCAAAGAACACTTTTTATCACTTTATATTCTTACGTACATATGTACATATATAAAATAATGCAATCAAAAACTTTTCTGCCTCTTATTAGATGTCACCACTTTTTAGTGAAGTTTTTGCCAAATTGGTTCCCCCTACAGCTTCGGCAATTGTCCAAAGAAAGTTATACCGGGGTAAAACTGTTCTCAACAATAATAAAATGTTACCAATTTAGAATAAGTATGGTAGATCGAAACAGTTAACAAAAGCACAAATTTGTATAAGAGGACATAAATGTTAGTTTCTTTTTTATATTTTCTTAAATATTTATTAATAAATTAATATTCATTAGTTGCTTGGAACTATTCTAAGGCTTTTTTTGTTACATAAATATAAAAGCATTAATGTGATCATGGTATCGAATATTGTCCTTAATGCTATTAACCTTTGGTAAACGCAACAGTATAATTCTAAAAATCTAAGTGGAAAATTGCATGTTAAAATATTACAAAATACCCAGGCATCACACTTGGAAATCAATCAACATTTAGGTGTAACAATTAAACTGTTTTAAAAATATAATCCAATATTTAAAGTTATCCTTTGGTCTTGTTTTAGTTGTGTACGCTATAAAAATAAACAAATTAGTTAGTTAAGGACCCTCGGATGGACGTTAGAATCTTTGATACTCTCCTAAATGGTTCGGTTAATAGCTCGAATTGGTCGGGTAATAAATTTGCTTTTCTCTTCTTGATATCCTATTACCAGGCACCCAATGGACCCATGGAAGTGTCATTCTATAGAGTTGACTTCCTGTTTAACTCTATATGCAGTGCTTTGTGACGGTACTAGGAAAATATATTTTTGCCAAGCAATTGACCTTCAAGAGGTTCAACGTTTAAATATAGCATGTTCCACAACACATTCGAATGTTGATACAAAATATCTACCAAATATAACCTACGTTAAGTTGCTCTTTCAATAAATCAAAATAGTTGGGTACCCTGCATTGCGTTCTTCTGTATGCGGTCGGTCGAATATCTCTTAAAAATATATTGAATCAGCGGCTGTTGTTTGAAAGTAGTTAAGTTTTATAATAACCAATTACTGAAATTTACAAATGTATTTTAATTTTCTGACACTGAACATCAGAGGCTTCTACTTAAAAAAAGTTCTTAAATGTCATACAATTTTTATTATTTCCATTGATTTAAATGCTTTTTTTATGTAACACTTCACACCTTTAAATATCAATTAGTTTTTAAACAATGTCATTAAGTAGAGAAAAAAAAAACAAACAAATACACCTTAAAATAAACTAAAACAATAAAATAAATATACTTACACTTACCCCAGTATAGATTTTGTTGCTGTATTAAACTTTTTCATGTTGCATCTGCAACCGTGAACAAATGTGTACGCATTTGAGGCATGATGATACAAAAGAAAAACGTAAAACAGAAAACGTAAACAGTCGTAAAATTAAAGACTGCATTTTCTATTTATTCCGCAACTGATTCGAACTCCACTACAAATACAAAAGATTTAGATCAGGCATCATCAGCAAGCACACACATTCAAAAAACACATACACTGTCAGTCAAAATAAAGTGCGGTTTTGTAACTGTCTTAATTCCTTTTTGATATCGTTCTTCTACATGTTTTACGGTTTTTTGTAATATTCTCTTTTGAACTTGCCATTTCGTTCACACACGTCAATTAAATTTTCGTACTTTTTATTGCAAATCAACATGCATGAAAGAAAAAAACAAAAGAAATTAAAAAAATTGACAAGTTTGTACCCCTTTTATTCTCTTTTCCCCTCTCAACCAAAAACACTTGCCTTGACGAGTCAGAATAGAAGAGTGTGAACGGACTTATTTTACTATTTATTCACAGTCCCGTTATTTGTTGGAGTATCTGAATTACCTCTTCTACGACCTACAAATATAAAAATGCGGTTAGACTTTGCAAAGGAGTACATAAATATTAGATAAAATAGTAACTGAATTAAAAATAAAACTATAATTATTATAAATATTGTTTTATTCAAAAAAAAACAGGAACTATTTGAAACCTCACTTTATTTTGTCCGACAGTGTAGTTGTGGTGGAATTGACATGAAATTCGTACAACTGCTACGCTACTTACATGTTCGAATGGAACTATAATTTTAAAATTCATGCAGTTATTGTATATACTATATACATTTATAGATCGTGTTTATGGAACATTTAATACGAGCACATGAAGTTGGTTTTGCTTTTTTTTTTTGTTTTGAATTGGTGTGTTTAGCATACTACTTTGTTTTTATGGAAAGACATAAAAAACGATGAGTTTTTTTGTTTGATCAGTTCTCGGTGTTTGATGTTTGACAAGCGTTTCCAAAGATCGCTTAGAGGTGGTACAATTGACGATTACAACTACACTTTAGGTGATGACTGTTTGTGTTTGTGTTGGTGGTGATACTTATTCAATTTAAAACCAATTAACGAGGCGTAAAATTGGTAATGAAAAAGGGGGTAACAAAGGAAGAGATAACAGTAAACAATCAAAGTTTAATTTAGTTAAAACATCAAGGGCCGCAACAAATACAGTAGGGCCGCTAATTTAAAATATAAAAGTTGAGTTTGGCAGATCTGAATTTATTTAAGTACTTTTAAAATTGCTAGTATACTAATTTATTGTAGTTAAATTCTAATTCTCTCTAAAAGAGTTTAAGAACGTAAATAGAAAGATCACTAACAAGTAGAATATATAGAAATTGTCTTTAGGCTCAGTTTTTCTAACTGGGAAAGAATATAAACTTGTTGCGAGAGAATTCTTACTAATTTTCCTGCTCTCTTACGCTCTCTCTCCCTATTTTTCTTGACCAAAAAGTTAGCTAGGTCAGTTGAAATATTTCACTTTATTCATTATTCTTTCTTTTCTTCTTATTTGTTTGTTTTTTTTTTTTGAAATACTCGTATTATTTGTGGTCATGTCGTTCCAAGACTATTATGGTTTTAAGCCTTGTTTCTTGGTACGTCTTTTGCTTTTGACCATGGTAATAATAATCATTAACTTCTTGGTAAGACGTATGAACAAATATATAAATAAGAATGTTAACAAATAAACCATTATGTTTGTTGTAAATCTTAACATTAACAAGCAACAAAGATCGGGACAAACAACAACATCAACAGCAATGGAAAAATAAACTTTAAGAAGTAATAAAAGAACACAATCCATCTCATCCATTCGTATACACTCAGTTGTACATACAACATCATCATACGTATTTTGTTAATGCTACGTTCAACATTCTACCTACATGCGCATACAAAACAGAAAAAAATCAAACCAAGAAACATTATTTTAAATTTCAAACAATTGTAGTTGTATTAAGTTTACTCCTATGAAAGAGTTGGTATTATTAATTGGGACAACAATGTGTTACGTATGCAATGTTCTCGTAAAACAGTTTAACTTTTACAGTTTTAGAGGAAATGTAAATTGACTTTGGAACCCAGCTGTCAGCAAAATGTTCCTTATTACATATTACTATTATTAATAAAACTAGTAGTATCTGCTTTAAAATTTCATTATCAATGTTTTTACTTTATAATAGTTTCCATTTTCAACATTTCAACCGAATCGAATTGGTAACATCTTTCTCCTAATCTGACTGCCAATTTGGCGGCACAAAATATAATAAGCTTAGAGAAATAATTCCACAATAGCGTTTGATAACCGAATACGAAAAACAACTTCTTAATTGTTTTTAACTTTAATTATGTTCACGATTTATTTCTATATAAGTGGACTGTATATTCAATGTACAGCAAATTGAATTAAGTTTTTTTTTTATAGAAAACCATGTAAAGATCGAAGAGGTTCTAGAGTTACGAAAATACTAAGTCGTCGGCTTTCTTGCACCAAAAATTAGTCCAGTTTTTGCTGAACAGCTTTTTTCAGCGTAAAATAAATTTCCTTGCAGCAATTATCTGTATTACTATCACTAGCATTATCGTTGTGTAATGCAAATAGTAAGCAAGGACTCCATTTTTATCATCAAAGCACTTCTTGTACGGGTCATCGTTTTAGCATATAATGATGTTGCAGATTTTGCAAAAATAAAAAAAAATTAAAGACTCGAACCCAAAACAACGCAACCTTGAAAACCTAATGACGCACAGTGAAAATTAGCGACACAACTTCGACTTGTCGACTGTCTCTATGTACATAAAGAAGACTTGTCCGTTTGACTATAAAAAGAAGACTGTCTTTAACATTCACCTGTCATACTCGTGCATTAAGTGTTGAATTCACATAAACAATCATTACATAATATGAGAGTGAGTGAATAAGTCAAAGTTAATGTCTAAATGTAAATATCATAAAATAAGAATGTTGCATTCATGGGAATGGTTCCTCAACAAATAGCATGACAATATTGGCACAGCTATATCTATGACAAATAATTTTTATGGGCAAATATATATTTTCTTTCTTACATAATTTGTTTTCTTTTTTACTTTATGTGTTGATTAGTTATTTGAAATTTGATTGATCTTAAATTAAAACTACATAGAAAATATTTATATGTCCATTTCTTGACAGTCGACTATCAGATGGTGAACCGGCATCGAAATACGATCTCTAATATTCTAAAAGATTCAAAAAATTAATGCAGTTGACGTATTCGACATTTCGCTGTAGATGAAAACATGCGTGTCAGGCAAATAAAAGTAAAACTCGACCTCAGTGTTACCGGGCAGCGTATACAGCAACTGCTAAAAGAGGATATTGGTCTTAAATATGAAAACAAAATAGTAAAAGCGTACCTAACTCAGCGTCACAAAAGAGCGCGTATTACGTTTGCTGAAAAATTAAAATTTTGGGATGAAAAATTTGAAACGGTTATATTCAGCGACAAATAAAGTTTAATTTGGATGGTCCTGACGCGAGACGTGTTTTAAGCGAAACTACGGTGGTGGATCTCTGTTAGTGTGGGCTGCATTTGGAGCTCGAGGAAAGACTTGAATATGTAAAATACCAAGCAATATGAATGCTGAAATATATGTAGATCTTCTAAAGCAGGAGTGCCCAAGCCCTATACGCTAAACATTGGTGACTGCGATCTTCAATGTAGATTTTGTTTTTGTTTAACGTATGATACCGTTTCAAAAAGTGTGTTGTTTCTTTGTATGTATTGGCTTTTACAACAAAAAATACTGAATAAAAATTAGTTTTTATTTAAATGTATTGGTGTTTGCTCTTACATAAGCAACTTTTGGGCACTCCTGTTCTAAAGCATAATTTAATAAATATTGAAGATGAGTTATATGGTGATAATTGGACATTTCAACAACACAACGCCCTGATTCATGTCGCACGGAAAACAAAGAATTTATTGAACACCCATAGTATACCAGTATTAAAGTGGCCAGTCCGATCTCTATCCGATAGAAGACCTTTGGGAAATTATTTTTGCTAAAAGGCAAAACAATATGCGACATTAAAAGATTTAAAAAAAATTCAATATTGACAGCGTGGAATAAAATTGATATAAAAATTTTTAAAAAACTTGGCAGGATCAATGCCTCGTAGACTGCGACAAGTTTTAATGCAAAAGGGGAATAATACCATATCGTATTAATATTATAAATATTATTTTAAACACATTATTGCCCTTATAAACCTGTTGTAAGTTTTTATGAATAATATTTGGGGTATTCACAAGGTGTGCTATCATGTTATATTGTCATAATGTTCTAACATTTTACAATGGTTTAAAAATATTGTTGTTGCTTTGTAAACAAAAAGTGTCTTAAATTAATAGAAATTTGCTTGCTATGTTTATTGTGCTGTCGTAATTAATCAGAAGAGACCTGCGCTGAGCATTTTTTGTTTATTTACTTGAGTTTGCCATCACAACATCTAAAATGTATTTTTCGCACAAACTGGCTATTATTTTAGTTTTTTCACTTATTTTTGGCATTGTGGAAAACAATATTAATTTTTATATTTGTTTTAAATCAGCTGATTTAAATTCAAAATAGCACACTGAATTATGAGGGGTTGTTCACAGCAGTCGTATTTTTTCATGTTATTATTTTAAGACATATGACTTTATGACACCTTGTGAATCCCCCAATTATATTTTGTTTTTTATGAAATAAAATGAAAAATATTTTTTTTTATTCACCCCTATCGTGAATAAAAATTCCACATGAAATTTGTTCACTTTTCACATTTTTCGTATTTAAATTCAATGTTAAAAAAATAAAAGGGAACAAATTTCATGTGGAATTTTTATTCACGATAGGGGTGATTAATTTTAAATCACAGCAAAACATACATATTTATAAATAAAAATAATTATTAAAAAACAAATATTTGTTTTTGAAATAAGTTTTCATTTAAAAAAATTCGATAATCATGCATTATCATAATCATAATGGACTTGCAGGGCTTGTGCGAAAAGTTCGGGCAATATTCATTTATAGCATATCCTCTGTTAGTAGATGTAGGATTGGTGTAAACTTTTTTCACCAAAGTTCAAGTCCATGTGGAAGAATTGAACAAACTATTGCAGTGCAGGTTATACCAGTTCATGAAAAAGTGACTTTCTTCAACTGTTGTATGAACTGCAAGTAACTTACTATTCAAAATAATAAATGCTAAATAAATTTTAGTGTTTGACGTCCAGGGAGGAGAGTACAAGAGTAGATAGCATCTCATGTAGAATAGATTAATTTGATTTAAATTTTGCCACCAAATTCATTTTGCACAAGTGATTATTTCATTACATTCGAATCTCAGTAAATTTAGCTGGCAGTAATCCTGTATGTGTGCGGAGGAGAAATACATTACAAACTCCGTTATTGGGTCACCACAGTTCGTGTAGGACTGCATTAGTTCGGCTTTTGTCTTATTTACATATTTATGTTGTTGTTTTCAGACCATAATATTTATATTTGTTTTCATGGCTTTGTATTTTTTGTTATTGCTGAGGCCTGTTGATCGTGTAAGTAGCGCGGTGAACGAACTTAAAGTAGTTTGACTGGAAAGTAGAAATGTATTGCTGCTGCTTCTGGTTATTATACAAATACGTTTTTCTTACTGTGTTGTTTGCGTTGTTGTTATAATTTTACACATTTTGGCTTGAACCAAGTGCCAAGTTTATGCTCAGCTGTAAACCAGGCTTAAAAACGTGAATGTGTGAGAAATTTTTAAAAGAGAAGAAATTTTGATTGTTTGTTCTTGTTTTCAAAACGTTGTGAAAAAACGTGTTCATTTCTCTTTTTGTATTACTGTGTTTCTGTTAATTTTGTTTGTTTTCGTTTTGTTTTCATTTCGGGTTATGAGTTTAATTTTGAAATTAACAGAATTAGATGTCATTCCCCTATTCTATATTAAATACGACTTGTATTTTGTTAAATATCATAAATTATTTCGTTATAATTAGAATTTATGTTAGTCATTTGTTATTTAGCTGGTTTAATTTTAATGTATGTAAGTATGAGTGCGACTTCATTTGTTGGTCTGTTTCCTTGTGCAAAAAATAAAAATCGGTAAAGTCACCTTTAATTATTGTGTTAATTTGTTTTCTGACGTCTAATTAAAGCGTGATTTTTAAGGTCAAAAGTACGAGTCAAATAAACATGTCAAATAAATCAATATCAAATAGAGCTCCATATTGAATAATGAAACGTGTTCTAATTCATATCATGTCATGGAAACATGTTCCTTGCGATGATTTGCTGATATGAAATTTGACAGTTTAAATAAAACGTGCTAATGTCACGTATTTTAGGTTTACAAATAGATAGAATGCAATATGAACACAATGCATTGATTATTTGATTTGTATTTATAATTATTGGTATATGTGTCTCTAATTAAAATTACATGATAACTGTCTAATTAAATATTCTCATTTTTTATTTAAAGTTAATTTCCTCTTTAAATATTTACTCGTTTTTAAAGGTAATTAGAATGTATAAGATTTACAAATCTCAGTTATACATAATGCATTTCAATAATGGTGAATTAAATAGATGATGTTTACAAGTAGATCTTGGACAACAACCATTGCTCATGACGCCCTTGGTAGGGTAGAAAATGTGCCAATTGTCTAGAAAATATAACTTTACAATGGTATTCTTCGAGTTATTAATTAAAATGGAACTCAAGCCGAAATAATAAGAAATTTTCTATTAAAACTATTTAAAACTCTTTTGTTTTAATTCGATCACTTGTTTAGTTCAAAGTTATGAAGCTAAACGCTGCATGAAACAAGTTTTTACTACATTGACATTGTTAATACTCAGGCATCTGATGGAAATCGAAAACGAATAAGTTTTGGAAGTTCATTTTAATGCATTTCTAATCTAATTTTTAAAATTTTTCCTTTAAGATTCTCTTTAGTAGCCCAATATCTTTATATTTTATGTGATAAAAGTTTTTCAACACAGAAATATTACGAAAAAATTGATTTCCATCACATGCCTGAATGTCAATCTTTCCACATTAATATATTTATTAAACATTCAATATATATTTTAAAGATTTTTATTAATATGCCTGCATAATTCATAATAAATTTGTGTTTAAAATTAAAAACCTTTATAATAAATGGTTAAATATAATGATGACAATGATCATGATTAAAAATGTAATAATGAATAATGGGAAAAAGTGCATCTTTATGTGGTCGGTCAATAACCAATATTTGTACAAATTATTAAGCAGGACTAGATGTTGTTGTCATCATACACTAAGCATACACATTGGAACTTGAAGCACCAAACATGAACACAGAAATTACCTCAATAAAATACACTCTCGAGAATGAACAATGTAAATAATTTGTAAAAAATTCAAGTCAACTTCAACACTAAAACATAACATTTGTTGATACCAATAGATGAAACTATGAAAAAAAAAAAAACAGAATGTATCCACAGATATGACAATATTTATAAATCTATAGATACAGACAGACACACTTTCGCACTGCAACTCAAGTCTTACACTTAAGACTTTTGCCTTTTTATACTAAGAGTAGAAATTCATACATATTTGTAGTTGTTTTGTGCTTTTCGATTATTGTTGGCCTTAAATTGCGATATGTAGACATGTGCTCCAAATGTCTTTTTCTTGTTTGTCTTCTTGTCTTACCAACTAACTAACCAACCAACCAACTAACATGTGGCCATTTAACTGTGATCAGAGTGGCATCAATAATATAAAAAAAATATTTTTATATAATTGAAGTTCACGTGTTGAAATCTTGTAGCAAGTTGTACGTACACAAGTGGTTTGTTTGTAGTGCTCCAAATACAACTTGAGTGTTTGGACAGAAGTAAACTCAGTGAAAGATTAAGGAAGTGATGGAAGCTTAAGAATCAGATATTCTCTTGTTATTGCTACAGGAAATCATACCGTAAATAATGCACTAATAAAGTGTACAATTTTTAAATATGGGTATGAAATATTATAAATTTTACAGATTTAGTTTGTATACTGGAAGAAAAAATGTCCAAATCGCTGCAACATATCGCAACTTTTCTAAGGTTGTAAGCAACTTTTCTATAGAGAATAAAATATTATAAAACTCCGGTTATCTTTTGTATTTCTTTGAGTGCTTAGAAAGAAGTCAATGCTCACGAAAGGCCTTTGAGACAAAAAAAAAAAAAAAAAAACGCATTAAAATAAAGACAATAGTTAAAAAATGCATTTTTATTATATTTCCACATTTTCTCTGTTGCATTGAAAATTGGTTAGATAAACAAAAAAACTAACGGCAGTTTAGACTTGTCAGCCATAAACTGGTTTCGATTAAGAAGCTAAAGATCTATAAACTTTGAAGAAAACACACTCGCCAACAACAAGAAAATATTGGGTACAAGTAGATATCTGTTGAGCCAACAGAAACATCGATGTTGGGGTTTAGTTAGCGATTGTTGTTTAAAAAGAAAATTAGAAAAAGTAGAGAGAGCAAATAAAGATTGTTGTTGTTGTTGTTGTTTTGTAAAGCTAAATATAATAATGATGTTACTTTGGTGAATGTTCTATAGATATAGATAGTTTATTCTCTAACTGATCAGTGAACACTGACTAAATATGAGTAGAAAAAAAACAGAATAAAGAATGAATTTATACTTTCTTCATTTTGTGTATAATTTCACTAACACACAGATTTAAAGATAGTATGTATCTGTGTGATTAGTATCTTCGTCTTTTGGTTCATAATATTAAGTCTTATTTTAAATCTTGTTGTTGTTAACATTCTATTCTATTCTATACATGGAAGCAGCAAATGTAGACACTCAAATATAACAAACAAAAAATATTGTCTATTCAATTTTGTCGTTGTTGTTCTTGTGTGCGACTAACTTAATATAAAATAACAAAATACGATAAAAAAAAAGCAGAATAAATACAATATAAATCTAAAAAACTTAAAAGAGTTTTTACGTTAAAAGTCATTTACCTTTTGGTAACAAACTAAAAAAAAGCTAAAAAGAAAAAAAAAATTATTCTAAAAAGGGTTTTAGATGTTTCTTTTTGTTATATTTTCTTATAATTTGTTTTATTCTTTTATAATAGACTTATTTACACAGTTTTGCTTTTTCTATAAGAAAACGATTTATGAAACCATTACACAATAGATTTTATTGTTAATGAATTTTTACGATTTTTATAATGTTTAGTCTCTCTAAGGTAAGAAATGATTTTGATGGTTAAGGGCTGTAAATAAAGAGTTATTTTGATGTTGAGATCTAACGTGCCTGAGATTTATGGGTTATACCGAAAGTCAATGCAAAACCTGCTTAAGAGAGTATATTTAGAACCTAAGGCAGTTTTCCACACTAAAAGTTTACAGACTCTTCGAAAAAGATTGTAACAATATGAGCAACTTTAGTAAAGAAACGATTGTCACAATCTAAACAACTTTTCTAATGAAAAGATTGTCAGATTCTAAATATCTTTACTAAGGAAGTATTGAAGCAAATTTTAAGCTAAGCTGATTACCTTTTAGACATCAGGGTGAGGGGAGATGAAACGAGTACACACTTGATTGTACTAGCAATTCTAGCATTGTTAAGCTATATTTACACGATTGAAATTTTCTTCAACTTAATATGTAACTATTAATAACTATTAAATAAATAAATTTTGAAGAATTTTTGAATTTTTACACGAGTTTGAAGCATTTTGAAGAGCAATTTTGAAGAAAATTTCAATCGTGTAAATCTAGTTTAACACTCTTATTCGTATTACATGCATACATATGTGTACACAAATGTGTTTATACAAATAAAAATACAAGCGATTTAAGCAATAAAATTGTGGTGTGTAAACACCGAAGAAATTTTAAGGAAACAATTTTATCAATCTTTTCAATAAAAATTGCTTTGTGTAAATTAGGACTAAAGAAAAGATTGTCAGATTCTGGCCAACTTTTCAAGAGTAAAAATGTTCTGAATTTGAAGAACTTTTCTAAAGACAATATATTCAGATTCTGAACAACTGTTTTTATGAAAATATAGTTCGTTGTTTATAATAAAATCAGCAAATGTGTTGAAAGAATAAAACATTTTAAATCTACATATTTATTTAATAAAGATGCCGTAAACATTTTTGTTCAAATATTTGCAAAATAAACATAAGATGAAGATTTTGTCCCACACATAGTCAATCAAATATAAAAGTAGGTAGATGGATATGTTTGCATTGATTTTTCCTAAAAACTTAAAAATAAATTTCTCTTGCCTACTTTTAGGCGATTTCCTTTTAATGTGACATTTAAAGCAGGATTCGTGTTCATTACTTCCGGTATATTAATTAATAACTTTTACAGACTGTGTGTGTGTAATTTAATGATAGTTAACAACGTTTAGTTACACTCTTCTCGGAATTTGTATTAATTCCGCAAAGAAGATCATATTTCTATTTTATGGTAATTCTTGCTATGTCTAGTTTTTCTCCCTTCTTGTTTGAACAATTATTTACCAAGAATTGTACATTTATTTTTGTATTACATATTTTTCTTTTATTACAGACAACTTGTTGCTCGTATATGCTATACTTTCTTATATAAAATACAGAAAAAATTAATTAATTTTGTTCATTGCTGCTGTTGTAATTGAATTTATGTTTATATAAAACTACCACGAGTACTACTAGATGTGGTTACAATTTTCCGTTCATTTCTTTGTAGTTTATTTCTGTTTTTGTTGTACTATTTATTATTGCATTAAATATAAATAAAATAAAATGAAGAGCAAAAAAAGGAAAAAATACCCTGAGGTAATAACTTGAAAACTAAAGCAGTTAAAGCATTCAAGCATTGAAAACTCAAAGCCAAACACTAGCACATGCAGAGTAGAAAGGGCAGTGTAAACCAAGCATTAACCACCACCAACCTGTTAACTGGCAGAACAAATGAAGAAAATTTAACTTAAATATATGGTTTTGTTACCATTTATTCTCAAAGAGATGATTTAGTTGTATGAATTACATATTAAAGAGTGAAATGTTTGGTTATAGCAGCGCTGCCAGAGGTAAGATTTAAGATTTTTTCCCCCAAAAAAAAGATGTTTTGTTTTGTCTAGACGAAGGTTAGGTTCAATTAAAAAAATCTTCTTTGTTCCCATTTGAAAAATTTGAAACTAATCGATCTCAAAAAATGTACAATTTAGTATAAAAAAATTAATTTTTTTTGATTAGTGTTAAATAAAATATGAATTGTTTTTATTATTTATAATAAAAAAAACTACTTAGTTCCAAAAATAAGATTTTTTCTTCAAAAATAAGACTTTTTTTTGGCGAAATTAAGATTTTTTGCTGAAAATTTCTGGCAGCCCTAGTTATAAGAGTAATTTTGTTTGAACTGAGCATGTTTAGGAGAGACAAATAAAATCATAACAGAGACTTATTTTTGGGGGGCAATTTGTGATAAAGATAAAGAGAGTGAGTGGAGCAAACAAAAGTCTCCACATGAAAGCAACAGTTTTGTTTTGATTTGTTTTAACCACCATAATAAATTGATTTAAGAGAGTCGTATATTTAGCTGGCAGAGAGGGTGTGTCTCGTTTCGCTGTTGTTGTTGTGGAAAACTCTACACTTAACGAAAAGAAAATTTGTAGAAACTTTCTCAGAATTTTCTTTTTACGTAGAATGACATGTGTTTAGTTTATTCGCTTTCATGCTTGTTTAAGAGAATTTGTGCGACCTTGTTTATGCTCTTACATTCGAAAATGTATTCAGTTATTGTTGGTATGTGTTGTTCTTGTGTGTTTTGATTTTTCAAACGCATTTGTAAAAACTAGCTTTTGGTTTAACTTCAGTTCGCGATGGAACATTGAACATTACGGTACGCATCCAAGAGAAATTTTACGTGACGACGGGTTCGTTTTTAATTTTTTTGTTTAAAATAAATAAAGAAAACTAGTAATTTTAACAAAATTTCACCAATAAAAAATTTAAAAATATGGAATAATATTTATGCAAATAAAGAAGTGTATGAATGGAAAATAAATCTAAAATTTTCAATTTAATTTCCTAAATTTTTATTTTCTTTTTCAAGAAAAAGGAGTTAATAGTTAAATTAAAAAAAATATTGAATTTATTGTAAAAGTAAACAAAATAAAATAATATTGTGCCTAAATTTTTATTATTAAAATTATTTAATTACCCCATTCACTAGAAAGAAAAATAAAAAATTATTTAAAATATCAAACAAAAACAAATAATAATTTTTAAAAATAACTACAAAAGCCTAAAATTATACTCTAATAAGTAAAAAACCCAGTTTAAACATTTTCAAAAACAAGCATAAACATATTTTCTGAAACAGATTCAAATTGTTTAAAACTACTAAAAACACACTTGTTGAAAAAACACATTCAAGTAAAGACCGTTAAAAAATTCTTAGAGAAATACAAACTTTTAAAAATCTCATAAAATCAAGAAAATTTGGTTTCATATAAAAATTTATATTTGAAAACAAAAAATACAGCCTAAAAATATAATTTTGTTAACTGATTTAAGACAAACTAATAATTCTGCTTTTATAATTGTGAATAATCACTTTAATTGGCATAGAATTTTCATAGTCCAAATACATTTAAAAAATCAGAAATAATTTTGCTTCTAACTTCTAAAAGTATGCAACATTTTAAATAATACTTTAAAAGGAGTATATAAAAAATTCTCAAGTGTTCAAAATCTTTACCAAACATTACTTACTTTAACCTCAAGTGTTAAGCGCCTAAAAGTGTAACTCAAATTTAAAATTTGCACAAAAACTACTAGAAACATTTTGCCAAGTAATTTCTTTGTACAAAAAAAAAAAAGAAAACAATCTTAATGTAATTTACGCCAAAAACTGCAACATTTTCTTTCGCCACCTAAAACTATACAACAATTTTGTGTCCCTAAATTTATGCTAGAAAAAATATTTAAACATATTTTAAGCTTAATTTAACTCGATTACAGAAAGAATAAATTCTGAAAACCAACACAGAATTTCGTTATTAAACGCAGTAGAGTTTGTATTACGTGCTTGGATGTCATTTAAAAGGATTTTATGTTGAAAATTAAATAAAGTGAATTTTAAATATTAACAGAACAGCAAAAAAAATTTAAAAATAAATACCGAGAGGAAAAATAAAATTCTGTGAAACTGAAACGTGTCACATTTTATTACAAAAACAACAATAATAATAACAACAACAATCCATTATCATAGTGAATGAATGAAAATGACTTGCTCGTTTCAAGACTCACAAGCATTGCAGGATTAAAAAAAATTACAACCAGGATACTACAATAACAACAATAACTCAGCTTTTTTTTCCGCGCACAGGATTAAAACCAGCTTATAACACAGCAGCCAGCAGTAGCAACAATTTCAAGCTATTTCAACAACTACAAGTTGATAAAAAGAAAAAGGAATATAATTAAAAATATATTCAGTTTCATTTATATTTAAAATTTAAAAAAAAAAAAAAAATAAACAAAAGAAGTGTTTACAGTTTTATCAAAATATTAAAGAAATATATTACGATAACTATAACAACCAACATACAGCTTAAAAAAACAAAACAAAGAAATCAAAACAAAACAAAAATAAATAATTTATTTCAATACAACCAAACCGGAAGTTGCATATAAAACCATTTAAACTTTATCAAAGAAATAATTTCAACAGAACATCACCAAATTACACCAACAATTTTTTAATTATTTTGTTTCGCCTTAAACTCGCACAAGTTTAACTGTCAAACATGGTGGTTTTAGAAACAACCACCGCCCTATTGGGTGGCCCCTATGCCCAGGGTGCACCCGCTTTAAAAATGGTACAAAAACGTTATATTGGATTACATCAATGGTTGGGACCACTACGCTCTAAGGAACTTAAGGAACATATTGTAAGTTTTCTCATGCAAATTCTTTTCTTTAAACAACAACTGTTTGTTTATAGGAAGTTGGATTTTTATTTCTTCTTTTTTAAGGGGGGAAAATTTAAAAAAAAAATCATTTTCCCTGTATGTACGACATGTAGTTTCATGTTTTTCTTTTATTCTCTACGGACCTTCTTTTGTTGTCTTTCTCCATTTCCTTTCCACTGATATTATTTTCTTTAGAAAAACATCGCTTTCAAAATCTAAAAAAGCTTCTAAGAGTATTTTTTATATTTTATTTTTTTTTTTTTGCAAAATATTGCAGACAATATGTCTTTACAACATGTGCTTCAATTCTGAAAATTGTTCTTTAGAACAAACCATCTCTTCTTTATGAAAGTTTTTCCAAGTTGTTCAATATTTTGAATAAAAAAGGATTTTGAGATTATTTTCCTTAGAACTGTTCTTTGGATTTCAATAATTTTTTCTTTGGAAATATTGTTCACATTTGTACAGTCATGTCTTTAGAGAAGTTTCTTAGAACCGAACATATTTGATTTCGAAAAATTCCTCAGATTTTAACCATTTTTTTTCATTAAAATAATTGCTTTGGTCTGGCGATATTTTATTAGAAAATATGTTTTGATGCGTAACATGTTCTCATTACAAAAGCAGCACAGTTGTTGCTCTTTAGAAAATAATTACAAAAATTTCTTAGTTTTTGCTTTCGAAAATATTTTTTTCTTTAGAATAATTTTTCATATTTTCTGAGAATATTCTAAGAAATGTCGCTTATTTGCTCAGAATCTTTTGTATAGAAAAGTTACTCTAATTTTGGTCATATTTTTTTTGCCATTGTTTTATTTGAAGTGTTTCTTGAATTCTGACCATCCTTGCTCTAAAATAATTTCTTGAAAAAGCTGCTCAAATTATGATTTTGTAAATAGAAAAAAAAAAAAATTCAAAATGAAAATGACGACACCAATGATCCACGATTGAATTTTTTATTTTTTTATTTTTTTTTTTATTTATTTTTTATTTTTTTTTTTATTTTTTATTTTTTTTCCTCTTGTTTTCAAAAGTGTGCGAAATGAGTAACTTTTCACATATTGAAAGCATTTCAAATTGTGTTATAACTGAAATCAATTTAATTTAGCAAAGAAAATTAATAAATACAGCTGTTTATGGGAATATAAAATAATTTACATAATTTAAGTTTACAAGTATACGTATAAGTAAGTGACTTCTTTAATATTTGGATATTTTATCAAATTCATTGCAACGAAACATTTTGTAATTTTCAAAATCGATTTATTTTATACGAAAATATTTGCCAAGTTTTATTTTATTTGTTATAAAACGTAGTTTAGATTTAAATTGAATTAGTTGTCAATAAAAATGTAAATTTATAACAGATCAACTCTTTTCAAAGTCAAATATTTGAATATGTATGTATGTAGTATGTATATGTCTGTATATTTATCTTGGAACAATATTTACATACTCTTAAAACAACACAACTAAACTAATACATATTTTAAATGATTTTAAAATTTTGTGTATTGACAAAATGAATAAGAAGAAAATGAAACCTGCAGACAATATATTATCAAAAAATATTTCTCGAATAATTTATTGAGCAATTAACCCAAAAGGCAAATAGTATGTATGCACTTAGTCACCTTTTCTGCGGAATATAAGAAAAGTTTTAGTGTATAAATGAAATATTTTTGGGGGCTATAAATATTAAACAGCATGAAGAGCTAATCAAAAGAATAGTGTACTATACTCGAAAAATGTGTTGAAATAATATTATACATGTGTAGTTTATAAATATGCATTTTAGTTTGGTTGGTAAAAAATAAAATTACAAATATCAATGAAATGTTAGCAAAGTTTTGCAGTGTTTCTTTTTCTAGATTTTCCATAATAACAAACAAAAACAGCAACAACACCAAACAACAACCCTACTTAATTGCTGGGGTGTTGTGAAAAGGTGTATATTGTATGTGAATATGTAAATATGCATGTAAATGAGTAGAATAGTGAGTGCATCTTAATATCATCATCATCATTAAATCTTTATGTAAAAATAATGCCTTCTTGCTACTCCTTCGCACTCTTCTCTGGCTATAATGATATTTCTCTATTAAACTGCAACAGCAACAACAAAAGAAATGTATTTTTTGTACGTGTTTTTAAACAAAACAAACACAAAAGTATAAAAAAAATACAAAACAACAGCAACACTTTGCAATTATACTACTAGTACTTTTACACACACTCAGTGTGTTTTGTTGCTGTTGTTGTTGCTGTTGTTGTTTTGTTTTTGTACGTAATGATAATGTGCATCCATGCGTTAGATGTCATAGAAACACGTAACAAGTGTCATGCACTTCATACGTCATTTAGACTCACTCGTGTAGTCTCTAAAAACCCTAAACACTTTTTTTTCCTTTTTGTATATTTTGTTTTTAAGTATAAAATAACAGCAACTAAAAAACACTGGATATTGTATCATACGTCGTCGTCGTCGTCATCTGTGTGTAAAATTGTGTGCATGATGAACAAGAAAATGACTGAACTTTGCGTAGATTTTCCCTTTTGTAGGGTTGTGCAATGAAAAAAATTATAAAATGAATATAAAAATAAAGTGGCAAAAAAGAATTTTAGTTCTGCTCCTGTGAACGAGCAAAACACAATTTTGTTTCTCCCCTTATTGAAGTGCATTGAAGAGTGTCTTTAGTTCATGAAATGGAACGTTTAAGGTAAAACTGAATAAATTACAACTGAAAGGTGTGATATTTTTTTCATAATTTTAATAAAATGAAATGAGTAGAACTTGTATTTGAAACTAAAACACGGTTTTAGAATTGATTGCCTGGCTGCTAGAGCTGCAGATGTTCAGATTTCAAAAATTTAATGATATTTACCTAAACTTAACACAAAGACTAAAAACCAATCAAATTCAGTATTGGAGTGTCAAACCTTCCCGCCAGAGATGGGATGAACCACATATGTGAACAATAACTAAATTAACCTTTAATGGTAAATCTTGAATTTGATTAGTTTTTAGTGTTTGTGTTAAGTTTTGGGTTTTGGTGTCTTCTGACATACATATATAGTAAAATTTTATGGCCAACATTTTTGTAGAACATTTCATCCCCGCCCTTCCCCTTTTTCGGGGTGTTTTTTATAATTTCTTAGAATAAAGCCAAAAATGCCGTTATGAGAGGGGAGTTAGAGGGTTAATATGTTCTAAAAAAATATTTGCCATACCATTATCTACAAAAATGCTGAACATACCCTACACCTCAGACGTAAAGAAAACATAGTTTTATATACCGATATGCTGCAAGAACAGGCCAGAGCTGGGAATTTTTAACCGCTTCTTAAATGAAATTCTGATTTGATATATCAAAACGCCGACACACGTGTATTTTTTTTTTTGGTCTCCTTAACAACAATCAATTGTCGGAACACCGTAATTTTTTTTGTGTTGTACTGTGTTATGGAATTTTAAAGCAGAAACAAATGTTACTTACATATATTCAATTAATAAAATGCAACAAACTAAATTTTATTGTAAAATATGTTAGAATCCTGTAAAAACTAGTTCAAGATGCAAAAGCAAGATTCTTGCAGATCACAATGCAAATACAAATAATAGTAGGTTCGATTTCGACCTATAAACCCGCCCCATTAATATTTTTATAAGACTTGCATTCCTAATTTTGGTTTGCAGATTATTCTGTGGTTAAAACTGTCTTGTTTAAAAATTCTTTTGTAATTGGCCGCAATTTTGAAGAATTATGTTGGTGTATTCTACAGCCCGATTTCATTAAATCGTATATGTCGCTAATAACTACTCTCGATTTATATCGAACTTTCTCACAATTCGCACTATACGAGTTTTTATAGATGGGATCTCATCAGACGAGTTGAATGTATAATCTGGGGTACCGTACCGCAAGGCTTCTACTTTATTTATTATCTTTCAAAATGACCTTCGACGTCAAACTTCAACCCTACATCTATTCGTTTACAGATGATGGCAAACCTTGTCATTCATATTCATTTAACTATAAACCAATTCTGTTGGAGATTGGGGCAATAAGGCAAAACATGAATGATACATGATCTTTTGACAATCTCTGAATGGGGTTGTGCAAATTGAGTCGCTTTTTATGCACGTCATAATCAATGTTGTACGACAGATAATGTTGCTCCATCTGTTTTTATGGGCAGTGTCAATATAATGGCATCAGTAGCTCTTGATGTTCTAGGTATGAGAATTCAGTATGATGTCCTCTGGTCTAAACATATTTAAACATTTAAAGCAAGTGTCAAAAGAAGTATTCATGTGCCTCGGTTTTTTAAAACGTTGTATGAAATACGCCTTACTATTTACACTGACTGAAATTAAATTCAAACAAATATTCACAAACACTACCTCCTCTATCCTTTCTCCCATAACCTATTTTCTAACACAAAGCATGTATTGCATGAGTGAGGTCTGCCCTAAGTGCTGGCCTAAGGGGAAAAATATATATGTACATATAAATGGTGCATACCATATGCGGTTTATATTTTACAGCCCTCTAAAGGTGACAACAACATTGTCTCTTTTGTGAAAAATGTTCCAGAATGAATTACATTGGAGTAACTAAATAATGATTTGCAGATATTTGACATCATCCTTCAACATCCCCACGGACTTATTAAAATTTTTTCAAGCAACTTATTATATTTTAACATCTTAATAATTGTTCAAGCTTAAGGTGTTTTTTTAATAAAATCTTTATAATATTTTTATTTATAAAAAATAAAACAAGTGATAATTTAAGTGCTGTAAGTTCACAATTATAGTTGCTGGATTTCCTACAATCGTTGTAAGTATATATATATCCTACGTACGAGTATTTAGGAGGTATTTCAAAATTTATAGAGATTAAAATTTTTACATTTTCATAATTAATTTTTGTTCATTTGCAAGGCAGTTTTCAAACCTCAATGTAATTGATATTAATAAAATTGTATTGTAATTTTTTCAGCTTTCAATGCGATAAATACATTTTAACTTCTTATAGTGTCTTTCTTCTTAAACATATTCCTGCTAGTTAAATGTACAATATTTAATCCCTTGAATCATTACTGCCTGCCGCCTAACGTTAGAATTGTGTTTATTTACATTTACTGTTGTATGTATGAACCTGAATAAAATGTTTAAGCAAGTGTGTGTTTAGTTATGTGTGTCGGTTTGATTGAGTATCGCCCATGTTTATGTAGGTGGGGATTCTCTTGTCTCTTGTATGTATCAAGTAATTTAAGGTTGTGCTCTTCGATAGTCCTCTCGTACTCAGTTTTAGGTTTGTTGTCCTTATTTTTTTGTTTTTTGTTGGTTTAAGAAAGGGAAGGAAGACATATTGTAAAATATTGTTTGGGGCGGACATTTTTCGGAATTATGATTTTTAGTCGGACTTTTAATTATTGTTGTCTAATTGTTTTATTATTCCACTAGAAATTATAAACATATTTGGCGATTTTGTAGGTAAAAGGGAGGAGTTCTTTTTAATAACAATTGATTGTAGATCTAATGTTTAGTTTATTTTTAGGAAATTGTTAATTTTTTTAAATTAAATTTGGTTTATTAAGAAAAATAATTTTTAATTTCAGATTATATATTTTTTTTTTGTTTTTTTTTTAAGATAATTAAAGTTATTATAAACAGTTTTTAAATTTCATAAATTTTTGTTTTAAATTCTGCAATTTCTTTAGCTTTTGTGTAAATGTCCATTATTAATTTGATTTGCTTCGAATTTATTTCGTGCTAAACTTAAAAACATGTTCAAGTGTTGAATTCAGTTCATCATAAACTGGCTGGAGTTTTTTTTTTTTTGTTTTCGTTGCAGTGAGCTGATGTTGCCTAGCATTATGATGTACTGGCTCATATCATGCCACAATCATCATGTATCATCCTCAATTTTGCAAAAAAAAAAAAAATGGTTAGTTTTTGCCTGTGTATTTTCTTCCTTCATTTTTGTTTCAAAGTTTACAAAATTTAACATCATCATCATCAGCTCTATTTAGTTGCAACGTTTTTTTTATTTTTTATATGTTTTAACATGAGTCCATAGTTTTTTTTTTACAAAATTAGTGCAAAGCTTTTGAAATTTATTCATTTGGAAAGATATAAAAACAAATTTATACAAATGCATATAAACAGTGGTTGTATGTACTTTGTTAAAAAGATACAAAAAACAAAATTTCATTAAAAACATATATTTTTTACTTTTTATAAATAACAAAACTGTGTACAAATTCTTAAAATCAAAGTGCAAACGTCAGCATTAATATTTTGCATGTTTGATATATTTGGAAATTTGTTAAAAATAAAAGAAAAAAAAACCTTCGATAATTATGAAAAATGTATCAAATGTCTATTAATTTGCGAAAACTGTCCAGCAAGGGAAAGGAGAAAATATGCAGTAGTAGGAAAAAAAAAATTGGATTTATTTGAAGCCCTTTTAATATGTTTAATCCAAAAGGTTAAACTTTAGGGCAGTGCAGAAGTACAAAGGACAATGAGAAAAATGAGCTTGCAAATAATTAATTAAAAATTATTGAAGCGGAATTATAAAAATGGCTTATGTAAGATAATTTTGTTTAAACTTTTATATATTAAACATTGTTTCTTATCAACCAAAATAGTTTTTCTTTCAACCTCTATATAAAACACTAGAACCCTAATTTTAATGCCATTTTCTTAACATTATTTTCTTGTGAATAATCCTCTTGCAGTTTTATGTTGCTCTTCTCTCTATATGAACTTAAATCTTAATATTCTTTTTATGTATATGCTGGCATTTTCTCAGCATTTGAAAATTGTGTTTGTTGTAGCATATTTTCTAAGTAATACAACCCAACTATAAACTCAATACAAGGTGTTCGTCCTAAGACAGTCATCAAATAAAGTAAAACTCTACAGCTAGTAGAGCGTTCTTTGCATAAGGTATTTACAAAGAAAATACTCAAAAAAAAAGAAATTAAAATGAACTGTCTAACTGTCTGTCTATTCAACCAAAGTATTTATAATACAATATATTGTTGTACTTGCAACAAAAGAGTGAGAAAGAGGTGTATGGTAGGTTCCTTTTACCAGCCAGCCATCCATCCATCTAGGCAACCATTTGTGTACCAAACATTTCTTGTATACATATAAGTATAGAGGTATTCCAAAGCCCAGTCAAAAGTCCGTTTGTTAGTCACCCAGCCAGCTAGACCGTCAGACAGTCAGTCAGTCACTCTGTCTAACAATTTTTATAGCAGAGCAGCATCACTTTGTGTCTGTCCGTAATGCTGTTTGTAATGTTGTGCTTACTCTGTCTTGTTAAGTTTCCTCTATTGGGATCTTTTAGTTTTTTTCTGTTCATACTGTTTGACATTTTTATATAAAAATTCTAAAGTTTTGTAAAAGAAAATGAGAACTCTTTGGCTGCATAGTTTTTTGTTTCTGTTCTTGTGAATTTTTAATATGCAACAGCAGCAGCGGCAGTTGCATTTGCAGTAAGAGTAAAGTTAGTTGTTGGTCTCATCTGATGTGAACTACTTTGACTAACTAGTGGTGGCTGCTTGATGTTTTTCTTCTCCAGTTTTAACACATTTCAGTCATGTTTTTCGTGTTTTGTTTTGTTTGTCTGTAAATTTGAGTTGTTTATTATAATTTGTATATTACTTGTCATAGTATCTTTATACTCCGTAAAGGTTTATGTTTTTCTGTTTTAACATTTAGTTGTTATTTTTATTTATATTTTTCTTTATAGCCTTTTAATGACAATGAAATACTTTTTTTTTTTTTTTGAACATCTCCCACTCATGTTAAAGAAGATTTTTGATTTGTATTAATACTTAGTTAAAATTTCAGGGGAGGTCATGTTTCAAAAATGTGAATATAAAAAGTGAATATTTCTTGAACTGTGTCTACAATTTCACTGCTAGCGAACTAAAGAATTGTGCATAAATGCCAGCTAGGAATTTCAGGTCCGCTGAACTGCTTTCATTTAAAAGCCGCCAAGTCAAAATCAACATGTTGTCAATTGAAGTAGATTGCCAATTTAGTTCATTTGAATTTGACGTTTTAACCATGTAAAATGCAGGGTTAAATATATGCAAAACGGGCTTATTAATAGCTATACACAACTACTATAGAACTACTTACACTTACATGTATCAGTCAGAAATACTTTCTGAATTGTCTGTCCTGAAAGAATTATCATAATCGGTACATATATGCGAAACCCGGTTTTTCAGTTCTAGCGATTAAAAATGTTTGATTTCGGATAAGTTCTTTACATAGACATTGCATATGTTTCACAAATAACAGGTATTTCAAAGGCCTTTCCAAAAAAATACACCTAGCTTAGAATTTTGCATTGACGATTAGTAAAATTCGGGGAAAAATAAAATATTTTGTTAAAATATTGGTTGTTGCTATTGTGAAAAGTATGTATGATTAGGCACAGCTGAATATATCAGTCCAACATGTTTTCAAATAATTGATGGTGTTAAATGGCTAAAGCAAAAGCCTCATGCTTTTTAACAGGTGCTGCAACAATGTTGCGCTCTCTCTCTGATGCAATTAACGTAATAATTAAAATATTGCTTTGCTTATCCTCTTCTGGCACATTTAGTTAAAGCAATAATGTATTATTTTATGCAAACAATCTCCAGCGAAATTCCCATTTCAGGTTTAAAGCACAGCACACTAATGTTGCAAACTGCAAATGGACAACACAGTATTCAACATTCAGCACAACTACTATTGTCGTTGTTGTTTTTGCTAAATAATGAAAACTAAACAGTTTTTCTTATTATAAAGTTTTTGTATCTTCTTGTTGCTGTTAATTCATTGCTTTTAAACAGCAATACAAATTGCCGTATGGCTTTAGGGAATTCTATTTCCCTCATCACGATTATCTGTTGCACAAATGTCTTGTCGTCTGTAACCTTTGTGTCTGCTTGAAAATGCGTCTGTTTGATGTCTTTGTAGCTTGTTGCAGCAATATCGTACTACGTTTCTATATCTATATTACTTACCCAGACAGTTCAACCAACACTGCTTTAAAATCCTAGTTTAGTTACAAATGTTGTTGTTAAGAGCTGGTAGAAGGGGGAAAAAAACTTGACAGACTTGTTGCAAGTTCAAGCCAAAGTACTACACGTAATACAATTCTGTTGCTCTGTATTGTTAAGAGCTTAATGTGTAGAGGAGGAGGGAGTAGTTGTCATAAGAACATTCTTAAATTACAGTTTGAATACATAATTTAAAAAACAAAATATCGTTTAAAATTTTATAGTAATTTTAAAAATTTTTGGTTCAAAAGTCTTTCTACTTTTCTTTTGCAAGTGACTTTAGAATTCTGCATAAAGTACACATTTTTTATGTTTTGCTAGTTCTTCTCTGTTTTCTTAACGAGACCAACAGATTATGTTGATCCTATAGGTATTGAGCGATTTCATAGGTCACAAGTTTGCCTGCCACTACAATACTTGTATGCATGGTGAAATTAAATACTAGGTGACATCATTGCTACAACAATTACAACAAGGCAAGAACAACAGGCATTTTTGTTTGTGTAAAAACTTTCGTCACTGTCAAAAAGTTTTTTTTTATATAAACTTTGACTATTTGTAAACAACTTTTTGACATTTTCAATTTCACCATGAATAATCAGCTGGCGCTATGCTGTCACCTAGTATAAATTCACCTTGCTTGTATGTACATATTTACTTTATTCTTCAAATTTGCTAAAGAACAGTGTTGCCAGAAAATGAATTTTAAAATATGCTAAAACTTGAAAAACTAAGTGCTAAAATGTTCTACAGAAGAGAAAAGAGTGCTAAATTTTTTCAATGTAACAATACAATATTTATTGCAAATGTTACAAATATAAATTATAGTTTCTTCTGATTTTGTTCATCACAATTGTTGACTTGTTTGAATAGATTACATTTCATATATTAATTCAAAAATTTCCGTGTTCGTTTATTTACCACACCGAAAGAAATTTAGTTGAAATATTAATAATTAATATTTTTATTTCGCCAAAAGTATTTTTTGGAGTAAAAAAGTAAAAATTTGCTCGAGAAAAAAATTGTTTTTTATCAAGAAAATTATGCTAAAAAGCATTTAGCATAATTTTTAAAAATTTCAATGCATTTTCGAGAAACAAAATGCTAAATCTAGCACTGAAAGTGCTAAAATGGCAACACTGCTAAAGAACATTGAACTTAAATAACTCTTATACTTAAAAGTAATATTTCTCTTATAATTTTGAAATTATGTTTGTTTTGAAAAACACTTACTTCAATCTGACACTTTTTCTTTCTCTTTTACTTTAATTTGTTAAATTTTTATAGCCAGCAAAGAAAAATAAAAACATAAAACTTCAAATTTCATGCTATAAATTCTTGGAACATTTTTTCTTTTTTCTTGTTTGTCAATTTCTTAAAAATTTTCCTTCTTTTAGTGCTAATAATTGTCAATATTTATTTTATGTTGCCATCATCATCATTATCACCAACACTCATCCTCTTCTGGCTTATATTGTTGTTTTTACTTTTTATCTTAAACGAAAGAAGAAACTTATTCACACTTGTGTTTCTTTTTCTTTTATTTCAAAAATGACATTTCGAAAGTATGAACGAACAGCAGCATTAAACTCCAGAAAAGAGAATGCTAATAGTAGACATGATAAGTGTCATAAACATTAGCACTAATATTTGTTTCTTTTGTAAAATGTTTTTCCAATAAGAGTTGTTGCGTCTAAAATGGGCAACAACAAAGAAATGAAAGTTTGTTGAATGAAACAAAATAAAAAAACGTAAATAAATCTGGCTAAGAAACAGGGCTGTAGTAAAAAAAGTACTTTTAACTTTGGTACTCGAAAAAGACAAACATACTTTAGAGAGGAAGAACTTTTTAGAAAATTGATTTAATTTTAGCCTAAAAATATATGCTTAAGAATTTTTCTTGGAAAAGTGTAATATGTGGGAGGTATTAAAGTAATTCAATTAATAAAACATACTTATAATTGAATAATTAGGCAATATAATTATTTTTCTAATCTTTCCCCATAGAACATTTGTATTAAGACAATCATTTGCAGTTTTGCAAATAGTTTTATCAATTTATTATGAACAGAAAATATAAACTTTTATGGCTGTTTAACAATTTGTTTGCCAATATTTTTATCACATATTTTTGCTTTTAAGAGAACGTTTTTTTCCAAAACATTTACCCTGCCGTTTAAACTAAATTATTAAATGAAATTATAAACATTTTTAACACCAGTTAGACATTTCCCATTTTATTGGCCCATAAAATAACTCATACAATTACACAAAAACTATACTACACACAAAAGCATAGAGCAAACACAAAAATAAAAGAAAACTTAAAACAAATTGGGTCAATTAAAAAATCATAAAAAATTATTTTACTTTCGAGTTGTTGTTGGTGTTTCAGTAGTTTTAGTAGTAGTTGTTGCTGCTGTTATTATGTTGTTTTTATTTTTGCATATTTAACTGCTTTTTAAAGTTTGTCTGCTCATAAACTTCTGCAACCAATATGTGCAATGTGCAACACATTTGTAGACTGACTGGTTGTTTGTGCTGCTGTATCCAGCTTGCCACACTTACTTATTTAACACTCAATTGTGTGAACATACAGTGGGGTTGACTGCGAAATAATTGATTATAATATTTATAATTTTCTATAAAGCAATTAAAGTCTATAAGTAATTCTTTTTTTATTTTTCTGATATATGAAGATTTCTATAGATTCATGTGATATTTTGATAGCATTTTTATATCTATTTCTCGTTTAAACCCACTGTAAAACGTCTACTTAAGTAGCAAGCAAATATCTGTATATGTTGGTAAATTAATCTTTGTGTAAGTGTGTAGGTTTTTTTCTTTTTTGCTTAATGAAAAAACCAAACACACACAGAAACAGAGAGGAAAAAACTTTTTCAATTAAACTTTATTTTAGTGTAGTATTTAGTTTTTGCTGCTTATTTTTTGTACTAGTTTCTTTCTTTTAACAAATTTCCTTTGTTTTCTTCAGGTTTTTCTTTTGTCAAAAGCGTTCTAAAACTATCACACATACACGAGTATATGTACATTAAGTGACAATCAAATTTATTTTTAAGGTTTGAAAAATATGGCAACAACAATGTTATAAAATGTACAAAAAGGTTAAAAAAAGTATAAAAGCGGACACCAATTTGTTTGGCTTTTTTTTTGCAGTGAAAATAAAAGAATTTCTAACAACATGAAAAAATATAATAGAATTTTTAATATTGTCCTTAAGAACTTGTAAAGCTAGGGAAAAATAAAAAAACAGCAAATTGTTGTTTATAGCGTTGGGAAATGTGTAAATGTAAAAAAAAAAAATCAGCGAGCAATTAAAAATTTATGGATGTTTTCTGTCCCCTGTGCAGAGTAACCAGTAATCGGTTTTACGGTGCAGTGAATAATTATTTGCTGAAAAACTACGGATCAGTTGCGGGGTCGATTCCCGCCAAAGACTGTGGGTTTTCTGTAGATAAGCCAAAAGCTTCGCAGTTTGTTATTAATTAATTAGTTGTTATTAGTTAATTATTATTAAAACGAAAAAATCTATGCTTTACACATCTGAAACCATATCTGGGGTATACGATAAAGAGGATACTTTTGATTAAAAGGTACTTTTTATTAAAATGTACTTTTTACTAAAAGGTACTTTTTATTAAAATGTACTTTTTTATTAAAATGTACTTTTTACTAAAAGGTACTTTTTATTAAAATGTACTTTTTTATTAAAATGTACTTTTTTATTAAAAGGTTCTTTTTATTAAAAGTTACTTTTTTTATTAAATGGTACTTTTTTATTAAAAGGTACTTTTTTATTAAAATGTTCTTTTTATTAAAACGTAGTTTTGATTAAGAGGTACTTTTAATTAAAAGTTACTTTTTTCTAAAAGGTACTTTTTACTAAAAGGTACTTTTTACTAAAAGGTACTTTTTACTAAAAGGTACTTTTTACTAAAAGGTGCATTTTACTAAAATAGAAAATTTTTATAATATTAAATTGACTCCTGAAGAAGATTTCCAAAGGAAATCGAAATATTGAGTGAATTATATATAAGAATTAAAAAACCTTTTATATAAAAAACAAAAAAGTGACCTCAAGCTTAAAAATTATTTAATAAAAATCATTAAAAAGGTCGAAGAATATAGAATAAAATTATTTATAAAGAAAAATAACAATTATCAGTTTTGGGTACCATTTAATAAATTAAACTTAAAAAAACATTTCTCTTGAGATTAAATGCATATGCAACAACAAAAAAAAAAAACAACAACAATGACAAAACAATTGCATCCCAAATTGAGTTTCAATTCCAACTTTGTACTTATTTCATTTATAAAAAAAAACTCAGCACGAAATTTAATTAATTTTTGCCAACATAAACTATAATTTTTTGTGTGTTCATTTAGTTTTATTTTTTGGTACATTTCAAATAAAAAAAAAAAAGAACTACAAATTAGCAAAAGTTTAAAGTTGAGTCCCACAAAAAAGATTTTAGTTAGAAATACTATCTCACCAAATGTACCAAACAAAAAAAGAAGTATCAAATTGTGTTCTTGTCTTTGGCTTGTTTTTTGTTTTTGTGCCACTGCTCTTGCCATGATTTTTTGTGTTGTTCACTACTGAGCCAAGATAATTACTGGCTTGTCTGTGATAGAGGTCACGTGATGCAATTCTATTTGTTAACAAGATACATGATATCTGTGACTATGTATGTGCAACAATATTTAATTTCTTTACTTTCTATAGCTGTGTGCCAGTACAGAATTTATCATCACCATTATCATGGCAAAAGGAAAAGAAACAAAACGTTTAAATTTTTATATTTCTACTTCACTCCTTGTTTTAGTTGGCTGAGAAAACAAAATTTAGTTTCGCTCTCTCCGTATCTGTGGCTTCCACTTGAATTCCTGTGCAGAATTTGTTGCTCCTTTTTTGTTGTGGTAGTTGGTGGTGAGGAAATAATGCTTCTTTCAAGCATTTTAACATATTTCCTGAAAGCAGAACATTGGGAAAAAAATTGTTTTACTTTGTTGCGCCTTCATTATCATCATCATCAACATCTTGCATCTCCTGGCTAAATTTCTATTGTCATCATTATTGTCACTACTGTTGTGTCGTTAAAACTTTGCCACACTTGTTTTGGCTGACAGAGTAGATTTTTTTCCTTTAACTTTTATTATATTTTTTTTATGTCGCATGGCTTTTTCCTGGTCTAACTCGGATGGATCATTTCATGTGCAACACATGCTGCCAAAAATTGTTACAATTTTGCACGACTTGTGTTAATGACTTTTTTCTGTTTTGTTTGTTTTGTACTTTTCCTTCCTTGTAGATCAGGGATGGCGAACCTATGGCACGCGTGCCCAAGGTGGCACGCAAGTAAATTTTCATTGGCACATATAATATGTTTCATTTTTGATACATATGTACTAAACTAAATGCATTTTTGATTTTGCAAAAAATTATTATATTTTAAGGGTTATATTCATAAACATTTTAAGCAGGATTTCAAATCATTGTTAAGCTAAATTCGATAAAATTGTATTCATAAACGAATATTATCTTAAAATGCCTATTTTAAACCTTGTGTAAATAAACACATTTTAAAATTGGTTAGAACCTATTTTAAGGTGTTATGACACTTGCTATTTTTTGTATTGGATTTTTTTAGGATTGATTGAATGAAACAACAAATGCGAGAAAGAACAAGATATACAATAAAATAAAATGTAAACAAAACAAACAATATTGCTCACGTTTTGTTCCCACAAAAACCCGTCAAAAAAAGCTAAAAATCGCAAAAAAAATTTAAAACCGCTACTTTCGATCAAAAACTAAAAAAATGGGCAACAGTGTTAACATTTAATTTTTTTTGTTAAGAGATTTCAAGATTTCAAAATATTTGAACCGTTAATTAACTTTATCAAATATCCAGAAAAGTTCGATTTGGAAACTACTATAATTGATAAGTTAGAATGGTTAAAGTTGGAGGAGTTAGAAATGCAGTTGGCGGAGTTTCAATCAAGCTCTATTTGGAAGCAGAAATTTATTGAGTTAAGGCATGAAATAGAAAATAATGAAAAAAAAAGATTAAATAAAGAAGAATACGAAAACATGGACAATATGTTGTTGAAGACATGGTGTTCGCTTCCAGAGACATTTAGTGCGATGAAGAAACTGTCTTTAGCTATTCTTACAATATTTTCATCAACGTATAGTTGTGAAAGCTTATTTTCGATAATGAATAACATAAAATCTGATGTATGAAACAGACTTACTGATGAATCTGGCGAGGCTTGTATTTCATTAAAATTGTCAAACTATCACCCGGATATTGATGCATTATCAAAAACTATTCAACAACAAAAATCTCATTAAAAATTATGTCAGCTAATTATAAAAATAAATGTATATATAATTTTTCGATAAGGCATGGCACGCATGTATTTTCATTTTATAAAAATATTTTTTTTGGCACTCAGTCTAAAAAAGGTTCGCCATCCCTGTTGTAGATTTTTGTCAGGGATGTGTGTAATTTTTTTATGTGGTCATATTGTTGAAGTTTTAAGTGGATAAGAGATGTTTTTGCATTTATTTTTATTTTTGTTGGAGAGTTTTTAGAAAAATTATTGGATTAAGAAATGGTTTTAAATTTGTAGTGTTTTCTTAAAGACGTTTTTTTAACTTTTAGAAGCCTGTAATATTATAAATACCGTCGTACTAAACTCCACTTTTTTAATTAAAAAGTACTTTTAATAAGAATGTGCTTTCTTATGAAAAAAAGGAACTTTTGCTAAAAAAAGTGCGTTTGAAAATGTACATTTTATTAAAAGGTACTAATTTTACATTTAGTGAAAAATTACTTTCGTCTTGGTAAAAATAAGACTTGTGTTTAAATAAAATCTCAAACTATCCTTTTTTTTCTCAACAATTTTTGATATATTTTCTTAATCATTTTAACAAATTATAATTATATTGTTTATTTAGTGAAACATTTCGTAAAATTTAAATATTTGGCAAAAAATGCTCTTTATAACTACTAAGCGTATCTTTGTTTCCTTTTTGTAATTAAAATTTAAATTTTTCGAAACAAATATTTTGCCTTTCCAAAAGTTATTAATATTTTTCTGATAGCTTTCATTTCACTCAACATTTCCTTGTTGAAATTGTTAACATTTGCCATGCATTTATTTATAATTGCAATCTTTAATATTGTTGGAAAATAATGTTTTTAATGAAAATCAAATAAAGTGAAGTCTTAAAATCATAAAGCCATGACTAATTATGCAGTGCAAATCAGTTAAATATATAAGTATATATTCGTAAAGACCACCAGTATTAAGGGTATTCGCTTTAGTATGAACATTTTAATATAAAAGAAAATGTTAAGATATTAGTAAGGCTAAAACAACTTAAGAAAACCTACATTTTTTACAATATTAGTTTTTAAATATATTTTATAGTACAAGGTGGCGCAGAAAATGCTATAAATTTTGCGAGGCCCCTAATGTCAGCAATATTCCGCGTTCTGGAGCAGAGTAGCGTAACATTGTTTATTAACGTGTATTTCGCATGTGTTTACTACACAAATGTCAAAAAACAGAACTGACATTAGGGGCCTCGCAAAATTTATAGCATTTTCTGATAGGAGGATTACCTTTGCGCCACCTTGTATATGCTTGTGTGAATGGCCTAAATGTTTAAAGTTTTTTTTTTAAAGATCTATGTTTTTAAATTTAAGTTAATCATACAATTGCTTTAATACACTGATCATCATCATACAAAACAAGTGAAGGCAATTGTTAATAAACCTAACGAAATGTAACGAAAATTGTAAAATTAGTTTTTTTTTTCTAAATTTTTAAAAAGTGTATGAGGCGTTACAAAATCATTAAGAGTTTGGCCATTAGATTGTAGTACTTCCCAAATAACTCATTGCTTTAACATAACACATACTTTATTGTTTTATATTAAAGCCAGTCTCTTAAAAATATTGATATATGTTAAGAATTATTTTTATTTATTAGGTTTTAAAGAAACTTTTGGTAATTTTATTAAATGCGGTTTATCCTTTACATTTCTTAGAAATTTATTTATTGCAATTCAGTGATTTATATTTATTTCTCCAAAAATTATTTCTGCCAGAGTCATAACTTTGTATTTACATTGTTGTAATAATATACAATATTCTGAACTTAAGGTGGGAAAATGCTTTAAAATATCTTTCTACATTCAAAGCAAACATTTAAACAAAATGTAAAAGAAAATTGAAAAGAAAAAATCTTTTATTTTTCCATCTACATATTCGATTTTATTAAGAGTTCATTAACCTTCCCTTTTTTAAATAATAGATGACAGAGTTCAAATGCCTTTCTTTATTCATGTCATTTTTGTTAGTTTTCCAATAAAGAAAGAAACCCAGATTAAAGTTTGTACCACATTAAAAATTTATTTAACAAAGTATTGACAATATTGAACAAATAAACAGCTTACGTATAAATATTTTATTGAAAAGTGAGAGAGAAAAAAACGAGATCCAAAGATTTTTTAAGCTGGCAAATGTAAACATATGACAGCTAAGTCAAGTCTAACTAAATGACTGGCAACGACTTGATTTATTGAAAAGGCTGCTTTATAAATTGTTTATTAAAAGTATAAAAGAAAAGCAACTGAACTTGTATATTTCATTGTATTAGAGAAAGTTAAATAAAATGCCACTTTGTTTTGTTTTTTTTATTCATGTAAATATTTTGTTAAGAAACTAAAAAAATGTCAAGTAAAGAAATGATGGAAAAACATGCACATTCTTTAAAAATTTATTTGCGCTGTTTATTTGTTTTAAAATCAAAAGGTTCTCGAGTTCTTTCGTTTTTTTTATGTAATATATTAAACGTAAAAAAATAAATATTTAAATAAAACTCTCAGAGTTGAGCTTGAAAGATTATATACAGCTGAAAAAAAACACTTGTTTTTGTTGACAACTTTGAAGTGCGTGTGTCACACTATGATGGTGTTTGTTGTACAGACAGTGTGAATGTTGTAAATGTTTAGCAAAAAAATAAAACAAACTACTGCAGATATTAATTTAATGTGAAAAGGAAATGTAGGTCATTTGGTGATATTATAAAAATAACTGGAGGGTTATTGTGTATTTCGATTCAAAAACAAAAGCTTTCGAAAGACAATGTAAAAAGTATACAAATTCGAATGATTTTCTTTTCGAATTGAAATGCACAATAACCCTGGGCCGGTCATAAGTTTAAGTTAATTGAACCTTTACCATTCCTTTAAAATATCTGAACAATTTTAAAATTATTAAAAATTTCCTGTATATATTTTCAAAATCTTATAAACATGCATATTTCTTAAATTCTATTTGTTACTAATTTTGTTATTTGTTTTATTTCTCTTTCCAGGTAAGTTTCATGAACATTCTCATTATACTTTAAGAAGAGGTATTTATGCAATAAACCTGAAAAGTGTAAGTAGGTAAACAAGTAAACAATCATTATAGAATTATATAAATGCTAAAATAATCAGATTAATTTTACATTTCTTTGTCAGACTGTTACATTTAAAATTTTCGTGGCAATAAGCAAGTGCTTACTGTTTGTTACCCACAAACCTTAAACACAAATGTACATAAATACGATTGTTCATTTAGCACCTATTTATAATTGTAACCACAAAATCAAATCAAATACTTTTATTCGATTATGTTCCACGTTTTTATAAAATAAGCTAGAGCATTAAAAATACTTTCACAATCACCCCTATCGTGAATAAAAATTCAACATGAAATTTGTTCCATTTTCAAATTTTTCCTATTAAAATTCAATGTTAAAAAAATGAAAGGGAACAAATTTCACGTGGAATTTTTATTCACGATAGGGGTGGGTGACTATGTATATTGTGAAATTTTTATTGCATCTAGAGTACTTTTTATTTAGTACCATTTTTATTAGTTAGTGCAATTTTTGTAAAAACCTTTGAAACATTAATTTTTATAAAGTATTAATTTCAATCAATGCCGCTTTCATTCGCTTTGCGTCATTATCAGAAAGCTTTTTGAATAATTTTATTCTATTTTCTTCGACCTTTTTGTATGATTTTTTTATTAAATAATTTTTATAAAAAACAAAAAGTGACCTCAAGCTTAAAAATTATTTAATAAAAAAATCAGAAAGCTTTTTGTTTGTAATGCTCTCAAAAGTACTTTTTTCCTTTAGTTTTTTGCAAAATATTGTCTTTTAGTGCCATTTTTTAAATTTAATAACATTCGAGTACCAATAGTACATTTAAAATTTTTTAACGAATTCACAATTTAAACATTTCTAGCTAATTTTAATTTTGAAAATTTTAAACTTTTTTGAGAAACAGCCTCAAAAAAGTCTGGTTTGAACATTTTTTGCATCTTGCTACATATGAAGATAACTCTATCAAACGTTTAATTTTTTCCATTAACAATTTTTTCTTTGCATACGTTTTTTTTTATAAAGAAACCTAATTCTTATTTAATAGACAAACAAAAATAAGCATATTGAAATAGAATATTTTTTACATTTAATATATTCTTTGTATGAAAATAAGCAAACAACAACAGAAACAGAAGAAAGAAATAATCGTCTCTTCTTACAAAACACAACAGAAAAAAGTGTCAATGAACTAAAAAGAGTTTATTTTTTATTTAAAAAAAAAAACTTTAAACCATAAACAGTTAACACCCCGGGTAACTACGAGTATTTATGCAACTCATACAAATAAAACAAACAGACGGACGAACGGACGGACAAACACCAAATGAAATTATGTATGACAAATGAAATAAAACCAACAAAACAACAAAAATTCATAATTTAAGTAAAATAATAATAAAACTAGAAAACGTAAATGGTTACAACAATAACAAAAAACTGCCTAATGGCTAAAAAAAAAACAGCTAAACAAAAAATATTTAAGTCAAGAGTCAATGTAGTTTTTATACATATTTTTAAAGACATACCTACACACATACACACATATGTACGTATCAAGCAGTAGCTTTTCAAAACTCAGCTACTCAGTTACTGAGTATGAAGAATAAAAAGCATTAGTTCTTCTAAAATTCCAACAAACACTCGCTTACTCAAAAAACGATTAATAATAATAAAATAAATAAAAAACATTTGTTTTAAGCCATAAAAATGTAGACTGGTTTTTTATAAACACAAAAACAAACGTATATCATTGTTTAAAAAAAAAACATCTACAATATAATAATAAAGACAAGAAGATGTTTAACCACTTAAAATAAAAAGCGAAGCAAGAAACAAAAACTCTAGAAAAATACAATAAACAGCACAACTCCAGATTCTAGCAAAGAAATTTTAAAAAAGCTTCAATTGTTTCCTTAACTGAACAAAATAATCCACTACATTAGCACTAAAATTTAGCGTTGCCAACAGTGGTTTCGAGAAGGAGATTTTTTTTTTTAAATTTTGTCTAGAAATTTTCTTATAAAATTGTCAATTTTATTAAAAAAATTCTTTTATTAAAATTTCTGCTGCAGAAATGTATATATCCCCTGGCCCTTGTAAATCCGCTTTTGCTCGCTATTAACTTCATTTTATTTATTGTTTATTCAATGCAACAGCAAAAGTAGGTTAAAAATATGGTAAATTTTATACTTATTATATGTAAATGACAAAAGCATATTGTAAATTTTATTACAAAAATACAAAAAAAAAAAAATATAATAATAAAATGCTCTAATCATACATTTAATGAGCTTTTAGATATAATCACACATTTTTCTAAGTACATACTCCAATTAAAGAGCGCTACTTTTTTTGCCAGGTATTATTAGTTTTGTAGGCTAAATAAGACATCTATCTGTCAGGGGTTCTTATTGAAACTGAACAATTCAATTATCTTTTACCGTTTAAGCTGTAAAGCCTTTATGCTTTATGCAAAAATTTTATATTATAAAACTATGGTCAGTTGTGCATTACATCTTCAATAGTACTATTTTTAATTTAAGTACTATTTCATAGTTTAGTACCATGTATTCGTAACTATGGTTTGGTACATTTAATTTCTCGAAATGTGTAACAAAAATTTGGTAAATAAATTATTATTCATTAATTTAAATTTAATTTAGAACAACAGAGAATATTTGTTTGTCATAGTTCCTTGAACTGTCACAAAGTGGCTTCCTTGAGTTTTAAAAATGGTTTTTAATTAAAGACTATTTCATAATTTAGTAGCATTTCATAATTGAGTGTTTTGTTTAATGCAGAACTATTCTATAATTTAGTGCCTTTTGTTTATTTAACGTCGGGATTTTTTAATATAGGGTGTTTTTCACATGTTTTTCACTTCAAGTTTGCAACACTTTTCAACTGGCGTCCATTTTGTCAGCTGTCGAGTGAGTTATGTATGTTTAGTTGGGTTTGGAATTTCAACATGAATAGACTGACGCCTGAACAACGCTTCTAAATTGTGCAAATTTATTTTAAAAATCCTGGTTCTGTTCGAAAGACGAAATCCCGATTTTCATAAGCGAACTTTGTTTAGCGATGAGGCTCACTTTTGATTATTTAATATAATACGTCAATAAACAAAACTGCCTTATTTGGAGTGACGATTATCCTGAAGTGTATATTGAAACACCGTTACGTTCACAATTTGGTTCTAAACGTAAAGATTACGTATTTATTTCATACTAAATATAACAAAATCTTGTGAAATTTTATATCGAAATTTAACTTAACAGCTGGAAATTATAAAGATTAGAATTTTGACTTGATTTTTTGTAATGTATTTTTAGTCACGGGACTACTTCAAATGTTTTCGCGTAGTTTTTTTTTAATTCGACCTCAACTCTCTTAAACACTTTTAACCTAATATATACATAAATTATTTTCCATACAAGTGTTTATGCAAAACCCATTGTTTTGGGAATTAAATTAAACTTTAAACATTAAAACAATTTGTTAAAGTGAAAGTTTTTTTGTATATAGATTTTTTTTACACAAATTTTCTCTAATTATTAATATTTATTTGTTTATATTTATTATTTTTATTTTTTTGTTTGTAATTAATTGACCAACAATAAATGCAATTGTATCATATTAAATGAAAGTATTAAATGTAATTAAATAAATAAAACATACAAACGGTAATAAAAGTGAATATTACTGTAAACAAAAAAGAAAAACTTTAACATAATTTCACTTTATTAAATTGTTTATTAATTATTGTCTTCCTTTTGATTAAGCTTTCATTTCTACACAAACAATAGTTATTTGCCATAGAAATAATAAATGAAAAGTGGGCCGTAAATAAAACATGAAATAAACAAACAAATTGTGATAATTAAATATATGTACATATCTACAATTATTAAAAAAAAAGTTACAATATAGAAAACAATTTTATTGGAAGTGGGGCAATATGTAAGAGTTCAATTGGTGGAGTAATTGTCAATTAATTATTTAAAAATACGGCAAAGTTTTGAAATGATTATTAAAAGTTCCTTCTCATCAATTAAGTTGCAGTTTTATAACTGATGAAAGCTTTATATACATACATAAATACTGGTCATTTGTATATTCAGGCCCAAAAGTACTTTTCAACAGTTAAGTCCCGTTTTATAATTTTGTACCCTTTAAAATTTTCGCTTGAAAACAACTTTTCGAAGCCCCTAGAAAACTTATCGACTCAAATCAATCTATCAGATATCATTTCGTGAATATTGCTACTGACAATGAGCAAAATCGATCCATAAATAGCTGAGAAATATAAAACATACACAACACACGAAATTCTACAAATTGGCAACATGTATTCCAAATGAAAGATATTTTCAACAAGTTGTAAAAACGGCTTGATTGCTTATCTTATCACTACTTATAATTAAGTATGAAATGAATTCATTATTCCTCACTTTTCAGTAACATGTTCAATTATTAACAAAATTATCTCAAAATATTGTAACCAGAGTGTGTAGAAGAAGAGTCTTCATGGCAAATTTAATTACATTTTTTTCCCGCTACAAAATTGTCGATCTAAGCTCTCATATATCCTGCTAACCCCTTTTTAAATACATAAATTTAGTTTGCCAAATACGATTTAATGTTTCCCTTGAACCTTTTGCCAAAAATTCCTTTGAGATGAATTGATTAAATTCAATACTTTTATTAAGATAAACAGACATTTAATGAAAAGTTTTCCTCTTATTTACAAGAGTTTTAAGGGTTGGCCACATACAAATATCAATTACATCTCTTCTAATCATGTCAGAAATAATTTTTTTAAATAGAAAACAAACTTGTTTTCAAGAACGTTCTACGCTCATCACTTTGACAACTACTTAACTAAAACAGACACACACACACACTCAAGAGACACACGCTTTAGCAACATATCCTGAAATGCAGAATTTTTACACGGTTGTCAGCATGAAATTGCCTATAAAGAGTTGGAGTTTTATGGCTTATGGCAAAATTATTTACCATTCAAACCCGACTCTGAGACTCATCAAACAGCCATTATAGCTGCACGTGCCATATTTATAGTTTTATAATGTGGAAAATTTGACCCTGTGTAAATAAAGCAACCAACCCTTTTTTCTCTTCATTTCATTACGCCTTAGTAGATTGTTGATTTTGCCTGACTACTCGACTGGCTCAACCCCTAAAATGTATCGATCAAGGAATAAGAATGGCTAAACAATCATAATTTACGCATTTACGCACATTTGCATTGTTGTTGCCACAATACATACTACACTACACAGCACACATGTTGCAAGCAAATTTTTTTTTATGCGACAGTTGAAACAACAGTGTTTTATGCAGTTTTGGTTGTTGTTCAAATCGGACCTTATCAGTAAAACATTGTTTAGTTGTGGTTGCTGTTTGTGTTTTATACAGTGTGGACCTCAATTTCGTACTTGTTTTTTTTTAGTACGAGTGGGTTTTAATGTAGAAATGTGTGGTTTGGGTTTGACGATAAAAATTCTTTGTTTTTTATTTGTTTTTTATATATAAAAGAAATTCTTCTCATACATGTCAAAAAGACTTACACAAATGTACATATGTAATACTTGATGGTGTACATTGTACAGGGAGGAGAGAGTTAGAGAGAAAAGCAAAATGAAACATCCCAGCATACCATTCTAGGAGCGCTCCGAAAAAGGAGTCAGACAAGAGTCCAACAAAAAAGCGAAAGAAAAATTTGCTTAAACAAATTAATTTTTTTCCATTTTTATATATTTTATTTAAATGAATTCCATTTTATTTTTTTTTTACTGTAAATACAATTTATTTAATTTTTTCCATTTCTAATATAGTTTATTTGTAAATGAATTCCCTTTTTGTTTAAGTAAAAACAATTAAAAAAATGTGAACTTTTAATTTTTTGTATTTTAAATTGCAATGACTCTTTTCTGACATGATGTAAGAGCTGTTTCTAAACCCGAAAACCCCTCATAAAAGACTCTTTTCTGACATTATCTAAGAGCTTTTTCTGACGGACCATTTTCGAATGTAATGACCCTCTTTTCTGAAGGTTTTCGGAGCAATAATGATTGTTTTTGGGCTCATAAAGAGCATGAACGCTCCAGAAAAGGTGTCAGAGAAGACTCTTTTCGGACTCATATGGCTTGCTGGGATACTTCATTGTTTACAACTGTAATAGTGTGTGTGTGTGTGCACTTACATTTACTATAAAAAAAAGCAAAAATATGTGTATGCTTGCGTTTATCGAACATTTTTGCGGTTGTCAATATTGTTGCCCTGTTCGTGAGTGTATTTGCGAGGGGGAGAGGCATAACTTGCCTTATCAGCAAAACATATGTGGCTTGTTTTTGTTGCTGTTTTATGTTTTACCATCATTTATTTATGTTGGTGTTTTGTTCTATAAAATTTCCCTTTTCTTTCTCTTAGTTACTGTGTCTGTTACTTTGTCCTGATATTGAATTTTTCACATATTCAGTACATATGGATATACAATGCTCATTTTATAATATTTATAATATGAATTGCTGCACTTCGTTTCCATGCTGTCGCTTATGCACTTACACGCTTACATAAATTCTGTTGACCACAATCTTTAGGGAATTGTTTTGGTTTTTAGTTTAACATTGAGCAGCAGTGGATTAGAAAAGCTTGCACAGCGAATGGACAGTGGGACTGATCGGCTTAGAAGTCGCATCAGTTTTTTTTTTTTTAACAGAGAATCTCTGTCCTTGTGCGGCATTTAGGGTCATAGGACGAATAATCATTAAAAAAAAGAGGTTGACTGGAAAGAACAGGAGGGTCACATAAATACAAAGAATCAGGAGGTGACCTCTTGTTTGAATTATTACTGATTGAGTTAGCATTTAATCAAAAAGTTAAAATAAAAAACATTGACATCTTTCTTAAGGTTTTTTTTTGTGGTAAATTATACATGTTAATAGTTTTTTCTAATCTAATATACTGTTCTAGTCCACTGTCCATTAGTCAATGTATGCTGGTGTTTGTGTTTATTCCATGGGGATCATAACTATTTATTAGAAAATTTCTTAAACAAAATGGAGGTAAAGGAAAATTCCAAATCTTTACTATAGATACACATATAGAGGGAAATATTTGAATGGCTAAAATGTTAGTGGATGCTGTTGTTTTTTTAGTATTTGATAGTGCAAAGATTTGTTGTTGGTTGCTATTTCTTTTATAGAAATAAATGTTTAAAGTACAATTTTTATAGTTGCCTAGGGAATTCCTTGTGAACCAGAGAGTGTGAGCTCCTGAGTGTCTAACAGTGAGTACGTGTTCATATCAATGTATTCAAACACTTTTAGTTTAAACTTCCGAAAAACAAAACAATCGAAAATGAATAGAAAATACATATTTTATGCATCACGTTTGTGTTTTTTGTGATCATATGTTTTTTTTTCAGTTTTAGAGTAAAACTTTTTTTTGCAAATAGCTTAACACCCAATTGCCAAACCCCTGAACTAGTCTCTTGCTTTTCTATTGTTGTTCTTGTCTAACGATGAAGTGTCAAATCATTTCATTTTGTTGGTTCAATAAATTTAAGATACATGTTGTTCTATTTCATATGCTTTCGCTTTCTTATACAGGGTTGGATTGGTTTGTTTGTGTTGTATGTATGATTTCAAATTCGTTAGACATGTGAATAAAATTGTTGAAAGTTTGTTCGTGCGTTGGGTTCTCCTTTAAAATTTTGTGTTTCTTTTTTTTGTTGCTGTTTTTCGACAAATACATATTTAGAGAAATTAATGGTTTTCACACTTGAAATTTAAAGTGTTGTCGACAATTTTTCCATTTTTTATTTATTTATATTAGACGGAGTTCTTTTTGGTGAAATAAGATAAATGATATTAGTTTTTGAATAGGTTTTTTGAAAGAAAGTAAATGTTATATGTACATGTGTGATCTCCTACACATTCAACTGAAACTACACCTTTTAATTCCTTATTTATTTAACTAGACTGTTTTAACATATTACAATATTTCCTCTAATTTATGAAATTTGAACTAGCAAAGTAACTATGTACCACCAAATCTGATATCACGCAGAATACACATTGGTGGATTTCTGGGATATATGGGGGGGGCTTTAAGGAAAGTTATTTGAATGCGTTAAAAAAAGACATAGAGAAGACATAGAGAAAACGTAAGAATAAAAATGGGGCATTTTACGTGAAAATACTAAAAGGCTTTTAACATGGTGGTTGTTTTCATGTTTGAGGGTTGGCTCTTCCACCGTCAAAGGAGAGCCACGCTATTCTGGTAGATCGACTACGGAATGTAGCAGCCATGATCTCTGATCAACAGGCTAGGAGATTGAATCTTCCACATAAGGATCTTAGCTTCAGTTGTCCTGATGAAGGAGAGGGTTTCTTGCTTGGTTTAATGGATCTGTCGCAGTCCGAGGTTAGTATTTTGGATCCGTGCAAAGAATGTTTTATTTGATAACTCTGACTAAAAAATTTCATTAAGGGTTTCTTCCTTAAATACTTTGCATTTGTTATAACTGTTAAAATAAATTGGTTGCCTTTATTTCTTATTTGTGCCCTTTAAAAAATAGTATGTACTTGAAATTCAATAAACTTATTTCCGTAACATTTCTTTATAATGTAATTGAAATCTATTACTTGTTTATCCAGACATAATATTTAATTTAATGACACACAGCCACAAAAGCAAAACAAAAGAGCGAACATCATATTTTTGAAATGGAGCAAAAAAAAATATCCATCATCATCTTAAATATCTGAATGATAAAAAATCAGGAAGACAAAAAACTGCACCCTCTGTTTAGTTACTTTGGGTATAATTTTAAAAATAACAATAGAATATTTTTGTGTTCTATATCCAACAAACAAACCTCTCCTTACATATATACATACATATACATATATATATAAATGGCTGTGGTTTTTTCCGCTGTTTTTAAAAAGTATATAAATATTGTACTCGTATCTATGTGATTTTGAAGAATTTGTTTGATGTAAAAATGTAAGGAAATTCCTTAAATACTCTACTCTCGCCTTTTTAGTATTCATGAAAAACGTTGACTGCCTTTTACTAGTTCGTTTGCCTGCTTTTTTTTGAGGATTTCAGTTTTTTCTTCCTCATTTCCTTAATGTTCTTTCTCACTTTTAAGTATTTTTTTTAGTAGTTTAGAGAGGATAACTAAAGTAGGAGGCCATAGCATATTTTATGGCGTGTGCTACTTGTTATGCAAAATATGCCGTTTTATAATTTTCAATATAATTTTTTTTGTCGGTTTTATTTCTTACTCTCCATTACATTCATTGCATATTTTTCTTTTGTAGTCGTCTGTGTTATGAAGTCCAAAAATATTTAAGGAACTTTTTTACTGCCCCTCTTTTCTTCACTGTGTTCACATTACTTAGAGATTTATTAAAAATAAGTAAAGAATGGCCAAAAGTATGCTATGGTTTATATATGTATATATATGTACTTTATTTTAAAAAAATAACAATGATTATATGGTACAAATTTATATAGACCTAAGAAACTGCCGAAAACCGTACCACCCATCCATCATCTATCTACTCATTTACACACTTTACACTACTTCACTCCCTCTTTCTCACTCCTCTTTCACTTTAACACTCTTGAAAGCTGTGAGTAAGAGTTGTTAGAAACTTTATTAACGTAATGTAACGTAATGAAAGCAAGCAAATCGCCTTAAGTTTTTCTTGTCTTCTGTTCTTTTGTATTTCTACTCCCCGAAGAAGATGATGCCGATGATGATGCTGATGATGAGGTTTGCACTGTATGCCTGTTATACTATTATTTCACATTACCCCTAGTTTTTGTCTTTGTTCTAACATGAGAAAAATTTGTTAGTACATTATGAAGGTTGAAGAATTTGTTTGGTTGTAAATTTGCCTCATGTTGCATGGAGATCTAAAGGAAGACTAATACAACCATTAGTCTTCCTTCAGATCTCCATTCTCTTGTTTTCTTTTCTTTTCGTTCTTTTTTGTTTTGTTTTTGCAGACTTAAGACCAAACAAATGTTTTATGGATGTATTTAAATTATGAATATAAATTTTGTGTTTCGTCGTTTTAGATTCGCATTATGATTTATTTGTGTGGTACTTTAAAATATAAATTTTCTAGAGAAAATTGAATTTTTGAGCTTAATTTATAAAGACTTACTTCATTTATACAAAGTGAGCTAAGTTATTTTTATAATGAACAAATTCTTTTAAAGAGAAAAAAGATAATAATATGAAATTGATTACTTAAGCTAGATTTACACGATTGAAATGTTTAATAGTTATTAAATAAATAAATTTAGAAAAAATTTTAATAGTTATTAAATAAATAAAGTTAGAAGAAATTTTGCTGTTTACACGAGTTTGAAGCATTTTGAAGCAAATTTCAATCGTGTAAATCTAGCTTTAGAATGACGAAGTTATTTTAGTTTCTTAAAAGTTTGAAGAACATTATGAAAATTATATACTAAGCGTTTGCGTTCTATATTTAATAATATACTGCCGTATTCATAAAAAATAAAGTAAGTTTGAAGTGTGCTTTTAAACGAAATTTTCATAGAATTTTTTTTTTTTAAATTACATTTGAAGTCTACTTTAATTTTTTGTGAATAAGGGCATTAAATTTTTTAATTTCATAGTTTTAATTAAAATTTTATCTACCCAGAATTTAGAATTTATTTATTTAAAATTAACATTGATAAAATGTTGCCTATACAGCGCTTATTTCCTTTACAAAACGAAAATAACAGAAACGAAATACCCAAAAACTTTTGTCAGTAACACTGACCACAAAATTGTTGTCCTTCAACAAATCAGCCCTGCGTTTCCGTTGTGTATGACATGCTTGTACTTCGTCCTTCCTAAAAGTCTAAATAAACAACACATACAAAAACATTGACAAGTACAGAGAGCAAACCAAATATATAAAAAAAAGTGAAAAAAACCAAAGTATACTTTAAAGGGAAAGTGCCAACATAACCAAAAAAAAAGAACAACAACAACAATACAACATAATACATGTCAAAGCTCTTTTGTTTGTTGATATGATTTATTAATTCGCATGCAGATTTTCCGTTCATATATTTTTTCTCACTCAGTCTCTTCCTTTTGTTGCTTTTTATCCTGCTGAGTACCACAAAACAGCAGCAAACGGAACGAATATTGTAGTACTGTTTGCCCCTTCTGATGACTAATCTGCTCCTTCTGTTTCCTTTATTACGGTTTTATAGAGACCCCTTCCAAAAGCGAATAAAAAAAGAAAACGCTTTATTTACGTTTATTTTTTTCTATGTCGTAGTGCACTGCAGTAAAAACTATAAAAATGAGGCCCATGAAGACCCCACAAACAAAACAAACAAATAAACACACATAAAAAATAAATTTTTTAGTGTGTCACACAATAAACAAAAGGCCAAACAAAAAATAGCAACAGCCATGATAATACACTCACTTGTGTATGTGTGGTATTGAGAGTAAAGTTTAACCCCTTGGAACAAGTTAAGCAACATTTGCTAAAGTAGGCATATTTTCAAAGCATGAATTCGAAGGAAGTCTGAAATCACCAACAGCTAAAACAGTTTTAGGCTAATTTTTGTTTACAATTCAATGAATCTGAAACAATGACTCTAAATTTTATATGATTTATGGGAAATTGCTTTTATGGTATTTGAGATGATTTATAATATGAATAGAATTGGCAGTATATTAAGATCTTAAGCCTCACATTCTTCTTACTGTTTGTAATTCCCAACATTTTAAATATTATTTGGAGGCTTGTCAATTTTATTCAAGAAAAATTTTAAGACCCATTGTGCAGATTTAAAATTACACAATAAAAAATGTAAATGTAAAATAAATGATCAAAATAATTGTATTTTGAAATATTTAGTCCCACTGTGTAGCTGCAAAATATTTTAAATATTTTCAAGTATCGTTTTATATGAATTACATTGATATTTAAGTTTCTTTACTATCAATTTCAAAACCCATTATGCAAATACAGAAAATTTAATGCTCTTATTTATTTTGTTAAATAAAAGTTAGTAACTAAAACTTATTTATGCAATTCTATTATACTTTTCGTCCCATTGTGCAGCTATAAATTGTAGATATGTATTTTATTTTACATATATGTAATAATAATATTTTTATCTGACTTAGAATTACAACAATTGTTGGGGTAAAAATATTTAAAAAATTATTCCTAACCCCATTGTGCAGATTTAAAAACTCTTTATTTAGATCTATATACATATGTAATATAAAAATTTTATAAATATAGCACAAATAATTGAATTTCTTGCTGTGTAATCGACTTTGTAATTGTTGATCTCACTGTGTATTTCATTAGATTTAGTTTTAATACCCACCATCAAAAAGATGGGGGGGTATATTAAGTTTGTCATTTCATTTGTAACACATCGAAATAATGGTCGGTTCTTATAAGATTCTGCCATGTCCGCCCGTCTGTTGAAGGCGCAATTGAAATTTTTACCAAACAATCTTTGATCCACCGAAATGTTTGTGTTGAAGAGTGCAAAACCCGTCTGGTAGCATCTGAGTTACCAAAGTTTCAGACACCCGCGATATTTTTTGCTATTTTCAAAACGATATTTTGTTTGCATCGGTTCATACTTTGCTATAGCCTCATATATGTATGTATAGTCCATTTCCGAAAATCACTTAAATGCGCATTAATCTCTCATCAATATCAAGTAGGAATTCAACACAAATAGTCCAAACATATATAAAGTCGTTTCTTTTAAATTTGTTGGTTCATATTTGGCCGTAGTCCCCATATAAAAGACTACTTCTGGAAATCACCTAAATGCGCATAAATACCTTATAAGCATCAGCAGCAATTTTAAATTCGACATAAATAGTCCTATAGTTTTATACAAATATAGAAATATTCATACCCAATTCTTTGACGATCGGTCCGTATTTGAATGTAGCCCCATAAAAAGTCCACTTCGGAAAGCCACATAAATGCGCATAAATGTCTAAAAAACCGCTATCAAGTTGAAATTTAATACAAATAACTCACACATACATATGTATAAATCGTCGTACAGAATTTCATGAATAATAGCTCCCTTATAAGGACAACTCCCGAAAACTCATTAACCTACATAAACATCCATATCGAACCGAAATTATACACAGAATAGTCATGAGTATGTAAAATTATACTACTGGCTTTTGTGAAAGTTGGCCCATAATTGGCCATAGATCCCATACAAGCTCTACTTTAGAGAATAACCACAGTATACAGACGTTTCAAAATGCCAAAATCAGTTTTCTACTGATTTTTTGGTACCTAATTTATTGTATATTAAAGTAAATCACAAAACGCAGTTCTGAAAGAAAAAGACAAATATAAATTGATTATAACTGGAATAATAAATTGGGTTAAAATTCCTGTAAATATCGTTATTGCGTTGAGATTCAACCAAAATAAATCTAAAATAAATAGAATTTACGGTACAATATTTTATGAAGTTCGCCTCATAATACGAGTATGATGTGTCTTGGTAGTGCGTATTTAAGATTCGGTACAGCCGAATATAAACTCTTACTTGTTTTATATATTGCTAAAATTAAATTTCTGTGTCAATTCTTTAACTATAAATGTCTAAATGTTTGCCTTTAAAATGCTGTTCATTGTACAATTTTAAATATTCATCCCTTTAGTGATTATTTTATTTGGAATATTTTTTGGACTATTTTCATTAAATAGAACCTACAACTACAATGTACAGCCAGCCATCTGATGAAAAGCCAACAAGCAGCATTCCAATACTCAAAAAAAAAAAAAAAAAACAACAAAAATTGAAATAAAATACTTAAAATATTCATAGGAAAATACATTTCCCACGAAAACGTATGAATGTTTTTGAAGTTGGTCACTGCGAATATTTGTTGTTTGTTGATGTGTAGCAATTGCTGAAATGTATGTATGTATGTATGTATGTATGTATGTATATATATATATGATATTGTTGTTGCTGTTGTTGAGTGGAAATTCTCATATTCTCCAATTCAAACAACAGCCAACAAACAAACTCACTCGCAAACAATTGCTCTTACAATTCATGTCATTTACAGTAAACAAATATTGAAGAACGTTGAAGGAAAGGGTCCATCCCGTAGTGTAGTGTATTTTGTAAAGTCGTCACCATTGTAGTCTTACTTACAATCAAACACATACTTGTGTGTGCCACACTTGAAAATATCATTTGCAGTGCGTGCTTGAAAATTTGTTAAAGGGTTTAAAAACCATTCGTTATACAATTTTCCTCTTTTGCGTTTTTTTTTTTCGTTAAACTATCTTGTGCTGGGTTTTATATTACAAATTTGATGATGTTTGTCAATGTGTGTGTAAATTTAAATGTTTATTTGTGTGTTATATTTCCCGTAGCCGCCTTGTCCCTTTTTCGCCATTCCCTTTGCGAAAAGTATAAAAATGTAAGTGCAAATACATAAAATAAACCAATATGCATGAATGTGAAATCAAATGCTTGTTTCCGCTTCCGCTGTGGTGGTGGTAATCTTTTGGTTTTTACGCTTCTTTAATCCATATGCATACATACATAGCTATGTAGGTATATGTATGTAAGCGTGTGTATTTCTGAGCAAGTACGAGTATATCACACAAAAGATATTTATTTCTGAAAAAGTAACAAAAATATGTTGAACATTTGCAAAATTTGGAAATCGATCTCCAAGTGAAGACAGTTATAAGAAAAACGTATAAATATTTAAATGCACACACATATGCTGTCGTCGTTTTCTTTACCTTTTCTGAATTTCAACATATACTTGATTTCTGGCAACTTTTGGCCAAGCACCACGAAAAAGGACTATCAGCCCAATCATGAATTCCGCGGGAGGTTTTTTCCCCTTTTCTCATTTTTCCAATTCAAATTCAATGTTAAAAAAATAATAAGGGAAAAAACTTCCGCGGATGTTTTTATTCATGTTTGGGCTGTATATTGATTTAAATTAGTTTTCGAATTAAAATTTTGCCTTAAAATATGCAATATTATTTATTATTTTCCTCAAAAAATTTTAAACGCTTTTTTCAAACGGTATATCAGCAATAAAGCTTTTAACTTTTTCCATATAAAGCTGTACTCAAAAAAGACTCCTTTCACTAAATTAAACAAAACTTTTTATTCTAAAAAGCTTCATTTTGCCAAAAACGTTTTTTTTATTATAAAAAAATAATTTTAAAACATTTTTGTGAAAATAGTTGTTTATGTAAAAAATAACACATAAAGCTTGTTATATTTTAAATTAGAACTTTTTACACAAACAAAAAGCTTTATTCACAAAAAAAAAACGTTTATTTTTACAAAAAAGTTTATATTTTACATAAACATTTAAAATAAAATAATTTTATTTTAAATATTAAACAAAAACAAGCTTTTTTAATGCGCTTTTTACAAAACGAAGCTTTAAAAAAAAAGATTTTTGCAAAAAGAAGCACATCCAAATAAAGCTTTTTCACTCTTTTGCTCTTTCTGTTATTAATGATGTAGGGTGTAGACAACTTTTCATGAACTTTAATTTCATCAAGTGTGTAAATGTTCAGCTTTTTCCCCATTTCTTCGTCTCCATGGATGTACATATGTACATACCATGGGTTTATTATGCATGTCCTACACTGGCCACTGGTACTTTAGATGTGTATTTTCTTTTTTGGAAAGGGAATACATACTTTAATGGTCAAGCGGATGTTTAATTCAATTTGTTGATTTATTTATTTTTTCCCCACATCAACATCTATCAAGTCATTCGCGTTGCTTGTCTTTTCTTGGAGTACAATTACGATTGAATAAGTTTTAACTTCATTTTTTAAAAGCTCTTTGAATCGTGTTAATTTTGGTGGCACTTTAATCATTTAGGAACTGAAAAGTCCAGAGATTTTGATGGCTTTTATAAAAATCGGTACTGCTGACAACACAATTCTATACAGAGAAAACAGTTTTGTTTCGCCAAACATATTTGTTGGCCATCGAATCATTCTGTATTTATAAACGAATTTTTTTGTTTTAATTACAGAATTTAAATTGCGTTAACCATATTTTGTGTTTCTAAACTAAATATTACATTCCACCACAGATTCGCTTGCTACACCAAAATTTTTTTTCCTTGTGTAGTCCAAAACAGATTTGGTTCTACGCTTGATTAAAGTAATTTTTGTTAATGGCCAAACTTGAGTTGGAATTTTTGGTGTGGTCAAGCAAATAATGTTAAATAAACTACTACAGGACATGACTCTGTCATATAATGAATTTACAAGTGTGTGCATGAGATCATAAAATAATGTGAGTGGGTTGGGGTATTTCCGGTTCCTACATACAAAAGTGCCCTTGAGGGCTTTTGTTTTCCTTTTTTCTTTTTGCTCTACAGAGAGTAGTTCAGTAAAAATTTCATATTTCATGGACTGACTATATTTATTTATACACAGGCTCTCACATACGAGTGCATAGTCACACATATTTAAGCATCTAGGGATTTCAATTGACTTGGTTTTATTATTGTTTTTGTATTTCATTTTTTTTATATAAATTCAGATAAACACTGCTGAAAAATCATGCATTTGGTTTGGTATGTTCATGTTTAAAACCACTCAACATTTGGTTATGAATTTTCAGAAAATTCATATGTGAAAGGATAGACACACATAGTGATAGAGAGAGAGAGAGAGAGGGAGAGAGGGAGAAAGAGGAAATAAAATGAATGTGTGATGAGTTGAAAAAAAGAGGGGGGGGAAATCAGCATCAGTAGCTGTGGCATCACCAGCATCCTTCTTTCTCATAGTCGTGATTCATCATCATGCCAGCCATGTATTCATTCATCCATCCATCATGCATTTATTATTATTTGTGCAACTGTGTTTTTGTTGCAGTATGTTGCTGTTATGAGGCTTATGATATTTTAATTGTGTTTATTTAACGCTCCATACCCACGCGCTTGTTTTTCTCTGTTCCAAAGTTTTTATACAAAAATTCGCCATTGAAAGAGAGAAAAAATTTCGTGTACAACAGCGAGTTATTTTTGCCAAATTGTTGTGTACATATATGTTATACTCGTACATGTACTTCTGGTATGTTTTTATTGTTTTTCTAGCGAAATTGTAAATTAATTTGAGATTTTATTTGCTAAAATTGTTTAAATATACATTACCTCCTATAAATATTGTTTTTTCATTTAACCTGTTCAACATGTTAAAGGCCAAAGCCAGCCACCACAGTCCCAACCACCACCAGTCACTTTTAATTTAGCAATTAAGTTTATTTATTTGTAATTATTTTTCGCTTTGCCAGGAGGATGGTAGTAAAAGTTATCGACAAATGTCAACTGTTGTGAAATGGCCTAAAAAATAGAATGCTCTTTTTATCCATTACATATTAAGAATATTCGAATGTGTAATGAAGTACTTTTTCTCAATACTTTCTGTATGATCCTCGTTTTTAATTTATTTCTAACTTTTCAACCACACACTACTGTGTATGCTAAAGTTTAATTCAAATAAATTATTTATTTTAGTGGCGTGAAACTATTTTCGAACAATGGATAAAAAACAAAGTTCGAAAGTTTGCCGTTATTGGAAAACAAAAAGTATTTTTTCGTTCATAGACTAATTGATATGAAAGTGGGAATCTAATTGTACACAGTGATTAGGTATGGTGTTTGTTTGGTTTAACAAAAAAGCTAACGGAATTTCTACAAAAGAAACTTATTTTTATAAAGGCGAATTATTTATTTATTTTTATTTATTCCAGTTCGGGCAATAATTAATGGATTTCTCTTTATTTGATCTCTCGTATATTAACCATTTAACTCATAGTATATTACTTTCTCTTGTCTATTATAATCTCGTCATTTGTGCTATGATCAATTAAAATTTCATTTGACTCTCTTATATTGGACTTTTTGGACGAATACCTACGTTTAATATACTTTGTTTTCAACTCTGATCTTTTCTAATATTCATCCAATAACAATGGTTATAGTTTATTTATTGCGAATCAAATGTCTAATCACAAGACTAACCCCCTGGCCCACGATGTCGAACGATAACGTTCGCTTAGATAAGACTTAAGACACAAACTTGATTGTGGAATAAACAAACTTAATTCAGTAAAAAAAAAAAAAAAAAAATAGATACGATAAAAAGTTTGTGTCTTAAGTCTTATCTAAGCGAACGTTATCGTTCGACATCGTGGGCCAGGGGGTAAAATTCGATTATCTTAATCGTAATTATTCAGTGTGATCAGTTCAAACTATTGCTAGTATTAAAAAAATCTTTAAAGGTAATTTGATCTTAGCAAGAAAACTAATATAGTAATTTTCGAAATGGCTTGACAACAATTTCCTAGTTCTTTTTAATACATTTAATATAAACTCGTGTATTAAACTTTCGTAAATTAAATTACCGCCTAATACATGCGTGTCAATTAATCTTTCGTCTGTTAAATGCTGGCTTATTTTATCTGGTAAAACTGGCTCTTAAATAATCATATAGACACCGCAATGCATAGTAGGTGATTTACAAATTGAAATAATAATTATTAAAACAAACGGTGTCATTATCATTAAACCAGTATCTACGCCATTAAACATGCTACTTATAACTGTAAAAGCAACTTGCTAAAGGTATGGGTATGGTCACACTAGGCAAATATTTACTAAAAACAAAAAAACGTAACCATTTGTTTTTGCGCAAATTTGTTTGACGTTGTTTACTCTTACAAGAGTTTTGCAAGTTCAAACAACATCAAATAAAAGAAAACTAAATATTTGTTCTGTCTTGTCCTAAATAAATTAAATTTTTTTTAATATTTATTTATTGGTTACGTCTTTTTCGGCAAATATTTGTCAAGCCAATTATTTATTTTCGTATATTTTTTTCTGTATAAAATTTTCCAGCTTTATTATAAAAAAAAACTGTAAATTTATTTCTAATACAATTGTTCTCTTTCTTGTCTTTACAGGTAGGTGACAATGTATGTACCTAATGTGCAATTTTCGGTTTTTTTGTTATAATTTTCTATATGGGGTGATGTATGCAAAACAATGTCTTTAATTAATTGTCTTTTTTTATAATATAGATGTATAGGACTTTAAGTTGATAACAATTTTTTAACTGGAGGCCATTTTGTCATCTGTCGAGTGAGTTATGTTTAGTTGGGTTTGGCATTTCAACATGAATAGACTGACACCTGGGGCCAAATTACCGCATTCGATATCGAGTAAAATTGATCGTAATTTTCTTATTTGAGATTATGGCATTAGATATCGAGCAAGAAATTTAGTACATTTTATCATAATTTCGATACCGAAATAATTTTTCGATACGATAGCTCATTCGATGCGGTAATTTGGTCCCTGAACAACGTTTCGAAATTGTGGAAATTTATTTTGAAAATCATGGTTCTGTGTTTTTTTAGATTTTTATTACTTTGAAATGAAGTAACACAAAAATGATTTTTTTTACTTGAATTTCATGTAATTTCGAAAGATAATCTTCTGGCATTATAATTTAAATATGACTTCTGGCATATGACTGGCTCGCACGTAGTCTAATCTGGAGGTCCAATTGTCGATGACTTTTTCCAACATTTAAGTTGCCAACTTAAAGTTCTATACATCTAAAATAAACACCCTATATTTTATTTTAATAAATTTATCTGTTAATGACTTATTCTTCTTAGAACGTATGCATTTGTTTAGACATTAATAAATTTGGCCATTAACATATTATAAAGTTTTTTTGTTTTAAAAAAAGGAATTTAATTAATGCTGTTCTTAAAAGTAGGTAGGAAGAGTTAACAACAACAACAACAACAACAAAAAAAGGAATGCAAATACATAAAAAAGTTTAAATTGAAGTGAATACAAAGTTGTGCCATTAAATCTAATTAAATAATAACATTTCTAAGAACTTGTTTAATTTATTTATGACATTATTAAGGTTTTCTCGCTTTTATTTTATTCAAATAAAAGTAATTTTTTACTTTGTTTCAATGTTTTATTCAGTTAAAAATGTTTACATGATTCATTAATATATTTGTTTAAATCTAAAATGATGCGAAATCTCTCAAAAAACAATAAATACAAAAGTCTATTAACACACTACACCGCCATAGTATTGGATAATGATGGGTTATATTGGATTTGTGCTGATGTTTGTAACTAGTCTATTTTAAGTATACCGATTTAACGGCTCAACAACGATTGGGTAAAATCGGTCCATTCCTCATACAAATGTTCTCCCGAAATTGAACTTTATCGTCATCAATGTTTGACTTATACACATATGCAAACAAATTTCGCCACAAATATGTTATATATAAAATCTAATTACATTTACAAATTTTGCAGATCGGTCCATAATTGACCATAGCTCCCATATGCCCCACTTCCGAAAATCACTTTAACCACCATAAATCTCTTAAAAATTGAATAAATACAAATGTCTTTTAACATAATTTTATAACGATCGGTCCATAACCATTTTCTGAAAATCACTTTAACATGCATAACTCCCTTATAGGTATTCAAGCGAGATAAACTTCAGTGCAAATAATTTGTATACGCACAAAAGTCTTGCTACTAAATTTTATGAAGATCGGTCCGTAATAGATATCTGAAAAACTGTTTTTGCTCATATACTTACTGTAGGGTATTATATAGTCGGGCTTAGGTGACTATACTTTCTTACTTGTTTTTTATTTGCATCTAACTGATTCATTATCACGCCAAACTATCACATGTCTAAAGGTGGCACAGCAGTATCCAAGTAAATATATCAGCATGGAGGCAACATCATCACTCTTTTTTAAAAGTTAAATTTCAAACAATTTCGTTGTTTTTCTTGGCTCAAAGCCAACTAAAAATTATGATGATAAAGATTTTTGGAGACTAAACTGTCGACAAATCAACGAAGAATATTTTTCGAAGTTAAAAATAAAAGAAATAGCACGATTAACTGAACAAATAAAAAAACTACTGAAACGAAATGACAAACAAAAAATTATTAATGTACATATTTATAAATTCTATTTTTTAAAAGAAAAAAAAAGAAGAAACAGCGAACTCAGGTAATCATCACCTACTAGTAGTAGAAATATACAAATGGAAATTTGTCAGTGGTAGCGGTAATAGGAAGGAGCTAAGAGCAGAGACGCCTATTCGACTCTTTTTTTATTTTTAGTTGGCCTGTAAAGCTTTTGTTTATTATACTTACGCTTGTAAAACCCTGTTAAGGTAGGAAAATAACGTAACCACTAAATAAAATATATTTGAACAGGACACGACACAGCAAATGTTTAGTTCTATCTTATTCGATGCTGTGTGATCTTGCAAAACTCTTGTAAGAGTAAACAACGTCAAACAAATTCGTGCTAAAACAAGTGGTTACGCTTTTTTTGAGTAAATATTTGCCATGTGTGACCATACCTTTAGACTCTTGTCAATTAGACCCTGGTCTATTAGACTCTCTTCTACTACATTCTGTTGTTCTATTAGAATATTGTTTATCTAATAATTATTAGACTCTCGTCTCATCTCCTACAATTCTGCTGATTTCTTGTTTTGCAGTCAAACTAGATTTAGTTTTTGTTTCTTTTTCAGTAGAAATTAAATTTATTAATGAAATTCTGAACTAAAAATTCTCATCGTCAGCATGTGTTTCTATTATGATGTTGTATCAAATATTGAATATTAATTGAAACAACTTAATATTAAAATATTGAAAACTGCTTTCATTAAACAAATAAGAAAAGACAAGTTAATAGATTTAACCTTGGCTAATGAAATGTTGGTAACAAAACCACAATGGAAGAAAAAATAAAAAAAAACTAAAACATATAAAACATGTTTTAAAGCCTAAATTTATTTCTTAACAAATTAGCATTTACTATACATATAAATAAAATAAAGTGAATGACAAACGTATGTATTTATTTAATCCAACAAATCTGTCTTTAAAATTCATCATGCTTTACCATAGACACATTTGTGTTAACACGACTTTTAGCTAAGATGATGATTTAATAAAAACTTGTGATGATGATAGTTATTTTACATTATTATTTTTGCTGTTTTTCGGTACATTTTGGACATTTTAAGTAAAAAAGTAAAAAAAAAACCTGTCTCATAAAAATTTATTATGACCAAACTCCAAAATCTGCACATGAAAAAAGCATTTCATTTCAGATGAATTTGTTAGATATTTTAATATAAATATTTAATTTTTGTTTTTCCCAAGTATGTAAATAATAATTCATCATGTACCTTTTTATAGGAACCATTACTCGTACACACATGTTTATCACAAGAACATCTGCTTCGTTTAAGACAAGAACATAGAAACAAAAAACAAAATAAATAAACTTAAAGATGAGAAAGATGAAAATAATAAAATTCAAATGACATAATAGATCTTGTACTGTCTGTCATTCGACAAAATAACAATAATTTTTCTTCAATGCAAACCTCACATACATACATATGTATGTACGAACATGGTTCTTAGCTGATGCTCTATGGTCAGTATTTAAATAGGATTTGTGATGGAACAATAAATCTTGTTGTGTGTGAAAATCAATTCGAATTTAACTAGCACAGACAAAAACTACATTTCTGAACATTAATTATCAGCCATGTCACAGAATTTAATTCCGTTCGGAAGTGGATTAATTCCGTTTTTTGCTTCTATAGAAAAAGCAAAACGAAAAATTTTTTCGGAATGAAACCATTTTTAATTTGCAAACTGGAATTGTAAATTTAAGCATTTCTGGGTTTCATTCCCAAAAAATTCTTCGTTTTACTGTTCTATAAAAGAAAAAAATCGAATTAATTCCACTTCCGAACGGAATTAAATTCTGTGACATGGCTGTATGTTACATTCAACAGACCTATGTTAAACACGTAAGAGTCATATTTACTTGTATTTTGAAAAAAGTAGCTTTAATGATGAAATTCTCTGGAAAGTTTTGAACAAATATCGAGTTGCACATGTATCCCACTATATAGAAAGGGTAGTCCAAAGGTCCTATATGAGACTACATTAGAAAATAACTACATATTTAACAAAATTCGCTTTTTTTTAATTGACTCAGTCCAATTTCCGTAATTATAACAAAAATCTATTTTCTTTTTAACAATCGAATTTACATATGTATTTCAAATCGAAGCAAATTTAATAGATTTACAATGTTCACAATGTCTTGTTGAGCTGAAACATGTGATTTCAATTTGCCCAGATAAAATAGGTTTTCAAGTTTTTATTCCATCTTAAGGAGGGCATTTCCAATTCTTCTATTACATTCTACATTTTGATGCTACGACAGTTTTAATATTTTGGAACATTTTTTTGACAGCTATTTATAGAGTCTTTCTTTCTTCATAGGCATGTGCCTATAGATCATATTTTTCATTACTCATTAATTTCTTTCTTTCTGGGTTTCATGTTTTCTATTCAATTTGTGATTTTTTGACGTTAAACATTTGTTTCAAATGATTTTTAAATTTAATGGGCCAAAATTAATTATATTGAGGAGCGTTGCTGTTTTGTGTGCAAGTATTTTTTTAATATTCTACATTTTTCTTCTTGCCTATAGATTTTCCATAAACAAATTCTTTTTTAATTTAATTTTTAAGTAACATAAATTGTTTGAGATGTTTATAATTGAAATAAACAATCTGTATTTCAGGGTTTTTCAAAAAAATTATTCTGAATTATAATACAAACATAGAGATAAATTAACTAAATAAATAAATTTAATTTAATGTGGGAATAACCAATAAGTTAATTTGAAAAATCTTTAAATCACAATTTATGTGGCCATAAAACAGCGGATTGCAAGCGGCAGGTAATTTAATAAGTGTAAGCAAATTGTCCGTAAAAATGTGTAATTTTAGTGGTAATTGTGTTAAGGAAAACAATCGATTCAAGAAAAATTAATTTAACATATTCAGGGACTTTATATCAGCCAAGAGTTTTTTTTCTATTAGAATCTGGTCCATTATTAATGCTCACTAGATTGTGGTGTATTGGAGTCTGATATTTCAGACTACGATCTATTGGACTCTGTTTTATTATAATAGATATATTTACATTATATTTTCTGTCTGATCGATTAAACTCTCATCTATTAGACTTTGGATTTGGATATTTTTTGATGACATTTTATAAAATTCCTGAAGTTTGTACTTTTTGGTACGTGTTTTATTACAATAGATATATTTACATTATATTTTCTGTCTGATCGATTAAACTCTCATCTATTAGACTTTGGATTTGGATATTTTTTGATGACATTTTATAAAATTCCTGAAGTTTGTACTTTTTGGTACGTGTTTCTTTTCTCTAGTGTCTGCAAATAATTGAATTTTGTTCTCATGTCACTTTTTTTAATTTTTTTTATTTGTAAATAGTTATAAAACGTCGTTGCCTACTTAAAGGAGTTTTGATTTGATCATTAAATTATACAGGCATGTGATGGAAATCGAAATCAAAACGAATCAGTTTTGAAAATATGTTTTAATGCATTTATAATCTAATTTTTAAAATTTTTAAGATTCTCTTTAGTAGCCCAATATCTTTATATTTTATGTGATAAAAGTTTTTCAATACAGAAATATTACGAAAAAATTGAATTCTAAAACTCTGTCGTTTTCGTTTTCGATTTTCATCACATGCCTGATAATTCATTTTATTGCCACCTTTTTCTATGTTTTCAATTATATTTTCAGTTAAAAATGTCTAAATAAAAAAAAGGTTAAAAACTTATTTTAAGTAAAATTATAAATACAGATTTCTCTGTAAAAGTATTTGTTCAAAACACCTAAATGTATGCTTTGCATATTCAAAGTTATATACACATACATACATACTTTCTAGTAGATGTTTTGATTATAATCTCAAAGTCGGTAAAAGAAATATTGTGTTTATACAATTTAAAATTCCTACTTAAGTTCATGAATTCTGTTTGTTGTGAAATTCGCCTGAAACAAGCAAACCAAAACACGTATTTAAGCAAAAAAATGTGCAAATATAATTTGCCAAGAGTTTATTTCTTTCGCATTTCATGTCACCAAAAAATATACATATGTACATACATACATGCATACATACTATGTTTAGAAAGAAGTAGGTAAGAAAAAAACATCAAAAATGCTACTTTTATGTAGATTTTACTTGAGACCCTGAGAAGTGCGAAATAAGCGAACAAAAAAGAAAAACAAAATTAAGGTCAAACTCGGCAAAAATCAACAAAAGAAACGAAAACTAAATTTAATAGCATTGTAAACAACCAAGCAGCCCATTTTTGAAAGCCACAACAAAATTTTTTTATCATTTAGCATTTATATTTTAAAGAAAGAAAGAAAGTAATGCAATGAATGTTACAAACCCAAGTTGAATTTGAAAAATGTATGTATAGGTAGAAACAAAAACAAAATTAAAGATCAAGAATTATAAAGTGCAAATAACGGCACTACGAGATTCTTACTTGGGAGAAAAATATGACCTGCAACAGCATTAAAAAAATATTAGGCAACAAACTGCACATGAAAGTCAGTGAGTGTCAGATATGTAAAATAATCAAATCTGTGCTATTTTTTTATGAAATTCTTTTGCGATCCTAAAAAGTATATGTACATACATATATACATATATCTGGACCGCTATAGATAGAGCACTCGATTTCTGTTCGTATCCGTACCTACATATATCAGATTCTGTCATGAGATATAAGTAAAAACCTACAATTGTCCTGATTTTCTCATACAATGTGTTAAATGTCAGAAATTTTCAAGCTCGATTTCTCAAATATAAATGCACTCTTTCTAAGCACTGCTTGTGTGCCCTCTACTTGAAATTTTTCCCATCAATTTTTCACTTTAAGCCAATAAGATTATAACTTTGGTAGCATTAAACCGTTAAGAAAACAACAACAACAAAATAAAAAAAAATACAAACTTGCAATATAAACTGGTTGGTTAAGTTTTTTTTTTTCACATATGTATATATTTTTTTGTTTCAACTAAGAACGGGTGAAATTGCATTTTTTTATTTTAGCTAAAGAACAAGAAAGTGGCAGCAGCAGCACCAGGAAAAAGAGAAACTAAATTACAACCAGAATATTTACACAAAGAAAGCAATGAAGAATAAAAGCAGAAAAAATATACATAATTAAAAATGTGTTTAAAACCAGGCCCAAAGAACTTTTAAGCACGAAGTACAAAACTTGTCTTCGTGTAAAAAAAAGAAGTATAAAGTGTGAAGGAATCGTTTGGTTTACGTTTCTTGCTTATAATTTAAAGTGACACGACACAATACCTTCAAGAGCTAGAAATAGTGAGAAGAAAGAAAAGAAACGCACAGTGACGATTTTCTGTCATTCGTTTGTTATTAATGTTTTTGTCACCAAATTCTCTTTTTTTTGAGACAACAATTATTTTTTTCATTTTATATCATAAATATTAAGAACATGACATATTAAAAAAAAAGAAACTCAATAATAGAATTTTTTTTCTTAATTATTGACAATTGTTAAGTTTAAGTATAATATGTAATTCTAAAAATATTGAGTCAGGATAGTAGAAATTACTTTTTTATCTGCAAACATAAAAAGCAATTTTAAATGCTGAATTCCATGAACTAAAATTTTTAGAGGAAAGAATTTCTGAATTTCAACGGGGAAATTCTGCAAAAACTTCTCCTATTTTAACAAAACATAGAAAAAATATTCAGCCAAATACATAAATTTAAATAACAAAAATACAAAATTCTTTGAAAATAAGTACCTGTTGTATATGATGGATAAATTGGATTCTATACTCAAAATGTTATTTAAAACATAATAAACTAAATTGTTCTGACATTGTAATTTAACCTGAATTAATAAAATATGTTAAATTCAGATATTAATTTATAAAATATTGCAAGTCTTGTTTCACACTCTTCAGTTTTAGCTGACCAGTTTTTGTTCAATTCTCTTTTGAACTTGCCATTGCATTTACACACGTCAATTCAATTTTCGTACTTTTTAATGGAAGTCATCATGCATGAAAAAAAAAACAAAAGCAAATAAGAAAATTGTCTAGTACCGTCAATTTTGTTCCCCTTTTGTTTTATTCCTTCTCATGCAAACCTGCCTTGACAAGTCTGAATTGAAATATGTATGTGGAAGCGGACTAAGATATAAAAATATTACACAAGTTGTGTTTAACATTATATATTTTGAGGTTTCTTATTTAAACAGTTAAAATTTCTGTATTTTTATATGTATTGTAGAAGAGAATATATAAACTGGAATTTTTATGATTTCGTTTAAATAAAAATTTCAAATTACTATAAGTGACTTTTTATTATTCCGATTTTTAAAGTTCCAAATGAGGATTTTTTCTTTTTTATCGGGATTTTGAGGTTTTTTTCCGAAATTCGTCTGGCAGCCCTGCGCACAGTGGAGTATGAGTTTCATAATTTTTTAAAAATGTTTTGTATAAAATTAATGAAATATTGAAACCACTTTGAGGTTTAACCATAAAATGAGAAATTGACACAAGTTCCTAAAGTTTTTTTGAAAATGATGTTGCATATCCATTCTCCACCTCCAGGCTTGTCTTCTTTTATTTTATTTTTTTTTGTTTGTTTAATTCTTCATCCATCTCCATGTTTAATTTTCCAACAAACATTGCAAAATTTTCTTGTTTATTTCCGAAATCACTGACACACTTTTACTAGATTTGTATTTGAAAATTGTTCTTAAAAATAAAAACAAATTACTACGCATTTTATATGTATGTAGGTAATAAAATGTGAATGAGTGTGTATTGTATTTATCAGAATTCTTTACGTCAACCTCGTAACTCTATACCACTGTGCGTGTCAGGCATGTTAAGTTGTATAAGAACAAAAATAAAAAAGCATTTCTGAATCAAAATACATAATTCAACAAGCTACAATAATAAAACCTTTTCGTTTTTTGTTTTTATTCTTATAGCTGTTGTTGTTACTGTTGTTATAACATACTTTTACCGTTATGTTGACCGACTATTTAACGGTTATTGTTATAAAAAAAAGTGTTGTTGTTGTTTTTGTGACGCCTCTTGTTTAATTCTTCTCTTGGTCTTTTGCTCTGTTACTCTTCATTAAAAAAACACAAAAGCAATTGCTCTTGTAGTTATAAACAGCGTTGCCATTTGCCAAGTTTTACCTTTTTTTGCAAGTTTTTTGAGATGCAAAAAAGTTTTTAAGTTTTATTCTAAAAAAAAAAAGTTTTTTGAAAATTTATAGTTTTTGATAATTTTTAGTAGGCTTGAGTTCATTAAATTTAATTTTCATTAAATTATTATTTAAGCCTAACTAAAAATGATCAAAAATTGACAGTTAACAGTTCAACTAAAAAAACAATAATTGTAATTTATAATTTATTTATAAGTTTAATTTAGTTTATAAAACAAGTTATTTTCACAATTAACAAAACAATGGTTTTCTACTATGCTGCACTGCGTTAGTAATTTAATGGATTTTTTAATCCATTTTTACTGCAACAATGTTTAATTTAGTCTACGTCTTAAGTACAGTAAATGCCATATAAATATTTATAAAATGTTAACAGTTTACAACACAAATAAACTCTTTATTTTGTACATACGAGTACGTACATATGTACTTAAGGAGTACTCAAGTAAATATGTAAAAATAAAAGTTGTTTTGTTTTCAATAAAATTGGGTTTTGATATTTTACTTTTTAAAAAAGTTTTTTTTTCTAAAAAAAAGTTTTTTTTTTAGAAATAAAAAGTTTTCTTAAAAAAATATATGGCAACGCTGGTTATAAACAAACGAGTTGTTGCCTTTGTTGTAATTTAAATCTCATTAAAATATAGAACTGTTTTTGTTCTAAATATAAAAAGAAAGAAATGATTCAATTGCTTGACTTTTTAAAGAGTTTGAGTTGGACTACCAGGTAGTTGTCATTAATAAGTTTGTTTTATAGCTTTAAATGCAGATTTGTTGTACGTGTATGGAATTAATTTCGTTTTGTTCCTACAACCCACTCATGTTTGTTGTAACACACATTTTTTGTTGGCCTTATACATATGTACATATTTAGCGTACATACATATATAGGAATACATACATACATACTTACATTGGTATGTCTGAAAAAACAAATGCAAAAAAAAACATTATTTTTAACCTGTCCAAATATTTATTTATCTTTATTTAGAAACAGCGTTGTTAACTTTGAAATTTCAAAACGCACCAAAATGGAGAAAAAAAACGCTCCATTTAAAAGAAAATCTTTTTTGTTTAAAATGTTTATTTTTAATTTCATATATTCTATATACATAAAACTTTTTATCAACGATTTATAGTAAATGTAATAATAAGTAAAAGCCTTTATTTAAATAAACGAGCTAATAAAGATAAAATAAGCATTTAACCACTCAAAATTTAAATCACAACTTGCTTTTCGGAACTGATAAAAAAGTGCTAATTTCAGTACATATTTGGTATTTTTTATTATTTTTTTTTGCTATTTTATTAACATACTTCTATTTGAATTTTTCTAATAAAATTTGTAACCCTAGTTGTTCTTCTACAGTGCAGTCGACCAAACCATCAGGTTATACAAGAATTTTTATTTCCATGTTTAAAATGTTCATTTTATTTTTGCAAACAAAGTTGTTGACCCTATTCACCTGTAGCAATAACCTACATGTGACGAATTTAATATCAAGAGTATGTATTCATTTATCATACATTCGTATTTTAAATACATTTAATGGGATCCTTGTTCATCGAATAGATTTCTTGATAATGTATAGTTAAAAAACTGGAATTTTAAATTATAAATAAATAAACACAAAGATTTCATCACAATTTCGAAAAAAAAAAATAAAAAACGTACCGAAGTTAAAAACCACGCACAGGAATTTTTCCGACAAAAAATTTAAAAAAGCACCAAAAATGGTGCGAAACACATCAAGTTGACAACACTGATAGAAACCTCCGTAATGCCGGTGTGTGTTTGAATAGTTTGCAATTATTTGCTGCTTTTCTCGCACAAAATTGTTGACAAACAACCATTTTTAATGGAAATTTATTTACATTTCTCCTTTTTACATTTATTTGATTTTTTACTTTGCTGTGTAACACCATTTGTAGTGACATTTTGTGCACACTATTTGCTGTGAGATTTAACACGAATGATTCGTAGGTATCCCTAGAATGAAGGAAACTAACTCAGAACTAGTTATGTATGTGATCCATTATATATAGTATAGTGATCTGTTCTGGTTTTAACACTTAATAAAAGGGAACTATCATTTAATCATGGCATTAACCTGGAATACCTTTTAGACACTTTGTGACTGACTATGACTGATCTTGAAACTAAACTAACTGTTCCACGAATATTTTATTGGAACTGATAATATTCTTCCAAAAATTTGTTCCCTTTTATTTTTTTAACATTGAATTTTAGTAGGAAAAGTGTGAAAAGGGAACAAATTTCATGTGGAAATTTTATTCACGATAGGGGTGATATTGATAATTGTCGACTTTTTATCCGAATAGAATACTTTGTGTTTCTAATTTCCAAACAATTGTGGATTCTTGAAACTTTAAATTCTGGCTATTTTATTGTTTCCGCTTTAAATTTACAAATTCCAAGGCATTCGTTGGTCTTTAGCAATTTCAATTGCCCAAATAAACAATCGTGGTTCTTTCGTAGTTTCAATCAAATTGGAATCTATTTAAATGCTAATCCTGCTCTTTTAACCAATCATAGATCTTCAACTCTATCATCGTTTAACTCTTAAACTCCCATTTTCAAAAATCATAGTGAATCTTTTATTCTTTCAATTTCTTATTTTCAAAAACTGATTTGCACAGTTATCGTTTTTCTTTAATGCTTCCAATATCATTCACAATCATGGATCGTTTAACTTCCTATTTGCAATACAATAGTGAATCTTTTATACTTATTCCAAAATATTCATAGATTGTATACACTTTCAAAAACAATATTGGGTATTTTATACCAAAATTTTGCAACACAGTCTTCAAACCTTTAATTTTAAACACTTTATTTTACTTTTTAAAATAAGAATACTTTATCAAAATTTAGATCTGATTTTAGTATTCGTCATTATGCGAATCCGAAGGACCTTTTTGGGAATACATATTAACATTAAGCATGGCTATATAAAAACTGCCTGCTTTGTGTTTCGTTTTGAAAGAAGCATATTGAGAAATGCTTAAACAAGCACCGATAGACTAGTTGATTTGATAGCGTGCTGGAAATCAGCCTAAGAGTTGCTAGTGCAATTCCCGCCAAATACGCTGTATGTATGTGTTTTATGGATACTTGTATTTGCCATATAACATTTTTTTTTTATCAGTTTACTGTATATTTCAATCCGGCCTGACTTCAAAGAAATGCTTGTTTCTCGCCATTTTTTAATTTTATTTGTCTCGGGTACGTGTGTTTGTGTCTGTTGGCACTTATTTTTATGGTCAACATGAAGTTAAAGCCAACTATACATACATATATGGTCTGTAAAGAATGCAAAAAGTATATATTTATGACAACTACTCCGCCGTCTTTGTCGTTGTGGCAAAAAAAGTACATGTTAAACTTGTGGCATATACAAGAAACATGAGAAAAAATCTAGGCTAAACTAGAGAAATTTATATAAACGACTACATATTAACTTCCGTTGAGTTGTTAGTATATATAAGCCTTCGTCTCTTTTACGCTCTCTCTCTCTCTCTCTCTCTTCCTGTCTCTTTGTTTAATGTCATTTTTAAACTGATGTTAATGAATTTAAAACTAATGACAATATATAAATTTTTGTAATAACTTAAAGCTATAACAGTATGAATTATAAGGGACGTCGTTAGAAGTTGTTACATAACGTTAAAAGGTTATTCAAAAAAATGTTCTAGAAAGTTTTAATAATGTTAATACTTAATAAAAGGAGTTTCATTTAAAGGAGCTTAATTGTCTTAAATAATTATATGCCTAAAAGTATACAACATAAGTACATTGACCATTTCAACCATTTCAAGAGTTTAGAATATTTCTTATTACATACTATATACATACATACTAGGTACCATATAAATGTGGCATTAGAATTTGTGTAATTATTCTATTAATTTTTCTTTATTTACATTTATCTTTTAACAAATTACATTTATTTTCATGAATTACATTTTCTTTAACATTTTCTTATTATAACGCTACTGTTTTGAAATAAACAGAAAAAATCGGACTTAATTAAAAATGCATTATTGTTGTAAAAAGTGTTATTTTTTGCTGAGTTGTCATGGCGGAAGTGCTACCATTTATTTATTAATGTCTCAATTTAATTATTATTTCATTATCTTTAACTCTTTAGTTTATCATTATGAGTATTAAGTTATTTAAAATTGTTTTGTTATTTTACAACCTTGACATCCTTACCCCTCACTTCATTTTGTGCATTTGTTGACAGTTTTTTCTTTTGTTTAAAAATTATTTATTTACATTTGTTGTTGTTGTTTTATTTTATTATTTATTTATAAATACATGTTTAGGGAAAATTTTGTTGAAAAGCTTATGCATTTTATTTAAAATTAATAGCTAATTTTTCATTTGAAAAGTTTAATTTAAAAATAATAGTTTTCTTTTAGTTTTTTTTATTATATTTTGAATATATCAATTTTGTAATACTTTGGTTGTATTTTATAACATTTTATGCAAATATAAAAATAATTTGATTTATTTTATTTAAATTATATGAATGGTTTTTTAAATACTTTTGCAAATCAATCATAAATAATGTCTGCAGAAGAAAAGATGACAAAAATACACGATTATATTAAAGTGATTTATTTTAGTTTAAAATTTGGTGAATGGAATGATAGGCACACCGACAGAGAAGTGCGCCAGGGAGCCAGCTAGTGTTTATTTAAATATACAATAAAAAGCTAATCATTATTATCGTATTATAATCATTAAAATCTTATTATAATCAAATTTTTGTTTAATTAAAAGGCACTTTGTTGCAACATTTAAAGAAGAGCGCTTTATCATTAAAACAGACATTTACAACTTTAGTATTTTAAAAATCATTTTTAAGTAACTAATTAATACAATTAGGTTATTTAATATGGATTGAGTAATAATATTCCGATCTGATTACTCACAAATAGAACACTTCACTCTTGAGCACAGGTTTACAAGTGATTATATTATTTCAAGTTATTACTATTACATATTTTCCTTTGTATACTAAGGGCTACTACACTCTTACCTCGTTAGAGGACATAAAGTGTAACATATTTTTAGGCGCTTTTTAAATCTAATAGTATTGCCTACTACTCGAGTGCATATTTTTTTATTTAACGTCTTTTTACAAATAAAAAATTTGTAGCTTTCACTTCTATCGCTATTTCCATTTCAAATATCCATCAACCTGTTGTTTTAAATCACCTTTTTTTTTAACGTTTTTAATATTTTCATAATATTTGAGCACTGTGTGATTTGTTTTCCAGCCATTTTTTGTGCAGTTGCTTTATTACCCGACAGCTGTCAACAGTTTTATTTTAATAAATAATTTTTTCATTCTTTTTTACTATAAATATGTATAAATAGCGCAAAAACCACTCCAGCTATAGTGAAGCTTTTCAAACGACTTTTATTGCTTGATAATATTCAAACCATATTGTGTCATGTTGTTAGAATATTTAAAAAAAAAAGAAACATATTTGAGAAAAAATAACGAGAAACTGGAGAGATTTTGATGATGACATGATGACTAAAAAGTAGGTGGGGCCCAACAACAACATTAAGCTGAGTACAAAGTTGTTTCTGTTGTTGTAATGGCAGTAGCAGGAACAGCTTTACCATCCTCATCATCATCATCGTCCGTAACACAAGATAAAGAACAGTTTATATAACAAAATCCAAATAGGACAGCAAAAAAAAGTCTAGTACAGAAATATTAGTAGCAACAGTAGTAGTAGTAGTAGTAGTAGTAGTAGCAGTAGTAATACAACACAAACGATGACATTGATTGATGATGATTAACAATGTTGCAATTTTTATTGCTTTAATTTCATTTCCAAACAATTTTATTAGAGAAAAATAAACAATTTTTGTTTTTTTTACAAGAAAAAGGTTGAGAAGCATTCAAGAACAAACAGAAAATCATTACATTATATAAAACAAAGTACATAGCAGCAATTCATATTTTTTTTTTTTTTTGTAAATTTAATTTTCTTGCTCCAAAAGACACAAAAATGACGTTTATAGTTTGTTTTGAATATGATAGAGCATCTGCAAGTATGCTAAAGATATTTTGCAATAAAACTTGATTATATAAAATGGATATTATAAGACTTGATTAAATATTATAAAGAAATTGTTTTAATTTTAAATTTTAACAAGTTAAAGCCTGAAAGTATTCTACGGATTTTTGTTTCTTACAAAGCAAGCAATATTTAGAAGATTTATGCAACTCCTTGAAATATGCGATATTTAATGATTTAATGGTCTAGCTCTAACATAGTTTAAACAAATATACATTAAAATCATTTCAGTTGGCTCATAAAAAATGTCTTAAAATATCTACTTCATCTGATATACATATGTTGTATCTTTAAAATTTTCATTTTATTTATAAAATTAAAAGCTATCAAAAAAATTACTTTTTCTGTTCATAACACACTTCAATGCATCTTTTGCTTTAAAACTAAAAGAGCAAAACCAAACATGTCTTGTCTTGTATTCATTACAAAGTCATCTAAAATGTTTCCACCTTAACAAATTGCTTAATGAAATGTATATTTTCTTCTATATTTTATTCTCCATTTCAGGTTTTTTTTTATTCCAAAGCTTATAAAATTATCTCTGTTTATATGTCATAGACACAAATAGCCTGAAAGTATGCTGTAAATAAATGCAAAAAGCAGCAGTAGTTGTGACAGCCAACGAACATACATTTGCAATTATATAAAATTTAACTTAATTAATTTCGTTTGTTTCTCTCTTTCTGTACTCGTTCGTTTAATGGAAATAATTTATTTTCACTTAAATGCACATGAATAATGGTAAAAAGACACAAAATGGCCATAAAATATATATTTTACTTTAAATTTGTTTAATCGAAACACGATTAGACCGACCTTAGTTATCAATATGTGTTGATCATGGGTTAAATGAAGGAAGCAAAAGGAAAATGTATAAAAAACTTACTAATAATAATAATTTTATGTGTTTTTTTTTTGTCCATTTATTTATTTATTGTATCTTTATTAAAAATGAACTTACGATAAGTTTTTCAAATTTTATATCTAAAAACTTTCAATTATTAGTCCAGCCAGTGCCGGACGAAAATTGTTTGAGCATTTTATATGTGTATGCTTAAAATTTTTATACTAAAAGAATATAAGCTTAAAATACATTTTAAAATTTTATAGTATATTTTTTAATTGCGATTGTTTGTGAGAAGAATTAAGGATTTCGTTTGTTCTATTCTAAATCATTTTACCAAATGCCTTTAAGACTAACCTTAAATAGAACTCGTATGTTTCCAAGTCATTCGTTTTTTTTATTATAAGAGCCATTCTCCAGTCCATTAGTAGACTTTTGTACCTCCAATACTTGGTATATTTTTTTATTTAAATGTACAAGCCCATAAAAAATATTTCAAACCAATTAGTAGTTAGTTTGCACAACCGATTAGCAAGATAATTGCGTTTTTAGTTCAATTTTCAGATCAATATTGCATCTGTCAGTGATCCAAGTCTCAAGTGAACTTTCAATTGCCTATTTATACGTGTTTCAATTTCATATCAATCATGTAAAATTTTATAGCTTCAAGTTCCAAGTCAATTGTAATTGTTTGACACATACAAAGTACAAGTTAATAATAGTTGTTTTACTCATTCAGTTTCCAAATCATTCGTAGCAGTTTTATACCTTGAATGTTGCTGTCAGCTTTTTGTTCTTTTACTCATTCAATTTCCAAGTAAGTAAATAAGAGTTATTTTACTCATCCAGTTACGAACATCTTCGTCGTGCTTTTGTTCCTTTTATTTCAGCCGCAGGTTTAAAAATAACCTCCAATTTAATTTATTAATGTTCCTAATCATTTTTACCTGAATTTCCTATCAATCTTGCCTTTTTACACATCCAATTTCCAAGACAATTAAATAACTTAATCAATCAATCAATCATCAACTTATGTATTTCGTAAATGACTTTGTTAAACAAACATAATTTATATATACAATATAATATACATTGTGGCAATACATTTTTCTAGAAGTTTACCATTATTTTCTATAATTATAAATATGTATTGCTGCTACATAATGGTCTGGCAATTCTAATTAGCCAATTTTTTTTGAAATGATTTCTCTCTACACCCTCTACCCATTTCAATGATTCTTTACATGGAACAACAAACTACAGCATACTTTTATAATTTTCCTAAATTATAGCATACTTTTATGAGCTAAATTAAAGGCAATTTATGGAAAACTCGTTATAACAACATTACAAGTTCACACACACTCCCAGCAATGCAACCTTTTAGTGACATTTTAATAGAATTTCACTCAATATTTCATAGCACTTTAGATGCTAGCTTTCTAGTAGACAAAAGACGAACAAAAATATTGGAAATTAATTTAACATTTTGTGATTGATTATAAAGTAAATGTTGAACACACAAAAAACCCTAAAATGCTAAAGAGCCATATAAAGGTCGCAAAAAAAAAGCTCGGAAATTTTCCCAATATCTATTGACATTGTGGCACATAACAACCAACATCATTTGTAGTCTGGGTTTTGTTGTTATTGTTCTGATGCATCAGAATATAAACTATACCAGTAAATGATAAATGACAGTAAAATAAATAAATCTGTATACTTTAAATATACAACTAGTAGCTTAAACAGTAGCAGGAGTCTGTTCCCAGGGAGTTGGCGGAGGAGTTGTTATGAAAATATTTTCACAGCAACATTATTATTCGTCTGCCACACCAAAAGTATACTAAAGAGTTTTGCAACAACACTTCCATACATGTAGCATAAAAAACATCACAGACAATTGAATTTTTAATTGAGTTAATAAGTTTGAGCATCAACAATGTTCAAAGAATACTGAGTTGGTACGAGTTAAAGTTGAATAAACTTTTTTTGCTGCTTTGTTCTTTTTAATGCAAGACAACATGAACAAATTGAATTTACCTTTAAAACGTATAATACAATAAAAAAAAACTGAAATAAAAAAACGTAAAATAAACAGACTTTTATTGATAGATATGCAGACAACATGATAGTGTATGTATTACCATGTCTGAAAAGTAATCAATACTCGATGAAAAGATGTTGCAAGTGCACATAAACCTTGTGAATATGAACACGAGAAAGCTGCAACAAAATTTAATAAAAACATTTCTTTCTATCTTATTAATTGTTTAAGAATAAGTAAAAGAAACTGTTGTAGAAATTTTACAGACTTTAGAGAATAAAAGCTTTTTTATTTTAAGTTATTTGTAACATTTAGTTGGTAGTTTGTATGCATGTTTTTCATCATCATTGAATTAATGTCAAAATGTTAAAATTCACTGGACAAATCAAGGCAATTATGGTGCTTTTAAACATCCAATTTAGAAGACGAGTGTGGTTCTTTTCTGCCTTCAATGGTCAAAGAAACAAGGTTACTGTTTACCTGCAATTTTCTAAATCAATCGTGATTTTTTATGTCTATTTTCAGCGGCAATTGTGGTCGAATATTCAAGGCAATTGGATTATTTTAAACTTCATATTTTCAAACGTACCAAACTAGCGTGTCTCCATTATCCAAAGCAATTCTTGTTTTTTTTTATGCATACAATTTCCAAGACAACCACGGTTTCAAGACAATCATTGTTCATCCAGTTTCAGAAGAACCAAGGCAATCGAGCAGCGTTAATGTCTTTAATATCAGTTATCTTGGTCCTTGTATATCTCCAATTTCCAGAAATCATGTTTATTTTATACATTGAATTTTTTGGTTATTTTATATCTTCGATTTCTAATTCAATCCTTTTCGTTATAACTGCAATTTTCAAGCTGTTTCAAATATCAATACATACATACATATGCACATTTGTTCTAAAGGTTAAGAGCATTTCATCAATGTATTACTGATCAGCAGAATCAAAAAAAAAAAAAAATGACACACAAAATAAAACAGATAAACAGAATTGAAATACAATAAAATTTCTATTCATTTAAATACTTCATTAGCGTAGATCCCCTCTACCTTCTATCGATTGGGTGCCCCATAATTTAATGATTTCTTTGATAAATAAAAGTTTTAGAAAAATGATGTAATAAAAATAATGTGCGATTTGGCTTGAAAAGCCAACAAAAACATTAGCTTGTATGTTGCCATTGTTGTGGCCTTTTTAATGTTTATTAAATATTGTTTGGAAAATAAATTAACCATCTACCACAAATTATTTAACTTTTTTTTCGTTTTTTTTTATATTTACTAATGTGTTGGTATATTATTTCTTTCTATTTCTTTTTTTGTTATTTTAATAGTAAAAGTTTAGTTAACGCTTTTAAGCTTGGCTTGGTAAAAAGTGTGGAGTTCAATGAACTCTTTTGCCGGTTTAGGCAACGATTGGGTCATTGTTGTATTATTAATGCTTGGAATATCTAATTAGTTTAGAAGTTTTTTTCCCCGACTGCTTATTGATTTTAATAATTACTAGCTTTTTATATTTATTACTTTTTTCTCTTTAATTTAAATTTGAAAGGTTGCACAGTGTTAAACGTTTACTTACTTATTTAGATTTGTTAGTAAAAGTATGTGTGTATGTATTTAAATACGTTTACGTGGTATTTCTATAGTTAGATATTAAATATGTTTGCAGTTAGTAAAAGTAAATTATTTTGTTAATATTTTTTTACTTTTACTTGGGAAAAGGAAATGAATTTTTCAATTAGTCATATTTGGCTTTTTACTTTATAAGAAATACAGGGAAGTTGCCAACAAAAAAAATTCGAGGCACAAATTTGAAGTTACACGTTCAAGTTTTGCTTTGAAATTTTTTACACACACTGCTTGTCAAAATTTATAAAAAATTAAAAGCTGTAACGTAGGCTGCACACAATTGTAAAGCAATTTATTTTCAAACTGTTGTCAAGAAAACAATATATTTATTTAACTTTAATTAATGCTTTTTAATAATTTGGTGGATTAATATATTATTTATAAAAAAGGAACAACACAACACAAAAACTTATGGCGCTAGAATGTTTATAAAGAAAAAAAAACAAAAAAAAAATTGTTTATTAAAACAGCAATCAGCTGTTTTCGTGACTGTAACGAGAAATTGAAAGACAAAACTTGTTTGTGTAACCGTCAAGTTAGTTGCATAGATTTTGAAAAAAGTGTTCAAATGTATATTGATAGCAAATTGCTTACTTACAATTGCATTTGGAAATTATTATTTCCTCATTTTATTTCATACAAATTATTAAAAGACTTTTTCAGCCCAATCATGAATAAAAATTCCGCGAAAGTTTTTTTCCTTTTTATTTTTTTAACATTGAATTTAAATAGGAAAAATGAGAAAAGGGAAAAAAACTCCCGCGGAATTTTTATTCATGATTGGGCTGTTTATCTTATAAGACCTATTTTTGATGTATTCGAATAACTGACCTTCGCAGACTGGATGGTTATGAAAATTTTCAAAAAAATTTAAAAAAAAATCCAAAATTCTACCATTGATATGCAAAATCATGAATCAAATTGTTGTTTTAATCAAGTCATACAAAATATTTCCTTTAATGTTCATTAAAAATCATAAAATTTTTATATTTATAATTTCTATAAATAGCAGCCAATTTTTATACAATATTTGTGTTCTTGGCCAAAACCCTTTGCTTTTTTAATTTACCTTTTAAACGTGGCATTGTGTTCAATTAATCATTACATTTACCTTTGCTTGTTTGTGCTCGTATGTAAGTAACACAAGAAAATATCAAACAATATATGAAAAATTTACTCAGTTGGTGCTGATAAGGAAAGGAAAGGAGAGCCCTGCAAAAGTACTTAAAATATTAATCAAACGAAAAATCCTTTATGTTACTACATACTTATTTATTTGTGACATTTTGTAGCTCAGAGTAAAAATACCGAAATTAAGTATGATGAAAAGAAAAATATACATGTAAAATGTAATGAAAGAAAAACCAAATATTGAAATATTTATAAAATGAAAACAGTGAGCTAAAAAATGAGGTAACTATTAAACGTATCCAACGTAGTTGATATAAACCAAAAGGGAGTGATAAGAGAAGTGGGCGTAGCTCCTCTTATGCCAGTAAATAGTTGTTATCAAATATCTGAAGAATTGTTAAAGTTACACAGTCTTATTCAGAAAAAATTAAAGTAGACTTCAAATGTACTTTAAGAAAATTTTGTATGAACATTTTGTCTAAAAGCACACTTCAAATCTACTTTATTTTTTCTGAACACGCCAGATAGTCTTAAATATTTGTGCAACTAATTTTTAAGCGACTAATCATTGTTACAGTGAGAGTCTAAAATTATGTGGCTATTGTGTTATTATCCATTTTATTGGTAAGATAAAGTTGGGCGAGTGCTTCCCAAACAAAGTAAGTAAGTAAGTAAGTACGCTATATATAAAAAACTTTAATAGTGAGTGTAATAACACGGTGCTGCAGCACAATTATTTTGTATATTTAAAGTAACAAATTTTAAGCTTTAATTTGTTTTATATATATTTATATAGGCATATCATATTATGTCAAAGTATGCTTAATTTATTAAACCTTAAACAGTATTTTTTTGAAACGTTAACCTTTAAATGGCTGGAACATTAAGTTTTTATATCATAAAATCATTCAGTTCTGTTATACACTGTTATCACCACATAGTTGACAATGACAACAACAGACCTCAGCATCATCACATATGCGAATAAATGTAAATACATACAAACAATAAAATACACGCTTGAGAATTTTTTTTTTTGTTCTATCATATTACAACGCCCTCTCAATATTTCCAGTTTACACATTATCATTGTGTAACTTTGTTAAATACATACATAGGTAGATAGATATACATACACACTATTACAAAAAAGCACAAAATATTTAACATACAAATTTAACCAGGTCTTTTATATGTAACTCTTTTTTGTAAATGTTTGAGTTTATTCTCGGAATAAAAGAAACTCGCCCCCATGATTATGCTACAATTTTTGTGTACATTTGTTTACCGTTAATATTACCAGGGTGTAGCAGTGTGTATGTGTTTGTGTGTGTGTTAAAAGGAATAAGTTTGTTTATGACAATAATTTTTCATTATTAATTATTAACAAGAATTTTGATTAAAAACACTTTTTGCTGTATTTATAGTGAACGAGTTAATCTACCACATACACATGTGTGTATAAAAATATTCGTTTTACCTTTTATAAAGGAGTATGAAGAGTCGAGTTGAGTTGTGTTTATTTGCGTCATAAAAACGGTAGATTTTTTGAAATGTTTGTTTGCGTCTGTTTCACTTTAACAACATATTGGTGTTGTCATTGTTGATGTTTGTTGCTGACACTGGACTGTCATCGATGATGGTTGCTGGTGCTCGTTTGCTTTGATATGGCTGCCTGTGTATGTGTGTGTGTCTTAACTCTACTGTTATACGTAATTGATCACTTTATTTAATATTTATGAAAATAATTTCACTTTAACACAAAAGCACAACCAACAAAAAACAATGGTAGTGAGTATTAATTGTGTTAAGTGATTAAAAATAAATCCGCTTGTAGTCACGTTAACATCAACAACATTTATAAAAACTGTTTGCCAAAGACCAAATATTATAAATTAATTATTAAATGTATGTGGATTATAAAATGTATATATAAAATGAAAGACTGGAAGCCGCCTTCAAAAAATGTTCAAATCTTGACAAAATTATAATTACCTTCCTTAGCAACCTGACAATATGAGTATATTATTAAATTGAGTTGAAATTTTAAACAGCAACCTCATGAGGTAGTCCCTTATAAAATATTGATTAGATTTTTTTTTTATAAAATATATAATTTTTTCATGTTTTTGTTTTAAGAAAATTTAATAAATTTTAACGACAGTAAGATTAAAATTTTAATATCAATTTTAAATTTGCAAATACTATTTAAAAATTAAAATTAGTTTTAAGTTTTTAAGGTCCTTTATGGTAATATTTGTTACATTTCAGGCATAGTGTTACACTTTTCCAACACATATTTTTTTCAAAAAAAATTTCCTTCATAATTATGATGACTAAGAATTGAAAACAAAAACAACTACATTATTTGGAAATTTGAGTTTTTTTCAACAATAATTTATCAGTCATTTAGTTGACAACATCTCCTCCATTTATTCGTTCATTCATAATTTTCACAAAATTTTTAAAATAATTTTAGCAGAACCAAGTCCCATAAAATTCTAGTAATTTATAAATAAACAAAATATTACAAAATATAAAAGTTTACTAGCAACAAAAGGTGTAAATTTCAAAATTTATTTTACAAAGTCATAAAGTGTTGCTGAATTTATTATATTTTATGTTATTTTCCTTTTATATTTAAGTTTTTATGATGAATTCAAACTAATAATTTATAATTTTATTCTTTCTCTTGTTTCTTTACAGGTAAGTCTCTTTCGTGTGACGAGTGTGTTGGCGTTTTTTGTTTAATATTGTTTTGTAGGGTCGAACCAACGACAGCAACAACAAACAAAAAAAAAAAACTTAAAACAATTTATTAAAAATATTTTATGGATTTATTATACACCAGAGATAGTGAGGTTGAAACGTAAATATGAAAACAAAATATATGTATCTGTATAAAATATAAACTATTTATTTTAAAATATCATGCGAACAAAATAACAAGTATTATTTATAAACTTATGGATTAGTGCAAAAAAAAACACAAACAATTTATTTCAAATTGGAATTATAACGATGACAATCCATTAAGCACAAATGACTCATTTGATACAATTTTAAAAGACCGTGTACAAGGTTGGTTTTGGCTCTAATCTACTTGAAATGCTGTTGGAATTCTTTGACTTAAATAATTACTGCTCAAACTTGATTGAAAGCCGATTGCTCATCAATTAAGCTTTAAAATATTTTAGTAGGTGGAAAGAACTTGACATAATTGTGACTTGTAATTGTAGGCAAAATTACTGAGAAGAAATTCATAACAATTCTAAATTCTATTCTAATTTTTTTTGTATATCCTACAGCATCAAAAGCAATACATTTTGTATTTAAAAGTTTGACTTTTCATGTTCAAAACTCGTGCTGTATGAAGTCATTTAGCTATTTTCATCTGGCTGTCTGTGTAAATCACGATCTGATATAAAATACTCAATCGAATTGAACAAGTTTCACAATAAATGTTTTTATTATTCTAAACAGTTTGCTATTTAAAATCAGCACAATCAATTGAGTAGAAAAAAGTTGTAGAACAAAATGTGAGACAACCACGAAAAAAATATATGTATGTATTTTCCAAAATAATTTTCAAATTGCTAAGAAAGTTATTTTAATATTTTTTTATGTTAAAAATTTTTATATAATTTTTTATATGACAAATACATATCTTGAAATTTATAAACAAACATTTTTCTGAAGAAAAAATTTCCGAAATATTAAAAATAAAATATAAATATAAAACAAAGAATTTTTTAACACCCATGAAATACCAGTATTAGAGTGACCAGTCCGATCTAAATCCAATAGAAGACCTGAGGGGAATTTTTGCGCCAAAATGTTTTCAGATGGAAAAGAATATAAGACTTTAAAAGATTTAAAAAAAATGCAATATTAACAGACGATAGTAATGCAGGGTTAAAGACTGAACATTTTGTATTGATAATAATTAATATTATCTCATGCACATATAAATATCTGAATCTGAATATTCGATTGACCGAGTAATACAATTATTTATAAAAACTTCGAGCTTACATTAACCTATACATCTTTCAACATATATGCTCTTATTCATAAAACTTACTAGTCAATTTTCTTATTTAATTTAGTTTTTTTTCTGCATGTTGATTTTCATAAAAAAAAGTACGAAAATTGTATTGACATGTGTAAATGAAATGGCAAGTTCAAAAGAGAATTGTACAAAAACTGTTCAGCTAAAACTCAAGAGTGTGGAACAGTACTAAGCAAAAAAGTTTACACTAGTTAAGCAACCAACAACTTTTGAAAGATTTCTACCATTTTAGTGAACCACCTGATTTTTATATTTTCATTTAAAAAATTCATTCCCTTTTTCATAAAATGTTGATTCATAAAAAAGAGAAAATAAATGAATTTTGTTTTGAATTAATAGAAACAACCGGTATTTATATTTTATTTACTATTTAAAATTGCTATTTTCAATGAATCTCAAAGATCTGCACAACAATTATACAATTATATTTTTAAAGCAATTATACATTGTTTTTTTTTATTATGTTTTGTTCTTTAGTATTTTTTCCAAATGCAAAAGCTCATTTTTGTTTAACTTAATATTTTGCTTTTTATAGTTTCTAAAATAAATATTTACTTTTTATATCAAACATACTTGTTTTCATAGTACTAAATATTAAAAACACTTCTGTTTACTCGAACATTCATAATCAAATGATATTAGGGACAGTTACAGTTTGTGAATGAAATAAATTTCCATCTACACAAAAAGAAAAAATCAAAATGAAAACAAATTCCATGCTGCTCATAATTTGCAGTAATTTTGTCTGCACTGTGATCTGCCCTGTTTTATTCGATTGTTTTAATATTCCACAAGATTTATCTATATTTTTCTTTTTCCACACTTTTGTATATGTAAATGATCTGTTTAACTAACTCAACTCAGGTGAGTTTGCTTTCAATTCTATATATATATTTCTATATATATAAATTTTTCTAATTCTTTTTATATTTTCATCTCGTAAGTTTTTATTTTTAGTCAAATTTAGCATGGGTAATTTATAGATTTGTTGAAAATATTCAAATACTTTTTCCTTTTTTTCTCATGCTTAGAAAAATATTCTTTTGGTTGAAAAAAAGCAAGAAAAATTAATAACAAAAGCAAATCCATGTGAGAGAGAAACAAAAAAAAAAATATTGTGCATTTCGCCAAAGAAAATATTTTTTATTAAAGCAGACAGTTTTAAGAATAGAAAAATATAAATCAGATGGCTCATCCGTTCGAAAGATGAGTGATAATTTTCGTTTAGGCAAATTTTTAATGAATAATGAATTTATTTTTGTATAAAATAAACGTACTTATTATAAATTGGACCAATTTCAGCGCTATATTTTATTCAAAGCGGGTCATAGTCATGAGTTTTTGATATAAATCGTTGTGACATTAGGGTTATAAACAAAATTGTTATATTGAAATCAGCGATATATACATACATATGTATTTTTTAAAAGCTTATGGTACGGTATCACTTGACAAATATTTACACAAAAAAGCGTACAAATTTGTTTGACGTTGTTTACTCTTACAAGAGTTTTGCAAGATCAAACAGCATCAAATAAAATAAAACTTAATATTTGTTATGTGTTGTCCTAAATGGCAAATATTTACTCAAATTTGTTTGACGTTGTTTACTCTTACAAGAGTTTTGCAAGATCAAACAGCATCAAATAAAATAAAACTTAATGTTTGTTGTGTGTTGTCATAAATAGGCAATGTTTTTTTTAAATAAATAAACGAGTTCAAATATATTTTATTTAATGGTTACGTCTTCTTCGACAAATATTTGCCAAGTGTGACCGCCTAATTTAACACGTCTGCCGTTAAGCTTTACCGAATCAGCTGAATAAAACGGTTGTTCAGTTTGAACCTGAAGTTATGCAATCAGATATTATATGTCATATAATATATGCATGTCATATATAAACAAATTTTATATTACCAACAGCATTTTGCTGTTAATTGCAATAATGGTATCTTTTGCACATCATATCAACATTATTTTTGCCACACATTTATTCTGTATCAATTTAAAAACTCATTTTCTTTTTTATCAAGTCTACAGCAGACACACACGTCTTCTGTGTAATAAAGCAAAATATTGTATAAGGAACATAATATTAGTAAAACAAAAATATTGTTTATATTTATTTATTTATTTAAAACAAACAAATATTAGTGTGTAGTACTTCAGTTTTAAGATAAACAAACAACACACTTGTGATTCTTTTCATGCTCTTATAAATTTTAACAAAACAAACAACAAAAAAAAATTAAATAAAAATTGTTTCTGTTTTTCTTGCTTTTATGCAATCATTTAAAATGTGATCTTTATCATCGTCATTTTATTTATCAGAGGGTGACAAAATTTAATAAAAGTTAATTAAACTCAATCACATTGAATACAAAAAATACAGATATGAGTGAATGCTGACTGGTCAAAGACAGACCGACCGAACGACCGACTATACCGCTGAAGATATCAAAAAGAGGGAGAGGAAATGTTGGACAGTTGTTTATGTAAAATGAATCGAAAGACAGTGACATCTCTTTAGACTTTACTGTACTTTTTACAGACAAGACAAATACGATTTAAAGTCTCAATCAGTGTTGCCACGAAAAAAAATTTTTTGTAACCAACATTTATGAAAAAAATAACCAAATTAACAAAAAAATAACCAAATTTAAATGCATGTACTATTTATTTATTTTTTGTAGTTTTAACTATAATTTGTACTTTAAGGTAACAAAAAAAAAACATAAAACAACGTATTTTACAACACAACTCCTAATACTAAAAAATATTTTTTTTAAAAAACTAAGCGTCATATTTTGCAAAAAGTAATGCAAAGAAACATAAGCTAATGCTACAATTTGTAAAATTTAAAATTCCAATACTTTACATTAAGTTTTGCAAGTTTAATTATTAATTTTTAATGTCTTAAACAAATATAAAAAGTATATAATAAAAACAAAAAATTTTTTATTGCCAATAAAATAGGGAACTAGAAAGTTACTCTCTTAAATACTAAAAAACATGTAATTATATTACAATAAATATGGAGATCACTTTTACTTAAAATGTCACAGCTTGAGTTTTAAAATTTGTCTTTGGCAGACCAAACAAAATGGGCATTTTGTTGATTTTTGCACAATTCTTTTGCTTGCAATATAGGTATTACTAATTGTCTTTATTTGTTTTGTCCTAAATTTTGTTTTTATCAAACTAAGCTGAGAAACTGTTCTTTCAGCTGCAGCGGAACTGTGGGGTAATGTCAATAAATTTTGTACGAAATTTACAAGTTTTTTAAAACAATTTTCGTTTAGGCCATTTTTGTATGTATATTTTTGTATATTTTCAGTAAAAAAAATAACCAAAACAGAAAAAATCTACACATGTACACATTGCGAAAAAAAATAACCAATTTTGGTTAGAAATAACCAAAAACGGCAACGCTGGTCTCAATTAGTTCATTCTATACACAACATGAGAATGGCAGCCGACCTTCTATACAATTTATTTATTTATTTATTTTGATGAGGTTAAGGGGCTCCCATTAAATTTTTCATTGTATGTCGGAAAGATTTATAATTCAATTTAAAATTGTTATTACCTTTTTTTATTTTTCATATGGCTCGTATACATACATATGTACTTATATGTAGTATCATCATGTTTATTTGCTTTACAAATTTAAATTTAAATTTGTGAAATATTCTTTCTGTTTGTATGTAATAGTAAAGGAAATTAAAAGTAATTGAAATGATGAGCTAATTTATACAAAATAATAATCCCTTATAACAACAAAAATAAATAACATTTCCTTTTTTATGGTACTTATACAACTATATAATGAATGGCATACAACAAGGACAATAAAGTGCAAATTTATGTTCAGATAGGACAAGATGTAGTTTTTAAGGAAATGAGCTCAGCATCCAGAAATGAAGAAATTTTTTTTGTAAAGCTTTTTGAGCTTAATATTTTGGATGTAATTGAAAACTTAATATTATTTCTATCATTTTCTATATAGTGGTTTATAGCTTCTCCTAAAATACTTTCGTATATATAATTACGATTATTGTATATTTCTAAATGATTACTTTAACTGTCTACAACATAGATTATTGAAAGCTTTTTCATACAAATATCAAATCTTTAAGACTTATTTTTGTATAATGATACATATTAGGTTCTATAAGTCTATTTTTTAAAAATACTTTTTCATATTCAAGCTCTATAAAATTATTTATGGAAGAGCTTTGTGATGGTAAACTCAAAATTATTAATTTTATTTCTTATATAATTTTTGTTGAACTTTTCATGATGATTTTCCTAATAAAAGTTTCGTTTAAATAAAAGCATAATCCTAAGATTAAATATTTACTTTTTTTTAATATATGATCGAAATCGAAAAGCTTCCATCTTTTTTTTTAAATTATTCCTTATTTTGTAACTCTATTTATTGCAAGATTTTGTTAATAAAGTTTTTTCATATGAAGGCTTTTTAATTTTGATATATTATGGTAAACTTAAAGCTGGTTATATGCATTCTCTTTTATGACATTGTATTTCTCAACTAAGCATTTTTATATTAGCAATTTAGTTAAGCTTTTTGAACAGAAACTTTTACAAATTCTTTTAAAAACAGCATTTCTAAATATAAAAGCAACATTTTTAATAGCTTTTTTAAAACGATTTGAATTACCAAATTTTGAAGCATATGTATGTACTATATTGATTTTTGACTAAGGACTCAAATCTTGAGTGTAATATAGTGTGAATTGCTTTTTATCTTGTGCTTTTTTACTTGCTATTAAGCTTTTAAGTAGCGTAGTCTTTTGTATTTTTAATATATTCTTTAAGATAGTTGCACAAAATTTGTGTGAAATTCCAATATGATTTTAATTAAAAAGCTTTTTTTTTGTTATTAAAGTTTATGGAAACCAGTTTTTACACCCTCTTAATTTATTGATTGAAGCCTGTTTACTGCTATTTTTTTATCAAACCCTAAGAGGTTTCATCAGAATTTTCTCCCTGTATAGCCAATCGAGACAGTCATTGATGTACTCTCGTTGACGAAAAAGTATTTGTCATTAAATTTAAATCACATCCGTTTCTTATTTAAAATTTCACATACAAATAATGAACCACCCAAGTCATTATGCACATATGTATGTATGTATGTATGTACATAAAGCGTATGAATACATAATTTAAATTTAATTTATCCCTCATTCAATATAAACTGTGTATGCATGTACATATGGTTTTCAGCTCTCAATAAAACACTTAGTTCAAGCTATTTTTATTTTTCGTTTTTATTCTACATATATGAGTTTAACAGCAAAAAGTTGAATTTATCAGTGCAACTGAAATTGTGACCGGGCCAGCCAGACAACCACCATCATACATTTAAAACCGTGACTTGAGCTGCAAACAATGCACACAGATTTATCACAGCTCTGTGGTACTTAAAATGATATTTAATAGATTATAACTGGGATTTTTTTTTTAATTTTAGTTCTTTTTTCTTGTTTTCTGTCCCTTTTTATCTGTGTCACTTACTTTGACTTGTATTTCGATTTCAGTTTTTTCATATTTAATTTCCATTTTATATACATACACATACTCACTCGTATATGTTTTTATGAGAAATTGAATTTTAAGTGATGTAAGTAGTCTTAAAATCACAGTATAACCATCATTTCCTATTTTTTTAAATATTGGAGAGAAGATGTGTTCTGCTCTCTGTCTTTTGGTGTGAATTACAGTATTACACCATTTCAGTTTGAAATGAAATACCGTAGATATAAATAACATACATAGACACTAGGGGGTTTCCCGGGATTTCCCGTTCCGGGAATTTTTTGCGGGATCCCGGGAAATACAAAAACTGGCAACTCGCTCCTTATACATAAAAAAGAAGTTAAAAATGTTGAAGGAAGCGGTCAAAGAACTCAAAATATTGAATATGTACTTGGTTAATGCACTTTTAACTATTCGTCCAACTTTGGTAGAAAGTGAACGAGTTTTTTTTTTAGTAAAGCGGGCAATTTGTAAATAAAATCAGAAATAGACTTTCTGACGACTCAATAAACGCTTTGAGTGTGTATAATAATAGTATTTTATTATAATTCAAAAATTTGTTATTATCCCTGAAGAATCTATCCATTGTGATAGTGAAATATTGGATATAAATATATATAAATATAGATACATATGTATGTATATATTGAGAATTTTTAAAATAGTGTTTGAGAGATATTTAAATATATATGTAATTCCTTAGACAAATTTCACATGAATACAGCCTGTTGGCAATATTTTATTTGTTGGTATTTGTATTTGTAATTTCTCAGCATTAATTCTAATAACTTTTAGCTGGAAATAGTGTAGAAAACAATAAATAGAGTTAGTAGTGGAAAGAGCTCAATAATTTTCAATTATAGTTCTTTCCTTTGACTTTTCAAGTTTTCATTTTAAATGTGGCTGTTATTTATGAAGATTTATTAATGAATTTTTATACCCTGACTGGGTAACTTAGCGTTCGAAAAAAGTGAGAAGAAAATGAAAGGAAAAGGCAAAGTAAGCTCAAACTTATAGCAACAAAACATTGAAAATTTAGAAGATTTTGAAAATAATGGTTAAACTCAAAATTATAAATTATGGGCCTTTTCGGAAATGGATTACAGCACTGCATCTGATGCGCAGTACGTTCGGAAAAGTAGCAATTGACATCACTGCCAATGTATTGTGTTCTAAAATGCAACCATGAAGCAGCTGATGCGCCAACAACATAAAAATAAGCATCATAAAAACGGCTGATGAAATAAATGAGCATCAGCATCAGCAGTGATGCATTTCCAAAAAAGCCCTATATAAGATAAATCGGATTCAACTACAGATCATATCGTAGACTGCTACTACTACTAATTCTGGTTATATGACTTATAAACAATTTCGTCTATTTTTCTGAACTACTTTTCGTAAAAGTTGTAATATTTAATTTCACATTTGTAAATTGAAATGAAGTAAACAGTGGGTGACAGCAATTATGATTTATAAATACATATTCCTAAATATGTATGTGTTGTCTTGATGGAGATTTATTAAAATTTAATTAGCAGAATGACACTTCAGATGGGGAAACATAAAAATTGTACATTTAAATAAATTATGACAAAAATTGCAAATTTTGACTTTTGCTTATTCTCTTTAAAGCAATTAGAATTCCATTAAAATACAAAATATAGTCCATTAAAAGTCGACAAGTTGACGATATGTAAGTCGATTAAGTAAAACAGAGTAAGTGGTGAATACTTCACACCTATCATTACACAAATGATGCTTGCCTTTGCACAGTGTACAAATAAAGCACAGCTAAAATACATATGTTATCATAACAATGTTGACAATATTTTTCATTAATGTCTCACATAAAAATTTTTGTATGGCATCGATTTTGTTGTTTTTTTTAATAACAAACTGCTTATGATAATGTTAAACATTTTTATGTACAATTCCTTATATTCGGTTGTTCATTTTGGACGTGAGATTGTTTTACACATACATAGTTAAGTCGTTTTGAAATTTGACAATCAGATCACTTTGGATCTTAAATAAATATATATCAGCATTACAAAAGAAATGATAAAGTTATATATACTACAATAGCTAACAAACAAAGCTTTCATTACGATTATGCTGCCTGAGACTTTATAAAACTATAATATTTCTGTTTTAATAATTCGGCTTAAGATCTGTTTTATTAAAAAATTATAAAAACTCTTGTATCTTTTTTAATTTTTAGTGCTTTTTTCTTTTAGGGAAAAAAATAAATTTATGTTTAATGCAGTGATATCTTAAGTTTCTTTCAACAAAGAAAGAAACAAATTTAAGACATCAACAAGAAAGAAAGAAACATAAGACATTAACAACGGACTGCACTGCATTAAATTTAAATTTTTTCCCCCTGAAGAAGACCAACAAAGTTGGCCGAAATATGGGAAAGAAACAATCACCCCTATCGTGAATAAAAATTCCACATAAAATTTATTCCCTTTTACATTTTCCTGTTAAAATTCAATGTTAAAAAAATAAAAGGGAACAAATTTCATGTGGAATATTTTTTCACGATAGGGGTGAATAAAAATTCAAAAACATACAAGCCTCAAGCCGAATTAATAAAATACAAAGATTATTAACAATAAAAATGGTCTACAGAGTACATAATTAAATAAATATAACTAGAATATTAAAATCAGTTTAAATTCCCAAGAGTATTCAAAACCTTCCATGTTTTAATAATTGAAAAGGAATATTTCTGAATTGATACACTAACTTTCAGACATAATTCAAATGCAATAAGTGAATTTTTCAGTAATAAAGTTTCATTTGAAATAGGGTGATATTGAGAAACTCTAAAACGATTAAAGTAGCACGAAACAAGTTTCTCAAAAAAGTTTTTTTTTTTTTGGCTGCTTAAAAAAAACCAATCAACGTTTTTTAAGTATCTAACTAAATTCTAATTAATTAGATGCTACATTTCTATATACATTTTGTCATTCCCCTTTAAAAAAAAAGTGATTGTAAAATATGATTTAATTCGTTAATTTAGTGCAATATATAATGTCGAAGTTGTTGCTAAATTTTTTGTTGCAAATTATTTTAATTTAACATTTTAAAATTTGACATAAATACGTCATTTATCATGAGCTTGTTTAAAAAAAATATCGTTGTTTTTTTTTTTATAAATTTTAAATAATGTTTAACAAATGAGTGTGTAATTAAAACATTGAAATAAATTAGAAAAAATGTTAACAACTAGTGAAAACTTTGTTAAATAGATGAAATTTTTGTTGCTGTCGCAAATCAAATATTGTGTACACACGCTACTATTGGTGGCAATATCAATGTAATCAGTCAGCAGGAATGTTGTTTTGCTTATAAAGTTTTAATATGAATAATTAAACATTTGGAAAACATTTGCTCAATTATGTTAAGTAGATTTTCTCTTTTTTCCTTTTGTTTGCATAAATATAATTTTACCTTTTTTAATAAAAAAAAAAATAAAAAAAAAACGTTTTGCTGTCACTTGTAAATTTTGTTTCTACGGTTTTGGGTTAAATTGAATAAAAATTTAAGTTTAGCAATTTTTTTAGCAATCTTTTATTAATTTCAAGTATGTACTTGTAGTGATTCCTTAAATTCGTTTTAAATTGTTTAATTTTATTTTAGTCGCATTTCTGTTCATGTTCATTTTTTCGTTGGTTGACGAATTAAACCGAATGATGATGTCTGTCTGTCTGTCTCTCTGCCTATCTGCATATTCTCTCCTCTAAATACATTGTTTAGCAACCAACTAAAATATATTTTTGTTTTTATACTTAAAATTTACTGAACAGATGAATGAGTTTTTTATTTTGCAGTCTTTGTTTTTTCAAAGTTTGTGTATGTAAAATGTTGTGAACGAATTAAGTTAATGATTTAAATGATTGTAATTTGCAAGAGATAAAAATTTACACAACAAATATTAAAAAGACGAATTAAGAAAAAACTACTGAAATGCCTTGTTGCCAATTAATAAAATGCAGTAATTATTTATCTTGTATTTTGCTGCATATTTAATACAAAGAAATATTAAAAGGAATGTTCATTTTTGATGAACAATGTTAAAGAAATACATAACTCCCAGATGTAAAGGCTAAAAATTCATTGATATCTGTAATTTCTAAAAGGTTAGCATAATCTTTATGATTCTAACTATCCATTTAGAAATTGTAGATTTATTTATTTATTTATTTCTCTAATGTTGCAATTAAAATGTCCATATGTATTGCTTGTTCTGTGCAACACATCATTCCATTGACATTTTGTGGTAATTAGTTAAAACAATAACATTTTGTTGTTGTTTATTTTTGTTAACATTATTTGTATGATGGATTTGACAGCTTTCTTGTTATTTTTCTAACATGACAGTTTACATGGTCAACGTTTTTTGTTGTTGTCTTCCCCCCTTTTTTCATTTTACGTTTTTTGTAATTAATTTTAAATACTTATTTTTCTCGCTAGTAAATTTTTACAATTTTTTAATTAATTTATCTTGATCACGGTGTCAGTCGAAATATTTAATTGAACACACAAACCAAAGAGTAAAACAAAAACATCTAAGATCTAATGCGCCATTAATTTCAAAATTATTTGGTTTGAAATGAAATCATAAATTTATGAATTACATATTTTTTTTTTGCCATTATCAGATTCTTTATGTCTCATTAGGATTTGTACGAAATATAGGACACAATGTATGGCCCCAACTAACTCGTTTACGCAAAATGACATTAAAAATGTATATTTGAATTGGTTTTCTGTTTTTTGTTTTCTTAATGATTTTCAGATGATTTTTTTTGTTTCGCTAGTTTGAAAAAGCAAATATTGAAAAATTTATACAATTTGGTTAAAAGTGTAAATGAAAAACAGATTTTTTTGTTAAACATTATGACATGTAATTAAATAATGCTTAAAAATAAAACCAGGTGTATATGGGACGGGACGGTTGCCTTGAGAATGTTTTTTTCCTTGTGATTATTTCGTGTTGTTTTTAAAATAAAATTTTAATTATTTTTAGCTTTAGTTCAAGAATAAGAAAATTTTCAAAATATATTTATTTTTGTACAAATTTTAAGAGCATTTGTAATTTAAACTTTTAAGATTTTAAAGAAAAATGTGTTTTAATAGGGTGAAACATTCTATCACTATAAAGCTATATATTGTAAATTTGTATAATTTATGATATATTAACAACCATAAGCCATTTTTTTAATCTTATATCACGCTACTTTGAAAGTATTTCTACTAGTATTACCATTAGCTTTAACTGATTTAAGTTTTATTTCACGAGCGTAAATCCTAATTTGTTTTCACCTCCATAAAATATTTTTATAGCATAATTTAGGGATTTTTATTTGTTTAAATGGTTTGCAAGTTTTACAAATGGCTGCCTAAACAAATCTTCCCATGTTGCATAGACATGTAATCTTTTTACATGTGAGTGTGCGATGTTAACACATTAACAAACAATAAAAACGAAAACCTCAGAAATATGGTTGAAGAAGGAATATGGTTAAACACAACCAAACAGCAACCAACACAAATAAAACAAAAAGCTAAAGAAAACCAATGCTAAAACACTTTTGCAGTTTTATTTCGACACCATTCTCCTCAACATTATTTATTTTGCTGCTTCGTGTATGCGTTTGAAACATTTCTCATCAGATTCAAGAAAAAAAACCTCTGGGGAAATCAACGTTCTGCTACACTAAACAGCAGAGATTCAAATGTCATCTTTAAGAGCTTAAATTTGTATAAAATTGCAGGTCGTAAAACTTTTTTATATATGTGTACAAATGTGTAAAAATATCTAACGAAAAAGAAAGAACAAAAACTCCACACATCCTGAGTTTAATGTCAAAAGTTTCCCGTATGAGTGAGATTCATTTTCTCTTTTTATTCAAAAGCTGCTTTGAAAAAAATTATTACCCAACAAGAGTTCAACATTTAAGGAGTATCATATCAAGGCTGCTGTATAATTTTGTTTTTCTTTTTTTCCTACACTTATTTGACACTTGATGAAAAATAGCAGTAAATCGCTGGAAACGTAATATAACATACAAACTAATAAACAAAATTTGTAGCATATCTTTAGGAACACTACTCGTATATGTAGTGTGTATGAGGGAGTAATTTCAAGATGAATTTCAAGTGAAACTTTTTGATATTTACAACGTTTATCATCATGAGACGACACGACTATCACCCATTTACACCAGATTTAACAAACAATTTTCGCGCCATAATAAAAATAACACAGAAACAAATTTAAAATGTTGCCTGCCATAAAAAAGGGGTCTTCTTTATTTCGCAAGTGTGTGTGTGTCAAAATAAAAATAGTACAAAAAATGTCCATTGTATAAAAAATATTGTTAAATTAATTCGCACTACTGCAAATAATAATAGGTGGACACAAAAATATAACTTACGTTACAAAGTAATGTGTTCAAATGCTTACATAATTACTCTTCACTGCTTAGAGGCATTTAACTCATTGTTTTAATATAGTAATGTCATTGAAAGCAAGCTGATTACAAATATCAAGTTAAATTCAGTTGTTAAGTAAAAGTCAAGGCATTAACAAGCTTTTACTGGGAAAGAAAGTTCAAACAGCAAAAACTTCACTTAAATTCTTAATTTTAATGACTTTCACAATTCATTATTTCTAAGCTTTAGTCGCCACTTTTTGTATTACTAATAATATATTAAATTATTTTTTTATGTATTTTTAAAAAAGGTTATAATTTAAAAATTAATAAAATTTATTTCAATTTCAATTATAAATCATTATTAGTTTAATTTTGCAATATGTTTCCCTAGTATTTGTTAAGTTTGTTTATTTATTCTACAACATTTTATTGTTATCAGTCTACAACTAAATATATTATTGTAATTTTTAATTATTAAAAGAAGTTATTAATTTTATTTGGTTAAAAGTAAGAAAACTATAACGGATTACTTTTGAGACATGGCAAACAAAAATAAGTACCTTTTCCAGTGGCTCTGTAAGTAGTTTGGTCGACAATTTCCTATTACTTTTTAACTTAATTTGTAAAGTGAAGTTTTAGCTGGGTATATAATAAGAAATATTGAAAATTAAAAACAACAAACTGCCGGATTTTATGTGATACCAGGAATTGCAGGTTTTTTCTGAAAAATCGAAAAGTATCTCTGGAATTTGAGCTCAAGCATGAACATTTTATACCATTATAGATATATATTTACTTATATGGGATTTTTCAAGTCAAGGCAGACAAATTGCCGATCAAAATTCTATGTTACATTATACTTTGCTGGAAATGCTTTTGAAATTCAGAAGTATTTCTGACAGAATTTAGTATTTTAAGTACTATTAGTAACTGGGTGTTTTCTAAGGACCATTTTTGTGTATAAATTGGGGGAACATATTGATACGATTATATATGATATTGTGATCTTCTGAGAACTCTTTTCAAATAATACATAATATATTTAAGAATATATCTTTAAAGATAACCTTAATATATCATAATGAATAAAAATAAATAAAAATAAATAAAGATAATTTTATTTCTTTATTAATTTTCAGTTTTAATTAAATTGGTTCTAATTGTTGTTAACCACATCAAAAAAAAAAACACGTAAGCTTATTGGACTAAATTTTCATTGAGATTTATTATCAGTATAATTAAAGTAAAGTAGACAGAATTAAAAAAATTTAAATTAATCCATAATTTCTGAATGAGTTATCTGACAATAAAACTAAACCGATTTTCCCTCGGTTTTTCAACCAATGTTAAAGATTGTGGAATCCACAAGCGGACTAAGGTCTAGAAAATAAATCATGACGCCTAAGTTTACTAGATATTCTCATTTAATTTGTAATTCACAGATTAAACAAAACTTTATTACTGAACTACTTCTAAGTAATGTCAATGTTAGTAGTCGTCACAATAAAAATACATAATATTTAGAATTGGCGTGAAGTACTGCTTTGACGATAAATACTCTTAAAATATGTTGTATCCTGCTACTACTATGACATTTTCTATTAATAAATGTAGATTCTCATATACTTTTTTGAAGATTAAATTTCCAATTTAATAGAAGAACTCCCAGCCTCTTGTTGCTTCAATAAATCTTCTCTTGTATTATTGCATTTTTTTGCCATTTTAAACTAGGACTTCTTGGGATTCTTTTCATTTGTATGTATATTCCTTTTTTCATTTTGATTTAATCAAGAAATGTGTTTTGAATTTTTAATTTTATCTGTCATCGGTATGTACATACATACATACATACATACTCGTATGTAGTATTTATATGTAGTCATGTTTATTTGTGTATAAATTGTCATTACAAATGTTTGCATATGAGAGTGTAATAAATGCCAGAATTATATTTATTTTCTTCTATTAATGTTCACTCTTGAAAAGCTGGTTGGCGTGTGTCAAAGAAAACAAAAAATTATATTCTCTTTTTTTTTTTTAATTTTAATGTGAAGTAACTAGTAACAAATCTTTTGTCATAAGAATGTCATTTATCTAGCTAGACGTGCGTTTGTCTTCTATGAGTTTTAATTGTTGTATAATACATTTATATGGAAGAAATATACACACATATATATATTTTATATATATTTGTTTATCTGTATGACGTATTTAAATGACTTTTTATACTTATTGTCTTAATTCTTGACCGATTAATGTTGGTATTAAATGATTAATTGATCGTATGTATGTATTTTGAATAGCAAGTAAATTTGCTGTTTTATTAAAGTATACCTTTAGGAGCTTAGACTTTCAGTTAGAACAGACAGAATTAGTTTTCGTACAAAATTTTTAAACGTGTAATTTAGCTTACTATTGCATACTGCTTGGCTCCATGTAATTTTTGTAAATGCTTCAATTTAAAACTTTATTTAATAAACTTTTTTAAAAACCTAATAAGGTATGTGTTGAAAAGGCAAAAGGCCGAGCCAGCAATTTCCAATGGATTTTGAATACAACGTAAATGCAAATAAAACACTTGATTAAAATGCAATTATGTTTTTATTAAAATTCTTTTTGGTTTGGAAATTTCTGGAGTATTAAAATATAAAAAATTCTTAGGCTCAAGAACCGCTAGGTCACCTCGCAAAGTTTTAACAGAAAATGGCGAAGGCGCCAGAACTTATCTCGGCAAATTACAAGCTTCGTTAAATAAAAAAATGTATATACATATGATATTGATAGGTTATTACATGTCAATTTGTACTAAAAAAATGATGTCAATTTATTATAAATAAAATAAATCATGGAGATTTTGGGAGTTGTGCTAACAGTATGCTTTCAAGAATTGCTCATAAGTCTCTTAATATTAATTATTTTTGGGGCCAGGTAAAACTAGAAAAGATCCTAAAACAAAAATATAATTAAAAGCATTCAACACTTTCTCTTACTGCCCCCTCTTTAATAAGTAAAATAAATGTTTTTGATATAAAACAACAAAAATAAACATTAACTCCATTAATTTATACAAATAAAATAAAAAGTACAAAAAAGAACAATAATTACAATCTTTGAATAAAGAGACGGTTTGGGAGGTGGCAAAAATATTTATTCGTATGTGTAAAAATAAAATAAAAGAATAAACATGGAATTAATGATTAATTAGTATCCTACTGACACGTAGCAATTACAGTGGAATGTATACTAAATGATTGCGAGGAGAAGGTATGCTAATATACATAAGTTGTATTTTAATAAAAAATAAAAAACAAAACAAAAAAACAAATAAGATTGCTATATTGAACTGTGCCGAATCTCATATAGCCTTAATGTTTTTCTGTGAAAAAAAAACTGGAAAATAGATTTCACTTACTATACATATGTCCGGACTTAGGATCTGATATAGTATGGACTACTCCACAAAGGACCAGGAGTACTCCAAACATAATTCATTTCTATGAAAAAATAGTCCATTTAACATTGCGATGTCCTAGGACTGGATCATATAATCCAGCTTTGCATTACAGGAGACTAGTCCCAAAACTACTCCTTGTAACTACATCAAATGTTGTCGTGTAACAAGAAGTTCTGTCTTGAAAATTTATATATTTTAGCTACAATGGACCACGTACGCCACTGATTTTTGCAGGTTAAAAACGTTCTGCTGAATTTTTCGCACGTTTCTTAAATAATTTTTAAATATTTTAAGATAGATTTACAAGTCCTTATTGTATTTTATTTCCAATATTTCCCTGGTATTTAACATATGTATAGCTGTATGTATGCATATTGATATAATATTTATCCATATCTTTAAGGAACTACTTTATCATAGGATCGCAAATTAATTAATAAGAAATTGCAAACGAAATAACTGCCTAAGAGCTAGTTTCTGGGATAAAGATAATTTATATTTTTTGCTTAAACCTAGATTAAACTAAAAATTGTGTTTCCCAGTTATTATTTATTTAATATATAATCTAGGTTTAACTGAGCATCATTAGTGAGTTAAACCTAGATATAAAATGTCAAAATACAAACAGCTGAAAAATAAAATAAACAATTCAACAATTGAGAAGAAATTTACGACATTTTAACAAAAATTAAAAAAAAAATGGATTATTCTAGTGATAATAAGGATTTAAGTGATTCAAACACATATAATAACTTAAATATGTCAATTGTTAGAAAGATACGAACAATAAGGACACGTCCAAATCATTTCTGCATTTATACCGATGCCGAATTCATTCAAATATTTCGCTTAACAAAACAATCCGCATATAATGTTTTAGAACTAATTGGACCACACATTAAATCCACTTTTTTAATTTTTTTCAAAGTTAACGTTTTCAAATACTGTTATTGACGCGGTTGCTTTTTTGCGAAAATTTAAGATATTGCCATATTTATATAAAAAATTAGGAGGAATGCCATGTGTATTTTGACTGAACAGTACGGCAATGCTAACAAAATTGACAGGAGGTAATTCACTACTGAGAAGCACAATCAGTAGTTAAATCCCGGCAAAATATATTTGAGGTTTAATATAACTGTGTGTTAAGCCGAGTTTAACTGACAAGTAAAAAACTAGCTCTAAAGGTAGTTTTTGCTTTTGATAGTTGTTTTGCATATTCTTAATCGTTCTTATAGTTTAATTGTGCTAAAACTATTTGTAAAAGGCAACATTCCCTTATAGTCTACTTGACTACTTATATACATACATATCAAAAACACTATTAAAATAAATACATGTTGTGTGTTTATAACATTAAAGGTTAAAGTTCAGAGGAATATAAGTTGTAATACTAAACCATGTATGTATTCAGGGGAGCAAACAATACAACATTAATAAAGTGGCCAATAATAAAATATTAAGATGGCAAATGATTTCTAGAAACAGAAATAAAATAAAACAGAAAATAAAACTTTTACAACTTTAATGTTTGCACTGCCAAAACAAGACTTCTCCAACAATTTTCAACAACAGCAAAAGTGAAACAAAAGTAATGTTTGTAAAAAGAGAGAGAGAGAGAGAGAGAGAGTAATAATGAGTGAAAGCAAAACAAGCACAAGGACCCTTATACCGCTTCCAAACGTCTAAAGAGTGAACATTAAACAACAATATCAAGGATTAACGGCATTGAATGAGAGTTTTGATGGCAGTAAACCAACACATTTGCACTCATACATTTCTACAGTGGCTCGCAGCTTATTTCAAACAGCTTCTCTTAAGAATATAAAGTGCGTATAATTGCGAAAGGTTTACAGTATATCTGCAAAAATCAAAAACATGATTTTTATTCTAAATCAGTCATGACTGCACAATATCTAATTTATATTACGGGTGGTGTCCCAATACCCACTTTTTCAGCACTTAAAATGTCAAGGAACATATTTTTGTCCTTCGTACTTTTAATAAACTGCAAGTTTGTCACACCAGTGCCAACAGTCGTGTTTCCATTCAAATCATGGTTTCGAGGTACACGACGAATTGTTTCTGCACTACATGTTATCTTAAGCTCATTTTTAATTTGCGTAGCCAATCAACTTTATTAAAAATTTTGTTAGTTGCTTTTCTGCCCTTATTATGAATGCTATTATCAAGCGTGAACTGAGATATTATGTTTTGCACTGGTTTGGCAATAATCAACCCTTTAACTGGAACAGTGATACTAAAAACTTATTGCAATCAAAACTACAAAATATACGCTTGAAAATTAATCGTTACTCGGAAGTAATACTAATTTAGCAGTTCGCAAAAGTATTTGGTTAAAATATTCTGTGACGGAAGAATTTGCAATATGCATATTTACTTTTTCTGTTTTGTATTGCCTAAGCCACATATTTTTCGCACTTTTCTTTTATACACTCTTTTTAATATTTTTTGTTTTTTTGCATAGAATTTAATATTCTAATTCAAGTTGGTTGAAATAAGCTGATAGCCACTGTATATATTCCTACATGTTGTCTATATGTATAAATATTTCAACATGTTGTTGGCATAAAAATTAATTACATTCACGCACTAACAGCCAAGAAAAATGTAGAAATAAAAAAATACTTTTACACACGTATCGTAAAGAGAATGACGGGAAAATTTCAGAAAAATAATCTTATAATGAAAATGGCAAAGAACATGAAAAATGTAATAAACGTCTTACTGTTACAAACCCTACACTAAAACTGGACTCAACTGTAGCTTAATAACTCTAAATCGTTGCAAAGGTCGAAGTACATTGTATGCGGAGGTTCGAAGGACCTTATTGATTGTCATATGTTGACAATTTCTAATTAAGGAGTTAGTTACAACCTTAAATAAGGATACCAGTATAAGAGATAAGTTCACTCAAGTAGAAGTTTAATTATCAGAATATCGATTTGTTTGGATAACTCATTCAACACAGAGAATTCAGTGAGTGTTTCTGACTTTCTGCTTATTTTTATTTGAATTGATAGCACTTGTGGGTCCGTATGATAATACTTTTTATACGGATGCAAGATTTAAGTCGATTTCTTATTTTTAATTTTGTTAAATGTGTTTTTTGGTTATTCAGATTTGTATTATCTATTTTATTAAATGACAGAACAGTGTTATAAGGTTACTTAAGGTCTGTGAAAAACCGAGTTGTTGAAGTAAAGTGTAAATTTAAATAGCACTTATTTTAAACGACTAACTACTTTATAAGACTTTAGTAAACTATTGGGGGACCAATGACGACTATCTTGTTATTTAGCAATAAGAATAGTTAACAGTTGAAATTTGATTTTATTATTTAACTAAGGCACAGTAAATTGACGATTGTGTTGCTGACAGGAATATAGATACATATTTCAACTATCTACTCTCTAGAATACTTGAAGGGAATTAATTCAATAAAGTCCATGATAGACTACTTATATTCAATAAAGTAACTTGCGTCTTAAAAACGATTTTCTGTTGCTGAAAATTAAAGTTTAATAAAGCAATTAAACTCTTCAATATGAAATGATAATGTCTTAAAAAATCTCATTTTAGTGTGTATTTAAAAATAACATGCATATTTAAAGTATTTTAGTATCTGAGGTTCGAAGGACTAATACCTTGATTAAACCAAATGTAGAAGATTATAAACCCTAGTAAAGACTATTTTTAGTCAAGTCATAATCCTAAAAAATACTTTATATTTGGTTAACTTTTGCACACAATTGCAATACTATTTCCTGTAATAGTTTTTTTCTTTTTCCATTTTCATTTCCGGCCACTAAATACCATCAAAATAAATGCTAACAGAATCGCTACATTATTGTTTGTGTTGAAAGTTCTATTTTAATTTATATTGTACTGGCAATATATGTATATTGAAATGGCCATAAAGAGCAGTGGTGTTAAATAAGATTTAATAAACTTTGATATTTGAAAGAAACAAAGGAAAAAATTAATAAGAAACTATAAAGAAACAATATTAAAACTTATGGCGAAGAATCAGCGTAGCAGCTTATATGAAATGAGAAGTTATAAGAATAAGTAAGTCTTAAATAAGAAAGGATGAATGAAATACTTAGAATGCAATTTAATTGTTGTAAGGATTAAAGAAGGCAATTATGAAGAGAAATTTTACTAAAGAAAAAAGAATATAATTATTAAGGATGCGATATGTTTTTAAGCAATATTTTATGATTTTAGTCCCAATTTACACGAAGCAATTTTTATTAATAAGATTGATACAATTTGGATGTGTTTACACAGCACAATTTTATTACTTAAATCGGTCGTATTTTTATTGAGAGTACACATAATACAAATAAGAGAGTAACACGAATTGCTATTACAATCAAGTCTTAGCTTAAAGAATTGCTTCGTGTAAATAGGGTAATTTTTGCAAATGTTCTCTCATACCAACAAAACAAAATAATGGAGACTTAAACTGAGAATGTCTGTTTAAAACCAGAACATTTTTAAATTTAACTAGAGATTTTATATAAATTTAACAACAATTAGGGCAAAACAAATGAAAATCTGAAATAATATTATTTTAGAATTTATCATATTTTAAAGAAGGCTCTTTTGTAAAACGGTTCTAAATACTGTTATTAAATTTCCTATGGGGGAGGGGTGGTTATGTTTTAAATGTTAATTGACTAATAGATAACACATTTTCAAATAATTATTATTGTGAATGTTATTGTTATCACACATCTTCAAAACAAACCACTTCATAATAATTAATTAAAAATTGTTCAATATTATAAGGAGAAATCTTTTGAATGTTTGCTTTCTAAATGACATCTAAATATTTCTGATATTTGTTATTGTTTGTTTATTTTCTTTATTTTTTTTTCAAAATAAATACAAAACTTGACATTTCAATTAAAAAAGATGATAATTGGTTTCCTGTTCCATTAGAATTACACAATATCAATTTCTTAAAATATATTAGTTCTTTTAAAAACACCTTTAGAGATAAAACACAGTCTACTTTTTAACAGAAAAAGTGATCGGTTTGAAATACATAACAATTAATTTAATTGTCAATATTTGTCAAATAAAAAAAATAACAACAAATTTAGTTTTCATAAATTTTTAACAAATATTAAAACAAAAACAAATAAATCGGCATATGTTTCAAGTTTCTGAATATAAACAGACTGGTAATGAACTCATGTCGAATTTCTACATTTCGAAGTTTTGCCATGACAAACTTGATGGTTTCATCAATTTGGTAACATGCATGTGTTATTTTTGTATCTTTATCTAACTTTTGTATGTATTTTATTACTTAAATGGAATGACAACAACTTAAATATTTATTTAAGTAGATAACACTGACTTTGGTTTATTTTTTTTTTGTGGGAATACTCGTGTTTGTTGTCATAAAAAAAAAACTGTTTAGTTTCAGCCACATTTTCTCTATTTGCTTAAATTTTTAAATATGAGATATTCTTTTTTATTTTAATGTGAAAAAAAAATTATAAAATATAAGTTTATAAAAATTTTAAACTACTGTTTAGACAGAGAGAAATTTTATATATTGACATTTAGGCCAGATGCGTCGTTTTTAAGGCAGATGTCTCTTTGAATGAAAAAGTGACAATTAGCCGAACAATCGATTAATTTTAATCAGTTAAGTAGCTTTATAGTTTAACGTTTTGCCTTTAAAAGTAAACAGTAAATAGGACCTTTAAAAAACTAAAAAATAATAATTTCATATATTACTATAGAACTCCAAACTGTTAATTTTTCCAATGATTGATTACTTATGATCATTTACTGTTCTCTAACAAAACATGGGTTAATCCAGCCATATATTACTTGTAGTTAGTAAAGTAGCTAGTCTGTTAAATGTAGCATTCAGTAAAATTGCAGTTGAGCCGACGATAAATTATTCTTGGTTAGTAAAGTAACTTTTTAAACAATGAAATACTGATGAACAGAAATATGTTATGTGGTGATGGATTACTTTTGTATTATACTGTTGCGTATTATTTTTAATATTTTTGTAATTTCCGCTGTACAGAGACAAAACTGTGGGCTTTCTAATTAAATTTTCCTTTTTGCAAATGACATTGCTATTTTATTGATATTTTTTAATAAGAATCAAAAAATAGATAAATAAACATTTTTTGTTTATTAAAAAATTCTTTAACGTAACGATTTCTTTTAATTTGAATTTTGAAATGTTTTTGTTTACGCAATTATATTTTATTTAGTTGTTTTTTTTTTTGTTTTTCTCAGCTAATAATGTTTTGCTGCAGTATTGTTAAAATAGTGTGGAATTATTTTTATAAATTTGGCTAATGGCCAAAATCGTTTCTACTCTCTTAATAATTTATGCAATAAATTTTCGTTTGGTACTTAAGACAATTAGCAGGTTTATTTTCTATCTCTGCAACCCCAAAACAAACCAACCATCCTTAGCTCCACAACAGCAGTCTTCTCATGTATGTATCATGTATGTAGCTGATACATTCAGACAGACATACATGCGAATAATGTTGTGTTTTTTGTTTTAATATTTTCTTAAGTGAAATTAAACAAATATGAAATTGTATTTTAATTATAAACAACCAAAATTTTATCTTAAAATCTAATAAATCTATATAGTTTATTTCATTATACATTTTTTTCTTGTTTTCAACTCGAAATAAAAAGCAGAATATTTCAAGGTATTTGGTTTATAATGAGCTAATCACACATATAGCCATGCTAGAAACACCTGAGAATTTTTGTAGTTACACAAATTTAAAAATTTCTAAAAAGAAAACTGCTTTATAAAACGAATATTTTAATTTCTATTTAATAGATTTTGTAAAGAATAATGCAAAAAAACACAAGTGAAATAGATAATTGAATTAGAATTATGAGTAGGATTAGAAAATAAATTGTATGTTTATTTTTCAGTAATTAAAACCCACTTGATCTATTTAATTTTTCTAAAAGTATTTTGAAAAAACAAAACATTTTTATACACTTTATGGTTGCATTCTTTTAGATTTTATTGTAAAATATGATTCTTTTAACATCAATAGATATTCTTGATGTTATAAATAGACCCCTTAGGAAATTCGTATACATCCGTTAGGTTTTTTCTTCTTAAACGAAAATTATAAATTTATAATTTTATATGAATTTATCATTTGCTACATAATAATAAATTTGTCTTTTCTCATTACAATTCTCTACACTCATTGCTATTAATCATAAATATTTATTAAGAGTTTCGCAAATGATAAACTAACGAAAAACAAATTAAAACTACAAAAAAAAAAAAAGAAAACAAGCAAAGAAATCCTAAAGCAAATAAATGTCATTGTTAAAGGTATTTTGCCTCATTCTCTATATTGCTTTTCTAAAACCATATTATTTTGGGCCACACTTGCTGCAATCATAATTGTCATAAATTATGACAACTGTTGGCATAATGTCCCATAAAGTCAACATTCATATGTATTAGAAAGAAAACCACAAGCAAAAACATAAAAATGTATCTCTATAGCTAAATAGTGCAAAAACAAATAATGAATAAATAAAGAAAATTAACCAAAAAATTTTTTAAATTTTAAATTTGTATACAATTTCAAAAAAGCATGCAGAGGAACATTCATTGACGCCAGTCTATACTAAATGATTAAGATATGATGTAAAAAATATCCAACTATATAAAATTATCACTCCTATCGTGAATAAAAATTCCACATGAAATTTGTTCCCATTTGACATTTTTCCTATTAAAATTCAACGTTAAAAAAATAAAAGGGAACAAATTTCAGGTGCAATTTTTATTCACGATAGGGGTGTATATCTCCAGCGGCAAGGGAACTGACAGAAACTAGCTTTGCCCGTCGTTTCGTAATGGTTTTTTTTTTCAATTATAGTGTATTTCATTCGCACATTGTAAATAAATCACCAGATTTAACATTATCAATCCTTAGGATTTTAATAAACGTAAAGTTTGTAGCCTCAAAATTTTCGTTAGATTCATATTCATTAGTTGTATAGTCTTGCTCTCGATAGATTACTGAAAACTCAAATGGTCTATCTGGTCTAGTGATAGTTTACTTGTGACCAGTTGTGTAATCCAAAACAAAAAAGATATGATTTTTGTAAAGAAAAAAAAAAAGTATAACAAAAGCGAACACGAAGAGCGCTAACAAAGTCTGCAGCGCAGTTTAAAAGCTACGAAGAAGAAATTTATGGAATGCATCTGATGTCATATTCCAGTTTGCTTGTTATTGACGCCAACTTTGAAATTTTTAACATTTTATTAAAAAAAAAAAATAATTATTTTGTTGTCATTATAAATAAGTAGTATGAGTTTTTTTTCAGTATAAAATCATAAAAAATAACAATTCCACTTTAGAAATCTAGAATGGTTTCATTCCGAAAAAAAATTCGTTTTTCGTTTTCTAAAGACTCAATTTACGGAATCAAAACCACTTTCGATCGGAATTGAGTTCTGTGACATGGCTGTTACTATTACTTTATATATATATAATAGTTTATTAAGATATACAAATAACCAATTGGAACGTCGATTGATTACTGGCGGTCAGAAAAGTTTCCAATCCATAAGAAACTATACTAATTTTTTTTAAACTAACCACTGATCGTTTAAGTGAAATAAATAAAATAAAAAATGTCTACTGATATAGGTATTTAGAAATCTAGAATGTTAAGTTATTTACATATTCGATATGTATTTGAAATGAATTTCCTCTTGTTTTCATTAACAGAACTGCTATACATTCTAACAACACCCCCACCATAATTCTCAACTTAATAATTACATATAGGGCGGAGTATTATGCTCCCATGCAGAAAATGCAAAATAATGCAATAAAATTAAATACTCATTTACAATTTAAGAAAATTTTAATTTGATACAAAGATTGTTGCATATTTTTAGGCATTTGCCTATACATAGATATATTATTATCTTTTAAGTAAAAATAATGATGTAAATGCTTATCATTACAAACTTATTATAAGATTAAATTATAAATTTCCTGGCAAATTAAAGATGTGCTTCCACTTGGTATTCCTCTTGGTATTTATTTGTGTTGGAGTCATAAAACAAAAATTTCCATTTAATAAACGTACCAACAAATAGCAATAGATATAGAGAACTGTTTGTACAACAAAAACAAAAAAAATGCTTGTCACGTTTCGTTTGCCTTAAAACCTACTACTATACTATTTACTTCATTTAACAACTCAATATAGCAAAATAGCGAGAAAAAAAACCCAAACATAAAAAGAAATAGAAATAGAAAAATTAGAAAAAAAAAATTCATTAAGAAATTGTCTATAAGGTCATGATAATATTGATGACAAAGTCAATGAAGACACCAGACACTACCATGTACGAGTACAATATTATTACATGTGCTGTAAAATAGAAAAAATAGAAAAAGGACGTGTTGTATGGTACAAAACTCGAATGCTGAGCATCCGAAAAACACACATTATTTACATTTCAATGTAAACTGTCATGATATTTGTCACGTTATGGAATTTTTAATTTTATTACTGAGTTTTGGTTGCCTGAAAGGCAATAAGAAAAAATAAAACAAATAGGAATTCTTATATACTTATTTGATATTCAAATAGATATTTTGCGTGTTATCCCCACATGAAATATGATCTCTTTCTTTTTTTGTATACTTTTTTAATAATAATCATGGAAATATTTTAATGTCTTTTTGTATTTCTTTCTTTTTTTTTTTTTTTTTTTTTTTTTTGCGTAAATTGAAATGTTAAAGACGTGACCGCGTACAACCAAATTCTGTTTATCTTGTTTGAATAATTTCAGTTTCTGTCGTAGTGGTTCTTTATGACCACCTTGTAAATTCAGACTGCAGACGTGCGAATGATGTGAAAATCATGATAGGAACCATATGTTTTATTTTGTTGTTGTCTGTGCTACAAAATACTACAACAGCAACAAAAAGAATGTCAGTTGTTGACATATAAATATTTGTCAAAAATAAATAAGAGAGCTGCATAAAAATTATAATTAAATACATGTATTTTTTCTTGTTTGCTGCCACAGTTTTCACTCTGCTTGTATTAAAAATTTATTTTAAGAAAAAAAGAAATAATTTTCCACAAAATTTTTAATTAAATTTTTTATTTTTTTTTAATTTTTAGGTAAGTTGATAAATCTGCCGATCTAGTTTTTGATGATATATGGGTAAAGTATTAATTTTTGATATTTATTTTGAAAGAAACCGAAAGTAGTGCACAGTTTTGGTGGAATATGCAATATTGAAAAAAAGGATTGTATGGAGCACAAAGAGCCCTAATTCAAATATAACTGACTCGTAGTGTACGCTAACGTCTCCAGTAGTCAAACTGGGACTGTCTGCTAACTAGTAAAGCTTAATACATCCTCTATTAATATTGCAAGTATTCTTTTTTCTGTTTCAAATTGTACATTCTGTTTATTAAATTACTTTTTCTAATAATTATTTCCAAAGTTTGTGCAAACATTAACAGAACAATTAAAATTTTAATTCATTACAGCACAAGTTTATAGTGCATTTAGTGCAAAGAAATACAGACAGACATACATATATATGCAGTGCTGATATTCAGCCGGTTCGGACCGGTTCACTCGAACCGGTTGTTAAAATTTTAAAAATTTTCCGTATATTCACCCTTATCGTGAAAAAAAATTTCACATGAAATTTGTTCCCTTTTATTTTTTAACATTGAATTTTAATAGGAAAAATGTGAAAAGGGAACAAATTTCATGTGAAATTTTTATTCGCGATAGGGGTGATTATGTTTTGCTTTATTTTGCTTTAACGGTTTTATATAATGTGTATTTATCTAGGTGATATAGTCTCAGCAACAAACACAATATTGTTCAGTTGTTCATTGTCCAAACGTACAAACAAATGATTTTATTTTGGTCATACATTGGATTCTTGGATGATGATGTTTTCGATAGCGTTTTCTTCAATCTTTTGAGAAAAAAAAATAAAACAATTTTTTTTTGACTTTTATTTTACAAAATCAAAACTATTTTTTGTTAAAAACGTAACTCTTTTTTATTAAACGAAAGTTTATATCATTTCCTTAAGAGGCTTGTGGTCTGTTACTGGGATGCGACTTTAAAATTTTCGCTATTTTTATCAAAATTTGGCAAAAATGTAACTTTTTTTAACGAACCGGTTGTTAATTGTTTCGAATATCACCACTGTATATATATGTACTCGTATTTTATATAAATTTGTTTTCTAGAAATAGGCAACATTATTATTATATTTTTCGCGTTGTTTATGTTTAATGTAATTGAATTATTGTCAAAACAACAATTTGTAATGTTTTTGTATAATTAATTTATTTTGCTATTCCCAGAACTAAAAATCCTAAACATTTATTGGGATTTACGGTGTATGTGTAGGTGGGTGTGTGTGTGTTGAATGAATAACCGCCATAAATGCTTGATTTTGGTTGGTGGTTGACGTAATATTTGTGAGGATTAAATATGTTACACATAGTTTTAGGTGAATTTTGTAGATTTTAAATGGGTTTGTATAAAAAATATTTTGTTGTGAATTTAATCTTATGGAATTTAGTTTATGGTTTAATATATTGTGAATTTTAAAAATCTTAAATTAAATAAATTTTGCAACTTAATGGCTTCTCTCAGTTTGTATAACAGTGCAAAGGTCGTAAGTGTTGCCTAGTTTTAGGACGCAATATATGTATATACTTATTTAGCCCTTTAGTAAATCTGTATTTCCAAGTAAAATATTGATATTCAATATTTTTAAATAATATTCATATTTTTAATTTATTTATTTCTTATAAACTCTTTGCTAGAAAGCAATGACCCTAAAGTCTGCACATTTCCACATTTTCTCTAAGAAGCTTGCATATGTTAAGGATTTGCATGCATTACAGAGTTTAGTTTAACTTCAAATAATTTTATTTTAATTTAAACATATTTTTATTTAAATATTCATCTGACATGTTTGCAAAACTTAAGACAACAACCCGAAATATGCTTAAAACTTGAAAGTTTATTAAAAATAAACCACAACATAAAACTAAGCATATGTTGAGGATTAATAGCAATTAGTGAAACATTTTTTCCTTTAGAACTAAAACAAACTGTAAGTTTTTAAAATGTTTGCTATAGATTTAACTTAAAAAGGAAACAAATTTATAAAGGTAAATTTAAATAAGATAATAATAAAAAGATAATAAAGAAAATATCTAATTTCAGATCATCTGTATTATAGGTTTAACAAATATTTTCAAAATATATGAGCAAGTTAGGAACAAAAATATTCTATTGTATGTTACCTGTTTTCTATTAAATAAGTTTTTGGCATGCAAGGAAATTTTTTATTTATAAAGGTTTGTTTAGTAAAACATTATTTTATTACCAATTGATTTTATATGTAACAAATTGCTAACATTTTTTACTTGAGGGACTTTTGAGAAATGTTATTAAAAATAGCAAAAATATTTTTGTTTCTATAATCCTAATAACGATGTATTGAGTTTTGTATATTCTATATTCGCTGCCATAAAGTATGCTCTAAAATAATTTAAATAACGTAACAAAACCAGGGACCGTAACTGTTATGACTTTTATCAAAAAAATCAAGAAATAAGAGTTATTTTTGATTTTTATATTTTTAGATAGAAAATAAGAGTTATTTATTATATTTATTATTTTAAATGAAAAATAAAAGTTATTTTTGATTTTTATATTTTTAAATGAAAAATAAAAGTTATTTTTGATTTTTATATTTTTAAATGAAAAATAACTTTTTTTGATTTTTATATTTTTATATCAATAATAGAAATCAATTCAAAATTCGTGACATAGGTACGCGGTACGCCACCTGTTGAAGAAAACTTATTTGTAATAGATGAAAGCTCCGTTGCAAGCTGTCGATCTGTTTTAGCAGATGGTTTAAGGTCAATGGAGATGAATTATTCGTCTTCGGACGACGATGATACTCCTACGACAATAAATGACAGCGTCCGCAAAGCTTATTTTGAAATAGACAATTACAATGAAAAGCGTTTCGATACTTCTGCTAATTTATTGGAATATTGGGAGAACAAAAAATTTGTGTTTCCATGGCTTCGAAAATTAGCTTTAATTGTTCATTCTGTACCTGCCACTCAAGTCAGTGTAGAAAGGTAATTTTCAGCATTCAAATTAATATTGGGAGATTTGAGATATAATTTATCTGACGAACATTTAAAATCAATTATGATGGTAAAATTGAACACCTGAAAACGACCTCTTAACACTGACTTGAATGGCAGCCAAAACTTATAAGCTATTTCTATGCATTCATGTTTTTATAGCTGATAATGGATAAGTCACATAATAAATTATATTCATATAGAAATTTGAATGAAGCAGCATATTATAATACATACGCAAATAAATAAGAGGTTTGAATTGATTTTTATTTGATATAAAAATATAAAAATCAAAAATAACTTTTATTTTTCATTTAAAAATATAAAAATCAAAAATAACTTTTATTTTTCATTTAAAAATATAAAAATCAAAAATAACTTTTATTTTTCATTTAAAAATATAAAAATCAAAAATAACTTATTTTTCATTTAAAAATATAAAAATCAAAAATAACTCTTATTTTTGATTGTTAAAATAAAAATCAAAAATAACTCTTATTTTTGATTGTTAAAATAAAAATCAAAAATTTAAAAATCATGCAATATGTTGGATGCATTTCGCCTAAGAATCATGATGGTGTAATTAAAAGTTTTCTACGATGTTCATTTATGTATGATTTATTTCTTCAAAAATTTAAAAATAACTCTTATTTCCGGTCCCTGAACAAAACTACAAGCAGCTCAAGCAGCAACAGCTAATAAGATTATGCTTAGCAACTATGTATGCAATCGTGTAAAAACAAATAATTTATGTAATTGTATTTTAAATAACATAAATTTCTTAAATTTTCTTTATCCACATACCATAATATTGTCAATATTAGTAGATAGTAAAAAAAAAACGAAACAAAATACAAACATGAGAAAACATTTATACGAAAGTTAAGTTTTTGATTTTTTTTACTACAACATGGCAGCAGCAGCAACCATAAAACGTGCCAAATCACTCACACTTCAGTGTTTGTGGAGTAACTTTTTTGTCACCAAAAAAAAAACAGCAAATTTGTTTTTAATTTCATCCTTTTTAAGTGACAAGTAAACAGTAGTAACTTACACTTCAGCTCTATCCGTGTGTTTGTTTAACAACTGTTATTGTATCAATCGAAAGTTTGTTTAAGACGACCTAATCCTTTTTTGTTTGCTTTTTCTTTTACCCTTGATAAAATGTTAATGTAATGTAAATATTATCATACTTACTGGTTTGGTGGTTATGGATCGTCAGGATTTAACAAGGCTCATATGTACGTAATGTTGTCATGTTAATCTATCATTTTTAATGACAACGTCTGACATGTTTTGAATTAAATTTTTTTTTTGGGAGGGCGGAGTGATGGGATTTAGGTGTTTTAAAATTCATTAAAATTAAACATTTAACCAGTGGTACAAAAGTTAGTCTTGAAAGCTGCATTTGACATCAGACGTAGGTTCGAAATTGCACTGTGCAACAAGTTAAAAAATAAAACCAATGGAGAATTAGATAATAAAGGTTTATTAAAAACCTTTTTACCTGGCATATAGGGAATTTTACCTAATACATATTCGGCTAAGATACCAAAAAATCACAACTTCTTCAGTATGGTCTTGGTTACGCCTTAACCATGAGTGATGAACACGAGTACAATTGTCTCTAAGTAGAGTACATTCCATTTACATTTGTTTGTATTGCGCTTTAGAAAGTAGTAATTTATCCACCAAGCGTAATATATTGCAGTTTTAATTGTCCATAAATTATTCTTAGAATCCGACAGAGTATTCGGTAAAAAAAATTTCCGAATACTGAAACTTTTATAAAGAATAATATAGAAACCTTAATAAAGAAAAACACAGGTTATGGAATTTTGAAGATAATAAAAGTTTGTTTCGGATTAGGTCGAAAGTCTTTACTAATGATAGGTAAAATGACTAGTTAAGAACACTTTGTGATATCTGGCGGAGTGAAAAATTGCCTTTGCAAAATAATTCATAACATTTAAAAAAAAAAAAAAATTCCCATTAAAAAAAACAACTGAAAAGTATACAGATCAGTTTTATGGATCTGTTTTTCATGATTCTCTGATAACCCTTGAAGTAATTTAGCAGTTATTTACTTTATTCGTTTTAATTCTTTTAAAACTTGAAATTCTTCTCTTGGCGACCTGGCGTTGATTCTGCCAGTCAGTCATTTAGACACTTGTAAAGCAAAAAAAAATAATTTGTATTGATGATGTACGAGTATGTTTTCATTTACAATTTCCCCTGTTTCACATGATGTTTGTATGTTAATGGCTGTACAAGTGTGTCCGGGAAGAGAGTGTAATGTTCAAACTACAAGTTTAAAATTGTTCGTTACTTACTTTTGTCATATATTCCGTTTCTGCATCCTATATTCTCAAATTTCATTTCGTTTGCAAAAGAGAAAAATACATGTATACAGTTGACGTAGTTTTTTTAAACTTTCGTGTATTGTTTCTTGTGTGTGTGTTTTTATTTTATTTTTGTTCATCCCGTTTGACATATTATTTGTTGTTGTTGATGTTGTGTTGTACGTATGACATTGGGTTTGATGGAAACTTTACGACATCGACGACAAAGTTGGAAAACCTCTAAAGTCAATAAACGAAAATTGAATTTTCTTCTTTTTTTTCTTTCCTTACAAGTTGTAGTTGTTGATGTTTCTTTTTATTTTTTGTCTTCAATTTGCTTCCTCTTTCTTTTCTAATTCTAGCAATGGAGTAACGAAATGGAAGAAAAAAATAAAAATAAATTCCAACATGTTGTATTAGTTCTTGCATATTTTATTAGGCAAACATTTTCAATATATTTCCTAAGAGTATGTGATGGTTTTTTATTTATTTTTTTTTTCGTTTTCTGTTAAGTTGTCTTGTATTTGTGTGTGTGTGTGTCTTTGAGTTGTGTTGTAAAATAAATTACATTTACTCGTACATGTTTTAATGCGTTGCTTTTTTATTTGGCTTTGTCTGGTTGAAAAGTGTAAATTTCACACATGTTTATTTAATTTATATAAATTATTTCAGACAAATATTGACATACACTTTTTTGCCAAGAAATATGTCATGTGTTTTTGTCGCTAAGCAATCATTCCTTATTATTATTTGAACAGCCTAAATATTGGCAATACTTTAGGTCTGTAGAGATTTAATAATTGCTAGAGAAAAACACATCCAAATTTAAATTTTTTTCTCTTAAAATGATTTTTACTACTTGGGTTTGGAAAGTGGAAAATGTTTAATTAAATTGTTCAATATTTTCTTTTTTAACAAGTTTTATTATGATTTTTTTTAATACTGTAATCACATGTTACATGTTATTTTGTGGTTTTATAGCAATCATCAACATCGTCATCCTCATTTACTTACACAATCGTCGACATCCTCCTCATATACGAGTACATACATATGTACATACACGTACTTTATAAAGCGACTAACACATGGTGTACAAATTGGTTGTTTGCGGTTTCAACGGGAATACACAAAGAAATAAGTTGTTATTCCATCATTCAGTCACTCACTCACTTCATTTTTAACAATATTTCCGCCATGATTAATGTTTAAATTAAATTTTGCGGTTAAATTTTGTAGATTTTATTATTTAAATATAAATTTATTAAAAATAACTTAAAAATCACTCACTACACATTTTAAAGAAACTATAATAAACATCATTTATTTATAAAGTTTTCTTTTTCACCCTGAAACCATTATAAGTTTATATCATGTGCTAATTGCTTACGAATCGTAACAAATGCATTTCAATTATCTTTTATGAATAATTAATATTATAAATTTTCTTATTAATGCCATCGTTATAATTTTTGTTTGAAAAATAGACACCAATGTTAAATGTCAAAGAAATATTTATGCTTGTGTCTGAAACTCGTTGAAAAGAAATTCAGGTGCCAAACACTCGAAAAATTTTTTTTTTTTTTTTTAAATTGCAAATAATTTTTATAGAATTATGTTTTTCAATATGATTACAAAATCACGTAAATTTAAGTTTTCACAAAAAAATTAAAAAATAAAAAAATTCTATAAATTCATTTGTATTTATCATCATGTCTCTCTCTATATTTTATGATTTGTTATTACAATAGTGTGTGTTTACTTTTGTAAATTGTTGGCTGTTTTTAAATAATCCATAACAGATTTGCTTAAACTACATACGTACGTACATATGTATGTATGTGCATATATTGGGTAGGGGAAAAAGTAGCATGATAAATTCAAAATAGAAAACAAAGTTTAAAAAGGTTTATATTGCAGTTACCGAAAGTTTATTTAAAACAATATTGAACCAAACCAAAGTTATTGCATTATCCGAAACCACACGAAACATAATTTTGAACCTAACTTTTAGGGATCAATTCGATTTCTAGCGATATTCTAGTTATAGAGTGCAATGACATACTTTTTCCCTGATTTTAAATTTATTTATTTTTTATGTAATTTATAATTGTAAAAATATGATTGGGTTTATGTAAATGATATTTTAATAAAATTTTTGAAAAAACAAACTTTTTTTTGCAAAAAAAAATGTTTTGTGAACAAAAATTATTATGGCACTTTTATATTATTGTTTGTTGTTGCACAACTTTCCTACAGACAAAACGAACAGTATACAAATTGGTTACTAAGTATGTAACATTCGCATTGTTATGATTTGATTGATTATCGGAGAATCCTCTCGTTGTTGTTAAGATATCACTGTTGTGGAATTATCATACAGCATATAAAGTTCTGACCAAAGCGATAATCCAATCAAGAGCACTACAGTGCTTGTTATACTGCAGTTTTTGTCTTGAACATTTTCAACCATCTAAACACTTGGAAATCAAGTGAACATTCTCTAAAAAGAAGGCAGCAAAATGTATCTTAAAAATTTTCTCAAAACTAGGTTTGAAACATGAAAAATCTCCTTAAATATCAAACACGGACTTATACAAATATGGAGCCAAAAATTCCTAAATATTTTTGCATAGGGAAATTTGGCTTCGCTGCAGCTGCATTCCGCAATTTTTTTTTTTTTTGTTGTTTAAAAATATTTTATGGTCATTACAATTTAATAGTCGCTTGACTTGACACCTAAAAACACTTGTGTTTTGTACATACAACTACTACAATATACAAATGGAATAATATTTTTTAAAAATAAAATTTTAAAAACTATTTTAACAAGCTTTATAGAGAGCCAGCAAAACAAAATATACAAAAAATTATGTAAAAAACTGAACATAGTTTCTGTATTGTCTGTAATAAATTTATTAAATTGCTAAATACAATAAATAGTACTATAAAAATAATATTTGCACTTGATATAATATTACATAGTTGTTTTAAAAAATAATAATAGCCTCAAGTAGGGTAAGCATTTTTTTTTAGCTAAGAAATTAGTTTCAGAGAAAACCAGAATATTTATTTACCCTAGCTTTACGGATGTTATTTTTCTAATTCCTAATTCTTTGCAACATTAAACAGAAAATATTGCATATATTAAGGGATTAAACAAGTGTTTAGCTGTTATTATACAAGAACAGCTTATGATTCAAAAATGCATATATTAAAACATTTTAAAAGTTATGGATTAAAAACTTACTTTTAGGGCTTTAATAGTAAATACGTAACATGTATCTGGCATATATTTAGGGCTGTTTCTCTTACAATACATAAAACAACATCAATTTTAATTTTCCCTTTTCGATATTTTATGGATTAAAATTATAATCAAAATATAATTAAGCTTCTTCCTATAACGCTGGAGGATTTTCTATTACGCCGTTGACGCTTTTATGCATAAAATTTATAGATATTATATTTTGTGCTCCCTTTAAGCCAGCACAAGATTAGTGGCAACTGGATGGCTGACAATATTTGTAAAAATTGGGTGTACATTGCTTTATATTATGGCAAAGGAAACGTGTAAGCCAAAAAAGTAAAACAAAAAATTTGCATTTTGATTAAAATTAATTGATTTGATGCAAATTTGTTGTGATGTAAGTACAACAAACAACGAAAGCAAATACCAATATACATATATTTATGCAGCATACGTTTGGGCTGTTTGTAAAAAAAGGGGTTGTGATATGAAGTCGCTGGGGAAAAAGCAAAATTGTTCCCATTTATTTACATTCCATAATAATTGGCTGTGTTTGAAACAATATTGTTGGAAAAAATGTAATTTCCAATTACGTATATTTACACATTTAAGTATTTCGTAAGTAATTGCGTACTTTGCTTAGCCTTGTGACCTTAACACTTTTGTAATTTTGAATTTCTTTTTGTCTTATTATGACCCCTTTTAGCTTGTTATTTAACTAATTATAAAACACTTTTAATCACTTTGCACCACTACCGGCGTTTAATTCTGAATGCTTTGTAAAATTAACAAAATTAAAATGCCTTTTAAAAGCCTTCCTGATCAAAACGTTGTTGGTAACAACAACTTTTAACACATTTTTTCTTTGTTTATGTTTATTTTTAAGAAAATTAAGAAAACACGAGCCAACTCCAACATGAACAAACTATTTTGCCTTGAAAACCATAATCTCTGTTTTTAATTTGCTGGCAACGAAAAATAGCCGAGGAGAAAAAAACAGAAAATAGTAAATTTTTTGGTCTGGGCAGAAAAAGGGTTTTCTTTATGTAGTTCACTCTTCATATATAAAAGATACACTCAGTTACATATGAATGTAATTAAGTTGAAAACATAAATATGGAGGTTACACAGCGTAATTTGTTGCGAATTATTTATTATTCCATTTAAACCACCACCCTACAAAGAATTGCTACTTTCAATGATTTCTACATATCGTCTGCATTACTTAGAAAAAAAAGTAAGTAATGATTGCGTTATAATTATTCGGCGCCCCCTGAAGGATCTATAGCGCCAGTCTTTAAACTAGAATACCTCAACTGTTTCAAATGCTAGGTTTATTTCCAATATATTTTGATTCAAACGCAATCTGAAATGTATAGCAAAATCTACTGAAACAGGCCCTAAACCATTATTTCTGAAATTGGAATTCTATTCGAAATTTTAACAAATCTGTTGAGAATAGGTGAAAATTTGTTTTGGTTTGGTATCGTTTAATAAAACGTTTTTGGTTGGCCTAATTTGAAAGATATGTATGTATGTGGCACTTCTTTTTTTACTATTTTCCTTTAGAGCTCATTGTACTTTCCCTTTTTTTATTAATCTTTTAAGGTTTCGTTGTGCTGTTATTATTTACTTTTGCTAATTTAAGTGGTTCCATTTTCGTACTTTTGTGGTTGTTTTATATTTATTCCTTTTTTTTACTGTATGGCACTACTACCCCAGTCATTCGCCAAAAACACAAGAAAATATTTTCCTTTCGTTTTACGCAGTTTTCACGTTGTACTTGCTGCTGCTGTTCATTTAATTTTTTTTTTTGGAAACAGTTGTTTTCGCTTTACCAGCGTTGGTAGGTCTGGGTTTTTTCCGCTTCCTTTTTTTATTTTCCTCTTACCAGGTTATTATATGTTGTACTTACATTCGTACATACCTTAATACATATTATCTCTGTGTATTGTAAATAAACAAGGTAAGAAGTATTTTTTGTGTTAACAGAGCTTGTTTAGCTTAAATATTTTGTTTTGAGTTCCTTCTTTTACTTTCGGCCTTTCTCTATAAATTTTAAATAAAATTATATTTAATTTAATATAAAAAGCAGCTTTTAAAATAACAAACATTTTATAAGCTTTTAACTACCGTAGCACTTATAGTAAATCAGCGTTTAATAAAGAAAAAACATATTTGTAATGGCAAGTAAATTTTCATTTATAATAATCCTAAAAGTAGGCAATATACTTCCTTGTTTCTATGTTGTTTCAATGTTAAAGCTTGTTTGTTTTTATAGAAATTGCAGTACAAAATAAAAATAAATATTTAAAACGTAATAAACATAAATTTTGTTTTCTTGAAATCAAATTTTAGACCAATATGTTATTTATTTAATAACTATGAGGCACAAACAAATTTACTGCAATTGCTTTATAAGGCATTTCTGTACTTTTGACAACCTACTGACATTAGAATAAATGTAGGGTAATGCCAGCAGTTGGTTTTAGGTTTTTCTTTTAAAGCAACCAAAACCTTTGTATACTTATGCCATCAATTTTGTTCAACATTTTGAAAGCATACTTTTTGGTTTAATTTATTTATTATAGCGATTTTCATATTTTCAAAACTAAAAATAAATCTTTTTATGCCAAATGTTTTTAAACCTTCGTCAAACTAATTCCAACATTAGTTTTCAAAGAAGACAGCAGACACTTTGTTTTACATTTCCTTGAAGACGATTTCCGAAAATAAATTCACATTTACTTTTTGATTATTTTAATTTTTGCCCAAAGAAATGTGAACGAAGTTACTATGTATGTATTTTGTGCAGAATAATAAATAATAATAGTGTGGAGTAAAATAAGAAACTGAAAGTATATTTCGTATTTATATTTGTATGTATGTATATCTTTACAAAAATAATGTTTCATTTGCTTTAAACAGAACACAAGTATTATATCCTTTTGCTAAAGAATTTCCTTTTAATGCTCTCACAAACCCATACTTATAAATTTTTGTTACTGTTTTCGACTGTCACTGTTTCGTTGTCTTTATGTGAAATTAAAAATTTTCATAACCATTTTTTTTTTTCCAAAAATACAATTCTCTGCCAGACTTTCTTTTAAGACACATATCATTTGTAAATATTAAATGATGGTCGCTCATTTCCGTTTCAGTAGATTTACAAACTCATTGTTGTTTGTAAAACATAAAAAGTGAGTGATGCAGGGACATTGTCTGATGTCATACCCCCCAAAAATATGCTAAAATTACCAAGTTTTACAGAAAATATTTTTGTTTTTCACTTGTTTAATTGTCAAATACATTCATTCAGTTTTTGTTATAATAAAATTTGACGTGTCAGTTGCTTGCTATCCACTCATATCAGTATTTAAACAGCCCAGTCTGTATTTTTTAAGCTTAGGAAAGTTGTTAGCTTGGCGGAGGAGGAGGAGTATGAGAAGAATAAGATTAAGTGCACGAACTACAAGAAAAATAGTCATCGTCGTCTTTACTTAAATACTTTTAAGTAGCTTTATAATTTTTTTACAGTTGTCTGTCCGTCTGTCTTATTTGTATTTGATGAGTTTTGACTGCCAGTCACAATTTCACAATTTGTGTGAGTTTGGCGAAAGTTTTTTTTTTCACGTTATAGAAGACGTATATGTTTTTGGAATCTTTAGTAACATTCTATAAATGTGGTTTTGAAACTCAACTCAAAGCGAAGCTTAATAATTTAACTTTAAAAAGCACCATCCTGAATAAACTCGTAAAAATATATAGGCTCTCTGGATTCTACTTTGTTGGTCTTTCATTTGTTTTCATATTAATTGTAAGAAATTAAAATAGCTGCTTCCAAATACAATTTAAGTTAAATGAAATTCTTTGTAGCATGCTTAAGTTTTTATTATGCCGACAACAAAAATCTTCTAATATTTCAACTCCTATAACTCATTCAAGTAGGAAAAAAGAAAACATGTTCATTTGTTCAACGAATCTGTTTACAACACAGTATCAAAGTCATGTACGTTTTGTCATTTTAAGACATTTATACTTATTGCTTTAACGTACATACATATTTGTTTAGAGTTGACAGACTAAGTGAGGCTGGAGCTGACTGTAGGGCGATGTTTGGCAGGCAGTCTCAACTTGACTGAATGAATGATAATCTGACATTTAAATATTTACTTGCGTAAATGTTGTATGAAATTTTATGTTGTTCTTTGCACGCCTCTCTCTTTCCTTTCAACAACCCCTTTACTCTCTCCCCGCCATCAAAACAAATTGCAATGATTATGATTATAATCATTAAGGAAATAAGCATTTATAATATTTAAATATCTCTTCAAACACAGAACAGAAGTTTTCCTTGAACAATTTCTGTCAAGTTGTTCCTGTTTTGTGCTGCTACATGCTACTACTACTGCTTTCATGTTTGCTAAAACTAAAAGATGAACACGGAGCTCGAACAACACAACAGCAATAGGAAAAAAGGCATGACAAGAAAATATTTCATAAAATTTTTATTTAAGTTTGCGCATATAAGCAAATAAATATATACATATTTTTTTTATTATATTATAATACTTTTTAAAGTATTCTATTGCCTTTTGGCTGTTTTGTTCTTGACTTTTTTGTTACTTTTTCTCAAGATGGAATAAAAAGCTTTTTTCATAGGTTTTGTAATTAATTGTTTAACATTTTTTATTACATATACATAGTAGGTGGAGGTTAATTATAATCATAAATTAGTTCTTTAAGTTTAAGCCTTAAGATCTCTTTGAAGTATGTTTAAACATATGTACATTAGGGTGGGGCGCTTGTGTATGGGAAAACATAAAAGTTAATTAATAAAGTTCGAATAGTAATATTTTGCTGTCTTAGACTTAAAAAGGTAATACTTGAAAAACAAAATATTCAATTAAGTGATATCTTTAGCCCGCGCATGCGTCTTAAAAAAGCACTTTTCATTTAAACTTCAACCTTTTAAGTATTTTATTATTTTGTTACTAAAAATTAATACATTTACATAAAACACTACATAGACTCTACAACAACTGCGATAATATTGAAGTTTATTTCTCCTCTACTGCAAATTTACTACGTCCTAGCACAGGCGTTCATCTGGCCAACTCTGGATTATCTTCCATTTATTCCACCAATGTCTGCAGCTGTTGAAATGTCGACTCTTTTTAAACTAAAATTCAACGTTTAAATTATTATATGATGAATTGTACATAGGTACTTTCCTGCAAATAACGCGACTAGTACATACATGCATGTACAGACTAGTCCAAAGAGGAGTAGGAGTACTTCAAAACTACTCCAAATATATGAAAAAGGTGGTCCATTTAACATTGCGATGTCCTAGGACTGGACCATATAACCCATCGGAGTAGTCCCAAAACTACTCCATGGAGTACTCACGAGGGTTAGTTTTAAACAACAACAACAACTCAATATGCAATCGTGTTAACACGAAACCATGTCGTTTAACTACAAACTCTTGTTTAACTATGACATGGTACATGACTGCATTACATTGGACCATGTTGTGAGTAGTCCATATCAGCTAAAATGGATCACGTAGTCCAATATTATTTGCAGGGTTACCATTTGTTTTCCATTATATTTATTTTCATGTATTTTAACTTTTTTAATAATTTACTACTAATAATTTGCTTAAACAATAGTTCGAAATAGTTGAACCGCATTTTGTATGAAAGTACTTACGTTTTCGTTCGAGTTGTCGTTTGTACGAACGTTCGAATAGAACTTTATTAGATGAACCCAAATCAGTTTTCGATCGCTTAGAATGCGAACAATCTCTTTCTTTCGAGATCGCTGGCTATATACAGGCTATAAATTTTCACAATATTGGTTAAATAGGTTTTAAATTAGATTACTCGTATAACTAAAAATACAATGTGCCAAAATTATGTACATATTTCGCATTGAATATTTTCGATTTGCAACTTTCACAAGATTTAATTTTTATATCATCTTTTGTTTAAGTGACCTTTTTATACATCTTTAATGACGATGGATATTTTTTTGTAAATAGATCAGTAGACTAAAAAATTTTACTTTTTATTTGAATAATTATTTTCAATTAACAATGAAGAGTTCAAATAAACTAAATTTTACTTTTTTATAATAAACTCATTATGTTTACTTAATACATAAGGTATTTAAACACAAATGTTCTACTTATTTCTTCCAAATAAAACAAAAATTTACTAAAACAACAAATTTAATAATATTTTCCAAATATTTAAAACAAAATCTCATAATCATTGCTACATTGTAACTAAGTCTATTTTGTGCTAGAGAGAGAGAGAGAGAGAAAGAGAAACATACAATACAAGCAAAAAACAATCATTATACTTCCGGTTACGATTAATAGAAAGAAAATGTAGGTTTAAATGTATGTGCTTACTACTACTACTTAACCACAATAGATTATGCATTATCACATTTCCGCTACAAACCGGAAACTATTAAAAACAAACATACAAAGCCAAGCACACAAATACAAATAGACACACACACTCTCACGCACATAAACTTAAAAAAAGTAAATAAGGGAGTGGGAGTGGGTGGGTTTTTTATTGTATTTGCAAACCTTTAATAGTTTTAGGCTCTTGTTGCTGCATTCCCTCTCTCTTGTATGTTTTCTTGTGCATTTTGTTTGTTTAATTTGGTTTAGGCTTTCAAGTTCTTCTATAGAGTAGGGAGGGGAGTTCACAATGTATATTTAAGTGAGATTGTGGATCATTTGCTGTTGACTGCTGGTATCTATGCTCTTGCTCAACCAATACATGAACATATTGCGCTTTTCCTTTTGTTTTTTTTTTTTTTTTTTTTTGGCAAGTTTGTTGGTTGGGTTTTTCTACCAGGCTGCCTGTTCATATGAACTAAATATTAAGCATCATCAACAGCAACATATTGTGGTTACTGTAACGTTGCCTTGTAGTTATATTGCTAGTATAGGTAGTAAGTAGTTGCATGTATCGTAGTATGTGGTAGTTGTAGTTTATTTAACTAAAGTGCAGGAGTGCATGTATGATATGTATGTCTGTCTGACTGTGTGTGTTTGTTTGTGGGAGTATCTGTAGGTTTTTAGCAAAAGTGGTTACTTAAAATCATTAACTGTAATAAAATCAACTTTAGATTTTGATTTTTGGTCTATTATGTTCCCTTTTTGTGAAATTGTTACACAACAAACCCCTAACACACATGTAAATTTAGTCAAATTTAGAACTTGAACATCGGAACTAGGAACACACTTTACAAATGTAACCATAGAGCTTTAGTCTTATGTACATGAAAACCAAATACATATGTAAATTTATTTTAAATGTACGAAACATTTGGTTACTTGGGTAGCTTCAATAGCCCAGCCTGATTCTGAACAATCCAACAGTCAGACCTTCAGCCAAGCAGCCAAACTTGCCTGTTTGCAACTCTGGTTAGTAACATAGTTATCTGGCAAGTTGTGAATGTGAATGCTTGTGTATGAGTATCGTGTCTGAATGTATGGTAAGGTAACCCCGTTAGTTGTTGTTAACTGTTTGCTGTCGGCAACAGCTACCTTCTACAATTACATGGAGCATCTACATAAGTGAGTGTATGTACATTGTACATATATGCATGTGTGCTCAGATATTTGAAAATTTGGTTTCGTTAGTTGGTTTAACTCTTCGGTCAGTTGTTCAGTTGCGGGCAATCGTTCGTTTATTCACAAACGTACGAGTATATGTATCTTATAGTCTGCAACCTCTGGGCTCCTGCTTTTTGGCAGTGTATCTGTATTTAGGAGTTCAAGAGCAGTGGTTGCAGTTGTATAGTTCGTGCTTATAGGAGTGTGTATGCGAGCGTGGGTTCGTATTGGTTAGTTGATTGTTTGCTGTTAAGTGTTAAACTTTATGTATGTGGGATTTCGTTTGCATTTGGTGCAAAAGGTAGTTTGAAGTTTTCGCTTCCAACTTGTATCATGTTGCGGTGAATGAGCATGTAGTCTTTTTTACATTAGAATACATCATTATGAAATGCTTAGAATTAATTAATTTCAAATAAGTTTAACTTTAATAGGCTCTTGTTGTTGTTTTTTTAAGTACATACTCCGTAAAGTATGCTAAACATTTTAGGAATTTTTGTAAAATTAAAAAGAATACAACTTTTATAAATAATAAAAGAACAGACTTTATTACAATATAGTTTTTAGAAAAGAGAAATTAAAAAAAAAATCATTTTATAATCAACCAGGAAATTCATTTAAATATTAAATTATACATACAGTAACGTTTTAGAATAGACATTAAACTCTATGGGGCTTAAACAAAATTCTTTTTTCAACAAAACTAAATTTGTTAAAAAATATCATCTCTGGCTTTAGTTTATAAATAGTTTAAACTTGCTGTTCTGGTAATAATTATAAAGTTAAATGAATTTCAAAAACTCAAGTATGCAGAGTTTATAAAGTCAAAATAGTTTCCAATTAAATTTATAGTCAAGTTGTTCCTTTAAAATCTCATAAATTCTAGCACAAATATTTACATTTACTGTTTAACAAAATTTTATCTCTTCACAATTATTTTAATTTGTTTTTATTTTGCTGTAACTCAAATATTTCTTATCTACGTATTGCAACTGTCGTTTTAACTGTCATTTATAACATTTATTTAAATGAATTTGTTTACATTTATTTACAATACTTTGTTCCCTTTGTTCATCTCTATTAACTGAAAAAAGACTCACACTCTGTTAGAAAATAAAAATTATAAACAACAATGAATTGTTTTATGTGTAAATGTGACATTTAAAGTGTGTCTGTGTAATGTAATCACTTTTAACAATACATATACATACATATATTGTGTGTTTGTATAGCGTATACAATTAACGATAACAATGTTTTATTTGCTTTTAATAGTAGCTTTTTTGTTTAATTAATATTTATTTATTTATTTTATATTAACTGTATTTAAATAGCCTAGAAGTATGCTATGATTTGTTCAATTGTGACAATTTTTAATATTACAATTGTGCTGTGATCTGTTAGTGTTAGTTTTATTGATATTTAAAAAAATTATGCTTTAATAAGAGTGATTTATTTATTTCCGTTCATGTGGTCTCAACTCACTGTGAGAATTAATTCTTTCTTTGTAATGACACTTTAGAATTTTTCGTGTTTCACTACGGTGAGTTGTGAATTAAATGTACTTCTGATCTTATTACCAAACTAATTATAAGTAGAGGGTATTGTATGCATCAGTCATAGTAATGAATATTTGTCAGTAGAGAACGTTATCAGCTTCTTTTTTTCTAGGAAAATTATTGCTTTTTACACTAATTAAATATGTTTATCCTATTTTAGCACATTTTCTAACACAATATTTAATTATTTACCTTTTATTTTTCTCTTTTTAGGTAAGTTTCTTGAATAATAATAAAAGTATAAAAAAATCTATAAGGTATTTATAATATTTGTCATAAATAAGGATCACTTTTATAATAAATGTTTCAAAATATTTACACGAACAAGAGCATTCCTACTTTTGTATTCAAATACTATTAATACAAATTCATTAGCACTTTGCTATCAAAAATCTACAAGTTCGTTTTAAAAATGTTTGCAGTAATCACAAAATATTTTCTGTATCTAGGTTATATTAATTTTTTTCAAATATTTTTCCAATATTAAATTATTAAAGACGATCTTATTGCTCAAAGTATTTATTGATTGTCTAAGTTATTAGACTCACATTAAATTTGTGAGTTTCAAAACTGTTTCATCAAATTTTTCCATAAATTGTCAAAACCCTTTATTTTATAGCGTTTCAAATTGTTGCTAAACAAATTTTAATTTTTCTCTCATCATGTTCAAAAATACAAAAAAAAAATAAAATATTTATGATTGTTTAAATTAAAGTGGTAAAGTGTTATAATGTGCATACATTCATACATACTAGTACAGAAAACAGCAACAAAAAATAAAGTATTACTACAACTACTTCTAAACACAAATATTATACAGCAGCAACAATAACAAAATAAAAACAACAACTAAATATGTAGTAGAAAAAGAATGAGAAAAAAAAATTAAACAAGAAACAAAACAACAACGCAGTGCTTAAGGGTTTAACAAACAAAGCATTTAACACAACAACAGATACTTGTACTAGACACACCAATACATGCATACACAACATATATGTAAATGAGGGGGAGCGTAGCAGTGGAGTACAACAACTACTACAAACACATGCTCCTTCTTGCATACACACGTGCACTTTTAATAAAACAACAATAACAAAAAGAGTAACCTTAAACAAAAATGACAGCAGTAGCATCAGACAACAACCTTTAAACGAATCATTATTATCACAAATGCACAAATTGGGTGGGGGTGTAAAATTGTGTCCAAACTTTATTAAATCATATTTAATAAAATTTGAATATTCTTGTAGTTTTGGGTTAAGACGAGCTTTTGGGATGCGCTCAAAACTATGTTAAATTGTCGATTTCCAACTGTACAGTTTTTTTCCCCAACCCAATAAATTATACGTACGCATACACTTTATCACAACGCTGCACCTTTAATTTAACATAGATGACTAAAAAGGGGCTTATACAGAATGGCGCAAGAGAACAGTCTTTGTCGCATGTACGAGGTCTGATCAAAAAATAACCGTTATTTTCAAGTTTCGTGAGTTACGTATGTTTGATTTTCGCATTTTTTTTCTGTTATGTTGGTACACATGCTTGTTATATATGTTGGTAATATCAGCCATTTGGATTGTCAGTTTGTTTTTGACAGATAAAAAGTTGGCCAAAAACAAAACCGTTATCATGCCTCAAATACCGTATTCACCGGACTTGGCCCCCGCTGACTTTTTCCTCTTACCAAAACTGAAGACACCAATGAAAGGAACGCGTTTTGCTACGATTGAGGAGATAAAAGAAAAATCGAAACAGGAGCTGCTGGCGATACCAAAAAGCGCGTTTCAGAAGAGTTTCGAGGATTGGAAAAAACTCTGGCATTAGTGTATTATATCTGAGGGGGATTACTTTGAAGAGGACAAGACGGTTATTGATGAATAAATAAATACGTTTTAAAAAAATTTAAAATAACGGTTATTTTTTAATCAGACCTCGTAAAGTAGAATATACAAGAGATCATAGTGGAACGGAAAAAAAGAAAAGAGTTCAAGTATTGTCAACAGTTGGGCACAGAGAAACGAACAAGAAGAGATACATACATACAAGTTTTTAAGCAGTCTATGAGAGTATGTAAATTTGTGGGTGGTATGAAGAAATGGAATGTTATACAGCAACTTGTTATAATATCAAATCAGTGCAAAAACTACAATAACAACTGCAAAATCTCAACTCAAATACATTTTTGCATACATGCAAACCAACAAGAATATGTTAAACTTATAGTTATTAAAAAAGTTTTATACATGATAGTAGAAACACAACTGCGTACACATGCATATATATGTACATAGGTACATACTGTGAGCGTCAATATAAAGTAAACAAATGTTTTATTATACATCTATACTACAAGTACAAATTAAAAATAATATATATTGCGTTATTCATAAGTAACTTAAGCAAAATATAACTCATTAACAAAAACTATACAAATAATGAACATAAAAAATAATTCAATTGTAACGATAAAGGAGCTGGTTTTGCGCGTCAAAACAAAGTAAACAGGTATATTAAAATTATGTAAAACATTTTATTCATTATTTTCTTTGTAGTCCTTTTGCCTTTATAAATCACAATCACAGCTGGCAATCTTCTTGACAGAATAAACGTGTTTTTTTTTTGTTGAAATCAGATGAAAATTTGTTACATTCATCCTGCATTACTGTTTTTATGTTATCCTTGCAAGAAATATTTCTTTCTAACATATTTATTACTAAAGGCTTCGTTCTTGGTTCGCCATATTTTTGTTTCTCGTTTATATATTTGTTTGCGAAATTCAAACGTTTCGTTTTGTTGTTCCTTAATAAAATGGCCTCTTACTCGGGACTCTACCATGTAGGGCATTTTGATACAAAGATCTTCTAATCGCAAACGTGCTTACAGGTTTTGCCGAAGTTTTTGTAGCATTTCCCGCTATTTTTACAGCACTTGCTGTTGGGTTTGCTCTTACTTTTCTTACTATAGCTCTTACATCAGTTTTTTTTAAGACGCTTTAGCCGTTTTGCACCAGGCAAATTTTTGCATGTTTTTTTACTATATCTTTTTTTTTACCTATTATTCCCATTGTAAATTGTTCACTAATTAACATTAACTAATTTTCAATGGTATTTTACCTTTATACCTTCAAACAAAGAAAAATTAGATGAATTGCCACTACTTTTTTGCACAAGACTGATGCCACTGTTTACTTTATTTTGGCGCGTAAAAATTCTTCTCTTCTAGTCTCAATTAAATTTGTATACACTTTTGTTTTTGTATCTTTTTCTGTAATTTCAATTCTACTTAAATAACTATATAAAAATACGATATAATTTTCTAATATATTAATATTTATATTAATATAATTAAGCTTTTATTTTAATAATATGTGGTGTTGACTTTAGTTTGACGCTCACAGTATGTACGTATGTATGTAAATACAGAGATGTTGCAGGCAACTTAAGTTAAAATAAAAACACTACAACTACGAAGGCATTCTACAAATATTCAAACATAGTCAAGCAAAGCAAAGAAACTTTGTTTTCATAAATATTTTAGTTAAGAAATATAAACAAGAAGAACATCAACAACGAAAACTATGTACATTCTTTCAAAGCTTTTAAAAATATATTAAAATCAAAAAAGTACAAGAAAGAGGAAAATGATTAATATGCAGTTTAATATTTAGTAAAGTTTAAGCTAAATAAAACATATAAACGTAAATACATTGTAAAGATGATCAGCATTAACCTAATCTCAGTCATATCATATTATGATGACCCTAAAAATATGCCCTGCTTTATACGATAGATACAGTGAAAACCTGTTGACTTTATTATTAAGTAATGGGAATGAAAAGATAAAGCTGTTTTTTCTTGTTTCGTGCATTTACTTATTCATTTCAATTTTAATTTCTGTTGTTGTAAAATTCTTTTCTATTCATGTTGTTTTTTAGCTATAGGCTTATGTTTCAGTTTAAGTTCTTAAAACATTTCAGAAGTGTTTAGTTATTTTTTAATTAATTTTAATTTGTTTTTTGTCGTATAACATTTTGGCTTTTGCCACATGAAAGTAAAAGCTACAAAGGTTTTTTTCCTGATGCTAAATTATTAAATTGTTGATGGTTGTCGCATTGTTTTGCTTTTTTTTTTTTTTGTATTATTTAATTGTTGTGGGTGGCAAGACTTTATGGCAAAGGCCTTAAGTGTTATAGAAATTGCTTTCAATAGAAGATTGTATATCAAACATTTACTAAAAGGACGTTTAACTAGTTAAATATTATTATTTGTTTAGAATTGGGTATGATCTTCTATATCCAATACTTATGTGTTTAGTTAAAATCTTCTCTCCAAATAATTCTCTCCATTAAAGAACTATAGCTTAATACTTTATAATTGTTCTTCATTTTATTGTTTATTTTTAGTTTTTTTTTTAATTAAAAAAATAACCTTTAAAATAATAAATATGTATTATAGTTTTCTTTAATTACATACTTAAACAACAATTTAACTTTCCTTTCAAATAAAAACCACAAGAATTTAAACCTTCTTTAACTTAATTTTAATGTGATTTATAAATTACATATAATTAACATTTAAATAATTGTGTAAATGCTATATAAATTAAAAAAGTCTGTTATAAATACGACAGCCTTTTTAAACATTTAAATAGAAACATGCAAGTGCATCAGCGAGTAGTAGTAAAAGTGAAAAAAAAAACTTGAAACTAAAGTCAAGCGAATTTTAAGCTGCAACTCTTAAATAGAAATGTTAAATCATTAACTACCATTATACTCACATTGCAAACTAATAGGTAATCTATCTATTTGATAAAAATACTATAATTTTTGGGAGTGTAATTTTTAAAGTGTTGAAAGTAATTAAACTTAGTCTTATGAGCCATGACAAGATAAATAGATATTGTGTTTTTTCACATATGCTACAACACTACAATATTGTAATTACAAAACTATGACTTCCCAAAAATGCTAAAAATACAGCTTTTTTAATATTACATATTACGCCACAACTGGCAAGATACAAAAATACAACCTTTTGTTATAAGTGATTCCTAAAAAGATGTATTACGGTAAAAAAATCATTTGGAAATAATCAATCACTTTTACATATTGTCTGCATTACTTGGAAGTAGTCGTATAATGATTTACTTGTAATCGGTTATGAACTGCTTACTATCTAGTTATTGGAATGAGCACATTGTGTTTTTACTATTAATACTATTAACGGTTTCTGCGGCACCTAACTATCAACATATTTTAAAGTCTTTATATGTAACTAGTTTTAGTGCGCACTTATTTCTAATTAATAACCAGTGTAAAAGTAATGAGTTAAATGCTATTGTAAAGGTAGTAAAGTGCCAGAATTTAGCATTTCAACACATTACTTGTCAATAATGAGTTTTTTCCGAAATTTTTAAAATTTAAATCTTTTTGATTTTTATTTTCAAAGAATTTTGGAATTATGTTAACAAAATACTAAAATTGTTTAATAATGTGGCTAAGGTGGAACACCAAAACTGCACTGTTAAATATTATTTTTATTCATCTTTCATCCATACTGAAATTCCTGAAAAAAATAAAGAAAACTGAAAACAAAATAATATTTAATTCGCAACATTATACAGTTCTATACTTGTTTCGTTATAAAAACTTATTATATTAATATACGTACCTTTTAAAATATCACAATATGAAAGAAACCACAAACAAATCGCAACAAACTGTGTCAAGATTATATTGGAAAATAAAAATCAGTTACACAAAATAATATGATTTTATGTGCTTGCTTTTAAATGGCTTTTGAGTCTGCCCTTTTGTCATACATATGCACGGTTATAATCAAATAAATTCGTTTTTATTTGAGTGTATTATACACGTTTAAGTATTTATGTATGTGTAGTTTACAATAGAATGCACATTTATACAAGGACACTAAAGGTTTGTAACTGATTCGTAGTGTGATTGTGTGCACTCTCCCGCTCATTCTCCTGCAGTTGTTCAACTGTGACCGCAATGAATGTAATAGGAAGTTGTGCTTAATGGAATGCATTCGGAAATCATCATCAACTCAATGTGGCAAAGAAGACAATAAATATAAATGTGAAAACATTATATCCTACCCTAAAAAAAAAGAACGCCGAAAACCCCAAGTACAAAAACAGTAACTCATTCACTGGCTTGCAGTAAAAAAATGTTTTTTTTTTTCAACGATAAAAGTGACCATTTACAGAGCGAATATAGCTACTACCTATATACTAGTAGAAATGTGTGTATTTTTTTAACAACACATTCCTCCAATGTTGGTTGTCAGTTAAAGCATCATCACAAAGTTAATTCAGGGATAGTCTCACTTTCACATAAAAACAAAATTCACTTACACTTGCACACAACCTTGTGCTGTGGTTATAAAACGCATCCGAACAAAAGTTTAACAATAAATGTTGTTGCCAACTTCCGTTACATGACCTTCGATAGGTTTGCGTGTGTGTGTATGTGTGTGAGTAGCTCCTTTAGAAACCGAACATGGCAGCAGCAACATCACAGCTATTATGAGTTATAGACCTGACCAAGTATAGAAAGTTTATTTTGTTTTATGTTTTTCGATATTTTGTTACACGCAAATGCTTTCATTTTTAGTTTTAACGATAAACTTAGGTAAAGCAAAATGCAATGGATATAGTTGATATCTTTTCAGTGTATGCAACCTTACAACCTATTATTCACTTACACTATCACATTGTACATACTAAATAAAAACACATATGTATAAACATATACAGCTGTATGTTTAAGCAAAACAATGTAAACGGATGTGTATTGTTGCAGATTGGAAAAAAGACAGTACAGTGCATTTTGCTATATAAGTCTAGTTTATGTGCTGAAAGTTATATACAAAAATTAGGGATATTCCAGTTAAACTGTTAGATTACAGGAGTCCCTAAAAGGCTAATATATTCGATTCTCTAAATTTGCCTACATTAAATTCTTGTGGTTAATAATATTGAATATAGACGTACAACTAGTAGACTACGGCTTATTTACATCAATATTTTGTTAACGAGAGTACATTTATTTCAGGCCAAAGAATGTCCCTACTAACCATTCAGTGGCTTAAACATACAACCACTTACACATAGTAACATATGATATTATTCTCAAGCAGATGTTAGAAAAATTAAAATACATATGTAATGTATACGTGTATGTTTAAATAGAAAAATCTGTGGTCGACCTTATGGTCGGTTGGACCGTTTGGTTAAGTTTATGATAATAATGATGTTGATGATGTTGTTTTATTTTTTTTTTCTTTACACACACAAAAATATTCATAGGTATACAAAATCTGTTTCATTATGGGTTTAACATGATGAAAATATAAATATAAAAGCAAAACACCAAGAATTCATCATCGTATACATGTGTACGAGTATAAACTATTTAAATTTCCGGTAAGGATATTTCTCAGTTTTATCTATTTCTTTTATTGTTTTGGGTTGCAGGTTTTATTTTTTCTAATTTTTACACAACAATATGGCGGAAATATCATATTGTTAGAGGAAAATAGTAGCTAAAATAAAAACAAAGTATTTAAGCTTGTTCAAGTAGTTTTTGTTATGAAATATTTATAAATTTATGAAATTTACAGAAAAAACAAAATGTTAGTTGCCAGTCAACGCTACCAGATTGAATGATTTGATTCAAAAAAATGCTAGACTGGAGTTTAACCCTAAACCTTAAATTAGGCAATGAAACTTGTGGAGAAGGACAAATCTTGTTTACGTATTCAGAAAGAAGTAAAAAGTATTTTTCGTGATCAATTCTTATTTTGTAGAAAATTTACAAATTAAAATTTAAAATAATTCCAAAAAAATCCAATTAAAAAAAGATGAAGCCTGCGAGTGAAAGTGATTTTTAATTAGCAAATATAAGGATTAATCTAGCAAAAGGAATGTCGTTACTTTAAAATGGATTCAGAGTGTTCCATGCTGAAATTAGTATATGGTGAATTTCACGTCAAGTGACCCAATTTTAAAAATCGATGTCTTCCGATTTGGATGAAATTTGCACCAAGGTTAGTAATATTGGATAGTAGGCTAGACACAAATTTTCAGTTCTATCAGTCCAGAAGTGCCGGAGTTAGAGGGGGTCAGTCAAAGTTGGACATTTTGGTCATACAGGGTTTTTTTTGAAATGAGTGTAACTTTTCACCTATTGGTCCTAGCAAAAATTGTTCAAAGGACTTTAGATAGCTATTTCTTCAATCATTTCAAAAATATTTTTTTTTAATTTAAAAAAAAAAATTAAATTTAAAAAAAAAAATTTTAATTTATATATAATTTATATAATATTTTTGATTGAAATAGCTATCTAAAGTCCTTTGGACAATTTTACAGTGAACTCTCGATAATGTGAACTAATTAATGTCGGGGTAGTTCATATTTTCGAATTTGTTCACATTTTCGATTGTGATTTTTTTTTTATATATATTACTAAGTTATTCTTTCTAAAAATCATTTCTGCAAGGAATGAAAATGCAAAGATTACTAAAAAAAACTTTTTGTAATTTATTTGGAACATAAAAAGTTTTTAAAAATCCATTTTATAAAGAGTACATAAAAAACAAACAAAATATTACGACAAAAAAATAAATAAAATTTACAATGAAAAAAGATAGGTACATACATATATAATTAAATATGGAAATAATCGGTTATTATTTTCTGTTTTTTCTTTTGTTCGACCAGCTTATTTACCGCCAATTCCCTGATTTTTTTCAGTTTGATCGACCATTTGAAATTCAGCCCATTGGACAGCTTTGTTAAAAATTTCGACAGCTTCTTTGGCTTTAATGTTGTTTTCAGGCGCTTCAATAAAACAGTCGTCATCATCGTCGGATCTAACCTCTGATTGCCACTTTTCTTTTAAAACGCTCAAAGGAACACTAAATTCAGCATCGTCTTCATCATTTACTATAGTCAAAATATTTTTCCAACAGTTAGATAAAGTTTCTTTACCAACTCATTAAATACCTTTAAAATAATGGCATACTATGGTATTTCTTAATTCGGGGATTCCCAACATTAAAAATAAATGCTTCTACAAATTAAAAAAAAATTTTTCACTATTTAGAGCCATTAAACTTTGTTCACTATTTAGAGCGCCCATATAAAAAACTGAGTGTTCACATTAGTGGATAGTTCATTATATTGGATGTTCACATTACCGCGAGTTCACTGTATGTATATATATTGTATGACTAGACAAAAATTTAAATTTTAAGGAAAATGTAAAAATCCAGCATTTTTAGAATTGTTATTGCTTTAATTTTTATAAATATTAAACAAATATTTGACGATGCTAAAAAATTAAAAAAAAAATCTCATAAAATATCATTTATTTAATATAATCTCCCCCAACTATGCTACACATTTTTGTTACAATTTCATTGCCTACCGGAAATTTAGTGTCTTTTTTCCAATTGTTTTGTTTCTAATAATTCTCAACTACAATTTAAATAGTTGTTTTATATACTTGTTTTTTATTTCCGTTTCTCTCTCTCTCTCTCTCTCAACAATTTATCACGAGTCTAGATAAAATTGTATGTGTGTGTATTGTCTTGTTTGTACCTGTGGCTGTGTGCTTTCAACAAAATATAACAATTGCTCTTATCTGTTTGTTTGCAGTAGGGTATGTGCATTGCATTGTCTGTAGAGATAAATCTTTCTTGTAAAGCGGATATCCGCTTAGTAGTGGTCCATGGGGTAAATGATTTGTTTGTGTATTGTTTTTTTAAGTTTTTTATGTTTTTTATCGTTGTAGGTAATTTGAGTGAAGGCAATGGGATGAATTCTTTTTTTGTTTTTATTTTAAACGTTTCATAGAAAACCCAATTTAGATTTTTTTTAAGTTCTATATATAAATCTATTTTTTTATAAGTCACATGACTGTGATAAATGAAAGTCAGTTTTTATTATTATAGCAACTAGTTGTCGCTTTGACTTTATTATCAGAATTCATTCTTATTTCTAAATACATTCTACTTATATACTACTTATGAGAATATACTAGACGACTAATTCTTAACTAATGTATGGGAATATTTTGGGTAATTTGATTTGACTTAAAGTATTCCCATACATATGGTCGTAGCTGAATGCGTGTGTTCATTTCAAGGGCATAGCAACCCAGACGTTTACTACAGTGTCTATTTACACCAAGCCGCTAATGGGCATGCACCTTATGTATATCTGTTTGTTTTGTTTACTGTAAGAAGACACTTGTTTTGTTCAGTTACTTAAAACAATGCATTCATGTAATAATGCTACACCTCCTTTCTTAATAAGAATGTTCATATAACATTTTTTTTTTTGTTGTATGGACATTCTTTTACAAACTATTTATATTTATATAATATTATTGTGAGTTTATAATGGTATATGAATTTGTAATGGGGTATTTGAATTAGTATTAGGGTATTTGAATTAGTAATGGCGCCTTTACAATTCTTTTACTTATCGTGATAAATTTTAAGTCTATTCTTATGTACTATTTGCTCTTTATTTGTTTTCTTATCCACTATGGTTATATTATTTCTTAGATCTATATTTACAATTTGAAAAGGACCTTTGTAGTTTGGTTCTATTTTATGTCCTGATTCATTTCTTAATAAAACTAAATCACCTATTTTTAAATTACAATTTATAGTGTTCTTATCATAAATCTCTTTTGAATTAATTTTATTTTTATTTAATAATAATTGGGCTCTCTTATGAGCTACTTCTATTCTAAATTTTGCTTCTTTGGCATAATCATCTATATTATACAATGGAGAGATTCTATCTATAGTATCAAATTGTGTAAATGAATTTGGAAGTTTGGAGAAAACCAGTTCATATGGACAGTAACTATGCACTGTTGAAGGGGTTGTATTGAAACAGTAAGTAAAATATTTTATCCATATGTCCCAGTCCGTCTTGTCTACTGAAATATAAGAACGTACGTATTCGTTAAAAGTTCTATGGCTTCTTTCGATCGTTCCTAATGTTTGATGGTGGTGGGCGGTTGAGATTAGTTTTTCAATTTTTAATAATTTACATATTTCTGATAAGATAGAATTTTTATACTCTGTTCCCATGTCTGATATGAACGTCTTCATTGGACCATAGGTAAGTATAAAGTTCTCAAATATAACTTTTGCTATTGTTTTAGCGCTCTTGTCTTGTATTGGTATTGTTACTAAGTACTTAGTTAAGTCGCATATTAGCGTTATTGCATACTCATTTCCTTGAATTGATCTCGGAAATGGTCCTACTGTATCAACATATACTATGTCAAATGGTTTATCCGGTGTTTCTGTTATGGTCATAGGATATTTTATATGCTTCGTTGTTTTTGCTATCTGGCATTTGTGACATGCTTTTACATAATTAGATATATCTTTTGACATATTTTTCCAATAATAATATCTTCGTATCTTTTGTGTAGTTCTATATATTCCACAATGTCCTCCTTCTATTGGATCATCGTGATATTTCTGCAGTATATCAAGAATTGCCTTGGCATTCTTATTATTGATTTGGGTCACCTGTTTTAGTAGCGCTACTTTAATTTTCTTTAATACCTTATTGCCCATTATTTTAAAATCATTAAAAGAGATAAATTCAAAAATTTTCTCACTAGGTGCCACTTGTAAATTATAAATATTATGTTCACCGGCCACTTTTTCGAGCCTAGGGAAAAATTGTCCTAAGTCAAGATTCCCGTTAGTAAACAAATCATTTATTTGTATATATGTTACTATAGATTTTCCTCGTTTGATGTAGCATCTTCCAGGGGAAATCTTTAGTTTATAGTATTTCCTGACGTCAGTGTTATTTAAAGGTTCATATATACTGGGCTTATTATTTTTATTTTCATCAATTTTCTGCTGTTGAACTACTGTATTATTATCATTATTTGCATGTTTATTGGTCATAGATCTGGTTGTGACTTTTAGTATAGAATTATTCATTTCTTTTAAGTCGTTAATGGTTATCCTTGATAACGCGTCCGCAACGTAATTATCTTTTCCCCTAAGATATTCAATAGTAAAGTCATATTCCTCTAAGTCGAGTCTCATTCTTATTAGTTTGGAACTTGGATTCTTCATAGAAAATAAATAAGATAATGGTTTATGATCAGATCGTACTAAGAAATGTTTTCCATATATGTATGGTCTAAAATGTGTAATAGCCCAATGGATGGCAGTTAATTCTTGTTCAATAATAGCTTTATTGCTTTCACCCTTACTGAATGCTTTAGAGGCATATGCTATAGGTAGATGTTTTCCTTCATATTCTTGTGTTAATACTGCCCCACAAGCTTTTTTGCTTGCGTCTGTTGTTATGCAAAATTGTTTATTGAAATCGGGGTATTGAAGCAATGTTGGCTTCATTAAGGCCTTTTTAAGATATTCAAATGCGAAATTGCAATCATCTGTCCATTCGAATTTTGTATTCTTTTTAGTTAGTTGTGTTAAATGTCTTGAATATTCTGAAAAATTTTTAATGAATCTTCGATAGTAGTTGCAAAAGGCGACAAATCTTTTTGCACTATCTGCATCTGTTGGTTTAGGGTAGTTTTCAATTATTGCATATTTAGTGTCATCCGGCAGTATTCCTTTGTCAGTACATTTGTGACCAAGGTATGTAACTTCCTTCATGAAAAAAGAACATTTTTCTGGGTGTAGTTTTAGATTGTGTTTTCTACATAACTCGAAAACTTCTTTTAGATTTGAAAGCATATGTTTCTCTGAACATCCTAATACAACTAAATCATCCATATACAGGAAGGCTTGGTTGGGTTTTAATCCACTAAAAGCTAGTGTCATCATTCTTTGAAAAGAATTAGGGGCTATTTTTAGACCGTATGGTAATCTCGTAAATCTATATGAACCGTTGTTTGTCGAAAACGATGTTAAATCCCTAGATTTGTTTTCTAAACTAATTTGATGAAATCCAGACATTAAGTCTAAACAAGAAAAGTATTTTGCTCTACCTAGTTGGTCTAATATGTCATCTATCCTAGGTAGTGGGAACTTATCTGCAATTAGTTTTTTATTTATTTGTCTATAATCTACGACAAGTCTACATCTTTTATTTTCAGTATTTGGGAGTGATTTCTTGGGTACTAATAAGATTGGACTGTTGTATTCGGAGTAAGATGGTTCCACTATTTTGTCAGTTATTAATTTGTTAACTTGTCTGTCTATTTCTTCTTTATGTGAATGCGGTATTCTGTAATTCTTTATATATATCGGTGTTGGATCTTTTACTCTTAACTTTTGTTCATAAAAATTGTTAGTGCTAATTGGTTCTGTTTCTAATCCAAAAATATCGCTGTATTCAGAGCATATGTTAGTTAGTGTTGTGTTAAAAGGTATTGGAAAATTTTTCTGTAATATTTGTAATATTTTTGATTTTTTATTGGTGTTACTATTATTAGTTTTATTTGTGATTATATCATAGTTTGATATTTGTTCGTTTAATATATTGTTTGGATTTAGTGTTGTATTAGTGTTATTAGTATTTAAGAAACGAATATAAGCAAACTTAGTGTTTATTAGTGTATTTGCAATAAATACGCCTGGTATTGGTTCTTGATTTGGTATCAATAATTCAGTTTCTGTGGAGCATATATTTATTTTACGTATTACTTCTGACCTTGCTGGTAAGACAATGTTATTATTATTATTTGTAAGTGGTATTTTTATATCTTGTGCTATATTAAAAGGTCTAAGGATAAGATAATCAAAATCCTCATTAAAATCTAAAACGCAGTTGTATTTTTTCATAAAATCCATACCAATTATACCATCGCATGGTATCGGAAATTCATCATTTACTATATGAAAGTTGTGTGGTATCTGGAAGTTTTGGGCTCTTAGCTCAAAAAATTTAGTTCCTAAGGAATTTATTTCACCTTTTCCTATCCCACTTAATGTTGTTATTTTGTTTTTATTGATTTCCTCTAATTTAAAATATTTTGATTTAACTATCGAAATATCTGCTCCAGTATCTACTAACAATGTTATTTGAATATTTGTGTTATTAATGTAAGCATTTATGAAAAAACAAAAGTTAAGATTAAGATTATATATTTTTGTTTTTATTGGTTTGATCCTAGGGGAAGATTCGAGTTTTCCGAATCTCTTTCATTGCTTGCCGTCGTATGTACGTAATTTCGGTTTCTATTGTAATTAGTTCGCCTTTGATGGTAAGTATTATTTTTATTTCTGTTGTTATTGTGGTTTCTATTATTATTGTTTCGAGAGTAGTTGTTTCGTCCACGAAATCTATAGGAATTATTATTTGGTCGTTGTTGGAAATGTAATATTGTATTTTGTTGTCCAGTTGCTTCTGTACAACTGTTGACAAACTTGCTGATTGCTTCATTCATATTACTAAACTGTCCGGCTTCCATAATAAGTTTTACTTTATCATTGGTACAGTTCTTTGTCATTGCTTTTACTGCTGTCTGTGTTGCATATTTATTTGCGATTTCGTTTGTTACTCCATCAGCTATGTACGCATTTTCTAATGACTTAGTAATAGCTTCTATTTCACTACAATATGTATTAGCAGTTTTATTATTTTGTCTAATATTCATTGCTTTTGCTGTCAAGACCTCGACTGACTCGCCTTTAATTGTATTTTCTAACTTGTTTACTATATCTGCTATGGTATTTTCATTATTTATAATATTTCTGGTATTTCCTTTTAATTTTGTTTTTATTAAAGATACTGCTATGATTTCATGTGAACCTTTGATTGAGTCTACTAAGGCTATTGCATCTAAAAATGATCGTAAATTTTCTGCCTTTCCGTCAAATTCAGGAATTAATTTAGAGGCGGTGTTAAGAAATTCTACCACTGTTTGAGACATTGTTGCTTCTATTTTATTTATTATTGGAAAAATTTTTTCGATTTGTATCCTTTCATGGATATTATTTGATATATTTATATCGAAATTCTTTTTTGCTGTTATTCTTAATACTTTGTCTCTTGTGTCTTGGTAAAATGCTTCAGCAGCTATCTTATGATTTTTTGTAAGTCTTTCGTAATTTACATTTAAAAGGGTTCTAATTTCTTCTAAACTATTAATTAGTATTTTCAAATGTTTATGTAAAGTATCGTCTTTTATTGGTCTGTCCAAATTCAGACATTTATAGGATTTCTCTATTTCTACTTTAATGTTTCTGCATCTTTCAAGAATGCTTTTCCAATCCATATACAAATTTTCTTCTTTTCTTCCTTTTATTTATATTGTATTTGATTCATTATTTCTATTTTGATATCTTTTCTTTAAATTTTTATGATGCATTTGATATATGCGACAAAAGAAATTTATAATTAATATTAAAGTTATTATAACTAAGAATATTTCTATTTTAAAAGTATTAATATTTTCTTCTCTTATCTCTACTTCATTTACTACGTTTGCTCGTGGATGATCAAAGGTAGTCTTCGAATTACACATTGTTTACAAAATTTGTTGAAAGAAAGAAAAAAAAAATTAGTATTTGTCAACGGCGGTTAACGCCTACCGACCTATACGTGCATCTAGTGCACTGTAGTTTTTTTTTGAATTAGTTCATCGAGTTGGTTGATTCTCAACCAAATTATTGTTGACCGCTCCCAAGTTGGTGGTTCCTTGCTGTTGACTTCTCTTAGTAGCTGGGATCTCTCCCTCTTCCATCTGCAGAGTAATCCACCTCTGCGTTTTGGTCTTGTCACTTGTGGTATTGGAGTATCGTCCTTCTTTTTAGGCTGCTTCTGCCTTGCTCTATACTCCTCTAGAGTTAAGGGTTTTGGGCCTTCTTTGGAATCCATGCACCTTTTGGCCAGGTGTTTTCTTCCTTCTCTGTCAGACCGTTATTGGCTGGACTGACAGTATTTTCAAAAAATAATTTTTATTTATTCCATCCTTTTTTATGGGTGCTCTATTTGTTAAAGCACTCCAAGGAATTTTGAATTTCTTTGGGTGCTCTGTATTTTTAAAGCACTCCAAGGACTTTGGATTTCTTTGGGTGCTCTGTATTTTTTAAAGCACTCCAAGGACTTTGGATTTCTTTGGGTGCTCTGTATTTTTTTAAAGCACTCCAAAGAAGTTTGGCAGGATCGCCATGTGATAAATGAAAGTCAGTTTTTATTATTATAGCAACTAGTTGTCGCTTTGACTTTATTATCAGAATTCATTCTTATTTCTAAATACATTCTACTTATATACTACTTATGAGAATATACTAGACGACTAATTCTTAACTAATGTATGGGAATATTTTGGGTAATTTGATTTGACTTAAAGTATTCCCATACATATGGTCGTAGCTGAATGCGTGTGTTCATTTCAAGGGCATAGCAACCCAGACGTTTACTACAGTGTCTATTTACACCAAGCCGCTAATGGGCATGCACCTTATGCATATCTGTTTGTTTTGTTTACTGTAAGAAGACACTTGTTTTGTTCAGTTACTTAAAACAATGCATTCATGTAATAATGCTACATGACCTTGCTTTAAATATGAATATTTATGCTCAGAACAAAGGTAAATATTTTTGGTTTACGTAAATATTTTGGGCAGACTGAGAACTTCATAGGGTTGATTATACCTTTACTTTGCACACGCATACTCTCCAATCTGCAGTTGTCTAAGATATCTTCTCATTAAATTAAACTATTTAGCTATAACGTAAAGACTTTAAGAGAAATCCAGCATTAAATATGTTAAAGCTTACATGGGAGATTAGATTTATTATTAATTATGGATTAATATTTTGTATTGCTGGATTGATTTTATGGATTAATATTTTTTAGCTTTTATTTTGTGTTGCCTCTTTAAATCCGATAATAAAAAACATTATTGTATTTTTTTACAAATTAGATCAATATATTTCGAACATCTTCTGTTCATCTTCAGGATCTATAAAATTTTTTAAACACAATAATAAGTTTTTTATTTTTTATCTATAATACATATAATTTTTATAAAAATTGAACAAAAATTTAAAAATTACCTGAATTGATTGAAAATTATAATATAAATGAAAAATTTTTTCAAATAACATTTAAATCAAATTAAAAATACATTTATAAAAAAGTACATAATATTTACTATCTTAAAGGAGTAATTAAATTACAATATGTGTTTATGTAATCCTTTTTATCGCTTTTAAAATTACAAGCAACTTGCTCATACTTGACGATTTGATTCACTTCATGAACTTGCAACTTCAATTTATTTTGTTCTTGTTTTAAAACTTTTACGTTATTAAAATCAAACTCATGCTTTTTTGATCTAGCATGTTTGGCTAATGCTGATAAATTAACTTTTTCAGTTAAACATTTATTAATATTGAACTTTTGAATGCATATATTCTGGCAAATATGTGTTGTTAATATTTTGCATAAAATACTAAATATATATTACAAATAGATTGCCTACTTTAAGGATATTGCTTCATTAAGCCTAAAAACCCTGCTTTTGGGTCAATATGCTTGATTACTCCAATTATTTACAATAGTCAAATATAATGAAATTGTTTGATTCCTAGAAAATGCAAATCTTATGGACAATTTCTTATACATAATTTTCGTAAACAAAAATTAAGATCTACGAAAATATTTCTATAGAATATTTTTAGGTTCATTGAACTTTTAATATTTAATTATTTATTTCTAGCAGCAATGAGAATATTGCAGGGCCCTGTGGTTATTTGTTATCTGAATATTATTTATCAACCATTTCTTATTGCAAACTTTTTGGCATATTTATAATAATGCTAATAATACACAATATTAATTATTATATTCTTGGGAATAATGACAATTGTAGCAAATGTTTACAAAACTCTGTTAACTATTGTCTTAAATCCCTATTTTTAAGCTCATCCTCATCATTTTTAACAGTTCATTTACTTTCATGACAGTGATACTTATTACAAAGCAGCGGACAGAAAAAAAGATCTAAAGAAAGAAAATAATTTTATGAAAAATTTATATGTAGAAAGCATAAATAGTTTTTTATATGAATGCATGTATGATAATCTATTCAAAAGATTACTTGCATTTAAAATTTGTTTTTTTTTTCATATGTATGTATGTATTTGCATGCTGTTTCATAAATATGCAGCAGCAATATCAAGAATCATATAAAAATTTATATAGAGTAAAAAAAAATATAAAATAAAATGTTAAAAGAAGAACAAATTTATACGAAAGACAGCAATTGAAATGGCAAGAGAAAAAAAAATAAAGAATACAAGTTAAAATAAAAATAAAAAATTGCAAAAAAAAAAAATAAACGAAAGCAACATTTAAAAAGCTGCCAACAGCATAAATCACCCTACATATTTTTATTTTGTTTTTTCTTGTTGTTTTATTATTTTTTATTTTTTTAAATATTACAATACAATGACGACGACGACAACATACAAAGCATGAAAATGAAATAAAAACGTCTACTGATGAAAACTAATGATATGAAAAGGATAAGAGCACTGTGAAGTAGCAGGAAAATAAAATTCCATTCATTTTTGCAAACCTACTATTGCCACTGTGGCAGGACGATGCCTCTCACTCATTTTATATTTGCTGTTTTATTTTACTATTGTCAATACAAACTTAAAAAGCAAAACATGCGAAATATAAAAGTAGGAACAATTGTTACAACAATACCTTAACAATAATAAATGCTATTAAGAATTGAATACCTGTCTCTGACATGTGTATTTTCATGTGCTTTTCTAACTTATGTATGTTTGTACCCTCCTGACTCCATAAAACATAATAGATAAAATTAAATTGGTATGAATCATAGGGGCATCATAAGGGCCACCTGTTAAATTTGCAAACACAAATCTTGTTTACTGATCTTTTGATGAGGGGAATTCATTCGGTATGCGTTAAAGATTTGCTCTATTTGAGGCATGAGCTTTGTCAGAGAGTATCTAAAATGTTTTTTAAGTTTTTGAAATTTACATTGATACAAACTGTAAGACTTGAAGTAAAATATGTTTTACATTATTGATGTTATTGCTATTTTAAATGATTGCTGACAATTATTTATTATTATTATTATTATTTGTAGTTGGCACTTTAACCTTGTGACATTGTCATTATGAGTTTTGATTATTATTATAGTTTTTCTTATTATGTCAGTATTTATAATTATAGCTCACAAATATGAATAATTCATCAATATTTCGGTTCACAAATATGTAAAAGAATTGGTGGTTTTTCAACAAACAGTTTAACAAAAACAAAAGCCCTTTTCAACTTTTCAAATTATTTTGTTCAATTTGTAAGAAAAAATATGACCTTTCTTTATATTTCATTCTTAGAAAAACATTAAAAATGTGTATGTTTAATAAATAAAAATGGTTCTATAGATAACTATAAATATAAGTATGAATAATCTATCATTATTTCCATTTACTAAGACAAATGAATACGCTTGAAAAGTGAAAATCAAAAATAAAACTCATGTATGTATTTTCTACACAATATTTATAGGGCTAAATGGGAATAATTTGAATCACATCTAGTGGTTGGTTAATGTCAGTTTGATTTATTTTTATGAGGAGAGGGTGGAAGATGTATTTTAGTTAAACAAGTCATGGATTTTATATAAAATATATAAATATATCAAGACAATACAAAGAACTTGAAATGAAAGCTGCAAATAAATCTATAAATTTATAGCATATTTTGAGGGGTTGGTTGTCATTGTTTAATTTGTTGTTTTGCTATTTGAAATAGCTATTAGGTCATTTGCTAAGTACATATGTATTATTGTTGATGTTGTCGATTTTTCATGTCTTTCATATTGTTGTTATTACTGCTACTGCTGTTGTTGTTGCCCTAGTGATTAAGGTTTTATTTGACATAATATTTTAGATTTGCTTGATGTCTGTTAGTCTCTTTAATAATCTGTCGTCCTGTCTCTTTTGTGTATTGTTTGTTTCCATGTATGAATAGTGTATGTATATTTGTTTGTTGGCTTTGTTGTCCTGTGTTGCATGACATGTGATGATAATGAAAGATGACGAAATTAAGAATGTCCTGAAATATGAGCACGTTGTATTGTATGGATTATTTTAGATTTTTTTGTTTTTTTGTTCTATTCTTTTTTTATACATATTTTGAATTATAAGTGGATGATAACGATTTTATTTTTGTTGTTTTATAATAAATTGTCACAATCTTTAATAATAAAAATACAACATTGGGGGATGATATAGTATTTGTTTGGTTTACCTAAAGACTGTTTTGTCAGAGATTAAAAAAAAAAACTGTCAAGTCATGTGGAAAAATAGAGCAACAATAATATTTACCTTTGTATATCAAACATATATATTAAAAATTATTACACATTGTAGTCCACCTAATTTGAGTTACTTATTTTTAGGGCTTTTAAAGTTTCTTAGTTTACATTAATTTTCAATACTTCTTGAATTTTATTGTATTCTTCCAATAACTTATAAGAATCATTGTGCTATGGCAAATAAAATTATATATTGCGCCCATATTTTATTTACACAATGATGATCATTATAAATTTCAAACCCAATTTCCTAGCTGATACTAAAAACCTAATTGTTTAATTTGTTATTCTCCTTTTATACAATTACTACAAATTCTATTCAACATTTTTGTCAAATAATAAAAAAGAAATCACATTTTCCTGTGTTTTTGTCATTTTCCATTTATTTGTCGGGAAAATAGTAAAGAAAAAAACTAAATAGAAAATTATATTAAAACCAACACAAACCATACAAAAGCCATTACTAAAAGCCACAGGACATTTTCCTTTAACTAAAAACCAACATGGAAAATTATGTTTCATGCCTTAAAGGACATAAAATGTCTAAAGCAGTTTCTATACCAAATTTTTTTTATTCGACTTCTTAATTTTAAAAAATATAGTTTTGAAGTATTTTAAAAAGTATTTTATATAAAAAAAACGCAGTTTTTTGGTTAAGTTTTTATGAAAAACATTTTTTGTCTATATTTTTGTAACATTTCTTTGAAATATTTTTGGTATGAATTTTTTTTTCAAAGTGCCTTACCATTTAAATTTTTCTGCTTTGTGTATTTTTTTTTGTGTTTCTCGTATAACATGAATAAAACATAAATAGGTGTGTCATTTTCTTTTTTATCTTTTTTGTTTCTCTTTATTGCATTTTTATTTTCTGCATAGAATTTATTTTTGCTGCATCTCAAACATATTTGTCCATAAGTTTTATTTACTACATATTATACCCAGTAAAATACAAGTAGTTGTAGTAACAAGTACTTATATCACAACGCCTTAAAGTATGCAATATTTTTGTTGAGTTTTAAAATAAAACATTTCCTTATATTTTACTTGCTTGTCTTATTTACTCAGAGAATCTGCATGTATTTGGAAATGTATCAGTGTTAGTTAGCTTTATACATGTGCCATACATCTAGGAGTTTAAAATTGCTGTTGAGAACATAAACTAATTTGTAATGTGGTTTTGGCGGTTTTCGACAAGACTTTTTCTAGTTACATTTCTGTTTGTTTTCTGCCTTTTTAATATGCATATTCTCTTTACCATTTGGGAATAGTATGTTTGTTTGCCGTTTCTAGGGTAGTTTAAGTAAATTAAAATTAATTTTCTTATACAAGTGTTGAAAGTCAGTTAGTATTAAATTTATGGAGTTATACAATGCTATGAATATTTTTATATATTTGTATTGGCTATATATTTAGTTAGGCTTTATTGAATAGATATGCTACAAATTGGTTCTGAAACCAAAAAGTTTGGCTATGACTTTCAACACAGATGTCACAACTAAAATTATTAGCACTATGCCTAAGGTGTGATTGCGAATTTGATATAGATTTTGTATAATGCAAATATTACTACAACTTTGGATAGAACTTTGCAACTGGTGACTTTTGGAACAAACGCTTGATACTTGAACTGATATGAACGACATCAGGCCCACAGAGATACAGATTAATTTTTTTTCCTGTTTTATTATAAAAATTCCATTAATAATTCAAAGTGTATTACTGTATTCTAATTTTCAAGAAATGTTTTCAATCATTGTTAAATTAAATAATAAAATCTGAAATGTGTGGTGAGAATATACTAGATGTGAGAACAAGAGAATTCTAGAACGAGTCTAAAGCATTCAGAATGTTGAAATAATTTGCATACAATGAAATACTGTTGACATTTTGATTATCAACTATATTCTGCTCAATTAATAATAAACTTTTTCAGCCCAATCTTAAATAAAAATTCCGCGGGAGTTTTCTCCCTTTTCCCATTTTTCCTATTCAAATAAAAAAATAAAAAGGGAAAAAACTCCCGCGGAATTTTTATTCATGATTGGGCGGCCGTTTGTCTCTATTTAAAAATCTGCTGGCTTATTTTCAAAAAAAAAAAAAGCTCTGTCATTTGTTTACAGATACTTTTATTAACAAACAAAATTGCATCTTTCTAACCTTTCAAATAAATTGTTTTTTGTTCATGATACTTTTTTCTTTCTAACCTTAAAAATTTGTTATCTCTTATCCTTTTTGTATGTTGTTATTGGTCTTGTTCTCCAAAACAAATACATTGCATCTAATATGTTTCTTTTTGGCAACAATTTGTAGTAAAATCCTTTCTAAATGTGTGCAATAACATTATGTTTTATCCACTCAAAATAATATTTAAGCTAAAGAAAAGGTGGACTTTTTTATTAAAGGGATAATCCTTGTTCAATAATAAAAAATTACCAATATTTACTTTTATATGTAGTTTTCAGTTTGTACACTTTTTATATTTTCTTTATTCCTAGAATCATTGTGGGACATCTTATAATGATAAAACAAATCCCTACACAACTTAATAAAATATGAGCTCAGCTGAGCTGAGTTGATTGCATACAATTTGTATTTAAGAATAAAACCAGAAAAAGAAAAGGGTTTTGTGTTTATCTTTTTGTCATCTACTTTGTTAATATTTATTTATAAATGGATGAATAACTTTATAATTCTAATGCTGGCTTTTTATTTAATACCAGAAAGGGAGTTAGCTGTTGGGTATGGGTTGTTTTCCTAAAAGTGTTTTTCCTTTCTTACTTTTGTTTTTATTTAAAAGCCAGCAATTGTCTTAAAACCAAACAAAGGGGTTAAGAGGGGAAGCGGAAACTTGTAAATAATTGTCAAGGGACCTTACTTTTTTTTATTTTCTTCGATTTTATATGTATATGTATGTATGCATGTATATATATGTAGGTGGTTAGTTGTGCGTTCTTTTACCTTGTAAATATTTTACGTCATTTTGATGGCAAGCAATATTTGATAGAGTGTAGAGATGTCAAATACATTTTATTTACTTTTTCTTTATAAAAATGTAAATTTTATGTTGATGGCTAGATATCATCTATCTAGGAGTAGTAGCAGGTAAGTGTGTTCTAAAATACATGCGGGATTTGTATTGGATATAATGAAAAGTATTTGTATGTCTTTGTATTCGTATTTAATGGGCACGTGTCAGTTTTATTAATACATTTTCAACCTTAATTTATGTGAAACATTTTATTGTATGGACGATTTGCTTTATGTCTCAGTTAGTATAGACTATGAAGTTCTTGTAAAACCTATTATTTTATTATAGGCTTTCCAAATATTTACCACTGCTTTGTTGGTTTTTAGTATGTACAAGGCGTAGTAGATGTGTTTACTTAAATTGAATATTATACCTTATAAGTCTTCAAATATGTATTTATATTTGAGCTTCATATCATATCTATATGTATTAATATACAGTTAAAATAATCTGTTATACATTTTTATTATTACTAACAACAGATTCAGAGACAACACATAATTCACTGTTATAATTTAAAAAAAATAAATTTTTAGTACATACTATTTTTTGTTGTATTTTCTTTTCCTAAAATAAACAATATCTTAAGCTTTTTAGAAAATTGTTTTGAATTGAACCCCCCCTTTTAAACAGTTTCACATTTCCTTAAAGATACACACAACATCAAGCTAATTGCATATTTACATTTACTAATGTTATATTAAGAATGACTCATAATTACATGGTCGTCTCACTTCCTCCTTTCTCCCTCTCATTTATCCACTCTATTCACGTAAGTTTATTGTGTGCCTGCCTGCATCCATTAAAAAACAAACCATAATTATCATTTAGTCTTTTCAAGGTAATTGATGCTCTTTTAATTAGGGGTTGTATTACAAAAAAGAAATGTAAATAAAGAATGTAATGTAAAACACGTAAAATACAGAATAGGTTTTGTTAGTAATTTTCTTTTGTTTTGTGTAAGAATTTTTGCTACGAATTTCCATTGGAAAATTGGGTTTGTTAACATGATATTTACATAATTAAATGTGAGATAAATTTAAGTTTATTAGGTTACATACAATAATTTTAATGATTATTTTTTTGAAGTTTTTAGTTTTCTAATAAAATGCATTTTTTTTCTTTTTATATATTTTAGGTAAGTGATGATCTACTTGCAAATGCCTTAAATCAGAACCAAGTAAGGATTTTTTTTATTTTTTTACTTTATTTTTTATAATTTAATTAAGAAAATTTTAATAATGTTGAAAATTCTACTTTATAACCCCCTTATTCATAAACACTTACAACAGGTTTATAAAGCAAATTTCCATACAAAATTTGTTTTATAAACCTCTTATAAACCTGTTATAAGTTTTATGAATATGCGCATAAGAGTTTTATAGAGGTGTTATTGTAAATGTTATATTAAACTATATAACGGTTTTTATTTAACTTAATTTTTTGTAGATCTGTATAAAAGTTTTCATTAAACTGTATAACAGTTTTTATAGATCTATACAGTATACGCCGGTTAAATACCCCACGCTTAATTGCCTTTTTCGTTTATTTACTTCGCCTTGTAAATCCCCATTTATTTTTCATATTTTTTTTTTTAACAAAACAACACGTTTAAATAACTTTCGATTAAATACTCAATTCGGGTAATTACCTCAAAAAAATTACATAACAGTTTTTATAGTTCTGTATACACAGAAAAAAATAAAAATGAGTTTCAATTAAAATATTTGTGGAATCAATTAAAAATTTAATTGAAATCGGAGCTGTAAACAACATGATAGTATCAATTAAAAAAAAATTTGAGATTTAATTGAAAATATCAGAAAAATCCGAAAAAGTAATTGAATCAATTAAAGAAATGACAACAAAAACATACATACAATTGCTGTTATTGATCTACAAAAAAGGTAGACACAGCAAGAAAAGCAAAAACAAATTTGTAATAATACAAATTTCATAAACAATAATAAAGAATACACACACATTGTAAATGTACGTAAATTTCGTTCTAACTCAGAACACGTTAAAAGAAATATCATAATTCGTGAACTCTATTTCTCAAAAAACGGTGAGTTAAATAGATGATATTTACAGAGTGATAGTGGACAATGAAGATTGCTGAAGACGCCCTTGGCCGGGTAGAAAATGCATTCCAATTTGCCGATTGTTCCAGTACTTTACAATAGTATTCTTAATTATTAGAACTAGTAGCCTGAATAAAAACTTTTCTCTTAAAAATTAAGTAATATTAGTTCAATTTCCATCTCTAATTATTAACATAATAAACACCATGGCGCGGTGTATCAATGTATGTAGTCATCATCCCATCTCCGGTTTTCGTAGTTACAAAAAATAACTCAATCAACCAAAAAAGGAGGAGAAATGACAACAAAAACATACATACAATTGCTGTTATTGATCTACAAAAAAGGTAGACACAGCAAGAAAAGCAAAAACAAATTTGTAATAATACAAATTTCATAAACAATAATAAAGAATACACACACATTGTAAATGTACGTAAATTTCGTTCTAACTCAGAACACGTTAAAAGAAATATCATAATTCGTGAACTCTATTTCTCAAAAAACGGTGAGTTAAATAGATGATATTTACAGAGTGATAGTGGACAATGAAGATTGCTGAAGACGCCCTTGGCCGGGTAGAAAATGCATTCCAATTTGCCGATTGTTCCAGTACTTTACAATAGTATTCTTAATTATTAGAACTAGTAGCCTGAATAAAAACTTTTCTCTTAAAAATTAAGAAATATTAGTTCAATTTCCATCTCTAATTATTAACATAATAAACACCATGGCGCGGTGTATCAATGTATGTAGTCATCATCCCATCTCCGGTTTTCGTAGTTACAAAAAATAACTCAATCAACCAAAAAAGGAGGAGAAATGACAACAAAAACATACATACAATTGCTGTTATTGATCTACAAAAAAGGTAGACACAGCAAGAAAAGCAAAAACAAATTTGTAATAATACAAATTTCATAAACAATAATAAAGAATACACACACATTGTAAATGTACGTAAATTTCGTTCTAACTCAGAACACGTTAAAAGAAATATCATAATTCGTGAACTCTATTTCTCAAAAAACGGTGAGTTAAATAGATGATATTTACAGAGTGATAGTGGACAATGAAGATTGCTGAAGACGCCCTTGGCCGGGTAGAAAATGCATTCCAATTTGCCGATTGTTCCAGTACTTTACAATAGTATTCTTAATTATTAGAACTAGTAGCCTGAATAAAAACTTTTCTCTTAAAAATTAAGAAATATTAGTTCAATTTCCATCTCTAATTATTGAATCAATTAAAATTTTAATTGAAAATTATTTTAAAATCAATTAAAGGTTTAATTGAAAAAAAGATGATTTGTACAAAACTTATAAAAGTTTTTGTTAAACTATTTTCTGTATAACAGTTTTAATACAAAATTTGTAACAGCTTTTATCACAGTGTTATAAACAGTTTTCATAAAGTTTTATAACAGTTTTCACAAAAAAAGGAAATAATAAGAGTTATTTATATATTTGGCATAATATTTTTATGACTTAAATACATTTTTAAAGATTATTAGATTTTATAATAATTATTAAATATTAAAACTAATAAACGTTTTTATGAAACCACATACATGTTTTTAGGATTATAAAGGCCCAACTATAATATGTATAAGCAAGCTTAAGCAAATTGCAAAAGTTAACGAAAAGGCTGTCAAATGCATAACCAGTTCAGAGTTAACTTTTAGGTTGCTACAATGACTTTGAAACTTTTTGTCCACAGTTGCTTATTTATGTTTAAAAAAATGTTTTTTTTGTAACAAAAAGCCATTAAATGACTATATTTTATAAATATTATTATATTATTTTATAATTAAAAGAAAACTTCGTACCCGAAACGCATAATTTTTCCTTTTTTTTAAATTTATCGGCAAAAGTACTAAAATGTACAGCTGTGGCAGCACTACATTGTAAATAATAATAAACGTTTACATATGTTTTGTTAATTTTCGTATTGTGTTTGCAAAAATTGAGAAAAAACTTAAAAATTTAAATAATATAAAAATGTTAAAGTTAGCGCTTGAAGGCCTGCGCAGCGTTACCGTTGGCAAATTTGAGAAAGTCGCACAAAAAGGGGATTTATTAAAAAAAAGGGGCACCACTTCTAAAAAGATGGAAAATAAACAAAACAAAAATAAAAATTGTATTTTTTTTATTTAAATGTTGTATATGATGTATGTTTACGTATGCATATAATAAAAAAATTAATAAAAAAAACTAATATGTATCAACTAAAACAAAAAAAAAGTACAAAAAAAGTGGCAAGGCATCTGTAAAAGGGTCAAATTGCCACTTTAGTCGCATCAACGGTAACGCTGGGCCTGCGCACATTAAAAGAAATAAGTGAACTACACTGTAAAAGAAGAAGACGCTCTTGTTCTGTCAGAGAAATAAACCGCGACAGAAAGACATTTTTGTTAAAATAAAAAGGGCCTCTTTTATTGTAAAGGCACTTATTTGTTTCCGCATTTTCTATTAAATTTAAAATAAATATATTTTCTTCCATTTTGTTCAAAACACAAACAAACAACAACAAACAGCTGATTCCGTACAGAATGTGCGATCAGTTTCGCTTTTTGCTTAAGCAAATGACAGTTGAAAAACTTAACGAAAAGTTTCGTTAAGTACATTATAGTTTGCCACATACAATTTATATGTGTTCGCACGTTTGCTTAAGCTAGCTTATGCATATTATAGTTGGGCCTTAAGGCTTATATGTAATTAGTCTAATGAATTTCTTGAGAATGTTATACATTTAAAATCAATTTGATTTACTTATTCTGCTTTTTCATTCAGTATTTTATTGCACCAAGTTTAAATTAATTAAAGCATTTATTATTTGTAATAGTTTTCTTAAAATCTATTATAAGCACATAGTTTGTCAAAGGATTAAAATAAATTTATTATAACTTATAGTATAATAATTCAATTTACATTATCTTGACTGCGATTTCATGCAAGTAAAAGAGCTGTTTGAAATTAACTGTGACAGCTATTAAATTCCTTTTCATGATAACACAAAATTAAAATGTATCAAAAGAAATCTTTTTTCCCCCAAAAGTTTCAACTGTTTTTTTTTAATCACTGGCAAATCAGAAAGTCCTGTGTTGAGCTCGTGTGTATGTAAATTTTTGGCCAATTTACATTTTAATATTCCTTTTCAAATACAAGCAACTGCCTGCGTTCAAACGTCTGGTGTTTGCACAAAGCAACAAACATTGTTTGGAAACTAATACTGTCAACGCCTGCAACAGCACAACATCAAACAATTTGTTGGTTGTATCTGATAGACATATTATTATTGTTGTAATTGTTGCTCTTGCGGTGTGCGTGTGTGACTTTGTGTTGGCTCCAGCTAGCATCTCTGATTTTTATACCTTAATACTATTGTAGTTGCTGTTTTGAAGCACACACTTTGTAAGTATGCAAAGAATATACAATAAAGCAAGGGAAAAAGGACTCTTGCGAGAGAGAAAGGTGGCAGACAGCACATACATTAAAACGAATAGTGCTTGTAATACAGTAGTTTACATAGCTGTTTTGAAAAATTGTTACCTTGTAAAAGGCTTTATCATACCATCCCCAAAAGAAACAGTGTGCAACCAAAGGACAACCAAAAAGAATATTGTAATGATAAAAATGTTTTTCTTTTACTTCGTACCAAATTTAGTGTATGAGCAAAATACATACGTTCAAAAATAACACAAAGGATGTCATATCCTTAATAAGTATGTAGTAGAAGTTACATATTTGGTTTGATAAATCACCCTTATAATCATCATCATCATTATCACCATAGTATGTAATTACATAAACAGATTGTAGTTATCATTTGTCACCAATCGTCTAGAAATGATACTCTTTCCCAAATTGTTTGTCATGCCACTTCAACTAGATATAAAGTCAAAAAGTGAAGGATACTTTCTGCATATGAAGTACGAAAATTACATTTTCGAAAAAAAATTTGATGCGGATTTGAGAATGATGTTATCATCGTTATTATTCTTGTTTATAGTATTTTTCAGATCAGTTTCTGTTTAGCAACTAAATATTACTAACACTGATTAAACAAACAATCGTGTATGTGTTCTTTATTTTCCCCTATTTGTGTTTCGTTGGTTCATGAACTCTGAAGCATACTTTCCATACGTAAAAAATTAGCTGACAAATGCTTTGTTGTTTCACATGTTTTATTAGCTAATAAGCACTTTTAACTTTAAACACTTTAATGAGTAAGATATCAGTAAAGTCAGCCCTAAATGCAGACTGTACATATTAATAGTCTTGTTAAGCCTTAACCTAAAAAACTAGAAAAGTAAATATTTTCGTAGGCTCTTAATATGCTACAACTATTTAGTGATATTTAATTTATTATTAAAACTAATTTAACATAAATGTCTTTCATTTTATTTATTATGTGCATTAAACATACATAGATATTTTTATGTAAATTTAAGCATTACATTTAGTAATTGTAGAACCTTGTCAGCATGTCAAAATATTGAAATGTTTTGTGGCCAATATAACTGCAGATATTAACAGATTGCAAAGAGTAATGATAATGGTTTTAAACAAAGATGTTGCAAGGGAAGTAGGTAAATATTAAGGGGTTGCCAATTTGTTTTTAATTAAAACATTTTAGGGACAATATATTGTAATACATTGTATAGTTTTCAAACATGATTCCTTAATCGTATTTATTTAAAAAAATAATTATGGGAAATATGGTGTTTTTTTTAAGACACAAATATTTTTCGCTATCCAAAATATGACCCTCCCTAATAGTTTTTCAAAACTCTTTACAACTAATACATTTACACGCTACAAATGGCAATCAGCAAACTCAAGTTAACCAGGCGATAAATGTATTGGTAAATAATAATAATAATAAAATAGATTTGTTGTTAGAATAGTATATAACCTCATATGACAAGCATTTACATACATACATTTATATTTATGTATGTACAATATATGAAAGAACATTGGATTGTAACGAGAATGTCAATAACACTATAAACAATACACATGTATATGTATGTACATATATGTGACACATACATTCACGAATTTGCATCCCAGCCGGAAATTGGGCACTAAAGGCAATTGCAAATGTTTTTTGTCGGTCATTAGTTTTTTGGGACTCTTCATCACTTTGTCTTCAGGTGCACATAATAATTCTTTTTTTAATTAAGAAAATATCTGAAAGTTTTTGTTTATAACAGTTTAATTCCGATTTATTAATCTTTATAAAATTATTTCTATTCTATATATTTTCTTTTCAGTTTTTATTAAATAATAGTTTTATTAAACTAAATAAAACCTTGTAACCAATCTGCATAAAGGATTTTGTTAAACTGTATAACAATTTCTTGTTAATCTGTACATTATTATACAATTTATTAAAGTTATTATGAATTTGTATAAACAGTTTAATAACAGTTTTTGAGAAACATTACAAAACCGACAAATGACTGGCTTCGCAGCAGTGTTGCCATTTTAGCACTTTCAGTGCTAGATTTAGCATTTTGTTTCTCGAAAATGCATTGAAATTTTTAAAAAGTATGCTTTTTAGCATAATTTGCTTGATAAAAACCAATTTTTTTCTCAAACAAATTTTTACTTTTTTACTCCAAAAAATACTTTTGGCGAAATAAAAAATAACTTTTATTAATATTTCAACTAAATTTCTTTCGGTGTGGTAAGTAAATTTAATTAATAAATGAAATGTAATCTATTAAAACAAGTCAACAATGGTTTTAAACAAAATTAGAAAAAACTATAATTTATATTTGTAACATTTGAAATAAAAAATTGTATTGTTGCATTGAAAAAGTTTAGCACTTATTTTTTCTTCTGTAGAACATTTTAGCACTTAGTTTTTCAAGTTTTAGCATATTTTGAAATTAATTTTCTGGCAACACTGCTTCGTAGCAATACCTGAAAGTTTTTAGTTTTTTTTTGACAGTTTATTTAGTGAGCACTTAACATGTTTATGGAAAATTTACCACTGGCTAACATACATACATATACTTAAAATAACATACAACAAAAATTCCATTTGAACATTATTAGATTATTCACACATCTGAAACGAAAGAACCTACTTTTTTGCTTGTATTTGTTGGTGTATTTTCTATTATTTATGCTTGTAAATCTCTTTATACTCACATACATCCTTATACTGGTATTGGTATGTAAATATGACCATGTGTGAGTGATTTGGTAGTAGTATGTTGTTTGTGGGTATTAAAGTTTTAGTAAAAATTTACATTAAATAAATAATTCAATATTTTACACATGCACTAAGCATACGTGTAAAAAAATAATAGAATTTGAATAGTTTTATCCCTACTAGCATATGCTTAAAAAGTAATTTATTGAAAATACAATAACAAAACATACATAAAACATAAAATGGATCATATAGGTGTTTGAAATATGACTGTTTTGAAGTTATTTATGAATAATATTTTACTCATCTAGATGATAAAATACTGATTTTAATTAAAAAAATATGATTAAAAATGAGTCGAAAAAGACGCACAAACATTCACAAATACGACTAAAAAATGAGTCGAACAAGACTTGCAAATCATTAGAAATATGAGTCATAAATGTGTCGACAATAGGGTAATAAAAGACTCCTCAAGAAGAGTCCCGGGTAGGATACCATTTTCTCCCTCATAAAAACAATCATTTATGATCAGAAAATGAGCTCATATATGGCTATTTTAATCGCGCAGAGGAGTCATAAATGACTCGAATATAATCAATTTTTTCAAAAAATGCTAGCTGGGATCTAACAAAATAATCTTGCTATTGATTTTAATGATTGAAATATACACAGTGGAATCAACATATGTATATTCATTTATTTTTTATTTCCAATAATTAATTTATAATTCCAAAATTCTATATTTGTTTTTAATTAAACTTATTGCTATAAAATTTTTAAATTTGTGTAAACAATTTTATATAGATTTCGTGTATAAGCGCAACTTTACTACAATTAAGTATATCTTGAATTCTCCATTACAATTAATTTGCAACCAACATTATTAGAATTGACATATGTAAATCTGAATTAATTGACACTTGCACTCAGCGTTATGTCAAATGCTTATCTAATTTTGTGTATAGACAATTGAGCTGTATGGTTGCAAATTAGTAATAAAGGGCCAATTGTATTTGCTTTCAACAAGATGTTAATTAAGCCGGTGGCATTAATTTCGTATGAAATTAGTAGTATTTCATACATAATTGATATAAATCATTTACTTATTTTTAACTTTATTTACATATTGATAATGTTAAACTAATGATATGAAATTGTTAAAATTATTAAATACAAAATTTTGTATTTGATTTGAGTTTAGAACAGTAAAATAAATGATCAGGCGCAAATTTCTGTTGCTAATTTTCTAGAACGGTTTTAACTAAAAACTGTTTAAAAAATGTCTGAACGTTAGAGCGTATCAAAAGTTTTATTCATTATTTGCTTAGTTTTAAATAAAAAAAATGATCAAGCTTTTTATAAGAACATACAATTTTATTATAAATATAAACATATACATACATACATACATACATATATTCTGAAAAACTAACCTACACAGGCGTATTCAAACTTTATGTACGAGTATGCTAAAACAAAATCCAACAATTCGCATTCTTTAAAAAATCTCAAATAAAGGTACGGTCACATTTGACAAATATTTCCTCAAAAAAGCGTAACCACTTGTTTTGGCACAAATTTGTTTGACGTTGTTTGCTGTCACAAGAGTTTTGCAAGATCAAACAGCATCAAATAAATTAAAACTAAATATTTGTTGTGCTTTGGCCTAAATAAGAAAAGTTTTTTTAAGTAAACAAATGAGTTCAAATAAATGTTACATAGTGGTTACGTCATTTTCGGCAAATATTTGCCAAATGTGACCGTACCTTAAGGTTTAGAAAAATACTCGTAGTCCATCGACATAATATGAAATTCAGAATAGATCCAAGTCCATTTAGAAGTAAAGAGTTTTGAATAACCTCAGCCTTCCATGTATGTATGTGTGACTGTAAATTTTAAACTCTTGTACATTTTAATTTAATTTAGTTAGTTTAGTTAGTTAGTTAACTTTATTGAGACTTCTTTTCATTAATTTAAGTTACTGAAACTAGATTTTAAATTGTAAAATATAAAGCATATACCTAGGCTCCAAATGATTAACTTTTATTTTTAATTTTTAATTTAATGTCATTTCAAATTTATTTATTTTTTGGCATAATTTACTTTAATGATATATGGCCCCTAACAACAAGATGTGTAGATCATTATTTAACTTAATTAGCGTAAAATCGCTCTCTATCTTACACAGTCACATGCATATATCCACATTTGTACGTTTTTCATTTCATCATATACATACATAGGAACATGCAATATGTGGCATGTTCCACTTTTATACAAAACTGCAAAAACATATGCTCCGATAACAAAGAATATAACATGGCTCCAACGACAGCAGCAGCAACAACAACAACATGAAAAGTACATACGACATCATTGAAAATACTATGAGTACAATATCCTCTGTGGTGTAGTTGTGAAATGTTAACAGTCAAACCCCCAACAAAAACGACAGCAAACAACTACAATAAAAACAAAGTAGAGAAAGAAAATAAGAACAACACCAATGGCTTATACGAACATATGAACATATCTATGGACATATATATGTATGTATATTTGTATTGGTTGTACTTCTCCTTATAGGATTCGAAACCAACAAATAGAAAGAAAAAAAGAAGTAAAAACTACAAAAACTATGGAAAATTACAAAATATACGAGTATGACTGGTAAAAACTGGGTCAACAAGGTATTTATCAACCCACATCTCAACTACATATATGCGACGACTATGAACGATATATTTATATAAACATACATACATACATATGTATTAACAATATATTCATACATATGCAGTATTCAATATGCATGTTTGTTTGTTTGTTTGTATGTCTCTCTGTATGTGTTTATTATTATTTGTTGGTTTTGTATTCGTAATATACTAACTACTAGTAGAGTACTTGGTTTGTTTTTCCTAATTTTTTTCCCAACAAAATAAGACTACTTTTGTTGTTATTGTTGTTGCTTAAAAAAGGAAATAAAGAGAAATCGAGTTTTTGTTGACATTCACATTTAGTTGAAGCAATAGTTTTCCTTAAATTTAAGTTAAGATCTCAAAAGAGAAAGTTTTTTGTTTTCTTTATGTGATCAAGTTGGAAATATGCGTGAGTCTAAAGCTATGTATACACGATCGTCAGATATTACAACGTTGTAGATTGTCAGTTTAGACGACTGTAAGAAAACTAAAAATTTCATTAGCACACAATTGTCACACAATGAATTTATCTGTCAACCGAAATTGTCAGTTCACACGGTTGTCAGATTGTTGTGTGTCATTGTCAAATTCGTTGTGCAGCGTTGTGTGTGTTTAAAAATTTTAAATATTGTCAACAACAAAACAAAAAAGAGCAATTGAAACCATATGTCGCTATCCATTTTTTATTTTCTTTAATTTAATTCTTTAATTTTCTTCCACTTTTTTCAAAAAATTTATTAATGCACACTTGTTTGTTTATTATTTATGTATATACAGAGTTGCATTTAGAAATAATTTCTATGACAATGCTGCCATTGGCAGATGCATAAACTTTGCACATAAGACACTGAAAAGTGTTTGACAATTGTCTTAAAACAATGACAATGACAAAATTGTGTGTTTTTACGATTGTTAAATGTCTGACAATATTTTTGTCTTCCAATGTACTGAAAATGCTTTTCCTTACAAGGTTGGAAGACAAAAATTTTAAGTTTACACGGCTGTTAGACATTTTCTGAACATTTTTCGGACAACGTTGTAATATCTGACGATCGTGTATACATAGCTTAACTGTTCAATGGGTGATCCATTTATGCCTTTTTATTTGTTTTTTTTTGTCACAGATCACGCGTGACTGTTGTCATAATGTTATCTTACTTTTATACCGTATTGTTTTACAATTCATCATGAAAAAGCTCACAATGTAACAACTTCTCCTATTTACTCAGCTGTATTACGAAAATCGGCTGCCTGAAAGAAACGTGTGAAATTGTTTGCTCTATTGGAAAATAATTTTGGTGACAACTGGCCGACTAGAACTTGCGATATCACACCTCTAGTTTCACACCTCTAGTTTGTTTCTTTGAGAATATGTATATAAAATCGAAAGACATACACGTAGTCTTTCCCATTATTTTAATAAAATAAAATAAAAAAATTTAAATGACAGAGATTGTTTTTTTTTCCAGCAATAATAAAGATTTCGACATCCAGTTCTGTTTTATTTAAAATTAAAAAAGGTTACAAAATAATGAAAAAAAATCATTACACAGGCCAAGTGACTGAGTGTTAATAGTAGTGCTACTACTCCGACCTAATGTTTTAAGCTGTCCTAATATTTATATGTATTATTTATCATACATTTTTTTAGATCTTATTGCTTCTAGCTTTTTACCTGATTTTTTAGAATTTTTCTCATTCGTTAAAGGAACAGTTTAGAATTGTCGCCTAACGTAAGACGTGGCACCACAAGCGTCACCGGTTGTAATAAGGGTTTGTCATGCCATGTGTAACACTGGCCAATATTTACCAGAGATATGTATATTATATAAGCATCTATATATACATTTAGCGGTGTCCGTATGTTTGTTCACACACACATTTCCACATTTCCACGAGCATTTTGTTATTGATAATCTCTGAAATAGGAAAATCATTCTCAACATTGACAAGCTTGTTTATTTTGTTGTTGTTGATAAAATGGTTGTTTGTTTTTAAGAAAAGCAAGTTTTCAAAGTTTCGGATACTGTGTAAAATCGGCTTAAAACATGGATTATATAATTTTACAGAAGAAACGATAATTATCAAATTTAAAAAATTGATATATAATTGTAAATGCATGTCCAATAAGTTGACAGACGTCAAATTAACTTTTTTAATATCTTACAGTGACATTCGACTTCATCCTAGTACACGCACATGTCTAAATAAATAACACTGCTATACAAAAAAAATAAAAAAATCTGCGGCAGGGATTTAGTTAATGGTTTTTGTTAATACTCATATTAGACCTTCACGCTGCATGCTTATTTATTTTTGATTCACTCTGTTTATTGAGATAAACGGAACTAAGAAATAATATAAAATTTCAAACTACCCGGTATGAACCGGTACAAAAAACGTACTTGGGTTTACCCGAGTGTGAAATCGGTTACAACTCCAGTATCTCACAGTGATGATTTGCCTATTCCAGTGTTTTCAAGACCATCTACATCAAATGGTGATGATTTTGAAATGTTAGAAGGATCAGTTTGCGTGGACTTGAAAATGGTAAATTTTTTACTAGGCCAGCAAGGAGGGTATACTAAGTACCCTTGTTTCATACGTTTATGGGATAGCCGTGCAAGAAACCAACACTGGATTACAAAGATCTGGCCTTTGAGAGAAAATATGGAGGTTGGAAAAGCAAATGTGATAAATGATAAGCCGAGATAACATCCTTCTTTCACCCCTTCACATTAAGCTTGGGCTAATGAAGTAGTTTATTAAAGCCCTTGATAAAAATGGTGTCTGTTTCAAATATGTGTGCTAAAAATTTCCAGCCCTTAGCATGGAAAAATTAAAAGCAGGCATCTTTGATGGACCGCAAATACGTACACTGATAAAAGACACTGAGTTTGTAGCCCATATGACACAGATTGAATCTGAAGCATGGTTAAGCTTTGTGTTGGTAGTAAAAAACTTTTTGGGGAATCACAAAGCGCCGGAATATCAAGAACTAGTTGCAAAAATGCTACAAAATTTTAACAGAGTAGGAGTCAACATGAGCATACAATTGCATTTCTTACACAGCCATTTGGACCGATTCCCGCAGAACCTGGGTGATTACAGTGAGGAACAAGGAGAAAGGTTCCATCAGGATATCAGGATAATGGAAGAAAGATATCAAGGTCGATGAGACAGCCATATGATGGCTGACTATTGCTGGACCTTGAAAAGAGATTGTCCTGACAAAGTAAATAAGAGAAAATCCCAAAGAAAAAGTTTTTTATGATCTTCATTTACTTATTCTAGTTAAAGGTACCCCAAACTATTATTTTTGTGTATTTTTGTAAAAATAAACAATAAAAATAAATTTTAAATACATCTTTTGTCCCATTTATTGAAGCATTTTATGGAAAATGTTAGAAGCGTTTATCTCAAAAACTGGAGTCAAATTGACAATTCTGGTATTTTTCCCGTTATCAGCACACTCGTCTTATACAAAATCGACTTCAAGTATGCCTGCCGCAAAATGACTGTATAGCAGTGTAATATATGCCGACATCATTTTTCTATAACGATTACAAAAAAAAACAATACCAGTATGTATTTATTTCCGGTCAATTCAATTCAAACCTAATTAAAAAATAATTTTGAAATATTTCCAATAATTCCCGGGTTATCGGCCTTGTTTAGTTAGTGTCAACATATTCTACAAACCACCCAAAAAAACCTTATACAAATGAATTAAAAACTTTCAAAAACATTCAATAATAGCAACAAGAACAACTATGTAGAACAACAAAACTGTATAGAAAAAACTAATAACCAACAAATCCTTTTAATGTTTTACAAATCACGTTTAGTCTCGCTGTTGTTTTTAGCAAATATAAATAATGATATTAAAAATTTGTCCAGCATAGATATGGATTTATTTTATACGAAAAAAAAACATATTATTTATGCAAACTACACATTGCATATAAACTCAAGCACACGCACACATCTACACACACTCAAACACTTGTGCAGAATTATTTTATATTAAAGCATATAATTAGGAGTGAGAGAGTGAAAGCGGGCTTATAACAAAGTTAAAACTAATGAAGGATATTGTTTGTTTATGGCTCTATGATTAAATGTGATAATACTACAAAATGAGTTCAAATTGCGAATACAACAACGACTACAATAATAACAAAATTAACAACAAAAGCCGAAAGGATTATCAGCATGTTGTGTATGTATGTACGAATGAATACAGTTCATATGGTATGAACCAATAAGCTGGCATGCAGAAATTGATGTATGTATATAATGTATAACAGAGAAGTCCTTATTTATACCATCATCATCATCATCATCATCATTATCTATCTATGTGTGTGTATTTCTGCATTTGTGTATCTTAAATGATGGATACTATGTTGGATCGGAAAATTCTCCAATGGTTTTTAATTTTTATTGTGAAAAAATTTACATATGAATTGAAAATTGCTCACATATTTACATAGACTTGTGTAAATGAACAGTCGAATTTCCAACTGGATGTATGTGAACAATTTATATATGCTACGGTTACCATGTTTGTACTATATATAGACAATGCAGTAAAAATTAAGTTAAAATAATGGTGTTGGGTTTTTATTTTTATATTTTTGGCTTTGATATACATACATACTTACGAGTATATATTTCTGCATAGATATTTTAAAATCAGCCATATGTAAATGATGTCTACTAAATATTTCAGCATTATCGTCATCAACAACATCTTCATTATGATCATTTCCCTTAAAATAATGATGATGGGAATTTAATTTTGGAGCAAAAACAAACCACTCACTGGTAGTACAATGTTGTATAGTTAAAATGCTTTATTAAGTATTGATATGCAATGATACGTGTCATTAGCAGATCAATTGAACTAAATGTAAAGTGGCGAAAGGGTTAGAAAGGATTAGGGGTCGAGGTTAAATGTTATACTAATATTAGTATTGTTCTTGTGTAATTGCTATCATATCATGTTTTCATATTGAAGCCAAAATGGCGAAATTGTGTTGAAATGATTTTTTTTTTTTTTTTTGGTTTTCTCTTAACTTGAAAATTGGAATTAAAAGTGGGTGTGATTTTGTTTAAAGACTCAAAAGTATTGTGTAGATTTGGGGGTTCTTTTGTGAAAACATAGCTAATTTCGATGATTTTCTTTGAAATGGAATATGAGAGGAGTGCAGTGTTATAATGATATGTTTTTAGGAGTTCCGCTGATTGTAATTTAATGAATAATATTCATTTCTTGGTATTAGTTGATTTGCATCTGGGCAATGAAGAACTTTTTTAATGCAAGTTTTTTCTCCATTTAATAGTAAACAAGAAGTAAAAAAGTTAAGCATAAGAAAAACAGATCCGTTGTGGCAACCAAATCTGTAGATTCTAATCCGTTAATGCGAATGTATTTGAAACGATCAAATTTGTATCCCTGATTAAGCTTGAATCATTCGATACGCAACAAATTCTGTAAACACATCGAAACTGCCTCTATCAGTAATACACATTTTTAAAAGTAACGTCATTCAATAAATAACTCACAAATTGGTCTATGATAATAGCAAAATATTTTAAAAATCTGCTACATAGTACAAACATATTTGGATTTATATGTAACATACTACAAACAGTGGCCATTTTTTTTTTAAGTATGTATAATAAAATTTTCAAAAATATTCAAATCAAGCAATTATTTTTATAAAGTAAATACAATTTCCTTTCTATGCCATGCAATATGTCTTACCACAATAGAAACTTACACCAAATGTAATGCTACAGAGTACAATTTCACATACTCTATATTTGTTCTATACATAAAATATACTCTACTTTCTTGTATATATGTAATTTAAATATCTACGAATTTTTACAAAAAAAGTCAAAATCTCTGTTGTTTCCATGTTTTCATATGATTTATTTTAGCCATTGCCGTATTTCTACAAACAATTGTCAAAATTTTTGAACTTCTGACTTTAAATTTTGGATTTTTTTGCATGAAATAGATATTATAAATTATGTTTAATACACATCAGTGATGGAAAAAGGATTTTTGGATTTTGTACCAACTATATAAATAAAATGTACTTTTTAGATCTCCACGGTACCATTTTTAATATTTGTTATATACATAATAATAAATTGTAAGCACAAACTTACTTTATCTTATGGCAACAATTTTAACATTACCTTATTGCTATTGATTTATTGCATGTGATAAAAAAAGAATATGGTGTAAGACTTCTTCAAATTATAGTATTATAAATGCTGCAAAACTATTAAAAATGCTTCCAAATAAAGCGTTTGTTCACGATATGCAACTATTGTTCCAAGAAGTAAGAAATGCAACGAAACAGCGTTCGTTTCGTAATAAAATGTTTCCTGTAAATTATCTTTATTTGGGAATTGTCTGTGTTTGTTTATATATAGAGTTATAGAGCCACTTCTTAATCTTTAAGAATATTATTTGAGTTTATTATCGCGAAAAAAAATGTTCTTATTTATAAAGTATCGGATTATTTGCGAACAGTTGACCTTGTTAAATATCTATGTTATATGTTCCTGCATCCTTCGATTGTATTTCCAAAATTACTAGATTTATTATTGCAAGAATAGAAAAAAAAGAAGGGTTAACTTCTAACGATTTTGAGATCCTGATTAACTACATTTTAAGCTTTTGTTTTTGGATTTAGTCTAAAAATCATTTAATGTTAATTAATATGTCAGAGGCTCCCATTGCTCGATAATTCAACCAACAATTTCTTGTCCTAATAATCGTCTTATACATGCATATTTAAAGACCAAATTGATATCAGTTCGAAAATGTTCATGAAATTTAATAAAATCTCTTTGGCACAAATATGTAGTAACTTAAATGATATACATATGTATTTATATATTTCATCTGAAATACCAAATTTTTATGCAACATTATTTTGAAATTGTACCAAATGACTCGTGGTACCAACTGTGTCTAAAATGTATCAAAAAAAGTACAATTGTACCATGTTTGCCAACACTGATATACATACACACACAATCAAATAAACAATTATGAATATTTATAGACAACATTGTTGTTGTTGCATTGCCATTGTTGTCCATATGACAATACTAATTATAGGAAAAAGTCATAATTTGTAAATAATATACTGTAAACAATGAAAATGCGTTAAAATTTATGACATGTAATAAATTTTCTATAAAATGCTACTATTTGGAAACAATTCCACAAAAGCATAAAAAAAGTAGAAAACTCCAAAAAGTAGGCTTTAATAAATTGCTTTTAAATTTGTTTGTAAACGGAAAATATGCTGGGATTTATTAATTGTTGAATTTAATATGCTATTACTAATATAATTTTTTTTTAATTTGGCCCTATGCTCCTTGTAGGAGTTTAAAGGAACATATATATATAATATAATAACAAAATTGCTTTTAGTTTCAACTTAATTTTTTTAAGCTTTATAAACAAAAGAATTTCATATAAATAGATTTTTCTAGCCAGATCTATTTATATGAAATCGTTTTTCAATAATTTTAATAATTTATTGAAATCCTACAAGTATGTATACTTTAAAAGTTGATGTAGTGTTAATTTATTTGTTTTATATAATTTCCTTAATGTAGGCTTTATGTTTTTGTCTTCCATAAGTATGGCAATTTATTGTAATCCTCCAAAGTATGCTTTAAATTTATATAAATCTTGTTATTATAAAAATGAAAATATGTAAAGCCAGAAAACAAAATCCACTTACCAAAAATTAAAGTAAAGAAGAAACAAAAACTGTGGCATAAAATAAATATTATAATTTAAGTAAATTTCCAAGTACTTGCACATAAGTACTTGTATTCTTTGCTACTGTTACAAAAGTAGCCATTTAGTAGATACACATTGTATTGAAGTGCTTACTCCAAAACAAAATATACAATAAGTGGATCAAAAACAAACATTTTTTTGTTAGATATGTTCTCTCGTTTTCTTAGTCTCTTATGTTATTGACCTTCACCCGCAATAAAATCTGAAAATTCTTAAATTTTATTAGCAATTGTATTGTAGAGTCCTTTAGTTTCGTTTTTCATACCTTAGTGCGTGACGCATATTTTTTATGTCACCACAACTGGTCTATTTGTTGTTGTTTTATGTCTACTAAGTTTAGTGCATGGTCGTTGTTTGTCATTACAAACAATTGTTGTACTTTAATTCAAGGTTATTGACTACTACAACCATTTGCTTAAGTATGTGGGTGATGTTATGATTACTGGTCTTGTTTAAAAAAAGGAAACACTGTATGCCCCTATAAGTATGGTTCAAAAACAATAAAAATGTTTTTGTCCTCAAGTATAGTTAAAAGGAAATACCTTGTTGTTGTTTAAACAGTTTATCTTGTATATATGTATGTGCTAGTTTTTGTTATTAGTAAGAACAAATTGCAAAGTAAACCAATTGTTTTTTTTAAGAATTTTTGTATATCCTCCTAAAGGTAGGCAATGTTTTTGAGGCAACTAAATATTCAGCAGTTTCGTTACTTGAAACGTTTGTTGAATTATCATTTCGATGTTTAAAGTGCTCAGAAAGTAATGTTTCATCGCTCCAGTCACCGCTTACTGTGTATACTTTGAATGATCCATTAATAGAGTAATCAAAATTTACTACCATATGCTTAAAAATTCTGCGTTTACCAACAAATGTGTGTGAGTTTGATATGTCCTAGATCTGAACGGCAACAAATTGTTTTAAGGACTTCTTGAGCATTTAAGGCCATCATAAAATAAAGAAAACTTAGGAATACATTTGTGTTAAGAAAAATTTTGAAGTGACCTTAACTTCCAAGAAAGTGTTCAAAATAAGATTAAAAATAAATTTTAATTTTTTTTAGCAATTTAATTTCATTAACAAGTGAAATAATAACTATAGCATACTTTTAGTTGCTTTTTTGTAGTGCTGCCATTATTCACAGCACATTGTTTAGGTCACAACTACTTTGAATTGTTTCATTTCTTTTTAACATTAAAATCTTTTTCTCTCTCGCTCTATCTATCCGTGATTTTCTCGTTTTCAACATGTAATTAAATACTTACCTAGTAGTTAGGCCTTTTTGTTTATTTTTATTTTAAGTATAGTAATTAAAGTTCGTTTTCCTCTTTTTCACTTTAAAGCAACAGTAGTATAAAAAAATATTAAAATTTATGTTTATTTTCCTGTTTTAGTGTAAATTTTGCTTCTTCTCGTTTTGTGTTTTTACCTGTTTTTATTCATGAAAGGTAAGGTGCGTGTAAAGTTGAAATAAGAAAGGAGAAAATAGCTAAAGAATTCGTTAGCATTAGTATTTTGTTAAAAGTACATTTGTTAAAGAAATCACGTAATTTTTACCTAAAAATAAAAACACTTTCACATACACACACACACACACGCTCAATCAGTGTGAGCTATTTGTGGTGTTGGTGGTGGTAACAATTGTATATTTTGTTACTTTTATTTTGCATACTTTTAGGGCTTAATTTTACTAAAGAGTAGTAAAGAGTAGAGGTTTTTGATACTTTTTGTTATTTTTTTTCTGTGGAAAGTATATAAATTTGTGGTATGTATATCAAATATGTGATGTTGTCATTTATTTAAATTATTTTTTTGGAAGGGCGTAAATGTAAAAATAAAGGTATAGCTGTATTACAAGCAACATTTTGTAATATGATTTTTTTGTTTAATGTTTCTCGTTTGCTCTACCACCTTAGTTAGCAGTTAAAAGATTTGCGTGTTTTCTACCTTAAACATTGTAGCCAAGTTTTGTTACATTTTTTTTTTTTTTTGTATATGCTGTTCCTTTTGTATATTTAAGTGTTGAAAATATATGTACAATGTTACACCTAAATAAAATGGAAAATACTGTATGTATTATAGCATTTTATTTGAAGTTTTTGGCGACTTGATGTCACCAGGTTTGTTTTATTTATTTTTATTTTTGTAAGCGAATCAAGGTGTATTAAGTTCAACAATAAATACATATATTATTTAAATTATTTTTTAAGTATTTATTGATTTCAAAATTAATTTGGTTTATTTAAAAAACTGTTTAAACTGTTTCAAAAAAACGTATTTTTTAAAGGTAATGGTGACCCCCGACTCTCGACCCTCGTTTTATATATTCAATATTAGTTTTAATAGTAGTTTTCAAATTTTAAAACTTTTAAAGACAGCATATTAGCTTGATACATTTTGGTGCCTATTAAAATTAAACAAACATTTCTGATAAATATTTTCAGACACATTTAGGGTAATAAATATTTTGCAAATCAATTTTTTTGAGCAAAATTGGTTCAATTTTTTTTTTTGTATTTAAAAAATGTTGATAAAAGTATATTTAAGGAGTGGTGAAGTGTTTTATAAAATAAGGGACATGATGATATTTGAAATACACAAAGTATTACATTTAATTCGTAAAATCATTTGACTTTCATTATATACTATTAGTAAAACTGATTTTATTATGGTGATGGCACATAGAAATCTGGAGAATGTGTATAAAATAAAACGTCTGCCGAAACTTCAAATTTCCGAAGATAGCATAATTTACAATTTATCTTAATTTACAGGGACAGCATAATTTACGAGTTTTATTGTAGTTTTAAGTAAATTTGATTTTATTCCTCAAACATGCTTTGTTTTTGTCTCACTTTTATACAATAACCTGCTGTGAGCAAACTTTTTCAGAAATTTTATGTGATATGATCTGCTTGTTGTATTTTCTAACCTAAATATTGAGCTTACAACTAAATGTAGTCAACACATTTTTAAACAATATAAATATTTGCATACATAAAACGTTTCATCATTTATTAAAATTATTTTTTGTTTGTTTAGTTTTCTAAGCAAAAAATATTTTTGTTTCATGAAACTGACCTTGCCTGAGAGTTTGTTACGAAAACTACCTAAAGGTATGCTTCTTTTTCTAAATTATTGAACAGCTTTGGGTATTAGTTTATATGAAAACATTATTGTTAGGCTTGGTTTTTCTCGAAACTATTTGTATATATTTAGGCTGAAAAATCTTAACAATTTTCATTTTATTTTATAAGTTTTAAGAGCTAAACCAAGTGCAAATTGCAAGTGTTTATAGGTGTATTTATATTTAGTCTAATGTTTAACAAGTGTCATGAATAATTTGTAGTTTTAGTAGGGGTTTAGTAGAGGACCTAAACGTAGGCTTTAGTTTTAAAATTATAAATTATTTTTCATATACATATGTATATACATACATACACATACATGTATGTATGTGTATGTGTACATCATATACAGTATGTTAATAAATGTAAACCTTGACATTTGTTGCTTTTAAAAATACATGCATATGTTTATAAGTTTTTAAAGTCGTTTTAGAAATTTAAATGCTTCTTAAATGTATGCTTTATTATTTTAGTTTTTGTAGTGTAATGTAATATTGTTTATAAAGAAAAAAATAATTGCTCAAATAAATATGTTGGCTTAATACAAGTTTTTCATTAATTTGTATTATTTGAATTATTGTTTTTTTCTTGTAAAAGACGACAACACAAAGTTTGGTTTAATGTACAAACTTAACATTTTTTCTTTTGGTTTTAGTGTTAAATTAAAATTAACCAGTACGTGTCATGATGTAGTCGGCAATTGTCTGTTCATCCATATTACTGTGTTGTGCATGCCCATTTTCATTCATACACTTGGTTGCATAGACATGAATATTTTACATTTATTATCATACAAACAGATGATGACAACATTTTTTTCTCTATCTCTCTTTGAGTGTATGCGTGTGTGTGTTTGTGTTAGAGCAAAATCAAATAAGACAATGTTGTTGCTAGTGTATGCGTTTGTGTATAGTGGCATTAATTTTGAAAGCATTTCTAATTTGATTTCATGTTTGCGTGGCTTAATGCATTTTCTAACTAAATTACAGCTTACAGCAAATATGCCATTTAATAATGCACACACATATACATACACACTTACACAAATACATTTTCATGGAGTCAGTCTCCAGGCAGTCCTACAGAAATTCACCAAGACGAAAAAAAACACACACAGAATGACAGTAAAAATAAAAAATACATACAAATAAAATCCAAGAAGTTTTATAAACGACAACTCTAGTATTAGTAAAACTACGAGGATCACATGACATGTTTGGAGAAATGTTTAAAATTTGTTCTAGAAGAATATTTCTTAAATTAAAATAATACTGGATCAGTATTAATTCAAATTCCTAATCACAATTAAATTATCCGATAACCCTCGCCTTAACACCCACTTTTTCTCTAAAATTACACTGAAACACGCTTTACACAAATATAAATATCTACATATGCATATGAATGTAAATGTAGCCAATATTTAATAGTGGGTGTAAGAGAGAAAAAAGTGTCCTTTTTAATGCATTGCTTACATGTGTGTGTGTGTGTTTGCATACTTTTTTGAAACACATGTACTCTTCAATATACATACTCATATTGTACGTACACACATGAAAATCTAATTTTGCATGCACTTAATAAGTTGTCAGACCAAAAATTAAAAAAAAAAAACTGAATACAGCAAAAAAAAACAACTAGTAAATTACATTTCATACTACAATATTGTACAAATAAGTAGTTTATACTAAAAGCAAAATAGAATCAAACAATCAGCCATCCAAGCAACCAACCGACCGACCGTCAGTTAGTCATTCGGTACGACCAACTGAACTGAATGAACAAATATGTAAAAGTTTTATAAAAATGTAATCGATTTTTTTCTTTTGCTTGTGTAAAATGGAAATAAAAAACTTTTTTTTATCTTTTCCCACACATAGTGACAAAGGACTTCTTTTTTTTTTTATTGTACAAGTAGTTTATTTTTCTGAAATGTATATTTTGTTTTTGTTGTAGTAGAAGTGCTCTTTGTTGGTAATTATATTTGCCTAGAATATGTTTCTCTTTCGCATATACATATCTGTATGCCTGCTTCCTATACCAAATACATGGTGTGGGAGTGTGTTTTCTTTTACTACTTTGTTAAAAGATCCATACAAGGTGTGTCCAATTATTAAAAGAGACACAAAAAATAATACAAAAAGGCATTGTTGTAACATAACGTAACGTAGGTATCTTTCAAGGCTAAAAACAAAAGTTCTAAGCAATATTTTTTGTCTGTAAAAAATAATGTGTATAAAGCAACACTAGTTAAAATTAAAAATAAAATCAGATTATGCATACATATTTTGCAAATTTAATAATTTGCTTCCTTAAGCTAGGCAACACTTTTTCAAACCAGCAATTTAAATCGAAATACATCACATTCAATTCAAATCCGAATCTTGAATATACTAAATAGAGTAAAAATTGATTTATTTATAATTGACACACATTTCTGGGCCACTGTATGTACATATATAGTATATCTATAGATTAGCTCCAACAAAAGAAGTCTGTAAATCATTAAATTATCGAATCATCTATTGCACTGCGTTGATTTTTTTTCATCTTTTCGGACGATATTGATACGTAATTTTTTGCTTAATTGCCAAAACTTTTTTTAACTCTTTTCTAAGTAAAATAGAATTTTTAATTGTAAATTCTGCACTTTCTGCACAAAATTAAAAAATATGACACTTTTGTTTCATACTATAAAATTTTCAATTGAATTTCTACCTTGTGTTCATTATTAAATTCTATCACTCCTTTACTAATGGAAATTTTTATTTTAATTTGAGTTTTATCTAAAGACTGTCGTAAACACAACCCAATAGTATTTCCTTCGGAGATAAAGTGAGAAAATGCTATTGAAACTTATACTTATTGAAAAGTTTTTTTTAGTTTTCTTATAAAATTGCTTTGTTGTTTTTATTTGTTTTTCCCCACTACTCGGAGAGTGCTAGAAGAAATACCATCCTAAAAGTATGCACTTCAACAAAGTCATCGAGTTTTATTTTTTGTTAAGAACTAACTAAAAAACTTTTCTTTACCATGGTTATAGTTTACAAATTTGCTGTAGTTTTGTTTTATTATTTTTATTTAGCTTTCAACGTTTTTGTAATTGTAATGGTTTAGAAAGTCATAAAAAGTACTTGTTGTGTTAGGTTCCACTTGATAGTTGTCCTGACAGTAGTGGCAGTAGCCTTCTGTTTTACAAGTTCACAAGTAATAGAATGAGTGTTTTGTACATAAACATCAAACAAGAAAAAAAAGAGACTTTATACAAGTGAACAAAAAAGTCCAAAAAACACTAAAGAACCAAAAAAGTCATCCAAAAAGTATGCTATAAGTAAATTGTAAAATTCTTTAAAAATTAGTTTGTTTCATGTTAGGTTTTATTTATATTCACCGTTGAAATTAAAGGAATAAACGTTTGAGAATCCTAATGATATTAACATATTGAAGCATATTTTTAGGGTCATAAAAACAATATTTAAAAACTGTTTTATTACTATTGATTTAGATTACTTGAGAGCAAGAATAATTTTAACTTAAATAAAGGACTTTTTGTATCAAAAAAGATTATAATATTAATTTGTAAAGCCAAGTCTTTACTACTGATTTTTACAAAATTGATACTTCACTTTTGTTCTCCTCCATTAAGCCAATTTATTCCTCCTTAATATTTTTGTAATTCCCTAAATAATTTTGTTGTTTCTTTCACTTTGCATTTTACATTCCATTAAACAAGCCAGTTTAAACATGTAAATCCAATTTCTAAATCCGAAAAAAGTAAAAATTCAATCAAAAACAGTCAATGGTTTGAAAAAAACGCAAATTATAACAAACTCATAAATTTCAGCAGTTTTTTCTCCAAAACAATAAAAAACAAACAAATTAAGGTTATTAAACCTTGGGAAAAGAAAAATATTCAAAACCATAAAGTGACTGAAAAAGTCATGAAAAATAAATTTAGAACATAAATCGTGTAAATTTAGTTGACACTAAACAACCAGCCATAAACAGCCTTTGGTGTTTATAAATTTAAATAAATCATGAATAAAATATGGCCTAAATTGTATTTTCCAGTGACAAGAAGAAGGTGTTAAAAAATTGATCCCACCTCTGTTATTTTGAAATTCATTTATTATATAGATGTATTATTTATCTATAATAGAAATATATGTTATATATTTCTTATGATAATGATTTCCGCTTTTGAAAAACCATTTCTTTAAGAAATAAGGGAGAGAAAAAAGTATAAAAGGCTGTGTTGTTAAAATAGTACTTTATTGTACATATTATTTAAATGTCTAAACAATTAGGCATGTGTTGTTAATAAAATAACAAATACACTCCCTTATCTGCCACCAATAACACCCTCTTACTGCCACACCGTGGCTTTCAAGAAAGACATTTCAGCTCGTAGTTGTTGTTGGCCAAGTATGCTGGTGTGTAAAGTAAAACACTTAACTTACAAAACAATAAGTTATACAATTAAATGTCGGTAAGCCACATTATAAATAAAGAAATATTTCTTCTTAACGTTTTTCTTTCTAATACTCCTTCCTGTGTGACTCCATTTCTTTGCCAGGTCTATATAGAATATGTTAGAAAGTTGTAAAATAAAACGGCAATCTTGAAATTAAATGTTATTTATGTATGTATGCTTCAAACACACACACAGAAGAAGCAATAAATTTTATTTGTAGTTGATAAATTTAGTATTTAACAACTCAGTTCATTATATTTGCGTTGAGCAAAATAACAAATAAAAAAAGAGGAAAATTACAGAAAAAATAAAACATTTTTAATTTAATTACTTCCTAAAAGTATGCTATAAAATTTAATGCCTTTTTATATATGTAGCTCTAAGTGGTCTCATAGACTGAATGTTGCAGTAAAAAATTAATTTAAATTGCAATTTTAAAATAAACATTTTGTCAATTAAATATAATTACAATTTAATTAAAAAATAATGTCATACTTAAAAAAGCAAAAACAGACAACAGCCAACAGCCATTTAATTTGTTAAAAATCCTTTAAGTTTTTGTTAAAAAGTAGCTTATAGTAAAAAAAAATATATTAAATCTAAGTTAAAATTGTAAATTATAAAAAAACATTAATATTCATTCTTGCCAAGATAGGCTTTAACTATTATTTATGCATTTTAAATTAAACCGTCTGAATGTCTGAAATTGTGCCGCTTGAAATATGTGTAAAAACATGAGCTTTAGCATCTTAGAAGACCTAAAAATATGCTTTGTTATATATTTTCAAATAAATACCTTTACATTACCTTGTGTGATAATTACTAATTTAAATACAAAATAAAATGTAAACAAATGCTATTGTATACTTTTAAGCGGCTTGTTAATATTTTCATGTATTTATCGACAACATACATATGTATGAATATGTATGGAGTTGTAAATAATCAAATTAATGTGTGTGTTTTTTTTCGTACAAATGTATTTAACAGACAAACATGTCAAACATGAAAATTCAATTACATTTAACATTTATACAATTTATGTTTTGGTAAAAAACGAAAAAAGATATATATAAAAGAACAATTTAATATGGTATAAGTTGCATTAAATTGTTGGTAAATGTTTAATTAATTAAAAAATGTTTTTTTTCACTATTTTCATACCTATACAAAAAGCTTGAATAATTATTTAAAATACATAGTTGTTGCATAATAGTAAAATATACATACTTATGTATATCAAAACTATTCATCATAGAAACATTTTAATTCAAAATTAAATATCAGCATAAATATAATCCTTAATGTATGCAACATTATTTCGATAAGTAACACTTTCAAACAACTAACGAAAAATAATAATTATATACTTCATTCCCAAACCAAGTAAGTATGTAAAGTTTGTCAATTTAGTGGTATTTACATATTTGCAATCCTATTAAGTATACGAGTACATAATTATATTCTGGATCCTTTAAAATACGAAATTTAATCGCATTTAATGATTTACATATTTTCATTATTTTGGAAATCTGGCGAGTTTGTTTATTATTTTAATATTTGTTCCGAGGGACAATTTTGTCCAGACAAAAATTTCTGAGAGTTTTTTGCGATATGTCTGAAAAATCAAAGCTGCAATATGTAAATAAAATACATATATTGTTTTACAAGTTTTTAATTGTCAAAAAACAAATATTAAATTATTTTAAAATACATATTGTGTATTCAAAATTAATGAAAAAAGTGGTTTTTGCTGATGGCCATTGAAATACATAAGGAATTATTATTTGTATCAAAAAATGCAACCTATTGACAACTCAGTTCATTTTTGTCCAGACAAAAGATAAACTTAAACCAATTCAAGCTGAGAATTGTTCGAAAAATAGTTTATGTCTCTTAAAAAGAGAGGCGTCAAACTTAACATGAAAAAAACTTTGTTCGAACAAATATTTTGTTCGGAACAAATGGGTGAATCCACCTTAAATCTACAATTTCTATGCTGGTTTTATTGATTTGTGAAAGATGTTAAATATACTGTTATTCAGTTGCTAACTACAATATTAATAAGAACTTGAAACACAATTTAAGTTAATCATAAATTCAGAACGAACAAATTAAAACATACAAGCATGAATACAAATATAAGTTATCAAAATATGCATATAAGTCCAACAATTTACTTAAGTTAAACAAGTTTATTTCGCTCGGATTAGATCACAGCTGAAATGTTTACCCTAATATATAGGCTTTATAAGAATACCGAGTCCTACAACTTCTAGATAATAATCAGCTGGAATATTTGCAGTCAATCACAATGAAAAACTAAGAATAGCACTTTTTCTTTTGGTTTACTCAAAAGACATTTTTTTCTTTTTATTTTGTATATGCATATGTTTTTAAGTATTTACCTTTCTTATAAAATATTGAATACGTTTTTAATAAATTTTTTATTTTCTTGTCTTTTTAGGTAAGTTTCGATTCGAATAAACTGCTGCACAATCATGTCAAGGTATTTAAGTTATTGTCAGTTTCTGGCTATAAAATAATTAATAGTATCGTTGATGGCTCAAACACATTACATTTTTCAATCATTCGAAGAAATTCGCTTTACTTGTATGAGACTTGCAAATTCTACACTATCGGTGCCCAACAACAAACGAATGTCCAAATAAGATGTACACAGTTACATTTTGTTTTTTTAAGTTCTGCGTAACTCCATCCAATTATTTTGTTTTAACCCAAAAAATAAAATGGCAACGTAAATTTCACCTTCACTTAAGACATTCACTAATTGAATTAAATAATTTCATAAATCCTACAATTACAACAAATATTTATTTACATTTACCATAAGAACATGCAAACAATAATAAATGTTTTGTTTTTATTCTTTCGTAATCCCATTAACTTTATTTAAATTCTTGCCATTGTTGTTGTGTAGCAAAATGTTGCCTATTTTATGGCTTACAAATTTAAATCATTTCAACTTTTATAATTAGTTTATTTTACGACTAGTATAAATATGTTTAAATTTAAGATTTTTTTGTTAGTTTATTCTTGCTGTTTTCTCAAACACTTACAATAATTAATTACGTTCAACTTTATAACGTTTGTTAAGTCATTCGTTTTTAAATGTTAATTTTTTTCTCTAGCATTTTTTTGTTGTTTTCTTTTGTTGTAGCTTATCACAGTCGTTCGATTGCTTTAGCAAAATTGTGTTTGTAATTTTATTGTTGTGCCGTAATGTAAGACGAGGGTTGTTTTAAATATTTAATTCAAATTGCAAATCTTCTGAAAAATATTATATAATTTGCTATGAGCTATGCATCTGAACAAAATATTCTGAAAATAATTTTACTTAACAGTTTTCTAAATTCTAATCATCATATTAAGGTGTTCGACATTAAGAGTCCATCTGTTTTCGTATTAAAAATATCAACAAGTTGTCAGTAGTATTTGAAAAAAAAAACAACGACAACGATTTCCTTCAGAGCTTAAGTTCTTCATTTCTCATATATCCCTCTTCGAACTGCCATCTACTACTACTACGACAATTGCAATTACTACAACACAGCCTTTTTATGCTCTTGACATTCTGATAAATGTCTTTCTGCACATAATTTAACGTTTTTAACCATATTTGGTTGATTTTTTTCTTTTGCTGTGTTCACAAGAGAAGTTAAGTTTTGGGTGTCTGGGTTTCGTCTAAAGGATGAGAGTTGGCTTACTTTTTTTAGTTTGTGTGGGTGTGTGTGTGTGTGTGTGTAGCAAGTGTTTTAGAGTTGGTTGTGTGCAAGAATAACGACACACTAGCACAAACACTTTAAAGTTATAGTTAAAGTTTGAGGTAATTATTTTTCTAGGCAATTAATTTCGTATTGATATTAAGTGTTATACTGTGTTTGGTTACGAAATATGATGCTGTGGCAGTGTATGTATCTGCACTGCTGTTAGTAGCTGTAGCTGGAGCCATGCGGCAGGAAGAACGAACAAGAAATAGGAAAAAGGATATAAAAATGTAAATGAGTTTGTAGTTTATGGGCTAAATATGATGGTCGTAATAAAAAGCATTCACAACTGAGTTGTTAAATTTTGAAATTATGAGCATTTTTATACCCTTCACCACCATAAGTGGTGAATGAGGGTATATATAAGTTTGTCATTCCGAGTGTAACACTGAGAAATACTCATCTGAGACCCAACAAATATATATTCTTGGTCCTTACGAAATTCTAAGTCGATTGAGCCATGTTCGTCTGTCTGTCTGTTTGTCTGTCTGTGTAAAACACTGTCACGTGCAAAGTACACAACCGAAATCAATAAAGTTTACAAAAAACCGTTTCTAGTTCTTGCAAACAATTTGCTATTGAAAATTAGCTAAAAATTTGCTATTGAAAATTATTGGATCAAAATGTGAGAAATTAATATTTTTAAACATTTTTCTTGCTATTTTTTTAATATATTGCAGATATTCCCATGAAATTTTGTATACGTTGTTTTTATGATAAAAGAAGAAAGTGTGAGAAAAATAGTAAGAATAGGTCTATGATTTCTCATAGCCCCCACACAAAAATCTTCCCGAAATATTGCTCAATTATACATAAATACCTATGAAATTGGAATATCAATACAAATTATATATTATATCTTTAATATACCGTTATTATGTTGAAATTCGACGTGAAAAACGAGAAACAATAGTGTATACTGGATTTAGAAGCTAGCAGTCCATAACTGGTCCACCTCTATTATGCCACCCATAAATAAGTTGTAAATAATATTATTGAGATCAAATTCAAACAAAAAAGCCTCACTTTATATCATATCCTCTGTTTCTTAACTTGTTGGGAATATGGAAAAATGTTCTTTTAATTTTATAAATTGTTAAATTACACTCGAGATTATTATGAAAATCAGACAAACTCTGTAAATTACACTAATGCTTGGTTGTCAAATTGTCCAAATTGTTGGTAATTTCATAACAATTTGCACAATTTGACAACAAAACTGACATAGTAAAAACCAAGCATAAGAATCGGTAATTACATCAATTATAAATGGTCAAATTTAGATAAAATTTTAAAACATTTAAAATAAAATTACATTAGTGAATTACGACCAACAGGTAATATATTGTCTTTCAAACAATATATAAAACACTAATAAAATTTGCACTAAGACTGAATAGGAAGCACAGAATAAGGATATTCTAGTCCTATAACCAGTGTAGCTTCTGTATTTCTTATTACGTTTAGGTGGAGGGTATTAAAGATTCGGCACAGCCGAATATAGCACTCTAACTTGTTTGAAGCTTGAATATGTTTAACTCGTTTTATAAAGAAAAAGGCATGTTATTAATTATTCCCCAAAGAACTAGTTTAAAATGACAGAAATATGTTTAAATGAATGTTAAATTATGGCATTGTCTATAACTTACGAGATTAATTTCACAACAGATTTATGGACAATTTAAATAAAAATTTAGGCCCTTTTTATTTATTTAGGGAATTAAATATATTGAATGAGACACAGAAATCCGGTTCCATAACAGCTTTTAGAGTTATTTAAAAAGCTTAAATAAGAAACTTTAATTATTATTATTATTATTATTTTATTAGCTTATAATTACAAATTATAAGATAATATAAGGATAAGGCAATAGCGACTAAGGCCTTCAGCTCACCTTTAATTAATGTTCCCTTATTAAAATCCGTATTTTTGTTTTAATTGTTCGCATTAACATTTGCACAATATTTCAATCCACTTGCTTGTATACTTATTGTACACCGCAAACATTCGCTATGTTGTCAAGAACTAGTTACGCAGTCTCATCCCGCTTTGATTTTCCTTTGTAAATAGTCCAATATTGTCCAATTGACTTACTCTTGGGGTTCATATATTCTTCTATTACGTCGTCCTGATTTCTTCGATACCATTTGCACTCTATCGCAGCTTTTGAGTAATTACATGGAGCTAAAACATGGGTTCAAAACTTTTCTGAAGAGTAATAGGCAGCAAACGTTTCTGATTTCATCCTTTTATATTAATATCCATGTCCGTTTTATAACAAAATTTACATCGTAATACTATTTTTTTTTTTTTTTTTTTGGTATTTTCCATAAAATGACTTGCAAATTACAGCTTTAAATTTAACAGCATTCATAAAAAATCTTTATAAAAAAATGCACATAAAACTTGCCACAGTTGATTATAACACTTTATTCTCTCTGTTACTTAATTACTATGTTAAAAAAAATCGAAATGTGTTTTTTATTTAACGCACAAATGAAACTCGCAAGACGAAAAATAAATTCATTGCCTACATTTAAGGTTTCCTTAGAGAAATAATATCGTATAAATAAATGTCTTTTGAATAAATTATAACATGGTATTTGTTTTTATTGTATTTAAAAATTTCCCTAAACCATTTGTCTTCTTCTTAACACACGTACACCAACTTACATTCCGAAATACACCCACAAATTTGTACAACAATCAGTGATTGCGCACAATTTAATGGGATTTATTTAACATTAATGGATTGCCCAAAAAAAGGCTGTCTGCTGTTATTGCTGATGTTTGTATGGCTGTTGCTTTGGTTTGTTTAGGTGCGAGTAGGTCTGTTTGTGTTTACAAACAATTTGTTAAATATAATTGCTTAAGATTTCTTAGACTTTTGTAAGTACCTTTTGGTATTTACTATACTTTAGCGCCTGATTACATGCTATATTATTTTATTTTCTCTTTGCCAAATGACCCGTTTAATAAGTACATACATATTATTATTATTATTATTATTTGCAGTATATTCAGTTTGATTTCTTCATTATAATGTTTTCTAATGTTTTTGAGAAAATTGATTTTACTTTAGGACTTTGTTTTACATTTTTAAAATATTTACAAATCTGTGTGTTCATATGTCTATAATAGCCAGGAGATTTGACACTTTGTGTAAATGCTGTCTCAAAATATACTTTGCTCTTGAATGGCTGTTTTCATGATAACTACCATAGGGAATTATATGTTACACGCCCTTACATGAGCAATAATGGTTTAATGTAGATTTGGCAAAAATTTCGGTTTCAATTGTCAATAGTCAGGTCAATTTATTAATGTACGCGTATATTGTATCGAGTTAAATAATATTTTAGAAAACATTTCAAAATATATTTTTCAGTAATTTTCGATCTTGGTAAAAATAACGTCTAAGGTTATAATCGACAATACATTTTATAGATACAATAGGAATAGCTATTTTGTGATGTTATCAATCCTATGGGAATTGATATGCAGAAAAATGTTTTATTACTTGACTTAATATCATAACATTATGTTATATTCATCTTAAAATAACTCTATAATATTAAAAAATATTATATATGCTTAAAATTCTTAAATTCATGTTCATCCTAAATAGAGTTGTTGTTTTTTTTTTCAAATAGAATTTTTCAAAAATAACATGTATGCACATATGTAATACAATTTCCGATATAAGTTTCGTGGATCAATCTTGAAAAGTTCTCATATCCGCCGCAGAAAATACTTTCCATTTAATTTCTGGCTGAATGTTAACCCTGCTACTACGTTTAGGGTCTTTTCATGACCCAAATCGTATTTAACATTGCATAACTTGCAAAAAAACGTGTTTGTCCGTCACACCGACACACAATCACTCTAACGACCATATATTTCATTGATCACAATCCTTAAAAATCTTTTTTAAATGTACAAATTTTAAATATGACCCGAACATAACATGTGTATTTTTTTCTAACATTGTCCAACAAATCAGTTGAATTGTCGAAATTGCATTGCCTATTTTTAGGGTTTACATTAAAACAATATATTAGAACTTTACTTTAAAATGTATTATTTTCCTAATTTCAATAGTAAACTGTTTTTATAATTATTTTACTTAGTATATCTACAAATATATATATAGATGCATATAGTCAAAACTGTTACAACTTCTTTCGAAAACCTATACATAGTTTCAAATTATGTCACTAAAGGACACGTGTTGTTTTATGTATGTATGTGTCTATCTAAATATGTATGTCCATATGTGTGTAAATACTAGTGTATATTGTATCTAGTTATTCTATACTCTCACTCTGACACATTCTACTTACTACATACACTAATAAAATTGTACAATTATGTGCATTTGTTTTGGAACTCATACATTTGTATTTTTTTTTTGTGTGTAATTATGTCTCTTAAGTAAATATGGTCAACTTGTGAAATATAAATGAGGTCATACTTACTATACATACACATGCATAGATATTCTGTATTAGCATTTGTACTTCTATATAGTACAACAGTAATACATTTACTATTTTACCAATACTTCTTGCTGCGTGCTAAAATGGCCAAATGTTACACTAGTCATACTCGTACACTACACTATATTGCTTTTAGTTTTAGCTTGTTTATAGGTGTCTATAACAATTTAATTTGTAAATTTGGGTTGGTGTGCGTGTGTCTGTATATAAACACATGTCATATGTACATACGTGTTTGACGTCTTCTTTTATGTATGTATGTATTTTTATTTACATTGTTTTGTTTATATTTAATTCATTCAATTAAGTCTAATATTTTTAAGGCATTATATAAGCATACATACATACACATATGGTACATACACATATACATACATATTTTATGAATAAGACTTAATATAGACATATATTGTAGGTATGTATTCGTGTTAGTTTCTTAGTTATTATTAATATTCTTATAATTTTTGTTTTATAATAATGTGTGTAGTATGAATGTGTATACATAATTTATATTTCTTAATTATTTTACCTATCGCCTGTGCTACAAAATGTAAATGCTTCTAGGCGTTAGTACTTAGATGTAGGCAATACTTTTTTGATCAAAATTATTTTTTTAATGAGCTTTATGATTTTGTGATTGATGTTCACTTAAATTTCGGTTTCGTTTTTAATATCCAATGTTCTGATTATAAAAAAGAACGGAACACTACAATATATTATCGATAAGTTTTTTTGATTTACAAAATACAAATTAGGAATGCTAAAAAATACTTCAATATAAAATATTTAAATATACTTCAAAGTTATTTAATGAAAACCTGAAAATGCAGTTTTACAGCGGTATGATTATTTGTAAGCAGAGGCAGTAACGATTATAAGTTTTTTTATAAAAGTCTAACTTTTTATTGTCACTGAATCAATAAGAAACAATGACACGAACAAGGAGTTCAGAAGTAAAAAAGAAATATGTTCAGGAAGGATTTCTCAAATGTTGGTTAATTATGGATCAACCAAAACAAAGATCAAGCAAGAAGGTTCTTTTCTGATCCCGAAAATCATCTGAAATAACAGGTGTTGATATAAATCTTATTTCAAGGTTTAAAATAATTATCGAAGTACTTGCGTGCAATGAAAAAATTGATGCTAGAAATTTTGGATATTATGCCAAGGAAACTGCACGAATATATAATACCAAATATCATTGGCAAAAATATCTGCAACAGTTCACAAAATTCTTTATCATATATAGAATGTAACTAAGCATCATTTAGTATCACTTGGAGATCTATCAGAGGAAGCTTAGAAAAAAAGGAATAAATATTACAGATTTTATAAAGCACAATACCAAAATAACACCACGAAATTTAATTTAACAAATGAAGATCTATTTAATAGGTATATTATTGGCAATGTCAAATATACCTAGCTTAATATAGAATATTTGCAGGCAATTTTCAACCGAATGAATAATAATTATAAATTGATTTTATTGTTATTTAAGTAAAATATGAAAATTTTTTGTTATTTAAATAAACAAACAAAATAAACAATAATAACCCGGTTCTAATGGAACCTATTGTAGAATTGATAAAGTGGATACCTGTTCACAAAATTACCCTGGGTATTATTGAAATGTTCAACTTTGACTTTAAATTTCTCATCAACTACTGAACCGATTTTAATGAAATTAAAACTTGAGAAAATTCTCATTTCACAAAAAAAAAAAAAATATCTCCATCGGTTCAAAAGTTACAGATTTTTGGCCTATGAAAAACGATTCTAAGTTACTGTGCGACGAGACTACAACATCACTTGTGAATTAAAGAAATGTTTAATAATTATTTTTCAAGAAAAATTTTTTATCTCAACAAAAAAAAAAAAAAGAATAAAACTTGGGGGTTACTCTCTATTGCGATGCGAAAGCAAATGCGATGCGATAACCGTACAATTTGTATGCTTATCGCATCGCATTTGCTTTCGCATCGCGATAGAGAGTAACCCCCCTTATTTTCTTGGGTTTTATTATGTGTTTATGTTTTATTTTATCTTCAAAAACTAATGATTATATCATTTGTTTTGTTTATTATTTACAAAATAATCATTACATTTGAGTTTTATTATTTATATATAATGTTTCCATGAAAATACTAAATGTTAAAATGACAATAGTGGAGATAAGGGCAACTATGAACAGATCAATATAAAATTTTGTTGAAATAGTTGGCTTCTATATTAAACTACCAAGTTGTGAGATTTGTTTTATAAGTAATATTTTAAGAGTTTAAACAAATTTTAAAACACATTGATTTCACAGACAAATCAGTTATTAAAAGATTAGATTAATTACAGCAATAACTAATTTCAACATTTAAAGCGCAAAATACATTTTTTCAGTGGATATAAAGCTATCCTTAATATCGTTTTGGGATAATTTTATTCGTAAAGCTTTCTTAATATGAAATGTAATACATACTGTTTAATTTTTAAAAATGTATAAACTATTTTGATATTTCAAACAAAAAAAAAAAAAAAAAACCTCAATATTCAATTTAAAGACTGCAAAAAATATCGTATTTGATTTTGCAACAATGTTGCATTTGCTAGCTATTGCAATCTAAAACGCATTAGATATTAAATACTACTACTGTATGTAAATTATTTCAAAATCACAACAAGTAATGTCATTTATTATTTACTTTTACTATTTATGAGCCGCAGTTTCATGACATTTCAATTATTTTTGTTACTTAAAATTTCTCTTTTCTATAAATAAAAGAAATTTAATTTCAAATCAAACATATGATAAGTTACATACTCTGACCATTTACATTTAATTATAGCAATTTTCAAATTCAACAACTTTCTTCAACATTGTTTAAATCATTCCAAGAAAACTATGGTATCTTTACTTGTTCCACAAACTTGTACAAACACTGAATATTAACCTGTTTTTCTTTAGCTTGTTTCTATTTTCAAGGCTAAAATTAAATCGGTTAGGAAAATATGATGTTTTGCAAGCTACTTTAGCAGCAGTAATTACCAGGCCAGACTGACAAGCCAAGCAGATAGTTAGTTGTGCGTTTTAAACATATTTCTTCCCGTAGAAAAAAACAAATGCACAAACTGTCTAGAGACATTTAATATGCCATCCATTTGGACGGTTTGACTAGATGGCTGGTGGTATGAAGTATACTTGTTAAAGTGTTTCTTCAATGAATGACTGACTGACTACCTCTCCTAACTAGTTCAGAGTGCTGTTAATCTAATTTTCCACTTTCTTGTCGTTTGTTAAACTTAAGTGGAAATGAAACAAGTTCAAATGGTATGTTTTTTACAGCTTTTCTGCGTATTTCTTTACTTCTTCTTTTTCTTCTATAATTTAGTTTTATTATTTCTTTCTTTATTTTTTACTTTATTGTGAAGTATGAAAAATGTGTTTTTAAATTGTAAAAATGTAGCAGTAGAGAGGGAGAGAGACAAAGCAAATGTTAAAGAAATGACATGTTAGTAATTACAGTTTAATGTCTAAGACGGTCAAGTCAATCAGTTTATACGTATTTGGTAGATTGAAATTGTTTTCTTTCTTTCTCTTATTTTTTTTATTAAAACTTTAAATCAAATCTTTTCTAAAAAAAAGTCAAAATAAAAAGTAAATATAGTTTCACTGGAAAAATAAATTTTCATTTTCTCTTACGAAATGAAAACATACATTAATGGCAAAAAATTTTGAACTTATAAAGAGCTTAAGTTATAATAATTAGATTTATAATTTGTTTATGAAAATTATGTGATGGTTAAATTTGTCTGATGGTAGTATGTATTTTAGCAGAAAAGCATACCCTTAGAACTTTACAGATATTTAAATATTATTAAAGAGCAGAATTATTAAAAGAAAAATCCCTTAATCAAATAATATGAAATATGTTAGATTACTAACTTTTTAATAAAAAAAATATAAAAACTTGTATAGTTTTAGTTTGCTGAAACATATACCCTTTAAAATACAAACCTAAAAGATTTTGAATGATAAAGGTCCTTTTAACTTGAAATGAGAGCTATAAACGATTAATATAAATAAAACATAGCATAATTGTAGGTGCTTAAGTTTGAATTTAAGTGTTGCATTTGTTATTTATAAGTATTTCAAGTTAAACACATAAATATATTTCCCCTCTTTTTATTTTTATTATATTTTGTTTATGGAGCACAATAGCTAGAGAGTGAGAGTACAGTAAAGCAAACAATAAAATGTTTGCCTTTAGTGTAAAATTTATAGTTTCAAGTAGTAAATTTTCTTAGCATTCTTACGTCGTAGTAGTAAGTATTTGTTGCGTGTTTATTTACAGTTTTCCGCCTTATTATTTTATAACATTTTCATTTGTTTTGCCCACTTTCTCTCTCTTTCTGTCTTCCTATTTCTATTACTTTATGATTATAAATGAAGAATGTATGATGGCTGTTTAAAGTTAGTCACTATTTAGCAGGATTCCTTTAAAGCAGCTGAGTGTCTCCTTTTTGTGCCATGAAGATTGGCACTTCTACTGGTGCTTAAGTAGTAAATTATTGTGTGTGCGTGCTTGAGGGGCGTAAAATTACTACAAATATTAAGTTAATAAAAGTGTTTTGTTTGTATAATTTACGTTTGTCGTCGAAAATATTTAGTTTTATGTTGCGAATAGGTATGTGGTTTTCTTACCAATTCTTTTTTTTCAGTTTTATCTATAGGAAATTGTAGTTTATGTTCGTATAGTTATTGAACATTGTGTTACTATATGTAACTAACCTACCTAAAAATAGGCAACATTTTTTTTAATGAGAATTGTTTAGAAATTTCCAGATTTTACAATGAAAAAGTTGTTTGAATTCAAACACAATTTTATTCTTTACAGTAATAACCTTTAGATATTAAGTTAGATTTATACGATTGAAATTTGCTTCAAAATTGCTATTCAAAATGCTTTAGTAGTGCTGATGTTTGTAATTCCCAAAATCAGAGGTACAACAACCAGTTCAAATCAACCATTTTAGGATTTGCCTTGCATAAATATTGTTAAATGATTTTATATATACCAATTTACATTTGCATTTTAGAATGTCATAATCTCAAATATGAAAATTAGGATAAATTTTATTCGATATCGAAAATCACCCATGTATCTAGACTCATAAATCTCTTATCAATGTTTGTAATGGTATTAAATTTAAAATTGGAAATCGCTTTGGTACCAATAAGTAGCTATCACCATAAACTGCCACTTTAATATGTTTAATGTAAACCGAAGTCATTTTACTCAATCTTGAATTGAATCGCATGTAAAGTATTCTCCTGAAAATTATATTATTGTTAAAGTTATGTTAGTAAATTACTTTATCGAGATAAACCGAATTCTATAAAGATCAGAGAAAAATTAAAGGTGTTAAAAATTAAGACCCCGATTATCGTTCACAACACTTAAATGTTATGTTGTCTCGACTACAACACAACATGCATTTATTTAATATTAAGCCGATAAATGTTGTGAATCGTAATCGCAGTTTACAACATACAACATCAAAATACTTACTGTTGTGAACGGTAATCGGGGCTTAAATTAATTATATACAAGAATAATTACTATATGTATACTCATAGCTAGTGTAGGGTCGACTATAGTTTTCTGTTCTTATGTTTAAAGATTAATACAAATACCAAATAAACTTATTCCCGCATTAGAAGATCTCATGTTACCATAGATTTATAATTTGAAATGTGTAATTTTTTAAAATTTATAACTTTTAATTTGCTCCCCAGGGTAGACTGCAATATTTTATTACATTTTAAATTCTTACAATTCTGTTTCTTGTTTTTTTTCTCAACATTTTTCTATAAAAACACATAAAAAATCTAAATATATTAGATACATACAAATGTGAGTATGTATATGTATGTACATACATATTTCGTTAAATATTCAATTACTTACGCTATTGTACTTGTATGTAAGTGTGTAAATAAATTATTAGTGATTTTGATGGCATATTTTTTTGGATGTTTTTCTGGTAAACTAACAATCGTTTTTACTTTTTTCGTTTATTTTGCTGTTATTTTATTTACAATTATTTTCATGCCTACTTTACATTTGTTATTTTTACACACGCAGATCAAATAACAATTTACGTTTGTGAATCGTTTCCATAACACACATTTACATAATTTTCAACTAAAATGTATATATATATACATATATACATACATAGAATTGTTGTATGTATGAATATAAAAATATAAATGAACATAATCTTACTCTAGAGATTTGTATAATGGCATTCTAACACATTCAAAGCCAAAATGTAGGCAATGGTTTTTACTGTTTATATTTTATATATTTTATATATTGTATTGTTTGGTAGTTGGTATATATTTTCTGGTTCATGGTTTTCAGTTTTTACTCGCGGTTAGTTGATTTTATTACAATTATATACAATTATTTAGTTTAGTTATTAATAATGTGGCACAAAATGAACTAGAGAAAAGATTAAACAGAAATAATAATGTTTATTGATATGCATGCAGAGAAAATATATTCTCTTATATCCTCTTAGTTCCAAATCGGGTATATTTAACATTTTTCAATACGTTTTATAACTGTTTAAGGGAAAATCTTAATTTTGGCTCAAAGTATACATACATATATTTACAATGTTTTATATTTATTGTTAAGACCGGAAACTATTTTCTCTCTTAACCAATAATATTGTTTAATAATAATTGTGTTGCTGCTGATGATGATTATGATTTTGTTATGCTCTGTTTCGCTTCAAAATAATGTTATTATTCTCATTTCTATGTTATATTTCACTTGTAGTTGTTGTTTTTTTTTTCTTTTATTATACCCTTCACCTTCATGAGAAGGGTATATATAAGTTTGTCGTTCCGTTTGTAATTTTCACAATATAATTTTCCAAACCTATAATGTATATATATTATGGATCCTTATATAAAGCAGAGTCTATTAAGCCATGTCCGTCTGTCTGTCTGTTGAAATCAATTTTCTGAAGTCCCCAGATATCTTCGGGATCCAAATATTCAATAATTCTGATCAAACAAAGTGTATTAATATTGTTACGAACAAATTCATCAACAGAATGCGTTGATCAAACAAAGTGTATTGATATTGTTACGAACAAATTCATCATTTATCGACATAATTATGCATAATATAATTATGCATCCACAACAAAGGTGAAGGATATATAAGATTCGGCATAGCCGAATATAGCACTCTTACTTGTTTTTTATAACATTCTCAAAATTTGAAGTATACTTTTGGGCGTGTGTACGTGTTGTACAGTATTGGATTGGATACGTATGAGTTTTTCTAATATTATGCTGAAATAAAAATCAAAGTTGTTGTATGTGTATTATAAAAAACACATGTTGATATGATTTCATTTCACAGTTGAAATAATTTTCAACATTGTATGTATTTTGTTCTGTTGTTTTTTTTTTTTTTTTTTGAACATCTGTACAAGTGGGTGTGTGTTTGTTTTGGTTTTTTCTGCTACACTCGCTCCCTTTCATCACTGTTGTAATCGAGATGTTTGTAGCATAATGTTTAGAGGTTTTTACGTTTCCTGTTGGTTGCCTTACGAAGAAGTGTATAAATGGTTATGTTGTGTGTGCTTTTTTTTAGCATACTTTTAAGCATCATCAAATTAATTTTTAATGTTTATAGATTTTGTTGTACTGTAGAAGAAAGAAAGCGAATATTTTATTTTTCCATTTTTTTTTTCGTTCAAACAAATGTTGAACACACAATTCTCATTAATAATTTACATTTTGTTTTGTTTTAATTTTGTGAAAAGGAATTTTTATTATGTTTTTATAACCCTCGACATGTATTGTTGTAGATATTTTAGATTTCTGGAACGTTTGGTAACTGTTTTTTGTAAGATGATTCAATAATAGTTCCATCCATCTAATTAGCATATTTTTATTTTGTTATATATTTTCGGGGTGTTCCTTACAGCTTTTACTATAATATTGTGTGCATTTTGGACGAATTATGTTAGTTAAATTATTACCAATTTGCGCCTTGGCTGTTCTAATAAATATATGTTTCTCAGATCATTTTTATCTTTGAGGCTTTTGCATTTTTGTAATTCAAAATCGACGCCAATGTTAATTTTAACTGTGCTATTTCGATATTTGTACACACAGTTTGCCAATCATATGACAACTATATGTACATCTATGTATATCTAAAAATTAAATATTTATGTAATTGGGAAGTGATGATGGCTTTGTACAACTAACTTTAAATCCATACATATCAATATCAATCTTTTGTGTAAAAATGGCATTTTCATATAATGCAAGATTTGTATCGAAATTAAAAGAAAGAGTGCAAAAAATTCACTTACGCCAACATTTTTAATACTCTCTGTTTTTATATTAGAAATTTTATTTAATGAAAAATAACATGAAGCATACTATAGAGAGTTGTAGCACAGTTAAACGAAAATTAAAATTTTAATCATTTACGAAAACAAAAATGATGATATGTATGTGTATACGGTGTGTGTAGGTGCTTTTTAATACAAATCTGAATTTAAATAAAACTTTTCAAATTTAATTTGTGTTAACTTTTAGGAAATGTTTTTACTTTTTATAAATTTATTTCCGATACAATTTCCTAGCAAACGAATTGTTCTAGGAAGTTATTTTGAGCTTATAAGAACAGATTCTATTTATAACAAAGAAAGAAGGAATTATTAAGACCATTCAATGACAAATGTAGAAGTTAAGGAATTATTTTACAAGCAGATTTCTCATTAAGGAAAAAGCTTTAACAAAAACAAGCTTAAAGAAAACAAAAGCTCTTTACTGTTTTTGAAAAATCTAATATAATACTTTTTATCTACTTTATAAAGTTTTTCTTTATTACACAAAAAGCTTTCCCTATGCTCTTTTAAAATAACTTTACGCTTCTGTTAAATGATTTCAATTTCAAAATTTTATTCATTCTTGTTTCAATTGAAATTCATCCATGCAAATTTACTTTATATTCAACGGAATTTTTGAATAAAACATTATTTGACATTGTATTTTATACTTTTAAAGTAACTACAAAAAGCTTATTGTTATTACTAGCTCGTTGTTGTTTTATATGTTTTGTTTCGTTTCTTTTTGTATAAGAAAACTATGTCAGGGCAATAAGAAGTGCAAATAAACTGAAATTCAGCAAAAAAGGAAAATATGTAGCAAAAGTACTTGCAGTAAAAGTGTCAGTATCTATCAGAGCATATAACTAATCTTTAAATTTACGAGTCAGTTTTTAGTGTTATAGTCATACGTATTTTTTATTTACATACATTCGTTCTATTGTATGTCTTTAGACATTTTGTAGAAATACAACATTTTTACATAGTAATAAAAATAAACAAAATATGTTCAATAGTTGTTGAGATAGATAATAAATGTTGGTTTAACCTTTCGTTATTTGAAACAAATTTTTATTTTCTTGAGAAAAGTATTTATAATAAATATACATGCGAGTATACACTCGTAAAGCATCCTTAGAAGTTTTAGTATGTTTAATGCTGAAGCTTTAGTTTAAATAAAAGTTTTAGTCGAACTTGTCTTAAGCTTTTTTATAATCATTCGTAACCTTCAGTGTACAGATTTAACAAAGCTAATACATAAAACTTTATTAAAAGCTTTGGTATAAATAAAGCTATGTTATATGTAGATACAACTTACTTAAAAGATTTAGAATAGCTTTTACTAAAGCTTTATACATATTTATGCTATAGCTGATAATAAAGCTTTAAATATATTAAAGTTTTACATGTTAAAAGCTGTTGGTTCCATTAAGTTTGCATCACTCTCTTTGTAATACTAAATAACCTTAGAAAGTCTTTAATTTAAAATGTTTAATTGTTTCTTTATAAATTTAAATAAATTAAGTCTTTAATTTAATGAATTTAAACGATTTAAATCTTTCTAGTTTTTAAAGGAATGTATTAACCGTCTCTATTTCCTTTTTTGATTTAATTTTAGCAATTATTTCGCTCACAAAATCCTGGCCTTGCTGCTGCTACAAATGCTGCCGCCGCTGCAGCAGCAGCTGCGGCTGCCACAACAGCTCCTGGCGCACCTAATGGCACAATGCAACCCCAACAAATGCAAATGGCTGCTGCCTCACAACAGTTTTTGGCTGCCCAACAAAATGCTGCCTACGCAGCACAACAAGCAGCACCCTATGTAATTAATCCGGGTCAAGACGCAGCACCCTATATGGGTTTAATAGCTGCACAAATGCCACAATACTATAATGTTGCACCTTGGGGCATGTACCCAGGCAACTTAATACCACAACAGGGCACACAACCAAGAAGACCGTTAACGCCATCACAGCAAGGAGCCGAAAATCAATCTTATCAGGTGGGTAATAATAAAAATACATATTATAATTTACATATAAATAAAAAGTAGAAAATAAAAACGCTTTAAATATAAAATTTGTGTAATTTTACATAAAAATTAACCAATGTTATGAAACAACAAAACAATACATATTGTAAAAAATCTACATCTGTAAAATTCACAATATTTTGTATAAATCTCTATACATAAAATAATATATAAATATAAATATTTAATATTGTAAAGCCTTAACATAAACATAAAACGACATATATTTTCTCTTTTTTTCTCTCTCTCTCTCTCTCATGTGGCTGTGTATTTTTTTATATAAATGACATATAACCCATCCATTCCTACACTCAAACAAAATCTAACTTTTGTAAAAATGAAAATAAAAAAATAAAAATTTTAAAATAATTTTGCTAAATAAAACCTTTCATAATTCTAACAAAAATCAAAAATCTAAAAAATATTGTGTGAATAAATAAAACTAAACATCAGGTCATACCGGCATTTTTTGATCAGAGCGGTTCACTTGTTATGGGACCACGAACAGGAACACCAATGCGCCTTGTTAGTCCAGCACCTGTTTTAGTGCCACCAGGCGCCGCACGTGCCGGACCACCACCACCACAAGGTCCACCCCAACTATATCCGCCACAGCCCCAAACAGCACAACAGAATTTATATTCACAACAAAATGGTTCAAGTGTTGGAGGTAAGAGATTTTTGAATTTTTCTTTACATAGTGTTAAGTTGTACATACAGTATAAGTGAGGAAGGAGTAAATTGTATATACATACGTTGTTAGATTGTTGTTACTTATTACAGTTAATCAATTTTATAAAACGCTAAATAGACAAATCAACATTAAAATAAACTTCTACATTTTTATATATAGATTTTAAATTAACACAACTAAAATTTTGTAAGATGCAATATAATTAAAACGAATTCAATTTAGACCAATTACAGTTACAGATTCATTGAAATTTTTAATTTAGCATTTGTTTTACAATACGATTAGATAGAAAATAAAGAACCTTTGATTTCAGACTCGTTCAGACACTGAACTATTGTTCAAATAGTGTTACCTTAGTTCAAATCATTAATAAAAGTTTTAGGGCTTGGGCATATTAATATTGTACAGATAAAAATGTATCCAATATGTTTCCTAAATAACATTTACGTTAAAAACATGAAATTTTATGAGGATATGGATTGTTTTTAACGAAAACTTGAAATTTAAATATATTAATATATTTAAATATGAAAATATGTAAAAATTAATGCTAAAATTACAACCATACAAACATTCAGACAAATTTATTTTGTAAGGCTGTTATTCAGACAATTTAAACTGCAAATAATTAAGCACTTAATTGTTTATTGAATTTTAGCGTTTGACCATCAAACATTTATGCACATTTTGGCTTTGTTAAAGAAAACGAAATTCTGTTTTAAATATTTTTTTTACTGCGCTTTAAGAGTAATCTGAATCAGCCTTGAAAAGCTGCGTTTTTATTTATTTCATTTGTTCTTTATAAACGAGGCCTAAAACATAAAATTAACATAAATTAAATAAACTCTTGTATTAAGAAGTTGGTTGTCATGAAAAAAGCAAATAAAATAAAATTCACAACAGATTTTGTTTATCTACGTCTGCACGTTGACACGATATACAAATGTATAAATTTATATGAATATATTAAACACTATTAATGTTTTTATTTTAACAACAAAATTTTTAACCACAAATTAACCTTTTTTATTAACAAACAATTAAATGACCTTATACACAATATTCAATAATAATAAAAATAATGAATACAATATTTATAAAAAGACTGGTTCTATAAATGTTAAAAAACAGTTTTTATTTTATTAAATCAATTAAGTATTGATGAGCAAAAATTTTGAAATTGTTGTTGGGTGGAATAAATACGGGAAATTTGTGAAACCAGCTGACTTTAATATAATTTTATATGCAATTTTAAAGAATATAAATAATGATTATAATTACTGTAGACGAATATTTCAATGAAAATAATCCTTCACCACTAGATAATAATAAAAAAAACAGATATCTCCACCATACAAACAGTTTTTGACATCATTATCTAAAGTTAAATGTGCCCACAAAATTTGCCAATTCACTATTAAACGAATTTTACATATCATTATCAAAAAAAAAAAAAAAAAGTTAAAAGTTAAAAAGTTATTTAAATAGTTACATACATATGTATAAAATTAGTTTTACAATACATTAAAAAAAATCGTCTTTATTTATTGTTTCATTGATTTTTTAAAATTTATCTCCGTGCATTACTTTTAACATTTGCAGTGTTTCAAAAAAAATCCTAACATGTTGTTAATTACAAGATAAATTTTATTAATTGTTTAAATATTCTACATTCCATATATGTAATTAAATCCTCTTTAAAGAGTAAAAAAACTTGCTCAAAAACAACAATAATAAATTGCATTACTAATTTAATGCCTTCAACCACACTATTATAGTATTTCGTTTAACATTTCATTAACAATTTATAAATATTAAATTGTTTTAAAATAAAAATAATAATAATAAACATGTAGTAAATTACTCGATATAGAAAATTAATTTAATTTATTTTAACATTGTATTATGTTTTACCAATTACATGTTAAATTAATTATTTAAATAAATAATATGCAAAATGTATACCATTTTTTTTAATAGAAAACATCTAAAGCATACCTTAGGGTTGTTATGAGTTTTTAGTCAATCTCTTTTGCAGAAGGAACGGACTTATATTATTTATTATTTGTACAATAAGTAGGTATACATATTCGTTTTACTCGAATATTTGATAATTTCGTTTTTGAAAGAATAAAAAGATCGATTTTCTGACTAAACAAATGAAACCATTTTACACATATGCTTATAAAGGCGTGTTAACGTTAGACAGGTAATTGTCAGTCAGGTATCAAATGAAAACAGAAATTATACTTCATAGAATACGTACAACACTCACGTGATGTCAGCAGCAGATAACATGCTAGTTTATTATTACAGGTATTATAGTTTATGTATGTATATACAGCTGCGGTAAAAAAAATAGCACTGAAGGCAGGATTCGACTGTACATATGAATTTTTCTTCGATTTAGTTCCCTAGTTATTCCCGTGACATACAATTGAAATATTTAGGTCAATCATTTATTCAACGTAAGAAAGATATGTGTAACTTTTATTGACTTTTTATTGAAAAAATTTACAATTTCAGGCGAAGTATCAAAATTTGGATGGTAAAAAAATAGCACTATTCATTATAGATCTTAAAAAATTAAACTATATTTCAAATAAATAAAATAAAGCTCATGAAACAAATAACTTACATTTTAATATTTTGTTGCATGGCATTTGTTGGCAATAATGGCGGCGCAGCGCTTCGGGATGGAGTTAATTAAGTTTTCAGATCTTTCTTTAGGTATTTTCGCCCACGACTCCTTCACTACGGTCCAAAAATGCTCATTGTTAGTCGGTTTTATTTGAGATACACTTTTATTTACGTCAGCCCAAAGATTCTCTATTGAGTTCAAGTCAGGTGATTGCGCTAGACACTTCATGACCTCAATATTGTTGTCAACGAACCACTAACGTGCTTTGCTGCTGGTATGTTTTGGGTCGGTGTCTTGTTGGAAGACCCAAATCAATGGCATTTCCTCCATGGCATATAGAAGCATAACATTATTTAGTATATCAACGTAAACATGTTGATCCATTGTAGATTGTTTTCTGCATTTGGGGGACGTCTAACATATTAACGAGAACCGTTTCCACCAAATAAAATGATTTTAATTTCGTCCGTCCAAAAAAGATTTCGCCATTTACAGATATGAAATAAATGATTGAAGCGCTATTATTTTTGCCGGCACTGTATGTATGTATGTGGAGTAATGTGTAGGTTAAAATTTATTTTTTAAAGCATTTAATTCTTCGAAAAGAATATAGTTATATGTTTAGAACACCTAGAAGCAGGCTATAAAACTTTAAACGAATTTACAAGTTACAATTTTTAAAGAAAAAAGTTATTATGCAGTCTCCTACTATTGCAATGCAATCTCTTACTTACTGAAACATATAAGAAAAACATAACGTGGAATTAAACATATGTAACTCTTTCATGAAGTGTGAAATACTCTAAAATTTCAAACACTAAAATAAATATTCAAATTTGAATTCCACTTAATAAAGCATAGTTTTGGTTAACATATTCTTACTGTTGATCGGTATTTGATTATTCGATTAAGCAATCACACGTCCCTAATCTAAAATTAAAATTTCTCATTTGAAGAAAACATTTTCGTAATTCATTTGAAATAAATTGCCTAAAAGTATACACTAAATTTCTATTTCAATAAATTTTACTGGTTTACTATTCTCACAATAGGTATTGAGTTTTTAAATTTTCTGTAATCCAACTTCAGATTACTACTCACTTAAACTAAATACCTAAGAAGCCAATTTCTTCAAAGGAATACTAACATGTATCCGCCATTTTTAATTGTAAATCAAATTTGAGATTATTAATAATTTGAACATAAAGAAGTTTAAATTAAATTAATGCGAGAAAAATTAACAAAAAATATCTAAAAGTAAAAACATAAATATTTTATAGTTTAATAAGACATGTACTCCCACCAAAACAGTATGCCAGACCAAAGAACTTATAAACATAGAGTGAAAATCAACATTCGGATTTAATTGAAACATTTTTCAAATGCTACCAACATCCGAAATCGTCCATATTAGAACATATTTTAGCTCATTTCTATCTTTCTCTACATTTCAGTCTTTTGCTCAATTCCTTCATGTATCTGCATCTATAACACGAGAGATTGTTTTACATATTTTTAATAGCTATTGTTTTGCCTAAACCATATTTAAAATCCCTAGGTGGAAGCGAAGTGACATGAAACAGGTCACTTCATTTGAAACGGATAATATAATAAAAAAAAAAACGGATACATGTTCTAGAAGGATATAAATTGATATCTTAATATTATTCAATCAGTGGACAAATTTCCAATAGTAGGTAACTGAATAATTTTTAATATGAGTTATATGCATATTCCTAGATTAAATTGCAGTTTCTACTAAATGTCTCTAAACATCTCTAATTTCTCAAAAATATGTATATCAACTTATATCATGTATAAATAAATAACTTTTACATTTTTACAATTTGTTGGGTAATAGTTGCTTAGTAAGGCCATTTGTAACCTAAATTTCTAATTTATTTGTATGAAATTACGACTCATATTGTCTTTGAACATATCAATATGTATATTTAATAATGTGTACGAGTATATATGATATACTCTTACTTATGTATGACTGCAACATATATTTTTAATTTCGTAATATGTACTGTGATTTATCACTTTCCCTCCCCCAACTCTTATTTGGTCTGGCAATAACTATATTTAATTATAATTATATGATGTTATTTGCAATTAAACATGTAGTTGAGACCCAGTCTTAAATGCATTATATGGGTGTTTATAATCTCTCTCATTGCATTAGATATTTTTTTAAGTAGTATCCTTGTATTTTCGTACTATGTTTACCTTATATTAGAGCAAATGGTAGGAGCATTTTCAAATTTTATCAAGTCTACAAATGTTTTTTGAAAATGACTTATAAATATCTACATACATCTACATAAACATATCTCTTGCAGACACACACACACCCACACTCGTTGAGAGAAAAACAAATTAAGTTCTCAAGTATTAATGATTGTAATTGTAACTTGTTTGACAACACCAATAACATTGTGTTCCAGTTAGTGCGAATGAAAGTACATAGTAAAAGAGACAATACGTCGTACGTAGTAATTACAATATATGTATACAAATAAAGATATTTATGTACTTCATTATGTAATTGGACAATATATTTCATTATTTAAAATATTTGTTACCAAATAAATTTACTTCGTCCTAGGTTTTTTTTTTGTTGATTCTAAAGAGCTTTTTGCATAATTTATATGAATTGTTACAATTTATTATTACTTAGGTACATTTGTATAATTAGAAACTTTTTAGATAGTCTACAACTGACAAGGAGGTATTATTATTTTGTTAATAATCTTGTCAGTTGAAGGTAAATGAAATAAAATGTAATTTGAAAGAGTCGAGTCAATAGTTTGTCCCATTTCGAGTCACTAGTGTCTGCCAAATTCTGTACTACTATATGTTTAAACTTACAAATTATGAAGAGAAACGTTTCCTCACAAAAGACATTAAAGCATTACAGGTAAAAGTTACATTAAACTCTAAAACTGGTTTCAAAAGATTTCGTTGCAGCCGATTAAACTTGTATCATTTTCATAACATCCTTTGTTGTTAACTAAATTGAATAGAAAACATGTGTTTTTGTGTCTGTATGATCTCACATGCACATACATACATATGTATATACATATGTTTATATGTGTGTGTTAATAATGATTGTGTATTTTATGTCTGTAATAAAATTGCTTTTGTGCCTTAAACACACATATGAGATTTAAACAACAATTACTTGTTACATTTTGTTTGAAATAAAGAAAAGTAAATAAATGTTTTGTACAAAACACAGATTTTATGTATTTTCTTTTTTCTGCACAACAACACCTTCCTATTTCTCTTTCTCTTTGCTCTCAACCTGCTCAGTTATTATTAAGTGTTGTGTATTGCATTGTATTCACTCGTATCATCACAATAAAGCATAAGGAGCGTGGGCGCCGCAGCAGTAGGGAGAGTGCGAGAGAAAGTATCGTTATTGCACCTGTATTTAGTTGGATTTTATATTTTTGGTGGGCTAAAGGAAGTTATATAAAACTCTACTTGATTACCTACAATCTCACCAGGGGATTCCTCTGACGCATACACTTAAACATACATGTTCATTTAGTGTGTACTCTAATGTAACGGGTTGTATCAAATGAAGCTTATACTCGTATTGTTGTTGTTTATGTCTGCAACATGTTCATTTTTTTGGTTCTATTTTATATTTCATTCGTTGCAACCTTCTTTTACCACACTCTCTTCTGAATCTTAGTGTTGGTAGTTAATATTTTTTTGTTCTGCAAAACGTCTAGTCGGTTGCTACAAATCCCTTTTGGCAGAATTATTGTTTGTTTTGTATATTTGTATGAGTGGTGTATGTTTGTGTTTAATTTTTTTAAAGTTTTGTTTGTTTAAAATCCCACCTGCTGATAACCTTATGTTTAGACTACAACTAAAATAATCAAGAAATGTATATGGGGCTAGCTCTTGCTTTTATTTTCGGTCATTCGGGTATTACATGCTGTTAGACACTGATACAATTAGTTTTGTTGTCAATTACATATTTCTCCCGAATATTGTAGAGCTCAAGCCAATAAATCACTTTCTAACCTGTCTTCGTAGTAGAAACGTTAATTCTCTTTAAAATTTAATTAAAATTCTGAAAATATACCCAATAATTTTTAATTATTTTTTAAGATCTAAGGTTCATACATAACACATGTATCAAAGATAATTATTCAGGGGTGTCATAGAAACTAATATTGTCAGAATTGGTTTTAAAACCGACAAGAAAAAATGCTTTGGATATTAGAAATATCTTGATATTTATTGAACGTGTAGCAGTGCCCTATGACACCAAAGCATTTTTTCTTGTCGGTTTTAATACCAATTCTGACAATATTAGTTTCTATGACACCCCTGTATGTATAATTTCCTCTTTTAAAACACAGTGACCCTTTAAATAGGCTTTAAAATGTTTCTCATTACATACAATTTTAAATCATGAAACTATACCCCCTAATGTAAATAATTAAACAATGAATATGAAAAAAACTAATTATTTAATACATAAATAGTTTTATGTGAATTGCCATTCAAATTAAGTACGTGTTGGTTTTACTAAATCGTATTTAGGCATCTAACATACGAAAGATGTTGGAACAATTTTAACACTGGTTTCAAATCAATCGAAATATATTGTCAACTAAGCATTTTCTATGAATAATTAACAATTATTAACAAAAAATTGTAGATTTATTTATAAAATTATTGCAGGGATAAACAAGGAATTTATTTATTTACTAAAAATCCATTTAAGCATTTAAATAAAAAAATATGTTGCATATTTTTAAGTTGACAATTCGGCTCTTCAAACTCCGTTTTAATTGTTTAACTTTCAAATTTTTAGTAGATTAGAGGTTGTTAAGTTATTGGAACTTAAGTATGTATGTATATATCAAATGAATTGTTAGTTTAGATAAGTATTTTAAATAAATTCATTGTAAATATTAACTATTTTGTAGAAATAATTTTAATAGTATACATATGTCCTAAAATATATTTATTTATTTATAATATTTTATTTTAATTAAAAATTCAAAGAAAATCTATTTTAAATATTAGAGTTTAATTCATAATAATTCAATTCCATTACTTAAGTTTATATTTTGAATTTTAAAGAATTTTACTTTCAATTCTATAAACACAATCATTCACTAAAACACACACAATGTTTTTGATGCTTACGAATGATTTATAATCCTCAAATTATGCAACATTTTTTGTTAATGTGTACAAAATTCTCTTTAGAATGGAATGCATGCAAACTCATCAATTTTAGGACTATGTTAACCACTACTTAATATAAACATGTTTTTGTATGCATGCTCATAAGTTAAACTGATTTAAACCTAATTTGTAGTACATTAAGAACAACTGGTAGCTTTTGTTAAAATTGCAATTGAATTAAAGGGGTTAAGTAACCTAAAAAAGATTTACTTGAAAGGAATTTCATAAGGTTAATTTTTCCGTTGTAATAGGAAACAGTATTATGCAACTATATAAAAATACATATGTGTAAATTTACATTTTTGTATACTTTTACTAAATTTAACTTTATAGAGCCTTTTATTAAAGTTACTTAATCATATGGTAAAATGCTAAAATACGAGTTATCATATATGTGTGTAACAGAAATAAAAAGCAATTTATCAATGGCGTTAATGCAATTTATTCCTTAAAAGTTTGGCAAAAAGAACAAAGTTGCACACACTTTGCCAAAGCATCCCATGGGGATCAATTTTATAGCAAAAATGCAAAGTCAACGAATTTTTAAAATTGGATTTAAGTGTGTATTTGCTTAGATACGTACGAATTGAGCATATAAATATAAAAGAATATAAAGTTTTTTTAAAGTTTTACATAAAATGCTAAAATATATTGTAATACAAATTAGTAGACAGACGTAACGTGGCTTTTAAAATCGTTTTTATTGGCATAAATCGCAAAAATAGTTAACTTAATATTTCGAACAATGACTATTTTTTTAACTAGTGGATGTTCATATTTGTATGCAAGCCGACACATCCTACAATAGTTCCCTAAAGTATGCTAATTGTGTTTGTTATTTAAATGATCCTGTATAATTTTTGCCCTGTATTAAATTAAACTGTTATTGTCCTAAATGTAAACAATAAACCAATTAAATACAAAATTGCACTAAAATAAGTGCTAAATAAAATGTAATTGTTAAATATTTATATGTGTATTTCAATAAATAGAAAAATGGTAATTAAAATTAAGCACGTTTTTTTACTAAAGCCTTGTTTATGAGTTTAGCAAGTTAGGTGTTTGCAAAAAGAATTTAAAATATATATTTTATTTTCAAATTTTTTTTTTATTATTTGTGATTATTTTTTATGTGACCTTTAAAAAATTGATACAACACGTAGGTAAATGTTTTCCTTTTGAACCGGTCATAATAATTCAGAAACCGATCACGTGTAACTAGTTTTGTAGATGTTATCTTCACATTGTAAAAGCCAAATATGGAATATTTTTATACTTATATTTCAATGTTTGAAGGCATGAATAATTTAATTATAAGAATTATCCGAAAAAGGACTCTTTTAAAAGAAAGGTAAATTCCGTGGAAATTACTTCAATATACATAGACCATTTTCAGATCAAACCTATATACTCTTACCATTAATATCAAGCTAAACGTTGAACATACTGTCTATGATTTAGAAATAAAGTGTACTTTTAGGGTGTAAACATAAAGGATATAACTAAACAAAAAAATATTGCCTAATTTTAAGATAAAATGCAACATATTTTATATAGAACTACCGAATTTCAAGCTAAATATTATAAATGTGTAATATATTGTCTATTTTCAACCACCACATATGTAATTTAAAACATTTAACAATTTTAAAACTGCTACAATTACCTTATAAACATATAGGGTGTTTTTTTTTGAGAGGTATAGAACTTCGAATTGAAATAAAACACAAGAAAATCATTTTAATGACCATCAATTTAGCTTTACTGGAAGGATAATTTTATGCCATTAATGTTTAAATATGATTTTAGGCATGTGGCCGCCGCGGCTGGCTCGAATAAAGCCAATTCTACAGGTCCAATTTTGAACCACTTTTTCGAGCATATGGGGCCGTATGTCGGCAATAACGCCACGAATGTTGGCTTCCAATTCCCCTAACGTTTCTGGTTTGTTGGCGTAGACGAGCGACTTCACATATCCCCAAAGAAAATAATCCATTGGTGTCAAATCACACGATCTTGGTGGCCAATTGACAGGTCCATTCCGCGAAATTATGCGCTCATCGAATGTTTCCTTCAATAAATCGATTGTGGCGTGCGCTGTGTGGCATGTAGCGCCGTCTTGTTGGAACCACAACTCATCCACATTCATGCCATCCAATTCGGGAACAAAATAGTCGGTTATCATGGCTCTATACCGGTCACGGTGGCGAATCGATTCATTCGGGTCCTCTTCAACACTTTGCTCTACAGCGGCAATTGTTTCTTCGGTGCGCACTGTTCGACGTCTCTGCGGATGCGTATTATCACATAGAGTAAACGTAGTGCGAAAACGATCCATGGTTAACCGAATTAATTGCTCTGATGGACGATTATGTCGACCATAAAATGGACGGAGCTTGCGGTAAACTTCACGAACTGAACCGTTATTTTCGAAATAAAAAAAAGCGTTGTTCTTTTGTCAACCTGTTCATGATGAAATGGCAAAACCAAACTGAACATATTTGACATTAGAGTTGCCAGATTTGACCACAAAATGCCAGTTTTATCTCTTTTCGAAAAACAAACCTGTAAAAAAACACCCAATATTAAACATTTTATTAAAAAATTACTCTTTTATCAGGAAATCATCAACCATTTTCTTGCTATTTCATGTACATACATATGTACATACATATATGCTTATAAATGAATGTACACACTTAAATGAAATCATAACATGTGAGTTGTTTCATAAAGTGTAAGCATTAAAATATATTTTTTGCACGTTTTTAGTGGTAAAACATTAGAAATAACCATCTACAAAAATGTAACATACTCCTTCTGTACATGTGTATCTATGCTTGATTTTATTTTTAACTGTATGTATATGTATTGGTATTTATAAATGCATTGGATTTGTATGTGTGAGTGCAAATGTGTTCACATTTACTGTATAAATTTATGAAACTATGTATTAATATTTTTGTTTGCGTGCGAGTGTTGTACAAAGTCTTTGTATGTGTTAAAAGTCACGTTGCGTGTTTGTATGAATGTGATTATGACAGCTTTTATATATTTTTATGTAAAAAAATACAAAAAAAAAATAAAACATATTCACGTGTTTGTTTAAAAAAAATACAGAAAAGAGCGGTAGCTTAATCCTATAAGGGCCGATAGAACTTTTTCGCATATTTTTGCCTGTGTCATACAAAAATACTATGTTAGAATTGAATCGAATATTTGTTTGTGTAATATTTGCACAATCTTGAAAAAAATGGCAACTGACTTGCATACAGATACTGTGCCCTAGTGCCTGTTAATATGTTACGCTTTTTAATAAAACTTAAAATTAGTTCCTCTAGCAAATTTTCACCCATAAACGTATTAAAAACGTAACGGAAATTTCATTTTGAAAATGTTATAAATTTGATAATATTTTATACAGATACAAAATATAATAATATATATATATATATATATTTACAACACATTCGCTTTATGCACATGCTGTCTGTCTGTGTAAAATGATTGTTGCTACAATTGCTGCTGTAACAATTATTGTTTTTATTGTAATTTATATATATTTTTTTTTTAGAAACTAAACATGCACATATTTAGTTTTGTTTACCATGCATGGGTAATTTTTAACAATAATTGTTTTGTTTATGCATATGTTGGTGGTGTTGATGCAGTGATTTTTTTTCATTTTGCTCTCTAACCAATAATAAAGTATTTTGTTTGTGTTCTTGCCATAAATTGCCATGAAAATGTTTTGCTAACGATGAAAAGAAAAACAAATAACAATAACCGAACTATTAAACGTATATGTATGTTAAATTACATTAAATTATAATAAACTAAAGTATACTTTTAGGAGGTAGTTAGTTTAATATGCCGAAAACTTTACTGGTTACTTTAAAGTTTTAATTAGGTGGTAATGAATAACAAAATAGTTAAGCAGATATTTATGTTATAGAAAGCTATGAAAGCAGCATATTTAGTAACTTTTAACAGGGTAGTCAAATTTACTTCCAAAAGTAATATGAAATATTCGTTTAAAAAAATAAAATTTTAAAAGTACAAATATTTGTTAACCTACAAAAATATCATAGTTTTAGGTATTAAAAATTTTCACTTTTGTTACATTTTGTACATATTTATGTATTATAATTAAAAAAAGCAATAAGAAATATCTGTATAAATTTAAGTATGGTTAAGTAAAGCATATTGTGTGAGGGTCTAGCACTTTTAGTAACCTACAACTAAAGTATATTTGTAGGGTAATTTCTGCAAAAACATTTTACAAATTTTTTAGCATTTATTTCTTTACCTAATGTAACAATAAACTTTATTTTGCTATTATCTCTATACTATTTTAAGACTGGTTTCCTCTACGTAATTAAGTTTTTAACAAAGTAAATTTCATTTACCCTGACTCTCATTCTCTTCTTTCTGGCCCTTGCGTTACTTAACCGTATATCAATAAAGTAGCTTATCTTTATTCTTTTTTTCTTCTTTTTTTCGTTGCTAAACTACTTTTCTTCTCCCTGTCAACCAAATTATTTTTAATATTTTTATTTTTTTCAGAGAAAATTTAAGGTTTTGCGAAAAAACTTACCATTGCTTTTTCCATATACGTACATACGTTCGTACATGCATTTGTGGGTGGTGTGTTTAAGTTTCATAGTTCATGAAGGAATAAAAGAACATTAAATTTTACTTTCCTTTGATTATAATACGTGGTTGTTAAACAAATTGTACGCTAATACTACTTAAATAAACTCCGTACTACTTCCCATTTTTATTTTCAACATTTGGTATCATCTACATATAGGCCACCTTTAAGAATGTAGTAGGGTAACCAAATTACAAATCACATATTTTAATCGAATAATTCCAAAAAAATTTAAATAATGGAAAATAACAAAGTGTTTACTTCATCAAGTCGTACAGAAAGTAGTATTGTCTGAAGACGCCTTTAGTAATATCACTTATATACATTTTTATAAATATATTCTCTGTTCATTTCAATGTTATCATCATCAAGTTTGTTCCACTTATTCAGCATCTCATTCAGCTCCACCTTAAGTAAGGTAGTAATTATGAAACTGGTTCAATTAAAGACCAGTGTAAATTGAAACCAAAGCGGTCCATTACGATTCCATTTATTGTATGTATTGATAGGTTTTTGTAATATTCTCCTATGTTCTGTTGACATCTGATTCATCCCTATCACTTTCAATATCACTTTCTTTGAAACTATCACTCGTACATATACAGATTTTGCCAAAATGTGGACTATAAAATATCTGTTTCGAAATATACTTCAAACTCGTTGAGTTTTTTTTTTACTAAATATCAGATTTATTTTAAGAATTATAACTTATTGCAATAACATCTACAATTTTGTATGTATATATACATATTTGCATATATGTACCTATGTATATTGATTGAAAAACTTTAATTTTCGTTTATTATAAGAACTGCACTTATAATTTAGACACATGCAATTCAAAAATGTCTTCATAAAGAAATCTTTAAATAATAGATATGTAATAATAATTTAATTTATATACGTAAATAATTAAATAATTAAAATAATTAAATAGTGTTCAATTATAACTTTTTTTAATCATTAAATTACGAAAAATATAAAACAGAAACGACAAATACACAAAGAAATAAATCGACGCCAAATGAAAAAGAATTAATATTTTAAAGAATTTTTTTATTGGGTTACTACAAAGGCTTCTAGCACGACTTGAAAAGTTCATGGCTTGTTGGCGAATATTGATTGGTTTAGAGGCTTCACAATTGGTTCAAAGACGATCGATTAATAGACTATCCCCGATGTTTTCACTGCTTTCTCGCAAAAATGGAGTAACGTCATCGTAGCTCATTCCACACCATACCCACAGACGCGTGATGGTGGCCTCTTTGAACCCTCCGCATGAGCTGTGACGCTTCTCTGGATGACACGATCGTTGTGTTTATTAAGATTCTTCTACGGTGAAGATTTTCTCGTTTTTCCTTTAATGCGGCCATGATCAAGTGTCCAGTGTGTCGCTTGAACGCACTGAGTTCCAAATCTTCTTTAATAATGTGAAACATGGATTTTTGCATTTCCCGCGACAAGATTTTCTGTTTACGCATTGGTTTCTTGGTCTATTCGTCTCTTTGCATATTTGTAGGCCAACTACATGCAACAATACGATGTTCGATGTCAACTGTCAAATCGCAATCAATACGAAATGGATGCCACCAGTGTTGTATTCGTAATGAGTGTGTTCAATTGTGTACCAGTATTTATGACTTGACTAGGTAAACATATTTATTCGTTTTATTCGATTATTCCTCATAAAATTGACGGAATTATTCGTTATTCGAAAATGATAATTTTGAAATTTTTCGAATAATTGTTCGCAAGAAATTGTTTGATTATTCGAATGGATACCCTAGTATGTAGTCACATTATAACTGCATTAAATTCGTACCTTTTCTCAACCTCTCTCTGAATATATTTGAAGGTATAGTAAAATGTTTGTCAGAGCCTGAGTGAGAGTTTTATTGTGTACGTGTGCATATATACATAGATGGTTATGTGTGTGTATGGGGTTATGTTTAAAATCTTTTTTATATAAAACTAAAAATTCTTTAAACGTGACCGTTCACAGGTGCATTGGATTTTTTCCTATTCTTACCACCACTACTCTAACAATGTTTGTTTTCCGGTTGTCTCGTACTCTAAATGTTATTGTATGACAATGAATGAGTGTATTAGAGTATATGTATATGTACAGTTGCGTTCAAAATAATAGGAGTAATAGTTTTTCATATTTAAATGAAGTTATTTTGCTAGTCTGGTATTTTTAAAACCATATAAAAAGCTAAGGGTTGTTTCAATGGAATGTAAGAAAACAAAATATAAAGAAATGATCGTCATAGCTTTTATTTCTGTGATTTTTTTCGAGTGATATCCTAATTTATCCATTAAATCCGTGAATCAAAAAAATAGGAGTAATTGCGATTTATAAAAAATTAAAGTGGTGAAGTGTATAAATTGTATTGAAATAAAAAGTAAATATGAAAACCATATGCGAAAATGTTGTAAGTTAATGTTTTTATATAAAATAATGTTTTATTTTCAAATAGTGGGTCGTGGTAAGCACTGTAACGAAGAAACGCGTAAACTTATTAAAAATCTTCGAAATCAAGGGGAAAAATAAGGAGAAATTAAAGAAATGCTATCGTGCTCTAACCAGATGATTGCAAATGCCTTATCCTACGAAAATAAAGCTGAGACTTGAGGTCGGAAGCGTAAAACATCGCATAAGTAAAGGCGACCCTTCCGCGTCAGCAATTAAAATACAAAAAGAACTTGAACTTCCTATGAGTTTTGTAACTATTCGTAGGCGATTGCTGGAGTACAAATTATTCGCTAGAAGTCCGCGTAAAGTGCCCTTATTAACGAAGAAACATGCTGCGACAAGATTGAAATACGCCCAAGAACACATCAATTGGCCGAAGGAAAAATGGCGAAATGTTTTGTGGACGGACGGAAGTAAAATTATTTTGTTTGGCGGAACTGGATCCATGCAGTACATACGACGTCCTCTGAACACAGCAAATGCAGTCCAGTATACAAGAAAGACTGTTAAACATGGTGCACCGCGGTGGCGTGAAAGCTATGATATAGTGATGTTTTTCATACAACGGTGTTGGTCCAATATACGAAATAAAAGGCATTATGGACCAAAAAGTGTACGTAGAAATATTGGATAGGATAATGCTGCCATAGTCAGAGTGGAATATGCCGATTAAATTGGTCTTCCAACAAGACAATGACCCAAAACATACCAGCAAATTGGCAAAGGAGTGGTTTCGTGTCAACGTTGTAGATGTTATGTCATGGCCTGCTCAATCCCCAGACTTAAACCCCATAGAACATCTATAGGGGATTTTCAAAAATATGTTGCCGAACGAAAACCGTCAAATGTAGCTGAGTTGTGGTCTGTAGTCCAAGATGGGTGGAATCAAATTCCACTAAAACGATGCCAGGATCTAGTTGACTCCATGCCTCGCAGATGTGCTGTTGTAATAAAAAGTAAAGGCTATTCTACCAAATACTAATCGTATTTAAAGTTTCCAATAATAATCATAAGCATTTTTAACTTTTTTAATACTAAATATTAATGAAAACTGAATACTCCTATTATTTTGAACAACACATTTAAGATATATTTTTATTTAACTTCCTTTTACTAAATTGTTGAAAGCTTTATTTAATTAATGAATAATTTAAATAATTTAGGATTAAATCAACATTATATTACAGAAAAAAAAATTTAATTAAACCGTGTTTTTTTTTATTAAATTAAATTCTTGATTTTCAATTGGCTTACTCCTATTTTTATGAACGCAACTGTATGTATCTGTGTGTAATTGGCTTAATGATGGTGTGCGTTTAAACCCAAAAGACACAAATGCAATTTAAACTTTGTTTGGTTTTTGTTTGTATGCTTTTCAAATGTAACACATACAGAGTTTAGATTTATCTTAGACTGGTAGGAAATTACTAAAAACAAATTTTTAGTTTATTTGTTAGAAATAATAGAATTATTTGAAATAAAAAAAATATAATTTTCTATTTGTACACATTTGTAAAGTATTAAAAATATGATTTAAACATTCAGAAGTATGCTATAATTTTTGATTATACAATAGTTAAACACTCTACCAGAATCCTAACATATTTTACTGGTGACTCCGTTCAATAAATTTAATAATCTATTTCTAGGACGTTCGCGTTTTTTTGGAAGAAAAATAAGAGGTTAAATTTCATGGTTATTATCAAAATACTTAAATAGTTTTTCAAAAATAATAAATAGTATAAGATTATGATAAAATATTATTTTAAATTAGAAAACTCAGTATTTATAAAATTATATTATTGTACATTCATAATGTTGTTAATTACCAATTAATATACAATTGAATTGAAGATAAAATATTGTAATTGCCTTCCAAGTTTTTGTAAATATTACATCCTAAATAACTGTTTAATGAAAAATAAAAGGTCCATTTTATAATTCTAAAATTTACGTTAAGAATTTTATACATAATTTGCTTTTACAAACACTAAACAACCTTCATTTGTTTCTTTTCGCTTTATCCCTTGTAGGTCTTGCTTTGAATACATCATCGTTGACCGGAAGACGAGATTCGTTTGATCGCACCACTTCTGCCTTTAGTCCCTCAGCAATGGATTATACCAACAGTAATGCTGCTGCCGCTAATGCGGTTTCATCTACAGTAGCACAAGCAGCCGCCGCCGCAGCAGCAGCTGCTGCTGCTCGGGGCAAATGGCCGGGTGCAATGACCAATACATATGGTGCTTTAGGAGCAACAGCTTCAGCCAGTCCCCTCGGAGCCGCCATTACACCACCTCCACCACCACAATCGTGCCTAATGAACAATCGTGCTCCAGGAGCTGAATCTAAATATCGTCAACAAATGGCTGTAGGTTTGCCACCGGCTGCAGCTGCTGCCCAAGCGGCGGCTGTGGCTGCTGCTGCCAACAATATGTTTGGCTCGAATAGTTCATTATTCTCTAAACACTTGGCTATACCGGGTACGACACCCGCCGCAGCCGCTGCTGCAGCAGCAGCCGCCGCCGCTGCAGCTGCTTCTAGGCAATCAGTCGCAGCTGGTGTAGGAGGCGTGGGTGCGGCCGCCGCAGCAGCTGCTGCTGCAGCAGCCGCCGCTGCTGCTGGAGGTGCTCCCCAACCGGGACGTTCGCGTCTTTTGGAGGATTTCCGCAACCAACGTTATCCCAATCTCCAGTTGCGCGACTTGGCCAATCATATAGTCGAGTTTTCACAAGATCAACATGGCTCACGTTTCATCCAGCAAAAACTCGAACGTGCTACAGCTGCTGAAAAGCAGATGGTCTTTAATGAAATCTTAGGTGCTGCCTACAGCCTCATGACTGACGTCTTTGGCAACTATGTCATACAAAAGTTCTTTGAGTTTGGCAGTCCTGAACAGAAAAACACGTTGGGTATGCAAGTCAAGGGTCATGTACTGCAACTGGCCCTACAAATGTACGGCTGTCGGGTCATACAAAAAGCCTTGGAAAGTATTTCCGCCGAACAGCAGCAGGAAATTGTACGTGAATTGGATGGCAACGTTTTGAAATGTGTCAAAGATCAGAATGGCAATCACGTTGTACAGAAATGCATTGAATGCGTCGATCCCTCAGCATTACAGTTCATTATAAATGCTTTCAAGAGTCAGGTGTATTCGTTGAGCACACATCCCTACGGTTGTCGTGTTATACAGCGTATTTTGGAGCATTGCACTGCTGAACAGACACAGCCCATATTGGATGAATTACATGAGCATACAGAACAATTGATACAGGATCAATATGGCAATTATGTTATACAACATGTATTGGGTAAGTTGAATTGTGACACATCGGAAGTATTTCGTATTTCATAATATTTATGTTTAATTTTCAGAACATGGCAAACCCGAGGATAAATCAATTTTAATTAATAGTGTACGAGGCAAAGTATTGGTTTTATCACAACACAAATTTGCTTCCAATGTTGTTGAAAAATGTGTTACACACGCGACACGATCCGAACGTACAGCACTTATTGATGAAGTCTGTACATTTAATGATAAGTGAGTAAAAGTTTTTAAAAAATACATTTTTTTTTTTTTTTTTTTGATATTGTTATAAGTACTTCTTCGCTCTCATAGTATTGACATTTTAATAGTTAATTATATTTTTCCATGCCTGAGGAAAATACATTGTTCGCTCTTTATTAAATATTCCATTATCTGTGTTTTCCTTTTTCAGTGCCTTACACGTTATGATGAAAGATCAGTATGCCAACTATGTGGTACAAAAAATGATCGATGTCTCGGAACCAACACAACTGAAGAAACTTATGAACAAAATACGCCCGCATATGGCGGCGCTACGCAAATACACCTACGGCAAACATATCAATGCCAAGTTGGAAAAGTATTTTATGAAAACCTCTAACCCCATCACAACAACAGCAACCAGCACACCCGGCGTTGTTGTTGTAGGAATAGGAGTTAACGCCTCATCCGCTAATACTACAGCAGGCCTAACAGTAACAGCGGGTAATACCATAACAACTGCAGCTGCTATAACAACAGCTTCAAACACAGCCACATCTACAGTAGTTACCCCTACTGTCACCCAGCAGCAGCAGCAGCAGCAATCCTTAGAAAACGGCATTAGTGTAAGCACACCAATGGATACAAGTGGTGGCAATGTCAACAACTCGGTGGCATCTGTATTGACTACCACAAATTTGGGACCAATCGGTCCACCCACCATAAATGGGGTGTTGTAAGCTGATTTTTTTTCTAACTCTTGAAAATAATATTTAAATTTTCTTTCGGTTAGTTTAAGACTTTAGTTAAGAGCAAAGTTTGATAAAAATACATGAATAATGTTAGACTTTAAGGCAACAACAAACATTTTTGTAGCAAAAACCACTTAGATAATATTTAACAAATCAAAAAACTCGTAATGTTGAGTTAAAGAAGAAAAAATAACTTCAAACTGATATACATAAGTATGAAAAAAAGCCATCGCTTTAAGAATTAAAACTAACAAAAAACTTACGATTTTAAATTGATTTATATAAAAAAAAACAAGAGAAAAACATTTAATTGTATAAAACAAATATATAAACATTTTTTAAATATGATTATGAATTCAATAATGAAATGATATTTGAGAAACAGAAGAAACAGAAGAGAAATCAACCCAAGAGAACACACACAATTTGTTTAAGTTTAGTGGTAATTTTTATTATAAACAAATACTATAAATACATAATACACATACTTACATATAGTTATTTTAAGACTAAAAGCAAACAACACAAGAAAAGCATGTTTCGAAGAGTTATAACCGATTTTTATTAAATTAAACAAAAGTTTTTTGCCAGCCAAAATAAATGATTTGAAGAGTTAATTAAGAAACATTTTTTATAAATTTAAATCATTATCAGAATACTGAAACATGTTTCTGAAGAAATCGAAATATTTTAAAATGTATTTGCACAAATCGTATTGGTGTTATACAAGCATTCGTTTCAAATTTCAAACTCTTCAAAAATGCCTCTAGAAATTTTCAATTTTATTACAGACACATTTACATTATGTTTAAAAAAAAATCCACTTAACTATCGCTTCAAAGTAAATTAAGTAAATAAATGTTAAAACACATTTTGGAATTTGAGTAAATAAGTCTTGTAATAATTTATTTTTGAGGAAAACAGAAAGAAATAATGAAATAATTCCTAAATTATTAGTTAAGAAACTTTCAGTAACACAAGTTTTTAGTTTTTTGCTTTTAAGAAAACTGATTGAGTGTAGTAAAACTTTGTAATTTTTATTATTATTTTGTATTTATAATTTGTAAGTGTAAATGTAGATTTTATTCTTTGGCCTCTCTGCTAATATACTAATATTAAAAGTGTAAGTGAAAAACAAAACCAAAACTATATAACAAATTATGTTCAATGTAAAATTTGTAATGTTTCAATGAAAAAAGTAAAACAAAAATCGTATGTGTAAACTTTTTTGTAAATAAAACCAAACTTTATAAGAAGAAAAACATTTAATGGAACGAAACAAAAAGTAGTCATTTTAACTTAGAGTTAAACTTTTTTAACGTAAATTTACTATATCAGAAAGAATAACAAGGAGTTTGATTAAAACATTGCAAACGGTGTGATGAGAAATAAAAATCAATAGAAATTCATACACGCATCATAAAGAATACATATATTTTGATATGAAACGAAAATCAGCCTACAAAAGAGTTGTTAGTGTTAAAGATAAAATTGCAGACAATAAGCCTTGATATAGAAATATTCGATAATTGATTTTTCGAGTTCAAATACTGATATCGACAAATTTTCGAAATTTATAAATGAATCTCTTTTTAAATGATTCAAATTCCAGAATAATGCTTAATGTACTAGCAACGAAACAATGTCTTATAATTAAACTAATGGCAATCAAACTGGATTTGGTTTGCCAATAGGCAACGCAAATGACATGCAAGTCATGTTATTATGCAAGGCATAATATTTTATTTGTTCGAATCTTTTTTTTTCGAGTAGAAAACATTTATATGTTAAAAATATAAATAATTTAACAACAAAAAATAAAATCGAAGCAATCGCAAATTCTCGGTTGCCATGTTCGGCAACTGAAGTTAACAGCTGACAGTTGTCAGCTGTAATATGATTTTGGCAACTGTCAACTCCACTGCGGTTCGGTTGCCATCCGTGACCGACCCATAAAACACGCATGTCAAAAATTCTTTTGCTTTAAACTTTTCATTGGTTTTAATAAATTGAAAAGAAAGTATTTGAAAATATAAGAAATCTAGTGTTCTAAACGGTTTATTAATTAAAGTAATATTGTTTTCTTTTAAGTCAGATTTCGAAAATTAACTTAAATGTAATTTGCTTAATACATTTTCAGAAACTATCTTTGAAAGCGATTAAACACTGGATTCGAAATCCTTCAGTCACCAATTCATGGATACAATTCTTAAAAAAAAGTTTGCAATTTTATCATGAAACTAACGAAATTGTTTTGAAAAAAAAATTTAAATTAGCTGTTTTAAAATTTCAAATTTTTATACACACATTTTCATATTCATACATAACTATATACACATATAAAACAAGAAAAAACTATGCAAAACACTCATTTATAAAACAAAGATTGAAAAACAAAATACAAATTACACATTGATATCATAACTCTATCTATATAAATATATAAATATTATTATTATAAACATATGTATAATCTCTTATAAATAATCTTATAAATTTTAATAAAACCAACAAAATGTAGAATTAGAATTTTTAAAATAATTAAATCATGATAAGCTATTAAGCGAATTTTTATTCAAAAACAACTAAAAAACAACACAGTAAGAAAATAATAAGAATTTAAGCTAAAAAGCAAGTGAAAAAAGATTCCCCTCTAAAAATGTAAGAAAATAACAAATATCGAATATGTGACTCTACATCAAAAAAAGTATGTTTTAACAAATTTCATAACTAACATAAATTGCAGCAGCATAATTATTTCTAATTTGCAAATAATTTTAAATTTTGTAATGTTTGTTATTTATTTCAACTGATTGCTGTTGAAATATCCTTAAAATCCCTTTTTGATAACAAATATCTCCCAAAAAACTGTTTAACTTTTAAAACAACCATGTAATATTTTTCTTAAAATGTCATTATTACACTACTCTTTTCCTCTGTCCAGGCCCCTTACTTTTATTTAAATTTTAAGCCTCAATTTAAGAAAAACTAACTCTACCTAACTTTTTTAAAATAATTTTAGTACTAAAACTTTGTACATTTTATTTGTTAATGAAAAAAAAAACAATAATGTTTCTGTAAAATTCTGTGTAAATCTGTAATTAGAAAAAACCCATGTTAATATTTTGTTCTTGTAATATTTTTTGTAAAAATCATATAGACCTCAAATAAATTTTGTTAAAGAAAAAAACGAAAAGAGAAATGAATAAGCCAGATGATGAAGAAGTCTGTTTTGTAAAATTGTAATTTTGTTTTCATATGTACTATATATTTCTGTTCATACTTCTACTCCTTTACTCCTGTTACACTAACTATTATAAACTACAACAGGTCCTCGCTTTTATTTAATAATTATATTTTAATTATTTTTTTTTGTTTAAAAAAATGTAAAGTCACTGTTAATTTATTTTAACCTTAAATATGCTATGCTACATAACTAATTTTAGTTGATGTTTTTGAAATTTTGAAAATATGTACTAAATTACTACTATGTACTACATACTCATGTTTTAATGTCTTTAGTTTTAAGCTTAACAGAAATAATATTTGTAATTTTTATTGTAATTAAGTCTTGATGATTGATTATATAATGATGGTATGCAACATTTAACTGAAAAAGTCTTGTGCTTTTTTTTCATGTTTTTTTTTAATTATATTTTAAATTTGCATATACATACCTACTTATATATAAATAATAATTGTATTATTAATTAATTATGAATGTAACAATTTCAAAAAGAACTATTTTGTAAATCGTCGTTTTATTATAATGAAAATATTGTTTGTAAATTCAAACTGATTGATTAACTATTATAAATTATTTTACACAAAATTAAACTGAAAATTAAATGTACAATATTTCCGCTGGCATTTCTTATTTCAAGATTTCGTTGCTTTTAATGTGATTTCTTATTTGGAGGTGTAGAAAAAAAAATGAATAATTAATCGAAAGTATATTCAGTTTTTTTTAATAATCGAAATATATTCCTTGTCGCATTTTATTCCCATCGAAATTGAATTTAATTCCGAAGTTTGCTTTTGCAGAAAAAGTTAAACCAAACAATTTGCTGAATGAAATCAATTTAAGTTGTCTGTCTAATGATAATTAATGCCCCTATTGCCGTTCTCAACTCAACTAAGTTTGGTCGTCTGTCAGTCAACCCGACTTTAACTCAACCAAATTATTTTTTGGTATTGTGTAACACAACGATTTTTAGTTGTAATTGTTATGGCGTTGCCGACATGAAATATCGATTTCATGTTGGCAACACCATGCATTTTATTTGTAAAGTGAAGAAAAAAAACGCAAAAAATCAAGTTTTTATAAAATAAAAAGAATGGATTTAAGTGTGGATTATTTTTTGAAGACGAAAATCATGACGCTAATACAAATGTTCTACGTATACGTAGAAAAATACGCGATGATTCCAATCCTCTTGAACTACCCAGTGCGAAGTAAGAAATTTCCAAAATAAGTAACAAATATGTTAGTATAATAAGTATTATTTTTCATAGAGGCAATTTTCTTTTGCTTAATTTGTAAAAGCTGCTTGTTTATTTCATAATTTTTATAACTGTTTTTCTCCAAATCCTTAATACTTTTTTAAAGTTTAGCTTGTGTCTCTCAGAAGTTCCAGACGCTCTTGTTCTGGTGATTTTTTTATTTTTTTTGGCTGGTGTGTTTATTATCTCAGGTTCATTTGTAACGATTTGTACCATGTCGAGATTTTGAGGAGTTTCTAAAGCCTGAGTTGTTGACGGACCAACGTTTTCAACGCCGAAAGTGTGTCCAGATGGTGCTACTTGGTCATTTAGTGATAACAGCTGGGACACGCAATCCTCAAGTACATTAAGCGGAATTTCTTCATCTCAAATTTTTCCTTTCCTTTAGCAAGTTCTGGATTTTTTTCCATCAGCTGCACAAGTCGCTCAAATTGGGCTTTGGTTGTTATTTTGACTGTCCTGCGTATGTGTATTAATCATTTAATTAATTATATTAAGATCAAAAAACACCTATACTTACGATTTTTCCATTTTTTATCTTTTTTTTTATTATTTTATTACAGGAAATGTATTAAAAATTTTATTTAAATCTATAACCGACAAAGACTCAACTGCTAATAAGCAGTTGTGTATATTTATCGTTTTTGTCAACCAAACTCATCCAAAATGGTGAACCGCAATACTATTAAACACAACCAAAAAATCAGCAGCACAACCAAAAAGTCAACTACATTTAAGTTGTGAATGGCAATACCGATTTATGAAAGACGACCAAATTATTAAAAAAGTTGTGAACCGCAATAGGGGCATAAAACAGCATGACTTTGACTTTATTATTCAAATAAGAGAATCGATCGACTTATAAAACACGATTTCAATTAAAAGTGTAGAGATAGAATAATTAGATATGTTTTCAATTTACACAATTTAACGGAATTCGCAGTAGCTAACTAACACAAAATCTATCGAATATCTATCGGAATGTGTAAAAGGCCTGACATTTTTAAATCTGTATGGAGTATGGTTATTTTTAAATTTTATGTAAAAATAAACAGTTTGGAATTACACTGTATGCAGCCAAGAAATTCGAATATTCTTGTTATTTTAGAGTATTTGAATCTATCATTTCACAATTTTTAGTAAAGTTTAATGATATTTGGTTTATTAGTCGCTTTTACATAATCGCTTAGAATTAAATTAAAAGAAAAGAATTGTTTTTTATTAAACAAATTCAAGCAATTTGGAATTTCTATAAGAACTATAAAGTTTCTAGAAAATAATGAAACTATATTGTTCGATTTACTGGCGAATATGTCTATAAAATCTGAAACAAATTATTACAGTCGAGTTTGAATATAAAATCAAAATAAAATATAGACTAAATTTTGATCGATCAAGATTGTGGTAATTCGGACTCTATTCTGGAATATTACAAATTATAAACTTTGTTCATGCTAGTTTTGTCTTAAGAAGAATCTTTCGTAAGAATCTGTACTTACATTCGTAATGAAAGAAGAAATCGTTTCTGTATCATAGACTGGACAGTGATATAGGAGGAGTCGTACCATTTTCAGTTTATTGTGACACTACTAATGAAGAAACTGATTTAATTTCTTCACGCGTGTTAAAAGATTCTGAGACCAGAGCAGTTATTTCGTAATTTGTTTAGCAATAAAACACTTTCAAATTACAAAGTATTAAGAATACACAGTCAGATTAAAGTCTATTTTCGTGATTTAATAAAGCAGCTAACTTTAGAAGTTGATTTAAAAAAATTTAGATTGCCATGAATACACATGTTCGATAATTAAAGCTATTTTGAATTTTCAAAGCACATAGACTCAATTCAAATTAATTTTTCCAAAAAAAATTGCATTTAAAAGGCTTATATATAGTATATTCTCCCTTATTCATAAAAACTTACAACAGGTTTATAAAGCAAATTTTATATGGAAATTTGCTTTATAAACCTCTTATAAACCTGCTGTAAGTTTTGTGAATAAGGGCAATTATATTTTTGACGACATATATTAAAAACAAAAGTTCGTTTATTTTAAGCGTAATTGTTAGACATGTATATGATGAAAACGATTTGAAAACAAAAAATAATGTCAAACATTTATCGGAATTCACCACATATTGAAAGGAAATACTTTCGAAATGTGATTTATATTTAGCGTACTCGGATATTTACAGTTTCGAATTGTTTTGCGGATAATTTCAGTATAATATTCAAATTATTGTAATATTTCAAAAACATGTTAAAATTCGCATGATTTATATAACGTAATTCGAAAAGGTTTTCTTTCTAATCAAATTACTTTTATGGTTTCCTTTTACAATATTTTAAATTATAAAGAAAACATAGAAAGCTGATAGTGATTTCATTCAAAAATAAATGTTCATTGAAGTTTTTCTGCCTAAACAATACACGGTATTTATTTCATTTTCAATCGTAATGTTACTCTGTAACAACGGCAATATTTATTTACGATTTGATTTCTGAGTTACATTTATTAAATATTGTTGGAAAATTCTGAAATATAGTGAATGGAAGATGTGAATAGAAATTCAAAATTTGAAAAATTGTTTAAACTTTTACAAAAGTTTATTTTTACATCCATATATTTTCATTATATAAAACAAATAATTATAAAGTCAATTTTCAGCCCACCTTTTAATTATGTTTTATTTAACAACTAACAATTCTATATATAATTTTGTGTTATTAACAATTACTAATTATAGCAAGTAATATCACTTTTATTTTAAATAATTTAAACAAACTCAATAACTGTTGCATTTTCTCAACCTAAAACAGAAAAGCGTAAAAAAGCCTTCTTTTGAATTTTTGTAAAAAAAAACTACTCCTAAAAATTCTGTACATTATTTCCAAAAAAAATTTAAAAATATTTTTGTTGTATAATTTCTGTAAAAATAATAAATAGTAAAGAATCTAATAGACCAAATAGTTATTTAAAAAAAAATAAAAATTTAGTTTTTGTGTTACGAGAAAATTTTCGCAATTTAAAATATAATTTTAAAGAAGTTTTCAATACAAAAACAACAAACACTAATTGTAAAAATAGTAAATATTTGTATAAACCAAAAAAATAATAATAATAAAATTAAATGAAAAACATTGTGAAAATTATAAGGCTTTTTTGTAAAATATGCTGAACATAGTTTTTGTACAAAATCTCACAACAAACAAATTTGTAAATTTTTCACGTTTTTTAAAGGAATTTTTGTAAACATTTTGTACAATCTTAAGAAATAGTAAGTGTCGTGATTTTTCCATCTTCTAGTTTTGCTTTAGTTAATAGTTTAATTTATTATTTGTGTTTTAAATTTAAACTCAATTTGGCCTTATAAACAAAAAGAAAAACGAATTTAATACATAAAATAAAATTTGTAAATTTGTTTCTGTTAGTATTTAGGAAGTTTCTTATGATCTAAAGAACTAAACAATTTAAGTAAACCATCATAACAAATGTAAAATTGTATAAAATTATTTATTATTAATTCTTTTTAATATTTTCCTATAATTCAAATAAGGTTTTTTTTAATTTCTAAGAGGTTTTCAAAATGCAACATTATTATTAAGTTTTTGTAATTTTAATTTCACTGTCACTTTTTTAAGATGTGACAGTTAAAAGGTACTGATAATTTTAAAGACTAACTCAACAAAACCATTTACATATACATATTACTTTTAATTGTTTTTGGTAATTTATTTATTCTAAATTTTACGTTTTAAATGTATGTTGTTTGTGTGTGTGTGTGTGTAGTGTTGCAATTGGTCAACCCAGCGGCCAGGAAAGTAATTCATTTATGCTAATTTATTTATAATGAAGAATGATTTTAAATGCGTTCAATCTTTTATTTAAATTTCTAGCAAAACTTTAGTTAAGTCAGCCTATATATATTTTGAGATATTTATATTAAGTTATTTGGATGCACATGTGTAACTTATAAATGCAGCCAATTAGTACCTACAACATTTTTACATTTCTGTCAGTGCCAATCATTTACATTCAAAGACGTTTGACGTAAAGCACTGACGCCAAATATGCCCTTTCCCACGTTAAACATTTACTAAGTTGCTAATTTACTAATATTGACCAAAAAGTCTATATTCGGGCTTTTCCGAAACAAAATGAAACTTAAAATATAAAATTAATTTCAAAAAAAAGTTTAAATAATTTTCAGTGTACCTAAAGGTACCGTCAGTACTCCATAAATCTAGTTTTTTCATCTTAAACTGCAAATTTTTTTAAAGGAACATGTTTTACCGTTTTCTTAAATATTATACAATAAAATTATAAATTTGTATTCTATTAATTATATTAAAAACGTATATCACCTTAAAAATTCCATCATCTATATTTTTCATTTATAAAAGTTTCGGTTTTAAAAAACATAAAAATGTTGGTATGTATTTAGATAAAATTAAAAACAATATGATACGCACAAAAATAAATATCAGTGTGCCAAATTCAAATTGTGGATCAGTCTATTTTAGCACACTCTCGAAAAATTGAAACGTTCATAAATGTCTCTTAAATAATTCGGCACAAATACATTTTACGTAAATTGAAGTGTTACTGGAAATGTTTGTGACCATATATGTATACATATAGTTTCCAAATGAAAATATCCAGCCGCAGCAAATACCTCCTCCCATACAGCAGATTCCACTTGGAGCAGATTTGTGTTAGTTTTGTTCTGTTTACATCATTGCTTTTGTTTTCTCGCTTGCAATTGATTATTTATTGCCTTCCTAATTGATTTTGTAAGTTTTCTATAATTGTAGCTAAAATGAATTAGTGGACTGGTGTAGGGAATATTTGATTCATAAAATTTGACAACACTACACTGAGAAAAATTTTCTACATTTAGGGGATTTATAGTTAAAAATACATATGTATGTACATCAAATCATCTCTCTCAACATATTTATTTTGAAATGTTTTATTTTTTTAACAAATTGTAAAAAATTTAGCCTTGACCATATTTTAGGTCAGTTTTTTACCAAAAGAAAAATTTTAAATCCTTTGAATTCTATCTTTTGTTATAAATTACGGGATGTAGTTGAAAAAACTGATAACAAGAAATGTACGAAATGAAAGATTGAATATAATAATAGTCTTAAATGAATAAAAATATAAATATTTACTTGTATTAAATGTAGTATATATACATACATGCATACACACTTATACATATTTATATAAAAATTATGATTAAATAACTAATTATTATATAAACATTATACATATTATATATACAAATATGATATATACAATGATATACATACATATATATTTAAATAAACAAAGAAAAACATTTTAAAAGAAATAATTTTTAAGAGCATTATAAAAACTGGCTTAAAAACTTTGTATTTGTATTGTATTCAAAATAGTATACATTTAAATAAAAAATAATAATAATAATAAACATACATACATACATACATATATTTATATAAATGAATATTTAAATTTAAACATTTTCACCCGGCAGAAACAGATAAAACAAAAAATTAAGATTAAAAAACAAATATATAAAAATAAAAATAAATTTCTTACAACACAATACAAGTTAAATTGGAAAGTTTCAAATAAAGTAAATTGTTTGCAGCAAACATATTAATTAATTAAGCACAACAATATTTGTATTGGAAACAAAATGAAAATCTGAAGAAAAGAAAATTCTTAAAACAATATCTAAAGGAGGAAAGCCCCCGAATAAAAAGAAAATATTAAATTAGTAGTAACTTTTTGTAGCAACAAACATCATGTTAAATAAAAACAAATTAATTAAAAATACATTTTTAAAGAAGTTTTTTTTCAAACAACAAAAACAACAGGAAGTAAAAATTGATATATAATTTTAATAATTGAAAAGAAACTTAAAACTAAATTGGCTTAAACTAAAATATTTGTAAACAACAAATTTAAATAAAATAAGGCAAATATTTTTGCTATTGAAATCCTGGTATAAAAACAATATAATTTTTTTCGAAATAAAAATTAAAAACAAAACCAATCCTTTCTCTACCTTTTTACAAAAATAAATAGTGTAAAATTTAAAAAGTAATGTAAAAAATTGACAACAATTTATAAATATTCATTTATAAGTAAAGTAAACAGAAGAAGAAAAAAACAAATAAAATAAATATTATAAATATACATATATAAACAAACTTATAACTTAAAATATATACATATATAACAAATTAAATGAAAATTAAATTTAATAAAAAACCCCTTATGTAATTTTTTGTAAAAACTCATAAAAACACACATTTTTTTAACAAAAACTAAATAATTATTTAAGAAATCCTCACCAAACAGACAGACTCTAACACAGAAACTCACACTTCACCCACAAATTACTGCTAGAAATTAAAAATTTTTGCAAAACCAAATTTAAAAAAAATAAAAACTAATTATAAAAAATGAACACACTTTTACAAGTTTTTATTAACACAAACCCTTTCTCTCTGTCTCTCTTTTCACCCCTCCCCCTATCTAATTAACTCTCACTCACTGTTTACTAGTTATCTCTATTCGCAATCTATTTTATCTGTCCTTTTTGTTCTTTTTTCTTTTAATTAAAAACCTCAACAACAATTTTTTTTAAATAAAAATTCATCTTAAGTTTTTAAGTCAAGTTTAGTTTTTAAGTAAATTTATTAAAGAAATAAAACAAAAGAATTATTCAAATAATTGCAAATTTTTTAAAACTGAAAATAAAATGCTGTAATTTGTTTGTAGTTTTAATTAATTGACAAATACTTTTTGTAAAACCAATTTAATTTAAATACAGTTTTATATTCTAAAATAATAGAAATATTTATGTTTCCTTCATATTAACAAACAGAAAAATCAACAGCAAATATTATTAAATACAAAACAAAAGTATAAATTTATAATTATGTTTCTCATTATTATTAATTATATAATTAATTAATTATTATTATTATTAATACAATAACAAAAAATGCATTAAAAATGATGAAATAAAGAAAAACAAATAAAAACAGATTTATTATGTAGCAAAAAAAAACACTCATTTGTTTTATTTCAGCAAATCTAAATCATAAAAAAACAAGCTAGGAGATATAGTCGGTCAATTCCAAAAACAAAAAAAACTTTTTCAGAAATGGGCGCTATATGCGAGCTATGAGCTATTATGGACCAATCACTATGACTATGACTAATAGACCGTTTATCATAAAATGAGGTCGAATGATTGGTGTGTATATGTTAAATTTTATTTTTATACCAACATTTTAAAGAAATTAATGCTCTTTAAAGTGATTTTCGGTGGTAGGTCGTTTATGGGAGATATGATCAATTATGTACTGATATGCATTTTATGACCGATAACGTCCTATTTCTGTAGGACATTTGTGTAAGGGCTAGGAGAAGTACTGAACCAATTTTAACCAATTTCAACTCCAACCAACTTCAACTCACATACAAAATTTTATAAATTTATCTTTTTCTGGTCTCCATGGCCAACTAACCAGCCAGACATACGGACGGACATCAGAAAGTAATTCTGAATCGATTGTTATTGATTTGTGTAACGAAATTCATTAATTTAGAAAATTCAAAATGTACAATTAGAAGAAGGAAAAAGTTCCCATTCATTCAGCGTCACATGTGCCGAATTTTTATGGATCATATTTGATTCTCAATTTAATTTTTCATGGGTCATATAACTCAAAACTAAAATTAAAACAAGTTAGATTGCCGAATCTTAAATACCCTCCACATAAATATTTATAATGAGAATTATAAAAACTGCGCTGTTTTTAGGACCAGAATACCAGAATATTTTATTCAGAATTTCTTATTCAGCTAAAGCACATATTTTAATAGTATTTTATAAATAAATAATTTATTTCAAATGTTTTTAAATTTTATACAATTTTAACCACTTGCCAATATAATTGATGTAATGACAAATCTTACCATTATTTACAGAGTTTGTATATTTATCATAACAATCATATACATACATATGTATGTAATGCAACAATTAAAAAAACTAAAAATAGTTTTAACGTTTTTCCATATCCACCAGGTTAAGGCAAAGTCCAGGTTATGGACTGATAACTCCAAAATTCATAGATAATTGCCATATGACCGATATTAGTAAGATTTCTGGATTAAAATTAAAGATCGCTATAAAATGTTTGTTTGTTATCGATATCTATTAGATATTTTTGAAGGTTTACCTGTTTTTCGGAATTGGCTCTTATATGGGAGCTATGACCAACTATGGACCGATCTTCATTAAAAACATTATAGAGAATTTTATATATATATAGGGACATTTCATGTCGAATTTCAACAAAATACCGGTATATTTAAGAGAAATATGAGTATTTAAATAATATTCGGAAGTTTATATGGAGGATATGGCCAAATATGGACGTGAATTCACGTATTTTTTATATCGCTTTCGTTAAGTCTTCTTTGGACAGTTCGAGTCGAAATATTTAATTCTAGTTCCTCCTTTATATCTCTGACTGTCGTAAAAGATTTTTTTTTGCAAGAACTGCAATATGATCATCGTCTAGCTTCGTGGTCTTACGTTTTCTACCACATAAGTTCTTTAGGCTTTTGTTTGACTTTCTTTTTTTATACAAACTTAAAGCTTTCAGTTTCATCCCATTTTCACGATCTAGTACCAACAAATATTTTTTCTTTTTGGTTAAAGTCCTCGGGGGTTACTCTCTATTACGATGCGAAAGCAAATGTGATGCGATAACCGTACAATTTGTATGCTTAACGCATCGCATTTGCTTTCGCATCGCAATAGAGAGTAACCCCCCTCATTTTGAAAAAGTCTGGGTCTAGCCTTATTTTGTGCATATTTAAGTAATATTAAATTAAATAAATAAGTAACTACTTCACTATAATTTATTATTTTTTTAAAACTTACCACAAATTTTTCAAAAAAAAACTGGAATACAATTTTTATCTTAATGTTAACAGAAAACCGCACTTTATTATTTCGCGAAGATTTGTTGTGCAATTCAATAAATTTACATGAGAAATATATGTAAATGAGCGACTTTATAAAATTGTAATGTTTATGTAAATAATTCAGATACTCCAACAAATAAGGGAACTGTGAATAAATGGTAAATAATAAATGTAGAAGAAAAATATCAGAAAAGAATGAAGAAGGTTACAAAACCACACTTATTTTGTCCGACAGTGTATGTATATATATATGTGTTAAGATACTATTACGAATGCAAACATTAGTCAATTAAATTTAACGCTATTTTAAACTATGTATAGACGGTTGTCAGATCATACAATGTTGTCAGATCTAGCAATGGGCTAGCAATGTACTGAAATTGTTAGCAAAAGTTAATTGTTAAAGCTTTTTTTTACAACGTTGGAAGACAAAAATATTAAGTTCACATGGTTGTTAGACATTTTTTGAACATCTTTCGGACAACGTTGTAAGATCTGACAACCGTCTATACAAAGCTTTACAAGTAAAGATTATGTGATTTTCATCATATACATATCGATGGTCTCATGTAGAAAGGCCCTTACTCGCATATTTGAAACTTTACAGGAGAAGGTAAAAATATAATAGAAACTGTAATATTCAACATGTAACTTTTTTTGTAAAACTGCTTATAAAAGCGTTATTTTTTACATTATTGCAATCAATTTTTGTGAGGAGGTGTATTTGCGTTAAATGCATTGGAATCGCAAAAAAACAAATTTCGAAAAAATAGGGAGTTAGGGCCTTTCTACACGAGACCAACGATATGTACATATGTAAGAACTATAGAAGGAACAGAAGGAAGACGAAACGAGCAGTTCATCTCGAGGCGCACAAGTGTGCGGTTGGACATGGTCTATGATGTTTTTAGTAGAATTCTGATGTTATTTTGACTTTTTTGTAATTACTTTTTTTTGTTTAAAATGAATTATGTACTAGTACTTATACATATTTGTCAAGTATGCGCATCAGTAGCTTTAATCACATGTTTGTAAACACTTATTTGCATGTCACACATTTTAGCATCACTTCAATATCACAACTCCTTGCATGAGTGAGATTGTAGTTGAATATTTACCATGTATCCTTAATGTTGCATAAAGACAAAGGTATTGATGTCATGTTTATACACATGTCATTACATAAAAAATTAACACAGAAAATGTAAATACATTTTGTCAAAGGCGGCCAGCCGGTCGGTAGATAGGTCACGCAGCAATAACACAACATTCGTTATCTGACAACGCCTCTTAAAACTTTGTATTTTTCAATAAAAATTTAATTTTATACGAAATATATTCCTTCCTACACGTGTATTGAATATAAAAAAAATAATATTTTAATATAAATACAATATTTAAAATAACGGCTTAATGATGGATGCCGTTGTTACTATGCATTTTATAAGTTCTTTGTTGCATGCAGGCGATGTTAAATGTATTACAAAAACAAAATCATCGAAAGAACAACCAAATGAAAACGGAGCTTTGTCATGTTAATTTCGTCCTGTAATCTCACTGGATACAATTTTATGTGACATGTTACAGATTTGCATTAAAGTATTAAGTATGTACATGTGAGCATAAATTGAATACAACAACGTGAGTATGTGCTTTACACACTTTTAGATCGTGTTTCAACAAATCCTTAAACTGAAATGGTTTAAAGTGCTAAAATATTTAATTTATATAAATACAATGATTTATATTAAATCATAAAATATACGAAACTAACTTACAGCTGTCCGTCCTTCTAATCCTTTTTTTAACTACACTTACTAAGAAAAGAGATTAGTTGAAAATCAGTTTCTATTATAAAGACAAGTAAGAAAGTCAAAATTTTGAGAAATGTTAAAAAGAGTTTGAACCGAGAAATTCCAAGTGGAAATGGCTTCTGATGTTGTGAAAAATCAAGTCTAAATGACAATCTTCTCAGATTAATAAAAAAATATGTGTGGACTACGGTACCCATTCGAATAATATGTTTAGGTTTCTAAATTTTTATTTTTATTATAAGTAAAGACAGCCATCATTTATTACTATTCCATTTTAATTTTATATAATTTTATTTACAAAATAAGACATGTTTAATAAATAATTATTTATATGTGTACATTAAATTATTATTATCTATTATTTAAAGATTTTTTTGATGATGACATTTTTGAAATGTATGTAGGTATTAAGAATTTTTATTATAAACAAAAATTAAATTAAAAGTTTTTCCATCACTATAGATGAATCATTCTGATAGCTCCTTATACAAATATATTTATGAATGTTGTTGCAATAAATTATAATTCTTTAAAGAAATCTGATATTTAGTAAAATTATACTGAAACAAATATTTTAGAGTTCACATTTTGGCGAAATATTATATTAATTACTCGTATAGAAGCAGTTAGAAGCTTTTGGAAACACGAGGATATCATTACAGCCTTATCTAAGGTGATGGTGAATGAGGTGATGGATATGCGGAAAGTACAAGTTGGAGTTTTATCATCGCAGCCTGTACAATTTTACGATCAGGTAAACGAACGAATTTACTTACATTGCACCTGAGTTCGTAGAAGCCCATTTCTGTTTGGTTATATTTTTTTTGTGAATCATCTTTATATTGATCGGTTCTAGGTTAATTTTTCGCGTTACTTTATCCCATACTTCTTCAAAAAATATACAGTCAGAGACTAAAGTTTAAATACACCTCAAAAATTGATTGTTTAAAGAAAAGTAAACGTTTCAGGAAAACCTAAAGTATACAGTTTTATTTACAATAACAAAAAATATAGACTTCATTACAAACATAACGGTAATTCTTAAAAATGCGATAAAATTCACTCGACAAAAGTTGAAATACATCTTGGAATGTTAATAAATTTTTTTAGATAAATTAAAAAGGAAAACATTTCAATACTTTTTTGGACCGCCATGGCTATCAATAACTGCCTGCAAGTGGCGTGGCACAGAAAGTGTTTCAGAAGGCGATATTTCTGACCAGATATTTTTAAGAGCTTCCTTAAGCGACTCTTTGATCGTTATTGAAGTTGCTCCAATCGCTCCCCAAACCATTACATTGCCACCACCGTGTTTTACCGTAGGAACCAAATTTTGGATTTGAAGGGCAGTGTTTGGCTTGCACCAGAACTTTACACGGCCATCGCTTCCAAATAAATTAAATTTGCTCTCGTCTGTAAAAAGAACTCTTTTCCAAAACTCAGCGACTTTGTTTATGTACTTATATGTCCAAACTCCAGTCTAAGTTTTCTGTTTTTGTCACTTATTAGCGGCTTTTTTCGGGGAACTCGGCTTTCATATCCATTTTCTCGCAATGCTCTTTGAACAGTTCTTGGATGAACATGTTTATTATAGTTATTAGCAAGTTTTGGTGCACTTATTCTTGGATTCTTTTTCACTTCTTTTACGGTGTGGTTAACATCACGATTGGTAAGTTTTTTTGGACTATTTGCTACGGAGCCATTTTCCTTATATTTTCTAATTATATTTTGGATACTTTAAAATGGCACATTTATTAATTTTCCTATTTCCCGATAGGATTTTCCTTCGTTGAAACGTTTTATTATTAAATGTTTAATGCTGGACTCAATTTCTTTACCTTTGCCCATAATTTTCGACAAAACTTGTAATGCTGACAATAAAAAGACTACTAATAACAAGTTCTGGCTTGTAAGAACATAATTTCACCGAAACATAAAATATAATTGTACTTTGTTTTTGAGAAATGAAAGAGAGTTCTTTGTTTTGCAAGATGTATTTAAACTTTTGTCTAGTGAATTTTATCGTATTTTTAAGAATTACGGTTATGTTCGCAATGAAGTCTTTATTTTTTGTTATTGTATTTTGTTATTTATAAAACTAAATAAAACTGTATACTTTAAGTTTTCCTTAAATGTTTACTTTTCTTTAAACAATCAATTTTTGAGGTGTATTTAAACTTTAGGCTCTGACTGTATATAACAAATACTAATAAATGCTAGGTTTTTAAACTAATACTCTTTTATAACTTACTTTAGTACACACACTTACATATAATTACTTTCTAAAATATGCTGGTAATAAGATCCAATTTGCACTCAATCACTGCTTAAGATTAAGTGACTTCCGCTGCTCGCTGACACTGTTGATATACACAGCATAATCCAGCAGAGACACTTGAGTACGTCCATTCGTACTCCGGAACAATGTTTTTAACACCAAGTTATCAACTTTGCTTATAAGTTAAAGCCTCTACTTATCAATCACATTCTCATTGCAGTGCACAATATTGAAAATAGCCATCAAAGCCCTTTAAATTCAAACTAATAAATGCAATTTCACAACAAATTCAAAAATTCTTACTGTTTCATAATTATAAACGCACTTTAAGTTAAATGGATTATGTAGCGTGTTCAATTTTGTCATTATCATTGTAATTTATTTATTTTGTTAATTAATACACAGAATTCCATATGCAACACATCTCAGAGAAATCGTTAAATATTAATTGTTTCCCTATTAAGCATTAGTTTTAAGATAATAATATGTTTGGTCGAAAAAGTAAATCAAAGCAAAAATGTTAACAGACTCAATCTGGAATTTAGTGCTTTGTGTAATATTTTGTGATGAAAATAAATTTATTACTGATGGCTCCAATGATTCCAATAACAATTTTAGAGATCTACAGATGGAGTCTAGATTTTGATTAAGCGTCATTTTAATAATTCGTCATTAATTATGTGTAATGTGTTGCTCCAAGACGATAAACTCGTCAAAGCATTCTCTGGAACTAATAAGAATTCGTAGGCATATGTCGAGGTGCTACTTGCAAGTGACACATTTTTTTTTTTTGAAAATTACAAGAACTCAGAACTAAAACAAACGAACAAATCTATACAAATGTGTATTCCCAGGAGGGATTACCTTTAATAATTTTAATGTTAAAGTTTAACCCTTATATTTTTAGGATCAAATAACTACTTTTGGAATTATCCCATATATGTTTAATGTTTTTCTTAAATGCGTTTATAATTAATTTAAATATTTCTTAATACAAAGAGATCCTTGTTAAATAAATCGAATATTTCAATTGAATATACAGACGTATTTCTGTTCAACTTACAATTTTTAATATTTTTATTGGAAATATATTTTCATAAATTTCAATATGAGCCAATAGTGTTTACTAGTTGTGACACGCAGTGTAAAGTACATACATACATATGTATGTATATGTGATATGTACGGACTTCGAATGCCAAACGAGTCTGGTTTTGCTAATCTCGGGATTCGGAATTTTAGAAATGTAAATCCCGGGATTTTCCAGATTTTTGTTTCATATTGAAACAAATTGGTAATAAATATCTCTGAAAACAAACATTTTCTGTCAACATAGCTTTAATTTTTAAATTTATTAAAAGTTTGTATTTTGTAAACAAAATTTTATAAACCATTAATAATTTAAAAACATAATAACCATGGTGTAACATACAAGGTGAGTGCACAGCTGACTGACTTTGTTTACAATTTACTTATGTCAGAAGTAATACTTTTTCAAGTGTTTTTGACAGTAAGACATTATTTTACACAAACAAAATTCCTGTTGTTTCTTTATTGTGTTGTATTTGTTGCCGATTTGCACTCACTTTGTATAATTACTCCACGATAAGAACATTACATTGAAATATTAGATTGACAAAAATCATTTCAAAGACATTTCGCCTTTTATTTCTATAATAATTTAAAAGCAATAGAAAATTATCGTCCTGTCTCAAAAAGGCGTCTTAAAAATATTAAGGTAAAGAGTAGCTTGATTAAATTTTGTTACCAATTATATGTATGAAGCTGATGAAAAAAACACATCGTTCACAATCAACGCTTGTGGGCAAAATTGTTGTTTGTTGATTGCATAAACAATCCTTTCTCATCGTCCTAATTATATGTAGGTAATAACAAACATTAATTTATACATTTTCATTATCAAATTCACTCTTCAATTTTGGGGGTTTTCAAAAAATTTAATAAATCATTTCTTTTTCTTGGTTTCTTTTAAGGAAAAATTTTATCGCTTAATATTCAATCATATTTTGACATCTCTTTGAGCATAAATAAAAGTGCAATCAATATCGGCAGAGATTCATAATATCACTGCGACAAAGGGCAGAATTGACAACTATTTGTTCAGTCTTGTTTCACACTCTTCAGTTTTAGCTGACCAGTTTTTCTTCAATTCTCTTATGAACTTGCCATTTCATGCACACACGTCAATTCAAGTTTCGTACTTTTTAATGCAAATCAACATGTATAACAAAAGGCAATAAGAAAATTGCAAATACAAGGTGGCGCAAAAGTAATCCTCCAATCAGAAAATGCTATAAATTTTGCGAGGCCCCTAATGTCAGTTCTGTTTTGACATTTGTGTAGTAAACACATGCGAAATACACGTTAATAAACAATGTTACGCTACACTGCTCCAGAACGCGGAATATTGCTATTTATTTGACCAATAATCGGTCGGTGACAGCCAAAAAACATCGGAAGTTTACTTTTGCGCCACCTTGTATTATTATCTTTTTCCTTCTCAACCAAAAATACTTGCCTTGACGAGTCAGAATTGAAGCGTGTGAAAGCGGATATAAATAAAACAAATTCTTCATCTGTTGAGCTTTTCAATCAACTAAAGCTTTTAGTAGGAATTTCCAATTCCAAAACCGTAGACACATGAAATAGTGCGTTCGAATTTTGCAATTCAAAATTTATTTTAATTCTTTCAACTTTATTTCGTTTTCCAAACTAAAACAAAAAATTGTTTAGTTTTAGAAAATGATTCATTCCATTAAAAGGGTTACAATAGTCATCATGTTTATCAACATCTCCATTAATAAAAACAATTTGATATATTTTTATTTATTATACATATTATAAAAATACTTTTTTTCTGGTAGAATTTGTTTTTTTTTTGTACATCATCATTATTATTTTACTTTTTAACTATGTATGTAAGTGAAAAAGAATAATGAAGTTTTTGCTCTTGTTGGGGCTCTATAATTAATTTTATAAAGCTTTTTTGTTGTTTGTGTATATGATAAAAATAACTTGGTGAGACGACAGGACTGACTGGAAAGAAGTCGACCTTAATTATTAATTAGCTAATTCAGCAACCACTCCGAAAAACTGTAAAAAGCACATTATTGCATACTTTTATAATGACACATTTTCAATGACCTTGAAAATTTCGAATAACGGAATTAATGGTGAATTTCTAAAAACACACCACGATTTTTTATACTAACCACGATTTTTATTCACCACTTTTTTCAATTCACCACCCCAAGCAAAAAAACTTGGCGGCCAACAAGGGCCGCATAAACTACTAATCCAGACAATAGATAATTAAATTAACAACAAAAATCTTTTTTATATAATAGCAAGTTAGAGTGCAATATTCGGTTGTGTCGAATCTTAAATACACTCCACCTAAACGTAATAAGAAATACAAAAACTACACTGGTTTTAGAACTAGAATATCCTTATTCTGTGCTTCCTATTCAGTCTTAGTGCAAATTTTATTATTATTTTATGAAAGACAATTTTACGACCAACATAATTTATTTTAAATGTTTCGAAATTTTATCTATACTTGATGTAATTACCAATTCTCACCATAATTTACAGACTTTGTCTGATTTTAATAATACTCTTGAGTGTAATTCAACAATTTATAAAAATAAAAGAAGATTTTTCAATATTCACAACAAGTTAAGAAACAGAGTATCAAAAAGGGTAAGATTATAAGGTGACGCATTATTTGAATAAATTTGATCTCAATAACATTATTTACAAGAGATTTATAGGTGGCATAGTAGAAGAGGAACAATTATGGACTGATAGCTTCTAAATCTAGTATCCAGTAATGTGATTTGTTTGAATTTCATCTCAATAACGTTATTTACAAGAGTTGTATGGTTGGTTGGTGTGTTCGGAAGTGGACTTAATTCGGGAGCTATTGCTATTATTGACTGACAGTTACAAAATCCAGTAACATAATTGCCGTATAACCGATATTAGTATGATTTCTGGATTAAAATTTCCGATCCATATAAAAGTTGGTTCGATATCGGAAATGTTTTTCAGAAATGGTCCTTATATGGAAGCTATGACAAATCATGGGCCGAACTTCTTCAGTATTGAAACAGTGAATTTTATACGTATGAGGATATCTTTCGTCGCATTTCAACGCAATAGCTTTATATTTAAGATACATATTACTAAATATTAAAGTGAATTTCGGAAGTGTGCTTATATGGGAGATATAGTCAAATATGGACCGATATTCACAAAATTTTGTGGGATGATTTTTGTTTGATATTTGATTGATAAATGTAAAGTTTTGAGTCGGTACCGATATTAATAAGACTAATGGAAAGATTAATGACTTTTTCGGATGTGGTCCTTATATTATGACCAATTATGGACCGACCATCATAAAATTTAGTACAACAATTTATATATTTATAAGAATTATTCGTGTCGAATTTTAACCTGGTAACTATATTCGAACCAGATTTTTACGTATTTAAGTGAATTTTAGATGTGGACTTTATATAGGGTCTATGGTCAAACATGGACCGAACAAAACAAAATTTCGTTTTTGGCGAATTTTGTATTAATATTCCAATTTTACAGACATTTATTTATCATTAAGCCATTTTTTGGAAAGATATTTGTATGGGGGCTATGAGAAATCATGAACCGTTTTTTACTATTTTCCTCATACTTACTTCTTTATATAAATTTAATGGCAATATCTGCAATATGTTTCAAAAATTGGAAGAAAAATTTTTGAAAATATCAAATTTTCATGGAGGTTGTCTCACATTTTGATCCATAACTCTGGTTCTACTATACTGATTTTGCTGATTTTCAATACGATATTGCTTAGGAGAATTATAAACTGGTTTTTATAAACTATGTGGATTTTGGTTGTGTCGTTTGGAAGTGAGAGTGTTTTACAGAGACATGAAGACAGACGGGCATAGCTCAATCGACTTAGAATTTCATAAGGAGCAAGAATATATATACTTTGTTGGGTCTCAGATGAACATTTCTCTGTGTTACACACGGAGTGACAAACTTACCCTCATTTACCACTGATGGTGGTGGAGGGTATAAAAACATTGTTATTTTCCAAACAGTTTACAATTTTTGTTTTCTTTAATTCGATAATATTTAATCTTAAATAATACATATAAGTAAAATCGTATAAATATTTGAAGTTAAACTTAAATTTGAATAACAATTACTATTTACAACAAGAGATACCATATACACAAATTACACAAACTTAAGGCTGAATTTAAACATAGAACCAATCTCTGGGAACATTTTTCAACAGCTGATTGGCCAGTTTGCCGAACTCCGCGGCCAATTTCTTTTGCAATTGCGACTCCATGGCATCCAAAACAATGCGGCCGTTATCACGCAAGAACAAGTTGGTGGCTTCAACTAGAGGGGAAAAGAAATCAATTATAAAATATTTATTATATATTAAGTAAAAAATAAATAAGATAGATAGATAGATGACGTACGTAAAATACGATTGTTATTGAAGGCATTTGCAATCTTCATGTTGACTTTGTCCACATTAATGTCAATGCTGAGAGAGTCAACATGCAAATAGGTGGCACCATTCTTTTCATTGGTCGACACTTTACCAGTCAAGTCGGCTACACAACCATCTGTAAACAATAAAACAATTATGTAATAAAATAGTTTTATTAATTTTTAAGTTCTCTCTTTATGGACTTACCAAAATCAGCATAGAAATCACCACCACCTGAGGCGGGTATAATCAACAAAACACCCGAACTGGTGTATTTGGCTTCAATTTTCAACTTTGGCATTAGAATTTTAGCCTCGAAGGGTTCACCATTCTCACTGAGTTTCATAGACTTAACCTGGAAATTACTGGCACCAAAGACTTCCATATTCTTTAATGTAATTTTATAACCTTGAGGTCCATCGGTCAGCTGAAGCGCCAATGTATTCATTTTGAAAGGTTCTACCGAAGGTAACTGCAAATAATTAAAATACAAAAAATTATTTTAACTACATACGAGTACATAATAAAGTGTTTCTTTTTGCTGCATTTTGTTAAATCATTTTTGTTAATTTGTGTTAATAACCATGTTGCGAAATTGTTTTGTGCACTCGAGTAGTGCACGAAAAATAACATAAAATTCATTTTTGTTCATATAATTAATATATTGTTGTTTGAAAGAGTCATCAGACTTACTTACTTCAATTTAATTTTACATGTTTTTTAATAGCTATTGGTTGTTAAACGCTTAAATTGTCTATGACAAACAAATTTTCGTTCATAAAAGTTTATTGAACCTCAATAATGTTGTAAAAAATAAGTTTTAGCTTAACTGCCTTGTAATTTATGATTAAGAAGTTTTTATTTTATTATTTTGTAAATTATATAAACGAATATACAAACTTTTAATAAAAACGTTTTATAATCTGTATTACATATATGTATGTTAGGGCGGGTCGATTTAATAATCATTTAAAAAATGTTTAAATGGGGAACCCCTCAGGAGAGTTCCAGGGGGTGTGCCACTGGCATGGGTGGATCGGCCCTCCAAAGTTAGTGGGGGTCGGTCATACATTTGGACTCGATTGGGGCACTCTAAATGGGTCAAAGTGGGATTTTTCAAAACAGTTGGGGGGTAGTAGAATTCGTTTTAGAGGTATGGTTCCTTCGGCAAAGTTTCTTATTTTGATCCCTAGAATACGATTTTCACTGAGCCATGGGCGATTTTTTTGCCTCCCCACAAATCGACCCGGCCTAATGTGTGTACATATGTAGCTACTAATCAGTGGTAAATATTTCCAAATATGATAGTGGAATTGTTCAGCAAATCATCTCATCTTGGAAATAAATTGTTATTTAATCATCGATTTATACATACATACATATATATTTCAGTACATACAAAATGTTTTACAACTAAATAGTTGTCTCCTAATGTTAAACTTGAGAATAATCAATCATTCTCTTTTTAAAATGCGAGAAAATGAGACGCCATTTCTAGTTAATTTTAAAAATTTATCAATTTTAAACATAGAACGAATGAAGTCAAAGATCGGTAATATTTCTTCTTGACTTTTTTAACAAACTGGAGAACCTTGCATGCCACTCTATAACCTATAGTCTAGTCGTCCATTTACTTTGCCTATAGTCGTCCATCCTGTATTATACTAAAAACTTAATGTCTCAAGAAAATGCACTTTAACCTTTTCGATACTATGCTAAAATTACAGAGTAGAATAAAAAAGTTTTTTTGAAATGGAATGACAAATTTCGAACTCATACATATAACGATGAGAAGGGTTTTTAACTTTTGAATTTTTCTATTTAGTATTTCTCAAAATTCAAAATTTTAAGTCCGCATATTTTCGCTGAAATATTTTTATCAATTAAAATTATAGCGTTCGCTATCGTGCCATGACAATATTGAATGGAATTGACATCAGTGATACAGGCTGACTTCCTAAACGTATATTTACAATGTATCAATACAGTATTAATACCAAGTTGATACATTGTGTAGGTACTTTTTAAATACGTTGCATACTAATACTTTGCAACCCTATAAACGTTTAGGAACATTTATGTATATACATTGTATTACTATTCAAAATAAAGTAAACAATGGCGGAAGAAGAGAATATTTTATTGCAATATTTTTCTGTTCTGTGCGGACATGGAAACTCCAGCTTCCAAGCTCTTGCAAACATAATCAAAAGAAAAAGCCCGAAATTGCTTTTCCATTTCCAATCTGGAATCTATTAAAATTTTTTTGTAATTATGTGTCAATTTGTTGCTGTAAATAGGTAAATAAGTGAATATACAATAGAAATATAATAAATTATAAGAAAATTCGCTTACTTATCTTCTTGCGTCGCCATTGTATTGCGTGTTGTATTTATTTTGCATCTAAAATTTTTAAAACATCTTCTTTTAAACATCTTTTTAATTTTGCTTTGAAAAGTAAAATTCATTACATTTGCAATTCTTAATTTTGTGTTTGCTGGGCAATATTCTCTTATCTAATACAGACGCATTTTATTTATTGAGAGTTTTGGTTACGTCTGATCTAAATTTTTTTGGATGCCTTTCTTGCTTTTTCATGCGTATTAAATACAATAGTGTTGCAAATAGGAACCAATACATTGTCATAATTTTTACGTTTGCATTTACGAACACAATGCAACTTTAGGAAGTCAGCCAAATATACATACAAAATAATAAAATTGTGGAAAGTGTAAATAAAGTATTAAATAAAAACTGTTTATATACTCGTATCTTATACATATGTAGTACATATTATATGTACATATGATTCCAAAGGAAATTCATGTACATATGCCTGCAGTTAGTTTTTAATGAAAATACTTTTCTTTTATTAAAACATTGCTTAGATTTTTATACCTACACCACCATAGTGCGGCGGGTATATTGGGTTTGTGCTGATGTTTGTTACACCAATAAATATAAGTCTAACACCCTCCTTAAATTATACCGATCACCTCTTGAGTCTGGCTGTACATGTAAAGCTTGTGCGCAGAGTACAGGTCACAATTTTGAATATATTTCGATAAAGTTTGGACCGTTGGGATGGTAATTGGTTGAAATCGATCCATTATTTCACCTATGTCCTCCCGAAATAGGGGTTTATCGCTCAGAAATGTTTTATTTACGTATGTATCCCCAAATATGTTGCACATGAAGCCTAATCACATTAACAAATTTTGTGCAGATCGGTTCATTATTTATTTGACTATAGCTCCCACATCCGAAAATCACTTTAAAGAACATAACAATTAAGTTAAAAATGTTAGTACATATTCAAATAATATTTAACAAAAATAAGTTTCATATGTACACAAATCATTCGGCCTAAGTTTATGATGATCGGTCCATAATTAGTCATTGTTGGGAGAGGAAACCGCCTCGCTAGTGACTTCCACGGGGATTTTAAATAAAGAACACGGTTGATTTTAATTCAAATATAATTTATTTCAATCAATGTTTCCTATATTAAAATTCCTATAAAAATAACTCAATTAGGAATTCGCTTAAGATTTATACAGAAATTAGACTTACTTTTTGGTATGGAAACCACTAGAGCTAACTTAATAAAATTCAAATTTTCAATTACTGCAGCTTATGTTTTCCGGAGTAGAAAATGGTCACCGCGCCAAGCCAAGCTAATAATGATTAAATTCATAAATGGCGCATTGTAATGGACGCTGGTGGCGTCTACTCCGAAAATATAATTTGACATTTAAAATTAATAAAATATTAAACACATCTTAAAAAGAAACTAGCAAACCAAATTATTTTCTAGCGATTTTACAGGTGGCGGCAACATTCTCCCCCGCAGTATGGCACGAGGGGTCCTCGTCGGCGTACTCTTCTTGGGAAGCCACGTCTAAAATCGCAAGCTTTGTTACAGGCCTTTCTAAAATTCCGCTCTTGGTAAGCACTTTTGCACTCCTTACCTGTCCATCTTTTGCCAATCTCGTTTCAAGCACCTTGCCTCGCGGCCAGACATTGCGAGGAAAGGAAGGGTCAACAATAACAACTAAGTCTCCCTGACATAAATTTTTTCGTTTTTCAAACCATTTTGACCTACATGTTAATGAAGGCAGATATTCGTTAAGCCACTTTCTCCAAAAGATGTTAGCGTATTGCTGCGACATTAGCCAATTCTGTTTTAACACCAAACCACTATCGGCATATGAAGACATCGGTTTTAATCCACTGGAACTTCCAATTAAAAAATGGTTAGGGGTTACCGCCTCCGCGATTTCATCGTCAACAGGAACGTAGGCAAGCGGTCTGGAGTTTATGATATTTTCTACTTCTAGTAACATACTTAAAAGAAGTTCATCACCTGGAGATTTCGAAGGCATTATTTTGTATAGGACTGTCTTTACCGAACGGACTAACCGCTCCCAAGCACCTCCCATATGAGGGGAAGATGGCGGATTAAAATTCCATTTTGTTGTATTACTGGTAAATGTTTTAGTGAATTGATCTTTATCGATATCGGTTAAAGCTTCACGCAGCTCTCTTTCTGCTCCGATAAAATTCGTATCATTGTCACTGAAAAATTCAAGGGGAATTCCTCTTCTAGCCATGAAATTACGTATAGCTAATATACACGAACTGGTAGTGAGTGAATGTGCAATTTCTATATGCACAGCTCTTATTGTTAAGCATGTAAATAATACACCATAACGTTTCTCCCTATGGCGATTAACTGTCACCATAATCGGGCCAAAAAAGTCAACACCTGTATAGCTAAATGGAGCTGTATATGAAGCGACACGAGCCCTAGGCAATTTAGCCATTTGAGGAGCTTGAGGGACTGCTTTGTATATTTTACACCATTGACATTTTCTAGTCGAGGTCTTGTATACAACTCTAAGTTTAGCAATAGAATATTGCTGTCGAATTTCGTTGATAACAGTTTCATGATTCATATGATGATACTTATGATGATAATGTAGAATAATTAGATGAGTTATGTAGCTTGATTTTGGTAAAATAATTGGACGCTTTTGTTTTATGGGAATATTTGCATTGTCGATTCTTCCATCTATTCTTAAAATGCCATTTTCGTCCAAGATGGGGGATTTAGTATAAATTTCACTAGATTTTGGGATTAATTTTTGTAATTTCAGGAGAGATATTTCTGTAGAATATTTTTCATTTTGAACCTGTCGAAACAAGTAACTTTCAGCCTTGATCAGTTCTTCTTGGATTAGTTCACCAACAGTACGGAATTTTGATCGACAATTTGATATAAATCGCAAAACATAGGCTGTGGCCCGCAAGAGACGTAGCCATTTCGAAAAACGAGTTTCCTTTATTACAGGTTCTGAAGCAGAAATTTTATAAATATGATGAACCATCTCTTCTGTGGTTTCTTCTTTTATTTCATGAGCATGCCAGTCACTTTCCTTTTGAAACAGAAACTCTGGACCGACAAACCATCTACTTGAATTACAAATTCGAGGTATTCGGGCCCACTTAGTAGCTTCGTCGGCCACATTTTGTTTTGTTGAAATCCATCGCCAATCGTTTATTAAAGTTAATTCTAAAATTTCAGAAACACGAAATGCTACAAATTGATTATATTTTCGATGGTCGGAATTGATCCAGCTTATAACAGTCTTTGAGTCCGACCAGAAGAATTTTTTGGAAATTTTAATATTATGATTTTCACAAATATATTTCGCGAAACGAGCGCCTATGAGCGCTGCCATGAGTTCGAGTCGGGGAACTGATGTTATTTTAATTGGCGCTACTCTGGTTTTAGAACCGATTAAAGAACATATTACTGTTTCATCTTTTAGCAAACGGAAATAACATACTGTAGCATAGCCGTTTCTAGATGCATCCACAAATGTATGAAGTTGGACCTCCACCCCATCATATGTGGCTATTGTTTTCAAATAACAACGAGGAATTTTTATATTTTGAATATCTGGTAGAATTTTTATCCACTGAGTCCATTTACTCATTAACTCTTGCGAAATCTCCTCATCCCAATCCACTTTAGAGCGCCAAACTTCTTGTAGTAAAATTTTTACAAACATTATAATGTTGCCTATAAGACCTAGGGGGTCATATATTGACATTACTAATCGGAGCATCTCACGTTTAGTTGGTATCTTTTTTCCAGAAAATATATTGCTTTCTTTAAGCCAAGAGGAAATTTTAAAGGTTATAACATCCTCCTGATGTTCCCAGAAGACGCCAAGCACTTTCTCGACCTGATTCTCATCATTAAGATTTAAACATTTTTTATCAATTAAATAGCCATCAGATATAGAATTTAAAACATCTTTGCTGTTTGAAATCCAATTTCGTATATTAAAACCACCCTCTTTATGAATATATTTCACATCTTTTATCAAATTTATGGCCTCTTGGGGAGTGTCCACCGAATCTAGAAAATCATCCACATAATGATTTTCTTTTATCGCCCTTACAGCTATAGGAAATTGTTCTTTAAATTTGTCTGCATTTAAATTTTTAATATATTGTGAAATGCTAGGGGCACATGTAGCTCCGAAAATCATTACGTCCATAACGTATACTACAGGTTCTTTACGTTGGTCACAATCACGCCACAAAAAACGTTGAACATCTCTGTCTTCTGGCCGTATATAAATTTGATGAAACATTTCCTCAATGTCTCCACACACAGCGACAGCTTTTTGGCGAAATGAAAATAAAATTGCAGGCAACGATGCTAATAGATCTGGACCTTTCAATAAAAATGAATTTAAAGAGACACCATTTGCTTTTGCTGCTGCGTCCCATACGACCCGCGATTTACCAGGCTTATTTTTGTTGAAAACAGCAAAAATTGGGAGGTACCACACTTTACCACAATCAGTGACATCATTTTTTTTTAATTTGCGGATATAACCCTTAGAGGAATATTTATCAATAGTAGATTTAAAAACGTTAAAAAGATCTATATTTTGCCTTAATTTACGCTCCAGGCATAACAATCGTTTTAACGCCATATCATAACTATTTGGTAGATTTAGTAAATCAAACTTCCAAAGTAAAGGTGTTTGATAATGACCGTCATTTTTTTGTAGTGTATATTGTTTTAAAAGACTAAACGCCCTCTCATCATCTTTTCCAACAAGTAAATCTTTACAACAAACCCCTACACTATCAAGCGCATAAAAACTCTTCACGAGCTCTTCTAGGCTTTGATTACCCTTAGTACAATCGCATATGTGAAAATTAAAATGCTTACTTGATTTAATGTTTGCTACTACAGCGCCGTAAATCAGCCATCCAATTCTAGTGCATACTGCAACTGGCTCATGAGGAGCACCTTGTCGAACTTTTGTTGAAATTCCCAGATCATAATGATTAAGGCCAATTAAAATTTTTGGTACAGCATCAACATAACTTGTAACTGGTAAATTTTTTAAGTGCGGGAACTGTTGTGACAGCTTTTTATAATCCATAGATTGTGTTGGTAAGCTTAATGACGTCACTGTGCTTACATTAATGGCAATTTGTTTTTTATTTTCACCTGAAATATTTATTGTTAATTCTTGTGAACTTTTTTCACATCTTTCCATACCTCCAGTCCAAGTTAGGCATAAGGGTTTTGCTCTTCCGGAGGCTTCCAATTCTTTCATCAAAGATTTATCCATTAAACTTATGGAAGATCCCTCATCTATGAAGGCAAATGTGTTTATTATTTTATTTTTTCCATGTACTTTTACTGGTACGATTTTAAATAATACTTGTTTTGATGCACCACTATGTGTGTTTACAACTTCTCTATTATCTAAAATATCTGCACTGTTTACGTCGTTTTTGACTGCATTACTATTGTTATTGTTGTTTTCAGTTTGTGAATAACGATGCAAGGAAGAATGATGAAAGTATTCACACCCTTCTACACCGCATTTTACCTTTTTCTTACATTCTCCGCTATGTTTATACAAACAAATTTTGCAAAGTTTATGTGCTCTTATAACATTCCATTTCTCTGCACGATTAAGAGAGATGAATTTTTTGCAATTTGATATTGATTTACATATGTTGCTGTCACATACAAAACATTTGCGATCATCATTATGAGCATTAACAAAAGCTTTTTTATTGTTGTTGTTATTGCCACTTACCATAGTTTTTTCGCTCTTAATGTTTGAAGAATTTTCAACTGTTATACAGCTAGCAGAAATTCCAATGTTAAAGATCCAATTGGAGAATTCATAAATATTGGGATTTTTATTTTGATTCATCAGCTGTAATTTTTGTGTAGCCCATTGTAATTGATATGATGGTGGCAATTTTTGCAACAATTCTTGTAGAAGTGAAGAATTGTTAATTTCATCTAACAAATTAGTAGCTTCAATTGTGGCAATTAAACTTTTTACATTAATTGCAAAGGTGGTAAATGAAGGTAAGTAATTTTCATTAATATGTGGTGTATTTTTAATGCGATTTTTAATTGAATTTATTATCTTTTCAGGTTGGCCATACATCATTCTTAAAATAGACATAACCCAAGCCACGTTCGATGGATGAATCAAGATATGTTGAACGTTCTGTAGTGCATCTCCCTTTAGAGACTTTTGCAGGCGAATAAGGTTTTCGGCATCAGTAAATCCACAAATTTTGGTGGACCATTCAAAGGTAGACGAAAACAGGGGCCACTCCTCTGGCTGGCCGGAAAAGTCTGGCAATTCCTTTGGTAATGAAGTACGGGCTTGTAGATGCTGCTGATTTAACCGTGGAGCGTTAGTAAAATTTGCAAATACAGGTGGTGTAGCAAACGCCGGATTATGTGTTGAAGTTAAGTGTGCATTATTCTGTTGAGGAACACCATAATGTTGTTGGGTCGTGTTGATGCTGGGAGCGGTAAAATTTTGATCAACTTTGAATTGATGGAGGTTTGTACTGCTTTGTGGATAAAAGGATGTAGCATTTGCTGGGGTTGGCTGGTTTGCTGTGTGTTGAGGCCGCTGATTTTGCAATAAGCCACTAGTGGTGGCACTGCCTCTGGTATGACATGGCACACCAAGTGCAGTAGATGCCATTGCTCCAGAAGCTGTAATAGTTGGCCTATTATTAAAATACCTTGGATTGTTTATTTTCTCATTCATTCCACTAGAATAATTTAACTTGTATGAATTCAAATAAGAATTACAATTTTGGTCAGGCGGCAGATTTGCCTCTTTTTTAGTTGTTTCATTTAAATTTTCCTTTTCAGGTGGAGCCTTAAAAGTAATATCATCAGGCTTTGGAGAATCTTGAGGATTCGGGAGTTCTTTTAACCATTCGTGGACCGAAAGCGACCGACAGGATGAATCATCACTCTGGCGTTCTTCTTCTTGCTGTTGTAACAATTTATATTTTTTTGATACAAATTCTAATGCCACCGCCTTTTCCTCTTCAAGACGTTGTAGCTCAATTTGCAAGAGGCGTTCCTGGGATTTATTGGAGCGATTTGATGCACGAGTTGCGGTGCTTCTTACTGATTCAGGGGGCTTACTACTAACCGGCAATGAAATGCAAGTTTGGCATTTGTAGGTCAATTCTGAGTTATGGCTTGAACTAACATTTGTACATGATTTGTAAAAACTTTTTTGGCACGTTGTGCAAGTTATCATATTTTTATCAGGAAGATTAGGACTAAGTTCACAATTTTGTTGACCCTGTAACTCCATTTGTACTTACTGTGAGATTGGCAGGTAAGGACGCTGTTAGGTGTTCCAATATTCAACCTCGGATTAAACGATAATAATTAGGAAACGTTGAAAACAAAAAGAATTTTAAGATGTTGGGAGAGGAAACCGCCTCGCTAGTGACTTCCACGGGGATTTTAAATAAAGAACACGGTTGATTTCAATTCAAATATAATTTATTTCAATCAATGTTTCCTATATTAAAATTCCTATAAAAATAACTCAATTAGGAATTCGCTTAAGATTTATACAGAAATTAGACTTACTTTTTGGTATGGAAACCACTAGAGCTAACTTAATAAAATTCAAATTTTCAATTACTGCAGCTTATGTTTTCCGGAGTAGAAAATGGTCACCGCGCCAAGCCAAGCTAATAATGATTAAATTCATAAATGGCGCATTGTAATGGACGCTGGTGGCGTCTACTCCGAAAATATAATTTGACATTTAAAATTAATAAAATATTAAACACATCTTAAAAAGAAACTAGCAAACCAAATTATTTTCTAGCGATTTTACAGGTGGCGGCAACAGTCATAGTTCCCATATAAGGCCCACTTCCAAAAACCACTTTAACGACCATAAATCTTTTAACAATGTTGGTATTCAAATAGAATTCAACACAAATAAGTTGAATATGTATACATATACAGAAATCATGACACTCAGTTTTATAACGGTCGGTTCATAATTAGTCAAAGTTTCTATATAAGAACCCCGTCGAAAATCACTTTAACATGTATAAATCTTTTAAACTGTTTTTGCATATGCGTATACTAGGTGTATTAAATGGTCGGTCTTGACCGATATACTTTCTTACTTGTTTTTATTTAATCAGATAAGGTGATCATGCCGGCGTTTTAGAGGAATTTTCACGAAAACAAATCCATTTTGATTGTATCACTACCGATATTTAATTGATATGTCTAGGGATAAATAATTCATACATAATTTATCTCTTCAAAGTATTGTTCACCTATCAGCCTTCAATATGGCATCGTAGAAACTTAGATATTAGGAAATTATATAATGTGCATTTCTCTTCATTGTTTCTCTTTTTAAGAGTTTGCTTTACTTTGATTTTATTTCCTTTCTGTTTGCAATGAATGATTGTGGCATCAGTGAATGTAACATATGAATAAGTTAGCTTTTGTTTTTTTTTTTTTGCCACTAACTCACTGACTGAATAACTCAATTTACAAAACTGCATTTTAGTTTTTTTTATGATTGTGGGGAAAACAAGTTGAAATAATAGACTGTTTGAGTTTGTTTTAGTTTTTTTTCCTCTAAAATTTTCTTTGCAACATGTTTTGTAATCGATTACATGTGAATTTCCAGATAATGCGATACAGATAAAGTCTCTCTTACACATGAAATTTAAAAAATTTATATAAATAAAATGTTTAAAGAAAGCTTTGAAATAAGAGAAGTTCATGAGTGACTTACAGTATGATTGAAATTATTTCAAAATTAGGTGGGGATTAATCACGATATTTGCAATATTTTGTTATTTTTATACCCTACACCACCATAGTGGGCAGGGTATATTGGATTTGTGCTGATGTTTGTAACGCCCAGAAATATTGGTCCCACACCCACCTTAAAGTATCAATCGACTCAGAATCACTTTCTGAGTCGATTTAACGATGTCCGTCCGTCCGTCCCTCTGTCTGGCTGTATATGTAAAGCTTATGCGCAGAGTACAGGTCGCAATTTTGAAGATATTTCGTTAAAATTTGGTACATAATACTTTTTCGGCCCAAGGACGGATGGGATTGAAACTGTTGGAAATCGGTCCATTATTTCACCTGGACCCCATACAAATGTCCTCCCGAAATTGGGGTTTACCGATCATAAATCTTTGAATTATGCAAGTATGCAAACAAATTTCACCACAAATGAGTAATATGTCAAAATCGGCCCATAATTAGTCGTAGCCTCCATATAAGGCCCACTTCCGAAAATCACTTTAAAGATAATAGCTCTCTCAAAAATGTTGGTATCCAAATAATATTGAACACAAATAAGTTTCATATATATATAAATGATGACACCTAATTTTATAATGGTCGGTCCATAATTAGTCGAAGCTGCCATATAAGACCCTCTCCGTAATTCAATTTAAGCTCCACAAATCTTTTAAAAGTACTTATTTATATCGAGATAAAGTTTAACACATATAATATTTATTTCACAGAAATCGTGACACTAAATTTTTGGATGATCGGTCCATAATAGGCAATATCTCCCATATAGCGCTCTTTTATACATATACTGGGTGTAGGGCATTATATGGTCGCGCTTGACCGACTATACTTTCTTACTTGTTTTAAATTGAACTTTAATTTTGCTAATTAAATTTCTAAGAACTATCTGACACATAAATTTTGTCTTAATTCGTTAATATTGAATAATTAATAAAAAGTGTGAAATAAAATCATTAAATTTCTGACCTTGAAAAATGAGAAAAAAGCAAAAATAAATAAAAACAGAAACAAATTTTCATTAATATACATAATTGCACGAATGTGTTTCAATAATTAAACAAACAGCAGTTAAACATCAAAAAATGTCAGTAAAGATTGAAAATTCATCTGTAGCGAATTTTGTGAACACTACAGAAGTTACTGTAATAAAAATAATAGTTATTATGACAATATTACGGATGATTAGTAAAATTGATGTTTGCAGAACCTCGCCGTGTCGACTGTAACAAATATAAAAAAAAATCTGATCATAATATAAATTTCTAATCATTAGGGTAACACAATTATTCGATTTTTCTATGGTGCGAATAAAATGAATAATTCAAATAGGACTTTTAACTTGTTCGAATAACTCGATCACATGTTTAAAATTAAGCGAATTATTCGAATAATTCAAAAAACTATGAATAAAGTAAAAAACAGTATCGCCACTTTAAGCCACTTTTAGTAAATGACATATGTATTTAAATTTTAATAAATATGTATGTTCCTTGTCCATTTCAACGTTATCATCATCAATGTCATCTTAAATATCAGTTTATTCAGCATCTCATTCAGCTACACCTTAAGTTAGGTTGTAATAATGACTGGTCCAATAAAAAACAGTGTATATTTACACCAAAACGGTCTGTAAAATTCTATTTATATTATTTATTATATGGGTGCCCCGATAGACTAGGTCGGACTATCAGTCACAGGGTTTTGCGGGTTCGATTCCTATCAAAGACTCTGGGTGTTTTTTGCAGATAAACCAAAAAGCTTCGCAGTTTGTGTTTGTTAATTATATCAAAAAAAAAATTAAATCGATCGTAAGATAACTTGGCAATTTAAGGGATTAAAACAAAAAACAAATTAGAGTGCTATATTCGGCTGTGTCGAATATTTAATACCCTTCACCTAAACGTAATAAGAAATAGAAAAACTACACTGGCTATAGGACTAGAATTTCCTTATTCTGTGTTTTCTATTCAGTCTTAGTGCAAATTTTATTAGCTTTTTATATATTATTTGAAAGACAATTTTACAAACAACATAATTTTTTTCAAATATTTAGAAATTTTATCTATTATGATTTATAATTGATGAATTACCAATTCTCACAATAATTTACAGAGTTTGTCTGATTTTCATAATAATCTTGACTGTAATTTAGCAATTTATAAAGTTAAAAGAACATTCTTCCAATTCACAACAAATTAAGATACAGCGTATAAAAAACGATAAGATATAAGGTGAGGCTTTTTTGTTTGAATTTGATCTCAATAATATTATTTACAAGAGATTCTCCCATAGTAGAAGTGGAACAATTATGGACTGATAACTTCTAACTGCCGTATTTATAAAAAATAAAGTAGACTTGAAGCATGCTTTTAGAGAAAATTTTCATACAAAGTTTTCTTAAAGTACATTTGAAGTCTACTTTAATTTTTTATAAATACGGCAGTAAATCTAGTATCCTGTAATGTGATTTGGTTGAATTGCATCTCAATAACGTTATTTACAAGAGTTTTATGGTTGGTTGGTGTGCTCGGAAGTGGACTTAATTCGGGAGCTATTGCTATTATTGACTGACAGCTAAAAAAAACAGTAACATAATTGCGGTACATTTAAGATATATATTAGTATTAACGTGAATTTCGAAAGTGGACTTATATAGGGGATAAAGTCAAATATGGACCGATGTTCTCAAAATCCAACAGGTTGATTTTGGCATATATGAAAATGATCTGTGTAAATTTTTGGATCGGTACCGTTATTTATAAGAGATTTATGAGTATAAAAAAATATAAAAGCCCGACCCATATACATATATAAAACAGTTTTTCAGAAATGGGCGCTATGTTGGAGATATTATTTATTATGGACCAATCATCCAACAATTTAGTGTCACGATTTCTGTAAATATAAATATTTTGTGTATTAAACTTTATCTCGATATAAATACTTTTAAAAGATTTATAGATTTAAAGTGAATTACGAAGTGGGCCTTATATGGGAGCTACGATTAATTATGGACCGACCTTGTAGATGTGATTTGGCTTCATTTACCACTCAGTTGTTTGGATACCTGCATAATTCAAACATTTATGAGGGGTAGGCTTGCCAGACGTACTGCATTTAGAAGTACGCGTACTTTTTTTTTACTAATTGTACTTCTGTCTGCATAAGACCTAAACAAGTACGCAAATGTAGTTTTTTCAGCTTCTGTACTTCTTTTTGTACTTTTTTTATTTTTTTTAAGGAACAATTTCTTATTTGATAGCAAATCTAATACACCTGACTAAAGATAGATTTACACGATTGAAATTTTCTTCAAATTGCTCTTCAATATGCTTCAAACTCGTGTAAACAGCAAAAATTCTTCAAAATTTATTTATTTGATAGTTATTAATAGTTATTCAATAAATAAATTTTGAAGAAATTTTGCTGTTTACACGAGTTTGAAGCATTTTGAAGAGCAATTTTGAAGAAAACTTCAATCGTGTCAATCTAGCATTATTTTAAGTTATTTTTTATTACACAAAAATATATATGATCTCTTATTTGGTTTTGTTTTTATTATTTGTTAAATTTCTTCATTGAATTGTTATTGTTAATACTGAATTTCCTAGTTCTTGGTTACATCAATTATTTCTTGTATATACTGAATTTTATGATTTTTTTTAATAAAAAGTGTACTTTTTGTTCTTATTTGTACTGCTGTTTTTACTTCGATTTGATATCTGTACTTTTTTTTGTCGATTTTTTATCTGGCAACCCTATATGGGGGCAAGGTGAAATAATGGACCAATTTCCACCAGTTTTAAAACCGTCCGTCCTTGGACGAATACATATATAGATTTCGCCAAAATGTGGACTTTAAAATATCTGTTGCGAAATACTCGTATATTTGAAACTCGTTCAGTTTTTTTTATACCCACTGGTGGGTATATTAAATATGTCATTCCGTTTGTTTCACATCGAAATATTGGTCGTAGAACTAAAAAGTCTATATATACTCTGGGTCCTTATAAGATTCTACGCCATGTCCGTCCGTCTGCTGAAGCACGATTTTTTATCAAACATTCTTTTATACACCGAAATTTACGATATTAAAATGGGCAAAATCGGTTCCGTACGATCCGAGTTATATTTCAAAGTTTCAGACTACCTCGATATTTTTTCAGATATTTTTGCAATTTTTTTTAATATAATGCAAATAATATCATGACATTTTACACACATTATACGATTTCTCATAGGCCCAATATAAATGTCTTCCTGGAATATGGCTTTATGGTACATAAATGTCTATTGAAAAGCCGTATCCATACAAAATTATGCAATAATAAGTTTCGTGCAAAGTGAAATCTCAAAACGATGCTTTGTTTGCATACAAAGAACACTTCTGAAAATCTCTTAAATGCACATACGAGTAAAGGCCCAACTATAATATGCATATGCTAGCTTAAGCAAACGTGCGAACACATATAAATTGTATGTGGCAAACTATAATGTACTTAATGAAACTTTTCGTTAAGTTTTTCAACTGTCATTTGCTTAAGCAAAAAGCGAAACTGATCGCACATTCTGTACGGAATCAGCTGGTTGTTGTTGTTTGTTTGTGTTTTGAAGAAAATAGAGAAAGAAGAAAATACCTATATTTATTTTAAATTTAATAGAAAATGCGGAAAAAATAAGTGCCTTTACAATAAAAGGGACCCTTTTTATTTTAACAAAAATGTCTTTCTGTCGCAGTTTATTTCTCTGGCAGAACAAGAGCGTCTTCTTCTTTTACAGTGTAGTTCACTTATTTATTTTAATGTGCACAGGCCTTCAAGCGCTAACTTTAATATTTTTATATTATTTAAATTTTTAAGTTTTTTCTCCATGTTTGCAAACACAATACGAAAATTAACAAAATATATGTAAACGTTTATTATTATTTACAATGTAGTGCTGCCACAGCTGTACATTATAGTACTTTTGCCGATAAATTTAAAAAAAAAGGAAAAATTATGCGTACCCGAAGAAGTTTTCTTTTAATTATAAAATAATATAATAATATTTATAAAATATAGTCATTTAATGGGTTTTTGTTAAAATAAAAACATTTTTTTTTAAACATAAATGAGCAACTGTGGACAAAAAGTTTCAAAGTCATTGTAGCCACCTAAAAGTTAACTCTGAACTGGTTATGCATTTGACAGCCTTTTCGTTAACTTTTGCAATTTGCTTAATCTTGCTTATGCATATTATAGTTGGGCCTTAACTCTTGTATAAAAATAACTATTAAGTTGAAACTTAACGAAAATAATTCCAATCGTTGTACCAAATTTCATGATGATCGGTCCATATTTGACCGTAGTCCCCATATTAAGTCTACTTCCGAAAATCACTTAAATGCGCATAAATCTCTTATAAAAATTACTATCAAGTTGAAATTTAATAAAAATAATTAAATGCTCATAAATGCCATACATCACATATAAATACATACATATAAATCGTCGTAAAAAATTTCATGATGATCGCGCCATAATAGGTCATAGCTCTCTTATGAAGACTACTCATTAACCTACAAAAACATCCATATCGAACCGACATTTTACGCAGAATAGTTAAAAGTATGTACAAATTAATTGGCCATATCTCCCATACAAGCTCTTCTTTCGAGAATACCCACAGACAACTTTAACCAAGTGACAATTTTGAAATTTCAAAAAACTAACACAGTTCCCTACTGCTTTTTGGTACCTAATTTATTGTGTTAAAGTAAATCGATTTATGTTGAACGCTGCATTAATATAAACAAAGCGCAGTTCTGAAAGAAAGAAAGACAAATATAAATTCTTGATTGATTGGGCCATATCTGAAAGTAGGCCGTGCAGCAATGAAATTAAGAACATAATATGATTACTTTGTATGAAATTATGTTTACTTTAATCTATAATACGGTTACCCTGGGTCATAATATAATCATGTATGACAATTTTATGATTATATTGGGTTATAATATGGTGTTATAATATCAAATAAAATATTATGATGAAATATTACGATGATAATTGATCAAAATGTCATATTTCAAGACACTTATATTCATAATAATATCTTTTGACTACAATCATAAATCTTATCATAATATGTTGCTTTTAGATTATGTTTACCATAACCATGTTTTTTCTCTACGTGTGGTGACTTTAATAATTACACTGACACTAATTCAAGTAGTTTTTATTCGACCTTTTCATGTGTAATAAATAAAAATGCTTTTATTTCAAGCTCGAGGACAGTATTGAAAATAAATTTTAGTTTATTTTATTTGCCGATATTTCGATGCTCTTTGAGTATCATCATCTGGGCTTGTAAATAAATAATAATTTATATGGACCACGGAAAATTAATGTTTATTTCTCTTCATCGTCTGTGAGCATCAAAGAGCATCGAAATATCGGCAAATAAAATAAAATAAAATTTATTTTCAATACTGGCCTCGAGCTTGAAATAAAAGCATTTTTATTAAATTACACTGACACTTTATGTGGAATGCGCAGCGATTAGGTTTTGCTTGCAAATATTTAAAGTTATGAATATAAGAACAAATGAACTTTATGGAATTTTAATAATAAATTTAAGAGAAATCGAAACAAGAACGTTTATTACGGAAAAGCAAGGGGTCATCGAACGAAGTTTCCTAATTTGACTTAAAACACATTTCATTACAGTATTACAGTCTGTACAGTAATATTGAGATGATAATCCTATAGTTTAAACACTAGAGTCGGACGTCGCTAACTCAAATAGTTTTGCGAAGTTCAAAAAAAGGTATGAATCATGAATTTGACAATAATACAAAGTACAGCGATGTGCTTCAAAAAGTAAAATAGCTTTCCAAGGTGTATAAAACAAAATATTGACATTGCTCTAAGGAACATTTAACACTTGAGCTTAAAAATTCTCAATGAAATATTTACTAAATTTTAAATAATTGTACAAGTATAAACTTACCTCAATCTCAGGAATACCTCTGGCTAAATACGGCTTTAAGTGTTCCAAAGAACCTATAAAACATTTTAACAGCTCAGGATCATCTCGTCTACATTGTTTAACGTATTCAGCTAAAAAGGTTGAACAATACAAACAACTTAATATTTATAAATAAACAAATACATATGTATTGAGAAAGAAATATGTAAAAATTTTAAACGGTTAAAGCAAAATAAATTATTTAACACTTTTAATTGTCATTAACATAATTTTTAAATATTGATCATTAATACGTTATATTTTGTAAATCACATTTAGACAACTCAATTGTCTGAGATATTTGAATGTTCGGATGCTGCCAAAATTTAAAAACAAAAATATCGTAAACTTGTTGTTGTTATTTTTCAAAATTAAGCAAGTTTGTGTTCATGCGTCAACTAATTCAACATTTTTGAATGCAGCTTCATTATACATACTCGTATTAATGAATGCTCAATTAGTGTGGAGTAGTTTTTTTTTTTTTTTGTTTAACTTAAACCAAATACATTATAATTATGGCCTTTATTATTATTCCGGTTTAAAGTTCACTATGTCTACAAACTGTTAATTTTTTCCAGGTTTATTTTTAAAATGAAAACCTTCAACTTGAAATTTATTGTAAATAAAGGCACTATAATAATAAATCACACATAAATCACTATTCCAATTTGCAAAAATTTGTTGCTTTAAAATTTAAAGTTTAACCCCCTTATTCAAAAACGATTATTAAATTAAACAAACGTTTATTACGACAGATTTGCATATAAACATTTGCTTAATAAACGTTTGTTAAATTTAATAATCGTTTTTGAATAAGGAAGTATGTAAATCAATATTCTGTCTTTAAAAAAGTAAAGATGAGAAAGACGAGAAAATCCCGTGTTTATTTGACAAATGAATGTACGAGTATGTTGTTTAAAATTTAAAGTTACAGTATTTAAATTTAATGTGATTTTCAAATAAACATGTTTAACAAATGAATCATTAAAAGGCGCACAGTGGTTTAGAAATTTTTTTATTTTGGAAATAATTCGTTAGGATAGACGAGAATATTTCCACACAATAAATAACCTTTGGAAATTTCTTTAAACTGGCAAAATTATACATTCTCATTTCAAAAAAGTTTTCTTTCGAAACTATTTACGTATTCTTTCATAAATCTTTTTTACCTCTTTCAAAAAGTTAACAAAAGTATATGAAGTCATCTTAAACTTGACAGATTTTTGGTTTAATTTATTATAAAAGAATACTCGGGAATTTTATTTTTATTTCCAGGAATTAAAAAAGTTTTGAAACTGTTAGAAACTGTTAACGAAGTTTTACAGAGCTGAGGTTTTTATGAGTTTTTTACTTGGTTTTATAGTTGCAATGATGTTGGGCGGTCCACAAAAATGTCAAATAATCACCAAAAATCATATTTTATGGGCCTTATTTGATTTAGTTCAAGAAATATTTAATTTATTTCAAGCTTTTTTCAAAAAGTTCGGACTCCTATACAATGTAAAGTAATGGCATGTACAATTAAAATTAAATTATTTGAGGAAAGAGAAACCAACTCAGTTCTACTTAAACATAATATAAGAAAAAATTACTTGATGCCTTTTATCATACTCTTTAGTAAATATCGAATAAATACAAGAGAACGAAAAATCCAGCAGACGAGTACAGAGAATGACAATCCGTTTGACACGAAAGTGGTGTATGTCAAGTTTTAAAAGACTTTAATGTGCTTTCTGTATATCATACAAAACTGCAGTTATGGATATAAAACAATCTATAGTTTTATTATAATAAGTTTATTTAAAATTTTTCACAAACGCACACAAGTCTATTATTAATTGTTTACGGTACAAAGTGTTTGAAAATATGTTGTTAATTGACAGCTCCACCATCAGATCAGCATTGTTTTGATTGATATTCAAATTCATATTGACCTTGACTTTGTATCTCATTTTAATGACTTTGAACTCTATATTTAATTAAGTACTCGTATTCAATTTGTATTTCGATTTGTTTATTTATATTTACCTGCCATTGTTTTGTTTTACAATCATATTAATTTAAGTACAACAAATACAGTTATGCAGTTTTGATTTTTTCAAGTCTAAAACTCTCAAAACAAGTTTTCAAATAAAATTTGTTTGTTTTAGTTCCATAAAAGTCATTAAAAGCGATAATAAACTTCCGCGTATTTGTTTGGTAAATATGTATGTAGATGGTTAAAATGGTGTGTAATAATGATGAAAATAAGAAAATTTACTAAAATGTATTAACTATAATGAATAAAGCAAATGCATAGTAAAAAATAATATTCGGTTAAGACCAAACATCTTATACCCTACAAGAATTGAATACTCAGAGATTAGCGTTAATATCCAGACTAAATCTTAGGATAAGCTATTTAAAAAACGGAGATGTATGATTTTTAAAAATGGGCCTGATATGAGTACAAAATATTGTGGCAATTTTGATAATTTCTTCAAAAATTAAAATATGAAAATGTTTAAATGACTTTAAAGAGTATACTTGTACCGAATATGACAAAAATCGAAAGACTCAAGGTCAATTTGTTGTGATGTTTTATGGAATTGAAGACATATGAAACTTATATGTATGTGTTGAACTTAATCTGGATGGAAATATTTTAAATGATTTTCTGAAGTGGGCCTAAGACCAATTATTGACCAATCGTTTCAAACTTCGGCATAAATAAATTATTAGGGTTTATTTTGTCAAGGTATGAATTTTAACAAGACATTTATGAGCAATTAACTCTTAATTTTTGCAGTTATGTACCAATTTATTCGGTTTATAATCGGATAATTGCAAATTAATCGAATACTAATAGTTGTTAACGTATTTAAGTTACAAATTAAACAAGTGTTTAAATATTTGATCATTTCGTAAAAAAAATAAAATCTAGGCTTTGTAACAAACGATTCTCATAATAAACGTTTTATGAATTTTCAAAGAAACTTTAACAAATTTTGTAGGGAATTTTTTTTTCAAAAATCCATGGTGTAACTATACAAGGTGAGTGCAGTAGCACAGCTGACTGACTTTGTTTACAATTTACTTATGTCAGAAGTAATACTTTTTCAAGTGTTTTTGACAGTAAGACATTATTTTACACAAACAAAATGCCTGTTGTTTATGTATTGTGTTGTATTTGCTGCCGATTTTAATTCACCTTCTATAATTACACCATGCAAAAACATTGTATGAGTTTACCTTCAGTAAATGAAATATAATCAAAGTAGTAGTGTAGTTTTATTTTTGAAATCTTTTGAATATAATTTATTAAATTTAATTCTAAGTAATTTGAAACGATTAATCGGTTTCATTGATATTTAAAAATTAGCAATTTTTGAGTTATTCAATCAACATTAATCGAGTAAAAGAATCACTGAATACCTAATACCTAAAATCCTGTTTCGTCATAGGCTTTGCTTGGAGACTAGGTGAAATGATTGACTTTAGTTTTTATACGGTTCGGCAGTGGACTAGAAAAATTCGTTAAATTATCTTCATTGCAAAATGATTGTGCATCTATTGGTGCAAGGCAGGTTTTTGAAAAAGGGATTCGATATTTTCATTTGGGATTTGTTTTTTCAAAATCTAATTTGATCTGTATGTACATACATTTAATTGTCACCATATTCAGTTCATTAAAAATCTATTGAATCTATTTTCTAATCTAGATATTCTACACAGAGAAACCAGACTATTTTATAGTCAATCGGATGATTGGAATGTTTAAGTATACACTAGAGCCCCGAATTGCTCTAGTTAATAGGTGGAATAGGGGAAATGCGACGCACATCTAATCACTTTTTTCTATACAAATGTACCGACTTTTTGTTGAATGGATCCAAAATTTAAAAATTTAGCAAGCAAAATCATATTTTTATTAAAAAAAACGTCTTATGGTTACGGTGACCATTTTTGGGAAAGGAAAATACAGGACATATACAAAATAATGTTAAAAGTAAAAAGAAAAAAAGGAAAATAATTCAATACCATATCTCGATATGAGGCTACACAGGGAAAATGACAAAATTTTAACAGACTGGTACACTAAATCGATTGCGTCTGGCCGCATTATCAATTTTCACTCTACTCAACCAATGACACAAAAGATAAACACAGCATTAAATATGATTAACAAAGTTTTCCAATTAAGTGATAATAAATTTCTATCAAAAAACATAAACAAAATTAAAGAAATGTTAGTAAAAAACAGTTTTCCGAAAAAGATAATTAATAATTTAATACAGAAAGCCACAAATAAAAACACTGGGGAAATTAGCAATACCCAAAACAATAACACATCTGGCAGCACGAAATTCTACAGCTTAGCATTTATCCCCAAACTTACAGAAAATATACAAATGAGAGAGATAATAAAAGACAACAATATAATATTGGCACACAGAGCAAACAAAACAACGAATTCACTGTTCACGCAAACAAAAACAAAAATAGAAACAAGGGATAAAAGCAACGTAGTATATGAGATAAAATGTATTGGAAACGACCAAGAAAAGTGTGGAAAAATTTACATAGGCACAACAAAGAGAAGTTTAGGTACGAGAATAGACGAACATGAAGCTGACATTAAAAAGCAAAAACTAACAACAGGTCTCTCTCAACATTGTTTTGATAAAAAACATACGGTCGACCTTGAAAATGTGAGGATCTTAGAAGTAGAAAAGAAAGTTGGGAAAAGGTATACATTGGAAAGTTTAAGAATCCAGCAAAAAGCAGATCAAGTGATGAATAAGAAGGAAGATATAGACGGCGCTAACTCTAACTACATAATAGCAATAATTTAATTTAGTTTAACTTCAACTGTGATATTAGCGATAGGATAATTACTGTAATATTTTATTTTAATTAATTTGCATTAATTTTTTATTAATTGACTCTGTGTTTGTATCGTATGTTAAATGTTGTACAAAAAAGGTGCAATATATTTAAAAATAATGTATAATTGACGAAAAGACTATATGTAAGTGTAATTATTTTATTGTTAAATTTATGGTTGTTTGTTATTAATATTGTTATTTTCCTTTATATATTTATATGGTTGCCAGATTCAATAAAATTAATCCCTGAAGAGGTCGGAAAAATACCGACGAAACGTAGGATTGGAGAAAATGAATTAAACTAGTCTTTTATTTATTTTATAATAATTAAAAATACCTGACCTTGAAAGCCCAATTTAGAAATTTCTAATAAAACATTTAACAAAATCAAAATATAAAAAGGTCGATAAAAATTAAACATTTCAAAATAACTTAATCGGAGGGCCCGCCGAAAAGAAAAGAAGATAATTTAATCAAACACCAAAATGACTAACTTTTTTGCAAATATTAAACTTGAATATGGTACCGAAACCTGCTTATTACTAAAGAAATACTGCAGGGAGACAAAAAGATCAGCCAAACACACAGAAAGACTTAAATTTTTATTAGCCTGCAGGAAAAAGGGCTTAATACCGACACATATAGAAAACGCAACAGGAAATATAGATCAATTATTCACATCGTTTAAAATATCGCAAGAATTACAGAAAGTTAAACACAAATTACAGACTAAAATAATTAACCTAGAAATTAAAGAAACGGGTATTATTATCAGAGATATGAAAAGGGAAATCAATAATATTAGATACAAACTAAAATCAAATATAAGTGATAAAGAATACAGAGATTTCATGCAAAAACAGAAATCTAGATATAAGATCATGGTATCTAATGACAAGAAAACACATTTGCACAAAATACAAGACCTTTGGAAAAAGCAAATGAACAAATACAATTTAAAATATAACCCTGATTGGTTTATTAACAAAACTAATGTACAATTCCCAGAAGACAGTAAATGGCTTCTCTCTCTAGGATCGAAATTCGCACTCCCCATAAACGAGAAAAACTTCTCAACCATCAATCTGATAGCCGATTTAGAACAATGGGTCCAGACTTTGACAGATGATAAAGAAAAAGACGTAATACGATCAAAAATAGCAAATAGAATATTAACGCATAAAAGGACTATGAAAATCAATCAAAAGGACAAATTAATACTAAACATTTATGAAAATACGAAGAGTTTTCTCAGGAAATATAAAGACGAGATTGTTATTACAAAGTCAGACAAGGGTAACAAATCTGTCATTATATATAGAGCAGATTACATGAGACAAATGAACAAATTATTAGAAGATAAATCTACATACAAAACCATACGAGTAGACCCAACACTAAAACTACAAAGGACAAACAACAAACTAATAGCGGATCTATTTAAGGGAGAATATATCACAAGGTACGAGAAAATTAAACTTACATCAAATTCAGCGACAGCTCCCAGATTATATGGACTACCCAAGATTCATAAGCCAGATGTACCATTACGGCCAATATCATCATCAGTAGAAGTACCATGCTACAACCTATCAAAGTATATTGGCAACATTTTGAAAAATATTATATTGGATAAATACAATATAAAAAATTCACAGGAACTAAAGGAAAAATTAAGTGCAATATCTTTGGACAAAGACGAAATATTAATATCTCTAGACGTGGTATCGTTATTTACAAACATACCGATACATTTAGCAATAAGTAATATTATGGCTCAATGGAACGTTCTTAAAAACCACACGAAAATTCCGAGAACACAATTTCTTAATTTACTGAAATTTTGTCTAAACGACAACAATTATTTTATGTTTGGTGACACATTTTATAGCCAAACATACGGCATGCCAATGGGGAATCCATTATCCCCAACAATAGCAGACATTGTCCTGGATACCCTATTGGAACGAACAACTGAGGATTTGCGGAAAAACCAGAACATACAAATAAAACTAATTACTAAATATGTGGACGATCTTTTTGCAATTATCAAAAAACAAGACGAAGAGAAGATTTTAAAAACATTTAACAGTTATCACACAAAATTAAAATTTACCATGGAAAAAGAGGAAAATAATTCAATACCATATCTCGATATGAGGCTACACAGGGAAAATGACAAAATTTTAACAGACTGGTACACTAAATCGATTGCGTCTGGCCGCATTATCAATTTTCACTCTACTCAACCAATGACACAAAAGATAAACACAGCATTAAATATGATTAACAAAGTTTTCCAATTAAGTGATAATAAATTTCTATCAAAAAACATAAACAAAATTAAAGAAATGTTAGTAAAAAACAGTTTTCCGAAAAAGATAATTAATAATTTAATACAGAAAGCCACAAATAAAAACACTGGGGAAATTAGCAATACCCAAAACAATAACACATCTGGCAGCACGAAATTCTACAGCTTAGCATTTATCCCCAAACTTACAGAAAATATACAAATGAGAGAGATAATAAAAGACAACAATATAATATTGGCACACAGAGCAAACAAAACAACGAATTCACTGTTCACGCAAACAAAAACAAAAATAGAAACAAGGGATAAAAGCAACGTAGTATATGAGATAAAATGTATTGGAAACGACCAAGAAAAGTGTGGAAAAATTTACATAGGCACAACAAAGAGAAGTTTAGGTACGAGAATAGACGAACATGAAGCTGACATTAAAAAGCAAAAACTAACAACAGGTCTCTCTCAACATTGTTTTGATAAAAAACATACGGTCGACCTTGAAAATGTGAGGATCTTAGAAGTAGAAAAGAAAGTTGGGAAAAGGTATACATTGGAAAGTTTAAGAATCCAGCAAAAAGCAGATCAAGTGATGAATAAGAAGGAAGATATAGACGGCGCTAACTCTAACTACATAATAGCAATAATTTAATTTAGTTTAACTTCAACTGTGATATTAGCGATAGGATAATTACTGTAATATTTTATTTTAATTAATTTGCATTAATTTTTTATTAATTGACTCTGTGTTTGTATCGTATGTTAAATGTTGTACAAAAAAGGTGCAATATATTTAAAAATAATGTATAATTGACGAAAAGACTATATGTAAGTGTAATTATTTTATTGTTAAATTTATGGTTGTTTGTTATTAATATTGTTATTTTCCTTTATATATTTATATGGTTGCCAGATTCAATAAAATTAATCCCTGAAGAGGTCGGAAAAATACCGACGAAACGTAGGATTGGAGAAAATGAATTAAACTAGTCTTTTATTTATTTTATAATAATTAAAAATACCTGACCTTGAAAGCCCAATTTAGAAATTTCTAATAAAACATTTAACAAAATCAAAATATAAAAAGGTCGATAAAAATTAAACATTTCAAAATAACTTAATCGGAGGGCCCGCCGAAAAGAAAAGAAGATAATTTAATCAAACACCAAAATGACTAACTTTTTTGCAAATATTAAACTTGAATATGGTACCGAAACCTGCTTATTACTAAAGAAATACTGCAGGGAGACAAAAAGATCAGCCAAACACACAGAAAGACTTAAATTTTTATTAGCCTGCAGGAAAAAGGGCTTAATACCGACACATATAGAAAACGCAACAGGAAATATAGATCAATTATTCACATCGTTTAAAATATCGCAAGAATTACAGAAAGTTAAACACAAATTACAGACTAAAATAATTAACCTAGAAATTAAAGAAACGGGTATTATTATCAGAGATATGAAAAGGGAAATCAATAATATTAGATACAAACTAAAATCAAATATAAGTGATAAAGAATACAGAGATTTCATGCAAAAACAGAAATCTAGATATAAGATCATGGTATCTAATGACAAGAAAACACATTTGCACAAAATACAAGACCTTTGGAAAAAGCAAATGAACAAATACAATTTAAAATATAACCCTGATTGGTTTATTAACAAAACTAATGTACAATTCCCAGAAGACAGTAAATGGCTTCTCTCTCTAGGATCGAAATTCGCACTCCCCATAAACGAGAAAAACTTCTCAACCATCAATCTGATAGCCGATTTAGAACAATGGGTCCAGACTTTGACAGATGATAAAGAAAAAGACGTAATACGATCAAAAATAGCAAATAGAATATTAACGCATAAAAGGACTATGAAAATCAATCAAAAGGACAAATTAATACTAAACATTTATGAAAATACGAAGAGTTTTCTCAGGAAATATAAAGACGAGATTGTTATTACAAAGTCAGACAAGGGTAACAAATCTGTCATTATATATAGAGCAGATTACATGAGACAAATGAACAAATTATTAGAAGATAAATCTACATACAAAACCATACGAGTAGACCCAACACTAAAACTACAAAGGACAAACAACAAACTAATAGCGGATCTATTTAAGGGAGAATATATCACAAGGTACGAGAAAATTAAACTTACATCAAATTCAGCGACAGCTCCCAGATTATATGGACTACCCAAGATTCATAAGCCAGATGTACCATTACGGCCAATATCATCATCAGTAGAAGTACCATGCTACAACCTATCAAAGTATATTGGCAACATTTTGAAAAATATTATATTGGATAAATACAATATAAAAAATTCACAGGAACTAAAGGAAAAATTAAGTGCAATATCTTTGGACAAAGACGAAATATCAATATCTCTAGACGTGGTATCGTTATTTACAAACATACCGATACATTTAGCAATAAGTAATATTATGGCTCAATGGAACGTTCTTAAAAACCACACGAAAATTCCGAGAACACAATTTCTTAATTTACTGAAATTTTGTCTAAACGACAACAATTATTTTATGTTTGGTGACACATTTTATAGCCAAACATACGGCATGCCAATGGGGAATCCATTATCCCCAACAATAGCAGACATTGTCCTGGATACCCTATTGGAACGAACAACTGAGGATTTGCGGAAAAACCAGAACATACAAATAAAACTAATTACTAAATATGTGGACGATCTTTTTGCAATTATCAAAAAACAAGACGAAGAGAAGATTTTAAAAACATTTAACAGTTATCACACAAAATTAAAATTTACCATGGAAAAAGAGGAAAATAATTCAATACCATATCTCGATATGAGGCTACACAGGGAAAATGACAAAATTTTAACAGACTGGTACACTAAATCGATTGCGTCTGGCCGCATTATCAATTTTCACTCTACTCAACCAATGACACAAAAGATAAACACAGCATTAAATATGATTAACAAAGTTTTCCAATTAAGTGATAATAAATTTCTATCAAAAAACATAAACAAAATTAAAGAAATGTTAGTAAAAAACAGTTTTCCGAAAAAGATAATTAATAATTTAATACAGAAAGCCACAAATAAAAACACTGGGGAAATTAGCAATACCCAAAACAATAACACATCTGGCAGCACGAAATTCTACAGCTTAGCATTTATCCCCAAACTTACAGAAAATATACAAATGAGAGAGATAATAAAAGACAACAATATAATATTGGCACACAGAGCAAACAAAACAACGAATTCACTGTTCACGCAAACAAAAACAAAAATAGAAACAAGGGATAAAAGCAACGTAGTATATGAGATAAAATGTATTGGAAACGACCAAGAAAAGTGTGGAAAAATTTACATAGGCACAACAAAGAGAAGTTTAGGTACGAGAATAGACGAACATGAAGCTGACATTAAAAAGCAAAAACTAACAACAGGTCTCTCTCAACATTGTTTTGATAAAAAACATACGGTCGACCTTGAAAATGTGAGGATCTTAGAAGTAGAAAAGAAAGTTGGGAAAAGGTATACATTGGAAAGTTTAAGAATCCAGCAAAAAGCAGATCAAGTGATGAATAAGAAGGAAGATATAGACGGCGCTAACTCTAACTACATAATAGCAATAATTTAATTTAGTTTAACTTCAACTGTGATATTAGCGATAGGATAATTACTGTAATATTTTATTTTAATTAATTTGCATTAATTTTTTATTAATTGACTCTGTGTTTGTATCGTATGTTAAATGTTGTACAAAAAAGGTGCAATATATTTAAAAATAATGTATAATTGACGAAAAGACTATATGTAAGTGTAATTATTTTATTGTTAAATTTATGGTTGTTTGTTATTAATATTGTTATTTTCCTTTATATATTTATATGGTTGCCAGATTCAATAAAATTAATCCCTGAAGAGGTCGGAAAAATACCGACGAAACGTAGGATTGGAGAAAATGAATTAAACTAGTCTTTTATTTATTTTATAATAATTAAAAATACCTGACCTTGAAAGCCCAATTTAGAAATTTCTAATAAAACATTTAACAAAATCAAAATATAAAAAGGTCGATAAAAATTAAACATTTCAAAAAAATTAAGAAAAAATAATCATATAATATATTTATTATTATTGTTATAAAATTAAGTAACAACAAAAACAATTCTTCTTGATTAGAATAAAAAGTTAAATAAAAAGTTTTTATAATATTATAATTTAAAAAAATAAATTTGGTTTTATAAACAGTCTTCTTGACTAAGGCTAACAAAAAAAAAATAGAAAAAAACTACATAAATGATAAATTTAGTTATGAAGTTTGATATTTTTCCACAGAATGGATTTTTTTTAAAACATCTGGATTGTTAATTAAAAATCCTTTAAATTCTGAGCAATTCATTTTAAAATTGCATTTTGTAATTAATAGTGATCTTAAAGTATTTACTTTTAATTGCGATTTTTCGGTGGTCCAAATATTATTCATTATTGAAAACACTCTCTCGGTAGCAGCATTTGAAGCTGGTAGACATAGACAAAATTTAACAAATATCAATATATTTTTATATGCAATCACATTTGTCTTAAAGTGATTAAAAATTTCAATCCATCTTTCATCTACTGATATATTTTTTACCCTCCAGTCTTCTATTTTTTCATTATTTGCAAAATTTTTCACGCAGCTCACTTCATCAAATAAATCTTCATTATTTATTTTTAAATCATTTCTAAATTCATTTAGATAGGATAAAGTTTTTTCAATCTTGTCCCAAGATAACATATTTCGTAACAATATCCAGTCTAAAATTTCTACATCTCTAAAAGCTTTATCCCACTGATTTAGGTAATCAATGCATGTTTGGTAAAAACTTGTCTTTAGTTATTGTTTCATCAAAATCATTACTTTTCTGTAATTCGAGAATAATATTTTTGACAGTAAGGGGTAAAAACAGTTCCTTTTTCCGTTCGACCAATTTAAATTTTAAATCTTTTAAAATAGTTGAAGCCTCAGGCATTGAAATATTTTGTGATTCTACATTAAGAATAGCTTTATGAAATGTTGAAGCTTGGCTATATGCAAAAGATAATCATAATTCAGCACAAGGATTCATAAAAAAATTTCGTAATATTGTCGGACAAATGAGACATAAAATATAATTTTAAAGCTTCAAATAGTTTTATGATTCTTTCCAAAGCAGTCATTAAAGTTAACCATCGAGTTTTGCTATGTCCTAGTAACTTTTTATATTCTATTTCAATATCTTCACATATTTCTTTGAAATTTTCAATTCTAACTATATAAATATAATAAAAGAATAAATTTTGACAATAATAACTTCAATATCAATAGGTAAGCATTCTGCTGCAGTTTGTATGCAGTTTTTGGCCAATGAAGTTTTGCATTTTGTGCAAGATATTATTCTGACCTTTTCTGGCTGCACCACCAAAATTACAATTTGTGCTGTCTCCACAAAACGCTATCATTGAAATTACATTTTATTTTTGTTGGAGCCATATCTCTAATAAAATGAATGCTATTTTAACTTTTGGAAATGTAGGGAAAGTATACAGTTGAATTTTTATGATAATTTTGTATTAATGTTCGTGCAATGTATATGCTAAAAAGAGGACATTTGCATATCAAATTAGGAAATAAGGGGCATTGTACTGTTCTGTATTTACAAAAAAATCTCAAGGGACAGCATGTTAAAAAACAGGACTGTCCTGTAAAATACAGGACGGATGGTCACCGTACTTATGGTACGTTTAATTATAATTTAAAATATACATACATATGTATGTATCGATGGTCTCATGTAGAAAGGCCCTAACTCGCATATTTGAAACTTTACAGGAGAAGGTAAAAACGTAATAGAAACTGTAATATTCAACATGTAACTTTTTTTGAACAAAAACAAATTTCGAAAAAATAGCGAGTTAGGGCCTTTCTACATGAGACCAACGGTATGTATGTATTTTTAAACAAGGAATAAAAATATACATACATATATGTATGTAAGGAGAAAAAAATCTATAAAAATTAATTAAATATCAAGTAACTTCATATGGTAAGTATGAATAAAATGGGAATTCCCCTTTTCACACACAAGTAGGGAAAATATTCACATGTAATTATGGAAATATGGTATATAGCAACGCAAAGCAGATTGATACAATATTTCAAAGCCGACGCAAAGCGGATTAAACCACATTTAGAAAGGCGACACAAATCGATACGACGCAAATATGATAGACGCAAATCGGGGCTCTAGTGTATGTATGTTGTTTTGTATTTTGATTTAATAGATCAATTTGTTATGAAGAATTTTTTGGGCGAAACATTTAAAAGAATCAAAATTTTTAGGTTTGATTTTCAAAATATGAGAATGCACACTAAAATATTTACATCATTATTGTTAGTGTTAACAATGCTATTATAGGTATTATAGTGTTAGTTAGTTCAATTGAAGATATTCCGGAAATTAAATGACTTTTAATTTAAATCCCGAAATTAAAAATGTACAGCAAATGTTCGGTTTTGTCATTCAAATTTATTTTATAATTTTTATTCTAAATTTATTACACGATAATCCTTTGACAATCCTTGTGTATCTATATTTAAATTTGTTTAACATAATTTTAACACTTTTAAAATTCCTATATTTTTGGTTTTAACAAACTTTAAGTAACTCTTATTTTAAACGTTTTTTTTTTATTCTTATTTAGGAAAAACTTACGAATTTCTTTATTTTGTTGAGCAAGTATCATTTGGAAAACAGCTAAACACAATACAAACTTCCACATTTTGATATTTATCACTTAATATTTATTTTATTTACTGCAAAATTTTAGCACAGAGATATAGATTTTAATATCCTTTTCCTTTAGTTTTGTTTACTTGTTATTAATACAATTGTATTTAATATATCAACTTATTTATTTCCAATATTTTTTTAATATTTCTTTTTGTATTATTTCTTCACGTCCGTTCACATTGAGTTGAGATTTAAATCTGTCTTAAAGTTTTAACAACACCGAAATATAAATAAACGTTAAATAAAAAATTAAATGTTCAATTAAAAAAAGCAATAACAACAACAACAATATGATTTTAAGCTTTGAACAAAAAAACACAAAAGTGGCATCAAACAAGCTCTGTACGAATACAAAACCTACCTACCGCTCCGCAATGCATGAAACATGAAAACATTTCAGAAATCATCGTACGACACGACGTACATACCCTGCAAATAATATTGGACTACGTGATCCATTTTAGATGAAATGGACTACTCACAACATGGTCCAATGTAATGCAGTCATGGACCATGTCATAGTTAAACAAGAGTTTGTAGTTAAACGACATGGTTTCGTGTTAACACGATTGCATATTGAGTTGTTGTTGTTGTTTAAAACTAACCCTCGTGAGTACTCCATGGAGTAGTTGTGGGACTACTCCGATGGGTTATATGGTCCAGTCCTAGGACCATTTTTTCATATATTTGGAGTAGTTTTGGAGTACTCCTACTCCTCTTTGGACTAGTCTTTACATGCATGTATGGACTAGTCGCGTTATATGCAGGGTATGTACAGACTCATACTCCAGAGAAGTGTACAAAACTCATATGAAAACTTTAAACGAGTCTCAAACAACAATTTCGTATTAATTTACTTCATGTGTTGGTAGAATGATTTGTTTAAACATTATTTTCTTAGAGGTGATGATGGTGAGTTTTAACTAATTAAATCGAATAAAGCTGTTAATTAATATTTGAAGGAAATATTCTTAATATACATATATACATGCATAGATAGTTTTACAATTATTTCGAATTTCTTTTAGAGACAGAATATTTATATTGAAAAGATAATAAACTACTAGTGTAGAAGTTGTCATAATTAGTATGAAGCAGGGACGGTGCCTTACCTTTTCACTCAATGTGCGTATTAGGAAACGTATATTTGCTGCACACTCCCTATACTGCAGTGCTGTCGAAGATGAATCTGATGAATAAATAGATTTAAATTTGGATTAAATCGGTCCAGTTTTTTACATAGCCCCCATACAAATGTCCTCCCGAAATAGGGGTTTGTACATGAAACCTAATCACATCTACTAATTTTGTGAAGATTGGCCCATATTTGATCATAGCTCCCATGTAAGGACCACTTCCGAAAATCACTTGAACAATCACAAATCTCTTAAAGATTTTGGGGTCCAAATAAAATTCAACACAAATGAGTTTCATATTTAACTTTTATAAGGGTCGGTCCATAATTAGTAAAAGCTGGCATATAAGATCCCATTTGAAAATCACTTTAACACGTATAAATCTTTTAAAAGTGTTTACTATATATTTAGATATACATTAGGGTGGTCCTTATATTGCATTTTTTATATTTTCTGAGCTTCTAATTTCTCGAATTATTCCTATAAATCGGAAAAAGTATTTTTTTTAACTAATTGCTAATTTTACTGAAACTTCGAAACTCTTAATAAAATGCGCATTCTCTAAACGCTATCTGCTTAAAGAGTATCAATTTGTACGCTTATCGCATCGAATTTTCTTTCGCATCGCAATAGAGAGTAACCCCCCTGATTTTACGCAACAGTCTAATATAAAGTCATCTTGTACATAATGATTTCCATAAAGTTTATAACCAACAATTCAAGGCCTAATTTGAGATTTATACAACTTAGAAATTGAAATGGCCCATATGTACATATATTCGTATTTCGCACATTATAATTTAACAAATATTTACATTTTGTTTAAAAAAGCCAACTAAATAAAAAACCAAAAAACAATAAATGGAAACAGTCATTGATCACATTATGATTACTAAGATTGACAGACTTAGGAACTGCCGCCCGACTTAACAATGATCAATTGTTTAGATGGTTATTTGTTTTTGCCAATTTGTTATACAAGTATTGATTTATTTCAAGAATACAATTAAATAGCAATATTTAAACTTTACATTGTCTAATAAATTGTGTTTTGTATTGCAAACTTTGTAAACAATATTTCCGCCAAAAAACAATTAACTCTATTGTGTTCAACTTGCTGTGCGCATCAGCACAAACTGATGACGATGACAAAATGAGCAGATTGGAATATTTTTTAATAAATAAAGCAAAATCCATTTGAATGCCTTACAGCAGAAAAGTATTTGAAAATGATAAAAAGCATTTAAACAACTTTGCATTCTCCAGAAAATATGGAAATACATACATAAATATGTTTGATTAGGATTTTTCCAATAATTTTGTTCAATTTGAGTTCAAGGCAAATACTAAGTATGCCAATCCCGAAATCCCGATTGGGATTGTTTTTTATTAATCCCGAAGATTTATTAATCCCACAAATTAGTATTTGTGTAAGTGTAATTGTCATTATCTGCTTTTTTGGCATACACAAATGCAAAATATCTTCACTTAATATAATGCATTTTTAATAAGAGAAATTCACTAATTGAAAGGATCAGAAAGAAACATTTAAAAATATTTAATAAGTTACAAAAAAAAATTAAATTTTACAAAATTGTGTTGAAAAACTAAAGGTGAAAGAATAAAAATTAATTTTGGATTACCAAAATCGAACGCACTACACAGAAAAAAAAAATAATTTTTTTTCAATTAAACCTTCAATTGATTTTAAATTAATTTTCAATTAAAATTTTAATTGATTCAAGTACTTTTTCTGATGAATATTAATATTTTCAATTCAATCTCAAATTTTGTTTAATGGATACTTTCATTTTGTTTACAGGTCCGATTTCAATTAAACTTTTAATTGATTCCACAAATATTTTAATTGAAACTCATTTTTATTTTTTCATTTTTGTGTATTTGATGTGTCTACGGTTTTTGGAATTCGAAATTCCTATTAAAAAGCTTTAATTGATATTAAAGCTGAAAAATGGCAGATGAAGAATTTGCTTTACTTAAACAAATTGTCCGGTAAAACCCAGCATACCATTCTAAGAGCGCTCCGAAAAAGGAGTCAGAAAAGAGTCCAACTAAAGAGCATTTTCGGAGCGAAAGAAAATTTTGCTTGATACTGTCCTGAGTCGACACGCAGTATGACTCAGGAATTCCACTTAATTATGTGTGTACCAAAGCGTTGTCCTGTTATTTGTGCTTTTTCGGAGGGTTAACGCTCTTTATGAGCCCAAAAAACCCTCATAAAAGACTCTTTTCTGACATTATCTAAGAGCTCTTTCTGACGGACCATTTTCGAATGTAATGACCCTCTTTTCTGAAGGTTTTTGGAGCAATTATGATTGTTTTTTGGGCTCATAAAGAGCGTTAACCCTCCGAAAAAGGTGTCAGACAAAGACTCTTTTCGGACTCATGTGGCTTGCTGGGAAGTAACAGTGACGGCGTTTATGGCAGTGATAGATATGAATCTCTGCCGATGTTGCACTTTTATTTATGCTCGAACAGATATTAAAAAGTGATTGCAAAAGTGATTGACATATTCATTTACATTTGAGGCTGAATTAAAAAACTAAAGCTTAAAATGTAGTTAATCAGGATTTCAAAATTGTTAGAAGTTAACTCTTCTATTTCTTTTATTCTTACAATAATAATTCTAGTTATTTTGGAAATATATATATGTATTTACCAAGGTTAATTTTTCGCAAATGACTCGATACTTCATAAATAAGAATATTTTTAGATAATCGCGACAATTAACGCAATAATGTTGCTATAAGATATATCGAATTTTCAATAAAGTAAATTTGTGGTAAAGTTGATGATTATTTAACAAATATTAAAAATGGTACCATGGAGGTCTAAAAAGTAAATTTTATTTTTATAGTTGGTACGAAACACAAAAACCCATTTTCCATACTGAAGAAAACTGTGCTGCATATTAAAAAAAAAACAACGTTTACTGGAAAAAAATACGCTAAAACAATATATTTTTCAACCAATTAAGAGATTTTTAGCTTTTGTAAATATTTATAACATTGTTTTAAGAACCGTGTGTGGAATCAATCAGAAAAAGTAATTGAATCAATTAAAATTTTAATTGAAAATTATTTTAAAATCAATTAAAGGTTTAATTGAAAAAAAATGATTTTTTCCCTGTGTGCATATTAAGTAAAACCAGAAATAAAGAAAGAGGTATGATTTACTCAAAACTTTTACATTTTTTGAAAATGTTTGTTATTAGAAATTAATTAAAAACCTTGATTGCGAAACGAATGAAATAATGAATGTAATTGAAACATGTACAAGCCCCCACAACAACTTATAATGTCTGTAATGATATTGAATCAAATATTGAAAAAGGAATATGTATAATTATTTATTTTGGGAGGATGAGAAATGCAATCAATATATAAAAATTTTGCTCACAATTTTGCCCACAAGCGTTAATTGTGAAGGGTGTTTTTCGTCAGCGTCATATATTAGTTAAGATCGAACGAAAATATTCTATTGCTTTTAAATTAATATAGAAATTAATTAGTGTTTTTTTTTGTTGTATAAGCTTTTAGTAATTTAGTAAAATATATGTATATAAATTAAAAATAATAGCTATTAGGACAGAAAATGTTTCTTTTCAAACATATGTATATTTAATATATGTATGTAAGTTACTTTTTTGAAATAAATGTCTAGAGATTTTATTTTGGTACTTTTAAAAATTTTTATTTGTAGTTAGGAATTAAATTTATAGTTCAGTGCAAGCATTAATAATTATTATGAAATATAGAATATTTATTTTTAGAATTTAAATAATTTACGTTTTTACTTTAACTAAAAAACTACGAGTATATGCATTTTTAAATCTTTATTACAGCATTTTGCAATTAGTTTAGTAATATAATAATAATTTAGATACAAATGTACTACATGAAATAATAGACGTCCATCATTTCAGATTTAGAAACGTACATTTTGGAGTTAAGAGACATTTAAGATAAAATTTTAGGTTAGGTTGAAAAAAGAGATTTAAAGTTAATTTTAAGCAATTATATTTAATTATGTATTTATACATTTGAGAGCGAAAGAATGGTATAGTAGGATTTTGACTTGTTCTCTAAGAAATATCAAGCAATTGGTAGAATGAATGTTGACTTACGAAATCGAAAAAAACTTTTAAGGAAACTTAATATTTTGGTTGAGACTAATTTACAGATCGCATGACGTTAATATTGGACAATATTAGGGAGCCTATTATAAATTTAGGACATAAATGTACGAGTATAAAATTTTCGTTTTACGAATACCGCTTCAGCAATATCGTCTGCATATGGGATGTGGGATCGTCTCTGCGTCATTGTAACTACAAGTTTTAAAAGTAGTATATCTATAGTAAATTTCATTAGTAGCCCTTAATATACATACTTACATACTTTTTCAACATTCTACAAATAGAATTTTATGAATTCACGGGAATATTGTTGCATTTCCTTGAAATCAATTCATTACCTCAAACAGTTTTGAATTGACGTAAGAAAACCAATTTTACATTAATAAACAATTACACTAAAGGGTTAAAACCTTTGAAATATATAAAAGTCATGTTATTTACTTTGTAAAAATCTATTTATCTAAATAATTATATTTGTTTAGTTATTTTTGTTTCTATTTAGCCATTTATCTCCCCCAGAATGTTTTTAAATTCAAATTTGTAAAATGACTTTAAAGTTTAACTAAAATTTTTGTCGCAAAATTAAATTAAGCATCATGAATTTACGAAAGCGTGTAAAACTTCCCAATTATTAAAATTTATTTTATAATAATTCATTTTGTTGCGGAATTTCTTCTTTTCAATAAACTTGTTTTTAAAATAAACTTTTACGCTCTTTATCAAAACATCGTACAAGGAAATATACAAAAAATTAAAATAAAATATAGATCTAAATCAAAATAAAAACAAGATTTTTAATGCATTTCAGACGTTTTTAGTATAAATTATAAAATTTATAAGAATTTCTCAGTTTTTAAAATATACATAATAATGGCTGAAATTAAGAAATTAACGAAACAGAAATAATAATTAAAAATTAAATTTCAATATAAAAAAAAATAAAGATTTTAACATATGCACTGACTGCCGTGTCAACCGGTATAATTAAATTCTAGCAATGAAATGAAATGGTATGATTTTTTTATTTTGCCACAATACTTAATTCTTTTATTAAATAATTTGTTTTGCTTTTTATATTGTTTACATTTAATTACACGAGTATGAACCAAAAGATTATGATTTTGTTAATGAATTCTCTTTCAGTTCTACGAATTCTTTGAACAATTTTTACAATACAGCCAATGAATGGATACAAGAAAATAATAACCTATCAAAACAAGAATGAAAAAGCCATAAAGGTCACTTAAGCGTAACCACAATTTGATACCCTACTTAGTATGTGATGTATCTATAATTAGTCGATAATCATGTTGACAAAAGGCAGAAGCATACATACTAGGCCGGGCCAATTTGTATGGAGCCGAAAAAATCGATTAGAGCCGCCCCCTAGGATGATTCTATGGAAAATTCTAAGCAACTTTGGTGAAGTAACCATGGGTCTATCTCGATTTTCGAGTCTCCCACTTTTCAAAAAATGATTTTTTCCCTATAAAATCATTTAGATTCGAAATCCGATTTTTTATTCATCGTTATATTATCTTTTTATGTGTATATGGGGGGTTTTTGGGGTCGAGAAATTCATTTTTGATCTTTATTTTTACCTATGAACACCACCAGAGGGCGTTTCATGCATATTTGTAACATTTTTCGTCTATTTTCCGAGAAAAAATGTTCGGTAAAATTGATATTTATTTTATTTTTTTCAACAGAAATTCAACCTAAAAAATAAGAACATGTGTAAAAAAAATTAATTTAGTGGAAGAAAAGCGCAATAAGTTATTTTTGAAAGTCTTTCTTGCTTTCAAGTCATTCATTTTTTGAAAAGTGGGAGACTCGAAAATCGAGATAGACCCATGGTTCCTTCACCAAAGTTGCTTAGAATTGTCCATAGAATCATCCTAGGGGGCGGCTCTAATCGACAAAAAATTTGGCCCGCCCTAATACATACATACGATTATGTATTGAATATCGTATAATCTAAACAAAAGTACAAATTCATGGTATAAGCGAACACGTTTATTATGAATACAAACAGATTGATATATTTACTGTTCGATATAAACATAATTAGTTATAACTGGTGTTTGTTTAAACCACTTTAGACTGTAATAACGTTAAATTTGTGAAAATAACACTTTTTTACATATTTCTGTTCAATTCTAGAAATCTATTTACCCATAAAAGGAACATTTTTGACTTCTAACTTACATATCGCACCTGTTCTACAAAAGGGTATTAACTCCAACCTGTAACCAAAAAATCAAACAAGGTGATCCAAGTAATATTATGCTTGTTACCAATGTTGTCAATTCCGAATAGCATATATTTTTACTATTTAGCCTAGTAATCTGTTCAAAATTTCAAGTGGAATGCTGTCAAAATACATGTTAAAAAAATCACATGAAATTTTCATAAAAAGATGTTGCAGAAGTTCATTTTGTGAAAAACACATGAAATGTATCTGGCAATATTATTTTTTCACAGCAAAATAATTAAAGTGGCAATTGTTTCACGTGGAATTTTCAATAACAGTTGACTGTCTGTCATCTAAAAGCTCTTCTGCCGCAACAATATCTATTACTTGTTGTGCTGCTGCACATGCGGCCAGTAATATTTGTTTATTCATTTTTATTTAACGATTTCGATTCAACACAGATTTTTAAATATTTTTAACTTTTATTTATTTTCGATTCAAATTCACAAAAAAGCAAAACATAATATGTGTTTTGTTTACAAAAGTTTACATTAGCTACACGTCAAATTTTTCCGTATAAAATAATTAATGTTGCTCAACATTTTCCCAAATTTGAACAGAGTACTTTTTTAAAAAGTTAACCTGCGAGTGCTGTGTACGTATTATATACGTAAACATATTCGAAAAACTCGACTAGCTCTGCAAGTGAAAAAATTTGAGTGTATTAGTAAAAAATGTGAGTGTATTGAGTTTTTCGAACTGTTACTTGCATGTGTAACCCCGGGTAAAAATTAAATTAATTACATCTGGTACAAAAAACAAATTTGTTTAGTTTATTTTTTATTTTTGTTAAGTTTTTTATTTTTTATAAAAACACTGAATGAACTGTTGAATATTGTTATTAATATTATATTTTTGATGTGAAAATTTTCAATAAACTTTTATTAAATAAGAAAGAAAATTTAAATTTGGTGGGGTTTTTTTTTCAAATGGCCCGTTTTTTTTTTCTCCATGTTGGTGCGTTTTGAAATTTCAAAGATGACAACGCTGCTTCAGAGTTACTATATATATAAATCAACAAAAGCGTTTTATTTTTAGTTATAGAAAATTTTGAGTTACAAAAAAATAATTAAAGCCAAGAAGGAAAATCGCCACATCTGCCTGCTGGTTATAACTAAAACTTTCGAAATAAACTATCAAAACAAATGTTATAAAAATATAGGATTAAGGTTTCAGTCGATCCACTATATACTCAAAATGATTCCCTGAAATTGTTAAACACTAGAACAAAAAAATATGTAGTTGAATTAAGTTTAATGAACAACTTGCAATTAAATTTCAATATTTCCATGGATTCATATCCATTAGAGCATTAACAACAGTTCGGCTTTAGCCAAGTAAATTCTATAGTGTTATTACATACTTGTTTTCATTCATCTGAATTCCACCAAATGAAATTGTATATATTTTAGAATTGTTTATTTTATAAACGTCCTAGAAAAGATTGTTGACTTATTGAACTCTTTGATTCTGCATTAAAATAAAAGGTACCGGTTTTTTATTTACAAAATATGTATGTATCTGCAACCTCCAAAAAATAACGTGAAAATGCAATAAATGCATTTAAGAAAAAAAAATATTTAAAGAACTACAGACTCAAATATGTGAATGAAAGAAAAGAATGCACTATTCATTTATTATATAACATTGACCATGAACGGACAGATAATTTGTGTTAAAGAAAACAACAAGACAGCGGCGGCCAAATCTAAATTTAATAAACCTTTTGCTGATATAAAAAACAATTTTTTTTTAACAGTGGCCACAACTGTAAATTAATTTAAGTTGAAACCCCTAAAGTAGGCCACATATTTTTAAAAAAAAAATATAGTTCAGTCACACAGCAAGCCGTACAATTATTAGAATTTTTATTATTTGTTTTCAATATTCATATCACAACTTTTCACAATCCATTCGAAATTATTTTTGGTAATTTTACACATTTAAAGATTAATGACTCTTTTAACATGTGCCACTTATTCATTTAATATTTTCTTTTAACTTAATATGTAAGTCATTGTTTTCTAAAATGTGGTTCTTTCTATAAGCAAGTGTCTAAAGGATTATTTTCTTTAGAATTTGACTGCTTTCGTGAGGAATTAATATTCATGGAATGTTTTTTCAATAAACACAATAAAATCGTATTATAGTATTAAAACCATATCAATGGTATTTTACACATTAACATACATATCGTTAACTTAATACGAAAAGGCCTTCACTCATAATTTTTCGAAATCGATATTTTTACATATTTCGATGGACCATTACTAGATACACCTCCTCCAAAAAAAATCAGATGAATTCGGAAAAAAATACCGAAGTTATAGCCTAAAAACGAAAAGCCCTAACTCATCTCTAAAAATTTTCAATTTACTTTGATTGTGCATAGAGCATTTATGTGTGGTAGTGAGTTTTAATTAGATGCCGTTATAAATTAGCCTCCTTATTGAAAAACGATTATTAAATTTAACAAACGTTTATTAAGCAAATTTTTATATGCAAATCTGTCATAATAAACGTTTGTTAAATTTAATAATCGTTTTTGATTATTTTAGAGTAAAAGTGTGTGCAAAATAAAAATATTAAAAGCTGAAAAAGTATGGATTTGGTGAAAGAAAATACTAATACTGATGCAGAAAAAAAACTGAAAACACTGTACAGATTAGAAAAATTATTCCGAAGCAGTTGGAATGGAAGCGAAACATTAATCAAATGAAACGAATGAAAGGTGAAGAATATTCTGGATTATTAGCCTCCCAAGACAACAAACTATTGCAAAAAAAGTGCACTAAGGCATTGTTCTGAGTTCAGTGAGCCAACGCGAAAAGAAATATCTACATACTATGTTTTGGTAGATGTCATGGAATCATACACATCAATATGTCATAGGTCTAGTGTCCTTAGCAGAGAAAAAACAAATATTTTGGGAAAATTCAACACGAGTTCAGTCTAAGGCATATTTTTTAAGACAAAATTTAAGCCGAATGCAAGTGTACCGCCAGATGTTTCTTTCAACATTAGGATTAAAAGAAAAAACTGTTCGAAATTGGATTAACTCTGGGGGAAAGCATGGCACAGTACTCCGTCCCGAAAAATACTCAAGTGCTGTCATAGAATCAAGAAAAGAAACTAATAATCGCAATCGTTTCTACAAAAATGGCTTGATGAGTTACCAAAGATGGAATCGCATTAGTGCAGATATGCAAAAATTGTCGTATCCAATTTTCGCAAATATAATAAAAGAGTCAAATTATTTTATTTTTAAGCCTAAAAAAGATGAATGCGATATTTGCACATCATATAAAGTAAGGAACATATCAGATGAACACCGAGAACAAATAGAAAAGATGCAAGAAGAGAAACGGAAGGACATAATAAATGCAGAGTATGGATTGTGTGCTGCTGTATTTTGTATGGATATGCAATCAGTTAAATTAGTGCCTCAATTAAATGCGAACGCTGCATATTATAAAATGAAATTACAGGTACATAATTTCACAATGTATAATGTTGTCAATCATGTATCTGATAACTGTGTTTGGGATGAGACTGATTTCAATCTCGTAGCTTCAGTTTTTGCAACATGTATTGTAAAACACTTAAGAAATTTCTTTGCAAGTTTGCCTAAAATCCATTATATAATAATATATTCGGATGGTTGCTTTTACCAAAACTGAACTAGTAAATTGGCCAATGCATTGCTTCCTTTCTGCGAGGAAACATACGTATCAATCGAGCAGAAGTATTTAGTAAGTGGACACACGCAAATGGAGTGGGACGCAACACACTCCTTCATTGAGGGATTATAAGAGAAGCACGAAAATGCCCAGCACCTCTACAAGCACATTATGATTTTTTCTTTGAACTTTTAGGCTATTCCTAAGCGATACACGTCGATTCGGACAGGTAAGTTACATAGTCTTAAAAAATAATATAAAAATATCATATTCAAAACTTTGATTCAACTTCAGGTGGAAATAGTGGCGACCCTACTGTAAACATACTACGGGTATTAGATATATGTGGCGAATACGAGCTTCTACCCCAAAGAACAAAGTCTACTAATAATCACATTAAACCTGGCTTCTTTATACTTCAAAATTAAAAATCTCCAAGAATAAGTGGGATCGCTTGCAAGATTTAAAAAAGTTGCTGCCCAAAGACTGCCTTCACTTTTATGAAAATTTACCATATAAAAACTAAAATATACAGGCATGTGATGGAAATCGAATGCATTTTAATCTATTTTTTTTTTAATTTACTTTTAAGATTCTCTTAGTAGCACAATATCTTTATATTGTACTAGCTGACCGCCCCGGCTTCGCTCGGTATTTACTATTGATTTGTATTTCATAGAATAAGATGTATTCACAACCTGCCTGCTCTTATTTATTTGCAAATTTGTACAGCATACTTTAGGGGACTTTTTTTCAAATGTTGAATTTTTTCAGGAAAAAAATCATAACTGGGGGCTAATTCTGGCAGTCGTATACGATCGAATACTTACTCGTGAGTTCGAGTTTTTTTTAACTTTTGGGGTTTTATTAGTCGTTATCGAATAATATGTATCGAAATTTCTAATGACAGGGGGGAAATTTCGATACATATTATTCGATAACGACTAATAAAACCCCAAAAGTTAAAAAAAACTCGAACTCACGAGTAAGTATTCGATCGTATACGACTGCCAGAATTAGCCCCCTGGAGAATGGCTAGACCGATTTTGGATTTCAAAATCAACTAACCATCATCACTCCTCCCTGTACCTTCCCTAAAAATTTTATGGCAATCGGTCGAGCCGTTCTCGAGTTATGGAGTGACAATCAAAATGTACACTTATTTTTATATATATATAAGATAAGATAAGATGTGACAAAAGTTTTTCGATACAGAAATATTACGAAAAAATTTAATTCTATAACTCATTCGTTTTAGATTTCCATCACATGCCTGATTATGAAGATTTTATTACTTTTCAATGTAATATGATTATATTTTTTTTTTTAATTTCCTTGTTTCTTTGTCTAAAACATGAGTTTCTTTTAAATTATTTTTTGTTCTCATTTTTTTTTTCAGAAAATACAAAAACAAAAAGCCCTTACTCATATTAATAAATAAAAATTAAAGTTTTTTCCTCTTTCTGCAAACTATGAAAATCATGAGTTAGGGCCTTTTCGTATTAAGTTAACGATATATGTACATTCATAGCTGCCAGATTTGACGATTTATTGTCATTTTGACGTTTTTTTTTTCAACAAAGTAGCGATATGACGATTTGACGATTTTTTCTTTGAAAGTGACGAATCTGAAATATTTAAAATTTTCTCAATTCATCATTTTGTTTTGGTAATTATTTTTACCACACACAAAAAAATAATGACACAACAGGACTTTTTTTCTTACTTTATTTAGCTATATCAGCAACCACCCTATAAAACTGTAAAAAAGCACAATGCCTACTTTTAGGATGACAAATTTTCAATGAGTGGTGAATTCCTAAAAAACTCAAAACGACCACGATTACCACGATTTTTTCCCAATTTTTCAAATTCACCACCCACCACACGAGCAAAAATATTATCTGGCGGCTCGACGAATGAACTTTTTTCCCTCTCCCTTTTTTTCCCTTACATTTTCCGTTCGTCCGTCCCACTTTTTGTTTTTTTTTTTTCTTCTTCCACATTTAATGTACACTTCAAACGCTCTTGTAGAAAATGCAGATATTTTATAATATTAAATCATTTAAAATTAAAATGTACATAGTATATGAAAAATTGCCAAGTAAGAAAATATAGTCGGTCAAGCCCGACCTTATAATACCCTACACCCAGTATATGTATAAAACTGTTTTTTAGAAATGGACTTTATATGGGATATATAAATATTATATGTGTTAAATTTTATCTGGATATAAATACTTTTAAAAGATTTATGGAGCTTAAATTGAATTACGGAAAAGGTCTCATATGGGAGTTGCGAATAATTATGGACCGACCATTATAAAATTAGGTGTCAATATTTCTGTATATAAGAAACTTATTTGTGTCAAATTTTATTTGGATAACCAAATTTTTAGGAAATTTATGATCGTTTAAGTGAATTTCGAAAGTGGGCCTTATATTTCAGCTACGACTAATTATGGACCGATATGCACTAAATATGTAGATGTGATTTGGCTTCATTTACCACTCATTTGTTTTGAAATTTGTTCGGATACTTGCATAATTCAAACATTTACGATCGGTAAACCACAATTTCAGGGGGACATTTGTATGGAGGACATTTGTATGAAGGTGAAATAATGAAACGCTTACCACCAGTTTCAATCCCATCCGTCCTTGTATTATGTACCAAATTTTATTGAAATATCTTCAAAATTGCGACCTGTACTCTGCGCACAAGCTTTACATGGACAGCCAGCCAGACGGACGGACATCGTTAAGTCGACTCAGAAAGTGATTCTAAATCGATTCCTAATCATCAATTCGGCTTCAGAGCTAAACACAGCACTATCGAACAAACACACAGATTGGTAAATGTGATAAGAGGGTCGTTTTATGACAAAAAATACTGCTCCGCCCTTTTCATTGATGTGTCCCAAGCGTTCGACAAAGTTTGGCAAGACGGTTTAATGCACAAAATAAAATTAACTCTGCCTGCTAACACCCATAAACTCATGGAATGTTATTTATACGGTCGCAAATTTAAAATCAAAGAAGGCAATTTTTTAAGTACCGCTCAGCCAATTGAATCAGGTGTGCCACAGGGTAGCATACTGGGTCCTACTTTATATTTGATTTATGCCTCCGACATGCCGTCAGACCCCAAAATCCACACGTCAACTTATCAGCGTCCATAAGGACCACCAAGTTGCATCACAGAATTTGCAGAATTATGTTTATAAACTAGAGAATTGGCTAGAGCTTTGGAAAATCACGGTTATCGAACAAAAATGTATTCATATAACTTTCACATTGCGAAAACATACCTGCTCGTTCATCAGAATAAATAATCAAATTATCCCGCAACACAATGAAGTCAAATACCTCGGAATCCACCTCGATCGTCGTTTAACTTGGAAGTCTCATATCGACGCAAAACTTACCCAGATGAGATTAAAAGCAGTGCAACTTAATTGGCTAATCGGCAGAAATTCTACATTAAAGTTGGATTGCAAACTTTTGTTGTACAATGCAATACTAAAGCCAATCTGGTGCTATGGAATTCAATTATGGGGTACGGCCTCAGCATCAAACATTGAAAAAATTCAAAGGGGTCAAAATAAAATTCTACGTATAATTACTGCCTAGATCTTGCTCCATGGTATGTTAAAAATTCTCGAATCCACAAAGATCTAGGCGTGCCATTAGTAAAAGTCGAATTTATAAAATATGCGTCAAAGTATGTCAGCAAACTTGAACACCATCCAAACCCACTTGCACGAGACATCCTTAACTTTAGTGGCCACAATCGGTTGATAAGGAGGGATACCCTTGCTTTAACTCAAGCGCAAAACAGATGACTGGATCAGTTGAAGTGAAATTTTTTTAGTACCATAAAAATTTTTTGTCTAGCACTGGCTGGGCTTATTATTTTCTTTTTAGTATTAAGATTTGAATACTTATTGTAATTTCAGTATATGAAGATTCAATAAATAAATAAAGGTGAAAAAAAAGATTACGTTTTATATTCGACACGTTTCATTAGTTGTCATAACAACAAATATAAAATAAATAAATATTATATAAATATTGGACAATTCAGTAAAAAGATATATATTATAAAAAATTTATAATGGCGGGTTTTTTATAGTATCCGACGCAAATTATCGATATGTTTGCCAGTAAAGTTAGTGATTGATACTTATTTCTAATTGTACTTTTTTACTATTTTCAATTAATGATAAAGAATTATTTATTTTTATATAGATATTTTTTCTATTGCACAGTGGGGTAGAAACGAAATTTTGGGAAATATTCTGAGGGAGGAGCTGTGCGGCTTAAATTAGGGCAGGATTCTTAAAATACCGGCAGAATTTTTAACCGATTTTTCTAAAATTTAATTTGTAATGTAAACAAATAATCAGACACATAATATTTAAAAGCAAGGTAAAAAAACGATTTTTTCTTGACATTAAATTAAATATTAAATTAGTCATTATAAATTGTAAAAACTGAAACCCCGCAGTTCCTAAAAAATGAGACGAAATTTTAAAGGGATTTTATTCCTCAGAAAATGGAATCATTTTTTTGGTTTTCTAATGGTACTTTATGGATTTAATCAAATTAAGCCTGTTAATTCTAGCTGAAGAAGGAACCCATAAATTAAAAAAAGTATTTAATGAATAAAACTAAAACATATGAAGCTCAATAAAGTGAGAACCATGATTGCCAGTCCTGGGGAATTTTTCTCAAAGTTGGTAATTTTATAAGGTTTGTGGCATGAAAATATAAGGATTTTCTTGAGGATATTTAAAGTATATCGGAGATTTTATGGTAAAAAATATTTAGAACAAAGCAGTTTATACTGACAACGAAATACCAATATCATATTTCTGGAATAGTATTTCATTGACAATAAATAATATTGATGAAATTTTTATTTTATTTTTTAAAGATTATAAAATTGAAATAAAAAAAATTGTAATTTGAATGTCCTTAAATCTACAATTTAACGTAAATTTGTAAATATAAAGTATATAATTACTAATTTTACAGATTATACGACCTAAATTAAATAAATGGATTTCTTAGTTAGTCTCTTTCTTAAAAGAAATAGATAGAATGAATGTCTGAATGAAAACAAATTTTTGCAGATCCATTGGTTTCTTATTTTTTGGGTTTCTCTGCAAGGAAAAAATAATTAAATAGTGAAATTTCAATTTGTTTAAGAAAAACAATATTTGCAGATATTTAGATTAGAGTATTCAAATCCCGAAACCAGTTTCGAATATTTTCTAAAGGTCAGTTAGTTTCTAATTGCAAGATGGATAATAAAGGTATTTTATATTTGGAAATACGATTTTTCTGATCTGGAGTAGTTAGATCTATCGTTTATAAAAAAAAACATATTTGACTTGGTGTGTGTGGAAAACTTCTCTCTTACTTTAGGAAGATAATTATTATTATTATTTATTTTTATTTACTATAATTAAAATTACAATAAATCTTAAGAACTAGAGCACTAGCAACTAAAGCTATCGGCTTAAGGAAGATAATTAATTAACATTTTTACTGCGAGAAACAATAATAATAACAAATAGCAGTAACAAAAAAAAAGACAAAATGATAATTAGAATGTTTATGATGAAGATTGAATAAAACATCTTTAGGGTAGAAGGTTGCTGGCCTGATTGTTAAAATGACATTGAAATTCACGTGCAAGTATAAAATCAGCTATAACAACAAAAATAAGAAGAAAATTGTATGAACATGACATAAAAAAACACGAAACTATATAAATAGAATATTTAACCATTGCAACAGTCGTATACAGTGGAGGTTAAAATAATTTAAAATAAAAATGTATTATCTCATTACTCACTTAATCAAGAGGGTAAACTTGAGTTGTGAAACTGGCTATGTCATCCAAATGTCTGATAGTAAAGTTTGGATCGATTTTAAAAATTCCTTTGGAAATCAGTTGATGACAGATTTGTAATGCAATCAAATTTATGACAATCTCATCAAAATTTCATGTTTGTAAAAGACAAAAGTTTAAAAAATTGGTCAACTTGATTCCAGCTTAGCAGTTGCTCAATATTCTCAGATTTAATATCTTTGTAGCAAATGTTCCGAAAATCTCCTCCATTCTCTATATTCACCCCTATTCTGACTTTCGATTACGTCTCCACATTCAGTTACGCTACGATCGAAAATTGGTATTCCAAACAAAAACTGAATCGAAAGAACAAGAAGAAGACAACGATGTTTACAAAACCAATTTGTTACTATGAAATGTGGAATAGAAACAAAGAAATGAGCAAGTTTGTTACTATTTTAATAAACAAAAGTCACAAAAAATAATAAAAATAGGAAAATAAAAAAATGTGTGCGATTAATAAGGAGAAATAATAAATATAATACAAAAGACTTGTGAATTAATAATAATAAAAAGATAAACATAGTAATAAAAAACTACCTGAAATTTAAATTAAATTAAACATTTTTTAAGTTTATAAAAAGAGTAATCGAAAAAAATCCGTTTCTAAATTTATAAGCGTAGAAAAACGTAACTACGATCGTAATACAGAATACCTACAATCGAAAGAAACGTAGCGGAATTGAAACTCTGAATACCAAATTTGCGAAACGGAGAAAATTTCGATTCGAATCGAAAGTCAGAATAGGGGTGATTAGTTCAGATGCTCTGAATTTACTACAATTTATTTGGGGATAATAATACATACATATGTATGTAGTTTTGTGCCACACTGTATATACATATGAATTTGCATTTACTAATATACGTTTACATACATACATATATATTTAACCAAAATACCTTTTTAATGATTGCACTCGTATAAGATCCTTGAATAAAACCATCCAGCTGGAAGTGTTTGTGTTTCGATGTACCCAAACATGCGTGTTCTTTGTTTGGATGTGAGCAAGTAATTTGCAAAACATACATTTTTTAGCCTTCATTATAGAACATTATAAGGTATACTTGATTTATTGTTTTATTTGTAACATATTTAAAAAAAAATACATTCATTTCAATTAAGGTGCTGTAAAAGAAAAAAAATTGCTTTAATTTCATTATATCGTTAATCTCAGAATGAGTTTTTGAGTTTGTTTTCAACAAAACTTCAAACTTAGTGTTGAAGTAAAAATCGCATAAATTATAATCACGTGCAATTGTTAGTTTACTTTATAAGAGTTTGTGTAATACAACAATTTCACGTGTTAGTTGTACCCTATTCGACCCTGACACATATGGTTTAAATTTGCTGATTATAGTCTTCATACATATTTTATTGTTTGCTATAAAGTAAGTAGTCTGACTGCATTCATATATTCTTATTTATGAAATGTTTATTTATACGTATCAACACACTTGGAAGTATTTAAAATATGTTCACATGGCTACAAAGCCTCATAAAATTTCCTTACAACATTCACAACAAGTTTAACCCTTTTACTACTTGTAGAATATCAAAAATGATTAACAACTCTCTGCCATGAGGAAGGATGTATGTATCCTGTTTTTAGAAACCTAACTAAGCTTCTTGTGCTTACATATGCGCACTGTATGACTAACCTTGTATCGGAATACAACACCTTCTATTTAAGAATAAGATATGTTTATATCGGCCGGCATAACAATGGATTCGAGGTGAACTCGCTAATTGAACTAGATAAATCATGCAACTGAAATTTTATTTTTGAATTATTTCAGACATATATTAAATATTAATCGTACAATGGAAACGTAATTTATACACAATTATCTAAAAAGATTATTCTAAAAAGATATAAAAAATGAAAGTCGTTTGGAAAATTTCCCATGTAAAGGAATCTAATAGCGTGTTCAGATATGACCCTTAATTGCGTTAATCGCAATTAACGCCATTATTGAGCTCAATATTCCATATAAATTCTCAATTAATTATTGCGCAATAAGTACGAAATTGTTATAATATTGAGTAAGATTTCGAATGCAACACTGTTCACAACTGTGTTTAGTGAACAAAATTGTATAAAATGCAAATGTCAACAAAAGAAATCATTAAAAAATCAATGTGAAGGTAAGTTTGTTTATGTAGAAACACAACAACCATTTAGAGTATTTTTTGTATTGTTTTCCAACTGTCAAATGATTATTGAGTAAGCTGAAAATTGCGTATGCCTGAACACTTAAAATAATATTGTCAATTAACGAATATTGACTCAATTAAGTTTTATATCTGAACATAGTATAAAGCAAATATATTAATTCAGGAAATTTTATAAAAGCTCTGGTATGAATTTTAGTCGAACTAGGAGAACGCTGTTCATATGTATGTACATATCTATATTAATTCTGCTTTGTTGGTGTTCGCAAATACTTATAGTTTTTCTTGAAGTTAAAATGCAAAAAATATCATAAGTATCTTGATAACCAAATAGAGTGATAAAATCTATGTTTTTTCTTATTCAATTACAAAACTGTGTACTTGTTTTAAAGTTTCCACAAATTTTTGATATTTCTTTTAGTTAGGCTTGAGTTCATTAAATTTAATTTTCCTTAAATTATTTTCACTGAAGGTAGGAATTGTTACATGAAAATTATTATTAAAATTTGTTTGATAATTTTTCGGCTGAGTTGGGGATTTGAACCTGGGTTGTTGAATTTACATGTTTCGAGAACCACCACATTCTCTCATCAGAATTCTTTGTGTTCTAACCTCTGCACCACTGCGGTGCCCGCTAGACAACAGTCAACCAACAATACTTTAACCAGTCTTACCGGTTCGAACCGAAATTTGCTGTAATTATCATTATTCAATTTATTTACATGTTGCCTCCTTTTCTTCAGTTTTTTCGTATTCATGTCAAGACTTCGTCTCGAAAACCTGAATACATTTATTATGTTTGTTGTCCACTTACGTTGACATTTCTATGTGTACCACTTAAAGTACAACTGCAAACATTAGCTTGTGCCACAGCTATTTTAAGAACAATTATTATTTTTAGTTGAACTTGCGTGTTGCGTGCTGCATAATTTTTTAATAAGCCGAAGAAGGTCTTTATACCTTAGCATGAACCTTGTTGACCACTATACTGCAGACGGAACAGTAATTCCTGAAGAATGGTGCAGTGATAATAATGCACAAAGTTTAGAAAATTTGCAAAGACATCGCTCATACGTAGCAAATAAAACGTCAATAATAAGTGATGAATTTTCGCGATATTTTGTGGAAGAAGGTGAAGTTGATTTTCAATATAAACATATGTATTTAAGCAAATCATATGTATGTATGTACATATATGTACATACATTTATAACTTCAATTAATTTCGGTTAAAAATAAAGGCAATAAAAATGTAAATATATAAAAATAATTTATTAATTAAAAAGGGACAATTCAATATTAAAAGCATTAACAACGAAACAAGAAACTTAAATAACGTGCGCCAAGATAGCCTCGAAAAATAGCAACACCGGAAATGAAAACGAGGGAATTTTCTAATATCGTTTAGGGGAATCGAGTGGCAACAAATGATTTTAGGAATTCAGAGGCAACGAAAACTGGAACCAATTTTAGCAATTTCGAGAGCAAGAAAGCCCGAAAACATAAAACATAAAAAATCCAGAGAAATTCGAGCTCCTCCGAAAATGGTCAGAAAATCTTTTTATATTCAATGTCCATTGAGTCTATCTATGCCCTGACACTGCCCAGATTCTATTTTATTTAGAATCCCAGATTTTCTGACCATTTTTGGAGGAGCTCGAATTTCTCTGGAACGGCTCTGACAATTTTCGTTGCTGCTAAAAAATCTCCTCAATTCATTTCCGGTGATGCCACTCAAATTCAAGAAAACGGGATTGCAAATTTCATTTCCGCCGTTGCTAATTTTCGAGGCTATCTTGGCGTACGTACTTAAATATGTAGGTATAATTTAATATTTAAAGCAATAAGTTACTACACTGTTGAAACAGCTGTTATTTTCCCTTATTTTTTCTCTCAAAAACTTTGTAAATTCAAATAATTATTTGCTCGAATAAGTGGAAAATATTTGACTGAGTGTGGTCACACTAGAGACATTTTTATTTGCTAACAAACCAATGTATTTACTCAAAAACATGTTTGCACCAAACAAATGTTTCATGGTCACATTACAGCAAAGAAATATTTGCAAATTTTTGACTCTTATTAGATGCCACCGATCTTCAGTTAAGGTTTACCTTCCTGTCATTTTTCAAAATCTGCAATGGATTGGTATTGAACAATTAAAAAAAAATAGACACATAGAAATTGTTAGCGACTTGGAATAAGTATGCAGCGCAGGAGGATCGAGACATTGTGGAACAGTTAATGCGATTCATCAAAACAAAAATTCAATTTTTTAATTTTGCCTTTTTAAATTATTAATAAAAGAAAATCAATTTGTGGTTCAAAATCTAAGAGGCAACTCCATAGTCCAGCTTGATGCTGGAAACTTCTGTAGCATTAAATGCTGGTTTTAAGCGATCAATTGAAACCTTAGCATTTCGTCCGACTAAGTTTACTGTGTAATATTTAGATGATCGTTCAACAACTTTAAATGGTCTGGCTATATGGAGCCGTTAAAGATGGTCGTATCGAATCGTCTCTAACGAATACTGAATCACAGGTTACGTTGATTTTTATACCATCAATTATCTTTTAATTCAAAGGTAAACAGAGTAAATAAGTAAAAGTTGATATCTTTAGCTTTCGGTACGATCCTCATAGTGTTAATTTAGACACGCATCACATTTTATTTCTTTAATTCTTAAACTTTTTCTTTTAATTTTTGTTTTAGTTACTTCTCGTTTCATTCATATATTTCTGTGCATTTTGTTGTTGCTTTGTATTATTTTCGTTTACCTTTTCACATGACAATAATGACGTTGCTAATGATGGTTATGATGAAGATGGTCATGATAATGACTTTGATGATAATGAGGAATGTATAAGTTGTTTGGTTTAAAGAAAAATAAACATAAACAACAACAACAACAATATGAGTAAAATATTTCTTTAGTGTATTTTAAACCTGGTTAAAATGCTCAACCCATGAAGATTTCAATTCATTTCCAAAGTGAATCGCGTGAAAGTTGTACCTCGGACTGTCTCTTAGAAGAATTGAAACTTCTGTTTCTGCTTCTTCCGTGAGAATTGAAGGAAAAAATTTACATTACAAATTTAATAAATTGAAGAAAGGTGATACAAAAGAACTACTTATTTCTACACTTAAAAGCGTGCTTAACAAACAAATAAATTAAAAATTCCAAAAAAGTTCTGCTTTAAAGCATAAAAAATCCAGCCAACACAAGCCGCCTTAAACCGTGCCGTGACCTAAATTCGTTGTTTAAAGTGAAACTATTGGAATTAATGTAGAAAAAAGAGTAAAAAAACCTTATTGAAAAATTTACATACATACATATTTTGTAAAGACATTACTTTCGCTGTGCCATCATCATCTATCTGCTTCTTTCAAACTAAGCAGGTGTTAACTAGTCATTGTATTCGGGATTGGTGCTAATTAAAGAGTTTTAACAAATTTGTCAGAAAAAAAAACTTTTACTTTCGTCTTTCGTTAAATATATATTTCATATTAAAATGTTTAAAATAGTTCTTGTCATTCTTACATCATTATTATATGGATCATCATGGGCACAACAGCGTAAGTTTTAAACTCGCAGAGTATATTTTTAATTTTGATGAGTACCTAGTTAATTTAAAATTAGCAATAAATAGTTTGCTATAAACAGGAAACCATTTCGGTAATTTGTGTTATAACATCCCTGCAAATTACAATATGATACAAATATTTGCATAATATGTATCTTTCAAAACTTCATATTAATTTCTATTAGAATATCATCAAGTTTACTTATTGCATTTAGTCAAACAATGGCCAAAAAACATTAGTTAAAAGTGAAAACCTTGATTTTTTAAGTGAAATCCTTATCAAATATTGGAAATGTTTCTTCTAAAATAACGTTCATGACAAAAGTTCGTAATTTTCCGGATTTCTTCCAATCCCGGAAAATAATATAAAAATTGACTTATTTCCGTGAGTTTTTTTTATAGTAATTTGTTAGAATTTAATAATGTATAAGGGATGCCAAACGAGACTGGATTTGCAAATCCCGGGGTTCGGGATTTTAAAAATATAAATCCCGGGATTTTTCGAGATTTTGGTATTTTTGGTTCTTATTAAAACAAATTGGTTTATTAATAATAAAAACTATTTATTTCAAAAAGTAACGTGTATTAAATAGAAATATGTTTGCAAATAAACATTTTCTGTCCTCTAGTTATAATTTTTAAATTTACTAAGTGTTTATAAAGCCAATTTTGTATTTTATAAACCATTAATAATTTAAAAACATAATAACATTACATTGAAAATTAGATAGAGAAAAAAAATTTGTGATTTTGCCTTTAATTCCTATATTAAATTAAAAGCAGTAGAATATTATCTTTCGATCTTAAAAAAACTTCTTAATACATTAAGGCATCTAAAAAATCTAAAAAAAAGAGAAAATCTTGATTTAATTTTTTTTGTTATCAATATATGTGACATACATACATACTGCGTTCACAATAAAAGCTTGTTAGCAAATTATACGCCCATGTTCTGAAAAACGCAAAACGCTTAAAATTTCCAATCGAAAACGCCAAAGAGCTGTTCTGACAAACGAAAACGCTAGAAATTTGGCGTTTTCAAACCGCTAGTGTATACTGATGCGTTCTGGCTTATTTTATTGAAACTGAACTTTAAACACAAAATGAAATGATGCACAATTTAAATTTAATATGTTTTCTTTTTCTTTAAGCTAAAGCTTGTAACATTTTTCCACGATTTTAATTAAAAACATGCAATTTTAAAATTTTCTTTGAGTTTGTCAATTCTGTGTTTCAATTGTTTACTTTACTAACTAGCGATTTGTGCAAACAGCTGATCAACTTGATTTTCGAAAAGTAATGTAATGCATTTTAATTTGAAATTTATTTATTTGTTTACGTTATTTAATGACAAAACATCTGTTTTTATTGTTCAAACATAGCTTCGAAAAATGACAAAACGCCAGCAAATTGTAGCGATTTCAGAACAGGTCAAAATGCGTTTTACGTTTTTAAAACTGTATGCGATTTGAAAACGCTGCGTTTTTCAGAACATGGGCGATTGTATGCTGATTGCATTTCTCATCCTCCAAAACAAATAATTATACATACTTACATATTTATTAATCAACATTTGGTTCCATATCATTACAGACATTATAAGTTGTTTTGGGGGCTTTTACATAAGTATTTCAATTACATGCATTATTTCATTCGTTTCGCAATCAACGTTTTTAATTAATTTCTAATAATAAACATTTTTATTTCATATCAAATTCTCTATTCAATTTTGGATTGTTTCAAAAATTTAAAAGTTTCTTTTTTGATTACTAGTTTCACTAGTTCATCGCTTAATATGCAATCACGGCAGAGATTCATATCACTGGGACAAACGCCTTCAATGTTACTTTAACCGGATTTAAAATGACAAATGTTTGTTTAAGTAAACCAAATTCTTCATCTGTCATCCTAAATCAATTAAAGCTTTTTTATAGGAATTTCCAATTTCAAAAACCGTTCGAGTTTGGTAATCCAAAATTAATTTTTATTCTTTCACCTTTATTTCTTCAACATACTTTTGTAAAATTTTAATTTTTGTTGTTAACTTTATATATATTTTGAAATGTTTCTGACCTTTTCAATTACTGAATTTCTCTTATTAAAAATGCTAAAAAAAAGCATTGATTTATATTTTGTATTTGTGTATGTCAAAAAATGCAGACGAAAACAAAATACTTCTCTGGATCTTTTACACAAATACTAATTTTCGGGACTTGACAAATACCGAAAATTCTGGGATTCGTTTTAAAATATTCCAAAATTGGGATCGTTATTGACATCCCTAGTATGTATACATACTCTTATTAAGAGAGTTAAGAAATACGAAAGTGAAATCTGCAAAAAGTCGTTATTTGTATGGAAAGATTATATTTTTAAAATTCAATTGTATTGTCATTATTTTCCCCAATTATTGTTTTTTTTCTAGTGTTTGCATATAATTATATTCCAGGTAACTTTATATAAATAAAGATTTATATAAATAAAATCCTAGAAATTTAGCATGTCACAACTGTCAATGGATAGTATAACAATTTGAACTAAAAAGAATATCAAACCACAACAAAAATTCAAGCTTACTTGTAAGCATTTTTGTAAGGGAGAGAAGTTAAATTCCCCCTTACAACATGCTTCCAGAAGACCTGATTTTTTTTTCATACCCCCATATGGAAGAATGTATCTGCAATACCACCTGCTCCCTCGTGAGGGATTAGAATAATTCCAATAATTCTTTCATTTTTTCGCTTACAACCTGCTTTGCTATAATGGAAGCAGTAACGTATTTATTTATTTTCGAATTTTGGACTATAGTCTTCACTTAGAGACCCGTATCATAAAACAATAAAATTTGGTAATTCTATATCTTCTAAACTAATAAAGACACAAACACATCTCTGTTTTCTTGAGCATATGATCAAAGATTTGCATCGTTTGATTCACGTCTGTATCACAAAAAAATTTCCAAAGATAGAGCATTTTGAAGATACAACTATGACGAGTACTAAAAGGGGTGGTATAAGCGGTAAATTGGAACATTTTTCTTCTAGAGAACTTTTCTAATATTTTCAATTAATATTCTCAAAACATAAAATCTGAATGTTAAGCTTCTGAATGAAATAGGAATCAAGAACGGGTGCACTTAATGCTACTTTTTTTTCTTATGGTCTGTTTGAATTTTCTTAAATAATCAAGAAAAATTTAATTATATATAGTATATTCGATACTAAATCCACAAAAACATGACTAAATAGTAGTTTTTTGGAAATGCCTGTAATAATGAATATACAAACATGAAATTATGTATATGAGTTCGGTGCAAAGAATTTATAAGGGGGAACTTATGGAATTAATATTCTTCTAATGCTACTTTTTGAATCTTCTATGCAAATGAAGAGGTGAGGACAAGAATTAATGATAATTTTCCGGTTTCTAACATAACTAATTCCTGATTTATCTATCATAATGATAAACATGGGAACATGGAATTAGATGCAGGATCCTGAAAGATTTAGAATCCAGAAAGCAGGGTTTAATTAGAAAATAAACATACATAAATCTTAATAAAGTGAGATCCGATTAAATATGATAATTTTTTTTTTATTTAAAACACTTTTAAACAAATGGTTTTGTATTTCCTAATTTTTTGAAATTACGACGGCTTTAACTTGGCTTTGAGCCAACTAACTACTTTAATATGGACTTAAAAAGTTAAATTCTAGTAAAATCTAAAATTAGTTCAAACGTGATATATATAAAATGAAAAGCCATTAAACTCAATTCTATATAAAAACCAGGTCAGACCGAATAGAACTAAATTTTGAGTACGTGAAAAAATTTATCTTAAACTCAAAATAAAAAAAAAAAAACATCTGCCACAAGCAAATCTTGAAGACTCAAAAATAATTAATTATGTTAATAAACTCATTCAAATGCAATTTGGCCCTGTGAATAAAATAATAATGTTCGTGAAAATAATAAAATAAAACGTATAATATTGTTTTAAAGATAATTGTGTGTTGTTACCAATTTATGGTTCGATTTAATAAAATTGTAACAAAGACACTGGTGAAATTTGTATGAGTTCATCAACCTGATGTGCAAGAAAGCCACTGCCAATTCAAATAATTATTTTTCGTATTTTGTTTTTCTGGTATACAAAATAAAACGTAAGTAAGTACAAGTACGTATTTGCTTCAATGAATATTTTAAAAGCAGTAAGTAACGCTTAACATAAATACGAGGGAATTGTTTTCCTTTTAATAAAGTGTTTTGTTGAAATGCTTTGAAAGTTTCCGTTTTATAGCTCTGACAGCCGTAATTCGTACATGTGGGTGCAGTTAATTTTGTTGTAGTAATAAAAAATATATAAGATAATTTGTCTTTGGCTGATATTGACGTCTGTACTGCCGGTCTTTATGTTCTCTGATATTATGTTCTCTTTCTGCTATCAAATTTTTTTTATACAAAATTATGGTTTGTCAATTTGTTTACTCAGCAAACAATTTATTGTCTGCAAAAAATTTTGTCTAGTGTGGACAACTTTGTGTTCTCTGATATTATGTTCTCTTTCTACCATCAAATATATTACAATGTTAATGTTTGTGGTTTGCATCAAATGGAATTCATCCATAATTTGTCATTTTGATTTTTTTTTTTAATAAACAAAATTTTAAGGAGCATTTTACTGAGGTTCATAAATGCTATTACAATAAAAAAATATTTCATTTAACATTTCTTTTTGAACATTTTAATACCTGTTGCATCCAACGGCTTTTCAGTTTTTATTTTTTTTTAATTGCAAAATTGTAGTCAATGAATATTCAATTTATCATTTAATTATAACGAAATCGCAAACTATACTGAACAATTATTCTAAATAAAGTTAAATATCAAATACCAATATTCTTTCTCTTGATTTAAGTACATATGTATATCTGTATCAGATCAATTTAAAAAGAAAATGCAACAATAGATTTTACTTGTTTTAAAAATTGTTTTCTCTAAAGACATCATTTATTGTATGTCTACATACAAATATTAATAAGGGGTGATTTTTTAGCCAATTTCTTTTTGGCAGACTGTTTTAAGCAGCTCAGCTGTTTTCTGTAATATGTTGCTGTTAAACATCGACTTACAAACGAACAACACTTGCAGATTTTTTAATTATATTATCAAAATTTCTTGCTCGGTTAAGAAAGCACATCGTGCCCTTTTTTAACGAATACATCCAATAAATCCCGAAAAATGCACTGTGTGGTGTGGATTATGGGTCGTAGGCATCATTGGACCCTACATTTTTAAAGACAACGAATTCAGGAACGTAACTGTGAATGGCGAGCGCTACGGTGCAATGATTACAATTTCTTTTTTTTTTTTGCTTAAAATGGAAGATCTGGACTTGGCTGACATGTGGTTTCAACAAGACGTTGCTACATGCAACACAGCACGCGAAACAATATCCCAATTAAGAGGCGAGTTCAGTGAACAGTTTATTTACGTTTGGGGCTGCATAGATCGTACGATTTAACGCCTTTAGACTATTTTTTGTGAGGCTATGTTATGGGTTATATCTCGCTCGCAATTTATTCCAGAGATACCAGCCGATCTGTTGGAGATAGTATGCCAAAATTGGACCAAGGGTATGAACCATTTGAGGCGTAGCCGCTGTCAAAATTTACATGAAATCATTCTTATATATTGAATTATATAGAACGTTCTATCGACTCAAATAAAGATTTCATACATTTCCTTAAATTTCATGTTTTTTTTTTGGATCAAATCAGAAAGCTTCTAAAAAAATCACTCTTTATTTTAAAACAAAATGTTTGGAAAAATCGACAAAATAATTTTGTAAACTTCAGAGTCAATGTGTCACGTGTTAATATTGTTTGTTTGGGTGCAAATAAAAAAGTCATAAATACTGTCTTGAAGTTTTGACGTCATGCATTATTTAATTTATGATTATTTAAAAAAAAAATTCAGCTAAATACAAACAGCACACGACAAATAATTTTTAGAAAAATGTAATTGCCATTTAAATTTGCCTATTAAAGATAAAATAAAATATTGTAATTAAATATGTATCTTAACTACAATTAATTACAATACTTATCAGTAAAATACAATTAGTTTTACGAGTATGAATTTGTATTAATTGTTTCAATAACTATTTATTTTACATTTCAGCTTACTATATACAACAGTGCCCGGGCGATGAACAATTTATAAACGATTGCTTACGTGACAGTGGCAACAAATTGGTGCATTACCTGAGACAAGGCATACCAGAATTAGAAATTTATGAGGTGCGTGTTCCGAACATGAAATATTGTTTATTCAGTGTAAACGGATTTTTTATTATTTGTTTTTATAATTTTAATGGTTGAATATATCCAAATTTAGATTGAACCTGTTGATATTGATGAAATTGGCATTGTATTGGGCAGCGGTCCCGATGGCTATCGTGCTGTATTCCGCAACATACAGGCATTTGGTGTCAGTAACATAACGGTGACAAATGTGCGGTAAGTATGAAAATCTATTTTCAATAAAAAAATTATTATATGAAAGTAGGGATGCAATTTCCTGCAATTTCACACACGAAATTGTGATAATTTCTTTAAAATGTTTGAAATTTTTAAATGATTATATAATTTTAGGTATAACTTGAGGGAAAAGTTCCCCATACAATTAATAATTCCTTATTTTTGGAAACCATTTCAATGTTTTACAAACTAATGATGACAAACGGAAAATTTCCAATTACATTATTTCAACTGCAAAACAACTAATTACCATGATATTTAGAATTTATTTTTCTTAAATTAGCAACTTAATTGAAATAAACTAATAAACAACTGGACAATAAATATTATTTGATAATAATAATAATTCAAATAGAAATCTTGCCAAATCATTGTACAGTTCAACCTTGGTATAATGAATCTTAAGGGGATTAGAAAAAAAACGTTACACCGAATAATTCGTTACAATGAGGTTCGTTATATCGAGGTGAAGTTGCACTTCGTTATAACGAGGTAATAAACAATTTTGTATATTAATCATCATCTGCTTACCATGTTATAGTGACCGATTTCCCCTAATACTTTACTAAGCATCAAAGAACAATGATTTTCTATCGATTAAAGGTGTGATTAACTAGCTAGATTGCATTAACAACTGCTGCAACAATAAATTTTTCTTCGAATATTTCAGCCGTTAGTCTAATGCATGCTGCTGTCAACTACGAATGTAGGTTTACTGGAGACGTTGCAAACACAATAATTTTGTGTGTATCCGTTTCATATAATTTGGATTAATTGATGGAAATCGTTATGCCAAGGTTGTAAGTTGAATGAAAATTCGTTATAACGAGGCTATTGACAAATGTATTCGTAATAGAGAGGTTTATTTTGCATTAAATCTTATCGAGGAATTCGTTATAGTGAGGGTCGCTATATCGAGGTTTGACTGTGTTATGCCTGTTTGTCTGTTTATTCGTTAGTCCATCTATGATTTTATTTTTTTTTTATTTCTCTTTAACTGACTATTGCTGTCATTGAAGTTTCTATTATTTTGTTGCTAAATGACTTGATAATTTTATTAGTTGTCTAAATAAATATTTTTCAATCAAGTCAACTAGTTTTTGTTCTTAACCTTGATATCTTTTAAGTTTCTTAGACAGAAATTGCATACAATTAATCAAATCATATGAAGTATGACAATACCAACTATCATCCAATCAATATTTGTGAAACAATATCATTGTAATTAAAGTTTCAATTGCAAATTTGATATTTTACCATTTTTTTAACCCTGAAAATTATCAATAAAAAACCACAGTTTGTTCAGTTTGTGGCAAAGAGGATATGTTGCAGTTAAAATACAATACGTATTTCAAGTTTCTAGGTTATAGATATTTCTAAACAATAGTTAAATTTTTAAATACCTGCATATCTACATACAAACATACAAAATCAAGGATTCCCAAAGTTTTATAAAGTTCTTGTACATTTACATTGGCATTGTTACAAATATTTCCATCATGTTTGCAAATCTCTGTCGTTCTTCAATGTGCAAAATGAAAAACGTTTCAAATGACACGTACATACCATACATGGCAAATCAGTTTTCGGCAATTCATGCAATAGACTGAAAATGCAAACCCACCAAACTTGTTACTCAAAAAATAAACAAAAAAAAAAATAAAAAAACGAAATATTTTCTTAAACGCTTCTAGTTATTGAATTTTGCTTAACGCAAGCTGTGTAAATGTTTTGGAGACAAAATTCAAAACCGACATTACATGATATAGAAAAAAAACGTTAACTAGTTTGGCCATTTGTTGCAGATTTTTTTCTTTTTTAATAAATAAAATTGAAATCAGAACAGTAATAGAAATTACAGTAGCAATTACAACATTGCTGTAATGTAAGACATTATTAGTTGTACAATCAATTATACCAACATATATATATACAAATATATGCACATGCTTGTTTTTATGTTCAAAACATGTTTATTGATAAACATGTTTCGGAGTTGAAATCGGCTGGGATGACTTTTATATGTCCTATACTAAGAAACTTGTATCAACTTTTATTTTATCTTCAGAATAAAATATGTATGTATTGTATATTCTGAATCCTTTATATAGCGGGTCAATATATCGATTTACCTATCCGCAATATTTACATTTTCCCATTGTTAAAAGTTTGAATGAAATGAGTGATTTATACAATGATTTCCTATGACCAAATATGACCTAAATACATAATAAGTAAGGTCCTGACTTTTCAAATTTTATATAGCTATAATATTGTGTTACTAAAAGTTTTGAGCAATTATATAGCATATGGAACTTGAATATTATCTAAATATCAGCGTTGATCTATTATGGACCGATAATTATAAAATTTACTGGCTAGTTTTCTTACTTGTATTGAATTCTATTTAGATACTAATATTTGTACATATGTAGTTGGTTTCAGAAAGGGGGCCTTATATGGAAGCTATGAACGTTTAAAATTAATTTATGTGTATACAAAACTAATCCGAGTTGCCATGATGCGAATAATGATAAGGGTTTTATGAGTATTATACTGATTTTCAGCAGTAGGTATTATATGACCGATAAATACAACATTTAGAAGTTTAATTTCTTGATAAGTTTGTTAAGTTTATTAACACCATTTTGCCGGAACTAAGTTCCTAAAAGTTCCGGCTAAAAGAAATTTCGAGAAGACTGTATCTTATAATTCACAGGAAAAATGGATGGGGTTCCTTTCGACTATAAAATTACTGCAATAGGTATCATAGCCCCCGATTAAACTTGGTTTTTGGCTGGTTGTCACATCGTTTGCGTGGCATACATGGTTCCTAAAAGGCCCATTTATAATACCTGAAATGGAAGAAGATCGTCCACAGCAGACCAAATAAAAAGAGAAATATAATATAGGTTTAGGGACAAGTGTACGCCAAATATGAAAGGCAAGAAGAAAGAAAGAAGTGATAAATAATACGAGCCCGTTCTTAAAGTATGGTGACACATGGCAAATATTTACTCAAAAAAGCGTAACCACTTGTTTTATCACAAATTTGTTTGACGTTGTTTACTCTTATACAAGTTTTGCAAGATCAAACAGCATCAAATAAGATAAGACTAAATCTTTGTTGTGTCCTGTCCTCAATAAACGTAGTTTTTTTTAATAAATAAACGAGTTCAAAATAATTTAATTTAGTGGTTACGTCTTTTTCGGTAAATATTTGCCAAGTGTGGCCGTACCTTTAGCTTGGTTTTAGATTAATCCAAAAAATCACTAAAGAACGAACGTCCAAGAGTACGTAATCGATTTAATTTCATTGCAGACATACATAGGCATAGCACATGACCTATAGTTTACCTCCTCATCATGAAGATAGATTTTACAGAAATCATTATAATGAAATTCAATGCTATTGGTCAGAGCTATCTGGAAATATGAACCAATTCAATTTCGAATTGCATGAAATACTTTCAAAAATAAACCCCGGTTACATGAACATATAATCAAAATACAAACATATAATCTAATACAAATTCGTTTGTGAAAGTCTCCAAACCCCTCATAGAACTAAATATTCGCACAAACATTTATGTATGCACATACATGTAAACATCGAAAACAACTTATTTAAACCACATTTTTATTGACCACAATCATTTATTTTTATTGCAGCTCCGATTTGGAATCTTTACAATTTCAATTGACCTGCGAAATACCACGCATCAAGGTTAGAGCACAATATCGTTCAACTGGCGTTTTAATTTTGGTTAAAGCTTCTGGTGCCGGTGAATACTGGGGCGAATATGGTAAGAACAACTAATTGAGACATACAAATAAAAACAAGTTGCAACTTAATTTGTATAACCAACAACATTTATATTTTTTTAAACGTTTTTACATTTTCTCATTTCAGAGGGAGTTAAAGCTAAAATTTACTTCAAGGCCCTGCCACATGAGGGACAAGATGGTCGCACTTACCTTACAGCCGATCAAGTGAAAATGGATTTCAATGTCAAGGACATTCAAATGGGTGTCGACAATATTGCCAATGGCAATTCTGTAATACGTAAGTTTATATTTTAACTCAGAATTGTACTCGTGTTAACACAATATAAATACATAAATTTCCATTTTTATTATCGCCATTTACAGAAGCAGCATTGAATTTATTCATCAATTCGAATGCCCAAGAGTTGTTGAAGGAAATGAAACCAGCTTTGCGCACAAAACTCACATTGGTCATACGTAATTTTATGGATCGTCTGTTTGCAAAAATCCCTCTAGAAGATTGGGTTAATCTTAATTAGTTTTAATCAAACGTTTAGCGGGGAAAAACTATTTAAATTAATTACCTATACAATTTAAGATTAAACTAAAATAGTAATAGAATATGTAGAATACAAATTAAATACAAAACAAAAATTCGCAGAAAGTATAATTTTCCCATTTCAGTTATTTTCTATAGCAATATATTCATTATTATTAAGTATTTATGTTAATTTTTATAATAAATAGTAATAGATATTATTAGTTTTATAAATATTAAATAAAATCAAGCGAAATGCTTAACCCTTTAATGTAAAAACAAAGTGTGTTACACCCTTCACACCCTTTAGGTAACATAAATAGTACATATATAAAGGGTGCTTCAAGTGGAGATACTTTTTTCAATAGCCTTTTTTGACAGATCACCTGTGAGTCGTGTCATGCTGTCATGTTATATTTGTGTAGTATTGTTTGGCATTTCTTAATGAAAAGACTTAAGGTACGGTCACATTTGACAAATATTTCCTCAAAAAAGCGTAACCACTTGTTTTAGCACAAATTTGTTTGACGTTGTTTGCTCTTACAAGAGTTTTGCAAGATCAAACAGCATCAAATAAATTAAAACTAAATATTTGTTGTGCTTTGGCCTAAATAAGAAAAGTTTTTTTAAGTAAACAAATGAGTTCAAATAAATGTTATTTAGTGGTTACGTTATTTTCGGCAAATATTTGCCAAATGTGACCGTACCTTTACGCCTGAACAACGTTTACAAATCGTTCAACTTTATTACGAATATTCACGTTCTGTGAGGAATGTGTTTCGTGCACCTCGCTCAACTTATGGTCTACTAAGCGTACTGTTTGCAACACCATCACCCATTTTAAGACCCAGCATTCGTTATTGGATAATATTCTACCGAATAGACCACGTCTATTGATTCCGCCACCGGTGTAATCATCGATCCATATTTCTTTAAAAATTATGCCGGTGCGAACGTAACCGTCAATTACGAACGTTATCGTGCCATGATAACCGGCTCGAACGTAGCAACGGCCAACATTTGATAGACATAATCTTCAAAAAATAAATGCCAAAGAATGTTCTTGCAAATGATAATAAACATTCCCCAAAAAATTTGAATTTTCTGTGTTTTTTTCTTTAAAAGAGTAGGGAACCTCAAAATGGATCAAGCATTAAACACAGCTACTTTATTATTTAGAAAACGACCGCTACATAGTCAGCAGTTGATCCCGAAATCTGACGTTTTAATAAAAAATAAATTTGTTATTTTAACTTTTTAAATAACACAATGGCTGAAGAGAATTTTGTTGATTTTATTGATGTTATTACTAAAATACAACAAAAAAGCAAATAAAAACATTAAAAATAATAAATCTTAAACAATAAAACACTTAGCCCCGTTTTACATGATGATTTAACGACGTCGTTTTTTAGACGTTGCTCTTGGTTTGTTGGCAAGCACTGTAGGAAAAAGACACGATTTCTGTTTTTATGTTGTTTTTTTGATATTTCTCTTTACACTCATTTATGTTTTTATTGTTCCGTTTTATTTTTGTTCTTATTTTGAATTGAAAGGTTCGTTTAGGAATTCAACATGTAAAAATAAAATATTTTTGTAAACAAAAAAAATAATTATTTTGTTTGGATTTCTGTAATTATTTATTTATATGTTTGATGTTTTTAGTGCGTACATTGTGTCCATAATTTAAAATTATTTGTTAAAAGACAAATAACATTTTTTAATACGAACAATAAACTAAAGAAGATTTGTAAAAAACGACGTCGAAAAAATAACGTCGTATAAATGCAAACAAATTTTCGTAGCATCTTCAAAAGAGAATTAATAAAAAACGACGTCGTAAAAATCATCATCTAAACCGGGCCTTACAAACTTTAATCAAACAAAACACTGAAAATATAAACAGCTGTTGTAGCATAGTCTTAATAGTAATAGTTAAACAATAGTTAGTATTTTAGTTTACCAATGGTTAACTAATGACCGAGAATTCGGCCATAAGTATGTCCAAATTTCCTAAAGGCATGAAAAATAGGGCCAGATAAATAATTATACGGATTAAAAGTAATTACTACCGCTGGATCTAACGGTATCTGTATGTATAGGTATCATGTGGTTTTTGAGGTAGCTGATCAAAAAAAAAAATCAAGTAAAAAATAAAAAACTCAAAAAAAAAAATTCGTAAGTAGTCTGATCCAACTGATTTTTTTATTTGGAACCTAAAATGTTGGCCTAATTACGCTTTTTTAAGTGTCTCAGAAGTTATTTATACAAAATAGCAGAAATACTGTTCTTTATTGACCTTTAATCTTGAGTAGCGTTCAGATAATTTTAAGAATACTAAACTCTTTGTTAGAACATCAATATGAAAGCGTAGTATGTCAATTTTCAATGTCTATCTTGTAAACTTAATTGCATTCATGTTTTTATGTTTAACTAAACAATAATAACAACTTTACAATTGCTGTCTCTTACATATAAATTTAATTGAATTTTCATACAAAAACAGTTTAACATCATTAACTGTTTTTATAAATTTATTTAGTAGTTATTTTAACAAATCCTCTTAATGAATTAAATTAAATTATTGTTTAATTATTGCAAAAAAATATATAATATATAGTAAGTACAAACACTTTTCTCTGGATATTTAGGTTTAGTTTTTTTTTATCACCGATTTACAATTTCATATTAACTTATTTAAAAAAGATTTTATTCTCGATATTAACTTCAGGCAAGTAATTATTTGTGATAATAATTCAAGGCAATATGTTAATGTTTAGCTACAATTATTGGAACGTGATGAAATTATTATACATAAATACGTATTACAATTGAGTAACAATTATACATATGGGTCAATTTCAAAAATAACGCAATTTTTGTGTCTCCGCACTTTACACTACTATTTTAGGTAAAAAAACAAAAACAAAAAAACGTAATTCTCAAATTTGTATGTTTGTTTTTTTTTTTTTGTTTATTCATAATGGTGTTTTGTTTCTCCCTCTGACTGCTTTCATACAAAAGCATGTGTCACCCGTTAGAATTTTTAGTCATCAAATTAAAATAAAATCAAGAAAAAAGTAAATATGCAACATATACACGGATTTTAGTAAGGCGTTTGATAAAATTAACCACAATCTTCTATTACACATATAATCACTTATGGGCTTTAGTTTCTCAGCTATAAAATGGTTAAACTCTTATCTATCACAAAGAACTCAACAAGTCAAATTTGGGAATGTTATAACTATCAAAAATTATTCAAGTACATTCTGGTGTTCCTCAAGGTAGCCACCTGGGTCCAATTTTGTTCACCCTATTCCTACTGTTATTTTGCATTCTAAAGTACTGATGTATGCCGATGATGTTAAACTTTTGAACTCTTTTAATGCTACAAATGGACATAGTTTACTAAGTGCCGACTTTTACAATTTTTCCCAATGGTGCAGATTTAATTTATTGGAGTTAAATATTATGAAATGCAAACACATGCCATTTTTTAGACACAATCCGATTGAGACTTCTTATTATATTAATACTGTTATTTTAAATAAAGTTCAAACCATATGGGATCTTGGCATACTGTTGGATCATAGACTTGTTTTTCGCGATCACATCTCTATAATGGTAAATAAAGCCTATGGGGTACTTGGATTCATGAAGCGCTGGTCTAAGGAATTTTTAGATCCTTACATTACAAAACTTTTATATATTTCTATTGTTCGACCAATTCTTGAGTATGGATCAATTGTTTGAGATCCTTGTTATTCAATTCATATCAATAATATTGAATCGGTACAAAAACAATTTTTAATTTTCTGTCTCCGTGGTCTTGGTTGGAATTCTTATGTCTTGCCACCGTATGAAAGTAGACTTGCTTTGATAAAATTGCAACTCTAAATAGTCGACGATTGATGCTGAGCGCTTTATTTGTTCTGGGCATAATTCGTGGTGATGTTGATTCGGAGTTCCTGCTTAGTCAACTAAACTTCAATGTTCCTATTAGACCTTCAATAAATGCTATCACCTTATGGACATATCTGAGAGTAATGACGTACTGAAGAAAAAATTACTTTATATCTAAATTGTTGAACTAATTATTTATATATTTATATATATTATTTATTTATTATTACTGTTTTGTCATTTATATGTAGTCAGTAAGGATGTAAAATCTATTGACCTAAATAAATAAATAAATAAAAATTAATAACAGTTTTCGAATAATTGCGTTTCTTTCTTGTGTTTTGATTTTCTATAGTCGTCAAAACTTAATTAGTGCGAATTTGGCGTTGCAAAGAAAGGTTGTCCCCACAATTTGCATTGAGCGTCACTTTTTTATAAAGCAAGTAATATTACTAGTTTTCAATATCAAGTTCAAATAAAGTAAATAACGTACGGTAAGTACAAACTTTAATTATTACAAAAGTGAAAAAGCGAAAAAAATCTATTAAAAAAGTGTGCATTTGCTTAGTTTTTGTGAACACCATGGTAAAGGCGCGGTAAAATTTCATGAGGGTCACGCTAATTTTTTTAAAAGTTAATATATTAAATGTAAAAACTTGAAGTTGACAATCATTGTTAACATGGTTTCAACTATTTTTTTTTATAATTTGAGAAATAAATTGCCTATGAAGAAAAACCAAAATAGGCAAACATTTCATGGGCATCACTTTTGATATATGTTGCTTCATAGCTTAAAATGCTTTATTATGATTTTATTTTTTAATTTTCAAGAGTAAAACAAGAAAATTAAAGGCGGCTGAAAGAGCACGAAGATATCAAGAGAAAATAAAGCTTGATAAAGCGCGTAATGACGAATATAAAAGAAAGAAGAAAGAAAGGTATAATCGTGGTATATTTGAGTTTAATTTTTATTGTTACTGATTGATTCTGTTTTTGTCACAAACTTAATTCGAAAGTGGTAAAAATTAATGAGAATGCAAAAAAAACAAAGCCGCTTGTCATTTTATGAAGTTTATACAGATTCAGAATAAGAATTCGAATGAAAATTTATAAATTAAGTTAAGTTATTGTTTTGTGTCAAATATTTACATATGTGTATAAATTTCTTCCATTTTTGTTAAAGACATCAAAGAATATGTACATGTTTAATTTTGTATGAAAATTTTTGTTTTTTGAAGAATTTTTGTTTTTTTTATTTACTTTTTGTAAAAGAATAAATTTTTTTTCGTTAAACTTTAGATTTGGCATTATTTCTTGTTTACGTGCAACAAAATCTCTTGATCGTCAGAAAATATCTTGAGCGTCACATTTAGCTTTTTTTCTCAAAACGCTTATAACTGCAGTTTTTTTAAATACATTGTTACAAGCCTATTACTTTGCAAGTAACCTCTAAGTTCGAGTCTTTTTTTAACAACAATTTACATATTTTCATCTTAAAATTTTAACATAACTAGTCACTTTAAAATAAAAATTAAAAATCAAGTTGAATCATGATTTTTTGTTTATAATCGAAAAGGTGATTTTCGCAAAAGTCAATCTTGAGAAACAAAAGAACATCGTAGTAAGCTTGAATTTCAAATATTTTGCATTTTTAGCGATTTTTTATACATATTTAGTGTGTGACGCTCAAAATAGAAATCATAGAAAACCTAAAAAAAAAATCCAAATATATTGATTTTTTTGAGAGCCTAAAAGTACTACCGGATTCTTCAACAATTTCTACAATTTATTTATTTATTTATTTAGGTCAATAGATTTTACATCCTTACTGACTACATATAAATGACAAAACAGTAATATATATATATATAAATAATTAGTTCAACAATTTAGATATAAAGTAATTTTTTTCTTCAGTACGTCGTTACTCTCAGATATGTTCATAAGGTGATAGCATTTATTGAAGTTAACACATGCACGACGAAAAGAATCGTTATTAGCATATACAGAACGGTAGTATTTTAATGCTAAGAGTTTAAAATTGCGGGTTGGTCTAACAGGAACATTGAAGTTTAGTTGACTAAGCAGGAACTCCGAATCAACATCACCACGAATTATGCCCAGAACAAATAAAGCACTCAGCATCAATCGTCGACTATTTAGAGTTGGCAATTTTATCAAAGCAAGTCTACTTTCATACGGTGGCAAGACATAAGAATTCCAACCAAGATCACGGAGACAGAAAATTAAAAATTGCTTTTGTACCGATTCAATACTATTGATATGAATTGAATAACAAGGATCCCAAACAATTGATCCATACTCAAGAATTGGTCGAACAAGAGAAGTATATAAAAGTTTTGTAATATAAGGATCTAAAAATTCCTTAGACCAGCGCTTCATGAATCCAAGTACCCCATAGGCTTTATTTACCATTATAGAGATGTGATCACGAAAATCAAGTCTATGATCCAACAGTATGCCAAGATCCCATATGGTTTGAACTTTATTTAAAATAACAGTATCAATATAGTAAGAAGTCTCAATCGGATTGTTTCTAAAAAATGACATGTGTTTGCATTTCATAATATTTAACTCCAATAAATTAAATCTGCACCATTGAGAAAAATTGTAAAAGTCGGCACTTAGTAAACTATGTCCATTTGTATCATTAAAAGAGTTAAAAAGTTTAACATCATCGGCATACATCAGTACTTTAGAATGCAAAATAACAGTAGGAAGATCATTGATGAATAACGTGAACAAAATTGGACCCAGGTGGCTACCTTAAGGAACACCAGAATGTACTTGAATAATTTTTGATATAACATTCCCAAATTTGACTTGTTGAGTTCTTTGTGATAGATAAGAGTTTAACTATTTTATAGCTGAGAAACTAAAGCCCATAAGTGATAATTTGTGTAATAGAAGATTGTGGTTAACTTTATCAAACGCCTTACTAAAATCCGTGTATATCACATCAGTTTGCATTTTATTTGTAAAATCTTCATTGACGATAGTAGTGAGTTCCAAAACATTAGTTGTAGTTGAACGGGACTTACGAAACCCATGTTGACATGGTGATAGAAGGGAAGAAATTTGATGATATAAGCAATCTGTAAGAATTTTTTCAAGGAGTTTTGGAATTGCATTAATTTTAGCGATACCTCTGTAGTTAGATACATCATTTTTACTGCCATTCTTGAATAAAGGAATTATATATGATGTTTTCCACACTGATGGCAAATAACACGCTACAACAGATTTGTTAAATAATGCAGTAAGAGGCGCGGACAGTGATGCTGCACAGTTTTTAAGGATACTGCTTGGAATACCATCAGGACCTGGACTAAACGAGTTCTTCAGCGACTTTAAGTTCGAAAGCACAGTATCAATATTTATAAATGGAAAGTAAATCCCACATGAATGAGTCGTAGTATAAGGATATTTTGTTGTGTTAGAATAGGACTTGGTAGAATAAGTTGTTGAAAAGAAGTCAGCAAATATATTGCTTATTGAAACATCGTCATCAACAGTCAAGGAGCCATACTTCAATTGCTTTGGATAACATGAAGAGCGACGCTTGGAGTTTACGAATTTATAGAAAGATTTGGGGTTTACTCTTATATTGTTTTTAATACGATAAATATAGTCATTGTATGCAAGTTTATTAGTAGTGTTGTATTCAGATCTTGTTATAGCATATTTACGAAAATCAACCAGTGCACCAGTTCTCAAATATTTAGCAAAACATTTATTTTTCTTATTTTTAGCATTTCGTAAGTGTTGATTATTCCATGGCGGCCCATTATTATTGTAGAATTTACTTTTTGGAACTGTGATACTAATGAAATTATGTAAAATATTATAAAAGCTTGATACATTATTATCTAAGTTATCATCAGCAAGTACATAATCCCAATTGACATTAGATAGCAAACTGTTAAGTACAGTATAGTTAGTGCGAGTAAAACAGTAAGATTGCAATGGTATAACATTTTGTTTTCTTGTCATAAATTGTTCATTATCCGGCAATGATAAACCAATTTCAAAAGGAGGATGGTGAAGGTCAACGGGATACGACACAGGCAATGTATCACGAAGACAAAATTCCAGAGGATAATTAACGAAAGCAAGATCAAGAATATTTCCGGATTCATTTGTTATATGGTTTAATTGGAAAAATCCGCATCCATGCAGGGAGTTTAAAAAATCGGACATAATTGTTGGTAGCAAATAATTACAATCAAAGGATTGAACCCATTTTACATTTGGAATATTAAAATCGCCAAGTAGAAGTACTATATCGGATGTGTTTGATTGATTCAGAACGAATTTAATAGCGGAAAAATGTTTATTATATATTAAAAGAGATGAGTTAGGTGGTATATAAGAACACGTGACAAATAATTGTCTATGACCAACACGAATTTTAACCGCAATAAACTCAATTTCATCATCAATGTCATCAATTAAAACATTTTCTATAATCTCACATAGCAAAACATCAAGGACAGCAATAAGTACTCCACCACCAAGTTTTCGCATACGATCATATCTAAATATTTGATATTTGGAACATAGAATTTCATTGTTATGAATACATTTTTTATCATTCAGCCAGGTTTCGGTAAATACAATAATGTGGTATGAAAAATCAAAACTGTTTGCAAAAAGATTAGTTAATTTAGTATTGAGACCCCGTACATTTTGGTAAATAATATTAATGAGATTATCTTTAAAAATAAGCAAAACAAAACTCGTGTACGTTTTTTTGAAATTGACCCATATACATATATGTATAACTTAATAAAGAACTCACTTAATCTTAGAATGAATAAGAAATGTGAAGAAAATTAACCTTTGTCAATTCGTTTCAGAAATTAGATAAGAATTCAATTAATGAAAGTATGAAGTTTTTCACATACTTAGAAAAAGTGCTGTTTAGTATAGCTGTAAGATTTTATTTCACATTCATTGTCAAATTGTATAGGTACATCAGAAATGGTCTAAAGTTCCTAGTTTGATATTGATTAGTTACGGAGAGGAAGAACGCTCAAAGTATTTTTTTGTATAGCGGGAACTTGATAGCAGCACAGCAGAATTTATAATATTAACGACGAAATAAAACGAATGACCAATTTTATGTCTACCAATTATTATGTATATCAAGAATTTTGAGTATCCCTTGTTGAAAACTAGCTTTTTGATTGGTTTCTCGATCAGAGGATTAAACAATTCCATTTATTTAAATTGCTTTAAAAACCAAAGCCATAGAAGCGTTTGAAACAAATACTTTCATTTTATTTACAGGAACATACACATTCGCTACAAAATGTACGAAATAACCAAACAATTTTTTAGTGTTTATGAATGACTACACAATAGGGAAGCCAATCCCGAAAGCAAGATCGGGATTTGATTCAGAGAAGTATAATTGTTTTTATCTGCTTTTTTGGTATACACAAATACAAATACATCTTCACTTAACATAAATCAATATTTTTTAGCATTTTAAGATAAGAGAAAATATATATTTAAAAGAGATGTAATGACGCTGCGACTTTTACCTGTAACTTTTCTCATGCGACTCGAGTTTATAGATAAAAAGGTAAAAGTCACAGCATGTGATCTCCCTCTAATTGAAAAGGTCAGAAACATTTCAAAATATGCATTTACAAAGTTACCAACAAAAATTCAAATTTTACAAAAGTATGTTGAAGAAGTAAAGGTGAAAGAATAAAAATTAATTTTGGATTACCAAACTCGATCGCACTATTTGATGTGTCTACATGTTTCAGAATTATAAATTCCTATAAAAAAAATTTAATTGATCTTAAAGCTCAACAAATGACAGATGAAGAATTTGTTTTACTGAAACAAATAGTTGTCATTTTAAATCCGGTTAAAGTAACAGTAAAGGCGTTTGTGGGAGTGATATATATAAATCTCTGCCGATGTTGCACTTTTATTTAAGCTTAAAGAGATATCAAAAAGTGATTACATATTAAGAGATAAACTGGTGAAACCAGAAATAAAGGAAGATTTACTCAAAACTTTTAAATTGTTTGAAAAAAAATCCAAAATTGAAGAATGAATTTGACAATGAAATAGAAATGTTGGTTATTTCCGGAATACCGCGATTTTCAAATCCAGTCCCGCTTGGCATCCCTAGTACACAAACAATTTTCTTAGTATTATGTTCCGTATACTACGAATAAGGTACAGAATAAAGTAACCCAGCAAGCCATATGAGACCGAAAATAATCTTTTCTGACACCTTTTTCGGAGCGTTATCGCTCTTTATGAGCCCAAAAAACAATCATAATTGCTCCGAAAACCTTCAGAAAAGAGGGTCATTATATTCGAAAATGGTTCGTCAGAAAGAGCTCTTAGATAATGTCAGAAAAGGGTCTTTTATGAAGTTGTTTTTGGGCTCTGTGTAATCTTGTTTTTATCATTCTTGTGTGGTACAGCTATGTTTTTTTTTTGTTCAAAGCAGAAATAACAGGACAACAACGCTTTGGTACACACATAATTAAGTGGAATTTCTGAGTCATACTGCGTGCCGACTCAGGACAGTATCAAGCAAAATTTTCTTTCGCTCCGAAAATGCTTTTTAGTTGGACTCTTTTCTGACTCCTTTTTCGGAGCGCTCCTAGAATGGTATGCTGGGATACGATTTCTCTAGAGACATTTATAAAAAATCGTGGACCGATTCCTACCATTTTCAACAAGAGTTGTCCCTACATAATAACAATAAAATGTGGAAAATTGCATGGTATTATCTGCATTATATTTGAAGAAAAAAGCAAAAAATATCTGAAAAATATCGAGGTTGTCTCGGTTCCTGGACTGGAACGATTTTGCCATTTTCAATTTCAAACATTTTGGCGGATCAAAAAATTTTTGCTAAAAATTTCATTATTCTATGTCTCTTATTCGAAACTCTATCATGCCTTTAAAAGACGCACGGACATGGCTAGATCGTCTTAGAATCTTATACGAACCCAGAATATGTAGACCATTATTTCGCTGTCTTACAAACGGAATGACAAACTTAATGTACCCCCCATCTTTTTGATGGTGGGTAAAAAATTAACATACACATGCTTGTCAAAATTTACATACAGGTATTTAAGATTTATTAATTGAAGTAAATCAATTTTCTTTTTTCTAATCTGGATAAACAATTATTAAAAAAAGTGTTCATGAGAATTTACGACGTGGAAGAAAAAGATGAGATAAGATTATAGAAAAATATTAAAATTACAAAACGATTTTAACACAAACTACAATTCATAAATAATTTATTCCAATGCAGAGTGGGAGAATGCACACTGGATAAATGCAGAGTGGGAAAATAAATATTTAATTTTTAATTGGTAAAGAAGGAGGATTTGGATCTCATAAACTCACCGGCGGCGATGCCGGAGATCCCAAAAATGGAGCACCTCGGATATGTTAAAATATTGTACTATATATGAAATCTACTGAATATGCCTATAGTTAAATCTATATATTCTCTTATAGTTTACGTGTTATAGTGGAAGGCCAATGTAAACGGCATGCGGCCGCGGGCGGTAATCAGCTGTTCTCTTTGAACAAAATTTGAACGGATTCGAATTTTTCTGAGTTATTCCAATTTTTTTATAGATCAACATCACTTTAATAAACCTAATACAAAAACAATTGTTTCACAATCACCACAATCTCAAAATTTAAAAAATAATATGAATGTGATTTTTTACCAAAAAAGGCAAGGAAAGAGAAATCTAATCTTAAAGCGGATTTATATTTTTCAAAAAGCTAACTTTAAAGGAAATATTTAAAATTAAAAAAAAAACCTTTGGGCGTTTATTATGAACTTTACGTCCGTATAATAGACAATATGACCAAAAATGCAAAAAATTTAATTTTTTAATTTTTAAAACAAAAATGCAAAATGTAAAAAAAATCTCAAAAGTGAAACATTTTTGTCTTGTTTTCAAAAAAAGTCTGCCCTAAATTTCTTATTTGTCAAAAGTTTCTATCCATTGATGTACGAGTATAATATGACTGAAGTCTTTTCCAAGTGTCAAATTAATTTGGGAATATTGGCGAATAATACTCATATTGAATTTGCACCTTACGAGTATTATTTTCTTTTTTATAATTACATTAAAAATTACTAATAATACTAATAAAATACCACAAGAAAAAATAAAACGCCTCACTGTGCAATGTTAGTAAAATGTTCACAGATGAGGAATATAAATATTCGAAAAAGATAGATCAGGATTTTAACTGGTTTAAAAGCCGTTTCAGTACTGTTTGCTTTTATACCCTACACCACCATAGTGGGGAGAATTTGTATTGGATATTGGATTTGTGATGATGTTTGTAACGCCAATAAATATTAAAGTGTACCGATCGATCAGTCAATTTAACGATGTCCGTCAGTCCGTTCGTCTGTACATATAAAGCTTGTGCGCAAATTTAAGTCAGGTCGCAATTTTAAAGATATTGTGATACGGACGGTTGGAATTAAAATTGCTTAAAATCGGTCCATTATTCCATCTAGTCCCCATAGTGATTTATCGGTCATAACTATTTGATTTATGCACGTAAACAAATATTGTGCAGATCGATCTTAAAAATGTTGGTATCCAAATAGAATTCAACACAAATTAGTTTCATACATACAGAAATCATGAAACCTATTTTTCTAACGGTCGGTCCATAATTAGTCATATACCCTCTTCTAAAAACCACAAACATGTCTATATCTTTTATATTGGGATATGTAGTCTTAAATGTATGTACTCGTATATCTCAAAGTCATTTAGGCTATACATTTCAACTGACTTTAATTAGTTTAATTGAAGAAAATTAATGCGTCATTTAAGTTTCAAATTTCATTAACAATTTTATTCAAATAATGTAGCGGAATTAAAATTGAATTCCTCTTACATTAATACTAGTAATTCATTTCATTACAAACATTTTTTTTCAATTTTATGACAAACCTTAAATCGCATAAAAAAATAAACAATAACTAATATTTCATATTCATTGATTAATAAAAATAGTCAAATTATACAACTTCAAGTCAGGAACTGTCATCAGTTGTAGCACTTTATAACCCTTTATTAACTTTTTTTTAATAAAATATGTACATACATATGCATATTTGTGTATTATCCCAGCGTATACAGCAACAATAGGGAATGAAATATTCTACGAAATATGAAATTTAAAAAGTTTATCTTGTAATTATAAAAATGAAAACATAAACTGTTTCCAAATACTTGCAAAAAAATCTTAATATCTATATTATGTAATTTGTACCTACATTTTCAATTCAAGTACATAACATAAAAACGAAAAAAAATAACATAAAAAATAACATTAAAATACCATAAAAATACCATAAAAACAACATTAAAAACTAATATGTATAAAAAATAGTGAAAAAATTATTTATACAATTCTGTATAATTAATTTTTTTCAAATGACTAGATGTGCATTTAAAAGATACACGATTAATTAAATCTGATTGTAAATGAGAGCTAATAATGCAAATAGAATTTAATATTTCATGGCTTAATTTGTTTCTTTTTTTCGTAGGTACGTCTGTAATAACAGAAAAAATCTATTCGGCTTCAGCATTGGCATGTGGCAGACTTCGTAAAAATTTTATTATTTTTGCAAAATTTGGAAAAATCATATTGTCATTAAAATTTTTTGATTTGCAGATTTTGGACCAAAATGCTTCAACATCTAATTTAGATAATATTTGCTTTTCATGTTCCGAAAAATTATATTCCAAAGTTAACCATTCTTGTGTCAGTAAATTTAAGTCAACTTTATATTTATCGCATATCAATTTAAATTGATAAACACTTTTATTATTATTTCCAATGGCAACTTTAGGATTTAAAAATTCAATTTCTTTGAAAATTGACTTATCATTTAGTGGCTGTCTTCTTTGTGTTTCTTCAAGTGCAGTTATATAGAATTGTAAACAATCAGATTTTACCTGGGGCCAAATTACCGCATTCGTGATCGAATGAGCTATCGAAAAATGATTTCGATATCGAAATTATGATAAAATGTACTAAATTTCTTGTTCGATATCGAATGCCATAATCTCAAATAAGAAAATTACGATCAATTTTACTCGATATCGACTGCGGTAATTTGGCCACTGAAGAGCACTAATTTTTGGAAACGTTTTCATCAATTCTTCACATTCACTGCCGACATAAACATCATCTATTGGTAATGAAACATGAGGTGACCTTATGGCACAATCAATCTTTAGGCATTCTTTTTTTATAAAATTTTGACCAAGTTTGAAAAATATTTTTGTTGATTCTGAGTGTAAAGCATGAACTAATATTGTTTTCGATTGAAGAAGTGCATTTAAAGAGTTAAAATAATACTTCAACACATATTTCAAAAAACATAAGTAAAGGTACGGTCACATTTTTCAAATATTTGCAGAAAAAGACGTAACCACTAAATAACATATATTTGAACACGTTTATTTATGTATATAAAAAAACTTTTCTTATTTATATTTAGTTTTAATTTATTAGATACTGTTTGATCTTGCAAAACTCTTGTAAGAGTAAACAACGTCAAACAAAATTTGTGCTAAAAGAAGTGGTTACGCTTTTTTGAGCAAATATTTGCCAAATGTGACCGTACCATAAGCCATATTACACTCATTTGTAAGTTCAGCCAGTATAACATCTGCGAATTTCAATTTGTCCTGCTTAGCTGAAAATTTAAAATATTCTATTTGAACTTGCCAATTATCCAATATCCTTTCGATACATTTTTGATGGGATAGCCACCTGGTCGTTGATGTTCTTAATATTTTTCTTTTTTCTTCGTTCATCATTTCTTGGAATTCCTCCAAATGAGAACATCTTTTTGAACTGCCGGAAATGTATGTTCCATTTGTCTTACCAAATCTTCGGGAGCTCTTGGCAACATAAAGCAAGATTTGTTTGCTATGATGGCAGCAGAGTGGCATATACATTTGATTGTTATTACCTCGGGACTAGCTGTCAAAAGTCTAGACGCGAATGAATTGTTTTGTCCAACCATAACGTTAGCGCCATCGCTCTAGCTCCTCGTCATAATACCTTACAAGAAGACACATCGTTTTTTTTTTTGAAGAAACATCAGTACTTTCATCAATTAGCACAGAAAATTTATATATTTGAAGCTTTCTGATTAGATTTTCTTTTTCTTCTCTTGCTAAAACATTCAGATTGATTTTTGAACATTTGGTTCGCCCTAATTGGCATTTTTTATAATTGAAGAATCAGGTACAATGTCTTTTAATAATAATATTAGGTGATCAATAACTGGAACTGCTAAATTGTTTTTTAAGTGGTTAAAAAGAGTCCGCGATTTAAAAAATCCCTACAAAAAGGGAAACATCCCTACACTTGGCATCACTGACACATACATATATATATGTATTACTTTAGATAAAGTTAAAAAGTTGATAAAGGGCTCTTCCCTCACAATGCTTAAATTTGATATGTGAATGAACCTTCTATCGTATGTCATCATACAGAAATCTGTATTGGCAAGGCCCCATTTGTAACTCTTCTACAATTGTAGAAGTTATTTTCTCTTGGATGTGTAAAAGATGCCATGATGGACTGTAGGAAGTTTGATTTTTTCTTATTATATTATTAGTAGAGAACTTTATAAAGATACCTATAAATTTTAAACATAGACATGTAGTCCTGTTTAGGGAAGGCATTTGAACAGGACTAATGGTAAAACAGTCGAATTCTGTGATAACTTCACCTTTGAGCGACACAAAAATGGTGTAAACAGTGATGGAAAATGGATTTTTAGATTTCGTACCAACTATATAAATAAAATGTACTTTTTAGACATTCACGGTACCATTTCTAATATTTGTTAAATAATAATAAAACTAAACCACATATCTTATGGCAACATTTTTAACATGACCTTATATAACCAATGTTTAAACAATTTCATACTCGTTTGGTATTGATTAATTGCAAGTGATAAAAAAAAGTATAACGTAAGACTTCTTCAAAGAATCATTTTCTAACTTGTGGTGATATTATAAATCCTATAAAACTGGTCTGTATTGGAAAATGCTATCAGATAAAGCGTTTGTTCAAGTGTTCCAGGAATAGAGTTACCAAAGGATGCTCTAGCAATTTTGAATGCAAAGAAATAAAATGTTTCCTGTAAATTATCTTGATTTGGGATTTGTTTGTATTTGTCTAAAGTTAGTTAGACGGCTACATCTAAATCTTTAAGAATATTATTGACCTCGAGCTCGAACAATTTTATTTCTTGAAAATTACAACTGAAAGGTCGGATAAAAACAACACTAATTTAATATTACTTGCGTTTATAATCGCGATTATCTAAAATATTCTTATTAATGAACTATCGGTTTATTTGAGAAAAATTAACCTTGTTAAATATATATGTATATATATTCGTGCATCCTTCGATTGTATTTCCAAAATTACTAGATTTATTTTTTCAAGAATAGAAGAAATAGAAGATTTTGAAATCCTTTAGCTTTAGTTTTTGAATTCAGCCTCAAAATCATTTAATGTGAATTAATCTGTCAGAGACTCCCATTGTTCGTTAATTTAACCAACAATTTCTTGTCGTTATAATCATCTTATAGATGCATATTTAAAGATCAAATTAATATCATTAGCAAAATAACCATAAAATTTATTTTGCATTATTACATTGCACTATTACACAAATAGTAACTTAAATGACAAATTTATCTACATATTTCATCTGAAATACCAAATTTTGATGCAAAAGTATTTTGAAATTGTACCAAATGACTCGTGGTAGTACCACGGTACCAACTGTGTGATTGTACCATGTTTGCCAACACTGGGTGTAAATCTTTAATTTCCCCACCAGAGAACGGATTGATTGGTTAATTTTAGATTTTGAATACAATCACAATGTTGACAACATAAGTCAATTCCGTAAAGCAATACATGTCATTATTCACAAAACGGAGTGTAACGAAAAATTATGCTTGCATTGCATGTCTTGTACAAATGTAAACGTATACTCCCAAAAGCAACGAATACTTAACGATTGGTACGAATGGTTAACGATTGGTATGAATGTTTTCAATGCTGATTGTATAATTTGTACATACTAACAAAAAATATCAAACTTTACTAGTTTACTGTCAACAAATCGCACATAAAGCAACAACCAAAAAATATTTATTTTCTCATTAGGTTTTGTATTGTTTTTGCTCTTTCTTTATGTTTTCATTCACTGAAAGCAACGAATACTGGACGAATGGTGTGAATGTTTTTAGTTTTTTCATGTGGCATTGAATTATTTCGTTGCTTGATGTATAACGGCATAACAAAAAGGGAATGTAAAATAGCAAACAGTAATAAGGAATAAGTAAACAAACAGCAATGCACATTTTTATTATTGTCGAGTAAAAGCAATGCAACAGCAATGAATTTGCGAATGGTTAACAAATGTGAATGGTCTCTTTCTGTTCTCTGTTCCCCACATATTTGCCAGGAGGTTCTCATTAACACTAATTATCATATTGACAAGAGATTGTTACTGAAAGTAGGACTCTATCCAGAATCAATAAGAACATTATATCCTATGATAGAATATCATGGGCGAGTCTGAATTATTATTGCCAAAGATACTGAAAATCACCAAGAGGCATATCCTTCCCTGGCATCGTATAATATTTGTGCTCTGCCTATCTTTTAATTATGGCCTATATTACGGTAACAATTCTCTCTGAGATTGTACGAGTTATAGAGAGTTATCTCGAATTTAAAAAATATTCAAACAGTATTCTTAAACATAGAGGAAGCTTTCAATAACGTGATTAATCATTCAACTCAACAAGCTCTTAATAATCTCCATGTTGACATCAATAATAGTTACTGGTAAGTGGTAAGTCCAAGCTAGTTTCTATTGAATTAAACAATAAAGGGCTATAGGAATTGTTTCCGGATGTAATAAGTGACATCATGTTCAATTTAAGTTTTACATAATAACTGGGCTAATGTGAAATATATTGGGTTAAACACAGCCAAGAAGGAAATGATAGCCTACTACACCTGTGGTAAGATGTGCGGTGTATAGGTAAAATGGGGACCAAATCGTAATATGTATATGCAATTATATGTATGAATACATCTATAGTACTTTATAGTACATTATCTCTGGTATGGTGGACTGCAACTGGGTGAAAATATCTCGTTCATCAGCTATATTAAGTTCAGAGATCCACATGCATTGGAAACACTGGCACCAATAACAAGTACTTTAGATGTTCTATACTACATACCTTTCCTACTGATATTTGAATGTTGGAGATCAAGAACATATGGTCATGTGGGAATTAAAAAAACTTTTACACTATATTCCGGAATGGTGCAGGAGCAACATAATGGACGACTATGATATCAGGATATGCATACATACATATATAGGTAAAAATGGCTTTAAAATTAGTTTTAATGTTTGATGTGCTGTATTCTCTGCATAACTTAAGAAACTTATATCACATCGTCTTCCAAATGAATTCAGTGTGTTTCAGGCAGAAATATTTTGCTAACAAGTTATTATATGACAGCAACGTCTTTGGGAATATTGGGGGCATATACTGCCAAATCTTTATTTTTCAGTAAATGAGGAAAATGCTGTCAAGGCTGGTTCGACCATCTGGCATTATTTAGTTTGGATCCCTGTGCATGGATACTACTATTTATTCAATGAAACGGACGAGTTATCCCGAATCGAATTTGCTTTAAATATCTCTAAAGCGGTGTCAGTTGTAATTCTCTTTGGAACTATTAGGTGCTATCTTGAGACGTTTTCTTCAAAGTACTGGAAATAAATGATATAATTTAGACAGATATTTACTGGCCACTATCGCAGTTCCAATAACAAAGAAAATATGCCAGGCTCTAGTATTGATGAGTTGTCTGGGTCCAGACTTAATGGCCTTCTGAGATTTCTATATATCACGGCTGCATACGTTTTATTCACGGCAAGAGAGATTATCATAAAAAAGAGTTCTCCTTCTTTGCATCTCAAAGACACGAACTTTGAACATACAAAAATCAGGAACATATTTTGGTTTATTCTAATGTAAGTATTTCGAGAAATGGTGTACATACGTACTTACTGCATCTACTCGTGTTAAGGCGGTTTTTGATTACAAAGTAAACAAAAAATAGTCAACAAGTTGAAAAGAAAGGAAGAGCAATCGCGTGTTATTTAAACGGCCTGTACTAAATTTTAAGGGTAGACATTAACAAGATACAATGACTACATAATTCAATGATTGCGTGTTGTCAACAGAATCGCAAAAACAACATTAAAAACAAAATTAAATTAAACAGATTTTTGAAAACAGAAAATAACAAACATTTTATCATTTAAAAAGAAGAAATAATTCGTTCAAGCCAAACGTGGTGGTATGAATTTTTGGTGGTTTGTTTACTTTCAACCAATTTGGAGTTCGCACACCGATTCATAGTCAAACAACCACATTTTGTTCTAAGCCACTTCTAACGAAAAACATTAAACAAATACATTGATTTGATTTCTTGTATAAACAAGTAGTACTGTGACAAGTTTTTATTAAAAAAAAAGTTGGAAATTCTGTTAAGACGATTTTCTATAGAATCATTGGGTTCCTATATAAAAATAAATATATCTACGAGTAAATACATACATACTTTGTTGTAAGTGTTGCTGATGTGTATAAATGTTGTTGGTGACAAAGCTCAGTAACTACAACTGTTTGCTGATGATGGGGCTGTTGCTGTCGCTGCTAATATTCTAACTTGATGTGTGTAATTGTGTGATACGTTCGAACACTAACAGCCTGCATGACTGCGTTTGTTTGCAAACCGTATTTGAAATTCTATAAATTGGCATTGAACTGTTAGTTTTCGTTGCAGTTCGTTTGCGGTATTCTTTAGATTTATTTCGGATTTCAATGCGAGCTTTTTGGCCAAGAAAATTTTAGAAAATTAAATTAAAATAAAAACCTCAATTAAAATAAAACTACTCTTGAACTTTCGGCATATTTTAAATCCTTTGACTTTTTCAATTCAACGTCACGGATAATTTATAAAATTCTTTTAAACTAAAGTGAGTTAATTTGTTATAAAATAATTAAAATAAATTTGTAATTGTGGTAAATAAAATAAAAAAAGATGCCAAATTACATATAAAGTGCAACGCAAATACGTGAGAGAATATTTTCGACAAATCGTGTTTTTAACTATTGAAATTACATATTTAAAAATGTAATTTGTTTAAAAGTGTTTATCCCTAATCGCTCTTATTACTTGTATAACAATTATGAACAAAATTGCAGTTATTAAAACCTTTTCTTTACCTTCACTTCGGAAAATCAAATCTTGTAACATTACTCAATGCAAATGGATGAAACTTTGCAGGCATACTTATTCCCGATGACAATACACGAATACATGGGCGTAGCCAGGATAAAATCTAAGGGGGGTGTGTCAAATTTTTTTTTTTTTAATTCTTTTTGACTGCCTTCTACTCAATGCAAATGGATAAAACTTTGCAGGCATTCACCAGGATAAAATCCGTTACAAGATTTGATTTTCCAAAGTGAAGCTAAATAAAAGCATTTAAAAACAACGATTTTGGCTGTTTTTAACGGTTTCCGATCGCAAAAAAAAAATTTTCTTAAATGTCTGAAGGTGATCTTTAATATTTGCATTAGATCGGTTTAATAAACATCCTTCCATTTCGATTTATACGCTTAATCATATTACCTTTCGACTTTACTAAGGAAAACAATAGACCTGGAATTAGCATGGAATTTGTATTGTATTAATTAAAGGTATTCGTTACTAAAAAGTAAAAAATAAATAAAAAAAAAATGTTTAAGAAACGCTTTTCTTTACCTTAATACATTGATCAGTTGTGAACACAAAATAAATATGAATACTAAAAAAATCGACTAAAAGTAAAAAAATAAGAACATTTCAAACAACATAAACTTTTAAATAAAAATGGAAAAAATCTCACACATCCCTTAAAGAAAAGCGTGGGGCGCGTTTTTATGAAAAAAAATGCTCAATTATTGAAAAGTCGTAGCTTTAAGCGATATCCAGATTGATTTACTTAAATGGCTTACTCGGAATTTGGTTCATTAGAAAAATTATAACAAGTCAATATGTTTCAAGTCTCTCTATGTTTAATTAACAATTTCACACCATTTTCATTTAAAAAATTTGCATTTCATTATTATGCCATACATTCGCATAGGAAATAAAAGTCAATATATTTTCTAATTAGTTTTAAATAGAAAATTATAAATAAATAAAAAATTTAAATAGTATTCCACGTAAATATAAAGATCTAGACAATTAATTCTAGTCGGAGAAATCACAATACAAAACAAGTTAGAGTGCAATATTCGGCTGTGCCGAATCTTTAATACCCTCCACCTAAATGTAATAAGAAATACAGAAACTACACTGGTTATAGGACTAAATTATCCTTATTCTGTTTTTTCTTTTCAGTCTTAGTGCAAATTTTATTAGCAATATATAAATTGTTTGAAAGACAATTTTCCAAACAACATTATTTATTTCAAATATTTAGAAATTTTATCTAATTTGATCATTTATAATTGATGTAATTACCAATTCTCACCATAATTTACTGAGTTTGTCTGATATTCATAACAATCTTGAGTAAATTTAACAATTTATAAAATTTAAAAAAAAAAACATTTTTCCATATTCACCACAAGTTAAGAAACAGAGTATAAAAAAGGGTAAGATTATAGGGTGATGCATCTTTTGGATAAATTTGATCTCGATAACTTTATTTACTAGATATTTATGGGTGGCATAGTAGAAATGTACCAATTATGGACTAATAGCTTCGAATTCCAATATCCAGTAATGTGATTTCTTTGTATTTTGGGCTTATTTTGGTTGAATTTGTTGTTTGTTAGTTGGTTGTTATACTCGGAAGTGGACCTAATTCGGGAGCTATTGCCAATTATTTACTGACAGCTACAAAATTCAGTAGCATATTTGCGTATAACCGATATTAGTATGATTTCTGGATCACAATTTCTGATCTGTATAAAATTTTGATTCGATATCGATATTTATTAGACATTATTGATGGTTAACTTGAAGTGATATGTACATATATGTGAGCAAAGGCAAAATATGGGCCGATTTTCTTAAATTTCCCAGCAAAAACTTTACTTACATTCTTAATTTTAATGACTTCCAGAATTCATTATTTCGTAGCTCTATTCGATACGGGTATATCTTAAAAATGTCATAATTTACTTCAAATAAATAGATTTAGAGGAGTTAGTCCGCTTTCGCACGTTTCAATTCTGACTCTTCAAGGCAAGTATTTTTTGGTGAGAAAGGAAAAGAAAATAAAAGGGGTACATTCTTGAAGTTACTAGCCAATTTTATAAATTTTCTAAACAGAATTGAACAAAAACTGGGCAGCTAAAACTAAAATGTGTGAAACAGCATGATTATAAATATTTATTAATATCATTTGCAATAAGTTTCCCTCAAATTTATTAAATTTATTTACTTATTTGATAATATTTTGTTCTAATCTACAGCTACACATTTTTATAAAACTTTTAAGTATAAAAATAAGTTATTAATTTTTTGGTTGAAAGTGGCAAAATTATAACGGATTACTTTTGGGACATCTCGAACAAAAATAAGTACTTTTAGTAGATTTGTAAGTAGTCTGGTCGACAATTTCCTATTACTTTTTAACTTAATTTGTAAATATAGTTTTTTCTGGGTTCAGAACAGAGAATTTAACATATGCATAAAATATCCCACGTTTAATTTCAATATAATATGGAGCGATATTTTCAAATCCAGCAGTTTGAATTTAGCATATATGTAGGCTCCGTGTAAAATGTTGGATCAGTATCGTTATTTATTAATATTGAATTATGATTATTGAAGTTATTTTCGGAATATAGTCAAATATGCACATATGTGTATACATATGTATGTATGTAAATGGTCTATGTAGGGCTTTGCGACGATACCGATATTTATAAGATATACATAAAGATAAGTGACTTTTTCGGATGTGGTTCTTATAAGGGAGCTATGACCAATTATGGACCGATCATCATAAAATTTAGTACAACAATTTATGTATCTATAAGAATTATTTGTGTGAAATATTATATTTGCACAAGATTAATACGTATTTAATTGTATTTTAGATGCGGACTTTAAATGGGGTCTAAGGTCAAACATGGACCGAACTAAATTTGGTTTGCGATTTCTTATTTTTGCTGAATTTTGTATTAGCATTCAAATTTTAAAGGCATTTATTTAACATTAAGACATATTTCGGGAAGATATTTGTATGGGGGCTATGAGAAATCATGGACCGATTTCTACTTTTTTTGTCACAGTTTCTCCTTTTACCATAGAAATAACGTATGTATATATAATTTCATGGCATTATCTGCAATATATTTCATAATATTCCAAGAAAAATGGTTAAAAATCAGAGACCTGCAACGAGTACTAAATTTTCGGGTATACTTAATCATGCACATTGATTTTTATGATTTAATCGTTTTTGTTCAAATGCACAAAACGCTCGTTTACGCAACCGTTCGTTTCAAACATTCAGTTTTATTCACTGGTTGTTTTTTGCGAACATGAATATTCTGACTGTGTCGTTAAATGTATGAAGCTCGTTTTACATCAAAGCCAACGTGTTGTTAGCCGAACATGTGTTTTATTCATTTGTTGTTTTGTGCGAACATGAATGTTCGACTGTGTCGTTAAATGTATGAAGCAGCTCATTTTACATTTTTTCTTTAATTTTTTTTGCTGTGCAAAGATATATTTGACAAACTGTACATATTACAAATTTTATCATTGCTTTGTCAAATAAGTTTTCTTTTCGACGAAATAATGTTAAATAGGTAGTAAATGCACATTTTTTATGTTTTCATATTTTTCTGCCAGCCGCTTTTTACTTATAAGTGGCTCGTGTGTTTTTAGTTCAATTCCAATCAGATCATGCACAACAAAGCCGACATGCAAAAAACAAACTGTGTATAAACAAGAATTTTTGTTTTCAAACATTGCAGTTCGAACCAAGTGTTGGAAATGATTTATACTCGTTGCTGAATTTTCTGTGTGTGCATAAAAAGTGAATAAGCATAAAATTGAATCATACTTTTTTGTATTGTTCTTAAAATTCAACGTTAGTGAATAAGTCGGCTCGTTCATACTTGTTGCAGGTCTCTGTTAAAAATATCAAATTTTTATGGAGGCGGTCCCACATTTTAACCCATAACTCTGGTTCTACTACACCGATTTTGCTGCTTTTCAATACCAAACTGCTTAGGATAGTTATAAACCGTGTTTTATAAACTCTGTTGATTTTGGTCGTGTCTTTTGGACGCGAAAGTGAAAAATTTTTAAACACAGACAGACAGACGGACATGGCTCAATCGACTTAGAATTCCATTAGGACCAAGAATGGGTCCCAGATGAATATTTCTCAGTATTACATACGGAATTACAAACTTATATATACCCTCATTCACCACTTGTGGGGGTGGAGGGTATAAAAGCACACTCTCCTGAATAAGTAATAAGTAAATATTTACAATTCGAAAAACAAAATAAACGAGATATTTATTGAAACTATTGAAATTGATTAGAACGTGACTAGAATTTCACACGATTATCACGTTTGCAACTATAGTAATTAATTGTCTTGCCGTTAATTATAATTACAGTAAAATTAATTTAGCAATTAAACAAATTCAATGCTTTATGTGTTAAACAAATACGATTAATACGACTGACTGCGAAAACTGAAAGTAAACAATTTAAGTTTAATTACTAGATTATTAAAATTTTATTAATAAATTAAAGAAATGATTTATTTTTTATTTGCAGCTTATAGAACCAAAACAGGTTTGTCAATATGAAAGTGTTTGTAGCTGCTTTAACGATTTTGCTAGTTGCTGGAATCCAGGCCGTCCAATTACGTAAGTAAAGAATCTGGGTTCTCCATATATATGTTTAAAATTTTCAGTTTATGTAATTATTGTAATAATTATATTCAATTTGAAAAATATGGGCTAAAGTATTTTCAAAAGTTTTTTATAAATTTCCAATTAGATCCTAATAGTCCCTTAAACGACACAACTCTACGGAATTTGTCGGAGTAACTTTTGTTTATATAAAATTTATATGTGTCGTATATCAGTCACAAGATTTGTATGAAAATTTGGACAGTTTTTCATTTGAGGCATATACATATGTGGTCTAAAATCAATTAAAGACCGATCCGATTTAAGTTAGCTTTATAATTTATAATTTTATCTTAATGGACCGATTTCAAAATATTATCTGATTCAAACGGTAAACGGAAAAATTGCACCATTAATTTAGGGCGTTACTAAGATAAGCACAAACAAACATGGCTACTCCAATATGGTTGCGTAGGGTATACAAATTGTGTTTTCAAATATTAAACCTTAGCTTTCCATTTAGCTCTGCATATAAAGTACCTAATCTCACTGAGTTCACATGTTATGCAAATTGTTTGTAATAATTTCACATTATATATTTACTTGTTTTTCACGTGCTAGCAATTATATTTACCTTGACTTTTGGAAACAAATTAATACAACTAACTTATTTGTTTTGTTCCATTATTTTCAATTAATATTTACAGCTGATTATATTAAAGTTTGCTCGCGCAATGATCCCAAAATTAATGAATGTGTCAAGAATACTGTGCACAATATGCGGCCCTACCTCAAGGATGGTATTAAGGAATTAAATGTACCAGCCATGGAACCTCTATACATAGGTGATCTCAACATTTTGGAAGGTGGCAGTTCGGGTATTAATGTCAAGGCTATAGATTTAAATATCTTTGGAGCATCGAACTTCGAAATTAAGAAACTGAAGTAAGGCAACTCAAAAAAGTTTAATTGATAAAATTTTGATTTAAATATTTTTTCCAAAATTAAAGAATTAAATTTCAAATAGAATAAAAAAACTGGTATATGTATCTCTGCACTTCACATTGAGAAAGTTTTTATATATAGATATTATTTTTGGATTTTTCAATAATGTGTGTGGAAATACTGTTAAGGGAAGGTGCTGTTAAATTTTAACCTTTAAATTAATATTATTATAATTCTGAGTAATAACCTTTGATATATTTATGTTTTTAAGAGCTTCCAATAATGGCATGCGTTTCGATTTTGAACTCAACTTACCTCGTCTTCAGGGAGAAGGGCAATATGATATAAACGGTCAAATTTTAACTCTACCTTTGAAGGGCAATGGTCCATTTACTGGAAATTTCAGTAAGTTAAATAATCTACGTACATACATACATACATATGTATACATATAACAAAACTCTTCTCATATTCTATATTAATTTTCATTCTCTTTTGACAGCGAATTTCTATGCCTTCGTTAAAATAATTTTCAGCACTAAAAACGTCAATGGAGAAGAATATTTATCCATTTCCGAACTAAATGTGAAAATTCGCACCGGCAAGGGCCGCATACGCTTGGAAAATCTATTCAATGGCGATAAAACTTTGGGTGACGTTGTCAACGATACCATCAATCAAAATTTCGAAGTTTTCACCAACGAATTAATAGGACCCATTGAACGTGCCTTGGAAAAGAAATTTATTGCTATTGCTCGTAAAATTCTGGAAAACTTTACCTATAACGAGCTATTCCCAGTTTAAGATGATTTCAGGTTGTCTAAAAGTGTTGTAGTCTCAAAAGAATATGTATTGTACATGTTTCAGTTAAAATAAACGATTAGTTTTGTATGGGAACTCATAACAATTATCGTTTGTTTTATCTGAGCAAAGAGTAAGAAGTAATTTTAAATCTTTGGTTTCAAATTTCTAAATTTATTTTAATTTTAAAATTGTGATTATAGCTTTATTAAATTGTTTATGTATATGTAAATTATAACAATGTATTTGTAAAATAATAATGTATATAATTAATAACTTTTTTATAAATGTATATTGTAAATAAATATGTAAATGATAAAGAATGTGTTCAATCTTGTATCTATTCGATTATTCTTAGATTCAAAAAGTTAAGCAGATGGCAGAGTCCTATAAGATTTAGATTGAATTGTACCCAACGCTATTGTAAATATTGAACAAATTATTAAAATATAAAACTAAAAGAGCAAATCATAAATATTATATTATAAATCAATTCACCTTACTTTGTAAAAAACAATTTTCAATTTTTAAAAATTTTCAAAACTAACTCTTAAAATTGGAATTTTCAAAATTATTTCCTAGATTTTTTTAAATGTAGAAGTAAAAACAATTACAACTAAGCATTTTTTTAATAAGAAGAGGTCTGAAACACAATAACTTCTCATAACATTAACATTTTCGAAACGATTATAATTTTGTGTATACTCGTACATATTACATAACAACATATACAAAAAATTATAATTGTCATATGTTTAAAACATGAATGCTTTTAAATTCTCTAGAAATAAATATGACACTAACCCCCTGGCCCACGATGTCGAACGATAACTTTCACTTAGATAAGACTTAAGACACAAACTTTTTATCGTATCTATTTTTTACTCAATCAAATTTGTTTATTCCACAATCAAGTTTGTGTCTTAAGTTTTATCTAAGCGAACGTTATCGTTCGACATCGTGGGCCAGGGGGTAAGTTTTCAAAACGTAATGTTTTCTTTCCTTTCCTTATTTAAACCATATGCAGTATACTAAAATAAAAACATTGATAAGAATATATAAAGCAAAAAATTAAAGCATGCTTTAAGGATGATATAAAAATCAATTAATGTTTCCCATAAATTTTCAGTTGAATAAAAATCAAGCAAATACTAATTCGTATTCTTTTTAATTAATAAGTTTTTATTTAATAATTTTCAGCGTGATTTTGTTTGTTTGTTCGTTTGTTTAGCATAATCTCAACATATTTTACATTTAATTAGTATTTAAAATTTCTGCTAAATGTATATAAAGTTTTATAACGTATAAACTAAACAAAAATTAAACTTTCTCTTTACTTTTTTAAACAAATATTTCGTTTACATATTTAAAATCCAAAATAAGTTTATTAGAAGATACTTCTTTGTGATCATCCTTGAAATAACAATAGATAAAAATATACTTTTTACAATGTTTTTTAGTATGTATTTTTTTAAATAAACATTTTGCAATATTTAAATAAAAAACAAAAACTGAAAATGTTTATTTAAAATACAAACATATCTTACTATTTTTATATATAAAAAACATAATTCTTTTAAATGTACCTTAATGTATTATAAATATTAGAATAATGTTATTATACAAGAAATCAAATCTGTTCAGAATGTCACATAATCATTTATTAAAAATTTTTTTATAGTTAAAAGGTAAACTATTTTCCGAATTACAGGCTCCTTCTTCATAATGCAATTTTTATTTTGTTTTTATAATTTATATAAAATAGAATTTCACAATCATTTGATTTACTAACCCTTTGTGACATTTCAGCCAAAATAACTGTTATTGTAAAAGCTACAGCCATGCCACAGAATTTAATTCCGTTCGGATGTAGAATTAAAACCGTTATTTGCTTCTATAGAAAAAGCAAAACGAAAATTATTTCGGAATGAAGCCACTTTTAATTTGCTATGTGGAATTGTAATTTTCAGCATTTTTAGGTTTCATTCCGAAAAACTTGTTCGTGTTACTTTTTCTATAGAAGAAAAGTAAGGAATTAATTCCACTTCCGAACGGAATTTAATTCAGTAACATGGCTGATAATTTCAAATGTAAGTGAAACCAAAAATAATAAATTAATTAAAAAAAATGCCGAAATAATGAAATAATTTAAATAAGAATAAATAAAATCAAAATGTAAAGTATGTATGAATCTTTTCGTAAACCTTCCATTTTAAAGTACATTATTAGACGATTTAAAACCTTTGCGTTCGACGGAAGAGAATTTACACAAAGAACCTGTGTATGGACGCCTGAATTAAACATACATATGTAAGTTTAAGCCTTCTAGTCTCAAAACAAAATCTATATAATGTTTATATTAAATGAAATAATGATTTAATTTTATAACCCAACAGTAAAATCATTTATTTGAACTTATTACATTTTAAGTTTTAATAAGAAATTTAATTATTGCAAAAAAACCTAATTATTAAAAATTATCTTGTTTTTTAACAACATATTTTCGTCATATTGGTACTTAATATATTTGTATTATTGGAAAGCTATTAATGCAAGGAATCAAACGGTACGCAGTGCTAGGAGCTGAGATGTTTTCGAGTTTATATTTGCTCGGCTTTTTATGTGGAATAGAAATCATTGGGTGGCCCCTTATATTTGGTCACCTATGATACTATTTCTTTAATCACCAAAAATTCATTTATGATCCGAATTAGCTTTAAATTAACTAATTTGCAATATAAATAGTACATGAGAAGATCTACAAAATAGCACCGCCAACGTTTCCAAATTTGGCCAATTAAGAGAAAAAAATTAAAACCGATTCTCAAAAAAGTTTAACTTCTCCGTTATAGGAATTTCTTTATTAAAATTTGAAAAAAGAAAATGTCAAAAATTATAATGCCATTGATTGAAGGATATTTAATAGATTCAAAGGATCTATTAAAAGGCTTTGTAATGGGTTTTCAAAAGTATAATGCAGTTAAAAAAATTAAGAAATACAAATTTTAAGAGTGAAATCAATGACTATTAATATTTTAAATTTCAACTCATTCGGATCACAAATGGGTTTTGGCTTTTTTTAAAAAATATGCGAGACCTGAGATGAGGACCTTCCAATGACCTTCATTCATCCTTCCAACCTACGCTTCAACCACATAAACTTTCGTTATCTCCAATAGATCCTGAAATATTAAAAAAAAACGTTTCTATACCAATGTGCGGTACAATATCTAGCTCTTTTTGAGCATTTTACACTTTATATGGGTGGGATGGTAAATGTGGTAAAATTGAACGATCACTGAAATGAACGATTACGCACAAGACTATAAAGTAGGACTTTTTAAACTCAAATATACCAATGATCTTTTACTGTTAAATGTATGTTTTTTGTATTTTTTCGTTCCTAAAAATACTTTTTAGAATAATTTCCGTTTTATGCTGGACTCCAATAGATCTGCCGGATAGTTTTCTTAAAATATAACATGTAGTAGATTTTTTCTCGGGATTTATTTAAATTTTCCAATAAATAAATTTATTAATTAAACTAAAAATATCGTTCATTAAGGGTTTTCACAATAAATAAGATGTGTGAATATTTAATTAAATAAAATTACACAAAAATATTTAATAAAAAATTTATAAACAGATACAATTTTATATAAAGAGTATTTAACACAAGCAGACAATGAAATATTTAATAAAATTCTTAAGGGTTGTAATAAATTAATAATAATTGAAATAAACTTAAAATAAGCCTAAGAGAACATAAAACTATTCGGTATTTTTAAGACTTTTTAAGTAATTTTTACTTTTAGTAGTTGCATTGGGTTTCGTTTACATTAAATAGCAAATAATAATAATATGAAGGTACAGGAATTGGTTTGAAAAATAATATCACGTCATATATTAAAAATGCACTTTATAAAAGCACCACTAGATTAAAATAATAATGAAATAAAGCACAATAAATCATACTCGTACAAATACCAAACAATTATAGTTAAACAGCCAAAAAATACAATAATTAATATGATAGAATACAATTTAGCCAAATTCGATTTTTAAATGATTGAAAAAGATAGATTTTTATAAAATATGAAGCTGTAAATTGCAAAAATAAATACATACGTACAAATACAATTATCATTATTTTTCTATTTATATTATATTACTCATACAAAAATTTACCTAAAATATTAGTGACTTTTTTCGTTCGATTTTGAAAATGTTTTTCTTAACAAAATTTCTTAATGAGTTTACATTACGAAGCTTTAAATTAATATGACTTTCTTTTCAAGTAGAAATACGAATGGTGTGTGGTACATTGATTTTTTTGGTAAACAAAAATTTAGCCACTTTCGAAATGTTTAACAAAAATTAAAAGTAACTTATACGTTTTTGTGCTAATTGGTTGTTTAAAAGTTTGTGTTTTTTCCAAGCACTTAATCCAAAGCTATGCCTTGTATCCAAGCACTTAAATCGCTACCATCTGATTCTAATATAATCTCATCTGGTTCATCGTTGCCCAATAAATATTGGGCAGCAGTACGGCCACTTAAATAGGCACCATGTACGGTAGAATAAAAACTGGAATGGGTATGCTCGCCGGCAAATAGAATAGCGGGCTAAAGGAAGAGGACGAGATCAAAATAATAAATAATGCAGGAGTTAATGTTTTAATATTAAATATTTTACCTTTAAGGCTTGAGGACTAGCGTATAAAGGTTGGGCCATATTTTCAATGTCTTCTTGTAAAGCACCTAAAGGTATTGAGGTATATGAACCCATTGTATAAGGCTGAGATTTCCAACTTGTGCTGAAAGTTAAACAATATTTAAAACAGATTACAAAATATATACTCGTATATTAAAAAAATTAGAGTTTTTTAATAATGATTTAATCTTCAGAATACTCGTGGAATCGTTTTCCTTTTAGCACAGAGCCGGGTACACACATGCAATCTTAGTCTGTGATTGTATGTATCTAGGAGAAACAAACAATTCATGATTGGCAATAGACAATAAATAATCATTAAAGATTTCTTTCCGTGAAAAATTAAACAAAATGCGACGACAAAACATTCAAACTACGTGACTAAGAACCAAAACCAAACCGAAATATATTCAGATATTTTATTGTTTTTACATCTGGTATGACCCCGGATGTGTCGTCCAAACTTTGACATCACACTTCGTTCATAAAGATTTATGTACAGGATCCACTTTATGACGAGCACTTAGTTGAATGTATTCCATTGCATTTAAACTAGGCAAATAGGAAAGATAGAGAGAGTAGCGATTTGAATTTATTAATATTAAAAGTGTCAGGAAACCCTTCTGCAGAAAGTTTATTCCAAATACAAATGGCTAAAGATTTTTTTTTTGTAAAATGTTCTGTGATCCACTCACGAATGCATGAGCCCTTACTTTGACATTGCTAGGTTGTAATAAGAAGTTGGGAGAGCCAGCTGTCACATCCTTGTGATACGCTTGAAACTAATGGTTGCAATGAAGTGTATACTGATGGTTTACTAGGTCTAGTTTCGTGATCTAGTAATACATTTTATCACGGACGGTCACTAGTGATAATATTATCCTTTTCCATCGCATCCTTATTACAATCCATGCACCAAAACATCTGCTGCACATAAGCAGCAAAGGTCGGAAAAGGAGCAAAAACAACCGCCGAAGACAAAACATCCAAAACAGCATGAAGTTCGCCGGTGAAGCCACATGACCCTGAGAAGATCCTCAAGTACATTCACAGTTGAAACCTTGACTTAACTACCCATAATAGGAAAGTGGTTAAGGTCTCTGCTCCTGAAGGTGCCAACAGGAAGGCGGTCGAAGTCCTTGGCAAAGCAGGATATACCACAGTATAAAGCTGTGCGTCTATCAAGGTGACGACAAGCTCGACCCCGAAACTTCTAGTGTCAAGCTGGAAGCTTCACAGGATATGAACTGCATTAAAACCGACCCGCTAACTCTGAGTACGGAATGGATATCCAATCAAACTCCGGTATGGTTGCAGATCTATTCGGTCATCTGGGCGAAGCGGAGTCTAAGAACATGGAGAGGAGATAGCGTTAGTCCAGGAGCCATGGATCCAAACTTTTGTACATTAAAAGCTGAGGTAAAATCCGTTCTTGAATTTTGGCCTTAAACCATTTACATATCTTTATTCTATCCGATTAATCTGTAGTCAATAAAGGTTCAGAACCAACCTTTGTAGTTACGAATAGGCAAGAGGTTCTGAACATTTAGTTAGCAATGTGCATATGATTAAGGTCTGGAAATTTATGGACGACTGCTCTTTTTCGGGCCATAGGTACCTACCTGACTTTCTCAATAGATACAAAATCTGATAGGCTAGATCACTTCCTTAACAGGAAAAAACATAATGTGATGTACATAAACGGATCCTAAGTGAACTACTACCCCGCAAATTGGCTAAGATATAATAGAACATCAGGAAGGGGTATCCGTGTATATACAGAAAGCTGCAATAAAATCTTTAACAGGTATGTATATACACAACATTTAGCTTGGTCCAGAAATGCCGGGCGTCCTTGAATTAGATGCCGAGACATTTGAAAGTCACACTCATATGGGTGTGTGTTGACACAGATATAGTACAGGTAACTGCACTGGCGATGAACTGGCGAAGAAAGGCTATCTGACGGTATATATAGACTTCCTATATGGTATCCCGTTATCCACATGTAAAAAGCAAATTGCTAACTTTTACAATAACATTGCTCAATCAAGATGGGAACGTGAACCCACTTGCATGAAACGAGACAAATTTGGCCTTGGTTAAATCGAGAACGCACAGCTTATCTGCTGAGACTACGACTATGTGATTTAGTTGTTGTTGGTTTAACAGCAGTAATTACTGAGTTGACAGCCCTTGGCCAAGTGATCTCGGGTCATTCCGGTGCGTAGAACCGACTGTCGTGAGAATGATGTGATTTAGTATCAGTGATCACCGGACACTGCAAATTCGGCAATCATGAAACAGGATGGGGAGATTATCTCTCACTTCCTTTGTCACTGCTTTGCATTAGAAGACTTGTAAGAGCTGTATATATGATAGGCGGCTTGCTTAACTAAACTACTTCATACTTGTTACAGTGTGAAGATATAAAAAGATGGTGCCCATCAACGCTTGAAATATGCATTGGTTTATTATGCGCCGCAAATTGTTCAACATGTTGCCCTTCTGTATTTGTACGACTTGAATTGTGAAGCCAAGAGGAGTTGTAAACAATGAAATCATTAGCAACAACAATTTCACTGCTAGAACAACACTTAAGAATCTTCGGTATGGAATCGAAAAGGGAATCGAAGCTATATATAGTAATATCAATTTCTGCGATTGGAGTAGGTTAAAATCCTGAGGAAAGAATTGGGCTGATGGAAACGTTTTTCGTTTTTAACATGATTTTTCGAATCAGTTTTCTATATAATACCTTTGAATTTGTTTCCTCTATGAAATAATATTTGTTGTCATTTTATAATCACCATTTTTCGTTCAGAATGCTCGTTGAATTGTTTGCTCTTTAAAATACAAGTCGTACACTTTTTTGTCTCTTTTCTCTCGTGGATTCATTATAAGTACACTTACCACACACATTTTTTTGGTTTCGGCACATACGGATCCTGCAGAAAACTCCTTAGTATTTCCGTACACTTTTCAGCAACCACTTCCGAGGGAAGAGTCTCCATATATTCAGCTTCGCGGCCCGACACCCAACCCAATAGCAAAACGTCTGAAATTTTGGCAAACGAATAGATTTTCTTGTACCAATTTTTACTTAAATATTCTGGTGTACTGCGTTCTTCGTCGGATGTATGCATTTCGTATTTGTCATCATCCCACAGTAGCATAACTTCCGAAATGTCAGCGCTCAAAAAAGGTCGTTCGTACTCGAGATATATTTTATCCACAGTACCAAACATTAAATGGCCAATGGATTCCTGTTTGTAGTGCGGTAATTCGGGATCGAAGAGTGATTTATGACACTGTTTTAAAACACCCAACGGTATGGTACATATCACATGTTCTGCATAAAATACACGGCCATCTTCACATGTCACCCGCACAGGATAGTCACCATTACCATCTGATTCCACAGAGGCACCACGCGATGTGTTGGAAGCCAATGGTGTACTCTCTTTGCCAGCTACTGTAGGACATTCGGTTACAGTTTTTTCCGAATCATCCGAATCATTTTCATATTCAGATGATTCGTCCACTGTATCCAAACCAGTCAAGGTCTTTTTTCGTTTCCAGTGAATCTTCTTCACCGGACATTTTGTTATAATAGCCTCTTTGGGTATTTGCGCAGTGAGTGGTCTTAAAATGGAACTATAACCGGCTGGCAACACTATATTGCCGCCTTGTAATTCCGTATAACTACCTGAAATTTAAAATGTAATTCAATTAGGAATGTAAATATGGTTGTTTGATTTAACATCTTCTTACCTAATTCTAAGAGATCTACTTCGTTCATATCGGTACAGCCCGTTATACATGTCTCACGCTTAAGCAAACAATTAAAAATCAATTGCTTCAAACGTTTCTCTTTGGGATCATCGACTGAACTCAAATAGATTTGTATTTCATAGTTAATATGTTCACCCACACTGTTAATGTCAGGAGGTGGGCTGTACTGGCACAGGAAATATTCATCACATCGACGTAAAAAACACACATACGCCTCATAGATTTCCTGCAGTATATTGAAAGGAACTTGTAGGCCATCTTCTGTGGTGGCCACAACTTTGTGCGATTTCGGCACATTAACCACACTGACTAGACCATGCTGTACAGCGATTTCGAAAATGGGATTACCCAAAACGCCATGTATCCAATTAGCACCTAATTCGACCTGTAAGGAAATAGTTTATAATTAAGAAAAAGTACTTCATTCATTGTAAATTAATAAATAAATTTGAAAACATGAACATGTGCAAAAATAGTTTGAGAACCCAGTAAATAGTTATTGTATCAATCTAAGATGTTTGTAGACAACTTAAAATTTAAATTATAATAAATTCATAAAATGGTCATGTGTTTTAATTATAAATATAATACTATTTTCAATATTGTTTCAAAATAAATCAATTCAGACCAAAGCAATTGTTATTTTTTTTGGTCCAGCATTCAGGGGACGACCCCTACTTATGCAATGCATTGTGTTGGAACTATGAAAATAGGTTATGGGAGGGAGGATAGAGGGAGTAGTGTTTGTGTACATTTGACTTGAATTTTCCCATATTGAAAGTGGCAGGGAATACTTCTGCTGGTAGTTTGTTCCACATACGGACAGTACGGCTAAAGAACGAATTTTCCCTGTAGTGCGTTGTGCGATCCACTGTCCAGAGCCCTGACTGAAGAACGTGTATTACGTAAAAAAACTACGTGTTTCAGGAACAAGTTCCCTGATTTAAGCAGAACACATTCCATTAAAGTATCGATAGAACAGTAAAACACATACCACATTGCGACGATGCTTCAATGAATCAATAGAGTTGGATACCCTACTGTCACCGAAAAATATCTTCGCCCTCTCCTGTACGCGGTCGAGTAACTCCAAAATAGACTTCGAAGCACCGGCCCATACATGAGAGTTGTATTCCATTTTCGGCCGAATATAGGTGGTGTAAATAGCAAGAAGAGCAGATGGAGTGAAGTATTTTCTACACCGTTTTAAAAAACCAAGGCACTTGAGCGCTTCTTTTAACACTTGAAAAATGTGTTTGGTCCAGCGAACATCACACTGGATTCTCATGCATAGAACGTCAAGAGCGTCTGATTCCTTAATATTTACACCGTTCATTAAAACAGATGAAGCAACATGATCTGTTCTGCGTTTGTGCGTTAATAAACAACACTGAGTCTTACGTGCGTTAAAATCGACTCTGTTCATACAACCCCATTCCGAGATTGTCTCAAGATCTCGGCTCAGCGTATCATTCATATTTTGTCGCATTTCCACAATATCCAAAGGGTTTGGTATATGGTTAAATGAGTATGAATGGCAAATGATGCTATTATCTGCAAAACAATAGATAGGGTTTGAAGTTTGACAAAGAAGGTCATTTATAAAGATGAAAAATAAAGTAGGAGAACGCTAGACAATATTTTTAGTTGAAATAATTACTTCTATACACATTAACATCATCTACGGAACGTAGCAATGAAATATAACAAAGCCTACAATAATGTCTCTTTGTTGTATTTGGTAGAAGCAGGCCAAGCCTCTACTACTGCATTTTATTACCAAATTTATAAAATAATCCATATTTCCCATGAATCTGCACATGTATTTTTGTTGAGGCATAAAAACGTACATATTCGACAAACAACAAATTAAGCAATGACTTTGATTACAGTGCATTACGAATTACAAAGATCTTTATGTAAACTTAAAAAACTTAAAGCTTATAATAACAACAACCATAATGAAGTAAATGTTACAGAAACATTGAAATCGATTAATTTGGAAGGAAGGGAACTGTTAAATGCATTTATTATTGCATTTGATTGTAGGTATATAAAAGTACATGTAACGATTTTTCTTTTCGTATTTGGGTTCATTAAACTTTTCTTTATATCAAAAGTCAACAATAAATATATAATTTTTTACATAAAACAAGAATTTTTTAAGATAGCAGTAAAAAAAAAACTTGCTACAATGTTTTCATGTTGGAATTCTGATTTCTCCCAACAAAAAAATATATTTACAATATAACACTAAAACTGGTAAGCAGCAACAAGTAATTATATAAAGTTAGAATGAATCTACATTTAATTCTAGGTCAAAGTGTATGCACGTTAGGGTTATAACTTTTTATACATTATTTGCAAATATAAAAAATAATTTTAGTATAGTCGAATAGAGAATAAAAGTTTTTAATAACTTTTGGAATCCAGATTTGGACTTTTATTCATTAATTTTTTGAAAAAAATTTAAGAATTTGCATTTCTATACATATATCCCAATCTGATTCAAACCCGTATAAAAATTTTTAATGAAATTGTGAAGTTTTTTTTTTTACAAAATTACCTAAAACAAATGTTTTTGTAAATAAAAAAAATGGTGATCACCGTAATAACTTTATTATAGCCCTAAAGCATAACTAATTTTAAAATAAATAATTTTTATTAGAGATGCTCATAAACAATTTCAATATTCGAAAACTGTATAATTTTCAGAAGGTTGATCAAACAATCACATACCCTAATTTGACAATGTGTTTCTGCAGCATAGGACAATGACAAAAAATGTGATCCATTGTATCTTTTTCCTGGACATACTCACACATTCCACAAAAACCGAAAGTACGAGTGTCCCTAGCCCTTATTAGATAATAACCTGAAATTGGTCACACTAGAATCCTCTGAGTATCATATCCAATCCTAACAGTAACTATGTAGCTGCACAGTTCAGTTTCAGAGTACCCTATCCAATCCTAGCAGTAACTTGGTACCTTGCATTACGTTTTTTTTCGCTAGAATCGGTTGACCATATTAACTATATCTCTATGAAAATAGCTGATTGGGAGTTTTAAGCCATTTAAGTTTTCACTTAACTGATTTAAAAGCCTTGTCATACGATTGCATCCTTATCTTCATTGCCCTGAACGTCCCAGTGCCCCGGTACCCAGCACAACCGAATAGTGTACAGAATCATCAGCACTCTTAGGTCGTCAGACTACTATCAACATATATAGTAATCATTGTCATTATCAATTCCGTCTTAAGATTGCCAGGATCTTTGCCTGAAAGGCATTACATTCGTCCAGTGTCTATTACCATCTTTGAATCGTCCATGAATACCCACACATCCTACAAACACCTTCAAACAGTCAATTGCTGTATTCAATAAAAAAATAGGCCACATTCAATATTATAACATCTACAAAATTTCAACCAAAACTGTAAAAAATAATAAAAACTACTCGGACTACTACGGACTCACAATGCAACAGAAAATATTGGTAGAAGAAGAAAAAAAAGAAAAACGAAAAACCAACATTTCATTGAGCTATCGGTACAGAAAAAATTTACTGCATATAATAAGCTGTGACGTGAAAATAATAACAATTTTTTTTTTTTTTTTTGAGTTTTTTGCCATAAATTATTTTTGTTTGTTAGGCAATAACATTTTTTCTTATAAATGCCACCAATTTGTTGTTTAAGTTCCTGTTAGTTTCCTTTAATGGAGCTTTAAAAACAAAACAAATTAGGCTCTGCCGAGTCTTAAATACCCTCCACCAAATATAATAAGAAATGCAAAAAATCCACTGGTTATAGAACTAGAATATCCTTATTCTGTGTTTTTTATTCTTAGTGCTAATTTTATTAATTTTTTATATATTGCTTGAAAGAAGCTTTTACGACTAGCATAATTTATTTAAAATTTTTTGAAATTTTATCTTATTTTGACCATTTATAATTGATGTAATTACCAATTCTTACCATAATTTACAGTTTGTCTGATTTTCATAACAATCTTGTATGTAATTAATTTTACAATTTACAAAATTAAAAAATCATTTTTGCATATTCACCACAAGTTAAGAAACAGAATAAAGAAGGGTAAGAATTTGATTTTAATCAGCCCAATCATGAATAAAAATTCCGCGGGAGTTTTTTCCGTTTTTATTTTTTTAACATTGAATTGAAAAGAGAAAAAACTCCCGCGGAATTTTTATTCATGATTGGGCTGAATAACTTTATTTAGATGAGATTTATGGGTGGCATAGCAGAAGTGTACCAATTATGGACTGATAGCTTCTAAATCCAGTATGCATTTTATATACGTTTTTGAATACGTTGTTTTTGTTTGTCTGTTTATTTATTACGTCGTTATATATTTAAATATCCACAATGATCATATATTAAGTATGTGATGACTTCAATTAAGTGTCAGCGTATAAAAACAAGGTAAGTCAACAATTGTGGAGAAAGAACAAATGATCGTCCCACTAACTAGACGTTAAAAAAGAGAATAAAAAACCTGAGTGTACGAAGAATGTTTTAATTTTGTATAATAGTTATTTAAAATATATAAATATCTACATATATTTGCAAAATGTATTAAATAGGTTTAAACTTCTGTTGTAAACAACGACCTGTCATTAGCTATTTCTTTTGTTAAGTTTCTGTTATATTTTTGCTATGCTTCAACTATTTTACTGCCCTATGTGGTGCGGCTCGTATTCATTATATTTTACATTTAATGCAAAATCTAGGTTGGTGTTTTTATGGTTCTGTGTTTATATTTTTATTTTTCTAATAGATAATCCTATTTTTTTGTGTAATTTTTGCAATGTTTATATTAATTTAGTTTTTCGATAATATGTAGTTGCTTTATGCAAATAATAAATATAGAGACATTTAAAAGTAAGCGTTACTTCAGATGTTTGTTATTAAATAAAAGATCTTGTGACAATATTTATAGATTTATTTCGTATTATTAATACAAATATTAGCAGTATATAATTTGTATAATTTGGTTTTTTATTTAATGTGTAGTAAATAATTTTTTCAAAGTGATGTTCTAATTATGAAAGATGATACTTTTGAATTATTGTTGATAAACTTACAACTATTTTCAAAATTATTTCAATTGAAAGAAAATTTGAAGAGGAACAATAATACCCAATAATTTCAAAATTTTAATAAATATTAATGTAAATATCTCAGAAAAATATTTAGAACTTGTTCCAAAATCGCTAGTTTTAGAACCACAATATCCAGAATCACTTAAAATTATTTGATAACATCCATATAACTGGTAACATCGTAATTACCAGTTTATGAAACATTATTGTGAATCTTAAATAATTTACATATGTATATAGTTTTATAGAAACTAGTTAGAACAATTTACACATTGGTTCTAAACTAATGATATAGAACACAAACTAGAGCCAATTAAAAACTTTTAATTTTGTTTTGAAAAAAACTTAAAATTTATTTGTATTCTTTAATTACGAAAATGTTTAATAAAAAATATAAAACTGAAATATTTTGTTCACAGAAGAATGCATTTTAATGTGGGTATTTTTCAAACATTTTATTTTGTAGTATGAAAGACAAAAAATAATATTAAATTTACTGCTTCTTAGGACTATTTCCAAATACAATATGCAATATCAAATAAAAAACTTCTTTAGAAGAACTAGTTACAGAGCCGTTCTTAAGAATGGGTGCTATTTGTTTAGAGCTTCCGTAGAACTAGGTGAAAACTTTAAACAAAAATCATTGATTAAACAACTGGGTCCAGAATATTTCAAAGGAATGGATACTTGTAAATTTTCCGTAGGACTTACTTTAAGTACGAGAATTTCAAACAAAAATCATTGGTCTCATCGCCAAACTGTGTTTAAATGATTTAATTAAATGTTAGTATTATTATTATAATACTAATTTTAGTATTATTATTATTCACGAAGTACTGTGGGGAAGCCCATACAAGGCTGATGAATAGTTTCATATTTTTCTTTATTAAAAAGTCATTTCAGCTTTGTGTAAACAATTTCCAAATTACAGAGGCAATGTTGCCCAAGCGATTTCCTAAATATTTGCAGAATATCCAACTCGAATGCATCCACCAGTTGTAAATACTACCTATACTTAAAAAAACACTAAAACCAAATATCTAATGTCGGCAAATTTAATGTGTCTTTTATATTAAAAACATGCGTGATATATAAAAAAGCATGCTATGCTATTAAATAAAATAAAAAGAGTAATAATAATTAACAAACAATGAACAAATGGATCGCCAGTGAAATTAAAAAAATGTAAAGTTAGCTTTTTTTTTAACAAAATTTTATTTGTATATCTATTTCTAGAGAAAAACAAATAACCTGTTAATAATTTTTTAATATCTCTTTACATTATACACGTTATAAACAACAATATAAATATTTTGACACGACAAAAACTGTTCTTTTTTTTTTTAATTTAACATTAAAAAATGCATTCAGAACGTAAATATTTTCTAGAGGCGATAAAAACAAAAAAATTAAATTAAAAAAAGAAAGTATGCCTTTAAAAACTTCTTAAAAAGTATGAAATAATAAACTTTTAAATTTTAAAAATAGTTTGGTTGATAGTATTATTTGCTGATTAAACAATTCAAAATAACATTTTTTCGAATACCCTTTCATATGTTCAAATGTTATGGAGAGTCTACAATTTCAGCTTTTTTTACATTAAGTACATATTAACTTGCATTATTTGAATATAATTTTTTAGCATTCCCAAACTACAAGCTTTTAATTACTAAAGAAATTATCACAATTTTGTTGTTGATAATTGAATAAAACAAATTTTATAAAATATAAATAATACATATGTATATAGAAATACATATTAAAAATCGTGGGCTTTTTTGTATTTATTTTCTTATTGCATGTTCGAAATACAATTTAGCCAACTGCTCATTATTTATAAACAAAATTTTATAATAACTTTTATCATTTTTTGTTTTTGTTTTATATACACCCCATATTTTGTAGAGAATGAGTGTGTGATGTGTTATTGTACAAAACATTTTTTATACATATACTATTATACTCTTTAATTTTGTTGATAATTTTGTGCTTAAAAAAGAAGATTGTTTACGCTTTTTTGTTGTTTATACGTGTATCAAAAAATAATTTCTGGTTTTATTAATATGTTCTTGTATATTAATATTTTCAACAGCTTTTATCACGTTTATCAAAATATTTTAAGGATTTACCACTTTCCCTTCTTATTATTATTAATAGAGTTTTAGTTTTTAACAAAAACTTAGCCTTTTGCTATTAAATAGATTTTTTGGTTATTTTTAGAAAATAGCACGCGTATCATATAAGCAGACAAATTTAAAAGATTTGCCTTAATTTTTTTTATTTTTATGGCTGGCGTAGAAAAATTTGTTTATTGCTATTACTAAAAATGGTGCTTAATATTTATATTTTAAGATTAATTAAACATGAGAAGGGTATATATAAGTTTGTCATTCCGTTTGTAATTTCCACAATATAATTTTCCGACCTATAAAGTATATATATTCTGGATCCTTATAGATAGCGGAGTCTATTAGGCCATGTCCGTCTGTCTGTGTGGATGTTGAAATCAATTTTCTGAAGTCCCCAGATATCTTCGGGATCCAAATCTTCAATAATTCTGTCAGACATGCTTTCGAGAAGTTTGCTAATTAAAATCAGCAAAATCCGTACATAAATAACGAAGATATGAGCAAAAATTCGAGACAACCTCTGAAAATTTCATCAAAAAAATTAGTGTATTAATATTGTTCATCAACAGATGGCGTTGATCAAACAAAGTGTTCGAAAACTTTAAGTGTGTTCTTAAACCGTAATATAAATGCGTAAAAAGACAACCTCTTTTCATTTTTAATTGTGTTTGTGTACATTTAAAGAAATAAAGACTCGTTATACATATTTTCTTCAAACTACTTAACGTTTTTATTTTGCAATTAAAAAGAATCCGGTTTATTTAAAGGAAATAAACCACGGGTTTTAAAAGTAAAAACGTAACAATCTATATATATAAAAGTGATTGTGTGTCTGTATGTATGTATATAATTATTAGTTTGGGACCTATAGACGGCTAAACGGCTGAACCGATTTGGTTGAAATGTTCACAGTATATTTCTGTATGTCTGGAAGGAGCTATAGGCTAATTTTTTTAAATTTTAAGTGGGCGTGGTACCTCCCATACAAAGTTAATTTTAAAAATCAAATACTTGAGAAACTATAATAGCTATAGTACTCAAATTTTGCATGAGCAATTCCATTGTTTGTTTAAATATTTGCGGACAAAATTGGAGTAGTAGCGACAGGGGGCGTGGCACCTCCCATATGATTAAATTAAAAAAAAATCAAATATATGGTATACAATAAGATATATGGTACGGTTATTCTACCATCAATATTAATATTTAGGACAATCAATAGTGGGTGTGGCACCTCCCATAGATATGATGACAAATTATATATAAGGAAAGCTATATCAGCTATCAATATTAATATTTAGGACACCAATGCGCTGACTAGCAACAATATTAAATAAATGTTAAAATTTGTATACATTTAAAACCCTTATCTATATATAAAAGTGAATGTGTGTTTGTTTGTTTGTACATTGTAAATCATAATAAGATAATATAATAAGAATTAATTTAAAAGGAAAACTGTAGATTTTAATAACTTAATAATTATATTTATTTAACTCTATACTTTTTATTTCACTACGATACGGGTAGCGAAGCACACCGGCTTTTAGCTAGTATAATATATATATGTATGTATATAATATAATTATGCATCCACAACAAAGGTGAAGGGTATATAAGATTCGGCATAGCCGAATATAGCACTCTTACTTTTTTAAATTAATTTTATTAAACCAAACCAAAAAATGCCAAACTCTAAAACATATTTTATTCTTAAAATTAACCTCTTAAAAGTATTCACTATAAAAACCTAATTCTGTAAAATGGATTAAATGAAATCAATGTACATATTTTCTATTGAAAGTAAAGCTACAGCATTTCTTTTAAGTGTAAATAATAACAAATACGAAAAATGAAATAATAAAAACATACGATTATACACTACAATATGTTTTGTATTCAAAACATCTTAAATGCAATTATGTTTACGGAAATGATTAACACATTTTAAATATTTATGGCGTAAAAAATAGTAAATGTACTATTGTAAAATGTAATGTAAAAAAACACAAAAACGATTTAAACAAAATAGACTGAATAAAAAAAATTGTTGTCAAATCATTGGAAAATGCCCAACTTTGTGACACCATGACTACTACTATAATTAAGTGCCTACAACATTCGTAGAGACGGGCGAACCTAGATCTCAGGTGGCAATTATTTATTAGTGCTTAGAAAAAAGCCACATGTACATATATATACATACATATTTTTCTAATTAAAGATTTGCTTCCCATTTTTAACAATTGGCATTCATTTTTAAAACTTTTTATTCGAATTACACCGGGCAACAAATGTTGTGTCATTGATTTTTACCTCAATGCCTACAAAGCAAAATAAATGTGAGTATCAGTGAAACAAATCTCGCAAGGAATTTTGTGAAGTTTTTTATTTTAAGATCTCATGAAGTTCCGATATTTGTAATAATTATTGAAAATAAAAAAAAATTTCGATTAATTCAAATGTAGTTGTCTTTTTATCTATTTTGCTGTTCGTTTTTATATGAAATCTTCGAATTAATAATTTCTATAACACTATGTTCTTTTTTGATATTATTTTTTATAAACACTTTTTAATCAATTTAGGCAATCAGTTTGAAAATAAATCAGAGTTTTTGATAAATTATTATAGGTATTAATGATAAAGACTAATGTCTGTGTTTTTAAAGTTAAATTTGTTAAAACAACACCACATTTTAAAACCACCATTCACTTTTAATAATTCCTTTACAACTCTTACACCCATAAATAAAAATATTCTCGAAAAATATTAGAATCTGAGTATATTCGATTTTATAATTATTTTGAAGTATATGCAAAATGTTGATTATTTTAACATACGAGTATTTTAGGCGCATATTTGAACAATTCATATTCATAAAATACGGTACCCTATACACAACATACTTTAAATATAAACTAAAAAATATAAACCAGTGGATGTGGAAGGCATATAAAGGTAAATTTTAAGTTATTAAACAATATTTTTGCTGAAGGTCATACATATAATGCAAACACATGTGTCATAAACCTTCCCAAAATTACAACAAAAAGTCAATCAAGTTTAAGGTTTTTACACCGTTTCAGACGGGATTCAGCTTTGAGTTTGGCAAAGAAGGTAAATGAGGTGAAACCACTGACATATCACCTCTATAGGGAAACAACCAATATTTATCTTAATAGGACCTCCCGATCCTGGAAGAACAGAACCGACTGTAGGAAGAATAGAACCGACTGTAGGCATAGGGTTAGCTTGAGGATTCTTGTAGGGACAATAACGGGTGCGATAAGAACCAGAATCAACTTATGGGACAACAACACTTCAGATTTTTGTGGGATGTGCGAGGATATTGAGGAATTGGTAACAATGAAGCACATTTCCTGTCATTACCTCATGCTGCACAGACACAGGCACAAGAGTCTGGACAGTGTGCACGCGTTTGTACACAATCTTTCTCAGCCTAACCTAACATAAATACAATTTTACGATTTACGTAATTTTTAAAATAAATAGTTCTTGGGAACATTTTGGAAAATAATTTTTATTTAAAAAGAAATGGAAAATTGTTCCTGTAGAAAATTGTGTAGATGTAAATAATGGCAACAACCTGAAAATAAAAACGAATCTCTGCCGAAAAAAAACTTACAACAAGGACGTTGATTAAAAGTGCGTATAAACAACGAAAAAATGTATGTTTAACAAAATACACACAATGAAATGTGCAACAATATTTTAACTAAGGATAGTGTTGGGGGGGAACACTTTATAGAAGATAGAGGAGGAGCAATCGTAGAAGTAAAATTTAATTTTAAATTAAATTCATCATCGTATACGGAAGATAGAAATCAGCCAGACGAAGAAGACGATGACATATTAAAACACATCACAATTGTTCTAAATAAAGATAAAAAGGAAACGCTATGACCCTTTTATGCTTACAAAAATAGCCATAGAAAGAAAGAGCTGCCCAAATATCAATTTGTTATAACTAAGAATGCAGAAAAAAGGCGAAAAATAAAATTTAAAGGGAAATACGAAAGATAAGTGTACCTATATATGTATGTAGGTACACAAGTGGACTACATATTAAAGAATTGCAAAAACTGAAAATATATCAAGAGTTAGTTTCAATATTATCTTCCGATACACTAATGCATTATTTGTTGTTGATTATGCCATCATCCTTTTTTACAGACAGTTACTTCTTCGATTTGTTGTTGATGATGAAAAGCAAAAATAAACCAAAATCAGTATCTTACATAAGATATGGTTGGTCTTATCGGCTTAACTTACTTTCTGTTGTCCGAGTGGTATTGAGACAATTCTACCACCAATGCGACCACGTCCCTCCAATATACAAAAACTGTCACAACCATTTTGCAGCAAATGATTGGCAGCCGATAGACCAGACATACCAGCTCCAATGATTATCACTTTAAAATGTGTTGGCTGTGATGTTCCACTGGCCGCAGCGGCCATGGCAGCAGCATGTTCATCAGTGGGTGATGGTGCTGGAGTATGAGGGGTAGTTTCACCCATTGCGGATCGATTTTTTTGTACAAATTTTTATCACGTTTCACCACAATTTTTTCTTAATACATTTAATTTAATTCCTTGATTTATTTAATTATAGAAAAATTTCACGCACTCTCTACACATACAAACACTTTATTTTTTTTTTTTGATAATTTACTTTGTGGTTGTTTCCCGTATGGATTTTTCTTTTTCGGGTTTCTTCTTTTCTCTTCGTGTGTACTCCGTTTTAATAGACACTGAACGTAAAAATATTTGTAGTGACTTGTGTCTGGCGTGTTTCTTCTTGATTTCTGTTTTTGGTTTTGTGGTGGAGCAGACTGCGCAATCGTTTTTGGTATTCTCTTTTGCTGGTAAATTTTTTTAGTGTTTGTTTTGATTCAATTAATGTTTAGTTGCTGCTCCTAATCTTGTATTTGGAATTTCTTCTTCTTGCTTGTAATCACGTAACAGTAACCGGACATTTTTTGTTAAAACTAACAAATTAATTTAATTTTTAAATTTATTGGAAATGAAGAAAATTTTCTTAATTTATACCGCAAATAATTTATAATAGTTTGTTTAATAAAAATTCACACACAAATTTAGTTCTTAAATTTGCAAGCAAATGAAATCTAAAACTCAATCTGTCAAAATATGTTTGGCATTTTGTTTTGTTCTCCCTTTTTATCACTTTGTGCTTTGTATGTGTAAACAATACTCAATCACAATAGATTACAGTGACTTACATGTAGTTGTTACAATTTGGAAAATCTGATAATACAAGTATTTTTGCACAAAATATCGAATTTTGTTATTCTATTATAAGATTTTATGCAGCTGTCGAAGTGGCTAAGTTTGGATTTTTGTGTAAAATATCGTATCGAACATATCGTACGATATATTACACAAAGAGAACGTACTATTGAACTGAAAAACATCCATTTATGCGTACCAGAGCATTCGTGCTGTATTATATTTTTTTATTTATTTTATTTATTTATTCAGTAATAAAAGCCAATTAGGCCAAAATAATATTACATAGTAATACAATAAAGCTAAGTATAAAATAAGGTTAAATATTCAATAAATTTCATGTTACAATACTATCAAATGGGCTCCCCAGCCGTGATAAAAAAGTGTAGATAGGTATGTCAAGATTTGATAAAGAAAAAGAGACAAATGAAATACGGTCCAGTTAGGGATAGTTAGGACAAGAATTACATTAATAGAAGAGATCACAAAGGGTCTGAAAAATATTGCAAAAGTTTTACTTTGAAAACATTATTAGAGTGCGTAAAAATTCGCAACTCTAATGGCAGACTATTCCAATATCTTGTGATCCTAACAACAAAAGACCTACTGAAAAAAGATTTAAATATTCTAGGGGGAACAAAGTGAGGATTTCTGTTGCGGGGAGAAAAAATAAATGCATCGCATATAACAGAAGGTCTACCAGTTTTCATAATTTTGTAAAACTTTAGCAAATTGCGAAACTTTACAAATTCATTAAAAGGACAACCAAGAAGCGTTTCAAATTATATATATTCATATATTCTAATCTTACTTATAAGAAGTATAATTTACAATTTTAGCTATTTAAAGGTGGCTATACACTACGTGTATTTGCTTATGTATTTTTAAGTTTACAACCCACATGTTTTTCTTTATGTCTGTCAAAATTGGTTATTTTACATAAGGGTTTTAATTTTTGGTCACCAACTTGTATGTACAATTACACGTGACATCGCCATGATTATTTACACATAAATTTCCATGTCGTTTCTTTGAAAAATGCGTTAAAGCCGCTGCAAAAATTTTTGGTGGCGTCACTAAAATGCCGGTGTCAAAAATATTGATTTAAGGTTTTTCGTCTTTTAATATACAATATGTGGAGCTTGTATCAAAAATTTTTAAATAATTTATATCATTGTTATTAAATTAACAAAATGAGATAAAAAAAAATATTTAATTTATCACATGCAAATTCTTCATACGGCCGGCTAATGATAGCGCAGATATTTAACCGTCGACAAATCTTTTCGCATGGCATATGCATTTGAAAACATGTGTTTGAACATAAGAAAATAGAGCGTGTTCTAATCGAAAAAATTACATATGTATTTCCACATGTATTTTACACAAGCAAAGTTTATGAGGTCACCAACTATATGTTTTTATTCCATATGTAAAATTTGACATATACAATGTAAAAAACACGTAGTGTATAGTCCCCTTAAACTTGATTTATCTGCACTACATTTTGTCAATAACCAAAAACATCTTCTAATATGGGATTTTTATTTACCATAGTATGTATAATTAAAAGTAATTTTAATAATGCCTAATTTAAATTTTAGAAACTATTTATAATTTAATGAAATAAGTGATTTAATGTATCGACAAGTTGATACATTTTTCCAAAGAGCGTATATCTAAGTATTACTTTTCCAACACTTATTAATTTTTAAGCTTCAGTTGTGTTTGGAAACGGTGTTTGGCAATGGAATAACAACACTGACGTTTGTTTTGTTCTCTATTGTGAATAATTTCGTAAACAGTACTTGCTCCCCAAAAACAGTGACTCGTTCAATAAAAACAAACAAATTCGCGATTAAACCTGGAAAATATATAAAATTTTCATTATAAAATTTATGTTGCTCCAATTTTACACAACTAAAAAGTTCTAATGTAATTTAATGAATAGTTAACATTAATAAAAAAAAACCGAACATGACATCAAAAAAATTAAGATTTCGTGGCGATTTAAATTTTCAAAATCGCATCGATGACTTGTATGATGAGGTGGATGGTGCAGCGGTTGTTGGCTTTAGTCACAGACGTTCTAGTGGGAGTGTAAATACAAATAATAAAGATAGCAACGATACAGCAACGAAAACAGCCAAAGAATCAGAAACAAGGGAGCTGGGTAAGTTGTATGGTGAGGAAAAATGAAGAAAACCTGTTGTTGAGTCGCACTTTAATAGATTATTTGAAGTGAAAGGAATGTGTTAAAGAATATGTAATTCATACAAAATAATGCAGTGAATTTTCTTGCAGAGCCTCCTTCGTTTATGGATTTTTTCAAATTGGAGATGACAAGAGGCTACTTATTAGAACACGATGAGGAGCGTTATACGGCCAGACGTAAAAAGATTTACTCGTTTATGCGTATACCTCGAGACCTGGAACGTTTTATGGTTTATGGCATCATGCAATGTGCCGACTCATTTCTTTATATACACACATTTTTGCCGGTTCGTTTCGCTTTAGCGGTATGGGGCATGTTGACACGTCCTATTGCCAGTTGTTTGGGCTTAAGAAGACGTACACAACGCCTACTGACACCGGCAGAAATCTGTGATTTACTAAAGGGTTCTATTTGGATTACAGTGACACTTTTAATGCTGTCTGTCGATACAAATCGAGTGTATCACATAATCAAATCACAATCTATAATTAAATTATATTTGTTCTACAATATGCTGGAAGTGGGTGATCGATTATTATCTGCCTTTGGCCAGGATACTATAGATGCTTTATTTTGGACTGCTACAGAACCGAAAAATTCAAAACGTGAACATTTTGGTTTGTTAACACACATTATTTTTACATTGATCTATGTGGTTCTACATAGTTTTCTGATTATGTTTCAGGTGAGTTATTAGAAATTACAATAGGTACCTATGATATTAATTTAATTATATAAAATTTTGTACGAATCAAACTGAAATTTAATATAGTTTATATTATTGAATTCTGTCAATGATTCTCAGCAATGTAATAAAGAAATAACGGTTTTGCCATATCATGTTATTGTAGATGTTAGACTACAAGTTCTTACATGTTTTTATCATTTTATTAACTAATTTAATTAATTAATTTCCCAGGCCACTACTTTAAATGTTGCAGTAAATTCCAATAACAAAGGACTTTTAACCATTATGATATCGAATAATTTTGTGGAACTAAAGGGCTCCGTATTTAAGAAATTTGATAAAAATAATTTGTTTCAATTGACTTGCAGTGATGTGCGCGAAAGATTCCATCTGTCCGTTTTACTTTTCATAGTGATGATACAAACAATGAAGGAATTCGACTGGAGCTTTACACAGTTTTGTGTAATGCTGCCGGATTGCTTTTCTGTTCTAATCACTGAAATACTTATTGATTGGATAAAACATGCATTTATAACTAGATTTAATGAATTGCCTGAATATATTTATCGGGAATATACTACCAGCTTGGCGTACGACATGACACAGACCCGACAAAAACACGCCTTTTCGGATCACTCGGATTTGGTGGCTAGACGTATGGGTTTCATACCTTTCCCCTTGGCAGTGGTGTTGATAAAGGCTATTTACTCGGCGGTATCATTTAACAATATAGGAGCGTGGATATTGTTTTTGCTGGCTTATGGTTTTGCTTTAGGCTTGAGAATTTGCCTTACCATCTGTGCATTGGGTAAAGCTTGTAAATTAATGAAAGAACATCAGGATGAGAAATGTAATTCATCAACACCTAGTTCAATGACTAATGTTCCACCCGTAGGTAGCAATACTAATACAGCAACAATGGGTATGCCGGGTGTAGAAAATCTATCAAGTGCGACATCACCCAATAAGCACAATCGTTCAGATATGGCTACATCACCAACACACCCCACTACACCAGCAGTAGGGGGCAACGCTAGTGTTGGAAACTATTCCTTGCAAAGATCGTTAACTGTAGATATAACACCCAAAGAAATGTTAAATATTTCAACAAACACTTCTACTCCCAAACTAATGAGCAAAACTTCATCCACCACTTCTTGCAACAGCGCTCCAGGTGTCTTAAATAAATTTACTCGCAATATGTCTTCATCCTCCTCAAATACTCCCAGTTCTGCCGCCAATATAACACACAACGAAATGGACTTGGATGTAAAGAGTTCATTGGAATTAGGAGCTACCGCCTTGTTTTCTAACAGTGATGTGGATTTAGATGATGTTTGTTTAAACGAACACATTTTAGAACCAAATTCGACTTCGACTACAGCTGGTTTTGTAGAAGAAGCCTTAGCAAAAAGTGAACCAGACTTGCAACAGACTTCCAATATCACCAAAACACCCACTACCAGTAGTCCTACATCATCAAACATTGCTGGCCAGACGAAGTTGGGCAGACGTACGCACAAAAGATCTGAATCCGAACCGAGTATGCAAAGCATTGTGGGTTCATCGGATTCCAGTGAATCGCAAGCGTAGTGAAATTCATTGAAGATGCTTTCTATTTCTAAACTATCTTATTTCGTTCTATTTAATGTTTCTACACGATAAAGACAATATTTTATTAAACCTTAGTTTTATTTTCAAATGTTTTGTTTTAGTGGAAATTGTTTTTTCTTTTAATTTATCACAATGATGTTGCTTCTAAAAATCTTTGATGTTATTGAGTGGACGAAGTTGTTCAATATGCTTCTTATTAGTAATAAAAAGGATTTTAATTAAAATGATAGAATTTTATCCCAAACATTACGTAATATATAATATACAAGTATGTAATTTAAAATCATACCTCAAGCTATTGGTTAAGGATATAGACGTACAAATGAAAAGGATTCTTTAAGATATGTTTCTTCATTTACAATTTATATACAAAAATCGTATAGAAATATTAAAGATCTTGTAAATCTGTTACAGAAGAAATTAACAAAAATGCAAAAACATTTGTAACGTAGAACAAACTATTGTAGGAATGTCAACGCAACAATGCTACATTAAAAAACTCTAAATCCTTAGGGCACTACTACACGTTCAATAAATATCACGATATTTATCACGATGCAATATTGATGGATCGCGATCCATATCGTAGAATGGCCTAAAATATGAAATCCAGATCGTGGATCTCGCGATAAATATTGAACGTGTAGCATTTTCATGATATTAAATCATTATATGCCAGTAAAAAGTAACAAATAAAAGAAATATTATAAAAAACGCAGTGGAAAAAAATAAACAAAGAAAAGTAAAACAATTGACAAGCAAAATAGCTAAACAGGCTTTCTTTTGGTTTTCTCGCGACATTGATAAACGACCCGCACAGCACAAAAATAACATCCAAATATAACGATATTTATTGAACGTGTAGCCCTTACAGTTTTTATATTAAATATATAAAAAAAATTAAAATCAAATTTTAAAATTTTTTCATCCTTTTAATATCATTTTAGATTCGATTTTTAAATGTATTCTTTTGATCCTTAACTATTGTATAAATTCAAACAATGTTTGATATTAATTGTTCCTCAAATAGATTTTTTATTTGTTATTTTTAGTTAGTTTTTTTTTTAAATTTAGTGTTTGATTTTCAGTCAAGCTTAAAATATTTACATACAAATCAAATGACATTGCCTTAAATAATTGAATTTTATTAAAAAAATACCTAATTGCATTCAAATATTTTTAAAAATATTGAATAAATACAAATTATTTAAAATAACTAATAAGTATTTAAAAATAATAGAATATGCAAGTATTTACAAATATACATACGTTCATAAAATAAGTGACAATTTGTTTATTAGAATTGTCATTAAAACTTATTTTAGTTTTAAAACTATTTAATTTTATTCACGTTTTTTAATACAATTTTGTTTAAATTGTTCCCATATATCGTTGTGTTTTTTAAATGTATTTATATGGCAAAATCATTCATTTACATTTATATAAGAATTGTTTTTGTTTTTTTAATAACAATTTAAATAAAAATAAAGGGACATTTTTAAAATTAATAATTACATTTTATTTTTAATTTTACTATACTATTTAAGACTTTTGTAGTGTTAGGTATATGTCATAAAAATATGTCAATAAAATAAATTATAGCCAACTAACATTCAAAAGAATAAATCCAATTGGCTTTTTCACTGAAATTAAGTTTAAAATAAGTTTAATGTCAGACATACATAACAATTCCTTATTTTACTTTTATTTCAATGCCATTATCCAGAAAAAAAAAACATACTTGAATTCTACAAGTCAAATATTACAGTGTAAATAAAGTTAAATTGAAGCTTTAAATGCGTAGTTCCAGTTTAAAAAATAATTGAATTTGAGTTTATTTCTAGTTGACTAACACTGTAGAACATTTTTCAGGTGATTGATTCGGGGCTCAATTCTGATAATTGTTTATGAAAGTAGCCCCAAAAAGAAGAACTTGTGCATCATTCGTTTGGTTATGTTACATCAAATAATAATTTAAAAACTAATTTGAAGTTAGTAAGTATCGTATAGGGAATTTGTCACGTTTGGGCTCTTTTGTTTGTCATAACTCGAGAACCACTAGTCCGAATAAGCTGAAACAAATTTAAAAAAAATTAAGAATAAATACAATTCCTTTAATATGTTCATACAACGTTTCGCTACATTAGCAACAGTTTCGCAGTTATAAATGCCTAAAAAATTGATTTTTTTTTATTTTTAATTCATAAAAAATCCAAAACGGTAAAAAAGTCCTATTAATTTCACGTAGGGTTACCATATTCATTTTGAGAAAAAGAGGATGTCGACCAAAAAAAAGCCGGACATTTACCCTTAAAAAGAGGACAACACTCTGTAGCAAAATATTAAAAAAACAACGCCTTAAAATACACAAAACAAATTTAAAATTCTATTTACATATAACAACAAAACTTAAACAAAATATTAAAAAAATGATATTTTATAAGTCTGATCTCATAACTACTACAACATAAAAACATAATAATTAACAAATTAATTTTAAAACTTCACATGTATTATATATACATTTTTAGTAGAAGTTGTAAAGTTTCATGTATTTTTTTCTGCGCTTTCATTTTGAACCAATATATTATTATCGCATTTTTTTAAATATTCATAAAACACTTGACAATTTATATCAAAATTATATTTGACTTAATAATATCAGAAATAGTTTCTGTGTTTAATTTGTTTCTTTCTGGTGTCCACTGAATTCAGAACTTCTAGAACTAAGAACTTTGAGAAATATTATAAAACACAATTCCCAAAGTTTAACACACACATTCAGGGAAAGAATTGACCATTTTAAAATTTGGAATGATTTATAATAAGATTTCGTCTTTCTAAGAAAAGTGCATCAGCTGTTTTCCCCCTCCAATAAATTAGCACTTCTTTTGGCACCTTTTCCAGACATTTCTGGACAAAACTAAAAAAGTCGTTCCAAACAATTAAATTTGGCAATTAATTGATGTAACTCTAAACGTCAAATACCAATGTTACCACATTTTTCACCGAATGCAGTCGGTAGTTACACGTAGGTAAAAAAACGTTAAAATTACCAAATTCTTTTTACCGGTTAGGTAAGGAAAACTATAAAATGAAATTATAGATTAAAGTTTAAAAAGTAGGACAAACTCAGGACTCTTGCAAAAAAGAAGTAGGACTACCCCGGACGCCCTAAAAAAGAGGACGGTGTCCGGGGAAAAGAGGACGTATGGCAACCCTACTTTCACGTAAAGTCGCATAACCTATGAACAAAATGAGCAATAATTAATGAAAATCTATGAACGCGTTTCGCTTTTATTCGCAACTAGCTAAACCCGGTGTGTTTCGCTAACCCCTCGTTATAAAATAAAATAAAATAAAATAAAACGTATTTATATATTTACAAACATTTATTTATTTAATTTTAATGTATTTATTGCAATGCTTTAGGTTTAGTTTGCCCATTAGGAGCATACACATATACACGGGATATTAACCTTGAGCTTTGTTAACAGTCATTGCAAACGCTAACCGAACAGGAAACAATTGTTTAAAATCGAATGACAAATCTGTTGGTAGCATTGGAATGCGTAGCAAAAGTACATCTGTACCTTTATATTTTCCTGTTATAATGGTCGCTTCTATTAAATTATATCTCAGTTTTTTTTTTTTACTGCAAGTCGAGAGCCATTGAAAGCCGTGATGATCGATATTACGCAGTAAAATAATTGGCACTCCAATTTTAAGTTGTATCACATGTGGTGGAAAGCCTGCCACATCGAGTGAATTTAAGAACTCAACAGGATAATTAACGGCCTTACGGGTTGCTTGATTGATTTGTTGCATTTTAAAGTGATATCCATCTTCTCCATATGGAAAAATAATAGGATACTGAAGCGCGTCATATAAGCGATGCATTTCAGTAGGCGAGGCCATGCCCCTTTGTCCACTTACATAGTCAGGAATTTATTATTTCGTAAGAATATCCTATTGTGAAAATTTAATGACGATCGGTCTAGTAGTTAAGACTTTATTACGATTTTTAAATTTCCTTAAAAGAGACGTGGTCCCACCCACTTTTCTTCTGGTACGTATTCCTAATTATGCCAATACCATATGTACCACATATCATTGACTTAGGTCAAAAAATGCCCAAAATATGGCGATTTAAATTTTTGGGTTATATGGGCGGTGCCACCCCCGTTTGTACAATCAAAACTTCATATAGTCTATTATTCCTTCCAGAGTCATAGTAGCATGCTGTGAAAATTTCATCAAAATCGGCTCAGCCGTTTTGGAGTCCATACGTTACATACATACATACATTCATTAGATAGATAGATATACAGGGGTGCCATAGAATCCAATATTTTCAGAATTGGTTTTAAAACCGACAAGAAAAAATGCTTTGGTGTCATAGGGCACTGCTACACGTTCAATAAATATCGAGATATTTCTAGTATCACAATATTTATTTTTATAATTATTTTGTTCAACGTAAAATAAATTTCTTTGTAGCAATTGTCTGTATTACTGCCACTAGCATTATCGTTGGATAATGCTTTACCTTTTATGTCATAAAATAAGCTGAATTACCATTTAACTTAATAGTATTCTATGCGCAACTTGATTTTCAATCCAAATAGAAAGCAATGACTCCATTTTGATCATCAAAGCACTCCTTGTACGGGTCATCGTTTTAGCATCAATGATGTTGCAGATTTTGCAAAAATTTCAAAAAAAAAAAAAATTAAAAACTCGAACCCAAAATAACACAACCTCGAAAATCGCTGCGACGCAATTTCGAAAAAATGCAAAACGACACGACGTAAAGCGAGGTATTGGTATCGCATCTTATATACCAACAATTACAATACGGTTTTGAATATCTACCCATGATTGTAAATAATGCAAGTCAGAAACTTTTAATACGAAAATAAAGAAATAAATATAATTTATTAAAAATTGTTAAGATGATAATAAGACAAGTGTCATTATGGGGGCTTTAGTACCAGTTCTTTAAATACATTATAGAATTTTGACTGAATTTTGGAGCAAACAACCACGACACACAGTGGCACCATCCCATACATTTCTTGGAAAAAAATAGAAGGAGTGGTCGTACAGCAATGAAATTTTGCAAACACACTTCTTTGGGCTAAATTTAGAAATTTTAAAAAAATCTTGGAAAACCGCCCACTGCCACACCCACCTCCCATATAACTGCACTAGTCAAAATTTTTATTTTTGGACCTAGGGACTTGAAATTCGGGACACTTCTTAATTGAGTTCTCCTTATGAAAAAAAATTAAACATATTGGGGATGCCACGCCTACTTTAGATTTTACGCCCACTGAAAGTTGTAGATTTTAGGTGTTTTACTTCCCTGTCTAGAATCATATGAAAATTTAATATGAGTTAAAAAATATTAATTTTTATTCAAACGTTAAATTTCTGTTGTCTCCATACAAAAGAAGAGAATATCCCCAACAACCCTCCTCGAAAGATATTAGCCTTCAAATACACCGAAAATATGGCACAAATGCATGCCGCTTTTCTAGTCAAGTATATGCCAAGTTAAAGTGTGTAAAACCTAAGTCATTGAAACAAATTGATATAAAATACAGTTATGAACCCTTTTTAATGCTTTTTAATGAAAAACAAAAATGGTGTTGCCAATATTGAGACGCCAAATGAGGTTATTTATACCTTTCAGCTTGATAAAAATCCAATATAATATACAATGTTTTAATTGAATATGTAACAGGCGAAAAATTGTGTTAGTTTTTATTTGTAATATTATTCAAGCACCATATCTTTAACAATGGGATCTAGTTCGAAGGAAATTTTATTCGAAGGACGCCTTATGCTACTTATGTAAGGATCCGAAGTTATAAGAAGTCTGTTAAATACATCAGTATTTGTGGAAATTCGATCACACTTTCTCGAAAACATCAATCGATACTTCCTGTAATCTTTGTTTCTGGCTTCCTCGGCTTCCTCTGAAAGCATTCCTATTGGTAATACGGCAGCATCAATTATATCCTTACCATGCATTAGTACTTTGTGCACAGTAACAGGCATATAAAAGCAACTATATTTTTGTACAAACAGTTTCGCATTGTCCGACGCATATAATTTAAATTTTTCATATTAATATAAACTATATAAGTATACATATGAATGAAATTTAATATATTTAAGTTTTTATTTCGATTGAAATGTCATTCAATTTCGTTACGCCTACATATTCGTAAACAAAAATAATGTTTTACTTATAAATCGTTTCAAGCTTTAATTCCCGACAGCCTTTATAGTTAGAGGGCTAAGCAAGGCAAAGCACATAAAGTTTTTTTCCATCAAAAAGTGAAAAGTTGATATTTTTTAGTATAATTTTTGATAAATTATAATAATTAGTTTACTTTTCCAATTTCAATAATTCTTTTTTGTTATAAAAAAGTAAGTGCTATATTTTCACTAAAAAATAAAACAAAAGCCATAGCTATATACTTACACACAAAAAAAGTTCTTTATTTGGGCAGTAATTTTAAACTAATTTCACTGAATAAATTTCCGTTGACTTCTGTTAGTTTTTTTAACTACAAAATTTCACTTTTCATAAAAAACCTTGTTGAATTTTTCTTATCCAAATACTTCTTTACAAAACCAAATCATTAAAATTTTAAAATTGAAAAGTTGAAAACCCCTATTTTTTCCGCAAAAGTGCCACTGTGCGACATTTTCGTTTTTGAAGTATTGTCATACACAACTGTAGAAAATGTTTCAACTTATAGTGTACGAGTATTTGTATAGTATTTAATATTCATTCAAAATTTATTCTTTGTAGGCCAAATACAGTCTTGGAATTTATACTGATACACTTCCTATGCATCTCTTTAATGTCGTAAGTTAATTTTATGAGAACGATATACATATGTATAACACTGTACTTTCGTTATGAATTAATTCTTTAAAGAACGAATAAACTAAAAAGATCGAATTTAATTTTAATATTTGGTTTCGCTCATGTCGGTAACATTTTCAAAAGAAAATCCTTTTGTTTTTGACTCATTGTATTTTGGTTCAATTCAAGATTCAGGTTAATTATTTTAAGTTAAATTTATTTACTTATGGTGTGGCTGTTTTCTGTTTTATTTATTTTTTGTTTTACAAATAATTAGCAATTTATAGCCATTATTATTCTTCTTCTGTATGGCCTTCGACAGTGTATTGTAGGACTTCCTCTTCTTTGTGAATTAAAGAACTTACAATTTTATAGAAACCGGGACGTAAAAATTTCTGAAATTTACTTGAATCCAAGGGATAATCCTTAACTACATAGGTTTCTTGTGTCACCGGACATGTGTCCGGATCGGGAGCGTTAGCATAGTTTTTCAATGTATCATAGAAATATTTTTTATATTGATTGGCCATGACTTGGCAAACGCCCACATTGGCGATACCAACAACTTTTTTATATTCGCCATTTTGTTCGGTGGAATGGAAAACTTCCATATTGAGCTGAAAAAATAAGATAAAGTTAAATAAATCTGTGATATAGAAAGGAACTTGATTTGCAAATAAAACTTAAAATCATACAAATTTAGAGTAGAACTAGAGTTGCAGCTGCGAGCAAAAAATATTAAAAATATTTACAGTCTCCCAAAATGTGTGTGTTGTTTCAAGACTGGTTTCTCCTCTCAGTTCATGTATGGCATATACATATATTATAGTAGGCAGTAGACAATGAATCCAGTTTTAATAATTCAATTGTAAATACTCAGAGTTCAAAATGTTACTTGTTTGAAGTGGGAACGTGATTGTAATAATTTTTCTTTAGCTTTGGTTTAAGACTAATTTAGATAATTTTGTTCTAAACTGTATTTTTAAGTTGTGATTTATAATTTTTTAACTTACCTTATATTCATCATCCAAATCTACAGACTGCTCAACTTGACCATTGACCTTGACCACATCGTCGCCCACTTTATCAAATGTGATATCCGTTTTTAAAATATGCTCAGCATCCTTGACTTTATCCAACTTGTCCAAAATCAATTTTAACTTTTTCTTTTCCTCGGCGGCTGCTGTATTTAAGACTGCAGTAAACAATAAAAATCCAATAATAACTATAATTTTCAGTTCCATGTCTTCGCAGAGTTTTATATTGAATTATTTCTAAATAGTTTTTCAACTGGCAAGTTGCTTTTATAATGCAATTTCGTAATTGTAATATGATGCAATTGTAATTGAATTATCTGATGGGGATGAACATAAAACGGAAACTGTTAAAATAATATATTTTTGTGTAATAATATTTTTATTACAGCTATTAATTAATAGTTTTAGGTTTTTTTTTTAGCACATAATCATATATTAATTTTAACTGCGAAATTTCTCTAGCTCTAGTATGAACCATTTTATATATAGGAAATGTTTGTGTTTTTTTGGCTTCACTTTTTATTTATTTAAAAAACTAATTTTGATTAGGACAAATCACAATAGATACTTAGTTTTATTTTATTTGATGCTGTTTGATCTAATGAAACTCTCAAACTAATTTACTCATTTTTGAGTAAATATTTTTGCCTACAATTTATGGCAAAACGTTTGTTTGAAACTTATTAAACAATTAATAAATCTTAATCAGAATTTGCTTAAAACCCCATTAACACAAATAACCCAATCTAACAATAATTAACAATAATTGAGTTTCATATTTATTTTAAATTTACAATAATTACATCTTAATACATATGTATGTATGTAAATATGAGGAAAATCAAACATTTTTATTAAATCTTGAAATTGTATTTAGGTCTTCTGTATTTTTTGTTTTGTTTTGAAATGAAAATATCTGTGACACATGTCGGTAGATCATACAAAGAAAACCATGATTTCAACTTAAAAATATAACAGGTAAGAGTTTATATTCGGCTGTGCCAAATCTTATATACCCACCAACAAATCACCTATTATGGAGATTTATAAGAGATTTATGCGCATTTAAGTGATTTGCGGAACTCGACTTTATATAGGGGCTATGGTCAAATTTGGACCGATCATCATAAATCTGAGATCGACGATTTTTATATATGTATGGACTATGTGCGTTGAATTCCAACTTGATAGTGGTTTTATAAGGGATTTATTCGCAAATATGGCCAAATATGGACCGATTATCATAAATTTCGATCGAGGTAGTCTGAAATTTTCGATCTATAACTCAGATCCTACTGGACCGATTTTGCCCATTTGCAATACCAAACATATTGGTGGATCAAAGAATGTTTGGTAAAAATTTCATTGTCCTCTGTCTTTTTTTCGAGGCTCTATCGTGCCAACAACAGAATCTTATAAGGATCCAGAATATATATACTTTTTGGTTCTACGACTATTATTTCGATGTGTTACAAACGAATGATAAACGCAATATACCTCCATCTGTTTGGTGGTGGGTATAAAAATATGCTTTGAAATATACAAGAGTTTTTTCATTAATTTGATATCTGTTTATACCAATAATTTAGCCGCTTATTTGAACCTTTTTATAACCAATAAAAAGTGTAAAAATGCAATAAAAAGTGCACAAAGCACAAACATATATTCATTTGTGCTCCCCACTGTACGTTTTATAATGAAATTAATAAATTTTTGTCAGAAAATCCAACCATACCTTGTAAAATATTTCATTATTCTGTCGAAATTGTTAGTAAAATCTTTTAAAATATTATGTACCAATCGAAGCTATGTGACTAGTCGCCGACACGATTTATGTATGAACTTGACAGTTTATGATGTTTAATAAATACGTAAATATTATTTAAAAATGTTTTTTAAAATGTTCCAAAAAATTACTAAACTCATAAAACAAATTATGAAGGTTACACCATATATTAAGAATGGAAGAATAAACTTTTGTAATTAATTTGTTTGATTAATCGATAAATTAAATAAAACAGGAATTTATATGTAATTCATTAATTTCGATGTGGTCAAATCGCAATTAAAGGGGAAATTAAACTCAACATCAAAAAATTAATCATTTCGCAGGACTATTGTGTTTTTAAATTTTCAAGTTTAAACCAACATAAATTTTGCGCTTAGTTAGAAAAATTATTAACGGGAACAGGAATACTAATTATCGTTCATGTCATAAGAATAAAAATTTTCTAAATATTTTTGGTAAAGTTCTACATAATTTTTTAATTTCCCCATATGTACATACATATATAGTACATAATTACATAAGGACATGGCCATTGTACTGTTGTTCTATGCATGCTGAGGCATGCATAGAAAATACAAACATACAAATATGCATAAACAATGTACATACTCGTTCATACATACATGTGAGTGTGATAAAATTTCATAAATTGTACAAATTTGTGTGGGTTTTTTGTAGTAAAATGTTTAATGTTTAACACAAAAAACCATATTTTATTGAACCAAATCTCATACAATTGATTGCACATCCTCCGTTTTTATGCCAAGATAAAGAGAGAGAGAGAGTTCTAAAGTAAAGAAAATATGTGAGCGTTAGTAGTAGAGATGGAAAGTCCTTTTTAGTTATACACAAAATTAAAATAAATTAAATAAAGTTTTTTTTAAAAATGGAATAAAAAAACAATAATATTTTCATTTGGTATACATATTTACATACATACATACATATATACCTATTCATATTCTCACTATTTAAGGAATAGCATGTTAACTAAAATTTAAAAAAATCTTGTTGACGGGCTCTTTCTCAAACTCACAAATAGATCGAACGATATTCGGCTTAAGAGTCTGGGGACTTTTCTAACTAAATAACCAAGTTGTAAATCTCATTTCTAATATACACGTCCACCACCAAAAGGGCTGCAAACAGGACTACCGATTTTAGTACACAAAGGAACGATTCACTCATCACTATTGTATAATGTATATAAAACGTTTCTCCAATTCTGTGTAGTGTGGTAGGAAGTATGCACACTAGGGAGAACAGTAAAATATTGCAATATAAAACCCACATGTAAACCGGAAACTGACACTTATACAATTAGAAAATTATACAATTACGAACACACTCGGATACACATACAAACCGGCATAGAGATACACAAACAAATGTAATACCAAAGTGAAATTAACACTTTTAACTCAATATAAATTAGGATAAATGCCACATAAAGGAAAACACCTTCATGCTAAACACATTGAGTTCACGTATTTAAGACACAAACCAACCAAGTACAATAGTTAAAAAAAACCCACACACACTCACTCCCTCGGTCACTCACTTTCACCATAGCAGATGTGTTACCAGACAAAGAAAATCCCTAAATAAAACCTCAATTTATAAATTGAAATCCCAAATTTTGTCTTCTAAAGTTCATAACTATAGAAACAGAATTTAAAACAAGTTATAGTGCCATATTTGGCTGTGACGATTCCGATTTGGTTTAGTGGTAAATTTGACCTAGATTCTACAAACATATTTACCTATACATGTAAATGTAATCGTGAGTAAAATATGTATAGTGATAAATACGAACAAAGTTTTCAATATACTATTGTGTGTGTTTTTAAAAATTGATATTATTATAATTAATAACAATGGCAAATAATACAAAAATTAATTGTTTTTAATTGACGGATGACGAACATTTTGTTCTAAATTTTTTGATAAAACTGATTTTGCAAATATCAGCGTCTAACATTTTATTCAATACTTTGCATAGTAGATTCTAGGTGGCACCTGACTGTTTGTAAATTAGATATTTGCCTTGTATTAACATTATGCTGATTAAACTCAAATATGATCGTATGGTGTCCAATGTTGTGCAAAACCTTATAAACATAAACCAGCAGTTGCATTTTGTGTAAATCGTAAACAGGCAAAACAATACGTTCTATATTTATAAATATTTTTCAGTGCTTCGTTTTGTAAAACCTGCAAACATTTTAAATCAGCATTTCTCTTGTGTCCATTAATAAGTAACAAATAATTTATATTGCTCTGTATTAACGATTCAAATATCACTAGTTTGGATCTCACATCGAGTTTATGTCAAAGTTTATACAATATCCCAACTACTTAAGATATTTTAGATTTAAAGTATTGTATATGGGAATTCCGTGCAAGATTACTTTGAAGGTGCACACTTATATATTTTATGACATTTATTTCTATTATTTGTTTGGCATCTATTTCCAACACGAAAAAATTATTTTGACTGCTATGAGGTCTAAACTTATTGATTATGCTCAATGGTGGATTTAAGTATTTATCATTCCGAATTTATTTATAAAACATTAGCATTATTTAAGAATATACTAATTTGTGTTGGCGGCGATAAGCGCACTTATACAATAGATGCCAGATTTAGAAGTGCTATATAAAATTTTAATGTTCAAACCATTGTATTTTTTTTTTAATAAAATAAAAATAATAATAAAAAAGTTTTCTTTTTTTTAAAGAGAAGTAACACTCAGGCAATTAATATTTAAAGTAATACTTTTCTATTTTTGATATATTTCTTTAGTCAGGCTCGAGTTCATTAAATTTAATTTTCATTAAATTAATATTTTTACTGAAGGTAGGAATTGTTTTTACAACATGAAATCTTATTAAAAAATTATTGATAATTTTTCTTGGCTGAGCGGGGATTAAACCTGGGTACCACTGGTTAAAAGTTTGATGTTTGTCTGTTGACTAGCAGGCACCGCAGTGGTGCAGAGGTTAGAACGCAAACAATTCTGATGAGAGAATGTGGTGATTCTGGAAACATGTAAATTCAACCCAGGTTCAATCCCCAGCTCAGCCAAGAAAAATTATCAATAAATTTTTAATAATGAAAATTAAATTTAATAAAGAAATATATCAAAAATTTAAAATTAACAGTTCGACTAAAAATAATAATTGTACGTAATACTTTTCTTTTCATATTTTGAAGGCTTTCCAACATAAATATTTGACTGTGCTTAAAATTGTTGTATCTTATGAAATTTGGTTTTATCTAAAGAACACGTACGACCGTAAGTCTACAAGAAAGAAGGCAGAATTATACAGGAAATTGCTTAATTTGAAGATGTCTGAAAATCAAAATATATCGCAATATTTGGTAGAATTTGACGTTGCAGTATCAGAACTTCAACAGTGATACTTTTAGATGGTTTGCCAATGAAATATAAAGAAGTAAAAGCAGCATTTGACACTGCCAATGAGTTTCCATCTCTTAATATTTTGCGTTCAAGACTTTTAGAAATTGGTGGCAAGTCTGAAGAAGATGGTGTTGAAGGCAATGCGCTAAAGGTATATAAATTTTAAAATAGAAACAAGAAAAATCATGGTAACTATAACAATGTGGAGAAAAAAAGGTATGAAAGATTTTCCTTTTAATTGTTATAATTGTGTAAAAAGGGCCACTTAGCCAAAAATTGCAAAAACAAGAAAAATAAATCAGATGAAGCATATGTTACGTCGGGGTTTGCTGTATCTACATTTAGAGCTAATAGCTTTTTCAGTTCATCTGAAAATAGTTTCACTTGGGTAGTTGACATTGAAGCATCGTCTCACATGACAAACCTAAAATCACGTTTATTGATATTGATCCGTTTGATTAGCGGATGATAAAAAATTAGAAATTATGGCAATCGGTACAGCTCAAATTAATGTTAGAGTAAATAATCGTATCAGTACAGTCAATCTGTTAGAAACGCTATACATACGTACCTGATTTGAGAAGCAATCTATTTTCAAAAGGAAAAGCAGCAAATAATGGTTGTAATATAGAAGTTTTTTCAAACAAGATAATGGTGTATAAGAATGGAAAAATTTTGATATCTTCTTTTTATGTTGCTGCTGGACATGTAACTGAAAAATCGAATAAAGAATTAGAGCAATGGCACAAACGATATGGCTATTTAAATACAGTAGATTTAGGAAAGCTTCAATCCAATGAAATGGTTCATGGTTTAGCCAAATTCAAAATTAAAAATATTCATTGCGTATGTTGTATTCGTGTTAAACAAACCAGACAAGTCTTTCCAAAGAAATAACGAAATAACATCTACTGAAACATTGCAATTGATACATACGGACTAATGTGGTCCAATACGTGTGGAATCCATAAGTAAAAAGCTGGCAAAATTTCAGTTTATGGGGGACACCCCTGGGAAAAAAAAAAAAAATGCCACGCCCCCTTAAATGACCCCAGGAGTGCGAAAATCATAATGAATAAGGGGGCTCACGCCCCCTATGGGCGTGGCAGTCGAAAAACGACCCGGCGCACCTACGTAGACAATATGGGTATCAAATGAAAGCTAATGTCTTCACGATTCCAAAAATAGCCGTATCGTCCAATTCACGACCCCAGTCGTGAATGTCAAAGGCAGTAACGCAATCCATATTTCTTGAAAGCTTCTGATTGATTAATGAAAATTTGTTATACTGGCTTCGCTTAGTAAAGTTTTTCTGCGTGACCGGCCTACGGCCGGGCTTAGGGGTTTTTAACTCCAGTATGTCTTAATTCTAGACGGCGGGGATCTCGAGTGCTCGGCCTCTGGCCGAGCTAAAAAGAAATAAACAAAAAAAGTCCTTCCCCCATTTTATAAAAATTAACATATCTTCCTCAAATTCTGGACGATCTGGCAACTACGAAGACATTTCCTTTCATTTGATACCAATATTGCCTAAGTAGGTGGCATGGGTCGTTTTTCACCCCCGCCCCTATTTAACAAAAATGGCCGTATCGGCTGCAAAAACCGCCCGATCTGGCAACTATGGCTATTTTTGGAATCGTGAAGACATTAGCTTTCATTTGATACCCATATTGTCTACGTAGGTGGGCCGGGTCGTTTTTCGACTGCCACGCCCATAGGGGGCGTGAGCCCCCTTTTTCATTATGATTTTCGTACTCCTGGGAACATTCTGAAGGGGATGGCATATTTAGATTTTTTCTCTAGGGGTGTCCCCCATAAACTGAAATTCAGCCAAAAAACTTTATTTCGTCACGTTTATTGATGATTTTACCATAAAGGTACATACATATATATTCGATTTTTGAGAAAAAATAGTGAGTTTCTAGAAACTTTTAAAGATTTTAAGAAACAGGTTGAGTTGGAAACAGGCAGGAAGATCACATCTGTTAGATCCGACAATGCAGCAGAATTAACAAGTCGTGAATTTGAAAATTTCCTTAAAGATTATGGTATTAAACATGAGCTAAGTGTAGAATATATCCCAGAACAAAATGGTATAGCAGAGCGTATGAACATAACTTTAGTCGAAATGGCAAGAACTATGATAATAAAAGCCAAATTGCCAGAATTTTTATGGGCTGAATTAGTAATGGCATCATCGTATATTAGAAATAGATGTCCAATCAAACTGAACAATAATAATACTCCCGAAGAATTGTGGTCTGGAAAAAAGCCTTGTGTTAAACATTTACGTCAAATAGATAAGAAACCTGAAAAATCTAAATGGCAGCCAAGAAGCTCAGAATATATATTAGTTGGTTATTCAACAGAAGCGTAATACTCGTGAGATTATTAAAAGTCGTGATGTTAGATTTATAGGTGATTTTGATGTTAAATTAAGTGAGATAGAAGATGAAAATCTAAGCTTTTACGAATTCAATTGGAATAGAGTAGAAAACAATCAATTAATTACTATCAAAACGATTTAGAATCAGCCACCAATCAAAATCAATCGCAAGTCGAGTCGAGTCAAACCAAAACGAAACAAGTTAAATAGATTTGAATCAGAAAAGTCAATCAGAACAAGTAGTCGATTCAAATCAAAAGGATCATGTTCTACAGATTTAAATTCTGAAATTCAATTAGAACAGGAAGATTTGAATCCAATTTTGACAGATGATGAAGATACATCTTCAAACAATAGTGACAACGTAACTCCTGAACCTTCAATTAAGGAACGACTAAGATCATGATCAATTTTTATAAGTAGAGAAGAAGCTAAAGCTGTCTCTGAAAGAAGAAATGTTTAAGTCAAATAATGTAGATGAATGGAAATGATGCAATGCAACTGAAAATGAGTATAGATCCCTAATAAAAAACAAAACTTGGGAATTAGTAGATTTGCCCGAAGAAAAAACACCAATAGGCTGTAAATACACACCAGATGGTAAGATTGACTACCTAAAAGCGCGATTAGTAATAAAGGGGCATTCTCAAGAATATGGTATCGATTACAATAATACATTTGCACTAGTAGTGAAACAAAATTCACTACGTTTAGTATATGCAATTGCTGTTGAAAAAGATCTTAATTTGCGACAGTTGGACGTATCTACAGCTTTTCTAATTGGAAATTTAGATGAAGAAATTTTTATGACACAACCGGAAGGCTTTATTGATGAGAAGAATAAAAATACAGTATGCCTATTGAAAAAATCTATTTACGGTTTGCAACAAGCCAGTCGACAGTGGTACAATAATTCAATCTAGTTAAATCGAAGTACGATCAATGCATTTAATTAATAAACAGAGGATCTGATACAATAATAATTGCGCTTTACGTAGATGATGTTATTATCGCAATCAATAATCAAAGAACCACTGACGATTTAATTAAAACTTTATCAAATTATTTTGAAATTCGAGACATGAAAAGTCCAAAGCATTGCATAGGATTAGAAATTAATTCGAAACCAGGATCTTTAACGATATGTCAACCAGGTTACATTGAAAATTTTATTGAAAAATATGGTCTTAAAAATGCAAAAACAAGCAAAACACTAATGCAACCGAAAATTAATCTTGAAGAAGAACCAACAATTCCTGGAGAAGGGGAAAAGATAGATACGAAAAAGTTTCAAGAAATTATTGGTTCCTGCAGTGTTAACAAGCTTTCACAATTCAGTCAAGATCCGAGAAGACAACAGTGGAATGCAGCTTTAACAATAATTAGATACTTAAAAGAAACAAAAGATTACACACTAATGTATAAAAAATTTCTTTGCCTTTAGTTGGTTTAATAGATGCAAATTGGGCACAGGATAATAATGATCGAAAATCACAATCGCATATGCAGCTATATTTTGGGAATCTAGTAAGCAAAAAGTTGTTGCAACATCTAGTGTTGAAGTTAAATACATGGCATTAACAGAGTGTGCAAAAAAGGCTATGTATCTGCGATATTTGTTAGAAGAACTTGGATATGCAACCAATAATTATGCTTCCATTATGTGCGATTTCACTCTAGGACGAAGCACATTAACTACCGTTATCATTTCATACGAGATTTGAGAATGGTGTAGTAAAAATTGAATACTTGCCAACAGATAAAATGGTTGCCGATATGATGACAAAATCAGTCCCGAAAATTAAACATCAGTTCTGTATCAAAGGAATGGGTTTAACATTAAGTAAAGATTGCAGTTGAGAAGGCGTATTGAAAATAAACTTTAACAAATACTTTGTTAAATTGTTTATTATACAGAACTAGCAGTTATTGGATTTATAGTATTTAAATTTTTCAATACTTTCGTACTTATAACAAATTATTTTTAAAAAGTCAGTTTTTACAAAAAACTGAAATTTAGTACATATTTTAGTACGTAATAAATATTTGGAACAACCACATTATTCTTTAATATAAATAGGTCATATCGATATAGATAGGTAGTGATAAATAGTTTGTTTAACAGATTTAAAGCATATTTGATCGTATAGTCAAATAATTTCTTCTTAGGCATACATTTAAATTGGATTCAGTTCTTAATTTTTACTATCAATGTAAAAGTCGTCTGGGGAACAAAAAAGTCTCGAAATATATAAATGAACACAGTAATATGATTAATATTTTTAAACACAGATATAAACGGTTAAAAAATAAAATTATTTTATTCAAACGAAATAAGCAGGTTAAAATAAAAATATAATACATACATATGTACATCGAATTCCTCATCATGAAATTCTGTCCCGAAACTAATTGCGAAATCTACTTGTTGGGTTCAAATTCCATCATCTGGCTACACTGTTCTGTTATGCAAACACATTTTCCTCCGAACACAAACAGCAGCCATATTTAAAGTAAAACCGAAAATTACTGTATTTCCGAGAATTTGTGTTAAACTAACATAAACACATACATACATATATATGTATGTTGTACTTTTTTGTTATTGTAGAATGAAATGCAGTAATGCTGTAGTGGTCGAATGTGCATGTGAATGTGTTTGCAGGCACGTGTTGGCGTTAAACTGCAGTTGCAGCTGTTTAACAATGCGAAATAAAAATCACTGGAGGTGTTTAAATATTAAATTAATTGCAATAGTTTTTATTTAGCGTTTTTTCGTACACTATCTCGTGTGAGCATAAATACATATAATTATTTAAACTTTATTTAATTGATTTGTAATTGACCACGGGCAGCATATTTTTGGGCTGTAGTTTGGGTTATAAAATTATTATTATAGCATATGTGTAGGATGTTTAAAAAATAATGCAAAATGGAATTATGGTTATGAACGTGATAATAGAATTATATGCTGACATTTTAATAATAATTTTGGCTAATTTGGTGCTATTTACAAATTTGTTTTCTATAATGCAATTTAAAATTACATATTTTATATTTATTACCACTTGCTAATCCTAGACGAATACGTAATATTAATTTAAACTACCTAGCGAGAAAAATTGCAAGTGTTTCCATTTGTAAGCCTTAGATATTTTTGTAACATTCGATACTAGCCTTCTCTTCCACTATGCCTTCTCTGAGAAGGTGTTCTATAATGCGTTTCATACACATTGAAAATTGTATTTAAAAAGAATGTAAACAAATAATGATTTCAATAGCAAACACGAATTGTTTTGCAACTATGTATTCCCGTCTATCGTCACTACAACAACAAATATTATTTTGCTGTAACACGCCGTGTAAAATTGAAACAATTTTGTAAGTCCTTGTGACTGCAAAATAAGGCCTTCTGGAAGGCCTCTTTACAGCAATTCTATCCCGGGAAAACCCTTTTGGGTTAAATTGCATGATGTTTATAATCACGAAATTTCAACTATTTATTTAAGAAAATTCTATAAAAAAATAAAAAAACACTAAAATTTTGTCTGAAATTTTAAAATTTTTTGAATTAAAAAAAATTGTTTTTTAATTTTTGATAACCCATTGAATGCGCCTACCAAAGACCTTTCAAATGATACTAAAATTACATATAGTTCCCTTGGGGGAAATGTTAAAAAATTCAAAAAACCTCTAAAAAGGACCTTTTTTCTTTGATCCAGCTCACTAAATATTGACGACAGGACAAAAAAATTGAGAAACGTAGTCTTAAAATGAATCAAATTTTCATATTAGTCAGGAACATCCGCAATTTTATTTTGGGGCCACCCTAATGTACATACATACATACTCGGGTGGCCTTCATTCTAAACTCTGTCGATGCTCCCAAGGTCTAAATGCTGAAAATATGCAAAATCGGATAAAGTTATTTATTAAATAAATTTTATTTTGCTGACTTGGTCAATTTAGAAACTTAAATTACTAAATCGTAAATAAGTAACCCAAAGAAACAATCCGTAATTAAATATTAAAAAATAAGCTACGAAAGGTTTTTAAGCATTAATTTTAATAAATTTGTGAACAAAAACAAAATATCCTCAACACTCGCTAATTTTTAAATCGCTCCCCACTCTAACCCGTATTAGGTACAATCTTAATTCAGCATTTATTAAAATCGAAATCAATATTTGTAATTCTTAGAAAATTTCGTTTTCCATTGGATATTTTGCAACATTTAAGTAAAAAAGTCTAATCTAAACTAGCATTTCCTAAACAAAAAAATTCTTAAAAAAGCAGTAATCTATCCTGCAACATAAATATCCAAATCCACTGGCCTGCATCATAATGAATAATAGTAGTCACTAGTGAATAGTATAAAAGGTGATAAGTCGAATAATCGTTTAATTTTGAATGAATAAAATATTTTTTTTATTAATCAACACCAAAAGTCGATTTTGGTATAAACTGGGTAGTGAAATAATTGATTTTTGAAACCAATAATCGTTTAACGACAATAATCGAAATCGATTTACCATTCACTAGTGATTAAATTTGCTTGATAAGAAGTAAACAGCTGTCCTAAACCAAATACATGGAGAAATAATATCAGTATGTATCAGAAGAACAATGGATATAAATTTTTCGTTCGACACTGGCTGAACTTAATAAAAGACATTTATTAGATTTAAGATATGAAATACATAAATTTTATTATATACGAAAAAAACAATTATAATTCTTATTATGAATATTTGAACAAAAACTCTTAAAAATGCAAAACAATTTGAAAATTTAAAGCCAACATAAGCACATTTCACTTTGAAAAGATCTGAAATAATTTACAAATAAACCACCTTGATTTAATTTTTTTCATTTATAATTTGTATGTTTGTTGGCATTTATTTACTATTTTTTTTAACACTTTTTAGACTGTGAGGTTTTTAATATGAATAAAAGCAAACTTTAAATAATTGTTTAAAAACATACGCCTTGATTTTCCTGACGCCGGGACATCCTATAATAATATTTTATAAAACATTCATACACATTTTCAAATATTTGATTAACAGACTGTTAACCTAAATTTTAAAATTAATTTTTAAAGTTGGACTACTGCTGGTTAATGTAAACGGCGCCACTAAGTGTCTGCCAAAATTTAATTAACACTAACCTAAGTACATATATTTTGTAGAAGAGAAGACATACAAGTATCAATTAGTGAATTCTCTCCCAAAAATGCCACATACAAATTAAATGGTTTTTAATGTTCATAATCTAAAAACAAATTGTAATTATTCTTATTTGTTTTAAATAACCACAGCCATTTAAAAATGTTTAGCGAATAGCGGTAAGTATGTAATCGTGTAATTGCAGTTGATGAAATGGACTAAAAAGGCCTACCAGAAGGCCTTCTTTTACAGTCACAATGAGTTGTTAAACCCATTCATCATTTAAGAGATTTTGCGAAACCAGGCTGTTATTTATAGGTCTTCTCAAATACATTTTAAAGAATATCTGTATACATACATTACGTTGTTTTGCAACGGTTGACAAGCAGTTAATTTGTTTTTGCAACGTCCTTTGGAAGTACTTTTTTAAAAAATCAGTAATTTATGGCAATTGGAAACTTTTAGGAAGAAAAGCGAACAATTTTAAAAAGGCCTTTGTATTGAAGGTCTAAAAATATTAACTACTTAGCAGACATACATATTTAGTTAAACATACAAGCTGTTGATAATAAGGGTTCTATTTATTATCTCTGTGCTATTATCTATCTTCTATAATTCAATTTTTGCAGTTAATCACTGACAAACATGTGTAGTCCGGTAATAATTTCGAAAAAAAAACAAATAAATTTAAAATGTAAATACACATACGTATTATATTAAAAATATAACAAACAACATCAAATGAGGGATTGTATCCAATTATTTCCTTCTATTCCATTTAAGCCAATTTCCAACTATCGATTCTTCTTTCAAGTTCTAACAGGATTTATTGCACAGGAAAAAGAGTAGATAGAATATGTAACTTTTTGCCATCACCAATATTGAATTTGTCATTTCGTTTGCAATACATCGAGCGCTTTTATAATTCTAAGACGATCTAGTTATGTTCGTCCGTTTGTCCGTCTGTTGCAGGCACAATAGAACATCGAGGTAAGGACTTCCGGGGATGAAATTTTTTACAAATATTCTTTGTTTAACTTAAATCTATGGTATTTAAAATCGGTCCTGTAAAATGTAATTTATCTTGTTTGGTCGCAGATGAGAATAAACGCATTAATGAATTTAGTCTTGAATTATAAAATGTCACAAAATTTTTACAAATTACATATGAATTTGGGGATTATTAAATAACTCACATTTTCAAACGGTTTTTGATTTTTATATCTTTTCAGAAAGAAAATATCAAACAAAGAGTTTAACCATAAGCATAAACAATAATTAAAAATACCATTTATTACATATGTATATTTGAACTAATTTATTTCATGTATGTATGTATGTAACTGAAAGTAAATGCTTATTTTTATCACCCGAATTTGTGGACGAGTCATTTTTAGTCTTTTTTGAAACATACTTACCCATACTTAGTAATAATAACAATGCGATAGTCCTCATACATATTATAGGAAATAGGTAGAAGAGCATTAAGGTACATGAATGAAAGAGAGAAAATTGCGTAGGCATATCCTTTTTATAAAAAGTAAAAACAAACAACAACCAAAATAAACATGGGAGTAAAAACAACGAAACAACCCACTGAAACATACCTACATACATACATACATGGTCTCAATATAAACATATACATGCAAGTGATACCATGTTGGAGAAAAGAATAAGAACAACAAGAAGAAAGATAGACAGTGTGATAATTTTAAACACACGCCGTGAAAGTGCAAAATACTTTTATTTTCTTAGAATGAAATTTTGTAAAAGTGACCGTTTTTGCAGAATAGTCATACGAAGCATTCCGCTTGAATATTCTAAAATTGGTTTCGTTTTGAAATACCGGCCGGCCGGTTTCGCATATTTTATATTTTCAATATTTTTGGTAACGGGTTTCCAGTTTTTATAATTAAAAACTTTTTTAATTTAAGTTAAAATAACAATTTTTTTTTAATTTTTGATACTTGATTTTCTTCTTGTTATAGTTTTTGACAATATTTTCTAATTTTTGTATTGTAAATCTTACGCTTTTAAGATATAGTGTATAAACCATGGTGTAACTATACGAGTACAAGATGAGTGCAAATTGGCAACAAATACAACACAATACAAAAACAACAGGCATTTTGTTTATGTAAAATAATGTACTATGTTCAAAACCACCTAAAAAAGTATTAGTCAGTCAGCTCTGCTACCTTGTATAGTAAAAATAAACAAATAATCGAAAAAGCTTATTTAACAATGTTTTCGGTTTAGTAGTATTGCTTCAACCAATAAAAATAATTAAGAATATTCCGATATTCGTTGCGGTCACCAAAATAAACATATTTTGGAAATACTTTTGACGTAATTTGTTAAAGATCTTTGGCGCTGTTTAACTATTAATCACAAAATAATTTTGATTAATTTGAGTTCTTATATATTTGTTAGGTGTTTCCTATTGTATTGTTAATTTTTTGTAAAAATGTATCGCATAGCCATTAGCTAAAACCGTATTTGAAATTCCGAAATTCGAATAACCCGAAAACCGTGGATTCATGTTTTCAACTGTACAAAATCTACATATTACTCCAGTTACAGGAATCCTATTAACTACATCTGCAAGAAACAAATAAAACAATTGGATAATAAATAACACAGTTTTACAAAATTGAATGAAATAGAAAAACCTGGGACCGGATATTATTTTTCTTGTAGGGCTTGTCGCGTAAAACAAGATTCTGTAATTTTGTTGATAATGATCCGATTTTCAATTTCTTACTAGACTTGGAAAGAAGAAACTGAGATCTTTCGAATGATATACATATCTAAGAAGCAATAACACAATTTGCTCGACAATAACACCCAAATTTCTCAGGCTTCTTTAGATCATTTATATATCATTGGAAAGATCTCAGTTTCTTCTTTCCAAAATTGGAAATCGGATCATTATCAACAAAATTACAGGCTTATAAGTGCGCTAAAGTACAAAACCCGGGTTTTTAACCGTAAATCCGGATTTTGGGCAAGAAAAATAATATCCGGTCCCAAGTTTTTTGGACTGTCGCACCGTGTAATAATAAACGTGGAAAAAACTTAAAGTTACTTTGACCTTCATATCTAACGAACTTTTTGAGATATAGGTGAAAAAATATATATTTTTGTTTAAAAAATTAACATTTCTATAAAAATATAAATTGTGTCATTTTGACCGTCCCTATTATTGTTTTACAACACTGTACATACATATGTATGTATGTATGTATTTTGTAAGAGTGCTAGTTAGTAGGAAACATGAGAAATTCCAAGAAGAATAAACTGAGTGTATTAATCTTAGACTAATTGGGAATTATAATATATAGGAAAATAATATAATATACATATGTAGTTGTGCATACCTATACATAAACACACTCATTCTGACCCTGCAAACATTTTCAATCGCCTAATAATCGCCCGCGAATCGCCGTTGAGTTGTGTATAATCGCGGCGATTGATCGCGTGCGATCATTAAACTATGTTCAGGCGATTCGCCAACACGATCGCCTGTGTGCCTGTCGCGTTTTTTCACCTCATTTCGACTTGCCACAACTTCGCCAGTTAATGTGGTAAGTAGTCCTTTCAAAGTACCAATTTCATTGTTTTGCTGGGACACTTGCTCCCGTAAGGCTTGGAGCTCTGCCAGTATTTAATTTAGAGTTTCGGATTTACTATCTTTATTTTTTCTGTTAGAAGCTTACTACTATAAATACATACGCTGCGATTTTACCAGAGTTAATGTTTTGTGACTTCGTAATTTCCAAGTTGTTTTCCATTGCATTATCTATTTTATTTGGAGTTTCGTCTATAGAAGCTTTTGTAAATGATTAAAGGTTGATTATTGAAGAAAAAGGTTGTAATATATTTTTTTTATTGCCTTTAATTATTTATTGAATCTTCATATAATGAAATGACAATAAGTATTCAAATCTTAATACTAAAAAGAAAATAATAAGCCCAGCCAGTGCTAGACAAAAATTTGTATGATACTAAAAAATTTCACATCAACTGATCCATTCATCTGTTTTGCGCTTGAGTTAGAGCAAGGGTATCTCTCCTTCTGAACCGATTGTGGCCACTAAAGTTAAGGATGCCTCGTGCAAGTGTGGTTGGATGGTGTTCAAGTTTGCTGATGTACTTTGACGCATATTTTGTAAATTCGACTTTTACTAATGGCACGCCTAGATCTTTGTGGATTCGAGAATTTTTAACATACCATAGTGCTGCAGTAATTATACGGAGAATTTTATTTTGACCCCTTTGAATTTTTTCAATGTTGGATGCTGAGGCAGTACCCCATAATTGAATTCCATAGCACCAGATTGGCTTTAGTATTGCATTGTACAACAAAAGTTTGCAATCCAATTTCAATGTAGAGTTTCTGCCGATTAGCCAATTAAGTTGCACTGCTTTTAATCTCATTTGTGTAAGTTTCGCTTCAATATGAGACTTCCAAGTTAAACGGCGGTCGAGGTGAATGCCGAGGTATTTGACTTCATTATGTTGAGGAATAATTTGATTATGTATTTTGATGAACGAGCAAGTTTCTTTTCGCAATGTGAAAGTGATATGAATACATTCCCTGATTTTCCAAAGCTCAAGCCAGTTCTCTAGTTTATAAACATAATTCTGCAAATTCTGTGATGCAACTTGGTGGTTCTTATGGACGACCCTCTTATCACATTTACCAATCTGTGTGTTTGTTCGATGGTGCTGTATTTAGCTCTGAAGCCGAATTGATAATTAGAAATACATTCAGTGTCATTCAGAATTGGAGTCAACTTAGTCATTAACAATTTTTTGAACAGTTTAGAAATTGTCGGCAGTAGGCTAATTGGCCTATATGACTCCACTTTGGTGTGGTCCTTCCCTGGCTTAGGAATCATAGTGATCATAGACACCTTCCAATCTGCAGGATAATATTCTAGGCGTAAAATAGCGTTGAAGATAAAGAGGATAATTCTTCTTGCTACACGAGGTAACTCCACAAGCATTTTATTGCTGATTTTATCCATACCTGGAGCCTTTCTAAGGTTCAGAGTACCAATAGCGTTTTGGACATCACGAAAGTTTAGTCTTAGAGGTACAGGAGGTCTTATAACAAGTGGTGGCAAATCAGATTCGTTATTATTTGAGTTGTTTATAGTAAACACATTTCTCAAATGGTTAACAAATAATGTCCCTTTCTCGGAATCATTTCTAGCCCAGGCACCAGTCGGATTTGGCAAGGGAGGTTTTCCTCTCACTGGTCTTTTTAAACCTCTTGCCGCCCTCCATAACTAGTATTCAGATTGTGGGGTACTATCAAGACCTGCCAAGTAAGATCTAAGTGAGGCCGTTCTTTGGGTTTCTAAGAAATGTCTTAGTATATCTCTGCATTCCCGTAGCCTAGCTTTCAGTTCAGGAGACCTGTGAATTTGCCACTCTCTTCTCATTCTTCTTTTTTCTGATAGGAGATGTTCGAGTTCAGAGAAATAAGTTCTGTTTGTCCTATTTCTACATTCAACGTGATAAGTGGAAGTGTGATGCACAGCTCGTCGAAGGTCCTCGGTAAAGTTGCCAATCGACTCATCAATATCGTCGGTAGTTCTCAACACAACATTTTCCGTGCAGTGGGAACTTAAATACTTTTTGTATTTTATCCAACTTACTCGGGTCTTAGTCATGTTCATAAATGGAGAACCACACACTTGAGGGAAATGCATTGAAATAATAGTAGGAGAGTGATCTGAGGACAAGTCTAGTGAAGGATCCACTTGCACCCATTCTACAGGGATATTTTTCACTACTCCAAAGTCAATAGCATCGGGAATCTTCCGTCGGTCCGTCGGTCAATAGGTGGGATGTCCACTTGAGAGTAGATCTAAGCCCATTTTAGCAATGGTGTTGAAAAGTACGCGACCCTTTGGGGTTACCAGACGTGAACTCCAAAATGTGTGTTTGGCGTTAAAGTCGCCAGCAACTAAAAATCTAGCTCCAAGGGGTTTAAAGAAGTTATGGTATTGGTGTTCTTTTATTGAAAATCGAGGCGGAGAATAAATCGATGATAAAACAAATTTGTATTGACAGAATTCAATGCAAATGTTTGTTGCTTGGAGGTAATCCTCACTTATGTTATTCATTAGATAATGCTTTATTCTGTTCTTTATAAGAATTGCCGAACCTCCACAAGCTCTTCCGCGGGGGTCTTTAGTATCGTAGAACTCGTAGCCATTAATTTTGAAGTACCCTGTCGACGTCAAGTGAGTTTCAGCGATCATCATAACATCAATCTGCTTATCCATCAGGAAGTATTCCAGTTCATTTTTATGTTGGCGGAGGCCGTTCGCGTTCCAGAAACAAATTTTTAAATAAATAATTTCTTTAAAATGGCTTGCAAGATAGTGGATTGCATTTTCAGCATTTCCTGCATCATGGATGCCATGGTGGTCGTAAAAGTGTTCATAGTTTGGACAAGTGTCTGCAATGTTGTCTCTAGATTGTTGATATGCGGCTCAGAATATTGGGGTTTATGTTCCTGCTCCAGACCTGGCATATTATATTTAACCACGTTTGCGTAAGAAACTTGTCTAGAATTAGCAGCGTTTTCGTGAGTAGTTGGTCGTACAATTTGAGGAAAATTCATACTAGACATGAAATTAGGTAGTTGATGATGATCAGGTAACACTGCCGACTTATTGGTCCTTATGCCCTTCAAGTAAGTATAAACTGGACAACCTCTATAATTTGCGGTATAATTTCCTCCGCAGTTACTACATTTTTTTTATTTTTACGTCAGTTTTGGACTTATTACATTGAGCAGTTGCATGTAGTTCCCCACACGCAACACAAACAGACGCCAATTTACAATACGCTTTGGTGTGGTCAAATTCTTGACAATTAAGACACTGGACGGGTCCAATACGCTTATGCGGTTCCTCCACGGTAATTCTACGATGATCATTATTAACGGTCTTAGGAACTTTTGAGTTGGAAGACATTTGAGCAGATGTCGGGCTTCTCTGTCGCTTGAGAACGGTGATGTACTTATCCATACCTACTTGTTTTTTGGGTTTGACTGCACTATTTGATAAAGATGATGGTTTCTCATCGGATGAGATAACTATATTGGGCGAACAGGAATGGCGCCGTATTTCGGCTCTTGATATCCATAGATTTTTCCTACTGTAGTTTAGCTCTTTCTCAGAATTACATCTGAGAGGAACACTCATGCAGTTATTATGCGATTTTTAAATTACCGAAAAACTACTATAGATATTTTTTTCCACCTATTACGATATCTGTATATATTTATTTATTTATTTATTTTTTTTTACCTATTACGAAAATTCAGCCGCACTAAAAATAACACGTCCGACCAGTTTAAGAAACACTTTGAAGGTTGTAATATGACACATCTTACCGGTATTCATTTTATAAGATATTTGTTTGGACATATCCGATTTATTTAATGAATAAATGGGATAAACAAGTATGAGTTGTCTGTTAAGTCCTCCAGACAAATAATTTTTTTTGTTATTAAATGAAAATAAAAATTTGTAGACTCGCCTAGTTGAAGTTCACTTGCCCAATAAATGTTAAATGTTTCTGAGAAAATTGGTTCTTGGAAATAAGGCTGGAGATTTTTTATAACATGACCTTCGAAGAAGGGCATGGAATTTTTGTTAATGATTTTACCTTTTTTAATATTGTTGCCAACAAAACAAAAATTATTTGGTTTTTTCACAGTAAGAAAGAAATGCTCAAGTTCTACGCTATCACACATCCGTTAACAATTTTACCAAAAGAAAATATTGAATTTGTTGTTTTATGAACCGAATCCAGAATTAAACTTTTTTCAACTTGTCTGTTATATAGCTGAGATGCTACGTGGTTGCTTTTTTGAACTTTTTTTTTTATTTTTTGCAAATGGTTTTTATATTTAAAAGAGATCCATATAGTTTGGCATCTTCGTGAAGGTGTAAAAGAAAATGAAAATTACACGTTAAAAACGATACGTGATATAGTTGTGCACTTTTTCGACAAAATTATAAAGTAAATGGTGAGCACACTCATTGTTAGACGAACTGTCTTTACCATCTAATAGAATTCTGACTGCAAGTGATAAATGTAGAAAATGCTGATAGCTCTCGGGAGACAAAATGGACCCGTGTATAAAAGAAACTGTCTAAATTCCGTTGCTTTAAATTTGTCAAGTTCACAAAGTGCCCGAGGTTTTCTACTAAACTCACAAGGAATGCTCGTTTTAAGGCCAACTAAAGAATTGGAAAGCATTTCTATTTTCCACGATACAAGTGAATATTGTTCCCCCTTTTGCTTTATCCATGAATAATAAAGTGCGGGTTACACCAAGGCATACAATATGATTATAATCCAAAGCAATTTGTTGTACCATGTCTATTTCAAGTTCTTCAAGAATTGAAGAATTTTTAATGTTATGATGTGCTGGTTGAGCACGAATCCTAAACGACTCGTTTGACCTCATTTCAAAGTCTTGCGTTTGTGGAAAAACTACCCGATTTTTAATCATTTCACCCTTTTGCGTGCAGCGTGTGCAGGAGTAATAACTGGTGTGTCCTTTTGTACCAATGATAAAAGATCTAGCTGGTGCATCCATTATGAAACACCTTACTTTTATTAAAAAAAATTTATCTTCATAAAAAAATCCTTCGTCAATCAAGTTTTTTAATTCAGAAACAAACTCTGATAGGTATTCCCTTGCACTTTTTGGTTTTGTGTATCCTTCATAAGTACCAATTAAGAGGACATCAGCAGTATTAACAACACTGGACAAAATCGGCCAGACTTGTTTGCTTGAACTATTACACAAAGGCAAACCGTCAATATTAAAATTCAGTGCAATTGTTTGTAAAGTAAAATCACTTGCACGTAAGAAATCGGTTAGAGCCTCTGCGATGCTATAATGAAAATACTTACCGGTACCCATTGGTCGTGCAACAACATCTTTTGGCGTTCTTTTTAAAGTTCTCACGTCTTTAGGAACTCTTATGTTGCATTCTCTTAAAATTTGTAACATTTTTGTGTAGGGTTGTGTGTCGGCGTTCAGGAAACAACTAGTGTTTGGCGCCACAGATAATGTAAAGTCAACAAAATCTCTTGATGCAAAAAAAGCGCAAAATGAAAGTATTGCGGGGAATTATTCTTGAATTTTAATGTTTTGCATTTGAAAAGCTGGGCGGTAGAAAATGGAAGAGGCGATGATTTATTAGATGATTGATTTTATTTATAGAATGTTAAATATGAAAAGTTCATATTTAGCGCAATTAGTTATTCTATGAATATATGTAAGTAAATATATATACATATGTAATTAGGTATGTATGTATGCATGTATGTATTTCGAAAGAAACATATGATATTAATTGATATTTGACGTTTAAGGACAACTTATTAAAATTAATTAAAATATAAATAAATTAATTTATGACATTATTTTCAGAAGAATTTTAAAATATAAGGAAGCTTAACTTTAGTAATAAAGATTCATTTTATTAGATTGGCAAGATTTTGTAAATTTAAAAGAATTTTGTTACCGCACAGAGCCAAATGTCTACATAAAATGCTCTATAAAATAGAACAAAGTTAATAAGATTTCCTGGTTTTTCGCCAATAAGAAAAACAAACAAAAATAAATTCTTATCAATAAAATCAATAAGATATCTAATGAAAGTAATAAGAAAATCTTATCAATAAAATCAAGAAGATATCTTATGAAAATAATAAGAAAAAACGCTTAAAGTGTGAATACTTAATATTAAATACATAACTTAGCTTAATGATATGCTCATATATGTGCAGCACTTTCATTTGATTTCATCGCAGAAGATGAAAAATTGTGAGATACCTATTAGAATAATCTGACCCAACAACTATTATTTTGGGCTGCAGAGTTTCTTTTTTGGTCGCGTACTCCTACTCCGTACTAAAATATGTAAACTGTAAACGATAAAGCGATAAATGAAGTGGTTCTTCGTAAAACATAAAATAGCATTTCTCTCTAAGCTAGCGTATATAAAAATATTTTAATAAGTACCGTTTGTGATTTTTTCATCGGAAAGCTTTGATAAATAATTTTCTCTGCAAGCTACGTCCTTTATATCTGACTTCAAAATTGGTATAATTTTCTTTAAAAAATGGTCAAACTACGTAAAAAATTATGCCCCTTTACAGGATGAATATTTTCAAAATCTATTTCTATCTAACAATATAATAATTTTTTTAAAAGTATTTTCTAATAAAAAAATTATTTTATATTAGCAGTCGCTTACTAGTTCGTAACCGTTTGAATCATTGTATGGTGGCCACTCTTTTACAAAATCTGCTAATATGCCGACATTATTCATCCGAAGAGCTGACGTTTCCTTCCAAAATTGTGTTACTGTGTCCCAAGGAACAGAATTGCGTGACAGCCAGCACTTTTTTCACACTCTCTCATTTTTAATATCATTGTTTAGCTGAAAAGCTCTTGAAAGTGGATGGACAATTGGAAGAGATTATCAACTCTCTGAGCCGAAACCTAATCGTTTAGAATTTGATACTCAGAACAATTTAACAAACAATATGAAAGACATAACTTTCTGCATTTATATACATTAAGGAAAATTTATCTACTAAACATAGTAGATAAATAAAAATAAATCTAGATAATAATTTATTATCTCTAAAATGATGAATATAATGCATAGTGAAATAAACAAAGTGGGAAAGTCGCCTTGTACAATGTAGAAATTCGATTTAATGTAAAGCAACAACAAATTTCGCATATATAAGACATCTATTATAATCAATAAGATTTTCTTATTAATAAATTCAATAAGACTTTTATATGAAAATATGGAGATTTTCTCATAAAATTGTAAATTTTTACACACACATACATAAAATTTAATGAAAAAATGAGCAAACAATAAGATATCTTATTATTTTACGGAGATATTCTTATTATTTAAATTAATAAGATTTTCTACATGAAAATAAAAAGACAGCCTTATTTTTTTCTTTGTTTTCACCTGCTGTCATGCTCCTACGCCTAAAAACTTTTTAATAAGACAATCTTATTAAATCTATAAGAATTATTTGGCTTTGTGCAATAAAAAAAACAAATAATTTTCAAAAATTAATTTTATTTTTTATATAATTCATTATGATTTTATATAATTTTTTATATAATTAACAATCTTAGTCCAACCATAAATGGCTCATCATTCCGAAAGGAATATACTTATAATATTTGACTATTCATTGGAAAACAGCGCTTCCAGATACTGACTGTTCCATTAGGATGGACTAATTTGAATGGGCTTAAATTATCATAGCTAATACCGTTTTTTTTAAACCTTTGGGCTTCAAATATTTTAAAATTTTTTACGCATAAGAAGTTAAATAAGTAATTATTTTGATAAATAAGGGCATCGGAGGAAACGTTTGACGTGGCATGGGAAAGGATCAGTGTTCTGTATAGGGCATTTTATTATTTAAGATATGTCAGAAGAAACCTACGTAACAGCAATTGAAAAAATTCTCTGATCCGAGAACAGTTATTGGTACAAGATCTTTTATGTTCTGGACTATCTCCGATGCTAAGAGGGAATTATATTGATTCGTTTAAGGAATTGATATTGAATATACTTAGTATAGTGTAGTTCTTAAATTATCACTACCTATAAAATACTGCTATCGATGTCTGTGCAGTTGGCATAAAAATGGTTCACCCGGTTTAGTTAATTTTCTATTTTTTATTATTAGAAATCGTCAGTGGTCACTTTCATCTAGATTAATGCATTTTATTATATATAGACTATCCAAGTGCTTAACATGAATGCCTGCCTAGGGGGAAAAATTCACGGCGCTCGGTGAGCATACGGGCCACCTCGTCATTGTATGACTTTCAAGAACATAATAAGTGTACACCAAGACATATTTTGATCCAAAACCTAGTTTAATCATAAATTAGCTATTAACAATAACTAGTGGTGCCAAATATCGAGAACCCCACATTTCGGTGTAATATAAAATTTTGATGCCGGTAGTTGTTAATATCATCAATAATAAGGCTGTTATGGAATTTTGTTGTCATTTTTATAGCAACAGCATTCAGCTTTTCATTACGATTTAGGTATTGAAAACCAACTTCCACACGTATGCTTCTTTTAGTACTCACACCTGGAACTAAAGTATTTTCTTTAGTTCCATATATTTTTGCTTTACGCTCTGTGTCTAATAGTGCATTTACACTTGCAATTTTCAAACTAGTTTATGATCATACGCTACTTTCATAAATCATACCGTTTACATCAGCATTTTTGACAGTTAAGACTTTAATATTAAAAATTTAATAAAAATATGGACGTTGTTATAAAAAAAAAATTTAAATTTGTGTTTTTCATCCAGGATGAATAAAATTCAATTACAGTTTTTTTTTTAAGAAAACTTTTTTTTTATTTTTGAGCAAATGTCAAATGTGTCCAGCGTTGCCAGAAAAATTTTGAAAAAACAGAGTTGCATTAGCAGAAACTGGTTGTTTGTAACTATGAGGCCTTTTAGATGATGCAATTAATTGCATGCAATTTTTTCCATTCTCTTTTAAAATTGCTACGTAAAATGTTGTGCACTTATACGATGCAATTTTACGTGCAACAAATCATGCAATTTTTTGACGTTTGTCGTGCAACTTTTTCTACCCCTCTTGCTTCTCTCACCCGTTCGCCAACAAACATCAGTTGCATGCAATTAATTGCATGCAAAATTGCATCGTCTAAAGGGCATCTATTTTATCTCAAAAGCTAGTTACAAAACCTGTTTTTGATTTGTATGGATAAACAAGTTTCTCAAACTAGTTTATCGCCATAAAGAACTTATAACTATAAAGTTAGTTAGTTTGCATTGTTTTAGAGCATCATTTACAATTCTCTTTGAAAGCTTTTGCTTTTTTGCAATCATTTTCCATTGCTCAACGCCCGTACAAATATATTACGCTAACTAATGCTGACTAATTTAGACAGAAAAATAAAAAACTAAATCACTGAAAAACGATGTCTTCTACAGTGTAATCGAATTTCATGTGAAAAAAAAACTTTATAACCATTATGTTCTCATCTTAGAATTCGAATAATGTCTTTAAGTCATTTCAGTACAATTCTGAAACTCGTGATATAATGTTTTTAAGATATATTGTGAATTCCGGATTTAAGTGACAGAATGTTTGTATATGTATATGCTTCCCAAATACGTTTCTCTCTAAACTGATGTATGTATGTATATAATTGGGATGGGTGTCGTTAAAGGCCGGTAAAGTTTTACAGTCTTATTCAGAAAAAATTAAAGTAGACTCCAAATGTACTTTAAGAAAATTTTGTATGAAAATTTTGTCTAAAAGCACACTTCAAACCTACTTTATTTTTTCTGAATACTGCAGCTAGTGTTTCAAGATGGTAATAAAATAATATCATATTGCAGTTTTTCCTCGGTTTGCTTTTATTCTGCTGCTAGACGTAAAAAATTAATGCATGAATGAATGTAATTGACTTTGTATAAACAATTTGCGTTTTATATACATACATATGTATGTACGACGATTAAATAGAGAATCAATAGAATACAAAACAGAATTCTGCAATTGTGTATGCACGTAACTGTTGCAAATAATAAACGTTACGAGCGGAGAGAATTTGTGAAATTTTTATGAATGAAATTTATTCAGTTACCTACGTCCTTGAGTTTTAAATGAAAAAAACATTGCAAAAAAGTTCTCAATCAAACGTAAAATAGGGGAAATTCGAAGATCGAAACTGCCCGAATTGCTGTAAGGCGCATGTGTGAAAACGTTGTCAAAATTTTTATGAATGAAATTGTTTTTTGCTTTGAAACGCATATAAAATAAACTTCTTTATATGTATGTGTGAATGTAAGTATCCATATAAAAAAGTTTGTTGAACATGAAGCTTCGTCATGGTCTCAGAGTATTCAAGGTCATTTTAGGTTAGGGTATAGGTAGATATGTATTATATGGAATGTTTGTTTCAAAATACACACACATGAAATACATACATACATACATATGTATCTACATATACGCCAAACAAAAAACACAAACTATTCACTTTGTATGATCCCATACACTTTATTTATACAATAGTCCCTGCTTAATATTATATGCACATACATAGTGATGTACATATGTATGATAGAGTATGCATGTGTTTTTATTACATATACAAAAAAATCAATTTTGTTTGCATTTGTGAGAAGGGGTGTGTTTACTCGTATGTACTAAAGGGCTGCAAGAATACATTCATTTGTTTATCACACACAAGCATTTCAATATTCATTCAAATATTTAAATAGTTAAAGAGTGGTTTACAGAGTTTAAGAGTTAAAATATAAAAGAGAGTGTAGTCTGTGTTTTACTTTGTCATAACGAAGGCACACATTGCATTTACTCTTTTTCTTTGAACATTTATTTACTCAATTTGCAAATGCAAACATTCGTATGTATATGGTAACAGTTAGAATGTGTATAAGAAATACTACATAGTAAAATTAGTACTTGTTTGTATTCTTATTACAAATATATCTCTATTAAACAGAATTTTGTAACAAAAATTATAAAAATTGGAATAAAAGTATATTAAAATGGACCTTCACATTTTTGCGTTTTATATTTACAATTTCCATAACAAAAATTACTAGTGATAATAATAATATATTCATGTAAGGAGTAAAACATTCAAATAATATTATATTCGAAGCTTATACAAATTTTATTATGTCTTTTTTATATGAATATGGTTGTTGTTTTTCTGTACAAATACAGTTGGTTTTTTTCTCTTTCGCTTTGTGTGTTCATTCATTTGTTTTTTAAACACAAAATGTAAGGCACTACGTACCTAAATCGTGTGTTGTATTTTACTTTACCTACTTAAAAAATAAATGAATGTATTCATATGCCTTTTGAATGTAGTCATGCAGACCTTTAGTATGTACACGTATTTTTTCTTATTTTTATTGCGGATTTATTTTATTTTATTTCTTTGGAATTGTGTTGCATACGCTAGGGCGTCGCCTAGTAAATAAACTTTTTCTGTGAATTTCTAATTATCATCATTCTAAGCAGGAAAAAAGTTTTATATTTTATTTTAAGTGACTTTAAATTGCTAAGATAATTCACCCCGTGTATTATTGAATTTAATAAGTAATTGTCATGTGAATTTGACAAAGCTCTGTAATTTCAATACCTACATTTTAAAATTGTTTTGAAGAATGTAGTTTATTAGAAACACACTGCTTCTCATTTGATTAGGTGCAGTGGGTCTAATACGGAAACCTGGGTCAATAACAAACCGATTGTTGTAAAATTTATTAAAATGATTATTGAGGATTATTAACGAATCTGAAGGGGATTAGAAAAAAAAACGTTATATCGAATAATTCGTTACAATGAGGTTCGTTATATTGAGGTGAAGTTGCACTTCTATTCGTTATAACGAGGTAATAAAAAATTTTGTATATTAACCCTCCGATGAGTGACAGTTCTTAACTTCACGGCCGTGTGAAAAGGTCCCTACGGACCTTTTTTATAAATCATGTTTTTTTCATATAAAAAATTTTTTTGATTTTTTTTGTTTTTATTGTTTATAACTAAATTCTACATACAGAAATAATTTTTTAAATTTTTTAAATTTTTTTATTTTAGGGATGATGATAAAAACAAAAAATTCTAAGAACTGGTTTATTGCTAGTAGTATAAAATTAGAATATTGTGCCATTCCTTGAAGCCAATAAAGTTCATGTCTTCGAATTTTTCTTAGAATTTTTTGTTTTTATCATCATTCCTAATGTCTTTGAGTTTAGGCCTTTGTGTTCAGAACAAGTAAATTATGTGTTGAAACAATAAAAAAATTATAATGATGCCCAAAAACATGCATTTATTAGGGAAATTCAGTACAAGGTCCATACGGACCTATTCACACGTCCGCGTACTATTCTCACTAAAACTTCAATAACTCCTAAAGTAATGATACGATCGGCTTGAGTTTTTTTTCCAAAAGATGCGCAACAAAGTAGGAGTAATTTCAGTTTGAAAAGGCAAAAAGGTCCCTAGGGACCTTCTCACTCATCGGAGGGTTAATCATCATCTGCTTACCATGTTATAGCAAACGATTTCGCTAATACTTTGTTAAGCATCAAATAACAATGATTGTCTATCGATTTAAAGTGTCTGAGCTAGTCGTTGTCGTTAGACGTTATCGTTGCAAACACAATAATTTTGTGTGTATCTGTTTCATATAATTTGGATTAATTGATGGAAATCGTTATGCAAAGGTTGTAAGTTGAAAAAAGTCGTTAAATAGAGGTAAATAATTCTTTCTATTTCATTAGTCTTTAGTGAATGAAAATTCGTTATAACGAGGCTATTGACAAATGTATTCGTAATAGAGAGGTTTATTTTGTATTAAATCTTATGGAGCGTTGTAGGGGATTTTAAAAAATTCGTTAAATCGCGGAATTCGTTATAGTGAGGGTCGTTATATCGAGGTTTGACTATAATTGTTTTTGTTTTCTCGAAATTTATTTTTTATTCCTTTACACTACTGTATCTATGGAACGTCTTTTTCATAGTGCATAAAAAATATAGTGCAGTATTTTTGTATGTGTTTCTAAAAATATATAAAATGTTTACTGACCGAAAGACGAGTATAATTTTCAGTTCCAGAATTAGAGCTTTTAGTATTCGACACAGTGGAATTTATCATTTAAATTCACTGAAGTTTCAACTAAAACTATTTCTTGTCCAAATTCTATAACCATATCAACAAAAGGTTTGTCTCCAATTAATTTTTCGCACTGATTAAATTACTTAAACATTTCCGATATTCAATGTCTCTTTTACAAATTTACGACACACAGCCGATTGTTTACAATATGAAAATGAACGGTGTGGAAAGGTGAATGTGACGTCAATTAATGACGATTTTTCTGCATTTCTCTAGGAGAAGATTCTGTTTATAATTTGTTATTTCTGAAAATATCTTCTATGTTTATAACTGATGTAAAATATCACGTGCTCTAAACGGATCTTTCATATTGTTTTACCTGTAAAAATATTATATTATCCTACTTTTAAGGCATCCTTGTTAAGATTCCTTTAAAAACATTAAAATTTCCTTTATAAACTCCGTTTCTAGGAAGCAAAGTGTAATAACATTTTAGCACACACAATGTATCACAAAATTATTTTGCCTACTCATTTTTAGAAGGAATTTGTTTTTCAAAAAATATGAAACAATTATTTTTTTAAATTGATAATAGATATTATGTAGAATATAAATTCCCAAGTCCTGTAAAAAAATAATAATTTTTATTTAATTATTGTTGCATTTTATTAATTTGCATCATTATTTAAAGGTCAAAAAATATTCATTCAACCATAGACCAAACCCTTTGGAGATTGGGAAAAGGAAGCAAAACATGAATTATACACTTAACCAAGAGCTTGTGACAAACTCCGATTGGGGTCGTTCGAATAAAGTCGTTTTTAATGCTCAATGTTATATGTTACCATACAAACACATGACAGATCATGTTGCTTCATCTGTTTTTATGAACGGTGTAAATATTAAGGAATCAGACGACCTTGACGTTCTAGGCATGAAAATCCAGTGTGATGTCCGCAGGACTAAACACATTTTTCAAGCGTCAGAAAAAGCATTCAAGTGCCATGGTTTTTGAAAACGCTGTAGGAAATACTTCACTCCATCTGATCGCCATACTTACACCACCTATATTCGACCAAAAATGGAATACAACTTTCGTGTACTGGCTCGGTGCTTCGAAGTCTATTTTGGAGTTACTCGACCGTGTACAGGAGAGGGCGAAGGTGCTTATCGGTGACAGTAAGGTGTCCATCTCTATTGATTCACTGGAGCAACACAAATTTCGGTTGTGTTTCACTGTTCTATCGATACTATAATGAAACGTACTTTGCTGAATGAGGGAACTTGTTCCCGAAACCCGTAATTTTGCGTAATACACGTTCTTTAGTCAGGACTTATCCATTAATGGTCGACTGGACAGTGGATCACACAATACATTACAGGGAAAATTTGTTCTTTAGCCGCACTTTTCTATTTTCCTAGTTTATGTTTAATGACCACTACTCATGCAAACAAAAAAAATTATGAAGCAAAATAATAAAATGCAACAACAATTAAACAAGAAAAGGACATTGCTAATTTTTTTGTATTTTCCCGTTTTTCACAATGTCTATTATCAATTACAAAAACGAAAAAAATATTTTATATATGAATGAAACAAGTTTCTCTTGAAAATTAATAGCTAGGTAGTATAGTTTTGATCCGTTTCTACGACTGTGATAAATTTCATGTCAATCGTATTAGTCATTTAGATTTCGAAAATTTGCTTTTGATCCACTTTAATACTGACCGATTTTTGGTTTTCAAAATTGTAAATCGCAGTCAAATGAATGAAATTGGTTAAAACTTTTGGTCAATGTACAACAGTCGTAGGAGTTGTATGTCATCTGAATTTAAAATAGTTGTAGGTAATTTCTATATAAATGTTTTGCACACCACCTACGCTATGTTACGCGAATGTTGTATGAAAGTTTAAGTTTTGCCAAAAGTATAAATAACTGTATATAAACTGATATTCCATCAACTGTTGACCTTATGGACTATTTTCAACTGCAGCTCAGCAGAATGATGCGTCTTACGGCATCTGGAACTAAAAACTTCCTTTGTCTTCTTTAATAAATTCCAAGATATGGCTAAAATCTAATGGATGCAGTGACACCATTTGAGTGATGGTCATCGACATTTTTAAAAAAAGTAGATTTTAACTATCCTAGATAAACACTACGACGGTTTAACAACATACAAAGCATGCTTATTCAACAATTTTCATGAATTTCATCCTCAGTTGTATGTTCAAGAAGGAGATTTTTCACATAATGTAGATATTGTTCTGTTTTTTTCTTGTATTATTCATTTTATATATCGATGGTCTCATGTAGAAAGGCCCTAACTCGCATATTTGAAACTTTACAGGAGAAGGTAACAACATAATAGAAACTGTAATATTCAACATGTAAATTTTTTTGAACAACTGCTTATAAAAGCGTTATTTTTTACACTATTGCAATAAATTTTTGTGAGGAGGTGTATTTGCGTTAAATGCATTGGAATCGCAAAAAAAACAAATTTCAAAATAATAGCGAGTTAGGGTCTTTCTACATGAGACCAACGATACATATTTGTTTTGTTATTTTATTTCTGGTATTTTGAAGGCTTGACAACATACAACATACGCCTTCGGTCAAAATTGTGTTTACAACCGAAAAGTTGTATCATATAATATGCAACATACAACAGCTCATTTGCTGCAAGACCGGCATAAGTCAAAAAAATCGATTTTGCAGAAAACGCGTTTAAAGTTTTCAATTTACTATATACAGAAAAGAGGAAAAGCGGAAATCCTATAACAGTGTGTGATCCGGGACTAAGAGATATTCCAATGAATTTTTTACACAACATGAAGTATGATATAATGAACAATTCTGCAGCATTAACTCAAAAATAACGTTTTTTGATTTATGTCGGTCTTCCAGCAAATGAGCGATATGTTGTTAAGTATATAATAGCACCAAACTTGCATTTATTATTTATTTAATTTTAACCGTAACAGTTTCTATATCTAACTTTTTGGATTTGGCATCTTCCATTTCAATGAAATTTATCACATACGAGTATATTGTGTATTTTAAAAATTAAACTTCTCATTTGGAAATAGTAAAAAAGTCATACGAATTTTATAAAAGTGCATGACATGGCACGTTTCGTTGTCTCAATTTTTGCAAGCTTTACTGTTTGTATATGTTTTAAACTGAAATCCTTAAAGTATGCAATTTTTTTCAACCATTTTATATTAAAGCATTTACTTACTTAAACACATGCACATACATATTTGTAGATTAGTTTATGCAACGTTTCCGGGTATTCCCTTAATTTCCGTTGTAAATTAAAAAAAAGTTAAGTATTAGTGCTGGCAAATTCTACTACTTTCCATTACTCAATAATACTCAATACTTTTAACGGATTTTTTGAAATTGTAACGCATAGTTTTTATCTGCAAATTGAAGTATGTAGTTTCTTCAAAAAATAAAAATAGATCTTCAACTATTATTGGTTGTTTATGTCTTTTATTATTAAACCAAAAATATATGTAAAGCTAACTTTTATTTCAACATTAACAACAACTTAAGAAATAATTAAAATAAATTCTTTGGAAAATTATTGAATTTTGTAGCTTACACATTGTTGTCTTTTTATACAGTGATGTATATTTATGCACTATTTTACCCACTCAACTTGCTTTAAAATACAACTCAGAAAGTATCGAGTAACTACTATTGAGTATTGAGTATCCAAAAAAAAGGGCAAATACTCGATAGTCGGTACCCTTTACTCAATACTTTGCCAACACTAGTATGTATGTATTTTACGTTTACATTACGTTGTTTCATTTTTATGTATGTATGACTATTTTCTATTTGGAAAAGTAAGAGAGTGCGTGTGTGTGTTTAATTTTAATCTATTTTTAGCATAAAATGCAATGGACTTTTGCTTACATATGGACGTATTTTGCAATCTATTTTTAGAATGAACAAAGGAGGAAGAACGAACCAGCGAGTGAAGAAATGATTGAACGAACAACGAACAAATAACCCCAGTCCATAAGCATTTTGAGAAAAGAAAACATTTCCATATTGAAAGCTTTTAAGAAATGTACGGATATACCGACACACTTACAGGTTTGTGTAAATGTATCAGATTTACATTTACAAGAAGATATTAATAGAAAACAAAGGAATTTATATTTGCATACATATTTACTTGTAAACATTAGGGTGGCTTTAAAACTATTAACCATAACAATAGTTACATTTTGTATAAAATTCTCATATATGTAGCTGAAAATCAAAATTACTTGTTTATAAATATATGCATTATTAGAATGTATTAAATAGTTTTTCTTCTTCAGAATCTACTTTTTATATAAATATAGAATTAGAATTTGTAACTCAGACTCAGTTAACATTATTGTTTTTTCACGACAGACAAACACATTGATTCGATCCACGTTTAAAGCCTATTCTTATTTGGTATTACGTGAAATCATACTGTGCTACAAGAAATTGGAAATGTCTTCATAGATAATTTAATTAAGACCTAAATTTGGAAACATTGATAAATGTGATACGACCCTAATGCATTTACACAAGAGCCCTAATGTAATTATTGTTTTGTTTTGCATACTTGCGTATTACTTCAATGGACAGCATAATTAATTATTTCCTCAAATTATTTGATGTGCTGTTTACGTTAAAAATAGCCTTGAATAAGGACTAGTTAACTTTTGAATGAAATATAAACTTGAATCGGTTAATTTAAAGCTTCATTCGACTACATTGAATACTACTGTATTTGTTTTTGTGTAACTTAAAAGCTTAGACGAGCTTTTTTCTTGAGCAAATAAGTGGTCCTTTAACAAAGTAATTTGTTTTAACCTCAATGTGAGTAAAAGGGTCTTGTGTGAGCTAAGTGCGTACAAAAAGAGCGGTTTGAAAGAGCAGTTGTAAATTATGTGTCTTGAATGTGGTCATTTGAATGTGAAGGCAAAATCCAGTGAAAATTCATTTAAAATCTGTCAACACACGAGTCGTAGCCAGTTGAAAAGCTGAAAATATTTTTTAATTTTTCTAAGCTTAAAATCAAATGTATATTAAGTTAAATGTTATAGTAATTATATTACAAAATCTAATTAAACTTAAAGGAAAGTGTGACATTATATCAGGGTAGAAAACATTTGCAAGATCTAAGCAAGGATCTAAATAAATATGAATAAGTTTTTGTTTATTTTTGTGCAATTTTGCTGACCGGATAAAATTATAACCCAGCCAAAGATTCTAATCATCTAATCTATTTGGGATGACTCAGTCGTTTCTCAAAAATCTTGTAGTTGAACCTAGAGTACCTGTATATTATGGCCACATTGAGATCCCTTCATATATTATTAGTTATAATGTATCTCAGAGCATCTGTTACTTGTTAAGAGTATTTACTATTTTCTATCTAATTTGCATGATGAAAATAGTAGATAGAAGACGAAGAGAAGATTTTAGTATTCTGTTAAAACTGACAGCAGGATGGAACAGACGGCGTAATGAAATTTATGCCCAGTATAAGATCAGGGAAGAATTGCCACATGATACGTCCCCTATTTTGTGAATTTATAAAGTTGTGGATTATGAAGTTGTGCCATTCATTAGACTTGATCTACAGTTAAATTATATAGAATGTTTAAACATAAAACTTACAAAAGAGAATATTATATACAAGTAAATTCCCGCACAATGACAGGCCCACTAGTTAAATCGAACAATTCTTTATATTGCGATTTCACGTTTAAATAAGTTTAAAGAGGTGTGTATTATAACAGGAGGGTTACTTGGGGCACGTCAAGGATTAATAAAATCTTCATTGGGATAAAAATTATTCTATTATTAAAAAAAAATCCGCGCTTTATATAAATGAAGATAATTTACAGGCAACACTTTGTTATAAAACAAGGGTTTCTTTTGCTTTACAAAAAAGAAAAGGTTGAATTTTCTTTGTTCCGGATGTAATAGTGCAAAGTAAAATTGTTACTTAATCTCTAGGGCACTATTTACTCAATATAGATTGGTTCCGTCTTCATTGAGAGTAACATTAGGAGTTGGATTATGCTGAACAATATTTTTTTGCAAATATAATACATCTTTCCTGATTCTTATAGAAGTTTTGCACCGTATCTTTTTTGAATATAGATATAAAGCCTTTATAGATTATAAAACTTTTTATATTTCCGTGAGTTTTTTCCTCTGGTCAAAAAAAGAAGAACACCATGATCTTTATCCATCATTCACTCTCTTTAGAGATTTACGAATTTTGTGCTATTCTTAATAGCTTGATATAAAAAACTTTTCCAAATATGTTACATACTCGAAGATAAATATAATTATTAAGGGGTCTTTAATTTTGATTATTTAAGCTAACAATACTTACTTATGTACATAGTTTTGAGTTTTTAGAACTGTTTTTTGTGTCAATGATGAATATAATTTTAATCATTTTGTAAACTCCAGTTCAGTAAGAAATAAAAAATTTTGGATTTTTGTTTATTTTTCATACTGTATCGTTTGTACGTTAAATAATGTTCACCCTTAAAAAAGCTTAGTTTTAGTAGTTTTTATTCGCATTGAAAGCTTTTTCTAATTTGTTTACACTTTCAATACAAGCAACAAATTTGCCGCTAAAATAGCCTTGCTCTTGACTTTTTGTGTTGCCCCATAATTTATTGATTAAGCACCCAAGACAACATTGAAAATGAAATGGGTTCAGACCGGCACATGCGCCTTGACCATGACCGAGGAAGGAAAAATAGCATTTACCCTAAAACAAAAAAGCGTTGAAAGCAGATTAAGTTCAACTATGCAAACAGCACACAATCATACTCTTTTACGTACATACTTACATCCATACATACGTATGTACATATATTCAGTAAAATGAAACGTCATTGACATTGTAGATATGAGCAACTAACTGTATTCTTAGATACATACATATGTATAGGTATGTTGTTGATAATAACTAAAATGGGAAAATTACCCAGTTACAGTAAAAGCGTGTGTATTAGAAATGTTGTAGATTTTTTTTTGTTAAAATTAGTATTTTAGTGGCAAATATTTATTTATAGTAATGCATATCGAAATTTTAAAAAGGCGTGGCTTTTTTCCCAGTCTAATGCAATTAACATCAGTCAGTTAGATTCTTATATTCATTATAATTTTTGGTATCATTTCAACGGTCCTACAGTACATTAATGCCAGGGCTTTTTTTTTTTTTTGGAAATCAAAATGTACAGCGTATAGCATTGTCTTCATTCCTAAATGAGGGAAACTACTACTAAATCTTGGAAATAATCATTGATGCTTATATTAGTTACACATTAGTCCACAAAAACTGCGCTACACTTATTAGTCAGGTATATAGAAAGAAGCCTGAATTATAAGGAATGCATATTAGCTGCTGTCATTCATTGCTTACCAAGTCTTAAAAATAAACTTTTTGGTGAAATTTTGCAATTTGCTTTATTCATTTAAAATTTGTTAAAACAATATTTATGAATACACTGAAAATAACAAGGTATTCTCTTTATGGCCGTAATTTCAACGAATAAATACTTACATAATTATCAGTTTATAGTTTATGTCTTTATGTCATCGACTACTCGAATACCGAAGTTACGAACCCTGATTACACCCGTGGTTGAAATGTTTTCGCACAGTTGGTCTGGTCAACCGTAAGAAAACTTTTAAAAATATGTTCTTCTTTAAAGGTTTCAGTTCAATAGTTTATCGCTACAAATAAACTTGCAATGATTGTTCCTTGTTCAGGATGCATTAAAAATGTTTTTCTTATCTCTGACACTCACTGTAACAAATTTTTCATGCATACCATTACACATGCATCAGGGTCGGCAAACATGATACAATTAATTATACATTTTGTTTTGGTACAATTTAACCTTCATTGGCAACGTAATACTACTACCGTGCAAAATTTACGAACAGAAATATACAACTATGTCACGGAATTTAATTCCGTTCAAAAGTGGAATTAATTCCGTATTTTGGTTCTATAGAAAAAGTAAGGCATTTGGAATTCTGTTTTGTTTTTTCATTCGTATTCACACATTCGAGCATGTTGCCGGCAACATTACATTATTAATGTTATTATTTGCTTTTTTGACCTTTTTCTTATTAGTGCTTCATGTTAATTTGTATTGTTTTGTTAAATTGAATAATAAAAAATAAATAAAATTAAATAAAGTTTTTAATAAATAAATTTAAAAATTACAACTATAGAAAATCAAGAAAAACTCAGTCTAATTGCAGATATTTGGGACTGCATTGACGAAAAAGAAATAAAGCAAATGTCAAAAAGCAAAGCAGATGTCAACAAAGAAACTGTGCACAAAACGCATCGCCGATTACCGAACACAAAAACGATGCTCTCTTTCCCACCCGTAATATGCTACCAAACTAAGTCCTGTTTTACTTTCTTCAGCTTTAACTAACCAGTTTTTGTTCAATTCTCTTCTGAACTTGCCATTTCATTCACATACGTCAATTCAATGTTCGTACTTTTTAATGCAAATCAACATGCATGAAAAAAACAAAAGGAAATAAGAAAATTGACTAGTACCGTCAAGTTTGTATCCCTTTTATTCTCTTTTCTCTTCTCATCCAAAAATAATTGCCTTGCCGAGTCAGAATTGAAGTGTGTGAAAGCAGACTAAATGTTGCCTTTCCAAATGCTTCCGTGTCTGAAAGCAGACAAAGCTGAATCAACATATAAATAAATATTTTCCATTCCTGGCATGCATGTGTAAAGAAAGCAAAACAATAAAAGATCAAATCAAATAAGAAAAAAAAGCTAAAAACAAGGGTATCTACGTATGAAACAGTCATAATAAATGTGATAAGTAGTAAGTATATTTGTTTATATTCTTGACGTATGATTGAAATATGTGAACCCAGCAAACATTCTGGTTTGTTCACAAATCAGCAATGCTTAGAAATCAAACCTTTTCTCAAACGTCTTACATTTAACAAGTTAGAGTGCAATATTCGGCTGTGCCGAATCTTAAATACCCTCCACATAAGTATAATAAGAAATACAAACTCTTCACTGGTTAAAGGACTAGAATATCCTTATTCAGTGTTTTTGAATACTAATAGCTTAGCATTTTATATATTGTTTGAAAGACAATTTTACGAATCTGAAATCTAATTTTGACCATTTAAAATTGATGTTATTACTAATTCTCACCATAATTTACAATCTTTCGGAACAGAAAATTTTATACATATGAGGATTCCTACGTTGAATTTCAATATAATAATAGTACATTTAAGATACATACATATTAGTATTAACGTAAATTTCGGTAGTGGACCGTATACAGGGGATTTGGTTAAATATGGACCGATATTATCAAAATCCAGCAGTTTGATTTTGGCATATACAAGGTGGCGCAAAAGTAAACTTCCGATGTTACTTGGCTGCAATTAAAAAAAAAATAAAAAACTTTGATTCTTCTTGTGGATTATTTTTATTTGGTCTTTTAATTTTTTTTACATCAAGTCGAGAATATGATGTCATGTAAATGGCCGCCGCCACAGTTGATTGTCATTTGAGCCCTTTTTATGACATTTTCCATCACTTTGGCCAAAACTTCCGGCGATAGGTCGTCACATTCTTGACGGATATTGTCTTTAAGAACTGCAAGAGTCTGAGGCTTGTTGACATAAACTTCAAAAAGCCCCACAAAAAGAAGTCTGGAGCGGTCAAATCAGGCGATCTTGCTGGCCAGTGCAAATCGCCAAAACGGGAGTTTAGGCGCCCGGGAAATGCATCCTTCAGCATATCGGTTGTGGCACGTGCAGTGTGTGCCGTTGCACCGTCCTGTTGGAACCACATGTTTTCCAATCCCAATTCATCAAGTTACGGCAAATAGAACTCGTTGATCATTGCTCTGTAGCGTTCACCATTCACAGTAACCATTTGGCCCGCGACGTCTTCGAAGAAAAAAGGAACGATGACTCCTTTTCAAAACAGAACTGTATGTACTTATGTATGCACATATACATATATACCATCATTCACCACCTATAGCGGTGGAGGGTATAACAATGATTTGAAAATAAAAAAATAGTTGAATTTCACACCATTCCTAATTTGAGAAAAACCGAATGTTTGCTGGTTGTTTGTTGGTTAAAAATATATAACATACTTACATACATATGTATGTGAAAGTGAAAACTGTTGCGCTTTTTGTAGAGGTTGAGGTTTTTCCTTTTTTGGATTTTGTATGCGTGTTTACAGGAAACGTTTAAATTGTTGTATAAGTGTAGGTATTTGTAAGTATTTTTTTGAACTTTTTATTTTCTTTTTTATTTATTTTCTAAAAGATTTTACACTTTTTATACATAATCTAAGTTCAATACATACAATACAATTTGTTTGTTGTTGCCACTGTAGCATCGACTACATCAGCAGCTTCTGTTATTTTTTTTTTTTTTTGCTGCTGCTGCTGCTGATAACAACATTATTACTGTGGCATATGCCTCTAAACACATTTGCTGACGTCACACTACAATCTATAAGTATGTACATATGTATATAAGAATATTGTTCACACTCACACACACTTTCAGCCTGGTTATTTAATACTGTTCATACGGTTACAAGTCCTGCATTTTGTTGGCAGCATACATACTTTTAACATTTTAGAAACTATATATGTACAGTGTACATTGTACACACATACATACATATACCATATCTGTGTAAATGGGTGTGTGTTTCATGAATGAATTCATTTTGAAATGTAGTGACTGTTTTTACAATAATATTAAATTCTATCTTTATACACTGCTTGAGGGCCTGCTAAGTTTGTGTTAGTCCCCTTTTCCACAGGCAAATTTTTTGTTTTCTCTTTTGAAATTTTCGCTTGCTTTTCCACTAGCAAATTTTTCTTTGCCAAATTTGCGAATCAAAATACAAAAGAAAGAAAGAAACGTCAAAAGTGTTTACATTTTAAAGAATTTTTCGAAGAAGTGTATATATTTTATTATATAAATTGCAAAAATTAAAAATTAAATTTCACTTGCACAAATTAAAGCAAAAGGTTTGTAAACAAATTCTGAACAGGCAAAGTTTTGTTTCTCTTCCTCGCACCCCTCTCGCCAACAAACTCAGAATTTGCCAAATAAAAATTTGCCTGTGGAAAAGGGGACTTAGTTGTGACAAAACAAAAATGTGTAAAAAATTTTTGCAAACTTTTAATGTGTAAAGTTTCGTTTTACAGGAAGTTGTTGCTTTATATTATGAAATCGAACTAAATAAGAAATAAATACGTAAGTTGACCTCTTGCCGTTTTGTTTCTATACATAAGTCTTAAAGTACGAATTCTAATTTGTTTAAATTTGATTAAGCTATCGACTATTTAAAGGAGATTCAGTGGTTTTCAGAGGTTAGCTCTATAGCAAAAAAGCTGATTTCTGGCTATGCTAAAATTATTGTAGAGACTAGGATATGCATTAGAATATTTTATTTTATTATTATTTTCTAATTAAATTCTTCGCAGTCAGACGATTGCCTAAAATTTTCGTAAATTTGATTGCCGCAAATTGGCGCACAATGATAAAGAGACAATAATTGTTGTTTACCAGTCACACGATTGCTACAGCGAAACAGCTGTTGTCTTTAATTGCAAAATTTGTTTTGTTTATTTACAATAAATTTAAATTTAAAAAAATAAATACCAAAAGTTAAAATGATTTCTTCTCAAAAGAAAATTGCAGCTGCAATAATAATTTATTTAGTCCCAATTTAGACGACGAAATTCTTATTGAAAAATTGATGCAATTATTTCCTTAAAATTTCTTATTGCTTAAATCACTCATACTTTTATTTGAGTGAGAGTTTACACATACATACATATGGTATGTGTTTCTCTTTCATTCTTATGTAACAAGAACAAGAATTGCTAGTACAATCTAACAAGAATGATAAAATATCAATTAGAGAAGGAAAATTAACTAATATTTTTAATTTTAAGAGAAAAGTTTTTATTCAGGCTAATAGTTCAAATAATCAAGAATACTATTGTAAAGTACTGGAACAATTGGCAAATTGGAATGCATTTTCTACCCGGCCAAGGGCGTCCTCAGCAATCTTCATTGTCCACTATCACTCTGTAAATATCATCTATTTAACTCACCGTTTTTGAGAAATAGAGTACAAGAATTATCATATTTCTTTTTTTAACATACGTACGTAAATTTCGTTCTAACTCACAACTATTAGTCTGAATAAAAACTTTTCTCATAAAATATCATTCTTGCAATCTAGTGTGTACTCGTTTTATCTTTCCCTCACTCTTTTAGACATAAGGTAAACAATTTTTCTGAAAGAATTGCATCGTCTAAATTGGGTCTCAAGTGAATCGGACAAAATAGTGTTAACATAAGTATGTATTTGGATCAGAGAGTGGCTGACAAAAAGAAGCATACGAAAAACATTAATGGAGTTTCGCGATAATCCCAAAAACATGAGTGTTTTTCTACAGCTAATATTAATCATTTATTGCACTGCAGGTCCAAGATGAATCCACACTTGGTTTTATCTTCCTTCTGGGCAAAGGAGTTTATGATTGCTGGTCAGGAGAGAATCAAGTATTTCTACAATGCTGTCATCGAGTTTCATATTTAAGCTATATTTAAATAATTATTAGTATATTTACAACAATTAAAACTAATTTCACTTACAGATATACAGTTCCACGAAAAAAGAACAATTAAAAAAATTAATATTGGTGTTTATTGCCCACTTTGATTGCAGGTGCAAAATTTTTATTGCCACATTTCGAGTAGAACTGAGTCAAAAATCAAAAAATGCAGTAACTGCGGAGGTAATCATACCGCAAATTATAGAGGTTATCCAATTTACACTCATTTGAAAGGCATAAGAACCAACAAGACGTCAGTATTGCCTAATCGCCCTCAACAGCCAAATTTAGCATCGAGTGACAATTTCCCTCAAGTATTACGGTCCACTAGTCATGTAAACGCGCCAAGTTCTAGACAAGTTTCTTACGCAAACGTCGTTAAATGTAATATGCCAGGTCTGGAGCAGGAACCTAAACCCCAATATTCTGAGCCGCATATCAACAATCTAGAGACAACATTGCAGACACTTGTCCAAACTATGAACACTTTCACGACCACCATGACATCCATGATGCAGGAAATGCTGAAAATGCAATCCACTATCTTGCAAGCCATTTTAAAGAAATGATTTATTTAAAAATTTGTTTCTGGAACGCGAACGGCCTCCGCCAACATAAAAATGAACTGGAATACTTCCTGATGGATAAGCAGATTGATGTTATGATGATTGCTGAAACTCACTTGACGTCGACAGGGTACTTCAAAATTAATGGCTACGAGTTCTACGATACTAAAGACTCCCGCGGAAGAGCTTGTGGAGGTTCGGCAATTCTTATAAAGAACAGAATAAAGCATTATCTAATGAATAACATAAGTGAGGATTACCTCCAAGCAACAAACATTTGCATTGAATTCTGTCAATACAAATTTGTTTTATCATCGATTTATTCTCCGCCTCGATTTTCAATAAAAGAACACCAATACCATAACTTCTTTAAATCCCTTGGAGCTAGATTTTTAGTTGCTGGTGACTTTAACGCCAAACACACATTTTGGGGTTCACGTCTGGTAACCCCAAAGGGTCGCGTACTCTTCAACACCATTGCTAAAATGGGCTTAGATGTACTCTCAAGTGGACATCCCACCTATTGGCCGACGGACCGACGGAAGATTCCCGATGTTATTGACTTTGGGGTAATGAAAAATATCCCTGTAGAATGGATGCAAGTGGATCCTTCACTGGACTTGTCCTCAGATCACTCTCCTACTATCATTTCAATGCATTTCCCTCAAGTGTGTGGTTCTCCATTTATGAACATGACTAAGACCCGAGTAAGTTGGATAAAATACAAAAAGTATTTAAGTTCTCATTGCACGGAAAATGTTGTGTTGAGAACTACCGACGATATTGATGAGTCGATTGGCAACTTTACCGAGGACCTTCGACGAGCTGTGCATCACGCTTCCACTTATCACGTTGAATGTAGAAATAGGACAAACAGAACTTATTCCTCTGAACTCGAACATCTCCTATCAGAAAAAAGAAGAATGAGAAGAGAGTGGCAAATTCACAGGTCTCCTGAACTGAAAGCTAGGCTACGGGAATGCAGAGATATACTAAGACATTTCTTAGAAACCCAAAAAACGGCCTCACTTAGATCTTACTTGGAAGGTCTTGATAGTACCCCACAATCTGACTACTCGTTATGGAGGGCGGCAAGAGGTTTAAAAAGACCAGTAAGAGGAAAACCTCCTTTGCGAAATCCGACTGGTGACTGGGCTAGAAATGATTCCGAGAAAGGGACATTATTTGTTAATCATTTGAGAAATGTGTTTACTATAAACAACTCAAATAATAACGAATCTGATTTGCCACCACTTGTTATAAGGCCTCCTGTACCTCTAAGACTAAACTTTCGTGATGTCCAAAACGCTATTGGTACTCTGAACCTTAGAAAGGCTCCAGGTATGGATAAAATCAGCAATAAAATGCTTGTGGAGTTACCTCGTGTAGCAAGAAGAATTATCCTTTTTATCTTCAACGCTATTTTACGCCTAGAATACTATCCTGCAGATTGGAAGGTGTCTATGATCACTATGATTCCTAAGCCAGGGAAGGACCATACCAAAGTGGAGTCATATAGGCCAATTAGTCTACTGCCGACAATTTCAATACTGTTTGAAAAATTGTTAATGACTAAATTGACTCCAATTCTGAATGACACTGAATGTATTCCTAATCATCAATTCGGCTTCAGAGCTAAACACAGCACCATCGAGCAAACACACAGATTGGTAAATGTGATAAGAGGGTCGTTTGAAGACAAAAAATACTGCTCCGCCCTTTTCATTGATGTGTCGCAAGCGTTCGACAAAGTTTGGCATGACGGTTTAATGCACAAAATAAAATTAACTCTGCCTGCTAACTCCCATAAACTCATGGAAAGTTATTTATACGGTCGCAAATTTAAAATCAAAGAAGGTGATTTTTTAAGTACCGCTCAGCCAATTGAATCAGGTGTGCCACAGGGTAGCATACTGGGTCCTACTTTATATTTGATATATGCCTCCGACATGCCGTCAGACCCTAAAATCCATACGTCAACTTTTGCAGACGATACAGCCTTTATCAGCGTCCATCAGGACCACCAAGTTGCATCACAGAATTTGCAGAATTATGTTTATAAACTAGAGAATTGGCTAGAGCTTTGGAAAATCAGGGTTAACGAACAGAAATGTATTCATATAACTTTCACATTGCGAAAAGATACCTGCTCGTTCATCAGAATAAATAATCAAATTATCCCGCAACACAATGAAGTCAAATACCTCGGCATTCACCTCGACCGCCGTTTAACTTGGAAGTCTCATATTGAAGCGAAACTTACACAAATGAGATTAAAAGCAGTGCAACTTAATTGGCTAATCGGCAGAAACTCTACATTGAAATTGGATTGCAAACTTTTGTTGTACAATGCAATACTAAAGCCAATCTGGTGCTATGGAATTCAATTATGGGGTACTGCCTCAGCATCCAACATTGAAGAAATTCAAAGGGGTCAAAATAAAATTCTACGTATAATTACTGCAGCACCATGGTATGTTAAAAATTCTCGAATCCACAAAGATCTAGGCGTGCCATTAGTAAAAGTCGAATTTACAAAATATGCGTCAAAGTATGTCAGCAAACTTGAACACCATCCAAACCCCCTTGCACGAGACATCCTTAACTTTAGTGGCCACAATCGGTTGAGAAGAAGGGATACCCTTGCTTTAACTCAAGCGCAAAATAGATGACTGGATCAGTTGATGTGAAATTTTTTTTTAGTATCATACAAATTTTTGTCTAGCACTGGCTGGGCTTATTATTTTCTTTTTAGTATTAAGATTTGAATACTTATTGTCATTTCAAATATGAAGATTCAATAAATAATTAAATGCAAAAAAAAAAAAAAAAAAAAAAAAAAAAACATTTCGAGTAGTCACACGATTGCCATATCACGGTTGTATTTGATTGGGCCAAATAAGAAAAATATTGTCAAAGGTTTCCGTTTGAACCAATAAATTGTGAGTTCACACGGTGCATAAATCACAGCAATAATTGGTACATGGCGGCAATTATGTGATCTTACCTTTATGAATAATTATTTAAATTATTTGAAAATTACTATTTCCGAATAACATATATTTCGAATAATTTTATGTGGAATAATCCATTAAAAACAATTGTTTAAATTTATAATTTTTTAATAATTTTTCATAATAAATTAAATAATTGCTGTCTAGAGCAGCTACAATATGAAATCATATTAACAATTTTTATTTTGAACAAAAATATTCTATTTTTTCTGAAATGCTACTACTTAAATTGTCTTTTTAAATCATCAGAAATTATATTTACACATAAAAAGTCTTTGCTAATTAGAAGTAAAAGAGCTGGGGCCAAATTACCGCATTCGATATCGAGTAAAATTGATCGTAATTTTCTTATCTGAGATTATGGCATTCGATATCAAGCAAGAAATTTAGCACATTTTATCATAATTTCGATATCGAAATTATTTTTCGATACGATAGTTAATTCCATCACGAATGCGGTAATTTGGCCCCTGAGCCACAAAGTATACTTTGTGGCTGAACGAAGAACCTACATACTCGTACTATGGGGTTGCAGTAATAAATAGGCTGACAAAATATTAGCACAATTTTCCATGGAATGTTTCTAGAGATATCATTATATATTTTACAAAAAAGATGTAACCACTAAATGAAATATATTTGATTTATTTTATTTATTTAAAAAACTTCTAACTAAAAAAAATTAGCTATGTTCTTTAATCTCCAACGAAATGAGAATTTAATAGAAATTTGATTTCTTAAGATTTCTAAGGGAGTTTTTCTTTACCTGCTGAAAGCTCTTGGTAAATTCAAAATATAATATATGGAATTTTATTCTGGAAGAGTTTACTGCATTTTGAAGAAAGAGATCCACTGGTTGGCTTTTAAATATAATAAATTTTCTCTCCAAATTAATGCAAATAAAGAATGCCAAACAGAAACCAAATTAAGACAAATAAAGATTGCGAAATAGGAACAGAATATTCGGGAGCTATGAAATAACAATGAAATAATATGAAGAGTTTTCTCCATAAAATGTTGAACACAGATAATTTTAAATATCCTTTTATATTGTTACGAAATTGTATTTCAATTTAAATTTAACGGCCGGTATCAACATAGAGCTTTTATTTTGTAATTAAAAGGAATCCGGTTTATTTAAAGAAAATAAGCCATAGTTTTTAAAAGCTAAAAACGTAACAATATAATCTAATAAATACTTTACGTCATGTTCCTATCTGTTATGTTAGAATATCTTTTATCAAACAATTGCAAATTACATATAACCTTTAAAAATGTGTAGTATGTGAAAAAACATTTACGTGTATATGAACATAAATAAATGTTACATAAATATATTAATAAAAGTGTATTTTTATTTTACGACACAAACTATTTTTATTATTTTATCAGTTTTGTAAACCAAGCAAAATGTTTCAACGTCATATTTTAGATAAGGATTGATCATTTCAGTAATTCTCTAAATACTTCGCGCTTAATATTATTTTCGAAGAATCCATATACGAGTTTATACATAAATATACAAATTATAAAAATGAATGACAGAGCGGTTTCTGTGCTTATTTGAAATATGAATTTTTAAGGGCTAAAAATTTTACTTTTTTTATGTCAATAGTATATGAATTATTATACCCTATACTACCATAGTGAGGGGGTATATTGGATTTGTGCTGATGTTTGTAACGCCCGAATGTATTAGTCACACACCTACCTTTAAATATAAAAAGTTTCTGATTTAACGATAACATTGTGTCCAGAGTACGGGTTGCAATTTTTAAGATACATATTTTGATAAAATTTTGTATATTACATTTTTTCGACTTAAGGACGATTGGGATTGACTTTGGTTAAAATCGATTCTTTATTTCCCCTAGCCCCACTACAAGTGCCCTTCTCGGGCATTATCGGTCATAAATGTTTGATTTATAAAAGTATCCAAGCAAATTTATCCACCAATAAATAAGCTATATATGAAACCTAATCACAGATTGGTCGATAATATAAGACCCACTTCATTATACTACAGCTCCCATATAAGACTTACTTCTAAAAATCACTTAAACGACCATAAATCTCACAAAAATTTTTGTATCGAAATAAAATTCAACACAGAAATCATGACATTTTAAAAATTCACTTTAAAATGCGTAAATCTCTTATATCGAGATCAAATTAAACAAAAACAATTTTTGGTTGAATAGTCCATAATAGGTTTGTGCTCCCATAAGCGCCTATTTCTGAAAAAGAGTTTCTGCACATATACTGTGTGTAGGATTTTATATGGTCGGGCTTTACCGACTAGACTTTATGGCTTGTTCTTTAATTGCTGTTGAGCAAAAAGTCAGCTCACCTCCCGCTACTTCATGTATAATATTCATAATATTCTAAAGAGTTTTCAAAGAGAACTGAACTGTTGGCGGAAAGTATAGAGAACGGGTATACTTGATAACAGGTTCAAACAAACAATTTGCCACTTCTTAACCCGGTAATCGCTCTCATGAATGACATGTTGCTCTGGACGATTCCTACAAACTAGAGACAATTCTAACATTCCAACATATAATTTGAAGGTGGCCAGGATATCCAAAATCGTGTTTACCGAGTACCGAGTATATGCAAATGACAAATATGTTCGGGTTGACATTGATCAGATTCAATTCAGAAAGATGTTTCTTGTTAAACAACCAATCCAATTCTGGGTAAGTGATAAAGTTATTGGGCATTTGACTATTTGACAATTTGAATATTTGAAGATTGGTGTAGGAACTATATTGATCATTTCCAGTAGCATGATCCAAGATAATAGCTATCCACCTACAAACACTGCAGAATCCAAAATGTTTTTTTAAATACATTTGCCATTTGGCATTGCCAAGGAGTATTCACATTTAAATTTTGCTCTGGGGGGTTCAAAATAGGATACCTTTGACATATAATTTATTTATACGCGTGCAATTTCCTTGTTAATCATTCGATTTTTAAGATTTTAATATTTTCTTTAGCTAGATCTTTAAAAAATCTGCTTGTGTGTGCTATTTATCTCTTATAGGTTTCGAGTTATACGGTAGTTGAAATCTGAAATTTCGAAATGTAGCCAAACCTAGTTCCGTGTAAAATATCGGAAAACTAACCTTTCTTGTTAATAAAAGTTAGGTTCTTGATATGACGCCAGTGAGTTCTAGGCATTCTGATCTGATCAATGAATGAATAGTATCTAGTGACTGCTCAGAAATAGGAGAAGGGAAATATAGGTAGCGGCAGTAAATCACCTTCCATGATCATCCGATCATTAATGATCGAATCGATAATAAAAAGCATTGACAAATGCATTTATTATGCAACCTATTCTATGAAATAAGTAAGTAGTAAGTGGTACGAGGGATTTTAATGTCATTCTGGATGGATGGATCTAGCCATTAACTTCTGGCTAGTAGAACTGGCAACAGGTACTAAGTTCGTTTAGCATCTCATAAATCGCATTATAAACATTTTACTTTAATTCTGAAGTATTAAAAATTGTGTCAAGTGAGGAAATTTAATTTTGTAGATTTAAAAAAAATTTAACAAATCGAGTGAACGCAGAAATAAAATAAGTTTTAGAAATAAATGAAACAATTCAAATACATATATTTTATTAAATTGTAACAATAAAATTTAAATATTCGTTCGTTTGCTATTTAAAAAAGTAATAACTACTAACAACATTTTTAAATAATTTTCTTTTACAAGATCCATGTGGAATAAAATCACATACATACATTTATTATGTTCCATAAATGGAAACTAGTAAAAGCCAAAAGCATTTACAAAAATTTATCGTTCTTCACAATAAAATTGCTGTTAATAAAAATGCGCTATAACAATTTTGGCTGCTGTTTATAACATAAAATAAAATAAAATAGAATAAAATTAAATAAAATAAAGTTGCTTAACTTGATCGACTGGAGGGTTTTACAATTGACACCTGAATTTAAAGATAAACTTACAATATATCGACTGTCTGCACTGGAATTTGCCCCATTTGCTTCGTTCATATCTCTAACTTTCGTAGTTAGTTGTTTGTTTCTGCTGCTGAATTTGGTTGAAATTGGAAAATGCAAATTCAGCAGGGATTAAATTTTGTTCATATTTACATTAACATGTAAATATGTATGTATGTTAATTTTATGTGCTTATATACATATTTGAGTTTTGTTATAATTTTAAAAGTTTTATTTTATATATACATACATATGGACATATGTCCATGATATCCACAATATACATACATATGTATACACATACATATGTATTTACAATTGCATCTGTGTGTGAGTATGCAAATTGTTATTTATGAAATTGCATTTATTTTAATCATACAAATAACATAGTTTTATGTTTATTATTATTTGTTTTTTTTATTTTTGTTGCGCATTTTGTTAAATATAATTTGTATTATCATTGTGGCTCGTTTTGCATGTATTTTTGTAAACTAGAGTTACCAGAATGTTAGTTAATTCGGATAAGTCCCAATTTCAAGAAGAAATCCTTTACCCTGCCTTTACACATGCAAGTACTTGCATGCAAGTGCCGTGTACGTATTATATACGAAAACTTATTCGAAAAACTCGACTAGCTCTGCAAGTGAAAAAATGTGAGTGTATTAGTAAAAAAGTGTGAATGTATTGACTTTTTCGAACTTGCACTTGCATGTGTAAATGCCGGGTTAAGCTAAGCTGAGGAAAGATAAGACGAGTACACTCTTGATTGCTCTAACAATTCGTGTTACTCTCTATTCGTATTACATACACAATGTGTTTATATTATTAAATAAAATTACAAGTCATTTAAGCAATAAAATTGTGCTGTGCGAACACCAAAGAAATTTTAAGGTAAAATTTGAATCAATATTTTCAATAAAAATTGCTTCGTGTAAATTGCGACTAACCTACCTTTACTTTAAGTGTTTAATTTGACAGTTGACACTGACATTGTATTAAAAGGCTATAGTTCGAGGGAATCATGGTGTAACTATACAAGGTGAGTGCAGTAGCATAGCTGACTGACCTTACTTACGTCAAAAATAATACTTTTTCAAATGTTTTTGACAGTAGTACATTATTTTACACAAACAAAATGTCTGTTGTTTCCGTATTGTATTGTATTTGATTTGCACTCACCTTGTATAATTACAACACGGAATAAATCTTATTGAGAAAACACAATGTTAATAAATATATACACCGGCAAAATTAGGATAATGTGGATGACACGAAGATAAATTTTCTTGGGTTCTGATGACAAAACATTCATTCGAAGGCAACAAAATAAAGAATTTGACCACAGCTATACCCAAAAAGCATGGAGGAGGTACGTTAATGATGTCTTGCTGGCCAAGCTCACATTCAAACTACAATAGTTAAGATTTGGTTTTAGCCAAACATGTTGTCCATGTTATCCCCGGATCCCCAGACCTCCACCATATTTAACAACTTTGCAGAGTTCTAAAAAAAGTAAAGCAGAACATAAGCCAAGAAGGGAAAATGTGGGAAAAATCAAGAAGGAATTGAATTCAATGCCTCCCAAAATATATTTAAAGTTTGTGGAATTTAGGAATCGTAGTTGCGTAGAAGTGTAAAAGATGTTATATACAGTGGGTGGCCAAATTATTAGTTACACTCTATTAATTAAGATTCAACCGCTTTTAATACGTATATAAATTTATTTCTTGTACCAGATGTTTTCGTATTTTAATTCTGGTAATACTGTTAAATATTTTGTGCAGTGTCAACAATGATTGGTGACATTAGAGTGCAGCTGTAGATCATTATCTGTCATTCTGCTCTAAAGTGTGAAATATGCAATTTTGATAAAATTGATTAAAGGCTGGCATCACGATGAAGAACTAAAAGAAAATGTTCAAAAATGCATTTAGAGCATGCCAAAATGGGTGCAAGCTGTAATTGATGCCAAAGAAGGTTCTACGAAATATTAAGATTTTTTTTTTTTCAAAAAATTTTGTAATATTTCTTTTCGTCAAATAGCTACATATTTTTAAAACAAAAGAATTTATTTTTAATTGAATTAGAAATACTTAATTTACCTAAAAGAGCAAATAAAAGGATAAAGTTCCACTATTTTAATATGTTATACGGCTTCAAACTAAACAATTTTGCATGTGTAACTAATAATTTGGCCACACACTGTAATTATAAATAATTCTAAAGGAAATATATTGTTCTTATTATTTTTTTCCAAAGAATTGTAATGTAATGTTATTGGTTATGTTTTTTGAACAAAATTAAAGGTATATTGCCACTGATCATCATCACATCAATTCTAAATGACTTAAACTATTTATTAAGAACTTGAAGAAACTTTGATATCATTACGAGAAATCGCTTTAAATAGAAGAATATTACAAAAAAAAAAATTCAAGTATGCACACCAATCGGTTTGTTGTCACATGAATTTATTCCAGAAAATATTGTAAATTTAATTATTTGTTCTGATATTTTTGCAATGTTTATATTACGCTTTGAAATGTTCGCTCATTTTGAGACTAAATGCTGTAAAAACAAAATCTTAAATTTTTACTTGATTTTGATTTCTGAAATGATTTAAATGTAGGGGAGTGCTGCCTAATTAAATATTATAACAAACTTTCCACAAACTGAATTCATCTTATTGGCATGGCAACTCACTTTTTTGTTTGCCACCATTTACGTTTGGCTCGTGTTTTCCATTTGCCAACTCCGGTTGGTGTAAAAAAAAACTTATTATTTGTTACAGGTATGAATGAATGAATAACTATGATTATGATGTTCTGTTAACACTTGAGGCTGTTTGTTGTTAGTGTGAAAAATTCGTTGTGTTTTAGTTTTTGGTAGTCAAATCACAATTCAGCGTTCAGCATTCAGTTACTCACTAACTCGTGGTGTACGGTAGTTTTTGTTAGTTGAATTTAAAAGGTTTTAAGTGTTATAATTTAAATATTACATCATTTGATTGTTTTGCCGTTTGTAGATACATACATACATATTTCAGATATACCTACATATACTTTTTTATATTTACTTATAATATTTTAAATAATTATACATTTAAAACAAATAGTTAACTTTATTATTTATGTATTATATTGTATTGTATTGTATTTTATGTGCATTCTTGGCCAGTTTAAATTTATGAAATAATTACTCGTACTGCAGCGGCACAAGTGTAGATAGTATTGTACAATACAAAATTTGGTAGTCATAGGAAAAGTTGAACATACATATTAAATTAACTTAAATTGGAATTTATAAGTAATACTCAAGATAAACAATACAATTAAATACACATATCTAATAAGATGGAAGCACTTGATAACAGATTTCGCCACAGACTAAAAATATGGGGCCATAACCATAGTCACAAAAAATGTGTACTTTAATAGTTAAAAAGTTGACTTTTGTTAAAAGTACACTTTACTTTAACTATAGACACGTAAAAGTATACTTTAACCGCTAAAACATACTTTTAATTTAAAACCAGCTAAAGTTGCTTTTAAATAATTTAACATTACTTTAAAATCAATCAGCTGTTAATGCAAAGAACAAAAACTGGATGTGTACAAAAATAAAAAAAAAAATAAAAAAAATCTTATACACTCCCGCAAATATTCAACGCCAAAATAGCCTAATTATGATATTAATCTTACCTTTTCCATTTATTATTTTGGCAATTTTTGTGTATTTTTCAATTTTCAATGACAGCTGTTTAAAGCTGCCACTTGCTGATTTTTCTTTACAGTTTGTATGAAATAATTTTCTACATATGAGGTGGCACCCAGTTAAAGTCGGTTTAACTTAAAACGACCTTAAATTTTGACTATAGTTACAAAATAATTAAAATTAGGTTTTAAGTTTAAAGATGTTTTTAAAAAGAACCGACTTTAGTGTTTGTCTATGGTTATGGCCCATGATGTCTAAAGCCTCAGTTAGCCGACTGTAACGGAATGTTGTGTAATGACGTAAAAATGTAAGGAAATTCTATTTCTTACAGATTCATACATTACGGTGTTGCGTTACTTTACATCTCCATAAGCATTTGCATTACTTTACACATAACAATATCCATCAGCTGTTTCTAACTGTTGCAGTTACATTCCATTACAGTCGGCTAACTGAGGCTTAAGAATCGATTGGGGTTCTTAAGGTACGGTTACACTTGGCAAATATTTGACGAAAAAGACGTAACCACTAAATAAAATATACAAGGTGGCGCAAAAGTAATCCTCCTATCAGAAAATGCTATAAATTTTGCGAGACCCCTAATGTCAGTTCTGTTTTGACATTTGTGTAGTAAACGCATGCGAAATACACGTTAATAAACAATGTTACGCTACACTACACTGCTCCAGAACGCGGAATATTGCTGACTATTTATTTGACCAATAATCGGTCGGTGACAGCCAAAAAACATCGGAAGTTTACTTTTGCGCCACCTTGTATTTGAACTCGTTTATTTATTAAAAAAAAACTTTGTTTATTTAGGACAAGACACAACATATAAATATTTGCCAAGTGTGACCGTCTACGAATTGAACAGTAGATTAAGTATTAGTAAATGAATTGTATCCTCCCTATTTGAGAACTACAGCATTGATTTTCTTAGATGTTATAAAATGTTGCATTCTTAAATTTGGTACCACAGAGTTGCGAAATTGTTTACTTTGTCGTTAATTGAAGTTGTACTGAAATACTTGCTGGTATATAAAATACTTTTATGTCGACAGTAACAGTGACAAAATTGCAGAAATTCATTGTATAGTAATTAAATTCTTCAATTAGTTTTGCTCTTATCTTTGCTCCACAAAAATGTTTGTTTTATTCTTAAATCTGGATTAACACTAATTGAGGTTCCAATTCGTAAACCTGTATCACAAACACTTATGTATGTATATATTCAATTCCATGCCACAAATTATGACCATGTACCACTATTAAATACAAGCAGCGCAATCTTACAAGCCACTGGTGCTGCTGCTGCTGCTGCTGCTGCAATTGGTGTTGGGACATAAAAATGACAGGATTTAAATTGTAAAGAAAAATTTATATTCGTTTGATTTCATTTGAATGCGAGTATTCATTCGTTTGTTCATTATTTTATGCATCATTGGTGTATATTTTGCATATTTGACACTTGAAACGAAATGTGTAGTAACAAAGTTTGCATACAAAATAACAATTTATTTGAAATGTTCTGTATGTATGTCTTTGGCATGGTTCTATGTTGAGCGAGGAATGGTGGCAAAGAAGTAGGCTCTATAAGTAAACACTAAATAGACTAATCTAAGAATAAATATATTTATTAATACTTTTCAAACATCCCTCGTATGTCTCTTTATAAACAAAGAATGTTCTTTTAAAGTATTATATTTGTCATTGCAACGGTGGCAACGTATCAGTGGCAATATCATTTCATTATGTGCTTGTGAGATGAATTGTCTTGATGTTAACGTTTCGCCAATGTTGTGTCTGTCGATGTCAGTTAATTGACTGACGCCATCTAAGACTGTTGGCATTTTAACAATCAATTTTTGTTCATAAGTAAATATTTACTCGTATTATTGACAGAATAAAGTGTGAAAGTTTGAAATTAGGTAATATATTTTTACATACATAATATAGAGTAACAGTACACAATGTATGGTATGTTTATGTTCCACTAATAACTATTATACAATTATTTATATAAATAGTCACGGTCAGTTCTTAGACGATTTTGAAATTATGCAAAAACATAAATCAAACTAAATTTCATAATCATGAATTGTTTCTCCTAAAACAATGTAAATTCTATTGAACGAAACAGCCTTGTAATTCAGCATTTATTAACTTAAGTCTTATTTTGTTTTCTTAGCTGATCCTAGGTCTAGATCTCGATTATATGTTTCGACCCCAATCAAACCTGTTCGAGAGCGAGTAAACCAACATTTATGTCACGAACACGACCTCCTCCAATTGCCATTACTACTTTCAATAGCTCTGTTGTGTCGGTAACAGCATCTATTTGTCAGAAATTTGGCAATAGCACAAACCAGCAATTTAACCAACAATAAAATTCTGGTTAGTTGCGAGTTGAAAAACTCTTATTAGTTTTAAGCTATTTGCTGCCTGAAGTACCAGTATCAAATCTTTTCTCCTGAATTTCAATATCATTATGGTGAGCACCAAGATAACATGCCCTAAAGAGTGGTGGGCAGACAGTAAAATTTATCAAAGAAGTGATTCAGCGAATTTCTGCAGATTCTAATATACATATATGAACAAATTTGAGTGACTTGAAATAGTTTTGAACAAAACGTAAAATAACTTCAACAATTTTTCAGATATTTTCGTCCGTTATATTACTTAATACAGTTTTTTAAAATCAGCGTGAATATTAGTCTGGCCAACTGACCAACTCTGCACTTTTGTGAAATTTACGAAAAAGACTTTGTTTACCATTATCTTTCTGGATGTCTTACTTACGCTGTTTATATCACAACATTACTAATTCTAATTATATGTTTTACTTCATTTAATTTTACAACATTAGTATGAAATCACCTTCATTAAGATCTAACTTCCGTAGAAGCTAATATGGCCCATTTTAAAGATCTATAGAACATATTATTTAAGGCAAGCTGTAAGCCTCGCCACGGGTGATGAAGTCTCTCTATGGTCGCTTATGTGGTTCATACATTCTCAAAATATATGTTAACCTTACAATTCAATGGAACAAAACTACTTTGGCATTTGATGCAGTTCTGTCCAGACATAACCATGGTCGAAATAATGATTGTTAATATTAGTCTGCTTTCACACTCTTCAATTCTGACTTGTTAAGTCAAGTATTTTTGGATGAGAAGGGAAAGAGAATAAAAGGGGTACAAACTTGAGGGTACTCAATTCAATTTTCAATTTTCTTATTTCCTTTTGTTTTTTCTTTCGTGCATGTTGATTTGCATAAAAAATACGAAAATTGAATTGACGTGTATGAATGAAATGGCAAGTTCAAAAGAGAATTGAAGAAAAACTGGTCAGCTAAAACTGAAGAGTGTGAAACAAGACTAAAGGTTGTTTCAACAGTAAAATAACTGTTTTTATACTTATGAAACTAAAGATCAATTTGAATTCAAATGGATTGATTTATCTTAATATTCATTTAGATTTCTAATAGTCTCATATTTAAATATATGTATCTATTATCTCTATAAATTGGGCTTTCGTTTGCTAATATTGTATTAAATTCTTCGATGGTATATCTATATATTTCTATGTCTGCTCCTTTACGTGCTAATTTCTTCGCATAGATATTATGGTGAGCAAATATTCAGTATGTGCTGTATGTAGCTCTCTGCGACAAGGCTGACCAGCTTTGTATACCACTCATAAATATCTATTTCATAGATATAATTCTTACAGCTTTAAACAAAGAGCAAATTTTGGCCTTAATACGCTACGTTCGTCATTCAGTCTGGAGCTACGTATATCTAATACATAACTAATAACACTTTATGTCTCATTCCCATTCATGAGCCAGACCTGAATACCTTTCAGATTTTGATTATTGGGCATCAGTTCTAATTTCGGCCACCAAACAGGAACCAGAATTGGCCTATCTATGATCTTTTATATCCAATAAATCAGACTTGGTTGAAGCCATTCACATGAATTGCTGCGCAAACATTTTAACTTATTTTCAAATATTACTCTCAAAAATTTGGGGGGAGTAGTTTGGCTTTGACTTCAATTATTTGTATTAATTATACGAGTATTGTATAAATATTTAACCCCCTTATTCAAAAACGATTATTAAATTTAACAAACGTTTACTATGACAGATTTGCATATAAAAATTTGCTTAATAAACGTTTATAAGGTGGTAAATGTTTATTAAATAATATTGAAAATATAGTTCAAATAATAATTTGGTTGAAGCTTCCAAATCAACGGGAAATAATCACTTTTTTTAAATCAAGTAAAACATTACCAAATACCGGAAGCGTATGCCAATTGTAATTGTTGTCATGTGTTTTCTATGCACTGATCTGAATAAAAATATCCTTTAACATTATTTCCACTTTTTCACCTTTTTAATGACAAGCTTCTCATTTTGCAAGTACGAGTACGAGCAGTACTTATGTATATCATATTGCTACCGTAATGCTGTAACAAAATATGTCAACAATAAGTGGCAGTAGCAAAAGAATGACATTTTTCTTAATTTTATCTGCGAAAAAGATCATGAACTAGTACGACAATTTGCAGAACTGCGGTCGTTAAAAGGTGTAGCCAATAAGAAGTGTTATTTTATGAGCCCTCACTACGGACCTGCTCTTTGTAAAGTCGTGCTGTGGGAAAAAGATGTGTACATGAGCTTGATTAATTCTGAAATTAATATCAATGACTCTTTTCAGAGCCTTTAACAAAATGGATGCCAGGCTGATTGTTGCTTTTAAACATTCTATCAAAAACTGTGCAAAATTCAGTTGTTGGAATGTATGTTAATCTGTATGTAAATGTATTCCATAGTTGTAAAGTGTAATTCCTCTAACAAAATATTTCAGTTATTATTCCTTATTCAGTATTCTAGTTTAATTTTTTTTTACAAAACTGACACATTTGTTTTCGTAACACCCTTTAATTACTATTTATATACTCGTACCTCTACTATCTGGCATGATGTTGAGAAGTATGTCTTTCATTATAACGACTCATCGTTTTTATTTATTTTTATTTGTCTGTTTCCACTTTAATAAACTTCCTCTAAATGAATTTTAAAAATCTCTTATATGCACTTACAGCAGAAGTACATTATGGAATCGTATGCTCACGTACCCATGAGTACTCGTGTGACGGTTGCGCATGCTTTTAATAGAGAAGAAGTTGCTCCAACTTCAATACAATAGTGGTAAGCAGCAGCAAAAGCTGCAACAGCAATTTGTTGCTGTAAAATAAAAAAAAAAAATATAAGTGTAACCAAGTAAACAGAAAAGGAAAGACACACAAGAAAGTTGTCGAAATGATAATATCAAGCGACCAACGAACGACAGAAAACAGCAACAAAGCAGATGACGATGAATGTGAGATTGAGGATGGTGGTAGTGATGATGACGACAACAACACTCATTGTTGTCAACATGGGTTTGAGTGTTTAACATAACATTGACTTTGACAAGTCAAAGGCCACTTAGCTTCTGTACATCCAGCCATCCAGCGATCCACCATTTAACCAACCATTCAAATTTTCTTTTTACATACATACATATGTATGTATGTATGTATGTGGTACGTGTGTGTTGACAAAGAATCTCTTTAGAGGCAATAGCCTGGAATGAAAATATTTTCCTTATTTTTAAACAAATTTTGTTAAGAATTTTTAACGTGTTTCAGTTTGTTTGTTGTACATTTTGCACAATGTAGTGTATTAAGCAATTTAATGCCGTTGCAGTTAATGCTGCAACTATTGTTGTTAATCTTTTTATTGTTCATTGTTGACTGAATGATTTTAGGTTTGTTATACAAATTGTAATGGCACGAGTGTCACATTTGGTGCAATATTTTTTCCGCTTTTATTTCGGTTGGCATTTTATAAATGTGGCCAGCATTGGTTTCTTTTTTTCGTTGAGTGCGAATTTTGTTATTCGTTGTTGTTACACAGTATTATTTTATTCACCAAATGGGGATGTTTGTAACGCCCATAAATATTAGTGTAACACCCACCTTACCGATCATCTTAGAATCACTTCCTAAACAAGTCCGTCCGTCTGTCGGGCTGGCTGTCTATGAAAATATTTTGCGTAAACTACAGGTCCTAATTTTGAAGATATTTTATATTTAAACTTTTATTTTTGTTTTTTTTTAGCTTTTATTTATTTATTGAATCTTCATATCTTGAAATGACAATAAGTATTCAAATCTTAATACTAAAAAGAAAATAATAAGCCCAGCCAGTGCTAGACAAAAATTTTTATGATACTAAAAAAAAATTTCACATCAACTGATCCAGTCATCTGTTTTAAGCTTGAGTTAGAGCAAGGGTATCCCTCCTTCTCAACCGACTGTGGCCACTAAAGTTAAGGATGTCTCGTGCAAGTGGGTTTGGATGGTGTTCAAGTTTGCTGACGTACTTTGACGCATATTTTGTAACTTTTATTTAGTTTCGATTTAAATTCACAAAAAGCAAAACATATGCGTTTTGTTAACATAAGTAAAACAATGTGGCGTAAAAAAACGTCAAATTATGTAAATTCGCGTGATAGGCAACATTGGCTACACGTCAAATTTTCCGTATGAAATAATTAATGTTGCCCAACATTTAGCGCAAATTTGAACAGAATAATAGGCTTAAAAAGGACATTTTCGGTCTTAGCCACACAAATTTTTTGCCTATCATTCAATAATTGACCATTATAGGAGTAATGAAGCCTACTTCCGAAAATCACTACAACAAGCAAAAATATTAGTATCTGCTCGTAAATAAAATTGAATACAAATAAATATAATATACTCGTATAGAAATCATGCCACATATTTTATGACTATTGGTTCATAATTAGTCATATTATCCATATAAGGCCCTCTTCCGAAAAAAAAATTAAGAAACTAAACTTTTTTAATTGTTTCTTATTGTAAAGATTTTCCCTAGAAGGAAATTGACTCAGAACTTGTTAAGAGACAGCTTCTTTGCGGGTTATAGAGGGTTCAAGTTATTATATTTTTATAAAAAAGACCCCTATCACTCTAACAAACCGTTGGCCAAATAAACGAACACCATTTGACATGAATCTACCAGGTAAAAATAAAAGAAGTAGAATTCTAAAGTATCATAAATACGGTCAGTACGATTGAAGGAAGTTTTGCATTAAGTCATATACTAGCGATTCGATGAATAATTCATTGGATCTAATGTCGTCCAATTTATAAGAACTTAACTCCAACGCTAAATAGATACTACACTGTTATAGTATTTAAGTCAAATTGAATTTATGGCGATCGGCCCTTAATAGGTCAAACATCAGATATCAGGTTCATATTTAAAAGTTTTTAAAATCATAATTTTCATTACTTTCAAATAGGAAAAACTACAATGTCTTACTTTAAGCGATAAGCATAGTTAATACCAAAGTTTTGGCCAAATAATCTAAGACTCGATTAATTAATTATGCTATTCGATATAGTAAGGTTCCTAATAATATTGTTATCATTCATACATAATAATTCCAATCAACTGTGCTTTCAAATAAATTTGGTGACTATTATCTTCTTTTATAAGTGTTTAATTCTAAGATTTTTACTGCTACTATAAAATGTATATCAATTCAACTGCTGCACAATGTCCAATTTTGAAGAAACTATTCAGTCTTTGAAATCAGAACAATAGTTCAAAACCTTAAGGCTAAAAATGACAACAATACATTAATTGAAATTATGAATTCTAAGCAACAATAACAACAAACAAACCTATCGCTTAAACATGGCCAAGATAATCTTCATAGTTAAACATTTTTGCGGAATCGTTACGCATGCGCATGGAAAAAATGAGACATACTTAGTTTTTTTTCATAGATATAAATGCTAAAATGCCCAGAGAAAAAACCCAATGAACCATAAAGGAAAAATAATGTTTTCCTTTTGTTAAAGTCACTTTACCTAGCGGTGGAAAGAAAATGAACAGGAGAAAAAGACGAAGAAAAGAAAAGACAAAGTGTTAAGACGGTAGACAAGATAGACAAACAAAATAGACAGATATGGAAAGTAACAGAGACACATACGTTAAAAGATCGTCTGACACATGCCAACAATTTATGAAAAACACTTTTGTATTGTAAACTGCGCAGCGTCATGTTTACTTCGAATAGTAGCAGCAGCTGAGGTAAAACAAACACAGTTTATGGACTATTGAACCATTTACACTTGCAGCTGAATTAGTTTTTGGAGTTAAAAATTATGAAATTTGATGTGCCGAATAGATCAAGGAATTGTTTAGGTTTATTAAAAAGAAAATAATTTCATGAAAGAAATTTTTTTAGGAATTTCCAAAATCGATTTTAAAAAAAATCGTGCCTGTGTTTAAACTAGATAAACACCAAAGTTCCTTAAATGGAAAATTAATAATATTTCAGTAATTGCAATTATATATTTCATGTCTTAACTTTTTCCCGGAAATATTTTGACAACATATAACAAGTACTTTTCGATGTCGCCGTATATCGATCCGTACAATTTTAGACCATATTTTATTTAATTTAACTTTCAACACACTAAAGTTGTTGTATGTTGTAAGCACTTCAAGTGTTATTTGGTGACTTTCAGGTTGCATACTATATATTTCAGTTATTGTAAACAACAACGAAAAACTTATTTTCTTTTAACATTGCAGCAGCAAACAAAGTTTAAATATGACAAAGAACAACATCTATTCAGTTCCATAAACCAACAGTTTAACATAACAATCTCACAAAAACATTGATCATGTTATAGTAAACATAGCACTGTTAATCACTTAACAGCCATAATACTTGAAAAGGTCACAAATCATCTCAAGGGCGGTTACTCTCTATTGCGATGCGAAAGCAAATTCGATGCGTAAGAATATCAATTTGTACGCTTATCGCATCGAATTTGCTTTCGCATCGCAATAGAGAGTAACCCCCCAGAATTTTCTTAAAAAATTAAAATTTTCAAATCCAAATCACTCAGATTCCAAAATTATTCAGATATCTCACTAATACAGTGTGAACCATTCAGCAAAAGTCAAAATGTCAACTTCTCCTTATGCCCAACTGGTACTTGGTGTCTCATAATACATAAACGAGCAGAATAACCTACTCTTTGAACTATTAAAACACTGCATAATCGATGGCCGTTTGACAGCTGCATTGCTAGGACAGATCAGTGTTACTAAAATCGAAACAAGTGAAAACTGTAGACTATCTTTTGGTGTGATAACAAGGATCTGGATTGAAAAATGGGACATCACAATTTTACAAAGAATTTATTAAGTATGAATTTACTGTCCTAGCCTACTGTGATACCAAATGGTGTAAAGCTGGATAATTGACAACGGCTGATGGTTCTCTTATTTTTCGAAAACCCAACAAATGTATTCTAGTGGCGTTGGATTTTTTTTATTGGAAAGTATTTTCTGAGAGAATTACGATAATATGCACCAACGAAAATTACTTATCTCTCATTTTTGGATATAGTTAGTAGTTAAGGTACGGTCATATTTGGCAAATATTTGCTGAAAAAGACGTAACCACTAAATAACATATATTTGAACTAGTTTATTTATTTAAAACTACATTTCTTATTTAGGCCAAAGCACAACAAATATTTAGTTTTAATTTATTTGATCAAACAAATTTGTGCTAAAAGAAGTGGTTGCGCTTTTTTGAGCAAATATTTGCCAAATGTGACCGTACCTTTAGTATATATATATCATCAAACATAATATACAGGGACGATATAGATTGACTTAAATGTCCAATTGAATTTTCATAATTCGGATATGAACAAGTTAGAGTGTCGTGCCGAATCTTAAATACGTGGAGAGTAAAGATAATGAGAAATACAAAAACTATACCTGTTATACGATTAGAATTTCTTTTTTTAGTGTTAGAGCAAATTTTACGAGCAACATAATTTATTTCAAATGCTTTGATATTTTATTTAATTTCGACCATTTATGATCACCTTGTATGGGGGATATGGCCAAATATGTAGCGAAACTTACAAAAATCTGTAGCATGGTTTTTGTGTATGTATATGTAAATGATTTATGTAAAGTTTTGAGTCCGTACGGATATTTAGAAACGATTAATGTCGTTTTTCGGATGTGTTGGCCAATTATGGACCAACCATCATTAAATTTTGTGCCAACAAATTATATGTCAATAAGGATTATTTGTGTCAAATTTTAACCTTTTAACATTATTTATACTAGATTTATTCACATTTAAGTGAATTTTGGAAGTGGACTTTATATGGGGTCTATGGTCAAAAATGGATTGAACTAAACACTTATTTTTGCCGAATTCGGTCGTATTAATAACGTGCATAAAATTGCATTTTATTATCTGCAATATACGAGTATTTAAAGAAAATAGCAAAAAAAAGAAAAATGGTGAAAAATATCTTATTTTGACGGAGTTTGTCACACATTTTAATCTATAACTTGCGTTTTACTAAACCGATTTTGTTGATTTTCAATACCAAATTACTTAGCAGAATTATAAACGATTTTTTTTGTAAACTTTGCTGATTTTGGTTGTGTCTTTTGGACGTGAAAGTGTTTTACACAGACAGACGGACTTAGAACTCCATAAGGATCAGGAATATATACACTTTGTTGGGATTCAGATGAATATATATCAGTGTTACACACGTAATGGCCAACTTATATATACCCTCATTAATATACCAAAAGCAGAATGTATTTATATAGGTAGACCTATGTTAGGCAATGGATAAAAAAAGTTTTTGCTGAGTAATTAATAAAATATAAAATTCACTCCCGAAACAGTGTATTTCCAAATTGACCCTGATATCCTAGAAAAAACATTTCTATCTCATTAACTAAAATAGAACTTGCTATTAGCAACAATCTAAATCAGTTACAACTTTAACACACACCGAAAACAAACAAAAAACATCTATAAATTTTAACATGATCAGATATGTAAACTTGTGTGTTTGATACACATATGTAGGTATAGTAGTTGGTTTGAATATATTTAAATGCTGATATCCAACATTGAACATAATTAGCAATTAATAAACACCACTTGGGGGTTATCACCAATAAAGGATCAGTAAAACACAAAATGTATGTAAATAAACAAGAAAACAACAAATTTGAATCGACTAACTACTTAGTAAATGCGTTCGTTAAACATGTTGAATGCAACACAACAAACAGTTACTAGCATCACCTTCAATATAAATATGCATCTGTTGCAACAGCAAAGCAGCATATAAGCCAAACGTTTTTACGGGAGTGAAGAAGAGGCTATTTACATTGAAATGCAGCAACAACAACTGCATACTAATAGATACATTTCATTTGCAACAAGACTTGTAAAGTTGCTGTGCCAACACTGCTGTTGTTGTACTTGTAGATGTTCAGCATTCACAATTTATAACCTGGTCAAAAGTAAAACAGCTCCAACATTGTAACTACATATTACCAATGCGCCTTGCATTTAAGCAGCTATCGATGAGATTTTAACAGTAGAAAATCAACAACGTCCGTGTCATATTTAAGTTGTTTGTATGTCTACAGTGTTGTTTGTGTTGGAATATTGTTTTGCAATTAAGAGAAAATTTGGTTAATATTTTTTTCAAGTTCAATTAAACTATTTCATAAGTATATTCTAGCTTTGAATAGAGCTGTAAGTCCAAAATGTTAACGATTTCGCAGAAGATAATCTAAGAAGATTATCTTGCTATATATTCAGATTTCGAATAGATAGAATATACCCATTTTTTATTTGTTCATTACCACTGTAGTCTCATTAGGCAAGAACTGAGTGAAATTTAAATTTAATGCCAACATGATAATGTCAATGAAAGTGTGTTGAAAGTAGTAATTGGTTACGAATTCGCCTAATAATAAAAAATCGACTCTTTTACGAATTTTATAAAAAATAGTTTTCGGTAATGTTTATAAATCTTTCCGGTAAGCGTTTTCGACTTCGTTAATGTCTAATAATTTCTCAGTATGGTATACATACATATAATAATAGAACTCTAATGGTTTAGGAATGGAACAAAAGGCAACAATAAAGTTATGCATATTTATTCTGTGTATTTTCATCTCTGTTAAAATTGCTTAACATTGCATGTGTCTGCTTCAGATTTTAGCTGTTGTTCTGCTACCTTGAGGATTCAATTCAATTGTCAGCTATATCACTGTTCGTTTTTTTCAGAATATTCTTTGACTAATATTATATAACTATTATTGAAATGAATCTGACCATAGACAGTGATTTGGTTTTAATTTTTAGTTACTAGTTGTTAATTTTATCTGTTATGTTAAGTGGTACACGGAAATGTTAATGAAATTATGAATGAAATCAGCATTACTTAGAAGTAGTCATAGAATGACATAGATATCAATTGTTTAATATATTGTATAAGTACTTATTTATTAGTCATTTGTATAAACGCTTAAATATAAATATACATATAAGAAAAATTGTAAAATAAATAATGTAATTTTATTAAGTTACAAATATTACAGCCATTAGTTGTTCTGATTTTGCAAAGAAGTATAATACCAGGCGACAGCTGATCCGCTACTGTATTCTAGCGTAGTAAGTACCAATTTACTCAAATCAATTTTTTATTGAAAAGATTGATACAATTTTATCCTTGAAATTTCTTCGGTGCTTACACAACACAATTTTTTTTTAAAGAGAAGTAACACTCAGGCAATTAATATGCCTATATATTAATTAATTAATTGTGTTACTTTCTTTGGAAAGGGGTAGGTTGTTTCTGTGTTGTGTTGTATTTGTTGTCGATTTGCACTCACCTTGTATAGTTGCACCATGAGAAAAGTTTTTCATAACTATGACAACATTGTAATTGCGTGTTATGTTTATTAATAGTACAATATTGCAGGGCCTCTGGTGGTGAGTAGGCGCATTGATTTATAGCCATTATTTTAATTATTTTACTTCGGTGGCGTTTAAATACTATACCACCGAAGGAGGACGCTGTGATAAATATTAGTTATGATAGGATAGAAAAACTAATAATTATCAGAAACTGATGTTGTTTTTGAGTGGCAGCGGCTGGGAATCGAACCCAGGTTACAAATACCAACTTATGCTTAATGATCAAACGCACCAATCAATTAAGCTACAGCACCCTCATCATCTTAACTTAAAGAATTGCTTCGTGTAAATTGGAACGAACTAACTTGACTAATATTTTTACTGATAACGTCATATATAGTTAGTCCTAACGAAAAAATTTAACTTGTTCTTGTTAGGGCAACTATGTCAGACTTTGTACTACTATGTCTGCCATAAAATATAATTTTCACACTAAAATACCGCAATTTAAAAAAATTACATTGAAAACTATTTTCGTTAATTATGAGAGACAATTTTATTTGACTTGAGTTTATTAATTTAATAATTCAAAGAATATCATTTTTTTGTTAATTGTTAAAATCCACAAAAAATAGAAGATTTATATATATATTTTTAAATTTTACTTTTAAAATTTCCCTAAATTCCCTTTGGTAATCAACACTTGTGTTTAGCAAACTTGGTTTAACAGGCATGTGTATTCTGTTGCCAAGTTCAAACATCAAATCAAATAAACAGTAAAACATATGTAGTGTTACCTTACACATATGTACATATTAACGACTATAAATTACATTTTGATACACTTCCCTGCAAAAGAAATAGAATATTAGGTTTATCAAATCATTGGCGACAATGGTAATGATTTTGATTGTTCTACTTGTATTTAGTTTTCGGAGAAATTTATTCAAATGTTAAAGAATAAGTAAATTAAATGAGTTTTAAAATGACACACTATTCTGAAAAACCAAAACTCTTCAGAGCTATAAAATTGTATCTGGAATAAATTGGTTCAACTAAAGTACTCATTAGTAATTTAGCAACTTTATCAACAAAGGAGCCTAGTGCATCTGGCATATACACCAAGCCCAGACTGTCAACTTTAGGAACTAGGAGGCAATGCACTTTACTTAGAATTACTCGTGCGTAATGTGAATATCATTTTATACTTGGTAAAATGTGTACATATGTAGTTGGAGTGGCGACAAGACGCTTTTTCAGTACCTTAGAGTACGGTCAGACTCGACTAATATTTGGCAAATAAAAATGTTCGTCAAACAAAATTATTTGCCGACATACAGTATATACTCGTAAATACCTAAAAATTTAAATTTTATCTGGAAAAATTGTTTTTAATATTATTGCACATTTTCCAAATTAACAACTAATACGTTTATCACAGTATTATTTAATTTTATTTTTATTATTGAACATTATTGAGTGAATGTTATTTTGCGCTTTTTATTTGATCAAACTGCTGCAAAAAATAAACTACGGTCACATCATTACAAAGAGTTTCTTGAAATAATTGTTAGATCAACTAATTCCAAACAAAAAAGATTTCCTTGACTTGTCGGCAGACTAAAAGTAAAATATGTAAATGTTTTTGTTATTACATTAAAGACAGAATTGCACAATTTTTATTTCTTTTTTTTATTTAAATTTTAATTTATTTTTTTAATTTAAAATTTTTCAATTCAAAATTTTAACAAGTAAATGGCATCACAATACAAAGTATGTATATTATTTAGCATAAATAACTGATCTGCAATATAGTGTTGCCATTTACATTGTATTATGAGCATATAATTGCTTAGATGACAACACTTTTATCAGTGCTGATAATACAACAAATTTTTATTGTAAAAAATGTAACCAACCCGGCTGGTTTTAGGAGACAAATATGAAAAAATTTCACATTCAAATTTGAGTTTTAATGGTTTAAACATTTCGAAAATATTACTTTGTTAATTTACTGTTTTACTATTTCTACTAGCTTTGAATATGATAATAGGGGCAATAGCCGTTTTTGAACTGAAAGTTATAATACTCGTAAAGCTAAAGTATAATTTTTTATGATATCGTTTTCAATGTAAATACGATTTTCTTAGCTATAGTAATTTCCTACTCTTGCAATATTGCATTTTTTAAATCATTTAAAGTTGTATATTGTTTTGCCTTTGAAACATTTTGGAAAAAAATCTCTTTGTTTTACGTGCCATAATTTGTCATAATTTTTTTAGATTTTTTTTTTTTATTTCGATGCCACTTAATTCAGTTGCACGTGGCATTGTTTACTGCAAACAGTGCCGAAACCATTTTTCCCGTATACATATATATACATATATGCAATACTTAACTCGCAATATACAATATATGGTGAATTTCACGTCAAGTGACCCAATTTTAAAAATCGATGTCTTCCGATTTGGATGAAATTGGCACCATGGTTACTATCCAAGTAGGCCAGAGACAAATTTTCAGCTCTATCAGTCCAGTAGTGCCGGAGTGAGAGGGGTAAAAGTTGGATATTTTGGTCAATTTTGGTCATACAGGGTTTTTTTAAATGAGTGTAAGTTTTTACCGATTGGTCCTAGCAAAAATTGTCCAAAAGACTGTAGATAGCTATTTCTTCAATAATTTCAAAAATAAGTTTTTTTTTTTATTTTTTTCAATTTGGGCCCTTTTTTTCTCAAAAGAAAGCTTATACAATTTATTTTAGGGCCTTTATAATCGCTTAATGGGATGTGAGTGGGATATCTATCAAAAAAATTATTTTTTAACTCAAGAATAGGATTTTTCAATATTTGGCACATGTATCATTTAATCGGAAGACATAGATTTTTAAAATTGGATCACTTGACGTGAAATTCAGCATATATTTAATTAAAACCTAAGAAAGATTATGCATATGTATGTCATAAATTTTCACCATTTGAAACTCGACCATCAAGAAATGCACATGCATATAAATATTTTCTATGTACGATATGTCTAAATGTTAGATAAAAGCATTATTTCGGGGAATTATTGCGATATGCACAGCATCAGCACCCATGCTTTAAAATATTGAAACCCATAAATAGGGTGATTAATAATGTATTATATTGTTTAATTTATTTTATTCGTGTTCAATATAAATCTAATGGATAACCAATTTACACTTTTTTTACCACTATCGATTTTCCAAGTTACAATTAAAAATGCAAACCAGTAAAAGTATTCTTGTGTTATAGTGTCACAAACCTCGTACAAGAGTTGAAGAGATCACAATTGTATCAGTACAAAAAAAAAACATTATGTTTATTTATTTACCTACATACATATGTACTCGTATATTTAATTATTCATTCATTTATTTATTAATTTGGCGAAAAAACAATTAGTAATAAAACATTATTAATTCCAGCATATTAACGAATACAAAACATGCATTTCATTTGTGTCCAACATGTGTGTCTCTGTTGAACTATTGATTAGACTACGGGCCGACCGACCGACAGACGGACATCACAGAAAACAGAGTCAACACGAAAACATTTTTTTTTATTGAATTGTTTATTGTCCATTGATTATTGTTGGTGGCTTAATGTGTGTTGCCAGCAGTACGAGTACCACCAACATGTGACAATGTTGTTGACAACTGTTAACAATGTTTGGAAGTTGTTTTCCACATGCCTACAAACATGTAATCGTTTATTATGAACGCGCTTTGATGTCGTTTTTTGTGTTTTTATTTAATTTAAAAACGTTGTTTGTTCTTTTTTTTATTTGTTTTACTTAATTTTCAATTTAATTTCAAATTCTGTCGATTTTTTTGGTTTGCTCGTAATAAAAAAACAAAATTCCTTAATTACGTTTGCCGTACCGTTCGATCGATCGATAGATCGACAGATGGACTAGTTTCTCATTAAGCTGGTTGAAGTTTACAAATTTCGACGCTTTTTTTAGCAGCTGTTCTGTTTGTTTTGTGTGTTGCAGCATTTCTTTACGATTTTATCGAACGACCGCACACACTTACTCTTATTGTGTTTCCATTTCTAGCTGGGGTATTTTGGTGTTTTCATTAAGTTCTAAGCTGCTGATTTTTAAAAAATTATTCATCTCATAAATATTTATTTCGTTATTGAACTGTTTTTATTTTAGTAGTTGTTGAAAATTAGTTTTTCGTATTTAATTAAAGAGTTTGTTAACAAGTGTTTCGAACAATATTGAATGACAAACTTTTATATTTAGCATGTCCGTCAATCCCTTGAAACATAGATAGTGTCTGAGATGGAGATACACAATAATTGTGAGGTGACTTTTAGTTAGTAAAAATAGAGCGCTACACGAATGAACAACGCATTCTCATTGTGAAATCGTTTTACCAAAATGGAGAAAGTTTTGCGGCTACAGTTCGCAAATTGCGATCAAGTTGGGGTCACAATAATGCTCCAAAAGAGTCAACTGTAAAGAGATTAATGGATAAGTTTGCCGAAACTGGGTCTGTTAGTGATGTAAAGACAACAACGCGCCTTCGATCGTGATGATGTCGTTCAAACTCCATCCACCTCAATTCGACACCGAGCTCAGCAAATTGGTGTGTCCAAATCCACTATGCAGCGAATTTTGACGAACGATTTGCATCTTCATGCATACAAAGTTCAATTGACTCAGAAACTGAATCCGACCATGTACAGCGAAGGAAGTTCGTTAATTGGGTATTGGAGAGACAACATGAAAATGCTGATTTTGACGATAAAATCATCTTCAGTGACGAGGCCCATTTCCATCTTGATGGCTTCGTCAATAGGCTGAATTGTCGCATTTGGGGTGAGGAAAATCCTCGAGTGATTCACGAGAAGCAAATGCATCCTCACCGTGTCACTGTGTGGTGTGGTTTTTGGGCTGGAGGAATCATTGGACCTTTTTTTTATGAAAATGAGACAGGTCAAGCGCAAACAGTCAATGGTGTTCGGTATCGTGAAACTATAACCAGTTTTTTCTTGCCTAGAATTGAAGAAATTAATGTGGAATTGGCCGCCTAGATCGTGCGATTTAACACCTTTAGATTTTTTTCTTTGGGGTTTTTGAAGTTGATGGTTTACGCGAATAAGTCGATGACGACTCAAGCTTTAAAAGAGCAAATTGGACGCTGCATTAATGAAATACCGCAGCATTTATGCAAAAAGGTCATTGAAAATTTCATTAAAAGATCGGGTGTGTGGCAGCAAAGCTGTGGCGGTCATCTGCACGATATCTTATTCCATACATAACCTCATTCTATCTACTTTACGATATAATAAAGTTTCACGATTTTTTTTAAATATCTGTGTTTGATTTAAAATTTAAAAATTGCGTTCTAGTTGGGACACCCTTTAAATATAACAGTAAACAAATTTGTTTATATTCCTTTGTACTAGATATGTATTAATTTGTTTTTGTTAATTTCATAAAAGATCAACTATTAATAGTAAAAGTAATAATAGTAAAAGCCTTTTTTTAACTCACAATATGCTATTCGGAACTGAAGTAGTAATTGGTAAAAAGGGCTAATATTAGTACATATTTGGCACTTTTTAGAATTATTTTTGTTTTTTATTTTAAGTACTTCTATTTGATTTTTTTCAATAAAATTTGTTACGGCTCCACTGGGACTTTAACCCTGGTTGTTCCTTTACAGTTCAGCAGACCAAATCATCGGGCTACACAAGAATTTTAATTTCCATGTTTAAAATGTTAATTTTATTTCCAAACAAAGATTTTTACCCTATTCACCTTTAGCAATAACCTTCATGTGAAGAATTTGATAGCATGTATTCATTTATCCTACATTCGTATTTTCAATACATTTAATGGGGTCCTTTAGATTTCTGATAATGAATTATTAAAAAACTGCAATTAAAAATTAGTAAAAATAAAGATTTCATCGCAGTTTCGGAAAAATTAAAAACCGCACCGAATTAAACAAGTAAGAAGGTATAGTCGGTCAAGCCCGACCAGTATATGTATAAAACAGTTTTTCAGAAATGTGCGCTATATGGGAGCTATGACCTATATGGACCGATCATCCAAAAATTTAGTGTCATGATTTCTGTGAATATAAATATTGTGTATGTTAAACTTTATCTCGATACAAATACTTTTAAAAGATTTATGGAGGTTAAAGTGAATTACGAAGAGGGTCTTATATGGGAGTTTCGACTAATTACGGGCCGACCATTATAAAATTAGGTGTCATCATTTCTGTATATTATTTGTGTCGAATTTTATTTGATTACCAACATTCGTAAGAAATTTATAATCGGTAAAGTGATTTTCGGAAGTGGGCCTTATATGGGAGCTACGACTAATTATGGACCGATCACAATAAAATTGTACCGTATTATTTGTATACATATGAAATATATTTACGTTAAATAATATTTCGATACCAACATTTTTGAGTGAGTTATGCTCTTTTAAGTGATTTTCGGAAGTGGGCCTTATATGGGAGCTGCGAAAAGTGGTCCAATTGAAAAATTCGCATCGACTCACATAAAATCATTTATTAATAAAAGCCATTTGTCATATTTTTTAAAAAGAGCCCAATGTGAAAATCTTCTGAAGCCACTATCACACATTAATGCACATAATTTGTTTTGTCCATAAAATAACACCTAAAATTAAACATTAAAGAAAAATAAACCTTAAAATTAAATCAAAGTTCATGTACTCGTAAAATAGTTAAAAAAGAAACTAAGAAGAAAAAAAAACAACAACTGACATTTTGTCATGACATGAAATAAACAAAAACTGATCATTTGTTATTAAAAACCCCTCTTTAATGTCAGGCCCGTGGTATTGCGAAATTTATTAAGACTACATAGAAATGACCGTCACATTCATGCATCCATTCGCGTAGAAAACATCACCAAAACCATCTGACTTCAAAAGCAGAGAGAGCGATTGTTTTTTTATTTTTAATTTTAACCAAAATGGAATATGGACATAATGAAAAAAAGACGAAGACGCAAAATAAAATAACATGAAACTTTACTGTAAATCGTTGTACAGTGGGAGGGAATGCAAAATTTAAATAAATTCAAGCAATGATATGCAGATTGTAGAATTCGAGCAAGAAGAGAATTGACAAAGAACTTAAGCTAGATTTACACGATTGAAATTTTCTTCAAAATTGCTCTTCAAAATGCTTCAAACTCGTGTCAACAGCAAAATTTCTTCAAAATTTATTTATATAATAGTTATTAATAGTTAGAAAGTTTGCTGTTGACACGAGTTTGAAGCATTTTGAAGAGCAGTTTTGAAGAAAATTTCAATCGTGTAAATCTAGCTTTAGAAAATGACTGGAGTATCTGTTTAGTTTTAGTTATAACAGCGGATCTTATATAAGACAATTTATTTGAGTCGCCTTATGAATTCGTTATAAATAACTAATTAAGGTTCTTATATTAATAAGAGGCTGAAATGAAGACAACAAACAGTCACAAATTTCAGAATCAATCACAACCTTGTCACCCAGATCCCCGTTTAACAATACGACTTAAATATAAAACTTAAACTCAACAATCTTCAATAGCTAATGAGACGTTTTATTGAAACGGAGTATGCGGTTAGAAATTTTTTTCCCCACTGTGCATTGTAGGTGCAGTACGACGACTCCACTTTAGACAAGCAATGTCACCAAGAAGACAACTGCAACAAAACAAAAAAAAAAAAAAAACCAAATACAAATGGTGAAAATATGCAAAGATACCAACGAACACTACCACCAGCACTACCTCAATATTAAAACTAGAATGAATGTTTTTGCAACGAGGGAAAGTAAACCAAACATCAGATATGGTTTTAACATTTATTATCAAAATCTTAAAAAAGCTTGTTAAAATCTCCTCAATTAAAGTTTTCCATTAGTGTACGTACGTATTTTACGTACTTACTACGTGCAGTATGTAAACTATGAATATCTTATTACTTAGGATACTTCCTCACTGTTGGCTAGAATGACAAGACTGCTCCACCACCAAAGATTGAAAAGGTCTAAACTGATATTTTTGTTTATTATGTGATGTTTCTGTAATAGTTGCACTCGTACGAACAAATACATACTTTTGTATTCCAATCTACTCACTTTTCGTTCAAAATCCGAATACATATTTCTATGAGCTTGTCTGTCTGTCTGTCTGCCAGCCTGCCTGCCAGGCTGTCTCTCTTAGACTATCTGTCTCTCTGTCTATAGTGTGTTCAAAAAATAAATAAATATCGCATGTAAATGTACAAATGCAATTCGGTTCTGTGATTTTTTTGTTGGAATTAGCCAGTTAGACAGTCGTTTTTGTTTTTCTGTATTAATTCTTGACGGCCATATGTTCTAGAGTTTGGCAAAAAGATTTGAGAGGATACTTTTAGTTGATATATTTAGAGCTAGACCTACAATAAATATACCCCAAACAATCTCGATTGTTATTGTAAGTTGATGTCATGTCAATGACACAAAATAAACTATTATTACATGCTAAAGGTTTAATCGTAATGGCCCAAAAATAGCAATATTAAATAAAGCCCTGAAAAAGAGGAAGCCATAATAATTTGTATATTGGCAAAAGTGTAAAAATTATATTCATACAATCAGACAAAACTAATCTAAAAATTCATTTTCTCTATATTAATTGAAATTATTGCAACTGAATTCAGAAGCATACATTACAAAGGACACGAGTTATGGAAAGTATTGTGCAAAAGTCTTCGTAATATCGAATTTCATTTAAATGTAACATTTTTGAATCGCCAAGATTTCATTATTTTTATTAAAAAAGTCAACTGGATTTGGTTGAAAATATTATTGCGTCAACTCTTGTTATATATTAAAAAATCATCAGTAATATTTGTAGAGAATAGAAGCATAGTGTAAGCATGTTAAATTTATTGTGCAAAAGTTTGTAAATACTGATTTAAATTACGACAAAGTAATAATTATTTGGTTTTGACCACAGTGGAAAGTTAACTAAGTTAATGTGTTGCTCGCAATTAGCGAGGGTCTTAGGGCCATTGTAATACCTATATAAATCAATTAAAACCTGGAAGACCTAGTACATCTTACAGACTTCATGAAAACCATTCGGTGTGTCTGACAAATTTGATTTTATTCGTTACAAACACTTCTTTAAGACAGCCAAGATCATAAAATATGCCTGTACCGAGATATCTTAGTATAAACTTCTGTAGATTTCTACCCACAGCCAAGAGAGTATTGGATCTTTTTATATATACTACAGAATTCAAGAGTCTATAATTGAGTTCCGTTGTAGGACGACTAGTATGTTGCGCATTGATTGATTAAGTACTATTTAATCCATCCGCTGCACCAAGATTAGACTTTATTTATATTTACCTTGCTTAAAATGAGAGGTGTGTTTAATTATCCAACGTATTCTTCTGCTGGAATGCACCATATATGTCAGAGTAGGTTTTGTGACCGTTGTGTACGTTCAGTGTAAAATATAAGATTTGAGACCATATCTCTCTGTTCTTAAAGATTTTCTTAAAAATGTTAAACGCACATAGTTCGACAAAGACAAAAGAAAATCTAAAATTTAGTAAGATATCCCCTGAGAGAGCCATATAGCGCACTTTTTAAATTGCGTACCAAGCATTTTGGATTTCCTTTCATAAATCGCCCAAATTTCTGGGTATGACTGCCGTTATATGTCACTCCACATCATTTCCTAGGTTCTCAATTGACTTGAGCTCCGGAGATTGGGCAAGCAACTCCTCACAGTGCGTGAGTTGTGTTTTGGATCTTTGTTAGAAATAATGCAATAAAAAAATAACAGGACATACTACATAATTTTTTTTTATTAGCCTTTATTTATTTATTGAATCTTCATAATAAGTATTCAAATCTTAATACTAAAAAGAAAATAATAAGCCCAGCCAGTGCTAGACAAAAATTTGTATGATACTAAAAAAAAATTTCACATCAACTGATCCAGTCATCTGTTTTAAGCTTGAGTTAGAGCAAGGGTATCCTTAAGGATGTCTCGTGGGTTTGGATGGTGTTCAAGTTTGCTGACGTACTTTGACGCATATTTTGTAAATTCAACTTTAACTAATGGCACGCCTAGATCTTTGTGTATTCGAGCATTTTTAACATACCATGGAGCTGCAGTAATTATACATAGAATTTTATTTTGACCTATGCTATGGAATACTACATAAATAAACAAAAATAAAACTTATTATTAATAATTATAATCATATAAAAGAAAAATGTGTTTGAAAGCAGCATATATGAAGTGTGCTAACCTAATGTCCACCTCATGCAGTAAAGGCAGGCACATCGTTCTCAAAGATAGCAGGAACTATTGGTAAATTATCAATTCAAGTACGGTCGAAATAACCAATCATTTGTTACATAAAAATATACTTCGGTAGGACTGAAATCATTTAAATAGGGCATGAATTGTAAAGTTTCCTAAATACTCCCTTGAATCCAATCAGAAGTCTTAAAAATAATATAACAAATTCTTATGGCAACTTATGCATGCACATATCGCACCCTAAATACAAAAGGGTAACAACTTAAAATTTTCCAAAACTGACTTTTTCCGCAAATTAATTCAGAGTACACATCTCTTTAACTTTCTTTCACATCACTATCTTCTTTAACTGGAAAAATACAGTTATGTCTATTTTTATGTTAAGAGTGTTGCTTGTGCACGATGAACAGTTGTTTGTGCCTCCTGAAAATTTTAGTATTTTGAGTTGTGAACCTTTTGTATTTAGGGTGCGATATGTATTTATGCATGTAGCAAGAAATTAAATTAAGTTTTCAGACTAAACCCCATAATTCTGTATAACGCACTTTTGTGACATGTCTATTCATGTTGCGGCATTGCCTTAATAATACAGTTAGTTTTGTTGTTTGTGGAAATTGCCAATATTTGTCATACTAAAGTTTTATTTTCACGAAACTAGGTAAACAAGTTCAAAATGCCACATAAAACATAGAAATTTATTTAAATAAAAATACCTATAAAAGCAAAAACCAGAAAAATTATAAAATATATGTACATAAGTACATAGGAACACATAGTGGGCAGTTGCTTGAAAACAAAAAAGAAACAAATAAAATAAAATACAAATCATGTAAAAATGACAAAAACACTTAAAGAAAAGTGCAAAGATCAGCCAGCAATGGTAAATTTATATGTATATTTTGTTTATGTCATAAATACATATAAAGAAACACTTTGAGATTGTAAAATATTTAAATTTAAATTCATTCATTAATAAGAAACACTCTATTTTATGTTCCTGTTGTTGTTCGCTGTTGCTACATTTAAAACGGAAGTGTGCCATTAATCTTTTTTCTACTCCCAACAAAATATGTCTTCTTGCGGGAGATTTTTTATTGTTGTTCAAATATCTAAGCCAATTCGAAACAACAACTGTCTTAAAAAGGAACGAAACAAGTTAAAAAAGCAACAGCAATACCAACAACAACAACAATATAAATTGACTGAAATTGAAAAGACACAAACAAACTAGACTTAAATCATACAAAATTTGTCAATGAATGAGAACGCAACTTAAGGCGCAACTTAAGAGCACATCAAAATAAAACAACAACAACACAGTCAATCCTCTTTGATAAATAAACAAAATATTGATCAAAATTCAAATAGATATGATCGGACAAAGCCGACTGTGTTGATTACTGCGATGCATACAAATAATTAATAAGATAAGATTCATGAAATTTGGAAGCATCTGAATGGATACATTTTGCTAACTGATCTCTACAATGGTAAATTCCATTTTCAATAAGTTCAAAAAGTTATTTTGTACTTATTTCTACTCAATTTGGACCATTGGTATAAACCTGTTTGACATACATACATAAGTATGTATAATAGGAAAGAAATATTAAACTTCATGGCGTTATCTTTAGGCCAGATGGATCGTGTAATATCTCCAATGTATGTGTAGGGTATACGTTACTTAAAACACCTATAAATAAATAAACGAATTATAAAGCCAGGAATGGAATAGAGTGTAAGCAAAACTCAATGAATTTATACATAAAAACTCTGTAAATAAAACATGGCTTAAATGGTAACAACAAACGCATAATTCTCAGTAAGTGTATGTTGTTGCTAGTTTCAAAACATCTCAAACTCATTCGAAGAAAAACATATTGACACAATCGTTCATACTTGCTTAAAAATAAACAAGAAGAAATTAATAACATAAATACCTAAATCCAATCAATCAAATCAAAACAATGAATCAAAAATATGTATCTAAAGGCAATAACAAAAGTAACCCAAAGAAACTACAATTTCATTCATTCATAGTCACCGTATACATACATATAAGTAATAAGTTATGTATTATGGTTGTGGTATATGTGTTTATTCCTAAAATTATTTACCCAGGCAACATTTATTATCGACATGTCTAGAAATAATCTAAAACTGTATTGGACAAATTATCAAAAATTTTATTCTCATTCTTGAAAGTAAAGGGAAACATTTCAAAACTTTTATTTATAGGCAAATGATTCTAGACATTCTCAGAAATAATTTGTTTAGTTGTTTTCTTATTTATCAAATATTTAGCGAAATATGCGAAAACATTTAAACATGTACCTATCATAATATGAATGCAATATTATGCAATGGTACCAGTTAAAACATTATTTCTAATGAAGACACAATTATTTTAGTATATCGTATATTTCGTATAATCGCAATTATTTCTACATTTTTTTGAAAGCTTTGTATTTTGTAGTAATATTTAGTATATTTTAAATACGAATTGCTTTTTTTTCAATTATTAAACTATTTCAAACCACACAGACAAACTACTGAACTGATGCAGAAGCATTCAACAAATGGTAAAATTAAAAATTAAAATTAAACATGTTTTGTTTGCATTTTAAACATAATAGGAGCACAAATATAGAAATTTATCATTTAATGGTTATTTGTAAGTTTAAATAGTTGCAAATAACATAATTAGCCAATTCACAATTCTAAAGTCCTAAGTCATAAAATACTATTTAAGGCCAAATAGCACTGTTGTGGACGGCCTGTCGTATATTATTTATTTTCATAAACTTCATTACTGAATACACACATTCAATTTATTAAAATAAAAAATGGCCAGCAAAACAGAAAAAGAAGAAATATGGAGAAATTGTGTGAAAAATATGCAATGGATACAATTATGGCAGAATCAAGTAAGAGTTGGAAGGCACTTTATAATTTATTTTGGTAAACGATTTATTTCCAGGTGATGAAGATAAAGACAATGATCTGCAAGAAAGTTTGAGGATGAATCTGCTCTTTCTGTTGACGAACCGAAGAGGTGTCAACTTAGGTCTGCCAAAATCAATCCGTTGGCAACAAAAGGTACTAGCAAACTTTGACGACAAAAGATTTTGCCAAATGCTTCGAGTAAGGCAGACGAGTTCAATTTTATACTTCACTTGATAAAAGATGACAACGTTTTTAAGCCAAATAACAACAACCAGCTTCCCATTGATTTGCAACTAAAAATCGTGCTTTTCAGATTAGGGTTATGGGGTGATGGATTATCAGTTCGCAAGGTAGCATCTCTTTTTGGAGTTGGAGATGGTGGTACTATTCAAAAAGTAACCTGTCGTGTTTTCCAAGCTATTTTGAATTTAAAACATAAGTTTTTGTGTTGGAAAAATTATTAATGGGTTTCTATTGCTTTTACTTACAACCAAACCTCGAAATCTTTATTATCCATCAGGAAATTAAGAAGAGCTTGTTCTTCACCTGTAGACCACTTTCTGTTGGGATTGCTACGGATTCGCTTTTTCTTAGACTTAAAAAGAAAAACACATTTTACGTATAAATATGTATGTACATATGTAGTAAGGAGAATTCTCAATCCCACCACAACTCACCACATTATCTGTTTCCATTTTCGAATAAATATATTTTTATTTTAATTTTTATGGTTAACAAATTATTTTTTTAAACATTTGTTTCGCATTTAATTTTGTCTCAAAATTCTTATTTGACAATAACAACTTAACAGTGATGCCAACTTTTTTTAAACAAAACAAAATTCAAATGTGAGTCTGTCATCACTGAATTAAATAGCATAGCAAAGAAACATGAGTTTCAATGTTGTATTGTCATATTATATTTTTAAACATGAAATATCAACAACAATTTTATGATAGTCATAAATTTTTAGAAAATATGACAAATAGGACAGAATAGCACACATTGTGAATTGGCTAAATATGTTTGAATAGTTATCATTCAATAGTTGTGATAAACATTTTTTAAAAATAATTGTGTTTCAATGAACCATATTCAATTTTATAATTGCGATAAACATACAAATGTTTATAGTCACAAAATTATTGTTCAAAGCAAATTAAAATAACAATAATTTGTGTATCACAACAATATATTGTTACCAAAACACAGCGTAGTTGTCGTAATCTGGTCCAACCATGTTTTTTCTCTGCGTGTAGTTATGAAACACCAATTAATTTCTTTATAAATTTCTAAGATTTTTTTGTTAGACAATATAATATTTGTTTTTTGTTGCTTTCACATACATGTTAACCAACTGTTTTACATTTCTATACCCTACACCACCATAGTGAGGAGTGTATATTGGATTTGTGCATATCAGAATCACTTTCTGAGTCGATTGAACGATGTCCGTCCGTCCGTCCGTCTGGCTGGCTGTCCATGTAAAGCTTGCGCGCAGAGTACAGGTCGCAATTTTGAAGATTTTTCGATAAAATTTGGTACGTGATATTTTTTCGGTCCAAGGATAGATGGGATTGAAACTGGTGTAAATCGGTCCATTATTTCACCTGGCCCCCATACAAAAGTCCTCCCAAAATTGGTGTTTACCGATCATAAATGTTTGAATTACGCAAGGAACCAATCACAAATGAGTGGTAACTGAAGCTAAATCACATCTACAAATTTTGTGCAGATCGGCTTATAAGTAGTCGTAGCTCCCATATAAGGCCCCCTTTCTGAAATCACTTTAAGGACCATAAATCTCTTCAAAATGTTGTTATCCGAATAAAATTTAACAAAAATGAGTTTCTTATGTACAAATAGGATGACACCTAATTTTATAATAGTCAGTTCATAAATAGTCAATAGTCTTCGTAATTCACATTAACCACCATAAATCTTTTAAACGTATTTATATCGAGATAAAGTTTAACAAACATAATATTTATATTCACGGAAGTCATGGCACTGAAAAACTGTTTTATTGATATACTGGGTGTAGGGTATTATATGGTCGGGCTTAACCGACTATACTTTCCTACTTGTTTTAAATTACAACATTTAGAAAAGTTTTATATGAATTTACTCTAGCATAAGTCAAGTATTTGAATATTCTCAAAGTAATTTGAGTCTGGATAATCTGCAACCTTGCAGGCTGGTATTATGAATTCTGATCAAATTCTGCTAAAAATGGGTATTTGCTGTAGATAGTGTTGCCGGATTTGTTAATTATTTATATATAAAATATACTTTATATGATACATGTGCCAAATATTGAAAAATCGTATTCTTGAGTTAAAAAATATTTTTTTTTTGATAGATATCCCACTCGCATCCCATTAAGCGATTATAAAGTAAATTGTATAAAAATTAAAAAAAAAATCGATTTCGATTTCCATCACATGACTGGTAATCAATAATAAGCTTTGGTAAAATTTCTGAAAAAAAATCTAGGTACTACATATGTACAGCACATACGAGTATGTATGTATGTACATACTTTGTGTATTTGAGTGTTTACATATAACTTTACTATGTACATATTTATGTACAGATATTTTCATTACATCGTTTTTATTTTGATAATAAATAAGAAACCAATTTTGAATTATAAAAGAACGTACAAAAGAAAAATTTAATTTTGTTATCCCAAGCCCTTCCTTAAATCGATAATAATCGTATCAATATTGTTTGAAAGACGACAATTTTCGTTCTTCCTTAAAAACTTCAAGAGTTCTTGCTATTGTATTAATAACATGTTCATAAGGTCTATTAAGAACCCATCTGAAGAAGGACAGATAACTAGACAATAGGGAGGTGTAAAAAGTCGATGGTTTCTGTAGATTAAAAAACTAAATCTATTTTAAATTAACTGATTTCAAAGAACCTTTTTCTTCTATTTTTATTTATTTGTAGTTTTCTTTTATCACGTAAATGCATGTGAAGTGTGTATCTCATTGTTTTTGTTTTTCTAAGAGTTTTATTTGAGTTGATGGACATACAAATTACTATTACATATTTCCAGTTTTATTACAAGTGGACAGTCACGATAGTTTTTAAGATTTAGAAACAAATTTCAATTTAATTGAAAAAAAAACTATAACTTCTGTTGATAAAAAACCAAAATGTACATACAATATACATACATACATATGTATAAATTATTGGAATGCAATGTGTGTAAGGAATTATAAATTATTTAGTTATATTAAAATGTAAATATGTTTATTTATATGGCTATATGTATGTATGCATGCAAATCGCGTTTTGAATTTACATATCTGAACTTATCCTAAGGTAGTGTGCCAATTTTTTTGTTGTTATTACTTTTCAATGACTGTCCATAATTACGAAAAGTTTGGAATACCAGAGTTTTGAAAGTATTGATTGCCTTTAATAATATTGTTAAAATAGTAACAAGTTTCCTGTTACATTACCAAATACACAGAATTGCATAACTATAAATACATAAAACATTTCTCAATTTTGTAAGTTTAAGAAAAAGTAAAACAGTTTAACCTACATGTACGACTATGCATGTGAAACGAAGGAAAAAACAACAAAAAAAATTATTAGTGTTTATTCTACCGCTTAAAAATTGATAAATAAATTAATGAGAGTTTCATAACTATAGATACACTGAAATTAAAATATCAATATTCACAAAAAATTTATACTTCAATAATGTGTCAGGCCTGCTTTTTGTAATCAGCTCAAAAATTCGATCCTGTTAATAATATAATCTAATATGTTTATTTAAATAAATTGGTTCGGGATTCTACGAATAATCGGTCGTTGGTCAGTATGTTCATGATTCAGTTGATACAATTTCGACTCTAGTATATTTTGGAACATTAAACTTTTAGACAATCATATTTTCTCTTTTGTGCACCTATGGCAATTCATTTTAACATTTTAATGGATTGTGCTGGTATGTATTGATTCAAATCATTGGAACAACCAAACGGTTGTAGTAATTTGTATATATTTGAAACCCAAATCTTGTGAAGAACCTTTAAAGCCTAAAAGCTTTTAAAATCATGTGAAGTGTCAGGGTTTTTATATGACAATCAAGTTAAGTTATTATTATTTCATGAATCGACTATTGACTTCTCTGCGTTCCGCTGGAAGTATTTTTAATGAAATTGACGTTTTAAAACGTTTAGTTATCATACCCACCACCAAAAAGATGGGGTGGTCTATATATTCTAGATTCTTATAAGATTCTTAGACATAATTTGTTCCATCGAAATGTTTGGTTTTGAAAATCAAAATCGGTATAGTGGAATCCGAGTTATAGACTAAAGTTTTATGCAACCTCCAACCAAATTATATCATGAAATTTTTGCACACTTTTTTTTTATTATAGAAGAACAAGTCCTGTTGAAAATGGTAGGAATCAGTTCATGACTTCTGATAGCCCCCATAAAAAATGTCTTCCCGGAATATGGCTTTTTGGTGCATAAGTGTGTTTATAAAAGCAGTATCCATACAAAATTCTGTAAAAGAAAGTTCCATGCAACGAGAAATCTCAAAACCTCTTACAAAAATTACTAACAAGTTGAAATACAATACAAATTATTCATATACTCGATCGGTTCATATTTGACCGCAGCGCCCATATAAAATCCACTTCCGAAATCACTTAAATGCGCATAAATAAACGATCAAGTTGAAATTCATTCACTTATTCTATATATATATATATATATATATATATATAAGTCGTCGTAAATAATTACATTTAAACGGTTCATAATAGGTCATAGCTCTTTTATGAGGACTACTCCTGAAAACTCATTAATCTACATAAACATCCATAACGAACTGAAATTTTACACAGATCAGTTATAAGTATGTAAAAATTATGCTATTGGCTTTTGTAAAAAATGGTTCATAATTGCCCATAGCATCCATATAACTTCCACTTCCGAGAATAAGCACAGAGTATACAGAGGAGACAATATTGACGTTTTAAAAATACAAAATCAGTATTCTAGAGCTTTTTGGTATCTAATTTATAGTGTTTTAAAATAAATCAATACACGCTGCAAAAATATAAACAAATGGCAGTTCTGAAAGAAAGAGAAAACTATAAAATGTGATTATCTTCCGTCTCGTAATACTTTGTGGAATAACTGGAATAAAATTCATAAAATTCTTGTAAAGTTGTTATTGAGCTGAAATTTAAACAAAATAAACTACAAACAAATATAAATTTCGGTGCAATATTTCATGACTATCGCCCATAAAAGTTAAAAACATGCATGAAAGAGAACCGCAAAATAACCAGTATAATTATTGGTACCGATACAAAATGTAACAAAAATTACTCTCAAGCATTTATAGATCATATTACTGGTATTTAGTGGTCAGTATTTAAGGTTTGACTCTTACTTGTTCACTTTGTGTTTTATTTAATGAGTGACTGTAGACTGTAGACTCGACACTAACCTCTGGTGTTGCACATTCTAGCCATAAAACTGTAACGGTATATTTGATAAAAATACGAGTAATAAATGTTTAAAATCGCAATAAAAACAATTTTAATTATTAATTTATTTTCGTAAACAAAAGATAATTTTGTTTTCTTGTTCAACACTATAACTGGATGAAATATTAATTTGTAACTTATTCAATAATTAAATATCACATGAATTGAATATTTTACGGGACTGTTTATTAAACACTTTGAGCTCCACACTCCAGGTAAGTGATTGAACTTGTATGAATATTAACTCGTTATATTTGTATGTAACCTGTATGTTTGTATGTAAGATTTTATATTTGTATCTGCAAAATGTCTCTTTTGTGGTACTTTTAAATTTCTTTGCCTTTATATACCCTACACCACCATACTGAAAAAGGTATATTAAATTTGAGCTGATGCTTGTAACGCCCAAAAATATTAGTCCAACGCACAGTGGCCAATTTGGCTTCGCTAGCGGCATTTTATTCATAGCTTCCAAAGTAAAGAAGATATCTTCAAATTTTTTTTTTTCTCAATTCAGAAAAAAATTAAACAATTTTTGGAAAAAAGATTAAATTTTTTTATTCTTATTTTTAATTTTTTTTTTTAATTTTAAATTTTTTATTTTTAATTTTTTTTAATTTTTTATTTTGTTTTTAATTCAATAAACATTTTCCACCATATATTCATATATAAAATAAAAAAAAAATTGTCAACTAAAAGAGAAACGATATTATAAAAGAAATATTAATCAGATTCTTCAGTATCAGATTCAGAGAAATCATCTTCAAAATGATGCATTATAAGCAAGCTTTTAACTTCCTTATCGAAACTAATATTTATGGAATAGGAAATTGATGAGCCGTTGGACAATGAAGATATTTAGGGATCAAAAGAAACAAAAAGAGCGTTAATTATATCTTCCATTGTATTTTTCCTGTAATTTTTTCTGGTATTATTTTCACGGATGTTCCGATAATCTTTATTTCTGGCTTCAAGCGCTTCCTCGGACATCATACCAATTGGAAGCGAAAAATGATTGATTATGTCTGCTCCATGAATTAAAATTCTGTGAACAGGCGAGGGCATGTAACTAAAACCAAGGGTATAAACTAACGAAAATTTCGGCAGTTTCCATTGCGTAAAGTCTGAATCCTCCGTGTTTATATCGTATCCACATGCAAGTGCTCGTAAGACGACGCTGAATCGATATATTAAATTTTCGTTCACTCCAGTTATACGAGCGGCTAAATCTGGTTGTTGAAAGAACCTTCTTGCCGTATTTCCGTTGTTGGTATTTCCAGTAACAGCTATTGGTATGTCGACCAACAAATACATTTCTTCTCGTAGCTTCTGCTGTATATTTGTTTTATTTTGTCCAACAATATCCTTGTCAGCACTACGAGTTTGACACTTTTTTATTGGTATTCTATAGGATATATGCAAAATACATTCAAAAAACCTTATCTAGGCGTGGAGACTGGATAGCCCATATTGAAAGAGGTTCACTTTAATTGGAAAGCTCTTCACCAAATTTAAGTCATTCATATTTTTCGGTGTTGCGTTGCAGATTCCGCATATTTGCGAAGAAGATTCTAAAATGACGCTGAAAGTTTTGCCATCAAGCATGGTCATGTGAAATTGGTGATCAATAATAAATGAGTTTACATATGTTGGTACAATATTTAATATTTGGCTTTTAATATTTTCAATTTCCCTGCGACTCAGGTCCGCCGTTTCCTTCTCGCAAAATTTTGATTGGTCGACAGCTGTCGGTCCGTTCTGCACTTGCAGTGGTACAATACAAATTGAAAATAAATATTGGTCTCTCATGTTTCCTTCGCAGTCGTTAAATTGTTGCCTATATGTGGAATGGCCACTGCTGCCATCACAACCCTATTTGTAGACAGCAGTTAAATGGGTGTTATTATAACTACTTATTATTATGGGATTTCAAAACTTTCAGGGTGTGCTTTCATGATCCTATTTATTGTATGGTCTACAAGACTTTGTAGTGGCACTTCAGCATAATAATCAGTGACTGTAATGTCACTAGGATAGCACTTTTTTTTTTTTTTTTTTTTTTTTTAAAAAAAAGAGAAGTAAAACTCAGGCAATTAATATGCCTATATATAATTGCGTTACTTTCTTTGGAAAGGGGATAGTTGAAGAAGTAAAGGTGGTTTTTTTGGCGAAGCGTAATTTTTCGTAGCATGGATATATATCGGCGTTTTGGTTTCTTGCTGATTTCTTGTTCAAGTTCCAAGTGTATCTGGTATGTCCAAGATCTACAAATAGCGCAAGCGCTTTATCGTCCGAAAATTTTGATGGAAGGGGCTTTGGTTTGTTTATATTTTTTATTACCTTTCCGCTAAAATCCTCATCGCCTTTTACCATTTCTACAACTTTGGAAGCACTGCGCTTTCCAGCTTTATATAAACTGCAGCTTGCAGCTACCAACAATCCTTCACATGACACTTCCTCTGTAAGCCCTGACATCTTATTGACTTGCGTTTTTCTGCAGCACTCGGAAAGCTCTTTTTCCGGTCGTCCAATATTTTCATTTGCTTTTTTCCCCAATAATACCAATGGTGTATCTAGCCATTCTTGGTTAATTTTTTCGAAAAACACCTTACTTCTGCCACAGGCCTTCCACTTTTGGATAAGCTTACTAGCAAAATTTCGCAGTTTCCTTCCAATTTCGCACTGCTCCTTCTGAGTATAGGTAATTTTGCTCAAAACGGTACCAAAAACATAATTTTCCACGGCGAGAAACTTCTTGGTGGGGATCGCTTCTTCATGCCATATTAAAAAAGGGTGCGTTTTGTCACTGACATTTTGCCTAAAAAGTACAATAAATTGAAGGCTCGCAGGTACTCGCAGTAAATTTTGGACATTTTGGACACACAATGGTTTACACATATAGGAAAATTTACAATTACACTGAATCCAGGTGAATTTTGTAAGTTCTACTCCACGAAAGACAGGTGTACGTTACAATGGGCGAGTTGCTAATACACTTAAGCACGATTACGTTTAATAAATAACAGAAGTATACACAGATCACAACCACAGTTTTTTTATATAATACATACCTTGGCGTTAGTATATAACAAAACTTTTAATGAAAATAATAAAATTTGCAAGTTTAACACGAATAGCAAAACGATGATCAAAAAGGCGGAAATATTTTGCACAACACTTGCAGAAACATATGCTGACTTTGACAACTCACAGCTGTTCATCAGCTGTAAGCTGAGCTTTTAAAAATCGATACAAATCTAGTGAATGTATTTGTTATCGATTGTTGAAAAAAAATTAACGGTTTTTCAAATTTGAAAATTTGAATTAAATGCCGCTAGCAAAGCCAAATTGGCCACTGTGCAACGCCCACCTTAAAGTATACCGATCGATTTAGAATCATTTTCTGAGTCGATTTAACGTTGTCCATATAAACCTTGTGCGCAAAGTCGCAATTTTGAAGATATTTCGATAAAATTTCGTACATGTCAGTTTCTTGGCCCAAGGACGCTTGGTATTAAAACTGCTTGAATTAGGTCCATTATTTCACCTCACCTGAAATCATCGTCATAAATGTTTGATTTATGCCCGTATTGCAACAAATATCTCCAGAAATAAGTATATGAAGCATAATCGCATCAAGAAATTTTGTACATATCGGTCCATAAAGGCCGCTGCCGAATATCACTTGAAAGAGCATAACTCTCTTAAAAATCTTGGTATCCAAATCATATTCAACATAATAAGCCTGCTTCATATATACAAAAATCATTTGGTCCAGTTTTGTAATGATCGGTATATAATTAGTCATAGCTCCCATATAAGGTCCACCTCCCAAGCATAAATCTCTTAATAATGTTAGTATCAAAATAAAATTAAACACAAAAAATAATTGTATGCACAGAAGTCATGCCACTACATTTTTGGATAATCGGTCCATAATAAATGGGTCATAGCTTCTATATACAGCCCATTTCTGAAAATCTGTTTTTACACATATACAGGGTGTAAGGTTTTATATAGTCGTGCTTGACCAACTATACTTTCTTACTTGTTTCTTAATGTTTTGTAACAACAAAATAAAAACAACAACAGCAGCAGTAACAACAACAAAATATTGACAATAGCACGCGCCTTTTTTAGCCACCAGCTGAGATGACTATGTCAGATTTTTTTCTTCTGTAGATAGAGAATTCTTTTTTTTTCTTCATTATTGTAGTTAAATATCTTGTGGTTAAAAGTTTTAGTGTTCGTGGTTTTTCTGTGCTATTGTTAGCAAACATACATACATGTACATGTACCTAAACATATTTATTTTAGAGGTACTTTTTCTCTGCCTCTTAACTTCTTCTCTGGTTAACGAATTTTAAGATATCCAAATTTCATGACAAAACCAAAAGCACACTGGACAGATTAAATAAATGTTTAAACAAAACATATTTAAATTTTATCTTACTGCACCTTTTCAAGGAAATTTTTCGAATATATTGTAGTTTAAAGGATTCTATCATCATATTTCATTGCTTTTCTATAAGTTGGTCTCCTGTATCTTTAACTGAAGAAGCTTCATGTGTTCAATTTGAAAATACACCATCTTTAACGTCAGAGCTTAAACCCAAGTCAAAACATTGACAATGCAGCGATAATATTTTTTGTTATTTTTTGTGTTTTTATAAACGACCGGAAATAGAATAGGGTTTGGTCCATGTAATGAGACACACACACAATCGTGCGAGTACAATTTCATAACAACAACATCAAATCTTTCGAATGGTGTAAGTTTTGTACTCTACAGGTTGTCTACAATGATTTACGAAGTACTTAAATAATTTTGTGATGATATTATTAGCATAATTGTGTGGATTAATAATATGAATAGGCTATCTGTTTTATTAGGAATGTTGGAAATAGAACAGCTCTGGCTTGAGTAAATCTGAAGCCGATTTGTTATACACTCTACCACCATAGTAGTAGGTGAGCTGATTTTTGCAACACCCAAATACATAAATCTTGTATTTTTAATATATTTGGATAAACAAAATTTACATTTGATTATTTTGGCCCAAGGACGATGCCTATTGAAGAAGGTTGAAATCCGTCCATTATTAAAAAGAAAGCTAATTTTATTTGTTTTGGCCAGAACTATTCCAAGAAAGTATCCTGGAACCTTTCTTATACCTGTTATACGAGTATATGTACAGCTGATATGCCAACAAACAATCGTACTCACACATCTACATTTGCCAATGATACTGCTAGTCTAAGCATTCATTAAAACCCTCAACAAACATCTAGCTACCTACAAAATCATATATTTAAATTAGAAAAAATAGTAAAGGGAATTGAGGATAAAAGTTACTGAGGAGAAATGCACACACATAACCTTTACATTGCGTAGAGAATCATGCTCTCCTATTTATATCAATAATGAAGCAATAACACAACAATCCGATATTAAGTAACATAGATGCAAAATTCACTCAAACGAAATTGAAATTAATCCAAATTAATCTAAATTAATTGGCTCATTGGCAGATACTCTAAGATAAGTTTAGATTGTAAACTCCTACTTTATAACTCAATCATAAAACCTATATAGTGCTATGGAATACAGCTATGGGGAACGGCCTCTGCTTCCAATGTAGACAAAAATCAAAGATGCTACGACTGATCACAGTTTCCCCCTGGTATATAAAAAATTCGAATATTTATGAAAACCTAAAAGTTCGTTTGGTAAAAACTGAAATCTAAAAATATCCAGAGAAATATTTAGAAAGACTTAAAGTAGTTATACTCAAACTTATTAGATCGCAACATATTAAATAATCAGTCCATAGTATGTTATCGCCTATACTTTCATATTTGCTTTTAAGTTGAAAGCGTTAAAATGATTAATTAATCTATAAAAGGTAAGAAGAAAAATAATCAGGCATGTAATGGAAATCGAAAACGAATGAGTTTTAGAAGTCAATTTTTTCGTAATATTTCTGTATTGAAAAACTTTTACACATAAAATATAAAGATATTGGGCTACTAAAGAGATCTTAAAACAAACATTTTAAAAATTAGATTATAAATGCATTCAAATGTATTTCCAAAACTGATTCGTTTTCGATTTCCATCACATGCCTGAATAGATAAATAAATACAGACAAATAAATTTATTATTACCTGATCAATATCGATCATTTCGCAAGTATTTCTGAAGAATAATTATTCCATAAACGTGTGTCGACGCTTTTATAAAATAGATTTCCTGTGGTTCTTGCAATCATAGTAAATTCGATGTACAATTCCGGTCCAGGTTTGGATATAAATCTCTCTATGAAGCAATTCAATTCGTTTACGTATTTAGCTTGTGCGTTTCGAAGATTATCGATGCTGCCAGTGCGATATCACAAATTCGATCTACGTTCTGGTTTGGAAGGCTTAACTCTATATTAACCATATAAACAGCAATACCTGTGAAGGTCCCATATATGAGTATCAAATTCATTCGGGGGCCTGAAAGACATTCTTATCCCGATTTTGTTTTATTCTTAGAGCCTTCGTCAATCTGTTTAGATTTCGCGACTACGAGGAAAGTTTCTCAACAAGTCCCGTGCTATCAATTTGATGTTGGGAAAATTAACTAACTAAATTATCTTAATCACGGCATGTCTGACTACAAAAAAAAAAAATGAAGTACATACTTTTAATGTTATTTTAAACGATTTTTTATAGTGGATCTATTACTCGTAGTTAAACTCTAATTATCATAATTTCTTGTTCAATAAATCCAGTTAAAATTTAACATAAAAGTGGAGTCAAATTTAACAGAAGTAAATTTGGTCAATGGCACAAACAACGAATATTCTAAAACAGAATATGATGTACATATCGTCACCTAAAATGCCCAAAGACGTAACCCTCATTATCATAATTTTACAGGAGAAGCAAAAAACGATATAAAATGAAAAATGTTTAATTGAAAATTGCGATATTGTCGTCTATCTTAAGACAAGATGTGAAGAAATCGCGATTTTCAATTAAACTGTTTTCATTTTATATCGTCGTTTGCTTCTCCTGTAAAATTATGATATTGAGGGTTACGTCTTTGGGCATTTTAGGTGACGATATGTAGATTAAAATGAGTTTTAAATGTTTTTGTAAAAAATCGTTCGATTATTATTGTAATAAAGAAAAATCAAATACTCAGAATTACTTCCTGAGTCGACTTATAAATAGATGTCAGTCTGGCTGACTGGTTGTGTATATAAACCTTGTCTGAAAAATGTTAGTATTGAAATAAAGTTCAACACAACTGTGTCTAAAATATACCGAAATCATGTCAAATCATTATATGAAGATCGGTCCATAATTAATCATAGCTCCTATATAATTGTCACTTCAGAAATGTTGTTATCCAAATTAAATTTAAAACAATTTATTTTCTTATATACACAATCCATGTTTACTACTTTTGTGAATATCGATTCATAATTAGTCGTAAGCCCCATATTAATTGTTTAAGAAAATCGTTTTTGCTCATATATGTAGGTATTCGGTGTAGGGTATTCGGTACTTTCTTAATTGATTTTGGTTGATTTTTGGTAAAGTTTTGCTCAAATGTTACATATTAATTTCATTAAGTTTATAATTATTCTCCGTTTCATTGATTCAAAACTTCAGTTTTTAACGTAATATGCGTTTCCCCTGATATCTTTGGTAGCGTCTGTTCGTTCATCTCTGTGTCTGATTGTCTAGCAAGTATCTGTCTCATTTTTGTCTCTTCCCATATGATGCTGTTACATGAAGGCTTAACCTTTTTAGTAAACCGTAAACTTTGGCAATAATAGAAACAACATCAAGAATCATCTTCATAATCATCATACGGAATGGAAGATGAAAACAAAAACAACAAGAGACTAACATTACATGACTTTTTGTGTGTTCATATCTTTAGCTGATTCATAAACTACAACAAAACACTAAACAACAAACATTAACAAACAACAATAACAAAACAACGAAAAAAACATAATCAAAAATACATGCACATAAAACAGCAACAACAACAACAACTGCAATAACAACAATATGTATGTAGTAACAAAACTAAGGTGCATCCTAAAATGCATTTCATTTAACCATCTCCTCCTTCTTCACATCTTTCAACAGCAACCAAACTCAGGCCAACAGACAATCTGACATACAAGACGACTGTCGCACTTCCTTTACTCTTCCTCAAATGTACGACAACAACAACAACAACAAAAACAACTCAGCAAAACTGTTACAAACTACAACAAACAATGTTTTGCTGTTTAGTTTTTATTTTACTTATTTATTCATTATGTTTGTTTTTGTTCTAAAAACCACAAAATCTTTTCCTTTTGTGCGTTGAATTTTTAAATTTTCCAAAGAAGAAACAACGACAACAATTATTGTTGCTGTTGCTGGTTTTTATATTTGTTTTCTTAATGTTCTTCTATTCAAGTGTTTTCTTCTTTTGTGGCGGTTTAGAATTGCCAGCCGTTTTTGTTGACCACATTTAAACCAAAAAACAGAACAGCGTTCTCGTTATAATTAAGTCAGTTTTTGGTCATAAAAATTAAAAAAAAAATCGTTAAAAGGAGCAAAGCTTAAACTAATTTTTGTAAAATGTTATTCAAATTAGACCTTTCACTTCCTCCAAAGTTAAAGATTGTATGGTTAATATAAGAGAAAAATTACAACTTCGCAATGGTACATACATACATATGTATGTATATTTAACACGGTTAACTCGGAACGTCCTGTTAAATTATCTGTCTTGGATTCTAATATTCGATACTCGTATGCCTCAGATTTATCATATCACTGAGCTCTATAAATTTTATCGTTTTCAACAATCACTAAATAATTAAGCTTGAGCTTAAGGTCTTTATTATAATGTTTATATTTTTATTCTCGATATTTCGCTACTTCGTTGCGTAGTATCTTCAGGAAATTTTTTTTCTTAGTTCTTGTTTATATTAAAGACCTTAATCTTGACCTATTATTAAGTTATTGATAGAAAGAGGTCAAATAAACTATTTCAAAACATTTTTTCAACAATATGAAGTGGTTCTGCTTTTACTAGTTTCAATAAATATTAATTGAAATTAAATGCTTACTTCCGTATTCATAAAAAATAAAGTATGTTTGTTGTGTGCTTTTAGACAAAATTTTCATACAAAAAATTCTTAAAGTACATTTGAAGTCTACTTTAATTATTTGTGAATAAGGGCATTAGTCTTTGAATGCATGTGAAGACCCATTAATAAATTTCAACCTTATTTTGAACGTAGCCATTAATGATCATATATAATTCGGGTTAATGAAACCCAAAACAGATTTCTTTCGCATTTAATGCTGGCGAACACATTCATTCGATATAAAGTAACAGGCCGACATTTTATATAAATAGATTTTATTGGTTTTTAATTTCTATAAATTTTTATACCCTCCACCACCAAGAGTGGTGAATAAGGGTATATTACGTTTGTCATTCCGTGTGAAACTTTTTTAATATTCATCTGAGACCCAACAAAGTTTATATTTTCTTGATCCTTATGAAATTCCAAGTCGATTTAGCCATGTCCGTTGGACTGTCCGCCTGTCCGTCTCTACAAAACACTCTCACGTGCAAACTATACAACTTAACTAAACGAAATTTCCAGGAAAATATTTCTTATTTTGCAGGTAACTTTGCTGTTGAAAATCAGCAAAATCGGTTTAGACCAACCAGAGTTATGGACCAATATGTGAGAAAACCTCCATAAAAATTTGAAATTTTTTGTCCATTTTATTGCAATATTTTGCAATATATTGCAGATAATACCATGAAATTTTGTGCGGAAAATAGTAAGAATCGGTCCATGATTTCTCCTAGCCTCCATATAAAATTGGAATATCAATACAGAATTCAGCTAAAATAAGTTTTATGCAAAAAAAAATCGCAAAACGAAATTTTTTTTAGTTCGGTCCATGTTTGGCCATAGACCCCATATAATGTCCACTTCCAAAATTCAGTTAAATACGTATAAAACATATATAAATAATGTTAAACGGTTAAAATTTTACACAAATAATCTTTATAGGCAAATAAATTGTTGTACTAAATTTTATGGTGGTCGGCCCAGAATTGGTAATAGCTCTCATACAAAGACCACATCTGAAAAAGACATTTTTTCCTATATATATTGTATAAATATCAGTACCGATTCAAAACTTTGCACAGATCATTTAAATATATAAAAAAATCATCCCACAACATTTTGTGAATTTCGGTCTATTTTTTACTGCATGCCCCATATAAAGCGCTCTTCCGAAAATCACTTTAATACTCATAAATCTCTTATAAATAACGGTACCCATTCAAAATTTTACACGGATCATTTACATACATGCCTAAATCTAATTGCTAGATTTTGAGAATATCTGTCCATATTTGACTATATCCCCCACATAAGGTACACTACCGAAATCCACGTTAATACTAATATATATCTTAAATATACCGTTATTATGATGAAATTCGACATGAGATGCCCTCATATGCAAAAAAATCACTGTTCCAAAATTTAAGAAGATCGGCCCATAATTTGTCATAGCTGCCATAAAGGAACCATTTCCAGAAAACAAATAAACCCACAAAAATGTCTAATAAATATCGATATCGAACCAACTTTTATACAGATCAGAAAGTTTAATCCAGAAATTATACTGATATCGGTATGCGGCAATTATGCTACTGGATTTTGTAGCTGTCAGTCAATAATAGCTTAAGTCACCTTCCGTGCATAACAACTAACTATACAACTCTTGTAAATAACGTTATTGAGATGAAATTTAACCAAAATAAGCCCAAAATACATAGAAATCACATAAGTGGATACTGGATTTAGAAGCTATCAGTCCATAATTGGTCCACTTCTTCTATGCCACCCATAAATCTTTTGTAAATAAAGTTATTGAGATTAAATTCAAACGAAAAAGCCTCATCTTATATCTTATCCTTTTTTTATAATCGGTAATTACATCAATTATAAATGGATAAGGATAACCATTTATACAAAATAAACTTCTAGGCGTCAAATGTGTTTCCGAAATTAGCACCACATCTATTTGGTGATTAGTTTTTATAAATTTTTCGAGTTGGGGTTTCTGTTGACGATTGCAGGTTGCGTTCCAAAAACATGTCTTTAAATGAAAATTTTTAGTTTGTCAAGTTTTGTTTTTCAAAACCAAGCTCCTTTTTCCAGAAATTCATTTGCGATACATCGCTACTTCGTTTTGTACATATCGGTCCATATCTTCCATATAAGGTTCACTTCCAAAAAATACTTTAACGACCATACATCTCTTAAAAATCTTGGTATCCTAATAAAATTCATCACAAATAAGTTTCATATATACAGAAATCATTTCACCCAAATTAATAACGGTCGGTCCATAATTAGTCATAGCTACCAAATAAGACTCACTTCTGGAAATCAGTTTAGCAAGAATAAATCGTTCAAAAGTGATTATATCGAGATAAAATTGAACATAAACAATATTGATATGCTCAGAATCGGTCCATTATAGGTCATAACTTCCATATAGTGATGGTTTCTGAAAAACTGTTTTTGCACATATACTGGTTGTAGGGTATTTTATGGTCGGGCTTGACTTTCTTCCTTGTTTTTCATTCTAATTTCTTTAAAACACTTTTTAATATGCTTATCCAATTAATTGTTTACGCAGTTAATTTCATAAAATACTTTAAACATTTTCCCATATTAAACAGGCATTTGAAAACTATTAGCCATAAAATTTGTAGTTTTTTTTTTAATTCTTTAACTATTTAAATATATTTGGTTGAACCAACCAAAAATTCATTAATGTTTAATCAAAACAAAAATATCGATTATAAACGCTTGAATTGTCAAAGATAAATATTTAAAATTTTACATTTACGTTAACAAATTTAAGTTTGTAAACGACCGTTATCCAAGCAAGGTGGCAGTTGTCAAACTTTCTTAAATATTGTAGATTTCGGAATGTGCACTTATCCGATAAGATAAGGGATTGCATTGTCAACAATTAAGTATGTAAAATAAATAGCTCCTTATCAGATGAAAAAAATGAAAACATTTGAATTCGAAAGATTAAAACATTTAATAAAATCAAAGAAACTGCTCAGATACCCTTTCAAAGCACTTCAAAATCAACATTCAAACGAGCATTTAAACTGTCAATTTACCCCGCAATGGAAGAAGATCCAGCAGCAAAGCAGACACACGCAGACACTCACAAATAGAAATAATCTACCATTTAAAAAGACAGTAGTCAAATTGACAGATTATTGTCTGGCGATTGTTGTCTTTAAGGGGGAGCGTAACAAAATCTTTTACAAAATCTCCAAATATTTTGTGAACACTTGTAAAATAAAAATTTAAATCAGATCATCTTAGTAGATAACTAGATTTTATTTAATATTCAAATTAGTAACTTGTTGTGTATAAAGAAAAATTGATAACAGCCGCTAGTTGCTCACAGAGAAATTTCTAAAAAACAAAAATTGTTTAGTTTTTAAAATATGAATTTGACATTTAACATAATTTTGTTATTAAAGAAATTAGAAAACAATTTCATTAATTGCATTTCGATAAAATCATGACGTTTACTTTGGTGAGATTTTCATTAATGGTGCCTTCTTAAACTCGTCCGATACATTTACAAACATTTTTTCAAATCAGATAAAACTGCTGCGACAACACAAGTGTCTTCCTCAGCATCTTTAGATAATTTGAACATTGTCGGTCTTTCATCTAAGATATGAATTCATAATAAATATTTATCATAAAACTTGGAAATTAATTAAATATAAAACAGAACTGACCAAAATTATTTATATAGACAAACAGTAGTAAAATGTTTGTAATGAAAACTTTAAGAAAACTGATCATGTTCAGCATGGCAGAATATTACATTCACCCTACTTAACATGTACCACAATGAATGCCAATTTTCTCTTAAGGATGAATGTGAGGGAAGTGTGTATGTAAAAAGTTGATGACTAAAAATTCCATCTTTCTGGAATAGTTATAGAATTTGAAGTGTTTGGGTATTGCAGCTGTTATTATTGGTTTCTTAAGAATATATGTATGTACTCGTACATGTATTTAATTGGGAAACTTCTTAGCCTAGAACAGAAAGCGCGGTATAAATAGAAAGAGTTAACTGTTTTGTTTTCATAGCACAGATGGATGGATGGATCTGGCAACTTCTTCATATAGAAACAGGTGTTGAAAAAAGACGCATCAGCGATTTTTTTACAATGGAAAAATTAGAAATTCGTGATGCCATTAAATATTTAAGCAAAAAAGTTTATGGGGGCATGAAACTCATTTTGAAATGGTGAATGTGTTAGGTGAATGTGCTCCTTCATATGCAACAGTAAAAAAGCATTGAGGATGAACCACGTAGTAGACGTCCAAAATCAGCAACAACAAAACAGAAATTCTAGCCAAAGTGCATGATATGGTATTAACTGATCGACGAACGAAAGTGCGTGAAATAGCCAATATCGTGGGCATCTCAAATGATCGCTTTCTGAAAGATGGTACCGCATTTGTTAGCAGTCGACCAAAAACACATAAGAATGATAATTTCTCAAGCTCGTTTGGATCGTTTTAAGAAAATTAAAATTGACTTTAAGCGTTGTTTCATAACTGTTGGTGAGACATGGATCCACCAATATACTCCAGAGACAAAAGAACAATCCAAACAATGGCAACGGTTTTTTGGGACTTGAACGGTATTTTATTGATTGACTCTCTGCAAAAGGGTAAAGCAATAAATTCAGAGTATTATTGCAACATTTTGAATCAATCAAATGTAAAAACTCGAGAAAAACAAGAAAATAAACAAGAAAATAATTTTTCATAAAGACAACGCACCAGCGCACAAGAGTGTCTCAACACTGGCTAAAATCGACGAATTAAAGTTCGAGTTGCTTGACCACCCAACTTATTCTCCTGATTAAGCTCCCAGTGACTTTGACCTGTTCCCAAATCTAAAAATCCTAGTTGGCAAGCGTCTTACCTCAAATGAAGATGCAATTACAGTTGTAAACCACTCTTTTAAAGGCCTTGAGGAAAACTATTTTAATCAAGGGTTAGAAATGCTAGATAAGCGTTGGACTAAGTGTAGTGAAGTTTTAGGAATTTTTATTGAAAAATAGAAATGTTTTTGAAAAACTAACTATTCTCTTTCTGTGTTAGGCTAAGAAGTTCGGTTCGGAAACTTCGTATAAGGAAAACATTACAAAGATGGTCTGCATTCAATTTAACCAAATATGAGGGCAATTTCAAAGAAAAGCACAAATAAATCTTTTATTTCTAAACGGATAGTGCAATTTAAATAATGTGTGTTTAGAGCAGAAATATGATTAAGTATAATTTTGGAATTTGAACTATGTGCATCTAAACTCATAATTAGATTAGACATACAGGTGTTTGATACACATTGAAAATTCGAAAATTAGTTGTGAAAAGTGATAAAACAATAAATGTACTTTGCACTTTTCGATTTTTATTTATTTATTTTTTTTATTTATTTATTTATTTATTGTCTATGGATGTAATTCCTTACAGACATTTACAAAAATTTAAAAATTAACAAACTTAAAACATATAAATCAGAACACTATGAATTTAAATGCATTATTAAATAAAGTTTTATAAGACTGGAATCTAATGAATAATCTATAAATCTATATAACTGATTAAGGATGTGCAACACATCCTTCTTGTGGGTCAGCATCAGCATAGTTTGATCTCAAAAATCTTATTGACAATAGATAATAATTTCTGGTAGGACGTTGTGGAACATTGAAAAGAATTTCATTTATTAGAGAATTGAAGCATGTAACACCATTAATAACATTTAAAATAAATGATACATTCAGCATAACTCTACGACTTTTTAGTGTTGACAGCTTAATAAGAGCCAGATAACTATAAAATAAAATCATACTGACTTAACTGACCAAATGATAAGCCAAAAAGACAATTATACAGCCCAATCATGAATCAAATTCCGCGGGAATTTTTTCCCTTTTCCCATTTTTCCTATTCAAATTCAATGTTAAAAAAATAAAAAGGAAAAAAACTACCGCGGATTTTTTATTCATGATTGGGCTGATAATCTTTTGAAATTTTTGGAATATTTAAACGTTTAAGGGTTAAACATATTAATTATTTTAAAACTTTTCCCTTACTTGTTCCCCTACGATATTGATATTTATTTGAATTAAAGTGTCAAAATAAGTTTTAAAAATAAATAAAACTGTTAATTTTCTTTAGTTATTTGGAACAAGAGTCCGTAAGTATAGATATAACCATTTCCATTGTTTGGGTCATATTTGTGTTACACAAACTTTTCCCAGAATGAAGTAAAAAAATTCAGCTTGAAAGGTGTTCAAGGGGTGGCCGAAAACAGAATATTGGTACTTTATTTTTCTAATGGTACTTTTTTAATTGAATTGCCTACAGGTTTTTCGTCTTTCCAATTGAAATTGAAGAAGGACTTAATAAAAGGTACTTTTTGTTTTTCATTTTTGAAAATAATTAATTAAGAAAAGTTAATCTAGAATGAAGTGAGAAAACGAATTATCAATACTTTTCCAACCATCTAACAATTGTTGAGATTTATGAGCTGAAAAATATGGATGATTTTTTAGAATATAATAATGAAATGAAATTAATTGTATTTGATTCTGAATGAAAGAGAATTGTAAGTCTTCAGACTTCTAATGCTACATTTTAAATTATCTACATTAAAGAATCTAGAAATATTAAATTCAACACATACGATGTATGAATGTATGTATTATCCTTAATTAATGAGGATTAAAAATGAATACATCTGGCTGAAGAAAGAACCCATAAATATATTAATTATTAATTTTATGTTTTATTTTAATTGGCTAATAAAGTGTTTGTTTAATGCTAGATTACTGTAAAATCTAAATAAAACGACAAATTAAGAACTTCTTTAAAGAAAATAACTTTTAGTTTTGGAAATAACTATCCATTGTAGAGTATCTTTAACCATAAACGTACTTCAGTTTGAAAGCTTGCCAATACCAACTTACTATGTCTTTAATAGAGCAACCAACCAACCAGCACAGTTGGTGGCCATCCCCAATTGTGTTTGTGGTGATTATCATTAGAAATAGAAATTGTCACCGTTTCTATCGGTATGAGATGATCTGTTTAACTGATTTGTATTGGCCAGATTGGAATCTAAACAAATTTTTCATTACATTCTCTCGCTATCGGCAAATATTTGTTGCGTTTCTATAGTTTTCTTCGTCTTCCACTTGTATTTACATCAAGTGTAAATTTCAATAATCATAATTTTATTTAAACTAAAATAAATACAAAGAAAAAAAAACAATTTAAAAAATATGAAAACCACCTGCAGAGCTGGTCCGTTTTCAGTGTATTTCGTGCATATTGGCGCCACAAATGGTTTTTTGTGTTGCTGTGATTTGGCTAACAAACATTTAGACTAAATACAACAAAAAAAAAAAAACAAAAACAAAGTAGCTAAACTTTACGATTATGTATCTATCTGCATCTATGACTGTCCGTATATTCATCCATCCGTCCGTTGTCTATCCGCCGCCAAGTCTATCTATTGGCTTTCGTTACAAGTTAGTACCAAATGTTCATTTGGAATGTTTGGAGGCACTAATTAAAGATTGTTTCGTTTATTTCGTAAATATTAATTTTTTTAATAAAAATATTCATAATTCATTTTAATTTTTTCCAATTGACTCTATTACAAGTAAAAGACCAACATGCTGTTGGGAAATGTTTAAAGTTTTAACAAATTGTTGTTAGATATTCTTGTCATATAGGAAAACATTTTTAAAAATTTTAATTATTTAACCCAGTTGTAATTGGTTGTTAACTAATTTATGAAAATTGGTTAATATTTCGTTTATCTAGTTGGGTTTACTTGCAGAGATATTGGAATATATGTTGATGTCTGCAAAGAACATTAAAGACAATTACAAACAAGAGTATAATTAATATACATACATATTTCTATCGACGCACAGTGGGAGAATTTGAGAGAATTTTTTCTAAACGCTAAGTCTGATTTCAGTAAATTTACGCATGCCTAGAAACGAAGTGTTGTCGGGTTTAAGTTTTGAACTTGGACCTCATAAACTAGCCAAGGGCGCATCCAGAGCACATCGGTTATGTCAAAAATTAAAAACGACAAAAACGGAAATTATATGGGAACTATGATCAATTATGGAATGATCAACACAAAATTGGGCCAAATAATTTGTGTATATCGTTGGTCTCATGTAGAAAGGCCCTAACTCGCTATTTTTCGAAATTAGTTTTTTTTTCGATTCCAATGCATTTAACGCAAATACACCTCCTCACAAAAATTTATTGCAATAGTGTAAAAAATAACGCTTTTATAAGCAGTTGTACAAAAAAAGTTACATGTTGAATATTACAGTTTCTATTATGTTTTTACCTTCTCCTGTAAAGTTTCAAATATGCGAGTTAGGGCCTTTCTACATGAGACCATCGATTTATGGAATAGGCTTATGATAAATATTATTTTTAAGAGAGTGTTGCTCTTTAAAGTGATTTTTGGCAGCGGGCCTTTATATGGGAGCTGGGGTCAATTATGGACCGATCTACATAAAATTTCTTGGTGATATTAGGCTTCATGTACAACTTATTTCTGGAGAAATTTAAATCAAACATTATTGACCGATAAACGCCTATTTCGGGAGGACATGGTGACTAGGTGAAATAATGGACTGATTGCAACCAGTTTTAATCTCAAGCGTCCTTGGGCAACAAAATATCATGTACCAAATTTTATTGAAATATCTTCAAAATTGCGACTTGTTCTCTATGCATAAGGGTTACCTGGACAGTCAGCCAGACGGACGAACGGTTGGATACATCCACAAATCACTTTAAAGATCATAATTCTCTTAAAAATTTCAGTATCCAAATAATATGCAACTCAAATATGTTTCATATATCATGTATACACAAATAATATGGTAGAATTTTATGGTGAGCGGTTCATAATTAGTCGTAGCTTCCAAAAATGCTTTTAACGACCATAAATCTCTTAAAAATTTTGGTAACCAAATAAAGTTCAGCGCAAATAAGTTTCATATATGGTGAATTTCACGTCTAGTGACCCAATTTTAAAAATCGATGTCTCTCGATTTCGACTAATGATACATGTGCCAAATATTGAAAAATCCTATTCTTGAGTTAAAAAATAATTTTTTTGATAGATATCCCACTCGCATCCCATTAAGCGATTATAAAGGCCTTAAAGTAAATTCTATAAGCTTTCTTTTGAGAAAAAAAATGGCCCAAATTGAAAAAAATTAAAAAAATATAATTAAAAAAAAAAATTAAAAAAATTTTTTTTTAAAAATTAAAAAAAAATATTTTTGAAATGATTGAAGAATTAGCTATCTAAAATCCATTAGACAATTTTTGCGAGGACCAATAGGTGAAAAGTTACACTCATTTTAAAAAAACCCTGTATGACCAAATTGATCAAAATTTCCAACTTTGACCCCTCTAACTCCGGCACTTCTGGACTGATAGAGCTGAAAATTTGTGTTTGGCCTACTATCCAATAGTAATAACCTTGGTGCAAATTTCATCCAAATCGATTTTTCACATTGGTTCACTTGACGTGAAATTCACCATATACAAACATGTATTTATATCCACGTCTTAATATTTTTCGAAAATTCATATATTTTGAATGACTCTGGGGCCAAATTACCGCATTCGATATCGAGTAAAATTGATCGTAATTTTCTTATTTGAGATTATGGCAATCGATATCGAGCAAGAAATTTAGTGCATTTTATCATAATTTCGATATCGAAATCATTTTTCGATACGATAGCTCATTCGATTATGAATGTGGTAATTTGGCCCCTGGTTTGATTGGTAATAAATCTATTTATTTATTTTTTTCATTTTATATATATCTTTTAAAATTAATTTTCCGAAAAGTTTCTTAAATAATATAAAAATATAGGCAGCTCTGTTTTATGCAAAAAAAATGGCCAAAATTAAAATTTTTAAAATTTTTTACTTTTGACTTTGTGATGATTTGGAAACAACACTTTTTTACTATGTTGTGCGTTGTTAATTAACAAATTTTAAAAAAATAAATAAAAGAAAGGCTAGGGTGGCTAAAAAAGTTAAAACTTAAAAAAATATACAACAAAAGTATAAGTACCGCAGGAATAATTCGAGTGAATGAGGTTTTTTAAAAATATTGTACAATACAATATCGAAATCGTAATGGGGCTGCTATTAAATGGGCATGGATTATTTACGATAAAGTTTAACAAATTCAAAAACTGCGTTTTTAGAGATGATGACAGCTTCATATGTATGCAAAAATCTGAAGAGTATTCTTCTTCAACTATGACTTCCGATATTTATATAAAAGAATTCCTGCAGAAACTTTTGCTGCCTTTAATTAGTCTCCTCCGATTTAGCTTCCTGCCTTCATTATAAAATCTGCAATTGATTGATTTCAAAGAAATCAACACTCCTAATTACCCTCAGCTTCGTCTATTGCCAAAGGAACGTTGAAAAACTAAAACGAAAATTAGGTCTTTTGATTTGTTGGCTAAGAATTAAAGTTGTAGTCAACTAATTTTGAAGGACAGATCTCTTCATGTAATGTATTAAAACTAGAACCAACTTTTAATTGTATTGTAATTTATGGTTTTATGTAATGGACTTGATGTAAAGTACTTGTAAATTATTAATCGGAATCGCTTTCACACCTTTCTCCAGTACGTATTTAAGTAAATTGCATATTAGACAGACATTTGAATGTATTGGACATTTTATATTGAACGATTATTGCTTATTATTTCTCCATATCTTTTACAGGTTTTCAGTACAACTATTAAAACATGACTTTTAAATGTTTATTTCTATAATAAATAATAAAAATAATTATTCCATTTCCTTAACAATTAAACATGAACATACATATGTATCTATGTTTGCATATTTTGTCCTGCTGCAATAATTAATTACTCTGCACTAAGTCACATTTCGAATAGTTTTTGCTGCAATAACAACTTTGCCGCTGCATGAATATTCAATTTTCCACAAGACTGTGAAAGACTTATTGCTGTGGCTAAAAATTTTTTATTTTTCCAAACAGTTTCACTGCCACATGGAGAATAAATTAACGGGAGAGAAAAGAAAGACAAACTCATAATAAATTTGTCATTATTCAGAGATAGTCGACATTTAAAATCACACATTCAAGACAAATTCAATTAGAATTCGTATTTTCACGTACAAATCCATGAATGGAGGTGCGTACGATTGAAGTGGTACGAAATGTATTTGAAATGCTTGTGTTTTTTCCTTTTCATTTAATCAATTCATAATCAATTTCCATTTATCGGTTGCGATCGGAACACCTAAACATGTCAAAAGAGAAACACTTAAGCTGACAGTTTTCTTGACATCACAAATGCCAATGAATGCGAAAAAATTAAATACACTTGAAGAAAAATGTTTGAATAGTAGCAATATGAAGCAAATTTTTTTTTCTTTGTAAGAGCTACAATTAGTAGAAGCAGTGTATTAAAACTAAGAATTTGTAATTTTTTTGTATTTTAAAAGATTTTTTTAATTACAATACCAAAGACCATTACATTACATTTCTCGTTTCTCAACACTCAGCTGAAGAGTGTGAACATTTGTTTTCAAACTAGAAGACTTGAAATGCTTTTGAATATAAAAATTAAAAATATACATTAATTTCAAAAATATTAAAAAATTTTTAGTAAGATTTAAATTACATTATGAATAACTTTTAATTGTTTCAGTGTACTTTTGATAGATTGCATCCTTTCCCGCCACATCCTCTCGTGCATTAAATAATCATAAGAACGAATGAATATAAAATTTTAAATATCGCATGTTGTAGTACGAGTATCTGTATGCCACAATACAATACTCCTATAATAGCAAGTATGTTGTGGTTTTAAAAGAAAAATATACTTCTTTAGAAGTTTGTTGTATCTTCTAATAGTTCAAGAAAACACAATAACAACATGACTAGAAAGATTTTCATTATTTACGAGTATTTTAGGAATTGTTATAGTTACAGTAGTAAAAGGAAAAAAGTAATAAAAGCATATAGAAATAAAGAAAAGCAAACTATGTATTACAACAAACCAATTTCGAAAACTGAAATGTACGTGCAACATATTGTTGATAACTCTCTGTGTTGCAAGCAAACAACTAGAGCAACATGAAAAGCCTGATGAAGCATATTAATGTTAAAAGCAGACAACCAACCACCAGCCAGTCAGCCATTCTATGCATCTCAGTAAAACAATCATCCAGGCCAGTAGTGGCTTTAAACGAAAGCGCCAATGGTTATGCAGATTCCAATAATTTCGTTTTCGCCTGTCATAATAGTGGATGCAGCAAGAGGTAAAACAGCAGCTATAAGCCACCAACAGAGGAATTGTTATGGTTGGACCAACAGCTTCAGCACAAAGATCAACTGGCAAAAACAATATACATACTAGTTACTTTTTATACACATAGTTATAGTTTTTATTATTATTTGTCAAGAAAATCTATTTGTAATGTGGCTATTCATTTATTAAATATTTCATATCACTGCCCTCTTAAAAACGACAACTCGGAACTTTTTTAGTTAAATGTCCTCTAAGCTAGAATATAGTGAAAATGCAACATTTTGTTTTCTTAATTTTCTTAATCTTACATAAAGCAGACAAGGAACTAATAATTATTGTGTGAAAATTACAAAATGGGATTCCAATGGTTTCTGAAATGTTCCATGAAATGTGAATCGATCACTTTAGGTATTTTAATATATTTATAGTCTAACAATTGTGACTCAAATATACAATCAAAATTAAAAGGAAATACGCAAAATATTGCACTAACAAAAATGTTACATTGCATGTTTCTGGTACCCCTGCTTATCACTGTATGTTGGCTTATTACGATAAAGAAAAAATTAAATTTACTAACTCAAAAACTCCAATAATTGCTAAGAAATATGCAAGTTTATATACAAATATGTACATCGCTGGGTGGGTAACATACAATATTCATGCAGTAACCAAGATTTTTTATGCAGCATTCTTCTATTATATTATATTACGAAACATATACCAGATCGCAGTGGTATTTGAAAAGGCTGTCGAACGTTAAACTTAAAATATTCCTATTGAATTTCTGGTTTCATGGATTTTAATGTTTACTGCCATCCATAGTTCCTTCATCTTCCAGTCCTAAGATAATTTCGTGGATCACTAGGATCAATAAGATAATTGTTAAACAAACCGCAAAACTCACCATAATTTTACAGAGCAAATAATTCAGAGATGTGGAATATAACAATAGCTATGTTAGGATCCTATGTCGCAAACATTGTCTTATCTATCTGCTCAGGCTGTTTGTATTCCCTAAGAGCACAACAAAGACTGTCCCTTCATATGTTTATTGTTGATTCAACCCTTGAAAAACATGAGTGGATATAAAATTTAATGCTATGGTGATTCTTTTGTAGAGTCAATTCTGTTGACGAGGTACTACAAGACTTTAATCAGGTCACAGTGCACAGTGGTTCAGTAGTAGGACATAGTGGTCAAATGACGATGTTCGATTTTTTCACCGTTAGTTCGCTCTCATACTCGGTACTACTAAAACATGCAAAAAGATTTGCAATCAGTTGTTTTTTACATTTACTTTTGTGCATCGGAAGTGAACAAATCAAAACAACTTTCCTTATATTTTTCAGCAGTTTAACATGTGTTTAAGTAAACCCGTTATTGATACTGCTAGATATCAGTTTGCGTTATCTCCTCTGCATGCATGGATAAGATTTTTTGAATATTTTATTCATTTATCTTACCGATTAGATTTTAAAAAGTGACAGGCTCGTTTAACAGATGAAAAGGAGCTTCCTGCACAGAGAAAACTATATGTTCAGCAGCACTTTAGGACATGATTAGGTTTAATTGATTCACTTGGACTATTTTAAATAAAACACATAAAATAGAACTGGATATCGAAATCTTTATTATTGCCCGAAAGAAATTTTTAAAAGTATTTTCATTCAAATGTTGTGTGCGACTACGCTGTAGGTGTCCATTCGGATGGTCTAATTTACGAACTATAGGTGTGATATCGCACCACAGAAAGTAGCTGATCACCAAAATTATTTTCCTAATACAGGCAAATAATTTGAGACGTTGTTGAGGTTTAAGCCTTTCCGTGAAGAATTCTCAAACAATACAGAATAAATATAGAATGACAGTGAAAACAAGCTTGACTGCTCTATTCGGCTGTGCCAAATCTTTAATACCCTCCACCTAAACGTAATAAGAAATACAAAAACTACACTGGTTATAGGACTAGTATATCCTAATTCTGTGTTTTCTATTCAGTCTTAGTCCAAATTTTATTACTATTTTATATATTGTTTGAAAGACAATATTACCAGTTGGTCGTATGTAATTCACTAATGCGATTTTATTTTGAATGTTTTAAAATTTTATCTAACTTTGATCATTTTTAATTAATGTAATTACCGATTACAGAGTTTGTCTGATTTTCATAATAATCTTGAGTGTAATTTAAGAATTTGTAAAATTAAAAGCAAATGTTTCCATATTCACAACAAGTTAAGAAACAGAGTATAAAAAAAGGATAAGATATAAGATGAGGCTTTTTCGTTTGAATTTGATCTCAATAACTTTATTTGCAAACGATTTATGGGTGGCATAGTAGAAGTGGACCAGTTATGGACTGATAGCTTCTTCATCCAGTATCCACTAATGTGATTTCTATGTATTTTAGGATTATATTGGTTGAATTTCATCTCAATAACGTTATTTACAAGAGTTGTATGGTTAGTTGTTATGCACGGAAGGTGACTTAATTCCGGAGCTATTATTGACTGACAGCAACAAACTCTAGTAGATTAATTGCCGTATAACTGATACTAATATGATTTCTGGATTAAACTTTCTGATCTATATAAAAGTTGGTTCGATATCGATATTTATTAGACATTTTTGTGGTTTTATTTGTTTTTCGGAAATGGTTTTTATATGGCAGCTATGGCAAATTATGTGCCGATCTGGAACAGCGATTTTTCTGCATATGAGGGTATCTCATGTCGAATTTCAACATAATTACTGTGGATTTCGGTAGTGGACCTTATGTGGGGGATATTGTCAAATATGGACCGATATTCTCAAAATCCAGCAGTTAGATTTAGGCATGTATGTAAATGATCCGTGTAAAATTTTGAATGGGTACCGTTATTTATAAGAGATTTATGAGTATTAAAGTGATTTGCGGAAGAGGGCTTTATATGGGGCATACGGTTAAAAATAGACCGAAATTCATAAAATTTTGTGTGATGATTTTTGTATATATGTAAATGAGCTGTGAAAAGTTTTGTGTGGGTGCCGATATTTATACGATATATATAAAGATAAATGTCTTTTTCAGATGTGGTCCTTATATGGGAGCTTTGACCAGTTCTGGGCCGACTACCATAAAATTTAGTACAACAATTTATTTGCCTATAAAGAGTATTTATGTAAAATTTTAGCCTTGTAGCATTATTTATATCAGTTTTACACGTATTTAAGTGAATTTTGGAGGTGGACTTTATATGGGGTATATGGTTAAAAATGGACCGAACTAAAAAAAATTTCGTTTTGCGATTTGTTTTTGTATAAAACTTATTGAATTTTGTCTAGATATTTCAATTTTATAGGCATTTATTTATCATTAAGCCATATTTCGGGAATATATATGTTTGTATGGGGGCTATGAGAAATCATGGACCGATTCTTACTATTTTGGCACACTTTCTTCTTTTATCATAAAAACAACGTATACAAAATTGCATGGTATTATATGCAATATATTTCAAAATATTGCAATAAAATCGACAAAAAATTTCAAATTTTTATGGAGGTTGTCTCACATATTGGTCCATAACTCTGGTTGACCTAAACCGATTATGCTGATTTTAAATAGCAGACTTCTCGAAAGCGCTTCTGACAGAATTATTGAAGACTTGGATCCCGAATATATCTGGGGAATTCAAAAAACTGATTTCAACACTCAGACAGACAGACAGACAGACGGACATGGCATAATCGACTCCGCTATCTATAAGGATCCAGAATATATATAATTTATAGCGTCGGAAAATTATATTGTGGAAATTACACACGGAATGACAAACTTATATATACCCTTTTCATGAAGGTGAAGGGTATAAAAATATTAATTTTTATGGAGGTTGTCTTACATTTTGCTCCATAACTCTTGTTCTACTATACCGATTTTACTGATATTCACTACCAAACTGCTCAGGAGAACTATAAGCGGTTTTCGTAAACTTTGTTGATTTCGGTTGTTTCCTTTGGACGTGAGAGTGTTTTACAGAGACAGACAAACGGGCATGGCTCAATCGACTTAGAATTTCGTAAGGACCAAGAATATACTTTGTTGGGTCTCAGATGAATATTTCTCAGTCTTACACACCGTCTCATTCACCACTTATGGTGGCGGAGGGTATAAAAATAAACAATGAAAAAAGCTCTAAATAGATCACTCTATAAAAATATCTTCTAAGGACCTGTACACGCTGCTTACAGATCTTTAAATGATCGAGCTGAAGCCTCCATCAGAAAATCCCCAACATTTAAACAACTGAGTAAAATGTTTCTTTTGATTGTTTAATTAGAAGAAAGTGGACTATACTTTACCCTGTTGTCAATCTTTGCCTCTATCCGTAAGCAAACAACGAAACCAAAAACTGGGCTATTTCTAGAGAGAGTGAAGTTCACCCTGTTGATGAACAGCTAACTAACTAGCACACATTTTATAGGACTTTGGATTTATAGAAAGATATTCTAGCTTATGTAGACATACCGACTGACATTAGCTGTCTCTCTCTTACCTACGATTTCAACTAAATATTGAACTTGTACTTGACATAAAGGCATACGATAGTGAATCTCATAATAATAATAATGATCTTAACATGTGCCAACTGTAAGTGAATACCCTTAATCATTAAAATCCAAATAGCACGCGTTAAAATTATACCGCAACCACACAAATCACACTTTGAAGGCTCTACGTAGAGATTTAAAATTCTATATAGTACAAGAACATATGTTTGAACGTATGTATGTATGTATATAAGTTAGTAGTGGTATGTGGCAAGTAGTAGTGCAAACGAAAGCAGAGTGGATACTTGCAACAGACGTTTGTCTGACAATATTTGTTGTTACTGCTGTTGATTGTGATGCTGTCTTTTGACTACATCATCCATATGGCAGAAATATGAACGCTTCGTTTTTGAATGTATAGTAAACAAACGAAAGAAAAAAATTGCCAGGAATTCAAGAATTTCTGGCTTTTACTTTTTTTCCCAAACCATCTCTTCAGTTCAGTTTACTACTAAATTTCTCTGCGATAAAAAGGCCATCAAAATGTATGAGTAGTTGTTTCTATGAAAAGACTTGAATATTTTTAACGAGTGAATTGCACTCATAATTTTATTTTATTTTAGTTTTTTCGTGTTTGCTATAGTTGTTATCATTGTAGTTGTTTACATTAGCTGAAAATAAATATTCCGATTCTGTTCTTTTTTTAAACAGGTGAATTTTTGTGATTCCTGCGAATACGGTTTGTTCACAGTCACAGTCGCTGCATATGATTTGATAGTTTTACATTCACTTGTTACAGTCTGGTTCATAAAAAAAAAATAATAAAACTATTACTTCAATGATGTTATGAGATCTTTGTTGGTGTTTTTGGTTGTTATGTGTGGCTACCCTGCAAATAACGCGACTAGTCCATACATGCATGTAAAGACTAGTCCAAAGAGGAGTAGGAGTACTCCAAAACTACTCCAAATATATGAAAAAAGGTGGTCCATTTAACATTGCGATGTCCTAGGAATGGACCATATAACCCATCGGAGTAGTCCCAAAACTACTCCATGGAGTACTCACGAGGGTTCGTTTTAAACAACAACAAAAACTCAATATGCAATCGTGTTAACACGAAACCATGTCGTTTAACTACAAACTCTTGTTTAACTATGACATGGTCCATGACTGCATTACATTGGACCATGTTGTAAGTAGTCCATTTCATCTAAAATGGATCACGTAGTTCAATATTATTTGCAGGGTAGTGTGCTGCTGTAGCTTCAGATGATGATGATGTGTCTGGTTGTCGCTGGTGGTGGTGAAGGTGAATGAATTGAACTGAAGTGAAATGAAATGCAATGCAATTGAATTGAGGATGCAAAAGCGAATTCCGAGGTGGACGTGATGTCTTCAATGGTTGTTAGTTAATAGAAGAGGAATGAGAACATTTCATTAGTTTTAAAAGACCACATATTTCTTTTAACTACCAACAGCAACCGCAACAACTTCTGTTAAAGTCTTTTTTCCCCCACTTAATTCTTTTGCTACCTCGGCCATTTTAGATGTTGTTTTTGTTTGCGAATCATTATTTAAAATTTTATTGCAGGTTTTGCAGTTAAAAGTTGTGTAGCAGTGTGATTCTTTTTAAATTTCTTTCGTCAAGGGAAAAAGTTAATTCTTTTGTTACTTGTTTCAAGATAAAAAGTTTCTTAATGTTGGGTTTTATCATTGTAAAGGAAGCAAGTTTCTTAGTGGATTGTGGTATTATGGGAAAACGTTGCCAGATTTGAGTTCAGTAACAAGACCAATTGATATACAATTACATGAATAACGTTCATATTGTGAAGATGCATTTAGAGAACGATTTCGGGCTAAGCCATTACAAACAATCTGTTATATGTATATTAAGATATCAGGAATTAAATAAACAAATTTGTTTTTTACTTCTATTTATTAATTGTATCTTCATAAAGCACGATTTAACAATAAGTATTTCATGTCTTATATCTAATGAATTTTAATCATTTCCCATGTTTTGGTAGGTAGAGAAAATTATCGTCCAATAGCAATTTGTTCTACAACTTCTAAAGTTATGGAAAGTATGGTAAATTATCATCTTGTGGAATATCTGGAGTTAAACAATTTACTTTTCGGCTGCCAGTACGGCTTTCGTAGGGTACGCTCTGTGGAAAAATGAAGTCGTTTTAGCGAAAGCAAAGTGTTGGCTTTAGATATTTTCAAGACGTTCGACATAGTCTGGCATGCTGCCCTTTTATCGAAACTTATGGCTTTTTGGTGTCGGTAATAACTTCTCTCGATTTATATCGAGTTTTCTCAGGAATTACACTATACGAGTTGTTATAGATGTAATCTTATCACTTGAGTTCAAGGTCGAATCAAGGGTTATTTTTTATATTTCTAAATGGTCATCTACGTCAAAATTCCAACCCTGATGATAGCAACATTTGACATTCATATTCATTCAACCATAGACCAAGCCTTTTGGAGATTAAGGAAAAGAGGCTAAACATTAATAATACACTTAACCAAGATCTTGTGACAAACTTCGAATGGAGTCCTGTGAATAGAATCGATTTTAATGCATATAAGACTCCATGTTGTATGTTAACAAACAAACGCACGATAGATTGTGTTGCTTTATCTGTTTTTATGGACGGTGTAAATATTAAGAAATCAGACGATCTTGATGTTCCAGGCATGAGAATCCCGTGTGATGGCCGCTTGACTAAACAGGTTTTCCAAGTGCCTTAGTTTTTTAAAACGGTATAGGAAATACTACCATCTGATCACCTTACTATTTACACGACCTATATTCGACAGAAAATGGAATACAACTGTCATGTATAGGCCGGTGCTCCAAAGTCTATTTTGGAGTTACTCGACCGCGTACTGTAGATGGTGAAGGTCCTTAGCGGTGACAATAGGGTATCTAACTCTTTACCTTTAACATAATGATTTAAATATTGACTTCTACTGTCCTTAATTAGTAGTGCATATGTAAAAGTTCTTTTGGGGAAAGCATAAGAAGATCATTCCAAATTGATCACACCTAAATACGCTATAGAGAGCATAAATATGTTAAAGAATGATCTGGAGCTAAGTCACGTTAATCTATATAGAATAAAAGCTTCATGTGTATTATATACTGTACCTTGAATCAGTGACAATTTAAATTGTGAAATGCCAAATCGTCCAAAATGCTAGTATTTGCAAACACTCGAAGCTTTTATTTTTCCCTCACCCAATAGTTCTGTTTTTCTTCGAAGAACGTATGCAAAGTATTAAAAATTGTGTATTTACGTTTTTTTTAATTTATGATTATGGTTTAATATTTAAGCGAAAATTATTATAGCGCAACTTTGGATGCAACATTTATGGATATTAGAACGTTTCATAATGACTTTTGTATCGTTGTTTGGTAAATTACTTCGTTGACTCTGCCTAATTTTTAAGTGTATAATTAGTTTTTAGGATTTAATTTTAAAAACATATTGATGATATCAGAATTTAAATTTGAAAACATATTTTCAAACAATTATAAAATGTTCGATGTTAAAAAACTAGAATAAACAGATCGAGTGTAAATGTTTTTGTAAGAAAAACGAAAAAAAAAAATACAGTTGAACCTCGATTATACGGCTCGCTCGGGACCGGGCTTAACACGGATAATCGAAATACACGGTTAATAGAGGTTGTATTAAAACATACAATATTTTTTTTTAATTAATTTTTATTCAGGAATTAGTTTGTTTCATTGTTTTTTAAATAAATGGTTTTTAATACGATGCATCTGAATTTTATCTGTTTCCGATAACAATACAGGCCTCTATTGTCTGTAATAAAGTTGCAGTTTCAATTTCAGTCTGTTCATCTTCGGAATTTGAGCTATGATCACTTTCCTGAGCATGATTGTCAATGATGTCAATGTCAGATAAAATAGCAAACGGCATGACATCAGCATCGCTCTCCATCCACTCTGTTAAATCATGAATGGAACAACCAGCCGGTAATTCTATGTCTGATTGTACTTATTTCTGGACGGACACTTAGTTCATTTTCAAAAGCTAGTAAATTAGACCAAACATTAAACAAAACCTGTGTGGATACTGCATACCAAGAAACAGCCGCTGTCCATATTGCTGTTCTTATATTTAATGATTTTTCGAATTCATATCTGCTGTTTGCACCTAAGAGTTTCTGCACAATCGACTTGCGATAATTGCATTTAAAAATGGTGTCATTTAAAAGAAAAAATGTTATAGTCTAACAAACAAAAATAATTCATTGTAAAAATGTATAATTTAATATATTAAAACTAAAAAACAAAAAATTCTCGTTTTTTCACGTCATAGCTTATTTTATGCTGAAAAACTTGAGTTTAAAACTGGCGATGACACAATTTAATATTTCTTTATTTTCTGCAACAGATTTAAAGCGATTTGACATATATGCGACCAGTTTTTGGGTAATTCTCGGCGCAATATTCGAGGTCTGGCGAATGTGATGGCGGTGTCATAATATGTGGGCAGTTACATATTACTCACGTTTGCACAATAACCGATTAGTATTTTGAAAAATCGAATCTTACAGCCAGGTTCTCTGCGCTTTCGAACAAGTTGTTCTTCAGAATATGAAGGCACTTAAACTTGTCCATGGTAGTTTCAGCAAATGTTAAATTCCAAGCTTCACATTTGCCTTTAGGTTTTCTTTGTTTAGTTATGTATTTTGTTTTCGCCATCTAAACGAATAAACATAAATTCATTGACGAAAATGACCGAATTCCAATAGTCCAACAGCCACAGCCGGTTCAATGCACTGGAACGACCCGAGATCACTCGGCCAAGGGCTGTCAACTCAGCAAACACTGCTGTTACAACAACAACAACTGAATTCCAAAATGCAGATTCCTTGCAAACACGTTCTTTGGCGAAATTTAGCCCGCATAGTCTGTTCGTTGAATTTATAAACGGTTTCTTGCGTGCATTTCGGCCATTAAAATCATGTTGGCGAAAAACGAGCATTTTTTTTTATTTTTTTTTAGTTTTAATTAAAATGTACATTTTTGCAATAAATGTTTATTGTTTGTTAGACTATAAAATTTTTTCTTTTAAATGACACAAATTTATTTTTTTAACTTCCTGTTAGTTTTCTTTTTATGGAACTTCGAACTAGTGCTAGCAAAGTATTGAGTAAAGGGTATCGAGTATCGAGTATTTGCCCTTTTGCTCAATACTCAAAAGTAGTTACTCGATACACTCTGAGTTGTATTTTAAAGCAAGTTGAGTGGGTAAAATAGTGCATAAATATACATCACTGTATAAAAAGACAACAATGTGTAAACTACAAAATTCATTAATTTTCCAAAGAATTTATTTTAATTATTTCTTAAGTTGTTGTTAACGTTGAATTAAAAGTTAGCTTTACATTTATTTTTGATTTAATAATAAAAGACATACAAAAGCAATAATAGTTGAAGATCTATTTTTATTTTTTGAAGAAACTACTTCAATTTGCAGATAAAAACTATCCGTTACAATTTCAAAAAATCCGTTAAAAGTATCGAGTAGTATTGAGTACCTAAATGAAAAGTATTGAATAATAGTAATGGAAAGTAGTAGAATTTGCCAGCACTACTTCGAACACAAAATGCACTGCATAAAATATGCTGTGACCTGCTGTATGTATTTAAACAGAATCTACACATTTCAGTGCATTTGGAAAATAAAAAAAACGTTTATTTTTTTTAAAAAATAAAAATATTAACATACTGTTAAATTTTGTCTTAAACAAACGGACTAACGCCAGTTAAAATTCACACTATGCTAACTTCATGTAATACAACTTTATAAACAAGCTTAACCCTTATGTGTTGGACAAAACAAAACATGTTTTGTACGATAAGATACCCGGGTACCTTCATACAAATCGTATGAAAAACAATCAATTTTGCAACAAAATTTGTACTTTTTTTTTGTACTTTTATGGTCGTGTCTACAAAAGGCCGTAATGTAACAATCAAATTAGTAAAAATTAGTAAAATATTAAAAGTTAGGAGCTGTCAAGAAGTTTCAGGTAGGATAGTTGCCAATTTCTACAAAAACCTAAGAGGTAGCAGTGTACCTACCTTGCCAGTCACAAAAGGATTAAATAATGTTAATTTTAGCAAAGAAAATATCGTTTACATTCAGTCCCGATGTTCCTGTTTGCCGCACGATGTATTAGATGGCACAATTATAAATTTTCCCAAGTGCAATGAAGTAAATTACAATATGAAACTGAATAAATTTTGATCTCGAATTTCAAAATCTAAATATCAAACGGGTTCTATACGTTTATATAATTTAATGGACCAATACATTGTTTCACACTCTAATGAACCACTTAAATTAGATCTCGCATGCTAGTCAAGTTTTTAAGACAGAAAAAAAGCAATTAATTTTATTACAGATCAATTACAAAGAAAAAAAAACTGCTAAATAATCAAGCGAAAGTTTGTCATCATTAAAGAAGATTCGAGTTCGAGTATTCACTTGATATGCACCACAACGTATAAAAATGTTAAAATCCAGTTGCATACAAATGCTCTGTATAAGCAATGAAGTACACAGTACATTTATCTGACTTTGGTAGTATGTATTGGGTTTTTTTTTCGATAATTCTTATAGCCCGAGGTTAAACCACTATTCAGCTAAGTTTAACTAAAAAAAATATGCGCCGGGGAAATGACTGGACACAATGGCAACAAACATGACGGCAGCAGCAACAAGATACTCAATTCTAATCAGAACTAATACATCATATCCAAACACCCGAGAAGACTATAGAAGAATACTCCCGTTGTTGGTGCGCTTGCGCAGCATAAGTATGATGGGGGACAACACCTTGCTGTTTGGTAGCTTACAATCCATTAGTTAGATATTTTTTGTTTTAAAATTTCAGTTATTAGCAGACACACGACCAGTATTATTTTTAGCGACAACAACAACAAACTACCAATATGCCGCCGATTTTGACACAAACGAATGACATTAAATTCCACGTGCATCGATTTTTTATCCCCAACAGCAAAGCAAGCAACCATCCAGCCAGCCAGCCAGCGACAAGAGAAAAGAATGTTTGTATATCTATTGCCAACATATTTCATCGGTCAGCACTTAATACACGGACTGACAACTATGAAAGACTGCCACTACCAAACAACAACGGTAGTAGTAGTCATTTGCTTTGTAAAACAACAAACTCACGACAACAACACAAACAAACTAGATCAAACATTTTTTGTTAAAACGATGGAAGCATAGTTTGTTTTTTCTCTTTGGGATGCTGCTGCTGTTGATCAGAGGATGATTACGTTCTAACACATTCTCATTTAAATATGGGGGTTCGTATGTTCATATGTACGTCTGCTCGCTGGTAAACTGGTCCAAAAGCTATTGCCTTTAAGTAGTTGATATTTTATTGTAAATACACCCTACTGGTGGTGTTTAATCGAATTTTCTTCTCAGGAACCGGAAGAAATCAATGAGTGAGAAAAGATCTTCTGCAAATGAGACAATATCCATTATTTTAATATTATTTATAATAAAATTTACTTAATATTCCTGGGGGGCTACTCTCTATTGCGATGCGATAAGCGTACAAATTGATACTCTTACGCATCGAATTTGCTTTCGCATCGCATTAGAGAGTAACCCCCCAGTTCTCCGAAATTCTTAGCTACACGGGCATCTTATCTAGATTTATGAGACATAACTGAGAGTCGTATCTGCAGAAATGACGATTCAGGTGATTGTACAATCACATGACTATCAGAGTAAATATTTTATGAGATTTAAAAAAAAACTCCAATTGCTTTTTTTTGTATGATTTTAAATACATTAAGCTTTTAGAGGATTTATGCTTTAATTTCTTAAATGCCACACATATTTCTAGTATCACGATATTTATTGAACGTGTAGCGATCCATATCGCAGAATGGCCTTAAATATGAATATGATCGCGGATCGTGGATCTCGTGATAAATATTGAACGTGTAGCATTATCAGTCAGTAAAAAGTGACAAATAATAATAATTCTGTCCATTAAACTTAAGTGCGTATAGTTTTTCCGATCCTGCAACCACTTTTTGCTCCAAATTTTTCTTTCCGCTTTTTTCTTAAATGGAAAAGCAAGCAAAATAGCTAAACAAGCTTTCTTTTGGTTTTCTCGCGACATTGCTAAACGACCCGCACAGCACAAAAATAACATAAATACTGACGCGATAAATATTGAATATGTAGCATACGCTCATGATTCATCAATGCTTTAAAATGGATCGCGATCCAAATATCACTATATTTATTGAACGTGTAGCAGTGCCCATTTGAACAATTTGAATTTTCTAATCAATGTGTTTATTATTAGTTTCGTTTAGAACCAGGTCAGTATGCAAATATAACGGATCTTTGTGTATTGACTTGGAAACACTTTTTTAACTGGCGGCCATTTTGTCATCTCTCAAGTGATTTATGTTTAAAGTCGTTAGTCTACGCCGCTAATTCCGAAACGATTGACCGAAAGCTGGAAAATTCCAGCTTCCGATTCGACTACTTACGAGCCAGTCATATGCCAGAAGTTATATTTAAATTATAATATAAGAAGATTATCTTTCCAATAAAGCAAATTTCAGGTCAATTTTAAAAAAATCATCTTTGATTTATTCCATTTCAAAGTTCTATAAATCCTAAAAAAAATCACAGAATCATGATTTTCAAAATAAATTTGCCCAATTTGGAAGCGTTGTTCAGGCGCCAGTCTATTCATGTTGAAATGCCAAAACCAAACTAAACATAAAAACATATAAACGGATTCCGATTTATGTGCATTGAATATAGGAACATTTATCAGCAGGTGCCATTACTTTTATACTTTCTATGACTAGAAAATATTACCGCCAATATTCGCAAAAAATTTAGACTTAAAAAATGGAGTCCTAAATTTTTTATTCTTATATCTTCAGATATAGATCTCCAAGCATGTATAACAGCTTCCTTTAGGTGATATATGCTTTCATATTGTCGGTTTTCAGCATAAATTCAACGGCTTTAAATTCCGCAAATGTTCTCAAAGGGTTTCTAATCTGGTCGTTTTTTTATTTAAAAATATATTGTTTTTCATTGCTATTTTCTAAAAATCACACATGTTTCGCATTCAGTAATTTTGTGTTATCAAAAGAATTCATTGGAAACACCAAAGCTCTCAAAACCATCAAAGAACCGCCTCCGAAATTTCTGTTTGATAAATATCGTGTTTCCTTCAATAGGTCTCTCCAATAGCTGTTGAAACCATCTGGACCATCAGGATTGAATTTTTTCCCATCGCAAAACAACATCTTAAGTAAATATATTTTCAAATAGTGCAACTATTAACAACGATTATCGGCGTACCTGTTGCCAGTTAGTTATGTGGCGGAGTAATAGTCCGGGATCTTTTAGTACTTATGTTTGATTTGGACACATTTACCTCACATTCACTAATAGTCCGACCAAGACTCTTCATTGTGTTGCTGGTACAGCTTGTAATTTCGCGATTGTCACGTTCAGATAGTTTTTTTCGAGCCGCCACTTTTAGTTTTACCATAATAATCTGCAATATTTATTTTTTTTTTTACAATTGCTCGATAACTATAGGCATTGTTGTACGATAAAGCTATATTCTGTGAAAACATTTTTATGAGAAGAAATCTCGAACAAAAACTTTTTCAATAGGATTTATTCTCTTATAAGAGAAATAAAGTGTGCGAATTTAAGAAATATCGAGCTTCAAAAATATGGTTTATAACTTTAGTTCTACTTGATCCATTTTGTAATATTTCAATACCAAATATTTCTGATTAACAGGAAATATTTGGGGAAAATTCATCCCCTTCGGGACCTTATCGGACAGATGGAGGGACGCAGCTGGATCGCCTTAGAATTATATAAGAACCCAGAACATATACTTTTTGTTTCTACGATCAATAATTCTGTTTTACAAATGGAAGGCACTTTTGGCGCAGTAAAAGTTAAGCAGTTATATGATAATAAATGATTCATTATTCAACTACTTCCAAGCAATACAGATGGTATGTAGTAGTCATTGAAAAGAAAGTGATTAAGTAATTGTAAATTATTAAATAAATTTTTGCTGGAATAGTACGAGTACAATTTCATTAAAAACTGCGGTAAATTCTATACTCGGTTGTTTCCACAACAAACCTTCCGAGACCAAAGGAGTAACCATTGGACATCATCGTGATGTTTTCTGTGACAAATACAAGTGTCGTAGTGTTACTTTTAGCCCTTACAGCAGCGCCTACAATATCGTGGCACTAAATATTTTACATTAATTTCGTTTTCTATTAGACAGTGACACTTTTTTATTTGGCATGCATTTGTTATTTGAGCTTTATTTCTCTGCCTAAGGGCTGGGACATGGGATGCTGCTAGACGTCATTGCATTTTTCTTATGCTCTGTCTTTTCGTTATCATCATCCGCAATAAAAGCCACAACAACAGTATAGCTTGTCTTCAATTTCTTAATATAATTTTTTTAGTTTCCTGACTAGCTGGCTATTTGACTACTGGCTATTTTGGTTTACTTATGATCTTCTTAAATGAGGCAAAATTAAAAACAACCAAAACGATACAAAAACGTCTGGACATTAAAATGTAACTTTAATGAATGATTTTAGCCATGTGACTGATTAATTTTCTGTTGATATTAGTGTAGTGAATGCATAAATTAGTGTCAAAACCATTTCGAAAATATATGACAGTTTTTAATGTTTTGCCTCCACTTCAACTCTAATTTCGGTTTAATTTTTCTTTTTTTTTTTTTTTGTTGCTGAAGATTAACGAAAGAGGAAAAGGAAACCCCCATGTTGTTGTAAGTGGTTGAGTCGCTGTATGGTTTTGGTTGAAAGCTTATGTGTTTAAGCTTAAGATGTATTTGAATAGTTTTTTTTACTTCGTTTCTTTGGTCTAAAACATGATGACAAGATTATTGTAGTCACGCAAGTAGCTTCTGTTTTGAATTTTTGCCTTTTTTGTTTCTTATGTATTTTTTAAACTGTCTTTCCGCTTCGTTGTCTGTCTGTCTGTCTGTCATTATTATCTGTTCGCATTTTCCAATTAATATTGATAAAAGTCATTAATTGATTGTTCTATTATGAAAATTTATGTTGTAATCTCTTGACATGGCTAAAACAAGCATTAAATACTTAGAGCGCATGTGTGTGTGTGTGTGTTAATGTGTATTTCTCTTTTTTGCTTATTTAAGCAGCGTGTGTGTGTGCGCAATCATTAATTGTCAAAACACTCTTATAGGATTTTAAATAGAAATATTCGTTACCATCGGATTTTGTGGTAAGTGGAACAGTACATTAAGCTTTTAGAGGATTTATGCTTTAATTTCTTAAATGCCACACATACAATTTGAGTTTTTATTAATCAATATGTTTGTTATTAGTTTCGTTTAAAATAAGGTCAGTATACAAATGTGACGATGATTTTAAATGTGATCTTTTATATAGTTTTAGTTTCAAATGTAAATTTATGCACCTGTTGTAGAAGCGTAAAGTCTCTGGGTTTCGTTGCACAGAAGTCGACTAAAGGCTTTATTTCTTTGTCTTCAATTATTTGAGATTATTTGAGCGATTGTCAATGAAATTTAAAACACTTTAATTAAATTCTGCAGTTATGGGCATCCTAAATATATATTATAACAATCATTAACATTTTTGCAAATGCGGCGGAACGAATCATTTTTAGCATAGACAGATCTGTTATGTGACAGTCTTAGAAGTTGAAAATTGCGAGTTCTTCTAGCTGGAACTTTTCTTTTAGAAATATTAGATATGATTTCCACAGGTCGACATTTTATCCTCACTTCTTACATCCTACATCATTACATTGCGAATAAATGTAGTTCCGTCCATCTGTCCATGTAATGCTTTTAATGAAACTATAGTTCGAAATTTTTTAAGATTATAGATCCAAATTTGGTATTTTTACATTTTGATCCCATAAAAATGTAGACGCGAAACATGACCTATCGACCTAAAATATCTGAAATATAACGGTTTCCACACAAAATTTGGCTAAAATAACTTTTAAGTAAGGAGAAATAAAACTTAAACATTTTTTTTATGACTATAGAGAATTGGGGGGCACCTTAGAACACTTTTTGCTTTCAAGCCACATAAAAATTTATATTTTTGAATTATTGCCTATTTACATAATTTAACTAATGTGGATGGAAATAAACTTTAGCTTAAATCTACAAGTAACTTATTTTTAGTTCGATTTATATATTTTTTTTTTATTTTTTAATAAATGAAGTCATTGTGTTCAAATGTGCAGCTTTGAACTAGGCTGGGGCAGTTTTGAACGGCAATTTTTTCTTGTAGCGCTTATATCCAAAAATAACATAAACAGTTATATTTTTTATATATATAATAAATTCGACTTATTTATTAAGAAAAAACATAAATATTAACAATTAAAAAATAAAAAAAATCTGATCAAAAATAAGTTTTATATTATTAAGACGGAAAAGGCCTTGCGATTTCAGGTGACATTACATTTTCCTTTACACCATCATGATCAGCATTGGATTCGTCATTTTCAGGAAATAAGAGATAATCAACAATATTTGGTACTTCGGTTGATAAATTAACATGTTCAAAGGTGCCCCCTTTTCTTTGTTCAAACCTGAACTGGCATGCCATTTCACGGAAATTTATAATAAATATTTTGTTTTACATAAATATCAAATAACTTAACTTAATTTTGCTTGAAATTAATTTTGGACTGCAATAAATTTCTTTCACGAAAGAAAACGATCACTGAATACTTCTTACACTCTTACAAAAAAAATAAAAAAATTTACAATAGCACTGCGAAAACTTGTTCACCCAACTTGTTGTGAACGTTGCTAGAAAACAAGGTTGCCATGTGAAAAACTCGGTTAAGGGTCGGAAAAAATATTAAACTGAGATTTTATCAACATAGTTCAAAGGACCCACCCTCTCCCCTACATATTAAACTGTTATTAGTTGTCTATATATAGAAATCAGTTAAAAAAAGTTTTATTATGATATAGGGCTCACTTGCAAAAAACACTTTAATGGGAAATGAAGTTTATGTCAAATAATAAATTTTATGCTAATCGCTCCATATGGGATCGTAACTCTTCTATAGGAGTTAATTCTGAAAACAATATAACGCTAATATCATTTCAATCTCAATATTTTTAAAATGACACAACATGTTTTAGATACATATATTTTCATTCATTAAATTAATACAAAATTTTGAATACCACCGATAACAACAACAATAACACACTAATTACAACATTCAATTATTAAACAAATAAATAAAACTATATTCTTGCCAATGAAGCTTTTATTAAAATAAAATTGTACAAGAAGCAAATATTGAAATTAAGTTAAAATTAAGTTTTGTCAATTATAAAGTAAGCAAAATAAGTTTATAAAAAGAAACTAATAAAATAAAGAAGCAGTTGTTATCGAGCACACCGCATAATCACATCTTTCATTTTAAACTTAATAACTTTCATGTATATAGAACCAAGCATGATAGAAATAAAGATTGCGCCACCTCGAACACAAACTTTTAAACTTCTGCGCAGGTTCTCCCTATTGGTTAGTAAAGGTCAAAATTTAAAAAAGTTGTTGTAGAATAACAGTGGAACAATTCAAATTTTTTTGATAATAATGTTTTGTTTTATACATTATTTTATTAAATTTTCTTTTTCTTGTATTAACATTCAGAGAAATTTCGGCAGTACATATTTTTATTTCTTTGCTCCTTCGATTTATTTTGCTTCCGTCATGTATGTTTGCAAATATCCAGTTGACAGTAACAACTTATATCCATTTGACTTTATAAAAATGGCATCGTATAATGGAAACGCCATTAACGATTTTGAGGGCTTACTTAGACCAACTTCGCTTAGGTGATTAACCTTTGAGTAGGTCATTTAGAGCATTAACAACAATGCCAGGATTTGTATTTTTTTATTTTCCAAGTTGTCGTCAATTTGTTTTATTAGTATGTCTTCTTTGATGACAGGTTTGATATTCTTAAGTATAATACCTTCAAAAATAGAGTTAATAATAAACACGTTACCCAAAGCTTCCATTGTGCTGCATCTTTGGGAAAACTGTAATAGGTTACAGATTTTCTACCATTTTTTTAAACACATTCATCATTTTCTCTTTTAGTACAATATACAGTAGTTTCGCGATTTAACGAAAAACGCACTTAGCGAATCCTTTTTTGATTCCATTGAATACCTTACAAAAAATATTTATTGTACTCAGTTTAACGAGTATTTAAATATTTGGCAAATATTTACTCCAAAAAGCGTCCCCATTTGTTCTAGCACAAATTTGTTTGACGTTGTTTACTCTTAAAAGAGTTTTGCAAGATCAAACAGCATCAAATAAAATAAGACTAACTACTTGTTGTGTCTTGTTCTACAAAATAAGTTTTTTTTAATAAATAAACCCTTTAAAAAATATTGTATCTTCTTCGGCAAATATTTGCCAAGTGTGACCGTACCTTTAGCAATAAAAGAATACTTTTAGAAATGATCTGCAATTGATAATTATTACTACTACCAATTACTAACAATCATTACATAATAAAGAGAACTTGTGTTCGTGTTCGTGCTCGACCAACTGTCGCACTTGACCAACTATACTTGTTTAAAATTCTTGTTGATTCCAGCTAGTTGAATTTGAAAACTCTGTCTGTTATCATTTCGGTGTTTAGTTGCATTGCAGACTCATGTCCCCATTACAAATCCAACTAAATTTATATCGTAATTTTACATATATTGAAACAACTCCAAGTCCTAGGGAAATGAGGTGGCAGATGAGCTGGCTAGACATGGTTCTGGTTTGGACCATGATACTAGAGAAAGTGAGGTCAAGCCACCTATTTGTCACTTCTACAGGCTGATTCAGGAAAGATTCCGTGACTGTGCAGACCAATCCAGGGGCAGTAGATCGGATTGTAAAGTGTCGAGGTCCTTATGGCCAAGACTAAATGCAAACGCGACCGAAACGCTGATGGAACTGGACAGGCATAGTCTAAGGATTCTAGTAGGAGTGATAACCGGGCACTGTTTGATTGGGGCCTTCAGAAGCAAATGGGATAACGACACACAGGATTTCTGTAGAGTGTGTGGGGATGCAGAGGAGCCAGAGACAATAGAGCACATCATGTGCCATTGTCCTAGGTTGCAGAGTCGTAGACTTAAGTGGCTAAGAAATAGATTCCTGGATGCACTCAGTGATGTTGCTGGCTGCAAACCGAGTAACATCCTGGGTTTCATTAGGGGAATATGGTGGCGACTCCAAATCCGTAAGGGGATTTTTCACTCTTTCTTTCTTCTTTCTCCCCCTTATCAAGCGGTTTTGGTTGTCCTTATTTCTATATCTATCCTATCTTTATTTTCTCTTTTTATTCTCTCTACTGAGGGGAAACACAATGGACCACTAGGTCTCCGGGTGGAAGTGCACTTTATGCACTACCCTTCTATCCTATCCTAACTCCAAGTCCCTAGTAAATCTAACCCAACCAATTAACACAACACTTGTCAAAATCATTCAAATACTTTTTAGTCTACATCTTAAATTTATTCCAAACACAATTACAAATTGCATTACCGTAAAAGAGATTTAACCACATTACAAAGTTTGACGGAAGCATTAACGGTTGTAAAATACAATACATTTCAAATACAGAAATAAAACAATGACTGCAGCAGTAAAAAATTATATTGAACACTAAAAGTGTGAATCAAATGCTTAATGATCACTTAGAAATGGGAATAAAAAAAATTATAAATTATGATTGCAATAAACAACATACATTAAAAATTTTCCATATTTGTTCTTCAAATGGTGACTGGTGCCGGTGATGATGACGATAATGATGATTATAATGCTGATGACGAGACGAACACAAAATCCAGCCATGTATCAAATGGTGTGGAATACTGGATACTGCACATAACTGATACTGCAACATCATTGTCTTCAATAAAAAGGAAAAAATTAAACGTAGAAAATACGAAGCAAGTAAACAAAAAATAATAGATCGATCGATCGTTCGTTCGTTCTTTCATTCATTCGATGCCATGATTTTTGCCAGCTACTCAATGGAAATTCTGCTGCCACTTGAACAATTTAATCGTTGGCTAAGAATGTGTGTTTTGTATGTTCTATGAATTAATGATGGTACTTTGGATTGATGTATCAAAGAAAAGATGAAGCGAGGGTGTTATGGAAAGTGTAGTAGCGTTTAATGTCCTGATACACTATCCTACACAATCGTACGATACATTCACTGGAAAATCTGACCGATTTCTATCACACTCAAAAGAAAATCACATCAAAGTCTGTCATAGGTGCCACACTTTTACACGAAAAAGATGCAAAAACATATGTTTTTGCTAATGTAAACAAACGCAGTTTTCCGCCATTTAAATTAATATTTGTGTTCAATTATTTTGTTGTTATATGCGAATATAATAAATTGTATAAAATATACAAACAAGTAAAAAATGTTAAATGTCTGTCCTTTAAATTATAATTTGTGCTTTAAATCAATGAAGCCGACATTGTTGTTTTCTTATCAGCTGTATTAGAAAATACAACTCTGATTGCATAGAAACTATCATTTTATAAAAAAATTTAAAAACTTTTGCAAGTCGGACAGACTTGTCAAACAAATCTGTCATTTAGTTAATTTTTTAGACCACTCTATCATACTTTATGAACACACACGATTTTTTTTTGACATATCGTACGACTAAATAGGATAGTCAGTATGCACCTTTATAATTAACACATCTTTAGCTCTACAATGTGGACTGACTATATTTGCATTTGGTCAAGCTAACTTAATAAAATTTGGCAAATTTGCAATTTAATGCAATCGTTTCATTATTATACATAGTCCCCACACAAATGTTGGACTTGAATAGTCATAGATTATGTACCAAATTTTATCGAAATATTTTCAAAATTGCGACCTATACTCTGCGCACAAGCTTTACATGGAGAGCCAGCCAGACGGACGGACGGACAGACATCGTTAAATAGACGCAAAAAATGATTCTGAGTCGATCGGTATACTTTAAGGTGCCTGTTCTGGGCGTTACAAACATCAACACAAATCCAATATACACTCCCCACTATGGTGGTGTAGGGTATAAAAAGTAGAGAGCATCACAAATAAATATATTTCAAATCACACAACCCTCGTGCCGAGAATAATCAATTCCATAGTTTTCTATTGGAAAAATTATGCATTAAAGAAAAAAGAAAAAGCGATAATGCAGCAAGTATGTGGCATAAAAACATTATATTGCATTTCATTCAATTGCTTTTACTACTAAATAACTATTTATTTTACTATTTATGTATGTAGCTGCTGCTGCCACACTGCTACTGTCACTACCACAAATTGCAACTTTGTGGCATTAAAAACAAAATGTATAAGTTGTGGTTTTGTGTTACTTATTCTTCTACAAGTCATATTCAAATATCAACATATAAATCTATTAAACAGTGGCAAAATACTTACTATTCATACTTGTGCCTCTAGTTGGGCTTTCAAAAATAATATTATGCTCATACTCACTTTAGCAGAATGATGCAAATGTTACAACTTGCAAGTGATGCAAATGATGACGATGAGAATGACGATGACTTTGCTAACCGGCTTGTCTTTGTTGGCTTTTTACTACTTCAGTTCAGTTCAGCTTCTGAAGCTGCTGCTGTTGATCTCAAATGCTAGTGATCATCTTTTTTCTCAATGACTATCCATCTAACTGTCATTTAGTCGTTTCGATTTTGTATGTTGCGTGCCACCACTAAATGTTTCTTATTTTCTTCCTTTTTCATATATTTTTTTTTTTTTTGGAACTCATTTGTACAGGGTGGCCCAAAAAAGACTGAAGAATTAAAAATAGTTATATCTTTTTTGTGTTTAATAATTTCTTTTTTTTGTCTTTTGCAGGTTATTTACTGGTTTTTGGAGATAAATCATGGCTACATATGATGTGCAGAAACGCGTCAAAATCATTGAATTTTTTTATTCTTCTGGAAGGTCAATTATTACAACTCAACGAAATTATCGTCGTCATTTTAATGTCCGAACAGCACCCAGTGACAACATGATTAGGAACTTAGTCTCCCGTTTTGAGGAACATGGAAGAGTGTCAGATCTTCCAGGAAGAGGAAGAGGTCGATCTGTGCGCACTGAAGCAGTTGTGGAGGCTGTACGGCAGAGTGTAAACGAAGATCCATCTGTCTCTACTCGTCGTCGTTCTGCTTAATTGGAAATGTCCAGAACATCCCTGCAAAGAATTTTGAAGCGGGATCTTAAAATGTTTCCGTATAAAATTCAAATGGTAGAGCAACTGCTTCCCCAAGATCATCAGGCACGCCTGCAATATGCATCCTTCAGTCTTTTTTGGGCCACCCTGTATGTACGAGTATGTGGTATGAACAGTAAGAATTACATACGGACAAAGTGTGTATTAATCGTTAAATTATTGCTTTAGATTTAGCTTGATGGGTTTTGCTGTTTTCGTTGCCGCTTTATTTATTTTTTATTTCACCACAATTTTATTCAGTATTGCGATCGACTACCGAGTACCGCTAAAATACTAAAATGCTACTGGGTAATCATATTCCATGTCAGATGTCTGCATCATGATCCGGCAATATTTGTTTCATTTAATGTTATGAATTACCCATCGGTAATACTATACATACTAAATACATACATATGTATTTACATACATACATACATACAGACAGACAAATATATCTATTGCAAGAAATAGAAAAATATTTATTGATGGCAAACCCCATTTCATTTATTGGAGAATATTCATTTACAGGTTGGTAATACGTACATACATACATATATCATTTGAAGTTATCATTTGGCGAAATTTGGGTTAACGATTTCTTTAACAGTTATATTGAACAGATATCAAGAATTATTAAAAATTTGTCTAAATATGGGCAAATCATTTTATTTTATAAAACGAAATGTATTTATCTTAAATTATATTCAATAGTTAATAAGTGAAATTAAAGGGAGCAGTTTTTTCATTAATAAGGTTTTATTAAATTTATTGTATTTTACTGTTTTGGTATGACAGCTTTGATCATTTACAGAATATATATCCAGAGATTTATAGGTATGCATTCCTTAGTTTCTTAAAATACAAATAGAAGGGAATTGAAATTGAAATGTTTCGTTTATCTTTCGAACTGTTTAAAATATAATTACAAACTATGCCTTCTTAACAACTGAATTCAACAGATGTCTTGTTAAGCCGCTGGCAATTTGAAAGACATTTCGTGCGTGCAAATAATTACAGCCTATTTGAAAACAAAAAACAAATGTATACCTAAACGCTTAAAATGAACCCACCGAATTGTAATCGTAATCGTTCAAACAATGTTGTACGTCCAACAATATACAATTAAGGCGTTAATCAATTACTAATGAGCCGCTAATCATAAGGCAGTTAAAGCGACCAAATAACCAAGCAACCCGATTGCTTGTCTGTCACTCAAACAAACGGCCAAATACATACATATGTATGTACTTATGAGATTGAAATTAAGAAGCATGCCACAGTTTACAGGTAACTAGACAGACAAAATTAAGGCAACATGAGTTTTTGGTCACTTGAAAACAATGTTTCTTGGCTTAAAGTTGCAATAAATTACAAACCGATTGTATATAATTTTCTCCCTTTTTAGGGTTTATGTATAGCAAGTAGCAAAGCAGTAGTAGAAATTATGACATAAAGAGGTGTCCAATAAAGGAGGAGTTTTAAATGGTTAATGATCTTTTTATTGGCAGTTGCAATTTGTAAGACGTATTTCTAATAAGACAACAAGCTCATCTTTAACAGTAACCTCGTTCATCATAATGGTCAATGGAAATGTACATTAGAATGTAAAATTATCTGTAGAATTGTTTCTTTTACTACACACAGAGAAAAAATATAGTTGTTCATGTTTACCACAAGAATGTCAACATTTTTAGGAGTTTTTTTTAACAATGTTATGCTCACTGTAATTATTTTTATGATTGCGGTAACCATACAATTCAGATTATTACTGCAATCATATATACGATTGTAGTGCTTATGTATATAGTTGTTGCCATCATGTTTATGATGAATCCATTTATCATAATTTGTTGCTCTTTGATTATGATAGAGAATAACATAATATGGTATAATCGCATGATCTAGAGGTGCAATTCTGATCATCGAAAAATTCCAAAATTCCTGTAAAAATCAAATTTTGTGCACATTAATATCATTTAATTTAGGCTGAAAGAACTTTGTTATGATTACAAAACATCAAGCACCAATAACAGTGATTGCTTGACCAATCACATTTTCGAAGAATTGGCCTAAAATGACGTCTCTAGTCCAAAGCTCGTTTGTGACAACTAGTGAATGCGTTTGATTTTCGACAAGCACTTGTTTGTTCTTATTATGATAATTCTGGAAACAACAGTGCATTATTGTCGTCAAATTTAAATATAATTTTGGGATACTTTTTATATTCTGGATTCTTAAACACATTCTAAGTAATTTGAATGGTGCCCCCTTTCAGGCACTTTGTAGGGTACATCTGTTCTGATATTATAATACAGGTCGTAAAATTCGCTTAACAGTTATTACATTTTATATCAGATGTAGATGATTTTTAGATGTATTGTAAACAGTTTACCACAATTGAACAAGTATTGTGATATGTTATGTCTTCTAATGCCACAGGACTAGTGCGTTTAATACAATAAACTTACTGTGAACGAATTTTCCCTGTAGTGTGTTGTGCGATCCACTGTCCAGTCGACCACAAATGGGAGAGTCCTGAGTGAAGAACGTGTATTACGTATAAAACTACGTGTTTCAGAAACAAGTTCCCTGATTTCAGCAGAACACATTCCATTATAGTATCGATAGAACAGTGAAACACAACCCACATTGCGACATAGACTTCGAAGATCGTTTGATTCTTTAATATTTACACCGCCCATAAAAACAGATTAGCAACATGATGTGCTGTGTGTTTGTGCGTTAATAAACAACACTGAGTCTTACGTGCGTTAAAATCGACTCTGTTCGCACAACCCCATTCCGAGATTGTCTCAGCTCAGCGTATCATTTATATTTTGTCTCATTTCCCCAATCTCCAAAGGGTTTATTTTGATTCAATATTCATTTTATAGATACAAATTTAGTCAATTTTATAATATTATAATAAGCCTTCACCATTTTAAACTATATTTAAAGTATATACGAGTATAAGTATGAAACCTTATAGATGGGAAAGTTGGTAAAAATATGTTTATATGTTCGTATGTCGGTGGAAATATCAGCAAGAAATAACAACTATGCTACTCGATGTTTCAACATATTCTGGCTATATCTCGAAAATTCTGCCTATTGCCAAAATATATGTCAAATAAAAGATATTTCAAAGACTATATTAAAGCTGAAATTAATCTGATTTATCAACAACAACGTTGCTTTTTAAGTCAAAATAAATATTAATTGTTTATTTTGTTTAAGAATACAAACTTGTGCCCTTATTCATAAAACTTAAAACAGGTTTATAAGAGGTTTATAAAACAAATTTTGTATGGACATTTTCTTAAAAAAGGCCTAACTCAATTTTGTTTAAAAAAAATCAATGAAAAAAGCCTTTCTTCGATACCTTCATTAAAACAAAAATAAAATAAGAAATAAAATGTGTTGTTAAAAAGTGTATTAAATTATTTGTTGTATCTAAAATTTTACAGATTTTAATAATTTTTTTCCTTCGTCTGTAAAGTAACAAAAAATTGAGTTAGGCCTTTTTTATATTAAATCATCGATATCTATAAGATACGTAGGTACGTCAAAGTTGACTTTAACAGTCTGACTTGTTTTACTTATTCGTTACTCTCAAGGATCACTACACATTTAGTTTTTCTCTTTCTACATGGGTTATGTAGAGTAAATTATTTCTTATTAATAAAAAAAAAACCAAATGACTTTTATTTCTTAATGATAAATAGTTTTAAACATTTTTTATGCAATGGCACACAACCACAAATAATCAATAATATAAATTTCAGTACAAGTATTAGTTAATATAAGCGCAACATTTTCAATTAATGCTTGAATGTAAAAACAAAAGGCAAAAAGTTATTAAATACCTCCCAAATAGATGAGGATGACTATACAATTCCTACGATTACAAGTGTTTATACAGTAGCAAAATCTACTAGATAGCATACAGTCGCGACGGATGATAAAAATTGTATTAATCTCAGGCAAATAAAATAAATATTCTATAGAAGCAATGAGGGGAGGTATAAAAGTGATAACTCATCATTGGTTATCCTACTTGCAGTTAATAAAGAGTTTTACACAATAAGTAACGCCTAGTAGTGGCTGTAGTTTGGTAATGGAACATGCATCATAGTTACTTATGCAATTCAAATAAAAATTTTACTGTAAATAACATTAAAGGTACAGTAGAGAAATCTGGAAAAAATTATAATTATTATTCTTCACACTGTAGTGGCCAAATTATGGAAGTGAATTAGGTAAATAGAGGCAGTCTCCACTAAGTACAGCTCACTTGTGTCCAATTAACATGAACAATTTCAACTGATAAATAAATAAATATATAAATAAAAATAAATAATGTCTCTTAATGGAGACATAATCAACATCAGCAGTTGACCTTTATTTAGTTACTAATCCTTTCCAGATCGATGTCTGTCATTTCGGACGCTGTCGTTTCATAAATTGGGAACAGACTCGTATCCTTCCCATAAACGAGATCCGATGATTTTTCAGTGCAGGGCATTGACATAGGATGTGAAATAAATCTGAACTTGTTCGTCACCATGAATGTTTCTGCATAAATCATATGATTGTAGTTCTGGTATCTTGTGGTTACTGCTACTATGTTTTAATTTTCTCAACATAAATCTTTTTAAGGAGCAAGTTTATTCGATTACTAAATATTTATGCCTAATCGATGTATAGTTTGGATAGGGATGGCAACCAAATCCCATAATAATGAACCCTCTCATTCTGGAGTAATCCAGATATCTTACTCTTGAACTCCTTAATGCAAAAATATCACCGACAGCTTATTTCCTTGGACCCATAGGTTTAGATTACGCGATTTAGATCCCGTTTTATGAAAGATTAATAAACGCGATTGATCATTGCCAACTGTTTAGCTAGTAGATCCACTGGTTACTGGAAAGGAAATAATAAATAATGTCATACTAGGTAGAACACTATTCACATGTCATCGATTTTCAGCTGTATCAATTGCCTTTTATGTTACTGATACATAGTACATATAATATCGCTTGTATTATCACCTCCAATTCACCTTTCCTCTTCGCTCTTTTTTACACACAAATATATATTGCAATCATCGTTTTAGAAGGTTTCTCTAACCAGTCTTAGATTGAACAACTTCTCAAATGATTGCAAATTTACGGGGGCTTATCAGTGATGTTGTGGGATTGCATGGCTGCTTTCGGGATCGGAAAACTTTATTGTAAAGAAGGCATAATGGATAAAATCATGTATCTTGATACTTTGAAGCCAAATGCAAAACAAAAGTGCTCATAAATTGGAGATTGGCAATAACTTTAAATTTTACGAGGACAAAGACTCGAAGAATACATCGCTGATAGCGAAGAACTGGTTGTTGTATAATTGTTCTAAAATCCTCAAAAGACCTGCGTAAAGTCCAGACCTTAACGTAATCGAGCATTTATGTGATGAACTCGGACGTCGGATGCAAAATAGATTATCTACCAGTAAAGACCAGCTCAGAGCTGCGTTACTGGAAACATGGAACCAAATAAGTCCTGATGTGTGCAAAAAACTGGTTGAATCGATTCCAAAAAGACCATGACCTGGACGACTTTCAGTGTGATCTTACTATTAAGATTTTTTTAATTATTTTGTTTTTGTTTCTATTATGCTAATGGTAGAATATCATATTTATTTGTTTTAGTGTTTAATAATAAATAATTTTTTTAATTTTTTAAAAAAATATTTAAAAAATCTTAAGCTCTCTTTTTTCAAATACTGCTTAATATTTGTCAAACAGTTTGCCCGACTTTTAATGTGAGCCACTGTATTTATACAATATTTATTAGCTGTATATGTGTTTATTTGCCAAAACTTATGCTAATTGTAATCTTTCGTTTTGTTTTCAAGAAAAAATCCATAAATTTAGTTTTAATTGTTTTCTTCGAGATTGATACAATTTTTTCTTGAAAATTCTTCGGTTTTCACACAGCACAATTTTATTGCTTAAATCGCTCGTATTTTTATTTGAGAGTATACACACATTTGTAAAAACTACATATGTTATACAAATGAGAGAGTAACATGAATTGCTAGTACAATCAAAAGTGTACTCGCCTTTCTTCCACTCACCCCGATGTCAGCTAAGCTTAAAGAATTGCTTCGTGTAAATTGGGACTTGTAAAAACCCAATATTTTGGCAATATTTTATTTGACAGGGTTCTTATTATGTATATTTCATGATATTTATATCAATGAGAAGTTATGTATTTATTATTCGAAATTTCCTGGAAAAAATGCATGGATTTCAATTACATCGGAATCAAATCAGAGGACCTCGCTAACTGATTTAAGTCGTCAAAATGGCTGGTTTAATTAATTTCCCTGCGTTCAATTGCCACAATTCAGTATGTTTTGTTTGTATTTGTGGTTGCCAACATTTAACGAAATTCAGTTTTGTCATTCAATGAAATTATCAAGAGCTGTGAAAACATTCTTAAAAATCACATCATGTTTGTTTGTGTAAATTGCAATTGCAACTCACGGTTCTACCATTAACCATCGAATCCAATATTACAGAAAGCTAGTGAACTAGTGATCCATACATAATTAATGGAATTGAAAAGTTACAACCATCAGAATCGTTCCAAATAGCTCTGGAAGAAATAAAAGAAAACAGAAACGCATTGGGTGGTTGACACACACACATCGATGAGTACAATAATAAAGCTGCAATTGCCCATAAACGACTGCAAAAGGATGAAGAAAATCTTTAAGTATTTTTGGTGTTAAAAGGAATTCTAACCTACCAAATCGTATTATTTCCACCAATCTTAACTTTTCAGTCTACATACATACATACACACACACTCGTATGTACATACATATGTGTGTTGTAAATTGTTTTTGTTTTTATTAAAGTTAAGTGGCACTTTGAAGCGCTTCTTATAAAAATCCAACAAAAATAAATGAAATCGTTGATGTTGAAGTTATTTTTGCTATTTGTTTTTTAAAGGCTGGCTGTGTTTATTATGTGGTACTTCCTTTTAACGATCAAACGTTCAGTATGTGGAATATACACTCAAAGAAGTAATGTTAGTAAAAAGGGGTATTAAATATTATATATATTTTAAATGTTTAATATAGTCAGTCAATCTATTAATAACATGCAATAAAAACTTAATCGATCTCACTATATCTCGATATTGCAACATAGAATTGTAACACAGAATAAATACAATCACCTCTATCGTGAATAAAAATTCCCCATGAAATTTGTTCCCTTTTCACATTTTTCCTATTAAAATTCAATGTTAAAAAAATAAAAGGGGAACATATTTCATGTGGAATTTTTATTCACGATAGGGGTGAATATAAGTCGAACAGTTAGCCGACGACAAAATTAATTAAGGCAATAATGAGCCTCCAGACTCTCGACTACCTACACTACTACACTTAAGCGATTATGATTACTGAATCTGTTTTATGTGTGCAGAGATAATACTCGAGGAAAAACCCCAATGCCTAGTTCTGCTCTATTAAAATTCTGGCATTTCTCCAACCAAATTTTATTCTAATCTTAACTTTATACTCCACTAATTTTTTGAGTGTTTTATGACTCCAAAAAAAAAAACTACAAAAAGATTTAAAACCAGAAGCCTTTTCGCTGTTAGTACACCTCATAAAATAAATGACTTGGAAATTCATTTATAATTTTTCAAACGATCTTGTATTAAAAATGAAAATGGCAAAAATATATCGAAGAGCGAAGAAAAATATGCACGAGTAGTAAGTACGGTTATAGTTACTTTTAGTTCTAGTTCGATCGTAAAATGGTTAAAAATTGTTTAATAGCAACAGTTCTATTTAGAGATCTAAACGAATATTCTCACACACTGACTTACTACACCATTCAAAATGTTATTGACTTCTTTCTATCTTGTTTCTAGTCTATACATTTCATTTTATTTGCTGTTTTTTTTTTTTTTGTTGTGTGTGTTGCCTTCACATTTATTATTCAGCGTTAAACTTGTCACTTGTGTATACGAATATGTTTTCTGTTGCATCAACTTCCTTTAGTGCAACAAACTTGTCGCATTTCATTTTATTTCATTGCATTTCATATGGAGTATGTGTCTGTCTGTCGGTGTGTCTGTCCATTAGCGGTTGTGCTCGTATTTGACTGGTGCTAAATTGTCTAGTTAATTCGGGGCGTGTCAGTTTATAAATCTTTGTCTGGTCAAGCCTACTTAGTGTTTTTCATTTATTAAGAGTCTGTCGTATAAATTATTAATAATTTGCTTAATTTAAAATCAATTATCAAAACATAGAATTATGTTGCAATTTTATCGAGAATATTTTTATGCAAATATGTAATTAGAAATAAGCTATTTGTATTTCCGTTATTTTAGTGATTAACACTAATTATATGACTGCATTGTACGTCATGCCAAGCGATAGTTAACTCTCGTTTTTAGGGCAACTCACACGCAGTAGTATATTTGTCGTTTGATAGGAGTTGGAATATACCAATTTTACATTCTGAGCTTTATGATGTCATATAGTTAGTGAAAAATTTATAGCGCTGTCTAGTCGGCTTGTAAAAATTGTTTGTTATTGATAAATGCCAGCACAAAAGAACACGGTCTCTTTGCATACGATACCTGGCCCTCAAACCATCATTTTGAACAACACCTACATAAATCGTAGCAGCATATTGCAAGTTGAGCTTCAGACTGAATCTCCAGTAACAAGTTACAAAGGAGGCATTCGAGATATAGTCCTATAATACCTACCAATAATATCTGAGGTCTTGTCTAAATGTTTCAACATGTTTTTATTGATTTCGAAGTAATCCTAAAGGGTCTTCTTGGGTTTAATATAAACAATTTTTTTATTAACCTAAAATATACGTTTAAATATTTTTTAGACAAGTGGTAAGATGTAAGTTTATATTAGTTTCAACTCAATGGGTTAAAATTAGCAAACATGTTTAAGCTTTTATGAATGATTCCCTTTTTTGTCCTCTTCCTTAAATTGTTGGATAGACAAATGCAAGTCAGATGAGATTTCATTTAACCAGTAAACTCATCTGAGTGTTGTGTTCAAAATAAACTAGGTTTAAGTTTCTCCATAGTTCTGTTGACTGAAACGTTTTTCCACTTTCTGACATGGTCATTCACTGTCCATTCCTAGATTCTTAGATTATCTTTAAAATTTTGCAGTGGTTGAGCATTTTCCAGGACGATTTCATCCATCCTGTATAGCTGTTGCTTTCGGACTTATATAGAGTGTTTTTTTAGATGTATAGAACTTGGCAAAACTTTATTAACTGGCGGCCATTTTGTCAGCAGTCAAGTGATTTATGTTTAGTATGGCTTGGCTTTTCAACATGAATAGACTGATGCCCGAACAAAGTTTCCAAATTGTGCAAATTTATCATGATACTGTGTTTTTTAGATGTATAAAACATTGAAATGGAATAAAAAAAGACGATTTTTTAAAATTGACATTAAATTTATTTTATTCGCAATAAAAGAATTAGAAATTAAATATGAATTCTGGCACATGACTGGCTCGGACGTAGTCTAATCTGGATTCCCAACATTTGTGGCAGTATATCGGCAATAACGCGGGGAATGTTGTCCTTCAAGTGGTCAATCGTTTCGGGCTTATCGGTGTAGACTAGCATAAATCACTTGATGTGTTGCCCTATATTATCCCACGTTTTTCGTAATTAGAGTAAGTTTTAATTTCATTCTACATTGTTAAATCTTCGGCTTCTCCTTGGTGAAATACTCGTACCTTCCATTTTTCTAATTCCAAACCTTTGATTTGTTAAACAATTATTTTAAGAATGTCTTCGCTATCCTGCTTTGATGTCGTCTTTTTCCTCAAGTGCAATCAAATCACCAGGGATTTGTTGTGCCTCCAAGACATAGGACTCTTCGAACTGCATCGACTTAATTTAGTTGACGCGTATGTTTATAAAAATCTAACATATTAAAAATGTGTATTTTGTTACTTGTATTTCATTTTCGCTTTCCCATATAAAGTTTGTGTGTACATTAGCCACCATTGATTTTTAGTAGATGAAGAAATGTTTATATGTAAGATTCAGGATACCAAATTTTCATTATGAATAGTAGAGTGTACCCTCACTGTCATGATGTCTGAAAGTTTATATGCTAAAACCGTCTGTATACCATCAATATTGGCTTCGTTAATTAAAATTCACAAATTCTATGTTTTTTTGCACAATCTGTTACAATAAATGAAAATTATAAAAAAAAAAACTGTCTTTGGGAAGTATTTTAACTACATTGGGACCATTATTTCTGTCGGCGCTTTGATGGCGTAACATGAGCATTTGCACCGTAACTTTATCAGTTTAATTCTTATTCTTAAAGACGATGACATCTACTGAATACCGCTCATTTAACAACGCTTAGAAAAGCCAGCAAGTAAACTAAATGAATATTTGTGTGGCATGTCGCAGAAAATTAATGCAATTTGAGAGCGAATTTGTATGTAAGCTTTGCTTGCTATTTTAGTCCCAATTTAAACGAAGTAATTCTTTAAGCTAAGATGATTATCTTTTAAATATCCTGGTGAGGGGAAGATAAGACGAGTAACACTTGATTGTACTAGCAATTCTTGTTTCTCTCTTGTTTGTATTACATGCATATGTGTATACAAATATGTGTCTACTCTCAAATGAAAATACGAGCGATTTAAGCAATAAGAATTGTGCTGTGTGAACACCAAAGAAATTTCAAGGAAACATTTTTATCAATATTTTCAATAAAAATTGCTTCGTGTAAAATGGAACTTGCAAACTTTAATGTAAATAGCAGGTGCAGTACGGCATTTCTTACAATTATTTTACATTTTAATGAAAGTATGTATGTACTAGGGACTTTGTAACTAGTAGCTCCATTTAGTTCTATATAAAAATGAGAGTTTCTTTTTAATTATCGCTTTTATTTTGATAAATTTCATTAATTGTACAGTATAAATTTATTCAAAGAATGTGTCATTGTTAAATATAAACTTTTCTCATCTTATTTGCCATTTGCAATATTTGAATCAAGCCAATTTAGGATACCCTGTTGTGAAGTGAAGCGTATTCCAGAGAAAGTGTTTTGCATCGATGAAAACAATTAGTACTCGGACAGGGCAAGTTCTGGGGCCAAATTACCGCATTCGTGATCGAATGAGCTATCGTATCGAAAAATTATTGCGATATCGAAATTATGATAAAATGTACTAAATTTATTGCCCGATATCGAATGCCATAATCTCAAATAAGAAAATTACGATCAATTTTACTCGATATCGAATGCGATAATTTGGCCCCTGGTCTATAAGGTGGATGAGGGCAAACTTCCCAACCACTTCTTTCAAAAACAGTTTTTAACAGGTATTGTAACATATGGCCGATCATTGTCATAGCGTTAAGCAGCATTTCGGATATGCAAACTCGTCTTTCAAAGACTCTCGACCTCAATTCATATGAAACTAAATTTGTTTGCTTTTGGATAATTCCTGCTGCTTGCAAATGTTTTGAATTTGCTGTTTGAGTAGCTTACAATAATTTTTTAGCTCTTATTGAGTTTGAAAACATTCTTCATGAAGTAATATGACCTTTGTCTTTCGAGTAAAATTCAGCACTTCTGAACCACACAAACCATCTTGAAACCGATGGAACACTTTCGGTGGACTTCATTGGCATCTTTTTAAGATTATAGAAGTAAAACAAAGATTCGATATTTTTGAAGCAAAATAAACTTTGTTTCACTTTGCTAAATGAGAACAAAATTACATATAAGTTTTTTTTTCTACGGTCATGGTAGATTACTATCTATTCATATTCATTATCTTTAGTGTTTTTTGTAATGATTAATAAAAGAAAACTAATTTTAGTAGCTATTTAAAATATCGTTTAAACACAACATTTAAATTTTTCTTAATATTCAATTATCATATAAAATACTTTGCGAAATTTTATGGCAGAGAAAATGTCTGTATAATTGCAAATTCAATAAAAATTCAGTCATTATTGAGACATGAAGCTGCCTCATCACCTGATATTCATTAACATTATTCCATTGGTGCTTAAAAGTTGTATTTAGCAGATATATGTATGTATGTATGTACATATTTAAAAGACATAACATTTGGATATTTTCAACATCAGTTTGATTTTAATAATAAAATTTAACTCCGCCAAAAAAGTTTTATGTAAATGCAAATAAAAATATGAAATGTCATGAACGATTAGGAAATATTAAATTTACAATTCAACAAGATTTGAGTTTTACATATTTTGCTGTTGTTTAATAAAAACAACTTGAATTTGTTTTTTTTTTTTATTATTTTACATATTTTTTGCATATAAAATATGCATATTAAATAAAAATCCAACAAATATTATAATTGAATTTTTGTGTTGTTGGTGTGTTGGTATCGGAATAGATCACCTGAAGGCTCGTCTCCTAAAATAATAATGAAATGCTACAAATTGTAAAATAGTTTGCATTATGTATAGTAGCCACTATGTTGGAACGGTGGACCAGTTGCAACATTTAATAGAAACTATAGAATAACTGAAATAGGGCTCAAATCGGCAGTTGTCGATCTCCTAACATAACATAATGTATAATAAACATGTTGTGTTACATAACAATATTATTTCAGCGTAATGCTTTTCAGTATAAAAATAAATAGTTTATAATTTCCTCTCTTTGCTACCACTGTATTTTGTAACATGTATATGTAAATGCATATGTATGTTTTTTGTTCACATTGAAGTAAATGCAACATTTCTACAACTGTCAAGCTGTCAAAAGATTTATAACTGCCTTTAAACCAAAAACCAAAAGAAAACGTTAAACAAATTACATACTCCATATTTATTCGTATCTAAACTAAAACATTATATTTATATTAACTTTTTATACATTAATTTTTTTACGTTTAATAACTTTTGCATATGAAATGTCATAAATAAAATACTTCTCCAATACATTTGAATTTATTTACGTGGCTTTTAAGGATAAAATAAAAAATTACGTTACTAAAAATTTATTGGAATTAATTTTTACAATACAATAATAATATAAAGAATACTGGCTCTATTAGCATCTATTCTCGCATCACAGACAACCAGTTTATCTCACGTGGTCATTTGTCCGTGTCCAGTTGACTCCATTAGAGTGTGTAAGGTCAACATTTTAAAATTATTATAAGACATTATTGCCCAAACTAACATAAAAAGCCTTAACTGGTTAGCTGTGCTTTAACTTAATTTGCAGATTTGTTTCTTTCATTTCGTTTTCTGCTTTTGTTATTCACTTAAGACACTGAATTAAAAGGAATTTCGGCTAAAAATTGTAACAAAAATGATGCTACGTGATTGATAATATAGCGTGACAGACAGCATGTCGGCAACTTAAGGTATTTGAAATACTTTTTTACTCAAATATAAAGTTGTGTCTGGTTTTTGCTTTGTTTTAAACTAAAAACACTTTCAATCTGATGATGATTTCATGTTTTCAAACAGCAAAATAAAGACATTCGAATCAAACAGAGTTGAGCGAAAAAAAGGATGACAAAAATGCCAAAAAAAAAAAATCTTCAAAAAATTAAAAATTTGTCGCAGTTTACCAAATCAAGGGTTCTTGTGTATTAAATATAACAAAACATAAATAAAAAATGTTTGCTCATGATTCTCGTTTCCGATTTCGTTCAGTTCAGTGAATATAATTAAAAAGACAAGTTCACTTGACCCAAAGTTTTGGTGAACGATATTTAGTAATTCGGAATCTTGTAAATCAATAAATATTGCAGGATCCACTCGAAAAGAGATATGTTCGTATTAATATAAAGCATTTTCTTTTAGTCTGGATTTTCTATAAAACATTATTATTTTTATTTGAACTGTTAATTTTAAATCTTTGATATATCTTTTATTTCGGCTCGAGTTCATTAAATTTAATTTTCATTAAATTATTTTTACTAGTTGAATCTTAAAGAATATAAAATCTACTTATACTTGGTGTTCGGGAAAATTTGTGTATTTTCCAAATCGCAAAACCCTTGACAAAACACTTTATTATCTGACATTAAATTAACAGCCCATTTTGAGTCATAAAATTGTGCCTGTCGTTTTATACGTTTAATTTATGTTTTAAATTTCTGCAATGAAACATTGCTTAAATTGCGAGAATCGCAAAGGTCTAATCGGAGTTTCTTTTGACTCAATTTAAAAGAATAATTAATTAGTTTTAAAATTAGCATAAAAAACACTAAAAGCCAACTTAATTAAATTTTAACATAATGAAATCCTAAGTTTCCTACCATCCTAAACCTCTTTGCTACATATGATCACTGAATTCATTATGTATTCATAGTGTAAATTTAGAGGTGAAAGATTAAAACCACATGTCTCCAACCGAAATGACCTATTCGAGAAAAAAAATTACTCATATGGGATCATGATCTCATATAGAAGAATTCGGCTAAAGGTGAAGCTATTGTGAATACACGATCGTTCAAATGACACGTCCATGAATTTAAAATGTCAATGGATACCCTCAGACAATTTTCACTTGCCGTAATTTGTTTATCCAGAAGCTGCTAGACTGGTATGTACTCGTAAATATACATTTTCAGTCGGTTTTTAAATGGAATAAAATTCAAAGATGATCATCATGCTTTTCACTATATCCGTAGGTAAATTTAAGAATACATGGTCCATAATTGAAATATTTAACACATGGGCATGTTACATAACGCATGTTACTTAAATATATGTTTAATTTCTTAGTTGACACTTTTTAATCCCACCTTAATGAATCATTCGAAAATTCGAACTTTTGCGAACGTTTAGTTTTTAAACATTAAAACAAATAAACGCCAACGATTTGAAAAATTATAATCTGTCGCTCAGTTTGTGGCATCAAAAGCCTCATTCTCAGGTTTGAGAATCATCAGCAGTATCTATCAAAATTGATTTACTTTTACAAAAATTACCTTTTGATTGGTTGGTTTGGTTTTAACTTATCATAGTTATATCTATATAATTTTTTTTGTTGGTGTAATGATTTTTAATTTTTGTAGTATGTTAAATTTACATTTGATTACTGAATTCCCTTTGTTCGATATATATCAAAGTTATACGTATCAGTACTGTGTTCATTATATTTATATGGTGTTCAGACATGCATTTTTAATTGAAATTTTTAAATTAACGCCCTAATTGAATTTTATTGTCCATACAAAATTTTAATTAAGGCATTTGCTTCATGATCAGTTAATTGTTCTAATAATTGTTAAAATTAAAAATACAACCCTGTGACAAGTGTGTTTAGTTAGCACAATAATACTCAATCAACAAACTTTGTTGAAATTTGACAACTCAAATTTAAATAAATACAAACAAAGAATGGCGGGTCAAGTTGAATGTAAGTTTTTAATATATATATTGTTAAAAAATTGTAAATAAATAAAAATTACCCATTTTTTTTTTTTTGAGAATTTCCAAATTCTTATTTTTTCTTTTTCTAATAAACATAAACTTTGAATCAGAATTTACACAAATAAAATATAAACAATTTTTTTGTCAGCTGCTGTCAAACGCTAATTAAATTAGCAATATTGAGCATGTACAGTGGGTGTCCAAATTATTAGTTACACATGCAAAATTGTTTAGTTTGAAGCCGTATAACAATTTAAAATAGTAGAAATTTATCATTTTCTTTGTTCTTTTAGGTAAATTAAGTGTTTCTAATTTAATTTAAAATAAATTCTTTCGTTTTAAAAATATATATTTGAGGAAAAGAAATTTTACAAAATTGTTTGAAAAAAATCTTAATATTGCGTAGAACCTTCTATGGCATCGATTACAGCTTGCACCCTTTTTGGCATACTCTGAATGCATTTTTGAACATTTTCATTTAGTTCTTCATCGTGACGCCAGACTTTAATCAATTTAATCAAAATTGCATATTTCACACTTCGGAGCAGAATGACAGATAATGATCTACAACTGCACTCTAATGTCACCAATCATTGTTGACACTGCAGAAAATATTTAACAGTATTACCAGAATTAAAATACGAAAACATCTGGCAAAATAAATAAATTTATATACGTATTAAAAGCGGTTGAATCTTAATTAATAGAGTGTAACTAATAATTTGGTCACCCACTGTATGAACACTTTTTAATTAACCAATAATTGACTCAATTAGAAATGCATGTCTGAACACCATATTAGTCTTATTAATGATAATTCAAAACCCCATCAACGTGCCATAAATATATTTGAGTGTAGAATATTGACAAATTAAAATACATCAAGCTGAACTGTCGAAGACAGGTAAAAGTCTGCCGAAAAGACTGTTTTCTGATACTACGTAACGGGTTTCGGGAACAAGTTCTCTAATTTCATCCGAACACATTCCATAGAACAGTGGAACACAATATAAAGAGTGAAGATGATCATCATAATCAATATATTTTGTTATCTAGTAGCATCGATCTTTATTTTAAAACATTTTTATTTGTATGCTTCAGAACCACTGAATAATGCTGCCTATTAAGATCTACTAATTTTTCATCGTTCACTGAGCTTATTCTCAAGTCAACAGTTAAACGCATCATTCATGATTTTATTGATAGTAACAAAGTTCATCAGAAATGTTTGAGATAGGGAACCTTAAACTCATTTTCATTTAGTGGAATTCCTAAATAAGTGCAATATGAATCGAGTAAAGTTATGGTCTGTTTGGGTTGGCCACTGGTTTAGATGATGTGCAGAATTAAGCCACATACATATTCCCTGAATTTTCACAAAAATTCCACGATTTATTAATTCAGTTGACTGGAATTATGTATATACTATGTTCAATATACATATGTAACGGGTGATTCAAGTGGAGATACTTTTGTCAATAGCCTTTTCTGTCATGTCATTTTTGTTTAGTATTGTTTGGCATTTCATAATGGAAAGACTTACAGCTGAATAATGTTTACAAATCGTTGAATTTTATTACGAAAATTCTTGTTCTGTGAGGAGTGTGATTCGTGCACTTTACTATTCGCAACACCATCACCCAATTTGAGACCCAGCGTTCATAATTGGATAACATTCGACCAAATAGACCACGTCTATAGATTCTAGCACCGGTGGAATCATCGGTCCATATTTCTTAAAAAATGATGCCGGCGCTAACGTAACCGTCAATGGCGACCGTTATCGCGCCATGATAACCGAATATTTGATGCTTGAAATTGAAGCTCGTGTTCTCGGCGACATTTGGTTTCAGCAAGATGGTGCCACTTTCCACACATCGCATCAATCAATGGATTTATTGAGAGAAAACTTCGATGAGCATATAATGTCACGTTTTTGGTCGGTCGATTGGTCACCAAGATTGTGTGATATCACACCGTTAGAGTTTTACCTGTGGGGATATGTAAAGTCTAAAGTTTATGCGGACAAACCCGCTTCGATTCAAGCCTTGGAGGAAAACATCACGCGTGTCAGTCGTCAGTTACCAGTCGAAATGCCCGAACGAGTCATCGAAAATTGAACTCAACGGATAGACCATCTGCGACGTAGCAACGGCCAACATTTGATAATCTTCAAAAATAAATGCCAAAGAATGTTCTTTTAAATGATGATAAACATTCCCCATTAAATTTTAATTTTCTATGTTCTTTTTTTTTAGTAGGGAACCTCGAAATGGATCACGCTTTATATTGTGTTAATAAATATAAATAGTTGCAAAATTTCCCAATATGTACCTTCATAGTTGTCCTCATTCATATTGTTGTCTTAATTGAAAGACACTATGGACAACATTCTATGATAGTGTTTCGATAATCCAACAAGCAAATGTATACAAACCATATGACATGCCATACATTTTTGTAACATTATTTGTGACTAATTGAAAACAAGTTATTAAAATTCTTGTCACCTCAACTACAACGAAAAAAAAAACTAAAAAAACAAAAAAAAAAACAAGGAAAACATTGTTAAAACAACAAATTTACATGCTAAAATAATTGAACATACTTGTAACAACAATTTTCAATTCCTAACACAAACAAAAAAGAAACTTAAACATAAACAAAGCAACGAAGAACACATACGAGTACAAGAATTGCATTTGTTGCATGTGTTGCATGTACTGAAGTTACAAGTACAAAGTTATATTTACCTAAATTAGAGGTTGTATGAATGGCGGGATAAAAGTCCGGTCATGGTAGAACACCAGTGAGAGCGAATTGAAGCAGGGAAAGGAAGGAAGGAAGACATACATGGAATTAAATACCAGTATGAAATCAATAACACGAGCTAATCTCAAAGCTTACAACACCATTCTCGAGTTAAACAATTTGGGTAAGAAAATTGTCTGGACTTTATTCGATAGTTTTCTTAAGTAAATAGTGGTTGAAGTAGTTGCCTTGGCAGGCTTAGTTGCTGGCGAGCTGCTGGTAGAGGTGGAGGCCGTATCATGTTGGAGGTTGTAAATTGACTAAACATAACTTGGCTTAAACTAAACGTTAGGACAAGGACTTTTTCTTAACTTTTTACCGCACACAAAAACACACAGCACACATTTACACTGACATGTTGGCACACATAAACAGAATCATAGTGGAACTCTCCCAACAATTTGTACAAGTGTTGCAACCACTAACAACGGCCACCACGAAGCCTTAACGAAATCAGCATTCTCTCTAATCTGTGAGGGAAGTAATCCGCACTGCAATTATCTAACATTCTGAAATTAATTAAGCGGGCCATTAAAATGCTAATAAAAGTTCCCTCTAAATGAATGAACTGCTCTAATCAAATTGGGTTAAAAGAATTTTTTTTAAATCTTAAGAAATGTTGATTTTTTAATAATTCTTTAATATATACTGCTTACTAGTCGTATTTAGCAGTCTAAACACATTGATGGCAGGCCATTACTGTTTTATTTAAACTAATCTCTTTACTTATTAACATCGCAAGGACTTTAAGTCTATGTTAAGGTAGTCTTTTCTATTAGAAATTGTGTCATTACTACATATGCGTAACGTTACAATCCTTAATCTAACATAAACCACAACTTACAATTTCTAAAAGTCCATACGGCGAGGAGTTCAATCATTTACTGAATGAATAATGACTATTAATTCGCTTATACTGCTAAATAAGTCTATTAAGGTTCTAATTTTACATTAAAGGATTATTAAGAAATCATAAACATTGCTTAAGATTTCAAGAAACTGTAAAGTTACAAAATACGCTCACGTCCACTTTCCCGAAAATATAACTTCTCTGAACTTTGTGGTTTTATATTTTTTACAATTTAGTGATTAGTGATTAGTTCAATTTGGGAATCAAAACTGAAATGTTAACGAAGCATTCTTCACTTGTTGTTTAACTGAGCAATCATGGAACAACCAAAACATCAACCACAATAAGCCGAAAATCCAGTTCAATAGTTTGGGCTCAAAAGAAAATATTAAAAAAAGAACAACTTTAAATGAAAAAAACTAGAGAGAAAAACAAACGGCTTAAATTGATTTTGCATTTTTTGAAGCTTCAACACTAAATCAGTTTAGCATTTAAGGCCTGGAGGACATGTTAGAGTTGAATTAGTAGCAGCAGAGGCATTAGCAACAGCAACATACCTATACAATAACAGCAACAATTGTAGCAACAACTGCTAGATTAAATGTAGCATTTTACATAAACCACCACACACAAACCGTTGACATGCGTGGATAGAATGGGAAGTGCAGTAAGAAAACGTCAATAGCATGAAATATTGCACACTTTATTTCAGTTATAGATCGAAGGACAAGTTATGTATGTGGAAATGGTAAAAATAAGACCACGATTTATCAATGCCCCCATATAAATTTCTTCCCGGAATATGGATCTTTAGAAAAGCAGTATCCATATTTAGCAAATATTAGTATCATGTAAATATAAATCAGAGAACGGTATTTTATTTGAATTGGTCCATATTTAACCACAGCCTCCATATTAAAAACATTTCCGAAAATCACCAAAATGAGCATTATTCTCTTATAATCATAACGATCAAGTTTAAAGCAATATAACATATAGACATAAAGCAGCGAATTTTTTGATGATCGGTCCATATTTGACCGTAGTCCTCATATAAATTCCATTTCTGAAAATAACTTAAATGATCATAATTCTCCTACAAAATCACTATCCATTTAAAATTGGACACTCCCAATCCAAGTAAAAATCATTGTACAGAGTTCTATGATGATCGGTCCATATTTGACCATAGCCTCTATATAAACATCATTATCAAATTGAAATTCGGCAGAAATAATTAACAAAGACATATAATTCACAGTAACCAACTCTATGGTGATCGGCCCATAATTGTTCATAGCTCCCATATAGGGACCACTTTCGAAAAACACATAAACCTATGTAAATATCTTATAAATAACGCTATCGAGCTGAAATTTTTATCAAAATTTTACTATTGTGTTTTAAGAAATTGAGTTCATTTTTTACCACAGTTGCCATATGTGTTCCATTTCCGAGAATATATGGAATACCTAAAAAAAATCTAAAATATATCGTTCTTGAGATGTAAGCTTAGATAACACTACTGAATATAGGTGATGGGTATTTAAGATTCGGCACAGCTGAATACAAACTCTTATGGTGGTGAACATAATACTATTATAATAATGAATTGAAATATAAGAGAGAGATCGATGTTTCCTAAAACGCTAAAATAATTTAGTTTAATTTTAGCCAATTTAATCTTCTTGTGCTTTTATCTATAAATTTACTGTTACTAAAATGTAATAAAATGTATCTTGCGTCTTCGTTCAGTATCAACAGTTGATCTGAATGCAAATCTAGAGTGATAATTCAAATTTAATAATTTATCTGATGTTGTTTTTTTTTACCACGAATTCGGTATTTGCTGACGAGCAATAGGTCAGTACATATGTTGCAAGATAAAAATAAGATTCCAACTTGAAACTTGAATGGTAATCTGTCGTGACCTCTAGAATATGTGTTGAGCATTCTTCAGCCAGCTGCTAGGTAATTTATAAATTTCATTATACGGTCTCTATATCGAATGGAAAATATGAAATTTATTCAAAATTCAAACATTGCATATGGTTATTTGACTTTTAATTTCCTCGTTTTCTGGAGTTATAAACAGAATTTGATATGAATCGTATAAATAATTAATTAGTTTCTTAACAATTTACATCACAGAACTTAACAGACAACTCTCCTATATTAATTTAAGTGTTTTGGAAACATTGTCCAGTCTTAAATGTGATTTCAATGGATGAATGCATCATCATACATACACACATGTTGTTGTATGGACTCATCAGTTGTAAATGTCCCCCTAAGAGTTGCAAGAACTTGTTGCACAAGTTAATTGTCCAGAAAAAAATCTGCAACAACAACCAACGACTACTACTTTGTTTAGGTTTAGTTTTTTTTTTTTTTTTTTTTTTTTTGTAATTTTATTTCTTTCTTTAAGGGATTCCTTTATGCTAGTTAAGAATGGTAGTGTTGGTGATTTTGTAGAACTTTAAGTTTGTTTGTGGTTGTGACCATCTTACAACATGTTGCAATTTTAATTGAACGAGCCCATTAATTAATTTTAACATACCTTTTTTTGTGCAGTTGTGGTGGCTGTTGTTCCTTGTTGAATATCCTGACACACGCACTTGGTATTTCGGTGTGAAGTTGTTAAGTTTGTCTTGTATTTAGTAGTTGTAGTTGTGGCTGTTGTATTGTGTTGCATGGTGTTGTGTTTTACCTTCTTCCTCTCACTTTCAATGCCGTGTATCTCTCAGTGATTTGATCTGTTGTTTGTTTCTCTGCCTGTCTGTCTGTCTGTCTGTCTGTCTGTCTGTTTTTATTTGTTGTGATAATGTTTTAAAGATACGTGATTCTTTTACTGATCAGCTTGACGATGACGAAGTGATGGTGTTGTTGATGATGATTTTTGTTTTTAGTGTTTTTATTTTTGTGATAAATTTGTTACGCGTTGCATTTTTTTGCGCAGTACATGCAGTTTTTTTAAAGTTTTAATTATGTGTGTAATGTTTTGTTCAAGATTATCTTAATCTGTTTTAATTTTCGCTTATGAACAAATTTACACTTTATTTCTTTATTAATTTTAATGACAATTTTCATTACACATTGTCTTTGATTGTGTTATTGTGTCGCTTTTTCTTCTTCTCTGAGTAGATTGCTAAAAGTGCTGTTTTTTTTTTATATATCTTTGTAACTGAAACCTGATGAAACCGCTTGACTTTCTCAGTTACATTTATAAATTTGTTAATGATTATAATTTTGTTAGTTAGTTATTACGCAACATATTTCATGCTTATTTGTATATATTTTGTATATTATGAACATTTTCAAAACATGATCTAAAATAACTTGTTATAGAATAAGTGTAATCGGATCCACTTCAGATTCTTTAATGACAACCTTAGATCCAAGCCAAAACTGTGAAACGCTATTATGTTTCCAAAATACTTTTATAAAACTTTAAAACTTAAAATGTAAAATTTCATGATATTATTATTTATTAATATAATGTAATGAAGTTTTGAATGTAGCTTAAATTTATCTTTCTAAATTTTAATATACGAGGGTGGTTCCGAAAGTTCTTAGCCTAAAACAGAAAGCGCAGTATAAACAGAAAACAGTTAAGTGTTTTGGAAACTTACATCTCTGCTATGAATACATGTTAAATTTTTTTTGGATTTGGCAACTCCTTCATATAGAAACAGGTCTTGAGAAAAGACGCATCCGCGATTTTTTTACAATAGAAAAATTAGAAATTCGTGGTGTCATTAAATATTCAAATAAAAAAGGTTTATCGGGATAAGAAATTCATAATGATATGGTGAATGTGTAGGTGAAAGTGCTTCTTCATATGCAGCAGTAAAAAATTGGGTTGCTAATTTTTAAACATGATCGTACAAGCATTGAGGATGAATCACGAAGTGGACGTCTAAAAACAGCAACAACAACAGAAATCCTAGCGAAAGAGCATGATATGGTATTAAATGATCGACGAATAACAGTGTGTGAAATAGCCAATATCGTAGGCATCTCAAATGATCGAGTCCATTTCATTTTGCTTGAAAAAACTTTCTGCAAGATGGGTGCCGCATTTGTTAACAGTCGACCAAAAACGCATAAGAATGAAAATTTGTTTGGATCGTTTTAAGAAAAATAAAATGGATTTTACGCATAATTTCATAACTGTGGATGAGACATGGATTCACCACTATACTCCGGATACAAAAAAAAAACAATCCAAGCAATGGAGGAAGTGTTCCAGAGAAGGAAAAAACAATTCAATCGACTGGTAAGGTTATGGCAACGGTTTTTTTGGGACTTCAAAGGTATTTTATTAATTGACTATTTGCAAAAGGGTAAAACAATAAATTCAGAGTATTATTGCAAAATTTTTGAATTAAATGTAAAAATTCGACAAAAACGTTCTGGCACAAAAAAATAATTTTGCATCAAGACAACTCACCAGCGCTCAAGAGTGTTTTACCAATGGCTAAAATCAACGAATTAAAGTAGGATTTGCTTGACCACCCACCTTATTCTCCTGATTTAGCTTCCATAGGCTTTTACCTGTTTCCAAATCTAAAAAAAATCCTAGCTGGCAAGCGTTTTACCTCAAAAGATTGCATCTTCTTTCACAGTTGTAAACCACTCATTTAAAGGCCTTGAGGAAAACTATTTTAATCAAGGGATAGAATTGCTAGAAAGCATTGAACTAAGTGTTTCAGGAAATTATATTGAAAAATAAAAATGTTTTTGAAAAAGTAACTTTCTGTGCTAGGCTAAAATGTTTCCGAACAGCCCTCGTAGTTACAAAATTGTAAACAATAGTACAAAGGGAATCCCGAAATTCCTAAAAAAAAACAGTCGAAAAGCCTCATTTCTCATAAGGTGCACATTTCTATCGGGCCTGGTAAAAATCTCAAGGATAAATAAGGAATACTTGTAGAATTTTGAAATTGTTTTCCGTTTTGAAATCTCAGATTTGAAATTGTAGAACATAGGGCCTTAATTTGAAATTTTTATAAAAAATTGGTCAAATATGGGACAGTGCAGGGGCAACATTTTTGATATGCATTAATTAAAATGCAATTTTTTTATTCCCGAAATCCCAAAACCTATATGAGTAACATCTTATGGATCGGCGGTTGCATAAATTCAAAAATATATTCGGTAAATATACCAAGGCAATAAAAATTTACTTCTTAAAACCAGTTCTAAACATTACAGTTTCAAACCATACTAACTGATGGATGAACTAGTTCAAGAACTGCTCATCCGAGGTGTGTTTGTTTCGTAAAGCTTCTCTAGAACTAGTTCTGAAAATATCAAACAAAAATCAATCACAAATCCAAATGAAATTGATAAGGATTTATATTTGTTAATTCTATATAAATATATGAACATAGTATACAACCTGCTGCAATTGGTTGCATAAAAGCCACAATACCCAAGAATACACAAATTAATGAAGAAAAACTTGCAGACTACGTTTATATCAGATTTGGAAAGCAAGTGGTCTGAATAGACAAGAGAAACTTTAATTTATTTCGTCTTAAAAAACATGATAGTTTCCAAGTTGGACTCCACTAAGCTTTTTTTCAACCTAATAGATGCAATTAATAACGCAGGACTTATTCAAATGAATAGTCGCAGAGGTTGAATGGGTCAAAAGAGTTCTTGATAGATGGGAAGAGTTGGTGAATCAGTTATCCGAATTCATTGTGGTATGTGACAATGCCCCTTTCTACACTCATCCACATCAAATTTTCGATAAATCTCAAGCAACACTTTTACTACAACAATAGTTTCTCAATGTCGATAAAAAAAAATGGTGTAGTGCGTTTGACGCAATTACATTAAACTAATTTCCCACTTTAAAGTTGTTGTACGTTTTAATCAGCTTGAAGTCGTTTACAGCCACATTTCCAACTGTCTATTGGACTGCAGTGTGTAATTTTTCAGTCGCTTTTATGCAAAATTATTAAGTTTTACCCTCTGGCCCACGATGTCGAACAATAACGTTCGCTTAGATAAGACTTAAGACACAAACTTGATAGTGGAATAAACAAACTTGATTGAGTAAAAAAATAGATACGATAAAAAGTTTGTTTCTTAAGTCTTATCTAAGCGAACGTTATCGTTTGACATCGTGGGCCAGGGGGTTAATTTTATACCAAAACTAACAAAATAATGTTCTGTAGATATTGAATTATTATTTCACAAATAAAGAGCACTTGCTGTTAGTTTAAAGCTTCCGCTCCATTTAAAAATCTTTATAACGAAATCTCATTAGTAGAAAATTTAAAGAAATTAATGTTTTGTCTTAAGCGATTTTAACGCTGTAATCAAAACAACCTTTATTTAAATAAATTGAGACGACAATAAGCAATGATAATAATATTAATATTAATATTAACATAAATAAATTATTATATGCTGACTGGGGCTACTCATGGCCAGAAAAGAAGACTCGTGTGTTTGCCAAAGAATTCAAATGAACAAGTGCCGACAAATGCTTGGAGGCAACAAGTGCTTTCAACTTTCGAACTTATAAAATTAAAAACTTTCAAAACCTTGTTAACATCATGCTGACTTTTTTTCAACAAAAAAAAAATATTAAAAACAATACTCTCATGTTTTTATAATTTTAGTCTTAATTTTAAATAGAATATGTCATTTTAAAAACGAAATACTTGACTAACTGGCTGGCCTGTTCGGCAGTCCATCAATTGCAACAAAAAGAATCTATTAGTTAGCAACTGCCGAACATGTCATTCCAACCGAACAATAGATGAGTTAATTTCAATTCAAAAGAAAACAAAACTAAAATGAAAAACAGTCTCACTCATCTCCTCTTTAATTAGATGGTGAAAAGAAACAATAGGCGTAACACGTCACAGTAAGGGGCTACTGTGAACACGCTCTAATGACAGTCTCAGTTTAGCTGGCATTTAGGAAGAGTTTCATTTTTCCTACAATGTGTCTGTTTTTACCAACCACAGAAAATAAAATAAGAAAAAAAGACAAAAAAATTTTTCAATTTATTATTAATAAATCACTGAGTGGTTTTTTAACAGTTTTTTTTTTTTTTGGTTTTTTTTTCAATAATTTGATACAAAATTTGTTTAACCAGAAGAGAATCGATCGAATGTTTTGCGTGTATTTAAAATTTTGTCATGCAGCCAACTTTAGTAACAGTTTTAACGCCCTCTTTTGCGGCTTAATTTGCTACAGCTATTAAATCTATTTAATATTTTGGTTTTTACAACAAAATAATTTTATAAACAATGCAAGAGATGCCCCTACCAGTATTAATAAAAAGAAATTTTAACTAAACATTCATATACTCGTATGTATATTTAGTTACCCTGCCAGCAATTGGAAGTTTCTTTCATCGTCCATCGTCAAAGGCGTTACGTCTTACTCACTTCCAGACGTTAATTGGAAGATAACAATAACAATTTACATTGCATTCGTCTTTTAGTCATCCAGACGATGTTGGGAAGATTGTTCTTTACAACACCAGCCGAAAATGACATGTCCCGTTATAAATGAAATTAAAAGAATGCAAAAAAAAAATTTTTCGACATCATCGAAATTAGTTTTATTTTGTCATTTGCTCTGGTCGGTCAGTGGTAAAGTGTGGTTTCGATTTGTTATTGTTATTGTTGTAGTTTTTACATATTTGTTATCCCATAATCAATATGAGTGTATTATCTGTAAAGGCAAACAAAAATCAAAAGCAAAAGAGAGGCGAAGAAAATAACTTCTGGAAGTTACGCTGAAGTGACTTCTTGAAGTTACGCTGAAGTGACCTCTGGAAGTTACTTCCGGGGGGTACAACTTCTCAATACGGAAGACACTTCTACGATCAGAAAATGGTATCGCAGAAGATGAGTTTCAACTTCTTAGCGTCACTTCTGAGTCACTTCCGCAATAGAAAATGTTGGCAGGGTATATACTAATCTACATATGTATGTATGTATGTATGTGTGTATATACCTACATGTCAGTCATATTTTATTCCCCTAATGAGCGTACAATTTCGGAGGAGTTGCCGGTTTGTAACAAAAAAGGTCTGCTTATGCAAAGAATTTGTTATGAATTTTGAAAAGGTAGTTTTTTAATTACTAATGCGGGTATAAAAAATTAAATATCTTTCAACTGATTTAGAATTTGGAATCGTATGGAATTATACTCATCAAATTATTAATTACAAGTGTAAAGCTCGGACTGAAATACGAATTAATTAATTAAGTGTATCATTTCCAAACACTAGTGCTTAGACCTGTAGTTTCAATCTTATCTCACCAAATGCTGGTCATAGACAGAAGTTTCCTACTGAAGTTTTAGCCATGAGTATAAATATGCCAATATGCCAATGGTCTGTCAATTTTGCTATTAAATTTTGTAACTGGAGTATCGTCAGATTATGTGCATTATATGATTATGTTTACAGACTTGAAAAAATATATCTATGTGGAAATTGTTCTCTATGCGATTCAGAGCGTGAGATTGTGATCGACTAATACCTTGCTATCTTATCATAAAAAAACTATTAGGGCAATTCATAATCTTGTGCAAATGCTATTGCATCATTGTATTTGCAAAAAGGTTTAGCATACACTAACAAAATACACAGCAAAAACTCAAATATGCTAAACCTTTTTGCAAATGCAATGATGCAATACCATTTGCACAATATTGTGTAAATTAATCGTGTAAATCTAGCTTAAGGTTAATTTGAAATTAAGCTGATCGTTGAAAATTCCATTTTAAATATTGTTTAGGATACTTATACCCTTATCGAATTAGTTGAGAAATAAAAAATCCAAATCCTTTGATTTACAATTTAAAAGCTCCTTGCTTTATTGACAGATTTCTTATGACTAACTTATATTATAAAATTAAGCAACTGTATTCAAGTACAAAAAAAGGAAAAGAAAGAACAACAAAAAAAGTAGCCGTTAATTACATTCTTGGAGAATAACACAACTCATTATAAAAAAAAAATGAGAACTTTATGTATAGTGAAATTATAAGAAGTACATACATGTGTAATATATATATATATATATATATAAGAATACAGGAGAACCTTTCATTGTTGAACACGGTTCAACATACTCCCCCGCGAGAATAAAGTCTGCAGTCGGATTAGGTACCAGAAATTATCCAGCCAAAAATAGAACGCTTAGCTGATAGACTATCCTTCTTTAATTCGTCAGGGTCATCAATCATTATTTTTTCTATGGTTTCTCGGCCAATTACACCGTCAATTTCACAGCCTATAGCCCACTGAGGATGAGCTTGGGGCTTCACCTTTAAAAATTGAGCAAGTAATTGGGGATCTTCGAGAACTGGTGATGTAGAGATGGAAACTTCTTTCAACTCTAGCTTCCAACGAGCGATAGGCCCATAGTATTTTCGAGGGGAAAATGTAGGAGCAACTTCGAACAGGCCGTACGCTTTCGATCCAACTTCAAGAACCGGGGCAAAGTCTGGGAAGACGTTGGCCACTCTTCGGCTCAGACAAGACGTTTCAAAACTGCTGTCAAGTAGGAAGGTGACCCACATGGGATTGCTATTGTAGAATAGGTTGACTCTAACCAAGGGAGGAATAAAGTTTACTGATGGAGATGTAGACGATGACTCTTGAAATAGAGTGGTGTTAGTTGTTATCAGTAAACTTGGTTTCGTTTCTTTAAAACCTTTGAAGAGCACACGATGTAGCATCGAATGATGATTAGTGCCACAAATAGCGCATCGATTTTCAGATAGGCAGGAAGGCCGAGCATGGGTGTGAGCAAGGCAATTTAGGCAATAATTCCACTTCTTAACGTAGGATCGTCTGTCATCAATGGATTTGCTTACGAACACCGGACAATGGCGAAGAGCATGATTTTTCAGACACAGGTTGCAGCGAGGCATGATCTAGGCTAAGTAGAAAGAAAAGGATAGGGATATACTGTGAAATATTAGAAATTTGTGTTGTGACATTATCTTAAGATGTTTGGTTATCTAGCAGGCTAGTATTGGTGAATTTTAGATTCAAAGTATTATTCCGAACTGCTCTGAGACCCAATTTCATGGCAGTCACGCCGCATTGGTAAGAGACATAATTTAGTGATAGGGCGAATAAGATTTCCATTTTGAGTTTTGATTTCTGCGACGCGAGCCTTATTGTCCTTTCCATAGACAACCCTTTCGATACGTCCCAATCTCCACTCGGTGGGTGGTAAGGAATCATCTTTAATTATAACAAAGTCATTACGTTTAACATTATGTTGTTCAGTTTTCCACTTGTACCTTCGCTGAAGCTCGGTAATATATTCTGCTTTCCAGCGACGAGCAAAAATGTGTTGAATAGATTTTAAACGATTCCATCGCTTAATGTAGCTTAAACTTTTTAGAGGGGGTTCTTCTGGGGCCTCAGGCAGCGCTATCAAAGGAGCCCCTCTTAAGAAATGGCCTGGAGTTAATGGGAGTAATTCCGAAGGACTTTCGGTCAAAGGAGACATCGGACGTGAATTTAAAACAGCTTCTATTCTAATTAGCATTGTCGTAAATTCTTCGAACGTAAAGTTAAGGTTTCCAGCCACCTTCTTTAGGTGCGCTTTCATGCTTTTTACGGCCGCCTCCCAGAGACCACCCATGTAGGGTGCATGGGGTGGAATGAAAGACCAGTTAAATCCATGCAAGTTATATTTATCTATTAAAGCCCTTTCAGTGAGTTTGAGGAATTCACTGTGGGCCTTAAGTAATGCTATGCTGGCTCCTAGAAAGTTACGACCATTGTCAGAAAACATTGTTTTAGGCAAGCCGCGACGACCCACGAATCTGTCGAAGCACGCAAGAAATGAGTCAGTGGAGAGTTCTGAACAGGATTCCAGGTGAACTGCTCTAGTGGAGAAGCAGACGAAGATGGCTGCGTAACCTTTTACTAGTTTTGCATAACGCAATTGCGAGGTTTTAATATTGAAGGGGCCTGCGAAGTCCACGCCCGTGTAAGTGAAGGGCAATGAAAAATTGACTCTTTCTGGAGGAAGAGCTGCCATTATTTGGTGTTGCACCTTCCGCTTGTAGATAGTGCACATTTTGCAATTCCGAATACATTTCCTTATGAGATTTTTAAGACGGGGTATGTAAAATCCTTGCCTTATAGCACGTAGCATGATGTGATGTTCAGCATGCAGTAAAATGTTATGCGTATATTCCACAAACAGCGAAGCAAAGCGTAATTTTTCAGGGACTATAATAGGATGTTGCTCTTCATATCTTAACCCAGAGTTGTTAAGTCTGCCTCCGACACGCATCAGACCATTGTCATCAAGAAAGGGACACAGAGGTAGCAGTCTACTTTTCTTGTTCAAAATCTGCTTAGTGTATAGGCATTTATAGTATTGAGGAAAGTTATTAAGTTGAGCTAAATAGATTAGACGATTTTTTGCGAATTCCATTTCCAAAGTCGATATGAAGTTGTTAAATGTAAATTGGCGTTTTCGAATGCGATTTATAAATCGGAAACAAAAACAAATGACTCTCAAAGCTCGTCCGAATGTCGAGAATCGTTCTAATACATCTTCTAATTCTGTGGTTTTCTTGTCGTTGGATTTTAATTCGCTCTTGGTGTGAAAAGTAGAGATCCTTTTGGTCTCCAGATCGTGAGAACTGAAAACTAGAGGTTTCGGCCAAAGTTCAGCGGTATAGGCCAGCCAGGTAGGTCCATGCCACCATAATTTATTATCGGTAAGCTCTTGCGGGGTACAACCGCGAGTGCCTATGTCTGCTGGATTGTCTTCCGTTTTAACATGTTGCCAACAACTGCTGCTTGCAATACTTGTTATTTTAGCAACGCGATTTGCTACAAAGGTTTTAAGTGTTTGTGGCGATTTTTGTAACCACCCCAAGACTATTGAAGAATCAGTCCACAAATAAAGTTCATAGGGGAAATCTTTGTCTTCCATCAGGCATTTCACTAACTCTGCCAGCAGAACAGCTCCACACAATTCAAGTTTTGGTATGGTAGTCTTTTTTAACGGAGCCACCTTTGTTTTTGCAACTAGCAAATTACATTTTATTTCTCCATCTGAAGTAAAGGTCCGCATGTAGACCGCGCCACAGTAGGCTCTTTCAGAAGAGTCGCAGAATCCGTGAATTTGGATCTGGTGGTGAGGAGAGAAATGAACCCATCGGGGAATTTTCAATGAGGAAACTCTTGGTAGGTTTTGTAAAAATGTGCTCCATTTTGCTAATAAATGCGGTGGGATACCTTCATCCCAGTCAGTTTTTAGACTCCATAACTCTTGCATTAAAATTTTTGCAACCACCACGACAGAACCAAGCCAGCCGAGTGGATCGAATAATTTTGCAATGGTGGACAAAATTTGCCTTTTTGTAAAGGTCGGCAGGACTTGATTAGCTTCTACAGCATAATAGAAAAAATCATCCTTCGCATTCCAACGAATGCCTAATGTTTTGGTTGAGCTTGAATCATCAAACTTTAAAAAGTCTTCATCAAGAAGATCCTCGCGGGCCAAATGTTCGAGTAAAAAGTTCTCGTTCGCTGTAATTTTCTTCATGGGGAAGCAGGCTGTGTTAAGTACCTGTATCAGTTGGCACTGTTTTAGTTTGGCTTCTTCAAGATTATGTCCTCCAGACAAAATATCATCCACATAAATTTCGTTTTTTAAAATTTCTGATGCCAGTGGAAAAGGGATTTTACTGTCCTCGCTTAACTGCTGTATATTTCGTATAGCCAAAAATGGTGCGCAATTTACTCCGAAAGTGACTGTTTTCATTTGAAAGGTTTGAATAATACTATCCGTTTCTTTACGGAACAAAATTTGTTGATATTTACGATCATCATCGTGTAATAATATTTGGCGGAACATTTTCTCGATGTCGCCGGTGAATACAAATCTGTAATAGCGCCAGCTAAGCACTATCTTCATTAAATTTGTCTGCAGAGCCGGTCCTTGATGAAGAACATCATTCAATGAAAATCCGCTTTTAGACTTCTTTGATGCGTTGAAAACTATTCTCACTTTTGTTGACTTGCTTTCTGGTCGAACTACAGCATGGTGTGGAAGATAAAAGGACATTTGTTTCTCATGGTTGCTTTCTGGGCGAAATACTAATTCCATATGATCTAAATCGATATATTCTTGTAGAACTTGTTGATATTTTTCTTTTAGATCTGGTGTTTTTTCGAGGTTTTTTTCCGTACGAAAATACTGTCCGAGCGCACTATTGCGAGAAGGACCTAAAAAGATATCTTGGGGATATTCTTCTTTAAAGGGTAAGCGTACCACATACCGACCATTTGATTGCCTTAATGTTGTTGTTTTGTAAAAATTTTCGCAGAATGTATTGGCCTCAGACTCTACAACATGCTTTTCAACTTCTTCAATTTCCCAAAACCTTTTAATTTGCTCACTTAAAAGATAATCATCTGATGTGGAAACTATGGTTGTAAATGAATTTACTCTATTTCCATTATCTGGCCCCGACAGATACCAACCAAATTGAGACTCTCTGGCTTCAAGAGTGCCAGATATGTTTTTTCGAACACCTTCTAGATTAATCGACGGTAGAAAATCGCTTCCTATTATCATATCGACTTGAGCTGGTTTATAAAAATGAGGGTCAGCTAATGTTAAATTTCGTATTTCAGCGTAACTGTTAATTTTAACAAATGAAGAAGGCAAAAAATTGGTGATCCTTTGTGATACAATTGCAGAAATCTTAATTTTAAAGTCAGAAACTCGTGATTTAACTGTTACGTAACAGTTTCCTCTCGAACTTTCAACAACGGTTCCACCAAACCCTGGTGGATTAGACTCTAGCGGTATAGACAGCTTTTGTTGAATACGTGTGGTAATGAAACTTCGTTCTGCTCCCGCGTCGAGAAGAGCGCGAATGGTAAATAATTCGCCTGCATTTTCGATATAAATCAGTGCTGTAGGTAACACTGTAGTTCCTTCTCTTCCTACTAAATATGACTGAATAGTCTCTACGTTGTTTGTAACATTCAGAGATTCTTCAACTTGAGTGTTGAATGCGTTGCTTTCGCCTTGAGTACCTGAAGTTGAAGGTTTATCACTATCGCTGCTTGTTCTTCCTTTGAATTTTCTGTTTTATTAATGTGTAGCATAGTATGATGGGTTTTGTGGCAAATGTTACATGTACCTTTGCTTAGGCATTTTGCCTTAAAATGAGTGTGTGAAAAACAATTTACGCAATATTTATTGGCAAAGACAAATTTTAAGCGCTCATTTGGCGTCATAGATTTAAAGGATTTGCATGTTCTGAGCGAGTGATTTTGTTTACATTTTTTACAAAGATAATCAGCCTTATCTGTTTCTGATGTGGAATGAAAATTTTGAGACCTTGAATTTTGATTATCCTTACTCATAGGCCTTTTCAAATCCGACATTGTCTCTAATATTTCAATTCTTGAAGAAAGAAATTCATTAAGTTGGCTCCAGGATGGTAATTCTTTATGATTTTTTAAAGTAACTTCCCAGGCTCGTAACGTTTCTTCAGGTAATTTCGAAGTTATGAGGTGCAGTAAAAATGGATTGTCATCTGATATTTTAACCTCGTAGGTTTTTAAAATGGCCAAACAATCATTCACTGAGGTTTGAATATTTCTCATAGTTTTCAGGGTTTCGGATTGCACTATCTGAATTCCAAATAATTTTCTCATATGATCGCTAACTAGTAATCTCTTATTTTCAAACCTGGTGTTTAATGCTTCCCAAGCTAGTTCGTATTGATCGCCCACCATATCAAAGTCTTTTATTACTTTAAAAGCTTCACCGCCTAATTTACTTTTCAAATAATAAAATTTTTTAGTGTCATCCAATGAGGGATCTTTTCCTACCACGGCATGGAACATGTCTCTGAAGACCGGCCACTTTGAGTATCCTCCTTCAAAAGTGTGTATTTCTACGGGTGGTAGTCTTAAATTTGAACGTCTAGGAGCTGAGCTAATTTTCCGATCTATTGGTTCTTGTTTAACTATGTCCAAGATGTTTGCCTTTGTTACTCTATAACAGTTACCTGCTTCTTCATACTTAATATGAATATCCTTATCTTCTTCTGGTCGGGTATCTTCTGCTGTTATATACTCTTCGAATGAATTATTAAGATTTTTCCACCTTCTTTCCAATTCCTCCAAATTAATTTTTAGCAACGATATTATATTTTCTTCAGGAGACTCACATAAGCTGTTACAGAATGTCGTAAGCTGCTGTAAATCAAATTTACACCTTCTACGGGTCGCCATTTTGTCCCACCGAAATTTAGTAAAATTATGTTTGGTTCCTATAACTTCCCTTTAATTTATTTTCAACAAAGTTTCCAGAAATATTTTCTTTCCCTTCAAATTTCCACTAGTTTAATTGAAACCCGCAGTTATTTGTGAAAAAAAAAATTTTTTTTTTTTTTAACAATCAACTCTAATCTTGTGGATTTTCTTAATTTTCCTTCACGAAAGGAATTTTACATTCGATTTCCAAACTCCCTAATGTATTAAGACTTGAAATCTATTTCACCTTTTTACATATGTATATTATATTTTAAATAATATAAAACTCACCGGTATAAGATGAAACCAAATTGTGTGCTGGGAAATAATTTTGTCCAATATAAATGTAGCGGCTCTTCTATGTGCGCAAGATTTTTTTTGTTGTTTTTATTTGTTGTTCACCTTTTATGTTTTGCCTGTGGTCTGTCAATTTTGTAACTGGAGTATCGTCAGATTATGTGCATTATATGATTATGTTTACAGACTTGAAAAAATATATCTATGTGGAAATTGTTCTCTATGCGATTCAGAGCGTGAGATTGTGATCGACTAATACCTTGCTATCTTATCATAAAAAAACTATTAGGGCAATTCATAATCTTGTGCAAATGCTATTGCATCATTGTATTTGCAAAAAGGTTTAGCATACACTAACAAAATACACAGCAAAAACTCAAATATGCTAAACCTTTTTGCAAATGCAATGATGCAATACCATTTGCACAATATTGTGTAAATTAATCGTGTAAATCTAGCTTAAGGTTAATTTGAAATTAAGCTGATCGTTGAAAATTCCATTTTAAATATATGTATATGTCCGAATCCGAATTAAACCTAACAGGAATATGATCATGATCCTGTGACGTGGAGTCACATGCAGGGAGTCACAAGATGTATCTCTGGCTATGACTGGTGATATGAGTGGTGATCATCAGTATGGCCAAAACTCAACTAGTAAATCATGATATTGTCATTGCGCAATATTTATTGATTTTGTTTAGTATATCTGCACTTGTTTAAGTTAATTTATTTTATTGGTCTTAAAAATTTAAGTTGAAATATTTGTATGACTTGAGAATTTAATGAGATTCGTAAAAGTAGTTTAATGATTCTAATTTAAAAAAATATATTGAAACAAGAATCTGCGCTTCATAGAGGTCAAAAGCCCACAAAATCATAAATATGGCTCTACCATTCTTCTTATTCCTATAATTATGGAAAAGTTTTGTGAAACTATGTGATCGCGAAATTTTGTTTGCAATAAATTGCTTGTTTCGGAGGCTGTGTGGCATGTAGCTCCGTCGTGTTGAAAACTCATATCAGTGATATCCATACTTAGTTGCTCTCATCTCTCGATAGCGTGATCCCTTCATCATAAACACACTTTAAGCCCAATTTTCGAAAAAAAGGGCTAATAACGCATCCAGATGATAAAACGTATCATACTAATAACGTATCATTGTTCCTGGTTTAGCCAAAGCCCAAATACGAATTTTAATGCAATTTTCGAGGAAACTAATTTTGTTGAGAGCAAAGCAGACAACCGCGATATTATCGAATTGTGAGCACTAGAATCGCCTGAAATAGCTTGCACAATTGTGAATGATGCCTGGAAGGATTGACAGTTGACAATTTAAGTCCTGTCAATCGCTCTAAGCGCCATGTTCAGTTTTGCGACAAACTATAACAGCAGCAAATTCTCAAGCAGCTAAATCTATAAAGGAAATACATTTTTATAACGTTTAACACAACCTGTTTTATTAATTTCCCTCTGTATTTACAAGTGAGTGCATCCTGCATTTTATATACCCAAAGTTATTTACATTCATAAAGTCGAAAAAGTGAGTTTTGCAGGAAAAGTTCCTAAAGTTTACAGGCGATATCTAAAAAACCATATGAGGTAGAACTTTGTTGTTTATAACTATTGATTGGACTAGCTAATCACAACCAAAATTTGACAAAATTTAAGTTGAAAAAATCTAAATTAAAAAACGCAAAAAAATTAAAAAACATGCTAAGTCGACATAGCATGGTTTGGAATTGAACTGTCGATATGTATGTACTCGTTTAAGCATACAAATAACAAAAACAACAAATTTCCAATAATAAATTAGAAATTTGTTCAGAATTCGCAATGTGGGTTGTGTTTCACTGTTCTATCGATACTATAATGGAATGTGTTCTGCTGAAATTAGGGAACTTGTTCCTGAAACACGCAGTTTTTTACGTAATACACGTTCTTCAGTCAGGGCTCATCCTTTTGTGGTCGACTGGACAGTGGATCGCACAACACACTACAGGGAAAATTCGTTCTTTAGCCGTACTGTCCGTATGTGGAACAAACTGGCAGCAGAAGTATTCCCTGCCACTTTCAATATAGGAAGATTCAAGTCAAATGTTCACAAACACTACTCCCTCTATCCTCCCTCCCAAAATCTATTTTCCTAGTTCCAACACAATGCATTTCATAAGTAGGGGTCATCCCCTGAGTGCTGGTCCAAGAAAAAAAAAATAATTGTCAAAGCTTCTAATACTGATATCCCAGTAAAAAATATATGGATTAATCCATAATCGAGCAATAAAGGAGTAATGACTTGTTCATCCATTTGGAGTAATAAGCGAGCTATCAAAACTTTTTTTGTTTTGTTGTCTATGCCTCGCTTAATACTCCAAATGGATCAATGAGGGATGTATCACTTCGTTTTGGTTTTTTTTTCTTTGACATAACTGTAAAATATTTTCGTTTTGTTTTTCTATTTAGAGCTAGTTTGTGGGATAAAGATAAAAATCAGACAATTTTTTGCACGGAAAACTTTCTATATTCATTGGGATTCGTTGCTATTTTTCGTTGCTGTTAAAAAATCTCCTCAATTCCCTCAATTAATTTCCGGTGATGCCACTCAAATTCAAGAAAACGGGATTGAAAATTTCATTTCCGCCGTTGCTATTTTTCGAGGCTTTCTTGTAAAAAATAACCAAATTTGTATTTATGCTCTTTTAGGAGACAAAAATGATTACTCCCTTTATACTCTCTTAGGAGACAAAAACGATTACTCCCTTTATGTTCTTTTAGTAGACAAAAACGATTACTCCCTCTGTCGTAATTTTCAAGATCAAAGGGAGTACTCCATAAGGAGCTTAAAAGGAGTACTCGTGTCTGCGGACATGATGTGTTAAAAATCCTATGAGGTTCGGAGTTTTATGGAGTAATCCATTACTCGCAAATGAGCGCTCCAGGATTACTCTTTGGATGATCCTATTTATTACTGGGATATTAACAAGTAAAATTCCAAAATTTTCAAGTTACTCCAATATACTCCAATGTTGGAAAACAAAATTCTTGTTGAGTAAGCTTTACAAGTAAAATCTATTGACAATTTCTTGAAAAACAATGCTTTAACTATATTGATGCTTAGTGGAAGTTATAATTGTATTGACCGTTTGTTAGAGTTCCGCCGAATTTTTAATGCCGTTTTAGATTAGTCAAAATTCGGAATTTGGGAAAAATTTAACCGAATACGCTACAATGACTCGTTTGCTTATGCAAATTGCAAAGTGCTTTAGAAATAATGCGGTAGCTAGAGAACGATTGGCGATATCTTAATGAAGTTTTACTAAGTCAGACATGCAAAATAAACAATTGTTTGCATTTATCCCAAAAAGGTGTTCATATTTATAATAAAATTTTTCTAAACCACTTGCATGTTTAATAAATAAGTACTTTTATATCAGCTATTTAAAAAGTATGTTAGTCTGTAATCTGATAGATAAATTTTAATTATCAGACAATATTGAGTTCATTTTAAAGTGACAAGTATCCGTACCAAAATGTTTAAATACAAAAAAAATGCCATTCAAATAAAGACCCTGAGAAAACAGTCAAAATTAATTAATAAGTGGTATCATCATTAAAACAAGACTATCTATAAAGATAAGGAAATGCACATAAAACCTAATTTGAAATTGAAATGAAATAAAATCCTCTGATAACGCATATATTACACGATTTTATTTTTTGAGGTTACAGTGAAGGGAACAATCAAAATCATACACTGCGTTTCACTTGAATAGGTGCAGTGTTTTAGCAATCTCTGCAGGGTTCATGGAAATGATTTTGTTGTACTTTTTAGAAGAGGTTAAACTATAGAGAAAAAGAATGTTAACAAAACAGACTCGAAAAAGTTCCGTTAGATGTTTTAATTTTCAAAGAAAAGAGTCAATTATTTTTGCATCACTTGAATAGGTGCAGTAATTAAAACGTCATTGTGTGGTCTTCTGCGTAAATTCTAACTGCAAAATACCTATTTAATAATTTTTTAAAAAATAAGAAAAAAAGAAATTTTTAATTGAAAATGGGTCGACGTAAATCCTTAAATGTGTAACAGAAGGCAAAAATCGACGCCTATGATGATCAGAGTCTATTCGGTCGTAAAATTTCTAAAAAAGTTAATAGCAGTGCTAACGTAGTATGGAATTATTTACGAAATAAAGAAAAATATGGCAAAAACATGAAGGGAAGGCAAAATATGGTCACAACAGCTGCAGAAAGGCGAAATATTTTAAGAATTGCTTCGAATTCCAGTGACTCTGCTGCAAAAATAAGAGAAAAAAGTGGTTCCAGTGTCAGTGTTTCTACCGTCAGAAGAGTATTAAAAAGAAGACTATTTAAAAAGAAGTAAGAAAAAACCACCACTAGACCAAAAATTAAATTAGTTGCAATTTTCAAAGAAACACATAACTACTATTTTCATTATTTAAGAAAAGAAGAACGTTTTTTTTAGCCCGCCATCATAGTCGAGTAGGTGGTGTTATGGTCTGGGGTGCGATATCCAACTATGGGGTTATAGAATTGGAATTTCAAACTACAAAAATTACTCCTACAAATCAATTCTTCAAACAGAATTTCCAAAATTCCAAGATTTATTTGGAGCTATCCCATGGACCTTTCAGCAGAATAATGCTCCTATCCAAACGGCAAGAATCATTAAAACGTGGATTATTGAGCAAAACGTTAAATTACTGCCATGGCCACTATATTCCCCGGATTTAAGTATAATGGAAAACATGTGGGGATGGTTGTTTCGGAAAGTCTACGAGTTTGGACGCCAATTTGATGACCGAGAATCTTTAATTGCTGCAATAAAGTCTTCGTAGCCGCAAATCTCTTTACAATATTCTGACTTCCTTCCAAATAGAATCTTTGTGATAATATTGTCGAAGGCAGGAAGTACACATTATTAAAAATTTATAAAAACTAGAAGTAATAACCAAATCTTTATTATTTTTGTGTTTTTTTATTTGTTTTTTTCCATATGCAACTATTCAAGTGACGCAAAAATAATTCTTATTTTCGTCACAAATAGTAAAAATAAACTCAGATTACATCTAACAGATCTTTTTCGAATTTTCTGTGTTTACCCTTTTTTTTAAAGTTAACCCCCTAATTCATAAAACTTGTCAAAGGTTTATAACAGGTTTATAAAGCAAATTTTGTATGGATATTTCCTTTATAAGCCTGTTATAAACCCTTGATAAGTTTTTATGAATTATACAGTAACTCCCTTATTCAAAACCGATTATTAAATTTAACAAACGTTTATTAAGACAGATTTGCATATAAAAATTTGCTTAATAAACGTTTGTTAAATTTAATAATCGTTTATGAATAAGGGGGTAAATCTTTAACATAAAGCACAACAAAATCATTTCCGTGAATTATATTGAGAGTAGCAACTTTAATTGGATTGCTAAAACTAATAAAACTAAACTAATAAAGATAAATGAAGTGATGTACATAGTGTAGTTTTGTAAATAATAGAGAAACATCAGTGGTTTTTGTTATTGAGTAGCCTACATTAAGTCAAATGTAATAAGAAATCTTAAAAGTGTAAAAATGCAATTTGTAAAGCTTAAGTAAGAATTTAACAATTAATTCAAGATATTTTTTACTTCAATATAATGATAGTTATTATTTAGTCGATTAATGCTCAACTCATATTTAGCTACTTATATACATGGTGTTTTCTTTTCTGAAATAAAATGTTACACCTTAATTATGTACATTTTTATAATGTTTACCCCACATTTTAAAGATGTCGCATTTTTAATGGTCAGAATAGAACATAAAATTACAACAGTGTAACACTTTTTTTCATGTACAGCTGTTTTTTTTGTTAAAAAAGAAGAAGCAGATAGCGCCCTAGTAAGATCGCTTGAAATAAGACAATGAATATCTCTCAAAAAGACCAATGGCACCTTCCCGACTAATACGCAAATTCTTCTTAAACTATAAAAATTATATATGGTGAATTTCACGTCAAGTGACCCAATTTTAAAAATCCATGTCTTCCGATTTGGATGAAATTTGCACCAAGGTTAGTACTATTGGATAGTAGGACAGAGACAAATTTTCAGCTCTATCAGTCCAGAAGTGCCGGAGTTAGAGGAGGTCAAAGTTGGACATTTTGGTCATACAGGACTGATTTGTGTCTGGCCTACTATCCAATAGTACTAACCTTGGTCAAAATTTCATCCAAATCGGAAGACATCGATTTTTAAAATTGGGTCACTTGACGTGAAATTCACCATAATAAACATACATTACATATATAAGAAGTAGGAGATATTGTCCTATGAAATTTGACATGCATACATCAACTTCAGAGTATTCATTAATTACGGTCTCTACAAAGCCTTTCACTCGCGGTTGTGGATTTCTTTCCATAATCATATAAAATATTTCATCATCATCAGATGATGAAGATGAATCCAACAAGTTATCCAAAATTTTTTCAGCACAAATACACAATCATAAACAAAACAAATATCAGCTGTTTTATCGTGCGATTCTCCCCCTCTAAAAGTACAGAGTGCGAAAGGTGCGCCATTTGTTAAATTTATAGTGTGACATTTATAGAAAAGAACACACTACACTTTAGCAGTGTTGACATGTTTTCAGAAAAGAACACAAAAAAATTAAAAAAGGTGCGAAATGGGAAAAACGTGTAACATTTTTGTCAGAAAAGAAAACGCCAACAGTTATCACAAATGCATGTTAAAGTGTAGGATATAGCATTAACATTTATAGAGAATCTTATATTTTCTTAACTGCATTTTCATTTCTCATTGTTGGTCCATTCAAAAAGATCAACTTCATTAAAAACTCGTATAAATGGAGATTTTTTGCGATTCCATCACTAGATACATAGAAATGGTCACACGCTGAAATTTGTTCACTTTTCCACTAATTAATTGGAAAAGTGTGGCCGTTAAAACACAAGAATAAATTATCGTATTGTTGAAATGTGTATTTAAACTCAAATTTAAATATTAAACAGGTGTGTTTTTGTGTTAAAGTTTGTGATCATTTGCCCAACAGCAAGTTTAGAAATTATTGATTTACCGATTTAAATTTCGAATGAACAAAAACGACATTTAGCTTCCGATAAATATCTTGAAGGTTCATGTATATTGCTGAACGTTTGTATGTAATTAAGAGAGTTTATATTACATTCTTTATAAAAGATATACATACATACTCGTATATTTCTTTTCGTTTTTCTTTTACTTCTAGAAATTCAGCTCTATTGTTTTTGTTTGTTTGTTATCGTTTGGTTTTTATACGATTTAAATAAGCTAAAAACAAAAAGTAAAATCTCTCAGACATTTGTATGTATATTGATCTCATAAAAAATCACAGTTAATTGCTTTGGATTTAGATTTTTATTCTGTAAGCAATAAAAACATGGTTATAGCAACCAACCATATGGTATGGTTTACTTTACTTTAGTTAACGTACAAACACACATCCGTAGATACTAAATGTATCTGCATCCATACGTATGCGTTTGTATTGTATCTTAAATATCAAAAGTGTCATATTCATTACGTTTTTCATACAAATCTACAGAAAATAATATAAAAACAAGACTCGACCATTAGCATTTGCTTACGATTATTGCTTTGGCTTTCATAGATAGAACTTTATACACATCATAAATGCATCTATATATATATCTGTATCTTTTGGATTGACTTAAAAATAAAAACACACATCTAGTGTAAATGATATCATTTTTATTTTATTGTTGTTCAGTTTTATTTTGTGATAAAGTTATAGGTAAAAAAGAAGAACTTTACTAAGTAATACTCCGTTTAAAAATAAATGTATTCCATTTTATTTCCTTTCAGCTGTGAAAATTTTTTATAATTCTTAAGAAAAACAACTCTATTTAATGCAACTTATTGTCATAATAAAATAAAATCTGGGAAATTGTTACATATTAAGGAATTACACAAATTATACGATGCAGGAATGTGTCATTTTTATGCAGATGAAAAGGAATGACCTTGCTTTCATATTCATCTATAAAACTCTTCAATAATAAACAAATAAGAAAGTATAGTCGGTCAAGTCCAACCATATAATACCCTACACCCAGTATATGTGTGAAAAAAGTTTTTCAGAAACGAGCGCTATATGGGTGCCATGACTATCTATTCCTTTGCAGACAATAGCAACATTTACCATTCATACTCATTCAACCATCGACCTAATCCTTTGGAAATTAGGGAAATGAGACAGAACATGAATGACACACTTAGTCAGGATCTTATGACAATCTCAAAATGGGTTTGTGCGAATAGTGCCGATTTTAACACACATAAGACTCAATGTTGTATGTTAACACATAATCTTACGACAGATCATTTTGCTTCATCTGTTTTGATGAACGGGCGGTGTAAATACTAAGGAATCAAACGCTTTACCGCTAGACCAAACACATTTTTCAAGTGTCAAAAGCAGCGTGTAAGTGCCTTAGTTTTTTAAAACGGTGTAGAAAATACTTCACTCCATCTGATCTCCTTACTATTTACACCACCTACATTCGACCGAAAACGGAATACAACTCTCATGTATGGGCCGGTGCTTCGAAGTCTATTTTGGAGTTACTCGACCGCGTACAGGAGAGGACGTAGGTGCTTATTGGTGACAGTTAGGTATCCAACTCTATTGATTCACTGGAGCATCGCTGCAATTTGGGTTGTGTTTCACTTTTCTATCGATACTGGACAGTGTTCCGTATGTGGAACACCTTCAATATAGGAAAATTCAAATCAAATGTTCAAAAACACTACTTCGTCTATCCTCCCTTCCATAACATACTTTCCTAGTTCCAACACAATGCATTGCATGAGTAGGGGTCGTCCTCTACATGTTATACATGTTAAGGTGATTTTCGTAGAGGATCTTATATGAGAGCTTTGAATAATTATGGATCGACCGTTATGAAATAAAGTGTCATGATATCAGTATTTATGAAACTTATTCTTGTTTGTGTTTGTTAATTAATAATGAACCGATCTAAACAAAATTTTTAGATATGATTACGCTTCATGTACAACTTAGTTGTGGCGAAATTTGTACACAAAATAATGAACCGATTTCAACTAATTTAAACTCATGTTTCTTGGTTCATAAACATACTCGTACATAGGAAAATCCCTGTATAACGGACGATATGTTTTCTGGATTACTTATTGAAAGCGGCCAACTTGGTTTGCATTTTTAGGCTGGCTTGGGATATTACCAGCAACTAAGCGGTTCTAAAACTGTTTACACCATTAAAAAAATATGCAGCCATTATTTGAATGAAGATAATTTGCAGGCATTACTTTGTTACGGAACTAGCGGGTTTTTTTTTGCCTTTCCAAGAAGAATAGGTTTATTTTTTCTTGTTTCAATGCATTAGCACAAAGTAAAATTGTTACTATGTCCGTCGGTAACTTTCTTCTTGGAATACCAGTATCTCGAGCGTAAATTGTTAAAAGTCTTTTAACAGCAATTTAATTGCATATTAATAATTCCAATTCGTATAAGAAAAAGTTTTTTTTTTGGATTCTCAATTCATGCCTAAACATGTCTAAATTCGTGTTTCTCAGTTAAGGTGCTATCAGACGGGATGTATTTTACATATGTACTGTTAAATTTTCCATCTGTAAAAGTGTACACATCGTGTGGTACATATGAAACTTTGCATGTGTAAAATACATGTCGATATACATATGTAATTTTTTCGATTAGAACACACTCTATTTTCCTGTGACAAACATAAACAAAACAGCTGGTTTGTTTTGAAACAAAATTGTTTGAAAAAATATATTGTAAAGAAAAATTAAAGAAAATTGATAATGAACATGGCAAAGTAAGTTTTTTTTTCGAATTTTAATAAATTAAATTATTGCAGTTAGATTGGCCAAAAGAAGCAATTCTTGAAATTTATACACGTTAAAAAGTCAGCTTTTGTTTACATTTATAGGTTATGTCATACGGAAAAACATAAGCAGGGGTGATAACAAAAATTATGAATCGTATGTAAAATCGAAATTTTGACATACATACGTCACAATATTATGAAAATCCAATTATTAAAGACAATTAATTCTCCTTTACACAGAATCATATACATACATAAATATTTTTAAATTTAACTACATTGGTTCTTTCATTTAAAAAGTTTTGCTCCAATTTGTCGATAAATCTGCGTTCTTTTGCTAAAGAACAGATGATGAAATATAAGTTTTGTGTGTCAGGAGGAGCATATAAGTACATATGTAAAATAGGGAGGGGCGCTAGTGTATGGGAAAAAATAAAAGTTAACCTATAAAGTTCTAATATTAATATTTTGCTGTCTTGGACTTAAAAATGTAATACTTGAAAAAAATAATATTCAATTAAGTGGTATCTTTAGCCCGCGCATGCGTCTTAAAATTTTTGGAATTTTCACAAAAACACTTTTCATTTAAATTTCAATATTTTAAATATTTTATTATTTTTTTACTAAAAATTAATACATTTACTGAATGAGAATTTTTCCTCTTGCGAGTACTAATTGTAAAAATTTTTTTAAAAATTTTTTTTTATTCGAAGGTTTACTTCTAGTTGAACATAATAATTTGAAATTTATTTTTGTATACTTCTGTTATATGTTCTACATAGTTTTCCGTTGGAAAACGTAAATGTAAAAACATATAGAAATATACAAAGAGACACTAGCAAAATGTAATGCATTTTCTGGCCTGCTAAAGCCTTCGTCAGCATTCTTTGTGTCTACTATTTTTTATTTTCAAACTTCTTATATTCAACTTTTTAAATTTACTGAATGAGAATTTTTCCTCTTGCGAGTACTAATTGTAAAAATTTTTTTAAAAATTTTTTTATTCGAAGGTTTACTTCTAGTTGAACATAATAATTTGAAATTTATTTTTGTATACTTCTGTTCAACTAGAAGTAAACCTTCGAATAAAAAAATTTTTAAAAAAATTTTTACAATTAGTACTCGCAAGAGGAAAAATTCTCATTCAGTAAATTTAAAAAGTTGAATATAAGAAGTTTGAAAATAAAAAATAGTAGACACAAAGAATGCTGACGAAGGCTTTAGCAGGCCAGAAAATGCATTACATTTTGCTAGTGTCTCTTTGTATATTTCTATATGATTTTACATTTACGTTTTCCAACGGAAAACTATGTAGAACATATAACAGAAGTATACAAAAATAAATTTCAAATTATTATGTTCAACTAGAAGTAAACCTTCGAATAAAAAAATTTTTAAAAAAATTAATACATTTACATAAAACACTACTTAGACTTTACAATAACTGCGATAATATTGAAGTTTAAATGAATAATATTTTTATGAAAATTCCAAGAATTTTAAGACGCATACGCTAGCTAAAGATACCACTTAATTGAATATTTTTTTAAGTATAACCAAAGACTATAAATATATACAAAAAACGTTATAAAAATAAAACTGTTTAATTGAAAATCGCGGTTTCTTCACATCTTGTCTTAAGATAGACGACAAACTTCAGGTGACGATATGTACTTATCGCGATTTTCAACGTTTTTTGCTTACCCTATAAAATTATGATAATGAGGGTTACGTATTTGGGCATTTTAGGTGACGATATATACATATTATTATTAATTAAGAATAAAATGCAGTTTCTTGTTTCTTGATCATTAATTTTATTTATTGGATAAAAATATAGTTCTAATTTAAAATAGAGACTAAATACCTATCATAAGAGAAATTTCCAATGCCTGAAGGGCATCATTATAAAATGTGTCCACTCCAAATAAATACATATTTATACCCTACACCACCATAGTGGAGAGGGTATATTGGATTTGTGCTGATGTTTGTAACGCTAATAAATATTAGTCTAACACCCATCTTAAAGTTTTGTTAGAATTATACAATCGGTGGTTACGCATCTTATATTTTATTCAACTTAGTATGTTTCCAAGTAAAACTTTAAAACGACGATAATCTAGATAATATGTGCATATATAATTTTTAGCCACTATCGCTTAGAATGTCCTCAGCAAATTACCATAAACCGATCATTTTTAGTCTCCCTATTTTGGAAGCCTTTAACAAAAGGAAATTAACAAAAGTTCCTTGATGAGAAAATTTTTTTTAGATCAAATCAAAATTATGTTGTTCATATAATGACTGGTATAACCTATGGGCATGATGATAAAAAAACATGACATGTGAAACATTTTCCGATCAAAATAAATACAATAAACAGACAATATACATACTTACATACATGCTTGCAAAAACATGTATTAGTAGAACATTTTGACCTCTTTCTGTTTGTTATTTAAATAATATTTTCATGCATTATAAGCAAAATAACAGATATGTATGTATATCCCAGCGACAAGAAATTAAATAAACTGATTTTATTTTTTGTTATTTTTTCACATTTGGAAAACAGATGATTTATGTCAACAACTTGTCACTTTAAGACAAAGTTCCCAATTTTCATATAAATTTTGCCAAATGAAAATAATGTTTCTGTCGGTATATTGAGAAAACCAAAATTGTTAACGGACATATTATCAGTCTAATAAATTTATGTCGACATTTAGTAACAGGCAGTTTGTCTACACATTGAGAAAACGGGCCTTAGACAAGTAAAGTGATCTAAACTCATTTAACATGTCATGGTGTTAAAAACAATTTGCATAAATTTCTGACAGTGTTGGAGTCTAAGTAAACAAACACTCTTTGCTGGGTTGCCGAACACAAGTCCGTGAAAGATTTAATAACCTGAGCATTTAATAAGAACGACACACGCCGTTAAAATACAAAACAAACTCGTTACACACATTCCACCACAACAAACAAATAAAAAAATGCCTTTTTGGTTCTTATAGATTCTTTTTCAATTTCATTTTTTTTTTTCAGTTTTTAATTTAAGAATCTTGTTGGTTGTTGATTGTGATAAACTTTAACAACCTTCTTAAAATGTCATTGTGTTAAAACACCATGTTAAACAGTGTGTTTTGCCTTTTTTAGCCGTGTTTTTGCATTTTTTGCCTTTATTTTGGCCTTAAACAACATGCGTGCCAATTTTATTGTCACTTTAATAATGACAAGTCGGACGCAGACCCAGCAGAAGTGAGGAGAACAAAATCTTTAAAATCTTAAACACATTTCTTAAGGGCTTAAGAACAGAAACAGAACGAAAAAAAAAAATAAACGCTAACAAGCTGAGTACGAGAGTATTTAAAATTATATGACTTTATAATGGCGTAAAATGTGTGAATAAAAGTCACTTTAATTTTCAAAAGAATTAAAAGTTTTTTAAGATGTTTATTTTTCTGTTGGTTATTCTCTGTTTTGTTATTCTAGTACGATTTAGTTAATGTTCAGTGTTTATATTCTAGTTTTCAAATATATAATTTTGGAAATATCACTTTTATTCATTTAAAAAAAGGTACTTTCTTAGTACTTTACATCAGTAATATTTTACGTTTACATCATTATTCCTACAACAAGAAACATTGACCTTTTATGTTCCTATATATATGTACGTAAAAAAATCTTAGAGAAAAATTCTTATATAGGGTTGTGTTTTTTAGATGTATATAATCTGACAGCTGACAAAATGGGCGCCAGTTAAAAAAGTGTTGCCAAATTAAAGTTCTACATACATATCTAAAAAAACCACCCTATATTAACAGACAGTATTCCTAGTTAGACAAAAATTCATACATGGTTCCAACAAGACGTCAGTATTACCTGATCATCGTCAACAGCCTATTCTGGCATCGAGTGACAATTTCCCGCAATTGTTACGGTCCACTAGTCATGTAAACGCGCCTAGTTCTAGACAAGTTTCTTACGCTAACGTGGTTAAATCTAATATGCCTAATATTAACGAGCCTAATATTAACACTCTAGAGACTACATTGCAGACACTTGTCCAAACCATGAACACTTTTACGACCACTATGACATCCATGATGCAGGAAATGCTGAAAATGCAATCCACTATCTTACAAGCCATTTTAAAGAAATGATTTGTTTAAAAATTTGTTTTTGGAATGCGAACGGCCTCCGCCAACATAAAAACGAACTGGAACACTTCCTGATAGATAAGCAGATTGATGTCATGATGATTGCTGAAACTCACTTGACGGCGACAGCGTACTTCAAAATTAATGGCTACGTGTTGTATGATACTAAAGATCCCCGCGGAAGAGCATGTGGAGGATCGGCAATTCTTATAAAGAACAGAATAAAACATTATTTAATGAACAACATATGTGAGGATTACCTACAAGCAACAAACATTTGTATTGAATTCTGTCAATACAATTTTGTTTTATCATCAATTTATTCGCCGCCTCGATTTTCAATAAAAGAACACCAATACTACAGCTTCTTCAATTCCCTTGGAGCTAGATTTTTAGTTGCTGGTGACTTTAACGCCAAACACACTTTTTGGGGTTCACGTCTGGTGACCCCGAAGGGTCGTGAACTCTACAACACCATTGCCAAAATGGGATTAGATGTACTCTCAAGCGGGCATCCCACCTACTGGCCGACGGACCGACGGAAGATTCCCGATGTTATTGACTTCGGAGTAGTGAAAAATATCCCTGTAGAATCGATACAAGTGGAGCCTTCATTAGACTTGTCTTCAGATCACTCTCCTACTATTATTTCAATGCGTTTCCTTCAAGGGAATGGCTCTTCATTTCGGGACATATCTAAAACCAGAGTAAGTTGGATAAAGTATAAAAAGTATTTAAGTTCCCACTGCACGGAAAATGTTGTGTTGAGAACTACCGCGGATATTGATGGGTCGATTGGCAAGTTTACTGAGGACATACGAAGAGCTGTACATCACGCCTCCACATATGACGTTGAATGCAGACGTGGGACAAACAGAACTTATTTCGCTGAACTCGATCATCTCCTGGCAGAAAAAAGAAGAGTTAGAAGAGAGTGGCAAATTCATAGGTCTCCTCAACTGAAAGCTAGGCTACGAGAATGCAGAGATATACTAAGAAATTTCTTAGAAATCCAAAGAACGGCCTCATTTAGATCTTACTTGGAGGGTCTTGATAGTACCCCACAATCTGACTATTGTTTTGAAACAAAATTGTTTGAAAAAATATATTGTAAAGAAAAATTAAAGAAAATTGATAATGAACATGGCAAAGTAAGTTTTTTTTCGAATTTTAATAAATTAAATTATTGCAGTTAGATTGGCCAAAAGAAGCAATTCTTGAAATTTATACACGTTAAAAAGTCAGCATTTGTTTACATTTATAGGTTATGTCATACGGAAAAACATAAGCAGGGGTGATAACAAAAATTATGAATCGTATGTAAAATCGAAATTTTGACATACATACGTCACAATATTATGAAAATCCAATTATTAAAGACAATTAATTCTCCTTTACACAGAATCATATACATAAGTAGATGAAGAAAGGGGGTTTGATATCGATGAAAATGAAAGGGGGTTTGAAATTCGATGAAAATGAAAGGGGGTTTGATATTTGGTAACGATGAAAATGAAAGGGGATTTGATTTTTACGATGAAAACGAAAGGGGATTTGATTTTTACTCAAAATTTACGAAGAAAATGAAAGGGGATTTGATTTTTATACGATGAAAACGAAAGGGGATTTGATTTTTACAAAATTTTCCATTGTTTTAAAAAATTCTTATCGCACACATTTTTTTTCCACGGTGATTCCTCTTTGCTGTAATTTTCATGTTTTAAAAAATTCTTATCGCACACATTTTTTTTCCACGGTGATTCCTCTTTGCTGTTATTTTCATGTCTATAGAAAAATTTTTTAAATGTTAAAAAATTATTTATCAAAGAAAATGAGATGAATGGTGGAAGAATAAATCTTAAATCGAGTAAGACATCCGGCACAATTTTTAAAGAAAGACTATTTACACAGTTTCCATTGTGATTTTAGAAAATAAGATATACTTGTCTGGAATTATAGACGGCGACAACACCACATATTGTTTGGTTTTAGGTCTAGAATCGAGTAAGACATCCCGCACAATTTTTAAAGAAAGACTATTTACACAGTTTCCATTGTGATTTTTGAAAATAAGATATACTTGTCTGGAATTATAGACGGCGACAACACCACATATTGTTTAGTTTATGAAAAAAAAAAAAAAAAAAAAAAAATGATAAAACATATCCGGATTTATAGACGTTGACGAATCCTCATATCACAAGATACTTATAATAAACTAATATGCATAAATACTGAGTTTTAAAACAGTAACTATTCAGTAAAAGTCAAACATTCAATTGAAATTCAAAGAAATATGACCTCCACAATGACGAACCGGGATATTTTAGCCGCCTTCAACAAATTGAGGGGCAAACCATACTGCTCCGTAAAGGATATGGATTCTTATTTGGACACTATGCCATCAACATCAAGATTCGCTAAGGGTACGATGGAGGTGAATAAGGAAAGCGGAGCTGGATTTATATGCGAAGTTTGTTACAATGTATTTACTACATTAAGTAAACTGCACAAACATAAGCTCGTGCACCAAAAAAGCATGAAGAAGAGTTGCAACATCTTTTACTGTAAGCATTGTGGAGATGAGTTCACAAATAAAATGGATTTAAAAAATCATAAGGCTATCCATGTCGGGATAACAAGTTTAAATTGTGAAATTTGTGATAGAGGTTTTAAAACTCACAAGGGCTTTGAAAATCACAAAAAAACGCATCAAAATAAAATTAATTGTTCCAGCTGTCAAATTGATGTTGGAAGATTGGATTGGGGGCATCATCTTCGTTCAAGGCACCACAAGGAAAGTTTGGGTGTAGTGAGAGATTTCACTAAAAACATCAAAATAAGATCCAGCGACTTCATGGAACGAATTGAAGTCTACACATACTCAAACCCGAAGTTAGAGAACCTATTTGTGGAAGAATTTTTTGAAGCTGCAGAAGAGGAAGTAATGGAAATATTGGAAGAGTCCTTGGCGAAGCAAATTAATTTTAAATGTAATTTTGAGCTTCAATGCCTTTACATAAAAAAAGCAGAGGATACAGAGAAACTTGAGATTATGTCGCATGTGACTAAAATGGTGGCTGTAAACCGTTCTCATGGCTTACGAGATATTTATTTGGAAAAGGCAGATGACATTAAAACTAAAATGTCAGAGTTCCAAGAACGAGATAGTGGATGGGCTCTACTACAAATATCCAACTTGAACATCAACATTAACAAGCACAATATAGTTCGAGGATCGAGTTACATAAATATGCCATATAAATTGAGCAAATTAAATGCTTGCCTCAATATAAAAAATAATGATATATATTGCTTTAAATGGTGCATAGTAGCAGCATTGAAAAATCCAAACAACCCCCAAAAAGCTACTATGTGTTCCTCATACAATATTGATAATATTGAGAGAGATGTTATAAAAATTAATGAAATAGAAATTAATTTCTCAAACATCAAATTTCCAATTGATGTAAAAGATATAAATATCTTTGAATCACAAAATCCTTACATTAGTATAAATGTATTTGGATTTGATGTGAAAGGGAACCAAATAATTGGACCATACAGAGTATGCGAGAAATATAGGACAATTCACATCAGCCTAATGCTGTTGGAGAACGAGGATTGTAGTAAGAGGCATTATGTTCTCATTAAAGATTTATCACGGTACGTTAAAATATTTAATACATTTTTTGAATTATTTATTTATATTTAAAATTTTATATTTTCTTCTTTCAGATTTTTGAGATCATCGTTAAGCAATAGCAAAAACAGCATTCACTTTTGCATGACGTGTCTTACTTACTCCAAAGATCCAGAAATGTCAACAAGACATAAAGATGGATGCTCTAAAATGGTTACTGCAATGCCGGCGTACGAAGATAAGTATATCGAATTCAAAAATAGAATTAATACTTTAGAAGTGCCATTCGTTGTCTACGCAGACTTCGAATGTCTATTACAAAAAATTAATAGTAGGATTAGCTCTAAGACACTAAATGAACAGAAACACATCCCCTGTTCATTTAGTTATTATATTAAGTGTAGTTATAATGATAGATATTCAAAATCATTCACTTATAGTGGGTTAGATAGCCCCCAAGTATTTGTCAGGGAATTGTTGAAAGACACAAAAGAAATTTTCAAAAATTATTTAAATAAAGTAGTTCCAATGAAAGCACTTACAAATGAAGAAAATGAGGAATTTAGAATTTGTGTAGACTGTAACCTTTGTGGAAAACCGTTGGGTGATGACAGAGTTCGTGACCATTGTCATTTAACTGGTCGCTATCGATCTGCCCTTCACAACCATTGTCACATTAATTTTAAAATTAAAAAATTCATACCAGTGTTTTTCCACAATTTATCATCCTATGACAGTCATTTGTTTATAAAAGAATTAGGTAAAGCTGAGGGTACCATAGAAATAATTCCTATAAATAAGGAAACTTATATTTCCATTACAAAAAATGTATCAATAGAAAATGATAGTTTTCAGTTGAGGTTTGTAGACTCATTTAGGTTTATGGCATCAAGTTTAGACGCTTTATCTTCAAATTTAGCTTCTGATGATTTTAAAATCATTAAGAAATATTTCCCAAATGATGGTGAGTTTGACTTAATAAGAAGAAAGGGAATATTCCCATACTCTTATATTGACTCATTTTCAAAACTTTCTGAAGGAAATCTCCCTGAACGGGAAGAATTTAGAAATTTGTTGACGAATCAAGAGTGCAAAGTCGAAGATTACCAACATGCTAAAAAAGTATGGGAAACATTTAATTGTAAAACACTGTTAGAATATACAGAATTGTATGTTAAAAGTGATACACTTATTTTAGCAGACATTTTTGAAAATTTCAGAAAGATTTGTAAAAGCATTTATGGTTTGGATCCTTGTCATTATTATACAGCACCAGGCTTATCCTGGGATGCTATGTTGAAATCAACAAAAATACGTTTAGAACTTATAACTGATGTTGATATGTATAATATGATCAAAACTGGTATTAGAGGAGGGCTTGTCCAATGTTCATTAAGACATTCTGTGGCCAATAATAAGTATATGCATGACTATGATAGAACAAAACCCTCACAATATCTAATGTACTTGGATGCAAATAACTTGTATGGATGGGCAATGTCGCAATACCTACCATATTCGGATTTTGTTTGGTTAAGTAATGAAGAAATAATTTCACTTAATGTAAATTGTCTTGAAGATGAGTCCAGTGAGGGTTATATCTTGGAAGTTGATTTAGATTATCCTACTGGACTACATGACCTACACAATGATTTACCATTCTGTCCTCAAAATAAAGTAGTTCCTCCCATGAGAAATGAAAAGTTGATAGCAGATTTAACTAATAAAAAAAATTATGCTATACATTATAGAGTGTTGAAACAATGTATAGCAAATGGTATGATTTTGAAAAAAATCCATAGAGTTATAAAATTTAAACAGGCTCCATGGTTAAAGTCATACATCGACTTAAATACTTTTCATAGGACTAAAGCGACAAATGCATTCGAAAAAGATTTCTTTAAGTTACTAAATAATGCAGTTTATGGCAAGACCATGGAGAATGTAGAAAAAAGAAAGAGTGTTTATATTGTAACACAGTGGGAATCGGACAGAAGAAATCATAAAGAAGCAAGAGCTCATATTGCTCAATTGAATTTTCATAGTCTGTCTAGGTTTGGAGATGATATGTTTGCCGTACAACTTAAACGAGTCAACATTAAATGTAATAAACCAATGTACTTAGGTTTTACTGTATTAGAACTTTCAAAATGGAAAATGTACGAATTTCACTATGGCTATATGAAACCCAAATTTAATAGTAGACTTCATTTAAATTACATGGATACAGATTCATTTATATATACCATTAGAACAGAAGATTTCTATAAGGATATCTCAAATGATGTACTTCAACATTTTGATACTTCAGATTATAGCCCTCAAAATAAATTTAATTTACCAATTGTAAATAAAAAAGTTTTGGGAATGATGAAGGATGAAAACTGTGGAGTAATTATGAGAGAATTTGTAGGTTTAAGGGCGAAAATGTACTCAATTAGGAATGAAGATAATGGAGAAATTAAAAAATCTAAGGGTGTGAAAAAAATGGCATTAGATAGAATAACATTAGTCGATTATAAAAAGTGTTTGTATTCCAAAAATGTGCACAGTGATTCAATGTATACATTTCGAGCGTACTGCCATCAAATATATACTCAAAAAATAGAAAAAGTAGTTTTAAGTCACAATGATAACAAGAGATATATAAAGTTCGATGGTATTCAGACATATGCTTGGGGGCATTATAAATTAAAAGAAAATGATTTTGAATTAGAAGATATTGCAGAATATTTAATAGAGGACACGAATAATGTAGAATCAAACATTACTGAAAATTCAGTAACGAACTGGTATAATGATGGAAATGATCAAATTTTCTTAAATATAAATTCAAGTAATTTAAATGTAAATAATAATTATTTATTTTCTGATGATGATGATGAAATGTTTATGGATTTGAAATATTAGGATAAAATATGTATATTTTAAGAATTAAAAAAATAAAACACATGTGATATTATAACAAATTTATTTATTGTTATATAATTTTAAGTTTAAAGATAATATTGTTAAATAAATCTACAATTAAAAATATTGAAATTAATATGTTTTATTCATTGTGTTAAACAATTTTTTTGACTGAAGCTGTAAGCGGTGAGTATTCGATTAAACGATCGTGTATGAGTAAACAGTATGCAGATGTATTAGCCGCTACTATTTTATCTGTAGAAAACTCAACTTTTATATCAATTGGGCCTGTTGTTACTGCTTCATTTTGATGACTGACATCAATCACAATTATAGGTGCTTTTTCCTTAAATTCTTCAGCTGAGAGGAGTGGTTGAGCCTCCCTCATATAGAAATTTTGTTGAAACTTAACATACATATCATATAGAATGGCAAAACGTTGATTATCAAATTTAACATTTAAGTCATCATAGGGATATGAGTCTGAATTTAAATGTACTTTAATATTGTTAAGATTTGAATGGGTAAGCTTGTTGTTATGTTTAAAAGCAATTAGTACAAAACGTGGACGTTCTCTGTTTGCAGCTAGTTTTACATTCCAAATATGATTTTGTGATGCTGATAGTTGAGGATGGTAGTGGCAATCCCAACTACGAAATGCTATTGGCAACACATTTCCACTATTAATAATTTTTATTGTGTTCAGTTTAGCATAATCCGAAAGTTTTACATGCGGAATTCTCCAACTAATATTTTGAATTGTAATTTTTGGTTTTTCAGTAGGTTGATTAGAATTTACAATATTATCATCATTTTTGGTACGTAATAATATTAATTCATGTTTACAATTTAACATAATTTTATTATAATCCTCAGCAAATCCTAATAATGATTTAAGCGGGACATAAAAGTTGAAAAATCCTTCACCAACATCGATGTCTTTATCATAAGACCAGCTTGCATTCCCCATCATAATACTTTCGCTGTCATTTAGGGATAGATAATTTTTAATTGTGCTAGAAACACCCAAATGTCGTGTGCGATCTATTTCGACGCCATTAAGCTCATAACGAATCTCCTCAAATAAATTGGGTACAAAGTTATTTTTCAATTTAAAGTTTTTCGATTTTAGACCACTTGTAGCATCTAACACAGTACCTTCAATATACAAAAAGCTTTCACTCGGTAAAACATATAAATCTTGATTTTGTATTGAAATACGAATTTCATCATTATTATTAAATGATTGAATATACGGTGTATATGTATGATAATCTTTTTTTATGATTCTTTCATCCATCATTGGTTTTTCTAAAACATTAATTATGTCAGTCATTATTCTTAAAAATAAAATTCAAGGATTTTAGGAATTGTTTATTTGCTTCGCTCAGTTTTGATGTGTTTAAGGTTGTTCTTGCTGATGCAGTGTTCAACACACTAATGTCTCTCCTCATTCTATCAACAACGTTTTTATTGTATATAATCATTATTGTTTTGGTCGTAAATGAAGACGAAGAGTAATATTTTCACCACGAAAATTTATAAGCTCACTATTTTGATCTACAATAGTGACCGCAATAGAACTGATCTCCTTGGTGTTTAGTGGTAAATAGATTAAGTTTCGTGGAATTTCGTCCATTTTATATCCTGGGGAAACACTTATTCCAAATTCATGAATTGTATGTGCCCTTTCTCCATTTATATAAGATCCAACAGCGATATTACAATCAATACGTATTGTATTCACTTTGAGAATATTTACGGGTAGTTCAGAGAGATTATTGGAACCCCCGTTTAAAGTTTTTTTGTTAAAACCCATTAACTTTCCAATTGTTCTTTTTTTATTGAAATATATTGAATCATGAGAAGTAGTTATTTCAACTCTCATTGTATTGTTGTTGGCTTCTATTTTAATCGATTTTTCACCATTAGTCAAACGCTCATATTCACTTTCTAAATAATCTGCAATATCTTCTAGCTCATAGGAACCAATAGGAATTTCAATAATGTTATCCCCAATATGAAACAAATTATTATCCTCATCGACATTGGGTATGCTATTATATGTATGAAAATCTATAAGTGAGCATTCATAATCCTCTTCCAATGCTATGGGTGGAAAATAATTTGCAGTTAAAATTGACGAGTTTCCGTTCAAAGTTAATGTAATAGACATATTGAATACTAAAAATGGAATGAATAAAAACATATACAATTTTTTTTTTTTTTTTAAATATATTTTCTTTATTTATAAACTTAATAGATATAAGAAATTTATTACAATATTTCGTTTTTATTAATCCAAGAGTTGTGATCATTTGTAAATCCCAACCATTTAACAAATGCACGATTATTTTTTATTCTTATAACCTTTTCCACAAGATACGTATTTGGATATCTGGTTGGTAGTAGCTCCTCTTCATAGAATCCACCTTTAATAGGATTTCCCATATAGTCTTCTAAAATATATGTCGTTGGATGTGTAATTTTAATATGTTTGATTTTAAATATTTCTGTTGTCCAATTTGGAGTATACCCTTTTTCAAAACAATGTTTATATTTGCTAATGCGTACATTGTCACCAATATTAAACTTGTTTTTCTTAAATATTTTTATATGGTTATAAACGGTATTTAATAATAATTGCTCATTAGAAGGTTTTACATCAATAGGAGCCATTTTGATAACTCGATGGATTTTTTTGTTATAATCACTAATTAGTTTTTCATACAAATCAACCCAATGATATGAGCCATTGTAACTGAATTCTTTCCACATCATACCTTTCAGAGTTCTGTTAAATCGTTCTACAATTGAGGCTTTCATAATGCTGTAAGTAGAATAGTGATTAATTTTATATTTTGCCATTAGGTTTTTGAATAAGTTGTTGAAAAATTCTTTTCCATCATCTGTTTGCAAATTTTTTGGTATACGGCCTAAATTAAATATGTCATTCATAGCATTTGTAACATCTATAGCCGTTTTAGATTTTAGTGGTCGAATCCAAGCAAATTTTGAAAAGGTATCAATGACTGTTAATAAATATTTAAATCCTTTATTATATGTAGAGTAATTTCCCATTTCAACTAAATCCGCTTGCCATAAATCATCAATACCCTTCATTATTACTCTCCGTCGTTTAAAATTTTTCCTTGCTTGGGAATGAAGCTCATTAACCAACTCTCGTTTTTCATCCATACTTGAATTATATTAATATTAATATTTTATTTTATATTTCTTTTTTATTGGATCTGTACTGCTTGGCGGTTCACTTTTTGTAATTATTGACGTAAAAACAAAATTCTCCAGTCTTTGTACTTTCTCTAACAGTGTTTCGATTTGTTCACTAAAATGTAATTTTAAAGACATTTCTCTATGAGATATCATGTTTTGCATTGAATTATCAATATTATTAAGTTTTCCATCAAGTTTTTTATATTCTTGTTTAATCAATGTTGTTAAATCTTGTTGCAATTGTCTGATTTCTGTTCCCAAGTAATGTTTATTAACAGCGTCTTTTTCTTGTGAAGGAAACGAAACATTTGTGATCCTTTTGTTTTGAACATTAATGTTATTATTTTTATCCAACACAAGTCCAACAACTTGACGAATTTTTCTTTTATTTTTTTCATTTTTTATAAAATTGTTTTGACTCTTTGAGTGATGACCAAATTTATCAACAGGCATATTTTGTTATCCTTCCACTATTTATTTATGATTATTGCTTTCTACGCAATAATATTTGCTTCTTGCAATTCCTCTAAAATTGAATTAATTTCATTGCGATGATTATTGTGTCCCGCGCCTTCCGATGCAACCAATAGTCTCAGTCGATCTACTAATTCATTAGGATCGTTCCAGTATATATAGTTGGGTCTTTCATTATTGACTTTCATAATCATTCCGTTTCCTTTATGCGTTTGTGATCTTAATGATCTTTTTGGTGTTATAGAAATTTCATCCTTAAACAATTTTTTTATAATAGTGTTGTACTTTTTGCTCTTAGTGCCCTTAATTTGATTTTTGGAATTAAATTCTCTTTTGTGCGCATTGGTTTTAATCAAAATATTTTTATAAATATCCAACTCATATGGTTCATAATTTGTTGGTTCTTTATGAAACAATAATTGAATCAAGCCTGGTGTAATGGCCCAATTTTGATTTCCAATGTTAATTTTTTCTTCATTTATTTCTATATCACTATTACCAAACTTCCAAACATTATATGAGTTTTTATGTGGACCATATGTTGTATCAAGCAATTTATTTTTCTGCAGTAATGCTAAGTCAATAACATTAGATGAATTATTAGTTGACTTAAATGTCGAATCTACACTGTTTGTATCGTTACTGTTTTCATCATCTTTAAGTTCTATGTCTTTCTTAGGAGTACTCATTTCTACTTTAGACAACATATTATTGAAATCGAAAGAATTGTCTTGAGTGTAAATATTTTCTGCTTTAGGTTTATCATATTGAGTGTTGTTATTTTTCACAAGTTCTTTTAATGGTTCAGTTATTGGCTTAAATGTTTTTGCTAATCTCTCGTCGTTTTCAGTTTCACCAACTTTTAAACTTCGATATTTTTGTTTTAAAACAGACCGAGTCTTTATTAATTCTTTAAGTAGTTGTTCATTCATCTTAATATAGCTCTGGGAGATCAGATCAATACCGTTGCTTGCAAGTTAATAATAGTAATAATGGTAAAACTGTTTTGCAAATTCTTTTTATTCAAGTATTATCTGCTTTGGATCAACTTTCAACAGCTCATGACCAGCTTTCAACAGCTCATGAACGGCTTTGAACAGCTCATGAACGGCTTTGAACAGCTCATGAACAGCTTTGAACAGCTCATGAACAGCTTTGAACAGCTCATGAACAGCTTTGAACAGCTCATGAACAGCTTTGAACAGCTCATGAACAGCTTTGAACAGCTAATGAACAGCTTTCAACGGCTCATGAACAGCTTTGAACAGCTCATGAACAGCTTAGAACAGCTCATGAACAGTTTTGAACAGCTCATGAACAGCATTTATAATTGAATAAAGTTATCAAAACATTTTCTATATCTTCCACCATTCATCTCATTATCTTTGCTAATTACTAAAAAGCCAAATTTGTCTTGCCAACATTCACGACACATATCATAAAATTTTTCAAATGCCATATCTGTTCCAACGTGATCATTATAAACATGACGCATATTTAATTCATCCTGTTTGAACATAATTATCATATTTGCATTGTCTCGAATCAAATGTTTAGGAATTCTTGTATATGTTTGACATAAGTAAAAAGAATCAACATTTCTGTGGCGACCCATACAAAAATATGATCGTATATTATTTTGTTTCTCGCAAGCAACATCATCGAATATCATTAGTGAATTATTTTTGGCTTCATCAGGCGGTATAACACTCTCATTATCACTAAATGTAAAATATCCCATCCCTGTTATAGGTGCCATGAGTTTTTCCAAGTACTGATATTTTGGTTGATAGAGCGATTTTGAATATAAATATATGTTCTCAAATTTTAAACCATTCGGACTTTCAATGAGACTAAGCATAACATTAGTCTTCCCACAATTAGATGGACCAACAATTAGAGCCCTAATGCTGTTCGGTAATAAACTACTATGACGTAGTTTTGTGTTTGCATCAGTAGAAAAGTCTATGTTTCTCACGGAAATATTTTTGTCTTGTTTTATTAAACGCATTTTGGTAACTAATAATTTTTTTTTGTTTGTCAAAGTATATATATAAGATGTTACACATTAATATTTTATTCATTTCAAAAAAAGTTATGAGAGGACAAGGTATATTAAATAATTTAATCGACGTTTTACCAATAGAGCTTCATATACCAGGATATAAATTTTGTGGACCAGGAACAAAACTAAAAAAACGTTTAGCTAGAGGAGATAAAGGTATTAATCCATTAGATTCTGCTTGTAGAGAACATGATATAGCTTATTCACAAAGTAATGATTCAACCGAACGCAATCAAGCTGACAAAATATTAACTGAAAGAGCTTGGGAAAGAGTTTTAGCAAAAGATAGTAGTATTGGTGAAAAGACAAGTGCATATATAGTGACCAATGCAATGAAGACAAAAACAAAATTTGGTATGGGACTCCAAAACAAAAAACAGCTCTGTAATAAAAAACTGTTTTTGAAAACTATTAAAACTGCTACCAATATGTTGAAGAAAGAGAAACCTCAGGATATACAAGATGCTATTAAAATTGCTCACAAAGTTATTAATAAATCATTTAAAGGAAATAAACATAATGTCATTGTTCCACGGATTATAAAACTTCCCAAAACTGGAGGATTCTTACCACTTATTCCAATTTTAACTGCACTTGGAGCATTAGGCAGTATAACTTCGGGAGCTACATCAATTGCAAAAGCTGTTACCGCTGCTAAAAATGCTAAGAAAAAATTAGATGAATCTACACGTCACAATAAAGCAATGGAATCTATTGCTATGGGAAAAGGACTATATCTTAAACCATACAAGAGAGGTTATGGTATAATTTGTAAAAATTCAAAAAACTATTAAATATGCTACCCAACAGACCACTTACAGATGCAGATATCATGAAGTTTGCTAATAGAAATATTCCTAATTTTAGAGGCGTATTTATGCGAGATATGCTTCCAAAACAACCTAAACAAGCAGAGTGTGGAATAGTTAATTTGGATTCTTCAACTGGTAGTGGCACTCATTGGGTAGCATATTATAAAAACAATAATGATTTGGAATATTTTGATAGTTTTGGAAATTTACAACCACCGTTGGAAATCATAAAATATTTGGGTAAAAACATCAAATACAATCATAAGCGAAAACAACAATATAATACATTTAATTGTGGACACTTGTGTTTAGAATTTCTATATAAAAAAAATAAAATAAGTAAATAAATACAAACAAAACTCTTTTAAAAATGCTTTTTATTTAATTTTCATATATTATAAAAGTATTTTGATAATAAATAATATTTTTTTATTAAGTCTTCAACCATTTTCTTTTGCTTTTCAAAGTTTATTTCATATCGTTCAGGAATCACTTCAGCATATTCTTGTAAGCAACTTATAAATCCGCATTTATTATGTAGTATATCATCATTTTTTTCACTTTCATCTATTAACTTTAGAAAATGTTTGATTAATTCCAGATGCTCTAAAAAAATATATCCATCAAAATCCTTTAAAAATTGTACAATATTTATGCGAGACATCATTTCAAAATAGCTATGCTAATAAGAATAGTAAATTTTAAAATTTGTTCTATCTTTATATATATTTCTATTATTATAATTATTATTATTATTTTATAAAATACTATATTCTAATAGATAATTAATGTTTCGCTTTTTTACTACTTCCCCAACCAAAGTAGGGTTGTGCGTTGGGGATAAACATCTGATCATCGTCTTCTGCTTCTATAGAATTTCCATATTCAGCAATCTCTTCTAATTCAATGATATAGTTCCCAGTTATTATATCCGTCTTTTTGCTCAACAGAAATTGCTCCTCGGAGATCCCCTCAATAGCAGCATCTTCCAAAGCGTTATATCTTTTTGGAAGATATAGCATCCACTCCTCTAACTCCGCTATCACAACATTTCCATATTTGTTGTTGTGACGAAACATCCTAAGAACCTTATACGGCTTACCAGTTTCAATATCCTTTACGGAGCAGTATGGTTTGCCCCTCAATTTGTTGAAGGCGGCTAAAATATCCCGGTTCGTCATTGTGGAGGTCATATTTCTTTGAATTTCAATTGAATGTTTGACTTTTACTGAATAGTTACTGTTTTAAAACTCAGTATTTATACATATTAGTTTATTATAAGTATCTTGTGATATGAGGATTCGTCAACGTCTATAAATCCGGAAATGTTTTATCATTTCTTTTTTTTTTTTTTTTCATAAACTAAACAATATGTGGTGTTGTCGCCGTCTATAATTCCAGACAAGTATATCTTATTTTCAAAAATCACAATGGAAAATGTGTAAATAGTCTTTCTTTAAAAATTGTGCCAGATGTCTTACTCGATTCTAGACCTAAAACCAAACAATATGTGGTGTTATCGCCGTCTATAATATTTTCAAAAATCACAATGGAAACTGTGTAAATAGTCTTTCTTTAAAAATTGTGCCGGATGTCTTACTCGATTTAAGATTTATTCTTCCACCATTCATCTCATTTTCTTTGATAAATAATTTTTTAACATTTAAAAAATTTTTCTATAGACATGAAAATAACAGCAAAGAGGAATCACCGTGGAAAAAAAATGTGTGCGATAAGAATTTTTTAAAACAATGGAAAATTTTGTAAAAATCAAATCCCCTTTCGTTTTCATCGTATAAAAATCAAATCCCCTTTCATTTTCTTCGTAAATTTTGAGTAAAAATCAAATCCCCTTTCGTTTTCATCGTAAAAATCAAATCCCCTTTCATTTTCATCGTTACCAAATATCAAACCCCCTTTCATTTTCATCGAATTTCAAACCCCCTTTCATTTTCATCGATATCAAACCCCCTTTCTTCATCTACTTACATACATAAATATTTTTAAATTTTATTTCGCTGAACTCGATCATCTCCTGGCAGAAAAAAGAAGAGTTAGAAGAGAGTGGCAAATTCATAGGTCTCCTCAACTGAAAGCTAGGCTACGAGAATGCAGAGATATACTAAGAAATTTCTTAGAAATCCAAAGAACGGCCTCATTTAGATCTTACTTGGAGGGTCTTGATAGTACCCCACAATCTGACTATTCGCTATGGAAGGCGGCACGAGGTTTAAAAAGACCAGTTAGAGGAAAGCCTCCTCTGCGAAATCCGACTGGAGACTGGGCTAGAAATGATTCCGAGAAAGGGACTTTATTTGTTAACCATTTGAGAAATGTGTTTACTATAAACAACTCAATTAATGCATCTGATTTGGCTCCACTCGTTATTAGACCTCCTGTACCTCTAAGACTTAGCTTTAATGATGTTCAAAGCGCTATTGGTACTCTGAATCTTAAAAAAGCTCCAGGTATGGATAAAATCAGCAACCAAATGCTTGTGGAGTTACCTCGTGTAGCTAGAAGAATCATCCTCTTTATTTTCAATGCTTTTTACGCCTAGAATACTATCCTGCAGATTGGAAGGTATCTATGATTACCATGATTCCTAAGCCAGGGAAGGACCCCACTAAAGTAGAGTCATATAGGCCAATTAGCCTACTGCCGACAATTTCTAAACTGTTCGAAAAATTGTTAATGACTAAGTTGACTCCAATTCTGAATGACACTGAATGTATTCCAAATCATCAATTCGGATTCAGAGCTAAACACAGTACCATCGAACAAACTCACAGATTGGTAAATGTGATAAGAGGGTCGTTTGAAGATAAAAAATACTGCTCCGCCCTTTTCATTGATGTGTCCCAAGCGTTCGACAAAGTTTGGCATGACGGTTTAATGCACAAAATAAAATTAACTCTGCCTGCTAACACCCATAAACTCATGGAAAGTTATTTATACGGTCGCAAATTTAAAATCAAAGAAGGCAATTTTTTAAGTACCGCTCAGCCAATTGAATCAGGTGTGCCACAGGGTAGCATACTGGGCCCTACTTTATATTTGATTTATGCCTCCGACATGCCGTCAGACCCCAAAATCCACACGTCAACTTTTGCAGACGATACAGCCTTTGTCAGCGTCCATAAGGACCACCAAGTTGCATCACAGAATTTGCAGAATTATGTTTATAAACTAGAGAATTGGCTAGAGCTTTGGAAAATCAGGGTAAATGAACAAAAATGTATTCATATCACTTTCACATTGCGAAAAGATACCTGCTCGTCCATCAGAATAAATAATCAAATTATTCCTCAACATAATGAAGTCAAATACCTCGGCATTCACCTCGACCGCCGTTTAACTTGGAAGTCTCATATTGAAGCGAAACTTACTCAGATGAGATTAAAAGCAGTGCAACTTAATTGGCTAATTGGCAGAAATTCTTCATTAAAGTTGGATTGCAAACTATTGTTGTACAATGCAATACTAAAGCCAATCTGGTGTTATGGAATTCAATTATGGGGTACTGCCTCAGCATCAAACATTGAAAAAATTCAAAGGGGTCAAAATAAAATTCTACGTATTATTACTGCAGCTCCATGGTATGTTAAAAATTCTCGAATCCACAAAGATCTAGGCGTGCCATTAGTAAACGTCGAATTTACAAAATATGCGTCAAAGTACGTCAGCAAACTTGAACAACATCCAAACCCACTTGCACGAGACATCCTTAACTTTAGTGGCCACAGTCGGTTGAGAAGGAGGGATACCCTTGCTTTAACTCAAGCGCAAAACAGATGACTTGATCAGTGGATATAAATTTTTTGTAGTATCATTATATTTTGTCTAGCACTGGCTGGACTTATTATTTAATTTTTAGTATTAAGATTTGAAAACTTATTGTTAGTTCATAATATGAAGATTCAATAAATAACTAAAAGCTAAAAAAAAAAAAAAAAAAAAAAAAAAAAAAAAAATACATGGTTCCATATCGTTATTTAAGTAGGTTGACATGTTTTTCGAAAAGAGGTACTTGTATGGGAACTACGACCAATTATAAGCTCATAATTTCATTACAGCGATTTGTATGTAGAAGATGATTTTAAAGTTGAATTATGCCGTAGACAGATGACAGAGTTAATGTGCATTAAAATCTCACTAATTTGAATTAAGATTTTACCGTGACAGACGACAGTTTCTGCATTTAAACTGCATTTAGGTAACAGCTGTTTGTTTGTAAACAACTGTTTAATTATGAAAAAATTTGTTTGGCAGTTGGTGAAAAATCAGTATTTATTTGAAAAAAATCTGAAATTACTTTTGCTGAAACTGCTCCATAATGCAAAAATTGTTCATGCACTAGCAACCATCGTATTGCTACATGTGGGGACCGCAGTGGGACACTCTTAAATAAGAGAAAGGCAATTGTGGAACTCTATTTTTATTATTTAAATTTTACAATTGTCTTCTTCTTCTTCTTTTGGAATAGTAAACAATTTGATAACATATTATTGATTTTCGACGATGTTGCCATATTGAAATAGCTAAATCCAGTATAAATTCAGTTTGATTTTGTGCATTTACGTCTAACTTAATACGCATTAAGATTGGATAATTCACGAGTTAATTTGAATTAAGACTGTTAATTAAAATTAACTGTGTCGTCTTTCTACGCTATTAGCCATATACTGGCGTTGATCAAATATCTGTCCATATGGGAGCTATGGCAAGTTAGGGACCGATACTAGTAACATCTGGATGGTGTCTAGAAGAACTCATGAACCGATTATTACCATTTTTAGCAGAGTTTGTCCTTTTCAAGTGTGCAAAATATCTTGGTATTATTTGTAAAATTTTGTTTAAGATTGTCTCACATTTTGGTTAATAACTATGCATGTACAAACCTGAGCGTGTAGGGTATACGCAGTATATATGTATATTATTTCTCTATATCGTCATCTAAAATCCAAAAGGCCGTAACTACAAAAAATTCAAAATCGATTTTTTGATTGATTATTATGTAATTAAACAAAATACAACTTTCTTTAAAATTTTACTCTCATATGCCGAAAAACGTCGAATTTATTAATACATTTCAAAAGACCGCAACTACAATGTTAATAATTGTATAAACCAAAAAGTCGTAACTACACGTAACTAATACAAGTATATTAAAACAAAGTTGGCATTTGTTTAAGTGTTAGTTAAAAGTTAATTTTTTTAAAATTAGTAACAAGAGGACGCTGTGGATATTTGTGTTGCTCCATATATTAAAATGGATACTGATACTGAACATTATTCGCACAAAAAAATTAATAAAGTTAGTAAAAAATGTGAAAATAAAATATGTATGTATGTATATGACATATTTGACAGTTTTCTATATATATTGACAATATAAATAAGGTTTTGCCACAACGCACACAAGATGTCGAACCAGTTCAGTTACATAAAGAAAATATAAAAATATCCAAAAAGAAACAGAGCCACCTCCAGGAACTTAAATGTTTACTAACGGCTGATTGACGCAGTTTTTACGATAATTTACCATACTCAGATTAGATTTATAAATTGTACTTCGCAATGTAAACTCCTTTTGTTTTCATGTCTACGATAATGAATTTTCAATTTTTTGTTTTAATTTTGTTTAATGTTCGAATTCATTACGCTCGTTGTAAAGAGTTTTGCATCTTTTATATTCCAAACGCAGAAAACAAAAAGTAAAAAACATTTAATAAGAGTGAAAAGTGGAATTTTTTAAACCTAATTTCAACTTTTATTAAAACTTTATTTTATAATTTATTTTATTAAACCATATCCGCAATAGTTTTTTAAGGTTAATTCTGAAATTTGACCAATAAGAATGAAATAGTCTTAAATTTATAAAGTTTTTTTTGTTTCTCCTGTTAAAAAGTAAAATGTGTAGTAGATTTTCGGTGATGATATATGAAACTGATATTTGTTGAATTTTATTTGGATGCCAAGATTTTTAAGAGAGTTATCACTCACTTTAAAAGTGATTTTTGAAAGTTGAGCTTATGATCAACTATGGACCGATTTTCACAAAATTTGCAGATGTGATTTGGCTTCATTTACTTTACTTAGTTGTAGTGAAATTTGTTTGGATACTTTCCTAATTCAAACATTTAACATTAACATTTCGGTAGGTAATTTATATGGTGGCTAGGTGAAATAATGGACCGACTTCCATCAGTTTCAATCTCAACCGTCCTCTGCGCACAAGCTTTACATGGAGAGCGAGACGGAATGACATCGTTAAATCGACTCAGGAAGTGATTCTGAGTCGATCGGTATACTTTAAGGTGGGTGTTGGACCAATATTTATGGGCGTTTCAAAGATCAGCACAAATCCAATAGATATACCCTCCCCACTATTGTAATGTAAGGTATACAAAATAGTAAAAATCGACGATGAAAAATTAATCACAAAAAGTAAAAAAAAAATACAAATTATTGTACGAAAAAAATTCTACTCAATATAAGAACAAATTAAAAACAACATATTTTATTGCAAAACCCAACTGAATAAAAAAAGCTACTCCTAAAACTCATTGTGCATTTTTTAATAATGTATACAACTATGTGCACACTAAAATCAATTTAATTTTTTTAACATTTGGCGCTTTAAATATGTATGACGCGCTCATTTGCTTACCTACAAAAAGTATAAGCGGCAAAAGAACAGCTGATTGCCGTCTGCAGCATGCATTGGCAGCATTGGCCTTCCATTATACTAGACTGGTTTTGCTAACTTTTAATTCCAATCTGTTCCAATCAACAAAAAATATTTGGTACAAATTGCATCACCCTATATTTTTGCCTCCAGGCTGTATCGAACCTTCAATAGACGGAGAGGCATAATTTTATAAAGACCTAGAATATTATGATATGAAATTCAATATTTAACACTAATTTCCAAATAGTATTGAACATAATTTGGAAGGAAATCTGAAATTTCCTTCAAATCATAGAGATCGAAAAAAACAAATCAATTCAAATCAATGTCAAAATATTTCACATTTAGATTTAAATGGCCATGAACTTTTTAATTCGCAACAGATTTGTCAGTTTTTTCTTAAAATGATTTTACCCTTGACTAATTAGACCAGAAAGTGCTTTTGATCATATAAATCAAAGATAAAAATCTAGCAATTTGTCATTTTATTGTAGTAAAGTGAAGCCTCTTTTGTCTATTTGACTAAAAGGAACTAACTAATGACAATTTGTCAAATCATTTGTGTCAATTATGTCATAGAGTTTTGAGAAAACAATATATTTAATATTTCTATTATATTTAACGTACATACATTCATTCAAACATAAACCTACAACTGCACAAAAACTAGCTATTGATCTAATGAATTGTTGTCTACATAAATGACATACAGTCATTATTAAAAAAAAAAAAACAAAATAATAAACAAATGAACAAAAGCATACAATAGAATAGAAACTTTGAAAACTTTATTAAAATGGCATGATTAAATATGTAGGTTTCTTAGTGTCTGTGACAGGACAGACTTTTTTAAACTTTTTAATACCAGTTGCGGATGTGTTTTCTTTTCGTAATATGAAAAATTGCTTTAACAAGAAAAATTCTAATAATTAATTTAAGAAACTACTCGTATACTACCAACTTTTAATAAACCATTGCAACTTTCTTTTAAATCTGGTTAAAAAGTTAATAGCAACTGTGACCCATCATCAAAACCTTTTATATGAATACCTGCATATGTATTTATATTGAGAATCAAAAAGATAACTTTGTACAAATTTATACTTAAATTTTCAATAATAATACAACTTAATAATATTAAAAAACTTTTATTAAACAAAAACTGTTGTTTTATGTAAATATGTACAACTAATTTATGACACCAGTTTCACGCAGATAGGCCACCCAAATCGCCAATATTCCTCGCACCATATTTTTGACTAGAAAATGAAAATAAAACAAATTACAGTGCTATATTCGGCTGTGCCGAATCCTAAATACCCTCCATATAAACATAATAAGAAATATAAAAACTGCACTGGCTATAGGACTAGAATTCGCTTATTCTGTGTTTTTATGCCGTATTAGTGGACATTTTTTTAGTATTTTATATATTGGTTGAAAGACAATTTTACTACAGAGTTTGTTTTATTTTCATAACAATCTAACAATTAAAAAGAACATTTTCCATATTCAGCACAAGTTTAAAAACAAAATATAAAAAAAGTTAAGATTATAAGGTGAGGAGGCTTCTTTTGGTTGAATTTGCTCTCAAAAACATTATTTACAAAAGATTTATGGGAGGCATAGTAGATGTGGACCAATTGTGGATAGCTTCTAAATTTATTATCCACTAATGTTATTTCTATGTATTTGAAGCTTATTTTGCTTAAATTTAATCTCAATAACATTATTTACAAGAGTTGTATGGTTGGTTGTTATACTCGAAAGTGGTCTTAATCCGGCAGCTATTGCCAATTATTGACTGACAGCTAGAAAATCCAGTAACATAATTGCGGTATAACCGGTATTAGTATGATTTCTGGATTAAAATTTCTGATCTACATAAAAGTTGGTTCGATATAGATATTTATTAGACATTTTTGTAGGTTAAACTGTTTTTGGGAAATGGTCCTTATATGGCCGATATAACAAATTGTGGGCCGATCTTCTTCAATTTTGGAACAGAGAATTTTATGTATATGAATTTAATTTCAACATAATAACGATATATTTAAGATACATATTAGTATTAACGTGAATTTCGGAAGTGTACCTTATATGGGAAATATAGTCAAATATGGACCGATATTCTCAAAATCCAGCGGTTTGATTTTGGCATGTATTTCAATGATCCATGTAAAATCTTGGATCGGTTGCGTTATTTATAAGAGAATTATGAGCACAAAGTGATTTTCGGAAGAGGGCTTTATATGGGGTATACGGTTAAAAATGGACCGAAGTTCATAAAATTCTGTATATATGTAAAATTTTTGTATATATGTAACGTTTTGAGACGGTACCGATATTTATACGATATATATAAAGATAAATGACTTTTTCGTATGTGGTGCTTATATGGGAGCTATGACCAATTATGGGCCAACCATAAAATTTAGTACAACAATTATTTTACCTATCAGGATTATTTATGTCAAATTTTAACTTTTTAACGATTTTTATACCAGTTTTATACGTATTTAAGTAAATTTTGGAAGTGGACTTTATATGGGGTCTATAGTCAAACATCGTTTTACGATTTCGTTTTGCGTGAAAATTATTTTTGCTGAATTTTGTATTAATATTCTAATTTTATTGGCATTTATGTATCATTGAGCAATATTTCGGGAATATTTTTGTATGGGGGCTATAACAAATCAGGGACCGCTTCTTACTATTTTCCTCACAATTTCTTCTTTTATGATAAAAACAACGTGTACAAAAGTTAATGGTATTATCTGCAATATATTTAAAAATATTGCAATAAAATGAATAAAAAAAATCAAATTTTTATGGAGGTTGTCTGACATTTTGGTCTGTAACTTTGGTTCTACTTTACCGATTTTGCTGATTTTCTATACCAAACTGTCTAAGAAAATACAAAAGAGTTTTCTGGAAATTCTGTGAAGTTAAGTTGTGTATTTTGGACGTGAGAGTGTTTTACACAGACGGATAGACAGACGGGCATAGCATAATCGACTAGGAATTTCATAAGGATCTAGAAAATATATATTTTGTTGGGTCTCAGATGAAAATTAACAAAGTTTCACACGGAATGACAAACGTAATATACCCTCATTCACCACTTATGGTGGTGGAGGGTATAATAAAAAACAAATAAACAATTCTGTCTGACATGATCATTAGCGTTTTTATAAACTACAGTTTATTTTTCTTTCTTTAAATACCAACACTTCCTCTCAGTAAAATATCGTCGTTCTTTTCTTCTCATTTGGTTACTAAAGTGTTGATTAGATTTTCTTGCATTTAAACCAGGCTTTAACATTAAAGCCACCAACATCGAAAAATGTCATAAAATTTCATTTCAGACATTAAGATGATAAGAAAAGTGAATTTCAATTTTCATTATTGGTTTCTTCACTCCTCACAAACACAGAAAAATAGAAAACAAAAACATTAAATAATCTTTATCAAATGGAGCACTTATTGACAACTTTAAACTGGCCCATCAGCAACACATTTAGGTTGTATTCGCTGTTCTGTTAGCTCCACAAGTTTATATTCGTACATAAAAAGTGGAATTTATTTTTTATTTGTACCAGCATTTTTTTGGATTTTGTAATTTATAAACTCTTGTTATTGGAAACTGTAAACAAATCGTTGCACACATTCCATATTTGAATAACATTTGAATCGATTACATACGAGTATTTGATGTTTGAAGCATTAATGTAAAAAACATAATATCTGAATAAATAGTGGCTGTCAACACTTTATTGACTCTTTTTCTAGCGATTTTGATCTTCTCATTTTGTGGAGTTCTCTTTAAACGGTTTTATAATGTAAATTAACATTAAGTTAACTTAAAATTTTTAAAGCACCATTTTCTAAATTTCCCAATCTTTTGTGTTGGGTGCAAAACTTAAAAATGGGGGATTCATAACAAATGCTGTATCTTTTGTCTTTAGAAACTTATGTATATAGTATTAAACACAATTTGGCACAGCAGGTTACCAACTACAATTTGATGCTGTTTGATCTTACAACACTCTTGTAAGTGTAAACAACGTCAAACAAATTTGTGCTAAAACAAGTGGTTACGCTTTTTTGAGTAAATATTTGCAAATGTGACCGTACCTCTCATGGTGTAATTATATAAGGTGAGTGCAAATCGAAAACACTTGAAAAAGTATTACTTTTGACATAAGTAAATTGTAAACAAAGTCAGTCAGCTGTGCTACTGCACTCACCTTGCATAGTTACACCATGGTACCTTTAGTTATTGAACATTAAAGAGTAAAAAATAAAGTTTTTTTGCTTCGCAAATGGCAAATTTTGTGTCAACAAGCGGGAAATTGCGTTTTAATTTTTTAATTTAAAAAAGGTGCCGCTGAAGGATACGATTGTTCACAGAAGCTTATGGTGAATTTGAGCTAGCGGTTTTAATGTGCGAGAGATGGTCTGTGCAGTTTAGAATTTTTAAAGAAATTAATACCTCTTGAAGATTGTTGTCAAACTCAACAAGAGCTCGCACAGTAATTGGAAGCTACCAGATGTTTGCTAGCAGGATTTTTCAAAAAGCATGGAAATTGGCATTAAAGGCGAAAGACGATTTTGCATGTCCGAAATGCTACATAAACGCTTTAAAAGGAAATAATTTTTGCACCGAATCATTACTTGCGATGAAAAAGTAAACTAACCCGAAGAATAGAGATCAGAGGTCAAATCACCGTATTCGAAATCGAGTACTTTGTCATCGAAATGTAGGTCCCAATTATCGTTCATAACACTAAAATGTTGTGTTGTCTCGTCTACAACACAACATGCATTTGTCATACGATTAAGCCGTTAAGTGTTGTGAATCGTAATCGCAGTTTACAACATACAACATCAAAATACTTATGCCCATATTAATAAAAACTTACAACAGGTTTATAAGCGGTTTATAAAGCAAATTTTGTTTGGAAATTGGAAAATCGGTATAGGTATATGTCAGACAACCTCCATACAAATTTGATTTTTTTATTCATTTTATTGCAATATTTTTAAATATATTGCAGATAATACCATTAACTTTTGTACACGTTGTTTTTATCATAAAAGAAGAAATTGTGAGGAAAATAGTAAGAAGCGGTCCCTGATTTCTTATAGCCCCCATACAAAAATATTCCCGAAATATTGCTCAATGATACATAAATGCCAATAAAATTAGAATATTAATACAAAATTCAGCAAAAATAATTTTCACGCAAAACGAAATCGTAAAACGATGTTTGACTATATACCCCATATAAAGTCCACTTCCAAAATTTACTTAAATACGTATAAAACTGGTATAAAAATCGTTAAAAAGTTAAAATTTGACATAAATAATCCTGATAGGTAAAATAATTGTTGTACTAAAATTTATGGTTGGCCCATAATTGGTCATAGCTCCCATATAAGCACCACATACGAAAAAGTCATTTATCTTTATATATATCGTATAAATATCGGTACCGTCTCAAAACGTTACATATATACAAAAATTTTACATATATACAGAATTTTATGAACTTCGGTCCATTTTTAACCGTATACCCCATATAAAGCCCTTTTCCGAAAATCACTTTGTGCTCATAATTCTCTTATAAATAACGCTACCGATCCAAGATTTGAAATGGATCATTGAAATACATGCCAAAATCAAACCGCTGGATTTTGAGAATATCGGTCCATATTTGACTATATTTCCCATATAAGGTACACTTCCGAAATTCACGTTAATACTAATATGTATCTTAATTATATCGTTATTATGTTGAAATTAAATTCATATACATAAAATTCTCTGTTCCAAAATTGAAGAAGATCGGCCCACAATTTGTTATATCGGCCATATAAGGACCATTTCCCAAAAACAGTTTAACCAACAATAAATATCTTTATCGAACCAACTTTTATATATATCAGAAATTTTAATCCAGAAATCATACTAATATTGGTTTTACCGCAATTATGTTACTGGATTTTCTAGCTGTCAGTCAATAATTGGCAATAGCTGCCGGATTAAAAACACTTCCGCATGCCAACAAACCATACAGCTCTTGTAAATAACGTTATTATAATTGGTCCACTTTTACTATGCCAGCCATTAATCCCTTGTAAATAAAATTCAAACAAAAAAGCCTCATCTTATATCTTATCATTTTTTATGCTCAGTTTACTGTTCCTTATTTTGTTGTGAATATGAAAAATTGTTCTTTTAATTTTTATAAATGGTTAAATTACACTCAAGATTATTATGAATATCAGACAAACTCTGTAAATTATGGTGAGAATCGGAAATTACATCAATTATAAATGGTCGAAATTAGACAAAATTTCAAAATATTTAACATAAATTATGTTAGTCGTAAAATTGTCTTTCAAACAATATATCAAATACTAATAAAATTTGCACTAAGACTGAATAGAAAACACAGAATAAGTATATTCTAGTCCTATAACCAATGTAGTTTCTGTATTTCTTATTACGTTTAGGTGGAGGGTATTTAAGATTTGGTACAGCGTAATATTGCACTCTAACTTGTTCTAATTAAAAAAAAAGAGGGAAAAAACTGCCACGGATTTTTTATTCAGGATTGGGCCGATTATTTATGGGCGTTACAATGTTGGTAAGACAGTGGTGTAGGGTATAAAAATGATATAAAGCCTCAGTTAGCCGACTGTAATGGAATGTAACTGCAACAGTAACGGATATTGTTATGTGTTATGTGTAAACTTTGAAAAATACTTGACTTGACAGTCAGAACTGATGAGTGTGAAACAGGACTTACATTTGTACGTCATTACACTACATTCCGTTTCAGTCAGATAACTGAGGCTTAAGAGCTGGTATAGTAGATTCAGTAAAATCTTTTCACTCTTTTCTGATCATGATCATTAATGTTCCACTATAAAAATTTTAAACTAATATAGTCCAAATTAAATAAAACTCCACTTAATTTCTTGTACAGCTTTAGAAGTTTCAAATTTGAAACATTATTATTATTATTATGTTTATTGTAGATTTTTCATTATAGACTTTTTTTCACTTTCTCTAAGACTTAAAATATACAAAGAAATCAAAAATAGAATCAACATAAATTTTATTTATTTGTATGTACGAGAATAAAGTTTGTAGAATATTTATAATATAATATATGTATGTATGTATGTATGTATGTAGAGTTTAAGCTGTTTGTTAATTTATGTATGTATGTAGTTGTTTCTTTTCTTTTTGTTTTCAATCTACATTTATTGGTATAGCTGTTTTTTGTTAATACAATTAAATATAATATAGTTACATACATATACAACAAAAGTGAAGAAAATTTCTGAAAAAAAAAACATTATTTGGTTAAATTTTAGAGTTTTGATTACAGAAATTTGTTTAACAAAAATGGAAAAAAATCCAGTCTTACCAATAACATACGAGTAAATGAACTAAAATATTTATAGCTTTGAACTTTAGAATACATATGTTGGTTATAATTTAGACTTTTTATTTGAAATATATGTATTTGTTTATATTTTTTTTAATTTAATTTAATTTTATTTAATTATATGTAAATATTTGTTAAGCTTTTCAAGTCTTTAATTTGTTTATTAGATTTTAAATAATTTCACATTTATTTTTGGTTTTCGTTAGTTACTACAAGAAAAATAATCAATAAAACGGCAAAAATTATTTGGTTTTTTATATATTTTGTAAAATGTTTAACAAGGACTTTCCTTTGAGTTTAAATTATGCAACATTAATCGAAAATAATTAGAAATTAAGCAATGAATATTATTAAAGTATTATTAATTCGAAATCATCTATGCAATTATTTTTATATGCAGATATATGAAACTTTTAGTTGTGTTTACAATAATTGGTAACAACAACTAAGTAATTTAAATGCTGAATATTAAGCATCCGATTAGCAGCTCAATTTTAGTCGCTATAATGAATCATTTGTAATTGTTTTAAACAACATTTAAGTATTTATAAAATGTCTCGATTAATTTAGAATTCGTTTGAACAAATCTTTCGATATTGTTTAAATTTGTTAATTTCTTTTTATGTTTGTGTATTTTTTAATTGCTACACCCAATTTAAATATTTTATAATTACAACAATTAAACATTTATTAAATAACTCTATCTACAATAAATATTTTATAATTAATTAAATATATTTGTTTAAAATTATTTCTATATTTTTTTTAAATATATTTATATAAGCGCTAATAACCATCAACACAAAATCATAGACATGCAAATAAATCTGCTGTTCAATTTGCGTTTGCATTACAATAAAATGTTATTAAATCGAATGCATAAAACGTTTGATAATTATGATTTGTAATAATGGATTTTTAATTATTTCTCTCACTCTAACTAATTGTAAAGTTCTTTTATATAATTGGTTTGAATACTTATATACAGTCGAACAACAGTTGAGAGCAAATTTTTAGCACAAATAGGAATAATTTCGTTGAATTTGTGTTTAATTCTAATTACAATAATAACCTTAGTTATTATTAAAATTTTGTTACTAATTATTTGCTCTTAACTGCTCGTTATTTCGATTTATCTTTTATTATTTAGTTGTAGGAAAAGTTACACCCAATATTTTTCTTGTATTTTTATTTTAATTATTATATAATATTTGATATTTCTTATTTATTTATTTATTCGTTTTTGAATATACATATTTTTAATATAATTCGGAAAATATTTTTCTTTATTTATCTTTCTCATAAGTTTTGTCTTGTTGCGGTTTAAAGGCCAATAGAACCTGTGTTAATTTTAATGGTTTTTGAGAAAATTATAAATGTTTTTATTTTAAAACCAGAAATTAAAAGATATTTAAAAAAACACAAAATAAACAGTTTTTTCTCACTTTAATCTGACTAGATCCTTTTAAGCAGTTAGTTGAAATCAAGATTTTTTCGCAAATATTTTACTTCACTTAAGAAACTATAAAATTTCTGGGGTCCAAATGGCGGCAAAAACAAAACAAAAAATAACCCCAAAAAATTACACCTTTCATTTTTATTGGGCTTATAATGCACTTTTTTTCTTCTTAAAAATCGTAAAATGAAAAAAGAGTCCAAGAAATTTTGTTTCCTAAAAATGTAAAAATTAAAAATTATCCCAAAAATCTCATTCAAAATATTGGGATTTACATTATTACTATTGAGAAATATGGGCGCTGTCCAAAATGACTCCAGGAAAACTGGCTACAAAGTAAAGGCCCAATTTTTGGGCCAAATTTTTCGTTATGAAAAATGGCCCCAACATTTGGGTCCACCTTTTGTTTTAAAATTAGGACTAATTTTCATAATCACCCCTATCGTGAATAAAAATTCCACATGAAATTTGTTCCCTTTTATTTTTTAACATTGAATTTTAATACGAAAAATGTGAAAAGGGAACAAATTTCATGTGGAATTTTTATTCACGATAGGGGTGAATGAATTTATTTTTTTTTGTGGCCATTATTCCTGGGGCCATTATTGCAACGCCATTTAGAGGAATATCGGCAAAAATCAGAATTTCCACCAATATCTCAGCCATTTATAGACCGATTTGACTTTATACAGAAAATTAAAGCGGCATCCTATTCAATATAATGATAATATTTCCTCTGTTCATTCATGCTTGTAAGTAAGCGCTCGGAATGTTCAACTGTTTGACTCAAAAAGTTCGACTAACAGACTAACATCGCTATATCCATAAAGGTATGGTCACACATGGCAAATATTTACTCAAAAAAGCGTAACCACTTGTTTTAGCACAAATTTGTTTGACGTTTTTTTCTTCTTGCAAGAGTTTTGCAAGATCAAACAGCATCAAATAATTTTAAAACTAAATAATAATAAGAAATAATAAATAATAAAAGTTTTTTTTAAATAAATAAAAATCGGCAAATATTTGCCAAAATGTGACCGTACCTTAAGAATCATGAAAATTTTAGAAATTACGATCATAATGACAAACTTAAACTCATTGTGAATGATATGAAAAGTCAAAGTCTTCTATTTATAATTTCACTGAACAAAGCTCTAAGGGGATTTATGATTTATTTATGGTTTTCATTACAGAAAATCATCCAAAGATCATGTTAAAAGAATCAGGGGCCAAATTACCACATTCGATATCGAGTAAAATTTATCTAAATTTTCTTATTTGAGATTATGGCATTCGATATCGAGCAAGAAATTTAGTACATTTTATCATAATTTCGATATCGATAATTTGGCCCCTGTATCATCATTTACAATTAAAACTGGGCTTATTAAAATGATCCGAAAATAAATATTTTTAAAACTAAAACAACAATAAACCAGCAGTATTTTAAAAACGTTTCAATGTATTGTTATCTTTGTAACCTTAATGGCTGTGAATCGTTTAATGCATCTCAGAAAGCTATTAACTCGCCACAGGTTTTCATAAAGCACAGCCTTCGAAAAATACTAAAAATATAGGCTTCCAGACATCTGGTACATCTTAAGATTAGCGGTCATATCTTGCCAAAGCGTGTTGCGTGTTGCAAGGAATAAGTAGAAATTAAGCCGCCAAATTCAAATTGGAACGAGATGCAACACACATTAAAGTGTCTTACATTTGATCTTTAATTAATCATGGGCCTGTAGTCATAATATTTGTTTTCATGGTTTCATGATATATTAAACTATGCAGGCCAATATTTGTTTGTCTTGTTGGTAGAACAAAATTTTTGCAAACTATTTCATTTTCGGGGTTCCACTTTCCATGGCCGTTTTTAATGTACATTCGGACATATGCCAATCTCCAATATAAATGTATTACACGTGGTGGGGTGTCACAAAGCCATGGGACATAAAACCATACTGGCTTTATGTCTCAATACAAACGGATATAAAGCCATAGTTTTGATATGGCCTTAAGTCTCATACCATTATGGTTTTATGTCCCATTTGAAGTGCAATGCGAAGCCAGTATTCTGTATATCATGGAGGAGAAAAACCTACCGCCCGGCCATAGGCCGGTAATACAAGAAATTTGTGCAATGCGAAGCCAGAGAAAATCCTTTTTTTTTTACATGAAATAGGGTGACATGCAACATTATCAAAAATATGGCTTTATGTCTCATTTTTGGAAAAAATTTTATGGCGTTAAGTCCCATTCCATTGAGATTTAATGACATATGCCCTTATGTCTCAATGGAATGGGACTTAACGCCTTATGGTTTTATGTCCCATGGCTTTGTGACACCCTACCATTACAAATTGAACTTCAGAATAATTGGTTTATACACATATGTATGTATACAATATACTCATATACATACATATACATACATATTTGTAGGTATGAATTTGAAAATATCACTTGATTTCAACTAACAGATCCATTAATATATGACAGAAATTTACCGGAGTAGTTAAGTTAAGTTGACATTAATTCTAAATTCTAATAATGTTCGTTGTTTCAGTATTTTTATAAAAACAAGTAAGTGAACTTATTTATTTCGATTAAACATTTATCTTATTTAATCAAATAAGAGTTATTTTGCACCATATCCATTTAAAATTATAGTTTAAAAAATAAAGAATGTTTTTATTTTTGTTGTGAATGTTTTGTATTTAAAAAAATGTTTTTAAAATTTGTGATATTTTTTTTTAAGCAGCGGCTATGAGGTGTAATATTTAGAGTTTTGGTTAGGGAAATAATAACTCAGGTAAAGCAATTCACGATCTTTATTATTAAGTACATATTTGTTATGCTGGGCCTAGACTATAGTTACGGTGGCAATGGCAAGCATTTAACTTAATAAGATGGAACAGAATTTCAATAAATATTAAAAGCCTTTGTGAAAATAAAGAGAAAACAGAGAAATACGCATAGCAACTAAAATATACACCCACAATAATTTCCTGGTAATAAAACACGACTAAATCTTAAAATGTTTAAAACAAATATTTTCCGTTTCAGGAGTTTGAACTTAAAAGATTTCATAACGATTTCATCAGTATGTCATTATTTTATTTTATTCTATTTTACAACAAATTCAAAATATGCATAATTTAATATTTTGCATAATTTAAATGTTTATAACCAAATTAGTATTAGAAACCGTAGTTTGTTCTGATATACTGAAAAAGGTTTAATTCCAGCAACAGCAAAAATAAAATTCTTAAAAGAAATTTTCATATATTTTAGAATATTTTAAACAAAATTTTAAAAGGTTTGTAATTTTGAAAATTCACTTTTTTTGACCGCAGATTGAAATCTAGTTAGAAATTAATTTTAGAGCTTTAATGATGAGTCTTTGAAAGTTGCAAACTATCCTTCACTACAAATAACATTTTTCTGTATTTTACATGTATTTTGAATGCTAACTCTGCATAGATTACAATTCTATTATAACAAATACAAAATTTAATATTTAATTGTATTGAAATTAAATCAGTCTGTTCGTTTGCCTGCCAGTTAAGTTTACTATTTTCCAAAAGTCTGTTTAAGTTTTGTATTGAAAATGTTCAATGCTAGTTAAAATAGTAAAAAATTTGAGGTGTAAATTTTATTGAAATCGAAAATCTATTTTGGAATGGATTTTCAATTAAGGCCTGATGATAATTGTGTAATTAACATATTCCGAAAATATATACTTAAACAAGTAAGAAAGTATATTCAATATACTACATGTGCAAAAACAATTTTACAGAACTGGGCGCTGTACATGGAACGATCATCCAAAAATTTAGACTTCTGGGCATATAAATATTTTGTATATGCAATTATATCTCCATATAAACCGTTTTAAAAGATTTATACATGTTAAAGTGATTTTCGAAGGGGGTCTTATATTGGAGCTGTGACTAGTTATGGACCGACCGATATAAAATTAGGTGTCATGATATCTGTATATATGAAACATATATAACAACATTTTTAGGATATTTATGGTCGTTATATTGATTTTCGGTAGTGGACCTAATGTGAGAGTTATGACTAATTATGGACCGATCGTTATAAAGTTAGACCGAATGATTTGTGTATGTATGAAACATATTTGTGTTGAATAAACCTATAAACCGCTATTTCGGGAAGTCATTTGTATGAAGGCTAGATGATATAATGGACCGATTTAAACTAAATGCCATCCCAACCGTCCTTGGGCCGAACAAACGTCTCATACTAAATTTTATTGAAATATGTGGACTCTGCGCACAAGGTTTACATGGACAGCCAATCAGACGGACGGATGCACCGACATCGTTTAAGCATTTCAATAAGTAATTCTGAGTCGATCGATTACGGTGCGTGTGAGACTAATATCAAATACAATATAGCCTCCCTTCTATGGTGGTGTAGGGTAAAAATACCAAGATTTTAATTGTATTAGCTTGAAATATGTTTTAAAAATGTGTTTAAATGTTTGTTTTTTTAACTGAAAGTAAAATAAAGAAATAAAACACGAAAAATTTAAAATTTTTTAAGCAATTGTTATATATATTTTTGTTGTTGTTGTTTTTGTTTTAAAAAGAAATAATAAAAAAATTTAAATAATTTATAAAAAGGAGTATAAAAATAAAACAGTTTTTGTTTGTTTTAAAACAATAAAATAATTAACAAAAAAGATTGTGTGTGTATTTTTTTTTTTAATAATAGAAACAATTATATGATTTTATCATTTTTTGTTAAAGAAAAAAAATTTAAAATAAAATAATGGAAGGGATAATTTAAAAAGTTTAACAATTTATATTTCTTTAATAATTTTTAGCTTTTAGAAGCTTTCAAATGTTTTTGTTGTTGTTTTTTTTTGTATTTTTTTATAAAAAATTTATGTTTTTTTTTTAATTTTGTTTATGTTTTTGTTTTTGTAATCTGATATGCTAAATATAACAATTTTTGTTTAAATATATATTTATAAAGTTTTTTTTTACGAAATAGACTTATTAAGCTTAATTTGTAGTAAATTAAAATTTAAGTGTTAATTTGTTTGTTTTCTGTTTAATTTAATTATAAAGATTTGTTTGTTTGTTTTGCTTAATTTGTATTGAGAAACGAAGAAACTTAAGAATAATTGGGCTAAAATCATTTATAAAAAAATAATAATTTTTATGGTTAACTTATTTGCAAAGATTAATAGTTTAAAAATGTTTTAGTTTCAGTTTAATATTCATAATTATAAGTATTGTTTTTTATTGTTTTTTATTTTTTGAGAAAAAATATAATTGGCTAAAATTATATTGGCTTTAGAAAAAATTATTTTAAATTATTATTAATATTTTCACAAATAAGGGAAGAATTATTAATTATTTATTACACATGAGATCACAGTATTAGAGATATAAGTATGTTTTTATTTTTTGTTCTATTTTGTTTTCTTTTGTTTTGTTTGTTTTAAATTAATTAATAAATTAGTTAATAATAATTTTATAAATTAAGCTGTTTGTTTTAGTTTTTTTTTTTATTTTTTTAGAATTTATTTTTAATAATTTTAGTAAGGTTAGCTTTGTTATGTTTTTGTAGTAATAATTGTTTTAAACAATTTCTGTTTTGTTTTTCTTGCTGTTTCATTTGAAATATTTACATTTAATTTTTGTTTTTGTTAATAATTTGTTGTATATAGATATTTATGATTTTTAGCATTTATCTAAATGTCTTAAGTTGTTGTGTTTAAAAAAAATATATATATTTTTTAATTATTGTTTTCCCGTTTTTAATAGTTCAGCAAATTTTTTTTATAAATTTTTGTTACAACCTATTTTAATTTGTTTTATTTATAAGATAATAATATTTTAAAATTAATTAATTTATTTTGTGCTGCTTTTTAACATCATCATCAAAATCCTATAGAATTTTTTTAATTTACATTTTTGGCTCTACTGAAAAATTTGTATGTGTGTGTGATTTTTTTTTTATTATTTTTCTAAAAAATAATTATTGGCACATAAATACAGCTCTGTGTTTTTAGGTTGTTAATTATTTCAATTAAAAGAATTTTGGTGTTTAATTAAAGGCAAGTAAGTCTTATTCAAATTGCACAATAATTAAAAAACGAAAACAATAGTTAATTCAACGTCACGTATTAATAACTTATTCAAATATTACTTTTTGTCCAAATCTTTTACACTTTTTTTATAGACATACTTAGATAAATTAAACTTGTTGCGCCATTTGCTGTCAATTTCTTATCAAACACGTTAGCTGTCTTAAATCCATTAATACTTATTTTATTCTTTACCTTTCCGCTCTCCCTCCCTCTCTCTCTCTTTCTCACACTCTCTCTCTACACTTGTTCATGTTAACGGTAAATATAATTTCAATTAGCTTTGGTATTCATAACTCTATTTTGCTCAATTGATTTTGATAAAAAAATCTAATTATGAATTATTTATTTGAATTTGAATTTGAGTGGTTTTTGTACACTTTCAGATGGTGTACAAAAAGCACTCAAATCAAACTCAAACTGAAATTATAAGTCAAATCGTGTCTGAAAATTGCAAGAATTTCTATGAAATTTGGCATTTAGTTGCATATAACGGAACCGTATCGAAACCGACTTAAACTAGTTGAAATGTCTGAGTCTGAGTATTTGTTGTTATTGTAGCACGACCAACAGTTTCTAATTTGCAATTTCTTTTAATTTATTGCTCACGCTCTTTGTGTTTTTGTGTGAGTTTTATGTTTAAATTTTGCAAATTCACTTTTTTTTGCATAAAAATTTTATAAAAACTTGTTATTTTTTATATGCTAGAAACAAAAACAAAAACAAAACATAATAATACAATATTAATGGCGTCTTTCTTTCTTTCTTTGCTCTGTCTTTCTTTTAGTGGTATGTATTTCTTCAATAATAATTACAAAATTTTCAAAATTAACTGTTATGGACGCCAAAAAGTGGGAGGAGTTTGATGTTTAAAAACCGCCCCCTTTTAGAAAAGAAAACATTAACTTTGAAGTATTTAATAATTTAAATGTGCTAAAATTTCTCACCGTTAAAAGTTATTAATTCACTCCCTTAAGTTAACACCAAAAGAAAAGCTCTTTTAATTTTGAATAATAATCGCAAATGTGTGTGTGTGTGTGGGTAAATTTTTCAATAAATCAATTTTTTCCAAAAAGAAATCTACATTTGTATAATTCTACTATTTAAGTGTTTTTGTTTTATTGTCTTTTATCATATTAACTGATTTGTTGTGCTGCATCACGCACTCGCTCACTCTAACCTGCTGAACTTATTCAGTAAGGAACAATATGACCATTTCATGATTACTATTATCATCATGGTGGTGACCAGCACTTACTAACGTTATTTGGTTATCTTTGATGGCGTAGGTGCTTCTGGCCTCAGTAGGGTCCAGCAGTTCGCTGAAAAAAAACTCACATTCATCCTCTACATTTTCGTGAGAGTCTTGCTCTGAATCCAATTCCATTTTTAAGGGAGAACTGGGATTGGGGGGAGTAGTATTTGTGGCCTTGTCATTGTTGGTCTCAAGCATTTCAGATGTTTCGGCGTCCAAAGATGAGTTGAGTAGGAAATCGGGTTCAAAGACAAATTGCTTGCGGTTGTCTCTTTTAAGGGATAGTTCTGACGTGGGCATAGTGTCCAGGGGTGTAGTGGGTGAGAGAGCAGAGTGCCAGACTGTGGTTGGATCTGGCTGCAGCAGTGGTGGTAGTCTTTTTATTCTATAGGATTCCAGCAATGACGATTTCTTCTCTACCTACAAACTAGTACCACTCGATGTTACTATGGAAATATCGGAGGAATGAAGCATATGAGCATGAGCAGCCGACTGATGATGGGCATGAACATGTTGCTGTTGTTGTTGTTGTTGCTGCTGCTGGTGATGTTGCTGCATTTGCTGTTGCTGCTGTTGTTGTTGCTGCTGCTGATTTAATTTCTCTTTTTTCACTCTCTGCTTGAGATGGACCTTGGCGTGTCTTTTCTTTTCGTCGGAACGAGCAAATTTACGGCCACAGATATCGCAGGAAAATGGCTTTTCGCCAGTGTGAGTGCGTATGTGTGTGGTCAGATGATCTGAGCGGCTAAAGGAACGCATGCAAATGCGACATTGGAATGGTTTTTGGCCGGTATGAATACGTATGTGGCGGGTGAGTTCATCAGATCGTGAGAATCGTCTATCGCAATTTTCCACCGGGCAGGCATATGGTCTCTCATGAACTGGCGTCTTGCTGGGACGGTTGGGATATTTACGTGGCTTAACCGGGACTAGTTTCAAGGGCATGGCACTTTGTTGATAGACTTGCGATAAAATTTCATGACCCTTGCTGGTGGAGGGAGAATATTCAGCTAGTTGGACGACCGAATAACTGGTTTGAGATCCAGATGCCGAGGCGGAGGGAGTCGTTTGCATATGATGAGTGGGCGTGTGAGTAGGCTCGGCATAAGCTTCCTGCTTGGGTATAATGCCACCACCCAAGGCGGTACTAGAGGAGGCCGAAGAAGGTCCGGGCAAGACCAAAGTGGCAGTTTGCTGGCTACCAGCAGCATATTCAGCCGGCGAATCCAACCATTGATATTTAGGAGTGGATACACCCATTTGCTGGCGATACTGTTGCAAATCGTGAGAATTTTGAGCTTGTTGCATATCGGCCAATGTGGTGAAGGTACTGGCGCTGCCGTAACTGGGCGGTGCAGCTTGCTTAAGTAAAATGGGTGAACAGTCCATTTGCAGACCCAATAACTCTACATGGCGTGAGTCTTCGTAGGCCGCTGCTGCAGCATGCATATGATGTGCTGATGGCGAGGGCGTAGAGGCGGGAATGGTAGTTTGATGTTGTGTGGCATAGTGAGCCTGGGTGGCAACCGCATTTTGAGGTCCTGGACCCAAAAGACTAAACATGGGAGGTTGGAATAGAGTCTTGTCAGGACTGGGCAGACTCCAACTGTTGCCCAAACCGGCGGAAGGAGGTGACATAGGACCAGGCAATACCGTTAAAGAAGGTGAATGCATTTGTGTTTGATGCTGTTGCTGCTGCTGAAGTTGAGAATGCTGCTGCTGTTGTTGTTGTTGCTGCTGCTGCTGCTGATGCTGTTGTTGTTGTTGTTGTACGGCAGCAGTAGCAGTAGTATTTAGGCCACTCATGGTGGTATTACCTGTGGTAGTAAAAATGCCACGATATGATATTTTACCACTACTAGTAGTACTACTTGTATTATTATTGTTTGCATGCTGGGATTGTTGTTGTTGCTGTTGATAGGGATGATGATGGTGGTGGTGATGATGGTGATTGTGATGATGTTGGGCATGTGTTTGGTGCTGTTGTTGTTGTTGATAGTGTTGTTGCTGTTGTAGGTGGTGATTGTGTTGTTGATGTTGCTGCTGTTGCAGGTGTTGCTGGTGTAAGTGATTTTGATATATTTGGTTTTGTTGTTGGTCATGATAGTGTTGCTGGTGTTGTTGCTCTAGTTCAAGTTGTTGTGGTGATTGTTGTCCTGTTTGCAGGTGTTGCTGTTGATTATGGTGTTGTTGCTGTGTATGATGGTGTTGTTGTTGTTGCTGTTGTTGTTGTTGGTGGTGATGGTGTAGAGGTGTATTGCTTTGTGTTGTATTTGTATTATTTGTCCCTAATGTTGTTGTCGTTGTTGGTGTTGTTGTCTGACTTAGTTGTTGATGTGTGGTAGTGATGGATGTAGGATACATGGTACAACTATTATTACTTGTTTCTTCCTTAACAATTGTCAATGTGGGCGGGGTACTACGTTCCTCCTTCAATGGACTGCACAATACCGGGCTGGCCACTGACTGAGGTTCCAACGACAAATCTTCAGATTCAATGGAACCTGCAAAATAACACAAACAAACACAAAGTTCTAATAAATAAAAATCATAATTAAATTATAAAGAAATTAAAAACATTGTAATATTGTAATTTGGTTGAGTATAATGAAGCATGAAAGAGAAAAGATTTCAAAAGTTCAATAAAAATAATAAATTTGAAACAAAATACTTTAAATTTTAACTAAACTAAAACTTTGGCCATATTTGCAAAAACAAATCTAATTCTTTTATACAAAACTCCTATTATCTGTATGTGTTTGCCACAAATCCAGCCATAATACATCAAGTGTTTTGTATTGAATGACAATAAATTCCGCGAAGTTTTTGTGCCACCAAAGTGACACTTTCTGTCGGTTTTATTGACAAAAAATCAGTTAAAAAAGCAGACGACAAAAAACGTGCAACAACATGAATAACACAAAAAAATATATGTATGTGGTGGTTCAGCAAATGACTGCACAACAGCATCTCGGATTAAAACAAAACATTACAAAAAAATCATCCAAGATGTTGCACATGTTCAATGGTTGGTTTAGTGCAAAACGAACCAGCCAACCAAGTTTTATATAGAATTCCTGAGAAATCTCAACACGGGAGGTCGTTTATGCAGCTCCAACACTCCAGTTCGATCAATTACGTTCTCAAGAATGAAACAAGTCAAGAAACAGCAAAACAAAAACAAACAAACTTCAGAACAATCAACATTTAAAGCGAAAAGAATAAGAAGAATGAAAAAAAAACAGGAGCTATTCGGCTGGCACCTTAAACTCTCAAATACTCTGTGTCCCTCAAAAACAGCTGGCCAGCCATAAACTCAGAATCTAGTGGCAGTTGAGACGACAACTAACTGGGATAAGTCCAAGGCAATACAATGTTAAACACAGCAATGAAAAGAAATTTTCTTGCAACTGACATTGCTTTAGCAGCAATTGTTTATGCTGTATGTAATATATACGAGTACATAATCGTACATAGTGTGGCAGTTGTTTGTTCTTTGTGGCGCTGTAATGTTAATGATGCATTTCCAATTCTTCACTATAAGTGTAACGTATGTATCATGTTATTGATGCTGCTGCTGTTGTTGTTTTAGTTGCAACTGATGGATTGTATTGCTGTGATCTTAATGTGAGGTGACATCAATCTCTCCTTTCGGTTTTTTGTTTTTGTGGCATCATCATTGTTTATGGACTTTTATTGCATTCTACATGGTTGTTTGTTTTCTGATCTCTGTTTGTTTTTACTGCCCAGATAGCTGCTGCTGTCCAATATTAATGATGACTTTATTTATATGGTTTACAAGTTTATTGACATGCTCAATCACTCTAATCCAGTCAGTCAGTCAGTGGTAATGTTATTAAAATTTTAATACTACATATTTTATCACACATTTGTTTGTGTTTTATTGTATAAATAAAATAAAAGATATTTAGAGAGACTTTATATGGCAAAATATCAATGAGGAAATGAAGGCTTAATTTATAATAGACAAATTATTCGGCTACATTATTAAATAATTAAACTCTTTTTTTATTTAGTTGTTCAACAAGACTTAAATTGTCTACAAATTGTGCTTGGAAAAGCGTCTTAGTTAGTGTTTGTTTTATGAGTTTGTAATTTTCTTTGTTTGTAATTTGAGGCTAATAAATCATAAAATAATTACCCAAAATGTTTATTACTTAAATTTGTTTTATGAAAAGACCAAGACATTAAAATTCAAAAAGAAACAAACTCTACTTACAAACAATAGAAAACTGTACTTGTTGTGAAGATGATTTAAATAAACCATAAATGACAAAGACTCTTTGGAGTTGGCCGAAATATGAAAAAGACACAAATAAAACTATAAATCCTTGAAACAGCAAGTCCTTCTCGCTCTAAAACAAAACAAATGTATTTCAAATTATGCTCAAATGACTTTGTGGCAATATGCCGAAATTGTTGAGCTAATTTGTTTGATTTCTTTAAGGAGTTGTCTGTGTAATTTTATGCTTGACATTTTATTAAAATATTACTCTGCTCGAATTTGTGTATTTGCCATTGGTTTTGGTTTTATTATTAGCCATTCCATGCATATTTTATTTATTATTACGCATGAGTTAAAAGTACAAATATTTTATTTTATTGTTTGTCTTGTTTTGTTCTGTTTTGGAGGGTATTTATGGGGATTTTTTTTTTTGGTTTATACAGTTTTTGTCATTTCAAAATAAATAAATGGTTTTCTGTTGCCAAAATCTACGATTAAAAGCTGATTTATCAATGTCAAATAAAAAATTAAAAAGCCAACAATAAAAATAACATTTATATTTTAATAATAATGTCACAAAAAAAAAACATTTGTTTTTAGCCATTCGAGAGACAGTTGACTGTAAAAATATTATTTTAGACATGTCTCATAAATTTAATAAAAAACATTAGCTGTTTTCATTTCGTTTGTTTTGTTTTTAAATACATATATACTAAAATGTTTTAAGGAAAATATTAAGTTATATAATTTGAATATCTTTATATCAAAAACCAAATTTCTTTCAGTTTTCATAGAATATTCATTTTGCGTGGGTGATTCAAAGTGCTTCATCAGTAGAAATTTACCAATTTTATTCATTTTGAATTTGTTTGTTTTCATTTATAAAGAAATGTAAAAATGTGTAAGAAAAATACAACATTTTAAATTAAAAAAAAATTAGTTTATTAGATCCTAAAATTATGCTTTAGTTTAGTGAGCAGGTAAATAGGCTTTTGAAAAAGGAAGGAAATATTATTTTTTTTCAGGCAATTTATGGATTACAGAAAAAGAGTTCTGCAATTATGAACAAGAGTTTAATAACCTTACTTTATGCTTTGTTTTACATAATAAACCTCTGCATGAACGTATTTGTTGTTAAGAAGTACACATGAACTTGCGAAATATGTGCACTTACTCGAAGTATATTTAAAAATAATGTTCTTATATTTGAGTACAACAAAAATACCGAATATGTATATGCTGTTACTCGGCTTTATGTTTACCAGTTAAGTACAGGTTTATTTTACGCTCGCACTCTCATCATACATGAAGAGAACATATCGAGTATCAAGCGACAACAAAACTTCACGTGGTACTTGCAGTACGTGGTACTTGTAGTACTTGCAGTACTACGTGAAGTTTGGCAAATAAAATTTAAATTTAATATATTGTTAAAGTGTTCACATTCTCTTCATAAGAAATGGAAGTAAATGAGGTAAGTTTAAAATATATTTTATTATTTCTGAAATTATTGAAAACTATTTTTAAATCTGATATTAAATCTTTATTATTTTTTATTTGCATTTTTTTACCACTATGAAGAGAACATGATTTCTAAGGTACTTCTTTTTTATTGTTTATATTGCACAAGTTCTTTTTTTTTTTGTACTCTATTAACTTCGGCTACTTACTTATTCGTATTTAATAAGCAAACATTCTCTTCACTTCCCTACTTGTTCTCTGAGTAAGAGTACAAATATATACTACATTCGACAGCGAGTTTCTCTATTACATAAACACTTTAGAGCCTACGCCAATTATAGGAACATGTGAAGGTTTTGGGCTGAGAAGGCTTAATTGAACAGATGGAAGAAAAGGCATTAGGGACTAAGATATATGTAGGTTTAAAACCTATATAAACAATGTCTAATGATGCTTCATAATTACTGAAACTGTTCTGTTCTGATTATTAATTTTAAATACAATTTTAAGATAATTAACTGCTTTTTTAAAATCTCTCCAATTGTAATTAAAAAATGTTTAATACGGAATACTTTAAAATTTAAAGTATCTTTAATGATAATTTTCTGTTGAAAAAAAATTGATTGCATTTAATTATTTGAATTATGATGGCGTTGATATCATTTTAAATTCAGCTACAACCATAAAATCCAGACTCAACTTTAGTTTCTGTTCATTAATTCAATTAGAAAATTACTCGACACATCCATCAACATATGCTTGAGAATATACTCGCATTACACTGAATATCTCAGGCTAAATATTATTTAATTATCAAAGATTTGTAGTTTTGTTTCTGTATAATTTTTTGCTGCGTTTTTTTTTTATTATTTTTTGTACTTTAAAAAATTTAAATTAAAAAAAAATGGAAATCATTTACTGGCATTAAGAACATGATAAAGAAGCAAGAAAAAAAACGGCAGTAAATAGTAGTTCGGTGGCAGTAGTTTTTGTTTGTTGAAATGAGAAACATTGACACTGAACGGAAATGTTTAATAAATGATTAATTAATTGTATAGTTTGCGTGTTTGTTTGTGGTTTTTAAAATTAATTTTAATCAAATCGAATAATAAACTGAATAGCTGAAACTAAAGTCATTAACTTATATTAGTTTTCTTTTGAAGTTTAACTTTAAATATTTAAAAATTAAATATTAATTGCAAAATAATTCAAATAATTTTAGAAGATAAATAAAAAAAAAGTAAAACAAAGCTAAATAATTTAACATATACATACATACATACATACATATGTACATATATATAATTTCCTGATGGATTATTGTGACATTTAATATACGAGTATAATAATAGTTGGTTTAACTGTGAAATTTTCAGTGTTAAATTTTAATTCAATCCTATTATCGAAATTTTAGGAAAACTGAAAAGTCTATAGATTTGTATATTTTGGATGAATGAACTGATTGAAAGTGCATATGTACTCGTATATAGAAAATCTTAGTGGAAAAAATAACTAACCTGTTATTGGTGGTGGTTCGACGACGGTCGAAGGACCAAAAAATGATGGTATATCGCTGGAAGTCGTAACGGGTGTATTTAAATCGCCCTGCTGAGCCTCAATATGCGAATGTTTAATATCTATGCTGTCGCCTAATGACGACACGCTGGCACCACCCACCGGACTATGTTGGGTGGTATTCAAGAGACTCAAATGAGAAGCCGAACTGCGACCACTTGTGGTGTTTGCGGCAGCGTTGTTAATACTAACAGCAGCACTGGCAATCGAAGGACTATTGTTGTGTAGAGGTGAGTTCTGTTGTTGTTGTTGTTGTTGGTGCTGCTGCTGGTGATGATGATGTTGATGCTGAGTTTCTGCTGCCACTGAGATGGAACCCAAACGTGCGTTATTGTAATGGCGTGATAATGCTGAATTCGATGAGGGTAAACTGCTGAGGGAGGACGAGGCGGTTGTTGATGCAGTAGCGGGCGATGATTCGGCTGCCGATGAGGAGGGTGATGTGGTGGAGAGATTGTAATGTAAGAGGGTTTGAGAACCCAAATGCCCTCCGCCAAAGGAGGAGGGTGTGGTGAGATATGTTGCGCCGGACGACACCGCTGTGGAGGGACTCGTCTGAGCGGTGGTCTTAAACAGGCATGTGTCAAAACTTAAAACATTGAAATGCGCCGCAGCAGCTGATTCGGTAAGTAGGAATGTGTGATGCGATGGCGCCACTAGGGTTTCAAGCCCTTCCATGATCATGGCCGCTGATGGGGTTCCAGGGGCTACGCCACCTAAAATGATAAAGAAAAATATAAAAAATTAATACAAATTATTAAACCATGAATAATATTTTTCTAAAAACGCAATATTTGCATTTCTTCTGCCTTGAAGTCTTAAAGTTACTATCCACACACATACATACATATGTACATATTTCTTTAGAAACAAAATCTTTATTTATTAAAGACATAATAAGAAAACAAATTTCACTTTTTACTCTTGACTTCAAGAGCCCTCAATAAACATGCTATAGTTCCATTATTACGGCCATCAACGAAATATGTTTTTCGTTTTTTTTTTTTTGCTATTATTAATTCATTGTTTTGATTTCGTTTAGTACCTCATCATAATAGACCCACAAAAAAAGCTGCCAGGGAAGATATAACAGAATGAACAAAAAACATTTGTAAAAACAACAATTAAACGGTAGTGATTTTAGCGCATAGATGCTGTCATTAAGTGCACTTAAAATGCAAAAACATCAAAACACAATGAACAAATTTTTTCAAATCTTTTTTTTTTTTTTATCAAAACACAAAATATCTAAATGTTATAAATATTTGTAAGGCAAACTAACTCATGTGGCTGTGTAGCAGTTAAACACACTGAAAAAGAAATCAAATTTATGAAAATTAAAAAAAATAAAGTAAAACAACAAATTTTGAGATGACGCCACAATTGAGACAAAGTTGATTTTAATAAAGTTGAGTGTTGTTATTTTTCAACACTTCTTAACAAAAGTACACAGATTCAAACACACACAAACACACTCACACACACTTGTATTCAAAATGATTTTCATTCATAGTGAAGATCGTTTAGAAACCGATCATGATGATGATGTTGTTAATGAAGGTTATAAAGATATTGGCCCATAATCATAGTCATAGAAAAAGCATACTTTTAAACAACAAAAACATATAAATTTTGTTCTGAATTTAAAATAAAAGCCTGCTTTTGCTTAAAGTATGCATTTTTTATGACTATGATTATGGGCCATTGTCTTGTGAAATAAAATAGTGGTTTGTATTGGGTTTAAATGGACATCTGCGACGTCACCAGATATTTGGCACTGTTATTTTTTACCTCAGCGGACAGCTAGAATGTAGTAGAGTTCTGAATTCTTTCAGAAGTTTGCAAGTAAACATTTAAAGATGTTTAAGATTTGTAACTTGGGAAACAGTAATTTAGAAATTTAAAAATTTTTTAAATAATTCTAAAATATTAAATTTTAATATAGAACAAAAATTGAAATTCTTTTAAACAAAAAACCAAAATACTTGAAAATATTATATATGAATTTGTAAAGTTTATGCAATATAAAAGAAAAAAACTAATTTTTAGTTTATTCAAGATTATTAATTTTTTTTTTCAAGCTAAAATAATATTTAAAATATTACTGAATCTTCGAATAAGAAAAATTTTTATAAAAAATTTTTATAAAAAGTTTTTACAATAGTACTCGCAAGAGGAAAAATTCTCATTTAGTTAGTTTAAAAAGTTGAATATAAGAGGTTTGAAAATTAACACCAATAGACACAAAGAATGCTGACCTAGGCTTTAGCAGGCCAGAAAATGCATTACATTTTGCTAGTGTCTCTTTGTATATCTCTCTATGATTTTACATTTATGCTTTCCAACGGAAGGCTAATGTGGAATATAACAGAGGTATACAAAAATAAATTTCAAATTCTTTTATATTTAACTAGAAGTAAATCTTCGAATAAGAAAAATTTTTATAATAAATTTTTAATTTTAAATATTTTCATATAAAACAGAAAACCGAAATTCTAAAACATATTCCGGAAAAAGAGCACTTTCTTTAAAACTGTAATAAAATACAATATATGTATTCCAGAAAATGTTACCCACAGATTTATGTTCACGCCAGACACAATTTTTATCTGTTATACATTTTGGTAGTTTCAAGCATTTTAGAACATTTTATGTAACTTATGCCAGAAATTTGAAATATTCCAGTTTAATATAATTGCAATATTTTTAAAATATTTAAAATTTTCTTAAATATTTTAAAAATTGTAAAAAAATTACAAAAATGTTTAAATGAAATTTTGCTGCAATAAGCGAAAACCCGAAATTGGCAGAAATTAACAGCAAATATTAAAATCAGTACAATATTTCAAATGTGTAACAAGTAAGTGTCAAAGTTATACCAAGATGTCTTAGCTTTTATGCGTTTTCATTAATTAATTACCCTATGAATTATCAAAATATAAAGAACTTCTTTCTATTCAGGTTTGTTAAAGAAAAATTTTATTTAAAATTATTTCTTTTTCCAAACATAACTTTAATTTCTTATTCAAATTATAATTGACAATTAGTTTAAGTTTATCTTAATCTTTGCTTAATGTTTGGGAACACCTGGCTCATATACACACACATACCAGCCGATACTTATTCACATACTTTATTAATGTAGCGTAAAAATTCATTATAAACTTTTTAGCATAAAATCATTGACATGCTCATCTCTATGGTTTAAAGAAAACAAACCTATGTACATACACACGAGTGGATATGAGTGGTTATGATGTGTGTTTATAATTTTATGTCACATTGTTGGCGGTGGAGGTAAGTGTTCCCAACACCACACTACACAAGACCAATCATCGTTTTATGCAAACTACTGCCAATACAAGTGAATCTAATAATGATGTTTAAAGTTTATTATAATACCAACATTATACTCGTACAGTGATATTTTTGTGCATAATTTTACAAAAGCAGAAAATCGCTTCATTGATCTTTAAAATGTTTAGGATTTTCATAGAAAAAGCAACTACAATATTAGTTTTTGAAACTAATAAAAAAAATAAGATATAAAATTTAATTAAACGGAAAATTAAATTAGAGATTTTACTGGTACAAGAACAACATGTAATGAAACTAATAAACATTTTTATGATGATTTCTAACAAATCAACACGAAAATTATCTTAAGCGCAAAAAATTGGCGCCAAATTTTCTTCATTATTTTAATAAAAATGAATTTTTCAAAATTCTTGTGTTAAATATTTACTAAAAATGAAAATCTCTCAAGATGTGCCTACAATTTCTTTGGGTTGAGAGTTTGTGTGCGTGAGTGTGTGTGTGTGTGTGTGTACGTTTTCTTACCATATGTGGGTCAGTAGTTGATTCTTTCTTTGATTGTCTGTCAATAGTTTGTGTGTAAAACAAGAAATGTAGGATCACTTATTTTGCAATAAATAAATACTGTTGTATAATTGTATTTGACCATTATGCCTTGTCGTTTTATTTTTGTTAAACATTTAATCGATTTTAATTTAATTGTTGTTTTTTTTGCTCTTTCTTCTCTGTGCTGTGCTGCTTGCACTCTTGTGGTGCTGTGTCATTGACAGCTGTCACTTTTAAGTTTAATATCTTGGAAGATCTGTTTGTTTTTGAGTGGGTGTTGCTCTTTTGTAAATTTTGTAGGCTTTTATTGTTTTGGGAAAAAACGTTTTTTTTTAAGTTTTTAAACACAACATGTCATTTAATTTATAGAAATTGAAAGTAAGTTAAAGCCATAATGGAAAGCAAAACAATTAAGTAATTAATCTTGTAGCAAAATACATATACGATATACAATAAACAATTGATAATAAATTAAACTCAATTTTTGGCTCAAATTATAAACTCAAGGTTTTTAAATTTAGACACCAAATTATTGGTTTTTTGATTAATTTAATTCAAAGCCTGTATTAGAAACAGAATAGACTTGAAAAGACTTACATATGTAAGTGGAGGTTGAGTAGAATGTTTGCAAATACTACAAAATTTATTTCTCCCAACAACTCTAATACTAAACTGTTATTTTGTGGAGGTTCCACAAGACATTCATTCATTACTAGTTTTAAATAATTAATTTATGTAAATATGTTCAGAAGAATTTACGAAAAAACCACAACAACACCTTAAACCAAATTAAAAAAAAATAAAGAACAAACAACTACAAAAAACGTAAAATTTCGTATTTTATTACAAGATATCAACACCAACACCACATAAGATATGACACACGTACATAAACTGTCAAAAAATTCATTCATAAAAATTTAAAACCAAAAAAAAAAACAAATTTTAAAATGAATAAACCCCAAAAAAACATAAAAATGTTTAAGAAATTTATAAAAAAAACTACAACAATCATTACAAAACAAAAGATAAAGCGGAAAAAACGATGGATGGATGAGTATTTTTTCCTAAAGCCCCAGCCAACTTCATTCATTCATTATTCTTAAGATTCCAAAATCAATACAATAAAACCAGAAATCTTGAAATGAGTTTTTTGTTTCGTTCATATTACGTACATACATACATACATACATATTTCGGTTTGCAGCTCTTTAGACTTGTTGTATGTATATAATTATTATTATTTTATTTTTATACTGTTTTTTTATTTTATATTTTTTGTTTAGTAAAGTCAATTGACACTCCTTTAAACTAAACTGAACGAAGTGAAACCAAAAAAAAAACTCTGAGTATAAAATGTTAAAATTTAAAGTAAAAATAAACTTAAAAACTTGTTTTCTACGGTGTTGATTTTATATTGAACTTGTCTGTCTATTCTTTGGAGAATTTAACAGCACAAAAGAACCATATAAAAATTGTCTTTTATAGGATGTTTATTAATGTTTGAATTTTTATTCTATATTCTACGTTTTCATTCATCTCTGATGGCTAGAAATATCTAAAGATTTTTTATTTATGTGTTTTTTTTGCATATTCAAAACTTCTACTCATAACTTGTTGGTTGGTAGTAAGTGTGTGAAAGTGTGCTTGGTATATAAGGAAATACAGTGGGAGAGAAAAGTAAAAGATCACCCCTTAAGTTATGCTTTGTTTTATAGCACCAACAGGAATGCATCCTTAATGACAGATACTAAAACTCTCACTTCTCACTATTCACTCCTCATAATCTCAACTATCACTAAGTTTTATACTAATAATAGAAACACAACTGCGACGAACGGCGAATTTCGCCCAACACGACGAATTAGTCGGTGACAATTCGCTGTGTAAATGCGTCGTTTGAAGCACAATAACGACGAAAAAATACAGCTGTTATTTGTTATATTTAATGTTGTTTAATTTTTGTATAAAGAAATAAAGAAATGAATCAAAAGGTACGGTCACATTTTGCAAAGCGTAACCACTTGTTTTAGCAGAAATTTGGTTGGCGTTATTTACTCTTACAAGAGTTTTGCAAGATCAAACAGCATCAAATAAATTAAAACTAAATATTTGTTGTGGTTTGGCCTAAAGAAGAAAAGGTTTATTAAATAAATAAATGAGTACAAATATATGTTATTTAGTGGTGACGTCTTTATTAGCAAATATTTGCCAAGTGTGAATTTAAAACGTTGTGAAAATCATTAAAAAATATATACTCGTAGACATATGTATCATGTTTGTTATAGTAAAAACTTTTGTGCTTGTACGTAAACATTTACGACTAATATAGTTTTTAATAATGTAATGTTTTTGATTTTGTATAACAGCTGATATGATGATGTTGGTGAGTTGGTGACAATTCGATGCGTAAATTCATCGTATGAAGCACAATAACGACGAAAAATAATAAATAATTTTTAATAATCTAATGCTTTCGTTTTCGTACAGCTGACATTTTTTTAAATAAATATATAAAAATAGACAATAACTATTTGTATATTTATTTTAAATTAAATAAAGTAAAACACATGCATTTTTAATTGAAATTTTTTTTAACGCCTAATTGAATTCAATTATCCATACAAAATTTCCATTAAGATAATTGCCTCATTAAGAGCTAATTGTTCTAATAATTGTTAAAATTAAAAATACAACCCTGGGACAAGGAATAACTAAAATGGCAGTTGATTCGCTTTTTAATTAATAAAGAATATTTTTAGGCTGACAATTATAATATTGCAACCAAATACAGTTCACTAGGGAAAACGTCAACTAATTAAAACCGCGGGTGTTGACGTTTAACAAATTAAAAAAAAATCTTTTATTTTTTTTTGCTGTTTTTTTCTTTCCAACACTTGGAAGCGAGCCTTCTCTCTATTTATTTCATAAAATTTTAGAGTAGGTAATGTAAAAAAAGGATGACGTTTTGGGATGTTGACGCAAACGAGCGTTGACGTTTTCCCGAGTGCACTGTAATTGTATTCATTTTTGTCAGCTGCTGTCAAACGCTAATTAAATTAGCAATATTGAGCATGTGTGAACACTTTTTTTTTTTTTTTTTTTTTTTTTTTTTTTTTTTTTTTTTTTTTTTTTTTTTTTTTTGCATTTAATTATTTATTGAATCTTCATATTTGAAATGACAATAAGTGTTCAAATCTTAATACTAAAAAGAAAATAATAAGCCCAGCCAGTGCTAGACAAAAATTTTTATGATACTAAAAAAAATTTCACATCAACTGATCCAGTCATCTATTTTGCGCTTGAGTTAAAGCAAGGGTATCCCTCCTTCTCAACCGATTGTGGCCACTAAAGTTAAGGATGTCTCGTGCAAGGGGGTTTGGATGGTGTTCAAGTTTGCTGACATACTTTGACGCATATTTTGTAAATTCGACTTTTACTAATGGCACGCCTAGATCTTTGTGGATTCGAGAATTTTTAACATACCATGGTGCTGCAGTAATTATACGTAGAATTTTATTTTGACCCCTTTGAATTTTTTCAATGTTGGATGCTGAGGCAGTACCCCATAATTGAATTCCATAGCACCAGATTGGCTTTAGTATTGCATTGTACAACAATAGTTTGCAATCCAACTTTAGTGAAGAATTTCTGGCAATTAGCCAATTAAGTTGCACTGCTTTTAATCTCATCTGAGTAAGTTTCGCTTCAATATGAGACTTCCAAGTTAAACGGCGGTCGAGGTGAATGCCGAGGTATTTGACTTCATTATGTTGAGGAATAATTTGATTATTTATTTTGATGAACGAGCAAGTTTCTTTTCGCAATGTGAAAGTGATATGAATACATTTCTGTTCATTTACCCTGATTTTCCAAAGCTCTAGCCAATTCTCTAGTTTATAAACATAATTCTGCAAATTCTGTGATGCAACTTGGTGGTCCTTATGAACGCTGATAAAGGCTGTATCGTCTGCAAAAGTTGAAGTATGTATTATGGGGTCTAACGGCATATCGGATGCATAAATCAAATATAAAGTAGGACCCAGTATGCTACCCTGGGGTACTCCTGCTTCAATTGGCTGAGCGGGGCTTAAAAAATCGCCTTCTTTGATTGTAAATTTGCGATCATATAAATAACTTTTCATAAGTTTGTGGGTGTTAGCAGGCAGAGATAATTTTATTTTATGCATTAAACCTTCATGCCAGACTTTGTCGAACGCTTGGGAAACATCAATGAAAAGCGCGGAACAGTATTCTTTCTCTTCAAACGACCGTCTTATCACATTTACTAATCTGTGTGTTTGTTCGATGGTACTATGTTTAGCTCTGAACCCGAATTGGTGATTTGGAATACATTGATTTTCGTTCAGAATTGGAATCAACTTAGCCATTAACAATTTTTCAAACAGTTTTGAAATTGTCGGCAGTAGACTAATTGGCCTATATGACTCTACTTTGGTAGGGTCCTTCCCTGGCTTAGGAATCATGGTAATCATAGATACCTTCCAATCTGCAGGATAGTATTCTAGGCGTAAAATAGCATTGAAGATAAAGAGGATAATTCTTCTAGCTACACGAGGTAACTCCACAAGCATTTTGTTGCTGATTTTATCCATACCTGGAGCCTTTCTAAGGTTCAGAGTACCAATAGCGCTGTCGACATCACGAAAGTTTAGTCTTAGAGGTACAGGAGGTCTTATAACAAGTGGTGGCAAATCAGATGCATTATTTGAGTTGTTTATAGTAAACACATTTCTCAAATGATTTACAAATAATGTCCCTTTCTCGGAATCATTTCTAGCCCAGTCACCAGTCGGATTTCGCAAAGGAGGTTTTCCTCTTACTGGTCTTTTTAAACCTCTTGCCGCCCTCCATAACGAGTAGTCAGATTGTGGGGTACTATCAAGACCTTCCAAGTAAGATCTAAGTGAGGCCGTTCTTTGGGTTTCTAAGAAATGTCTTAGTATATCTCTGCATTCCCGTAGCCTAGCTTTCAGTTCAGGAGACCTGTGAATTTGCCACTCTCTTCTCATTCTTCTTTTTTCTGATAGGAGATGTTCGAGTTCAGAGAAATAAGTTCTGTTTGTCCTATTTCTACATTCAACATGATAAGTGGAAGCGTGATGCACAGCTCGTCGAAGGTCCTCGGTAAAGTTGCCAATCGACTCATCAATATCTTCGGTAGTTCTCAACACAACATTTTCCGTGCAATGAGAACTTAAATACTTTTTGTATTTTATCCAACTTACTCGGGTCTTAGTCATGTTCATAAATGGAGAACCACACACTTGAGGGAAATGCATTGAAATGATAGTAGGAGAGTGATCTGAGGACAAGTCCAGTGAAGGATCCACTTGCATCCATTCTACAGGGATATTTTTCATTACCCCAAAGTCAATAACATCGGGAATCTTCCGTCGGTCCGTCGGCCAATAGGTGGGATGTCCACTTGAGAGTACATCTAAGCCCATTTTAGCAATGGTGTTGAAGAGTACGCGACCCTTTGGGGTTACCAGACGTGAACCCCAAAATGTGTGTTTGGCGTTAAAGTCACCAGCAACTAAAAATCTAGCTCCAAGGGATTTAAAGAAGTTATGGTATTGGTGTTCATTTATTGAAAATCGAGGCGGAGAATAAATCGATGATAAAACAAATTTGTATTGACAGAATTCAATGCAAATGTTTGTTGCTTGGAGGTAATCCTCACTTATGTTATTCATTAGATAATGCTTTATTCTGTTCTTTATAAGAATTGCCGAACCTCCACAAGCTCTTCCGCGGGGGTCTTTGGTATCGTAGAACTCGTAGCCATTAATTTTGAAGTACCCTGTCGACGTCAAGTGAGTTTCAGCAATCATCATAACATCAATCTGCTTATCCATCAGGAAGTATTCCAGTTCATTTTTATGTTGGCGGAGGCCGTTCGCGTTCCAGAAACAAATTTTTAAATAAATCATTTCTTTAAAATGGCTTGCAAGATAGTGGATTGCATTTTCAGCATTTCCTGCATCATGGATGTCATGGTGGTCGTGAAAGTGTTCATAGTTTGGACAAGTGTCTGCAATGTTGTCTCTAGATTGTTGATATGCGGCTCAGAATATTGAGGTTTAGGTTCCTGCTCCAGACCTGGCATATTACATTTAACGACGTTTGCGTAAGAAACTTGTCTAGAACTTGGCGCGTTTACATGACTAGTGGACCGTAATACTTGAGGGAAATTGTCACTCGATGCTAAATTTGTCTGTTGAGGGCGATTAGGCAATACTGACGTCTTGTTGGTTCTTATGCCTTTCAAATGAGTGTAAATTGGACAACCTCTATAATTTGCGGTATGATTACCTCCGCAGTTACTGCATTTTTTGATTTTTGAGTCAGTTCTCGACTTATCGCATTGAGAAGTTGCATGTAGCTCCCCACACGCAACACAAACTGTCGGCAATTTACAATACGCCTTGGTGTGACCAAATTCTTGACAGTTGAGACACTGGACGGGTCCCTGACGCTTATGTGGTTCTTCCACGGTGATTCTACGATGCAGAAGGTACATCAGATTGTAGATGGGATGGGACTCATTTTTCTTTAAGACAACATCTCCAGGTTCCAATTCTACCCTGAACATGGGCTGAGGGATCTTTTCACGGTTTCTAATATTCACTACGCTCTTGATTTTGAACCCTTTGTCCATTAAACCGGTTTTTATCTCCGCGGGATCAACACATGGGTCTATACCCTTTAGAACGACTTGAAGTCCTTTTGCGCTTTTGAGCTGGTAGGTATAGAAATCCCTAGTCTCCCTTTCCAGCTGGTTGGACAATTTTCGAAAATCATCTTCCCTATTCACTTGTATCTTTGTCTCGCAGATATTTCCATGTTTCATTGAGGTTACGCTAAACATGTTTTCACCTATTACAGCAACAATTCCTTGTACCAATTTACTGGAAGTCGGCTCTCTCAGATAAATTGGTGGGGGCTTAAACGTCTTCTTCGGAAGTTCTGGCTCATCCGTCTGGAGGAGAGCAAACCTATTTTGATCATTACTCACGGTCTTAGGAGCTTTTGCATTTGATGACACTTGAGCAGACTTCGGGCTCCTCTGTCGCTTGAGAACGGTTATGTACTTATCCATACCTACTTGTTTTTTGGGTTTGACTGCACTTGTTGATGAAGATGATGTTTTTTCATCTGTTGAAATCACAATATTGGGCGAACAGGAACGACGCCGTTCCACGGCTCTTGCAGTGAGAAAATTCTCCAAAGATTTTTTTATGGATTCTTCCTCAGAGATGCATCTAGTTTTTCTAGTCGAGCTAAGCTCTTTCTCAGAATTACATCTGAGAGGAACACTCATACAGTTTTTATGTGATGTTTAATGTTTATTTTTTTTTATATATATATTTTAACCTATTACGATTTTTTTTTCACTTTTTTGTTTAATTTCAACTTTTTACACTTTTTCACCTATTACGATTTTTTCACCGAAAATTCAGCCGCACTAAAAGTAACACGTCCGAACAGTTCGATGAGACGAGACTGAAACTTTTTAATTAACCAATAATTGACTCAAATAAAAATACGTCTGAACACCGTATTGTTAAATCGTCGTTCGCGAGTCTAAGAAATAGAACTAAATATATTTCAAAGTTCGCCGCGAATGACCAATTTTGCCGATGCCATTATTGTGTGTATTTTCATATACACAAGTGTGTTTTATTTTCGCGACGAATATTCGCGATCAATAATTCGACGTTCGTCGCAGTTGTGTTCCTAGCAGAATACAATCTTTGAGAGTATTTTTTCATCACATTAAAAATATTCCAATCATAATTTGTGTGACAATTCTCAAATAATTCATATTTAATAAAAAAAAAAATAATTGATCGTAACTCTATTCTATACATTTGACTGGTTTCGAAGAGTTACAAATGAAGTGAAAGTCTTATAAAATACTTTATATTTACATTAATTTAATTAAACAAATAATTTATTATTTTGTTCTTGTCTTACTTTTGTTTCCCACTTTCTGCTAAATGTTTGTATAAAACAGTCTAATTTTTTTGTAATTTTTTTATTTATATTTCTTTTATAAGCAACTCTGTAAATAAATGAGTATACAAATTTTGAAATTCAATTAAAATATTATGGGGTTTTTGTAGCTACTCAGCAGATTAAAGAGTGAGAGGGCAAAAATAACGTTCTTGATAAGAATTATTAACAAGAGACTTTTGTTACACTTTTCACGCAAATTAAAAATACATGAAGGAAAAAAATTAATTTCATTTTAATAATTAGATAAGGAAATTTGATTTTTGAAAGTGATGTACAGTGGTATTTATCAGGCGTTGTAATAATAATAAGTCACAAAGCAGCCTTTGTAATTTTGACAGAAAACTTGAGAGATTAAAAGAAAAATACATTACCACAATTCAGAATATTGTGCAAATGATATTGCATCATTGCATTTATAAAAAGGTTTAGCATATATTTGCTCTTGCTGTGTATTTTGTTAGTGTAGAGGCAAAAATATGCAAAACCTTTTTGCAAATGCAATGATACAATATCATTTGCACAGGATTGTGAATTGCGCTATTGAAATTAATTTTAAAGCTTGCAAAGGCTGTAATTTAAACAGAGTAATGGTGAAAGAGAGCAAAAGAAAGCTAATTAAATAAGTCACAAATTATGGTCCTTTGAATCAGACCTGTTACTTAAATCAAAGAGGCTGTAATTTTAACAAAATTATTGTGAGCGAGAGAGAGAAAAGTAGAAAACTTTGGTTCTTTAATTCAGAGTCCAGAAAGAGAGGGAGAGTAAGTGCTTTAAATCATTTCAGTTACATAAATCTGTCAAAAATTTGTTCTGGAAGTACAAAGAACTCGCATTGTCATTATTGATTAAATGCAAGCTTGCTTTATAAAACTGCACGTATCACATTGATTTAAAGTGAAGATATCTCTGAACAAACTATTGTATGAAAGTACTTAAAACCATAAAACTCAGGAGTTTTGTTGGGGAATTTCGGAAAAAGTTTTTGAAAAGAGTGGAAATGACCTTAACACACATTTAACATAAATTGTATTTGTTGAAGAAAACAACTATTTATTCTTTCAGTGTTGTAATATGTTGTCCCTCTAACGAAGAAGAAATTTCAACTTAGTATAATTGCAAAACTGATTTTTATGTTGGCCTCTATGCAATTACATAGTACTTTCAGTTGGTACCACTACACATTATTTGATTGAAACATTTTATTGCAAACAAGTTTCTTTTTTTTTTTATTGATAAAATAAAAACTGCACAGAAACTAACTACAACTACAAATATTTCGCCATAAATCATAAATAACAATTATTATAATATTTTGTTTCTACATTTTTCTATTTATAAGTATGTATGTATGTTTGTACAAAATTATTTATTACGAGTATTATTTTGCCAAACGTCTGAGTTTTGTTATTGCGCCCTCTCTGCAGCCTTCTTAATCCATTATTAAGTAAACATTAAGATTTTATTTTTTCTGTTTTCATTCTTCGTAATATTCGATTTCAAAATGTAGATTGTCTACTTAATGGCTCCAATAGTGTCAGACCATTGTTGGTGTTGTTGTTGTTGATTTAAATAAAATGTTTGTTGGAGAAAAAAATTAAGTTTAAATATTGTAAAGTGTCTAATAATATTTTGATTGGATTTATGCAATTTGTCTGCGCCTTTAAGAGATTGATTTAAATCAGACAGGGGGCAAAAGAAATACAGAAATTTAAATAAATAATGGAAAGGGATTATATAAAATGTATAAAGTTTAATTGTTAAATTATAAGGTTTAGTTGTTTATAAATTTAAATATGCACTTATAAAATAATTAAGGCAATAAAGACACTAAAGGTACGGTCACACTTGGCAAATATTTGACGAAAAAGACGTCACCACTAAATAACATATATTTGAACTTATTTATTTATTTAAAAAAGCTTTTCTTTTTTAAGCCAAAGCACAACAAATATTTAGCTTTAATTTATTTGATAATGTTTGATCTTGCAAAACTCTTGTAACAGTAAACAACGTTAAACAAATGTTTGCTACAACAAGTGGTTACGCTTTTTTGAGTAAATATTTGCCAAATGTGACCGTACCTTTAGTAACTACAGTGGGTAATATCAAATCCCTTGCAAGTATGTAAACCAGTAAATTAAATTTGTAGACCTACAAATTTAAATATTTTACTGAAATTTAAACATTATTTCAGTTGTTTTTACCAACAATAAGTAACACGTTTCTTTTTCTGAATTTATAATCAATATTTTCTTTGTACAAGGTGGCGCAAAAGTAATCCTCCTATCAGAAAATGCTATAAATTTTGCGAGGCCCCTAATGTCAGTTCTGTTTTGACATTTGTGTAGTAAACACATGCGTAATACACGTTAATAAAAAATGTTACGCTACACTGCTCCAGAACGCGGAATATTGCTGACAGAACTGACATTAGGGGCCTCGCAAAATTTATAGCATTTTCTGATAGGAGGATTACTTTTGCGCCATCTTGTATATATCTTTTAAATGTTTTACAAATAATCTTTCTGACACAAAATGACCTTCATATTAGTTCATAAATAATATAAATATATTGATATAAAGACAACCTATTGGTGGTCACTTATAATAAATTATTGCTAAAAAAACACACAAACATATTCCATATTTTTATTTTAGTTGAACAATTTAAAAACATAAATTTTTTATTTATTTATTTAAAAAAATAAGAAAAAAAAACAATAATAATTTGGAATTTAAAAATAGTTCAAGGTGTTGTCGCAGACAACAACTGATTATTCTTTTATATATAGATCGTAAACTTTCAAAATATTGCCAGCAATTCAGTTATAAACTCTTGGGCGAAAAAAATACTCGCAAATAATTACATATATGCCTAAAATCTGTAGCAAATTCGTTGTGTTTACAAACCTTTTGTTGCTACAATAACATTACTAATTTGTTTACTCTTTGCTTCCGTTTAACTGTCAACTCCATCGTAGCACTTGTTTGGCTCAACAGACAGGTTTGTGGTATAATAAAGTCTGTTAAAGTTTGAAATTAAAGAGTTTTTAATTTTTTCCTTCATTAATTATTTCCTTTTACTTAGTTCGAATAAATATTCAATCGAGTGGCTTTTTCTTTTCTCATTTTTTTTATATTTATTTCTATAAATTTTAATAATTATATTTATTGTACATATATTCTTGTTCTTTAGCTGTCTTTTATTAGCAACATATTATAAATAATATTTTTACAGATATACATATACATATATATACATACATATATGTATGTATATATGTACAAGTATATATTGAGACATTTTTTATTAGTTTATTATTGAGGATATATAAATCTTAAATGTATGTTCGCGCTCCATAAAAATGTACAAACATTTTTATAAAAGAATAAGATTTAATAGCTTACTAATATATATTAAAATCTATATTAAGTTGAAACAATTAGAGGCATTTTTTTTAACAAGTTAAACAAGAACTTTGCGATTTGAAATTCTGCATTCGAAAAGATAAACTGACAGTTATACATATAAGATAATTTTAAAGAATTAGTTTATGTTAGTTTCGATATCCTTGATATCGAATGAAAAATTAATTCTTCTTTAATTTATCTACATTAATACATCGAAAACATTAGTTTGACTAAAAGAAAGTTGCAAATAAAGAAATAAACCAAATTCGAGTATTGGAAATATTGCTTTGCTTTCAAACGAGGTTGGTGGTTACCGATTCAAAACACTTTCTCCAATTCAAAATCTGAAATAATTTCATGATGTTTTGATAATAAAATTTGTATGCAGAACACAATGCAAACAGACTAAATATAACTCAATATCTAAATAATATATGTACATATAGACAGCTCAATTCCAAAACATGCTAAGTCGAAAAAGTGAGTAGGGAAAGCTCCTAAAGTTTACAGGCGATATCTAAAAATCCATATGAGGTAGAATTTGTTGTTTATAACTATTGATTGGACTAGCCAATCACAACCAAAGTTTTACAGAATTTAAGTTGAAAAAATCTAAATTCAAAAACGCAAAAAAATTACAAACATGCTAAGTCGACATAGCATGGTTTGGAATTGAACTGTCGATATATGCATTTTGATTTGAAAGCTTTTATTTCTTTTCAATACCAAAGTATTCTAAATTGTTTTTGATACAAGCCTTTCCTCATCACCTGTAAACAAACCGGAACCTTAACGTAATATTACAATATTTATAGGTTTTGATTTTAGTTAAGAAAAAAAAAAACGATAAATACCAAAAAAAAAAAAAGATAAACAAAAAGACGACAAACAGACCCAAATGAAAACAGCAACACTTACGACAACAGCAAAAGACAATCAGTCACTCAGCAGGTCATAAATGTTAAATGGTGGCTATGAATATGAAACGTCACACCGTTTCATGACAACAACAACAGCAACAACAACGACAAGCAACAATCACTTTAATACAAACATTAAAATAAAATGTCAGTTTTGAGAATAAAAATGTGTGACATTTATTTTTAAGCTTTTTGATGTTTATTTTCGGAAATTTTTCAACATATTTTTTATTAAAAATTAAGCAAAACTTAATTTTGGTTATATTGTTTGTGAAAAACAACCTCAATTAGTTGAGAGGAATAAATTGTTGTAACAGAAATCTAACAAAATATGCATTATGGTTAAAAGAAACGATTGTTTGTTTGTACAAGACACAATTTTTACCTTTTTACTTAAAATGGAAAAAAGATCTAACAAATTAGTGTTTTTCTTTGTTTCTTTAAAGTCTTTTATTCTACAGTGTCTAGCCGATTTTCCTCATTTTCAAACAAGTTATTCCATTAGTTTAGTTAAGCCAACTAATTAGTTTGTTTATCACTGCCTATATTTATTTCCCCACTTAACAATTCCTATTTGGTTAAGAAAAATTACCGACGGCTTTATTTAAGTTATTTTTAAATTTTTTGTTTTTAACAATATTTTTTCCTTATTTTTTTAATAAAAAATTATTAGTTTTAATCTCTATTGTCTGACATGAAAAAATACTTTTTTTTTATATAAATAAGACTGCAAGTGATGTGTGATTTTTTTGTAACGTATATTATTTAATATGTTTTTCATTATTTAAAAATAATAGCAAAGTGTGCAAGTAAAGTGTCGCCTGCAAAACAACAATTTTACGCTGAAGTGGGATGTGACTGACTGGCTGATGTGGACACAATACTGCAACAATAATGCAACAATTTAAATTTCTTAAATGTCCGTCCTAAACACACAAAAAGCTACAAAGTATGTAACAAATTTCTTAAGCAAATTCTACACGTTTAGTTAGTTGGTTTATTCAAACCATTCATCTTAAACAGCCGGAGAAGGCTTTAGGAGATCAGTAAGTTGACTAAACGCCAGAAGACGACAAGCATCCAGTTTTCTAGAAATCATCCTAAATTATAAAGATTATTACACTCTTTGGGTTGTTGCTGGCTGTTGATGTGTTCAGTAAGTAGCATTCACTAGTTGTTGGCATTAAAATATTCTATATTAAATATGATTTATTTTATGGGTAGAATGTGGCCAAAGTATCTTTTACGTATACATGCATATGTTCGTTCACATATAGTGATTGTTATTTGCATTTTAAATGTTTATACTCATCTCATGATCTTTAAATTTATCTAACCATACAAAATAGTGGCATTTTGTCATGTAATTTTCTTTTTCATTCCATTTTTGTTTTTCTTAAATATTTATTTATTTATTTGTTTTTTTAATTACACGACTATAAGATTAAATAATTTTCTTTGAGTAGCAGCAGCCCATTAAAAGTGAGTGAGTGAATGAGTGGCGTCTGAAGTAGCCGCTATATTTATTTTAAAAATTTGTATACTTTTAGTGGTTTTTGTTTTAGTTGGAACAATATTTGTACTACATATACATATATTTGATTTGGTTTAGCACCTTTAAAGGTGCTGACTTTAACACCTAAATAATTGAAACAATAAATTCTATTTAGTATAATAATAGTTCATGCATTACGATTATTTATTTGAGTGATTGACAAAGAAAATTATGATATAAATTGCATAAATAAAATAGATTTAATTCTTTCAGTTTCAATTTAATTCAGGTGTTTTTAAATATTATTTGAATTAAGTTTAATTTTGAAGCAACTAGAACTAGATCCTATCTCATTAAACGCTAGGGTATTTCAAAGTTATTAAACAATTGCTATTTGTGTTAAAGAAAGCTCTTAGATTTTGTATAAAATTAAGTGAAAACAAAATGCAAATTTTAAACAAGGTACGTAAATGTAAGTTGTTTTTACATTTATAAATTCATTAGAAGCTTTTCTTAATTTCACCAAAAGCTTTCTCCGGTTATTCACACTTACTTAGAAATGCTTTACGTTTCCTGAAGTTCTATCTTGTTTAAGAGATCTTAAATTTATTCTATATATATTAATTTAATTTCGAAATACACATTGAGTATTTCTTTAATTCTGTAAAAAATTAAGTTTCAATCAACTAAAAGCTTTTTCAAGAGCTTAACCCTTATCCTGTATTAATGGGTCAAAATTGCCCAAACAGTATTTATTGCTCATTTATTCTTTAAATACTTAGCGTATTTTTTTTAAACAAATGTTCCGAATGTCATAAATTTATTTGCAAAAAACATTCTGAGACCAATATTGTATGTAATGAATTTAAAATAAATAAAAAAAATTAGTAAATATTAGAATTTTTGTATTAGGCAAATTTGACCCACTAATGTCATATGCTTTTTATTTTTGAAGTACAGGATAAGGGTTAAACTGATCATATCACAAAAAAACACAATGCAAAACTTTAATTATTCACTCATGATTTGAAAATACCTACAGTGTTATAAACTGTATTATATACTTTAAACAAATTTTGTTATAAAACAGTCACAATATCTATTGAATCTATATATAATATCTCCATTATACATATCGTTAGTCTCATGTAGAAAGGCCCTAACTCGCTATTTTTTCGAAATTTGTTTGTTTTGCGATTCCAATGCATTTAACGGAAATACACCTCCTCAGAAAAATTTATTGCAATAGTGTAAAAAATAACGCTTTTATAAGCATTTGTACAAAAAACTTACATGTTGAATATTACAGTTTCTATTATGTTTTTACCTTCTCCTGTAAAGTTTCAAACATGCGAGTTAGGGCCTTTCTACATGAGACCATCAATATATAGCATTTGGAGACACTAGAAAAATTAATCTTTTATATATTTCCAAGCTTTAGGAAAACTAAGCACGTTTCAATTGTAAAAGTTTCTTAAAAGCAAGAAATAACTTAAAAAGCTTTTGTAAAAAGCATTAAAGCTGAACCCAACTTTAATGTGTGAATTTAAGCTCAAAGCGTTGTTTGGAAAAAAATCAAAACAGCCTGTTTACTAATTTTCAATTGAAAAATCGTAAACAAGCATTAGGAAAATTACACAGCTTTTAACTTGGCAAGTTTACTAGTTAAGAAATCCGTTAGAATCTATTAAACTCTCAAAAGAAATATAATTTTTTATTTACTCCAGGATATGCAAGGAGTTATTACAAGCGATTTTTGCCTTAATAATATTTAGTATAAAGCTTTAAAGCAAAACAAAACTTTAAAGCAAAACTAACATTCATTGTAAAATCTATTGAAAGAAAGTATTTTTGTGCTTAAATTGCCATACATTTTGGATCCCCGTTAATAGACTGGATATACAAAACCCCTGAAGGATTTTGTAAAGTTGTTTCAAATTGCATATTTATGGGCTCTCTTTCATTATGAAAGAAAATTGATAAACAAATTTATCCTATAGAGAAAACTTTATAAAATATACTTTAAATGCCATTAAATTTTATAAAAACAAATATTTTTTTTAAACAAACACAAATAGAATGTTTAGAATTTGTTTTAAAATTTAAAGCTTTTAATGTTAGCAACTTGTTGCTGTTGCAGATATATTTTCATTTACAAAATTGAATTTAAATTTTCCCAATTGTTTTAATCAGTGTTATTAGAGATTTTCTACGTCTGTTTATAAAAGTTTTAACTAACAACAACTTGTTAATGGAAAATTTAAAAACAAAAAATTTAATTCAAAAACATTTTCTTAAACAAACTTTTATTCACTCACTGCCTACATATGTTTAGCCATAAACTATTGGTAGCATAAAATAAAGATACATGTAATTTTCAAAACACCCACCTGGATATAATTGGCACGTGCAGAAGTTGGATCAGCGAAGAAGTGGAAAAAGAGCCGGAAACAAGAAATCACAGTGTCGTACTTAAAATGCGATTTCTTTGAGTAGAGCAACACTGTTCGATAGCACAAACATTGAAAATGTTGTTTTTAAATAAATTTTTGTTTAATTCTATATCTTTGCTAGATATTTTTTTTAGAAATTAGTGACAAAAAAACACTAAAATATAATTTATTATTTTGTTTGTTTTTCACCAAGAATTTAAATTGTATGTAGTTTAGTTTCTCGGTGTATTTTAAGCTCAAAGACGTAAGAGCGCACAAATAAATCGATAAAAGTATATATAATGCAAATACATGTACATATACATATATATGTAGATGTTTTTAATGTATATATTGCAAAAAATAAAATACGTCACAAAGTTTTATTCTTTCGTTTTTTTTTTGTTATCTTGCTAGAGAGCTTTTTAATTTCTCACTAAAGACTACAAAAATTCATTCATAAAAAAGTAATTTTGTAGTAGTTGGTTGATTTTTAGGGGTTTTTTCTTCTTCAGTTGTGGCAAAATTAATCCTTTTGTTTAAATAAAATTTTCTTTAATTTTCACTTTCTTTATTGAACAAATATCTTATTTGATTTAATCCAATTTGACTTTATATTAATTAGTTTCACTTTTATTTAGACTTTGTATTAAAATCTTTTTACTTTTTTAACCATCGATATCTTTGGGATACTTCTTTTTTGTAAAAAAAAAAAAAGATTTGACAGTTCACATTGGTTTCTTTTCTAAAAATATTTCAAATTAAATACTTTTTTGTTTAACAGAGTGTCTGATTTGAATTTATTTCTTGTGATAGAAGTAGTATAATATTTATAATAATAGAGAGTGTATTGTAGTGTAGGTAGTTGGTTAGACCGTCACGTTAGCTAGTTCGAACACAACTGAAGCACGAGATGAGTACTCAATTGGTTTTTATGAATGAAACCGGCCAAAGCTTATAAGATACATTTTCAATTTCAATCTTATAGTATGCACAACAGAATCTAACCAAATGGCCACTACCACTGAAAAAGCAAAATAAATACTCTGGCACAGCAAATTTCGAACATTCGATTCGAATTTCCCCTATTCGAGCTCAAGCTTACGCTCTCTCTCACACTCTGCATTTGCTTGCTCCCTATTAATTTTTTACTATACAGAGAGCGAGAATGTATCTGTTGTTTATAAATATCTGTAAATGTTTGTGTATCCAATGGTTGTTTAAGTCAACTCCCCGTTATGTAGCCATTTTCAGGCTGTTAGGCTGGCGCAAGCGCATTTAAACCAATCAACAGTTTGTTTTCAAAACAACAATCTCTAAGATACTTTTATATTTTATCTTTATGCTCTACCTGTTAGTCATATAATTATACTCACCAGTTTCTGGCGCAAATATATTTATATTTATCTGCGAGTATTTTTTCGTTCTCCACCTCAACTCATTTTCATTTTCTTATAAAATTTAAATTTCGCTTTTGCCCCTTAAAAATTTTTTTGGTTTTTAATTTTTATACATGAATATTAAAACATTAAATTTCATTTAGTTTGTTTAATTTTCTTTAGCTTAATAAAATAAGGTAAAAATAAACCAACAGGTAGGTACGAGTATGCAAAATAAAAACACAACAATTTTTTTGCACTACAAGTATAGAAAAAAGAAAATTTGCCAAATAAATATTTTAAAAATAAATTTTCATATCATACACAAATCGACGTCATTAATAGACAGCAATTGTTGTTATAATTTTTGTTTTTAAAATTTTAAACAAAACAAGTTTTTTTCTATATGTACATCATTTGTAGTATTTTTAATCTAAGGCAGACATTTTTAGCTTTGTGATTCATTTTTGTAAGAAAATAATTTAATATTATTTTGCTTGATTTCGATTTGGTCAATTATTGGATTTTTGTTTTGTAAATTAATAATGCAATTCACAAACTTGTGCAAATGGTATTGCATCATTGCATTTGCGAAACGGTTTAGCATATTTTTGCTCTTGCTGTGTGTTTTGTTAGTGTATGCTAAACCTGTTTGCAAATGCAATGATGCAATACCATTTGCACAAGTTTGTGAATGGCGCTACTGTTTCTATTGAAAGATTGCAAAGGTTTGTTAATCGTTTAGATCAAAGCAATATCCGAAGAATCCTTATTTATAACTTCATTTAACAACATCATTTAATTCCATCTGATTTATTCAAATTGTCTTGAATCTTTCTTTGATAGGCTTACATGAATTAAATTATTTAATGCAATGTTTTAGATGTTTTCTTTAGATAGTGTTAAGTTACCCCAAGATCTACCAAAGATCGTTAATTATGTAGACGTAAAAATATACATATTTATACATGAAAGTCCTAATCGTTCCATAATTAAATCTATATTACGGCAAACGGCCAATTATGAAGTGGGCCTTGACCAATTATGCATTCATATAACTTATTTGTGAAACGCGCAATATAATGTTCTCGAAAGTAGGCCTTAAATAAAAGCTTTCAGCAATCATCAAGCAATTTGAGTGTACAATTTCAAATTACACCAAACGAGGTGGCCAGTTCGTATCCAATTGGTAATTATGCTGAAATCTTATTAAATCCCCTTCATAAAAGTAAAAAGTAAAATTATGAAAGGCTTATTATTTTCTCTGTTATTATTCTCTCAATTGTTGTCATATAACCACAAAAAACTTTAAAATCTAAGAATATTTCAAACAAAATTTTCAAAAAATCTAAATTAGAATTTTTTTTAAATACTGTACGAGTAGAAAGTATAATATATAAATCACCCCTATCGTGAATAAAAATTCCACATGAAATTTGTTCCCTTTTCACATTTTTCCTATTTAAGTTCAATGTTAAAAAAATAAAAGGGAACAAATTGCAAGTGGAATTTTTATTCACGATAGTGGTAAACATAAAGTATGGAAAGTATAAATAAATGCAAATGGATAAATGTTATCCTAGTTAGACAAAAATACAGATCTGATCAATTGTTAAACTAAAACATTCAAATTATTTTGCAGATTATATTTTACTGGTCATTAACATATAAAATTCTGGCGAATTTCTAATAGCTTCAATATTTGAAAGACTCTGTGAATTATACCTGTGTTGCATTATTATAATTGAACTTGATGCTTGATATTTGTTGTAAAGTTTCAAACTGTTTTTTAGAACGTGTACAGTTTTGTAAGAGTCTGGTTAATAATCTCATTTTATCGTAAATTAAGGAGAGCTCTTCATTAATTTCAGAGAGAAATTGTGCATTATTTTTGGTTAGTGTTTCATAACTATAACTACATTTTAGGATAAATTAAGAGCAATATATTCCAACAATTTTTGATTTTGAAAAATGTAAAATTTAAGTTTATATAAAAAGTAGCTCAAGTTTTCGAGCAATTGCCAAAAAATGAAGCAGTCAAATGTTGTAGTAACAAATTTAGCAAATAATCCGGATAATTGTGGTAAAAATAAAAGTGGCGGCCCAAAAATAACTTTCTGAACGGTACAATAACAAAATTATAAAATGTGCAAGCAACGCAAAAAAAATCGCAGGCTATTGCTCGGCAAAAGCTGTTGTCTGTGCCAAGGCTATTACTCCGCCACAAAAAGAAACCTAAAAACTAACTGAAAACAGATAAGTCGATAATCTTTGTTTATAATTGCACTATTTAAACATACAAACATCATTGCTGAACCTATTTTGGATTATGTCGTTACTTTTTGGGAATTTTTAGATTTTTAATTAAAATTTCTAATTGTGCCAACCATATCATTGTCTCTCAAAATTTCTTACCAGTTGCAGCAGTAGCAAAAACTATTGTATTAAAAGTATGAGAAATAATATTCGGCATTGATTTTTGTATTGATCAGCAATTGTGTTTAGAATTTAATACAATTTATTTGGTGATGTACTATGGAACTATGTTTCATTATATTTAAGGTCATAATTACAAAAAGAACAGGTGGAGATTAGAATGTGTCTGTTAGTAATAGTAAGTTATGATATTTAGACTTAGTACGTTTTCAAAATAAGCAGGTTAGAAAAACATATTAAAACAAGAAATACCCTCTATTTTAAAAAGCGAATCCGAGAAACGTATTCTGGTATACTGAAAATCAAGACCACGAGATTTACTCGTTCTACTCTTGTAAACTTAAACAAACCTGTTTCGTTGTGCAAATGTGTAAGTTATTCGTTATTCGTAAGCGGAATGTATGAAGATCTATGCCAAATGAGATTTGTGTGACCTTTGACCTCCGATATATGCCGCTGTAAAGATGTTAATAAAAAAGGCTTTCATACAGCTCAACTGCAGTTAGAACAGGGAAAAAATCGAAATACATAGTTGGTACATACTACATACTGAGCATATTGTTACATTTTTATACTCTGGCTTACGGTTCGCAAACAATGACGGCTGGTCAAAAATATGTACGTCCGTTTTTTTTATATTATTTTAAGTACATAAATATGTACATACATACATTTCAATTAATTCAAATAATCGTTGCGTTCTCTTACAGATATTGTGTAATCTGTATATGTTTTTTTCTTAGTATGAAATACATTATAGAGAAAATGTGTGTATTCTATTAATGGTCTATTGACTACAAAAAGGAAACAGTTTCAGTTTCAGCTTAGAGAAAAATGAATTAATTACAAATTAAATACATACTTAATCCTTAAATACATACAAGTATGTATATGTATGATGAGTTAGTATGTGCACAAACGAGAAAAGTCACTTCTTTTATAAAATTCTTAAGGTACGGTAACATTTGGCAAATATTTACTCAAAAAAGCGTAATCACTTGTTTTAGCACACATATGTTTGACGTTGTTTACTCTTACAAGAGTTTTGCAAGATCAAACAGCATCCAATAAATGAAAACTAAATATTTGTTGTGCTTTGACATAAAAAAGAAAAGTAAATAGGAAAGTGTTGGTTACGTCTTTTTCGGCAAATATTTGTCAAATGTGACCATACCTTTAGAAACTGAAATAATTTATTTGAAATACATATATTTTAAATTAGTTAATGAAGTTTTAGTTGGTTTTGCAATATTTTTTATATTCTCTAACATCTATAAATCTTGACGGTTAGTGGTATTATGAAGTGTGAAGTGTACCAGTGACCTGAATGCAACCCCTCATCTTTTTGGTGGTGGTTTTAATAATAACAGAGAATTGAAAGTATTTATTTTGGGGCTCGTGTCAGAAACTACTTGTTGATACATTTTCATATTCATTTTTACTCAGTGCGTTGTACGGAATCTTTGTTTGAAAACTCCCAAACAATCAATTCTACTGACCCACACAACAAATATATTTTAAGGAAAAAATGCCTCTACATGATGCTGAGTGTGCGGTTTGTTGTTGGTATTTATGTGGCATGTACTACACATATTAACCGAGATGTTTATCTTTAATGTTTCTATTACGTTAAAGTTATAATGGTGTCGGAATGATAATGTGAGAAGGGGGTGTGTTAGTTGAAGATGTCAATAAAAATTATCATGATGACAGAGTGTTTATGATGATGATTTTTTTTTTATTTGTGTGTTTTGTTTTTATTGTTATGCGAGCGGTAAATTGAAATTGTTTTTCAACGGACTAAGTGCTGCAACAATAGCAATACAGGGCACAAAATTTAACTCAAACTGAAATGTTAGTAATATTTGTAACTAATAAGTTTAATTTATTGTTTGTATTTAATTAAAGATTTCCAAAAATTGAGCTTGCAAAAAAGCTGTAAAAAGCTGTCTGAGCCACTATAAAAGTTTTGCCAGTGTGCAATAATTTGACTCACCTTTTTATTGTCCTCCTTATGTAAGATATCATGTATACAGTACGAATTCATATTCAGGGGTGTCATAGAAACCAATATTGTCAGAATTGGTTTTAAAACCGTCAAGAAAAAATGCTTTGGTGTCATAGGGCACTGCTACACGTTCAATAAAAATCGTCATAGTAGAAATATCTCGATATTTATTGAACGTGTAGCAGTGCCCTATGACACCAAAGCATTTTTTCTTGTCGGTTTTAAAACCAATTCTGACAATATTGGTTTCTATGACACCCCTGTATGTTTTAGAATTTCTCTGAAATCTAATTAAAGCCTGATGATAAATACGGAGTAATTTGTGAACAGTAATAAAACGTATAGAGTTTTGCAATTTCAGTAAATCAGCTATTTGCTAATTTGTGCCATTGAAACTGAGCAACAGTGTAAAGTAATGATGTTTTTGACAAAATTGCGCTTTTCCAGAAATCCTTTAAACAAAATCAAAATCATCAAAATTAAATGACTTGTTCTCTTGTGTATCTTTAGTTTAATACTAAAGAATAATTCTTAAATGTTTACAACTTATTTAACAACATTTTAAAATGTTTTGAAATTAAATGAAAATTTATCGCAGATGTGACAGAGATAATATTGTGTTTGTTAAATAAAAAATGCATATCAGAGCTTACATGAATGAGTCTTGCACTACAAAATTTCCCTAAACTAGAGTTTTTGTAATTATCTCTTGTAATTCAAAAATGTTTCAAATAAAAATCGAAATTCTAAAATTTAAAAAATCGCATTAAACGATTTACAACCAACAACATTTTTCTATGAGTGTATTCAGTGATAATTCTTTACTTAAGACCGCTAAACAATGTCCATGACCATTTTAGGTTACTACAATGATTTGTTTATGTTCCTTGCAATTTTTCTGTTGAAATATGTTTACAAGAAAACAAAAATTATCCAAAACAAGAAAAAAAAACACAAAACTTTAATGCACATGTAGAACAAGATTTTTACGAAATATCTCAACTAACCAGAGTATAAAAAACCACCCACCCAAGAAAAAAAAACCAAGAAACCAGGCAAAAAAATCATGCATGATGACGAGTATCATGAGAGAGACACTCGTCAGAATTGAATGGGGTATAATCAGTGTTTTGTTGCGGCAAGAAGCGTGTGAAAATTGTTGCAAATAACATATTTCTGTTTTGGTTTTTATATTTTTTATATTACTCGTAGAGGGCGTGATGTTTGTAAATATTAGCAACAGAAAATATAATTTGTATACGAGTATTTTACCGGTAAATCGAGTCATACCCACATATTTTGATATGATTTTCTTCTGCTTATTTTTACATATGTAGAAATGTCATCAACGCTTTTGTTTATTCATCCATATGAGTTCTTAGATTAAAAATAATCACAAAGTCTATTTTAAGACATTTCAAATTCATGTGAGTAGGTACGTATGCTCATTTTGTGGAGAGCTTTTCATATCATTATTATATATTTTGTATTGAATGTGATGATTGACCTGCCTTTAGTATTATTCTATGTTCTGGACTAACATTTGTTTGAACTTGAACAAGAGTTTATACAAATAGAGTAAAACTAAATAAAAATTTAATATTTCTTAGTGTAGGGTTCTATAAATTAACGTTGCTTGATTATTTACAAAGCTTTTAATCTCCTTTATCTCTTTTCATCTTTCATTCATATTGATTAAATTTTGTGACATTATTAGAAACGTGAAAGATACGGTTAATCGGTTTCAAGAGTCAAAATTGCATGCTTATACAAAAATGTTCTAAAAATCATGTTGCATCATCTGCTAAAGTTATTGATGAATAGGAAGATCATTAGGCTTGGAAAAACTGACACTCACTTTATCAAATGATCTAAGAAAAGGTGATAGTATTAACCTTGCCACATAATTTGCCATTTCTAACTGGCAGATCAGATTGTCCTGAAACATTAACTAACAGATACAAATATGAATGCAATCGATCATACATTTTGTACAAGGTATGGTGAAATTTTTAATAATTTTTAAAATCACTATCAATGTATATTCATCATTGGCCTAATCGAGGACTTTAATAATATGTATGTATATAAAAATCTTTGATTCTGGACGAAACATTGAAACTCTTAAGCCTAATAAAATGTTGCATGTTTGAGGTGCCCTGCTTTATGACCCCAAGGGCCAACACTTAAACTCGAATACTTCTATGCTAAATCTATGTATGCAAAATTGCATGTTTCAATCAAAACTGCCAGATTTATTTGCAAATTATTTTGACTCTGGCCCACTGTGCAGTATAAGAGTACCAAAAATGGCACAAATTTGACACAAATGCCATCATTAATGGTCCTAAAAATTGGAAACTAAAAACATATTTGTTTATCATTTTTATTACGTCATTTCCTTTACAATTCTGAACGTCACTTTGAATTACTTTGAAATTTCTCTGAGTGTATTTGGTTTATTAAAATTCTAATTCTTTTACGTTTTGATTTTCGCATATTTGTTTACATTTGCGGTATTGTTTTTAAATAATTAACTTTTTTTTAAAAAAACATTTATTTTCCCAGGAATTTTGAAATGAAATGTTTTAACGTAAATCTATATTTTTACATGTGGTTGAGTATTTATCACAAAATACGTCATTAATGTTTGGCAAAGACATTCATATTGCCAAAATAATACAAAAAACGAAAAGTTTTGTTCATAGAATAAACCTTTCAGGCTTATTTTTGTTATTCTCAAGAAAATGTATAGAAACAAAATTATTTTTAAATCTATAACGTAATCGAGATATATGTATGTAATATATTGAAAAGTTTAGAAATTATTATTATTTTTGAATATTCATACTCTGCTATAAACAGCCAGCCACAGGTGTCCATTAACGTTTGCTAATTGTGCAGAAAATACGAATTATTCAAGATTTTCTAATATTAAAAAGATGAATCAGTTGTTTGCTTTTATTGTTTGTAATGAACTGCTGGTTTTGATGAGTATTTGCCCCTCTTTTTCATATTTTTTTTTTATTTTTAAAACGTTTTTAATGATCTTGTTCAGTTTTTCAGTTCTAACTACAGACAGGTGAAATGAATAAAATTTTGAACTCATACCCGTAAAAGTGGCTGCAAGTATTATTATTTCGTTTAAATTCGTTTCGATTTTTTTCAAAATTACTCACCTTCACCTTGTTTTTGCATTTTGGCTTCGTAAATATTGAGATTTATCTGTTTGCATTTGTGTTGGAGTGTGTGCGGCTGTGTGTGTGTAACATACACATGTTTAAATATTTATGTACAATTTTTTAAATAGAGATGTTTTATTTTGCTGTTTTGAATTTTAACCGAAATTTTTATTTTGTTTATTTTTATAAAATTTCTTTAGATTTATTAGATGCTGAATGTGTGTTTTAGTACAATTGAAATTCCAAACTCGATTTGACGTCAGTATTTAATTAGCTGTAGATAATGAATATTTATAAATTTAATACAAATATTAAATTTGTTTCTATGTTTAAGAACTATTTCTAGAAATTTAATATATAAATTCCTTAAAAATTTAATTTAACATGTGAATAGTTTCTGTAAAATGTTTATACAACAGAAATATGCCAGACAAATAGACGCGAAAGCAGGGAGAGGTAGAAATAATTAAATTTCAAGTACATAATACGAGGGCGGTTCGTAAGCGTCTTAGCCTAGAACACAAAGCGCGGTATAAACAGAAAAAAGTTAACTGTTTTGGAAACTTCCATCTCTGCTATAAACACATGTTAAATTTCTTTTCGATCTGGCATCTCCTTCATATAGAAACAGGTCTTTAGAAAAGACGCATCTGCGAGTTTTTTACAATGGAAAAATTAGAAATTCGTGGTGTCATTAAATATTTAAATAAAAAAGGTTTATCGGGACAAGATATTCATAATGATATGGTGAATGTGTTAGCTGAAAGTGCTCCTTCATATCATGGGCATCTCAAATGATCGAGTCCATTTAATAATATTGCATGAGGAACTACAGATGGAAATGCTTTCTGCCAAATGGCTGCAGACAATTGTGGAAGACAACCGGGCTCCTGTGTTTAAGTTTGTTGCGCCTTCAAGTCACACTCAATCTATTGATACTGATTAAACATGCAAATATCGATGAACAAATTACTATTATTATTATTATTTGGATTGTTGTCTTAATTCTTTTTCAATGCTGTCTGAAATATTGTGAGCCATTTGTTGGTTCCATCCAAAATCTTTTAAGTTCAACGTCCTCTGAAATCTATTTCACCATAGAGCTGCTTTCTGTCTTTAGGATACGATTGAGTTTTTTTCTCAATATGTGACTGGGGCTATGTTTCAAAGTCAGTTGTGCGGCTATTAGTCTAGAACGACTAGAGGCAAACCAAATAAAAGATTCTTTCAACTTTCAGTTGGCAAAGAATAGCATAGGAGTAACTATTCAATAATATCAATACTTCGGCTGCCAGTTCCATAACAACTATGAATTCATTCCTATGAGATAAATTCTTTAGCTCTCAATCGTTATGAATACAATCCGACTAAATAAAGGATGCAATACAGTTGAAGAAAGTAAAAGAAATATGTGGAAAACATCTTTGGAAGATAGGTTTTTATACAAAACCCATTTTTGGATTTTCAATCAACTGTTTGTACATGAGAGTGCTGGCGACTTATATTTTCAAATTAACCCGAAATCAAATATACGTGATATTTCTCATAGTTTTGCACAAAGTGAACAAAGCATTGCAAACTATGCACTAAATTTAATCGGCACTACATGAGAATTTACAAACGATTATTACTGGGGCGTGTAAACTTAAAATCTTCTACAGTTAATTATACAAATAGCTTAAAATGACTGCACTAATTATGTACTAATGAATATTAAGGTGACAATAGACCCATATAGAATTCCTAGAATGTTTAATGACTTTAATAATAAGAAGAAGTGCTAAATGACATTAAAATAAATAAAATCGAGACATTGTCGAAAAAAAATACTGACACATTACTAATTAGTTAATCGGCATATAGGCATAGGCTTGATGCAATAACGTGATAAACCATTAACCAGTGCCAATGAAATTAATTTCAAATTTCATTATCTTACTGGGTTGATGAAACACTGACGCCGAAGCTTAATGGAAGGGTGATCAACCTGTTACCAAAGATATGAAATCTTCTTAGCGTGCTTAATATTTTTATCAGACTACAGCTCACCTGAACTGAATAATGAACAAGCTGGATGCAGGGCCTGAAAATCCAGTACTGGTCAGGTCAACGTAGTACTGAAGATCGTCGAGAAAATTTATCAAATGGTTCACTACTGTCTACTTGTGTTTCATAGAATAAGAGAAAGTTTTTGTTAGCATATATCAAATTTAAATATTAGATTTCTGATTAGATTTCTATGTGATTTGTATGTCTTAGACAAAGGTCTTTTGAATAAATACCAACAACTTCCAGCTAATTAAAATCGGGAAAATGGACAATTACCAATCAAGAACCCGTCATTGTGGAACATTAAACGAAATACGAGATTTGGCTAAACAGAAATCAAACAGCAACAAGTGTGTAATGTGCTCGTGCTCGTTCTAGGAACTATGGGAAAAATATATTAAAATTAATTACAATTACTCAATAAAACAGTGTTCGAGACCGTTAAGTTAAAGTGTTTCAAATATGTCTCTTACCTTTCCTTAAAATTTTTGGAATAAAATTAAATTAACATATGTAAATATTTTAAGAAAAATCGTATACATACTTCTTATATTGAGACATTTGAATTAGCATTTGTTAATTAAATAAATTTTTTTAATTAAATACATTTTTCTTTTGTTTAAATACAAAAAATATAAAACTTGACTAATAGACCAAAACAAATTTTGATAAATATTTTATAAATTTGTAATATTTAAAAAGAATTTCTTTCTCTAGTATTTATCAAACTATGATTAATAACTTTACAAGCGTTTTTAATTATGCATTTTAATATTCATTTAAGAAAATAATGGGGAACAATTTATAAGTGATTTTCATAGTTTGTTGAAAATTTTTATTATTAATCATGACGTTTATAGATAGTTGTTGTTGTTGTTGTTGGTTAAATACTTAAATAAATTTTAAAAGTATTTAAAATATATTTTTTTGTTTGTTTAAAAATTTTCTGTACAAGTGAGTGGGCATGCAAGGCACACTTTTATTTTATACAAACCAAAACAAAACAAAATAGAAAAGAGCAACGTGTGGCTAGGAAATTTTTACGAAAATATATTAAAAAAAACTATTATTTAAAAAATTAAATTAAATTTTAAGCGTAGGGTGAAAACATTGTACTAAGAAAGTGAAGACAAGAAACAAAAACACAAAAAATAGATGAAAATATTGACATCAAAAAGATATATTGACAGATGGCACGCGTCTTTCAGGTTTTGTAGCAAATAAACAGCCATGAAAATGAAATGATGAAAGAACATCATCATCAACTGCACACATACATACATACATATGTATGTACATATATCGTCAGCAGCATCAGCAATAACAACGTCACCTTCAGTTTAGTACCTTTAGTTTAGCTTCAGCTTCATCATGATTGTCGTCTACTACCTCTTCTTCGGTTTCCTTATTATCAATCTGATAGTTGGCCATTGAAAGTATTTGTTTCGCTTGTTCCACCAATACTACTACTATCAGTACAAAACCAATACTTCGATGACTGTATCGTTATAACGCAGTGATCATGTAATACACTTATATGACACACACTATCAAATACATAACAACCGAATTTAGATATGAATGAATTTATTAAGTGTTTTTTAAGGTAAAGTCTACTTACCTTAAATGGTGAAACACAAAACTAAAAGGTAGTTTTTGTGTTATATTCCTCAGTGGAACAAAACTAATAAAAAAAACAACAACAACAACTAAATTATAACTACCACATACTCGTACGTGCAACTACCAATAATAATGTGAGTAGGTTGTAAGTAGAAGTCAAGATAGTTTCATTCATTTATTTGTGCCTGCTTGTGTGTATTTGTAATTAAAAGTATCGCAGCGATACCATCATATTTATTTATTGTCTTTAAAACAAAACTACACTTGAGGCCCGTTTAACGCAGCCCAAATGGCCGAAACAATGTAATAATATAATAATAATTACATTTCCCTTAATTTTCAAAAATTCGATTTACATTTATTTAGTATTAAATCAACAATTAACTAAATTTATTTAATATTTTGTATAATTTGTTAAAGAAACTAAGTAATGAATTAATATGTATTTAAAGACTTATTTATTTTATAATTCAGCAACATTTTGTAATTGTTTACTTTGGCTTTTGTACAAAATCTATTCCGCATGCCACACTATAATTTGCAATATGCAAATATTTTAGAAAATTTTCATCTAAATTCTATAAACAACTTAAACAAAACCAATTAACAAATTTATGTTTATTTTATTATAGATAAAACAGATCTTGACATACAAAAATATTTTTGCCAAACAAAAAGAAAGAATGGAATTTAATGCCTAAATATTTCTATAGTAATAAAATGTTTCTAAATAGTGAAATACATATTTTATACGAGCATGACAACATAAGGCTAAAGAGAACACGAAACATTGTTTATAGTAACATGTTATGCACTTTATTACTCTGTTTTAACATGACCAGCTATTTATTGTAGTTGCTATAAAATTTGTTGACAAGTTTTTTTTTTACAGAAAAATAGCCCATCATGTTCGGCCGCCCTTGGTGGTTATGGATGCCAAACACAGTCCTCTGATTTAATTAAGAACTATGTAGATAATTGCATGAAAATGAATACTAAAATATGTTATATAAATAATATGTACATATGTATATAAAATGCCAAATTTACTTTTTTTGAATTAGAGCGTTGTTCAAAGTAGTTTATTAGAAATTCATATTCAATAATTATTTATCTTATAAATATTTGATCGGATTGAAATGATGTGTTGTTCATTCAGAATATTAGAGCCCAAGACCTTCAGTCGCCCTAAAATGTTTCTTTGGATTGCAAAATGGCAGATTGATATTTTTAATGTGCCGAAGCTATATATATTTTATAAGATGTAGGAATAAATGTTTTTTGTTTTTAAGATTCAAAGAAAACTTTATTCCTATTTTAAATAAAACCATAGTTTCTCAGTTGATATTGGTATAACTAAAAAATGTAGTTATTTTTTACTGCTGTTACAAAACTCCCGTCTCAAATTTTTTATTTTTTATACTTGCATCTTTTTGTTTTCTTTGGCATCTAAATAATCATTTGTTCATAAAATTTCTAAAATATTGAATAATTTGACGATTTATCGTCATTTTGACGGTTTTTTGTTTTAAAAATAGCAAAGTGACGATTTTTTCATTGAAAGTGACGATTTTCTGAATTATTAAAATTCTTTTTTATCGGGATTTTGACGATTTTTTTCGAAATTCATCTGCCAGCCCTGGTTGAGGCACAAACAATGGAAAATTAGTTTTAATTGTTTATGTTAGTAGGAATAAAGTATTTAAATTTCGAAATATTTATTCGATTAATATTTGTCGTAAATTATTTGTTTTATTAATGTTTTTGTTACCAAATTCTCTCGTTTTTGAGACAACAACTATTTTTCTCATTTAATATCCTAAATATTAAGAAGGACATGATATATTTCAAAAACAAAACTAAGTAATAGTAGAATTTTCTTAATTATTGACAATTATTAAGTTTAACTATATAATAATTATAAATGATATTGAGTCAGGATAGAAGAAATTACTTGTTTATCTGTAAACATAAAAAGCAATTTTAAATGCTGATTTCCATGAAATAAAATTTTTAGAAAAAACAATTTCTCAATTTCAACGGGGAAATTCTACAAAAACTTCTTATATTTTAACAAAACGTCGAAAGAATATTCAGCCAAATAAATTGAAATAAAACAAAAATACAGATATATGAATACAGATATATGATGGATGAATTGGATTCTATACTCAAAATATTATTTAAAACTTAATAAACTTAATTGTTTTGAGATTGTAATTTAATCTGAACTAAAAAAATATGCTAAATTCGGATATTTATTTATAAAATACTGTTTTTGTTTAATTCTTCTTTCAACTTGCCATTTCATTTACACACGTCAATTCAATTTTCGTACTTTTTAATGCAAATCAACATACATGAAAGAAAAAATAGAAAAAGAAATTAGAAAATTGACTAGTACCGTCAAGTTTGTATCCCTTTTGTTCTCTTTTCCCTTCTCATCCTTAAATACTTGCCTTGAAGAGTCAGAATTGAAGAGAGTGAACACGGAATAAGATATTATAAAAATATTACACAAGTTGTGTTTAACATTATAGGTATTTTCTGTGATCTCTTATTTAAAAAGTTAAAATTTATGTATTTTGATATGTATTGTACAAGAGACTATATAAACTTGAATTTTTATGTTTACGTTTAAATAAAATTTTCAAAATATTATTAGAAATAGTGACTTTTTATTTTTTCGACTTTTTTTTGACGATTTTTAAAATTCGAAATGACGATTTTTTCCTTTTTTATCGGGATTTTGACGATTTTTTCGAAATTCATCTGCCAGCCCTAGTTGAGGCACAAGCAATGGAAAATTAGTTTTAATTGTTTATGTTAGTAGGAATAAAGTATTTAAATTTCGAAATATTTATTCGATTAATATTTGTCGTAAATTATTTTTTAAGAAATCATAAGTATAATTCTTTATAATTTACATGTTTTAAATCGAATAATATAAAAATGATTAACTTTTATTCGATCGAAATTAAACTCGAATAATTCATAATATTTTGTAACCCGAATTTGTTAATTAAGTCATGTAAATAGACCATTTGCATATCCAAGAAAGGACCTGTTAAGCAGTTTGACTAAGAAATTCGTAGTCACAATGGGCCAATTTCAGAAAAAATTTCTACTAATGAAGACAAAAATTATTTAATCGTCGTCATATATGAATACATACCTATAATATGTCCATGCAATGAGAAAATAATTGCATTAGCAACCTTATAGGTACGAATAAAAAACTTATTCTAATTTCGATTTAATAAATAATGAATCGAATTTCCTTCCCCTAATATTCCCCGATTCAAAATTTGTTAATCAACTTAACTTTACAATATGCAAGAGTTTATTGGAATACGAAATTTATTCATTTAGTAAGACAATGAACATTGGTCTAACGCCCAATAAAACAGTGCGTATTTAAGTGCAATTTATTTTTAAACACAAAATTGTTGGCAAATTTTATTCAAAAAATCACCTGTTTTCTGAAATATATCGATAATTTTGTTGACATTTCAAAGTGCTACCATATTTTTAGCACAAACTCATAACAGCAATTAAGTATGACTGAAAAAATGAATCTGTATTTAAATGCAACTTAAGATTTTATGAAAATTAACTAAAACTACATTTAAATACGCACTGTTTTATTGGGCATAAGTATCTAGAATCGTTCTCAAATTTGATAAAAATACGATGCGTTATATCGAGCTTTGCCTGTATTTAGTCATTGAAAATTGACAACCAATAACAAACACTCATTTTCTTCATATTGATATTTAAAAAACGCTCAATTTAACATTTTTGAAATAATGTTTTAAATGGCTGAGTAAAAAATCTCACTTATGAACTCATACAATGACAATATCATTAAAAAAAATATTAAAATAAGAAAAAATATAAAAAAACAATTGAAATTCAAAATGAACAATGAGTAAAGAAAACAAAAACAAATATACCCTGCCAGCAATTGGAAGTTTCTTTCATCGTCCATCGTCAAAGGCGTTACGTCTTACTCACTTCCAGACGTTAATTGGAAGATAACAATAACAATTTACATTGCAGTCGTCTTTTAATCATCCAGACGACGTTTGGAAGATTGTTTGTTGTTTACAACACCAGCCGAAAATGACATGTCCCGTTATAAAAGAAATGAAAAGAATGCAAATAAGAAGTTTTCGACATCATCGAAATTAGTTTTATTTTGTCATTTGCTGTGGTCGGTCAGTGGTAGAGTGTGGTTTCGATTTGTTATTGTTATTGTTGTAGTTTTTACATATTTGTTATCCCATAGTCAATATGAGTGTATTATCTGTAAAGGCAAACAAAAATCAAAAGCAAAAGAGAGGCGAATAAAATAACTTCTGGAAGTTACGCTGAAGTGACTTCTTGAAGTTACGCTGAAGTGACTTCTGGAAGTTACTTCCGGGGGGTACAACTTCTCAATACGGAAGACACTTCTACGATCAGAAAATGGTATCGCAGAAGATGAGTTTCAACTTCTTAGCGTCACTTCTGAGTCACTTCCGCAATAGAAAATGTTGGCAGGGTACATATACATATGTACATACATATGTATGCATGGATGTATATGTATTCGATGAGTGCTGTTGTTTGTTGTACCTAGTAGTTATTAATGTTTGTTGCTGTTTTTGTTTTGTTGTTATTGTTTGGTTATAGTCATACGATTAAAAAAAAAAATACAAGAGAGGTGGAGTTATAACAATTGATGTACATACACGTACATACATACTTAGTTGTTGTTTAAGCAGTATAACAAAAACTACAACAACAGCAATAACAATCAAAACAATTGAAGTAAAAATGAACAACGACAATTAAATAATAATCATTGTACCTATCTCTTTTCTTATAACAACAACGCCAGCAATAATGACAAAATATGAGAATGAATCTTTCGTTTTTTTTATTTCTTTAACTGACAGTCATCGAAAACAGCAACAATAAAGACATGATTAACACAATCACAACAACCACAAACAAACACTACATACATATGTGAAATACCTATCAACAATTTATAAAAGTTGATCTTTATTTCATTTTTACAATTACATCCAATTCTTGTGAATTATTTTTTTTTTCTTCATATACTATTGCGTGACCATAGATCTAAAATCGAAATCGAAGATAATGGACAATGACAACAACAAGTAGTTCGTAGACAGAAGAGTACTTGGTCACAAGTACTTGGAATCAACTAACTGAAACAAATAAAAACTACATGAAACCTCTAAAATGGAGAAGAGCTGATGCTTGGAAGTACAACCTACTTGTTCATATGTTCATGTTCATTTATTGATTTTAATATACATACACACTAGCATATTTATCTATGTGCATGCTCGTATACATACATATGTACATACATATATGTATATCTATGTAGATTACAACCCAGCAAACATACTGGCCGTTTCTATAAAACGATCGAAAAATTCGATTGGAAAACTAGCAGGAACACATTTATTATTATTCATGATTTGCATGGCATACATTTGGATCATTTATGGCCGAATTCACAGTCTTTAGTTAGCTAATGACAAAGGCTTAACTAATGATTCTTTATTCGCAATGCTTAGTTTGCCATAAGAATAACAAGTATTAGTTAAAGAACCGTTAGTATATTAGTTTACCAATGGTTAACTAATGACTGAGAATTCGGCCATTAATATTTCAACTTTAAAGGTACAAGAAGTTTTTTTCGGCTTTCTCACAGTAGGGCTGCTGGGAAACAAATAAGTAAATCTTATTAAAAATACTAGAATTCGGATTAGGCCAAAAATGGGCCAACTACCAGACCGCTATGCACGTCTGTAAGCTTGTCGGGAGCTATGGTTAATTATTGACCGATCTGCACAAAATTTTTGGTGGTGGTGTTGTGTGATTTTATATAAAAATTAATTTTTAAAAACTTTGTTTGGAAACTTGTGTAAATCAAACATTAATTACTGATAAATATTCATGGGAGGATATTTTTATGGAGGCTTGGTGAAATAATGAACGGATTTCAAACAATTTCAATATCAATCGTCTTTGGGAAAAAAATTCTGCAAGCTAGACGGACGGTCATGGTCAATTAGCGTACTACTCGGTGAGTGTTAAAAAATATTTTTGGGCGTTACAAAGAACAGCAGAAATCCTGCCCGAATGTCTGCTCCCCTATGGGGAGGCTATAAATTTGGTTTAAATTAGTGAACCAAGCAACTGGACACGCGTAAGCCTGACACATTACATTGCAAAATATCGAATTAAATGCACGAAAAAGTTCAGAATTTATGAATATTTTGAATAAATTCATGATTTCTGAACATGTCGCTTCTTACCAAATATGAATGCATGTATATAAAGTCCTAATAAAAATACTACTTTCACATTAAATTAATAAATGTTTAATAACCCAAAATACCTTTATACATAAGTAGTGAAAAAAAAAAATATTTTCCATTATTTCATTCATAAATTCATGTCATTGAGGCACCTACACTCGAAAGACGAAATACCAGCAGACTTAAATCAATTACTTGCTTACAACTATGGAAAAAAGTATTAATAATATTTTTGAAAAACAATGAAAACGCAAATAAAAACGTCTATATTTGGAAAAATAAGTTGAGATTGACAATAATCACATTTAATACTTAAATAAAAGCAATATTTAAAATATGAAACAAAAACTAAAAGCAAAACACCTCTAGAGAAAGTGGGTCAATAAATTGACATTAATTACATTTTTTGTTTTTGTTTGTATTTCAATATTATAGCCAATACTTGTATGTAAGTTTATAAACCATCATAAATTGTAAATTAATTATTTAAAAAAAAACTCTGACTCAGTTGTTGTAATTCGCCAACGAAACTGTAAACAAATTGTTTATTAATAAACATAAAAATCACAAATAATTTTTAATAAAATTATCATAAATTTATGACGAACCACTGTAACAAAAATAAATCTGTATTAAAGTTATTTGCCGGCAAAAAATAATCAAATAGTTTCAAGATTACGACGACAAGCAATCATATACATAAATCTATTTTAGTAGCTTTTTCTGGCTAAAACTAAATATAAATAGATTTTCAATTTAATCTAAATTTAAATTGTATAAAACTACATACATAAATCTAAATTTAGTTTATGAGCTTTGAACATTTGGTTCGTTTGTTTTCTGTTGTTTTCTGTTGCTCATTTTTGCCTCTGATCAATAAATGGGGCTAAAATAATGAAAAAACATTATTTTAGAAACGAAACCGAAAAAAATCAAAGATTCTTGCAACTGCGTCATGAATTGTTTTGGTTGTTTTGTTGGATTGAATTGGTTAAAACGTAAGATCTGTACAGAGAATATATGTATGTATGTAGATGGATTGGCAGCACCGCCTGTGTGCCCCATTAGCCAAAACATTAAATACAACACCATCATGACGTTACTACATTCACTACCAGATTATTATGTTCATTATCATCATATCATGATGATGATACTGCTGCTGATCATTATGCTGTTTGTTCAGCAGTCTGCCATGAAATAATATTCCATGCATTGATCCATCTATAATAATAGAACTAGCCAACAAGAACATGATCAGCCAAAACTAAATATTTTGTTTTTTTTTCTCTTCATAAAATATTGCAAATATATAGCAATTTTGTCTAAATTTAACAGGTCGTCTAATTATACTGTGTTTGTGCTTGTTTTGCTCTTGGCCTCCTCCCTCTATTGACCCCTCTTGCCAATTAACCCATTTTGGGGGTGACTGCAAATATTCGAGAATATATGAAATATAATTCTTTTTAAATTAAAATTATTGAAAAATCATATAACTTAGGTTTCGGTCTCAAAGTCTTGAGAAAAATACAAATTAAAAAAACAAACTGTATAGCAACGCTTTTTCTTAGACCCTAATTATTTTGGGTGACATTTTTAAAAAAATAAAGTTTTAATTTAAAAGAAGGGGATAGGGAAAACTTTTTTCTGTGAATTTTTATAGAGAACATTTATGAACAAATTACTGCAATAATTGGAACAATAGGATGGAAGAACTTTGTTTTTCAAAACAAAATAAATTAAGGACTTTATATAAAAATCATACAAACGGTTATTAGAATGGAAGGAGACAATTATAAATAAAAAATGAACAGATGTCTACCACGGCCACGCACACATACATATGTATGTTGATTTTTTAATGCAAATTTCCAATCACACTTTAACTAAATTGCGGCTATATTTCGTTAATCACGTAATTTTTTACTATAAGTAGGCATTTAATGTATAGACTCATAGTCCCACTAAAAATAATTAAATCGCATGATCATGAAATATTTGGAAATTTGTTACATGGTTTCGGTAGCTGTGTGACATCTTTTTCTTCAAACCACATGTGTGTGAGTGATGTCCATATTATCAATAATAGGCAAAAAAAAATTTGCTGTTAACATCTCATGAATTTGCATTATAACAATTGTCAAAGTGTCCACTACTATTATGCCAATAACAGTTTCACGTTATTCCAATAAGCCCTGTTAGAAAACAAAGTTGTTGTTGAAAACCCCTTTAATATTAGATTCCAGTATCTAGATGTAATAATATACAAAATACCAAATCTACATCTCTTGATCAGACTAAAGTCATACTGATATATGGATGGTATTGGAGGTACGAATCATACGGGACCAAAGTATGAATACATGGCACTAGAAGCTAATATACACTCTGAAATACTTTAGAGAAATTACCGATTTGCTTCTACAAACGAACAATGCTGCTAATGAGGTGGTGGACTACTCTCGCCTCTCTATATTTACCTACCTTTCAAAACATTAGCTGTCGCTATTGCATACAAAATCTTCCAGTGTAATGTGCGAAATACGAGAGCAGTTTTAAAAGGGTAGTTTTTAGAAAATTACCCATTTCTCTTATCTGACTCTGCGTGCCAGAGTCATAACTTTTCGTTTTTACACAAGACGTCTGCTGACAGTATAAACAATTTAGCGCATTCTTCTAACACAGAGAAAAGGACTAAACATCTTTCCGAAATTCTCAATGGGTTAATGTAAATTAATATAAATAAAAACATTCAAATATTCATACCGCTTCATAAAGCACCAGAGTAAAAACAAAAACAAAACCAACAATACAAAATAAGAGAAGAAATATAAATATAAAAAAAAGAAAAACTATTACCGGCATCATGCCTAAATTAGCCGCACGTCGTCATAAAATGTCGATTCCTACAAAATAGCGTAACATTCATCTGTCGAAATCTACATGCACCCATCCATACACTCATGCAAACAATTATTCAGCATTTGTTGCTATTTCTAGATATAACTAGAGGTCTATGGGTGGATAATGATGATAATCATCATATTATAATCACGATGATAACGTTCGTTGATAGTTGATGTTGTATGATGCCTATTTCACTAGCTACAGAACATTTTCAAAACCCAGCAGGTGATCAATGCTCTAAAAATCTATACTCTTTTGGCGCAGCTCCATAAAAAATAAAAGTTCAGTTCATAAAAAACACATAAGCAAATAATAAATTTTACAAACAAGTAAGAAAGTATAGTCCGTCAAGCACGACCATATAATACTCTATATAGGACCTATGACCTATTTATTATGGACCGATCATCCAAAAATGTATTGGCATAACTTCTGTCTTCTTTGTGTTAAATTATATCTTGATATAAACACATTATATGTTGAAGCGATTTTCAAAGGGAATCTTATATGGGTGGTATAACAAATTATGGACCGACTGTTAAAAAATTAGTTGTTATGATTTCTTATTTGTGTTCAATTTTATTTGGATACAAACATTATTAAGAGATTTATTCTTGTTAAAGTAAATTTGCGAAGTGGGCCTTATATGGGAGTCTTTGTTGAAGAGATTGGGCTTCATGTACATCGAACTGTTCGGACGTGTTACTTTTAGTGCGGCTGAATATTCGGTGAAAAAATCGTAATAGGTGAAAAAGTGTAATAGGTTGAAATAACACAAAAAGTGAAAAAAATAACTCGTAATAGGTTAAAAAAAATCTACGGTAATATCAGTAATTAAAAAAAACACTAAAAATCGCATAAAAATTGTATGAGCGTTCCTCTCAGATGTAATTCTGAGAAAGAGCTTAGCTCGTCTAGAAAAACTAAATGGGTATCTGAGGAAGAATCCATAAAAAAATCTACGGAGAATTTTCTCACTACAAGAGCCGCAGAACGGCGTCGTTCCTGTTCGCCCAATATAGTGATTTCAACAGATGAAAAAACATCATCTTCAACAAATAGTGCAGTCAAACCAAAAAAACAAGTAGGTATGGATAAGTACATCACCGTTCTCAAGCGACAGAGGAGCCCGACGTCTGCTCAAGTGTCATCAAATTCAAAAGCTCCTAAGACCGTGAGTAATAATCAAAATAGGTTTGCTCTCCTCCAGACGGATGAGCCAGAACTTACTAAGAAGACGTTTAAGCCCCCACCAATTTATCTGAGAGAGCCGACTTCCAGTAAATTGGTACAAGGAATTATTTCGGTAATAGGTGAAAACATGTTTAGCGTAACCTCAATTAAACATGGAAATATCTGCGAGACAAAGATCCAAGTGAATAGGGAAGATGATTTTCGAAAATTGTCCAACCAGTTGGAGAGGGAGACTAGGGACTTCTATACCTACCAGCTCAAAAGCGCAAAAGGACTCCAAGTCGTTCTAAAGGGTATAGACCCATGTGTTGATCCCGCGGAGATAAAAACCGGTTTAATGGACAAAGGGTTCAAAATCAAGAGCGTAGTGAATATCAGAAACCGTGAAAAGATCCCTCAGCCCATGTTCAGGGTAGAATTGGAACCTGGAGATGTTGTCTTAAAGAAAAACGAGTCCCATCCAATCTACAATCTCATTTATCTTCTGCATCGTAGAATTACCGTGGAGGAACCGCATAAGCGCATTGGACCCGTCCAGTGTGTTAATTGTCAAGAATTTGGCCACACCAAAGCGTACTGTAAATTGCCGTCTGTTTGTGTTGCGTGTGGGGAACTACATCCAACTGCTCTATGTAATAAGTCCAAAACTGACGTAAAAATAAAAAAATGCAGTAACTGCGGAGGTAATCATAACGCAAATTATAGAGGTTGTCCAATTTACACGCATTTGAAAGCCATAAGTACCAACAAGACGTCAGTATTACCTGATCATCATCAACAGCCTATTTTGGCATCGAGTGACAATTTCCCGCAATTGTTACGGTCCACTAGTCATGTAAACGCGCCTAGTTCTAGACAAGTTTCTTACGCTAACGTGGTTAAATCTAATATGCCAGGTTTGGAGCAGGCACCTAAATCACAATATTACGAGCCTAATATTAACACTCTAGAGACTACATTGCAGACACTTGTCCAAACCATGAACACTTTTACGACCACTATGACATCCATGATGCAGGAAATGCTGAAAATGCAATCCACTATCTTACAAGCCATTTTAAAGAAATGATTTGTTTAAAAATTTGTTTTTGGAATGCGAACGGCCTCCGCCAACATAAAAACGAACTGGAACACTTCCTGATGGATAAGCAGATTGATGTCATGATGATTGCTGAAACTCACTTGACGGCGACAGCGTACTTCAAAATTAATGGCTACGTGTTGTATGATACTAAAGATCCCCGCGGAAGAGCATGTGGAGGATCGGCAATTCTTATAAAGAACAGAATAAAACATTATTTAATGAACAACATATGTGAGGATTACCTACAAGCAACAAACATTTGTATTGAATTCTGTCAATACAATTTTGTTTTATCATCAATTTATTCGCCGCCTCGATTTTCAATAAAAGAACACCAATACTACAGCTTCTTCAATTCCCTTGGAGCTAGATTTTTAGTTGCTGGTGACTTTAACGCCAAACACACTTTTTGGGGTTCACGTCTGGTGACCCCGAAGGGTCGTGAACTCTTCAACACCATTGCCAAAATGGGATTAGATGTACTCTCAAGCGGGCATCCCACCTACTGGCCGACGGACCGACGGAAGATTCCCGATGTTATTGACTTCGGAGTAGTGAAAAATATCCCTGTAGAATCGATACAAGTGGAGCCTTCATTAGACTTGTCTTCAGATCACTCTCCTTCTATTATTTCAATGCGTTTCCTTCAAGGGAATGGCTCTCCATTTCGGGACATATCTAAAACCAGAGTAAGTTGGATAAAGTATAAAAAGTATTTAAGTTCCCACTGCACGGAAAATGTAGTGTTGAGAACTACCGAGGATATTGATGGGTCGATTGGCAAGTTTACTGAGGACATACGAAGAGCTGTACATCACGCCTCCACATACGACGTTGAGTGCAGAAGTGGGACAAATAGAACTTATTTCGCTGAACTCGATCATCTCCTGTCAGAAAAAAGAAGAGTTAGAAGAGAGTGGCAAATCCACAGGTCTCCTGAACTGAAAGCTAGGCTACGGGTATGCAGAGATATACTAAGAAATTTCTTAGAAACCCAAAGAATGGCTTCACTTAAATCTTACTTGGAGGGTCTTGATAGTACCCCACAATCTGACTATTCGTTATGGAAGGCGGCACGAGGTTTAAAAAGACCAGTTAGAGGAAAGCCTCCTCTGCGAAATCCGACTGGTGACTGGGCTAGAAATGATTCCGAGAAGGGGACTTTATTTGTTAATCATTTGAGAAAAGTGTTTACTATAAACAACTCAAATAATGCATCTGATTTGCCTCCACTCGTTATTAGACCTCCTGTACCTCTAAGACTAAACTTTCGTGATGTCCAAAACGCTATTGGTACTCTGAACCTTAGAAAGGCTCCAGGTATGGATGAAATCAGCAATAAAATGCTTGTGGAGTTACCTTGTGTAGCAAGAAAGATTATCCTCTTTATCTTCAACGCTATTTTACGCCTAGAATACTATCCTGCAGATTGGAAGGTGTCTATGATCACTATGATTCCTAAGCCAGGGAAGGACCACACCAAAGTGGAGTCATATAGGCCAATTAGCCTACTGCCGACAATTTCTAAACTGTTCGAAAAATTGTTAATGACTAAATTGACTCCAATTCTGAATGACACTGAATGTATTCCAAATCATCAATTCGGATTCAGAGCTAAACACAGTACCATCGAACAAACTCACAGATTGGTAAATGTGATAAGAGGGTCGTTTGAAGATAAAAAATACTGCTCCGCCCTTTTCATTGATGTGTCCCAAGCGTTTGACAAAGTTTGGCATGACGGTTTAATGCACAAAATAAAATCAACTCTGCCTGCTAACACCCATAAACTCATGGAAAGTTATTTATACGGTCGCAAATTTAAAATCAAAGAAGGTGATTTTTTAAGTACCGCTCAGCCAATTGAATCAGGTGTGCCACAGGGTAGCATACTGGGCCCTACTTTATATTTGATTTATGCCTCCGACATGCCGTCAGACCCCAAAATCCACACGTCAACTTTTGCAGACGATACAGCCTTTGTCAGCGTCCATAAGGACCACCAAGTTGCATCACGGAATTTGCAGAATTATGTTTATAAACTAGAGAATTGGCTAGAGCTTTGGAAAATCAGGGTAAATGAACAAAAATGTATTCATATCACTTTCACATTGCGAAAAGATACCTGCTCGTCCATCAGAATAAATAATCAAATTATTCCCCAACATAATGAAGTCAAATACCTCGGCATTCTCAAACTCGAACACCATCCAAACCCACTTGCACGAGACATCCTTAACTTTAGTGGCCACAATCGGTTGAGAAGGAGGGATACCCTTGCTTTAACTCAAGCGCAAAATAGATGACTGGATCAGCTGATGTGAAATTATTTTAGTATCATAAAAATTTTTGTCTAGCACTGGCTGGGCTTATTATTTTCTTTTTAGTATTAAGATTTGAATACTTATTGTCATTTCAAATATGAAGATTCAATAAATAATTAACTGCAAAAAAAAAAAAAAAAAACAAAAAAAAAAAAAAAAAAAAAAAAAAAAAAAAATGTACAACTTATTTTTGACGAAATTTGTTGGGATACGTGCATAAGTCCAACATCAATGGCCGATATTTCGGGAGGACATTTGTATGGGGGCCAGGTGAAATAATGGAACGATTTCAAGCAGTTTCAGCCAGCCAGCCAGCCAGACGGACAGACGGACGTCGTTAAATCGACTAAGCAAATGATTCTGAGTCGATCGGTATACTTTAAGGTCTTATGGACTAATATTTTTGTGCGTTACAAACATCAGCACAATTCCAATATACCCTCGCCACTATGTTGGTGTAGGGTATAGCAAGAAACAAAGTATTTGTATTAAACACTAGATGTCGCTTTATAACAATTGTGCTATAAAACGATGATGATGTCTGTGTTATAAAAAAGCTGCGAAATAATTTTCGATTAAGAGAAAACAGCTGGCGCATTTGTTCCAGACAAACATAAAATATATTCAACGATAATTTGAAAATTTGAATGGTCTTGTTAATTGCTTTTAAAATTGCATATTTTTTAGTCTTTTTTTCTATAATTACGTCAAAAAATTCGAGTACATACCAACAGTTCCAACCATGAGCATTGTTTACACTATAAAATATGTGTATATGTATGCACTGGTAGTTTTTCTTATTTCACTCCCTCTTTTAGAATTGTTCGTAATAATCTAAACAATTGCGTTAAAAATAGATTTTTCACATCATCACTTGCCGGCATTTCTGTTTAATTAGATGTTTATTTGGCAATGTTTTTTTTCCATATGAAATTGATTCAAGTTCAAATGTTGTTTTGTTACAAAAATTTTACACTACTTTAAATTTGTATACCCTACAACATGCAGATACCATATATACATTCATATGTACATATATGTATAAATCTACAAGTATCATAGATGGGTAAAAACCATTAAAAAAGTACTGCATTACTATTTCCATTACCAATAAACTTTTACTGGTACTGCAATTTTTCATTTAATTACCAGTAAATTTTTACTGGTAATGAAGATTGAATTCCAGTACCAGTAAATATTTATTTCTAATTAAACAAAAATTACATTACCAGTAAACATTTACTGGTAATTAAATGAAAAATTGCAGTACCAGTAAAAGTTTATTGGTAATGGAAATAGTAATGCAGTATATTTTGTAATGGTAAAAAAAAATAATTTTTAGAAAAAAATAAATAGTAATTTTGTTTCTTTTTCTGTTTTTTTAATTTTGAATTGAATTGTCTCAATATAATTTACATTAATATAAACTTCTAAAAAATATATTTTTTTTTGAATATGCATACATTTTTTTTTAATTTTATTAAATTTTTACTGGTACTGCTATTTTTTTTAATTACCAGTTAATATTTACTGGTACTGGAATTTTCATTTAATTACCAGTACAAATTTACAGGTAATGGAATTTCATTTTCATTACCATTAAAAATTTACTGGTACTTAAAGTTGAATTCAATTACCAGTAAAACAATTTACTGGTAATTGAAATTTTACTGGTACTGGAATGTGCCCAACTATGACAAGTATGTATACATTTTGGTTTTAAGGGACCACAATAAATTTACACTTTGTGTGCTCAATCTTCCATAACAATATACATATTTGAAATTTATTCTAAGATATTGAAAACTTAGTCCTTGGGGCTTGAACTCTCCATATTTATGAGGATGCCATATAGTTTGTGGATCTGTGGTCTTTAACCAATCTTATTTATGCACTAGTATTTTTGTGATCATTCTTAAATTATAAGAATGATGTCAAGAAAAATTAAAAATAAAAATTGTTTCGACTAATGAATAAATTGACCATATTTTTTTTCTCTGAAAACGGGACATCGAATAATTCTGATGGGTTCGGTTATGATTTATTTTACATTACACTACAAAGATGTACATTGTTATATTTCTCACAGGTACAAATTTGTTTCAAAATTTTAGGTGACAATTTCAAATATGTGTGGAACTCTTGGCAAGATTTTTTAATATTAACTTTAACAATTAACATAGCTTTAAGCACTGATACCCTTAATTGAGTTTTATCTTCTTCATAAAAAAAATACATGTTCAGCTGGCGCATTTGTTCCAGACAAACATAAAATATATTCAACGATAATTTGAAAATTTGAATGGTTTTGTTAATTGCTTTTAAAATATTTAACTACTTTCCCCCAACAATTTTCCGTAGAAATATTTTGTTGATTCCATTCATAAATTTTCTGCGATGTTACATATGTATTTAGATACGAGTGAATATTCATCGAATACTTCCGTATCTTTATTGCAATCGATATGTTCTTTTTCGATCAATATATCTAGAACTTTTTGAACATCTTCCCACTGTGGTACTTCTTTCTGTTAAATTTGCCCAATTAAGTTTTTCTCGATCTTTGTACATACAGACATATATTAAAAAAACCATCTTTGACGAATTTGAAGAATTGTTCTTACATTTTTAACAAATTAACTATTTTTGCGTCGAGACAACGGGACAAAGTAGCTGAAAACGGGACGTATGGTCACGTTACTAATTAGCCTTTCAGTCTATTTTCTTATTATTGATCAATAATACCAAATGGAGACATATGATAGGATTGAGGGCATACATCAGCAGTTTATAGATGGTTTCAAAGTAGGTAAAAAGCGACTGGTTTTACACGACAAGGCCAAACCATGGTCTTGTGAGCTAAGGTTGTTGTAATCACATTTGAAAAAGTCTTGAAGTCTTGTCAGTATAATATTTTTTTGTATTGACAGTGAAGCTGTTATCATGCTCTACATAAACTTGGTCTCTATTGAGTCCAAGCATAGGCACCGTTGTGTTCCCTTGTACTAATTACTGTATTCGTCATATGCTTCATGGCCAAACTGACTTTCCAGCCATTCTTTTTTCCTTATTGAAGATGTGGATTGTATGCCTCTTAGGAAGATAAATCATGCCAATAAGTATATGGTGAATTTCACGTCAAGTGACCCAATTTTCAAAATCGATGTCTTCCGATTTGGATGAACTTTGCACCAAGGTTAGTACTATTGGATAGTAGGCCAGACACAAATTTTCTGCTCTATCAGTCCATAAGTGCCGGAGTTAGAGGGAGTCAAGGCTGGATATTTTGGTCAATTTTGGTCATATAGGGTTTTGTTAAAATGAGTGTAACTTTTCATCTATTGCTCCTAGCAAAAATTATCCAAAGGACTTTAGATAACTATTTCTTCTATCATTTCAAAAATAATTTTTTTTTAATTTTTAAAAAAAATTTTTTTAATTTTTTTTTTTTAAATATTTTTTTTTAATTTTTTTTCAATTTGGGCCCTTTTTTCTCAAAAGAAAGCTTATACAGGGATTTTCCACATTTTGATACATTATATAACAGTTTTTCGTAAATTTTCAGCAAATATGAAAAAAATGCTTTATTACCTTTTAAAATTTGTGTGAAGACTAAAAAAACTAATGATGCAGTTTAAAAGATTGTGAAGTTTTAAATAAATTAGCGAAAAAAAAATGAATTTTCTCTCACCGTTCTCGAGTTATACCCTTTAAAAGCTTTGTACACATTGTATGAAATGTATAATACTATAAGGTGTGAACTAGGTTTGCATTGCTTTAAACTTTAAATAATTGGATTTAGAAAATGTAAATAAATTACCAAAAAAAAAACAATATAAAAGCTTTTATGCTAGAGCCCTCTCGCAGTAATTAGCAGTCACTATATATATAAAATCTGAAGTTTTATTGTTCCGGTAAGTTGAAATTATCATACAGTAGTCCAAGAAATATTGGGTAATATTTTTTTAAAATAGATATGCCTTTGTCGAATACAAGAAATGTGTGGTGTGTGGGCAAAATGATTAATGACCTTGATACTGCCAAACCGCCGACAAAAAAGCAAAATGTGGAAAATCCCTGACGAAACTTATTATTTATGCACATAAAATTAAAGATCAGAAAATTTTCTTTAAGAATATTGACTCAAAAGCTGAAGAAATATCTATTTGTTTTACCAATTTTCAACCAAAATTCAAAAAAAGCCCAAAAAGGTCGATTTTTGGTACAAAATCAATTTGCGCGACCTCTAAACCACCTCCGAAAAATCGGAAAAAAATCTCAAAAATTCTTAGCCTTATGAGTATTCAAATTAAGAATAATCCCCAAATTTTTTTTGGAATGGGACACCCGATTCGGGACCTGAAGATTTAATTGGAATGAAAGCTAACTTCCCAATATATACAAACTGTAATCGGGAAATTAATAATGATTTTTTCTATGGATATACAGAAAGTCGAGTTTCTAATAGTTTTGAAAATTTGTTACCATCAGCGTGTCTAAGATGTAAAATATTAGACTATCATACATTGTAAGATGAAGTTAATCGACCTCAATGTGTCCGACGATTTGGAGTCCATTTTATTTAGTATGACAGCATTTAAATAAGAAAGCTGAAAGCTCCAAAATGTGATTATCCTTGATACCAGTGTTGCTAGTTTAGCCTTTTTGAGGTTAAATTTTTACCTACTAGCCTCGAAAATGTATGTTTTAGCTTCTTGCTTTTTATAGCCTTTGAAAGGCTATTTGTTATTTTAAGTAAAAAATATTTTACGTACTTTTACCATCATACGTTAAAGTCATATCATCCCCATTTGAATATTTTTAATGTCATCGGCACAGTTTTCATATGAATTTAAGCAATATATATGATAGATAATATAAAAACGGAATATGTAAAAATTCTGAAAAATAGTACGCCAAAAGTGTGAAATTTTTTTAATGAAACTAATAACACAGTGAAACAAACGAACAAAATGGGAATGTGATGAGACGAATTGCAAATGAAAGTTGAAATTATTCATAACAAAACCTGCAAGTGTTTTTTGTTAGTTCAGTAAGAGATTTTGTTTTATACGCATTTGAAATCGGTGATTCTGGAACTCCAACCATGTTAAATTTCCTTCTGATTACTTTTAATAATTTTTACTTTTAATTCGAAAAAACAGAAAATTCTTTTTGTTGGCACTTGTTTTTTTTAAGGATTTAACTTTTTCTAGCCCCATTTAGCTTCTACTTTTCCAGCTCCTGGCACACTGTACATTACAGACATTTTGAAAAATGCTTTCAAAGTTTAATGTACAGCCTGACCAATTTTTTATTTTTGACAGATTTTTAAAAATTGTCAACATCGGAATTATCCTCTAATTTGACATCAGAATCATTTATATAAAATTAACGCACATTAGAATGGAAGGTAAGTAAGGTATTTGAATTTTTACAAGTGGCACACTGTTTTGATATGATAAGCGCGGAAAATAAAAATAAGTAGGAACATTGTCTGTGTTAATTGGATTGCCGATAGGACACGATATACTTGACAATGATAGAACGATTTTAATGCACAAAATTGATGCACATCAAGGAGGAATGATTCAAATGTAACCAACAAAACATTTGGCAATTGTTCTAAGAACTTTCTAGATGTTATTCGTGACTTGTGTCCAATAGGGATATTTTGTGATCGTCTATTATAAGATATTTAAAAATTTGTATACTGCCACTCTCTGCTCTCTTTATCTTATATTTTTTGTTGAATTTGAATATTAATATGTACTCGTAAAAGTTAGTCTTTTGAATATTGTTTTGTTTCTGCCTTAATCTCTTCTCTTCTTTTGAAATTTATTAGATGTGTTGTTATTGTGGTTGTTGTCCACAGAAATTAGATAAATATTTTTGCATTGATTTTGAACTTAATATTTTCAAATTTGTTTGTTTATTCTACAAATGTTATGTATAATTTCTTTGGTTGTTTGCTCTTGGTAGTGAAGCTTATGTTTTGGTGTGTTTTTAATATTTCTAAATTTAGAATTATGTTCGAATATTGAAAACTATTTTTAAACATTCGGTCAATGGTAATAATGTTGTAGCAGGTAAAAATTTCACACAGAAAAATTAATAGTCAATAAATTCATAGTGTTAAAATTGTATGAAAATTTAGAAAAATTTGCTATTATTTTGCATTATAATTTATTAAGTAGTTTTTTAAGGGCCAACATTATCCACGTAAAACTTGCTGCTAAATGACATCAATTTCATTGCTGTCGTTTGTAGACATTTTATTTTATTTTATTTGGTTGCTCCCAATGCCCTCTTTGTGATTTTATGTATTTTAGTTTCATTATTATTATAATTTTTTCTTAATTTTATAATTTTCAATGTTTATTAAGTATTTTACAGTTTGTTGCTACAATATATATTATCACAGGCCAACAACAAAACCTACAAACTAAATAAAAGAAACAAAAAAAAAGAATGTTGTTTGGAAATACTTTCGTCTCGTAAGTTGTGGGCGTATTTTGATTATGATATACTGGCGAATTATGTTGTCATTTTAATTTTGTATTTTTTGTTTTCCATTTTCTTCTCTTCTTATATTATAGTATTTTATTTGCTGTTGTAGAAAACATAAAGCAAACTCTTGTATTAAAAATGAAATGCAGCCAAAAAAAAAAAAAAAAAAAGACAAATAAAAATGAAATATTTGCAAATATTTAATATACGAGTGCTGTTATTACAGACATCTAAACATACGCACACACTATTTATCTTAAATACATATCACCACTCACAAAAAAATTTTGGTTAAAGAGGCTGAAATTCAAAACTGATTATCGAGCTCTAATCGAATTCATTATTATTACTACTATGTATAGCTACACGGTACTTTCGGGCCATGTAACAGTGCTTCGAAGAATAAAAATGTAAATTAAAAATAAAGTATAGAAATCAGGTTAAATTTGATTTTTTAAAATTCATTCATGCATTTATTAATTATTGAATCAAATTCTTATTTTTTTTTAAATTTTTTCTTTAAATTAGATTATTACTGCCGTATTCATAAAAAATTAAAGTAGACTTCAAATGTACTTTAAGAAAATTTTGTATGAAAATTTTGTCTAAAAGCACACTTCAAGCCTAATTTATTTTTTTAAATACGGCAGTTAATATTTAAATACATTATTGGTGAACTAAGCACATTTTCAAATAAATTTAACACTTTTCAATACCACAGTGTAACAAGAAAAAACGAAATATTTGTAAACGATTTTTGAGCCAACAATGTTTTTACTTCTAGCTCTTTATGTATTATTTATGCATATATTAAAAAAAGCTCAACACTTTTCCTTATTAAGCTAATGATTTCATTTCTAATCGGCCATTAGCAATAAATACGTCATAACATTTTATAATCCCTTTCATCTCAGAATCATTCTATAGTGCAATGTCCGTTAATGTGATGTAAATTTGTAATGAGATTACAGCTTGTAATTATGTATTTAATTTGATAAAACTAAATAAAAATAATCTAATTGTATGCTTCGTCTCCATTATATTTTATTGAAATCTGGTTTCTAGTTTGACTAAAGTTAATAGAATAATGAATTTTAAAGTGGCACTCGCATTGTAGTGTCCCTTAACCCAAATTATTTATTCTCATTTAAAACTGCTCATCTATCTCGATATGAGAGATGAGAGTGGAAATCAAGCTAGTTTTTTGTACTCAAGAATATGTAAATAAAACTCACAAAATATACTCAAGACGATAGCTGTTGCATACATATAATAACCATACAGAAACCTCTTCAAAGATATCGTTCTGTCTAATGTGAAAATTGCGAAGAGTTTGTACATACTAAAAATTATTGTACCTTGCGTACAGTGTGTGTGTCATACGGAGATCTTCATTCTTCATCACAATAAGAATGGCTTCAGAAGGAAACTGTGGTGGCAATCATTCAGAGAATTATCGCGGGTACCCGGTTTACTAAAGATATTAAAGGTGTTTCCCAAGGTGAGGGTGCGGTAGCTTAATTGGTTAGCGCATTTGATCATTAAGCATGTGTTGGTATTTCTAGCCCGGATTCGATTCCCAGCCGCTGCCACTCAAACAACATCAGTTTCTGATAATTATTAGTTTTCTTTCTATCCATCATAACTAATATTTATCACAGCACCCTTCTTCGGTGGTATAGCATTCAAACGCCACCGAATTAAGTAAAGGCTATAAAACATTAATGCGCCCACTCCCCACCAGAGACGCTGCAATGCTGCACTAAAACAAACATAATGCGCAATTGCAGAGTTGTGATATAAAAGCTTGATTTGACTTTCACCACCTTACTTCTTCAATCTATCCCCTTTCCAAAGAAAGTAAAAAAAAAAATTAGGAGGGTTGGAGACTCTTTTTCAACAACTTACAATATTATCTGTCTTTATCTTTTCTTAAACCTTTTTTAATTACTTAGGCCTTGCAATAAGTCTTCAAATCTTCTACCTAAACCTGATAGTGTTGAAACTTTAAGATACACATCTCTTACGAATTTTTCTAAATTCATCTTTAACCAATGGTACCTCTAAGTCTCTATGGATGTATTCATTTCTTACATACTATGGTGCTCCCGTCATGGTCCTAAGAATTTTTGTTTGGGCCCTGTGTATAAGATTAATACTGGTATTATTTGTAGTTGCCCATAATTGAATGTATTTTTAAATTGGTTTTAAAATGGTCTATACAGGATGATTTTACAATCGTCGTTTAATAGCCAGTGCATATTATATCTATATGTATGTATCCAAGGTAAGTGACATGATCAGACTGTGGGATATTGACATTGTTTAGTGAAATATGTGGACAATTTCCTCTCCAAAGCGTAAACGTAACGTGTCTACTTTTAATTTCATTTACATGTATTCTCCAGTTTTCACCAACGTCTCCACATGTCTGAGATAATTACCCAGTTTTTTAGATGCCACACTTGAATCCACATGTGAATTAAAAACGGCAGTGTCATCTGCAAATGCAGAAATGGTTACATTTTCGCTCGTTGGCAAATTAGAGATGTATATCAAGTGAAGTTTTGGTCCGAGAACACTCGCCTGTGGAACTCTATCTCTGATTTTGTAGTCGCTTGTCACATTATCATTGTATTTAACCCTAAATAGACGAAACGATAGGTAATACATTACTTAAATGCTCTGCGTATACCAAGGATTTATCCTTTACACTTCGTGCCCTGGTGCCATCAGATTTTCGTATTGGACTTTGGCTCTCTACCGGTGGTTAAATATTTGTTTAACTTTTAAGAAAATTTACATTTCTGTGATTCTTTTCTGAAAGAAGGGCCCTTCTTAATATTTTACTTGCAGCGGACAGCATCTGTTTTTCAGCAGGTGAAATGATGCAATGTCGACCGAACCCGCTTGCTAGTCTACTTGCGTAAAGCCATACGATGTACCACCCCGCTATTAGCTTTAATTTTTGTTATAAAATTTAAATAATTTTTATTAGGCTTAATAAATAAATAAATAAAACCTTAACAAATAGCAGTTAGGCAAGTAGAAAATACTCTTTGTATTTCGAGACCCCTTTTGATTTGTAGAGAGCCCATAATGTATTCTTCATGTCCAGAAGAACATGCTAACCCAAATCTAGGAATATTAGACGGATTGTATACGTTGTACCAACACCAAGATACGATATGACTGAGTTACCAGCGCTGCATTTGGTCTCCTGCTTTCACAAATTTATTTTAGATCTTATCTTCTTCCCTTCAGAATACTGATTTGTACTTTAAAGCAGGTTTCAATGTATTTGATTTAATTTCACTACTCATATAAGAAATGTATTTTACATGTAATTTTCTCTCATACATAGGTGTTTCCGGTTGACATTTGTTTTGGTGGGCATTAAATGATTGTTCATACATTATTCAAGAATACAGTCGTCTTAAGGTATAGTCACAATGGCAAATATTTACTCAAAAAAACGTAACCACTTGTTTTAGCACAATTTTTCGAATAATCAAGAATATTCATAATAATATTTTCTACCCGGCCAAGGGCGTCATCAGCATATTTTATTTAGTGGTTACGTCCTTTATAATTAGATAATAATAGTATTTAATATTTGCCAAGTGTGACCTTACCTTTCGACTTGAACTGTCTGAACAAATCTCTCAGAAATGCCAATTTGTCTCACGAGTATCTCTAGATTTACAAACTAGTCTGAATATTTAAGGATCTAATAATTAGTTCTTCCGATTGATGTATCCCGCTCTAATCTATCAATGAATTTCAAATAAATATCCTTAAAAATATAATCAATTAATTTTTAATCCAAATTTGTGAACAGTTCGTTTTGGATTTATTTCCTTTATTTCACATAATGTTTAATGTTTGTTTCAATTCTCCAATATATTTATTACGTACATTTTTGTACATTTTTTTGGGTGTTTAATTGTGTCGTAAGTACGTACTACTTACAACAATATTCTCGTACATTGATAATTTAGTGTGGCATAAAGTTTAACATAAATAATATTGTTGTATGCAGTTAAAGGGATTTATGTCATTTTTCGAAGAGACAAAAACAAAAAACGCCAAGAAATAAAGACTGAATGAACAACAACAGTGAAATTGAAAGAAAAGCGAGAAAAATATTTAGTATTATTTAAATTTATACAAAAAGAAAAAAACATACGTACACACTAACACAATATTATTTAATAAGTATAAACTCACTCGTATGTGTACGTACATATGTATGTGTTTGCAACAGAAGAACAAACAAAAAAAAGAAATAAACAAAGCGTTTTGAAAGAGGAGAAATGTCAACTTGTTAAAACTTTAAGAATTATTCATTTGGACATTGCAACATGCGTCACAATGTGGCATAATACATGCAAACAAAACAACAACAGCAACACAAACTGCAATAAAAAAAGAAACAAAATATTGTTGTTAACAACAAAGTACTCGTACATTCAAATAAAAATTCTTGGGTAAAATTTCAGGCCTTATGGTGAATTCTTATGTTGCAATTTTCTTTAATAACCTCACTTGAAATAGAACAAAATAAGCAGGCAAACGAGGTCTGACCAAAAAATAATCGTTATTTTAAAATTTCGTGAGTTACGTATGTTCGATTTTCGCATTTTTTTCTGTTATGTTGGTACACATGTCTGTTATATATGTTGGTAATATCAAAGAAACTGTATTAAAATTTGTGTAAAAAATTAAATTAAATCCGCAAGAACATTTAAAATGTGGACTGTGGCGTTTGGCGAGTCTACTATGAGCACAACACAAGTTCAATTGTGTTATCACCGGTTTAAGGAAGGCCGAGAAGATGTCAATGACGATGCTAGTCCTGGTCGCACGAGCACGTCAACAACCGATGAAAACATTGAAGCAGTGAAGAAAATGATTTTGGACAATCGTCGAATCACTATCAGAGAGGTTTCTGATGATTTTGGCATATCGTTCGGCTCAGATATCGTTCGGAGGAGATAAAAGAAAAATCGAAACAGGAGCTGTTGGCGATAGCAAAGAAGTGTTGGCGTTTCAGAAGTGTTTCGGGGATTGGAAAAAATGCTGGCATAAGTGTATTATATCTGAGGGGGATTACTTTGAAGGAGACAAGAAGTTATTGATGAATAAATAAATACTTTTTGAAAAAATTTAAAATAACGGTTATTTTTTGATCAGAACTCGTATGTGTCTTAAAATCACCAAGAACTCTGTAAAATGTTTCTTTTCTTGCAGGTCATGTCATTAATGCCACTTTGTGTAAGATATTTTCATGATATGTCAGCACTTTGTCGGCAATGTAAAAATGAATGCTGTCACAATTAATTATGAAATTGATAAGAAATTTGTTATTTGTTTTTTGTTTAATTGTTTAATTAAAGTAAAGTAAAATCTTTAGTTAATGTCTTAGTCACAATTACTTAAGAAATTTATTAAAACAATTTTACCTTGTAATCATTCCAAGGCGATTGTATCACTTTAACTACGAGTATTAAGATGAAATACAATAAATTTCTATTTATTAAATACAAATTGTGTTTGTTAACCTCTATTTGTGGATCTCTTGTTAACATAATTTTTATCTTAAATAGTTTTATTGTCTACATACATTGTTAACTTATTCAATTACAATTGAAATTTCTGCTGAAAAATTCCAAAACAATGTTGTAATTAAAAGTAAAAACACAGCATCTAAGAGAAAAAGCCAAACAATCAATTAAATACTTTTATATTGATTTTTTTGCTTCGCTTTAACAAGTAAAATTTCAATTGAGAGTTTCATGTAGTGTCATTGTCATTAATCTTAGATGTTATTCATTCGTAACCTCTGGGTAAAATAATCAAATATTTTGTAGTAATTGATGTTGATGTGATGCTAAATAAAAAATTGGTCAATTTAAGTGACTCATCTTTAATTTTTTCAAGTTTTTAAGAATTGATTAAAAGCACCTACAATAGATTGACTCATTAAATTTTATTGAATGTATTTAATCTGAAAAGATATTTAGTCCAAATTAAAGCTTCAGAGATAATTTCAACCAATATTGACTGCCATATTAAATGTATAATTTCCATTATATTAATTATAATTGAAAATATATTAATATTAATTTTGTCATTATGTCCCAAAAAAAGTTCGATTTTATGTTTTGATGAATCTTTCGCATATTTCGTTCTAGTTACGTAGCATACTTATTTCAAATCATTAACATTTGTCAATGTTAAGAACTACAGTACTTCTTCGCCTTAACTTTCTTATGACGATAGCCCAATATTGCTTAATTTCAGTAGGGGCGTACTAAAAAAAATTACGTCCATATAAATGACAGGGAGCTAAATAGGTACAACACTTTACTAATAAAGAGTGAAAACCACTCATGTGACATTTTTTGTGTTTTTTAATAAATATACAAATGAGTACATGTTTGTGCCTTGTAATTAAAAAAAGTTTTTTACATTTATTTAAAGTTTAATGCTAAACAAAATAATTTACAATACGAAATGGAAAACAATAATTTTTATTTAGTACAAAAGAAAAAAAAAACTGCAGTTACTCAATTTTGCACATGTGAGTCTTGAAATATTTGCACAAAAATATTAAAGTTCACCGTAATGTTTGTATGTGTTTACTTTGTTTATGACTTAAAATAATACTAATTTATTTAATTGCATCTGGTAAACACTTTTTGCAAATTATCCAACACATATAAAATTATAATACATATTAGAGTAAATAATGAAGAAACTGTCAAGAGTGATTGCAATATTCCTGCAATGGCAAAAAGTACCTATTCTATACGATTAAAAGCTAAACATCTTAAGTGGTCATAAGATTCCAAAACAAAAACCACAATTCAGAGGTCGCAAAAAAGCTATTAACGTAATCGGACGCACGTCTCATGATAACACAAATGAAAAGAGACAAGACAAACCTGTTGGGCGATGGACAGCAAGACGAGCTCTTCGAGATATTAAAAAAATAATAAAAATAGCATTTTTGATAAAAATATTATAAAACATGGTCAAAGTTTGTTAGAGAGCACAGAAGACTGGAAGCGTGTTATCTGGTCAGACGAATCCAGACGGCAGGCGCCGAACAGCCCAAAGAATTCGAACACGCCATGTAAAGGAAACAATAAAGAACGGTGGGATATAGTGGCACCTTGGACCACTAAATCGAAGGGATAATGAGGAAAGCAGACTATCTGCGTATTTTGCAAACTCATCTTCCCGATTTTTTAGATAAGAGCGTCCATCATGTGGATTAAAGAACTTTTCAATGGTGACCCACAACACTTGGCGAGCAGAATTTTCTTTTCATGTAGTGGCAAGCAAACAATCCCGACCTCAATCCGATTGAGAATTTCTGGTCAATCGTGAAGAGACAGTTGAGACAATACCGATCAACTATAACCCATTTGGACAGGCTTTGACAGCGGGTTTAGCGCGAATGAGAAATTGTTCCGAATAAATTAATTGAAAAATTGGCGAAGAGTATGCCAAAACGTTTAAAAAGTGTTTTACAAACTAACGGGCGTGGACTAAATTTGAACAAATAAGAGTCTTTATTCGGCTGTGTCCAATCTTATAAACCCACCACCACATCACCTATTATAGAGTGATTGCCATAAAATATTGTACTGCAATTTCTATTTATTTGAGTTTTTTTTTGATAAATTTAATCCAATGGAATAATGCATATTCCAGTTATAATGAAAACATTTTATTTTGCAGCGTTTAACACGGAGCGATTTACTTTAACACACTGTAAATTAAGTATATCTATATAATCTATGGTTATTCTCGGAAGAAATTATGGACCAACTATTACAACAGTCAATAGTATAATTTTTACATACTTATAACTGTATAACTGTCTGTGTAAAATTTCGCTTCTATATGGATGTTTATGTAGGTTAATAAGTTTTCGGAAGTTGTCGTTATAGGGAAACTATGACCTATTACGGGCCAATCATCATAGTATTCTGTACGACGATTTTAATATATATGTGAATTATTTGTATTGAGTTTCAACATGATAGTGATGTTTGTAAGAGATTTATGCGCATTTAAATGATTGTTTGAAGTGGAATTTACATGGGGCTACGGTGAAATATGGACCGATGGACATAAAATTGGTTATGGTTATTATATATTAGGTATGATATATATATTGCCTATGGAGAGTATGCGCCAAATTTATACTTGCTGCTAATGCTTATAAGAGATTTATACGCATTTAAGTGGTTTCTGGAAGTGGAATATGGGGGCTACGATCAAAGTAGCGATCGTCATAGAATTTAGTATAACGATTATTATACATGTATGGACGTTTAATTTCAACTTAATAGTTCTTTTTATTAGAGATTTATTCGCATTTAGGTGACTTTCTAAACTTTACATGGCGACTAAGGTCAAATATAGACCGATCATCATGAAAATTGGTACAACGATTTGTATGTACACATGTATATGTGGATTGTTTTCGTTGACAATTGATATTTTTTTTCTTGGACCAGCACTAAGGGGATGACCCCTACTTATGCAATGCATTGTGTTGGAACTAGGAAAATAGGTTATGGGAGGGAGGATAGAGGGAGTAGTGTTTGTGAACATTTAACTTGAATTTTCCTATATTGAAAGTGGCAGGGAATACTTCTGCTGGGACAATTGTTATTTTGACATTTTGTGGACAAAATATCGTTTTTAAATTTCACTTTGCATAAAACTTACTTTTATATGGAGTCATACTAAAGTCATATTCCGGAAAGATGAAGCTATGAGAATTAGGCAACCAATTCTTACAATTTTCAAAAGGACTTATCCTTATATAATAAAAAAGTATCCAAAATTTCATGATATTATGTGCATTATATGTATTTGAAGAAAATAGCAAAAAATATTTAAAAAATATCGAGTTAATCTGAAACTTTAATTTATAACTCGGATCCTACTGAACCGATTTTGTGCATTTTCAACACCAAAAGTTTCGGTGAAGCAAAGAATGTTTGGTAAAAATGTCATTCTTCTATATCTTTTTTTCGTAGCTCTATCGGACCTTTAACAGACAGACAGACAGACAGATATAGCTAGATCATTTTATAATTTTATTAGGACCCCGAATATATATATTTTTTGTTTCTACAACCAATTTTTCGATGTGTTACAAACGGAATGACAAACCATCTTTTTTGTGTTGGGTATAAAAATAAAATCCCTAAAGTTTTTGTATGGTTGGCTCGATTACATTTATTTGAGTTGGTTGAGTTTTGTTTGTTTACTTCTTTTATTAGAATAATAATTGACAAAATATATTTTCTAATTTTCTATATTAATTTTATTTTTACGCAAAAACAAGTGCGCTAAGTAGAAACATGTACTCATTTTTGCTCCATACTGTAGGTGAATTAATTGATAAATTTTGTCCTTTGGCCGAAAAAATCATATTTATCGACATTTCTTTCAACTTTTACAAGGACAGACTTATAAGGTGATTCTGGTGTTAAACTTTGTTTTATATAATTTATTAGTACTATATACATACAGTTTTATTTATTGTTTTAAATTTATTGATTTTACATGTGTAAATGCTCATAAATAACAAATATTTAATTATGTGCCCATTGTTATGACGTGACAATTAGAACTATTTATAGACTTAAATATCGAAAAAGAAGTTATTAATAATTATTATTAAAGTTAATTGAGTGACATAAAACAGATAAGCAATTCTCAACCACCCCAGTAGCCCAATTGTAATATCAAAAAAAATCCATAGATTTACTGATGTAATTATATGATAAAATATGTCACCGTTAGAAAAATTCATGACGTGTTATTTGCCTATCTAATAATTTACGTTATTTACGTACATATGAAACATGCAAAAAGCTATTGTCTTTAAAAGAATTGAATAATTACAGATATTCTATTAAATATGTGATTAAAGACCATTATTGAAGTTAAGCTATAGTTTCCAATCTACCTCTTCATTATATTGGAAATTATTTTAATATGTGCAAAAGCATTTATGGACCCAAATCTAAAAAAAAACATTCTTTCTCTTGTCATTTATTAAAGAAATGTCTATAATTTATAATTTACACACAAAAAGTATAGTCTGATATAGTATACCCTACACCCAGTATATGTGGAAAAACGGTTTTCCAGAAATGGGTGATATATGGGAACTATGACCTATTATGGGCCGACCATCCAAAAATTTAATGGCATGACTTCTGTGCATATACTACATACATATTTTTAGTGTTTAATTTTATCTCGATATAAACACTTTTAAAATATTTGTGTATGGAGCCTTAAGGTTCAATTAGTCGTGACTTAACCATAACCATAAAAAACAGCTGTTCAAACCAAACTTATGGGCAGCACTGTAAACGATTATTGCTGACTTAACATAATGCCATAGCTATAACCTTAACCATACATACCAATTGTATTTTGGTTTTCCGCCATAACCATAAACAGCTGATTGCAATATTTACGTACTTGTTGCTTCTTTTTGTTTTCACATTGGTATTGTTTGGTAAGTTGTTTTTAAGTTGTTTAATAACTTCTTTAATATAATTTAAAATTTTGTAATAAATAAAATGGATGACGGAAAACTTATTGAGTTGGTGCGGAACTGCCCCTATCTTTATGGCAAAACCCATGCAGACTTCCAAATAGCATCACATGTCTCCAACACAATGTTTCTTAAAATAGGTTTTTCAATTTTATAGCTCCAAGCGTGTGTTTTGAAAGGAGTTCCATATGCTAAATTCCTTAAATTAATTTTAGAAATTGTGTTTTTATTTCAAAACTTACAAAAATGTGAGTGATATGCTCATAGTTTTGCTTTTATTTAATTCTGCACTTTTGAGAAATTTAAATTTAAAAACATAAACAGCTGTTTACGGTTATGGCAGCACTAACTGTTGCCAGAAAAAACGTTACGGTTATGGCTAAGGTTATGGTATGGCAATATGGCAAATTCACGACTAATTGAACCTTTATATGAGCGCTATAGTCAATTATGGACCGATTTGTACAAAATTAGTAGATGTGATTGGGCTTCATTTACCACTCATTTGTGGAGAAATTTCTTTTCATACATTCATAAATCCAACATTAATGACCGCCAAACTCCTATTTTTTAATGGCATTTGTTTGGGGGCTAGGGGATATAATACAACCGTCAAAATATAATCAAAATATCTACAAAATTGCGACCTGTACTCTGCGCACAAGGTTTACATGGACATCCAGGCAGCCAGACGGACATCGTTTAATCTGAGTCGATCGGTTAAATTTAAGGTGTTTGTTAGGCTAAACAACTTTTAGAGTTACAAACATCAGCACAAATCCCCACTAAGGTAATGTAGGGTACAAAAAAAATAAAAAAGAAAACATAAATTTATTAACAATTTAATAAATTTTATCTTACATAATTCAAATTAAGAAAGAAAGAAAACATTTTGACCCAATTCTTTGTTTGTTTTTCAGGCAAATTAAATTTTACACGGCCAGAATAGAACATTTGAAAAACAAAGTAACTAAAAACAACCTTAGCATTTATTTGATTATTAAAATTAAATACCAAATGCCGTAGAGTAGCAACAGCAACAGCAGCATCATTTTCATCTGCAACATAAAAATGTTTTGTATTGTATTAGTTGAGATTCTGGGCCATAAAATCAAACACACTTTCATCCATAAAAAACACATTTTAATGATTGAAAATGAAAAAGACTTCCCTGACACACTTCCATTGTAATACTAGTGGCATACTGGAGAGACCCCGAAAAAAAACTATTGGCGACAACAGCAGTAAGTTGAGGCTATTCGAAGATTTTTTTTTTATTTAATGACAAATCGTATATATTGTGTCATTTTACAGTTGTTGAAACACAACATCACAACAACACACTTGGAACATTTTATAGATTTGTATATGATATATTTAAAATTGTTGTTTTTTTCTTGTTTGTCTCCTTACAATGCGTTTTGTTGCGTTTACGTTTTTTTTATTGTGTACGAAAGATGCCGCAGTATAAATATATATTTCCATTCGTGCAAAAGTTTACAGAGATGTACAAATTGTGAGCAGTTTTATTGATATTGTTTTAGGCCCTTGACATTTTATTAGAGAATATTTACGAAGTAGAGAATTTTAAACAAGGTGTCTCCAAACATTAATTTGAGGTTATTGGTTGGCACTCATAACCATTAGTTTATGTATTTGTAAACAACACGAATGTTCACGAAGTTCTTAAATATTATTTAGTAAGAAATAAAAATCACAATCATTAGCTGGTCCGATTACAACAGAGAGTAAAGGATATAACACGTTATTATAATCCTTATTCTATGGTCGCTTTATAACTAACACTGTTTCAAGTACTTAAACTGCCTCCTCATCAGGTGTCATGAAATATTGACCTCTTTGATCAACTACAAGTTCACTTAAACGAACGTAGACGTTTTCGTATTTTTAGAACTATAACGAATATCTTATAAAAAGGCTTGTCCTACATATATTTGTAGAATGAACCAAACATAATGTTACTGTAACCAGCCTTAACATTATTTTGATAATACCTTAAATTAATAAGAAATTAAAATTAAAATGAAAATCACACGCAAATTGTTTTAATCATTAATAGTGCGTTTACTTTATTCTGAAGTTCCATTCTTAAATTTTTATATTTATGAATCTAGAAATGTGTCAGTTACTTTGTTACTAGTATTATTTTTTTTATTGAATCTTCATATACATATATAACCGAGTCTATCACCTGGGTTCTACATTTGTAAAATAAAGTGAAATTCAAAATTTCAAACTTAATTTCATCTAATTTTAGTGTAAATGTATTAAAAAGTAAAATACAATTTCCAGTTTGGTTAATTTTAGAATAAAAGTTTCACTTGTTTTCTAGAACGCCGTGAAATCGTTTACGTTAAATTGAAAACGATTTCAGTTTCACTTTGTAGTTGAATATAGAATCTAGGCCTTTATGTTAAATAAAATCTACTACATATTTATTTAATAAAGTTTCAAGTATTCTTTATTGATATCATTAATATAACGATGCCATGGAATATCCTTCAAAACTACACTAAACTTCCGTTAATCACAATGTTAAAGTTCCATGCCTTCTTCATATAAAGTTTTAGAAATAAAACCGGTCGCCAAAATCCAGAGTTGTCTGAGCAAACCTGTAGCAGTTAAAAGTCTTGTAATGTAAAATAATTCGTGTTTGAAGGTTGCTTTTCTAACATTTTTTTGAACGATTATGAAAAATTGTGCTCCAATGAGAATAAATCAAATCTGAGATGATTTTTTTTAGTCTCTGTTATAAACGTGCTATACATAGTACACTTGTGAAATTTTACATAAAACCTCTCAAAATATAAGAAATGTTATTATGTAGTGCCATAATTTTGTTCAATGCTGTTCTGTTTCAATGATATTTAAGTATAAAATCACGATTAGTTTAGAAAATATAAAATAAAAGTCTAAATGTATAATATTGATTTGGCTACGCTAAACATACTATTAAAATTAAGTTGTCTCTACATCTATCCATCTGTCTGTCTGTCTGTCTGAATTTTCCGTCCGTCTGTCACACTGATCCATAACCATTTATATTGGCCATAGGCCTATGATATTTTCTATTCCTCTAGTATTTATTTCTCCTTTATGTTTTGTCGGCGTTTGTCATGGTTGTTAAGCACATCTAGATAGTTCTTTAAAAAAGTTTCTGTTATTATAAAGGGTGTTTTTTTTTAGATGTATAGAACTTTCAAATGGTATAAAACAAAGATGATTTTTTTTTTTTTAAATTGACAAGAAATTTACTTTACTCGAAAGATAATTATAATTTAAATATGACTTCTGGCATATCACTGCCACAGCTGGCTCGGACGTAGTCTAATCTGGAGGTATAATTTTTCAATTATTTTTCACACATTTGCAATAACGCGGTGAATTATTGTTCTCCAAGTGGTCAATCGTTTCGGGCTTATCGGCGTATACTAGCGACTTTACATATCCCCATAGAAAATAGACAAGTGGCGTGAAATCGCACGATTTTGGAGGCCAATTCACGGGTCCAAACGTTTACTTCAATAAATCAATTGTGGCACGAGCTGTGCGGCATGGCCGCTGTCTTGTTGAAACCACAACTCCTGCACATCATGATTGTTCAATTGATGAAGAAAAAAGTCAGTAATCATGGTTCTATAGCGGTACCATTGACTGTAACGTCCTAGCCTGCTTCGTTTTTAAAGAAGTACTGACCAATTATTCTGTACCGGTGTCTCAATATACACTTGAGAATTATCATCAATCCAAATACGGCAGATTTATTTATTGACATAGTCATTCAACCAAAAGTGAGCTTCAACGCTAAACAAAATTCACTTATGAAAATCGGGAGTTCGTATTTCGAACAGAACCATGATTTTCAAAATAAATTTGCTAAATTTGGAAGCGTTGTTCAGGCGTCAGTCTATTTATGTTGAAATGTTAAACCAGACTAAACATAAAACACTTGACAGCTGACAAAATGGCCGCCAGTTAAGAAAGTGTTACAAACTTAAAGTTCTATACATCTAAAAAAAACACCCTTTGTTTGTTTGAAAACTATTTTCTATGAGACATGGTGTGTAACAAATTATTTGTGATTTCTTAAAGTTGTATCATTAATTTTTGTCACATTTTATTTTATTTATCTTTGTATTTACATAGATATTTTCGGGATGCTATTGAAAATAGAAAAAAACAAAAGTTTAATATGTGCTTGTATGTTAATAATAATGTTGCAGGAAAGTGTCTGGTTTATGAGTTTGCCACAGATGCAAAAGTTTGAAAAAAATAAGAGTTTAAAGACGGTTTTTATTTATTTTATCGTTTGAAATACAATAATAAAATATAAAGGTTTTTAATTCAAACTTCAAATTGTTTGTCATTTCATCTTCATGCAGTAAATTTTTTCTGCAGTAAATAAGTTGGCAGCTTCAAGTTGAGCTTCCCGCATAATTTTGCCAATAACATCGCAGCAAAGAAGTAATAATGTAAGACACACTACTAAGCTTTCTAGAAGCCAGGTCTTTTTTAATTTATATTCTTAAGCTTGGAATTAATTCATAAAATTGATGTATGTCTCCTGTGAATTTTGTACCATGTTGCCTGTCATAAATATCGACTTGTTTTATCTGTAAATGGCGTTAATTTAAATTACCAAATCAACCTCATTCATTCTACAATTGTAATTTTAGACTTGTTTTATTACTATTCGCATAATATTTTCTATCAATTATATTTTTTTTTTGTTATTTGTTTCACCATTAATGGGTATTTTTACAGTTGGCGATAAAAATTTGTGAATATTGAAATTCTCAATTGTTTGGTTAAAGCTAAAGTTTGTAACATTAAAACAAGTAAGAGTGTTAAAGTACGGTAAATATATAAAATATATTTTAATGCGTTTATTTATTTAAAAAACTTTATTTCTTTAAGCCAAATCACAAAAAATATTTTGTTTTAATTTATTTGATGCTGTTTGATCTTGCAAAACTCTTGTAAGAGTAAACAACGTGAAACAAATTTGTGCTAAAACAGGTGGTTACGCTCTTTTGAGTAAATGTTCACCAAATGTGACCGTACCTTTACATTCGGCTGTGACTAAGGATGCCAATTCCGACAAATCCCGAAAATTAGTATTTGTTTATAAAGTCATCAACAGAAATTTACATTTTAAAACGTTTGTCGAAGAAATAAAACTGAAAGAATAAAAATTAATTTTGGATTGCCAAACTCGAACGCACTATTTGATATGTCTACAGTTTTTAGAATTTGGAAATTTCTATAAAGAAAACTTTAACCCTTCTTTGGATAAAGAAGGGTTTTGGATAAGGATAAAAATATTAAAATCTATATATATAAAATTCAATGTATGTATGTATGTATGTATGTATGTATGTATGTATGTATGTATGTATGTAACGTATAGACTCCAAAACGGCTGAGCCGATTTTGATGAAATTTTCACAGCATGTTACTGTGACTCTGGAAGGAATAATAGGGTACTTTTTTTTTACCACGCCCAATTTTACGCCCACTTTTTTAAAATATTGTAATTGGAGACCAAACCTCTGGACCGATATTTTTGAAATTTTCACAGCATTTGGTATGATTAATAGGGTACTTTTTTGACCACGCCCATTTTTACGCCCACTTTTTAAAAATTATGTAATTGCTCCCATATAGTTTTTAACAGATTTACTTCAAATTGTATACACATTATATACTCCAGGCGAGGTAAAAATAAAGATTTCTTAAGCCACGCCCCTTTCACGCCCCTTTTCACGCCAAATTTTTTAAAGTTTTATTCTCTATACAAATTTGTTCATTCCAACGTATTTTTTTTATTTGGTAGTATATTGCTCTTAATACTGTTAACGTCGCCATATAACTATGAACTACGCCTACTTCATAGCCCCCTTTTTTTAATTCAGATACTTACTTATACCACTAACAATGTTTGCTATACAAAATACTTTTTTTGTAATATGTATTTACCTAAAGTTTTATATACTTTTTAACTACATACATTTTTTTATTACCAAATCCCCATTTTTCGCCCCATTTCACCTTAAATTATATTGCTTTATTGCTTATGTTTGTGCTTAATAGGAGGCCAAACCCTTGGACCAATCTGCCTGAAATTTTTCAGCATGTTACTGTGACTCTGGAAGGAATAATAGGCTATATGAAGTTTTGATTGTACAAACGGGGGTGGCACCGCCCATATAACCCACAAATTTAACCCGCCATATTTTGGGCATTTTTTGACGTACGTCGGTGATATTTGGTACATATGGTATTGGCATAATTAGGAATACGTACCAGGAGAAAAGTGAGTGGCACCACGCCCCTTTTTAGGAAAATTAAACATCGTAATATAGTCTTAACTACTGGACCGATCGCCGTTAAATTTTCACAACAGGATATTCTTACGAAATAATAAATTCTTGACTATGTAAGTGGACAAAGGGGCATGGTCTCGCCTAAAGCATTGCAATAAATACATTAAAATTAAATAAATAAATGTTTGTAAATATATAAATACGTTTTATTTTATTTTAGGACGAGGGGGGGGGTAGCAAAGCACACCGGGTTTAGCTAGTTAAAGTATAAATTTAAAGTATAAATTTAGCAAAAAACAATATTATGGATATTTGCATTATCATGCACTGTTAGATCATTAGTTTAATACTAAATAGAAATTAAAGAATGCATTCAAGGTTATGATGGACATTTTCACCATTATACAAAGAAGGGTTAAAACCTCAAGAGATGAAGAATTTGTTTTACTTAAACAAATTGTTGCCGTTTGAAATCCGGTTAAAGTAACAGACAAAACTCTTTGTCGCAGTGTCATGCATCTCTGTAGATGTTGCCCTTTCATTTTTGCTCAAAAAAATATCAAAAAGAGATCTGGTGAAATCTCTCCTTAAATTAAAAAAAAAAACCCCAAAATTGAAGAATTAATTTGATAAAGTGATAGAAATGTTTATTAGAAATGAATTGATTGCGAAACGGGTGAAATAGTGAATGTAATTTATATATGTAAAATCCCCTCACAACACCTAATAATGTCTGCAATAAAATATTGAATAAGAATTAATTGTTTCGGAGGATGAGAAAGGATTGTTTAATCAGAATATAAGAAATTACTAACAATTTTGTCTATAAACGATGTAAACAATGTTTCATATATTAATATTAAAATTAAATCAAGATTCTCTTTACTATACATAGATGCTTTAATATTTTTAAGAAGCTTTATCGATCGATAATATTCTGTTGCTTTTAAATTAATATAGAAATTAAAGGCGAACTGACATATTATTTTTGTCAATCTAACATTTCAATATAATGTTATTATGTTTTATATTTATTAATGGTTTATAAACTTTTGTGAAGAAATTGAAACATCCACAGAGATCTAGAAGTACCATTGGTAAAGGTACAAAAAGCTACAAACCCACCCGAATCCGCTTGCTAGAATTCTAGCTCAGAGGCTTCGTAGAGCTTATCAGCCAATAACAAATTAATGCTCTGTTAGAGAGTAATTAGATTTAATTTTAGTTTTAAGATTTGAATACTTATTGTTAGGCCTAAGAAAATAAGGCAGATTCAATAATTAATAAAAAAAAGTAAAAAAATTAAGAAAAAAAACTTTTAATCAATTTATTTTTTTTCAAACATATTTATATTTAATATAAGTTTACTTTTTTTTAAATAAATTGTTCTTATTGTTTTTTATAAAACAATATATGTTTTAATATGAAACAAACATCCCGATCCCAGGGTTTTGAAAACCAGTCCCGGGATGTCATAGTTGTGACGTATCTTATAAATCCACCTTCAATATTTAGTGGAAATTTAATTTAAATGTCGATGCTCAGGATCATATTCAAAGTTTTCTTTGTTTTATATTTTTGCAAACAAATGTTCTGACAATGTTGTTTGACCAAGAACATACATAAGATCGACAAGAGTTGTCCACACGAAACAAATTCATGTTCGGACAATTGTTATGGCTTGGAAGTAGGTTTTTTATTTGTTTTGTTCTGTTTATCTCACTTGTAGGTGCTTTCAAAAATGTGTAAGTAAAACTCTGCCGTTTCAATTTTCATTTATTGTATTGTTATAATGTAAATGTTGTACAACTAGGACTAGTATTGGCTGGCATAATATTTAATTTTGATATTTAAAGTGTTTGCTGTATGAAAACTTTCATCCCCGACTGTGCAGACAATACTTTTGTATATATTTTTTGCAATATCATAAAATATGAATTAAATATTTTATTTAGTATTATTATTAGAGATTTAGTAGCATGTACATAGTAGTTGTAGTTGTATTTTTGCATAATACAACACAACAACATAATGCAGTAACATTAACAGCAAATCGAGTGTAGGCTGATTTTATGGGTTTCTGCTAAACTCTGGTAGCGTTTTTTTCGTTGGTCTCTGCTTAAATAAATAAGTTTAATTCAATGGAATGGTGGAATATATTAATAAACAACTAAATGAAAGAAATAAATAAATAAACGTAAAAAGTGAAACTATAAAATACATTTATAAACATAAGTGAGTGTACACGCAGAGAAAAAATATAGTTTTGTTTGTTTACCACAATTTGAAATAGTTTTAAATTTGTTTTATTAATTATGGTCACTGTAATTATTTATATTATTTCGGCAACCATAATATGGTTAGGTTACGATTCATATGACTATAGCAATCATATATATGATTACAGCAATTATGTAATGTTTATGGTAATCAGTTTTATGATAAAAGATCATGCCATATTATGTTGTTATATATCATAATAAAAGAGCAACATATTATGGTAAATAAACATGACTGCCACAAATATAAACATAGTTACTACAAGGTGGCGCAAAATCAGAAAATGCGAGGCCCCTAATGTCAGTTCTGTTTTGACATTTGTGTAGTAAACATATGCGAAATACACGTTAATAAGCAATGTTACGCTACACTGCTCCAGAACGCGGAATATTGCTGACTATTTATTTGACCAATAATCGGTCGGTGACAGCCAAAAAACATCGGAAGTTTACTTTTGCGCCACCTTGTACAATCATATTTATGATTGTAGTAATTCTCAGAATCGTAACTTAACCATATTATGGTTACCGCAATCATATAAATAATTACAGTGATCATAACATTGTTAAAAAAAATATGGTAAACATGTACAACTACATTTTTTCTCTGTGTGTATGTATAAACTCTGGGTATTAATTTGTATTATTTGTATATTTTTTAAATTACATAATTATAAATACTAACTGCCGTATTTATAAAAAATTAAAGTAGACTTCAAATGTACTTTAAGACAATTTTGTATGAAAATTTTCTATAAAAGCATACTTCAAGTCTACTTTACTTTTTATAAATACGGCAGTAAATATTTATATATGTACTACATACAAGTATATATACTCGTATACATACTATTCTTTTTTAATTTTTTTTTTTTTTAATTAATTAATATGTAAATATTTTTTATACATTTTCTATTATTTATTGCCATGATTATTTTTCTTTTCAAATGAAACAAGAAAAATAGAAAAAACACTCAAACCCCTGAAAGTCTTTGTTAGAGATACATACTGTGACTAGTTTTTAATTTGACACATTAAATAGAAAACTTTTATAAATTATTATCACTCTTTTTAATAATTATTTAATTAAAATAATTATTAATTTTTCTTTTTTTAGTCATCTAAATTATGTAATTTATTTTCAAAGAAAATGCCATAAATTCATTTCAGTTATTTTCAACTTTAAATCAAATGAGTTTAAGGAAAATTATTTTATTGTATTTTCGTATTTTATTTGAAAATATTTGTTTAGGAACGCGCGCAAAGACCCAAGAAAAAGTGAAATACAACAAAAAAGTCTGTTTTTAATAGTTTAATTTATGGGACAAAACACCCCTGTTGAGCAATTTATGACACCACACTACTGCTATACGGCCTAATCCAATAAAATCGGTCAACATTTTGTTTATTATTAGCGGAGACATATTTCTTTTTATTTTACACATTGTTTTCTTTTTCGACGAAAATTTTTATTTTTATTGAGGTTTGTTTAGAAATTTTTTAGAATACTTTTGTTTTTCATAGGAAAATTTTACAAAATATTTTCTAATGTATTTCCATCAATATGTGCTGTATACAGATATTTATTACTGATATTACTTAATATGCAGCGTAATTTTTTATTTATTTTGGATCCATAAATGGTTTGTTTGGTATGCATTTACATATGCTTAACTATCGTAACGTTTATATATTTCTGGATGCACAGTGGTTTAGTAGTCATACATATATATTGGTTTCGGAGACAATTTGCTTATTAATGGTTATTTGTAATAGTTTTGAATTCATTATTATATTATAATAATAATTATAATTATTATTAAGCTTTTTTGTAATGGATTTAAGTAAAAGAAAACTTCTCAAATAAATGATTTCAATATAGTTGAAGTACTAAGGAATTAAACCTATAAATTATTTATAAATTCTTGGATGAAAAGGTTATGAGATAAAATGTAATTTGATTGTGCAAATTAATTTAAGAGTTAACACTTTCGTACCTTTGCTTGGCACTCATTATGTAATGTAGGAATTTATCTAAAGTCAGAAGAATTTGGAGAATGTATAAAAACGTCTGTTGTTAAATATAAAAAAATGTTTTAATAAATAATATTTGGACTTCATATCATTTTGATACTAATTCCAGGGTTGGATTTTCTTAAATGGTATTTGTTAAAATATTTTACAGTAAAATTCTACACTACTGAATATTTGCAGTTCAATAATTAGGCTTCCGTGAAAATCACGGAACTTTTGTACAGAATGGAAATTGTACAAGAAAAAGTCATGCATGATGTACTTGTACAATTAACCGATTTATTAAAATTATTATTTAATTAATGAGAATTTTTCCTCTTGCGAGTATTGAAGTAAAAACTTCGAATTAAAATTTTTTTTAAATTTATTATTTATTTAAATTTTAATTTATAAATTTTAATCGAAGTTCACTTCAAGTTAAATACACAATTTATTTGAAAATAAATTGTATACACTACATTGTTTCAATTCATATTCGCAAGAGGAATAATTCTCATTTAATTTTAATTTATGTTATAAACAATCCTGACAAGTTTTATATACCGTCATTATTGGCTTTATTTTTAATTGGCTGACAATTCGCGCTGTATAAAAAAATTTTAAAAGCAATGAGGAACAGCTAGTAAAGTACTCGTATGTTGGGCCATCTGCATCAGATCAATATTGCTAAAGCTATGTACTCAGTGGTTCGCAGATCTTACAAAATTTCTAACAACCGTGTGAACAATTTTTGTCTTCCAACATTGTCAGAACAAGCGTTTTCAGTACATTGTAAGACAAAAATATTGTCAGACTTCTAAAAATCATGTGAAATCATTTTTTGCCATTAAAAGATTGTTGTAAGATAATTATCAAATACTTTGTCAGAAATGCAGAAATTTTTTCTATTTGCAACTCTGTATATAATGTCTCAATATTATTTAAAAAAAAGTGAAAGAAAATTAAAGAAAATGATAAATGGATGGCGATTTTTCAATTATTTAATCCTGCGTCATAAAGTGCAGCTATGATCCAATTGAATTGAATTTGTCTATTCAGTCGCCAACGGGCTCTGAAGGCGACAAAATCAAGGCCGAAACAAAAATCCTTCTGAAAAAGGTAGAATACGTGTAGTCACATAAAAGTATTATCAAACTTATAAAGAAAGTTGAGGTACGGCAAAGTTAATGGGATGCTTGTTGCGTTGAGTAGAAACTTCCCAAAGATATTTTATGACAAGAGGTCACAGTTTGCATACAGTTTTATTGTTATATTGTTCTCATCCTCGCTACTTTCTACTACAGACATACATTTGCAGCTAAAATTGTTTCAATTGCTCTTATTTGTTCCGTGACAATATTTAGCATTTTTAACACACAAGCAGGTCTGGAAATGGCTGACAACGAAATTGACAATTTCTGACATACAACAATCTGACAACTGTGTGAACTGACAATTTCTGTTGACAGATAAATTTATTGTGTAACAATTGTGTGCCAATCAATTTATTAGGTGTTCTTACAGTTGTCCGAACTGACAATATACCTTTTTCTAACAATTGTTCAATGTTGTCAGATAAATACATTTCTGTATTTATGCATCCACCAATTGTGTGTCAAAACAACAACTTCCCAAAGAAAGTAAAACAAACATTTTTGTTTTGAATTTTTCTTCATATAATTTATGTGTAAAATAAATTTTACGAATAATTCTTTTAAATTCAATTCGCGATAGAAATAAATTTTGAATTCTTGTATTTCAAATCTTTCGCGAATCAAAAATTATAATTCGAATTAATTTTATTGGCGAAAAAAATAATTCAAGAATTTTCGGTACTTTGATAAAGACCCTCCCGTCAGCAATGTTCCCTGTCAAAGGACTCTATGTCCTTTCATATGGTGCATTATGCAATTAATATAATTGAGTATTTGAAATGAATCACCTAAAATTGAACTGGATGGACATTTTCTTTAAATAACGATCACTCTATTCAGCATTGCTACCATTACCTAACGAATTACGTCTCTTTCCATCATTGCAGAACTTCGTAATACAGCTGAATAATTCGGAGGTGTTGTTGCTGTGTGAAGCTTTTATTGTTGCCAGATTCGAATAGTCAACTGTCTTGACATTCGGTAACAAATGTTTATTTTACACTCGAATGAAAGTTTTCGATACCCATGAATTCCAATTGCAAAGGACTTCAAGTGACTAAATCGAGAAACAAGTAATTAAACATTATTTACTTCATAGCATAAATCATTAAATTTAATTTGTTTCTACTGAATATAATTTTGATAGTTAATACTCCTTACGAATCAATAATATTTGAGATCACTATAAAAGATCTAGTTATTTAATGGATCCTGAGCAGGAATTTTCGTTCTATAAAGCATCCGTAAAACTAAAGAATATAATAAGTTGTGCAACTAGTGCTTTTCAGGGTAATCAATTTATCGTGTGGGAATTCATTTTTGTTTTTAAAATTTAAAAATATTAATTTTTACTGACTATTGTTTTTCTTAATAAACTTTTTCTTGTTGACCTTTATATTTATTATTAGACAAAGTTTTTGTTTTTATTATTTCGGCTTGAGTTCATTTTAATTAATAATTCAAAGAATACCATTGTAAAGTAATATTTTTTTTAGACATTTGGCACATTGGAATTTAAACAAGTTAGAGTGCTATATTCGGCTGTGCCGAATCTTTAATACCCTCCACCTAAACGTAATAAGAAATACAGAAACTACACTGGTTATAGGACTAGTATATCCTAATTCTGTGTTTTCTATTCAGTTTTAGTGCAAATTTTATTATTGTTTTATATATTGTTTGAAAGACAATATTACCAGTTGGTCGTATGTAATTCACTAATGTGATTTTATTTCAAATGCTTTAAAATTTTATCTAAATTTGACCAATTATAATTAATATAATTACTGATTCTTTCTATAATTTACAGAGTTTGTCTGATATTCATAATAAGCTTGAGGGTAATTTAAGAATTTGTAAAATTAAAAGAAAATTTTTCCATATTCTCAACAACTTAAGAAACAGAGTATAAAAAAGAATAAGATATAAGATTTGGCTTTTTGGTTTGAATTTTATCTCTATTATATTATTTACAAAAGATTTATGGGTGGCATAGAAGAAATGGACCAATTATGGACCGATGGCTTCTAAATCCAGTACCTATCCACTTATGTGATTTCTATGTATTTTAGGATTATATTGGTTGAATTTCATCTCAATAGCGTTATTTACAAGAGTTGTATGGTTGGTTGTTATTCTTGGAAGTGGACTTAATTCAGGAGCTATTATTGACTGACAGCTACAAACTCTAGTAGATTAATTGCCGTATAACCGACACTAATATGATTTCTGTATTAAAATTACTGATCTATATAAAAGTTGGTTCGATATCAATATTTATTGGACATTTTTATGGGTTTATTTGTTTTTTGGAAATGGTTCTTATATGGCAGCTATAACAAATTATGGGCCGATCTTCTTAAATTAAGGAACAGTTATTTTCATGCATATGAGGATATTTCACGTCGAATTTCAACATAATAACGGTATATTGAAGATGCATATTAGTATTAACTTGGATTTCGATTGTGGACCTTATGTGGGGGATATTGTCAAATATGGACCGATATTCTCAAAATCCAGCAGTTTGATGTGGGCATATATGTAAATGATCCGTGTAAAATTTTGGATTGGTACCATAATTTATAAGAGATTTATGAGTATTAAAGTGATTTTCGGAAGAGGGCCTTATATGGGAGATACGGTCAAATATGGACCGAAATTCACAAAATTTTGTGGAATGATTTTTGTATATATGTAAATGATCTGTGCACAGTTTTGAGTCGGTACCGATATTTATACGATATACATAAAGATAAATAGCTTTTACGGATGTGGTCCTAATGACCAATTATGGGCCGACCACCATAAAATTCAGTACAACAATTTATTTACCTATTATTTAAGTGAATTTTGAAAGTGCACTTTATATGGGGTCTATGGTCAAACATGGACTGAACTATACAAAATTTCGTTTTGCGATTTCTTTTTGCTGAATTTTGTATTGATATTCCAATTTTACAGGCATTTATATATAATTGAGCAATATTTCGGAAAGATTTTTGTATGGGGGCTATGAAAAATCATGGACCGATTCTTACTAATTTCGTGACACTTTCTTCTTTTATTATACAAACAAAGTATACAAAAATTCATGATATTATCTGCAATATACGAGTATTTAAAAATATAGCAAAAACAATTTTTAAAAACATAAATTTTTTATGAAGGTTGTCTTACATTTTGATCCATAACTCTTGTTCTACCATACCGATTTTGCTGATTTTCAATACCAAACTGTTTAGGAGAACTATAAGTAATTTTTTGTAAACTTTGTTGATTTCGGTTGTGTCTATTGGACGTGAGAGTGTTTTACACAGCTACACAGACAGACGGACATGGCTCAATCGACTTAGAATTTCGTAAGGACCAAGAATATACTTTGTTTTGTCTCAGATGTATATTTCTCAGTGTTACACACGGAATGACAAACCTACAAGTATATATACAACTCATTCACCAGTTATTCATATATTATACTCAACATAGAAACTAGTAAAGTGCCTGAAGTTTCTCTTTAATATAAAGGGGGCTGAGCATTATCATAAATCAAAAACTGTTTCTACAGTTTATAAAACACCCTAAACCGTTAGATTGAAACATGTTTCTAGCAATCATGTTATTAATTTAATGCAAATTTCCTATTATTCATAATACTCAGTTTATTTCTTTATTTCTCTAATTGACTAATTTAGTTGAGGCTATTAAACGCGTTTTATTTAATAATTTGTTAGAATAAAAGACAAGACAGCCAAACCAAATAGCTACTCACTCCACATTATTCAACTCCATGTTTTTAAAGTTTGTTAGTCTATTTACAAATTAATTTATTGGTTTAGTCAGAAGAATATTTCGTAATTTTGCTTTAAACATTTTTATTAGAAAGTTTATTCATAAAAACTTCTAATCATCAGCAAGTTGTTGAGAGTCTTTTAGCTTTTAACCAAATTTGGGCATCTATCACAGACTCAAATTCAAAACAATTCTTATTTGCGAAAACTGTTTCAATATTATTAATAAAATTCACCAAGTTTGTTGCCCAAAAATGGTCATAGTTTTTTGTCGTTTGCTTCTCTTTAGTTTGATTTGAATCATCTTTTTGGTGATCGATAAATTGGTCTTAATTTTTTTTTCTTTCAAATCACCTGTGATGAATTTGACTATTTTTAACAAAATTTCTTCATTTTATTTGTTTATTACGATGAGTTTTTTCTTTCATTGTTTTCAATATTTTATTGTTGTTGTTCTTCTACGAGTAAAGTCTAATCATTAGACTCTAATGTTTTTTTTTTTTTTTTTTTGTTTGTGTCGTATTGTAGGCGCCATGTTTTGTGGTTTTTGCGGTTGAATTTAAATTTGGATGCGATGTATTTAAATTTATTTTGATTTCACTAAATTATTATTAAAATTGGAACGTGATGTTTATTTGACAAGTAAACAAGACCTCAAGCTGAGAGAGGAAGATTATATCTTCCATTTGCTGCTGCTGCAGCCGCTGTTTTTGTTTTATTGTTGTAAAATCAATAAATAGACTTTGTCAAAAAGGTTGGTTGCTATTTCCGGTCGAAAAGCTGATTTGATTTTAAAATTATATTTTTAAAGTGTGCAGCGCACACTTTGACATTGCGGTTTCCCTTAATAATAAAATTTAAATATTATTTTGATAGTAATTTCCTCTGCGATAATGTAAGACAGGTTGCGATATATAAAAGCGGTTTTAAATTGTTTTGTTGAATAATTTATGTGGAAATAAAAGTTTTATACAATCTATAAAGTTGCCTTCTTAATTGAAATACCATCCACTACAAAAAGTTGTGAATAACAGTAGATATATGCACTGTGTTGCATTACTATAATAACACTTGATGCTATTTGTTATAATAATACAAACAGCTTTTTAAAACGTGTAAAGTAGAGTATGGTTAATAATCTATTTTTATACAAAATTTGGGAGACCACTACAGTGAGTTTGAAAATTTAAGTTAAATTTTTGTTTGTATAAAAATTGGCTTCAGTTCTAGAGCAATTGCAAAAAAAAAAAAAATAAACCGGTTACATGTTGTAGTAACAAATTTTACAAATAATTCGGATTATTTTTGTAAAAATTATTGGTCAGATTATTAATCAATGTGAGGTGAATGAGTCCAATCAAAAGTTGACTGCTAAAAAATCCCAAACTGTTACTGGACACAAGCTATGCCAAGATAGTCCGGCACAAAACAGCTAAACTTGAATTCGCTTGATGGTCCAGTTGGTTACAACACAAAACACAATATTTAAAAAGATAAATATCGAAGACGGTTCTTTTGATTGTTTGGGAAGCATTTTGTAATATTGATTTACACAAAATTACTGGATAAGGAATTAGTGCCATTACGCACTAATACACGTAAATCGTCAAACAAAGGCTTGATTGTCTTCGAAAAATATTAAAGTACTTGCACGGCTCGCATATTTTTACATTTAGGGAATTTTAAACCTTTAAATTTTTGCTGAGCTTAAGAGCTTATTAAAAGAGTGCACAAAGAGGCTCAGAAATTTACTGCAGTCTCAGAAAACAGCATCATTGGAAAACTATCTTAAATAACTTGATGCAACCTCACAATCTGACTACTCATTATGGCGTGCAGCTAGAAATCCTAAAAGGCCAGTTATTTCTAAACCGCCTTTAAGAAACTTGAATGCAAGTTGGTCACGAAACGATAGCGCAAAAGGAAATCTGTTTGTTACTCATTTGAAAAACGTATTTTCCCCTCATACATCTCAAGATATAGCGATCGGTTTACCACCAGTTGATGTAAGAGCAGGGGCCAAATTACCGCATTCGTGATCGAATGAGCTATCGTATAGAAAAATTATTTCGATATCGAAATTATGATAAAATGTACTAAATTCCTTCCTCGATATCGTATAATCTCAAATAAGAAAATCACGATCAATTTTACTCGATATCGAATGCGGTAATTTGGCCCCAACTATTCCCCTAACATTTGAAATAAGAGAAATCGAAAAGGCTAAAAAAGCTCGTGGTATTGATAAGATCAGTAACAAAATGCTTTTAGAGCTACCTTGCATAGCAAAGAAGATTATTATTTTTATTTTTAATGCTATTTTACGCTTTGAATATTACCCTCAAGAATGGAAAGATAGCTTAGTTACCATGATTCCAAAACCAGGTAAATACCATACAAAAGTCGAGTCGTATAGACCTAGTAGCTTATTATCTAATATCTCAAAGCTATTTGAGAAACTGTTAGTGTCAAAACTAACTTAATTTTTAAATGAAAATAGATGTGTTCCAAATCATCAATTCGGTTTTAGAAGGAAACATATCACAATTGAACAAACGCACAGAATAGTAAACACCATAAGAAAAGACTTTAAAGAAAAAAAAAATATTGCTTCGCACTCTTCATCGATGTCTCGCAAGCCTTTGATAAAATTTGGCATGAAGGCTTATTGCATAAATTAAAGCAAAACTTACCAGTCACATTTAAAATATCTCGGTATTCATCTAGATAGGCGGTTAACTTGGAAATGCCACATAGAGACAAAATTAACTCAAATGAAGCTAAAAGAAATGCAAATTCACTGGCTTATTGGAAGAAATTCTGTTCTCAGTCTCGATTGTAAACTTCTACTTTACAAATCTATTTTGAAGCCTATCTGGTGCTACCGTAACCAGTTATGGGGCACTGCCTCGGCCTCTAACATTGAAAAAATTCAAAGGGGCCAAAATAAACTTCAGTACCCTGGTATGTAAAAAACGCAAATATTCAGAAAGATCTTGATGCACCATTAGTTAAAACTATGATTACGAAATATGCAGTAAAATACCTAAAAAGACTCGAATTGCACCCGAATCCACTAGCTCGGAACATTCTAAATGCTGGTGGCCACATCCGCCTAATTACAAGAGACACCTCAGCACCCATCCGACCAGAAGAGCGCTAAACACCTATAATGTGAACAGCAACTGTGAAGAACAAACATTTTCGTCCGGCATCGGTTAAGACATAAAATAATATATTTGTAAAAGATTTGATTAATTATTGTTAGTTTATTTTTAAATTATGAAGATTCAATAAATAAAAAATGAAGAAAAAAAATTTTTGTTTTTTGCTGAAAACCGACAATATGAAAGCATATATCACCTAGAAGAAGCTGTGAGATTAATATCCAAAGATATAAAAATAAATCTGGTTAATAATAGGCCTGATCGAATTTTTGTCTAAATTTTTTGTGAATATTGGTATTTTTTAAATTTCAGTGTATTTATAGTTAGGGGAGAGGGGGCACGTTTGAACACGGGGCACCTTTGAACAATGTTGATAAAATCTCAGTTTAACATTTTTGCCGATCCTTAACCGTGTTTTTCACAAAAAAGGATGCTATTTGATCCTACAATATCAAACAGCATCAACTAAAATAAAACTAAATTGGTTTGTGTGAATTGCCCTAAATAAAATATGTTTATGAAATCAATTAAAGTGTTTTAAATATATTTTATTTAATGGTTACGACTTTTTCGTCAACTATTTGTCTTGTAAACGATATACATACATACATATATTTGATAAAATAAAAATTTTTCAGTTTAATTTCCAGAAATAAACATTAACAATCGTGTCTGGCATAGACATAGCGTCTGCTGTTAAAAACTACACTGTTGCTAAAATTTATAAATTTTCAATATGAAAACAAAAACTCTACCAAAATTTTGCACAACAATTAAATTGTTTTAATGAATTCTAAAAATAATAAGCGTCAAGCCTGCTAAACGTCATCATCAAAGTTACAAAAAAAAAAGCTCTGGGAAATTTGCATGGTTGCAAAGTAAATTGGGAAAACGTATGAAATGAAATAATATAAGCCACCTGTTGCCATTTATGAGGGTTTTCTCTGCGTTTGCTTTAATGCCAACAAATTCCAAGGCCAAACAAGTAAAATTTCCTTTTCGCTTTCGTCACAACTTTGCTTTAAAAGCTGTAGGGCCAAAAAAAATACCACCACCAATTTGCCATGAACGCAATTTATAGATAAAAAAATACAAACAAAACGAGAAAGGAAATATTTATATACATACATACATACATATATGTATATATATACCTAATACCATAATAAATATTACGAGACTTGGATTTCATTCAATAACATCATAAATTTTATAAATGATAAAGAGTTTTTATGAATGAAAATTATTTTACGCAAACAGTTCCGCTTTTTTCCACCACATTTTGCGCATTTCAAATTGCAGGAGATTAAGGGAATTTCCCAATCGTCATATGCGAAAGAGGGCTAAACAGGCCGGCCGGTACTTTGACCGTGAAATGAGAAAACCAGAGACCGGCGCTTAACAGCTCAATCGATTTTTCGCGCAGTTTCGAAGAGGGGAAGTTGTAACAACTGAAAGCACAAAACGATTCTCGAATTGTAACAGGAGTAAAAAGCTTTTTTGCCTGATTTAGTCATCAGTGACAAGTTATGAGAGTGAAAGTTGTTTACGAAACTTGACATTGTGCCATAACTTTTAGTTATTGACTTTTTAAGTTCATGGTTGGCTATTGACGTTATTCTACATGTGTCAGCCAACATTTGTTTCTTCCCTCCGGTCTTTCCTATATTTTACATCACAACTAAAATAAATATTTGCCATATGTTCCTTATTTTCTTTTTGGCTTTCATTTGCACTTTTATTTTACCGGTTTTTAAATAGAATTTTTTATTTACCTGGTACTTTAAGAAGTAATAGAAGCAAAACGCGCACATACCTGTAATAAAAAAAAGAAAAAAATATTAATTACTAGTTTGTTTAAGACAAAATTTCTATTCGGGGTTATTGTGGAATCTGATGTTTATCAGACTCTGGTGTCATAATATCCAATGTTTTCGTTTTTTTTTTGTGTCAGAAACTATCCGATCAGCTGGTAGCTGGCATATTTGCATTGTTTATATTCAAAATTTTTTTAACACAAGCAGGCATAGAAATCATAGAAATCACACAAAAAATTAATTATTTTAAATTTATGAAGCGAAAAAGTACTGATTAAGTCCCTTTGGCAGAAATTGACTGAGTGTCTTAATAGTGCTGGTCCACCGGCAAAGGATGTGTTGGATGGTTGGAAATAGGTAAGTGTTTAATTCAAATTTCAAAAATTTGTGACACTCGTGCTTGTTTAAAGATATAGACAGAATGGAAAAGTGAAATTAAAAAAAATATCCCACAACAAAGTCGAAGCACGCGCAACTACTGGTGTCGGTCCTTTTTCGAAATGGCAATTAACATAAACCGAAAAAACAATTATAAGATGGTGCGGTATTGAAACGACTGTTAGCGGAGTTGCAGGAGTTGAATTAGGTACCATGGATAAATCGGTTTTAAACTTTGATGATCATATGCCTACAACATCAACTAAAAAAAACCCGAACCAAAAATGTGCAGTACACAAAAAATAATGCGTGCAGAGACTACAGCAGAGCATTTAAAAAATTATTGTAGGAATATGGTGGCAAAAAAGCTAAATTAAACATTCTCTTGGACACACATTAATATTGAGCAATATAAAAGAGTAACGAGTCCATAGCAGTAAAGATGCACTTGTGAGTGTCAGTTCTTGAATGTTGAATGCAATTCTTGAACTCGAACTGATGAAATTTAATACACTAGAGCCCCGATTTGCGTCTATCCTGTTTGCGTCGTTTCGATTCCGAGATGCGTTGGCTTTGAAATATTGTATCAATCTGCTTGGCGTCGTTTTGCCTCCGTTTTGCGTCGCTATATACCATAATTCCATAATTACATGTGAATATTTTGCCTATTTGCGTGTAAAAAGTGGACTTCCCATTTTATTAATATGTACTTACCATATGAAGTTATGTGCTATTATATTAATTTTGGTGATGCTTTTATGTATGTATGTACGAGTATGTTACTCGTATGTATATAAAGAGATTTTTTGCTCCCTTAATATATTTTATTCCTTGTTTAAAAATATATTTTCAATTATTTCTTTATAATAATGACAAAGACCTGCTGAAAAAAAATTTAACCAAACGTACCATAAGACGTTTTTTTTTAATAAAAATATGATTTTGTTAGCTAAATTTTTAATTGTGGACCCATTCGACCCATTTGAGTCAGTACATTTGTATAGCAAAAAGTGAATTGATATGCGTCGTTTCGGTTTGCGTCGCATTTACCCGGTCCCTATTAACGACGCAAAATGAATATTTAAATGTGGCAAGTGCATTTTAATAATGTCCAACAACATTTGAAAATACTGTTTATTTAGACGATACTGTTCAATAAATCTACGAACCATTAATGTACATTATATTACTAAACAAATTTTACGCCAAATCACAACAGCTACTTACACTGATTCTGGCAGTTCCCAATGGATTCACTACACTCTTCCTCCATCAATAAGAACGTTACTACAGCCTCAACCATTTTAAATTTATTTAAAAATTGTTTCCAGAAACATTTATAAACCACCAAATTGTTAAAAATTTACTATAAAATGTAAACAAATCAAATCAGCTGATTCGAATATGGGTTCTGCTTAAACTCGAAACAAGACAATATCAAGACAGACAGATCATGACACCAACTCCAATCAGAATCGATTTTCAATTCTGATAAATGACAATTCTGACTTGGATTCTATAACAATCGTGTTTATTTATTAATAACAAGTAAGTATAAGATTCGGCACAACAAATCGAGCCATAACCGCCGAAAAAATGTATCCCACAAACTCAAAATTTTACAGGGGAAGGTTTTTTTTAAATAAAATCAGTTTGAATAAAGCCATTATTTTAAAATTTATAATGTAAATATTGTTTTGTGTAATACATTTAATTTTAATAATTTTAAATGATGTTGGACTATCGATTTCGATAAAAAACAACAATCGATTATGGTGTGGGATACATTATTTTGGCGGTAATGGCTCGAAATCACCTATTATGGAGATTTATAAAAGATTTATGCGCATTTAAGTGATTTCTGGAATCAAATTTAATGCGACGATATGTATATTTTAATTATGCTTGTCGGACTTAAACTTGATAGTCATTTTTACAAAAGATTTATGCTCATTAAAGTGATTATGTCAAAATTATGGACCGATGCAAACAAAATATTGTTTTGAAACTTATTATTGCAGAATTTGATTGAGATACTTTTATATAGACATTTATCTACCGTAAGACATTTGTATTGGGGCTATAATAAATCGTGGACCGATTCTTGTCCTTCTATAATAAAAATAAAGTATGGACAATTTTATGATATAATCTGCATTATATTTCAAGAAAACAGCCAATATCTTAAAAATATCGAGGTGGTCTGAAATTTTTATCTATAACTCAGGTCCCACTGGACCGATTTTGCCCATTTGCAATATGAAACATTTAGGTGGATCAAAGAATGTTTGGTAAAAATTTAATTTTTTCGAAGCTCTATCGTGACTTCAACAGATCGTCTTAGAACCTTATAAGGACCCAGAATATATAGACCTTTTGGCTCTACGACTATTATTTCGATGTGTTACAAACGGAATTATAAACGTTATATACTTCCATCTTTTTGGTGGTGGGTGGGTGCAGGGAGTTTCATTCATAATTTTTCAGTGCAGCAATCATTATTTTGAATGTCATTTGACCCATTCAAGCAGAACAAAATGTTCTAAATTAATAATTATTTTTATAATTAATTTTATATTAAAAATACATTAAAGGCATCAACTGTTTTGAAATATCTGCACTGATATTTGAATCAAATAATGAAGCCAACATAGCCAAAGGTGGTGTAATGGAAATAAATCTTAATTTTAAACGGCTGGTCCGATTGCGATAAGATTTTTCATTGGCCAAAAACCTACATGAGCGAAGCTGTGGCGGCTCAAAATAGGGCGCTTTAACATGTAACGTGTATTTTTTGTGGCCCCGGAGGGTTTGTGGGTTTCATCTTGAAAACTTAAACTAAAGTACTCGTTGTATTATTTAAAAAGTTTGTTAATTTAATAATATTTTGTAAATAGTGAGTGATCTTACAAGTTTTTTTAGGAACAAATAACACACCATGTGATGTACTAAATAATTATTACTGTCTTTTACTTTTGTAACACATTTGCCTTTTTGCAAACATTTTTGCTATATTGCTGCTAGTTCTATAAACGCATCTGTATGCCTCGTAATTTTGGAATATAGATAAAATATTCACACACCCCCATACATGTGTGTGCACAATAAATGTTTGTTGTAGTTTTTGTTGTCATTTTTGTTGCTATTGTTGTTGTGATTGTTTTAAATTGCAAATTGTTACCAAATTGACGACCTCAAAGTAGTTTTTATAAATTCTCGTTAAGCCGCCCTGCCTCTCATATGCATTGTACGCATACTATCTACCATTCTGCCCCATACATACATGTACATTAGGGGTATTCTATTTTTTAACATATGTTTTACATGCCCATTCACGATGAGAAACATTAAAAAAATGTTAACTGCGTTTTTAGTTTTTTATTTCATTCAAAAAAGTTCACGCACCAAACGATTTTAAAATTTACATGCGTATATACACACAAACATGTACATTTGCATTGGCAATGTATAGCTGTTGACCGTTTTTGCTATTTGTTTTCGTTTGCTTTCTAGTTCTTATTCTTATTTTGTTTTGTTGTGTTATAATTTTGGTTTTTTTCAAAGTAGTGGTAAATATTTACCGCTATTTTGCAGTCACTAAGTACTCCTCTGCTTCCAATGGAGATGTTGGATACACCACTGAAAAGGAAACAAATATTCATCAATCAAAAATTGTTTTACTTAAACCAGTGACCGTACAAAACAAAAGTAATATAAATTCAAGTGTTTCTGAGATAGTGAATTGTATCACCCTGAACCACCTGCAAAAATACTTAGAAAAGTCAAGTGTCAAACAAGGGTCGCAGTAGACATGATAGACGAAACAAGTTTGAGTATCAGAAAAGCAACTAAAGTATGCGAAGCATTAGTGAAATCAGGCATTGCTATTCCAGCACCCACACAATCTGCCGTAGGTATATAAAGCCTCAATGAAATCAGCCGAGCGATTGGATGCAAAATATATGACAACGTTACAAAAAGAGAATTTGTGTCTTCAATTTGACTGGAGAAAGTTTGGAAAAAAGGAAGTGCAGGTAGTGGTATTGTCAAATGAAACTAAAGAAGTGCGAGTAGCGGTAATGGTGCTTGAGAATGGAAAAAGTGTCACAATATTTGAAGCTAAGAAATAAAAATTAAGATTTTATATACATTTCTAACTCTACTTCAATTTACAGGCATAAAGGAAATTCTTGACCGATTTTCTTTGTGGAACTCGATTAAAATGATTGTATGTGATACAACAAATGTCAATACAGGGGGAAAAATGGAATTGTTCATTATCTACAATCATGCTTTGAAGAAAAATCTTTGACACCGCCACAATATGTTGGTTGCCAACACCATGTTTTGGACTTAATTCTTAAGCATGTAATGAATGAATTACTTGGCGCGAAAGCAGTATCACCAAATATTTCCTACGAAATATTTTCAGGTATAATACCTGATTTTCAAAATCTGAAACAAAGCGACAAAAAACTGAAAATTCCTAATATCAAATGGCACGATGACATGCAGTATTTGTATGACCTTGGACAATACTTTAAGTATTATCAAAAACATAACGTTTTTCCGTTCATTAACTTTCGAGTTTGACCATCGCTCAGTAACGCCCGTTGGAACTCCAGAGCTATTCTTGCATTGCTCACATTTATACTCCTTCCCAATCACAGAGAAAAACTTTTACCACTTTGTCAATTTACATATATGCAGTGCATGGTACGAAGTATGGTTTTCCGACCAACGTTTTCGCAACAATAATTTTGAATGCTTGGAAGAATCTGTGAAGCCGTTCAAAACTGCACATCAATGTTTAAATAGACACTGGGTGAAGGAAGATTCAGCCATTCCAAATTTAAAACGGACTAATATATGTATGTGCCGAACGAGCCATTAAAGAAGTGAAAGATTTATATTCGTTTTGTAAAAATGGACGAACCTTGAATTTGAAATTTATTTCTTCTAATGTCAAATTAAAAAATTAAAAATATTTCCAATGTAAGAATTTTTTAATTTTCGTTTTCAAGTATAACAAAACAAAACAAAAGCAAACGAAAACAAATAGCAAAAGCGGTTAACAGCTATACATTGCCAATGCAAATGTACATGTTTGTGTGTATATGCGCATGTAAATTTTAAAATCGTTTGGTGCGTGAACTTTTTTGAATGAAATAAAAAACTAAAAACGCACTTATGATTTTTTTAATGTTTCTCATCGTGTACAGCCATGTAAATTTAAAAAAACAAAAAAAAGTCATAATAGAATACCCCTAATGTACATATGTATTTTACTCGTGCCACATGCACATGTAAAGGTTAAATTTATGAATGAATTTAATCTCCTACTAGTATTTAGGTGTATTTGTGGTTCCACATGTCGTTGTTCATATTCGCGTGTTCTTATGTGAAAATGTAAAATGTAGAGAGCAAGTATTCGTCTTATTTACTGCTGCTACATTCTATAAGTGCACCCACCATTTGCGTTTTTTTTTTGTTCGTTGCTGCTATTTTTTTCGTGCTACGTCATCGCCACGAGCCACTTACGCCCACTGTGCATTTTTACTCTACTTTAAATATTCTATGTTTTAAAACATGTTGAACTGAAATCAAGTGAACTAACTTATCTAGAAATAGTAGATCAATGACCGTTACTTTTTATATATTTTTATGAAAAGTACAAAAAATATAAAAATGATTTTTTTTTTATTTTAAGAGAGACAGAACAAATTTAATAATTGAAATATAAGGGTGGGTGTGTATTAGTGTGCTAAAGCTTATTTATTTAGTTTATTATAAAAACATATTCTAATATTACCATGAACTTTTAGTGGAAAAGTAAACTTTTAATTTTGAATTCGTCATGTCTAGTTTAATTTAAATGTTGTTTGACAATATTCTTTCAGATTAAAACTTTGTGATCCTCTTGGTGTATTTAATTGTTGTATTATCAATATTTTTGTAAAAGTGTAAATTCAATAGATTTTCATAATTTTATTAATGATTAATTATGTTGGATAAGCAAATTTCCTTTATTTGTTTGCTAATATTTTATAATATTTGCGATTTCTTGTTATCATATTGTATTATCTTGTACATATATATGCTGAAGATTTTCTTGAAATCGAAGAAGATTTCAGAAAACTTGTTCTTATCATAATTTTCAAAACCCAGCTTTTCACCAAGGTATAGGGTGATTTTATAAGAGATTTTGAATTTAATTTAAAAAAAAGCACATAAAATTTAAACAAACGTATTAAATCTGTCGATGGAACGATCTACGAGTATATTATTCAATGTTTAGAGATGACTTTATTTAAATATTAAGCGCGGCTGCGCCTCAAATGTTACATAAACCTGATCCAATTTTTGCAGACTCTCCCCAACATATCGGCCGGTATCTCACGAACAAATTCTTCAATATTAGTTTCCAGTGCATCTATCGTTGCGTTGGCCTTGTCCCTATAAAACGAGTCTTAACATAGTCCCATAAAAGTCAAATAAACTATTTACCGAACTCAACTCTCAATTGGGCAGCTGTTTCGCGTGCTGTGTGGCATGTGGTAGTGTCTTGTTGAAACCATTTTGGGCAAAACAAATTGTAATCATCTCACGGTAGCGCTCGCCATTCACAGTAACGTTTCTGCCTTTATTGTCTTTGAAAAAGTACAATCCAATGATGCCACCGGCCCATAAACTACAGCAAACAGTACATTTTGCGGGATGCATTGGCAGACTGCTCTTTACACCAATTTTGCTTATTTACGTATCCATTCAACCAAAAATGAGCTTTATCGCTGAACACAAGTTTCCAATAAAAAAAATAATACACGATTGCCTTTCTTAACCGATCATGGATTTTTTATAATAAACTTCAATAATCTGCAAACTTTGTTTGTTTGTAAGCCGATTCATGGTTAAATTATAGATCAAACTGAACAGCTGAGCTGCCAAAAAACAACAGTCTTGCCAAAAAATAATGTTGCTAAAAAAATCACCCTTTAAGTAATTGCGTCCAGCTTGAATTTGGAAAAAAAGGAAAATAAGTCTGTAAATTCTAAACGAATTTCTAAGTTCAATTGCAATAAAATTTCACATGCTCTAGGCAAGTGTTGATGAGTTTAAGTTTTGAATTTGGACAATATAAATCCAACAGAGGCGGTAACACAGGTACCCAAATTAGGGCACTTCGGGTATGTGGAAAATTTAAAACGATCCCAATTCTTCGTTTCTGATACGATTTCAAAAATCATACTATATATGAAATCTGCTATGTGTGAGGAAAATCAATTTTCGGAATTTAGCTAATATGGAAGATGTGGCTAACTATGGACCAATCATTATAAAATGTCAGACCGTTACTATTTGCATTCAATTTTATTTGAATACCAACATTTTTGAGGCATTTATGTTTGTTAAAATAATTTTCCGAAGTTGACTTCATATGAACGCTATGACTGAATATGGAACGATTATCACAAAAATTCTTGTATTTATGCTAAATTTTATTCGAATACCTTTACGTTGATGTGAGTTGTTCTTTTATATGGGAGCTATGGTCATTTATCGACCAATACGCACAAAATTGTACGTGTGATTTCTTTTTATTCGATTATATAACTAATTAATAATTTATTTATGACCAGTAAAGTCCAGTTGCAGGAGTACATTTTAATACTACTACATTTACATACTTAATTCTATTGAAATATCTTGAAAATTGTGACCTGTATTTTGACAAGATTAATCAAACATTTGTCTACGAGTGAAAGCTTTTCCGATTCGAAACAATTGTTTAAGATTAATATTTTATTTAGATGGGATTGATTTGATTTTATTAAAACGAGACAACAATATACAATATTGATCCATTGTAGTTATTTTTAATAAAATGGCGTTTTTACCAAAATACTTAAAGTTCAAATAGCAGTTTCGGGAAAATTGTGAAAAGTACAGCCTTAATATTTTTGGATTTTTTTTAATCTCATATATATTTTTAATAATATTATAAAGATAACTTCTTAAAACTTTATAAGTATGTTAATATCTATTATTATTATAAAAATGGACCTGTTTTCAAGAAAAAAAAAACAATTTGTTCCCTTGTAAACGCCTGAATTAACATTGTCTGATTTGACTAAAAATTGTCAAATTGTCTTTAAATTAGAATGCAAACTGCCACACTAAACTGAGCTGCATACCCAAAATTCATTACTAAAGATTACTTTCGAACACCTCTTGTTCAGTCCCAGCATACCATTCTAGGAGCGCTCCGAAAAAGGAGTTAGAAAAGAGTCCAACAAAAGAGCATTTACGGAGCGCTCCGAAAAAAGGAGTCAGAAAAGAGTCCAACCAAAGAGCATATTCGGAGCGAAAGAAAAATTTGCTTGTTACTGTGCTGAGTCGGTACGCAGTATGACTCAGAAATTCCACTTAATTATGTGTGTACCAAAGCGTTGTTGTCCTGTTATTTGTGCTATGAACAAAAAAAAAAAACATAGCTGTACCACACAAGAATGACAAAAACAAGAGTACACAGAGCCCAAAAAAATCCTCATAAAAGACTCTTTTCTGACATTATCTAAGAGCTCTTTCTGACGAACCATTTTCGAATGTAATGACCCTCTTTTCTGAAGGTTTTCGGAGCAATTATGATTGTTTTTAGGCTCATAAAAACGCTCCGAAAAAGGTGTCAGAAAATACTCTATTCGGACTCATGTGGCTTGCTGGAGTTGTGTTAACAACTGATTCGTATACCAAATTCTATGCCACACGACTGTATTTATAAATGTACATATGTATGTACAATGTACATGCATTCAGTCGATTTCCCTAAATTGTGAGATATCTATGTACATATATGTATACATATGTACGAGTATGTATGAATATTTTGAAACCTTTTTGAAGGCAATTCATTTTATTCAATGATTTATTGCAGTTTCATCTTGAAATAATAAACATTGTTTTATTTGTTGTAAGTCTTGTAAGCTTTGTTCGTTAATAAATCTGCACAATGTTGCAAAATATGCAGCAATATTTTTGAGTGTTTCGAAATCTTACGTCAAGTAATAAGATTTTTATTGTCCATACAAAAGAATTGGACGAAAGCAAAAAAAAAAATATTTTTTTAACACATAAAAAGCATAAAAATTTATTTAAAGAGGCGTTAAAAATTAAAAACAACTGCAACTAAAGAAAAAACAAAAAAAAAAACAAATATTTAAAACCAGTTGATAAATATTTATTTTATATTTATGTTGTTGTTGTTGTTGTTTTCTTCGACGTGTTGCATTCATATAAATACATTATGGTATGAGGTACAAACGATCAAAGTACCAACGAGTACATTACAAATGATTAAAAATTAAAAGTTGCCAACATAAAAACTGATAAAAACGAACATTTACACCAGATCAACAGCAACAACAACAACAACAAAACAAATACTATATGTATAAATAAATAATTTCTACAACAAACAGTAAAAGAAAAAAATAAATAAATAATAATTTTTTAAAATCATTTTCAGGTTGGCGACAAAAACCCAGCACGTCGCAGAAACAAATTAAAAATGAAAAAAAAAAAAATTAATGAAATGGAAACAACTTTTGAGATACACAAAGAACATTCAAACCAAGACAGAAAAATTGATGTGGACCAGAAAGCCGGAGGGCCACAGAGGATCTCTACCCGTACAAGAGCCAAAAATGAAGTTAAAAAAAAAACAAAAGTATTTTAGTTCGGACTTTAGCAACATGGCGCTGCTGAAGTTGCAGTAATTTCTGATGCTGCAATTCATTAATAAATTTAAGTATGAATTTATATCTCATCATTTGAAGATTGAGAGCAAGTTTCAGTTTTGTGGTTTTCCACCAAAGAAGGTTGTCAATATTATTTTTCCCTTTTTGTTTGTTTTTTGGTGTATTTTTTTTGTTGCATGAACTGAGTACTTGTGTACTTTAGCAGTTGTATGGTTGTTGGTTGGTTGGGGCTGTTGGCTATGGTTTGGATTGGCTGCATTTATTGGACAATAACAAGTTGACATTTCTTGGGCAGCAGTCAACGAAGATAAATGTAAATTATTATGTCGTAAATTTGTCGAGTGCCATGTTAAATTTTCTTATAATTGAAATATTTTTTTGTTTGCTGTTTTTGATTTTTTTTTTTTTTCTTACTTTTTGCAGGTTTTACTTTTTATGATTATGATATTGAAATTGTGCAACAACAAAAACAAAAAAAAAAAAAACAGAATATATTATCGTCTGATTATAATGATCATTATGGTAACATATGTGGAAAGTTGTACTGATCAGAGATTCCTTACACAGGCTCACATGCACACAACCAATTTATTTAATTTAAAATATTCGAATCACTAATTAATAGAACTATTTGATTAATAAATGTTTTTTTTTTCGTACACTAAAGGTATTTAAAAAAGAAAGGTATATGTAAAAAGTAAGGGGAAGCATTTAATATTTATTATTTTATTTTAATATCGAGAAATACTGGAGCACCCCTACAGCATGAAATCCGATGGCATAGTTGCGTTAATATTTCCTTATAAGGCAACTTGATACTCATTTACTTATATTTAAGTAAAGCTAAATAAAGAAACAGAAATCCATTTTCTCTAATAAAAATCGGTGCCTATTGGGGATGCCAAACAGGACTGGTTTTTCAAATCCCGGGATTCGAGATTTCATAAATGAATCCCGGGATCTCGAAATCCCGTTTTCATATTAAAAAAATTACAATATTATTGAAAAAACTATTTATTTAATTCATAAATTTAAATAAAAATATAATTGTATGCTGATTGCACAAACAGTTCTCTCTCACCCCCGGAAATAAATAATTAAATTTATTTTTCAATGTTTGATTCCATACCATTACGGACGTTATTAGGTGTTTTGTTTGGACTTCTGCACATTTCAATTGCATTATTTAATTTTTTATGATTGAAATATTAGAATCATCATTTGTTTCCTCATTGATAAATCCGAATCAGAATAATTTGAAGGTGAGCCACAGATCTCATTTCCTTTAATATGAGCAATAAACATTTTTAACTCATTTCTAATAACTAACATTTCTACGTTGTTATCAAATTCTGATTTAAATTTTGGGTTTTTCAAACAATTTAAGAGTGTTGAGTAAATCGTTCTTCTTTATTGGATTCTTTTAAGGAGAGCTTTCACCAGCTCATCACTTAATTTGCAATCACTTTTTGATACCTCTTTTAGCATAAATGAAACTACATGCTCGGCTTTACAGAGATTCATATCACTGCGACAAAGGGCTTCAACTGTTACTTTAATCGGATTTAAAATTACAACTATTTGTTTAAATAAAGCAAATTCATCATTTGTCATCTGTTGAGTTTTTAAATCAATTAAAGCGTTTTTTTTATTGGAATTTCCAGTTCCAAAAACCGTTGACAGATATGGAATAGTGTGTTCCAGCGGGTTTGGCAATCCAAAATTAATTTTAATCCCAAAAATATTTATTTATTGAATATCAACCATTCTGTTCACATTGAGTTATGTTAAGTGTAGATGTGTTGTATTTGTGTATGCCAAAAAAAAACAAGTAAAAACAATTGGCTGGATCTTTTACACAAATAAAAATTCCGGGACTTTCGGGATTTATTACAGATTTATTAAATGAAATGTTTGGTATGCAAACCCAGACTTATAGACCAGGGCCCATAATCATAGTCATAGAAAAAGCATACTTTAAGTAAAAGTAGACTTTTAAACAACAAAAACATATAAATTTTGTTCTGAATTTAAAACAAAAGCACGCTTTTGCTTAAAGTATGATTTTTCTATGACTATGATTATGGGCCCAGAATTTCAAACAACCTCGATATTATCCGGAAATGTTTTTAAATAGGGTGCAGATAATATGATGAAATTTTGTACACTTGAGTTTTATTGCAAATAATAATGATTTCTCCTAGGTAATGATTTCTCCTTTAAATCAATTCAGAATAAATTTTACACAGAGCAGTTACATATATGTATGTATGTACAAAATCATACTATTGGATTTTGTAAAGATCAGTCCATAATTGGCTATAGCATATACATATATATATATATCCATATAATATCCACTTCTGAGAATAACTAGAATGAAATCAACCAAAATAAGTCTCTAATACATACAAATCAGAGTATATTATAGTATTATGACGATTGTCCCATAATATGTGATAGCTCCCATATAAGGCATCTCAAAATAAAATAATACAAATTTATCGTAAAGCAACTACCCTTCGATTTGTATATTTAATTGCCCGGTAGGTTTAAAGACCAGCATCGTTACATATTCTTCATCCGGAACTTCCACTGATGTTGTACTTTTTACGTAGGGACTTTGATTTTGCTTTATTGAACGTAGTATTTATATGTGATTTTCCTTTTTCTTTCGGTTTATAATATCAAAAGTTTTAGCTTTTTTTTTAAATCATTGATCCCTACAATGTCCGATTAGCAATTTGTGCAAAATTATCTTTCTATTTATAGTACGCCTACTTAAATCGTTTGTCGAATAACGATAATTATTAGCATTGTTTAAAAAAACAAATCATTGAAGAAAAATTAAATTGTTTCCATCAGGTTTTTTAAGAAAGTTTCTGAGCAGTAGGCCGGATTTTATGCAAACAATGCATAAAAAGTTCAAAGTATATTTTTATTGCAACAAAGCATTAGTTGGAAAATTTATTGTTTGATTCAAAATGGATTTATTGTGAATAGATAGATATATTTTAACATCTGGAATAATCATATTAGTTAATGAAAATATACTACACATAGCATCAACGGCATTTCTAGTTAATCTAAATAAATAAATTGTGGTTATTTAGTTGACCATGTTGACCATGCTACAAAATCCCCCATTCATGTATCGAGTTTATATTTGCTAGAACTTTTTGAATATTTCTTTACTGGTTTCATACAATGTTTTTTATTCCTTTAAATTTTTCTGTTCAGTGCTAGCTTTATTTCCCCAGCTGATAAACTGTGACATGTCATAACGTCCAATTTTCATGAATGTCAAATTTGTGCCAAGGACTTTATGAAACGTTTTGTTGTGCCACAATGACCATTAATGTTGTAATGCTATGGCAGGGCATCTAGTAGTTCGTAGACTTAAAAAAATTGTAAATTGTGAGATAATCTACGTAAACGTACAAGTTCTTTTCAATTCAATTAACTGTCACTAAATTCTCGATCTTCAAGTTGTTTCTTGTTTTACTTGTTCTACAGTCGTCCGGAGTGCTTCATCTGCGATTTTTAACTCCAATACTACCTCTGTATCGATCCATGTGTGACGTGGATCACAATAACCATGAGCCCATGAATTCCATTCTACCCATCCAGAATTGTTTAGACCTAAGTGCTACCATACAATCCAATGGTAGAGGCTGAGTTCTTCCACTCACACTTTTAAAGATTGCTCTATTTAGTATTTATTGAGGTACCTTTTCATAAAATTCATGCATAAAATTCATAAAATCAATCGGAATTCCTTAACCGAGATCCCAATAGAGATAAAGGAAATTCCGAAATTCTTCCAATGGCCCGTTTTGTGTCTTATATGACGATGATGATTTTGATGATGAAACAATGAAGTAATTCATTGTCAATTTTGAATTATTCAGTGAATTATTCGTTCGCTTATTTCTGGGAACATTCGCATGCACAGACTTCACTGGCTTTGACATATTTTCATGTAGTAACTAACTATTTTGTTAATTATTCACAGCGTTAGAAATTATTTTAAAATTTACATTTAATTAAATGCTTAAAATGAAATCAAATAGAATTTGTTCGCAAACAAAAAAAAAAAAAAAAAATCCAAAATTAACAACCTCGACATCATTCAATGATATCTTAACAAATTGGCTACATTTTAATTAAACTATTTTCCATTAAACAAACAACAAATTCAAATAAAATAAATAAAAACAAAGTGAATTCGATACTCGACAATATTGGGCGTACAGGTTGCCAGAAACGAAACAATTTATTTCTAAATACAGAAAGCAAAATGTAAAATCTGGCAAAAAAAAGTGCCCAACAACAAAACAGGCAGGCAGGCACACGACCGACAATATCAAAAGTCAGTAGAAACGCCACGCGGTTAAAATCTTTTAGAATAATTTTCATATCAAACATTGTACAAACGAACGAGAATATAAAATGACACACGCGAATTTGCGGCATGTCATTGAACACAGACACAACAAACCACCTCGGAAAAAAAAACGTTCAATTGGCCACCAATACACCACTGCAACACATTCTTATACAAACGGGTAGTAGTTACGACTAAATTGTACATTTGTATGTATGTGTGTGTGTCTATATAGAGGCGCCTCAGACGCTGATATCTACCATTTTTTAGACGATTTTCTATACAGACAAGGAAAAAAGGCAAACAAAAAAAAAACAATATCACACAATATCGCCTAAAAAAACGCCAACGTTAATTCGGCGAAAATAAGTTTAAAAAAAAGCTAAATTATAAAAAACATATGTATGTATGTATCTATGTCTGTATGTGACAGAATATTTTATACCTATGTACGAGTATATATATGTATGTATAATAATGTGCTTTTAATTTAAATTTATAATTTTTTTTTTTTTTTAATTTTTGTTAGTTGTTGTTTGTTGTTCAACTTACTAGTTCCATTCATACCAGTATGAAATTTCAATAAATTTAAATTTTTGTAAACACAAAAACAACACTTTTAGTTTGGTCCAGTAATGACAACATTCTCTGCATACGAATAAAATAAACACTTGTGTTTAAGCTGAATAAAATCGCAAAATAAAAAAAAAGTAATACTACCACGCAAAATGTTGTGTACATTTTATAAACGAGGGTTGTACCGTAATGTTCCAGTAAAAACTAGGCATTGGTTTGAAATGAATTAATAACAAACTTTTCAATGATTGGCATTTAGTAGTAATTGCATTACATATAATGTCTTAATTATTAAAAGTGCTTATACAAGGTGGCGCAAAAGTAAACTTCCGATGTTTTTGGCTGTCACCGACCGATTATTGGTCAAATAAATAGTCAGCAATATTCCGAGTTCTGGAGCAGTGTAGCGTAACATTGTTTATTAACGTGTATTTCGCATGTGTTTACTACACAAATGTCAAAACGATACTGACATTAGGGGCCTCGCAAAATTTATAGCATTTTCTGATAGGAGGATTACTTTTGCCCCACCTTGTATAAGAACAAAAGATTATTAGAACATAATAATTTGAAAGTTGACAACTCCGAATCCAACATTGATATATTGAATTCTATTGCATGTTTTACATAATGCTTAATGAAAATTGCTTGATTTAGTGATTTTTGATCAACGTATTCGACTTAAAAATTCTACGTTTGCAGTTTGCAAGTCATGTAGCATACAGCTCCAATGGTATTATACAATATCAGGTGATATTTACTTATAACCTGTTATCCTACCAACATCCTTGTGAACCTATGTAAAATGTCTATGAAAAAGATTGCGAGACATTTTAGGACGGTAGCTGCCTGTGAGTTTTAAACTCGAAGCTTACCAGAAACTTATCTGTAACTATGAGTACTAGTGGCCCAGGCATCGTTACCGTTCTGAACCAAAAGTGACAATTTGACCCTTTGCCACTTTTTATGCCCCTTTTTTTAGTACCCTTTTGTATCATTTTAAATCTATTCATGCTACTCTTCGACCCTTTTTTTAAATTTTACTTACTATTCAAACAACACTGATATGAAACCGCTAAAACAATACCGTGATGCAATAATAAGCTGGAAGCGGTATAGCCTACCTGTTTTGGTAGGAACAAATGTCAAATTATTTACATTAATACATGAAAATTATCTTTGTACTCAACCATTTCTAGCAACAAAATACATGTTGTTTTTTTTTTATTGTTGTAAAACTGTGGCCTCAGTTTGGTTTGCAATTGGAAAATTAAAAAATAGCTAAATCTATTTTTTGTTGGAAATATTTATTCAAATTTATATAAATTCGTTGCACAATATTTACTTTGCCTCATAGTAGTGCTTCAGCTGAAAGAGTTTTTTTAAAGTTAACACTGCTAAAAAATAAACTTACAAACAGACTTAAGGTAAAAACTTGCGATTCCATGCTTTCGTCTCTTAATTTGTTTGAAAAAGAGCAAGAAGAATGGACTCCGAGTGAAGATTTAATCACCAAATATAGAATAAATCAGGCATGTGATGGAAATCGAAAACGAAAACGAATGAATTTTAGATATAACTTTGTTCGTAATATTTCTGTATTGAAAAAATTTTATCACATAAAATATAAATATATAAAAAGAATCTTAAAACAAAAATTTTAAAAACTAGATTATAAATGCATTAAAATGTATTTCCAAAACTGATTCGTTTTCGATTTCCATCACATGCATGATTATTTCAAAAAAGTAGTTTTTTTTCGAAATCCTAATTTATTTTATCATATGTAAAAAAATTATCAACTTAAATCCAAAGTACATACAATTTTTAAAATTTAATAACTTTACTTCGAAATTTGTTATTTTTGTATACATGTATTTTTAAGACATAGCGCACCCTAAACACAAAAGGGTAAAAACTCAAAATTGTAAAATTTTCAGGAGAGACACAAAACTGTTCATCGTTCACAAGCAACACACTTAATATAAAAATAGACATACATAACTGTTGATAATCTATGAACTCTCAGTTAGTTTTAATAGTTTCAGCCTGAAATATATTCATTCGTAAGACGGTGACAACACGACAACTGACTATAGGTGTCATAGTCAACATCCCTTAATATCATAATTATATCTCAAACTGCCTCAAGTCATCTTGAAACTACAATTTACACATTAATGTATCTAACTAAAACCGAAACAACCCTCGCACTACCTTAAAAATCAAAATCATATACAGTGGATTCCTTCTTACGTGAATATACAAAAATAGTCGTACACCGGACGCCCAAACAAAGTTACAACCAAGTTTTTACATCTTCAGTGAAGCATCTGTATGCGTATGCGAAGAGAATATTTTCGTTTGATGTGTTGACCACAGCAGATAAAATGGGATAAAAATCTTGTAAGAATTGGAAAAAATAAGAAAATGCAATTGAAAACTTCAGCGACAATATACAAAAAGCTGACTTGAGTAAGAAACAAATAAGGAAAGAGTTGGCAAACGAGCAAAGTGAATGAATGCAGTAGCCACGCGTCATAATAATGTTGATGATGATGTTGAACACGCGCCAGGACAATCCCACGGAAATGCCATATATGACAATAAATACATGGTTTATTAATTACACCAATGTCAATGGCAAATGAAATATTTTTCTACGTTTTTTTTTGTTGCAAAGGAATTTTGCTAGAATTTTAAAACAAGTGATTATAAAAATTTTCGTTGGATATTGATATGTGGAATAAAATACAAGTCAATGTTATGTGATGAAATTTATTGAACCCTTGTCGCAAAAATATATAATTTAGAGTGCAAAGGCATTAAGTACTTTAACATGCGACTTGTTGCATTGATATTGAAAACAAATGTTTATTACTATTCGAATTGATAAGGAGTTTTTAATTGAGATGATAATGTGAATTTTTATAATATACAAACTCTTTAACGGAAAATCCCAGCAAGCCATATGAGTCCGAAAATAATCTTTTCTGACACCTTTTTCGGAGCGTTAACGCTATTTATGAGTCCAAAAATCAATCATAATTGCTCCGAAAACCTTCAGAAAAGAGGGTCATTACATTCGAAAATGGTCCGTCATAAAGAGCTCTTAGATAATGTCAGAAAAGAGTCTTTTATGAGGATTTTTTTGGGGTCTGTGTAATCTTGTTTTTATCATTCTTGTGTGGTACAGCTATATTTTTTTTGTTCAAAGCACAAATAACAGAACAACAACGCTTTGGTACACACATAATTAAGTGGAATTTCTGAGTCATACTGCGTGCCGACTCAGGAGAGTAACAAGCAAATTTTTCTTTCGCGAGACCTTGTTTTAACTATTGTAAAAATTTCTCCATCTTTTGCTGTTGTTACTACATAATTGTTTTTCGGCAGCTTGACTTGTGGTATTAGCAAGTATTCGTAATGTTTGGGAAAGGTTTTCGATTTCAATAACCATTTTTCCATTATAAAATATCCCCGTTTTATTTGAAGAAGATAAGTTACAGGCAACACTTAATTACAAATCGAGCGAGGTTTCTTTGTCTTTCCAAGAAGAGTTTTAATGTTCTTTGTATAGATATGCATTATGTGCATTTCTTGGTATGAATGTTGCATTTGTGTTATAATGTACCCGGTGGGCCACTTAAGCAGAACTGGCGCTATGGGATGAACCAAACGTTAGGTGTAGAAACCAATATTTTTAAGGAATCTATGGTGGTGAAAGTAGTTTTCAGAAGTGTAAAATGTATGGGAGCTATGGCTAATTATTTAAAAACATTGGTCTTTTGAATACTCCCCTGCTATAGCAATGTGTGAAATTCGAAACGAAATGGAATTTGTTTTTTAATTGTAAAAATACGTTGACCTACCTACTACCCATTTTTATAAGTCTAAATAATGTGTGCAAAAGACAGGTGTGAGAACACTGAAATTTTTTCTTTCAAATTGTATGGTTTAAAAATCTTATTATGCACTGTGTTGCATTACTATAATTACACTTGATGTTTGCTATTTGTTGTAAAACGTGTAAAATTCTTTACGACTATGGTTAATGATCTCTTTTTATCGAAAACTTGGGACACCACTTTATTATTTTGAGAGAGAAATTGTGTGTTAGTGTTTCCCAACTATAATTACAATATATAATAAACCAAGAAAACTACTAGAAAAACAAAAGTATAACCGTTACTTATTCTTATTATGCAATTTTCAACAATTTGCAATAAAATGCCGTGTGGTTCGTACCTTAGAGATTTTGAAAAAGGTAAAATTTCAGTTTATATAAAAAGTGGCTTAAGTTTTCGAGCACATGTTTAATATTATTATTCTTATTTAGTATTATAAGTAATAAATAGAAAAAAAAAAGAAAATAGTGCACATGGAACAAATTGAAACACTTTCTTCTTTGAGTTGGAATTTTTTTTGATATATATTCCACTCGCATCCCATTAAGCGATTATAAGGGCTTAAAAGTAAATTGTATAAGCTTTCTTTAAAAAAAGGGCCCAAATTGAAAAAAAATTAAAAAAAAAAATAATTTTTAAAAATTAAAAAAAAAATAATTTTTAAAAATTAAAAAAAAAATATTTTTGAAATGATTGAGGAAATAGCTATCTAAAGTTCTTTGGGCAATTTTTGCTAGGACCAATAGGTGAAAAGTTACACTCATTTAAAAAAAATAATGTATGACCAAAATTGACCAAAATGTCCAACTTTGACCCCCTCTAACGCCGGCACTTCTGGACTGATAGAGCTGAAAATTTGTATCTGGCCGACTATCCAATAGTACTAACCTTGGTGCAAATTTCATCCAAATCGGAAGACATCGATTTTTAAAATTGTTTCACTTGACGTGAAATTCACCATATTTAAAACCTAAACATACCAACTTGATGTTTGATTATAGATTCTTAAATTTCATGTTAAACAAATTGTCACTCATAAAACTATCAACTAATAATAAATTGACATGTCTATCAATTTCATTCCAATACTCGTATTGTATATACATATAAAAAGATAAATATGTATGTACATATGTACATAAAATATAAGGCACAATAAAAAAAATTCTCAATATTTATGAATTGAAAGCGAGAAAATAAAAAATTTCATTCATAAAATCAAACCCCCAGAGATATAAAAAATCATTAATCTAATTTTAAGGAAATTTATACATCAATCTCCATAAAATTGAAACACCTGTGACTGCAATACAATGACACTGACTCTATGTAAATATGTATGTACATATTTATCTCTAAATGAATGCAATAATGAATGGACAAGACTAAAAACAGCGATAAAAAATGACAATATAATGAATCGTATTACAAGAGTTACAAACCAATAGATACATTGTTTAAAACTGTGTAAAACTTAAGCCGCCTACTATTTCCCATAAGAAGGAATCATCAGTCTCTATAAAGGGCAACTTACAAGTGAAACCATAATTTACACTTTGATAGAAACATCTTAGAAAATTTTCCAATCAGAAGAAATGTTCAACTTTCTTCTCAGGTTAGTTTAGACAACAAACAGTTGATATTAATAGTTGGTATCAGGTTTCTATCTGTAGAGATTTAGTTCCGTCGGAACGGATTTACTTTAATTTGTTTTGTTCTTTTCTTTGTAACCGGAAAATGTTTAAGCTTTTGTGTCCGTCCTGTCTTTCTTTTGAATTTGATTTGACTTTTCTTAGCTGGACCATTAAAAATACAAACAAATGTTCATTATTAACTGACAAAGCGACAGGCTTTAAAAATGTTAACAAATTAACTGTCAAAAATTTAACGTAAATGTTTAACAATCCACATAAATAAATAAGTAAATATGTAAATACTAGTAAATGTTCACATAAGAACAACACAAACAAAACAAATTTAAAGTTAAAGTCAATATCAGTGAGTGAATGACTGAGATGAATGAATGAATGAATGAATGAAGAAATGAGTATAATGTATGAGTAGATATACCATATTTAAATGAATAGCATTTATTTTAAGGTTTTAACAAAAACCCATTACCTTAATTCAGTCTTTCATTTATTAGTTACCACCAATCGTTAATATACAATTTTCTACAAATAAACCACACAGTTGTATATGAAGTTGTGATCGGCATGTAAGGTTAACCTACAATATAAAGTTGTAATATGTTTCTTAAAATAAAAATTCTTTGAGTCATTTCCGTATATACCTAGAATACACTTCAACAGCAGGCTAGTCTGTCCAGGTTTTTCAAATTGTGAACTGACAATTTCGGTTGACACATAAATTCATTGTGTGACAATTGTGTGCAAATGAAATTGTTAGTTTTCTTAAGCTATGTGTCCACGATGGTCAGATATTACAACGTTGTCATATCTACCAATGTGCTATCAATGTACTGACATTGAAAAATTTTTAGCAAAAGGTAAATTTTCAGTTTACACGACTGTAAGAAAACTAACAATTCCATTTGCTCACAATTGTCACACAATGAATTTATCTGTCAACCGACGTTTTGCAGCTCTGTGTGTGTTTAAAAATTTTATTAATGCACACTTTAATTTAATTCTTTAATTTTCTTACACTTTTTTCAAAAAATGTTATCAATGCACACTTGTTTGTTTATTATTTATGTATATACAGAGTTGCTTTAAGAAATAATATCTATGACAATGCTGCCATTGGCAGATGCATAAACTTTGCACATATGACAATGAAAAGTGTCAATTGTCTTAAAATAATGACAATGACAAAAGTGTGTGTTTACAGGATTGTTAGATGTCTGAAAATATTTTTGTCTTCCAATGTACTGAAAATGCTTTTTCTTACAACGTTGGAAGACAAATATTTTAAGTTTACACGGTTGTTAGACATTTTCTGCACATTTTTCGGACAACGTTGTAATATCTGACCATCGTGGACACATAGCTTAACGTATTCTCATTTAGAACCCTTCGGACTACCATCTGTATATAGTGTATTCCATATTTGTCCAATTTTTCCTAGAGAATTTCGTCTTAAAACATATTTTTTTAAATCGTTTACCTTTTCATATAGTATGTTATGTAAGTCCTAAAAGTGTCTTTTATCAAGAATTAATGTAATATGACTGTTAAGTGCTTAACAGTGCTTTGTTGACTGTAATTCCAACTAGAATTGGAATATATATTTAATTATTTTATAATTTCCAGTCCTAAGGCCTATGTGACGAAATTTATAAGAATATTTGAGTTCTTGTTATGTTAATTCATAAATAGACGTACTGAATTTAATTAATTCGTTTAAATTAATTAAAAGATAATGTACATGATAAATTCAAGTTAATCTGTAACAAACAAAATGACAATACTGCTTTTAGTGCAAACTAATTAGATACAATTCTGAACATATGTACATATATGTAACACACAAGCACTTAAACTTAAAAATAATGTAGGGTATCATATCATAAAGATTAATAAAATAACATTGCAATTGTAAAGAAAACATATTAAACTTCATCGAATGTTAAAGGGATTCAAACCGAAATTTGTGAATAAAGTTTATCAGCAACTTAGTACGAGCGAGCCATCGTCATCAATTGATCAACATTTGAACTAAATTGCTTTGTGAACAAGGTACTAACTAAATTGTAACAGCCAACAACTCAACGTATTATAAACTTGTACCGAAATCAAACACTTATCGACTTCATTGAGTACGAACAGTAACTCAGCAGGTACTTAACTCAGACACTTGTGAATGAATCTATGAATGTTTGTATGCATATCTGAATGATTAAGTTATTTGTTGTTTTTGTTACAATAAAAAAACTATCGCATTTCATTGATAACTCATTCATTTCTCATTCATGAAATTAAAAAACTACGTTACTCATCTGATTAAAATTGAACAACGAAAACCAAAAATTTCACCGGTTTCTATTTATTTCTATTATATTTATATGAAACTTATCAGCTTAAAGTCATAATAAAAATACAGATCACTTGTGGGGATTAGAAGAACGAGAAGAATCAGAATTAAAGAATCGAATCGTCTTTAGTAAGTTTGGGTTTATTTTATTATTTTAAGCGCCTTAACTAAATAAAATCAGAAACTTTATTACTTTTATTGGCTGAAATTTTGTAATTGCTTTTTGGAAGTCATTTTCTTTTTCTATAACAAATTTTATGAGAACATAAATTTGGTTGAGTTTATATGATTTTTTAATATCAAATTTCATATGGTATATTTGTAAATTGAACAAAATACGTTTGCCAGCTGCTTTAAAAGAACTTGTTCCATTAAAAAACGGACATTGTGCCCAATAGTTTAAAGTATGCGTAAATATTTGTTAAACTAAGTAAGCTTTAAAATGTAATTTATATTAGATCAAAACTAGATTTATGACTTCCCGGAAAGGTGTAACTAAATTGGCTAAATGTCATAACATTATATGACGGTTGATGCTGATTGAATTTACATTTATACTTCCAAATGCTAAATTTATTTAACAAATGCTTGGATTGTGACAAACAATAGTTTAACAGGAAGTAATAAACGTTATTTAGATAAACTTTTTCTATACGCAAAACCATTTGCTAACTAACAAATGTAAGCCTATATAGTGGTCCTTATCATCATACAATATAAAACAGTGTTTAACATAAGTATATGGAGATTAATTATTTAGAATTTGGAAGTGGACTATGATCAATTGGAGGTCATTGTCAAATATAAACCGATACAAACAATTTATCGTTTTGTAATTTCTCTTAGCATGAAAGTTATTTTGGCTGAATCCATAGAAATATGAATGCTGATTTTCGAAAGGCATTTTTGTACCCTAGAGTCATATTCCGAGAGGACATTTGTATGAAGGCTATGCGATATCAGGAACCTATTCTTATCATATTAAACAGCAATTATCTTTTTATAATAAAAATAAAATGTGCAAAATTTCATGATATTAAATATTTAAATAAAATAGCAAAACATTACCAGATAATATAGAGGTTGTCTTATTATTTAGTGTATAACTCTGGTTCCCGAACCGATTTTGCCCATTTTCAATGCCAAACATTTCGGTTAATCAAATAATAAAAAATGCATTCTTTTAAGTCCTTCCAGGACAACGCAAATAACTAGATCGTTTTAGAATTTTCCAAGGACCCAAAATACACGAGTATATAATTTTGTTTCTACGGCCAATATTCACTTAATATTTTGATGGTTGATATAAAAATTAGCTAATAATTGATATGTAAAATTGACCCATATTGTGCATACCGGATGTGGAGAGCTCCCTGTGACGAGGAAGATACCCTGAGGATCTTCTTACAGCTCTCGAATTAAACCACAGAATCTCAATAGTCTCGTCAAAACTTCTTTTTTTTAATAATTAACAAACACAAACTGCGAAGCTTTTGGCTTATCTGCAGAAAAACACCCAGAGTCTTTGGCAGGAATCGAACCTGCAACCCTTTGACTGATAGTCCGGCACTCTATCACCTAGTCCATCGGGGCCACAGTGTTTAGTAAGCACATATCTGAGATATTTCTCTTCAAAATGCTATGAACGTTGGCACTGGAGTTTGAGTTTGTCCACCAATGTGGTTCTTCTAGGAACCAAGATTTTCTTTGGTATACCCAGTGGAGATGCCAAAGAAAGATTCTGTTTCCACAAAAATACATCAAGCCTCTCCGGTTGGCCAAACAATCAATTTTGGGAACTAAATTTTATCACTAACTTCATGTTACTAAGATTGGTTACTAACTGGCTCTCTTCGGTAGAGGGATGCAGGGGACCAAAACCTGAAATTAGCAATCTCGTACCCCTAGTCCTAGTCAAGCAAATTAATACCGTCTATCACCGTATAGGTTAGGTTAGGTTAGCAGGCGGCCGTGTAGTACGGCCCACTTTGGTCCATATTGCTGGTCCCATTGTGTTACCTGATTGAATAGGAAGAAGAGGTTATATAGAGAAGAGATAGAGTAAAAGAATATGCAAGGTAGTAGGAGGACATGTAGAGTGTAAGTAGGGTGAAAAGTGTGGAAGATGTGAAAGAAAAAAGTGCAGACCAAAACCTAAAGAGCGCAGATACCCAGATTGATAGATTATGCTACTGCAGCCCATTACTGCTTCTGATAAAAGCATCAATATCCTCCAACTCCAAAGCTGAGAATTCAGATAAGTCGTCGAAGGATGGTTGCCGCAGAAGAATGGTACGAGATCCACTCATTGCTGGGCATTGACATAAAAGATGAGAGGCCGTTTCTTCCTGCTCTTCTTGCATGATTGCCAATTGCAGTGTCCTGTGATTACTGGCACCAAATTGCCAAGTTGTGGACGCTGTAATTTCAATAAATACAGCGTACGTTTCCTATTTAATGTAGGCCAAATCAGTCGTGTGACTGTGCAGGTTTGTTCATTTCCCCACCTGGTTCTAGCTAGCTCATAATGCAAGTTGCTGACTATTTGCTTACATTTCGATAGCGGAATGCCGCAAAGATGGTCAATGTTGTCGTCAGGTAACATGACATCGTGGTAAGTGAATTGCAGATTTTCAAACCCTGTTTTTTACCGAGTCGACCAAAGGTAGTCGTTTTATTTACAAGACTTCTGGTGAATAAATGGCGGTGGTCTTGGCTTTGTTCCTTTTATTATATGTATTTATTTTTATATTACCACCATGGACGTTTTCTTTGGCGATTTATTTATTCTGAAGTTAAATTATTTTTTTCATCAGTTCGGAATTGTCATAATAATATTTCATCAGGTACCAGGAATGTCAATATAACCTGTAAATCTAATTCAATTGTTTACAATAATTTCGGTATTTAAATTTACTATAGACATTTAGTAGAACACCTGCGATACTTCCCTTATTAATTCAAATTCGCTTAAAGATAATTTCAGATATTTGCTAGCAGCAAGAGTAATTGAACATGAGTCGTTTCTTCTGCTGTCTTTGGCTTTTGTTTTCATTTTTTGCGTGGTATTTGAAACAGAATGAGTGACGGTTTTGGTCGTTGTCGTCATCGAATGCTGCGCACGCGTAACAAAACAATAATATTTAGCGCTCCAAAATCATAAGATACAACAACGTAACAAGATGCGTAGGTTGGTAGGCAGGTACTTCTTTTGTCAGATACTGGCTGGTATTTAAATATTTTTACAAACAACAATATGCTCAAACATATTCATAAAATACATACTTACATACATAAATGAATACATTCATATGTACATACACATACATACGTCTTAACTTAACTAACCTCTTTGTCTTTTTGTGCATTTGATTGCATATTATTGTTGCAACCAACAACTGTCGCATGTACATACAATAATAAAATTAGAAAATTTATTGCTTTTTTAGTATTTTTAATTTGTTAAGACTTTTGTTTTATTACAATTTTCGTTTGTTTTTGTTTGTTAAATAACATTCAAATCAAATGTTGTCGCCTGTTCAGTTCAGTTCAGTTGACAATACTTGTGGTCTTTCATAAACATTTTTCATTCATAAAACAAAAACTCGATCAAAAACGTGATTTAAATGCAAATTATTTATTAGTTTTATTTAGATTAAATTTTCTTGATTATGATGATGAAACTGAAGGCCTAATGATGGTGACTAAACTCCGACTGTAAATTAGTGTTTTAAAGGTTTAAAAAGGGTGTATTAAAACAGCCACAAATGTTTAGTTGTTGGCAAAAGACACACTTTTGTTTCTGCTATATAGTTTATTATTTAGTGTGTGTTTCTTTTACAAGGTTGCCAAATGACATTAACTAAAAAAACATGTTAATGAAAGCGCAAAAGCTTTCCAAATATCCGCATACAAATATTTTTAAAATCCAAAATTTTTTTAAATTCGTGTATTCAAAACAAAAAATATGTTGGTCGTTTTATAATCAAATAACAACCCATCAAAAACTTTCATTGCCAGTAAATGTTTGTTCTTCAAAATTTTTAGTTTTTAAGTATATTTCTATTTACTTAGTATTTCTGTAGATCTAACCTAGGGAGAACTTGTGATGTGACAGGATCCAGGTTATTTTTCTAATACATAGTTTATATGAAGGCGACCTGCCATTTTAACATGATTATATCTTCGGAAAATGGTAAATGAACTTTTAGACACTCTGTGACTGGTAAAAGAATTAAACCAAAATAATCTGTCTTCTAAACAAATTCGATTAAACTCAATTGATCATATTTTTTACCACATTTGTTTAATATTCATTAATAAATTGTCAACTTTTTGTCGAAATTAGATGAACGGAACATTTCGTTAACAATAATTGAAAGAAAATTCTTGCAGTGTAGTTTCAAAATTTCCCTATCCCAAACTATATACAGGAAATATATATATTTAAAAGAATAAAAAGTCTACGGAGGCTCTTAGCTTATATTAAGCAGTGAATTTTTTTGTTTTCAAAGCTCCATAAACAGAAAACTAACAGCAACTTAAAAAAGAAATTGCTGTCATTTAAAAGCAAAAATGTTATAATCTAACAGAAAAAAAAATAATTTATTGCAAAAATTAACACTTTAATATATTGTTACTTTTAAAAACGTTGGTTTATTTCCTTTAAATAAACCGGATTCCTTTTAATTGCAAAATAAAAGCGCCTAGCAGTTTAAAGATAATATAAGAAGTCTTTATTTATTCAAATGCGCAAAATAATTTTATTCAACACCCTGACTTTTAAAACTCTTTTACACTCTACTGCAACACACACTTAAATTACAATTAGAAAACGTTTTGATGTTTACTCAACACTGACTCACAATAACCTAACTTTTAGTGGGCCTGTTTGTTCTACTTATACACTAGCGCCTTCTTCTAGTTATTTCCGGCGGCATCTAATGCAGACAATCAAAAGCTCCTTTCTATGGCCGTTAAACAACAATGTTTGTAAATAGAAAGTTCTACTATTGCAAATATTGATAAACTTGCTCTATGTTGATGCCAGCCGTTAAATTTAAATACAATTCCGTAATAATATTAAAAGTACAAAACGCAAAAAAAAAAAATTTTTGTTTTTTCACGCCCCAGCTCATTTTATGCAATATCTCTGATTAAAAAACTAATTCGTTGTAATATCAATAGATAAAATCTCGAAAAATGTAAATATTGTAATTATAAATGATGAAAATGAATGCATGGTGTCGAAAACTTGTAATTAAAACCGGCAAATTCACGATAGGTGCCCCGATAGACTATGCGATAGTGTGCCGAACTATCAGTCAAATTGTTGCGGGTTCGATTCCCGCCAAAGACTCTGGGTGTTTTCTGCAGACAAGCCAAACGCTTCGCAGTTTGTGTTTGTTAAAAACAAAATATATATAATGTATGTGCTTTGGATATTTATCCTAGTCAAATCGAAAATCTGATCTTACACCCAGGTTATCTGCGATAACCAAAAAGTTGTCCTTCAAAATCTAAAGTTACTTAAACTTGTCCATGGTTTTTTCAACATATATTAATTTCCCAATAACAGAAGCTTATAAGTTGGATTTTCTTTGAGTTGTGTTCTGCAGCTGAACCGAATATGGTTAACTTAGGTTAAGACTGAATTTCAAAATGCAGATTCCTTGCAAACATGTTCACGGTCATAAAAATCATGTTGGCGCAAGACACGACGAACTTCAATTTCAGAGGCTAGGTTATTATATGCTGATAGCCTTGGAAATGGGTCGCTTATCATGCTCATTGAAAATTTTATTTCATGAATTTTTGCCTTTGTTATGGACCCGATTTTTACGGATGAAGCACGCAATGATTTTTTGGACCGTGAGTGTCCATTTTGGAAATGGTTTTGAACCAATTCTCTTTGTTTTTGTATCGTTGTATGCGGACTCATTTTAAATGTTTTAAGTTGACAATACAACAAAAAATATTGATAGAAGTAGAAAAAAAGAAAAACGAATCGGCACAGAAAAAATTGGCTGCATAAATATAAAAATAAATCTATATTAATTTTATTTTAAATGACACCATTTTATTTTTTAAGTTCCTGTTAGTTTTCTTTTTATGGAGCTTTGAAAACAAACAAAAAATGCACTGCATAAAATAAGCTGTGAGCCACTGTACTTCAAACGGATATTAGAATATTTTGTGACAATTACCAAATTTTGTGAAATAAATATTTCCCAGCATTTAATGTTTTCTTAATTTATTACAAGCATTTTTGGAAACAGTGCATGTGAAATGAAAACAATTTACATAAATGTGACATAGTTGGCAATTGTATTGATATTAAACGAATTGCATGTCTCTTAACTGCCATTTAGCCGCCAGCCTGCACCTATTCATAGACTCAGCCAGACAGACAAACAAATTTACAAAAAAAATATATGTGCATGATTTTATGAATGAATGAATTGCCTCAATATACAAGTATAATTACAATATGTTTAATATTAAAATAAAATCATGCACTATGGATCAGTTTATGTAAAGAAAACATACATATTACAATGTATTGTTATAACTAATTTTTTCACATTTCTGAAACGATAGATTAAAAGCCGAGTCATAACTGGTTACGTATTCGATGCGGATCTCCTTGCATAACAATTGAAAGTGGAATTAATTCCGTAATATGCTTCTTCAGGGAAAGTAAAATGATTTTGTTTTTGCTTAATGTCCATCAAAATTATGTGGGGAATATTGATTTCATCAATGCGTTCTTATAAAATTCTAAGACAATTTTTGTCGAAGAAGACACGATGAAATTTTTCCTAGAATTAAGGAACATTTGAGACAATCTCGATATTTTTCAAATATGTTTCGCTATTTTCCCTATGAGCCCCCATATAAAGTCCACTTCCGAAAATCACTTGAATGCGCATAAATCGCTTATAAACATATTGTATTATTGAAAGTTGCTAAATCTTCCTATTTGATTTAATTTTAAATGTCTCTTGGATAACAATCTCCAGGCCAATGTGCCAAGTAGTAAATTGCACATATGATACTTATTTTACATACAACACATGCAGTCACACATTTTCATTGAATATTATTTTAATGAATTAATTTTGAGCAACAATTTTTAATTGACTTTATAGTTTTGACAAAAAACAAATAATATAGAAGAAAAAAAAAACACATACAAAATTATGATTTTGCCAAATAAAATTAGCATTTACTGCAAATAGAAACAAAACATGCATAAAAAATTAAGAAAACTTAAAAAAAATCTCAATTAATTTTCCAAAAAACTGAAATTGTGTCACGCAAGTAAATACAAACACACAAACAGTCTTTCACAAATTGCCAGTGGCAGCAGAATGGTAAAAAGATACAAAAAGAAACTGCAAGCAACTATTCAACTTTAGCAGGCGAAAATTAAATTGAACTGAAATGATTTTCTAACGAGTACTCGTATGTATATATGTATGTGTTGCTGGTAAGTATTCGTATGGCTGTGTGCAAGTAAGACAAACCAATTCAGTCTATTGAAATTAAAATTCTATAACTTTAAGAAAATTTGCATTTCAAGCGACAAATGTAAAACATTTGTTTTATCGCGTTGACACTTAATTAGCAAATTTAGGTTAAACAATTCTTTCTTTGTATGACTATGATCAACAAAAAATATATAAATGAAAACAAATTATTAAATAAAATAAAATAAATTCTTTATTCTACTTTATCTAGTACAATTATTTGTCCAAAATATTTAAAAACTAAAAAAATACTTTTCATTTGATCATTTCTGACACAGTGGAACAGATTTTCTCAACATTAGCTGTTTAGTTCACTTCAGTTCAGTTTATTTTATTTTATACATTGCTAACAAATGGGTTCGTACTTATGCATTTACTTTTCAACTTTTCAAGTGTTCTCTATATGAAAAGTGTCTAATGCGTTTGTGAGCTTGTAAAAAATGTTGTAATTATAATTACAATATTGTAAACATTTTATTTATTAAATACGTGTACAAAGTGAACTTCAAGGTTTTCCACTTCCTACATTATTTGTGAATATGTATTTTAACTCAGCATACGACAACATTGAGAAATAAAAGATTAATTCATGGGAAATGTTTTAATTAAATATCGAGTTGACTTTTTCAATAGCTGTTTTATCCAATTTTTTATTCTAATGTTTTGGGATTGAACGCTGTCTTCAATTATAAACTTAAGAATACTATAATAAAATAAAACGAAATATTTTTTACCATAATTAATTACAGGATTAATATAACTGCCCATACACAATATTTATTTATTTGTTTTTATTTAGTCTATGGATAAAATCCTTACAGACCATTTTCAAAATTACATACATACATACACCTAATTCTGTTTTTACACGGTAATTGCTTTCGGAAAACTTTGTGTAAAAATAGACATTGATCGTATGAAAAATAGGTGATTGGTGCCTTATCTCTAAAACCTATTAAAATTAGTGAAAACAGGGATTTTTTAAATGCAACTATTCAGGTTTATAATATTAAATCACATATCGTTACTTTAATATAGAAAGGCCCTAACTCGTTTTTCTTTCAAATCACTTTTTCCCATATTTTGATAGACAATCCTCTAGTACTCTTATGGTAAAATAAATTGATTCGATCCGACCAAAAAAAAACAAAGATAAAAGCAGTATAAAAAAGCCTTAAGCCACTTAACTATTTTTTTTTTTTTTCAAACAAAAGACCTAACTCAAGTAATGAAATGAACTTAAGTACATATACTGAGGAAAGTAAGTTTCACAATGTGAAATATATTGACTAACAGTGGCAGCAGAATATAAACAGAAATAATCGTATAAAAGGTAAGAAATACAACAGTTTATCGAAAATAGGAGTTTGTCAGAAACCTGAAAGACAAATGGCAGAGCCTTGCTCGTCACGTTTCTGTGCAAAAAGTACGTTAAGACACTGTCCAAAATTCACGGAGTGTGTACGGAAAGAATATTTAATTTGTTTTGGGCAGGGACCGTAACGGTTATAAGTGATATCAAAAAAGTTCTTTTGTAACATTTATTTTGTGGCTTATAAAACAAAAACTCCATCTAAAACAGTTATTTTTCAACGTAAAAATAAAAGTCAGATAAAACTCTTACAAAGAGAGTTTTATTTTGCTGTCATAAAATACAATTCATTTGTGGAGTTTTATTTTTCCTGTCTAAAATAAAACTCCTCAATAGAGTTCGATTTTCGGTAACAATGACTCCGATAGAAAATAAAACTCATTTTATCAGGCATTTTCTGCAAATCGAAATCATTGGAAATTGAAATCATACACATCATATGTAAAACCGTTTATAAATGCAATTATTTTAGCAATTTAAAGCGTCATTTAATCAAAAAGCATAAACAACAATACGACATGGAACTGAATAATGAGGATAATGAATGTGGTACATATTAAAAAAAGTTCGATTTTCGGTAACAATGACTCCTGAAGAAATGAACAAAGCGTGTGTTGAGATAGTCACAACAGAAAAATTACCATTTGAGTTTTATTTAAAACAAAGAAGAGTTTTATTTTAGACGGAAAAAATAAAACTCCTCAAAAGAGTTTTATTTTATGACTGCAATATAAAACTCTCTTTTTAAGAGTTTCATTCGATCTTTTATTTTTTCGTTGAAAAATAATCTTCACTGTGGAGTTGATATCGTTTTTTTAATATCACTATAGATTCCGAAAGAGCACTTCAATACGAATCTATTGGTATATGACAGTATAGGTCTCCGTTGACTCTAACATGGAGATTTTTGAGTTTAAATTTTTAGGATAACTGTTATTTACGGACTTTGGTTTTGGGAGATGACTTGAGCCCAGCAGCGTTTGTATGTTACCGGCCTTTTAAGTTTCTCAGATAAAAAAAGTTTTCTCAAAATTCAGCACGAACCAAAACAATATCATATTTTTTGAGAATTAATTCAAAGTGTTTACAAGTGTATCACAACATATTCCATTCAACACTGGGATTAAGGGAGAAAAACGGAAATCATGGTACACAAATAAGTCCCGAAAAAGTTTTAGTCCTGAACAAACAAGTTAAACAAAATTCAGCTACTGGCATTCGAAATAAAGAAAAACGAAACTTTCTTCGTAAATGGAATCTCACTATTGTGGAAGAGAACTAAAAAGCTTTATTTAGAGACCAGTTTTACTTTCTATCAGGAGGTTTACAGGCTCTATTCAGAAGAATGCAATTCGGATAAAGAAAACCGAAATGTGAAATTATCATATCCTATTTTTTCAGAGGTCTTTAAACATGTGAATATATCTTTATTCAAGCCAACAAAAGGTTGCGTTTCATATAGAGCTAAAAAATTGTCTCAAGAAGACTGTGAACTGCATAGAGAGCAAGTGGTTATGAGGGAAGAAAAGAAAAATGATATAAAAAATGCCGAGTCCTTATTATGTGCAGTGTTTATTTAATAAAATTAGTACCCCAAACTAAACGTTAGTACTTCCTATTAAACGAAATTGCAAATACATAACTTTACCATTTACAATGCTGTTGTACATGAATCATACAATTATATACTCGTATGGGACGAAACAAATGGGAATTTTCAGTTCAGTAGCTTCAGTTTTTGCAACGTGCATCACTAAACATTTGGGAAATTTCCTTGCTGATACATTCACACATTTTCTGTCGATCGGCCTGGTCGAAGGCGAGTTGTTGTCTTTACATCACTAACAGACTAACAGACCCTACAAATCTGTTTACAGTTGACTCTTTTGGAGCATTATTGTGACCCCAAATTGATCGCAATTTGCGAACTGTAGCCGCAAAACTTTCTCCATTTTGGTAAAACCATTTCACAATGAGAATGCGTTGTTCATTCGTGTAGCGCTCCATTTTTACTAACCTCGTACCTTCTACTAGCAAACAATAACAATTGTTAAATTGTCAAACAATGACACTGCGAATGGCGCCAAATTTAAAGATTGCGTTCTAGTTGGGACACCCTTTATAACAATTGAGCAATACTATTTGATAAGCGGCCATACACAGATGGAGTGTGATGCAACTGATGCATGTTTGTCTTCTCAATTTGTAAAGCTCATTAAGGAGGCACGAAAGGATCCATTTTCTTTGACAGCCAAACAATTAAGTTGCAATTATTTGTATTATTAAAAAAATTTTTAATAATAATAACAAAGAAGAATACACACACATTTGTAAAGCAAAAGTTAATTTCGTTCTAACTCATAACATGTAATAAGGAATATGTTTCCGGACTCTATTTGTCAATAAATGGTGATGATGACGTTTATAAGTAGATCTTGGATAATAAACATTGCTGATGACGCCCTTGGCAGGGTAGAAAATGCATTCCAGTGTGCTATTAGTCTAGAAAAATATAACTGTACAATGGTAATCTTCCAGTTATTAATTAAAACAAATTAACTCAAGCCAAATGAAAAATGTTCTCTAATAATTATTAAAAAACTTTAGAACTTGAGGATTAATATTTCACCGAACAAATATTTTTGATTCATTTTCATAATTACATTTACTGTAAAAAAATTAAATTTCGTGAAGAAAAATTTTAAATTCCAATTGGTGTAAAATCCGTGGTTGCTAGATTTATTGATAGATTGATTTATTGAAAATGCATTTTTATAATGTTTTACAATAACTAAAGACTTTTATTTTTTTGGGACAACCTAATCGATTATTCGACTTTTTCCGAACGCAAACGTGAATTGTTTTAAATAACTTTGTAACAACCTTTTAAATTTAGCAAATATTCATAATTATGCTAATTTTGTGCAACCCACAAACCTTCTTTAACAGCAAATTATTTCTAATTAATAACAAATTATTAAATAGAATTAGTATACATTTAATTTCCTCTTAAATGAAATCAAATTTTGTTGTTTGTATTTAATTGATTAAATTTAAATATTTGTTTCTACTCATTTCAGCCATTTCATTCCATTCCATTCATACATAAGTTCGTTTCATTCAAAGATTTTTTTGCCATAAAACTTGGATTAATTAAAATAAAGTATGACAAGTTAATAATAAATTATCATGTTAAATTACAATAAAAAGTAACAACAAGAACAACAACACTACAATAGAAAAAAAGCACTACAATAGTTGCACTTGTAGGCGTTTTTACAATATTTTATTGTTATTGATTGTTTAAACATTAAATCGTGTTTATTTTTTTTTTGTTAAGAAAATAAAACAGCGACAAACATTTAAGGTAGAAAAAAAGGTGTGATAAATTATTATTTTCCTATAGATATTTTTTGGTTGGCCTAAAGAGAAGTAGTAGTGCAAGGCACAGTGGTGTTAACAGCATTTTTACATCATTTATTAATGCTAACCTTCTGCTCAAAAATGTTCGTGGAACAAAGAAAAAAACTGCAAATAAACTGTTTTAGTTTTGAAAACGATTTAGTTTTAAATAACTAATCATTACACTGTGCTAACAGAACCTCAACTTTGCTTAAAATTATAAGTATACGAGTACAAGATATAATCATATTGTATTTAAACACGAATTGAATTCAATTGAAATTGTTAAAAACATCTAAATTGCAGTGTTAACAATACAAATTTATTGTTATTGTAGCGTGTTAACAAAAGGCTTAACAACAAAAATCATTTATTTGAAAATGTCCAAAGGAAAACAACAACAACAGTAAAACACCAAAACAGAAACAAAAATTGACAGCATTATGAATTATGAACATTTTGTATATTTAATTGCAATTATTTATTTGTTATTAATAGTAAATAAATTAATGTTTGGTTTAGGTCTTATTTACAATATCAGAAACAACCAACAGCAACAGCAACAATTTCTTAATGCGTTTTGAGATTTTAACTGACATTTCATAAATGACAGCCCACACACCGGAAGTTGCTACTTTATGAATTTCTTAATAATATGAAGATTAAAAATCAAGTTAAATACGTGTTACACTCTTTGATCATGATGATCAACATCAACATAAATCTCCAATAAAAGCGAGCATATTTTCAAACATTCATTATTTGAAACCACAAATAGCCCAAAGAAAGGGTTTAACTAAATACTAACCCCCTTTCAACAGGTTTATAAGAGGTTTATAAAGCAAATTTTGTATGGAATTTTTAATGAATAAGGGCATAAAGGTTTGGTCACATTTGGCAGATATTTACTCTAAAAAGCGCAACTCTTACAAGAGTTTTGTAAGATCAAACAATCAAATAAATTAATATTAATTATTTGTTGTGCTTTGGCCTAAATAAGAAAAGTTTTCTTTATATAAATAAACGAGTTCAAATATATGTTACTTAGTGGTTACGTCTTTTTCGCCAAATATTTGAAAAGTGTCACCGTACCTTAAGTAAGATTTCTTATATTTTAACTTCTCTTAAAGCATTCAAGTAGTAAAAATCTCTAAATCAAGTGCTAATCTAGAGTTAAGCCTTTTTACAAAGATCATTAAATTTGTTTGTTTTTTCTCATTTGATTTGTAGGTTTTCTTGTCATAGTGTTCTCTTATATTTAGATCATTAATCTTCAAAGCAAAAAATAATAGATCATTTGAAAGTGTGTTTGTTTCTTACAATTTATTTCATACTCTCAAACATACACCTTTTCTATTTTTAGCTATTTTGCTTTTCAATAATACAATTTTCGATTATAAATTGTTTAATTTTGAAATTCGTTTAAGAAAATAGTGCTTAATCAAAATCACCAAAAAGTGTATTCTTGCATGCTCAACGAAATTTAATCAAATTGAAATGTCTTTCATGCCCTAAATATGTTGTAGTCAGCCAGGAGAAACATTCGGCTCATATTCTACAGTTTAAGAAAAAAAGGTAGTTGATAATTTTTCGTAGTTTTATTAGCTACTTGAATCCATCATATGTTTTGTGACAGGATTTGTAGTATACCAGTGAAAAATTGAGCCGAAGTTTTATTTCTCTCAAATTCAAGCAAATTAACTAAACTTGCATCCTGAAGAAATCACGTTCGAAATTTCCGTGTTACTGTATTTTGTTTCATCCACTCACTCTATGAAATCATATTAATTTGACAAAGTTCTGAAACACTGTTTACATAAAATCCGGAAACACTACAGAAGTCTTTTTAAAAATCCAACACGGCGTTAGGTCAAAACGCCCAAGGTCGTAACGCCCAAAACCAAAATTGTCATAACGACCAAACATTTTAGCGTTTTGCCATTTGGGCTAAACGACATTGAATTTGGGCGAAATATCTTTTTCAAATTATAGTCTAGGTCATAACGCCCAAAAGAAAAACTGTCATTACAGGGAATCTGTAATATGCAAAGCCGGTGTTCTGTATACCATGGAGGAGAAAATCTTTCCGGTATACAATCCGAGAAAAAGTTTGGGTGCTGTAGGTACTATAATCATAAAATTATAACATCTGGAAAATTAAAAAAAAACACATTTTTTTTTTAAAAATTTTGTATGCAGGGGCCAAATTACCGCATTCGTGATCGAATGAGCTATCGTATCGAAAAATTATTTCTATATCGAAATTATGATAAAATGTACTAAATTTCTTGCTCGATATCGAATGCCATAATCTCAAATTAGAAAATTACGATAAATTTTACTCAATATCGAATGCGGTAATTTGGCCCCACTAGGATTTTCTCCCCTGTGGTATACAGAACACCGGCTTCGCATAGTACAGATTCCCTGTAATGTGTTTTTTTTAATTTTTCAGATCTTATAATTCTATGATTATAGTACCTACAGCACCCAAACTTTGTCATTTGGGCGATATAACATAGCATTTGGGTATTTTGCCGTTATTTTTTTGTGTTTTGGGCAATACAACCAGATTTGGGCGTTTTTGGCCTAACGCCATCCAACACTGTTGTCGTCTCAGTGATTTGTTTTTAAAACATAGCTTTATTCTGTTTAAACTGTTTGTACTAGAACTGATAATAGAAGAGCAAAAATCTTGCAAATTTCTTGGAAATCCGATTTTGTGAAATTCAAAGATTGTAACAAAGCCTTTAAAAACTACTGTAAATGATGTTAGAAAACAATACAAGCAGGCCTTAAGCGCAGGTCGTAAATGTAAAAGAAACCAGAAACTTACAGAGACAATCAATAAAGCAATGTTCGGGTCTATCCGACAATGACCTCGCAAAACAAATACAACACCAGCACAAGTTCCAAAAGAATAATACTTTTTGATGCCTAGAATATTTATACAGTGGGGAGCCCAAATGAGTACATGTTTGGATCTTGTGTAGTTTTTGTTGCGTAAAAATAAACAATTAACACCAAAAACTTAAATTTTGAAATGTTTGCACAAAAATAACAAAATTTACCGTTAGATTTGTTATTGCTTTGTTTATGTCTTAAAAAAATATTAGTTTGATATTAATTTAACTGCACAAATCAAATTGTAATACAAATTATAGTTAATAACACTGGTTTACAGCCAAAAAATACCAAGAACGCCACTCATCTAGATAAGTTAATTGGGACCTCCTGAACACGAAAAACGCTGTAATTTTTTTTTCTAAGTACCGTTTTTTAGATAACGGTACTTTTGTGTTTTTCGGTGTATTGTCCCATTCAAACCCTTGTGGAGCCCAACCGAAGAGCCCGATCGAGATGAACTCGATAATTATTTCAAACTGGAGAATACGTGTAAACGAATCGAAAAGTATACATGTTACGTTTACGCTCAGGAGAGGAAATTGTCCACCAGTTTCAATAAATAATGTGAATATACCACAGTCTGATTATGTCACATACCTGGCCACACAGTAGCCAAGAGGGTTCATATGAGACTGAAATTTTCTAATCTAAATTAAACTTTGATTGTAAAGTCATCTTGTATAAGACTGTTTTAAAACCAATTTGAACACATGGAATTCAAATATAGGGAACTAAAAGTAATAACAGCATTGATCTTATACCACCCTACTAATTTAGGGCTCATTTGTCCATTATGGCTCTCTCAACTGAGAGCAAATAATTTTTAGGGTTTAGAGATAAGATTTAAATACATATTGTAAGGCCTATTAAGTAAAGGTAGATTTAAAAAATAAATACGAAAAAAAGTTAAAAAAGAAATCCGATTGAGAATTTATGGTCAATCGTGAGGAGATGGTTGGGACAATACCGATCAACTCCGACCAATTTGGATGAGCTTTGGCAGCGAATGCAGCGTAAATGGGAGAGATTTCCAAATGAAGTAATTGCTAAATTGGTGGAGAATATGCTAAAACGTGTAAAAAGTGTTTTACGAAATAAACAGCTTTGGACTAAATGTTAATGTTTTTTTTTTCTTAGAACTTTATGCTGTTAGTTTTGATTTATAAATTATTTTATTAAATATTAATAAACCTAATATAAATGGCAAACAAAATTTTAATTTTCTTTGTTATTTTAATTTTTACGCAATAACAAGTGCACAAAGTACAAACATGTGCTCATGTGTGCTCCCCACTGTGTAATCGCTTGCTTTTAAATTGTCAAACCTGACATGTATGAATGCGGAAGCAGTTTAGTGTTATTCAGTCAGTAAATTGCAAAACCTAACATGTTTCGATTTTGAAACAGTTCGTTCTTCAGTCCAGGATGCGAAGAATTTAACGAGCTATAAGTAGGCTCAGGATTTTTTAAATAAATGAACTAGATATTTGTGGTTTAACCCGCAATTAATCAACCATAAAATCGGTATTGAATGACGAAACGTTGTATAATTTAGGAAGTGGCCGTATAACATTTATCTTTAGACAATTTTTAAATTTTTAACGGGAATGATATGCAAGTTTTTTACTAGTTTGAATTTTACTGCTGTATGGTCTAGTAAATTTTCAACTTCCTACGAATTGAAATCGATGAAAACTATCATGGCCCTCCCATATAGTCAAGCTGCGCCTACCCAGCTTTATCACATTGATTTTTCTAATAAACATTTTAAAATATCGAACCATAAACTTTTATACAAACAAATATCTTGGGGGCTTCACGACATGTACCAATATATTGCACGTACAACAACGTACGACAGCAGCGGCATCAACCATTCGAATCGACCAATATTGTCACCATTAAAATCTCAAAGGTGCCACAGAGCACTACTCTCCCCGCACGTCTCTTAATTTAGCAACGTTCTTGCATCGTCTCCCCTACCCTGTCTTGTTGTTTGAGCTTTTTCAACATTTTAAGAATTTCCAAGCTCCAAGATTTATGTTTAAACAAATTTTAATGGGGAAAAAAACAAAATAATTTAAAAATATAAAAGTAAACTTTTTTTCTAGAATATAAATTAGTTTAATGTTCACATTTCTATTGTACGAACAAATAAAAGCAACAACAAGCAGATTAATAATGAAAATGAACACATTGTATTGAGAATGAGTGGACAGACTCTACAGTGAAGAGTCGACACCTAAAAATTATTTTTGTAGCCGGTGTAAAATGTGTGCCAAGTTTTTTAGGTTTCCATGCACAGCCAGCAGTGGATCGTTAAAGACCAAACAGTTGTTGTTAAATTATTTTTATTTTTACTCTGTTGGCAATATTTAATGATCAATCATCATGATTATTGAGATGATCATGTCAGTGACAAAATCACAGCCAGACACCGGAGGAGCTGAGATGAAAAAATAGATCGATTTGTATCGTTTAAATATAATGAGGTGGATCGTTACGGTTTTTCTCGGTTTCGTCGACTTTATGTTGCTTTTGCTTTTTTTTTTATTGTGAAATGAAATGTTGATCCATTCATTTGACATGATTTAGTGTGAGCATTTGTTTGCAAATGAATTTCGAATATTTTTAGATTTTCCACATTTTTTTTTTTGTTGTCATTTGGGAAAACCAACAAACAAATACTGTTAACTTGACATATTTTTCGTTGATGATTATTCTAAATTATTGTATGGTGAAAGTGGTGGTGTTGTTTTGAAGAAAGTTTGTGTCCTGAATATACTTAATATCAACCTAAAAATGCGCACTGAATATTAATGTTTTTACAAGTCAAGGAACCTCGTCGGATTCTCAATCACTTCCAGAAATCTTAAACTATATTGGAACAATATAGCCTACATCAGAATGGAAATGTAATTGATTAGTTGACAGGGCAGGAAGTACTGTCTATATGCATGCATTCATTAACTAATACAGCTTTTTTTATGTATGTTAAAACATTTCAAGGACCTGTTTACGCGTACCGATCCTCTTTACACCCTCATATTCTGCCCTATATTTACTGTATGCTCTTAACCCAACTCAATCCTGACAAACTTATTGATTTTATAATTTCAATTAAAGAACAAAGTCGTATTTTTCCACAACTCAAAAACGATTGCCAATAAATTTGGTAAAAAAAAACCATGATTCCGACATAACGATCCTGACCATTGTGACCTTAATAACTGCAGCCGTTGCTGGGGAAATGCCACCATAATAGTTACAATATTGGCAAACGAACAAGTCTGCCATAAACATATGATGAATATAGACAATAAAAAAGTTGTTTTAAGGAAATTCACTATTTAAAAAAGAAAACACAAAAAAAATAAAAACTATTTGAAAACACCCACTGTGAATGGCAGACACACTTCATTTAACGCCACTTAACCCAAATTTACATGCGGATACATGAATCCAAACTAAATTTAAATTGTACTCGTAGTTGTATGAGTGTAAATTAATGAAAGCAAATTTATGGTAAAAAAAATGAAGCTGGAAAAAAGCATAATATTAAAAAAAGAACCATTTTTATTACTAAGTAAGTAAGTAAGGAAATTTAGTATGAAGTGCAAAGTAATAAATGTAGACAAAAATTAACGGTTTATTTCGAAAGTGTAATAAAATTATTTAACAAGTTTTGCTGTTTCATCAGGCAGGAATATGATAAGTCTGCTTCAAAGAAGAAGCTCCACTTATAATTACAATTTGTTTAGAACCTTTTATTATCGAACAATTCCGCAGTACCTTATGTACCCTGTACGATTCGAAATTATAGAATCAAAATAACCATTAATTTCTATTTACTCATCTATCCATCTGTTTAGCGATTTTGAACAACTCTTTTCGCTTTTCTAGGGCAACACAAACGTCGGAAACTCTACAAAATTAAAGTAATTTTTAACTTCTACCTTAAAAATTTACCAACTATTGAGAAAAACTGGTGCAAATATAAAATCAAGGATTCAAAATAATTATTGTCAAATGTTTCAGGGTAAAATTCTTCTTAAAACTTAACGATTAAGTCCTAGATAAAAATGCATTTCATCGTTCTTATACAAATAATTAAATACTTTCAAGCCCAAAAAGCACAGTTTTTTGTTAAAATTCAGGACCATTTAAAAGTTCCAACTTACCGTGACTGATCTACAAATGCTTGTAGAAAGTTAAACTCTACAACAGTCTCGAACAAACTCCACTCTAGTTACTCACCAACTTCCGACTAGAGAATATAGTATTTGTATGTAATTTTTAAAACAATCATTAACTGGATTTGTTTTGAAATACGTTTGATCTTCAGTTACTGTGTTAGTTGAAATACATTTCTGAAATCCTCAATCCTTTAGACCCACAATTATATAGGAGTTTTTTGGCTGAGACATAAGAGAAAAACTACGACTTCCTCGATTTTATTAAGCTGTAGCTTAACTGATTACCGCGTTCGATCATTAGTTATATTCGTGGCCTTGATCCGATTCCCAACCTCTGCCACTCACACAACATCAGTTTCTAATAATTTTTAGTTTTCTATCCTATCACAACTAATATTTATCACAGCACCGTCCTTCGGTAGTATAGCATTGAAACGCCACTGATGAATACGCCTACTGACCACCAGAGGCAGTCATGAACATTCTATTATCTTAGCTCCGAACCATCCAGAAATGATGATTGGCGTATAAATACACTAACAGGGCCAATCAAATTAATCAGTTTATTGTGAGTCATCGTTGTGTAAACATCAAGCATTCTCAAACTTTAAGTTAAGTGTGTTCATAAGCTGTAATATATTCTAAAGTGTTTTGAAATTGTTTTTGTGTACCTATGTACGTTTAAAATAAATAAAGACCCTTTATATTTTCTTCAAACTACTTGACGCTTTTATATTGCAATTAAAAAGAATCCGGTTTATTTAAAGGAAATAAACGACGGTTTTTGAAAGGTAAAAACGTAAATTTTAAAATAATTCAATAAAATTTTGCAGACGGGATCTGGTACGAAACTTTATCATTTAGTTTCTCTACGAATATCTTTCCGACAACTTTAAAACTTGCATGCCCCTTTTCGAAAATCACTTTAACTCTATTATACAAGGTGGCACAAAAGTAATCCTCCTATCAGAAAATGCTATAAATTTTGCGAGGCCCCTAATGTCAGTTTTGTTAGCAATATTCAGCGTTGTAGAGCAGTGTAGCGTAACATTGTTTATTAACGTGTATTTCGCATGTGTTTACTACACAAATGTCAAAACAGAACTGACATTAGGGGCCTCGCAAAATTTATAGCATTTTTTGATAGGAGGATTACTTTTGCGCCACCTTGTATATAATTCCTGCTTATACTCATATCATCTTAACGTTATTAAAAAATAACTGTTTAAAATGTTGCATCGAGATAAAATGCCAATAGAACTAAGTATAAGGAGCAAAATGACTTGGATCGAACAAAAATAACTCGTTGATGTAAACATACATACATATGTGTATTTGAGAAATTTGTATCGTACCAGATTACTACAGTTTCTTAATTCTATTCAATATATATTTAGAGTTCACAACCTCATCCTCGAACGAATAAAAGTAGGTTTTATTACGTTACACTATTAAAAACTTCAGCACTGCTATACTAATTTTCGTACTCCAACAGCCACTCCCACTTACTGAACTTGCTAACTATTAAATCCGCACAGTGTAATACAGAACCCTTCGAAAAATCAAGTAAAAAAGTATTCTCGGTCATGCCCAAGCATATGATATACTACACCAGTATGTAGTAATTATTTATTTAATAAACTCTACAAAAGTAAACTTTAGAGATCCATTATAAAAATACAGGAGAATACTCACTCCATCCATTATCAATCTCTCGCTCAATGTTATAGACTGATTTTATAGTAAACTCATTCAAGTAAAAAAGTATTTTTGGAGAATAGACCTGTCTCCAATAATAAACCCATTGCCAAAGATTTTCATATACTAAGCAATAAAATCGATTACAGAGTGAGCGAGGAAGATAATTATATGGGAACTATATCAAATAATAAACGATATTATGCTAAATTTTAGCCAGCTATCATTCTCATTACAAGGCTTACATGGAAACCCATTGCGGTGTAGGGTATTCAAAAACCAAAATCATAAACAACAAATGACAGTTATGATCCGTTTTTATATTTTACTTTACACTCGCAACCACAAAACGACATCCACCAACCAAGGAGCAAACAAAAATCATGTTGTGTCTCTAGTAGCCAGGGAGGCTAATATAAAAAAAAAAATAAAACGGAAAAAAGAGAAGCTGTTTGTGGCATATAGTAGGCACAACAAATATGACTGTTAAAATGAAAGATGACATAAATTGCATTTAAATATTGGTCACTGTAATAAAATGTTAACGGACATGTACTCGTTCGTACACACTGTAACAAACACATTCTGCTAACAACAGCTGAAGCAACCAACAGTAATTTAGTGTACGGTTGCACTGACAGTCAGTCAAATGCTTGTTTTTTGCTTGACTGAATTGTTCGGTTAGTTAGTGGGTACAATTTAGGAGTATGTACCTACTAGCAAAACATATAAAAGAAACAAGGCATGAAATCATGATGTTTTAGATATTGTTTATGAAGGTGCAGTTTTTCAGTTGGAGGTTAAATGTGTTTCATGATTTTCAACACTTTTAAACAACACGATGTATTTTCTGTCAGACTACAGTAAGTTATTGCTAAGGTAAAAGTCCTAATACCAGAATTAGTGGACATTCATATTGGTTGTATACTTAAAAAAATGCGGATTTCATAACAGATGGCGTGTATTTTGAACGCGTTTTTTGTCATTAGTAACCTATTCAAAACTGTAAAATTTTATGTCAAAAAACACACCGATTGCTCACCGAATCTTATGGTGAATGTGTTTCATCGGTCTCAATGTGTAGAGATGGTTTGTGCGATTAAAAAAGTAGTGATTTTGACACGTAAGAGAAAAATTGCGCTGGCCAGTTTGAAAACCAAGAATTGGAAATATTACATCAAAAAGAGCTTGCAAAATCATTGGGAGCTACTCAAACAGCAATTTCGAAACTTTTGCGAGCAGCAGGATTCATACAAAAACAGGGAAATTTGATACCATATGAATTGAAGCCGAGCACCGAAAGCATTACTTGCGATGAAAACTACATCCATTACGATAACCCGAAGCGTAAGAGGTCATATGTGAAGCCCAGCCAACTGATGTGGCTGAAAAAGTCCAGAATATGCAGCCAGTCATAAAAGCGTTATGCTCAATTATACGCTCGGCCACATCTTGCAATAATTGTTAAAAACTATTTAGAAAAAAGTGGTTGGCAAGTTTAGATTCACCACATCTTGCTCTTTCCAACTATTACATGTTTTGATCGCTGCAGGATACTCTTTCTGGGATATGTTTCCCTTCAAAACAGAGTATCCCAAATGTTTGCAAATAAAAGCTACAAATTTAAAAACACGCATTTTTAAAGTGCACACCAAATAGATTAATAGTCATTAAATTTTAACTAGATCATAGTAGCTGTCTTATCCATCCTGTACTTCGACGATTCTTCACAATAAACCATCAGTTTAACTTTTTAATTTAATATTGATGTAATTAATTATTTAGTTCGTTTATTTGACCTTTTTCAATATTTAATAGTTTTTTTTAATAAGCAATAAGATCACGTGAATTTTATATAAAAATATTTAATTTATTTATATATATTTATTTCCAATATTTCGCTATCACAATGGATAGCTTCTTCAGGGATAATACAAGTTTTGAATTATAATAAAATAATAATTGAAATATGAAAATTGAAAAAAATTTTTAACAGAAAATGAAAAGTTTACAATAATGATATACAATTATGATATATATATATAAAAAACTTGTTTGGAATAATAAATGAAAAATTCTAAATGTAATATTTTTAGTTTCTAAACTTATTCTTATAAATTAAATGTCTGTAATTTTGAGCTACATTGTCTGTATCTGTTTTAAAATTAATTCTCTTTTCTATCGGTACATTAATAATCTGTAACATTTCTAACATAAATCGTCTTTTATAATTTGTTTCTGTATTTAATATAGTAGTATTTTCAAAATCTGGATAATGATCTAAATTGTAACAGTGTGATGTTAATGCAGTTTTTTGAGAAGAAGTATGTTTGTGTTTTTGGTCAGATTTATGTCCAGCTAATCTAGTTTTCAATTTATTTTTAGTTGTACCTATATATATTTTATTACATTCTTCATTATTTTTACCCTTACACGGTATTTTATAAACAATATTAGATTTATCTAATTTTAATGTTTTATCCTTTATTTTACTATATAATCTATTTAATGTGTTATAAGCTTTATGGGCTATCTTATAATTATTCCTGTCATAAAATTTTGAATTTTCTATTCGTTCAGAAATTAATGGAATATAAGTTAGAGATTTATAAATTTTAGGTTCAGAATTTATATTTGTATTATTATTTGTTGGTCTTTTATATTGTCTTATTAATTTATAAATTAGTTCATTTGGAAAACTATTATCTTTTAAAATTGATGTAATTAGTTAAATAGCCACAAATTTGCAATTCTTTCGGCTCCCAGAAAACCAACTGCTGCTTAAATTTTAATAATATCAGCCAATGAGAAATCTAAATTCCAGATAAAGAGTTAACAAATGTAGCTACATAGATATCTTAGTCAGCATTCTAGTAGATTAATTTTTCTCCATTTTACGTATAAATATAAATAAATATTGAAGTGTAATCCGATATAAAAGATCGTTCATCGATCCTATTCGTTATTACAGCCAACGAGATGTGAAGGTCCTAATTGCTATACGATAATGCTATAAATTAAATTAATTAATTTTCTCAAATATCTTCAATAATTAAATTCATTATGACCGATTGTGTTCGTCATCTCCTTCTCAAGCTCTCAGATTTGTAACATCTGTATTCATCGTGAACATTATTGACATTATCTTGGGACAAATTTAAGAAAATTGACTGGTTGGTTGGAGTTCAATTTGCAAGCCTCATGGTCTAACAGAGGGAACTTTACAACTTAGATGGACTACTAGCCAACATGCTCAATATCAAGGCATATAATCGTATGTTAAATGACTGCGGAATACCGGCAACTCTGATGTAGTTTTCACGACTAATGGCTGTATTAACTGAGTTGATAGGACACAGTTTGATAGGCGCTCATGCGATAATGTTGAATTTATCTTTTTATAATTCCTGTAGGACGAGGAAGATCGGTGGAATATATACTCTGTCTCTCGGGGATCAGCACTACGATGTTACGCAGTCCATATTTGCACGATCTTCGAAATATTAATTAGTTTATTTATTGGTTTTGCACCAAATCATAAATATTTTCGGTTATAAGAAAGGAACCAGATTAAGTTGTCTAACTTTATTACCTTACGTAGCAAGTAAACACATCTCAATGTTTGCATATGAAATAAAAACTCTGAACTGAAATTACTCTGTATTTATAAGAGTTGATCGACCTCCTTTTGGTTACTATTAATAGTTTATATAGTTTTCTATATTCAGGCTTTCAAGGTCATTAATTTACCCTCTGGCCCACGATGTCGAACGATAACGTTCGCTTAGATAAGACTTAAGACACAAACTTTTTATCGTAGCTATTTTTTTACTCAATCAAGTTTCTTTATTCCACAATCAAGTGTGTGTCTTAAGTCTTATCTAAGCGAACGTTATCGTTCGACATCGTGGGCCAGGTGGTTAATGTAAATAAAAGATTATTTATTTCATTTTCAATTATATCCGACGTTTCGTTGGTATTCTTTTACTCTGTTTGTTTCAGATTTGAACATTAGACATAAAAACTGAAATCTATAATATCTACTCTCCTGCTGTCAAGACTCCAGTTCATGATGACACTGTTCTTGTTTTTTGAGGACTATAAACTTTGGCGGTCATAGGAGTAGAATCCCCTATTCAAAGTCTAGATTATTCATGACCATTTTCATCACACCAAATTCATTAAACAACAACATTTTATATAATTCAGAGATATTGAGACGAATTCGTTTTTATTTGAAGACAGTACGAATCTATGAAATTATTGCAAAATTAGTTTCGTGCAGTAGCAGCACTTGTGCAACATGCAGCCAATCTTCGGAGTTCGAAACAGTTCTCCGTTTCTTTGAAATTTTGCAGTCAAGAAATTATATCCCGATGACACTATCAAAATCTAGATCGAACAATTATATTATTGACTAGAGGAATACTACAATATGACTTCAAAAGGATGCTGATATTTTTAGAGAAAGTTTTTTATTTAATTTAATAAAGGGGGGTTACTCTCTATTCCGATGCGCAAGCAGATTCGATGCTTAAGAGTATCAGTTTGTACGCTTATCGCATCGAATTTGCTTTCGCATCGCAATAGAGAGTAACCGTCAAGAATTTGGAAGAAGAAAGAACGCAAATAACATTTTTCTATGTAAAGTAAATCATCTGCAGCACATTTTATCAAAATTTTTGTTGCTTTTAAACTGCTCCTCATAATCTTTTATTAATATCTTTGTACAGTTTATCATTTAGTGTTTGTTTTCTAGAATAATATTTTTTCTAGTTGGTTTTTTGGACAACAAACTGTTATGTTTAGTTAATGTTTTCAATGATCTCTATTCATAAGAAATAAATGTGTCTAGTAAAACTATTAAAAATACAACTAAAAGCTTTTAAAAGTCTACAGATAGATTATAGTTTTTTTACTGTACATTTGAGTACGAATAACTATCTTAAAACATGTTGTAAAAGAGTGAATTGTAGAATTTGAAACTAATCAAAATGTTGTTGATACAGAAAACAAACGCAGTTGAGAAGGAATTTTTAGATTTCTTGGTATAAGAATTAATAAAGTACTCAGTTTTTTAGAATATATATTACTTATCCACAAGAACTTGATCAAATTTCCCACAATTACGTTAATGTCTTTCAATTTAGATGAAGTAAAATATTGAATTATTTTACCGCCTTCAAAACACTAAAATTATTCTGGACATAATAACTAACTAACCCATTGAACCATGTCTGGGTGAACTATCTATGATAAATCCAAGATTCATCAGCACCTTTGCCAATGAGTCTCGATGGTTCGATAGGGAAGAAACCAATGCGGAGTGAAACCGATAGGTCGCCCACCAACGGGTATCACAATTAGATCAACACGATGGACCCAAGTGAGCTGTTTCAAGAACGGCTACCAACGGAACCTAACCTAACCCATTGAATTTTGTGACTTTATGCTCACATGAGTACTGCGTGTAATGACTTGTCAAGTCCCATCCAATTTACATATGAAGAATGAATTCCTTAAAAGTTGAATGCTTAAGTACTTTAATATTTTGGCACAAATTTTGTATATCACCACACAGATGTTTAAAAGTCTTTAAAACTTAGTTTAGTTAAATGAAATGAGTGTGTGTGCACAGGCGTTTATATGGCTGTATTGCTGCGCTTGCTCATGAATCTTTAAGCCTTGAGGTTTTCTTGTTGCATGTGAGCAAAATTAATGAATGGGAGCGCCCGTCTTTAGTTTTTTTTTTTTTATTTAACTTTTTCACAACACACGACTTCTTTTTCCTCTTGCCAAGTTTTGTTTTTGCTTATTTTATTTATTTTTATTATTTTATATATATTTAGTATTTTTTTTTTAATTTGTGTGGCTTTGATTTTTACTTTTTTATATAAATATCAGACAGACGGACAATTACTTTGAAAAGTGCATAAACCACCACCAGCAGCACCAACACAACTATAGGAACTACCACTTCCCCAACATCACCACTACATTGGCAAGACCAAACCAAACCAAAACAAACCGAAAAATGGAATGAAAACACCCTCACTTCTTGCTGCACCTTCTCCTGTTGTCTGATGGTGCAGCAAGCAGCACCTTTAATGCTTTTTGTTGTCTGTATGTCTGCCATCCAGCCATGCTCTTTGACTGCGTTTTTCTTTGCATCCGCTTTGACACTGAATGCATTTTGTTGGCTACAACCAACGTCTGCGTGGGCAGACTCATTCATAATTTAGTTTTATTTTTTATTTCAATCTCTTTTTTTCCTTCATTAAACTCTTTTCATTGCTAGATTGTTGTTGTCGTTGTTAGTGACTTAAGTCTGTTTTTTGTTTGCTTTTTAAGTATAAAAATACTACAAAAAATTAAAAGCAACAACTATAGTAACAGTATGTACATACGATATTGCTATAACTATGTATATGCACATAAGAATTATTCGTATGGGGGTTTCCATAATGTTTTAAAGGATTTATCTTCAAGGAAACTTACTGCTTATAAAGTTCGTTTTGATTTAATTTTCATCAGAATTTATGATGAATTTACCTGGAAGAAAAGAAATAATAAATTAAATACTAATTAGAATTGTAATATAGTGATTTATATTATTTAGAATGAACAATTATATTTTATTTTTCGAAATTAAGGTCTTTAATTTTTATTTTATTAATTTCGAAAAATAAAATATAATTGTTTAATATATAAAAAGGTCGAAAAATCAGTTAAATAATCATTATTTAGAATGGCTCAAGTTCTGTTAAATTTATACGGCCCTTTGTTCCAACTTGGAACCATAGGAATCAATATATGTATATATATATATATATATATGTTAAATTAAACATAATAAAATTAATCGTTGCAATTAAAGGCAGTTCAAGGCTTAGTCAATGCCTTTAACATTTAACCTCAAAACCGATTAAAAATTAATATTCCATAAATATAATTATGGAATGTCCCAATAAAATCCAATTTTGGATATTCGTAATAATAATAGACATAATTTAGGAAACTGAATTATTTTTTAAATTTAATAATAAATATAAATATAATATGATTGCCCCAATCATATTGCTATTGTGAATGGTAAGATTAACATATTATGGTTGGCGAAATCATATAAATAATTACAGTGCCAGTGCGATTATTGTGGTAAACGTGAACACCTTTATTTTTTCTCTGGTTGTGAAAAAAACAATATTTTCTTGATTGAATGGAATTTAGTAACAACCGCCGGACTACGTAAAAGAAGTGGCAAGAGTTGTCAAACTACACTACATTAAAACATGTATTATTCTTGAAAAGATTACAACCAGTTCTGGAAAAATTTAATATCATACCTGAACACCAATTTGATTTCAGACATAAGCATGGTACCCCCGAGCAATGCCATCGTATCATTGCTTATACAGGGTGGGCCAACTTGGACTGACTGATTTGAAATGCTTATAACTTTTGCATTTTTAATTTAATACTCAATTGAACATCTCCAGAACATCGCTACGACGTATTCTAAAAGTTGATCTGAAGATGTTTCCATATAAAATTCAATTGGCCCAAAAATTATTGCCGAGGGATGCACCACAACGGCTACAATATGCCAATAGAGTTCAAATCATTCAGTCAAACTTGGCCCACCCTGTATAAGAGATGCACTGGAAATCAAAAAATATTGCTCAGGTGTATTTTTAGATGTTCAACAGGCATTTGATAAAGTTTGGCACACCGGGCTATTTTGTAAATTAAAAAAACTACTTCCAACTCCTTTTTATGTACTGTTAAAATCGTATTTAACTAACAGAAACTTTTATGTAAAAGTTCACGATGCGTCATCTAAAATGTATGACATCAATGCTGGCGTACCACAAGGTAGCGTTTTAGGACCAGTTCTATTTACCATATTCACATCAGATATGCCAATCATTGAAAACGTATTGGTTGCAACGTATGCAGATGACACTGCGGTATTAGCCTCTGACATATGCCCAAACAATGCATTAAACTTAGCGCAAAGAGAACTCAACGAAACTCGACGAAACTTGGTTAAACAAATGGAATATAAAAGTCAACTCAGAAAAATCCTTACATATAACTTTCTACTGAAGACGAGGAAATTGCAATAATGTATACATTAATGGCATTCAAATTCCACAAAGTGATTGCGTCATATACTTAGGAATACACATAGATAGAAGGCTGACATGGAAAACTCATATTATATATAAAAAACAACAACTAAGTATTAAAACAAAACGACTTTATTGGCTTTTGGGTCACAAATCACAACTACGTTTAGAAAACAAAATATTAATTTATAAATCTATTCTAAAACCTGTTTGGACTTACGGAATACAACTATGGGGAACAGCCAGCAATTCCAACATTGAAATCTTGCAAAGATATCAGTCCAAAACTCTAAGGTCTATTGTAACAGCTCCACAGTTAAAGATGAAATCGGAAGATTCAGCGAGAACTATCTTGAAAGATTAAGTAGTCATACTAACCCATTAGCTATTTATCTACTTGATGACTCAGAAGAAGTAAGAAGACTTAAAAAATACCACATTCTGGATCTGCCTTTTCGAATCTAAATCATAAATTTCTACTACAATATACATATGTAATAAATTTGTAAATATTGTTTAAACTGTCTAAATTTTATATTATCCCAAGAATTGTATTATGCTGTTGTTCTCAGTGGAGTTCAACACTAAATGTTATACGATTGTTATACAATTTACTTATTATCCTTAAATGGATAGATTGTAAATAAATGAATTATAAACAAAAATTATTTTCTAATAATTATAAATTATAGTTTAATTTTTGATTCAGTTACTGTTTAATATAATATTTATGTACTTCTTTGAAAAGTCTAACCGTTTTTTAGACCGCTTTCGTTAAGTCTTTTTTGGACAGTTTAAGTTGAAATATTTAATTCTAGTTCCTCATTTATATCTGTGGCTGTCGTAAGAGATTTTGTTTTTGCTAGAATTGCAAATGATCATCGTCTAACCTCGTGATCTTACGTTTTCTGTCACATAAATTCTTCAGGCTTTTGTTTGACTTTCTGATTTTATACAAAGAAATTATTTTTACATCATTCTGCAGAAACATAAATGAGCGACTTTATAAAATTACAATATTTATGTAAATAATTCAGATACTTCAGCAATTAATGGGACTGTGAATAAATAGTAAAAAATATATGTAAAAGAAAAATATCGAAAAGAAATGAAGAAGGTTACAAAACCATACTTTTTTGTCCGACAGTGTATATGAACACATGGAGTCCTTGTTTGTTAGAGTTTACAGTATGAGATTACAAATCACTCACTTCTTGGGAAATACTTGTAATAAGATCGTAATTTTACAATGTTTTACTACCTGCTAGTCGAATTTTTCGCCATACAAGGATGCAGCAGTCAGTCTAGGTAATAGCTACGAAATTTCATTGACAATGTTAACTATTGCAATGTAGAACTCTCAAGTCTGCGAGAAACATTTATTCCTTGGATTTCTTTGAGTTGATCCGGAAACGATGGTATGCAACATATTTTTAACCAATTTTCCAATTATATAAGACGAAGTCAACTTACACGATGCTTTTGTTACTGGTTGGTGCCAATTTTTAACAGACGTCAGCATTACTTCATTAATATTTCTTCTGCAGCGATCTTGGTGAAGCCAGCAGTGTGCGTTAAAAATCAGTTATAAACAATTTGATTTTGGCTGAATTGAACGCTGTGGACGTGAACTATATGTGATTCTAGCAGTAAATCGAATTTGGGGTTTAGTTATTCCTCGACTAATTAATATTTATCAAGCCTAACTTTCATATACCAGATCGTTGAATCGAATGTAATGAAACATTCTTTCCAAAGGCAGGGAAAACTTCTCACATCAAGGCAAAGGATTTTAGGGCAGTCAATCACCATCTTTTCTATTGAAAATCTGGGAGACATCATTGACACTCATATTCGAATATATAGACCAATAGCTATTGTCAATCGCCCAACATGTCTATATGAGAGGAAACCCGGTTGAGACGGCACTACATTCAACAGTTAGTGCCATTGTGAACTCCCTCTATTTTGGCTACTTTACATTCATGGTGCAACTATACAAGGTGAGTGCAAATCGACAATAAATACAACAAAAAAAACAGAAACAACAGGCAATTTTGTTTGTGTAAAATAATGTACTATTGTCAATAACGCTTGAAATAGTATTACTTTTGACATAAGTAAATTGTAACCAAAGTCAGTCAGCTGTGCTACTGCAATCACCTTGTATAGTTACACCATGTTTACATTAGTGGTAAAAGTAGTAATCTAAAATCTGTCGTGCAAGCTCTGGATCCAGACCAAACAACTATAAGGTTTATAATGAATCTTCTTTAATATGGGATTATTCGTTCCAAAATGGGATCAAAAACGTTTTCAATACTGGCAACTAGGTGTAAACCACAGGCAGATGTTCATCTCTACTTCTGTGGAACGTATCCATAAACTATATGCTTAGAAAACTGGACCTCATGTGTTACAAGACAGTGGGATGACCAGGCTCGGAGATCCATTTGGATCTCTTAGTGTTTGGAGCACTAATAGTATGCGATTACTGACTGTAAATCTGGGAAAGCCTGAATATGTACTATTCACTAAAAAATACAAGATAACTAGCTTTCAGCTACTCCGTCAAAAAGACATTAGGCAGACACTCTCACACAAAGCAAAATACTTGGCTGTTATTCTTGATAACAAATTATCGTGAAACCTAACACTTTGGCAAGAACATCGAAAGATATTACGACAATGTAAGTACGAAGTTAAATTGGCCATTTGAAGCGGTTACTCTTCTACGGGTTCTTTGTATAGTGAAATGCAAGACGACCTTAGTGGATCTAACGGCCAAGAAAATGGCTGTGAATACGGCCTTCAGACTAAACGTAATAGGTGAATGGAAGTATTGACTATACAAAATCCTCCAGAGAACATTGACTATATTCTCTATTCCGAATGAAACGGAATTACTGAAGGGTCCGCGCTTTGATAAAAAAAAGACTACCGTATATACAGATGGCTCTAAAAAAGAGTTCAAGTTGGCGGAGGTATTTTCATTCATTAATTTGGGTTAAGAATGTCCTTCAAAATTCCAAATGGATGTAGCATTATTGAATTCGATCGTCCATTAAAACAGACGCTAATTTTCTCAGATATAACAGAATATCATAATGAGATATCCTTGTATGCACTGCTACATTTCTACGGAATGTCCCATATGAAGTTTAAATATTTTTAGGATATAAAAAAATAATTGAATAATCTTGTGTTTTTAAGTATTTTAGAAATAACGGTTTAAAGGTGATATTAAGTTATTAAATTAATTGTTAAAATTATCCTGCTCTTTAAATATTGCAAAAAAAAAAAAACAGTGACATGCATAAATAAATATCGAAAATAATCTGGTGTAATAAAATTACAAGATTTTAATCGAAATTATAATGGATTTTTGTCTGATGAACGAAATGACTAATAGGTAAATTTTGGGAAGAAAGTTGCATAGTAATACAGATTATAAAACCCAAGATGATAAATGTAAAAAATACAAACGAGTTTAAAATTCAAACATTTATCAAAAATGTAGTTTTCTTCAACTATTATTCGTCATTTATAGGATCCAAGTTAAGCTTACTTTAGAGCTTTTTATACCCTACACCACCAATAGTGAAGAGGGTAATCTCCATAATTGACAGCTGCCGAAAATCACTTTAATAACCATAAATCTCTTAAAAGTGTTTATATCGAGATATAATTTAAGCCAAAGAATATTTATATGCACAGAAGTGATAACACTACATTTTTAAATGATCGGTCCATAATAGGTCATAGCTGAAAATCTGTTTTCACACATTAATCTATTAATTAGAAAGTTTGAGCTTTAAATTTTAAATTTAACCAAGTCTCAGAATATTTATCTATCACAAATGATTGTATTACAAACGAAGAACTAAATCTGTTTACGCCCAAGAGTTCAGAATCAATTACAGTTTCCTGCATGCTCTCCGTTTCTATTGGCAAATATGGGTAGTGCCTGAATTAAAACAATGATTTCATACCTAAATGAAATCTAAATAAATAATTCATTCAAAGGTTTGTTTCAAAACATGCAAACATGTTGTAAATAAAATCGTTATATTCCACTTTATGCATTTCAAAATCCAAACAACCACCATCTAATACGTTGTTTAATGTTAAAAAGAGACATCCGAGGAAATTGCGACATCTATACTGTTGTTTTTACACAAAACTTGTATTCAAAGTCATGTTATTTATTCATTCATAAAACTGTGTTTTGTTTTTGTTGCTTGAAAAACTGTTTGTAATAAACGTAAAATAAAATTCATTCATAAGTTTGGTTGCCAAAAAATCAAAAAAAAAAAAAAAAATATAAAAAAAATTACAAACTCTGACAACTTTTAATTCAATATATGTTTTTCAAATCCAGTTAGTGAATTGCACTGTCATATGAAAAAAAAATATTAACAACACACAAACAAACTAGGTATTATGACAAAAGTGCGTGGGCTGTCTGATACGAATATATGCTTACCAGACACACTAACAAACAACTTTAGCAGCAAGTAGCTTAACTATTGTATTACTATTGTTAACTTTTTTTCAGTAAAGTTTTAACTATTTTTCAGAAAGACTTGACTGATATACTGTGCATGTACAATTTACAGTGGCAAACAAATATTGTTTGTATATTAATTTTATCATTCGGTTTATACACTTTAAAATAGTCCTCAGTCTTAGTTAAGGTTTATAACTAACTCTTCTTACAATGATTCCTTGGATGATAATAATAATAGGTTTTGTAAAATAATAGGACGATCCTTTAAATATCAGATTGTCAATGGTCGGATCAATATTAATTATAGTTTTGTGACTAATCCTAAAAATTACACAAGTATGATTATTGTCGATCATGCACGTACATATGATGCCCTACACCAGATACTATTATAATTTCTAGTTTGATTTGTTTGATTTTAAGTTACCCTTTTAATATTCTCTATGCAATGATTTATCACGGCTTACATCGAAAGGGACTGAAAAATGACTTATAACGTCATTAAGGAAGCCGTAGCGGTCAAACTCAACTCCTGAGTGTAGGCCGATACAAAAACTTGGAGGAAGCCAAATATTATGCCAATGCAAAAGTTAGGCGCATAACTTAGATAACACAGAAAGTCCTGAAGAAGCTTAAGCAGACCACATCAAAATCTGGTGGAATTGCATTTCAATTCTTTCACATTTTTTCGGAGTATGCAAAATACGAAACTTTTGGACAAACTGAAATTCTAATAACATTCATCTTATCGGAGTTTCATCGAACGATGCAGCACACAGTGAGGCAGAATTGATATTGACTTGAATCTTTTTGGATAAGAAAAATATGAGTCAAATTGTTCTTGGTATTTTCTTTGCTCATAAATTCCACATTTCCATCGAGATTGGTAAAATACTTTTAGGGTGAATAAGGAATACAAGTCGGTTTCCATTTTGTAATCCCAGTTATGGAATTATAGAACGTATTCTGAACATCATAGGGGCAATATATTTGGAAACTTGGACATGTCTTTGGTATCTTTAACCTTTCAGAAAAATATTAAGCTGTTGTATATTCTAAAAGAAAGTTTATTTCGAAAAAAAGAGAAGAGGATCTAGAAAAGATATTGCTTTGGATTATTTGGCTTCTTATTGAAAATATTATTGTGTGCCCGATATTACAAAAAAACCGGAAAAATTTGACTTGCTTAAACAAATTACATATAAAAGGCTCCATCACTAGAAGTGGGATTTTCAAAATTCAAATTCCATTTAACATTTTATTTCGATCGGACTAGCCGTTTATAAATGCCAGAATTATTTCCAAAAACTTTTGATTCTGCCCCACTGTGCAGTACTTGTCTTACCTTCCTACTGAAAGTACTAGACTTTCTGGATATTCTTTTAAAGATATTCATGTTTAAAGCTTTCATTGTATTTTTTAGAATGAGAGTCATTTTGTGCGAATATTACATTTAATTGCAGACATAGTATTGCGAAAAAAATGTTCTGACAACGGCTGAACATCGACAAGACTTGCCCACACGAGTCAAATTAAATTTGGACAATAAATTGTTCGCTGTGTAAACAAATACATGGTTTGTAAAGTCATATAGTAATGATTACAAAATATCTTCAGACGGAAAATCGATGTTTTGGCAACACTACCCTTAGCCAAAATTCCAGTGACTCTCATGGGCGGACATTTTTGGTCCCATTAAAGATCGTAAATTTTTTACTGCTTTCCATAGAATTTGGTTGAATGATAATTTTAATTTGAAATTTGGTTGTTTGTCGCGAAACTGTATTGCAAAACTTTAGCTTTAAAATTATTCATTATGAAAAAATCGATTTACGTTAAACTTATTTATGGGGAATTTTATAACAATTGCAAGCGTTATAGCCAATTTCGGAATTAGGGCTTATATCTGAGCTAAACAGTTTTTGATACGCGGAATTTGTTAAAAAAACTTAAATATTTATGAGAATTTTATCTTGATATCAACATTTATAATGTAAATTACAGTTTTAGGAAAGACAGCTTTGAAAATAATGCTCACAGCCTTATTTATAATATTCTAGTTTTATAAAAAGAAAAACGTAAATTCTTTTTTTGGAACAAGTCGGTTTTAGTGACTTTGCTCCAAAAAAAAAAAAATTTCATCAAATAGGGCTTTTATATCTCGGGAACTACTGGTTTTCTGATAATTAAAAATACCTTTCTAACGATATATATCATGATTATAAAATATGGACCAACTATGCGTTAAATCCGAAAAGAATATTTTTTGACCTGAATTTTTTTTAATATCTAAAAAAAATTAAAAAAAAAGTCTTTATAAGTGTTATTTTGGTTTATTAATATAAACAGCCAAGACATTAAGCTTTAATTTAAGGTATCATATGTGTCTGTAGGTACTATAATCATAGAATTATAAGATCTGAAAAATTCAAAAAACACATTTTTTCAAAATTTTGTATGCAGGATAGGATTTTTTCCTCTATGGTATACAGAACAGCGGCTTCGCATTGTACAAATTCCCTGTATTGCCGACCTACGGCCGGGCGGAAGGATTTTCTCCTCTATGGTATACAGAACACCGGCTTCGCATAGTACAGATTGCATTTTTTATGGTAAAATAATCTTTCTTTAATATCTTCCGATTTCTATTACCTACATGGTCATGTTATACCTTAAATTAAAGCTTAATTTCTTGACTTGAAAATATTGTAATTGATCTACTTACTCATATAGGCCTTTTCCCCGGATTTTTTAGATTTTTTAAAACAATTTCGGTTCAAAAAATAATTTTGCGAAATTTATCAATAGGTGGTCCATATAAATAGGTCATGTTATATATCGTTGGTCTTTCAAATACCTATCATTTGCCATATATATTGTCTAATGAAAAATTGCAGTTTTCAAGATATAGCTCAATATATTACAAATTTTGGAGCCCCACCCACTCGAAAATAGGAGTGACCGCCCCAATTTTATTTTTTTTTATTTTAATCAGAATTTAAAATTCTATTAGTGATAAAATTTTGATAGTGTTTTGAAAAAAGTCACTAAAACCGAATTAAGCCCTTTTTTGGTGTAAATCTTATCATAATTCTAATGGGTGATTCATTTACATAATTTTAAAATAGAACTGCGTGTCGGAATCTTTATTATTTCCCGAAAGAACAATATTTGACGTTTATTTGTTTTAAATAATTTCGTTCAAATACAGTGTTCAGATATGAAACTTAATTGAGTCAATATTCGGTTAATTGACAATATTATTTTTAGTGTTCAGGCATACGTAATTTTCAGCTTACTCAATAATCATTTGACAGTTGGAACACAATACAAAAAATACTCTAAATGGTTGTTGTGTTTCTATGTAAACAAACTTACCTTCACATTGACTTTTCAATGATTTCTTTTGTTTCCTTTTGTTGACATTTGCCATTTTATACAATTTTGTTCACTAAACACAGTTGTGAACAGTGTTGCATTCCAAATCTTACTCAATATTATAACAATTTCGTACTTATTGCGCAATAATTAATTGAGATTTTATATGGAATATTGAGCTCAATAATGGCGTTAATTCCGATTATCGCAATTAAGGTTCATATCTAAACACGCTATTAGACAGTTCAAGCATTGCTATCGGTATCTCGGAATGAAAAAAACAAATCAAATATATTATTACATCAGAAATAATAAGATATTTGATTTTGAATTATAATAATAAAAAGACTTATATTACTAAGGCTGGGATTAATCGAGCCTGTTGTCTTCTATTTTGGAAGAATAACTTTGGACTTTACAAATCCTGTTTGTCCTAGACAGAGTGAGTCAAAACTGAATATAATTATTTTAGACAAATAACATTTTTTTGACTTTAAAATTACATATTAAAAAAAGACATTTTAAGTAAAATATTTCACCACATTTACTTTCCACTGTAAACTATAAACTACATATATGCCATATGCCATTGCATCACATACATATATAATGCTCCCGAAAAAGCACAGCAAAACCAATCAAGATTTTAAAAACACATTAGAAGCATTAAAAAGCCTTTGAGAAAATGGATTAAAACTCCAACTTCCACCAGCACAAAGAAAGAGCCAACAGAAACAAAAAAAAAAAATAATAAAAACTAAAAATTATACATTTAATCCATGTATTTGTGTGCTGATCAAAATCATTTTACAACATCCGTTGGTGTTTGAAACTTAAATTTCCTTGAAAGATTTTCATATGAATGTTAACACTCCAACATGTTTTTGGCTGAAACTTTTTTGATGCTCAAAACAAATCTACTTTTTTAGTTTTCGTACAGCAAATGACCAAAAATTGCAGCACTTTTGTTTGTTTTCTGTTTTTGTTGGGCTTACTATCAAAAAGCTACTGTGGTTTCCATTTCCATAAACAAAAACCAACAAAATGGTTTAAATATTGTAATATTGCAAATAGACTACTAGGTATGCAGTGTGCACTGCTTTACTCTGCTGTTGTGTATTGTGGTAAAGTGTGTATGCAAGTGTCAGTTTAGAGTTGCAAAATTTGCATAAAACATTGAAATTATTGTGAGGCGTACGTAAGAACTTCTATCTTAGTGAGCGAAACCACACGAATGTTTCTAATGAGGAAGGTTGCCCATATGAAAGCGGTTTTAATTTTAAAAAATTAATTTAATTTTGCTTAAAACTTTTAAGAAATTAAATTCACTAGTATTACTTGTATTATACTAGCACTACTAGTATTTAAAATATATCCTTTAGATCTACTAGGACGACATTAAATAAGCACTTTTGCAGTTTCAGTAAGAGACTGAGAAAATGTCTTTACTATTCTCTTTCTTAAAAACTTCTATTGAAAAATAGCTTTTTATATGATTGAACGAGTAGGATTGTAACAGGACAATTGATTCCTAGCATTTATGTATATTTAAGCCACATCAGAAATTTATGTTTATTTCTAAATCAATTTAGTGCCGATCCTCTACAATGCAAGAATGGTGCCTTCTCATACCAGGGTTATATGCCGAAGGGCTGGAAAGAGGTGAGTGTAATTTTGATACCTACACCAGCTAAGGAGAGCCACTCCAAATCTAAGTATTTCAGTTCTATCATAATGCTTGTCGTCATTTCTGTCGAAAACATTCCAGTAACTGAAAGACCTTTGCCTGATGAACAGTGTTTCAGAGGTTAGATTTAGCATTTTTATTTACATTTGAGACTCGATATTTATGTTTTAGCTTTTGGCGTTTTTAGCCTTTTTTATTTTTAAAGCTATTTTTATACCCTTCACCATCGTGAGAAGGGTATATATAAGTTTGTCATTCCGTGTGTAGTTTCCACAAAAAAATTTTCCGACCCTATAAAGTATATATATTCTGGATCCTTATAGATAGCGAAGTCGATTAATCCATGTCCGTCTGTCTGTCTGTTGAAATCAGTTTTTTGAAGTCCCCAGATATACTCGGGATCCAAACCTTCAATAATTCTGTCAGAAGTGCTTTCGAAAAGTTTGCTATTCAAAATCAGCAAAATCGGTTTAGGTCAACCAGAGTTATGAACCAATATGTGAGACCACCTCCATAAAAATTTGATATTTTTCGTCCATTTTATTGCAATATTTTGAAATATATTGCAGATAATACCGTGAAATTTTGTATACGTAGTTTGTACTATAAAAGAAGAAAGTGTGCGGAAAATAGTAAGAATCGGTCCATGATTTCTATAGCCCCCATACAAATATATATATTCCCGAAATATGGCTTAATGGTAAATAAATGCCTATAAAATTGGAATATCTAGACAAAATTCAGCAAAAATAAGTCTTATACAAAAACAAATCTCAAAACGAAATTTTTTTTTAGTTCGGTCAATGTTTGACCATAGACCCCATATAAAATCCAAAATTCACTTAAATACGTATAAAACAGATATAAATAATGTTAAACGGCTAAAATTTCACATAAATAATCTTTATAGGCAAATAAATTGTTGTACTAAATTTTACTGTGGTCGGCCCAGAACTGGTCATAGCTCCCATACAAGGACCACATCTGAAAAATACATTTTTCCCTATATATATTGTATAAATATCGGTGCCGACTCAAAACTTTGCACAGATCATTTTAATATATACAAAAATCATCCCACAAAATTTTGTGAATTTCGGTCCATTTTTAACCGTATGCCCCATAAATCCGAAAATCACTTTAATACTCATAAATCTCATAAATAAGGGTACCAATCCAAAATTTTACATACATGCCTAAATCTAACTGCTGGATTTTGGGAATATCGGTCCATATTTGACTATATCCACATTAGGTCCACTCTCGAAATCCACGTTAATACTAATATATATCGTATATATAGCGTTATTATGTTGAAATTCGACGTGAAATATCCTCATATGCATGAAAATAACTGTTCCAAAATTTAAGAAGATCGGTCCATAATTTGTCATACCTGCCATATAGAACCATTTCCAAAAAACAAATAAATTCGAATCAAAAAATATTCTTTTCGGATTTAACCCATATTCGGTCCATATTTTATATTAATGATATATATCGTTGGAAAGGTACTTTTAATACCTTTTATTTAGTGTATTACAAATTATTAGACACCCAGTAGTTCCCGAGATATAGGCCTATATATTTTCAACTTTAAGGGCCCGCCCCCTCGAAAATAGGCGTGACCGCCAACAAATTTTTTTTTGCTGGTATCTCCTCTAAAAGCCCTATTTCATTTTGTTTTTTTTTTTTTTTTTTGGAGCAAAATCACTAAAACCGAATTGTACCCCTTTTTATACTCTGTTTGTTAAATTACACTGAAGATTATTATGAACATCAGACAAACTCTGTAAATTATGGTAAGAATTGGTAATTAAATCAATTAAAATGGTAAAAATTAGACAACATTTCAAAATATTTAACATAAATTATGTTGGTCGTAAAATTGTCTTTCAAACAATATATCAAATACTAATAAAATTTGCACTAAGACTGAATAGAAAACACAAAATTAGGATATTCTAATCTAGTGTAGTTTCTGTATTTCTTATTACGCTTAGGTGAAGGGTATTTAAGATTCGGCACAGCCGAATATAGCACTCTTACTGGTTTATTTTAGGTTAAGAAATGTTTTACTAAAATTGCGCTCATTAATCTGAATCGTTAGATTGTTACCATTGATACTAAAGCTTCAATTTGAATTCTAACTCATTATCATCCCCAATTGAAAATTTTGTCATGTCATTAGCACAGTTTTCATATAAATTTTGGACAATATTTCATATATTGAGAGAAAATAAAAAACGGAATAATATTTGAAATTTCTGAAAATTTCTTAATGCACTTCGGACAATTTACTTTTTATACATTGATAATTCTTGAAAATAGTAAAACCAAATACATATATTCTTTCACATTGAAAACTGCAAATTTTTCTATATAAATCGCTGATGAAATAACCATGATTGAAAGCTTCTAAATTAGAAATAGACAAACGTAGAATCAACAGTTAACTTTGGGGTAAAGATAAAAAGGTTAGTCGAGCTTTGGTGTGCTTTTCGATTTTTTACTTTTTTGATCAAAGAAACTGTATTAAGTTTTGTGTAAAAAATTAAATTAAATGCGCAAGGACATTTGAAATGTGAACTGTGGCGTTTGGCGAGTCTACTATGAGCAGAACACAAGTTCAATTGTGGTATAACCGGTTTAAGGAAGGCCGAGAAGATGTCAATCACGATGTTCGTCCTGGTCGCCCGAGCACGTCAACAACCGATGAAAACATTGAAGCAGTGAAGAAAATGATTTTGGATAATCGTCGAATCACTATCAGAGATGTTGCTGATGATGTTGGCATATCGTTGGGCTCATGCCAAGCAATTTTTACGGATGTTTTAGGCATGGAACGTGCCGCAGCATATTTCCATACAAAATTTGTTTTATAAACCTCTTATAAACCTGTTGTAAGTTTTATGAATAAGGGCATTAGAATATAAAAATCGAGGAAACCAGGGAATCTATAGACTCCAGGACTTCCTGGTGAATTTCAATTTCATGTTAGGGTTAGCCTGAAGATTCTAGTGGGAGCGATTACAGGCCATATTTCGATAAGGGTTAGAATTAACATACATATACACTCAGAATATTATTACAGTAACGGACTGTAGTTTATTTAGGAAGTATTCCGTGCAGTTGTCTTTAACTAAATAAACATTTAAAATTGTAAGAAAATTTATTTTTAACTGAATCTAACATTTATTCAAAAAACTAAGTGCACATTAATACGGATTTTCAGTTGCATTTGATATTGACAGTTGTTTACGTCAAATTATTTTGTATGTAAAATTAAATGAAACTGTAATTTAAAATAACTGAAAATTTACTTAAAACCCGATCTACTTATTTTCATTTCATTTTAACAAAAAGTTCATTTAATTTTAAATGTTAAAATAGCTGACTTAACTATCAAAAGAAAAAGTCACGACTTCCGTGAAAATAAAAGATTTTTCCTTTGTTTATGCTATTTTTACTATCAAAAATTAAACTGTGAATTCCGTAAAAACAAATGAATTTTCAGTTATTTTATATATGTAATTTAACTACCAAAAAATTGTTGCGTGTAGTATAATAATAATAATTCCATATTCTATGTAATAATTCTCAAACAGTCAATGTGAATTTTAATATAAGATATGTATAGATATTTTACGGAAGCTATGATATGATATAGACCGACCCTTAGAAAATTAGTTCAAGTTATTTTCAGTTATTTTATGTATTTTACATATCAAAAAACTAACCACAAATTCCGTAAAATGAAAGGAATTTTTTAGTTAAAATACATAAAATAACTAAAATACATTAAATAACTGAAAATTCTGTTGATTTTATGGAATTTGGGGTAAATTTTTCGATAGTAAAAATAGTAGAAACAAAGAAAAAATCATTTATTTTTACAGGTTAGATCAGTTAATTTCTTAACATTAAAAATTAACTGAACCTTTCATGTAATTTAAATGAAAAATGAGTTGACCGGTTTTTAAATGAATGTTCATTTATTTTAAATAACATTTTCAGTTAATTTTACCTATTTTTTTTTTGCGTTTCGCCTATAAACATTGATGACTTAAAAATTTAAACTACTCTGGTAGTAACTGAGTGTTAATTAATTAAACATCTCCATGGCCATTGCATCTGTAATGACAAATGTTTTAATAACAAATTTCATAACTAGTTGTGATAAATATTTACCAAGTATATTTATGTATATACGAAGTTAGTTATACTTCCCTTAACAAATAATGCAATACTACTGTATTTTTTTTCCATCCTAAAACATGACTGAATTAAATATTAATAAATAAAACGACATCAACTTTTTGCAGCAACATACATTTCGTTGTTGTTGAACCAAAACAAACAACAGCAACCTACAACTACAATTATGTACATATATTTGCAACAGCACCAACAATAAATACAACAATACATGTAACGAATTTGTAAATCAAATAAAAAAAAAATTCATTCATAAATTTGTTAAAAAGAAACAAAATGTATCATTACAACAGTGTTACCAGACTAAGGCGATATTTTAGCCACGAGGATTTGTTCCAGTATTCTTAATTTTCCGATTTGTATACAAGACACACATTTCATTTCAAAGAAAGTAAGTTTATGAAGTGGAAATAATTTATTAATTTTACAAATTCAAAATGCAGGTTCTCCGACTTTTCACAATTTTTTTTTTTCACATTTGCCCAGCCTTTCGTAACTTTGGCAACACTTTGAGCACTTTGTGCAAAAGTATTTGTAAGATGACATTTGTAAATCAGTTACAAAATGCTTAAATTTTTAAGTTTATTAAAATGTTGTATTGAAAGCCACGTACCACAAAGCTAGCTGCAGTAGCAGTTTAGTATGTTTTTATTTGTTTCTTGTTTTTTTATGTTTCAACATTCACTCATTCATTCATTCATTAAATTTGAGTTTAATTAATTCATTCATTAATGAATTTCAATATTTTCTTAAGGTGAGCTACTATGTATTTAATTAAAAGTCACAAAATTGTTTACAGTCTTTGGAAACGAAACGAAACGAAACGACAGTCACAGTTGATTGCGAGAGTATTGAGATTTTCAAGTTTGATCTTTGACACCTACGGATTTGTCGGTATTAAAAATAAAATTTATTTATTAATATTTTTTCCTCACTGTGCTCTGTGTGACTGACTCTATTGCTTGTGTTGTTGTTGTTCCTGCTGCTGCTGCTGCTGTTGATTTTATTGTTTTAGTATTTTTGCCATTTTATCTGAAATCTCAAAGCTATTGAAAATTGGTAGCTAAGTATTTATTATTGATCTTAAAGCAAAACTGAATGTAAACAAAAACAAACAGACGCGTGCCTTAGAAAACGTAACAATAATATTATCAACAACAACAAACAAAAAACAATATAAAAATATAATATTTTTTTTGTTTCTGGCTTTTCTATGTAGGATGATATAAATTCATTCATTCATTCATTCATTCAGACAGACAGACGGATAGACAGACAATTGTGTTAGCGGCAATTTCAAATTCATCTACAGATACTTGCATTATATATTTAGCGTGGCAAAATTACCATAATTTGATAGAAAACAACAATAACCATTTAACATGAATTGAATTTTCTTTCGAACAAATATTGATTACTTGGAATATTTAATTAAAGTTTAGTTTATTTACGTGTTCTAATAGTCACTTAAAGCTGGAGAAGATTTGCAATTCATGGAAATATAAAAGTTTTTAAATGATTAACAGAAATAAGATTATTTGAAATAAAATGAAAATAATTACAACATCCTGTTAATATTTCTTTAAAAATGAGATGTTGCAACGATTTCTTAGAACGAGGGCTGCAATGATACATATTTACCACACTTATTATGTATTTCAGCTTAGGTTAGGTTAGAAGGCCGGTGTGAGGTTGTCCCCACAGCATCACCCAGAGACCAATACGGTCCATTGCGATGCCTTGCAGAAATGATTGGAGGCACTTAGTCTGTTCCAAGAGCGAAACACCTAAGCCCTCCCAAAGCCTATTATGTATTGTAAGTCAACATACAACATACAATCAAATCAAAAACAAAACGAATTAACAAAATTAATTATATTATCAATTTGAACCATTCTCCCTATTATAATTGTTCTTTGATCCTGATATATATTAAAAGGATTGAATAAGGTCAACTGGTGCTTAAACGGCTATGAAGTTTGGCGGTGCATTTACGAGGGGAAATATGCATTTCCATACAAAATTTGTTTTATAAACCTCTTATAAACCTGTTGTAAGTTTTATGAATAAGGGCTTAAGACTTTATGCAGGTGTGCTTTGCTACCCGTACCGTAGTGAAATAAAAAGTTTAGAGTTATTAAAATCTACAGTTTGCCTTTTAAATTAATTCTTGTTATTTTATCTTATTACTAGCTAAACCCGGTGTGCTTTGCTACACCCCCTCGTCATAAAATAAAATAAAACGTATTTATATATTTACAAACATTTATTTATTTAATTTTAATGTATTTATTGCAATGCTTTAGGCGCGACCATGCCCCTTTGTCCACTTACATAGTCAAGAATTTATTATTTCGAAAGAATATCCTGTTGTGAAAATTTAATGACGATCGGTCCAGTAGTTAAGACTATATTACGATGTTTAATTTTCCTAAAAAGGGGCGTGGTTCCACTCACTTTTCTCCTGGTACGTATTCCTAATTATGCCAATACCATATGTACCAAATATCACCGACGTACGTCAAAAAATGCCCAAAATATGGCGGGTTAAATTTGTGGGTTATATGGGCGGTGCCACCCCCGTTTGTACAATCAAAACTTCATATAGCCTATTATTCCTTCCAGAGTCACAGTAACATGCTGTAAAAATTTCAGGCAGATTGGTCCAAGGGTTTGGCCTCCTATTAAGCACAAACATACAGACACACATTCATTTATATATATATAGATTAAAAGCAATATAATTTAAAGTGAAATGGGGTGAAAAATGGGGATTTGGTAATAAAAAAAATGTATGTAGTTAAAAAGTATATAAAACTTTAGGTAAATACATATTACAAAAAAAGTATTTTGTATAGCAAACATTGTTAGTGGTATACGTAAGTATCTGAATTAAAAAAAGGGGCGATGAAGTAGGCGTGGTTCATAGTTATATGGCGACGTTAACAGTATTAAGAGCAATATACTACCAAATAAAAAAAATACGTTGGAATGAACAAATTTGTATAGAGAATAAAACTTTCAAAAATTTGGCGTGAAAAGGGGCGTGGCTTAAGAAATCTTTATTTTTACCTCGCCTGGAGTATATAATGTGTATACAATTTGAAGTAAATCTGTTAAAAACTGTTAGCAAATTTGTTGTGCAATGGAATTTGCTTGGATTCCAAAATCAAAAACTAAACTTCCGCTCAAAAGAAACACCGTGTCGTTCAATTCAAGAAGGTTTATTTGCAAGTGATTAAAAAATTAAAGTTATGTATACATATAGAAAAAAGGATCAAAAAGAACAGAAGGTTCAATTTTTTAACGAAAGCAAAAAGGAATTAACAACATCTGCAATATGTTAATGATCTAATGTAATATAAAAAAACATAGAATTAGAACATTACTAGAACAGGGTTGTTAGCATTTGAATTGTACTAAGGTTGTAACGTTTTTTTTCAACAAAAACTATATGGGAGCAATTACATAATTTTTAAAAAGTGGGCGTGGTCAAAAAAAGTACCCTATTAATCATACCAAAGTCCCAGTTAAATGCTGTGAAAATTTCAAAAATATCGGTCCAGAGGTTTGGTCTCCAATTACAATATTTTAAAAAAGTGGGCGTAAAAGTGGGCGTGGTAAAAAAGTACCCTATTATTCCTTCCAGAGTCACAGTAACATGCTGTGAAAATTTCATCAAAATCGGCTCAGCCGTTTTGGAGTCTATACGTTACATACATTCATACATACATACATACATACATTGAATTTTATATATATAGATAGATGATTTACAATATACAAACTAACAAACACACATTCACTTTTATATATAGATAAGGGTTTCAAATGTATACAAATTTTAACATTTACTTAATATTGTTGCTAATCAGCGCATTGGTGTCCTAAATATTAATATTGATAGCTGATACAGCTTTCCCTATATATAATTTGTCATCATATCTATGGAAGCTGCCACGCCCACTATTGATAGTCCGCCCATTCTTGTCCTAAATATTAATATTGATGGTATGGATAACCGTATCATATATCTTATTGTATACCATATATTTGATATTTTTTTAATTATCATCATATGGGATGTGCCACGCCCCCTGTCGCTACTACTCCCAATTTTTCCGCAAATATTTAAACAAACAATGGAATTGCTCATGCAAAATTTGAGTACTATAGCTATTATAGTTTCCCAAGTATTTGATTTTTAAAATTAACTTTGTATGGGAGGTACCACGCCCACTTAAAATTTCAGAAAAAAAGTAGCCTACAGACATACAGAAATATACTGTGAAAATTTCAAGCAAATCGGTTCAGCCGTTTAGCCGTCTATAGATCCCAAAATAAAAATAATAAACATACATACAAACACACAATCACTTTTATATATATACAAGGTGGTGCAAAAGTAATCCTCCTATCAGAAAATGCTACAAGTTTCGCGAGGCCCCTAATGTCAGATGTTTAATCATTGATTAGTTTGGGCCATTTGCGGTATTGAGAACAATCTACCCTTAACACTCATAATGTAGGATTAAATATTATTAAGTATTAGGACAGAAATAACAGAAATATCGGCACCATTTTACTATAATGTGATTGACAATTTCGATAAAAGAATCAGCATCTTTATGCAAGGTCGTGGTGGGCAACAGTCCGTTATCATTATACCATACAGCACCACAGTGGGGAGGATATATTGACTTAATGCTGATGTTTGCAACGTCCAAAAATAATACTCCAACACCCACCTTAAAATAAACCGATCGTCACAGAAGGCAAAAAGACAGGACGCAATTTTGAATATATTTCGATAACATTTGGTACATGACATTTTTCTGGCGCAAGGAGGGTTTTATCGGTCATAAATATTTGACGTTGTTTACTCTTATAAGAGTTTTGCAAGATAATATAAAACTAAATATTTGTTGTGTCTTCTCCTAAGGAAACAAAGTTTTTTAAATAAATAAGCCAGTTCAAATATATTTTATTTAGTGATTACGTCTTTTTCGTAAATATTTGCCAAGTACGAGTATAGTAAGATAGCGGTAAGAATGGGATCCGAACTGTCGGATATGTGCAGATTATGTGAGGACCCGGATGAGCTGGAGACGGTTGAGCACATTCTGTGCCATTGTCCCAGGTTGCAGGGCAGTAGGCTAAGGTGGCTAGGTAATAGGTTCTTGGGCGAATTAGGGGATGTGTCGAGCTGTGGACTGGAGAGTCTAATGGGATTCGTAATGGGCAGTAGACTGGGTGATGATCGCACAAGTGGAGGAAATATGTCTGAGTAGGATTTGGTCAGGTTTTTCTTTTCTTTTCTCTCTTCTCTTTCCTATCTAAGGCATCGCAATGGACCATATTGGCCTCTGAGTGAGGGTGTGAGGATAACTCACACCAGCCTTCCTACCTACCTACCTACCTACCTACCTATCTTCTTCGCTAAAGTAGTAGCTGGAAATGCTAGTATAGCATAAATGTAAAAGAAATTAATAACAATTGAGTTGTATAGAACAGGCAAAATTTTATGAATTCCAGTTTATAAAGCTGTACATTTGTTATACAATTGAAATTTTCAAATAATAAATACATACTTATTTTTGGTTTTATAGCTACTTTAGAACAATCATAGGTACATAAATTAATGAATATTTCTAATACCCAATGCGAATACTTTATCTCTGAGTTGTTTATAATTTTCCTAAAATGGTTAAATATTATAACAAGGCAACAAATTTAACGCCTCTTCAAAAGTTGCTGATTATTATTGTTGTGCCTTTAATTTGTTTAACAACTTTTCGATTGTTTCTTGTATTTCTTAAGTTAGAAGTTTGGTTGCTTGTATTTTCTATGTAGTATATGATACTTTTTCAACGAATTTTAAAATTATAGAGTTTTTTCTTCCACCACTCTTATTTTTTTCAAAAGCTTACATATGTTGTCATTTATTTTGAAGGTGTTTTTTTCGGCGTATGTGTGTATTTTTTTACAAAATTTAAATTTTCTCTTTTTCTGTTTGCCATATTAAGTAAACGTAAAAAACAAAAGCTAAAAATTATCTATTACTTAGTTTTATATGCCGCCTCTACCTACGAGATTTTTATACTATTTTTGTTTTAAGTTTTTAATGTGTTTCCATACAGTTTTTGTTTTTCTTAGACTTGAAGTTCTTTTTGATGTAATACTTGACATTTGATTTTGAAATGTCAGTTGTAGCTGTGACATGACAGTTAAAAAGTATTTTATGAGTGCGTTTTTCAAACTAGAGAAAATGTTTATAATTATGCCGCATTTTTAATCTGAAAATTATATGTACATTTGTACATAATGTAAGAAGTGGAATATCATAGAAAATCATAGTCATAGAAAAATCATACTTTAAGCAAAAGCGTGCTTTTGTTTTAAATTCTGAACAAAATTTATATGTTTTTGTTCTTTAAAAGTCTACTTTTACTTAAAGTATGCTTTTTCTATGACTATGATTATGGGCATGTTTAATAAAAACAATGTCGTTGATTTAGGACCAGACACAACAAATAATTAGTTTTATTTTATTTGATGCTGTTTGATCTTGCAACGTCAAACAAATTTGTGCAAAAACAAGTGGTTACGCTTTTTTTGAGTAAATATTTGCTTGAGAAACATATGGTGTTTTCTTTTCTGAAATAAAATGTTACACCTTAATTATGTACATTTTTATAATGTTTACCCCACATTTTAAAGATGTCGCATTTTTAATGGTCAGAATAGAACATAAAATAACAACAGTGTAACACTTTTGTTTCATGTACAGCTGTTTTTTGTTAAAAAAGAAGAAGCAGCTCCCTGGTAAGATCGCTTTAAATAAGACAATGAATATCTCTCAAAAAGACCTTCCTACTACTACGCAAATTCTTCTTAAACTATAAAAATTATATATAAACATACATTACATATCGTTGGTCTCATGTAGAAAGGCCCGATTGCGATTCCATTGCATTTAACACAAATACACCTCCTCACAAAAATTTATTGCAATAGTGTAAAAAATAACTCTTTTATAGGCAGTTGTACAAAAAAAGTTACATGTTGAATATTACAGTTTCTATTATGTTTTTACCTTCTCCTGTAAAGTTTCAAATATGCGAGTTAGGGCCTTTCTACCTGAGACCATCGATATGTATATAAGAAGTAGGAGATATTGTCAACTTCAGAGTATTCATTAATTAGGTTCTCTACAAAGCCTTTCACTCGCGGTTGTGGATTTCTTTCCATAATCATATAAAATATTTCATCATCATCAGATGATAAAGATGAATCCAACAAGTCATCCGAAAAATTTTCAGCACATAAAAAAGTAGTAATATTTTCCATTTTGTATATTTTTTTTTTGTTTCTTAACACAAATACACATTCATAAACAAAACAAATGTCAGCTGTTTTATCGTGCGATTCTACCCCTCTAAAAATACAGAGTGTGAAAGGTGCACCATTTTTTAAATTTATAGTGTGACATTTATAGAAAAGAACACACTACACTTTAGCAGTGTTGACATTTTTTCAGAAAAGAACACAAAAATTGGAAAAACATGTAACATTTTTGCCAGAAAAGAAAACGCCATAAGAATAATCGATCAAAAATAATCATTGGCTGCTGTCATCGCAAAAACTTGGTAATAGGGAGAAGTTAAAAGAAGTTTGAAGTGAAAAAAGATATTGGTATAAGTGTTGATTTGAAGAACTCATGGAAGAACCCTGGGTCCCCATACGGTTTTAAAAATGGCTTTATGTCATTCCAGTATAAAACTAGTTGTACTAAATGGTTCAAATTTAACCTAAATTGCATAATGTTGATATTTTCAACATATCACCTAAAATTTCGAATTTTGAGTGGAACTTCAAATATTCTAAAAATTGTAAATGCCCCGTCGCAATCGGGGTTTGCAAACACGGTACAATTGTACTTTTTTGATGCATCAGTTGGTACCGTGGTACTAACACTAGACATTTGGTACTATTTCAAAATATTGCTGCAACAAAATTTGGCATTCCAAATGAAATAATAATTTTTAGTTACCATTTGTGTAATAGTGCAAGCCGAAGAGATGATGTTATAAAATTTTATGAACATTTTGGAACTGATATGGATCTTTTAATATGCATTTAAAATATGGTTATCACGAAGATAAGTTGTTGGTTGAATTGAATTGAACAAAGGGAGCTATTGAATTATAATTTCATATGCCTCAAAATCATTTTATATGAAAAACGAAAGCTTAAAGTTTAGTTAATCAGAATTTCAAAAGGTTTAAAAGTTAGTCCTTCTATTTCTTCAATATATTCTTAAAATAATAAATGTGTTCTTTTTGGAAATGCAGTCGGGGGATGAATGATTATTAAACGAGTATATTGTTATAACCAGATACTTCATAAAAAGAATGTTATAGATAATTGTAATAATAAACGAAAATAATGTTCTTATAGATTCAGAAGACTATTTAAACTATAACTAAGTATAATATTTAAATAAATACAAGTAAAACCCGGTAAAACGAGCGATATATTGTCAAGCATATTTATTAAATTGAAAAATTCGTTATATAGAGATTATTTTTTAATATAAGAACAATTATTATTTTTATTTGAACTGTTAATTTTAAATCATTGATATTTCTTTTATTTCGGTTCGAGTTCATTAAATTTAATTTTTCATTAAATTATTTTTTTTACTGAAGGTAGGAAGGAATTGTTACATGAAAATTATTATTAAAATTTTATTGATAATTTTTCTTGGCTTAGGATTCGAACCTGGGTTGTTGGTTGAATTTACATATGTTTCGAGAAACACCACTTTCTCTCATCAGAATTCTTTACGTTCTCACCCTCTACACCACTGCGATGCCCGCTAGCCAACAGTCAAACATCAATCCTTTAACCAGTATTACCGGTGGTTCGAAATTTGCTGTAATTAAAAAAAAGACTTCGTCTCGAAAACCTGAATACATTTTTATTATGTTTGTTGTCCACTTTCGTCGACATTTTTATGTGTACCACTTAAAGTACACCGCAGTGGTGCAGAGGGTGAGAACGTAAAGAATTCTGATGAGAGAAAGTGGTGTTTCTCGAAACATATGTAAATTCAACCAACAACCCAGGTTCGAATCCTAAGCCAAGAAATAAAAACATTAATAAAACCGGATGCTTTAATAAACTTAGAAACATCACAGCAGACACTTTGCTTCACTTGTATCCAGTCCGGGAATATGTGAACGTAAATTCACGCAAGATTTAGTCTTTCTAGTACTTATACCCTACACCACAATACTGCTGATGTTTATAACGCCCATAAATACTGATCCAACGCCCACCATAAAGTATACCGATCGACTCGGAATCACTCCCTGAGTCGTCCGTCCGTCTGGCTGGCTGTACATGTAAAGCTTGTGCGCAGAGTACAGGTCGCAATTTTAAAGATATTTCAATAAAATTTTGGTATATGATATTTTTTCGGCCCAAGAACGGATGAGATGGAAACTGGTGGAAATCGGTCTATTATTTCACCTAGCCCCCATACAAATTTCCACCCGAATTAGGACTTTAACGATCATAAATATTTGAATTATGCAAGAATCCAAACAAATTTCACCACAAATGAGTAATAAATGAAGCCAAATCACATTTACAAATTTTGTGAAGATCGGTTCATAATTAGTCGTAGCTCCCATAAATGGTCCACTTCCGAAAATCACTTTAACGATCATATATTTCTTAAGAATGTTTGTAATCAAATAAAATTCGACACAAATAATATACATAAATGATGACACCTATTTTTATAATGGTCGGTCCGTAATAAGTCGAAACTCCCATATAAGACCCTCCCCGTAATCAGTTTTAACCTCCACAAATCTTCTAAAAGTATTTATATCGAGATAAAGTTTAACATACACAATATTTATATTCACAGAAATCATGACACTAATTTTGTTGATGGTTGGTCAAGAATAGGTAATATCTCCTATATAACGCCCATTTCTGAAAAACTGTTTTATACATATAGATACTGGGTGTAAGGTATTATATGGGCGGGCTTGACTGACTATACTTTCTTACTTGTTTTATTTCTCTAAAAGTTTTTTTGGAGTAAAATAGTAAAAATTTTTTGGAGAAAAAAATTGTTTTTTATCAAGCAAATTATGCTAAAAAGCATTTAGCATAATTTTTAAAAATTTTAATGCATTTTCGAGAAACAAAATGCTAAATCTAGCACTGAAAGTGCTAAAATGGCAACACTGTAGGGTATTATATGATCAGGCTTGACCGTCTATACTTTCTTACTTACGAGACAATTTTCAAAGAGCTGAAAAATTGCTGGCTTTTCAAAACATAAACGAGACCGAAAATCAGTTTTGCACCGAATCAATAGGTTATACTCATTGAATATCTTTGGTACAAGAACTGAAGCTTACTCACTAGGAATGAAAGGATTATTAACATTTACAAGTGGATGTCGATTTTTCGAGCAAACTTATCTTAAACAATGATTCACATTTTCAGCTCGATTGCTTTGTTAATTGTCAAAACAAAAACATCGGCGATTCAGAGAACCCAAAAGTCCGGTGCATCCACTGGACTCGCCTCGAAAATAAGGCTGGTCAAGCAGTGTATGTTACTAGTACTTGATATTTTAACATTGTTTTCCTGCTGTTATTTAAATTTATATTTTATTTTATTTATTATGTTTATTTTTACGGAGTTAATTGAAGCCAAATTTCCATTTCAACAATTCCACAAACATCCGTGCATGAAAAGAGGAAATTCAAAATTGCATCAAGAAAATTTAGTCTCATTTATGAAAATGGTCATGGAAATTTTGACAATAGAGCGGTATTTTGTGCCAATGTGCTTGCTATTCCCTAGTATAGGGTGTGTCATGTAAGCTTTAAGATACAATTAAAAAAGTAAACTAAAAAATAGTGTTTCATTTAATTAAAATCTTTCATAATTGTTTGAACACAATTAATTTGTCTCGAAGTTGGTCACCTTGAGGATGTGAAGCTAGTGCCAAATTACTCTGCTCGAGTCTGATATAATTCAGGAAAGTTTAAGGTACAAGTAAAAGGAAAGCATAAATAGGTAGGTATGAACAAACAGGATGCATTGGACCGTAACTGGGCTTTTTAAATAATTAAGAGGATAGAAGACATGAACAAAATAATGGATATTTGCAACAGATTTTCAATTTTGACAGTAGGGAAAGAAATCAGTTATGCCTTCGTATCTCTAATGAATTTTACAATTTTCCATTAGAAACTGGTGCGCAATGTACATTAGACAACGGCTACTGGTTTTTAGTTGTTTAAACCTGTATATTCATAAATACAAGAAATGAAAACGTGCCATCATTCAGTTCATACAAAACATATTTAAATGATTGAAGGAATGATGCCACACATAAAATAAACTTTATATGACTAGAAAAACAATAGTCGTCGTATTAACAATTTCCTATGACAAATTTATACCAGACAATAAAATAACCAATTTTGGTAGTAATTTACACTAGCAAGAAATAGAAACGTTAATTTGAATTGTTGATTAAAATTGTGTGTAGGATGAACCAAAAAAAATATGTATTTTAGTTTTGATGGTTGAATTTCTGGTGGTTTATGTACGTATGTATGTATTTGCATAACCATAATTATCGCAACAAAATAATGTTGATATGAAATTAGTTCATGAATTCAAATAAAAAATAAAAAAAAAACACAATTTATACCATTTTGTTAAAGCGTGCCAGTAATTCAAAGACATTTCCATGATAAAAGGCTATCTTAAGAAAAATTATAATGGACAATGTGGCAGACTGAGATACAGCTTTTTTGACTTATACATAAATGTATATGTATATATACCCTGAAATATAAAACTACAGGGTAAATGATGTTTTATAATACAGACATTAAAATGCATACATATATGTATATTTTAATGGGTCCAGTTTGACTACTGTGTATGATATTGGAGTTACGGATTATTATAGACCAATTTTAGCAGCATATAAAAATTTTAATTTAGTGATCTGTATGTACAAATGTTATAGAATATAATTCTTACATTGAACCAGCTGGTCAACACGTTTAGAGATAAGTGAAGGTCCGCAAAATGTAGGGTCTTCCTAGATATTTGACCATCAGAGTAAATATTTACAGTATGAATTATATTTATGTACTATTTTCCTTTTAGTTGGTTGACCTTAAAATTATCCTACTACTGATCCACTTGCATATAAAGGGTTTTAAAAGTGCTTTTGTTTTCAAGGGTCATTGTCACCCTGTAAATTTAATAAATTAACAAGTAGGCATTTTAAAATATACCAACGTGCGTTTGTCTGCATGCTTTTATTAGATTTTATAATTATTTATTTACTATTTGTAAAGTTGAACTATTAAATTAAAATAAAACATTATCGCCTCGGCTGCCTGACTTGTGTCAACTGTTGAGCGACAACAAACAAACGAACGAATGCACAGAAATTGACGCGGGTCATAGTGGCGCCAATCATATTACTACATCAATAAAATACAACAAACAAAACAAACATTCATTCATTCATTCATTCATCGTAACATTCAAGCCATCTATCTATCCATCCATCTATTGATAGTTGGAAATTTGACCAATAAAATTTTACATAAAACAACGACCCACTCATTTTTAACTTTTGCGGTTAAAATAAATTTACACGTTTAACAGACAAACGTAAAAAGCATTGAAATCAGTGACTTTTTTGAAGTTTTGTAACTTTTTGTTAAAGCAATGTTTTAGAATTAATCAGCAATTGAAACTGTCGATTTGAGCACGATAATGAGGTCACAGTGGTTATGTAGTACCCTCAAGTGCATTTAAAATATATGTATTATTCTAATATATTTTTCTAATAATTACGAGCTGGTGTGAAATTTCTCTGTTTTATTAAAACCTACTTTACTTAATAGTCTTTCGAACAGGTATGTATTAAAATTTTAAAAAAAACTTATAACTATTTGCTCTAAATGGGATGTCCTCATATTTGCAAGATGGGAGATCAGTTGTACGAATTATTGCTTAAATTCTTAAAACAGATTTTGTTGTTGTAATTTCGAAGCATGTCACTCATGAATTTTATATTATTTTTCTCTTTTCTAATGGTACTTCTTCTATATTCCTAAGGCCGCGTTTTCACTATATGATTTTTGTTGTCAAATTGTTGGCAATTGTATGAAAACGGGTTGTCATATGGCGTCATCTATGTTTGCAATCATGATTGACGCCATAGATGACAACCCGTTTTCATACAATTGCCAACAATTTGAAAACAAAAATGACATAGTGGAAACCAAGCATAAGGATGGGGCGCTATGTTATATCAAACATATGGCTGCAACTTACTGTTCCCCACTCTTAATTACCACATGTCGAAATTGTTTTTGAAACTGTCTTGTACTGAAAGACTTTATGGTTGAAGCATAATTTCAATTGCTCATAGATTAGTCAATGCAGATTTAAGATATCTTTTGGATTTTTTGCAGCGGGAACAAGTGAAACGCCTACATTTTTAATGATTTGACTAAAGTTATTAAATATGATAGATGCACCTACTTACTCCTCTTCGAAGTACTGACATAATGTGTTTATTATAGCCTAAAAGTACGGTCACACTTGGCAAATATTTACTCAAAAAAGCGTAACCACTTGTTTTAGAACAAATTTCTTTGAGCATCAAATTAAATAAGATTAAATATTTTTTGTGTCTTGTCCTAAATAAACAAATTTTTTTTTTTAATAAATAAGCGAGTTCAAAAATATTTTATTTAATGGTTCCGTCTTTTTCGGAAAATATTTGCCAAGTGTTATCCTACCTTTAAGCACTATAGGTTGGGGTATATCACTTACTAATTTAATTATGTCCTTCAGTACGTCTCCATGTAAAATTTGTGCCCAAAGTACAGGAAGAAGATATTTCGATAAAATTTAGTGAGTGAATTTTGTTCCGCCCAAGGACGATTGCTATTTAAATTGGTTGAAATCGCACCATTATATCAACCCATAAAAATGCTCCCGAAATAGGACTTTATCAGTCATAAATATTTGATTTATAGACGTATTTTTATCACAAATAATTTTGCATATAATACCAAATAACAAACAACCAAACATTTTGTGCATATCAGTCAATAATTGATCATGGCTCCCATATATGGCCAACTTCCTATAATCGCTTTAACGAGCTCAAATGTCTTAAAAATATTGGTATCCAAATAAAATTCAACACGAATTCCAAAATCATTCAGCCTTATAAAATTGTAATCATTGATCTTCAATTATTTATATCACCCATATTAGGATCATTTCCGAAGACTACTTGTTTATGGCCGACTATACTTTCTTACTTTGTTTTTGAGTTCAATTACTCACTTCACTAGTTTTAAAACAGTTTTAAGAAAAACTAAAAAAATAAATGTTGGTGTACTTAGTATTGGTTAAACATGTATTGAAACTTTTTGGTATTTTACATGTACATAGCTTACAGAGGATTAGAAGCATTTATTTTGAAATAAATCTCTTAGTCCTTGAAAAATTTTAGATATCTTAACAAAATATTTTTATGGTGTTTACTTTCAAATTTTGTAGACCCAAGGTGATGAACTTTTTGGCTCAAACACCATCCCAATTCCAACAACGAAACTGTGCAAATGATAATCAACTTAAAAACTCAGCAGTTCTGATTGTAGTTTCATTAATATATTTGCAATGGTAAATGAGCTACCAAATTGGTTTTTAAATAGAATTGTTTTAAACTGGAATTAAAATACCAATTTTAATATCATATAGACAAAGGCCATAGCATTCAGGACTACTTGCTACCATTATAAATTCGAATATCAAATAAAAGCTTAAATAATACCCGAACCTCCTGATAGTCGAAATCTGAGGCTGTAAACCAGTAAAGGGGTTCGGATGACAAAAGACACATTCGGCATTCAACTTTGGATCATTAGTTTACTCTCCTGACGAGTTTATTTCGCAGAATTTTGCCAAAACGCCATCAAGACGGACAAGTCTTTATCGAGGAATAGTTTGAGAGTACAATAATCAATATTGTCTAGCATTTGCCTAGACTGTTATGTGCAGTCTGGGGATTTCATGGGACTGTATTATTCATACTAATACCAGATTCAATAATACAATATTAGCAGGCAAGTAGTTAATCATGGCAAAAATAGTATCTCTTATCACTTATTTACACATCAGTAAATAAGTGCAGCATGGAAATTCCCAAAGTTTCTTTACATTTGACATTAGAAATTGAGGGTCTAGTACGTTCTCGGATAAATTAAGATCCACCGTATTTAAACGCAGCATTGAAAATATTAGAAACTCATATTTTCTACAGAAGGCACGTTTTGCTAGAGTATACTAAACTTGTTAAGACCATTGCAAGATTTAACAAAAGGTAAGATTTTATATTCATATCCACCATCTTGAGGAATTTTACATTTCGCGCTTTTAGATATGGCGATTGTCTCCTTAAAAGTGATGATTATATTTTATTGAAAGCAATACTGTATTGATCAATCGTAATCGAGAGCCGATTTTATTGATAGAGAATTACCACAAATGGAAAGGATATACATATGGTGAATTTCACGTCAAGTGATCCAATTTTAAAAATCGATATCTTCCAAGGTTAGTACTATTGGATAGTAGGCCAGACACAAATTTTCCGCTCTATCAGTCAAGAACTGCCAGAGATAGAGGGGGTCAAAATTGGACATTTTGGTCCATTTTGGTCATACAGGGTTTTTTTAAAATGATTGTAACTTTTCACCTATTGCTCCTAGCAAAAATTGTCCAAGGGACTTTAGAGAGCTATTTCTTTAATCATTCCAAAAATATATATTTTTAATTGTTAAAAAATATTTTTTTAATTTTTTTTTAAAATTATTATTTTTTTTAATTTTTTTTCAATTTGGGGCTTTTTTTCTCAAAAGAAAGCTTATACAATTTACTCGCTTAATGGGATGCGAGTGGGATATGTATAAAAAAAATTATTTTTTAACTCAAGAATAGTATTTTGCAATATTTACATGTGCCAAATCATTTTCATTTATACATATATTAATTTTATTAAATTTTTTTTCTTTAAACAAATTGTGGAACCCCATTGTTAGCGGCGTCCATTGAATATGAATCATATGTACATGAAATCGATACGGTTCGTTGCTAAGCCATAAATAGCAGAACTAGGACCAAAAGCAATATATGTGACCCGGCCTATGAAAAGGTGGCTAATGACTCAAAAAAGAAATTGCGAGACACAGGTGTTAAATATAAACAATGCATTTCGTCAGTTTCTTAGTAGTTTTTCTTTTGCCTTATGAACAGTCACGCCCAAAAGGCAATCGTTTTTGCAGCATTTAATCCTGTTTTTAAATTTTTCAATTCCATTCATTATCATGATTCTGGATTTTTAATAAAATTCTGTTTTTCTTTCATTTGTGCTCTTCTTTCTCAACATTTTTAGTACACTTCTAAGCAAGTTAGGACTTTCTAGTTTTCATAAGCCACCTTTTCATAGGCCGGGTCACATACATGTAGGTACATAGATTTCGCACCCTTGTCTCTAACTACTGCAAACATTTCTTTTACACAAATATCTTCGTAAACTGGAAAAATACAGTTATGTCTATTTTTGAAATTTATTTGAAATTATATGTAAATTGTTCTATGATGATAATTCAATGATGATTTATGTATATTCTAAAGAGCCAAAATTTGGCTTCTTAATATTATTTAATTTTTCCAAATATGTAGATTAAATAAAACATACTGAAATTAATTAAAATTCTGAGTTGAATATCGTTTATTTGATACTCATACATTGATGTTGTTCACATTGATATGTTCACTTTTCAAAAATCCACAATCAAAACAAACCACTGTCTATGACGAATAACTAAATATCAGTTTATTACATCATTGGTTTAAAATTAAAACATTATTTAGTACCGATCATATACAAATACAATAAATACAACAAGAACGGCATTAACATTAGCGGCAACAAGAACAACAACTAATATGCCAATATGATTTTTAATTTACACACAATTTATAACAATTTTATTTGTATTTGATGGGTGCAAGTAAGTACGAGTATCTCCGTCTGTCCGTCTGTCTGTTTGTCTGATGATGTCTTGTCTTGTGTCTAGTCTTAAAGCCAAGACAAGTTGCACTCGATATGAAACTTTGACTTGTGTTTATTTGTGGTATCAAACATACATACATACATACATATATTCACACATACGAGTATACACATGTATTTATTTTGTATAATAGTTGTTGTAGTTAGTTAGTGAGTGGTGGTTTATTCACTATCAAAACTTGAACAAACTTCATCAGCCTACTCTTTTTTTTTTTGCGGTTTGTTACAGTTTTAGTTGAAATCATTGTCGATGGCTTGTTTATAAAACAACAAAAACACCAAATTGTTATTATTGTTTTAGTACCTGTTTGTTTTTCGGGTCTAATCTTTGGTCATATTTAAGCCAATTATTATAGGTGTTTTTGCTATTGTACTGATAGTGGCAGGTCATTAAATAAAACACTCTGTAAATAACAGCAGCGGCAAGCCAGACCCATTAAAAAGCCAACAAAAACTTAAAAACTGCAACCCACACACATTATATGTATATTAAATATTAAACTAAAAAAGGTTTCAAAAGGTAAAGAATTGTTAAAAATGGTAAATTTAAATAATCAATATTTATTGTATTATTAATAGTTACATACAGCTTTATATTAAGAGGGGATAAGGATTGTGCGAAGGATACTGAAATCGTTCATTTAAATGTAATAAATTATGTTTGTTTTTACACAAAGTAATATACTTTAAATTTTAAATGACTGCCATAAATTAACAAATTTGTTTACAGGTGGCGCTAAATTTAATTTAATATCATACAGAACACCTACTTAATTACGTATGCACCTCATTGCAAAATAAAAAAGTAGTTTTCAATTTATTCCGGGTCACTTTAAGTCAGGAGTGCCCAAAAGTTGCTTATGTAAGAGCAAACACCAATACATTTAAATAAAAACTAATTTTTATTCAGTATTTTTTGTTGTAAAAGCCAATACATACAAAGAAACAACACACTTTTTTAAACGGTATCATAAAACTACACTGGCTATAGGACTAGAATATTCTCATTATGTGTTTTCTATTCAGTCTTAGTGCACATTTTATTATTATTTTATATATTGTTTGAAAGATCGTCGTAATTCACTAATGTGATTTTATTTTAAATATTCTGAAATTTTATCTAATTTTGACCATTTATAATTGAGGTAATTACCGCTTCTTTCTATATTTTACATCAGGAGTGCCCAAAAGTTGCTTATGTAAGAGCAAACACCACACTTTTGTAAACGGTATCATAAGTTAAACAAAAACAAAATCTACATTAACGATCGCAGTCTCCAATGTTTACCAGTAGAGCATACAAAATTGCTGAGTGCTGCAATGAGTATACAAAACACACAGCCTACAGCTAAGAGTTTTTACAAATACTAAAGAGCACCAAGAGTATAGGGCTTGGGCACTCCTGCTTTAAGTAATTCAAATGTTTCTTTTGTGGTCACAGAAATGCATTTTGAGGTAATTTTTATCAAGCCTTAGTAAATTCGATCTTCATACATTTTCCATGGCAATATTTAGACGTTGTTTATTCTACCTCCCTATTCCCTATTTATAAGAATTGATTTTTAATTCACATAATGGATATATTCCTTTTCTGATCTGCCATTGACACAAACACCATTAGATTCGAACATATGTTTGCAACAACCATGCAAATGTTCACCCACAATAGGACATTATCGTGTGATTTATTCACGTATCCAAACAAATTTAGCCACAAATAATTTGTATATATCAAATTACACCCAAAAGAATTCCGCGTAGATCAGTCAATAATTGAACATAGCTCCCATAGATGGCCCACTTCCAAAAATCATATTAAAAAGCATAATTGTTTTAAAAATAAGCTTATTCAAACAAAATTCAAAACAAATATGTTTCGTATATACACAAATCATTCAGCCTAATTTTATGATGATCGGTCCATAATTAATCATAGCTCAAATATAAGGACCACTTCCAGGAACCACTTAACATGCATAAATATTTTACAAGTATTTATATAGACATCAAATTCAATACGAAATTTTATAATGACAGGTCCATAATAGGTCATACTAAGCTTCGTTTAGCTCATATTTCTGAAAAACATTTTTTACTCCTATATTTTCAATGGCAATTGTTAAAAGTTTTCATTCTACCTCTCTATTTAAAACTGTTATTTTTCTGCAATTTTTATTTACATAATGGTTACATTCATTATCTCATCTGCCCTAAAGGTACGGTTACATTTGGCAAATATTTGCCGAAAAAGACGTAACCACTAAATAACATATATTTGAACAATTTGGGCCCATTTTTTTTTCTCAAAAGAAAGCTTATATAATTTACTTTAAGGTCTTTATAATCGCTTAATAGGACGCGAGTGGGATATCTAGCAAAAAAAATATTTTTTAACTCAAGAATAGGATTTTTCAATATTTGGCACATGTATCATTTTCATTTTCCCCCATTTTTTTTTATTTTTTTTTTTTTCAAAATGGAGTTTTTTTTTTAATTTTCCTCAAAAGAAACTTTAGACCATTTCCTTTAAGAGCTTTGTGGTCACTTGATATGGACTTGGTTAATCCGGGGATGGTGATCACCGTACACCGTAAATTCGGCAATAATGCAAGGACAATTGGAGCTGCCATAATGAAGAGGAGTATGAAACTATTTTTCACATCTGCTGTCATTGCTCGCCGCTAGAAGATCTAAGTAGTAGTTTTCTGGGAAACCGTTTCTACGACAATCTCTCTGAACTATCGGACATGAAGGTAGAATTTTATGGGGAAGAGCAAATGGAACTTTTCTACATCTTATGAAACTTTTAACTTGTCTTCTTTAAATACACAATTTTCAATTTCATTCATTCCCCTACCTATTGATTTCTATATTTGCCACCATTTCTCATCTTTCCAGGAAACCAACTGAATGAACCCAAGTGAGCTATACTAATAGACAGTCGCCAATCAAACTAAACTATGAGTAACGCTTACCTGGATTAGTTATACGGGCTTATATTGTTAGTTAGGAAGCTATCAAGTCCCTCATGGGTTTGTATACCACATTTATACTTGTTCCGGAATGAAGTATCTCAACGAGTTTTCGAATCAAAGAAATATGAAATTTAGTGAGCATAACAGTTCGTGCTTCGTGCCACATGTGGTATTATTCTCAACAGAATGCACAGAAGAATTTTTATCCAATAATTTTTTAATAAAAATAGAACTTTTTCATTGTGAATACGAAATGTGTTGGTGTTTTAATTATGGATTAATGATGATGATAAACGACAATTGAATTGAAATGACTGAGTGATTAATCTCAAGGAGGAGGCAGACAAAAACTGAAAAATGTGAAAACGACAGTGGTTTGCAAGCAATGACGATGGTTGCTTTTTTTTTTTTGGTGGATGAGGATGATGCTGATGTTGATGCAGTTGTTGATTTTTGTGTTTATATACTCGTATGCATGGCGCTTGAATTTATACCAAAGTGTGGCAAAATTTAGGTGAATCCCAATATATGCATGCATGTATGGAAGTGTGCTGAATGAATTCTGCTGTTGTTTGTACCCCCACGATATTGAATTGTTGATATTGTTTTTGCTTTTTTATTTTAGTTATTTCGTATGAATATTTTGATTTCAATTTTAAAGCCAAATTGTATAAAAACACTTTTTTATTTGTGCTAATGTGCATGATGTTGCCGTTGTTGGCGGCATGCAACAGGTGTCGTAATTGTAATTCATGTGATGTTGAACACGTTCAATCGATTATATTTTTATTGTATGTTTCTGTTACCTTTTGATTTTATTTTTTCATTTGTATCATTTTATTTTAGTTTGCGCCTTTTGTTGCTTTTTGCAGGGGTCTAAATAAAAAGCAGCACAATAAAAAGGCTTGTCGTTGAGATTTTCGTATTCATGTTTGCCAAAAAAAAAAAAAAAGAAAGAAATAATCAGAAACATAAACAGCGAAACTAACATGAAAAATAAACAGAATGATTGTAAATCTATCAAAAGAATCGGACCACACATGTTTGTTTTTGCAGGTATTGTTTGTTTGTTGTCTTTTGTTAAATTTTTATTTTTGAATAATTTCCAAATAAATTGTAAAGCTTTTGTTTTATGTATGTAAGGCGTCTAAATATGACGTTTTTTATTGCAGTTGTAGTTTCTCAGTGCCAAGTCTCTAAAGGGAGGTTGTATTACAAAATCTATTATAATTAAAAGTGAAGCTACCCAGTAAACATTCTCTACATTTTTAGAAGCACCTGAGCAAAAAAGCATTTTTGTCATTTACTTCGAAATGCAGTAGTGTCAGAGAATAAACGACCAATTAATTATAAGCTTCTTTGGCCATTGCATTTTTCACGCCTTTCTGCTGTGAATTGTTAAAACATCTAAAGTCTTTTCTGCACATCTCTATGCGAGGACAGAGATTTACGCTGTCTACTTTTAAACGTTGAACCACTACAAGAGTATTCAAAAGCCGGAAACCGGTTACTGGTTTTTTTTCTGTTTGAAAAACCAAGCGCTTTTGCGTAATTAATATTTTCGAAAAATTCGACAGGGCCCGATGAAAGAAAGATGAAATTTACAGCATATATTCTCAGTTAAATAGAAAGGTTTGGTATTGATATATGAATATGGATATCAAAACAAAATTCTGCCAATAGATTTTGTAATTATCATTAGTGATAGCTCCCATATCAGGCAACAGCCACATCTGAGAATAACTATAAGACTCATAAAACTCTTGCAAATATCGCAACGGAGACGAAATTAAACCAAAATCTCAAATACATAGAAATGAAGGCACTATGAAGGTGGCCCCCTAATATGTCAAAGCTCCCATATAAGGCATCCGAAAAATACATTAATGTCCACAAATATCGATATAGATACAAAAAAAAATGTAACACAATTTTTTTTAAATATGCATGAATCCTACTACTTGATTCTACCATAATTTCCAGTTGGATTTTAAGTTTCTTTTTTTCCAATTGCTTGAAAACTGAAGCCACTTTTAATATAAACTGAAATTTGACCTTTTTTAAAATCACTAAGCTACAAGGTGGCGCAAAAATAATCCTCCTATCAGAAAATGCTATAAATTTTGCGAGGCCCCTAATGTCAGTATCGTTTTGACATTTGTGTAGTAAACACATGCGAAATACACGTTAATAAACAATGTTACGCTACACTGCTCCAGAACGCGGAATATTGCTGACAGAACTGGCATTAGGGGCCTCGCAAACTTTATAGCATTTTCTGATAGGAGGATTACTTTTGCGCCACCTTGTACAAACCATGCGACATTTTATAGCAAATTGCTGAAAATTACTTAACAAGAATAAACAACAACAGTATTCTGCTTGTTTATCATAAAATGTAATTAAAGTTATGAAACACTAACACATTATTAATGCACAACTTCTTTCTTAAATTAATGAAGTGGTCTCCCATAGTTTAAATAAAAAGAGATCATTAACCACAGTCTTAGAAAATGTTACAGGTTTTAAAAAAACTGTTTGTAAATTTACAACAAATAGCACTGCAACACAGAGTATATAACACTCCTTACAAAATTAAAGGTCTTAGAATCTATGACGATCTAGTTATGTCCGTCTGTTGTTGAAGGCTTAGAGGGAGAGACAAATTTCCTCAAATATTTATTTTTTGCACGTTTCCGCACTTGAGCCATCAGTGTACATTGCGATTACGAAGGGCAGAGTTTGCGGCCCAATCAAATTATATTGGTGTGTGGCAAAGTTGTAACGGCACTGATTAAGATAATACACGCATTTTCATTGGGTTCCAATCTCTAATATACAATTAATATACAATTAAATTGAATATTTGGCTGAGCTTCCTGTTAGTAGCTCTCTACCATATCCCGATCCTGTAGTATTAAGATAATTATCTATATTCTTGGCAAATTTAAACCATATTGCCAGTCTATTTCAACTATGCTACAATTTTATTTCATCTGTCACTTTATCCACAACTCAAAATAAGCATTTAGTAAGCAATTCGTTTTATTTAAATTAAATTAATGTCAATTTGTAGGGTTTTCTGATTATTCTTAATGAAAACATCATCTATTACATTCACCATTATTGAGAAATATATTTCGGGAATTAATCATATTTCTTTTTAACATGTTATGAGCTAGAACGAAATTTACATACGTTTACACTGTTTATTAAAATAAATAATAAAATTAAATAGTGCAATATCGAAATTTATGAAAATGAAACAAAATAAAAATTTAAAAATTTTTAAGAAAATCATTGCAAGATTTTAATAAAAACAAGTCAGAATGCAATATTCAGCTGTGTATTTCAAATGTTTAAAAAGTTTATCTAATTTTGCCCATTTATAATTTATGTAAAATTGAGTAAGTCATTTGATTGAAATTCATCGTTATTTACACGACTTGTATGATTGGTTGTTATACTCGGAGGTGGACTTAATTTTGGAGCTATTGCCACATATGGACTAAAAGCTACAAAATTCAGTAGCATATTTGCGTATAACCGATATTAGTATGATTTCTGGATTATATTTTTAAATCTGTATAAAATGTTGATTCGATATTTATTAAACATTATTGAGGGTTAACTTGTTTTTCGGAAGTGGTACGTATATGCGAGCAAGTACAAAATAAATTTCGGAACAGAGAATGTGATTCTGAGTCGATCGGTACACTTAAGGATGTTGGACCAATATTTCTGGGCGTTACAAACATTAGAACAAATCCAATATCCCCACTATGGTGGTGGAGGATATAAAAATCCTTTCGAATTTCTAGTTGACCAGTTTGGCAGTAAAGCAGACAGTGAAATGATCATATCATTAGCTTCAGTAACGTTAATATCTTATATGTAGATTAATTTTTAAGAGATCCTGTGAGCAAAATTAGAAAATCTTTCTAGACATATTTTGTACCTACATACATTTCATTTTATTTATTTATCCATAATATTTACAACTTTATTCAAATTATTAATTAAGTATTAAAGTGTTCAAGATTTTTCTTTTTCAGCTTAATTATAGATACATATTTAACAAAATTTCTATATACATATATACAATATTTATTTGGAGGAGAAAATTGGCAAAAACCTATTTAATTTTTATTTAAAACTACTTATACTACTTGCACTACTTCACTACAGTCTAGATAACAAAAACAACTATGATGATACTAGTTCATTAATATGAACAAAATCGGAGTTTTGACATTTGATATTAAAATTTTGTGTAAGCCTATTGATTTTGTCTGAAACTAATTCCAAGCCCGTAATATTATGAAGACGTGTGGTAGAGAACTCATAAGGAAGATTGTACATAAGTTTTAATAATTTATTTTGAGCTATTTGCAATTTTTTTATATGACAACATGATGTTAAGGTTAGAATTCCGATTTATGAAGGGGTATAGTATACGGGTTAATAAGTTAACTTGATTTACTATATAAGGTATGTGATCTTTAAACTTCATTTTCGGATCAAGAATAATGCCAAGATATTTAACTTTTTGTTCCCATTGTATAGGAGTATTATCCATAATAATATTGGTTTGTGGTATGTAACATTCTTTTCGCTTCCTTGTAAAATATATCGCCTGTGTTTTATCATAGTTTAGTACCTACATACATACATACTTACATATATACATATGAGAACAGAAGGTTCACCAACACAATTTGCTGCAATACTACTTTTTTCTTTGTGCATACGAATACAATTTAATTAAAATATTATTTACACCCAAACTTGTTCATGCAATTTCAGTTAAATATGTCTTAAAACAAATAAAAATAATAGAGTTCAACCGTAAGACAAAACAACACTGTATGTATGTATGTGTATTTTCATATTTTCTCTAATTTACAAGTAAATGAATATAAATATATTATAAATATAAATTTAAATAAATCACTTATTTATAAAAAGATATTTTTAAAACAATTATAATATTCAGAGAAACACAAACCGCCTCCGAAAATAAATCCTCTTTATTGTTTCTTAAAATTCAACGCTCCATAAGTTGTCAATGGAAACCAACAAAAAAAAGTGTTTCAAAATGTCAAAGTTCAATGATAAATATATTTAAAATCTCAACAGTGTGTGTTTATTTTGATTGTGATGTTGATGTTCTTCATTCACTTAAACAAATAATATAAATGTGTAAGTGAATGAGAATGTGACTGTGAATGTTTTTACACGCACTGTGTCTTATTGAGTGCCCTGTTGCAAAAGCATCTCTTTGGCAGAAACAATAACTGATATATACACATATTTTAATTGGATGTTGTGGGAAGTATGATGAATGAAAGGAATTTGATAATTCATGGTACTTTAATGTGCAATTTATTAAATTAAATTTGTTAAAACCTTTTCAACAGCGACTGCACAATGCTGTTGTTACTTCACTTAACATTTTGAAGAAGTCAACAACATTTTAACGTTCATCAAGTTCAAGTAAAATTTCCACATTTATGACACCTGCTGCATAGTTATTTTTAGAATTCACCAGAAAGATTTGAAATACTTGAGAATCTTCCGGTATGGCGTCAGCCATTAAATCAAGAAAACAACTCTTACCTGAGAGCAAGTATGAATAGTTACATATTTATCTTAGCTTTTGTTGATTTTTAAGCTAGACAAACTTTCTGAACTTAATAATGGGTATATATATGTACATATGTATGTACTCGTATATAAGTATTATGAGCAATGTTGGGGAATAAAGAGACGTCCAGTAAAGGAACTGCGCATTACTTCCCTTAGCTTTTAAAAGAAATAATCACAAACAATCTGTAGTTTTTTCTGTATATTTTGTTTCTTCAACAATTAACATTAATATTTTTATTGTCCCTCTTAAAAATGACAACAAAATACAGATTTTGTTCTTTGTATTAATTAAACAATTAGCCAGGAAATGACCCCAACTGTCAAAGTAATTAGCAATTAAAGTTCGGCGTAAAAGTAGCAGTCACAGCAACTCCAAGTGATGATAATGAAATTCGTACTATTAAACTACGACATAAACTCTGTACATTTGCAAGTATAAACAAAAAACAAAGACGGAAGTAAAGATAATAATAAGTAAACCCTTCAGATATTTAACTTGATGTTAATCGTAGACTTTATAAGTATTACACTGTGGAACAAATTCAGGTTAACAAAAGTTAGATCGATTCTGAGAGTGAGTGGTGAAAATAGAGCCTAAATTAAAAGACCCGTATCGCGGCGTTTGTTTATGTTAGTTCAATTTTTTTTTAATCGACCTTCGAACTTTGTAGTCAAATGCCAATTTTCAGCATATTGTTTATATGTTTTTTTTTGCTAAATTGATATTTTTAAAATCTGTAAAAGCTAAATTATTGCTAGAGACCTGTGCAACATATATAATTAGATATTATTATATGAACCATATATTATTTTAAATAAATTAGGTAAATAATCAGGCTCGAGGTCTGTGTTATAATCAATGGTTTTATTTATTTATTTCAATATTTCGCCTACCATCGGTAAGCATCATCAGGAAATTCTATACACAAAACAGAAATAATACAAATTAATTTACTTTACTATTGCGACAGAATATAAAGATAAAACTTACAACAACAATGAGTTACAATAATCAAAAATTAGTCTTTAAAGTTAAACATTTAATATTGTACTAAATTTTATGTTTTGTTTTATTTATTATATAAGTATAACTCTTTGATAAATATCGGTCCGGTAGTTCATTCTCTTTTCTTGTTCGACCCTGTTGATGTGTAACATTTCCAATGTAAATCTCCGTTTATATATTTCTTCTCTTTGTAAAATTTGTACATTGTCAAAATCTGGTGTATGTCCTCTCATTGTACAATGGGCTGTAAGTGCCGTTTTTTGTGTTGATGACTTATCTCTACACCTTATGTCCGATCTATGTCCTGCTAACCTAGTTTTGAGCTTGTTCTTTGTAGTCCCAATATATACTTGGTTGCATATGTTAGTGTTGTCCCCCATGCATTTTATTTTGTAGATAAGATTTAACTTATCCATGTCGTCAATTCTACTTTTTGTATTTGAAAAAAGTTGTCTCAGAGTATTATTTGTTTTTGGATCTATTTTATATTTTTCTTTGTTGTAAATATCTGAATTATGAATCCTTTCCGAGATTTTTGGAATGTAGGTCATTGATTTATATATCCTATTAGATTTATCTGGTAAAGGTATATGTTTAATGTTATTATTTTTGTATATTAGTTTTTTGATTATATGTTTCGGGAACGAGTTTTTTCTTAAAATATCGTCTAGCTTACGTAAATTCTCTTTATGGAATTGTTTATCACTGATTGATAACACTCTCTTAATAAAATTACTTGCAGTATTCATTATTATATTCTTTGGATGGCACGAAAAATAATTAATAATTCTTCCCGACGAAGTTGGTTTTTGATACCAGTCAACTATTATCTGATTTGCTCTCCTGATAACCAAAGTATCCAAATACGGTAACTGCCGTATTTTTATATATAATTAAAGTAAGCAGAATTTTGTGTGTATAGCCAACTTTATATAAATAGAATAATGTTTTATTTAAATAGTATGTAACTGCAATCGCTATTTAAATCTTTTACACGTACCTAATGACCGCCCAAGTTTTTCTTTTTACAGTTTTTTATAGGAGTATGTAAAAATAACGATAACACACGTTGAATAATCTGTTGAAACATAAACTTGTAAGTTACCACTACAACAATGTTGCCAATTTCCAATAACAACTCGCCTAAAAAAAACTTTACTGCACGATCTGGTTATTTTTATATATCAAGACAATTGATTAAAATTACATATATACAATAGCAGTCATAACACCATTTCCAGTTAAAGATAATCAGTTATGCAACAATTGTATTGAAATTTGGCTGAGATCTTAAATAAAGTGTTTTTATATTATATTTATTTATTGTATCTTTTTCTATTTTATATCTAATGAATTGTAATTATTTGTTTCAGCCAGTGCCGGACCAAAATTATTCATCCATTGTTGGATGTCTTCTTAATCGAATACAGCCACTATTATTTAATATGTTGTGGGCTAATGGGTTTGGGTGTACCTCAATCTTTCTAAAATATGTTTCTGCTTATTTTTGGATCTCAATATTTACCAACGTTACGTTTAAGTTTTTACTAATATTCGAATTTTTAATATACCAGGGGCAATTGTGATCATTCGTAGCAATTTGTCTTTCAATTATGTCTACATTTGAAGCTGGGGCCGTTCCCCATAGCTATATTCCATAACAGCATATAGGTTTTATGATTGAGTTATAAAGTAGAAGTTTACAATTTAAACTTAAGCCTAGAGTTTCTTCTAATGAGCCCATTAATTTGGCTTAACTTCAATTTCATTTGAGTCATTTTTGCATATATGTACATATATATGGGAATTCCATGAAATACTAAGTTTCCACGGTACATGCTTCGCACTCTATTCATGCTTCACAGCCCAATCATGAGCGAAACAACTTTCTTCACCATACAAAATTTTAAGAGCGAATCAAGTAGATTCATATTGAATCTACTTGCGAAGCACGAAAAATTGCACTCTTCTCTAATTTTTATCGCCAGTTTATTTGCACTAGCTGTAAAAATTTAAAATATTATTGTAAACAAAGCAAATTATTTTCTTGTTGCTGGAAGTAAAGAAAGTAAATACGTACGAATGTATGTTTTTCTTTCAAATAAGCTTACCAATTTCCACTCACTTTTTTCGTCCATTAAAAAAAATTATTTCCCACAAATTGTAAATTCTGTTTTTTTTATTCTGTTTGTTTATTAAAAACAACTGTCAAATCGAATCAAGTTTTTAGTCATGTAAACAGCATGATGCATAAACATGATTCAGAAAGCGAAGCAGGTGATTCAAATCGTCTTAGAAACATAGTAAATGGCAGATTGTTGTGTTATTGATTGTTATTCATAGATATAGGAGAACATGATTCTCTACACAATGTAAAGGTTATGTGTGTGCATTTCTACTCATCAACTTTTATCCTCCATTGCTGAAATCATTTTTCTAAATTAAATATATGATTTTGAAGGTAGCGAGATGCTTGTTGAAGGTTTTCATGCAATTCATCAACAAATGGTGATGCGTGAGTGCGATATCTTGTTGGCATATCAAATGTATATATCAAGTATAGTTTCAACTTGTGTATAAGACCATCATGCCACACTTTATCAAAAGCTTGAGAAATGTCAAAAAAGAGAAGAACATTATTTATACACTACATCATCATAGTGGGAAGATAAAATAAAAATAATAAAATATAAGTCCAACAACACTCACCTTAAAGAATTCCGATCGACTCAGAATCAGTTCCTGAGTCGTTAACGTTGTTCGTCCTTCTGTCTGGTTGGTTGACTGACTTACATGGTCAGTCAGTCAGCTTGTGCGCAGAGTACAAGTTGCAATTTTGAAGATATTTCGATAAAATTTGGTACATGATCATAGCGCCCATAAATCTTTTAAAAATGTTGGTATGCAAATATTATGGAACACAACGGTCGGTACATAATTAGACGAAACTCCCATATACAACCCTCTCCATAATTCACTTTAACCTCCATAAATCTTTTAAAAGAGTTTATATCGAGTTAAACTTCAACACACATAATATTTATATGCACAGAATTCATGCCACTAAATGTTTGGTTGATCGGTCCATAATAGGTCATTGCTACCATATACCGCTCATTTTTGCAAAACTTTTTTATACATATAATGGGTGTATGGTATTATATGGTCGGGCTGGACTGACTATACTTACTTACTGACTTACTTGTTTTTTGTTGTTTTTCCTTAAATATTTTTCTTAAAATATTAGCAAGTCTATGTTAAAGTTCAAAACAAAATCTAGCTTCCAGGCGCTCTAGGGGCCTTTGCAACTGCGCTTTATATGTGGATGTTCTTATTAAAATTCAAACTTAATACAAATTTTTATGATTAAATTTATTTGGTGGAATATAGGATTTACACATATTATTACCAATAGAGAGGTTTGTAATATCCGTATTTGTTCCAAATATGTATTCGGAAGTCAAGTTACTGATTAAATAGAGCAACATACTCGTATGTTTGAGGGTTGACGATATTCTCTAAACAAAATATTAGTTAAACATTCGCGTTATTGGACGTTATTTGGCTTTGAAAATGTCGAATCATCTGTCAAAAAAGTCCATATGCAGAAAGTTTGGCTTTACTTTTTTAAACACAACCAAAGTTCGGTACAACGTGCGAGAGATGGTTTGTGGGGTTCAGTAGTGGTAATTTTAAAATATCCATAGCGCTGAGGTGAAGCTATGTATTAAGACAAAAGGATCCTATCTACTATGAGCTTCTGAAATCTGGCCAAAATCACAGGGAAAATGTATCTAATGCAACTGATGCATTTGAAGCCGAAATTGGAATTGACCGAAAAACAACCGGAATATGCAGTCAGACATGAAAGACACTCACGGCCACATGCTGCAATACCTGTTGAAAACTATTTAGAAAGAAGTGGTTGGGATATTTTGCCTCCCCCACCTTATATTCCAGACCTTGTTTCAATCGATGCAGAAAGCTCTCTTTGGGCAGCGCTTCACTTCAGAACAGTTTATCTGAAATTGGCTTGAATCGATCTTGGCTTAACAAGATGAGCAATTCATAGCTAACAATTGCCATTACTTTGAATACATTTATATTACATTATATTATGTTTCAAAATGAAGATAAAAAATTTGCAACAATAATACTTAGATAAGTTCAATAAAATTCAACAATATCTGCATCGCAGGCGATTGGATAATGCTAACTCGATAGCTGCCCTTTTTGCATGATTTTTAAAACGTGTATTTCTGGACAGGAACTATAAACCAGCCGAGTTGAAGCTATAGTTGGTTAAACAACATTCAAAGTTCAGAAAAATCTTGATATGAACGTTATAGAAAAAAAATTAATTTTGGAAAATTTTGGAATTGTAGTACATCATGAAACTTAGGACAGGTTTCGGGAAGAAACTTAACGAAATATTCCAAAACAGTTAAAAAAAACACACAATAAAAAATCCCTAAACATCCTTGTTACGTAGGTATGCATTCATCACTAGCGACGTGAAAACATTTGCATGTCTTGCTAAAAAATAAGAGATGGGATGACCCACATATGTGAACAATAACTAAATTAACCTTTAATGGACAATCTTGAATTTGATTGGTTTTTAGTGTTTGTGTTAAGTTTTGGGTTTTGGTGTGTTCTGACATATATAGTAAAATTTTATGGCCAACACTTTTGTAGAACATTTCATCCGCGCACTTCACCTTTTTCGGGGTGTTTTTTACAATTTCTTAGAATAAAGCCAAAAATGCCGGTATGAGGGGGGAGTTAGAGGGTTAACATGTTCCAAAAAAATATTTGCTATACCATTATCTACAAAAATGCTGAACATACCCTACACCTCAGACGTAAAGAAAACATAGTTTTTTATACCGATATGCTGCAACAACAGGCCAGAGCTGGGAATTTTTAACCGCGTCTTAAATGAAATTCTGATGTGATCTCTCAAAACGCCGACACACTTATATTTTTTTTGGTCTCTCTAACAACAATCAATCGTCGGAACCCCGTAATTTTGTAAAAAGTTTGAAATTGTTCTACAGTGTTATCGGAGATCTGTATCTGTCATAAAAGCCGTTGACTTGTTAAGGCTGCTGCGTATTCTCTAAATAAATGTAAATTACTGTTATATTTAAAATATTGATGACAGGCTGTCGGTTGTGTTATTGCACAGGCCATTTGATGTTCTAATAATGAAGAGGGTCCAACCAGTCTTATTGATACAAAATATAGTTCATAGATGGAACTATGTAAAATTTTCGCATCTATAATTTAAAGAATTCGTGTGCACCTGAGCTTAAGGTTGTGCTGCATACCGGGCTATGAAGTAACCGGCTGATTGTTTGTTGTCCCACAAAATACCGGCTCCTGAGTCGGGGTCAGAGTTCATTCGTCATTGGAGACAAATATATTGGCTCGTACAAGCAAGCTCGATTAGCACAGATTATTTTTACTGTGTCCAATGGGGTTGCACAGGTCACAATCAACTCAAAAACTACTTTCGGAAGTAAATGCTTACATTACTGTGGGATTTATGACATTATAGAAAATGTCAACATTTTGAAACTACTGTGATAAATTTTGAACAGGTGACGGCAACTTGAAACAAGTCAATCCTTTCTTTTAAAAAGGAAAACGCATTAACAAAATGAAAATTACAGCTACATGTAGAAACAGTTTTTATTGTATTTGTTTTGTTTTAGAATAAACTAGTATTGTCATGTCCCAAACAGGCTTGTGTGACATATTTAAGTGGTTGCTTTTTAAAGTAGTTTCCTGTTGAAATCATCACTGAACGTATGTATGTATTCACGTAAACATGTATAAATGTGTGTTTATATCAATGTAAATTCATACAACGTGTTGTATAGTCTGTAAATGGACGTGTAATACCTTGTCACGTCAATTGACAACTTTGTTGTTTATTCTTATTCCTTTTTTTATTATTGTTTGTTTATACATATTGTCGAGATTTTTTGTCCACAGTTGACAGTTGTCTTCGGTTGTCTAAGCAAAGATAAAAAAGTTTAAATTATTGACAAATCTTGGTGGAAAAACAATTGTTATGTTTGCAAGATGACATTGAACACTCTCTGGAAGTGGAAAAACTTATTTTTTTCTTTTTTGTGAAATTATCATTGAGTATTAAATTTTATAAAGTGGTTGGCAAATTGTCTACTTATTCTTTGGGGAAGTTGCATTTAATTGCTTCCGGAATAGGATGAAAAAATATTTAGTTTGTTTGGTAAGCTACGGATCGTTGTTTAACAATAGGTTTTTATAATATTTGTAATTATGTTGTTTTGTCTTTTGCAGAAGAGTGCATTTTTTTAGAATGTGAATTTGGTTTTGATTAATATAAACATGAAATGTTTGAAAGGCAGTGGCAATAGAAAACTTTATATAATTTTTAGTAACAGTTTATTATTTATCACTAAACTAAAATAACAACATCGCACAGTGGGGGAGTTTTGAAAAAAAGGAAATAAAGGAAGTCAAATTTCAATAAAATTTCACATGTCTGGGGAGGAAGTTTAGGTTTTGAATTTGGACCTCATAAATTTACCAGAAACGGTACCAGAGGTCCCCAAAGTTAAGCTCTTTGGGTATGTGAGAAATTGAAAATAATCACACTTCTTCCTTTTTTATCCGATTTCAAGGATTATACCATATATAAAATCTAATAGTCGAGTACTAAAAAGAGATAATATGCTCTTGTAGTTTACGAGATATTTGCATATAAAAGTTTAATTTTTAATTTTTGTCCCACCCTAGTCTAGTGTTTTCCTAATTGAGAATCGTAATTTTAATATGGAAACTATTAAAAATGTAATTTTTGGTAATTTTTGACATAAAAAGGTACTTCTTCTATTCTCTTAACATTATGTAAGAAATTTCCTACAAGACTTAAGGTGTGTTCACATTATGTGTATTTGGCATGTGGACTGTCACTTTTTCGCATGTCAAATTTGTACATATAGTCTGAACACCTTCAAACAATATCATGTGTTATTTCTATGTGTGCAATACACATGACATTTTTTATTTAGAACGAGTTCTATTTTCAAGTGATAAACCATCTGACGTCAGCTGTTTTTTATAACAAAAATTTTGTGGCGGCAAAAATTAATTAAAATTTTAATAAATATAATTTATAAATAGTAAAACAAAAATACAAAAAAAAAAACTATACAAATTTATTATTGAAAATGGAGGGAAAAATTGAAAAGTAGTTAACAAAAGTAAGTACATATGTATTTTTTTATTGCAATTTTTATAGTTATTTTTATGTTGTTAAAGTATGACTGGTGCAAAGAAGCGGTTCTACAGTTGATCGAAATGTGACAAGAGAAGGAATACTTGTATAACGCGCGGAATAAGTTTTACCATATCAGCTGTTTTAAGATTTTTTTTTTATAGGTTATCTCAAATGTAATTGGCATACCAACATTTGAACATGTAAATTATAAACCGTATGTGAAACTCAAATTTTGACATACACATGAAAACACATGTGGATAGAAAAGTGACATTCCACATGACAAATACACACAATGTGAACACAGCTTTATAACGTATTTAAATTGTTTGGGAAAGCTAACTTTAAAGGAAATATGGTATAATAAAACAAATTAAAAAACTTTGTTACCGAGGGCACCAGAGTCATTCAAAATATAGCTTTTTGTTAGGTAAAATTCAGTTTTAGGGCAAATGTTTTTAAGTCGCATAATAATAAGCGATTTTTTATGGCCCAATATGTTCTTAATTATTCTGAAAAGAGTTTAATAACAGGTGTAGACAATATGGACACAGCTCTAAAAAATTATATTTAAAATTGTTTAAAATTTGTTTTAAATAAAAATAAAATTTTTTAGATTTTTGGTCATATTGTCTATACCAGGAGGCGGTGTTATCAAAACCTTTACTGTGGCAGATTAGATGCCATGCCGTCTCCTTTATCATTACACAATTTCCACAGTCATTATATGGGAAAATCAATTCCCCAGCGAGCACACTGAATAGTAAGTGACCAGTGATTTTATAGTCAATTACTTGAAATGTTTATAAATATTGAAAATGAATTATAGTCAAACATAGACCGCTTGAGACCGATTATAGAGTTGCACTTGATTCCTAGGTTGCACAGGGCCTCGCTTTTGCTTAGTGAATCTGCAATACAGTTTTCCGCTACACCTTGATTTCGCCGCCTTATTCCGTGATTGAAGAGATAAGAGAAGATTGGACTATTCTTAGACAACCATATGAGACTTCTGGTAACGCGAATTATCATTTTTAAGACGAATATTATTATCATATACTCGGCAAAAGCTCCTGAACAATACTACATTGATATAGTAATCTAAAAGACTCAACCTCAGTGAAGATGTTTATGTGTGGAAAGGCTGTCCTTCAATGATCGACACAAACATCTGGGTGTAGAGTATTCAAGGTTATACGGGCAGTCGAATATGATCAGATGGCTTAACAAAAAGATATTATGTTCCTCAATTTGTTGGCAATCCATTACCTACATAATGAAACCAACCTTTTCTTTAACGAAATTATGGCTCAGATCTTATTCACAGTTTCTAAATAAAATGGCGCTCATGCCGAAAATTTCCTTGAATAGTTACAATGAATCGCAAAATAAAAGCTGACGTTATAAATATTATTTATTTGTAGACTGATAAGAATAGCACTTTAAACTTAAAAGAGATGTGGAGACCATTCTTATTAGACTTATGTACAAGTCGCATATAATTTGCCTGATACAAAGATGTATCTACTTAAACCTTTCAAAGCTATTTTATGTCAACATTCTCTAAAAAAAAAGTTCCAAAAATAATCACAGTACAAAGTAAAAATCTTAATTATAAACCTATCATATACATATGAATGTTATAATTCTACATTATGGGCAATGAAATAAAAATCCTTTATACATCATTGATTTAATTATAACATAATTGTTATATGTATTAGAATTCTCTTAACTCCACTGATTATTTACTATTTCAAGTATGAAAGTTTTTCCACTTCAAACTTTTACAATCCCTTCAATTTACTCCAAAAGTAACAACTTATAGTTACTTAATAGCTGTTGTCGCTGTTTTTAGAAATGTTTTCTGTTTGGCTTTATGTTCTATTTTTGGTGTCAGCCATAATGTCAGCAATTGCTGTTGACACACAGTGTGTTTTTTGCTGCTGCTGCTGCAACTGATACAGCCGTTGTTCTTAGCTTTAACATGTATCTTTGAATTGTTACTCAACATTTTTGTTGCAACAGCACTACTACCAGAACCACCAGCAACAATATAGACTACACGTTGTAAGTGGCAACTTTAACATACAGAGTCAACACTACCAATCACCTTAATTAAACATTAGCTGCAGTAACGACAACAAAAACAACAACAACAACAACAACTGCAAATAAACTTTGTAAAAATTGTTATTGCAATGTGGAGCTAAATTGCAACAGTTACTGAGGCAAAGAATTGTTGCCATAGATTGGTATTTTTAATGGTCTCAAAACTATTGGCTAAGACCACCATGTCATTGATTTCCGTTAAAACCAAAATGAAAAGCATAACAGCAACAAAAAATAAAATCAACAGACGCAACCTATTTGAGATCTGTGGCAGGCTGATCTTTGGTGATTTTTTATTTCTTAAAAAAAAAAAAAACTCCACACTATAATTGCTGCAGTAAAGTGCCAGTTTAAACAAAATGTAAAGTCTCATCAAATTTTATAGACTTCAATTGCAGAGTGTGAATGATTCCTAACATGAGGATAGTTTGTTTAAAAATTATTCAGTTTTGTTTAAAATCTTTAGCTCAGATTCCATATGAGTATGTATATCATTCCATACCAGTTCTCTTTGTTCAAGCCTATTAAAATACAGCCGAAGAATGGAAGAAAATTATATAAAGTCTTCAGTTAATTCTTACAGTCTAATTCATGAAAACTTATCAAGGGTTTATCACAGGCTTATAAGGCAAATATCCATACAAAATTTGCTTTATAAGCCGGTTATAAACCTTTGACTTGATTGATTACTTGAAATTGTGCTCTCGTAAACCGGTAAATGGCAATTTAAATTCTACATCTTTCCAAATGGTGGATATGTGGATATGGATACGAAAATAGGTATTTTATTTTTGTAACAAACTCAAAGCAGGAGTTTGGATTTCAACCCAACTTAATTCAAAGTACATATTTGTAAGGTATAACGCAAAGTCCACCCCAAACTTATCAAGCAACCCTCGCCACTATGCAAAACATTAAGAAAAAATTCATTTTAGTTTTAATTTTACACCATAATTCTTTTGCAAAAACAATCATCCATTCTGTTTGCATAAAAAATATTCTCATGAATGGTTGGTTGCCTTTTTATTTTTTGCACATTTAACTATTCATTTTTATTAATCAATATTTTTATTGTGGTTATTTCATCATCACCATTTGATTGAACCAAATTTTAGTTGAATTTTATCATTTCAATCATCGTATTCACATTAGTTTTATTTCGTAGATTTCGTAATTCACAGACAGAGATTTATTTTTTTGCAATTTATGTTTAAAGCTTTTCTTGACTTTGCCTCAAGATAACGTCTCAATTGATATGATTAATTATTATTGAAGAGGCGTTTGTAAATTAAAAATTTTGTTATTTTATATTTAAAATAAAATTACTTGGTAGAAATGATGTTAATAAAAACATGATTAAAATGAAATAAATTCAATTGCACACAAACATGTTGGCAGTTTTGGCAATTTAAATAAGTTGAGACTGCATTTAAGTAAATAAATATTATTAAATTGAAATGGATCGTTCAGTAAAGCATTGGACATTACATTTATTTATCTGTATCATGCTTAAGAATCTTTAATAAATATTAAAAATAACTGAAACTTACATTTCATAAAATAATAAAATAGCGTTACATCAATTTTTATTGAAAAGATTGATACATTTTTTTTTGAAATGTCTTCGTTGTTCACACGGCACAATTGTTATTGCTTGACTCACTCGTACTTTTATTGGACAGTATACCAACATGTGTATACACATACATATCTAATACAAATAAGAGAGTAACTCGAGTTGTTAATACAATCAAGTGTGTACTCGTCTTATCTTCCCCTCACTCCGATGTTGCATTGGGATTTATTAACTTTAATTTTATATATTTGTTTTAAAATAATTTTGAACTTTTAATTACATTACAGCCACCATACAAAATTTGTGATTTAAAAGCTATAAATGTTTTTAACGTCTTATAGGCTATCAATGTTACACTGTGCCTCATCGCTTAGGATGATTTTACACCAAACTGTGGTCGCCGTATTGTTATCATTTTCCTAATATTAAGAATGAATAGGCTAGGATATGATAGGATAGGATAGGAAGGGTAGTGCACTAAGTGCATTTTCACTTGGAGACCCTGTGGTCCATTGTGGTGGTAAGAATGAATAATGAATTAAGAATGAATAATGCTTCATTCATGACATTCCGTTTGAAATAAATAAATAAATAAATAACGGTATATATTTACATTAGCATTAAAGTGTCAAATATGTCAAATATGGACCAATATTCTCAAAATCCAGCATATTGATTTTGGCATGTATGCAAATGATCCGTGTAAAATTTGAAGTGATTTTCGGAAGAGAGCTTTATATGGGCAATACGGTCAAATATGGACCGACATTCATTAATTCGTGAAATGCTTTTTGTGTATAATTAATTAGTGTTAAATTGGTACCGATATTTAAAAGATATATATAAATATAAAAGGCTTTTTCGGATGTAGTCCTTATATGGGAGCTATGACTTATTATGGACCCATCATAAAATTTAGTACAACAATTTATATATCTAAAGGAATTATTTGTGTCGAATTGTAACCTAATAACTATATTTGTACAAGATTTACACATATTTTAGTGAATTTTAGATGTGGACTTTATATGGGGTCTATGGTCCAACATGGACCGAACAAAACAAAATTTCGTTTTGCGATTTCTTTTCAAATTACACTTATTTCTGCTAAATTTTGTAATAATATTCCAATTTTACAGGCATTTATTTATCATTAAGCCATATTTCGGGAAGATATTTGTATGGGGGCTATAAGAAATCATGGACCGATTTTTACTATTTTCCTCACACTTTATCATAAAAATAAGGTCTACAAAATTTCATATCTGCAATATATTTGTAAATATTTGGTTTATAACTCTGGTTCTACTATATCTTTTATGCTGTTTTTTAGTACTAAACTGTTTAGGAGAATTAAAAACTGGTTTTTGTAAATGCTGTTGATTTTAGTTGTGTATTTTGGACGTGATAGTGTTTTACACAGACAGACAGGCGGACATGGCCCAATCGCCTTAGAATTCCATAAGGATCAAGATTATATTTATTTTGTTGGGTCTCAGATGAATATTTCTCAGTGTGGATGTCTTATCAAAACTTATACATATTATTTAAAAACGATCTTCCTTATGTTTTTACTAATTTATTACTCTCTCAGAAATTCATCCGACCGACATTTACATCAGTCTTCGCAACCTTGCAACATGGTGTCGCATACAAAAGTGTCGCATGTTTCAAGCTAAAATTTAATTTTGAAAGTATTAATATTCACAAAAAATGCTTTTTGAGCGGTTCTTGAATTCATTAAAGAGTCATTTCATTAAATTTTTATTACAGGATGGAACAATTTTCCACTAAGAACTTTGTTTTTCAAAACAAAATTAAATAAAAGATTTATATAAAAATCATTCAAATGATTATTGTATTGGAAAAGCTTGACAAGTTTAATTGAAAAATGATATCGGACAAATGTTCAGCTCGACCACGCACGATTCTTTTATACAAATTTTTAATTAGATTTTGGCTAAATTTTGAGTTTTAAGGGTGTAATATGTTTAATTGGCTGTCTAAAGACTCTATTTAATCAACTGGTGTTAAATCACAAGATCATGGAAGAAAATTAACAGCTAAATCTAAACATACCATATTCCGGGAAGAAATTTGTAAGAGGGCTAGTAGTAATCAAGGACCTATTATTATCCATTTCAACATTTCAAAATAGAATAACACTTTTTATACCCAAAGTTCTTCCTTCGACGCACAGTGGCGCCCGTAGAGCAAACGAGGTTGCAAAAATCAAAATTTTCCTGAGCGGCCACGAAATTTTGAATAAACCCATGTTATAGGAAACTTTTCAACGATTTCAAATATGCCACTCTTAATAATATCACATTTTTAGTTTAGAAGATATAACCGTTAAAGTTGGCCGACTTTCGATTTTCAAAAAAACACACAATTTTTAGTCAATTTGTTGCGATTTCAGGTGTAATATCACGAAAAATAGGTAACGAATCGCCATATTCTTTGTATTGATTGATGTATTTATTAACTGTATAATGATAAAAAAAATTACTTGTTTGCTTTGTGTTTCTCCTGGTAAATCACTATTTAAAAACTATCCGTTTTTTCACTATTTTTAAATTTTGACGAAAAATAAAAAAAATGTATATATTTGTATATTTGCCATATTTGCAAAACCTGTTCTTTGATTATTTCTTTATATAATTCAAAAGGTTTTATCTGCCCGTAATGGATGAATATTTTACAGAAAATTTAAAAAATAAATTTAAAAAAAAAATTGATTTTTTTTTAATTTGTTGGGTAATAATTTAAAACAAAAAACCCTAAAGAGCAATAATAAAAACAATCTAAAAATGTAAAAATATTTTTTTTTAGTTACCATAAAATTGATTTTTGCACTAATTTTAAATTTGATTACCCATAAGTAGGCCCCTACAAAACGCAGCACTTTTCCAAACGCTCCTTTCATAGGCTGAACAGTTATCTATCATATGCTGTTTAAACTGTTTAATTGTCTTATTCGGTTCAAAAGATATGATTTTTGCACGAAAACACTCAAAAGGCGCCACTGTGCGACGGTTTAGAGATATAATAATAATATATTGATTGCATTCTTGGTGCGTTTATCATTGTTGTTCTGAAAAGTTAATTACTTGGGAAAAAATCTACCGGTTGATTTCACTGTCGCTGAGTCAACAATCTTTGACGAGTTATTGGATCGTTTGGAGCATAGATTCAACTGGGGTGGGGATAATTGAAGTTATAAAAAGCTCAATTAACTTAATTTTGTAACATGTTAAGAAATATGTATTTGAAGAATATATTTTCGAATTATATTTCTCAACAATGGCGAGCTAATTACATGATCATGAGTAGATCTTGTACATGCAAGAGTGCTTGGCGGGGTAGAAAATGCATTCTAAATTGCCTTGAATAATTATCAATTAAAATAAACATAAATCAGCCTAAATTTACTTTTAATATTTTCTTCTTAAAAAGTTCAAATAATTACCAAGCTTTTTAAATCTTAGAAAATATTAAAATTCGATTTTTATAACAAGATGAATGTGTAACTCGTCTATAAAAAATCCAGTTTGCTTTACTTTATCTCTTCTTACATGTAAGATGTTGCTTAAATTTTGCAAACTGTGGAAGTGCAAGGGTAATGGACAATTCTATTTAACGTTTTAACATTAATTTCTCATAGCGCACCCATTATTTTAAAACTTGACAAAATCTGTGTTTTTACTTTACTCTTCTTAAATTTTTTTTATTTTCATTTTGTTAACCAAAATCTAATCTTATGCAAGAATAACAAAAACATCTCATCTTCTCTACCTGAACGAAAGCATTTATCAAAAGCCTCCTAAACTTTTGACCACAAAAGACAACGAGCAATGAAAAGACGTTAAATGAACCATGACAAATAAATAAATGAATGAAAAAAAAAATTAAGAAAAATTCAAGACGAAAAATACAGAGAGCTGCAACACTACTTACTACTATCCGAACATTTACATACATACTAGGGTATCCATTTGAATAATGATCGTTCGAATAATCAAACAATTTCTTATGAATAATTATTCGAAAAATTTCAAAATGGCCATTTACGAATAACGAATAATTTGATTAATTTTATCAAGAATATTTGAATAAAACGAATAATTATTATTGTGCTAAATTACCGTTTCATTTTTAAATTTTTCATAATCTTATAATTAAAAACAGCAATAATTTAACACCATTTGGATATCAGAAGTCTAAAAATCTGTCTAGTGAAAAACTTTTATATGAAATTAGAGTGTTTTTTTAGATGTATAAAATATTAAGTTAGCAACACTTTTTTAACTGGCCGCCAATTTGTCAGCTGTTAAGTGATTTATGTTTAGTTTGATTTGGCATTTTAACATGAATAGCCTGAAGCCTAAACAACGCTTCCAAATTGTGGACATTTGTTTTAAAACTTCTGTAAATGGTCTCAAAACAAGAATGCCGTTGATCCAAATGTTTATAAATCTATGGCGACCGCTTTAGAGCCATGATTACTGAATTTTTCGTTCATTAATTGAACAACCATGATGTGCAGGAGTTGTGGTTCCAACAAAACCGTGTAACATGTCACACAACTCGTGCCTCAACTTATTTATTGAAGTAAATGTTTGGCATCCGCAATTTTTTCACGTTTCGGACCCGTGAATCGGCCTCCAAGATCGTGCGATTTATAACAGCTTGACTATTTTCTGTGAAGTTGCCCGAAACGATTGTCCATTTTGAGGACACTATTTGCCACAAATGTTAAAAAAAATAGTTTCATCTATGATTAAAACATGAATCGACTTACAAACGAACAACGCTTCCAGATTTATTATTATTATTAATTTAAAAATTCAATAAAACTCAAAATTGTCGAATTTGTTGTGAAAAGCAGCCAGAAACATTGCAATAACGGCCAGTGCATCCCAAAAAAATACAATTTTTGGTGTGTTTGGTTAATTGGCCACCTAGATCGTGCGATTAAAGGCCTTTAAACTATTTTTTGTGGGACTATGTTAAGCCGCATATCTACATATAGGTACAAGTCCGCAATAGTTGACTCACTGGAAGCTAATAATGAAGAATTTATTCGTGAAATACCGGCCAATATGTTGGAGAGCTGGAGAAACAAATATCAAATATTTTTATAAGCTTTTGGAAATACGATGATATATATTATTAAAACATATTATTAATAATACATCGCATTGAAATAACTAGAATATACAGGATTGGTTTCAAGTTTACGGTGTATATAAATTAAACCTGTATCATCCTAATAACCTAATCTAAAATGGTGGTGAAAGAGATGTAGAATATGGAAATGCATCACTGATACATCTGATGCGCATTTGTATTTAGTTTGCAACGCTGATGCAAATCAGCTGATGCTCATGCTCATTTATTGCATCAGCCATTTTTGTGATGCTTGTTTTTATGTTGTTTGCGCATCATCTGTTTTACTGTTGCATTTTAGAACACAATACATTTGCAGTGATGCCAACTGTTGATTTTCCGACGGTACCGCACATTAGATGCAACGCAGTGAACGTTGATGATGATAACATCGAAATAAACAATTAACATAATTATTTAAATTTACTTCATTTTAGCAATGTCATTAAAGATGGCTTTAGACGTTCCTACATGCACGACTTGATGAAGGCGAAAATGTTTATTTTTTTTAAAAATTATTCGAACAAGTTAAAAACTCTCATTCGAATTATTCGCTAACCAAATCGATTAATTTGGATACCCTAATACATACATATATACAACAGTTCAGTTCCATTGCAGTTCCAGTAAAAGATTTGATTACAATAGATTTGTGCAATTAAGTTGGTTTTTGTAAGACCATCGACGTGGAGGTCTTGTGAACTTTTGTGTCTGGAAACCAAAATAAATATAAAAAAAAAACGAAATTTATATGCAGCATGTGAATATGGAGGAAAAAAGTGATGACAGAGGAATTAAACGAATTAAAAGAAAACGAAACTTGACTTAAAATATGTTTTTTTTTTATTTTTTAATTTTCCATATGTTCAAGACAGACTTACAAAACAACAATGAATGACAAACAAATGGCAAACGATTTTCAAAAATGCCTACCAGCGAGACACATTACAGACAACCAAAAATAGACAGACAGACAGACGAACGAGCGGACAGACATGCAGACAATGAGACGAACTTTAGCAAATACAGTAAATTGCAATGCAAATAAAATTGGTTACATTTTGGTTGACGGTTCTCGGCTTGTTGCTGCCACTGCTGCTGCTCCCAAAGCCGATGACGTCTCAGCCTCATCCAGTCGCCAGTGCAATTAATACCATTTCAACAGGGGGAAGTGATTGCAATTAATCTTCATTAGAGTAGTTTGGTAGTAAAGATTTTATTTATACTCCTATACATACATATATGTAAGTCTGTCTGCCTTGCCTGTCTATCTATCTCTATACTCAAATATAAAACTCTTACATCAGGATTTTTTAAGGCATTTTGTGGATTTTCTCTTTGATAATTCAGCAAATAGCAGTTTTGTCATGATGCTTAAGAAAACAAATTTTTTTGATTGTGAAAATTTAAATTGAATGATGATAAATTGTGGATATTTAGCAGGCCGTTATAAATGAACGGCCTTATTTAAAATAAAATTGGCTATTCGAACTAAAACATCTGGTTTTCGCTGAATACTACATCTATTTTAGAAATTATTTAACATTACAGATTAAGGAAACTAGGTCATGAAGAGTTTTTCAAAATATAACATGCATTTTAAAATATATAATTTTCCAGCTATAGGATCTGATTATTCAGCAGCTATGCTCTCATTTTATGCAAAAATTCGTCGACTATTTTTTCTCATACATTTTTAAAATTTGTTATATTTCCAATCAAGGATCTAAAAATTCCCTTAAACTCTTGTATTAAACATAATAAACAAAATCTATAAAAAGCTTACAAGTTTGATAAACAATATAATGCAATTGTCACCCATAAATTCTTGAAGCTGTTGTTTATGTCCAATATATTACATACAAATAGCTATATAAATAAAACTTTAAACTTATAAATACTGGATTAATGGTTTTTTAATAAAAATTGCAATTTTACAAAAATATAAAATTTTACGCCTAAACAAATACCAAAAACCATTTAATAAAAGTGTCTCCTTAAATTATTGTTAATGGCGCATGGATATTTTAAGTAGAAATAGTTGAAGAAAAAATAAAATTGAAACGAAAATTGTTTCTTTTGAACGATTTATAGGTTTTGATATAAAGTCTAAGTAAATTAAATAGACAAAAAATTTGATACGACTATGGTCACAATGGGCACACTGAATGAATATTACTTACAACAGGTAACGCAGTCAGTCAGTCACCAATAAAATATAAATAGTAAATGACGCAATTTTTATGAGAAAAAATAAAATAAAACTAATTTTATTAATAGCACACAATTATACAGCCGAGGGCAGGAAAATAGCAGAAAGTAAATTGTAAAATTATGCTTTTTTAAGGACATTCACGTTATTTCCCTTGCTACCATTGGTGTATCCCAAACAAACAGAGAAAGTATCAGTAGACCCTATTAAATATAGAGAACATGCAAAATAAACCCAGACCGAGCTTGGCAAACAAATCTAATTGCGAATCAGTGTTTAGTCGGGATCAACTGACTGCAGGCAGAAGCTGATTGGACTTGACTTTAAAAAGGAAATATATTTTTTCAGCTAAATGCACTGCTATTAACTAGTTACTATATTATATGCACCCTATCATTGAAATTTTAAACTAATTTTTAAACATTGAACTCAGCCAACTACGATAGTTTTTTCATGGTCTAAGTAGTATGTTGAAATTAAATATGTTTCTTGTTGGAAATAATTTGGATGAAACGATATTATTTATTCATTTTAAAGTCTCAGTTAAGCATTGTTTTTAGGCTTAGTTAAGCTGCAATCGTAGATCCTTATAGCATCAATCGTGAATCTCTAGACTCCATAAGTCTTAGTTGAGCTGCATCGTATATCGTTCAAGCTTTAAACTTTCATCCTTATAGAGTATTATTTGAGAATATATCCTAGTCTTAGTTGTGCTTGAATAGTGGACTCCCTTAGACTTAGTTGAGCTTTATTGTATATCCTTAGCTGAGTCTTAATTGCGCATCGTTCCTAGTCATAATCAATCTGCGATCCTTATAGAGTATTCATTGAGCTATAATCGTATTTCGTTATAGTGTCTTAATTGCGTGTCGTTCATATTCTTAATTAAACTTCAATTTAACATTCTTATATAGTCTTAGTTGAGCATATTTTATAATCTTAGTTTATATTAGTATTTGTCGAACATCGTCCATAGTCTTAAAGAGATTTATAAAGTTTTAGTTGAACAACGTTTCTAGTTCTAGTTATGTCAAAATCCCTGTAAAATGTTATCCCGATTGGACCAGTTGTATATAAATGGCAAGTTTATTTTAAAAAATTGTCGGTATTGCCCCACCGTACATTACTTTATATTGCATTTTATGTTGGCTAATACCAGTAATTCTAATTTATTTCGCTGGTGGTATTTTGGTGGCATCTTGTTTTTCAGTTTCATGAAATTATCGGCCTGACTTTATTAATAACATTTTAAAAAATCAAAACAGCTTCATAAGTTCAGTTATGGAAATCAAAATGGGTATTTTCATAATTTGAAATTATTTTACGGTATTTTAATCACAAAAAAAAATAATAGTATTTAAGAGACAACGTTAGTCAAGCTGTATATCTGAATATCTTGCTTGGGATGATGCCTTAAAGTCGGTTCATAAATATCAAACGAGTGCTTCTTTAGCTTTTCACCAGAAAGAAAACTGATTAATGTTTAATTAACTCTACTTGGATGCGAGCGATGAATAAAATGGTGAGTGAAACGAAAATATAAAAGTATTAATTTGATTAATGCCCATATTTCGGGCATTATTTGAGTTCCTTGTTCGTTACCAATCAATTGTTTTAAGGCACATTTTGTGAATGCCTGTGTTTGGCATTCATGAAGATTAATCATCAAAGTAGACTTGAATGTATTATGGAATTGGCTGCGATCATGACAATGAAAATTATGGCCTCATTTAGCAGTGTCATTGTTTTTTCCCATGATAGGTATTGATAACATTATGTTAATGTCATTTAGCTGCTTGGTGATAAAGGTATAACACTGGTTACTAAGCAGTCTTTTTAACGACAATTAATATCATTGTTATTTATATCACAAAAACAAGTAAAAAAGTATAGTCGGCCAAGTCCGACCATATAATACCCTACACCTAGTATATGTATAAAACAGTTTTTCAGAAATGGGCTTTATATGGGAGATATCACCTATTTTGGACCAAAATATAGTGTCATGATTTCTGTGAATATAAATATTGTATGTGTTAAACTTACCCCTCGATATAAATACTTTTAAAAGATTTATGGAGGTTAAAGTGATTTGCGGAAGTGGGCCTTATATGGGAGATACGACTAATTATAGACCGATCTGCACAACATTTTTAGCTGTGATTAAGCTACATTTACTACTCATTTGTGGTGAAATTTGTTTGGATACTTGCATAATTCAAACATTTATTATCAGTAAACCTCAATTTCGGGAGGACATTTGTATGGGGTCCAGATGAAATAATGGACCGATTTCCACCAGTTTCAATCCTATCTGTCCTTGGGCAGAAAAAATATCACGTACTAAATTTTATCGAAATATCTTCAAAATTGCGACCTGTACTCTGCGCACAAGCTTTACATGGGCATCGACTCAGAGAGTGATTCTCAGCCGATCGGTATACTTTAAGGTGGGTGTTGGACCAATATTTCTGGGCGTTACAAACATCAGCACAAATCCAATATACCCTCCTTACTATGGTGGTGTAGGTTATATGTAAATAGACATTTTATTTGAATTTTTGTGATTATTGTAATGACAGGTTGTTTTCGAATCGGCTTCTGTAACATACGAGGGTTAAGAGCGAATTTTTTCTCTGTGTATGCTCACGTTTGTCTTAATCGGCCGGATGTTTTCGCCTTATGTAAAACCCAGGTATCTGAGCATGCTGATCCACAGGATTTTCATATACCTGGTTATCACTTTCTATAGCTTTTTAATTTCCATCGGCGCATTGCCATTAGGTACGTATGATGCAGAATTTAACTGTCTTTGGGTTAAGTTCAAAATCAGGGCACACTATTTGCATATCGGCTTTATTTATAGAAGTCCAAACGCGGCAAGGGATATTACCATATCTGGCTTCGATACCCTTTCCGATTCCATAAGAAAGATTCTTAAGAGTTGTCCTAGCAGTGAAATTGTTGTTGCTGGTGATTTCAATGTTTACAACTCCTTTTGGCTTCACCATTCAAGCCATACAACTACTGAAGGCCAATATGTTGAGTTATTCGCGGCGCATAATCACCTTGTGCAACTAGTGAATGAACGAACGCATATTCTATACGTTGATGGGAACCAAAACAACACAGTCGGCCTTTTTCTAACCTCACACCCTTATAAGTATGAGGTAGATGTTCTTGCACCTCTTGGTAATTCTGATCATTGCACCATTCCCGCCTCCTTTTTGCTCACCGAGCTTCGTAACATTTCAAGACCAGCTACCAAACGTTAAACTTTTGTATACGAAAAGGCTCGTTGGGCTGAGCTCAACGAATTTTTCCGGCATTTCAATTGGAAACTCTGTTTCGTAGACAATAATGTCAATGTCATGGCGAATATGGTCGAAAATTTCGATTTAATCTAAAGCAACATCTTGGTTTAATCAGAAGTGCAAAATTGCAATCAGATCCAGAGACGAAGCATTCAGAATTTGGCGAAATAATAAAAATGCCGAAACTGATTCGCTACGCAAATGAGCGAGGTCCTCGTGTGCCATAGTGCTGAGGCGTGAAAAATCTATATACGAGCAACCCCTCCGTGCAAAAGTTCGTACTGCTCCCCGGGGCAGTAAAAGCTTTTCGTCAGTCGTTAAAATAATAAAGGATAATGCTAGTTCTTCAATTTCTACTCTATTGAAGAATGACCAACCATTCACATACCCGGTTGACAAAGATAGCATTTTGGCTGAATTATTTGCAAATAATTCAAACTTACCGGAAAGCAATCAACCACTGCCCGTGCTCGAAAGAGTATCAGTAGTTATGCCAAATATATTCTTTTGCTGGACCAAACACATTTTTCAAGTGTCAAAAGAAGTGCTCAAGTGCCTTGGTTTTTTAAAACGGTGTAGAAAATACTTCACTCTATCTGATCTTCTTACTATTTACACCACCTATATTCGACCGAAAATGGAATACAACTCTCATGTATGGGCCGGTGCTGCGAAGTCTATTTTGGAGTTACTCGACCGCATACAGGAGAGGGCGAAGATGCTTATCGGTGACAGATTCATTGGAGCATCGTCGCAATGTGGGTTGTTTTTCACTGTTCTATCGATACTTTAATGGAATGTGTTCTGCTGAAATCAGGGAACTTGTTTCTGAAACACGTAGTTTTTTACGTAATACACGTTCTTCAGTCAGGGCTCAGCCATTTGTGATCGCTTGGACAGTTGATCGCACAATACACTACAGGGAAAATTCGTTCTTTAGCCGTACTGTCCGTATGTGGAATAAACTACCAGCAGAACTATTCCCTGCCACTTTCAATATAGGAAAATTAAAGTCAAATGTTCACAAACACTACTCCCTCTATTCTCCCTCCCATAACCTATTCTCCTAGTTCCAACACAATGCATTGCATAAGTAGGGGTGGTCCCCTGAGTGCTATCCAAGAAAAAAAACGTTGATCACTGTTAGAATTTAAGCTAAAATTCAATCCACGCGAGTGTTAGGATTCGACAGAAGTCCATCTCAAAATTTTTCGTAAAAGAAAGTTACTTTAAGTCCATGGACATCATTACAATTTGTATGCTTTGTTTAAAATTCATTGATAAATGGTCAACTTTTTTCCTCAATTTTACTAATGAAACGGTAATGGAAAACAATAGATTCCGTAAAAGTGCAATTGTAATTGATTTTTAAACCTGTTTTTTATTTTCCCAAAATCTTTGAAGATTTCAAATAAGTAGCATTACAGTGAAACATAAGCATTTTCGCCGTTCGATGCTTGTTGTTGCTTGTTGCGATTTCCAGAGCATGCTATTAATTTGCTCATATCTGTAGCTATGCATTATATTAAGTAATAATAAATATTTATTTAACGCCTTTCCTTGAGCACAAAAAAGAAACTGTGGTGACAACAATTTTGTATCGGTGTACACCAAAACGGCAAACAACAAAAAATACAATTTAAAAAGGAAATTAAACACAAAATCACACACACTTGGTGCAGCATTTGTGACACTTTGCAACTGATGCATTTTCATAACTATGTATTCAGTTGTTTTGAGATCGTATCGTATGAATTAAGTGCGTGTTTATTTAAAATGTATCATAACTAAACTAAACCAAACTAAAAATGTAAAATGATAAATGTTTTAGAAAATCTCTAGACGAATATTTGGTAAGAAAATTAGATTAAGGCCCATTATTACAACTTAATAATAGTTAAAGGTATGATGTTATCGGACAGATAAGAATTATTTGGTTATTATAAGTTTGTTTCATAGTTACAAAACAACAAAGAATCTACCATAAAGGAGAAATGACAACAACAACATAATTTGCTGATTTGTCAACCGACGGTGGACGCAGCAAAAGTAACAACAAAATTTGTAGTAATACAAAAATGTATAATAATAATAATAACAAAGAAGAATACACACACATTTGTAAAACATAAGTAAACTTTTCGTTCTAACTCATAACATGTAATAAGAAATATGTTAATTCCCAAATTCTATTTCTCAAAAAATTGTGAGTTAAATAGACGATGTTTAAGAGTAGATCTTGGACAATAAACATTGCTGATGAAGCCCTTGGCAGGGCAGAAAATGCATTTCAGTGTGCCATTTGTCTAAGAAAAATATAATTTTCACAATGGTATTCTTCGAGTTATCTATTAATTAAAAACGAACTCAAGCCTAAATTAAGAATTTTCTCTAATATATAAAGTTCGAAATAATATTCTCTAAAAATTAATTATAAGTTTACTTTAATCTAAAACCGACCGATAAGCTAAATTTTATAGTGAGGTATGTATTTGAAGTTGCCATATGTTCTGGAAAAAATGTCAACTTCATGAAAAATAAAATAATTTTAATTTTGTTTTGCTAATAAATACTTTAATAAACAAAAATGGAAAGCAGACATTTGATTTATATTTTTTCACACACAAATGTTTTCACAAACACAAACAATTTACTGTTTCTTGTCAGCAGTTTATCAAAAGTAATCGGTTTCTCACTGGTATTGCCATATTTTAGAAAAAAAAAATCATTTTATTTTAGAAGGAAGTTGTAATAACGAAAAATTTTAAAGGCCACTTTATTCCTCACTTTAATTAAAGTTACCTTTTACTATTAAGAACATTAGAGGCAAGTTGTAATAATGGCCCTAAGAAAATAAAGCTTAAAATGGTTTGTGAACTAGATAGATACTAAGTGTAACATGTGAATTGCGTATACGAACTTACCTGAGCCATTGCTGCCAAACCAAAGGGCAACTAAGTCCTCATTGGGAGATGTATGATAAGGATTGCCATATAAATACGGACTGGGATAATCTAAAAGCATGCGACGTGATGAGGGTGAATCAGCTGTAATTGAATTAAAGGAATGTTTTTTTTTCAGTTAAGCAAACCTAATTATCCGTATCTACTCTTATTTACCTTGATGTTGGGCTGCATACTCAGAGGCTTTTTGAAGATTTAAACGTGGTCTGGGTTGGTGTTTAGCTAAACTGGTAACAGTTGTTGTTGTTGTTGTTGTTGTAGCAGTTTGAGGTTCTGTCGTAACAGTTGAACTCAGTGTCGCCGTTACTGTTGCTGAACTGCTCGTTGGCATCAGACTATGCGGTGGTGGTTGATTACCATTTGCTGCCGAATGATCCAGCAGTAAATGTTGTACTTGAAAAATATCTACAAATTCTTCTAATTCTTCGGAAGGAGGTGCAACACTTCTGCAACTGTCGGAGGTTGCAGCATAACTGCCATTGGAAGCGGCATGTACTCCAACAGTGGTCGGGGAGGGAGCATATGTAGGTGCCGCATGTGTATAATGATGGAAATATGAAGAACCTGCGGACGGCGTGGGTGTGTAGAAACCAAATTGTGGTCCCGGCTGTACAGTGATCGGTGGAGGTGGCGGCGGGGGTGCCGTAAACTGCAAAGGTGACCGTCCTAAGTTTAACAATGGAGTAGAGGGAGTGTTCAATGAATCCGAACTTCCAGCACTACTTGTGCACAAGGTTAAATTATGATTATTGTGGACTGAGGTATTTGTTACGGCTATAGTTACAGAGGGTGTTACAACAGTACCTGTTGCTGCTGCTGCTACTGTTGGCACTGTTGTATGATGGTGATGTTCACTTTCTCGACGCATAGCTAACAACATTTTTACGTTCACACACAATTAAATTTCAACTCACAAATTTGATTATTGATTGAAATTATAAAAACCAAAAACACACACACTCACACGTACTAAGTCTACAAATCAAATGAACACAGAAACTAATTGTCTAAAAATTACACATGAAATCATAATTTAAATAAAAATCGAATGCAACTGAAAATAATTCAAATATTTATTCGCCTGAAACAACAGAAAGGAATAATTCATACACACTTTATTGCAACTTACATTTGTTAAAATTATTATTATTATTAGCATAAATAGGTTGATTAACCTTTAGATTCTTTTTTATTTATTGTATGTAGATTTTCTAGAAATAAATTTATTTATTAATATTTTCGTTGGGTTAGTTGTAGATCAGACTTTACGAATTGATTTGTTTTTTAGTTAAGTTTGAACACAAATCTGCAAAAAAAAAAAGAGAAGAATAGAATTAATTAGTTATATTTGTTTCATTAAGCTGCTTTTACACAATCTGTGTTGAATGTTATAATATAAGCCTAAAGCTATGTATGGACGGTTGTCAGTTTATACAATATTGTCAGATCTAGCAATATAGTGACATTGAAAAATTATTAACAAAAGGTAAAAATTTACGCAATTTAATATTTTTTAATACCGCTTTTCATCGATTAGGTGCCTAAATAAATCACTCTTTTTAGCTTATTCACAATAGTGCATTTCCATCAGCTGGCGCTATATTGATTTACAAATTCTTAAAGAAAAATATATTAAATTTGAAATGACCACCACGAAATTATGGTTTGATGATTCGTCTGATGAAGATGAAAACGGCTAAGGGATACTTCCAACATTTTGGAAGTGGATTCCACCACGTGAGCATACCTTAGAGCAAATACCTTGTACCAACAGTAGATCTTCTTTCGTGAGAGAAACGAGCTTCTCCAATAGCTGTTTTGTATTTACGGCCTTAGACCTGCAGTATATTAACAAAAGTAATTTACAAGTAGTATTTGGTTGGCCAAAACCAAAAAAAAAAATAATTAATTAATAATTTTAAATAAACATTCGTTCATAATACAAATTGTACATTCGATAGTCGATTTTCGATAGCCAGCGGATATCGATTGTCGAATGCAGCTTATAATACGGAGCCAGAGTATTGAGAGCAGGAATAAAATATTGGTTCGTGTTTTAATTGTTTTTAAATGACGAATGAGTGTAAATTTTTTGGTTGAAAATATTGCTTTGTAAAATTTTGTTTCAATATCGATATTTATATAGGTACGTAAATATGGGAGCTATGGCCTATAACGGCGATATTCATTAAATACATTAGTTAGATTTTTAGATCTATGAGAATTTTTCATATGGAACTTCAACTTAAATACGATTTCCACTTATTTATGCATATTCAAAGTTATATTTTAAGTGATTATCGGAAGTAGTCCTTATATTGGAACTAGGACTAATTATGAGTCCATCACCATAAAATGCAATACTTTGATTTTTATGTATATGAGAATTATTTGTTTCGAATTTTAACTTGATATTAAGCGAATTTCGGAAGTGGACTTTATCATTGGGCTATGGTCAAATATGGACAGATGCAAATCAAATATCGTTTTGTGATTTCTTTTAACACAAATCTTATATTTGCTGAATTTTGTATAAACACTGGATTTCTATAGTCAATTATGTACCATAGATTCCGGGCGGGCATTTGTATGGAAACTATGAGAACTCGTCGACCGCTTCTACAATTTTCAACAAGACTTGCCCGTAACCCTTAAATACCTGAAATTGAAAATACATTCCAATTGCAGATATAAATTTTTGTTCTAGCATGTATTTCATCAGCAAATTACGAATTTCAGTTCCAATTCAGAAAAAAGTACTCCTGGAAAGCTCCAGGACAAAAACAAGGAAGACAGTCTGTAGACGGTTTTAGTGACTAAAAGGAAAAACCCGTTTTTTTAATACTCAACTGATGACCGTCTGTAGACGGTCTTAGGCGTTACAGGGTTAATAATATAAATGATGAGTACATGTCATTTTTTAATACCCACCTTCTGATAAACAAATAATATTTGATGAAAAATCCCAAACGATAGACAGACGGACGGAGATTGCTAGATGGTCTTTGAATTTTATAAGGATCCAAAATTATGTTTCTATTAACAATATTTCGATGTGTTACAAATGGAACGATATTGGGTATAAAAACTGTTCTTTTGTACAAAGTTTGAAATCAAATATTAAGACATCCTTACATTTGTTTATCATGATGTAGGACATAAACACTTATTTTACAGTATTTTTAAAAAGCACAACATAATAATTTTCACGCAAAATTTATAGAATTATTTTTTTTACATAGATACTTATGTATGTATATTATATACTACCCCCCTTATGTATAAAAACTTTCAACAATTTTGTATGGAAATTTGCTTTATAAACCAAACCTCTTATAAACCTGTTGTAAGTTTCATGAATAAGGGCATATATATATTATGTATATCGTCACCTGAAATGCCCAAAGACGTAACCCTCAAAAAATTAATATTCGTTTTTTGATTGAATCTGGAACACAAGGCTAACATACAATAAATAAGAAATAAGTTTGTCGTCTATCTTAGGACAAGATGTGAAGAAATCGCGATTTTTTTAAACAATTTTCATTTTATAACGTTTTTTGCTTTTCCTGTAAAATTACGTCTTTTGGGCATTTTAGGTGACGATATATAACTATACATACATACATATATGAATATGTTGCAGTATTCGTTAATAAAGAACTTGTTGATTAATAGTATCATATTTACCTTGTTGATAATAATTATATTTGGAAATACATATGTATGTATGTAATTTGTACGAGTATATGATATTGAATAATTCAATTACTTTTGCATTAAATTATTATTGGTACGAAAGAGTAAATTTTTTTTAAATAATTTTCATTTGAGAAAACACACCGGCGGTTATCAATTTTATGTTAATAATTTGTATGTGTATAAAAATATTTGGAAAAAAATATATTTTCTTGTTTAATTTTATACAAAATATTAAAAACACATACGAGTATGTACACACGCACGCACAGAAACACACACGAAAATTTATCTAAAATTCTATTTCTTTTTGCCGTTAATGATTTTCTACATTTAATTTATTTTGTTTATAATTTAATTCTTTACAATTTGTATATAAATTCGTATAATTTGGATTTTTTTTTTTGCAAATTGTTTTGTTAAATATACCGCAACGTGCAACACGTTGTATAAATAATATTTATTTTGGCAAAATCTTTCGTTTATTTGAGTATTTTTTAACTTTTTTTCGTTTTTTCTTCATTTATTATGAATATTTGTTAGAATATACTATATTGAGTTAATTTTTTCTTTAACGTTTTTCTTTTCTTCAAAATTCTTTAAATTTGAAATGACAACAAGTGATATTTTTTGTTTTTTAACTTTTTTTTTTATTTTGTTTATTTTAGCCCGTTTACGTTGACGCGAGAGACGAGCCGTTGAGCCGCCAAGCCGCTACTAGCTGCCATCTGACTAGCCTGTGAAAAACAAACAAAATAACACACTCACTCAATTACACTCATACAAATATAGGTATATGAAAATCTTTGGGAAAATGCAAAAAGAAAATTGTGATGCTTTTTGTTGTTGTTGTCATCGTCGTCGTCGTCGTTGTCGGTATTGTTGTGTGGTGGTTTTTCTCAATATTTCCTACCATTCATTCTATGTAGACGTAGATATGAACAACGCTACATAGAAAAATTGTTGTTGAAATAAAGTGAAATTTACGAAAAATAAAAATAAAAAACAATAGAAATTAGGAAAAAAATGGCAAATGACAAGCCGACTGGCTGAATGGCGGGCTGCAAACAAGTGACTGTTGTTGTTTGCTAAAAAAAAAAAATAAAGCGAATAAAATAATAACAATAAAGCAGCGGCAGCATCAGCAGCCGTAAAAACAAAATCAACGTAATTCTACTCCACTATTTTGCTCAGTTTATTTTGCGTACATACACATACGAGGGTAATCTGAATTGTCTTTTCAGAATTTTAAATATAAATTTGATTGAACAAGACACCAAAACTAATTTAAAATACAAAATAAATTTAAGAATTTACATATATTAACGAGTATTAGTGTGTTCAGATATGAACCCAATTAACGCCATTATTGAACTCAATATTCCATATAAAATCGCAATTAATTATTGCACAATAAGTACGAAATTGTTATAATATTGAGTAAGATTTCGAATGCAACACTGTTCACAACTGTGTTTAGTGAACAAAATTGTATCAAATGGCAAATGTCAACAAAAGAAACCAAAAGAAATAAAAAAAAAATCAATGTGAAGGTAAGTTTGTTTACGTAGAAACACAACAACCATATAGAGTATTTTTTGTATTGTTTCCCAACTGTCAAATGATTATTGAGTAAGCTGAAAATTGCGTATGCCTAAAGACTTAAAATAATATTGTCAATTAACCGAATATTGACTCAATTAAGTTTCATATCTGAACACAGTATTATTCAATTTATTTTACTTTAGCCCCCAAAACGGGATCATAAATCTATGAAAATAAAAAAATTAAAAAAATTAAGTTGGACAAATAATTAAAACATTCATATTGTTGAATGTTTAATTTTCGTAATAATTTTGCAATTTTCGTCAAATAATTATAAATTTACCTTTAATATTTCGTCGAATAACCCTTATTTGTTATCACATGATGAGATCTATTTGAAATGTTTTCGACCAAATGATTGCAAAGTGAAATGACTATAGGTTTCCAGGTCGTCTCAATGTTTTCCCGCAATTTATCTAAATTGTTGCAATTTTTCTCAATTGAATTTAGATCAGGAGACTGTACTGGCCATTTTAAAACATTTATGTTTTGTTTTTCTAACCAAAGCTGTTCGAATACTTATTTTAACATAATTTTATATTTTTATATTTATAATATTTAATATTCCTTACACTTTATCAAAGTTCAATATGTTGTATTGTTCATATGTATATATTTTTACACTAAAACGGATGTGTGTCACTTTACACATGCATTTAAAAGAGATGTTCTTACCATTCGTGTGATGTTTACCACACGGAGTGATGGCTTATTTAATAGATAAGATTGAATGAAACTAGAGTACAAAATTCTAATACTATGTTTCCACGAGGACTTGAATCACCTGCTTCGCCTTCTGAATCATGTTTATGAATCATGCTGTTTACATGACTAATAAACTTGATTCGATTTGACAGTTGCCTTTAATAAGAAAACAGAATAAAAAAAACAGAATTTACAATTTGTGGAAAATATTTTTTTTAATGGACAAAAAAACTGAGTGGAAATTAGTTAGCTTATTTGAAAAAAAACACATACATTCGTACGTATTTACTTTCTTTACTTCCAACAACAAGAAAATAATTTGCTTTGTTTACAATAATATTAATATGAGATGAGAAACTTCAATAAGCCATTGTCTTATTGTTCTAGAATCTAGATGAAACTTTAATCCCATCCGCACTTCAACCTGTAGTTGCTGGAAGTTTTAAATGGATTAGCTTGATGGATTATTTATATAATTAGATCCTCTCTTTTTTTATTTTTCGCTGTTTGGGAGCTCTTGCAATATTTGTAGTTATCCCATAAGTATTTAAATAATTGTTGGAGCAACCAAACAAATTAGGTATTTGCCAGAGGTTGTTAGGCTTTTAATAAGTTTTCTTTTTATTCGGCACAAGTTGGTGCTTTGCCCAGACCTAACAATGTAAAACTTTATAATTTGCATTAAAACACTTTTTTCATACTTACCAAAAATATGCTATTATAAATTTTAATTATATGCCCAACTCACAAAATAACGTACTATTATAAATTAAATAAATTATTTAAGAGCGTAAGACATAAAATAGAAAATTATTGTGAAAAAGTATCGTTAGAATTGCAAAAGAAACATTAAAATTTTCAATTGGCTCAGATTGGAATTATGTTTTAATTATATGGCCCACACTGTATTTGGATCTAACATCTTTTTCAGTGGATCTAAAAATTTCATTTTTGGATATTGATATTTGCAATAACTATTTGTGGAAAATTCTTTCAAGGCCACCTCGTTTAAGGCTTATCGTGTTTTATGTATTCTTAAATAACTGATGGGCGCACAATATCTTTTAAATTTTTAGTTTGGTCCGATTTTTTAAATGTTATTGTGCATTGTTTGTCTCAAATTTTAACCTTATAGTTAGTTTTAATAACAGATCTATCGTATTTAATTGATTTTCTGAATTGGAATTTATATGGGAGCTATGGTGAAATATGGACTTAAATTCATAAAATCCATTAGTTCGATTTTTATATGTATGAGGATTATTGATGTCGAATTTCAACTTTAAGGACTATCGTTACTTGACCAATTTTTGGCCGATATTATTTAAAGTTTAAATTAGTTCAATTCAAACTTGATAGTGATGTTTATTAGAGATTTCACATTTAGAGCTTATTTAAGTTATTTTCGGACTGTGATTTCGCTTTTCTATAGATATTTATGTACTAGTAAACCAGGTAAACCTATTCTTAACATTTTCAGCAGGATTCGTTCTTTTATAATAAAAATAATATGTGCAAAACTTCATGATATTATCTACAATATACATAGATATGCATGAATTTAGAGAAAACATAAAAACATCTGAAATTTTGGTCCATAGCTCTGGTTCTACAGACCGATTTTACTAATTTTCCACACCAAACATTTCTGATAAACAACGAATATTTGTGGAAAATATAATCATTTTGGGTATAAAAAATAAAAAAGCTTGCAATTATTTTATAAGAACTTTTCAGTCTTTTAATAATGACGATGACGCTATAATCTACCACTATACCAACAACAATAACGAGAGCAAGAGTAATACAAATTCATAAAACTGTGTTGGTGGTGAAAAGAAAAATCAACGCAAATACAAAAAAGTGTTTTGTGTTTGTGATCAAAAAGCGCGCCATACATAAAATGTATCATAGTATTGGTTAACAAGTGGGAGAAATTTACCGTAAATTTCAAATACACAAACAATTACTCTCACTTAAAATATAAATACCAGGGATGGGGAAGTGTGATTGTGTAAAGACTAGTTTGTTTGCAAAAAAAAATTATTTAATCTGAAAAGTTACAAATTGTGTATTTATCTTCTAGTTTGTTAACAAACAATTTAACAGTGCCGTATAATTTAACAGTGTAATATTAATTTTGGCTGTAATTATAGCTAAAATTAATTATAACCAAATAAACGTCTGTACGGATTTAAATAACCTTCCAGGATAACAGAGAAAAAAATGTTTCTTTCTCTCAGATTTTTAGCGAAATGTTAATTGAGATCTTCCGCATTTTAATTTAGTAGAAGCGAGCTGTATTTTTCGTTTTCTAACCAAATTACAAGCACAGACCGTAAAAAAATTAAAACATAAATCTTATCAAAATTAACCAGGAATTTTGAAAGAAATTACTACATTCAATAAAGAAAACTCCGGACATCTCCAGCAATGATCGTGATAATATACAACACAGGTGTAACTACGGTATCGTGCAATATTTTATTTAAATTGTAGGGAAATGGTGTTGCTCGCAATGCCATAGTTGTAATTATAGAACAGTTTTCAATGGAATGGATTGAAAAAGCTGAAATTTAAAATATAAATTGTTCTTCAGAAGATCTACATATGATTACATGTTATTATTAGTATTTTTTCCTTTAATTCAAGACATATAAAGATTTTTTTGTTTTAAATTTTTTTTAGTTTCTTAGATAGGGCGGGCTTACGGATCAAATTTTTTCTCAAATATTACCTATATTCAAAGTAGCTCCATATTTTGATATTCCTATATATTAATTATATACATACATTTTTTTTAATTTTATACTGTAAAAGTTTTTTTCACGATCATACTGTAAATATCCTCAAAGTGGTTTTTAAAACACATTTTTCCCGCTTTAGGAGTTTAGGTATTTAAAAATAAAATATGGAAAAACTATAACGCCATTGATTTCAGAACATTTAGACCTATATCAGTTTGTTATGATATCTTTATATTTTTTTTAAGGAAAATCACGATATTATAATTATTTTAATGCGCAAAAGAATTTAATTTTAAAATATATATATAAAAGTGATTGTGTATTTGTCTGTATGTTTATTATTATTAGCTTGGGATCTATAGACGGCTGAACGGATTTGCTTGAAATTTTCACAGTATATTTCTGTATGTCTGGAAGGAAACTCCGGACATCTCCAGCAATGATCGTGATAATATACAACACAGGTGTAACTACGGTATCGTGCAATATTTTATTTAAATTGTAGGGAAATGGTGTTGCTCGCAATGCCATAGTTGTAATTATAGAACAGTTTTCAATGGAATGGATTGAAAAAGCTGAAATTTAAAATATAAATTGTTCTTCAGAAGATCTACATATGATTACATGTTATTATTAGTATTTTTTCCTTTAATTCAAGACATATATAGATTTTTTTGTTTTAAATTTTTTTTAGTTTCTTAGATAGGGCGGGCTTACGGATCAAATTTTTTCTCAAATATTACCTATATTCAAAGTAGCTCCATATTTTGATATTCCTATATATTAATTATATACATACATTTTTTTTAATTTTATACTGTAAAAGTTTTTTTCACGATCATACTGTAAATATCCTCAAAGTGGTTTTTAAAACACATTTTTCCCGCTTTAGGAGTTTAGGTATTTAAAAATAAAATATGGAAAAACTATAACGCCATTGATTTCAGAACATTTAGACCTATATCAGTTTGTTATGATATCTTTATATTTTTTTTAAGGAAAATCACGATATTATAATTATTTTAATGCGCAAAAGAATTTAATTTTAAAATATATATATAAAAGTGATTGTGTATTTGTCTGTATGTTTATTATTATTAGCTTGGGATCTATAGACGGCTAAACGGCTGAATGGATTTGCTTGAAATTTTCACAGTATATTTCTGTATGTCTGGAAGGAGATATAGGCTACTTTTTTTAAATTTTAAGTGAGCGTGGTACCTCCCATACAAAGTTAATTTTAAAAATCAAATACTTAGGAAACTATAATAGCTATAGTACTCAAATTTTGCATAAGCAATTCCATTGTTTGTTTAAATATTTGCGGAAAAATTGGGAGTAGTAGCGACAGGGGGCGTGTCACCTACCATATGATGATAATTAAAAAAAAAAAAAAAATCAATAGTGGGCGTGGCAATTATATTTATTTAACTCTAAACTTTTTATTTCATTACGATACGGATAGCGAAGCACACCGGGTTTTAGCCAGTGAATATAAATTTTCAAGTGATAAGTTTTTCACCAAAACCAAATACTTATTTAAAATGCTTATATTTACTCTTCAGAAGTTCCACAAAGCTCGCCCATTTTCACATATTTAAACGTTTCTTCATATACTTCATGCAAAATGTATGTACACACAATGGAGTAGATTCGACATATTTAGGAAATATATCTGTCATACCATAATAGCTGGGCCGATTAAAAGACAATTTTACATAAGATTATTTGTATTTAAGGAGTAATTGTATTTAAATTGTTATGATGAACCCCAAAAAGCCTCTAGTGGCGAATCCTAATTGCTAGGATTTCTATATTTTCTGAAAGCTCTCGACTAGTTCTTTAAAAATCATGCTTGCGTTTAATATTTATCTTTTATAGTTATCAAGTTATAAGCATATTAAAAATTAAACTTCAAAATTTTGCCTAATCCAGGTCAGATTTTTTTAAAATATCAATCAGAATTGTTGACCGATTTTCCTCAATTTTTTTTTGTAGTTAAACAATTTGCTAATACTTGCACAAAATATTTCTAAGCAATATCTAGTGTATACTCGTCTATATCTAGTCTATATATGGGAGCAATCATCTATTGTGGACCGATCATCCAAAAATTTTGTGGCATTACTATTGTGCCTTATATGAGAGCTATGACTTATTAGGGACCGATCACCATAAAATTAGACGGAATGGTTTGTGTATATTAGAAACATATTTGTGTTGAATATTATTTGGATATTTGGATACAAACATTGTTAAAAGAGTTATGCTTTTGAAAGTGTTTTTCGGAAAAGAAATCTATGGAAAATTATGGATCGATCTTCACAAAGTTTGTAGGTGTGAAGGCTTCATATACATCTTTTTTGTGGCGATATTGGTTTGGATATCTTTAAAAATCAAACATTTATGACTGTTAAACCTATTCGTTGGTAGGACATTTGTATGGGTTCTAGGTGAAATAATGTTCCGATTTCAATTAAATTCAATTCCAGCCGTCTTTGTGCCGAAGAAAAGTTTTATACTAAATTTTTATCGAAATATTTTCAAAATTGCGACTCCACTCTGCGCACAAGGTTTACATGGACAGCCAGCTGGCCCACTGGTGGTGTAGAGTATAATTATACTAAATACAAAAAATTTATGCCAAATTCATACTGTAATATTTTGAAAACTAAAATGTTCCATCCCTGATATATTGGTAAATATGTAGTACACTCATTTAGTTTTGTTTTTATTTTTGACTCCTTTAACCATAATAAACAATATTTACTCATGATAACTCATACGTACACATATTAATTTATATTGATGTTGTTTATAATAAATATATCCCCATTTACCCGACAGTTTTAAAATTTGCGCTACCCTTGGCAAAACGGAGTCTACCTTATTGATTAATTACTTTTACATTTATCACCATCCATATGATCAATGAATGAAATTGAGCTATTCTAACGCTCGTAATTTCAACAAATATATGTCTAAGAGTTCGTAAAAGAATTCTGATAATTTTAACTCGTAATGTCAATATATCTCTTACTTAATGATATTAAGTAGGTAATTTGGACCTTTACTACCATTCTCAAGTTAATCCACCATAAAAGAGTTAATTAAGATTTTTGCACTGATATTCCGGTATTAAGAAGGCCAGAAGAACCATGGTGGTTACTAGTAGCTTACACTTTATTTAAAAGTTGCCGGGTACATACGAACTAGGGTATTGAAAATATTAAATTTTTCCTTTGTTCGAATATAACGAATAATTTGACTAAGAGATTTTAACTTGTTCCAATAATTCGATTACAAGTAGGAGATAAGGCGTTTAGAATACTACCAGATTTAATAACATCACATATTTCAACACAATCATTTGACGGTCAAATGTCAAATAATTGATAATTTCGATTCTAAGAAGATTAAATCAACATATTATCGCAATACTGCCACCCCATCGTATGTGACCTTTCGTTCAGTCTTTTTATTACATTAAGTATTTTTATAGATAAATACGTATGTATAAAGGAGTTATAGGATCACTCATCTATAGTGATTTAACAATACCTTTAACTTTAAGTATTTGTCAGATGTATGAAAAAATATACAATATTTTCGTTCAAAAATATATTTCTTTCCGTTCTCTGCTATTTAAGACTTCCATCCTCATAATAATGGGAAATTGTAAAAAAGTGATACATTTGAACAATTGTTTTATTCAATTATTCTACAATACATAAAATTATTCGAATTATTCGTTATTCAAAATTGGCCATTTTCAAATTATTCAAATAATTATTCGAAAGAAATTGTTGAATTATTCAAAGGCATTCCCTAATAAAAACACATCCCCACACAGAAACGCAATAGCAACAACTAAAGCAATGATTATAGAGCATAGACATACATATGCAGAAATAAAAAAAGCTCAATAACAAAAATTTGTTTTTGCTGTTGTGGGTGTATGCAGTGTTGCCAGAAGATTTTGGTGAAAAGTCATCATTTTACGAAAAAAAAAAATATATTGCATATGTAAAAAAATAAAGAAATAAATAACAATTCACAATTTAAAAAAAAAGAGAAGTAACACTCAGGCAATTAATATGCCTACATATAATTGTGTTACTTTCTTTGAAAAGGGGATAGCTGGTGGTGAGTAGGCGCATTAATGTTAAAGCCTTTATTTAATTATTTTACTTTCGTGGCGTTTGAGGACTCTGTGATTAATATTAGTTATGATGGATAGAAAGAAATCTAATAATTATCAGAAACTGATGTTGTTTAAATGGGAGCGGCTGGGAATCGAACCCGGGCTTACAAATACCAACTCATGCTTAATGTTCAAAAGCGCTAACCAATTAAGCTGGATCACCCTCATTCAAAATTTAAGTTTATTGCGTTGATTGGTTATCGGGTTTTGTTATAATATTTTTACTCAATGTATTATTTCTATTCATAAGGACATGATATAACCCAATAAAGAACCAATTTATAATAAACTACATGTTTTACCAAAAATATTGTAGCATAATATATGTATATCTATAAGGTGCAGTAAAATAAAAATATTTAAGTAACTCATGCTTTATGTTATTGCTTCTATAAATGTCGGAGATATTTAAGAATTTATGTTTCTCACCGTAAATATCCGTCCGATTTCCAAAAAAATTTATTTAGGAATTGTTTTTATCTAATTAGTAAAAGTAAAGTTTTTTAAAGCTTTTAATATTTTTTTTTATAATTCAATTATAATACTGAGAAGATTTCATATTTTTTATAATATCTTCATCAATTTTTAAATTATAGCAAGAACATTTTTTAATTGGTAAATAATCCTGTGTAAACAAAATAATTTCTAATATTGCGTTTTCAAGTCTGTTCCTGTACATGGTTTTATTTTATATTGGAAACAAGTATCGTCAATTTGAAATTGTGTCCCAAAAATCTTCACAAGTTACATTTTCTAAGGTTTGAAAATATTTTGTGAAATCTAAATGGCGAAATTCTTTAAATTCATCGTCTAAATTTTGAGAATCATGTTCATTAATTAAATTTGGAAATCTTTCCATAAGCCGAGACAATGAAACTTTTTTATTAATAATATTATGTATGTTGATCAAGTGAAGAAATTGCTTTTAAAGAAGTGTCGCTAAAATCAAAACGTTTGGCTAATTGCTTACAAAAATAAAGCACATTATACAATAAACGGGACGTTTAATAATTGCAAAAATTAATTCAAAGAAACAATGAAAACCTTGCTGTAATTAGAAGTTCTAAAACAGACCATTTATTTATAAAACTTTAGTAAAACTACTCAATCTAATCTAAATTATGTTATATTTGTGTATATGTCTACCAAATTGCATGCGTTTATTGTTGTACGTAAATCAAATTGCTACTGGTTTATAATGCGTAACTGCCATTAATAATTAAAAAATAAGCCAACATTTTAATTAAAAGAAAAAAGGCTTAATTAAAAAAATCATATATTTGGAAGAAAAAAAGCATATTTTTGGCAAAAAAATCATCAAATCATATTTTAGTTAAAAAATCATCAAAAATATGACAAAATCATTATTCTGGCAACGCTGGGTGCATGGGTTTTCTTTTTGCATTTTGCTCTCTTAAAGTGATGTCAACTAGGCTAACTATATAAAATCACTATTTAGATTAACAGATTCAACTACAGAATCTTGTTCATACATATGTTTACTGTGACATTATGTGAAGTCTGAAGACTGTGCAAGGTATTAATATAAGCCAATATTTGGCCAGAAACTAACCAATTTGAAATATTTATGGTAGTATTAGATTAGTCACTTTTGAATTATAAATAGATTATATGAAGGAATGTAGGTCTTCGAAGGGTGCTTTTTCTCCTCTCTTATCAAATTGGCTCCATTATGAATCTCTTCATTCGAAAGAAATCTCCGGCAATGTGTCCATACCAAATGAAGTAACTACCCATGCATTAAAACTTCTATAATTAATCAAACCAAATCATTGCCTGATGAACCGAGGACAGAGGATGTCAACTTTGTCATCATACAATACTCTCTACGTGTATATATAACAAGTATATGTGAAAGAGTAGAAAAGTCTGACACCCTATATTTCACATGAGAGCAGGCAACTTTAAGAGCGCTCAGAACAATTTTCTATTAAAAAATAAAACTTTTGATGTAGGTTCTACTATGGTGATGTTATAGGGCGTATCATGGTCAAAAGCATTCCCATGTTCATAATGGAAGATTAATTTCGGTCAGAATTGGTTGAACTATTCACACCAGTGATTTGTGGTTCCACTTGCCAAATAACTGAAAATTATTCTATTGGTCCAGTGGAATCGTATCGCGCTCATGCTATATTTTATTGAGTCGCTTTATATATTTATGTGTATATATTTTTCGATTAGCATTTACATGAATAAATAAAAATCTAACTTTTTCTAAAACATAATATAATTCTCACCAACAAATTAGTTGTACAATCCAGTACATAATAGGCAAGATATTCATGTACCGAACAATTTTAAACAAATTTCGTAATTCATAGCTCTAATACTATTCATTCTAACAAAAACAGGATAATTTTAGCATCTTGTGGTGTTGTTAACATACGACAAGTCTTATGTGTTCATGAGATATTCAACAGCAATTCAACTTTTTGAACAGACAAACTTCTTCCTCGAAATTTGTTCTGTATATCAGCAACAGTAAAAAAATTTTAGCTTAATTTCAAACAAACACCAATAAAGAATGTATGTCTCAGTGCCCAATAAGCACAAATTTTTTGTGAATTCCAATGTTGAAATACCAGTGTGAATCCAAGCTTGAATTACATTTGAAATCCATCCTCTTTCCAGTCTGCTTGAAGTTTGTTAAAAAACAACATCAAATTTGTTTTAAGAATATGTTAACAATGGCACATAGTTGATGAAAATCATTGGCGGCGGTGATTATGATGATTTTATAATTAAATTTTCAGAGAACAGGTTCGGTTCAACTGGAATCACACTGTTATTTAAGGCTGGAATTACACTGTAAATTACACTGTTTTGTTCGACTGTAATTCAATGGTTAATTTTTCTGGATTCGCTATTGAATTCAACTGTGTTTCAACTGTAATTCAACACTGGAAATTGTGACTGAATTTCAAATGTAATTCCACTTGAATTCCAGGCAAAATGCTTATTGGGTATTGACGTTTCGATACCTTTGTTATGTGATTGTGTCGTGTATTTTTCACATTTTAATACTATTTAGCAAATTTAAACTTGTTCAACTTTACTGCTTAATCAGTTCTTATCAGGGAATTTCTAGATCTTTAGATGATAATAAATTAATTTTTGATTTTTTTTATAAAATTATGAAGGCCAAAGGTGAAACAATTTTAGAGACCGCCTACTAGCCCCCATTTCAAAGATCCCATGTACTCGTATTCCCATACTCTGACTGTATAACATTTCATAACTAATCAAACTACCGAATTATTTCCCAAAAAAAAACTTTTTTTTTAACCACCCTGCATTATACAAAGTGCTTCTTGTGTTCAATTACATTTCGAAAATAAATAGTTTCTGAACATATAGATAACGATTTTCAGTTGGATTGTTATTTCTGTGCTTTCAGGATATATTTTCTGCTGAAATATATTCAAATATTTTAATTAGATACTTGCTAAGGTTTTTCTCTTCTGAAGACCTATTGAAGATAAATTGTAATTGAGTTTTCATTAAAACATTTTAAGCTATTAATAGTACGAAATAGGCAATACAAGGCAACACTGGCATGTCCTCTTGTTTGCTTAAGACAATATAGAGCAATTATTTGCTTTCTGATTAACACGCATCTTTATCTTAAATATAAATAAAACGAAGAACATTTTTATTGTCATTAATAAAAAAAAAAACTACAAAGTAAGAGCAGTAATGTCAACACTTTTGTGGACATTTATATTCTAATCGTTAAAGAACTTTCAAATAAAATATCAAATAATAATTACGTTTTAAGACTATACAAAAAAATGTTCCCACAAACTAAAACTCTCCAAGAATTCTGTTTTAAATTGAACTTTTCATTTTTCTGAAAACTCTCCAACAAATGCCACAACAACAACTATAAATAACAAAAGATTTGTTTGTAAATTCTTTAGAATTTGTATTTTAAACAAAAGGTCAAAGTTCGCGATTCTTTATTTTAATGTCAAAATGTGTGAGATGCAGGAAACAGGACTTGAACAAATTAATACTCTGACATTTTGTTAATAACTTGTTGAGAATTAGCAAGAATTGCTCATACCCAGCAGGAAAAAGATACAGTGAAGAGGCTTTCCAAAAAAACTTTGTTTCGCAGACACAAGGACAGCCAGCCGCATTAAAAAATCGCTCCAATTTTGCACTTCGTGTATTCAATGCCTTGCCCGCTCACTACTTTTTACATAGCTGATAGAATACCTACTTAAGAAGGGCTATTTGAGTGACTTCCACTGAAGACCTGTCAGTAAGTAAAAAGTGCTTCTATTAATATGACTGCTAATTATAGCCTTATTGAAGGGCAGGTGAATATGAGTTCTATTAGGATAATATTCTTAATTAATTCAGCAATATATATTTTTATAAGTTAGAAATTATGTACTTTACGTGCTCTTTACAATGCAATTTTATAAAATTCTTAATTTATAGAAGGTTTTTATACCCTTCACCTTCATGAGAAGGGTGTATATAAGTTTGTCATTCGGTTTGTAATTTCCACAATATCATTTTCCGACCCTATAAAGTATATACATATATTCTGTATCCTTATAGATAGCGGAGTCTATTAAGCCATGCCCGTCTGTCTGTCTGTTGCAATCAATTATCTGAAGTTCTCAGATATCTTCGGGATCCAAATCTTCAATAATTCTGTCAGATATGCTTTCGAAAAGTTTGCTATTTAGAATCAGCAAAATCCGTCCATAAATAACGGAGATATGAGCAAAAATCCGAGACAACCTCTGAAAATTTCATCAAAAAACTATCAAACAAAGTGTGGGGGAGAGGGGGGCACGTTTATACCTTGTTTTCTAGCAACGTCAACAACTTTTGCTAGTTTCTTCAGTCTTCGACCGAATTTAGTTGGGTGAACAAGTTTTCGCAGTGCCATTGTAATTTTTTTTATTTTTTATTGCAAGAGTGTAAGAAGTATTCAGTGATTGATTTCTTTTGTGAAAGAAATTTATTGCAGTCCAAAATTAATTTCAAACAAAATTAAGTTAAGTTATTTGATATTTATTTTTTTTTTTTTTTTTTTTTTTTTTTTTTACATATATATTTATTTATTGAATCTTCAAAATATGAACTAACAATAAGTATACGAATCTTAATACTAAAAAGAAAAAAAAAAAGTTTATTTGAGGCTAGACAACAAAATTGTGTTTCAACCGTACTATATCTGTAAATTCATCTGATTTGAGCTCAACGGTGTCCCTCCTTCTCAACCGAGCATGGCCGCCAAAATTAAGGATGTTACGTGCGAGTGGGTTTGGGTGTGTTTCAAGTTTGTTGATATACTTTATTGCGTACCTGGCGAATTCTGCTTTTACCATAGGCACGCTTAGATCTTCGTGAATACGGGAGTTTTTAACATACCATGGAGCTGCTGTAATCATACGGAGAATTTTGTTTTGTTGCTTTTGAATTTTTTCAATATTTGATGCCGAGGCGGTACCCCATAGTTGAATTCCATAGCACCAGATTGGTTTTAAAATCGCTTTGTACAACAAGAGTTTGCAATCCAATTTCAAGGTAGAATTTCTGCCGATAAGCCAATTTAGTTGCACTGCTTTTAATTTCATCTGAGTTTGATATTTATGTAAAAAAAATATTTATTATAAATTTCCGTGAAATGACATGCCAGTACAGGTTTGAACAAAGAAAAAGGGGGCACCTTTGAACATGTTAATTTATCAACCGAAGTATCAAATATTGTTGATTCTCTCTTATTTTCTGAAAATGACGAATCCAATGCTGATCATGATGGTTTAAACGAAAATGTAATGTCACATGAAATCGCAAGGCCATTTCCGTCTTAATAATATAAAACTTATTTTTGATCAGATTTTTTTTTATTTTTTAATTGTTAATATTTATGTTTTTCTTAAAAAATAAATCGAATTTATTATATATATAAAAAATATAACTGTTTATGTTATTTTTGGATATAAGCGCTACAAGAAAAAATTGCCGTTCAAAACTGCCCCAGCCTAGTTCAAAGCTGCCCCGTAGGGGGCACATTTGAACACAATGACTTCATCCATTAAAAAAATAAAAAAAAATATAAATCGAACTAAAAATAAGTTACTTGTAGACTTAAGCTAAAGTTTATTTCCATATACATTAGTTAAATTATATAAAAAGTCAATAATTCAAAACTATAAATTTTTATGTGGCTTAAAAGCAAAAAGTGTTCTAAGGTGCTCTCCTCTCCCCTATTAATATATTATATATATGTATGTATATAATAAAATTATGCATCCACAACAAAAGGTATATAAGATTCGTGAAGGCTATATAAGATTCGGCATAGCTGAATATAGCACTCTTACTTGTTTACTTTCTTCTAGTTTAATAAATCGCTTTATTTATTTCTTTTTTACTCTTATAATAAAAAAACAAAATATATTATATTTTTGTATAATACAGAAATATAGAATATGAATTTTAGAAAGAGAGGCAAAGTCCATCTTTAACATCTTCTGAGAAAAGGCTGTGAGGAATGCGTGTTGATTTTTTTAAAATGTATGAAAAAGTCTTTTAGAGGACCTGTCCAAACTAACGTTGAACATTAAAATAATAAACCAATTTTATTATTTAAAAGTAATAAAGCTAAACAAAAATAACTGTAAATATGTATAAAGTTATAACAGCAATTGACCACACTTAATTTTAGTACATATTTGTATTTAAATTCAGCCGTTTCAATTTGTTAAAACCGCAGTGTGATTTTTTATTTCCCTTAACCTCGAATTGCAAATACATCACGAGTATATATTTGTAATTCCATCTGTATAAAGATTGGCCCACTGTCAATTTTAGCATCCAATCTTAAGGAGGTTTATTATTATTCCCCGAAGTAATACAGGGCCTATAAAATGAAGCGCTAGCTCTTTTTCCTGCGGGGTACGTAACTGAATTTGGATGTGTGAATGTTTAAAAATGTTTAAATATTTGGTAAGAATAGTAAAGAAATTCATTATATTTAATAACAGATGATTTTTTTTTAAAGAATTTTGTAGGTTGTAATAATTTTTTGTTGACACTTGCCAGGGAAATTATTTTACGAACGAGAGAAAACTGACATAAATCACATTAACTTTATAAATTCCGTAATTAGAATCCTTGTAAGGTGGTGTTAATAGTGGACTGCAGGTTCTGTTAAAGTTAAATGATTGATCTTTTGAATTACTGTATAGGTAAAAATAATTACTACTACCTGGGGCCAAATTACCGCATTCGATATCGAGTAAAATTGATAGTAATTTTCTTAATTGAGATTTGGCATTCGATAGCGATCAAAAAATTTAGTACATTTTGCCCCTGATTTTAATTTACTTTTTAATAACATATTTTTTTAAAATATTGTTGATGTACATATATTTTCTATAAATATTTTAAAAATTGTTGGACCCTTGATCTTTGCCGCTTTATTTTGTCTTAATTATTGTTTAGCATCTAACTACTTAAATAAACTTTTCAACCCAGAAGAAGTAAAATAGGGAATGGACAATTAATTTTAAAACTCTATGAGAATTAAATTTACGTCAAACGGATAAATGTCAAAACACCTACATACACTACGAAAACAATAAACAAATTGCACACACAACAAGTAGAAACATTTAAAATGCTGACGATAAATATGAGTTTGTACTTTTTCAGCTTTATATGTTCTCACTGACCTAGCATCTGTTTTATGACAAATAAGAGCAATTTTTATCAAAGTTCACTGTTATTACGACAAAGTATCCTGCGAATGAAACACTAGTGGGTGACATTATTTTGTAATTCGCTATTTGGTCTTGTTTCCTTTTTGCCAGTTGCCATAACAATGAGTAACTGAATTTTAATTTAACCTTAGACAGACTCTCACAGTTTGATTTTATACAAAATAAATACAATTTTGTTTACGTTTTATGTTTTGCTGATGGCATTTTATGAATGAATTTGCCAAACAGATTTTGAGTAGGATTTTTCACCCCAAGAAATGCTTATTTGAGTGGAGCAAAAGAGAAAACATTTCGCTATTGTGTGTGTTTTTGTTTTTAGAGTTTTGCTAATAGTCACTCGTTTAGAAAATTCTTTAACAAATCTGAATTCATTCATAATGCAATGGTAGGATGGATCATTCCATGCATGCAAAAAGGATGTTACAACAAGCACACATTATAAAAAAACTAATTTTTTAGACATACTTTTGTTCGTAGCAACAGATAGCTCTAAATTAAAACTCACTAAAGCTTTAGTTGCAAAAACTTTCGAAAATATTTATTAACACTTTGGTATTCACATCAGTTGAACATTGTTAGGGTCTGGTTCATTTTGTTCAAAATTGGTTACTTGTTAAATTTCAAATTATAATTCAAATATTTTTAGATTTTGTTAATTAAGCAATTTTTGATTTCTGGAAATTTATAAGAAATTTTTTTGCTTTGGTATACTGTTTAATAATTCCATGTTGAATTTCATGAATTTTCTTCGACATGCTGTCATGTACATATCATCGTTGGAGTCAATGTATGTAAGTTTTAATTTTGTTTGTGAATATTTATAATTTTTAACTTTCTTTGTGGTAAATAGTTTATTAATTTCTTAGTTGCTATAATTATAATATGGAAACAACTTTAGATTTTTATTAAATAAATTAATTCTTTGTTAATTTGGAATATTTGAAAACAATTATGGAATATATGGTATAATGGGAGAGATGAGTTAAAATTACAGCAAGATAAGTTATGGTTGGGGGATTATATTAAAATATAAATATAAAGGTGGGCATCTAACATGGGTATTAACATCTAAACCCTAGCAAGTATTCAGATAATTCCAATAATAGTAACTCATTGATCAGAACCCAAGGAATGAAAAAATTCGTATAACAATGACGTTACAACATCTCAAAATAAACAGGATTCATATCATACCTTTAATGTTGATCTGTCTACTATTAACCATAGGTACAATGTATAAACTTACAGGAGACTAAACCCCTGAACCGATTTTCTTCAGATTATCAAAAATTAGAATTTTTTATGTGAGCATTATATATGGAATGTGGGTGGCATCTTCCTCATTAAGTAAATATTAATTATTATTTATGTAAAATACTACAGCAGAAATAGTCCTAAAACTTTGCATGAAATGGAAATGCTTTTCAGAATGAGATAAAATGTAGCAGGGGCGGAGCTGTGTGGGCTCAAATTATGCCACCTTTGACAGGTAATTTATTATTTCATATGTAAGATATTTATATTTTCTGCTTTTCCTCAAAAGCAAGAAAATTTCCTAGGGGGCAAAAGAGTACCTTAATTCTTTTTATACGCTGTGCCAGAATAAAATTTTTATTATTATTTTATTAGCTTATAATTACAAATTATAGGATAATATGGGATAAAAGCAATAGCGACTAAAGAGGAAGGGTTAGATAGGGATCTAACTGTGTTTGTTCTTTCATTAGTAATATGTTCCTTCTTTCATTAGTAATTTAGGGCAATGTACCAGTACAGTCACAAAGTTGGGGAATAGGAAGGTTCATTAAATGTCCCTGTGTTAATTTAGAATGCCCGAGTCTTAGTCGTTCAAATTTAATTATATATATTCTGTCTGTTACAATCAGTTATTAAGTTTCTCAAAAAATGTGTATATCAATTATTTCATGATTTAAATTTTTATACCATGTATAGGTTTCTCTTATGTTGATCAATGAGTTTTTGCACGATATAATTATCCTTATGTTGTAATTTGGTGTTGTGGCTAGGGGAGAAGTGATAACTTCTCATGCCGTTTTGTCAGCAAATTCATTCCCTTTTATAACACAATGTCTAGGTACCCATATTAATTTTATTTTAGGCTGTTTGTTAATTAATAAGTTTCTAATCTCTTTAATATACTGGTTGTGGCTATTTATGTTAGTTATGCACACATGTTTTATAGTTTCAGAAATCGCAATCAATTCCGCAGAATATATTTTACTAAATTCCGGGAGAATGGCGATTTAATTATAGTATTATCTGTAGTTATACTAGAGGATACTGTGTTATTGTATTTGGATCCATCCGTAAACAGAAATACGCGGTCATGAAGTGTATTTCTAATTTCATTGAATAAGAGTTGGTATTGGTCTTGTTTACAAGTAGATTTTACGTAGTTGTGTAGGGAGGTGTTAATAATTGCTTTATTCAAGTGCCATGGTGGATAAGGCTTAGAAGTAGTTTTAACTATGTCAATTGGAATTTCCATAGTTTTTAAGTTTTTTATTGCACGGTATATAGTTGAGGGTATTTTGGGTATTTTTTTTTTTAAACCATGCATTTTTTGACTATTTGCAAGATAGGTGTGTTTAAGCTTAAAGACATTGCTTTAAGCAATTTTGCAGTTAATACTTTTGTCTGTGTTTCTACTGACAAAATATTTGATTCAAAAAGCATATTATTAATAAGAGTTGAGCGGAAAGCTCCAAGCGAAAATCTTATGGCGGAGTTTACTACTGTTTTAATTTTGCGTAGTACTGAGTTCGGAGAATAGCCATAAATTGATAGTGCGTAATTAATTTTGGATAAAAGGATTGCTTTTAGCACAGAAGTAATAGTGTAGGTATTACAATTTAGTTTTGGATTAGATAGACAATTTATAATCCTAAGACGGACCAAGCTATATCTGGAATTTATATGTAAGCCATGTATTCTCATAGTAGTGACTTTAATTAGATTTGTATGGGAAGAGTTTATAATATAGTTGCAATTTTTCTTGCGGCATATGTGAATATATTTCGATTTGGATACTGAAAGAATTGCCCCCGACGAGGAAGCCCAATCATCTATATCGCAAAACAATTGATTCAGATCAATTATTGGAGTTTTTCTTCTATCGGACCTGATAATTAGATTGAAATCATCTGCATAAGCAATAAAATCGATTTCCTTATGAAAAGAAATAATAGTACACAGTCTGTTATAAGCAATCAAAAATAGAATAACTGAAAGGTGTGATCTCTGAGGAATACCGTCACAAAATGGGCGTGGCGAAGAGTTGCAGTTACCAACTCGCACCGAGATTTTTCTAGTAGTCATAAAGTTTTTGATGTAGTTTATAATATTAGACCCCATCATCCAGGAAGTAAGTTGATCGATAATGGCATGTATACCAATTCTATCAAAAGCTCTCTCGAAATCTAATGATATGATTGAAATGTGTTTACATAATGAATAGGAGTTAGATATTTGGTAATCAATATATAAAAGTGGATTTTCCTCTTCTAAACCCAAATTTTCGGCTATCCAAAAGTTTGTGAGTTTCCAAAAACCACCATAGCCTATTGGATATTATTCTGTCTAGAATTTTTGAGAGGCAGGAGTTAAGAGAAATTGGCCTTTATGATTTAATAAGAGTCTTATCTGACTCTGTCTTGAATATTGGTACTATAAGGCTGTTTTTATATTGTTGGGGGATATAAGAAATAAAAATCTTGTTATACAATTGTAAAAGTATTTGTTTCATAGGTAAGTGTAGATCTTTAACCATTAGGTATGATACTCTTTTCATACTTGGCATTTTACCTATTAGCTTATTTAAAACTGACGTAAGTTCCAGCATGTTAATATGGGTTTTGATCATTAGCGCATTAGAAGAGGGAGTAGTCACATAATAATAATATTCGTATCTGAAGAATTATTGAACCAGAAGGCTGCAAATTCTTGAGCCATATCTAATTTATCTGTCAACATAATATTCGGGTTGTTTAATTTGGAAATGCAATGCATCGTGGTTTTAGATTTGAAACCAGTAAAGTTCCTAATATTCGACCAGATTTTAGCATTAGGTATAGATCGGTTGCTAGTATATCCAAATTCGTTAATAGTTTTAGATTTCGCTAGGTTGATAAGATTAGAAATACTCATGTCACGTTTGTAGGTACTCCATGACCTATTTTTTTTTGGCTCTTAATTGTTTGCAGCTTATTGTTCCACCAAGGAAACTTTTTACTAAAAATGTTGTTAGTTTGAGGTATTGCAATATTTGCAGATTGTAGAATAATTTTGAAAATGTTGGCAGCTAGCTGCCTTATTGATATTATCGCTAATTTGGCGATTAGATTCAAAATCTAAACATTTTCCTTTAAATGTGTCCCAATTTGCTAACCAAATCTTAAAATTGGTTAAGTAGTTTGTAGTGGGAGAAATAGAGTTTGTGTTGTGAAAGAGGGAGATGATAATCGGGTAGTGGTCACTTCCAAACAAATAATCCAAAATTTGCCATTCTGAATAATGTGCAATGGAAGAACTGCAGAAGGATAGATTTATGTACATGTGAAAACGTTCCACGTGTGCTAAAGTGTGTCGGAGAGTTATCATTAAGAATGACATATTCCAAATCATTAACCCCCTTATTCAGAAACGATTATTAATTTTAACAAACATTTATTAAGACAGATTTGCATATTAAAATTTGCTTAATAAACGTTTGTTAAATTTAATAATCGTTTATGAATAAGGTGGTAATAAAATTAGCTAGAGTTCTTCCTCTACTGTTGTTTGTAGGGGATCCCCAACTGACGTGCCAGGAAATAAAATCTCCCGTGATAATATTAGGATATGATGTAGTGCTGGCATAGTATTGAGTAATGTACCGAGTATCGAGTACTTGCCCTTATTTTTGGATACTCGATACTTTCTGAGTTGTATTTTTAAGCAATTGAGTGGGTAAAATAGTGCATAAAAATACATCACTGTATAAAAAGACAACAATGTGTAAGATACAAAATTAAACCAACCGTCGAAATAAAGAAATAAAACAGAAAAAACCTTAAAATACTTATGTATATAATAATAGTTTTATAGAGAATAAAATGTCACAGAAAAGAAGCGATGTCTGGCGTCATTATGATGAAATAACCGACCAATATGCTAAATGCAAAATCTGCAAAAAAGGCATATCTTATAAAGGTAAATTGTGTCTTTTATACATATATGTACTAATTTGCATCTTAATGTTCTTAGGTGGAGGATCCTCAAATCTGCGAAAGCACTTATGTTCGCAACACCCAACAATTCAGGTCACAAATAAAAAAAGTAAATTGATAGATACATCTGATATGGGTAAGTTTTCTTGCAATTACTTGAGACGTTTTTATGTTCATTAAATCAACGCTTTTCAGAACTTCCATGTACTAGCCAAAAACAAATGAAACTGGAAGATTACAACGTGAAAGTTAAAATGTCAAAAAAAATAGAGCAGAAAATAGTTCAGTGTTTGTTAAAAATGATAACAAAAGATCTTCAATTCTCTGTCAATTGTTGAATACATAGGCTTTCAAGAATATACGGCAGCACTTAATGCGAGTTACAAATTACCTTCTCGAAACACAGTCTCAAAATCGTTAATGCCAAAAGCGAACGACAATCGTTTAATGGATATAAAAACTTCTTTAAAAAACATCGATAACATATGTATCACGACAGATGGATGGACGTCCATTGCAAATGAGTCATACATATCATTAACTGGGCATTTTATTAGTAATGATTGGAACCAAAAATCAGTCTTTATAAGATAATGGTGCCAACATTGTAGCAGCTATCAAAAAGACAGGTTGGTCTCATTTGCCCTGTCTAGCACACACTCTTCATTTGGTGGTAATGGATGCTTTGAAAACAAGTGGAATTAACGAAATAATTATTAAATGCAAATCTGTTGTAGAATATTTTAATCGCAGTACAAAAGCTTGCAATAAATTAAAACAAATGCAAAAACAAATGGGATAAGGTAACTTAAAAATGATCAATTCCATGCCAACTAGGTGGAACTCAACTTTGCAGATGTTAGAAAGAATTGTTGAAAACCAGGAACCATTAGAAGCAACTGTAGCAATTTTACAAAATCCTGTTCAGCTTTTTTCTTTGGAAGAGTGGAACATTATTAAGGAAATAGTAGCTATTTTACAACCTTTTAATGAAATCACAGCCGAAATGAGCGGCGAAACATATACTACGATTTCAAAAGTGTTTGTTTTAATCCATGGGCTCCAGTAATTTTTGTTAAAGAAGCAAAGTTTCGAAATCAAAGAGGAATGCTGTAAACTGTTAGACACACTTACCGCGAATATAAAACGTCGTTTCCATATGTCAATGTACAATGAAATGTATTCCATTTCAAGTTTCCTGGACCCTAGATTTAAGGTAAAGTCATTTAGTGATGAAAATGCCCTTAACATGTGTAAACAAAAAATCAATTTGCTCATTGAAAATTTTACCACAAATAACGAAGACGTTACAGATGATTTATTAGATGAGAATTTAAATGAAACATCAATTTGGGAAGAATTTGACAACAACTCAAAATTTAATAATTCCCCAACTAAATCATTCATTGAAATGGAGCAGTACATGAACGAAGATATACTGGAAAAAAAAGTGTCCTCTAGATTGGTAGAAAGCTAGAGAGAATAAATATCCTTGCTTAGCCAAAATTTCAAAAAAAAAATATTTGTCTATTGTTGCAACGTCTGTACCAAGTGAAAGAGTATTTTCTAAAGCTGGTCAGATATTAACAGAAAAACGTAATTCACTAAAAAGTGACAATGTTGAAAAGCCACTCTTTTTACATTTTAATGATTTATGTATTTATAAATAAGTAACTAAATAGACTCCTTGACATTGGGTATAAATAACTAATGTACGAATTATTAAGACTTATTAAAACCACATGTGATGAATTACATTTTAAATGTACGTACAAATTTATATTAGTTAAATATACATGTAATTATTATATTTTAATTTTTATATACATACACATGCAGGCACATACATAATATATATTATTACATATTCAGGGGTGTCATAGAAACCAATATTGTCAGAAATAGGTTTTAAAACCGACAAGAAAAAATGCTTTGGTGTCATAGGACCCTAAATGTATTATTGATACTAGCTCTTGTGAAATGTTGATCTGGTCTGATATACATATGAAGAAAAAATGTTAAATTTAATTTTTATTTATTTATTTATTTATTTATTTATTTAATGTGCTTATCCTGAACAACAAGATTAAATCTTATAATTATAGTACAGGAATTTTAGATGTGTAGAAATTATGTAATTTTGACGTTAATTGAATTAAAGGTATGAATACAAATAGAGAAGACAAAGTAAGATTGAAACAATTAGTACATAATAAAAATATATCAACAAAAAAAAAATATCAATAAAAAAATGTAAACAGTAGAAAAATTTTTGAGGTTATTTCAATACAAATAGTGTCAATTTGTAAGTCTCGTCCTAAATTTATTTGCTTGTGCTGTAGTGAATTATGCACTAGTATAGCTACACCACCAAATCTTGTTTTTTGAATATAATTTGAAATTAATTGGTACCCTGCAAATAATATTAGTCTACGTGATCCATTTTAGATGAAATGCACTACTTACAACATGGTCCAATGTAATGCAGTCATGGACCATGTCATAGTTCAACAAGAGTTTGTAGTTAAACGACATGGTTTCGTGTTAACACGATTGCACATTGAGTTGTTGTTGTTGTTTAAAACTAACCCTCTTAAGTAGTCCATAAACTACTCCAGTAGAAGCATGGAGTAGTTTATGGACTACTCCGATGGGTTATATGATCCAATCCTAGGACATCGCAATGTTAAATCGACTACCTTTTTTCATATATTTAGAGTAGTTTTAGACTACTCCTACTCCTCTTTGGTCTAGTCTTTACATGCATGTATGGACTAGTCGCGTTATTTGCAGGGTATACATAAGTAAATGAGTCAAATCATGAATATGTGTCTCCTGGATACATATGTATGATTTTCGGTGTATATGTTTTTAACAGAATTTGAAGTTCATTATAATTGTTCCGAAGGCCGTTCATATTCCATTGAAGAATTTTCAAGGTCATATAGTAACGCTTATAGTCAGAATGCGTAATATACATACATACATATGTATTAATTTTATAAATATTAAGTTCGTTTGCAGTGGTAAGCTAAGGCCTAACCATCAAGGTTGCACATCATGGTGAGAGATCTGTAGAAAATGTTTGTTAAATAAATGAGTAATGTTATGAATATTTGGAATAATGGAAATTCTTGATGAACTTTGTTTATACTCTGTTTGTCTTAAATTTAATTGATTTATTATTTTCTGTTTTAATTAAGATTACCTGAATAATTTAATTGTGTTAATAAGTCATGGAATGACCTTGAATTCAAATATAAATTAACGGTATTCTCGTATGATATTATTAGTGTCATACTTATGTACTTACACAAAAGTAAATATGTAAATACATACTTATTACATATATAATTTCTAGCAGTAGTTGATGGACAGCTTTTTTAATAAAGTCAGTCAGTTTAAGAACATAAAAAAGACAACATCTTATTTTTTTCGTGTACATTTTTGGTGACCTGAACGTGATTGCGGGGAAAGGAGTCTTGTAATCACAAATATTGGTTTTTGAATTTATTTAAGTATAAAAGCAATTTTAAAGATTTTGTTCATATGCCTGATGCTGCATAAAGTGTAAAGAAATATAAAATAAATTGGTGCTTTAACTGAAAATTCAATTGATTGTGAGGAATATTCGTGCAAATAAAAAGTAAACCAAAAGAAAAATCTGATATAAACTTTCGTAAATAATAATCAAGAATGAGTAACGTTGAAAATTTTAAAAGTAAAAGGGCATATTTAAAGGGTATTGCCACGAGATTGGAAAACTTCATAAGCCAAATTAGCAGTGAAACCTCGCTTTTTGAAGTTCGTGCACGGTTGGATAATTTGGAGAACATATATGACCAGTTTCAATCACTGGACATTGAAATGTCCGCACAAACCAAACATTTTCCTCAACGTGATGAAGAAATGATGGATTTAGAAAACAGGTATTTTCGTATGAAAATCAAATTTAATGAGTTCATAGACGCCATGACAAACTCGTCACCACTTGATCGGCTTAATTCTACAACGATACATCAAGATGTCATGCAACAGCTATTGCAAACTCAGACTGCTTTGTTGGAGAAATTATCTGCACTTCAACTGTCAGCACAGTCAATATCTCCAGCTACACTGCCTGAAACAATTAACACCTTAACACACTCATTTGATGTGCCATTGCCGAAACTGAATGTTCCTATTTTAGATGGTAAATATTCAGAGTTTAAATCTTTTTTTGATTTATTCAACAGCTCTATAAATAACAACAAGGCCCTGGCTGATGCCCAAAGGTTTCAATATTTAAAAGGGTTGTTTAAGGATGAACCAGCCAATCTTATACGCCATCTAGCAGTTTCAGATCAGAACTACGAAGAAGTCCTAAAGAAAGATATGATAAACCCTCGCTGGTTGTGGATTCCTTAAGAGAAACATTTTTATGTATTCCACAATCTGATACTCCACAAGGCTTACGTGTGGACTTCGTGTCCAAGCAGTTGATACTGAAAAGATATCCATGGATGATACACTTGCTTTGTAAAAAGGTTGATCGATGCACTTTACAGGTATGGGCTGAACATTGCAGTAAGGTATCGTTTCCTTCCCTTAATAGTTTTATTAAGTTTATAAACGAACGATGTGATGCCTTGGCGCGTATACCATCACCTGTTGCTTAAAGAACAAGAGATTAAAAATCGTCCTTTAGCGGATAATAAGTTTAATACCCCAAGGATATTGACATACTATATACTTGGGTTTGATTATTTCTTTTCCCTTATGAGAGAAGGTAAAATCATAAAAGACGGCAACTTACTGGCACAGAATACAGCGTTTGGTTGGGTTATCTGTAGTAAGTGCATGATGGATGAATAAATTACTGTCTGTCACGTAAGTCAAACCACTATCAGATCTGAAAGATATTCCGTTAGATTGCCTTTCAAACAGAAACCTTATTTAGGAGAGTCCTTTACTGGCGCCCTAAGACGACTAGAAGCAATGGAACATAAGTTTAAATCTAACAACAAGTTACGAGAAGAATATTCTGAATTTATGCGTGAATATTTTTCAATGGGACATATGGAACTAGTGCCTGAAAATGAAATAAGCCGTCCTATTGCCGAAGTGTTTTACTTACCACACCATGCTGTGTGGAAAGATAACAGTATCACACGAAACTACGAGTAGTATTTGATGGCTCGTGCATATTAACAATTGGGAAGTCTCTTAATGACATCCTACTAAAGGGCCCAGTTTTACAACAAGATTTAATGGCAGTTATACTTCGATATAAGTGCAAAAAATACTGTTTTACAGCAGATATAAAACAGATGTTTCGCATGATCGGTGTACATGAATTTGATCGAGATTTCCAGCGAATACTATGGAGAAATAACCCGAATGAAGGAATAAAACACTACAGTGACTTATGGAAGCACACCTGCCCCGTTTTTATCTATACGCACCCTGTTACAGTTGAGTGAAGATGAGAAAGAAAGATTTTCATTAGCCAGTGAGGCTTTGAAAACTAACTTTTATGTAGATGACTGCATGGCTGGCTCCAACACCATAGAGGAGGCCCAAAGGCTAGCAGAACAACTAAATGAGATGCTAATGGCTGGCGGATTTCAATTGAGAAAATGTGCAAGTAATAACAGCAGTGTATTAACTAACATCCCTGAAAAACCAAATTTAAAAATAGATGATGCCGTTTTGTTACAAGATAAAAATCTACCTTGATCTTGTTGGAAACTTGGAAGATCCATGCTGGTTCTGATGGCCTAGTAAGAGTGGCAACCATCAAGACTGCAAACTCAACTTTCCAGAGGCCAATAATAAAACTGTACCCCCTCCCAAAGGATGATTGAACATCATTACTGTTGTTCAAGGCTGGCGGAAATCTTGATGAACTTTGTTTATACTCTTTTTGTTTTAAATTTAATTAATTTATTATTTTTTGTTCTAATTAAGATTATCTGAATAATTTAATTGTGTTAATAAGTCATGGAATGACCTTGAATTCAAATATGAATTCAAGTATTTATGTACTTATTATTGTTATTATTTCTTGTTTGAGTTAACGGTATTCTAGTAGGATATTATTATTGTCGTACATATGTACTTACATAATAGTAAATACATACATATGTACATATATAACTTCTAGCTGTAGTTGATGGACAGCTTTTTTAATAAAGTCAGTCTGTTTAAGAACATAAAAAAGACAACATCTTTTTTTTCGTGCACTGAAATGTAAAATATATGTACATATGTATGTAAGTATGTGTATAAGATTAATGAATGTGTAACAATAATAAAATACCTTGCAAATAACGCGACTAGTCCATACATGCATGTAAAGACTAGTCCAAAGAGGAGTAGGAGTACTCCAAAACTACTCCAAATATATGAAAAAAAGGTGGTCCATTTAACATTGCGATGTCCTAGGACTGGACCATATAACCCATCGGAGTAGTCCCAAAACTTCTCCATCGAGTACTCACGAGGGTTAGTTTTAAACAACAACAACTCAATATGCAATCGTGTTAACACGAAACCATGTCGTTTAACTACAAACTCTTGTTTAACTATGACATGGTCCATGACTGCATTACATTGGACCATGTTGTGAGTAGTCCATATCATCTAAAATGGATCACGTAGTCCAATATTATTTGCACGGTAACATGTGTAGAATAAACATAATGGTAAACAAACAGTGTGTATAATAACCAGCGTTGCCATTTTGACGCTTTTCGGGAATTTTTTGATGCTTTTTTGCTTTCCAAATAACCGAAATTTTATTAAATACCCGTTTTTAAAAAGCGGGTATATATAGCGCTTTTTACAATTTCTCACAGTGTTTTTTAGTGCCTTTTAAGTAATCAAAATTGTTGGTACTGAAACATTTTACTAGTATTATTTAAACACGGCTAATACTTTTTTAACCAACTGCGTATTATTTACATTTCTGTTTTACAAAAAAAACTTTAATTTGTTAAACATTAATTTTACTTTTATTCACGCGCGTCCATTTGTCGTTTGTGCAAATTTAAGTAAAAAAAAAAAAATTAAAAATAAAATTAAAAATTGTTCGTAAAAGTAAGTTCTGCATGCATTTTTTTTTAAAGTTTATCAACTTCAGATGGGAAAACAAAAATATAAGGGCCATTATTACAACTTGCCTTTAATGTTCTTAATAATAAAAGGTAACTTTAATTAAAGTGAGGAATAAAGTGACCTTTAAAATTTTTCGTTATTACAACTTCCTTGTAAAATAAAATAATTTTTTTCTAAAATATGGCAATACCAGTTAAAAACCGATTACTTTTGACAAATTACTGACAAGAAACAGTAAATTTTTTGTGTTTGTGAAAATATTTGTTTGTGAAAAAAAATAAATCAAACGTCTGCTTTCCATTTTTGTTTATCAAATTATTTATTCGCAAAACAAAATTAAAATTAATTTATTTTTCATGAAGTTGTCAATTTTTCAGAACATATGGCAACTTCAAATACATAAACCTCACTATAAAATTAAAGGCAAGATGATCTTCCCTTTAGCTTATCGGTCGGTTTAGATTAAAGTAAACTTATAATAACCAAATACTTCTTATCTGTCCGATAACATCATACCTTTAACTATTGCCAAGTTGTAATAATGGGCCTAAGAAAGCCTGATAGAATGATACAGCATTCAAAAGGTGGCTTAGACCAGTATTTGTGTTAATTATGATATACTGCGTCATAGTCATGAAAAAGCAACAGATCCGTGTAAAAATTTTACATTGAAACCTATGATATCTTTTGACCAACCAGAGCCAAAAAGAAAATTGACAATTTAATTTGCACTAAACAAAGTGCTCAAATATAACAACAAATATACATATGGTGAATTTCACGTCAAGTGACCCAATTTTAAAAATCGATGTCTTCGGATTTGGATGAAATTTGAACCAAGGTTAGTACTATTGCATATTAGGTTAGAGACAAATTTTCAGCTCTATCAGTCCAGAAGTACTGGAGTTAGAGGGGGTCAAAGTTGGACATTTTGGTCATACAGGGGTTTTTTTTTAAATGAGTGTAACTTTTTACCTATTGGTCCTAGCAAAAATTGTCCAAAGAACTGTAGATAGCTATTTCTACAATTATTTCAAAAATATTTTTTTTTAATTTAAAAAAAAAAAAATATTTTTTTTTAATTTAAAAAAAAAAAAATTTTTAATTTTTTTTTTAAATATTTGTTTTTTTAATTTTTTTCAATTTGTCCTCTTTGAGTCGAGGAGCTCTTCCACTTGTTTTTTATTTGTGATCTGGTTCTCTTTGAAGAGGTTTTGGGAAGTATAAGTGTTTTTTGCTAGGAGAATTTTTTTCGATGTGCTTTTTTTAGAAGAAGTCCCTTGCTATATCCCCACAATCGTTGATTTTTTTTTTTTTTTGCTTTTAATTATTTATTGAATCTTCATATATGAAATGACAATAAGTATTCAAATCTTAATACTAAAAAGAAAATAATAAGCCCAGCCAGTGCTAGACAAACATTTTTATGATACTAAAAAATTTCACATCAACTGATCCAGTCATCTGTTTTGCGCTTGAGTTAAAGCAAGGGTATCTCTCCTTCTCAACCGATTGTGGCCACTAAAGTTAAGGATGTCTCGTGCAAGTGGGTTTGGATGGTGTTCAAGTTTGCTGACATACTTTGACGCATATTGTGTAAATTCAACTTTTACTAATAGCACGCCTAGATCTTTGTGGATTCGAGAATTTTTAACGTACCATGGAGCTGCAGTAATTATACGTAGAATTTTATTTTGACCCCTTTGAATTTTTTCAATGTTGGATGCTGAGGCAGTACCCCATAACACTGGTTTACAGCCAAAAAATACCAAGAACGCCACATACCTAGATAAGTTAATTGGGACCTCCTGAACACGAAAAACGCTGTAATTTTTTTTTCTAAGTACCGTTTTTTAGATAACGGTACTTTTGTGTTTTTCGGTGTATGGTCCCATTCAAACCCTTGTGGAGCCCAACCGAAGAGCCCGATCGAGATGAATGGCATATCGTTGAAAAGATAATCGAATGCCTTATATGCTGCCGATATGCTGCAAATTTCTATCTGATAAGAAATAGCTGAGTTATGGCACCTCAAAGTTCGAAATTTGCCTATTTTTTACGTTTTTTTCAAAATTTTTCTTTTTTATTTAATTTTTTTTCTACGTTACAGTTAATATCTGGAATGTTTTATTTTTTATCCAAATAGTTTATTTAATTACCAACATTTCAAGCGTAATTTGAAAAAAATCGGATGAAAAATATAGTTTTTATTAAGGATTTTGTGGAACGACAATATTTTCATCTTCATTGCTTACACACTATATTCGGCGTCCATCAGTTTTGCAATTTGGGAATTTACGTTTGGGAATTTACATTGAAACGACAATAAAAAAATAAAATTTGTTTTGGTTTTCAATACAAGTTCCCGGAATTACATTTTAATTTTAAAAACAGATGTGTTCAATCGATCCCAACGAATTTTGTTATGTTTGTGGTGTTCTTGTGAAAAAAGAATCACAACATTTGATGCGAAAAATTAATACGAACAATTTATCTGAAGCGTATAAGAATTATTTCGGGTTTCGACCTGCGTCTCTCGACAAACCGTGGACACCGAATAGTGCATGTAACAACTGCCGAACAATATTAAATAAAATTGGAAAACCAATGATATGGAGAAACCAGATCAACCATACAACAGATTGTTATTTCTGTTTAACGGAAAAAGCTATCGGACGTAGAATTGAACCAGTTTATCCAGTTGTTAGCTCGGTGACGCTACCAGTGGCGCACTCAGTATCGTGCCCCAAACCGCAGCTGATTGTAGTGGGCCCCACAGAAATACGAAAAATAACAATACAAAATGATTCATCAGATGAGGGCAGTGAATTAGAAATGCAATCAAATAAGAAACTACATTTACTTACTCAGGCCGAGCTCAATGATTTATGCCGAGATTTGTATTTGACGGAATCGAAATCTGAATTACTTGCATCACAATTACAAGAGTATGGATATTGTGCTCCTGAGACACGTGTTACATATTACCGTGATCGCAGCAAACAACTTGCACTTTTCTTCGCAAAAACGGCAAACTTTTGTTTTTGTGCCAACATATGCGGTCTTTTCAATGCTCTCTAACAAAATTATGACCCAGAGGAATGGCGTCTTTTTATGGATGGAGGAAAGGACAGTTTGAAGGCAGTCTTGCTTCATAAAGGGAATACGAAACCATCAATTCCAATCGGATATGGAAAATACATAAAGGAAATATATGAAACAATAAAAGAACTTCTCGATCTCATACATTATGACCAACATCAATGGAAAGTTTGCTCTGATTTTAAATTAGTTGCCATACTATCTGGATTGCAAGGGGGCAATACGAAGTTTCCCTGTTTTCTATGTCTATGGGACAGCCGTGACCGTCAGAATCACTACACCCGAAAAGTTTGACCCGAGCGAAGTGAACGTACGCAAGGAGTGTACAATATCAAAAATGACCCACTCATTCCTCTGGAGAAGATAATACTTCCTCCATTACATATTAAGCTTGGGTTATTTACAAATATTGTGAAAACGTTGCCAAAAGACAGTCTTGCCATGATTTACCTTAAACAAAAATTTCCGAGGGCCACAGCGAGCAAAATTGAAGCTGGTATATTTGATGGACCTCAAATTCGGGCTCTGTACGGTGACCAAGCATTTAACCTTTATGTCAACAGCTACATACCCGGGTATGTTTTGAATTTTAAAAACTCTGTATCTCTGAAAGTGGCCATTATATCTATCTGAAATTTCATGATATCCTCACTAGAAGTGTTTTCTACTATATTCTGATGTTTGAATAAAATTGGACAAATCAGATCATAAATGTGGTCATTTTTTCATTCCTTGTTGGATTTTCATGTTCATAGAATTGAGCAACTAACAAGTGTTTGTCCCTAATTGTAAATATTCATACATGAAGACGAAGACAAAATTTAAGTATATGCATGAATAAAAACAATTCAAAGTAGGGGAAAAACACAAACAAAATCCAAATAAAACATATAAAACAGAAACATATTTAGAAATGTGTGAATTCCCATATAAAATGTGCTTGCATACCCGGGTATGCATGCTGTTGATGTAAGTATAATTTTTCAGCTGTTGACATAAAGGTTAATGAGTGTTTAGGTCCAGCTCATTTGGAGGCATGGGAAGCATTCCAGGACATCGTTCACAACTTTTTGGGAAATTACAGAAGTCTTGATTACACAGAGAAGATTGATACATTACTGCAAAAATTTAATGCCATTGGTAAACGTTGAGTGAAAACATGTATATCAAAAAGGCCGTTATGATTTAAAATGAATTCTTTTTAACCTTTAGGTTCAAATATGACACCTAAATTACACTTTTTATTCAGTCATTTGGATATTTTCCCCACCAACTTGGGCTCCGAAAGTGATGAACAAGGTGAAAGATTTCACCAAGAAATGGAAGAAATCGAGACACGTTACAAAGGCTGGTGGGACGAACAAATGATGGCGGACTATTGTTGGTTCCTCATTCGCGAAGATCCATCCGAAAAAAACGTAAGAGTTCAAGTCGCTCGCCATTTTAATTTAAATTTTTTGAATTTACGCCGAATATAGTGTGTAAGCAATGAAGATGAAAATATTGTCGTTCCACAAAATCCTTAATAAAAACTATATTTTTCATCCGATTTTTTTCAAATTACGCTTGAAATGTTGGTAATTAAATAAACTATTTGGATAAAAAATAAAACATTCCAGATATTAACTGTAACGTAGAAAAAAAATTAAATAAAAAAGAAAAATTTTGAAAAAAATAGGCAAATTTCGAACTTTGAGGTGCCATAACTCAGCTATTTCTTATCAGATAGAAATTTTCAGCATATCGGCGGAAAAGGCATTCGATTACCTTTCCAACGATATGCCACTCATCTCGATCGGGCTCTTCGGTTGGGCTCCACAAGGGTTTGAATGGGACCATACACCGAAAACCACAAAAGTACCGCTATCTAAAAAACGGTACTTAGAGAAAAAAAATTACAGCGTTTTTCGTGTTCAGGAGGTCCCAATTAACTTATCTGGGCAAGTGGCGTTCTTGGTATTTTTCCAAATTAAAAATTTGTAAAGCAGTGTAATTGAATCGTTGATAGTACGTGAATTTGAATGCAGATTTGGTGGTACAGTATGTGAAGAGCTGTTGATAGCCGTGTTGTTATTTGATCTCAAAGTGTTGTTTATGTATATGTATATTGTATAAATATTGGTACGGACTTAAAACGTCGCACATATCATTTACATATATACAAAAATCATCCCACAAAATTTTGTGCATTTCGGTATATTTTTAACCGTATGCCCTCTTCCGAAAATCACTTTAATACTCATAAATCTCTTATAAATAAGGGTACCAATCCAAAATTTTACACGGATCATGCCTAAATCAAACTGCTGGATTTTGAGAATATCGGTCCATATTTGCCAATATCCCCCACATAACGTCCACTACCGAAATTCACGTTAATACTAATATATATCTTAAATATACCGTTATTATGTTTAAATTCGACGTGACATATCCCCATATGCATGAAAATAACTGTTCCAAAATTTAAGAAGATCGGCCCATAATTTGTCATAGCTGCCATATAAGAACCATTTCCAAAAAACAAATAAATTCGGGTCAAAAAATATTCTTTTCGGATTTAACCCATATTCGGTCTATATTTTATAATCATATGGAAAATACATAAAGGAAAGATATGAAACAATAAAAGAACTTCTCGATCTCATACATTATGACCAACATCAATGGAAAGTTTGCTCTGATTTTAAATTATTTGCCATACTATCTGGATTGCAAGGGGGCAATACGAAGTTTTCCTGTTTTCTATGTCTATGGGACAGCCGTGACCGTCAGAATCACTACACCCGAAAAGTTTGACCCGAGCGAAGTGAACGTATGCAAGGAGTGTACAATATCAAAAATGACCCACTCATTCCTCTGGAGAAGATAATACATATTCGGTCTATATTTTATAATCATGATATATATCGCTGGAAAGGCATTTTTAATACCTTTTATTTAGTGTATTACAAATTATCAAGCACCCAGTAGTTCCCGAGATATAGGCCCATATATTTTCAACTTTACGGGGCCGCCCCCTCGAAAATAGGCGTGACCGCCAACAATATTTTTTTGCTGGTATCTCCTCAAAAAGCCCTATTTAATTTTTTTTTTTTTTTTTTTTTTTTTTTGCATATTCTTTTTATTGTATCTTCATTTTAAATGAACAAACAATAGGTATTCAAATCCTAAAACTAAAGTTAATTAAGATAAGTCCAGCCAATGCTAGACAAAATCTAGTTTGCAAATTCGATAGGATATAATGAGCAACTTGTATTTATTCATCTGAGAGCGGTGGTGTCCCTCCTTCTCAAACGGCTATGACCGGGATGTTGTAAGATGTCTCGAGCGAGGGGATTTGGATGAGTTTCCAGCTTACCCAAATAAAGGGCCACGTGTTTAGTTATTTCCCACTTGACAAGTGGAACATCAAGATCGTTGTGTATGTTGTTGTTTTTAATATACCAAGGAGCGGTAGTTATCATTCGTAGAATTTTGTTTTGACGGCGTTGAATTTTCTCAATATTGGAGTTGGAGGCAGTGCCCCATAACTGGATACCATAGCACCAAATTGGCTTTAAGATTGAGTTGTAGAGTAGAAGCTTACAATCGAGCCGAAGGACGGAGTTTCTGCCGATGAGCCAATGAATTTGGGCTGCTTTCAGTTTCATTTGAGTCAGCTTAGCATCTATATGTGGTTTCCATGTGAGGCGACGGTCCAGATGAATACCAAGATATTTCACGTGTGAGTTTTGAGGCACTATATGGTCATTAATACGAATAGGGGGATATGATTCCCTACGTAGAGTAAATGTTACGTGGGTGCATTTCTGTTCATTTATTTTTATTCCCCATTGTCTTGCCCATTTCTCCACTTGCGTTACGTGGTGCTGTAATTGAATCGAGGCATCTTTTGGATCTTTGTGAGTACTGAGAAATGCCGTATCATCAGCAAATGTTGACGTGTGAATTTCATTGTTTGTTGGCATGTCTGCTGTGTACAGCAAGTATAGAATTGGTCCTAAGATACTACCTTGAGGGACGCCAGCACCTATAGGTTGAGGACGGCTTAAATAATCACCTTCTTTAATCATAAACTGACGGTCGATTAAGTATTTCCATAGTAGGTGTTGAAGATTCACCGGCAAGTTCTGCTTTAATTTAGATATCAGGCCTTCATGCCATACTTTGTCGAAAGCTTGAGAGACGTCAATAAAGAGTGCCGAACAGTATCTCTTTTCCTCAAAGGTTTTTCTTATGACTTGTACCAATCTATGTGTTTGTTCTATTGTACTGTGTTGACGTCTGAAGCCAAACTGGTGATTGGGAATGCAGTTGTTTTCATTAAAAATCGGAGTCAGCTTGGTTATAAGCAATTTCTCGAATAATTTGGACATAGTTGGTAATAGACTTATTGGCCTATATGACTCAACTTTGCAAGGATCTTTTCCCGGCTTAGGAATCATCTTTACTAATGCAATTTTCCAAACCGGAGGGTAGTACTCAAGCCGTAAGATGGCATTAAAAAGAAAGAGGATTAATCTTTTTGCAATGCGAGGCAGCTCAAAAATAATTTTATTGCTGATTTTATCAAACCCAGGTGCTTTTTTAACATTTAAATTTCATTTTGTTTTTTTTTTTTTTTTTTTTTTTTTTTGAGCAAAATCACTAAAACCGAATTGTACCCCTTTTTTATACTCTGTTTGTTAAATTACACCGAAGATTATTATGAACATCAGACAGACTCTGTAAATTATGGTAAGAATTGGTAATTAAATCAATTAAAAATGGTGAAAATTAGACAAAATTTCAAAATATTTATCATAAATTATGGTGGTCGTAAAATTGTCTTTCAAACAACATATCAAATACTAATAAAATTTACGCTAAGACTGAATAGAAAACACAGAATAAGAATATTCTAGTCCTATAACCAGTGTAGTTTTTGTATTTTTTATTACAAGGTGGCGCAAAATGGATTCACAACATTTTGTGGGATCATTTTTGTACAGGGTGGGCCAACTTGGACTGACTGATTTGAAATGCTTATAACTTTTGCATTTTTATTTAATACTCAATTGAACATCTCCAGAACATCGCTACGACGTATTCTAAAAGTTGATCTGAAGATGTTTCCATATAAAATTCAATTGGCCCAAGAATTATTGCCGAGGGATGCACCACAACGGCTACAATATGCCAATAGAGTTCAAATCATTCAGTCAAACTTGGCCCACCCTGTATATATGAAAATGAGCTGTGCAAAGTTTTGAGTCGGTACCGACATTTATACGATATAAATGTGCTCCTTATATGGGAGCAATGACCAATTGGGCCGACCTATACGGATTATTTATGTCAATTTTTAGCTGTTTAACATTATTTATATCAGTTTTATACATATGGGCAGTGGACTTTATATGGGGTATAGGTCAAACAATGACCGAAATAAATAAAATTGCGTTTTACGATTTATTTTTGCATGAAACTTATTCCTGCTGAATTTTTCATTGATATTCCAATTTTGTTGGCATTTATGGGGGCTATGAAAAATCATGCACCTATTCTTTCTATTTTCCTCACACTTTCTTCTTTTAACATAAAAACAACGTATAGAAAATTTCATGGTATTGTCTTGCATTTGGATCCATAACACTTGTTCTACTATACCGTTGCCTATAAGTTTACTCTGAGGCCCAATATGATGTTAATATTGTCTATCCATACAAAATTTGCCATAGTCAAACAATATCTTTTCCATCGATCAACTCTACACACATTATTGAATGTTTAAAAGTTTTAAATATTCATTTTCAAACGGACCTGATGGCAACCAAATTGTGTTTTGATGTAATGTGCACATGCTATTGCATTTACATAATCAATTATTTTTAATATTTCATTAAATAATGGCTACTTTCCCAATATCTGGAAAGAATCATATATTATTCCTCTATTTAAATCTGGTAATAAATCACACATAACGAATTATAGAGGCATAGCTAAACTTAGTGCAATCCCAAAACTATTTGAGAAATGCATCACTAATTGTCTTTAACACCAAATTTCTTCGTAACTAACACTTTTTCAACATGGTTTTAGCAAAGGATCATCATCAGCTAATATTTTGCAGTTAACGTCTTTAGTCAATGATGGCTTTGTCAATGGTCAACTTACTGACGCCATTTACGCAGATTTTAGTAAAGCCTTTGACAAAGTTAACCAAAATCTTCTGTTAAAAAAATTGAATGTTATGGGTTTCAACAATATTTGTTTAAACTGCTTAAAAACATATCTTTTAAATAGAACACAGTCCGTAAAATTTAATGGTGCAATTTCCAAAAAGATATTGGTAAAGTCCGGCGTCCCGCAAGGAAGTTATCTCGGCCCTATTTTGTTTTTGCTGTTTGCAAACGCCATGCCTGAAGCAATCAAATACTCGAATATATTGATGTTTGCGGATGATGTGAAAATATTTTCCAGTTTTAAAAATTCAGCAGGTCATATTTATCTGCAGTATGATTTGTATAATTGTAATAACTGGTGTGACCTTAATTTAATGGAATTAAACCTGAAGAAATGCAAACATATGCACTTTTCAAGAAATTATGATGCTGTCAATTATTACATGTTAAGTGACCATAAACTAGAGTTGGTAAACTCAATTATGGATGTTGGGATTTTGTTAGATGAAAAGTAAATTTTGTACAATATATAACGATGACTTTTAATAAAGCTCCTGGTATTTTAGCCTATGTATATAAAACGATGGGCAAAATAAATAATTGATCCCCACCTTCACTAAATGTTTATATATCTACTTCTCTAGTAAGACCGATTTTAGAGTATGGTTGCATTTTATTGTACATACTGACCATATTGAATTTGTTCAAAAACAATTCCTTCTTTTTTGTTTGAAGGATATAAACAGAGGATATGCATCACATCCATTATATTCATCAAGATTAAGTTTGATAAATTTGCCAACATCAAAAAGCCGTAGAATAATTTCTTTTTTTAGTAAATCTTATAAATGGAAATATCTGCTCTGAATTTCTACTATACAAATTATTATTTAGTGTTCCCCAAATTTTGCTATGACAGATCCGTTAGAAAATTATGTTGTTCTTTTAATTAAATGTTTAATTTGATAGACTTTTCTTTAAATGTAAATATGTACCATAAAACGTAACATTATCTTAAATCTAAATAATTAATTGTACTAAGGTGTCAAAATATATATTTATATATGTATGTATGTAATTTTGTAAATTGTCTGTAAGGATTTTATCCATAGACTAAATAAATAAATAAATAATGAATTAAAGCAGGTGATAACAGAGTATACAATAATTACACGAAATTCAAGAACAATAATTGATTACGTAATAACTAATAAAATAAATATAAAAATAACCAACAGTGATAGAAATAACATATACCATCACGTAATAATTGAAATAAATGATAAGAAAACCGAACATACAAATAAGAAATAAATAGAATTTTTTTAAATACAATAAACAAACATTTCAACGAGAAGTTAGGGAGATATTAAATATTGATGATAACCAGGAACTAAACAATAATGTGATGATGCTGAAACAACAATTGAAAAAACAATAAAAAAGCTAACCGTAAAGAAGACAGCGAGTGAAAAGAACTTTAAAAATAAATGTTTTAATAGGCAACTACAATGTTTAAAAAAAGAAAAAATAATAATATATAATATAGCTAAAGCCGAAAATACATATGCAGCATGGAATAACTATCAAATTGTAAGAAATAAATACTCGATAATAAAAACAATACATATATTAATAGAGAAATAAGCAAAACCAAGGATCAAAAACAAATGTGGAAAAACAGACTTAGTTCTAAAAAGAAACAGAGCCGTGATTCAATCTGTGATATTTACCAATATAGAATATAAAAACACTTGTGATATAGCGAACCAATTTGTGAACAGGGGATTTACTCTCTATTGCGATGCGAAAGCAAATTCGATGCGTAAGATTATAAATTTGTACGCTTATCGCTTATAGAGAGTAACCCCCCATTATTAAAGAAATTAGAGATAATATACAGTATGTGCAATATGATAAAGAAATACATGTGATAAATGCTAAATTCAAATTTCGTGCAATATCAATTATAGAATTAAAAAAACATAACTATGTATGTAAAAGCATAAAAAAGAAAACGGACTTTAATAAAGTAAATATTCATATAATACTGGATAATTGGAGTTTATTTCGAGATATTATGCTGAAAATAGTAAACACCTCGATGGAAACTGGAGTTTTTCCCGAAAACTGGAAAACTTCAATGACAACACCAATTGAAAAGGTTACAAAAACAAATAAATGTGAAGAATTTCGTCCAATAAACACTCTAAAAGTATGTAAAAAAGTTATAGAAAAAAATTGTTAAACTGCAACTACAAGAATATTTAGAGAGAAACAATATACTATCGAAATATCAATCCGGTATTCGTAAAAGTTTTTCGTGTGAAACATCTGTAAACTATGTTATAAATAGATGGAAAAATATTAACAAAATCATTGCAATTTTTCTTGATTTTAAAAGAGCTTTTGAAATTATAGATAGAAACATTTTACTACAAAAACTATACAAATACGGAATGCAAGATAAAGAATTAAATTGGTTTCAATCATACCTAACTAATAGAAAACAAATAACGAAAGTAAATAACATAAAATCGAACGAGAACATTAACGAATATGGAGTTCCACAAGGATCAATCCTTGGGACTCCAATATTTATTATGTATTTACATAAATTTTATGCCTAATGTACTTCGAAAATGTGATATAGTGCTATACGCGGACGACTAATTCATTTTTAATGCAAGATATGATAAATATAAATAAAAACAAGTAAGAGCGCTATATTCGGCTATGCCGAATCTTATATACCCTTCACCTTTGTTGTGGATGCATAATTATATTATGTATATACATACATTCATATATATATAGATTATATTGTTACGTTGTTACCTTTTAAAAACGGTGGTTTATTTCCTTTAAATAAACCAGATTCTTTTTAATTGCAAAATAAAAGCGTCAAGTAGTTTGAAGAAAATACAACGAGTCTTTATTTATTTATATGAACACAAACACAATTGAAAATAAAAATGAACACACTGTTTTTTTTACACACTTATATTACGGTTTAAGAACACAGTAAATGTTTTCGAACACTTTGATGTTTACACAACTATGACTCACAATAAACAGATTCATTTGGTTGGCCGTGTTAGTCTATTTATACAGCAGTCATAATTTCTGGAAGGTTCGAAACTAGGATACTTGAATGTTCGTGTCTAGAAGTCCTTAAAAGTCAAAGTCCTTAAAATTCAATGTTGCCATATTGATAAGTTTATAACAGTTTATAATAATAATGTTTATAAATCGAAACTACTACAAATGCTAAACAAGTTGTATGTCGATAAACGCGTCATCTGTTGATAAAGTTGTTTGTAACAATATTAATACACTTTGTTTGATAGTTTTTTGATGAAATTGTCAGTGGTTGTCTCGGATTTTTGCTCATATCTCCGTTATTTATGGACGGATTTTGCTGATTTTAAATAGCAAACTTCTCGAAAGCATGTCTGACAGAATTGTTGAATATTTGAATCCCGAATATATCTGGGGTCTTCAAAAAATTGATTTCAACAGACAGACAGACGGACATGGTTTAATAGACTCCGCTATCTACAAGGATCGAGAATATATATACTTTATAGGGTCGGAAAATTATTTTGTGGATATTATAATGCAAACAAACATGAACAATATTTTGATTGTTAAAATAAATGACAATATAATCGAAAAAGTGGACAAAATAAAATACTTAGGTTTCGTAAGAGAAAAAAAAAATATTTGAATCTGAAAGACCATTTAGAGTATATTTGCAAAAAAATTGGAAAAAAAGATTGCTTTCTTTAGAAGAATAAGAAGTAAAGTTTCGACTATAAATGCTATAAATATATTTAATATAATGATAAAATCACACTTTGAATTTAGTTCTACAATCTTATTTATACACATGTTGCACAAATCCACAAATTCAGTTTATGTTAGATACACTAAAATGGTTAAGTATCCGACAACGACTTCAACTTAACCCATTAAGGCCCGAGCTGTGATCCAGTTAAGCTAGAACTATGAAACTTTCAAATTATTATAATTATTGCCTAGACACAAAGGAAAACAAATTTTAAGAAAATCGGATCGGTGGGAGCCCAGATAACCCACGTTGCGAAAACGCAACGTTGGGCCTTATCGATATAAAATTTTAACACATTTGTAAAGTTTTATTTTAAAATGTTTATTCAAGTCTTGAACAGAACTACGAACAATTTTGTGATCTATTCGATCAGTTCAAATAACTGAAATAGCGGATGAGACACTAGTGCAGGGAGCTCTTATTCTCTCAATATTTTCGGTTCTCAACATGCATTCTGTAATAAATATTCTAAAATTCAGCTGAGACATTGTGACTTGTTTTTCCTTTTTTCTTAGGAGACAATGTAATTTCCAAGCGTTTACTATAGCTGCGTTTAGAGCATTAGTGAAAAGTGGCCAGTACCATTTTTTACCTCTTATTTGAATACGGAAGTTGTTTATAGCGTTGTCAAATAAATGAACTCCACCCATAGTCTTATTATACTCATATATAGCTTAGCTTGTTTCAATGATTCTATTGATACGCAATTTGATAAGACAGTGGCCACAGAGTTGCCATTCCAACGTACAGCAATTATTTTATTTAGTGGGTCGTAACAGTAGTCGTAACTTCCACGTTCTTCTTTTTAGAAGGAAATAATTTTGCATTACTTGTCCTGTTTTCTCTAACTGTAATTTACTTTAAATTACTTATTTTATATAAAAAAAATTATTTGCATTATAGAATTTACCTGTTGCGAAGTATCCTGAATTTTTAAAATTAGACATTAGTTTGTAGCAGGTGAAGAAATTATCAAACGTGGTTGTATGTTGATTTGATTTGTCGACAAACCAAAACTAGGCTGCTTGGATAATAGTCCAGCATATGGAATGATTTAATATAAATAAATATCTATCAACCGAGCAAAGGCACCAGTACTTGTATCCAAATCTAATGGGTTTTCTTTTTATAAACATCTTGCATGAATGTCTACCATAATATGCTACCATTTGCTCATCGATTGACAATTGGTGCGAACAAAACTCCAAATTGCATAAAGTTTTAAATCACTATTTCTCTGTTGTGCTTAAAATCAGTTTACAAACTGATCATTATCTTGAAATATTTCGCTTTCTAACTAAAATAAGATCATACATGCATGCATACATAACAGAAATCAGCAGTACTCTTTATGAGGTTGTGTGTTTGCTCTGTTCTAAAAAAGGTACTTCCCCTTACTACTAAATAATATACGGCCCAATCATGAATAAAAAATCCGGTGGAGTTTTTTCCCTTGTTTCCCTTCACCATCGTGAGAAGGGTGTATATAAGTTTGTCATTCCGTGTGAAATTTCCACAATATAATTTTCCGACCCTATAAAGTATATATATTCTGGATCCTTATAGATAGCGAAGTCGATTAAGCCATGTCCGTCTGTCTGTCTGTCTGTCTGTCTGTCTGTCTGTCTTTCTGGATGTTGAAATCAGTTTTTTGAAGTCCCAAGATATGTTCGGGATCCAAACCTTCAATAATTCTGTCAGAAGTGCTTTCGAGAAGTTTGCTATTTAAAATCAGCAAAATCGGTTTAGGTCAACCAGAGTTATGAACCAATATTTGAGACCACCTCTATAAAAATTTGATATTTTTCGTCCATTTTATTGCAATATTTTGAAATATATTGCAGATAATACCATGAAATTTTGTATACGTTGTTTGTACTATAAAAGAAGAAAGTGTGCGGAAAATAGTAAGAATCGGTCCATGATTTCTCATAGCCCCCATACAAATATATATATTCCCGAAATATGGCTTAATGATAAATAAATGCCTATAAAATTGGAATATCAAGACAAAATTCAGCAAAAATAAGTTTTATACAAAAAGAAATCACAAACCGAAATTTTTTTTAATTCGGTCCATATTTGACCATAGACCCCATATAAAGTCCACTTACAAAATTCACTTAAATACATATAAAACAGATATAAATAATGTTAAACGGCTAAAATTTGACATAAACACTCTTTATAGGCAAATAAATTATTGTACCAAATTTTATGGTGGTCGGCCCAGAAATGGTCATAGCCCCCATACAAAAATCTTCCCGAAATATTGCTCAATTATACATAAATGCCTATAAAATTAGAATATCAAGACAAAATTCAGCAAAACTAAGTTCTGTGCAAAAAGAAATCACAAACCGAAATTTTTTTTAGTTCGGTCCATATTTGACCATAGACCCCATATAAAGTCCACTTACAAAATTCACTTAAATACATATAAAACAGATATAAATAATGTTAAACGGCTAAAATTTGACATAAACACTCTTTATAGGCAAATAAATTATTGTACCAAATTTTATGGTGGTCGGCCCAGAAATGGTCATAGCCCCCATACAAAAATCTTCCCGAAATATTGCTCAATTATACATAAATGCCTATAAAATTAGAATATCAAGACAAAATTCAGCAAAACTAAGTTCTGTGCAAAAAGAAATCACAAACCGAAATTTTTTTTAGTTCGGTCCATATTTGACCATAGACCCCATATAAAGTCCACTTACAAAATTCACTTAAATACATATAAAACAGATATAAATAATGTTAAATGGCTAAAATTTGACATAAACACTCTTTATAGGCAAATAAATTATTGTACTAAATTTTATGGTGGTCGGCCCACAACTGGTCATAGCTCCCATACAAAAATCTTCCCGAAATATTGCTTAATTATACATAAATGCCTATAAAATTGGAATATCAAGACAAAATTCAGCAAAACTAAGTTTTGTGCAAAAACAAATCGCAAAACGAAATTTTTTTTAGTTCGGTCCATGTTTGACGATAGACCCCATATAAAGTCCACTTCCGAAATTCACTTAAATACGCATATAACAGATATAAATAATGTTAAACGGCTAAAATTTGTCATAAATACTCTTTATAGGCAAATAAATTGTTGTACTAAATTTTATGGTGGTCGGCCCACAACTGGTCATAGCTCCTATACAAAGACCACATCTGAAAAATAGATTTTTCCCTATATATATTGTATAAATATCGGTACCGACTCAAAACTTTGCACAGATCATTTTAATATATACACAAATCATCCCACAAAATTTTGTGAATTTCGGTCTATTTTTAACCGTATGCCCCATATAAAGCCCTCTTCCGAAAATCACTTTAATACTCATAAATCGCTTATAAATAAGGGTACCAATCCAAAATTTTACACGGATCATTTACATACATGCCTAAATCAAACAGCTGGATTTTGAGAATATCGGTCCATATTTGACTATATCCCCCACATAAGGCCCACTACCGAAATCCACGTTAATACTAATATATATCTTAAATATACCGTTATTATGATGAAATTCGACGTGAAATATCCTCATATGCATGAAAATAACTGTTCCAAAATATAAGAAGATCGGCCCATAATTTGTCATACCTGCCATATAGAACCATTTCCAAAAAACAAATAAATATTCGGTCCACATTTTATAATCATGATATATATCGTTGGAAAGGTATTTTTAATACCTTTTATTTAATGTATTACAAATTATCAGACACCCAGTAGTTCCCGAGATATAGGCCTATATATTTTCAACTTAAAGGGCCCGCCCCCTCGAAAATAGACGTGACCGCCAACAAATTTTTTTTTTGCTGGTATCTCTTCTAAAAGCCCTATTTGATTTTGTTTTTTTTTTTTTTTGTAAGCAAAATCACTAAAACCGAATTGTACCCCTTTTTTATATTCTGTTTGTTAAGTTACACTCAAGATTATTATGAACATCAGACAGACTCTGCAAATTATGGTAAGAATTGGTAATTAAATCAATTAAAAATTGAAAATTAGACAAAATTTCAAAATATTTAACATAAATTATGTTGGTCGTAAAATTGTCTTTCAAACAATATATCAAATACTAATCAAATTTGCATTAAGACTGAATAGAAAACACAGAATTAGGATATTCTAGTCTAGTGTAGTTTCTGTATTTCTTATTACGCTTAGGTGAAGGGTATTTAAGATTCGGCAAAGCCGAATATAGCACTCTTACTTGTTAGTTTTTAACATTGAATTTGACTGGGAAAAATGAGAAAAGGGAAAACACTCCCGTGGAATTTTTATTCATGATTGGGCTGATATTCTTTATCATGCTGAATATAGTTGACAAGTAAATTCATTTTTATATTGTTAAAGCCCAGTGTTGCGTTTTCGCATCACACATGTTATTAGTAATTAAAAATCTAGTCAATGAAAAAAAAAGTTGGATTATACAGTAGGTATTACAATATGCAAGTGTAAGGTATCTCTGCCAAAAGTAACCGATTGGTACATCATATATTATTACATTTTTTTCAGTTTTTTATAAAAACTCCCAAAAAGGACGAAAGATTAACAATTTATTTTAAAAAAATTTATAAGAAAAACTTATGTATGCCACAAATCCTGAAATACGCCAATTAGATATGAGACTAAATTTTATTTCCTTGTGCTTTGTTTAATTATAAAGTAATCTGAAGAGGTCTGAGAGGTGGTTAAAGTGAACGTGGTTTAAAGTAAAATGAATTAAATTGTTATATACATATGTAGTTATAAGATAAAGTATTCAAAATACTACTAAGTAAATAAATAAATAATAATAATTAGGGAATTCACATGATGGCTTTGAGTCATAAGTCGTATAGTTATATTGAAAAAAATAGTACATATATGAGTAGCATTTTGTATTTTCTAAATCATAAGTCATAAAAACGACAAATCAACGTCAGAGCAAAAAAAAAAATATATTAAAAAATGCCGACAAGAAGCAAAAAAGACAAAATTTTTACGGTTTTGTGTGAAAAGTTCGCATCCGACATACTAATGGTTGAAACAAGGATGAATTTAATTGTTTGTTTTTATTTTTTAAATAAAAACGATGTTTTTTCTAAATTCTTGCACATGAAAAAACCTCTACATCAAGATTGTCTATTAAAAAGTCAACAAGCACATTTCCTTCGGCAACAGACCACTTCGTTGTGGGATTTTTTCTAACCCGCTTTGGCTGTTACAGATCAGCAGTTAATTAAAGTTTTTATTTTTTTATGCACAAAAACTTACCGCAATAGATTCTTTTACTTCCAATTTATAAATTTGTATAACTTTTGATTTTTTTTTTAGTATTTACGAATTAAATTAATATTAATGGTTTAGAAGTTTGCAAAATTATTTCAAAACAGAGGAATAAAAAAAAACACAAAACGGTTAACAAAAAACAGCTGACACTGAACATACTACATAGTACACATGAAAAACAGACAACCTTAGTTTGTATTGTCGTAAAATATTTAAACATGAAAAATACCAACAACATATTTACAACTATGGTAAAGTTTTAGCACATACGATAAATACAACAAAATAGTTGGGGAGAGGGGGGCACCTTAGAACACTTTTTGCTTTCAAGCCACATAAAAATTTATATTTTTGAATTATTGACTTTTTACATAATTTAACTAATATATTCGGAAATAAACTTTAGCTTAAGTTTACAAGTAACTTATTTTTAGTTCGATTTATATTTTTTTTATTTTTTTAATGAATGAAGTCATTGTGTTCAAATGTGCCCCCCATACGGTGCAGCTTTGTACTAGGCTGGGGCAGTTTTGAACGGCAATTTTTTCTTGTAGCGCTTATGTCCAAAACTAACATAAACAGTTATATTTTTATATATATAATAAATTCGATTTATTTATTAAGAAAAACATAAACATTAACAATTACAAATTACGGAAAAGGCCTTGCGATTTCAGGTGACATTAGATTTGCCTTTAAAGCATCATGATCAGCATTGGATTCGTCATTTTCAGAAAATAAGAAAGAATCAACAATGTTTGGTACTTGGGTTGATAAATTGACACGTTCAAAGGTGCCCCCTTTTTGTTTGAAATGAATTTTGGACTGGGATAACTTTCACGAAAGAAAATGATTATCAACATAGTTCAAAGGTGACCCGGGTATAAACGTGCCCCCTCTCCCCTACACCATGTGAATTCCCTAAATAAAAAAATCTGTTATTAAACCTGAAATGTTTGAAATTGTTCGACAAACATTTTTCGTGTCTGTAATATTGAAGGTCTAGGGGATGATTTTCTTTGTAGTTAGTTTCATAACGAGGATATGACTGAAGGTAAACAACAGAGCGTAATTATATGAAAGTGTTGTATTTAATATTTGCTTTTAGGGACGTAATTTGTTTGTTGTTTTCATTCGCTATATAAGATATATAGTCCTGATTAACATTGTATGTTGTAAATCCAAATACCCTGAATTACTTCCACCCTGGCAGATTATATGGCGTTCAAGAAAGTTGACCAAATCTAACAATGAACAAACATATGTTTGGCAGAGAAGAATGCGTGTAACTTTGACAACTATACAAATCTGTTATTAAGCCCGAAATGTTTGAAGGTCTTCGACAAATATTTTTTTTGTCTATTTAATGCGAGTATAATGATGTAGTATTGATGAACTGGGGGATGTAGTTGTAGTTACCTTATACTCGTTATGGCTGGAGGTAAACATCAGAGCAATACTTAATGTAAGTGTTGTATTTAATATTTTCTTTTAGGGAAGTAATTTGTATGTTGTTTTCAACTGCTTTTTTTTTTTTGTCTAGTTTGCTATTTGTTTGTTTTTTTTTTGTTTGTTGGTACAATAGTGTTTTGTCAAACATTTTCATAGATTCAAGGAAGCGATACTAATTTATTGCTTTTAATCAACAGAAATTTGTTTTAGTTCTTGTTTGCTGTATCAAATTTTGGTTTCTAGGTATTGAAAATAGTGATTATCCTTCAAATTTTAAGCAAACAAAACAAACAAATACAAGGAATAATACCTAAAAAAGGTTTGAATACATCAATGTAATTCTCAATGGATATACAATTGAGTTTAAAAAACCTCAATCAGAAACACGAACAAATAGATAGAAGACTATGTAGGTGGTTTTCTTAAAAACATTTATGCTAATCAGCTTGCTGTCTGAGTTTTGGAATCAGTCCCTTAATTTTAATAATTAGTTTTTAAGTTTTATTTATCTAACTCCAAAAATAATCATACAATTTTCTATTTATATTTTTAAAATCGCACAATTTTCAAAATAATATTGTTCATATTAATCCGTTTGTATTACTCGTTCTCTCTAGAAACTGTCGTGTAATTAATTGCATTTATATTCAAGATTACTGTTGAACATTTTTTCAAAATCGCGCGATAATAATCTGCAACATTTTCCTAAAAATAAATTATCATCGTAAAAATTATTGCAAATATAAAATCAATAGAACAGACAATAAGATTGAAAAAGTTACCAGCAATCTTCAAACAAGGAGATCCATATCGAAATATGTTTTTTGATATATTGCAACAAACTTCCTTTCTTTTTTATACCCTACACAACCATAGTGGGGAGGGTATATTGGATTTGTGCTGATGTTTGTAATGCCCAGAAATATTGGTCCAACACCCACCCTAAAGTATACCGATCGGCTCAGAATCGCTTACTGAGTCGATTTAACGATGTCCGTCCGTCCGTCTGGCTGGTAGGCTGGCTGTCCATGTAAAGCTTGTGCGCAGAGTACAGGTCGCAATTTTGAAGATATTTTGATAAAATTTGGTACGTAATATTTTTTCGGCCCAAGGACGGATGGGATTGCAACTGGTGGAAATCGGTCCATTATTTCACCTGGCCCCCATACAAATGTCCTCCCGAAATTGGGGTCATAAATGTTTGAATTGTGCAATTATCCAAATGACTTTCACGACAAATGAGTAGTAAATAAAGCTAAATCACATCTAAAAATTTTGTGAAGATCGGTTTATAATTAGTCGTAGCTCCCATATAAAGCCCACTTTCGAAAATCACTTTAAAGAGCATAATTCACTCAAAAATGTTGGTATCCCAATAATACTTAACACAAATATATTTGATATAAATACAAATAATACGGTACAATTTTATTATGATCGGTCCATAATTAGTCGTAGCTCCCATATAAGGCCCACTTCCGAAACTCTCTTTAACGGTCATAAATTTCTTAAAAATGTTAATCAAAATAATCAAATAAAATTCGACACAAATAAGGTTCATTTTAACCTCCATAAATCTTTTAAAAGTCTTTATATGGCTATAAAGTTTAACAGATATAATATTTTTAATTACAGAAATTATGACCTATCATCATGACATTTTGGTCCAAAATAGGTGATATCTCCAATATAACGCCTCTTTCAAACTGTTTTATACATATACTAGGTGTAGGGTATTATATGGTCGGGCTTGACCTACTATACTTTTTTACTTGTTTTTTTTTTTTTTTTTTTTTTTGATTATGCCAACATTCAAAATTTACTATATTTTTATTTATAAATATTTATTCACTGATTTCTTTGTATGTATTATTTTTTTTTTCTTCTTGTACAAAAACAAAGATTTTATTTTTTTTTTTTTAACGTTTATTTAACAAAAAATTCTATAATGTAGTACCATAAATAAACAAGTAGTAGTTATTATAATATAGTATACACTGTCCCGTGTTCGAACAAAGATTTTATTATTTGCCGAAAGAATCAGCTCCGTTAACACTTTCCGGTTTTATATTTTATTGTTTAAGATTTTAAATTTGGCACAATTCACTTAAAAATCACCCTAAAACAATTACAGAACAATTTTAAACCAGAAATGAAACAATTTGCTGTTTTAATAAAACATTGCTAAATACTATTTAGTAAATAGTAATAATGAAAAATTACTCTAGAATAAGATTTTTGCGCCATTTTAGTGTATTTTAAAAAATTTAGGAATGAAAGATAGCTCCAAAGTACAAAAACTAAAATTGTTGGGCTCTTTTTGCATTCTACTTATTTGGAATCATTTTTCATTTACCTTAAAATGCAAAATCACCCCAATGAAAAATGCATCTACGAGTAAACTAAAAAAATTAAAAATGCCCAAAACTTTGTGTTTTTGTTATCTGCGTATTTTCTGGTGCCACAAATCGCAGCGCCATCATTTTTGTCAACCTAATATTTCAATGTAATGTTATTTTGTTTTTAACTTATTAATAATGACTTATGTCGAATCCCGGAATTTGCAAAATCAGTCCCGTTTAGCAGCTCCAATGTAATGGTAAATTTATTTGTAAAATGATGATGAGACAATCGTTTATTAATAGTGCTTTATTGAATTTATAAAAACAAATTAATGATAATGATATACATAACTACATAGTTACTAAAACAAACGTGGTAACAAACATAGTGATTATCTCAACAAACATGATGATTATATCTAAACAAGCGTAAGTTAAAATTGTTTTTATTAATTAAATTCCCCAAATTTATTTCTTTTCGGAATTTCTCTTAAGTAATAATAATTCAGTTTCCGTAGTTTTTTTTTTTTTTTTTTTTTTGTCTAAAAAGAAGTGCAAAATAAGTAAACAATAGTGAAGCAACAAACAAAAAAAAAGGCTTTATCGAACATAAAATATTATTATAATCTATATAGAAATATAGAAATTTTGAAAGATTTTGTAAATGTTTGTCATTTGATAACTCAAAACAAACACACATTTAATTAGTGTTTGACAGCAAACTACCCACCATAAGGGAATAGAAGAAAATTTGGTCATAACAACAAATAAATTATAATACCCAACAACAAAGAACACTGGGTCACAAACAACAGCAAACAAACAATTATAATACCCAACAGCAAACAAAATACCAGGGATTACTTTTCATAGTTATAGAATATTTTTGAAGATTATTTAAAGATAAGCCAGACCCTTAGAACGTATTTGCTCTACAAATGTTGCCATAGTTTTCAATTTCCCTTCTTTACATTTAGGGTTTCCAGATTTAGTTTGTGTCACATTACAATAATAAAGTTTTCTCTTCTACAAAACACAAAGTTGTTTGTATATTTTATTTACATACCTAAAACTATTTAGTAAAAATGATTAAAACAATTTTGTTACTTCAGTCGAACGGATTCTGCTTTATTATTTGCCTATAAAAGTAAGATCATACGATTGGCAAAATGCACCAATTTGTCCCAATTTTTATTGTACAATAATAATTTTGTTCCAATCAAATATCCTGCAGTCACATGATTGCCTCATTATATACAAATTTTATTGGTACAAGTTGGTGACTAACAATTTTGTGGCAATTAATACTATCACTCGTTCATGCAATTGTGCGCACATGCGTCAGCACCAACAATCAGCTGTTGTATTTTCCAGCAAATATATGTATTTTATAAACTTTGGGTTTTCTTTTGTTTTGATACATAAAATGTTTCCATAAAAGCTGTTTGTTTTATATCCTATATTATGTTTTTATTGTCACGCGGTTTTATTTAAAGTTTTGCACAATTGCCACATCAGAGTTGCATTTGATTGGCTCAAACAAACACAATATTAACGTGATTGTGACATGCACCAATTTATTGTAAAATCACATGATTGTGTTACAAAAAATGGTGATTATTGGTGCATTTTGCCAATCGTGTGATCTTAGTTTAAGTTTCATTAAAATAAATAAAAATAATGAATACGAGCGTATTAGTTTCAGTTTCAAGTCACATTATTTTTGAATATGATTTCGCTTATTTTAATCAAATATGTTGAAACAATAAAAATAGTAGTGAAAAATCATTCCAAATGTTATTTATACCCCAGCAAATCCCAAAGTCAAATATTTATTGACTGCATATTTCGAATATCCTAATCTGACAACACTATTCGTATGTTTGCCAAAATAGGCATCAAACAAATAATACCGAGTGGTGGAAAGCAACAAACAAAAAATGCGATGACAGCAGGTGATGCGTACGTACTTCCAATTACCTACGTTTCATAAACTAACAACAACTAACATATGCACGAGCAAACAATCAAACATTTAACATGATTATGTTTTCTCTTCAGCTGCGTAATTTCTCTCAAGTCAAGGATGGAAAATTTGATGACTATTTGATTTCGTATATACATATGGGTATTTTCATACAGCCGTACGTGCCATTCGTACGCATATGGAGTAATATAAATCTCACAAAAATAGAAGTTAATGAAAAATAAATAGTATTACAGTTATGTTGCAATCAAAAGCTTCTATGTTTGCGAAAAAAATGGGCAGCCTCGAAACTTTGGTGTCGAAAATATCTGATTAAAATAAGGTGACAAAACGGAAGTGGTTTTAAGCCATATTTACGTACATGCGAAAGTCTGCGAATCATGGGAGTTTTTCTTTTCTTTAAAAATTCCTAAAATAAGCTAAATAAAGTACCTTTACCATCCTTTAATATTTAAAGAGAAATCATCTCTGGTTAGTTTTATATAAAAGAAAAACATAATAACGTACGTGACAATTTTTCTCGTATAGAAATAATGAAATGTATTTTGTAGATAATTTTAGACATAAATTTGGGGAAAGAAAATAAAAGTGTTTACTTATTAAAAAACACGGTGTGATAAAAAAAATAATATCAAATTCATAATTAAATACTTATAAACTAAACTGTAACATTTTTTCGTAACGAGTAAGCCGTTCGAGCAACATTTATACGTTTATGCATTTTTTGCTGCCGAATATGATCTTTTTCTCTTTTTTCTTGAAGTAGTTTGGCATCTTCTTTTGCTTCATCTGCCTTTCTTTTGCGATAGGCCCACTGTCTTTCAGTCTCCTTTTTTGGTGCTCTTTTAGTTTTGCTTCGTCTTTTTTTAACTCTTCCCACCACCGTTTAATTTAAATTATCGTACTTACAATAACGTATGCGACAAACTTTAAAAGGTAATAACTTCTTTTTATTTCTGTTGCAACGGAAATTTTAGTCAATGTCTTTAATTGGAAGAATTTTTATTTTAGAATTGTAATCTTCTTTCCCTGCGACCGCCCATATACAAATGGCATATTTAAACAATGTTTTTGCATAACGTACGTGACATTAGAATACCATCAAAGGCAAATCAAAAAAAAAAAAAAAATGCCGTTATTCGAGCTCTAGCTTCTCGTTTTTCTCATTATTATAGTTATTTGTTATTGCAAAAATATTTTTAAGATGTAATTGTAATGTTTTAAATCTATTAAGTTAGTTAATAGCAAAGAGAAAATAATTTATTTTATTTTCTCTTCCATTTTTGAGTTTTAAAATTCCAATAACCTGTAAATGTTTCCATATTATGAAAAATCGAATATTTTTCTCTTATTAAATCATATTAGAAACAATTTTTAAGTACTCTTATTTTTTTGGTCGTGGTTGACATTTTCATGGAACTACCCATATGCAATTGATTGTATATATATCTTCTCGAGCACCAGAGAAAACAAAAAAGATCTCAAAAAATATTTCTTATGTCAGCATAACTAATCAAATGGTACTTTTGAATTTGAAGTAATATCAAAAAATTACGATCACATAAACATTTCCATGCCTAGCTCAAGTGGATAAAATATGTATATGTGAATTGTATGTTTTTTTACAGTTCACTGCCATGTCAAATGCTGGCAAACATTATTGAGTACAGTTGTCAGATTATTTAGGCGCAAACATGGTGTAACTATATAACTACAAGGTGAGTGCAGTAGCACAGCTTATGTCGAAAGTAATTTTAACAGTAGTACATTATTATTTAGTTTGTAGTATGTACATCATTTTACACAAACAAAACGTCTGTTGTATAGTTACACCATGGGTGCAAAATTGTAAATTTTTTAAGACAGAAATTGTCAAAATAACTTTTAAAATATGCTTATTATTCGTCAAAATGAAACACTATTTTCGATGGACAACATACAGTGGCTCACAGGTTATTTACAGTGCAGTGCATTAAATGAGTGTATATGACGTATCTCATTTGCATGTTTGATTAGGTTAAAAGAAGCGCTTATTGTCAGCAGAAAGTAGTCCTCCAAACCGGGAACACCTCATACAAAAATCATACATCCCATCAGCAGCTGTGAAGTGATTTGAGGTATGAATTCATACATAAAACCTGCTCCTTTTGGAGCACATTTTTCACTGGATTGTAGCTGTCAGTCAATAATAGCAATAGCTCCCGATTTAAATCCACTTGCGAGCATACTAAACTAGCTTACAACTCTTGTAGATAACGTTATTGAGATGAAATTCAACCAAATCACATTACTGGATACTAGATTTAGAAGCTATCAGTCCATAATTGGTCCATTTCATCTATAGCGCCCATAAATCTCTTGTAATTAATATTATTGAGACCAAATTCAAACAAAAAAGCCTCAACTTATATCTTACCATTTTTATACTCTGTTTATTAAATTACACTCAAGATTATTACGAAAAGCAGCCAAACTCTGTAAAGTACAATAAGAATCGATAATTGCATCAATTATAAATTGTCAAAATTAGATAAAATTTCAGAATATTTAATAAATAATAATAAATTTTGCACTAAGACTGAAAAGAAAGCACAGAATAAGATACACTAAACTCTTTTTTTACACGGTAGATACGTTCCTCAGAAATTCGTGTAAAAAAAGAGGCGTTTCCAATTGTAAAATGGGGGATACGTTCCATATCATCTGAAAATCGTGTAAGATGAAATAAAGAACTACTTCGAAAAACCTTGTAAAAAATTTTGAAAACTATAAAATTTCAGATATGCATACAAATTGTATGTTCATATGGCATTTTATTGAGCATTAGAACTTAAAAAACATAATTCATACATGTGAAAAATTGGTACAGCAAGCAAAAAACAAAAGAAATCTGTTAATCCAGAATTAAGAACAGAAAAATTAGAATAGAATAAAACATGCAAACAAAATGTGTAGGTAAGAGTTATCGAATAAGGGAATTTCCCAGTCATTTTACCAATGGTGCCAAGTGTGGTAAAACCAAACATTGAATCCGTACTAGATTAAAAATTTTTTACAAACGTTTTTTTTTTTCAACCGTGTAATTTCAAATCCGTGTAAAAAAAGAGTTGGGTGTATTCTAATCCTAAAACCTGTGTAGTTTCTGTATTTCTGATTACGTTTAGCTGGAGGGTATTAAAGATGGTTGGCACAGCCGAATATATCCCTCTAACTTGTTTTGTTTTCAAAGCTCCATAAAAAGAAAACTAACAGGAACTTAAAACATAATTTGGTGTCATTTAAACGAAACAATTTTATAGACTTATATTGATTATAGGCTAATTGATTGCAAATCGTGTCCGCTTATTTGCAATTGTGTTCTTTTCCTAATATTTCTTTGAAAATTTAGTGAAATTTGTGTGAAATCAGCTGTTAACCCTTTAAAAAGAAATGCCAATATCAAGACTGAATTCGCTCAATTTAATTGTGGTTGCCGGCTTACACAAGTTGTCTGTCTGCTCGATATCAATGTATGATGTGTATGTGGGTGGGTATATTGGTTGAATTTATCAATGATTTCGACGAAAGTTTATATTTTGGAGATGTTGGTAAAAGTTGTTAGAAATAATATTTATGTTAATGGTAAACTGCAAGTGTTCAACCATAATTGTCTTAAGTAATCTTAATTTGTTTTGTCATACATGTTCTTAATAATGACAAAGTTATGATACTTTTAAGTATGTATGTAACTTTACAAATTTTAAAAATTTAATAATTATTTAACGAAATAATATCAAGTATTCAACGAACATACATAGTCAATTATTGGCATTGTTAATAAGACATGGATTTTTGCATTAAGTACCTTAAGCCAGCATAGAAAAGAAAAACAAGTAAGAAAGTATAGTCGGTCAAGCCCGACAATATAATAACCTGCACCCAGTATATGTATGAAACAGTTCCCAAGAAATGGGCATCCAAAAATTTAGAGTCATGACTTCTGTGAATATAAATATTATGTATGTTTTACTTTAACTCGATATAAATACTTTTAAACAATTTATGGAGATTAAAGTGAATTACGGGAGTTTCGACTAATTATGTACCGGCCATTATTGTATTGTATTGTATTGTATTGTATATATAAAACACTAACTAATGTGTTTATACGACACATATGTAGATAAAAATATGACATTGCATATTTTTGATTGTCCCCATGTCCCAAATCTAGGGGCCCATACAAGGGTTACCGATGAATGCCACGCTAGCACGTGTAGAGACACCCTGCAATCTTGGATAATTTTCGATGTAAAATACACACTATCTAGGGAACTATCTAATGGTCTATTTACTGTCAGTAAATATGTTTAATATCCCTAGATACTGAATTTGTTCTTTTATAGTCATTACTTCAGCTAATACCGTAATGTGCGAAAAGATTCCATTTACGATTAGTCAGTGAATATCTGTTTGACAGTCTCCAAAATCGGATATATCTCAAGAGTTCACAATTTAATGGAGTGGTAGAATAGTGCTTTGTTGTGCTTCATGACTTTCTGCAGAATGTTGATATTAAGGTGACATTACTCTATCGTGACCTGGGGATTTAAAGGGATGGAAGCGATCCTCGCAGATAGTACGTTCAACAATAAAAGTGCAAGGATTTATATACTATATACGAAATACGTATTGAGAATGTTTCTTATAAATGTATAGATCTTTGAAATTGAATAAAACAAAGATGATTTTTTACTTTATTTGAAAGATAATCTTCTGGCATAATAATTTAAATATGACTTCTGGTTGTATAATCTAAAAAGACACCCTATAAACTCCTTCTGACATGTATATAAACTTTGCTTTCTTTAAAAACTTAGTACTATGTTCGAATTCACGTAAATATTCGTATAAAACCAGTAGGAGTGCTTTATTCGGCTGTACCAAATTCTAATTTAAATAAAATAGTTGAAATTTTAATTTGTGATGAAGTTTGTAATGCCCATAAATATTGGTCCAACACCCACCTTAAAGTACGAGACCGATCGACTCAGACTCTCTTGCTGAGTGTGCACAATTTTGAAGATATTTTGGTACAAATTGGCACACTATAGTTTTTCGGCCCAAGGGCAATTGGGATTGAACATGATTGAAATCGCTCTATTATTTCACATAGCCCCATACAAATGTCCTCCCATAATAGGGGTTTATCATTCATAAATCTTTTATCGGTCCATAATTGACCATAGCTCTAATATAAGGCCTAATTACTTTAATGACCATAAATCCCTTAAAAATGTTGGTATCCCCATTAAATTCAACACAAATATGTTGCATATATACACAAATCATGGCACCTAATTTTATGACGTACGGTCCCTAATTAGTCAAAGCTCCCAACACCCATTTCTGAACATCACTTTAACATGAATAAATATTTTAAAAGTGTGTTACCGTCCATTTTTGAAAACTGTTTTTGCGAACATATTTATAGGGTAATATATGGTAGAGCTTACTATTATATTGATAGTAGGTTTTATAAGAGATTTATACCAATTTAAGTGATTTTCGGAACTGGACTTTATATGGGGGCTACGGTTAAATGTGGGCCGATCATCATGGAAATTTGGTACAACGATTTTAATTTATATTTTGATTATTGTCGAATTTCAACTTGATTTATGATCATTAAAGTGCATTTCGGAAGAGGTCTTTGTATGGGGCTATGGTCAAAATTATGGACCGATGCAAACAAAATATTGTTTTGAGATTTCACTTTGCATGAAACTTATTATTGCAAAGTTTTGTTTAGATACTGCTTTTCTATAGACATTTATGTACCATAAAGCCATATTCCGGGAAGACATTTGTATGACAGCTATGAGAAATCGTAGACCGATTCCTACCATTTTCAACTAAATTTGTCCTTTTATAATAAAAATAAAGTGTGCAAAATTTCATGATATTATCTGCATTATATTTAAAGAAAACAGCAAAAAATATCGAGATAATCTGAAATGTTGATATGAAAATGTTGTCAATACATATCAAACATTTCGGTTCTATGTCTTTTTTCGAAGCTCCATCGTGATTTGAACAGACGGACGGACAATGGTAGATCGTCTTCGAATCTTGTATGGACCCAGAATATATAGACTTTTTGATTCTACGACCATTATTTCGATGTGTTACAAACGGATTGAAAAACGTAATATATCCCCATCTTTTTGGTAGTGGGTATAAAAAAGATTTAAGATTTTAAAACTAATTGTTGTGACAGATATTTTAAAACAATACATATATAAGTACATACATACGTAATTCATAGAATAAAAAAATTAAAATTTACAATTTCTTTCAAATATTTGCAATATTTGAAAATGCAACTATATCGAGAGGGTTTTTAACTCCAGCCATTGACTTAACATACGACTTTAGTCGCAAGCTCCATATGATGAATGTTTATTTTCAAATACAACAAGTAAGAAGGTAGAATTGCTCAAGACCGACAACATTATACCCTACACCGGTATATTATATGGAATTATGGAACGATCATCATGACTTTTGTGCATATACAATTTATTTGTGTCAAATTTTATTTGGATATGCATGTTTAAGTTATTTTCAGAAGTGGATCTTACATGGAATCTGTAACAAATTATGGGCCGATCTTCTTAAATTTTAGAACAGTGATTTTTATGCACATGAGAATATGTCACGTCGCATTTCAACATAATAACGTAATGATGACAACATAATAATATATTAGTATTAACGTGGACTTCGGAAGTGGATCTTATATAGTCATATATGGACCGATATTCTCAAAATCCTCAGATTTATGTTGGCATGTATGTAAATGACCTGTGCAAAGTTTTGAGTCGTTACCGATATTTATACGATATATATAAGAATAAAAGGCTTTTTCGGATGTGCTTCTTATATGGGAGCTATGACGAATTATGGGCGGACCATCATAAAATTTAATACAACAATTTATTTGCCTATAATGATTATTTGTGTCAAATTTTAACCGTGTAACAATATTTATACTAGTTTTATGCGTATTTAAGTGAATTTTGGAAGTGGACTTTATACGTTTTACGATTTCTTTTTGTATGAAACTTATTCCTGCTGAATTTTGTAGTAATATTCCAATTTTGCAGGCATTTATTTATCATTAAGCCATATTTCGGGAACATATTTGTATGATGGCTATGAGAAATCATTGATTGATTTTTACTATTTTCCTCACACTTTCTTTTTTTATAGTAAAACCAACGTCGTGTACAAAATTGCATGGGAATATCTACAATATATTTAAAAAAATTGCAAGAAAAATGTCTAGTCCTTACAAACTGCAATTAATTTTTTTAAGTTTTTATTTTATTTATTAAAAAAAAATTTATTCGCAGTTTTACTTCTACTTAAATATACAATCTATTTGAAAATAATTGTATACACTACTATTTATTTTTGTATATTTTTGTTATACGTTTGGCATTAGCCTTCCGTTGGAAAGCATAAATTTATTAATTAAAAATGAACTCAAGCCTGATTAAAAAAATTTCCTCTGATATATAAATAAAAAAGTTCGACATAATATTCTCTAAAAAATAAAAAAAAAATTTTAATAAAAAAAAATTCTTTAATACTCGCAAGAGGAAAAATTTTCATTCAGTAAATATAAAAAGTTAAATATACAAAATTTGAAAATAAACACTATTAGACACAAAGAATGCTGATGACGGCTTTAGCGGGTCAGACAATGCATTACATTTTGCTAGTGTCTCTTTGTTAATTTCTATATGATTTTGCATTTATGCTTTCCGACGGAAGGAGAATGCAATTATTTTCAAATATATTGTATATTTAACTAGAAGTAAAACTTCGAATAGAATTTTTTTTAATAAATAAAATAAAAACTTAAAAAAATTAATTGCAGTTTGTAAGGACTAGACATTTTTCTTGCAATTTTTTTAATAAAAAATTGTTTTAATAAAAAAATTCTTTAATACTCGCAAGAGGCAAAATTCTCATTCAGTTTTTATTTTATGTAAGTTTTAATTTTGTATTCGATTAAATTTCTAATTCTGCTGATCAAATCCAATCAATTTCTAAAAAACGTGAAATAAAATAAAGTCTAAAGACTGTTCGATGCATTATTCATGTTCATCATATTTATAATTTTTGAATATAAAAATATTATCAACTTTCAATTTTAAAAATAACAAACAACCAAACTACTAATTTTGATCCAATTGGTGATTTATATTAGAGACAAACAATTATAAAAACATTAAATTTGGCATTGCTTTAATACACAAAAATAATATCAATAGCGACTTTATAACAAACCATTGCTCTGCGGCTTGAAACCAATTTTTTGTTCAGAAAATCATTTTTAATTTATTTTGAGAAAGCAACGCATTCATTTCATTACATATTAATAGGGACATTAAAAATTTTAAATAAAATAAAAATGGAAATTTTGACAGTTTTCTAATTTAGATTCCTAGACTTTTGTATTGTATAAGAGAGTAATAATTGAAATAAATTGTTGATTAAAACGCTCGAGCGCGCTCTTTTTATTTTACCTTTTTTTACAAAGTTGAAAATAATGAAAATGAAATCAACACATGGAAAAGTGAAAGAGAACATTTAAGAAGTTAAATTACATACATATAAAATAATAATAAAATCTATTTAAAATTGCATGTTTTGAACATCTTAAGGTTTCGGTTTTAAAATGTAAATTCAAAACAATATTTTCAAATGATAATTATCAAATGAATGCAAAACAATTCAATTCAAGCCTAAACTTAAGCTCAAAAAGCAAAGCAAACAAACAAACAAATGAAATTAAATCAAGTTTAATGCCAAAAACTGGTGCGTGTTTCAAATCAAAAATATAAAATCTCAAAATTAAAAAAAAAGAAATAGAATACATAAGAATAATGAAATGAGCATTGAAAACTATGATTCGGGAACACCGGCGGCTTTTTTATTTGCTTTTTAGTTTTCCCAGTTTTGTGACCAGATTGCAATCACCAGTAGCACAATTTTTGAAAAGCTTAACTTGACAGTGTAAAGAGTGGCAAAAACATACGACTTACACACACTGTATTATCGGCCGCGTACAATCTTGTCTGTGCCGTCTTCCTTTTCTATTCTGCTTCTGTTCAGGCCTAAATGGACTCAAGGAAACGCGCGTGCTTTCTGGCTACTGTCAATTTTCCAAATAGTATGCGAGCGAGTACGCGTAATTGTTGGCTTTAACTGCAACCAACTATTTCTTTTTATTTCTTCACTTTTTTTCTGCATCCTTTTTGGTCGTTTTTATATTTTGTAATCATGTGCATCATCTGTTTAAAGCCCATCTACAACTTAAACTTTGCTGCTCCAGCCAACTTATCGGGTAATGATCATTTGTTGATCTTCTTTTGGTGCAACGAGAGAATGAGAATGAGTGAAACTGTAAGTTTGTGCGCGTTCTTTGGTAATTAATTATGTTTAACGCTTTAAGTTTAAGTTTTTGTTCGCTTTAGTTTTGGTTACATCGTGTTTAATCTTTCGTTAACATTGTTTAAAAGCCTTGTTGACAACTCTTTTCGATTTTATTACTTTTATTTTTTCATAGTTTTCAAGATCAAGGATATCGTTGCATTTAATTACAATTTACATAACCAAAGAATGAATACAAGTTGTTGATAGCGTTGTTTTCATTTCAGATATTGACTGTCCAACAACTTGGGAAATAAATACAAAAATATTTTCAGTAAAATACTAGAGTGAATCTAAGATACCAGAATATACATAGACACATATAACAAAACAAGTCAGAAAGTATAGTCGGTCAAGCCCGACCATATAACACCCTACACCCAGTATATAAATTAAACAGTTTTTCAATATATGTTTAGCATTTGAAAATCTTATAGTGTCATTTAATAAAAAAAACATATTTTTTTTTCTGTCACTACTAAAGCAGAATATGTTTATATTCCCAGCTAAAACTTGGCAATGTCTTGTAATTACTCACTAACTTACTTATTAATGACTACTACATACCGTCTGCATTCCATGGAAGCAGTAGTATAATGATTTATTTGATATCTGTTATATAATTGCTTGCTTTCTAGTATTTTTCGTAATTTTTTCTGATAACAACTTTTGTGAGTCCTAACTACGAATGTTTTGCAACTTGCAACTAGTTTTATTTTAGTGATGTTAAAGTAATCACTCATTTATAAGAAGTTGTGTTCAGTACTTGCGTCAAATGACATCTACGAGTTTAAATTTGAAATATTACATATTTTTTTACCCTTTTTTTTGTTGCTTTATTTTTACAAAACAGATAAATAACTTCTGAAGAATGAGCTATAAAAATATTCTCAGTTAAAGAAATTAGTATGGGAAAGTAAATGTTTACTTGACATCGAAATGCAGTTTATTTGCCACTTCATGAGAAATAATAAAAACTTTTTGAGAACAGAATAGTTTAGAGAAAGGCGAAAAAGGGCTTCGCAATATAAAGCTTACTTACGTTTTTTTCCTTTTCTCCCAATAGATTGAGCTTTTTGAAGTATATTTAATACATGGTTAGTTTAGGAAAATACACTGAACAAAACTATTTTGAATGGAGTTTCTAGGTTATGTATGTATTATAACAAAAATTGTAATAAATATTAACGATTATTGTTGTTTTTTTTTTAATATTTGAGGCCGAATTTTTGTGGCAGTTTTAAGTTTTTTTATTTATAACCGGTGTTGATCCTATAACTCACTTAAATTTTCCGTTATAGATTTTGTATTCCAGGCAAATATTTAAATTTTAATGAGTTTTTTCGAAACTGTTGTATTTTGTTTGGAATATTCTTTTAAGTATGCACTAGTATTACAAATTGCTATCAAGATTTATAAACTTTGATTTTGATTACTTTCAAGTAAAAGTTATTGTAAATAATTCAATAATTTTTCTCGCTTCACTTCATGCGGATTTGTTGAAAATTTTATTTTAATTGCAATTCCTTTAGGGCGGTTTATTTATGTAAGTAAATATGTAAATACATAATAAATTTTTATAACAGGCATGTTTTTGTTCTTTAACTTTTCACACATATTACAATTATTATTTTATAAATTTTTCAATTGTATAAAATCTTGTTTTATTTTTTTTAGTTAATCATTTAGTATTAATTTATTTTATTTATTTATCAAGCAATACTAATTTTGCAAAACTTTAGAAATTAAAATTCTTTTACACAACAGGATTGATTATGCAACCTCAGTCACAGTCAGTTTACGTAACCGGTATTTGACTATGATTCATTCATTCACTTTGATTTGACGAGACTATTTCCATCTCTTTCTTCAAACTTTTCGCTTCGATAATCTTCTTCATTGGCATTTATTCATTCACATTTACGTTTTGCCTGCGTGTTGCACAGGTCTATTCACTGATTTAGAGTTGTGTTTTCTTGGCGAGTAACCGAGAATTGAGCAATATTTCAATTAGAGAAAAGTAAAAACCAAGTACTTAAAGAATTTTGCCGGCATTTCTTTGGGTTTTTTGCGCCGCTTTTTCTCGTTTTTTTTTTTAGTATTCAAATCTGAACGTGGCAAAGTTTCACGAGTTACTCAATGTATGAGATTCAACAACCGCTTAAACTTCATTCACATTTTTTTTTTCGAATCGTGTGCTTTTTTCATCTCAATGTACATTTTGTCTTTGGGGTCGAGTGTGCGATTTAGTATGATTTTTGTTGATATTGTTGTTGGTTTTCTAACTGATCGTAGGTAGATCATCGCCTAAGTTACCACTTTTTTGTTTCTGTTTGTGTATTTGTCTTTTCCAGATTTTGATTTTTAGTGTATTTAGCGTGTGCGGTTGGTTGCGTTGTTGTGTATGTACATATGTCTGTCTGTCTGTCTGTTTGTTGTCATTTTTGGTCATACATTTTAACGTTGAGGCAAAGCTGATGGTATTGTAGTTGTTGTTATCGTCATTGTTGGCTGTTTTGTGTAGGCTAAATTTTATCTTTGGCTTGTGCTGTATGGAGCTCTCTCCTTGGCTGGCTCTCCAACATCACTTCAGAACACACAGCTACAACTCTTGAGCAGAATTTCCAACAACTTAGTTTAACTGAGAAATCAAAATCATATTCAATCTAAGCCAATCCAAACCAATTCTAACGAACCTAACAAACTATTTCATATAGCACACAACATATCTGCCAATGCACTAACAACATAAAGCTTTCACGCCATCATTTTTAGCATCATACCAGCGAGTAGTTCTAGGCTTTCTAGTTGGAAAAATAAAATCTAAGATTCTACCACTTTTTCTTTATCTAGGGGCGTTTGTTGTACTTGCTGTTGTTCTTGCTATTATTGCTCTCTAATCAACCCCCGTATATTATTGTTTTTCATTTTTGTTGTTGAGTTATTACAATTTTTATTGGATAACGTCTCGTGCCGTAGGTAGCTGTAGTAAGATTGTGTAGGCTGTTTAACTTTTCCACATTTGCACAGTGATTTTAGTTTGGTCACAAGTAAACAGAAATATTGATAAACAAATTTTATCTCTTGAAATTTTAAGAAATTATAGCAAAATATTTAAAGTTATTAAAGGATTAGTTATAAATCGGCTTTAACGCGTAACTATATAAAGCAAAACTGAACCTTAGTAAGGTGCAATTTAATCCGGCCGTAGGCCTTCTTATTCTGGAAACCTATTTGGTGAATCATAACTTGTATGTTGTAGCTTCCTTAGATGTTATGACATTATGTTACTCCACTTATATCGAAACTGTCGGTACCATTAATATCCAGTTGTCCTGCCTTTCTTAAAGTAAGTGGGAATATATTGGAATTTATGATTAATTGGGAACCTGAGTTCATGCATGATATTAGCATATTCATAATCTGAATCGAAATAATATATAAGGCAAGATATTGACATCAAAAATCCTACAAAATGTAGTATAACCTGTCGTTAACAAAAAGAACCTTCATGGGAATATCATTGCTAACATTGCAATCTATCTATTAAGGAAATAAGAGGACTGTATCCAGAGAATTCTCTACTATTTACATATAATATTACTTTCTTCAATAAATTTGGTTAATTTATATGTCAAGGTTGTTTCTTGGACGAAACTGTTCTCTAGCCTTTATCTACATATTTTTTGTCGACACATCCAATTTGTCTTGTGTGGACCACTATTTTCGATATAATTTTGTCAGAACATACAACAACTATTTTACAAAAATTTTACCACCCTGATGAAAATAAACAAATTTGTGTGTGCAATTATGATTACTTTTTGTTTTTGTGGGGTAACAAATAACACCGATAACACTGTAAAACAATTTCAAACTTTTTCCAAAATTACGGGGTTCCGACGATTGAGTGTTGTTAGGGAGACCAAAAAAAAAATATACGTGTGTCGGCGTTTTGATAGATCACATCAGAATTTCATTTCAGCAGCGGTTACAAATTCCCAGCTCTGGCCTGTTCTTGCAGCATATCGGTATATAAAACTATTTTTTCTTTACGTCTGAGGTGTAGGGTATGTTTAGCATTTTTGTAGATAATGGTATGGCAAATATATTTTTAGAACATATTAACCCTCTAACTCCCCCTCATTACGGCATGAAATGTTCTACAAAAATGTTGGCCATAAAATTTTACTATATATGTCAGAACACACCAAAACCCAAAACTTAACACAAACACTAAAAACCAATTAAATTCAGTATTGGAGTGTCAAACCTTCCCGCCAGAGATGGGATGACCCACATATGTGAACAATAACTAAATTAACATTTAATGGACAATCTTGCGTTCTATAGTTTAAAAATGATTGAATCATCCCCACCATTCGTTTCACCTAGTCGCAAACTTTGCTAATTCTTTTTTTTTTGATAAATCTCGAGACTTTCATGAAATTAATTTTTTTTAAAAATGTTTCAATTGTTTCCTTGAATCATAAAAATTGTTCAACGAAGCTTATTGTGAATGAGATCAGTCGGCTTTATTACACAAAAATTTTTGTCAAATTCAAAAGATCTTGCAAAATAATTTCAAAACGTTTGAGTGCGTCAGGATTCATTCAAAATATCCAGTCTATGCAGCCAGATTTTGTGTAGATCGGTCCACTATTGACTATAGCTCAATTTTATACTCGTATAAGGATAAGGAGCATAAATCTCTTAAAAAAATTTGATATTCAAATAATACTTAACACATTTATGATTTACATAAATCATTCGGCCAAATTTGACGATGATCAGTCCATAAATATTAGTCAAAGTTCCCATATTAGGCCCTCTTCGAAAGTCACTTCAACATGTATAAATCTTTTAAAAGTATTTATATTGAGATCAGATTTGACATACAAAATATGCTACAAAATTTTTTAATGATCTGTCCATAATATGAAAACAGTTTCTTCTTTGTTTTACTTCGATTTAGCTGACAAATAAATGACCAATTTATCAACTACAATGATAAAAATTAACTTTATATGAGTGGGAAAATCAAAACTAAGAAGAAATTATTTTTAATTTTCAATTTAATAATTAAAAGAATCTGCCAATTTTTGCCATTAAGAAATCCGGAATACTAGTATTTGTGTAAAAGATCCAGAGAAGTAATATTAGTTTTATCTGCTTTTTTGGCATATACAAATACAAAACATCTTCACTTTTTTAGCATTTTTAATAGAAGAAAATAATAGGGATCTACTGACAGATTTCACATTAAAACGCAATTGAAAAGTTTAGAAACATTTCAAAATTTTAGAAAAGTATGTCCATGGTGTAACTATACAAGGTGAGTGCAGTAGCACAGCTGACTGACTTTGTTTACAATTTACTTATGTCAAAAGTAATAATTTGTCACGTTTTTTTGAGAGTAGAAAATTATTTTTCACAAACAAAATGCCAACCATGAGTATAGTATGTATGTATGTCGAAGAAATGCAGGTAAAAGAACAAAAACTAATTTTGGATTGCCAAACTCAAACACACTATTTGATGTATCTACGGTTTATGGAATTGAAAATTCTCCTAAAAAAGCTTTAATTGATTTGAAAGCTCAACAGATGACAGATGATGAATTTGTTTTACTTGAACAAATAGTTGTCATTTTAAATTCGGTTGAAGTAATAGTGAAGGCGTTTGTTGCAGTAATACGAATTTCGGACGATGTTGCACTTTTACTTAAGTTCAAAGAGATATCAAAAAGTGATTGCATATTTAGCAATGAACTGGTGAAACCAGAAATCAAGAATAATTTACTAAAAGCTTCCAAATTAAAGAGTGAATTTTATAATGATAAATAATTGTTTGTTATTAGAAATAATTTAAAAACGTTGATTGCGAAATGACTGAAATAATGAATGTAAATGTCTGTAAAGATACGGAATGAAATATTAAATAAGAAATAATATGTATATTTATTTATTTGGGACGATGAGAAAAGCAATCAACATACGATAATTTGCTAACAATTTTGACCAAAAGCATTGATTGCGCACGATGATCTTCGTCAGCCTCATATATTGGCAACAAAATTCAATTAAGAGTCTCTTCACTTTTGATGCCTTAATATTTTAAAGAAGCGTTTTTTAATATCGAAAACTAATATTCTATTACTTATAAATTAATATAGAAATTAAAAGCGAAATGGCATATTATTTTTCCCTATTTAAAATCCCGGGAGCCAGAGATTTTTAAAATCCCGAATCCCAGGATTTGCAAATCCATTAGTGACTATTGTATGCCAATGAAATTGTAAGTTTTCTTACAATCGTCTTATCTAACAATTTACAATTTTCAAAAAAGACCAAATAGGCAGAATTGCTAAAAAGTTTAAGACCATAATATACGAGAGTATGTACATATGAAAAACTTTGTTCATTACATATCACTTTACGAGTAAATATTTTACTCTCGATAACATTGTGAACATATATTCACATACAATCTAGATGAAGTTTACACTAAATATTGGTGATGGGTATTTACTTGTTTCAGCATAAGTTTTAAAAACAATTGTCAAAACAAAGTCAACGTTAAGTTTCCAGCATATTTCTCATGCGGAAGTTTCCACCCCAGATTTACCACTTAATATTTTTCCATCGTATAAAAACTGCAGTCTTGTCGGTTTAACTAACCTTTTCGAAACTAGATATATAATTTTTATTTGTCTCCCCCTTAAAGTATATCAGACAACTTAGAATCATCTGCTGAGTGTTTTTAGCATCGCCCTTAAAATTGTATGTTTCATATAATTAAAAAGGACACCACAAAGCTGTAGGACGATCGATTTTTATATTGCTTAACCTATATCTAAGTCTCTTCCCGATAAAGGGGTTAGGGGGGCACGTTTATACCCGGGGCACCTTTGAACTATGTTGATAAAATCTCAGTTTAACATTTTTTCCTACCCTTAACCGAGTTTTTCACATGGCAACCTTGTTTTCTAGCAACGTTAACAACTTTTGCTAGTTCTTTCAGTCGTCGACCGAATGTAGTTTTTTATTTTTTTTTGTAAGAGTGTAAGAAGTACTCAGTGGTCGTTATCTTTCGTGAAAGAAATTTATTGTAGACCAAAATTCATTTCAAACAAAATTAAGTTAAGTTATTTGATATTTATGTAAAAAAAAAATATTTATTATAAATTTCAGGTTTGAACAAAGAAAAAGGGGGCACCTTTGAACATGTTACTTTATCAACCAAAGTACCAAACATTGTTTATTCTCTCTGATTTTCTGGAAATGACGAATCCAATGCTGATCATGATGCTTTAAAGGCAAATGTAATGTCACCTGAGATCGCAAGGCCTTTTCCGTCTTAATAATAGAAAACTTATTTTTGATCTGAATTTTTTTTATTTTTTAATTGTTAATGTTTATGTTTTTCTTAATAAATAAATTGAATTTAATATATATATAAATACAAATATAACTGTTTGTTAGTTTTGGACATAAGCGCCACAAGAAAAAATTGCCGTTCAAAACTGCCCCGTATGGGGGCACATTTGAACACAATGACTTCATCCATTAAAAAAATAAAAAAAAAAATATAAATCGAACTAAAAATAAGTTACTTGTAGCCTTAAGCTAAAGTTTATTTTCATACATATTAGTTAAATTATGTAAAAAGTCAATATTTCAAAAATATAAATTTTTATGTGGCTTGAAAGAAAAAAGTGTTGTAAGGTGCCCCCTCTCCCCTACATATGTATATGTAGTGAAACATATTCCTAATTTATCTACTACTAATCACTCAGTGTACTTGTTTTAAGGTTAAGAATTACTTAAAAAAGGTAATTCAAAAAGTTAAATTCTACAGTAATATTATCAATCTTTTTGAAGGGGAGGTTGCCTATGCAACCACTCTTTAAGCAGCTCACTGTGGCCCCAGGAAAAGTTGATTCCATTATGATACCCAAGAAGTAAACAGCAGCAACATTCGATATTTCCAAATTGAACCAAGCAGATTCTCTGATTAGGTAATGGATGTGTTCCAGATTCATTCTCAACAACTTTTCCAAGCACGAGAGGAAAGGCCTTCCAAGTGTTTCGTCTAGCCAATTCATCGGCAATATAGCTACCAAGATTTCCAGTGACCCATATAAAAGTATTATATTCTATATTCCTTCAACAGCAGCCCTACTATCCGTATATAAGTACATATACAGTTATATCCAAATATTTCATAATATCTATGCCAGTTAAATGCTCGGCGGAACAGTCTTTTGAAATTATTTTAGAGTCTCTAAAGGAAGAACAATATTCGATTGTAACATATGTACATATATGCAAATTTATTACACAGAAAATTATATATAGTTATAAATACTGTAAATCGAAGTACAAAATTACCGCTTATTTTTTGTACGCATAAATATTTTATGTTCAACCTAATATGGTGTTCAGACATGCATTTTTAATTGAGTCAATTATTGGTTAATTAAAAAGTGTTCACACATGCTCAATATTGCTAATTTAATTAGCGTTTGACAGCAGCTGACAAAAAAATTGTTTATATTTTAATTGTGTAAATTCTGAATCAAAGTTTGTACTTATAAAAAAAGAAAAAATAAGAATTTGGAAATTCTCAAAAAAAAAAAAATATAAATAAATGGGTAATTTTTATTTATTTACAATTTTAAAAAGTTTATAATAAAAACTTACATTCAACTTGACCCGCCATTCTTTGTTTGTATTTATTTAAATTTGAGTTGTCAAATTTCAACTAAGTTTGTTGATTGAGTATTATTGGGCTAACTAAACACACCCACAGGGTTGTATTTTTAATTTTAACAATTATTAGAACAATTAACTGAAAGCAATTACCTTATTTGAAATTTTGTATGAATAATTAAATTTAATTAGCTGTTTTTCTTGCAAAACTATGTCTGTAACTATTCTTGGCGAGTAATCGCCAGCTTACCGAAAGAGTTTGTCTGTAAACTTTTTGTGAGAAAGGCAATAAATAATAACACGGCTCTTAATTGATTTTTTTATTTCTAAATTATTTTGTTTATAATTCTAGAAAAATATGCGAGTTTCTAAGCAACAAAAAGAAAAATTGGTGAATTATATGTGTAATTATTCGCCAGAAAGCAATTTGGTGGCATTAACTCTAATGCAAACTCTAAGGAGAAAAACTCTCTAAATTCCCTTGGTGGCAGTGCCAAGTCTGTAGATCAGTGGAAAAAGATATGTATAATTCATTTATCAAAACGCCAATACTTGTTGATTTGTGAATTGAAGTTTTGTGAATCGGATGTTGTTCTTTTACCACTAATGTCTTCTTTATGTTTTTAGTGTTGGACAGACTTAAAGGCAGGTGTGAGGCAGCAAGTAAACGCAAAACGCTCTTTTATTAACAAGACCGGAGGTGGAAGCCGAACTGACATACCTTGTGATTTAAATCTTCTTGAGGAACAAATTTTGAGTGTAATAACCACCGATGCTGTTGATGGTGATTCACGAACTCCAGAGTCTGGTGTTGCAGATTTGCCGTTTGAGGTAACTACACATGTGTATATAGTGTGTTTCAAATAAAAATTTAGTCAGTCACCTGCAAGGATTAGAGAAACTGCATACACCTAGTGTTTAATTTTATGTGGCGATTGACTCATTTTTTGAACCTTAATATGTATAAGCCGTTGTAAAAATCTACCAATTATTCTAGGAATCAATTGAAATTTTAGAGGAAGACAATTTACCTACGCCAGCAAAAAAAGTTAAAACTTCAATTAATACTTCTAAGTATAAAGATTCATTGGAAGAAGCCAGAGGAATGACAAACAAAGTGCTTCAAAAACTAGAAGCTATAGAAAATCAAAATGCAGTAATTTTGATACAAAAATTGAGTGGTTTGCGACGCACTTAAATCTGCTGCAATAAGAAACTGTTTGCCTTTCAAAAGTCAAATTAAAAAAATTTAATGTAATTAAAGTACAAAAAGTTAGTACAAACAAGTAAGAGTGATATGTATATGCCGAATCTTATATACCCTTTACCTTTGGTGTGGATGCTTAATTATATTATATACATACATACATATGATGAATTTCACGTCAAGTGACCCAATGTTAAAAATCGATGTCTTCCGATTTGGATGAAATTTGCACCAAGGTTAGTACTATTGCATAGTAGGCCAGACACAATTTTTTTAAAAACGCACAATTAAAGCGTACACTGTAAAAAAACATTAATGTTTTTTTCGATACGATGCATTACAACATACATCGATGTTGAATCGATATTTCATAAAATATATCGATGATTAATTATTTATAATTATTATATTTTCGAAAAATCTTAAATTTATTTTACATCTCCCAATACTTTTTTTCAATCACCACTCAACCTGGTTCTTTGTTGAGTCCAATGTTGCCACCATTGTAATGTATTTAAAAGCGATCTTGTAAAGCTTGGGAAACTGTGATTTATAATCTTTCCAAATATCCAACGGATTTTAGTTCAGTCTTCCAACAGGAGTCCTCAACTAAACTGAAAGTTCATCAGACAATATATCTTCAGTCTTTTTGCTTTTCCAATTTTTATGAACCAGTTTATAATGGCTAGTCCATAATCAAGAAGTATCCTCACTTTTATCGGATTTTTCTGAGTCAGACTTAATATCTTCATTTTGCAAAAGAGTATTTTTCATTAATTCCTTGATCTTTGATACAGCATTGACAACAGCTATTGCATCATTAAAGTATATTTTTCTGAATCGAGGGTCTAATATTTAGATATATATACACGTTTATATACCAATATACACGTTCTGTATACAATTTGTCATTTCCAATTGTTTAGGAGCAAAAAAAAACATCTTATTATATCGATGTTTCGACACAATACATCAAGAGTTTTTAAAACATCGATGTTTTTTTTTTCATCCCTAGCGTCAAGTAGTTTGAAGAAAATATAACGAGTCTTTATTTATTTAAATATACACAAACACAATAAAAAATGAACACACTGTCTTTTTACACACTTATATTACGGTTTAAGAACACACTTAACCTTCGCACTCATAGTATCTACCCGGGTAGATATTTCGGTTTTGATGTGTTAATAACTTTTCGAGTTTTTAATAAATTTAAAAATGATCTCAGCTTTGTTATCAATTTTTTATTGTTTTTTAAGAAATAACATCATAAAAATGTTAAAAGTAGTTTTTCACAGCCTTTTTCAAAATTTGTTTTTTAGTATACATGGGCTCATTAATATCTACCGTGGTAGATACATAGGAACTTTTATGAACACATGGGACCTTTTTTAATTTTTATAAAAAAATAGTTTAGGACAACAAAAGAAAATATTATCTATGACCGTAAGCTGCGTTTTTTTTTAAGTTGTACCCTGATAACAATCTTGACACTTGGTTTGCGTGAGGCAGTGTTGAGCGCATATTGTTTTTTTGCATGTGATGCATCGACGGCTCTTTTCTTTTTGGTGTCCCTGTAACCAGCGTTGCCATTTTGGTTACTTTTAACCAAAATTGGTTACTTTTTTTTCCAATGTGTACTTGTGTACTTTTTTTCCGTTTTGGTTACTTTTTTTTAACATAAAAGTAACCATTTTTTACATTGCTTTTACTTTGACTTAATTTACACCACAATTTAAAAGTTTTTTAAAAATAAAACACTAAACACAGGATTACAAAAAAATACATGCCTGTCTCCAAACATAACAAACACAATCATTGTATTGTTGAACGAGTAAAAGGTTCTTCACAAAAACCATCTAAAAACATGCTACAAAATGCATTTTCATATTGATTTGACATCGGAACAAGTTAATTTTTCTTTTGTTTTAGAAATGAACGAACCTTAATCAACATTCATAAATTATGTTTTTACCAGAAAACAAAAAAAAAAAAAAGCTTTTTACAAATTAGCGTGCTATTTAATTTTTTAATAAAGTGTTTTCTAAATAGTTAAGATTGGGTTTCTTTCGTAAAAAATGGATAAGTATGTGCTTCGAATTAAAAAATAATAATATTGGTTTTAAGCACAATTTTTATTTTTGTTAGATTTTTATTTAAAAAGGCTGCTCAAAGTAAAACTAATTATGTCGAGTTATGTTCTGGAAGTGATGATGAGAATATGTATATTTTCATTCAATTTCAATAACTTTTTTAAATAATATTTTGTTGTTTAGTGACATTAATAACAGCCCGAAAAGAAAATTCCGTGTATTGTGGTTGGATGAGTTTCCGTGGCTAAGAAACATAGATGGATGTTGTTTCTGCGCTGCCTGTGTAAAAAAATTGCAAATCACGTAAGTTATTTACGAAAGCACACTAAAAAGTGTTCATAAGCAAAATGTGGAAAATAAAAATAACATTTGCAAGTCCTCAAAAAGAAACTCTTAATAAGCAAGTGCACCAAACAGAGCTAACATTAGTAATGTTTCTTATTTCCCACAATTTGCCTTTTTTTTAATGGACTATCTACCAGGCTTATTAGAGAAGCGCTGTTCCGACTGTCAAATTGCGAAACACATTAAATGTGGCAGGTAAAGCAACTTAATTAACAGAAATGTTAGGAAGCAAATCTAAAGCAAATTTAATTTCCAAACTAAAAACGACAAAGTTTTCGTTAATAGTAGACGAAACAACAGACGTATCCACAAAGAAATCACTAGTTCTAGTCGTTCGCTATATGGATAAATCATCTAAGAACATTCAAGACAGATTTTTAGCCTCATCTACTTAAACTTTATCTACTAGTGTTTGGTAACAAATGTAATGAAATTAATTACATTTGGGTTTTATTAATATCGTTATTGCTGAATTAGTTTTTTCTTTCAATTGTACCTAATTATAAGACTGAACTACAAACTGAAATGTAATGGTTAATTTATATTTTACATATATATTTTTTAGCTGAAATAAAATTTTAAATATATAAAAATTTTGGTTACTTTTTTTTGCTTTTGGTTACTTTTTTTTTACATTTTGGTTACAAAATTTTTTTGGTCGTGGCAACGCTGCCTGTAACCTCATCGTTGGACTCAAAATCATCACCACAGTCGAGTGCAGAGATCGATTCACCTTCAATGTGAAATAAATATTAGTTTGAGCAAAAAATTGTCAAAAGTGTTCATACGTAAAACGCATTCAATTGCTGCCTTGATAAAGAATTTGCTGATTACCAGCCGAATCACGATGCATCGATGAAAGCAACACAACTGCTTTGCCTTTTTCTGGGACGTAAGACGTCATTGTTGCGCTTGGTCCAAACCCGGATTCGTTGGACAAAACTTCTCTATTTTTGGAGGCTTTGAACTATTCGGGCGCGTACCGCTTATTTTTCTTTAAGGTTCCGACAATAGACATATTCCATTTCAAGAGTTCTTCTAGCAACGGCAGCGAAGTGAAAAAATTATCTACCGTAACATTCCGGCCAGAGTTTTCGTTACTTTTGTTAAAGTAGCGATAAGTTAGTCACTTCTATAAACACATTTTTAATATAAAATGTAATATAAAACATTTTCTTTCTCAAGCATAAAAACCGCATATAATTCTATGAAAATGCTTTGTATCTACCTGGGTAGATACTATGAGCCCTTGCACAAAAAAATCTTCATGAGAGCGAAGGTTAAAGTTTTCGAACACTATAGCCTTGAAAAGGCTGTTTTAAAAATAAAAATACGTTAAATAAAGCTAAAATCTAAAATACAAATTTCTATGCTAACAGGTAAATAAAATAAAAAGGCTAAACTTTATTAAAAAATATTGGTACAGTTTTTTCCTTGAAATTTCTTCGTTGTTCACACTGCACAATTTTATTGCTCGCATTTTTATTTAAGAGTATACATACATTTGTATGTATACGCATACATTTGTATGAATATGGTTGTGCGTATATTTGTATAGTGTATTTTGTTATACTATAGTTCTATTCACAATCTTGTGCATTTGCGATTGCAAATATATGCAATTGCAAATATTTGCTACCAACTGTGCATTTTTTTTAATTTATTTTGCACTACTCATTGCAAGATACAAAATTAACAGCTGATTTTATCAATCAAACAAATTCTGAAAAATAAATTAAAAAATATGTAAAAAAAAAAAAACTTTAAATGACAGTTGGTGGACTTTTTAATAGAAAATGCTGCTGAATAAATTATATTAAAATAAGGTTGTAAATATTTAGTACATACAAAAATATGTATTTAACACCAATATTTTCTAGATATGTAAAGTAATGATGACGCAATGGAAGAAATTTTAGATGAGTTGGAAGAAAACTTATCTGTTGTCGTAGATTGCCGCCGAGGGCTTTGCAGTTAAGTGCCTAAGTCAAATATTTGGCGAGATAATATCTTACCAATGATGGCTGAAGATAGATTCGGCAAATGCTAAGAGTAAATAGAGATCATATTGCCATGTTGTCATAGCTGCCAGATTTGACGATTTATCGTCATTTTGACGATTTTTTGTTACAAAAATAGCAAAGTGACGATTTGACGATTTTTTCATTGAAAATGACGATTTTCTGAATTATTAAAATTGTCTATCATTTCTTTGTTTTATTAATGTTTTTGTTACCAAATTTTTTTGGAGACAACAACTATTTTTCTCAATTAATATCATAAATATTAAGAAGAACATGACATACGAGTATTTCAAAAACAAAACTAATGAAAGTAATGATTTCTTAATTATGAACAATTATTAAGTTTAAGTAAAATAATTCCAAATAATATTGAGTTAGGATAGCAGAAATTATTTATTTATCTGTAAACACAAAAAGCTATTTTAAATGCTGATCAACTAAAATTATTAGAGGAAACAATTTCTGAATTTCAACAGGGAAATTCTACAAAAACTTCTCTTATTTCAACAAAACGTCGCGATGAAAGAATATTCAGTCAAATAAATTTAAATAACAAAAATACGGAATTCTTTGAAAATAAGTACCTGTATATGATGGATGAATTGGATGGTATATTTGTAATTTACTCTGAATTAATAAAATATGCTAAATTCAGATATTTATTTATAAAATATGTTGTTCACACTCCTCAGTTTTAGCTAACCAGTTTTTGTTCAATTCTCTTTTGAACTTGCCATTTAATTCACACACGTCACTTCAATTTTCGTACGTTTTGATGCAAATCAACATGAATGAAAAAAAAACAAAAGAAAAAAGAAAATTGACTAGTACCGTCAAATTTGTGCCCCTTTTGTTCTCTATTCCCTTCTCATCCAAAAATACTTGCCTTGACGAAAGTGGTCTAAGATAATATAAAAATATTATACAAGTTGTGTTTAACATTATATTTTTTGAGATTTCTTATTTAAAAAGTTAAAATTCATGTACTTTGATATGTATTGTACAAGAGACTATATAAACTTGAATTTTTATGTTTTCGTTTAAATAAAAATTTCAAAATGATACTAGATGACTTTTTATTTTCCCGATTTTTTTGACGATTTTTAAAACTCGAAATGACGATTTTTTTCTTTTTTATCGGGATTTTGACGATTTTTTTCAAAATTCATCTGGCAGCCCTGCATGTTGTGCATTTGCATCTACAATGTAGATTATCTACATGCATATGTATGTACATACATACATACCTACACATGTACATATACATATATGGTCAATCATGCCAGTCACAAAAGCAACATACTTTAAAGGCATAATTTTCCTTACCTCTATTTCCGACAATGCGATCATCGCCTTACATGTAGATTGAAAACTCTTGCTTTACAATTCAATCATAAATGGAATACAGCTATGTTATGGAATACACCTATGGGGAAGAGCCCTAGCTTCAAATGTAGACATAATGCAAAAAAAAAATTGCTACGAATGATCACAATTGCTCCCTGATATATAACAAATTCGAATATTCATAAAGACCAAAACGTGCCTGTGGTAAAAACTGAGATCCAAAAAAAATGCAGAAAAGCCCTTAAAAAAATTTGAAGTACACTCAAACCCATTAGCCCGTAACATATTAAATAACAGTGACTCTATGCGACTAAGAAGAAGGGATACAGCGGATCTGAGCCGAAGAATGCCAACATAATAAATAAAATATATATTCATCAAACAATTTTCTTCCGGCACTGGCTCGACTGATAATTGAAAATTTTTAGATATGTATACGATTTGAAAAACTTATTGTTAGTTCGTTATGCCCTACACCACCATCGTGGGGAGGATATATTGGATTTGTGCTGATGTTTGTAACGCCCAGAAATATTGGTCCAACACCCACCTTAAAGTATACCGATCGGCTGAGAAGCACTCTCTGAGTCGATTTAACGATGTCCGTCCCTCCGTCTGGCTGGCTGGCTGTCCATGTAAAGCTTGTGCGCAATAAAATTTCAATAAAATTTGGTACATAATATTTTTTCGACCCAAGGATGAATGGGATTGAAACTGGTGGATAACACTTCATTATTTCACCTTGCCCCTGTACAAATGTCCTCCCGAAATTGGGGTTTAAAGATTATAAATGTTTGAATTATGCAAGTATTCACACAAACTTCATTAAAAATGAGTGGTACATGAAGCCAAATCACATCTACAAATTTTGTGCAGATTGGTCCATAATTACTCGTAGCTCCCATATAAGGCCCTCTTCCGAAAATCACTTTAAAGAGCATAACTCCCTCAAAAATGTTGGTATCCAAATAATATTGAACATAAATATGTCTTGTATACATACATATAATATGGTACAATTTTATTAAGATCGACCCATAATTAGTCATAGCTCCCATATAAGGCCCACTTTCGAAAATCAGTTTAACGACCATAAATTTCTTAAAAGTATTTATATCGAGATAAACTTTGACACATAAAATATTTATATTCATAGACATCATGACACTAAATTTTTGGATGATCGGTCCACAATATGTAAAATCGCTCATATAGCGCTCGTTGTTGAAAAACTGTTTTATACATATACAGGGTGTAGGGTATTATATACTTGTTTTTAATGAAGATACAATAAATAAATACAATAAATAAAAAGAAAAAAATGTTTGATAATGAAAATGTCCTATTTTTATTTATTTAAAACATTGTTGATATTCCGCCCATTAGCTGCACGTTGTTTTGGTTTAAGGGATTTTTTTTTCAAAAGCGTAGTTTTATCTTAACCAATCTTAATAATTATCCCTTTAAATCTACTGTGCGCCATTTGTGTGCTTCCCACCAAGTTCTTCTAAATACACACATATGTATATGTATATAAATCAGTGTTTATTTGTCACAAGTTTGCTCTTCTTTATTTCCATCATGGCTGTTTTCTGCTATTTCCTATAGTTTGAAGTGTTGCTTTGGTTTCGCCGTGATTTCTTTTTGGCTGCTGTTGTCCATCCCACACATTTGCACAGCAAGCATTTTCAAACCGAGTTCAAACATATATGTATGACTGCTAAGTTGTGAGTTCTTTGTGTAGTTTGTCTATGCCTGACTGCTGGCTGAGGTGTATATTTTTTAACAAATGACAAATAAGAAATGAGTTCTACATATATTTTAAGTAGCATAATCGCCATTTTGTTATGAAAATAACTTTCTATTGGTTACCAATCCATATATTTATTGTATATTGTTGCCGAGAACGTTATTTATTATTCGTTGCAATAATATTAGTACGTAACTTCATATGCTAAGTTTGAATAAGATGGGAATTCCCCTTTTTACACGCAAGTAGGCATAATATTCACATGTGATTATGGAATTATGGTATATAGATTAAGTGTTACTATCTGAGAGGATTGCATTTTTAAACCCACCAACAAAAAGATAGGGATATATTACTTTTGTCATTCCGTTTGTAACACATCGAAATAATGGTCGTAGAGCCAAAAGTCTATATATTATTTTTCCCTATAAGATTCAGAGACGATCTAGCCATGTCCGTCCGTCTATAAGTCTGTTGTTGGCACGATAGTGCCAATGAAAATTTTTACCAAACATTCTTTGATGTATCAAAAAGTTTGGTATGGAAAATGGGCAAAACCGCTCCAGTAGGATCCGAGTTATAGACTAAAGTTTTAGACCACCTCGATATGTTTCTTATATTTTTTGCTGTTTTCTTCAAATATAATGCAGATTATATCATAAAATTTTGCACACATACAAAAGTCTTCCAGGAATATGCCTTTATGTTACATACATAAATATCTATAGAAAAGCAATAATCAATTACAAGCGAAGTGAAATCTCAAAACAATATTTTATTTGCATCAGTTCATAATTTTGATATTGCCCCATACAAAAACTACTACCGAAAATCCCTTAAATTCACATAAAGCTCGTTTAAAAACGACTATCAAGTTGAAATTCCACAAGCATAATTAAAATATGTACATACATGTACATTACTTGCTATGAAAATTTAATGCATTAATGAAGCCCGGTCAACCAGCCAAATCGACACTAAAACAATATATTCATGGCGTTATGGTAATGCTCTCTATATGGTAGGACCAAAGGAGTCTATTATAAGCAGCTGAAGTCTCACATTACATGGAGCGTGTGTCGAATGCAACTGATTCGTTTCAAGCTAGCATTTGCCAAAAAAAGGCAAAGAATATGCGGCCAGACATGAAAGTGTAATATTTCATCAAGACAACGCTCGGCCACATGTTGCAATACCTATAAAAAAAACTACTTAGCAAGTAGTGGTTTGGAAGTTTTGCCTAACCCGCTTTATAGTCCGGACCTTGCCACGTCTGATTATAATTTGTATCGATCGATCTTTGGGATTGGCTTCACTTTAAACAGAGTATCCGAAATTAGCTTGATTCGTTCTTGGCAACAAAATATTCTGGCTCGACATCCATATCAGATATGTATAAAAGTCATAGCTAACAATGATCAATACTTTAAATAAATTTATATTGTACAAGTAGTAAAAGTTAAAAATATAAAAACAAAATCCCGCATTTTCAAGTTATACACAAAATACAAAAAGCCGTCTTTCAATTCTATGAGTTGAACAATAACTCACTATATATATATCATTACAGAACAATCTGTGGAATGACGCTCAATACTATTTTTATTTTTTATAAATCATTATATGATTTGGAATGCATTGGCATTTATGGGAATCTTACCTAAACTCATTCGTCTTATCAAAAGTTTATACAGTATTGCATCTTTCAGAATCAACATAAATAGTTCATACATATATAAAAATCGTCCGTCTCAATATGATGATGTTCGCCTCATATTTGACCGTTATCCCATATAAAGTACATTTCCGAAAATCCCTTATAAAAGCCACTATTAAGTTGGAATTCTACACAAAAAGTCCATAGCCATATAAAAATCGTTCATCTCAATATGTTGATGGTTGGTCCATATTTGACCGTAGTCCCCATATAAAGTCCAGTTCCGCAAATCACTTATTGGCAACAGCAGCAAGTTTAAATTCGACAGAAATAGTCCATACATACAAGGTGGCGCAAAAGTAATCCTCCTATCAGAAAATGCTATAAATTTTGCGAGGCCCCTAATGTTAGTTCTGTCAGCAATATTCCGCGTTCTGGAGCAATGTAGCGTAACATTGTTTATTAACGTGTATTTCGCATGTGTTTACTAAACAAATGTCAAAACAGAACTGACATTAGGGGCCTCGCAAAATTTATAGCATTTTCTGATAGGAGGATTACTTTTGCGCCACCTTGTATATATAAATATTCGCACCCAATTTAATGATGATAACTCCATATTTGACCCTAGTCCCCATATAAAGTTCACTACGAAAAATCAATTAAATATGCATAAATCTCTTAGAAAAATCATTATTACCTTCATTTATAGAACACAAAAAATTCGCATGTACATACATATAAATCATCGTACATAATTTCATGATGATTGTTTCCTTATGAGGACTATTCCTGAAAACTCATTAACCTACATAAACATCTATATCGAACCGAAATTTTACACAGATAAGTTATAAGTATGTAAAAATTATACTATTGACTTTTGTGAAATTTGGTCCATAATTGAGCATAGCTCCCGTACAAGCTCCACTTCCGACAATAAGCCAGAATGTGTGTTAAAGTAAATCGCTTATGTTACATCCTGCAAAACTATAAACAAAGTGTAAAATCTTGGAATATGATCAAAGTAGTAATAAAAGGTGATTTGGTGGTAGGTATAAAAGATTCGGCAAAGCCGATTATAAACTTTTAATTTTTTAAACTATTATTGAGATATATAGACACTGAAGCATTAAAGATAATTATTATGTCATCATTTCTTCGTTGATATTATGATCGATAACACGGTGCGACAGTCCAAAAAAACCTGGTACCGGATATTGTTTTTCTTGTAGGGTTTGTCGAGTAAAACAAGATTCCAATAGTGAAATATTAAATTTTGTATCACTATGTAATCAATTTGGTTGAATTTCATCTCAATTCGGGAGCTATTGCCAATTATTGACAGACAGCTACAAAATCCAGTAGCATAATTGCCGTATAGCCGATATTAGTATGATTTTTGGCTTAATATTATTGATCCATATAAAAGTTGGTTCGATATTGACATTTATAAAACATGTTTGTGAGTTTAATTGTTTTTCGGAAATGGTTCTTATATGGCAGCTATGAGAAATCGTAGACCGATGTTCTTAAACTTTGGAACAATGAAATTTATGCATATTACGAATTTCAACGTAATAGCAGTATATTTAAGATTCATATTAGTATTAAAGTGAATTTCGAAAGTGGACTTTATGTGGGGGATATTGTCAAATATGGGCCGATATTCTCAAAATCCAGCAGTTTGATTTAGGCATGTATGTACCGTTAATTATAAAAGATCTATGATTATTGAAGTGATTTCCATACAAAATTTGCTTTATAAATCTCTTATAAACCTGTTGTAAGTTTTATGAATAAGGGCATTATAGAATTTCATAAGGATCAAGAAAATATATACTTTGTTGGGTCCCAGATGAATATTAACAAAGGGAATGACAAACGTAATATACCTTCATTCAACACTGCGGTGGTGGAGGGTATACTAAATAGAAATTAACGTTTGCCCCATAATAGGTGATTTGGTGGGGGGAATATAAACTCTTACTTGTTTCAATTAAGCTGTTTCTATCTAAATTATTTAGATAATAATAAAACACTTTAAACAATTCAAACTCTTATACTGGAAGCTATGCTAAAAGCTATGTAAAAAAATATCGCGCTTTATAAAAGAAGTCTACAAAGTACTGGTACTATTTTTAAATGAACATCATAGCGCAAAAAAAGTAATTATATTTTCAAGCGTGTCCCTTTTGTTTGTTGTAAATTAAACTGTGATTATTATTGTTATAACAGAGTTTATGGCATTTATAGTTGTTTTTTATAAGATTTTCGCGATTTTTTTTACATCTGTGTAACTAAACAGCATACAGAAGTAATTGCAGCGCCCACATACTAACAATTGTTAACGAAATGTACAATATTTTCACACACATACACACACACACGGAGAGACTTTAACATTCATATTTTAGAGTTTAGAAAGAGTAACTCTTATCCACCCAGTACGCATTTTGATTTCAAATGTATTACATCTTGACATAATTTTTCACCAAAAATAAGTACATGTAGAGTTTCGTTTACATTTTTGATATTCTAAAAAGTACCAAACATCTTCTATTTTCCCTCTACAGTAGTAATTTTAACAAACTTCTAAACTCATTGTTTACTCCTTCACTAAATATGAAAAATTATATAATCCTAGAGTTACGTTTTATCATATTCATGATTATGCCCGACCATATAATATCCTACCCCCTGAATATGTACAAAGACCTATTATGGACCGATCATCTAAAAATTTACTGGTATTACTTTTGCGCATATAAATATTGTTTTTTGTTAAATTCTATCTCGATATAAACACTTTTAAAAGATTAATGCATGTTAAAGTGATATTCGGATGGGTATTGTAAAAGATATTTGACTAATTATGGACCGACCGTTATAAATTTAGGCGTCATGATTTCTGTATATTTGTGTTGATTTTTTTTACACCGAAATTTGTAAAAGATTTATGGCCGTTTAAGTGATTTTCGGAAATGAGCTTTCATGGTAGCCATCTATGACTTATTATGAACCGTTCAGCATAAAATTGGGCCAAATGATTTCTGTGTATACGAAACATATTTGTGTTTAATATTATTTGGATACCAATATTTTTAAGAGAGTTGTGCTCGTTAAACTGATTTCGGAAGTGGGCCTTATATGATAGCTATAGTTTGATCTGCACAAAATTTTTACCTATAAAATTTTGTGCAGATCAAACTTATTAATGAAGGAATTTATTTGGCTTCGTGCATCAGTCAAAAGCCATATTTTGAAAGGAGATTTTTATGGATGCTATGTTTAATAATAGACTGATTTCAACCAAATTTAATTCCAATCGTCAAACAAAACAAAAGTTCTCATACTGAATTTTATCGAAATATCGTCAAAATTTCGATCTGCGCACAAGGTTTACAGGGACATAAATCGACTCAGTAACTGATTCTGGATTTATGGATGAATGTGTATATACAAACTTCAGGTAAAACCAATTTTAAGAGCACTCTGTCTCTCTAGCCTAAAAAGTGGGAATCTTATCATTAATAATTGCAACTAGCGAACACAGACTAAATGCCGAGTTGTGGAATGTTTAAGAATGATTCCTAAGTATTTTGCACTAACCCAGAGAGTTAGTTTAATTCCGTTCAGACTCGAGAACAATATTCGTTTTGTTCGGGTCTATTTACGACTTTTCAGGAGTATCTTAACTACTAATTCCTATCATTGAAAGAACATATTAAAATGATTTCTTGAGACTGCCACCGATACGTTATCAGGCAAGGCAAAAATGGAGTTAATTTTTTTGAGTAGAGTATAGATATGAGAGTACCCCGAGGTGTTTTGTACATCTATTAGCATTTTAGTGATGTTTGTCGTCCCTATTATGTAGCATTCGAGAATTTGACAAGTCTCTATCAACCACCTCAAAAGGCAGACCAATATCTGATATACCTTGAAACAGTATATAAGCTTCCGCTCCTACAGTTGTCATTGTAACTCTCCCGGAATGATCAAACAAATGTTTTGTGGAACAGTTTAAACTTCAAAGAGAATATGTTTGTATGTATGTATGTATTTCCATTGAATAGGAGTGTGTGTGTTTTGATTTTTTTTTTTTTAACTTTTGCATTTCACATGATGTAGGTGGTTTCATTGATAAATTCATATATTTTTTTATGGATATTTGTAGTTTTTTTTATTATTTGTTTCTCTTTTTGCAGCCCAAGAGACATGCTTTTGTTGTGTTTTTTTCCAAATGTTTATTATTAACATTGTTGTTGTTGCTGCTTTGTAGTTTTACAGAGAATACAACAAAAAAAAAAAAAAAAAAAACATCAACAGAGATTAACTGCAAATTGAATTGCAAAATTGTGCAGCTGTGCCTTGAATTAAATCAAATTGAGCTTGAGTTTTAACTGGTTAAAATCTCAAACTGAGTTCTTAAAACTTTGTTTTGAGTATTTTATTATTATTATTTTCAGCTTTCATTCATTCATTCATACATTCATTTCGCTTGTTGTTGATATGTGTAAATTCGTGGGTGGATCATCTAAAAGCTGATTTTTTACGTTTAAACGTTAGAAAACTTATTTTGTTTAATATTTTAAACGGGGTTTTCTCTTGCGAAAGCAAAATAAAAACTTAAAACTCATATAGATGTTACATATGACACTGTTAAAAAATTATATTAAATTGAACCGCACAAATAACAATAAGGACAAAGTGTCTGCCAAGAAATCCAATGCTGCTGAATAGCGGTAGACGTAGTTGTCTCTGGCCTAACTTTTGGGGAATAGAATTTCCTGCCATATCAGAAACTGTGGTATAAGGTTTTGTCGTAAAGACCAATTGAACTTTACTTTAAGCTATGTGTCCAAGATCGTCAGATATTACAATTTTGTTCCAACGTTTTAAGAAAAAGCATTTTTAGTACATTGGAAGACAAAAATATTGCCAGACATCTGACAATCGTGTAAACACACAATTTTGTCATTGTTTTAAGACAATTGTCAAACACTTTTCATTGTCATAGAAATTATTTATAAATGCAACTCTGTATATACATAAATAAACAAACAAGCATTGATATTTTTGAAAAAAGTAGCAGAAAATTAAAGAATTAAATTAAAGTATGCATTAGGACATAAGCAGATAAAATGGTTCCAGTTGCTCTTTTTTGTTCCATGACAAACACACACACAGAGCTGCAAAACGAATTTGACAATGCCACACAACAATCTGACAACCGTGTGAACTGACAATTTCGGTTGACAGATAAATTCATTATGTGACAATGAAATTGTTAGTTTTCTTACAGTCGTCTAAACTGACAATTTACCTTTTGCTAAAAATTTTTCAATGTCAGTACATTGATAACACATTGGTAGATATGACAACGTTGTAATATCTGACCATCGTGGACACACAGATTTAGTTTTAAAAAGAAAACACAATTTTAGTTCGCTTGAGTATAATATATATTGACTTAACTTTTCTCTTTGAACTTGATTTTTTATGCTTAACACTTTTACTTAATTAATAACTTTATTTTGTTCAGTGCACTGCTATTTTTTTTACTATTACGGCTTAAAACACCCACTAGCATTATATGTTTTCATCTTAGTCTCCTCTTGTATGAATTAATTCAAAAATGGTTTTTGTTGTGATGTGACTGGTTTTCAATGTTACCCACTAAATGAAGATTTGCTTATTTTCAGATATCATACCCAAACATTTTATTATCAAAATAACCCTTGAGCGTGAGCAGGCATTTTTTGTAGCAGTAGTCTGAAATTTTGGTATTACGATATACAATACAAGCATTTCAAAGTTCTGAAGAAAAATTTGCGAATTAAAAATTAAAAAAAAAAATACTTTATAAACAAAATTCTGCAAAAGCAAGTTAATTTAAATTGAATAGTTTTTATAAAATATTTTATCTTTCATTGTGGTTTCGGATCTTTTCAATATAATACAATCAGCCATGTCACAGAATTAATTTCCGTTCGAAATTGGAATTAATTCTGTATTTTTCTTCTATAGAAAAATATTTCCTTGTACTGAATATTTTGATAGGAAAATCACGAATTGTTGAAATGTTTTTGTTTTTTTGTAAAAAAATGGATATTTATTTTCTGAAAATAAAAACAATAATTTCGTAAACCAGTCTAATGTACGTTATTTTTAATTTCTATCTTGTAAGTAAAAGAGCAGAAAAAAAACTTTAAATTTTTAAACTAAATATGGTAACTAGAAATTTGTCTACAGATGTTAGAGATACTTACGTGCCTAAGCCGCACTTAAGTAACAAAGTAAAAGCAAGTAAACAAATCTGAAATCGAAACAAAAATGTTAATTAAAGCGATCATTGATTACTTTGGTTCGTTTGTTTGGCTCCTTTTCGGGCTGGTTAAGTTGACAGTAATTTGATGGCAAACGTTAGCCGGCCAAATTTGTTTGAGCATTATACTATTATACCCTCCACCACCACAAAAGGTGAATTAAGATATACATACATACATATATATATAAATTAATCATTCCGTATGTAAAACTGAGAAATATTGATCCTTATATAATTCTGAGTCGATTGAGTTATGTCCGTCTGTCTGTGTCAAATACTCTCACGTCCAAAATATGCCACAGATATCAGCAAAGTTTACAAAAAACTGTTTACAATTCTCCTAAGCACTTTGGTATTGAAAATCATTAAAATCGGTTCAGGCGATCCAGAGTTAAGGACTAAAATGTGTAACAACCTCCATCAAAATATGATATTTTTAAACAGTTTTTTTTTTGCTATTTTGTTAAAATATTTTGCATATAATAATATAAGGACAAACTGTTATGAAAATAAGAAGAATCGGTCCATGATTTCTCATGGACATATCAATACAATATTCAGCAAAAATAAGTTTCATGTAAAAAGAAAGTCCACTTTCAAAAATCACTTAAATACATATAAATCTTTTATAAACAACTGTACCAATTCAAAATTTTTCACAGATCATGTACCTATATATATGCCAAAACCAAATTCTTGATTTTTAATGATAAATATAAACATGTTGAATGTTCATTTTTTAATTATGTAAAGAAATATACGATTAAATAACAATTTAAGTGAAACTTTTGGAAATACTATAATATTTGTTTTCATTTATTATTAACATAGTATCCTTTCAACCCGATCATAACGAACTTGTCCCATAGAATTTATTGTTACTGAGTTTCACTGTATGTTGCACCTTTTATTCCTGAAAAGATAGTGACAAGATGAGGAATACAGAGGCAGCATCTAATCCGCCCGTTATGAATCCTAAATCAAACAATTAAAATTTCTTCGTTAATCTTTGGCAGGTACATCTGAAGATTCATTAACTACCGGTTTTCTTGTTGTGATAATTCTGCAGAAGTCTTTATACGGACTGACTATGATTACAAGTTATCAATAAAGTTTAGAATACAATTAAGGAACATCTCGCTGAAAGATGTCCGAAATACAAAACGAAAAAAATAAATGTCCGACATTAAAGAACTAAAAACCAGAAAGAATACTACTTGGATATCATTATAGATTTGAATATAATTCCAGTATATCCATTAAATGCACTGCCTCAAATTTACTCACCTGGTTGTTGTATCAAGATCTGCCCTTCCTCTAAATGAATAAATTTACATACGTAATGGAGTGTAAGTTTAGATTCCTTGATAGTTTCGCATTGTTTAGGTTTTATTTATTTATTGAATTTTACATTAGTATTAAAATCGGATAACTGTCGGATAAGGAAAGTTCCATTCTGTTTATACGAGGCAGTGGAAATATATGAATAATTCAGTATTGGGGATTCCCGGTGCTAGGGACACAAAGTGATATTATTTCCCAGTCATAAGCCATAGAGTTGAGTTTTGCAAATTTTATATAAAACACTTAAAATAGAACGATTTTAGAATATTTTCTATTGCCCGAAAGATTAGAAAAAGAAAATAAATTAAATAAATATTGTCAGTCAAATTATTTACTTCTGAACCAATTGTATTGTATATAAATATTGTTGATTTGAATATGAATGCATCAAAAACGAAATTCTATTGTACGTTCTAGTTTCAATTAAAATAAAAACAAAAGATAATTACCCATTTTTAGCTATTAATTAAATTTCTTTATGTCGAAAATCATTCAAACTCCAATCTCCCTCTTTCAATAAAGAAATTAAATTTTCTCTCAAAAACTTTATTTAAAGTAACTGATTTAAATTCGTTTAGTCTGCATAATTCTGGTTTTAAATAGCTTGATTTTGACACCAATACAGGTGGTCTATCGCTCTTCGCTGGCCACCCGTATCGAACAATCAATACCGCCAAAAAATAGAAACACAATTCTATTGTCTGGAATAAAAGATTTGTTTAGTTTTATTCGAAATTTCTATATAAAGATGACATTTCAATTGATACAATGTGTGTGTCCCATGTTGTTTGGACAAAATAAATGTGACATTTTCATTTTTTATTGACGTTTTTTATTTGGTCGAATACAAAAATGAAAAAAAAAAACACTCAAAGATAACTGACATCGATAACGGCGATAAATAAAATAAAAATAATTTCATATTACAAAACAATACTTTTCTTATTTACTGTAAGATAAATACATACATACAGGCAGACATATGTATATACATACATAGTTAAATCACACAAGTTAGAGTATTATATTCGGCTGTACCGAATCTTAAATACCTTCCATTCTTCTAAATATAATGAGAATTACTTAGTATTTCTTATTCAATTTATATTATAATTCATATAAGTATATATCACGTCGAATTTCAATATAAGAGATTTAAGAGATTTTTTAAAGTGCTCCTTATATTGGGGGATATGGTCAAATATGGACCGATATTTACAAAATCCAGCAGTTTCATTTTGGCATAAATACAAATAATTCCTGTAAATTGTTGGATTGGTAACGATATCCATAAGAGATTTATGTGTATTTAAGTAAATTTTTAAAGTGCATCTTATATGAAAGATATGGTCAAATATGGACTGAAATTTACAAAATCCTGTAGTATGATTTTTATGTAAATTTTGGGTCAGTACCGATATTTATAAGATATATATAAAGATAAATATATATTTGTCGGTTGTGGTCCTTATGACCAAATATGAGCCGGCCAACATAAAATTCCATACAGCAGGATAATATCATATTTTGGTAGAGGTTGTTACACATTTGGGTCCATAACTCTTGATCTTCAACATCATTTTTGCTGATTTTCAATACCAAACTGCTTAGAAGAATTGTTAGGGATTTTTTGTAAACTTTGCTCAGTTTAGTTACGTGTTTTAGGCGTGACAGTGTTTTACACAGACAGAAAAAAGACATAGCTAAATCGACTTGGAATCCTATAAAGATCGATAATATATTAATATATACTGGGACCCAAGGTGAATATTTCTCAATGTTACATACGACATGACACACTTATACTATATACCCTCATTCAACACTTATGGTGGTGGAGGGTATTACAAAACGATACAAATCTCTCTAGAGGTTGTAAAAAATAAGAAATAATTTGAATTTCATCTTCTTTCTTTATTATCTTTGTGTTAATTTAAAGATGATTTTGCTGTGTGTTCGTTTACTCCCCAACTCGATGTTGATTTTGGTTGTAAATATGAGAAGATTTATGATCAATGGCTGCTTATAAATTTGAAATTCCTGAATAGAGAAAAAAATAAATAAAAGAATAAATATATATGTTTTTTTTTTATCAAAGTTTCTTAAACTTGATAATTTATTGTGCAGCAATAGGATTTTATTAACTGTTAATTAAAACGTTAAAGTTAAATTAATTATAAATTGTGGAAAAAAATTTTGGAATACACTTCTACAAATGCAAAACTCTTCTTATATTAATTGTCCAATTCTTTAATAAATTTGATATTATTATATTAAAAAAGTTTCTTGAAAACCATATGTCGTATGAGTTCGTTTAAAATAGTCATTCAAGTCTTATATATAATTTTTAAATTTGTAAATTAATAACCCAGTACAAAATAGGGTCATCCAAAGAGTAATCTTGGAGCGCTCCTTTGCGAGTAATGGATTACTCCATACAATTCCGGACCCCATAGGATTTTTAACACAGCATGTCCGCAGAGACGAGTACTCCTTTTAATCTCCTTATGGAGTACTCCCTTTGGTTATTTTTTACTAAAACAAGAAAATATTCATTTATTTTTTTTAAATTTTTTGAAAAATTTTTGAATTCGACGAGGTCGGAGTTTTTGACGAATAGGTCTGTCGGTAAACAGTTGCCTTACATTTACGAAATGCCAGCTTGAAAGATTTTTCATATTCCGGGTATGTTAGATACGTGCCTTAGTGCTTCTGCAAGAAAATTAAAAGAAATAGAACACGTAATATATTATTTAGGACATGATATTAAAAATTCAGTTATTACCGAAATAAAAAAAGTTAAACAATTTGTATATGCTTAAGGCTGTCATATTTTTAGATCCATCTTAATTTATGGCGTTTTCTTTTCTGGCAAAAATGTTACCCGGTTTTTCCATATTTGTGTTCTTTTCTGAAAAAATCTCAACACTGCTAAAGTGTAGTGTGTTCTTTTCTATAAATGTCACACTATAAATTTAAAAAATGGTGCACCTTTCACACTCTGTATTTTTAGAGGGGGAGAATCGCACTATAAAACAGCTGACATTTGTTTTGTTTATGAATGTGTATTTGTGTTAAGAAACAAAAAAAATATACAAAATGGAAAATATTACTACTTTTTTATGTGCTGAACAAATTTTGGATGACTTGTTGGATTCATCTTCATTATCTGATGATGATGACATATTTGATATGATTATAGAAAGAAATCCACAACCGCGAGTGATAGGCTTTGTAGAGAACATAATGAATGAATACTCTGAAGTTGATGTATGTAAAATTTTATAGGACAATATCTTTTACGTCTTATATATGTAATGTACATTTATTATGGTGAATTTCACGTCAAGTGACCCAATTTTAAAAATCGATGCCGATTGGATGAAATCTGCACCAAGGTTAGTACTATTGGATAGTAGGCCAGGCACAAATCAGTCCTGTATGACCAAAATGTCCAGCTTTGACCCCCTCTAACTCCGGTATTTCTGGACTGATAGAGCTGAAAATTTGTCTCTGTCCTAATATCTAATAGTACTAACCTTGGTGCAAATTCCAACCAAATCGGAAGACATCGATTTTTAAAATTGGGCCACTTGACGTGAAATTCATCATATATAATTTTTATAGTTTAAGAAGAATTTGCGTATTAGTCGGGAAGGTCGTTTTGAGAGATATTCATTGTCTTATTTCAAGCGATCTTACCAGGGAGCTATCTGCTTCTTCTTTTCTAACAAAAAAAAAAACAAACAAAAAAGCTATACATGAAAAAATGTGTTACACTCTTGTGATTTTATGTTCTATTCTGACCATTAAAAATGCGACATCTTTAAAATGTGGGGTAAACATTATAAAAATGTACATAATAAAGGTGTAACATTTTATTTTAGAAAAGAAAACACCATTAATTTGAGCAACATATTTTCGCCGATCATTTTGTGTAGTACTTTTTAAATTTTGATTTTTTCAAACCTCAATTTAATATACGAAAGCTGAAATAAATTAAAATAAAAAACAAAGAATTTTGAATACTTGTTTAACTGATTGCATTAAAAAACTCAGTCTTACCACCTCTGAATCAGGCTCGGTTTTAATCAGCTGTTCTGCCGACTTTGATTCCTTCAAAGAATTAATTGGGCAAATTTTAAGATCCATACTAGTTGGCCGTTAATGTTTAGCAAGCTGTTCTTCATTTCATTTGTGAGAATATCATTTGATAATTCATTTGTTAGGTGCTGATGCCTCTTGTTCACTTAAAGTCTCCCGATTACAATTTGAGAAATTAATTAGTAGTATTTTTGTTGAACTGTTAATAATTCAATTTTGATCTTTTCTATTAGTTAGGCTTAAGTTCATTGAATTTAATTTTCATTAAATTATTTTTACTGAAGAAGGAATTGTTTAACAACTTGAAATACTACTAATTATCCTATAGCTAAGGCACAAGCCGTAATGTTTACATGTGTACGAAAGTGCACAACAAACATAACAAAAACAAATGTATTCAGGTTTTCGAGACGAAGCACAGTGGCCAATTTGGCTTCGCTAGCGGCATTTAATCCAAATTTTAAAATTTGAAAAACCGTTAATTTTTTTTTAACAATCGATAACAAATACATTCACTAGATTTGTATCGATTTTTAAAAGCTCAGCTTACAGCTGATGAACAGCTGTGAGCTGTCAAAGTCAGCATATGTTTCTGCAAGTGTTGTGCAAAATATTTCCGCCTTTTTGATCATCGTTTTGCTATTCGTGTTAAACTTGCAAATTTTATTATTTTCATTAAAAGTTTTGTTATATACTAACGCCAAGGTATGTATTATATAAAAAAAACTGTGGTTGTGATCTGTGTATACTTCTGTTATTTATTAAACGTAATCGTGTTTAAGTGTATTAACAACTCGCCCATTGTAACGTACACCTGTCTTTCGAGGAGTAGAACTTAAAAAATTCACCTGGATTCAGTGTAATTGTAAATTTTCCTATATGTGTAAACCATTGTGTGTCCAAAATGTCCAAAATTTACTGCGAGTACCTGCGAGCCTTCAATTTATTGTACTTTTTAGGCAAAATGTCAGTGACAAAACGCACCCTTTTTTTAATATGGCATGAAGAAGCGATCCCCACCAAGAAGTTTCTCGCCGTGGAAAATTATGTTTTTGGTACCGTTTTGAGGAAAATTACCTATACTCAGAAGGAGCAGTGCGAAATTGGAAGGAAACTGCGAAATTTTGCTAGTAGGCTTATCCAAAAGTGGAAGGCCTGTGGCACAAGTAAGGTGTTTTTCGAAAAAATTAACCAATAATGGCTAGATACACCTTTGGTATTATTGTGAAAAAAGCAAATGAAAATATTGGACGACCGGAAAAAGAGCTTTCCGAGTGCTGCAGAAAAACGCAAGTCAATAAGATGTCAGGGCTTACAGAGGAAGTGTCATGTGAAGGATTGTTGGTAACTGCAAGCTGCAGTTTATATAAAGCTGGAAAGCGCAGTGCTTCCAAAGTTGTAGAAATGCTAAAAGGCGATGAGGATTTTAGCGGAAAGGTAATAAAAAATATAAACAAACCAAAGCCCCTTCCATCAAAATTTTCGGACGATAAAGCGCTTGCGCTATTTGTAGATCTTGGACATACCAGATACACTTGGAACTTGAACAAGAAATCAGCAAGAAATCAAAACGCCGATATATATCCATGCTACGAAAAATTACGCTTCGCCAAAAAAAAAAGTGATATCCTAGTGACATTACAGTCACTGATTATTCTGCTGAAGTGCCACTACAAAGTCTTGTAGACCATACAATAAATAGGATCATGGAAGCACACCCTGAAAGTTTTTAAATCCCATCTACAAGTAATAATAACACCCATTTAACTGCTGTCTACAAATGGGGTTGTGATGGCAGCAGCGGCCATTCCACATATAGGCAAAAATTTAACGACTGCGAAGGAAACATGAGAGACCAATATTTATTTTCAATTTGTATTGTACCACTGCAAGTGCAGAACGGACCGACAGTTTTATGGAAAAACAATCGACCTTCTTCTACACGATACTGTCGACCAATCAAAATACTTTGCGAGAAGGAAACGGCGGACCTGAGTCGCAGGGAAATTGAAAATATTAAGAGCCAAATATTAAATATTGTACCAACATATGTAAACTCATTGATTATTGATCACCAATTTCACATGACCATGCTTGATGTTAAAACTTTCAGCGTCATTTCAGAATCTTCTTCGCAAATATGCGGAATCTGCAACGCAACACCGAAAAATATGAATGACTTAAATTTGGTGAAGAGCTTTCCAATTAAAGTGAACCTCTTTCAATATGGGCTATCCAGTCTCCACGACTGGATAAGGTTTTTTGAATGTATTTTGCATATATCCTATAGAATACCAATAAAAAAGTGGCAAACTCGTGGTGCTGACAAGGATATTATTGGACAAAATAAAACAAATATACAGCAGAAGCTACGAGAAGAAATGCATTTGTTGGTCGACATACCAATGGCTGTTAATGGAAATACCAACAACGGAAATACGGCAAGAAGGTTCTTTCAACAACCAGATTTAGCCGCTCGTATAACTGGAGTGAACGAAAATTTAATATATCGATTCAGCGTCGTCTTACGAGCACTTGCATGTGGATACGATATAAACACGGAGGCATTCAGACTTTACGCAATGGAAACTGCCGAAATTTTTGTTAGTTTATACCCTTGGTTTTACATGCCCTCGTCTGTTCACAGAATTTTAATTCATGGAACAGACATAATCAATCATTTTTCGCTTCCAATTGGTATGTCCGAGGAAGCGCTTGAAGCCAGAAATAAAGATTATCGGAACATCCGTGAAAATAATACCAGAAAAAATTACAGGAAAAATACAATGGAAGATATAATTAACGCTCTTTTTGTTTCTTCTGATCCCTTAATATCTTCATTGTCCAACGGCTCATCAATTTCCTATTCCAGAAATATTAGTTTCGATAAGGAAGTTAAAAGCTTGCTTATAAAGCATCATTTTGAAGATGATTTCTCTGCTTCTGATACTGAAGAATCTGATTAATATTTCTTTTATAATATGGGTTCTCTTTGAGTTGACAATTTTTTTTTTATTTTATATATGAATATATGGTGGAAAATGTTTATTGAATTAAAAACAAAATAAAAAATTAAAAAAAAATTAAAAATAAAAAATTTAAAATTAAAAAAAAAATTAAAAATAAAAAAAAAATTTAATCTTTTTTCCAAAAATTGTTTCATTTTTTTCTGAATTGAGAAAAAAAATTTTGAAGATATCTTCTTTACTTTGGAAGCTATGAATAAAATGCCGCTAGCGAAGCCAAATTGGCCACTGTGCGAAGTCTCGACATGAATACGAAAGAAAAAACTGAAGAAAAGGAAAAACAACAACTTAAATAGAAATTAATAAAAAATGATAATTACAGAAAACTTCGAACCACTGGTCACTGGTTAAAGGATTGATGTTGTCTGTTGACTAGCAGGCACCGTAGTGGTGCAGGGGTCAGAACGTAAAGAATTCTAATGAGAGAAAGTGGTGTTTCTCGAAACATATGTAAATTCAACCAACAACCCAGGTTCGAATCCTAGTCAAAAATTATCAAAAATAAAAATTTTTTCAAGTTGTTAAACAATTCCTTCTTCAGTAAAAATAATTTAATGAAAATTAAATTCAATGAACTTAAGCCTAACTAATAGAAAATATCAATTTGAGAAATTTTCAATTTCTTAATTACACGTCTTTGACTTTTTAAAACTATACTGACTAAATAAAAAAACAAAACGAAAACATTTAACAGTTATGTTAAAGAAAAAAAAAAAAACCAAATACGAATTGATACATCCCTCATTGATCCATTCGGAGTATTAAGCGAGGCATAAACAATAAAACAAAAAAAGTTTTGATAGCTCGCTTATTACTCGAAATGGATGAACAAGTCATTACTCCTTTATTGCTCGATTATGGATTAATGCATATATTTTTTACTGGGAAGTTCATTTGCACCTGGAAAAAGAGAGTGATGCCTATACGTATACACATAATGAAAATGTCACATAATTTTGGAAAAAAAAGATTCGTCTACAGATCAATCACAGTAAATACAGTCTAGTCTGTCTTTAAATTTTACATTTGAGAAAAATTAGTATAAATCTCAGAAACTATTATCACACAAGAGCCGAACCATTGAAATTGTATCTATTGTACAAAAAATACCAGAAAAAGTGGAAACATTTCAAAATTCACACAATATTTGAATCTGCCGCCATTTGTGTAGTAAAGTGTTGCCCCTAAAAATAAAAATACAAAGTTTGATTCTGTACAGTTTGGGATTAATTAAAGTAAATTAATGAAAATAAAGTTTAGAGGCCATAGTTTGAGCAAAATATTTAAAGGCGATGAAGCATAGTTTCACAAAATCATCAAAATTGCCCCATTTGGAATTCAGAGCACCTATTTTCTAACATTCATGTGGATAACATGTGGTTTCAACAAGATGGTGCCAAGAAATCTGTGAAAAAATCTATTTTTGCATCATCCATTTGCTTCCGACATTTCTAAACTACTGTGTATTTATATTAGATTTGCTCGTTAACATAACGCAATGAAATTTGTTACTTTTGTGCACCTTTTGGTAGCTACTATTGTTGTTGGTTATTATTCACATTTCTATAAATATTAATTCATCTGCTTTTTAAAAAATTGTTTTAAAAATATTCTTTTATTAAAATATAGTGTTACATTAGGTATGTACGAGTATTTTTATTTGAAACATTTTAAAAACGTATCCTTTGGCTGGTAACGGGTTAGGGACCCAGATGCATAACCTCTTAATAATAGTTTAATGAAAAGCTTATTGTTGATACAAATCGAGGATTTCAGGACCACTAAACTAGAAGGTGCTGAAGGTTGAACTTTGTGCAAATTCCACACAAAGAAAATAGTGATGCTAATAGCAAAGAAAAACCACTTCTTTGCTTCGATGGAAGCCACTGAAAAGGGCGACAAACTAGAATTTTAATTGCCATTTAACGTCAAGACTGTGTACGAAAGAATCAAGACTGGACATTCAGACTTTGTTGCGAATCTAAACCATAAGGAATTACAACAGTCCACATAATCAAGATAGTAACTTTCATAGAGGTCATTGCTTTATTTGTAAACAAATTGGGCATTGGAACCGTGATTGCCACATTCGATATTGCAACGACATTGATGAAGCATTTATTGGTGAAAGTTTAACTGTTGACAATTCTAAATATAATACATACAACATATGTCTCACAAGAAAAAGTGGTTCTAGTATTATGTTTAATTTGAATCCCCTAAGAGTATTCGAGTTGGAAAAGAAGACATTATTCTAGCGGCTGGTAAAGGATATATCTTCGTATATGTTTAAGCTGGTGTAGAATTTGAAATTCCTTTCAAATGTTTCACACATATACTTAAATATATTTTCCACTAATGGATGTTTGGGCAAGGGCTTTACTTTAGAAGCAAATAAACATGAATATGTTTTTAAGCGTGATGGTCAGGTGTATGACAAAGGCCAAAGAGAAAATTGAGGACTTTATAAGTTCTCAATAAACGTTGATGAACATACTGCTACTGTTCAAATGCTGTTGTTGAGGTCAATTCCTTGCAGAATTGACTTGAAAGATTGTGTCATGAAGACAAAAGCACGTTAAGAATTTGTTAAAACTTCAAAATGTGAACTATTCAGCCCAATCATGAATAAAAATTACGCGGGATTTTGTTTCCCCTTTTCCCATTTTTGTATTCAAATTCAATGTTAAAAAAATAAAAAAAGGGAAAAACTCCCGCAGATTTTTTATTCATGATTGGGCCGATACTGTTGTAGATTTCTTTTATAAAGGCTCTACAATGGGTAAGAAGAATATCATTTGCAGAAAATTCTAACAAAGCAAATGATGTTGAAGAACGAGTACCGATCTGCGCAGAGCTGAGCACGTCATGACAATTATAGTATAAACAGCTTGATCGATGATACATATTAAGCGTCTTAATCTAAGTTACTGGCGAGAGGCAGTAAATACTGTAGCTTTTACTTTAAATAGAACAGAAAAAAGTTCTCAGAAAAATAAAACCCTGTTTGAATTGTGGTTCAGTATCAGTATCTGTTGTATAAATTCTTCAAGTCTGCTTATAATTCTTACAGTTGTAGGCTATCAATAAAACAGTCAAGTCTTGAATTTATATCAAAATTTGCCTAGTTATCGTAAATGGAAGGAAATTGTATAGAAATTTCACAAAATGTTATTATTACAGAAACTGAACAAATAATAGTAGCAACAGAGATTGATAATTGTAGAAATCACAATATTGAACGTGATATTGAGCCTATTTTAAAAGACAAACTACTGCTAATATTTGATTCAAATGAGTTTGAGGATGCCAAAAATGTTGTGCTTGAAAAGCACTTCATGATGTACCCAGTTCAGAAAACAATAATGTTAATCCATTTAATTATATTACTCCAGATATTCCATGCAGTTGTTACAACCAATTATCAAGAGTAATGTTACATGGAATCTAGTAGAATTATTTAAAGGAAAGACAGCAATATCAATAAAATAAACCAATACAAAGCGGATTTAGCCAAAAGCAAAGAATATATTTTTCTTTAAAACGCAATCAAAAGATTTCACTTGAATGCTGGCAGGCAGCAGGCAACCACGTAAACAATGAACAGACATTTTCCCTTATTGATTATTAAAAAAAGCTTAATTTTATTAATATAAATAGCATTTTATTAGAAAATTATATTGCATTTTTATACGTTATTTAAGTAGAATTGAATTCACAAAAAAAAAAAAGAAACAAAAACAATAACGTATTGTATTTTAATTGATTTATTGTTAAAAAAAACCCCCAATTTGTACGTGTCCAAATAAAGTAAAGAGTGGCACCATCCTTAAAAGAAACAGACAACCTGTCATTTCAAAAGTAGTGGCATATCCTTTAATTTGTCTTTGTTTGAAAGTAATTCAAAATAATTGCAAGTTTCATAATTTATCATTTAAATCGACTAAGTGGTGAAGTTAAGTAGTGAAAAGTGTTCAATGGGTAGACAACATTGTTCATCAGATATAGCCCTAGAATATTTGTGAATAAGGTTTTACTCTAAAATAAATATTACTGAAGTTATGAACAAACTTTGTGGGCTCAAGGCACGCCTAATAATTATGCAAACGATCTAAAATTTTATATATATATTTTTTTTTCTAATTTGGAATCAATCTAAGAGGTTTGCCAAGTGAAAATACGAAAAAGTAGAATGTACCACTGATAGTGAGTATTAGAGCGAACTAACGGTGAAAAAATCGTACCTCGTCATTTGACCACAATGTCCTACTACTGAACCAATGTGGACTGGGACAAAAATACAACCGTCAGCTATACAAAATAATGTATAGTACAACTTTAATGTTTGTTCTTAACAAAATAATTTCCAATAAAATAAATATAGTTTCGTGGTGTAAAAAAGAACACTTTGTTTTTCTTAAAGAAAATTGTTAAAGTGATACATAAAGTATAATGTATTAAATATATAGTTATGTGTTATTATTCATTGCGATTTGAATATTTTTTATTTTTAAAATTATATCTAGCCGCGTTTTCATTTGTTTTAATTGATAGTTCAAAGCGGGAACTTTTCTCACAAAAATTTTACATATCTACTCACGCTTTCTGTAAGCTGGGGAGTAATTTTCTTACGTGACAGCGATTACTTGGCAAAAATTACATGCATACATATGTATTTTAAAAAATACTTTAAATTATGAATGGTCACATTCCATTCCTACATTTTTTAAATTTATAAAATTGTTTTAATTTTATTTACAAACTAGCTGACCCGGTCCGCGTTGCTGGCCCTAAGCAAACATTAGTGTTGTATTACCACACGATTTAAATTAAGCTTTTAACGAAATGTACGGCCTTTAAATAAATTTATGGAATATCTATCATAAAGTTTTGTTACAGAATAACTTACATATGGTGTAGGTATGGGCTCAATCAAAAAAGAAACGCATTTATTTAAGGCAAATTGGAAATTATATTTAATTATTACTTAATCTTGGGGCCAGCGTATATACAATGTTTTTTGGCGTGCCTACTCGGGAGCAAGCCATATACAACTGGCCGTGTGGAAAACATAAAATTTCCAAAATTAAGCTAGCAATAGTCAATGATTTGACTTGTGCTTTATTGATGGCAATAGTAAAGGTAAGACGCAAGGGGAATTGGAGCCGCTTGAATTGGAATGGTAAATCGTTGGAAATCAACGGAATTCGTGGAATAAGTACGTCTTCGCCTTTGAATCTGCCACCGATGATTGTTGCCTCGATTAAATTTGGTGAGCAGTTTTTGATGGTCAATGTGGTTCCGTTGCATAACTTTGGTGCGTTTAAGTTGCGAATAAGAATTACCGGTGATCCAACGTTTAATGTTAGCACATGCGGTGGCATTCCGGGTGGTTCCAATGAATTTAAAAATTCAGTGGGATTTTTGACGGCTTGTTCTTCATCCATTACTGTATCGATCAATTTTCAATTGAATTTGCTCATTGAGCTTGTTGGCATCGTAATTTGTTGGTGCCAAAATTGCACGTTCCCACAGCCAATCCGAAATTTTGTAGAAGATTGTTAGACTTGGGAATACCTTGTCGACAACGGCTTGAATATTCATTTGCATTCGACAGAAGTTAGGCGGGAACGAAATCTCGTTCGTGGCGCGATTAATTGGAATTTTTCCATTTCCGATGTCAAAAAGTTGTTCTGAGAATGTTTGGGCAAACGGGTCTTGCAACAAATGCACACGTATGTTCGTCGATAGCGTGATTTTCTCGACTCAGTTCCAACGATATGAAGCTTTCAAGCATGCGTTCAGCTCATCTGCGGGCATTGATCTTGGAATAACGGGCAAAGTTTGACGAAAATCACCAACAAAAAGAATAAGAGCATGTCCCATCGGTTTGTAGTTTCCTCAAAAATCACGTAGAGCGCTTCGAGCAATTTGTTGGAATTTACCATTATTTTGTTATCAGCGTTTGAAAAAAACTCACAAATGTGCACAAAATGTAGGTATCTTAAATGCAAGAGTACATAAAGTTTTTTTTATCATCGATTGATGATATAATATTATTTTTAACTTATTGTATAATGTTGCACCTTAGTAAGCGCGGAATATCTTCTGTTATCGAATGATGTAAATATTTTGTAAATAAACCGAAAACTCGGATTTTTAAATGCAACATTTCGAAAGTTTTAAAATTTTAATATTGGATCGTTAATAACATAAGTTTTTTGCAAATATCTTCGGAAAATTAAATAAAATTAAAAAAGCAAAATATATGTATGTATGCTCGTATGCCATTGGTGGTGCAATATGAAAATTGGATTTTGCCACGCCCCTCCGCCCGCAGACTGAAAATCCATGTAAACATAAATTTTTTGTGATGGGGCGTAAAAGTGGGCGTGGCACATAAATTTTTTTATTTTTACATCGCCTGCAGTAAGATGTGGATACAATCTGTATGAAGTAAATCTGTAAAAAACCCATGTAGAAGCAATTAATCAATTAAAAAAGTGGGCGTTAGAGTAGGCGTGGTCATACCAATGGTGAAGGCAATGGTGGTAATATGACCTTACCACTGAGACAGCACAACCCAGGCGATTCTCCAGTGAACTTTAATGCACTTCAATGATTGCACACAATCTCCATTGGGCCAATTTGAACGGAAAAATGCGAGCTGTAGTCAAAAGTGCAATCGTAATAAAACGCTTCTCGATTCAAATCAACACTTGAAGCTCTTCTTCTGACGCGTTGATTTAGATTTTCACGTTGTTGAATTGCTTGATTTAATCGACGATTTCTCATTGCTAATCGAGCCGTTTCATTTGTCGCCTGTCTTTCTTCTTGTGTTTGCGTTACGCGAAGTCGGTCCATACTAACACGGCACTGATCTTGTGCGATTTCTTGTTCATCCGTATTCAATCGATTGGTAATATTCCGATTTGTAATTGCATTACGGGTTCGATGCGAAAGATCAGATCTTCTGGGTCGCGGCATTATAAATAACACTGAGAAATTAATGAGCTTTAGTGGTGTGATGTGAAAATTTCAGGCAGATCGCTCCAGCGGTCTGGCTTACCTGGCAAGGGTCTTGCATGAGATGGGGGGTGAGTGGGCGTGGCACATAAAATTTTTATTTCTACCTCACCTACAGTAAGATGTATATACAATTTGAAGTAAATCTGTAAAAACTCATGTAGAATTAATTTAAAAAAAAGTAGGCGTTAGAGTGGGTGTGGTCTTACCAACTTACAAAACTTCCAGGGCTCATGCACAACAACTTTGCCAAAGATCATCACATGATAAAATGCATAGTTTACGATTCTATAAAGTACATACACACACTCACACATAAAAACATTAATCTTAAAAAAAAGTAGGCGTGGTCAATTTCTGAATTTTTTCTGGGGATTCTTCTTCTCTGGCCTGAGACCAGCCTGAATTCGTGCGAATGGTTGCAATCGGTCCAGGCGTTCTTTAGTTATAAAGCTAGTAACTAACGTCACTCTCTTTTATATATATAGATTAACATTTTCTAATTCCCAAAGTAGAATCAACAAGTTGTTCCTCACATTTTTATATGATTTTAACTTCTTTTTGATGCTTTAATATATCGTAATACCTACATACTCGTACATATAAATTTTCAGTTACAATAAGATTTATTAAAATGTAAAATAAAAACGTTTATCAGCAGCTAACATTGCTCGAACAAGACAAAACAAAACCCAACCCCATTTTCTTACCATAAATATATTTTATTGCCATTTCCTTTCTGGTAAAAAATGTATTGTTTTGTATTTTGATTTCTATAGATTTTTGTTAACTTCATACGAGTATATATGAATGTATGTATAAACAGGGGTTGGCAAATTGAAAGTCAATATAACAGATCTTAAAGAAATATGTCGGCTAGTGAAGCTGACTAAAAACGTTCTTAATTTTCGGTAAAAGCAAACCATTTAATGATATCCCAAAGGCTTAGGCCTATAACTAAATTCCAGCAGAGTCGTCCAAATCGGAGGGGATCTTGGAGATCTTTTAGTGATGTAACCCACAACTTCCAACAACTGATTGGAAGGCAGTGAAAGTTACTGACGCTGAAGGACACATAAGAGTCCGTTGAGAAAAACTATGGCCGTAGATTCAGATGAAACTGAAGCTACCTACTCACTCACAGACATGGTGGTTGCCTTCTTTGAACGTATGAATAAGGCGGTTGACGAGGACGCTCTTTCTGAATACCGATCAGGAAGACGCCAACGTCACAATTGTAAAATTGAACCATGGTGAGATTGACCCAAATCAATCTGTACCACTCTAAAGCAACCTCTGCTACTCTGCTACACCGTGTGTCTCAGAAAGGAGAAAATCAGATCTGTGATTATATTTGAGGGGCTATAAACTCTTTTATGCTAAAGGTTTAGATAAAATAACATTCTGTATTATGGCCTAGTGTTCTTTGAATATTTTCATTCTATCTGATTATAGTGACATAAAGTAGCTGCTGTTCACTGGTCACCAGTGGTTCACGACCATGGAGATCAACCTCCTAATGGTAAACTAAGATGTGTAGTACAAACGGCAAATCAGTTCAGGATACTGCTGGTGATGTGCTTATGCTAATTCGCACCACATTATATGGGATAGCAGTGAAACCAATCAAGCAGATGAAAGTCATTTAAACTTTATATTTAAAAGTTGTTAAGAAATACTGTATAAGGTTCAGCACCTACTTGTACTGTTGAAAATAGAAGAGAGGTATTCATTTCATGCTGCTACAAACCTGGCATAAAGACCTACCACTCCCAGGGGAAAGAATAAAAGTAATTGCGTGCTTTAATACAGCTATGGAGAACGGCCTCAGCTTCAATTGTAAACAGAATTGAAAGACGCCAAAACAAATTGCTACAAATGATCAAAATTGCCCCCTGAATATTCGAATATTCATAAAGACTCGTCTTATAGTTCTATATGAAACCTCAATCATTGGCATCAACATTAGGAGCAGCAACAACAACAACAAAACACATTTCTATTTTTTAAACATAAAATCTGTGTCAAATAAATCATAAAATTGTTGGCACATTCAAGGGAATGGGCGTACGGTAAAAGGAAACAGTATCTCACTTACTTTGTCAACCACGAGAGAACGTATTTTTGGTGTCTCTTCTCAACTGTGCTTGGAGGAGCTATCCAGGATGAACCTAAGACTCATCAGTACTTACTTAAAATACTTTTGGCAATAAATCTGGATGGTTCGACATGAAAGAAATAAGTGTTTTTTGATCAATCAGTTGTTTACCTAACGGGTAACAATATGAGATCAACTAAATGCACCTAAGTAAGCTGTTCATAGAATGGCTGACCATGGTACCTAAACCTAAATGATTCTTTATTTCTTAACATCCAGAATAATTAAAAACCATTGACCTGAGGATGCTCTGGCATCAATATGCGCAACTTTTTGGATATATTAAGTGTTATTAGAATTATTAAATACCAATTAAAATTATATTAAAATTGTTTTAAAGCGAAAATTAAAAGAATGCTTTGAAGTTGAGATATTTTATGGAGAAATGTTGATTTAACAACATCCGTTCATTTAAAATTCAGCAACCCCTGTAATTTCATGCACAATTGATGCATTTTTTTGTACAATTTCAATTAATACTTCAACTTGAAAACTATGATGTGTGTATGATACATTTACTTCATCTTACCTAAACACAACATCATCATCGTCATCAACATCAGGAGCAGCAACAACAACAACAAACATACATTTCTTTGAATGAATGGATGAATAAGAATTTTGTGGCTGTTGTTGCACATAGTTGCAAAAATGAATAAAAAATGTTTTTTTTTTCAACATAAAATCTGTGTCAAATAAATCATAAAATTCTTGGCACATGCCTGCATTTGTCTATACAAAAATTTCAGTCAGTTTGTTTTGAGATAGACAGACAGACAGTCAGATGAACGGACAGACAACGTCCTTTTATTATAAGACAAGATGGTTGTTTGGTTTGGTTTATCTACGATGATTCCTTTTGCTTTAACGTTCTTTGTCTGTTTTGTCTAAGATCTTATGAATATTTTATTTATTTATTTTTTATTTTGTTCATATTTTATACACTTTTGAATTGTCATCTGGTGTTTTGCAGCAATAGATTGTGTTAAAAGTGGTCTGTACCAGTGCTGTTGTGTACCGAGCATTCATACATTTACATTTTATAATAAGAAGTATGTGTTTTTATTTTTATACATCCATATACTTACATATTTTAAGTACTAAACTATTTACTAGAATTTGAATAAATAAATTGAGTTACCACCTTAAATACGAAATATAAATATTGGGTGTTGACATAAAGTGTTTTTTAGATTTTATTTTAAAAAATTATACATTTGAGGATATGAAATATTTAGAAAAGAAGTATCAGACTGGCTCCATGATGTATATGACCTCAATACTTAATTGGTTATATGTATGTTGTTATTTTGTTAAGAAAAATACAATTCAGTTTTGTGTGCTGGGAGACCTTTTACTATTTTTGGAGGGAGGGATTTCCTAAGAGATTAGGTTGTTGTTGGTGATCTGTGGCGACCATGTTGGTTTGATTATGTCTGATAAATCTCTACTGATGCCAAATCACCAGTTATATGACACAGGGGCTTCACATCCTCTACTTAAGTGCATCGGTTTTCGGTTGCCTTGCTCTAGTCATGGCCCCAAGTCAGTAGAGTCTGCTCTTTATACAGGCGCGGATCCACGAGGGGGGGGGGGAAAGGAAATTTCCCCCCAAAAACCAAATTAAATTTTTTTTGAATCTCCACAAAATACTAAAAATATTTATCACAATGCCAGTTAGTAACGCTACAGCAGAAAGGTCATTTTCAACACTTTGCCGCATAAAAATATATTTAAGATCAACAATGTCGGAAGAAAGACTTAACGGGTTAACAATGATGAATATTCATCACGAAGAAGAAATATGCCCTAATAAAGTGCAGCTAAAGGAAACCATAAAATGCTTCTTTAAAACTACAAACTACGTTGTACATTACTATTAAACCTTTAAGTACAAATTTTAAATTAAAAATATTTATGTTAATTTTTTTAAGTAGAATTTTTAAAGAATTCTAAACAATGGATTTTGTTTTTTAAAACATATTAGTTTAAGTATATTAAATATTAACATTTATTTCTTTAAACTTTTAAATAAAAACTGTATGCAAATGTTAATAAAATAATTTGTAAAAGATTTGTTTTCAATAATTTAAACTTAATTTAATAGGTTAATAGTAGGACATATATAAATTGAGGTTGCAATACAAAAAATGTTTATATTTAAATAGAATTTGTAAAATTTCCTCCCCCAAAACCATTGGTTGCATCCGCGCCTGTCTTTATATTAAGGCTACTAAGTATCTGACTGCACTCTCCTAGGTAATATAACCAAATCATTCAGCGTCTGTTCTGTTGGACAGTGCCATCTGATTCTGTCAGTCCAGGTTTTAGTTAAAGTTCATGATGCGCCTTATTGAACATTATCCTGGACTGAGTCTGTCTTTAGAGTAACATATGGAACGATGCCAATCCTCACGAGGTCTGTTTTGTTGGACAGTGCCATCTGGTTCTGTTAGTCCCAGTTTCAGTTAAAGTTCATGATGTGCCATGTTCAGGATGTGCCATGAGTCTGTGTTCAGAGTAACATATGGAACGATACCAATCCTCACGAGGCTCACCATGTGATAATGCATCCATAGAAGGTAATTTTCTTTTATAAAGATTTTTGCATCATTGCAAACATCGTAAACAACATTGACGAGGCTATCACCAACTACGGCGAATTGAACAAGATCGATCGGTTTTGCCTCTTTACTCTTGAGGTTTTTAAGCTTATTACATCATTCGCAGCTTTTAGAGAATCTATTTCATCTTCTAGGAACTAGGAAAATAGGTTATGCTAAAGACTTTTGCAGGAACTTTATTGTACTGTCCACTGGCCGAATGACAACAAGAGTTCTTAGAGAAATTGTAGAAGCACAGAGTTGTATTCCATTCAGTTGGGTACAGTTGGGGTATGTAATGTAGTGTTTTAATATATTATAATAAATATTATGTTCATTATTTTTATCAATAAGACGCGTTCCAAATCTAATAAAACTGAATATTGAGAACAAACCTAGCTTGTTCTTAATTGGACTTTGTGTTACAAGCAATTGTAAGCATAATGCTTATAAACACTAGACATGTTTAATATGCAGTAAGGAAATTTTCCATTTGGATTATTTAATATTTGTTGTTGTTTTATGAAAAAAGAAAAACTTAATCAAGTTTGTGTCTTAAGTCTTTTGTTTTATTAGACATTAAGTTCAAGCATTTCAATCAATTTCTAGTTTGTATTTATAAAATTTAACGACTTTATTATCACTTAAAACTTTTAAATTTGTTACTTTAGTACAACGTGACGACTATAGTATTTAATAAAACTACTACTTCTTCTTTTATTTCAATATTTTTTTTAATTAAAAAAAAAATAAAAAAAAAATCATTATTTTATTAAAGAAAGCTACCGAAGTCGTGCCAGCGGTCGGCGTCATTTGTTTTATCTTTACTATTAACCATAAACATTTTGAGATTTTAGAAAGAAAATTTGTGCAATTTATATGTTAATCTCAATATACAACGGTACATTTATAAGACTTAACAAAGATTTTCTATTTAAAATTTAATCTAGTTAAATTTCAATCTAGTTAAAGCGTAACAAAGTGATGACAATTATTGTCAGGTCGGCTCACTTTATCTTTTACATATTTCATGTGCTGAAGCTGACGCTCTAACTGACTCTTTAAGTCAATTTTGATATTTCTTTTATTATAAAAATTGTCTGGGTACTAATAATATTGATAACTTAATTATTGTTTTTTGTTTGAGGTATTCAAAAATAAAATTAACAAAATAACAACAATAACTAACAATAATGAAATGTAAAGGTGCCGCCTTTTTTAGACACCTCAAACATCGAAGCGTGCCTTGTTGTTGCTGCTACCAATTTGTCTCTAAGTATTGTGTTCACTACAGGAATGTTGATTCACTTTAATTGATTTTTCACATGGCACAACTATTGAAAAGCGGCAAAAGATTAAACGAATGAATTCTGGTATTTGCTTGTTGCTAAGATTTGAATTTGTTGAAAATATTAGAAAATAATAGAAGAAATATGTTAATTAAAGTTGTGTTTAACAAAGAATATTAAAATATATAATATTTGAAGTGAAACTGTATTCAAAGTTTAATTATAACTTTATGAAAAATGCATACTTAATATTAAAGAGTAGCAACCAGTTCAAGAAAGTGTTGCCCAATTATCCAATCTCCGAGTTTGAATTATTAATCAAGACCTATTTCTACTAAATTCAGATTTGTCTAATTGAGGAAATTTTCAATAAATTCATTTTATCTAAATTTTTATAAAGGTCGATGTTGAAATGATATTAACGATATAAAATAAAATAAAATAAAATAGTTTGTCTTAAACTCACTTGAACGTCATTAAGTTTGGAATGTGACATGGTTAAAATTTCAACCACTGAACTACAATTTTCAATGACTCTGTAGCATAGAAATGGCTGTATTTGAGCGAAGATTTGGTTTTTTGCTGACATTGAAAGCATCACTCACTTGAACGAATACACTCACGTCTAATAATAATATATTTATTATTATTGATTAATAGCGATCGCAGTTGATGCTGTAGGTTTAAAAACCAAACCGAACAGTACCGTGGAACTTTGTCCGTTCTTCTGTTGTAGACATAAAAGGATCTCGAGAGAGAAGGACTTAGAGGAATAAAATTTTTCACGAACATTAAGGGTCAATTAAAACCAGAGTTAAATGTGAGACAGCCTCTCAAAAAGTTTATATTTTACAAAAATGTTTCGGTATTTTCTTTAAATATATTGCCGATAATGTCGTGAAGCTCTGCTGAAAGTTGTGAGAATTGGTCCATGATTTGTCTTAGGTCGATACATGTTTCTTCCCGGAATATCTCTATATGGCAAATAAATGTATATAAAAAAACCAAAATAAGTTTCGTGTAAACAGAAATGTTTGACCATAGCACTTCCGAAGATCACTTAAATACGCATAAATCTTTTATAAATATCGATATCAAACATATGCATGCTAAGATCAAAACTCTGGATTTATATATCATCATGGTCTCCATATACCTCTATCGTAATATTCGCTAATATTCGCATAAATCTCTTTTAAATATTATTATCAAATTTAAATTCGATATCAATATTCCTCATATATTTATATGTAAAAATCGTCGTAGAAAACTATATTTGACCTCAGTGAAGGAAGTGAAATTTTTTGTAAGTACATTAACAAATTCGAAAGCTCCCGGTTTAGATGGGATAAAGCCAAATATATTAAAAAATATGTCGGATACGTTTTTCATCCTAATTACAAAATTGTTCAACTGGTGCCTAACAAATGCCTATTTTTCAAAAATCTTTAAAATGGTTAAAGTTGTCCCTATATTAAAACCGGGTAAGGACGGAAAATTAGCAAAAAACTATCGTCCAATAAGTATGTTAAACTGTCTTGATAAAGTGTTCGAAAAAATAATACTAAGTAGAATTAATGAATATACGGATAATAACAATATTTTACTAAAAAAACAGTTTGATTTTCGAAAAGACCATTCAACGGTATACCAAATAAAAAGAATTGTAAATTTTATTAATTTTAATAAAACTGAGCGTAAGAGTACAGGAGTATTATTATTGGGTATAGAAAAAGCATTTGACTCCATATGGCATAATGAATTAATTTATAAACTTAAAAAGTTTGGTTACCCAATTTATATACAAAAAATCATACAAAGCTTTTTACATGAAAGATCATTTGTAGTCAATATTGGAAATGATTACTCTACACTTCGAAATATCCCAGCTGGGGTACCTCAAGGGTCAGTATTATCACCTACATTATATTGAATTTACACCTCTGATTTTAAAATTTGAAGATATCAGTCTGCAGCGTTGTACGCGGATGATACGGCCATTATCACAAGAGGTAAGGTCTCAAATACTATTGTTAAAAACATGAGAAAAGCTCTCTTACATGCCCAAAAATATTTCACTAAATGGAAAATAAAAATAAATGAGACAAAAACACAACAAATCACCAAAAAGGATTCCTACAATCCCGCTCTGTATCGGAGGAACAGAAATTCCTCTTCTTGACACTATTAAATATTTGGGAATAGTATAAGACAAAAAACTTACTTTTAGACAACACGCCATGCAAACATTTTGAAAAAGCAGTAAGATGTGGGAGAGCCTTATTTCCATTATTAAATCGAAAATCCACGCTAAATTGTAAAAATAAGATTTTACTCTACAAAATGTGTATACGACCAATTATGACATACGGATGCCAAGTCTGGTCAAAATGTTGTGCAAAAACGTATGTCAAAAAACTCCAAGTGATTCAAAATAAAAATCTAAAAATTATATTCAACTTACCTAGAAGATACTCAAACAATAGACTTCATAGTCTTCGAGAAGTTCGAAACAATAATTTGTAATTTAACGCAACGATTTGAAGATCGAAATAGATGTTCAAATTATGATATAATAAGAACTTTATAATATTAACATCATCCTCACCTTCAGCAATGAAGTTGATAGAAGCGTTAATGAAAAAATTTCTTCAAATTTTAACTAGGTTTTTCCCATCTTTTTTTCCTAACACTGTAAATATAAATTTTTTAATTAGTTATTTATTTTTAAAAAACATAAGTTTATATTTGTTGTACTACCCTTAAGTAAAATCTAAAATAATGTAATTATTAAACAAAAAAAAAATTAATTAATGATAGAATAAAATATTAAAAAAAAATCGTGGTAGAGAAATTTATAAAAATTTCTTCCAAAAAACACATTAACAAATGAGTACATGTTTGTAGTTTGTGCACTTACTGCATACAAATTAAAACGATAAAGAAAATTAAAAATTATTTTTTGTCCTTTATTTTATGTTTAATACATTTAAAAAAAATTTATATATAAAAAATAAAATCATCAAGTTATTAGAAAAAAAAAAAAACAACTCTGTACTCAATTTTGCACCATATAAAAATTTTAGGGAATGATAGTATTTTTAATATTTAGTCCAAAGCATTTTCTACAGTTTTGGAACACTCTCCCATTTGCGCAATTGTTTGAAGTTCATTGGTATTGACCCAACAGCCTTTCACGTTTGATAACAAATTCTCAATCGGATTGAGGTCAGGAATTCTTGCTGACTACTGCAACAGAATTAAATTTAGCTCGTTAAGCCATTTTTTAACGATTTTAGACGCGTACTTTGGGTCACCATATAAAGCAACCCCATACCATGATGCTGCCTCCAACGTGTTTCACTGTTTCTTTAACATGTTGTCTTTGGTGTCTCTCTACTGACCAATTTCTGTACTCTCTGGCAAACTTTAACCATGCCTTAACATTTTTTATCGACAATGCAGGTTTTTATTTTATTACTGCAGAAATTTATCCAATATTGGGACGGGCTCGTCTTTTTGTCCATCGACTAACGCGTTTTATGGAAGCATCTTTTGGTGTTTAACACTTGTCTCTTTTTATTTGTGTTATCATGAGACGTGCCTCTGCATTGGCTAGTCGCTTTTTTCGACTTCTGATTTGTGGTTGGGGAACAAAAGAACCCCATTTTCAACTGTTATGACCACTGATTGACTTACTTTAAGCTGTTCAGCTATTACTTGCATAGAAGAGACACATTGTTCTTAATGGCTGTTGATAGATGCTTCATTATTTTTTACAATTTTGATTACAATTTGACTTGTATTGAATAATTATGCAATCATGATTCGAAACATAGATGACGCCATATCACAACCCGTTTTCATACAATTGCCAACAATTTGGAAAATTTGACAACAAAAATGACATAGTGAAAACATACTGAAAACGCGGCCTTAGTAAAAAGTCTTTTCCACATACAGTTAAATTAATATCAACCTAATGTTTTTTATAAGTCATAAATAATATTATTTAGTTATTTATTAGTCTTATTTTTATGAAATAAAAAGTGCACAAGGCTCAAACATGTATTTACTTGTGCTGCTCACTGTATGTATTTTATAAATATCAATACCAAATCAAAATATTACATAGATCAGTTGTAATATAAAAAAATCACACATACTTCAGTATAAGCTCCAAAGATCATGAAGATGAAGATGCCGAGTAAATAATTTTATATCTTTTTAAAAGTTGTTAAAGGTTTTTACATAATAAAATGAGAACTTTTTTATGTATACATATATAACACAACTGGAATATGTGACAATCAGTACATAATTGACATAATTAAGATATTGGACAAACAAAATCTACGACTACTTAGCTGTATCCGCTGAAGACCTAGAGAGAAGAGCACCTAAGGGGATAATAACGTCTCTAAATATTCTATGTTTATAGGATGTTCCAAACAAATATTTTAGATAATATCCACCTGTCTCTCATTTAAAAACAATTAAAGAACGATAAATTCTAAGCGAATAATGTGAAATTTATCGCTAAAATGAACCATGTGCCAAATATTGAAAAATCCTATTCTTGAGTTAAAAAATAATTTTTTTGATAGATATTCCACTCGCATCCCATTAAGCGATTATAAAGGCCTTAAATTAAATTGTATAAGATTTCTTTTGAGAAAAAAAGGACCCAAATTGAAAAAAATAAAAAAAAAATAATTAAAAAAAATAATTTTTTAAAATTAAAACAAAATATTCTTGGAATGATTGAATAAATATATATATAAAGTTCTTTTGACAATTTTTGCTAGGACCAATAGGGGAAAAGTTACACTCATTTTAAAAAACCCTGTATGACCAAAATGTCCAACTTTGACTGACCCCCTCTAACTCCGGCAGTTCTTGACTGATAGAGCTGAAAATTTGTCTCTGACCAATTCCTGTGCTCTCTGGCAAACTTTAACCATGCCTTAACATTTGTTATCGACAATGCAGGTTTTTATTTTGTTACTGCAGAAATTTATCAAATATTGGGACGGGCTCGTCTTTTTGTCCATCGACTAACGCGTTTTATGGAAGCATCTTTTGGTGTTTAACACTTGTCTCTTTTCATTTGTGTTATCTAATACTATCTAATAGTACTAACTTTCGTGCAAATTTCATCCAAATCGGAAGAAATCGATTTTTAAAATTGGGTCACTTGACGTGAAATTCACCATATACTTTATAGGGTCGGAAAATTATATCGTGGAAATTACAAACGGAGTACTTATATATACCCTTCTCATGAAGGTGAAGGGTTTAATAATGAAATTATTTATTTTTACAAAACATTCTTTGATCCATCGAAAATGGGCACAATCGGTCTAGTAGGATCGGAGTTATTGATCAAAGTTTCAGACAACCTCGATATTTTTCAGAAATTTTTTGCTATCTTCTTGAAATATAATACAGATAATAACATGAAATTTTGCACACTTGTATTTTATTATAGAAGGACAATTCCTGTTGAAAATAATAGGTATCGGTCCACGATTTCTCATAGCCTCCATGCAGATGCCTTCTAGAAATATGACTTTATGGTAGATAAATGAAATAGAAAAGACGTATCCATGCAAAATTCTGCAATAAAAAGTTTCCTTCAAAGTGGAATCTTGAAATGATATTTTGTTTTCATCGGTCAATATTTGATGATAGCCCCCATATAAACTCCACTTCATAAACATCACTATCAAGTTGAAATACAACACAAATAATTCATACATACATATAAATTGTCATACAGAATTTCATGACGATCAGCCCGTTATAGGTCATAGCTCTTGTATGAGGACTACTCCCGAAAATTTTACACAGATCAGTTATAAGTATGTAAAAATTATACTATTAAGTTTTGTAAAAGTTGGTTTATAATTGGCCATAGCTGCCATACAAGGTCCACTTCCGAAAATAAACCCAGAGTATAAAGAGGTGACAATTTTGACGTTTCCAAAAGCCAAAATCAGTTTCTAATGGCATTGTGGTATGCCATCTGGAGTATAAAAAATGGAAATTCTGTATGTAATCAGTGGAAACTTAATATTGCTGAATGCACGCAGAAATTGATCTGCCTGTTTTCTGGTTGCATCTTTTTTTTAAATTGTTTTTATGGACAACATTCTAAGTTTTCTGGTTCTGTAGGCTCTTTTGAATTCTGTTTACTATAACTATTTTTGCAGTTTACATCTAAGTATAAAGGTCAGATTTTATTATACATATGTATGTCTAAAATAATTTGCAGTTATTCTGTAAAACCTTCCTCTTCTAGAATATTTTGTCGTACAATTCCATTTATGACTACATATTTCATGACATTATTTTTGTTTGCTTCAAATCATTCTCCTTCTAATTGAGTTAACACAACAAATTTATTATTGGTGGCAAACAAATGCAAAAACAAATTCTGGCAAACAACTAAAAGAAAAAGGTCAAAAGTTGGACTACCCAACGACCACACAAACTAATTACATTTGTACTCGTACACACATACATTCGTACTCACACTCGTGCACACATTGACATAAACATCTACACCGATTAGACGCGATTGCTGTTTAATATTCCATTCATCCAATGAATGTTTAAGTTGCCACGTATGGAAGACCAGGTCGTAAAATATTCGCCTATTTATCATCTTTTCAATTGCTGATGCTGTTGTTGTTGTTTTGTTTGTTTTATTGGAAAATGTTTCCTTAAGTTACCAAGGAATGAGTGTTTGTTGGTGGGATATTGTTGAAATGGTTACACTGAAAGAAAATGTAGAAAGGGAAACTAATAGATAAAAATGTATTTAAATATTTTGATTTTTCTTTGCAAATTAATTTTATAATAAATTGAAATCGATCAGGACAAATTTTGAATTTTGCAATAGTTTGTAATCTAAAATAATTGTTAATGTTCAAGTCGGTATAACAATATCCAAAGATTACTTTTTTCTGCTTTTCTTTGAGTGTATTTGTGTGTGATTGTATCATGGTTTTTTAGCAGTCTTTATTTGACTCCTTTCTATTTTTATTATTATTTTGTGTTTATGTTTTTGTTGTTGCTGTTTTTAGTGTTAAGGATCAACGTCTTTAATATCATTGGTCTTTTATTGCTCATTTCTATTTGTACATCGAGTTGTACTAGTCGTTGTTGTTATTGTATTTTCTATGGCCAATCCAACATGTATGTATGTTTTTGTACTTACTTTTTTTGTTGTTGTTGTAGTTGTTGTTCTGTTTTCTTGTAATGTCATTATTATATGGAGAGATTTTTTTATTATTATTTTTGAATTTCATGTCTATTTTCATGTAAGTACAAGCACTTACATACAACATGAACGAACCTCTTGTTTGCTGGCTGGTGTTTGTTTGTGTGGTGGACAATTATTATGCTGTTGTTGTTGTCAGTTTACTCTTTGTTGTTTTGCTATAGAGGATTAAAAGCAGAAAGGGGCAGCAGCATGACAATGTTTCATTCAACAGCATCTGCATTAAACACACCTTAATTTTGAACTGTTTTACAATATTTAACCCTTTTAACTATACAGAGCATGTTTGTGTGTGACACATTTAATTTCATCTTTATTAATTTCTGGGCTGTTTCTTGTTTGTTTGTTTGTTTGTTTTTATATTTACTATACTTATAAAAGGAGTGTCTCCGAATTGTAGGTACGTGTTGGATATTCCAGGTTTAGTTAATTTTAGACTAATTAATGCAATCTATATAAAGTTAAGAGATTAAACCATTAAATATAAACACATTTATTATTATTTTGTTTGTGTTTCTCCTAAACCTTTAATTATAGAATAAAACTTTCGACAGTGGTATTTCAGAATTTTATATTTAGATGCATGTATATATACATATAATAATAGGAACCGTTTGTAGTTCCCTTAAGCAGTTTGGTATTAATAATCAGCATAATCTGTATAATAGAGACAAAGCTATAGACCAAAATGTGAGACAACCTCCATAAAAATTTGATATTTTTAAAAATTTTTCTTTCAATTTTCTGCAATATATTGCAGATATTGCCATAAAATTTTCTACACGTTATTTTTATGATAAACGACGAAAGTGTGAGGAAAATAGTAAGAATCGGTCCATGATTTCTCACAGCCTCCATAAAAATATCTTCCCGAAATATGGCTTAATGATAAATAGATTTCATGCAAAAAGAAATCACAAAACGAAATTTTGTTTTGTTCGGTCCATGTCTGACCATAGATCCCATATAAAGTTTGCATCTAAAATTCACTTAACTACGTATAAATCTGGTAAAAAAATATGGTTACCTGGTTAAAATCTTATAAATATCGGTATCGACTCAAAACTTTACTCGGATGATTAACATAAATCACAAAAATCATACTACAGACATTTTGATACCGATACAAAATTTTACACGGAGCATTACCATATATGCCAAAATCAAACTGCTGGATTTTTAAAATATCGATTCATATTTGACCATATCCCCCATATAAACTCCACTACCGAAATTTACGTTAATACTAATACAAATCTTAAATGTACTATTAGTAGATTGAAATTCAACGTGGGATATCCTCATATGCATGAAAATAACTGTTGTGTTTAAGAAGATCGGCCCATGTTTTGTAATTGCTCATATATACGAGTACGTACGACTTCCTAAAAACAAGTTAACCCTCAATAATGTTTAATAAATATCGATATTGCCACCCATATATCTCTTGTAAATAAAGTTATTAAGAAGCCTTATCTTATTATCTTAGCCTTTTTTATAGCCTGTTTTTATACCCACCACCAAAAAGATAGGGGGTGTATTACGTTTGTCATTCCGTTTGTAATACATCGAAATAATGGTCGCAGAGCAAAATATTTGGTATTGCAAATGGGCGGTAGTCCATTAGGATCCGAGTTATAGATCAAATTTTCAGACTACCTCGATATTTTTCAGATATTTTTTTGCTGTTTTCATCAAACATAATGCAGATCATATCATGAAATTTTGTACACTCCAATTTTGTTATAGAAGGACAAGTCGTGTTGATAATGGTAGGAATCCACGATTTCTCATAGCCCCCATATAAATATCTTCCCGGAATAAGGTTTTATGGTACATAAATGTCTATAAAAAGTCGTATCTAAACAAAATTCTGCAATAATAAAAAATATTTTGTTTGCATCGGTCTATAATTTTGACCAAAGACCACTTCCGAAAATCACTTAAATGAACATAAATCTTTTGTAAAAATGACTATCTAGTTAAAATTCGATAAGCATAATTAAAATATATGTTTAAATCGTTGCAGTAAATTTTATGATGATCTGTCCATATTTGATCATAGTCCCCATACAAAGGCTAATTCCGAAAATCTCTTAAATGCGCATAAATCTCCTATAAAAATCACTAAAAATTTAAATTCAACACAAGGAATACATTGCAAGGTCCACTTGGCCCTTATTTGATGCGGGAAGGACGAAATCATTACTTAGTTTTCGTCGCGACCTAATTAGGCTTATTGTCTCTCTACGTACAGGTCACTGTACTTTTGGGACACACGCCCGAAGACTTGGTCTACAATACAATGACTTTTGTAGAAGCTGTCACAACGAGGAGGAAGAGGAGACAGTCATTCACTTCCTCTGCGAATGCCCGGCCCTATCGATGAAAAGGGAACGGATACTCGGGGAACCCTTTCTTCCATGTTTGGAATAACTATCTAGGATAAATCCAAGATGAATCAGCACCTTTGCCAAGGAGTCTGGATGGTTCGATAGGGAAGCAACCAATGCGGAGTGAAACCGATAGGTCGCCCACCAACGGGTATCACAATAGGATCAACACGATGGACCCAAGTGAGCTGTTTCAAAAAACGACTACCCACGGAACCTAACCTAACCTAGGTGGAGGGTATTTATGATTCGGCACATGTTTTAAATTATTTTCGAAAATGTTTATATAAATTCTTAGTAATACACATTTTTAATGATAAAATCGGTTTCCTTAGTAGATCGCAAGAGAGAGAAAGCAATTCAAAATACTATAAAGATAGTTTCAAATATACCACCACCTAAGTAGTGAAAGGTTAACTAGTTCTTAATAAGACCTTATGGGATGTAATTACTCTCTCGCTTTTATTTTTCCTGAAAATCTAAGTATTTTCTTACTTGTTATTATGTTGTGTTCTCAAAACATCTAATTGTTTTTAATCACGATCTCCTCATTCTTCATCATCAGCATCATCATATTAACGCACACTTTGAGCAGGTGCTTTAAATTCGATAAATTTTCAATTAACAACAACAACAGCCGGTATTGGGGGCAAAAAAGGCGGCACTGGAAATTAAAAGAACGTTTAAGACACATTTTTATTTGTTGTTTATTTTTACTTTGCAGACATTAAGTTGTTTACAATATTTCGTTTTTTTTTTTTGCATTTAAATGAGAAAAAGAAATCAGTAAAATGAGATAAGATATGAAAAATACTAGGAGTATTTCATTACAATAATTTATACTTAAAATAACAGCAACAAATACAACTATTTGTACAAAAACAAAAACAACAACAACAAAATATAACAACAATATTTAATATCAACAGATAATAAACATGCTGGCAATGTAACCAACAACAACGGCAACATAAATAAAAACATTTTTCTCTTAAATGTTGCTGGCTGCCGTTTGTACTCGCACCAGGATAAAAGTTAAGTTTATCTTAACGAAATCAAGTTGTAAGGAAAGAATGAAAGAAACGAAACGCACTATTTTCAATGCCCTACATTAGGTCACATAGTATTCATCAAAATTATAATATATATTGAGCTGGATACCTGTCACGGTTCACAAATTACTTCGAAACCATATTTATATCCATTACTGCATTAACAATGTTTAACTGACTGAGTATCTGATATTTTGAATACCATCAAATTAGTCTTTACATTGTGTAACCGATAAACTGATCCTCTATTGATACAATGAAATAGTTTTCATGTATGGTAATATCTATTCGTTGATTCTAGGATAAATTAATTTTTTTTCTTCTCCTTATTTTGTACTACTTCCTTTTTTTCTTTGCATAAAAACATTATTTTATCATAAAGTTCTTATCAATGAAATAAATCTCTTTTAAAATGGTAAGAAGATTACGAGGGCAAAAAGTAACAATTATGTGCTTTTTAACTACTCTACACAATCATATCGTCGTCGCCTTTGTTGCAGTAGAATTGTGGCAAAATAAATTTAAAAGACACAGATACATACATATAAATGAGTATCTTGAGTATCAATTGATTGAATTGATCAAATCCATCGAACGATCGATCGATCCATCGTTACCTGGTGGTTATTGTAGATACGGTGATGATGTCGTTGCTGCTGATGATGATGAAGTGTATTAATGATAGTCATGCTCTGGGGCTGCCACAAGCACTGCCCCACAAATCACAGAGACGTGACAAAGAAACAACTGAACAGAAAACTCATTAACGCAATAATTAAGACGACAACAAGGTTTTTAAGATAACAAACTAACTCATTCTCTTACTTATAAATATTACTGGAATAAGCAAATACAACTGAGAAAATATGAAAAACACGCAGGAATTTATTTTTCCTAAATAATTTACACGCACAAATTGTAACAACTCTTTAAGTTTTAGAGCGGCTTGCAGTGAAATGATATGATATGTTACATTAAACAAAGTGAATGTACCTTTAATGAAATTAAGATATTGCAAAAATAAAGTTTAAAGATCATAATCTTGTTTATTTTTCTCAGAAATTTTAGTATCAGGTAGTTATGATCTAGTTTCCTTGTTAAACATTTCCACAAAGGCCTTCAAAACATGTTATCAAAATATCCTAGACAAACTGTTTCCACAGAACAATAAGTCTAACAATTAAATGTTAAGCAGAAACAGTTCATATCAAACCAATTAAGAAAGTATAGCCGATCTAACCCTACACAGAGTATATGAGCAAAACCTATTTTTGTTAGAAGTGGACACTCTATGGAACCGATCCTATTATGGACCGATCATTACAAATTAAAATATGTTTAATCGCTTAAATGTTAAATTCTATTTCGATATCAGTACTTACAAAAGATTTATACATGTTAAAGTGATATTCGGAAGTATGTCTTATAGGGGGCTAGACTAATTATAGACCGATGATTATAAAATTCTACCATATTATATGTATGTGTACGAGACATATTTATGTTCAATATTATTTGTATACCGACATTTTCAGAGAGTTATTCAGTTTAAAGGGATTTTCGGAAGTGGGGCTTATATGGGAACTTTGTAGATGTAATTTGGCTTCATTTACTACTCATTTGTGGGGAAATTTGTGTAGATACTTGCATGATTGAAATAGTGGACCGATTTCCACCAGTTTCAATTCCATCCGTCCTTGGGATGAAAAAATAGCATGTACCGAATTTTATTGAAATATCTTCAAAATCGACTCAGGAAGTGATTCTGAATCGAGCGGTATACCTTAACGTGGGTGTTGGACCAATATTTATTGGCGTTACAAACATCAGCACAAATCCAATATACCCTCCCTACTATTGTGAAGTAGGTTATAAAAACACAGAAAATTATATTTAATGGGGAATGTGTATTATCATTGGAAAGACCATTCTTTGGCATTTAGGTTTTGAGGATTATCTCCCTTATTCATAAAACTTGTCAAATGTTTATAACAGGCTTATAAGCAAATTTTGTATGGATATTTGCTATATAAGCCTGTTATAAACCCTTGACAAGTTTTTATGAATTAGACTGAATATCTATCAAATGTTGCTACGTCGCAGATGGTGTATCCGTTGAGTCAAATTCTAGATGACTCGTTCGAGCATTTTGACTGGTAACTGGCGAATGACACGCGTGATGTTTTCCTCCAAGGCCTGAATCGAAGCGGGGTTGTCCGCATAAACTTTAGACTTTATATATCCTCACAGGAAAAAGTCTAACGATGTGATATCACACGATCTTGTTGGCCAATCGACCGGCCCAAAACGTGAAATTATGTGCCTACCGAAGTGTTCTCTCACAATAAATCAATTGATTAATGCAATGTGTGGGAAGTGGCGCCGTTTTTACGCTTTTAATTTAAGATATCGACGTAAAATACGTCAGTCCGAGTTGCTGCGAACGGCGCCGAATCTACTCTCCACGGTTTTCGTGTACACTCTCAGCTACGGCCGCTATATTTTCTGCACAGCGTGCTGGAATATTATCCATTATTATGGTCGAATATTATCCAATAATCAATGCTGGGTCTCAAAATGGATGATTGTATTGTGAATAGTACGCTCAATAGACCGATTATGTTGACCATAAATTGAGCGAAGTGCACGAAACACATTCCTCACAGAACGTGAATTTTGTAATAAAGTTGAATGATTTGTAAACGTTGTTCAGGCGTAAAGGTAGAATTAGCCGAACGTCCAGGTATCCGTACTGTAACGTACCGTACTGTAAGCACGTTTGTGTACTTATAGAAAATTTAAAAACGTGCCATACGTTAAACAAAAAAGTAAAAAACACATAGTACAACGATATTGTGTTTGTGTTTAATTGTTTGTTTTCCACTTCAGTTCAAATTATATATGTATTTTAAAACTCAACTATTCTCAATTATAATGGATTCGGAAGATATATTTACTTATTTAATGTTTTTAAAATTACTAAATATTTTCAAGAAAAAAAAACAAAACACAATAAATAAACAATCAGCTGTTCGAAACAGTGATGGACATTGAAAAGTTTCTTTTCGTACATACATGCTTGAAAAAGTACCAAAAGCCATTTTAAAGTTATTTTAATAGTAGCAAAATTTTGTGTGTGTGTGCATTTGCATATCAATATAATATATTTTACTATAATTTATTGAATTTACAATTTTTTTAAACATAGTTATGCGTATGCATTTATTTTGTTATATTTATATTGTCTGTGATTTTTTTTATTTTATACATATGTATAAACATATTCATATATGTATGTAGATATGTATTATATTAAATCGTGTTGCTCTATTTCAACAAACATTATTAAAAAAAAGTACCAAACAATAGGGCGAATTTACTCCAATACAATTTAACATGCAAACAGTTCATCACTGCTATGCAAATGTCACGTAAGAACGTTAGGAAATTCTATTTTATACAGGTTGAGACGTTCCGTCAACGTGATATTAATATTCGGTAAGCATTTGCATTGATTTCAAATAACAAAACGGGATCAGCTGTTTCGTTACAGTACAGTACGGGACGTAGACGTTCGGCTAATTCTACCTTAAGTCTTTCCATTATGAAATGCCAAACAATACTAAACAAAAATAACATGACACGACTCACACGTGATCTGTCAAAAAAGGCTATTGAAAAAAGTATCTCTACTTGAATCACCCATTATATTTCTTGTATATTAAGATCTATAAATGTAAAACTATTTACTTTAATAAAACCGCACAAGTTTTTTTAAAGCAAATTATATTCAGTTACATTTTTCAGTATTTTTTGAAGGTTGTAAAAAACCACAATAAAAAAATATTTACACAAAACACAAATTCATTTTATTACAGAAACTTAAAATATAATATATTCAGATACAAAATATAAAAATAAAAAAGATAAATACGTATTTGAAAAAAAAAACGTGCAAGAGGTAAATTTGGTCAAAAATTCAGGTCGCACATTCTTTACAAATTCTTTCGGTATGTACATTGCAAAAAAAATTGTTGATCCATTTTAACCGTTAAATTAAACAAATCGCACTGCACACAACTGGCACTACAGCAAACAAAGTTACACTAAACATTAAAAAGGTACATAAACGTATAAATGTGTAACTAACAGGGATCCCCAGAAATTGAGAAATTGTAACTGCTTACCGGTAAAAAATATCAGCCGTCTGTAGTTAAGGGTTAAGTACCATTTTTTATACCTATATACCAAATTAGTGAATAGTGTGTGTATATATTAAAGACGTGCAACAGTATACCCAAAAGTATTTGCAAAACAAATATACCATATACATATCTGTTGAAATGGATATGAAAAAGCAAAAAAGAATACACAATATTGTATTTGTTTTTTTTTTGTAACACACATTACTTATACCAACAATAACAGTTGAATTTTGATTTTGTACCAGTATATATTTGTATTTGTTTTTTATTCTAAAATAACTGTTATACCACAATTATTTGCAAAATATTTGTTGTACGAGAGATATTTTTGAGGAAAAATAACATAATGTAAGAAATATTAATTGTGTATCGTTGAAAATATTTAAAAGAAATAATGTAAAACAGTGGTCCTCACTAGTATTGTTCAGAATACGAAGATTTTCGGCTATTTACATATACACAACACGATCGCAAACAATACTCGCAACAAGCAGCGTTGTCAGTTTAGGGGATTTATCCCCAAATTGAGGATTTTTTTTTGTGATTTGGGATAAAAATTTCATCTTGGGGATACGGAGATTTGTTGGGGATGACAACACAATTTTAAGGGATTTTTGAGGATATTTTTTTAAAAGTGATGGTAACAAGAATGATTTTGGAGCTAAAAAATGTGCGTCTAGCAAGTCTAAAAATGTGTTATTATTTATAGTGTATGGTTTCTAATAAAAAAGAAGTATGTAAATATTTAAAAACAAAAGTATATTTTTTACTGTTTAAAATGGCTGCAAATACTAATTTTATTAACAAAAATCATAATGCTTCTTGTGAACGCGAAGATTGAAATATACATATACGAGTATATTTTTAAAGGCTAACGCTTGCGTTGAACGCGTTTTTTCAATAATGAATACTACCAAAACAAAAATACGTAACAAAATGCAATATGAATTATTGGAAGCACTTCTCAGAATAAACACATACTTTAACAATAATTCAATTTGTTGTGAGAAATTTAATCCATCTGCTGAAATGTTAAAGCTTTTTAATACAAGCAATATTTCTAAGGCTGCTGAATCAGAAGATTTTGATTCTGAAGTTTTTGAAATGCTAAACTCTGGTAAATAATTTTTTATACTTCTATATATTAAATTATGTGTAATTTTTTCTTTACAAGATTTATAATTACAAATCTAATTAGTTTGAATACTAATATAAGTAGATATCGATAAAAATGAATTTTTATTATTATTTTTTAAATAAAATAAAAATTTTGCAAAAAAAATTTTAATAAAAAAAAAATCAGTTTGGGGATTTTTGGGGATGTCAAATCAAAAATTGGGGATAAGCTCTAAAAAAATACTGGCAGCACTGGCAACAAGAGCGTAAAAATACTAATATTACATTCAGTTGTTAGTCAACATTCAACAAAGCAGGTCTATGCCGCATGTTGGTTCTTTTTTCAGCTTTTTCAGCAATTTGCCCGAGTATCACAAATAACCATGTTATTAACATCAGTATTTGTTCATATCTGTTTTATGAAAACAAATAAAAATAAATATGTTACTCTCATTCTCTCTTTATCTACTCACACAGTCAGCGTTGCCATAATATATTTTTTTTTAACTGCAAATTTAGAAAAAAAAAACTGATTTTCACGTAGAAAAACTGCACATAAAAAAAATTTCCACATCCAAAAAATTTGTTTTTTTATTAAAACTTAAAAACATTACAAATTAAATACATTTGATAATAAAAAATTAAAAAACTTCAAAAACTTTTTTTAAATTTAGTTTAAAATAATAAAATTGTGTCGGATTTAATTAGATTTGTACATTTCTTTAGTAAATTTTATTGCCATTTCTTTTGATTGCATAAAATTGCTGCAATTACTGTCATTTATTTTAAGAAAATCTTTAGTTCTTAAAATGCCACACAGTGTTGGCACTTCTAGCCTGTTCCTAGTTTTATTTTTATTTATATTAATTTGTGAAAAAATTCTTTCAACATTAGCAGTTGCTACAGGTACCGACAAAACTGCATATATTAGTTTTTTTAAATGAGGAAAGGCTTCAGTTCCGTCGCCTCGTTTTGTTTTAAATATGGCTATCCAAAACTTTTCAATATTGTCTTCTTTCAATAAGCCCAAGTTTTCAAAATTAATGTGCAGTAGTTCACGCCACTCGTCATCTATTTCTTGAATGCAGTTTATTGTGACTACGTTTGGCACAAAACGACATAATTCACAACGTTAGCAGGTGCTAAGATCTCAACACATTTTAAAAAATCATTATCGAAATCAAACTTTTTCAATAGAGAATTGCAAAGCTCAATGTAAAATTTTCGGCAATTATTTTTTAAGTTGTTCTCGCTATCCACAGATAATTTATGCGTTGTACTTAGCGCTAAGGAAACTTCCGCACCTAAATAAATATCTTTTATATCTTTTAGACATGTGGAATTGTTAATATCAATCTTTTTAAAATTTGTAAAACATATATATTCCTCCTTTACTATATATTCAAAAATTTTTGCATATAAACTTTTTATTGCACTATTAAGTAAATGTATTTGAGGGCTTTCGTTTTGAAATAGACGGTTTAGTTTGTTAATATCATTTAATATAAATTTAAGGAATAGTAAATATAATTCAAATTCTGGATTATGTAAATAATTGATTATTCTTTGTGTTGAATCAAACCTTTCTACATCTTCGTGTAAAAAAAAAAGCTTTAAGACATCTAATCTGCTCAGAAGCTGATTTACTGTAGCTTCGAGCGATAGCCAACGTGTTTGGGAAGGGTGCAACATTTTTCTGGGATTATATTCTAGTAAGACTTGTAAATCTGAAAACAAATCTACTCTCTTTGGACTGTTTTGAATGAAATTGTATATATCCCTCGCACCGCCTTCAATATATTTCGGTAAAAAATTACAAGCTGAATTTGCACAGAGAGCGAAGGAGTGGCATATACATTTGAATATGATTAAATGTGGACAATCTTTTTTTAACAGAGTAGCAACAGAATGGTTACCGCCAGTCATTACATTGGCACCATCTGCAGCGAAGCCTATTAAGTTTGTTTTATAGTTTATATTATTATTGTTGAAAATATTTACAATTTCTTCATAAATCCCATTGGCGGTACAATGACGAACTTTAACCAGGTCAAAAAAAAAATCATTAATTTTGTCTTTAAATTCAATTCTAACGACTAGAGATAACAACTTAGTAGTTGATATGTCTGTCGATTCGTCAACACACAAAGAAAACATTTTTGTTCGCATAATATTACACAGTTCTTCTTGATGAGTCTCGCCGATAACGTTTTTTACTATAGATGTTGTTTTTGTTCTAGCACATTTTGTTTTTTTTAGGAGTGCTGAATCCTCAATAGTTTCTTGAAGTAAAGGAACCAAATGATCCATTGCCGAAAATGGAACATTATGTTCTGCACAGAAGGCTGCTAAATGTATTTCAATATTTGATACTTTGGCACTATACTTGACTGTATCACGAAGTGAAATGTTAGAACTTTTTTGAATTTGTATAGCTGTTGTTTTTTCTACATGTTTAGATGTCAAAGCATGAGCCCTTAAATCTGACACTCCAGCTAATGCTTTTAGTTCACAGCAACAAACTTTACAGTAGGCCAAATTGTTATTGCTCCTCTTAATCCAAGATTTAAACATTGCTTGCTCCTCCCACGATTTGTTGTAACCACTACATTTTCGTTTTCTACTTGAACAAGGTGGGGATTCTGCAATATTTATCACATCTGTCGGCAACATTTCATTTTCTATAACAATATTGTAAATTAAATGTTTGTAATTTACAATATATTTAAAATTTTTATATTACCATTTCTAATTAAAAATTTATCCATTTTAGTAGCAAGTTCAAGAGAGTATTTTGTTTATTTTGTGAGATGTTTTATATTAATATATGAAGAAGAAAACTAAAAGCAAATTGAACTTTTTAAAACAATTAAATACACAGATTTATATGCAAACGGCCAATAAATATTAACAGATTAATATAATAAATCTTGAAATCACATAGAACTAAACTAGCAAACTTTATATAGAAAAACATAACTTTCTTAAATTTAAATGTATGGGAATTCCCTTTTGCTTTGTGTGGTGCAAAAAAAGTATGTGATACTACATTGTCGTATTAAAAAAGTATGAGTAAATGTTGCTACTGTTATCTTAAGCAAATTGGGTAAAATTATGTATTTAGAAAATTAAATTAAAATAAAAAATTAGGAGTGAAAAATTAAAGTAAAAAAACTGCAAAATCTGCGAAATTTATAAAAAAACTTATTTTTTACACAAAAAACTTCAAAACTGCTCAATGCTTCGAAAAACTGCAAAATGCAGATAAATCTGCACATTTGGCAACGCTGCACACAGTAAGTATTTTGTACAATAACAATACTTACCAATACCAGAAACAAGAAAATATTTACCAATACATACCAGAAGTAGCAAACTAAGAGAAACTGGTACTAACAGATAGAACTGTGCACGTGTTTAGTATATATTCACAATTAATACTGTGTTCAGATATGAAACTTAATTGAGTCAATATTGGGTTAATTGACAATATTATTTTAAGTGTTCAGGCATACACAATTTTCAGCTTACTCAATAATCATTTGACAGTTGGAAAACAATACAAAAAATATTCTATATGGTTGTTGTGTTTCTACGTAAACAAACTTATACTACGTTTCCACGGTACATGCTTCGCTCTCTATTCATGCTTCACACCCCAATCATGTGCGAAACAACTTGCTTCACCATACAAAATTTTAAGAGCGAATCAAGTAGATTCATATTGAATCAACTTGCGAAGCACGAAAAATTGCACTCTTCTCTAATTTTTATCGCAAGTTTATCTGCACTAGCTGTAAAAATTTAATATTATTGTAAACAAAGCAAATTATTTTCTTGTTGCTGGAAGTAAAGAAAGTAAATACGTACGAATGTATGTTTTGTTTTCAAATAAGCTAACTAATTTCCACTCAGTTTTTTTGTCCATTAACAAAAATATTTTCCACAAATTGTATTGTTTTTTATTCTGCTTGTTTATTAAAAACAACTGTCACATCGAATCAAGTTTTTTGGTCATGTAAACAGCATGATTCATAAACAAGATTCAGAGAGCGAAGCAGGTGATTCAAGTCGTCGTGGAAACATAGTATTACCTTCACATTGATTTTTTTAATGATTTCTTTTGTTGACATTTGCATTTTATACAATATTGTGCACTAAATACAGTTGTGAACAGTGTTGCATTCGAAATCTTACTCAATATTATAATAATTTCGTACTTATTGCGCAATAATTAATTGAGATTTTATATGGAATATTGAGCTCAATAATGGCGTTAATTGCGATTAACGCAATTAAGGGTCATATCTGAACACGCTATAAAGTAAAAAAGGGAACAATCGCAACATTTACAATATTTGTAATTTCACAAAAAGTATTTTATTGATTTCTTTTTAATTATACTTTTACAAACACTAAGTTATACTTATTCTTTGTACAGCAGGTCGAATTCACTAATACATCAAACATCCGTTTGCGTGTGTTTGTGGAGAGAGAGTGTTTAGTTGTAATCATGCGTAAGTTATCAGTTTAATCACAAATTCAAACAAAAACTTAAAAAAAAACATTAAATATTAATGAAAGAAAGACAAAAAACAAAACAGCTTAAAGCAAACAGCCTCCTCATTAACGATAAACTACCGTTGTTGCAATGCGTTGTTCATTTAGACACGTGATCAGTGGCCAGTTGTTGCATGTTCTTCAGCAACGAAAGCCACACAAATGTGTGACAGTTGCTGGTTGATATTTTTTTTTTTTTAATTTCTTATAATCTTTACCAAACTAATACTTGATCTTGACCAAAATAAGGAAACCAAGCGAACATTATCGTTTAGTTTTTTTTTTAATATTACTTTTACTTTTGTTTTTATTTTTTTATGAAGGTGTAACAGTGACTATTGAACAGAGTGTTGATAGAGTGCAATCATAAATAGGAATAGCCTTGCGATTATATTATATGTATATAGAAAATATTTCAATTAAGGTAGCCATTCCATGATGCACAAAAATTATATTAAAAACTAATATTTTATAAAATTTCTTATTCGAAGGTTTACTTCTAGTTATTACTTTTTAAAAACTAATACAATATTTCTGCAATTTTCTTCGTTTACAATAGAGGACCTTCATGATGGCAACTATTTGCTTCCAAATTATGTATTATGTACGAGTAAGTTATGTATGTTTTTAGAATAAATAGCGTGCAATAATTGCCAATTGATCTTCATTAAAATGGAACTAACAATACATACGTAATTCAAATCCTATATCTAATGAATTTTAATCATTTAGTTTAGCCAGTGCCAGTGACGAAAATTGTTTATCCATCATAGTTTATAAACATACAAGTATAATAATTTAGCATTCTTCTTTCTTGTTTTTGGCTCAGATCTGTTGTACCCCTTCTTCTTAGTGGAATATAGCCACTATTAATTAATATATTGCGGGCTAAGGGGTTTGGATGTACTTCAGGCTTTTTTAAATGTTTCTTAGCATACTTTTCGATCTCAGTTTTTACAAAAATTATGAATATTCGAATTGTTTATATACGAGGGGACATTCGTAGCAATTTGTTTTGCAGTCTTTGAATTCTGTCTACGGCTGACGCCGTTCCATATGTGTTTTTCATAAAGGTGGATTCACTCATTCGTTCCGAACAAAATATTTGTTCGGACAAAGTTTTTTTTTCATATGAAGATGGACGCCTCTCTTTTTAAGAGAGAGAAAAATTTATATAAAAAAAAACTTTGTATATTCTATACATCATATGAAACTCATGGCTCTCCATAGACAGTGAGTTTAGAACAGGAGTGCCCAAAAGTTACTTATGTAAGAGCAAACACCAATACATTTAAATAAAAACTAATTTTTATTCAGTATTTTTTGTTGTAAAAGCCAATACATACAAAGAAACAACACACGATTGACGATCGCAGTCACCAATGTTTACCAGTAGAGCATACGAAAGTGTTGTTGCTTTGCGCTTGCGTGTATAGAGTGAAGTACGACAAAAAAAAACAAATAAGGTAAAGTTGTTTGTGTATTTCGTATTGCTAGTGCTGACTGCTGTAATGAGTATACAAAACACACAGCCTATAGCTAAGAGTTTTTACAAATACAAAAGAGCACCAAGAGTATAGGGCTTGGGCACTCCTGGTTTAGAACTTGGTAGCATGTGATTCCGTAGCAGATTCTAAATAATTTTCTATACAACTGTAGCTGTTTTTCTAGGGCTGTCTTTCAGCCTTCCTAACTTTCCTAGATTTTTAAAACAGTTGTTCTGAAATACTTTTGGATAGTTACTGTTTACTACAAGAATGGACTTTCTGGAACCTTCTACTGCTTCGGTAACATTGACTACGTTTTCGTCTTGTGGGAAGCAGAGGGTCACTGAATTGTCAGATTTTCAAGATCTTATTTGAAACAACAGGTGTCGCAGGAGTATTGGCAATAGATATCGGAGAAGAAGTATAAATTTCAGGAACATCTTTATTAAAGCCATGACAACCAATTTCATGTTTCCACATGCTCAAGTTAATCTAAGGCCGTGAAGACATGTTTCATACTCCACAATTGTAAGTATCGGGTTATATTTTACACTAGCCTACATTTCGTTTCAGTCTCGTCTCATCGAACTGTTCGGACGTGTTTTTTTTAAGTGCGGCTGAATTTTCGGTGAACAAATCGTAATAGGTGAAAAAGTGTAAAAAGTTGAAATTAAACAAAAAAGTGAAAAAAAATCGTAATAGGTTAAAATATATAAAAAAAAAACATTAAAAATCGTATAAAAACTGTATGAGTGTTCCTCTCAGATGTAATTCTGAGAAAGCTTAGCTCGACTAGAAAAACTAGATGGGTCTCTGAGGAAGAATCCTTAAAAAAAATCTCTGGAGAATTTTCTCACTACAAGAGCCGTAGAACGGCGTCGTTCCTTTTCGCCCAATATAGTGATTTCAACAGATGAGAAAACATCATCTTCATCAAATAGTGCAGTGAAACCCAAAAAACAAGTAGGTATGGATAAGTACATCACCGTTCTCAAGCGACAGAGGAGCCCGAAGTCTGCTCAAGTGTCATCAAATGCAAAAGCTTCTAAGACTGTGAGTAATGATCAAAATAGGTTTGCTCTCCTCCAGACGGATGAGCCAGAACTTCCTAAGAAGACGTTTAAGCCCCCACCAATTTATCTGAGAGAGCCCACTTCCAGTAAATTGGTACAAGGAATTGTTTCGGTAATAGGTGCAAATATGTTTAGCGTAACATCAATTAAACATGGAAATATCAGCGAAACCAAAATACAAGTGAAAAAGGAGGATGATTTTCGTAAATTGTCCAACCAGTTGGAGAGGGAAAGTAGGGATTTCTATACCTACCAGCTGAAAAGCGCAAAAGGACTCCAAGTCGTTCTAAAGGGTATAGACCCAGATGTTGATCCTGCCGAGATAAAGACTAGCTTAATGGAAAAAGGCTTCAAAATTAAGAGCATAACGAATATTAGAAACCGTGAAAAGATTCCACAGCCTATGTTCAGGGTGGAATTGGAACCTGGAGATGTCGTATTAAAGAAAAACGAGTCCCATCCCATCTACAATCTGATGTACCTTCTGCATCGTAGAATCACCGTGGAAGAACCACATAAGCGTCAGGGACCCGTCCAGTGTCTCAACTGTCAAGAATTTGGTCACACCAAGGCGTATTGTAAATTGCCGACAGTTTGTGTTGCGTGTGGGGAGCTACATGCAACTGTTCAATGTGATAAGTCGAAAACTGATTCAAAAATCAAAAAATGCAGTAACTGCGGAGGTAATCATACCGCAAATTATAGAGGTTTTCCAATTTACACTCATTTGGAAGGCATAAGCACCAACAAGACGTCAGTATTACCTGATCATCGTCAACAGCCTATTTTGGCATCGAGTGACAATTTCCCGCAATTGTTACGGTCCACTAGTCATGTAAACGCGCCTAGTTCTAGACAAGTTTCTTACGCTAACGTGGTTAAATCTAATATGCCAGGTTTGGAGCAGGCACCTAAATCACAATATTACGAGCCTAATAGTAACACTCTAGAGACTACATTGCAGACACTTGTCCAAACCATGAACACTTTTACGACCACTATGACATCCATGATGCAGGAAATGCTGAAAATGCAATCCACTATCTTACAAGCCATTTTAAAGAAATGATTTGTTTAAAAATTTGTTTTTGGAATGCGAACGGCCTCCGCCAACATAAAAACGAACTGGAACACTTCCTGATGGATAAGCAGATTGATGTCATGATGATTGCTGAAACTCACTTGACGGCGACAGCGTACTTCAAAATTAATGGCTACGTGTTATATGATACTAAAGATCCCCGCGGAAGAGCATGTGGAGGTTCGGCAATTCTTATAAAGAACAGAATAAAACATTATTTAATGAACAACATATGTGAGGATTACCTACAAGCAACAAACATTTGTATTGAATTCTGTCAATACAATTTTGTTTTATCATCAATTTATTCGCCGCCTCGATTTTCAATAAAAGAACACCAATACTACAGCTTCTTCAATTCCCTTGGAGCTAGATTTTTAGTTGCTGGTGACTTTAACGCCAAACACACATTTTGGGGTTCACGTCTGGTGACCCCGAAGGGTCGTGAACTCTTCAACACCATTGCCAAAATGGGATTAGATGTACTCTCAAGCGGGCATCCCACCTACTGGCCGACGGACCGGCGGAAGATTCCCGATGTTATTGACTTCGGAGTAGTGAAAAATATCCCTGTAGAATCGATACAAGTGGAGCCTTCATTAGACTTGTCTTCAGATCACTCTCCTTCTATTATTTCAATGCGTTTCCTTCAAGGGAATGGCTCTCCATTTCGGGACATATCTAAAAACAGAGTAAGTTGGATAAAGTATAAAAAGTATTTAAGTTCCCACTGCACGGAAAATGTAGTGTTGAGAACTACCGAGGATATTGATGGGTCGATTGGCAAGTTTACTGAGGACATACGAAGAGCTGTACAGCACGCCTCCACATACGACGTTAAGTGCAGAAGTGGGACAAATAGAACTTATTTCGCTGAGCTCGATCATCTCCTGTCAGAAAAAAGAAGAGTTAGAAGAGAGTGGCAAATTCACAGGTCTCCTGAACTGAAAGCTAGGCTACGGGTATGCAGAGATATACTAAGAAATTTCTTAGAAACCCAAAGAATGGCTTCACTTAAATCTTACTTGGAGGGTCTTGATAGTACCCCACAATCTGACTATTCGTCATGGAAGGCGGCACGAGGTTTAAAAAGACCAGTTAGAGGAAAGCCTCCTCTGCGAAATCCGACTGGTGAGAAAAGTGTTTACTATAAACAACTCAAATAATTCATCTGATTTGCCTCCACTCGTTATTAGACCTCCTGTACCTCTAAGACTTAGCTTTAATGATGTTCAAAGAGCCATTGGTACTCTGAATCTTAAAAAAGCTCCAGGTATAGATAAAATCAGCAACAAAATGCTTGTGGAGTTACCTCGTGTAGCTAGAAAAATTATCCTATTTATTTTCAATGCTATTTTACGCCTAGAATACTATCCTGCAGATTGGAAGGTATCTATGATTACCATGATTCCTAAGCCAGGGAAGGACCCCACTAAAGTAGAGTCATATAGGCCAATTAGTCTACTGCCGACAATTTCAAAACTGTTTGAAAAATTGTTATTGGCTAAGTTGATTCCAATTCTGAACGACACTCAATGTATCCCAAATCACCAATTCGGGTTCAGAGCTAAACACAGTACCATCGAACAAACACACAGATTGGTAAATGTGATAAGACGGTCGCTTGAAGAGAAAAAATACTGTTCCGCGCTTTTCATTGATGTTTCCCAAGCGTTCGACAAAGTCTGGCATGAAGGTTTAATGCATAAAATTAAATTAACTCTGCCTGCTAACACCCACAAACTTATGAAAAGTTATTTATATGGTCGCAAATTTACAATCAAAGAAGGCGATTTTTTAAGCCCCGCTCAGCCAATTGAAGCAGGAGTACCCCAGGGTAGCATACTGGGTCCAACTTTATATTTGATTTATGCATCCGATATGCCGTTAGACCCCATAATACATACTTCAACTTTTGCAGACGATACAGCCTTTATTAGCGTTCATAAGGACCATCAAATAGCATCACAGAACTTGCAGAAATATGTTTATAAGCTAGAGAATTGGCTTGAGCTTTGGAAAATCAGGGTCAACGAACAGAAATGTATTCATATAACTTTCACATTGCGAAAAGATACCTGCTCGTTCATCAGAATAAATAACCAAATTATCCCGCAACACAATGAAGTCAAATACCTCGGAATCCACCTCGATCGTCGTTTAACTTGGAAGTCTCATATCGACGCAAAACTTACCCAGATGAGATTAAAAGCAGTGCAAATTAATTGGCTAATCGGCAGAAATTCTACATTAAAGTTGGATTGCAAACTTTTGTTGTACAATGCAATTCTAAAGCCAATCTGGTGTTATGGAATTCAATTATGGGGTACTGCCTCAGCATCCAACATTGAAAAAATTCAAAGGGGTCAAAATAAGATTCTACGTACAATTACTGCAGCTCCATGGTATGTTAAAAATTCTCGAATCCACAAAGATCTAGGCATTCCTTTGGTGAAAGTCGAATTTACAAAACACGCCTCAAAATATGTCAGCAAACTTGAACACCATCCAAACCCACTTGCACGAGACATCCTTAACTTTACTGGCCATGTTCGGTTGAGAAGGAGGGATACCCTTGCTTTAACTCAAGCGCAAAACAGATGACTGGATCAGTGGATATAAATTTTTTGTAGTATCATAATATTTTGTCTAGCACTGGCTGGACTTATTATTTTCTTTTAGTATTAAGATTCGAAAACTTATTGTCATTTCATTTCTGAAGATTCAATAAATAAATGAAAAGTATTAAAAAAAAAAAAAAAAAACTAGCCTACATATAATTGGTAACACCCAAAAATTATTTTAATGATGATAAAATTGAGATACAAATGCGTAACAGTTGTGCCAAAACTAATTCATTTCATCGTACTAGTTTGTTTCATCAGGCAATAAAATAGTGATTTTATTCTTTTATCGATGTGTGATTCACATGTGTGTGTTTTGTTTCCATCCTCATCAATGCGACATCTAGCCGGTGTTGAGGATTATAACAACCTTAGATGTTGTTTTAAAGATAAAGGGTTTGTTTTGTTGTAGTTGTTTTTACGAATGTACATCAAACAATTGACAACCTAAGAAGCTTCCAAGATTTTAAATTTTACGTTTTCGATAATGATTTTTTTTTAGTTTTTGCTTTTTATGCAGCTTCGAAGTAAGTGTTATTTTGGAATGTTGTTTGGATTTGTTAGTACAATTAAAATGAGGGACGCAACAGAAATAATTAAATACATTTCTCCGCTCTCTGTCAATGTGACAACAGGTACATTTTCTTAACTTACCTTTATTTATTCGTTGTTTTCTTATTTTCTGTGTGTATTTTTTTAGTTGTTGTAAATCAGAAATAAAAACCAAATGTTTTGATTTATTTCAAAAGATAAGCTGATTTGATACGAATGAACGTGTATGTTGTTTTTTTTTTATTAAAAAAGCCCTACTGCTTATTTGCAGTCCAATATTTTCATCGTATACTCGGAGTCTGTCTAATCAATTTCACTCTTACTCGTACAAACAAGCATTTAATACTTTTTTTTTTAATTTGATTTTTTTTGGTAATTTTCATAAATTTGTATAATATTTTTCGATTTATAATAAATCATAATTTTGGTCTATAATCATTTCGATTTAACACCTACAGTCCGTAATACAGTCAGTCATATTTATCTTATTTATAGTTGTTGTCGTTGCTGTTGCTGTTGGTGCTTACGTGTTTGTTGTATTTCACATAAAATGCGTTTGTAATCAGTATTTGACCCATATTTTTTTTATACCCACCACTAAAGAGATGAAGGGTATATATTATGTTTGTCATTCCATTTGTAACACATCAAATTATTGAATTATTGAAAAGTCTATATATTTTGGGTCATTATAATGCTTGGTTTTCACTATGTCAGTTTTGTTGTCAAATTGTCTAAATTGTTATGAAATTACCAACAATTTGGACAATTTGACAACAAAACTGACATAGTGAAAACCAAGCATAAGATTCTAAAGGTCCGGTCACATTTGGCAAATATTTGTCGAAAAAGACATAACCATTAAATAACATATATTTGAACTCGTTTATTTACTTAAAGAAACCTTTTCTTATTTAGGCCAAAGCACAACAAATGTTTAGTTTTAATTTATTTGATGCTGTTTGATTTTGCAAAACTCTTGTAAGAGTAAACAACGTCAAACAAATTTGTGTTGAAACAAGTGGTTAGGCTTTTTTTTAATAAATTTTTGCCAAATGTGACCGGACTTTAAGACGATCTAGCCATGTCCGTCCGTCTTAAGGCACAATAGAGTTTCAAAAAATTTAGAATAAAGGAATTTTTAACAAAAATTCTTTGCTCCCTGAAATGTTTGGTATTGAAAATGGGCGAAATCGGTGTATTAGGATCCAATTTATGGACAAAAGTTTTAGACAACCTTGATATTTTTGAGATATTTTTTGCTATTTTCTTCAAATTCAATGCAGATAATAACATGAAATTTTGCACTCCCATAAAAATGTCTTCCCTGATTGTAGGTCTATGAAAAGTTATAAAACGGCATTTTGTTTGCATTGGTCCATATTTAAACATAGCACCCATACAGAGTCCGCTTTCGAAAATCACCTAAATGTGCATAAATCTTTTATAAACATCACTATTAATTTGAAAATCACCATAAATACTTTATGTGAAAATCATATGAATTGTCATTCCGTTTTTCATTGTGATCACTCAATAAGCGACCCGAAATTTTACAATATTTTACATATGTATGCAAAAACTATACATATTGAATTTTGTAAAGATAAATAAATAATTGGTCATAGGTCATTGGTCGAGAAAAACTGGAAATTAAACTCTTGTAAATATCGTTATCGAGATGAAATTCATTCACAACAAGCCTCCAATACATAGAAATAACGGAACAATATTTTATAACGATCGCCCCATAATAGGGAACCGAAAAAAGTAACGTTGTTGATACAAAATGCAACACAAATTAGTTGCAAGTGTAAAGCACACTACTGGTATATTGATAGTGGATACATAAGATTCGGCACAGCTGAATGTAATCTCTTACTTGTTTTACAATATTTTTCTTTCATTTAAATACACAGAAATGCTGGTGGTGTTGTTAAATTTTACTCAATACCAGAAGCAGGTAACTTTACGCTTAACCAAGCGTATCATTTACTTGTTGGTTATTAAGTTAAATGTGAGAAATTATAATTTGGTTTTGAGTGTAATTATTTTGAACATTTTAGGCGCAATTATTATTCTTAATACTGATTGTTAGTGATGCAATCAATGATGGATTGATTGATTTCCAATATAAAATATATAAAAATATTTCTTTAATATTGAAAAATAATTCTATTGTTTTTTGACAACAGGTGGGAATTAGTTTAATAAATTAAAAAAATTCAAAACAATTATATAGTAAATAATAAAATTGGCTCTCCAGAGTCTATAAAGTTGCGATGACAACTTTGATGTCATTCTCTTTTCAGAGACCTTTTTCAAAATGAGAGGCCACATATGTTTCGCAAATTTGCTAAAGTATTCATTAAATGAAGTGAAAGAATATACTCGTATATACGCGTCTCAGTATGTCAAGTGATGACTGTCGATATGCATATGTATATATTTTTTTACATTTTTGATTATTTAACTGATTGTTCGACCTTTTCATTAATTAGACAGTCTTTTCGAGATTAAGGTCACTTTTTTATTTTTATTTTTTTATTTTTCTATTTTTTCCAATATTTCGCTACACAATGTGTAGCATCTTCAGGGAAACAATAACAAAATTAAGAAATTTAATAACAATAAAAATATTTTTCAAAAAATAACAGTAATTGTCAGAATTTAAATATTACACAAACAGAAATATTGATATGAAAAATATTTTAGTTTTTAGTTTTTGTGTTTTTATAAATTAAGTGTCTATAAGTTTGAGCAACATTATCTGTATCTACTTTAAAATTGATTCTAAGATTTTTTGGTACATTAATAATTTCTAACATTTCTAACATATAACGACGTTTATAATTACTTTCTGTTTTCAAAACTGAAATGTTCTCAAAGTCGGGATAGTGATTCAAATTTTTACAATGTGATGATAATGCTGTTTTTTGTGACGATATATCTCTATATTTTTGATCAGATTTGTGTCCAGCTATTCTAGTTTTTAATTTATTTTTAGTTGTACCTACATATACTTTGCTACATTTTTCATTGTTATTACCATTACATGGTATTTTATAAACTACGTTTGACATTTCTAATTTAGGTATCCTATCTTTTATCTTACTGAATAATCTACCTACTGTATTATACATTTTTGGAGCCATTTTATATTTGGTGTTATCAAATATATTAGATTTTTCTATTCTTTCGGATATTTTAGGTACATAAGTTAAAGATTTATATATTTTAGATTCAGAAAATCCTTTTGTGTTATTCATTTTATTTTTGAATTGTCTTATTAATTTACAAATTATATTAATAGGGAAATTATTATCCTTTAATATCTTGTTAATCGTTTCTATATTTTTCTTGTGGAATTCCTTCTCACTTATTGTCAATATTCTCTCTATAAGATTTTTAGCTGTATTGATAATAATTCTTTTAGGATATTTTGAATAGTAATTAATGATTCTTCCTGATGATGTAGGTTTTTGATACCAGTCTATTAATAATTTATTACCTCTCTTTATTATTAAAGTGTCTAAATAAGGAAGTATAGAATTACATTCTTTTTCCATAGTAAATTTAATATTTGGATGAAAAGAGTTAAAAATCATCAATATATATTCTATTTCACTTTCTGAAATTATGCAAAACAAATCATCTACATATTTTGTTAAAACTTTTGGTTTTATAATCAATTTTTCAATACAAGTGTCAAGTAATTTTTCCATGACAATATCAGCAATAATTGGAGAAGCTGGTGATCCCATTGGAAGGCCTATTTTCTGTTCATATATATTGTTATTGTATTGAAAATATCTGCTATCAATTATACAAAATTTTAAAATACGTAAAAATAGATCGTTAGAAATATTTGTATGTTGTTCAATTATATTCCATTTTTCATCTATAATACTAATTGCTAAGTCTACAGGTATGCTAGGGAACAATGATACAACATCAAGTGAAATAAGTTTTTCATTCTTATGAATTGTTACATCCTTTATCTTATCTTTAAACTCTAATGAATTCTTTACATTATATTTAGAGTTTAAAGTTAATTTTTTAAGAATGTCAGTAATATATTTACAAAGTTCATATGATGGAGAGTTAATACACGAACAAATTGGTCTTAAAGGAAATGTCTCTTTATGAATTTTTGGTAATCCATATAATTTAGGAGCTGTTGCCACATTTGTTCTAAGATTGTTTCTCTCAAAAATTGTAATTATTTTTAATTTGAAAAGATCATCAACTATATCATTATTTATTTTCTGTAATTTGTTTGTAGGGTCCTTATTTAATATCTGATATGATGTAGTATTATCTAAAATGTCATTCATCCTTGATTCATAATCAGTTTTATCAATAGCTACAGTAGTATTTCCCTTATCTGAATTTAAAATAATTATATTTCTATTACATTTTAAAAATTTTTTAGTAAAATTTACCTTATCAATTATAAATTTGTCTCTATCTGATAATCTCATTTTATTGAGTTCATTATCAATAATTGTTGTCATTTTAGACCTAGCGATTTCCTGTTTATCTTTCTTATTTATAGTTTGTATAAAATCTTCCCCTTCTGCTAATATTTTCTTAATTGGAAATTGTTCCCTTTCAATCGGTAATGCATGTTTCTGACCTAGAGAAAGTACCCATTGCACGTCTATTGGAATATCTATGTTAGTTTTATTTACTAACCAATTTTTATTAAATTTTATATCTAAATCCTTCCTTTGTAAATTAATAAGACAATCAAATTTCTTCTTATGTACCTGTTTAATCCGCTCTGCAAATAAAAAATAAAATGAATAACACAAAAGGATTTTCTGAACCTAAAATATATAAATCTTTAACTTATGTACCTAAAATATCCGAAAGAATAGAAAAATTTAATATATTTGATAACACCAAATATAAAATGGCTCCAAAAATGTATAATACAGTAGGTAGATTATTCAGTAAGATAAAAGATAGGATACCTAAATTAGAAATGTCAAACGTAGTTTATAAAATACCATGTAATGGTAATAACAATGAAAAATGTAGCAAAGTATATGTAGGTACAACTAAAAATAAATTAAAAACTAGAATAGCTGGACACAAATCTGATCAAAAATATAGAGATATATCGTCACAAAAAACAGCATTATCATCACATTGTAAAAATTTGAATCACTATCCCGACTTTGAGAACATTTCAGTTTTGAAAACAGAAAATAATTATAAACGTCGTTATATGTTAGAAATGTTAGAAATTATTAATGTACCAAAAAATCTTAGAATCAATTTTAAAGTAGATACAGATAATGTTGCTCAAACTTATAGACACTTAATTTATAAAAACACAAAAACTAAAAACTAAAATATTTTTCATATCAATATTTCTGTTTGTGTAATATTTAAATTCTGACAATTACTGTTATTTTTTGAAAAATATTTTTATTGTTATTAAATTTCTTAATTTTGTTATTGTTTCCCTGAAGATGCTACACATTGTGTAGCGAAATATTGGAAAAAATAGAAAAATAAAAAAATAAAAATAAAAAAGTGACCTTAATCTCGAAAAATAAGATTGTCTAATTTTTACATTTTTATTTACGAGTATTTATTGAATCTGTCTTATTTTCTTAAGCCTTAAAATAAGTATTAAAATATTGAAATAAAATAAAATTAAAGAGAAAATGGCTCCCATTTTAGTGGGGTGAACCTTAATCGCGTTTGGCTTGTGCGAGAAATCTTGCATTGGGGTTCAGGTGACTTTGAAGTAAGTCCCTGTTAATGTTCTCATTTCTTACGTACCATAGTGCACCCGTCATGAACTTTGGAATTTACGTTTCTGTTCTCTGTATAAGATCGATATTGAAATTGCTGACCGTTCCCCATAATTTGTTACGATTATTAACTGCATCTGCTATACCTTGTTGAACGTTTCAGCGATATCCATAAATATAGCCGAGCAGTACTTTTTTATTTAAAAAATTGTTCTTATCTCTTTAGTTAATCATGATTTCTGTGACTATAAATATTATACATATGTGTTAAACTTTATCTCGATATAAATACTTTTAAAAGATTTGTGGAGATTAAAGTGAATTTCGACTAATTATAGACCGACCATTATAAAATTAGGTTTCATTATTTCTGTATATAAGAAACTTATTTGCCTCGAATTTTATTTGATTAGCAACATTTTTGAGTAAGTTATGCTCTTTAAAGTGATTTTTGGAAGTGGGCCTTATATGGGAGCTACGACTAATTATAGACCGATTTTCACAAAATTTTTAGATGTGATTTAGCTCCATTTACTACTCACTTGTGGTGAAATTTGTTTGAATAATGCATAATTCAAACATTTATGATCGGTAAACCCCAATTTCGGGAGTATATTATTATGGGGGCCAGGTGAAATAATGGACCGAGTTCCACCAGTTTCAATCCTATCCGTCCTTGGGCCGAAAAAGTATTATGTACCAAATTTTATCGAAATATCTTTAAAATTGTGACCTGTACTCTGCGCACAATCTTTACAGCCAGCCAGACGGATCGACGGACGGACGGACATCGTTAAATCGACTCAGAAAGTCCATTGGTATAATTTAAGGACCAATATTTATGGGCGTTACAAACATCAGCACAAATCCAATATACCCTCCCCACTATGGTGGTGTAGGCTATAAAAACTGTGATAGCAGGTTTATATACCGATATGAAGATGGTATCTGATCGCAGTGCTTAATAGATAGTATCATGGATGGATTATTCCAGAAATTCGACTAATGTAGTCTCATTTAGGACCCTTTGGACTACCCTTTCTATATAGTGGGATATGTGCGCAACTCGATATTTGTCCAAATTCTTCTAGAGAATTTCATCATAAAAGCTACATTTTTCAAAATACAAGTAAATTTGACTGTTAAGTGCTTAACAGTGGTCTGTTGACTGTAACATTATCAATGTTAGCAAATATGGTTTTTGTCTTTGCTACTCAAATTCGAATTTAACTTCACACACATGTCATTATTCATCATCAAATTATGAATAATGAAAGAGTAAATGAATGTCGAAAAGCCCAGCTACGGACTTTTGGCATAACATTTAGCCTTTTCCAATAAATAAAGTTGTGGTTCATGGTATCCATTCAAATACTTGACCAATTTCTTACCAAAATTATTCGAAGAATTTAAAAACTACTTTTTAATTTTGCATAGAATAACCGAGTAAAACGAACAATTATATATTTGTATTAATTTATCAGCATTTTTTAACAATAATTAAAGCAAATCTTAGATTTTTTTTAATTATGACATGTACAACTAAACATAGAAGAAATAGCATTAAACTAATTTATAGTTTACTAAAGGTATGGTCACACATGGCAAATATTTACATAGAAAAGCGTAACCACTTGTTTTAATACAAATTTGTTTGTCGTTGTTTACTCTAACAAGAGTTTTGCAAGATCAAACAGCATCAAATAAAAAAAAAACTAAATATTTGTTGTGTTTTTTCCTAGATAAAAGAAGTTAATAGAAGTTATTTTAAATAAATAAACGAGTTCAAATATATGTTATTTAATGGTTATGTATTTTTCGGCAAATATTTGCCAAATGTGACCGTACCTTAAATTAATTGAAATCTGTAGGGTATTTTGCAAAGTTAAATTAGCAGTGTGCGGTTTGTATGTACGCTTTCGATAAACTAGCAAAAGAGTATCGACCTACAAGATGTCAATATTTGACAGGGTAGTTTTCAAGAACATCGAAACAACAATACTGTTACTTACCAAAAGATATCGAAAAGAAACAGAAGTACTTATATGTCGGTTTAAATGAATGGTTAATCTTGTTTATTTAATTTAATCAATTTCCAATTAATCAGCAATTTATAAAAATAAATGTTTATTTAACATTTAAGTAATTTATATAAATACAAATTATTCAATTGTTAAAAGGGGAGATAATCGTAATTGATTTGCTGAATGAAATTAATTTTAGTATAAAACACTTAAAACTGTCCGCTATCAAAATAGTCGTTCTTTGAAAAGTAGTTGAGAAACATTATTAGTAAAAGATGGGAAAGAATTCAATTTTTGGTTTGTTGTTCCTCGGAATATGCTGGAATGTTAATGGTTTTACAGGAGGACTATCGGCCACAGCTAACTTGGCTGATGTCATCTTAAAGTCCACTTACTCTATGGAAAGCAATCCTGCTCGTACTGCCCAATGTTTCCAGATGTATATGCCACAAATCAATGATTTGACCCAACAATACGAGCAAGCCTACAATGGCTGCACAAATCTGACAGCTGAAGCTGAGGAAACATTGAAGCAGCAAGTTCAGGAAGACATTGACACCATTCAAAATGCTACGAAATCCATGTGTTCCAATTTCGAAAATTGTGCCCTAGTTACGGATTCATTGTATGATATATTCGAGTGCTACTACAATGTGGTAAGTTTTTTTATGGAGAAACCTTTACAAGTTGAATAAATATTTAACAAAATTTGCATTTTTTAAGTCTGGCAATAACATGCAAAGTGCTTTTGAAGTTCAAAATTTGTCCAAGGATAAGATGAAATATGTTAAAATTAACGAGGAATACAATATATACAAGAAAAACTTGTGTACCAATGAATGCTCACGCGTCTATGTCGAAGAGACCACGAAAGTTCATAATAATTTGGAAGCGTGCTTGACTGGCAAACCTCCCACTACTGAAGAGACCACTACTACAGATAAACCAGATGTCACCACTATGGAGACAACTTTAATAACAACTGATACACCCGATACCAAAGTACCGGAAACTACTACAGCACCAGTTGAAACCACCACAGAAGCTGCTTAGTCCCCTTGAACAATAATATTTTCTTATAATATGCCTGTTCATATATGGACTGTATCTACTGTTTTTAAAAAGTATAAAATAGTTTGTCATTCAACAAATTAACGCAATTCCTTCAATAAAAGTAAAAGAAATTATGTTTCATTAAAAAAAATTACTTAAAATTTTACTCAATAAATAAATTGCATTTAGTAAACTTGACACGGCTGAATATTTATGTCTGATACTTTTAAATATCTCAAATAGAATGAAGTGACTTTTAAAACTTATAAATATATATTAGTGAATCAGCAGATCGAGCTAGAAGTCTGGAATAAATTCTACCAATTTAGCGATATCGCAATCTGTTTATGAACAAATGGAAACAGGCACTTACAAACTCAAATTATAAGACCGGAAATTGGCTCGTGGCCATAATTTGACAAGACAATAATAAAAACTAACTGTACGGTCACACTTGGCAAATATTTGCCGCAAAAGACGTAACCACTAAAAAAGATATATTTGAACTCGTTTATTTAGGACAGGACACAACAAATATTTAGTTTTAATTTATTTGATGCTGTTTGATCTTGCAAAACTCTTGTAAACCCGGCCACTCACGTACAGTTTTAACTGTCAGTTTCAACATACGTATGTTGGTAATAACTGACAGTTCAACTGTTCAGTTTAACTGAGAAATTTAAATTTTAAGTCCCAACTATAATATACAAGCTTAAGCAAATTGCAAAAGTTAACTAAAAGGCTGTCAAATGCATAAGCAATTCAGAGTTAACTTTCAGGTGGCTACAATGTACTTACGTGACTTTGAAACTTTTTGTACACAGTTGCACATTTATATTTTATAAATATTATTGTATTATTTTATAATTAAAAGAAAACTTCGTACCCGAAACGGATACTTTTTCCTTTTTTTTAAATTTATCGGCAAAAGTACTAAAATTTACAGCTGTGGCAGCACTAAATAAAATAAACGTTTACATATGTTTTGTTAATGATGGAGCTTCTATTCGCTTTACCTCCTTACAAAATCTTTCGCGGAGTAGTTTCCATCTGTGTTTACAGTCAGCTTCTATTAATTCATGGCAATGTAAAAAATTAATACAACAAAAACAAAAAAATGTTATGTATTGCATATTACCACTTTTGTTACACTTTTCTCCAACTTCTTTCCATGCCCTTGACTTGACAGTCAGAACTGATGAGTGTGAAACAAGACTTACTTTTTTGTTAAAATAAAAAGGGTCCCGTTTATTATAAAGGCACTTATTTTTTTCCACATTTTCAATTAAATTTAAAATAAATGTATTTTCTTCCTTTTCCATTTTGTTAAAATCACAAACAAACAACAAAATAGCTGATTCCGTACTGAATATGCGATCAGTTTCGCTTTTTGCTTAAGCAAATGTCAGTTGAAAAACTTAACGAAAAGTTTCGTTAAGTACATTATAGTTTGCAACATACAATTTATATGTGTTCGCACGTTTGCTTAAGCTAGCATATGCATATTATAGTTGGGCCTTTATATATATTGTTAACTGACAGTTTCAACTGAAGTGAACATGTGTGGGGGCTCAACTGTACCGTTCTCAGGTCAAACAGAACCAAGTGATACAACAAGCTGGCGAAGAAGTTACAAGAACTACAACGAAAACTATTTTGTCAAAAATAAAAAGCTTAAGATCCGCTTTTCTTAAAGAAAAAAAGAGAAACTGGAGGCATCAGAGAAGTCTGGAGCATCTGCAGACAGCATTTACAAACCGTCCTGCTCGTTTGAATCCAGGTAAAAAAGCTGAAGTCTTGAACTGCACGTGTGTGTACATCTGAGTTAATAGTTAAGTCTGTCAGTTATAACTGAACATTTGCAACTGACAGTTAAAACTGTACGAGATTGGCCGGCTTAAGAGTAAACAACGTCAAACAAATTTGTGCTAAAACAAGTGGTTATGCTTTTTTGAGTAAATATTTGCCAAATGTGACCGTAACTTAAGACAAAAGAAAATTGTAAAATAAACACGCCGCAAATTAAAAAGTCACTGATAAAAGATCATAATATTGTGGTTGTGATTTTTGTGCATCTAAATACAAATTAATGTTACCCAGATAGACTTTTCTTTAACATTTAAAAGGAAACAGAAAATATTCCTATGATACACTTTAGTCTAAAATAGAGACAAACTTATGACGAACAGAGACTTAAACGAACAAACCAAAAAAATAATCGTGATTTCACAAAATTATATATATACTCGTAAATATATTTCCATTTATATAGACGTTTTATTTTTCTCTTCCAAACAAGAACGTTTCATTATAATTTGGTCTATGAAAATGTCTATAAAAAAAGTCTTTGTTATAGTTGTGTGTTGATAGAATAAGTTGGCTGGATGGAGGATTGTTTGGTTGGCCTCCTCTTTGTTTAGTGTCAAAATAACAAAATGCCAGTCCATGTTGACACTATGACACCAATGAACAAGTAAGAAAATATGGACGGTCAAGCCCGACCATATAATACCCTACACCCAGTATATGTGTAAAAACTGTTTTATGGCAGCTATAACTAATTATGGATCGATTATCATCAAATTAGGCAGAATGATTTTTATTTATATGAAACACATTTGCGTTGACTATTATTTGGCTACCAACATTTTAAAGACAGTTATGGTCTTTAAAGTGATTTTCGTCAATGGGCCTTATATGGGAGCTATGGTCAATTATAAAGCAATATGCGCAAACTATATAGATGTGATTAGGCTTCATGTACAACTTATTTTTTGGAGAATTTTTTTTTTTGGAATATGTTTATAAATCAAAAATTAATGACCGATGAACCATTATTTCGGGAGGACATTTGTATGGTGGCTGGCTGAAATGTTTTTCCGATTTTAGCCAATTTCAATTACAACCGTCCTTTGATCAAGAAATATCATGTACCAAATTATGTGAAAATATCTTCGAAATTGCCACCTGTACTCTGCGCACAAGTCTTACATGGACAGCTGGGAAGTGATTCTGAGTCGATCGGTATGCTTTAAGTTGCATGTTGTACCAATATTTATGGGCGTTACAAACATCATCACAAATCCATTATACTCTTCCCACTATGATGGTGTAGGGTATAAATAGTAAAGACAACCATCATGTTTGTTGTTGTTGTTGATGTCTTAGCTTAAAAAAGGCCATACATTTTCTTACTGTACTAATACAAACCTCCAAAAAATGTAATAGGGGCATAGTGCTTTGGTAGAAGTTGTTTGGGTGTACGTGCAAAGTCATGTTCATCAATGGGAATAAATGCTTCCAAATCGTGGTTTTATAGTTAGTAACGTGCCAAAGTGTTGGGCTTATGATTTAAATGATTTGTTACGTTGATTTCATTAAACTTTGGCAAATACACTGTGCAGAAAATTAGTGTGATTTCAAAATCAACATTTATAATGTGAAATTATCTTTATGCTATTTGCGTTAATCGTCACGTTATTGTGTGTACCAAAATTACAGGCATATTTTGTAGTAATCTATCAACTCCATAAGCCATGAAATTTTATTGCAGCTTGTAACAAATTTGTCTAAAATTTATTTTTTCTCAATTCTTCACTTAAAATCGAAATCTGTAAAGTATTTTGCAAAGTGAAGTTACTAATATGTTATTAGTCGTGTATGTACGCTTTGGACATAGTAAACAAATATTATTAACCTTTATAATGTTAATACATATTTGACAATGTTATTTCTAAGAACCTCGAAATAATGATACTATTATTTTCCATAAGCCATGAAATTTTATTTCAGCTTTTAACATATTTTGCATTTACTGAATTGTCTAAAATTTCAGTCTTCTCAATGCTTTGTTATTTGAGACGCGGTTAGGCAAAATATTGCGGATTTTGTTATAGGTTGGCTTGTTATACTTCCACAAATTATTCTCTCGCAATTTAATGAATTGTATTTCTGTTGATGCCTCCCATAGACAATTAATCTGGATTACGAGATATTTAAAATGTCATTCAACACGCTCAATTTCTGTCTTTCGGCATAACCGATAGGCATTAAGTGCGATCAACTGCGAAATTATTTTATTCGACCATTTCAGAGTCTTCTTAAAATATAAAAAAAAGATGTCATTCATTTACAGCCCAATCATGAATAAAAATTCCGCGGGAGTTTTTTCCCCTTTTCTCATTTTTCCTATTTAAATTCAATGTTAAAAAAAAATAAAAAGGGAAAAAACTCTCGCGGAATTTGTATTCATGATTGGGCTGTTAGATTCACGAGAATGATAAAATTCAAGTTAAAACACAAAATTCTGGTTAGAGATTCTGATATCATATTAATGAGAGTAATGATCAAAAGTGTTAAAGAATGTTAGTTTTAACATGATTACACCCACAATTTATTCAAAGGAATATCATCCTACAGAGATCTTGCTTTGGAAATGTATGAGCGAACATATTTAGTCAACAACTATTATATTAGTCAACAATTGTTTCTGAAAGATCGTTAAGAAGGGAATGATAATGTAATTACAGTCCAACTGCCAAGACAAAATGTGAAAAATTTCGAAATGATCAGCGAACGTGGATCAAAAGTTTCTTAGTGCCAGTACTAAATGTTAAGTAATCGGATTAAGAACTATATTTGTTTCGATTGTGATTTTTTAACCAGCTGAATACAGGAATTGATGTACACGTCTTTCTCGATTTGATCTATAATGTTTTAAACTTAATTAATAAACTTATTGGCTTAGAATAGGAACGTAATGCGTTCCTTATTTTAGAGAAATCAGCCTAAAATTCAATTAGGGTGAACTCAACATTATTGGATGACGTGATAACTTTAGAGGCCTGAATGGAAATCATATTTCTTTAGGAACATAAATAAAAGTAGAACTTACCGAAAACTCATTTCGATTATATAATGCTTCAAAATCAATATATATTCTGTCTAAATGGAATGTTTAGTTATTGGAATGATCAGATCAGAAAGATTGACCAATTTACGAAATACCAAGCATTTCCAGGGATACTATTCAGCAATGTTAATGGCTTATTTGAGAACGTTTCTTAGCGCACTATACTTTGAAAAAAAAAATAGTTAGTAGCGTAATAAACTTAATGAGTGGGTAATGTTTAACTTTATTCAAAGTAGAGGCTGGCGATTTGATCCTCGAATTTTTCTCGCAGCTTTTCGATGGAGTTAGGTTAGAAGGCCGGTGTGAGGTTGTCCCCACACCATCACCCAGAGACCAATACGGTCTATTGTGTTTTCGATGGAGTATAACTTTGCCTAAAAGGTGGTGCAAGTATCTGACAGCCTGAGAAAGACCATGAGACCAAGTTATTCATAGAAACTTTCCTAGCTAGTACCGGTTGAAGAATTTTATGACTTCAATTACAGGCAAAATAATCAATTTCTTTAATACTGCAACTGAAAAGGATATACTTTAGGACTAACGACTGTGACAATTTTCATTGCAACTGGCTATAGACTGGAGATTTAAAAATATCTCTCAGTGTTTGTAATGTCTGGTATGTTCATAGAAAGACAAAAAAAAAAAACACTTCTCTAAACTTCTAAGCTTCATTCATAAATTTAAATGTTATTATTGTTAAAAAAAAAGTTGAATGAATTTTTAAAAATGTTGTAGTTGCCATAATTGTTGTAGTTGTTGTCGTAGATTTTATTTATTTAAAATAAAAAATGTTGCTAAACTGGTTAGAATTGTTCAGTCACTCATTCATTAATCTTTCAAACTCTTTGCTAGTTTGTAGATATGTACATACAAGTATGTATATAGTATAAATTGATTCATTCATAAATGTTAGAGTTTATAACAAATATTTATCGAATATTAATTTTAGGTTTTTTGCAATTCTTTGCGATTGAAAAGTTGTTGTTTCACTTTGTTTAAAAAATGTTCGAAATATGTTTAAAATAAAAAAAATGATTAAAATAATTTACTCTAGTTAGAATCGGCCAACTAATGTTCGTTCACACACCGGATGTTGTTGATTTAATATCTATTTATTCTTAAAAGCTTTTAGTTTATTTTGATTTAATACAAACTTACAGACAGCAGCAGCAACAGCAACAACAACAATTACAATAACGTTAACAACAACATTATAAAGAAATAAATAAATAAGCGTCAAGTTCAAAACAAGCTCATGACAGCATTAATCACTAACTTGGCTGAGAGTTTTAATTTTTTATTAGTTTTTTTGTTTTGTTTTAAGTTTCTTTCTATTGTGTATGTCTATTATAGGTACGTTGTCCAGTTTATGGACATTTTGATTCTAAATATACAAGCAAAACAAAAAGAAAATTGAAATAAAAGGAAATTAAATAACAACAGAAAAAAGCTTTGACTTGAAAAGCTTGTCAAGCAATAAAAATGTTACCATTTATCTTGAAAGTTTTTCGTTGTTTTCTTTTATTTTCATTTCTATCTTTAAATGTTGTCTTTATGCCTATAAGTTTTTATGCGTTTGTAATGTTGTTTTAAAGTTGAAAATATTTTGAAGCCCTACATTACTTAAACTGTCTTAGAGATAAAGTTTGCCACAAATGGAAAACATATAAGCAATAAACTTAAGGTACGGTTACTTTGATTGCTCTTACGAAACACTTGTAAGATTAAACATCGTCAAACAAATTTGCGCTAAAAATATTAGTTAAGTGTTTTTAGTAAATATTTGCCATTAGACACATGCTTTTTAGACTACTGACCTTGTGTAGGCGATAGTGTGCCGGACTATCAGTCAAAGACTCTGGGTGCTTTCCGCAGATAAGCCAAAAGCTTCGCAGTTTGTGTTTGTTAATTATTGTTAAAAAAAAAAAATAAATAAAAAAGATAGAAGAAAGCAAATAGAGTTTCTTTTTTTAACTTTGTGAGTTGCAGTCATGAAATGGAGGAAGTCGTTACTGCTTCAGTCACTGCAGATTAATATGCACCACCTTCAGCTCGCTTGAATTCCTTCCTGCTGTTTCTCCAGTAGAAAAATTAGGCAAATTTATTCTAATTTTGATTCATAGATATTCGACTTTCCCCTTGTCTCTCACGCTCATGATCACACGCTCAACTGTCCAATCATCCGTATACAGATCATGTTTCTTAGTGTTAGTTTAGCTTATGACTCCAACTATAACTGAAGGGAAGAGCAAATTTCAAATTATCAAAGGTCATTTATTATTCGACTTTGGCCATTTATAATTCTCAGTTCATCCAAAAATATAATTAAAGTCCTCCTGTTCTTCCACTTTCAAAATGCGTATATGTTGTTTAACAGAAAAAAATTCATCCAACTGATGGAAAGCAATTTTAGAGTGATAAAAGTCATGATTTTTTAGATGTACAGATGAAGCTACTTTTACACTGTTTCAGTGTTTTTTTATTTCTCAATACTAATTAGCGGCTACTTTAGATAATATAATAAAGGTTTAAGGTAGATAGTGAAAGTGATGATAAGAACATTTTAAGTTGTTGAATATGAAAGTCAGCGATCTGGATGTTGTTGACTTAAATTGTTGAAGGGTGATAATAAGGATATTACATCCAACATAATATTTGTTGTTATTGGCTTATAATTTCGAATACGTTTACTAATTTGTCCGATTGTATACAGGTAAATGCATGTGCATAGGTACGTGTATATCATGTTTTTTTTGTTACACATGTAGTTAAATGTGTTGCATTTTTGAATACAGTCAACACTTCATACTCATACGAACGAACACATTGATTATATGATTTTCATTATGTTGTTTGTTTGCTGTGGTTTTGTAAAAGTATTAAATTACAAAACGATTTGTTTGCAGAAATTTAACAAAACATTTATTTTGTTGTTTATACATTTGTTAAACAATTTTCATGTTCTGTGCTTTTTTCTTCGGATGCATTTTTTCCTTTTCGTTTCTCTAGTTTGTGTGTTGAGTGAATTTCATTTGTTAAGTTTATTTAATTTATTATTACAACACTTTGATGTTTTTTTTTTTTGTTTATTTCAACAAAAATTTAAATAAGTGTTGTCTACATTGTAAGATATTCGTTGGTTTTTGTAGGCACATTTTTCTTCGTAGATGAGACCACACACAAGGGTCCGACTATTGTTTAACGATAAAAAAGTTGGTCATATTTTCAATAGTTAAAGAAACATCCCTCTGTTGGAGCTTTTTTATTGATTTTGATCATGTGTAGTTAAAATGCCGTGTATGTCGTGGATTTATTATTAAAATGTTATTAAGATTTAACAAACATTGTAGGCTGTAGGGAATATAAACTGTCGAAATGTTATTTTATTATATTTAGAAAGTTTTTGTAGTGGTATATACATACATATGTATATCCAAAATATTTATTCCGGAATAAAAGTTTTTTTCACTATTTCTTAGTGTCTAAATTCCTTAAAATACAGCAGCTTCCTTACAAGGAGATGATTTTAGAAATCATCTCTTAGATATTGTTGGAAAACTGAGATTGTTGTGGATGCTACAATATTATTTCTATTGTCATGGAGCGCCCGTCATTATTCTTGATTGTTTTCTCTGCGGTTTTTTAATTTTGGAGGAAAAACTTGTTTCTGTATCTCGATGCCAGACGAGCATATTGGGTTTCTTATCACCTTACACAAGAAAACCTTCTAGTTCATGTTTAGCGCTAATCACTTTTAATTCAATGTGGCTGGTTCATGTTAGATATAGATACCAAGTACCCTGGCCCAAGGAACCTTATATGGTTTCGTTATGGTATCCTGACATTGTTAATCTGTATTGAAGGGCAACACTATCTTTCCTTAAAGTGAACTGTTTCCTCTCGAATTGTTGAATGGTGCTGTGTCTCCTTCTGAAACCAAAATGAATATTTAATAACTATTTTTAAAATTTTTCATGAGTTGGAAAGTATCCAACACGTAATAATACATAAAAAATGCAACGATGTTTTTTGTTAAACACTTTGTCCATTCAAAATTTTGGAGACCTATATATGTATAAAAAGACATTGTAATTTTTCTACGTCCTTCCATAAACTATAATCTGTCTTTTAGTAGGGTCTAGTTTTACTATTATTTACTTTAAGGTGACATGTGATCTTTTTTGACATTTGTTGACTTGAAACATTCCGTTTTAAATTATTGTTCACAGCAAAGTCAATTATATCAATAACAATTATATCAGGATTATCAATGTCGAATCTCAACCTCATATGGATATTTATGAGATTACAATCAAAAGCACTGACTGTTGTAAAAAAAGAAAAAAAGTAGAAAACAAAGTTGTATACTGCAAATGTCAGTCGTCGATGACTTTTAAATTAAATATTAGGCGTATTGAAATATTTATGCACTGGAGCTAAAACTTCTTTTTGGTAATTTTAATAAAGTTAAGCAATTCTAACAATTCTCGGAATAGCAAACACTCGTCAAATTGCACTGTTAAGTAGCACCATATTCCTTTGAAATGAAGTTGGATTTACAGATAAACATTTTAAAATTATTTAAGGTATTTTCCTTTTCAATTTGCAAAGTTTGGCAATAATTAGCAACATAAAAACAATGATTCTACTACTTTACCCGTATGCAAAAGTCTCAAATATAATGGAAAAAAATCCAAAATATCCTTAAAATGGTTTGATGAAATTGCAAAAAATTGCAAGTAATGGCGAACAGAAAATAAATTAACGGTGCTAAACGCATTATTATTATAACACATTTATGAGAAAAAAAGGAAAACTCACCCCCACCAGAAAGTACTAAACAAATTTAAAACCATTGGAATTTTAGTCTCAAAGCCTCGTTGTGGTCGTACAACGAAATTAACGAAAGTAACGAAGAGAGAGAAGAGCAGCATCAAAAATTGTGAAAACATAAATTCACAATTTAACAAATGTGTTTCCAAAGATACTGTGCGCAAAATTTAAAAAAGGGCTAATTACAGAAGCCCTGTAGTGTCATTGGTGAATAGACAAAAACGAATTGCCTTCGCTAAAGAACACATAAATAAGCCTGCAGAGCTCTGAAAAAGTTCTGTTTACAGATGGTATGGGGGGCAAGCAAAGGAGTTGGTAATTTAGAATTTATTCCATCTATTTAAATATTCTAAAAAAATCTTACTGAAAGTGTTAGAAAGTGTATGTTCAGATTGTTGTCAGATGTCTTACAATGTAAGAAAATCTTACAATATGATTGGCATACAATTGTCACACAATAAATTTATCTGTCAACAGAAATTGTCAGTTCACCCTGTTGTCAGATTGTTGCAGGGCAAAAATTTTCTGTATATACATATGTATTAAATTGACAATTTTTAAATAATGCCATAAAACATGTTCGCTGCGAATAAATAAACGAAAATGACCAGTCACTGAAATGAACGACCGGGCACAAGTCTAGTGAAAATGAAGACAAATTAACAAAAACACGCCTCAAAGCTTGTTTGTTTGATGTAATAACATTAATTATTTTTTGGACGCTTATGCTCCCTCACCATATGAGAGAGCTGTTTGGCAAGGCAAATAAACTGAAAAATAAAATAACGGGTCAGAAACAATCATAATATTTCCCTGACAATGGTGCCAAGAGATGGAAAAAGCTTTTTGGATTTTGTAACAATTATATAAAAATTCAAGTGTACATTTTTTTACTTTTCTTTGAACGTTAGTATGTGTTTAAATAAGATGCATTAAAGAGACCTTCCTAAAGGCCTTTGTTTGGTGACACAAGGACACACAGTCGGATTGTGAAATCTTTTTAATTTTACACGTAATGCCTCATAAAATAACTACATGGTACTCCTTTTAAAATGTCTGAAAAATAAAGCTTATAGCTGATACCTAGGCTTTTAAGACGTATATTAGGGATAATGTTCTTAATAAATTCACCATATAATCATAATTTTATATATCACCAGAGAGCCAGTCGAATGAGTATCTCAAATGTTTAAAGATGTATTTTAGAAGGCCTACTAAGTGAGACCCTAACAAGTTTTTATGGTAACATTTTTTTTTATTATCACGATTATCTACAACATACTTATTTATAAAGCTTTAGTTTTTGGATTCAGCCTCAAAATCATTTAATGTGAAATAATAATTCAGAGGCTCCCAAAAATTTAGCCAACAATTTTTTGTTGTACATATTTATATTTTATATGCATACACATTTAAAGATCATATGAATATTGTTTCCAAAATCTTCATAACATTTAATAAAATCATCTCTTCAGCCTGCACTACTGCACAAATTTTAACTTAAACCATATTTTTATCTATTTCATTTGGAATACCAAATTTTGATATAGCCGTATTTTGCAAGTGACACATGGTAGTACCACGGTACCAACTGAGTCAAAAATATATTAAAAAAATACAATTGTACCATATTTGCCAACCCTGATAGTGACATGGTCAGATGCATAAACTTCGCACATCTGACAATAAGAAGTGTACGACAATAATCTGACTATGGCAACGTAATGTGTTCCCATGATAGTTAAGGTATGGTCACACACGACAAATGTATACTTAACCACTTTTTTACCACACATTCGTTTTACAATATTTTATCTTACAAAACACTTGTTGTAAGATCAAACAGAATCAAATAAAAAAAAAACTAAATTTGTTTGAATGACTTGTCCTAAATAAAATAAGTTTTTGAAATCAATAAAATAAATTAAATGTATTACTTAGTGGTTGCTTCTTTTTCGTCAAATATTTGCCATGTGTGACCCAACTTTTAGATGTCTGACAATATTTTTGTATTACAATGCTGAGTGCACGCTTTTTTTGACAACGTAGGGAGACAAAAATTTTGGATGCACACGGTTGTTAGACATTTTCTGAACATTTTTCTGACAATATTGTCAGATCTGACAAACGTCTGTAAATAGCCTTTAGAGAAAATGTTTAATGGTAATAATAAGAAAACAAAACTCATGTTGAGTGGTATAAAACCATTAAACATAAAACATTAAAAAGAAATATGATAATTCTTGTACTCTATTTCTCAAAAACGGTGACTTAAATAGATGATATTTACAGAGTGATCGTGGACAATGATGATTGCTGAGGACGCTTTTGGCCGGGTAGAAAATGCATTCCAATTTGCCAATTGTTCCAGTACTTTACAATAGTATTCTTGATTATTTGAACTATTAGCCTGAATAAAAACTTTTCTCTTAAAATTAAAAAAATATTAGTTCATTTCCTTCTCTAATTAATAAAATAAAATTTGTTAACTTTTTCGTAGGTATGTACTTATGTATGTATGTACACTATATTGTTACTATAGCGTACACAAAGAAGTACTGTCAAAACATTTCACTTGAAACTAATTATCTGACATTAGAAAAACTTAATCAAATAAGAAAGATAAACAAATCAATGCCTCAAAAAATTGAAATACTGGAGGACACGTGAGTTTTTGTTTAATATAAGAAAAAGTATTGGAAATGATAAGGAAATTTCATTAAAGATACAATGAAGATGTAATATTTTATTGTACCCAGGTAGACTTGTGCCTTAGACTGATTAATTTTGTTATTTAGTTTAACTAGAAAAAAAAGACAATCAGTACTATTAATAAAGAGCCATGAAAAATTCATATAAAACATAACAATTCCAAGAAAATAAATATTGAATTAGCTATTTGTTTTGCATATTATCGGATGTGCATACAATACGACATTTCAAATTAAATTTAAACTTTGATTAGGGGCCATGTTCATAGAAAAAATGGTGACTAAATGACCAAGTTTTTTGAAAATGATTGATGACTTAAAATTAAATAACTTTTATTTACAGTTGATTCAGAAAGTGAATGCTCACCTTATATTTTTAAGGTGCTCTCTCTGGTATTTAAAATCCTTTGGGATTTGATTTCAAAATCTATATATATAAAAATAAGTGTACATTTTGATTGTCACTCCATAACTCGAGAACGGCTCGACCGATTGCCATAAAATTTTTAGGGAAGGTACAGGGAGGAGTGATGATGGTTAGTTGATTTTGAAATTCAAAATCGGTCTAGCCATTCTCCAGTTATGATTTTTTTCCTGAAAAAATTCAACATTTGAAAAAAAAAGTCCCCTAAAGTATGCTGTACAAATTTGCAAATAAATAAGAGTAGGCAGGTTGTGAATACATCTTATTCTATGAAATACAAATCAATAGTAAATACCGAGCGAAGCCGGGGGAAGTCTGTGATTTACTTTATCAAAAGCTTTACTAAAGTCTGTATATACGACATCAGTTTGTTTTCCTTGTACAAAGCCTTGGTTAACGTGGGTAGTAAGTTGAAGGACATTTGATATGGTAGAGCAAACTTTCCGAAATCCATGTTGACAAATATAACAGAGCAAACAAATTGAATACGCCAGAGAACATTAGAATAAATCAATTGTCAAGATCGAATATTATTTAACAAAAATCAGTTTCTTACGTACAAATAGGATGACACCTGATTTTATAATAGTCAGTTCATAAATAGTCAAAACTCCCATATAAGACCCTCTTCTAATTCACTTTAACCTCCATAAATCTTTAAAACGTATTTATATCGAGGTAAAGTATAACATACATAATATTTATATTCACGGAAGTCATGGCACTAAATTTTTGGATGATCGGTCCATAACAGGTAATATCTCCCATATAGCGCCCATATCTGAAAAACTTTTTAATTGATATACTGGGTGTAGGGTATTATATGGTCGGGCTTGACCGACTATACTTTCTTACTTGCTGATGTTAAAAACTGAACTATTTTTAGTTATGCGTTGTGATTTTGGCCAAAATTTGGTGTCAACTTCTTTTGTGTACAATAAAGTTAGCCTAAAACATGTATTTTTTATATAAATTTATAGGTGAGTACTCACTTTCTGAATCAACTGTAAATATTTAAAACGCCTTCTAATCAATTTTGGTCATTGTTTTAATTCGGTTTTGTTTGCGTCTTTGTTGTTCAAGAACTTGTCATTTGAACCAGATAAGAATATTTTACGAGTATGTTTTAATGTTTTAAATAAATAAGAAAATCATTAAGTGTGAATTAATATTAAATGTGTTTAAATAGAAAAAACTTTTCTATTGTTAAACAAACAAAGTTGCGAATAGTTAACAATTTTTTTTACTCCCAGATACGGGGTTTTCATCATTAACTGGGTGGCCATTATTGCTGAAAAAAATATATTAAAAAAATTATAATTATTAGAGAAATTGTTTTATTATTTCGGCTTGAGTTCATTTTTAGTAATTAACAATAATAAAATATCATTGTAAAGTTTATATTTTTCTAGACAATTGGCAAACTGGAATGCATTTTCTACCCTGCCAAGGGCGTCATCAGCAATTTTCATTTTCCACGATCAATCTGTAAACATCATCTATTTAACCGTTTTGTGAGAAATAGAATTCGAGAATTATAATATTTCTTTTTTTTTCTTACGTGTTGTGAGTTAGAACGAAATTTACTTACGTTTATATACATATGTAAATAAGTTAATATAAAGTTCAACCATTTTTACTATGTGAAAGAAAGAGTAGTCTCTACAAATTAAAAATTTAAATTTTTAAATTATAACTCACAATCTTCTCAAATTTTGGTATTAAATTACTGTTAACGACATAACAGTAAATACCGTTAAGAAAATAAGTTAAAATACCAAATTAACGTTACCGTTTTCAGAGAATCATAAAATTGAATTGGCAATTTATTTTCAGTTGAAACAAATATCATTTATTTATGGTTGAGCTTTTAATTTTGCTATGCCCTTCAAACATTTGGAAGTGATGGCTTTTTTGAGGTATTCTTTTTTCCTATTGAAGATGACTTTTAAAACAAATAGGGGAGACTGGGGTAGCTTCGGGAAATTTTTTTTAGAGCTTTGATTCCAAGAAATTATTTAATAGATTTAAAAATTGTTTCACTTCTTCCTTTCCTTGGATAGTGAATAATGAAATGTTGGTACAAAGTTTTATGAAAATCCAATATTGCTTACTTATTTTTTAGTATTATTAGAAAAAGTCAGTTTCGCTGAATGTACCCCATGTCAGAATAGCTGCTGCATTTGACGGGGCACAATCGTCGCCCATATACATAAAGTTAATTGGTTAGTAAAAATTGCTTTTATGAAAAAATTAAGTATTTGTTATGAGTCAATTAATTATTCATTTATTAGTTGGACAAAATTAATGAAAAATAATCGCATTTCTTTTTAATCTCGAAACGTAAAAAAGATTGAATATTAAATAATTATTTAATATAATAGAAGCTTAAATCGACTTTAAATAAATATTTAGTGCGACTGCGAGAAGTTGAAGGAAGGTAGGTTTGAATGATTTGGTAGCTTAAGTTCTATTTCGCTTCATAAAACAAGTGAGGTATCTTCTATTTCAGGCTTAACAAATAGAGATGTAAAGAGCTCAACTTTCCGAAAGATATTTTGATATTCAATAGATTTGCTTTAGTAGTTAGTGTTGTACACTTGTTGCTTCATATCGGAAACATCATTGCTGAAAGTACCCCAAAGACAAAGCTGCTCCAGTCTCCCCTACTTATCATAAAATATATTTAAAACATTTTAAAATAAAAATCTCTTATTAATAGTTGTTTTTTTACTGTCGTGTTTCTCTCAATTAAAAAAAAATTATTTTTAAGTTATAGTTAATAAGTTTTTTTAAAATAACTGGATTATAGTATAGATTATTGTTGATGTTGATATAATAGATGTATTTCGAGTTGTAATGAAAATCGGTAAATTATTTCGCTGTCAATGGGTGTGATATAGTATGTTTGTACATATAATGGATATCCTTTCTAAGGGATATTGCAGTAATTCTAGTCATGACTTAAGGTCGATTACACACCGGAAAATTGATAGATAGCCTAAGGAGTTTCTTTTATCAACCCAAATATACAAAACGAAATATGTTTTCTAGTCATGAGTGATAACATATTAAACATATTTTTAAGAACAATATGCACAAATTCCGGACCTTTTTGGAGACTAACCGATTGCAAATACATTTTAGAATTCCCAATCTTCTCAATTTAAATTCCAAACCTTGTGGTACTTGAATCGTAACTTGATTTTTGAACTCGACCAGTATCTGAGATTATAGATAATCGAAAAAAACATAATCTGTGTCGATTAATAAATGAAGTAATTATACTTTTGATATCATTTGGCTGCTTAGAAGGTCGAATGTTAAAAGCGCAGTTAATTATTTTCTATTCATTAATAAAATTCTATCAACGTTTTATGTAACTTTTCTATGTATGTATTCAGTTTATATTAATTATTGATCATATTTTACCTGGTTTTTTTTCATTTGACTCAAAAAAACGATTTAAAGTTACAACAAATTAGGAAATTAATGGCGCTTTCATAGAGCTGCCAATGAAAGATCTTAATGGTATGGCATTATTGTACTTAGACAAGTTAAAATGAATTCCTGTTTTAAGCAATTGACAAAACAATTGAAAATTTTCCTTCTAAAATGACAGAATCTCATGACAGCTCATCGCATGACTTGGCATCACCAATGCACAGTACATTTGCACATTGGAAGGATACCTCCCGGTGTTATTTAATTATGGCACTGATAACGTTTTGCGTAGATGGTAGCAATTTTTCATCATAAAATCAATGTTAAAAATATAAAAAAAACATGTATAAGTACTTCATAACAGAAGGAAACCAGATCAGGCGATGCACAGTGGTTTCCCCCATAGGCCAAAAATCAAAAAAGTTATTGTCTTTTTTTAAGCTGTATTGCACAAAATTTATTGATAACACTCTAAATTTTATGAATCTAACAAATTTTGTTGTTTTTTTGGCGAGATTTATTGTTTGTGCCCGTTGAAAGTGGAGGTATGTTTATATTGCATATATTGTGTTTGCATAGTCATACAAGAAAACTCAAGTTTATCCAAAAAGTTATTTGCGATATTTGCAGAAGTTTCCAAAAACCCTACAAACATTAAATTTTAACTTATTTTCTACCAAATTAAAAATATGAGCCCATAAAAAATCACTAAGAATACTCTTTTGACCTTTTTAAAACACACGTTTTTGAAGAACTTCTTTTTCAAGTTGACTTTTAGTAATATGGCCCTCATCTGTCCACAACGCCTTATGCATCAAATTGTAGGTTTTTTATCGCTCTTTAAATTAAAAAATATTGTGGCCGCGGGTTTTTGCATATTTTCGCATATGGGTGTGATTTACATAGTCATCCGACGAAAAATAGTGAATCGCATTTTGTCTTGTACTATTTCTTTTTAAGAATATGAGTAAAGAGAAATTAATTTTTTTTTAATTGTTGTTATATTAAACTTTATATTGCAATTTTATGGTATTTGATTTACAGTTATGAATAGAGAGAAAAATTTTTTTTTAGAAATTGTTGTTTTAAACATTATATTGCAATTTTAAGGTATTTGATTTTCAGTGTAAGTGAAGCTTACTCATTGAATTTGAAAACTGTCAAAACAAAAGTCATAATTTAATTCTTATAATTAATTGCTTTTGCGATAGTGATAGAAGTTTCAAAAATATCAATATGGAAGTTAAAATAGAACGTTTATTCTGTCAGTGCCAATTTTCTAGAATGTATGTGCCTGATATTTGGAGTTCTACAGGTGGCAATTATCATTCGAAAGCAAACAAAATATTTCAAATTATGGAGGAAAAATTTAATGAAGAAAAAACTAAATTCGACCTTAGCAATTTAACAAAAGTTTTAAAAAGCTTTTATAAGCGGATTGGTAAGCTTTGGACGAAAAATCATCGAAGCAAATTAATTATTTTGAAGGAACATAAAGAATGGTTTGAAAGTTTTGAAACTATTCAGCTAGAAGCAAAATCCCTTGAAAAAGAACAACCTGCACCTAGCCACAAGCGTGGTCGGCCTACTAATTTTTTAAGTGTTCAGATAGAACAAAGAGGCGTAAAATGTGTAAAATTAGTCAAGTTGATAATTAACCCTTAAAAGATCAAGTGATTACTGCGGCTACAGTTTTTAATATTTTATCCTAAAAATTTGCCAACTTTAAGTTCTTCGGGCATGAAATGAGCTGAAAAATTTTGAAGACCCTAGCTTTTTTAGTTTTGGAGATATTGATTTTTGACCGCTTTTCCATATAAGGGAAACCACTGTGCGATGAACTGAAAATCAAAGACAAAAAGACTTTTTGGGTCTATAAAAAATTTCAAACATTTACTTGAAAATAAACTGGATGTTGCAAGAGAATGAATGAAATAAAACAACAATGTGTTGTTGCATTTGCAATACAACCAAAAGTTGCCATAAATTTTCCAAAATGATAAATTAGTTTTGCTGTTCAGAAAAAAAATATTTTCTATAAAATATACAACCATCATTTCTTACTGAATGTTTTTCATCGTTTTTATTCTTACATGCGATCACCATCAACAATATCGTCATCATCAGCAGTAGCTGTAACTTAATGATGATGTTGATCATATGATCGAACAGAACGGAAGAGTTTTTACCTACCATAGTGTATTTATAAATAAAATTAGTCGGAATTTTTTGAAGTGATTAAGTCGATACTATAATGATGCACTTAATGTTTAGATAATATATTTAAAATGTCCAACCTCTTTTAAAATACGACAAATATATGTTATTATTTGTATAAAAATCAAATTGTAATATTAATAGGGCCCATGAACCACAGTATTTTAGGCAGTCAATGGGACCATTAAAGCCCATTTTAACCTCATCACGTTGTACGATCTCAATAGAGTATCATGGTATCATGAAGTATCTCATAAATTCTGCATCTTGACGCATAGTTGCCTAAAAAAATGACTTTAGGGTACTTCTTGTATAGCCACAAATAAATTTCCAAATTGGCGGGAGAAGCTTGTGCTAATTTAAAACCTGTTTCCAGTAACATGAAACAGCAAGACATTATATTGTTGTCCAGCACAAACTAAACCCAACGCAGCCTATGACAATACCCGACCTAAGACCCCGATGGCTATTCGACAGAAATCCTCAAATTCCTCAATGACTTAATTGTACGCCTTTAAGATTAACTGACATGATACAAGTTAATAAAGCAAAGATGAAAAGAAGTTCGACCAGTATGTAGGCAAATGGAAACATAGAGAATGAGATAAAATTTTGGCTGAAATTTACAATAACTGGCGAAATCATAGTAACAACATTAATACTTTAAGGTCCGTTTTCGCAATGTGTCGACAAACTGCCTCTTACTAAATGTCGACATAAATTTATTAGACTGATAATATGTCCGTTAACAATTTTGGTTTTCTCAATATACCGACAGAAACATTATTTTCGTTTGGCAATCCCTTTCAAAATGTATGTGAACTCTGTCTTCAAGTGACAAGTTGTTGACATAAATCAGCTGTTTTCCAAGTGTGAAAAAATAACAAAACATAAAATCAAAAAAAAGTAAATATTTTCAAAAATAAATAATATCCATGTCTGCCAGGTAGTTAGGTCTGGCATGATAAACTCTTTCAACATTCACTTGGAATTCATGTTCTTCGAGTTCATCCTCCATGAAATTAATGTTTATTCCTCTATTAAACATTTTTTCTAAAATCTATTTAATTTGTTTACAAAAACTCAAGGTATTGCCACATAAAAGATATGAACAGCAGTCAGCTGATTGAATTTATCTGTACAACAAATAAATAATCGGCAGATGAGGGCTGGTTAGTTTTGCGACAGAATAGAAGCAAAGGAGACATTGAGAAACCCAAATTTCTATAATCGGCAGTTTTTCGTTGGGGAAAAAGATAATCGCCTAATGAGAAACAGTCCATAATGTGTTAAAATGATGCAAACGTTTTAATAAACTATTATTTCATGCAACACTCTGTAGTTACATTTATAAAAAAATATTTAATAAAGTTAAGTATTCAGTTGCAATTCTTTTGTTTTGAATTGTGTACTCTGCCTGTTGCTCACTAACTGTCTGTTGTGGTCTTGCACAATCTGGCCGGAGAAACGGATATATGTTTATATTGGATGTTTTGCTACTTGTTGGCTGGACTGCTGAATAGATGTTTGGTTTTTGCTGGCTGGTCAGTTGGCGATTGATTAAGTGATCTCGCACCTTATTACAGTAATAATTTATGACTTTAAAACATGATATGTGTAGCAGAAATTTCACAAGGACATCGAATATGAATAAATATGTTTTTCTTTTTTTTGTGATATTAATTCATAAGAAAAGTTTGCTTAAAACAAAAAAAAAATTTAACAGCTTTTAACTGGATTATTGCAATTAATAAAATAGTATCCAATTATATATGTACATATATTTGAAATTATGCATAACAAATTATCAAAATTCAAACATCTAATAGGTGTGTATGTACTTAAGTATTATTTTTAATTTCAAAGCAACGGAAGGCCGAGAAGATGTCAATGACGATGTTCGTCGTGGTCGCCCGAGCACGTCAAAAACCGACGAAAACATTGAAGCAGTGAAGAAAATGATTTTGGATAATCGTCGACCCACTATAAGAGAGGTTTCTGATGATGTTTGCATATTCGGCTCATGCCAAGCAATTTTGTTTTAGTCATGAAACGTGCGGCAGCGAAGATTATTCCAAAATTGCTAAATTTTGAGCAAAAACAACGTCGCATGGACATCGCTCAGGAGCTGTTGAACATCGTCAAAGACGATCCAGGTTTCCTCGAAAAGATCATAACTGCTGACGAATCATGGGTGTATGGCTATGACGTTGAAACCAAAGCCCAATCATCCCAATGGAAACGTCCAGAAGAGCCAAGACCGAAAAAAGCACGTCAAGTTCGGTTAAATGTGAAGAGTTTTCTCACTGTTTTCTTCGACTGCAATGTCGTGGTGCATCATAAATACTTGCCACAAGGTCGTACGGTCAATAAGAAATACTACCTTGAAGTTATGCGCATTTTGCAGAAAGCAATTCGTCAGAAATGCACAGAATTGTAGAAAAACCAATCATGAATTTTTCACCATGATAACGCACCAGCTCACACATCGATGCCTTTGCGTAAGTTTTTGGCCAAAAACAAAATTGTTATCATGCCTCAACCACCGTATTCACCGGACTTGGCACCCGCTGACTTTTCCCTCTTACCAAAACTGAAGACATTGATATAAGGAAAGCGTATTGCTACGATTGAGGAGATAAAAGAAAAATCGAAACATAATACCGAAGAATTGTTGGCGTTTCAGAAGTGTTGCGAGGATTGGAAAAAACGCTGGCATAAGTGTATTATATTTGAAGGGGACAATAAATAAATACTTTTTAAAAAAAAATTAAAATAGCGGTTATTTTTTGATCAGACCTCGTATACGAGTATATTTAAATTTAGAAAAATCACGAAAATAAGAAATTTGAAATTATAAAAAAATTAGATATCTGCAAAGTGTTTGCACTGAAATACACGGCTTGGAAGTAGTGTACAGCTTCAATTCATTTTGTACAGCTATTTAATACATACATCAAAATTATTATAAATTACATATGCATGTATTTTGATTTTCAATATTAGTATTGATAGCTATTATTTTTCATTGCACGATGGGGCAGAATCAAGATATTTTCCAAATCAAATTGTAATTTAGTCTATAAGTTCACCGATTTCCCGAAAAAACTTTTTTGTTTAGAATATTGAAAAAAATCGCATACATGCTCTATTAACGAGAAATCAAGAATTCCATGGTGGCCTTCGAAAATTACGAACTTTTCAACGATGAGAAAATATCAAGGAATTCGTTGAACATATTTAAGAAGCAGGTTAAAATTTAAAAATCATAAAGAATCTTATGCAGCATCGTTTGAGTTTCCTCCGAGACCATTCGATTGGAAAGCAGCCTGCCTGAAAACATAGGGAGAACCAATGGCTTTCAGATACCATTGTAAAGGGTGTTTTTTTTAGAGCTTTGAAATGTAATAAAACAAATATGATTTTTTTTTTAATTGAAATGAAATTTACTTTGTTCGAAAGATAATCTTCTAGAATTATAATTAAATATGAATTCTGGCATATAACCACCATTGCTGGCTCGGAGGTCCAGTTTTCTATGACTTTCTTAAACATTTGTAGCCGTATATCAGTAATAACGCGGTGAATGTTGTCCTCCAAGTGGTCAATAGTTTGGAGCTTATCGGCGTAGACTAGCGACTTCACATATACCCACAGAATAGTCAAGCGGCGTTAAATTGCACAATCTTGGAGGCCAATTTGCTGGTCCGAAACGTGAAACTATACGGTTACCAAACGTTTGCTTTCAAAAATCAATTGTGGCACGAGGTGTGTAACATGTTGCACTGTCCTTCGCATCATGATTATTCAATTGATAAACTAAAAAGTCAGTAATCATGGCTCTGTAGCGATTACCATTGATTGTAACGTTCTGGCCAGCTTCGTTTTTAAAGAAGTACGGACCAATTATAACACAGCCTATAAAACACACCAAACAGTCAGTTTTTCTGGATGTTACGGTGTCTCAACATACACTTGAGGATTATCTTCACTTCAGAAACGGCAGTTTCAATTATTGACGTAGCCATTCAACCAAAAATAAGTTTCAACAAAATACGCTTATGAAAATCGGGATTTTTTGTTTTGAATGGAACCATGATTTTCAAAATAAATTTGCACAAAGTCTATTTATGTTGAAATGTTAAACCTGACTAAACATAAATCACTTGACAGCTGACAAAATGGCTGCCAGCTAAAAAAAAGAGTGTTGCAAACTTAAGGTTCTATACATCTAAAAAACAATACCTTTTATATAGGCCAAGGATTATTTTTGTACTCTCTGATACTCTCTACATATAAAGGCGAAATCGATTGAGACGGTATCCCACTCACTGCTAAGATTAAAATATCTCTCAAATTTGGAACATTACCATGAAGGGTATTTTAATAATATTAAATATGCTACAAAGCTCTACATGATTTGGGGTTGGACCGATAAATTTTAAGGTTTATTGTGGATATTTTGAACTTTACAATCATTCGATCTATCCTCTCAACATGCCTGCTTGAAAAGAAAATCGGTTGAGACGTTAATTAACTTATTAGTAGGTTATTTAAATAAATATCACTTCAAATTGGAACATTACACTAGTAGCCTTGCTGAACATTAAAGACGTATTTAATAATGTGAAATCTGCTACTATAGGATCCGTGTACCCAGGCAAAACTGAACTTGTGTTGTTCAGTGTGAAGTACAAGGTTCCTACATACACTCTGCCCCGACTGAACGGTATTGTACTGATAATCTCGGTCAGCGAAAAATATTTGGATGTCATTATTGACAGTAAGCTGTCGTGAAAGGCCAACACTTTGGCAAGGACATCAAAAGAAATGAATGCTACATACACTTAACTTTCTTTGATGCTGTTACTAAACAGATTCTATTTTATAAGGTCGATGTATGGCTGTATGCTCTTTGAGAATAGTTTGAGGGAAATGGCATAACAGGAGACCTAATTACGGCCCTAACAAGGTCACTTTTTACTTTACTAAACTCGATCTAATAACCATATTTATCACAGTGCTATTGTGAAATGGATGCAAGGATTGTATATTCATGCTAGTATTATCGGAAGCCAATAAAACCTTCAAAATAACATTACTTAATGATACGGTATTAGTAGAGGATCATCATAATATCCAAGTATACATCCAAGAATTTGGGAAGTTTAGCATTCAGCATGCTGAAGTATCGACTAAAGAAGTAGAAACTAACTGACGTAGATATAATAGCATATCGGGTAGGTAATTCGTATACTCGTATACTGATAGTCATTAAAGTCTGATAGGTATATACCGGTCCAGGAAGGCATCGACAGTCTTACTCATATGGGTTCGTGATATAGAGATATAACAGGCAATTGTGATGCTGATGTCCTGACAAAAAAAAGAAGCTTTGCTGCCTGATAAATGAAAAGCTTATACGGCAATCATTCAATGAAACTTTGATTGCTCTACTTCTGCAGGCGCTGCCATAATAAAGACGATGATGAAATTATTTTACGAAGATCTACGTATTAGATTTCAGTCACACCCTCTGAACACAAGTTCTCTGAACTATCAGACATGCAGTTAGAGGTGCATATAAATTTGCAGAATTTTCAACTCGACTTCACTTCATGAATACATTTCATCTCTCTAACTTTCCATCTCTACCTCTACCAGCAAAATTACAAATTAATTTCCAAAATAGTGTGATTCTGCCCACTGTAAATAGCGTTTAACACGCTTTTGGTTTGGTTGTCCAAATAATTGTGCCACAAGGTTGATTGTAAATATTTGTTAATTTATTTAATTTTTTTGCTAATGAGTCTTAATGATCAAATTGCAATTTATTTGCCAAATAAATTTGCCGCTTGTTTGCACCAGGCTGACTGTTTGTCTGATGTACGATTATTTGCTGATTGTGAATTAAGACTTCATTGAAATTAATTAATTCGTAATTTGTTTTCAAATTTATAAAATGTATGTATGTACTCGTACATATAAACATAAACATATTGGCATAGAAAATAAATTTTGTTTGGAGTTGAAGTAGCAATGAATTTGAATAGGACGAATATCAATAATTGAAAGCGAGTTTAATGTACAAAACATGTGCTGTTACCTCAAGGAAATCATTTTTAGCCCAATCATGAATACAAATTCCGCGGGAGTTTTCTGCCTTTTCCCATTTTTCCTATTCAAATTCAATGTTAAAAAAAAGGGTAAAAACTCTCGCGGAATTTTTATTCATGATTGGGCCGTTTATAACTCGAATATGACCAGTAGATTTACTGCCTATTACGAGTATAAACATACATATGTATGTCCTAGACGCATTTTAAGTTTGAACGTTTGAATAATAATTTAAAAAATATTAAAAGTAAATTCATCGGTTTTTTGTTTAATATCTTATCACAGTTTTGGTGGCCACAATTCCAAACCTTCCCTACATATGTTTCGGAATTCGGATTGAAACAAAAACATACGTGCCTGTGTGTGTTTTATAGTGTCGGAATATAATTAAGTAATTTAAATATTTATTGAATTTCTGATAAAACGATACAGTCAGCAGCAGACGTAAGAGTAATGCTCTGCTCTGTTGAGCTTCATCAAACACCAAATTGAGAAAGTTTAATTAGCATAAATATGATGGTGACTTTTTCCAATTGAAGATTGTTTTTGTAATATTTAATTTTCGAAGCCATAAACTAATAAGACACCGGGAAATTGAGATTAAATGTTGACAGAGCCAGAGACCAAGACAAAGACACACATGCTAAGAAAGTGGTTAAAATATTATGGCCCTAAAAACAAGATAAACGCTGGTTTCCAGCCAGGCAGAAAAAACATAAAATGCCTTTAAGCACACTTTGTGATGACATCTAGCTGCACAAGTCTTTGGAGATACAAAAAGCCAATAAAAACAAAAATTATAAAATAAAATTAAACAAACGGCAATAAAAACTCCAAATATTTTACAAAATGTTTAAGTAATTAATTTATGAGAGCAGCAGATATTATTGTCTCAAAAAACCGACTGACAAACTGTCATGACACGTTTAACCAAAATGCTTTTAATAAAATTTAACATTGAAATTAATTTCTTTTGAATTTTTGAGGGAAAAATTCGAAACAAAATAAATATTTAGTTGTTTTATCTATGGATTTTTAACGAGCTGTATTTTATATTGCCATCCTTTTTTATTGTTTTTATGAAAACAATTTTATTTGAGCCTCTTATCGCTGAATTTGAATTTATTGGCTTTTTTTTTGTAACACGGTGTAGTTTTAAAAATATCTAGTTTTAAATAGAAAAAAAAAACACTGGGACTTAAGATAAAGTCAAAGTAAGCTATTTAAATTGCTTCCTTTATTTAATATTTTATTAAAAAATGCCGACTTTGCTGTTTATCTTTGAAATGGACAAATTTTTCTTTGTTATTTTCACTACCCTATTAATTTTATTAAATAAAAGTCATTTTTTAAATTAAAGGTGATCAAAGAGAAATTTATGCACACACTGCATATTTAATACAGAGCGATTAAATTATGTTTTGTTATTTACATTTAATCGAAAATTGAAATTTTTAATTAAAGAAATTTTATTTACGAGCCGACTTTGGTTTTTGTCTTCAGAGTATATTTTGTGCTAGGAATAGCTATCATTAGTTCTGGAATGCGGCGTCAATGCTGAACTTAATAAACTTAAAAGTCGTTAGAACAATATGCTGCATAATCTTTATTAATTTCCCACCTTTTTAAATTCTTCCATTTGAAGGTGCCCCGATAGAGTGCCGGACTATCAGTCAAAGGGTTGCGGGTTCGATTCCCGCCAAAGACTCTGGGTAGATGAGTCAGACATATGGAGATAAGTCACAGATTTGTAGACCAGTCAGATATATATAGACCAGTCAGACATTTGAAAGAGAATCTAAGGCATCTCAATGGACTATATTGGTCTCTGGGTGAGGGTATGAGGTGACTCACACCAGCCTTCCTACCTAACCTAACCTAAATCCTTCCATTTACCCTGTTTTGCTTTCCTTCACTTTTTAGGTTTAGATAGTTGGAGACAGTGCCAAAAGTAGTTATAGAGAACTAGTTGGAAACGTATACATCCATTGTCAGATTTCGTGCCGTAACATTTTAACTAATCTCAGTCGAGGTTGAACCAGATTAAAACCCAAAGTACGTTGCTTTTATATGTAAATTTAACTGCTTCTTAAGAAAAAGTCGCCAACTGTAGTAATCAATTTAGTGCATTAACATGTCACTTGGATCATCGCTCGGCTAAGGACTGTCAACTTAGCGACATGTGTAACAACCAGACATCTTTTTCAGGAAAACTCTTTCGAACAGTGGAATTGTTTCAAAGTTATAAGTGAATGTTTTTTCGTAGAGAAGCAAAAGTTCTTAAGTTTTATACTGAATATACTGAATTTTCCAAAGTTTGAACTTTGACCTCAAAGGTGCACGTGATCGAGTTATCCGATTTAGCTCAAATTTTTAGACCCAGTGGCATAATAATCTGTGCGATAATCATTAAAAATCTAAAGTTGATTTTTCATTGTTACCCTAATGTACATATATGATCTTCACTCAACAAGTGTAGAGAGCATACTAAAGAACTAATGATAATATTTGTCGTTTAAAGTTTGTCTCATTAATATTTTGATTAAAGGAACAAATGTGGAACGGACTGACTTAATAATAAATGAGAAAAAAAAGAATAAAAATTAAATAATAATCATCACTTACAAAAAAATTGATGAATTAAATTTACTCCACGTCGCACAGTGGCTGAAAATCGTTTTTCATTGGCCAAAAGTCGAATTTTTTTTTGTCACCGATTTTTAAAATTTTTACACCCTTTTGGAGCTAATATATCCATATTAAGGTAGCCAAAAAATTAGGTTAAACTATTGATAATTGTGGGCGTGGCATGCTGTCAAACTCAACTGTTTTTTTTAATTTCAGAAAAAGGTGTTTTTTATTTGTTTTTTGTCAAAAATAAATGGTTACTACTCGCAAGCTATCATCGATAATGGCCTGCGGTCTTTTTTATAATGTTGGTAGGATTACAGTCTTTAGTTGTTGTAAGTGGTTACCGCTCTAGCATTTAATATTAGGGGCGTTTTGAAATATTTATGAAACTACTATATTTTTCTGAAATTTAAACTTTAGTGGAATAGAACTTCTAGGGAACAAAAGGGAACAAGAAACGTGTACCACCAGAAGAAAGGTGAAAGTGTCTTCTTTATCCCTATATATACTTTTGCACCCGCCACGACCCGCCGGTAGAACACTTTTTTAATTTTAATGAAATTACTCTGAAAAAATTCAAATTACGATAATTTAAACAGCCCTATAGTTACTCGTATACAATGGTGTATTAAATTTTCACTTTTTCGCCTAAAGGTTTATGTTTTTTTACTTTAGACTACGTAAAACTAAAATAATTAAATATAATACCTGCGAAAGGGTTTTATGGCTTTGTTTTGATCAGCAAAAAAATATGTCATAAAAATATCACAATAGGTTCTACAGTAAACATATGATCTCTTTCTAATATATCTGTTATCAACTGCTAGGGTCAACCAAAGTCATAAACAATTTTATAATAATAATCGCGACATTGAACCACTAAAGAAAACAAAAACCCAATATTGGCGAGACACTAATTAGTTTTACCCGATTTAAAATAATCCTAGAAGTACTTGCGTGCAATGAAGAAGTTGACGCTAGACAATTTGGAGATTATGCTAAGGAAACTGCAAAAATATATACAACCAACTACCCATGGAGAAATATGTCTGCAACAGTTCACAAAATCCTTTATCATGGAGAAGATATCATTAAATATCATTTGGTGCCACTTGGAGAGCTATCAGAGGAGGTTCAGGAAAAAAGGAACAAGGATTACAGATTTTATAGAGAGCACAATACTAGAAAAATTTCACGAAATTCCACAAATGAAGATCTATTTAATATATTATTGGCACCATCAGATCCGTTCATCTCCAATATTCAAAATCAATGGAAAGTGGAACATCGGGATTTAGATGAAGAAGCCAAAAAACTACTAAAAAACAGAAATAGCGCAGAACAAAATATAGAATATTTGCAATCAATATTTGTTTCAAATGAATAATAATTATAAATGCCTTCATTGTTATTTAAGTACGAAAAACATAGTATTAGTAAATAATTCTTTAAAAAAAAACCGACTTCAAAATTTCGGCCAAATAAAATGTTGGATTAATTTTCAAAAATGTTTAATATAACTAATGTTTTTGCACTTTTTTGATTGAAAGAAAGAATTTTGAAAATCTTGTTAATCTTCTAAAAAATCGGTTTATGCTAAATCTATAATGTTTTCCCATTAACAGAGCTAAATTTTGGCACCCATATTCGATATATTCTTAAAAATCAGTTTATGCTATATATCCCCGATATATCTCAATCAATTTCTGAAATTTTCATTTTTTTTACCTTAAATATATTTTTCTGCAAGCCATATCTTCCAAATAAAAAAATTATTTTTAAAATTGATTCATAAATCACGAAGTTATTCAACAATTTATAAGAGAAGCACAGAAAAAATATAGATAACGGTAAATAAAAAACCGTATGTCCGTCCGAACTTCATAAAAATTAAATGGGACCCACCTGCAAGCAAACCCTTTCAAACAAAAAAATAATTTTTAAAATTGGTTCAGAAATGGTTATCATGGAACAAACATAAAAAAAAGCAACATACCATTCGAATTGATAACCTCCTCCTTTTTGAAGTCGGTTAAAAATAATAATAAATAGAACCTACTCTTGTTACAAATGCTAATAAAATCTATTGCAGTTTTTATTTTTAAAATGTTTTTTAAAATTATCAAATCTGACAGCAAAAAAGAATAAATTTTTCTGTAGTAACAGCAAAATCTCCAGTGAATTTTACTATTTTTTTTTAGTGTAAACATTTTTTTGAGTGTAAAAATTTTTTTGAGTGTAACATTAAAAAAATTCCATTATCACAAAAAATAATTATAATTATTATTAAGTTCCAAATATTAAATTTTTTAATATGTAAATAAAAAAAATAAACCCATATTTCACTCCAAAAGTTAAAAAAAATCAAAAGTTTAACTTTGACCTAGAAGTCCTTAAAAAGTCATCAATCAATTTTAATGTAATTAAGACTGAGCCAAGCTCAACTAAATATCTATCCATTAAAAAAAAATTACTTCAATATTTTGATCGGCTCAAAAGTTACAGAATTTTGGCCAATGAAAAACGATTTTCAGCCACTGTGCGTCGATTGATTTGTTGGGCCCAGCATTCAATGCGTGTTGTTGTAGTTTTTTTTCGTTTTTTTATGTTTTATGCATTTTTTGTAAATGAAGATTATGAATGATGAGAAATGCTGAATATAGAATATAAGAGCTATTAATAGAAATTCAAGTAAATTTAAAGATAATAATGTGGATTGGTTAACACCAAGGGAAAATCTTAGTAATTAATGAAGTTAATGAAACATTATTTAATATTTAGAATTTTACAAAAATAAATTTTTAAATTAAGTTATGTAATTTTTTGAAAATAATAATAATTTATAAATTATATAATCTAAAGCTTATTTATTTATTTGAATTAATTACTTATTATAATGATCATTTTTGAGAAATTTTATAAAAATTTATTATTTTATCATAATGACTGAACATATATTACAATTTTTTTATTTAATGATCATGATTATTTATATGTTTCTTTTAGATTTTATGATTTCAGTTAAATTTAAATTTAGGTTATGTATAATAGGAAAAAATATGATTATGAAAACGTTTTGTAATATATGTTAGATTTAAGTATGAATAAGTATTATGTAAGGGCAACGTGATTTTTAGAAAAGATTTAGTGCATTATAATATATACAGATTATAGAAATAGGTTGGGTTTAATGGAATATCAGGAAAAAATATGGTACTTAGGTATTAGGAAATTGCTGACAGCGTGTTCCTTCAGACCCACGTGTAGAGTTTTGCTCGGATAATACGTATGTCAAGGGCTTAATGAAGGGCTCTGGCGTAACTAACGCCGCCACAAGCATAAATGAATGTACCCCAAAACAAAAATGGTCTTACAACGTGTCAGATTATTATAGGTTACTACCATGTACACATCAAGAACCTTGGAGTAACAAAATACGTTAGGGACAACGGTAACGAAGTATACACATTTTTAAACTTACCTCAACTTTATGCACTTTTGTAAAAGTTATAATTTTAAGTAACACTTTCATCAATATTTTGATAGTACTTTTATTTCTTAAAAAAAATTTAGAACTTTGCTAATTCACTGTGTCTTTTTTTATGTCTCAAAATTACTTGATTATTCTGCTGAATCAACTTTAATAATGATTGAAGTTTGACAAAATTTGCGTATTGAAGTTGCATAATAAACAGTAATTACACAGTGGAATTATCCAATTCTTCAAGGAGAATTAAATGACCTAATGTCAAAGAAAGACAAAAGATCTTTTATTAATTTCTTTCGTGAGTGAGCAAGTATGCGTACATACTTATAGAACATGTACATACATATGTAGATATGTAATGGCACTGTATTTTTCTCATTTTTAATACTTTAATACTTTTTAATCTAGCATGATAGAAAAAGGGGGAATATACCAAAATATATCTATAACACGATTAAGAATAGAATAAATTTTTTTTATGCAAATTTATAAGGCAAGTGTATAAAATAAATTTATATAAAACGAAATTCGTAACAAAGGCGTTTTTTGAATTTGTGCACGATATTTTACAATTTAATTTTCCATTGTACAGCTTAAGTAAAAATATATTTCAACTAATTATATCTATGACAGATTATCAGTAGCTATGTTTAAAAATATATCACTGAAAAAACTAAAGTGGTTTTTAAAATGCTTCAGAATAGAAAACAGTATTATTATATTTGTTCATAATATGCACAAATGAATTTCGTGTAACATACTCTAAATTCTCATTTGAAAGTTAATGCAGAAAGATAACAATTAAATAATTCATACGAGTTGTCTATAGGTAATTCGCTTATTAATGCTTAACGAATTAACAATCAGATTTTAAATCAACAATAGCAGAATAATAGGCAATATACTTTGATACTATCTACAAGATTTATAACTATTTACATATAGCGTGTATGGTTACTAACAGTACAGTTTTCTCTTACTTAAGAATTTACCTACTTAGTATTTTATGTTTTGCTGTGTCTTTTTCTTAGCAAATCTTTCTAAATCATTTTAGTTTTATTTTATTACAAAAAATCTAAGAAACAGAAACTAAGCAGTTAAATATTTTAAAATCTTTTTTAAATATGTAACAGTTAGTTCTGCTCCAGCAACTGAAACACCTGTTAAGGTATATAAATGCCAAGCAAAAATTAAAACAAAATTTCCCAGATACTTTGTACAAATTTAATATCTCATTTGTAATCAAGGCGTTGAAAAATTGGCCACTTAATCCCTTTAGTTAATACGTTTAATTAATAGATTCTCCAAATTAACCAGGCTTAAAAATCGGCCTACTTAGATAAACCTAAAGCGTTAGACATAAACTATAATGACTTAAAAGCGCTTAACATTATTAACTAATTAATTGACTGGTGGTTGTATGTTTTTGTTGTCTAAGAAAAGATTAATCAAAAATCACTTGTTTAAAAAATTGTCTAAAATTATCGAAATTGTGAGTTTGTATTTGTCATGGCTCTTGATTTGATATGTCCACAACGAATGTTAGTTATAGCTAATGCAGGTAGTGTTGGTTTGGCTTCAAACCAAGTTAGTTTTTTGTTGTCTTTTTCAAATTTTAAATAAAAGAAATAAATGTAGACAAAAATTCAATTAATTTGTTACGCCTCATAAAGTTGCAGATTTGTCACAAATTATTTACATAGTTTTTGGATAATTCGGCTTGATTCAGTTTGTCTGATTTATTTTAATTATATATCAAGTTTATATCTTAAGTCTTTTGAACATTGAAACAAATGACTTAAGCAGCAAACTTGATTTTAAGAAGCATTTATATAAAGCAAGAGGTCGTTTTATAACCCAATTTCTTTTGTATTAAATAAACTGAATTAATAATTAAACAACACGTGGCTGGCAGCACATACTGGTAAATCTAAGGGATTATAAGTTAAGACACCAGCTAGATAAGATTCATGTCGATACGAAGTGCATGTGCCAAAAACACTAATCTGGATTTATATATGTAATTTCGTTTGTGTGCATGAGTTTATCAATAATTGTATTTGCATAATGTAATTGAATTTTATTTTAATATTGAATATTATTTTAAAAAAATTTTATTTTTTATTTGAAATTCTTTTGCTTTTGGTTGTATGGATGTTTAGAAAAAATTACATTACGTTTATTATACATTTTCGATAAAATATTTCTTACTGAATGTTGACGAATAACTTCTTCATTACATTATAATTTGTGGTTGTAGAAGATGATGTTTAAGTAACTGTATCTTAGATCTAAATGTACTAAACAAACAGCTGAAAAAAGTTTTTTAATTTTTATCCTGCTCCAATATATTAGCAAATAATAGTAGCTTCATATAAAATGCTGTATATAATACAGTAGTAAATGTTCTTTAAAATTTAAATCATTTAAAACAATTGTATTCTTTGGCAGAAATCTGTTTCAGAGTACTTGATATTAAATTACTCCAAATTACTCTTACTGAAAGACCAAAATTACAGTCTAATATTCATGCATACCAATATATATATACTTGTATTGTTGTTTATTTTCTTTTCTATTGAAGGAACTAATTTTAATTATACCAAATCCTATATCTAATGCTTGGTTTTCACTATGTCAGTTTTGTTGTCAAATTGTCCAAATTGTTGGTAATTTCATAACAATCATCGGCGTAGCTAGGCATTTTTCCTGGGGGGGTATCTAGCCCTTTACGGTAAAAAAAATTGTGCTTTTTTATTTGTATTAAAAAAAAATAAAGAGTATTAAACATTTTTATAATACATATAACATTAAATTAAAGTTTAAGACTAAATAAACAAAAAAAATAAAGTATATTTCAGGTTTTTATCATCACATTGTCAATTAAAAAAATAAATTCAGTCATTTAATTAACATTAAAAAAATAAAGTAAAACACTTAAACTAATTTGTATTAATAATAAAAGTAATAAAAAATATAATTAATAAAAATAGTTAGTTTCAGTCGAAGATTAGTTTCCTATTTTGTTTACAAAATATATTAAGAATATCTTCTGCCAAAATTTGCAATAAAAGAATAAAAATTCTGGGGGTGGCTAAATTTTTTCTGGGAGGGGCTTAGCCACCCCCAGACCGGGCTATCTACGCCGATGATAACAATTTAGACAATTTGACAAGAAAACTGACATAGTGAAAACCAAGCATAATGAATTTTAATGTTTATATTAAGATGTTATTCGTCCTTCTTGTCTTTGGTTTAGATCCGCTGTATGCCTTCTTCTTAGTCGAATATAGCCACTATTAATTAATATGTTGCGGGCCAATGGGTTTATGCATGTTTAGGACTTAATAAATATTCGAATTTTTATTATACCAGGATGCAATTGTGATCACTCGTAGCAATTTGTTTTGGCGTCTTTGAATTCTGTCTAAATTTAAAGCTGATGCCATTCTCTATAGCTGTATTCCATATAGGTTTTAGAATTGTGTTATAAAGTAGAAGTTTACAATATAAACTAAGCCTAGAGTTACCGCCAATGAGCCAATTAATTTGGATTAATTTTAATATCATTTGTGTAAATTTTGAATCTTTACGTGATTTCCAAGTAAGGCAACGATCGAGGTGTATACCGAAGTATTTAATTATTGATAGAAATAGGAGAGCATAATTCTCCACGCAATAGGTTATGTGTGTGCAGTTTTCTAATTCAGATATATGATATTGTAGGTAGCGAGATGCTTCTTAAAGGTTTTGATGAATGATTAGAATAACAGATGTAGACGTGTGAGTACAATTGTTTGTTGGCATATCTAATCAATATATGAATTATAAGAAGTGTCCCAGAATACTTCCTTGAGGTACTCCTGCTTTAATAGGTTGTGCAGAACTTAAAATGTATCATTCTTTAAGCATAAATGGTCGACCACTTAAGTAGCTTTACAATAGCTTATATGTGTTTGCAGGTAATTTTAGTTTCAATTTGCATATTAGACCATCACACCACACTTTATAAAACGCTTGAGAAATGTCAATAAAAAGAGCTGAACAATATTTTATTTCTTCAAATGTTTTTTTGACGATATTAACAAGTCTATGGGTTTGTTCGATAATACTGTGTTTACTTCTAAATCCAAATTGATTATTCGGAATATAATTGATATTAATTAAAATGTAATATAACTTGTTCATGAGTATCTCCTCGAATAATTTCGATATATCCCACTCTACGCTGGTCTATCTATACGATTCTATTTTTGTGTGATTTTTCCCCGGCTTAGGTATTATGGTAACCAGTGAAACCTTTCATTAGTGGATAATATTCAAGGCGTAATAAGCGTTAAAAATAAAAAGTAAGCATCTTGTTACTGATTTTGGCAATACCAGGTGATTTCTTAGAGTTTAAGTCAACAATAGGCTTTTCATTCTCTCTAATCTAAAAAAAACAATTGTAATCATCGCACGGTAGCACTTGCCATTTACAGCAGCGTTCCTAACTTTGATAATGCCACCGGTCTGTTATCCACACCAAATGCTTGCAATGCCTTTGACTGCTCTTCACACAAAATATGACAATTTTGCTTGTCCATTCAACCAGAAATGAGCTTCTTCGCTGAACACAATTTCCCTATAAAAGAGTGCACGATCCACTTTTCTAACCGAGCATGTTGCTAACATATTACACGAAAACAGCTGAGTTGCAAAAAATACAGTTGCTAAAAAATCACCATTTACTATAATATCCATTCATTTGTATAATCCAACAATTTAATATAAAATAGTTGTTAAATATGTATGTAGTTGCTTTAATATATCTTTAGTTTTAATTATAAATTTAATGTGTGTAATGTAATACTTTTTGACATTATTACCAATAATAGACCAACAGAGAGTGATGTATGTACGAGTATGTATAAAATTGTTTTCTAGGTAAACTAAAATATAAAATGTTATTGAAAATAAAATGGTTTTCAAAATAAAACGTCAACAACTATATCATTCACAATTGCAAATAAAATAAGAACAGATGTTAATGTTAAGGTATTCTGGAACATATACTAAGAATACTAAAGCAACTTCTTTAAAACTTATCGAAAACAAAAGACTTAAGCATCAAATATCTCTGCAGAAAAGTATTTTAACATTTCCAAAGAAGACCACTCAAAAGTTAATGATCATTAAAAGTAGTGTTGCCAGTTTAGCTGTTTTGAGGATAGATTTAGCCTTTCAATATACCGTTTAGCCTCGAACTTAAGTTTTAGCTTTTATCTTTTTTTTACCCTTTTTAAATTTTTAGAACAGCCTTTTAAAGATCGTTTGCTAACAAATATATATGCTCTCATTAACCTAGCATCGTTCGATTGTTAAGATATTAAACAATTTTAAGAACAACCAACAGAAGCAGTTACTTTTACTAAAATTTCAACTTTAAATTTATAATTCACCAAAAGCATCAAATTTGTTAATGAAACTAATATGGAAGATGCACTTCGTAAAATTTACTTTTTATCCATTGATAATTTACTAAAGATTCTCTCATATTGAAAATAAAAAACGAAGCTTTACCAATGATGAAATACTCATGATTCAAGCTCAATGGCGAAATCTTTCAAATTGTCAATAGACAAACGCAGAATTAACAATTGACTTTTGGTTGGAGGTATGAGTTAAAAAATGTTCTGCAAGAAAATCCATTAGCTGAGTTGCTAGATTTAATATTTAGCTTTTTAGTACGAAACAAAGACATCAAATTAATGTTAAAAAGGTATATTTTTTTTTTAAATTTTCCATGTTCTTTAAAAAGATTACAGCAATATTGATAAAATTGCAAACTTTCTGGTGATCTAATTAAGTTCTTAGACACTCGGGATATTTATGCAAATCCTAGTTTCGATTATTCTGATAATGAAAACATTATTATATCTATTTTGTACTATATATGTTTGCAAAACATAAAAAATATGTACATTACTAAATCTTAACAAGTATAAAAAGAGTTTTTTTAGAAATGGGCGCATATGGTCATCCAAAAATTTAGTGCCATGACTTCTGTCAATATAAATATTATGTATGTTAAACGATAAAAATACTTTTAAAAAATTTATGGAGGATTTACGGTGAGTATCTTATATTAGCTACGACTAATTATGGACCGATCATCAGAAAATTATACCATATTTTTTGTGTATATACAAAAAATATTTTTGTTCAATATTATTTGGATTTCTACATTTTTAAGAGAGTTGTGCTCTTTAAACTAATTTTCGGAAGTGGGCTTTAGTATGGGAGCTATGTTTAATTATGGACCAATCTGCACAAAATTTGTGGATGTGATTTGGCTTTATTTGTGGTGAAATTTGTATGGATACATTGCATAATTTAAGCCCCTATTTCGGAAGGATATTTGTATGGGGGCCAGGTGAAATAATGGACCGATTTCCACCACTTTCAATCCCATCCGTCCTTGGGCTGAAAAAGTAATATGTACCAAATTTTATCGAAATATCTTTAAAATTGCGATCTGTACAATGCACACAAGCTTTACATGGTCAGCCAGCCAGCCAGACGGACGCACTCAGGAAGTGATTCTAAGTAGATCAGTATACTTTATGGTGGGTGTAGGACCAATATTTATGGGCGTTATAAATATCAGTAAAATGCTGAATTTTAAGCTCACAGGATGACGAAACCGATTGGAAATTATTAAATTAGTTAAACAAAAATTTTTTCTTCTGACTTCTTCACATCTTCGATACGTTTTGTATTGCAAAAGTTTGCACTTGCAAATGTTTTGACATTGATTGTGAGCACTCCATTTATTTAACTTCGCGATACTAATGCAATTTATGCACTAAAACAGCTGACCTACATAAACAAGAATTTATAAACGTATTTTAAAAATGACACGAAAAAGTGCCAAAGAAAAAATTTTTGAATTTTTAGAAGAAAAAGTTGCTGAAGAAACAATTTGGAATGGGGGTACATACACATTTAATGTTTTAGTAAGTACTTCTTCAGGCGTTCACTTTTTGTTTAGTTTTCCCTTTTAATTTTCTTCTGTGGAATTGTTTGCACTGAACACTGAACACCGCTAATATGCTATTTAAATACTTTTAAAAGATTCATTTAAAAAATAGCAATATTTTCATATTGACCTTAATTTTTAAATCAATGAGTTATAGATATTAAAGAATAAAATAAGGCGCAACAGATGAAAATATAAACTTGTATCAACTTGTATTTTATTTCTAAACATATTTCTAAACAGGGTCCGCCAAATAACTTTTTTTTTTGAAAATGCTATAAAAAAACTACTGAATATTTTCTAATTTTTTTTTTATTTTAAAGTACAATAAAATAATTTCATTCAAATGGCTGCCTCGGCTGGCCATGAAGTAACCTACACAATCGCTGCAATTTTTAAGCACATTATCGATTGTGTGCAGCTGTATTTCACCAATGGCTTCACGAATATTGTGCTTTAAAGCGTCAATTGTCTCTGGCTTGTCGGCGTAACACTTATCTCTGACGGCACCCCACAAATAATAGTCCAACGGTGTCAAATCGCAGCTGCGAGGTGGCCAAACGACATCAGCTCTGCGGCTGATAATGCGATCTTAAAAAATAGGACGCAAAACATCGACTGTATCTTCGGCTGTGTGGCACGTAGCGCCGTCCTATTGAAACCAAATGTTGCCAATATCATCCTCTTCAATTTTTGAGAAAATTTGTTCAACATGGCCCGATAACGATCGCCATTGACTGTAACGGCCACTTCATGCTCATTTTCGAAGAAAAAATGGCCCAATAATGCCTCTAGACCAAAAGCCGCACCAACAGTGAATCGTTTTGGGTGCATTTTGGGATTTTCAATGTATGCGTGTGGGTTTTCTGTGCCCCAAATGCAACAATTTTGTTTGTTTACATACCCGCCAAGATTAAAATGAGCTTCATTTGAAAAGATGATTTTTTTGGCAAAATCGGCATCTTCTGTAAGTCTATCGCAGGCCCACTTAGCGAAGCGAAAACACATTGGATGGTCAGTTGGCTTCCACTGCTGAACCAATTGGATATTGTATGGTGTCAAACGAATGTCTTTTTGCAAAATTCGTCTCAATGATGTCTCCGAAATGTTCAATTGTTGAGCATGCCAGTTTCTTTCACTTTTTTTACAAGATATCGAACATATTGAGCTGACGGTGCTTCTCTTCTTCCAAAATCCGTACGCAATTTTCGCACACATTCTGTAACATTACCAAGATTTTCAAAGTAATGTCGCAATATTTCCCAGCGTTGCTCATACCATATACGTTCAGCGGAAGGATAAAACTAATTATCTGTCAATTCAGACATGAGCTAAATGTTAACATTCACGAAATAATCACTAGTTGAAAAAAACGTTAGACGTAATGCTGTTAGTACTTTATGTTACTTTTACTTTTTAATTAAAAAAACTAGAAAATTCAAACTAAAATTGTGTTGACATTTTTTAAGGATTTTTTTTACTTTTCTGGATTTTTAAAAGCTCATTTAGCTTCGGTTTTTCCAGCTCCTGGCAACACTGATATACAAAGATATACAGACGAGTATAAATAATTATTAAAATACTTGTAAATTTTTGCGCAAAAAAATAACAAATAAGTATAAAAAAGAGAAGCAAAAAATCACTAACAAAACAACATCCATTTAGAGTAGTTATTTGCGTTTTTATTATCTTAAAAGTTTAAAATTCCAATCGAATTTATCAATTAAGTGTACAATTTTTTGTAATTTTTCTTAGTAATGTAATGTATTACTTTTTGCCCGTTACTGGTGATGTTGATACTAAAAGCGGCATATTTACAACATCAGATGAAATCATAGATAGCAGAAGAAGTTACAACATTTTAATGCAACAGAGCTACTGTTGAATAAAAATAAAAAACTAAAATATATAATATACTATATATGTATGTAAATGTAGACTTGCTTAGGTTACTGCTCAGTTTTTGTTTCTTTGCAGTGTGTTACCCACTAAACACTTCTTTCGATACACCTGCTAAAATCTGTGATTTTTTGTATGTTTTACAATGCAAAAAAAAAAGAAAAAAAAAACTTCAAGTCTGCACAAGTGCAGTGTATGAAATAAACAAAATGAGAATGTGAAAAAGAACATGAAGCTGCATCAACAGAATACGCGATTCAAGTTGATTGATATTCAAATTACGCAAATGACACAAGTATCTAGCAAATGCAAAGCTTTAGCAATAATAACAACAACAACAACAACAGAAAGAAACACAAAATATTGTCGGCTAGAGTTTTTGTTGTGTTTGTTCGTTCCACTCAGAGACATCCTTAGTTGTTGCTATTACGAAATAAAACATTGAAACGAGATCAGCAACAACAAATTTAAAATAACATTCAAATTCTATGCTCTAGTTTTCTTTATTATTTGTTGCAAAGACTGCAAATGATACTGGGGATATTTTGTCTTTCTGCTGTTACGAATGTTACTGCTGCTGCAGCAAGAGGAGTTAATTACTAGGAATACAGGCGCCTCTTCAAAGATAAGCTCCAGCAGCATTGCAACACTAAAGACGTATAAGCAGCAGAAGAAACTGGAGTTTATTAAAATAAAGTAGTGCAACAGGAACTTAAGTGTAGTCATAAATTTTGTGATTTCTTCTTATGAAGGTTATAAATTTCAGGTAAAAGGTGTTATTAAAATGTAACTAGAGAATCTTATACTACTCCTTGTAACCAGGGAAACTGAACTGAAAACCAAAGATTGATTAAATGTCCATGAATTTGTTGTTATACTGTGCTATGATTTAAATGGGTTCATTAATTTTCAAAATATATTTAAGTCACCATAACGATAGGAGTTAGCATTAGGAAACTAATACAAAGTCATCCATTTAGCTATTATTTAAGTACTGCTAGAAAAGTTAAAAGAACCTGATTGCGATTTGAGATTTAAGAAAGGTGTTTCAACAAAATTGGGACTTTCATATCGATTCTTTTCATAAATAATTTAAAATTGTTGCATTACTTTTTGTTTTTATATGATTTGACTCAAACTATCACCACATCAGTATAAAACTGTGTATTAGATCTCTCGCTATAATTTAAAATTTCAGCTGATTATTTTATGTATCTCATTGGGTTTGCTAGGTAAATAATACGTTTCTGAGATGAATCAGAATTTAACCGACATTGTGGTAACTTAACTGGGCGCAGTTTATTATTTCATGTCCCAAAAGTTGCTTCGAAGGAACAATTTCAGAATAGATCCTTATAATATTAGATACCATCGACTTGTATAATGTAATGTTGCGTTAAAGTGCATTACATATTTTGCGAGATGCACCATGAGATCTTTCAACTTGTACTTTGTGAGAGACCAATATTGGTCTCGTACAGCGTAAAATGGTTTGGAAGGGCCTTATTAGTCTATGGCTGAATTCAATACATCTCGCTTGCACTTACATCTTATATTTTTATTGCATTTTGTTGTTGTGCATTTTGTTTTCATAGTGATGGTAAAAGTGCAAGACAGGGATAATAATAACATAGTACACTTATATATAATTACACTACACAACATCAAAAGTTTTTCTAATAGTTCCACAAAGTTTTTTCAGAATTATTTTTTATTCTATAGAACTTGTCTAGAACCAATGTGTTACTAGTCCTAGATAACTGGTTCTTATAAGCTCTATAGAATTGCTTAAACATTAAAATATTGTTCCTCAGAATGGGTTCTGGTAGTAGTTGCGACATTTCTAGTTCTATAAATGTTATCAAAGAATCTGTAGAGGTTCTGGTTATATTCTAGAACTAGTGACTTTGAAACTAGTTGAAAAAAATTTGACAGTATCGTAATTTATCATTAATGATATTTTTTCACTTTTTTAAGCTCGTAGCTGAATTTAAAAAAAAACACATACGTACATAAATCACTTTAAATGCATGTTAGTCTAACACCAACTTTAAAGTGTACCGATTGACCCGTCCGTCCGTTCCTCTGGCTGTGCATGTAAATATCATTCGTAGAGTACAGGTCGTAATTTGTAACATATTTCCATAATTTTGTTTAACTTTTTATTATTTATTTATTGAATGTGCTTTTACTTCCTATATCTAAACCTTAAAAACTATTTTCTCTCAGTTGTGAGCGCCACAATGGACTAATAGGCCTTAAATAAGAAGGGTGGTAAAACAGCTCTACCAACACTTGTTGCTGTTTGAGTTCTAGTAACTGATCTCGCAAGCGCAGTTAAATTATCACATGTTCGGACGGTTTAGCAATTTCAAAATATATGTAACTCTCACGAATTTTTTTTAATTCGTCTTTAACCAATGGTACTTCTATGTCTCTATGGATGTTTTCATTCCTTATATACCACGGTGCTTCCGCCATGGCCCCAAGAATTTTCGATTGGGGACTCTGTATAATATCAATACTGACATAACAAGACTGTGAGATAATCCCATTGTTTAGTGAAACAGGTGGACAATTTCCTCTCCCAAGCATAAACGTAACATGTCTACTTTTCGATACGTTTACACGTATTCTTCAGTTTTTTGACCACGTCTCCACACGTCTGAGATAATTATCGACCACAAATCCACATATTAGCTAAGTATGACAGTATCATCTGAACATGTAGAAGTTGTTAAATTTTCACTCGTTGGCAAATCAGAGGTATATATCAAGTAAAGTATTGTCCCGAGAACACTCCCCTGTGTAACTGCGGCTCCGATTTCGTAGTCACTTGTCACATAATCACTGTATTTAACCCTAATTAAGCAATCCAAACGTAAGACTCTAGTAATCTGTGAGTACTAGGAGGCAGTAAGCATTTAATCTTATGTATTAGACCTTTACATTATCAAAGGCATGTGCTACATCTAAAAAGCTAGCCAAACAGAACAATATTGTTTATGCTCAAAAGATTTCCTTATTTCTCCAGTTAATCAGTTGACTTGCTCTATAGTTCCATGTTGTTTATTGGTAAATTGGAATAATGTTTTGATCATTCAAGAAGTTTATAATTTTGTTTTGAAATATGGAAGGATGGTACTGGCAAATCTTTTCCTGGCTTTGGTATCATTATAATTTGGGAAATTTTCCAATATTTTTTTTAAGATCGCATAGTTTTAAGATCGCATTAAATAATACTGTAGAGGTACGGTTACACTTGGCAAATATTTACTCAGAAAAGCGCAACCACTTGTTTTAGCACAAATTTGTTTGACGTTGTTTACTCTTACAAGAGTTTTGCAAGATCAAACAGCATCAAATAAAAAAGCTAAGTATTTGTTGTGTCCTGTCCTAAATAAATAAAGTTTTTCTATTTAGTGGTTACGTCTTTTTCGGCAAATATTTGCCAAGTGTGACTGTACGTTTAGCACAACAATTGCTACATTAGGTAGGTTTTTTTTTATCATATATGATGTTATTTGATCATTGCCCGGAGACTTTATTGGGTTAATATCGTCTTTTCTAAAATTTTGCACATGATATTTTTCCGGCCCAAGGACAGTTGGGATTTAAATTGGTTGAAATTGTTCCATTATATCACCTAGTGCCCATACAAATGTTCTCTCTAAATAGGCTTTATCGGTCATAAATGTTTGATTTATGCACGTGTTCAAACAAACTTCGCCCCAAGTAAGTTGTACATGCAGCTTAATCTAATGAAACACTCTAAAGAGTATTCATATCGGCGCTCCCAATTCGGAAAAACTGTTTTTACTCACATACTCGTTGTAGGGTATTATATGGTCGGGCTTGACCGGCTATACTTTCAACTAATAACTTTTTAAATCGAAAAATGTATTGATAATAAAAATTATTCGGTGGATATTTAATACCAACATAATGTGCATTAGTGTAATTATAAAAAAAAAAAATTATGAAACCACTTGCAATCGAGGAAGTTTTTTGTGTAATGGAAGAATATTAATTGCATTTTTGTATTTTTTTTTTCATTCGAAGGAAAAAAAGTGAAAAATAATTTTTTTTTAAATTACTGCTGCTTTTGGTTTATTCAAAGGATTAATAGTAAAAAAATTAATAATATAAAATATTTAGTAATAGTTAAGTACAGAATGTACAAAAAAAAATTTTAAAAATTATTTTTTCCTATGAACTTTAGATTCAGAAATTCAAATTTTTTCGAGTTCCCATGTAGTCCCTCCATCAGTTTTACAGCACGTTCAGCATTTTGGTTAGATCTGGGAATGTCAATTAATGACTCCACGACCGACCAGCTCGTCTTCAAACACTTAATTGCCTTCTTGCATTTTGTCTTGGTGAGTGAGGTTAAAAGTTCATTGAAGGACGCTTCGTTGTAGTGTTGCAACTTGAACCATGCATTTGCCCATTCATAGCAGATGAAGTCGCATGCTGTACCGAGAATGCGGCGCCACACACTGTTGTAAGTTTGGGAGTTTCTTCCAGCTGATTCGGGGCCATCGTGAAGTTGTTTTGTACTGACGATATGCCTGACATATTTCATATAAGAACTTTAAATCATCTCGCCATCCAGGGTTCTCGTCTCTGTTAACATCATCTGTCGCAACTTGATGGTAATGAGCCTGAAGAGAGACATAGTTTACTCTTAATTTGTCAATGAAGGAATAGTTCAGTTCTGGTTTACGCGTTGGCTCTTGAATAAGAAAATTCATGACGTGCTTTAGAAGGAGGTCGAGTACATGGTGATGATAGCCAATGTATTGTGGCTTCTCAAAGTCCTTGCTCAAGACATCATCCTGTATCAGCTTTACAATCCCGAGCAAACGACCAGTATTTACTGCTGTTGTGTCGCAGATTATCATGCGAATATTTTCAATTAGATAAAGGGGGAACTTTTTTAAATTTGATGTTACTAATGCCATCTGAATGCAATTATTCCTCGAATTTGAGGGGTTTTATTTTTGTAATGTAAAATAATAAAAATAGTAATCACACTAATGTGCATATTTTAATTGCAACAACATTTCTGCCCCCTATTCATACATCCATTTTGGCTAAATATTTGACTATTAAAGAGATGATCAACATGTGTTATAAAAATCACTATTTTGTATTCATTCAGTGCGCTGTACAGACGTTGTTAGTTTATTATTAATAAAGCAATTTTAACCTTCACCTACTACCAACCCTTTAAGGCATTTATATGAAAATTTATAATACTTCTAAACTGCTAAATCATAAATAAAACAAAAAGCTCTGTTCAGCATATATTTAAGCTCAGGTCTGCAATGCCGTCTAATTCCATTTCCATACACTTGGTTCAATTGTGTTGCCAGCAAAGAGGAAATCTGAAAAAAAAATTACATTAAGTTTGTTTGATAAATCTTTTTTGATTTGTTCTTTTAAGCCGCCATCTCCATGCTTAGAATCAAATCTGCACTTTTTTTGTTTACCTTCAAACACATGAATGTGTTTCGTATGGCCAAAAATCTCGCATTCGCACATATGCTGGTTTATTGGTTACACTGTTGACCTTACTTTGTCTTTTAGCATTTAATATTTTTTATTATTTAGTATTTTTATGTGGCTTGAGTTTTGTTTGCCAACAATTGTACATTCAGTATAAATTATGTGATTTGATTGACTTGAAAATGAGTTCATATTTGGCTTCGAGGCAATTTGATTCTTTTTGGTAGTAGATTTCATTTATAACTAAGATGTTATTTTGATTGTGTTTTCGAAATTGGCAAACAAGAAAGTGTATGTGTTTGTTATAATAATGTTGATAACAAATACGTATTTATGATTGAAATGTTAACATTTTCTATTTAACCTCTTTAACAGGGAATTGTTATTGTTGCATTTGCTAAACATTCGCTATCATTGGTTTTAGAAGTTATATCAGTCTGCTGAGACAATTTCGTGGATTAATGAATTTAATGTTTATTTTGTATATGTATATGGTACCCGGCCCATGAAAAGGTGTCTTATGACTCAAAAAAAAAATGCCACTTTTTTTTTTGGGTTCGATAGTTTTTGAGACGCTCTTTCACGTGGTGAAAGTGTTGAGTCCTCGAACCAGCCGCCATTGCAGATATGATATCATAACATTATTATTATTTTGTCCAACACACACTGACGAAATGCATTGTTTATCTTTAACAGCTGTGTTTCGCAATTTCTTTTTTGAGTCATAAGCCAGCTTTTTATAGGCCGGGTCACATATAATGAAAATGTTAGAAAATCTGCTCCACATAATAAGTCAGATAAAGCTTCCGTTTCTTTAGTAAGGACATTTATTAAAAAATTAGTGGCTCTTCCCTCCTATTATTGCCGGAACCAAAGTAATAAATTATACCTTCCACAGGAATTTATAAATATAAAAGGAGTGCATAAAGTTTATACTGAACATCTTAAAGAATAAATAAATAAACAAAGAATCTTGCCAATTGTCACTGAGAGTTTTTCTTAGCATTTTTAAAAATAACTTCCTTGTGGGTTTCCATCTTCCTAAAAAAGATAAATGTATCACATGTGACCAACAAAAATTTCAGGAACAGACTTTCAGAGTGACAGCAAAAAAAGCTTAAGGGACAAAAACAAACCTTATATCGCTAATATTAAAATGGTAGTTATCAGACAAAACAATGCTAATGTGCAAAATTGGAATGAAATAAATATATTTTAGTGAAGATAATTACAAAAAGCCGTCCCCTGTAAAGTTTGGTTTTTTGCACTTAAGCTTTTTCTGCACGATATGTTTCATCCATAAAAAGTCAGTTGTTGAAAAGTCAGTCAGCTGGACCCGGAATTTGCTTTATTAAAGGCAGTATTTTCATTGTCAGTTGCTGGTTTCTTTGTGAAAATATACTTTACATTTGATGCCTAAGTTTATTTTTGATACACAAAAAGTATCAACATACGCTTTTTACCTACTTTTGCTTTATAAATTTTAAAATTTTCGAAAAGGTTCCAGGCATTTGTCTGCTCTTTTTTGCATTTGATAATGATGTAAATTTTAGTTGCAACTCTTTCAGTTTGTTATTATATTTATATAAATGTAAAAGTGTTGCTCTAATTTACAACATAACATTAAAATGTCCACTCTATCGTATTTTAGATACATTGTATTGCAACCGAATTGAATAATTTGTAATAAAAAAAAATGAAATTATTTTATGTTATTATATTAATCTCAATGATCTCTAAGTAATGATAATGCAAAAAAACTAGACAAATTATCAAAAAATTGAGGACAACAAAAATCTTTAAACATAATTTGTATTTTTCTTTATTTCAAAAGTGTCCACTTCACATAAGATGCTATATAATAAATGAAACTTAACAAAAAGTCACTGTAGACACACAAAATATAAAATCGTTTATAATATATAAAAAAAATTAGATAAATAAACATTAGATTAAAACTAAAGATAGTGTCAAATTTATTAAAATAAGAAAACTTAAATACACTGCAAGCCAACCAAAAAGCAAACACAAAAACTCATACTCAGACAATGACTAAGATATTTACACAGAACGACACAAAAAAACTGTATGAATTGAAATAATGAGTAAAAAAAGATGGAATGACTGAGTGACTGATTTGATTGTGATGCCAGGCAAAGCCATGAGATTTAATGGACAGACGTCAGATATAACAAGTGCTCTTAACTGTATTTGCATTTAGAAACATATTAAAACAACACAAAAAAACTGTAAAGTTCACATACTTTTCATATTTACGTTCTTAGTCACTGTGGAAAAACTCAATAATTTTACAAGGAAATCTCAAAGTTAAAATCAACATTTGAATAACAAGCCAAAACATAAAATGTTACAAACATCATCACGCCGTCTTTCATTTATTCACATACATAAATATTAATTTTATTCCTAATATTATGAGTTTTTTTTTTCTTTTTTGAAAAACAATAGAATTTGATTTTTTTACTAATTCTTTACAACAGTCCAAACAATAGTTGCTAGAAAGAAAGATTGTTATACAATAAACTAACAATACAAATAAATGTATTATTTTATTGTCAAAAGGAGTTAAAACATTTATTTACTTTTTTCGGTTTTAAAGTCTTTGTTTTACTTGTGTTTTAGAGGCTGTGAACTCTGAAGCAGTGACATGGCCCATAACATGTTTAGAGATTAGGAAACGTAGTAAAACAAGTTAAATTTCAATGATATCGTGACAGTTATAGCTACAGAAATGCTTAATAAATATTTTCTTTATCACTTTCATTATTTCCATCTGCCACAATTCGTGTGACAATTTGTCGTCGGTTTTTTTTTTCTAATAAGGCTGTTTATGACATTTTCAAAATATTTACAGATGACATTAATCTGACTGTAAACAAAGTGTGAGAATTTGTTTGGTGTTTTTTTTCTTCGTGGTCGCTTTTTAAAGAGCGCTTGCTTTTGGATTGACTTTGATTTGATTGTTTCTTCAATACAATGCAGAGAAATGTTTACAAAAACAAAAGACTTAAGAAACGAGCCTGATTGCAGTTGTATCAATAGAATATTTATTTGATTTTACAAAGTTGACATTTATTTTAGGCAATCTTCTGAGGTAGTTGTTGTGTGCAATTAATAAGCGTCTCTCAGTCCAGCTAGAAAATTGAGCTATGAAATCATCCATGATGCTATGACATTTTTTTGTATGTCTCGTCTTAACAAATTGATCTAGTTATATGCATTTCTTATTACGTACGACATACGTACATATTTATTGCTTTCAAATTCCTGATACTTTAAGGAAAGTGGATAAAATAGATTGCTTAATATCTACATTCTTTAAATTGTATTTTGTTTCAAATAATGAATTATTATATTAAACAGGGACGAAAAGGTTGGTACTATTTTGAAAACTTAATATTTTGCTTAAAATCCTTAAAAGCATTTTTGCTTTTTACTTGCATAATTCAAACATTTATTATCGGTAAAACCCAATTTCGGGAGAACATATGTATGGAGGCCAGGTGAAATAATGAACCGATTTCCACCAGTTTCAATATTCATCCGTCTTTGGGCCGAACAAATTAAATGTCTTCAAAATTGCGACCTGTACTCCGCGCACAAGCTTTACATGGACAGCCAGCCAGACGGACGGATGGACGGACATCGTTAAATCGACTCAAGAGATTCTGAGTCAATCGGTATAATTTAAGGTGGGCGTTGGACCAATATTTCAGGGCGTTACAAACATCAGCACAAATCCAATATACCCTCCCCACTATGCTGATGTAGAGTATAAAAATTATATTGCATTTTTATTCCCTCCATTTACAAAGGTCCTTTTTAAATACAATCCTTATTCAGCATCTTCAGATAAAAAGTTTTTTAACAAAAATTAAAATAAAAACACACAAAGAACTAGCGAAATATCGAAAATAAAGATTTTATTTAAAGAAGAACTTAAGCTTAAACAATTATTGGAATATATTTTCCAATATTAACAAATGAAATTAAGCCACAAAGTACAAAAACAAAAGTTCGTTTTCATTCTACGATTCTGGGGCCATTTTTCATTTCACTTGAAATACAAAACTACGCCAGAGAAAAAGTGCAGTATAATCCTAACAAAGATGCAAAAAAGGGCGAAAAACTTGGTGTTTTTGGAATCAGTGTAATTTTTTGGGGTTACTTTTATTTATTTATTTATTTATTTTTTTGGCGGACACAACTCTAGTGACTTTGTTAGATCTCTGATGAATATTTCTCAATGTTACACATGGAATGATAAATGTATAAATACCTTCATAATGATAAAAGTAAAACATTTCTTATTATAGTTTATTTGACCTTTTTGATTGATATTTTAGTAATTGTTTAAGTTTAAGATATTTTTTAATAAAATTTTATTTTTTATTTTCGATAATTCGCTACGTCTTCAGGAAAAATTTGTTTTATTTTATAAATATCAAACTATTTGACAATAAAAGACCTTAAGCTTGAACAATTACTAAAATATACAAGTAGAACTTAAATGAAGATCTTAAAGAGAAGGTCAACGAAAAATGTATTAAAAGAAAATACTACTTTTGTAATGACCGAACAAAAAAATTCAACATCAGTGTAATTAAGGCAAGAAGAAAACCTGTGACTAGTTTTCCAACCGACCATGAAATTAAATATCCAAATCGTAGTGAAAAGCAGAATGGTGTTCTTATAAAATAGTCTTACATTCTGAACAATGCTTTAATGAATGAGAACTATCGAAAAACTAAGTAATTATTATCAATTCACATTTAGCATGACATATTCACTAAGATGTCAGTAAAATTTATAATTAAGTCATGGTTTAATAAAACGTAACATTACTAAGGATGCAGCTTGTATTTTACCTTAAAAAGGATAACGAAAAGGATATCAACATAACTTGAATACTGGCAACAGCAGCACTATTTTTAAAGTTGGATAGATATTTGTTTGCTAAATCTTTTGTTTTCTAAGGCAGTTCTGTTTTCAGTCAAACAGCCTATAATTATGGCAGCTATAAACTATTAAAACATTTTTAATTTCAGCCCAAATTATCATCACTTGGAAAACATGTATAATTTAAGTTGTGTTGTGTTGTTTAAAAGAAAAAAGAAAAACTAAGTAAATAAATTACGTACATATATTGTATTAAATAAAAAACGTGGTCATAGTTAAACTTAAATTTCATTTAACTAGAATCCAAGAGACTTTTTGTTGATGTTTAGTTGCTACTGTTGTTGTAACAATTTTCTTATTTAATTTAATTTTATTTTATTTTTGTTAAAGTCATCATCATCGCTACCACCACCAGGTAACATTGCAAAAAAGAAAAACAGCACCACTCGTCTAAACAACCATGACAATAACTTTAACTCAATTGGAAAAGAGGCACGTTCTTATGAAAGTTGGTGGTAAAAAAAAACTTTTCAAAACAGCAGCTAGATTTTGAAAAAATAAAAAAAATCAACAACATCCTAAACAAGATCCTTCACACATGCTACTACTATTTCACGGCTCCGTGAAATAGTAGCGAGCGAGGATGATGATGACGATCGTTACAATACCCAGCGGGAAAAAGATGCTGTAAAGAGGCCTTCTAGAAGGCCTTGTTCGACAGTCACAAGTACTTTCAGCCGCATTGCTAAAACATTTAAATTTTTATTGTTATTCGCTACTGGTTAAATACCAATTGGAATGTCTGCCAACTAATACCTCATACAAGGCGCAATTAAAGGTCTGCTAAATTAATAATTATATTGAAGAGAGAGAAGTGGTTTTAAATTATTTTTTAATTAATTTAAATTAATTTCAAAAATCACTTGTGTAGAAAGTGCGGCTGTTTTCATAAACGCAGTATGCAATGCAATATTTCATTGCATAGAGTTCATAATAGCATTTTGAAATATATGTAATTTGAAATTTTTTGTTTTAAGATTCTCTTTAATAGTCCAATATCTTTATATTTTATGTGATAAAACTTTTTAAATTACATATATTCTAAATGCTATTATTAAGTATATGCAATGAAATGTTGCATTGCATACTGCGTTTATGAAAACAGTCTACTGCTTTACGCTAAAAGTGCTAAATAGTGTTTGTTGTTGTAGTGACGATATACAGGAATAATTGCCAATCCATTCGTGTTTGCTATTGAAATCATGATTTGTTGACATTCTTTTAAAATCCAATTTTGAATATACATATTAGACCGGTCATTATTTGTATTTTTTTTTAATTTATATCACGGCAAGCACTAAAAACATTTAATTTGGTCTCAAAAAACCGCACAAAAAATTGAACACGATTGGAAAATTTTTAGCCGTGCGTCAAAGCACTCTTTATTTTCACTTGGATTGATTTGCAATTATTGATTCACATAATTCTTATGGTCTTTCATTTAGTCGTTAATGAAACAGCGACGATGCCTAAATATTTTTTTCCAAGTTTACATTTTGTTTACGTTTTCTTAGACTGAATACATTTCGGGAAATCCCCGTCGTTTTATGCTGCTGATTAAATGTTGTAATTTGAATCAGTTTTAAGCTGACTATTGAGAGGTGCGGTGTCATAAACAGATGTATGTAGGTGATTTTTATTTTGTATGGAAAATTAATACTCGTTACTTGCGCCAACCTCGAAACTTGCAACGAGTCCGGTTATCATTACGTGCAAGAGTCGAGTTTCTACTCCATATAAACTTTTAAATTTTTTCTTACATTAACTTCTTTCATGGGTGCCCCGATAGACTAGGCGATAGTTTGCCGAACTATCAGTCAGAGGGTTGCAGGTTCGATTCCTGCCAAAGACTCTGGGTGTTTTCTGCAGATAAGCCAAAAAGCTTCGCAGTTTGTGTTTGTTAATTATAAAAAACTGACAAAAAAACTTCTTTCATATTTCGAATTCTCTTATAAGCCAATCCGAGCAAAAAAATCCGAAGCGATGGCATCCAAAAGACTTCGATCGGATGCTGATATTATGTTAATTGGCACAATTGATCATCAAATTACTGGCGCTAAATTACCATCAAGAAAACAAGTGCTACAAGTATTATTTTATAATTTTCAAATAGTTGGGTTAAATTTAAGAGCAAGTGCTGGATTAGTTGTTGCTGAGGTTAGTAGATTTTGGCAAAAGAGCACGAATTCCAACACACTACGAACAACACTCCATTGAGAAACTGGAAAAATTATACAATGAGTGGAAATCTATCACAAAGAGTCATAGTCGAGAAACTGAAACTCAAAACAAGGTCGAAACTGAATTTCAAGAGAAATTGGGTGATTTATTCGATATCGCACACGCGGACGCATTCGAATTAATAAAAATACAAGAGGACAAAGAGTTTTTATTACAGCAGCGAGAAAAAGGAAGACCAGGTTGTATGATAGGAACAGATACAATTTTCACGCAAAAAGAAAAGCGAAAAGCAAGCCAGAAAGAACAAAAAAAAAACCAGCGTAAAGTAAAAGAAGATAAACGAAAAGGGTTATATGAACAACAGACTCAATGAGGGAGGTATACAATTATTTTTTTCTAAAATTCAAATTTTTAAAAATATGATAAATATTACTATAAAACAGGTATGATTGACTTTGACGACATAAACGATATTTAAGTTGTAGCATCGCCCTACCCTGACATTAGGGGCCTCGCAAAAATTATAGCATTTTCTGATAGGAGGATTACTTTTGCGCCACCTTGTATTTGTTTGAGGCACGGGTAACATTTTTTTTGTACTTTTTAATACTAAATGAAATATTTTTAGCGCTTGCCTCGATATAAATTCGAGAAAATTAATCTAAGGACCGGTCTAATACATATGTATGTATGTGAAACGCCTTCTAAAACATCTTCTGTGAATGTGTAAACAGGTCTTCTTTAAGGCCTGCAAATGGAAGCACTTGTAATTTTTCCCGCTAGTTAGTATACTAAAACTAAAATTACAACAAGAAGCAGAGGAACATGAAAAAAACACATCAGCAATATAAAGTTTAACTAAGTGTAACTGCTGAGATCTTTTAACAGAAGTGTTAAGAATTATAGTTTACTTACTTTAAATCTTAGGATTAATTTTATGAGACAAATCAAAGTATTTTCTTACTAATACGAAATGACGACTTGGAACCAGTGGAAAAGAGTGTAAAAAAAGTTTGCATTTAAAGATATTTCAATTCTTAACACAATTATACATTTGTACGCTATAATTTCAACCTCAACTGTCTACATCATACACTTATGTATATAAATGTTCGTTATAATGTTGTTGAATCCTCTTCATTCATTGTCATCTGCAAAAGTGTAGTTTAATGTATGATTTTTATAAAATCTTTTTTTAAGCAGCATTTTTCAGTTATATTTCTTAAAGGTGACTTCTGTGTAAACGTGCTGTGGTATGATTTTTAATTAAACAATACGTGTGCAACAAAAGCGCAACAAAATAAGTGTGAAAAAATATGTTTCATTTTCACTTAATTTTTAGTGATTTTTTTCTATATTTTTTATATAAATAAAATAAAGTGCATTTTATTTTCCTTTTTTTCTCTTTTTCTGGATGATTAAAGCAATTCTTGTTAAGGATTTCTGCTGCTAAATGTTGAAGAATGAATGAAAAAAATACGTGAATTTTTATTTCGTTGTGGTTCGTTGGTTGTACTGTTTTTTTATATTTGTGTTTTTTGTTTTGCGATTGTTAAATTATGAATGTTGTTTTTAAAGAAAATCACGACTTCCTTTATATTTAAACTTGTGCTTTTAATTTAAAGTAGAAGACACAACAATGTTTGCGTTTTATTTTCATTATAATGGATTAGAGGCATTGAAATGCATAGTTGTTAATGAAATTATTTGCTGATGTCAGATCAAGTCGAAATGGAAATGTATTTTATAATTAAATCAAATCAAAAGTTTAGAGTAAAGGAAAGATCACCCCGTCTTGAGATGATATTCTCTCAACTTACTTCGACTTTTACCCGCTTCCAAGGCATGCAATAAAAACTCTGGTTTTAAACTTGGTTATTTTTTCAATTATTTAGTTTTAATAAAATTTTCAGTTATAAAATACAAATACACAACATACAAACAATCTAATGAAACAATCTAATAAATTCTAAAATAGCAAAAATTTGTTTCAAAATCTATCTTTATTTACAACATCTACAGTGAATTCAGAAAGTGAGCGTTCACCCATAAATTTTTAGCGGTATGTTTTCAATCGACCCAATTATGAATAAAAAATTCGCTAGAGTTTTTTCTCTTTTTATTTTTTAACATTGAATTTGAATACGAAAAATGGGAAAAGGGAAAAAACTCCCGCGGAATTTTTATTTATAATTGGGCTGAATGTTTTCAACAATGTGTAGAGAGGTATTTTCCAAACTTAACCCAATTTATACCTGACATGGCTAATTTACCAGTCGGGGATACTGGATATAGTAACAATTGTCGGTGACTGGTCTGATGATAATTCCAACGATGATTCGACATGAATTACTTCTTTTGGCATATTTTTTATTACTCCAAAATCAATAACATCTGGTGTCTTCTGTGAATCAGTAGGCCAGTAAAAAGGGTTTCTGCTCGAAATCACATTCAATCCCATTTTAGAAATTGTATTGAATAAAACACAACCTTTCGGAGTAATCAGTCTTGATCCCCAGAATGTGTGCTTAGCGTTATAGTCGCCAGCTGCCAGAAAACAGGGTCCTAGTGATTTAAAAAAATACATATTTCAGGCTAACTTTATTGTACACAAAAAAAGTGGGCACCATATTTTGAACGGTTCTTTAGTAATAGTTAAAACTAATACAAAATATTAATTGATTGAAAATCACAACACATAACTAAAAATAGTTCAGTTTTTAACTTCAAAAAGTGAATGCTCATTTCGCTTAGAAGAAATATTTTTATTTTATATGGGATCACTTGTTTTTAATTATGGCTTCTACTATTCTGGGAATAAAACTCACTAAGTTTTGGTTAACCAAGTGTGGAATTTTATACCACTCTTTCTGTAAAGCTATTGTTACATCAGTCCTATTCCTTATTGCTCTCTCTCTCTCTCTCTCTTGGTTTTCTGTCCAAATAATCCCACAAGCTTTCAATAGGATTAATATCTGGGGATTAGGGACAAGTTTCTAGACATTTTGCAGTGTTATACAATATCCATAACTCAGTACTGTAAGTCACGTGTTTGGAGTCTTGTGTAAATATGAAGTTTTCTGAAATACCATTTTTTTTGCACGCTGGGATGGAGATGAGTTTTTAAAATGTCAATGTATTTCCTGTAATCCATTATGACGTCGATTAAATGTAAATTTCCAACTCCAGAAGCGCTACATACATCGCCACACTAGAACTGAGCCACCCGCATTTTTAATAGTCGGACACAAATTTTTTTCTTTAAACTCATTTTTTAGTTTTCTCCACACTGTAAAACTTTACTAGTTTCATACTTGTCAGCGATATCAACTTTGAAATTTCAAAACGCATCAAAATGGAGAAAAAAACGCATCAAGTTTAGAATTTCCTTTTTATTTAAAATGTTTATTGAACTAATTTTAGATTTTTCTAATTTCCTAAATTCCATATAAAGCTTTTTAAAAAGAGATCAACAGATAATAAATAGTAAAAGTAATAATAGTAAAAGCCTTTTTTTTAATAAACGAGTTAATAAAGATAAAATAAGCATTTAACTACTCGAAATTTAACACACAATATGTTATTCGGAACTGAAGTACTAATTGGTGAAAAGAGCTAAGTTCAGTAGACATTTGGTACTTTTTTAATTATTTTTCTTTCCTATTTTAAGTACCACTATTTGTGTTTTTTCAATAAAATTTGTTAGTGCTCCACTGGGACTCTTTGTCTACAGTTCAGTAGTCCAAACAGGCTATACAAGAATTTTTATTTCCATGTTTAAAATGTTTAATTAATTTGAAACAAAGATGTTCATGTGACAAATTTGATAATATGCATTTATTTATCATACATTCGTATTTAAAATACATTTAATGGGGTGATTTTTTTTATCGTATAGATTTCATGATATTTAATTATTAAAAAACTGCAATTAAAAATTACTAAAAATAAAGATTTTATCACATTTTCGGAAAAATGCCTAAACGCACCGAAATTCAAAAAATGTGTACCGCGCACCAACTAATGAATTTTTCGCACAAAAAATTTAAAAAAGCACCAAAAATGGTGTGAAACGCACCAAGTTGACAACGCTGATACTTGTATTGAATTTGCTTGCATTATTAGAACATGTAAACTTAAAATTGTTGTCTTCCAACGTTGTAAGAAAAAGCATTTTCAGTACATTGGAAGACAAAAATATTGTCAGACATCTAACAATCGTGTAAACACACAATTTTGTCATTGATATTGTTTTAAGACAATTGTCAAACACTTTTCATTGTCATATGTGTAACGTTTATGCATCTGCCAATGGAAGCATTGTCATAGAAATTATTTCTAAATGCAACTCTGTATATACATAAATAAACAAACAAACAAGTGTGCATTGATAAAATTTTTGAAAAAAGTGGAAGAAAATTAAGGAATTACTATAAATTAAAGTGTGCATTAGGACATAAGCAGATAAAATGGTTCCAATTGCTCTTTTTGTTCCATGATAAACACACACACAGAGCTGCAAAACGAATTTGACAATGCCACACAAAAATCTGACAACCGGTTGTCAGATAAATTCATTGTGTGACAATTGTGTGCAAATGAAATTGTTAGTTTTCTTATAGTCGTGTAAACTGACAATTTACCTTTTGCTAAAAATTTTTCAATGTCAGTACTTTGATAGCACATTGGTAGATATGACAACGTTGTAATATCTGACCATCGTGGACACATAGTTTTATGAGTAACACGACTGTTGTACCCAGACTCATGAGGAACCTTTCGTACTGTATTTGATCAAAACGCTTTTGTTGAAGTTGGAGTTAATAGTTTTTGTAATTTTTGTTGCCGGTACCTGAGGATCTGTCTTTGTTTAACAGATTTTTTTCACCATTACAAAGAGCCTGGGGGCGTTCGCATCTGTGTTTATTTGCAATTTTTTTTTGTTTTGTTATATTTGTCAATAATTGTTTTAATAGTTCGAAGAAGGTGTTTTTCACAAATTTTACGCAACGAGTTGTTCGATTTCTGTGTTTTTTTGCGTTTGGCGTTTTTAAACTTGTTTAATTTATTAACTATTTTGGCAACAACCGCTAAGAAAATGGTTGGACATTTATTTCTGCAGCTTCTTTTACATTTTCATTGTTATTGCAAAATATTCCGTTATTTGTTTTCAAATCAAAGTGATGAGCACTAATTTTTTGAAGTAAAAATTATGGACTACATTTGATTTTTGTGCTAAATTTATGACGCTTAAATGCTAAACAAATTTTAATTTAGTGGTTTCAATAAGAGTAGCGCAGGCATTTAGAATGTATGTATTTTGAATTAAAATCACAATGAATTTTAATTACCAGAAAGAACATCTTAATAATTGTATGGTGAGCACTCACTTTCTGAATCAACTGTACATAAGACAAGAAATAGCGAAATTAGAGAATTTCTTATATTTTGAAATAAAAGCCAAAATTTTACAAAACTTGTTTAGACTTTATCAACGTCCTCATATTTTAAACACTCAGCCATAAAGTGGTAAAACAATTTAATGCGCAAATCATGTGTCATTCTACATGCACTTGCTTACACTTACGATGATAATCACACGCAATCATTATAATTCGAATGATGACGATGATGATGATGATGCTCGTTTGGTGTTTTAGCTAAAACCAAAAGGAAAGAAGCGTATTGAGTAAATGAAGATGGTGACGTTGCATATTTGCAAAGTTTTTAATTTTGTTTTCTACTAAACTTTTTGCAACTTATATTAATGTTTATTATATCCTGGCCATTATATGATGGTCATACATATTTGCACACTCACATGGTTACATTCAACAAAATTTAGTATAGAATATAATTTGTGATTATTAAAAGCTACAATAGGCGCGAGTATGTTGTTTAAAAGTGCAGGAAGAAACTCAGAAGATTTTCTGATTTTTAGAGGTGTTTTAGCTAAAGAAGACTTCTGTATTTATTTTGGAATCGTTCTGTTTTTTTTCTTCTTTTTGCTCAACAATGGCAAAGATGATTATTTTGACTTGATAACGAGCTAAACAACATGATTGTTGCCTCTGTTGTTAGCAGCAGTCACAATTGCAACGTTCTACTTCTGCCTGTTGTATGTTTGTAAGAGTTTTAGCTTTATATACAACAAGGGTTAAACTTCAACACCAATTGTTAAAAACATTTGAGTGTAAGGATGAATGAATGAATTCACATTCACACTAAATATAAAAATTTGTTCAGGTTTGTTTTTTTTCATGGACTCTACCAGAAACAATTTTTTTTTTGCTAGTCACTGCTACAAACACTGATTTATAACCATAAACAATTTAAAATCTTTTGTGTTAAACATGGATTTTTTGTCATGCATAATTTTTTGCACAGATAAAAAAGCCAACACAAAAAAGACGATCATTGCAGTAGCTGATTCAAAAGTAAATAAAACTATTTGCTAGAGTTTTTGTTAATCAAATTTTTGTTTGCTACAAATGTATAACAAGAATAAATTTGTGAAGAAGAAACATGTTGTTTTTAACACTCTTTTATATAGAGATATGCTGTTAAATATAAATATTATCGGTTACAATTTAAATTTCCTTAGTACCAATTTACACGAAGCAATTGTTTAAGGTAAGCTGATTACCTTTTTGGCATCGGGGTGCGAGGAAGATAAGATGAGTACACACTTGATTATACTAGCAACTCGTGTTGCTCTCTTATTCATATTGCATGTGTATACAAATGTGTCTATACTCTTAAATAAATATAGGAGCGATTTAAGCAATAAGAATTGTGCTATGTGAATACCGAAGAAATTTCAAGGAAAAAAATTTAGCAATCTTTTCAATAAAAATTGCATCACGCAAATTGGTTAAATATGAACTTTGTAAAATGGCTATGGATTAACAATATTGTTCCTGACAACTTACACACTATCGTTTGTGACTCCCTCTCTTTCCTATTTAAAATATGATCAAACACGACAAACACTTAATCAAAAAACGTAACCACATTTTTAGCACACATTTGTTTGACAATATTTGATCTTACAGAACACTTGAATCAAACTAAGTAGAACTAAATTCGTTTGTGTGACTTTTCCCATATGAAATATGCTTTTAAAATAAATAAAATAATTTAAATATGGTGAATTTCACGTCAAGTGACCCAATTTTAAAAATCGATGTCTTCCGATTTGGATGAAATTTGTACCAAGGTTAGTACTATTGGCCAGAGACAAATGTTCAGCTCTATCAGTTCAGAAGTGCCGGAGTTAGAGGGGGTCAAAGTTGGACATTTTGGTAAATTTTGGTCATACAGGGTTTTTTTTTAAATGAGTGTAACTTTTTACCTATTGGTCCTAGCAAAAATTGTTCAAAGGACTGTGGATAGCTATTTCTCCAATAATTACAAGAATATTTTTTCAATTTGGGCCCTTTTTTTCTCAAGAAAGCTTTAAGGTATTTAACTTTTCGTTTTTTTAAAAACTCTCTAATTTCTCTAATAACAACTCTAAAGCATTGTTCATATAAAATCCGGCCACATTACAGTAGTTTTTTAAAGCTAGTGGTCACTTTTCTTTGTTTATCATTATTCTGTCAAAGAATATAATGTGTCGGAATATATTTACCACAGATATATAGATTCGTCAAAACTGACGCTTGCAGAAGTGGTATATCAGCTATACTTTATTTAACCCCATCGAAAGATAAGAATGACAATACATACGAATATTACTAGAAAATTTTCTATCTCTTACTTACGACGGGGTTAAATATGTGATGCCACTTTGACACATTTTAATAGCAACACCAGCCGTATGTCGCATCTGGTCTTATCTGTGATATTTACATGAGTGCTTGCAGTATAAAAAATCGTACACAAATTCCTTAAAATCCAATATTGTCGTGTTCAATGATTTCCAAATAGCTAAAGACTTAAAAAAGTACTTTCGTAACTGACCTTTTATAACAACCCTTGTGGGTCATTGGCCGAACTTAAAATAGTTTTCCAGACGCTTCGGTCTTCTGCGCTTCTTCTCCAATTTCTAACATTGAGTTTGGAATTGCCTTCCTGGACTTGATCCTTCCAGCGGAGTTTCGGTCGTCCCCGTTTTCGCCTACCTACAGGATCATATTCGAATACCTTTTTTGCTGGAGCATTATTCATTCATTCGCACAACATGCCCTACCCAACAAAGTCTTTGTATTTTGTCACGTTTTACATGTCAGCATACAATGTCTTACAATGTCGGCATACAGTTCATACAGCTCTCGGTTCGTACGATATCGATATTCTCCACTTACGCCTATTGGTCCATATATCTTACGAAGAATTTTTCTCTCGAACACACCAAGAGCCGCTTCATCTTGTTGAGTAAGTACCCATGCCTCTGCGCCATATATTAACACAGGTACGATAAGCGTTATGTAGAGTTTAAAGGTAGAATTAGCCGAACGTCCACGTATCCGTACTGTAACGTACTGTAAGCACGTTTGTGTACTTATAGAAAATTTAAAAACGTGCCATACGTTAAACAAAAAAGTAAAAAACACATAGTACAACGATATTGTGTTTGTGTTTAATTGTTTGTTTTCCACTTCAGTTCAAATTATATATGTATTTTTAAACTCAACTATTCTCAATTAAAATGGATTCAGAGGATTTATTTACTTATTTAATGTTTTTAAAATTACTAAATATTTTCAAAAAAAAAAAAAAACAAAACACAATAAATAAACAATCAGCTGTTCGAAACAGTGATGGACATTGAAAAGTTTCTTTTTGTACATACATGCTTGAAAAAGTACCAAAAGCCATTTTAAAGTTATTTTAATATGTAGTAGCAAAATTTTGTGTGTGTGTGCATTTACATACATAATCTAGCACTTTGATAGTTATGTAATATATTTTACTATAATTTAGTTCAATATTTATTGAATTTGCAATATTTATAATACATAGTTATGCGTATGTACTCGTATGCATTTATTTTGTTATTTATATTTATATTGTATGTGATTTTTTTATTTTATACATATGTATAAACATATTCATATATGCATGTAGATATGTATTATATTAAATCGTGTTGCTCAATTTCAATAAACATTATTAAAAAAAGTACCAAAAAATAGGGCGAATTTACTCCAATACAATTTAGCATGCAAACAGTCCATCACTGCTATACATATGTCACGTAAGAACGTTAGGAAATTCTATTTTATACAGGTTGAGACGTTCCGTCAACGTGATATTAATATTCGGTAAGCATTTTCATTGATTTCAAATAACAAAACGGGATCAGCTGTTTCGTTACAGTACAGTAGGGGACGTAGACGTTCGGCTAATTCTACCTTAAACTTTGTCTGCCGAGAGAGGGCCTTGCTCTTAAATTGTTTGCTTAGCCCAAAATATCATCTCTTACCAAGTACAATTCTTCGTTTTATTTCCAGACTGATGTCGTTTGTTTTATTTATGGCGGAACCGAGGTATATAAATTCATCTACTACCTCGAAATTGTAGTTATCAACTGTCACAGATTTGGCTAATCTAGTGAATTCTCTGTTCATTGAAACCATCAACTTGGTCTTATCTTCATTTACTGCCAAACCCATTTTTAATGATTCCTTCTCTATACTTACCAAGGCAGCAGTAACATCTCGCAATGTTCGTCCCATGATGTCAATGTCATCGGCATATGCGAGCAGCATATGGCCTTTAGTAAAAATAGTGCCGTTTCTATTCACTGCTGCGTCACGTATGACCTTTTCCAATAGGATATTAAAGAGGTCACATGACAGCCTGTCGCCCTGTCTGAAACCTCGTTTGGTGATAAGCGACTCTGAGAGATCCCTTCCTATTTTTACTGATGATTTCGTATCAGTTAAGGTCATCATGCATAGCCTGATCAGCTTTGCAGGTATTCCGAATTCAGACATGGCATCAAACACCTTTGCACGTATAGGACTATCAAAAGCGGCCTTGTAATCGAAAAATAGGTGGTAGCTGTCAATTTGCTTCTCATGAGTCTTTTCCAAGATTCCAATCGTTTTTTTTTTTAGCGCAAATATTAAAACATGCAACCGGATTTTATATGTATAATTTGTTAACGCTGTAATTGGTTACTAGTGGTGGATAATGAGTTTATATGAAAGGGACCTGTTAGTTTAGGAGGGTATTAATTGACACATCTTAAGTCCCTGGTTAGCACTGATACCCGTCAAGGCCGGACACGATCGAATATTTATCTTAAGGAACACAAATATCAACTTAGTTGATGCAAAATTTCAAATAAGAAACAAAAATTTCAGTCAGTTACCGAGACACGAAATGTACAAAAAGTACTTTTAACAAAGTTGACTAGATTCGTCAGTGACATTAAATTATTTAGTTGCTTTGATTTAAATAACGAACCCTTTTAAATTATATTCAAAGCAAATGAAATGTGAGTCGGAAATATAATAATATTACAGTATTGTACTTATGTATGTATGTATGTATGTATTTAATTATGAGAAAATGGTTTTCTTAAACAAACTGAAATCAATTATTTAAACACAATAAACAACCGCAATCGTGGTTTCAATTTACCAGTGATGTTAACAGTTTCTATTATACTTCAAACAATTAATTTCTTTACAATTGTCTAGATTAGAAAGAAAGAAATAAATAAGAAGAAATTAATGAAATGATCATGCCCAGGTGAAACACTTGACCCGAACCAATCAATAAATCAACAAATCATTAATTAAACCACCATCCACCATCCCCACCACCAGCCAAAGAAGAAGCCTTAAACAAAGATTGAGACTGTCCGTCGTTACATGGTTGACTAAACAAATTGTTTGATAAACACAAACAAAAAAAAAGAAAGGAAAACAAAAATCTATATTGCAACGCCCTTTTTTCATGTTGTTACTTCTATCATCATTCACAATTTGTGGCAAGATCGATGATGGCTCAACACACACGTATTTGGAAATGCTCAGTGAGCGCAAGTATGCTCCAGTAAACATGCACTCATAGTTTTAGGTTGGGTTTCGATTTTCTATCCATTCCTTTGGGAAACCACACGCAATTGTTATCATTTCATTTTAACAAGTTTTCACCAAGATTTCCACGCGCACAGTGGGAAATTTTCGCTCCCACAATTAATCATTGGACTCAATTATGTTTAATATGATTCCATGATGAGTTTGTTTTATTTTATTGTTTTTTTTTTCTCTGTCTTCTTCATGGTAGAACGCAAAAAGCAAAGGGTAGCAGGCAATGATATGGAACAGATTTATGATCGTTTTAATAGTGATAGTAAAATAAAAATAATTGTTTTTGATGTTTAGTATTTAAAAATCAAAAATTTTATTTTTTTTCCATTTGAAGAAATTTATTACAAGTTCAAAGTTTAGCTTGAATTAATTTGAAATGATATTCAGTTTAATCATGCAACACAACAAGGTGGTCTTTTGTGAAGAAAACCTTAAAAAAATTTTATTTTATTTATAATAAATGGATTTGCATACAATAGAATTTGTAGGTGAATAATAATAAAAAATTGTTAAAAAACTGGACACTGAAATGAATGATAGGGGGAATGTAATGCTTATAAATATGTTAGAAGTAAATTTAAATCAGTTTTATTTTAAGATTTTATTACCACGTATTTTTAAATTTTTTAAACAAAATGCCATTAACAATGTAGTAAGATTTTAAATAACAAAAGACATGACAATTACTAGAAAAGCAGCAATCGCAACACTGCATTGAACAATTACTGCCAAGAACTAAGATCAGATATTACTGTGGCTGCTATAGGCCGCATATCGTACCTTGTCCAAAGGCGAGCTATTTGGTGGAACGAAATTAGCTGCTCAAATAAACATCAGTCTTTTTACCAACTGCCATTCTCTCCTCTTGGAGCATCAACCAGAACCGCTACGTGAACCCAGAAGAGACCTCAGCAAATTATCAGTTAGGGGACTTGCACCCCTCTAGTTAAATTAGGGCAAATCCCCCAGGGCTTTTAACTGATCCCGTAGTACTAACTAGATGAGAATCTAGTCAGCTGCGAGTTATATCTCCCCAGGATGATAACGCGTCAATGTGATGGACATAAACACCAAGACGTATTAACCCCCGGGAGTATCGGCCCTATAGGTAGGCACACTGACAGTTCCAGATTCATGAATTGTTTACAATTGATATTTTTCTTAATAATGAAAATGTTTACAAAAATATTTATCATTATGAACCGAGTTTTTTTTTGTATTGAAGGCGCACCATTCTAGGGTCTTCATTCTGTCCGACGGATTTATTGGCGAACATTAATGAAACATGAACAGGTAATGAGCAGGATAACGAGCTTACCCTATCAGGATACACATGAAAAGTAGTTCTGCTACTTTTCAGACAAAATATAACGCAGAATGGAAATGTTCAAGATTGTTACACAAATCTAACTCGAATACCTTAAGAAACCCATTATACTCGAATAGTTTACGGATGAACATTATTAATGGGTCACTGTGTGATTGGTTACTGGAGTATCTCCTAATGACACGCGAAGATGGAAACAATATCCAGCGCTTCATATGTCATGGCATATTTTTGTAAAGAACATATACTGAGATATAAGAAACCAAACTTTTTCAATTGCCTGTATGCAACAGGGGCCAAATTACCGCATTCGATATCGAGTAAAATTGATCGTAATTTTCTTATTTGAGATTATGGCATTCGATAGCGAGCAAGAAATTTAGTATATTTTATCATAATTTCGATATCGAAATCATTTTTCGATACGATAGCGGTAATTTGGCCCCAGGTTGGATCTAAGACAAATCTGAATAGCATTGAATTTCATAGAGTTTTGTGGTCCTGTCAAATTGAAGCACTTTGACGAACAAGTGCATAATCTGCCTTAGTGTAGCAATACCAGCTTGAGAATTTAAATGACGATTCGACTTTTTTTAGAGCATCGAAACATAATGTTATATTTATTTGAATTTGAATTTATTCTAGCAAGAGTTCAATTCGTCACCATTTGTCCTTCTTAAATCTATGAAAAACAAATTTTTAAGACTAGTGATATATCAGATGAAAGTGATTACAAAATACTATAGAAGATCTTAATCGTATTATATTAAACGATTTCAAAAGAAATCAATTTTTTTTAAAGATACAAGAAAATACTGGGACGAACGACAAAATTTTGGTCCCGAATATTCGTCGAAAAAAATAAAACATATTTGTTAATATGAAAATACACACAATAATGGCGTCGGCGGAATTCGTCGTATGCGGCGAATTCTGAAATAGATTTTATTTCTATTTCTTACGCCGCCGAACGACGAACATACCTTAGACGATAGAGTCAGTTAGAGGTTTGCGCGTTCGATTCCTGCCAAAAGCTTTAGGTGTTTTCTGCAGATAAGCCAAAAAGCTTCACAGTTTGTGTTTGTTAACAGATAAATATATATCTGTTCTGTCAATTATAACAGTTGTATGTGTTTCGTCTTTATTGTGCTTCACATGACGAATTTATACCAACTCATTCGTCGTGTTGGGCGAAATTCGTTGTTCGTCCCAGTTGTGTTCTTAGCATAACAGCAAGAGCTTTGAATAAAATTTAATTAACTACTAAAAGTTAAATAATTAATACGATAATGTTCGAGAATTGTTGACAATTTGATTGTAATTTGCTTCAATCTGGTGTGAAATCAATACCATCACAAACTTTTAGATTAAAACACACAACAGGTGATCTAAAGTTTAATTTTGTTTTTTTTTTTTTCAATAAAACCTTTAAACAATAAAAAATTAGCGGCATCATTGAATTTAAACGTATTTACCGTTTGTCATATTTAAACTAGATTATGGCGATGTTTTTTTAAAAAGCCCAGTTGTTTATATATACAAATCTTTAATTTCTATACAATTTCTGTAAAATATTTACACCGCTTTTCAAATAAATTTGAAATTTTGAAATGTTTAATGGTGAATTTATGTTAAACTCGCAATATGCCGACGGCATTAATAAACATTTCTTAACAAGACAACATGTCTGCATGTTTACAAGACTCATTAAACTAATCAAATATTATTATTATTATTATTATTTGAAATTTTATACATTTACGAGGTTCTTCAGTTCTTTTACTAAATAGAAATCAAAATGCATTTAAATTATTAGTAATTTAATATCTTTAAAATGAAGCGAAAAATAAAACAAAAGAAAAAATAAAAGTTTTTCGAATAGCTCCTGCTGTGCTGTCAATGCACCTGCAGCAAATACCGCTCTTTATTTATTCCGAAAACAATGAAAAATGTAATAAATGTTAAACAAATATTCCAATTTGTGTTGAATAGAAACAATAAAAACATTAATGTGACATGGAATGATAACACTTTCCTAACTAGTCCGCCACTACTTAAATACACAAACACTTATTGGATTGACTTAATTATTGGACTAAATGATTTTCATAGCAATCAAACTAAGATGAAGTGAATAAAATCTTTTCAATAACTTGTTGGTTGCTGTGGTACGAGGGTTGTTTGAAATCATTAATGTTAGTGGAACAACTAAGGAAAGGGAGAAACTGTTGCTACTCCAATAATTTTATAGTATACATAGAATTTATTGATGAAGATGAGTTTCTATTTTAAATTTTGAAGGTACAAGTAAAAATTTGGCCATTTTGGCTAAATCATACGATTTTTTTCTATTTTATATACGTAGATAGTTCTTAAATTCACTCGATGTGCCAGGCTTTCCACCACATGTGCTACAATTTAAAATTGGAGTGCCAATTATTTTACTGCGTAATATCGATCACCACGGCTTTGCAATGGCACTCGACTTGCAGTAAAAAAAACTGAGAAATAATTTAGTAGAAGCGACCATTATAACAAGAAAATATAAAATTTTGCTACGCATTACAATGTTACCAACAGATTTACCATTCGATTTTAAACAATTTTTTGGGGGGGTGGTTGCGAAGCACACCGGGTTTAGCTAGTATTTACATAAAAAAGCGTAACCACATGTTTTGCAAGATCAAACAGCAGTAAATTAAATAAGAAGTTTTTTTTTAAATAAATATATAATATTTATTTAGTGGTTACGTCTTTTTCGGCAAATATTTGCCAAGTGTGAATGTATACTTCACCCACATAATTAACAATGGTTAAACAATTTTCGTCCGGCACTGGCTGGACTTATAATTAAAATTTATTAGATATAAGTTATGAAATATTTATTGTTGGTTCGTTTTTAATGAAGATACACTAAATAAACAGAATTACAAAAAATAAAAATAAACCACCAGAATCACTTAACGATTCATTAATATTATTCTTGTGAAAACATACAACTATATTTTGTTCTTTCCTACCTAACAGATATTTGATTTTACAACATTTCCAATTGTATTTCAGAAATTTCTAATTATATATTAGAGATTTCCAGTTCAATTTGAGAAATTTCCATTTACATATATTTTACAAAATTTCTAATTGTATTTCAGAATTTTTCATTTTTATTGCAGAAAATTTATTCTGCATTCCTATTAAAAAATTCTGAAATACAATTAGAAAATTCTGAAATACAATTAGAAAATTCTACAATTTAATTAGAAATTTCTGAAATTCAATTAGAAGTTTCTGATATATAATTGGAAATGAATTTCTGAAATGCAATTAGAAATTTCTGAAAAACAATTGAAAATGTTGTAGTATTGCTTAGATTGTAACATAACAGCCCTCGTAAATGTAAATTCAATAACGTTTACAAAACAGTGGCCAAGTGGAGACAGAGCGCTGTGTCTTTTTTTTTTTAACGAAATACTTAAAAATGCTGACCATATCCCCCTCATTAGAAACCTAAGCCTAAACCAAATCAAAAACAAGTGAACTATTAAAATCATCAAGATTCAAATGAATTGCTGATGAATACCGGAGAGGCTTGACGAAAGAACACTGAAACAAAGAAACTAACACATTCTTATGCAAATCAAAGTATCAAAAGTCAATACTAGACAATCAAATGGTCAAATAATGGACCAAATACAAAATGAAATAATTGGATGCAGCTACGACTTCCACATGAATGCAACAATACAAACAGAGAGTTGGTTGCATGTTTAATGTTGGTGTTAACATTGTTTTATAGACGCATATCGCGATATCTTTAGATACAAATAAATACATACTTACCTACATATATTCATATGTATAGGTACGAATATATATTTATACAGTCGTAACTTGTAAATTGCTGCATTTTATTCTTCGTATTTACTTAATTTTTTTTTCCTTCCTAATGTTAGTTTATGTTTATTTATTTTTTTTGTTGCCATTGAATTAAATAGTCATTGTTAGATTTTTAAGTATTTTTTATGACTTTAAAAATTGTTTGACAACAAATTGTTGCATGTTTTGGAAGCATTCAACAATTGTTTGAAATTAAACAATGGCAGCAAAACCTATATAAACACTTTTAACAACAGAGTATTAAAAGAATAAAAGCATTGATTGGATACTTTAAATGTGATAACTTGCACTTGTTATCAAGTAAAGTTTTTATTTAGTTGCAGACATTTCTTTCAATAATCTGCATCTTGGCATTCGTTTATTACAACAATAACAATAAATGAACATTTAATTTTAGGAAAAGTGTTGAAATCAAACTGATCTTTATTTAAATAAAAATATTTTGTTCAGTAAACAATAAAACAGTTAGAGTGAAATATTTATATACATTGAAACTATGAAACTACATAAGTTTGAAATAAATATTTATTTATTCAAGTCATTATTCTTTTTCTTTTTATTATATTATATTCTACGACACCATCACAAATAAACTCTATAGCAAAAGTAGGAGTTTTCTAGAAACTTTAATGTAAAAATTCTGATCATTATTTGAAAAAGAGCAACGCGGTTGTTATCATTTTACAAATGATCGATTGTTTCTTTCTTATTTTCTTTCAGTCTTATAGGGCAACATGTCTTTTCGATTTTTACGCATAAAAATGACAAATTGTTATTTGAATTTTTGTTATTGTTAGCGATCAATATAACTAATCAGTTGGAAAGTAATCTCAGCTATTTAAACTCGTATGTTTGAAGCTTCGGTTTGAGTTGTAACGTTGATAAAGTGGTTGGAAATCTGCCAAATCATGATAATTGACCGGAAATTCAAATTTGAATGTAGGGATTACACGTTTAATGTTTTAAGTCGATTATGTGAAAAGACTTTTAATCCTACTGTTACATTGCTATTATTTTTAAAGTTGTTACAGACAGTTTTTTTTATTATAATAGTATACGTATAAATAAGTAGTATTTGGAACAATAAATATGTTTTATTTATTCTTGGAAAGTATCATCTGGGTGTGTTTTAGTTTGACATTTTGTATGTAAATCCGAGACGTTCTGCATTGAACTGAAATTTAGTAAAGTTTTTGGAAAAACTTTGCATTTAAAGATTAATTGAATTATTTAAACAATTTTCGGATTATTAAATATCCCTCCGTCCAAAAATGTTTCCAAAGATATGAATTTATGTCTAACTAGGAAAATGTTTACGCATTCATTATTTCTGCAGATGTTTGCCAAATAAAACTGCGTTATATTTATCTTCCACTAAAATATCAAATTGTTACACTGTGCAGAGTTTAGTTTTTTGAATCTTACTTACTTAACTGGACTTTTATAACAACCCTTGTGGGTCATTGGCCGAACTTAAAATAGTTTTCCAGGCGCTTCGGTCTTCTGCGCTTCTTCTCCAATTTCTAACATTGTGTTTGGAAATGCCTTCCCGAACTTGAGTTTCGGTCGTCCCCTTTTTCGCCTGCCTACAGGATCATATTCGAACACCTTTTTTGCTGGAGCATCTTCATTCATTCGCACAACATGTCCTAGCCAACAAAGTCTTTGTATTTTGATACGTTTTACTATATCAATGTCGGCGTACAGTTCATACAGCTCTCGGTTCGTACGATATCGATATTCTCCACTTACGCCTATTGGTTCATATATCTTACGAAGAATTTTTCTCTCGCATACACCAAGCGCCGCTTCATCTTGCTGAGTAAGCACCCATGCCTCTGCGCCATATATTAACACAGGTACGATAAGCGTCATGTAGAGTTTAAGCTTTGTCTGCCGAGAGAGGGCCTTGCTCTTAAATTGTTTGCTGAGCCCAAAATAGCATCTATTACCAAGTACAATTCTTCGTTTTATTTCCAGACTGATGTCGTTTGTTTTATTTATGGCGGAACCGAGGTGTATAAATTCATCTACTACCTCGAAATTGTAGTTATCAACTGTCACAGATTTGACTAATCTAGTGAATTCTCTGTTCATTGAAACCATCAACTTGCTCTTATCTTTATTTACTGCCAAACCCATTTTTAATGATTCCTTCTCTATACCAGCCAAGGCAGCAGTGACATCTCGCAATGTTCGTCCCATGATGTCAATGTCATCGGCATATGCGAGTAGCATATGGCCTTTAGTAAAAATAGTGCCGTTTCTATTCACTGCTGCATCACGTATGACCTTTTCCAATAGGATATTAAAGTGGTCACAGACAGACTGTCGCCCTGTCTGAAACCTCGTTTGGTTATAAACGACTCTGAGAGATCCACACCCCAATCATACCAATGGAAACGTCCAGAAGAGCCAAGACCGAAAAAAGCGCGTATAGTTCGGTCAAATGTTAAGGTTATGCTCACTGTTTTCTTCGACTGCAATGGCGTGGTGGTGCATCATGAATTCCTGCCACAAGGTCGTACGGTCAATAAGGAATACTACCTTGAAGTTATGATCGGTTTGCGCGAAGCAATTCGTCAGAAACGCACAGAATTTTGGAAAAACCAAGCATGAATTTTGCACCATGATAACGCACCAGGTCACACATCAATGCTTGTGCGTGAGGTTTTGGACAAAAACAAAATCGTTATTATGCCTCAACCACCGTATTCACCGGACTTGGCCCCCGCTGACTTTTTCCTCTCCCCAAAACTGAAGACACCGATGAAAGGAAAGCGTTTTGCTACGATTGAGGAGATAAAAGAAAAATCGAAAAAGGAGCTGTTTCGAGGATTGGAAAAAACACTAGCATAAGTGTATTATATCTGTGGGGGATTACTTTGAAGGGGACAAGATAGTTATTGATGAATAAATAAATACTTTTTGAAAAAATTATTAGAGAAAATTAACTTTCTGAAAAAATTTAAAATAACAAATTATGGTTTTGAGATTTCACTTTGCATTAAACTTATTATTTTATGTACCATAAAACCATATTCCGGGAAGACATTTATATGGGGGCTATGACTCGTTCTTCTATAATAAAAATAAAGTGTGCAAAATTGCATGACATTATCTGCATTATATTTGAAGAAAACAGAAAAAAATATTTGCAAAAATATCAAGGTAGTCTGAAACTTTCTTCTATACGTCAGATCCTACTGGACTGATTTTGCCCATTTGCAATACCAAACATTTCGGTGCACCAAAGAATGTTTGGTAAAAAATGCATTGTTCTATGCCTTTTTCTAAGTTCTATCGTGACAACAACAGACGGGTGGACATGGCTAAATCGTCTTGGAATCTTATAAGGACCCAGAATATATAGATTTTTTTTGGTTATACGACCATTATTTCGATGTGTTACAAACTGAATGACAAACTTAATATACTTAATATACTGGATCCATCATAATACAAAAGCAATTTTGGAAGTTTCCTATACAATGAGAGCCAGGTTCTGTAGGCATAGGTTTAAACCTGATGATATTTTGTTATATTTTGAATTTCTGTCATAATTTTTTGAAAACAATATCGTTATGGTCATCCTCATCTCTTTTTATAGTGTTACTCGTTTTCTGACCTCAAAGAATTAAGTATTGAGCGTTCAAATTGGCTCGCCTTTTTAAATAAAAATATAAAATATTATTAGGATTGCCTAAACGTATTCTTCAAATGTCCTTAAAAACGGGACCTGCATATACAGTTGAACCGAACTGAATCATCAAATAACGCTTTGATTATTTTTCAGATTCACTCACCTGGTTACAGTGATTAACCAAGTTATCCAATGTGGCATCGAAAAATGGCATTTAAAGGTACGGTAATATTTGACGAAAAAGATGTAACCACTAAATAAAATATATTTGTACTCGTTTATTTATTAAAAAAAACTTTGTTTATTTAGGAGAGGACACAACAAATATTTAGTTTTATTTTATTTGATGTTGTTTGATCTTGCAAAACTCTTGTAAGAGTAAACAACGTCAAAAAAAATTGTGCTAAAACAAGTGGTTATGTTTTTTTTTTTTGCCTTGTGTGACCAAACTTTAAGACTGAATAAATGTAATGATTCATCTCGAGCGAATTGATTTTCAGTGCCGAAAAAAAGCTCCAACGACATTTAGCTCATGAGAAAATTTCGTATCGTTCGTAAAAAAGAATCACTGATATTTTGCGTTCTTGACGAGTACATGTTCTAAGTAGCTCATGACTTATCGACACAGTGTTGTCATGAAATTTGTTTGTAAAATCCCTACCATAGTATATGAAAATCGCTTTTTTCCCTACAATCAAAAAAAATATTTCCCCACATTTTTCCCTACGACATTTTTCTTTTAAATATTGCACAAGCAAATTATTTTAATACGACTTTTTTACTTTTATTGTAGGTATATACAATAATTTAACCCTCTAACTGGCAAATTAGAATCCGTTAATTTTTTTTAACGGGAATTTTACTAAGGGTAAACAATGGTCAAAAATGTCGATTTTCAAAGTTTCAGGTAAAACAAATCAGCCGTTTAGCCGCCAGATATATTTTTATTTAGGGTCGCTTACCAGTTTGAGCGTAAAAAATATAGATAGGTAAGAACTATGTAACTATATATTCAAGAGTGGTTTTTATTAGAAAATAAAAAGAAAAAAGTTAAAAATAAACAGTAACAAGGCTTAATAAGTAATATAAAGATTAAACATGACGGTGATAGGCGCCGAAACAATTTTTTGCAGTAGTTATGCAGAGATGCAAGGGACACTTTCCACAAAAAATTGTGTTCTGGACGTTTTGCATAACTTGCAAAATCTTTTTTCACTGTTTCCCAGCATTGTTGGTTATGGTTGTATCCGTCATAACGAATAGCATCTCTTTGGCTTTCTGACCAATTTTCAAATTACATGGTGGTGTTGATGCTAGTGGTGTTGTGGGAGTAGGTGGTAGCGATGTTGGTCGGCCAACAAATCGTTTATCTACAAATTTGACAAGACCACTGACAATTTTTTCGCGAAATTCAGGTAACTGCAGCAATTTTTCATTCTGAACCGAATCAGTCGAATCATTTCTCTTTTCAGCGTGAATTAGTCGATATAAAATATATGAATTTGTTGCGGCCAACAAATCATCATATTTCATGTTTTGGCCCTTATATTGTAGTGGCCCATAAGTTCGTCCATTAAATCAACTCCACCCATTTGGCTGTTGTATTCACGTATTATTTGTGGACATTCCACTTCGATGAAATGCTTTTGCTTCCGATCAAACCGTGATGCTGACAGCATCACTTGGGAGTTTACATTTCGGAATCCTGTTTATACGAATGGTTCCTAAACTGTAAATTCCTCTGGCACGTAAATATACCTACAAAGGTAATGAGGTGTAAAAGTTGTCGAAATATAATATATGATGTTTGAAGTTTGAGATCGTTTGATATAATCGAACTACAACATTCAAAGTGCTTCCAAGATCCGGTTGACCGTGCAGCGCCAGCTCTGTTATAAATTTCGAAACGATATGCGAAACCGGTCGAATCGTAAAGCGCGAAGAGTTTTACACCCCACTAATGCGTCTTGTTCGGCATATATTGCCTCAAATGATGCCGCATTTTCGTAGAGCACATTTGCTCGTCTACACAGAGCCGTGCCGTTTTTAGTACACTGTCAAACCGCTCGTTTAGTGCAGAGGCTAGCTTGCGGATTCGAAATAGTGGATCAAAGTTATAGCATCCACAAATAAGTCCGTATTATCGCAAGTCTTTCCAAAATACCAAAAAAATGATTAACCATTATTTTTAAAAATATTAAACTATGTAAATATTGGTAAAGTACATTTGCAAGGTGTTCATCGATTGCTCTTTCATTTTCTGGACTTATTTGATGGATTTGTGGATCGAAATCAGGGTCTTTTATGCTGTCGTCGCTGTCATAATCATCTTCAACTGCCTCCTCATCCGTTTTAACAGAATCCATAATTTCAGCGATTTCTTCCTCAGACAATAAATTTAATTTGTATAACTTTTTATGCTCCATTGCTATAAAAAAGGTAAACAATAGTAAAATAATATGAAAGGAAAAAAATACACGTAAACTGGTAAGCGCTCCTATAGGGATGCATTACTTTTACTTACCTGTACGTTGTAAATATGAAGAAAATCACTGAACTAAGATTTATATGAACTCAAAATGATTCCAACACTATGAAAAAAAATTCCCAATCCCTTTCGTATATTAGAAATATAAATGATATTGAATTAAAAACTCGGTTCACAAAAAAATAATTTCACGTGCTATCAAATTGAAATTCTACATAAAAATTCTTATAACTATCAAACCAAACGTCAGATCGGCTTGGTCGTTGAACTAAAAGCTTCGGTATTTAATGTGTTTAGTTATAAAGATCCATATAATTAAATTCTTTAAAGTTGCTAGGTGTACATCTAAAATTTATGCAACTTATTAAATTAGCTTGCAAATGAGATCTTATAATGCATATGGAATTTAAAACTTCATTGCTTAGTTTGTTTCTCTTTTTTGTACATACGTTGGTAATTATAGAAAAAACCCTCTCGACATTCGCATTTGCATGCGGCAGACTTAATACGATCTTAATAATTTTTGAAAAATTGGGAATTACTAAATTATTGTGTCGAATTATTCATTCCGTTTCGCGATTGCGAAAAGAAATTTTTTGTGCGGAAGCATAATTTGAAATTATTCATTCCGTTGCTGTTATTTTTCCTTTTTGCGGTATCATCTCTATCCAGACAGTATTGCGGCATGCTCCAAAAATGAATAATTACATTTTACATATCGATCGATATTTATTTCCGCGTAATTTGCCTTTCCGTGCTGAATCAATAATACCACCCATTGTTAAAACTTTTTAATTTTACTGAGCAAAATACATCAATATTCTATTTGGACAGTGGTTTTTTCTCATATCCTAATGTTAAACATTCGTGGGTTAGAATATTTACATCAATTTTGTACTTTTGGCATATTAATTTGAATTGAGAAATTTCTATTCTTTAAAAATTGGGTTATCTTACAAAGGCAGTCTACAAAATTGCAGAAAGTCCGATTTAATCTGGTAGGCACTTGATTTTGAGAATGTTTTTAGTAAGTCTTCGCATCATTCTTCCTACTTAAACATCTTCTATTGGTAACGAAATATGAAGAGATCTTACAATTACATCAGTCGTTAACGATTTATAGATAGATTATTATGTTACACTGAGAAAAATCGCTTTCTTCATCCTAGATTTTTTTTGTTTGACAGATTTGTGAGCTAGTTAATGTAAATTAAATTTTGTTTTAATTGATAACACAGGCCAACACTCAATTTGCTTCTTTGAATTTATCAACTGAATTTAGTTAATTTGGGTGCGCTGAATTCAAATCTGTAATCAGTTTGTTTCTATTAGCTCTAGTTTTCATGATATAGCTTTTTTATACCCTCCACTTATGACCTTCAATTATGACCGTCTGTCCGTCTGTCAGTTTTTTTCAAAAAAAATTTTTCATCAAAAGTTCTCATTTACAGTTTATCTTGGTCACCAAGATCAACTTCAAAGTTATCTAAATACGATTTTTTAACACATTCCGATATGCAATTGGAGTGCAACAAGAAAAAATAACGTTCTCAATAATATTGTACAAATAAAATTCACGTTAATCAGCGAGCAATTACACAAAAAATAATATTTTCGGAAACTGCTTGTACCGAATTTTATATACCCTCCACTAAATGAGTTACTAAGTTAAATTAACCGAATTCATCAAAAAAGCAGTTTGATACCTATAAGTTGACTGGAAGGTAAAATATACTTTTCAAACGAAAAAAATATTTGAATTAAAAAAAATTTTGGGTAAAAAATTTTTTTTCCGGAAAAAATCTTTTTTTTTTTTTTGGCAACTACCATAAATGCAAATAAGAAATTTTGTTGAAAAAACAATTTTTGAAAAAACTGACAGACGGTCGGTCATAATTGGAGGTCATAAGTGGAGGGTATAAAAAAGCTATAACATGGAAACTAGAGCTGATAGACACAAACTGATTACAGATTTGAATTCAGCGCAGTTGTTACATTCAAAGAAGCAAACATTTTTTTATTTTGTCGGACTGTGTAATTATAAAAATCCTTATAAAATGACCAAACATACAAAATCTGTCCTTTTTCCCTACATGTGGAAACACAAAAAAATCTGTTCAAAAAGGGAAAAATCCCTACGCTTGGCAACACTGTGTCGACGTGTATTTTGTATCTATTTAACAGCTATCACATTTAATAAATTTATGTATTTTAATCTTGTACCACCTAGTGTATTTAAGCAATTTTAATTGGAGCTTTAATTCATAATTTTGGTTGTAAATTGAGAGCATAATTTCACTGAAGCATTTACGTGTGTGTTTTCTAAAATAGTATTGAATATGAAAGCAAACGTTTTTTAATATAAATGCAGAGAGCTAATCAAAGGCGATATTTTGAAACAATTAAAAATACAATGTTTTATGAAAATCTATTTTTATTTTGCTTCTTAATCACTTTGTTTTCTAATTTGAACGAAAATATTTTTGTTGTCGCTGTTATAAAATCGACATATGTCTTTAACAAGGTGTTTTATCTGTCCTCCTGTCTGTCCGACTGTTGTCCATTTGTTCCATCATCTGTATGTCTGTTTGTTTGTCTTTTCACCCAATCGTTCTGTTACAACGCGTATGTATAAAGTCGTATTTTAAATACTTAATTGGTCATTTAGGCTTCCCCTTTTGTTAAAGAATGTTTCAAATGAATTGTATTTAAATGAATAAATTTTCTTCATATCATTTATTATTTAAATGTTGCTTGTTTAAAGTTAAACAAATGCAACTCCCCGAAAATCAAAACGGAGTAAAGAGAAGAGCCCATTATGTGTGCGTCCATGGATGAATGCATTCGATTGTATGGCACACTAATGACTTGCTTTGACACTTTATTGTTTTTAGATTTTCTGATTCAGATTTTCGATAATAATCATAAATTACCCAATAATTATGTCAGTTTAAGGTCAATATATAGATTTATAAGTTTATACACAGCATTAGATACAACTTTTAAATACAGCTTGTTAATATCTCGTTTGCGAGATATTCGTATTTGTTTTTACTCTTTTTGTATGTAACCGCCTCTCTAATTGGGTGGAAATGGTACTGCCAATCATTGTTGTATGTAACAACTTTGGAAGGTTTTGTTAAATACAGGTGTTAAAATAAATAAAAAAGAAAGTTGAGTTTTCCCTGTGTGTGTTTTTATGATCGACATGCCATAAATATTGACACAAATTTGTGTCTCGTTATCTAAACAAGTTGCATTTTCGTATTTGGTATGTGCGTCCCATTGTTCTCTGCCTCTGTTCGCTTTAGTTTGGCTTTTTTTTTAGTAGCTGCATTCACTTTAAAAGCATTTAAACTAATTAATGCTTTGAAAAGTGGCATTTTTATATTTTATTAGGTGTTGATTTATTGTTGCCTTAAAAGCATTTTAATTTGGATCATTTATCAGAATTTACTAATCGAATGGATTAAATGTTTCTCATTTTTAATGCATAACACTAATAAAGATCAAAATTTCTGTGAGCATTTCATTAATATTATAAATTGTTGTTTTAGGAATGTTAAAATTAATGGGGTTTTCCAAAAATCCAGGAATGTACAAATATTGCACTTAACTAACTTCATGTTTCACATAAAATGCGTTCCCGCTGCAATTGCATCTTCGTAGCAGATCTAAGATTTTTATTATTTTTTCATTTAAATAAGAGCTTTTACTATTCACTAAAAGTTAGTAATACAAACATTATGCAACAATGCCAAAAATCTTTGACCAGAGCTGGTTAATAAAGTAAATATGAATCTGAACATACTCATTTATAACCACTAGAACGGAAAATATACTTTGTTACTCCAAAAATGCTTTATCTGGAGAATCAGCCCTGAAAAACGAGTATGTTAGCAAATAAGTTAAATTCCTTTTAGCGTCGATTTATTGGTTACCGTAAGGAAAACAAATATTGAACATTGTACGGTTATGATAAATCCTACGAGGGCGGTTAGGAAACTTCTGAGCATAGCACAGAAAAACTATTATTTTTATACCCTTCACCTTCATGAGAAGGGTATATATAAGTTTGTCATTCCGTGTGAAATTTCCACAATATAATTTTCCGACCCTATAAAGTATATATATTCTGGATCCTTATAGATAGCGGAGTCGATTAAGCCATGTCCGTCTGTCTGTCTGTTGAAATCAGTTTTTTGAAGTCCCCAGATATAATCGGGATCCAAACCTTCAATAATTCTGTCAGAAGTGCTTTCGAGAAGTTTGCTATTTAAAATCAGCAAAATCGGTTTAGGTGAACCAGAGTTATGAACCAATATGTGAGACCACCTCCATAAAAATTTGATATTTTTTGTCCATTTTATTGCAATATTTTGAAACATATTGCAGATAATACCATGAAACTTTGTATACGTTGTTTGTATGATAAAAGAAGAAAGTGTGCGGAAAATAGTAAGCATCGGTCCATGATTTCTCATAGCCCCCATACAAATATATATATTCCCGAAATATGGCTTAATGGTAAATAAATGCCTATCAAATTGGAATATCAAGACAAAATTCAGTAAAAATAAGTTTTATACAAAAAGAAATCACAAAACTATTTTTTTTTTAGTTCGGTGCATGTTTGACCATAGACCCCATATAAAGTCCACTTCCAAAATTCACTTAAATACGTGTAAAACAGATATAAATAATGTTAAACGGCTAAAATTTGACACCCAGTAGTTCCCGAGGTATAAGCTTATATATTTTCAACTTTAAGGACTCGCCCCCTCGAAAATAGGCGTGACCGCCAACAAATTTTTTTTGCTGGTATCTCCTCTAAAAGCCCTATTTGATTTTGTTTGTTTTTTTTTGTGACCTCTAACGATATAACCGAACAATATTATTTAAGCTTACAAGATTTGCTTATCATTCCAGTAAAACGGGTAACTTGCTCTATAGTTCCAAGGTGTTCAAGAAACCAAACTGGTGAACTGGGATAATGCTTGGTCATTGAGGAAGTCTATAATTTTCTTTTGATAAACTTTCGTAAATTAGCGAAGTGGTCTAATTGGTTTACATGGTACCGTCAAATTCTTTCCTGGCTTTGGTATCATTATAATTTGGGAAATTGTGCAATGTTTTAGAATAAGGCCTAGCTTTAAGTGTGCATTAAATAATACTGTTAGCACAATAATTACTACATAGCCAAACTCTCTTGGCTATATCATTGAGAGTCTAGTAATGTACGAATAGGTGGTTTCTCAACTGTGGTGTTTGATTGAAATACATTACTTAAATGTTCTGCGAATATAAATTAGAGTAAAATTATATAGATTTTGCAAGATTTGCAATGAGACTTATGAGCTCAATGTTACAGTCATCCAGAGCCAGGCAGTTTAAAGGCCCCTGAAGATGTTTTTGATCTCTTGCCAAATAGGATTATAATAAAACTGGTGCTGGTGAAGGTAAGGACTGATCAGAAGGTCCTATAAATCGTGGTGCATGAATCCTCTCTAATATAAATATACATGTTAGCCAGAAACTAAAATGCTGTATTTAAAAATTTCTTGTAATGTGTATTAGATTGTCTCTACATTATTTTTTTAAAGCAAAAAAGGCCATAGAGGGAGAAGAACAAAAACTAAATAAAGAAAAAAATTATTTATAAAAATTAATTTGTAACAATTTGCATTATTGCAATTTTATATTTGCTTTGGTACAAAACTCTCAACATGTGCAAACATTTAGGCTGCCAAAATATTTTCTTTCAAAACAGTGAATGCATAAATGTTGCATGCTACTACTTTATGTTGCACTATAAGTGTGTATGTGTGTGTGTGTGTGTGCCCATAAACAAATGGGGCATTTGATTGTTTTCGCATGTTTGGCATACTGTGAGCAAAAGTTAAATAGAAGGCCAGAAATACTAAAGTGTTTATACATAAATGAAACTTAAAAACAGCAACTACAACTAAAACAAAACAAAACAAACAAACTATTAAAAGATGAAAATGCCAATTTTTATTTTTATATACAAATGCAATTTGTCGCTTATGTTGTTGTTGTTGTCGTTCTTGTTATGGAGAGGGAAATGTTTATTTGCCTTAATGACTTTATTTTGTTGGGGCCTATTTCATTCTTAAATACAAGTACAACAACTACGTACTCGTATGATGATTTCGTTACATTTGATTTCATTACATTAGCTGCGACATTTAAAAAAACATGACACATGTACGACTAAATAATGAATATGACATGTAAAATTTTTACAAATGGACATTTGAAAAATGAAAAAAGAAAACTAACAAAAAATTCTTAGATAATGAATTGTTGTATGAACAACAACAAAAACAGTTCATTCATTCATATAAACAAAAGACACTTAAATTTTTTTATATCGAAAAACTTAAAGATGATTACATTATTTAGTATTTGCTGTTTTTTTGTTTCTTACATGCACACATACATACACATATATGTATTTGGTTTATATGTTGTGTTTTTTTAAATAAACTTTTTTGGCACCTGTTTGTCATAAATATTGTTTAATTAAAAAAATCAAAAATTTACAATGAACAATACAATTTTTTTTGGGCAACATAGTTTATCTAATAAATTAATATAGATATGTATCTACATATGTATAGTAGGTATATTTAAAGGAAGAATCATATTTCAGAATGAATTTTATTGAGATGAAAACATTGTAATTGTGTAACGTGTACTTACAAATTATTTCTGGTCGTTATCAATACTAATTTAATTCCAAAACAGTAATTATTTGTAATTACATACATCTGCATATGAGCATGTTAGAGTCGATAGGACTCTGTTTTGATAATAACGCACTACCAAATCAAAGACACATAACTGGTAAGGGCAGTTATATTTCCCAATCACATGGTTTCCGCGGAGTATAGGTCGCAATTTTTAAGATATTTCAATAGAAATTTTTTCGGCCGAAAGACGGATGATTATGCAAGTATGCAAACATAACTCTCTTCAAAATGTCGGTATCTAAATAATATTGAACACAAATATGTTTCGCATATACACAAATAATATGGCACAATTTTCTGATGATCGGTCCATAATTAGTCGAAGCTGCAAGGCACACTTCCGAAAATCACTTCAAGGAGCACAACTCTCTTAAAAACATTTGCATCCAAATAATATTGAACACACATATGTTTCATATACATTTTAATAATAATTAAGAAACACAAACTGCGAAGCTTTTGGCTTATCTGCGGAAAAACACCTAAAGTCTTTGGCAGGAATCGTACCTTTAACCCTTTGACTGATAGTCCGGCACTCTATCGCCTAGTCTATCGGGGCATAATGGTCCATAATTAGTCAAAACTCCCCTCCCCATAATTCACTTTAACCTCCATAAATCTTTTAAAAGTATTTATATCGAGATAAAGTTTAACACATATAATATTTATATTCACAGAAATTTTTACATGATCGGTCAATAATACGTTATATCTCTCATTTAGCGCCCATTTTTAAAAAACTGATTTATACATGTAGTTTTTCTTCACTACTTTCGGCTCCAAAATAAAACAAAGTTCACACAGTTCATATATTAATTATAATTATTCATTTATTGAAAAGAAAACTTAAAACTCATTACTTAGTTACTATTATTAAAAAGAAAACTTATTACTATCGTTTAACTGTCCGACCGTCGACTTGTCTCTTCAGTTGTTGCTAAAAAAGACTCTTTTTCTAACTTCGCAAAAAGACCTGCCACACCCGTCTGTCTGTGTGCAAATTGTCACTCAATGTTAATCTACTCTAACATCCCGTTGCCTAGCTGATCGCCTTAACCCTTTAGGCACCGATCCTACATACATATACTGGGTATAGCGTATTATACTGTCTTACTTGTTTAAAGACATGTATATCTGTGGTACTTTTGCGTGTGTAACAATAAATGTAATAATAATGTAATAAAAGTTAACAATTGAAAACCATTTTTAAGAATAATCTGTGGAATGAAGCTCAATTTTGTCTTTATGTTTCATAAATTTCGAGAAAACATTTAACAAACTGTATCATTATGTGATTTGGAATGCATTGGCATTTGCAGGAAGCCAACATAAACTCAGTCAGTCGTCTTATCAAAAGTTTATATAGTATTGCATTTTTCAGAATCAGATATGGGAAGTTGTTAAACAGACGAATAGAAGTTGGGATTGAGGTTCGAGAAGGGCATCACTACAATTGCCTGAGAATCAAATACGCAAGGCAACAGAGCAAGAAGAAGAGCGCTTTAAGGTTAAGGTAACTAGCAGCGGTAAGAGTTGGGGAGAAGTGAAGGCACTGTGTGAAGGAACTGAGAATATCGGAAACTTCTAACCAAATCTAAAGGGTGACTTATCCTATGTATATACAGTGTGCGACAAAACATATGCACGAACTTGTACTTACTATCATATAGCTCAATAATAAAGAAAAACTCACTGGGATTTTAATTATTTTTATTTTTTTATAACGATGGTAGACCCCTTTTACTAACGCAAAAGATAAACCAAAGAAAAACAAATTAAAATAGAAAAAAAGTATATTAAATTTTCAACATCTCTTTTTTGCCCGCGACAAAACAAAAGCACGAAATAGTAGATGTTTACATTATTCTTTAATTTGGTAAAGATTACCAACAACAAGTACCGTTAAATAATAAAAGCCGTCTTTCGAACATTCCAAGAATAATTAGAGAAAAATTGCATGTGTTTATAGTTGTTCCAGAACTTTCAGAGTCATCGGTCATATCTTGCAATTAAAAAAATAAAAATGGCTAACAATAAATACTCAGTGCAATTAAAACAAAAAATAATAAATCATTATAAAGGAGGTGAATCAGTAACGTCCATTGCAAACAAATTTGGGATTAATCATAGTGTTATTTCGCGTATTATAAGCCGTTTTCGCTCTTCAGGCTCGTTGACTCCCATACACAAAGGTGGTCGGCCGCGGAAAACCAGCAAACGGGACGACCAGGCAATACTCCGATTAATAAAAAAGGATCCCTTTATATCAGCAAGGTCTATTGCAAATCAATTAGAATTTAATGTTTCAATAAGATCCATCCAAAGACGAGCTGTTGAAGGTGGATTAAAATCATACCGAAGTGCAAAAAAACCATTTATTTCCGCCAAAAATAGACTAGCCAGAATAGAATTTGCAAAGGAGCACATGAACTGGAGTACAACCCAATGGAAGACCGTACTCTTTTCTGATGAGTCGAAGTATAATATGAAAAGTTCTGATGGATTTAGGCTAGTACGCAGACCTAAAGGACAACGCCTTAATCCTCGTTATACTAAAGGCACGGTAAAACACGGAGGAGGGAATGTTTTGGTCTGGGGGTGTTTTTCTGGACATGGGATCGGACCAATTCATAAAATAAATGGCATAATGGATCGTTTCATGTATAAAGACATCCTGAAAAATGTAATGTTGCCACACGCAGAGGAGGAAATGCCACTTAAGTGGAGGTATCAACACGACAACGACCCAAAACACACAGCTAAATGTGTGAAGGAGTGGTTCGTGAATAATAAGATAAACGTTTTGAAATGGCCAGCACAATCGCCTGATCTCAATCCCATAGAAAATCTATGGGATATTGTAGATCGTAAAATAAATCGCGATAATTGCAAAAATACGGACGACCTTTTCCGACAAGTGGAAATTGCATGGAATGGAATTTCCGGGGAAATTTTATCTAATCTAATAGAGTCCATGCCACGCAGATGTGAAGAAGTTTTAAAAAATAAGGGCTACGCAACTAAATATTAGTGCAATTTAAATTTTTATTGACTGAACTGAAAATGTGCTTATGTTTTGTCGCGAACAAGAAATTATGTTAAACACTTAATATGAATTTTTTTTTTTTTGATAACAAATTTTTTTTATTTTTGTTTTGTTTTAGTAAACTTAGTTTATAAATTTAATAAATAAATAAAATAATTTGAAATCCAATTGTATTTCTCTTTTTTATTAGGACATTTCTTATTAACCACAAGTTCGTGCAAATGTTTTGTCGCACACTGTATGTATATGTAAAATTAAAAAAAAACATTTTTAAAATGATTGAAGAAATAGCTACAGTCCTTTGGACAATTTTTGCTAGGACCAATAGGTAAAAAGTTACACTCATTTAAAAAACACCCTGTATGACCACAATTGACCAAATTGTCCAACTTTGACCCCTCTAACTCCGGCACTTCTGATAGAGCTGAAAATTTGTGACTGGCCTACTATCCAATAGTACTATCCTTGGTGCAAATTTCATCCAAATCGGAAGACATCGATTTTTAAAATTGGGTCACTTGACGTGCAATTCACCATATATATGTATATACCGTATAAATAGAGCAAAGGTATACACTATGCAGTAAAAAAACATATGTATATAAGTATCTACGAGTATGTATTTTAATATTTCATTCAGAGTTTATTTGAATTTTTCGCCCAATGAATGAGATCCTCAAATATCGCCGAATGAATTAATGTGAAAACATAATTTAATTATATGACGCCTCAAAATGGTGTTTTTAACAAAACCATCACGATTTCTATTTTATTTTAGCCACTAAAATGCACAATACCTTCAGCCATCCATCTCATCTATTAACAATATCCAGCCATTTATTAAAGAAACTGAAAAGTGTTATTTTTGTTTCGACATACATACAACTGTAATAGATTTTAAGTTTTTTTGTTGTTTTTAGTTTTTTGTTAAAAACTTTATGTCGTGTGTTCTGAAGTTATGGCCTGCAGCTAAAAATGACGCAAAGTCAAAAAAATAATTTATATGTTTTTGTTTGTTTGTTTGCTGTTGCAGCACCCAATGTTGATGATGATCGAATCGAAATAATGTTTATGCAGTTTTTTCTTCTAATCGAATTGAAATAAACTGTAAATTATTTTCATCATTATTAACGTTTCATAAAATCGAAGAAAATCTAAAAGAAACATGTTCTTAAAATCTATTACCGCGTGTTGGAATCCACGGAATCGATGATCAATTTTAAACAATTGAAGACTGACTGTGTTTTTACTACATGGCAGGGTGCTGATTTAAATGGTGAATGGCAATTGTTGTTGTTATTGTTGTAACAACAACTGCAGCATCACAGGCCTTCACAACAACAACAATAACAAGTTAGAGTGCTATATTCGGCTGTGCCGAATCTTTAATACCCTCCACCTAAACGTAATAACAAATACAGAAACTACATTGGTTATAGGACTAGCCTATCCTAATTCTGTGTTTTCTATTCAGGCTTAGTGTAAATTTTATTAGTATTTTATATTTTAAGCTAAGTATAGACGATATGTTGAATCAGCATATTTATGCTGAGAAATTTGTGACAAGTGCTTACATATCGTGTAAACGCAAAATTTTTTCAGCATACGTATGTTTAACAACATTTGCTAACACTTTGTTAACAATGCCAACAAACGTATGTTGGTAATTTTAGCATATCGTGTAAACAGCATAATATTAGTGTTTGACAAATTTCCTGCGTATGTTGACAGATATGTTATTTGTTGAAAAGCGTATGCAAGCTTTTCAGCATATGGCAAATTCATATGCGATCAGAGTTGTACAATTTTACGACCAACATAATTTATGTTAAATATTTTTAAATTGTGTCTAATTTTGACCATTTATACTTAATGTAATTACCGATTCTTACTGTAATTTACAGAGTTTGTCTGATTTTCATAATAATATTGAGTGTAATTTTACGATTTATAAAAAACATTATTCCATTTTCACAACAAGTTAAAAAACAGAGTATAAAAATGGTCAGATATAAGGTGAGGCTTTTTTGTTTGAATTTGATCTCAATATCTTGTTCTACTTTACCGGGTTTTTGTAAACTTTGTTGCTTTCGGTTGTGTCCTTTGGACGTGAGAGTGGTTTACAGAGACAGACAGACAGATGGACGTGGCTCAATCGACTTAGAATTTCGTAAGGACGAAAAATATAAATACTTTGTTGCGTCTCAGATGAATATTTTGCAGTGTTACACACGGAATGACAAACTTATATATACCCTCCTTCACCACTTATAATGGTGGAGGGTATAATAATAATAAAATACAATAGAATAATGTTAAGTGATTTTAACGTGTGCCGCCTAGTTTTTGTTATTGTTTTCCTTAGTTTGGTACTTTTTGTTTTTTGTGATCGATCATAATTTTTTGTTGTAGTTTGTGTATGTTTTGTGTCATGTTGCTGTTGTTTTTGTTTTTCATTTAATAGAAGAGATATCGTTCTTGGAGAGTGGCCATTCTTTCTATAAATAAATTAATTAGAAACAAAAATATACTGTAAACAAATTTTTACTTTATGGAAAGGCTAAATTAACAGAAACATTTGCTTGTCATTTGTTTGTGTCTTCTGTGTTTACTTTGTTTGTTAGAAAACCACTTTCGTCTAAAATTTTTAATATTACACATGTCGGATATGTATGCGACGGTTAAGGAGAATTAGCTAATCGTGCTACAAAAAACTATATAAGTCTATAAACGACTTTCACATTTTTTTTATCGATACCTAAATATCATTTAAATTCAGGCAAGGAGAATTATTATATTGTTGTTCGTTATCAAAGTAGTTTTCAAATACAAAGTTCTTTCTTCAGGAAAAAAGATTTAAAACTTCAAGAATGGGATCAAACAAATTTTTATTGTTATCTAATATTGGTATGTATGCGTAGGTTCAAAAATTGAAAAATATTTTTATTTGAAACGATTTTCTACAGGAAGCTATCGCTAATGTTGGATTTTGTCATGTTGTAGGTACAATATTTTTGGCAGTTTACGTTTTATTAACCGCAGCTTCTGATATTTCCTCTTTAGAAATCTTCTACACGTTCAGCGTTAACAATTACGGTTTCCACATCAGACGCATAATTATTTTCATCTTCCTCTGGAACATGGCTATGCCAAAGATAATTGTCGTCATCACAGCGTGGAAAGTTCATGTTCATCGTCGCTATTACAACTATGTGCCATCTTTATCTCTTCAGCCTCCTCTATTCTATTATATGACAAATATTGAGCTACTTTCACTTGAAAATGCTAATTTATCTAAATAAAAATCTGAATTTCTTCGCTCTGAATGCAGCTTAATTATTGGCATACATAATTCTGTAAATCATATTTTATGATTTATATTTTATCATATTTTATAATTTACAGAATTATTTAGTTGATTCAAAATTAGGTAGTTTAAATCGCTCAGCCCATTTCAATTATATAAATACAGTCAGAGTCAAAGTTTAGTATACAGCGAACAATAAATTCTGTAAAGAATAATATATTTAAAATGAATCGATATTTTGAAAATTTATTTATATAAAAATGTTTCGGATAGGCTTTTTCTCTTACTGAAAGATATATAGAAAAAAACGTATATTTCTGCAGTAAACTGTACTAAACGTGGAGACTTTGCAAAAGCTTACTTAACATCACCGCAATCTTTCAGGAATAATGTAATATTTATATAGCGATGAGAGTAAATTTGAGATTTTTGGTGGAAAGTCAAGACGAAATGTCTGGAGAACAAGAAATAGTGAGCTGCTTCCACCAAACCTTAGTGCTATAGTAAAACACGGCAGTGGGTCTTTGATGGTTTGGGGTTGTATGTCAGCTGCAGGATCATGTAATCTTGTATTCAGTTAAAGGGAAATTTTAAAGTAAGTGCTGAAAATTTATATCTTGAAACAGCATGGATCTTTCAGCAAAACAACGATCCAAAACACACCGCCTAAGAAATCAAATTCACCTCCGCAATCTCCAGACCTTAACCCCATGGAGCACCAGTGGGAAATTTTAGACAGTAACATCAGAAAAAAAAGTATTTTATCCAAAGACGAATGGAAGAGTGGGGCAAAATTACTAGGGATGTAACTGAACAATTTGTAGATTCCATGAAAAGGCGACTAGAAGCTGTAATTAAGAGGCTTACCAAATTGGACATATGGACATACCTGATATCAACATGATTTGTACTGACAGTATTTGACAATTTATAAAATAAAAGCAAAATATTCATGCTACTTAAGGGATTTCTAGTTTAATTGCACTTGTGAATATACGTTAGAAAATAATATTCTCAAGCCTTTTAATTCTCAAAACTTAAACATACTTTTTAAAACAAACGGCCACCTCAACACAACTATAACTTCACATATGTATATATGTCACGACATATTTATGCATCAATTTAGGATGGAAATTAGAAAATATTTATATTAAACAGAAAACAAAAGCTGCCATGATTGATGCTAGAAAAGTCCTACAAAAAAAAAACTTAATAAAAGATAAAAGGAAAATTTGCTATTTGTAATTTGCCATAAATTTTTACCAGAAAATCAAAACACTAAATACGAGCATGTAAGTAAAAGAAAAGGAAAAAACACTCTCAAACAGAGATTTACGATGGGAATGCGTTTTAATGGCATTAAATGGAAAATTGCCATGATTTGCTATTTAGCTAAAAAGCAGTGTAAAAAATAAAAAATAAAAAGGAAACGTGTCTATGGCCGAATGTATGAATAAGGTGAAGGTGGGTCTCCCTCAAAACTAAAAAAAAATAAATCTAACGCAACTGACAATGAAATAACTAGTAAATATATTAAATGTAAATCTGGGACTATTTAAAAAAATCCACCAAAGAAAATTATAAAACCAATAAAAATTCTTAATTTAAAATTTTTAAATTAAAGAGTTTTGGGTACAATAAAGAAATTTCGCGAAACATATCTGCCAAGATCACATGAGAAATATTTGAGAAACATGAATGCCATATGACTGTTACCACTTATTAGTACAATTCAGTAATTTAAAATGCATGCTGCTAGTGTGAACGCAGTCTTAAATACAATTGCAATATTTTTATTACAATTTTACACATAAATGTGTGTTAAATTAAAAGAGTTACGAAAATATATTTGTACTCGTGCGAGTACTTTTGTATCTTGTAAAAAGTACATACATACATACGTACAAAATAAAAGAATCAGTCTGTTTGTATATCGTTCGTATGTGTATGAAAGTTTTTCAGATGGTGTTATTATTATTTTAGCTTGAGGCCAATTAAATATTAAACAGGCAACACGCATGAATTATGTGATTTATGCCGTCAGAAATGTAATAATTTTTTTGACGGCTTTAAATAGAGAAACAACGCCTGTTTAAAGTTTGACTTTTTCCCGTGAGTTTTTTTTTTTTTTTTTGTTTTTTGAATTTAGTTAGTTTTATTTGTTGGCTTGAATTCGAATTAAATAAACGTTTTAAAATTTAAATGTATGCTTATTATTTATGACAATAAATAACGGTCTAAGTTTGTAACTCTTTAACACACCTTTTAAAATGAACAACTGCTACTTTGGTAACTAGTACAAGAAAGATGAAACAAACTCTATTCATTATTCTTGTTTTGAAAAATATACAAATAGAATTTATTCATATTGCACAAAAGTTTTCATACAACATTTATTTACTAGACTTTTAATAAAATAAAATATAAAGGATTATACCCTATATTATGAATTTATTAAGTACGGAATTCCTTACATTTTGATGCTTTGTGATCAAGTAAAAATTTAGAGTTTTTAGTAATACGATGCTATGTTAGTTAAATATTACCATTTATATTGATCGTTTTACTTATGGACTAACTAATCCTGCAGTAATTCCAGATCTAATAGAATTACACATACCGCCTAACAAGTAAGAGTTAATATTCGGCTGTGTAAAATCTTAAGGTATGGCCTCACATGGCAAATATTTATTTCAAAGCGTAACCATTTGTTTTACCACAGATTTGTTTAACGTGGTTTAGTCTTATAACAAACAGCATCAAATAAAATAAAACTAAATATTTCTTGTGCCTTCTTCTAAATAAATAAAGTTTTTTTAATAAAGAAACTAGTTCAAAAATATTTTATTTAGTGATTACTTCTTTTTCGGAAAATATTTGTATCTTTAACAGCGATTATACGAGTTATTTTATTTTTTGGATCCCTTATAAATATTATGTGATGATCGTTATAAAATATTTTGCTACATTTGAGTCTTATGGTGAATTTCAAATCTCAACGATATATTTTAGAGTTTTTTTTGTGTCTTCCAGTTATTCTTGGAAATGGACCTTAGACGGAAACTGTTTCCATAATTAGTCCATAATTGACTGACCTTCATAAAAACCAATACTAAATTTTGTAGTTATGTGCATGTAAGTAATTGGTGAAAAATTTCAATTTTATAACGATATTTATAAGATATTTACAAATTGATCACTACGAATTATATACATATATATGTGTGGATTATTTCTGTCGAATTTCAACTTGATAATCATGTTTATAAGACAATTATGCTCATTTAAGTGATTTTCGGCAATGGCTATTGGCTATGAAAATTCAAATATGGACAGGTAGTCATAAAATTCGGTAGGCAATGTGGATTACTTCTGTCGAATTTAAACTTGATAGTGATTTTATAAGAGATTTATGAGCATTTAAATTATTTTCGGAAGTAGAGTTTATGTGGGGGATATGGTCTTTGGATAGACTTTGTGATCTATCTTCACGTGAAACTAATATTTTCTGAATTTTGTAAGGATACTGTTTTTCATGTATAAGGGGGCTATAAGAAATCGCCCTCGTCCTCCTATAATACAAATAAAGTGTGCAAAATTTCATTATATTAAAGAATATCGAGGTTGTATAAAACTTAACTCTAAAACTCGGATCCCAATGAACTGATTTAGCAAATTTTCAATACCAAACATTCCGGTGGATCAAATAATGTTTGGCAAAAATTTCATTCTTCGAAGTCTTTTTTACGAAGCTCTATCGTGCCTTCAACAGACGGGCATACAGGGCTAAATCGTCTTAGAATCTTATAAGGACCTAGAATATTTAGACTTTTAATTTCTACAACCAATATTTCGATGTGTTACAAACGGAATGACAAACGTTATATACCCTTCATCTTTTGAGTGGTGGGTATTAAAATATTGATCGAAATTTTTACTGAAAATGTTACTTTTAACAAAATTTACCAACATATTTACAAAATTTACGATACACATTTAAGAGTACACGAAGTCTTAATTACAGTTTGAGACAGATTTAAATAAAATCACATATTCGATAGTTTCGGAACATTCCAAATACAAAGGAAATATAAATTAAAATATATTAAATTTAAACCAGATAATTATAGCCTATACCAGCATAGTAATAATGCCCAAAAATATTATTCAATCGACTCATAATCACTTTCTAAGTCGACTTAACGAGTTCAAAGGAATAGGTCGCAATTTTGATGATATTTTGATAAAATTTAGTTTGAAGGAAGATTGGGATTAAAATTTTTGAAAATATGTCCATCCAAAGCCCTATACCAATGTCCTCCCAAAATAGGACTTTTCGGTCATAAATGTTTGATTAGTACAACTATCCAAACATCACACATACAAATTTTGTGCAGAGAGGTCTATAATTGACCAAAGTTCCCATACAAAAATCACTTCAAAAATGTTGATATCAAAAAAAAATTCAACGCAAATAAATTTTATATAAAACCTAATCACACTTACAAATTTTGTGCAGATCGGTCCAAAATTAGTCATCAGCTTCCATGGAAATCAATTTAACATGCATAAATTTCTTACAAGCGCTGATATTAAAGTTGATATGAAGTCAGGCTAGTAAATTTTATAAGGATCGGTCCATTATAAGTCATAGCTCCTATATATGAAAATCTGTTTTTACTCACATACTCGATGTTTTTACTTGTTTTTTTTTATTGAAAAAATAATAATTTGTTCAACAATTTTTCAAGTTTAGAGAATAATTATATTAGTGTTTATGGGTTTATTTAAAATTCATCTGGTAAAAAGCGAACACAGATGAGAGAGATAAATAAAAATAGCAAAACAGGAAACAACCTTCTCTTAGAAGAGGATCGTACAAACCGAAGGTATTTTGAGAGCATGACGAATACCAATTACATAAATGAAATGCAAACGAATTATATTAAGTACGAAGTCCTTTAAAAAAAACTAAGAATTTCAGTACGCAGTGCTATTAAAAAAAACACATTTATGTAAGCTGAACACTTAAGTTAGATTCTTTAACTTGATTAATGAAAAGTAATTAAGAGTTGAAAGAAATCGTTGCAACAACAACAATTGCTAGTCGACAGGATACGTTTTGATAACATGAACCATGTATTAAAATCTCTCAATAGTGGCAATAAGATTTCCTTACAACTCGGACTTTATGTGTAGAACTGAAAATATTCACATATATTTTCCGACGATACAATATTTAATTTCAACCATTCATATGGTTTTAAGGACTGCTGCTACGTTTTTTTTAATTAGGCTTGATTTCATTTTTAATTAATAACACGAAGAATGCCACTGTGAAAACTATATTTTTTTCTAGACAAATGGCATACTGAAATGCATTTTCTGCCCTGCCAAGGGCGTCATTAGCAATGTTTATTGTCCAAGATCTAATTGTAAATATCGTCTATTTAACTCACCATTTATTGAGAAATATAATTTGGGGATTAACATATTTATTACATGTTATGAGTTACAACGAAATTTACTTATGTTTTTACAAATGTATGTGTATTCTTCTTTGTTATGTTATTAATTAAAAATGAACTCAAGCCTAATTAAAAAATAATTTTCTCTAATATAATAAATATAAAAAAGTTCGACATAATATTCTCTAAAAATTAACTGCTGCTAAGTTTTAAAAATTTCGGTGGCGGTTCTATTCCCTTTTCCATAAAACTAAAGTTAAAAACTATTGTATTTTGTTGTCTTTTATTAGTTTAAAAACTATATAATTGAAATACTCTTCAATAGTTGAAATACTGTAAAGCTTTCTTAAACACTTTCGTTTCTGTCAGTGACTTGAATCGTAAACTTAGTTTTTCTGCCAAAAAAAGTAATCAGACGGAATATATTCATGAGTGCTGAACAATGGAAAGTCAAAATAGACTAAAAATTTACTGCTATAAAACGGAAACGCAATGTTTTAACAAAACTCAACTTCTCAACAAATTTTGCAGTTGCGATCTGTCATCTCTTCAATTCTAACGAACAATTACATAAACTAATGTCTAAACCACATCACCACTCGTCGGCGACCCGAAGGAACTATTCAGTACAATTGGATCAAAATGTTGTTCAACAGTTATTGCTAATAATAAATTTTAGTTACTTTTATTAGATATTTTCTTAATTATTACTTAATGACTGTCAGTTTGTGGTTTCAGAAATATTCAATAGCTTTATAGGTCACAAATAAATATTAAAGCATTTATGCAAACAGATTTTATGCGAGCAAGCTTTTTACAAAACTATAGGAATATATATTCTCGACAATTAAACGATTTCAAGTGATTATTAAAACCAATTAAAACTGGTAAGAAAGTACACCCTATTATGGACCGATCCTGCAAAAATGTGACTTTTGTGCATACAAATATTATTTGTGTTAAATTTTATCTCGTTATAAACACTTATAAAAGCTTTATAACATCCATAAAGCTTTTATGGATAAATAAAGAGTTTTCGAAGGGGATCTTATATGGGAGCTCTGACTAATTATGGACCGACCTTTATAAAATTAGTTGTCATGATTTTCGTGTATATACAACTTATTTGTGTTTCATTTATTTGGATACTAAAATTATTAAGAGATTTTTGGTTGTTAAAGTGATACCAGGAAGTGGGCGTTATATGGGAGCTATCATTAATTATGGACCAATCATCACAAAATTCTGCCAACTAATTTTCTTTATATGAAACAGGCTTATGTTGGACACGATTTGGATATCAACATTTTTTTTTAGAGAGTTTTGATATTTAAAGTGAATTTCGGCAGGGGGCATTATATGGGAGCTATGGTCAATTATGGACGGATCTGCACACAATTTTTTTTATAAGATTAGACTCCATGTACAACTTATTCCTGAAGATATTTGTTGGGATACGAGCATAAATCAAAAATTTATTATCGATAAAACCCTATTTTGGAAGGACATTTCTGAGGGGGCTAGGTGATATAATGGACCGATTTCAACCCGTTATAATCCTAAGCATCCTTGCGCCAAAAATATAATGTGCTAAATTTTATCGAAATATCATCAAAATTGCGACCTGTACTCTGCTCTACAAGGTTTGCGTTGGACAACCATCCAGCTAGCCAGACGGACGGACGGGCGGACATCATTAAATTCAATATACCCTCCTCACTATTGTGTTGTAGGTTATAATAATTCAATATTTTATATTACAAGTGTTTCATGTTGTTTTAGGAATATTTACATTTGATGCATATAAAAAAAACCATAGTAAAATATTAAATCTATGGTGGTCTGTAGTAGACCACCATAGATTATTTTGTGACTAAAGTTAAGTTTTAATAAAATATTTTAAAATTTATTTCTACATAAAATATATTTCTAACAGAAATTTGAACATAATGAGTAAAATATTTTAAGGCATGTAAAAAATAAATTTACGATTAAACATGCATTTACATAATTGTGTGATATTTCTGTGCACCAACCTGCAAAGAAACTTTATGAAGATGTGAAAATATCACACTGATCACAACACCAACCAAATCGAATAATAAAAATCACAAAAAAAAAAACAACCGAAAAAGTACCTGACATTTTAAGTATTTTATTATAGAAAATTAAGTAATTTATGACTTGAACAAGTCATAAATGATGTGCAAACTAAGACAAAAGCCAACAGAGGAGCACTGTAAAACCCCAGGAAATTAAATAGCCACCATTAGCAGGGTCATAACCAGCAGTGACACATAAAACAACAAACCATCAAAAGCAAAAAGTTATAAACACTGAATCGAAATTTTTACACATTCATTTAGAAAGAAAACAGTTACAAACAAGGTACTTCCAGCTAAATAAAATTAGGTATTTAAAATAAATATTTTGTGTATGAATATAAATTAATAAAGCCATAAAATGTTAAAACTCTTAGAGAGTTTTGAATATAAAAGTTTTACCATAAAATGACCAGGAGATGAAATTTCACTATACACACTCACTCATGGACATAAAAAAGGTAAATGTTCCACCAATCAACTAATAATCATTAATTAAATGTTGATGTCTTGTTAGGAAAAACAAACTTCCAACTGCTGCAACACACAACATCGCTCTTCGGGCGCAACATACATACATACAATAACAAAAACAACGACTAATAAAATGAAAAAATATTTAAATTCTACAACCATAAAAATCATTAGAAGAAATTTCGAAATTGTTTGTTGAACATGAAAACTAATGAAAATATTTGGATGTTTTCTAAACTGCCTTAAGTATCTGTCCTTCTGTATGTGTAGATATTTCTTCTCCCAATTTCTTTTTAAGGCTAAATACAAGTGTTAAATTCATTTTTTGGTCATTATATGTATGTTTTACAATTAAGTTATTCTTTAGGATTTAATAGAGAAACAAAAACTACTCGTCTTGTGGCAAATTAAAACTGAAGAGGGTCGTGTGATTTACTTGGATTCATTAATTGCCCTTCCAATGCAACAACATGCAATAGATTAAAAATTACAACATTAGAATTCGATAATTTACAATTTTGCAAATAAATAGCGACAGACATAAGTATAATAAAACGAAGATCAACATTATTTATTTAGGCCCTAATTTTGTAAAACGCAACGCCACAATTTGCTAAATGTTGCGTTAAATTACATTCTGCAAATCACGGCGTTCAAGCAAGTGATTGTATGCGTTGTAACAGCTGATTCCTACGTTGTTGTTAATACAGGGTTTTCCAATAAGGACTTGACAACTTTTTTTAAATCGATTGTAACGTGTGCTGTGTGGCTTGTGGCACCGTCTTGTTGAAACCACATGTCATCCAAGTCCATGTGTTCCAATTCGGGCCAAAAATAATCGCTAATCATTGCGCGATAACGATCGCCATTCACAGTAACGTGACGATCGTTATTGTCGACGAAAAAATATGGCCCAATGACGCCGCCGGCATGCAAAGCGCACCAAACAGTAATTTTTTGTGGATGAAGTGGTGATTCGTGAAGCACATGTGGATTTTCAGCAGACCAATAACGCATATTTTGCTTATTGACGAACCCATTGAGCCAAAAATGAGCTTCGTCACTGAAGATGATTTTGCGATGAAATTCATCATCTTGGTGCATCTTCTCCAGAGCCCAATCGGAAAACGTACGTCGACTCAAATGGTCCATCGGCTTCAATTCTTGAGTCAGCTTAATCTTGTATGGGTGTAAACCCAGATCCTTACGCAAAATTCGCCATAAAGTGGTCTTGGGGATGCCCAGTTCTTGAGAACGCCGCGGAATCGACTGATTTGAATCGTTTGCTACGGACGCCTGAACGGCAGCGATATTTTCGGAACTTCGACCAGGCCGTTGTCTCACTGGCACGACAGCATCACACAATGAATATGTAGACTCAAATTTTTGCACTAAACTTGTTATTGCTTGTCTACTAGGGCGAGAATTACGACCGAAAATTGGAGTTAACGCTCTTAAAGTTGCGGTCACCGACTCCGAATTACGGTAGTACATTTTTATAATTTCCAAACGTTGTTCCTTCGTGTACTTTACCATAACGAAAATGTTAAGTTTACTGAAAAAAAAGAAAGCAACAATTAGATGATCAGTGAAATAGTGCGTTCACAATTTAAATTCAGAGTTGTCAAGTAGCTATTGCAAAACCCGTTACAACTATTTGAAATTGTGTACGAGATTTTGTAAAACGCAACACTGAATTTTTTATCACTTTTATTGTCAAATTTAACGCCTCAATTTTCTTGGCTAAAGTTGAATTAAAATATTTATAAAAAACAAAATTCTTCAATTAATTTAATATTTTATAAGAACTTTATTAATACGATGTAAGTACATACATATGTATATACAACATATTCATTTATAACATAGTTCTGTATAACGAGTGTATTCTCAGGCGAACGAGTGGTACACGGGCGAGTACGTCTGACTTACGTTAGTTACCTTGGGCGAAAAATTTGAGTCACTCGTTATTTAGAAACATGCCATTAATTCCGTTCTAAAGTGGAATTAATTCCGTTTTTTGCTTCTACAGAAAAATTTTAAATTTTTTTCGGTATGAAACCACTTTTAATTTGCTATGTGGAATTTTAATTTTAAGCATTTCTAGATTTTATTCCGAAAAAATTTTTCGTTTTACTTTTTCTATAATTTTATTCTATTTTCTTCGACCTTTTTAATGATTTTTATTAAATAGTTTTTAAGCTTGAGGTCACTTTTTTGTTTTTTATAAAAGATTTTTTTTATTTTAATTTAATAACAAATTTTCTAATAATAAAATAACTCCTGAAGAAGATTTCCAAAGGAAATCGAAATATTGAGTTAATTATATATAAAAATAAAATAATCTCTTATAAAAAACAAAAAAGTGACCTCAAGTTTTACTTTTTCTATAGAAGCAAAATACGAAATTAATTCCAATAAATAACGAGTGACTCAAAGTTTTCGCCCAAATGAGTACAAAAATTTGTGTTGGGGTTCTATAACACTAGTGTCAATTGTCTTGAGTAAAAACGTAAGGCTATCTTTTTTTATGGTTTCTACATTGAAATTTCAATTGTCCTACTGTCAAAAACAGGCGAGTAGAAATAAGTGCTTGTGTGCATCACAAAACAATATCTTATATATTATTTCGTATATTTCTACAGCATAAACTGTTGTCCACTACCTTAACTTTCAATTTAAATGTTGATTGCGATAAACTGAAACATTTTTCATTCAATTTATTACAAAATTAAAAAAATTCATAGCAATTTCAATTCACATAAATAATTTTTGTATTGTAAATAAAACACAGCTTTTTTTATTTTGGTTTCTAGGGTTGCCTATAAAATATTAAAATATTGCATAATAACATGGAAAAAAGTAAACTAAATATCTAATTAAATAATTTGGCAATAATGCAATATAACAACTTAATATTACCAAGGCAACTAAAGTAAGTCAGACGAATGTAGTATAGAAAATCATTTGTTTACGTAATCGCCCGTGTACCACTCGTTCGCCTGAGAATACACTCGTTATACAGAACTATGCCATTAATTCTCTGACATGGCTGTATATTTCCAGTGTCTTGTCGCTACTGGTAGTTCTCCTAACAGGGATATTATGCTGGACAGTTGGTTATTTGAATCATACGCAATCGACTAGTGTCATTGGAACTTTCGACATGGTTGCAGAAGATCCTTCGGGACATACGTTTTTTTCTGCTAACCTGAATCTTAAATTTATTCACCGATTATTTATATATTGACCAGTTGCTTCCGGGGTTCGCTATATCAGAAGAGGTTGTATTTTGGATGTGTATCAACAGCTTATTTCACATCCTTAACATAATTTATTATCGGAAGTGAGTAACGACAATCTTCCTGCCATTTGGCCTTCTGCTATTTATAAGTGATTAAAGTTTGTAGAGGTCGATGATCTGAAAAATCGCAATAATCTGAACTTCCAGTTTCCAGTCATGTATGCATAAATTGTACTGGAAAGTGTAATGTACAAAACCTCTTATATTTTTGCATTAATAGCTTATAGTTTAGTATTTCCTTAACTTGTGCGTTCGTATCTAAGGTTTATCTCATTCTATGGTGTGCATTGGCATCGTCTGCTATAATCAAAGGAGTTCTAATTGTATGCGCATTATTCTTATGCCCATCTTTGATGTAGGATGCGAAACTGAAGGCCGCAATTATACTTTTTTCAAGAGGTGCAATCTTTGATTTACGATTCATTGTTTTATTTTATTTAAAAAAAAAAATATACATCCTTTGCGAAGCTGATAGTTCACATTTGTGCCGATTGTGAAATAAAAGATTTTTGCTAGTTGAACATAAAAAATCGTAAAATTATATCTAAATCCTGATAACATATTTTAAATTCATTTAAAAACTTTCAACATCACACAACCCTCGTTCTTAAAGTAAATAAAATCTTATTCAAATTTGATCTCATTAGCAAAGTTGTTAAGTTTCTGTATTTTTAACATTTGAACATTTAATTGCTTGTTGTTTTATCATGTCATCAACATCAATGTGTTGCTTGTTGTTTTGAAATCGCCGATGTTTTTCTGTAAATAGAACATGATTATTGTAATGAAATACAATTTTCCAGTTCCAGTTACAGTTTTACTCATTATTATTAAGAAATGTTTGTGTTTTCTTCTGATTGTTGACATTTCGAAATACAACTAAACAAAACATAAATACAAACATCGAAGAATATCTAAATTTTTATGAGTTTTTAACAAGTTAAAATTGATTTGCTGTTGATGCCCATCTTTAATGATTTTATTGTCAGTCTATTTAGGCATCTAACTATTTAGGGCTTTTACATTAGTTTATCAGGTGTTTGTGGTGAAAGATATGATCGTGGATTTATTATTTTAATACAGTTATAAAGTGATATTCCAATTAATTATTTTAGTTAATTTCTAAAGATCATACTGTTCTTTCTAATACTCCCAGTTAAATTGAAATTAATAATTAATAAAACATTTCGACTTTCATTTTAACGTCTAGCAAACGACAACCGCGGCTCTTGTGATACTACGTTTCCACGGTACATGCTTCGCTCTCTATTCATGCTTCACACCCCAATCATGAGCGAAACAACTTGCTTCACCATACGAAATTTTAAGAGCGAATCAAGTAGATTCATATTGAATCTACTTGCGAAGCACGAAAAATTGCACTCTTCTCTAATATTTATCGCAAGTTTATCTGCACTAGCTGTAAAAATTTAATATTATTGTAAACAAAGCAAATTATTTTCTTGTTGCTGGAAGTAAAGAAAGTAAATACGTACGAATGTATGTTTCTTTTTCAAATAAGCTAACTAATTTCCACTCACTTTTTTTTTTGTCCATTAAAAAAAAATATTTTCCGCAAATTGTAAATTCTGTTTTTTTTATTCTGTTTGTTTATTAAAGACAACTGTCAAATCGAATCAAGTTTATTAGTCATGTAAACTGCATGATTCATAAACATGATTCAGAAGGCGAAACAGGTGATTTAAGTCGTCGTGGAAACATAGTATGAGACTTTATACAAGCATGTCTGATAAGTTTCATAGGCAATTCAGTAATGATGATCCAAATAATCCAAATTGAATTTCCATTTTGCGAATTTCGGGTAAAACTCACTCGTTTGCGAATATGTTTAAATTTATTATTGTCAGGATATATAAATAAAACCTATTCTGAATATTATAGTCGAGATAATGTTAAATATTTTTCAAAACTTCGGACAACACTACCTCTTAAATCGCTAAATTCAAAAGTTGAATTTTGGTTTGGGTTTCTGAGTGGATTTATGTTCTATTTATCGTACTTTATGTTCTAAATCGTGTTAATTCGCGTTTTGGAGACCAGAGTTGGCCGCCTAGATCGTGCAATTTAACACCTTTAGCCTTAAAAGAGGAAATTGGACGCTGCATTAATGAAATACCGCAACATTTATGCAAAAAGGTCATTGAAAATTGCATTAACCCTTAAATGCATACTGTACCATAAATGGTACACCTAGAAAATTGCATGCACATCTAAGCAATTGAACTAAAATGTAATTTAAAACGATTTAAACTAAATAATATAAAACATTTGTTAATTTCAATGCCTCTTCGTCTCGCTTGCTATTTAGTTTAGTTGTCAATAAGCTGGCGAAGTGGACGGATGCGCTTTTTGCTCATAATTTTAAAAGTAATTTTTAATAGTGAAAAAAATACTTGTAATATTAATTTTATCTATGAAGGCAAGCATTGGTGAATATATTGGAACTTGTTTTAGTCAAATAAAATGAATTTTGATCAAGTTTTGTATCATAGAGGAGTGTTTTTGCCCTTTTTGCTATGTACCATAAATGGTACTTCATGCATTTGGACATTGTGTTTATGATGTACGTTACTTTTTGACTATTGTGTTATTCTACATTATTGTCACTGCATTTTTAGACATGGACGGCCTTATTATAGATGGAAAGATGTATAACGCTGATGAGGTAGCGGATATGATTTATAGTTTTGATGATGATGATGTAATTGGAATACCTAACAATGGTGTTCAGTCTGAAGATGAAAATTAATCGGATGATGAAGATGATTTCAATTATAACACACAAATACCGCACCGCGTGAGAAATTGAGCCGCAACCAGTTACGCCGTTTTGGATGAAGGAGAAGTTCTCAACATTGACGAAATAGATGTGCCCATTCTTGAAGCTTCCGGAATTCTTATTCCGTATATATGTAGGTGAATCAATGTCAGTCGATTTGTCTATAGTGAGGCAGGAGCCTCCTTTTTCGTAAATGATATTTGATCGGAGACTACCGCCACTAAAAATCCTTTCATCAATCGCAATGCCATGGTAGAAAAAATACGCGAAGAATGTTGCAAATATAAGGACGTTGTTGTAAACATAACGTCCAGTGATTTTGAGAGAGTTCGTTGGAAAAAAGGCAATCCGCAGTTGCACGAAGAGAATATATATTTCAGGGGCAACTCGCCCCTTGGAGACCGCGCTTTGGAGACCAGAATTGGCCGCCTAGATCGTGCGATTTAACACCTTTAGATTTTTTTCTTTTGGGTTTTTTTGAAGTCGATGGCTTACGCGAATAAGCCGACGACGACTCAAGCCTTAAAAGAGGAAATTGGACGCTGCATTAATGAAATACCGCAGCATTTATGCAAAAAGGTCATTGAAAATTTCATTAAAAGATCGCGTGTGTGCCAGCAAAGCCGCGGCGGCCATCTGCACGATATCGTATTCCATACATAACCACATTCTGTCTACTTTACGATATAATAAAGTTTCACGATTTTTTTTTAAACATCTGTGTTTTATTTAAAATTTAAAAATAATTTGACTTCAAAATGACAATTACACTTGTAACTTTTTTTTGATCAGAATTGAAATTTTCTACTCACATTTACATACTTTTTATAACATATAAAACAACTTCGGACGATTCTTTTCCTCAATTAACAACATGTTTTACTATGTGAGGCCGATGCTGGAGTCCAGAAAAATCAAGAAGTTGAACCCAATTTAAATATCAATAGAAAATGTTTGCCTTCCAAGTCATTTAGATTAAAATAAGTAAGAAAGTAAAGTCGGTCAAACCCAACCAGTAATGCACATATACAGATTTTTAGAAATGGACTCTATATAGGAGTTATGACCTATTAAGGACCGATCATTCAAAAATGTAGTGGCATGACTTCTGTGCATACAAGTATTCTTTGTGTTCAATTTTATCTCGATATAAACACTTAGATAGCTGTTAAAGTAATTTACGAAGGGAATCTTACATGAGAGCTATGAATAATTATGCACCGACCGTTATAAAATTGGTTGTCATGATTTCTGTATATATAAAACAGACTTATGTTGAATATAATTTAATTACCAATAGTTTTAAGAGAGTTAAGCGCTTTAAAGTGATTTTCGTCAGCTGGCCTTATATGGGAGTTATCGGTAAATTATCGAACGATCTGCACAAGATTGTTTGATGAGAAATTTGAAGAAATTTGTTGGTAGACGTGCATAAATCAGTTATTTATGACCGATATACCCCTATTTCGGGAGGACATTTGTATGGGGGCTATGTGAATTAATGGACCAATTTAAACCAATTGCAATCCAAAGCGTCCTTAGTCCAAAGAAATATCATGTACCGATTTTTTTCGAAATATCTTCAAAATTGCGACCTGTACTTTGCGCACAAGGTTTACATGGACAGCAAGGCAGAGGGACTAACGGACTGACGGACGGCTGGACATTGTTTAATAGACTCAGAAAATGTTTCTCTGTCGATCGGTATATGTACTTTAATGTGGGTGTTGGACAAATATTTATGGGCGTTACAAACATCAGCACAAGGTATGTATAACGAAATAAATTACGTACAATGTCTGTGATGAGCAGACATTAATGAAGCCTTATTTTAGCAATACACATATAGCAGAAGATAGATTATATGTAAACCGAGTGTTAGATGTTAAGTTGCCATAATGTCAGTTGTAATATCCAGAGAGAGTGAGCAGCCAGCCGAACTATCGTCAGTTGAGTTCTAAGTTGATCAGTCGGTAAGCCGTGGTTGTTTGTCTAAAGTGTTTTCTTTTTTTTAATTTAAAATTAATATTATTATATTATTATTATTTATTAATATATTAAATCTATATCTACTTTGTATTTAACAAGCAAATGAACTATTAAAATCAAATATCTAAATTCATACGACTAAATAAACATTATTACATACATATATATGTATATGTTCAATCAATTAGTTGGATACTCCTCTAATACTTAAATAATATTTAAGCATAAAATAACGTATTAAACAAAATGGTACCATAACTAATAAGTCAGTACATTTTTGCGTAATTTTTAAAAGTTTAAGAAAACATTTCCTTAAAGTTCTCTATATAAGAGAAGGGCATCCCAAAATCGGCTATAATTCTTCATACTTGTTTTAATGAATTTACTTTTTATTACAGAGATAAAAAAACAGTTCCATAAATATAAATCCTTAATTTTTTGTAGCATTTGCTGTTACTTACTTTTTCATTTATTTATTTTTTTTTTGTTGATTATTTTACTTTGATTTTTATATGAATCTTCATTATTTATAACATCAATTTAATTAGTCGGAAAAATACGTATGCAACCAAATAAGGTGATACTCATATTTCATGTCAATTTGATTGCCAACACTTCAAGTTTAATCACAACACAACACAAAACAACCAACTGCATTCCCTCAAATACTACTAATACTCAGGGCACATACATACATACATACAAATATGTACGTGCAACATGGCCACAAGTGTTGTTACCGTTGTTGTTGACACTTAATACCTGATGATGGTTGTGTGGCGGTAATGAGGAGTGGATTCAATAAGGAAAAACAAACAAACAAACAAATTCTGTTAATGTGCATGTCCAGGTGATGTCTTTGCCTGCAATTGTCCGTCTGCCAGTGTGCCTGCAGTTTTGAGGTGTCTTCATTTAACTTGAGTTGGGAGGATTATGACAACAAAAAAAGAACCGAATCGAATAAAATGAAAAAAACAGAACAAACAATTCAATTTTCAAGGCAGCTACTTTAACAACATTTTATTAATAACTACATAAAATGCCAGTCATCCAATGTCCACCATAAAAAACAACAAGAACTTAAGCAATTTAATAAAAAATAAAAAAATAAAAAAATACCAACAAACTGCCTGAACAAACGGTCCGGCCATCCAAATCATCCAGACCAATACACATTAAATCAGTTGGCAACACCTTTGCTGCAAGACACGCACTGATAACAAAGTCCTGGTACACTATTAAAAGATATGACCAAGACATTTATACCAACCTGGAGTACTGGCCGGCAGACTGGCCGCTCGGTTGTTTGCATGACTTCCAGCTCATCAATAATGACTGACTGATAGAATCACCAACTGACTCATTGACTTACTGTTGTATTGATGAGGAGTTGTGTTGTTTTTGTATAGAATTATTCTTTTTTTACATTGTTTATTGTTGTTTTTTGTTAGTTTATGGTTTGTTTTTTCTTGTTGTTAAAGTGTCTTGGAGCGAATGCCATTTGTGGTAATAAGTGTGATTATTTATATTTATAAACACAACATGTTTACATTTTGTAAAATGAGATTTTTAATGTGAACTTTATCTGAGCAGTTTTTATTTTCTTTTAATTTCCTTCCAATTTTTTTTTATTTTTTATATTTTTATTCGTTCTTTTTCCATATCTGCTGCAATGCCACACTTTACCGCAACTTGGCAATGATCACAGCACAGTGGGAGAAAACATAAAATGTGACATAAACTTAACGAAATTTATTAGTTTGTGGTAAAAGTTAAATTTACGCAAGATTTAATATTTTAACCCTGGCCATGTTATGACAATACTAAGAGATTTGGTTTAATTCCTTAATATACGAGCAAATTATTCGCATTTAAATAAATAAAATTTAACTTTTATGAAAAACGACATAACTTTAGGTATGTCCAAATGCTATTTCGTGAAATAAAATCTTAATTATGTTATACAAGACCGTTTCATGGTATAATTGGTATAATATCGTACCCACTGTTCATCATTTGTTGCTTATGATCCAAATGTTGTATTGAATAAGTATTTATTAAATGTAAGTATGTTTGTACCTATATTTACACGATTATACTTGTGTTGATTCATATACATTTAGTGCAGAAATTCATATACGAACACATGTAGATAATATACAGAAAAGAGCAATGAAACAGCATCACATCTCAATCAAAAATAAAACAAGTATGAGTTGTTTATAAGGCTGTTCGGAATTATAATTATATACCCATGACAAATAAACCGCGATTTCTATGTATTTGAGACTTATTTTGCACTTATTTGTACTCTGTCTTTGTAAAATTTCAGACCGCTCTTTACGTAGGTTAAGTGGTACTCATATGACAGCTAAGGTCAATTGTCTAAAACCGTGTAAACCGAATTTTATGTATTTGAGGTTATTAGTTTCGAATTTCAAACTGATAACGATATTTATGCGTATTAAAATGGTTTTCTAAATATGGATGGTACACGATAAAATATGGACCGATATTTAAAAATCCAGTCATACATATAACTGATGTGTATAAAAGTTTGGTTCGATATTGATATTTATAAAGTTAATTGTCTTTTTCGGAAAAGAATATGGGAGCTTGATCAATTATGAGCCTATCTTCAGAAAATTTTGTACGTATATAATTTAAACTTGATAATGATGTTTATTAGAGATATATGTGAATTTAAATGGATTACGAAGAATGACTTTATGTTTATGGTATCCATCTTTTTTAGGAGCTATCTTCCGGGATGACATTCAAATAAGGGCTAGGAGTTCTCCTATCATGTACCGGTTCATTTCAACCCTTTAAAGTGTGCAAAATTCCATGATGTTATTTGTCTGCAACATATTTACAGAAATAGGAAAACATTTTTGAAAAATATCGAGGCTGCATAAAATGTTTGCAGATAACTAAACCAATTTTCCCAACTAAATGCTTTTTTCAAGGACCTATCATGCCTCCAACATACGAACAGGCGGACGAACATAGCTAGATCAAATTAAAATTTTTAAGAACCCAGAATATATGTATATTAGGGCGGGTTAAATTGTAAGGAACGATTTTTTTCGATAAAGAGTATAGCAAAAACGTAATCTATAGGTGATTCTGAAAAATTTTGCCCTAAAATTTCAAATTAGATATTTTTCCATATATGTATACATAGAATAATTTAATTAAATTCGTTATAAAATCGGATAGAATTATAGTAGATTTCTCAATCTGGGCTTGTTTGGAAGGTACTTTTATCACCTTTCAGATTTTTTTTAGTCTAAAACGAATTCTGAATTTTCATAAATTTTTTCGATATTTTTTTTTTGCAGATTATGAAAGTTCAGATAATTTCCAACAACTTTTACTACGATAAATTTTTTTGTTTTCGAAGTCCTTTTTTGTAGGAAAATCGATCTCAAAAAATTAAAATTTTTAAGGTTTCAACAAAAAAACACTATTTTTACATTTATACGCTTCATCAAAAAAGTAATTAACCAGCCCTAATGTATATACACCTAATTCTGGTTTTACACCGTAATTGGTTCCATGAAACCCCGTGCAAGAAAAGACATTGGTCGTATGCATAATAGGTGATTGGTTCCTTATCTCTAAAACCTATTGAAATTATTAAAAAACAAGGATGTTTTAAGAACAACTATTCAGGGGCCAAATTACCGCATTCGTGATCGAATGAGCTATCGTATCGAAAAATGATTTCGATATCGAAATTATGATAAAATGTACTAAATTTCTGGCTCGATGCCATAATCTCAAATAAGAAAATTACGATCAATTTTACTCGATATCGAATGCGTTAATTCGGATATATAATATTAAATCACATACAAAAATATGTATGTAGGTACAATGTGTTTTTAAACAAGCATGCACTGAGAAGTCAAGGTAATCTAAACAATTTCCTGAATTTTAGAAAAAAAAAATTACAAAAAAGTGCTTGATGAATTTTATTTAGTTAATTGATTTATTAATTAATTTATTAAAAAAGTAAAAACACATTAATATATTTAAGAAAAGAAACAAAAGATTCATTTAAGTTTGTGATAAACCCACATTTTAAAGTGGTAAAATTGTAAGTACCCTAAAGAAAAACAAAATAATAATTAAAATGAAATATTTGGATAAAATGTTGAAAAATTTAACTATTATTTGGTTGGATATCCTTTAAGTGGAAGGACTTCATTTACACGGTTTGGCATGAAATATGCAAGTATGCATGTATTACAAGTTTATTCGATTGTATGCACTAAAAGGAAATTCCCCTAAATTTGTGATAAGAACATATTTCGCAAAAATTAAATTTAACCAAAAAGAAATTTAATCTCAAAAGATTTTGAAGCGTGCTAAATTAAATTAAATCGTGTAAAACAATTTAAAATTTGTTAAACTTTGTTAAATGAAAACCGTGTAAAAAACAAGTAAGAAAATATAGTCCCAGTATATAAATTTCAGAAATGGGCGCTAAATGGGTGATATAACCTATTATGGACCGATCATTCAAAAATTTAGTGCCATGACTTCCGTGAATATAAATATTATTAATACTTTATCTCGATATAAATAATTTTAAAAGATTTATGGAGGTTAAAGTGATTTTCGGCAGTGGGTCTTATATGGGAGTTTTGACTTATGGACCGACTATTATAAAATTAGGTGTCATCATTTATGTACATATGAAACTTATTTTTTTTAAATTCTATTCGGATAACAACATTTTTAAGAGATTTATATTCGTTAAAGTGATTTTCGGCAGTGGGCCTTAGTGGACCTACCACTAATTATAGACCGATCTTCACAAAATTTGAACATGTGATTAAGCTTCATTTATTACTCATTTGTGGTGAAATGTGTTTGGATACTTTCATAATTCAAACATTTATTGATTTGTATGGAGCCAAGTGAAATAATGAACCGATTTCCACCAGTTTCAATCCCATCCATCCTTTGGTGGAAAAAATATTATGCACCAAATTTTTTTGAAATATCTTCAAAATTACCACCTGTACTCTGCGCACAAGCTTTACATGGACGGCCAGCCAGACGGACGGACGGACATCGTTAAATCGACTCAGGAAATGATTCTGAGTCGATCGGTATACTTTAAAGTGGGTGTTGGACTAATATTTGTGGGCGTTACAAACATGAGCACAAATGCAATATAGGGTATAATAAAGAAAAAAATACCGTGTAAAAACAGAATTAGGTGTGCTTGTTGGTTCTACACTATGCCTTCAAGAGACGGACGAACATAGCAAGAACATCTTATATTTTATAAGAACCCAGAATATATGTTTTTAAAGATATGGTAAATGAAGAACAAATGATTTGGCTCTTAATCGAAATAGTGACATGTTTAGACTTATTTCTGCCTCAGTTGTAAAATATTGATTTTAGTTATTGTTTCAAAAATAAACATTTCCATTATTGCGTTGGTTTCTGCGATGATAAATAGACCCTAGATTGTGTGATTTATCACCATTGGATTTCTTGCTGTGTGTTTTTGCCAACAAGCTTTAACGACTACAACATTGTGGAATGAAATTTAAAGCTGCATTTGTATTAAATTTTTTTTGGATAAAAAACTTTTTAGTATATATTATATAGTGTCGTTTAAGGTATTTTCGGAAGTGAGCCTTATATGGGAGCTATTATTTGTATGGAGATAGCCATCAGTATTGGGTAGAAAAAATTTATTAAATCAAATTTTAACAAAATGTTTTCAAAATTGCGACCAGTTATTTGCGCACAATTTAAAATAGACTCAGAAAATTATTCTTTAAAATTGCTGTTTGTCAAATATTTATGGGCACACTATAGAGGTGTCGGTTGCTAGTATAAAATTGTTTGAAAGATTTTAAATTTTTGAACGTTTCCTCGGTATGAATCGTCAATTAAGAAAACAAAAATTCTGACGCGATTAAATACTTTTGAACCACAAATTGGTAAGTATTCATTATTATTCTACTCTTTATCAATAGCCTAGTATTGTTGATAGCAATCCCATCCTTACGCTGCAACATAAAATGTTGGTCCTGTTAGTAGTTTGTGTTTTTTTTAATGCACGATTTGCGAGAAATTTGATTTTGCGTTATTATACTAGTGCATGGTTGCTTTTAACAAGATTTTTTTTATTAGCGCACTGTAATTAGGATTTGCTTATATCATTTCAAAACATAATTTACAGTACTTTTTGGAAAGTTTAGGTTTTTTGCAATCACTAAACCCGTATAAATGAAGGATTTTCATATATTGTGATCATGGTGTAACTATACAAGGTGAGTGCAAAACGGCAACAAATAAAACATAATACAGAAACAACAGGCATTTTGTTTGTGTAAAATAATGTACTACTGTCAAAAACAATTGAAAAAGTATAACTTTTGACATAAGTAAATTGTAAACAAAGTCGGTCAGCTGTGCTACTGCACTTACCTTGTATAGTTACACCATGATTCCGATTGATTAAACTTTTGACGGAACAACCGAAATACATTTGTAGTGTGGTCCAATTTTATCTGAACAAAGCAAAAGAAATCGGTAGAAATAAATGGCTATGATCGAAGAATATTAAGGATGTTAGAGAACAGATAATTTTAGTTATACTTAATATTAAAATGCTCCAAAATTAATCACCACTGCAAATTAAAATTGTAATTTCTTTATGTTTGTTTAATCTCTCTTGATGAAAATACAGTCTAAATAAAAATAATCAAAAAAAATAAAAAGAAGAAAATCAAAGTCTTCGGCATCTTCTTCTTACAATCCATTCAGATTCGGTATTTGTTCATTTATTTCACTTAAAGTTTTTATTTTCTGTGCGATTTTTTTCCATTGCATTTCGTTGTCTTATCGTTTTTACAGTGTAGTTGAACGTTGAAATTGTTGTCAGGAATATGTTGGATTTGTTCAATATTTTTGTATTTTAAAAGTTTTTAATGTCCTTTATTCCGATATAGTTAGTTAGCGGCTGAAGTTGGGGTTGTTGTTGTTATTGTTGGCTTACAAAAAGATTACATGAACCTGTATGTTAACGCGTCTACCATAAAGATTTCATTTATTTGGATTGTTGCCTGAATGAATGACCAAACAGACGGTGACCAGACGAACGGACGGACGGACTTGAGCGACAGATATGTATGTACGTGTATATGTATATGTGTATGTAAATATTGCCTGTTGTTGTATGCTGTTAAATTGGTGGAGTAGTGTATTCCTATCGCTCTGGCGACATATTTAGAGTTTCTCTTGTGTTTTTCAAGTTGATTTTCATGTTTTTCTTTACAATCGTTCATGTTTTGGTAATATTTGACAGAAGTATCGTGTGACATATCGAGTGTGAAATGTCAATTTAAATTTATTGATAACATGATGAAATGTAACATGGTACTATGTTTGGACGTACGCACTTACATATGTCTGCATTCAGCTATCAATGGAACACTTTATTTTTATACAATATTTAATGAAAATATTAAAAAATATATAATAATTTACAATTGCCTATAAAAGGCGAATTAGAATTTATTTTAGTTGTGAAACAAATATATATATATGTAGGTATGTATGTATGTATGTACATTAGGGTGGCCCCGTTTGTATGGAGAAAATATAAGGTATCGATGTTCCCGACTAATATGAAAATTTGATTCATTTTAAGACTACGTTTCTCAATTTTTTTGTCCTGGGGTCAATATTTGGTGAGCTGGATCAAAGAGGTTTTTGATTTTTTTTCACATTTCTTCCAAAGGAACTGTATGTAAATTTGGTATCATATGAAAGGTCGTGGAGAGGCGCATTTAATAGATTATCAAAAATTAAAAAAAAAAATTTTAATTCAAAAATTTTGAAAATTTCAGACAAAATTTTAGTGTTTTTTTTATTTTTTCATATAATTTACTTAAATAAATAGTCGAAATTTCTTGATTATAAACATCATACAATTTAACCCAAATGGGTTTTCCCGTTTCTACCTATTTAAATTTTTATTAATTTTTTTTAAAAACCTTAATTCTTCCCTCTATCTCTGTTAACTCAATGTAATGGGTATTAAAATAACGTAAATGTTATAAGCTAAAAACGGGAATAATAATTTGGGTTAAATTGCATGATGTTTATAATCAAGAAATTTCAACTATTTATTTCAGTAAATTCTATGAAAAAATAAAAAAAAATAAAATTTTCAAAATTTTTGAAGTAAAAAAAATGTTTTTTTGATTTTTGATAACCCATTAAATGCGCCTGTTAAAGGACTTTCATATGATACCAAATTTACATATAGTTCATTTGGAAGAAATGTGAAAAAATCAAAAAACCTCTAAAAAGGACCTTTTTATCCTTTGATCCAGCTCACCAAATATTAACCCCAGGACAAAAAAAAATTGAGAAACGTAGTCTTAAAATGAATCAAATTTTCATATTAGTCGAGAACATCCGCAACTTTATTTTGGGTCACCCTAATGTACATAAAAATGTACATATTTTGTTATTTCCTCCTGCTATATAGAAGCTTAAATTGTAGACCATATTTTGTTCCAAGTATATACACGACGTATTTGAATGCATTTTAAAAATCGACTAAGCTATTTCTGTAGGTAAGAGCTGTAACATTTAGTTACAAAAATCAATTCATCTACTAAGCATATTAATATATAACTTATCTAAAAAAAACTTGAGAAATTTTAATTTTATTGTCGAGCAAACACAAATTTTGTAGATTTTTCAAAAAAAATTCAACTTTGGTGAAGTTTTAATACATTATTTTATTAAGAAACTATAATGTTATTGAATTTATTCCAAAAGTACGTTTATTTACGATTACAGCGCATATTTGGGTTTAAAAATAGATAAGTAATTGACTGAGTTATTTAACTTTTCATGAAAATAAACTTTTAAACATTTTATACAAATTGTATTAATCAATTAACACAGTTTTACAAAATTTAATGAAATTGAAAAACCTGGGACCGGATATTATTTTTCTTGTAGGGCTTGTCGAGTAAAACAAGATTCCAATAGTGAAATATTGCGGACATGTCCAAAATCCGGTTTAATAATACAATGATTGTATATGTTTCAGGAAAAGAAATGAAAAGTTGAAAAATTTTGACAATATGTCCACTAGGGTGGGGCGCTTGTGTATGGGAAAAAAAAAGTTAATTAATTAAGTTCTAATAGTAATATTTTGCTGTCTTAGACTTAAAAAGGTAATAGCGTAGACAGACGACAACGTTAATTTGCATTAAAATCTCACTAATGTGAATTAAGATTTTACCTTGACAGACGACAGTTTATCCATTTAGTAAACAGCATTTAAACAGCTGTTTGTTTGTAAACAACTGTTTAATTATGAAAAAATTTGTTTGGCATTTGGTGAAAACTCAGTATTTATTTAAAAAAAAGCTGAAATTACTTTTATTGAAACTGCTCCATAATGCAAAAATTGTTCATGCACTAGCAACCATCAACCTGAACGTGTTGCTACATGTGGGGACCGCAGTGGGACACTCTGAAATAAGAGAAAGGCAATTGTGGAAATCTATTTTTATTATTTAAATTTAACAATTGTCTTCTTCTTGTAGAATAGTGAACAATTTGATAACATATTATTGATTTTCGACGATGTTGCCATATTGAAATAGCTAAATGCAGTATAAATTCAGTTTGATTTTGTGCATTTACGTTTAACTTAATGTGCATTAAGATGGGATAATTCACGAGTTAATTTGAATTAAGACTGTTAATGCAAATTAACTGTGTCGTCTGTCTACGCTATAATACTTGAAAAAAAATATTCAATTAAGTGATATTTTTAGCCCGCGCAGGCGTCTTGAAATTTTTGGAATTTTCATAAAAACACTTTTCATTTAAACCATTAAATGTATTACGGAAGACATTATTTCAAAATACTCGATTTTCCTTTCATAGGCACCATATAATGATGTTATAGATATTTCACCATTTGTTGTGCTTATAGATTTAACAATATTACAAGATTAGAACATAGAATACCAACGATTGTAAGTAGATATTCTACCATGATGGGTCACAATTCGAGGTCGAATGTAATGGCAATTAACGACACAAGTAACGAAAACCTTACAACATTTTGCCAAAGATATTCACAGTCTAAAAATGTTAATATTGTTAGCAAAAGTAAAAAAAAAATACCAGAAATTATGATAAATATTCTAAACGTTTTCATGTATTCACAAAAAAGTTTTTGATCTATAGCCTGCAAAACGCATTGGTGTATAAATTAACTTAATCTCTTTTGATTGCTTAATCTAAATGTTTATTATAAAAATTTGCCAATAAATAATATTATTTTTTTTTTATTTTTATTTCAGAATAATCACAACTCTGACGACGACAACAACATCAGCATCGACATCAACAACAAACTACTTGTTTTCTTTAACTTGCAACACAGCACAAGATCAGCAATATTACCCCGCTTATTACACAGTTTTTGTGTGTACTAATTAATGTGGCACACAATAATCGCATGCAACATAATCATACACAATTATAGTGTAAATATTTAATCTATCTCAGTTTTTAATCTAACCGTATTAAATATCAAATATTTTGCAAACCAAATAAATAAATAAAAAGAAAAAAACATCCAAAAAAGCAAAAATATTTTAACAAAATATTTATTTATGTTCACGATAAACATGGTGATTATGATATTTAAAGACATTAAATACATTTAATTTATGATTCTAGCATTTTTGTACTCGTAGAAAACAGAGATATGGAAAAAAAAACTAAAACTATAACCCTCCAAAACACCAATGAGAGAAAATTTAAAACAAAAACAAAAAAAAAATAATATCAACATGCAACATGCATCAAAGAACAACTTCAAAAAAATAACAACAACATATTTGATGGCGCCATTAAATGTCATAAATGCCAGCATGTTTTTGAACAAACCAACAATTGCAACAACAAAAAGATATTAAAGACAGGTTTTTTAAAGAATTAAAACATTTTTGGCGATTCTAATTAGAGGACTATGGGATGATATTTGACTTTCTCAGATAGTTAAGTAATTCGCTTAGGTATTCCATGAGTTACACTTCAAAAGCCCACTAGCCCACAATTTAGTTAATTTTGAAACTCGGTCCCGTTCTGTTACAATGTCAATCAAAATTCAATCGTAATGGGTCCTTAATCAAATCCTTTTATTGTACAAAATATGTTTATGCTTCTGACGTCCATTTCCCATAAATCCTTCAGGTCATGCAAAAAGAGTCCACCCCTTGTCTTGAATATCCAATCCGCTAGACTCATACAATGCCAGAGAAGATGCTCAACACTCTCCTCCTCTTTATCGTGCTGAGAAATGTTTATATAAGTTACGATATAGAATAGGTAGATACGATCCAAACAAGCAGTAAGTATTAGATTCAGCAGTTAGTGGCAGAAATATCAGCCAGTAAAAATCTTCCTCTAATCATTCGTCTATCAGTTAAGACCTCAAATGGACTTAAAAGGCGGAGAAGCTGTGATTACATTCATCAGTTAATGACAGAAATATCAGCTAGTAAAAATCTTCCTCTAATCATTCATTCATCAGTTAAGACCTCAAATGGACGTAAATGGCACAGAAGCTGTGATTACATTCATCAGTTAATGACAGCAATATCAGCCAGTAAAAATCTTCTTCCAATCATTCCACCATCAGTTAAGACCTCAAATGAACTGTCATCGATTATAGTCCTCACATTCCGGCCAGTTGTCTTTGATTACTTTTGAAAGAGAATCAATCTTTGGATAAGTGTGGTTTTCATAAGCATAGACTCCTATTGGAAACCAACCGAATAACTGGTGAAAAAATAAAACAAAATTTTTTGCTTTTATTAATAAACTCCTTTTTATCCCTGTCAGAAACTAAATATATGAAATTTTTAATTTTCCGTGATTTTTTTAACTACGAAAACAAACTGAAAATAAGTAATAAAAAAATTAAGCAATTTCATTTATAAATGTAGTCACTTCAGCACCTGAAACCATAAAACTCGTACATGCCTTATATTAACAAGTACCTTAATACGACTATACACAGTCGTAAATATGTGTCAGTACGCGCAAGCGCTCGATCACATACTTACTTCCATATATGACTGTAATTATTAGCGGGTGTATTGAACATTAAACTCAAAGTCTGTCCATCAGTCGTTCAGTCCGTCTAAAACTCATTCACTAATATGCATATGTACGAGTATGTATGTATGTTTTTTAGAGTAAATTGAAAAAGAACACAGCCCAAATCGAATAAATACAAGAAAAGACCCGACACTCCTGCCCCTTTTTACATAAACATGAATAAAAATGTTAGTAGAGACATTAAATACGAGTACATTCTCATAGATCACATGCAAAAAATATGCAGCTAAAGCGAGAAATACTTAAAAGCTTAACCCAAATAAGCCACTATAAGCTGAAGCTTAATAAGAGTACGAGAATGTGTTTGATGTTATTTTGCGGTGCTCAAGTGAAATGAAATGACGATGACATGTAACGAACCGTCATAGTGGTTGCTAAAGAAACGAAGGAAATACAGTGTTTAGTTATGAAATCGGACCATTAGTATTCAGTCCATTTATTAAAGCTAAATTTGTTGGGGAAATTAAAAAACTGGAGACAATTGTGAATGTTCTCCGAGTTATATACCAGTGTTGTCAGATAATTTTTTTTCTTTCCCCCAAAAAAATTTAGAAACCCACTAGATTATACACTCTTTTTAAAAAAACCCCCTAAAGTTTCAGCATTCATATCTCTATTAAATTTGAATTGAGGTACTATCATTCTTATATAATATACTCTACTAATTATTAAAAAAAAAACATTTGCATTATTCTTTACTTACATTTTTATGAATTTACGTAAGGTGAACTACATATTAGGAATACAATTTATATATATACATATAAACATCTAAATGGTCAGTTTTATTAAAATCAGCTTTCTCTAAAAATTTCAAGAGTTGCAATGTCTTCTGCAGTAGAATTGAAAAGTTTGAGCATTTCAGGTGTTGGAATAAAATCTTGACATTTATTGTTTAACGAGTACTTGAAATACTTAAAATACTTTCAACTATTGAAATATTCATTCTGTTTCGCAGCTTATTTTTTACCACATTAAACATAGAGAAAGCTCTTTCAACTGATGCATTAAGTAGTAGTAGTAATTAAGATAATCCTAGTTTACTAATTCTGCAAATTGTTGGGTTATTGCCAGCATCCCTCTTTTGTCCAACTTCATACCAAAATTTTTCTAAAGACGTCGTATTACTCTACGATATAAAGTGCAAGTTGTTCCACTCACTAAGAGTTGCATCGATATCTTCACAAATGTTTTTGAAATGAACAACGATACTGGCTGGTATTGTCTGGTTTTTTAGCTTTCTGTGCATTTTCGATGGAAAACAGTGACAATTTTTCCATAAGATCAATATTATCTGGAAGTCGCTTTTTTATTTGGGAATATATTTCTAAATTAAAAGTGTTGCAATTTTCTTTAATGAGCATAATGTCTTCTATTCGCATCGAAAAATGTTTAATGTTTGTAGTTGCCAGATAACTTTCTAAATCGTCATTTCGTTGCAATATCTTCGACATGCTCAGTTGTTAAATTATGTACTATACCAAACTGTAAATTCGAAAATCCCCTAGAAATCCCCTAAATAAATTTTTCTTACCCCCAAATTTCCCCCTAAATAATATTAACCCCTAAATCTGCCCCTAAATAGAAAAAAAACTCTAAATCTAGGGAGACACCCCTTAATCTGACAACACTGTTATATACTAAGCTTTCTTTTTGCAAAATACTCTCTCCTCAATATTCTCTCCTCAAATACTCGTTACTCGTTTTAAATAAACGTTTTGTTTTCGTCACAAAGAATTAAGTGGTAATTAAATATTACCTAGATTTTAATGAAAGCCAGATCCGTATATAATCCTTATTCCGTCCATGAAAGTGAAACAATCCAAGAACATGTCAATAGGTTGTCACATCAATGTATACCAACATGATATCCAAACTTGAACGTCTCCATATATGAATAGATACTTTTGCTTTAAGGATTTAAGGATTTCTCTAGTAAACTGTAACCAGATGCGAAAAAAATCATAGGATCAGTGATAAGTACAATTGCGTCTATGAAAGCCCACAATATGCCGGGATTTCTTATTAATCCTGGTGGCAATTATACGGGAAATAGTATCGAAACATTGGAACTGCTTATTGGCACACAATTTAATGGTTGTCGGGCTGCTGCATTGAGGTTTTTATTTCTAAACTCCTCGAGGCGCATTGTAAGTGAAAAGAATGTTGAAATATATGTTACTCTTCCTTTTGCACGAGATACAGAGACAGCCTTGCTTTTACTCGCACCATGATTTCTACTTCTTAAGCCAGCCTTAAGAAGTAGCCATTAAATGCGTCTTTGACCAGACTTACGGTCAAATATTCAAAATATCAGCTGAATTGAAGCACTATGTCGAAGCACATAGTAGATGAAGTGTATGTTACCAACATCAGATTTTGATATGACATTTATGATCAGAATACCGACTTGAGACTGCAATTTCTGTTCGCTGCGTTTATAGGATATAAGTTTGCATTGACGGTTCAACTATAGAAGCAAGCAGATAGGCGCATCCTTAACCATTTTCCAGGCAACAATTTACTCTAAAAATATCCAGAATGTTCTGACCCTCCCCTGTTGTGGAATGATCTAATAATCTCTTAGGTTTTGTTAGAATATATGTATGTCCGATTGGATACATGTCAAAATGTATGACTTACTCATATAACAACTAATGCAGCAGTAGTGGGTGAACCTTCTATGTACTGCCCTTGGTATAGATTTAATTCAATATTTGTGCATTATCCAATATGTGTGTGTCACTGATACATTTAGACAAATTTATCAAAAGTACCGGTTGGTTTTACTCTAACCACAACATTCTTAAGTGTAACCTAACCTTTCTATTTTGTACCAAAATAACGCTCATTACAGAGCATTATGATAATAATGTTTTTATCAGTGACAGTGTTAGTAAAGATTGTTCGTCGAATGCAGTATTTAGTTGTATGAGGAAATAATATCCTGGTCTTTCTGATTTGACAAACTGACCGAAAAGTTCAGTTGGCTATCTGTAGGAAGCTTATGTACAATACACCCATAGTTTAAGAGTAATATTTCCCATATTCTCAAGAATTTTGGAAATGTCTTAAGACAACTCCCATATTAATAAACGTAAACTCTTATGAATGTCTGTCTAAACGTTCATTGAGACGTGCTCATTGCTTTTCATTGTAAAATATTCGCTTGTGAAAATTTACAGTTGCATAATGCATTTGACTTTTTTTACGTTTTACGTATTTTTTGCATACTCGTACTGGCCTGTGCACCGTTTGCTGCGCTATAATTCGCATATGATTTTATGATCGGTTCCTTCAAGTACTTTAAACAGACTCAGTTACTCATTCACTTACAGTCACGGTGCAAGACTGCCAGCCAATGTACATATGTATGTAAGTGTGTACATACTAAACATATATAAATGTATTTACTATAGATACATGGATTGTAATACTCTATTCTCCATCATGTTTGATTAATGATTTGGGTGTTCCGCGATAGAGCACAAATTACCATTCTGTTACGACAGGCACATGTCAGTTGGTTTCAATTTTTTTGTGTTTCTTTTAGTTTTTGTATTTTTTCGTTTTCATTTTGGTTTGAAGTTTATTTTTGAGTGGTGGTCAAATTTTTCTTTATAGTCAGTCGCATAAAGTGGCTTTCCTGTAGATCAGTATGCAAAGGAAATATGTTGTTGTACTCTTCGAGTACCCTATAGCATATTTATACTTGGTCTCTTTACAATAGTAATATTAGAATATATAATTTTTAATAGTTTTCATAATATCAAAATAAGTTGCTCCCAAAAAACTTTAATAAAGTACAATAAATTTCTGAAGTTGAGGGATTCACACACATTCACATTAAAAATGTGATATAAATTTTAATCAACTTGGAAGATTTTTATACGTATTTAGAGTTATAAGTAGATGTTTTTGGTTTTAAATGATGGTGATATATCACACATACATAGATATTTGTTGTGTATTGACTTTGCTTTGAACATGAACTTTATTGAATTCCATCCATTAAAGTCCATGTTCTTCCTTTTATGCTGTCTGGATAAGAAGTTTAGAAGGGCTATAACTATTTCTGTAGAATTTATTTTTATTCAAACATCACCATCGTGTAGTATAGCGTAAAACATTGTCGAACATATATCGATGATCTTTTTCAAACTTGTCAAAATTTCTCAAACCATTAAACTGATGTTTCTCAAACACACAGTTGTAATTCTTTTCATAAGTTTAGACAACAGCAGCAGCAGCAGCAACAAACAAAATAAAAATAGTAAACAATTTGTTTATTTTCCGATAGTGAAAATATCTTTCTTTAATCGTACGTACTTGTTGCAAAAATACATGCACACAAATTCATCCATATGAACTTGCAACATACAGTTGCCACTTTGGCTTGTACTTAAAGCAAAGTGGTAGTTGTGCTTAAAAAGCAACCAAAGGAATTATTATCTACTAACAAACGTAGTCTCGTACCTGTACGTTTCGTTCCAAACTACCAAACTCTTAAATGTCGGTATCTTGCCGGTTTTTATATCTGTGTCTATGACTGACTGTGTATTTCACAGTCAAATTTGTTAGTGAATAAAAACTTACCTTTTATGACGTTTGTGATGATTATGCACGAAATTTATCGTGCAACATGTGCATTTATAAAATACATACAACAACAACAACAACAACAACAACAATAACAGAAAACATTTCTAACAAAATCGAAGGAAAACTAAAATCATTTTGACATTTGAGGTTGTTGCTGGGATGGATCGCTGCTCATATGGCTGGATGGATAAATTGTACTTATGAATTTATTTATTGTTATTTTTTTATGACCAACAAAAAAAATAGTAAAACAAACCGTTATTGAAATTATGATTTGTGTTAAAGTCACTATTAAAATGTTAAAATTCCATTAAATGACATTTCCACATAAATTTAACAATAATAATAATATTGACACTGGCAAAAGGTGTACAGACACTAATAGCGAAACTTCAATTTGCTTAATTAAATACATATGTATGTATGTATGTATGTATATTTTTAGTTTATTTCACATTGGCTGTTAAAATTTAATTTAAAATTTCCTAAAAGTATTAGATTCTGATGCAATTAACCAGGTAAATAATTACCACACCGGATCGTGTTAATGATTTACCGTCGCAATTAAAAGAGCCCGTTTAGTTGAGCTGCGTAATTAATCAGTGGAATTAAATTGGAATTGCACATTTTTTGTGACAAACATTCAAATCTGTGTTCGTATGCTCAAGAAAAAAAATTTATTTCAAAATGTACCAAACTTACCCATTTTTAGTACCTACTTGTTTTTCTAATATGATTTCCAATTGAGATGTTTTTTAAATAAATTTCTATATTATGTAATGTAAATTTTCATATGTATGTATGTCTATGTCAATTTATGGAAAAACATATTTAATGAAAACTTACTCAAGTAATAAAAATAAATTCAATAAAATTTTTCTCCTCGAAGCATGGTGTAATTATACAAGGTGAGTGCAAATCGACAACAAATACAATACAATACAGAAACAATAGGCATTTTGTTTGTGTAAAATAATGTACTACTGCCAAAACACTTGAAAAAGTATTAAGCTATGTGTCCACGATCGTCAGATATTAGAACGTTGTCCGAAAAATGTGCAGAAAATGTCTAACAACCGTGTAAACTTAAAATGTTTGCCTTCCAACGTTGTAAGAAAAAGCATTTTCAGTACATTGGAAGACAAAAATACTGTCAGACATCTAACAATCGTGTAAACACAAAATTTTGTCATTGTCGATTGTCTTAAAACAATGAAAACACTTTTCATTGTCATATGTACAAAGTTTATGCATCTGCCAATGGCAGCATTGTCATAGAAATTATTTCTAAATGCAACTCTGAATATACATAAATAATAAACAAACAAGTGTGCATTGATAAAATTTTTGAAAAAAGTGGAAGAAAATTAAAGAATTAAATTAAAGTGTGCATTAAAAAAAATTTTAAACACACACACAGAGCTGCAAAACGAATTTGACAATGCCACACAACCATCTGAACCGTGTAAACTGACAATTTCGGTTGACAGATAAATTCATTGTGTGACAATTGTGCGCAAATGAAATTGTTAGTTTTCTTACAGTCGTCTAAACTGACAATTTACCTTTTGCTAAAAATTTTTCAATGTCAGTACATTGATAGCATATTGCTATATATGACAACGTTGTAATATCTGACCATCATGGACACATAGCTTTACTTTTGACATATGTAAGTAAATTGTAAACAAAGTCAGTCAGCTGTGTTCACCTTGTATAGTTACACCATGCCTTAAAGGTTCGTATTTCCAAAAATTTAGCATTGTTTTGATAAGTAACAAATATTAAAATATATTTCTATGTTCTATTTTTGTAGGTTCAAAAGATACAAGAAAAAAGTACCAAAAGGTTCGAATTTCTAAAAAATACTAAACATTTTAAATGGAGTAATATGCATTTGAGTTTTTTTTTTTGCATCTGTATTATATGAAGCAACAGTTCAAATATAAAGCCACTTGCTTCAAGCGTTTGGACAGTTCGTTGGCGAATTTGTCAGTAGGTTATAGTGGCAGCTAAATGTTGCTGATATTTTTGAAATGTACACTTTTCGAACTATAGACTTTACTGTTTAGCAATTAAGGGAATGAAATCCAATTGAACTGGAGTTTTCTTGTTTACCTTAAAACGAATTTTTGAATTGCACTTGTTCTTGGACAAATTAAGGGCGGTTTTCTCATTAGGCGATTATCTTTTTTCCCAACGAAAAACTGCCGATTAAAAACATTTGGTTTTCTTAATGTCTCATTTGCTTATATTCTGTCGCAAAACTAACCAGCCCTCATCTGCCGATTATTTATTTGTTGTACAGATAAATTAAAATCAGCTGACTGCTGTTCATATATTTTATGTGGCAATACCTTGAGTTTTTGTAAAAAAAAATTAAATAGATTTTAGAAAAAATGTTTAATAGAGGAATAAACATTAATTTGATGGAGGATGAACTCGAAGAACATGAATTCCAAGTGAATGTTGAAAGAGTTTATCATGCCAGACCTAACTACCTGGCAGACATGGATATTATTTATTTTTTAAAATATTTGCTTTTTTTTTTGATATTATTTTTTGTTATTTTTTCACATTTGGAAAACAGCTGATTTATGTCAACAACTTGTCACTTGAAGACAGAGTTCCCAATTTTCACATAAATTTTGAGAGGTATTGCCAAATGAAAATAATGTTTCTGTCGGTATATTGAGAAAACAAAAATTGTTAACGGACATATTATCAGTCTAATAAATTTATGTCGACATTTAGTAATAAGCAGTTTGTCGACACATTGCGAAAACGTGCCTTAGTGGTTAAATTAGTTATGCTGGGTGCAATGTACCGAAAATAAGGTTCTACACACTTAAATACTTGAATACAACACTGTGATTAGTTTCTCCTAATTGGGGCAGCCAAGCACACACGCTGGTGCTATTGAACAGATATTTCTTCCTTAATTCGTTGGAGTGGATATATATATATTTGAATATAAATTAGGTTGGCGGAGAACTAATCCCTCAAATTGGCAGGTTATCCCACGATCGATTCAAGTAAGTCTCATGTCGACCTATACCTTCATATAGGAAGCTGGAACGCTTAAATCCTGTATTAAAAAAAATTTTGCATGTGACTAATGCACAACTTCGAAAAATTGTTATGCGGTACAGTTAGACGACGCCAAGCATTAACCAATGCAACACTGAGTCGCAAATCTCTTGAAGGCAGCGAAAAAAGGACGGCCTGGTTGCCCTTAAGCGATAATGACAATGATGCACGGGTTCTATCTCCACCTAGAGCTGAATTACGACTGGTGGATATATTTGATTGATGAAATCTCATCATTTATTGATTTGTATCAATCTGTTAACTCTTTTTTCCTTTTATAGTTTTTTGTTTTTTCCGCTTTTAATAGAAAAATAGACATTTCCTTGTTATATGAATAACGATTTTCCTTTTTCTGAGGAAAAAAGACTTTTCCTTTTACAGGAAAATATACTTTTTTTCATTTTATAGCAAAAGTGACTTTTCCTGTTTTTATAGGAAAAAATAATTTTCCTATATTTTATAGGAAAAGAAACTTTTTTATAGGAAAATATTATACTTATAAATAAAAAAAGAGTGATTAATTTATAAGTTTGTTTCATTTGTTTTATTTTCACATATCACGCATAACTCCTGCTTTACTGTCTTCTCAATTTTATTCAGTAATGTTTGAAAATTAATCATGAAGAAAGTCACACCCTAACACTGACTGCTAATTTTTAAGCTTTTCAAGTCCAAATTAAATTTGAGTCTCAGTCTTTGATGATAAGCCAGCTACGATTCAAGACTTTGATGCCAGAATTATTCGTATAATCCACGAGATACCGGCTTCAATTCTGGAAAATTAAATATGTACCTACAGCATAATTTCGTCGAACATTCGAATGATATTATCTTTAAAAAATACTATTAATAAAGCATCCTATGTATATGTGTGTATATATACTCATGTGAGCAAGACATTTCAACATTACATATTAAAACAGGCAATTTTTTTTTATCTAACAAATTTGTGTTGTTAAAGTGTTCAAATATCACAGACTACAGTTCAATTCTAATGTACAATTTATTAGACTACCACTTTGCACTCGAACACACAGGAAAAAATAACAAAATCTTGTAATAATTTTACCTTACACGTGTATTAAAAGCTTCCGAGATTTCTTCTATATTTCAAGCCAATAAATAAATTCAACTATGCACAAGTACGAACGTTTGTTCAGATGAATAAACAGATACTTATGGAGTACGAGCAAAGACAAAAAAATGTTATTTTTGTTTAAAGAAAAGAAAACAGAAAAAATTGCATTCATATCTCAGTAACATTGAAATGCATTTGTTGAAGTAGCCAGTAGACAAGAACAACGAACAGAGCTTACAAAAAAAGGCCAGCAATAAAAAGAAGGTAACAAATTCAATGGCTAAAAGTGGGCATTCATAAATTTGTATTTCTCACTTGGCGTGACAATTGCTACACAAAATGAATAACAGCAACAATATAAAGCAACGCAACATGTTACAATATACGATGAGTACAACACAGTACAACACATTCTTGCATCTACAACAACGACAACAGCAACACTTTAGTATTCTGCTGCTAAAATGTAAGAAGGTAAACAGAACAGACAACGAATTATTTGCATTCTACATATGTATCTTGATTGTAATGTTTGTTTCATATTTTATCATTTTCATGAACTTCATTGACATTTCTTTTGTTTAGATCAGGGGCTTCCAAAAATTTTTTGTTTATGTATTAGTGAGTACGAGAGAGTAATAAAATTGAGAGAATGTATTTATTTAAAGCCGCAAAAAAATGTTAGTAATATACATATTTTGTAATTTGCTATGTATGTTACCAAAAACATTTTTGATCGCACAATATTTTTTGAGTGTCATCATCTGTTAACCTGAAAAAATAACATAGCATCCGCTAGACATGTGCACTTGTCGAAGTCACATCGACGACTGAATTGAAGAGCATAAAAATATGTCTTCGTAGTGGTAGGCTCAATTGAGCTATGAAATGGAAACCCCTGGTTTAGATGTACGAGTATATAATCGACGATATTCGGTCCTTGGTGACTATCTGTATGGATCAATGCCTACTTATGGCTGCAACGATTATTATTATTTGGTCCTAACTGAAATTATAATGCTAATGGCTATGGACATACCAGAGATATTCCAAATACTGCATACCTTCCATTGATTCCTTCTGAGATTATGAAAGTTTATATGTCTGACTCCCAGATGGAGAATAATATTTGTGGTGGATTATTAAACGAGAGAGATGGGGGAAAATATCTACTAGGTATTAAAGGATCTCTGGTATTTACCGATAACAAATCTTCTGCTAGGAAATGTCTTTTCGACTATTGGTTAACCGACTAATGCTGGATATCTCTAAATCGGATAATAAGTAATTTTAGAGTAACGCGGACTGTTTGTGCTAAATGTCTGAAAAACAGTATATCTGTTGAATAAGACAGTCAAATAAAGATGTTGGAGGATGATATAATTGTTCCTAGTCATGACAGTAAACATATTCCAACGAATTTGTTATAAAGTTGTGGGAGATAATAGGATACATTGTAATCATAAAGAGAGCGAATTGTTTTCAAGAACGGCTGTCAAGTTCATCCATATTTGCGTCAGATAATCTGGCCGGCACTGGCATGTGATGACTAATTGATATGCCTCTTATCCTCTATCAAAATGAGAGCATTTTCACAGCATTGTCTCGTGTCTACAGTACAGTACATTTCTATACACAATATTTCCTTGATATCATGTTTATCAAGAACAGTTTAATTTAAATGATTAAATGATATTTAATAGTTTTGTTGCTTATAAATAATTTAAATTTTTGTTATAATTACATTAATTCAAATATAATTAAATAGACTAATGGCGTGAACCCAATAAGCATTTTGGCTGGAATTCAAGTGGAATTACATTTGAAATCCAGTCACAATTTCCAAGTTCCAGTGTTGAATTACAGTTGAAATACAGTTGAATTCAATAGCGAATCCAGCCAAATTAGCTATTGAATTACAGTCGAACAATTACAGTGTAATTCCAGCCTTGAATAACAGTATGATTCAAGTCGAACCGAACCTGTTTACCGTTGAATTTAAGCATGGAATTTCAGACTGGAAAGAGGATGGATTTCAAATGCAATTCAAGCTTGGAGTGACACTGGAATTTCAACATTGGAATTCACAAAAAATTTGTGCTTATTGGGAATACGATACATTTATTAACGAATTGAATTTGTTCCTTAATACAGAGTTTGTGTAGAAATTTCTTGCAGTTATTATTCAATCGCTCTAAATTCTTAACAAAATATTTCTGCTTCTTTTTTATAGCTCAAAAATAATGACTCTTATGGATCAATTAGTCTGTTAATAACTTATACATGATCTATTAGTCGGGTTGTTCATGATCGAACTACAGTTCGTTATTTGAAAACACATAATTGAATATTATTCTTATCGTGTATCATAATTAAGGAAAGGGACGATAGATTAACCAAACAATCACCGATTTCAAAAATCATTATAAAATCTGTATAAACCTGTTGATGGTTGATGGTGGGGCTTATAAAATATATTTTTTTTAAAGGCAGAAAATTCATTTAATTTAACTTGTATGGATTTATTATAAGATATTGATTGTATATTACATAAATAGACGATAAATGTCGATTTTACATTTGGATGCCCTGCCGCAGACTTTATTACCACTGCAGTTGTATTCGGAAATGTGTCTTATATTTACACATAGGAAAAGAAACTGGCCACTTGTACATTTAACAATGTGAACATGATCAGACTTGGGTACATTTCGGATTCACATGAATAGACGACTTACTTTGAGTCGAAATATTAGATGCCTCCAGTCACCAGATCATAATAAAAGCTTTCTTCCAATCTAATCTGAACACACGGAATGCCTAATAGAAAAGAAATACGAATATTATATACGGAGTCCTTATCAAACAAGCCTTATGGGAGCACCATAAAATGAGAATATGGATTGAGACTTAGAAGTACAATTGTGAAAAAGAATAACAACAGTCAAGCTCGAACGGAGCTTCGTTGAGCTGACCAGCAAACTGTTGATTCAGGGTTAGCAAACATGGCACAATTGTACTTTTTTGGATACAGACTTATGCCCTTATTCATAAAACTTGCAACAGTGTAATTTTGTTTTTATCATTCTTATGTGATACAGCTATGTTTTTTTTTCTTCAAAGCACAAATAACAGGACAACGACGCTTTGGTACACACATAATTAAGTGGAATTACTGAGTCATACTTCGTCATACTTCGCTCCAAAAATGCTCTTTAGTTAGACTCTTTTCTGACTCCTTTTTTCGGAGCGCTCCGAAAATGCTCTTTTGTTGGACTCTTTTTTGACTCCTTTTTCGGAGCGCTCCTAGAATGGTATGTTTGGTGGATTTTCATAACAACATGTACATTCGTATTGCTAGTTTAATTGGTATTGCGAAAATATTGTAGCTGTTACAAACATATCTGATTGATTAATTAGAAATATTTCTAAAATGCATTTGGTCTATTTCAACTGGTATTCAAGGTAACAATTGTAGGGTGCAGAAAGAAAATACAATTGTAGCACTTTGTTGTTGTTATTATGCATATTATTGTTGTCGTTCGTACTTTATGTATATTAAACACTTGAAGAAGGGCCAACCAAAAATTATAGTTTCATTGTAGAAAATAGACATCTCATTGTCGCCTTTTGGGGCGTTAAGCATGTCTAAAGTCACTGTTTTTCTTGTCGTCGTTGTTGTTCTTTACTTTAGTTGTTGCCTGGACTCAAACAGAAAAAACTCCTAAAGCACGTAATCAATTTTATGTTTTTGGTACATTGATGACAAAAAGAACAAAAGTGAACACCAAAAATAAAAGTACGAACAAATACAAAAAATTGTCTTGTAGAGTCAGTGCGATAAGCCATAAGCCGTCTTCTTCAGAGAGAGAGACTACGTCGACGACGGTCTTGTCTTGCGATTTCGTTTATTTTTTATTTGTTGGTATTCTTTAAACGAACAGAACGAAAAAAAGAAAAATACCAAAAATATGAAAAAAAAAAAGTAAAAACATGTATTATTGCTAGTTTTACAAGATGTTTCCTGTCTCCAAATCGAACTGTTGTCAATATCCGGCCCTTTTCATTCTGCTTTTGTTTGCATACAATTTGAACGACTTTTCAATTTTTATTCGCCACATGCAACGTGTGTGTGCTGTAGACTCGCTTACGTACTGCTATCGTGTTTTGTATTGTGTTGCAAATATAATCTGTCAAAAGGTTTGATATAATGTAGATCAAGTGAAATATTTATTATGGGGCTCATTTTGGTTACATTTTGTTTTCTGGCTTTGCAGTGGAAAATAACAGCGTCTGTTGCAATGACTGCACATATTTTACTCAATAAGAAATTTTTAATATTTATATGACACTTTGAATTGTGCAATTTAAATCACAGCTTTATGGCTAATACATAACGATGTGCGTTAAATGGGCTTCAGACCAATTGAATTGAATTTTGTAATTTTCAAACTTTTAGTTATCAAATAGAATTATTTAGAATTTCGACTTGTGCTAAATTAGTGGTCCTATCTATATATATGTTAAAATATATACAATATACAATTTAAAGTATATTTCCATTTCTAAGTAATAACTCAACTCTTTCATATTGTTATTTATGACCGTTTTGATATTGCAATCACACTTTAATTCCTGGAGGTTTTCGAGGTACGATTGTACACGTATTACAGAAGATTGCCAAGAAAAATTTCCTAAAGAACTCAACACTCTTAAAATGTCTTAGTCTAATATGTGTTTCCAACAAAATCATAAATGTGTTGACCTATATTTTGAACCATAATTTTTTTTGGTAATTACCATACCACGAACGTAAAACTTTAAGGCCATCTAACAAATATTATTCTTAAAATCCGACATACAACAACTTGAAAAATAAAATCTCCATATGTAAGCTACTACAATAAACAAAAGAAAACAAAAAGCAAGAGTTGTACAAAAATTTTATCAATGAAATAGATCTAATTTTGCATTAATGTAGTTTAACATCAAAGACTACTTAAACCGCCACTGCACTCCAAACTCACTGGAACACGATAACTGATTGTAGTAGTTTGAGGTACCCACAAGTACTTCTAAGATCCTAGACAACACTAAGACTTGTAGACCAACAATGTGAAACAAACTACAGAAAACCAGTTAGTTTTATTAAATCTAAAGTCATCTAATCTATTACAATTGTTGTATTTTAGGCAATGTTTACTCAAACACTTCAGACTGATTTTGCGGCAATGTTTTTTGTGGCATAAATATTATTAGTAAATCGTTGGTAGATGTCTCTATAATATCGTTACGGGTTTACTTAGTTTCTCTTTTATTTATCCTTCATAGGTTCATAATTTAATAATTTAATGTTTTTAAGTTCAATAATTTTTTTTAGTTTCAATAATTTAAAAAGTACCATATTAATAAAAAAAAAATACTGAAAAGTACCATTGCTAAATCCAGTGATGTCAGGAGATTTTTTCCGTAATCAATACGCTCTTATGGAAAAACGCCGTTTTTCCCCACTACTTTTTTAAATTTTTTTTCAAATATAAATTGATAATGATAATTACAGCAAATTTCGAACCACCGGTAACAGTGGTTAAAGGATTGATGTTTAACAGTTGGCTAGCGGGCACCGCAGTGGTGCAGAGGGTGAGAACGCAAAGAATTCTGATGAGAGAAAGAAGTGTTTCTCGAAATATATGTAAATTCAACCAACAACCCAGGTTCGAATCCTAAGCCAAGAAAAATTATCAATAAATTTTAATAATTATTTTCATGTAACAATTCCTACCTTCAGTAAAAATAATTTAATGAAAATTAAATTTAATGAACTCGAGCCGAAATAAAAGAAATATCAAAGATTTAAAATTAACAGTTCAAATAAAAATAATAATTTTTCTCATAAATTTAATTTTTAATTTGCACATTTGAAATTCAGGTACATAAATTTAGGTTCATTCAAAAAAAAAATAAAAATAAAAAGGCTGTGCCGAATCTTAAATACCCTTCACCTAAACAATATAACAAATACAGAAACTACATCGGTTATAGGACTAGAATATTCTTATTCTGTGTTTTCTATTTAGTCTTAGTGCAAATTTTATTAGTATTTTATATTTTATATTGTTTGAAAGACAATTTTACAAACAACATAATTTATTTCAAATATTTAGAAATTTTATCTAATTTTGACCATTTATAATTGATAAATTACCAATTCTCACAATAATTTACAGAGTTTGTCTGATTTTCATAATAATCTTGATTGTAATTTAAGAATTTATAAAATTAAAAGAACATTATTCCATTTTCACAACAAGTTAAAAAACAGAGTATAAAAATGGTAAGATATAAGGTGAGACTTTTTTGTTTGAATTTGATCTCAATAACTTTATTTTCAAGAAACTTATGGGTGGCATAGTAGAAGTGGACCAGTTATGAACTGATAGCTTCTTCATCCAGTATCCAATAATGTGATTTCTACGTATTTTAGGATTATATTGGTTGAATTTTATCTCAATTGCGTTATTTTTATGGTTGGTTGTTATGCTCGGAAGTGGACTTAATTCAGGAGCTATTATTGACTGACAGCTACAAAATACATTAGCTTAATTGCCGTATAATCGATACTAATATGATTTCTGGATTAAAATTTCTGATCCATATAAAAGTTGGTTGGTATTTATTAGAAAATTTTGTGGGTTTATTTGTTTTTTGGAAATGGTTCTTAAATGGCAGCTATGAGAAATCATGGACCGATTCTTACGATTTTCCGCACACTTTCTTCTTTTATCATAAAAACAACGGATAGAAAATTTCATTATATTATCTGCAATATAGTTTAAAATATTGCAATAAAATGGACAAAAAATATCAAATTTTTATGGAGGTTGTCTCACATTTTGGTCCGTAACTCTGGTTTTACTGTACCGAGTTTTCTGATTTGCAATAGCAAAGTTACCCGCAAAATAAGAAATATTTTTCTGAAAATGTCGTTTAGTTAAGTTGTGCAGTTTGGACGTGAGAGTGTTTTACACGGCCGGTCAGACAGACGGGCATGGCTAAATGGACTTAGAATTTCATAAGGATCAAGAAAATATATACTTTGTTGGGTCTCAGATGAATAATAAAAAAGTTTCACAAGGAATGACAAACGTAATATACTCTCATTCCCACTCTTGGTGGTGGAGGGTTTAAAAACGTATAAAAATAACATAAAATTTAACAGAGGAATATCATAAGAATAATCCCTGCAGGAGATTGAACTAGTATTAAAGTAGTATTGTACTAGTACAAAAATCACCAGTACCAGTTCCCAACTGTAAACTTTCCTATACTATCTTAATGCTCAAATTAACATTGGGTGTGTTAGGAAAATTACTAGTACCATTGGTACTAGATGAATACTAGGCTGATACTAGTACTATTAGTACTAGATGATAACTAGTACAATTGACTCTATGTGTATACTAGTACAATTAGTTCTACATTAAGAACTAGTACTCTTGGTACTAGATGGGAACTAGTGCAATTGATTCTAGGTGGATTCTAGTGCCATTTCTTCTAGTCGGATACTAGTACAATTAGTTCTGCATTAAGAACTGGTTTACATATAAAAAAATCCCTAAAATTGTTGGTTTTATTAAACCCAATAAAAATTGTAAAGTCTTTTAGTTTACAAAAAAAAGGAAATGGACAATTCTTTTTGGTTTGATTTTTATACATTTCAATCTGAAGTTTGAAAAAAGGAAAGAATAAAAATATAAATTTTAAAACGTGTGTGATAAAAAATGCGATACTCAAAATAGAATTAAATAGAATAGCTGAAGTAAAAGTTGCCTGTCTAGATTAGGACTAATAAAAATATTAATTTTTTATTTGATTTTTAATTATCATGTATTTTTTTGTTATAAACTTCATTTCTCCGAGGCTGATTAGATCTTTAAAAATAAAAATATTCGCACATATAAGTTATGTTTATAAAATTTGTTTGGTATAGTTATAAAACTTTAGTATCTATTTCTTCTTTTAATCTTTAACTTTCTTTTCCAGTATTTGCACCTTCATTTTCTTTCTTGTTTTCCTTTTCAATACGATTTTTCTTAAAAATTCGTTTTTTTTGAAGCTGAAAAGCTTTTCGTAGAGCAACATCTGGTTCATCCGTAAACATTCCAATGGTATCTGCAAACATATGTATTTATAAAATATTAAAATTTAGCAAACAAACTGTACGATTGAGAAATATACATATGTATGAAATTTATTTACCTATCAACGCAGAAAAAACGTTTTCATATTTTTTTAAACTCCGCTTTCCATGCGTACCATCTACGTTAAATTCGTTTATTAAAGTTTGGTCTAAAATTTCATTTAAGAAACGTCCAACATTCCCTTTTAATAACGATTTCATTTGTTGTAAATAATGGAATGCCATCAATATTGATTTCAAGTTCGACAGAGGAATAATTCTTTAAAACATTTTCCACTTTTTTAAGCTGCTTCTCTATTCCTAAATAGTGGAAACGCCTTCGGATTTTAATTTTGTTCGTTTTTCCAAGCAGCCCTTCTAAAGATAGCGGAACATCCAAGCCTTCCTCAGACAAAATTGACAACAAGTTTTCGGCGCAACTTCTTGTGGGGTTGTTTTGTAAAAACCATTTCTTCAACTTTTCTTTCAAAGATTGATTTGACAATTCACAATCTTTCGCCGGTTGGTTATTTTCATCACTTATTTCTTCTTCTAAGTTTAGTTGAGGTCGATTTATAATTTCTTCACAAAATCTAATTTTTTTTGGAGGATTTTCACTGCACAGAACTCTATTTTTATATACCGCAATTTGTTTTTTTAATTTTGTTTTAAAATATCTTTTAGACGTATTCATTTTAAAATGTTTTATATAATGTAATTAAGTAAATTATAAATTTTGTAATATAATTTTTTTTACGTACGAGCGAATTCACTTGTTTAATAACTTTAGCACAATTAAATGAAAGGGGAAAAACAAAAATAAAATGTTTCTTCTTTATGCATGCTTGCCATACATTTTTTATTATTAAGTCAGTTACCGTGGTTTTAAATGTATGGCAGCACTTAAAAACTAAGAAATACAAAATAAAATTAAACATTTTGTATAATAAAGTTTGAGGGCACAAATTTTGAAATTTGAAATTAAATTTATTAAGCCATACCAAATTATTTTAAAATTAAAAATTATTATACAAAAATTCTATTAATCAACAACTGGTGCACTTGTATTATATCAATTACTAGTACTCATTAGCACTAGTATTTTTATTCACAAACTCTAACCTCATTTGCACTAGTGCCTTTTGTTCTAGTAATTGTACTAGTAGCTTTTAGGCAATTAACGCTTAATCTCCTGCAGGGATATAAAAACTTATTTAACATAACTTATGTTTATAACATAAAATGAAATCGTATAACGAATATTATAACGAATATTAAGGAAAAAAATTATTTATACAATTCTGTATAATCCATTTCTTTTAAATGACTATATGTGCATTTAAAATTTACACAATTAATAACATTTGCTTGTAAATGGGATGTAATAATGCAAATAAAATTTAATACCTCACGGCTTAATTTGTTTTCTTTTATTCCTACGTACGTCAATAACAACCGAAAAAATCCTTTCGGCGACGGCATTGGCATGTGAGAAACTGTTTATTATTTTTGCAAAATTTGGAAAACTCAAATTGTCGTTAAAATTTTTTGATTTGCAGATTTTGGACCAAAATGCCTCAATTCGATCAAATTTCGAAAACTGGTATTAAACCGATATTTGGCCTAATCTGAAACGAATTACTCGGTCGGAATCTACAAATTTCAGTTTCTAAATTAATTATTTTTGGCGGATCGGTCTATAATTGAGCATAGCATCCATCACTTCCGAAATCACTTTAACGCACATAAAACTCTTGAACAAATTTGGTATCCAAATATAATTCACAAAACTATGTTGCATATACAGAATGAATTATTTGATAGATGCATAATTTGTCATTGCTCTCATGTAAGGCCCGCTGCCTGAAATCAGTTGAATGAGCCTAAATCTTGCTTACATATAAGCCTCATATAAACAAAAATCACGTCACATATAAGGAAGGGTCACTTCTAAAAATGACTTTAAATATTTTACTATTATTGTTATCAAGATACTATTTAACATTTAGAGTTGATCGTTTTACAGATGTTGTAACAATGATGAGAAAGTTTAAAGCAAATCTACTTTTCGCAAATAAAATAGTGTCAGGTGTGACCATTAAATACAGTTAACAAGTAATTGTTGGTTATTTGTGTACAAATATACATTTGTTGAAATTATACGTACGTATGTATGTAAGATGTTTGGTGTGGCATGTTTGAAGAGTAGTAAAAAAAGACGACAAATCTAACAAAAACCACAAGTAGAGCCAGATAAAAAATAGTTTTTTCCCTAGTTGCAACGCATTAAATACCAGAAAATTACACTATTCATTCAATACAAATGGAACATTAACAACTGCAACAACACAAGCAAAAAGGCTATAAGGGTATCTATAAACTAGATCAAAACAAAAGTTAAACGCGTGCCAAAATATTGTATTCGTGTTTAAACTCATAGGTACAAACATTCATTTCCATGGATGTTTGAATGTCTTAAATGTTTAAATATTGCTTGCTATATAACCAACTGCAATGATCAAACAAGATATTTAGAGAGAATAAACACAAACAAACACACCATCACCATTATCATCATAAGCAGCAGCATGTGCATCAGGAGTAACATTTTCATCATTCCCCCCTTCAGGATGCACTTGTGCCAAAACACACACATATTCTGACCAAAAACAAAACGCATGTAAAACGCAAATCGCATTTCTATTTCGTTATTTGTAGGAGAAATACTCAAACAAATAAAAAAAAACATATGTATACGAGTACATACCTACATAAATGTATATTTAACAGATATAAAGTTAAGAATAAGGAATTGAATTAAATCGAATAGAGCTGAGTAGACTAGAACAGAACAGAACAGAGCAGAACAGGCATCCCATCTAGATTTATAACAAAGATAACATTTAAATGCTGTTCAAATTGATATTGTGGTATGTATGTATTTTGCATGGATGAAGGTGATTGTGCTTAAAAAATTGTGCCCAGTTAAGCTTAAGATTCCTTGTTCCAAACTAACAACAACCGCAAAAATACTACTTTAATTGCTTTCCAACCATCCATTAACAACAAAGCACTATTATTACACACAAAATTCTACACTGGTTAAAGTGTCATAAAATGTTTAATGGATTTCGTTAGAAGTTGGACAGTAGAATAAGAATTTCTATTCTATTGTACTCCACGTAATCCACGAGAAGCAGTAATTATTGTACATTGCAAATGCAATACCAGTCTAAAGTCACAAGCGAAATAGCTGCAGGGTTTTCTGAATCGGTCCTTAACCCTTAAGCGAACACCAGGGCCTGGCCAGGCAATTTTGAACACTTTTATATTTTTGTACTTAGATATCTTAGGCGAAGCCCCTTAGCTTTTTATAAATTCGTCAATGCAAAAAAATTAAAAAAAAAATTAATTTTTTATCTCTCTCAACATGTTTGTAACGCCAGGCCCAATAATCATTTGACAGTTGGAAAACAATACAAAAAATACTCTATATGGTTGTTGTGTTTCTATGTAAACAAACTTACCTACAGATTGACTTTTTAATGATTTCTTTTGTTGACATTTGCCATTTTATAGAATTTTGTTCACTAAACACAGTTGTGAACAGTGTTGTATTCGAAATCTTACTCAATATTATAACAATTTCGTACTTATTGCGCAATAATTAATTGAGATTTTATATGAAATATTTAGCGCAATAATGGCGTTAATTGCGATAAACGCAATTAAGGTACATATATGAACATGCTATAAGGGACTTTCTATTTTTTTGTAGTGTAATGTTCTTAATGGTCATAGCTCCAATGAAAATCCGGAAAGGTGAATAAGAAAAAATGCTATAGTAATATTAGCTGCCCATTAGTAGTTAGCATCACTGATTAAAGGTGAGTAGTATAGAGTAGTGGTAGTAGTTTTGGGATGGATAATGTTAATTGCACTATTTTCATAATAAATTGATTCCAAAGAAAACATCCAAATATGTATATCCCTTCCGTTACAGTTACTCCCACCATGTCATTTCCTTCTAGTAACTTATTCCCCACAAACCACTGTTGCCTGGCATTCAAATGAATTGATAATATTAGTGATGTTGTAACGGCAAAAACTACAACATTTTAAGTTAATTCATGGTATAGTAATTTGATCTACAGGCGATTTGTAGATTTTTTATTTTTTTATTTTTCAACTCTGTTTTATACTTAAAAACACTGCAAACATTGATTTTAATTCTAGCTTAATGCTGTTTGCTACAAATTAAGAGGGGAAAACTGTAGTTTTAAACTTGGTTTTATTGATTTTATTCAGATGACACTCTGGCACTGTTTGCATGCACAATTTCTTAAACAACTCTTTTAGTAAAAATCATAGTTAAAAGGTTTTTTATGCAGAAACACACACAAAGTGTTCTTCTATACGTAAAAGATTTTAAAATTTCGATAAGATAAAAATCCATAAAAGTTGCTTAAACGATAAATAATGTTGATTACACACACACACACACACAACTGGAGAGTTGGTATTTTAGCGACACATACTTTAGTATTTGGATTGGATAAGGTTAGTGAAATCACTAAATGGCAAGTTTAGATCAGAAACAGCTTATATTAATTCATGTTATTGTATATATATGTACACATAAAATCCGGCCACATTTGTGTAACAAAAAATGCCATTGAATAATTTTGAAACACAAATTTATACTAATTTCTTAATATTATAGAAAACCTAAATGAAGAAACTAAAATTAATTTTCTGTTACAAAAACTCTTACTAATTAATTAAAAATCGCTGAAAAATAGTGTCAATAACTTTTCTTGGCAATGTCAGTCCGTGAGCCGATATTATAGCGATAAATAGTTGATTGATAATAATTAAAACATTTTACAGAAGCAGAATTCCATAATTCCAAAAATATAATAAAAATGCCAATTGTACGATTTTTGTTCATTGAGACCATTGCGGCATTACATTAATAAAAGGTTTATAAAACTGTGTTCTAAAGGGAATTACCTGCTTTGGGATTTTACAACAAATTGGCTAAATCTGAAATTTCGACATTAAACGGGTTGCACCTGTGTTGAAATAATCTCTGTAATAATAACGTTAAGAAAGTAATGATAATATTGTACATTCCTAAACATTTGATTCCTTTGGCAAAGATATGTAATTGTTTTTTTTTATGGCAAAGCATCGAATAATTAAAAATTTTCAGTAATATTCAACTATTAATTATTTTTAAACTTGTACCAAATACGAATATTGATTTTATTTTTATACCTACTACAAAAAGATGGGTGGTATATTAAGTTTGTCACTCCGTTTGTAATACAAGAAAATATTGGTCGTAAAAGCAAACAATTGTAAAGGTACGGTCAAACTTGGCAAATATTTGCCTAAAAGGACGTAACCACTATATAAAATATATTTCAAATCATTTATTTATTAAACAAAACTTCGTTTATTTAGGACAGGACACAATAAATACTTAGTTTTAATTTATTTGTTGCTGTTTGATCTTGCAAAACTCTTGTAAAATTTGTGCTAAAACAAGTGGTTACGTTTTTATTTTACCTTAAGACAATCGAGCCATGTCCGTCCGTCTGTCCGCATCTTTAAGACACGATAGATCTTAGAAAAAAATTATTTAGAGTAATTAAATTTTCCCCAAACATTCCTTGTTTCATTTGGAATTGAAAATGGGAAAAGTCGGTAAAGTGGATCACAGTAATACGAGTACATCACAATTACAGACAACCAAGATATTTTGCAGATATTTTTTGCAATTCTTCCTGTAAAGAAAAAAAGGAACGAATCTTGTATTTTGGGCAAATTTTGCCCAATACAATTTTACTAGTTTTATTACTTTTTGCTACAAGTATTACATATTATTTCTACATGGGAATGATGTTTGCACACAAATAAGTTACAATTCATACATTTTGTATTATATTTAGTACTGTTAGACTTATTTTCACAGAAGTGACAACGGCCTCTTTTTGCGGGTGATGTAGATTCCTTGCGACAGTACCATATGGCTGTGTCTTACGCTGCTGCTTTTCATCCTCCAAAAGCTTAAATCCCAGTTCTTCCAAAAAAAGCCTGCGACGAAAATGCTTTGATTTGTTCCATTCGGGATTTATTGCTGTCCAAATAACGAAAGCATTGCATGCGGATACATCAAGCATATTTGCAAGGTCTTAAAACCCATTCTCCTCTAGAAACTCTTTGATCACCCTCGATGCGTGTTTCGGATCCTAATCGTGTTCAAAAATCCATCGAAGTGAATTGAAAAATGAAAGCAGCAAAAGAGTTTTATTTATTAGACCTAAGAGAGATCATAAAATTATAAATATAAATGCCACACGCAAGTATATTATCAGCCATGCCACAGAAATTAATTCCGTTCGGAAATGGAATTAAGTTTGTTTTTTGCAAAACAAAAATTTTTTTCGGAATGAAACCACTTTTAATTTGCTATGTGGAATAGTAATTTTAACCATTTTCAGGTTTCATTCCGGAAAAAATGTTCGTTTTGCTTTTTCATAGAAGAAAAAAACCGAATTAATTCCACTTCCGAACGGAATTAAATTCTATGACATGGCTGTATATATAAGGATTAGGTTAAAATTTTTGATTTTGTACAAACCACACATTTTTCTGGCGTTTACAATTTGTAGGTACATGTCTAATGCCTCGCTGTGAGATTCTACAGTGACGCAGCTAATATTTTCTAAGTCTGCTGCACCTATGTAACACTTTATTTTTTCAAAAAAAAACCTTTATTATCATAAGCCCTTCCACCCGTAAAGTTTGTACTATTAAGTAGTTGCAAAATTTCTATACTACTTTCCACAATATTTCCATCCGGTTTCATAATTATGATAAATTTGTTGTCACAACTTTGATTGAAATAATGCTCAACATATCATAATTGATCGAGAATGTGAGACATCCAAAATTTAAGCTCAACTTTTTAGTTGAAAAATCCAACGATCCTTAAAAACATATTTGCTTTCGCTCTTAAGCCAAAGGTTGATAAGGTTGCAATTTGACTATCTATTCCAAAGTCAGGCAAAAATACCTGACACTACATGCCATATTTTGAAACATGCCACACGTACACATACAGTTAAATACAAAATAAAAAATGAATAACAACAACAAAAATGAGAATATATGTAATGTCAAGAAGTCTATTGTATTTAGAAAACCTACATTTTAATATTTCAATGATCATGATCATTATTTTCATTCTCATTCATATTTTTGCAAATGATTTAAAATTCCACATTTTATACGAGTCCAGCCAACCAGCAACATACGACATGATTACTTTATGCTTTATGGCTGAGACAACAACGACAATAATAATGTAACTAAAGTTGCAACAAAAATAAAAAATATATTTGTACATCTATACATACGTATTACGTACAACTTACAGGCAACATTTGTATGCAAGTTTATGTGTATAGTATAAATAAAGAATATGTAGAAATAACATTGCAAATGTGTAAGTGCTGCGAGTCCGATGTCCAAATTTATTGAGAACCATGTGATAAATAACAATTTGCGTTTTATGAGTCCAGTTTAAAATAAATTTGTGTGTTGAAAATAAATTTTCACCAAAACCACCTCATGAATAAGTACGTACGTAAGAGTATACCACTGCATGATATAGGTACATATAAATAAAATATAAAGTACGACTCTGTCTGCTATTTCGGCAGTGGTGGTGGTATTTTGGTACCATTCAATTATAGAGGAAGTATTCCTAAACTTTTGCTTGAGATTGCTTATTTTGTTTTTATCTATTACCTAATTTTAGAGTTGTCATATTAAATGAATTATACACGACTCCTTTTTATTATAAATTACATGTGCATTCCTAGAGTAATATACTCTTAGTAATACATGCTTCCGATTACAACAGATTCTTATCCATTTGTAGACGATAACTCCTGCTAACTATCAACTCAAATGGTAGGGGAGAGGGGGGCACGTTTATACCCGGGGCACCTTTGAACTATGTTGATAAAATCTCAGTTTAACATTTTTTCAGACCCTTAACCGAGTTTTTCACATGGCAACCTTGTTTTCAGTCATCGACCGAATATAGTTGGGCGAACAAGTTTTCGCAGTGCCATTGTAATTTTTTTTATTTTTTTTTTGTAAGAGTGTAAGAAGTTTCAGTGATCATTTTTTTTCGTGAAAGAAATTTATTGCAGTCCAAAATTCATTTCAAACTAAATTAAGTTAAGTTATTTGATATTTATGTAAAAAAAAAATATTTATTATAAATTTCCGTGAAATGGCATGCCAGTTCAGGTTTGAACAAAGAAAAAGGGGGCACCTTTGAACATGTTAATTTATCAACCGAAGTACCAAACATTGTTGATTCTCTCTTATTTTCTGAAAATGACGAATCCAATGCTGATCATGATATTTTAAAGGCAAATGTAATGTCACCTGAGATCGCAAGGCCTTTTCCGTCTTAATAATAGAAAACTTATTTTTGATCTGAATTTTTTTTATTTTTTAATTGTTAATGTTTATGTTTTTCTTAATAAATAAATCGAATTTATTATATATATAAAAAATATAACTGTTTATGTTATTTTTGGGCATAAGCGCTACAAGAAAAAATTGCCGTTCAAAACTGCCCCAGCCTAGTTCAAAGCTGCCCCGTAAGGGGCACATTTGAACACAATGACTTTATCCATTAAAAAAATAAAAAAAATATATAAATCGAACTAAAAATAAGTTACTTGCAGACTTAAGCTAAAGTTTATTTCCATAGATATTAGTTAAATTATGTAAAAAGTCAATAATTCAAAAATATAAATTTTTATGTGGCTTGAAAGCAAAAAGTGTTTTAAGGTGCCCCCCTCTCCGCTAATGGTGAGTAGGGCTTTAAATGAATTATAAATATCGAACTAAAATGTCACACGAAATACGCCTTGATCCTAAACTGTATTAAGTTTATTTCCATATGTGGGTCATACTTCCCTTGCAACAAAATCTCACTCACTACATGTTGAATTGTACACGTTGTGCTCAATGATCTTGACACTTTTATTAGGCCAATATAAACTTTTGTAATGTTTTTTAAGTTGCCTCTTTCCTCCCGACTCTTATTTAGCACTTTTTCTATTGTTGTTCTTCTTGTGGCTGTAACTGAGTTGTTGTGTTTGTTAATCCTGTCTTAACAGGCCAGTTGATTAGTTAAAAAATAATGCTTGCGGGTTCGTTTGTATCAAAAACTGAAACAAGAATAGAAATTTACGAATCATTTACAAGCAAAAAAAATTTTCAAAAGCCAGAAAAAAATCAGTGTTTAATAAATTTAAGCATTTAACAACAATTTGGTACAATAAAATAATATTGTTTTGTTAACAGAATTGTTGTATTTTGCATTATTTATTGCAAACATAATTGTAAATTTTGCAGTTAAAAAAGTTGCTTGGTCTAAGCGATTTGAAGCAAATGTAAATTGTAGTAAAATGGTTGGAAACTAGATGTGGCAACCGTTAGCTTCAATAGAATACAGAAATTATTGTATATTTTCATTATCAAAGTGATCATAATGATCATAAATAACATCATAATGATCATCATTTTTAACTGATTAAAAACTTGATCTCATAAATATTTTGTATATTTATCTTTAGTCATGCTGGAGTAATAAAAAATAATTTTCTTCTTTAATAATAATTTTCGCATATTTTGTTGTTGTTGTTGTTGCTCTTGTTGTAACTCTTCATAATAGTAGTTAAGTACTTGCACTCGTTTGCATTGGCGAGTCTATAGAGTTAATAAAGAATTTTAACTGACATTTTTCGTTTACGAAAATGTCACAAATTCACAGCAGGACTTGTGCCAATACAAGTGATTTAAAATCAATAAATCATTTGCAAACATATTGATTACAAAATCCCAAACCAATACGGCCAGCCGTTCAGCCAAGCATATTGCATTGAGTCAACCAAACAATCATCCCCAACCAGTAACTAGAAGGTTTCATGAATTGTCTGCAATTGAGGTACAGTGCATGTTCCGAATTGCTGAATTGCAGTTTGCCACCAAAAAGGGATTTGTTAGTTTATGTTGCTTAAGAAGATGATTATCCAGACTTAAGTGGCAGAAAGAGATGACATTACAAAAAAATAATAAAATTTAATATTTATTGAACTCCTGCATAGATGCATAAAACTTCCGTCAGGGGCACTATAGGTAAGAGCAATTCTAGGCTTGACTGTACATATTTCCATTCAAATTGTCATTATTATAACTGCAACATTTAGTATTGAATTGGACTTATCGTTGAGCTATAGTGAATCCTGGTTGTCAACAGCCTGCATAGAATCGGTTGTGCATTTTACCATTAGAAAAGATTTGGTATCAAATTGTTTTGATTTTGAAATGAAACACACAAAGCATTAAATCCTTTTGCGTTTAAATGCAGATTACTAACTTATGTAGTGTAGAGAGTTCTCCAATTCCTCTACACATTATCTGTAAATATCATCCGCTCATAGGCGAATCTTCACTAAGCAATAGCTAAAATCAGTATGATCTGTAACGAAACCTTCATACATCTCCAATCTTGGTTAACTCATGTCTAATATTATCTTCAATATCGCATAACAATAACGATGCCGGGTAGTATCAGGATTAGCTTCGGTCTAAACCAATCGATCCGCAGTGATCAAATATTACTCTGATATTGTAAAAATTCTCAAATCAGTCTAGCTTCTTAAGACACCCCCAATATTCCGGCATGGAAATAGGGCAACAGTTGCTTAGTCTACATACATATGTTAAAGTGATTTTCGGTAATGAACCTTATATGGGGGATATGACTAATTATGAACCGATCATCATAAAATTAGGTTAAATGTATGATATAAAACATAATTGTGTTGTATTTTATTTCGGAGCTGTAGTAAATTATTGAACGATCTGCACTTAATTTGTAGGTGTGATTAGGTATTATACATAACTTATTTTATTTTATACATACTTTTATATGTAACTTCTATGATCAAATAAATTTTCTATTTCGGTAGAAAATTTTTATAGACGGACATTGTTAAATCACTTTCTGAGACGAACGGAATGATTTAAGGTGGATGTTAGAATAATATTTTTGGGCGTTACAAACATCTACTGAAATCCCCACTATGGTGATGTAGGGTATACAAACTCAAATATCTTAAAATAATGCACACTTAAAATAAGTATAATTTATGATCACGTCAGAACCGATAGAAATTACGTTTTTTTATACTAGATTTTTATCCAAATATGTACCTACATGTATATTGTAATTATATTGTTTGTTAGTGGCGTAAAGTATTTAATTACCGTACTTATGTTTAACAGCTTTGTTCAGTTTAAAAAGTCTTAAATTCATATTGAAAGTATCACTTTTTTATGGGCTTTGCTCCAGTGTTAATTTACAATTGTTTATATTAAATATTTAAAAATTGGTCTAGAAACTAAATATGTACAATAAACTGCAAGTAGTATAAATAAGTGCTAGTTTAACTGTGATCGCTTTTAATGCAAGTATTTTTGTAATGATAATGATAATTAATACTCTACTCCCAATTAGTAATTATTGTTTAGTGGCTGCTACGTATAATTATTATTAGAAATTTATGATTATGACACATATTCGCAAGCGGATATATAAATAATGGGTGAACAGCCTTAAGGAATTAAAATTATAAAAATTATAGACTGACAGCCTTATGCAAAAAAAATTCTTATTTGAGAATTGTAGTTCACGTTAGTTAAAAGACACTTTAAGGGCCATTATTACAACTTGGTAATAGTTAAAGGTATGATGTTATATAAGAAGTATTTGGTTATTATAAGTCTACTTTAATCTAAAACCGACCGATAAGCTAAAGGGAAGATCATCTTGCCTTTAAATTTTATAGTGAGGTATGTATTTGAAGTTGCCATATGTTGTGGAAAAAATGTCAACTTCATGAAAAATAAAATAATTTTAATTTTGTTTTGCCAAAAAATACTTTAATAAACAAAAATGGAAAGCAGGCGTTTGATTTATATTTTTTCACACACAAATGTTTTGCACAAACACAAACAATTTACTGTTTCTTGTCAGTAGTTTATCAAAAGTAATCGGTTTCTCACTGGTATTGCCATATTTTAGAAAAAAAATTATTTTATTTTACAAGGAAGTTGTAATAACGAAAAAGGTCACTTTATTCCTCACTTTAATTAATGTTACCTTTTACTATTAAGAACATTAGAGGCAAGTTGTAATAATGGCCCTAAGACTAATACACCAATGTTAAAAATTCATATGAAAAAACAGAACGTTAACTATTGTATACATCAATTAATTTTATGTGTTGATACTGGCAACACTATCACTCTCTTTTGGCTCTTTATAATTAATGATGTAAAACAACGATTATTAGTTCATTCGGATAGTCGGATATCTTAAAATGTTTTGTATATTTTCAATATAAAAAGAAATTTTATTCTTATTTTAATATGTCAAATAATATTTATACTGCATAAAAAAATAAACTAACCACATTTATAATAATTTAAAATAATAAATACGCTTATTTGTTCCTAACATAAAAGCGATTATTTTAAAAACGAGCTTTATTTACTTTGGTTGATTGTATAATGTTTTGTATGTTTGCATTATATAAAATTATAAATACAAATTGGAACAAGTTGGTTTCAGTGACATTGCTCAAAATAAAAAATTGCATCAAATAGGGCTTTTAGAGAAGATAAAAGTAGTATAAAAATTCGTTGTCGGTCACGCTTATTTTCGAGTGGGCGGGTCTTCAAAGTTGCAAATATATGAGCCTATATCTCGGAAACTATTCAGTGTCTGATAATTTATGATACGTCATATTAATGGTACAGAAAATATCTTTCCAACGAAATATGCCATGATTATAAAATATGGACCCACTATGGGTTAAATTCAAGATATATATTTTTTTATCCAATTTTTTTTTTAATATTAAAAAAGTCTATGTAAGTGTTCTTTTAGATTATTAATATTAATAGCCAAGACATCAAGCTTTAATATAAGGTATGACATGTGTCTGTACGTATTATAACCACAGATTTGTAAGTTCTGAAAAATTAAAAAAAAAAGAATTATTTTTCTTTAAATTATAATTTCCAAACTTTAGTATATATACTTTGAAATCAAATTTCATACTTTTAATATTAATGTCATATATAAGCTATGTTTAATAAGATGTTCTCGTATATGGTATACAGAACACCGGTTTCGCATAGTACAAATTTATTGTAATTTTTATGGTGAAATGTCATCATTTTTCTTAAATATCTCTGGATCTATACTACCTACACGGTTATAATATACCTTGAATTAAAGCTTAGTTTCTTGACTTTTACAATTTGTAATTTATATACATACTTATAAATGTATTTTTCCGGATTTTTTAGTTTTTTTTTTTAAATATAGGATCAAAAAATCATTTTTTCGACATTGACCTCTATGTAGATGGTTCATATAAGTAGATTATGTTATATATTGTTAGGGTTCTTAAAATACTTATCATTTGATATATATATATATATCGTCTAAAAAACCGACTTAAGCGTTTTTATGTCAAAAACTCATACAATTTCAATTATTTTCATTGACTGCTTTCAAAAAACTTTATTTTTACATTAAAAAATATATTAATTTAAAAAATATATCCATGTATCCAATTTTTATGTAAAAATCTACACAAAAATTAACAAAACTTTATTTGTTAAAACAATAAAATATTGTAACAACACTTTAAAGTAGGTATGTACCTGCTTTAAATTATTTAATGTTATCATTGCTTTATCAGACGTATGTTAAGCTAAAAGTTGTTTTTGCATGATACTTTAAGGAATTTTTCTTAACAGAGGTTTATCAGCCTGTTTTAAGGTTTTTTTTGCATAAGGCTGTAAGTATTTAAAGCACCTTTACCTCGTGTGACGGCTGTGTAAAATTCTATTATATATTGATGTTGCTAAAGAGAATCAAGTCGTGAACGATTAACAATTGTCTATTATTAATCGTTCATCCTTATATAAGGAAGAGTGATTTAAGTGGACAAAGTAAATACTTGCTTGGAATTATTTACCTAGAGAAAAGTTGTCTCATAGACCCCATCTATGATAAATTATAAACCGATCATTTCAAAATTAATATTGCATTTATAATAAAGTATTTTTAAAGTTGTTGATTTTTAAAACAATTTTCGAGAGTTGTTCTTTTTTTACATAATTACACAGTGCAACAACCAAAATCCAAATGGGATGAAACCAAATACAAATGATAGCTGACATTGTCCATAACAAAACCTTCAAGGGATTTTTTGGTTCAGTGCTAGATTTTTTTTACAAGCATTTGAAGTTTGTGATTTTGGAACTCTGGCTAACGAGAAAAACTCATTACAATTTTGATAAAATAATCGCTATAGAGCAATTCCATATGAAAACGATCAAAATTGGCCAATTTTCCGATTTTAAAATAAATAGTCTCAATCGATTGCCGAGCAAAAAATAATGTACCTACATTTTTTTTTTTTTTTTTATAGTGACTGGTTTAGTGGTGGTGTACACCACTGTCTGTGACAAAATTGAAGAATTCTTCATAAGGGTCGTCCAAAAGGTGATCGCTTTCATATGGAATTGCTCTATATATTTTTACTATCCGGGAGAAATGAGATATATTTTTTTTTTTGGAGTCGGGGAATCCATTTTTGATATTATTTTTTACCTAAAACTAACGCTAGGTGGCACTGTCATACAATTTGTATTATAATGATTTTACAAAGTATGTACATTTATTATTGTCATTACGTTTCTTTAAAAAAAATGCTGTTTTCATGAAAAAAATTTCTTTTAATTGGAATTATCTAGTGTCTATTACAAAAAAATGTTTTATTAAAAATAATTATAACTTATTATATCTGTTATATCATTTTGGATCTGCTTAGTCATCATTACTATCACTGTCAGTTTGTATTGTTTGAAGAAGTAGAGGGTTGTGGATCTGTGTATATTTCTAGTTCTTGCTCTTCGTCACTATTGTCTTCATCTGTGGTTCTCTTTAACCACCAGCATAAATTACCTAACATAGAGTCTAGTTTTTTTTTCAATATACCTGGTTTCCATTGTTAAAGCCATTTGATGAAAACGTTCACTTTGCTCGTCTGATTCGGTTGAAAGTTGGTTTTCAAACCAATCCATATGTTGATGGAGAAAATGAATTTTTAAGGACATGTTTACTGCTAGTTCCTCAAAGGCCTGTAAGAGACGTTTTACTCTTTGTGAACTGTCTGCTTCTCGTTTTCTACCAAGAGCATTTCCAATAACGTCCTTAATTACATTCCATGCAATTAACTCATTTTGATTTAACGAATTGTGAAAATCACTATTTTTCATCAATCTTCTAATGTCTGGACCATTAAACATACCTGTAAAATTAGAAAAAATATTGTAAATTCATTTTTTAAAATCATTTATTATTATTTGTATACAATACCTTCTTTTACTTTGCTAGCACTGAATCGTGGAAATATAGATCTTAATGTAGTAAAAGCTGGACCATCTGGTGAAAACACTTTTACGAAATTTTTGAAAATACCCAATTTTATATGAAGCGGTGGGAGCAATACTTTATCTGCTGATACTAGAGCCTCATGGATAACATTAGCTGTTTCAACATGAAAATTGTCTCTCTTTTCCCAGTCAAGTTTTTGATATTGATTTCCTTTGTAACGTGTGTTCCACAATATTTTTCGTATAACCACCTTGTAAACCACAAAGTAAGGCCAACATTTTTAAATCACAGTATATACGCCATTTATGGTTTTCATAGTTTGCTGATTCCAATAGATATTTTACTGATTCGTAGGTTTCTAGTGTTCAAATTTTATGCTATTGGAATGCTTACTTTTTTGTTATTGTAGTACAATAAAACTGCTTTCATGCTAGTTTTTGAAGAATCAATAAATAATCTCCATTTATGAGGAACATATAATCATTCAAGCTTTACAAGAACTGCTAATGCATTCCGAAAAATGCACTGTTTGGTGTGGATTCTGGGTCGGTAGCATCATTGGACCACACTTTTCCAAAAACGACGAAGGCAGGAACGTTACTGTGAATGAGGAGCAATAATGTGCGATTATTAAAAATTTTGCTTTGAACAAAATAGAAGAGGTGGACTTGGCTGATATGTGGTTTCAAAATAAAGGTCCCACATGCCGCACGGCACCCGAAACAATGGCTCAATTTCGAGGCGAGTTCAGTGAACTGTTTATTTCATGTTTGAGACCTTTAGACTATTTTTTGTGGGACTATGTAAAGGCTTTTAACTATAGTTACAAGCCCGCAATAGTTGAAGCTAATATTGAAGAATTATATTCGGGAGATATCGGCCGATATGTTGGAAGATGCCAAAATTGGACCCAGCGTATGAACCAATTGACGCGTAACCGCGATCAACATTTAAATTATCTTTAAACATTGAATTAGTCTAATGACTAAAATAAAGATGTCATACATTTCTCTAAAGTTGAGTTTTTTTTTTAATTCAAATCCGAAAGCTCTTTGAACATAGCTCTTTATCACAATTATTTTGATTAAATCATAAGTAAGATTAAAATACCCCTTTTAACGAGCATTAAATGTAATACATATACGGGATAATTACCTTTGTTTTTGAATTAAATTAGTTTTTGCTTTGTAAAAACCTCTTAGTAAAAGCTTAAAGCTTTAAAACGGGGTCCCTTCGACTCTACTTAAGTGTTCGCACGTAGTGAACTACCACGTAAACCAAAAGCTTAAACAAATACAAATAAATAATTGAAATATACATGTATGTACATATAAATACATATTTCAAAATCAATAAAACTAAATTCTGCTTCTTAAAAACGAAATCCTGAACCCCACAAATCGCCGTAAACTTTATTTGAAATATATATTGCATTTGCGTTCAGCAGCAGAGTTTGCATACAAACTCGTAAACGTTAAGAGGGAAATTTCTTGGCAATAAAATAAGCCAAACTAACAGTATTTTTTTATTTTTCAATTACACTGTTAGCAGACACACTTTATTTACGCTTACGCGAGAGTAAATTATACGTAGCAGTTAAAATTTAAAGTCGTAGTTAAACACTAAAAACACCCGCATCAAAATAAAGACAAGAAAAATATAAACATAACTTGAGTGTAAATGTTAACTGTCTAAAACTTTATTATATCGGAATATAATAGGGTGACATACAACTTTATTTAATGTGGTGGAAGGTATGAAATATCAAATTTCACTTAATATAAAAATATCAATCTTATTCAACACCTTTTTCAATATTATGTTGAATTCTGTATGTCTTTCTCATCATGTAAATAAATCCTTCTTTTGTGGTTTTTAATAATGACCTATCATTGGATCATGGAACTATGTTATTTCACCAAACACCATCACAGTGTGGAGATGCTTGTAAGGCCCCAAAACATTAGTCTAACACAGAATCCCTTGCTTAGTCGATTAAACGAAGTCCGTATGTTCGTCTGACTGTCCATTTAAACCTTGAGCGCAGTGTACAAGTTGATTTTTTTAAGATATTTCGATAAAATTCGGCACATTAGTTTTTTCGACCCAAGGGTGATATACACTCCGAACACTCAGGATAGCCTCATTTTCTTTTTGACAATATAATAAGAAATGTTTTAAATTGACCAAGCCCGTCCAATTTTTTTTACAGCATTGTCTTAAAGAGAGTGAACTTTTTTTCAATAAAAACAAAAACATTATTCAATTGAGCAAAAGTTAACGGTAAATTTAAGTGATCGGTATGTCTCCACGTACTTCATGGTGTAAACTCAGAATAAAATCAATGCAGTTTTTTCAGTTTACTTTTGACTTTAATAGTGCTTAGACTTAAATTTTTAATAAGTATCTTAAATTTTGTGGTTTTCCTTAAAAACAAACCATTATGGGACGATTTAAAGCGTTAAGTGCTGTTGAAATAGCTAAAATCCAAGCGTATCACGAACAAGGTGTTTCAAACCGTGCAATCGCTGCAAAAATAAACAGAAGTCCAAAAGTTGTAAATAATTATTTAAATAACCCGGACGAATATGGAAAAAGATATACAGGAAATCCCTCGAAGAAAGTTCCAGAAAGAGAAAAACGCAAAATAATAAGAGTTGCTTCAAATTCAGCCAAATTGGAGCTGCTGCAGGCAGGGCTGTCAGATATGGCGATTTCTCGCCAAACGTGGCGATTTCGAAACGTGTTTGGCGTCGAGATTTTCCGTTTGGCGACATGGCGATTTTCTTGGCGATTTTCACCAAAACATCAATTATGTGATGAAAAAAATCGTCTTTTTTTGGTAAATTGTCAACGAAATGAATCATCTGAATTTGGAATTTCAATCTTACAGCATGGATGCAGGAAGCATGCATGAAAAAATGTATTGTACACTTCTTATGTTTTCAACAAAAGTTTTCAAACCTTCTGTTTTATATAATACTGAAAACAATGAAAAATTTTTCAATGATTTACATGCAGCTATTGATTCTTCAAATTCATTTTTGCCTCTAAATGCAATTGATTTTGGAGCAGAGTTTGAAACAGAATTAAGAAATGCGAAATTGAGCGAAGTAGAAATAATCGTACTTAAAGAAAACTGTTTTGTGTATTTAAAAAAACTTTTAAAAGAGATGATAAGCAGATTACCAGAAAATATGAACTTTTTTAAAGCTTTTGGACAATTTTCTATTTCAAAGTGTGCGAATACATTATCTCAAACTAAATTTGGCGTTGTTCAAGAATTATTAAGACCATTTATGGATCCAAATGTAGCAATAGGCGTGTATGAAACTCAATGTGGAAAACTTCCGTTCCAAAATTGGAATAATTATTTTAATAACGAAATTCCAACAAATTTACTTAAATTTTGGCCAAAAGTGTTTGATTATCACGATACAGCAGGTACGTACCATTTTAAGGAAATATCTTTGGCCGTTCTTACTATATTGATAGTTCCAACCAGTAATGTCTGCGTTGAAAGGGTCTTAATAAAATTCAATATGAGCTTTTAGACGCTCTATTGAGAATAATTAATCATATGAACGTAAACAAATTATGCTGCAATTCGTTTACACCGACTAATGAAATGATAAAAAAATTCAACTCAACTATGTATGAAAGTCAAGACTCTAGTAATGAAATCGCTGAGGATGAAGTTTACGAACTTTAGACTTATCTACTTAATTTTACTTTTTTTTAAATATGATCTCCATTTTTATGTAATTTAAAACTCTCTTTTAACAACATTTTTAAATTTTTTAAACAGTTAAAAATACAAAAACGGATATAAATGTGTATATGTTTTACTAAAATATTGTTTAATAAGTAACAATTAATGAATTAAATAAAAAAATGTAACAAAAACCAAAAAAAAATTATTTTTGGCGATTTTTTTGGGTTTTTCTCAATTTTTGGCGATTTTTGACTTAAAAATTGAACTAGGTTTTTTTGCGTAAACAAAATTTATTTCTTTTAAATAATAAAAAAAAATTAAAAACTGAACAAAATCGGATTTTGGCGAATTTTGGCGGTTTTTTACATCCGTTTTGGCGACGAAGCTCAAAAAAATCTGACAACCCTGGCTGCAGGGGTAAACGGAAGCAAAACTACGATTAGTAAAATTTTACGAAGCACTGAGTTTATAAAACGAAAAAAACTTTCGAAAAAACCACCTCTAAATGCTTCTCGAAAAGAACAACGACTGCAGTTCGCAAAAAAACACATGACGTGGAAAGTGCAAAATGGACTACATCCGAACGATTGGAAGAAAGTCGTATTTTCCGACGAAAAGCGATTTAATCTGGACGGCCCGGATGGTTACAACTTTTATTTTCACGATATGAGAAAGGAGGAAAAATGTTTGTCACGTCATCACAGCAGAGAAGGAGGCCTTATGGTATGGGGCGCAATAAAGTACTATGGAGTTGCTAAACTCGTTTTTGTAGATCAAAAAATGACTGGAGTGGGCTCAAAAACATACTGGTGTCGGTATTTCCTAAATTAAGAGAGCTCTTTGGTCCACTTCCATTCATTTTTCAACAAAACAACGCACCCATTCATAATTCTCGCGTTGTTAAAGAATGAATTCATGCCCAAAACATCGAGTTATTAACTTGGCCACCTTATTTTCCTGATCTGAACATCAAAGAAAACGTGTGGGGTTGGTTAACTCGAAAAGTTTATGAAGAAGGAAAGCAGTATACATCAACAGAAAAACTTAAACGTGGAATAAAAAGAGCTTGGAATGAAATTTCATACCATTATTTGAATGATTTCGAATAATGGTAGACACACGAAATATTTAATTTACAAAATACAAATACAAAATTTAAGTTAACATTGTATTCAAACCAATAAATATTATAATCGCTGCTAAAGCCTAATTAATAATTCCATCATATTTTTCATTTTTATAAAGTGAGGCTATACAGAGTTTACACCAAAAATCGTATGATTTTACATATTGATCTACAAAAAACATTTTAAAGTACCGTTAAATTTTACTCCATTTATTGAAATTTTTGCTACTACAAGCAGACAGTGCACTCTATCAAGTACAGTACGATTGGTTTCGATAAGGCAGTAGTAAATACATAAATTTTGTGTTTTATGTTAAGAAAAGATAGTGAGGCTATCCAGAGTTTTCGGAGTGTATATACAGAAAATATATAACGATCGATCCGGAACTAATCACAACTCCCATATCTCAACTGATGTGCTTGTTGTAGGGTATTATATAATATTATGGTATTATGATATATTGGCATTATTGTATTTGAAAGCTGGATTTTGAAATTGAGACTGCAAAGACTCCATATATAAAATAGCAAAGCATTGTTTCGGTGGCTGTGTGACTTGTACCAATATCCTGTGGAAGCTACATGTTATACAGTTATATTCGTATCAATAATAATAGGCCAAAGTTTAGTTTGTTAACATCTCTCGAAAGCGTGATTCGTTTGCTGAAATCACATTAAAAGAATTTTAGACAGTTTTATGAAAACTTTATTTTCTTTTTTTTTTGTAAATCATTGAACGTGATTTTCAAAGAATTTGATTTTTTAAATTTATTTTTCCGACTGATTGTATGTTTTAAGAGAGTAATGGTAGCTATATTTTAAAACCAAAACACTGAGAAAACAAGAGTGTAGTAGTAGGGCGGACAGATTTTATGTGAGCAATACTTTCTTTTTCACTAAGCGTTAATTTTATATTCAGAAGAAGGATTAAAATATCAATACAACAGCATCTAATCCCTACAAGTTCTTTTGAATATAGCCACTACTGTGAAGGAAATCCAGTTAAAACTTATCCTACAACTATATAAATAATAATATGGAATTACCTTTAAGCCTAAACGATTGATCGTTATGTTTATGACCGAAAGAAACACTTGTACAGCAGGTGGTTGATGCTGCTAATGGCTGAAATGAAATAAATAAAACTTACAAAAACTAAAATCACAAAAACATCAAAGAAGCATCAACAAACAACACTTAAAGTATTTTACTGTCAATAGTTGCCACAAGTATGACAATTGAAAGACCAGCCTTGCACATAAGTGCTGCATGGCTGGTTGGCTTATTATGCAGAAATTAAGCAAAATGACAAGCAATTCCTTTATTTCAAACTAAACTACACTGTTTTTTTTGCAACTACTATTCACAGCTCCGGAAGCGATATTTCTTTAAGCCAACTGGCCAACCAAAATAAAACAAAGTATCTAAACATATTTATTTCCAAATATAGACAGATCGTTAGTAAAGTTCATCAGTTGTGGAAAAAAAAACAAATAAAAAAAAACAACATTATTATTATCTCCAATATCATCATGATGATTCCAAGATTAACAAGCAAAACAATTTATGTTGAGAAACTTAGTGAAATGAATAAATACAGTAAAATAAGTAAAAAATTAATATTATGAAACGGCGTAGTAGTTTGTACATATTTGAAATGTAAATTATGAAGATATTTTAGAAATATCCTATTTAATATAAAACTTACACTGTTTGTCATTTATCAAGTTTAAGATATTCTTATTCACTAAAAGTTTTATTTTTAAAATTTATGTCAAACACATCTAGATTCTACTGTCTCTTAACTGTCATTGGTCATTTGATAAGTCATCTTGTTAAGCATTTGTTAGTATTTTTGTTGTCGCAGTCTTGTTGAGGCATCAAATCTTACCAAAACACAACGGTGTTGTAAAAATAGTCTTTCTATAGTCTCTGTTTTAAATGGCATTATTTACATGTAACATCAACTCCTCATCATGATCGTCAACCTAGTTGCCACATATTGAAGTTTATACTTATATGCATGTATGTACATTAGGGAGGGTCAATTTTTCCATTAGTAGGCGTATATCACAAACGTAATCTACAATAAATTCTAAGAAAACTTGACTAAGAAAGTATGGGTCGAAAATCAAAACCTAGCTCCCGCTGAGAGACATATTGTAATCTTGGAAATTGGTTTCAAATAATAGGTAATAAGAATATAATACTGTTTTATGCAAAAAATACCACATTTTTAAGGTTCCGTACTCAAAGATTGAAAATGGAACTTTATTACTGAGACTCCTTTGTCCGTCCCTCTATCTGAAAGCCATATTTTAAAGACTAAAAAAAATTAAGTTTGTAATGTTACTGCACAATCAGTAAGAGCACCATTTTTATACCCTATTAAAGTTTGTGTAAAACACTCTCACGTCCAAAGGACACAACCGAAATCAACAACGTTTACAAAAAACCGCTCATAGTTCTCCTATGCAGTTTGCTATTGATAACCAGCAAAGTCGGTATAGTAGAACAAGAGTTATGGATCAAAATGTGAGACAATCTCCATAAAAATAGATATTTTTAAATATTTTTCTTCCAATTTATTTAAATATATTGCAGATATTCCCATGAAATTTAGTATACATTGTTTTTGTGATAAAACAAGAAAGTGTGAGGAAAATAGTAAGAATGCTTTCTCATAGCCCCCATACAAAAATCTTTCCGAAATATTGCCCAATTATACATACATGCCAATAAAATTGGAATATCAATACAAAATTCAGCAGGAATAAGTTTCATGCAAAAATAAATCGTAAAACGCAATTTTTTTTTAGTACGGTCCATGTTTGAGCATAGACCCCATATAAAGACCATATAAGCACCACATCCGAAAAAGCCATTAATCTTTATATATATCGTATAAATATCGGTACCGACTCAATTTCGGTCCATTTTTAACCGTATCACCCATATAAAGCCCTCTTCCAAAAATCACTTCAATACTCATAAATCTCTTATAAAAATTGGTCCATATTTGATTAATACTAATATGTATCTTAAAGATACCGTTATTAAGTTCATCGTCATATGCATAAAAATCACTGTTCCAAAATTTAGGAAGATCATCCCATAATTTGTCATAGCTGCCATATAAGAACAATTTTCGAAAAACAAATAAGAATAAACCCACAAAAATGTCTAAATAACGTTATTGAGATGAAATTCAACCAAAATAAGCCTCAAATACGCAGAAAGCACATTAGATAATACTGGATTTAGAAGCTATCAGTCCATAACTGGTCCATTTCTATTATGCCACCCATAAATCCTTTGTAAATAATATTATTGAGATCAAATTCAAACAGAAAAGCCTCAACAGAGCACCTATTTGTGTTTTGTACAGCTATACCAGGGGTAAAATTACCGCATTCGTGATCGAATGAGCTATCGTATCGAAAAATGATTTCATTTTAAACCCCTACTTTCTGTGGGTAATTTTCTAAGAATTTTGTGTAGATTTCGATTTTGTTGCCTGTCACGTTTTTTCTCACCCGAAAGAATTGACCCACCCTAATGTACAATGTACATATTTCTGTACGTACAAACGTATTATTCAATGTAATTTCTTGAGGCGACACTTAAATTTGAAATATTCACCACAATGTGTTGTTTATTTTTTTCAGCATTATTTTATTGTGATCAATTTTAACGTTTTATTTTTGCAATTAAATTTTTAAAAATCCACATTATTTTAATGGACATTTAATGATTAAATTATACAATTTTTACGCATTTACGTACCGGACAACCATATAACAACGATGATGAAAAAACATATTGTTAATAATTACCAGAGATATTTTATATTGGATAGATGGTGTGAAAATATTGTATTTTTATTGTCTCCAAGGTAAAATTTTTTTATAAATGATGTGATTATTTTGTTACAACATGACGTTGGAATTTATCTACATAAAATGATGTTGATTTGCTTAGAATAGATACATATCGTCGTCGAAAATCCAAAAGTACGTAACATCACTTTTTCCATTTTTGCAGGAGAAGCAAAAAATGTTATAAAATAAAAAGTACTTCAGGTAATGAAACAATTGATGGAATATGGAATTAAAGCAGAACAACGAAAATAATTCAGGAGAAAAAAACTATATTTTTCGAAATATTTTTTAAGTAACATTTGTTACGTTCTTTTGTATTTTTGTTTTTTGAAACAAAATGACGTATCATCATAAATATTCTGTTAACAAAAGTGAAAAAGTTAAAAATATGAAATATGTAATATTTTGATTGCTTTTATTAACGCTTTAAGAGTAATGAATGATTAAATGCATTTATTTTATTTTTTTTTTTTTTGCTTGCACTTGCACTCAGGGGAAGACCCCTACTCATGCAATGCAGTCTGTTGGAACTATGAAAATATATTGTGGAGGGAGGATAGAAGGAGTAGTATTTGTATTGAAAGTGGCAGGGAATACTTATACTGGTAGTTTATTCCACATACAGTGGACAGTAAAGACAGGCTAAAGAACGAATTTTCCCTGTAATGTGTTGTGCACTTCATTATTTATTAACGATTAATACTTTTATAATTAAAGACACTTACTTACTGTCACGGCTCATTTTGCTAAAACTGAAATGTGACTGAAGAATTTCGCAATAATTCAAGTAACGGTGAGACAAACAGAAGAGAAATGTGAGAAGCAAAACAATCAGCAAAATCGATGCATGCCAGACTATTTCAAATTGGGTTAACAGAAGCAAAAATATTGAAACCGAAACCCATCCGCACAATCGATGCATCACGGTCTGAAACGGTTAAGGATAAAATAGCCATCCAACCACACTAGTCGTACATCCTTCCGTCCGACTGGCTGGTTGTCCATGTAAACCTTTTGCTCAAAGTACAGGTTGCAATTTTGAAGATATTTCCATAAAATTTAGTATCTACGTGAATTTGCTTCGCCAGGACGATTGATACTGAAAATGGTACAAATCAGTCCGTTATTTCAGCTAGTCCCCATACAAACTTTATAAGGCATAAAAGTTTGATTTATAGATGCATTTAAACAATATATAAAATCGCTTAATTGATATTACTTAATGTTTATAACTTTTGTGATATGATAATTTTTGTTTTTTTATCGCTCAACTTAAAGTAGATTCACCACCCATTCATTCTGAAGAAAATATTTGTTCGGACAAAGTTTTTTTCATATGAAATTTGATGCCTCTCTTTTCTTGAAGAAAATATTTTTGACGAAAAACTTGCAGCTTGAATTGGTTTAATTTTATAATTTATCTGGACAAAAATTAACTTAGTTGCCAATAGGGGACATTTTTTGACATTTAAGAATCAATGGCTGCAGTATTATCAATTGTAAAACTAATAGATTTTTTTACATATGCCAGCTTTGATTTTCCAGACAAATCGTTCGAAATGTTGCAAAAAACTCTCAGTAAATAAATTTTTGTTGGGACAAAATTTTTTTCGGAACAAATAGGTGAATCCATCTTTACTGAACAATTTTGTTTTGCAGACTTAAGTTTAACGTTTTTCAAAGTTTCTTCGATTTTATATACATACATTTGCCTCCTTAAATTCCATATGTATAATGCTGCATGTCGGAATCTTTCTTATGACCCGAAAAATAATATCTGAAATTTACTTTTTGAAGATTAATATAAATGTTGGCAGCGATATCGCTGTAATTCACCCATTTGGATACCGGACTATCAGTCAGAGGGTTGCGGGTTCGATTCCCGCCAAAGACTCTGGGTGTTTTCTGCAGACAATCCAAAAAGGTTTGCAATTTGTGTTTGTTAATTTCATATATTAAAAACAAAATCGGAGGATTCTATCTTGAATCGTGTCTAATTAATTTTTATAAGTAAATTTTCATTTTAGTATCTTGTTTTAGCTTTATTTAAATATTCATAAACGAAGATATGTAGATTTGCGGTTCACAAATATTCAGTCGCTATTTTTGCTACAAAAATATTTAATGTGAGCAAAGTTTTTATTCAAAAATCAAGTTAAGTATTTAACTATTTGTTTCCACTTTTAGCTGCAACTATTTATTTTTAGCACATATCACTACTTCTTGTAAATAAATACCAAGTGTCATTTAATTATGCAAAATAAATCTTTATATTCGAGAAAAAAAAAACAGAAATACCCACCGCCATGATCTACAAATACCAGTGGATAATTAAATGGCATAATTTACAAAACGGGTGGTAAATGATCAAACATTTTGATGCATGTCACCAATCTATTTGAAATTTAAAACCATAAAAGCAGATATTTATTTCTGCCTTGCAATAAATTACTTGTTGTACCCCTCCCAGCCTAAAACTATCCTTACTTTGTCTTAAAACTTATATTTAAGCGTTTCTTTAATTTCAGAAAAAAGTTTTAATGACACTCGGCACAATGTGTTGTACTTCTCCTGCTTTGTATAAATATGTCAAATATTTGACATTTGCAACTTAATTAAATACGAACAGAAATTCAACACAATGTTAAGTGACACATTGCAACATTCAGGCAACATGTGAATAAGTACAAGTATGAATATTTTAGTTGTACATTATACATTTCAGTACCATTACCAGCCATTACCAGTAGAAGAAGTATTTTGTTTTACTTGTACAAGTAGTGTGATGATTAAAAGTTTGTTGAAAAAAAAACAAACACGGCGATACGCTGTAAATATTTTAGAAGGAGTTTTGTGGCACAGTGACGAAAAAAAAACACCAAAGCAAAACACCAAATGATGCCACACATCAACTAGCTACACTGTTTTTTTACACGAAAACGAAGTGTAATGAATGTGGAAACATGAAAAATGCATTTAGAAATAAGCGCTCAAATGCTAAAAGAACATTTGTCCATTTAGTAATGATTAATTTATCAAATCCCAGGGAATGTTTATCAAAGATTTTATACATTTTTCTTACAAAACTGTAAACAAAACACATGTAGTTTGGTTAATTTACAAAAATGTAAATGTATTGCATTTTTATATTGTTGGCATGAATATTAGCTATTAATAATTGTTTGCTTTTCTAATTAATATGAGTATTTTCTAATTAATATTTTCAGTCATCAGGTAAGGTCACATTTGGCAAATATTTACCTAAAAAGCGTAACCACTTGGTTTAGCACAAATTTGTATGGCGTTGTTTACTCTTGCAAGAGTTCAAACAGCATCAAATAAATTAAAACTAAACATTTGTTGTGCTTTGGCCTAAATAAGAAAAGTTTTTTTAAATAAATGAACGAATTCAAATATACTCGTATGTTGTTTAGTGTTTACGTCTTTTTCTGCAAATATTTGCCAAGTGTGACCGTACCTTTACAGTCTTGATCAGTGGTTTATCATTTATTAGTCGAGCCTTTAGTTAGAGTAATGGATGTAATCTTTAGAAATATTTCTGGTATATTAAATATGTCTGTCTAGTTAACTGCGATATTGATCTTTAAATTTGTACTCTTTTAGACTTCATATACTATATTATACTTTTTATATACTATACGAGGTCGGTTCGGAAACTTCTTAGCCTAGCACAGAAACAGAAAAGTTAGTTTTTCAAAAACATTTTTATTTTTCAATATAATCTCCTGAAACTGCAATACACTTAGTCCGTCGCTTATCTAGCAATTCTATCCATTGATTAAAATAGTTTCCTCAAGGCCTTTAAAAGAGTGGTTTTCAACCGTAATTGCATCTTCTTTTCCGGTAAAACGCAATGATGCAATAGATTTGCACAAGATTGTGAATTGCGCTATTATGAACTTCTCGTCCCGACAAAACTTTTTTTTTTACTGACACCACGAATTTCTAATTTTTCCATTGTAAAAAAATCGCGACTGCGTCTTTTGTTTAACACCTGTTTCTATATGAAAGAGTTGGCAGATCAAAACGAAATTTAACATGTGTTCATAGCACAGATGGAAGTTTACAAAACACTTAACTTTTTTCTCTTTATTCTGCTCTTTTTGTTCCAACAAATTTCCGAACCGCCCTCGTACTTATACTTTTTATCAAATGAGGAGCGCCAACCAGTTATAGTAAAGCGGACCTGAATCTAGGACGTCAATCGCACCTTCAAACTGGTTTGCTAATAACATGCCTACATTCTCCTTTATCTAAACAAATATGGGAACTGCAATTGAAATAAATTGAAAAGCTCTTTCCCTTTCTAATCCAACATTCATTTAATATAATTCATATAATTACTTACGTTTGTCCCACAACTTAATGACAAAGTCAGAAATAATTTTAATTGCCACTAAATATGTAATATACATCAGAAATAACCACAAGATTAAAATAATATTCACACATCACAGCCATCAACTATCATATGAATATCATTCACATCTTCATCATCGCCATCAGCGAAATAAATGTCTCATTAAAACCGCAGAAAAATAAAACAAAAACTAAATGAAGATATGTTTGATACTCGTATGTAAAATTTACATAAATTACTGGTAGATCAATGTTAATCATATGAAATAACGACACACATTTGACCAAAAAGTTGGTCAAGCCCGACCCTATAATACCCTACACCCCAGTATATGTATGTGTAAAAAAACTGTTTTCACAAATGGTCGCTATATGGAAACTATGTCCTATTATGAACCGATCATCCGTTAATTTAGTGGCATGACACTTTAAAAGATTTATGCATGTTAATGATTTTCAGAAGTGGTTCTTATATGAAAGCTATGACTAATTATGGAACGACGGCTATAAAAATGGGTGTCATGACTTCTGTATATATGAAACTATTTTGTGTTGAATTGTATTTGGATGCCAACATTTTTAAGAGATTTATGGTTGTTAAAGTGATTTTCAGAAGTAGGACCTTATTATGGACCGAGCATCATATAATTGGACCTATTGATTTATGTATATATGAATCATATTTACGTTAAATATTGTTTGAATAAGTTATGCTCTTTAAAGTGATTTTCGGAATTGGATCTTATATGGGAGCTATGGTCAATTATAGACCGATCTGCACAAAATTTCTGGATGTGTAGAACTTATTTGTGGCGAAATTGGATAAATCAAATATTTATGGCCGATAAACCCATATTTTGGGGGGACATTTGTTTGGCGGCTGGGTGAAATAATGGACCAATTTCAACTAATTTCTATTTCAACTGTCCTTGGGCCGAGAAAAATATTATATACCAAATTTTATCGAAATATTTTTTAAAATTGTGACCTTTACTTTGCGCACAAGCTTTACATGGACAACCAGACATCAGCCAGTCAGTCGGACGGACGCACGGACATCGTTAAATTGACTTTAAGGTGAGTGTTGGACTAATATTTATGAGCGTTACAAACATCAATACAAAGCGATATAAATGGTGACAATATTATGGTGCTGTAGGGTATAAAACATTAATAAATAGAAAACGAATATAAGGATCAAATCTACACCGAAATGTCTACAAACATTGTTAAATTTGGACGGAATAACAGCCAGCAATGACTGTAATGAGACAAACTACAAGATACTTTTGTTGTCCAAAAGTATTTTCGAATGCTTTTGATGATGAACGTGCAGGAAAGGTAAAAAATAAACAACAACACTGCGGCTATAGCAGCAACAATTTAGTGAGTGTGCCTTCCTGTATATGGGACACATTTATGTTGGCCAAAACCAATGAGTATTCAAATGGACACTTGTCAAGGTGCGCTAACAAGCTTTAAATCATATTAAAAAACAAGCAATGTATGAAAATGTTGCCAAAGAAGAAAATTAAAAGAAAACTGAAGGAGAAGAAACCAAGCTACATGTCGCATTTTGTGATGCTCAACACTACACTCACAATTTTAAACGCACCGACTGTTTCAGGCAGTCTGTTAAAGTATGTAATCTATAATATTTAAATTAAATTATTAGGTTTACACATTTTGATCATTTCCTTTCGGCATGTTGGGTCAGAATAATAATTCTATTATTGATCAGTCAATATGTCGTTCCATTTGTAATATATTTGTCATAAACCATTAAATTTTATTAAACGGAAATTTAAATCTAAAAACGATACGCCAACTCCATTTATATACAGTTTTATTAATCTAAGCAACTTTATTGGATCAATGTGGTATTTTTCCCCAATTCTGGAAACACATTTCGTATGAAATTCTTAATATGTGATTATTAATATTCATCTAAGAATGTCGATTAGAGCTAGTATGCCATTCAACATAAAAGACATCGGCTTTATAAGGACTTGGTATAGCTTTTACAGAGGTCTTTTAATCTTGTACTTAACATAATGAAATTCAGGTCTTGACCTTTTTGTAACTCCATCTTATTAGCGAGGATCTATCCTAATACATTAGTGCAAAGTTTCTCGTAATTATTCTAGATTTGAAATTATCTTGGAATCAGCTCTTTCAGGCGAAAATTCCCAAGGGCGCTACAACCATATATAATTTTATATAATCTTTAGAACCGGGAAACCAACGATTACAGGTACTCTCTATGCTACCATCAGATCAGAAGGGTTCAATACCCTTGGACGAATGGTTCAATTTCTCAAACGAGACCTTTTGAGATCTTTACTTATGACTCGATGTCGAACTAGGAGGTTGGGGAAGACTGTGTTTTAGACTACCAAACCAGGCTTTAAGCTGGTTTCTCCGAATATACAGAAAGCATATTCGGAATAAAACTGATAGCCATGAAATATGTTATGGCTGTTACTCGGAATGCGGGTTATCAAATCCCGAAACAAGTGTTTTGAGCAAAAATAACCGGGAATTTTTTAGTATTAACAAATCCGGGTTTTTTTTGAAATTTTCAGAGCTTTCACATGTAATTTCTAGGAAAGTTTAGTGTCTTGGTATAGAAAATTTTGCAAATATCACTAAATATCACATATTGCCCACTCGATTTAGTGATATTTGGAAAATTTTCTATACCAAGACACTAAACTTTCCTAGAAATTACATTGTGGATTCAATGGGCTAAAGGAAAAAATCTCTCTGGATGATACCGACTCTGACTCGGACTGGTCGGACGATGTAATTGCTTTTATTTTCTCACACATCACAATGGGATCCATAGGATACCTATACACGTTGAGTGCCTGTTTAATCTTGAATTGACTATGACTTGTTTAGAGTAGAGATTGGTGTAAGTAAAAAAAGCGCACATCCCAAAATATATTGGATGTATGACTTAAAAATAATGAATTTTTTATTTCTTATTCAAAGTACTGACTTTCTGGCAACACATGGATTCCGCACCAAAAGAACTGCTTGTGCTTAGAGGGCAAGAACGAATTGAGCTAATTTCGCATACCCTGTTCTGAAGTGAAGAGTACTCCAGAGAGAGAGCGCTCTGCATCCATCGTATCAAATAGTAGATAGGCAGAGCAACGTTGAATTCATTCGGTGCAAAAAAGTAATTCCTTTTATTACGTTTCGGACATGCAAAATTGTCTTCTTCCAGCACAAACAGAAACCAATCTTTGTTGTTTACACTATTATGCAGCGATGACAACTTAGCCCTTTTCGGGCTAGATTTAGCCCGATTTTAGTCACTCAAAAATGTTTACGCGTTTTGAGTCTCAAAAGTTGGCATCACTGAGCATAAATGAGAGTTTCTTGACAGTTTCGATTGGAATGTTTTACTTTTATGTATGTTTAATTGATATTTATTTTTGTTACATTTTTGTAACGATTTCTTATATTTTCACTCTACTCTTGATTTAATGCCTTTAATACTCTGGCCGCATATCATTCATTCTAAAGTAAATGAGGAAACTATTTAAGACAAACAACACTTTACATGGTCTGATGTTTAGTTGACACGCAATGAACGACAACGATTATTTTTTGTTGCACAAACTATAAAAATATAAAAAATAAAAGAAAAATTGTGGCAATTAAATTTAGAGTGAAACTTATAAAATAAATCGAGATATTAGAGTAATAGAAGAGTTGCTATATAAAATTACCACTATTATGGTTCTAGGATTCTCATAGCTCCACATAATGTATTTATATTCATACGTTTCTCAAACCGTCGGTCTTTGACTGCATTGGTTAAACACAATTCCCTTAATTTTCTTCCCATCCATAAGTATCATGGGGTTCCAAAATGTATCTCTTGTTTATGACACGCACCACAATAACATCATGTTTAACACATACGAAGAATGTGCAAAAAACTTAAAGATTTTTAAAATAAAACAAGAAACATGAAATATTTCAGATGACAAGTGTTTTCAACTCTCTACCTAGAGGGCGCCAATGTTAAATATTTAATAAGACATAAATCAACAGGATTGTATCTAGAGGGGATTTTTCCATTTTTTTTTCATGAAAATTATGATTAAAATAACGAGTACAGGGAGTTAGAGTGTTATTTTACTTGCGATTAAGTATTTTAAATATTTTATCTTTACATTTTACTAATTTTTGGTTTGTGTAATACGTATTTGTGTGGTTTGGGGGGAGTTTCATTTCATTATTTATAGTCGTTCAGTTCGTGGGCGATATGTCCATTAAAATGATAAACTAATTTAAACGTTTTTGACGTTTACCAACGTATATGTACAATATTATTAATTGGTTGCGTTTAAGACTTTTTGGAGCAACACATTTAGTGTGATGCCACAACCATGCTACTATTTACAGAAGAAAATTAATTTTGAAAAATTTCAGTAAAGATAAAACTAAATAAACATATGTATATTGAATGTTCTGGCCAAATTTCAACATTCTATGATAATTGTAACACGGCGCTACATGGTCACCCTGAACATAACTTAAACAATTCTTTGCAATATTGTACATTATGTAAATTAAAATTTTAAACTAAATTATCCCCCATACAAAGTTCAAATGATTCTCAGATATGAATTTCACATAGAGAAATGTTTCATATTCAAGAATCACAGGAATTAAAGTTCGAATAATTCAATAAAAAATGTAAAAAAATTAAAGATTTTTTAATAAAGAAACACAGCAATACAACAACTAATTCAATAAAAATATATTTAAGATTTAAGGTTTGAATTTCCCGGCATATTTTGCAAAAATTTTGTAATTTAAAAACAAACCAATACATTACAATTAACACAAAACAAAATAGAAATTTGTTACTAAAAAATTTTAATAATATTTTATAGAATTCGTTGCAGAACAATTTTTAAGAAAAATAAAATGAATTTTAAGCGTCGTTTTATAACTGCTGATGAGACATGGATCCACCACTATACTCCAGAGACAAAAGAACAATCCAAGCAATGCACTGAAGCTGGAGGAAGTGTCCCAAAGAAAGCAAAAGCAATTCAATCGGCTAAGCAACGGTTTTTTTGGGACTTTAAATATATTTTATGGATTGACTATCTGCAAAAGGCTATAACAATAAATTCTGAGTACTATTGCAATATTTTGGATCAATTAAATGTAGCAATTCGACTTACAACACACAAAAATATTTTTTCATTAAAACAATGCACCAGCGCACAAGAGTGTTTTAACAATGGCTAAAATCATCGAATTAAAGTAAGAGTTGCTTGATCACCCACCTTATTCTTCTGATTAAACTCCCAGTGACTTTGACCTGTTTCCAATTCTAAAGAAATTCCTATCTGGCAAGCGTTTCACCTCAAATGAAGATGCAATTACAGTTGAAAACCACTCTTTTAAAGGCCTTGGGGAAAACTATTTATATCAAGGGATAGAATTGCTAGAGAAGCGTTGGACTAAGTGTATTGCAGTTTCAGAAGATTATATTGAAAATAAAAGTGTTTTTGAAAAACTAACTATCCTGTTTCTGTGCTAGGCTAAGAAATTTCCGAAGCAACTTCGTAATGTTTAAAATTTGCAGCTATTTTTTTAAATACATTTTTAGTTTCTTTCGAAAAACTTACTTAGAAAATTCCAGGTAATTCCCAGCAATTATTTTCCGTGACACAATCTTCATTTTCAATATTTACCTGCAAATCTATAAAATATAAACTGCGTTACTCTATATTATTTTAACTATAAATACATAAAACTTTTCTCATTTTTGTAAGTTAAAGAGAAAGTAAAACAGTTTAATCTGCAAGTATGTGAAACGACCAAACAAAAAAAAAAAACAAATATTAATTAACAAAAAATCATTATTTTTTATTTTGCCTCTTAAAAATATATATAAAAAAATTTATTAGTATTTCATAACTATAAATTCACTGAAATTAAAATAACTTAAAGTAGCAATACTCAGAAAAAATCAGACATACCATTCATTAGATTTATTCTTATATCTTTAGATATAGATCTCCAAGCATATGTAACAGATTTTTTTAGGTGATAGTTATATGCTTTCATATTGACAGTTTAAACATAAAATCGACGGCTTTATATTCCTCAAATGAACTCAATGGGATTCTGATCTGTAGAACATGCCGGCCATTCAAGTACATTAATATTTTTCGAAGACGACTTACATGTATAGGAGTGTTGACTTGTTGAAAAATAAATTGGGCCATAACCAAGTCACAAAAAAAGTGTACTTTAATAGTTAAAAAGTTGACTTTTGTTAAAAGTACAATTTACTTTAACTATAGACACGTAAAAGTATACTTTAACCGCTGAAACATACTTTTAATTTAAATCCAGCTAAAGTTGCTTTTAAATACAGTACAACTTCGACAGTCCGGTCACTCCAATAATTCGAACGCTTCTACATTTCGGACAATTTAAAATGTTTACCTCTACAATCCGGATACATTTTTTTTATGCATGAATAAATATAAAAATTCGGGTGTTTCCCGTTTTTTACTCGCAAGTTTTGTTATTCATACTTTGATTTCCATTTTGCACTATCATTACTTCAGGTTTGGTTCATTCTTTCGCAAGCGTGTTTGTCTAATTCCATTCCAAGTGTCATATTTTTAAATTATAAACGCAAACATAAAACACTAACCTTAAAGGAAGAGTGCGATATTTTACAAAGTCTTGATGAGGGAAAAACTATTAGGCAGGTTGCCGAAAAATTCCATGTTCCTAAATCAACGATTTGTGACATTAAAAAAAAATAAGGAGAAGATAAAACAATTTATTTCGAATAATTTTAATAATTTAATATTCCCTCTTATATTTTTAACATTGAATTTTAATAGGAAAAATGTGAAAATGGAACAAATTTCAATTAAATAATTAAATATATATTATAGTTTATGGTTTTTAATAAATCATAGTACAATGCATGTATGTACATATAATTAAATTCACTTAGATTATTTCAATATTTTCACCTACTATAGTCCGGAAACCTCTTTAATCCGACCGACCCTAAAACTATATGTGTCCGGATTGTCGAAGTTGCACTGAAATTTAACATCACTTTAAAATCAACCTGTAAAGAGTTATCAAAAAATCAACGCCAAAATATCATAATTATGATATTAATCTTACCTTCTCCATTTTTCCACCGCAAACATTTTTCTTAAATTTTCCCTCTTCATTTTATTATTTTGCCGATTTTTGGTTTTTTCTTCAATTTTCAATGACAGCTGTTTGAAGCTGCCACTTGCTTATTTTTCTTTACAGTTTGTATGAAATAATTTTCTACATATGAGGTGCCACCCATTTAAAGTCGGTTTAACTTAAAACGATCTTAATCTTTGACTATAGTTGCAAAATAATTAAAAGTAGGTTTTAAGTTTAAAGTTGTTTTTAAAAAGAACCGACTTTAGTGTTTGTCTATGATTATGGCCCATTTTTTTTATTACTATTTTCTAAAAGTGGCACTAATTTCTCATCTAGTAATTTTGTGCTATCAGAAGAATTCATTTTGGTGCTTGGTGCTGTCTTCACAAAAAAACCATTAAAGAACCACCACCGAAACTTCTTTTTGAGAAAACGAGTTTCCTTTCGGAGGTCTCTTTAATAGCTGTTGAAACCAGTGTTTTCAGTGAAATTTCAAGAAAGATACATTTTAGTTTCCAAAAAGATACATTTTTTCCCGAAAAGATACATTTTGAAAAAAAAAAATTCAAAATTCATTTTTAACATTTATTAACATAACATTTTTATTTCATATTTTATGAATATTGTAAAGAAAATGATATATTAATGCATTGTTATATTTATTTAAGTCATAAATATTAGGTATGTAAATTTTAAAAATACAATAAGCAAACTTTAAAATTAATTATATGTACCTATCTTTGGATGTTATCAAAACAAATTAATTTTTGTAAAAATTAATATACGAGTTAAGCCGTTGTACTGATTTGTTTTAAAACTTCAATATAAAATGATTGGCATTTTTTTTAGTAAATCATATTTCCTATGCTGATTTCTGTCAGGGTAGCAAGCGAAGTATGAGCTAAAACACCTGAATAAATTTTTACAATTGGTAAAAAAAAATTGGATTTGAAAATTCTATTTTCAAAGCATCGGTTGCCTTTACAAAGTTAAATTATAAATAGTTGCTAGCAATTCTTTTAATTAATTTTTCAACTTCAGAGTGCAAAAGGTGTAGACGAAGCTTTTCCGCCTGGAATATTAGATTAAAATCGTTTAAAAGTTCCAATGAAACTTTACTTTTCTTTAGTTAGCGCTGGTTATTATAAGAAGTGCTTTATTATGAATGTGATTTGTCTTAATTGAAATATGTAAATCAAACAAACTAAATATGTAATAGAAATACAAGTTACTTCATTAACGTAAAATATTTGCAATGTATGACGGACGGTACCTTCTGTAATTTACAAAACTTATCTACTTAATTGGATTTCTACAATTTTGCCACAACAATTCTTTAGACTGAAAATACCTATGATTTTCCGGTTTCGATTTGAATTCCTCTTTCTAAGTTGAATATTTCTAATTGCATAAAATACTTTTACCACTAAGAATTTAAATCATCTGAAAACTCTAGTACCTTTAATAAAGATACGTACTTTCTAATTGGATGCTGGTTACATTTTTTGTTGGTACACATATTTTTCTTTTAGTAGAATTTAATATTTATGGTCACACGTTTACGTGTTGGCCATTAAACAAGTTTTACTTTCAAAATCCATGTTAATTTTATGGCCTTTTATTCTCTCTTCACTACATTTTAATTCACATTCAGACAATTTAGATAGCACAGATGTATGTACGAGTACGCGTTCATACCTGTAGTATTCCGAATCAATTTAATTTAATGTAAACTGAACAGTATGATTAAAAAACAACAACAATATGCATAAATAAATAAAAATAAAATTTATGAATCGTATTTTGTTGTTGTCCAAAACAGACAGTAAGCAGCGAGTATTGTTGCACAACTTTCAAGAGGCGGAGTTACAAAATTCAAAAAAAAACTTATTTTTTTTATAGAAAACAGAGGCATAATAAAACAAAGACATAACAAAAAGATACAAAGAAATTTAACGCCTCATAATAAAAAAAGAAAAAATAATTTATTTAAAAAACCAAAACAATAAATTCGACTTAATTCTCTGCTGCTCTACAAAATAAGTAACTACTCTCTCTTTTGATATTGCAGAGAGTTTCGTGTGTATTTCAAAGATACTTTAACAGCGTTGTCAACTTTAAAATTTCAAAACGCACCAAAATAGAGAAAAAAGCGCACCATTTACAAAAAACGCACCAAGTTTAGAATTTCGTTTTTGTTACAAATATTTATTGAATTAATTTGAAATTTTTTAATATCATAAATTCTATAAAAAAAACTTTTTATCAACGATTATTAGTAAAAGTAAGAATAGTAAAAGCCTTTTTTTAATAAATGAGCTAATAAAGATAAAATAAACATTTAACCACTCAAAATTTAACTCACAATATGATATTCGGAACTAAAGTACTAATTGGTAAAAAAAAAGCTAAAGTACATATTTGGTACCTTTTTTATATATTTTTGTTTTCTAGTTAAAGTACTTCTATTTGATATTTTCTAATAAAATTTGTTTGTCTACAGGTCAGTAGACCAAACCATCAGGTTATTTTATTTACATTTTTAAAATATTAATTTGATTTTCAAACAAAGATTTTTGAAGAATTTGATTTCATTTATCATACATTCGTATTTAAAATATATTTTTTCATCGTATAGATTTTATGACTTATGAATTATTAAAAAACCGCAATTAAAAATTATTAAAAATAAAGATTTCATCACATTTTCGTAAAAATAAAAAACGCACCGAAATACACAAAAAAAATTTGCAGTGTTGAATGAAATGGTACTCAAACAGGTGTATTTTTCTCACACTGAAACAAAAAGTTGTGTTGAATTTGCTTTGGTGCCACCAAAAATTAAAAAGCGCACCAAAATTTAAAATAAAGGGAACCGCGCACCAACTAAAGAATTTTTCGCACCAAAAATTTAAAAAAGCACCAAAAATGGTGCGAAACGCACCAAGTTGACAACGCTGTTCGTGTCTATTTCAAAGATACTTCAACTGCAATTTCGAAAGAGAATTTTTATGAGAGTTAATCAACCAAGATCGTTTGGTGCACTTCGTATTTGTGTTTTATTTTAATTTATGCATAATTCGAATTTCAAATGCAGACTAAATTCGAAGTTAGATAAAAAACGGGGAAATGTATATTTCTCCTTAAAATTATATTTCTCATTAAAACAGAGAGAGAGAGTCTTTGCAGATAAAGTATGTAATTCGAAGTTAGGGGATTTACGAAAAACAAATGCAGTTTTTGAGATGAACTAGTGCAACCTGTTGCTCTTGATCGGTTGTTTTATTATTTTTTTAAACGAATTACTTGGAACCTGACTTATTAAAACAAAAATTTGGCTAACGGATTTCTTGTTGTAGGTAATTTGGAACCTTGATGAAATTTGAAGAGTCATTAGCAAGCTTCCAGCTCTTGTATTAATTTTTAACTGTTTTTTATTTTAATTATGACTCTGTGTTTATGATCTGTAGATAGAATCTTAAACACAGTTTAATAAACTATACTTTTGATAGGAAATACATAGATACTATGAATATTATTAAGATCTAAAAAATTCAATTTAGTTTGTTATCAATTGTTAAAACATTGAATTAAGCTGAGTAGCTTCACTTAGAAAGAGATCTCTTACAAAGCGTGTTATGGTCTCCAATAACACTAGGGTTGACATTTCAACAAAAAATATTCCAATAATGCAGCTCTAACCATGACTGTTTTTCATTTGTCATGCCCATTAATTCGCATATTCCACCTTTCGCTTACAGGTTATAGTTGGCAATAAATTCGGAGACTTGATGGGGCATCATAAAACTGTAGGACACCGAAACTTCTGTAGGTATTTGTGATCCAAACAACTCTTCAGCCTTCGATTAAACAATTCGTTTCAGAAATAATGAATCTTTGGCGCCCACAGTATGAACATTTTAAACAATAGTTAATTGTTCTTTATTTTTTTTTAATTCATTTCTGTTGTTACAAAGTTATATAAAAAAATTTAAAGTAAATAGAACATACGACTTTGACCAATGTCGTCAGTCGGCATTTTAAACAATATAAGGTAGGAATTAGGGCTGCCAGTCCAGATATCCAGATTCCAAAAATCCTACCAAATCCCGAATCCCATGACTTGTTTTAAAAAATCCAGGTATTTTTAGTATTTGTGTAACAGATCCAGAGAAGTATATTTGTTTTTATCAGCTTTTTTGGCATACACAAACATAAATTCACTTAACGTAAATCAATGTTTGTTTTAGCATTTTCAATAAGAGAAAATAAAAGAGATCTAATGACAGATTCCACATTAGATCACTAAATGAAAAGATCAGAACTGAATTTTAGAGAATATCTTGATGAAATAAAGGCGAAAGAATAAAAATTAATTGGATTGCCAAACTCGAACGCACTATTTGATGTGTCTAGGGTTTATGAAATTGGAAATTCCTATAAAAAACATTTAATTGATTTTAAAGCCCAACAGATGAAAGATAATGAATTTGTTTTACTTAAACAAACAGTTGTCTTTTGAAATCTGGTTAAAGTAGCAGTGAATGCGTTTGTCGAAGTGATCTGACTCTCTGACACCTGTTGCCCTTTTATTTAACCCTCCGTTACTATCGTATATTTAACTTACTTGGTTACTATAATTGAGTGTAATCCACCCAAATTAAGTGCCTGCGTTTTCTAACTGTAAAATTCAAATAGACAGATAATGTAATTTTTTAAAATACTGAGCACTAAAATGCCGAACGTTTTATTCATATATCTATTATTTTATTTCAAATTATATGTTGTTTATTTACATTCAATAAAAAAAAGTAAATAAAAAATTATATTAAATGTATTATGTGAAACTAGTGATAATTAAGAAAATTTTTAAGCCAATCCTCTACGGGTAACTGAGTTGGAAAGCAGAAGAGGTGTAGAAAAAAAAGTTATATAATAATTTTTTTTTGAACAAAGTAAAATTTTGCATAAAAATTGAGCTAAATACCAAGAAAATTTCGGTTACTCATTATATCCATCAAACATATCATCATGATTTTCGTAATTTGTTTCCAATTCTGAGTTTGTGGATTGATATCAATTAGTATGTAGTGGGTGGCTGTGACTTTTGCAAATAAAAATTTCGCATTTGCAGCATATTTTTTTTTTGTTTTTCGATCCTTTTTATTACCGCATATCTGGTGGTGAATTGTTTTCTGAATAATTTTGGTTTTCACAAAGTTGTTTAGTAAATTTTTGACAGCTTATTTTGATATTATTTGGCAATGTTTTAATTTTGCAACGTTTTCCCATATGTGGTGCAATAAGCCTTAAAGCAAGATCTTTGATGAAAAGTGAACGCTTTTTGTATTTTAGTGCAAGGAATAGAATATTACCAGAGGCCAGCGATTACAATTTCTGGCTAACTGGTCAGTGGTATCGACTCCTCCTTTGGTTTTGTTATAAAACCCAGCAGCTTACCATCCCAGCAACAGAACACACTTATTTTTTTTAATGTACGATAAAATCGTATTTTTCTTTCTAAAACCAAAAACCGTCGAATAAATTAAACGATTTTTAGCTTGCGAGAACGAGGGTGGTAAGACTTTCCTGGTTTGTTGGGAATATACTGCCTAAAACTTTTCGTCAACCGTGATATATGTAACTGCCAAACAAAATTAGTTTCACAGTTTTTATTGAAAGTTTCAAAAAGTTCACGTATTGGCGCAAGTTTGTCGAATTCTAGACGCTCCTGACGGGTATCCACATTGTCAAAACGAATGCATCTCAATAAAAATTGAAAGCGATTATAGGACATTGTATATAAGGTTGGCCTTAAATTGTAAGTGATTTTCCTTAGTTTGATTTTCCACTGCTCAGCACTTGTACAACTATGTATATACCGACTGTTAAAATGGCCAGATTTTATGTGAGCAATACATAATTTTCTTTCTATCAATATGTGATTAAGATCGTTTTTAGATAAAGCAAAATTATCATACATTAAACCATTTTTATTTGTTTTAGAGAAAAACTTTATCTTCATTATAATGGAAACGTGTTTCATTGTCTTAATTAATTTCATACGTGCACCGTTTTAGAAAATAGAAAATAAAAACTTGATAAAACTAACACCAGCAGTTTATGTTTCTACATTAAAATACATTCAAGCCACCAAACAACAGTAACAACAAAACAAAACAAAAACAAAATACTAGATGCTACTAATAGATAAAAATCAAAAGATTAAACAATGTTGATTATAATGTCGATGAAGATAATCACAGTGGTGATGATGACGATCATGATCACAGATAAGGGCACCAAACTGTTGAGAAAAAAAAACATGCATCTCTCTTGTATTTGTACAATGTACATATGTGCAGATGTACTTGTATATAGAAGGAGGGTAATAGACACGATTAAACACTTGTTGCTGTAACAAGATGCCACGATACAAAAGCCTAAGGGTAGAGTCAATGTAAACATGCAATACTCATTCAATTGTTGTTGCAACAGCAACAGTAACTGCTTAATAATATAATTTAAACTGTGCTTAAGACAATAGACTATTATTTCCTGATTAACACTTTGGGGGTAATTTTTGTACAATTTTTTTTAACACCACTGGCGACATAGTTTTTGTATACATACAAGAACACAAATGCACAGACTCTAGTTGAATGGAATTAATGTGCAAGGAATCGTAGTTTGAAAATGAAACTACAAAAACAAAAAATTATAAGAAAACTCAAACTTTGCTACAGATATGGCGCGTGCTGTTATTTTAAGGGAATGAACAAAAAATAAATAAATGCTGCGGATGGAACAATCTCCATATGAATGAAATGATTTAACAATAAGTTATTATGAGTAGATACTTTGCAATATTGGGTGGGTGAATTGAGAATTAAGTGAAACCATATTAAAGCTCAATAGAATGTGATTTTGTTTATTCCATGACCACTTGGGGATAGAACATTTATTTTTTGTTCCCATAGAATTTTTCGCACTCTAAAAAAATTAAATTTGAAATGTTTAATCATTTTCAATAAGCGTAATTTTTAGAAATATTGTGATCCAATTATACCTGTTGTATTTGTTTTTTTCTACATGTTACGCGTGATTGGTATTTTATTTCAGGGTCATTAACATCTTACATCGAAAATTGGAACTTACGAATGGACCACCTACAGCGTAGCCGCGGCCAATGTTTGAATGAAATTATTTTTTTAAGTAACTGTCAAAGATTGTTCTTTAGGACAGTAATATAAATGACATCCAGTTCTATTAAGTATTTTTATTTAAATTAATCACCCTATATTTCATTATGAGTATATTCTTATAGATATATTTCTTTGTTTCAAATAAATTATCTTTTAAATATGAAAAACAAAAAGTAAAATCACATCCTTGGATTTTCATTTACTGAAAGAGTCTTGAAAGTAGGTAGTCATTTCATATACTCGTATGTATTGGGTGTTTTTTTTACAGGTTTGTTTTTCGAAAAGAGATAAAACAGGCATTTTGTGGTCAATTGTACGTATCTTGAAAATTGAAATAGTCTGACAGATTTAGAACTAAATATGTAACTATTGAGGGTACATATAACTTAAAAATGAAGGATTTTTTTTAAGTTTTAGCTTTCATTTTGAAACATTTGCACAATTTATTTCTAAATAGTTTTCACAATCATTGTAATTGTGTCCGAGCTTGGCGTTTTTAAGCCAAAACAGGTTCCTATTATTGGTATGGCCAGATTTCAGCAGCTCATAATATTGTTACGTTTTTACCTTTTAAAAACGGTGGTTTATTTCCTATAAATAAACCGGATTAATTTTAATTGGAAAACAAAAGCGTCAAGTAGTTTGAGAAAAATATAAAGAGTCTTTATTTATTGAAATGTACACAAAAACAATTTAAAATGAAAACTCTGTCTTTTTACACACTTATTTTACGGTTTAAGAACACACTTAAAGTTTTAAAACACTTTGATGTTTACACAATAAATAATAAACTGATTAACTTGATTGGCCCTGCTAGTCTATTTATACAGCAATCATAATTTATGGAAGTTTCAAAACTAAGATATTAGAATATTCATGATTGCAAGTCTAGAATGTTCGTGTCTAGAATATTTAGCCAAATTCGTTAAAACTCAATGTTGACATATTGCTCAGCTTTGTTTATAACAGGGTATTCTCAATTAATTTTATAAATTAAAATGTCTACAAATGCTAAACAAGTTGTATGTTGATAAACACGCTGTATGTTGATACCGACCGTTAAATTTAAATACAATTTCGTAACAATATATAGGACTCTTTTGGTCTCACCAAATACAGAGCATTATCTTAGCGCCATGGATAATTGGCTTTGGAGTCGATTTAACTTTTCAGCAGAGATTCACATACGATCTCTTACGCTTCGAGTTATTGTAATGGCTCCATTTTTCATTCGGTGCAAAAATGATTTCCTTTTACAGCGTTTAAGCATTATTTCGAACATGCAAAATCGTTGTTTACATTATAATGTTTGTTGTTTAAATATTAACAGATATGTACCCCACAAAATGATATACATATGGTGAATTTCACGTCAAGTGACCCAATTTTAAAAATCGATGTCTTCCGATTTGGATGAAATTTGCACCAAGGTTAGTACTATTGGATAGTAAGGCCAGACACTAATTTTCAGCTTTATCAGTCCAGAAGTGCCGGGGTTAGAGGGAGTAAAATTTGGAAATTTTGGTCAATTTTGGTCATACAGAGTTTTTTTAAAATGAGTGTAACTTTTCACCTATTGGTGCTAGCAAAAATTGTGCAAATGACTTTAGATAGCTATTTCTTCAATCATTACAAAAATATTTTTTAATTTAAAAAAAAAAAAATTGTAATTTTTTTTAATTTTTTTTTCAATTTGGGCCCTTTTTTTCTCAAAAGAAAGCTTGCACAATTTACTTTAAGGCCTTTATAATCGCTTAATGGGATGCGAGTGGGATATCTATCAAAAAAAATTATTTTTTAACTCAAGAATAGGATTTTTCAATATTTGGCACATGTATCATTTTCATTTTCTCCCATGGAGACGATGCTGGATATACCAAGTCTTGATATTGATATGAAATGAGGCCATATGGGGAAATTAAATTGGTACACATCTGCGGTACAAAGGAAAATTTATATCCTCTTGGTGGTGGTATCGAATAGGATTGAGACGGTATTTATTTTCAAACTACTCTGACTCTCTGTGGCACGGTTAAGGACCGGAACTCTGCTGTTTATTAGACATTTTCTAGGTATGCTTCTGCACACTTAGTGATTGTTAACATGTCTGTGATTGCAACTCCTGTTATGCGTTATCTTGCAGACCAAGATAAGTTTCATGAATCTAGTAAAATTTATTAACAATAGCTCTCACAATGACCACAAGATTCACAAAGCTGAAAATGTATCAAAATTGGGCCTGAATGTGTTCGAAGCTAATTGCAATCGATCCAAATAACTAAACTTAACCCAACTCCATTCAACGCCTTTCCAATGACACCTCCTTTACATATGGGTTGTGCTGCGCGATTATACCTCTCAAATTATAACTACTCGTATATACAATTTTTTTTTCATCTGTTGCATAAACTACTAAACAAGCTAAGCTGCCTCAAATACTGTTATTAGCATTTACAAGTATCATAACTATAAGAGATGCAAAATAGAAACATATTTTTGGTTTCGTAGTAGTTTTTGTTTTTCGTTTATACATATTTAAACTATTAAAGGAAATACAAGAAAGTGCTGTAACTGATGCCTGCCTGCCTAGCTTCGTATGATGCATCGTCATCATCATCTTACTTACGGATTTCTTTGTTTTTGTGAAACTGAAAAACAAATCTTGTTATTTTTTCGATTGTTTTTTTTTTCGTTTTGAAGTTTTTATTTTTCTCGTTCGTATGCGAACTTAATAAATTGATGCCATCTAGACATAGAACGCATAAGATAGACCGACTGACGGACGGACACAGAAATGTATGCATATGAAAAGTTTGTTGATTGTTGATTACAATTGTTTGCCTTTTGGCAAACGACATTTCTGCTACGTATTCATGTGTTTCGTTATGATTTTTGAGATTTTATTCAATACAAGATTATAAGCGGTCGTTAGATTCCCTGCTTTTTATTAATATTTCTGCTGAAATTCATATCAACTATAATCCGGTAGACAGACGGCTGATTAATATTGTTCATGTGATGTTTGTTTGGTATTTCTCTGCTTTCATATTGTACTACCGGTAAGCATTAGGCAGTTATTCCCATTACTTTAAAGCATTCTTTCACCACTTTTGGAAGCTAAATATTGTGAAAAGCTGCATGGCAGCAATAACGATTCCTGCTGCTGCCAAATCACTAACGTGTTTCTCTGGAAACTTTTGCTAGATCACAATATTAATGTTTACAGTAGAGACGTTTCTTACATTACCTCTGGTAGCGTGCACAGAGTGTAATTCATTTCCATATACGTTTTGTAATTCTATTATGAGTTTAGCCTTTTTTCCTTGTTTTATTTTCTGTAATTTTCTTTTAAAGAGGGGAGGACATTCGCTTAAATTTTCCGCATTCTGCACAAAATTAATTTTATTTCATGGCGCGTAAATAGTTTCTAGTTTTTGTGTGTTTGTTTGCACTGCTTAGATTTGTGCAGATTTTATTTTGTCGTTCTGTAACTGAAATTAGTCTTTATTACGTGAAATTATTGTTATTAGCAGCTTAGCGCCTGGTTAAATTCATTTAGATGCATATTTGCATATACATTGTTTTTCTTTTATTTTTTCCTCACAATTTGTTGACTATTTGGTAATTTTGGAGTAAGGAAGTCAGTTCATAATAATCAAGAGCGTTATGAAGATTTATGATCTAATTCTTTTAATGTGTGTCATTTGTGGATTAAGAAGAATTATATGCATATTTATATATTTTGAGAGCAAAAAAATTTATTGAAAATACCATCCAATTGTCAATATGCTTTTATTAAGCAGTTTCAACTTAATATTAAGAAATATTTTAAATGATTAGTTCAATATCTTTTAATTATAAATAATCATGATAGTCTTTAAAATAATTGCTACAACACATTCGATGATTGTATGAATCATTATATGTAGATACAAAATTTGTCAGCAATTTAAACATTGCAGATCCACCCAGTATTTCCATTTCTGTAATTTGCTGTCTGAAACAATCCCCTAATAATGTTGTAAGTTGCAGTAATTTTAATTGCTTTATATCAACAAGAAAAATAGCAGCAACAACAACAATATTTGGCAGCATTTCTAAACGCCAACAATCGTTTGTTTTGGTATAAATTAGAGATGAGTAAGTGAGTTTTTTTTTTGTATCAAAACATACTATAATCCCATTAACAAATATTATTTGTTAACGAATAAAACAAAACGATAGTTATTCTATTTAAAGGTATGAAATCTTATTACAATACTTTAATATTAAGAACAAAATAAATATATTTTATAGTGGGGAACACAAATGAGTACATGTTAGTGCACTTTGTACACTTGTTATTGCATACAAATAAAACTAATAAAGAACCCAGCAAAAACTTCACTTACAAATTAAGTTAAAATGTAATGGGAAATTGTCGATTAGACTACTTACAAAACTACTAGAAAAAGTACTAATTTTTGTTCGCAATGTACCGAAAGTAATCCGTTAAAATTTTGCCACTTTTAACCAAAACATTAATAACTTATTTTGATCCTTAAGAGTTTTATAAAATATATAGTTGTAGACTGATAAAAAGAAAATGTTGCAAAATAAATGAAAGAACTTAATAAATATGAAAGAAACTTATTGTTTCACACGTTTCAGATTTAGCTGAGCAGTTTTTGTTCAACTCTTTTTTGAACCTGTCATTTCAATTTTCGTACTCTTTACCATCAAGTTTTTACTTTCGCATGCAAAGAACTTTGCGCAGAATACGACGGAGAAAATAAGAGAAGTAAATAAGAAGTAAAGAAGTAAAAGGAAACAAGAAAATTGATGAGTACCATCAAGTATGTATACCTTTTTTTTTCTTTTCCCTTCTTACCCAAAAATACTTGCCTTGAAGAGTTAGAATTGAAACGTGTAAAACCTGACTAACTTCTTTAAATCTATTTATTTTACTTCCACTGTGATTCATAAACAAATAGTAAATTACAATTTTTTTGTACTAATTGTTTATTTATTGAAAATTATTATTTTCCATTTTGTATTGTAAATTATATTGTTTAGCATTTCATACATAAATGAAAAAAAGCATTTTTTATATTTCTTTATTAGTTTTTTTAATAAAATAAAAAGTGCATAAGGCACGTAGTTGTGTTAATTTGTGCTCTCCACTGTATGCTCGATAATTTTGGTATAGATCAGAGGAATATATAAAATTCGGCAGAGTCGGTTATAAGTAATATATGGAACCAAAAAACCTGATCGCAAAAATTTACTACAAATGACAGAAAATACTAAATATTGACAATTTTGTATTAAGTAGGTGACAAAAGGGCTGCTCATCAGACAACATTTGAAAATTGTTTGCCAAACATAACGCTTTATGTAATATTTTGAGTTGGAATCCAAGCATTTCACTGTAACATAAAATGTTTGTCTCGGTGGCTATTTGAGATCCATTTTTACATGCATACGCTTCAGTAACCATAATAAGGCACATTGGTTCATAGCTCTCATATATGGTATTATCAGGAAAACTAGTTCAAATACGGTACAAAAACGGACCATATTGACCTCGTAGTTGCACAAGTGGCTTCATTGCTTGATAGTAATTTTTAGATTCGTAAGAGAAAGTGCAGTGAAGAGATCTATCACCTCCTTGGTCATCTGCTGGTTAGTTCATCAGCTCTACAGTTGTCCTGACTTGTACTGTGTTCAGGGATCTATATAGCGTTATCCTAGAATATCACGCTGTCTCATACAAAGACAACCGGCATTCTGTGATTAACCTAGATGTCATATAGACACCCGCTATACTAGCAACGGCTGCCTTGCTATCAGTAAATATAAATATGTATATCCGCCGATATTTGATAATACCTAAGTCAATTTTCGGCTCTCTTTATGGCAGAGCCAAAATAGGATTTTATCCCGAACTCATTAATGAAACTCCACAACCAACTCTATTACCCTTTCTGGAGATATTAGTATATATCATTACGATACCTTCCGGGGGTAACATATGGAGAATTGAATCGTCATTAAATCCACTCCTTATTTGTTAGTGACTCCTTAATAGAGCCTACAAGATAATGTATTTGGAAAAAAACCTCCATAATTTATTACTTGTTTTTAAATACAGGTAGGTAATATCCTCCAAACTTTCAAGTTTAACGTGAACAATTTGTATCCCGCACTCATCTCAACTAACAATATACTTACATATGTTGTGATTTTCGTTCACAAGTTTGTCGTCAGCCAAACCAGCCAGCTTTCCTGCCAGCCAACAAACAAGATGATTTTTGCAAAGAAAATGGGCAGGTATTTGCAAATACATTTTTGATGGCATTACGACATCGTGTATTTTATACTAGTTATGATTGATACTCTTATAAAATAAATATTTATTTGGATGCATTTAATAAGTTGTTAAATTAGTTAGATTTGCCAAATACAGAAGGAGTTTAATTGTATTATATAAATGTTTAAAGATAAAAATCTTAACAACAATTATGATTCATATATGTGAACAATTTTCTAAATACTAAATACTGGAGTAGAGTTAAAGTTAATTTGTTTTCATGGAATGGTGTTTGTATGGAATTGTTGTTTAGACGCGTTGTGTTATTTAATAATTTCTATAATTTGATGTGATGATATCACTTTGTTTTAAATAAAATTAAACAAAAGACTAATCTATTAGTTATAAAACATATGTGAACATTTTAAAAATGAGATTTTTGTTAACTACATTGGTCACCCCGAATATACTGGCAAAGTTATTTGAAAACTTTTGTCTTAACATATTTGAGCTTAATCGATGTTATAATTATTTTTTTTTAATTATTTGATACATTCATTTGCTTACTTATTCTTAATCGAATTTGAGACTCTAAAAACTACTGTTCATAATGCTTGTTACTAAAACAGAGATAAAATCTCACTTTTTTCTATAAACAATTCTTTGTATTATGAAACTGCCAGCCATAGAGTATTTTTAATAATTGTTTTAAGTTAAACAAGTAAGAAAGTATAGTAGGACCTGATCATATAATACCATACGCCGAGTATGGGAGCAAACAGTTTGTCAGAAATGGGAGATATTCTGACAAACTGTTTAGTAGATTTAGTATTTTTTTGGCTAATAAAATTTTCGAGAGATTTATTTATAAACTTTAAAGTGTTTTTCGGCAGTGTGCTTTATATAGGAGGTAGTACTTATTTTGGAGCAATTATGATAAAATTTTGAATGATATCTGAATCAGCTATCAACCGAGCAGCAATATGGCTCAGACATAATAGAATATTAGGAAGGTAGATCCGTATATATACATGTATACAGATAGCCAAGCTGCAATAAAATCTAGCTTGGTCCAAGTATGCCGGGCGTCCTTGAATAGGATGGCCAGTCATTCCACAGTCACACAGTGACCCTCATATAACAGGCTATTTTATTACCGATGACAGGCGCCACGCTACCTGATGTGGACATAGAATTCCTATGTTGTATCTCGGTATCCACTTGTAAACAGTGAGTTGCTAACTTTTACAATGAGATTGCTCAATCAAGATGGAAACGTGAACCCACCAGTATGAATACGAAACTAATTTGGTCTAGCTTAAATCGAAAACGCACAGCTATATAATATAGTTTCACTGATCACTGGATACTGCAAAATTGGCAATCAAGTTAGAAGACTAGAATTACAGAAGTATAGGCAGACACAATCCAGCATTGGAAAACTAAAAAATTAGGTTTCTTAGACAACGTTCCTACAGTAATCTTTCCAAACTATCAATAATGAGAATAATAAAGAGAAGAAAAGAAAATCGAGGTCTTTATAAGGAGTAACTGACTAAGACTACCGGCCATTTTGAAGCACAATACGGTGTTTTTGAACCAGTCAATCAATTGACTTTTTCTCCATCTATCACACATACTACCTATATCTCCTTGTATACGCTTCCACTCTTTTATCAACGCCCCTCTATTCTTCGCAACTATCAATCGTTTAATAAACTATTTGGATAACAACGTTTTTAAGATGTTTATGCTCGTTAAAATGAATTTCGGATTGTATGGAAGCTTTGGTCAATTGTGGACCGATCTGCACAAAATTTGTGGTCTAGGGTATATAAATTAATATTATATATATTAATTTTGCTGAGGACGTGATGGTCATTATTATCATTGACACTTTTTGCACATTTTAGTTGGATGGGTAGCCAGAGATTTTCTTCTTTTGTAAATACAACTTAATAGTTTTAATAGATGACCACTATAATGCTGCATGCAATTTTCTATTACATTCTGTATTATTGAAATTCCAAACACGTTTCACATTTAAAATGATGAGAAAATGTAATACAGTGTTTTAAATTTAGAAATAATTGTAAAATTTAAAAGAAATTGTGTAATACAATTTTATGAGCAATACATGTGCATATCAATGTATGTAAAAAATTAAACAACATTGCTTTCATCGCATGGTTGACGGAGTCAAATGCAATGCTTTTTCAACCATTTGTGAATTTAACGATTCTAATCTCATTCAAATTGGAAATACTTCGTTGACATTTGTGTTTGTTATATTGGCGCAGAGGCGATATTTACTAAACAATAATGTTCTATATCGCCAACATTATTATTTTATGAGATGAATTTTGATTTTTTTATTTTCACTTTGCAAAACACTGTCCTCTAGATTTTACAGCAATAAAAATACAATTTTTAAACGAAAAACTTAAATAACCGCTAAATACATAATTGACGTATGTATGCCTTCTGGAGTAGAATGAAAAAAAATATTTACACACTCAAGGTGTTTCAGACTCTTCAATTAAAATTCAATTCACAGCTTTAGCAACTTTAAACGAAGTCATAATTAAAAATCATAAAAGTAGATTAGAAAAATAAAAAGAAATTAACACAATCATAGACTTAGACAAACAAAGTCCAGTAAGTTGATAATAAATATCCTGCATTATAAAAAAAACTGGCTCAAGAGCATAATAAAACTACAGACGATATAGTGGGACAAAGAAACATTTTTTAAGATTTATTATGAGCTTACGATATTTATTTAGGCATACTCATATTATAATATTGCATGTAGTTTATATTGACAGGCCATTCTTGAACAATATAATATTCATTTACAACTATATACGATTTAAATTACTTAGAAGTGGTTTAGTAATGATATTTATTATGTCGCCATTTTCATAAGAACTTTAATGTACGCAAGAATAATTCTAATGTGATTTAAATTCATTTGATTTAAATTTCTGTAATTCTTTAAACGTATTAGAAAAATCCATTAAATCGTAGAGTTTGTTGACATTTGCATATATTCTTCGACTAGGATTAAAATTTATAAAGTTTGATCCAAGTTGAGTGCAACAGCATGTTAGTTGTCTATTTGGGTCTTTAAAGCGAACTTTAGAGTAATAGTGCATATTCAAAACTTAAAATACTATTAATTCTTTCAGCTATTAATGTTGGAACCTTGATGATTGTCAGTTGACTTTGATGTGGTGGAAGGTTTGTTTTCGTATTTCGCAAAATATGTAATATTTTTTTTGACACACATTTCAATTAGGGTTCTAGATTACAGTTGCATATTAAAGGATCGATCTAACTAACCTTATATGAAGCCTTAAGCCGGACATTCACGTACATTTTTAACTGAAAAGTTGATGTGAGTAATAAGTGAAAGTTTAACTCAACTGTTCAGTTTAACTGAGAAATTTAAAATTTTTATATTTTTAACTAATAGTCTCAACTGAAGTAAACGTGTGTGGGGGTTAAATTGTAGCGTTTTCAGTTCAATTTGTGTTGAGCGAGAGTTCGTATCATGTCGCGTAAATAAAACCAAGTGATAGTTGATTTTATTGCAATATATAGATCCGAACCTTGCAAGTTAAATCTAGCGAGTACCATGATCGCGCTAAAAAAGATTATGCCTACAACAAGCTGGCGAAGAAGTTACAAGAAGTAAAACCTGACGCGTAAAAGAAATCTGTTTTGTCAAAAATTAAGCTTAAGATCCACTTTTCACAAAGAGAAAAATAAACTTGAGGCATCAAAGAAGTCTGGAGCATCTGCAGACAGTGTTTACAAGTCGATTCTTTGGTACTACGACCTGTTTGATTTCCAACAAGATCAAGACACTCCCAGAACATCATCGTTTTAATAACTACTTCTGGCACCACTGTTTAAGCTGTTTATTGTTTTTTTAATACAAAAAGTACACCGAGGACGCCCAAACCGTCCTGCTCGTTCGAAACCATGTTTAAAACTGAAGTATTGAACTGCATGTGTGTGTACATTCACAGTCCACAGTTAAGTCTGTCAGTTATAACTGAACAGTTAATGCTGTACGTGAGTGGCCGGCTTTAGAAAATTGAAAATAATTAGTTGAAATTTCTTTTCTAAATTTGGTTTAAAAAATTGATTCGTAAATCAATGATAAATGAGCCACAAGTTTTAATTTTGAACTACAAAAGAAATATTAATTAATAAACGGAGAATATCTCGAGGAGGACAAACGAGTACATACATTTATTGACATTTTTTTAGGTTAAGTTCCATCAAGTTATCAATATTTCCGAATCAGGGGCCAAATTACCGCATTCGATATCGAGTAAAATTGATCGTAATTTTCTTATTTAAGATTATGGCATTCGATATCGAGCAAGAAATTTAGTACATTTTATCATAATTACGATATCGAAATCATTTTTCGATACGATAGCTCATTCGATCACGAATGCGGTAATTTGGCCCCAGATCTTAACGTGTATTCATTTGTTCCGAACAAAAATTATGTCCGGAGAAAACATTTTTTACTGAGATTTATTTGCTTTGTCAAAAAACAAATATTAAATTACATATATTAAATTGTTGTGCAAAATTTACAAAATTTTTAATGAATAAATGAAATGAATGCAGAAGTAAAGAAGTCCGACATTGCTTTGGATTTACATATTGTCTACGATTCTCGAGGTAAAAGCGTAGCCAATTAACAAAGTTAACTGTGAAAGCAATACTATCCAGCTTCGCAATTAAAAACTTGTTGTTAAATTTGGTCAGTCTGCGTCTGTCTCAGTCTATTATATTTTGCCAAATCCGGATTTAATGAAGATTGTTAATACATTAAAACCGTTGAATGAGGATTATTATTTCCATAAATTTGGAAAATTACTGACAGTAGTTAAATATTATGGTGAGGGGTTCTGTTAACATTTGAGCGCATTTTTTCCAAATGAAAATGTATGTAATTCGTATTTAGTTAAACATATTTTAAGCATCAGTACCCAGCGGTAAAAATACCCATTACTTAATCGCTGATGTCAGTAATATTTAGTAGCAATCAGTACTGATGCTGTCGCTTATATTTCTGCTTACATTTACACACGAGTGTCATAGGCTGCTTAATTAGTGTGCTCTCGCTTAAAATGCAAGCAGCGAGCTTGATTGCACGTCAATAAATTCAGGCAAATTAAATATAATTCATAATTTTTTTTAACATAAACCCACTAACTAACACTCCGCTTATATTCAGGCATGTGACGGAAATCGAAAACGAAAACGAATGAGTTTTAAAAGTCAATTTTTTCGTAATATTTCTGTATTGAAAAACGTTTATCATATAAAATATAAAGATACTGGGCTACTAAAGAGAATCTTAAAACAGAAATTTTAAAAATTATATTATAAATCCATTAAAATGTATTTCCAAAACTGATGCGTTTTCGATTTCCATCACATGCCTGAATGATTTATTCAATTTGCTACGAGTATTTGTAAGCATTTGTGAAAGTACTTGAAATTAGTTTCATTACTGTGCTAAAATACTGATTTCAAATAAAAAAGTTATTAAATTAGCATTTGAACCTACTAACGAAAGTTTTCGCTGGGTAAATGATGACCTATGGAGAAGGTGTTAATATAGTCGGTGTTATTCTACTATAGTTTCATAATTTTATACATATATTTTAACCTGTTGAAACTGTGTTAAAAATTACGTAATATATTTTTAATTTCATGCCATAAACAGTTGATAAAAAAACCACTAATATTTCTATTTCTATTAAGCTGCCATTAAAAAGGCTTTTGGCAAACTATAAAAAATCTCTCATAACAAATATCACACACCGTTAATTTATTTTCCTATAAAATTTCAAAACAGTTTTTATACTCGCAATATAATAAAATAAATAATAAAAGATTTAAAACTTTACCACTGCTTATTAATAAATAAAAGAACATGGTTTTTAAAAGATTTCCAGCAGCTCTAAGTAGTCACAGTGTTTCAAATACGTTTTATAATTATTAGATTTTTTTTATGGTCGAATAACCATTTTACTGCCCCATCACGAAGTTGGTTGGCTTAATTTTTATTGGTGTCTATTTTAATTGTTCTCTTATTTACATTTTAACGGTAATTGTATAATATGTAGGGATTTCTCATATATTTAAACTAACTGTTAGTTTTTAATTCTTTCGTTAAGTTTTCTCTTTGAAAATATGGCCTCAAACTCATAAAAATATTCTTATCAATTCATTGGGGTGTTAATTATACGAAAGAATATTTCTATAATTTTCGGTAGGATAGATTAAAATTAGATGTATTTATGTAAGTAAATGTAAATGTAATTAAATAACGATATAGAAGCCATTTTAAATATGAGTCATTGTATTTCTTTCTGTCTTTCTTTTCACAACACTTGAAAAGAAAATAAAATTTTCATGTTCAATTTATTTTAGGTTTCTGGTAACAAAAAACATTCATAAAATATCGTTATAATGCGTCTTAATTTAATGGAAATTTTATAAAGATTTCAGTCAAAACAAATTAATATATAACAATAACAGATTACCTGATTAATTATTGTCCATTAAAAGATTTATTAATATTATGTCTATACTTGGTTTTGAACTAAAAAAGAGAGAAGTTTCTACGTCTTTTTAAGTTTAATATTTAAACATCTACCAAACATTTACACTACTGATTAATATTAGAAACTTTTTGAATTAAAAAAAAAGCAAAAACGAAATACCCAAAGCATATGATACTGATGCCTGTAAATCTTGTTTTGCTGGTGGATCTACTCACATCAGCAGCAACATGTAAGAATAAGATTCGTCCTTTACAGCACTTGCGGCTGCTGCCATAAACCCTTTTAACTTTATCAAACATACATTATTAATAAATGTATCGTTACCAATAAATAATGTAACTTGTTCTGTACCTTTAGGTTTTTTTTTCTTTATTGAACATTTTTGCACAAGTAATATTTCAATAAACATGTCAAAACGTAACACAGAAGTTGTTCTGACCACGAAATAAAATAATAATAACAATGTAGGAAAAATGCAAGCGGTTAAGGTCGACTTTATTTAGGTTTATTACAGACACCATTGCACACATTAGTTAAGAATGGTTTAGTAGCTAAAATATATTTTAGGCAAATCCAGGCGCGAAGTTTACGAGGTTAAGGTTTACTTTAACGTTGGAAAATATGTCTCAAAATGTTAGTATTTCTTATTAATTTAGCTTATAGTTCTAATTTGTAGCAAGTAAAAAACTATCATTTTGGAAATCAATTTTTAAATAAGTATTACAGTCGGATGTACCCTTCTGTTCAATGGTACCCAGCAAGTCATATGAGTCCGAAAAGAGTCGTTTCGGACACCTTTTCCGGAGCGTTAATGCTCTTTATGAGCCCAAAAAACATTCATTATTGCAGCGAAAAACTTCAGAAAAGAGGGTCATTACATACGAAAATGGTCCGTCAGAAAGAGCTCTTAGATAATGTCAGCAAAGAGAAAAGAGGGTTTTTTCGGCTCTTAAAGAGCTCTTAGATAATGTCAAAAAAAAGTCATTGCAATTTTAAATACAAAAAATTAAAAGTTCACATTTTTTGTTAAATTGTTTTTACTTAGACAAAAGGGGAATTCATTTACAAATAAACTAAATTAGAAATGGAAAAAAATTATATAAATTATATTTACAGTAAAAAAAAAAAATAAAATGGAATTCATTTAAATAAAATATATAAAAATGAAAGAAAACAATTAATTTTTAAGCAAATTTTTCTTTCGCTCCGAAAATGCTTTTTAGTTGGGCTCTTTGTTGACTCCTTTTTCGGAGCGCTCATGAATGGTATGCTGGGTAATTGCAAAAAGTCTGGTCAAAAACATATTCCCGAATTTGGCCCATTGTGGTTTCACATTTAAAAGTTACATTATACTACATCCTAAAGGGGTTGGAAATGCCTATTATTTTTAGGAGTACAATTTTAGACACTATATGAAAAAGTGCACTAGAATCGAAATTCGAACTGTTGATGATTGATTGCTAATTTTACGGATTTTGTATTACGCTATCTAGGAGTTACCAAAAGCTAATTTTTCTAAATAAATATTGGGTAACAAATTAATGTAGGTATAGATTTTTTGCTTATATCTCAGCCATTTATGCTGATTTTCAATATCAATTATTATGACTAAATCTGAAATACATATGTATATATTTTTATCGCATGTAGAACCGTAATTTAGAAATCACATTTTAACTAACACAAGGATATAACGAAATGGACATCGGTGGTTATAAGGACCGAGAATATACTTTATGGAATTGCATATGAAAAGATATTACAAACGGAATGATCTTTGCCATTCAAATTGAAAAACATATATTACAACTGTTTTAACTAAAACATTAAGAACCATACGCATGATGAAAAATACATAGCAGTGGATGGCCAATGTAAGAGGCGTGCGGCCGCGGGCAGCAATCAGTTGTTCTTTTTGCCGCTTATACTTTTTGTCAAATGTCAAAAAATTAAATTGACTTGTTTACCACATAAATCAATAATCTATTTTCAATTTTCAACAATTTATATTTTTTATTTCTGAAATTAATTTTTCGTCGTCGAATTTTTCCATTTTATTTTTATTCAAGTAAGCGGTTTCATATTATGTACATGTGTATGGCAACATCGTTTAAAGAGGCAAAGAAAAAAGTTAAACAAAATTCTACTTTTCCACGCGGCCGCTTCTCACAGCATTGCCAGATTAAGTGAATCGCGATAGTGCAAAATTTTTGTATGAATCATTTTGTAATCAAGCAAGACTTTTATTGACTGGTAATACTGTTGCCGCCCGCGGCCGCATACCGCTTACATTGGCCTTACAAATCAAGATCTTTAGATTCTTTCAGATAGCCCTGTCACATTTTTATAATATTTTTCATAAATGCCATGTTCAAAGTGTGATATCGTATTCATTTTATAAAGAGTGTCTTCGCTAGTACGGTGGGACCAGTCAGCAGAGTTATTCTTATACGAATAAGTTGTATATGAACACATATATTAAATTTGGAGATTTCTAACGTTTTTATTCAGTCAAGAAAATCTCTGTTTTTCAATCGACATATATGTATATGTTTTTATCATGGTTACATTTGGTTTCCGAATGTCAGAAAATGTTTTGAATTATTCAGGTTGACTGTATTCAGTTATGAACAGCCCTTGGATAGCTTATCAGCTTTTTAGTATTCTTCTTACTCCAGAAGAAAGTTTGACATATTACTGTTTTTTTATAGATTCAAAAATAATCGCTGGCATCATGAAAGTTGAGACGTTTAATTTCTTCACTAATTGTCATGCCTAAATAATATTGTTGTGATTTGGAAGTCAATAGAAGATGCTGCTCAATTTAAGAACATCCTAACTTCACACAATTGGCATTTATCTAATCCCATGTTACTCCTCGGAGGGTAAAAATTAAGTGAAAAGGTTTCCATTACCCTCTTGTTTACTTTTGGAAGTAAACTTTGAAAGTGACTTATTATGTGAAAATGTTATCTGATTTAAGATTAAGTGCCAACAGAACTCTTATTGAAATAATCGACTGCATTAAAACGATTATTTCAATAGAAAGATTAAATGAAAGAAACAGTAAATGAGTGTATAAAAATTCTATAAAACTCAACTAAAACACTACCGAATTATTTATGTGACTAGTGAGTTTAAGAGGTCACAATTTGGAACTGATTCTATGTATTTAACATCTGCAGACAGTAACAGCACAAGCTTTCTAATTGAATACTTAGCTCGCTATTTAATTAGTTTAAACTGTAGCCGTCCTATGAGGAAACTAATGAACCTCTTATAGTCGTGTATGATATACTGTTCATAGAACCAACTAATCCGATAACAGCTACAAAGATCCCAATTATCAGTTCTTCCCTATAAGCTAAGAGGCAGGCAGGCTAATCAATAATAATGGATTTGAAATTCTTGCCCTGAGTAAAATAATCAGATCCTGAAGTAAAATTATTATTATTACCCTTTCAGACCGTGATGTATCGATTGTGCGGATGGATTTCGGTTTCAATATTTTTGCTTCTGTTAACCCAATTTGAAATAGTCTGGCATGCATCGCTTTTGCTAATTGTTTTTTATATTTGCTTCTCACATTTCTCTTCTGCTTGTTTTACCGTTACTTGAATTATTACGAAATTCTTCAGTCACATTTCAGTTTTAGTAAAACGAGCCGTAGAAGTAAGTGTCTTTAATTATAAAAGTATTAATCGTTAATAAATAATGAAGTGCTCATGTATTAACTAAAAAAATTATAAATTTTAATACTTTAAACTAATTGAAATCGTTACATGCAATAAAAATATGTTTTAGTTAAAAATATTAATGAAAGTTGACCGAGATGCATCATCAATTGTGAGTGTCTTGAAAATCCTTGAAGGATATAAAAATGATAAAACCTAATCATGGATTATATCTTCATACGGTGTAGAGATTACATATTCCAAAAATTATAAAAACAATTCCTGGTAGTTTTGCGTCAGGTGTGAAATGGATAAGGACTAGTAGCATGGAGATATTACAAAATATTTCAACTTGTTAACTCTCTACAGATTTATCTAAAAAGGAACATTAAAATGACTTTTCCCTAAAGTGCAATAACAGAAGTTCGAAATAAACTATATTTCAAGACATAATATCAGAAATAACTCTTTCCTAAAGTGAAATATGTATAAAAAAGTTACGAGTGTAGTCAAACTCTGAATTACTTTGGGACACTAATAAATCACTAAAGAAACCAAATGGCACAAATATGCATATAAAAAGTTGATAAGCACAATACTTACCTAAGGTACGGTCACACTTGGCAAATATATACTCAAAAAAGCGTAACCACTTCTTTTAGCACAAATTTGTTTGACATTGTTTACCCTTACAAGAGTTTAGCAAGATCAAACAACATCAAATAAAATAAAACCAAATATTTGCTGTGTCCTGTCCTAATTAAACGAAGTTTTTTGTTTTAATAAACAAACGTGTTCAAATATATTTCATTTAGTGGTTACGTCTTTGTCGTCAAATATTAGCCAATTGTGACCGTACCTTTAGAGCTTTCAATAATTGACCAAGTGAATAATGTCTAATTTTTTTCATATGTCAGAGATTGTATCTATTTAGAATTTTGTAATAACAAAATAACAAGTAAGAAAGTATAGTCGGTCAAGCTCGACCATATAATACCCTACACCCAGTATATGTATAAAATAGTTTTTCAGAAATTGGCGTTATATGGAAGATATAACCTGTTGTGGACCGATCATCAAAAAATTTAGTGTCATTGTGTCTGTAAATATAAGTATTATATGTGTTAAACACTATCTCGATATAAATACTTTTAAACGATTTATGGAGCTTGAAGTGAAATACGGAAAGGGTCTTATATGGGAGTTACGACTAATTATGAACCGATCATAATAAAATTAAACCGTTATGCTCCTTAAAGTGATTTTCGGAAGTGGGCCTTACATGGGAGCTACGACTAATTATGGACCGATCTCAACAAAATTTGCAGATGTGATTTAGATTCATTTACCACTCATTTGTGATGAAATTTGTTTGGAAACTTGCATAATTCAAACATTTATGATCGGTAAACCCCAATTTCGGGGGGACATTTGTATGGGGATTAGGTGAAAGAATGGACCAATTTACACCAGTTTCAATCCCATCCATCCTTGGGCCGAACAAATATCACGTACCAAATTTTATCGAAATATCTTCAAAATTACATGGAGAGCCTGCCAGCCAGACGGACGGACGGACATCGTTAAGTCGGTATACTTTAAGGTGTTGGACCAATATTTATGGGCGTTACAAACATCAGCACAAATCCAATATAGCCTCCCCACTATGGTGGTGTAGGGTATAATAAAATATAACGAACAATACCTTCTATTGGAAAGTAGCTTCTTGTACGAAAAACTAAAAACATTAAAATCCTACATGGCAGAAAAACATCAAAGTGAAGCATAATTAGTACAAAATTCTTGCAACATTTAGCATTGCAACAAGAATCTGCAACAACATTGGCTACTACCAATTCAAGTACAAATGAATCAAACAACATGCAAACACACTTTTATACATTTCAAATAAAAAAAAACTAAAGGCAAAGAAACGAGGAAAAAGGAATGCAAATAATCCAAATAATAAAACTGAATGAAATGAAATTATTAAGGTATGGAAAATAGTCTGGAAACCAGCCATCAACAGCTGTTAGACGGGTACTTGAGAACGATGATGATGATGATGATTTGGCACAAACAAATAAACAAGTTGCAGTAAAATTAACTTGTAATGAATCCAATAAAAATAACAGATTAATAAAGTAATAATTAGTGTGTTGGACGGATTCTTTTATTTTTCTTTTCACTTTCTTGCCAGAGTTTAAGAAGGAAGTTGTGTTTGTTGCACAGAGAAGGATAAATATAAATCAATGAAAATTTAACTGCTGCAAGATTAACTCATTTTGTTTTTTGTATTGTATTATAGTGGATGGAGAAAGAAATTTATTTTTAAATTCTGTACGCGATTTTATGCATATAAACTATACTAAATATAAAAACATAAACATATTAAGACTTTGTTATCGTCTGTTTTGTTTTCGTTGTTAGTGTTTTTTTTTTACAGTTTTTTGTTTTTCGTTAGATCAAAGCTTTAGGTGATACATTTCAAATTGGTTGGCTTGTGGCTTTGGTAGCCTGAATTTGATATGTTAAGCCACCATGTATAGACACACTTGTCAACGACATTCCTTGAATTCGCACCTGGTCTTTAAAGTAGTTCAAAAGACAACAAGAACAGGGAGCTGTAAATAAAACCCAACAAACAGATATCGAACGTGACAAATGCCAACAAATCACTACAGCATTTATGGTTTAACTTTACTGCGGTGGCAAAACTCTCAAAAATGAGTGGGCTATAGGAAAAACATTGAACTATGTACTTAATAAACATTCCCTCTTAAACATTATTGCAATTTAAGTTTCTTGCAAATTTATATGTTATCGAATAAAATGAATCAATGCGCTCATTTTCAATTAATGGATTTCTCAATAACTTAATGAAAACAAGAAAACATTTAGAAACTCTTAATGGATTGTAATATTATTCATATGTTAGATAGGATTTTAGACCAAAACGGCAGAAAATTAAATTTCTTATTTTTGAAATATAAACAACACACCCCTGACTGAACTGAAATTATATCTGGGTTAGATACAGCATTCAGGCAATAATAAGTTATGTATTAGTATCTAAGAATTTCAAACATTCGACTAATCGTTAAGCAAGTATCCAACTTGAATGTTACATCTGATATAAACCTGATCCAATTGTCGATATAGATCAATATATCCCCACTATATACCATGCTGATTGTCTGTTGTCCTCAATTATCTAAAACCCAGATCAATATAGAGAATCATCTTGCAAAGAAGGTTAGATTAAACAAGCATTCAAATACATATATGAAGTAAGACGTGTTTCACCATTGTTCCACTCTTGCGTCACACAGGTTATTTCTCCTTCTGGCCAATAAGTATACAATACATTTTCTGCTTCTAAAAAGAGTGCAACTAGCATCGTTTATAGATGCCCGCAAATACTAGGGCATGCTTGTTGGAGTAATTTAAGAGATACAGATCTAGTTCATCTAATATAAAAGCTATCCATTGTATTTCTTCACTTCTCCATCAGTGAATAACACACTGAAGCCACTGTCTTAGAAAGCTATGGCTCCGGAAAATCACCAAGCCAGCCAAAGATAGTTGCTGAACCGAAATTGCTTGGTTCCCATTCACAAATACTTACTTACGAGGACAACTGGAAGCCATTTCAGTACGCCAAAGATACCGGTAAGGTCTTCGATCTGTAAGTTCCTCTGATGGACTGAACAATACACTGTTCTTAAAATGCCAATGTAACCTAACCTGAAGTGGCATTATTGAAGACTCTATGATCAAGAATTCAATAAAATACCCAAATATAAAATATTCCTATTATTAAGTGTTCTCTGGTTGTATCCATAAATTAGCCGTCTCGACTTATTTACCCTTCATATAACCATGTTGAGAGATGGATTATTTATAAACGATATTTTCAAATTAACATCAGTCACCCTCTATGGAGTAAAGAGAGATAGACTAGTAGCTTTAAAATTCTTCAGTTTCTTACGAAATGACTTTCCACCCTTGGGAATGATGATGATGGTCCATGTTTGCAGAATACATGGCCATTTATAGCGGACCAAATATACCAGAATAAGACCTGATTATGACCCGGCTTATTCTGCTATATTTGGTCCTTAATTTGCTGACGGGACTTACTTCAGCATCTTTCCATAAGAATTGTGAAAAGAGATACACATTAGTGTCTCTATAGTTTCATGTTGATTAATTGACTAACTTAGACCAACTGGTATATTACAGCAGACTACTGGTGTAAAAGTTAAAAGGGTTTTAACGGATCTTAATATAAATAAAAGTTTTAAAGCGGATAGTTGACCAGCTTTAGTCATGAAGCAGTATTCTTCGATGCTTATTCGTTCATTAGCTTAACTTTTTAGCACTTTATACTGTGCCGCTGAATTTCCTCTGAGTTAGAAGGTTGCTAATGCAACGCTAATCTCTAAAAGCTGTGCACTTTCTAAGGTTATGGAAAGTATTTCTTATACTTATAAATGACCTTCTTCGTCGAACTTCCAACCCTATCTATTATTTTGTATTTGATAGCAATATTTGCCATTCTTATTCGTACTATAGTCCAATCCCGTCGGAGATTGGCGCAATGAGACAAAATATAAATGATATGCTTCAGAAAGATCTTGTGACAATCTCTGAATGGCGTTGTTCGAATAGAGTAGCTTTTAACGCACGTAAGAATCAGTGTTGTATGTTAACACACAAACGCAAAACAGATCATGTTGCTTCATCTGTTTTAATGGTCATTTTTAATATCAAAGAATGAGAAGCTCTTGATGTTTTTGGCATGAGAATACGGTGTGATGTCCGCTGGATTAAACACATTTTTCAAGTGTCAAAAGAAGCTTTCAAGTGTCTCGATTTTTTAATGTGCCGGTGTTTCGAAGTATATTTTGAAGTTAGTCGACCGCGTAGGAACAGGAGGAGGCGAAGGTGTTTTTCAGTGACAGAAGTGTATCTAATTCTATTGATGCGCTGAAACATCGACGCAATGTGGACTGTGTTTCACTGTTATAGCGATACTATAATGAAATGTGTTCTACTGGAATTAGGGAACCTGCTCCCGTAACCTGTAGTTTTTTGCGCAATAGACGTTACTCAATAAGGCTCATTCATACGTGGTCTACGTATGTTGAATAAACTTATTGCAAAAGTTTCATTATAGGAAAAATAAAATTAAATGCCCACAAACACTGTATTATCCCTCCCATAACCTATTTTCTTAGTTCCAACACAAGGCACTAGATGCATCCTCTGAGAATTGATCCCGGAAAAAAATTAATAATGGTATAAAATTCTCCTGAAAACCGCATTATCGAATATAATGATACAAGGAATTAAGAATACAAGAAATTTGGATAGGATAATCAAGATGATTATTACTATGCTTGCACCAACGAGTCTAGTTTCCGGGGTTTCTGCTCTGTAATTCTGAGCATATGTCAAGATTGGCCTTCTCAGACTTTTAAAATATTTTCTTATTGTGAACTCAGTTTCCTTTTTTTGCATACGCTGTTGAATTTTATTTGGTTTTTCTTTTTCTGTTTTATTTAACCGAACACGTCATACAATTGTCGTGTTGAATGTTCGTTAGAATTTTTAACATGTTTTAAAATATTTCGAACCAATTTTTTGAGAAAAAAATTTTCCACGTTGCACTAGCAACACGCAATTCTATTGTTGAGCGCCAAATACACACAAAACAAACAGCTTCCGTTTTTGTGTTTTTTTTTTTGTTGACTCCAAAGAACAATCAATACCTTAAACTAAAGCAAATTTTTTGCCAACTATTTATTATAAGCAGCAGTTAGTGGAAGACTGTAAACGTACAACACATTTATAATCAATTGTTTTTAAGACAAAAGAACAACAAAAAAAAACGTAAAAGCATCACTAAAGAAAGAAGACCTGTAAACCCGAAAACGCACATACAAGTACTTGTGCAACATTTGTTGCAAGTGATCACAATGTAAGCATGCTAGTATGAACAACAAACAAATTTTGCAAATACTCTTTCGTACTCGTACTACATGAATGCCCAACACACACGGTATTGTTTGGTGGCATTATGTTGTGGCATCATCAACAGTCTTTGTTTTTTTATTTGCTATGAGTCTATGAGTAGCCTGGAAGCCCCGAAAAAGATCAGGGGATTAAATAAACATACATACAGTGTTTTTGCAAGAGAGCGTATGTGTGTTGCTAAATTAACTGTTTTGTCGGGTGGTTTAGCACGTTTTTGGTAGCGCGGCTTTTTGTAATTTGGTGTTTGTTAAATACCGCTTTTGGTGAGCGCAACATGTGTTGCATGCTGCCAATGTAATTCATTCTGCATACATATATGTACCCAAAACAACAATAACAAAGCAGCATTTGTTGGCCAAGTGTTCGTAATGTATGCATTATTTACATATTTCATGTACATACATACATACATACATACATACATATGTACATATTTAACTTGATATTACTATGTACCACTATATAGTCACAGAACATATATAACAAACACGATATAGAACAAACACTATATCGGCTTAAAGTCAAGGCTTTTGTATTTGGCTTAAATGTACATTTTTGGTAGGATAGGAATTGTATGTACAATATTTGTATACATATTGACATCACCAAGTACATTACCACTTTAGTTTTTTTCTATATTTTTTTTTGCCATTTTTACAAAATGACATGAACATTTTTGTATAAATTAGAAAAAAAAACTAAATCCAAATCACGCAATTTATTAGCGTTTAATAAATCATCCATGCAACTTGATTAAACTCAATAAGGTATTAGACAGAATGACTGATACTTTTAAACTTATTATAAATATTTTGAATATGTTTAATTTATACGGGCCCAGACAAACAAATACACAAACAAACGTATTAACTGACATTATTATTGATTAATGGGAATTAGAAAGATATTTAAGAGTTTTTAATACATTGTAGAGGTATTTGATAATGACCAGGTGTTTTAAATTTAAAGCATACAAGCGCAAAATATGTTTATATGAATCGAATGAATTTCAGATGGTCTTAGGAATCCGATACAGTTTTATACTTAACGTTTGTTCTTTAACGTAACTGTTATAATTCAAGTTAAATATAGAACACGGCCCAGCCCAGTACTAACCGCAGCATAAATAATAATTACACAGTGCAACATGCAAAATGGGAAGGGTATGAGACCAATTGCAAGTGAAAGTTGACATTATCCATAAGAAAACCTTCAAGGGTCAAAATATACGCCGATGAACACAAAATATCGTTTTGAGATTTCACTTGGCATAAAATTCTTTGGGCTGAATTTTTTATGGATACTGCTTTTCTATCAACATGTGATGTTGAAATTCGACGTGAATTTCCTCATATGCATAAAAATCAATGTTCCAAAATTTAAGAAGGTTGGCCCGTGATTAGTCATACCTGCCATATAAGAACCATTTCCAAAAAACAAATAAACCCACAAAAATTTCTAATAAATATCGATATCGAACCAACTTTTATATAGACTGGATTTTGTATATTTCGAATTAAGTCCACTTCCGAGCATACTGAACAACCTAAACTCTTGTAAATAACGTTATTGAGATGAAATTCAACCAATATAATTTTAAAATACATAGAAATCACATTAGTGAATACTGGATGTAAAAACTATCAATCCATAATTGGTCCATTTCTTCTATGCCACCCATAGATCTCTTGTAAAGAATATTATTGAGATCAAATTCAGACAAAAAAGCCTCATCTTATATCTTATGCTTTTTTTATACTCTGTTTCTTCACTTGTTGCGAATATGGAAAAATGTTCTTTTAATTTTATAAATTGTTAAATTACAATCAAGATGATTATGAAAATCAAACAAACTCTGTAAATTACAGTAAGAATCGGCATTACATGACTGAAAAACTGTGTTTGTTCACATACTCGGTGTAGAGCATTTTAATGCTAATACTTTTATACATACTTGTTTGAAATATGCATTTTTTCTGTTCATAACTAAAGGTGTGTTTTTGATCGTATAAATATTTAAACAAGTAAAAATATCCGTAATAAAAGTTTAGAAAAGTCTGCTATAAAAATCTCAGCATCTAATCTCATTTAAATGGTTTATAACGCACTTCACTTTACGAGTACACTTAAAGAAATCACATAGTAAAAAAAATTCTTAACAAGAAATGTTATTTATTGCCAAAAAGCAACAGGTTAGCAAAACTTTCAAAAAAATAATGTGGAATATAATTAAATTATTAAATATTTTAAAGCTATGAAATTTAATTTTAGGATTAAATTATAATATACGAGACTTCCTGTTTCACTGTTATCCTTTAAAAAACTGTTTCTTCAATAAAGTTCCACATAGGGAGCTGTGACTGTAAGTGAATTATATTTTGTCATTACTTATAGGAAGTTAAACATTTAAATTTATACTCTAAAGTCTTCCAAAGACATTCTCTGTCCTCACATGTGGTAAGGCTGCATCAAGCATAAGAGCTTGCAACGTTTTGTTGTCTACAATGCCATACATAGTTAAGCATGATTTAAAAATTGTTTCTAATGTTTTTTCTGCTAGTTTGTCATAAAATTGGCGCTTAAATAATGGCATTTAAGTTCACGCCAATGTAAATGTTAAAATTATAATCTATTCTTTATGCTCTTCATGTTACAAAAACACACCTTTTCCAGGCATCATTCCACAGCACAGTGATGCACTTCAATTCAATTTATTTCTTTCACATGTGGCTTAGCACGATTACAAATTTTGTTCTATTAAAATAATATGAAGTTGTTGCTAAAATTTAACTACATAGTTTCCTTTTTTAAATGCTGATAATTTAAAACAAAAGGTTTATAACATTTACCCTTGACTATATAAATTACTTTGGTTTGAAGATTAATAGTTAAATGGGTTTAAAAAAATGCTTGCCAAGATTGTTTGAATGTACTTTTAAACATATTTGAGATTTCGTTTATTAAATTTACAAAAATTATTTAATGTTACATTCTTAGTTAGATAGATAGACTTTATTAACATTAACAATCTTTTGCTGGGGCATTAATATAATTATTCGTAACTATGTCATATCAAATGGTGATGTCTACTCCATTACCAAAAATAAATATGCTAGAAAATGTACTAAATTCAGATTTATCTGAATAACGAGTATTTTAAAGACAAGATTATTTTCCTTATATGCAACAATGACTGTTAAAGTTGCAGAATCTCATTATTTATACAAGTAAAATGTAGTTCTAAACCAAGTTGAAGTGATTGGTTAATCACTGTCTAAAATTGGAGCATCGATTACTCAGTCAAGAGAAGTGTTAGTTTTGTTAAATTGAAATTAGAAAATTGAATTTAATATATATTTGTCAACATATTGATTAATATCTTGTCATAAACCGGAACCCAGCTAAACTGCAAACTTAACAAAGTGTACGAATATAAGCCTGTCTTATACACATAATTTGTATTATAAATTGAAGAATATAAGACTAAATATTGCGAACCACCCATCCTATGGCGAAAGATATAAAAAGTGTCATGTTCTGCGATTTGTTAAAGATTAAACGAGAAATCGTTTCTTAAATTTCATTTAAATGTTTGATTTAAATAAAAAAAAAACGAAGATTGCAAGCAAAATCAAAAAAACAAACGAAAATGTTACTCAAATAGATGTAAATTTATACACCATTCATTTCATGGCAATTTATTTTATGAATTATTCAAAATCAATACATTTTGCAGTGATTCTCTGTATGTACTTTGCTGTGGTAGTCAGAGTTGTTAGTTGTTGGTTACTTGTTGACCAGATCATCAGCCTTGGTGAACTTGTAGCCAAAGCTATTTGTCCAAATCAGGCTTACGGCTAAATAGACAACAAATTTTATTTTTGCTGTTTTTGTGTTTTTCGCACAGCAGGTATAAATGTTAATCCTGACTCCAGTACAAATATAAAACATGAAAGATGAGTTAGTTGTGTTTAATAAATTTTCACAAAATAAAAACTGGTTGAAAGCTGCCAATATTCATTCATTCATGCATTTGTTCGGTTTGTATTATTCAAACAAAATACTCGCACTCATGCCTACAATTCTAGTTAAACGTTCAACAGCCTGTTTAGCTGTAGCTGAAGCTGGACTTGCTTGGACAGAGATGACGATGTTGGCCATGGAAATTTCTTTCTCAAGTTACATGGAACATTAATCGTTGCATACATATTGTAGTCAAATATTTGTTTGTTTTGGATGCGGGTGTATTCTTAATATTTGTTTACTTAACTTTAAGTCAAATGTTAGTGAATTTCGCAGTTTTTAATTCGTTTTTGATTGGTGATGGCAGCTGTTGTTGGAAATTGGTTTGTTTGAACGTTTGGCCGAATATTGAAAAGACTAGTTTTAAGGTCATATTAAATGAATGAATATTAAATCGGCAGTTTTAGTTTATAACACTCATATTTAAGCCGCCATTGTCGACATGCACTTGTAATTCAAATGATTATTGTTGCAGAATTTCAACTTGATAACGATGCATATTTTGCTGAATTTCGAAAGTGCCTGTATCCGATCATCATAAATGATAAACAAGATAATAATTAGTTTCTAATTTTACCTAATAACGTCTTTTATCACAGATTTATACGTGATTTTCGGAAGTAGTCCGAAAGTATGGAACCTATGACCAATTATGAGCCAATCGGCATAAAATTCATCACGTTACCTTTAATACACATGAGGAGTATTTGTTGATTTATTTATTTAACTTTAAAGCGATTTTTATAAAATATTTATTATATATTTTTGATATATTTCTTTAGTCAGGCTCGAGTTCATAAAATTTAATTTTCATTAAATTATTATTTTTTACTAAAGATAGGAATTGTTTTTACAACATGAAATCTTATTAAAAAAATTTTTTTTTGATAATTTTTCTTTGGGATTGAATCTGGATTGAATTTACATGTTTCAAGAATAATCACATTCTCTCATCAGAATTCTTTGCGTTCTAACCTCTGCACCACTGCGTTGCCTGCTAGCGAGCAGACAAACATCAAACTTTTAACCAGTGTTACCGGTGGTTCGAAATTTGCTGTCATTATAATTTTTCAATTTATTTACATGTTGCTTTCCTTTTTTCTTTAGTTTTTGTATTTTTTCTAAATTTAATGAGCTCGAGCCTGACTAAAGAAATATATTGACTCAAAATAATAATTATATTTATTAGTATTTAATTAATTCTCAAAAGTGGCAATTGTATGGGGGATATGGTCAAATATTGACCGATTCCAACAAAATACTGTTTTAGGATTTCTCTTTACCTTAAACTAATTTTTGTTGAATTTTGTATAGATACTGCTATTCTATAGGTATTTATCTACCATAATATCCGGGAATACATTTGTATGGGGTCTATGAGAAATCATGGACCGATTTTAAAATTTTCTACATATTCGTGTCATTTAAATTAAGTATGCTGTATTTATATTTAAGGAAAATAGCAAAACATTTTTAAAAATTATCGACGCTGTCTCAAATGTTGGTCCCCAACTCTGATTTCACTAAAGCGATCTCGCTCATTTTTCAATGTCATTCCATTTTTTAATGCCAGGTAGCCCTGATTAACAAAAAATAATTGTGGAAAATTTAATTTTCCGCGGTCTTCTCTTCGAGGATGGACATTGCTAGATCGTCTAAGAATTTTATACGTACCCGGAATATATAAAGCGTGATCCATTTCGAGGTTCCCCACTTTTTTAAAGAAAAAAACACACAAAATTTTAATTTAATGGGACATGTTTATTGTAATTTGAAAGAAGATTCATGGGCATTAAGTTTTTGAAGATTATGTCTATCAAATGTTTTCCTCCAAGATCTTAATCGAAGCGGCTTTGTCCGCATAAACTTTAGTCTTTACATATTCCCACAGGAAAAAGTCTAGCGGTGTGATATTACACGATCTTGGTGGCCCATCGACCGGCCCAAAACGTGAAATTATGTGCTCACCGATGTGTTCTCTCAATAAATCCAATGATTGATGCGATGTATGGGAAGTGGCGGCTTCTTGCAGAAACGAAATGAGATCACGAGCTTCAATTTCAGACATCAAATAGTCGGTTATCATGGCACGATAACGGTTGCCATTGACTAATCGACTCTCCACGGTCTTTGTGTACACTCTCAGCTACGGACGTCCTATATACGACAATTTTGATTTTAATGTAGTCTGTCATTCAAATTCGTTCTTCAGGCTGAAAGTGATGACGATTATGCCATCCAAACCTCATGTTGATAAAAATGTTTTATAATTTTGATGCGCTGCTCAAATGTGTAACTTGTTATGCTGATTTGTTATCATTAACTAAATAATAAACAAAAGATTTGACAGATGCCGGCACAGACAGTCAATCATGAACACACTCCAACTCCGCCATTTCCAATAATTTGGATTCATTGGCTCATAATCATAGTCATAGAAAAAGCATACTTTAAGCAAAAACATGCTTTTGTTTTAAATTCAGAACAAAATTTATGTGTCTTTGTTGTTTAAAAGTCTACTTTTTTGATGTTAAAATTGTCTTGTATTTACTCATATTCCTTTTTTCGGATATATAGCGGCTTTAAAGTTATTACATTCAGAAAATCCCTTGTGTTTATGAGTTTTTTTTTTTTTTTTTTTTTTTTGCATATTCTTTTTATTGTATCTTCATTTTAAATGAACTAACAATAGGTATTCAAATCCTAAAACTAAAGTTAATTAAGATAAGTCCAGCCAATGCTAGACAAAATCTAGTTTTCAAATTCGATAGAATATAATGAGCAACTTGTATTTATTCATCTGAGAGCGGTGGTGTCCCTCCTTCTCAAACGGCTATGACCGGGATGTTGTAAGATGTCTCGAGCGAGGGGATTTGGATGAGTTTCCAGCTTACCCAAATAAAGGGCCACGTGTTTAGTTATTTCCCATTTGACAAGTGGAACATCAAGATCGTTGTGTATGTTGTTGTTTTTAATATACCAAGGAGCGGTAGTTATCATTCGTAGAATTTTGTTTTGACGGCGTTGAATTTTCTCAATATTGGAGTTGGAGGCAGTGCCCCATAACTGGATACCATAGCACCAAATTGGCTTTAAGATTGAGTTGTAGAGTAGAAGCTTACAATCGAGCCGAAGGACGGAGTTTCTGCCGATGAGCCAATGAATTTGGGCTGCTTTCAGTTTCATTTGAGTCAGCTTAGCATCTATATGTGGTTTCCATGTGAGGCGACGGTCCAGATGAATACCAAGATATTTCACGTGTGAGTTTTGAGGCACTATATGGTCATTAATATGAATAGGGGGACATGATTCCCTACGTAGAGTAAATGTTACGTGGGTGCATTTCTGTTCATTTATTTTTATTCCCCATTGTCTTGCCCATTTCTCCACTTGCGTTACGTGGTGCTGTAATTGAATCGAGGCATCTTTTGGATCTTTGTGAGTACTGAGAAATGCCGTATCATCAGCAAATGTTGACGTGTGAATTTCATTGTTTGTTGGCATGTCTGCTGTGTACAGCAAGTATAGAATTGGTCCTAAGATACTACCTTGAGGGACGCCAGCACCTATAGGTTGAGGACGGCTTAAATGATCACCTTCTTTAATCATAAACTGACGGTCGATTAAGTATTTCCATAGTAGGTGTTGAAGATTCACCGGCAAGTTCTGCTTTAATTTAGATATCAGGCCTTCATGCCATACTTTGTCGAAAGCTTGAGAGACGTCAATAAAGAGTGCCGAACAGTATCTCTTTTCCTCAAAGGTTTTTCTTATGACTTGTACCAATCTATGTGTTTGTTCTATTGTACTGTGTTGACGTCTGAAGCCAAACTGGTGATTGGGAATGCAGTTGTTTTCATTCAAAATCGGAGTCAGCTTGGTTATAAGCAATTTCTCGAATAATTTGGACATAGTTGGTAATAGACTTATTGGCCTATACGACTCAACTTTGCAAGGATCTTTTCCCGGCTTAGGAATCATCTTTACTAGTGCAATTTTCCAAACCGGAGGGTAGTACTCAAGCCGTAAGATGGCATTAAAAAGAAAGAGGATTAATCTTTTTGCAATGCGAGGCAGCTCAAAAATCATTTTATTGCTGATTTTATCAAACCCAGGTGCTTTTTTAACATTTAAATTATCAATAGCCTCAACAACCTCCAGATATTGAAATCTTATTTGTACAGGTGGTCTGGCAACAACAGGCGGTAGTTCGCTAATGTCAGTATCCGTATTGGGAGTGAATACATTTTTTAAATGACTTACGAAAAGGTTGCCTTTTTCTTCGTTATTTCGTGCCCAAGATCCGTTCAAAGTACGCAGTGGAGGTTTTGCGATTACGGGTTTTCTTAGATTTCGGACTGCACGCCATAATGAATAATTTGACTGGGAAGTTGCGTCTAGACCTTCCAGATGTTGTTTGAGAGACTCTGCTTTTTGCGCTTCTAGCAAGATCCTAAGATTTTTGGTACATTCTCTCAACCTAGTTTTAAGTTGGGGCGATCTGTGTTGTTGCCACTCTCTTCGGACTCTCCTTTTTTCAGACAATAGTTGCTCAACATCTGCAGAAAAAACTCTGTTGTACCTATTCGGGCGGTAAGTGGAAGAAGCATGTTCTGCGGCTTTCTCGACATGTTCATTAAGACTTTTTATACAGGCATCGATGTCTTCAGCAGTTTTTAAGGGGAGTTTCTCTGTGCAGTGAGTGCTGATGTATTTTTTGTATTTTAACCAATTCAGACGTTTGACAAGAAGTAAGGCATCAGTTACGCTTTGCTGAGGACTTCTGATGGTGATTACAGTGGGTGAGTGATCTGAAGAAAGATCCAGTGAAGCCTCGACTTCAATGAGTTCCGGGGATACCCCTTTCGCCACGCCGAAATCGATAACGTCAGGAATTTTTTGCTGGTCAGTTGGCCAATAAGTTGGTTGACCAGTTGAAATCACATTCAGTCCCATTTCAGACAGGGAGTCGTACAAGATACGACCTTTAGGGCTAACGAGTCGTGAGCCCCAGAATGTATGCTTAGCATTGTAGTCGCCAGCCGCTATGAAACGGCTACCTAGTGATTTGTAAAAATCTCTATACTGATCTTTTGTTATTGAAAATCTGGGCGGACAGTAAACTGACGAAATCACGAGGTTTTGACAAAAGTTCTCAATACAGATGTTTGTTGCTTGAAGATAACACTCTGAAAGACCACCCAATGAATGGTGTTTGATTCGCGATTTGACCAATATTGCCGACCCACCACATGATCTATCTCTGGGGTCCTTGGTGTCGTAGAATGTATAACCACTTATTTTAAAAATGCTTCTCGACGTCATATGAGTCTCGGAAATCAGCATTACATCAATTTTCTTATTAAAAAGAAAATATTCAAGTTCATTTTTGTGTTGGCGTATGCCGTTTGCGTTCCAGAAACATATTTTGAGACAGTTCATGGTCTATTAAGTATGGCCTGCAGTAGCGTGGACTGCATTTTTTGCATCTCCTGCATCATACTTGTCATGCTTGTCATGAAATGGTTCATGGATTGCACCAGATTCTCCATTATACCTTCAAGACGGCTAAAATTGTGGCTGTTTGTATCATTTATTGGTGATTCATTTTGCACTGTTGGTTGGTTAGATCTTAGCACGTTGGCATATGAAAATTGGCTAGTGGATGCTTGTGCTACGGGGGGAATAATTGTAATAGGTACTTTTGTCGTCTGAGTAGGGGTAGTAGCGGGTTTGTTGATCAAGGAGCGTTTAACGACCTCGAAAACAGGGCAACCCCTGTAGTTGGCAGTGTGGTTTCCACCGCAATTGCTGCATCTTTTTACCCTGGAATCATCCTTAGGTTTATCGCACTTTGAGGTGTCATGAAGATCCCCACAAACTACACAAACAGTAGGCAACTTACAATAAGATTTAGTGTGACTATATTCTTGGCAGTTCGAACACTGTACTGGGCCAGATCGCTTATGAGGTTCTTCCACTGTAACTCTTCGGTGCATTATGAATTTCAAGTCATATATAGGATGTGTTTCATTTTTCTTCAGCTTAACATCACCAGGTTCTAACTCCACTCTAAATAATGGTTGAGGGATCCTATCTCTGTTTCTTATATTTGATACTGCCTTGATTTTAAAGCCTTTGTCGGCCAAACTGCTCTTGATCTCCTCAGGATCAACAAAAGAATCAATTCCCTTAATTACGACTTGTAGACCTTTTGCGCTTTTAAGTTGATACGTGTAAAAATTCTTTTTGCGTTTTTCAAATTCCGAAACTATTCTCCGATAGTCGTTTTCATTATTAACCTGAATCTTTGTTTCATTAATATTGCCACGCTTAATTGGAGTCACATAAAAAGAATTTTCACCAATTAATGAAACTAATATTTTTATAAGTTCGTTTGAGTTTTTTTCTCTTAAGTATATTGGAGGTGGTTTTACTGGCTTATTCACAGCGCTAGGGACATCATTTTTCTCTTGGAGGATGGCAAAACGATTTTGCGAGCGTGGCTCTTCAGCATTCTTTGATAATTTTGCGGCTGGTGTAATTTCGGCAGATTTTGGGCTTCTGCCTCTCTTCGATACTGTTATATAACGGTCCATTCCTACCTGTGTTTTTTGTTTTTCTTCAACAGCAACTATAGGAGCGGCCTTATTTGTAGGAATTAATGTGCCTTTTGCAGCTGTTGACGTCTCTCCAATATTTGATAACGAGGACCGTGAAGAAGACGGTCCTTCAGTGATTTTTCTATTTAAATTAAATATGCTTTGGGCTAAGTTTGTGCCCTGTTCAACACATTTATTCAAGTTTGGTGCACTTGCACTTAAATTCAGATTTGTGCTTATTTTTGGTTTCACAGTTAAGTAGTTTTTATTAAATTCGGGATCTTTAATGTTCTCATTACTAACACTTGCCGAGCTCAACACGAAATAAGCATTTCGGCTCTGAGGCCCACTCGCACTGTTAGAATTGTTACTCATTCACTGTCTCACTGTATTTAATTTTCTAGTTTTCAATAATTAAAAATAAATTATTACAATTTATTAATTTTTATTGCACCTACTGCAATTATTTGACTTTGTAAAGTTTTTCACCTATTACGAGTTTTTTTTCACTTTTTATTTAATTTAACTTTTTATACTTTTTCACCTATTACGATTTTTTCACCGAAAATTCAGCCGCACTAAAAGTAACACGTCCGAACAGTTCGATGTATCAAGCACAATGTTGTTTGAGTTTTGGCTCACATAAATTAATGGTTGTATGCAATAAAGTCGTGATACCTTTTTACTGCGGCTACGATGAACTTAATTTTGAGGGATTGGAATCTAAAACCAGAATATAAATATTTATCCCTATCGTGAATAAAAATTCCACATGAAATTTGTTCCCTTTTCACATTTTTTCCTATTAAAATTCAATGTTAAAAAATAAAAGGGAACAAATTTCATATGGAATTTTTATTCACGATAGGGGCGAATTTTTTGAAAAATAACAAAAACGTTGTTCTGGTGATTTTTGTGGCTATAAAATATTTAAAGATTCGATTAAAATAGATTTCTTAACACATTTTTACTTGATTTGAATCAGTCCGCTTATATAAAGGTTTATTGGAAACTGTAGTGACATCGGTAGGGTATACTCTTTTCTTAACTGATTTCATGCTGAATCCTCTGGTTAAACACTTGCTTGAGAACATGTGTTATAATATGTCAGTGAAAGAAACTTAAGATATTAACATCGGACAACACTGTATTAAACATTAAATTATATTTCTTCCCTGAAGATGATCAACAAAGTTGGTCGAAATATTGGAAATAAATAAAATATAATAAAAATTAAAAACGAACAAGAGTTTTTATATTTTTAATAAAAGGGACCTCAAGTCGAACTAATAAGATAGAAGGATTTTTAACAATATAAAAGGTCTACATAGCACATAAAAAACAATCATAATATGTTTCCATAACTTTTCTAAACGCTAAATCCAGTTTTCCCCTCTTTTTGGCCGTTGTTTTTGTTTATTGGTTTTTATTCGGTTGAACACTATTGATTTGTTATGAATTATTACTTTTATGGCATTTGTGCATGTGATCAACTTGTACGATCTACACGTACATACATACATACATGTTTTTTAAGAATGTTGCCATGAGTTTTGTACGAGTATTTGTCTGAATTTCTACATTCAACATATTTCCGGTCTTAAATCTTTTTTGGTTTAATTCTTGGTTTTTTACAATATTTATTTTTTATTCTCGTAGAGCCTGTATAAAATGAGTAAAAAAGTTAGTAGTTAAACCGATAGACCACATGGTTGGTATGATAAAGTTTAAGTCATTCATATAAAATGATTGATTTAGAGCAATTGGCTTAAGAAAACACTGAAAGAAATTATTAAAAGGTGTTACATATTTATAGCCAACGTTTACAAAATCGTGATCAGCTGATCTATAATCCTGTCTCGTTTATTGTATCTATTCACGTCTATAGTCTAATCGGTAGGTTCGTCAGTTGACTCATTTAAAGTATTTTCTTTCTATCGTCTATAGTCTTGTATCTAGCGTATAAACTCGTCTATAAACACGTCTATACTCTAGTTTCTGCTTTAGTTTTCTTTGTTGTCAAAACTTTAGTTTCGTCTATAAACTTTCCATGTGTCCAGTTCCGTCAATAGACTCTTCTGCAGTCTTGTTTTGTCTATAGAACCGTGTGTAGTCTCGTTTATCCATGTCAATAGACTCGTCTATAGTCTTATCTAGACTAGTCTTTTATCTAGTTTAAATTTAAATGTATATTTCTAAAGACAAATACACATATTGAAATATTGGTTCTTTGTTAAAACATACAATAGATAATTTTTTAGTCTTTAGAAAATATTTAATCTTTTTTTACACAGTGAGACATATTTCGTTGTCCATAGCTGAGAAATACAAATTTGAACCTACAATTGTTTAGATAACCAACAAATACAGCATTATGAACATCAGACTCTCAGATAAATATCAAGCATCGAACATGAAATAGTTTCATGATTGCGATATGAAACTGATTGAGTGAGTTGAGTGAAGGCAACATAATATTTCATTTCTATTTTAAATAAAACCGAATTATTGCAGCTTAAACTAGTATCACCAAATGTCTCTCAGTGTAATTGTGTTTTTTCTTGTTCACCTCAAAGATTATCTTTGTTATGCATGGTTGCTGTCAATGATCTTGTTGACTTGATTGATTTATATTGTGTTGTAAATGTTGTTCTTTATTTATATTTTTTGTCTGGTTTTTTTTTTTTCTTAAAATGCGCCACACTCCAACTCTTTCCCTCATTCCTGCTGCGGCGATCTATAACTGACAAAATATTAGTTCATACACGCAGTTTGTTTTCGAAAGCTTCGAACATAATTAATAAATCGCCTTAACGAAAACCAAACTCAAATTAAAATATTCCGATAAGAAACATACTTATGAGTCTCATACATAAATACGTGGAGATAGTAATAAACTCATTACGGCCATCTTTCACTTATATCATAATTTAGGATCACTTGTTCGTTGGATCATTGTTATTGTTTGTACGTGTGGAGATTTTTTTGAAGAAAATTCTTTCACATGCTTGCGCTGGAAGGAAAAACTGTAAAGATTTTTATCCTTATAATGTATGAGGAACAATTTCTAGTTTCTAATTGTGCAACACCATCAACTTTTGAAGTATGAGTTGGAAATTATTTTCTATGTTATACTCACGTTTTAAGTTGTTTTTTTTTTTGTTATTACATATATTGCTAGCAATTATTTATTTTGTTAGAGATCAGGTGCGTAGTTGTCTCAGAGAAATGTGGTATGTTGGAATATTTTGAATATTCCCAAAAATTACCAGAATAAAATTTTAGATTCTAATCATTCTCGATTCAGTATTAAGTCAATTAATTGATAAAAGGTAATATGGGACAAGCACAACACAAAAATAACCACAAAAATGCAATGTTTCCTATACTCCTTTAGAAAAGCCTTTATCAACTAGAGAGCTTACATGTCTTAAAGTAAGGACCGTTTTTTATCAAAACTGAAATAAGTTTCTGAGTATCCAAAATACTACAAAATTATGAGAACCGCAAATACACTATATTTGTAAATCTGCGATGATAGGATAGGATAGGAAGGGTAGTTCACTAAGTGAACTTCCACTCGGAGACCCTGTGGTCCATTGTGTTTCCCTTCAGTAGAAAGAATAAATAGAAAGATAGAAGGATAGATATAGAAATAAGGACAACCAAAACCGCCTGATAAGGTCAGAAAGAAGAAAGAAGGAAAGAGTGAAAAATCCCCTTACGGATTTGGAGTCGCCGTAGAATATCCCTTAAATAGCCACCCTATTCCCCTAATGAAACCCACGTTGTTACTCGGTTTGCAGCCAGCAACATCACTGAGTTCATCCAGGAATCTATTTCCTAGCCACTTAAGTCTACGACTCTGCAACCTAGGACAGTAGCACATGATGTGCTCTATTGTCTCTGGCTGCTCTGCATCCCCACACACTCTACAGAAATCCTGTCTGTCATTATCCCATTTGCCTCCGAAAGCCCCAATCGAACAATGCCCGGCTATCACTCCTACCAGAATCCTTAGACTATACCTGTCCAATTCCATCAGCGTTTCGGTCGCGTTTGCATTTAGTATTGGCCATAAGCACCTGGACACTATACAATCCGACCTACTGCCATAGGATTGGTATGCACAGTCACGGAATCTCTCCTGAATCAGCCTGTAGAAGTGACATATAGGTGCCTTGACCTCTCTTTCTCTAGTCTCACTGCGATGATAGTCTGGATCAATAGAAGGTCATATTTGTAACATTAATGAATATCGCATAACAATTGTAAAATTACAATGCTCTGAGATTTAAACAAGATACCGAACTTCAGGAAGTTGTATGTAAATATTAACTAAGAATATTAATCTAGTTGATCTAAATCATTGAACTGGAATATTTTTTTTTGATGAATGAACTAATTTTAAAGCGCCCTAAACAGGAAGAAAGTAATTAAATTTACAGTAATAACTAATTAAGAACAAGTAAGATTTTATATTCGACTGTGCCGAATATTATATTTCCACCAACTATATACCATTAGTGTGATATATGAAACAAATTGCAATTTGCATTTTGTATCGATAGCTATGTTTTCACGAGTTATTTTTAGAATCCCTTATATGGAATATATGGAATGTTATGGAACAATTGTTATAAAATATTTTACTGTGCATTCTATGTATTTGCGTCTTATGGTGACGTTCATCTCAATAACAATATTTTCATCACAGTAACGATATATATATATTAGAGTTTTTTTTTTTTTGGTGTTCCAGTATTCTCAGCAATGGACCCAATATGGGAGCTCTGGCCAATTATGGACCGATCGCCATAAGTTGTGTTACGATGATTTATAAACATATAGATTATTTGTGTTGAATTTCAACTCAATAACAATGTTTAAAAGAGTCTTATGCGCTTTTAAATGATTTTCGGAAGTTGATTTTATGTGTGGGACTATGGTTAAATTTATACTGATCAGTATGAAATTTTCACATATATATGTACTATTTGTAGCGAATTTCAACTTGATAATGATGTTTGTAAATGATTTATGCACATTTAAGTGACTTTCGGAAGTGGGCTGTACGGATACATGAACTCAAACATCAAGTAGGATAAGTATTTTTTTTTTGTTTATTGTATCTTCATTAATAGCAAACACTTGGCAAATATCTACAGAAAAAGACATATATACTTCGTTGTTTTAGGACAAGACACAACAATCATTTAGTTTTAATTTATTTAATGATGTTTGATCTTGCTAAACTCTTGTAAGAGTAAACAACAATAGATATTTTGTAGAATGTTCGCGATAGCTACAAAATGATTTTTCGAAGACTATAATTAGTTGAAATTAGACTTTTATTTTGCTGATTGTTCAACTATGATCATATTGATGTGGTTAGCAGACTAAGATGAACTTTGGCCAAATCACCTTGTACTTTTCCTTTTATGGACTCAAGGTGTTCCATGATTATATCCAGTATTATACTTGTTATTGGCTGTGCAAAGCAGGAATAACATTTTATTGACCATTGGTTTTTTGAACAATACATTTAGGTTCTATGGTCAGCATAGAAATTGAGAAACAATCTATAATTTTGTGTAATAACCATAAGTCAGATTGAGCTTATGTTTATATCTCGCCGCTTCAAGAAATGTCTCCTGATTGTAAATAGCAGATGCAGTGCACATTGCAGTTTCTACAAGGATCATTATTTAATCGTATTCTAATTAAATTGGAAATATTCCTCACATTCATAGAAACGGCTGACTATTGAAACTCGAAAGCTTAAGACAGTGACGAGATAATTTTTGAATTAAATTGCTGAAAACTAAGTCAACTCTCACAGCTGAAATATTATATCCGTTTATCCAGAAGGCAGACTGTGAAAATAATACAAAGATCATATTTTAAGGAATACCTCTTGTGAAGAGATTTTTCTGTTCATTCAATAATAATACAGAATATAAAAAAGCTCCGCCTTTATTGGCAAATATTTATTTTTTAAAAATTTTTCATGAGAAGTGTGTTACAATAGAAATTCCCTGCAACTTAACAATCAGTGTATTGGTGGTCTCAACAATTATGGCAAACACCTTGCTCTCTCTCTTTCTCTGTTTAGGATCATGATCGTCGTCACCATCTCTACATCATCACCATCACCAGCATCAGCTATATTGCAATAAAAGCTACTGTTCGCTAAACATTATGAATTCAATCGTTCTGAATGGTTGGTTGTTGGTTTGATCAGTAGCAGCGAACCATATTCACTGTCCGTCCGTCCGTCCGTCTGTCAGTCTGTTTATAAAATGTTCCTTTTAGCTTCAGGCCAAATTGTTTAATGAGCTTTTAAGGTTAACTGCTTTAAAGAAGATCTAAAACAACAACCAGCTATTTTAGTTAACAAAAATACAAATAAAAAACTATACAACACGATCACGTATTGTTGGCCATCACAGCCACAGGTATTACACATTTAACAGTTTTTTATCTTTGGAATCTTATCTTTGGTTTATAAACTGATTTTTTCACTCCTTATTTAACCATCTTGCAGTTAAATCTGTTGTTCGAGTATTCTAGCGATTATCGTTTTAAAAGTGCTGTAGCAGCAGTTGCAGTTATGGCTGCTGTTTTTGAGGCTGTTTTATGTTCTTCTTCTTGTTGTTGTTGTTGTTGTATTAGTTATTATCCGTTAAATGTTGTTTTAGTTTTTCTTTTTTTTGGCTTTGTTTCTTACTAACGTAAGTCAGTAAGCCAGTACTTATAGTGGCATCATTTTGGGCCAAAACTGTGAAGTATGTAATTGGTCTTCAACAGCTTTCCAACACCACTGACCAGTAGTATTGCTGATAATTGGCAATAAAAATTCATGTTAATGGATAATTAATCATATTAGCAATTAAGTTTACATTACCGAACATCACGATATCATGTAAACTGAAAAATATCCAGAAACACAAAAAACTACAATATGTACCTGCAACATTAAGCGGTGCTCCTTCAATATTGAAATTAAAAATTGTCACTGTAGTTTTATAATTCGAAGGAGGCTCTTGATAAATGAGTGTTATATTCCTAAAGACAACTTTAATGCAACAGAGCTATGGAATTGCTCTCCAGCTATGTTTTCCAATAAATTACAATAATCCCACTTTTGCGAATCAAACAGATTTTTTGCAAAATATTTTCTTGTGAATCCCAATTTGACAGATGGCAGCTGGATGTTGTTTCCTTTTGTTTTGTGATTCCAATAATAGATGAATATCGAAACATTATTAGGCTCTTGGTTCAAGGACTCAGTGATATTCATTAACATTCGATCACGATTTCTCGTATTAAAAAAATACTAAATCAATTTTAAGATATTTAATATTTTCAAGCTAAACTGTTATTAACTAAAGTTTAGCAGTCTTATTCAGAAAAAATTAAAGTAGACTTTAAATGTATTTTAAGAAAATTTTGTATGAAAATTTTGTCTAAAAGCACACTTCAAACAAACCTACTTTATTTTTTTATGAATACGGCAGTTGATGTCTACTGTTGTGGTCTCTTCTTTAAATTTTATTTTTCAAATGTCAAAAGAGAATTTCAAAAGCTTAAAATAATAAAATTTGTACTTAAAATAAACATTGATCTGTCAAGGCATTTAATAAGCTTCTCAAAAATAAAACCATTTTTAAAAATCATCAAAAATACTTAAACTATTTGATTCGTCCGTTTCAAATACGTTATAAAGTTGCAGCAAAATAATTAAATTTTTACGACACCTTTCGAAAATGAACTGTTAAATCCACAGACAACGAAACAAGCTAAAAATATACAAATTAAACTACTGGAATTTTTATAGACTTGGTGATCAAAAATGTCAACGATCATAAATCAGGATCAATGTTGAACAGATCTTGGGGATTAATTAATTCAGTGTGTTTAAATCCAAAATCAATCGAGAGTGAAAATAATAAATAATGAAGGCTCAACTTAACTACTAAATCCCCCCCCCCATAAAATATTAAAGTAGATCACTGAAAGAAATTCCCATTAATAAATTTTTATATCTAAGAGATTAATGTTTTGAAAGAGAAAATTAAAATAGAGTCATTACAATGGGTAGCGTCTCAATATGACACATAAAAGCAATGTCTACAATAATAAAGATAAATTTCAATTAACAATGTAAAAAAAAACATAAACCAACCAAAAGAGATAATGAGGGCCACACGTACTAGTACTACCAACTGGCCGCCGTTGTACATTTGTTAACATGGAGAAGTGCTGACCAGAAAACAGAAAAAGATGCTGGTGGTCGTCAACATAATGTTTCTGTTTTCTTGTAACATTTGTGTTGAATTGAATTAATATTGAAATGTTTAAAAATATCAATAACTTAATTTAACCCTTCAAAGGCGCGTTAGCCGCAAGAATTTAAGATGATGTAGAAATTGCTGGTTTTTTTTAACAATTTTAAAAACTAAAATAATTTAATAGGTTTTACTATTCGTTCGATTCCCGCCAAAGACTCTGGGTGTTTTCTGCAGATAAGCCAAAAGCTTCGCAGTTTGTGTTTGTTAATTATAAAAAAAAAAACTAGAATGTTTTATATGTCGTATAAACCAGGCCCATATCCTACACGCTGTATTATTATACATTTCTATCAATTTTTACTTCTGTGACAGTTTTTATGAAAATTCAGCAAAGTTAAATCTTAAAATGAGCTAAACATTAAAATAATGAATATTTTTCGGAAATTAAAAGTACTTTCGAAAAGTTTCGGTATGTTATGAATTAGGCCAAATATAGGGTTGGTGTTGGCTTGCGGTCGGACTCTACAAAATTGTTATAAACTTTAGAAATTGATGCCGCGTTGTCATTCGCATTTTCTAAAGGAAGGATACCAATTTTCGGAGCTTTCCATTTATAGCCAATTTATGCAATTATGGCGCTAGAATTTCTATTTGTGGTCCCCACCTCTTGGCCAGATGTGAAATTAAATATATAATTATCATTGAAGGGTTAAAGTTAATACCAAACACAATCTCGTTCTGCTATTTAAATGTCTCTAGTTACACGCACACTTTGTGTGATGATCACCGAGAAGCGAAAGTGTTCGATAGATTTGTTTTATCACTCACTCACTCAATCTTATTTTATTTAACTTTTATCTCCAATTTTTACCATCAACAGCAAGCATGCAACAAGCAACCATCATTCCCAAAAACAACTTGTGTGGTCGGCCTTAACACTACAACAAAAGTGTTTGACCGCGTTTTGACACTTTAACTGTCACATAAACTAGACCTGGTGATTAGCACAATAATAACTCCACCATGAACCTTAGCGTGTCTGCCTATCTCTTCTATCGTATACAGTTGGGTCTAGTATCTTGTATTTTAAAACTGTAAGTTGTTTTTCTTGAGTCGCATGTGTGCTAAATGTCTTAACAGACAATTCTCATAATATGTACATATGTATTCTATTGTAATCGATATTGATGAAGAGGATTTACGAACTTTTCTATTTCAATAATATTGAAAAACAAGTTAGAGTGTTATAATCGGCTGTGACGAATCTTTAATACCCTACACCTAAACGTAATAAGAAATACAGAAACTACACTGGACTACAATATCCTAATTCTGTGTTTTCTATTCAGAGTGAGTGTAAATGTTATTAGTATTTTATATATTGTTTGAGAGACAATGGCTGTTTTCATAAACGCAGTATGCAATGCAACATTTCATTGCATAGAGTTCATAATAGCATTTAGAAATATAATTTAAAAATGTTTGTTTTAAGATTCTCTTTAATAGTCCAATATCTTTATATTTTATGTAATAAAAGTTTTTAAATTACATATATTCTAAATGCTATTATGAACTCTATGCAATGAAATGTTGCATTGCATACTGCGTTTATGAAAACAGCCAATATTACTCGTTGGTCGTAATTCACTAATGTGATTTTATTTTAAATATTTTAACATTTTATCTAATTTTGACCATTTATAATTGATGTAATTACAGATTCATACTGTCATTTACAGAGTTCATTTGATTTTCATAATAATCTTGAATGTAATTTAACAATTCATAAAATTAAAAGAACATTTTTCCATATTCACAACAAGTTAAGAAACAGAGTATAAAACAGAGCATTAAAAAGGATAAGACATAAGGTGAGGGATTTGGGAAAAATATGACTAATAATGATCCGATAATAATAAAATTGGTCGCTATGATTTAAGTATATATAAAAAATATTTCTGTTGAATATTATTTGTATTTTTAAGAGAGTTATGTTCTTTAAAGGGAATTTAGGAATTGGGAATTATGTGTGGCGAAATTTATTTGGATATGCACATAAATTAAATATTTATGATCGATAAACCCCTAATTTGGGAGGACATTTGTGTGGGGTCTAGGTAAAATAATAGACCGATTTCAATCCCAACCATCCTTGGGTCAAAAAACATCATGTACCAATTTTTATCAAAATATCTTTCGAATTGTGACCTGTGCTCTGCGCACAAGGCTTATAGGATATGGTCAGCCAACCAGCCAGACGGATTGATTCTTTGTTGATCGGTATAATTTAAGACGAGTGTTGGACCATTATTTCTGGACGTTACAAACATCAGCACAAATCCAATACTCGTACACACTCACTATGGTGGTGTAGGGTATAATTAATGATGGTTTTACGTTAACAAATATTAAGATTTCTTAATATTCTTTTCATTTCTTAATAGAGGAGAATTTGCATAAATTGTAGACAATTTTGTTTGTAACACCTGGGTGGTACTTATGGACCTCACACACGCTAACGGTGCTTGATAGGTGCTGGAAACGTTAATGCTTTATGTGCTTGCATAATGCTCTCTATTCATTCTTAGATTAAGTGTTTTAAATGGACGGTATTGTATTTTGTCACTCTAGTATAGGGATTAAATCAGTTTTTCTTGTTTGTAAGTCTTTTTTTTTTTTTGTATTGGCCAGTTATTTGTTTATTTTGGAAATATAACGATGTTTATCATTTAAAAGAGGCAACATTGTTGTAGTAATTTATTGAAATTTTTTAATCTTTATGGGAATTTTGTTGTGTGGTCTATTCAAAAACTTTAATTTGGTAAAACAGAGAAGCTGAAAGGCAAATTATTAGTTTTATGTCTATAATATTCTTCTCAAACTTAATACTCATTTCCTCAATTTTGGCAGCTACCAACTGCAAAGGTGAAAATTTATCCCCACCAAGGATCAAATTGTTATGTTCCTTCCATTAGAAATGCAGGAATAAGAAACGCTCCTGAAGAACCAGTCACGGTGTCAATTACCTTTTCTCTAGAGATACTTTTTCTACAGAAAAGTTTGTTATAACACTTTCTACAGATAATTCTCAGCTTTCTATTAATTATTATTTGTATTAAGTTTAAATATAATTAAACTAATTAAATCTAATTCGTTTTATCATAAGCAAAGAGAAATCAGTGAACCTGGCTATTTTTGGTTTTATTTTAAGTAAAATGATTTGAATAATCCCAAGTCTTTATACCCCGTTTTTACAATCCAGCAATTTTCAATTATTCGCACAACTTTACCATTAAATGACATATTCACACAAAAAATTTATTTAAATTTATTAAAACAAAAAAAAAAACTATGAACATCGTCCGTAATTATGCCAATGTTTTGTTCTTGTGCGCACAAAACGTTGACTCCATGTGGGTTTAAAAAGTTGTGATTTCACACCGTTAGACTCTTTGTGGGATCTTGAAAATATTCTCGAAATATAAAATGTATTGAGTTGACTTAAAAACAACAAGAACAACAAAAAATAACGCAATATGTTTACTAACAACAACAATGGAACAACAACAAAATTCACATGACCATGTAATGGCAACATAAATTTTCAATTAATTGAAGCCTTCATTAAATAATTAAGTTTAATTAATTTCTAATACACACAATTTCATTTCAAATTGTGCTGCATAAAATACTCACATGTAAGACGTTTTCATAAATTGTCTAATGATTTTTCTCAGCCACACAAAACAAACACGAGCACATGGTGGAAAATGAATTTCCCTGCAGTAATAACAAATGAAAACACCTCCTAATTCTTTGCAAATAGGTACGACTAGACCTTTTTTTAAATTTCAAAACTACTTAAATAGGATTAACTCCTTTTTGGGATTAAAATTGCAATACACTTTCAGTGAACGAAAAACAGCTCTCAAAAGGCGTATTGTAAATGTTTTCATTTAAAATTGCTTTGTTTTTTGTTTTAGGGATTTTTGCAAACGCCTACAAATATGGAAATTTTTTTGAAATTTTAAAATATTAAATATGTACAATGAGACAAACACTACCACTGTTAGGGTAGAGTAGAATAAAATTTCCCTTGAAATGTTAAAATTTCCCGAAAAAACTGTACACTTAAAATTATTAAAGAATCGAAGAGAGTAGTGTTCTATAATTTCTCTTACTCGTAATTTTCACTTTCAACTTGAGCAGTGCGGAGGGTTGAAAATAAAGTCACTCAAATTTAATTGAAGATTATAATAGATTTTTATTATAAACAGACCCTCTTATAAGATCAACGTCATTGTGATGAACATTTATTTGAGTGTTTATGGGCAATAGTGATTCAGTTAATACCCTAATGCTTCATTTTGTTAATGAATTTATATTAATATATTAATGTGTATATTGATGTGACTAAATTTTTTGAGAATAATTTAATATAGTGTTCAAGTTACTTTAAAAACTCCTTGATATTTTTTTAAGAATTGATGAAAAGATCCCTGCATAAGGTTTAAAAGTTAGTTACACAAGTTACACGAAGCAATTCTTTAAGGTAAGCTGATTACCTTTTAAACATCGTGGTGAGGGAAAGATTGGACGAGTACACACTTGATTGTACTAGCAATTCGTGTTGCTCTCTTATTCGTATTACATATGTATGTTTGTACAAATGTGTGTATACTCTGAAATAAAAATACGAGCGATATAAGCAATAAAATTGTACTGTGTGAACACCGAAGAAATTTTATCAATTAAAATTGTATCAATCTTTTCAATAAAAATTTCGTCGTCTAAATTGGGACTTACTGTGGTGGACATGTAATTTCATATAATAAGATCACTGTGTAGCTTTTTTCAGGACCTACACGGTAAATTGTTTTTACACTTATTCAATGAGTAAACAATCAATATTGTTGTTGAGTGCTAAGTTAAGCTAAAAAAAATATTATTTTCACAATTGTTTTTTTTTTGGTGGACACGTAATTAGAAACGCGCATTTTTTTCTTCAGCTTTTAAACTTTTCTAAATATTAGTGAGCAAGTGAGTATAATTTGTTAAACAATAGATTAACTTGCATTAATTTTGATACGGTTTAGTTTCGCAAATGAGCAAAAGCATTAAAGTTTTCTTGCTCAAAAAAATGGTATTTGGTGCAATTCAGTTGTACAAAAATACGAAGGAGTTTCCAACTCCAGCTAGGACACCCAGGACACGAAAGAGTTCTTTAGCGGAAGATAGAATTACTTGTAGAGCCAGTGCAAAAAATTTGTTTTTATCTTCGCGCGAAATTAAGGCTAAAATTGGACAGCAAATAAGCACAGAAATATTCACGCGGACAAAAAGAAGACGCCTAAATGAGTCAGGACTTCGTGGGTGCATTGCACAAAAAAAACCTCATGTATCAAAAAAAATTTCATTAAGCGGTTGCGGTTTGCAACCGTTACTGGTATAGAGTTATTTGGAGCGACGAATCTAAGTTTAACTCGTTCCAATCAGGTACACTGTTAAAACAGTGAAACACGGTGACAGGTCTATTATGATCTGGGTACCTCTTCTTGGCGTGGTGTGGGTCCAATTGCACGAGTTCGGGAAGCATCAGCAGCAATATAAAAACAATTTGGAAAATGCAATGGATCCGTATTGCTTTGAGAATATGCCCCGCTTTTGCAATAAATCATCGAAACGTTGTAACACATTTTCCGGATTGTATTAATAATGGAAAGAGGTTCTTAATCTTTATTGTGAAAATGAAAAAATAATTGAGAATATTTGAAGTTCATTCGATATCAGCAATCATGTAAATGTTCATCACCATCATTAGTGCTCCTCATAAATGGAAAATTTCTTTCACGATAAATATACGAGTACTCATGAAATCTGCTTTGGGCGATTGATTATCATATTATTGGAAAGATGGAGAAGACATAAATGGTATTTTTGTCAGGAATATTCAGTTACTAGGCTTCCTCCATTAAATGATATTACAGTGAAATTCTTGAAAGAAAAATAAATACTGAGAGTAGTATGCGATTAGAATACCCTTTTGAGAAAACATATAAAACGTATACGCTGAACTTACTCTTATTTTATATTTTCATTACAAACACTTTCGCTAAGATTCAGGTAACTTGAAATATGATAGTATTGGAATTTTAAGACATGAATTTTGATCAGAGTAGACTGGACTCCAAACAATGTCCTTTGAAAATGGGATTCTAATTCAATACTGACAGAAACATGAAATTGATTCGCATTTTTCTTTAATAATCTCGACCTTCTTTGAATAGGAAATTTTGGCCATACATATATTCGACTTCTAAAATGATCAAATAATGAAACTGTGATTCTACCAACAATGTACATGCACAGTCTTGCTCCAATACTACACATTCCTCACTTTGTACTTTGTTGGAATACGTATGTAGAATAATTTTTAACAACGCATATTTATTAAGTGAATAAGTGGCGTGCGACTTTGTCAACCTTTTGATTGCAATATCGAATACGATGAATGACCACTTAGAGGACCAGCACACAGGTAGTACATGATTGTTCCTTCTTGAATATCCATAGCGATTGAACGTAATAACTATTGATTTGTATTGTATTGGCTGAAGGAAGATTACCAATTCAACACCTTAACTTATTTATGAGATCATGACAGTCTCCAACTTTTAAATCGTTAAATAGTCATCACTTAAGTTTTTTAAACGTTTCTTGAACAAACTTCTTTTTTTCCAGCATAATTACATTGAATATTCACATTTTCTCCGAATCTGTGTAAGACTTTCATATCAAGAGACTATTGAGAGATGTTCATAAAATAATGAAAGTAAATTTAACATTTCTAAAACGCAATTCCGTAAACATTATTACATTTATGTTCGGGTTCCTGATCTTCAGACCTCTGATATATGAACTTAAATTAGTTTTACCTCTTACTGCCTATAAAGGTAAGGTCACACTTGGAAAATATTTGCCGAAAAATACGTAACCACTAAATAATATATAATATTTATTTATTTAAAAAAAAAACGTTTCTTATTTAGTCAAAGAACAACAAATATTTAGTTTTAATTTATTTGATGCTGTTTGATCTTGCAAAACTCTTGTAAGAGTAAACAACGTCAAACAAATTTGTGCTAAAACAAGTGGTTATGCTTTTTTAAGTAAATATTTGCCAAGTGTGACCGTACATTAAGACATGCAAAGTTAAAAGATAAAAAAAATATTGCGTACAGTATCGTTCAGTTCGATGTTTACCCATTACAGTTTGTTTACTTAATCTATTTAGATGGATGCTACTGGTGGAGATAATAATGATTGTTATTGCAAATGGTTTTTAGTTTCGCTTTTTTTTAAATTTTTTCTCTTATTACAGAGATTTGAATTCAAATTCAGTGTTTTTTTGTTTAATTTTATTTACATGTGTATGAGCGAATGTTTGTTTACAATTGTTAAACAGATACACACATAATATACGGACAGAATCAGAGCATCATTTTTGTATTTATCCATTCAAGCAGCAAGCCAACATATTCCAATATACCAAATCATTCCCATGCCATGTTCATACGCAACTCATTTAGTACAATTTACTGCCGCCACCATCTCTGCGCACATGAGTGGGGGATTCAGAGTTTTTGTCGAATTTCATTTGCAACATTCAGTATCGCACGTCTCCATAGTCAGCGGCTAAACAGCAATCTCATCTGATCAACCCTGCGCGTACGCCAATAAGTTTTCAAATCGTTTAAGGGTTAAAAATCATTTCAAAATCTGTGTATTTTTATTGTTTTTGTTTTTGTTTTTTTGCTGTTTGTTTTTAATGCAATCAAATTTGTGTTCTACAACAAACAATTCAAATGAATTGATTTTAATCAGTGGAAATTGTATTTTTATTCCAAATAAATTTTAAAAATTGCAGTGATTTTTTTCACTTTTGCGTTTGAAGATTTTGTGTTCGTAATATTTTTTTTTTGGAAATTTCGTTCTATATGTGTTTATTAATAATTTTACCACAACAAAAATTTAAATTTTTCATTAAATTAATAAAATAAACAAATAATAAATTCATTTAGCACTTGTTCTGGAATTTTTATGGTTTCGTTTAGAAAATAAAAATAATAAAAAATTAAATGTTGAAATGATATTTTAATTTCAAAATAAAAAGGAAGAAATATTAAAATTTGTTTATTGTAGATGAAAAGTGAAAAGTGCAAGAATTACGTACCATTAAATACAAATATTTGTTTGAACTATTACGAGTGTGGGTATAATTGCATTGGATACATTAAACATAGGATACTTTCAACATGAAATGACAAAGATCTAACAATATTTTAGGTGAGTGAAAATATGCGCATAATTATTTAAAGTAGTATTTATGGGTCATATAAACATAACCTTATCTAAGCCAATGAATTTTATTTATTTTCATGCAAATATCATTGTTTAATTGTGTTTCTCAAAAATAATAAAAAAGAGGAATTTAAATTGTTAGAAAACTCTTTCTGAAACGAATACATAACGAATTATGTGAAAATGAAGTCGGATTGTTTCTAAAGATCTTTCTGTTGTAAAGTGTTGTAAAAATATATATTATTAAATATTAATTCAAATATAATGAAAAGATGAAGTATATTTTTATCTTGAGGGCAAATCTAAAGGGCTTCCTGTCAAAAATCCGCAGTTAAATCAGAATAAAAAATAACACTCTAATGTATTGATTTTTTTACACATGCAATGTCGCAACTAGGAAAATAAGTTATGGATGGAAGGCTAGAGGATACTACTCATTCTAATAACATGTGGACATGTTATTAGAATTTTCCTATATTAAAAGTGACAGAAAATATTTCAGCAGTTTAATTCATTAAGAATGCATTTTCCCTGTAATTTGTTGTGCGATACCCTGTACAGTACTGACAGCGATAGACGATCAATCAAGCGCCTAGCTATCACAAATAATTTCAGTTGTAATCAACTAAAGTCGGAGCTGGGACTAAATGTGACTAAAAGACGGATTAACCAAATTCTAAATGAATTTCTAGATGTGACAAAACACAAAATGATTCCCAAACCACGATTGACTTCTAGACACAAGAGAGCCAGTTTATCGTTCGCTGAAAAGTATAAATTTTGGGAAGAGCAGTGGCATAATGTTTTATTCAGCGACGAAAAGAAATCAACCTTGATGGACCTGATCGATTCCAATATTATTAAAGGGAAAAAGGCGGCGATACACAAACCAGCATAGCACGCAATTTTCAAGGAGGATCTTTGATGACTTGGGTGGCTTTTGGGTATAGAGCACGTTCTCCAATTTCTTTTATTTCTCATAAAATGAATGCGGGCAACTACATAGAATTACTAGACAGTGTTTTTATTGAATTTGCTGAGGAAATTTATGGAAATAATTTTACTTTTCAGCAGGACAACGCCCCTATACAAGAAAGCATTTTTTGAAGAAAAGGATATATGTAGTTGTTTTGGACTGGCTACCTCTTAGCCCTGATCTACATCCAGTTGAAAACCTCTAGGGAATTTTAAGTGCCAAAATATATAAAAATGGAATGACTTATAACTCCTTAAAAGAGCTCAAAGAAGTTTTAGTAAGAAAATGGAAAGAAAAGATGTGTTACAAAAATTAATAAACTTTATGCCAATTCGGTTAAATGAAGTAATTAAAAATCGAGGAGGACATTCGCATTATTAAAATTTACATTTTAGTTGAATATATTTAATTAGTACATATTTCTTATTATTGTTTATTTGACCTTTTTTATTAATATTTTGGTAATTATTAAAGCTTTAGGTATTTTTTATATTCAATTAGTTTTGGGTTTCGAATTTTTTCTTATTTTGTATCATATAAATATTTCCTATAAGAAATTGAATTAACCCTTTAACGCCTAAGACCGTCTATAGACGGTCATCAGTTGAGTATTAAAAAACCGGTTTTTTCCGTTTAGCCACTAAGACCGTCTACAAACTGTCTTTCTTGTTTTTGTCCTGCAGCTTTCCAGGAGTATTTTTTTCTGAATTGGAACTGAAATTCGTAATTTGCAGATGAAATACATGATAGAACAAAAAATTATTTCTGCAATTGGAACGTATTTTCAATTTCAGGTATTTAAGGGTTAACAGTAAAAAGTATTTAATAAAAATAAACAAACCCTGAAAATCTTTTAATTTAATTTTTTCTTTCTCTCTACTAAATATAAAAAATATATAAATTTTTACATTAGCTTTAAAACCCAAGAAGTTTTTAGAAAAGCACATGTACCATATAATTTCTTCCTTGGCTGTACAACTTCAATGATAAAAACCGTAACAGTCTACCAGGTTAATTCAAATATAGCTGAAAACACCTTGACAAGTTTTAGTACAGATGATTTTGCTCCTTGGATCTGTGTTTCAGAAATAAAAATGTCTATGGCAGCAATTGTCTATTCAATAAAATTAAACACAATTTGTTGAACAATAAAGAATTATTTTCATGAATGGCATCGCAAAACTATTCACAACATCTGATTCCTATAAACCACTCAAACCAGATAACAAAAAAAAACATGCCAATAATTAAACTGACCCACAGTAAGTGAATATACGAAGGAGCACAAAACAAGAAAGACAACCCAACAAAATTTAACGTCACAGACAAAATAAATTTTCATTTAAAAATGAGATTTTAAAAATAAAACCGCAAAGACAAATTTCAACTGTGTTCATTTTGATTTTGTATTTATTTGAATTCAAAATTTTTTTTAATTCAATTATAAACAACAAATGACGTTCACATTTCGATGACCATTTCTTTTTAATTTTATTTTATTTTTCTAATTTTAATACTCACAAATCACGTGATGAACAATTTATAATGAAATGTTTCCATTGAAATAAATTAAATATTTTAAAGGTTTTGAGATTCTCTTTCAAATCGCAAAAGACATTTGTCATTAGTTTGCGTTATACATAATAAATTTATAACAATTCTGTTTGTTGTCTTTAGTGTTATTGGCTTTTCTGTTAAATAATTCAATATTAGCACGCACATCTAATAATAAATAATAAAAAAAATTAAATTTATTTTAAATGATGAGTATAAATGAATTTATAGGTCTAATAGACAAAATGCTTAATAGACTTGTAATTGAGTCAGATGTTTATTTTTTATTTTAGCTTTTTGTCTAAACATAACTGTCATGTACGAGTAAGAGGCGAATCATTTATATCGATTTGATATATATACATATGTATGTACATTAGGGTGGCCCCAAAATAAAGTTGCGGATGTTTAAAATTTTATTAATTTTAAGACTACGTGTCTCATTTTTTTTTTTGTCCTAGAGTCAATATTTGGTGAGCTGGATCAAAGGATAAAAAGGTCCTTTTTAGAGGTTTTTTTCACATTTCTCCCAAGGGAACTATATGTAAATTTGGTATCATATGAAAGGTCTTTGAGAGGCGCATTTAATGAGTTATCAAAAATTTAAAAACAATTTTTTTTAATTCAAAAATTTTTAAAATTTCAGACAAAATTTTAGTGTGTTTTTATTTTTTTCATAGAATATACTTAAATAAATAATTGAAATTTCTTGATTACAAACATCGTGGAGTTTAACCCAAATGGTTTTTTTAGCTTATAAAACTTACATTATTTTAATACCCATTACATTAACGAATTGAGTTAACAGAGATTGTCAGATAGGGAAGAATTAAGGTATAAAAAAATTAATAAAAATTGAAATAGTTAGAATTTTAAAAAATGGGAAAAACCATTTGGGTTAAATTCCATGATGTTTATAATCAAGAAATTTCAACTATTTATTTAAGTAAATTCTATGAAAAAATAAAAATAAACTTAAATTTTGTCTGAAATTCTCAAAATTTTTGAATTAAAATTTTTTGTTTTAATTTTTGATAACCCATTGAATGCACCTCTCAAAGGCCTTTCATATGATACCAAACTTACATATCGAGCCATAACCGCCGAAAAAATGTATCCCACAAACTCAAAATTTTACAGGGGAAGGTTTTTTTTAAATAAAATCAGTTTGAATAAAGCCATTGTTTTAAAATTTATAATGTAAATATTGTTTTGTGTAATACATTTAATTTTAATAATTTTAAATGATGTTGAACTATCGATTTCGATAAAAAAACAACAATCGATTATTGTGTGGGATACATTATTTTGGCGGTAATGGCTCGATATAGTTCCTTTGGAAGAAATGTGAAAAAAATCAAAAAACCTCTAAAAAGGAAATGTTTATCCTTTGATCCAGCTCACCAAATATTGACCCCAAGACAAAAAAATTGGGAAACGTAGTCTTAAAATGAATTAAATTTTCATATTAGTCGGGAACATCGATACCTTATTTTTTCTCCATACAAACGGGGCCACCCTAATGTACCCTGCAGAAAATGTCAATAATAAAATTATACTGATTACCTATTGACGATGTTACCATTACTATTGACGAATTATACCCTTACTAATGCTATCTACTATTGACATTTAGCACAGGCTTGTCCTACGAAATCTACCAGTAGACGGCGTCAATGCTGACTAAGTAGTTCTTTTGGGACAACTTTTGTCTACACTGTTGGTACTTTTCCGAAAGAGAAAATGGAAATGCATTTTTTTGCTAATTTTTGGAGTTTTATTAAAAAAAAATTACTAAAAAACACCTAATTGAAAATAAATTCGAAAACACTCAGAGTCTTTGGCGGGAATCGAATCCGCAGCCCTCTGAATGATAGTCCGGCATACTATCGCCGTCTATCGGGGCTCACAATTGAAAAAAAATAATTGTATAATAATAACCATTGTGACAATGCTGTTGACAATGTCGCCAAACCGTTACCAAAATAGTAGACAAAAGTGGTGACTTGGAGACACTTGACCCCAGGTTTCCTTCAGGGTATGTACTCGTATGCATGTATGTATGTATTTAATTTTGTTATTTTTTATACTCTTCACCATGTGTAAGTAGCAAGTTTGTCATTCCGTTTGTAATTTTATTTAAAATTCGGACGTCGCGTCATAAGTCAATAAGCAAAGAAATAGTTTTTAAATCATATCTCTGCATAATAAAAGGAAATTCGAACTTATAAGGGATGTACATTTGGTTATTTTGAAAAATTCCAGTTTGAAAGATAGCTGGTCTTGCTTTCAAGTGAATTTAACATTAAATCAAGTGAGGCCTCTTGTTACTTTTCTCAGTCATCAGAAGGTACTTTATTTAATTTTTAATAATAATAAACTTATAAAATCTTGAATCTATAAAGAAAGGACTTGATGTACTTTTCCAAGTAAATACATAAATCTAATGTTCTATTTATTTATTGCAATAGACACCACTTTCGGTGTACATTTATTGTTTTTGGTTGAAGAGTATTCAAAATTCGACCCCACCTATTGTAACATTCATATTTGTTTAATTTCTCAAAATCTTAAAAAAGTTCTTTCCATTGTATAGAATCATTCACATGGGTATTGTCTGTTTATGCTCCTACATCTGCGGCAATAACAATGAATGATATTTGTTTATTTAACGAGAAACTTACAGTTAAATGGAATCGAAAAGTTTCGAAACGAATTGAAGTGAATTGAATGGCATCCAAAGCAACTCAATTTTCTTAATATTGAGTAAAACAATACAAACAATTTCTTTGGCTATAAATTTTATTTTTCATATGCTTTCATGTTTTTTACTTAAATGATTTGGAAGTTCTTTGCGGTTTTTGTAAACTTTTTAATTGACGTCGTTGTGGCTGTTAAGAATGAGAGCCAGAATATAAAAAAGACAGATTGACAAGTGTCAGTTGTGGAGGTCAAATGTATTTGTTACTCTATGGAAACAGTAGTTGATGAAATTTATATAAATATTATTTTTATTTACTATACAAACGATAAATACATAGTGTGAGAATATTTTTGGGGTGGTGAAATCTGAAAAATATCAAAACTGAAAAAGTTTATGTTCTTCAAATTGTGTATGTTATTTGAATAACTTAAATGTTTAACTTTTCCATTTATGCGTAAAGAAATTTGAACGTCTAATTAAATAGTTTTTTCCCAAATCATTTTTAATGAACAGAGTTCTTCAATGCCGTTCAGCAGCCACATTTACTAAATTGCAAATGAAAATTTAAAACAAAACAAGTAAGAAAGTATAGTCGGTCAAGCCCAACCATATAATACCCTACACCCAGTATATGTATAACAAAATTTTCAGAAATGTGCGCTATATGGAAGATTTAGTTTCACGATTTCTGTGAATATAAATATTGTGCATGTTAAACTTTATCTCGCTATAAATACTTTTAAAAGATTTATGGATGTTAAAGTTGATTACGGAGAGGGTCTTATATGGGAGCTTAGACTAATTACGGACCGACCATTATAAAATTAGGTGTCATCATTTCTGTATATTATTTGTGACGAATTTTATTTGATTACCAACATGTTTAAGATATTTATGATCGTTAAAGTGAGTTTCGGAAGTGGGCCATTTATGGGAGCTACGACTAATTATGGACCGATCATAGTAAAATTGTACCGTATTATTTGTATGCATTCAATATTATTTGTATACCAACATTTTTGAGTGAGTTATGCTCTTTAGAGTGGTTTTCGGAAGCTACGACTAATTATGGCCGGATCTTCATGAAATTTGCAGATGTGATTTAGCTTCATTTATTACTCATTTTTGGTGAAATTTGTGTGCATACTTGCATAATTCAAAGATTTATGACCGGTAAACCCGGGAGAACATTTGTATGGGGGCCAGGTGAAATAATAGATCGATTTGAACCAGTTTCAATCCCATCCATCCTTGGCCCGAAAAAATATCACGTACTAAATTTTATCGAAATATCTTCAAAATTGCGACCTGTACTCTGCGCACAAGCTTTACATGGACAGCCAGCCAGACGGACAGACGGACATCATTAAATCGACTCAGATTCTGAGTCGATCGGTATACTTTAAGGTGGCTGTTGGACCAATATTTCTGGGCATTACAAGCATATACACAAATCCATAATTAAATCAATAAAATTTCGTTAAATTCGCATGAACTTTTTGTTTTTATCGCAAAAATAATAGCAAAGTGTATGTATGTATTTGACATCTTTTAAGTTTTAACTTTTTGTCAAAACGGATTAATGACATCCACCATTTCGTATATAAAAGTGTGAAAATTGCGTTCCAAACTAAAAAAAAAGCCAACATCAACGACAAGTAGTGAAATGTCAAACTGTACGTCAGCAGCATAAAACTGTGTGTATGGAAGGAAATTTATAAATAAATCTCACAAAAAATTATAAATAAAATAAATTGTTTTTTAAAAAGGGGTAAAAGATTCTACATATGGCCATAAAACAAAAAAATATGACATCTTTTTGACATTTACCACAAGTGAATATTTGAAGTTGAAAACGAAAACAAAAATATCTTTGAATAAACCACACTTTTGCTCTTAAAACAGCACACACACACTCTCTCTCTCTCATGCTGATGTATATAATATTTTTATTCAAAACAAAACGAATTAAAAAATGTAGACATCAAAAATACAAATTATGAAAATAAAAATAATGTGTAATACGTAAAGATGGTTTCAGTTCTAAATAAAATGTGAGTAAGAACAAGGATCAATTTTTATTGTGTGCATTTAAGCTAAAAAGTCTGCTTAACACATGTATAAATACATTTACAGCAGGGGTCATAGAAACAGCACACATTTAGTATTGAGGTCTGTTGTCGTCATTAATAGTATCGAAAAGAGATATTTGAGAATACTGGTATTAGATGCCACCAATTAACTTAAGGCAATGCTGGGACAAAACAGTTCAGGTTTTGCGAGCATCTCAATGAAACTTCTAAGCATGTACTTTGTGACTGTCCAAGGCTGGCGACGAGCAGAGCGAAATTCCCCGAAAGGATACTGGTGTTATTTTTGATCTTTCATCTAAGAAGATAATTGGCTTCATACCAATTTGAAGTTTAGGGCTGCAGAAAAGCTCCTATAGGTCGCAGTGCATGTAGCCTTGCTATTAATACCTACATAATAATATATTTTGGTATTCGATTTTGCTAATAGTTGATCGTGCTAAAATTCTTACTTCTCCTGTAAGAGATTAGGTAAAAGACTAATTTAGGTTTCGCAATTCCGACTGCTTTAAAATCTTCAATTGCCTAAATGTAATCAACCACTGTCCGAGCTCGAAAGACTATTCGGAAATATGGTAAATACATATATCCTTTCGAACTTGTACAATCGAAAGGATTTTAGAGAAGCTCAATATAGTAGACTAGTATTTATGTAGTGCTCTTCATTTATAGCTGATTAATTATAACGTAATGTAATTTAAATTCCGTAAAAGGGAGATGCTAATAACCCTGAGACTAATAGCCCAATAGCAATATCATTTGAACTTTCTAAAACTATAAAAATTATGATAAATTATCATCTTATCGACCAGTAGATGGATTTACTATCTGAAAGATATTATTGCTCCTTGCACCAATTCAAATTGCAAAATATACATGACAAGATATGTGACTGGGTCATGTAATAATTACATGATTTTCAACGATTTCTACGCTCACAATACTCAATATGGTATTTTGATACAACAATATGTAAAGAAACGGGTTGTGTAAAATGCTAGTGTTCACTGTTCTAACGAAACTACAATGGCGTTTGTTATGGTGAAGTTAGGAGGGAACTTGTTTTTAATTTCCATTCGATCAAGGGATCGGGGAAATCCTTAAGAAAATCCACCTCTTTAGTTCCTAGCGTTCAAAGACAAATGCTTAATACTCTGCATGTTTAAACGAGGAATTCCTCAGGGCATAGTTATGCCAGAGATATCATAGGAGGGCTTTAAACTACAACATTATACAGTTCGAATTTACCTTAAGTTATGTCTAGAAATAACTTCTGTACTAGAATATATATTGCATCGCCGCTGTGTGAGCGACATTAACCCCCTGGCTCACGATGTCAAACGATAACGTTCGCTTAGATAAGACTTAAGACACAAACTTTTTATCGTATCTATTTTTTTACTCAATCAAGTTTGTTTATCCCACAATCCAGTTTGTGTCTTAAGTCTTATCTAAGCGAACGTTATCGTTAGACATCGTTGGCTAGGGGGTAAAAGAGGCAACAGAAATCAAGAGTAGTTCTAAAACAACTCAGATTCAGAATTAATAACATGCTTACATTGCAAAGAGCCATTGGCACTCTCACTTATTTTACTGTCAAAAAAACTGAACTCTACTTTAAAACTTTCAGTGAAATCTCTGTAGAGTAGTAGTTTAGTCTTAAAGCAAAACTACTGGAAGTAAAAACAAAACATCTGGAAAGGGATAAAATGTTTCCAACTTAAATCAGCTTAAAAATAATTTATCCGATCAAAATACCAGCAAGTGACGCCTTGTAAGCAGAACTACTAAATATCAGAAGTGCCAGGCTATTCATATTCGGCTATAGCACAAAACTTATACGAGCCGAGGGAACGCTAAAAGGCCCAGATACTGATTTTTCTTTTATCTCCTTATAAAACGCATTGTTAGTGTTTTATACCTGTACATTTATACAATCAGGTACTTAAGGAATACCTTTTTGAATGACTTAAAGAAATTATAAATATTTTCCACTATTTATTTAATTATAGCTGTACATTCAACCATTCGAATGTCGAGCACCATCAGCAGGGAATGGTTGGAATAAATGAGCGCAATAAAACGAACTAAACGGTGAAACTAAAATTAAATTTAAACTAAAACTATACGAATAAATGTACTCAGAACGTGAACGTGTACTTATGTATCGAGGTATTTTTAAACTGAAATTTTTCAAATAAAAACAAAAAACGAGTGCGTGAATTTCAATGTACCCACATATACAATGTTTTGGTCTATCTGTCGGTTGAAGCATTTTGCCTTTAACACTCTCCCCATTGTGTTCATTCAACTACGCGTAAGCAGATAAATACATAGTGTTGCTTTTATGATCTAGTCAAAGAGGACAAGACCCTAAAGAATTGGAATATAAGATCACTAGCAAAGTACTAAAATGTACACAAAAGTACGCTAACACACACGTACTAATGTATCTAAATACATATGTAGGTACATATGTATGTGGAATTACTTACAAGTACATTCACATGTTATTCACTTATGGCATTTTTTTTGTTTTATTTAGGAAAATTAAATATAAAAACTAACTGAGGAACGGTAGACAAACATAAAATAATATTTGCCCTTGTGTCTTGTGCCATCATGAATGTGGAAAAAACTTTTATACTTGCTCAAATAAAAATGACTAAGTAAAATGAAAACCGGCATTGTAGAAATGAAAGCATCATAAATATTGTACATATAGAAAATCAGTATCCGTTTATTTTAATCGGTCCATGGTCCATGGCAAACCATAGCTTTCATATATAGGGACTACTTCCGAAGACCACATTAACCTATTAATTATACCTACATCTATCTAATGAATATCGATATCATAACTAAATTTTACACAGTAATATACATACGCAGAATAGAGTCCACAGAGAATTTTGAGCAAAATGTCCGCTCATCCGCCATTTAAAAACAATTAAAATATGATAGGGCCTAAACGAGTTTACCACAAATAGTTCTTGCTATAAAACAAGGAAATTGAGAGAATTTTTAAAAAGTTTCACATCAAAATATGTGAAAAACTTTGTTCACTATACATATGTAGATAGATTGATATTTTGCTCTCGATAACATTTAAATATATGAATCTAGAATCTAGGTGACTCTAGGTTCAACTTAATAAATATTGGTGGTGGGTATATACGATACGGCCCAGCCGAACTTGTTTAAAATGTGTATAGGTATGTACGTATGTATGTATGTATACATTACATTTACTCGTATTTTATACTCGAAAATGTTTACCACCTAAATCAACCAAATACATATGTACATATGTATGTATTATCTACAACAAGTATCTACCCCAACAAGTAGTTTGCAACAGAGGAATGATCCATTTAGAATTATGTTTTTATTTGTATATTTTTTTCTATATTCAAATGGTTTTTAAGTTCTTTTGTATAATTCTGATGTCAATGAATTGCGAGGTAGACAAACTAAATAAAAAGTAATTTTATGCTGTTTTGTTTATTGTTTATTTTTCTCTTAATTTATTTTAGTTTCTATTTAATGCACTACACTCTACATTGGTATTAAATATTTAAGATAATGTGACCTTAAAAGATTGAATTTTGAGACAAATAAGTATTTCTTATGAATAGTTAATGGTTTTGTTTTTTGCATATAATTTTGTAAAGCAACTAAATCTACCTAGACTCGATGTGGTTTCATGGTTACCCAATACAGGCGTTCTAAGGTTTTAAACTATTCGCAATATACGAAGGCGGTTCGGAAACTTCTTAGCCTAGAACAGAAAGCGCGCTATAAATAGAAAAAAATTAAGTGTTTTAGAAACTTACGTCTCTTCTATTAACATATGTTTAATTTCTTCTCGATCTGACAACTCCTCATATAGAAACAGGTGCTCAAAAAAGACGCCTTCGCGATAATTTTACAATGGAAAATTTAGAAATCGGTAGTGTCATTAAATATTTAAATAAAAAAGGTTTATCGGGACAAAAAATTCATAATGATATGGTGAATGTGTTAGGTGAAAGTGCATTGAGTGAAAAAGCATTGAGGATGAACCACGTAGTGGACGTCCAAAAACAACAACAACAGCAAAAATTGTAGCCAATGATATGATATTAAATGAGAGATAAGCGTTGGACTAAGTGTATTGAAGTTTCAGGAAATTATATTGAAAAATAAAAATGTTTTTGAGATACTAACTTTTATCTTTCTAAGAAGTTTCCGAACCGCCCTCGTAGGCGCTGCTGCAGACCAAGCTGAATTTGATAATTCATAAACTTAGTATATTCTTAGTGTTAAACAATGATAAATAATAAATAATGTCATCCACTTTCTTATTATAATTTTCAGTGTCCAGTGATAGTGACCAGTTCATTGTTCAGTTGTACGCTTTCTTTTCTTGTGATTGTGCAAGTAAGTGAAACTCGCACCTTAGCAGAGTGAGCTCATAGAGGGCATCACTTATGCGTTGTTTACACGTACATATGAAATCGATGTTCTAATTACATATAATTCCTGAACTATAGCGATGCACACACCAATATTTGCTGATTTTTTATCTCAAATTCTTGGATATAGACTCGTCAACTCGATCTTCTTTTATAGATACGTCCATATGCGAAGAGAATTCCTCCGCTAATTTAGTGTCATTTGAATGTTTCCATGTTAAACATAAACGTCGTATTCAGGGCTAGTTTTGTGGCCTTTAAGTCCTCTAAAATCCAGTTTATAATTGTAAAGAGCGTCATCTTCGGAGTCGTTAGCTGGACTCATTTATCAGAAATTACAATTGTTTTAATACAATTGGCATTACTGTCTAGTGCTTTCCATCAGAACTGCTACCTCATAGAATAATATCGGTGTAATAAATGTCTCAAATAGCTAAAAATCCTAGATTTAATTCCCTTTTCCTATAAAAGTTCTGCAGAAATTCTTTAATGACATGCCAAAATCTTGGATTTCAAGAACAATTTATTGTCAATAATAATAATAACATACATACGTATTTTACCCTGTCCAAATGTGACAATCCATGTTCAGTTTCACTCTCGATGCTTCAGCGTCATAAAGTTTTAAGTTGCTCCTCCAATCTCAGTGCAATCAAGTAAAAGTCAATTCCTGAAACTGCAAAACCCAAGCAGAAATTTTATGACTTAATTCGAGTAAATTAGATATAAGCCGCCCATTAATGTGTGAATAATTATTTTGCCCTGCTGTCTTTAAAATAATCCTTCACATATAAACGTCTGTAGCGAATGTGTTGAGTGCTTTAAGCTATGTACAAGATAATATGTACAATGTTGTTAGATCTGGCAATGTGCTAGCAATTTACTGACAATAAAAAAATGGTTAGCAAAAGGTAAATTGTAAGTTTAGATGTCTGTAAGAAAATCTTACAATTTCATTGCCACACAATTATCACACAACAAATTTATCTGTCAACAGAAATTGTCAGTTCACACGGTTGTCAGATTATTGTATGTCAAAAAGTGTCATAATCGTTGTCAGGTAATAAATATTGGCATGGTATGTATGTATGTATGCACTAGAAAGTAGCACGAATAAAGACAAAATAACAATAAAAAGCCGCAAAGTTTGGGTTAAAGAACCGTATTTAATCTGCAATCTCATCTTTGGGAAGTTTTTATTTAACGCAACCAGTATCCCATAAACTTTGCCGTGCCTCAACTTTCTAGATAAGTTTGATTATAATTTCATGTGACAGAAATTCTAAATTTTGTGATAGGATTTTTTTTTCGGTCTTTATTGAATAGAAAAATTCAATTCAAGTGGCTCATAGCTGCACTCTACGACGCAAGATTCATTAGCAAAAATGACACTATTCATGCCACCACCAAAAAGATGGGAACATATTAAGTTTGTCATTCCGTTTGTAATCGAAATATTGGTCGTAAAAGCAAAAAGTCTATATATGCTAAGTCTGTTGAAGGTACGATAGACCTATGAAAAAAAGACACATAGAACAATGAAATTTTTAGCCAACATTCTTTGAAATACCTTAAATGTTTGATATTGAAAATTGACAAATGTTTGATATTGAAAATTGAGTAGGGTCTGAGTTATGGACCAAAGTTTCAGACAACCTCAGTAGTTTTACCAATTTTCTTCATATATTATGCAGATAACTAATAGCATGAAATTTTGCACACTTTATTTTTATTATAGATATATATATATTATAGTTATAATATGTATAATAATACTAATAATATAAAGTATGTACTTATACACACCCCCATATTGGTGGTGGATATATAAGATTCGCCTCAGCCAAATATAAACTCTTACTTGTTTTTTAAATATTATTGATACAAACTTACAATGGCAAAAAATGTCTTCACACGATTGTTAGTTGTCTGACTATATTTTGTGTTGCAATCTACTGAAAATGCTTTTTCTGACAACGTTGGAGGATAAAAACTGTAAGTTCACAAATAGCCCTTATTTCCGACAAAATATTAAAGTTAAATTTATAATTATTTGATGGAAATTGGACAATTTTAGGAATTCTAAAAGAATGGTGAATGTTTCAATTATTTGTCTAATCCATTTAACGATTGTCTTTAATTTTTTTTTTATTTTCATAGACTTGTGATCCCGTTTTGAGGTGCGCAAATACAAGCAACCAAGCTTAGAACTTAGTAGTGAAAAAAATGTTATCTTTTTATAAATATATTGAATAAGTTACTGTTCTGATGAATGTTTTAATCATAATATGATCACCACTGTATGTGTGTATGTATTTATCGGGGATATCTGTAGTATACGTTATTTTGAAGATTGCCAAACGGGCCCGTAATAAACTCTTGGCTTCTCAACATAACACCAACTAGAATTACACAGTGCGACAGTCCAAAATACCTGGGACCCGATATTATTTTTCTGGTAGGGCTTGTCGAGTAAAACAAGATTTCAATAGTGAAATATGCCGGACACCTCCAAAATCCGGTTTTACGGTTAAAAGCCCAGTTTTTGTACCTTTGCGCACTTATAAGCCTGTAATTTTGTTGACCAATCAACGCGTCTTTTTTTTTCTAAAAAAAAGCGCTGACCGTAAACATTTTTAAGTTGTTAAACATTTAACAAAAAGCGCCATGTTTGTACTCTTTTTTCTGGCTTTCCAATATAGAAAAAGACTCTCGTTTTTTCTGTTTGTTTATTTAATTAAACAATTTGAGAGTATTAACAATTTTCTATAGGAATTTTCTTTTTTTTTTTGTAAGAAAATATCAAAAGTGTGTTACAAGTTACAAAACAATTTTCGCGTTGTTAATTTGTGCAGAGTAAAATAGAAACTGTTTCAAATTGATCATCTATAGCGGCCTCCTACTCAAAACACAGTAGCTAACAAATAACGGTGTAGGGTATCATCTGATCAAATTTGACTGGCCTTAATTTTCTTAAATGTTTTGTTTTTTTTATTGACTTTGTATTGTGGTGTTGTGTTGGTTTTGTTTATTTCTTCTTCGGTTTAAAATACATAATAAACATAAAACATAAATAAAAATCATTTTTAAATTAATATGGGCTTGAGGACGGCATACATTCTCGTACTCGTATAGAATATTATACGCAAAAACTCATCAACAAACATTTTGGGGGAAAAACTGAGTTTGCTAAAGGCAAATGTACTCAAGTACTATTGTGGGACCAAATAAACACCTCCCTAAACAATTCTAAAGAGATGCGGGCAAAAAATAAATAAAACAGAAATTATATTTATTATTGCATACAATAAGAGACCGATTTCAAGTGAGTGAACTGAATGAGTGAGAGTGAACAAATGAATGGCTGAATGAGAATCCGTATGACTTTTTGCCGTTATTTTTTTCCAGTTTATATTAGTTGAGTGAATTTGTTACAGTTCTTTTTTTCAGAATTTCCCTAATGTTTGCTTCTTTCTACATTGAAATTGTTTGTGTTCCGTCCTTCCGTCCTTCCGACCATCCATATGTTTTCATACATTCGTTTATGTTTATTTCAACTCGCATCATGAACAAATGCTGCTGGTTTTTGTATCTTAATTGTGTATTTTGTACGTTTTTTTTTTCATTACAATTGAGTACAAGAGTGTTATAAATTTAAATAAAAAAAAGATGCGTATCTCACAATTTTATATTGGGCTGTGAACTACATACATACATACATATGTTCGATGTTCCAAACGATCTCGCCGTTTTGAGTAGGAGGCCGCTATAGATGATCAATTTGAAACAGTTTCTATTTTACTCTGCACAAATTAACAACGCGAAAATTGTTTTGTAACTTGTAACACACTTTTGATATTTTCTTAAAAAAAAAGAAAATTCCTATAGAAAATTGTTAATACTCTCAAATTGTTTAATTAAATAAACAAACAGAAAAAACGAGAGAGTCTTTTTTCTATATTGGAAAGCCAGAAAAAAGAGTACAAATACAATTTTGTGTAAAAACGTAAAAGATTTTAAGCATCTGAATTTGGTGGGCTTTATGAGAGGAGTGCTCTTGTGTTTGTGTGAAATAGTGATTTTTATTGAAATTATATGGCAATTTTCAATTACATATAAAAGGTATAGAAAAACAAAAAAATTAAGCATAAATAATAACAAATTTTAAATAAATTAAAAATGAAAATTATAAACAAAGCGTAGCGTAAATAATATTAAAAGGAAAATATGTATATGAAAACAAATATTTGGATAACAAAACAAAAAAAAACCAAAGAAATCTTAAATTTTAGTAAGAAATTTCTCTAAAAATTTATGAAAAAGTATATTTTTCTAAGTGTTAACAGTGTGAGAAATAATTATTGATAATTGATGCATATCATATAACAAAGTAACATGTAAGAAATATGCATTTTGTAACTGAAATTTTTGAATTCAATAAAAATCTAGCGCCTCTTTGTTTTCAAATTTTAATTCGTTACTTTAAACAAAGATATGCAGTGCTTTTTCTTATTTTGTGTCAGTGTAACATAAAATAATTTATACAAAACAACTTTTATTTAAAAAAAATATTTTTTTTGATGAAAAGAATATACCTTATGCCTTTGATTAGTCCCCTAGATATAGGGCAATTTAAACAATAACAAATTTTGTACTCATTGTGTTTCATACAGTGGTGGGCACAAGATTAGTACCCTTGGTGTATTTGCCAATTAAATCAATTATTTTATTTATTTTAGCACTAAACAAAAATTGTATTCTCACAAGACTTCTCAAAAACTTCATTTAAATTCTAATTGTTCGTAGCATTTTCTTTGTTTTAATGGAAGCTGCACACCTGCTGGGCATATTCTTCACCAAAACTATACAGCGCAATTTTGGAATTGTGTACCAAGCACTTTAGATTTCATTCCATAATTCTGCCAAATTATTGAGTAAAACGTCCGTAATTATGTTGCTCTACATCATTCCCTAGGTTATCAATTGGATTGAGATCCGGAGATTGGGCTAGCCATTTACACACATCAAAATTATTCTGCTCCAAGCAACTACAGACAGTGGGTGTAGTCTGTTTTGAAACCTTGTTGTGCATAAAACTTCACCTAAGTGGCCTGCAGGCATACTGTCCTCAACGTATGTATAGGGGGGTTTTTAGATGTTGGCCATTTGGAGGACAACATTCGCCGTGTTATTGCCGATAAACGGCCACAAATGTTGAAAAAAGACATCGAAAATTGGACCTCCAGATTAGACTACGTCCTAGCCAGCCATTATTTTCATAATTTCAAAGTTTTTAGCGTTGTTCAGGCGTCAGTCTATTCACATGGAAATGCCAAACCAAACTAAACATAAATCACTTGACAGCTGACAAAATGGGCGTCAGTTAAAAATGTGTTGCCAACTTAAAAAACACCCTATACTTAATAGCATACTTTGATAAACATAATGATCCTTTCATGCATCGATCTTACAGTGGGTGGCCAAATTATTAGTTACACATGCAAAATTGTTTAGTTTGAAGCCGTATAACATTTGAAAATAGTGGAAATTTATCCTTTTATTTGTTCTTTTAGGTAAATTAAGTGTTTTTAATTCAATTAAAAATAAATTATTTTGTTTTAAAAATATATATTTGAGGAGAAGAAATATTACAAAATTTTTTGAAAAAAAAATCTTAATATTTCGTAGAACCTTCTTTGTCATCAATTACAGCTTGCACCCTTTTTGGCATGCTCTGAATGCATTTTTGAACATTTTCTTTCAGTTCTTAAACGTGATGCCAGCCTTTAATCAATTTTATCAAAATTGCATATTTCACACTTCAGAGCAGAATGACAGATAATGATCTACAACTGCACTCTAATGTCACCAATCATTGTTGACACTGCACAAAATATTTAACAGTATTACCAGAATTAAAATACGAAAACATCTGGTACAAAAAATAAATTTATATACGTATTAAAAGCGGTTGAATCTTAATTAAGTGTAACTAATAATTTGGCCACCCACTGTATGTATAAGACCAACACCATGCCCAGAAAAGGCTGCCTACTCCATCACATTCCCACCACCCTGCTTTATGATCATCGAAGTATCGGAACCTACACAATTTTGATTCATCGCTCCAGAGAATATTCTTACACAAAATTATTGGTTTCTCGAAATGTTCATGGGCAAAAGAAATCCGTGGATGTAAGTTATGTTGTGCAACATGTGGCTTATGATGAACAATGCATCCATGGAAGTTCGTTTCATTGAGTTTCTTTTTTTAGTGCTAGAGGAGACGTCAATAACGAATTATCCTACGTCTTTATAAGATTTTTATATGCCCCATAGGCTCGAATATTTTCTAATGCATTGTAGACCATCCTCCCTCTAGAATTCATCGGGTGAATAACCTTACGCTGTTCCGGTGTGCACCACCTTAGTTTAGCCATGTCTAAATAGATCGGCTTATAATTTCTCATAGCTGGCATATAAGAACCATTTCCGAAAAACAAATAAACCCACAAAAATGTCTCATAAATAGCGATCTCGAACCAACTTTTATATAGATCAGTAATTTTAAACCAGAAATCATACTAATATCGGTTATACGGCAATCATGCTACTGGATTTTGATGATGTCAAGAATCGGTAATTACATCAATTATAAATAGTCAAAATTACATAAAATTTCAAAACATTTAAAATGAAATCACATTAGTGAATTACGACCAACAGGTAATATTGTCTTTCAAACAATATATAAAATACTAATAAAATTTGCACCAAGACTGAATAGAAAACATAGAGTTAGGATATACTAGTCCTAAACCCGTGTAGTTTCTGTATTTCTTATTACGTTTAAGTGGATGGTATTTAGGATTCGGCACAGCCGAATATTGCACTCTAACTAGTTTTTAAATAAAATGTGTTTCATGTTGGAAAATTTGCAAATTATTGGAGAAATCTATGAATTTTTTTTATCACAAGATATGACCTTTGACCTACTGATATAAATATTATGTAAAGCCATATGAAGTTTTGCATTAAATAGTTTAAAAGTCATGGGCAATTATGTGAAAATTTTACGTTTTTCAAAATGTCTGGCGTGAAAATGTTTGTGAAACTGTGCAATGGGAGATGTCAATCTTTGTCTGCATACTTTTAAATGTTGTAACCGCAACGTAGTTCTCTCAAACATAATTCATCTTTATTCATTGATAGACATACTGTTGTCAAAAACAAAAAGATGTACGTACATAAACTAATCATTAATTTATTTATGTATAACATCGAAAACGAATACTATTCGCAATATTCTGACCCTGTGAAATCATTACAAAATAAAATTGCTCACTAGTACAATGAATGAAATTAACTTTTATTTCTTTAAACGATTTAAAATCGCTTAAAATGTCATTGGCATGCTAAAGTAATTCTTCTCCAAACCAAAACAATTCTCGTACTTAAGCACAAAAATGCCTTAAATCACAGTAATTTTTTTATTAAATGATTTAATAACTGAACAACTCTCAGACAAACAGATGCACAGAGACGCAACAAGTAAAGCCGGAAATCTGTGCGACATTTTTAATTAATGTCAAGTTAAAAAATAAAATTTTACAAACTGCTGTTGTTCAATTAACCAAAAATATGTATAAAAAATACAATAAAACACACACACACACTGCAAATCTACAAGATACAAATCCAATAAAAATAAACATTTTTTGCAAACTATTAAGTTGAAATTATCCTGAAAATTACACAACAAAAAACAACAAAAAAAATAATAAATTTTAATTTGACCATCATGCAGCACCAACAACCACACTCACTTACTCAACCATTTAAATAAAATAAAATTTTCTTGAAAATTTGCAATTGAAAAATACAAAAAAAAAACATTTAATCTGATAAACACCATAAGGAAGGAAATAAAAATATAATTTTAAAGATACAAATAAACAAAAATGTATCCGAAATACAAATATAACAAATTCAAAAAGATACAATCGACTACGACTTGTTTAAATCATTAATGAGTGATTTTTCTTTTCATACGCGATGCCCCCAAACAATGACGATGAATTGTTTATACGAAACTTAAAAAAAAAAAAGTTATTCATACAGTCTCTTAAATCGTATATACTAGACCAACATACATATGTAGAACTTTTGTTATTATTTCCTTCAAAGTTTCTAACTATATAATATGTATATATATATATGTATATACACTCACACAATATACTACATATATTTTATTTGTTGAAACTGCTCTAAAGAAGAATGTTTTTGTATGTACGAGTATGTATATTATATATAAATCAATTTCTTAGAAAATACACACACTTGCTTGTTTCAGTTTTACCAAAAAATAAAGAATTTTTAGTTAATAAATTATAAATATTTCTTTGTGAATGAAATATCTCATATGGTACAGGCTACGACGAAATTGTAAATGGATAAATTTTGCAACACACATCACTGCTAGAAAGAGACCTGAAGCTTGGGACAAATAGGCAGTTCTCTTATTTCTTACTATATTGGTCTGATTTGATCGAATAATGACAGGGAGCTAATTCGGGAAAAACTTTTCTAAAGTGTGATAACGTCTAATAAGAGACTGCAAGCGTTTCTGCAAAATTTAAATAAATAAATATCAAAAGTCATAGTTGAAGAGCTGACAACAGAGTTACTCTTCAGACCATAACTGTAAATGGCTTGCCGAAACCTTTTACCAAATTTATACATTTTTGTATATTATTATTTTGGGTCGGCATTTCCTCGTTCCCGTAAAGAATGCGTTAGAGTTTTATAGCAACACCAATCTGCTTTTAATTACGATTTGGATATTAATTGCACGATATACGAGTATTTGAAAATCAAACATTTTCGTTTACGATTTAAAAGTTTGCTTCTTCGCAAGTCCAATTTCTCTATCCTTTTTGCAGTTTTCTCGATGATGTTCACATCCGCTGGCTTTCTATGTTTTTTTTTTTTTTTTTTTTTTTTTTTAATAAATTTTATTTATTTATTTAATATTAAGAAATGAAATGACAATAAGTTTTCGAATCTTAATACTAAAAGAAAATAATAAGTCCAGCCAGTGCTAGACAAAATATTATGATACTACAACAAATTTACATCCACTGATACAATCATCTGTTTTGCGCTTGAGTTAAAGCAAGGGTATCCCTCCTTCTCAACCGAACATGGCCACTAAAGTTAAGGATGTCTCGTGCAAGTGGGTTTGGATGGTGTTCAAGTTTGCTGACATATTTTGAGGCGTATTTTGTAAGTTCGACTTTCACCAAAGGAATGCCTAGATCTTTGTGAATTCTAGAATTTTTAACGTACCATGGAGCTGCAGTAATTGTACGTAGAATCTTATTTTGACCCCTTTGAATTTTTTCAATGTTGGATGTTGAGGCAGAACCCCATAATTGAATTCCATAACACCAGATTGGCTTTAGAATTGCATTGTACAACAAAAGTTTGCAATCCAACTTTAATGTAGAATTTCTGCCGATTAGCCAATTAATTTGCACTGCTTTTAATCTCATCTGGGTAAGCTTTGCGTCGATATGAGACTTCCAAGTTAAACGACGATCGAGGTGGATTCCGAGGTATTTGACTTCATTGTGTTGCGGGATAATTTGATTATTTATTCTGATGAACGAGCAGGTATCTTTTCGCAATGTGAAAGTTATATGAATACATTTCTGTTCGTTAACCCTGATTTTCCAAAGCTCAAGCCAATTCTCTAGCTTATAAACATATTTCTGCAAGTTCTGTGATGCTATTTGATGGTCCTTATGAACGCTAATAAAGGCTGTATCGTCTGCAAAAGTTGAAGTATGTATTATGGGGTCTAACGGCATATCGGATGCATAAATCAAATATAAAGTTGGACCCAGTATGCTACCCTGGGGTACTCCTGCTTTAATTGGCTGAGCGGGACTTAAAAAATCGCCTTCTTTGATTGTAAATTTGCGACCGTATAAATAACTTTCCATGAGTTTATGGGTGTTAGCAGGCAGAGTTAATTTTATTTTGTGCATTAAACCGTCATGCCAAACTTTGTCGAACGCTTGCGACACATCAATGAAAAGGGCGGAGCAGTATTTTTTCTCTTCAAACGACCGTCTTATCACATTTACCAATCTGTGTGTTTGTTCGATGGTACTGTGTTTAGCTCTGAACCCGAATTGGTGATTTGGGATACATTGAGTGTCGTTCAGAATTGGAATCAACTTAGCCAATAACAATTTTTCAAACAGTTTTGAAATTGTCGGCAGTAGACTAATTGGCCTATATGACTCTACTTTAGTGGGTCCTTCCCTGGCTTAGGAATCATGGTAATCATAGATACCTTCCAATCTGCAGGATAGTATTCTAGGCGTAAAATAGCATTGAAAATAAAGAGGATAATTCTTTTAGCTACACGAGGTAACTCCACAAGCATTTTGTTGCTGATTTTATCCATACCTGGAGCTTTTTTAAGATTCAGAGTACCAATAGCGCTTTGAACATCATTAAAGCTAAGTCTTAGAGGTACAGGAGGTCTAATAACGAGTGGAGGCAAATCAGATGCATTATTTGAGTTGTTTATAGTAAACACTTTTCTCAAATGATTAACAAATAAAGTTCCCTTCTCGGAATCATTTTTAGCCCAGTCACCAGTCGGATTTCGCAGAGGAGGCTTTCCTCTAACCGGTCTTTTTAAACCTCGTGCCGCCTTCCATAACGAATAGTCAGATTGTGGGGTACTATCAAGACCCTCCAAGTAAGATTTAAGTGAAGCCATTCTTTGGGTTTCTAAGAAATTTCTTAGTATATCTCTGCATACCCGTAGCCTAGCTTTCAGTTCAGGAGACCTGTGGATTTGCCACTCTCTTCTAACTCTTCTTTTTTCTGACAGGAGATGCTCGAGTTCAGCGAAATAAGTTCTATTTGTCCCACTTCTGCACTCAACGTCGTATGTGGAGGCGTGATGTACAGCTCTTCGTATGTCCTCAGTAAACTTGCCAATCGACCCATCAATATCCTCGGTAGTTCTCAACACTACATTTTCCGTGCAGTGGGAACTTAAATACTTTTTATACTTTATCCAACTTACTCTGGTTTTAGATATGTCCCGAAATGGAGAGCCATTCCCTTGAAGGAAACGCATTGAAATAATAGAAGGAGAGTGATCTGAAGACAAGTCTAATGAAGGCTCCACTTGTATCGATTCTACAGGGATATTTTTCACTACTCCGAAGTCAATAACATCGGGAATCTTCCGTCGGTCCGTCGGCCAGTAGGTGGGATGCCCGCTTGAGAGTACATCTAATCCCATTTTGGCAATGGTGTTGAAGAGTTCACGACCCTTCGGGGTCACCAGACGTGAACCCCAAAAAGTGTGTTTGGCGTTAAAGTCACCAGCAACTAAAAATCTAGCTCCAAGGGAATTGAAGAAGCTGTAGTATTGGTATTCTTTTATTGAAAATCGAGGCGGCGAATAAATTGATGATAAAACAAAATTGTATTGACAGAATTCAATACAAATGTTTGTTGCTTGTAGGTAATCCTCACATATGTTGTTCATTAAATAATGTTTTATTCTGTTCTTTATAAGAATTGCCGATCCTCCACATGCTCTTCCGCGGGGATCTTTAGTATCATACAACATGTAGCCATTAATTTTGAAGTACGCTGTCGCCGTCAAGTGAGTTTCAGCAATCATCATGACATCAATCTGCTTATCCATCAGGAAGTGTTCTAGTTCGTTTTAATGTTGGCGGAGGCCGTTCGCATTCCAAAAACAAATTTTTAAACAAATCATTTCTTTAAAATGGCTTGTAAGATAGTGGATTGCATTTTCAGCATTTCCTGCATCATGGATGTCATAGTGGTCGTAAAAGTGTTCATGGTTTGGACAAGTGTCTGCAATGTAGTCTCTAGAGTGTTAATATTAGGCTCGTAATATTGTGATTTAGGTGCCTGCTCCAAACCTGGCATATTAGATTTAACCACGTTAGCGTAAGAAACTTGTCTAGAACTAGGCACGTTTACATGACTAGTGGACCGTAACAATTGCGGGAAATTGTCACTCGATGCCAAAATAGGCTGTTGACGATGATCAGGTAATACTGACGTCTTGTTGGTACTTATGGCTTTCAAATGAGTGTAAATTGGACAACCTCTATAATTTGCGGTATGATTACCTCCGCAGTTACTGCATTTTTTGATTTTTGAATCAGTTTTCGGCTTATCACATTGAGCAGTTGCATGTAGCTCCCCACACGCAACACAAACTGTCGGCAATTTACAATACGCCTTGGTGTGACCAAATTCTTGACAGTTGAGACACTGGACGGGTCCCTGACGCTTATGTGGTTCTTCCACGGTGATTCTACGATGCAGAAGGTACATCAGATTGTAGATGGGATGGGACTCGTTTTTCTTTAAGACAACATCTCCAGGTTCCAATTCTACGCTGAACATGGGCTGAGGGATCTTTTCACGGTTTCTAATATTCACTACGCTCTTGATTTTGAACCCTTTGTCCATTAAACCGGTTTTTATCTCCGCGGGATCAACACATGGGTCTATACCCTTTAGAACGACTTGAAGTCCTTTTGCGCTTTTGAGCTGGTAGGTATAGAAATCCCTAGTCTCCCTTTCCAGCTGGTTGGACAATTTTCGAAAATCATCTTCCCTATTCACTTGTATCTTTGTCTCGCATATATTTCCATGTTTCATTGAGGTTACGCTAAACATGTTTTCACCTATTACAGCAACAATTCCTTGTACCAATTTACTGGAAGTCGGCTCTCTCAGATAAATTGGTGGGGGCTTAAACGTCTTCTTCGGAAGTTCTGGCTCATCCGTCTGGAGGAGAGCAAACCTATTTTGATCATTACTCTTTCTATGTGAAATTTTTTTGCATCGATCACAGGTCATATTTTTTCTGAACCGACTATTTATGATTCCGAATTTATTCAAAAAACATTTGTATTATTCAAAATATACGAATTTTCGTATTATTTTGTATGGGCGGCGTTAAGCGCATTTATACAATAGATGTCAGGTTTAGCTGTTCTATATAAAATTTTAAGATTTTAACTATTGTATTTTATGTGATTTTTTGAATTTTAGTACTTATTTTGTATAGACTGGAACACGGCTATTTGTTCATAGTAAAAGTACCAAGGATCCGTTTTTAATCCTTAAGAATTCGAATTTCAAAAAAGTACCAGAAAGGTTTCTGCTCTTTATTGACTTAAGGTACGTATACAATTTCTACCCGCTTTGACCAAGTTTTGTCCGATGGGTAAAAATAATTTTGGATAATTGTTATTGTAATTATTTGTAAGGCCAGAAATTAGAGAATAATATTTTCAGATCTTTTTTTTAAGGAAATCATTTTTGACAAAAAAGTACCAAAATGGAATACAATTTTTAGGTCTTGAGAATTCTATTTTTGAAAAAGTGCCGAAAAAAATCTGCTCTTTATTGATTTTAGCCGGATTCATTTTAAATTTTATTTTTATTTATTTATTTAGAATAAAACCCGGAGGGTTCTCGGGTACCGTTTTTACCCGTTTTGTTCATCTATAATTTAGCATTTCCAGAAACTACCAGACACCAGTCTCTCCTTTTTTGATTAAAGGCAGACAAACTTAAGATTGTCGAATATTTTTTATGAGAAGTAACACTCAGGCAATTATTATGCATACTCGTATATATTAATTAATTAATTGTGTTACTTTATTTGGAAAGGGGATATGTAGTAGAAGAATAGTTGGGGAAATGAGAGAAAAGCTTTTCATATGAAAACACTGTAATTGCGTGTAATGTTTATTAGTAGTACAGTATTGCAGAGCATCTGGTGGATCAAAGCCTGGGGGCTTATTCTGTATTGCGATGCGAACAATACGACCACCAAGACGCGCCAATTTGAAATATTCAACCTAAAATTTTTTTATAAAGCTGAAAAATAACCATATGGTGAATTTCACGTCAAGTGACCCAATTTTAAAAATCGATGTCTTCCGATTTAGATGAAATTTGCACCAAGGTTAGTACTATTAGATGGTAGGCCAGAGACAAATTTTCAGTTCTATCAGTCTAGAAGTTCCGGAGTTAGAGGGGGTCAAAGTTGGACATTTTGGTCAATTTTGGTCATACAGGGTTTTTTTAAATGAGTGTAACTTTAGATGTAACTGTAGATAGCTATTTCTTCAATCACTTCAAAAATATTTTTTTTTAATGTTTAAAAATTTTTTTTTTAATTATTTTTTTTTTTAATTTTTTCAATTTGGGCCCGTTTTTTTTTTTTTTTTTCTCAAAAGAAAGCTTATACAATTTACTTTAATGCCTTATAATACTAAATAAGAATAATAATAATAAATAATTTAATAAAATTAATATATAAATGAAAATGATACATGTGCCAAATATTGAAAAATCTTATTCTTGAGTTAAAAAATAATTTTTTTGATTATCCATCATGATCCCATTAAGCGATTATAAAGGCATTAAAGTAAACTGTATAAGCTTTCTTTTGAGAAAAAAGGGCCCAAATTGAAAAAGTTAAAAAAAAATTAAAATTTTTTTTTTTTAATTGAGCAAATGAGTATAATCTAAGTGATGATAATCTAACTCTAATGAAAAGCATGTATACAATGGCTCCAACGCAAAATCCGACCAGAGCTTGACTGATCTTGTGCTTAACGAATAATCGGACAAAGCGAAGTAGATATGATTAAAATACAAAAATTTTAACATTTAATATTCTGTAGCATGTTCTTTGTTGTCCAGAACGCTCTTCAATCTTTTGGGAATTGATTTCACTAAGTTATGACAAACTTTCGGCTGTGTGGAGTTTCAAGATTCTAACTAAGCCTCGTTTAGCTAACCTAATGTGTTTAAATTGTTTTGATACAATCTTCTGACCAATTCTTCCCAAAGATGTTCAATTAAATTGAAGTCTGGGCTCTGTATAAGGGTTTAGATTAGTTAGAGGCAGTTATTAATCAACCAAAGCTTTATGCGTAGGATCGTTATTTTGATAAAAAGCAAAGTTTTTCTTGATTCCCAATTCCTATGCACCTGGTTTTACATTTTGCTTCAAAATGTTGAGGTAGAGAAATTTGTCAATTTTACCATCAATAAAATGCAAATTGTCTACTCCAGCACTCGACGTGCAGCCACCGTATAATGGCAAACTTTACACCACGGTTTTTATTTTAGGTCTTATAAAAAAATTGTTTTTTTTCTGACAGTTCTTCAATAGTAATCGTACTTATGTAATGTACTGCCAACAGTATTCAGACAAACATCTTTTCGAGTGCGAAATGCTAATGATATTTGAAGATCTTTTGAGCTTTTAAAAGGACCTTGCTTGATTTTTTTGTCCATCGAACGTTCTTCTCTTTCATTTAATATTTTACCTTGACCTTGTTTGTTTTTATTTGCCAGTCTAAATTATGAAACTTTTTTATAATGTCATGGACAGTAGATTTAATTTTTAATTTCTTTCACAGTTTTATCTTTCAAATTTAATTTGACTATAATAGTGGCTTATTTCGATAATAATCTGTTAACCACTTGGAGCCATTTTTGCTTAAAAAGTTAATGTTATCACCACTTCTTACAATTTAGAAATGAATATGGCAAACAAATCTAGTCTAGTCAATACCTTATGTACATTTTGTCTTTGTTCATAACATATTTAGATCAGTCAAATTCTTGTCCGATTATGCGTTGTTGCCACTGTATATTAGGTATAAGTCTACTTCCATCTGCTAAAAATCCCCAAGATTGTATCTGCAAAATGTGTTGATAACCACTAGGTCTCCAAATGGGACAAAACGAATAATTGGAATAAGACATTTGAACTTGTTCGAATTATTCGATCACATATGTCTTTAAATTTAAACACAAACATGTTTAAATAAAGTAAAAAAATACATTTTTTCCTTCGTAAAGTCGTAGTATCGTCTAAAGCTACCTTTAGTAATATAATTAAATATAAATATAATAAATGTGTTCTTTATCTATTTCAACGTTATCATCATCCATTTTAAACAAGCGATATAATTTATATAATTAACAAACACAAACTGCGAAGCTTTGGCTTATCTGCAGAAAACAGCCAGAGTCTTTTGGCGGGAATCGAACCGCAACCCTCTGACTGATAGTCTGGCACACTATCGCCTAGTTTATCGGGGCAGCCAAGTGTGTTCTTAAATATCACTTTCTTCCACATATTCCTCACCTCATTCTCCACCACCTTAGATATTTTCCTTAGATATCCTAGCGTTTCCAAAAGCTTTTTACTGTATTTCAAATAGCGTAGTTAATATAATATTGCGTCAAAATGTCAACTCTAAAATATCTGTTTCAGTGTTATTTTACTCAATATTAGATTTATTTTAAGAATTGAAGCTAATTGAAATAACATTCATCTCATCTATAGTTAGGGAAAAACTTTATTTAATTTAATTATTTCACTAGACTCCTGAAATTTAAAAATATCATTATCAAAGAAATCTTTAAGGAATAGATAATAATAATTTAATTTATATTATATATTTAATAAATAGTTATTTATCTGTATATGTATGTCTTATTTTGTAAATAAAATTTTAACGGAATAGTGCTAAATTATGACTTTTTTAATTATAAAATAATTAAGAAATATTTTAAACAGAAACGATAAATTAACATAAACATATTTATTTGTTTAATCGATTATTCTTTATAAAATTAATCGAATTATTTGTCATTTTAAAATTCATTCAGTAATTATTCGTAAGAAAAAAACGGTAAAATAGAGTTGGTGTTTTAAAAATTGATAAAATCGTAAGATGTCGAAAAAAAATTGCCATGATTGCGGTAGATTGGTTTTATGTATTGGTTGTCAGCACAAAATGCAGTATTGGAAGTATAATATAGGACGCTTCTCCAAGATGCAGCATAAGGACTATTTACAAACTCATGACATCTCTGTCTGAAACCTTTTTTATTCATTTGGATTCCGGCATCGTTTCGTTGTATTTATTTTCAAATTGTCTCGATCGTTCACTTTTAAAGCTACTCTAAAGATTCCATTCCAATACATTTGAATTAGCTTTATTGATTGTTTTTTTTTTTTTAAGTTGGTTGAGTTGAATGGAAATTATTTATCATTTTGGAAGCTTTCTTTTAAATCGCTTGTGTCAAGATAGAGTTTTTCAGAATAATTGTGTCAGAAATTCTGCTTCTTTGGATGTTGTTAAATAAGAAATTGTCTCTTCAATTACTGCATTTGTTTACGACAAATGTCTATTTTAAGGTCTATTTGTCGCTAAAATGTTCGATATCATTAAATAGCCAACAATAAAATATGTATGCGTGTATGTGTGGACTTAACCTTTAATTAGGCTCATCAAGAAAATCACGCAATTAATCGCATCGGGTCTTACTTGACCCAAAGTTTATTGCAAGTTTTGGATTACGAAAAATTAAAAAGGAGCATGTTTTGTTAAATTTTCAAAGTTATTTATTTTAATTATGTATAAAAAAAACATAACATTTTTTTCATTTAAAAAAATTCAGTACTTATTCGAACATTTTAACATTTTAACTTATAAATTTTTCAATATTAATTTCTCCTGGCCCCATGCACCTAATTAAAGGTTAAAAAGTTAGACTAGTAGAGTAACTGATTTAGCATAGTTGTTGTTCTTCAATTTTATGAAGTGGAAACTAAAATTGTAGAAAACGACAATTAGCGCAATATGGTTGTTAATATGTAAAACTTATTTAAGACTACCAATCTTTCTATGTTGTTATTTCATGAGGAATCTAATCGAGTTTGAAATATATTTTTAAAGGTTCTCCACATAGCTTTGAAGCGTAAGCAAATATTTGACCAAATAAGCTTAAACATTTTCTTTGGCAAATACATATTTGTTCCACTTTGTTTTAGAACATTTTGAAATAAGTTCAACAAACCATTTATTACAAAACACTTTTAGAGCGAGCAGAGTCAAACAAAATTCGTTACGCTTGTTTTTAGAAATTATTTGCCAAGTGAGACCGTTTTATATACTTCTAATTAACTTAAAACATTGTTATACTACAAATGAAATGTATTTTTATACAAGTACGTGCTTAATATAAAATATTTGTTTAATACTAATTAACAAAAATTTTAAGAATTAAATTACATTTTTATAATAAATCATCGCATTAAAAATATTTTTTCCAAAAGGAAAAAAACAACATTTCATAAATATAATTTTATAATTTTGTATGGTCAATTTGGCTGCAGTTGTACTTTATATATGTATGTATGTATTTAGTTGAATATTATATTATTTGTATCGTTGAGATAATACTAAATAGAAAACAAGAATGTATTCATACCCTACGCCACCATAGTGGGGAGGGTATATTGGATTTGTGCTGATGTTTGTAATGCCCTTAAAGTATACCGATCGACTTAGAATCACTTCCTGAGTCGACGATGTTCTTCCGTCTGTCTGGCTGGCTGGCTGTCCAAGTAAAGCTTGTGCGCAGAGTACAGCTCGCAATTTTGAAGATATTTCAATAAAATTTGGTACGTGAATCGATTTGAAACTGGTGAAAATCGGTTCATTTTTTCACCTGGCCCCCATACAAATGTCCTTCCGAAATAGCAGATCATAAATGTTTAAATTATGCAAGTATCCAAACAATTTTACCACGAATAAGTTGTAGATAAAGCCAAACCACATCTAGAAAATTTTGTGAAGATCGGTCCATAATTGATCATGGCTCCCATATTAGCCCCACTTCCCAAAATCACTTTAAAGTGTACAACTCTCTTAAAAATGTCGCTACAAAAATAAGTTTCATATACATATACACAAATGATGACACCTAGTTTTATAATGGTCGGTCCATAATTAGTCAAAACTCCCATACCCTCTTCATATTTCACTTTAACCTTCATAAATCTTTTTAAAGTATTTATATTGTAATAAAGTTTGACACACATAATATTTATATTCATAGACATCATGACACTAAATTTTTGTATCATCGGTCCATATTAGGTCATGTCTTCCATATAGCGCCTGTTTCTGAAAAACTGTTTTATACATATACTGGGTGTAGGATATTAAATGGCCGGGCTTGACCGACTATACTTTCTTACTTGTTTTATTTTGTGTATAAAAATGTTAAAATATGTATGTATGTTTAAAGGCACTTAGAGATGAATGAAAATATGGATGAGAGTGAATGAATGAATTGACTACATACAAATGGATTTATGTTTAAACTTCTATAACACGCCGGAAGTGTACACCATCTACGCCATCATGATCATCAGCACTCGCATCATCATCATCATCATCATTGTTATTATTGTGATTGTGATCGTCATCATTGACTTTAGTTACGGTAGAGAGCAAGATAGAGAGTAAATGCCATTGTACAGAAATCATCAATAAAATCAGTAGCAAGCAAGTACATTCATTCATTTATTTGTTTAAAAATTTTAAATAAAAATTATTTTATTATTATACTACTACTACGTACATGCATTATTTTATTCTCATTTCAATTTATTTCGTATATTTTTGCAAAATTTTTTGCTAATTCATGGCAAATTTGTAAATAATATTTGCGTTTTCGTTTTAAATTTTTTTCTAAATAACGCGTGTTCAAAAGTGCTGCATAATTTGTTGCATGTTTAAATTGAAATGCTGGACACCAAAATAAACTAACTATATTTATGTATGTATGAACTTATTTACCAACCTTAAACACAATTTGCCATAGTATTACTATAATTCGATTGTTGTGCTGAGATTTAATTGAAACTTAAAAATTTCACTTAAGCTAGATTTACACGATTGAAATTTTCTTCAAAATTTCTCTTCAAAATGCTTTAAACTCGTGTAAACAGCAAAATTTCTTCAAAATTTATTGATCAACATTTATTGAACAAAACTTTTGAAGATTTTATTGATGCCGTGTAAATGAGCATCAAAATCGCATCTGGCAATATTGATAACAATAAATAATTTGACAGCATGTTCATTCTTTTGATTCAAAACCATATCAATACATATACATGTGCTGTTGCTACAATATTGATGTGTTTTTCATCTAATGCCCCGATTGAATTGGGAAAATTCCACATTTTATTTATACTTTGGGAAATACTCTCCCATTCCTCTTCTGTTTCTGGCATCTGTACCAATAGATATTATTTTTGATATATTTTTTTTTTGTTTAATAAATTAGGTTTTACTTTTAAAAATTAATCTTTTAATATTTTATATAATGCAGCGCAGACTTCAGGCACAATATTGCATATCGATGATCTTGATCTTTTAAACAAGAACATCAGACTTGGGTAACTGTCCCCAGTCGTAAAAATCTCAAAGTAATTGCCAGGCGTTTTCCGGGGCATAAAGATTCCCGCATATTAGTATTAGCCTTTTCTATTGATGGGGTGACGAGATTAAGCAAATAATCAAAATCGTCTGGTGACATTAGCACAAAGTTTTTGTATAAGTCAGGATCATTCCTTATCAATCGCTCCATAAAAGAGACATACCTTACAAAAGAAAAGGTCGAACCCTACGTTCCTTTTGTTTTCTCCTTTTTTTTGCATTATTATCAGCTACTTCTTCCTCCAATAGTAAAAATGTTGATGCTATGATGATTGTGTCGTCGTCTATACTTATTAATTGTTTTTTTATAACAATAAATAAAATTATTTCTCAAAAGAAGCAAAACAGCTGATCAAAGTCAATATTTTCAATATAAAAAGTTTACCAATAGTGTAAATTAGCTTCAACAAATTTTGATCAAAATTTTATCAAAAGATTTTGAAATATATTGAAAGAATATTTTGATCAAATTTTTGAAACGTGTAAATAGAACATCAAAATAAATTTTCAAAATTTTGATAAGACTTCAAAATACCTTCAATCGTGTAAATCTAGCTTTAGTAATATAATAACAAGTGAACAAGTATGTATTACTTATTGATAAGCTGCCACATGTATTTAAAAAAAATCTAGCAACAGATTTTTTAATTCATTATACCCTCCACCACCATAAGTAGTGAAAGAAGCTATATTACGTTTGTCATTTTGTGTGAAACTTTTTAAATTTTCATCTCAGATCCTAAAAAGTATATATATTCTTGATCTTTGTGAAATTCTAAGTCGATTGAGCTATGCCTGTTTAAAACACTCTTACGTCCAAAATACACAACTTAGCTTAACGAAATTTCCTGAAATATATTTTCTATTTGGTAGGTAAGTTTGGTATTGAAAATCAGCACAATCGGTATAGTAGAACCAGAGTTGTGGAGCAAAATGTGAAGCAACCTCCATAAAAATTTGATATTTTTTATCCACTTTTTTTTGCAATTTTTTTAAATATACCATGAAATTTTATACACGTTTTGTTAATGATAAAAAAGAAAGTGTGTGTAAAATATCATGAATCGGTCCATGAACCCTTATACAAATATCTTCCCGAAATAGGGTTCATACATAAATGCCTATAAAATTGGAATATCAATACAAAATTTAGCAAAAATAAGTTTTATGTGAAAATAAATCACAAAACGAAATTTTGTTTAGTTCGATCCATGTGCGACCATAGACCCCATAGTCCACTTACAAAATTCACTTTAATACGTACAAATCTGGTATAAATATTGTTACCAAGCTAAAATTCGACATAAATAATTCGTATCGATAAATAAACTAAATTTTATGGTGGTCGGCCTATAATTGATCATAGCTCCCATATAAGGACCACATTAATCATATTGCAGAATTTTGTGAACTTCGGTCCATATTGGATCATACTCACCATATAAAGCGCTCTTCCGAAAATTACTTAAATACTCATAAATATTTTATAAATAACGATACCGATCTAAAATTTTACACGGATCATTTACATACATACCAAAATCAAACTGCTGGATTTTGAGAATATCAGTCCGTATTTGAGTATAACCCACATATAAGGACCACTTCCGAAATTTACTTAAATAATCGCCCCTATCGTGAATAAAAATTCTACATGAAATTTGTTCCCTTTTATTTTTTTAACATTGAATTTTAATAGAAAAAATCTGAAAAGGGAACAAATTTCATGTGGAATTTTTATTCACGATAGGGGTGAATAATATGTATTTTAAATATACCGTTATTATGTTGAAATCCTAATGTGCATAAAATTCTCTGTTCCAAAATTTAAGAAGATCGCCCATAATTTGTCATAGCTGACATATAAAAACTATTTCCGAAAAACAATTTCACTCACAAAAATGTCTAATAAATCTCGAGTTCGAACCAACTTTTATACACATCAGAAATTTTAATTAAAAAATCATACTAATATCGGTTATACGGTAATTATGCTACTGGACCTTGTAGCTGTCAGTCAATAATTGGCAATAGCTCCCGAATTAAGTCTCCTTCCGAGCATAAAAACCAACCAACGTTATTGAGATGAAATTTAACCAAAATAAGCCTAAAATACATAGAAATCACATTACTGGATGCTGGATTAAAAAGCTATCAGTTCATAACTGGTCCACTTCTACTATGCCAGCCACCCATAAATTTCTTGAAAATAAAGTTATTGAGATCAAATTCAACCAAAAGAACACTCACCTTATAATCTTAGCATTATTTTACTCTGTTTCAGTGACATAATTTTGTTATTTTATAAATTGTTAAACTCACACAAGATTGTTATGAAAATCACGCAAACTCCGTAAGTTATGGTGAGAATTGTTAATTACATCAATTATAAATAGTTAGAATAAGATAAAATGTCAAAGTATTTTAAATAAATTATGCTGTTCGTTAAATTGTCTTTCAAACAATATATAAACTAAGACTAAATAAAAAACACAGAATAAGGATATGCTAGTCCTATAGCCAGTGTAGTTTATGTATTTCTTATTATATTTAGGTGGAGGGTACTTAAGATTCGGCTCAGTCGAATATTGCACTTCAACTTGTTTTTAACTATTTACATTTAAGGCGCAGACATATTATGCACTTCTTGCTTAAATTTTTAATTAGAATCACTCCAGCAGTTTGAAACTGAAACACATTTTTTTATTTTAAGAACTTCAGTTCATATTTAAGAAACACTTAAAAAACATTTATCAATGAAAACCCAGCCAGACACTTGAGACAAAACCTCGTGCTACAAATATCTACCTGACTTTAAGAACATTTAAATGGCTATTTGAAACTAAATATTGTAATAATAATACAACAAAATCCAAAAAACCCATAAATCCTTTAAATTATGAGTATTTTTTTTTAACATTTAATGGAAATTTCAGGGAGATTTGTTAAATGGAGCAGTGAAAATGCATATTTAAAATATTCTTATTATAGAAAACCATTTCTTTTCGAAGAAACTTTTATGTGAAAACTTTTAGCAGGACAAAAGATATTTTTTTATTGCTCTCTCTCGCTTTCTCATTTCATTTTATTTCTCATTATTGCTCTCTGTCACTATTGGTTCATAAATTAAGAAATGGGCATAGGTTAGGTTTAAGAAGGATCACATCAGATTTATAGCTTATCATTGTCATCAGCCGTCTTAGTAAATAAAATTAAGTTTTCCTTCTATTAAAAAATGTTTTAAAAGTATAAAAACCATTTCGTGATAGTGCACGACATTGATAGAACTAGTGAAGACTGTTTGCCTCTTTCTTACCAGAAATATTATCTGATCATAGGCGAATATTCAACTCAAGTTTAGGTATGCCATATACCATTTTTAATGTCCTTCTGTCCATAGATTTCCACAAGAATTTTGTCTGTTGTGTGCCTGTGTCAAGTCAGAAATAAAAAATATTTGTACCAAGTTACGCTCCAACTAATTCATCCTCATTTTCATTATCGCTAATAGTATTGTGACCTGACCATAGTTTCATATGAATAAGGTTATATCCATTTAATATAAATGCCGCAAATATTTCTTCTTGTATAGTCACCAATGCATCACAGGAAATTGTTAGGTTAGGTTAGATCAGCAGGCAGCCATAGGTAGTAACATTGTTTTCTATAGTCGATCATGAGTACTTCAAAAGCTTCAGTATTATATATCAAAGAAAATACCCACCTCATGAGAAGTTTCTTGAACTGCTGAAAAGTCGTAGTATATTCTAGGTGGATGCCTTAAACGAATTAACATTGTTTTCATTAAATTTCTAAAATTGTGACATCGACGTAATGGAAGTCATCGTTTTGGAAATTTTCGTTTAATACTTACCTTTTTTTCAATATATAAATATATTATATTATTTATATAATTATTAATATATTATTATTATATAGATTTATTTTTAAATATATTTTAATCGCAGTGACATTAGAACGCATATCATAAGATAAACTCTTCTGTAGGTGATATGATTTATTTGAATAGAGATAATTTTCAGGAAACCTTTTATTACGAAACGAGCTATGTTTCTTTCCCTAACCATGTTTTTAATATCCTTTGTGTCAGATGCATTACCGCAAATTAAAATTGTTACATTAGTAGACGAACAGTACCTTTAACCTATAAATTTCTTCCTGGATCACTAGTTTTTAGCGTGAACAGATGCTTTATATGTTAGCAGTATGGTAATGTCGGTATGATCATTTCTCTATAGATTATTTTTAAATAAATTCATCATTATAAAGAGTTTTTGTATTTCTATGGATTTGATTTTTAAAGCAACTCAATTTAAACATTTGTGAAAAATGTTGCTGTAAGTTTTATTATTATTTAATAAATCTAACAATTAAGAAAGTATAGTCGGTCAAGCCCGACCATATAATACCCTACACCCAGTATATGTATAAAACAGTTTTTTAGAAATGGGCGTTTGTGGGAGATATGACCTATTATGGACCGATCATCAAAAACTTTAGTGTCATGATGTCTATGAATATAAATATTATGTGTGTTAAACTTTATCTCGCTATAAATACTTTTAAAAGATTTATGGAGGTTAAAGTTGATTACGGGGAGGGTCTTATATGGGAGCTTAGACTAATTATGGACCGACCATTACAAAATTAGGTGTCATTATTTCTCTATATAAGAAACTTATTTGTGTCAAATTTTATTTGAATAGCAACATGTTAAAGAAATTTATGATCGTTAAAGTGAATTTCGAAAGTGGGCCTTATATGGGTGCTCCGACTAATTATGGACCGATCATAATAAAATTGAACCGTATTGTTTGTATAAATATAAAATATATTTGTGTTAAATATTATTTGGATACAAACATTTTTGAGAGAGTTATGCTCTTTGAAGTGATTTTCGGAAGTGGGTCTTCTATGGGAGCTACGAGTAATTATGGACCTATCTGCACAAAATTTGTAGATGTGATTTGGATTCATTTATCACTTATTTGTGATGAAATTTGTTTGGTTCCTTGCATAATTCAAACCCCAATTTCGAGAGGACATTTGTATGGGGGCCAAGTGAAATAATTGACGGATTTTTACCATCCTTGGGCCGAAAAAATATTATGTACCAAATTTTATCGAAATATCTTCAAAATTGCGACCTGTATTATGCGCACAAGCTTTACATGGACAGCCAGCCAGGCAGCCAGCCAGACGGACGGACGGGCATCGTTAAATCGAGTCAGAAAATGATTCTGAGTCGATCGGTGTACTTTAGGTGGGTGTTGGACCAATATTTCTGGGCGTTACAAACATCAGCACACTATGTACTGTGGAGGTTTTATTTTCCATTTCTGTTTCCAAAATATAAATTTCAGATATTCCAAAACTTGCTAAAAAACTCAGTCTCCGAAATTACGAACTGAACTTCAAGCATCATTCTTTTTCAGTCATTTTATCCCCTCAATGATTTTCGCAATCTCTAAGCTGAATATTGTAATTTGAATGGCGATGTTTCGATGAGTAATATTAAATAAGATTTATATAATTTAGAAAGATTAAACAAATCCTCAGTATCATTGTAAAATTCAAGCCAAAGATAACTTCCATATCCATTAACAATTTTATTAAATATACTCCAAATTGTTTTATATTTGGAAATTTTGAAAATTTCGGTGACCATAATTACAAGTAGATAGTAGTGAGATAGATTTTTATAACTATAACACAGCTGAACCCTTCACTTCACTATTTTACCAAGCTTTACATGGACAGGCAGCCATAGGGACGAACGGACGGACATCGATAAACCGATTTAGGGAGTGATTCTGAGCCGATCGGTATACTTTAAGGTGGGTGTTGGACCACTATTTATGGGCGTTAAAAACATCAGCACAAATCCAATACTATCGTGATTTAGGGTATAAAAAGTACAATTTATTTAAGTGGGTCCATCAAAGATTTCTATAAAAAAGTAATTGGTTAGATTCTAATGACCGACACAACACAAAGTTTAAATAAGTTAATAAAAAATATTAAATAATAGACAAAAACCACAATCAATATTTACATATCTATTTGGATTACAACAGATAAATAAAGTATATAACTTGTAATTACAATGCATTTCCCATTTGCTCTTTATGTAGACCATTGACTTTGAACATAATTATATCATATACATACTTGTGAAAAGATGGAAGGTGTTAAAGAGCTATTTGTCCACTCGATTAAACAGAAACATTAATAGAAAATTAGGGAATTCTTTTGTTTTAATAATTAAAGAAATTTACAACCAAACATGACATAAATATCATAAACCTTATACATACTCCCAAAAGAATAGTTTTCCATAAGAATGTTTTTATATGTATTTTAAGAATTTAAAAATTTGTGTTAAAAAACACTAATAAATAATTCTTTGTTTTCCCTTATTTTACAGATTTCAAATTGGACAAACGACACAAACGATATAAATCACACAAACTACATACAATCGAATAAACAACTGAATTTGTTACGGGGAGCAGAACTAACACCTTTAAAAGTTTAAAACAAAAGAAGAAAATGTGGGCTAATAAATTTATCAGCGTCTAGAGAAGAAAACTCTATTTTCTATGCTCCAGAGTATTACGGAAAAAATGATGAAGATTTATTGAAGATATTATGCTAAAAATGACACAGAATCTAATAAAAACACATAAATAAATATCACATTTTGAAGATCTTTCAAAAACAGAAATAAGAACATTTCCGTTAGCATAAAGAAAAAAAAAAAGAAAAACCAAACAAAATACATATTTACCTTTAAAGTGTAACTAAAGGTGATCATTATCTTGTAATAACATTATCACCCGCCCAAAGTATCATTTGTACGATTATAATCACAAAACTTCTTTCCGCTTGGCACATCAATCATCAATGGGAATTTGAAGCAGGAGATCAGATCGATCGTACAACAAGGCGGCAAATGAGACACAAACATTTATGGATTTTAATGATTTTAACATCAAACATTTAAAATAGAAATTTGAATATAAAAACGGCAGAAGCACACAAACACTCACAAAAATTGTGTATTTTTAGACTTTTACCCCAAAAGAAACACATGTTGCTACAGATCATTAGACTATCAAATCAAACAGCACCAACAACTGCAACAATAGAGACTTTCAGCTAGAAATAAAGTTGGAAATTTTCTTTTTCAGCTGAACGGCAAAAGTGGCGCATCATTTGAGATTCTCCTTGCGCCCAGTGCATTTGAGATTTGGGTGAATTTTCAATCTTTTTGCTTTTAAGTGGATTTCCGGTACAACACACCACAATACGACACAACTGCAACAAAAACATCATCAGCGAGCCAAAAAAGCAATAGAAAAATAAAAGAAACAGTTTTATTTTGAGGATCATTAAATGAAAAGTGAAACCTAAAGCAACATACTTGCAACACATGTGTCAAAAATGAAAACAGCAACAAAAATACCATGTTGTCATTAAAAGAGGCACAACCAAAAAACCCTTAAACAAACCCACTTAATTTTTTTTCTACTCAAATTGAATCGAGAGCTACAAACACACAAAAAGAGAGCGCAGGGAATAAGAAAAGAGCAAAAATATCACTGAGTGAGTGTAATTTGTTTTGGAAAAAGGCCTTTTGCCACAGAAATCAGTGATTGTTACATTCAATTTGTAAACAAACATCATGGTGTTAAGATCGCAAAGTGCAAGACATAAAAATCCTTTAGGATTTATTAATTACTTTTTAATATTGGCCGTCTCGTTAATGTACATCACGGTCATCTTAACGACTCCAGTGACAGCCATGGCTAGACGATTTTATCAATCGGAAACGCATGATTACGACTATGGATATACCGCGCAAGTGGAAGTAAGAAAACGTAGCGGTGGATCTGTAAATGCAGGCGGTACAAATGCCAGTCTATCACCAGATCAATTTGACGATACAGATACAGATGCCGATGAGGAGAGAGCTCAGGAACGTGATCGTAATGAAGAGGCTGATGAAGAAGAGGAATACCACCAGCAACAGCAGCAGCAAGCTGATAAATTACCCAAATTTAAAAATCCCAAAAACTTACGCAACATTTATTCCAAACCCTCGGGCAGTTTTATACAACTTTCTTGCCCAGCCATAGGCAAACCTGAGCCCAACATAACTTGGCTGGTAAATGGCAAAAAGATTGCACGCAACGTGGGTAAAATAAGAAAACCGAAATGGTCTATCCTAATGGAAGACCTGGTACCCACTGATTCCGGTTTATATACCTGCAAAGTTTGCAACCCCTATGGCTGCATAAATCACACCACAAGTCTACACATCAGTGATCGTGTCAATCACAAACCCATTAGTCTCATATCACCAGCCAATCTCACATTATTCATAAATGAGAGTGGCGTCATGGAGTGTAAATATTTATCAGATCTCTTTAGTTCGAAAAGTTGGACCTTCACTCCCTGTAACTCCACACATGGCTGTTCGCACAATAGCAGTGTGCTGCAGGATGTGCAAGATATTTTGAAATTCGAAAATGTTACCAAAGATCAGGAGGGTTGGTACACTTGCATGGAAATAAATGGTCTGGGTAAATCTCTGAAAAGTGCTTATTTACGGGTAAAAGATCCCAGTGAAACCAAGGTCACCAAAGTGATAAGATCACAAACTTTGTGGGAAGTGGTGGTGGTCACCGTTATTATACTAATGCTTTTGCTATTGGCCATTTTCATTTACTATGTGTGGCGCAAAATGAAGCATGAAAAGCTGCTCAAGCAGCGCATAGAAACGGTACATCAATGGACTAAAAAGGTTATAGTGTACAAGCCAGCCAGCGGGGATTCATCGGGTTCCATGGACGCCATGATTATGCCAGTGGTGAAAATTGAAAAGCAGCGTACCACAGTCTTGCAAAGTTCTAATTCTGAGCCGGTGCCATTTAATGAGTATGAATTTCCTTTGGATTCACATTGGGAAATACCACGTAATCAGCTTATTTTAGGAGCCACTTTGGGTGAAGGTGCCTTTGGTCGGGTGGTAATGGCAGAGGTAAACAATGCCATAGTAGCTGTCAAAATGGTCAAAGAAGGCCACACCGATGATGATATCGCCAGTTTGGTGCGTGAAATGGAGGTAATGAAGATTATAGGCAAACACATCAATATCATTAATCTACTGGGCTGTTGCTCTCAAAGTGGTCCCCTATATGTTATAGTGGAATTTGCCCCCCATGGCAATCTCAAGGACTTTTTAAATAAAAACCGACCCGGCAAGGAATACGATAAAGATGGCAATCTTACCTCTCCCCAACATCATCTCACCGAAAAACATCTAATCTCATTCGCCTTTCAAATTGCAAGAGGCATGGAGTATTTGGCTTCGCGCCGTTGCATACATCGCGACTTGGCCGCCCGCAACGTTCTGGTATCCGATGACTATGTCATGAAAATAGCCGACTTTGGCTTGGCTCGTGACATACAAGACACCGACTATTATCGCAAAAACACCAATGGTCGCCTGCCCATTAAATGGATGGCTCCCGAATCGCTGCAAGAGAAATTCTATGATTCACAAAGTGATGTCTGGTCTTATGGCATATTGCTGTGGGAAATAATGACTTTTGGTGCCCAGCCCTATCCCACCATTATGTCAGCCGAAGAATTATACAGTTATTTGATGTCTGGCCAGCGCATGGAGAAGCCCGCCAAATGTTCGCTTAATATCTATATGTTGATGCGTCAATGTTGGCATTTTGATGGCAACGCAAGGCCCACATTTACCGAAATTGTTGAGAATTTAGATAAACTACTGCTAACGAATGAAGATTACCTAGATGTGGCGGTGGCGAACCTAGAAACGCCACCCTCTTCCAGCGATGAAGAAGATTCCGACGAGGAGTCGCTGCGTTATCATTATAAGTAACGATACTGTGGTACGTTAGAATAGTACGTACAGTAAACTTTAAGGATAAATTTCTTATTTTATTATTGTTTGTATACCGCTAATTAGATCGAAGAGTGTAAATAGTGAAAATTTGTTAACTAAAATATAATTTATTAAACTTTAAATATAAACAAAAACTAAGTAGATTTAAGTAAATGAAAATATTATTAAGAAATTTGAATTAAAATTTGTATATTTATAACATACAAACGATAGTTTATAATGTTTTAAACTTGATATACAAAGTATATATTTATTTATTTTTTATTCTGTAAATCTCTAAATCTGTATATATTTTTTTGCAATTTCTAATTTTAAGTATTTTTCGCCAAGTAATAAATTTTTGTAGTTTTACTTTTCGTAAACCAGCTAAATAATCCAAAGAACTTTATTTGTAAGTTTTTTTTTTTTGAAACTTTCTAAACCAAAAAGTCTGTACAATATTTGTTCCAAAGATTTAGTACCAAAATAAATAAATGTATGTGTATATTCGTAATTACAATGTAAATTATTTATTAGATTTTAAGTCAACCTTTTTTTTATAAATATTTAAATATAATAAATTATAATATAATATTTTATATTATTAATGTTAATCTAATTTAACAAATCAATTATTTCATTAGAATATTGAAATCAAAAGGGGTATTCACATTTTGTTTAAGCACACTTTTAGCTAAATTAGCTTTAAAGTGGTGAAATGTTCACAAAACATTTTTTCTATTAACTTTGACTAATTATAAAAAAATTCAAGTTTAACAAAAAAACTTATATGTGGATTAACAAGTTTATAAAGACTTTCCAAAGTCAAAGCTCTTAGAGTATTCTTAATATTCTTAAAGACTTAAAGACTCGTCAACATATCGCATGTGAACTTGAAATTAACACGTCTTTTTTGTATCAGGTTAGTAAATTCTTTACAAGCTGCATATTTATTATTATTATGTTTAGATCGGCTCTTCTCTGCCGGGATAAAGTGCGGATTTATTTAAATATTTCAATTATCTGGTCATTTTTTACCTGCGTCCATAAAAAGCTACTTGAACCACAAACAAGCAAACAAAATGTTAAAACATTTTGCATAGAAGACATAACATAAGCATGTCTCCAATATACCCTAAAGTTTATCAGTTGTTCGTTGAACTAAATTAGAAACCGACAAGCAACATATAATGGCATAATAAATGGAAATTCAGTCGTGTATTTTGAGATAATCAGGTATGTGATGGAAATCGAAAACGAAAATGAGTGACTTTTAGAAGTTAATTTTTACGTAATATTTCTGTATTGAAACAGTTTTATCCCACAAAATATAAAGATAATTTCCTATTTAAGAGAATCTTAAAACAAAAATTTTAAAAATTTGATTAGAAATACTTTAAAATGGACTTCACAAACTCACTCGTTTTCGTTTTCGATTTCCATCACATACCTGAATATATCTCACATGATCACATGAGTATATATATTTAGTTGAAGAGTGCCTAAAGATATGTATAGACGGTGTCAGATCATACAATGTTGTCAGATATAGCAATGTACTGACATTGAAAAATTGTTAGCAAAAGGTAAATTGCCAATGCTTTTACTTACAACGTTAGAAGACAAAAAGTTTTAGTTCACACGGTTATTAGACATTTTTTGAACATTTTTCGTACAATGTTGTAAGATCTGACAATCGTCTGTAGTATCTGTAGCCAAATGGTATTTTTTTTTTATAAATTGACACTTCTAGAAAGTTTCGTTGTGAAAAATCAATTGCAAATTAAACGACTCAGATTTAATGTCTAAATTTATGGCTTCAACATTTTAGATGTGAAAACTAACAGGCATTTTCTGAAAATCACTTTTTCGTAAATTATTAGCGTAAATTAATTAATTTTAAAAATTATTAAAATCTCGCGATTTGAAACCTAACAGCCTAATGATTTCAAATCACTTAGAGGTTTTTAAGCATTTTTCATTGAACTCTTGTTATAAAATTATCACAAACACTTAAAATCAGTTGTTCTTTATTTGTTTTTGAAATAAAACTAAATATTTTATACAGAAAAAACTTAAAATTTACAAACTTATTAAGACGTTGTATTTTTTGCGGACCATTCTTTTAGATTTGTTCACATATTTCGTCATTTACTTTTTAGTAAATTTTTAGCTGATATTGTTGATCAAAATGTACATCATTTTGGTTGCCAGAGTAACAAAGTTTTAAAGTTGTATGGCATATGACTGATTTATTAAATTAAATTATACATTAAAATGAAAAATTTATTAAAATTATTGAAAAAAATAAAAGTAATGAATAAAAATCTCGTGATTTTCAGAACACCAAAATATTTCTGCCGTGATTTCAAAATCGGTTGTGATTTAAAACCACCGTGATTTCAATTGATTGTTTTAAATCTTTCTCAGCTGACTTTTTGTTAACAAAAATAAAACTCTAAACACAATTGAAAAATTTAAAAATTTTTAATCGAAGTTCACTTCAAGTTAAATATACAATTTATTTGAAAATAAATTGTATACACTACATTTATTTTTCAATACAATTTATTTTCAAATAAATTGTATATTTAACTTGAAGTGAACTTCGATTAAAAATTTTTAAATTTTACAATTTATACTCGCAAGAGGAATAATTCTCATTTGACAATTGAAAAATTTGATTGACAAAAAGTCAGTTTTCTATGTATAACTATCAGGGACCATAATACCTATTTATGTATACTTTGTAAGATCATTTTAATCATGCTGTAGGTTATAAAATGCTATGAATAAAGTTAGGAGAAACCTTTTAGTTTGTAACAATTCAGATCCATCTCAGTAACAACATGTATGAATTTTTAGATTTGACTTCAAAGCACATTCATTCTATAAAACGACACCAGTATAAAGCTTACAATTTGTCATGAGTTCTATAATAAAGAAACGTTTCAGAATTTAATTTATATTACATTCTCTCATAATTATATGCAGGTCAACTTTAATTTAATTGTTTAAACAAACCAGTTCCGGGACTTGTGAAAAGTAGTAGTAAATTTATTTAGAGACAACTGATTTTTTTTTTATCTGTTTTAGCTTATTTTTGTGTTGATTTGTGGTTATCAATGGTCGTGATTTAGGAAACGCAACTGACAGATCTATGTCACCAGAATCAATCAACCATACCCTATATATTTCTGTAACATTCAGATTCGTAAGTTATTAAGGAAATTAGAAAAATTAATTTAAAGAGACAGACATTGTTATATTCACTTATAAGAATTCAGAATATACATATATGTATGTTTACACCTCATAAATAACGCGTCGCTCCCACCAATCGATAAATAGAGGTCTTTACTCATACTCCCCTTTACAGCCGCAATAATGATGTTGAAATCATTGATCAGCTGAATAATATGCAGACGTTGCTACGGTGCAAGTGTTTCCATAATGAATTGTTGAACATACTGATTAAATATAAGATAACAGTATGACAGCAGTCAAGCAAGATCTGTAAAAAAACCTATAAATGGATCACCCTTTATATATTGTATATTCTGGAGTATCAATCGACATGCGGACTGCAGAGATTAGTTATAGCAATGTATTTTCCATAGCACTCCAATGTTGAAGAATACAATTGTTTAATATTGGTTATTATAAGTTTTTTATTTTTTGATTTTAAAGAATTATTAAAACTTGGTAGAAAAATGTGAGATAATCTAGATACCCCTACAACGCCTTTAAAACTATATAGTAAAATTTTGCTTTAGAATTCAAATGATTTTCTAACTTAAGTTATCGAGTTTAGTAATGGAGACCATCAAGCCTATGTAGTAAATTACACTATAGTGTCTCTGGGAATGGGAATAGAACACAACAACCCCCAGATTTGCTAAGTACCAACTTTATATATGTATGTAGTTACTAACCAGTCTTACACTTATTTTATTATATGAACCAATTGTCGTATACTCGTAAGTTTATTGACACATAGGACTCAAAATAACTTTATGTATAAATTAATGTTATTTATGTAATAATATCTTTTAGTCAATTATTTACCGATCTTCAACAAATATGTTATTGATATGAGATTTAGTTTTGTAATATTTTGTAGCATATCCAATCCAATTATAAGAGTTCTATATTCCAATGCAGATCGAGCTTAAACAAAATGGACAGGAAATTGGTAAACTTTTTGAAATCATTAAATTAATCCTTTAGTTCATAAACATAAACAGAAGCAATCCTACACAATACTCTTAACTATTCGAAGTAATTTGAATAAGTAACTAATTCAGTTAATTACTCAATTAAGCATTTAATCTAATTAAACAACAATATTATAATTAATTTTATATTTATACAAAGTTTTGTAAAGTTTCACAAAATGCCTTTGGAATAAAAAACATATCAAATGTAGAAATTAAAAAAATTATTTAATTTTCAATGAAAATGTTAAGATTACTTTTTTTTAATTATTTAACTTAGTTTTTACACAAACAACGAATGTTATAAGTATTATACATATTAAATAAACAAATATTCTTAATTATATTTTATTATGCAATTGTTTTGGGTGCCTTTAAAGAAGTCTTAATATAAAAAATTACGTAAATAAAGAAATTTTTAATAAAAATTTAAATATTTATTAAAATTAAAACGGAAAAATTTAAATTTATTAACACAATGAAAATAGACAGGATTTTGTAAAAGGGAAACCCCATTTGGGTTAAATTGCATGATGTTTATAATCAAGAAATTTCCACTATTTATGTAAGTAAATTCTATGAAAATATATAAAAAACACTAAGATTTTGTCTGAAATTTTCAAAATTTTTGAATTTAAAAATAATTTTTTTTTAATTTTTGATAACCCGTTGAATGCGCCTCTCAAAGACCTTTTATATGATACCAAATTTGCATATAGTCATCGGCGTAGCTAGGCCTTTTTCCTTGGGGGATCTTTTTTGAACACTTTTTAGTAAAAGCTATGGAAAATTGTTCAAATAAAAAAATGCAATAAAAGAATAAAAATTCTGGGGGTGGCTAAATTTTTTCTGGGGGGGGCTTAGCCTCCCCCAGACCGGGCTATCTACGCCGATGCATATAGTTCCCTTGGGGGAAATGTGAAAAAAATCAAAAAACCTCTAAAAAGGACCTTTTTATACTTTGATCCAGCTCACCAAATATTGACCCCAAGACAAAAAAAAATTGAGAAAAAAAAATGAATCAAATTTTCATATTAGTCGGGAACATTCGCAACTTTATTTTGGGGCCACCCTAATGTACATATAATGTACATTTAATTACTATAAATTAATTTAAAACCCTTCTTATACTTTTCTCAGTCTTATTATTAATTTAGTAGACCTTTAATTACACCTTGTATAAGGAATTGGTAGACCTTCCAATTGTGCTTCTCAAGTAGGCCTTCTAGCAGGCTTGTAACCAGTAGCGAGTAGTCAAAGCATTGACTAACAATGGCACGCCATTTAAAATTGAAACGATTTGGCAATGCGACTAGAAGTACTTGTGACTGCCAAAGAAGGCCTTCTAGAAGGCCTATTTACAGCATCTTTTTCCCGCTGGAAAAATACGAGCGATTTAAGCTGTGTGAACAGCGAAAAAATTTCAAGAAAAAAATTGTATCAATCTTTTCAATAAAAATTGCTTCGTGTAAATTGGAACAAACCACATATTTGCTAAATAAAAATCAATTAACAATTTTTTAAACCTACAATTAATTAAACAAGCTGGGCCTTTATATACTTGTCAATAATTTGCAAAAAAAGAAATACAAATTATGCTTAAAGCCATAAAAGCTTAATTGCAGTTGATGTATGTAATTTGAATTATATTGAAAATAACACATAAATACATACATAAAATCTACTGTTTTATAAAGATAGATTAAGGCAAAATTCGCTTTAAAACCAGAAAATGCTGAAAAAAACAAAATCTAGTAAAACCGTTTTTAACAATCGAAATTTGGTTGACAACGTGCAATAGAAAATAGAAGATATTGTATTTGAGCAGAATCATAAAATGGCACTAACCGATTTTTTAAACATTCCACTATTCAAATAAATTTGTAGAATGAAGTGAAGCATGAATTAATATCGAAATTAAACTGACTTCATTTACATTGATCTAGATTTTATTTGTATTAGAAATCGTAACAAATTGATTGGAAACAACAATTGGATATTGAAAGACAAGACAAGACAATGGGTTTGGCGCTTAAATACTTTATTTCAATTTTCGTTTTGTTTCATTTAAAATAATCCATATTTATTAATCATGATAGCACCTTTCAATTAACACAAATTTGTAACGTATTTAAGCGTGTTTAAATAAACAATAAATGACTTCATACTTGTTATTAATAAAATAATTAAAATATAGAAACAATAAAGATATAATTATTATTCTCGTATGAAGTAAAACAACAACTGAACGTTAGAATTATTCAGTTAGACATGAAGAAAGAAAATATCTGTGCATGTCGTTTCAAATGAAATCAACAGTAAATCTACTCTTGTCGTGACTTGGTAATATCTCCTTCCTGACGAGGGTTAATTGAGAATTAAATAAAAAGTCCCCTCTGAACGGTAGACCATCTATATTACTTTATTATCGTGGCTACTACTCTATTTACAAAGTATATTACAATTAAACAAAATCCATTACAGTGAAGAGATTATGTATTAGGAATATTAGAAATACATATGAGAAAATTTCAAAACATTTTGAAATATTGGTTCATTATGATACTTTGGAACACTGCTCAGAAAAGTTTCGCTCCGATAAACCGAGTTCCTTATACAGCCCATAATACCAAATTAATATCCAATAAGTCAGATCGACAGTCGTTCTCAAAAAGATCATTCGTTTTTCGACTAGGCCGCACAGTGGCTCAGTATCGTTTTTCATCGGTCAAAAATCTGTAACTTTTGAACTGATAAAGATATTTTAGTAATTTTTTCTCTAAAGATCTTGATCGGTTCTGTTGTTGATGAGAAATTTAATATCAAAGTTGAACTTTTGATTTTTTATAGCATTTAGTATGAAATGGTGCGAGTTTTGTTTTGATGAATCTGATTTTATTATAAAAAGGCACATGCATATAAAAAAACAATAATGAATAATAACCAGGATACTTTTGTGAACAGGTATCCAGCTTATAAATTCTGCAAAAGGTTCCATTAGAAACGGTTCTAATAGAACCGGGTTTTTATTGTTTATTTTCTTTTTCTTTTTTTTATTTAAACAAAGCATTTTAATTTTTTACTTATATAACAATAAAAAAAATTATAATTAAATGAGTATTATTCATCTTGCGAGTATTAATTGTAAAATTTTTTATAAAAATTAAAGTGAACTTCGATTAAAAATGTTTATAAAAAATTATAATTATTATTCAATTGGTTGGAAAATTGCCTGCAAATACATATTTCATATTGAGTGCTGTAATGGTTCTGTCCTCTAGCAGCTTCTTCATCTAAGTCCCGATGTTCTTAGTATTTCCATTGATTTCGAATTCTAGAGAGGAGTGGATCTGATGTTGCCAATAATATATTAAATAGGTCTACATTTGTACTCTCTAAAAAATCTGTAATCTTTTTTTCCTGAGCTTCCTCTGATAGATCTCCAAGTGTTATAAATGATGCTTAATTACATCCTCTTCGTGATAAAGAATTTTGTGAACTTTTGCAGACATTTATCTCCAATGATATTTGGTATTATATATTCGTGCAGTTTCCTTGGCAAAATCATTAAATTTTTTAGCATCAATTTGTTCATTGCACGCAAGTACTTCGATATTTGTTTTAAGCCTTGAAATAAGATTTATATCAACCCTTGTTATTCAAATGATTTTTTGGGATCAGAAACGAACCTTCTTGATGTATTCCCATTGTCTGATCCTTGTTTTGGTTGATCTATAATTAACCAACATTTAAGAAATTCATCCTGAGCATGTTTCTTTTTTTACATCAGTATTATCTAATGCTTTTTCCGGGACTTGATTTAAGTGGCTTGATGTGGTTTGACATATAATGCAATTGTCTGACCGTCAATTTTTAATTGCATTGGCTGTCCAAAATTGCCAATATTTTAACCTAATTTCAGTGACAACAAAAAATTAGACTTTTAGCCGATGAACTTAAATTCTGAGCTATCGTGCGCCGTACAACACCATAAGCAGTGTTCAACGATCCTGGATATTCTCATATCCATAGTTGCGGCAGAAATTTTGCTCAACACAACTTTCTGACTAGGCTTTAAAAATTTCTGGTGACACATCTTAAACATATTCGTCAACTCTTCTGTATGCACCAATATTCTCTTACAGAGTTTAAACAAACTTATAATGACAACCGAATTTTTTAAATTTCTTTTCTAAAACACAAAAACTTCTTCTGAAAAAGATCAATAACGATTGAAACAATAAAATTGTTGAGCCACATGTGAAAAATTCAAACATCAATAAAATCATTTGTTACAACGATCCAAGGTGTCTTTCGAGGATTCTAAAACTGCTTTCACAGATGCGGTTACAGTCAGTCCATACTTCATTTGCTTCAAGGGCGTTTTTTTTTTTGTGTAAAAATTACATTTGATGTGCCAACTCCAAGTCGTTACAAGCCATCAAATGTTAAAATTTGTATTTTTATAATTTTTTTTTTTTTTGTAATTTTTGGTTAATTAGCCCTTTCATGCCCACTTTTTTCTAGGTGGTGTTAAAAATATGAAACCTTGTTTTTCTGTTTATTTTGGGCTCAGATAAGGTATATACCAAGTTTCGGACACCAGGTCCTTCCAGGAAGGAGTCCAGAGGAAGTTGCTTTTAAGCAACAATGGGCATTAGTGGTATAAAAATTTTAAAAGGAACAAATTTTTTATTTGTTTGTTTTTGCTTTTATAACTAAAATCACATTTGCTTTCAGCCATAGTTCCGATAAAACAATTTTATAATTTCGAAATTCTAGTATATTTCAGTTTTACGTGACTCTGTTTTTGGAGAAAAATTTTTTACATGCACTTACTTTGGATTCTTGTCCACAACTAAATGCTTGTTAACATATTTTTTGATGTTTTTGCATTTTATTACTTTAAACGCATAAACAAAAAAAATACAATTTACCGTTATTCCTTAAATTGCAAAGGCAAAGAAATATTAGCTTTGAAAGTCAAAGTTGCTTATAAGCAACTTTGAACGTGAAAGGGTTAGAGAAGGAATTGAACTAATATTTATCTTTTTAAGAGAAAAGTTTTTTTATTCAGGCTAATAGTTCGAATTTTCAAGAATACTATTGTAAAGGTACTGGAACAATTGGCAAACTGTTCTTTTGTTTAAAAATTACATTTGATGTCAGGCATAGTTGTTCTGATGAACAAACAAAACATCAACAAGGTTTGTCCACACAAGACAAATTCAGAGTGTACGCACACTTAGAAATTGATGGCATATGACGGCCGGAGGTAACACATTTTCTGTTGTAACATAAAAGACCATAACATCTACAAGAGTGGTCCACACAAGACAAATTCATATGGGAACAAGAAATTGTTTGCTGAACGAACAGTATACATTATTTCTACATATTGATCAATTATACCTCGTTTAAACTGGCAATTTACTTAGTTCGCTACAACAGGTGACTAACGTTATGAAACAGATGCATAAAACTTATAAATATCTGACTATAAATACATATACAATTTTTGTTGTTGTCTTTTTAATAAAATTTTAAATTTTAGTTAGTACATATATTTCTTTGTTGTTGGGTTTTTTATTTTCTTATATCCAGAATTGTATCTGGGCACCATTTAATTTGGTGAACGAAAATAAAGCACGAGCTATAATAAAATGAAACTATTAAATTCATACGCTTGAAAATTGAAACAGTTCCCCGTACATGATGGAGTCATTAACAGAAAAATTATTTTGAATGTTTCATATAATGACTTGAATATTAAAGCAGCGAGCGGACAGTAGCAGAAAAATAGCAACAGTGTCAGTCATACTTGTAGCATCAGCTGGCATCAACTGATACAATCCCGGGTTTGTTTGTTAAGTGGCGGGTTGTTGCCGTTTTGATTTTGATGTGAGCAGCAATAAATTAATAAAATTATTGTTGCTGTATTTAGCAACATTATGTTATTGAAAAAAATGTTTATCATACATAATTTGTTGTTGCATGTTGTGGCTGGTGGGTGGATTTTACGGTTCTCTAAAATGTGTTAATGGATACGAACACGTCAGAATTATACATTAATTTCGTTAGCTTATTTTTGTAGTTGTAACCAATTTAAATTGGTTTAAAGAAAAAATGCAAACATGCAAGAATCTAGTATCTGCCACAGGAAACTTAGGTAATGAATTCGTTTTAATGCCATATTTTTTCGATATAGCGATGAATGATTTTTAAATCAGATATGCAACTCGGAGGATAACTCGTTTCTCGTCAATGGAGAGTAGTGTCATAACAAGTTTTCTATGTTCATTCTATTCATTCTCATCTCCGAAACTCTAAAAGTGATCAATGATAGAGCGTCTAGCTTTCGCAATCAGCAGTTCAAATAAGACATACATACCTCCCAGACATCGTAAGCTGTGAGCAACAGACGCGCATGTGGATCTTTAGTAATTCTGACGTTGAACAATCTTGAGTCCACTTCTATTCACTTCAATGTTTCTCTTTTAAGAGAAAATAGCGATATCTAAAGGTCAACTGGTTACACTGAAATCTAAAGTATTTAAAATTTTTCTTTTTAATTTCTACATCATAGTTTCTACATCATAGTTTAGCCTGACTATTGTCATGCTCTCATCTTATTTTCCTTCAGTATTTTTTGACAATTCGATATGAAAAGCAACAGATGTTTTATATCATCGACCTTCCGAGCCCACTATTGGCAATAAAATTCGCAAATTTAAGTCTTAGTGTACGTTATTAGAAGATACGCGAACAAAAATATCATATCAAGTCTTCATCGACTTTTAACATTATGCACGCGATTCTCTCCAGCAATGCTGAAAAGTATAAGATTAAAGTAAATGTCAAATATTTTCTTTTCGGGCAATAATAAAAAATATGGCATTCAAATATATTTTACGTGTTTTATTAGACTTGCTCAAGATTGTATGAAATTTGCAGAAGTATTTTTTTTTTGTCTCCACAACGCCGCCCCTGTTCCAGTCATCAAAAGAAGTGTGCATATCAAAAATTGGAATAATCGGACCATATTTAGAGGTCGTTAAAAATTTCCAATTTTTGGTTTTGTGTTTCAATTTACGTACATTTTAAAGTGCAGTACTATATTCCTGCTTTGTTTATATTAGTATAAATTTCTGTTAGTGTACATATGTTTTTACAGTGTATTTATTTATTAAGTTCCGTCATTGTCCTACTCTTATTTATATTGCATCAATTGATCGCGTAAATCTTTCTGATATAAAAGCAATGTTTGTTATCAGAGCTGTTTATCAGGCATTGGGCAAACATGTGTCCGATATGACTTTATCACGAAGTACAATACAACGTACAAGAAACCGTCTCCGAAAAAAATATAACAGAAAATGATAAAGATACATTCCATCTTCAAAATCCACTCGTATTGTACTGCGATATTTCTAACGAAAAACAAAAAATCGATAAGGTAGTGGTAGTCGTCAGTTCTGGTAGAGTAGAAAAACTTCTAGGAGTCCCGAAGATAAACAAAGGAACCGGTGCACAACATGCTAATGCTTGTTTGCAGGTCTGCGAAGATTGGGCAATTAAAAATAACATATGCTACAGCCTCTATATTTAATAATATTTAATAAATATGAATTTTTTTGTATAAAAAGTGGTTTTTTATAGACTCTTTAGAGTTAACTTTCTTAATAGAGTGAACAGGCCTTGCACGATTTAGTTCATTCTATTGCAATTCCACTGTATATATTTATTTTGTCTATTGGAATAGGGGCAGCCTTGGGGAGCACAAGATTTTAATGTTTTTGCATTTTGAGCCAGTTTAGTGTTTTATTTAAAACTAAAAAATGTCTTAATCACCTTATAGAAAATATCATAATTGAAGGACTTATTGTAAAAACTGTTTAAACCACTAAATCTCAAAAATGAGTAAATTGTCGTAAATTTCAAAAAAAAAAAAATTTAAATTTAAAAAATTTAAGACTTTTATGAAATTCTTTACATTCAATTTTTAATTTTTATTTATAAACGAGTAAACATATATAATCTGGATCCAGATAATTGTTGGTAAAATCCATTTCAATGCAATGTAAGTTAAAATGTTTCTAAACTAAGCATTATAGTGGCAAATTTAAAAAATATTAAACTATTGCCTATTTAGAGTTTGCAGTTTGTTTTTAATATACAAAGATCTTAGTTTCAGTTTATACATATAATCAAAATTCATTTTTTTAATTTAGGTTACATACATAATATATAAAATTTATTTAAATATGTACATATTTATAGCAAAAAGTATCAACAAATTAATTTTATTATTTCAATTTAATTTAAAATGTTTCAAATAATAATATTGCTAAAACACACATTAAATTGGTTTTAAAAATATAAAAGTGTCACAGTCTATTAGGCTCATAGCAAAAATACAAAATCCGATAGCTAGAGAAAAAAAATTTGTATCTAAATGTCCAGTTTTTATCATTTCATTCATTAACGTTCAATTTCATTCATTCGACATTAATTAATTAAAAACATAAACAAACCCACACGATACTAGTACATATGTATATGTATATTATACCATATAAACATACATACATACTATGTACATACATATGTATGTATATGAATTATTGTTGCTTCTACTCTGTTGCACTCTGTATACGACGCTTTGACTTTTTACACCAGACAAACATAAGACAGACGGATGGACGGACGACTGCATCAAGATTTAATAATTTTGTTTTTGATTTTGTTACGTTTTTATTTTGTCGTATATGAGTATTTCATAGTATGTACGTGTTTCATAGTCTTTGCGGTTAATTTAAATATTATTGACACGAAAGGCATAAAATGCAAAAACTATATAATAAAAAAAATAGTAATATTTATAGTATAGTTATTTGTATCTTACTAAATAAATATAAAAACAAACGAACTGCAATCCTGTTTTTCACATGCACTGAACAAAAATTTTGGAGAATAGTGCGAAATCTATAAATTCATTCCGTGTTATCCCTTATCTAATAATACTCATATCTGTGGCCCCCAAGACTTAAAAAACACTACTCCCTTAAATTTAGAGATATCGGTGGCAATTCTGGAAAAAGAGATCGAAAATGGGACCTTCGAAATTAAAAAAGTTAATGTCAAAGATTGTTCTGTCGGGCAATAATAAAGTTTCCGATATCCAGTTATATTTTAAGTGTTTCATTTAAAATGAAAAAATGTGTAAATTAATCACCATATATATTTATAAATAAGCCTCGTGATGGGTCACATAGTATCCGACTAAAGGTACGGTCACACTTGGCAAATATTTTATAAATAACTTAGGCCAAATCACAACAAATATTTAGTTTTATTTTATTTGATTTTACTTGTAAAAGTAAACAACGTTAAACAAATTTTTGCTTAAACAAGTGGTTAACCTCCATTGCTACCGTAACATTCGGATTAGAGAAGCCAAAGCTGCTCAAAAACAAGGGTCTAGGAGTGCAATAATCAATGTATTCGAGAAGAACTTGTATACTTCAAATAATAGTTACTTACATATCCGTAATGTTCATACTTCCATGCGCCTCTTGCGCTTAGCGTTATGGCAGTATTTACAGCCAGTTTCTTGGCCATTAGGTCAACTGGATTTCAGTTAGGTATTGTAAAAAGCGACTTAGTCAAAGTTATACACAAGGCTCCTGTTATCAGAGCAATTTGAAATCTTGGCACGTGCCTCGGTCAACCAGATCGAGACCCCGTAATAATAACGGTTTTATGAGCGCCTCAGAATGTCAGTTTGCGCACCGAGGTTTTCCTATGGAAGTAAAAGTATGCTTATCGACCACTTGAACACTTAATAACTTAACTACTCGTATATATAAAAGCTAAAATTCACTATCATACGAGTATACTCACACTTTTCTGAATTGTCTATGTTGAAAGAATCATTTAAATAGACCACTCTGAATTGTTTCTCAGTGTTTTTTATTGCACAAAAATTAAAGTACATACTTAATATTATTGATGGAAAATAAAACTATTGCCTTAAAGTACCAAGATTGGAACGACTTTTGAGAACCTTTAAGAATTCTCGAGTATTTTTAAGTGCATTCGAATTGTATATTTTCTTTAAGTGTACTAATTTTATGAATGAATTGATTTTATTTAATGAATATTCAACCAACAAATTAATGGTAACTAAACCAACCAACTATTGAACTGAATTTTACGATACAAGTAGACATAAGAAAAAACATACAAATGGACGGACAAATTAATAGATCGATAGATGGATGAATGGTTGGCTGGAGAAACATGTCTGCACTGTAAAAATCTTGTTTCTTAAAGTCGATTAAAAAATTATGCAAGTGTTAAATTTCAGTGTTTAAAAAATAAAAGAAAATAACAATTTTATGCACAATTAAATATAAATGTAAAAAACAACTCAAAATAACACCAATAATCTTAAAACCAAAATTAAATAAATAAATAAATAAAAATTCCATTTAACATAGCTTTAAAACGTTATAGTAATAAATAAAGCAACTCAAAGTGTACTAGATGTGTTCCTTCAAAATATATTTAAACACTTAGCAGAAGAAAAAAGCTGATAATTGATAAGACCACACAATGTTTTAAAAGCAAGTGCGTTGGAATGTTGTATCGATCAGCAAAACGTGTTGCAGCAGCCTCTTCATTGTGACCTCCTAAACAAATAGAAAACATTTCCAAATTCAAGTGTTTGGCCAATAAAACATTTAAGACATTATTTTAGGGCTACTCAAACTGTTTTTACTTCAACTTTATACTGTGTTTTGTATTTTTTAATACTTGTTTGTAACAACATAAAAATCATCATGTAAATAATGATCATCATTATGATCAGTATCTTTTGGTGGCCAAAGGAATCGTTAAATATATTTTAGTACTTGAGTAAAGTGATAAAAATCTGGCTTCAACAAAAATTCCTAAATACCAAAACAAACAAGATTCTAAACACATTTTGTGGCTTCGAGGCGTCGTTGAAATCCATAAAGTTGTATTCAAAACTTTAAAATAAATTTTATATTTTCTTACTAGATGCATGTATAGAAAAATTAGGTATACAACTCAAGGTATGTGTCACACATGGCAAATATTTACTCAAAAAAGCGTAACCACTTGTTTTAGCACAAATTTGTTTGACTTTGTTTACTCTTACAATAATTTTGCAAGGTCAAACCTAATAAAATAAAATAAAACTAAATTCAGTGTGCCATTTGTCTAGAAAAATATAATTTTCACAATGGTATTCTTCGAGTTATTAATTAAAAAACTAACTCAAGCCTCATTAAGAATTTTTTCTAATATATAAATATAAAAAGTTCGAAATAATATTCCCTAAAAAATATAAAAAAAATAAAACTAAATATTTGTTGTTTCTTTCCTAAATAATTATTTTTTAATAATAACTAATTTTTAATAAATAAACGAGTTCAAATATATTTTATTTAGTGGTTACGTCTTTTGCGGCAAATATTTGCCAAGTGCAAGACCGTACCTTAAGAGTAGTGACCAAATATTGATGATATATTTTGTATTATTTCAGAACGTGCTATTGATAACATGTTGAGGACATTTAATGATTTGAATCCATATATTAAATTAACAATAGAAAAGGAGTATGATTCGAAACTTTCATATTTGGTTACCTTATTTATAAGAAGTGAAAATAATTTGTAATTATTTTGGTATTAGAAACCAACAGCTTCAGTATGAAACCAAAAATTTATAAATCAATAACTTATGGCCCGGGGATAATGAAACAATTGGAGAAATCGCAAAGGACTTATTCATAAAACTTACAAAAGCTTTATGAGAGGTTTATAAAGCAAATTTTGTATGGAAATTTTGTATGAAAATTTTCTTTATAAATCTGTTGTAATTTTTATGAATAAAAGGGTAGATAAATTATTTAGTAAGACAAAAGATAAAATATGTACAAAAATGGGATATGTCAAATGAAGTAGTATAAATACTCTGTGACGAAAATGATAAAAAAAACTGTAATAAAGTACATAACTACATATACATATATGTACATATGTATGAAGGTACAACGAAAAACCAAGAAATTGAAAATCGGATCATTATCAACAAAATTACAGGCTTATAAGTGTGCAAAGGTACAAAAACCGGTTTTTTAACCGTAAATCCGGATTTTAGAGGTGTCCGGCATATTTCACTATTGAAATCTTGTTTTACTCGACAAGACCAATTTTTTTGTACTGTCAATTTTTTTGTACTGTCACACCGTGTTATTAGAGTCCGTATATTGAAACGTATGTATATCCATATAACTTTGTGAAAAGTCAAAATTTATTTTCTCTGGCAAAATATTTAACAAAAATTATTTATGTATAACTGTTATTTTCAATTTTTTCAAAAAGTATTTATTTATTCATCAATAACTATCTTGTCTCCCTCAAAGTAATCCCCCTCAGATATAATACACTTATGCCAGCGTTTTTCCAATCCTCGAAACACTTTTGAAACGACAACACTTCTTTGCTATCGCCAACAGCTCCCTTTTCGATTTTTCTTTTATCTCAGCTGGTGCGTTATAATGGTGCAAAATCCATGATTGGTTTTTCCACAATTCTATGTGTTTCTGTAGAATTGCTTTGCGCAAACGGCGCATAACTTCAAGGTAGTATTTCTTATTGACCGTACGACCTTGTGGCAAGAATTCATGATGCACCTCGCCAATGCAGTCGAAGAAAATAGTGAGCAAAACCTTCATATTTGACCAAACTTGGCGTGCTTTCTTCGGTATTGGCTCTTCTGGACGTTTCCATCGTCGTTGGCGATATTCAACAGCTCCTGAGCGATGTCCATGCGACAACGTTTTTTTTTTTTGCTCAAAATTTAGCAATTTTGGAACAATCTTCGCTGCCGCACGTTTCATGACTAAAATATCCAAAAAAAATTGCTTGGCATGAGGCGAACGATATGCCAACATCATCAGCAACCTCTCAGATAGTGACTCGACGATTATCCAAAATCATTTCAATGTTTTCATCGATTGTTGACGTGCTCGGGCGACCAGGACGAGCATCGTCATTGACATCTTCTCGGCCTTACTTAAACCGGTTATACCACAATTCAACTTGTGTCAACATTTCAAATGTCCTTGCGCATTTATTTTAATTTTTTACACAAAACTTATCCATTTTTTCGAATAATAAAAAATCGAAGAGCATATCAAAACACGACTAACCTTTTAATCTGTCAAAAACAAACTGTCAATTCAAAATGGCTGATATTATCAACATATCCAACAGACATGTGTAAAAACATAACAGAAAAAAAATGTAAAAATCGAACATACGTAACTCAAGAAATTTTTCGTATGTATGTCAAATCTAATTATAATCAGTGTAATTTGCTTTCAAATTCAAATTGTAACAGAATATGTGTACATATTTTACAAAACTAATCCTTGCACATTGCAGACTGTCTCTAATGACAATCACAAAAAAAAGTAGGTATGTACTGCGACAGTTAAACCAGAAAATTAGCTGACATTAAAAATTGAACCTGAACTCATTTGTCAATTTCGGATTATTAATCAATGATAAATTAAGCCTTAAATAACTATAATAATATCTCTCTTGAAAGTTGTGTGCCAGCATTATTACTTGTATTAGACACAACCAGCCAGGCAATTATTTTTGCATTTGCACGTTCAAACAGATGTTGAATTTAAAATTAAATACAATAAATCATTTGGATGAAAAAATGCGAAACTGAAGAAAATGTAAATATTATTGTTTTAGAATTTAATTGAAATATCAGCGCAATATATTCATTCATTTATTTTTTTAATGAAATAATTGATTTCACGGCCCCGAAAGGTAATGATGGCAGTGATGCTGGTGTTGTTAGTTATGGTGTTGGTAATGATGAATCAACCTGTTCCCGGTTTAGCTGTACCATATTAACACACTTGTTTGTTATTTTAAAGATTTAAATTTTGTATTTTAAATAAATAAAATCAATTTGAATTTGAAACATTGTTCAGTGTTCAGTGTTACAGGTCTCGTGAGCCTCAGCAGTAGCAGTCTAATGCAAATTGTACTTTTCTTTTTGTTTTGTTATTTCTTTATATACGAGCATGTACTACTTATACATATTTATAAACAATGTTTTTGAATTTGAAATATACATATGTATATTTAATTTAAACAAACAAGACCACCAAATATAAAACATGATTTCAAACAAATCGAAATCAGTCAATCGGATATGAGTCATCCTCATATAATTGGCGAGTATGAGTATAAATAAACAGTTTATCGAATTAGATTTGCATAAATTATAGACGAATTTAAATGATTTCAGCGGAATTGTAAACGATTCATAACGAAAAAAAAAACTTAATAATAAAAGTGTTAAATTATGTTGTTTCAAAAACAATTACCATCTGAAGATTGCCGACTTTAAGTACTTAGTTCCGTTAAAAGTGACTCAAACTTTAATTAAAGTAAATAATTTCTCTGAATTTTAGCCGGGAGTACGTTAAAGTTTATTCACTTATTCATTTTTGTGCATGTATATGCTCTCACCAATGCTATTAAACTTTTAAAAAAAACTAAAATTGAACCAGGTCCCCAGCAATACAATTAATTGATTAAACGCAATAATTGTGGAAATGACAGAGAATAATTTAAGATGGCAATGTCGTTGACACATTTTACTTTCTGCCATCTAAATTCTGTTCTTTTAAGAAAAACCTACTGTATAAAAATCCAACAGTAGAAAAACTTCAAATAGAAAATAGCGGGTGAAGTCTGAACTAACCTCCTTCGGCTGCAGCTTCAAAGCAAAAATAGTAAAATTGCTACCAGTCATGTTGCATGAAAAATGAGACCTTGATTATGTTGACATGTTGCAACAATTTAAAGCGCATATATATATGCATCCTATATACGTATGCAATAATTGTGGAATATTTTCAACATCATAAATTCATTTCTTTTTTCATGCAAGGCAAGAAACCTAAACAGAAGTAGAAATCTTTTGCTGGACTCACAAAAAAAAAAAAAAAAGACTCTTGTGACCAAAAATCAAGTGTATTTCTTTTGTTATTGAGTGCAGTGAATGAAGTCCTAAAATAGAAAAAATAGCTTGCAAATTTCATTACTTTTATATGCTACGCAGTATTTGAAATATTTAAATGACAAATAAAGTTTGTAGCAATTTTTAGAAAGCAATACATCTCATGCATAAAAAAGAAATATTATAGTTTATCGGCTGCAAAGTATTTGCTTATTCCAATAGAAGGGAGCTCCATTTTTATTTAGGGACATTTAAAGCGGCTCATAACTTTTCATCCGTATTAATGTGTGACACATATATTAAATAAACAAAATCTATTGGTGTTCTGGTCATGCAGATTTAATACGATGACAATTTAAAATCGTCCGATTTAATCGTCCAAATCAATATCTTATGTAGAGCAACACATTCAATTACACGCTCTATTTAGAGCGTTTGAAGTTGGATAACAAATATGGCGTGTACTGCGGTACATTTTATATTTAAATATCGTAAAAGTAATCGCTTGAGGATATAAATATTTTATAATATCTTTAAAATCTGCCCTAACAAAAACACAAGTACTGACATGCCCAACTCTCAATGTTCTCCACTTGACTCTCCATGTTTAATATTATCATGATTTGATTGGTTCAAAACCATTTTATAGAAAGTTTTATATTTAATTATTAATTATAATTAAAATCACGATATGATTTTATATTAAGGAATATACAGAAATCATTTATTGAAAAAGATTTTAAGAATTAGAAGAGAATTTTAAGAATAAAACAAATGTTTTTCCGCTTTGCTATATCAGGAGTTTAATTAACACCAAACCACAAAAATTCTCTTCAATTATCTCCTCTTTCTGGTGATAAAGTAGAAGCTAAAGTTTAATTGAACTCTTACATAATACACGTTGCACTAAATGATCCCGTCTATTTGTGAATGATGGTCAATTTCACGTCCTAAATAAAAAAAATCCTTAGTTAGCAGTACTTTCCGCAAGTTGCTGTAGTAATATTATGGGAGTGATATTTAAAATAAATCGCTTAGCCAAAGTCGAACACTTATAATTTTCTCTTACTAGATTTTGTTCGGAAGACCATAAATACCAAAACCAACTCAAACGTATTAAGAGCAAGATGTCGATTATGTAAACAAGACAAAGTTTACTTTCCTTAGCTGGTTACCACCGGAGATTTCCGCACATATTTGTTTGCACAGACTTTATAATAATTGAACTTGGTTTCTTTATGATCACAATAGACCAATGGTATTTATGTAAATATTTTCCAATGATTCAAAATCAACTCTGTATAGCTGAAATTAAAACCATCATGATAGCTATAGCATAAATTAAATCCTCAAGCCAAAATAATGACCCTGCAATATATCCAGTATAACGGGATTTACTGATAGTAAGGCAATCATTAGAACCAAATAAAATTGTGCAATCGAAACTACATTAATTAATATTCCTTCATAAGCAAAAACTGGTGAAACCACAGCAACGTTGGCAATCAAAGATTGGGAAAATAACCCACTAGGTTTGTGACCTCACAAATCTTGATGAAAGCGTAGAAAACGATAATAGCAGTTAATCAGTCATGATTATATTTGCGGACAACAATCACATAGATTTAAACTTAACGTAAAACGCAGAGGTTTGTTTATTGGTTGGTTTATCGATCCGCAGTTACAATAAGTGTATAAAAGCAAAATTGCATATTTCTGGTTATATCCACGAGACTTTTTTTGCGAGACCCCTAATGTCATTTGGGTAGTAAACACATGCGAAATATACGTTAATAAACAATGTTACGCTACACTGCTCCAGAACGCGGAATATTGCTGACAGAACTGACATTAGGGGCTTCGCAACACCTTTTTAACTGGCGGCCATATTATCAGCTGTCAATTGATTTATATTTAGTTTGGTGTGGCATTTCAACATGAATAGACTGACACCTGAACAACGCTTCCAAATTGTGCAAATTTATTTTGAAAATCATAGTTGTGTTTTTTTAGATTTGTAGAATAAAAAAATATGGAATAAAACAAAGATGATTTTTTTAAATCATTGACTGGCTCGGTTGTAGTCTAATCTGGAAGTCCAATTTTCGATGACGTTTTACAATAACACGTCGAATGTTCTTCTCCAAGTGGTGAAACGTTTCGGGCTTATTGGTGTAGACTAGCGACTTCAAACACAAATCACTTAAGAGCTGATAAAATGCCCGCTAGTTGAAAAAAAAAGTGTTGTAAACTTGAAGTTCTGACTTTTTATTTTTGATATAGTTTTTGTATTGTTTTGTATGCTGCCTTGTAAGTTTTGGCGCGTTTTCTTATGGAATTTTCTTCGTTCATCGACTCTTTATATTTATTTATTTATTTTTTCTATTTTTTTTTACTTATTGTAATGTTTTTATTTTTCAAAAGCAACACAAATTTATGTTTTGTAAAATATTTTAAACGCTTCCAATAATAATTTTTAATATTTATAAGATGTAAATGTGGTTAAGTCTTAATAATCAAGCCTTTATGGCATACAAAATTGTGTATCATACTATTTAATTTTCAGAATCTAAAATTAAGCAGACCAAAAGGGTTTAAAAGAAGTCTATATGTCTGAAATAATTTTTAATAAATAATAACCTTTTTATAATAATATTGAACATCACAAGCAAGTTAATGAATAAAAATGTTGATGAAACCTTAACTATATTCAAAATTGTTAGAACTTGCTCGGTCTGATGTACTGCTCAAAAGCGAGTTTAAAACACAATGGATTTTATTAAACTTAATTTTGCTATTATCGTAGAAGCTCACACCATATGACTGGCTAATTTTTAAGGTATCTATGGAACAAATATACCGCTTGTATATTTAAAACTGGAGCTGCTTACAACAATTACTTTAAACACAATGTGATTGGGAAGGGTAAATCAAATTCGTTTATAATAAACTAAACAATTCATTTCCTTCTTATGCAACAATTTGTTGAAGGTGGAAAAAGAAGCTTCATACATATGACTGAGAAAAGAATTAAAAAAAAAGCAAACGAAGATAATAATGATGTTGTTAACTAGCTGCTATTCAACGTTTGTTTTTTAAGTTTGAATTAAAAAGTTCTTTATTTTTCGTTTTTGTTTATGGCAAAATTTATAGACATTGTTAAAGGCCTATAGTAGTCCTTTTATAGCAAGTTGGCAAAAATAGAACTCTTGAAAAAAGTTTAGTCTTGCGGCACTATTATTTTTTTTTTTTTTTACAAAATTCGTTACTCTCAAGAAACTTGCATGTCTTTATTACGCATTTCAGATTTGATTGTTAAACAAAATAAAGTTAAACAAAAACCAAAGAAGAAATACAAGAACATTAGCCATTTTTGGCCTTAAGCCTTTCATAACTTAACAAAAGCGGTACTTTGAGAAAAATTAAAATAAAAGTAGAAAAAACACTAAAATTATTTTCATTTTACGGTTTTTTTTTACAATATACTTGTACTCACATTCATATTAAGTTGTGTAAGAATTGAAAAAAACCAGTAGTTGATAAAAGAGTTAAATTTCCACTGCACATTCATTTCTAATAAAAAGTAGTTCATGTGATTTTTTGTGCAACATTATTTTTGGGTTTCCTTAACCCAGTAATCAACGTTGGTGCAGAGAGTAATTGTTTACTGGCACATGCACGTACTAATGTAGACTATTTTGTAGACAGGTGTAGTTGGCATCACTTTGAAGGATGTTGCACTAGTTTGTAAATATTTTACATCTACCATTAAGCACTTTGGTTGGGTTAAATTGTGCTGTGAAGTGTGTTTTTATTTGGTTTCCATATTTTTATGCCTTCCCGTCTTTGTAGCCAGACAGCTCCAACTATCGTTATTAACTAACTGTATGTTTTCAATGAAAAATTATAACAATTTTTGCGTTAAAAATCATTATTATTAAATATTGTTATGAAAAATAATGCTACAATGTGTTTGTTCTCCTTTTACGTTAAACTGTGATATGATGGATAAATGACAGCACTATGGTCTGGTATGGCAGTCTGTTTGGTCACAAATAGCACTGTTTAAAAGTTCAGTTGTTAAGTGTCAATAATTTACTTCTTCAAGAGAGAATACATAATTTCTTTTTAAATACCACAAATACTGGATAGTTATGAAAATGACAAACTTTTAAATGCAGATAGCATACGTTGATGACTTTCATCTGGGTGTCCAATTTTATAAATGCTCGGTGCAAATCATTAATAGTGGATGGCCAATGTAAGTGGCATGCGGCCGCGGGCTATTATTTTTGCGGTTTATACTTTCTGTAAGTAGGCAAATGTGCCCACCTCTTTATTAGTTAGAGAACTAATTGAACTAATAATATTATATTTAAGAGAAAAATTTTATTCTTTCAGACTAATAGTTGAAATTTAAAGAATACTATTGTAAAGTACTAGAACAATTGGCAAACTGGAATGCATTTTCTACCCTGCCAAGGGCGTCATCATCAATCTTCATTGTCCACAATCCATCTCACCGAATTCCATAGAATTCGAGAATTATCATATTTCCTTTTTACGTGCTATGAGTTAAAACAAAGTTTACGTACGTGTTTTTTACATATGTATATAAATTATTAAATAAACGTTTTTTTATAGTGTACATATAAGTGTACATAAAGAATATGTTTATAAATTTTGAAATTTTTGTACAAGAATTTATTTTAAACACAAAAATCGTATCTTTTAGTTTCATTGCTGCGCTTACTTCAGCCCAAGCTTTTGCCCTTTAATTTGTTAGCGCATTTGATCATTAAGCATGAGTTGGCATTTTTAGCCCGGGTTCGATTCCCAGACGCTGCCGCTCAAACAACATCAGTTTCTTATAATTATAAACAACTTGAAGATAATGCCGCATGGAAATCACCCATAGATCCTTATTCAAAATGTAAAGGACATGTTTGCTTACCCAGTTTTCAAATCTTTTATATGGAGGCCGTTGTTTCGAACCTGCAAAATATCGTAGAATGAGGACAGGTACTCGTAGTTTGAGAACAAATTGGTAATATAAAAAAAATCAACTTACTATTCTAACCGTTTTACATTTGCTGTTGGCTCAAACAAAACTTGGAAAACTATTCGAGAAATTGGTATTGGTAAACCATCACCTGGAAACAGTACGGTGATTGATGTAGACAGTGTTAATGAAAGCTTTGTCAACATCCCTAATGTACCTGCTGACGTCAGTTTTTACGAGCAAAATCAAGTCAGCAAAATCGGATATTCTTTTTTCACTGTGTAAGCGAAATTGAAGTACAAATGAGCTATCAGTACATAAAATCGAATGCAGTCGGCTTTGATGACATAAGTCCTAAGTTCTTTAAAACTATTATTCCTCAAATGCTGCCATATATCACACACATTTTCAATAATATAATTACAAAAAGCGAAATTGGAAACATGCTAAGATCATACCTACTCCAAAATCGAACAATGAGTATCGTCCTATCGCTATTCTACCGTACTTATCAAAAGTTTTTGAGCGAATACTTCATCAACAAATAAGTAAATACATAAATGACAATAGCTTGCTGACAAATAGACAATCTGGATTTCGAGCTAAACACAGTTGTACAACAGCTTTAATTGATGTATCTGAAGGTATACGAGAAAGCATTGATGCTGGTGACATATCATTCCTTATTCTACTGGACCATTCCAAAGCGTTCGATACGGTCGATCATAAAGTTCTATGTTGGAAATTGGACAAAATGTTTAGTTTCTCATCTTCATCCATCCGTCTGGTAGTTTCGTATCTGTCTGGCCGTAGTCAATCTGTTATTGCAAACAATAAAACATCAAGATCGTTACCAGTTCTTAGGGGCGTGCCACAAGGATCGATACTTGGGCCACTACTATTTTCAATTTATATAAATGATCTAGATAAACAATTGTTACACTGTAATGTTCACTTATATGATGATAATGTACAACTCTATAGTAGTAGTTCCTTGCTAAATATAAATTATTGTGTTGAGCAAATAAATCTTGATTTACAGCGTGTTCACACATGGGCAAATGCAAATGGTTTGTGTATTAACCCCTCGAAGTCCAAATTCTTGATAATAAGCAAAAAACACAGAAACTGTTGCTTGAACCTATTATATTGTTGAACAACCAACGAATTGAAATTGTACAAAAAGCTAAAAATCTTGGCATTCTTTTTAACAACACACTCACATGGTCTGATCATGTAACTGCTGCTGCTGGGAAAACATATTCAATGCTGCGAGCGCTATGGAACACCCAACAAATCACACCGCTTAATATTCGAATATTACTTGCAAAAACGTACATCATGCCAATTTTACTATATGGATGCGAATTGTTTGCAACTTGTGACTCAACAAGCCAGGGAAAACTTGAGAAAACTTTCAATGCTGTATTGAGATATGTTTTTAATTTAAGAAAGTATGATCATATTTCCCAATTTAAAAATAAGCTTTATGGTGTTTCTCTGAGTAACCTGTTGAAAATTAAAACCCTAATGCTATTACACAAAATAATATTTAAACATGAACCAGTGTATCTTTTTGACAGGATATCCTTTATGCGTTCAATAAGATCTTATGATATAATTCATACTAGATATAGAAGTCAGGTTTCTGAGCGTCATTTTTACGTCAATTCAATTCGCCTTTGGAATTCGCTACTACCTGCCAATAAATCCATCAGCAACGCCTTGCTTTTTGAGAAAGAGTTATATAAATTATTTACCCCAAATTACCTTATTATGTTCGTATTTAACTAATTTAAACTTATTTTTTATTTCTAGTAATTAATTAATTATTTTTCATAACAATATATTTTTTTTTCTTATCCAATTATGTACTTACAATACAAAAACCAAATACTATAATTATAAGACGTGTGTCTTGTTGTATTGGAATCGAATGAATAAAGAAATAAATAATAATAATAAATAATAAACACCTAAAAAGCAATTTTTGCAATCGAGTGGGTTATCGAGTTACTACACTAAGCCCTTTAATTGTATTTCCTTTAAAATTATACAACATTATGATTGTATTTATTGAAGGTCGTATTTAATTTTATACTAGATAAAAATACTAGTAATATGAGCCTTTTTCGAAAAAGTATGGCGGGAAACATTTTTATTAGTAGAAAAGCGTACAAGGTAAAAGGTATGAAATAATCGAACTTGTTCTTATTAACGTTTAATTTTTGGGTTTCAAAATCATATTTACTCAATTCTACCCACTGTACAGTCTTTATAACTACCATCTAGTAGATTATAGTTAATCATAGCAAAAGATGATATTTACGGTAGTTTAACATTTTTAAACGAAAACTGAAAATTTAAACAAGATTTTTACCACAAATTTAATGGAAACATTTACACCTCATCTTAGCGGATATATTTAAAGTAAAATGTTGAAACATTTCAAAATCCAACTAAATGAAACTAAAGTAAGTCAATTTCATAAATGTATGTAAAAAATAATAATGATCGTTGTGCATATTATGATCTTGATGATAGTATATGATGAATCGATTATATGATAATCGCAACAAACAGCAACTTTAAGTCAAAATCTTTAACAACGTGAACAAAATTAAGTAAAAACTTATAATTTGAAAAAAGAAAATATTTAATCAAAGAATTCACCACAAAAAAAAGGAAATTTGAAGTTGCATAGGAAAAGGAAAAACACAGAAAGGCCATACGGCAGGAAAAATATCTATATTACATTCTTCAACAAGTAGATAATTTTGGCATTACGTGTGTAGATGTTTAGATTTATGGTGTATTTTCCGCCATTTACAAATTATACTCGTATACACATTTTGGTTACATTTTCAATTTTTGCTGTCTTCTTTTTATTTCCCAATAATCATATTAAAAATCTCTCACAAATCGTAAAAAATTAGCATAAGATTCTTGGCATTAAGTGATCAATCAAGATAATCAAACATTAATGTTATTTTGTTGTAATTGCTTTGACTTTCTGCTTCTGTTCATGCCACCACAAACAGCTTTGGCACAACCAATGCTGCCTGCCATCACCAGCAACAAATATTTCGTTGGTTGGCTGGTTGCTTCGTAAACCACAAAGATTTTTATTTATTGATAAATGATTATAAATCATTTACAAATAAGTTTTGTGTTTTTTTTTTCATCGCATTTTTGTCTTTTTGTACATTTGTCCACAAAGTGTACAAATAAATCCAACTGAGCGAGAGGAGGAAAAAAACAAGAACTGGAACTCCATACAATTCGTATTTCTAATTATGTGATTATTTTAGTTTTAATAATTTTTGAATATGACTGTGATTTTTACAGTCGATATACATTTTACCATTATTCATGATCAGTTGACAAGTAATATTTTTTTAAATGTTGTTGTTGTGTTTGTTATTTCTTTCTCTCTTTTTTCTTAAGATGTCGTAAGTTCGTAAGTAGTTGTTGCTGTTTAGTGGTTTATGATGTTGCTGATGTTGATATCGGTGGTAGCCAGGTGCTTATAACCTAATTTCTTGTCGTTTTATCGATTCAATAATATTTTGGCATGATTTATTTGGTTTGTTGGTTTTATTTTTTTTCTTTTCATAGCTACTGCTTGCCACAGCATGATACAGGTGTTATAATCGTATACATAGTGTGTACCTACTTGGAATTGAGACCAACAAAAAGGAAGTATTTTTTGCAAGCAATGTTAAAGATAAAGAACTAATTTATTTGTCACTTATTGTAGTACCAGCATAGCTGGCAAATTGTTTTATCAAATACGTTGTGTAGTACAAAAATAGTGTGAAACATTTACACCAAGTGCTGTAAAGCTAAAAATAATGAAAATTTTGTTTATTAAAAGAAATATTTAAAGTTGCTTATTGATTTTCAATCAAAACAAATTCTAAACTTGGTGCGTTTTTTTTTTAAATGGCGCGTTGTTTTCACAATTTTTATGCGTTTTGAAATTTAAAAGTTAACAACGCTGTGACAAATTATGTATTAAACTTGCAATTACTTTGACGGGCACTTTACCGTTATAGTTTCAAAGAAACACAAAATAAAAGAATTGCCACTACTTTTGGAATGACAGGGTTTTTTGCATAAGGATAATGCCAATGTTTACTTTATTTTGACGAGTAAAAATTGATCTATTTTAACAATGTTTTTGTAATTTAATTTTCTAATATATTATTATTTATATTAATATAATTAAGTTTTTCTTTTAATAATATGTGGTGTTGACTTTATTTTGAGTCTCACAGTATGTACGGCTATGCGTAATTAATTTGCCTTTCACACTAATAAAGAAAACATTATTTGTAAAAAGTGAATTTTAAGAAAAGCATCCCTCTGGCCCACGATGTGGAACGATAACGTTCGCTTAGATAAGACTTAAGACACACACTTTTTATCGTATCTATTTTTTACTCAAACAACTTTGTTTATTCCACAATCAAGTTTGTGTCTTAAGTCTTATCTAAGCGAACGTTATCGTTCGACATCGTGGGCCAGAGCGTTGCCATTTCAGCGGTTTTTCGGCCAGATATGGTGTTTTTATTTTGTCAATTACGGGAAAGTGTGTGAAAAAACGGCTGAACTATTTTTTTTAGCTACTTTTTTTATTTCTGCGTTTTTCTAGCGATTTTTCTAGTGGGCAGCACTTTTATTTTGCGATGTATTTTTACTACTTTGTTTTGCTTGTGTTCGGTTACAAGTGCATTGCCCATCACTACAGACGTTAACGGTTTACCCCCTTATTAAAAATAAAAAAAAACTTACAACTGCCATAGTGAGTGAGAACAAAAGAAGTATGTACATACATATTTGGTAAATCTTAAAAAAGAACATCAAATTATATTAGCGTACTAAATACATGTAAGTTTTAATCAAATACCACTCATTTGTACATAGAATTAATGTTTTTTTTATCTCCGTGACTATGGGTAAACCTACTTATGTTTAAAAGTATAGACAGGAGTGTAAGACTAAGCCAATACTTAAAGACTGGATTCAAGAAACTGATGATGCTTCAAAATTTTTTTGCCGGTATTGCAAGTGCGTGATGCAGTGCAAACTTTGGGATTTGATGGCACATACTAAAACCATGAAACATACAGCAGCCGTAGGAGGGTTTGTCCAGAGGAATAAAATTCCATTTCAAGCTACTTGCTTAAAAACTCAAAGGCATGAAGGGGCTTTATCTTTATATTTTTGTCAACATGGATCAATAACTCCAGTAGATCACCTGATATTGCTATTAAAGAAACAGTTCCGGGACAGCGTGACATGCCAGCAAATTCAATTACAAAGGACAAAATGTTCAATGATTATAAAAAATGTTTTAGCAGTTCATTTTAAAGAAGATCTCCTTAAAGACATTGGTGGCTCAAAATTTAGTCTCCTTTTGGATGAATCTACAGACATAGGAGTCATACAATTTCTCGGTAAATATTAATTTCACAACGATAACAAAACAGTACCATTAACCTACTTATACTTGTCCAGGTATTGTAATTATATATTACAGCTTAAAGCAAAAAAAAATGGTATCAACTTTTTTATCTCTGGCCGAAATTTCTGAAGCTAATGCGGACTCTATTGTAAAATGTATTAAAAATGAATTACAAAAGTTTGGCCTTGATATAAAAAATGTGGCTGAATTTGGGACTGATAATGCAAACGTTATGGTGGGTCGAAATAAAGGTGTTTATGTGCAGTTGAAAAAAGAAATTCCACACTTGACCCTTGTAAGATGTGTTTGCCATTCCATTCAATTGGCTATAAACAATGCCTGCATGACACTCTTAAGAAATCTGGAGTTTTTAGTTCAAGAAACAGTAAAGTAACAGTAAAGTAAGTACACATGAAAATAATATTATATTTTCCTAAAAATTTCCTTTTTCTCTCAGATATGGTTTATGCCTAAATAACAAATGTTGTTTCGACTATGAAATACATGAGCAATATTTGAAACTAATCGGAACTTCTGAAATTTACGATACTAACTCAGATTCTGAAGATGGTTTGGACTTCATAGACATTTAAGTCACATTATTTTTGTTTCCTATTATTACTTGTGCAAATTCTTAATTTTGAGTTGTAGAAATCTGAAATATATTACAAAAAACCCGCATATAATTAAAGCATTTAAATCATACATGTAAGATTTAACGTTTATACATGGTAATATTTATTAGCCGAATTTCAGCTGGTTCATTTTTAACGTTTAGCGGTTTCTGGCGTTTTTTTTTAATCCATTCTGGCTATTTTTTGCTGGCATGTTTTGGCAACACTGGCCAGAGGGCATGTTTTTGGTAAATAACTTTTAATATGAGTACAAGCAGATTATGCAATAAATTGAAGCCTAATGTCTTAGTTATACTTTCTCCTCTTCTTTTTCCTCTTCTTTTTCCTCTTCTTTGTTGTCGTTGCAGTTTCTATAGAATTCGTTGCTTCAAGAGACAAGTCGCCAGTAATGAACACTATAAGGACAACTGAATTTAAATTTTAGGTCAGATTACTCCGCTCTCCTTACAACTGGGATCTCTCTCCCACTTTTCTTTAACATTAGCATCATGTGTATTTAAAACTAGCTTGTTGAACCCGGCGTTACCCGGTGATTTTTATCCTATTCCTGACCACGAATCATTTTAAATATTAAATTTTCCTCTATTTGACATTGATTGGTATTCCTAAAAAATGAACGGTATATTTAAGTATGTAAATCGTAGATTGTTAAGCAGATTCTTTGATAATTTGTAATGAACTTCTTACGTCTTTTGATCATAATGTGTAAGATCCTAATTGTCACTGAAAATTTTGTGCTAATAAAGAAATCGATATTCAAGATTAAATTAAAAGATGTCTACCCCTTATGACCAACATAAGAAAACATTAATTACCAAATTTAAGAGATCATAATTTGTGTACAATTTGTAAATAAAAGGTTTTTATTTGTTTGAAATAAAATTTTTTATCAATAGCATCTATGAAAACTGTACTTAAAGATTTGTTTCAGATTGGTTTCGTATTCACTTGATAAATGTGCATTGTCGAGTGGCATTTATATATTAAAGTTAATCTCTAATGTAAGCAGAATAAATACTTATACCTATAATACAATTTTTTGATTGTACAAAGCTAAAAATCCAATTCTATCTCTTTAAAGAAATTGAAGAAAAAAGGTACCAAAAAAGCACCAAAACTCTTAAGTATTTTCGCTATTTTTCTTGAATTTCCAAACTCACTGTTAAACTTTGATTCCTAATAAATACTTTTTTTGTTGCATAGAACAACAACACAAATTTTACAAACAAATAATGAATTAAAAAAAAATATATTAAACATTTTACATTAGTTCATTATTTTTTTACCCGATATAGAAGATATAGCATGTTGACGTTGACAAGCATAGATATGTATATTTACGTTTCAAATTTCAATAAAATCATTTCAGCCGTTTGGTTTTACCGGTTTTTGCCCTTTGTCTCCCGACCAAGTCCAAGTCTTGAATAATAATATAGCCTATTGACGCTTCCCAGCATAGATCTATTTACTTTCCGAGTTTCATTAAAATCGGTTCAGCCGTTTAGGCGTGATTGCGGAACAAACAAACAAACCTACTTACGAGTATATGGATTGGTTACTTTTGAGAGAAAACGAAAATATGGTGGTGCAAGTATAGGGTGTTTTTTTAAGATGTATACAACTTTAAGTTACCATCACTTTCTTAACTGGCGGTCAGTTTATCAGCTGTTAAGTGACTTAAATTTAGTTTGGTTTGGTATTTCAACATGAACAGACTGACGGCTAAACAACGCTTCCAAATTGTGCAAATTTATTTAGAAAGTCATGGTTATGTGTTTTTTTTTAGCTGTATAGAACTTTCAAATGGAATAAAAGAAATATTTCTGGCATATGACCGTCACGGCTTTTACTTTAACGTTCTGGCCTGCTTCGCTTTTAAAGAAGCTCTACAGCAGCAATGAGTATATGTGGTAAAAAACATTCCATAGTTAAACCAATTAATTGCTCTAATAGATGATTATGTTGCCCGTAAAATGGACGTAGGGCGCGATACGTATTTTGAAGAGAACCACGATTTTTAAAATAAATTTGCACATTTTAAAAGCGTTGTTCAGGCGCAAGTCTATTGCTATATATAAACCAATATAAACATAAATCACTTGACAGCTGAAAAAATTATCGTCACTTAAAAAAGTGTTGCCAACTTAAGTTCTATACATTAAAAAAAAACTCCTTTTACTAAGTTTGAAATTTAAAGAAATTGCAGTATTTTATAGTATGGGTCTCAAAGGGCTATGAATCAGTTCTTAATAATACAACAAAAATATTCATCAAAAAATAATATCAGAAATTAAACTTAACTTTACATTTACCCCCTGGCCCACGATGTCGAACGCTAACGTTCGCTTAGATAAGACTTAAGACACAAACTTGATTGTGGAATAAACAAACTTGATTGAGTAAAAAATAGATATTATAAAAAGTTGTTGTCTTAAGTCTTATCTAAGCGAACGTTATCGTTCGACATCGTTGGACAGGGGGTTTGATTGTGGACATATTTAACGAAATTAATGGAACCACTATGTTAAGAAAATGTTTATTTGTTTTTATATGGATTTTTTTTAAAGACAAACGACGCATACCTTTAGTAATATTTTGCATTAAGTAGGACATTTTTTAATTAATATACATTTATTTAACTAAAAGGCAGATTTAAAATATAAATTTTAAGTGGTCACAGTTATTTTGTTGAATATTTGTTTAATTATACATTTACACAGCTAAATGTAAAAATTGATCTAGATTAACTAAACAATGAATTTATTTTCAAATTCATCACATTTGATTCACATAATGAAAGAATCTTTTGGTAAAAAAAAATACTTACAAAACTATACATTTACAAATTGTTACACAAAACAATTGAATAAATTTGTTTTTTGCTTTTATTCTTTTTATTTTATTCTAAAATAGGAATATGTAACTGTAAATAGGGGTATTCATTTGGTAAATAATGTTAGTAAATATATAACAAATATGTAGATACATAGATAGTATATCTCGAGCAAATTTTTGAAATTCATACCTTTACTTAATTGTGAATAAAGGCGAAACGCTTTCCTCGATTTTCATAACTTATGTCTCATTTTGTTCATAGGTTATGCGACTTTACGTGAAAGTAAATACATTATGTATTTACAAAAACGTTGTATGAACAGATTACCTTTAATCCTTAATATTAGAGAAAATTCTTAATTAGGCTTGAGTTCGTTTTTAACTAATAGGTAACTCGAAGAATACCATTGTGAAAAACTATATTTTTCTTAGACAAATGGCACACTGAAATGCATTTTCTGCCCTGCCAAGGGCTTCATCAGCAATGTTTATTGTCCAAGATCTACTCTTAAACATCGTCTATTTAACTCACAATTTTTGAGAAATAGAATTTGGGAAGTAACATATTTCTTATTACATGTTATGAGTTAGAACGAAAAGTTTACTTATGTTTTACAAATGTGTATGTATTCTTCTTTGTTATTATTATTATTATTATTATTATTATTATTATTATTATTATTATTATTATTATTATTATTATTATTATTATTATTATTATTATTATTATTATTATTATTATTATTATTATTATTATTATTATTATTATTATTATTATTATTATTATTATTATTATTATTATTATTATTATTATTATTATTATTATTATTATTATTATTATTATTATTATTATTATTATTATTATTATTATTATTATTATTATTATTATTATTATTATTATTATTATTATTATTATTATTATTATTATTATTATTATTATTATTATTATTATTATTATTATTATTATTATTATTATTATTATTATTATTATTATTATTATTATTATTATTATTATTATTATTATTATACATTATTGTATTACTACAAATTTGTTGTTAATTGTAATTCTTAATTTTAAATTTGTTTCAGCTTATTCGGACTAGTGGTTCTCGAGTTATGACAAACAAAAGAGCCTAAAACGTGACAAATTCCCTATACGATACTTATTAATTTCAAATTAGTTTTTAAATTATTATTTGATGTAACATGACCAAACGAATGATGCAGAAGTTCTTCTTTTTGGGGCTAGTTTCATAAACAATGATCAGAATTGAGTCCCGAAATCATGTGTTGTACTGTGTTATTATTACAATTCAAAAGCTGATTCATTGGAACAAGTATAGTACATGAGTTATAGCAGAAAAAAAATATTCACATTTATGATTTATGTTGCACGTACAACATTTCCCGGCGAATCACTTTGAAACTCGAATTTCTCGCCTTTTTTATCAAAAAACTATTAAAGTTTGATAGTAATAGCGGCAAACTTCATGGAAGAATACAAGGTGGCGCAAAAGTAATCCTCCTATCAGAAAATGCTATAAATTTTGCGAGGCGCCTAATGTCAGTTCTGTTTTGACATTTGTGTAGTAAACACATGCGAAATACTCGTTAATAAACAATGTTACACTACACTGCTCCAGAACGCGGAATATTGCTGACAGAACTGATATTAGGGGCCTCGCAAAATTTATAACATTTTCTGATAGAAGGATTACTTTTGCGCCACCTTGTATAAAACAACACCAGATTAAATAGTTGTCTAATTTACAACCTTTGTTTAAATTATCTCACTAGAGGAAACGGATGAAAAGCACCCAGCATACCATTCTAGGAGCGCCCCGAAAAAGGACTCAGAAAAGAGTCCAACTAAAGAGCATTTTCGTAGCTCTCCGAAAAAGGAGTCAGAAAAGAGTCCAACTAAAAAGCATTTTTGGACCGAAAGAAAATTTTGCTTAAAAAATTATTTTTTTTTTCATTTTTATATATTTTATTTAAATGTATTCCATTTTATTTTTTTTTACTGTAAATACAATTTATATAATTTTTTTCCATTTCTAATTTAGTTTATTTGTTTAAGCAAAACCAATTTAAAAAAATGTAAACTTTTGATTTTTTGTATTTAAAATTGCAATGACTCTTTTCTGACATGATGTAAGAGCACTTTCTGACGGACTATTTTCGAATGTAATGACCCTCTTTTCTTAAGGTTTAGGGAACTGATTGTTTTCTGGGCTCATAAAGAGCATGAACGCTCCGGAAAAGGTGTCAGAAACAACACCCTACTCATATGGCTTGCTGGGCAGATATTTGAAACTCGTCTGTCTAATTTCTTAGTCTCATTAACTGCATTTAAAAGTAAGCTAAAAATTTCCTCACAGACAGTGATTATCCCTAATTGACCTGCTGTTTTAGCTGATCGTTAAACACACATGCACTCTATAAAAAAAAACTAAATAAAAGAAAAAACTAACAATTGCTAACAAATTCTTGTTTAAATAACTGATTGTTATCCACTTTGTCAAATGTAATGTTTTGAATAGTTTTTACCTCAACTTCAGCCACTTCTCCCAAGACTTCTGGCATCAGCAAGCAAACAATTGTTGCAAAAGTAAAATCGCTTGAATATTTGTGATGCCATATGTACAAATTATGTCATTATAGTTGCCATTTAAGGTTAACTGATTGATGATGGTGGAGTGGAATGGTACAGCTATAAATACAAATAGTATGCCATGGAATAGAGTGTTTTTTGTTTTACTATATTTTGGAGTGAAACTAAATAAGCAAGTAACTACATACTAGCAAATAAACATTCATGCACATCGTTTGCATGCCAGAATTTAAATAAACTTTGAAAATGGTAAACAGATCAAATAACTGACTTCAAGAGAGAGAAAAAGAAAACAAAAATAACTGGTGGCAGGGAATGGCCACAAATAAAACAGAGGCTATCAAATAGCCATAAGCAAACTAAACACTTAAATTTAACTGCTGCAAGCAAGTGCTGACCAAAATTCAAATAACTTTTTAAATAATATCAAGTGTTTAAAAGGATTTGTGGTGCACAAAAAGCAAACTTAATTTAATTTAAAATTATTAAAAATGTTGAATCATACATATTTATTGTGCATATTCGTTTAATTATTTTAAATGATTTCTGTTTATTAGGACTGATGCCAAATAACAAACGTTTGTCATTTACAGACACAAAATCCCTGTCCATAACTAAACTAAAGCTCATACTCATAAATCCTTTTCAGTTCATTCTTTGGATTTCAACAACATGCCATTTGAAAACAACTTCATTTTACTTCATCTTCTTCGACTGCTCGCTCAATGGACAGTCATAAAGAAACTTGTTGTCATTAACTGTCCAACAAATAAATAAACAAAATGCAACAACGGCCAAAAAAACTAAACCAAATAAAAAGTAAAAAACAACAAATACAGTCAACAAACAAACAAACTAACAAACACACACACATTTTGGTTTATTGTCCTATAAACATTTAAATTTAACTGCCTTGTAGTATAATAAATACACTCTGGGGAATTTGAATCGCTTTGCCGTAACTGATCCATTTTATAAAGCTTTAGCAAATTGTTGCACATGGAATGGAATATATTCCGCCTTAATGGAAATAAAAATGTCCAAATAGAGTTGCCAATTGAGGTTTAGGATTGGAAAAAATCTGGAATCAAAAATATTGTCTTAAAAGAAATTTTTCACCATATCTTTATCATTATCCGCCATGTCACAATATTTAATTTCGTTCGGAATTAAAATACGGACTTAATTCTGTATTTTGCTGCTATAGAAAACGTAAAACGAAACATTTTTTCGGAATGATTTAATTTGCTATGTAAAATTGTAAGTAAATAAATTAAGTATATATTTCTAGTTTTCATTCCGTCCAATTTCAAACATTAGTGAAGCTCTATATTCAAAAACATTTATCCAATTCAGATAGAACGTGGGGAGTAAAGAGGCTCGTTACTAATACAAGTTTTGTTTTTATTATGAATCTTATATACAGTGAGCGTCAATATAAAGAAAACATTTAATAATGTTTAAAAAAAGTATAAACTGAAAACAAAATATAACTCATTAACAAAACTAGAAAAATAAGGAACATAAAAAAATAATTAAATTTTAAGAAAAAGTATCAGATTTCTCGCGTCAAAATTAAGTAAACATGCATATTAAAATTGTGTAAAACATTGTATTTAATATTTTGTTTGTAGTCCATATTGCCTTTAGCACAGCTGCCAATCTTCTAGATATAGAATCAATGAGTTTTTCAGTGAAATCAGGCGAAATTTTATTGCATTCATCTTGTATTACTGCCTTTAGGTTATCCTAGTAAACAATATTTCTTTGCCTAATTCTTTTGTCCAGATATTCCCACAGATGCTCAATTAGATTCAGGTCTGGGGGCTGCATAGAATGATTTCAAAAAAATATTTATAATTTTGGAGTTATGCTTATGATCATTGTTCTGTTAGAAAATCCAGCTCGGCGCTAGTTCTAGTTTCTCTAGACTAGGGGCTACAATGTTTTTTTAAATGTCGAGATAATCTTTCTTTTTCCCCCTGATACCGCCATATAACCCCAGATCATTACTTAGCCGCCGCCATGTTTTACCGTCTTGGTAACATATTTATGACTAAAGGCTTCGACCCATGAGGTCGCCATATTTTTGGGGGTTTTTAACTCCAAATATCTTAAACTTATTTTCATCAGTGAAAGGAATACTTGTATTATTCCAAAACATTTAAGACTTAAGCTAAGTTTAGATTGCAAACTTTTGCTTTATAACTCAATCATAAAACCTATATGGTATTATGGAATCCAGCTTCAAATGTAGACAGAATTCAAAGACGCCAAAACAAATTACTACAAATGATGACAATTGCCCCCTGGTAGATAAAAAATTCGAATATCCATAAAAACCTAAATGTGCCTTTGGTAAAAACTGAGATCAAAAAAAAATGCAGAAAAACGCTTAAAAAAGCTTGAAGTACGTCCAAACCCATTACCCCGCAACATATTACATAATAGTGGCTATATTCGACTAAGAAGAACGGATATAGCGGATCTGAGCCGAAGACAAGAAGGAAGAATGCCAACTTAATAAATAAAATAATTAATTATCAAACAATTTCGTCCGGCACTGGCTGGACTAATAATTGAAAATTTTTAGATATAAGATTTGAAAATCTTATTGTTAGTTCATTTTTAATGAAGATACAATAAATAAATAAATGTACAAAAAAAAAGTTTATACATATATTTTTTGCGAAATTCAAACGCTTGGTTTGATTGTTCTTTGGCACAAAGGTCTTCTTACGCAGCACTCTACCATGTAGCCCATTTTGATGCAAAGATCTTCTAATCGTACTCGTGCTTACACGTTTTCCAGAAATGTTTGCAACATTTTCAGCTATTTTTACAGCACTGGATGCTGGGTTTGCTCCTACTGTTACTATAGCTATTAATTCAGTTTTTGTAAGACGCTTTGATCGTTTTGCACCAGGCAAATTTTCAACGGTATTTTGTACAGTGATTTTTTTTCAACGATTTTACCTAGCAGGGATTTACCTTTTCTATGTAATTCTATTATGATTTGACGAGTCTTAATGAGTAATCTCATTGTAAATTTTTCACTACTTAACGTAACAACTTAACTTAATTTCGTTTAATGGTAAATTATGAAATTTGCAATTATTTTGAACTTGCAAGCAGTGCTGATATTCAGCCGGTTTGGACCGGTTCCCTCGAACCGGTTGTCAAAATTTTAGAAATTTTCCGTACCGGTTGTTGCATATTCACCCTTATCGTGAAAAAAAATTCCACATGAAATTTGTTCCCTTTTATTTTTTAACATTGAATTTTAATAGGAAAAATGTGAAAAGGGAACAAATTTCATGTGAAATTTTTATTCACGATAGGGGTGATTATGTTTTTTGCTCTAACGGTTTTATATAATGTGTATTTATCAAGGTGATATAGTCTCGGCAACAAACACAATATTGTTCAGTTGTTCATTGTCCAAACGTACAAACAAATGATTTTATTTTGGTCATACATTGGATTCTTGGATGATGATGTTTTCGATAGCGTTGTCTTCAATCTTTTGAGAAAAAAATAAAGCAATTTTTTTTTACTTTTATTTTGCAAAATCAAAACTATTTTTTGTTAAAAACGTAACTTTTTTTATTAAACGAAAGTTTATATCATTTCCTTCAAGAGGCTTGTGGTCTGTTACTGGGATGCGACTTTAAAATTTTCACTATTTTTATCAAAATTTGACAAAAATATAATTTTTTTAAGCGAAACGGTTGTTAATTGTTTTGAATATCACCACTGCTTGCAAGTATAATAATACTTTTAAAGAAAGACAAATTAAAAGAATAGCCGCTAATTTTGGAATGACAGAGGTTTATTGTATAACTATGATGGCACTGTTTACTTTATTTTGACGCGTTAAAAATCTATTTTAACAATAAATCAATTAAATTTGTATACGGTTTGTTTTTTTTTCTTTTTTTTGTGAATTCAATTCTACTTAAATAACTATATAAAAATGCAATGTTATTTATATTAATATAATTAAGCATTTCTTTTAATAATATGTGGCGTTGACTTTATTTTGACGCTCATAGTAGATAGCTTTATTATTTAACAACTGCCTACTGCTACCTGTAAGCCCTAAATCAAACTATGCCAGAACTTCTAGGCCCAGTATCACAGGATGTGCTTATGGAGTTTCGACAGAAAAAATCGTTTAACCGGTTTCCTGTTAGCTTTACAGGTTTTGAATACTATAACTATCTCTGTTTCTTAAAATACAATCTACCTTTGTTCATTGTTAAAAACAAATATACTAACATACTGAATCAAATATATAAAGCACTATTTTAACCATGGACAGCCATTTCAAAACTCGAACTTATAATTTGTATTTATGGGTGCAGTATTTAGTTTTATGAAATAGAGAGAAGTTTCAGTTATTGCAATCAAATTTAGACAGCTCATAAATTTATTATAAATATCGAACCACTATGCACCTAGACGAATGTGGCGTGTCATAAACGGATCTAGAATTTTTATTACGTTCCTTTCATTGAAGAGAAATATTTAGATATTTAATATGGTTTTCAGTAGAAAATGGCCTTGATCGGATGAACCGAACTTTAATGTTGATTCAATGTTAGATTCACTTAAAATTGTCCAGGCCTTCAGCCGCACGCAGGGCCTGATCACATCACATTTGTGACATTATGACACTTTTTGGTGTTTTTGGACTTTATAACATTGGAGATTATGACAACACCTGGTCACTCTCTTCGAAACAAATGTTGCATAGCTAAAATTATGGCTACCAGCTTCAAATGTTTCTTATTCAATAAAACATTCACCAAGTGCCACTGTCTTCAAAACTCTTACAAGTTTGGCATGAACAATTTTTGCTTTATCTACAATACAAAAACTCTACTGGTTTGATATGCTTAAATTTGTAGTTCGCTTATTTTATAAATTTTGTGTCTTTTTTGCATTTCATTTTATAACCTGCTGCTGATGTTGCACTCGAACATGAGTATCAGTTAGTTTGTCGTTTGTTTGTACGTCGGGTTGTTGGTTGCAAATTCAGTTGCTGGCTGCAACCATGTGTTCGTCAGTTACACTTAATGGTTAAGTAGAAATGTTGCATGCTCATGATTTTCGACACATTTAAGCCATGTCTAATTTAGACTTAAATTATTTTAATGACAGTTACCCATATGTGACATCCCGAAACAATGAATGTGATAACAACTCGTACAACTGCAACAGCAACAGCACTAGCCACAACAAACACAACAAAACTATCAACACTAACTAACATCACTGAATAATGGTTTTAAATATATATGCATGTTTATTATTTACAGTGTGACAAATATTATGTAATACAATTTAGAGGAGTGTAAGCAGGATTATTCCATCATAATCAAGTTTCGTGCCGTGTCATACGTTAAACATACTCATGTTAAAACACTTAAAAATTTTAGTTTTTTAACAAGAAAACTTTAGTTTTAAATTTATGATCTTTCATTTATTTGTTGCATTAGATTGTTATGTAGATGGATATAAACGGAAATTACTGAAAATAATAATTAATTTTATCTTTAAATGTAATACAAAAAAATCCCTTGCTTCAGTGAACCCTGTAAGGAAATCTTACATAAAATCGATGGACTAGATTTGCTGAATTCTTAAAATCTATTGAACATTAGCCATTCAGATAACCGTATAGTTTTGTCTGGCATAAAGTGTATTTTTTACTGTTAGGTTTTTGTGTACGTATATCTGAATATTTTTTATACCCAACACCAAAAAGATGGGTGGTATATAGAGTTTAGCATTCCATTTGTAATACATCGAAATATTGGTCTTAAAACCAGAAAGTATATATATTATGGGTCTTTATGAAGCTCCATGATATAAAATCACTTAAATGCGCATAAATCTATTATCAACATCAGCGTAAAGCTGAAATTCGACACAAATAATTCATATAATTATATGGTGAATTTCACGTCAAGTGACCCAATTTTAAAAATCGATGTCTTCCGATTTGGATGAAATTTTCACCAAGGTTAGTAGTATTGGATAGTAGGTCAGGCAAGTTTTCAGATCTATCAGTCTAGAACTGCCGGAGTTAGAGGCGGTCAATGTTGGACATTTTGGTCATACAGGGTTTTTTTTTAAAATGAGTGTAACTTTTCACCTATTGGTCCTAGCAAAAATTGTCCAAAGGACTTTAGATAGCTATTTCAATCATTCCAAAAATATTTTTTTTTTAATTTTTATTTAAATTATTTTTTTTTAATTTTTTTCAATTTGGGCCCTTTTTTTCTTAAAAGAAAGTTTATACAATTCACTTTAAGGCCTTTATAATCGCTTAATGGGATGCGAGTGGGATATCTATCAAAAAAATTATTTTTTAACTCAAGAAAAGGATTTTTCAATATTTGGCACATGTATCATTTTCATTTTCCCCATTTTTTTATTTTTTTTTAAATGGAGATTTTTTTTTCTATTTTTCCTCAAAAGAAACTTTAGACTATTTCCTTTAAGAGCTTTGTGGTAACTTAATGGGATGCACTATTTTCATTTTTTTCCTATTTATTACTTATAATACTAAATAATAATAATAAATAATTTAATAAAATTAATATGTAAATGAAAATGATACATGTGCCAAATATTGAAAAATCCTATTCTTCAGATTTTACGGTACAATATTTTATGAAGAACGGTGGTGGGTATATAAGATTCGACACAACCGAATATAGACTGTAACTTGTTTAATATTTCCATTGACTTCGGGTAATAAAAGTCAGAACATCTGTCTTATGATCTCTGTTAATATCAGGGATAGAAGCAAAGTTAGCAATCTCCATTTTTTCGAAAACTAGCTAATATAATAATGTCAAAGTGTAAATAAATAATTCAGTTTTGTATCGGACGCTAAATAATATTGCTGGTCAGATGGGTCTAACTACATTTTTTAGCAACTTTCTCTTTGGCAAGACTGTTTTTGGCAGCTCAGCTGTTTTCGTGTAACATGTTACTGTTAAACATGTTTAGTTTGGTCCATAATTTAACCAGGAATAGACTTACAAACAAACAATGCTTGCGGATTATATCTGGATTTAATGTGCGCACCCATTCATTAAGACACAACCACACGAAAGCTGCATGGGGACCATAATATAACACCCAGCTAAAAGTTTGAGTTATCTAATCTCAAACTACAAATCAGCTTAGCAAAACATCTCAGTTCAACAGTTACAGTTAAGAACAGTGAACACCCCACTTAGACCCTCGCCTTTACTAGTCTACCATTCTATCAGCGGGCTACTACCACAATTGCCATTTGGGCGCCGTATCATTACAATTTAGTCAACATGTCAACATGGCCTTTATCAACAAACACCGTTGACTACGTGTGTAATAGTGTTCCAGATCACATAGCCTCAACTAATTTTCACCACCAAAGGAATGCTAATATTCTAATCGAACATAAAAATACAGCAAAATATTTTTTAAAACACCAGAACTAAGTTCAACAAGTAAGAAAGTATAGTTGGACAAGACCGACCATATAATACTCTACACCAAGTATATGTGTAAAAACAGTTTTTCAGAAATTGTGCGCTATATGGAAGCTATTATGGACCGATCATTCATAGATTTAGTGAGGTGACTTTTGCGCATATAAATCTTAAATTTTATCTCGATATAAACACTTTTAAAAGATTTATAAGTATTAAAGTGATTTTCGAAGAGGATCTTATATGAAATAAGGTCTCATCATATCTGTATATGTAAAATTTATTTGTGCTGAATTTTTTTGGATACCAACATTTTTAAGACATTTATGGTCTTTAAACTGAATTTCGGAAATGGGTTTTACATGGGAGCTATAGTTAATTATGGACCAATCTATACACAATTACAACTTATTTGTGGCGAAATTTGATTGGATATAAATATAAATCACACATTTATGACTAATAAACTTCTATTTCGGGAGGACATTTGTATGGACGCCATATAATAGACCGATTTCAAGCTATTATAATCCTAGCCGTCCTTGGAGAAAAAAAATACTATTATATATACTGTACTCTGTGCACGAGCTTTACATGGACAGCCAGCCAACCCCATGATCGGACATCGTTAAATCGACTCAGGAAGTGATTCTAAGTCGATTGGTATATTTTAAGGTGGGTGTTGGCAGAATTGAAAAGCAGAATGGTGTTGCTATAAAATAGACACGCCAATATTGAATTTAAGTATACAAAAGTGAATAAATTTGGCAAAATGACTTTGGTTTGACAAGTAGTCTGAAAGCCTTTTCATCTATGACTTTAACTATTTATAAAAAATAATGCGTGCAAAAACTTTTTCAGTCTCTTATTAGACGTCGCCACTCTTCAGTAAAGCTTTGTCTCGATTCAGCTCGATGTCATTATTCAAAAGGTGCAATAGATTGGTTGCAAAAAAATCAGTTCGATGTAATAGAAACATTTATGAAACCCCCTTATTGTCTCTAGCTTCGGTCAATTAAACAATATTGGTCTTTTTGCAAATGAAAGTTAAAGTAGAGTATCGAAATAGTTCCTGTCAATAAACAAATGATAGCGATTTGGAATAAGTAGGTGGATCGTTTTGATGAACAACAGTTAATGCGATCTTTTAAAACCAAATTTGTATAAGAGAAAAATACTTTTAGTTTCATCATTTACCTTTTCTTCAATAACACTAAATGAGTATCAATTTGTACTTTAAAAGTATTCAATCGTTTGATTTTATGAGAGCAATGCTTTCTTATATGTAGAAAGTTGAAAGGAGTATGACTGTACTTCAAAGTAATAAGCTTGTAATTTTTTATTGATGTGTAAAAGTTTGAATTATAACTTCAATGAAATTCCGGATATTATTTTAATTTACTTTCGATCACGGTTCTGCAGATTGATGTTTAATTTTATGCATTTCTTTGACACATTTAACTACATAATTCAAATCATTAAGCAGCGTCAGCTTCTTAAAAATTGTTTACATCCAAAATGTCAATTTATTTCAAATAACTATTCCTATTAACGTACATCACCACACCACATGTAGATAAACAGATGTGAACACATGATCGTAAATTCTTTGTTTCAGCCATAAATAAAACAAGAAAACTGAAAATCTGGCAAAAAAAAAAAAAAAAGTATTTCTGGGTTAAGATTGTAAAAAAGGTGAGATATTTAGCACAAATGCATGCGTGTCATGACATTTGCCACTAATGACTATTTATTTATATTTTGAGTTTTCGTTGTTATACAATATTAAGTTTTAGCCCGAGTTCATTTCATGTTTAAACTCTAAAGTCATACAACAAATTGTCAGCAGCAGCCGAAGCAGCAGCACAAATGAAGTCATTAGCAAGTGAGTTTTTAGATGGCCGAATATCCATGTACATACATATATTGTACATTTAGAGTTATATATGTACATACGTTTATGGATGTATGTTCATGGACAGGCGGACTTATGGAGAAGTAGACTTGCAAACATTCATATAGACAAATAGACAGATACTCTCGTAGACAAAACGAATAGACTGTTAACACAAGGTGTCAAAAGCAGCACATTTACAAGTAATAAGTAACAACATAATAATACTTACTTTACAAATTTTGTCTGTAATGTGCTTTAGTATTTAAGAATGAAAAAAAACACTAAATTTAAGCAGATTTTTATTTATACTTACGGCTTAAAATCTTAACACTCTAACGGCAAGTTGCTTAGATTTTGGAATATAAGAAAAGTACACAACTGCAGGCTGGAGTCTGCCTCCTCAGTAATTATCAGTTGTCCAAGATCTATTGTAAATATCACATATTCATTCATAAGTTAAGATTTCTTTGTCAAGTGGATATCAATCGATAGCGAATGTTAAATTGTTAAAATAATATTTACTATAAGTGAATAGATTTAAGTCTTACAATGCATTATATGTGCACTTCCAAATGCTAATAGCGTAATATTTACAAATGTTTAAACATTTAATATTTACTTTAACGAGTTTAGTGTTTAAAATTCTTTAAAATAAATCAACTGTACTTTTTCTCTACCACCCCTTAGACCCTCCCATGCCAACAAGGGTTAATGCACAAATTGCACTATGCTTACATTGCCATGCTATTCCGTTGATGTTGATGTTGCAGTTGTTGTTGCATAGGGGGATTGTACATTGTTTGTGGAGTGTCATGATAAATTACCATAAGCGAAAAATTTGACTTTTTGTCGCTAATTGCGTAAAAATTTTCAAACTAACACGAAATAAATACTTCTAGATACAAACTTGGACAATTTTAATACGAAAACACATGTAAGCGCACTCACTCATATTTATGCTGCTCAAAAAAATCTAAAGAACAGATTTGTTAATGCAGTTTGCTGTTATTGTATAAATTTATTTACAAAATTAAGTATTAAAAATGTTTATTAATTTAAGCAAATAGAGTTTTTTTTTGTATTAATAAATGTATTTGTTGTTTTTGGTAAATAAAACTCATTAGATTATTGTCGTGAGATATGACAATGTTGATTTTTGTTCTTGTTGTTATTGTTGTTGTTATTGTTATTGCTGCTGTTGTATTTCTGTTATTAATGTTTGTTGCAACAAATTGCTTTTCAGTTTTTAATTTAAGGCAACAAATTGAAACAAACCAACAAAAAAAAGTTAACAAATTAAGAGTTGCAGGTTTTTTGTTTCTATTTATTGGGTTGGCAGAAAAGAAATTTCTTTGAAAAACCATTAATTTGTTTTTGGTTTACGGTGGTTGCAATCTGGGTCAGGCTCTTAGAATTCTGGCCATATCATACGTGAGGCGTAAAAAGCAAAGTTAGCTATTTTGAGTTTTTTTTTTTTAGTTTTCTTTGCTACTCCGAAAAACATAAAGATGTAAAATATATAAGATGTTGTTCACATCAAATCCGGTTGCATAAATGTTTTATTATTTATTGAAAAAAGCTTCTAAATACTCGTACTATTAAAACACAAATTGATACTCAGTTATTAATGTTTAAGAAAAGCTAAAAGAAAAACCTATAATTAATTTCTTCTTAAAAGAATCCGTGTTTTTGGATGGATCACTTTAACTGCTCTACTACATTTCGATCCTCTAGCATTGTATATTTATTCCAAATATCTAAGATTTTGTAATTATTAGGAACTACAGTACCTTTCGGCTTCTTCAACTTTGTCAATAACACAATATTATTCATTCATATTAAAATGATTTCCTTCATACCAATCCTTTGCAGCTCTTGAATAATGACAGGCTCCTAACTAGTGTCAAAACACAACTGAAGAGTTGTGACGTCTAAAAACACTGTAGAACAATTTCAAACTTTTTCCGACGATTGGTTGTTGTATAGGAGACCAAAAAAAAAAATATACGTGTGTCGGCGTTTTGATAGATCACATCAGAATTTCATTTAAGAAACGGTTTAAAATTCCCAGCTCTGGCCTGTTCTTGCAGCATATCGGTATATAAAACTATGTTTTCTTTACGTCTGAGGTGTAGGGTATGTTCAACATGTTTGTAGATAATGGTATGGCAAATATTTTTTTAGAACATATTAACCCTCTAACCCCGAAAAAGGGGAAGGGCGAGGATGAAATGTTCTACAAAAATATTGGCCATAAAATTTTACTATATATGTCAGAACACACCAAAATCCAAAACTTAACACAAACACCAAAAACCAATCAAATTCAAGATTGTCCATTAAAGGTTAATTTAGTTATGGTTCAGATATGTGAGTCATCCCATCTCTGGCGGGAAGGTTTGACACTCCAATACCGAATACTTTTGTATCTACGTCACTATGTCTTTAGTCTCTTTAACAACAATAAATCGTCGGAACCTTTTTTTTGTGTTGTACTGTGTAATTGGAGAGATTGTTAAGTTATGCTTTAACCAAATTAATGTCTGTTTGTTTAAGATACTTTGATTTCCTCTAAAGTCAATGATAAAAAATAATTTCAGTTTAAATTATAGGCCTGATTCAGAAAAACTCATAGAACGTTTGTCTCTGTTTTTAAATATTTTCGAGCGATTTTTTACTGAATTAGACATTTAATTTTAAAATGTACAAAATATAAAAAAGAAAGGATATTCACACATGTAATTCTTAAACAAATATTTGAAGATATAATTTAATTTAGAAATTCATTCTATAACAGTTTCAATGTTTTCAAAGCACTTGTATTGGTAGATAACTTGGTGTCCAAACTTGATGCCAAGGCTGTTCTTCTAGTCGATCATCAATCGCACGTATAACAGGAAGAACAAGGAAAAATAATCGGCAGTATAATACTGCTGATTATGGTAATTCAAACCGACTAAACAGACTATAGTCTAGTAGTGAAGAGCTGACTTTAGCACGAACTTATTTTTTGATAATATTACGGAAAGGGAATCTAAACTGGATCGAAGGTGATCGATGTTTCGGATCAACCAGAGTTGGTTTGGCCAACAGAGCTTCAAAAGGAGCGAAATATAATAAAGGAACCAATTACGATCAGATGTAACCGTTACTGTTTTGTGTAACTAATTTTTAAGTGATATATCTGAGAAGTCTGAAGTTACCATTTTACTCTTTAACTATCGTCTTAATTCTTATGCTTTTCCAGAATGGTTGGAAATATCTTCTTATCAGAGAGAGAGAGAGAGAAAGCAGAAATGTATACTGGCTTTATGAAGGTCCCGTTATTATTGTCTTGTTCGGCAATATTTTGAGAGGGCGTAAAATTTGGAGTCTGCTCAAATGTTGAGGTAGGCAAGAAGATATGTATGTCTATGTCATAGACAAACCAATATGAATTTAATGAGGATGATCTGACTGCAAACCGTATAACACTAATAGCCCAAATTGGCTTATTTTTTAAGTAAAGAAACAGGATGCTCAGTTTTTTCCATTTTTGGGATAAAACGAATAATAAAATGTTAATATTATATGCAATAACTAAATTATAAATATATATAACGGTTAGTTTTAAGATAAAAATTTTAATTTATTGGAAATAACTGAATCATAATATGCACTTGAACATTTTACCCGTTGTCTTATTATTTTAACTTTACTTAGCAATGAATACATTTGCTGGGCTAGAACTCCAGAAGAAGTTACGTTCAACATTTACGAATTCATTGATTTGATTGCTATTAAAGTTTTACACCAGAATAGATTTTTCCGCCAACCAAATATTTATTATATGAATATATCAGTTCCTATCTGGCAATAACCGCTGCTGCAGCTATAGTTTTTGTTGCTACTAATGCCATTTATGTCTCAGTGTTATTTGTAGATTAATTGCATTTAGACACAGTTGGACGTTATATACGACATTTGCTTAGATACAGTGAGATAGACACTGAGACAGAAGAGTGACTTGCTAACTTACTCACTCACTAGCTTCACAAAAACATGCCTGATGGAAGGACAGACAGATATACGGTCGACTTTTTTGTTTAAAGTTTCAAATCATTTTTTTTTTTTTTTTACATTATTGATATTTTGTTTATATGGGAAATTAAAAATAATTTTTGTTGAACAAAATACAAATAATAAAAATAAATTTCAATTTCTATGACGCCATTTCATTGACCTGTAAAACAAATTGCAGTTGACATCACCATCATCATCATCATCATCTGGCACCTCAATCTTTAATTTAATAATTTGTTGCAAAGTTTGTTTATATTATTTTATCTCACAATTTGTATTCTATAATTAACAACTTCCTTTGTGTTTCTTAGTTTTGGCGTTTTTATAATATTTTTTTATTATTTCGTTATTGGCGTATTTCTTCACCTGCAGCAGCACAATAATATTTTTTTGAAAACTTTATTGTATTTTGTGAAATTTTTGGTTTTTATTAAAACTTACAGTTGTTTGCCTTTAGCTTCTATTTTTATTTTTATTTTTTGCTAAAATGCAATTTACTTTAACTCCTCTACCAAAAAGAAGAAGAAAAATTGTGAACACAAGAAAAAACTGTCTTTAGTCCTGTGTTGCATGCTAAATGAGAGAGTGGTGTTCATATGTTGCTGTTGAATGTGTTTTATTTTGGCAACACCTTCAAATATGTCCAAACATCAAATATGATTTTCTATGTCTTTTTTTTTCTTCATCTTCTCTATTTGGTCTGTCGTAGTTTTGGGATCTTGTGCCTGATCACTTTTCATAAATATCATTGTGGTCATTTGTAATAGAGAGTATTTGTGGCATTGTGGTGTTACATTGTTTGCCAGACGTACATCATTGTCTGCTGTAAAGTTTTTACTAACAAGCAACCTGTTGTTTTCACTTCAGCTACATTTTCCAGAAGTTATTGTTGATTGTAAATGGGAAATGTAACGAATACAGTTAGAAATTAGTTTTCTTCTCTTTGTTCTGATCAAAACTAGGTGGTGCCTAATACAGATAATGTAACCAATAATAACACGAAGATAAACTGTACTAAAATTCGTTCAATGTCACTATCCCGGATATGGGAATTTTGTTTTGGACAAAATTCTGACAAAATTCGTTGGACTGAAACGAAAACAAAAAAGCCTGGTTGATGAGATCCTAGAGGCGAAACTTATGAATAATTCCAGTTTGTAAAGTTCCAACGAATATTTCTCTGAAATAACCAAAAGTGGAAGCAGGGTATTTATCATACATAACACCTTGATCTAGATGACAGATATACATACATTGTGGATGTGCGATCACATTGATTTTTTTTTTTTTTAATAACAAACACAAACTGCGAAGCTTTTGGCTTATCTGCAGAAAACATCCAGAGTCTTCGGCGGGAATCGAACCCGCAACCCTCTGACTGATAGGCCGCCACTCTATCGCCTAGTCTGAGTGCAATAATATCTATATTTTAGTAGCCAGCAATCCCACTGGATGGTTTTAGTTCCTTGTTTTGCACTTTAAACGATTATACCCCCATAGTATATAATATAGATATCACCAAAGCATGTAAAAATTTCACTGAGATCTTGCCACGTACCAATAATCGTTTGTTTAGAGAACGCAAAATTCAACTTACATCAACTAAAAGAAAACTAGTTAGTGACCTATATAGTACACAAAGTCCACCCTAACTAGAGTCGGTTTAGCTGAATCGTCCTGCTAAATCGCAATAATAACAAATTGCTTATTATGATCAAATGATTGGCCTCTGTCCTATCCAACTATTATTGAAAATATATGGTCATAAAAGGTGATCGTGCTTACAGAAAGATCATCTAGTCATACGCCAACTGAAGTTGCACAAAACTATAGGATTTGACAGATTATTAAATATAATGGTGAAACCAATGGAGAACGAGGAGGTGATTCAACCTATCCTCCTCTTTACCCAGACCTGTAAATACAAGCAGTGTATTTAAGAAACCTACAGGAACCATATCCACGGTCTTCCGAAACATTCTGCCTAACAATACAAAGAGATGGAATATGAATTATCTTAGTGGTCAACTGTCGGTCTAGGTACTCAAAGACAAGTGCTCCAAACAACAGTTCCTTCTGGAATATCATTCAAATTTTGAAATCACAGGAAACCTGTGATATGTACGAGGAGAGCATACACAGCTATGTACGGGATCTATTTGACTGCAGCTAGTACTTAACAGCTTCAAACGACATTGAAAAGAAATCAAATCCGTGCTCATAGGATACCGTAAAACTAGAGTAATTTTGGCAAAACTGAGTTCAGGACGATGCCTCTAATCCTGCAAAGACCGAGATATCCACAACTTATGCCCAGGCACCAAATAACATCCTTGCATATGCTAATTGTGATTTTATGGATTCATTCTGTTGAAGTACAACTTCTTAATCAAGGTTCATCAGTAAAGATATGTCATTACCAAGCGTTTCCTGGGTAGTTTTAAAAATAAGCACTCTGCTTTTAACACTTCTATTATTGGTAGCTCAGCAAAGATGCTGCCATTAACATACCAAAAATCGCAAACTTTAAATTTAAAAATACAATTAGTTATATTTTTGAACATTTTGTGTGCAGTTGTTATTGTTTGTGTTACTTTTTCACATGCTTAAAAAAAAATATTGCATTTTACTTACCAGCAGTACCAGCCACCAACAACAAAGTGTTTCTTTTTCTGTTAGCAGCCAAATAAAAACAAAACGACTATAACTAAACAACAATCCGACCAACAATGTGTTTTCCATACAGCTCTGAGGCATGTAGTAAATGCAACAAGTACTTGGTCGTACTGATTGTAAGTAGAAGCAGCAACAAAAACCACAATAAGCTAAAAGTGTTGCTGCTTATTAGCAAAACTGAATGCATCTAAACAACGCAACATTTACACCCAACTCTTAACTAAAGGCAGCATTTTGTTATTCGTTTTTGTTGTTGTTGAATTTTTTGCATTTTTTTGTTTGTTGGAATTATTCCATCTGTACAAATATTTAGTAGACAATTCTAGTGAGTGAGTGTCCGTCTGTTTGGTGGCCTGTCCGCCTGTTCATCCATTACCGACCACTTGTTGCTCTTTTATTCATTCAATTTGTCAGTTTGCTAAAAAAAAAAAAAAAAAAATAGAAAAAACGTTTGAAAGCAACAAAAAATAGTTGCAAATAAATAACAACACCAAAAGAATAATTTTCAGCGTCCACAACAACAACAACAACAACAACACCGATAAGTACAATGTATTAAAGAAATTGTTGTTGCTATTTAATCGCCGTGTACTTACACACGTACTTGCGATCGGTACTTGTTGGAATTGTGGCGATATTCATATCGAGTCAAAAGGTTATCGTTCAATAACCACCAGCCAACCAACCACATGTTTACAACATAAATACTATTTATTGACTGCTGCTTATGGTGCATGCCACAAAAAATAACAAATGCTTTTGAAGCTTCTATATGTATAATATTTATAATATGTAAATGACAGTGGTTAATATAACACATTACAATAATATTTCGATGACTTTTTTGAGAAATTCCAAATAATCCAACAATTAAAATGCAAGAATTTTGAAACTATAATTATCAGGGATTGCGAATAATATTCTTAAATTGTTTCATTAATGTACATATATTAACTAATTATGTAGCACCATAAACGCCAACAGTAACCACTGTAGTTGATTATCCTTTCAAACTTCTAAAATATATTGAGTACAATCAGCACAGTGTGTTTGTGTTCGTATTAAATGTTGGGATATTTCTTTAGGCAGGGAAGAATTTATTTAAAATTATAAAATATTTGTTGTATTATTTGTAAAATATTTGTTTTCTAATCTGTAAACACCAATCATATTAGCAATTTGAATATGGCAGATAAAAAACAAACTAACACGCGGGTACAAATATTTACATTCACTCAAACTTACATACATATACATACATATGTATCTAAATGGCTTATATGTATACGTATAAGTACGAGGGTATATAAAAAAAGAATAGGCCTAAAATAATTATACGAAATATGAGTGATACTCACTCACTCACTTTCCGGATAACTTGCTGTTACAGACCTACATATATGAAATTGGTTGAGAATGGCTCTTCACTCACTACAAATCTGCACCAATGTACAGATTTAGTATTAGATCAATCATTTGGATCAATTATTATGAATCTATTTTATTATAGGATCATTTATTATAAAATGAGAACTGCATAAATCTCAAGATTCGCAGAAAGGGGAACCCCTCAAGAGGGTGTTTTATCTCCACCACTGTTGAATTTGGCTACAAATTGTCGGAAAACTGAATCTTACGGGTTATAAAACTATCGCTTATGCAGATGACGTAGTGGTAGCAGTATCTGGGAAACATCTGGACACAATATCACAGAGAATGAAAGACGCACTTAAAACACTAACCCCCTTATTCATAAAAACTAACAACAGGTTTATAAAGCAAATTTTGTATTAAAGCAAATTTCCATACAAAATTTGCTTTATAAACCTCTTATAAACCTGTTGTTAGTTTTATGAATAAGGGTATAAATATGTAGGTCGAGCACTGATAGTGAACTAAGTGTAAATTCAAGCAAAACTGAACTTATTTTTCAGTGTTAAACTGACACTTTCGCTATCATTAAGGTGTCATTCTTGACAATAAATTGTCATGGAAATCTTATACTCTGGCAATGTACATATATGTATGTTTGTAGGAAGACCATTAGCAAGAAATGGGATATCAAACCTTTTAAATACAGAAATAGATTCCGAATTTTTAACAGATATTTGCAGGTTATTATATTGTAAACTACCATTGTATTCAATCCTTTGCTTAGTAGTTTCTAGGCAGCACCTGACTGTTTGTAAATTAGATATTTGCCTTGTATTTACATTATGTTGATTAAACTGCAATATGATCGTGATCGGTGTCCAATATTGTGCAAAACCTTATATACATAAATAAGCAGTTGCATTTTGTGTAAACCGTAAACAGGCAAAACAGTACGTGCTATATCTTTATATAATGATAAATTAGAGAATAAATTAGGCAGTTTATAAATATTTTTCAGTGCTTTGTTTTGCAAAACCTGCAAAGATTTTAAATCAGCATTTCTCTTGTGTCCATAAATAAGTAACAAATAATTAATATTGCTCTGTATTAACGATTCAACCTCACATCGAGTTTATGTCTAAATTTATACAAGATTCCAACTACTGGATCTATTTTAGTGAAAAGCCAAGAAACTGGCCCTAAGCACGACCATAAGGCTAAGCGCTATACGGACATGCTATTACCATTGGAAGTGTGCAAGATCTCCCGAATACTTCTTTTATTTTCAAGAAACTTCGGTTTCTATATTTCGAATGTTACGGAATCAATGGAGGGTATCGCCCGGATCGAGTTGGCATATTAAGGCGACCGACACCAAATGGTTGTATTATTTATTAGTCTGAAATATCGACTATAAAAATAGCGCCTAATTAGCTCTGATACAAGTTGCAATAAATTCTGGGACGGGTGTATAGATATGTATAGTAGGAGACAGTCGTCAGTTGCACTCATATGGGTGTGTGTACATACAGTCATAATGGGTGCATACATAATGAAGCCATGCTACATGATGGAGACATAGACCGGAATGTCGCATATTCCGTTATCATCGTGCAAGTAACAAATTAGTGGCATTTACTATGATCTTGTTAAGACAAGGTGAGAACATGAACCCACCTGTCCAATCGCAAGATTAATATGGTCTAGGGTAAGTAAGGAACATACGTCGTATGTTGCAGGAGTTGTCATAATGAAGAAGAGGATGAAACCGCTTCTCACCTTCTATGCCAATGTCAAGCAAAATGGATGTTTTACGTAATATGTTTCTAGGACAACAGTTATGGTGCAAATAATTTGGTCGTTAAATTGTTTTGGAAAAACCTTTTCCATCCTTGCAACTCTCTAGACCCGGATTCTTCTTGACTTCGTCTTTCCTTCATTTCTTCATTCCCTCTCTCTTCGTTATTCTGATATTTTCTGGCAACACATTTATATTAAAACATTTTCTCGGAACTAGATATGTCTGATCAAAATTATATTCAGCGGATATTCAGAGTAAAAAAATGGGGTTTCCCATGAGTAAATTCATGTCATAAATGTATGTTCCATTTATAAATGCCAATTTTTTTTAATATTTTAATTCTCCTCACAGGTATTGGGGGATACTCCAATGGATTTTAAAATACCTCGGGTATGTGTTTAGTTATATTTTGGGTACAACATTTTAAAAAAGAAAAAAAGTAATTTTTTCATGTCCTTTGCAAAAGTCGTAATTGCTAAGTTTGATTCAGCTTTCAAAATTTGTTCTAGCGCTTACATGGAAGTAATGATTGGAAAATGGTGACATGTACATTGTACAACTTGTAAATTTGTTGTATTTTATTAAATTGAAAATCTTCTTCCAAATAATACTTTTTAATTGTTTGGTAACAGTACAATGAATTTCGTTGATGGAATTAGTGTTTTCAATCAGTTGCTTTAGCAGTCGTTTAACCAGTAGATTGTACAATAAATTATATGTTTAAAAAATTAATTCGTAATAAGCATACCTACCCATAATGCGGGAAACGCAATCTCAATCATCACTAAAGCTTCAAAGGAGGCTGATATTCCGAATTAGAGCAGTTTCAATTGACCTATCGTTATTTATAAGATATATTATAAGATATCTAAACTCCTTTAGACTTTCTTTTAAAAACAAGCGCAAAGATAAGAATTTCAAAGAACTTCTAATAATACCAGAATAGAGTGAATTCGATACATCCGTATATCTCTATATACCTATATAAGTTCTTTAAAGCTCTTTCCAACTCACATTTTCTGTTGTATTTTTAATTGAAATAAACCAATCCTGTTTTCAAAAGATTTCTTTTGTGTCCCTCGTATGTTCGTATGTAAAAGTTTTGTGAGATCAAATACATTTTTGTATATAGAATTGCTATGTCCACAATAGATTCAATGTTTTGTTTCTCCTATAGTTAGAAAAACATCTATAAGTTTATTATTAAGTAAGTAACAGCGATAGATATACTCGTATACTTAGTCCTCAATATATTGTATAATGTCTAGAATTACCAGTTTCGTACTCTATTATTGAAATAATCCATATGCAAACTATTGAAGAAGATAAAGAAATATGTCTGTAAAAGGAATACTAAATATTTTTAATCACAAACAAATAGTAAAACTCATACAACTACTAACCCAGCCAAAACTTCACTTACAAATTAAGTTAAAATGTACTGGGAAATTGTCGACCAGACTACTTGCAAATCTACTAGAAAAATTACTTATTTTTGTTCGCAATGTCTCAAAAGTAATCAGTTATAATTTTGCCACTTTTAACTTAATATAGTACATCAGTAAATTCGTTAAAACCGAATAAAATATGTACTCAGATTTTCTTTTTCTAAATTAAAGTTTATCTTTTGCATATTTGCTGCTCATATGCTCATATGGTCAGAGTGCGTTAAATTGCATTATTATTAGTTTTACTTTTTTCGCAATATGCCCGAACGGCATTTATTGAAAAGTTTTTTTTTTATTTTCCCCTCATTTCTAACTTATTCCCTGTGTGTCTGCTGATCTGCCTTTCTTCCTGCCTGACTGCTTAGTTATTGCGGTATTGTGTGCGAAGGTGGGGCGTGAATTATAATCTATTCAATTGTTAAATTTAAAGTGCGGTTATTCATTCATTCATATTTTGCAGTTAAATTCTCGCACATTCACATTTACAATCGTATAAATACATACCCACATATACATATGTATGTTTGATATTCGTATTTATTTAGTTTTTTTTTTTTTTTTTTTTTTGGTTTATAATCGTACATTTTTTGGAGGCTGGCATTATTAATTGGATAATGTCGCTTGTGGTCTTGTTTTAAAATTTAGTAGTTTTTATTGATGACCTTGCTAAAAAGATCCAAAAGAATATTTAACATTAATGTAGAAATAATGTTATTTTATGGCCCGGGAGACAAATGCATGAGGTTAATTATGGTATTAATTTAACATTAAACAAGTGTTTAAATGTTTGCAGATTTTGTAATCATTATCATATGGAGTATATAATTGAAGATATAGTTGATAATGTTCTTTCAAATGAATGTTTATTATCATTTGAAAGAACATTCTTTGTCATTTATTTTTTGAAGATTATGTCTATCAAATTTCCGTTGAGTTCAATTTTCTCGTTCGACTGGTAACTGGCGAATGACATGCGTGATGTTTTCCTCCAAGGCCTGAATCGAAGCGGGTTTGTCCATTGATTGTTTAACCAATCGACCGGCCTAAAACGTGAAATTATGTGCTCACCGAAGTGTTCTCTCAATAAATCCATTGATTGATGCGATGTATGGGAAGTGGCGCCGTCTTGCTGAAACGAAATCAGATCACTAGCTTTAATTTTAGGCATCAAATAGTTCGACTCTCCAGGGTCTTAGTGAACACTCTCAGCTACGGCCGCTATATTTTCTTCACAGCGTGCTGGACGTGGTCTGATGGTAATGGTGTTGCAAATAGTTCACTCAGTAGGCCGATTATGTCGACCATAAGTTGAGCAAAGTGCACGAAACACATTCCTCACAGAACGTGAATTTTCGTAATAAAGTTGAACGATTTGTGAACGTTGTTCAGGCGTAAGTCTGTCCATTATTAAATGCCAAATAATACTAAACAAAAAATAACACGACTCACACGTGATCTGTCAAAAAAAGGCTATTGAAAAAAGTATCTCTACTTGAATCACCCTTTACTTAACTTTACTTCACATATTATTCATCTTTATAATAGGGTTATTGCAACCATTCTTAAAACTTATTGGAATAGATCTAAAACTCATTGCAAGAGATCCGCATTTATGCTTTTATCGAATTTTCGACAACGCTTTCAATTGTTAATGTTAAATTAAATAAAAATTCAAATTATTGAATTTCACAGAATCCATCACATTACCAGTGTAACAATTTGTATGCGGGTGATGAAACCCTCTTCAAACCTGTCCAATACAGTCAGTCAGTACCATATAATTTTCTACACTTCTTGCAGCACAAATCGTATTAATGTATGTACATTAGGGTGGCCCCGTTTGTATGGAGAAAAAATAAGGTATCGATGTTCCCGACTAATATGAAAATTTGATTAATTTTAAGACTACGTTTCTCAATTTTTTTGTCCTGGGGTCAATATTTGGTGAGCTGGATCAAAGGATAAAAATGTCCTTTTTAGAGGTTTTTTGATTTTTTTCCAAATTTCTTCCAAAGAAACTTTATGTAAATTTGGTATCAAATGAAAGGTCTTTGAGAGGCGCATTCAATGGATTATCAAAAATTAAAAAAAAGATTTTCTAAATTCAAAAATTTTGAAAGTTTCAGACAAAATTTTAGTGTTTTTTAATTTTTTCATAGAATTTACTTAAATAAAAAATTGAAATTTCTTGATTATAAACATCATGCAATTTAAACCAAATGGTTTTTCCCGTTTTTTAAAATTCTATCTAGTTCAATTTTTATTAATTTTTTTTAAAACCTAAATTCTTCCCTATCTGACAATCTCTGTTAACTCAATTCGTTAATGTAATGGGTATTAAAATAACGTAAAATGTATAAGCTTTCCATTGATGTATAATTTATTAAATTTTTTGTTTGTTATACAATAACTATTTAAATTTAAGCCAAAATATTTTAAAATATTTGCAGTCGCGATATAAAGTAATTTTCTCGTTATTTAGTAAAATAACAATTCCTATTTTAATGTTGTTGTTTATTTTTAAATTAATGAAGAAATTTTATAAAAGTAAGTTTAAGAGAAAAAGTTTTCTATTTTTGAATTTTTACAAAAAAAAAAAAAAAACGTATATCGCTGGCATAAAATGTAAATGCTCTAAGTCCACTTTTTTTAGAAATTGAGATTTTGATGCAGTTGTGTTCAATAAGTAAAAATACATCGATTACAAAAAAAAATATAGTTATCTCATTTGTTGTTGTTGTTTTGTAGTGATGAGTAAAGGCGCTAGGTCCAATTTATCACATCTTTATGTAATATCTCACTTCTTCCAATGTTGACATATCAACTGTTTCGCGCGGAATAGTCTGAGAGTCCAACCAATTGACATAATGTTATTTCTCATTGGCTACACTCTCGTTGTTTTGAGTATCAACACCATTGACAGTCATGACATTAATCGTCATGATGTTACTTATTTTCATTCATTTTTTTAAAAAATTTAACAATGTACAATTTTGTAAAAATATTCGCCCTGGTCGTGGAAAAGGCGATTCCAAAGTGACGGACATTCGAGAAATACAATACACACCAAATGGTGAAATTAATTTCAAACTTAGATTTCCTGATGAATGAATAAATCTCCACCAAAAAATAAATGAAAATGTAGTCGCACTGGAGTGGTCGGAGTCACACCAACTTCATCAAGAAAGAAGAAAAATAAAGACTAGAAAGTTCGAAGACTTACAATATCTAAAATCCGCTTTTCCTACAAAACACCATAAATTTTATGACGATTTGCCATACGAATAAAAATAGTCGTCGTCAGTTATCTTACTTTTAAATCCATTAAAAATTTAAATTAATATTACTTTTTTATAACAGCAATGAAATAAGACTGAATAATTTTTGTTTTCATTATGTACAAGTTGTACATATATACAAATATCAAAATTGAAATTAAAATAATAATGTTATTTATATTTTTGAATAAATTCTGTTTCTTTTTTTACAATAATCAAAAAATGATTTGATCTTTTGTTAAGCTATTATGAATAAAATCATGATATTTAAATAAAATATTACCAATTTCAGATTTTCTATGTCATTCACAAAATACAGAACGATTTGTACATTTTGTCAGTCAATCCATGTTATCAGTGATTGAAAAAAATCGACCTTCTCATATTGCTAATAGATTAAACTCATGTAATCGCATTTGTTAATAAACGTATTTGAAAAAAATTATGTTAATATTAAGATATTTTCTATGAATTTTTACTTTTAATTTGCAACTATTAATTCATATTAATCATTTAGCAAACAATATACTAATACAATGTAAACATATATGAAATAAACAGTTTATCATATGTTGTTTCAAATAAACAACAACATTTCTAAGGAATAACGAGAAAATTACTTTATATCGCGACTGCAAATATTTTAAAATATTTTGGCTTAAATTTAAATAGTTATTGTATAACAAACAAAAAATTTAATAAATTATACATCAATGGAAAGCTTATACATTTTACGTTATTTTAATACCCATTACATTAACGAATTGAGTTAACAGAGATTGTCAGATAGGGAAGAATTTAGGTTTTAAAAAAAATTAATAAAAATTGAACTAGATAGAATTTTAAAAAACGAAAAAAACCATTTGGGTTAAATTGCATGATGTTTAAAATCAAGAAATTTCAACTATTTATTTAAGTAAATTCTATGAAAAAATTAAAAAAAACTAAAATTTTGTCTGAAATTTTCAAAATTTTTGAAGTAAAAAAAATGTTTTTTTAATTTTTGATAATCCATTGAATGCGCCTCTCAAATACCTTTCATTTGATACCAAATTTACATAAAGTTTCTTTGGAAGAAATTTGGAAAAAAATCAAAAAACCTCTAAAAAGGACATTTTTATCCTTTGATCCAGCTCACCAAATATTGACCCCAGGACAAAAAAATTGAGAAACGTAGTCTTAAAATTAATCAAATTTTCATATTAGTCGGGAACATCCGCAAAATTTATTTTGGGGCCACCCTAATGTACATATATGATGATGGATGGAAAGGAATCAAATCAAATACGCACGTAGTTTAGTGCAACGCCAATAATAAATAAACACTCAAAAACTTAATGGCATAATTGCAGTAATTGCGTGAAAAATAACTTTATCATGTCAAATTGTTGCAAAAGACATACAAACGGACAGACAGGCAAGTCAGCCAGGTATGTCTGTATTTTGGTTGTCAAATTTGTTTGTTTATTTTGGACAAATTAAACTCCCAAAGGAATTGTTAACGCAAGCCAGTAAGCACTACCTCTCCGAGGAGAGTTGTTTGCTTTTGGTGCGTGTTTTATGCATTTAATACAAAAGATTGATGATCACACTCTGTGGCAGACACATTAAATGACTGTGTTGACGTACGACAACCGGTCACCAAATTGTGGATATGCGAAGAGGAAAGCCGTCAACAAAACGAAATTCTTTGGCAGGAAGGAGTAGTAGTAGTGTGTTATAAATTTTATCAAATAAAAATATTGTAGCCAAAGCGTAAAACAACAATTATTGAAACAAGTACGAGTATAGGTACAAATCGTCAACCAACATTTTAAAGGAATACAGTGAATTGAGTAAGTATCTTAGCTAAATGTTAAATTGCAGAACGTAAAAATGGTAGTTCAGTTTTAAGTCCGTTTTGTGTACATTAAAATTATTTAATGAAGTTTGTGACACCCAGAATTACAGATTTTATGTTACAAAAAAAAGTGATTAAATACGTTTGAGCCAGAAATACATACTCATTTATTAATATTTAATATTAATATTCTCGGAAGTCGAGCTTTCACAAAAGCCAATAGTATAATTATTACATAATTATAACTGGTCAGTGTAAAATTTCAGTTCGATATGGATGTTTATGTAGGTTAATGAGTTTTCGGGAGTAGTCCTCATAAGGAAACTATGATCTGTTACGGTCCAATCATCATGAAATTCTGTACAATGATTAATATGTATTTGCGAATTATATTTGTTAAATTTTAACGTTATAATGGTTTTACAGTTGATTGTCATTTGAGCCCATTTTATGGCATTTTCCATCACTTTGGCCAAAACTTCCGGCGATAGGTCCTCACATTCTTGACGGATATTGTCTTTAAGAGCTGCAAGAGTCTGAGGCTTGTTGACATAAACCCGCGACTTCAAAAAGCCCCACAAAAAGAAGTCTGGAGCGGTCAAATCAGGCGATCTTGCTGGCCAGTGCAAATCGCCAAAACGGGAGATTAGGCGCCCGGGAAATACATCCTTCAGCATATCGGTTGTGGCACGTACAGTATGTGCCGTTGCACCGTCCTGTTGGGACCACATGTTTTCCAATCCCAATTCATCAAGTTGCGACAAAAAGAACTCGTTGATCATTGCTCTGTAGCGCTCACCATTCACAGTAACCGTTTGGCCCGCGATGCTTCGAAGAAAAAAGGTCAGATGACTCCTCCAGCGAAAACAGCACACCATACAGTGACTTTGAGCGGGTGTAATGGCTCTTCGTGGATTACACGCGGATTTTGAGTGCCCCAGAAGCATAAATTGTGCTTATTTACGTACCCGCTAAGATGGAAATGGGCCTCCACACGCATGATTGTTTTTGATGAAAAATCATCTTCTTCTTGGTGGTGATTAAGGATGGCTTGAGCGTATGTTAGACGCGATTGGCGGTCAGCAGCTAACAGATGATGCACCGTCTGGACTTTGTACGGAAACATCTTCAAATCTTGTACCAAAATTCGCTGTAAAGACCGTCGACTGATACCCATTTGCGTGGCACGTCGTCTGGTCGATGTAGAAGGTGCTTCCATGACATCCTCGGCTACAGCAGCAATATTCTCTGCAGAACGGCTACTCCGGGGTCTGCCACGCCTGGCAGCATCTCGTGTTGTGTCAGTCTCTTCGAGGCGAGCGGCTAAACGTCGCAGTGTTACACCAGTAGACGTTGGACGGCCACGAAATCTGCGACGAAATTCACGTTGTGCCAAAGTCACCGACCGATTATTGGTCAAATAAATAGTCAGCAATATTCCGCATTCTGGAGCAGTGTAGCGTAACATTATTAACGTGTACTTCGCATATGTTTACTACACAAATGTCAAAACAGAACTGACATTAGGGGCCAATCGCAAAATTTATAGCATTTTCTGATAGGAGGATTACTTTTGCGCCACCTTGTATAAGGGATTTATGAGCATTTAAGTGGTTTTAGGAAGCGGAATTTATACGACGATTTAAATCTTTAGTTGAATTATTTTTGCTGAATATAAACTTTATAGTGATTTTTATAAAGGATTTATGCGCATTTAAGTGATTTTCGGAATTGGTCTTTGTATGGAGCAATTTTTTAATTTTTTTATTTTTGTATTGATACATACGGCTTTTCTATAGACATTTGTGTACCATATAGCCATATTCCGGGAAGAGATTTGAAAACGAAGCATATTAATTTTGGAAAAATGTTGCTTCATAAATTACTGGCAGTTCATTCTGTAGGAGAAAAGTACTCGTATTGGCTTAATGGACAAAAAAAAGCTCACTAATACATTCAATATGTCTTTTAATTATGCTCATATTTAAAAATGATATTTTTTCCACTGATGCAACTCAAATTTTTTTATGGGACAGCATTTTTTCTAAACAAATTGACCGAAACATTTTCAGAAAATTTCTAACAACCGTGTGAACTTAAAATTTTTGCCTTCCAACGTTGTAAGAAAAAGCATTTGCAGTACATTGCAAGACAAAAATATTGTCAGATATCTAACAATCGTGTAAACACAAATTTTTGTCATTGTTCGATAGGAATCGAGAAAAGTTATTATTCTCATGGATTCCCGCAGGTGTAGTGTATTATAAATTCAGGCTTGACCGAAATTTAAGTCTGTTTATTTGTTTTGTAGTCAGAAAATGTTGTAATAACCCATAATTAAGAACAACGTACGATAAGTATGATTTTGTGGCATGAACATTCACACAAAGTTCTCGCGCTTATCGCACATTTATACAATTTACACATACATCTGGAGGGAAAAGATTATTGGCCAGAAGAAAATATGTATTAAATACAAGATACAAGTGCATATTTTTTCGTATCTTAAATGATGGCAAATGATTTGATTTCATTGTAGTTTTTGCAGAACACCAATACTTTTTGTTATAAAGATTACAGATCAGTGATCAACAAAAGACTTGAAAAAGAGGTTATAAATGAAAACAATATTGCTGATCAAGGCCGACTTAATGAAACATTAATCAGATAATTATTAAACTTAATAAAAACGTGGATCCATCGGATTGATATCTGTTAAAACAAAAATAGCAATATTTTAACTGGTAACTTAATTTTTCATTATAATCCTAATGAAAACAAATATCAATATTACGTAATAACTTTTAAATATTTTATAGGTATGTTCGTTTAAATGGAGTGTAGCATAAATAATGATCGCTGTGTATGTCTGTAAAAATTTTAGTCATATTTAGTCTTAACCAAGGGCAAGGTCTTTTGTCTTAGTTCTTTCATACCAACACATTGGCTAAAAATCGTGATATTGTACCTTAATGCACCTTAATCGATTTTAAGCTTTTGTGCACACATTTCGTTACTGCAGATGTTCGAAGATCTTAACTTTATATCAAACTTATAATCGTATAAAGAATAGTTTGCAAGTGTTTGCCATAACAACAAAACAATAACGCAGCGCAAGAAAAAAGTAAAATCATACTTGGCGCATATAATTTTTGCCAACCCATTTTAGTTTTTGTTTTTAGTACATATTTGTTTATGTTTGTTTTTGGGCCGTAACAGTGATGCGTTTTGTTTGTTTTTATTTAGTCCTTCAGATCCTTTAGTAAGTAATATTAATACTGTTCTTTGTTTTACGACTCTTCAATATCAATTGATCTAATCATCATCCGCATCATCGTCGTCATCTCATACCCATCGTCTATCGTGAGAACCAATGCGTGTGTTCTGTGTTTTTGTTGGTTGCAGTTAAAAACTTTCAATGCAACCCTCCATAAACAATTGTTGAACCGCCCGTGCATGAGTCCGTGAAATTTTCATTCTTAAAGTTTTTTTAAGTGTTAATTAGCCAAAAAATGTGTGTGTAGAGTTTAGCAATGTTTTTTTTTTTTTGGACAATAATGTTTGTTTTAATGATAGTTTTCATTGGACCACCATCGTTATAAAACAAACAATCGTTTTTGTCGATGTTTATATTTTTTTATGCAGAAAATTAAGTAATTTTGTGAAACGAAATAATGTTGTTAGCGAAAGAAAAGTTTTTAATTTCATGGAACGTGACAGGTCAGTAAACTTGTACATAGTAAAGAGTAACAGCATCAAAAAACTTTATTGAAGAAATATTATATCTGCAGTATATTATGGTTTGTATTTGAACTAGAGTTTCTTTTCAGAATTTAAAATTTGTATTTCAGAAAATTCCATATGTATTTTTACTCGCAAATTATTAAATACAATAAGAGATTTCTAAAATTCAATTTGAAAATTCTTAAATACAATTGAAAACTTCTACAATAGAATTGGAAATAATGTAGCACTAAAATAGAACAGAACTAGAACTTTAGATAGTGGAGTCCATTAAGCGGTAAGCGCCTATTCGTCTGTCTGTAAAAAACAACAAACATCATATGATATATCAAATATATGGTTCCTAGAATGCTATTGCAAATCAGGTAAAATGGTCCATAAATGGGTTAGTTAGGGCCAAAAGAAATACATAAAAATAATTTCTAAATATTTATTTTAAACACATATTTATTTTTTACCAGTACAATATGTCTGAGATGAACTAAATCGGTCTATAAATCGCATAAGTTATCTCAAACCAAAGTTCAAATGCCCATTTCGGCTTTGCACGTAACACAGCACTGTTGAGACCACATGTCGCCCACTTCCATATTTATCAATTCGGGCCAAAAGAAATGGCCTCACCTAATTCTTTTTCGATAGTTTTTACACCAATGGTGTCACTTTCTCGGCAGTAACTTTATGGCCTAAAATACGTCAATTATCTTGGACATACAACTTCAACTACATTTGTGTTTGTTTTTCACCCAATTTCAAAGATTTTTTATGTAACGTTCGCTATTATGTAACAGTTTCTGAGTTATAAGCATTTGTAAAAAGAGCGTTCTGCATCGATCAAAGTAGTCGGACGGGGCAAGACCTCGACTTTAAGTTGGCTAAGGCAAAACTTTCCAACCACTTTTTTCTAAGTAGTGTTATAATGATGGAATATTACGCTTTCATGCCTGGCCGCATAGTCTGCATATTTTGAATGAATCCTGCTGCTCGCAAACGTTTTGAAATGATAATAATCTGTTTGTAATAATGCCGATGGATCATTTTCGCCATAAGCAATCGAAATGTTTTAGTGGTACTTTTTTAAATTAAAGAAGCAAAACTTCCGGATATGATGCTTTGTTGGCACAAAATTCGACATTTTCAAAGAAAAAAACTTTGTTGTTTACACTATAATATTCAATAACTAAGTGGAAATAAATTACTGATATGTACCTTTCGAAATGACATAGAAGTTATTGAAGGCAAAAACCAGGTTCAAAACAATCAAAAATTTTAAACATTTTGATGAAAGCCGTCAAAAAAGAAAGAATTCAGAAAAGTGCGTACTAGGTGGAAAAGAACTCAATAAAAAAAGAGCAGATGAAGGGCTTGTTTCCTATTTAAAAATAAAGGGTTATTTTTCAGCAACTTTTCCTTTGGCAAGACCGTTTTTGGAAGCTCAGCTGTTTTGCACTGTTTGCTGTGGATTATGGGCCATTAGCACCATTGGATCGTTTATTTTCAAAGACAACGAAGGCAGGAACGTTACTGTGAATGACGAGTACTAACGTGGCTGGGCTTGGCTGGACTTGTTCAACAATACGGTGCCACATGTCACACAGCACGCGAAACAATGGCCCAATTATTTCACGATCGATCTATAGGGACAAATCCGCAAGGGTTGACATAGTGGAAGCTAATATTAAAGAATTTATTCGTGACATACCGGCCCATATGTTTTAGACCCAGCGTATGAACCATTTGAGGCATAGACTCGGTCAATATTTACACGAAATCATCTTTAAACATTGAATTACATAGATCATTCTATTGACTCAGATAAGGATTTCATACATTCTCAAAATTGTATGTCTTTTTTTAATCAAATCCGAAAGCTCTTAAAAAATCAGTCTTTATTAGTAGACGTTTTAAACTTTATTAAGGTTGCTGTAGGAATGTACATATAGTATATTTACATTCTTTATTAACAGTTGTTATCTATAAATTCTATGCAATTTCAAAATGTGCAAAGTTAAAATACGATATTGATTTCATTGATAAATTGAATAAAAACTTGCAAAAACAAAATATAAGTAAGTGCAAATTGGACACAAAATCTTTATATTGCAAAAGACTGGGAACTTTGCCAGTAAAATAAGAAATTAGTTTTTTAGTAACAGATGGACAAATCCCAATGGACATATAAATCTAAACGGAATTAAACAAAGTTGGTGCTGCTTTAAACTATTCTTACCCATAGTGGTGTAAACTAACACGAAAAGTTTCGGATAGTACTTTCTTATACCTTGAATCAATGCTCAGCTTCATAGAAAAATATGTTCTACTACTTATTTAAAATTTTAGCTTTTTACTTTATGCGAACTACATATAAAACTAAACAATCATTAGACACATGTAACTATTACTGTTTTTTAACAACATCGCTAACGAAGTAACGGGATAAATGTTAGCCAGAAAATGTTAAAAGCCAAAATCGGTTCTGTCGTGAGTTATGAACTAAATTCATAAATTAATATTTTAAGAGCACTCTTAAGCACATCTTCACAAAGAAAGTTCCAGTAATTTCATATAATTTAAAGTTTATTTAATATACAACATATTCGTACATTCCACCAAATACTTATGTACATATATATATACAAATTACCAGGCATTAAAATCATATAAAAGACAAGCTGCGTAAATAAAAACTGAAATAAAATAAAAAAAAGTATTTGTGAAAAAACTAACAAACATAAACATAGAATTTTCACGGTCTATGCGAAATAAAAACATACATTTAATATTTACCACACTGTTCAGACTGTATAATGGCTGGTTGGTTGTTGGACGCGAGTACGACTGAAACATTTGAACAAACAAAGTTACATGTTCAATTTGACTTAACCCCCCACTGGCTGGAAGGAACAATGTTTGCGCTCATGAAGCCTAGACAGTCAAGCACACATTTGACGCAATGGGATGCCATGTATAGACAAAATGCCGGCGAATGTGTTGTAATAAATATTCTTTTAATAAGTGGAGAAATGCAAAAAAGTCCATGTGGCCTGACCAACAGTTTAGATGTGTTAAAAATGAATTTTTAACAATAAATTTATTTGGACTCTAGTTTCCTGATTCTATTATTACAAATGACTTTAAATTCAAGAATGTGTGTCATGTCAAATGCAATTTAAATAAAATGTTTGAACAAAAGCTGGCAATACATATACAAACAAACAACCATTTAAATAAATAAAATAGAAAGAAAGATGGTTTATTTTAATTGAGTATAATTTTAAAATCTTTCAAGAACTTTAATATTTTAGCATATACTCATGCACATTGTATTTAACTAAAGGTACTGTCGCATTTGTCAAATATTTACTCCAAAAAGCGTAACCACTTGTTTTGGCACAAATTTGTTTGACGTTGTTTACTCTTACAAGAGTTTTGCAAGATCAAACAGCATCAGATAAATTTTATTAATAAATAAAAGAGTTCAAATATATTTTATTTAGTGGTTACGTTTTTTTCGGTAAATATTTGACAAGTCTGACCGTACCTTAAGTCCCAATTTACACGAAGCAATTTTTATTGAAAAATTTAAATTGTTTTTCCTTGAAATTTCTTCGGTGTTCACAGAGAACAATTCTTATTGCTTAAATCGCTCTTATTTTTATTTGAAAGTATACATACATTTGTATATACATACATACATATGTTATACGAATAAGAGAGTAACACCAATTGATAATACAATCAAGTGTGTACTCGTCTTATCTTTCCCTCACCCCGATGTCTAAAAGGTAATCAGCATAGCTTAAACAATTGCTTCGTGTAAAGAGCAGATTAAATAAAAGTTTATCTCTGAAGTCTTTCGTTGTAAAAATTTTTAAAATAAAACAATATTAATTATATTTAAAGACAAAAAATATTTTAAAATATAAAACGTACGTGTTTGCACCATCTTAAAAGTTTAGTTCTATAAAATATTCATAGAATAGTTTAAAAGTTTAATAATCTTTTGTAATTTACCATCAAAAAGTACCAATAACAAAATTAGTATTCTTTCTTCAATCTGGTACAAATGCGTTTAATTTTATGTTTTCTATTCTATTCGTGCTTAGAAATAGAAGTAAGTAAATATAATTCGAATACTTAAACACTTTTAAAATAGAATTTTAGTTTATCATAACCCTTTTGTTAAAATTATGTTTTAAATATATAATCATTTTTGGTCTTAATAGGCTTTTCGATTACAATAAATAAATAAATAAATAAATAAAAAAAAAATAATACAAAAGAGAAAGAAAACTATCAATATGACCCTTTTTGAACACCTTGCTCGCTATAAAACATTCTTGCTTCACTTGGATTGATGATAGAAAGGCAATCATGTTCTATAATATAGCAAAATCAAAATATGTAATTATTAAGCATTAAACACATTCGACAATACTCGACACCGACTATTTCAGCAACTACTGTTTTTCAGAAATGAGAACTACATGGAAGCTATGACTAATTATAGACCAATCATCATAAAACTTGTTAGAATACGTGTATTAAAGAAGCACTTATGAGCGTAAAGTCCTATTTTGGGATGACATTGCATAGGGCTATGAGAAATAATGGGCCGATTTAAACTAATTTTAATCACGTATTAAATTATTTTTAAAAATATTGCTAAATAAATTAAATTGATCGAAAGCAATTAATTTCTTATTAAATAATGTTTTATATTTAAATATGTATCAACCATGTTTGTACCATGTTAAATACAATAAATATTTGTACATCAGCATAATCAATGAAGCAGCTGGTAAATCATAAATTTTTGCTTTAATCCAGTTAATAAAAACAAAAGACTTGAGCAACAAACCTGCTGAGTGCCCCACTAAATTAAATGTTTGTTTTTAATGACATAAATTCCAATAAAGTATAATATTACCACGATATTAGTTGATTGATTACGAATTAAAGCTGGAAAAAAGTTACACTTGTCAATATAAATACATGTGTATGTATTTCCCAATACCAAAATAGTTTATGATAAAGACAAATTAAAATAGATAAGCTGAAACTTGGTATTAAAAAGCAACTGCCAACAATTCAAATTCTTTAAATTTTTAATTAAAATCAACAAAATTTAAATAAATTTGTGAAGCAAATACCTGGTATAAACATAAAATTTCAGATTAAATTACATTTAAAGTCAATCACAAAATTTAATTTAATTGATCTGCTTTAAATTATCCTACTATTCACAATGTTTTATGTATTTATATATAATACTCGTATATAGGTATATAAAAAACAAAGAAATTTATGTAAATTACTAGCTTAATAAACCAGAAAAAAGTATTTTTCGGAGACAAGTGTATTAGCAATTGACAGAGATTGCCAATAAAATGAAGTTGTAGATAATTTTTCATAATTTACATTTTCAAATAACGGTATACAATAAAATTGAATTGTATTATAAGAGGAGTTTTGGTTTAAGCTATCTTGTATGATAGTGTACAACAGATACAAGCATATGTATACGTTTTTTTCGTTCGCAATCAATGGTTATAAAATATGACATTGTAAAGTAACAATCTTTATTTGTATTTTGGGATGTGTCTTCTTCACCTTAAACTCAATGACGATAAAATTGTTATGAGTTTTTCTTTTTAGTTTACAGTCAAAACAATAACACGAGGCAGATTACGAGAGATTTTTATTTGACTGAGTCGGTTTTTATCTACATACTTCATAGTGACTTTATGCGAAAATCATGCAATATTATTATACATAACACAGTGGGCCTATCGCAAATTAAATGGTAATAAAACATAACTTTGTTATCCAACAGTACCATATTGAAACAACATAAATTTTTTGACATTTCACTTGTTGACATGTCAGTAGTATAGCCTTTAAAAAAGTGACAATGAATTCAATTTCGCTAGAAAATCAGAATAAAATATGTATATATGTACATAGTGTGTATATATATAATATATATTATTAAGAACAACCTGCAGGTTGTTTTTAGAATAAAAAAATTTGTGTATCAATAAACTAAATTGCTGCTTTAAAAATAATGCGTCTACTCACCACCAGAGGCAATGCAATGTTGCACTAAAAACAACAAACATAATGCGCAATTGCACCACCTTTACTTTTTCAACTATCCCCTTTCCAAAGAAAGTAACACAATTATATATAGGCATATTAATTGCTAAGTGTTACTTCTCTTTAAAAAAATTAAAAATTGGGAGTTTGAAAACCCAAAAGTATTTTCTGAGAAGCCTAGATTGATTTGCATGCTAAACGTGTTACTTATTACTTAATCATGACTAAACCGAATAATGGGCTGAATGTATCAAGCTATCAAGATTTATTAACAACTAAATTTTAACCTATTATTGACTATATGGATATCAGTAGCACCTGGTTTCAACTAATTTCACAAAATACAACTGAATTATTTTAGTGCGGTTTTGTTAAAGATAAAGGTTATACAGTGAATCGTTTACAGCCTAAAAAATCAAAATCCTTGACGTGATTATATAAATAGATTCAAGTTTCCACATCTGTATATGTGGTTGTGGTGGACAACTGTCCGATTTCATTTTCCATTTATAATTATGAAACCTTACTCTCATTTCTGATATCCACATATCAGTATTTGCTAATGATACAGCTATTCTAAGCATTCAAAATCATTTACTTGAATTAGACGGTTAAAGCAATGAAGAATAAAAGTTAATGAGCAGAAATGCATACACACATAACCTTTACATTGCGTAGAGAATCATTTATATCAATAATAAAACAAGAACACAACAATCCGAAATTAAATACCTCGGTATACACCTCGATCGACGCCTTACATGGAAATCCCATATAGATGCAAAATTGACTCAAATGAAATTGAAATTAATCCAAATCAATTGGCTCATTGGCAGAAACTCTAAACTAAGTTTAGATTGCAAACTCCTACTTTATAACTCAATCATAGAACCAATTTATATATGGTGTTATGGAATATATGGATAACGGCCTCAGCTTCAAATGTAAATAGAATCCAAAGAGGCCAAAACAAATTGCTGCGAATAATCACAATTGCCCCCCGGTATATTAAAATTTCGAATATTCGGTAAAATCTGAGGTCCAAGAGTATGCAGAAAAATATTTAAAAAAGCTTGAAGTATGTATATCCAAACCCATTAGACTGCAACATATTAGAGGCTATATTCGACAAAGAAGAGATACAGCGGATCTGAGCCAAAGACAAGAAGGAAAAATGCCAACTTAATACATATAAACAACAATGGTTAAACAATTTTTGTCCGGCACTGGCTGGACTAAATAAATAAAATTGAATAGATTTAAGAATGGAAAAACGTAGTTCATTTTTAATAAAGATAAAATAAATAAATAGAAAAAAACTTTGCTTTAATACTAGAGGCGGATATATTATTTCATCAGAGAATCAAGAAACAACGAGTTTCGGTTAAGGGACCTCCTCAATATTTGAGTTGGTAAGCTTTGGTCCATTTGAAACTCATACTTTTTATGATAAAAATATTGTCTCTCAATTGAGAGCAGACTGAACTTGGACATATTAAATAAATTTGACCAGTAGTTTAAAAGTCTCATATTTTTTACTAATAATTTGGCAACCGGACCTACTGTGCCTGGATAATGGCTTTTTAATATGTAATTAAATTTTACATCAAATTTGAATCACATTTGAATCACTGGGAGTATCAGTTAAGGATTATATAAATATTACAGTTACATAAATTAAATTAATTACCTAAATGAATAGATTTTTTTAAATAATATCTCTTAATAATGAATTCAATTGAAATTTTGTAAATATTTATAAAAGCACTCTATATTTAAAATGCTAGTAAATCAATTCTTAAAATACCCCTAATAATGAAACACAACTGCTCGGTTACGATCCACAAAAATGTCTCTACTTCTTAACAATCTCAAACTAGTACAACATATTTATACAAACATACATACTTACATCAATATAATTTTTCAAAACTTTGTCTCTACTTTATATGTATATTTATAAGTAACTATATGTATAAAATTCTGCCACGACAACCACACCCTCATTTTTTTGTTCCTCTACGCATATAAAATTGATCCATAATTTACTTAAAAAAATACATAAAATTGTGCTTTTTACACCATACAAGTACAAACAACAACAAACAACAGTGTATGTAAGAGGCCCAGGAAAAAAGTTTCCTAAACGCCCTCTCTGCTGGTTGTTGCACTAAAATGTGATGAAAATGTTATGCTCCATTTAATTCCTAAAGGCGTTTTCTCACGTTCAATTTATTTATTACTTTTAATTCGTATCGACCAAAGAAATAAAATGAATTTTAACCAAAATGTGCAAGATTTCCTCAAAAATAAAAAAAAAAAAATAAAAAAAACTTGTAAATGGTTTTATTTGGAAAACAAGTGTCATGAACTTTTGGTGGTGGAGTTGGTGTATGGCTGGTTGAATGATGAATTAATTAAGGAATGAGTTATTTGCCTTGATTTAGAAATTAAGTTTAAAATCAGTTTATTGATTTAAAGTGGGAGGGTACTTAACAAGGTTAAAATGTAAATTTAGATGAAAATATTGCACTTTCCAAATTAATAGAATCTCAAAAAGATTTATTAATTTACCGATTACAATTAAGATGAGAACAAGAAATTCAATGGTATTATATAGGGTGATTCATGTAGAGTTTTTTATTTATTTTAAATAGTATTATATTTTTAAATTAAATTTAAAATTAGAATTTAATGTCGGAAAATTTATTATGATCCGAAAGAACAATCTGTGACATTTACTTTTTAAAGGTAATTTGCTACGATCACTCTTTCCAGTAATGTTTGCTTCTAAGTCTGGAATCGTGCCAGAATTTTCACTATACATTATCCTCAAAGAAAAAAATCCAAATCAAGATATTAGATGTTTATCAAAATTATTTCACAGAACGCTGATTTTGTAAAAGATCAAAAAATTAAAACTGTTTGGAGCCCAGCAGAGAAAACAGCAAGGTTGATTTGATCAAAATAAGATCAGCTCTACCCACTTTAGAACCAACCAACTCTCGAATTGAGAAATACAAGTCTACTAGGGAAATGCAGCTTCTGCAATTAACGTTAGACACTTTCCGGTCATCAAAATACCATGGAAGAAAGGTTAATTTGAAAAAACCCAAAACATTCTTCTTTATAAAATATTGGTAAAGTAAAATGTACAGCCAAACCAACCAAAAACTTAGGAAAATCGAAGGTCTTCCCACGGAAAAAAGCTAAAACGGTATTCTCATCGCGGTTGGTATTTGAAAAATCTATCAACGATATACAGCTGCATGCAACTAATTAAGGACAGTGGTATTCAATATTTAATTCGTTATGATAAAGGTAATATTTATTATTAAGATGCTAAAATTTAAAACTTTTATTTATTTTTATTTATTTCTTTGTGGTATTTTTTTATAATTTGTGAAATAAATTAATCGTGCACTAAACTCAAGACAATGATAAATGTATTAACATTTTAAATTAGTTATGATAACATAGTGTTTTTCAGTAGATGAAAAATTCTTAATTAATACTTACTTAGCATGTCCAAATCATGTGATGTCAGTATTCGAAAGGTTATTGTTCAAATGCATCAGGATGAATCGGGAAATCGCAACAGCCTTGAATGTTTCAAAAGCAATAGTTTTTCAAGCGGTGAAATATTTCAGAAAGCATTCGAGTACAGAAAAGATAGCCCGTAAAATAGAAGCCATATTACGACACTTCGTGAAGATGCACTGATTGCGTGCGAGATGCAAAAAAACGCATAAATCGGCCAATAAGATTAGGAGCAGTCTTTAGCCAAGATGAGGCAAACCCGTCTGTAGATACAGTAAAACTGCCATTGCGAGAAATTGGTATCTTTGGAAGAATTTCACGAAAGAAGCCATTATTATCTGATCGTACACCAGCGCCACTTTGAAGCATTGAGAAGGTTCTATAATCCTTTGGAGTGCTATATCATCACGTGGGATAAGTTTCAATATGCGAGAATTCTAAGCAATACAATAACACGGATATTTAAACAAGATAACAATACGATCCGATCACGTCAATCAATGGTTTTTTAACAATTCGGTTACTGTTCTTGACTGGCCTTCATTCAGTCCTGATCTCAAATGATTGAAAATTTATAGGTGCAAAAACGAAAGTAAGGCTCTGTAAAAATAAGCAATTTTAATGATCTCTTTGCCGAAACAAAGAAAGCTTGAGAAGCCATTTCAAGTAGTGTATGTGAAAATTTGGTGACTTCAATGCCTCGCAGATGTCAAGTTGTTATCGATAACAATGGATTTACAACAAAATATTGATTTATTTTGATATAAATACTTCTTAATTACATGCACGGCTGGTATCAATCTTATTTTAAAATATGACTCACAGATTCATAAATAATAATTAATTTGACACAATATGCACTTATTTTCTAGGAATAAGAGTTAAATATCATAGTATTTGCTTCGAGCTCACATGTTAGTATCGTGTCCTTAATCAGTTGTGCGCATCTGTATATAATAAGTGTGGAGTATGGTATTAACTTGGCCGCCGAGGCTTCGCCAAATTGTAACCTAGCGCAACATTATTCTCATGCCTTAAATTACAATAAAACAATAACGTTTTAATTCGGCAACGTTAGTAAATCGTACGCTCATACGACACAATTCTGTTTCTACGTTTAGATACAATAAAATTATACCTCATAAAATAACAATAAAAGCGTCAAAATATTTTCAATACTTTGTCTAAAAGTAGCAAGAAAAATATTAATAAAATTTCAATTTAGCAAAATGTCATAATTGTTGATATTTCATTTCCTGTGGACATACAAACAAACGCTTACACAACATTTAGCAACAACCTCAGCAACAGCAACAATGATGATGATGGCGACAACAAACACAGCAACAGCTAACAATGTTGCCGACAACAAACAAATAATTTATAGAACAAAGCAAAAACATTAACAAAAATATTCAAATACTTGCACGGGATAATATTTTGTATTTTTAACTATTAAACAATACCCAGTCGAAACTTCAACATATCAATTTCAATTTTCTACCACACGACCATTGTAAATACAACAAACCTTTTTGTTATCGTTGTTGTTCTTGTTCTTGTTGTTGCTGTTGCTGTTACTGTCGTTGTTCTGAAGCACTTGGCTGGCAAATAAAATGAATAATGGTTTCAAGGTGGTGAGACAACTCAACACAAGCGAACAACACAAACCGAAAACAAACAAAAAATCGTAAAAGTGAACAACTAAAACAACATTTGACTCCAATATTTTACCAACACCAGCAACATTGTGAACCTCCGACTCCAAGAACTTAAATTCATACCCGCTCATACAAACATATAAAAAGGAACGACATAATAATGTTCTTAGATTGTTGCAGTTTCGACTTGCAATTCAGATTGCTCTCATAAATCATAAAATTTTTTTGAAAATAAGTCTACGAAAATGGGTATAAAAGGTTGTTCTATTTTTTATTTGTTTTCATTTTATACCCTACAATAATCATAATGGCGAACTAAAAGTGCAAGTGCTACAATATTTGGCGATGAACGCTAGGATTTCGACCAGCTAAAATTGTCCAACTATGTATAGAGATAATTTACTTACTCAGTGCTAATAAAAAGTTGCTATTTTCCTTAATTATCTTATTCGTTATAACTAATGGAACAAAATTATTATTTCAATTAAAATTTAAAAAGTTTGATTTTTTAACTTATCAAACTTAAGTTAAGGCTTGTTTAACTATAATTGTAGGGCATTATAAATTCTGCTTTAACGAATGATAATTGCCAGTATTATTTCCTATTTTTTTCTATTCCACATTTATTTTATTTTTTATTTTTGCCAGCATATTATGTTGACTTAATTCACTTTTAGATTTCATAGGAAATTGAGGGCCCTGCCCATGGTGAAATTAAATACTAGGTGATAGCGTAGCGCCAGCTGATTATTCATGGTGAATTTGAAAATGCCAAAAAGTTATATAAAAAAAAAACTTTTTGACAGTGACGAAAGTTTTTCATATAGAAAAATGCCTGTTGTTCTTGCCTTGTTGTAATTGTTGTAGCAATGCGGTCACCTGGTATTTAATTTCACCATGGCCCTGCCTATTTGTCTACATATTTGTTTTCTATTTCCTTTGTTTCTTTTTGTGTGTTTATTAATATGACAATTCAAATATAACCTTGTTGTTCGTTGCTGCAGTTGATGACTTTTTGTGTCTGTTTAACGTCTAGATATTGTGTAAAAAATATACTAAAACATTTAGTTACTTGTTACTAAATTAGAGTACATAAATATGCAAATATTGCTAAATTTGTAAAAACAATTTTGGAAAACAATTTTAGCTGATCTTCGAAACAAAAGACTTAAGACGAAAGCAATTACTTTGAAAAAATTTAAGTTTAAAGATTTCCAATTTGCAAGTGTTGGGCAATAGAAAATTAAAATAAAAAGAAAATTGTGTACAAATTCCGTGAATATAACTAAAGGTTCCAAAAACTACTTAAATATTGTTTTAAAACTACATAAGCACAGAATGTTAACAAAGACAAAGCAAAAATTTTATTAAAATAAACCAGAAACAAATACAAGTACCGCATTTATTAATTTTAATATTTATTATGTAATTAAATTTAAAAATCAATGTGAGTAGAATGCTATTGATATAAAACGGACACGCATTATTTACAATAAATTTTAACCAAAATCCAACAAAACTGTCTTATTATGGATAATGAAACATACGTAAAAGTTGACCTCAAACAGCTACATAATACATAAAAAGTTATAAAAAGTCAAACAATTTGAAGTTGTGTTCTAAGAGCACCCCTTCTGTCACCTCTTCAACTATGACTTCCGATATTTATATAATAAACCTTGATAAAAATTTGCTGCCTTTTATTTGACGTAAATTTTTGCCCGATTTAACTACCTGACATTATACATAAACTACAATGGATTGTTATGAAGGAAATTTGGTCGACATAATAGAATAATATAAAAACGCCTTAATTGTACCCAGAGCTATGGTTAGTCCTCGAACGATCGACATTTTATTTGGCTGCCAACACATTTATGAAATTTAAGAAGTTGACAACACATCGAAAAACATTAATTTTTAATTAATTTAAAGCGCTGATTTGAATATAACTCATTTCATTATTTAGCCGTTTATTACATGCAAATTATTTTATTTTCAAACTTTGTTAAAAATTATTACCAACTGTTCTGATAAAACAATTAATTAATATTGTTACGCTTTTACCTTTTAAAAACGGTGGTTTATTTTATAAACCAGATTCGTTTTAATTGTAAAAGCGTCAAGTAGTTTGAAGAAAATATAACCAGTTTTTATTTATTTGTATGTACACAAACACAATACTAAATGAACGCACTGTCCTTTTACACACTTATATTACGGTTTAAGAACACACTTCACTTGATGTTTACTCAACAATGACTCACAATAAATAATAAACTGATTAACTTGATTGGCCCTGTTAGTCTATTTATACCCGAATCATAATTACTGGAAGGTTCGAAGCTAAAAAACTAGAATGTTCATGACTGTAAGTCTAGAATGTTCGTGTCTAGAATATTCAGCCAACGTCATTTAAATTTAATGTTGCCATATTGCTCAGCTATGTTTATAACAGGGTGCTCTCAATAATTTTTTCTATTTTGGTGCGTTTTGAAATTTCAAAGTTGACAACGCTGGTCATCTCTAACAAACGAAATAATAATTCCCATATTATTTGTTTCGTTATATATACAACGAACCCGGTTTTCTTCTAAGAATTTCAACGGCCACAGCAACCAAACCAAACAAATTTATTAAATTGATATACAATTTCAATATCACTAAATTTATAAAATTTCCGTAAATCTTTAAAAAAGATAATGGAGCTAGTAGTATATTAGCCTACTTCATTATTTAGGTGCATATTATTTAATGATAATAATAACAGAATGTATAGTTGAATCATTATAATTGTTGATATGCCTTTGATTGTCTTCTATGCAGCATTCCAATTTTATCACAAAAAAAAATATATATAAAAGTGGGGTTTTGTTTTATAGATAAAGTTGTATTTTAACTACGCCTAAACATATGTACTGCTTCTAAAAGCTATATTATTAATCGAAAGTTAGTTAAGCCGTGTTTTCACTATGTTTTCACTATGTCATTTTTGTTGTCAAATTGTCCAAATTGTTTGCAATTGTATGAAAACGGGTTATATGATTTCAGAACCATTTAATTTTAATTTCAAATTTTTGCTCTCCGGAACAACAGTATATTTACACTTTCCGGAATTATTTCTTAAGCATATGAGTCATTCCATGTCAGACCGAACACCTTTTTTACAACACCTCATCCGATTTACTTTAAATTTTGCAGACATATTCTTCATTAAAAAATATTTTACACGTAATTCCAGAAAAAAAAATTTTTTTTTCAACAAGTTACGTGCATTTGAAAATCGCCAAAATCATGAAAAATCTTCCGACATGACAACTTTTGAACTAATATTTCGCAAAAACTTGAGGATGAATTTTAAAGACCGATACCTTATTTTAAAGGTATTTGAACCTCTTTTTTTTATACATAAAAATTCTAACGGCACATAGAAAAAATAAAACAAAGCATGCTCTAGAAAAATTTGAATTTTTCAGCGAGTGTTTTTATAATGTTTACATGCAAAATGTAATTTTTCATGGTACTAAAATGGAAACAAATCGGAAAAAATAGAATTCATTCGACTTCCATCCTGAAATTTACAGGTTATATTGAGCTTTAAGAAAATATTTTTTTTTAGAATGTCGTTAGAATTTTTATGTATACAAAAAAAGGAGGTTCAAATACCTTTAAAATAAGGTATCGGACTTTAAAATCCATCTACAAGTTTTTGCGAAATATTAGTTCAAAAGTTGACATGAAGATTTTTCATGATTTTGACGATTTTCAAATGCACATAACTTGTTGAAAAAAAAGACATTTTTTTTTCTGGAAATACGTGTAAAATATTTTTTAATGAAGAATACGTGCTAAAATTTTGCAAGACTTCGGCGACATCAAAGTCAATTTTTAGCAAAAATCGTTCGGTCTGACATGGAATGACTCATATAGCATTACTCTTCGGGGCGTTTATTTTTATTCATCGACATATTTAAAGTGTGCAGACACGTTTTGTAGAGCAATTTTTGGTGACTCATTGTAAGCATAAAGTAAGGAGTCGTTAGCATAAAGTATACCTTTGGAATTACCGAATTCATGTGGAAAATCATTAATAATTTAATATCCTCTATGCCTAAAAGATGTGCGTGTTTCATCCAGAATAAAGGATTCGCAACGATATATTGATTTCAATAGTTTTTTTTGGTACCTTAAATTGGGGGTGCTTTAGTTTTGTCCACCTATATTTCCGACTTAAATTGTTTTTTGAATTTTAACTTTTTTTTTCTTAAATTTTGAATTCCTTAAGTTAGTGTTTTTCAATAATAAAGATATAAATAAATAAAAAAAAATAAAAAAAAATTTTTATTAACTTTGTTTTCTTAAAAAAATTATCATTTAAAAAAAATGTTCTGAGAGGGTGCTTAGGTTTTGTCCGATACTATAAATATGTTATATAAATGAGGTGCCAATGCAGAGCCCTGCGGGACACCACAAAAAACATCACCATGAGAGGATGAAACTTTGTCAACCTGGACGCAGAATCTCCGGCCATCGAAAAAGTTTTGAAAAAGTTTAACTATGCCGTTTTGGTATGCTTTATCAAATGCTTTTTCAATGTCAAGCGAAACCGAGACAGTGCATTGACCATTTCTCAAATGTTGTAGTACTACATCAGATTAGAAAGTAATGAAATTTGTCTAAAGTTATTTATATCGTTATTATCTTTATTTATCGGAATTGGAACAATTTTTGCTATTAGGAAAATAACTATTTTTTAAACAATTGTTGAAAAGTACAATTAGGTATTCTAGGGCTTTAATCGGGATTTTTCTTATCAAATAATTTGATATATTGTCCAAGCCACTAGATTTCTTATTATTTACCGATTTAAAGATATTTAAAATATTATTTAAATTTGTAAATTATAAGTTGCCATGATTATTTAATGCAGTTGAATCATCGTCAAATATTATCGTAGTTGGAACTTGTGAAATTTTTTCATTGATAGTTTCATCTATTTCTGAAATATTCCTATTTGGTGGTGAACTTTGATATACAGTGGCAAAGTGATCTTTAAATACTTCTACTTTTTTATTTAATTCTTCTATTTCGACACCATTTACCGTTGTTATCGATTTTCTTGGAATGAATTCCAGTCATAAAGTTAACGGAGATATCAAATCCATCTATAAAGCTATCTATTTCCCTATTTGATAAATTTCTATTTTCCGGTGGAAAGTGATTCATTAAGGTGTTACTTAAGTCAGTTTTGAATGTGTTCCAATTAGTGTCTTTAAAAGCGATAAAATGATCCGGAGGTGTAAAAATATAATTAAAATCCGATAAAGATATTTGAAGTTTTAAAGGAATGTGATACGAAAAAGTGGGAAGTGTTGATGTTTTAAAATTTGGTTGAGAACAATCAATAATATTAGTGCTTACAATAAAGTGGTCTAAATGAGAGGATCCACCAGGATATGAATCCCAAATTCTTACAACAAATACAGATTCATCTTGTAGCCAACTCGATAGCACTTCACCATTAAAATTGTTATTAACACCACCCCATAAATTGTGTTTTGCATTAATATCACCACCTATTATTAGTCCATTATAATTGTTGGAAAAATTCAAAATCGAAGATAGACTCCTAACAATATTGTTGCGGTTACAATTACATTGAAAATATATTGAACCACAAAGAATTTTCTTAACACTGCCATTTATACACACGTTCAATTCAACAAACAAATTTGGTATACTAATCCTTGAAAATGAAATTAAATTTTTGAGAGCTATGCCAACACCTAATGAGCTTTTGTCCCTCAGAACAATATAGTCATCAAAATATACATTTATGTCCAAGGACAAATGTAATTCTTGAAAAAAGGCAATTTCAATTTTAAATTGATTTAATAATCTATTCAGTTCACTCTTTTTCTTTATAAGGATAAGAGAACCAACATTAAACGTTATTAAATTTAGAGAATTACGGACCATAGACATTTTGTATTTCAATAATTAAACTCAAGTATTCTTTCTTAGCTTGATCTCTTGTCATTGACTTGTAACTATATGTAAATTTGGTATCATATAAAAGGTCTTTGGGAGGCGCATTCAATGGGTTATCAAAAGTTAAAAAACAATTATTTTAAATTCAAAAATTTTGAAAATTTCCGACAATATTTTAGTTTTTTATTTTTTCATAGAATTTACTAAATAAATAGTTGAAATTTGTTGAATATAAACATCATGCAATTTAACCGAAATGATTTTTTCCCGTTTAAATTTGGTATCATATAAAAGGTCTTTGGGAGGCGCATTCAATGGGTTATCAAAAATTAAAAAACAATTTTTTTAAATTCAAAAATTTTGAAAATTTCCGACAATATTTTAGTGTTTTTTTACTAAATAAATAGTTGAAATTTGTTGATTATAAACATCATGCAATTTAACCGAAATAATTTTTCCCGTTTTTTAGCTTATAAAATTTACGTTATTTTAATACCCTTACATTAACGAATTGAGTTAACAGAGATTATCAGACAGGGAAGAATTAAGGTTTAAAAAAAAAATTAATAAAAATTTAAATAGGTTGAATTTTAAAAAACGGGAATAACTAGAATAACAAAGAATGTTGACGAAGGCTTTAGCAGGCCAGAAAATGCATTACATTTTTCTAGTGTCTCTTTGTATATTTCTATATGATGACATTAACAGAGGTATACAAAAATAAATTTTTGTGTTTAAGTAGAAGTAAACCTTCGAATAAAAAATTTTATAAAAAATTATTTTTTAACTTTTAATTTTTTTAAGGCACAAATTAAAGTCTTGAATTAAATATTGCATAGTAATACGCTATGTTATGCAATATTTAATTCATGACTTATTTTTGCCGTAAAATATTAAAAGTTAAAAAATAACTTTTATTTTTTGAGTAAAATAGTAAAAGTCAAAAATAACTTTTAACTTTTGCCTTAAAAAATAAAAGTCAAAATTAAAGTTATTTTTTGACTTTTATCAAAAAAGGCAGAAAAAAATATTCAGACCATGTTATATGACTTTAAATTTTTTATATAAATTACCACACAAGTTGTGCTCTTTTCTTGTATAATAAATGAACATAATGGTTAGCTAAATTGGCACACACTTGAATGAAGTTATTTTACATTCAAGTACAACATCCTGTGGTTTTTCTAAATTCATGATACAATTTCAATCAATTCTACTACTTTTCTTCACATATACATATGTATGTATGTATATTTCATTAAAAAATTTACTCATTGTAATACTAGTTTTTGAATTAATACATTTATTATTATTATTAACAAAAATCAACATATTACCAAAATTCAAAAAGAGTACATATACATATTTAATTTATTAAACAAATTAATAAAATATACAAATTTTGCCTACTAAAAAGTTAAATAAAATTAGCTCTTGAAAAAAAAAATCAATTCATATACAAAGTTTTATATAATTTAAGAAATATTTTGGTAATTATTAAAGCTTTAGGTCTTTTTTATAAAATATTTAAATTTTTATTTCAATATTTCGCTACTCTTTGAGTAGCTTCTTCAGGATAAAATTTTTATAATTTTATAAATTTTAAAAATTATTTTTACACAACTACCGAAATCGTACAGAACTCAAATACTTTTTGAAATTTATAAAATTTCAAACTCAGCCGAAAAATTATCAATAAATTTTAATAATAATTTTCATGTAACAATTCCTACCTTCAGTAAAAATAATTTAATGAAAATTAAATTTAACTACAGAAATATCAAAAATTTATAAAATTATAAAAATTTTATCCTGAATAAGCTACTCAAAGAGTAGCGAAATATTGAAATAAAAATTTAAATATTTTATAAAAAAGACCTAAAGCTAAAAAATGGTCAAATAAACAATAATAAGAAATTTAAGAAATATTTAATTATAGTCTTTTAACTTAACAAACGGGGGGGGGGGGGGGGGGGGGGGTTATTGTGTATGTATATCGATTCAAAAGCAAACCCAACATACCAAAAAATAAGTAAAGTATAATAGCACTTTAGAAGAAGCTTTTTTTTTAAAAAATATTAAAGTTTTTTTTAATCATGTTTGAGAAACTATTATCCTTCACAATGTTTTTAAACATAGTACATAATAAATAGTATACAATAAATATATACATATTAAACATGCTTGTCATATTTTGTCATTGTTAATTTTGATTTAAAATAAAAAATTATATTTGTAAAAATGTTTTGTTTATCCGAAAAGTTTTGATTTTTTTTTTGGAAAAAGTTACCCCCTGGCCCACGATAACGTTTAGATAAGACTTAAGACACAAACTTGATTGTGGAATAAACAAACTTGATTAAGTAAAAAATAGATACGATAGTCTTATCTAAGCGAACGTTATCGTTCGACATCGTGGGCCAGAGGGTAACTTTTTCCTTTTTTAACTATGAATGCCATTAAAGGTTTTTTTATTAATTTTTTATGAAGAAAGACTTGTCCTCAGTAGCCAAAGCTCCGAGTTTTCTTATTTGCAAGCACAACCAAATTCTACAATTGTTGAAATAAGCTTATTCTATTCTATCTTTAATGAGTTTAATAAAATGTTATTTGGAGAAAATTTTCTAAAATTGAGAATATTAGAATATTATTAAATAATTATTTCAGTACTATTATCACGAGGGTTCCTTTTTGATTTTTCTACAATAATTTAAATGTGATTTTCTATAGTTTCTCAAGTCTTTTTAAAGCATAATGCTTATGCTTGCAAGCTTTATTATATTTTCCTAAAGGGTTTTGATCTATTGGGAACATTTTCGAAATACAATGTTTAAAGTATACAAATTCAAACGATTTTCTTTTCGAAACGAGTTACAAAATAACCCCCCAGACGTCACTGCTGAAAAGAAATTCATGATAAAACCAATAAAGACTGAGTGAGGAGACATAAAAGGAAATTTAATCAAAATACCATTAAACCAAATTTAAATGTGGAATCCTGAGTTGATGGGCTGGATGATTAGTATTTCAAGTGTATTGACGGTTGTGTATGTATAAAAAGGAAACCATTCTTATTTTTTCAAGGTACTTTAGGTGATGATTGTGTTTTCTTCATTTTTAAAATTCCCTAATTATGTTCTAGATTTATGTAGGTCAATAACAGAAATTGGTAATTATTAGTTTTGGTTTTTGTATAAAATTCAATTTGTTTTTGTAGGTGAAGAAATAATAATTTAAAACGACTTGAAAAAGTAACCTAAACTATTAAAGCTTCTAATTTTTCCAAAAAGAGTTTGTATTAAGCGGTAATGAACAATTCATTTAGTGATAATCATTCATATTTAACTCTCTTGGCTTACTCTAATTTCTATTACTAGCATTTTACTTTGTTGTCTAACTTTCCTGCGTCCTTTATATGTCTTCTTCATTTTCTGAAGAATCTGAAGAACTATCGGATGTTTGTAGTTTTGATTTTTTATTCTTTGGTGGTGTTGTATCATCTTCCTCATCAGAGCTGCTTGATGAACTGCTTGAGGAAGAGGAATTGGAGCCATCGGTATCAATCGAACTGTCAGATTCGCTATCCGAAGATGAACTGGAGTCCGATGAAGATCCAGAATCTGATGATATCGAATCATCAGAAGATGAATCTGATTCACTATCGGAACTCGATGAAGAACCACTCGAAGAGCCAGATGTCGAATGTCTGCGTTTTTGCTTTTTCTTTACCGACACGACTCCATTTTCCGTGTTGACAGCACTATTGATTTGCTGTTCTGCTGATTTCTTCTGCATCTTTTTGTTCAACTGCTTCGTACGTGAAGCACGATGTACATATTTACGTTTTTCCTTGCACTCGTACGACCAATGACCAAATTGTAAACACTTTTGGCAACGTACGCCATTAGGAAATGCTGCAGCTAGCTTGGCACTGCTGTAAAATTGTTATATACATAATATGTATATCAATGAAATGTGTCTAAAAAATGTATAAGCTTCATTAACTATACCATACCGTTTTTTGATCGAAAGTTTGCGTGCCGCCAATCCCACCAGTGTCATTATCAATATTCTACGGAATCGCCTGCGGGAGTAAATTTTGCCGGTTTTAATTGTTTACGCCTTTGCAAAACTACGAAAAAGTCATAAATTGTATACAATCTAGAGTCCCTCTATTGTATATTCCTCAAAACTTTGTATTTTGATAAATTTTTCTTTTTGTTTTTTCGATTTTCTTATTTTATTTTGAGCTAAAAAGTACACAACAACAAAAAATGTATTAATGGCCCTACTTGACAAATGGATTAGTTGGTAAACAGAGTTGATTTTCTTTGCTGACTAGAACAGAGTTGTTGTATTACGGCGCAGTTACAGTGGTATAACTGCTTCAAAATATTTGTATTTTATAATTATATGCACAACAATATTATTAAAACAATTGGAAAACAGAAATTAATTAACGTTCATTAAACACAATTTATTGAACCATCACATCGAGCTTCAAATTATTTTATGGTGAAGTCATGCACTGAATAAAAACAGTTTCAATAATATATGTATTCGAATAAATTGAAATATCTTACTTTACCCTGCCTTTACACCAGAGATCGGCAATGAATCGTTTTTTTACGATTCACAACTACTCATAACATTTTAAGTATAAGTGGTTTTACATCTTTGAAATTTAACTACTCTGAGTTACTCAAACTCACAACAACGTTGACTTATAAATGCGGGTGGATATAAGTATGAGTACTACGCCGACTTCGAGCTCATACCATTCCCAATATGTTTGATTCATAAACAACGGTATTTGGATTTACATTTTAAGAAAAATACTCACATACTCATAACGTATTCAACTCAGTTAAGTCATTAAAAAAAATTTCAGCTTATTCCGTTAGGTATTTATACAAAATAAGTAAAAAAGAAATATAAAAACATACAAGTAAGTTTATAGGAAAACATATTGGGGAAAATATAAAATTTATTATTTTATATAATTTTTATAAGCGGACTGTAAAAATGAACGACACTCGCATGAGTGTATGCGAGTCATACTTATTTTTTTTATCGTCTACGTACATTGAGTTAAGGAGAGTCAAAATAAACAAAATCATACATGAGATTAAATCTGAATATAATGACTACTTCAAACTTTAGATATGAATATTGCTTTGATGATATTGAGACAAGTATGAGTACGTATAAGTACGATAAATTATAAGTCATGATTCAAGTATACTCACTTTTTCAGTACTCATAACTGATCTCTGCATTACACATGCAAGTACTTGCATGCAAGTGCCGCGTACGTATTATATACGAAAACTTATTCGAAAAACTCGACTAGCTCTGCAAGTGAAAAAATTTGAGTGTATTAGTAAACAATGTGAGTGTATTGAGTTTTTCGAACTGTTACTTGCATGTGTAACCCGGGTATGCCGTATGCCCAGCTGATTTTTTTTATACGAATTTTTTTGCCGGTTTTTTTGTCAAACTAATATAAAAAATGTTTTATCAACTGTCATTTTTTCTGGTGACATCATCTTTAAAATAAATTTGTTTTGCATTTGTCAATGTCAGCTGTGACGCGTGCACCGCGTTCAAAAGTAGAAAGTAAACGAACTTTTCGCGTTTCAAGCGTCAGCGCGTCCAACGCTTTTGAGTGTGTAACTTAACTCATACAACTACATTCATTCCATGGTGAAATTAAATACTAGGTGACAGCATTGCTACAACAATTACGACAAGGCAAGAACAACAGGCATTTTTGTTTGTGTAAAAAACTTTTGTTACTGTCAAAAACATCTGGCATAAAATAAAGAAAACAAACAATACAACAATACAAACAATAAATGTTGACTATTTGTAAACAACTTTTTGACATTTTCAATTTCACCATGAATAATCAGCTGGCGCTATGCTGTCACCTAGTATAAATTCACCTTGATTCATTCTACTTTTTTGACAGTTGCTAAGAACGCGTGAAACGTGTAGACGCTTGGTGTGGACTCCTGCTTAAATTTGGTGCGATTTTTTTCAAATGGCGCTTTTTTTTCTCCATGTTGGTGCGTTTTGAAATTTCAAAGTTGACAACGCTGGCATTTTACAAACAACAAAGTTTCAAGAAAAAAGGAATATTAATTTAATAACTGCGGAACATACAAAAAAAAACTTAAAATATACAAAATGTTTTGCTGCTTAAGAAGCTGTTTAAAGGGAAATATACACAAAACAAATGCAATTGTCAATAAAGCACGGGAGTCCGAAATTCATTTGGATGCTGCACATATTGGTGAGTTCTCAATATCATAAAAAATCGAGAACAATTAAAAACAGAAATCTGGGATTCTTTTAAATGTTTTTTAAACCAACTTAATGTCATTTTCCGTAACAGAATTGCGATTACAAGTTCACTAGACTCTAAATCTAATTTAGTAAAGTTTGAAATAAATAATCTGTCTTAATTGCAAGTATTAAAATTATTTGGGTCGTTCTTAATTTTTGTTTACAAAATGCAAACTTTAGTTCTAGTTTTTAACAAAAGCTAACAGCTTGCAACAATTATATTTCATTTGCTTTTTATTTTTGGTAAATTTAGTTTATACTATCTGAATCTGGATAGTAATAGATATATAGATTTTAATAGAACGAAAGGTAACAAATTTAACAGTTTTTCTTCATTTTTATTTTTGTATAAAGTTACATAGGTAGGTATATATTTTATTTTACAAAAATATAGAATATACCTACCTATACAAAAAAATATAATATTTTTGTACTAAATTTATAAACAATAGTACTCCCCACATGAGAATTTAAATGTCCTTCAAGATTTAAAATAATCGATTCAGCTATTTAGGTGTAATTAGCTAAAATATACTCATCACGTCCCATAGATCTTGTGTTTGTAGCCGTATTGTTTACGAACAAAAACGTCTCTTTAATTATTACAGATATACCTATTTGATTTAGTTTATGTTTAACTAACCTAACAAATAAATTTCCATATTTTACACAATTTTAGCCATTTTCCTTCCATAATATCTATTTAAGGATATAGATTTTCTTTAAATTAAAAAAAAACTGGTTTAGGCGGAAACTTCGAAGTAATAATCCTAACGGATATCATTATCAAGGAATGATTTACAATTATATTCTTAAGGGACGTATTATTGTCTCCACATTCAATAATAAACTCGAAAAAACTATTTTATTGTATAAAAAAGGTCGAAGAAATCAAAATTTAATTTAGTTCCATATAACTTTTATATACAATTGTGTCCCATTTGGTACAGTAGTTTTTGAGTTAATCCCGTACTATAATTTTATTAACGTAGATTTATTTTATATGGAAGGTTTATATTCAGTATTTAGTGATAAATTAAATTTATGAACAAATATGCAATTTTGCATATTAAAATTATTTAGAGCTCGCATAAACAAAAAAAAAATTGAATTCAAACTTGAAAATTTTTGAAATTTTCCAATTTCAAGGTACGGAGGTAATTTTACTCTCAAATTATTTGCGTATAACTGGCACAGGCGGTTGTTTGGCTACAGCACCCTTGGTACAATCAAAATCCTATTTTGAAGTGAAAATCCAACAGAAGGGTGTATGGTCTATTGGTTTAGCCACACGTCAAGCTGATTTGAATAAAAAATTTGGTGGCCTTGACAAGGATTCGTGGTGTTTATGTTCTGACAATATGACCAGACACCATGGCGAAGAATATGGCCCTGTGGTAGCTTGTACAAATGAACCAAAATTGCAAAATGGCGGTGGTGTAAGCATGATACTAAATGGTTCAGCGGTTCCTGGTTTAATAGGCATCGAAGACATAAATGAGGACTTGTTGTTGACAACGGGTAAAAGCGAGAGCAATTCTCCGGAAAATGCTTTAATAAAGACTGATACCGATAGTACTTTGGTGGAACAAGTGCATAGCTTTCCAGATGAGGGTGACATTGTTGGCGTTTCATTTGATCACATTGAATTGAATTTTTATTTTAATGGTAAAAATCTGGAAGTACCATTTCGCAATGTTAAAGCCAGCACTATCTATCCGGTTATTTTTGGTGAGTTTTTATAGGCGTATTATCGTTGTCTCGACTACAACAACGATAAGTGTTGTGAATCGTAATCGCAGTTTACAACATACAACGTCAAAATACTTAGTGTTGTGAACGGTAATCGAGGCCTTAATTAATCACCCCTATCTTGAATAAAAATTACACATTAAATTTGTTTCCTTTTCACACTTTTCCTATTTTAATTCAATGTTAAAAAATAAAAGGGAACAAATTTCATGTGGAATTTTTATTTAAGATAGGGGTGAGTGAATATTTAAATTATGTATAAATCAATCAGACAATTATTTCATTACGTGCCATTTACTTTTGTTTATTGAATTAATATTTTCTATTTATACTACTTTATTTTCTTTACAGTTGGTAATGGAGCAATATTAGACATTATTTTGAATAATTTTCAATATGCACCGCCAGCAGGTTTCGAAAATATTATGCTCGAACAATCCCTATTGTAAAAACAATAATTTTGACTTTATGTACCTTATTTAATAAATATGTATTTGAAAAGATCAATAATTCTATAAGAGTATAAAACAAATTAAAACTAATTCTCTAGTCTATATTTTCCCCAAAATACCTATATTATTTATAATATTTATTTATTTATTTTATATCAACTATTTATTAATAACATTTTTCCATTCAAAACTAAATAAAAATCAATAATTTACATTCCATATTGTACATGTTTATACTTCTATTGTATAATTATTGTTGGTGAAAAAAGTTATATATTGTGGTTTTCTTTATGAACACAAGCTTGTAATTAATTTAATAATTACCTTATACATATATAAATTACCTGTATCCTGTCAGACTATAACTACAAAATTATTATAAAAATTATTCAATAATATATTATTTAAAATTATATTTAAGAAATTAATAAAATGTATAAAAGAGGATTTTATTTTTTCAGTCTTGTTTTAATTCATAATTCGTTCCACTCCTCATCATCGGATGGCAAGTATTCACCATCCTCTTTATCGTATTCATCATCGTCCTCCTCTTCTTCCTCCTTAAATTTCTTTCCTTTAAGTGGAACCAGTAGTGATTCTAAGGCCAACATTTGTTTGTTAATATTTTCTATGCCCTCCATGTCGATTTTAGTATTTGTTTGCTGTATGTTTAATGGATCTAAATCGGGTTGGATATAAGCTGCATTAAACCTAGAAGCTGCTTCTGCTGATGTTGTGGGTAGATCATCTTGAGTGTATGTTGCATATTGCCCGATGAGATTTGACTTTATTTGTAGTTCTTCTACCTAAAAAATTTTAATTAAAAATATGATTTAAGTTTTAATGTATTCATTCCGATGTATAATAGAATTGAAAGAATTAAAAAATAAACTACAGAAATTAACAGAAGATAATAAATAGTCTGGATAACAAAAGACATTCAGGGGTGTCATAGAAACCAGTGCCCTATGAGACCAAAGCATTTTTTCTTGTCGGTTTTAAAACCAATTCCGACAATATTGGTTTCTATGACACCCCTGATTACTAGAGACCAGCAAACACTGGCTAAAAATATCCAGAAAACATAAAGTAAATTAACTTTATATAATTATAAAAACATTTCCTTTACCTTTAATTCATTGATGCTTTCGTTCACTTTACCTAGTATATTCGTCAAGATGCTTTCAGTTTGTACTAATTGGACTTGTTCCTTTTGCACTGCTTGTACTTTTAACTTCTGAGATTGTTTTGAGCTCATTTTAATAAATAATTATTATTGCTATATTATTTAAATATTTAACTACACATTTTAATAGGTCAAATCATGGTTGCACAAATTCTAGTCTGGCAAAAATTTCTTTGAACTAATAAACAATTATTATTTTATCCTCCCAAAGAGAGAATATTTCAAACAGCTGATAGTGCTGCCAGCTTCGAACTATTATTTAGAATGTGGTAGCACTGATTTGACAATAAAAACTTTAAAGCATATTTTTAGGAGTAATAGACTAGATATGACAATTTAATTTACAGTTGGCAACTACAAAAGCAAATGGCGTTGAAATATTTAAGTAGCAGCGTTGTCAACAAGGTGCGTTCCGCACCATTTTTGGTGCTTTTTTTAAATATTTTGTGTGAACAATTTCTTAGTTGGTGCGCGGTTCGCTTTTTTGCTTTTTTTAATGTTTCCGTTTCTTTATTTTTACTAATTTTTAAATGTAGTTTTTTAATACAGTTGGACCTCGGTTATCCGTGATTCGATTAACCGGGAACATCAATTATCCGGGAAAGAAGCATACATTTTTTTTGTTTTGCACCGGTTTAAGTTTTTTGCATTGATTAACCGTAATTACCCGGGATTATAAGCATATTTTTATACCCTTCACCATCGTGAGAAGGGTATATATAAGTTTGTCATTCCGTGTGAAATTTCCACAATATAATTTTCCGACCCTATAAAGTATATATATTCTGGATCCTTATAGATAGCGAAGTCGATTAAGCCATGTCCGTCTGTCTGTCTGTCTGGATGTTGAAATCAGTTTTTTGAAGTCCCAAGATATGTTCGGGATCCAAACCTTTAATAATTCTGTCAGAAGTGCTTTCGAGAAGTTTGCTATTTAAAATCAGCAAAATCGGTTTAGGTCAACCAGAGTTATGAACCAATATGTGAGACCACCTCTATAAAAATTTGATATTTTTCGTCCATTTTATTGCAATATTTTGAAATATATTGCAGATAATACCATGAAATTTTGTATACGTTGTTTGTACTATAAAAGAAGAAAGTGTGCGGAAAATAGTAAGAATCGGTCCATGATTTCTCATAGCCCCCATACAAATATATATATTCCCGAAATATGGCTTAATAATAAATAAATGCCTATAAAATTGGAATATCAAGACAAAATTCAGCAAAAATAAGTTTTATACAAAAAGAAATCACAAACCGAAATTTTTTTTAGTTCGGTCCATATTTGACCATAGACCCCATATAAAGAGTCCACTTACAAAATTCACTTAAATACATATAAAACAGATATAAATAATGTTAAACGGCTAAAATTTGACATAAATACTCTCTATATGCAAATAAATTATTGTACCAAATTTTATGGTGGTCGGCCCAGAAATGGTCATAGCTCCCATACAAAAATCTTCCCGAAATATTGCTCAATTATACATAAATGCCTATAAAATTGGAATATCAAGACAAAATTCAGCAAAACTAACTTCTGTGCTAAAATAAATCGCAAAACGAAATTTTTTTTAGTTCGGTCCATATTTGACCATAGACCCCATATAAAGTCCACTTCCAAAATTCAATTAAATACGCATAAAACAGATATAAATAATGTTAAACGGCTAAAATTTGACATAAATACTCTTTATAGGAAAATAAATTGTTGTTCTGAATTTTATGGTGGTCGGCCCACAACTGGCCATAGCTCCCATACAAGGACCACATCTGAAAAAGACATTTTTCCCTATATATATTGTATAAATATCGTTACCGACTCAAAACTTTGTACAGATCATTTACATATATACAAAAAACATTCCACACAATTTTGTTAATTTCGGTCTATTTTTAACCGTATGCCCCATATAAAGCCCTCTTCCGAAAATCACTTTAATACTCATAAATCTCTTATAAATAAGGGTACCAATCCAAAATTTTACACGGATCATTTACATACATGCCTAAATCAAACTGCTGGATTTTGAGAATATCGGTCCATATTTGACTATATCCCCCACATAAGGTCCACTACCGAAATCCACGTTAATACTAATATATATCTTAAATATACCGTTATTATGTTGAAATTCTACGTGAAATATCCTCATATGCATGAAAATAACTGTTCCAAAGTTTAAGAAGATCGGCCCATAATTTGTCATACCTGCCATATAGAACAATTTCCAAAAAACAAATAAATTCGGGTCAAAAAATATTCTTTTCGGATTTAACCCATATTCGGTCCATATTTTATAATCATGATATATATCGTTGGAAAGGTATTTTTAATACCTTTTATTTAATGTATTACAAATTATCAGACACCCAGTAGTTCCCGAGATATAGGCCTATATATTTTCAACTTTAAGGGCCCGCCCCCTCGAAAATAGGTGTGACCGCCAACAAATTTTTTTTTTGCTGGTATCTCCTCTAAAAGCCCTATTTGATTTTGTTTTTTTTTTTTGAGCAAAATCACTAAAACCGAATTGTACCCCTTTTTTATACTCTGTTTGTTAAGTTACACTCAAGATTATTATGAACATCAGACGAACTCTGTAAATTATGGTAAGAATTGGTAATTAAATCAATTATAAATGGTCGAAATTAGTTAAAATTTCAAAATATTTAACATAAATTATGTTAGCCGTAAAATTGTCTTTCAAACAATATATCAAATACTAATAAAATTTGCACTAAGACTGAATAGAAAACACAGAATTAGGATATTCTAGTCTAGTGTAGTTTCTGTATTTCTTATTACGCTTAGGTGAAGGGTATTTAAGATTCGGCACAGCCGAATATAGCACTCTTACTTGTTTTGATTACTTTTGAACAATCAAACAAAATGTGAACAAACCGAAAAAGGGGAATTCCCTCATTTGCATACGATTAGTCAGTAATTTTTTTAAGAAATTACTAAACTTGAAATATTTATGAATAGTTCACTGTTTTCTTTTTATTTTATTTTTAAAAATATTATTATTTCAACATGTATCTAGGTACATACAATACTTAAAGTGGTTATTATATAAATACGTATAACAAAATCCATTAATTAATAAAGAAAATTATTAAAAAAAAACTACTCAAAATTGTCCCTCAACTAACCGAGAAAACCAGAAGATTAACCAGAATGCTTCCGGTACCGACCATCACGAATAATCGAGGTCCAACTGAAATTCATTATCATAAAATCTATTCGATGAAAAAGAACCCCATTAAATCTATTTTAAATACGAATGTATGGTAAATAAATACATACATACTATCAATTTCGTCACATTAAGGTTATTGATAAACCTGAATAGGGTGAAAATCTTGAAAATAAAATTAAAATTTTAAACATGGAAATAAAAATTCTTGTGTAGCCTGATGTTTTAGTTTATTGAACTGTAGACGAAAAATCAGGGTTAGAGTCCCAATGGAGCCCTAACAAATTTTATTGAAAAAATTCCAATAGAAGTACTTAAAATAGAAAACAAACATAATTAAACAAAAGTACCAACTATGTACTGAAATTAGCCCTTTTTTAGCAATTAGTACTTCAGTTCCGAATAGCATATTCAAACAACTGTTAATTATGAAGTTTTTGTTATCAATAAATCTATTTGGTTAATAAATTTAATTATTTTTGCAATACGCGCGTTAAAGTGAGAAAAATGATGTGAAGCAACAACATGAAAAATGCGAACTGTAAACGAAAAATGTCCAGTACAGTAGAGGTTTACCGCACACTCTTCCTCTTCAATACATCGCCTACAAAATTCGTCTGTCTGTCTTTCAATTTCTCAACTGTAAAAGGGGACTTAAGTAGTGAGCACCAGTGATGCCAACTTAGCTATTTTGGGGCTAGATTTAGCTCCTTTCAATAACTCCTAGCACGTAAAATTTTCCGTTAGCTAACACGGGCACCTATCAGTAATTACTCCCGTCTTTACCCTCTTGCTTTGTCTTTGGTTCATTATAAAGATAATAGTTGTCAACATAGTTTTGAGAAGGCTTGTGATGATTCTCATATAAGTGAATCAGATAAATATATAATTAAACATAATTTAATACAGTTCGTAAAAAGTCTCATTTATGAAATTAGGGCAAAACTTCCAACAAATTTTAAGTTGTTAGAAAAAATGTAGGCATTTAGTGGAAAATTCTTTAAAAATTTAAGATTGTAACAGTGGAAAAATTTAGATATAACCGATCAATTTTGGATCAAGGTGCATCAATTCAAGAATTTGGTTAATGAATCCTTTTAAAAATTTGTCATTGTTTGTCTTAAAATTATTACTCCAATATTGTGTGTGTATCTGAAACATGGTTTTCGAGAGATCTCCCTGATAGCTTTGTTTCTGCGAAGGGGTACAAAATACTACGGAATGATAGACGAGGTCATGCAGGAGGGTATCAATCTTTATAAAAAATGGTATTCGTTACAAAGAAATTTTGAGATCTCAGGATGGTGATAAGATTGAGTACTTATTCCTTGAAATTTTTGGTGGTGACACTAAATTGTTGTTAGGTTGCACATACCGGCCAAATTCTCAAGTACCTTTTGACTCATTTATGTATATTTTAGAGTCACTAACTACGCGGTACAATGACATAATAATAGCGAGTGACTTTAATTGCAATCTGCTGTCTAGTAATAGCTCACAATTGTCTGACCGGCTTACATCTATCGGATTGCATATTGTTAATACAGTGCAACCAACGCACTTCACCAATAATTGCAATGCTTTACTGGATAGTTTGCCCATGAATGTGGTCCAATTGGCTGCTGTTTCTGAACCGTTACAACTACCCTCAGTATCCCCTTCTCTGTGTCGCTTTGAATTCACATGTAATTTTGAAGATGAAGTTATCTCATGCTGTAAATCAGTGACATCAAATGCTGTTGGTTTTAATCAAATTCACCCCAAATTTATCAGACTTATACTACCTAAAATGATATGTTATATAACACACATATTAAACACTGTGATAACCATCAGCCATTTTCCTAACGGCTGGAAATATGCAAAAGTCATACCTGTAGCCAAATCCTCAAATGATTATCGTTCTATATCTATACTACCATTTTTGTCTAAAGTGTTTGAACGACTGTTACACAACCAAATGAGCAAATATCTAAATAAAACTCAGCTCCTGTTTAGTAAACAATCTGGATTTAGAGCAGGCCATAGCTGTGTTTCTTCATTGATAAGTGTGTCAGAAGATATTAGATGCAACATTGATAGTGGTAGTGTCACACTATTGGTTCTTTTGATCATTCTAAATTATTTGATTCAGTAAATCATGAAATGCTCTTTAGTAAGCTGTACAACAACTTTAATTTTTCGTCAACTGCCACGTCGTTACTTAAAACGTATCTCGCTGATCGTTATCAGTCTGTTTCTGCTGGCTAAAGTGTATCTACTCCTTTACTTGTATCTAAAGGAGTACCACAAGGTTGCATTCTCGGACCACTACTTTTCACTTTATACATAAATTATTTACCATATTGTCTCTTATATAGTGATATCCATATTTACGCTGACTTTATAGATGATAGTATTGCAAAACTCAATCAGGATCTAAACAAAGTATATTGCTGACGCGTTGTCAAATGATCTATTCCTGAACCCCAAAAAATCAAAATGCCTGATTGTATCCCAACGGAATCAAAGTATTATTGCTAATACTCCTATAACCTTAGGAAATCAAAATATATTGGTTGTAGAATCAACTAAGAACCTTGGCATAATTTTCAACAATTCCCTTCAATGGAACACCCATATTAACTCTGTTTCCGGAACAATATTCTCAATGCTTAAAACGCTATATCCACTGCCGCTATATCCACTGCAACACATCACACCTCTTCATATTCGTGTGCTTCTTGCAAAAACTTTTTGAATGGCTAAGATTTTGTATGGCTGTGAAATTTTTGCATATTGTGATTCAACCAGTAAAACCAGACTAACAGTAGCGTATAACGCTATTCTTCGATACGTCTACGGCATAAGAAGATATGATGATACCTCTCTGTATTCTAAATCATTATACGGAGTCGAAATTATGGACTTACTGGAAATCAGGGCATTAATCTTTTTGCACAAAATTATTTAAACACAAGAACCTGCTTACTTATTTAATCGCATTCAATTTGCAAGATATAACAGAGGGAAACAAATCATTCAATTTAGATATCGGACTTTAATATTTATTGTTACATTTAATTATTATTTATTAAACATTAATATGTAAATTTAATTTGTTCAATATTAATGAGTTTGATGTACAAAAATGAATAATAAATGGATTTAAAACAGAATAATCTTTGATTTTTTAAATATATCACTTTTTAGCTCTTTTTGACTGCTCGGTCGGCACGTTTTGCCATTGAATACTTGGCACCTCTGGTGAGCACTTCAAATTGGTACATATTAGCTTTAGTATTAAAGAAAATGCTTACATTTCTATGAATATTACACAATTTTCCTTATTTTAAGTAATCATATAAAAATGTTTTAACATTTTGTAGGACAGATCTGACCTACAAAGTCATACATATTCCATATACATATGTACATATGTATAGCTGATTACCGGAGGACTTGATGTTATTACAAATGGCTCTCAACTCCGATAATAGACGGGGAGATTTATAGTAACGTTGATTGCAATATATGTATGTAATTTTAGACAATTTTACTGAATTATTCTGAACGCACTCTGTGATTGAGCCATTTTCTTATATATCTCTTGAAAATTGCAAGACGATACTGAATTTTCTAGATCTTCGGAGAGCTTCAGAAAGCTCTTAAAAGAAAATTAAAATTATTTTTGAATTCAAATATCACGCGGAAGGAATTTAAAAGGCGCTTTCAATTGCCGTATAAAAAATAATAAATAAAAAACTCGAAATTCTATGCGATCTATTTGAACCTATAAATACTTCAATATATTCAGTATTATCATTCAAAGATGCCCAGATATCTCTTGGTAGAAAGTGATTTGGTGGTCTTCTTTTCCAATGGACTAGATCGGTTATATAGTTATTAATCTTTGTATATCAGAGATGAGTGCCCAGATATTATAATATTGAGTTGATCATTCTGTCTCAGTATAAATTGCTCTTATTTGATGACATATAAAACATACAGATTTTCCGCATTACTGAGATACAGTATTCCATTCACCTGTTCCGTCCATAAGGCATTGATACGGATGTCCATTATCAGCCACTATATATGTGAGATTATTGGTGTAATTAATGTCAAATAAATATATCTAATGAATTATTAGTAGCCACCACTAGGCGTAAATAACTCTTTCTTTCATATTAGAAGCTGAATTTAAATTTATATAAACAAATTATCGAATTCTTTCTAAAAAGTCTAACTCATTTTAATGTGGTATGCATTTCATTTAATAAAAGCATGCATCCACTTCCCTAGTTGTATGGCGTTCAAGACAACTCCTTCCATTTCTTCATGAATTTACAGCGGTTGTTCCTTTATAATCTTTAAAAGATCATGTTTTCCATTCTGTTTCTAATATGATTATCAAGTAAAAAGGAAAATAGACTAACTGGCCTTTTGAGATGTTATGTTGAATTCTAAAGTAAAACCTATGATTGCTCACATTTATTTAATTATTTAATTTAATCATTTGATTATTTGTATTTTAAAGTAAAACCTATGATTGCTCAGATAAAAAGTGAAGATGTTTTAATTTATCATCACTTCAATTGAAAAGATATCAAATTTAAACTTTTTATTTAGTTTTAAATTAACCAGATTTAAGACCAATTTGATATTTTTATATCGATAATGACTTCCTAAACAGCGCTACAATTCAAAGAAATTTATATTTTAAAACACACCATTTACAATGTCCCAGTTTTAAACTCATTAAACAAACTCCCAAAAAAAACCTTCCATTTCTACTTATAAAGAAGAGACATCCGCCATTTTTAAGTATGAGTATTAAATTTATTAAAAAATAAATATGTACATCAAAATAATTAAATCAATTTTAAGTAATAATTTCCGTTTCACATGGTAAAAATCGAAAGCAATTTCAATTCCAATGAAATTAATCATTTTCAAGCGAAAAAACATTTCCACTACAAAAATAATAATATTAATAAAACAAAACAAACCAAAAGTAACAAACAAACAAAAATAAAAATAATATTACCTAAGAAATTCTTTCCCTTTCTTTTGAGAATTACAAAATCTTGTGTAAAAAATCATGATACAAAAATAATGTAAACAACAAGAATAAAAAACCCACAAACAAAATAAATGACGGTAGGAGATGATCACGTAGAGCAAGAAGAGTTGAAAGAACAACGTAACTCCAACGCATTAAACAATGGCGAACGCAAAAGGTACAAGAGTTCCAACTACATAATCGTAACAGCAACAAAAACAACAATTAATGGTCAAGAGACTGACTGGAAAGAAATAAAGATACAAAGAACATCCAGAGAATATGTATGTATATGTATGCTTGTATGCAAAGTCATTAAAATAACAGCAACAATCAACATAAAAAAACCCACGATTTTTGATTTTTGTAGAAAAGACAAAAAACATAAAAAATCGTGCCCACCAACATAAGAACCACTGATTAAAATTAAATTAATTTCAAATACTTTCTGATTTACTTACATACGAGGGAACTTTGAAAAGTTCTTTCAAAGTTTAGGATATGTGGAAATATGAATTTATTCTAATAAGGATTTGGAACAAGTCGGTTTTAGCAGTGCTGATATTCAGCCGGTTCGGACCGGTTCGCTCGAACCGGTTGTTAAAATTTTAAAAATTTTGCGAACCGGTTGTTGCATATTCACCCTTCTCGTGAATAAAAATTCCATATGAAATTTGTTGGGGTGATTATGTTTTTTGTTTTAACGGTTTTATATAATGTGTATTTATCAAGGTGATTAGTCTCGGCAACAAACACAATATTGTTCAGTTGTCCATTGTCCACACGTACAAACAAATGATTTTATTTTGGTCATACATTGGATTCTTGGATGATGATGTTTTCGATAGCGTTTTCTTCAATCTTTTGAGAAAAAAATAAAGCAATTTTTTTTTGACTTTTATTTTGCAAAATCAAAACTATTTTTTTATTAAACGAAAGTTTATATCATTTCCTTCAAGAGGCTTGTCTTGGTCTGTTACTGGGATGCGACTTTAAAATTTTCGCTATTTTTATCAAAATTTGGCAAAAAAAAAAAAATTCATCAAATAGGGCTTTTATAGGAGATGCCAGCAAAAAAAAAATTGTTGGCGGTCACGCTTATTTTCGAGCGGGCGGGCCCGTAAAGTTGAAAATATATAGGCCTATATCTCGGGAACTACTGGGTATCTGATAATTTGTAATACATTAAATAAAAGGTATTAAAAATTTCCAACGATATAAAGGGTGTCCTAACTAGAACGCATTTTTTAAATGACTGATGCAGCAATTGAATTGTTTCTTTGGCTGTATGACATGTGGCGTCGTCTTGTTGAAACCACATGCCCTCCACATTCATTTCTTCAATTCTAGGCAAGAAAAAAATGGTTATCATATAACGATACCGAACACCATTGACTGTTTGCGCTTGACCTGCCTCATTTTGATAAAAAAAAGTTCCAACACATCACACAGCGACACGTTGAGGATGCATTTGTTTCTCGTGAATTACTCTAGGATTTTCCTCACCCCAAATGCGACAATTCTGCCTATTGACGAAGCCATCAAGATGGAAATGGGCCTCGTCACTGAAGATGATTTTATAGGCAAAATCACCATTTTCCTGTTGTCTCTCCAATACCCAAGTAACGAACTCCCTTCGCTGTCCATGGTCAGCTGGCTTCAGTTTCTGAGTCAATTGAACTTTGTATGCCTGAAGATGCAAATCTTTCGTCAAAATTCGCTGGATAGTGGATTTGGAGACACCAATTTGCTGAACTCGGTGTCGAATTGAGGTGGATGGAGTTTAAGCGACATCATCACGTACAGATGCGACATTTTCTGCCGATCGACTTGGTCGAAGGCGCATTGTTGTCTTTACATCACTATCAGACCCAGTTTCGGCAAATTTATACATTAATCTCTTTACAGTTAACTCTTTTGGAGCATTATTGTGACCCCAAATTGATCGAAATTTGCGAACTGTAGCCGCAAAACTTTCACCATTTTGGTAAAACAATTTCACAATGAGAATGCGTTGTTGATTCGTGTAGCGCTCCATTTTTACTTCGCATAGTACAGATTCCCTGTATTGCCGGCCTATGGTCGTCCGGAAGGATTTTCTCCTCTGTGGTATACAGAACACCGGCTTCGCATAGTACAGATTGTATTTTTTTATGGTGAAATGTGATAATCTTTCTTTAATATCTTCGGATTTATACTACCTACATGGTCATGTTTTACCTTAAATTAAAGCTTAATTTCTTGACTTTAAAATCTACTTATATAGACCTTTTTCCCGGATTTTTTGATTTTTAAAAAAATTTCGGATCAAAATACAATTTTGCAAAATTTATCAATAGGTGCTCCATATAAATAGGTCATGTTACGTATCGTTGGAAAGGTCTTTAAAATACCTATTTGATATATATATCGTCTAATAAAAAAATATAGTTTTCAAGATATAGCTAAATATATTACAAACTTTGGAGCCCCGCCCACTCGAAAATAGGCGTGACCGCCCCAATTTTATTTTATTTTAATCAAAATTGAAAATTCTATTAGTGATAAAATTTTGTTAGTGATTTGAAAAAAGTCACTAAAACTGACTGAATGATTTTTGTCATACTTAAGGTTGTGTAGTGATGCCAACTGCATTTGGATATCCACATTTGTAAGCTGGTAGAAATAATAGATCTTGGGCCGAAAACGATAAAACAAATGTAATAGAATTTTGTAAAATATTAAAAACGTTTATTTAGCATCGATGAGGTCGGACTCAACTACGTTTGCTAATAGTGAGTTAGTTTTAAGACTGTCACTCTAATAGTTCTCTATGTATTCGAACATTTATAGCTTCTAACTTCCATTTTTCTGACCGCACCCATTTGTATATCTACAGCTTTCCATGGTTATTTATAACTTAAATAGTGGTTTTATTCACAATTAAATTCCAGTTAACATTGTCCCACGTGCAGTAGGTATTAAGCAGTTTCAAAAATAATATTGGTTAGTTAAAAATAAAATTCAAACAGATTGATTTTATTATTAACAACATATCGAAATATTAGTCGTAGAAAATAAACAAGATCAATAAGGAGCCTACTGCTACCGGGAAGCACTAATTAAACTAAGGAAAAGTGTCTATGCGAGGAATCACAAACAAAAATCATAATTACTGTGCAATTGGGTGTGTTTCTCTGGTTTTTGTGCAACCCAAAGATTGATAAGTTTTTTCGATTTACTGAAATATTACATGATTTCTGTTAGTGATTTTTCACCTAAAAACGCAGCCTTAATTTTTTTAGTGCTTTCGTGTATCATTTTTTTCCACTATTTTATGTCTTTATCTGTAATATATTTTAATAAATAGCAAGTCATTTTCCAAAAATATAATTTTTGAAGGTTATCTCAAATTTTAATTTATAAGTCTGGTTCTACTAGAGAGATTTAACTGATTTTTAATACCAAACTGCTTAGTACAATAATAATCACTCCTTTATTAAATTTGTTGGTATGGTATGTAAAATACACATTACACGTGAGAGTGTTTTACACAGACTGTTAAACGGACAGACAAAGAAACATAGCTTAATCAATTTAGAATTTCATAAGAATCAAGAAATTATATACTTTTTTGGGTCTCGGATGACTATTTCTCAATTTTACACACGCTTAGTGGGTAGAATTGAAATTTTTGGAAATAAATTTGGCATTTCGAAACAATTTTACATGAGCGTATCCAAGGAGCGTTTAAACAAATTAGATGTCTATAAAAGGTGACCTATTTTCAGCTCAATCTTTAAAACTTAAGCTCGAATACTGCTTGGACCAGCCTTTTAGAAATCTCAGATTTATTTCAAAAAAGGAATGACAAATTTTTATATACTCGTACTCTCATTCACCACATGGGATTTCAACAAGACGGCGCCACATGTCATACAGCCAGAGAAACAATTCAATTGCTGCATCAGTCAGTTATTTCGCGCTTTGGAGACCAGAATTGGCCGCCTAGACCGTGCGATTTAACACCTTTAGATTTTTTTCTTTGGGGTTTTTTAAAGTCGATGGTTTACGCAAATAAGCCGACGACGACTCAAGCCTTAAAAGAGGAAAGTGGACGCTGCATTAATTAAATGCCGCAGCATTTATGCAAAAAAGTCATTGAAAATTTCATTAAAAGATCGCGTGTGTGCCAGCAAAATCGCAGCGGCCATCTGCACGATATCTTGTTCCATACATAACCTCATTCTGTCTACTTTATGATATAATAAAGTTTCACAATTTTCTTTTAAATATCTGTGTTTTATTTAAAATTTAAAAATTGCGTTCTAGTTGGGACAACCTTTATTATATTGGCATAAAATCTAAATTGAGGAAAAATATATGTTGCAGTGTAACTAACTACCTGTAATACAAATAGTTGTATTCAAGACAGTTACAGGCTTTATTTCAATAGACAAGTTTTAATTAGACATATGTACTTAAATAGAGGTTATATAATTTTTGTGCGAATACACCAGGTCCTGTAGTTTAGAGCATACATATGTACCATAGGTATGTATTTAATATTTCTTTTTTGCTTGGCTACATTTGAATTAAATTGAGTTCACATCTTCACATAAAATAATGTATGTTCCAGTTGTTATAAAAGGCCTTTTTAGCCTGTCTTCGTAACCACCTCAATTACTGTGCTAATTAGAATGTTAAAGTGTTAGTGTGAAATTGAAATCTATTTGATTCTTTCAGATAGCAAACGAGTGAAGAGAGCTATAATTACAAACTTCAAATTTAGGACAAATCATAATCACCGAAGACGACATCATTATCATCAGCAGCAATGTAATCTTTGTGAATGAATAAATAAATATTATTCATACGACTGGATACATTCGGCAACAAAACTAACATCATTATCATGATAATTATCGTTGTCATGCAATAACAACAAGCAACATTGTTACTTAATTTAATAGAACAAACTCTCACAACCAACTACACTCTCATGCTCAAGCAGAAATTTGTCAAAAACACAACAAAAACAATGGCTGTGACGGTACCAGTACCAGTAAAATGTAAAATGTAAGCAAAACTAGCAGCAGCATTAACGTAAACAGCAAATGTAATAATAATAATAATAAATTTTACTTTTCATAAATTTTTTCAGGTATTTTAGGTAAAGAGGTTTTTAGTTACGCATGCATGTACTCGTGTGTTTATACATATGTGTAAGTTGTTGCGTTTGTGTCTGTTTGCCAATAAGTACCTACGTGTATTTTTTGCTAATATTTTTTTTACCAATGTGCTGAACACTAGTTCTTTGTATAGAAGAAGTAATTGTTTTCTTTATTTTAATTTTGTTTCCTCTTTTTCACATTTTTGTATCTAGATATTATAAAATTTGAATGTAGGTCACTTATTATTATAGCTCACACTCTTTTTTTTTTTAATAAATTATGAATTTGAGTTGTGAAATATAAATTGAGTTTACGAAATTAAAAATGTAGAACAATTTGGCGTCACTACAAAAACGTTTATAAATTGAGTAATATTCTTTGAAGCTATTTTACATACTTAAGTCAATTATTAATAGTGTTCATAGATTTATATTAATTACAATAAAATTTTGCTTCTTAAGTCTTTTGTTTACCTATTTATAATTTTATAAAAATGAGTCACAGTGGTATATTTGGCAGAATGTGTGTATATGTATACTTAAATATAAAAAGTGTACAGTGATACATAAAAATACTAATATGAATATATCAAACAAACTCCTTCTTTGTTTAAGCAAAACAAATTCACTATAAAATTTTGGTGAACAAAAAAAAAAACATTTATTTTTTTATATTATACTAAGTTAAATGATATACATATAAGATTCGGGAAATAAAAAAGAGTTTTCAATTATTTTAATACGCCGAATGCTCAAAATTGTATTTAATGCTTTGTGTTGGAATATGTTATGGAAGGGAGGATAGAGTGACAGGGAGCACTTCTGCAGGAAGTCTATTCCACATACGGACAGTACTGCTAAAGAACGAAGGTTCCCATTAATGTGTTGTGCGATCTATGAATAAAAGAGCCCTGACTGAAAAACGTGTGATGCTCCAGTGAATCAATAGAGAAAGATACTGTCACCGATAAGCATCTTCGTCCTATTTTCGGTCGAATATAGGTGGTATAAATAATAAGGAGATCTGGGGCTAAATTACCGCATTCGATATCGAGTAAAATTGATCGTAATTTTCTTATTTGAGATTATGGCATTCGATATCGAGCAAGAAATTTAGTACATTTTATCATAATTTCGATATCGAAATCAGTTTTCGATACGATAGCTCTTTCGATCACGAATGCGGTAATTTGGCCCCTGATGGTGTGAAGTGCCTCCTTTAGATAAATGAAAAATGTGTTTTAGAACATCAAGTGCGTCTGATTCCTTAATATTTGCACCGTCCATAAAAACAGATGAAGCAGCATGATCTGTCGTGTGTTGTACAACATTGAGTATTACATGTATTAAAAGCGACTCTATTTGCACGATCCCATTTATGCGGTGCATTTTTTTGTTTTAAAGTTCCATAAAAAGAAAACTAAGAGGAACCTAAAAAAGAAATTGTCATTGTGTCATTTAAAAGAAAAAATGTTACAGTCTAAAAAACAAACAACTTTATGCAGACACGTATGTATGGATTTCGAAAGATTTAAATTAAAATTTCCAATTACACGATTTAATATTTTGTGTGATAACCTTTATTATCTACAGCAGATTTAATACGACTTGGCATAGATGCGACCAGATTTTGGGTAATATTCGGGGAAATATTCAACCGCTCCATCAGTAGTGCTTTTTTTTTTAATCGTTTTTGTTAGAAATTTTGTTTTTGGTTTCCGCCAAACATACGACATGCCATCTGAACCAAATATGTTAAACTTAGATTCAACGGCAAAGATGACTGAATTTCAAAATGTAGATTTCTTACAAACATTTTCTTTGGCGAAACTTAGCTTTTATAATCCGTTTTTCGTTGATAAACGAGTTTTTGCGAGCAACTCGTTCATTAACATCATGTTGGCGCATAACACTACAAACAGTTTCAAAGCAACATTGTTTGTCCAGCTCAACTTCAACTTTGGAGCCCAGTCTTGATTGCCTTGGATTTGCCCTTATTTTTTATTAAAATGTGTCTCTCATTATTGTCATTTAAAATTTTATTTGGTGCCTTTCTGCCTATGTTATGTACCCGATTTTCATGAATGGAGCACTTAATAATTTTTTGGACTATCGAACCTTTAATGTTAATCATTTCTGCTATTTTTCGCTGTGAGTAGCCATTTTGAAAATGGTATAAAACTAATTCTCGCTGTTCTATCGTTGTATAGCAATTTTATTTATGTATTTATGTATTTTAAATTGGCATAAAATATACTGTGACGTAGAAAAACAAGCATTTTTTTGATTTTTTTAATTTTAATATATTAAAATATACATTTTTGCGAAAAATATTTCTTGTTTCTTAAGCATTAATTTGTGTGTGTATTTTATTTTTGATATATTGTAGTTGGTAGCCTGATGTGGCGAATGTGTTTAATGCTTTAGAGTATAACATATTTTCTTTTAAAAAACACTAAGTTCCTGTTAGTTTTCTTTTTATGAAGCTGTGAAAACAAAATGTGTACTACATAAAATAAGCTGTAAGCCACTGTATGTATAAACGAATTATTCTTACTTTTTCTTTTTTTATATTTTCGTATTACACATCAGGTAAGGCTGTAAAAGTTTATATATGTATATAAATAAAGGATAATTTTACTCAAACGAACATAAACATTTGAACATTGAAACATTGATCTTTCTGAAACTGTTTTAATTAATACAAATTATAAAATTACATGCTGATAATTACTCAATGTTAAACAAAAACTCATTTCTGATCATTTTAGATTACTTTTTAATTAGTAATTATGTTAATTGCAATGACTATAATCTACTTTGGAAATTGAGCAAGTTACACTAGGTCAAATAAAATTAATACAGAATAGCGTTATTAGTTTTGTTGCATTTTTAAGATATTTAACTAAACCCGAAAATCCAAACTAATTTTCTAAGCAAAAGTAAATGTATTTAAATTTTTTAAAATTTCCAATGCCCTAAAAGCATAAAATTAAATCATTATAAAAAAAACAAACTTCTAAAACTTTAAAATTCATTTTACTTTTAAATATGACAATCACATTCTTTTATTTATTTGTTATTAGTTTTTTTTTCTTCTTTCTTTGTCGACCACATAACAACCCACTTTTAATCTCATTTCGATTTTGTTTGTCTTCAGCAAAACAAATAATATGAAATGCACTAAAACATACACATAATCATGTGTGTAAGAGTGTGTGTGTGTGTGTTAACAATTCTTACATACTGATTCACTTTCATATGTGACATGACTACATTAACCATACTCAACTTTTTTCATTCGTTCTTTCTTTTTTTTCCGTTGTGTTGGTGTGTTGAAAGTGGAAGAGAGAAAGAGGTATAGAAAGACCAACAATTAAATGGTCAAACAGTTAACGACAAAAACAAATCAACGGCTAAGAATCAAGTCAAATGGTTGGCAAGACTAACGGTGAGACAGTCGGACATCTAGACATAGCACAGTGGCATAATTTATGAAATAAGCTCCTATTTTAAACCAGTTATGTTGTCAAGTGCGACGAAGAAACGAATTGTCCAGGCAAGTAAACCGCAAATGGAAACAACATTTTTTCCATTTTCTCGTCATCCTCACACATCATAGACAATTGTTGATGTCCTATATGCTAATTCTAGCCTTAATTGGACAATGACCTGCGACTGCCCCTACTAGAAACTTCAGACATATCCTAACTAATACTAACAGTGTTTTCATAACATATGGCTCTAGATTTTCTATTATATGTTCCATTATTCCAGAATCCATATACCTTTTGGTTACCTCTCTATATACATGGCAGATCGTCAGAGTCAAGTAGAGTGTGTTCATTTGCATTGCCTTGAATATAGCAATGCCTCAGAACATAGCACAATCCAATAGTCTACAAACTTATCAGCTCTCGGAGATCTTTTCTACAGCCACCATAGTTCAACTTCGGCTATACGGATCTTGATACTCCACAGTCAGTTCTATTACTCCAGGATCGGTTGTTGTCTCTCTATAGAAATGGCAATCGGCGGTTATACGACATAAACTCATTTCAGAGCAGTGTCGTGCTAGTTCATTTGTATTGCCCTGAACGTGCTCCAGAACACAAAACAAACCAGCAGTGTACACACTCATCAAATTCCAAATTTAGATCTGACAATGTGGCTCTTTAATGCTTTCAACACAGCTTGATATCCACTACTTGTAATTCTAGCCATTATTAATTCCGAGGATTTGCGATCACATGGATTTCTGCATAAATGATAGTAGATTCTTACAGGTTTCCCGGCTCATGTGACAGAAAATTTTAGTTACTTCCATATCTACCTACCTGTATTTATAATTAAGTCAAAAGCCTTTACTGGTTAAGAAGTGTCCAATCAAAATGAAGCCTTGATTATAAAATCATTCTGTATGAAACCATTTTAAAACCCATTATGAGGAACGGCCAGCAATTACAGTACTGATCAAATTTCGAAAATTATTAGGACCATGACTCGTTTGCCACGGTATACAGGAAATGAGAACATACACAGGGACTTACACGTATCATTAGTTAAGGATGAATTCAAGAGTATCCGTGAAAAATACACTATAAAACTATAAAACCACTATAAAACCCATACCTGTTCTCAATACTTCTTGCATAGAGCGAAGCACTTTCAAAGCTTCCTAGAGACGATCCACCTAGACGATATCACCCGCTAAAAATTAATGCATTTGTTCATCTAGGTCTAGTTAGATAACATTTTATCTCAATTCTAAAATAGTAAACATTTTTATACAACGATGTCTGTCTAATTGTTGAAATTAATTTTCTAAAAGCCTCAGTTATTTTACAGACTACGAACCTAGATTATTTTATATAATATATTTATACCCTACACCACCATAGTGGGGATTTGGATTTATGCTGATGCTTGTAACGCCCAGAAATATTGATCCAACACCCACCTTAAAGTATACCGATCGGCTCAGAATCACTTTCTGAGTCGATTTAACGACGTCTGTCCGTCTGTCCGTCTGTCCGTCTGGCTGTCCATGTAAAGCTTGTGCGCAGAGTACAGGTCGCAATTTTAAAGATATGTCGATAAAATTTGGTACATTATATTTCTTCGGCACAAGGACGGATGGGATTTAAACTGGTAGAAATCGGTAAATTATTTCACCCGGCCCCCATACAAATGTACTCCCGAAATTGGAATTTAAAGACAATAAATGTTTGAATTATGTGTCCACACAAATTTTATCAAAAATGAGTGGTACATGAAGCCAAATCACATCTACATCTATTATCTACATTTTGTGCAGATTGGTTCATAATTACTCGTATAAGGCCCACTTCCGAAAATCACTTTAAAGAGCATAACTCCCTCAAAAATGTTGGTATCCAAATAATATTTAACACAAATATATTTCATATGTATACAAACAATACGGTCCAATTTTATTATGATCGGTCCATAATAACTATGGAAATAATAACACCTAATTTTATAATAGTCGGTCCATAATTATTTGAAAGACCCTCTCCGTAATTCAATTTAAGCTCCATAAATCTTTTAAAAGTATTTATATCGAGATAAAGTTTAACATACATAATATTAATTTTCATAGACATCATGACACTAAATTTTTAGATGATCGGTCCACAAAAGGTTATATCTCCCATATAACGCCCATTTCTGAAAAACTGTTTTATACATATACTGGGTGTAGGGTATTATATGGTCGGGCTTGATCGACTATACTTTCTTACTTGTTATAGTCTGACATAAGTTCCTCAACTTTGGCGCAATATGGGTCAGCCTATGACTAAATCGAAATAATATTTGAAAATAATATTCTAAATATTTAATTCTAATACTATTCCTGTGCTTCTAAGTTCTATTTAAAAGCATAAATAGTTTTTTTCCCACTGTGCATTATCAACAAAAAACTTTTTAGCCACAGAAACAAACAAATAACCAAAGATTTTATTTGCTTAACAGTTCATTTATTTATTTTTATTTATATTTTTTTTGGTGAATATTTAATTTACGGAAAAATATTTTAACGACAACGTTGACCCAGTTAACACAGTCAGAGACACACGCATACATACTCACACACATACACAAACGCTCAAGTTTATTGTGTGTTGATCATCATAATGGTTTACGTTTGTATTGTTGTTTTTGTTCACCACCAAAAGCTGCTAATTAACAAGACACAGAACTTTGGAGTTTTTTTTTGCAAATTAACAACGTTTTTTTTCATCTTAAATTTTTTGTTATTTTGTCGTTTACAAAGAAAGTGTTAAAGAGTGTAAGGCGCGGACTGTGGATGAGTTTATTTAAGTTAATCATGACGAAAAGAAAGATTAACATACAAACTTATAAGATGTGAGCAAAGAAAGGTGTGTAAAATAAGATGAAGGGGAAAACATTACATGTATCATGCTGTCTATGAAGCTGACAAATAAGTAATAAAAAATATGAATGTATGCATGTAACAGCAACAAAAACAATGTCTAAGATCATGATTAAAGCACTCGTATGACATCATCCCAAAATCAGTTTCAGTTTTTGGCTTGATGCGACATGAGGAATTTACATGTATGTATGTATTTGTGAGATAATCAGCATGCTAAATTTTAGATTATGAAGAAATTTTAAAAGAACAAAATAAAACTTAATTTTAATTTTCACACACAGTTAATATGATGACATAACTGGCTCTTTGGACATTTTCTGTTATGTTCCTGTTACCCAGAAATTAAAACTTTTTGCATCTTGTTGTATGCATATATGTAAATGACATTTAAAAGTGTAAGGAACATGCAGTCACATACATATCTGTTTTGTCGAGGAATACATGATAGAAAAATAAAAATTGGCATAAACTTTGATGTATGTATTTTGTTCACAGAGTTCCTATTAGATGCAAAACGACTGTACCCTTTATCTAGGCAGAGATATAGTTCATCTACAACGTTATGGACGCGAGAGTTTATTTTGAAGCGTCGGCCATTGACATCTACGTGAACAGTCTTGCATCAACTTGTAAGAAGATTGAAAAGGCTTAAGGTAACCACTAAATAAAAGTAGTTTTAATTCTTGTTTTTATTTCGAAAACTTATTTTACTAAAAGGAAAAATCACAATAGAAGTTAAGTTTTATTTTATTTGATGATATTTGTTTGAATAAAATCCGTGTAAGATTTAATATCGTCCAACAAATTTGTACAAAAAAATATTGATTACGCTTTTTTGAGTAAATATTTGCCATGTGTGACTGTATGGGCGTCAAATGGGTCATCTATAAATGACTGTGTGTGTGGTAAACTCGAACTTGAGCGATAAATGAACGATCGTAGAGATGGAACTCAGGTGGTTCACAATTATCACTTGTAAAGTATCTAAAATTCTCTGGGTCTTTTTAACAATAGTGTTGGCATCATTGTTATAATGGCCAAGTATGGATTAACTTTCTTGAATTTCAATAGTATACTCTTAGTTTTTGCATACATATAACTGATCTGTGTAAAATTTTATAAGGTATTTAAGTAGGTTATTGAGTTTTTCGGAAGTAGTTCTCATATGAGCCGATCACCATGATATTCAGTATGACTTTTTATATATATTTGGGGTATTTACGGCGAATTTTAACTTGATTATGCTGTTTATAAGAGATTTATATAAATGTAAGATATTTTCGGAAGTATACTTTATATGGGAGCAGAATATAGACCAATCGTCCTCAAATTAAGTATGACGATTTTAATATATACTCGTATATGCATTATTTGTATCAAATTTCAACTTGATGGCGATGTTTATGAGAGGTTTATGCATTCATAAAAGATTTTTGTAAGTGAAATTTATATGGGGGCTATTGTCCAATAAGGACAGGTCATCATGATAATTGGTAGATTTGATATTTGTAGTGAATTTCAACTTGATAATGATGTTTGTAAACGATTTATGCGGATTTAAGTGGTTTTCGGAAGTGGACTTTATATGGTTGCTATGTTCAAATATAAACCAATGGAAAGAAAATATAGTTTAAAGATTTTTTTAGCATGAAACTTTTTTTGGCTACATTTTGTATGGATACTGCTTTTCTCTAGACATTTATGTACCATTTATTTAGCTAAATTCCGGGAAGACATTTGTATGGGAGCCATGAGAACTCGTGAACCGATTTTAGCCTTTTGTGTTACAAATAAAATATCTGAGATTTTGGTAATTTTTAAAGCTTTAGGTCTTTTTTATAAATATTTAAATTTTTATTTCAATATTTTTTTGTTTAACATGAAGAAGCTACTCAAAGAGTAGCGAAATATTGAATTAAAAATATAAATATTTTATAAAAAAGACCTAAAGAGTTAATAATTACCAAAATCTTAATAAAAAAAGGTCAAATAAACAATAATAAGAAGAAATAAAATATATATATATATTTTGATTTGAAGAAAATATCAAAGAATATCAAAAATAAAACTTTGGTTTATAAGTCGGATCGTAATGAACGGTTTTGTCATTTCGGCAAAATGAAGAATGTTTTGGAAAAATTTCCTTTTTCTAACTGCCGTATTCATAAAAAATAAAGTAGGTTTGAAGTGTGCTTTTAGACAAAATTTTCATACAAAATTTTCTTAAAGTACATTTTAAGTCTACTTTAATTTTTTCTGAATAAGACTGTAAGTCTTTTATTCGAAGCTCTATCGTGTATTAAACAGACAGACGGATATGGCTAGATCGTCATAGAATCTTATAAGGACCCATAATATACATAATATACGTTTTGGTTGTACGACCAATAATTCGATGTGATGACGGTATGACAAACTTTTTGGGGGGAGGGTAAAAAAATATAGCAATTTGTTTTTATTTAGTATCGAATATGATCAATGATAGCTGATATCGCAAACAATTCTCAATTTACAGTTAAAATATAATATAAAAGATAATATAATATAATTAAGTTTTCAACAGACATAAATGAAGGTGGATTTTGGAGAAGATTTATATTTGTAATTTATTAATTAGTTTCACACAGTTGGCTATCCATTCTTACTGTCATTAATTATGCATATGAAGGAGTACGATTAAAGTAAAACATATATCTGCAGAAATAACCAAAATGCCTGTTTATCAATTAAATATTTTCGAGTTTAAAATTGTTGGTTGTTGGTTGCTGTTTAATTCTGCCTTCTTGCTGTTTTTGGCTTGTAAATTAAAACAAGTTCGTTGTGATGTTGTCTTCAATCAAACTCAACATGTCCAAATCGCATACAGTTTGTTGAAAGAAAGAAGAAAAATTGAGTTTACATATATGTAAGTCAGGTAAAGTATATATACATATGTATATACTTTTGTTACAGTTGTTGTATGTTGGATGTTGTTAAATGACACAGCAACAAGTAACAAAAAAAAAAAAAAAAAAAATAAAAGAAAGAAAAAATTAACCCAATTATGTCCATAAGCAATGTAATCAAAGTGGACGACAACACAAACCAACCATAGAGTCATTACATACGAGCACTCGACTACAACAACAATTCGAAATAAACCAGATACAAAAACTTACATACATATATTCTATGGACCAAGTATTTACTTATATGTAGCACATTTTAGGAAAGGAACATACCAAACACAAACACACACACACAGATCTGGAGATTGAATTCAATACATGTTTTGTCGAACATTGATATAAATACTTGCAACAGCGACAAACATTATTATTCGGACAACAGCCATCATACATACTCACTCATTCATTCGGTCAGTTACTACATATGAGTCCCATATACTTACTTGCTAACTAACAACCTGATCAACGTATTTTAGAGCATGTTGTTGTGTTATTTTGTTGCTGTTTTTCAAAAAGGCCAGAACTTCCGTCTTGTCAAAATGTGGGTCATATTATGAATGTTGTTTATTGTTTTTTACTTTTATTAGTGTACCCTACACCACACTTAAGGTCAAGGTGTTGCAAGTCAGAATATGTGTGTGTTTGTTGTTATTTCCTCTAAATGCGTTTGAATGCTTAAAGTTTGACCCAGTAGCAACTTCTGTTTACACTCAACACTTTTTGTTATTGTTAGATGTGTTTGATTATGAAAAAGATAAGAGGTATGTATACATTGGTTGTTGTACAGAACTTTATAAAAGCCAACTTAAAAAAAAAATAATAATTTGCAAAGAATGGTCATCAGTTCTAAAATTATATTAAACAGAATTCCTTGAAAATTATTAAATATTTCCATATGGGCAAGCTGTAGACAAATTCTAACTTTAATATGGTGTCCTTTTTTGTTTGGTTTAGATTCGTCATTAACCTGTAAGTCCTTGCGTGTTTTCAAAAGAAAAAATTATGGGCGAGTTTTGACAAAATGACCAGTAAACTTTTGAATTCTTCGTCTAATTCGTCTAAAAAAAGGTCTCAAATTGAAAAAAAATTATTTAAAAAAAAATTTAAAATTAAAAAAAAATATATTTTTGGACTGATTGATGAAATAGCTATCTAAAGTCCTTTGGACAATTTTTGTTAGGACCAATAGGTGAAAAGTTACACTCATTTTAAAAAACCCTGTATGACATTTAGAAAGAAAACTGATTAATACCCGAAATCTATTTCTCAATAATTGGAGTTAAATAGATGATGTTTACAAGTAGATCTTGGATCTGCCCTTGGTAGGGCAATGTGCCAATTTTTTCTTGAATTTTTAATTAAAATGAACTTAGACCAAATAAAATTTCTCTAATGATTGTATAAACTTTTAAAGGAATGACCAAAACAGGAATCAAGAGAGAGTTTCTGCAGTGATTTAAAAAATTTTATTTAAAATGCCTGGTAAGCTAGGATTCCTGATGAAACCAGATGTGATGAGGAAGACAATGAGGACTTTTTTCAAGCTTTTCCTAGTTTCTTTGTGAACTTTTTTATTATATGCTAGAATAGAGATTACAAATTGTAATATAGCAAAATTTAAAAATACTGATGGATTCATTGTAGTCAAATAGACTACAAATATAATATAATAAAATAATGTAGGTCATTTATTTCCAGAATATACTATATATAGCCTTTCATCGTGTTTACTTAAAACTTTGACCACGAAAAACTTTTAAAGGTAAAACAAACATACCTAAAATGAAGTTGACATTATTATCTTATGACAATATTTTTGCATATGCTTCTATCTGGTAAACTAAACTATGGATAAGGTAACATGTTAGAGCTATGAAGTAACATGAATTAACTTGTTTGGGCAGTCAATTCATTAATAAGTCCTTTGCAGGCTCTGCTTTATATGCTTCTATATATGCTTCTTGTTAAAAAGAAATTTCTTCTCAAGATAATTAAGTTGGTTAAAGAAAATTATCTCAGGTCTAACTCTTTAGTAATTTTCGTACTTCAACTTTTTTTGACAATCAATGAAGAGAATCAAATGAATAATGACTTTCTAGACGCGTAAGAATCTTTTTAGGAAGGAATAAGTTCTCAAACCGTATATACACAATGGTCACCAGCTTATACTTGTCTGACGAAGGCTGGTTGACGATACAACTTATCTGCCTTACAACTGCACATCAGTTATAAAGCTAACGGAGTCAGGCGAACTGAAAATCGTATTGGCCAGGGCATAATCGTTTAAATCATAGACATACCCATCTAGGTACAACGGACATATTAGGCATTTTTTAAAAACGATATTTTTATTAGACCATAAGGTTAACAAAACCAACTAGATTTTCTCTGGTTAACATACTAAGATGAAAATACCGGTTTTCTTTGCTTTTGGAATCTTTCTGCTTTTCGGTTGGAAATTTAAGACATCGATACAACTGCAATAAAAATTCATCATGCTTCTTTTATATGATTTAGTCTAGGGGCTTCTGAGTATACCAGAGGCCCATATAACATAGGATCAATCATCCTTATATATGACTTTGGAATCAGTAAAGAGATTTATTAATTGAATAATAATGTTAAATGATAAATTACATTTTTTTTAAAATTTCACTTCAACCAAGGGACAAAATGTGATAATACGTAATCATATTCAAGATAGTTAAGAACCTTTATTTAACCACTTGATGACGTCCATTACTCTGATGTGTGTCTAGAAAATGCTTAAATAGTTAATCATCCTCTTCCCGCATGTTCTGTTATGTATTAATGTATGAGGCTACTCAGGACCAGTTGTCGTGTCTGACATTCCTTTTATGTTTAGTCGATATAGAATCATTTCCTATTAAATTAAAATATTTTTTGTGATTACACATTCTTCGAAGAGTAGGCATCTTTGATTTTCCAAGTTCACTTAATTTCACTGGAAGAAAGTTGTGGATGTTACGTTCATTGGATTACACTGACGGCTGTATAAAATTTAACTTGATCATGATTAAATCTAATCAGAACAAGTAACAAAATATAGTCGATCAAGCCCGACCTTTAATACCCTACACCGATTATGCGAGCAAATATAGTTTTTCAGAAATGGGAGCGCCCATAGAAGCGTGAATTGTGTGCACTTAAAAATTAGTTGCTTTCAATTTTACCTCGATATTAAGACTTGTAAAAGATTTATGCATGTTAAAGGGATTTTCAGAAGAGGATCTTATATGGGAGCTATGACTACTTATGGACCGATCATTATAAAATTAGGTGTCATGATTTCTATATGTATGAAACCTATTTGTGTTGAATTTTATTTTCATATCAAAATTTTTAACAGATTTTGATCATTTCGGAAGATCATCATGCGGCTTATATGGCAGCTATGGTTAATTATGAATCGATCTATACAAAATTTCTGTGTGACTAGGCTTCATGTATAATTTATTTGTGGTGAAATTTGGTTGAATACGTGCAGAAATCAAACATTTATGACCGACTAACCCTATTCCGGAAATAATGAACCGATTGCAACCAAATTCAATCCCATCCGTCCTTCGGCCAAAAAAATATTACGTACCGAAAATTACGTATCGAAATATCTTCAAAATTGCAACCTGTTCTTTGCGCACAAGGTTTACATGGACAGTCAACCAGCCAGACGGGCGGATGGACGGTATACCACTATGGTCGTGTTGGGTATAAAAACTGAAAGGAAGCTATTTTATTAAATAAAAATGAAATGATAACTTATTTAAAGTTTTATCCCGATTATATAGCAACTTTCTATGTCGGTACTCATCCATTGCATTATAGCTAAAAAGGTTTATTTAAAACTTTATCTGAATATAAAAACTGCACAAAATAAATACAAAATACTTGCCTGACAGTCAAAGTGTAATGCAATTTATTAAAGGAGACGTATGAATGCAACCACGCCGTAAAATTAAGCCAAGTAGCAGTCCATATGCAGCCATAACCCAAAAAGCCATATAAAAACATTAAGTCTGAGCAAAAAAATATACATATATTAAGCTAAACAACAAATCGTATGGCTCCTTCAATATAAAACCAAAAAAGTCAAAGTAGTGAGTAAAGAGGAGAAGGCGAAGTTGAAGAAGAGTGAAAACGGGGTGCGTGTCAAGTGCGTTTGCGTTCTACATTAATTTTTGTAAACAGCAAAAGCTTTAAGGCTTGTTGTTATTTCTTCTTCTTTTAGTTAAAAATTGTTTGTTTTTGTTGTTCTTCATATTTACTTTAAAAGTTTGGTTAGTTGTTTTTTTTCAAATGTCCCCCTGGCTCTTCTTCAGGTTTTGATCACCCCAAGTGCAACAAGTCTCTCCCATCCCATGCGTAATGATGCAGCTCGCAACAAGTGCAACAAATAACGTTGTAGCATCAATAAATTAAATGCACCAAACTACAGCAACAATACCAAAGTCACATTCTATAACAAATGAAATGTACAACATAACACAACTCAATATGTATGTATCCGTATTCAGTCAAGTTGCCGTGATTAAATCTCTGAATGATGAGTACGAGTGAGTGTTGGAGATACAAAAACAGCAACAGGTTCTTATGTCGTCTGCACTGTTGGTCTTTATACTCTACACCACCATAGTGGGGAGGATATATTGGATTTGTTCTGATATTTGTAACGCCTAGAAATATTGGTCCAACACCCACTTTAAAGTATACCGATCGACTCAGAATCACTTTCCGTCCTTCTGGCTGGCGGTCCATGTAAAGCTTGTGTGCAGATTACAAGTCGCAATTTTAAAGATATTTCAATAAAATTTGGTACATGATATTTTTTGGCCCAAGGACGGATGGGATTTAAACTGCTTGAAATCGGTTTATTATTTCATCTGGCCCCCATACATATATCCTCCCGAAATTGGGGTTTACCGATCATAAATGTTTGAATTATGCAAGTATCCAAATAAATTTCATCACAAATGAGTGGTAAATGAAGCCAAATCAGATCTACAAATTTTGTGCAGATTGGTCCACAATTTATCATAGCTCCCACTTCCGAAAATCACTTTAAAGAGCATAACTCTCAAAAATGTTGGTATCCAAATAAAATTCGACACAAGTCCAAAATATATAAAATGCTTATATACAAAAACAATGACACCTAATTTTATAATAGTCGGTCTATAATTAGTCGGAGCTCCCATATAAGACTCTCTCCGCAATTCACTTTAACCTCCATAAATCTTTTTAAAGTATTTATTTCGAGATAGAGTTTAACACATATGTATAATACTGATATACACAGACATCATGACTCAACATTTTTGAATGATCGGTCCATAATAACTTATATCTCCCATATAGCGCCCATTTCTGAAAAACTGTTTTATAGAAATACTGGGTGTAGGATGTTATATGGTCGAGCTTGACCGACTATTGTTTCTTGCTTGGTTTTTTTTATTTTGATTTTTTGCTTTCGGGCACTTTCTGAAGAAGATCTCTAGACTTATAAGCAACAACTGCGATGTGATTAAGTAAAAGAAGAAAAATTTAAAAACAATACTAAAGAAAAAAGTCAAAGAAGACAATTTCGAGTTGAAAACCTTATCATTAATTTCGTCAATGTATGTTTTGTTTTTCCAACTTCTTTGGTGGAATTAATGAACAACAGTGGGTTGGGAAAAATAAAATCTTGGATTGCTATTTGATTAGATTTCTAGCAAGATAAAAGGCAACTGTCAGCTAGTTTAGGTTAGTTTGGCAGTGAACCAAGTAGAATTCTGTATTCATTGACAAAACCATATTTGCTGATCAATAGTTAATCATCAGAGATAAATATTGTGGAGTGATTTAAATACTAAAAATTTTAATATTTATGTATGTTTCAAAGACGAAATCTTTTTCTTTCCAAACCCACTGTAAACATTCCACTTCAATTTGGCGTACAATTTGACTTTTTCCACATGTTCTTCTACATCGTTTTCCATCGTTTTCTCCACCAAACCCCACAGCACTGACGTACATGCATGCAATCATTTAATATTATGCTGGCAGCATAATCAAGTCAATAGTAAACACACCGCATACCAAACACAACGTGATATGGGCCAATATCATACCTATACATACCCGTACCATTACGAGAATTACCACGCTCCCCACAACCAAAAAAACATGACACCCTAAACAACAACAATAAAAAGTCTAGCAGCAGATTGAACCCAACCCAAACAACAACAAAAAAGAAGAATAAATTTTAAATCAAAGATAAAAGACGAAAACTTTAAATTAAAAGAACATCAACCAATGAACGTATAAACGACTGCATGCGATATGATGCGTTTGTTGGATTGCGATCCAAAAAATATAAAAAGTAATAAAATGCACTTTACTTGATCAAAATGGAAAAACAACTGCAACAAAAGTCATGTGAAGTTTTGTTTGATGATTTTTGGCAAAGTTTATTTTTAGTTCGTTTAATGTTATTGTTTCGATTATTTCCGTCCATCAAATTTGGAATGTTTGTACTGCGAAAACTTTGTGATAGCAGAAAAACTCTGCAAAAATTTCTGGGTTAAAAAAATGAGTGGTTGTTGATAAAAGTCAGCATTGATTTGGAATAATATTAAACCACATAAAGAGAATTAAAAGACGCAATAGTATCAAATGACTAACAGAGTAGGCTTAAGTTTAAAATGTACTATACTTTTTGAGTCTCGTCTTTGAATTGAGTATACTCTCAAACCTTTAATACTTGACTTCCTATTATCTTGTATTAAACGCTTAAATGTTTTAACTTTGTGCTGCAATGTATTATTAAAGTCTCTTAAAAACGTGCATTCTCTTTATTATAATTTTGTCTTGTTTTTCGTCATCATTCTTATTAAACAGTTCGTGATGAGGTAATGTGTAATTTTGTTTTTGCTTTTATTGGCAATTGTGTCCTTAATTTTTTTAATGGATATTTCATTGTAAATTATCAATTTATTTAACATATATTTTATGCTTTTGTTAAGTTCTGTTGTATTAATTTTTTATTTATCAATAATTATTGTAATGACATTTAATGAAGTAATAATAACTGAAAACTAATTATACCTATTTAATCGGCCGTACCGAATTTTATATACCCACCTATATGTACATATTTATTATTGTGCACGAAAACAGACTAAAATGGATAAAGTATACTCGTGATGCAAATCCTTGAATACTGTGCAGACTATGGACCATATGGGACTCAGGAATTAATAAAGGATTTAATAAAGCTTAAAGTTAATGGAAAATAAATAAAACTAATTTAATTTATAATAAAACGAAATCCCAAACCCTAGTCCCTACACGCAGTGAGACAGAGTCAATTTCTTTTTAATAAAACTGCTATTTTGTGGACCCCACAAACACTCCTGGAGCAAAGTTGTGGATGTTCAAAGTAGGTTGAGCCATTTTTTCGATTTCGAAATTGTTGCACCTCCACAGCGCTGACCCACATCATGAAGGTTTTGTAAAGTCTATTTTGAAACCTTAAACTCAAATACTCCCTGGCTATAACCATGTAAAAATGGCAGATTTATTTCGATTCGGTTCCACTGTGCGACATCATGATCATATTATGGTTTCTAGAAAACTTTGCAAGACTATTTAATGTGTCCATATAGTTGACTATAAACCGCATAGTTATTCTTAGGCTAGATACTCTTACTTGAGACAAATTACAATTACAAATTACAGATATCTTTATTTAAACTCTCTGTGCACTCCAGCATTGATGGTAAATATTTATCTTAGCGAAATTGACGATTTACCATTACGTTGATCATAAGTGTGTGCATAAAAATGGACTGTAGATCTCTCTCAATGGATCTATCCTTTATATGGGCTTTCCTTTAGAAGAGCGATACTGAAACACTGGCTTTACACGTATTCACAAATAATAATTCTTTCGGGTGTCTCGATAGTTTGGTGGTCATCCTTAACTTTAGAAAGCTCAGAAAAATTTTAAATTGGGCAGGTTATTATCCATTCCCTTTTTAGGAATTTTTGTTGCATTATCAAAACTAACAAATCACTCTGCGATTGTTCGGTCAAGAAGCATATATTTCTGATGTAATTCCCACTGGAATTATATTCAAATACAACAGCCAAGACTTCCATAAAAATACGTCTGGAGAAAATTTCGTACGCAGAAGACATACTTATGTACATCATTTCAGTTCATCATTGATCATACTAGCCAACAACATTTAAGCAGATTCATTCAATTCCATGCTCAACTTCCAATGCAACTTCAAAATTTTTTAGTGCTTTAGTACAGATATAGATATGTAGATCGTTTTATAATTTTATTTACCTGACTGAAATTTGTTTTTTTTTGTAATAGTAAAATAGTCGGATATCGTTAACTCGAACCGATCTTGATCTACATTTAGAAAACAAATTTATTTTGCTCAGTTTTAGGACATATTACGATGAGTTTATAATGAAATGAGCAGACAAATATTTAATAAAACATTTTAAGAACTAGAGGGGAATTCCCAAACTTCTGGGCTGATGCAAATATTTAAAACCAAATACATATATATTTATTCTGTTGCTTAAAATTGAAAGTACGAATATTTTGACATTAAGAAACTTTACTTTTAATTTTACATCCATGAAGACAATACATAATTCAGATATACAAAAAGTTTTAAAATTTCTGTTTCTATTTAACTGTATACGATAAATAATGCATAGAAATTTTAAGTTTGCTTTTTACGTCTTTTGTTTAGACAATTTTCGCTATATTTAATAGAAATTTAAATCAAACAATATAACATCTCTTTTGTTGTAATAAATCTTTATTATCTTTTTTTTGTAACTGAAATTTGTTTCCATAATTAAAGAATAAAAAAAGAAAAGAAGAAAATAATCATAAATTTGACGATGTCAAAAACACGTTATAAATATAAAACAAATAGAAAAAAGCTTTAAATTACAAAACAAAAAAATAATTTATTATTCAAAAATGGTTGGCATATTCAAAATCTTTTTATTTTTTTACTTGTTTGGCTTTATTAAAAATTATTATAATTTATGTTGTTCTAAATTTGCCCAACTTAAATAAATTTTAAAACACAAGAAATGCTATTATATATTTATGTGTTTATTTATGTATACAGCTACAAAGACTTGACTAAAATATGAAACAAGAAAAACTCTACAACAAGAGTAATTTATGCACATTAAAAATGAAATTATAACAAGTAGAGAGAAAATTTGAAAGAAATGACAACAAAACGTAAAAAATAAGAGTTAAAAGTAACAGGTAGGAAAAATGCAATGGGCCCAACCACGATCGTGAGGTACTCTTAGTTATAGTAATTTCATTTTGCGAAGGGGGTTCCCCTTTATGGAGATTATTTGAGTCTTAAATATGTTATTTATTTATGTTTATCCATTCAATTGTTAGCAGCGACTACACTGTGGGTGAACTATTCGGAAGGTCCAGAATTACTAGCGGTACATCGGAAATAACGACTCAAAGCTGTGATACCGCAAGTTCAAGGTAACCAGTTGATAAGTGCGGATCCCGAATTTAGCTGCTTACCATAATTATTATAAAAATAAAGTTATTGTTAATTTCTACAGCTGAATAATTTGGAGATATTGTTTGGTGTAAGCCTTTATATAAATGACACCAGTTACGAGTGATCTGTCGATCACCTTTTAATTTTGTAGGTAATAAGGGGAGATGAAATATTATAGGTTTCAATAGAACAAAATCCACTAACTTAATTAGATTTCCTGAGTATATTTCTACTTGGGGAATGTAGAATGCAATATATAGACTAAAGAATTTAGAAATTAATCTCTAAATCAAAATTGCAGAAGAAACGATTGTAATTTTTAAATATATTTTAATTTAAGCACAGATATTCGTAAAGCCTTCTTAAATAATTTTTGCTTGCTTTTTTAGACTCCACATGAAGTCATTGCCAAAAATAAATCTTTCACTTTCTTTTCTTGTTACAAACACTTATGATGAAACCGACAAAACTCACTGCTACTACGAATTGTAGGGTATTAGTACTTAAACACAGAATTGGAGTCAGCATACAAACAATGCTAATGACAAAATGTAAAAAGAATATTTAAAATACTTTAGTTGTTTTTTGTTGCTTTTGTTAATAACGAGGTTTGTATTCGCATTAAACACACACTAAAATAACTTGGCAGACTTTGTTTTCTACACACAGAAGAAAAAGCTAAAAGAAAACAGAAAGACATATTAAAGAATAGTTAAACAAAATCAGTTAAAAGAAAGAAAAGAATTACTCTAAGCGAATAACTGAATGCCAGACAGACTAACTGACAGAGATACGGACAGACGTATGTACATACTAACAATAAGACTAGTTGGCTGGTTCTTTCGAAAAAAATCACAATTCACAACAACGTGAATGTGGCTGTTGTTGGTTTTTGAAAAAAGTCGGTCATGAAATCGCAAGTGACCCACTTTAAGCTGACGTGACGGCCAAGGAAATAACAAAAACATTGACTTTTGTTGTTGTTATTGTTATTACTGTTGTAGTTGTTGCTGTTGTGTGGTTGATGGTGCTATAAAATGCGTACAGCACAAGCACTAACACACACTAATGAAAGCTTTTTGCTCGGCAATCTTGCTAGTCTATAAATGATATGTGTATGTGAGCTTGTTTTTGTTGTAAAAAAAGAAAGAAAAAAATATGAAATAAAACGAAAGACTTAAGCAACAAACTTGAAATGAGTATTTGTTTTTATTTTTACAAATTTTTTCATTTTCGTTTTATTGCAACAGCAACAACAAACAACAGACACTAAACATGAGGACAAGTTAATGTTGATAAACAAAAATGCACACGTACACACACTCGCAAACAACAAACAACTTGTCTTTGCAACAAATGCGGACATTACAATTGTCCAGTAATAGTAGCAACAACAAAAACAACACAAAATGCCACAAACCACATTATCTTACTTAAGCTTTATCCATTCCAGTCGGACAAATATGGAGGCCACTATAATTGGTCGAATATAATTTACTTGACGGTAGAAAAAACTATCTACCACTACTGCAACTAAATGAAAAGTTTTTTCTTTAAATATAAATGAAATAAACTCATTTTAGCCTTAAAGCATTTTGCAGCAAATTCTGGCTTTTTTCTTGTTCTGTTTTACATTTTATGCATTTAGTAACCACCATTTGACCAACTCCATTTATCTAATGTTGCAAGCCACAAAAAAAAAAAACGATTTGAGTGTCGTTTTAGTTGTAGTTTTTGTGAGTTTATGTGCAACAGTAGCAGCCAATGAATCTTGTAGTACAACAAAGTATTATAAGACAAGCTATTTGGAGGCTGATATAGGGGTTTCAAATTTATTATTAGTTTGTACTGATAGTTTTAAGATTTTTAGTTTATAAAATATTTTATTTTAATAACTTGGAGTTGGAATAACATTGAAAAGTCTAGATGTCAAATCAAAATTTCAAAATTTTAATATGTTTTTGCATGTCGTTGACAAATGTTTTGGGAATCGATCCATAGTTCTTTTATATACAACTATACATCAAAGAACTTCTAAAGAAACTTTCCAATTCCTTAAAATATTCTAAATATATTTCATGTTTTTTAAATAGAGTCCTGCAGTCCTTTTATTTCTAACTTATCTTCAAATTTTCATCCTTTATTCTCAAGTACGCTATCTGTTAGTTTTTTTTTGTCAGACAGTGGCAGTTTTAGTAACCTTCAAAATAAATATTGAATGTAAATATTACTTACCTACATACATACAGGCACCAAACCATATGTGACATGACATGAAATTACACAATACCCTTATACCTACATTTTACGCAATTTTGGTAACTCATTGATCAAAAATAACATAAACACAGTCTTTATTGCCCATAATTAATATCAAGGATAAATAACAGATTTATTTTGGCAAAAACACACACACTTCAAAAACACATGTTTGTAAGGATGTTTATCCTAGTGTCTTGTGACAAAAGTGTGCAAACTCTTTTTAGGATAAAATTACATAATATTGCGTCATAGTGCGAACAAGGTCAAGTACTTTTAACAAATGGAAATAAAAAAGACAATAACTAATTTAATGAATTGGTAATATATTACTTAAAGGGAGGAAATATGTTGTAGTATTTACAAAATTCACATTCGAATATTTTTAAAAATTATAAATATCCTTAACATTTTACTTTGCAAAACATAATTAAAACCGAACCGACATCGTTCGCAGTGAATATTTTAGTCGTAACAATATCATCTGACACTATTTATATTTATTCTCTTTAAGTACCGTGAAATAACTTTCAAAAAAATTAATTAATCCCAAAATGTGATATAAATTATATTACAGAAAATCATTCAAGTGAGTAAAAACCAAACATTTGTGGATTCAAACGTCTTAAGTGAACAAATAAATTTGACACCTATTTTATTTGGCATTACTTGATCTATATCTTCTTAATATGTTGGTTGGATTTTTTATAATAAAAAGAGGAAATACTTGTACCGGAAACCTAGGACGTAAAGATAAAAAAATAACTTTAACTAATAACTGATGTTTGTAACGCCCAAAAATACTAGTAAAACATCTACCTTAAAGTATATAAATCAACTCGGAATCACTCCCTGAGCCAATTTAACGATGACCGTCTGTCCGTCTGTGCGTGTGGTAAACTGGCTGCCCTGTAGACCTTGTGCGTAGAGTACAAATCGCGATTTTGAAGGTTATTCAAAAAATTTGTCTCATGTGATTTCACCTAGGGGTTTATCCAAATGAATTTCATCACAAATCAGCTGTACAGGCCTAATAACATCTACACATTTTGTACAGATCGGTCCATAATTGACCATAGCTCCCATATAATGGCCACTGTCTAAAATCACTTTAAAGAGTATAACTCCCTTAAAAATATTGGTACACAAATAATTTTCAAATATGTCTCATATATACGGAAATAATTCAGCTCAATTTTATGATGATCAGTCCATTACTAGTCATAGCTCCCATATAAGTCCCACTTCCGAATTAAATGACCACTAATCTCTTAAAAATGTTGGTGTCCAAATAAAAAAATCAACACAAATAAGTTTCATGACACCTAATTTTGTAACGGTCGGTCCATAATTGGTCAAAGCTCTCATATAAGATCCCCTTCGAGAATCACTTTAACATGTATAAATCTTTTAAACGTGTTTGTATCATATTTAACCCAAAAAATATTTATATCCACAGAAGTCATGTTACTAAATTTGCTGAGTGCTGATTATTGCGCACGTTTCTGAAAAACTATATAGTCGGAATTTTGTAAAATAAGGAAAGCAATAATAAAATGTTTGTTGTCCAATTGAATTCCTTTAAAACACCTTGCCTATTCTATTTTAAAACTAACTGTATTTTCAATTTTAGTAAATTGATTTGTTTGCATTCTATGGATGATGATGATGATGTATGATGACTGCAGATAAAAATATTCATTTGACCCAGTCACATAGTTTTTCTTTTTATTAACACATTGTAGTTGTATGGTTTTTTTTATTACAATTTCTTATCAATATTTACAAATTTATTTCTTTATTTGTGTGTGTTTGTAAGTAACACTTCAAAGTTTTATTACAGTTTTCCTTGGAAAATTTATAATTTTTATGATGCGATGAATAAATACAAAAACATTTTCTTTATTACTGCATATTTATTACTATTTTTCAATAGACCATTTAACATACCGATTTTATGACTGGCTGCTGCTGTTGCCATTGATGATGACACCGTCTATACTGTTGATGCTGTTGTAATGGTATGAGAGTGTGTGTGTGTGTAGTTTGCTGTAATATGTCATAAATTCATTGTTATAAGATAATTTATGGCTGAGAAGGTCTCAACTGGGAGAAAAATAAAGTAAATCAAAACAAAATAAGCCAAAAGGTAAATGTAAACCACATCTACATAAACACGCACACATACTCTATGGAAGTTACAAAAACAACAACAACAACAAAAAGAAAAATAAACTAGTAAATTTAAAATTTAGTACAGCTTGATTATCATAAATCTAAAAGTATGTATTTGCACGTAATTTATGCGAAGTCAAATACAGTTACGAAGGTAATATAGAAAGCCATTTTAAAATCTAAAAAGAGATTCTTGAAGTTTTCAAACCAGCTTCTCCACACATTTAACATTAGTTAGTTGACTGAAAATGTTTAGTAAAATCGGTGGAATTTGTATTTTTAGACCCTTCTAATCTCGTTTTGCCACAACAAATGATTTAGTGCTATTAATTAGCATAATGGGAACGGCCAATTTAAATTGCATTTTTCGAATTTGTATAACCGGGAAAATATGTTTGCAATAAAGTAACTTTTCCGGTGGTTGTGTGACATGTGGAACCGTCCAGTTAAAACCACATATTAGTGATATATAAAATATTAGTTAATATTCAGTTGTTAACATTCATATTTCATGTAGAATTTTCGAAAAAATCACCCCTCCATATCGATCAAGTTCAGCAGTCTCAGAAGCACAATTATATTGACCGAAAATTTCATGAACTTTATAAAATGTTGCTTCTACAGTTCCACAATTGTCAAATTCTTATAGTATGCACTTGTTCAATTTATTTATATGCAAATTCTCAAACTATTTTTGTATTATCTCTTTTGAAGATTTCATAGTCTGTTTAAAAAAACTCCCAAAAATATATCTTGAGCGGTCAAATCGGGTAATATGCACTGGTAATATGCACTTATCATCAAAACAACATAAAAAAAATAAAAAATCGAACGAATTAGTATTAAAACTCTGAAAACTGATCGGTTTTAGAGTTAGTTTTAGCGAGTTTACTAATGTAACTGTGCTTATATGTTGAGGAAGAGATTTAGTGACGAACATATATATGTATATATAACTTAATACCAAGTTTAATTGTCCGTATTATATACATATATTCAGTGTTGCAAAAAATAATAAGAACGGCTTCTTTATTTGCAATGATACGAAAACAAAAAACATTGTATTATAGAGGTTCGCTTTTCACCGAACACGAAACGTCCCTAGTTGTGTATGTGGAGTTCTGTTGTAAACACATGTTCACAAGTTGCAGCAATAAAACCTCACAGTTTTGTATATTCTAATTCACAGCATATAGTTATCAATTGGCTGATATAACTTTTCAGCCTGACCTCATATTACACATACACATATGCATATACTCGTATGATCAGAGGTGAGAGCAATAAAATAACAAAATGTTAGCGTTCAAATAAAAGGCGTGTTTTATGAGTGTGTGAGTTTGCATCGAACTGCAGTACGATTGTGTGTGCGTATTTATGTACGTATTCGTTTGTTGTCAAATTGTTGTCGTCAACAAGAACATAAAAATTATTATACTCTTACTGACATGTACGCAAATTTGTCGCAGTTCTTGTTGTTTGTATTTGTCAGCTAAAGGATGCACAACAAAGTCATAAACAATTTGTCAATGTCTCGATACATACATATGTACATATGTATGGATGCATACGAGTACCACTCGTATTCATTTTTGTGTTGATATATGTCAGTATCTTAAATAACTGTAAAATTATGTAGTATCAATGCTAGACTCGTATTAGTTGTTTGTTTTGTATTTGTCCCTTTATTGCTGTTATTTGCTTGCATTTTTCCTCTAACACTAACACTTTATTATGTCACTTATACAAATGTTATTTTTTCCATAGACACTGCGCCCAGAGGTCATTCATTGAATAATGAAAACAAAAATCTCAAAGAAAATTTAAAATAAAGGGTTTTTGGGTTTCTGTTTTGGTTTGCATTCGTTGAAAATTAGTTTAGCTATTTTGGTTTTTCGACAGGTATTTCCCTAATCCTTTGCTGTGTGTTTAGATTTAAATTTACTACTTCAAATATGGTGTAGTTTTATGTTTTAGTTTTGGTTTTATGTATAACAAATTTTTTGTATTAGATGCGCTTACAAATTAAAAGTAAAGTTTAAATAGAAACATGAGGAAACAATTTTTTTTTTTTTTTTTTTAACAAACACAAACTGCGAAGCTTTTTTGGCTTGTCTGCAGAAAACACCCAGAGTCTTTGGCGGGAATCGAACCCGCAACCCTCTGACAGATAGTCCAGAACACTATCGCCTAGTCTATCGGGGCACCCGTTTCTGTACAGAATAAATTCCAAAATAATAATTTGGAAAAATATTAGAAATATTGCAAATACATTTTTATTAAACAACATAAAAAAATATATAATTTTAACTATGTATATCAAATATCTTTTAAATAGTAGGAAGTTATAGTTTTCTTTCTTCGCGCTAAGAGTACCAAGCTTCAAAATATTTAAATTTGGCAGAATGTGGCGCCTTCATCATCATTTACTTATATCAAGCTATTAGCATGAATTTGAAACTTACGTATCTAATTATTGAAGTAATTTGTAGATGGATAAGCATGTCGCTGAAGGTTACATTTTTATACTATTCTCTTAACTTGTGAAGTTTTTAAAAAACATTGCTTTCTCAATTTTACTTGCATCTACATTAGATAATCATAAGTACAGGCAAGTAGGAAATTTGTTAGGACCTCATTAAAACTGAAAACTTTTTGAATTTAAATAAAATGGTCTGACTTTTTTATGCATGTAACTTCAGTTACACAAATGTGGTAAAATTTTTAGAGGAATATGTTCAATAATCAATAATCATCAAAATTACTTTTTTTCTTTTGATACTATAATTTTTAGAGGCTCCTCTTCGAAAAACATTGAAAAAAGTAAATCAGGTATGTGATGGAAATCGAAAACGAAAACGAGTTTCTATTTTCGTACTTTAAAACTAATTAAAAATATTAGTTATCAGAAATTTTAGCTCAAATGTGATTCAATTGTCGAAATGCAATTTCAACAGTTTAGATTGATTTTGGAAGAACAAGGATTTGTTTTGTTCTCATCTCATTTATTGACAAAGAAATATATGAAGATTGCATATTTAAATAAGACAATGCTGCAATTCACCTTTAAAGATAATTTAAATCGTGGTTTACTGAACATAATATTATTTTTTTGGACTAGAAAAATAAAGACCAAATAACTCAGAAAAGATGGTGTCAAAAAAGTCGTTTCTAGGGAAAAAAAAACACAAAAGCGCCATTAAATCACCAAAATGAAGTAAAGCTTTTATATTTGGCTGTGCGGAAATCTTATGTACCCACCACCAATGTGGCAGTAGAGTAATTGAATCTAATTTGTGTTACATTTTGTATCGATAACGACATTTATACGAGGTTTTTTATTTTTTCAATCCCTCACAACATGGCAGATATCACCTATTATGGGATGATTGTCATAAAATATTATGCTTAATTTGTATGTATTTGAGGCTTATTTGCGTTGAATTTTATCTCAATAACGACATTTACTCGTACAAGAATTTCATGGGTATTCTAGTTACAGTCGTAAGTGGATCTTATATGGAAGCTATGGCCAACTAATAGATTAGCCTAGAATCGTTAATTTTTTAAACATTTCAATCTTAATCTTTAAAATTAGGCTTATTATGGCTGGATGCCGAAATCTTTATTATTGACTGAAATAAGAGTTTTTGAAATTTACTTTATAAAAAATAATTTGATTCAAATGTTGGCAGCAATTATGCTGTTCGTCATTCAGAAGGTGTAATTTACGATCACTCATTTAAGCATTGCTACCAGTATTTTGTAAATTAAGACTCTTTCCAGCATTGCTACTGGCATCTTGCTAATTATGAATTTGACTACACAAAATTAATTTTCCTTAATGAATTGTCAAATAATACTGAAAATAACATGACAGTATATTTAAACTCCCATCAGTCAAATGCAATATGTGAAGGTTTATCGGAATTATAATACATATGAATACAAATCTAGTCTCCTGTTTTTCATAAATATCCTAAATGTATCAATACAAAATTAAGAACTAAAATGTTTCATATTACCAGAAAATTTTATAAGGATAAGCTTTCGTTTATTTTTATTATTTTTTTAATGTATTGTTTAAATTAAATTATTTTAGGATTGAAAAATAAAATATAATTGTTAATTAAGTTTTTTATACATGTGGCACCCTATTCCTGTAACAACCCTATTACAGCAAGTACCGATTAGTACTTAATATTCAATTACTTTTACATATAAAATTTCATACTAGCTGATAAGAACCATTTTGAATTTCCTTCCTTTTTCTTTCTAACTTTTGCTCGAAGCAGTTCATTTTGTAAGTTACAAAATCTAAAAAAAAATTAAACTGTAGTTGCCTGGTCGAATAAAGTTAATTTTAATAAATACTGAATTTTAATAAATAATCTTTTATTGGGATACAACAAAACCCCAAATACATATACACATGTATTAAATTCTGTTAGTTTATGATTTTAATATAAAATATTTAATAAACTTTTTTGTTATAATTTTATTAAACACATTAACAGTTTGAGCTGCATTATAAAGTACAAATAAAACATATATTTTATCTTAGAAAAAGATTTAATTTCAACAAAATATTATGATTTAGTAATGTTTATAACGGTACTACACATAGCAGCATAAATATATGAAAATAAATCAATCATTTAAAACGAAAGACTTAAGGAGCAATCATGAAATTTATAATGCATAAAAACACACGGACGTAGACAAAATAAAACACAACTAAAGTAATATAAAAGTAATGACTCTAATAATTATAATTGTTTATTGCACATATTGTAGTAGTTGCTGTTATTTATAATCAAAATGATACTTTTTCTAATTATTTGCTACGCTTCAATTATTGTTTATTTTTGTGTTTAATTTTGCCACAAATCGTTATAATTGAGCGGATTCTGTTTATTTTATAGCTTTTATTAATTTTGATTTACAAAAGAAGTTTGAAAAATGCTGACAAAAGAAAAAGTAAGACCTGTCAACAATATTAACAAAAGCTAAAGCAACAATACTTATAAGTATTCAATTATAATTACCAGCTGCATCAAATGAAGACATTCACGTAAGTATAAATGACAATAAATCTGAAAATATAAAATTATAGTTTAACAATTATTTATGTCTTGTAACACAGACATATACAGTCGTACATTTATATAGATTTTGTCTTTTCTTAATAGTTGAACTGAAAATGTAATAAAATACACAGACATACATAGTTATGATAAAGAAAAATATAGAAAGACAGAGGGACAGACAGACATGTTTGACAAGACAACATTTATGTTTTTTAACACACATGAGCTGATAACAATGACCATGACAACAAAAAAGTTTGGCTGGAAATACTTGAATGAATACCGAAATGACCGAACTGTAGAAGAATATGTACATGTAACATATGCATGTTTGACAGTTTGTATATTATATTTTTTAAAGAATAAACTTTGCTCTGTAAAGGTTTAATAGTTAATATGTTAAAGTTTTTTATTTTAATAAATGTTTATGTTAGAGTTTATTATATTTTTGTAAATACTTGATCGTACCTGATTAGATCGTTTTTAATTACATTTCTTGTATGCGCTTATTATTTGTAATTTGTTTAACATAAATATTTAATTATTTAATTGTATTTTTATTTATAAATGCTTGTTGTTTCATATAGTTTTTTTAGTTTCATAAATAAATTTGTATTGCTTTTTAATTTTTATATTCCAGCGTTTTGTATCTTGAATACAATCGTGTTGAATTTTGCAAGAAATGTAATGGCTTTTAAAAATTAATTTTAATTTTTACTCATTATTAAAATTTAAATTAAATTTGATCGAGTATAATAGACTACTAATATTCCTTGTAAGTTACATTCCACAAGTGACCACTTTAATGGTGGAAATAGCTTGGATTTAAATGAGATATCCACTATATTGTCTCTAGAAACTATGAAGAATGTCCAGGAAATCAGAAAATAATTCTTAAAATGTAAATGTGAACAATGTATTAAACAATATTCAATATTATCTCATATTAAAATATGAGAGGAAAATAGCAAACATATTCTTTCTTTTATGCCGACAAATCAAATCCACATTTTAATTCGTCTAAAGACTATAATCTATTACCTGACAATATGAATCAAATAGCTGAAATGACAATTAATTTATGTTCATACCTATACTATGTTCATAATTTTCAAAAATAACCTGAAAATTATTATTTACAGCATGTCTGCACTTTGTACAGTTGTAAATACATAAAGAGTTATGAATTTAATTTCTTTTTATGAATATTTTTAAGGGCGCCCTTCCCTTTTTATTGTCTATAATTTTTAATGACTTTGTGTTATGTCTCATTTTAAATTCTTTGAATATATTGATGGCGTAAAAATATATTTACACTCATACAAAATTGCTTAAATTTTAATAATTTATGATTATGAAAATGAAAATAATGCAGATGAGCAGTTTTAGTGAAAAAGTAAATGAAAGTCTTGTAAAAAATAAACGGCTAAGAATAAATTTTGATTTAAAAATGTATTGTTTTCAATTAAATATTGAAAATAACTTAGAGCTTTGTTGTAAACAATGATTCATGTAGATGATTTTTTCGTTTGTTTTTTTTTATACACATCACGCATGGTTGGTATCAACGGTTATCTCATTTTTATCCAGTATTGGTTGACAATCAATCATCATGAAAAGATTTACCTCAACAATGTTTACAAATTATTCAGCTACGAAAATCAGCATTCTGTGAGAAATGTATATCGTGCACTAGATATGGTTTGCTAATTTCGTCTTTCGAAAGTCTTCGGGCTATGGCCAAATAACACCATCCATGATAAAAAGCCTTCCTAATGTGCTAACTGTATTATTTAATATGATCCTAAAACTATGCGTTTTCCAGAAGATTGGAAAACTTCCCAAATTATAATAACACCAAAGCCAGAAAAGGATTTGACCGTACCATCCTTTTATAGACCAATTAGCTTACTATCCTGTTTGTCGAAACTATATGAGAAGGTATTTCAACTAAAGATTATAAACTTCCTGAATGATCAAAACATTATCCCAGTTCACCCGCTGGCGAGATTACTTACTAGAACTACAACAGAAACAAGTCTTCATAGAGATGATTTACCACCCTACTAATTTAAGGCATATTTGTTCATTATGGCTCTCTCAACTGAGAGCTAATAGTTTTTAAGGTCAGGTATAAGATTTGAATATTTATTGTAAGGCATATGAAGTAAAAGCAGATTCAATAATAAAAAATATTAAAAAGAATTTCGTGTTTCGGACCTATTAGTAACCGCCTAGATTGTGTCACTTCCCTCACCAAAAGTGGTAAATTAGGATTGCAGATAATACCATGCATTTTGGCTCTTTCTAACTTAAATTTCTATAAAATAGAGAGCCAGCAAAAATAAATTTTGCATAAAAATAAATCGAACGCCCCATATTTGACCATATCCCACATATAAGGTCCTCATCCGAAAATTACTTACTCCTTTATTAAGTTGTAATTCAGCCTAAATATCCCTCATATGTTTTTGCCTCTAAAGGAAATAGCTTGTAGTCTTCTATTACCTCTATATGTGTTCTTGGATATGGGAAAATTGAATAAAACTGCAGAGCTGATACACTTACAAATGTTACCTTCAATTTAAATGAATTTTTGTATAACAATTTTATACAAACTTTATGTCCTTACTAAAAAGAAGATGGTAATAGGAGTACAAAATTCTGATATATTACGGTTATAAATCTGAATAGATGTTACTTAAGAAACTTTGAATGGGTTATTACTGGTCACTGACCTCTAAAAGCAAACGCTTAAAGACTGTCACTGACTAACAATGACTTTTTTAAAAGTTGACGAAAAACACCAAAGACGAAAAAGACAAGAAAGTAATGCAGTAATTGTTATGCATTTTGAAAATTACGGCTAAAGCTTATTGGCGTAATTTAAGTAGCATTCGTCGTTAGAACAACTTTATAATTAGAAAGCGGCCTAGAGTTAGTTAGTTTTCATTGTTTGATTTCTTATTATATGTTAAGCCACATGCATGTACATGTGAAGAAAATTGTCACATCTTACAATATTGTCAAATCTGGTAATGTGTTGATAATGTACTGACAATGAGACATTGTTAGCAATAGCAAAGAATATAAATCATGATGAGAATATAAATATGATTTATATTCTTTGGTAATAGGTAAATTATCACTTCAGACGATTGTTAGAAAAAGTTAAAATCTCATTAGCAAACAATTGCAAGACAATAAATTTATCTGCCAACAAAAATTGTGAGTTCACACTTCGTTTTCGAACATTGCCAGTACTGTGTGTTTGTGTATATTAAATTGAAAATTTTTAAATATTGTCATGAAACAATTTTCGCTTCATAATAAATAATAAAAAAAAAAAACAAATTAACAAAAACACGCCCCCGTTTCAGGGCTGTCAGATATGGCGATTTCTCGCCAAACGTGGCGATTTTAAAACGTGTTTGGCGTCGAGATTTTCCGTTTGGCGATATGGCGACTTTTTGGCGATTTTTGATATCACTGGCGATTTTATTGGCGATTTTCACCAAAACATCTATAATAAATTATGTGATGAAAAAAATCGTCTTTTTTTGGTTTTTATAAATCCAATTGTCAGCGAAATGAATCATATGAATTTGGAATTTCAATCTTAAAGCATGGATGCAGGAATCATGCATGACAAATGTATTGTACACTTCTTATATTTTCAACAAAACTTTTCAAACCTTCTGTTTTATATAATACTGAAAACAATGAAAAAATTTTCAATGATTTACATGCAGCTATTGGTAATTCAAATTCATTTTTGCCTCTAAATGCAATTGATTTTGGAGCAGAGTTTGAAACAGAATTAAGAAATGCGAAATTGACCGAAGTAGAAATAATCGTACTTAAAGAAAACTGTTTTGTGTATTTAAAAAAACTTTTAAAAGAGATGATAAGCAGATTACCAGAAAATATGAACTTTTTTAAAGCTTTTGGACAATTTTCTATTTCAAAGTGTGCGAATACATTATCTCAAACTAAATTTGGCGTTGTTCAAGAAACATTAAGACCATTTATGGATCCAAATGTAGCAATAGGCGTGTATGAAACTCAATGTGGAAAACTTCCGTTCCAAAATTGGAATAATTATTTTAATAACGAAATTCCAACAAATTTACTTGAATTTTGGCCAAAAGTGTTTGATTATGTATCACGATACAACAGGTACGTACCATTTTAAGGAAATATCTTTGGCCGTTCTTACTATATTGATAGTTCCAACCAGTAATGTCTGCGTTGAAAGGGTCTTTTCAATAATAAATTGTACAAAAACTCGACTAAGTAATAAAATTCAATATGAGCTTTTAGACGCTCTATTGAGAATAATTAATCATATGAATGTAAACAAATTATGCTGCAATTCGTTTACACCGACTAATGAAATGATAACAAAATTCAACTCAACTATGTATGAAAGTCAAGACTCTAGTAATAAAATCGCGGAGGATGAAGTTTACGAACTTTAGACTTATCTACTTAATTTTACTTTTTTTTAAATATGATCTCCATTTTTATGTAATTTAAAACTCTCTTTTAACAAAGTTTTAAAATTGTTTAAATAGTAAAAAATACAGAAACGGATATAAATGTGTGTATGTTTTACTAAAATATTGTTTAATAAGTAACAACTAATGAATTAAATAAAAAAAATGTAACAAAAACTAAAAAAAATTTATTTTTGGCGATTTTTTTGGTTTTTTCTCAATTTTTGGCGATTTTTGACTTAAAAATTGAACTAGGTTTTTTTGTGTAAACAAAATTTATTTTTTTTTTTAAATAATAAAAAAAAATTAAAAACTGAACAAAATCGGATTTTGGCGAATTTTGGCGATTTTTTACATCCGCTTTGGCGACGAAGCTCAAAAAAATCTGGCAACCCTGCCCCGTTTGTATGTTTGGTGTCATTACATTATATATTTTTGCCGCCTCTCTCTCACTATTTATCTCTTTTTTATGTTTTCTGCTCACTCTTTCAGTGCGTTTGGCAAAGCAAATAAACTGGGGCCAAATTACAGCATTAGTGATCGAATGAGCTAGCATATCGAAAAATGATTTCGGTGTCGAAATTATGATAAAATGTACTAAATTTCTTACTCGATATCGAATGCCATAATCTCAAATAAGAAAATTACGATCAATTTTACTCGATATCGAATGCGGCAATTTGGCCCCCGGAAAAATAACGGGATAAAAATACTCATAATATTTCTTTGACAATGGTATAATAGTCAGATGCATAAATTTCGCACATCTGACAATAAAAAGTGTATGACAATAATCTGACTATAGCAGCAAAGTGCGTTTACATGATTGTTATATGTCTTATAATATTTTTGCCTTACAATGCCCTAACAATAGTTTTTCGCTGACGACTTAGGAACATACAAATTTTAAGTTCACACAATTGATAGACATTTTCAGAACATTTTCTGACAATATTGTAAGATTTGACAAATGTCTGTACATATGTAGCTTTATACTATTAAACATAAGTATCAATTGTGAAAGTTCATGAATCGGAGGTGTACTATTTCTGTAATAAAAATAATATTTCTGTCTGTGTGAACCTAAAACAGTTTTGAACCGGAGTAAAAAAAAAATATTTATTTAGAAAATAATGTTAAAAATTTTAAAGAAAACCTTTATAAAGAACAGACTATAGTTTGTTCATCATTTAGCAAAAATCATAATTGTCTTTATAATCAGAAAAATTCTCTACACCTTTAATGAAGTTTTTGCTAAAGAGGTAGTTCGTAATGTATGTATAAGACTAAATAATGAAAGTATAATTTAGTCCTACAAATAGATCTATTATCGGTGTAGGATGACGTACAATGGCAATTGCAATTAAGTAAGCATGCTTATGTCTCTTTAAATTTACTGACAATTTAAGGTTTGTTTCTTAAATCTTTCGTTTATACTGCGCATTGAATTCTACATTAATATGTAAACAAATTCATATTTACAATATTAAAAATATATGTATTCTGACAGCGATAACAACAACAATACATTTACTATAAAATTAGGTCAAACAACTCATAAATATTTTAATACCAAAAACATTCGGATTTTGTATATTTATTTATAAACTTATTTTTTGTTGGTATTTTTCTTTTTTCTATAAAAATTTTGCATAAAACTATAAACATGCCAAATCATATAGGACAAATACATTTAATATTAAAATAAACTTCTAAAATTAAGATCCAGCAGAAGTAGAAAACATAAAACATTTAACACTCACACAATTACTAAGCAAACACTATGATAGATTCATACATACATATATGTAGGTATAAATGTACGTAAAGTTCAAAGCGTAGGTGTTGAATTAGTTTAGGTCGACTTGTTACTCGCACAAACAGAAAAACTCACATCTGTACACACTCACTGAAGAAAAATCTTACAAACTACAAGTTTAAATATATATAGAAAATAATAGAAAAAATAACAAATTTAATAAAATATATAAAAAGTTTAAGAATGCGTGGTTGTTGTCTATAATACTTAAAAAAAAACTCCAATCATTTACATCCAAACATAAACACACATTCATGACATGTACGTATCTGTAGTTAGGATGTAGGAATGTTTGTCCCCGTATGTTGTGATTGTAATAAAGTACTCCTCCCAAAAAGTTACAAAAAAAAAATAATAATAAAAAGAACAAAAGTCAATTTGTTAATGGAGAATAAAGGTAGCACTAACATAAATATGAGACATATGTACATACAACATACAATCCCATATATATATATATATGTGTGTTCTACGGCAGGCAGCCTGAGTGCATTTTTTGTGGTTCTTTATTATAAACATAACATTATATTAGATACTACTATTTGGTTAAAAAAACATTCTAACTAGTTTTTGCAAGTATTTGTGTTTATTGCATGTTTTTGTTTGTGTTTATTTTTTTTATTTTATTAAAAAAAAGTAAATAAGCACCGGAAGTAGGTCACATGCATCTATAAAACCGGATCTTATCTTTTGTTTAAGCAATAAATGCATGCAAAAAAGTAAAAAAATAAACATTGTGAATTAAAAAAACAGAGAAAAACTTAACAACAAACAAAACGTGCTACAAAATGCAAATAACTTTTTTTATTACACTGTGTTATTATTGTTGGTTTTGGTTTTAGTTATGCACTGTAGTCTGGATGCTGAAAATAAAAGATTGCCTTTAAGGCGCGTCTTTGGATATGAGAGACAGTTTTCGTATTTAAGAGATTATCATCCTTTGTAGATTGAGTAACCTTCATATGAGTTCCTCATTTAAAGATTTGGAGAAGTTTTACGAACCGAATTCAAATTTGAATTAACACTGCAGCATTAACAACACTAGCAGTGTTCACAGAAAAATTACACTTTTTAAAATTTTTTAATTTTTCTTTTTACAACAGCTAACAGGTTCATCACAAAAACATGAATTTTGATAAGAGGAAATTAATTTTAGTTTATTCTTTTAGCTTGTATTAAATGTTAATAAATGAATATAAATTTAGTATTTAAAAGTATTCAACCAGATTTTGTGTGAACAATATTTATGTAAAGGTATGCAAGTCTTTTCGTAGCACCAGTAGGGATCATGGTAGCATTTAAAGAAAGTTTTTTTTTTCAATTTTTTATTTATTGAATCTTTATTAAAAAAATTAACTAACAATAAGTATATCAAATCTTAAATCTAAAAAACAATTTAATTATTTGTCCAGCCAATGCCGGACGAAAATTATGTGACCATTGTTTAATTTATTTATTAAGTTGGCATTATTCCTTCTTGTCTTCAGCTCAGATCCGCTGTATCCCTTTTTCTTAGTCGAATATAGCCACTATTATTTAATATGTTGCGGGCTAATGGGTTTGGGTGTACTTCAAGCGTTTTTTTAATGTTTTTCTGCATTTCTTTGGATCTCAGTTTTTACCAAAGGCACATTTAGGTCTTTATGGATATTTGAATGTTTAATATACCAGGGGTCATTTCTGATCATTCGTAGCAACTTGTTTTGGTGTCTTTGAATTCTGTCTACATTTGAAGCTGAGGCTGATCCCCATAGCTGGATTCCATAACACCATATAGGTTTTATGATTGAGTTGTAAAGCAAGAGTTTGAAATCTAAACCTAACTTATAATTTCTGCCAATGCCCCAATTAATTTGCAGCAATTTTAATTTAATTTGAATCAATATTGCATTTATATGAGATTTACATGTAAGGCGTCGCTCGAGGTGTATACCGAGGTATTTAACTTCGGGTTGTTGTGTTCTTGATTGATTATTGATATAAATAGGAGAGAATAATTCTCTACGCTATGTAAAAGTTATGTGTGTGCATTTCTGCTTATTAATTTTTATCCTCCATTGCTTTAACCAATTTTCAAATTCAGATATATGATATTGTAGGTAGCGAGATGCTTCTTGAGGGTTTTCATGAATGCTTAGAATAGCAGTATCATCAGCAAATGTAGATGTGTAAGTGCGATTGTTTATTGGCATATCAGATGTGTATATCAAGTTTAAGAACGGTCCCAGGATGCTTCCTTGAGGTACTCCTCCTTCAATAGGTTGTGCGGAGCTTAAAAAATCTCCTTCTTTAAGCTTAAATGTTCGACCAGTTAAGTAACTTTCTAATAGCTTGTGCGTGTTCACGGGAATATTTAGTTTCAACTTGTATATTAGATCATCATGCCACACTTTATAAAACGCTTGAGAAATGTCAATAAAAATAGCTGAACAATATTTTGATTTCTTCAAGTGTTTTTTTTGACGATATTGACAAGTCTATGGGTTTGTTCGATAATACTGTGTTTACTTCTAAATCCAAATTGATGATTCGGAATACAATTGTTTTCAGTTAAAATCGGGTATTTTTTTTTAAATATTGAACAAACACAAATTGCAAAGCTTTTGGCTTGTCCGGAGAAAACACCCAGAGTCTTGGCGGGAATCGAACCCGCAACCCTCTGACTGATAGTCCGGCACACTATCGCCTAGTCTATCGGGGCACCCCAAACTTATTAATGAACATTTTCTCGAATAGCTTCGATATATTTGACAATAGGCTGATGGGTCTATATGATTATACTTTTGTGTGATCTTTTCCCGGCTTAGCTATCATGGTAACCAGTGAAACCGTTCATTATGGTTGATAATATTCAAGGCATAATAAGCGTTAAAAATAAAAAGTATTATTCCTATTGCTGTCCGCTTAGTTCCATAAGCCTATTGTTTCTTATAGTTAAAATCAACAATAGCCTTTTCGATCACTCGAATCTCAAAACGTAGGGGTACAGATGGTCATAAATGGTTTGTGACTGGTGGCAAGTTTATTGATTCATTTGATGGGTTTGAGGTAAATACTCTTTTCAAATGATTAGCAAATATATTGCCTTTTTTTTGCAAGGGGAGCTTAAATAAGACAGGTCTTTTAAGATTTTTAGTGGCTCGCCATAGTGAGTAATCTGATTGCGGAGAGTTGCGTCTAGACTTTCTAAGTACTTATTTAGTGATTAAATTTTCCGATATTCCAGGAGCTCGTTAAGTCTTTTTATGCAATCGTTTAGCTTAGATTTGAGTTGGGGCTATCTGTGCAATTGCCACTCTCTTCGAGTTCTTCTTTTTTCATTTCAAGTAAGTGCTTAGCATTTAACATTTCTTCATTCAGATTTGGAGCAAGCTTCAGTTTAGTTTAGTCCTGGTGCTAATATCGGACTTAACTAAGTTACAGTATATTTTTTACCACCTTTGCTAGAGGTAAGCTCGGCCAATAACCCGGTGCCATAAGTTTGAAAGACCTTTGAGTGTTGTCATACTCATTAACATTTCTAGTTATACTTCAGGGATTGAAACTGGACTTTCATGTGATATTATAGGCTTTTAAAGTCGCGATTTCCACCAGACTTAACTATTAACTTGCCTAGAAGTTAATCAATCAATAGTTTCTTAATTTTTAAATTAACTTCAACGGTATGATTGTTAGAGTTATTAGTATACATTTTATTAGAGTTTATAATAAACTTATTGGCCGGATTTTTTAATTGGAAAATATTAGAGCTGTCTATGAGACTTCATGTTATACTATAAAATATATAATTGAGAAACCTTGAGTATACCAGATAATCGGGATTATCATTAAGGATAGATTAAGGATGTTGTATATATGTTTGTGTAACATGACGCAATAATTTCTGAGCCTTTAGTGTGCAGAATCTTACAATGTTCTTAGTTATTTCGACTCGATGAAGGGTATAAATATGATGAGAACTAACTTATTAATGAAACTAGAAATATAAAGTTAAGTTGAGTTGATCGTAAATAAAATGCCCATTTGATCATGACTAAAGTAGAAAATTAATTAATAGTTTTTTTCTTTTTATTTAAACAATTAAACTACAATTACAATAAAAGATAGACGTGATGTACATAGTATATCAATGTTTAAATTTCTTTACCTTAATAGTGGAATACAAATTTATTTAAATGTTGCAACCACTGTGCAACGCATAATAGTTTGTTGTGTTGTGAAAAAAATTAACAAATACATACAATCATGCGAATGCTAATGCCACATACAACAACAATAAAAATAACAACTTAAAATGTGGGGTAGACGGAGAGAAAAATTAGTGGCATGTATACGCTATAAATAAACATAAAAATACGGCATAATGAACTATAGACGAACAAACAAAAAAAACTTTATGCATGTGGCATGGTTGAAGAGAAAAAAAAACAAAAAAAAAAACATTGCCATGGTCTCTGTCACAGTTGTTGTGTTTAAGTCAAAGTCAGTGTCTACTGCTGTTGATGATGGTGATGGCCGGCTTATAGAAAAACAACAATAAAAAACATAAAATACTCAAACTTTAAAGAACTGACGTAGTGACTAGCTGGCAGGCAAGCAGATAGATGGACAGAGAGGCAAACAGCCTGTTTGGCTGTAGGGTTATTTGTTGAATTGTTTGATTATTTAGTTGGTTGAATGGTTTGGTTAAGTTTGCTTTTTGCCTGCCTGTTTATACGCCTATTTTGCTGTTCGCAAAACAAAAAACAACAACAATAAATAAATAATAAATAAAAACCCCAACTCCAATAACATCATTTCATCTTAAATGAAAAAGTCTTAATCATAAAGTACGCGGACATAAACGTACGTGGAGTCGTACACTGTGGTTATTCGCGCAAACTCATACGTACATACGTTCGTTGCCAGTCAAACCGCCACTCAGTCAGTCATCCTCCACAGTTGTTGGGTGTTTATTTTATTAAATTTTCCAAGTAGTTTAGTTTTTGTTGCTGGTTGGAGTCTTGGTTTTTTTTTTGCTTTAATGCAGCTTGTAACATTTTATTAAACGTCGTCTGTAAGACACTGTGTCTGGCATTCAGAGGTTGTTGCAGCGGCTCTGTGTCCATTGTTGTTATTGTAGTTGTTTGCCTTTAGTTTGTTTGAATATTTGTTAGCTTTTAATTGTTATACCCTCCACCACACCAAATAGTGAATCATTGTATATATGTATGTTTGTCATGCCGTGTGTAACACTGAGAAATATTTATTTAAGAAACAACAAAGTATATATATATTCGTGAACCTTATATAGTTCCAAGTTGATAGAGCTACATATGTCCGTCTGTATGTCTGTCTGTTTTTGTAAAATACTCTCACGCCTAAAATATGCAACCAAAAACAACAAAGTTTACAAAAAAAAAACCGTTTACAATTCTCTTAAACAGTTTGGTATTGAAATCCAGAGTTATGGACCAAAATGTGTGACAAACTCCATCAAAATTTTATACTTTTCACCAGTTATTTACTATTTTGTTAAAATATAAACTATTAATGAAAATTTGTACACGTTATTTCTATGATGGAAGGCCAAACTGTGATGAAAATTGTAAGAATTGGTCCATGATTTCTCATAGCCCTCATACAAATTTCTTCCCGAAATATGACTCAATGGTATATAAATGGCTTTAAAATTGCAATAACAATATAAAATTCAGAAAAAATAAGTTTTATGTAAAAATAATTGATTTGTTGTCCATGTTTGAAAATCACTTAATTACGTATAAATCTGTTATTATAACGGTACCAAAATTTTTCACAGATCATGTTTATATATACTCGTATATGCCAAAATCAAACCGTTGAATTTTGTGAATTTAGGTCGATATTTGGCCATATCTTCCGTATAAGGTCCACTTCCAGAAATTACTTAAATACTCACAACTCTCTTAAATTTAGCGGTTATTTCTGACACATGATGTATCCTCATATACATATATAAAATTCTCTGTACCAAATATTATGATTGGTCCAAATTTGTTCATAGCTCCCATATGGGATCAGTTCCGAAAAACAAGTAAACCTACAAAAATATCTGATAAATATTGATATAACACCAACATTTTATACCGATCAGTAAGTTTAGTCCAGAAATCCTACTGGACTAATTATACATCTGGATTTGTTGTTGTTTTGTTGAAACAGCAGTAATTGCTGAGTTGACAGCCCTTGGCCGAGTGATCTCGGGTCATTTCGGTGCGTAGAACCGGCTGTCGTGGGAATGACTGGATTTTGTTGTTTGTTTCAGTCCATATTTGGCAATAGCTCCCAAATAAAGTGCATCATTATAACAACGATTAAACTTTTGTAAACTACATTATTGAGACTTCCAAATCGGAATCAAAAGATGTCACTTGAATGCTTGCAGACAGCAGGCAATCACGTAAACCAACCAACATTATTGAGATTAAATTATACCTAAATAATTTTTTTCTGGTTCTAACAACAGCGTAATTCTCATTATATTTAGGTGGAGGGTATTTAAGATTCGGTACAGCCGAATATAACACTCTAACTTGTTATTCTTTTGTAAACATATTTGCCTTTTTGTTGTTATTGTTGTTGTGTTTGTGTTGTTTCTTCGCTTAATTTGACATCAGAAAAGAAGTATGAAGCATGGCTGAAAGTTTAATAATGATGCCGCCAAAATCAATGCTAGTTGCTGTTGTTGTTGTTGTTGCATGTATTCCTTTTAACTTCTTTTTGTATTCTTGGTGAGATTATTATTAAATATATGTATATTTTTTGTGGTTTTTGTTTCTATTCTTGCCAATGTAACCTCTTTGTGTCAGGTACCCGTTAGGAAAACTTTTTGGAAATATAGAGTAAAATGTTGGGCTTTATTAGGTGCATTTTATTATGGCACATTTCCCGATTTACTACTACTACTACGAATCAAAAGAAGAAGATTTAGAATGATACAAATTTAATTCTAGTTAGTTTTCAGAATAATATTTAAGGAGATATCAGATCTAAACATTATTAGAGTTACACTGCCGTATTTATAAAAAAAGTAAAGTAGACTTCAAATGTACTTTAAAGAAAATTTTGTATGAAAACTTTCTCTAAAAGCATACTTCAAGTCTACTTTATTTTTTGTAAATACGGCAGACAGAGTATCATGGATTTTTAAATAAAAACAGTTTTGCTTTTATTTAGTTTTTTAATTTGTCAGTGTATTCAAATGTACTTTAAGAAAATTTTGTATGAAAATTTTGTCTAAAAGCACACTTCAAACCTACTTTATTTTTTATGAATACAGCAGTAAGTATGTAATACATTTCCAAATGGTCCTGTATGTTTGTCCGAAAGAAGAAAAAAGTGTAAATTTGTTGTGATACGCTCACACGTTCTTGAATTAACTATTCTTCTGAAGATTTTTTAAGTTGTGTTTTATTTTCTTTTGCATTCAACATTTATTTACTCAGCTTATCTCTTGTTGTTATTTTTGGTCATTTGTTGTTGATGTGAAATTTTAATATATTTTCTTAAAATATTTAAAAGACATAATCATGAAAGTGGGTGTGATAAAAGTATTAAAAACATTTTGTAATCAGAGTTTTTATTTTATATATATTTTTTTAGCACTAATGCTATGCGAATTAACTTTGCTTATACCAAAATATGAATTTGTGGTAGCAAATATACAATTACGTTCTTAGCACTTTCCAAAAGAGTTGTCGTTTTTTGTTGTGAGTGCTAAACATTTAAAAAGAAGTAGGTTGATATGTACTTATAGGTAGTTTAGTAGATAATATGTCGTAAAAGAAAAATTTATTGCATTTTAACTAAAAAGATTTTGGTCAGCAGCATGTAAATACATATAGGAACTAAAATTGCTAAACTGTCTTCCTCTATATAATATAACAACTGACATCCTTTTGTTGAGCTAATAGTTAAGGTGCGGCACTAAGCTATTCAACATGATAATTGGAAACTTTATTCTATTTCATGAAAAAAAACAAGGCAGTGCATGGTTTTAATTGGTTTCATATTAAATTTCTTTGAAATTGTATGTACAAATAACTTAAATTGCTAAATGTATCCGCCTAGGCAACGCTACAGTTATTGAAATATTATAATAACTATTTGTTCGATGTAGAATTCAATAACAGAGAAGTTCTTTGAGGCTGAGCAGAGTCTCAGTGATAAATAGTTTCAAAACTTCTGTGATCATAATCAAGAACTTAAAAGTAGGCAACTGAATTACCGAATATACATAGCTTCCAGTTCGAATGTCAAATATCAAAATTCTGTCAGTAGAACAACAATTGAGACATTGACGCCTCTTTCTCTTACCGAGAACTTTGACTTCCACAAATTTTTGAAAGCTTTAATGTAAACTTAGAATTTGAAGGCAATGAAGCAGTCTTTAAATAATTAGTGGCTGTTTGGTTTGACTCTAATCTGGTATTATGAATTTAAAAATTAACAATTCTGAGTGCGATTTAAAACTTCCTTGTTAATAGTTCTTTTTTACTTAACGTTTCACCATTTACAATCCATCACACAAATATTTAAGTTAAGTCAATAAAAGAAAGTTTAGTTTTCAGATCAAGCTATAAATATTACTCGTATAAATCTTCCTTAAGGGATCTGCAACCATTTAATAGATTGTTTTTATAATAACATACTCGTACAACTATATATAACAATTTACTTGTTCATTAATCTCTCAATCACAGATCTGTAGAAATGAAAGCAATCAATAACGAAACAAAAAACATGTTTTGTTTTTTATTTAAGTTTTTTTTTTTTTTTTTTTTGGAAGATCAAAATAAGATCACTGAGCACAAGTAACGGAACAGAAAACTAAACCATTGCATTGCCAACAATTATGTTCATTTCTTAAGTATTTTGATTTAGTATAGGCCATAATTTTTATTTTAATTTTACTTTTACTTTAAGATTTTAGCGAAATTATTCCCACCAAACATCATTGCGTTTCTTTAGCAATTCCAAGAATTCATCTGTTACATTCCAAAAGAAATTATTTCCTCAACAACAACTAGTTTTGAAGATGTAACAACCGTGACTTGTTGAAACAGCAAACAGCAGGATGTTGCTTCTGCTCCTTTAGTGAAATGAAAAATATTTGCAAACTAAAAAGATAAGAAAAGAAAAGAAACAAAATAAAACAACAGGCAGTTTCCACGGTAAGTTCATGTAAATTTACAACAAAAAACAGCAAGGTTCGAATTTTCCACAGTTTACAGTGCAAAGCAACACCACCACACTTCCATTTAAGAAAACCACAATTTTCTAAGAGAAATGTTTTGTTGCTTTTTTTTTGTTGGTCTTTTATGTTTTTCTTTTGCTAATAAAGTGTAAATGTGACAAATTTGAAAATATTTGTGTCTTCTGCTCTGGTTACCTGTAATTTTGATTTAAGTACCAGTTTTCACTTACTCTTCATAGTATTTTGTACCTGTGCTTGTTTCCTTTTGAGATTTTTGTTTTCTATTCATCAATTGTTGTAGATTGTGTTTTGTTTGTGATGCTCTAGTTTTTAAATAAAGAAGTCACAAATTTGCAAATTCGTTTTATTTTTGGCAAAACTATTTACTGACCTATTTGCTGTAGGCGTTTATGTTTACATGTAGGGCGGTAGATTTTACGGGAAAACCACATGATACTGAATGCAACAATTGAGATCAATTTAAAAGTATTTGTTGCCATTTTTAAAAAGTTTTTTTTTTATTTAAATAAATCTCTAAATTGCCATTTCTTTTTAACTATTCGGTCGTATGCTTTTTTTAAGATTGATATTACTAGAATAGTATTGAAATGCAAAGTATATGAACACATTAGTTAAAACCCAGTGTGCTTCGCTTCCCTCATTGCAATGAAGTCAAATTATGAGTTAAAAGATATATTATTTTAAAATTATTATCCACACTTTTTCTTACAGATTAGTTTTTATTCAATCTTGTGAAAGGCAATCCGATGATACACGATTTTATTGCGATTTTTTTCACTGCGCAAGTCCAATTACTCTATCTTTTTAGCAGTCTTCTTGCTGATGTTCGAATCCGCTGGCCTTCTATGCTAAACAATTTGTTTACATCGATCACAAGTCATATTTTTCCACACATGTGATATATAATATTTACATGTTTTTAACCACTTGTTAATGTCAAATACTTTCCAAACCCGAATATTTATGATTTCGAATTTATTCATAAACCATAGGCACATTTATACAATAGATGTCAGGTTTGGATAAAAGATTCTAACTCTTCTAAATTTAGGACTTAGTTCGTATAGACGGTTCCTCGTCTATTTTCCCAAACTCAACTATTTATGATTCAGATATTAATGTTGATAATACAGGTGTACATAAAAAAATTGAAGATTCTGTTATTTAAATTTTCCAAGATATACAAATTTCGGAATTTATTAAGCATCTCCCATTTGTCTACTCTGATCATATATAGTTATACCTATAATTAAACGATCTACGTATATCTAAAAATACAATAGCTACCATGTACCTACTGTATTTTTTAGATATACGATTTAAGGGTCCACGTTTAGGGTAAAACTTCCTCCCTTGATAGATCGCCCAATTTTTTACCTTCACCAAAGTTGCTTATTTTATTAGTTCGTTAACTTTTTTGCACCTTTTTGGTCTATTTTTGCTCCCGTGTAAAAATAATTTTCAAAAATATTCGTATAAATTCTTAGTACTATTAGAAAATTATATTTCATTGAATTTTTATTGAGAAAATTAATTTATATAAAAAAGTACCAAAACGGATACTTTTTTAGGCCTTTAGAATTCGAATTCTGGTTGGGTCTACTGAACTATAGATGAACAACAGACAGTCTCAGTGGAGTCGTCACAAATTTTATTAAAAAAAACTCAAAACTAAATGAATTTCAAATAAGTACCAAAATATATGTGGCCTTTTTTACCATGTAGTACTTGAATTCCAAATGGCAATATTGTGAGTTAAATTTTTAATGGTTAAAAGTTAATTTTTTAGGCGCATATTCAGAAATCATAACTAAAGTCGAAACTTATTAAACAGAAACTAAAAAATAGTTCACAAATAGTTAAAGATCTTATTCACAAATCATAACTAACTTAGCAACTGCTTTCAGCTGTTAAAAGAAAATTCTGCATTTAGTAGATTTTTGTTGACGAAAAACACATCTCTAGTTTGTTTTTTTTTTTTTTGATTTTTTTTTTGGGCAAAATTTACACAATTAAAAAAGAAAATAAGGTAAGTTGATTATTATTGTTAGAAAAAAAATATGTATTTATTGCTTTGTGTATTTTAGAGAGACTTAAATTGGTTGCCAGATCAAAAACTACATTTAAATAATTGGTGGCCAAATATGTTAACATCATAGACGACAAGAAATAAAATTTAATCAGCTGTTCTTTAAATGTATTTGTTAGTTGACATTTAGTTACAGCTTTACCCATTATTAAGTGCTGAAAGTAATCAACTAAGAATAACTTAAGCTGATACTTAAAAAAGTTTAAACTTAGATAACATTTCTTAATATGCGCCATAGTTATTAACTTGTTAATTTTAATAAATAATAGAAAATGTCCTGTTTTACCCATTTATGGACCTTTTTTGTCCCCCTGTAAAATAATATGTTAAATATGTTCGTATTAAGTAAAATGTGCTATTAGAAAATAATATTTCATTGAATTTTTATTGAGATAATTAATTGTATAAAAAAGTACCAGCGATACATTTTAACACCTTAAGAATTCGATTTTCAAACAATTACCACAAAGATTGCTGCTCTTTATTACACTCTCGTGTGTTAAGAAAGATTTTATTTATATCTTAAACTCTAACAAATATTCAGGATTTTAGTTTTATTTGTTAAGAACTATTCGATGATTGCTGCATATTTGTTCTGAAAGCCCATAATGAATTTGGCATTATCTTGTATTAGATTTTGAGCTCTCTTATACATGTTGGTTCCTAAATTGGGTGAAATTAGTCTATATGCAGTTTTTGAATCATTGTTAAATACTTCATATGGTCATACAGATCACAAATAGTTGAATTTACGCCATTATTTCAAAATGATATTTGTATGTATATAAATTATGACAGTAGTAAATTGGTTCTATCTATATTAGAATCCGTTAAAAATGTTTTTAATCAATCAATTCAATCAGTGTTTAGAAAGTGCAAATTAAATCATTAACACAGTCAACGGAAACAATTTGGAATTTATTTAATAAATCTTTCTTTAAATTAAGCTTCAAATGTAAAAGGAAATCTTTTCCCAAAATTAAAGTCAAAGTCAAAATCAAAATTTGTTTAAAAGTATTTTCCCTGATTTTCTTATACTACAACATACTTTTGATATCAGCATATCTAAATCTCGCAAAAGTTAATCTCTTCTTAACCAGAACCCATTTTTAATAAAATATTTATAATTTAATTTATCAAATTTAGCCTCTGGCCGAATGGACAAACATAATTTATAATCAAATTGTTTTGGTTGTCTAGCAAAAGAATTCCGGTAATAGTTATCTATGATTTTTATTTTTAGTTTTTTGTAATTTCTTCACAACATTCTTGTAAAGTCATTACCAAAGACAGCCGGCAGTTGTTTAATAATGTCTTCAGCCGAAAACAAAACATAGTTGGGAGTTTAAATGTGTGTTTTGTTGCAAGTAGTTTTAGAGAAAAAAGAGTGACTGACGGAGTGAGTGTAAAAGTATGTTGGAAGAATGACTATAAATATGCAATTTTGGTACAAAATGAGAAAAAACAGCATGTGGTAGTTTTGCGATTTTAGTTGAATTGACTTTAGTGACACATAGAAGTCACATAAATGAAGTTTTACTGGTTTCCACGAGTTGGTTATTGTGTGTGCTATTTTCATTTTTATTTGTTTCTCTTCGTCTCTTGATTTTAATATTGTGGCAGTATTTTATTTTACTACTTGCCATAATATTTTCTATTACTTTATACTATTGGTGCTGTTGCTGCTACTGCTGGTAGAGGTTGCAAGCAGTTAACCAGCCAACCAAACAATTCTTTAGTTAGTTAAACTTAACAATCGGTTAGTAAGACACTAATTCTGCCAGTCAGTCAGTCAGTTGACTAAAACGTCATTGTGTTTTCTTATCCGTAAACAAAAATACTTAAAACCACTTTTCCTACCAACAAATACATTTAGTCATCCGTCCATACATGCAACAACATCTAACCATGGTTGACAGCGACACTGACAATAGCAACAAAATCTTAATTACAACATGCTTGTTTTAACTAGTGTTTAACATTTGTTGTTGTGTGTAATGCTTTTTTGTTTGTCAACTATAAAAGGAAGAATAAAAGTACGTAAAAAAGCAAAAGAAAATGTCAACAAATAAATCAAACATTACCATCAACAAGTTCATCATTATATCTACAACAACAATAGAGGGAAACTAAGACTGTTACTTTTTAGCTGCAACACAAATTTATTATAGAAAGTAAAACATTAACAAATAATTAAGAGAATTTGGCCGTAGTTTTGTAAATTACTTGCGTTCAACGCATCATCTACGCTTTTGCGAACGCATCACCAAATACATGAAATTTTGTAAATCACTGCGTCATTGCGTTTAGCGAACGCAGAAATATTACGTTGTAACAATACTTTACGCAGAATATTATTACAGTAACGGACTGTAGTTTATTTAGGAAGAATTCCGTGCAGTTGTTTTTAACTAAATAAAAATTTAAAATTCTAAGAAAATTTATTTTTAACTGAATCTAACATTTATTCAAAAAACTAAGTGCACATTAATACGGATTTTCAGTTGCATTTGATATTGACAGTTGTTTACGTTAAATTATTTTGTATGTAAAATTTAATTAAACTGTAATTTAAAATAACTGAAAATTTATTTAAAAACCGATCTACTTATTTTTCATTTCATTTTAACAAAAAGTTCATTTAATTTTAAATGTTAAAATAGCTGACTTAACTATCAAAAGAAGAAGTCACGACTTCCGTGAAAATAAAAGATTTTTCCTTTGTTTATGCTATTTTTACTATCAAAAACTCAACTGTGAATTCCGTAAAAACAAAAGAATTTTCAGTTATTTTATATATGTAATTTAACTACAAAAAAAAAAATTGTTGCGTGTATTTACAAAAACAAACAGTTCCTATGTTAAAATTCACATAATAATAATAATTCCCTATTCTATGTTACAATTCTCAAACAGTCAATGTGAATTTTAATATAAGATATGTATAGATATTTTACGGAAGCAATGACCAGCGTTGTCAACATGGTGCGTTTCGCACCATTTTTGGTGCTTTTTTAAATTATTGGTGCAAAAAATTTTTAGTGGTGGGCGGTGTGCTTTTTTTTTAAATTTTGGTGCGCTTTTTAATTTTTGGTGGCACCAAAGCAAATTCAACACATCTTTTTTTGTTTCAGTGTGAAAAAAATCTTTCTACAATAAAATACACCTGTTTCAGTACCATTTCATTCAACACTGCAACATTTTTTTTGTATTTCGGTGCGTTTCTTAATTTTTTCGAAAATGTGATGAAATCTTTATTTTTACTAATTTTTAATTGCAGTTTTTGAATAATTCATGGAATCTATACGATGAAAACATGTACATCATACGAATGTATGATAAATGAAATCAAATTCTTCAAAAATCTTTGTTTGAAAATCAAATTAACATTTTAAACATGTAAATAAAAATTTTTTATAACCTGATGGTTTGGTCTACTGAACAGCGTTGCCGTTTTTGGTTATTTCTAACCAAAATTGGTTATTTTTTTTCTCAATGTGTACATGTGTAGATTTTTTCTGTTTTGGTTATTTTTTTTTACTGAAAATATTTAGATTTTAAGACAATTAGTAATATATTGCAAGCAAAAGAATTGTGCAAAAATCAACAAAATGCCCATTTTGTTTGGTCTGCCAAAGACAAATTTTTGACATTTTAAGTAAAAGTGATCTCCATATTTATTGTAATATAATTGCATGTTTTTTAGTATTTAAGAGAGTAACTTTCTAGTTCCTTATTTTATTGCCAATGAAAATTTTTTTGTTTTTATTATATACTTTTTATTTTTGTTTAAGACATTAAAAATTAATAATTAAACTTGCAAAACTTAATGTAAAGTATTAGAATTTTAAATTTTACAAATTGTAGCATTAGCTTATGTTTCTTTGCATTACTTTTTGCAAAATATGACGCTTAGTTTTTTAAAAAAATTATTTTTTAGTATTAGGAGTTGTGTTGTAAAATACGTTGTTTTATGTTTGTGTACCTTAAAGTACAAATTATAGTTAAAATTACAAAAAATAAATAAATAGTACATGCATTTAAATTTGGTTATTTTTTTTTTAAATTTGGTTATTTTTTTCATAAATGTTGGTTACAAAAAATTTTTTTCGTGGCAACACTGCTACTGAACTGTAGACGAACAACCAGGGTTAGAGTACCAGTGGAATCCTAACAAATTTTATTGGAAAAAATCAAATAGAAGTACTTTAACTAGAAAACAAAAATATATAAAAAAAAGTACCAAATATGTACTGAAATTAGCTTTTTTACCAATTAGTACTTTAGTTCCGAATATCATATTGTGAGTTAAATTTTGAGTGGTTAAGCATTTTATCGTTATTAGCTCATTTATTAAAAAAAGGCTTTTACTTTAATTACTAATAATCGTTGATAAAAAGTTTTTTATAAAATTTATGATATTAAAAAATTCCAAATTAATTCAATAAATATTTGAAAAAAACGAAATTCTGGTTTTGGTGCGTTTTTTTATAAATGGTGCGCTTTTTTCTCCACTTTGGTGCGTTTTCAAATTTCAAAGTTGACCACGCTGATCAACATCATGAATTTAACGAATAATGAGTAAGTAAAATAACACTGTGGAGATTTACAATATTTTTGCATGAAACTTCATGGGTGTTTTATTTGGTGGGCCAATTGCATTCAAGACTTTCCACGTAGCTTCCCAAACATTATCAACAGCTGCCTTTGAGCTGCCAAAATTAGGCATTCCACGAGCCACATCTGCATGTTTTTCCATTTCAGCTCTAAGAAAAATTTTAGGAGTATTTTATACTAAATGACTATGTTTGTATATATTTACTTACATACATCGTACATATTAATGAAGTTCTTATAAAATATTAAATTAATTGAAGAATTTTGTTTTTTTTAGTAATATTTTAATTTAACTTTTAAAACCAGAAAATGGAGGCGTTAAATTTGAAAACACGAGTGATAAAAAGTTGCATTTTACTTAATCCATGCTTTCGTCTCTTAATATGTTTGAAAAGGAGCTAAAAAATGGACTCCGAGTGAAGATTTAATAACCAAATATAGAATAAATATTTCCAAAAAGTAGTTTTTTTTCGAAATCCTAATTTCTTTCGTCACCTGTATGTAAATAAATTACAAATTTAAATCCAAAATACAAATTTTAAAATTTAATAACATTACTTCGAAATTTGTTATTTTTGTATAAATGTACTTTTTATAAATATATTGAAAATTTTATATTGAAAAATTAATATATCAATTAAAATATCAATTAGTATTAATAGTTATTCTGTTATTTGAATTAAATATTTGGGGTTTTGATGTAAATAAAACACGTTCCCAATTCTAATTAAATATTTATTAATACAATAAAAAACTAATTTACTAAGTTTAAGTTTGAGTTTAAGTTTAAGTTTTGATTCGATGTGCACATGGCGATGGTCGCAAGTAGAAGAAAGATCTAGAAGAAATCTAATCGGTTTATTGCCTGTCATTTCTCTGAGCAGCGGTGATAATTTATGTATGCGTATGCAAGACTGCATTTATGTGTAGAAGTTATGGGTTGCCACAGGGCTCCCCCCTTAGTGGAGAGGTCAGAGGTAGCGGGCTGGAAATCGGACGTGTCTTCCGGACCTTGTAGTTTTCTTAACTTCTTCTTGATCATTCGATTCTGACGTATGGAGGCTGCGCTGCTCGTCTAGATCATTCGGTAAAGGCGTAGGTTGGTGTTCCATAGCAGAGTTGTCTGTCGAGTCGGGTGATGTGTGAGATAGGCTTCCCCTATCTGTGAGATTGAAATTGTAGTCGGCTGGAACGTAGGCTGCTTTCAGGCGGTCAATAGAAATGTTGACTCTTCGTTGTTGTAGTTGCACTTTGAAATATTTGTCCCCTTTTGTGATCACTTCAAATGGGCCCGTGTAAGGTGATTCCAGCGGCGCCCGGACGTGGTCACTTCGAACAAAAACGTAGCTGCAGTCCTTAAGACTTGGCTGTAAGAAGAATTTACCGACGTCATGACGAGAAGCGTAATTAGGTTTTAACAACTGCATTTTGCTTCGTAGCAGCTTGACGAATTCGGTTCTATGAGTATTTATTTTCGACTCTTGAAAAAATTCACCGGGAATTCGTAAGGAGCTTCCAAAAACCATTTCGGCTGGGCTGGCTTTACTGTCTTCTTTCACTGCCGCGCGAAGTCCAAGTAAAACGATAGGTAACACAAAACACCAGTCCTCTGTGGCGTGGCATTTTATTGCTGTTTTCACCGTGCGGTGCCACCTCTCGACCATACCATTTGCTTGTGGGTGATATGCTGTTGTCTTGAGATGGTGCACTCCAAGAATCTGCATTAGTTCTGCGAATAGTTGTGATTCAAACTGTCGTCCTAAATCACTCGTGATACGGATTGGAACGCCAAAAGTCGAGATCCAGCTATTAACCAAAGCGAAAGCGATTGTTTCGGTCGTTATATCCGGTAATGGGATGGCTACTGGCCATCGCGAAAATCGGTCAATGCACGTCAGGCAGTAACGATACCCTCTAGCCGGCGGGAGTGGGCCGATGATGTCGATGTGAATGTGATCAAAGCGTTGGTCAGTTGGTCCAAAGTCACCTAGGGGAGACTTGTTGTGTCGACATACCTTGTTTCTTTGGCAGCTCAAACAAGATCGGACGAAATTCGAGACATCTTTTGACATTGCTGGCCACACAAAACGCTCTGACACTAATCTAAAGGTTGCTCTTACTCCCGGGTGCGATAAGCTGTGCAGCTTTTTAATTGTCTGTTGCCTTAGTGTCATGGGAACAAAAGGCCTGACCAGGTTCCTGCTTGTATCGCAGTATATTGATCGGTCGGAGTCTGGGACGGGTAGTTTTTTCAACGATAACGAATGTTCCCTGTTAGAGTTCAAGAATTCATTTAGTTCGGGATCGTTTAATTGCTCCTCTGCTAGTACTTCAAAATTAATGTCTTTCTCGATACTGCTAATGCGGGAGAGAAAATCGGCCGTGTTATTGTTTGAACCCTCTATATGGCGTATGTCGGTGGAAAACTGGCTTATATAATCTAGTTGGCGAAGTCTCCTGGGTGATGTTTTGTCTCGTTTCTGACCGAAGGCGTACACGAGTGGTTTGTGGTCAGTAAAAATAGTAAAAACTCTCCCTTCTAACAGGTATTGAAAATGTTGGACGCCCTGATAAATGGCAAGTAGCTCACGGTCGTATGTGCTATATGCTTGTTGAGTTGTTGTTAGTTTTTTCGAGTAGAAACCCAATGGTTGGCTCTTGCCCTCAACAATCTGATGCACTACAGCACCTACTGCCTCTGATGATGCATCCACAGTCAGGGTTAGCGGTGCGTCATTCGCAAAATGGCTAAGTAGGGTCGCATTGGCGAGAGCATCCTTGCATGCTTGAAAAGCCAGTAGTGTTCGTTCGCTCCAATTGATCAATGTAACGTCGTTTTTTTTGTTGCCCGTTATTAAACCTTGCAACAATTTTTGCCCGGCAGCGGCGTCAGGCACGAACGATCGGTAAAAGTTAATCATCCCTAGGAATCTCTTCAACTCGTTTGCCCTTTTAGGTACAGGAAAGTCGCTCACCGCCTGCACTCTTTCGGGTTTTGGTCTGATTCCTTTGGCCGATATTGTATGGCCCAAAAAATCGATATTAGTTTTTCCAAATACTGACTTTTCGAAATTAACCGTTAAGGCGTGTTGGCGAAGTCGGTCGAAAACGGTGCGCAAATGGTTTTCATGTTGGTCTTCAGATTCCGATGCTACTAGAATATCGTCAATGTATATGAAAACGTAATTAATGTCTCGAAATATGTCGTTCATATGCCGCTGGAATGTTTGGGCAGCGTTTCGCAGACCAAATGTAATTCGTTTGAATTCGAACAAGCCGAACGGTGTTATGATGGCGGTTTTCGGGACATCAGCTGGTTCGATCGGGATCTGATGGTATGCTCGTCGTAGGTCGATAACAGAAAATATTATCTTATTATGAGCAATCGATCGGACATCTTGTATGAATGGTATCGGGTATCGATCCGGAATAGTGATGGCATTTAATGCGCGATAATCGCCGCATGGCCTCCAGTCACCGTTGGCTTTTTTTACCATATGCAACGGACTGGCCCAGCAGCTGTTCGAAGGCTGGCATATGTTATTGTCGAGCATATATTGAAATTCTGCCTTAGCCGCCTGCAACTTAGATCCAGTTAATTTTCTCGCGCGTGCAAAAACTGGGCTACCGCTTGTGGCTATATGGTGCGTCACGTTACTTGGCATCGTTTGCTGCTTGCGGTCAAATATCGCCAAATCCTTGTAATCGCGCAGTATGGTCGCGTATTTATTCGTGTTATCGTATGACGAGATTGAGAACACACTAGAGTGAATGGCATCTCCACTTACCACCAAAAGAGTTTTTCTGTCTATTAAGAAATTTCTTTTCACGTCGACCAATAAATCGAATTTTTTTAAAAAATCGGTACCAATTATTGGGTCGGTTACGTCAGCAATCACGAAATTCCATTCGAATTCTCGCCGTAGGCCAAGTGATATTTTAATGCGTCGTTCGCCGAAGGTTTTTATTTTCGATCCGTTTGCTGCGTATAATTGTGTTGAATGTGCCTTATTAGATTTATCAGATGGTCGTGGTGGTAGGACGGAAATGTCGGCTCCGGTGTCGATTAAAAATCTTATGTTGGTATTGTTGTCGAAAATCATGAGGCGAGCAATTGTGTTAGAGGGCACGCCTGAACTGTTGTAAGCGAGGTCAGACGTGCAGGTTAGTTTTTTTATTTGTTAAACTTACATGGTAAGCGGCATTTTTGAGCTTTATCACCGTACTTTTGGTGATACCAGCACAACTCTGTTGAAGGCGGGACTGCTGCTAGGTTTGACCGGCTGTTATGGCGTGCTCGGCTAGATGATCGTGTGCGCTTCGTGTTGAACATTTTTTCAAAGTTTTTTTCAAGCCGTGACATACGTTGATTAATTTCGGAGATTGTCGCTTCAGCTGTGGACTTTTCTACAGTACAAACTTGTCTGTAGTCGCTGACCTCCATGACCTTGTCGGCAAGTTTAGCCAGCTCCACTAACTTGGCGTCTGAAGCTTGTAAAATGGCTCTTACGTTCGGCGGAAGGCGTTGGAGCCACAAAGATTTTAGAAAATCTTCGCTAACTTTGTCCTTGGACAGGTCGCGCAACTCGTTGAGCAGTTGACTTGGTCGGCGGTCACCAAGTTCCATGTCAGAAAGAAGTTTCTGTGTTTTTTTCTGCTCGCTATCACTGAAACGTTCGATAATGCACTTTTTGAGGTTATCGTATTTGTTAGTGTCAGGTGGCTGCAACACTGCGTCCGAAATTTGAGCTAATACGTTGGACTCTACCGCTGCAACGACGGTGTTAAACTTCGACAGGTCTCGCACGATGTTTGCCATGTCGAACTGCGCCTCTACTTGTGCGAACCATATTTCTGGCCGCTCGGGCCAAAATGGAGGAACCTTTACTGACACTCGTTGTATCGATGTTTCGTTTGTGTTAGCCGACGTGGCCTGATTACTTGTTGCGTCGTCGTTTGGCATTGTGTGAAATTCCTGATCACGTCGGGGTCACCAATTTGGGGTTTTGATGTAAATAAAACACGTTCCCAATTCTAATTAAATATTTATTAATACAATAAAAAACTAATTTACTAAGTTTAAGTTTGAGTTTAAGTTTAAGTTTTGATTCGATGTGCACATGGCGATGGTCGCAAGTAGAAGAAAGATCTAGAAGAAATCTAATCGGTTTATTGCCTGTCATTTCTCTGAGCAGCGGTGATAATTTATGTATGCGTATGCAAGACTGCATTTATGTGTAGAAGTTATGGGTTGCCACAAATATTATTTAAAAAATTTTGAAAATAAATTAGTGTTGTTTTTATCCGACCTTTCAGTTATAATTTTTAAGAAATAAAATTGTTTGAGCTCGAGGTCAATTTGGTAGCATCCATTTTAAAATCAATCATTTTCGCATCGATTTAACAATGTTCGTCCATCCGTCAACTTGTCTGGCTGCTAATGTAACATCTGATTTATAAAATAAAATCTATATAAATAGGAATCAAACTAAAAATTGTGTACGAAATGGTTATTAATTTAATCATAGCTCCCATATAAGGCCGATTCCGAAAATCACTTTTACTAACATAAATGTATTAAAAATCAAACAAAAAATCATGTCAACTTAGAAATCAAGCTACTAGATCTAATGACGATCGATAGTTAATGGGTAATAGCTTAAATGGATCATAATCTTAAAATGTCTAATAATGACAACAATTATTGTGCAAATAAGTTTCAAGATATCTTATCGTACTAGCATAACCTCTAGAACTTACGATATCACTCCTGTGGGTTTTTTCTTTGAGGATAAATTGTTATTAGCGGGATATCGGTAGCAATGCTGGAAAGAGTAATTGAAAATTAGATCTTCCGATCTTCCGACGCGATCACCATTTAAATAAAATTATTTTTAAAAAGTAAATGTCAAATATTGTTATTCTAGGCAATACTAAAGATACCAACATCCAGTTATATTTCAAGTGTTTTATTTGAATGTTAAAAAATGTTCAAATGAAAGTGTTTAATAGTGAAGCACACCAACTTCGAAAACAAATTTTAAGAAGATAGTTTGCTTAAATACTCGGTGTAGGGTATTATATCTTTGTACTCAACCGACTATTCTTTATAATTGATATCGATAACATGGTCTTTTGTATTAAAATAGTAATGTTATATAGTTTCACTCATAGTCTTGTAAAAATGTAAATTCTTATTTTAGTTACATGTTAAACCACATATTTTAAGTACCAACTTTGTAGTAAATATTTCAGACAGTTGGAAATGATATTAACAAATGTAAATAACTGGCACAACAGCAACTACGAAAATAATGACAATTGTATTAACTATCCGCTCATTAAATAGCCAGTACTTGCCCTCAAACTTTACATTTTAGTTTTAATGTTCATTTATTATTAATAATAATAATGACTTTCCACTACAAATGATTTTTCAACTAAGACCTCCTTTACTTTAACTGTTACTAACTACTTTCTGTCGCTGTACGAGTCGTAGTCTTAAATATTTGGGTGATTCCAATGAAACCAGTCTTCATTACAAACTCAAATACAAACACGCATAAATATTGTATTTCGGCCACTGAAAATGTCTGTATTTTCTTTGGTGGTTGTAAGTGAATATCGTTAAACTATAGTGCGTGTTCTTTTGGTAGCAAGCAGCAAGCACTACTTTTGGTATTTGTGTTGATGGCAGTAAGTAAACAAGTAGTTTGTGGCTTCCACCTACTTTTTTTCGGTTGTAATACATTTGATGATTTTGTTTTATATCCATACAATACATTAGAGATTTTATTATACCCTACACCACCATAGTGGGGATGTTTATAATGCTAATTAGTACAATACCCACCTTAAAATATATCGATAGACTCAGAATCACTTCCTGAGTCGATTTAACGATGTCTGTCTGGCTGGTTGTCCATGCAAAGCTTGTGCGCTGAGTACAGGTCGCAATTTTGAAGATATAAATATATGCAATATAATTTAGCACATGATATTTTTTTCGGTTCAAGAACGGTTGGGATTGAAATCGGTTGACATATCACCTAGCTCACATACAAATGTTCTCCCGATATAGGAGTTTATCGATCACAAATGTAAGACTTATACATATATCCAAACAAATTTCACAACAAAGAAGCTGTACGAGTATACAAATGAAACTATATAACAAATTTTGTGCAAATCGGTCCATAATTGACCATAAAGGCAGCTATGGTCAATAAAGCCCACTGCCTAAAATCATCTTAAACAGCATAAATCTCTCAAAAATGTTCGTATCCAAATAAAATTGAATACAAATAAGTTTCACATATAGATATATCACGACACCTAATTTTATAACGGTCAGTCCATAATTATTCAAACCTCTCATATAAGATCCTCTTCGCAAATTACTTTAACAAGTATAAGTCTTTTAAACGTGTTTATATCGAGATAAAATTAACAACAAATATTATTAATATGAATATTAATATTATGGAATCTTAATTACAGAAGTCACGCCACTAAATTTATGGATGATCGGTAAACAATTTTTTTTACCTACATATATACTGGCTGTACAGTATTATATGGTCGGGCTTGACCGACTATACTTTCTTACTTGTTTTTAGTTTATTTTTTTTTTATATTTTTGGCATATTAATTTATTCTAGTATGCAGATGTCGTTGGTTGGCTTTATGGTTTATATATATTTTTTATGACGTTAAAAATTGTTCTACTTTTATTTTGTTGTAGTAAATTATCTTGTTTTAAGTACATTTTGTTGTTGGCCTAAAACAAGTAACAGTTATCATTATTATTATTTCTACTTTGTTTTTATATTACAAGTACATATCCCCTGCCAAAAGAAAAAAAGATCTAAAAATTTTATTTAAGATTTGGTTTTGCAGACATACTCAGGTATTACAATTATACTTATAGAAGTAAATATATAACTACATATATACATACATATATGTATACATAGTTAGTTTGTCATGCTTTAGCTGTTATAATTATAGAGATATACACTTTAATGTTTAAATATCAACTACTTTTTTACTCATTATAATTACAGTTAGAATTAAAAGTTTTCGTTGTTTTTTTTTCATTACGAGTTAAAAACTTTCATTTTTCTTTCTACTTTATGATTTTTGAAGTATATAGAACATCAGATTAGTTTACAAATCGATGATTAGGGAATTTGGTTTTGTTTCTTAAGTCTTTTGTTTTGTAGATTTTTTTCTACTTATTGTTTGTGAAAGTTATTGCCAATATTTACAGCATGTGAAATTGTTATATATTTGAAACTAAGATTTATTTCTTTATTTATTTATTTGATACCCTGTACAACAAAACTAAAAGTTTTATAATTACAGTACAGGATGAGTTTTACGCTAACAAATTTATAGAATAAAATGACAAAAACAATATCACATAAAATAACTTAAAAAATAAAAATAAAATTAAATTAAAATTAAAAATTAAAAATAATAATAATAACGTAGGCATAAAACTATGCACTAAAGTAGTTATATATAGATTTCCTAAATTCCATTGCGTTGCTCAAAAACTGTATCATTGGAGGTAGCGAGTTCCAAAGACGAATAGAATAGATAAAGTATTGATATTCCGAAACTAGTTTTTTATGTCGTATTTGAATAAGGTTAGTATTTCTCCTTGAACGAGTGAAAACGAGCCGACTAAAAAGATAAGATGGTTCATTTGTAAAAATTATCTTATGTAGTAATGTTAGAGATTTAATTTTTAGGAAGTCACAAAGAAGTCCCAATAATTTTTGTTTGTTTGAAAGGATGAGATGTGAGACGATTTTCTTATGTTAAATACATATCTCAAGATTGGATTATATGCTGAAGTAAGTTTCCTTGTGCTTTTGTAGTCACAGCTGGAAAATACTTCAGAACAGTACAGAAGTGTTGGATTAAAAAAAGTTTTTGCCAGCATTATGCGTGTGAAAACCGGTGTCAGGTGTTGAGTTTTCCATAGTCCACGTAATATTGAAACGGTTTTTCCAGTAGCACTGATAATATGATCTGACCAGGTGAGTGTAGAGTTAAAAATTATTCCAAGGTTCTTTGCCTTGTTGATAATCTCAATAATCTCGTTATTGAGGAAAATATTCGGCACATCAATAGTTTGCACTGGAGATCGAGAAATTATTAGACATTTAGATTTTAATGGGTTAAGACGGAGACCATTAGATATTGCCCAAGATTGGATTTTCAAGAGATCCGAGTTCAGTTTGTCAACACATTTAATAACAAATATAATTGAACATCATCAGCGTACATATGAACTGTGCAATGCGATAATTGTCATGGTAAATCTGTTATCTATTATTATCAAGATACGATAATATAAGCCCAGTTGCGGAAGAACTAAATTTGAGAAAGTTACTTAATTGAAGACACAGCAAGTCATGGTTGACCATATCGAACGCTTTTGAATGATCTAATAGTGTTAAAACGCTATATTGCCCTCATCAATGTAGCCACGTATTTCTTCTGATACGTCTATAAGAGCAGTGATGCTGCTATCTTTAGGACGAAACCCAGACTGTCTATTAGTAAGCAGATTATTAGCATTTAAGTATTCAACCATTTGCTTATTCAATATTCTTTCAAGTATTTTAATTTGTGGTAGCAATATAGGAACAATGGCTTTAGTGAACTTAAGATGAATGTTATCAGGTCCAATTGCATTAGATTTGATTTCATTACAAGAAACTAATACGTCGGTTTGAGACACACACTTAAAAGAAAACGAGTTTCAAAGATCGATAGAGCATGAATGATTATCACAGGAGTAAAAATCAGGATTAACATTTATATTTTCAGTTTTTAAGAATGTTTCATTTAATAAGTCAATATCAATGTTTGAGGAATTTGGATCCTGAGGTTTCTTAATACCAATATTACGAATAATTTGCCACGTTTTTTTGGGTGCCTTTGGCAGACGAAAATAAACTAATGTAAAATGATGATTTAGCACTCTTTATGAGTTTATTAAAGTTCGTGTAATGGAAATCTTGCCCTTAGCATAGAAATACATTAAGCTTTTTGCTGTTTTGTATCCGCATGAATACAAGAGAATATAATTTTTCTTAGGAAGAGTTTTTAATAATATTCTTTAAATTTGCAATTATATCCAGAAGATAGAGTTCAATCCAAAATTTAACTAGTAAAAAATTATAGTCGGTCAAGCCCGACCATATTATACCCTACCCCCAGTATATGTATAAAACAGTTTTTCATAATTGGGCCCTATATGGGAGATACATATGACCTATTATGGACCGATCAAGCAAAAATTTAGTGTCATGATTTCTGTGTTAAACTTTATCTCGATATAAATACTTTTATTTATTTATTTATGGAGGTTAAAGTGAGTTAAAGTGAGGTTATATGGGAATTTTGAATAATTGTGAACCGACCATTATAAAATTAGGTTTCATCATTTCTGTATATATGGAACTTGTCAAACTTGGTCAAGCCAGACCATATAATATGAAAAAAAATTTCACCGATAAATTTAGTGGCGTGACTTCTGTAATTAAGATTCCATAATATTCCCTTTTATAGGAGAAGTGATTCTGAGTTGATCGGTATAATTTAAGGTGGGCGTTGGACCAATATTTCTGGGCATTACAAACATAAGCACAAATCCTAAATATCCTCCCCACTATGATGGTGTAGGGTATGAAAAAAGTGATAGAAACTTTTTCTGAATTTTAGTGAATTCGACAGATATTTGTAGTTCCCTAAATAGTATTTTAACTTGATTTTTGTTTAAAATGCACCAGTGTGGGTGAAATATAGCAAAAGAATAAATAAATATCGAAGTTATTTGTTTTCCATTATTATAAAATATACAATTTTAATTGCTTGTCAATATTCACTTAACAGCGTTTTATATTGTACACAAAGCGGTATTGCTCTTTAAATAATAATTAAATACGCATTTGAAAAGATCGTTATGAACTTAACATCATTCTGTCATGTCGTTCTTTAGCCAGTATTAATGCAGACCTCGACCCATATCGCAACTATAACATATTAATTTGGTGTATCTTATGGCAGCTTAATTTGTCTTACCAGTTTTAACTTAATTCATAGTTCATTATTAATACATATTTATTTATATGTTCGTTCATTCGTTTTATTTGTTGTAATGTCTGTTTTAAAAAGTCATACAAAATACTATTTACACTTATCATAAAATGTGTGTGCCCCATATCTGTCATGTTAATATTTGCAACATACGTATTGTATGTCTGTATTTTGTATGTACGAGTAAGTATCCAAAGAGTACTTGTATAGATCAATGGCAACATATTCTTTATGTTCTTAAATATAAATGTACCCGCAGTATTTTTTCAACATTTACGTTTTGTATTTATGAAGCCTGTTGTATGTATGCATATGGTTGTGTGTCTGTAAGTGTTTTCCTATCATCTTTCTTGCCAATAAATTTAGGTCATTTTCTTAACCAGTACCACAGAGGAGTATAGCACAGCACACAACACCACAGAACAGCACACACTCAGTGCAGAGTCATTCATTCAACCAACCAACCAATTTGGGGTATCCCTCTTTTAAGTTTCTTTTTGTTTTCTTTTATTATTTTTTTTAATTTTATAATCTCATTTACAACTCATATTTTTTTTATAAATGAAGATTATGTTGTTAATTACACATACACAAACTTATTTATTTGTTTTTTTAAATGCATACAATACAATTTTACTAATAGTTACGAGGGTCGTAATATTAAATATTCAGTTATAATATTTATTATAGCCTCCACCACCACAAATAGTGAATGAGGGCAGTATAGGTATACATTCGTTTTTTATTCCTTGAAAAATAGTCATACAAAATTTAGCAAAAATAAGTCCATACATACGAGTATATAGAAATATTTATACCAAATTTTCGGTCTAAAATTGATCCACGTAAATGCACATAAATCTCTTGTAAAAATCATTATGACGTTGAAATTAAACACAAATAATTCGTACAGAATTTCATGATGATTAGTCTATAATAGGCCATAATTCCCTAATGAGGACTACTCCCGAAGCCTCGTTAACCTACAGTATACATCCATATGTAAAAATTACACTATTGACAGATAACGTCCACTTCCGAGAATAACCGCAGCGTATACAGTGGTAACAATTTGACGTTCACAAACCAAAAAGCAGTTTCCTATGGCTTTTTCGGACTTAATTTATTGCGTGTTAAAGCAAATCGTTTTATGTTACACGCTGCAAAAATATAAAAAAATATAAATTCTTGATTATAACTGGAATATGCAAAAAATTCTTATAAATGTCGTTAGTGAGATGAAATAAAATAAATAGAAATTGCGGCACAACATTTTATGACGTTCTCCCCATAGCAGGTGGTGGGTGTATAATATTCGGAACAGCCGAATATAAACTCTTAATTTTTAATTTTATAAATTGTTATATTACAGATAAACTTGTTACGATAAGCACACAAACTCCCTAAATAAGAATAAGAATTGGTAATAACATCAATTACAATTAATAAATGGGTTAAATTATATTAAATTTCAAAACATTTGAATTAAATTATATTGTGCGCAAACTTTTCTATCAAACAATATCTAAAGAACTAATAAAATTAGCGCTTAGACTGAATAACAAACACTGAATAATGATATATTTAGGTAAAGGGTTTCTAAGATTTGGCACAAGCGAATATAGCACTATAACTTGTTTTTCGTAAACTTTCTAGTTGCCTTCGATAAATAATAGATTATTCAAATTATTGGATTTTTCTTTTGCTCGAATAAAACGAATAAATGAAATTTTTAAAATAAAGTTTGGCTGAATTTAGTCAAACTAAAATAATTTTTATCATATTTTGTTCTTGCTGGAAGATAGAATTTTAATTTATAAGTCTTTAATTTAAATTTAATTTCTATCATTGATATTACTTTTAATGAATTAAAAGTAACAGTTCAAATAAAAATAATAATTATTCTTATTTAATTTCTATTATTAGTTGTGCTAAACCTCAAACTATATCAAACGTAGAAATATTAATTTGGTGAAAGAAAACAAAGCAATCCTAAAATTTCTTATCGTATTTGTCCACAAACATTTGCTTCATATATTCATTTAATAATATTATACAGATCATGGGTGCCCCGATAGACTAGGCAATAGTATGCCGGACTATCAGTCAGAGGGTTGCGGGTTCGATTCCCGCCAAAGACTCTGGGTGTTTTCTGCAGACAAGCCAAAAGCTTCGCAGTTTGTGTGTGTTATAAAAAAAAAAAAAAAAAAAAAAAAATAAGGTATTCCAATCAGATGGCATTAACGTGGTTTTTGTCTTTAACAACTTATTTGTTATTTTGAAGGGTATCTATCTGTCATTTAATCTCACTTAGTTATTAAACATTATAATGTAAACAACAACGTCTTTTTTTGCTTCGAAAATGTCGAATTTTATACCAACAAAGTGTCATAAACGGGAAGTTTTGCTTTACTTTTTTAATCTGAAACAATTTATAGTAATAAATTCGGCTGTTCCGAATCTTAAATACCCTCCGTCTAAATATAATGAGAAATACTACACTGGTTACAGAAATAGAATATAATTATTTAGTGTTTTTATTTAGTCATAGTGCAAATTTTACGAGCAACATAATTTGTTTGAATTGCTTTAAAATTTTATCTAATTTTTATCATTTAATAATTGAGGTAATTACCAATTCTTACCATAATTTACAGAGTTTGTGTGATTATCATAACAATATTGAGTGTAATTTAACACAAATTAAGAAACGGAAAAAAGGATAAGGTTATAAGTTGAGGCTTATAAGGTGTTATGGGTGGCATAGTAATTAGACAATAATAGCATCAAAATTCAGTATCTAATAACTTAATTTCTATGTATTTCAGGCTTATTTTGGTTGAATTCCATCTCAAAAACCGTATTTACAAGAGTTTTATGATTGGTTGTTACATATTACATATATTGTAATACATACATACTCGTATATTGCCAATTATGGACAGACATCTACAAAATCCAGTAGCGTAATTGCCGTATTACCGATATTATACCCCTGACAGACATAGGATTTCTATACCATAATACAAATACTATGGTTTTTGATACTAAATTGCCTTGACAGACATGTAATACATATACTAGTATTTTTGTTTTTACATTCCCAATAAACATATTGGCAAGCGTTTTGTAAATTAAGATTGCAGCAAGCTTGCATAAATAAGAGTTTTGCGAATGTCGTTGACAATTTGCTTGCTAATGCAAGTGTTTTGCGAATGTTTTTGGTAATTTGCTTGCAAATGCGAGTGTTTCATAAATTTAAGTAAAACGTGTTATTCTCGCTGTTAAAAATTGTGCTAATAAGTTGTGTTAATAAATAGTGTTAAATTGTTGTTAAATTAAGTGTATTTGAAAGTTTTAATTATGATTTTCTATTAAAAAAGGTAATTATCTACTTATTTAATGTCTGTAGCAAAAAGGAAGAAAAGTGTTATGCGCAGAAGCACCGAAATTTTTGAGCATACATATATGAAGTTCTGTACTGGAAAATATAGATAAATTTTCTTTGCTTACATTTGAACGCTTATTTTTATATGTAAATGCTGGCTGGGTTTTGAAACAAAAAAAAAAAATAAAAGAAATTAAATAAAATATAACTGTCATTAAAAGAACTGACAAACGATTTTGTGAGAGGGTTTCCCCAATGTTTATTGAACACAGCCAGAGACAACATACTACATTTATACCACGATTATTTTCGTAGTATTGAAACCAGATATAAACCAGCTTGTTTTATGGTTTAATTGTAGTACAAGTTAACACACATGTGGTATAGTATACTAATATGGTATGCAAATCCTATGTCTGTCTAGGGTATTAGTGTGAGTTCTGGATTAAAAATTCTGATTTGTATATCAGATATCGATATCGATATTTATAAGACATTTTGTGGGTTAAATTGTTTTTCGGAAATGGTCCATATATGGCAGCTATATATGTCCAATTATAAGCCGATCTTCTGAAATTTCGGAACATATAATTTTACGTAGATCAAGATATCTCACGTCGAATTTCATTTATATATAAGATACATATTAGTATTAACGTGAATTTCGGAAGTGGACCTTATATGGGGGATATGGTCAAATTTGGACCGATATTCTCAAAATCTAGCAGTTTGATTATAGCATATATGTAAATGATCTGTGCAAAAGTTTGAGTCGGTACCGATATATATAAAGATAAGATGTGAGATCATTCACATGCATGCCAAAATCACACTAATATTTATTACGTGGAAATTCGACGTGAGATATCCTCATATGCATAAAATTCACTGTTCAAAATTTAAGAAGATTGACCCATAATTTGTCACAACTCTTGTTAATAAAGTTACTGAGATAAAATTCAGCCAAAAATAAGCCTCAAATACGTAGAAACCACTTTAGTGGAGACTGGATTTAGAAGCTATCAGTCCATAACTGGTCCACTTCTACTATGGCACCCATAAATCTTTTGTAAAGAATATTATGGAAATCAAATTCAAACAAAAAAGGTTCATTTAATATTTTATCCTTTTTTATACTCTGTTTTATACTCTATTTCTTAACTTGTTGTGAAAATGAAAAAAATGTTCTTTTAATTTTATAATTTGTTAAATTACACTCTAGATTATTATGAAAATCAGACAAACTCTGTAAATTACAGTAAGAATCGGTAATTACATCAATTATAAATGGTCAAAATTAGATAAAATGTTAAAATATTTAAAATAAAATCACATTAGTGAATTACGACCAACAGGTAATATTGTCTTTCAAACAATATATAAAATAATAATAAAATTTGCACTAAGACTGAATAGAAAACACACAATTAGGATATTCTAGTCCTATAACCAGTGAAGTTTCTGTATATCTTATTATGTTTAGGTGGAGGGTATTAAAGATTCGCACAACCGTATATAGCACTTTAACTTGTTTATTAAAAGCTTGTAAACTTAACATACAACTCTCGCATATAATCCCATATAATAATCGTACAGTATATATGTTGTATATTATTTATGATTTAGCTCTTGTTTGGTTCATTTATTAAATACTCGTACCTGTATTTCACAGAAGTCATTTGTTTTCATTATTCAATAGATTATTATTTGATATACGATTTGTAGTTCAAATTTCTGGTTTAAAACGGCGTTGCAGTTTAATTAGTATTAGAGTATGTACTCGTATTTTCACTTGTATTTATATATACTGGGTAAGTAATGTTTATTTGTTGTTTTTATTTTCTCAGTTTTTCGTTTAATTTAATTTTTTCTGTTTCTGTTGTTCTTCTTTTTTAAAAACTGATTTATGTATCCTGTGACTGGAAACGGTCAATTATGAGTAGAATTATTTTTAGTTGGATTTTATCAGCAGTTTAAATATATTTTAAAAATCCAAATATGTTTTATTGCGGAAATTATATTTATTGTTCGATTAACAGTTGTTTATACGACTTGTATAAGTAGTTGTCATATTTGTCAAAGCTTTCGTTGGGAATTAGAAATACATACTCGTTGGTTTTAGTATCAGTTTCTTAATCACACATAAATCATATAAGAGTATATTTGAAAGGTAAACATATGACAATAAATATTTTCAAAAACCTTAAATTAGAATTTACGATTTTGTCCTATGAGTCTTCCAAACGTTTTACTTTTGCAACTAATATTTAAATTGTTTTTAGAATTTCCTGCTGAGCATTAAGAATTTAGAACACATTTCATACAACAAATAGAACTCCTACATAATAAAACCAAAATAAATAATTTAGAAATTGAAGTGACACCATGCAAACGAAATAAAATACGAGCATTTGAGTATGAACAAGTATGACAGTAACTGCAATTACTTTCAGTTATTGTGCAGTTTTATTTACCTTTTTTGCATTGATTCGTGCAACTTAAATGCTGTTTGTTGCACATACAATTAATTCAACACATATTTTACATGTTCATAGGCGCATTTAATAAAAAATATTCACAAAATTATAATAATATCTACAAACATAGCAGTAACAACAATAATAATTATGCTGATGTTAAAGGTAAAATAAATCATAAATAAAACATATTTATGCAGTTGTAAATATACATTACATCCCAACAATTTACCGCGTTAAAATCTATGACAAGTTTAAGTTTATGCCAAGATATTTATTGTAAATACCAGTATGTACTGGTATGAGTGTATACGAGAGTACACTTTAAAATTGCAACTCTTTTAAGAGTGGATGGATTGATATTTTAAGGGCAGGATTTTATATTTGATTAAACATTTCATGACCATGATATTTCACCTTCTGTTTTGTTTTCATATTTAAAGTTGTAGCTTACTCGTATATTTTAATAAAAAATAATACGAAATTTTGTGAAACCAATGTAGATTAGTGTTAAGATCTCAAATATGTTAAATATTCCAAATATGTACTGAAACTAGCTCAATTTAGTACTTGAAAGGTAAACTTTGAGTGGTTAATTGCATATTTTGTATTTATTAGGTCGTTAGTTTTATTAAATAATTGCAAATGTCTTGTTTTACTAACCTTTGGTTTTATTTTTATTAATATACGTTTTTTACTTTAATACAAACTATTACATAATTATAAATAATGTAATTTTTATTTAGAAAATTAATTTTATGAAAAAGTAGCAAGTACCAAGGAATTTTTAGTAATTAAGAATTTTAATTTCAATAAAGTATCAAAAAGATTTATGTCCTTTATTGAGTTAAGCCGTATAATTGTTAATTTGTATTTCTATGTTTAATTATTTAACAGATACAAAGATACTATAGGGTTTTATGAATATTATTTTTATTCGTTTGACCCCCGTTCGGCCACAGTTTTTTCCGTTGGGTAGATATAATTTTGGAAAATTGTTATTTTAATTATTATTAAAAATTATTTTGCTTTGAGCTTAAGGTCTATTTTTTTGTTAACTTATTATTTATTTATTCCAATGTAATGTGTAGCATCTTCAGGAAATTGAAATTTATTAATTTTAATTATTTGTAAGACCTGCAGTAAGCGAATAATAAAATCGATTTTGAAAAAGTACCAAAAATGGATACAATCTTTAGGTCTTAGAAATTTAAAGTACCGAAAATATTTCTGCGCTCTACATATTTATTTTAGTCAGATGCATTTTAAATCTTGTTTCTGTGTTTACTTATTTAGAAGGTAACAGTGGTTTCTCGGGCATTCTTTTTACCCGTTTTAATTATCTAATATTTCGAATTTTCAAAAAGTACCAGACACCTGTTCTCTTATTTGTTCAATTAAAGTTTTGGAGATATACAGTTACCATATTTTTACCCGTTTATCCCCTTCATGTACGAATTTCCAAAAATCCCTTCTAATTTAATCTGTTTGATATAAATGGAATCCAATACCCAAATTTCGTGTTTATAACATTAGAGATTTGTTCCGTGCAATGATATTTGAATCAGTCAGTCAGGCAGTCAGATGGGTTTTTATAGATTTGTTTTTTTTAGATTGCTTATCTAGAAGCAGTATGGTGTGCTGAATGATTTCAACTACTCCAAAATTATAAATATTTAATTTTTTTTGCAAATGATTCCTGTAATTGTTTTAAAATGCGCGTTATAAAACGAATTGGTAGCCTAATTTTTGCTTAAAAAAATAGGTTTAAAACTAATAAAATATGTACATAATACCAACCACAGAGGAAGTGTAAATTCTAAGATGTCCAATATTTATTAAACGACCCACATACTTGCCACTTTATTGTAATACTGTCAAAATTACAGTTGGATTTTCTGCGCCTGGTTTTTGCGGTTTTATTGTGGATTACGAGTATTATTATGAAGAATAATGAACAAAAACTTACTCTTATGGAAATGGATTTGTGATGAAGTCTGAATATATTCCAAATCACTAGATTGCATGTGGTGTACATACCTATTTATGTATGTATAATTTTATATATGTATTTATATATCAAAATTGTTTGTAGGATTGTTTGTATATTTAAGCTTGTACGAGTATATGTACATGGGTGACAAGTTCATTGACAATAACTAAAATAATTTTTACAAGTTGAAGAATAATGAGTGGGAAAATTGAATAAGAATTAGCTGGCATTCGGTACTAACTAAGGTTCATGTATTAAATGTTGAAGAAAAAACAAAAGAAGTAATTTCTGCATTAAAAAAAATTACTAACAATAGAATATTTTAAGATTTTTTTGCCAAGATAAAGAAAAACAAATAATTGGTGTCTTGGTTTTGTGTGTTTGTTCTTAAAGTTGAAATTAGAATTTGTTTGCTAGTGACTTCTTTCTTTTATGTTTTTACTTTTTGCATTGAATAACTAAAAAATAAATATGTATATAAATTTTAAGAGATAACACAAAATACGAGTATGCGACATTTTAAAGCGAGATATTTGTAACTTGAAACAAAAGACTTGAGACACAAACTTGTTCATATAATGCAAGCACCACATTGGGAAAACAGTTGCAGTCAACAGTAGTTTATGGTATTTTTTAACATCCTAAATGCTGTTTTAAATCGGCACATACAATTAATTTGTTTTTACATATTATTTCTTTAATTAACGTTAAACGAATGGGAGTGTATATTTATCTTATGAACGAAGCGCCAGGTGGTGGGTAAAATTACAGTTGAAAATTTAAAACTTTTTTGCTTTTTGTTATATTTGGGCGCTGTTTAAGCGTGTTTTGTTGGCTATAGAAATTGATAATTAAGTAAATATTAATGTGATGAAGTAGCTTGTAAGATATAAATATTGTCAAAAATGTTTACCAAGCAACCTATATAAATTTAATCCTTATTTGTCTTTACACTTGCATACAAAATGTTCAGTTTGAATTAAATATGCTGACCTAGTTAAAATTTTAACAATTGACTGTTCTTACCAACAGGGTTCCATGGCATATTACAGTAGTTTTGAACATTATACTCAGTAAATGTGTAAAAACAGTTTTTCAGAAATGGGCGCTATATGGCAGTTATAACCTATTATGGACTAATCATCCAAAAATTTAGTGCCATGACTTATGTGAATATCAATATTATGTATGTTAAACTTTATCTCGATATAAATACTTTTAAAAGGTTTACGGAGGTTAAAGTGAATTACGTAAAGGGTTTTATATGAGAGTTACGACTAATTATGAACCTATCATCATAAAATTGTAGCAAATGATTTGTATATACATATATAAGACATATTTGTTTAATAGTATTTAGAAACCAATATTTTTAAGAGATTTGTGCTCTTTAAAGTGAAGTAGAAGTGGGCCTTATATGGGAGCTATTAGCAATTATTGACCAATCTGCACTAAATTTCTACATGTGATTTGGCATCATTTACCACTCATTTGTTGTGAAATTTGTTTAGATATTTGCATAATTAAAACATTTATGATCGTTAAACCCCTATTTCGAGAGGACATTTGTATGAGGTTCAGATGAGATAATGAACCGATTTCCACCACTTGCAATCCCATCCGTCTTTGAGACGAGTAAATATCATGTAGCAAATTTGATCGACATATCTTCAAAATTGCGACCTGTACTCTGGGCACAAGCTTTACATAGACAGCCAGCCTGCTAGACGGACGGACGGCTGGACATCGTTAAATCGACTCAGAAAGTGGGTGTTGGATCAAGATTTATGGGCGTTACAAACATCAGCACATACACAGTGTTCGTTTTAGTATAGATATAAGAATAAGAAGTTTGCTTTAAAAATAAAAATCAGATGACATTTTCCCCGTTGAATATAGCTCTATTTTTTAAGACAATTTCCTAAAATGTGCTAAAATCGAAAAACTTTAAACTATCAAAGCATGTTAAAGCACTTTTGCCAGCCTGCACCAAATACTTAGATTTACTAAAATTAAATTATATTTAAAAAACAAATTATTTATTTTTACTAAAATCCTTAAAACACTGAAATACTTCAAGAAAAATACACTGCACCTAAATACATTCCCTTTACTGCTTAATCAACTGTATTTCTTGAGATGTCTACCAAAACAAAAACTGGCTAAATCTAGATCGCTTGTTATACAGTTTTACACCAATGTGCTCACAAGCCAACAAATATAACGTTCATTTAACAGTTATTGACATAACACTAAAAATGTTTAACCCCACAGCAATTGACTGACAAATATTTGTTTTGTAAACCACGTTAAATGAGAGAAAAACATCAATAAACCTCAAAAACTTTAAAGTACATTTTGAAACCCCAACAAAACCTTTTTATAAAAAAAAGAACAACTAGAATTCTTTGAAAAACATCACAAACAATCAAAGATGATGTCAAATGGCAATCAAATAAAATCAATAATCTTAAAGCCACAAATACTCGAACCTAATACACATGCGTACACAATGAGCCACCCAAAAAAGTACCCAGAAATCAATAAACAAAAAAAAACTTTTGTAAACTTTGTATACAAGCACAAGAAAACTTTTTCTAAGACACATTTGAAAGGCACACATCACATACATTCTCAAAAACATCAAAGTAAAATGATAAAAGAATAATAAAAATGAAAAAAAAATGGGGAAATTGAATGCATACAAAAGTACTCGATCAAATAATAAAATTGTATTAAATTAAATATACTCGTATGTATTTGGTTAGACAACGGCAAGAAATAAATGAATCTTTTAAAAGGTGCGCTTATTTGTAAAGACTAACAGCAAAACAATGGACTAGAAGTGTAAGAAATGTAAAAAAAAAACTAAATAAAAAACTTTTTTCTCCTTACACGAGCTTATGGACATTTGAAAACTTCTTCTATTGCCCAAAATCTAGGTAATTGAAACACTTTGTTGATGAAAGCCTAAAAAACTACAAAATAAAGAAAGACTATTTCATTCGAACCTGATGATGTTTAATTTTTTACATACACTCAAAGAAATAAATGCATTTATAAAGAGTGTCGCAAATTGCACGTAGTATGTATGTGAATCTGCTGCTATTTTCACATGAAAGTGTGGCCAATCAAGAGGTTAGTAATAATGTAATACTACACAAGAGAGCAATGAATTTTCATTTTCACGAATAATATTTCAAGAATAATGAAAGCTTGGCGATCGTATTTCAATCGGTATTGTACTTCGTCAACTGTCAAGGAAGTACTTGCAAACTTTAGGTCAAATTAAAGCAGAGTATGAGAAGCAAGGAGCTCTCTATAATATACTATATACTATGAAGATCTTCTTGCTGGTAAATTTAATTGGAACAAGAATTTCCAAAGACTGCAGAGAGTTCATTGAATGGAATTTTGGACTATTAATCAATTAAAAAAAAAATTGATGCAGATTTTCGAGCAAAATCATTAGCGATGAAGTAAATTTTCATCTGATTGCTTTAATAATTGTCTAAATTTCTGTAGTTAGGAGAACCCACATGTAATTTTTGAAAAGTAAATTTATCCACGACGTGTCACTATTTGATGAAGATTTTTAACTACCAGGCACCATCGTCAAGCAGTATAACAGCATTCTTTCTGCCCAAATTGAATAAAATTGATGTGGGTGAAATGTGATTTAAACAGCCTGTTGAATCCACATATCAGTAATATCCATATCATCAATAGTGGACCAAATAACAATCCCAAAATATTACGAATTTTACGAAACGTAGCTTTTACAGATCCACTATTTTTATAGTAAATTTTTGACCGATATTGAATTAATTGTAACAATTGTCAAAGCTTCTACCACTGATTTGTCAATAAGTAAAATATCAAAACTTTCCTAATGCCCCTGATGAAAACCAAGGTTCTGGATTTAATTTTCAGTTAATGGAGGCTTTTTATATTTAATTAATTGAGAAGAACTAAAAAAAGTCATTAAATACTTAACATGAGCTTGAAGAATCTTTATTTATGTAGAAATAAATGAAATACAAAAAGCTCTGACGATTACAATGACTGTTTGCATACACAAGCAAAACAAAAATGTAGATGCGTGCAACCTTGTGATGACCCAACATGATGCGGGGATTAATCAGCAGTGGCAGTAACCAGCAAAACTTAGAACCTTCTCAGAAATAAGAAACAAAAGCATAAAACAAAGTGTACTTTTAAAAACAATGGCCAAGAAACCAATTGTATTTTAAAAAGGTTTCTGTTTAATGCTTTTTCAAAATAAATACAGAAAAATAATCAGGCAATAACAACAATACCAAGCAACATCATTTTAACATTCATTTACATGAAAATCTACTCATACCCTCAAACTATCTGCCCCATGTAAGCAGTCAAGCAGCCAACTAGGCATAGCAGCTGACTGACTACAAATACACTCCACTAATAAATGTAAATGTACAATGAGGGTTTTGAGAATTTCTTTTCGCTGGGAACACAATGTTCGTACTGGTACAAGTTTAGCTACGAATGAAAAAAAAACTTCAAATGATGATGGTTAAATAAAGAGAAAAATAATAATAATAAAAAAAATTAAAATCTAAAAAAAGGTTAAAAGCTTTGTCTGAACACGATACAACAATTGTTGGCCAACTTAAGTAAAGAAAAAGTAAATAAAACAAGCAGAGAAATAGTATGCAACTGAGCAGCTGAGGCACTGGGGTACTAAGGTTAGAAGGCTAGTGAAGAATTTATTTAACAAATTTTTATATAATTTTTTGACATGACTTCAATACACTACAACCAACCAACAAAAAGCCAAATAAAATTATGAACAAAACATCAGCCGCAAAAAAATAAATACTTACAACTGTCTATAAAATGGGGAGTGAATAGTAATGATGTGAAATATGAGATGCTATAAAGAATAATTATTTGTTCAACATAAAACAAACAACACAAAGCCAAAAAAAGAAACATTAAGCATTTTTGATGAAAGTGTTAAAAAATGAGATGCTGCTAAATTAAAATCAAAAGACATGGTCGGATTGTTTGTATGAGAAAAAATACACAGTCGTGTATGTTTCCACAGTATGTTTGTATTTTAAGTATCTTTCTTAAGTCTTTCGTTATAACAATATTATAGTTTATGATGATATTTAGGTTTTTGTTATCTTTAATTAATTGTAAGTAAATTTTAATATGGTGTTAAGCTAAGGGAAATCCATCAAATGATACAGATAAATCATTTAATTTCAAAACTGTGCAAGTACATACGAGTATGCATGTATTAGGGACTTGCGGCTCTTTTTATGATTAACTGTTGTAGGTTTAATAAAAATTTCTTAAACAAGTATTAAGTATTAAATAACTAATATAAGATAAATTGTACATGCATAATGATGTGTAGGAATTGCTGTGGCAATGGAATCACAAATCATATATGGATGATTTACGATGCATCTTTGATTGCCAGTTTATTAATTGGTATATTTTTTTTGGTAAATTAGAGAAAGTAAAACATAATGTTACACTTTTGCGGTACTCAATACTTTCTGAGTTGCAAGTGTTTTTCAGTTATTTTCAACAAACGCATAGTTTGGCAGCTACAAGTATGACACTGACTAACAGCTAACATTTTAAGAATGAATATTATGTGTATGTACCTATACAGATCTAATAGATGAATTAACACAAGTCCTGCTATTGTTTATCTATGACTTTAAAATAGAACAAAATGATTCGATGATTGCTTTATGGAAATTGTGTCAATTTGCAAGGGAACTTCACTAAAGTCATATGTTTCTAAATGCAAACGTGAAAATTTGAACAATGTTACATGTAGCAAAATATATGAAAGAGAAAAGCTTCAGTGATGAAAAGTTCTCCCTTTTGGAACTCAACCTTTTTTTTATCGTTTTGAGAGTTTCCAGAATATAATTTTTTGAAATAGTTCAGGGACAAAATCCACAATAAAAGAATTAAAATTATGAAATTGCTCAATCGTGCTGTTTTGCAAAACACCCTTTCAGGTATTTTTATATTACTTATTGAAAATATTATCATCCAAGCGATGTTATTATTAAAAACCATTTGGACTCAGATAAATCGTTCTCTCAAAAACGTTAGTTGATAAGTTTGTTTTCTCATTCTTGAGAATCTTGAGTTCTTTTTGTGAACTTCCAGACACATTTTTTTAAACAGTTCAGTTACAAAAACCTCAAAGAAGGAATACTGAAATGGTCTAATTTTATCAGTGTACGAGTATATCAACAAAAAGAAACGTTAGGGGGCCTAACCGCAATAACCTGACTATATTCTTCATGTTTACAATATCCTATATATGTTGTCACCTTGTCGCTAAAAGAAGTCAAAATGGAGTGTACAGTGTTGTTAGTTGGTTGGTTGGTTGGCTTACGTGGTAGTTCACTACGTGTGAACACTTAAGTAGAGTCGAATGGGACCCCGTTTTAAAAGACCACACCACTCGTCAGATTTAATGTATTTAAAATGTGTACAAAAAGTCGTGTCTTGCTAGACCCAACCTGTAGCTGTGAGATATCTCAGTAGGTTACTGAGTTTAGACCGGGCTATCTCACCAAGGTTGTTCAATGTATAGTTTCCCATGAATTTATGTCTCTTGACACCCAGGGCTGGGCATTCACAGAGAAGGTGGAAAATCGTTTCCTCTTTTTCTCTATCCTTACAACTACGACAATGGTCGTTAAAAGGGAGTCCCAGGCGATTTGCGTGCTTGCCTAACGTCCAGTGTCCCGTTAATACTGCCAGCAATCTTGATATATCCTTCCTATTCCGGGTTATCAGCTGCATAGTACGTTTCTCGTTAAAAGATGGCCACATCAACTTGGCTATCCTACATGTGTCTAAATTACGTCATCTATACTCAGCCTTTCTAAGAAAATGTCTGAGGATGATACCTTTGATAGTCCCCAGTGGAATTGCTACTGAGACCACATTGGAGATATCTAAGGCAGATCCCGTTCTGGCTAGTTCGTCTGTCCGTTCATTGCCGTAGTGGTTCCTATGCGCAGGCACCCAGACCAAGGTAATGTCGGATAGACGACCTAGCCTTGACAGATAATTCCTACATTGCCTAACTAGTGAAGATGAAATTGTGTAGGCATTAAGTGAGAGGAGTGCCGGTTGACTGTCGACAAAAATACCTATACTGCCGCTAATTTTATGATCGTGTAATGTATTACAAACTGCCATGATGGCAAAAATTTCCGCCTGGAAAACACTACACTCATTCGGAAGACGATACGAGATGTCTACCCCAGGTTCGTCACAGAAGACCCCAGAACCAACACAGTGGGGAGTATAAATGATTAAGTGTTAGTATATTGTGCACTCGTTATTGCATAAAAACAAAACTAAAAAAGAAAATTAAAAAATGTTTTTTTTTACTTATTTTATGTGTAATATTTAACAAACTAATTTATAAACAAAAACTAAAAGTATCATGTTCTAAGAAAAAATACAAACGAAAACATTCCATATTTACTCAATTTTGCAACCTACACACAAAAACTTCAGGGAATGACAATATTTAGTCCAAAGCCAGTCATTTACTGCCGAATTTCTGTGCTCGTGCCTTTACATTTTTTTTATTGACAAAATTGGTTTTCACTTTTTTACTGCTGAGAACCAATATCGCAAAGGGTTTGTCTTGCTGACCAATGACTAGCGGCTAGGCGTATAGCCATAGAAGCATCTTTTGGTGTTGTCGCTTTTCTTGTGTGTTATTATAAGATGGTCGTACGCTTTAGTTAATAGATTTTCAAGACTTTTGATTTGTGGTTTGGAAACAATATAACGTTTTTCTTGGATACTTATTACCACGGATTGACTTACGTTAAGCAGTTTAGCTACTACATGCGTTGAATTTCTACCTTTTGTCATTGTTATAATATTGTCCTCAATAGCTTAAGTTTGAACATTAAACCTAAAAAAAATTACAAAAAACAGTTTTCAATTTTCTTTATTAGTTTTGCTTTTATGCAATAAAAAGTGTCTAAAGGTACGGTCACATTTGGCAAATATTTGCCGAAAATGACGTAACCACTAAATAACATTTATTTGAACTCATTTGTTTACTTAAAAAAACTTTTCTTATTTAGGCCAAAGCACAACAAATATTTAGTTTTAATTTATTTGATGCTGTTTGATCTTGCAAAACTCTTGTAAGAGCAAACAACGTCAAACAAATTTGTGCTAAAACAAGTGGTTACGCTTTTTTGAGGAAATATTTGTCAAATGTGACCGGACCTTAAGGCACTAACATGTATGTACTTATTTGTGCTCCCTAGTCTATATATGAGTTTGAAAGCGAAAACATTATCTGCACCGCATTAGCACTGTCAAATATTACTAAATTTAATATTTTCGTCATTGTGGGAACGTTGTTTGCTGGATATAACTACAAATTATTTCCGATACTGCATACTGTAGTTTCGTATACTAGTGTAATTAAAATAAATCTGCCGGCTTTCAACAAATAGCCCGAATAAAATATTGGAATTATTATATCCTTTTGCGATTTTTTGCAATATTTGCCATACAATAAATGTATAACTTAATCATTAATCTAAAAAATATGAAAAGTTAAAAAAAATTAACTGGCGCAGGAGTTTACCATCTTATTTTAAAAGAATTTCATATTATTATGAACTCAATTTTTTAACACATCCAAAATACATTAACCGATTGCAGAGTTTCCTAGTCAATCTAAGAACATTTTACTTGAATTGACACTTTTATTTTCTCTGACTTGCTTTACTTAAAAATGATAAAGTTATTTTTTTTTTGTACTTACCCATTTACATACATAGTCATGTACAAAGTCGATATATGTACATATATATAGATATTTTTCCTTTTTTTTAATACCAAAATGAGTTTATCTTTTTCAATTTATTTTAATTAAAGTGTAACAAACGCACAAACTTGTTACAGTTTCTATGAAATGAAATGTAATACAACAAGTCTGCTAAACTTCAAATAACACACACATACGAAAAAGAAAATTTAAACAGTTAACAGGAAAATAAAATCACACTCAAACATATTTAATCGCATACATGTACACATGTATAGCTATAGTAAAGATGTATAAAGTAAATCCCATTAAGGCCTGTATGGATTAAACTGCACAATCATCCATTAAATATATTTAACAACAAGAAAAAATGCACATCATGATATATTTATTTATTTATTGTTTTTTTTCAGTTTTATTTTATTTTTGGTTTGGTTTTACTTTACATTTAATAGTGTCTAAATCAAGCGACCAATATACAAACACCATGAATCCGCTGCATGTCCAAAATACTTGTATATGAAACCTGACTTGGTAAAAAGTATAAAAAAGCTTAAAATAAAGATTCTAAAGTTAACAATGTTAAATGGGTGATAGTAATGGTTACGCGCTTAAAAGTGAAATAAGCACAAACATATATTCACACAGACATTGAGACACAAACAAAAAAAGCTCAATAATAAGAAAACACTACTTGCGTAGTAACGAGGAGTAATTGTTAATTAAGTATTATAGAATACTTGCAATTTACCATGAAAGAAGGTTTTTAGATCCTTTATACTTTTTTATAAAATAAAATTTACATGAATATTATATTCTAATAGTACGTACATATTACTAAAAGTAAATATAAACATTTTAGAAAATTATTTTTCAACGGGGGACAAAAAAGGGCCAAAAGAGAATGTAAACAAGTCATTTTATATTATTTATTAAAATATAAAACATTAAAAAGGCATTTAATCACTGAAGATTGAATTTGCAATATGCTACTCGGAACTCAAGTACTAATTGGTAAATAGGGCTAATTTTAGTTCTTTTTTTAAATTATTTTTCTAACTATTATAAGTTCCTCTATTTAGAATTTTTTTTTCAATAAAATTTGTGGCACCGTCACTGAGACTCTAACCCTGGTTGTTTGTTTATAGCTCAGTAGACCAAACCATTGGGCTGCATCAGAATTTTTTTCCATGTTTAAAATATTAATTTTATTTTCTTTTTCATCCAATTCATCATCAGTAAATTATGTCATAATTTGTAATTTTTAAAGTGAGAATGTAGATACCCACATACATATTCAGTCATACATGATTTCCATGTTATTTATGTCATATATTTGTTAATTTTTTTTATTAAATATCATACACAGCCCGACAAAATTAAAACTTTTTCTTGGTGCCTTAGATTTCTTAGTCAGTTTGTACTCGTATCTAGTGTTAGGCTTCAATGCCTATGAATCGCTTTTTTGTATCAGCTCTGGTTTTCGAGATATTATAACGCTAGCTTAACATGTAAAGGCTCTAAGTCCATATTTTACAATATTACAGGAGAGACAAAAAACAATCAACCGTTTTTTTTAATAAACATTTTTTGAAATCTGTAAATGCAATTTCTTTTTGTATTTTCCATTGTTTTTTATTTGCGTAAAAGCAAAATGAAAAAATAAGTATTTGCCGAGTTAAAAGCTTTTTTGGACTTAGAGCCTTTTCTGTTGCTTAGTTTGTATGTTTTGATGGACATAGACTTTACTTACTTACTACAATGAAAGTGTACTTTTGTTGCTTTTTTATTGTTGTTATTTAAGGCATGTGATGGAAATCGAAAACGAAAACGAATGAGTTTTAGAAGTCAATTTTTATCGTAATATTTCTGTATTGAAAAACTTTTATTACATAAAATATAAAGATATTGGGCTACTATAGAGAATCTTAACACAAAAATTTTAAAAATTAGATTATAAATGCATTAAAATGTATTTCCAAAACTGATTCGATTTCGATGACTGATTCCGTTAAAAAAAGTTAAAGTTTGTTTTGATTATTGTAAAAAAAAGAAACAGAATTTATTCAAAAATATGAATAACATTATTATTGTAATTTCAATTTCTATATTTGTATATACTTGTACATAATGAAAACAAAACCTATTCAGTCTTATTTCATTGCTGTTATAAAAAATAATAAAAAGTAATATTAATTTAAATTTTTAATGGATTTAAAAGTAAGCTAACTGGCGACGACTACTTTTATTCGTATGACAAATCGTCATAAAATTTATGGTGCTTTGTAAGCAAAGTGGATTTTAGATATTGTAAGTCTTTGAACTTTCTAGTCTTTATTTTTCTTCTTTCTTGATGAAGTTGGTGTAAATCCGACCACTCTAGTGCGACTAAATTTTCATTTATTTTTCGGTGCAGAATTTACCATTCATCAGGAAATCTAAGTTTGAAATTAATTTCACCATTTGGTGTGTAGTGTATTCCTCGAATGTCCGTCACTTTGGAATCGCCTTTTCCACGGCCAGGGCGAATATTTTTACAAAATTGTGTTTTGTTAAATTTTTTTAAAAAATTAATTATGCAAATAAATGACGATTAATGTCATGACTGTCAATGGCGTTGATAGCCAATGAGTGTAGCTAATGAGAAATAATATTATGTCAATTGGTTGAACTCTCAGACTATTCCGCGCGAAACAGTTGATATGTCAACATTGGAAGAAGTGAGATATTAAACAAAGATGTGATAAATTGGACCTTTACTCATCACTACAAAACAACAACAACAAATGAGATAACTGTATTTTTTTTTTGTAATCGATGTATTTTTACTTATTGAACACAACTGCATCAAAATCTCAATTTCTAAAAAAAGTCGACTTAGAGCCAGCGATATATGTAACTGTGTGGTACTTTTTGTAAAACAAGAATAAAAAAAGAATCAAAACTATTGCGTCCATATTAACAAGAGAAACTGAATTTTATGCAGGACATACGAGTATCTGCCTATATGGCTATAGAAAAATATCTCTATTTTTCAGGAATTTTTAAAAAACAAAAAAAAATTTTAAATAATATTTTTTCGTCATATATGAAAAAAAAACCAATGAAATAATTGTTGGTTCTCGGTTTTAAGCCATGAGAACATAGAGATTCGGTTAAAACCGAACACGAAACTCTATATTTTTCCTTCCCCAACCCATCGGAACACAATTGAGTGCGAGACTGTGGCACTGTAGCATTTATTTAATTGCCAATCTCATTTGTACTGCCTGAAATGTGTGTATTGTGTAATGTATTCCGAAGAAGGCTCTAAAATCAACATTCCTTTTAACATATTTACGATTGATTAGACTAGGAGTGCCCAAGCCCTATACTCTTGGTGCTTTTTTGTATTTGTAAAAACTCTTAGCTATAGGCTTTAGTTTTTATTTAAATGTGTTGGTGTTTGCTCTTACATAAGCAACTTTTGGGCACTCCTGGATTAGACTAACCCTTGTCCAGAATATTGCAAAGAAATTTAAACTCATCCAGTTCCTTTATTCTCAACTCATCCACTTCCATTATTTCCTGCACAATTTACCCACTCACTTCTTAATACAACGCAAAATTTTATAAGCCCTAAAACTCTGTATAGCCAATTTTGAACGCACACTAAAACAATAAACCAACTACGAAACAAAAATTTTCCGACAAAAAAAAACGAAGTCACCCAAAAAAATTTTTGGTGGCTGCACCGTTATAATGCGTTTGCTTCGTTGATTTTTTGGTTGTTGTAGACTGGTAGATACTCAGCAAAAAAAAAAAGACTCAAAAAACAACAAAAACTACCAATGAAGAAGAGAAATAATGAACAACAACTACAACAAGCAGTCGCATTTAATAGTTTCAAGAAGTCTTGTTTTGGTCTTCGCCGTAGTAGAAGTAGTAGTGGTGTTTGTTTATATTTTTATTTACTTGTACTTTTTGTTCAGTATGTACAGTGTATCACAAAACTATTTAGCCTACTAATTTTTATAAGAAATTTGCTTTTCATTCAAACGAAGAGAGTTCTGCTGGGAAAACTACTCAATCTAAAAATCTCCACTACATGTTTGAATTGATAGGCCTATAATTGTCTTGAATCAATGACGAATTCCGAATTCCTCCAAAGTGGCTTCTTATTCAAAAGTATGAAAAAGTCTATGGGTTTGTTTGATAGTACTGTGTTTTCTTCTAAATCCAAAATGGTGATTCAGAATACAATTCAATTCATATCATACATGTCATCATGCTAACCAGTAAAATCTATCAAACTGGTGGATAATATTCAAGGCTTAAAAAATAAGACGCACTATTTTAATAGCTATCCGGTGTAGCTCCAGTTTGACTGGTGGCAAGCCAATTGTTTAATTGATGTGTTTGGGGTAATTACTTTTTTCAAATACCAAATTTCAGTGTCATTTCTTGCCAAACCGATTGCGGAGTTGCGCCCAGATTTTATAAATATTCCAAAAGCTCTTTAAGTCTTTTTATAGCCTTTCGATATCTGCAGAATAAATTCTATTATATCTGGTTAGTCGAGTGGTTTTGGTAGCATATTAAGCAGCTATTTTAAGACCATTATTCAAATGAATAAGAGAGTAATCGATATTTTCTGGTGTTTCTTTTAGAACAATGTGTAATATTTTTATATTTAATCTAATTTATACTTGTTCCAGTCGGGAATACAATTTCTTGGGTAAGTGATCTGATGATAATTCTGACGAATATTCAACTTGAATCAATCTCTCGAGATAATTTATATCACTCTAAGATATGTTATTGATCTTAGAGTGATGTATCTTATGTGGGTCAGTAGGCCAGTTAGTAGATGTTTCGCTCGAAATCGCATTCAATTCTATTTTAGAAATTATATCAAGCAAAACGCGACCTTTCAGAGTAATTAGTTTTTATCTCCAGCAGTTTTTATCTTAGCATTATGGTTGCCAGCTATCAGAAAACGACTTTTATATTGACCTTCTACTTGACCAATTACTACATTTGTTCATGTTCGAGTCATCTATTGCTTTATCATCATGAGATGAACAACGTAGTTCGCCACCTGATATTCTTAGGTGCAATAAATACCTGAGATCATAAATTGGGTGTGTTTCACCTATCTTGAGCTTAACATCATCTGGTTCCAATTCTATTAGAAAAAGTGGTTGGGGTATTTTTTTCATTTTTTATTTAAGCTTAAGGAAACAGAATTTTTAAGTTCCGCACAACCTATTGAAGCAGGAGTACCCCAAGGAAGTATCCTAGGACCCTTCTTATACTTGATACATACATCTGCTGAGGATAAAAGCTAATGAGCAGAAAGAAGAAGTTTTACATTGCGTAGAGAATCATGCTCTCCTATTTATACCAATAATCAAATAATAACAGAACAGTCCGAAGTAAAAAATCTCCGTACACATATCGACCATCGCCTTACATGGAAATCCTATAAAGATAAATCAAAATTAACTGGCTCAGTGGTGGAAACTTTAATTTTAGTTTAGATTGTAAACCCCGACTTTAAAACCCAATCATAAAAATAAAATATATATGTAGGTATGGTGCTATGGAATATAGCTTTCAGAAATGGTCTCAGCTTCAAATGCACAATTGCTCCCTGGTGTATTAATCATTCGAATATCCATAAAGACCTAAAAGTGACTTTGGTGAAAACTGCAATCCAAAAATATTCAGAAAAATATTTAAAAATGTTTAAAGTACACCCAAACCCCAAATTAGCCCGCAACATATTAAATAAAAATGGCTAAACTCGACTAAGAAGATGGGATACAGCGGATCTCAGCCAAATACAAGAACGAGTTTTTTTTACATATAAACAACAAAATTTACATATAAACAACAAAATTTATTAGATAAAAGATTCGATATATGTATTTATTGTTAGTTCGTTTTAAATGAAGATAGAATAAATTAATATAATATAAAAACATTTAGAAATAAGATTGTTAAATTGAATTGTGTAAAATAGGAAAACATAAAAGCACTTTAAAAAATATATTATATTTTTATATAGTTGTAGTTGCATTTATTATTTTGCAACACATTCCATCGGTAGACGTACGGTCCCATGTCATCATTGAACAGCCCATCTAAATCAAAATTGTTGCATATGCTTTCGTCATTGTATATAACAGATTCTTTGATGGCGTCTATTAAACATATCTCATATATATTTAATTGATTTGCACTTTAATTTGTCTATCTGAGAAGTTATGTTCCTTTCGGCATTTTTAGCGCAAATATCTTCACAACTATTTGCAATAAGGGCTAACTACAAGGCATTTCCTTTTAACGAAAAAAAAAATCATTCAAGCAAATTTATATTAAAACAAAACTAAAAAAATTAACTGGAATTTAATAAACCTGTAAATTTTGATGCAAAATAGTAAAATGTAACAACAACTATACAAAAATTAATATTGCTAAACAAATTTGGGATTTCCCATTACACACAATGTCTATTTTCAATTATAAAAAAATTAAAATTTGTTTACCTATTTTTTACAATTTTAAATATGAATGAAAAACAAATTTCTCCAAAAAATTAATAAGAAAAATTGTTTTAAGATACACTGTACGTGTATGTTGGTATGGGTACTAGTAAGGGGTTCAAAGTAAAAATTACAAACAGTATTATACGAAAGTTTGGCATTAAAATTTTTAATATTTTTTTAAATATAAAATAATGCACATCAACACAAGTACTCTAGGTTTAAATGCGTTTAAATTTGACATATTTTCAAATAATATTCTGAAAGTATAAAATTCTTTTTCATCATTCATATTCTGTATTTCTCCTAGACAAGACCAGGGGGCTAATTCTCGCATTCGTATGCGAGTAAATTTTCATTCGAACGTTCGAATTTTTTAACATTTGGGATTCTCTCATTCGAAAGCGTATAAAATGTATCGAAATTTCTAATGATGGCATTCGATAACGAATGATTATTCGAACGCAACCTTGCGAGTTTTTACTCGTAAGCAAAGAAGCGTTCGAAATAACGTTTTTTTTTAGCAAACAGAAGAAAAAAAGAAAATGTTAGTCAAAAATTTGTTACTTACTTTAAAAAATATCATAATATTAATAATTTTATTACTTTTAGGTCAAAAATTTCAAAAATAAATTTTAGCTATGCTTGCTTTGTGAGCCTAAAACGTCTTTTGAGTCTAGAAAAACACATGCATACATTAATACATACATATGTAGGTATGTATGTATGTACATACTTATTTATACTTACTCATTGTTTGTCAATCTTAATGGGACGAAGGTGTTTCTTATGTCATTCATATTTTGTAAGAATCAAAAGACGAAGAATAAAAAAACATAACTGGGTCCATTTTTAATTTAAAAGAACTTCTTTAAAAAATTTTGCTTTTACTTGAGTTATTTTTTGCAGAACCATATGTTTTTTGTTTATATTTTCTTTTATTTTATTCAGTGTTGTAATACGTACTTATTTAAGTTTTTTACAACACTGAAGCAATGAATCGATTCGATTCGTATCGAGTACCATCATTAGAAAATTTTGCACTGTCGAAATAAATTTCGATTCGAAAACAATTTCGATCACGACTGCCAGAATTAGCCCCCAGTAATGAAATTTTTTAAACTCCAAACAAAAGTACATTTTCAGCAACTTGTTCAACCCTAATACAAGTAGTATAAGTGCAGATTGTAGTTGTTGTTGTGTGAAGTATTGAACCAAGCCAAGCTTTAGTTTGTCTTGATGGGACGCAGCATAAAATTGCGTTCACATACCGTTACTTTTTTGCCTGCCTGCCTGCATGATGTCTGTCTATAAAATGTTTTACGCTGTAATAGCCTCAGTAAATCAGAGTGCGAGTACGTATCGTAAATATAGTGTGCGTTACTGTGTATATCTGTGATTGTTTTATTGTATATATGCATGTGCCTATGTTATTAAGTTTGTTTTTTGGTTTTTATTATTGTTTTACATCCACCACACTTGGCTGATTTTTGGAGGAAAGAAAAAAACTAAAAATTCTTCTTTTTTCTGGCTTGCGGTTATGTTTACTTAATTTAGTTTTTTTTTTTGGGAGGGGGGGGGGGGGGTTTTGAAATTTACAAGAAACACACACAAACACATACACTATGTAGGAATAATTTTTGGTAGAAAAAAGTACCAAAAATTACAAGTCAAAAAATTAAATTTCATTGTAAAATTTCGGTTAATTTATAAATGTTGTTATATTATTTTAGCAATTTTTTTGCTTGTTTATTTTGTGTTTTTGTAAAATAATAATAATACAAAAACTATATAAAAATTGATTTCAATTAAAGTTGTTGGCAAAAATAATTCTGTAGCCATTAATTTTAATGAAATGAAGCAAAGGAATTATTTCAATTTAAATCATAAATCAAAAGACTGAAGAAACAACCCACAAAAATTTACAGTTTTATTTTTGTGTGCAAAAAATATACAAACATATAAATATATTAAGGAATATTGTATTATACTTATACTTACTTACATGTATTTATTTATGCACAACACTATGCTTAGGTTATTTAAATTTAACAAGTTTTTAAATCATGCCGTTCAGAAAAGGAATAGTAATCCAATTGGAACAATAGTTGATATTAAAATAAAATTTGTATTCAAATATTTATAACATAACAAAAACTTTTAGATTCATACAGTGAGTTTCTAAATTAAGTTAATATCCTACTCCAAGGCCAAGTGATGTAATTATAACCGCAGGACCAATAATTTAGTTATGAGTCGTTAGTTAGTACATTGATTATTTTGTTGAATAGGAGGTTTTAATTTAACTATTGTATTACAACAAGTCTAAAATACTGTCCAATTCAAGGAGTTCCTTCAGATCTTGGTCGAAATAAAAAAATCTAAATTCGTTACGATTTGAAATGTACCCAATTTTAAAATGAAATGCTGTGAAAAAGTGTTTATTTTTTGTTTAAACAACTTTGGCTAGAGTAAAACAAAAATTTAATGATGGTTTTATAGACAACAAAGGATAAACATACTTTGCGTTTCAATTCGATTGCCTAATAAAATCCCTCAATAGTTTGAGATTGAGTTCGTAAGGAAACCAAACGGTTAAACAATTTCTGAAGATTCGACCCTCCTGAGCCAATTGAATTTTCATGCGAGTGTTTAAAATCATTAGATTGGTTCATTAAATTGTAATGTAAAATTGCATTCATATTGATGTCATTGACATCATTATCTCATCTTGCGGAAAGTGTATTTATTAATGATTTCCTTCAAAAAATATCGGAATTTTACTTGAAAAATAAAAATTATATGTATGTTTCATAATACATTACTTAGGCCCGTTTTCTCAATGTGTCGACAAACTGCTTGTTACTAAATGTCGACATAAATTTATTAGACTGATAATATGTCTGTTAACAATTTTGATTTAATACACAGACAGAAACACTATTTTCATTTGGCAAAATTTATGCGAAAATTGGGAACTCTGTCTTAAAGTGACAAGTTGTTGACATAAATCAGCTGTTTTCCAAATGTGAAAAATAACAAAAAATAAAATAAAAAAAACAAATATTTTAAAAAATAAATAATATCCATGTCTGCCAGGTAGTTAGGTCTGGCATGATAAACTTTTTCAACATTTACTTGGAATTCATGTTCTTCGAGTTCATCCTCCATCAAATTAATGTTTATTCCTTTATTAACCCTCCGTTACTATCGTATATTTAACTTACTTTGTTACTATCGTTGGGTATAATCCACCCAAATTAAGTGCCTGCGTTTTCTAACTGTAAAATTCAAATAGACAGATAATGTAATTTTTTAAAATAATGAGCACTAAAATACCGAACAAATTTGGTTTTATTCATACGTATATCTATTATTTATTTCAAATTATATGTTGTTTATTTACATTCAATTAAAAAAAGTAAATAAAAAATTATATTAAATGTATTATGTAAAACTAGTGATAATTAAGAAAATTTTTAAGCCAATCCTCTACGGCTAACTGATTTGGAAAGCAGAAAAGATGTAGAAAAAAAAGTTATTTAATAATATTTTTTTGAACAAAGTAAAATTTTGCATAAAAATTGAGCTAAATACCAAGAAAATTTCGGTTACTCATTATATCCATCAAACATATCATCATGAGTTTCCTAATTTGTTTCCAATTCTGAGTTTGTGGATAGATAGCAATTAGTATGTAGTGCGTTGTTGTGACTTTTGGAAACAAAAATTTTGCATTTTGCTGTATTTCTGTTTTTCGATCCTTTTTATTACCGCATATCTGACAACGACTCTGTTTAGGTCTTTTGGCTGGTGGTGAATTGTTTTATGAATCATTCTGGTTTTCTCAAAGTAGTTTAGTAAATTTTTGACAGCTTATTTTGATATTATTTGGCAACGTCTTAATTTTGCCACGTTTTCCCATATGTGGTGCAATAAGCCTTAAAGCAAAATCTTTGATGAAAAGTGAACGCTTTTTGTATTTTAGTGGTGGATTTTGAGTGCACAACTAAACAATACGCATATTTATGGCAGCCACATTCAGCAAGAAATAGAATATTACCAGAGGCCAGGGATTACAATTTCTCGCTACGTTATATGTAGCACCTAACTGGTTAGTAGTATTGACTCCTCCTTTGGTTTTGTTATAAAACCCAATTATTTCTGGTAAACCCTTTAGAGCTCTAGCAGCTTACCATCTCTATGCCTCCACCATGCAACAAAACACACTTATTTGTTGTTGGAAAGTACGATAAAATCGCATTTTTCTTTCTAAAACCAAAAACCGTCGAATAAATTAAACGATTTTTAGCTTGCGAAAACGAGGGTGGTAAGACTTTGCTGGCTTGTTGGGAATATACTGCCTAAAACTGCATTGTCCGCGAGAGCTTTCCAACTTTTCGTCAACCGTGATATATCTGCCACAAACAAAATTTTTTTTCACAATTTTTATTGAAAGTTTCAAAAAGTTCACGAATATACCTGACGGGTATCCACATTGTCAAAACGAATGCATCTCAATAAAAATTGGAACCGAATATTTCATGAGATGACTTATGCAAAGCAGCGATAAACAATAAACTAAGTAAAGCATTTATTTCATCCTTGTCTGTGATATTTGCTTTTGTCGTGAAAAACAAGTGCTTTTATTTATACTAGCGATCACAAAAAATTTAATGTACAAGGTTACTATCGATGGGTATAAAACACCAAAAAAAAAGTTAAACGCTATTACTATCGTGGGTGTAAACCACCTCTTTTTAAAACAAATTTTATGTAAACATAATCTCGGATTTATGTAGTAAAATGCACTTCTAGACATTAAAAACTATTTAAATGTAGATTACATTACAATAAAAGGGCGATTTTCATGAAAAATTATATAGTTAACTTAAAAATTCAGGCTTTTGGGTGGAATCCACCCAGACGATAGTGATGCAGGGTTAAACATTTTTTCTAAAATCTATTTAATTTTTTACAAAACCTCAAGGTATTGACACATAAAAAAAATTAACAGCAGTCAGGTGATTGAATTTATCTGTACAACAAATAAATAATCGGCAGATGAGGTCTGATTAATTTTGTGGCAGAATAGAAGCAAATGAGACATTGAGAAAACCAAATTTCGTTGGGAAAAAAGATAATCGCCTAATGAGAAAACAGCCCTTACTCTTTAATATAAAAAAACATAGTATAATTCTGCTGGCGAAATATACATCCTCACCCACAAACACTGCGAATTATCAGGAATGGTACATACAATATACGCAAGACATAAGTGTCTGAAGAAATAAAAGAGAAACCGGAATCATTTGCGGTAAGAATTCATTATTTTTGTCTCACAAATTTACTGATACTTTAATTTTTCAGAAACCTACAGTGCAAATTCAATTTGGTCTTTTGGCTTTCTTTAGGCATTTTTGAAAGTAAATATCTCTTTTTGAATTGACGCTTCCCACAAACTGACGTTATGTTTCACACAACTTAAAAAGGGGCTTCATAAAACAAGTCTCGCAAGTTTGCCCAATTGCACAAACGGCAATTTTAAGCAATATCATAAGTACCCTTATTATAGTTAGGATATTAAATTAGGTATTAAAATTGTTCGAAATACTGGAATACAGTCAAGTTGTCTTACGCAAGTTAGGGGTTACGAACTACGCCAAAGCCTTTTTAGAGGGATGGCTGAACAAATTCATAAGTCCGACAACATAACAAGTAAAACACCTTTGAAATTGGAATAATTTGGAGGTAATAAGTTACAGCTTGATTACAATTGAGACCACAAGCATTAAAATTGCATGGAAAGGCAAAATATTATCTTAAAAAAATTATACTTTTCAGTTTTTGTTCGTAAAATGTCGACAACGGTCACAATTGTAATCAAGCTGTTAATTAAAGTTAAAAATAGTAAATATTAAAAAAAATTTAAAATTAATGTAGAATTAAAACACTTTCAAAGTTCTTATGATACATGTGTATGTATGTACAGTTATGGACGCAAAAATAGCGCACTTTACTGTTTTAGTATTGTAATGAGGATTGAATTCTTGATTTTTTCGTCAGAACCAATCAGATATTTTTTTTTCATCTGTGAAAAGCATTCTTTTCCAGAATATGATATCCTTGTTCCTGTGTAGTTTTTCAAAATACAATCGTGCCTTTATATTCTTTTTTGATAGAACTTGTTTTTTCTACTTAGAGGACCATAAAACTGATTTTTTTCAGGCGTCTTCGTACCAGACTACTGGAACATTTAACCCAAATTACTCTTTTTTTCAGTCATTATTTTTCTCGATGACTTGAAAGAATCTAGCTTACTTTTTTTAACTATTGCCTTATCCTCACGAACTGTTGTCGTTTACATTGAATTCTTCAGATCTTTCTTCACATTAAGTAAATTTGCAACTGATTTAACACACAATATCCAATTATTTCAACTATTTTTGTTTGTTTTGTACCCTTTTGGAGAAGTTTCCAAATAATCTTTTTTCCCAAGTGTGCAGAGCGGTTCTCTTTCCATTTTGGTTGACAAAATGTATGATAAACAATATTTTTGTTATATTTCACAAGAATTTACCACCGAAATTAGCATCAACTACTTTTGTTTAAAATCGAAATAACTGTGCGCTATTTCATTTTCCAACCAAAAAACTTAATTTTTATCAAAATATAACAAAATAAAAAACGTTCAAAAGAACATTTTCAGCGAATTTTTGGAAAAGCAGAGTGGAGAAAATTAATAGCATCATAGAATTCCATGTTATTATCATTACATTTTCCATGTGTGCGCTATTTCTCTGTCCATAGCTGTATATAAATATTTATCCAACTAATCAAAATTTCCTTGATTATTTAAGTATCAGTAAAAACACATTCATTTCTTTAAGCTTCTTTAAACAAAAGTAGGTCTAATTTTATGCTAATAATTAAGTATTTTTTTTAAACTATATGGAAAATACATTAAAAATTATATATACTCGTACATATACTCGTACATATACTCGTACATATTTACATATATGTAAAAAGAAAAATAAGCTTTAACATAATAATTAGCCAGCTATGAATTCTACTTCAACTACTACTACAGAAATAAGCAAAATAATGATGACTTTTTAATAAACTTTTATTGAGGATGAGAAACAAAAGTAAAAAAAACAAATGTTTGTTAGTCTGTCCATCTGTCGTTAGCAAGTAAATAAGCAAATGTGTAATTAAAGTAACAATAATGATGAGTATTTTTTAATATAATTTTCTATACTAAACATAAATCATCAGTAAAGAAATGAAAATAAAAAATAAAAGAAAAAAAAAACACAAAGAATCAGTAATAAATAAAAAAAAATAGCAAGGTTTGGCCCGGCCTATGTATGGTTGATGAATCTTTTATTTTGGAAGATTTTTTGTTTATTTATTTATTATACCATAAGTGGTGAATGAGGGTATATTACGTTTGTCATTCCGTGTGAAACTTTGTTAATATTCGATCGAGCTATGTCCGTCTGCCTTTCTGTCTGTATGTCTGTCTGTCTCCCTCTGTAAAACACTCTCACGTCCAAAGGACACAACCGAATATTACAAAGTTTATAAAAAACCGCTTACATTTCCTAAGCAGTTTGGTATTGAAAATCGGTATGGATCAAAATTGTCTTACATAAAAAAAATATTTAAGCATTTTTTTTGCTATATTTTTAAATATATTGCAGATATTCCCATGAAATTTTTTATACGTTGTTTTTGTGATAAAAGAAAAAAGCGTGAGAAAAATTTTAAGAATAAGTCCATGATTTTTCATACCTCCCATACAAAAATCTTTCCGAAATATTGCTCAATTATACATAAATGCCTATACGATTAATATATTAATATAAAATTCAGCAGGAATAAGTTTCATGCAAAAAAAATGTAAAACGCAATTTTTTTTAGTTCGGTCCGTGTTTGACCATAGATTCCATATAAAATTCACTTAAATATGTATAAAACTGGTATAAATAATGTTAAAAGGTTAAAATTTGACATGAATAATCCTTATAGGTAAATAAATTGTTTTACTAAATTTTATCGTGGTCGGCCCAGAACTGGTCATAGCTCCCATACAAGGACTACATCCGAAAAAGCCATTTAGCTTTATATATATCGTATAAATATCGGTACCGACTCAAAACTTTGCACAGATCATTTACATATATGCCAAAATTAAACTGCTGGATTTTGAGATTATCCATATTTGACTATATACTGTAATGTACTTTCCTAAAAAATACTTGTTTTATATTTTATTAATACAATCAATGTTTCTTAGTTTTAATATGTATAAAATATTCAAAAAATAAAAATCAGTTTTATGAAAGCAATATTATAATACGCCAATTCACGTTAATACAAATATATCTTAAATATATCGTTATTATGTTGAAATTCGGCATGAGATATCCTTATATGCATAAAAATCACTGTTCCAAAATTTAAGAAGATCGGCCCATAATTTGTCACAACTCTTGTTAATAACGTTACTGAGTTAAAATTCAACCAAAATAAGCCTCAAATACGCAGAAACCACATTAGTGGATACTGGATTTAGAAGCTATCAGTCCATAACTAGTCCACTTCTATTATGCCACCCAAAAATTTTTGGTAAATAATATTATTGAAATTCAATTCAAACAAAAAAGCCTCACCTTATATTTTATACTTTTTAATACTCTGTTTCTTAAATTGTTGTGAATATGGAAAATGTTCTTTTAATTTTATAAATTGTTAAATTACACTCAAGATTATTATTAAAATCAGACAACCTCTGTAAATTACAGTTAGATAAAATTTTAAAACATTTAAAATAAAATCACATTAGTGAATTACGACCAACGGGTAATATTGTCTTTCAAACAATATAAAAAAAAAAAATTAAAATAGTAATAAAATTTACACTAAGATTGAATAGAAAACAGAAAATTATGATATATTAGTCCTATAATCAATGTAAGTTCTGTATTTCTTATTACGTTTAGGTGGAGGGTATTAAAGATTCGGCACAGCCGAATATAACACTATTACGTGTTTTTTTATACAATTGGTAACAAAACTACTAGCACTGTAGAGTCAAAAAGAACAAATAATAAGAATAGTAAAAACATTTTACACACAACTCTAGTGTTTGGTATTCATGTAGTTTACCATTGTGTATTTGTTTGTGTTAAATAAAATAACAATAGACACACTCAAACAATTTGGCTAACAATGAAATATTGGTTAGATATAGACAAGCTTTCATTTTCGCAGCAATACCGTTATAAACAAATGAAATACAGTGGGGCAGTTAATAAACTATTTGGTTTCTAAGAATTCTATACGTAATATAATAGCCGTATATTTTTTGATAATGTAAATAATTTTTTTATAAATTAGTGGAATACAGTAAAACTGGTTAAAACATAAATGAAATAAAATTGATGATATATCGTGTTGTATAAGGAATTTTTTCCTTATATGGCAGCTATGACGAATTATGGGCCGATCATCATAAAGTTCGTTACGATGATTTGTATATATCGTTGGTCTCATGTAGAAAGGCCCTAACTCGCTATTTTTCCGAAATTTGTTTTTTTGCGATTCCAATGCATTTAACGCAAATACACCTCCTCACAAAAATGTATTGCAATAGTGTAAAAAATAACGCTTTTAAAGGGTGGTTAAATTGTAAGGGCCGATGTTGAATGTGAACCACACCTAAACGCCAAGCTTTTTTCCGAATTTTATTTGACATTTCTCTATTTCAGACTTACTCAATTTGAACCATGGAGAGATACACAATCCAACAACGTGTTAAAGTTATCCAGACTTATTATGAAAATGGGCGTTCAAATCAAAATGCATATCGTGCACTTCGTGATTTTTTTGGTCAATTTGATCGTCCAAATGTGCGTACAATCGCAAAAATCGTGGACAAATTTAATTGGCCGCCAAGATCATGTGATTTGGCACCGTTGGACTTTTTTCTTTGGGGTTATTTGAAAGAAAAGCTGTACGTCGATAAGCCAGCAACAATTCAAGAGCTAAAGGATGAGATAATTCGGCACATTAACGGCATAGAACCGCCATTATGCCTCAGGGTCATCGAAAATTTGGACCATCGGATGGAGGTGTGCCGCCGTGGTCGCGGCGCCCATTTGGCCGATATTTTGTTCCATACATAATTGAGTAATACCAATATATCATATTAAAATAAAATTACAATAATTTCCTAAATAGTTTGTGTTTTATTCAAAATCAACATCGGCCCTTGAAATTTAACCACCCTTTATAAGCAGTTGTACAAAAAAAGTTACATGTTGAATATTACAGTTTCTTTTATGTTTTTACCTTCTCCTGTAAAATTTCAAATATGCGAGTTAGGGCCTTTCTACATGCTATTGACGAGGATAAAGTAAACTGGAACATACAAAACTTAGATCCCTACAAGTCTCCGGTCCGGGCTGATTTACAGAACAATGTATATATTTATATTTATTTATGTATTATATTTATCATGCCTGTCATACCGGTTGATTGATCGAAAGTCATGTAATATTCATTCCAAAGGGATGGAATACGTCACACAACAATACAAAAGATTGTAGTCCAAGTTTACCATATATTGTGCTAATAACTTTAGACAGAATTATTTACACTCACTAAGGACAAATCGGTTGAAACGGAAATTTTTTTCTAAATTATATTCAGAAATCGCTTGAATTTGGTAATTTTGCACCAATAATTTTTCAGGTACTTTTAATATTGTGAGTTCTACACCTATAGAACTAGTACTTTATAATCTGGGTTTGGACCAATCAATAACTATAGGATCATACATTCAATAATGCGAACGGTCTCACGATCCCAAGACTGTCCGTGAAAATTGTCTGTTAAGGAAACTATATCTCGTGGATTGCAAGACTGTCGCCTATGAGAATGGTATCCGGTAGCAGACTCGGGGATTCATCTAAACATATTATCAAAGCAGATGGAGAATGCACTGAAAATATTAAATAGGTGGATTATTGATATTGGACTGAATGTGTTGGGCACTCTCTCACAGCAACAAATATTTGTTAATCACTCTTGGCAATTGTCCTGAAAGCCCAACATTCTGCCAAAGACCATGATGATAATACATATATGTCTGCAGAAAGGATATATAGAAAATTTTTATTAAATGGTAGTTACCATCCAAAGAAGGAGCTTTTTACGTTATTAACTTGAGATTTGAAACCAGTAACGATCAATTATATCGATATCATTTAACCCACTGTCCTCAACAAGCAGAAGAATATAAATAAACAATAGAAGCAAACAAAAAACTCCATTTTATAGAAAACAGCAACAAAAATTATAAATATAAAATTAAACGCAAAAATAAGTTTTGAAAACAGCAACACTAACACCAACTGTAGAGTTACACCAACAACAACAACAATAAAAACAATGCAATTAATGCTTGAATATATTTATAAATGAATTTAAATTAAAATTCTTTTTCAAATTTATTTTTTTTTTATTATTATTGTTGTTGTTTCATACGTACATATATATACAGTGTATGTATGTATGTATGTACATACATATGTTATTTTATATATAATTTTTACAATAAAGCATGCATCGCGTGTTTAAAATACATACGAGTATAAACTTACCCACTTGCAACAAAACAACAACACCAAAATAAAACACAACAACAAGTGCAGTCAATCATTCAAACAGAGGTGTATAAACAACGAAATTTTTATGAAAAAAAATATATGTATACAATAAAAAATCTAAATTCAAAAGCAAAACCCAGTGCAATGCAGACTTATTGAAATTTCAACAATTTATTCATCACATTTTTTTCTTCTTTTGAGTTGCATTTATTTTTTATTTTAATTCAACACCATGAAAAACATTGATCATGATTAATGTCAGGCAACATTGTTTATGCATTGTTTTGGAATACATACTATAATTATTTGTTGTTATACTCTGCATGTTGCAGCAACATCTTTACAACGGTAAATCAATGTTTACAAGGCGAAATAACAGGAAAAAATGTTTTTAGGTCAAGTTGCTAAGAAAGATAAAATGAGCGAATTTACATAAAAATTATTCACACACACACGCACACATTCAAACAACAAAAAAAGAGTTAAAGCCAAGATTTAAATTCAAGTCAAGTGATTTGATGTTTTTGTTATTGAAGAGTGTATGAGTGAGTGAATGAACGCGTGTTTAAATACTGGGAGAGTCACTGAATGAGTACTTTAAAAGCAACATTATGTTTTTGTTGGTGTCTTTTGTATATAAGTGTGTGTGCTTTTAGGTGTGCGTGTTTTACCAATATTTGTATTGTATTATTCATGCTGTATTTTTATATGAAAAAAAAATAGTTTTTGTTGTTGTTGTTCCTTTTATTTAATTATTTTAACATGATTTTTTGTTTGTTGGTTTGTTTAATTTTCTTGCAAATTATTAGTTTTTTATGGAAAATATTGTAAAATTTATAAGAAAATTATTCAATTACTTGCTGGAATATATTTAAGAAAATAAGAGCTACTCACTGATTTATCTTTCAATGCTAAAGAGTTGTTATGCTGGGGGCTAAAATCACCAGGTAGGTGGGTTTACAGTTACTGTACAGTGGTAGATATTCGGTTAGCATACAGTTAGCTGACTGTAATGGAATGTAGTGTAATGACGTAAAAATGTAAGGAAATTATATTTCTTACAGATTCATACATTACGGTGTTGCGTTACATCTCCATAACCATTTGCATTACTTTACACATAACAATATCCATCAGCTGTTTCTTACTGTTGCAGTTACATTCCATTACCGTCGGCTAACTGAGCCTTTACACCATTGGTGAAATTACAAGTATTTCAATATGCTCAAGGAAGATGGTCTACAACGCATTAAGCCATATTCAATTATATTGGACATATAAAAATGTTACATAGGCTCCGAGACGTAGAAAACCAACCCGCAAAAAGATCTCATTAATATACAATGCCTCAGTGGCAGTGGCCATTTAAGAATTCCACCACAATTCAAAGAGATCCCTAGAACTATAAGAAGAATTCTTAATGAAAAAAAAAATTACATGGATGTATTGTTCACCATAAACCACATGTTTCAAAAAAGAATCTACAATTAGTATGCTTATCACAGTATACTTTTACTGAAGACAATATGGAGGTGTTTTATGAACGACAACGACTCAAAACACACCTCACGCACTGTGATGTATTGCTTGCAGCAAAATAAGATTAGAGTGTTGAAATGGCTCGCCCAATCTCCGGATCTCAATCCAATTGAGATCATTTGAAATTATGTGGAGCAACATATAATGGCAGTAAGATCTAAGAATTTGGCCGATTTGTGGAAAGAAATCCAAAATGCTTAGTACGCCATTTCAAACGAGCGTTGTATGGCTCTGGTGGAGAGTTTGCCCAGGAGATGTAAAAAAGTTATTAAAAATAAATGGAAAACTTCTAAAAATAAATAAATAACCAATAAGAAAAATATGTATTTCGTGCTATATTAATGTCCAGAGTTTTTTTTTTTTTTGTAGTCGTATTTTGGAAAGAAAACCACTGAAATGCAACAAATTAATATAACAAAAGGTGCAGTGGCGTGATCTAAGGGTTACATGTTTGGAAAATAAAAGGTTTAAAATATAACGAACTGTATGTATTTAAGTAATATTTTGGTTTTAGAAGAAAATTGTCTTAAAAGATGACTTTTTCTCAATTATATTGAATATAAACTTAAAGACAACATTTGATTCAATTAGCAGCTGGATTAATAATTCCGAATGTGTTAACTTATTCTGGGCAATTGCGAGCTTTATGCTGATGCTATTAAACGAGTGTTCTAATGCAGCACAAATCAGCTTTTCATTGCTATTTCCTGCATTTTTACTGGTGCATTTTTGGTTGTTTTTTTTTAAGTGTTCATTGTCGAAAAGACATCACAATTTTTTCTGTTCCAGTGGCATTGCATGTGCACAATCAGGGAGCTCTTAAATTAGCGTCGAATGCTATGTTTCATAATAGAAGTAAACACATCAAGTAGCATCATATATGAGATCTCATTAACAAAAAGCAAATTAATCTCAAGTATCTTAGCACAGACAACATGATAGCTGATATTTTTACAAAAAATCTACAAAAGATTAAGCATAGATTTATTAAATTGTTTAGTATTAGGTTAAAGAAGGAGTTTCAACACTCTTCATAATATTATAAACCTGATACAAAACATAATTTGTATTTATATTAATATTATTATCATAGTTGTTAATTTTTTTAATGTTTTTCTTTCAAATGCTTCCATCCTTTGTAGTTTTTACTATGTGTACTTTGTAAAATATTAAGAAAGGAATGGATAAAGAAGGTCTTCATGGGGGGATTTGAGTTCTAATAAAGATTTTATTATAAAAAAGTAGCCACGCTTTACTTAAATGCAGATAATTTTCAGGCAATACTCTGTTACGAAACATGAGGGGTTGCTTGTTTTCCATTAGCGCAAAGTTAAATTTTTAAAATGCTTCTAAACGTTTTATCTGATAACATTTTCAAATAGAGAACAGTTATTCATATCTATTGTTAACGATGCAGGCTTACCGTAGCATTGTAGAAACCAATAGCATTTATAATATGTAGATTTTCCATAACACTGGACAGATTTATACGAAACTTTAAATAATAATAGAGGAGCTTTTAAAAATAACGTCTCAATTAATTTAAATAAAAAGTTTGTTAAATTATATTTAAATAGGACATGATTTTCATTTGTTTTTCACCGCTTTTACATGCCTGCATGTATTTTTTTAAAGTAACTCTCCGCTGAAATTTTGCTCTAAATACAATTTTCAAAAATTTCAAATACTTATAAAAAAAAATCATTAAATTTTTTCTTATCATACCGATAACAAAATGTTTTATACAATTCCGTGCATGATTTAGTGAGACCCATTAATTTATAGTCAATCATCTAGTAATACAGTTTATTTTCAAACAATTAAAAACAAAAGACTTAAGAAACAAACGCCATCATTAATACAAACAAGTTTGTTGTCGTTATTATTTATCTTTTTTCTCAATATATTTTCAACAAAACTTCCCAACTATTCACACTCAAAAAAGGGGTTTGGGAGGAAAATCAACAAAGAAGTGAACAAAAAAAACTAAAAATCAAATCTATGCCACATTGATCACGTCTGAAAATACAATACAACATATTTCAGACGTTGTAATAAACTGCCAAACGAATCAGCGACAGACACCTTATAATATTTTAATGAAATAAATACTCTCCGTAAAAGACGTAAGTATATGAGTGTCTTTATGAAGAGAGCAAAATAAATTAAAGATCTGGGAGAGAAGAAAAGAAGAAGAAGAAAATAACTGATGAAAAAATCAAAACAAATATGTCCCTGACTTTGACCAAATTGAAGGTAAAATTTGTGTTTATATTTCTTACCAAAATGTTAAGCAACATGTTGCTGAAACATGTCTGCATTACAGAGAGTGAGAGAGAGAGTCAGTATGGATGTCTATCTGTGTGTTTATGACTGGTTTTGAAATTCTTCGTTTAACCATTCTTAAGCAGAGAGCAGTATTACGGTCTTTCTATAGTTGTATGGCTTTCCGTTATACAGCAGAATGGTGTATGAATGTGTGGTTGTTGGTTCGTTCGGTAGTTTGTAGGTTTGTTAGTGGGTTCGTTAGTTGGTTGCTAATGGCAGGCAGCAGCAGCATCGTTTGAATTTCTTTTTCATAACCGAGCGCCTGCGCACAGTTGGCTTTCTACCGTTGGCGTATACGGATTTGTTCAAATTTTCAAACGCGTCGCTAATGACACAATAACGAAAAATAAAGAAAATTTACAATAACAACAACAAAATTATGCGTATAATATTTCAAAACCCACAAAGAAAAATACATGTACTCAAAGAATTCACTCACTAAACCGTTAAATAGTTTCATTAAAAAAAAAATAAATGTGGAACACAAAAATTATGAAAATTCGAAATTTCGGAATTATTTTCAAATCGTTAAAAAGTACTAGCAAAAATTGTTTAACATAAATGAAAAAACATAAAATTCGATAAAATATTGAAAGTTGAATATTAAGATAAAAGTTTCAAAAAAAGTGTAAACAAGTGCAATTTAAAATAAAAATAACAACAAAACACACAAATTTAAAGAAATAATAAGGAAATACAAAAGTTGCAATATTATTTTGAAATAAAAAGGAATACTTTTTCAATATATTATCTTCATAATTCTAAAAAATATACAAAACAAAACCAAGACCTAAAAAAAATTTAAATTTTTTTTCAAATCACTTAAATAAAAACCAAAAGAAAACTGTTGTAAATATTTTCATTCAACAAAAAAACCAAATTGCCAAACAAAAAATATTTTTTTTTAATTTATTAACCGTCTATAACCCACCTCAACAACAAAAACAAACAAAAACAGTCTTGAACCCTAAATAGCAATTTAAACAATCTTAAAAAACAAATTTAAATTTTTTTAGTTTTAAACCACATTTTGTAAATAAAACCAATGCCTTAAGAAAAAACCAAGAAATCCAACCTCATCTCTACTCAACTTAAAACCAACAAACAATTTGGCTTAAATTCGAATTTTAAATTCAATTCCTCTGTCTCCATCACTAAATCCACCCCTTCCCCCTTCATACAAACTGTCGTTCAAAACAACAACAATTGATCATTTATATTTTATTAATATTTTTATGATATTGTTTTGTTTTCGTTATTTATTAAATAATTATAAATAATTAACTTCCCAAATATAAACTATTTTTACATATGTGTGTGTGTGCTATTTTTTTGTGAGTACCTTCCCTTGGCTTTTTTATTTCAACAAAATTTCAATTCAAAAAAAATCATAAAATTTCTTTAGTATTCAATTTTGCCTGCATACTTTTTTTTATTACTAACATTTTTCATTTGGTGTAAATATTTTCATTATTTGTTTTGTAGTCTAATTAATTTACTGGCTTTAAGCTTATTTATACATACATATTTATTTTTTCATTTTTGTTGCCATGTCTTAGTTTTTCCTCAATTTCCTTTTGTTTTAAGCTTAAGCATTTATGGAAGTGTTTCTTTTTTTCTATTTCTTCTCATTCAATTTTAATTACTACATGAACCAAAACTTTTGAAATAAACAAAACTAAAATATTTATACATATTTATGTTATAAACCCAAACCCTTCCTATAAAATATATAAACTGTGCTAAAGGAATAAATACACTCAAAATAAAATAAAAACCCTTTTTACATCGGATTACAACTGTGGATTACTTTGATTTAACACTACAACTCTCTACAGCTTTAAAATGGATTATCATTATAAATGATGTTTAACATTGTTTTAACTAATTAAGTGTAAGTATTTAACAAAAATTGTATAATGAAAAACCAATCATAATAATAGGATGATTTAGCTTTCCTGGAAGTTAATCAAAACAGCTTTCATTAAAACTTTTACAAAAAAATACTCTTAATTTGTATTTTTCTATATAGGTAAAAAATATGTAATTAAATAGTTTTTTTTACTATTAATCAAAATTTCATAAAAAGCTTTTTAGCTATTAAATAAAGTTTCATTAAAAGCTTGTGTATGCTTAAAGTTATTTTGTGAAAATTCATTAGTGCAGATATTTATTTTTATTACAATTTCAAGTTGAGAATGCTCACTTTTATTGTATTCTAAAAGTTAAAGTTTACGTCCATTTTATTGTAATTTAAAAAAAAAATCGTTTAATATTTCGTTATACATATATCAGCTGAAAGGAAATTGTAGCAGTAGCTTTAAGGCCTAATTCATAATCAATTTATTACAGGTTTATAAAACCAATTTTGTATGGAAATTTTGTTTTATAAACCTATTATAAAAACAAGTTCGAGTGCTATATTCGGCTGTGCCGAATCTTAAATACCCTCCACCTAAACGTACTAAGAAATAGAAAAACTACACTGGTTATAGGACTAGAATATTCTTATTCTGTGTTTTCTATTCAGTTTTAGTGCAAATTTTATTATTATTTTAAAGACATTTTTACGACCAACATAATTTATGTTAAATATTTTGAAATTTTGTCTAATTTTCACCATTTTTAATTGATGTAATTACCGATTCTTACTGTAATTTACAGAGTGTGTTTGATTTTCATAATAATCTTGATTGTAATTTAACAATTTATAAAATTAAAAGAACATTTTTTCATATTCACAACAAGTTATGAAACAGAGTATAAAAAAAGAATAAGATATAAGATGAGGCTTTTTCGTTTGAATTTGATCTCAATCACATTATTAACAAAAGATTTATGGCTGGCATAGAAGAAATGGACCAATTATGGACTGATAGCTTCGAAATCCAGTATCCACTAATGTGGTTTCTACGTATTTGAGGCTTATTTTGGTTGAATTTCATCTCAATAGCGTTATTTACAAGAGTTGTATGGTTGGTTGTTATACTCGGAGTGGTCTTAATCCGGCAGCTCTTGTTAATTATTGACTGACAGCTACAAAATCCATTAGCTTAATTGCCGTATAACCGATATTAGTATGATTTCTGGAATACAATTACTGATATATATAAAAGTTGGTTCGATACTGATATTTATTAGACATTTTAGGTTAAATTATATTTCGGAAATGGTGTTTATATGGCAGCTATGACAAATTATGGGCCGATCTTCTTAAATTTTGAAACAGTTAATTTCATGCATATGAGTACATTTCACGTCGAATTTGAACATAATAACGATATATATACGATATATATTAGCAAAATCCAGCAGTTTGATTTAGGCATGTATGTAAATGATCCGTGTAAAATTTTGGATGGTACCCTTATTTATAAGAGATTTATGAGTATTAAAGTGATTTTCGGAAGAGGGCTTTATATGGGGCATACAAGTAAAAATAGACCGAAATTCACAAAATTTTGTGGGATGATTTTTGTATATATGTAAATGATCTGTGCAAAGGTTTGAGTCGGTACCGATATTTATACAATATATATAGGGATATATGTCTTTTTCAGATGTGGTCCTTGTATGGAAGCTATGACCAGTTCTGGGCCGACCACCATTAAATTTAGTACAACAATTTATTTGGCTCTAAAGATTATTTATGTCAAATGGTAGCCGTTTAAAATGATTTATATCTGTTTTAGACGTATTTAAGTGAATTTTGGAAGTGGACTTTATATGGGGTCTATGGCCAAACACGGACCGAACAAAAAAAATTCGTTTTGCGATTTCTTTTTGCATTAAACTTATTTTTGCTGAATTTTGTCTTGATATTCCAATTTTATAGGCATTTATGTATAATTGAGCAATATTTCGGGAAGATTTTTGTATGGGGGCTATGAGAAATCATGGACCGATTCTTAGTATTTTCCGCACACTTTCTTCTTTTATCATAAAAACTACGTATACAAAATTTCATGGTATTATCTGCAATATATTTCAAAATATTGCAATAAAATTTATAAAAAATGTCAAATTTTTATGAAGGTTGTCTCACATATTGGTCCATAACTCTGGTTGGTCTAAACCGATTTTGCTGATTTTTTTCGTTTAGTTGTGGTGTATAGTTTGAACGTGAGAGTGTTTTATATAGATGGACAGACAGACAGAAAGACGGACATGGCTAAATCGACTTAGAATTTCACAAGGATCAAGAGTCTCAGATGAATATTAAAAAAGTTTCACACGGAATAACAAACGTAATATACCCTCATTCACCACTCTTGTTGGTGGAGGGTATAATAAAAATTGATTATGAATAAGGTATTTAGTATTTATATTAAAAAGTATCTTGTAAACAAATTTAGTTTATTTTTAAAGGTTTTTCAACAATATTGCTTTAAATATTTTTATACCAGTTTCAAATATTAACATGTTTTATGTTGTTATGTGTGATTTAAAAATCTAAGTTGTTTACGGAAATGTTTTTTTCTTGTTAACAAAATGTAAAAAAAACTACTTAACAAAATTTTAGTATTTTCAGTAAATCAGCTCTCCTGTACACGTTTTTGGATGGTCGGTTAGCAGATTAGCGACAAATTATTTTATATAAAATTGCCTTTAATACAGAATTTCACAATTTAATAAAATTGCCATAAATTCTATAATCCAGAGTAAAGATTTTTAGCTTTTTACATAATTAACGTAAACTAGCTCGCATATCAAAATCATCTTATACAATAAATGGTTTTTCAACAAGAAATTGATTTAAAAAAAAAAATAAAAATAAAACAAAGAATTTATATAAAACTCGTTAAAATTTGTATTGGAAAATGTAAGGATTGACAATTGTGAATGAAAAGATGTCGATTCTTTTAGCAAAATTTTCAATCACATTTTGTCTAAATGGCGGGTTAATTTCGTCACGAAATTGAGTTTTAGGGCTGTTAACGACTCGATTAGCTCAGCATGGACTCGAATTTTGAATGAGAGATGGAAAAAAGGATCTTTTCTAATAAAATCTTTAAATGTTGTTGACTAGATTTTGCATCCATTCGTTAGTATGGTCTATTGTATTATATATTCTTATGATAAAAGTCTCAATCGGACCCTAATAACTTTCATATATTTATTATCATTTTGCGATCGTCCCACTCTTATCATGAGTTGTAAAATTTCATTTGAATTTTAAATTAGATCCGTGAAAAGAACGATTTCTTCAGATATATAAAGTATATAGTTTAGTATATAATGTAGATGGTAGTATGCAGAACTATTAATTTGAGACTCTGAATGTTTTTAGCACAATACCAAAAAAAAAAAGCTTCGTAGTTTTAATTTGTCTAAAAAAAAATAATTAAACTGCCGGTATAATTGATTATATTCAATGTCCTTTTGTAGATATGTTTAGTTCGCTCAATATGTTTATGTCATTTTGGCATTCATACTATTTATATCATAAGTAATTACTAACCCAGCGCAGTAGTTTGAATACATATGTATGACAGGGAATGTAAGTCATTGTTTCGTATTTGTTTTAATGACAACAAATAATTAACAATTTGTTATTAATTAAAATTTGAAAGAATTTTGTGAATTTATAAATTTAAACGTTTGTTCTTTCATGATATTTTATCATGTTTACTCTTAAAAAGTGATTTTAAAATTTATTGTAATTCATTAATATCATTAAAAAAATAATAATTATAATTATTAATATTCATAATATTTTGTTATAAAACTGTAATAATTTCTGGCATTAATGTTGTTCGAGAATATTCCAACAATTTGTTTTATTATTGCTTAAATTGTGCCAAAAAAAATTGCATAATTTTAGGCAAAAATCATTTTGGGATTTCAAAGGCCCGAAAAGTCCATCCTCACTTTACCCTCCGACGCGCTGTAAGGTCCCTGTGGACTTTTTACATTTTTAAGCAAGTGCCATTTAAAAACGGATGGGGAGAATGGCCACACATTTCATTTATTTTAAAGACTTTTAGTACGCCGTTAGGCAGTAAGGTCCGTAGGGACCTTGTATGAACTAAACTAAAATAACAAAGTAAGCATTCAGATAAATTTGATTGTTTTTTTACAACTTTTAATAGTAAGATATCAGTTGCATTGTAATTTTCTTATTTCAAATATTTGAATGCAAAAAAAAAACAATTTAGTAAGCGACGAAATAAATTTGAATTTGTTCTATTATAATATATAATATCATTTCGTACACTCCGCATGAAAATATGACGGTTGAAGAACAATTATTTCCCTACCGTGGAAGAACACGACTTACACAATATATACCATCCAAACCAGCAAAATATGGTAATAAGGTATGGTGGCTTTGTGATTCTCAAATTTTTTTCCCGCTGAAGAGAGCAATATACACGGGTAAGCCTCGTGGTGCTGAAAGGGAAATAAAACAAGGTGAGCGTTGTGAAAAGTTTAGTAGCGAAATTTGAAGGAAGCGGCCATACAGTTTATGCTGATAATTTGGCATCTTATGGCAAAAAAGTTAGCATACCTAACGAATTTCAGAAACACAAGTCCTGTGAAATATTTTCAACATTGTTTGGATATTACCAGGGAAATGTTTCATTGATTTCTTATGTCCCTAAAAAAAAAATAACGCAGTATTGTTATTATTTACAGTACACTACACGAGCACAGTGGATGCTTCTAATACTAAGAAAAACCCAGAGGCAATTTTGAGCTACAATTCAAATAAATAAATAAATTTCAATAACTTATTTGTTAAATAATTGTATGAAATTTCAGGTAATATCAACACCATCAGTCCATACATCTGCATGTGCTGCCAAAATCCTGTGTGTGCTGAGCATTCCACTACAATTAAGAAATGTCGAGAGTGCATCAATAATACAGAAAATTAGTTACCAACGTCTATTTTGAATATAACTAATCTGAATTCCATATGTTTTGTTTATAATTGCAATTTTTATTTTAACAATTCAACCGTATACCTCACTTTTTTGTATTTCAATAATAATTTAAGAATATTTTAACATATTTACATCACAATGAATTAAAATATATATAAATTTTAGCAAAATTCTAAGAAGTTACCGCTCGTCGAAGGGTTTATCAACATAATATAATTGGAGTATTCACAAGGTGTGCTATCATGTTATATTGTCATAATGTTCTAACATTTTACAATGGTTTAAAAATATTGTTGTTGCTTTGTAAACAAAAAGTGTTTTAAATTAATAGAACTTTGCTTGCTATGTTTATTGTGCTGTCGTAATTAATCAGAAGAGACCTGCGCTGAGCGGCTGAGCTCAAATACATCTAAAATGTATTTTTCGCACAAACTGGCTATTATTTTAGTTTTTTCACTTATTTTTGGCATTGTGGAAAACAATATTAATTTTTATATTTGTTTTAAATCAGCTGATTTAAATTCAAAATAGCACACTGAATTATGAGGGGTTGTTCACAGCAGTCGTATTTTTTCATGTTATTATTTTAAGACATATGACTTTATGACACCTTGTGAATCCCCCAAATATGTCTAAAAAGAATTTCACAATTAAAGCAAATAAATCGCTAAGAAAATATTTTGTTAAACAAATTATAACCTTCAGTTAAATTTTAAATAAATTTTTGGCAAATTTTTGCTTGCACCATTTCATTGCGAAAAAATCCTATAGTATCGAAAAAAAAAATTCTTGATTACAATTATCTGCGAACAGGTTTTAAGAAACTACTGCAAGTTGGAAAATAACTTATTGATACTGAAGCGACTGCAAACATTTTCATAAATTTTAATATACATAAATTTATTAAGTTTGTCAAATATACTAACAACAAGATCTATTAGAAACGGTTTTAAATTTAAATAAAACATAAAAGGCCTATTATAAACGATTAGAGATCCCATAAAATTTGCATAATTTGTAAATAATTTCAATATTTTGTATTTCTAAAGATCCTTGTATTAGATACCATATAAGTATAACATTATAAATATATAAACATTATAAAAACATAAAAATCCTGAGAATATAATTCATCTTTTATATATTTCATTCTAATTTTTATTATTATTATCACAGCCCTAGTTATCATAAATAACATATTATTACTATTTTCATTATTTTCATATTATAAAAAAAGTACTAAACCCTGTGAAAACAAAAACAAACACACAGAAACCAGCATTTAATTGGCTTTTAAAAATTCTTAAGAAATTGTTAATTCAGAAAAAAAAGCAGAAGATATAAAAAAACAAACTTAAAATTTTAATCTCTACTTCCTTAACAAAAAAATTTCATTACCGAAAACAAAAAAATAAATAAATACAAACATCCAAAGCTAAGATGATGACGTAAATTTTACGTCAAGTAATGAAATTCAAAAATTTTAAAGTGATTCAAAGCGAAATGTAAAGAGAGCAAAACAAAAACTCATCATCAGAACATTTACACTTGGCAACAGCAACAAGACCAAAAATAGACAAACTAAAAATAATTGTAGAATTGACAAAAAAAAAATAATTACAATAAAAATAAGAATTTCATAAGAGCAAAGAACTATACCCCACCTTTGACAATTGTTGGTAAAAATCAGGGTTTAGTAATGATTATTTAAATAGAACTTTTAAAAGACAGTAAATACACTTTACAGTGTGGTCCAGTTAAAACGGATCTTACATTATTTTTTTAAGTAATTAGAGAATCATGAGGAAGTTATAAGAAATTTAATAAGCATTTCTTAAGTAAGAGTTGAATTATCAATTTAGTTGTTTTTATTGTAATGTAACTTTTAAACGACTGGGCCATACATACATATGTGCGGTAAGAAAAATCTAACTAAAGACTTGAAATTTCACAAGAATTAAGGATTTTCTATATATATATATATATATATATATATATGTATATTTTTTTATATTTAACTAGAAGTAAATCTTCGAATAAGAAAATTTTTATAAAAAATTTGTAGGAAATGTTATACAAAGGAGTGTAAGTATTATAAGAGAATATAAGAACAACATTTTTTCCTAAAAGACATTGACTTTTTTCTGCCTCACTGTTTTCTAAAAAAAATTATTATCATATTTCAAACTTCCATTAAATCGCCTTAAATATCTTGTAAGATAGAGAAAACTACTGTTAAATTTATGAATACAAATCACATAAACATTTAAATTTATGTCGAACATCATCCTCCAGCCCCCAAAAATAACACCAAATTCAAAGCAAAAACCAACAAAAAATTTGTAAATTACAATTAATTTCTCGTAGACATGCCGTATTCATGTTCATCACTATTTAATTATTTATATATGTATATAAATTAAACAAATCAAAACAGTATACATACATATATTTTTAGTGTTTTTGCTTTTTGTGTTATTGCCTTTTTTGTTCCAGCCAAAAAGTTCGCTGACCCAACGGTCTTTTTTTTATTTATTTTTTTTTACTATTAAAGCTTCGAGATAGACATAGACGCCGGAGACGCTGCTTTTTTAAAACACACATTCAAATACAACTAACAGTGTATGAAAGTGTGTGAGCTGTGTTCAGAGTTAAAAAAAATTGAACGGGGTATCAGTATGAATGACCAAAAACAAAATTATAAATTTTAACATGCCAAAATTATGCGCACAAAGCGGAGAGCCATGGGATACATTTAGTAGTATCTGTAGTTAAATATGTTTAAATGTGTATCAGTATGTGTGAGTAATTTTATAGACAAAGATGAGGTGATGTATAAAACATCAAAGTTATTATGAGTTTTTTTTTTTAAATATTTTAACTATTGTCTATGACTAACTACAAAATAGGTAAATTATAGTTATAAAAACCTATAAATTAACGTCTTAAAAGAAATTAAAATTTCTATAAAGGTTGGCGAAATAAATAAATACCGTTTTTAAAAAAGAGGAAATGTAGAACTAATAATAGGTTTGTGCATTCAACCATCTCAATAGATTTAACAAATATTATACAAATATTATATACCACTATATAGAATATTAGTTATGCACCCACACATAAAGTAGAGGCCCAGTTGCCGCTAGCATTTTCTAGAGTTTTATGGTTGTTAAAAGCAGATTTCGAAACCAAAATACATTTCATCCTCCTAAACAGTTTTAAAGTCTATGAAATTTAATGTAATTTCCATTGAGTCATTCCATGTATAAATCTATGTCTCTTAATTTAAATCACACTCACGTCCAAATACAACATTTAATTTAATAGAATAAATCTATAATATTCTCACTCAGCAAAATTTTTACAGTATAATTAATGCTATTAACCTAAATATAAGATATCCTGATAAAAGTATAATAAAATTCTTTGTAAATAATCCTCTATTTATAAAAAAAAAAGAATCTAATTGATTTCGAGAATATTCCAAGAATTTGTTTTTTTATTGTTTACACAAATACGTACCAAAATTAATTTAGAAGAAAGTTTATGCAAAAAATTGTCTACTTTTAGACAGTTCTGAAAACAGTTGTTGTTGAACGCTAAAACTTTCAGGAATTTGAAAAGTTGGTAATACCGAATTCCCCAAAAATGTTTTTTTTTTTTTTTTTTTTTTTTTTTTTTTTTTTTTTTTTTTTGCATTTAATTATTTATTGAATCTTCATATTTGAAATGACAATAAGTATTCAAATCTTAATACTAAAAAGAAAATAATAAGCCCAGCCAGTGCTAGACAAAAATTTTTATGATACTAAAAAAAATTTCACATCAACTGATCCAGTCATCTATTTTGCGCTTGAGTTAAAGCAAGGGTATCCCTTCTTCTCAACCGATTGTGGCCACTAAAGTTAAGGATGTCTCGTGCAAGGGGGTTTGGATGGTGTTCAAGTTTGCTGACATACTTTGACGCATATTTTGTAAATTCGACTTTTACTAATGGCACGCCTAGATCTTTGTGGATTCGAGAATTTTTAACATACCATGGTGCTGCAGTAATTATACGTAGAATTTTATTTTGACCCCTTTGAATTTTTTCAATGTTGGATGCTGAGGCAGTACCCCATAATTGAATTCCATAGCACCAGATTGGCTTTAGTATTGCATTGTACAACAAAAGTTTGCAATCCAATTTCAATGTAGAGTTTCTGCCGATTAGCCAATTAAGTTGCACTGCTTTTAATCTCATTTGTGTAAGTTTCGCTTCAATATGAGACTTCCAAGTTAAACGGCGGTCGAGGTGAATGCCGAGGTATTTGACTTCATTGTGTTGCGGGATAATTTGATTATTTATTCTGATGAACGAGCAGGTATCTTTTCGCAATGTGAAAGTTATATGAATACATTTCTGTTCGTTAACCCTGATTTTCCAAAGCTCTAGCCAATTCTCTAGTTTATAAACATAATTCTGCAAATTCTGTGATGCAACTTGGTGGTCCTGATGGACGCTGATAAAGGCTGTATCGTCTGCAAAAGTTGACGTATGGATTTTAGGGTCTGACGGCATGTCGGAGGCATATATCAAATATAAAGTAGGACCCAGTATGCTACCCTGTGGCACACCAGATTCAATTGGCTGAGCGGTACTTAAAAAATCACCTTCTTTGATTTTAAATTTGCGACCGTATAAATAACTTTCCATGAGTTTATGGGAGTTAGCAGGCAGAGTTAATTTTATTTTGTGCATTAAACCGTCATGCCAAACTTTGTCGAACGCTTGCGACACATCAATGAAAAGGGCGGAGCAGTATTTTTTGTCTTCAAACGACCCTCTTATCACATTTACCAATCTGTGTGTTTGCTCGATGGTGCTGTGTTTAGCTCTGAAGCCGAATTGATGATTAGGAATACATTCAGTGTCATTCAGAATTGGAGTCAATTTAGTCATTAACAATTTTTCAAACAGTTTTGAAATTGTCGGCAGTAGACTAATTGGCCTATATGACTCCACTTTGGTATGGTCCTTCCCTGGCTTAGGAATCATAGTGATCATAGACACCTTCCAATCTGCAGGATAGTATTCTAGGCGTAAAATAGCGTTGAAGATAAAGAGGATAATTCTTCTTGCTACACGAGGTAACTCCACAAGCATTTTATTGCTGATTTTATCCATACCTGGAGCCTTTCTAAGGTTCAGAGTACCAATAGCGTTTTGGACATCACGAAAGTTTAGTCTTAGAGGTACAGGAGGCCTTATAACAAGTGGTGGCAAATCAGATTCGTTATTATTTGAGTTGTTTATAGTAAACACATTTCTCAAATGATTAACAAATAATGTCCCTTTCTCGGAATCATTTCTAGCCCAGTCACCAGTCGGATTTCGCAAAGGAGGTTTTCCTCTTACTGGTCTTTTTAAACCTCTTGCCGCCCTCCATAACGAGTAGTCAGATTGTGGGGTACTATCAAGACCTTCCAAGTAAGATCTAAGTGAGGCCGTTTTTTGGGTTTCTAAGAAATGTCTTAGTATTTCTCTGCATTCCCGTAGCCTAGCTTTCAGTTCAGGAGACCTGTGAATTTGCCACTCTCTTCTCATTCTTCTTTTTTCTGATAGGAGATGTTCGAGTTCAGAGAAATAAGTTCTGTTTGTCCTATTTCTACATTCAACGTGATAAGTGGAAGCGTGATGCACAGCTCGTCGAAGGTCCTCGGTAAAGTTGCCAATCGACTCATCAATATCGTCGGTAGTTCTCAACACAACATTTTCCGTGCAATGAGAACTTAAATACTTTTTGTATTTTATCCAACTTACTCGGGTCTTAGTCATGTTCATAAATGGAGAACCACACACTTGAGGGAAATGCATTGAAATGATAGTAGGAGAGTGATCTGAGGACAAGTCCAGTGAAGGATCCACTTGCATCCATTCTACAGGGATATTTTTCATTACCCCAAAGTCAATAACATCGGGAATCTTCCGTCGGTCCGTCGGCCAATAAGTGGGATGTCCACTTGAGAGTACATCTAAGCCCATTTTAGCAATGGTGTTGAAGAGTACGCGACCCTTTGGGGTTACCAGACGTGAACCCCAAAATGTGTGTTTGGCGTTAAAGTCACCAGCAACTAAAAATCTAGCTCCAAGGGATTTAAAGAAGTTATGGTATTGGTGTTCTTTTATTGAAAATCGAGGCGGAGAATAAATCGATGATAAAACAAATTTGTATTGACAGAATTCAATGCAAATGTTTGTTGCTTGGAGGTAATCCTCACTTATGTTATTAATTAGATAATGCTTTATTCTGTTCTTTATAAGAATTGCCGAACCTCCACAAGCTCTTCCGCGGGGGTCTTTAGTATCGTAGAACTCGTAGCCATTAATTTTGAAGTACCCTGTCGACGTCAAGTGAGTTTCAGCAATCATCATAACATCAATCTGCTTATCCATCAGGAAGTATTCCAGTTCATTTTTATGTTGGCGGAGGCCGTTCGCGTTCCAGAAACAAATTTTTAAATAAATCATTTCTTTAAAATGGCTTGCAAGATAGTGGATTGCATTTACAGCATTTCCTGCATCATGGATGTCATGGTGGTCGTGAAAGTGTTCATAGTTTGGACAAGTGTCTGCAATGTTGTCTCTCGATTGTTGATATGCGGCTCAGAATATTGGGGTTTAGGTTCCTTCTCCAGACCTGGCATATTACATTTAACGACGTTTGCGTAAGAAACTTGTCTAGAACTTGGCGCGTTTACATGACTAGTGGACCGTAATACTTGAGGGAAATTGTCACTCGATGCTAAATTTGGCTGTTGAGGGCGATTAGGCAATACTGACGTCTTGTTGGTTCTTATGCCTTTCAAATGAGTGTAAATTGGACAACCTCTATAATTTGCGGTATGATTACCTCCGCAGTTACTGCATTTTTTGATTTTTGAGTCAGTTCTCGACTTATCGCATTGAGCAGTTGCATGTAGCTCCCCACACGCAACACAAACTGTCGGCAATTTACAATACGCCTTGGTGTGACCAAATTCTTGACAGTTGAGACACTGGACGGGTCCCTGACGCTTATGTGGTTCTTCCACGGTGATTCTACGATGCAGAAGGTACATCAGATTGTAGATGGGATGGGACTCATTTTTCTTTAAGACAACATCTCCAGGTTCCAATTCTACCCTGAACATGGGCTGAGGGATCTTTTCACGGTTTCTAATATTCACTACGCTCTTGATTTTGAACCCTTTGTCCATTAAACCGGTTTTTATCTCCGCGGGATCAACACATGGGTCTATACCCTTTAGAACGACTTGGAGTCCTTTTGCGCTTTTGTCCCAAAAATGTGAATACATATTTTTAAAAACTAAACTATCTTTGGCCGAGTGTGTCAGTTTAAGCAAAATTGTTTTTTATTTGCTTATTCGTATTTGGAATAAACTCCTTGCAGAGGACTTCACTTACAATATGGGAAAGTTTAAATCTTACGCCCACAAAACTACTCGTTTATCCTAATTCTCTTCACCAAATTTCTTAATGCGTTCATGTGTCTATTATATAGCTAATGTTGTGGCAAAATTTATTGCAAAATTGTTTGTTTTTCAAAAAATATTCAAAGAGTGCTACAAACCCAACCTTGTGTTGAAATTTCACAATAGTCTGCCCGTGAAACGCAATTCAATTCAATTGTTTAAAATTTTTACTGTGTCTATTTTGCAATAAATGTCAATAATTCCTACTATTCTGAAAGGGGAAATTATACAGAAATTTTGCTTCCGGAAAATTTTTTGTATATTTCCGTTTAAGACAAAAGTATAGCTCTAGTAGGACTCTAAGATCTAACTTTCACAAATCAAATAAAAGAAAGGGAAGGGTCAAAAATTCAAACTAACTTCGAACAAGTGCTTTTTGTCTTAAAAGAATTTCTTAATTTTCTAAAAAAAATTCATTGAGACAATGAATTGTGTTTCCGTCCTGGTTTCCTAGAATACACGTTAATTTGAGGTTGATTTGGCTGGAATCTCAAGATTGAAAATATAAAGTGTTCCCACAGTTTAATGTGATTTTTAAAAATATAACATAATCTTTGATATTTCTTTATTTAGGCTCGAGTTCATTAAATTTAATTTTCATTAAATTATTTTTCCTGAAGGTAGGAATTGTTACATGAAAATTATTATATTAAAATTTATTGATAATTTTTCTTGGCTTGGGATTCGAACCTAACATAATATTTAAACTTTTAAAAAAGAGTGATAAATATTTCTGATGTAGCATCAATTACAGAGAAGTTTTGCAATAATGTCAAAGTTAAACATAACTATTAGTCTTGTGTGTAACAATATGTTGACATATTGTATATCGTTGGATCGTAGGAATAAAAATGTTTTCTACAACAATATATGTATATTTAATGAATGTTTTCTTTTAAGGAGTTATGTTAAAGCTTTGTGGTGCACAATTTATAATAAGCAATAATTAGCTGATTCTTTATAAATACATCTTCTATAATCTAAGCATTTCAAAAAGGCTAAATACTTTACTAGCTTCAATATCGATGGTCACATGAAGACTCCTCGCCAAACAACATCAATCGGATAGAGCTATCATTTGCCTTAATTAGATTACGATTGAAATGAATATAGTAACGAGGTGTTATTTAAAAAAATAATATAAAAACGGCTACAAAAACAAATTTTATTCTCTTGAAACATCATAAATTTATTTAGGTCAATGTTAATATTTGTTAAATAAAATTCATATTTACATACATATGTATATCTTCAAGATTTAGTTGGCGAGAAAAAAGAACAGCTAAACATATTACAAGGTGAAGTTTTTAACTTTACCAACACAGCATCATCATAATTTACAGCAGCAACCGAAAAAATATTTGCTAAAAACCCCAAAATAATAAAACTTAAAAAAGCAACCTTAAAAGATGTAAAAGATTAACAAACCAAAAGAACAAAAAAAAAACACTTAAAACTTGACCAAGACCGAGAATTTTTCAAAGGGGGTTTCTTTGCACACGAACAAAATAAAAATAAATTTTATATTCAAAGTTGGTTTTTCAATTTTTCTACTAATGTAGACCGACTGTTGCTTGTGGCAAATACACAAACAAGTCTGTCTGGCCATTACGTTTAGCTGGCACACTGATGCCACATACTTGTAATATTATTGCCAATGCTAGTGCTGCTGTTGCTGCAACCAACACATGCAAACATTGAGGTCAGCTTATGAAGTCTAATATTGTTGTTTAGTTTTTCCTCAATGCAGAGGCTGAGGCTAAATGAAAAACTTCGCACATTAAAAGAATTGGAAAAAATTAGTAGTTGTATAATAAAAGAAAAATACTGCCACATAAAATAGAAAAAAAAAATAAAAAAAAAAACAAAGAAGTAGTAGAAAAAACTAAAGCAAGTGATCGCACGTGCCACTTGTGCGGACCATACAATACCATGTAGCACAGACAAAAACATCCTATTGCTACATTGCCATTTGTGGCAATGAAAAATAAAATAAAAAAAAAGCAAAAACAGAAAAGAAAAACTTGGTCATCAATTTGTTACAACCAACAGCAATATTAATTTTTTTTTTTTTTTGTTATTGTTTGCTGTTGCTATTTAATATGTTTTTAGCAACCAACAATCTACCGACCGTCCGACCAGCTGTTAATGTTTTAGTGCTTCTTGTTTTACGTTTTCTGCCAAATGCGGTTTAAAGATATGAAATTAAAAATATATAAAAGAAACAAACACTCTCATACTAGGAACATTAACATTAAACCACTCCAATATTTTTTATATTTTTTTCATGCTATCCATAATATCTTTAAAACACGTACATCTTAAATTCGTGGTATTTTATATCCGTAGTTAGATGCTTTTATTTTGCTGTTGCTGCTATTATTATTTTCATTTCTAAAACTAGCAACATCAGCCTGCCGTACCTTAGTTAAAGTATGTAGTACAGGCTGTGGTTAACTTAATAAGTACCTTCTACAATATACATATAAGGTACTGTGTTTTATATACATTTTAAAAACAATCTTTTAAAAAGCTAGTTAAGTAGTTTTACCCCATTTTTAACGTAAAGTTAAAGTTATACTGACAGTTCAAATAATTTTTGTATGAAATACATTTTAACAGACAATATAAATGAGGCTCAAGATTGTTTTTATTTTTCAAAATTAACATTTTAAGATAGTACTTTTATCACAAAAGGTAATTTTTATACAAAAGAACGTGTTTTAAACAAGGTACTTTTAATAAAAAAGTACTTAGTCATTAGTCTTTATTGAAAAACGCATATTATTAAAAATATAAATTACAGAAAACGCATTTTATAGAAAAGTGAAAAAAGCTATTTTTAAAAGTTTTACCATATTGAAAAAGTTATTTATGGAAAAATGTACTTTATGGCAAAATATACTTTATGTAAATAGGTACTTTATTGAAAAATTTACTTTCTGGATGTAGGAATATTATAAAAGGTTAAAATAGTACAAATTTAAATTAAAGTGTTTTAGTTTTAAAAAAAAGAGAATCTGTTTTCAAAATTAATGTAATTTTAAAACAGAGTAGGCAATATTAATGCTCGCGAATACAATTAAATTTCACTCTCTCGTTACAAAATTTGCTGCTCGAGTTCTAAAATCAAATAGTTAAAATAAATTGTGTGTCAATTGTGTATTTTTCATTTAACTCGCAAACTATTACTGCACATCTATAATTTATTAATTTGTTTATGTATTTTCCTAGCTAATTCCTGTGTTTCATTATAATTAGTGAAAAAAGAAAGTAAAGAGAAAAGAGAATTAAAACGAAATATTTGTTTGTGAGTTTTTGTGTTTTTAAAAGGCAATTTTACTCTCTTTCATTCAGCTTGCATTCCTAATGACTCCTCTCGAAATAGAGATTTTACCTACCAAATTGGCTAGTCATAGAAAGAATTCAGTTGACTTTAAATAGGTTGAACTTCCTGTGCGGTTCATTAAATAACATTCACTTAAGACGAAATTTTCAAAAATAACAAATATATAAAGAATACTTTGTTGCGCCTTAAATGAATATTTCAGAATGTTACTAAACTAAATGATCAACGAATTTTTATTTAAGATTTGATCTGAGACTTTTTGAAGAGTATTTTAATGGTATCAATGTCTAATGACAATGTAATGTTAAACTGATATGCCCTCTCTATATAAATTTTTGGAACTAAAATCGATGCAAGTTCTCTTCGCACATCTAAGCCAGAAAACAAATCGTATATGCTGCAAACGTTCAGGAATAGTTGTCGAATTTATTTAATATAATGTTTTACTCAAATAAAGAGCATGAAAGTCAATTTAATTAAACGAGGACCTACCAAAGAGTGTGTTCCACTGAATTAACAAATCTATAAATATACGAATTTCCTAGAATTAAAAAAATCAAACTTAAGGTTTCATTAGTCTTTACTTTCTGTTGCTGTTCTGTTCCGTGTCGTTCTGTTGTTAAATTTTTGTAGTTAGTTTTTCCGTATAAACGTATCAGCTGTTTTAGGTAAACAGACAACACACCGCGAAAATAAATCAACAAATACAAATCAAAGTTTTTTTATTATACAATTTATCATTACTTTCGAATAAAGGAATGAGTTTTTTGTCATCCAACGTTTATTTTTTATATTTTTATAATTTTTATACAAAAACTTAATTCAATTAAAAGAAATTGAAAATTTTTGTAATAAACCAAAAATTTTTTTGTTGTGCAGATGTCAGCTGTTTTGTCACTTACAATTATTTAGCAAATTTTTGTTTTCAACAGGTTCGTCCGCAACGGCACGGAAAGTAACAAAACAATTAACGACTTCTACACATTTTCTATTTAACAAAATCAAATCAGCTGATTCGGAACGGAACAGAAAGAATAGACTAATTCTGCCTTTATGCTTCTTAAGATTTATAAAAAGTCACAAAAGTGCCGAAAAAGAAACATGTGTAATTTGATGCTCTCTTTTGCAAGAGAGTTATGTCAATATAAAACACACGTGTAGATATTGTATATCAATGGATAACTGGAATATATAAACATTAGTCGCTAAAGTCCGACAATGAATCGCGATGTTAACGAATATCTTTTTAGAAAATTAAAAACAGTTATAAACTTATAACTTTTTTTAATTGAGTTAGATCTAATTTTGTCTATGATTTTGATTCCGGGTAAAATTTATTTACTTTGCTTTCATGTCAAACGCATTTTTACCACAGTTCCATTTAAATATAGATATATGGATATAAATATGTTTAGTTACATTATGAGAACTGGTAATTATTGGGAAGAAATTTTTTTACAAACTCAAAAAATATGTCCTTACTTCTTTGGCCACAAACTGTTTTAATCGCGTACTTATGCATGACAATTTGTTAACTCTCTAAAAATACATTATTTTCAGCTTATTGTTTTTATTACATTTTAGATTTTTTATTTTCTTTCAAGATCTTTCTTAAGATTAATGTTAAATGTAATAAATGAATTTCTTTTTAATAATGATAAATCTCTAATAAATGTTGATACATTTAGTATTTGTTGTTTTTGTTGTTGTTGTTTAAAACTCTTACCAAACTCTTTACTCCGTACATTATTGTTGCTGATATAAATCTGTTGGAATTTTTATTTGTATTTTACATGTTTGACGTGTGCCAGCAGCCACTAGTGTTGACATGTAATTTTACATGAGTTTTTGTGGTTTTAAGAAAATCTGTTTTGCCAGATAAATCTGGGTTATAAACATAATTATGTTAGTTTATGTTTAATGTAAGTGTGGTTCATGATGATAACATTTTAGAAATTTCTTAAAGAAAATTTATTCAATGATAAAATGTGTAAATTAAGAGACACATTAATAGAAAAATTGTATTAGTTCCAAATGCCAAATTTGTTGCTCTATTTAGAAATAAATAGTTTATTTATTTCATAAAGTTTAATACAGAAATTATTGCTTTTAAACTGTTTCATGAATTTGGCTAAATATTTGAAAAAGTTATAAAAAATAAGCAGTAACAAATTAAAACATTATAATCATCATAAAAATTTCATTATTTTATATTTATCAACAACATTTTATTAGAGCATTTAAAATAAGTTATTACTGTAAAAATGTTCTACAAAAAAAAAAAGAACAATACAAATCTAAACCTCTAACACCTTCAAAACCATAAAATATGAAAATGTAAAAAAACATTGAACTTGATATTCATTCAGAGTAATAAAAAGTTCAAACAATGAAATAAAAAATTTAATTTACAACCTCTAACACTGCTTCAAATATAATTTCAAACACAAAATTTAACTGTTACTGTTAACCCCAAAAAAAACTAAAAAAAAACACCGTTAAATTCACACCAAAAAAAAACTTTAAAACTTTACAACAAAAGGCTACAAAAACAAATTGTTAACACTTCTCCTACAACTTTAACAATACAAATAACAATTGTTTAGACAAAAACCACCACCGAATGAAAAAATCATAGAATTTTTTTTTTTACTCAAAAAAAAAATAAATTTAATTTATGACAATTGACTACACAGAAATATGAATAATAATAGACAACAACAAAGTTTTAGCAAAACACGCCTACAAAACACCCAAAAACTAACAAAAAACAAGCTCAAAACAAAAGCCATAAAATTGTTTAAAATAAACAATGGTAAGACAGACAATAAAAAACATAAAATAAAATAATGCCAAGTAAAAAAAGAAAAAATAGCAGTATCCTAGATCATACTTAGGCAAAATTGGACTAAGTCAACCACATTCTATTAAACATAACAATACGATAACATTTAATAATATAATACAAGTAAAAATTTAATAAAATTTAAATACAAAATTTGTTTTATAAACCCTAGATAAATAGAATAATAATATATGTAGGTACAATTAATTTTTTTTCTAAATTTTACAATATCTCAAATATTTATACAAAAACCGGCATTAATTTAAAAATATTTAGTTTACGATCTCGTTAAAGCATTTCCAAAGTACACTCTTTCTTCTCTTATTCTCATTTCTTTACAAAACCCCAACTCAAGTTGCTGTTAAAGAAAATAATCTCATTCATTCGTTGTTTTGCTTTACTCGTTTTGAAAACCAAAATACTCGTTTTTTTCTTATTTCATTTCATTTGTTGTTATTGGTTTTTTTTCACGAAGATCACGGAAGTATGTCAGCAGGTCTTTTCGTATAACGGTACATTTGTTATGTAGTAGTAGGAAAAATATTGTTGTTTTTGTTGCTACTGTTGCGACTCTCTATACGTGGTAATATCTGACGATGATCGTTATTGTTGAAGTAGTAGTAGTGTTAGTGGTGGTAGTGGTAGCCATCGTCTTTATCATCAACATGCATGTCTTTAATAAGTTTCGAACACGAACGAAATGAAACGAATTCGAATAACGAATACAATAATAAAGATAATAATAATAGTGAACAGTTGAAAAAAGCAAGGAAAGAGTTTAGCTTTATCAAGGGTTGCCGAATATTAGGGAATTTTTTGAGAAAGTGGGAAGTTTTATAATGCGTATAAATGTATGATGGAAATAAAATTGTTAATGGTAGAGAAAAATTTGTGTTTTCCCCAAACATTTCTTTAACAGTAGCTATATTATTTTTAGTTTTTTAGAGTTATTCAGGGAATGTTTGTAAATAAAGGGTATTTTTTAGATGTACAGAACTATGAAATTGAATAAAGCAACGATTATAATTATTTTTAATTGTCATGAAATTTACTTTATACGAAAGATAATCTTCTGGCATTATAATTTAAATTTGACTTCTGGCATATGACCGACACGGTTCGCTCGGACGTAGTCTAATCTGGAAATTTTTTTTACCAACATTTGTATGTTGTCCTCCAAGTGCTTATCGGCGTAGACTAGCGACTTCACATATTCTCCATAGAAATTAGTCAAGTGGCGTTAAATCGCACGATCTTGGAGGCCAATTTATGGGTCCGAAATATGAAACTATGCGGTTACCAAATGTGTCATTCAATGAATGGCATGAGCTGTGTGATACGAGTATGTTGCGCCTTTATGTTGAAACCACTATTCCTGCACATTGTGATTGTTCCATTGCTGAACGAAAAAGTCAGTAATCATGGCTCTTTGGTGATCACCATTGACTGTAACATTCTGGCCAGCTTCCTGTTTAAAGAAATACGGACCAGCCCATAAAACACACCAAACAGTCAGTTTTTCTTATGGATTATCACCACTCCATTTAACAAACATCCTTAAATGGAGCAAAAGTGAGCTTCATCGCTAAACAAAATTCGCTTATAGTAATCAGGATTTTTCGAAAAGCGGTAATTTGCACAATTTGGAAGCGTTTTCAGGCGACCCAAACCAAACTAAACAGAAATCACTTGACAGCTTAAAAAATGGCCGCCAGTTAAAAAAAGTGTTGTCATGCAGGTAGTATGTCGTAGTCATTGAAAAGTAAGTTTTTGGCCATTCTTTACCAAGTTTTTACTGCGTATTTATGTCTTCAATTTTAATCAATTGTTTAAAAGACGTGAAGAAAACCTAAAAAACATTCTAGCTTGAAGCGGATGCCATTGAGAGCCTTTAATGAGACGTCATTTTGTTCTCTCATTTATTTCACAACAAGTATGTTTCTTATACTATGTTTCCACGGTACATATTCCACGGCTCTATATTCATGCTTCACACCCCAATCATGTGCGAAACAACTTGCTTCACCATACAAAATTTTAAGAGCGAATCAAGTAGATTCATGTTGAATCTACTTGCGAAGCACGAAAAATTGCACTCTTCTCTAATTTTTAATCGCAAGTTTATCTGCACTAGCTGTAAAAATTTAATATTATTGTAAACAAAGCAAATTATTTTCTTGTTGCTGGAAGTAAAGAAAGTAAATACGTACGAATGTATGTTTTTTTTTTCAAGTAAGCTAACTAATTTCCACTCACTTCTGTTTGTCCATTAAAAAAAATTATTTTCCACAAATTGTAAATTCTGTTTTTTTTTCTGTTTGTTTATTAAAGACAACTGTCAAATCGAATTAAGTTTATTAGTCATGTAAACAGCATGATTCATAAACAAGATTCAGAAGGCGAAGCAGGTGATTCAAGTCGTCGTGGAAACATAGTATTAAGTCCTTTAAGTCAAATGTAAAGGTATGTGTGTAAATAATGTTCGTTATTTTCAGGGAATGTTAATTATTTTCAGTCAAATGTAAGCAAAGAAATTTGTTCTTAAAGTCTTTAAAGAGATACATTAAAATTGGTAGAGTGAATGTAAAAGCAGCCACATTTGAAAACCGCTGTCGTGGAAACAAATTCTTTTTAAAAATATGGAGAAAATAACCAAAGTGTTTTTTTTTTTAATTCTTTGTAATTGTGTGGAATAATTTGAACTAAAATTAATTTTAAGATTAAATATTACATTTTTTAAAACTCAATTGTTTTTGTCATTTATATGGAATATTACTCTCCAATGTCATTTAATTTTGCGAATTGATATTAGATTTCTGATGTGGTTTATCAACATTTCAAAGAATTTTTTATATATGTTCTAAAGCTAAGACTGTGCAATCATTTTCCAATATTTGTAATACTGGCAACTCTAGGCCTTAAGAAAAAAAAGAGTTACAAATATGAGAAACCGGCAACAAAAACTTGGTTTATGGTTATTTTTGTTATTGTTCGATATATGTAATGTTTTAAAATTATTTCACACACACACGCACACTAATCTGTATATGTATATAGAAAAAAAAAACAAATGTATTGGTTAACTAGTGGGTTGCTGAGTAATTTTATCAAGCTTGGTTAAACATAATTATAATGTTGGCTCTATTTTGGTATCAACTCTATGCTAGACTCTAGCAGCTAGAGCTTTCCATAACTAGTCGCTTTATGCCAAGAGAAAGAGAACGAGAGAGAGATACGAGTAGTGTGAAAAGTTGTTAACTTATTTTAAGCTAATGTGCTGGAAAATGTTCAGGAACATTTGTTGCACTGCAACAAACGGCTAAATAAATAACTAAACGTTTAGCTTCTTGCATTGCAAGAAAACAGCGTTTAATGATGTTGTCTCTTTTCATTTCTTCTACTTTTTTTCTGCCGCTTTTTTTCAACATTTTTGTGTTTCATTTCGTATGACGTTGTTTTGGCTCGTTTTCGTATAAGAATGTGTGTGTGTGTAATGTGTCCGCAAACCTGTTGAAAGCGAAATTTATACATATAGGTTTTATTTAGTATTATTGCCGTTGTATGTAGTTGTTGTGTCTATAATTGCGGTTACTTTTTTGTTGTATAGTTTTTGGTAACCTCAATTCTGTGTGTTTTTTTTCTACTTTATTTTCTTTAACCTGTACAATAGCTTTCTTTCTTCACTTGGTCTTTTGGTCTTTTTGTTGTTGTCATTGTTGTTATTGTTGTTTTATTTAAGTGCGTGAGTGTTTTTTGTAAATCAGTTTTTTTTCAAATCGAACTCCATTAATAGATTTTTTTTTTGTAACTTTTTCCAATACCCTATCTCACTAACTGTTCTTACTTGATCGATATACATAAATATGTTCTTTTTAAATAGTGGATGGTAGTGTAGTAGTGTTTTAAGCAGTCGATACCTGTTTGAAAATCCAAAAATACCAATTCAAAAATGATCTTAAATCATTGATAAGAATTTGACAATAAAAATATCAAAAATTTCTGGGTGTGTAGCTTTAAGATTCCCTTTAATGTATATTTTTGAAACTTAAATAATTTTGGATATTTTTTGTTGCATGTGGAATTTTTAAGCATTACACCTGTATTTTAGGCAAAGAGAGTATATGTCCGTCAACATGACGGTGTGGCTCTATCATTATGATTCTATTGGTAACCAATCAAACACGACATTTTACAGCAACACTGCTGAGTACCTTAACAAAACCATAATAATAATACAAAAACAACAGCAACAATAACAACAATAAAAAAATAAAAAATAATAATTTATATGCTAATTTTTTATGTTCATTTTAAATTCTTCTTCGTTTCTGTGTAGTTCTGTTGTTGTTGTTGTTGATTTTTTTATAGATTATTAATGTTTTTGACCTAAATACCGTTTGATTTGGTATGTCTGTGTGTGTGTAAATGTACAAATGCGTATGTAAGTGTTTTGGAATATTGATCGGTCATACATTTAATATCATGTGGTGCTGGCTTGTATTCTTTATTAATCTTTTTAGACTCTTTTTTGTTTTGTTTCTTAATCTTTCTTAATATTATACATTTGTACATACATATGTATTATTCTTTCTTAATTAAATATTTATTAAACTAAAAAAAAGCATTTTTTTCCTTAAAATTTAAACGTAAGCTAACAGGTTTATGAATATGACATTAGATTATGCCTGATTATGTCCATAAATAATATCAACACCCTGAAATCATAAATACATTATTAGTTTTTTTTATTCTAATTTTCAGTATATTTCAGTATATAAAAACAAATATTTTAATGATCTTAAAAATCGTAAAATTTATGAACGAAATTAGAAATAGTTGTGTTCTTTTTATATGGAGAAATATTGTAATTTTGTAAGCGGTTTCATAATTGACTTAAATGGTAATATTTTTCTCTTAAAGTCTAAATTACACGTAGAAAAATGTATAAAACTCATGCTTTTCATGATTGTTGGGGGAATTTTAATAACTAAATTTTATTAAATTTTTTCAAAACATCATTTAAAATTTAAATTATTACTCAAAAAAAAAATTATAAAAATCATAAAAATTACAGATATATAAGAGAAAAGTCACAATGTGACTACTTCCAAGCAGGGATGTACGACTACAACACAACATGCATTTTTCATACGATTAAGCCGATAAGTGTAATCGTAGTTTACAACATACAATATCAACTTAATGTTGTAAACGGTAATCGGGGTCTTAGTCTAACACCCATCTTAAAGTATACCGATATAGTCAGAACGATGTCTGACTTGCTGTTTATGTAAACTTAGTGCGAAAAGTATAGGTCGTAATTTTAAAGATTTCGACACAATTTCGTATGTGCAATTGGTTAAAATTCTCCCGAATTAGGACTTTATCGATCATAAATATTTGGTTTATTGACGTATCCAAACATATTTCATAACAAATAAATTATATATAAAACCTAATTTCTTTAAGCAGCACAAATGTCTTAAAAATCCTGGTATCCAATATAAATTTAACACAAATACGTTTCATATATACAAAAGTCATGTCACCTAAGTTAATAAATATCGGTCCATTATAAGTCATACATATAAGACCTATTTCTGAAAATCACTTTCACATGCATAAATCTTTTACAAGTGTTTATATCGAGATATAAGCACAGAACCCATGCTACTAAATTTGATCATGATCGGTCAATAATAAGTCTTAAGCTGCCATTTCTTAAAAGCAGTGTTTGCTTTATTTTTGTATTTAACTTCAAAATAGTTTTATATATTTATAAATTTCATCTGGAATATTAATTTTTGATGAAGGTAGGGAGAATTATGCATTCACTTCATTCACTAAATAAATGATAACGTCAAGAATTTTATAGCAGAAATTGCAGAAATGTACCATTGCACGGTGGTTTAGAAAAATTTAATATTGGAAATAAATCTCGGGAGCTATTACAGATACCGTAACGAAATTTTACACGATTAGAGCTGACGTGTTTTCGAATTGATTTGAAAATAAAAAATACAATGCCATTGATTTTAGTATATGTGATCTACATATATGTTCTATATTGGTTTTAAATTTTGTTATCATGTCTTTAACCATTAAAATTTTACTTCTAATAATTTTACATTAATTCAAATTTTATATTTTTCTTCAATATACATATATTTATTTTTTTAGTTTTTAATGTTAATGACATTCGTACACTTAAATAATTTTACTAAATTATCAATCTTCATGTCCTAAGCTTTTTACTAATACACAATGGGGCATAATCAATTTTTTTGGAAATAAATATGTCATTTCTGAGAGTAGCAAAGAATCGTTCGTGTTTAAAATGTCATGATGGACCCTACAAACTTTCCAAGGGCGTCTATCATAGGCCATCTTTGACATGTAATTAGTTTAAAAGTATGTAATTTTTTAGTTGTTATCAAATTCCTACGATTTTTATAGTCCTCGGATAGGTTTTCAAAAGGCTTGATCGCGTGAGTTATATTTATTTATAGGTAGTTTGATTTTATAATAAAAATACGATAAATATTTGGTTTTAATGACGGATATTCTTTTGAAAGGTCTATGCTACACTTTATGCACAGAATAAGTTTGTGTTTATGCTAAATTCTTTTAATTGCTGATCTGATCTTTGCTACACTTTTATGTTTGGAGTATTTTTTAGTTTTTTTTTTAATATGGGTCAGAATTTTTGACTGAATTCCATTCCATCAGACTCATCTTTTCCATTTCAAAAATAAAAAATAGTTAATTTATGCATTATCCTTAAAATAATAAAAAAAATTAATTCATGTAAAATTTTAATGCTTAAAAATATTATAATAAAGTTTAAAGCTAATATATACCCAACTTTCCTTAAATTTTCAAATACCGAATACCCTAAAACTGGGAAATTAATTTTTTGATTTTTTTTATAAATAATTTTAAATATTTAAATTTTGTATAAGAGTGTCCATTGTAATTATATTATTATTATTATTAAAATATGGAGCTTTTAACGTGTTCCAACTTTGGATGCGTATACCCTTTTATACGGAAGAGCTAATACATACATATATTGCCGATATTTAGAAACATTTTTCGAACATCCGTAATATTTTTTAAATAAAAAAATAAACCTTCTCTTTAACGAAAAGATATACATAATATACATACATACATACATACGTAATATTTTTTGTAGATCTTCTCAAGGACTGTTTATATTCATTCGAATCATAAATAAATTATTAACGTTTTTTTAAACTGACCGTTTTCTGCCTATAACGCACATTGGGGTAATTCTTGATTTAATTTTTAATGTAATTACAAGAAAGAAAATTAAACATTTCAAATTCACTATGAGTTGTTAACTATTCCCTAATACATATTATATATCTATAGATAGGAAATTGTGTCTATTTTTTTAAAAATATATAAAACTACGAATAAGATATTCATGGAGGACGTTTTTGCAAAACAAGGAAAAAATATCTTATTTATATATAATGAAATTTTGTAATAATATACAAATTGTTGTTGAAAATACTAAAATGAAAACAAAATTTTAAATTGTTAACAAGGTACCCCACAATTCCCAAAAAAGTTTCTGGGAAAAAATGTTTGGTAATACTGTATCTACCAGGAACGGGGTTATCGAATAATTAAGACCATATTGGGCCATATAAAATCGGTTATTATTTTCGGATATCGAGTATTTCGAATGACTCCGGTTCCCTTGGTAAACAATTTTTTTAAGTTTTTTAAATATATTATATTTTCTTGAAATTTATCTTTCCTAAAAATATAATAAATACGTTATGTCTTTTTTTCTTAAATAATGTAAAAAGAATAGAAGGATCTTTGTATGTCAAAAAATACCCAAAAAATAAATTTTTTAAATTTTTCAATCTTAAATGCATTTAACTTTTGACTAAGTGATAATTTGTAACCACAACTTTTTTTAACCAAAAATATTCAAAACTAACAAATTTAATATCTCGTAAGCTGTATATTATCTCGTAAAATATATCGTAAATTATATTTTTTTAGTATTCGTTGTAGATAGTTTTGGAATTGGAATTGCAATCGTATTCAATTTCTAACATACCCGAGTTGTCACACTTTGGGGAACGCTGATCCAAATTCAAAACTTAAACTCGACAGCGCCCCCTCTCCAGGCGTGTGAATTTTTTTTTACAATTGGACTAACCGTTTAGAAATGACAGATTTATTTCTCTTTTATTTCGCTACGAAGTCTGTAATAGCTCCTAAGATACCGAATTACTTTCAAAATAAAACATTTGTAAGCCATTGTGCATTGTATCATATAAATGAACAAATTAAATTAAAGTAACATATAAATAACATTTAGACTAGTATTTGAAATTGTACCAAATGTCTTATGGTAGTACAACGGTACCAACTGAGTCTAAAATTTATTACAAAAAGGACAATTGTACCATAATGTCCAGTACCGCTTCCAAGTAATGCAAACGACGGTCATTCACAATCATCATATTTTGGCTGGATTTTAATATAGGGAGCATTCAACTGTATAACTGTATGTTTTCTAAGTCTTTCATTTTAATATTAATTCTTGTAAAAAGTTTTGTTTTTAAGTCTTCCCCTATGGCCTTGAAAAGAAAACTAGCTAAGAGACTTAAGAAACATACTTGCTTAATGAGCATGAATGAAAGAAACAATATTACGCATTGCGCAGATCCGTTAGTTTTGTTGCTCTCGCTCAGCTCATTTTGTGATGTAGACAGAGGGCATTGCAATTTATTGTGAAAAGTAAAAAGTCATTAAAGTTAAAAAATCGTGTACATTAAAAACTAAAGCTAGATTTACACGATTGACATTTTCTTCAAAATGCTTTAAACTTGTGTAAACAGCAAAATTTCTCCAAAATTTATTGATCGAAATTTATTAAACAAAACTTTTGAAGATTTTATTGATGCCGTGTAAATGAGCATCAAAATCGCATCTGGCAATATTGATAACACTAAATAATTTGACAGCATGTTCATTATTTTGATTCAAAACCATATCAATACATATACATGTGCTGTTGCTACAATATTGATGTGTTTTCCATCTAATGCCCCGATTGAATTGGGAAAATTCCACATCTGTACCAATAGATATTATTTTTGAAAAACGTTTTACCTTTAAAAATTCATCTTTTAATACTTTTGTAATGCAGCGCAGACTTCAGGCACAATATTGCATAACTTGGGTAACTGTCCCCAGTCGCTAAAAATCTCAAAGTAATTGCCAGGCGTTTTCCGGGGCATAAAGATTCCCGCATATTAGTATTAGACTTTTCTATTGATGGGGTGACGAGATTGAGCAAATAATTAGAATCGTATGGTGAAATTCGCTTCCGAAAAGAGACATACCTTCCATAAGAAAAGGTCGAACCCTATGCTCCTTTTCTTTTCTTCTTTTTTTGCACTATTATCAGCTACTTCTTCCTTCAATAGTAAAAATGTTGATGCTATGATGATTGTGTCGTCGTGCATACTTATTAATTATTTTTTTTATAACAATAAATTATTTCACAAAACAGCTGATCAAAGTTAATATTTTCAATATGAAAAGTTTACCAATAGTGTAAATTAGCTTAAAAAAATGTTGATCAAATTTTTATCAAAAGATTTTGAAATATATTGAGAGAATATTTTGATCAAATTTTTGAAACGTGTAAATAGAACATCAAAAAAATTTTTCAAAATTTTGATAAGACTTCAAAATACCTTCAATCGTGTAAATCTAGCTTAAGATGTGGTGTACAGTGAAAAATTGTTTTAACAATAATAGAGAAAAGTCGTGTGCAATCAGTTTATTTAACTTTCCGGCAGATCCAAAGTTATTAAAGCAATGGATCAGTTTTTGTTGCCGGAAAATTAAAATAAATCCATAGCAGAAAACGAAAAATGTTCATCGTATTCGTGGGTTGACCATTTGTCTGAGGGCGGTATCAAAGCCGACTCAAAAAACTATGGAACACATGCAAGACCTTGAAAATATTTTCGAAGAGCGCATAGCATATATTAAATCAATATTCATAAATATTTTTGAGAGTGAATATAGTGACCGAGTTTCTAATTCAAAATAAAGAAATTACTGATAAAAAACATTTAAAACAATTCTAAATAAATTATAAAAAACTATTAGATATTTTTCGTCATTAGCTTTAAAAATTTCGTCAATCACTGCAACTCACTTTAGGAAATGTTTCTTATAAAATTTGACGTGTTTACAAATTATAATTTTTAATTTAATAATAAATTTATTCATCCTCTCACTAACTTTATAATTTGAAATCTTTCTACTTTCAGGTTAAAATGCATTTACGACATTTAAAACGTTTTTTATTTATCAAAACCTGCAACAATATATAAATCTACAGCAACCACACAAGTGAGCTAAATAAAACACCCTCAATTGGAAAAGTTCTAATTACAACCAAACAAAACCAAAAACCAACCCTCAAACTATTCCTTTAATGATATAAATTTCTCCCCACCATTAAAAATTAATATTTTGAACTATTCTTAGTTTAAAAAAGAAGGCGGCTACGAAAATTTATCCGCTACCAAAACTAATTTAAAAGGAAACTTCACATAATACCATGAAGTTTTGCAGTATGAACGGACCAACAGAATCAGAAGTTGAAAGCCTTTTAATGAGTCCTTGCTGGGGTCCCACACAAAACGGCAGTCAAGATCAGTATTTACTAGATGGCCATAAATTATTGCTAGAACATGATCTTGACTCGTTACCCAGTGATACGGAACAAAAGAATTCGCTCGATGTTTTGGACAATTTACTAATGAACTCATCGTCGCTCAATGCGCTCTCAGATTTGAAACCTCTACCACCATTTACAGGCTATACGGGACATTTATCAATAAACGGCATATCGGGTCATCATTATCATGCCATAGCACAGAGGCTACCTGATGAAAGTAATAACAATTACATACAGTCGGCCTATCATACGGGCACGACAAACACGAATCCTACGTCAACGGGTATATTGGGAGCCACTACCATACAATTGACAGCCTCCTCAACGGGTACATCGCCGCATGGCGGTGGCAGAGGAGGTGGTGGAATGAGTTTATCCAGTAGTCATAATTCATCAGCCGATCACAATATTGTTTCCTCCTCCACCTGCCTGTCTGAAAGTGTGTTAAGTTCGGATGCCGATGCCTGCCTAAATGATGTGAAACTCTTTGCCGATAGTCAATTAGATAGTAAGCTTTATTCTTTGGCCGACAGCTGTGTTATGTCCAATCCCTCAAACAATAGTACAACATCTGCGGTTTTAAATGGCGGCCAGGATCCCGATTCAGGCGGCGTGAGAATATACGCGGATGCTAAAGATCTTACGGAGTATGTGGACATGAATTCCATCGACGATATAGCGGCAATAATTGGCAGTGCAATAGCCGACACTACGGTACCTAATCAAATGGACAAAGATGATGGCAATGATACACGGGACTCCTGGATCGATTTGGATGCCTGGATAGAGGGTAACTGCATACAACAGGATGGCAAGCTGGTGGTGTCACAGCAGGATTCTTTAAGTGAATTCATTTTACCCCAATCGCCAGTACATCCTAGCAGTTCTACATTGCAGAGTCTGCTGACACATGGCTATATGCCCTTGTTGCAAAATCGTTTGCAAAACGGGCCACCCTCGGGCAATATTAAGAGTGAAGCGCCTAGTTCTACCTCATTTTGTAATGAATTAACGACGGCGACCTCAACATCGGCCAGCCCACCTGGATCGGTGGTATCTACCACAGATAATCTCATGATCAATCCCCGCTATCTTACCAATCCTGCACAATATCAGATTTCCATGAAATCCGATGGCATCTGTAGTCCGGACATGATGGGCAATTATCCGCACACGACCACCATCACACCCATCGGCACACCAAAAACCAAAAGATCTAGATCACAGAAGAAATCTTCAGCGTCCACATCAGCCTCATCCTCGCTCAGCAACAGCCAAATGAACGGCTCACAGCCGCATCAAATGAACTCCATCTCATCACCCTCCTCCGTCAACTTCAATGCCAACGACCTGACGGGTCTTCTAGGTAAGGAGAAGCCTGTGCACCGCTGCAGCATTTGCAATCGGGGCTTTCTAAATAAGAGTAATATTAAGGTACATTTGCGAACGCATACCGGAGAGAAACCATTCCGTTGTGAAGTGTGTGCTAAAGCCTTTCGACAAAAGGCTCATTTGCTCAAACATCAACAGATACATAAGAGAATTGGGCGTGACTGACATCAGAATCAAGCCTCGGCGAAAACTTCACACTACCACTCCATACGAGTGGACAATGAAGAATTTCGTTTTAAACCGATCATACTACAAAAACCCAAAGTATTTTTACATCCCTAACCATCTATATTTGTAGTATGCTTTTCGGTTGAAAAAACTTGTAGAAAATTTTTGCAAATAATTATTAAAACAAAAATCTAATTTCTGTTTTAATTCAATTTATTTCCAAATATTTTCCAACTGTGTGTGATATGGTTTTATTCCTTGCGATTATATTGCACACAGGCGGCTCAAAGTATACCAACATATTGAACGGATGCAGCACTTTTCAAAATGGCAAAGTTTTTTCTGTTACAATTGGCAAGCAAACCTATTTTAAATAGATTTCGTTGCTGTGAAAAAACTTTTCTAATTTTGTTTCTGAAATTTTAATTATTTTGATAGAGCGGTGACTCTCTGTCAAAATTAACCAAAGTGCTTCATACGATCAATTGGGAAATTTGGTTTAATCTTTGATGGCTACAGGATTTGGTTATAAAGCCTGAATAAAACCATTTTACATGCCATATGAAAATGATACAAAGAAAACAAATATCAATTGTTATTCGTTGTTGTTGATTGCTTTTGATCTCTGAGCTATTCTAATGTTATAATAGTAAAAATAGTAACAAACTAGCTAACTAAGTAGTTTAAGGGGAACTTTTTTCATTTCTTCAATAATAAAATTAGATAATGCAGGTTTACATCTGGGCTGGCTGGTTAAGCCTAGAAGCGTAGTCGTATGTCTTCTTTGTTAAAATATTGCATAAATAAATTATCTTAGGTGCCTATTATGAGCAAAATGCTTATCGAACAAAACGATATTGTGAAAATCACTCTTTTTGGGTTATTCACAATAGTACATTTCTATCAGCTGGCGCTATATTTGTTTAAAAATTCTTAAAGAAAATAAATTAAATTTGAATTGATTGTTCTGATGAAGATAAATCCTTACCAGAACTGGCCAGAAGCAGAAAAAGCCTGAGGGATGACTTCAACATATAGGAAATGGATTCCACCACGTGAATATACTTTAGAGCAAATACCATGAGAGAAACGAGCTTCTCCAATTGCTGTTTTGTACTTACGACCTCAGACCTGCAGGATAGAGCTGTATCGTTCATGAACGAACGGGTTAAAATAAACGGATCACTTTATTGAACGGAATGAGCCGGTCATTTAACTGAACGGTTTTCGTTCAATAGTGTACGGATCAATTTCGTTCAGCTGCTGTTTATCAAAAGACAAGAAGAAAATCATATTTAATAGGGGTTGTATTCATTCGTTGAAAGTGAACGATTGAACGAATCAGTCTTGGATAAATGAACGAAAATGACCGGTCACTGAAATGAACGACCGGGCACAACTCTACTGCAGGATATTAACAAAAGTAATTTACAAGTAGTATTTGGTTGACAAAAACCAAAAAAAAAAAAAAAACAAATAATTTTAATAAATTTTGCACAGTTTTGTACAGCGTCGATACCTAACTTGTGTTCGATAAAACATTCGTTGAACAACGAAATTTTCGGCAGTGATGCCAACTCCTAATATCGATAGCCAGCGAATATCGATTGTTGAATGCAGCTCATAATAGGGGCCTTAATGATTTGTGATACAGAGTAGAAATAGGAGAAAATGCGACAGTATACCTCATCTTATTTAAAAGAAGAAATAGTCCCGTTGAAACTTAATATTCAGGATATTATATACAAAAATATGTTCAAACGTCGAGTGAGTTATTCATAGGATTCTCAGTTATAAACTGATTTTTCTTTTATTCCTATATTTCCAAAATGTTTTTGCATGGATGTTAAAACGTCCGTAATTTTTAATTCAACCCCATTTCCCCACTAAATTATATTCAAAAAGTATTTAATAATATCCAAAACTTAGAAAAGTGTTAGGAGTCCGAATAATGTTTTTTTTACATTTGCAGAGTGATGTTTCAAAACTCGTTTTTGCACTTAATATCCAGTTTTGTTTTATACCTCCACAAAGTTTTGTTTAAAACGTACTATTCTTATTTCAAAACTAAACATGCTTTTGCCATTTAGTATTGAAATCAAATAAATAAATGCTCTCACTTTTTTTAAAAAGTTTCTAGTCTCATTAATCAAAACGTATAGTTAAATGCAAGTAATTGTCAATAAATTAGAGGTCAAAAACATGAATTTATAATCAGCAAATTATGACAATTCCAATATAAATAACATTTAAAATCGTTCATTATAAAAACAGATCACTGGAATCTCAAAGAGAGCACAAGCAATGTAAGAACAACGGAGCGTCCAATTGTCTTTTTGCAACTGTTGTTCCGTTTTGATGCAACTCTGTGAGTCTCTATCGAAACGGCGAAAACGCACACACAACATAACAACTCAATGGCAACTCTATTAAAATACACTGTAAAAAATTTTTAAAAACTCACACTTACACTCACACACACAGAAACAACTCTCAAGTATGCCTAAATAAATTTTGTAAATTAAATGAAAGCAAATGAAAAATAAAAACTTAAAATGCGTAGAAAAGTACCTCAAATATTAAATATAAAAAATAAAAACAAATTAAAAGAAATTGTTTATTGTCAAATTAATTATAAATTAAATTAAATAAATTATGAATAATTTAAATAGGTTTAACACTTATAAACATAAATACACACATTTAAAACATGTACAAATACATATATTGAAAAAGGTTTTGGCAACAGTTTTTCTTAATTAATTACATATATTCTTAATCAAACTTATTATTAATTTTTTAATAAAAAAAATACATTAATTGTTATTAAATTTAACTGTTTTAATTTATTGTAAGTTTATTAAATATTTTTGTTTAAATGTTTAATTATTTATAAAAAGAAAAAAATAGAAAAATCGAACAGGAAAGTCCTTTATAAAGATTTAGTGACTAAATTATAATATTTAAATAAAAGTTTTTCTTTAATAAAAATTTTAATAAAATTTTGTTTTGTTTTTTTTCTAAATATTATGTATCTAATGATACATTTTTAAAATAATGATATTTCTCTTATAATTAATATAATTATTATTATGTATTTATTTGTTTAACTTTAAGTTATTTTTATTTGAAATGAACAAAATAAATAGTTTAGCTTTTAAATTTGAAACTTATTGTCTATATAATTTCTTTATGTGTAAAATTCGATTTGTGCAATTATTTATATAAAATCATTTATCTCCAACAGTATCTCTCTATCTCTCTCTCTCTCATACAATGTTTGTCACGTTTGCAGTTAGTTTTCTTTTAATTTATAGGTATAATTCGTGTACATATTTATTTTTAAAAATTAAAAACAGTAAATTGTATTTTAAGTTAAATTGTTCTTATATTTTTACAAAAAATTAAAACCCGAAATTTTAATAAAAAAAATTGTTTATAATTTTATTTCTTGAAGAAAGTTTAAAAAAAGTACTTTTTTTGAATGACCTTAGTTCATTCGCACGTCAGTGGTAAGCAAAACTGTGCGGATGTTTTGCTCTAAGGATGATGATTTTGGATGCGCTCATGCGGCCTATGCCAATAGTATTATTTTCCATCAGATTGGTATCGGTTGACTTTCGTTTCGTCGCTCCAAATAAGCTGTTTTCAGTCATCAAGTGTCCAATTATTGTGGATTTTACAGACCTGAAGGTGTTTTTTCACATTTCTATCGGACAGTGCTGGCTTTTTCTTTTTCACACTGGCTAGTAAGCCAATTCAATTTAATGCGGGTCTAACCGTCCAGGAACTGACATTCTTACTACTTTTGCAGCATTTTTCGGGGTCTTGATGTCTATTTTTTATATCTTTTACTGTGGATTTTCTTAAATTTAATTTTTCAGCAATTGTACGGCATCAACAATTATTTTGTAACAAATTTATCGCGTAGTTTTCAATATCAGTTGACGTTTTAATTGTTTATTCAAAAATCAAGTTAATCACTTCACTGGTCAAGCAATAATGCACAAACGGAGCAATAAAAGCTTGATAACGAGATCGCAATAAACAAAAAAAAAAAAAAAGAACGGGTTAAATACCATTACAATTTAACAGAGCAATATTGTGATAATATTTATTTCTTGTGCTGTGCAAAAGTGTCCGAATAGTTTTTTTTTTATTTTTTTGAAACAATTTATGTAAGTTTTTGTGTTTTATAACTTAGAATAAGGTTCAATTAATTAAAAAAAATACTTATATATGATAATATACCTATATTTGTATTATTTTTATTACCTTACTTCCTTAATTCAAAACATCCGGATAATTTTGCTTTCCACTGTAGGTCTTAAGATTCCTTCTTCCCTGATTCCTTTGGCAATAAAAACTCGAACTTTTTTTCATTGTTTAGATATGAACAAAGTTTTATTTAAATAATTTTATTACATCCTAATCAAAAACAAATAAGAAAGTCTTGTTGTTTAAGCCGGATCATAAATACCCTACAAGATACTAATAAAAATTACGACAACAAAAAATGATTGGGACAAATGTTTTTATTATTAAGAAATCATTTGAGGAATCCATATTCTAGAATATATTACAGAATTAATTTAAATAATTGAATAATGATCCGCTAAAAGCAAACGGATTGAGAACGTATAGTATTTTGTAAACTTCGTTCTTAGTAAGTATGGGATTTCAAACGATATTTCAGATATCAAAAACAATAATTTCAACTAAGATCATAACAATCGAGTGTCGGTCTATTGGAGTTTAGTTTATAACAGTAGATACAAACTGACATAAAAAGTCCATTAAATTATGTATTAAAATCACACTAGGTAGTTTTATGTGTTCAACTGGCAGTGATCATCTATTTGAGCTTTTCAGAACTAGTAAAGTTGCCATAGTTATTCTTCTGTATAAAAGGCGATCTTAAGAACGAAAGATTCCTAAAGAAATAACATTGGAGTAGCAGTATTAATTCTCCTAAAGTTCTTAAGTGATCTAAAGGCTTCCGTGGTGGAAAATCGATAACATAAATAAGTGCTTTCATTCTTTTTTCCAATTGTCTTGATATGGTAATAGGCCGCTGAACAAAAAGAATAGATTTACGCTGGATCTGCCAGGAAGACCGGAAGACCTTGGGTGGGCCGATGATATCATTTCCCGATATGCAGTCGGTGGCAATGGTCACAGAATTTGCACATTCTGAGGAGCGAAAACATTACTAAAATTCATCGCATCAAAAACATCTTATACAAGTTGAATCTTTTAATTTTAAAATTTGTTAAAGAATGAATTTTCACAGCAATGAATGCAACAAGTTAAACATTAAGTTTATAATATAATAAAAACTTTAATAGAATGGTTAAGAGATCAAATTTTATATGATTTTGAAAATTATATAAGAAAAAAAATCTTTCGATGTTAAACATCAAATAAAAGACTACATTAATTAAGACTACATTACATTAAGTAATTAAAGCTATATACGAGTATTAGAATATAAAAACAATAAAAAGTATCATGATCTTGATACGTGAAATAAACTCCAGCATTTAAAATTGGTCAAAATATCCTGAAAATCCTTAAATACCCAAAGTTATCACTCGATATAAACTAATTTATATCGAACATCAACTGTACCAGTAAACGTTTACAAATGCAATCATATTATATTTAGTTGAAAGTTTCATAATATTCATGAACATTGGAACAATTTCTAAATTCCAATCTCAGCATACTTTTTTATATTATATTTTATCACGTCCATAGACGTTTATTATTTTGTAAGGTTTTTTTCAATCTTCTGATAAAAACAGAAGTAATTTAATAATCTTTAATGAAATACATTTCTTTATAACTGAGAATAAGTGGTAAATTCGAGCACTTGGATTTATGAACGAGTTATATTCGGTCTGTGTGCAAATTCAGAAATTATGTAAAATTTCAATTCATTATATTTCCCTGTAAGATCTTAATCTTATTTTACTAGTAATTTTTTTTATTTAAAGAATTAAAGCTCAACACCATGCAGACGTTACTGTTAAATTTGTCCAAGAACATGCATCCCATTTAAGTTTACAAACTATTTATATCTTAGAAAATATGCTGGAAAAGTCAGCATATCCACTCCTAGATATTTTATATTTTTCATGGCAAATAAAAACCCAAACCTCTTTGTATAAAAGTATATAGAATTAATAAAGGAAAAAAGTGGCATTGCGACAAAAAAAATACAAAAGTAACTTAAAGATCAAACAAAATGTCTTTGAGACAACAAAATACAGGGAATTTTACAAAAACCCAATAGGAAATTGTTTTGCACAATTTATAAGTAAAGACCGCTATTTCTCATGATGAACTAAAAATTAAAGTTTCGAATAAATCAACTAGATGTTAATATTGATATGAAATATCAAAGGCCAATTACAAATAATTCACTTTTCAAGTGTCATATGCATGTGTCTAAAAGTTATTGCAAATCAAAATAGGAAGAAAATCTAGTTTTCTTAACTTTGATTTTGGGATTTAGCTTTACGCTGTCTATTAGTAGCCAATTTTTGTTGATAAATATTTTAGCATTATGTTATGTGCACTTGTCAGTACATTACACCAACTACCATCAACATGTTGACATGTCATGAAGACATCTAATGCTAAATCTTTCACTGCCGTTACTGGCTCAATTTGCCAGCTGGGTACATGTAAAATAAAATAAAAAGAAAGAAACGAACAATAAAAAAAACAGCGAAACAAGAACTACTATTGACCACGTTTGCCACAAAGTAAGCAACAACGGCAGTAACAACATCAGTGAGGTAGTGTAAAGAGGTAGAAATAGCAGAGAAGAAAGATAAATAGATACATACCAATGAAACAACAGCAACAACCATCCACACGCTCACTCACTCAGTCAGTCAGCCAGTCATTCATACTTACAAACAATCATTAGCAATGTCCCACTGACCTACATTCTCATACCATAGCCATTTATAATTCCACAAACAGACAAACTCCGGCTTAAAAAGCGCACTCGATCGTATTCAGATACACACAACCCAACTCAGCCAACACAAATATCCAACCAACGAATACAAAAAAAAAAAAAGAATATATTGTGGCAAAGTCATGGCTTTGGCATACAATGCCAGCAGTATTTTTGCAGATATTTTATACAACAACAACAACAATGACTATAAGAAAAGCTTATTTACAAAAACAAAGTAACTATATCCATAGCCAGGTTCAACATACCAACAATAACATCGGCAAAGAAAAAACCAACAACGAGAAAAAATATAAGTACATATTCGTACAATCCGAACACGAATACGTATCTTACAGATACAGAAACATTATAAATCACCTCGCTTCTACTGCCGCTGTTTTGCTTTCTTTGTCAAACCCACAAACTGTTGAGTGAATGATGTTGGAAATAATATATGTATGTACAAGAATTTGCGGTTGTTTTTTCTTTCTTTTCTATCTTTAGCTCTCTTTCTTCTTCTTGTGAATAAATCTCATTATTTTAGTCGATATGCATACAAAGTAAGTACAAAAACAACAACAATATACACTCCTCTAAATCCATAAATAAACTTTAAATATGTATGTAGATATAAATAGCATAGTAAGTAATCATCTATGTATGTATATGACGAACAATATTTGAGAGGGTTTATAAATTTATAAATAAAACTTATTACTGCATTCATTACTAGCCGTCAAGAGTATACTACATATATCAACGTTGTTCTCATCTCTAAGACGATACAACCGACTCTTTAGTTGAAATGCATGCTATCAATCGTATTTTCAGCGTAACATTTATGTATCCGATCAGACTAGATGGTTTACTACGGCTGCGAGTTCTACAGAAATGCAGTAACAAATGAAGCGGAAACGATTCAAAACGGATCTAGAACATTGTTCATATAAAATCCGCTCATATAAATTTTTCATATTTATTTAACAATTCGATTAAATACTTTTGAAACACAAATTTAAACGAATTTATTATTGGGTGTATAACTTTAAAATGCGAGATTCATAACAGATGGCGTATCTTTTGGACGCGGTTTTTGTATTTAGTAAAACCATGGTGAAATCACCATGAGTAAAAAGAGAAAATTACGCACCATATGAATTAAAGCCGAGAGACCTTGAAAGACAATGTTCCATGCTTAAACTGCTAAAACTTGTGATGAAAAATGAATCCATTACAATAATCGACGCCAAAGTCAAATATCGATTGTGCTAAGTTAATGCTCTGCAGTTAGTGGAGACTCAGAGGGTCTGTCTATTATGAGCTGTTGAAATTTGGCCAGACCATCACAGGGAACCTGTACCGAATGCAACTGATTCGTTTTAAGTGAGCATTGGTTAAAAAAGTCCAAGAAAATGCGGCCACATTTTTATTAAAAACTATTTAGAAAGAATGGGTTGGGAAATTTTGCTTTACCCGCCACATAGTGCAGACCTTGCATCATCCAACTACTATTTGTTACGATCGATGCACAAAGTTTTCTTGTACTAGTAGTAGATAATGACAAATTTCTTGATAACTTGCAGGCTAGAACATAATAAAAGAGTGAAAAGATAGATAAAAAATAATATCGTAATTCTCTCGTGCATATTTGTGTCGTACAGTACTTTATAATCACCAGTATTTCGGGCAGAAATAAGCTGGTGTCATCAGGAAAATTGAACAAGTGTCACATTACAACATGCGAAAGGCTCACCACAACTTATGTTAGACCCATCGATAAAAAAAAAAACAAATGAATACTTTTGATCTAAAATCACAGGGTAAACAGGGGTGTCACAAAAAGGAAGATAATGAAGTTTATACTTGTCTCTTTCTTTGAGAACTGCCTTTTTGTTTTCTTTATGTTGCTATTTTTCCTTATTTTTCTGGCACAATAAAATTCATTTTTGGCACAGAGTATTTTTGTATTGTTTGATACAATCATAAAAAAATGCGTTTATATCATGTAACGAATACATACCACAAAGTATAGCAATTATTAAAATACAATTTAGTAAGTTATTGAAATCACAAACATAGAGACCATTTAGACGATGCAATTTTGCATGCAATTAATTGCATGCAACTGATGTTTGTTGGCGAACGGGTGAAAGAAGCAAGAGGGGTAGAAAAAGTTGCACGACTTCGTTTGTCATGCAATTTTTTGACATTTCCTTTTACCATCGTTTGTGTTTTACTTATTTTGTTTTATTCTTATTCTGACTTTGAAGTGTGCGTTATAAAAATTAATGCGCAAGAACATTTTCAATTACTTCTTCTGTATTAAAATCTTCCATTTTTTATATTTTTTAAAATTTTTGTATATTGTATATATGTAAATGTATGTATATTATTTTATATACATACATATGTACATATATTTTTTGTATATTATATTTACATATATTTTAAAATTTTGTTTTCTTTGTTGCGAATGAAAAACTAAAGAGGAATGTGTAATTAAACGTCAAAAAGTTGCATGATTTGTTGCACGTAAAATTGCATCGTATAAATGCACAACATTTTACGTAGCAATTTTAAAAGAGAATGGAAAAAATTGCATGCAATTAATTGCATCATCTAAAAGGCCTCTTATAAACAAAATTTCAATTCAAATATTTTAACTCAAATTGTTTTGTTTATTTTGTTTTGTCCACAAAATTCTTGTTGTATGGAGTGCTTTGTTTTTCACATTACCAACATACTACTACAAAATATTTTCTTTCTCTTTTTAAGAGAACTGCCTTTTTGTAGCTGATTGTAGCGATTTTGAAACTTTAAAATTGTCATCTCTGTATAATTTGTGATACAAATTGATTCTCATTTATTTATATCTAAGAAAATCTAAAAGAATTTTCTAACACTCATTTTTTATTGTAAAAATTCATATTTGGTTTTGACTCATGATAAGAATTGTTGTACAACATCTCGATCTATCTTATTCCAAATCTCTATAAATATTGCGCCACTCCGCTTTAATTTTCCTTGAATAGTTGCCCAATATTGCTGGAAGCAATAGGCTGTGTTCTTATACTTTTCTATTACGTCTGCTTTATTTATTTGATACTAACAATTGCACCTTTTTGACTAAAGACAGAGAACACAAATTTAATTAAGAGTGGTTACGTCTTATAAGAATAGCAAACGTTTTCGTAGACATTATTTTATATAAATATCCGAAGAGATTCTCTTCAGACTGTATGTATGTATATGCAAATTTAATTTTTTATATATAGTGAACCACAGCTTATTTTATGCAGTACATTTTTTTTTTCAAAGCTCCATAAAAAGAAAACTAACAGCAACTTAAAAAAGAAATTGGTGTCATTTAAAAGAAGAAATGTTGTAGTCTAAGAAAGAAAACACATTTATTGCAAAAATGTAGTGGGTTTTTCACGTCACAGCTTTTTTTTATGAAGAGTTGTTGGTTTTTCGTTTTTCTTTTTTTCTACGTCTATCAATATTTTCTGTTGAATTTTGAGTCCCATTTTGTACCGTCAGGTGTCAATTTAAAGTATTTCAAATGAGTCTGTGTACAGTGATAGAACAACGAGAATGGTTAATATTAAAGCTTTCACAGTCCAAATATGATTAAAAATCGGGTCTATAACAAAGGCAGAAAGGCACCAAATAAAATTTTCAATGAGCATGAGGAGCCATACATTTTAAGAAAAATAAGAACAAATCCAAGGCTATCAGCTTCACAACTAACCTCCGAAGTTGAACCTGACCTGACAAAGTTGCGTTGAAACTGTTCGTCGTGTCTTGTGCCAACATGATTTTAATGGCCGAGTTGCACGCAAGAAACCATTTATTAACCCGAAAAACAGACTTGGCAACCTAAATTTTGCCAATGAACCTGTTTGCAAGGAATGTGCATTTTAGAATTCGGTAATCTTCGACGATGAATCTAAGTTTAACATATTAGATTCAGATGGCGTGTCGTATGTTTGGCGGAAACAAAATACGGAACTTAGCACAGAAAACTTAGAGTCAACAGTTAAGCATGGTGGTGACAGTTTCGTGGTTTGGGAATGTATGTCAGTTGCTAGTACTGGGAATTTAACATTTGCTGAAACAACCATGGACTTGTTGAAAAGCGCATAGAAGATCGATTTTTTGATTTTACGAGGACAACGATCCAAAGCACAAATCAGGTATTGTGCAAACATGGAGCACATTTAATGACACCGCCACCACAGTCGCCAGATTTTCTACATAAATTTTATCAAGAATTTATGGTCAATTTTAGAAATCAGCATAAGGAAATAAGAAATTTCTAATAAAAACGAATTAAAAAGGCCCTACTGACGAATTGGTAGAATATTTCACCAAGTATTATCCAAAAACTGGTCGTTTCTATGCCAAATCGACTTAAATTTCTTGTAGATAATAAAAGCTATCACACCAAATATTAAATTCTGTAATTTCGAGTTTTAATTTCAAGTTTTCGTAATCCATATGTATGTGACAGCATAAAATAAGCAGCGGCGTGAAGAGCATTTTCTGTTTTTTTTTAAGCTATAACATTTTTTTAAATGGCACCAATTTATTTTTAAAGTTTTACTGCCGTATTCATAAAAAATAAAGTAGGTTTGAAGTGTGCTTTTAGACAAAATTTTCATACAAATTTTTCTTAAAGTACATTTGAAGTCTACTTTAATTTTTTATGAATAAGGGCATTAAGGTTTAAGTTAGTTTACTTTTTATGGAGTTTTGTTAACAAAAAAAGCACTGAATAAAATAAGCTGTAAGCCACTGTCGTTTTATATTCATCATCAATTTTATAATATTTACATTATTTTTGAAAGCTTTAGTTTTTTTTGCAATCATTGATCACGACAATATTTATTTTTCACGATTTTCTTTCCATTTTGATTTTTCATTGCTCAACACTCGTACAAATATGTACATATATTGCAACTGATTAAATTTTACAAACAAATCGATATAAAACGAAAAAGATGCTACCCGGTATGGTCGGATTTGATGTAAATAAGGCTCTCAGTAGAAAGCAACACAATTTAAGTTTTAATTTTAATATTTGAAAACATATTGATGGATCTCAAGGCAGATTCATTGAATAAATAAAATCAATAGAGTTTTAAAAACAGAAACGGGTACGTTTATATATTATCAATTATATATTCGTATCTTTGCCCCAGACTGCAACAAAATTTAATCTGTAATAATGTTTAACTTAAGTAATTTAATCCACTTTTGGTATCACAATCATCCATCATGTTGTGATGCCACTTTAATTCTGTTTTTTTATAAAATTACTTATTTATTATTTTTCTTTATAAAGGGTGATTTTTTAGCAACTTTTTTGAGAAGACTGTTTTTGGCAGCTTAGCTGTTTCCGTGTAACATGTTACTGTTAAATATGTTCATCTATAATTTAATCATGAATTGACTTACAAATGAACAACGCTTGCAAATTATTGAATTTTGTTATCAAAATTTATGCTCGGTTAAGAAAGTGAAGATCGACTTTTTTATCGGAAAATTGTTATCAGCAATGATGCTCATTTCTGGTTGAATGGATAAGTAAACAAGCAAGATGGTCGTAGTTGGTGTGAAGAGCAGTCAACAGCATTGTAAGAACTACCAATGCATCCGTAAGACTGCACTGTTTGGTGTGAATTACGGCTGGCATAATTAAATCGTACTTTTTTTTGCCTAAAATTGAAGAGTTGGACTTAGCCGACATGCTGTTTCAACAAGACGGTGCCATATACCACACAGCACGTGAAACAATAGCCCAATTGAGTGGCGAGTTCTGTGAACAGTTTATTTCACGTTTGGGGACGGTCAATTGGCCACATAGATCATGCGATTTAACGCCTTTAGACACTGGAGACTAATGTCGAAGAATTTATTCGTGAGATACCGGCCGATATGTTGGAGAGAGTATGCCAAAATTAGAAAATTTAATTTAAAATTATATAAATCGTTCTATTAACTCTAATAAAGATTTCATATACATATGTATTTCTCTAAATTGTATGTACTTTTTTTAAATCAAATCCGAAAGCTCTTAAAAAATTACTCTTTACAAATCATTTTAATGTTTTCTTTTTGAGGAATAAAAACTACTTCCTATACTTTTAAAATGTAATTAAAGTAAATCCGCAACAGAACCTTATTGTCTCGAACAATAAAAAAAAATTTAGTATGTATATTGTAATTGATAAAAATCCCCACTAGAAATTAAAAAAACAACTCTCACACTCAAAAATACATACATACAGTTGTGTTCAAAAAAATATGAGTGCCGTTATCAAATATCTATTGTCTTATTTATGCATTCATTTTCTAATATATGCATTTTTAACAAAACATGATGTAAGTCCATTGTTCAAAATAATAAGAGTATTATACTTTTCATTACAAAATGTTATCAAAATAAATTCAAAACAAGTCAAAACGTTCAGAATGTATAATATTTCGTAGAAAAACCTCGGTTCTTAATAATGGAGGCAAATCGCCGCGGCAAGGAGTCGATGAGGTTCCTACAACGGTTTACTGGGATGTTATTCCACGCATCCTGGACTGTACGCCATAGAGCATTAGCATTAGACGGTTTCTTTTCGGAAACATATTTTTTAACATCCCCCATAGGTGTTCTATGGGTTTGAGATCAGGAGACTGGGCGGGCCTTGGCATAACCTCAACCCCGATGACACAAAACTACTCCTTCGCTAATTTACTGGTATGTTTCGGGTCATTGTTGGTAGACCCATTTCAGAGGTATATTCCACTCTGCATATGGTAGCATAGGTCCATGATCCCTTTTACTTCATATAATGGACCAATACCATTGTAAGAAAAACATCCCCAAATCATAACTTTTGCTCCTCCATGTTTGATGGTCTTTCTGATAAATTGTGGGAGATATTCCGTATTGGGTGGACATCGGACATATTGTCTAGAAACGGTTCCTCCAAATAGAACGATCTTACTTTCATCGGTCCACAATACGTTTCGCCATTTTTCTTTAGCCCAGTTTGCATGATCCTGGGCAAATTTCAAACGGGAGTTTTTTTTTACCCTTAGTACCTTTCTTCTGGCGAATAAATTATTTTCGACTAAACGTCTTCGAATAGTAACGGTGCTTACGCTTAGATTAAGATCCTTTTGGATGATTTTTGATGGCGCAGAAGGATCAGCCTTACTAAAACGTACTATACGACGATCATCTACGGGCGTTGTTTTACGTTTTCGGCCTCAAGTTTCGCCTTTTTCCGTATACCGTAAAGCATTGGTTATCATCTGATCCGAGCACGACATTATTTTTTTTATTTCCCGATAAGTTTTGCTTTCATTTCTAAGATTTTTTATTAAATTTCGTTTCTCTTCGGTACAATGCTTACCGAAAGAAAATTAAAGAACTTTGGAACCAAAAAATAAAATAAATTAATTGCAGGATAAATACTACAATTAGCTTCATAATTCCTTTTGTGTTTTACTTTCCACATTCCATACTAAGTACCGTTACAATATGGCTTACTTAAAAAGTTGCCAAATTTCTAAAGATCAATTGAATAAATATATAATATGGTAACTCCTATTTTTTTGAACACAGCTGTACATACATACATATGTATGTACGTACTATTAAGCTCACAGAATTGAATTGTAATAGTTTTAAAATTTAAATCACCCAAAAAAAATCAACAAAGAGAATGAGAATCACATAAAAAATTATGATGATGATGATGACGATGGACAAACAAACGGTTAATTTTAATGAGGGTCTTTAGCATACACCAACAACAACAACGACGACAACGAAAAATACACCCAGAAAAAGTCATTTATACACCCAAAAAATAATATAATAACCTCAAACAACAAGAAAAATAAACAGTAGTGAATAGTAAATGAGCAAATAAGAGCATGACTGACGGAATGATTTTTTCTTAAAAAAAAAGAGTAAAGAAAAGATGGACGAATAGATGGTTGGTTGAATGATTGTTTAAATCGGAAACTGTAGTTAATTAAGAAAGAAAAAAATCGTCATATAATTAAAGTAAAGAAAAAAACACACACCCAATCTGACATAGCCATGCATACAAACATACACACACTTAATCACTAAAAGTCATGTTAAAGTGGGTCTAAGTTATTAAAATTAATGCTAGAAGCTCCACTCTTTGGAATGAGCGCGCGGAAAAGTTTTATGAGAATGAGATTTATAAACAGGTTAAATGATGGTAAGAGATACATTCATGCATAATTTAAGGCAAATACTAATAGAATTTACGTATTTAGGTAAATTTAAGGAAATCGCCAAATAATAAGAATAACCGATTCCTTCTAATTGTAATTAGTCATTCGAGTCAAAGGCGCAAAAGTAGGACTAAGAACACACATTATTAAAATTAAATACATAGTTAAGAAAACCTGAAAAAAGTTTTTAACTTATTTTGGTAACAATTAATTTATTACATACACACATATAAAGCTTCGTTGCAAAAATTGAATTAAAAAAAAAAAATACAAATCAGCTTCCATGTAAAAACTCATATTTCGAATTTCCACTTGAAGCATGTCTTTGCAATACAACCTGCTTCCTCGTAAGGGATTTTTTGGTTACGGCCTGTTTCTCAGTAAAGGATAGCAGTAAGGTTTTCATTTACATATATCGATTACATTCATACATAAATCATTTGAATGATATTTATTGCTTCTTAAGGTCGTGATACACTATCTTACACAATCGTACGATTCATTCACTGGAAAATCTTACCTTTTTCTATCACACTATCAAAGTATCAAAGTATATCATAGGTGCCACACTATTGCACAAAAAAGATGCAAAAACATATGTTTTTGCTAATGTAAACAAACGCAGTTTTCCGCCTTTTAAATTGACTTATGTTCATTGTATTTTGTTGTTATATGTGAAAATAATAAATTGTATAAACTATACCAAGAATGATAAAATAAAGATTACGCCATGCGCATGATTTCCCGTTATGTGACGTAGAAGGGCCATTCTAAGGGTTACCAATAATGTTTCATGTGTTAGAATTAAAATTTCTTGCGAAAAATGTGTGTTTTATGTGATAGTTGGCAACCTTGCAATTGAAATCTCTGAGAGTTCTAAAATAAAATCTGTTTAAAAAAGAAAAACAAACAAAACAAAAAACAACAAAAATATAAACATGAAGAGTGCAGTGAGCAAATGCAAGCAAAAAATGAGTAAAAAAAACAAATGAGAAAAAATTAGCCAATAGAGACACAGAATGTGTGACGTCACATGGCCTAAATGCGCAGAACATTTTAAAATTTTACGCGCGTTGGCGTAATCTTTATTTTATCATTCTTGAACTATACAAACAATTAAAAACTGTTAAACGTCTGTCCTTTAAATTAAAATTGATTTTTTAAATCAATGAAGCCGACATTGTTGTTTTCTTTTCAGCTGTATTAGAAAATACAACTCTGATCGCATAGAAACTATAATTTTATGAAAATTTTTAAAAACTTTTGCAAGTCGGATAGACTTGTCAAAAAAATCTGTTATTTAGTTAAATTTTTAGGCCACACACTTTAGGAACACACACGATTATTTTGACATATCGTACGACTAAATAGGATAGTCAGTAGACACCTTTAGTAAGGCTTCACAGTTGCCTTTTAGTTTTATAAAATCTAAAAAATAATTTAATGTTTTATAAACTCCTGGTGATTTTAGTCGTCTGTTTTATTCTGTCAAAACTTTAATCAATCGAAATATATTTGTGCTGAGCAATTGAAGTTCAAAAATATCAAAAAAAAAAAACTTCCACAAATTTCTTCAAAATCCGAAATTGCCGGATGTTATAAAATAATACAAGCGAACTTTAAGCACAGAACGTAATTAAAAATGTTACTGAAACAAACCAAGATCTTACAAACAAACCACTACGTTAAATAAAACAAGATCAGGGTCTCTTTGACGATGAACACGCAAAAAATCATAGTCATAGTAAAAAGCAGAATTGTTTTGCTATAAAACAGACACTCAGTAATTTTCAGCTGTTCAGGCACCTTTTATGACTTCGTATATTTATATTAATTTATTTGGGCATCTCAGGAGTGAGAAATTAAAAACTATGGCATTTCATAATGGAAAGACGGCCGAACAACGTTTATAAATCGTTCAACTTTATTACGAAAATTCACGTTCTGTGAGGAATGAGTTTCGTGCACTTCGCACTTTGAGACCCAGCATTCATTTCTGGATAATATTCGACCAAATAGACCACGTCTATTGTATACCACCGGTGAATTCATCGGTCCATATTTCTTTAAACACGATGTCGGTGCGAACGAAACCGTCAATGGTGACCGTTATCGTGCCATGATAACCGACTATTTGATACCTGAAATTGAAGCTCGTGATCTCGGCGACATTTGGTTTTAGCAAGACGGCTCCACTTCCCACACATCGCATCAATTAATGGATTTATTGAGAAAACACTTGGATGAGCATATAGTTTTACGTTTTCGGCGGGTCGATTGGCCATCAAGATCGTGTGATATCACACCGTTAGACTTTTTCCTGTGGGAATATGTAACGTCTAAAGTTTATGAGGACAAACCCGCTTCGATTCAGGCTTTGGAGGAAAACATCACGCCAGTCATTCGCCAGTTACCAGTCGAAATGCTCGAACGAGTTATCGAAAATTGGACTCAATGGATAGACCATCTGCGACGTAGCAACGGCCAACATTTGATAGACATAATCTTCAAAAAATAAATGCCAAAGGATGTTCTTTCAAATGATAATAAACATTCCCCATTAAATTTTAATTTTCTGTGTTTTTTCTTTTTTTAAAGTGGGGAACCTCTAAATGGATTACGCTTTATTATCTCTTATAGTTTACGAGAGAGTCGCATATGAAAATTAAATTTTTTGTAATGTTTTTTTATATCTTTTCTAATCCTAGTAAAAAGAATGTTTTAATAATAATCGTAGAGTGAAAAGTTTTATGCATTTAAATTTAAAAAATTTTAAAAATGTGATTTTTTACCATTTATAAAAAAAATATCTAAAAAGTTACTTGTATTATTTTTAAATTATTTAAGACATTTAAATTTTTATCAACCGTAATATTTATTGGACAAACTCAAAAATGGATTTGCAAAATATGGTGAATATGCCATTATTCGTATGTCGGGAATGAAAGCTTTAGTTATATCGAAAAATAACTTTGACTAGACACACAAAAAAATTTAAATTAACCATTAAATCATTCAGTCAGAGTCACCCATGGCAATAAAAACTCCGACATGTACGATAACCGCCTTAAGATGAAGTTCTTACTGATCCGTAACCACACAATAACCAAGAAATAGTAGGAAGATTAATGCAAAGAAAGACATTAAACATATCAAATACAAACACATTATTCTTTGAAGATACTGGAAGATATGTCCACACCATTTATTCAGATTGAGCAAATAAATCACGTTTAACTAGTGAAATGAAAGTAAAAACCTACTTGTAAACATATGATCGTCCAGTGACTCGTTAAAACTAACATTGCTCTCGAGATGGATATGTTGACATGGTTTTGATATGCTTTCGTTTTGGCAGGTCCACACCATCCATTGAGATTAAGAAAACATATCAATGGTCGGTGTATAGTGAAATGAGTACTAGATCCAATTTATTTGCATTAAGAAATCCAATAAGATCACACATTTGTCCAGAAATATATTTATGTGTTAACATATAATTAACTGAACAGACACATTAACAGTCTCAGCAGATGTAAGAGTAACTGTTGAGGAAACATGGTATATTTTCTTGACATTCGTGGAAATTAGGCTTGATTTTGAGAAAATATTTATGAATTATTTTTATAAAGTATCTATGAATATTGTTACGTCAAAACAAAGCAGTCGCATTCTCTGGTTAAACGAGAACCAAGGAAAACAAAGACGGGTCTGTTAGCCAACAAAATCACAGTGACTTTTTTCTAATTAAGTAAACTAATATTGACAAAAGACATGACCATGATCTACATATATTGAAAATTAAGGGAATTCAAGACCGTATAACAACCCTAACCCATACATAATTCTGTTTTGATATTATCAGAAGATTTTACTTTTAATAGTGCAATTGCTATAGACACTGAGTCTAAGACATTTAAATCGGATATTACCTTGAACAGGTAATTAAATGGTTTCCTGAAATCGATACTTTAATAGCATCGATAGTAAAAATTAATTAAGCTACAAAATCCCATTGCCTTATTCTTCAACGATTTTACGTAATAAATAATCTTTATTCTTGAAGAAAAGAAATATTAGGGAACCAAGTTTTACGATTTTTCTTTTGTTCCAATAAAACGATTAATTCAAATAAGACATGTTAACTTGTTCAAATAATTCGATCGCATATAGGTATATAACATTAATCATATTATTCGAATGCTTCAAACAATTTTAAATAAAGGTTAATAACAATTTTTTCCTTTTCTTTTTACAAGTCCTACAGAAAGGAATATCGTCTAAAGCCACCTTTAGTAATATCACTTATATTAATTTTAATAATTAAATATACTTTGTCTACTTCAACGTTACCATCATCAGTGTCATCTTAAATATCAGTTTCTTCCACATATTCAATTAAAAACCAGTGCACATTGAAAATAAAGCGATCCATTATGATTCCATTTATATAATTTACTAGCTTTTTACACCCGACGGGATATTAATGATTTTTAACAATCTGCTTTAGGAATAGCACACAAACGACATTCAGATTTTTAATCTCTTGTAGGGTGCTGATGATAGCTGTTACATTTGTTTTCTTAATTTTCCCTCTCCAAACGTATATCTGAGCTTGCTTATCGTAGATTTTTTGAAAATAAGTAAACTTGCATTTAAAATTTGAATAGACCATATAATACCCTACACTTAGTATATGTATAAAACAGTTTTTCAGATATGTGCGCTATATGGGAGATATTACCTATTATGGACCGATCACCTAAAAATTTATTGTCATGATTTCTGTGAATATAAATATTGTGTGTGTTAAACTTTACCTTGATATAAATACTTTTAAAAGATTTATGGAGGTTAAAGTGGATTACGGAGAGGGTCTTATATGGGAGTTTCGACTATTTACGGACTGACCATTATAAAATTAGGTATCATCATTTCTGTATATAAGAAACTTATTTGTGTCGAATTTTATTTGATTACCACCATTCTTAAGAAATTTATGATCGTTGAAAGTCATTTTCAGAAGTGCGCCATATATGAGAGCTACGACTAATTATGGACCGATCACAATAAAATTGTACCGTATTGTTTGTATACATATGAGATATATTTGTGTTAAATATTATTTGGATATCGACATTTTTAAAAGGGTTATGCTCTTTAATATAATTTTCGGAAGTGGGCCTTATATAGGAGCTACGACTAATTATGGACCGATCTTCACAAAATTTGTAGATGTGATTTGACTTCATTTACCACTAATTTGTGATGAAATTTGTTTGGTTCCTTGCATAATTCAAACATTTATGATCGGTAAACCCCAATTTCGGGAGGAAATTTGTATAGGGGCCGGGTGAAATAATGGACAGATTTCCACCAGTTTCAATCCCATCCGTTCTTGGGCCGAAAAATATCACTTACCAAATTTTATCAAAATATTTTCAAAACTGCGACCTGTACTCTGGGCACAAGCTTTACATGGACAGCCAGCCTACCAGACGGACGGACGGACAGACATCGTTAAATCGACTCAGAAAGTGATTCTGAGTCCATCTGAGTCCTCCCCACCATCGTGGTGTAGGGTATAATAACGGCTTAAGTAAGTATTTATTGTATTTTATTATTATTATTATTATTATTATTGTCACAACAACAACAAGCAATTGTGGTAAAGTTATAAAAAATATAAATTACTAGGAAAAAATTATTGTACTGAAAATGAAATGATAATAAAAACTACTACATACTTGCTAAACAGAAACAATAATAATAATAACAACAACTATGTTTGGCAAAAATAGTGGCAGCCAACAAATAATACAGCAATACCAACAACAACAATATCTAACACCAGCAAATAGCAAAAAGATATGCAACAACAACAGCAGCGCAAACAAACAAACAAATAGAAAAAGAAAAAAATCACAACTAAATAAAAATGGAGAACAACTTTCACCCAAGGTCATTGTGTCTTTAACTGCGCCATGTTTAGTTATTATTTTTGTTGTTGTTGTTGTTGTTGTTATTGTGTTGTTTCTACAAATATTAGTGCTTTTGTTGTGGCTGATTTCTTCAACTCTAGTCGATCTGGCGATCACGACTACAACAGTGCTAAGTAGTATGCAGCAGTCTTTTATTCCAGTATGAATAATACAAAAATACACTCAAACCTCGTTTTATGCGATTGATCCGTTCCAGAGAAAATCGCATAAAACAAATTCGCATAAAACGATACACTAGATCCATACTAAAATTAATCATTCGTCCCTGAATTTTGAAAAAACGCATAAATTCAAAGTAAAGCATTAAAACTCAAACAAAATCGCATAAAAAAAGTCAACAAAAAAGTAATTCATTTATTAACGAAACAAATAAACATCAATTCACTACGTACTTAACAAAGAAAAAAATATTTACATTGAAGAAATAAATAATATGTATCTCATAATCAGAATCACTAATATGGCGTGTGTCGAGTTTCTGAATTGGCTCTATATCGCTTTCATCACCAGAGGAAACAAACACATCTATGGGTAGATTACTATTTTTATCACTACAAATGTTCTCACTTTGGCTGCAAGGAACATCGAAGTTTTCAGCCAGTTCTTTCTCCTTAGGTACTTGTTGAAAATAATTTGTCATAAGTTTTTTAGATGTCGATTTTTTTAACTCTTTTTGTAACTCTTGATATGCCGAAAATGTGTTGTTAAGCCCATGCTAAATTTTTAGTGCCCATTCCGTATTGGGATCCACATTAAGAATTTCGCTCTGTAAGTCTTTAACTGTTTTAAGAATTTTATCAATCTTTTTGAAAGTAAGGTGCTCTACAAGATCTTCACAATCACTTTCGCAATTATTATCTTCCATATTATCAGCAGTTAGGCTAACAATGTCGTCATCAGATAACGGAACATCTACGAGAAGTTCTTCTAAATCATTATGGTTCAAAGAATGAAATCCATCGTTTTCAATTTGTCGAGCCAGCATTAAAATTTCTTCAGATAATACAGATATTTCATCAGCAGTCTTACTACGAACACAACCTGGCCATAGAGCTTTCCAGCACCCATTTAATGTTTTTGTGTCGTATACTGGATACTGCAGATGCAACCAAAACTATGCAGTCGAAAATTTTAAATTTTTTCCACGCCTCGGTCAATGTTAGTTCTTCATTTTCAATTTTATATAAAATAAATTGGTATAGCACATTTATTATGTAATATTTCTTAAAAGTGGAGATTATTTCTTGATCTAGTGTTTGAAGAATACTGGTTGTATTTGGTGGCAAAAATTCAAACTTAATGTTTGAATGTTCCAAATGTGGGTGTCCAGGAGCATTATCTATAACAAGTAAAATTTTTAATTCAAGATTTTTTTTCCTTCATATAGGATTCAACTTCTGGTACAAAACATTTGTAAAACCATTCCCTAAATAATGCAGAGGTTACCCAAGCTTTACCCCCTGGAACGATAACGTTCGCTTAGATAAGACTTAAGACACAACCTTGATTATGGAATAAACAAACTTGATTGAGTAAAAAAAATATATCCGATAAAAAGTTTGTGTCTTAAGTCTTATCTAAGCGAACGTTATCGTTCGACATCGTAGGCCAAGGGGTTAGTGTTTGCCATCCAGTGAACTGGCAAACGTTTTAAGTCTTTTCCTTTAAGGGCCCGTGGTTTTAAAAACTTATTTACGACTAATGGTTTTAACATTTTATTTCCTGAAGCGTTGCTCCATAGTAAAACCGTTAATCTTTCTTTACTAGGTTTAAATCAACTGGCTCTTTTTTCTGTTTTAGCAATGTAGGCAAAAAAAATTCAAAATCGCACAAAAATTCAAAATCGCACAAATTTGAATTCGAATAAAAAAATCGCATAAAACGAGGTTTGAGTGTACATTCAACCAACCAACCAAAAAAAAACCAACAAAAATATTGTCTAAATAAAAATGTTCATCTACCTACTAACCCATCATCATGATCATGATCATCATCAGTCGGTTAGTACCAAGCTACATAAACTAGACAAACACCAACAGACGGATGGACTAATAGACAGACGGATGGACGGACGGACACTGCAACGGATAAACTTACAAGGCAACATCATGATAGAACTGCTTAAAGCCACTGATGATTGTAGTGATGATCACGGCGTTGAGGTGTTTATGTTGGGCGGAGAGAATCTCAGGTGTAACTTTCAGCCACACCAAGCAAACAAAAAGAAAAACAATCATAGTTTTTCTGATGGCAAACAGTAGTTTCATCAAATGAGTGTAATTTTTTACGTTTTGGTTTTTTTTTTTGGAGTTATAGGTATGACATTGTTTGTAAATTCATACATACATACGTTTGGAAGTACGTTAAAGTTTTTGTTTTTATATTTGTCTTTTTGAAAACAACAACGTGTTCGTGTTTTGGTTGCAAGTGGCGTTTATTATGTTGGTCATCACGTTCATTGGCACATCATTTTGCACTTGGCGCATTTTATTTGATTTTGTGTCTATTGGAAATGAATAGACGAAAGTTTGTTGTTTGTTTCTCATATTGATTTATGTTTAAAAACAAATTGCTTGCAAATACTAAGTAAGGGTATTCATCAGATTGTGTGTAAGAGGAAAGAAATTTAAACAGTTGGTTGTAAAAAAAGCTGGATATACATGACAAAATTTAATTCGCTTTAGAAGATTGGGTGTTAATTGTCTCAAAGCTACTAGTAGTTTTCTATTTCATTAGGTACTAGTGCAAATTGAGTTAAAGCTTTAGTAGAAAAATACTAGTACATGGAATAGTTTCAGTGTACCACTTTTAAATCAATACAATTTTTGCTAAACGAAACAAAAATTTTCGAGTTCTTATTTCGGTACTGCTTTGAGAATTATTTTCTATTTATTAAAGCGTGCTGTGTCTATTCTTTTTATTTATTTTTTATTACAGGGGGCTTATTCTGTATTGCGATGCGAAAGTCATAACGATGCGCAAATGAATTGCGATCCGAAAGATATTTGGTATTCTGTAAGACTATCGTATGTTGCAAAACTGTTCCAAAGTACAGAAATAAACGTCAAATTTATTTGGTTTGTGACAAGTTTTACAAGTTAAAAAAATTGCTGATTTTAACTATTAGAAATATACTCGTATACTTTAATTTACAAAAACAAAAATAAAATAAGAAAAATTGTGTTATTCGCAAAAATGGATTCTGTTGCACTATGGTGTGATGAGGAAGAAGGAAATGAACAAAATGAAAGGATATATAGAAGATTGCTTAGAAGCAAATCCGACATCCTAAGCTTAAATGAAAAAAGGTAATTTATTTTGAAGCTTGCCAAAAAAATGTTTAATTATGTATACATACATATATTTATTTTTCAGCTTTATAAAAAATTTTAAGTTTAATATTTCAAATTGGCGCGTCTTGGTGGTCTTATTGTTCGTCTCCCTGGCTGAAATTTAATTATTAAAAGCAAATAATCTATTAGGTATCACAAAAATAATTTAGTAATTTATTGCGTCATTTAACAAACAAAAAATAGTTGAATAAACAATTAAATACTTACATTTTTGTGCTTTGCGAATGCTGTTTTGCCATCGAATGAACTTTGCTATGTTGATGTATGTTTGACGTTTGTTTTCGCAATTAAGAATTCCGATTTGCCACCTTTTCGAATTTCAAATGCGAATAAAAAAGTACTTTTCGAACATCGCAATAGAAAATAGCAACTGTTCGCTTTTATGTATTTTCGAGTAGTACTTATATTCTCATCGCAATACAGAATAAGCCCCCAGATGTAACGTTTTGCTTTCAAGAAATTAAATTTCCTTTTTGTGTTAATCTTTAATTGTTATTTTAATGTAATATTTCATGACCTAGAAACTGAAACTGTGGTACAAAAGTTATTTATTTTATGTTTTTTTTCAATAGGATATCAAACCAGAAAAACTCCCAATTGTGGGCACTTTTCCCATTCAGAAGTACTAGTTATGAAATGGTTCTAAAGCAACTAATCGGATCAAAGTGTAATAGATCACATATAGAACATATCGCACCCTAAATACCAAAGAGTCACAACTCAAAATACTAAAATTTTCAGGAGAGACAAAAAACTTCATCGTGCACAAGCAACACACTTAACATAAAAATAACATAACTGTATTTATCCAGTTAGAGAAGATAGTGATGTGAAAGAAATTTTTGCAGTAGTTAGAGATGTGTACTCTGAATTAATTTATGAAAAAAGTCAGTTTTGGAAAATTTTGAGTTGTGACCCTTTTCGGATATGGTACTAGTGATTTTCCAAGCACACTCAATACTAATTTAAATATTAAAATCGTATAGGAAAGTTTACAGTTGAGAACTAGTACTGGTGCTAGTCAAATTCTTGTGAATTAATAGTTTGATCTCTGTCGTGATTGAAACAACCGTTGCTTTCAATGTCTTAAAATATAATGCATATTCTATTCTTTACAATGCTACCAGATTTAACTATTATACAATGTGGTATATTTAGTGCTTTATACATATCCAATCTCCGACAGGGAAACTTTTTAAATACATATTATTTGGCATATTGAAAAAACCTGAAAATCTTTATTTGGAAAATATCTGAGCTCTATCTAGGCATGGAGTTCTAGGACTGAGCGTTGTCTAAACTATTAGGGGATATAATTGGGTTGTCTCAGTGAAAACCCGGGCAACATAGGCTATTACACCTTTCATCGACATGGGCTCGAAGGTGAATGTGAATTGGAGAAATCTCCATATAATTAACTTTTTACGAGTTGTCAATATAACAGAGCAGAGTGGGGGATTATCGAAAAAAGCGCAAATAAATCTGTTATTTCTAAATGGTTAGCTTATTTTAATCCAAACTACCTTTATAATAAAAGTTTAAGTACCCATGCTCTAATTACAAGGCCAAAGTCCTAGGATCCTTGCTTAGAGTGGTTTACAGGAATTTTCAACAATTTTATTTAAATTTTGTTAAACAATTTGATGGTATTCTTTATGAGATTTTGTTATAAATACGTACGTATACATATGTATTTAGAATAATAGAATCAATAAATATATATAACGATTCCTTTTCCAAGAATTTGCTAGGCTGCAATTTTCAAAAGTGCAATAATTTGGTCGTTAGTTAAATTTTATTTTGCTACTACTTCACTTTATCGCTATATCAATTTATTTATTTCATTGAGAAATAAAGAAATCAAAGATAAATTCTCAAATTTATGAATATTTACTATTTTTAATTAAAACCTCTGTACTTGAAAACCATGTTAATTGAATTATTAGAACAAAAATGCCTAATTTAATTTAATGGTTATTATTCAAATTGTTGTTATATTTTCTTTAAACCACATCAATCAAAACATTAAGTAAAATGTTTGACTTAAAACCAAAGTCAAAGTTAATTAAATTCATTTGTTTTGTTATTGTAGCTGTTGTTAGTGCTATAATAAGCAACATAACCAATAATTAACCATCCACAAGAATAATAAATTCAAACAAAGAACAAAAAAGAACAGAACTATTAGAACTTAAAATTCGAAAAAAAAAACTCCAAGATTTCATAATGATTTGCGATGAGCTCTAGTTATTTTCTCAGTTAATTGAAGTTTATTTAATGCACTTTTTTCAGGCATAAATACTTGTATATGAAAATATAATTAGTTTTTTTTTGGTAGAAATATATTTTTGTTATTTTATTTAATTTATTTGTTATTTATACGTTGAGTTTTAAAAACAACTGTTGTAAGTAATTGGTAACAGTGGAACCTTTATATGGTTTATTTGATACAATTCATCATTTTATTCATGATATACCTGTAAGTCTGCCTGTATCGCTTAGATGATCTTTATTTTCCCCACCACCAAAAATATCGAAATAATGGTCGTACAGCCAAAAATCTATATATCATGGGTCCTTATAAGATCCTAACACGATCTAGCCATGTCCGTCCATCAGCTGTTGGCACGATAGAGCTTCGAAAAAATGCATAGAACAATGCAATTTTTACCAAACATTCTTTGATCCACCGAAATGTTTAATATTGAGAATGACCGAAACAGTCCAGTAGGATTTGAGTCACAGATCAAAGTTTCAGATTATCTCGATATTTTTCAGATTGCTATTTTTTTCAAATATAATGCATGAAATTGTGCACACTTTATTTTTACATTGTGTATGTAAATTTCAAAGATGATCATTCTCTCTCACCCTGAATTGAACATATTCAGGGGTGTCATAGAAACCAATATTGTCAGAACTGGTTTTAAAACCGACAAGAAAAAATGCTTTGGTGTCATAGGGCACATAGGGCATAGGGTTTTGATTCGATAGCTGCGTATTTTTAAAAAAAAAATCGGGTTATCTTTCGCTGAACTTTAACTGCTTTTTTTGTAAATAAATTTCTCTATAACAATCAATAGCATCTGGCACAGCGTTTAAAACTTTGCTGCTACGATTTTCGTCTGGATCGTTGTCTGTAAAAATAGCCATTTTAAAACGAGGTAAGCAGATGTCTTGGGTTTGACCAAACCAAGTAAAAAGGGAAATCCTCTTTCTATGCACAAAATGTAATAGAAAATGACGCAAAACGAAACATCAACGACGCAATTCGAAGCCACGCAACTTTTTTTTGATGGCGCAAATCGAATCAACGCAAATCGGGTCGACGCAAATCGGGGTATTAGTGTAAAAACTAAATTAAAATATAACTGTTATTTATTCTTATTAGGCAATTTTTAACAATTTGCTATAAAATCGTACCTTAGTGATTTTAAAAAAGGTAAAATTTCAGTTTATTTCAAAAGTGGCTTAAGTTTTCGAGCAATTGCTAAAAAAAATAAACCAGTCGCATGTTATATTAACCAATTTTGCAAATAATCCAGTTAGCTATTGTAAAAATAAAAATGGCGGCCGAGAAAAACTTACTGAACGGGACAATCGCATATAAACTGTGCCAGCAACACAATGAAGAGTCTTGATCAGATTATTAGTGACTGTGAGGTAAGTGTGTCCAATTCAACCATAAGTAAACTGATAAAATAATCCCAGATTTAGATTTTAAAAACTTACAAACTAACTTAAAACAGGTAATTTTTAAATTAAATTTAATCTAGATGGTTTCCACAGCTATTGGAGAGACCTACGAAAGTAACCAAGATAGTTGACTCAAAATTATATTTCGGAGGCGGTTCTTTGATGGTTTGGGAAACATTTTGTAAAAACAGTCAAGCCAAATATGCTACATACGGTTACGTCTTCTTAGTCAGTTGCGAATATCACCATAAACACGGAAGCCTAAGTCATTTAGTTTTTCCAACAAGTCATCAATGACCAAAGTTTAAAGTAGATACGACACAACACAATGTGTTAACCCCTGGTGTTAGATGATCCTAAGATGATAAGTCCATCTTAATATTAGCTATAAAATAGCATCAGTATCCTGTATCCAGTTCCTTATAATATCACTCTACCTATGTATATAATGTATGCTCAATAGCTCCATATGGCTTGTTGACGAAGACCTTCTGTGTATCGATAAACGCACATAAGAATACATATATGATTTACAATATCAATCAACGTCGTACATGATGCATGAAAGTCACTAATTAAAAACTATCGTATTGGATTCATTGAAAATATTGTAATTTCAACATCACGTTTTCAGAAAAAACGAGCTGAGACTAATTGGTGTGTGTTACTTTGCCACAAACCTTTGGTATTAAAACCATTTTTATCTCACGCCAAATCTACTTAATAGACCAGGAGACAATACTCGACAATTAGGGGAAAAAATGGGGAACTTTTTGTGCTTGATTTGGCCATTTCCCAGATGTAAAATAGTGCCATTTTTAGAAAATAGTAATGAAAAACAATGTCCCTTATGGTAGTTATGAAACACGTTTACACACATCAATTTCTTTATACAATTTTAAGAGGTAAAATAAAAATAAAGATTTTTTTGTTAAATAATATTTCTATTTTTTTTTCGTTTCACATACATGGAGGTTAAACTGTTTTACTTTTTCTTAAACTTATAAAATTGAGAAAAGCTTTATGTATTTATAGTTATGCAATGCAGTGTATAACTTAGAGAACACAAACTGAGATTACAAAAGCAAGGATGCAGTCCATTGGAACAAGGATATAACATGAGGTTTAATGGTCTATTAGAAATTTGGGATAATAAAGGGTGTTTCTTTTAGTTGTTTAGAACTATAATTTCGCAAGACTTTTTTAACTGGCGGCCATTTTGTCAGCTGTTGATTTATGTTTAGTTTAGTTTGGCATTTAAACATGAATAGACTGACACCTTCCCAATTGTGCAAATTAATTTTGAAAATCATGGTTCTGTTTGAAATACGTATCGATAGTGTTTTTTTAGATGTAGAGAACTTTGGAAGGATGATTTTTTTAAATTGACATGAAATTTTCTTTATTCGAAAGATAATCTGACATTATAATTAAAATATAACTTCTGGCATATGAACGCCACGACTCGTCAGAGCCAGTCGAATCTGTAGGTCCAATTTTATTTTCCAACTTTTTCCAACATTTGTGACCGTATATCGGCCTCCAAGTGGTCAATCGTTGCGGGCTTATTATGGTTTCAACAATACGGCACAACATGTCACACAGCAACAATTGATTTATTGAAGGGAATGTTTGGTAACTGCATAGTTTCACGTTTCGGACGGCGTACGGTCAAATCGCTCAAGTGCATAACGCCCAAAACCCATATTGCCATAACGCCCAAATCTTGTCATATTGCCCAAAACGCGCGAATAATAATGACAAAATGCCCAAATGCTATGTTATATCGCCCAAATGACAAAGTTTGGGCGATGTGACATTTTACGTTGTAAGCGCTACTTTCTCCACCGGCTTCGCATAGTACAGATGCCTTGTATTACCGGCCTACGGCCGGGCGGAAGGATTTTCTCCTCAATGGTATACAGAACACCAGCTTCGCATAGTACAGATTCCCTGTATTGTCAATACAATATGTATATGACAAGATTGTGTTCTGTATACCATAGAGGAGAAAATCCTATCCTGCATACAAAATTTTGAAAAAATGTGCAATGTCGTTTAGCCCAAATGGCAAAACGCTAAATTGTTTGGGCGTTATGACAGCTCTTTTTGAGCGTTTTGGCATAGACTATAATTTGAAAAAGATATTTCGCCCAAATGCAATGTCATTTAGCCCAAATGGAAAAGCGCTAAAATGCTTGGGCGTTATGACAATATCGGTTTTGGGCGTTATGCACTTGGGCGCTATGACCGTACGCCAATGCCGAATATACGAGTATATATACAAATTATCTAATTGACTCTAACTTCGACCTAAAGTTCAACAGGTACCAAATAAATAAAACGAAATGGAGGCAAACTAACTATCTGGAAATACTGTTAGAGCGTTTCCACTGTATGTATTTGAAAACACATTTTTTGTATTATTCACAAGATTTTGCAATAAATGAAAATTTTGTTTAATAAACGCATGGATTTAATAACATCATTATTAAGAAAAACAATATATTTACTCAATCACACAAACAAATAAACAAATAACCAAAAAACAAGTGTTTTTCTTTTTTACCCAATTTTCGTGTACAATTTAACAACAGTCAGTCAGTCAGTCGAACAAACAGTAAGTCGAGTCAGTTTGTAAATCAGTCAAGTTTGTTATTTATATTTATGTTCTTGGTTTCTTCTCTTTTTCATTATTATTTTTATTATTAACTATTTTGGCTAATTAACCAAGTGTGAAAAATTAATATTTTTTGGAAACCTTTATTTATTGTGTTTGGTGTATTTTTAGTAAAACTTTTTGTAGTTTAGTGTTGATGTTGATGTTGAATTTTAACATCAAATATTGGCTTTGAAGTTCTGGGTTATGAGCATTTATACTACAAGATATTGCGACATATTGGCGGTAAGTATCTAAATGAGTGTTTCGTTCGTTCTTTTTTTTCTTGGTTTTTTTTTTTAGGTAAATTAATATTTCCGTTATTGTGTAAAAATATTAAAACATTTTTAATAATTTTATGGCCAAGAACATTTAAGTGAAACTTAATTAAAATAAAATAAAATTTTATTTAAATTACATTACATTAAATTTAAACAAATATGGCGTAGATACATCGAAGTGTTTTACTTTGACAGGCTCTATTTATAACAGGGTCAGAACTACTGAATCATTTAAAGATTTAAGGTCAATCTGCAATAGACTTTAATAGTTATAATAAATTTAGGTCCAATTGAATTAGTTTTAAAGACATTTAAACATTATAATGACTAATGGAAAAACGTAAAATTAATTAGCTTTCAATAGCACCCTTAATATTTTATTTATACGGACATATGTATGTATACATACATAAAGCGTGATCCATTTTGAGGTTCCCTACTTTTTTAAAGAAAAAAAAAGCACAAAAATTAAAATTTAATGAGGAATATTTATTATCATTTGAAAGAACATTCTTTGGCATTTATTTTTTAAAGATAATGTCTATCAAATGTTGGCCGGTGCTATGTCGCAGATGGTCTATTCATTGAGTCTAATTTTCGATGACTCGTTCGAGCAATTCCATGATGTTTTCCTTCACGGCCTGAATCGAAGCGGCTTTGTCCGCATAAACTTAACTTTACTTATCCCCAAAGGAAAAAGTCTAACGGTGTAATATCACACGATCTTGGCGTCCAAACGTAAACTAATGTGCTCATCGAAGTATTCTCTCAATAAATCCATCGATTGATGCGATGTGTGGAAAGTGGCGCGCCGTATAGAAACCAAATGTCGCCGAGATCACGAGCTTAAATTTCAAATAGTCACTCTCAGCTACGGCCGCTATATTTTCTTCACATAGTGCTGAACGTGGTCTATTCGGTCGAATATTATCCAATAATGAATACTGGGTCTCAAAATGGGTGATGGTAGGCCGATTATGTTGACCATAAGTTGAGCGAAGTGCACGAAACACATTCCTCACAGAACGTGAATTTTCGTAATAAAGTTGAACGATTTGCAAACGTTGTGCAGCGTAAGTCTTTACATTATGAAATGCCAAACAATACTAAACAAAAATAACATGACACGACTCACAGAGGGATTTGTTCATACAATGTTTGGCAAAAAATATAAGGAGTGCTCGTAGAATGTTGAAATTTGGCACAGAGCCTTTGGTTAGCTTAATTAAGAAAAAAATAAAGTTTCATCAAAATTGGCCACGCCCACTACCCACCGCCCATAGAACCAAAAATTAATTTTTGGCCCAAAGTTTTTGAAATTTGGCACAGAGCCTTTGGTTAGCTCAATTAAGAAAAATATAAAGTTTCATCAAAATTGGCCACGCCCTCTACCCACCGCCCATATAATCCATATTATATTTTTTCCCACAACTTTTTGTTTCATTACCAAAACTAATTATTTTATAAATAAATTTCAATACATGCATTTAAATATAGACTTTTATTCATCATCTATCATTTCTGTAACTATATCATCAAGTTCCATAACCTGTTTACGGGGTTGACATCTAATGCTACTTATAAAAGGATCTGACGATACTAGAAGTCGATGAAAAACATCTGTATTTGTTGCAACTCGATCACATTTTCTGGAGAACCTTAATCTATAATTTCTATAATCTTTATTTCTGGCTTCTTCGGCTTCTTCAGAAAGCATGCCAATAGGAAGTATTGCCGCATCCATGATATCCTTTCCGTGTATTAGTATTTTGTGTACTGTTACTGGCATATAATACCAACTATATTTTTCAACAAAAAGTTTTGCTGTATCTTGAGCAAAATTCTTGAACTTCAAGGAATTAACTTTTTTGCCACATGTTATTATTTGTAGTATAATGCGAAATCGATCAATTAGTTGCTCCTCTACACCAGTCACATCGGCAACAAGTGCGGGGTTAGAAAAGAAACGCCTGGACGTATTTCCATCGTTAGTAGACCCAGTTCCTTGTTGAACTGCATCCACTCGTATACCCATCTGTTCCTTTGAGGCTTTCTGAATTCGAAGTTTGTTTTCCAGTTTAAGACTTTTGTGTTCGTCCTTGAGCGCGGACCATTTTTCAAATGGTTTGTTGTAGGCGATATGAAGTATGCACTCCATAAATTTTATGCGAGCATGTAAGAAGGAAACGCCCATTTTGATTGCTTCACCATCAATAGAAAATAAACTCATTTTAATAATATCTTTTCCACTTCGATATTTTCACAAATTGTTTTGTTTTTAATCTATTCTAAATAAGTTATTGTTGTAACTTAATGTCATTATAACGCACGTGCCTAAAATTATGCAATATATTTTTGTAATTTTTTAAAATTAAAAATTTCATGAAATCGGAAACCAATTTTATGATTTTATAAAAGATTATTAATTATTTAAATTTTTTTTTTTTTTAAATGATAGTATGGAGTCTTACCTTTCATTTTATTATAGCGAGAGCACCGAGCACTTGCTCGGTCAACCCTTTTTTTTCCAAGGAAGTTTGTAATCACGGCACATTATAGAACAAATTTTATTCTATCATATCTTTTAAACCATATGAGCGAATTTTATAATTTTTTTTTAAAATACGCAGAAAAGGCTATATTTGAAGAAAATCGCTATTTAAATCAGAGCAATAAAATTATCTTACGTACAAACACTTTAGAAGTGCCTTAACAGTTTTCAATATTTTGGACCAAAATTTACATGTGACTTTACTTCATTATTTCAAAGACAAATAAACGTTTTTTTTAGATTCTGTTTATGGATTCTTCATACTGAATCAATTTTCTACAAAACTGCATCATTACATTTTTAAATTTTATGTGTCGAAAAAATGACTTATTGCACAAAAAATCCCACTGTGCGACTCAGACGTGATCTGTCAAAAAAAGGCTATTGAAAAAAGTATCTCTACTTGAATCACCCGTTACATATGTAGGTACGAGTATGTACATCAGTATATCCTAACGAAATTTTTTATTTATTTATTAGGTCTATAGATTATTATAAATCCTTTCAGACTATTGTATTAATAAAAATACATTAAATACAATACATTTAAGAATTTAAATACAAAATAAATTTTTTTCACAATATCATTGTTTTCGGATATATCTCTAATATGGTAACATTTGTTGAAGTTTTCACATATACAGAGAAAAGGATGGTTAGTACATTATTTTCAAAAATTTAAAGTTACGTGTTGGTCTAATTGGTACATTAAAATTAATTTTTCCAAGTAGAAACTCGGAATTAACATCACCACGAATTAACCTATCCAAGGCCACGTAAAAAAAATTAGTTACGTGTTTTTAATATGACATTGTCTATTGAATTTAAAACTGATTTATATTTCTGAGATTAAAAAAAGTATCTTCTAGTTACTAGCATAACACAACTGGGACGAACGACATGGTTTTGTTTACGAATATTCGCCTCTAAAAATACAACACATTTGTGTTTATGAAAATACACACAATAACAGCGTCGGCGAAATTCGTCATATAGAATCTATTTATTATGCCGTCGTTCGCCGGGGTGACCATGTTTCGTTTTAGATTTTAATGTTTTAGTAAATAACGTTAATTTTTATTTTGATTATTGTTTTATTTTTTACTTTATTAAAACCTTTTCTTTACTTTCACTTCGGAAAATCAAATCTTGTAATGTTAATTTAACCGCCTTTTACTCAATGCAAATGGATGAAACTTTGCAGGCATACATATTCCCGATGACAATACACGAACACATGGGCGTAGCCAGGATGAAATCTAGGGGGGGGGTCAAAAAAAATGTTTTTTGGTAAAATGCTTTTTTGACTGTCTTCTACTCTATCCAAATGGATAAAACTTTGCAGGCATTCACCAGGATAAAATCCGTTACAAGATTTGATTTTCCGAAGTGAAGCTAAATAAAAGCATTTACAAACAAATGCGAAATTTATCATAACATTAAATACTAATCCACAAGTGTAAAGTTTTATTATATGAATATAATTTTTTTTATTATATAATATAAATATAAAATACAAAACATGTAAAAAATTTTTCTTAATTGTTTCGCGTGCTGTGTGGCACCGGCTTGTCAGCCAAGTTCAGCTCTTCCATTTTGAGTAAAAAAAATTTTTAAGAAACGCTTTTCTTTACCTTAATATATTGATCAGTTGTGAACACAAAATAAATATGAATACATACTAAAAAAATCGACTAAAAGTCAAAAAAAAAAAAAAATATTTCAAACAAAACTTTTAAATCAAAATAGAAAAAATCTCACACAACCCTTAAAGAAAAGCCCATACCAACCTGAACTTAAAAAAACATGACTGCCGTGAGTACATTTTAATATTTCAGACCGAAAGAAATACAACCAATCATGTTTAAACCTACGAATTTTCAATAATTGAGCATTTTGTTTCATAACAAAATGCGCCCCACGCTTTTCTTTAAGAGATGTGTGAGATTTTTTCCATTTTGATTTAAAAGTTTATGTTGTTTGAAATTTTCTTAGTTTTTGACTTTTAGTCGATTTTTTTAGTATTCATATTTATTTTGTGTTCACAACTGATTAATATATTAAGGTAAAGAAAAGCGTTTCTTAAAAAATTTTTTTTCTATTTATTTTTTTTTATTTTAAATTAATATACAAAATATGTAGTTAACTATAAAAATTCTTTTTGTCTGTGTTTTTGTTAATGTTTTTGTATATATGTACATATATTTTTTTAAATATGGTCACACTATCCATCAGCTGTTATACAAAAACAAAAACATTAAATTATTAAAAATTATTTGAACACTGCGATTTAATGGATGTAAGTGAAATTATAATTAAAATTGTTAAATAAAAGTGAATGCGTATATAATTATATTGAACACAATTGGCGGCTATGGTAAATTTATCCGATAAAAATAAATTGAAAAAGTTTTACATACATACATAGCCGTCAATTATAACATCTATATTTGTTTCGTCGTTATTGTGCTTCATATGACGAATTTACACAGAGAATTGTCACCAACTAATTCGTCGTGTTGGGCGAAATTTGTCGTTCGTCCCAGTTCTGTGCCTAGGATTAAACGCACTCTTATTTGTATTCAACATATCTATCAAGCTTTATTTCTCTCATTTGAAAATTTCTTCAAACATTATTAAAAGTTTATATTGTTATTTTGTTGCTATTAATTTCTTTCTTGCACAATTAACAATCAACACGTATTTTTGATCTAATAAAATTACAAATTTATACCTATGGAGAGTGCATGTTTTATTTCTATTTATTTGTGTTTCAAAATAAAATAAAAAGCCTACTATATAATTTTGAAAAACTTTAAAGAAATCTCTGGCACGTTTTCGTGTTTTATTCAAATTTCAAAGTAAATAATAAAATAGAAAAACAACACAGCAGTAACTAGCGAAGTGCTTGAACCTTTTTTGTTACGGAAAAGTTGTCTGGCAATTACAAGATTTGGACGAAAACTAAATAATGTAAATTAATTTAATTTGTAAATACAATGCAATGGAATTGTAATAAAACTTATCTGAAATTATTGTTCCTAAAGATGACAAGTTTAAATTAGAACAAACGTGCGTAAAAATGTTGTTAAATTAGTACGTAAAGAGCACAAGAAATAGCATATAATTTGAATATTAAAAATTATAAAATTAGAATAAAAGCTTATTGAAAAGACTTATTGACTCAAAATAAAATTATTTTTTCTAAATATAAATTTTACTATATATGTATGTACATTAGGGGTGGAATAGTGTTATATGGAAATCCTTAGTAACAAAATTTGAATACGCTAGAACCCTTAATTTTGTGGGGTTTGGCAAAAAAATGCATGAGCCAAAAAATTAGGGGGGTGGGATGGGGGTAAATGGCGCCTCATCGGGGTCAAAAGTAGGAGAAAACAAGACAAAATCCACGTAAAGCTTCATAACTGTCCCTGAGTCGCACTTACAGGGTTAAAATGTGAGACCGACCCACACTAATATTTCATCTCCTACATTTTTTATGAACACACCTACCCCCTATCTGCCCTCCTTAAGGGTGCTCCCATACAAAATATTAATTTTTATAAAATTAGCCCTTACCGCCCTAACTAGCCCCAGATTGCTCCTAGAGGAGTAAAATGTATGACCGACTTTAATATTTTTGTTGTCTTAACATTTTCTAAGAACATACCTATCCTCCATCTTCAGTCATTAGGGTGGTCCCCATACAAAAATTTTAATAAAAAAAAATTTTTATATATTTTTGTAATTGATTAATATTTATTATAACGATAATTAAATTAATTCGTTTTTATTATGCGAAGGATATTTTGATCTATTTTCAGCGACAACTTGAAGCAAAAATATTTTTTCTTCCTCGTTACGGCACAATATTTTTTTTTTTTTTTTTTTTTTTTTTTTTTTTGCATATACTTTTTTATTGTATCTACAAATATGTTGGGGAGGAAAAATTAATGGGGGTTGGTCATACATTTGAATTCTGCAGAGGCGCCCTGAAACTTGTTAGGTCGATGGGGGTAAAATTTATAAAACTCTAACTTTTGTAGGGCAAGTCCCTTAAGGAGCGAAGATAGGGTGTAAGTATGTTCTACAAATATGTTGGGGAGGAAAAATTAATGGGGGTCAGTCTGACATTTTACTACTCTAGGGGCGACTCCGCGGCAGTTATTGGACATTTTATTAATTTTTTCACTCTTACCCTGAACTTTGACCTCGATGAGGCGCCATTTATCCTCAACCAAAGTCCCCCATTTTTTGTCCCGTCTATTTTTTTTCCAAGCCTAACAAAATAAAAGGCGGTAGCACTTCAAAATCTTGTTGCAAAAATTTTCATATATCACTATGTCATATCTAATGTACATATTAAATAAAAGAATATGAAATTAGGATTAACATTTTTAAGAATGTTTTAAAATTGTATAAAAAACAAGCAGAGAAAATTTATAAAAAACAAAGAAAAAAATAAAAGTTAAGTGACAGATTAAATATTTAAGAATGGTATTTCTTTAGCTCATTTTTAAACTTGTTTGCGCTGTTTATGATTTCAATTTGATTAGGAAGATGGTTCCAAAGATTAGTGGCGTAAATATAAAATTGGCGTTGTGATTATATTTTTCCCACGATTTGATCTTGAAAATTTTGCTTTGCTATAGAGCACTTCCATATGAAAACGATCAAAATTGGCAAGTTTTTGGACGACCCCTCTCCGATTTTAAAATAAATAGTCTCAATCGATTGCCCAGCAAAAAATAATGTACCTACATATTTTTTTTTTTATAGTGACTGGTTTAGTGGTGGTGTACACCACTGTCTGTGACAAAATTGAAGAATTCTTCATAAGGGACCTCATTGAAAGTTGTTAAAAAAAAAAAACTACTAAAGCGATCGCAACGAGTGATAGTTCGTTGGAAAGGTATATATACCTATATATATAGGTAGACAGGTTGCATTGATGTGATAATTTTATGTACAAAAATAAGGATTTTAAATTTGAGACGATTTTCAAAGCTCATTTTATAGATCTGATATGAATAAATAAATATATAGTAGATTCCCGTCATTCTTTATTGAAGACATATCTCGCAATATTGTTGTAAGCAACTTTTAGTTTTTCGAAGTCGGTACTGTTTGCATAAATTTCGCAGCCATATAACAGAACGGGAATAAGATACGTTTTGGCTAATAGCATACGTATATTGAAAGGGGTTTAATATTTGACAGCCCACAGATTTCGAAGCATTTCAAATATCCTACCTACGACGGAGTTGATGTGATTAGACCAAGTTAATTTATTATTGAATATTACTCCCAGATTTTTTAAAGAATCTACGAATTCGATATTATCGTTGTTTATTGAAAGTTCGATATCATTAGTTAAAGTTCGATTACTTTTTGAAAGAAATATTCATTTGGATTTTAAAGGATTTATACTTAATCCGTAAGTAACAGCCCAGTTGTAGATGTTGGCTAAATCGTAATTTATATTATTCACACATGAATGGATGTTATTAATGACAGTACTATTGTAAATTTGGATATATCAGGTAAGTCGTTAATATATAAACAGAATAAAATAGGACCTAATTAGATCCTTGCGGAACTCCTTTGCTTACGTTGAGTGCATACGGGTTGTTTCCATTCATACTTACGAGTTGTGATCTGCCTGTGAGGTATGATTTAATTAGTTGCATGCTGAATTAGAGAAATAAAACATTTTTTCAAGTTTTTTTATTTTTGTTATTACTGAATGGTCTACAGTGTCGAAGGTTTTACTATGATCCAGATGAATTAAGAATGAAACCATGTTGTTATCTAATTTACTTCTTAATTCTTCTATCACGTCGGACAGTGCTGTAATACAGCTTCTACCCGTCACAACACCAGGGGCCAAATTACCGCATTCGTGATCGCATGAGCTATCGTATCGAAAACTGATTTCAATATCGAAATTATGATAAAATGTACTAAATTTCTTGCTCGATATCGAATGCCATAATCTCAAATAAGAAAACTACGATAAATTTTACTCGATATCGAATGCGGTAATTTGGCCCCAGATTGAAAACCTAATAGAAGTTTATACTGGTTTAGGTAATCGTTCATTTGTCTGAGTATAAGATTTTCCATAACTTTGGATAGAAAGGGTAGAATAGCAATAGGCCGGAAATCATTGTTATATGGTTCATAACTGGCACTACGTTTCATATAAAAGAATTATTATGTTTCCAGTTTCTGGCTTTATAGATTATGCTGAAACTTCGAAAAAGCTTTTGTAACTTACAAATTGTATCCGATAAATAATACTATCTATAAACAATTTAAATCCCACAAAACATATAAATCCTTAAAAATATCCTACCACTTTTTCATAAACTTGAAGGTATTTATGTTTGTACATACCAACAAAACTATTTACATACATATATAAATTGGAGAACAGGTTGTGTGCGTAAGTATAAATTACGATGACACCATTTTCTGTTCTACCAAAAAAAAAATAATCAAATTCAACAACAAAAACAACAACAAACTAAGCTTGAACGCGCATTTACAACACGTTTTTACACGAAAAAACGTCATTGTCAAGTAAATTTTGTATATGAAAGTTTTTTGTTTTTGTTTCTGGTTCGAAATGCATAAAATTTAACAACAAAAATATATTAATGACACACAGACACAACAGCAACAAGAGCAACAACAACACACACTTTGAGCATAAAATAAAACAGGTTAGTTGAGAACTGTTATAGACAATTTAAAAAAGCCAAAACCGAAATAATATATAGGCCTTAGTAAACGGTAGAGAATCTTCAAAGTTTGTTTCTTGAACCAAAAATAAAAATAACTATGTACATACATATGTATGTATGTACGAGTATATATTTAAAGCTTTACTGTGTCTTAAGTCACATGTTGCATAGTAAGTAGTCGAGAGACCTAAATTTAACTAAAGTTAAAGCTTGTATATCTTAAGACACATTGTTTTTTATGTAAAAAAATAACTTAAAACAAATTTCACTTTTTAACAAAAAATTACAAAGAAAGACAAAAAATTTAAAGTTATACAAACAAAAACAATGTCATGAATTTGTAAAAATAAATATGTATCCATATATACATACATTTTAATACTTCTTTCTGCGTTTTTAAACGCTCTTAATATGTTGTCTATTGTTGCAGTGTTGTTGTGTTTTTCAAGTCACTTCTATTTCTTAATGAACTTAAATTAGCAAGTCTGTGTCTTTAGACTTTTGTGTTGATTAATTGAATGTGAAAAGCCATCAAAGCAAAGTCTGTGCCTTAAATCTTTTCAACTGCCATGTTTGAATGTAAAACAGACGCTAACCAGACGGACACACAAACAAACAGACAATGTTTGCGTCTTAAATCTTCTGTTATATTTTAAGCTTTTTTTTTTTGTACAAATAAAACAATTAATAACAGTAGTTCTTTTTTCTTTATCTCAAAAATGTATCATTTTTTAAACGGTTTATTTTTAAACAAAAAACATAAACATTAAAATTCATTCATATTTAAAAAAGCAACAACAACAGCAAACTTAAATTAAATACATACATGTTTGTACATATGTATACGTTTTATCAAAATGCATTAAAACAAATTCATACCATATTCGTATGTATATGTTGTGTCTCTTCTATATCATGGTATTTAAATCAGTTTTTCATATTGTGTATATATTATTGTTGCTGTTATTGTTATGTTGTTGTTGTATGTATGTTAACTTAGTTCCAACATCATCTCATTGACAATAACCTCAAACTTCATCTTCATCGGTTGTTTTTGTCTTGAAGTCAAGTCAAAGTGTCACTGTCATGGCCCTTTTTACTATAAAAACCGTTGCTTTTTTATTTTATTATGTTTTGGGTTATTTTTTATACCCACTAACAAAAAGATGGGGGGTGTATTAAGTTTGTCATTCCATTTGTAACACATCGAAATATTTTTTGTAGAACCAAAACGTCTATATATTCTAAGACGATCTAGTCATGTCCGAGCTTCAAAATAAAGACATAGAAAAATTATATTTTTTAACAAACATTCTTTATTCTACCAAAATGTTTGGTATTGAAAATGGGCAAAGTCAGCCCAATAGGATCTGAGTTATAGACCAAAATTTTAGACAACCTCGATATTTTTCATATATTTTTTAAAATATTATAAAGTTAATATCATGATATTTTGGTGAATTGAATCGTTACACGACTTCTTATAGCCTCATAAAAATGTTTTCATGCAACGAGAAATCTCAAAAAGATATTTTATTTGCATCAGTCAATATTTTGACATCACCTCAAACAAAGTCAACAACAAAGTCCACTTTCGAAAATCACTTAAATGCGCATAAATCTCGTATAAAAATCACTAGCAAGTAGATATGTGTACATATAAATCGTCGTACTAAATTTCATGATGATCGGTCCATATATGACTGTAGGTCCCAAATAAACTCCAATTCCGAATATCACTTAAATGCGCATAAATCTGTTGTTGTTTTGGGTTATTTTTTATACCCACTAACAAAAAGATGGGGGTGTATTAAGTTTGTCATTCCATTTGTAACACATCGAAATATTTTTTGTAGAACCAAAACGTCTATATATTCTAAGACGATCTAGTCATGTCCGAGCTTCAAAACAAAGACATAGAAAAATTATATTTTTTAACAAACATTCTTTATTCTACCAAAATGTTTGGTATTGAAAATGGGCAAAGTCAGCCCAATAGGATCTGAGTTATAGACCAAAATTTTAGACAACCTCGATATTTTTCATATATTTTTTAAAATATTATAAAGTTAATATCATGATATTTTGGTGAATTGAATCGTTACACGACTTCTTATAGCCTCATAAAAATGTTTTCATGCAACGAGAAATCTCAAAAAGATATTTTATTTGCAGCAGTCAATATTTTGACATCACCTCAAACAAAGTCAACAACAAAGTCCACTTTCGAAAATCACTTAAATGCGCATAAATCTCGTATAAAAATCACTAGCAAGTAGATATGTGTACATATAAATCGTCGTACTAAATTTCATGATGATCGGTCCATATATGACTGTAGGTCCCAAATAAACTCCAATTCCGAATATCACTTAAATGCGCATAAATCTATTATGAACATCACTATCAAGTTGAAATTCAACACAAATCATTCACATACTCATACATATAAATCTTCGTACATAATTTCATGCAGAAGGGTGCATAATAGGTCATAGTCCTTATATGAGGATTACTTCCGAAAAACTCATTAGCCTACATAAACATCCATATCTTACCGATATTTTACACAGTTATAAGTATGTAAAAATTATACTATATATATTGCATAATTGGCCATGGACTCCCATATATCTTCCACTTCCCAGAATAACTACAGTGTATACAGAGGAGACAGTTTTGACGTTTCAAAAGGCCATAATCAGTTTCCTAGGGCTTTTTGGTATCTGATTTATTGTGCGTCAATATAAATCGTTACACACTGCAAAAATATAAACAAAGAGCAGTTCTGAAAGAAAGAAATAAATAAATATAAAATGTGATTACCTTCTGTCTCGTGCCACCTCCGTATACTTTATGGAATTCTTGTAATTGTTGTTATTTAGATGAAATTTAAACAAAATAAACTTCTAATAAATAGAAATTTCTGTACAATATTTTATGACAATCGCCCCATAATAGTTGATATGGGGATCCGCAAAAAAATAACCAATATAATTTTCATTACCGCTACAAGATGTAACAGAAATAGATTGCACTAGTGGTATTTGGTGGTGGGTATATAAGATTCGTTACAGCCGAATATAAACTCTTACTTCTTTATTTATTGTATTTTGAATTTTATTTTTTGAAAGCAGGCTCTTAAATTAATGAATTCAATTGTTAAATTAAATAAAGTAGTCAATACGAAATAAACTATGTTCATTAGGACTACAACATTTATATTTGGAAATATCAAATTCGAATAGGCCATTGAAAGCTATAAAGAAATATTGCATTATTTGTTATCGTTATCAAATGTCAGCATGTGATATTTTTTGTGGCGTATTTTCAAATAGGCTCAAATTTACGAATGGTATTTTCAATAGTATAGGTGTAAGTCTTTCTATAACGATTTTTTAAACAATACTGAATAAAAATAAAATGACGCATGTCACGCATGATTGTAAAAAAAATCAAATAAAACCCCTCTAAATGAATCACCATATAGCTATTTGGGATAACTGATATTGATCTGTGTAAAATTTTGTTTCGTTATTAATATTTTTGATATTCATATCTTTGTTAATTTTAGTTTTATGAAAGTGATCCTTATGTGTGCGAAAAACAGATCGTCATAAAGAGTCGAGATTTATTTATGTACCATGGAGCAATTTTCCGAAAAAACATTTGTATGGAAGCTAGAGAAACTTATGGATCGATTATTTACAAGATCTCTCACATTTTGATACATAATTATTATTCTATTTTAAAGATTTTGTCTATATTCAATGCCAATCCTTTTATAATGAGTGGTATTATTGATTCCGCACGGAAAGTAAAACTAAGCGGAAAAAATATCGGTCGATATGTAAAATGTAATTATTTATTCCTGCAGCATGCCGCAATACTGTCTGTGTAGAGATGATACCGCAAAAAGGAAAAAGGAATGAATAATTCGACCCAATATATCAATTCTATTTTTTTAAGTAAATTACATATTTTCAATTTTTTTTGCAGTGTTTTGAAATTCTTCTTTATAAGAGGCTACCCTTTATAGAAACTTTGAACTTCAACTCTATACTTTAGGTATATTTGCGAAATCTTTAATTATAAGCTTCACATGAATGACAAGGGTTGTTGTGACCCCATAAATTATATATTCTATTGCCTGTTTGACCGCCTGTTGATTGAAATATATTTTCTGAAACCTCCAGATGATATCGGCATGACGAACATATTTTATATTAAACTGAATTGCCAATTTCATTTTAGTTTTTCTAAAACAAGAATAATATTAGAAAATTAAATTTTACTTTTGCGAAAGATTTGCAATTTTTAGGACTTGCTAATAATAATAATACTGTGCTAGTTGGAAAATGTAACAAACGGGGCACCTGGCGGGTTAGCCTAATTCGGGTACGCTGAATCCAGTGGTGCTAACCGTTTTTTTAGGTTAGCTCGTTTTTTCGAAATATACCGTTATTTCGAAAATGGAGGAGGTTGCACAACATATATTCGCGTAAATCAAAAACGGTTCAGTTTATTGAAAAAACTAAAAAAACCGAAATTCCGCAATGAAATTTTCTTTAAGTAAGGTTAAACTTTTTTCCAATATGCGCAGTCGTTGTAGAAACATAATTTTTTTTTTGACCAAAAAAAATAGTTTTTTGTAGCAAAATTTCAAAAATTTTGTTTTTTAAAACGGCATAAAAAATTGGAAAACGAAGCTGTGCTTCTAATTGGTATACCTGGAACAGGTAGAAACAGAAATCGTCCCGGCTTTAGTTTTTTTTACAAATTATGTTCATGAAGGTCTTGACAGGTACTTTGATAAAAAAAAAATTACAGTATAAATAAGAGTTCCTCAACCCCTTGAATGTCATATGGAAAAGATTTTGCTTCCTCCACTCCACATCAAACTGGGTATTGTAAAAAATTTTATAAAAGCATTGAACCCAGATGGAATTGCTTTTACCGAATTGCGCCGAATTTTTCCACGATTAAGCGGCATGAAAGTAAAAGAAGGTATGAACTCTAGCTACTTTATTAAATTAGATTTATATTTCATATCATGTTTTTATTTTACAGGAATTCTTAATGGACCGGACATTCGTCGTCTAATGAAGAACCAACAATTTGAACTTGCATTGAATGATATGGAGCTATTGGGCTGGAATTCTGTGAAATCAGTAATAGAAAATGTATTAGGAAATCATCGGTCTGAAAATTGGCGAATGCTAACCGTATTTAAAAACTTAAACGTCAAAATGTCATTGAAAATACATTTTTTGCATTGTCATGCAGAAAAATTTAATGAACAATCACCAGCCGAGTCTGATGAACATGGCGAGAGATTTCACCAAGTAACAGCCAGACTCGAACACTGGTATAGTGGCAAACAACTTGATTCGCTATTAGGGGATATTTGTTGGAATCTGCAGGAGGAAGAAGAATAAATTTGTAAATAAAAACTTAAACTTTAATTAACAACAAAAATAAATGTTTTAATTTTTGAAGTTTCGTCTGGTTATTACATATTTCATCTTTTGTGAATAAAATCAAAAGTTGTAGACAGATTTTAATTATTTATTTCTTGTTTTGTTTGGAACTTTGTTTGCTATACCTGCAGAAAAAATTAGAAGCACAGCTTCGTTTTCCAATTTTTTATGCCGTTTTAAAAAACAAAATTTTTGAAATTTTGCTAAAAAAAAACTATTTTTTTTTTTTGGTCAAAAAAAAATTATGTTTCTACAACGACTGCGCATATTTCTACAACGACTGCGCAATTCATTGCGGAATTTCGGTTTTTTTAGTTTATTCAATAAACTCAACCGTTTTTGAGTTACGCGAATATATGTTGTGCAACCTCTTCCATTTTCGAAAAAACGAGCTAACCTAAAAAAACGGTTAGCACCACTGGATTCAGCGTACCCGAATTAGTTTAACCCGCCAGGTGCCCCGTTTCTCACAAAAAAAAGTGTCAAATTCTAGCACAGTGTAATAATTATTATTATTTTATTACTAATTTTTCAAGCTTAAGGTCTTTCTTTTAAATATAAAAACTTTTTAACGTTTATTTAAAACCAATATTTCGGCACTTCCTTGAGTGCCTTCGTCAGGGTTTTTTTTCTTCCTAATTTTACAAATTTTTAACAAATTATAACAAATTTAATAATAACTGACAAATTAAAAAATTTTTAAATTCAAAAACAAAGAAATATTTTTCAAATTAAACTTGATCTATATGTAAATAAATTATTTTTTTAACTTCCGTTTCTATTTTTATAAATTAAGTGTCTATAATTTTGTGCTACATTTTCAGTGTCTGACTTAAAATTAATTCTCGAAATTGTATTAAAATTAATTAGTAATAAAATAAATAATAAAGGTCGAATAAAAATACATATTCAAATTATTATTATTATTATTCCTCTTCTAAATAGCTTATTCTTCTAGATGTTTAAATTACATCTTTGCATTAGAGGTTACATTCTCACAATTAGATAAAAAAGTTTTGAGTTTTTTTTATAGTCAATTAGTTCAAATGAAATTTTGTTCATAGATCTTATTAAATTCTGCAAAAATTTAAATTTGAGCTCTTTAACTTTGTCAAATAGCATAAAACTTAATGTTTAATAATTATTTTTCAATAAACCCATTGTATATTTCAAACAGTCACTAGTCTCTTCTGATCTATGAAAAAAAACAAATGAAATGAAGTCCTAAATAGATCACCCTATAAAACACCACAGCAAGTACAAACTATGTTTTTAAAATCGTTTGATGATAAAGTTTTAACTCCAAATGAATTACTTCTTTTGAAAATCTGATCAAATCTACCGCATGCGATTTATTAATGCACATGTCAAGAAACCTACACCCTACATAAAAATGCATGGTATTATAACAAACCTTACAAAGTTTGGAAATATACAAGTTGGTGATTTGTTATCATAATTATCGATATAACGAAGTAACATCAAATTTGAGAAAATCAAGAAACATCAAGATAAATAAAAGAAATAAAGACGTATTTATTGGTGGCAGTGGTTAATTCTGCCAAATTTAAGTGAATTCAAATAATTTCATGATGTTTTTTACCTAATATATTGTTTAGTTATGGCATTATTAAGTCTAACTTGATCTCTCCGAAAATTGTTTTTACCTTTTTATACGATGTGTTACAAGTTTTGGATTTTCTCTACTGATTTCTTAAACATCAAAGATTTGAAAACGCAAAATCATAAATACGAGTACGAGTACGGATACGGATACTAGGACCAGCAGCAGTAAGATTGATGGCTACGATTTTTGTTGGCAGTAAAACATAAAAAAACGTTGTAAGAGTAAAATGTTACGTTACAGACATTTATATATGTCGGTACAAAGACTGTATTCATTACACATGCTTTTAAGTAGAAGTTTACTTGAATGGATGAATGGTTGGCTGGATGGATGGATGGTCGGTCGGTCAGTTGGTTATGGAAGACTGTTTGTGATTTTGTATGAAAAATAAAATCAATACAATGTATTGTTATATTGTAAAATAGGAACACGTGTGAATCAGCATATGCCATGCATGGGCATGTAAACATATGTATGTATAGCTACATATGTACTGGTAGGTATTTAAGATTGTAGGTTGCAAGACAGTAAAATAGACAGACAAGCAGTCAGTTAATTTAATTTAACTTGTTCAAAGTTTGGTACTCTCATACGCACATGTTTTTGAACTTCATATTACATGTACATTAGAGTGATTCGAATTTTTTTTTTTATTTTCTTGCCACGCCTACAAATACCGCCCTTTTAGTATTTTGTTCACTGTGTCACTATTTTTGGTCCGATCATAACATTTTGTATACCAGTGTTCATGGCTACCACGTCAAATTCGTACAAAAATATTTACCATTATTGTGGGTACGAACCAAGTTTTTCACCAAAGCAATAGTAAAGATAAAACCCTTGCCTTCATGCGACGAATTTTATAACGTTGTACGAGTAAAATGTATATGTACATTAGGGGGTACCAACATTTTTTTTGTCTGAGGGTCAAGCATAATGTGAAAGTTTCTAGGGACCAGTATTTTTGAATATTTTTTTTTTAAATTTTTAGGAAGAGGTTTATACTATGTTTCCACGACGACTTGAATCACATGCTTCGCCTTCTGAATCATGTTTATGAATCATGCTGTTTACATGACTAATAAACTTGATTCGATTTGACAGTTGTCTTTAATAAACAAACAGAATAAAAAAAACAGAATTTACACTTTGTGGAAAATGATTTTTTTTATGGACAAACAAAAGTGAGTGGAAATTAGTTAGCTTATTTGAAAAAAAACATACATTCGTACGTATTTACTTTCTTTACTTCCAGCAACAAGAAAATAATTTGCTTTGTTTACAATAATATTAAATTTTTACAGCTAGTGCAGATAAACCTGCGATAAAAATTAGAGAAGAGTGCAATTTTTCGTGCTTCGCAAGTAGATTTAATATGAATCTACTTGATTCGCTCTTAAAATTTTGTATGGTGAAGCAAGTTGTTTCGCACATGATTGGGGTGTGAAGCATGAATAGAGAGCGAAGCATGTATCGTGGAAACATAGTATATATTAGAGGTCGCGCAAATCAAATTTTTGTTAAAAATCTGGTTATTCGGCATTTTTTCAAACTTGACTCATAACTTTGTCAATAACCACGTTCATTTAATTTTTTGACCGAATATTTCTAAAGAAAATTTCCCGAACTTTATTTCCATATGCAAAAGTTTGAAGTTCTGGCAATATTTTTGTCCATTACGATTCCACATATTAAAAATTTTTGTAATTTTTTAACAAATTCTGTAAAAAACGGTTTATTACTTTTCAAATTTATATGAAAGGTAGTTTTTTCGTTATAATTATTATATATGTATTTCCATACATTTTTATAGTTGGGTCTTTAAAGTGATTTCTGCGAATATCATTTCAATTTTATCCGCCGTTTAATTGGATTTTTCCCAATATCTTCAGGTTTAATATTGAACAGCAAACCACATCACCGCAAATAAAAATTTTCGCCACACTCCAGCAGAGGTGGGAGTCTATTGACAAGTCTAGTTTTTCCGACTGCATAAATCAGAAAATTGTTGAAAAGATTATTCCGGAACCAATACGCGAAGACTTAAGCAATTTTATTAAAGGCCAACTTGAAGACGCGCAACTAAGGGAGGACTATAAAGAACTAATTTATCTGAGTCTAATCTTTTTGTGTGATAAATCTATGCTCTACCCAGCAGTAAAAGCTTCAGGAGCTATCAATCGGGTTCGCTGGATGATGAAAATTATCTATTCTTTGAAAATATACATTTTCCGAAACCATTTGCAATCTTATATAGACAAATCAATAGTTGATGCCTTGCTTTAATTTAGTTCATTTATTTTAAGAATGTATATTAAATATTGGTACCTCTGCCAGTGCCCTCGATACACTCATCTTAATGATCTGAGCCTATTAAAGGAATTGGATAGTTATAAAATGACTAAAAAAACAGTTGCAGAAGCCTCACTTAAAACTTTTCTAGGTCATCAGTGTTACCTAACTCCGAAATTGACTGCCTTAGCGTTCTTTGTTGAACGTACCGACATCAAACCTTTGCGCTTAATGACAAAAAAAAACTTCCAAATACTCCATGCAGCGACTATGAAGTAGCAAATGTAACTTTAACAGAAGAAAACTTTAGAAAAAAAACAAGTTTAACAATTCATTTCAAAATCCAGTCTAACTTTTTTTGAAGCTTGCAATAATTCAATCGTTTTTTTAAAAATTGATCCAGATATTTGGACAGCCAACAGGCATTTCAAGAGGCAAAGAAAATAGTTCAACAATTGCAAGTGGTAAATGATGTGGCAGAACGAGGTGTGGCTTTGGCTAATGCTTATATTAATGTCACAACTTCTGAAACTTGTGAAACTTGCAAGGTATAGAATTACATGATTTTTCACAGAGCAAAAGAAAAGTTTTTTTTGTTGATTGGGTATGATTGGTGAACTGGCAAACAGCTTATAATAACATATACTGGGTATAAAGATAAAAACGGGTATAACTCAGGAACGATAAGAACAAATTTAAAAATTGTTTATTCATATTAATTAGAATTAATTTGTCTTTCAAACTGCATCATTCGTTTTTTCTCGTTTTCATTTAAGCTTAAAAAGTTGTAAAGCGTTATTACAAATTTTTTTAAAAAATTACGAAAAATTGTAATTTAGGGTATCTAAATGAGTAAACTCATCACCAAAACTTATAATTTTTTGACACAGGAATAGAGCTTGGATACTTTTCTTTAAAACTGTTTCCTCAGGAGTGAAGAAACCCGTGGTATTAACCAAGTAATGAGTAAAGTTAAAAAAGGCCACAAACCCCGGTTTTTTATGAAAACTCCATTTGCGCGACCTCTAAACCTATTCCGAAAATTTAAAACTAAAAATCAAAAATACTTTACCCTATAAGCTTTTAAATTTTGATTGAGCACCTATGAAAATCAGAAACAAATAATTTTTTGGGACACCCTAATGTACATATGTATGTATTTATCATGCATTCGTGTTCAAAAACAATTAATGGTCCTTTTCATAATATTTAAGATTAAAAATTATAGTTAATAATCCTTTTACATTCATCTGATAGTTCGTCTATTTTATTAAATATCATTGAATATATAGGTTGTTTTTTAGATATACATACATACATATCGCTGGCTTAACATGTAAATGCTCTAAGTCCACTTTTTTAGAAATTGAGATTTTGATGCAGTTGTGTTCAATAAGTAAAAATTCATCGATTAAAAAAAAAATACAGTTATCTCATTTGGTGTTGTTGTTTTGTAGTGATAAGTAAAGGCGCTAAGTATAATTTATCACATCTTTGTGTAATATCGCAATTCTTCCAATGTTGACATATCAACTGTTTCGCGCGGAATAGTCCGAGAGTCCAACCAATTGACATAATATTATTTCTCATTGGCTACACTCTCGTTGTTTTGAGTATCAACACCATTGACAGTCATGACATTAATCGTCATGATGTTACTTATTTGGATCTTTAATTTTTTTTAATTTAACAATGTACAGTTTTGTAAAAATATGCGCCCTGGTCGTGGAAAAGCCGATTCCAAAGTGACGGACATTCGAGGAATACAATACACACCAAATGGTGAAATTAATTCCTGATGATTGGAAAAATCTCCACCAAAAAATAAATGAAAAATGTTATTCATATTTTTGAATAAATTCTGTTTCTTTTTTTACAATAATCAAAATAAACTTTAACTTTTTACATATTCAGGCATGTGGTTGAAATCGAAATCGAAAACGAATCAGTTTTGGAAATACATTTTAATGCATTTATAATCTAATTTTTAAAATTTTTGTTTTAAGATTCTCTATAGTAGCCCAATATCTTTATATTTTATGTGATAAAAGTTTTTCAATACAGAAATATTACGAAAAAATTGACTTCTAAAACTCATTCGTTTTCGTTTTCGATTTCCATTACATGCCTGATTATTAGCTTTTTAAATAACAACAATAAAAAAGCAACAAAAGTACACTTTCATTGTAGTAAGTAAGAAATATAAGTAGAGACAAACAAGTTTTAAGAAAAAAGTCTATGTCCATCAAAACATACAAACTAAGCAACAGAAAAGGCTCTAAGTCCAAAAAAGCTTTTATCTCGGCAAATACTTATTTTTTCATTTTACTTTTACGCAATTAAAAAAGAAAGAAAAATACAAAAACAAATTGCATTTACAGATTTCAAAAATGTTTATTTGAAAAAAAAAGTTTGATTGTTTTTTGTCTCTCCTGTAATATTGTAAAATATGGACTTAGAGCCTTTACATGTTAAGCCAGCGATATGTATACAGCGTTACCGTTGTGACCCAAAAGTGGCAATTTGACCCTTTTTTGAGGCCTTTGCCACTTTTTATGCCCATTTTTTCAGTACCCTTTTGTATCATATTAAATCTATTCATGCTTTTGACCCTTTTTAAATAAATATTTTACTTACTATTTAAACTGATATAAAACCGTCAATACACGTACAATGCCATGATACACTGTTTTGGTAGGAACAAATGTGATTAATTAAAATTATCGGGTACCATTTCTAGCAACAAAATACATGATGTTTTTTGTATTGTTGGCTTGAAATTGGAAAATTAAAAAATATTTAAATCTATTTTTTTATGAAAATATTTATACAAATTTATATAAATGTGTTGCACAATATTTACTTTGTCTCATGGTAGTGCTTCAGCTGACAGAGTTTTTTCGAAGTTAAAACTGCTAAAAAATAAACTTTCTAACAGACCTAAGGTAAAAACTTGCAATTCCACACTTTCGTCTCTTAATTTGTTCGAAAAGAAGAAATTAACTCTGAGTGAAGATTTAATAACCAAATATAGAATAAATATCTCAAAAAAGTATTTTTTTCGAAAACCTATTTTATTTTATCATATGAAAATAAGTTACAAATTTAAAGTACAAATTTTAAAATTTAATAAAATTACTTCAAAATTTGTTATTTTTTGTATACATGTACTTTTTATACATACTAAATACCTATATATTGAATAATTTTATATTGGAAAATTAATATACATACATACATATGTAAAACTATTTTTCCTTTTACCAATTTTCCTGCCTTTATTTTTAGTTAATAAACTGTGAACTCATAATTAGTTTTAATAGTTATACTGTTATCTAAATTAAATATTATTTAAATAATTGGTAAAATATTTAGTTTTTTTTTACTGAAACTGAAATAAAGGTAATTTTGTTTGTTTATAAAAAACTTGACCCTCTTCTTTGAAAAATTCCCTTTTTGTGCCTCTTTTTGAAGATTCTCAATGGTAACCCTTTTTTGTTTGAAATCGCTAGTCTAAACTGATAAGCCCGATACGATTGACCACTTGGAGGACAACATTCGCCGCGCTATTGCCGATATAGGTCCACAGATGTTGGAAAAAGTCATCGAAAATTGGACCTCCAAGTTAGACTACGTCCGAGCCAGTCATATGCCAGCAATCATATTTAAATTCAAATAAAGTAAATTTCATGTCAATTTAAAAAAATCATCTTTGCTTTATTCCATTTCAAAGTTCTACACATCTAAAAGCACAGAACCATGATTTTCAAAAAAAATTTCCACAATTTGGAAGCGTTGTTCAGGCGTCAGTCTATTCATGTTCATTGTGCAACTATACAAGGTGAGTGCAAATCGACAACAAATACAACACAAAACAGAAACAACAGGCATTTTGTTTGTGTAAAATAATGTACTGCTGTCAAAAATACTTGAAAAAGTATTACTTTTGACATAAGTAAATTGTAAACAAAGTCAGTCAGCTGGGCTACTGCACTCACCTTATATAGTTGCACCATGTTCATGTTGAAATGTCAAACCAAACTAAATCTTCGCATGTAATACTATGTTTCCACGACGACTTGAATCACCTGCTTCGCTCTCTGAATCATGTTTATGAATTATGCTGTTTACATGACCAAAAAACTTGATTCGATTTGACAATTGTCTTTAATAAACAAACAGAATAAAAAAAAACAGAATTTGCAATTTGTGGAAAATAATTTTTTTTAATGGACAAAAAAAGTGAGTGGAAATTAGTTAGCTTATTTGAAAAAAAAACATACATTCGTACGTATTTACTTTCTTTACTTCCAGCAACAAGAAAATAATTTGCTTTGTTTACAATAATATTAAATTTTTACAGCTAGTGCAGATAAACTTGCGATAAAAATTAAAGAAGAGTGCAATTTTTCGTGCTTCGCAAGTAGATTCAATATGAATCTACTGGATTCGCTCTTAAAATTTTGTATGGTGAAGCAAGTTGTTTCGCACATGATTGGGGTGTGAAGCATTAATAGAGAGCGAAGCATGTACCGTGCAAACATAGTATAACTTGCAATACATGACGTTAAAACTCGTAGAAAGCTTAAAACGCGTTGACGCCAAAACGCGAGTTGTGGACTTCCAGCTTAAACATAAATCACCGACAGCTGACAAAATGGCCGTCAGTTAACAAATGTTGCGAACTTAAATTTCTATATATGTAAAAAAACACCCTATATAAACAATCCTACACATCAGTAATAAGTTTTTGGTTGTGGTGTAAATCATGGATGGTAGACTTTTGTTCTTTTTCTATTTTAATTTTTTTTAACAAATGAATCAAAAATGTTACGAATTTTTTGGAATTAAAGGATTTATTCTTATAATACTACTTAATTTTAATTTACTTAAATACCTATGTAAGTTAGTTTGTAATAACTAATTACTAATTTACTAAATGGTATACGAGTACTTAATCATATTCATTCATCATCTGATGAAGAAAACTTAAAAGTTAGATCATGAGCTTCTATGAGAGACTTAATGGTATAATTAATTTCTTTAGGCTGTAATTATACCCTACAACATCTTAGTAGGAAGGGTATATTGGATATGTGTTGATGTTTGTAACGTTCAAAAATATTACTCCAACACCCACCTTAAAGTAGGCCTATCGATTCAGAATTACTTCCTGAGTCGATTTAACGATGTACATCCATCCATCTGTCTTTGTAAAACTTGTGCGTAAAGTACAGGTCGCAATTTTGAAGATAATTCGATAAAATTTGGTGCATGATATTTTTTGGCGCAACGACGATTGGAGTTTAACCCTCTCATGCCCGAATTAAAATGGGCGTGGCTAAAATTTTTTTGAGTACACATATAAGATAGAGTTGACTTTAATATCAACTGACAAAAATTTCAATGTCCTAGATGTCCTGGTTTAAGAGCTACAGGATGTTGCGTATATGCAACATTGGGCAATGGTGTTATAAATTTAAATTTGATTTTTTTTCAAATGCCGTTTATTTCAATTTATGTATGGTAGGATACAAAAAAATTTTTTTGAGGATTGGAGCACAAGTGCACATTGCATTTGCTGCATTTACAGCTTGGAAATCCAGTGTTGCATAGTCTACATCTGCCTCTTGTTCCCCATTCCGGCCAATGATTATAACTCATCAAATCGTAGGGATTTTGCAGGCTCTGCAACATATACTCTTTTATAGGGGTTTACTTCAGAACCCGTAGAAGGAGCTGGTGAGGATGGAGCTGGTGATGATGGAGCTGATGATGATGGAGCTGGTGATGATGGAGCTGGTGATGATGGAGCTTCAGGCACAGTACATTTTAATTCTATGCCCTTTGTGTGCATGGCATATAAGTTCGTTTCCTCACATATTTTCTGCTACAGCTCATCCGCAAAGAAAATACTAAAATATTCGATAGGTTTTTTCACCGCATTGATGCATAATTCACTTTTCCAGCTGGTCTCGCTTTCCATAAACTCTGCATTCCTCCACTTCAAACTCTGTAAATTAATTTTTTCCATCACCTCCTGCACAACGTTTTCATTTGCACTCAAATCTTCATCATTTTCGGTTGTAATAAATTGGTCAATCAAACCAACTTGCATATTTTCAGCTGTGTTATCCAAATTTATCAAAGTTTCTTCCATAATTCTGTCCATATTTGCATCTTCTTCTTCATCTTCTTCATTTTCCTCGTCAGCCGAATCATCCCAATCAAAGTTGGCAAATTTTTCAATTTCAGCCTGAGTCAGACCTTTTGGGCGCATCTTAGAATGTGCATACAAAAAAAGTTTTTATTTTTCGAAAATTACCACCATAGACCAATGTTGCATATACGCAACACTACATTTACAAAATTATTACAGACAAACTAAACAATATTTTCATGCCGGGTTTTTTTTAAATTACTCACTTACCTTTCATTAATTAGTTGTGTAACTTGGTTTTAGGATGAATTAATTATATTATGGCCTATTTCACGATGTCGAAAGATAACGTTTGCTTAGATAAGACTTAAGACACAAACTTTTTATCGTATCTATTTTTTTATTCAATCAAGTTTGTTTATTCCACAATCAAGTTTGTGTCTTAAGTCTTATCTAAGCGAACGTTATTTTTCGACATCGTGAATCAGGGGGTTAATGTTTTTAACACTTTTTTAAAACAACGTTTTTATGCAAAATGAATTTGTCAACTTCGTTCTCGGGAGAATAGCTACTAACTGAACACGTGCACAGCTGACTACCAACCAATTAGCTGTAAGCTTAAACAACACATGAGACTATATTTTTGCGAAAGGTTCAAAAAAAATATTTAAAATAGCGGTACTTAGACGCTCATAAACACAATGTTGCATATACGCAACATCGGGCATGAGAGGGTTAAATTGGTTCATATTGGTCCTTCCGAAATAGAGGTTTATCGGTAATAAATGTTTAATTTATGCATGTATCCGAACAATTAGAGTTAGTGCTATATCCAGCTGTGACGAATCTTAAATACCCTCCACCTGAATATAATGCGAATTACAAAAATTACGCTGTTGTTAGGACCAGAAAAAAATTATTAAAATTTTATTATTATTTTTTATTTATTTATTGTTTGATAGACAAGTTTAAGCACAATATAATTTATTTCAAATGCTTTAAAATTTTATATAATTTTAACCATTTATAATTGATGTAATTGCCAATTCTTACCATTCCAATTATGGACTGACATCTTCAAAATTCAGTATCGAGTAATATGATTTATATGTATTTGAGACTTATTTAGATAATATTACATCTCAATAACGTAGTTTACAAAAGTTTAAAGGTTGTTATAATGACACAGGAAAGATTACTTTATTTGGGAGCTATTGCCAAATATGGACTGACAACTACAAAACCCAGTAGTAAAATTGCCGTATACCGATGTTATTATAATTTCTGGATTAAAATTATTGATTGGTATAAAATTTGGTTATCGATAAATTTCGATATCGATATTTATTAGACATTTTTGTAGATTTACTTGTTTTTCGTAGTTGGTGCTTACATGGGCACAGGGAATTTTATATATGTACATTTATGAAAAATTTTAACAAAATACCGATATATTTAAAACAAATATGGAGGACATGGTCAAATATGGACCTACATATCGAGCCATAACCGCCGAAAAAATGTATCCCACAAAATCAAAATTTTACAGGGGAAGGTTTTTTTTAAATCAAATCAGTTTGAATAAAGCCATTATTTTAAAATTTATAATGTAAATATTGTTTTGTGTAATACATTTAATTTTAATAATTTTAAATGATGTTGAACTATCGATTTCGATAAAAAAAACAACAATCGATTATGGTGTGGGATACATTATTTTGGCGGTAATGGCTCGATATATTCACAATATGAATTTTTCATTTTTTATTTTCAAGCTATTGACAACAGAAAATAAATTAGTGTTTCTTAAATTTTAAAAGGCAAATTCTAAATGTAAAATGTTGCAGATAAATCCAAATAAAATTAGCTAAATTTAGCCGCAAAAATGCTAAAATGGTCACACTGATTATGTGTTTAACAGCTTTAACAGGGTTGCTCTTCGACAAAAATCAATCACAAAAATAAAAATCCGTTAGAATGTGCCAGTTTAAAAAAATAAATACATAAACTGTATTAAAACTAAACAAATCACGAAATTACAAGATTTTTATAATTAAACAGCAAATGCATATAAAAATATAGAATTATGCTAGTACTACAACAGTTAAATAAATTACATGAAAATTTATACAATTATATTAAGTAATTGCCACAATGAATATAGGCCTCAAATTCAGGTAAAATTTCTTAATATTAATATTATTCAAATTAGTTAGAAAAGGTAGATGAATGTAAATTTTTTTCGTTTTGATTGTACATTGTTTAGATTACTTTAAATCTTTTTGAACTCTTCAAAGGATTGCAAGGCCACATTATTGACTTCAACGTGATCTCATTAAGCATTTTATATATATTTTACTTTATTTAATTTTTTAATGCAATCACTACTATTTTTTAAATATTTGTTATTCATTGTATTTTTATTTATTTATTCAGTAATAAAAAGCCAATTAGGCCAAAATAATATTACATAGTATTTACTGTTTATTGTTTGTTTATTATAGTAATTGACCTCTCTTTTCTAAAATTTGCAAATTCAATAAATTGAATTAAATAATTTATATAAACTATTATTTTTTGTAATTGTCTTTTCAATATTATCTATTTTTTATTTAAAAGTTTATAAGTATTCCCGTTTCAAAATTTTAATATAAATATTTAATATATTTGGCACATATATGTACATATATTCAAATTCAACAAAGTTTGGTACACTCTGCATACGTATTATAATTGTTGTGAATATACAAAAACTATTACACTATTGTGATTGGCAGTTTAATTGTATTTGACATGTCAGCCATTGTGAATGGCTAAGAAACGTGAAATGACAAGAATGACAAATGAAAAAGGAGAAGACATAAAGAAATGGCTGCTGCACTTTTTTCCAATAAGCGGATTTGTTAAACGAAAATTATTGACAAAAAAGTGAATTAATTTCTAGTTAATTAAATATAAAATATTAACAAAGGTATTACCATAAATATAATTAAAGAAAATTTATTAAAAAAATAGCATTAGCTAAAAAAAAAGTTAAACAAACCAAAAAAATTTCCTAGAGCAAACGAATAAAAAAAAGTGCATGAAGTGTGGAAAAATCGGTGAAAAAAAGAATCTGATTAACTAAAATTACAAAGTAAAAAAGTGAAGTTTTTTATTAATTTAAAATAGTTAAATACAACAAAAGTTATAAAAATTGTACATAAATAAAAGTGATTTATTATAAAAAAGGTAACAATCGAAATTCAACAAAAATATATAGTTAAAAAGTCTAATGATAAAAGAAGGTAGAAAAATATAAAATAAATGGAAAAACAATTTCCATTCAAAACAAAAATTCTAATTAGAATATATAATTTCTGGCTGGACTTTGTTGGTGTAAATATGTTTTAAAATGTGGAATTCCTTTTGGGGCCATAAGTCTTGTATTTAAACTCCTTTTTCATTTTTATATATCCTTCGCCCCTGCTTCATCACTAGTTCCACTTTTCTGTTAAACAGCTGTCATTGTATTTTCATTTGATTGTTATTTTGGTTAAGTTGTGTGTGTTTGTTCACTTGGAGAGAGTGTTATCAACCCGTTTTAAATTGATTTTTCCCTATGCTTTTGTGTTAAATTTTTTCCATTTAATATTTCAAAATTAAAAAAAAATCAATTTTAGTACATGTTTTCCAAAATAATAGCAGCAACCAAAATTTGTTAACAGAAAAAGAAATTAAAATAACAAAGACAACAAATCAGCCAGTCAATAGTTTTTTTGTGTGAACCACCCACACGCCATTCGCCGTACGTTTTTTAAATATCCGCTGTTTCTGACGTTTGTCATAGTTTTGCAGTGTGAGTAGTTCTCTTTTGTCTGTTCTTTGGTGTTATTGTTGTTGCAGAATGTGCGTGAATGTTTGTTGGATGACAGACAATATTTAATGCCCCTATTGCCGTTCTCAACTCAACTAAGTTTGGTCGTCTGTCAGTCAACCCGACTTTAACTCTACATTAACTCTACTACATTTAAGTTGTGAATGGCAATACCGATTTATAAAAGACGACCAAATTATTAAAAAAGTTGTGAACCGCAATAGGGGCATAAGTTTCTTAAAGTAAAATTTTATCCATGGTGTAATTCTACAAGGTGAGTGCAAATCGGCAACAAATACAACACAATACAGAAACAACAGGCATTTTGTTTGTGCAAAATAATGTACTACTGTCAAAAACACTTGAAAAAGTATTACTTTTGACATAAGTAAATTGTAAACAAAGAGGCATGTTCTGAAATCACTGTGATTTTAAATCACGAAAGATTTTGAAATCACGGGAGGAATATTTTGGTGTTCTGAAAATCACGAGATTTTTAATTTTTAGTAGTGATTTTGATTGTTCTAAATCAGGAGCTAACAGCTGATTTTCTTTGCGTTGACTACTAAAAAGTAAAAGTAAATCACGAAAAATGTAAACAAATCTAAAAAAGGAACAAATCTAGTTTACCAACGCAGCTTCAAATAAAAAAAAAAAGTATGTAGGATGATAGAAAATTGAAAAATAAGAAGAAAAAATAAAATAAAAATATTGGCGCAAACGCTTAGTTTTTGAGTTATGGACGTTTTTAGTTTTCATAGAAATATGTGATTTGGCTGAAGTTCAGCTTAAAGGGCAACGAAAAAAAAATGCCACCCAATTCAGAATAAGAAAAGAAAAAAACCAATATTAAAATTTAAGGGGGTTGAGGCCCGTGGAGCCCCCTGGAACTAAAAAACTGACTCGCACGACGCAGCTCCAAATAAAAAAAAGTATGTAGGGTGATAGAAAATTGAAAAATAAAATAAGAAAAAAAAATAAAATAAAAATATTGGCGCAAACGCTTAGTTTTCGAGTTATGGACGTTTTTAGTTTTCATAAAAATATGTAAATTTCCACTAACTAAAGCTTCATTACATAGCCGGCCTTTGGCCGTGCGCAAGGAGTTTCTCCTGTATGGTATAAAAAAACCGGCTTAGCTAACTAAAGCTTCTCTGCATAGCCGGCCTTGGGCCGGGCGCAAGGATTTTCTCCTCTATGGTATAACAAAAACCGGCTTCGCTAACTAAAGCTTCTCTGCATTTCCGGCCTTCGGCCGGGCGAAAGGATTTTCTCCTCTATGGTATAACAAACACCGGCTTCGCTAACTAAAACTTTTCTGCATCTAAAAAATGCTTAAATTAACCTAAAGAGGAAAATCATATGCGAATACAAAAACAAAATACATATTTGCAATCGTGAGCAAATTACCTTTAATTTGAGTACCCACACATATCACTAAGTGGGCAGGGCAGTTTTTTGGTTCCAGGGGACTCCACGGGCCTCAGCCCCCTTAAATTTTAATTCTGGTTTTTTTTCTTTTTTTATTCTGAATTGGGTGGCATTTTTTTTTTTCTTTGCCCTTTAAGCTGAACTTCAGCCAAATCACATATTTCTATGAAAACTAAAAACGTTCATAACTCGAAAACTAAGCGTTTGCGCCAGTATTTTTATTTAATTTTTTCTTCTTATTTTTCAATTTTCTATTACCCTACATACATTTTTTTATTTGGAGCTGCGTCGGTATACTAGATTTAAGCCGTTAGTTTTAGTTCAAAAACAAATTAAGAACAAATGATTTTAAGTGTATGTAATAATTTTATTACAAGAGTTTACTGAAAAATTCTTAAAAAACTCTAAGTGATTTGAAATCATTAGGCTGTTCGATGACCGGTTTTAAATCACGAGATTTCAATAATTTTTGTGCACAGAACACCTTTTCAGTGATTTCAAATCACTTTACGAAAAAGTGAATTTCAGAACATGCCTGAAAGTCAGTCAGCTGTGCTACTGCACTTACCTTGTATAGTTACACCATGATTTTACCTTTGGTAATGTATGTTGTTTTTATTGGTTTCTCATACATCCGTCAGAAAAATGTCTGTTGTATTCTATTTCGTCTGATGGCTTTAAGTTCCGGCAGCATTACTTTTATCATGACATAAAACAACGCTATTAAATGTAGTATTTGTAATGTAAGGTAGATAAGGGTATTGTTGTTAGTGTTTCAAAAAGGGTTACAAATGGAAGGCAAATGCATTCCCCCTACTGTCCAAATTTAAAGATAAGATATCCAGTAATTTTTCCCAATGTGACTTTAGTTATTAGTTTGCTAATTTAATGTAAACAATATAAAAATTTAAAATAATAAAGATACCAGTAGGTGTCTTGCAACTAAAATGATAATGATATATTCTTTTTCATGTGGAGTAGCTATAACAGTTACAGTGCAATAATCCGCATATGATATTTCAAATAATGTAAATTTGTTGTAATAAAACCAATTCAAAAAACATTAAACGAAAATCGAGATTTATAGGATTATAATTTTGATATGGCTACTAAGAAAATGTTGAAAGAAAATAAAATAATGCCTGACCCTCTAACACTGAATGTCACCTCATTCTCACAAGTGGCATTACTTATCATTCATCAGAATGAGATTCCGTCTACATTGAGTAGCGTCAAGGTGCGCGTATTCTACGAAAACAGCATATCAATTTTATAGTTTCATCCAACTGTGGTTGTTCTTCCGAAATAAGTTTCCGAAACCTTAAGGTTCGAGATTCTCTTTGACCTAAGATGAATTTAACCATAAAGTCTGAATAAGATTATTGTCGCCTTTGTGTAAAATTTATTCACAATCGCCTGTAGTATTATTGTCATTGGACCGGCAATGACAATAACATATACTCGTATAGGCTTAGTCGTTAAATAAAGTATCGGTATTTATGTCCAAAAAGTAACTTATATTTCTTAGAAAACATAATGGAGTAGATTCTAAAATTTTATTAAATTTACAGTATCAAAAAATCATTTTGCATCACAATAAAGCTGGTAAATAATCCCCTTATATATTTATATTCATAACGCTTCTGATTATGTTTATACATGTATGGAAATTATATGAATGGATATATATATGTATGTATGTAGTAACCAACTAAACCAGCAAATGCATGGGCTTCCGTTTAAAAATGTATTATATATATATGTCTGTTGTGGCCCTTATACTGTTGTATTTTTTAGTTTTTTTTTATTTCTAAATAACCTTAAGTGGGCCTATATTTCTATTCATTATTTTTTTATTATAATTCATTCATTGCTCTTTAAAAATTAAATGAAGACAAAAACGTACTAGTACTACTCAACTACCCACCCCTTCCGTCGAAATGCACTAGCAAATTGTGTCTAGCTTAAATTGTGTAAAAGCCCGTCCTTCCGCCTGTCTTTTCTCTTGTGTCATACAGTTCGACTAAACTTAAACGACATACACGTATTCGTACATGTGCAATGAATGGATAAGCAAAAAAATAATAATAATATTTGTTTCGCTATTTTTAAATTTATTTTAATTGTTTATTTTCCACATTACTTTTTTCTTATGTTTTTGTTGTTTTTCTCTTCTCCAAAGTTTCTTAACACACACGTACCCTGAACTGCTTAATTTTTAAGATATAAATACATATACATAGTAAAAACACAATTCAGTGGCAGCAACAGCAAAAAGAAAACAACATTTATACAACATCATAAGTATATCCAAAATAGACAACTACTACTTACTATGTATGTATGTATAGGTATGTTGTTGCACTTGCCTTCTTTGCTGCATTATACTTTAGTCTCCCATTTTGTCTGTCCATATTTTATTTTATGACTTAGTCGTTGTCGTATTTTGCGGTGCACCACCTTCTCTTTTATGCCGGATAGTTTTGTATTTTTAATGTAGGTATATAAAATATTTTGTTTTTATTATTATTACTTCTTATAATATGCACGAGCATAAAATCCAGTACCTCAAACTTATTTTTCTTAATCGTTATTGAATTTAAAGGACTTAATTCATTTTAATGATATCACACAATATTATGTCATTGTTCTCACTATGTTAGGAAATTATGGTTTAGACTTGATTCCTTTCTAATACTGGTCCATTAATTTTGCATGCATTTTTTGAACATCTGCCTATATCAAAAAGAGTTGAGTCTTTAAATATAGTTTAGTTTTGAAGCCTCACAATGCGTTCATTGTACGTTACAATAAGCGAAACAATTCGGTGAATATGTCGTATCAAACGAAATGACTGACCCAAACGTGATAGTATAATAATAATATTTAGTAGGTGGTGAAATTATTTACTTCTCCATTTAATCCCAAGGCATTGCAACATACAGGCATTCCGGAATTCCATTGTCCCATATAACAGTCTTAACATACCTCACATATTCTTGTCCTCCCACGCCCTACAATATTCCGATGTACATATAAAGACACATACGAATATATACTTATTCGCCATAGAGAGTGTCGAGTTTAGTTCACAAATTTATTATCTTCTACAAATGTATTATCTACCAACCTGAAATTGTTTAAGATATTTGAGGAACTTCTGTTACCATAGAAAGTAGCCTTCTTCCATCAGTTGATATTAATCTTTACCAACTTATGTAAACTTTATAATTCCGAGCCTATCTTCATCTTATTGTGTATTATCCCATAAATTTTCTATCCATTCTTATCTAGCGAAAGTGTCGTTTAGTCCGCATTTGGAAGTTGTAAGTGGAAAAAATACCCATACCTATTACATGACAACTGATAAACAATCTTCAGTTGAGAAGTAATATGGTGTTCAGACATGCATTTTTAATTGAGTCAATTATTGGTTAATTAAAAAGTGTTTACACATGCTCAATATTGCTAATTTAATTAGCGTTTGACAGCAGCTGACAAAAAAGAATACATTTACAGTGCATTCGGGAAAACGTCAACGCTCGTTTACGTCAACATCCCAAAACGTCAACCTTTTTTACATTACCTACTCTAAAATTTTATGAAATAAATAGAGAGACGGCTCTCTTCCAAGTGTTGGAAAGAAAAAAACAGCAGAAAAAATAACAGAATTTTTTTAAATGCATATGATATAAAAATATGATCTCATTTAAAATGTATTCTTTTGTTTCTAGTTGTCTTCTATGGGTCTAGTCAGGTTGAATGCCTTTTTTGTTTGCTTTTTGAAATTGTTTATGTTTGATTTTAGTTTATAATCAATAAAAACGTTTTAAAGCATATTATCGATATGTTTTTTATTTAAAAAATTTACATTCGTAAACGTCAACAATTTGCTAAACGTCAACACCCGCGGTTTTAATTAGTTGACGTTTTCCCGAGTGCACTGTATTTGGTTCTAATATTATAATTTTCAGCCTAAAAGCGAAACAACTGCCATTTTAGTTATTACTTGTCACAGGGTTGTATTTTTAATTTTAACAATTATTAGAACAATTAACTCTTAATGAAGCAATTACCTTAATTGAAATTTTGTATGGATAATTGAATTAAATTAGGCGTTAATTAAAAAATTTCAATTAAAAATGCATATGTGAACACCATATAACTTATGTATTACCTTGCGCACGTTCTTAGTTATCGTACCACTGTTGCTGGATCATGGAAAACAGTTAAGCAAATGTATTATTTCAAAATCGTTACCATTGGCAAATATAGGTTTGAAGTTTGAAACAATTCAAATGCAGAAAGAAAAAATAATAATGGAATGTTAGTAGAAAATAAGAACAAATTGGAAGCAGGAGTTCTCCAATTCAAGCATTACTAGGCCACTCGATTTCTGCAATGAAACAAAATAGTCTATAAATTATTTCAGTCTACCATTAGTAATGTTTCACAGTCCTTCGTAGAATCGTTTGCAATCGTTCAATATCAGAAGGCTTGGACAATGACAAATGATATGTGCCACAGTTTAAAGCTCCTAGAAATCCTACATTTGTACCATTTGCTAATCATTGAACAGTGTCCTTTACTAATCATTGCCTAGTGTCCAGTAACCTGAACAACGCAAAATTAACTGATCACCAAAATGATTTCTCAATAAAGAAATATGCACGACGAACATTTGGACACAAGAAATATATATTGAAAATTATAAGTAGAATAATCCCGTAAAATTTAAAATATATAGGCCTATATCTCGGGAACTACTGGGTGCTTGATAATTTGTAGTACATTAAATAAAAGGTATTAAAAGTATCTTTCCAACGATATATATCATGATTATGAAATATAGACCGAATATGGGTTAAATCCGAAAAGAATATTTTTTGACCCGAATTTGTTTTTTGGAAATGGTTGTTATATGGCAGCTATGACAAATTATGGGCCGATCTTCTTAAATTTTGGAACAGTTATTTTCATGCATATGAGTACATTTCACGTCGAATTTCAACATAACTATATATTTAAGATATATATTAGTATTAACGTAGATTTCGGTAGTGGGCCTTATGTGAGGGGTAATATTCAAATATGGACCGATATTCTCAAAATCCAGCAGTTTGATTTAGGCATGTATGTAAATTATCCATGTAAAATTTTGAATTGGTACCCTTATTTATAAGAGATTTGTGAGTATTAAAGTGATTTTCGGAAGAGGGCTTTATATGGTGCATACGGTTAAAAATGGACCGAAATTCACAAAAATTTGTGGGATGATTTTTGTATATATGTAAATGATCTGTGCAAAGATTTGAGTCGGTACCGATATCTATACAATATATATAGAGATAAATGTCTTTTTCAGATGTGGTTCTTGTATGGGAGCTATGACCAATTCTGTGCCGACCACCATAAAATTTAGTACAACAATTACCTATAAGGATTATTTATGTCAAATTTTAGCCGTTTAACATTATTTATATCAGTTTTATACGTATTTAAGTAAATTTTGGAAGTGGACTTTATATGGGGTCTATGGTCAAACATGGACCGAACTAAAAAAAATGTCGTTTTGCGATTTCTTTTTGCATAAAACTTATTTTTGCTGAATTTTGTCTTAATATTCCAATTTTATAGGCATTTATTTATTATTAAGCCATATTTCGGGAATATATATCTATGTATGGGGGCTATGAGAAATCATGGACCGATTCTTACTATTTTCCGCACACTTTCTTTATTTATCATACAAACAACGTATACAAAATTGCATGGTATTATCTGCAATATATTTCAAAATATTGCAATAAAATGTACAAAAAATATCCAATTTTTATGGAGGTTGTCTCACATATTGGTCCTAAACCGATTTTGCTGATTTTAAATAGCAAACTTCTCGAAAGCACTTCTGACAGAATTATTGAAGATTTGGATCCCGAATATATCTGGGGACTTCAAAAAACTGATTTCAACAAACAGACAGACAGACGGACATGGCTTAATCGACTCCGATATCTATAAGGATCCAGAATATATATACTTTATAGGGTCGGAAAATTTTATTGTGGAAATTACACACGGAAAGACAAACTTATATGTACCCTTCTCATGGTGGTGAAGGGTATAATAAGATGACAATATGACATCAGTCACGCGTTAAATATGAGAAAACAAAAAAAGTCTAAATGGATCAGTGACGCTGCATAACGTCGCATAACGTTTAGCGCCTTAAATTTTTATAAAATGCTTAAAGACATCTGTAAGTGCAAGAATATTATTTAGATAAATACAACTAATTCCAAATCCAAACAACTTCGTTGGAAGCCAAGGTCTTTTAATATATTCTTTTGAACTATTCAATATTAAGGTCATTACTCCCACATATATTTTTGCTGCTTGAATAAACTACTTAACATCAACAGATAATTTAAATTAAAAATTTTAGAAAATTAGCAATATGTACTTTCAATTCTCTGTTCATTATTGTTATTATTATTTAGAAAAGCAAGCAGAATAGTACAGAGCAAAATAGAGCAGAGGTTAGCAATTAATGTGCAAGCAGCTTCTTATATTTTTGCCGATTGCCTTCTTTTTATACCTACTACCAAAAATATGGTGTATATTAAGTTTGTCATTCCTTTTGTAACACATCGAAATAATGGTCGTGGAACCAAAAAGCCTTGGTCTTTATAAGATTCTAATACGATCTAGCGATGTTCGGTCTTCTGTCCATCTGTTAAAGACATGATAGATCTTCGAAAAAAGACATAGAATAAAGAAATTTTTACTAAAAATTCTTTGCTCAACGGAATGTTTGGTATTGAAAATGGGCAAAATCGGTCCAGTAGGAGCTGAGTTTTAGACCAAAGTTTCAGACAACTTTGATATTTGTTGCTATTCAAATATAATGCTGATAATATCATGTAATTTTGCACACTTTATTTTTATTATAGAAGGACAAGTCCTGTTGAAAATAGTAAGAATCGGTCCACGACTTCTCATTGCCCTTATACAAATATCTTCACGGAAAATGGCTTTATGGTACATAAATATCTATAGATTCATACAAAATTCAGCAACGAGAAATCACAAAACGATATTTTGGTTGCAGGGGTCCATATTTTTACATAGCCTTATACATAATTCACTTCCGAAAATCACTTAAATGCTCATAATTCTCTTATAAACATCACTAAAGTTGAAATTCAACACAAATCATTTACATACTTATACATACATATGTACATATAAATCGTCGTATACAATTTCATGCTGAACGGTTCATAAAGTCATAGCTTTCTTATGAGAACTACTTTCGAAAAACTCATTAACCTACATAAACATCCATATCGAACCGAAATTTTACAAAGATCAGTTGTAAGCATTAGCTCTTGTGAAAATTAGACTAAAATTGGCCATATATACTCCATACAAAGAGCAGTTCTAAAAGAGAGAAAGAAAGAGATGAATATAAAATGTAATTACCTTCCTTCGCGTGACACATCCGTATACTTTGTTTAATTCTTGTAATTGTTGTTATTGAGATGAAATTTAAACAAAATAAATAGAAATTACGGTACAATATTTTATGACGATCTTCCCATAATAGTTGATAGCACTAAGGTAAGTTATCGTTACCGATACAAAATGTAGCAGAAATTAGTTTCAAGTGTTCATAGTAGATCACACTACTGGATTTGGTGGTGGGTATATGAGATTCGGCACAGCCGAATATACACTCTTACTTGTTTTCATTTTAGTTTATTTTCCAATGTAAATATTGTTGGTTGGTCTTGTTGCAATTGTATGGAGGAGCCACCACCAACAACATTAGTTGTATGTTACACACAACAATGTTGTTATTTATGCTGCTGCTGCTTTTTATTATTTATTTATTTATTTTTTTTTTTGATGATGTTGATGCACCTTTACATATTTTGTTTACCACAATTTTTTTTTAGTTTGATGGCAGTCTCATGTAAAAGTTTGTGGGCAAATGTGTTTATTTTAGCTGCTGCTGTTGTTGTCAATGCGCTTTGTTGCTAGTGTATTTGAATTTGTTTTTGTTGTTATTTTGTTTTATTTTCTAGTTTCTTTTGGCCACTTAAGCACAGGTACCATCTTGTGATATTATAATGTATATATTTTATTCATACCCACATTTATATTTATGCAAAAAAACAGCAACAAAAATATATAAAAACAAGTAAGAGTGCTATATTCGGCTATGCCGAATCTTATATACCCTTCACCTTTGTTGTGGATGCATAATTATATTATGCATAATTTTGTCGATAAACACGCCATCTGTTGATGAATTTTTTCGTAACAATATTAATACACTTTGTTTGATCAACGCCATCTGTTGATGAATTTTTTCGTAACAATATTAATACACTTTGTTTGATCAACGCCATCTGTTGATGAATTTTTTCGTAACAATATTAATACACTTTGTTTGATCAACGCCATCTGTTGATGAATTTGTTCGTAACAATATTAATACACTTATAGCTTGTTCAGCGATCTCGAACGAACGAGCGACTTCAGAAAATTGATTTCAACAGTCAGACAGACTCCGCTATCTATAAGGATCCAGAATATATATACTTTATAGGGTCGGAAAATTATATTGTGGAAATTAGAAACGGAATGACAAACTTATATATACCCTTCCCATGATGGTGAAGGGTGTAAAAACACTGCAACATTTGCATGCGTGTATGTGAATTTTTTATATTTTATATACATTTTGTTTTGATCTCTGGTTCATATAAATATAAAGGATTTTTGTGTAATAAACTAATAATCTAATCCGTTCTGGTGCTTGATTTTAAGTAATCTGCTGTATTCTGTATTTATGTATATTAAACAATTGTAACGCGTCGTCTACGAAAAATATATAACAATAAAAACTGCTAAAAATTCGCCTTATGAATATGCTTAAATTTCTTGAACGCTTGGTTAAGGGCAAAACAAATGATGTTCGACTAGCTCAGTGGTATAAAATGGTTCTTAACCCGGTTTCACAGACGCTTACATATAATACACTATTTGCCTTGAAATACCATAGTGTATTTAATTTTTATAAAAAGAAAAATAAACAAATGCTCAATTTTTTTTTTTAGCGTGTTGTTGGCAAGATGTTGTGCCGATTTGGGTACATTTTTCCCTCCCTACTGACTACTGGACTGTCAGACGCCTTGACAGAATGTATACCCTGAATTTCTATTTCTGTCCCTAAATGTGTGATGATCTTTACTTACTTTTCATGATAGTGGTTCCTAGCATTCCTCCTTTAGAAAGAAATTAATAATACATTTTATAATTTTTTTTCCATTTTCAAATAAAAGCTTTCTTTATTTAATTTTCTCAAGTTTAATAGACCTATCTTCTAACAATTTTCCTTTTTATAATTTTTAAATTCCTCCTTTTGTAATTTCAAAATTATGGTGCATTATGTTTATTTTAAATGTAAATGTTTTTTTTTAAAAAAAAAAGGTATAATAATAATATTAGTTTATAATAGTAATAGTTAATGTTAATTCAATTAATAGTAGTTCTAATAATAATGCTAATAATATTAATGTTAATAATAATAATGTGATGCAATGTTGTACTTAAGTTTTCAGGGTGCTGACATCGTTGTTGTCGTTGGTTGATGCTAATGATGAAACTTGAGTTGTTGTACGTATTTGTTGCACGTAGTTGTATTTCTTGTTGTAGTTCTTGTTGTTTTTTTTGTTGTAGTTTGTCTCAATTCAATAGTCTATATTCGTGTTATATGTTGTTGTAACTCACGTTGTTGTTGTTAAACGTCAATTTTGTTACATTTTGTTTAATTTGTTTTAAACTAATCACTCTCTCTCTCGTTAATTTTTTGTTATGTTGTGTTTGTTTTTGCACGTGTAGCACTTTTATTCTTTTCTTTATTAAAATTTTTCCTTTTGAGCTTTTATTTTCTTGTTACAAATTTTGAGTTTTTAAATCTTTTGTTACAAATTTTGAGTTTTTAAATCTTTTGTTACAAATTTTGAGTTTTTAAATTTTTTTGTTACAAATTTTGTTTTTTCTTAAGTTTATCTTATTTTCACAATTTTTTGAGTTTTTATTCTAAATCTTATTTTGCACTACCCTACTGGGTTTTTTTTTTTTTGGTTTTCCTTTTTGCTTTTCTCTTCTTTTCTTTTGTTAATTTCTTAAATCCTTTTGCTTATTTAAATTTTCCAAGTATCGATTTTTTCTCGTTAACAAATTTTTGTATTTGATTAATCAAATGAGTATCGAGTTGTTTTTTTTTTTTTGGATGATTTTAGTCAGTAAAGTGCATAGAAATCAATTTATTTTTTGTTTGCTTTTGCTTACTTCATTTTTAATTGCTTAAGTTGTCTTTTCAGGTGATAAATTTTTTTTTTATAATTTTATGCACACTACACAGTGGGGCATGACAAAAGGCACGATTTTATGTGTGGTTTAAAAAATAACGATTCGGTTTAAGGGCGATCCATGTTGAAAAATTTTTAATTCTTTTTATTTACACGCATATTTTAATAATGAAATTATTTGTCTATTATTTTCTGGTATATTTAAACTTCTTGTTTTTCCTTAAAGTTTTTAAACCGAATGTTTTAATTTTTCATATTTTACCAAACAAAAAAAAACTGACACACCAGGAAAAATTCCTTTTATTTGGGTTTTTTTTTCCGTCCGACGACTGTCTCTTTTTTTTTTTCTCTAACACCACTAATACCACTTATTTTAATTTTTCGAGTTTTTTTTCTTTTCACTGCGGGCCGCTCTGCGCAAATATTTTTAGCTGACTGCCTAACTTGGTTTTCGTTTGCGTTTTTATACATTGAAAATGCACATTCCAATCAGAAAAAAAATAACTGTTATCACATTCTTTCAATTCATGGCATTTCACAGCAAGAATGTGTTTGTGTATGGGCAGAGGTACTGGTAAAAAAAATCTCTACACAATTATTTGTCTGTTGTGTGTGTGTTAAACACGAGACGCAAATGTGAGAGTGAATGTTTTTTTATGAAGAGAGAAAGAGAGAAAAAATGGGTCATGAATGCGCATGTTAATCACGTTACATTTTTCTTTCCCCTCTTTTCTAGAACATTCTTTTCTGTTGTAAATACTTCCAGATTTTTAACAACGATAAAAAAAAAGAAGTTGTTGTCAACTGAAATAAAAGATGGGATTTTAAACATGTCATAGCGCAAATGTAATGGGTACGTGGCATTTAACAAAATATGAGCATGAGGCGCATATTCAAGTGGTACCGTTGTATGTACGCTATGTTGAGTGCGGTGAAGGGACAGGGTTTAGAGTGAAAGACAATTGTCCCTCTAAATCCGTAACAAACCTGCTTCAAATCAAGATCATTGATAGAAGATTTTGAACAGGCAGGATTTAGGCAAATTCGAAATTGCTTACAAATAAAACTACGTCCAACGTGTGGCTCGACCCACGAAGCCGGGCAGTAATAGGAAAGAAAAGGATATATTTAGGTGTACTAATGTGCGTGTGGCACGACCCACGAAGCCGGGCAAATCCTTCAAAATCAATGAAAAAAAAATACATAAATGTTTATGTTAAGGACGAATGTCCGAAGCGTGATACTTGCCAATATAATTGCCCTGGAGATCTTCAATATCGTACAAAGCGTTTCCAATTTTCTTCCTAATTCGGCACTTAATGAATTTTGGGTTAAATTTTGCATTAATGCCCTTCTTAAAATCGCTTTGCGAATGATTTTTTCGGAACACTTCTTGTCCCACAACGAAATTAACAGGCTTACTTCTTGTGTTGTACGTTTTAGAAGCCTTTTCATGGGCAGCATTTAGATTTTCGCGAATCTTCTCTCGTATATGCTGCAGGCGATCAGAGGTATGTACTTCTGTATCGTCCGACAACATGTTCAATTTTTCTAAAATAGCGTAAGATGTTCCATGTGAAATCATATTTTGCCCAAACAGCGCAAAATATGGTGAGCACTGGATGGCTGAATGGAAGTCGCTTCTCAAAATTGTCAAAATCTTTGAAATATTTCTGTCCCAGCTGGAGTGATCGGGCTCATTTTTAAGAAAATAGCGAATTTTTGATACAATCTCTCGGTTTACTCTCTCTGAACTATTAGCTTGAGGGGAATAAAACCCTGTTGTAATGTGCGTTATGCCATAAGCTAAAAAAAATTCTTTCATGTCCTTGGATACGAATTGTTTGCCGTTGTCACTATGGACATATTGTGGCATACCAAAAGTACAGAAAATTTCGTTTTGAAAAAACTCGATTATATTGCTTGTGGTTGCTGACTTTAAGGGTTTCAAAAACATGAACTTTGTTAGGTGGTCTACTACTATAAATAAATGGCAATTCTTCGATTTCGTGCATGGATACGGTCCCAAGAAGTCGCAATAAAGCCTTTGGAAAGGCCGAACTGTGACAAACTGATTCCCCATAGGAGGACGTAATGTTGTATTTACTGGTTTTATGATTTTGCAATCATCACAGTTTCGAATGTACTGTTTGACTTCACGCGCCATTTGTGGCCAATAATATTTTTGCCTTAATCGGAAAATAGTCTTAGTATAGCCGCCGTGACACCCTTCCTCATGTGCGGATTCAATCAGTTTTTGTGTTAAGGCTTTCGGTACCCATAACCGCCAAACGTTTTGTTCCTGCTCATCAGGACTTCGAAATTTTACACGTTTGTAAATGAAATTTTCTGACAAGCACAAGTCTGGAAGTGCGTCCCCATTTACACGAATGGTTTCCCTTAAGTCGCTATATTCTTTACCATCAAATTCGGAGGAGTCAGTATCTATTTCTGGTGGATTACAGTCAAGTTCAAGTTCATCTACGTCGAATCTAGAGAGAGCGTCAGGCACTACATTTAGGGAACCTTTTCTGTGTTCCATCACAAAGTCAAAATTCTGAAGTTTCAAGCTCCACCTGGCTAATCTACCATGTAGGTCCATTTGGCCCATTAGCCACTTTAGACTTGAATGGTCGGTAACAATTTTAAACGGGAGTCCCTCAACATATTGCCTGAACTGTTTTACTGAAATCACGGCCGCTAAACACTCTAGCTCCGTGACTGTATAATTCCGTTGTGCCCGATTCAATTTTTGGGACACAAACGCTATTGGTCTCTCCTTGCCTTCATCGTCTAGTTGGTATAGAACACCTCCAACCCCTATACGGGATGCGTCGCATTGTATCACGAACTCTTTTGTGAAATCTGGCTGGGCCAGAACTGGTGCACTTGACAAAGCAGATTTTAAATGGTTAAAAGAATCTACAGCCTCTTGAGTGAGACGAAAAGGTTTGTTTGATTTTTTCAAACAATCAGTAAGGGGGCCTGCTAAATCTGAAAAGTTATTAATAAAGGCGCGGTACCAATTTGACATTCCAATAACCCGTCTAACTTGGCGCGGTGTTTTAGGTAGAGGAAACGCCTCGATAGCTCTTACCTTTTCGGGATCGACCTTTAAATTGCCTCCGCCTATTATGTAGCCGAGATATTTTATCTCAGTCTGACAAAATTTGCTTTTGCTAACGTTTATCGTGAGGCCAGCAGATTTTAGGCATTCTGCAACTTCCGAAAGCAATTTAAGATGGTCTTCGAAATTTTGGCTACATACCAGGAGATCGTCCAAGTAGACGAAAACGTTGCTCCTCAAGCTTGATGGAATGGTCTTGTCCATCAAGCGGCTCATGGTCTGAGGACCATTGCATACCCCAAACGGCATTACCCGATATTGGTAAAGAGGCCTACCTGGTACGGCGAACGCTGTCTTTTCTTTGGAAGAATCTGACAATTTAATTTGGAAAAAGGCGTCCTTCAGATCTATACCACTTATGAAGTGCGTATCTTTTAAACGGCTAAGCAGCCCGTTTATGTGTGGGAGAGGGTACGAGTCTTTCTTTGTCAATGTATTTAACTTTCTACAATCTAGGCAAAGCCTGATCTTATTTGGCTTGCGGACAGTTACAATAGGGCTACACCATGGTGAATTCGTCTCCTCAATAACTCCAAGAGCTAATAGCCTATCTAGCTCCTCATAGACTTCTGCTTGTCTAGGTGGGGAAAGAGGGTAATGTTTACACTTCACAGGGGTAGCATCACCTGTATCTATGTGGTGCTCAACAAGGTGAGTACACCCAAGGCCTAATTTTTCATATGCCGGGAATTTGGAAACAACTAGTTGAAGTCGATATTTCTGTTCGGGACTGAGGTCATGATATGCTAATTGGGAATTTGCATCTATTTCAATACATGAAATAATTTGTGGTGCCAGTTCGAAAGCCCTCCAAAAATTAACGCCAAGGTAACCCTCAAGTGATAGTCCAGGTACTATGTAAAACAAAATAGGTTTTGTTACACCCATATATGTCACCGGAAGTGAACAGTAGCCTACGACTTCGGTTTTCGAACCGTTTGCTGTTGAGATATGAGATCTTACTTTTTTTATCTGAATCCCAGTTTGTTTATTAATGAATTCTAAGCTGCCTTTGCCCAATGCGGATACGTTAGCTCCCGAATCTAAAAGGCAAAATAATTCGTCACCAAAAATCTTTATTTTCGCAAAGGGTCTGCCATCGTCAGCACTTAATAATTGTGTTTCCTCTACTGATTTCCTAAATTTTTTTCGCATTTTAAATCGTTGTCTGCATTTAAGGATTTTGCGTGAAGGTCTCGCTTTAGAATAAATCTTTTGGGTCTTAAACAAGTTTTGTCTATGCTGGTGTAAGGAAATATTTGTAGCGTCTGTGAAAGAAGATTGAGGTAAGACCCCCTGTGGGGGTTTACACTCTGCATCTATAGCTAACTCGGGATTTATTGGGGGGAACGAGCATCCCCGGTCGCCCACTCGTTCCGTCGTCTGTTTCCCTGGTGTGGGCCACTACACTTCGGTGTAGTTACACCCCTTTGACCACATTTGAAACAAAAGACGTGTCGGGTTTCGTCAGGACAATAAATATAGCTGTGCCCTAACTGAAGACAGTTCCAGCATTTTATTTTCGAGTAATCCCCTTTTACATAAGATTTGTTTACCTTTAAGGCATCTAACTGTGGATCCTCTTCAGATTCCTCAGAATCATCTTCAACTGAAATTTCGTTCACGTGACGCGTTTTGCTCAGTAGGTTTGTTGAAACCTTACTTTCTTGCAGAACCTTCTCAGCCTTCCTTGCAATTAAGCGAAGTTCTCCTAAATCTTTAGGGTCAGCAATAAAAAGCATAATTTTCAGTTCAGGGTTAACGTTTTTCTTGATTATCTCAATCAAGGAAATATCAGACATTGGAGTTCTAAGTTTTAAATTTAGTTGTGAAATTGAAGAATGAAAATCATCGTAACTTTCTCTTGAAAGTTGTTTCCGTGTTGAAATTTTCAACAAAATTTCATTTTCTGTTTCAAGCGTCCCAAATTCTTTGATAAGAGCTGTTTTTAACATGAAATAAGTTGCTCTGGGGTTCTGTTTTATAAACATCCAATACCAAACTTCAGCTTTTTGGGAAAGAAACATGTGGAAATTTGCCATAAGATGATCTAATGGACACTGAGAACGTTCGGTTAGCGTATCTATCTTGAATAGAAAATCATTTACATTGCCTTCGCCGTTGTAAACAACCTTCCAATCTTTCAACTTAACAAAAAATGCTGAGGAGGCATGTGAAAACGAATTTCCTGCAAGGTTTCCCGCCTGACTGCCTAAACTACCTGCTCTAGGAGAGCTTCTTTCCTCTCGTGGTTGATTTATAGTCTCTCTGATTGCGCTAAGTTCCTGTCTAAAATCATCAAGTGTATGTCTCATGGTTTCTTGAACATATGTCATTAACGCTTCCATGTTGTTTACTTCTAAATTTCGGTCGCTTCTTGAACCTGAAGGTCCCGTATCTGTATTGGTATCACGTGAAGCCATAATGATTTTCTGGTTTAGATTATCTTGGTTATCTACAAAACCCTTTTCTTCAATTAAACTTTCTAATGACTGAAAATCCAAGTCTCGCAAGGATCTATCTAACAAATCACAATTTGAAACACTTCCAATTTCAATAACCTCTTCACTAGCTGCTATATCTTCTGAATCTAAGGATCTTGCAGTCGATGGTGACCTTACAGCCCTAATACTAGTACTAGAGTGGGTACTTGGAACACTAGCAGATCTTTTCTGTTTTGGGATTGCACCTAAAATAGACGTACGGGTTTTTATTGGAGTTTTTCCTCTACCTCTGACAGTTGGTAAAGTCGAGCTTAGTTTTTGAGTAAGTGGCTTGGATAAATCTGATTTAGAACGAGTATTATGTTTGTGCATACTGCACTAAAACGCAAGAAAAAAAAGTTTAAGTTTGTTTGTAAACGCAAGACGAAATGACCGGTAAGAAAATTTTTAAAGCAATGATGAGAGCAGAAAAAGAGAAAGTTTTCAATAGCAAAAAAAAATTTAAAAAAAAAATTTTTTTTCTTCATCCGCAAAACAAATCCCGGAGGCAAAAGAAAAGTTTATAAATCGAAGCAATAATAATGGAAAAAAATTGTGATGAAAAAAAAACAAAGTGAGTAAAAAAAAACTAAATCGAGATATTCGAAAATTTTTTCGAATAAACAAAAAAATTCCAAATTAATGAAAAGAAAAGCAAAAATTATATAAAAGTACGCAAAAAAAAACGAACTGAAACCAAAAAAAAATCAAAAGAAAGTGCAAATAAAAATATGATAATATAATAATATAATATAGTAATATAATATAATAAAAATATTGGTATAATAAAAAAAATTCAAAAAAAAAAGTAACAAAAAAAAAATTATCCTCAGGAGGAATGCTAGGCATTACACCTGTCCAGTAAAGATCACACACAAATTAATTTTAAAGAAAAATTAATTATATTAAAAAAAATTTAAAAATTTTTTTATTTGATTTCACAAGTTTTCCTAAATATATCGCGAGAATTTGAACCGAACTAAATTATTTTGCAACTTGTATCGCCACTCGATGGCAATAATTACAAGGACTCAAATAATTATGTTCGATTCCATACAGCTTCTCTAAAAACCGCCCACTAACGCAACGTAACCGCGCAACTCATTGTCGTCAGTCCGGACTTTTAGTAGGAGATTTCCAGCGAAACAGTATTCGTTGTAAAAAAAAAAAAAAACTTTACGTGGATATTTTAATAATTGGCCGTCGCAAACGAAGTTCCAGGTCTCAAACTACCCAAAATCGTGACTATACGTCCTATTAAAAATCCCGAAAGTTTGCAAAAAAAAATTATACAATAAAATCTCAAGCGATAAATTCACATAAAAACTGTTCATTCATATTAAAAAAATTATTTTCACCCTACGGGTGGCATTTGCGTTGGTAAATTTGCTTTTCGTTGGGCGCCATATATGTAACGCGTCGTCTACGAAAAATATATAACAATAAAAACTGCTAAAAATTCGCCTTATGAATATGCTTAAATTTCTTGAACGCTTGGTTAAGGGCAAAACAAATGATGTTCGACTAGCTCAGTGGTATAAAATGGTTCTTAACCCGGTTTCACAGACGCTTACATATAATACACTATTTGCCTTGAAATACCATAGTGTATTTAATTTTTATAAAAAGAAAAATAAACAAATGCTCAATTTTTTTTTTTAGCGTGTTGTTGGCAAGATGTTGTGCCGATTTGGGTACATTTTTCCCTCCCTACTGACTACTGGACTGTCAGACGCCTTGACAGAATGTATACCCTGAATTTCTATTTCTGTCCCTAAATGTGTGATGATCTTTACTTACTTTTCATGATAGTGGTTCCTAGCATTCCTCCTTTAGAAAGAAATTAATAATACATTTTATAATTTTTTTTCCATTTTCAAATAAAAGCTTTCTTTATTTAATTTTCTCAAGTTTAATAGACCTATCTTCTAACAATTTTCCTTTTTATAATTTTTAAATTCCTCCTTTTGTAATTTCAAAATTATGGTGCATTATGTTTATTTTAAATGTAAATGTTTTTTTTTAAAAAAAAAAGGTATAATAATAATATTAGTTTATAATAGTAATAGTTAATGTTAATTCAATTAATAGTAGTTCTAATAATAATGCTAATAATATTAATGTTAATAATAATAATGTGATGCAATGTTGTACTTAAGTTTTCAGGGTGCTGACATCGTTGTTGTCGTTGGTTGATGCTAATGATGAAACTTGAGTTGTTGTACGTATTTGTTGCACGTAGTTGTATTTCTTGTTGTAGTTCTTGTTGTTTTTTTTGTTGTAGTTTGTCTCAATTCAATAGTCTATATTCGTGTTATATGTTGTTGTAACTCACGTTGTTGTTGTTAAACGTCAATTTTGTTACATTTTGTTTAATTTGTTTTAAACTAATCACTCTCTCTCTCGTTAATTTTTTGTTATGTTGTGTTTGTTTTTGCACGTGTAGCACTTTTATTCTTTTCTTTATTAAAATTTTTCCTTTTGAGCTTTTATTTTCTTGTTACAAATTTTGAGTTTTTAAATCTTTTGTTACAAATTTTGAGTTTTTAAATCTTTTGTTACAAATTTTGAGTTTTTAAATTTTTTTGTTACAAATTTTGTTTTTTCTTAAGTTTATCTTATTTTCACAATTTTTTGAGTTTTTATTCTAAATCTTATTTTGCACTACCCTACTGGGTTTTTTTTTTTTTGGTTTTCCTTTTTGCTTTTCTCTTCTTTTCTTTTGTTAATTTCTTAAATCCTTTTGCTTATTTAAATTTTCCAAGTATCGATTTTTTCTCGTTAACAAATTTTTGTATTTGATTAATCAAATGAGTATCGAGTTGTTTTTTTTTTTTTGGATGATTTTAGTCAGTAAAGTGCATAGAAATCAATTTATTTTTTGTTTGCTTTTGCTTACTTCATTTTTAATTGCTTAAGTTGTCTTTTCAGGTGATAAATTTTTTTTTTATAATTTTATGCACACTACACAGTGGGGCATGACAAAAGGCACGATTTTATGTGTGGTTTAAAAAATAACGATTCGGTTTAAGGGCGATCCATGTTGAAAAATTTTTAATTCTTTTTATTTACACGCATATTTTAATAATGAAATTATTTGTCTATTATTTTCTGGTATATTTAAACTTCTTGTTTTTCCTTAAAGTTTTTAAACCGAATGTTTTAATTTTTCATATTTTACCAAACAAAAAAAAACTGACACACCAGGAAAAATTCCTTTTATTTGGGTTTTTTTTTCCGTCCGACGACTGTCTCTTTTTTTTTTTCTCTAACACCACTAATACCACTTATTTTAATTTTTCGAGTTTTTTTTCTTTTCACTGCGGGCCGCTCTGCGCAAATATTTTTAGCTGACTGCCTAACTTGGTTTTCGTTTGCGTTTTTATACATTGAAAATGCACATTCCAATCAGAAAAAAAATAACTGTTATCACATTCTTTCAATTCATGGCATTTCACAGCAAGAATGTGTTTGTGTATGGGCAGAGGTACTGGTAAAAAAAATCTCTACACAATTATTTGTCTGTTGTGTGTGTGTTAAACACGAGACGCAAATGTGAGAGTGAATGTTTTTTTATGAAGAGAGAAAGAGAGAAAAAATGGGTCATGAATGCGCATGTTAATCACGTTACATTTTTCTTTCCCCTCTTTTCTAGAACATTCTTTTCTGTTGTAAATACTTCCAGATTTTTAACAACGATAAAAAAAAAGAAGTTGTTGTCAACTGAAATAAAAGATGGGATTTTAAACATGTCATAGCGCAAATGTAATGGGTACGTGGCATTTAACAAAATATGAGCATGAGGCGCATATTCAAGTGGTACCGTTGTATGTACGCTATGTTGAGTGCGGTGAAGGGACAGGGTTTAGAGTGAAAGACAATTGTCCCTCTAAATCCGTAACACAATATTTGGAAAATGTTGTAATTTGTTCTATATGGCCATATTTTTTGCATTTTGCATTAAGTTAACGAAAGTTAATCAATCTAACATGACTTATCCAGGTCCAGTAGTAGCCTGGCACCTGAAGTATCCAATCAAATGTCTGCGTCCATGAGCTATTAGCTGTATGGTGGTTTCGCCCTTACACTACATTCTTATGACTAATCACCACATTTCTATCACTAATCACTGAAAGTCATGCTCTGCAAGCCCGTCAGTAATTTTTCTCAGTGTCCTGGAAGTTGGGTGCACAAACGAACATCGAAGTGGTTCATTAACTATTCTAGGGATCCCTAACAGTAATTTACCATAGTGTTATCGATCAGTGTTCTTCCACGCATCACTTTCGGGAACACTATAAAAGTTTATTTTATCACCAAGTATCCATGATTGGAAATCCTATTTATTTAAGATTACTGTACAGACTATTTCCGTCGTCCACAATGAAGTTTTCTTAATAGGTAGTATATGTCCTTGACCGCCTGTGGTATGCTTCTTGTGGCTCCAGAAATGCTAAGCGAAGCAAATCTCTAAACATTTTAGATTGTCTTTCGATGACACTCAGTTCTCATTGCCTTTAATATATAGTTCTAGTTGACTACGTTCGGTCCTAGTATGTATCCGACTACTGCATGCGTAGAAAGCGTTAAGAACTTTTTCAATATCTCCTGTATGTTTCTTCTCCAGAGCAATTTGTTATTCAGGAACACTCCTAAATAATTCATGTTTCGGTTGTACATATAAAGCAATCCATATTATATCTGATGAATATTACAAGTTTCGTCTTCTCTGGCTTAACACTTTCTAGTCATATCATAAAAAAATGAGAAATTTACAAAATTTTCCATCAAAGATTTTTGAGAATTAAAAAACATTATCGGAAATTCCGTTTAAATATTCTCACGTAGAAATCCTAATGGCAACATATCGCATGTTTTTTTTTTAAATATTAATATTAAATATTAGTCATGGAAAGTGAACATGTGTCCAGAAATGCTAACAGGATTTTCTTTAAGTGCAAACACAAAACAAAACATTCACAATTGCATCATTTTCTCTTTGTGTCGGGCATTGTTCTAATGTTACAGAGCTGCGAAGATGAAATTAAATGCTGAAAATGAAAGTAATTGTCATTAAATATTTGCTTAAAAAACAATGCAAGGTAACATACCATAAAAACATCCTACTGGTTATACCAACATTATTCTTAACTGGCCATTAATCATCGATACACATTTTACAAAGTGCATAGTTTTGGAACACTGTAAATCTCTTCTTATTATTTGTATGACTGTTCTGGCAATTAAATTGAATAAGGTTTATTTTTAATAATAATTCGACTTTAAAATTTATTTTAATTATAAATTATTTTGAAGAGTTCATACATGTGTATAAATATAAAATTATAACGAATTTCATTTATTCATATCCAACCAATAGTACCTACTCGTAAAAGTTTTTAACCGTATATTCACTTACGTACGTACTTCCAACCATACTCCTCTTGTTATACATTTTAAGAGTCTACTACATGTTCGTAATAAACTTTTATTTTTTTATTTTATATTTATTTCTTTTTTTACATTTTCAACTTCATAATCACCAAAGTATGATGATTCATACATTGTAAAATGTCGTTGCATGTTAGTTGGATGGTTGTTTGGTTGGTGGCTAGGCTGGTGTTGTTTATGTAGTAGTAAAGTAGTGCTCTTCCGTTCTACACAATATGGACTTTTTTCTGGGTGAAATAACTTTTTTTTTCTCTCTCTATGTGTATGAAAATGAATGAAGTACAACCAAATAATACGTGCATCAGCATGTAAACTGTAAATAACGAATAAACGGACGACGATACCATCCATAATTGAAAATGAAATATGAATACACGTTTGATCTTAAATATATTCCTAGTTACAATATATACTAAATATACAAATGGAAGTAAATATGTACCTACGAAATGATTTTTTGTTTTATTTACAATTTTTAGAATATACAGTCATAGTCAAATGTTATTACACATTACTAAAATTGTTTGTGTTTTGGTAAGACTGCTTCTATTGTTGTTGTTGTGTTTTCAATATAAAGCAAATTTGTTTTTGTTGGATGAAATGTGTATAAAAGAAACTAAATCTATGTGTCCACGATCGTCAGATATTACAACGTTGTCCGAAAAAGGTTCAGAAAATGTCTAACAACCGTGTAAACTTAAAAGTTTTGCCTTCCAACGTTGTACGAAAAAGCATTTTCAGTACATTGGAAGACAAAAATATTGTCAGACATCTAACAATCGTGTAAACACATAATTTTGTCATTGTCATTGTTTTAAGACAATTGTCAAACACTTTTCATTGTCATATGTGCAAAGTTTATGCATCTGCCAATGGCAGCATTGTCATAGAAATTATTACTAAATGCAACTCTGTATATACATAAATAATAAACAAACAAGTGTGCATTGATAAAATTGTTGAAAAAAGTGGAAGAAAATTAAAGAATTAAATTAAAGTGTGCATTAATAAAATTTTTAAACACACACACAGAGCTACAAAACGAATTTGACAATGCCACACAACAATCTGACAACCGTGTAAACTGACAATTTCGGTTGACAGATAAATTCATTGTGTGACAATTGTGTGCAAATGTAATTGTTAGTTTTCTTACAGTCGTGTAAACTGACAATTTACCTTTTGCTAAAAATTTTTCAATGTCAGTGCATTACTAGCACATTGCTAGATATGACAACGTTGTAATATCTGACAATCGTGGACACATAGCTTAACAAAAATTCTATGAAAATAACGGAATATTTCGCACAAAACCAACACATTTGTTTGATGCATATTTACGTCAGAACTTATTACACATATTTTATTCGTGTAAATATCAGTATTTTTTAGCTATCTTGTGTGTTAAGTAGGCGCATTTTACATGATTGTAGAAGAGGATTGCGCAAAATATTAGTATTGTTAATTTAATCCGCGAAAATGATCAAATGGAAGCATTTAAGTATTGAAACACGATCCGAGATTGTGACCAAATTTAAAATGGGAACTTCTGCTTCGGATCTTGTGAAAATGTATGGAATTTCGCGGAAAACTGTGTACAATTTAGTCAAAAAGAAGGACACTTGTGGGAATTTAGGAGATAAAAAGAAATGTGGACGAAAACTCGTTATAGGCCAAAGGGAAAAACAAGATTAAAGAAAGTCCTTATGAAAAAACCAACAATAAACCCTTCTTGCATTGCAGAAAATTCGGAGAAAGTAATTGGGAAGAAAGTTAGTGAAGCTACTTTACGTCGCAAGATGAAGAGCATGGAAATCAACGCCTTGCCTTTGGTCGAGAGCATATTAATAAGCCCATAGAGTTCTGTGGACTGACAAGTCTTCTTTTCAATTCCAGGGGTCTTTTGGAAGAAAGTACATGCATCTACCGTTAACTCTCAAAAGCAAAACACGGCAGCCACTAAACAGATTCGGTGGAGGATCTGTAATGTTTTGGGGATGCATATCATTCTATGGATTGGAAGAGCTTGTACCAATTAAAGGAACTTTGAATCAATCTGGGTATATCGATGTGTTGAATGATCATGCATTTCCTTCAGCAAATAACCTATTTCCAAGTACCGACTGGATTCTGCAACAGGATAATGCTCCTTGCCATAAAGGATGGTTGGTAACGAAATTTTTAATTGAGGTAGATTAAGCTGTTCTTGTATTGCCCCCTCAAAGCCCGTACCTTAACATAATTGAAAATGTTTGGGGTTTCATGAAACAACAACGAACTATTGATAAAAATCGAAAACTCAACGACACTATTGAAGAAATTAAAGATATTTATGCAAAACTACCTCTTTATTTTATCCACACTTTGATTCCCAGCATACCATTCTAGGAGCGCTCCGAAAAAGGAGTCAGAAAAGAGTCCAACAAAAGAGCATTTTCGGAGCGCTCCGAAAAAAGGATTCAGAAAAGAGTCCAACTAAAGAGCATTTTCGGAGCGAAAGAAAAATTTGCTTGTTACTGTCCTGAGTCGGCACGCAGTATGACTCAGAAATTTCACTTAATTATGTGTGTACCAAAGCGTTGTTGTCCTGTTATTTGTGCTTTGAACAAAAAAAACATAGCTGTACCACACAAGAATGATAAAAACAAGATTACACAGAGCCCAAGAAAAACCTCATAAAAGACTTTTTTCTGGCATTATCTAAGAGCTCTTTAAGAGCCCAAAAAAAACCCTCATAAAAGACTCTTTTTCTGAGATTATCTAAGAGCTCTTTCTGACGGACCATTTTCGAATGTAATGACCCTATTTTCTGAAGGTTTTCGGAGCAATTATGATTGTTTTTTGGGCTCATAATGAGCGTTAGCGCTCCGAAAATGGTGTCAGAAAAGACTCTTTTCGGACTCATATGACTTGCTGGGTTGAGTCGATCCCGGTCAGGTTGCAAGCAGTAATTGATGCTAAAGGATGCTAAAATATTGACTCATTAAAATTAAAAAAATTATAATTCTTAATATAAACCATATATGTAATATGACATTGTGTAATTATTTTTGACACGAATAAAATGTGTGTAATAACTTCTGACGTAAATATGCATCAAACAAATGTGCTGTTTTTGTGCGAAATATTCCGTCATTTTCTTAGAATTTGTATTAGTTTCGTTTTCACACTCCCATGGTGCAACTATACAAGGTGAGTGCAGTAGCCCAGCTGACTGACTTTGTTAACAATTTACTTATGTCAAAAGTAATACTTTTTCAAGTATTTTTGACAGTAGTACATTATTTTACACAAACAAAATGCCTGTTGTTTCTGTTTTGTGTTGTATTTGTTGTCGATTTGCACTCACCTTGTATATTTGCATCATGCACACTCCATTTCATCCAACAACAACAAATTTGCTTTATATTGAAAACACAACAACAACAATCGAAGCAGTCTTACCAAAACACAAAAAATTTAGTAATGTGTAATGACATTTGACTATGGCTGTATATACATACATACATAGTATTCTCTAAAAATTAATATATGTATGTACATACACATATAGGGGCTGAAATGTAGCATGTATCTTTAAAACTTCTAAAACTCGTATCTTTAAAACTAAAATAAAATGCTGCGGCAATTCAGTGTCGATTCTTTCTCAACATGCTTTAATTTTTATACCCTTCACCTTCACGAGAAGGGTATATATAAGTTTGTCATTCCGTGTGAAATTTCCACAATATAATTTTCCGACCCTATAAAGTATATATATTATGGATCCTTATAGATAGCGGAGTCGATTAAGCCATATCCGTCTGTCTGTCTGTCTGTCTGTCTGAGTGTTGAAATCAGTTTTTTGAAGTCCCCAGATATATTCGGGATCCAAATCTTCAACACTTCAGTCAGAAGTGCTTTCGAGAAGTTTGCTATTTAAAATCAGCAAAATCGGTTTAGGTCAACCAGAGTTATGGACCAATATACGAGACAACCTCCATAAAAATTTGATATTTTCCATTTTATTGCAATATTTTGAAATATATTGCAGTTAACATAAATTATGTTGGTCGTAAAATTATCTTTCAAACAATATATCAAATACTAATAGATAAAATTTACACTAAGACTGAATAGAAAACACAGAATAAGGATATTCTAGTCCTATAACCAGTGTAGTTTTTCTATTTCTTATTACGTTTAGGTGGAGGGTATTTAAGATTCGGCACAGCCAAATATAGCACTCTTGTTCTTATTTTTTTGATAGATATTACAATCATAATTTCCTCCGGACGTTTTATTTAAGTCGAAATTTTCATATTTTAAATATACATTTTGCTGTTTTAGTGATGAATGATATACAGGGAGAAAAGATTTTTTTATATGTATGCTTCCTAGCTTGATAAATTCTTTTGTAATATTTCTTAGCTCTGGAGTTCCTCAGTGCTCTGTATAAGGTCCGCAATGGTTTATCACGTATATAAATAACCTGACATAATCTTCGAATTCTTCATTATTAAGACTTATTAATGTGCCAATGACCTATTTTTCATGTTATCCAATTTCATGCCCTAATCTTGAAAAAAATTAACTTGATCATATATATATATATGTATACATATTCAAGATTTTAAAAAAAAAATATCCTGGTTTAACAAATAAAATGTTTTAATAATTCTTCCTTTTTCAATATAATATGTAATTCTTTATTGTTTTTGATATATATTTATTTGTTTTGTTTTTAAACTTTCAAAATTTGTTTCTATCTACTTTAAGCGGTCATTGAACTAACACTTACTGTGTATATTAATCTCATTCCCATTTTAAGAATTATTTAGCAAAGATTTATCATATGAAAGTCGAAATGTTGTGGAAAAGGGCACGTTATTCATTCATTACAACCGTATACTAAACTTTTAAATTTTTTCATACTTAAACTTGAATACAAAATACTATTTCCTCTCCTTGCTTCCATTAAAAAATAACAATTATTTTATATTTTCCTCTTTCGTATAATATTCTTAAAGTACTATTAATTAATTGTTTTTATTTTATTATTGTACCTCTACTTAGAAACGTAAAACACACATCTTTGAATATAATTTATAGATTTTTTGAATATATTTCTTTTTTTGGTTTTTCATATAAGAGTGTATTACGATATGAGGGTAGTTCATAAATTCTCTAAATTCTTAGATAAAAATTTCAGAGAATAGGAGATTGTGAGAAAACTTTTGAATTTTGACTTTTAGTTTCTAGACATACATATGTATATCAATTGGCTTAGACAACAAGATTTAATTCCATGCCTTTCGATAAAGATATAGATGGTTACGATAATAATTTAGCAAAAGCAACAGTCTTTCCAGAACAGAATATGCAATTACTGTCAACTTGATGCCGTTAAGCTTGTTGGTGGACCCCGACAATAGTGGTTCCAGATCGACTGGGTGCTCTTAACGTTTATTTTCAACCGTGAAATGAATGTTACCTCTATGAATGTCGGTTAAAGCTACCGATTACTACCTGCTATCAAATTGATTTTCATTTAACTCCTGTATTCTCTCCAATTATAAGTAAGTCTTCTCTGACATGTTTGGTTTATATGTATGTTTTGTTTATATGTATCCAGATAATATATTTTGGGGTCTTTTGTGTTCTTATGAACAGCTCTATATGGTTGTGATATTGGGCAATATTACGACGATATATTGTTCATATAAATTCAGCGATATTTACAATATTGATCAATCTACAACTCTTGTATTCAGTGTTGCCACAATACCGCAAATAGAAATTTACCATATTGGCTTAAAGAAGTAAGAATGTATAATCGGTCTAGCCCGACCATATAATACCATTCATCCAGTATATATGTAAAATCCGTTTTTCAGAAATAGCTGCTATATGGGAGCAATTGCCTATTACGGACCGTTCCTCCAAAAATTTTGTGGCATGAGTTCCATGCATATAAATATTTTTTTTGTTGAATTTTATTTCGATATAAACATTTTTAAAAGTTTTATACATGTTAAAATGATTCTCGAAGATCGTTTTACAGGAAAGCTTTGACTAATTATGCCTTGAACGTTATAAAATTAGGTGCCATGATTTCTGTATATATAAATCTTATTTGTGTTAAATTTTATTTGAATGCGCACAATGCAGGAAGTAATTCTGGGTCGATCGGTATAGTAATATTTATGAGCGTTACAAACATCAGCACAATTACACCATTTGGTAGATTGGGGGCAAAAAAAGGTTTGGCTTGAAATCATGCAAATGAAGGAAATTCAACGAAAATCTTTTAAATTTACGCGTTGCCATAAACAAAACTCCTCTGTCCGGCATGTTAAAACCTTCACCAAAGAGAATTTAGATTCAATTGTAATTTTAAAATCAGAATGATGTAGGCATCTGTTAGTTTAAAACATGCACTGAAAGAAGTGTACGTGTTTTTGCTCAACTTTGACAAAACTTATCTTTTCGTCGATTAATTCTCAAATCACCCTCATATTATTTGCCGGCTACATTATTATTATTACAATTAAACGGTGATGACAAATGCTCTATTCCACAACATTCATCCATTCAACTATAACTTGTACATGAATTCAAAACTGACTGTTATGATGTTTGTGTTCGAATTTGTCGATGTGTGTGTGTTTGTAAACAAACTTATAAAACTTTATAAAAAAAACTATAGTTCGATGTTTTCAATGCGCGTATGGGGTTTGTAGTAAGAGTGTGGCAGTGAGATCAAAAAATTAATATTAAAATCTAATTCCGAGGAGGTGGTGAACAACAAGAGTCGCTTTTTTGAACAAATTAAACTGAATACTTCATGTTAAATTAAATAATTCAATTGAAGTCGAAAATAAGAGCAAAAATAAATTGTAATATACATATGTACTTGATGTTTTGTTTGTATCTTTTCCGTTTCGCGTTTAAATTTAAAGTGTATTTGTTGTTTTTAAGTTTGGAAACAAAATAAATGGTTCATTATGTCTGATTATGATAGCATGGATTAATGGATTTAAAATAAATTTATTTGAATGTTGTGATTAAAAAAAATGTGAATATAAATTGTAGATGAGATAAAAACAATTTTGTTCAATATTGTTTACTGTTTCGAAGTAGTTGTTGTTGTTATTGTTGTAACACCAGTAATTGCTGAGTTGACAGCTCTTGGCCGAGTGATCTCGGGTCATTCCGGTGCGTAGAACCGGCTGTCATGGGAATGTGCAGTGTATTGCTGCACAGTAGGCAATTCGCGATAAAGTTGTAAGTTAAAAAACACGACTGCTTTTAGAAATATTCAGCAAATTGTTATACAATTTAATTCAAATCTTGTATTATTTTCCTTTAAATAAATATGTCTGTTTATTCTTTAAATTAATGTGTAGAAAAAATTGCACCCAAAATGCTGGTCTATCTTTAATACCACTGTCTGTACTACACTCCCTATGTTAGCTATAGTTGGCCTATATATTTGCTTTGGTTTGTTTTTGTTTTCTCACTAAATAAATCCAAAGTTTCGTTATCACCAAAATATTATTTATTGTTGTTCTGAATAATAGTTTATGCACACACAGTCTAATTGTTTCATTATTAGTAATAAATAAGACTTTTCTTTGCAGTGTTTTCTTCTTCCTCAGATTTGTTTTGTTTTTATTTCCCATCTAACCCCAAAAACGATTTCAGGGGCGCAGCTGATAAAGAACAAAAATACACAAAACAATATACATAAGTATGTACCTATGGATATGTATGTACGAGTATGTATGTATGTATGTACATATATACAAAATAAATAAACACCATGACTATGACTATTGTATAATATAAAAAATAAATTAAATTTTGTTTAACCATAAACATTGATGACACAAACATTTAAACGAAATAATAAAATCAAAAAAAAAACACAGATAACAAACACAATTTTTATATCATGTTAACATTTTTCAAACATTAACTACAAATGTTTATTAATAATTTTCTAAAGAATTTCATTCATTAAATTTATTCTTTAATACTTTTATTTTCAGCTCCAATATATTAAACATTTAGCACTATACTACCACCATATAGTATACGCAAAATGTCCAGTGAAGAGGATAAACCGCCAGCTCCACCGGTACGCCTGACCAGTAACAGAGGCGGTGATCGTGTTGGCGGCAGTTTGGGTTCAGTATCAGGTTCAGGCGATGGTCCACCAGTGGATATGAGACCACTGCCTAAAGGTTTTTATTAAATTATTTATAAGTATTTGGATAAAACAAATTTAATTTTTCCAATTCTGTATTCCTTCTCTCCATTTAGAACCCGATGATCCTGATCGCAAAAAGAAAACCTTGAAGAATAAAATAAAAGGTTCCAAACCATCACATCAAGATTCTAAACCCAACATTTCGTATCCTACAAATTTCGAGCACACAGTTCATGTAGGTTTTGATGCTGTTACGGGAGAATTTACGGTAAGTTTTCTATTTGTAAATTCATTATGACTCTACTCATTTAATATATTAAGTTGTATTATTGCATTGGAATGTTTTTTACAATTTTATTTCCTCTCCCATAATTTTGGAATTGTAAACATTTAATTACAAAAAATCCCAGCCAATTCAAAAATAATGTAGGGTATTATGTTTCTGTTTTTGGTATTGAGTAAAATAAAGTGTTTTAAATAAGTTTCACTTCAATCATGTTGCAAATCAATTCATTCATCTAAATTTGTCATTTGTGTATGTACGAATTTAGTTTGTGATGTGATATTATTAATTCATTGGTTTCAAAATTTTTGTTAAGTTATTCAATAAGAATTTATTCCATAATTCATTTATTAAAAAATATTAATGTTACTGCACTTTATTGCAATATTTGGGTGCAATCTATGCTTTTCCAACAAACTACTTACTGTTCGCGCCTACACTTTCTGAATAACGGTTTTTCTTTCTATAATTGTTGTTTTGTTTAACATCACCACAACATACTGCTTATCAAATTGGCGGTGTAGCTAACCATAACCATCCTAAAAAGTGTCTTTTTAATGATGCCACAATACTGTAAACATGAGTTTACAATATTTTTGTTTGAAATCATATAAACCTTCACCTTGATTAGGCATTCCTATTACTTTTCTTCTTTGTTTGAGTGTTGCGAGGATCCTTTTTCCAGATATCAATAAATATACCAAACACTTAGTTTGAACAAAAGATGTTTATTGTTAGGAATTCAATTTACAAGTGAGCTCTGAGCGTTTATAAAAAGTTTAATAAAGTATAAAAATGAAAAAGCAAACACAAAAAATATATATGCACATGTATGTGTGCGTAAAGTTTGGAAGTGTTGCATTGTCGCTAGAGTTACCATTTCAACACTCCACCTCAATGAACATTTCCAAATCTTTATAGTGGTAAATAATAAATTCTAAACTAAACCAAGCATCTTCATGAACTTCTCATGACTAGGCTTAGGCAGGTTCTTCGTGAAGATATCAGCTGCATTCTCAGAACTGCAACAATATTTTAATTCAATGTCACCTTTCCGGAATACATCTCTTACATAGTGATATTTTATATCGATATGTTTACTCCTCTGATGGTAAACAGGATTCTGTACCAAATTCATAGCGCTGATGTTATCTGCATTTATGACAATCGATTTCGGACAGTCAAGCTGCATCTCGCTAAACAATTTCTTCAAGAAAACTGCCTCTTTGGACGTAGACGATAGTGACATATACTCCGCCTCAGTGCTGCTAAGTGCCACAGTTGTCTGCTTCTTTGATTCATAAGAAAACACTGCTCCGGCTAACATAAATGCATATCCCGTATATGATTTTCTATCATTTGTGTCACTGCCCCAATCTGCATCAGTATAACATTCGATTGGCTTTCCAGTTTTTTTAAAAGTTAGTTGTTTATTTTGAGTCGTTGATAAATATCTTAATATTCTTTTAGCAGCTACCATATGTTCCGCATGTGGATCTTTATTTCTTTGGGATAGCTTGCATACAGAATGCAATATATCTGGTCTCGTATTTATAGCTATATACATCAGGGAACCAATGAGCGATTGATATTGGGTCTGGTCGATCTTTTGACAATTTTCTTTGTCACATTTAACTTGATGTTTAGATTCTAAAGGCGTTGCTATAGGTCTACAATTTATCATATTGTGCTCCTGTAAAAGTTTTCTTATTTGTGATTTCTGACTAATACAAATTTTACCCTTTTCACCAACACGATCAACTTCAAGACTCAAAAAATGTCGTACTGGACCTTTGTCGACTACTTTTACTTTCTCAGCAATCAATTTCTTTATTCTTTCTATATCATCCTTTCTCGAACTGGCAATCAACAGGTCATCTACATAAATTGCTACAATGTTTATCGTACCATTGCCGTGATTTATATACACACACGGTTCACTATCAGTTGATTGGAAACCTATTCCTTTCAATATGTTGTCTAATTTAAAGTTCCATTGCCGTCCTGATTGCTTTAATCCGTAAAGCGCTTTATTCAACTTTAGGACATGATGAGGAAACCTTTTATCAACAAAATTTTTTGGTTGCGTCATATATACTTCATCGTCTAGCTCGCTATTCAAATACGCTGATGACACATCCATTTGGTGAAGATACAGTTCGTATTCTGCAGCAATAGCAAAAATCATTCTGATTGTGTCATGACGAACTACCGGCGAAAAAGTTTCGGTATAATTCACACCATACTTCTGTGAACAACCTTTCGCAACGAGTCTGGCCTTAAAGCGTTCAATTTCATCTCTTTCATTCTTCTTAAGGGCGAAAACCCACTTATTCGATACAGCTTTCTGGCCTTTGGGAAGTTCTGTTAGGTCCCATGTATTGTTATTTATTAATGCCTCATACTCGGCCCGCATTGCTTTTAACCATTCACGAGCATGTTCGCTATTCAATGCTTCTTCTACTGTATCAGGTACCGAAACATTATTATCTGAACAAATCAGACTCAAAACATTGAATTCTTTTCTAGGTCTGCCTACACCACCTGTTCGTATTATCCGAGGTCTACCAGGGCCTCTCGGAATCTGTTCAATATTATCGTTTAGAATCTCTTCTTCAGCTGATTCAATCCATCTTCATCAGAGTTCTCATCAGATTTGGTTGATTCGGCATCACAATCGTCATTAATTATTTCATTACCGCCATCTATAGTCACTGGTAGTAAAGGAATTCCTATTTCCAAATTTTGTTTATCAGCTGGTTCAACAAAATATACGTCTCTACTATCGATCAGTTCTCGTGTCTCTTTACTATATAACCGGTATGCCTTAGAAGTATCAGAGTAACCGACCATAATATACTCTTTGCCTTTTGGTTTGAATTTACTTCTTTGTCGCTTATCCAAAGCTATAGCTACAGAGCCAAAAATCTTCAAATGGCTTACAAAAGGTTTACGATCATAAAACGATTCATATGGTGTAACTCCATCTAGTGCTCGAGTGGGTGCTCTGTTTCGCAAATACGCCGCAGTGTTAACTGCTTCAGCCCATAAATATTCGCCAAGATTTGAACCAACCAACATGCATCTCGCCATCTCAACCAACGTGCGGTTAAATCTTTCGGCAACGCCGTTCTGTTGTGGCGTATATGGCACAGTTAATTGACGTATTATTCCTTTTTCCTTCAAGTAGTTGTTACAAACATTATTTAAAAACTCGGTTCCATTATCACTTCTAAGAATTTTGATTTTCTTTCCAGTTTGTCGTTCAATCATAGTCTGGAATTCTTGAAATTTATTGAAGACTTCATCTTTACTTTTCAAGAAGTAAACAAAAACATAACGCGTCTTGTCGTCGATAAACGTCAGTAAATATTTGGCACCACCAATTGCAGACGTATTCATTGGACCGCATAAATCTGTGTGGATGATTTCCAAAACCTCATTGCTTCGAGTTTCTGATGTACCAAACGGCTTCCGTACACATTTGCATTTCATACAAATCGAACAATTTATGTCTGCTGGTATAGAGATATTCATTCCACGAACCAATTCATCTTTAACCATATCTCTCATACTGCCAAAATTTAGGTGGCCATAACGGCAGTGCCACTTCATGGCTTCATCAGAAGATTTTCTCGTAAAAAACAATTTATTATTTTCATTATCAATTTCAAATAAAAAAAAACTGCGTACCTTATGCGCACGAAGGATGATTCCCTCGTGCTTATCCTTCACATCGACGACGTTATTTCTAAACACCACAGTATTACCAAATTCCACCGCTTTAGCAACAGAAACAAAATTGCATTGCAGACCAGGAACATATAATACACTACCCAATGTGAGGTTATAATCTCCAACAGTCAAACGCACCGTACCTATACATTCAGCCTTCATACAATTATCGCCAGCAAGCATTATTGTTTCAGTATGTTGTTCGAACTCATCAAACATATCGCGGTTGCAACACAAATGCGACGAAGATCCACTATCAATACATAGTATAAAATAACGAACTTTTATTGGTGTTGTTGTTTTTATTTTGCTGTTCGTTTTGTTCATTTTCTCTTTTCTGTTCTCTGCACTGAGCAGCGTAGTGGCCTTTTCGTTTACAGTTATAACACCGTACGTTTTTTATGTTGTTGTTGTTGCTTTTGAAATATGCGTTGTTAGAATTCTTGTTCTGAGAATTTCTATTTTTTGTTCCGTGCCCATCGCGTGCCATAAATGCCTGTACTGTACCTTCTTCATTGTTGTTAACTTTTCTCCTCTCACCTTCTTCGATCAACTTTACTTTGAGTGTCGTAAGTGTTGGAAGTTCATCTCGAGACTCCAGGGCAACTACAAGTGGCTCATATGACTTTGGGAGACTTGCTAAGAGCATTATTGCGAACAACTCATCTTGAAGCTTTACTCCCGTCTCTGCCAATTTTTCCACCACCGAAGTAAATAGGCAAACATAGCGTTGTATGCAATCACCATCAGTCATACGCAAATTCAACAGTTGCTTAAATAACGTTACCTTACGAACTGGTCCCTTGGGATGATGTACCTCTTTGAGAGCGTTCCATGCATCTTTAGATGTTGCGCATGTTTTTACATGACCAATTTGCATCGGAGTTAGACTCAATATAATTGTTGCCATGGCTTTCTCGTCCTTAGCAGTCCATGCTGCTAGTACAGCTTCATTTTCTGGCGTGTTTTCTGGTTTAACACCAAGCGATACCACCGACCAAAGCTCCTGGTGTATTAATACACTTTTCACTTGTATATTCCATGAATCATAATTGGACTCATCCAATTTTTCAATTTTAAAAAGAGAACCACTACTCATTTTTCCAAAATTTATTTCCAATTTTCTCAGTTGACTAATAATTTAAACTTTCATTAATATCTGGGCCCATAACCTGTTGCGAGGATCCCTTTTCCAGATATCAATAAATATACCAAACACTTAGTTTGAACAAAAGATGTTTATTGTTAGGAATTCAATTTACAAGTGAGCTCTGAGCGTTTATAAAAAGTTTAATAAAGTATAAAAATGAAAAAGCAAACACAAAAAATATATATGCACATGTATGTGTGCGTAAAGTTTGGAAGTGTTGCATTGTCGCTAGTTGTAAAAAAATATGTTTAAGAACAACTTTGAAATAATAAAAAATTCATAATTTTGTCATTCAGTAGTTAATTTACAAATTTTATTTATCCTGTATTGTGCTGGCTGTAATTGTTGTTGTAACATCTGCTATCGTCAAAAGTTCTTTCATGGGGAAACATCTTCCGGTTAATACGATTGCCACTAAGTTGACAATATTTAAATAAATGAGACACGGGTTGTTCCGGAGCAAACTTTCAATTAGCGTAGGAGTTGTTGTAGACGTGAACAACTTTTGTAAACACTCATCAAATATACACGGTGTAAAATATTTACTTAGCAGATACCTTTACAATGTCAATTTCAATATCTATTCAATGTCTAACCACCCTACCATTTTGAAATTGATTTTCATCACATTATGGAATGATGCTATGAAAATTCAAGAAAGGCATTAACTTTGTCCTTTCAAACTCTTGCCTCATAGTTACAAATTGCTAGTAAAAAAGACAACAATTTCCTTCTAATGATCATAATCGGATTTGTAACCTAATTTTCAGGATCGTATCTAAGCAAGCATTAACCCAACTTCTGCTACTCTCTCATAATGAGAAAATAACTAGTGGTTGCATCATCATCAATTTCGTTTCATCAAACAATATCAATTGTGACTTATTAATCAAAATCATTTAGCATGAAATGAATACAATACAATTTGTTTAAATATGTAATATTTGAGTGTATATTTGTAAAACCCGCCAAAAGGTACCAAATAACATAGAATTACCTACATTATGTTATATATTATAAAAACTTAAATATAAAGTTTATTTTAACATTTATAAAAACATTTTTAATTGATATTTAAATATATTTATTATTAGATTGACTTATCTACATATACATATATAACAAACAAACAAATTTAAATTTCCAAGGAGATCTCTGAGGAACAGATATATTAATATGATCTAATAGATCGTGTCAATCTGTAGTACCACAATCAATTCCATGAAATGATAATGGAAGAGTTCTTCAAACTCCTGAATACTTCATTGAAATCCGGACACATCTAGTGTTTTTATAATTAATATTCTCAATATAGTTTTATATTTTTGCATTTGCTAGCTTTGCTGTGGTAGACAATATTTTTAAGCTAAACCCCTACGATTTGTTTATATCAAAGCAGACAAGTCTTACAAACTGTCTGTATGCAACCCCGTGGAAAGTAATTGTGTTTTTATTAAAAAGCGACATTAACCAAATAAAATTGTTAAAAGTTTCAAAAAAATGATTATTTTTGTTACGTTTTATTTCAAAATAATTTCCATTAATTAAAAAACACTCTTAAACTTAAAAGTTTAATTTGTATTAAAATATACATATTTACATATATGTGTTAAGAATATTTCGATCTCTAAACAATAATTTTTTAATTATGCTCTGTAAAGACTCCAGCTATAAAACATAATACAGCATTGTAAAGCCGTATGGGCAGCCAATTAATAATTAATAACATCTGAATATAGAAATTATTTTGTGTGACATATGGTACCGTATTGTTAAAATCACAAGTGATATCCATAATTTAGTTCTTAACATTTCTATAGAGCGTGATCCATTCCCTTCACTTTGGTTTCAAAGTCAAATCCTAAAATTCGACATGTGGTCCTTGTGGATTTGAGTGATTTTCAACACTGCGGCTCACGGCTGCGAGCTGGTCGGACGCGCTTAGGTATTGGCACATTATATAGCGAGCTATTCTTAGAAGAGCAATTATGTTAACCGAAAATATCAAGAATTTTACAAAATGGCTGTAAAAGATACATACATTCATTTTCGATCGAAATTGAATTTATTGTAGCAATTGCCAAGGCTTTCACTGCTGATATGTCAACGAGTGGAATGGCAAAACGTTCATATTATTCCAATTTGCCCCTGTTGACAAAGCAAAACCTTTTTTCTTTATTTCCTTATTTCTAAATAAAAATGAATCAATGTTGTAAATATAATATCAGTTGTTATTGAATAAATAAACTCTTATGTACAATCTTAAAATACAATGGGTTAAAATTAATTCATTTCTGTTTAAATACAAAAAATTAAAGCGAATGTTTCAACTATAAAGTAGAAAAAACATTTAAGATTTCGTACGTTTTTTTTTTTGTTTTTTCAGATGTAACTTTATAACAACTTTAATTTTAAAATATATCCCCAAATTAAAATATCATTTTAAGAAATCAAATAAAAAACAAATACAATTTAGATATAATTCTATATATTCTTATAGATAAATTTGTTCTCTAATTCTAAAAACTCCCTTACGAAATCATTAACTATAGAATCTGTGCATTTAAATACATATCGTTAAAAAATTGTATTCTTACAAAAACATACACATTGTTGTATGCATTGGTGCATTTTACAAAAGTTTACTTACGCATAAAGAATATTATATTTTACTGTACTGTTGTTCTGTATGTACCCACTCGTATGCTCACAACTCCCGTATTTAAATGCAAATCTTTTGTTAATGTATCTACTGTGCTTTAAGGCTTATTTTCTTTTTCGTTTTTTACGATTCATTTGCATTCGCATTAAACTAACTAACTGCCTTTTACTAAATAAAACAAAAGAATACTCCTTACACTGTACAAAACGGTAAAAACAAAAAATAAAAACATTTTTTTTTTTAGTTAAAATTAATTCAACAAAAAACATTTACAACAGAAATACATACCAAACAAACCTTAAACAAAAACATAAAAAAGACAAGGATATTTCTTTGTTGTTATTTGTATATTATTTTTTTACTTTTTTTTTCTTTCTTGTTTTTTCCAACAATTTTTCTCTACTATATTTAAAAAAAATAAAAATAAAAAAATAACTAAAACAAATATTTAAGCTGCCAATGAAAGTAAGTATTTGGTATTTGTTATATTTACTACAACTCTCTTATTATTATACCCTTTCAAATTGTACTTTATTACTCCTTTCATCACATTCAAAACTTTCATATTTATGTACATTTATTTCCTACAATTATTTACTTCTATAAATAAAATAAATTCAAATATACATATGTAATGTAATACAATGACTTAAATAGTATGTACTTTATTTACAACTTTTCTATAATAAATGACTTTTTTGTTGTATAAATTTTCATAGTTTTATGTTAAAATTTGTTTTATTTTTTTTTACTGTTCCCTCACTTACACACACACGCCCACGAAAACACTTCACTACATTTACTTTCTCACATACACTGGCTAATTTATAAAACTTTTTCAAAAGGATTTAATTTTTTTAAAGTTTTTTAGCAACAACAAAAATTGCTTTAGAACTTTATTATGTTTTTTTCTCTTTGCAAATAAGTTTTATAATGATGGCAGTTAGCTTTTGAAATGTGCTTATTAGGTATAAATGCTTTTTTATTAAGTATGTTCATATGTGTTGTTTCATAATTTTAAATAGAAAAACTCTGAAAATCTTTTTGAAAGGTTTAAGTTATTAAAATATTTTTATTATAAATCGATACATGATCCTTAACCAGGAACTCTTTTTATTTATATATTGCAAATACATATATAATAAAATAAATCTAATTCGTTTCTCAAATTTCTCTGATAATTGTTGTAAAGTTTTCTAACTGCCAGTCTGCGTAACGCCAACTTTTAAAGCCAGTCATGTCACAGTAAATTTTGGCATTAATAGCTGGGTCTTAATATTTAGAATGCAGTTTTCTATTATTATTCTATATTTACGTAAATGTATTTTGAGACCTATTGAGCGGTCACATAAAGGTGGTAGTTGGCCAAGCATATCGAGCCATAACCGCCAAAATAATGTATCCCACACCATAATCGATTGTTGTTTTTTATCGAAATCGATAGTTCAACATCATTTAAAATTATTAAAATTAAATGTATTACACAAAACATTATTTACATTATAAATTTTAAAATAATGGCTTTATTCAAACTGATTTTATTTAAAAAAACCCTTCCCCTGTAAAATTTTGAGTTTGTGGGATACATTTTTTCGGCGGTTATGGCTCGATATGCACCATCAAATAGCTAATTAGATGATTCCTCAATTTATAGCCACAGCCAAAAAATCAGTTTCCTAGAGCAGTTCCCACAGAAAAACAAAGGTACCTACTTTATTGTGTGTTAAAGTAAATCGCTTTATGTTACATGTAGCAAAAATAGAAACAAAGAGATAAATAAATAATAAAATATATAAACTTGATTATACTTCAACGCCGCCGTGTGTATAGCAGATCTTTTAAATCAATTCTCTAGTTCTCACATTGGCCGGACCTGGCCGAATTGGCTCACACGTCATATGTAGTACTTTCAAAGCTACAAGACATTTTGTGAAACATTTTAAAGTATCTTTTCACAGGATTTTTGAAAAAAGAAAGGATATTTTTATGAAGTTATATTCGAAACTCGTTTCATCTTTTTATGAAAACATATTTATTTTAGTCTCATCAAATAGTTATAATAATATTTGGAGAGATCTGCAAATGAAATGTAGCTCTTCTTTCATCATATCGCTTGCAAGTCACTAAATTATTTGGATAATAAAGACAATTTAATTAATATCTTTGCAACAAGACGAATCAACTAAATAATAAAATTAAGGACCATCCTGGTTGTTTTTTAGGAAATCAATATTTTACACTACAGTAGCTATCCATTACTTATGGTATGATTCATATTTAAAAGAACACTCAATTATTTTAAATTACTCATTAATCTTTGATGTAATCTCTAAAGTATCTTTTGTGGACATATTCATAACACTAATTACTTTTTACTAATATGTATACCATTTGTTGTTATTGTTGCAATTTATGCTAATTATATTTTTGTCAGTTGCTAGCACTCTCTTTAACTTGTATTATATAGTGTCATTAATTGTATTATATAATATTAATAAAATAAAAAAAATAAAAATATTTATTTATTTATTTAATAGGAGAAAACACACATTTATCCCTTAGATACTAGTAAAAAATATTGCACAGATTTGGCTTAGCCTTATATCTAATGTAATACTTCATCAAAATGCATCTGAAGGAAAACTCTATGAACATTTAATATCCTCACAATCATCCGAAATTTCAAGAAATTTTTTTACAAACTCTTATTTTTTATTTAATTAATAATTTCTATTTTTTGATAGATTTTGAACAATATTGGCCCATTTTATAGCATTTAGGCCAATATTATGGTTTCTTTAAAAGTAAAATCGCTGAGATATATATACGAAAAATTTTCCATTTGTTTTACATTTTAAGAGAATGATAGATAACACAGCCCAACACGACAAATGGTGCCTTAAATTTTTTATTACATCTTATATAGGGGACCAATTCCTCTAACTCACTTTTTTTGATCATCTCTAGTTTTCGAGATATAATTTTTTTTAAGTACGTAGTTACATTATTTTGAGTAACATAACTGAAAAACAGTTTAACCTACTTAGTGAAAAGAAAAAATCAAAATTTAGCTACAATATTACCTTCATGCTGCCCTAACATAACATTTACTCCACTTGGAGATATAGCCGAATATATGACAAAAAAGTATTATTTAAAAAATGTTGTTGTTTTTCAAAAGTTCATAAAAGTTAGAGATAATAACAAAAGTCCCAATAGACATTGCATAAAATGCAATATTTCTTGTTAATATGGACGCATTAGTTTTGATTTTATATTTACTTTTGCGATAACTTTTTTTCGTGGGTTTGCTTGTTGTTTTACAAACATTTAAAAACAATCATTTAAAAGTACCAATTACCTCTGTGTACTGTTGTATGTATAAGGTATTTTCTTTTAATCATATAGAGTTACTCACAGTTGAGAATAGATTTTAACAAAATAGAGCTTGCTATATGCGTAACATATTTTCCTATATGACTTAAGGAAAATAATGGAAAACTTGTCGTCTTCTCTATTTTGTATGAATTTTTCAAAAATAAAAAATGTATAAAAAAATGACCATTGTAGCCGAATTTCGATATGTATTTTGTTTTTACTGAATATAATTTATTAGTTACGTTACTATAAATCGAGTAACTACATAGTTTTCTTAAAAAAGTTAATACATATCTTCAAAACTTTTAAAAACGGTGGTTTATTTCATTTACATAAACCGGATTCTTATTAATTTCAAAATAAGTAGTTTGAAGAAAATATAACGTGTAGGTATTTATTAATTTAAATGTACACAAAAACTATTAAAAATGAACACTGCCTTTTTACAAACTTATATATCGGTTTAAGAACACGCTTCTATTACAGTTTTAGAACACTTTGATGTTTACACAACGCTGACTCACTATAAACTGATTAACTTGATTGGCCCTGTTAGTATATTTATACAGCAAACATAATTTCTGGAAGGTTCGGGGCTAAGATACTAGAATGTTCATGAATGCAACTCTAGAATGTTCGTGTCCAGAATATTCAGCCAAAGTCGTTAAAACTCGATGTTGTCATATTGCTCGATAAACACGCCATCTGTTGATAAAGATGTTGTATGTATAAGCAGCCATTTAACAACTGTAGACTATTCCATAGAGCCCAATATGACTTCAGTAGCGGACTTTCGGCAGCTATTTCATTGCGGTAGGGTTTCTTTCTTCTTCTTTAGCTGATATTCACCCTTATTCTGTTTGGCGACATCAACACAACACAACGTCGTTTTTAAAAATTTTTTGTAAATCCGTATTCCAGTTGCCAATTTTGCCATTTATCGATGACTGTCAACTTATGTTTGGTATTCTGTAACATGAAATCTGCAACCGAACAGGGTTGTTATCAATTTTAAGATCAATATACTTACGTAGTTCTTGGAACTGTAAACGTTTTGTAGAAAAGACGGCTGTAGCTCGATAATTAGGCTCTGAAATGTTGAACTTCTTTCTGTTTGTGTTGGTATTGTTGTTGACCTGGGGTGTTTTAGGAGTATACCCGTTTTTGGCACTATGGCAATACCGATCTTTGTGTCCCACTTGTTGACATGAGGAACACTTATGTTTGTTGAAGGGGCAGAACTTAACATAATGTAGGTCTCCACAAAGCCAACATGGTAGTTTTGGGAGTTTAAGTTGTGATTTCGGCTTATTATTATTGTTGTTTTTGTTGATGGCACATACGACTTTTGTTTGATGCTGGATCATTGTGTTATCCGTTTTCAAATCTAAAATTCTTTGGGTTTCATCTACAAGATGGTCTAGGTTCATTGAATCTTTCGAATCATCCAATAGTTTGAGTAGGCGTAGTCGAATTTCATTGTCTTTACTTGATTTGAGACCCAAAATAAAAATTAAACACTTAAATTGATCGATACCCATTTCTGTTAGTTTGAACAATTCACACTGTAAGTTTACTTTACTGGCGTATTCACGAAAATCTTCATTATCACTTTTTATGAGTTGTAAACATTTATAGCGTTGGCCAACTTCCGTATCTACTTTACTAAATAGCTTGTTGAGTTTTTCCACAGTTTCCTTGAGTGTCATCTCAGCGGGTTTTTTGGGTAACACGTAGTTTTTGAACCGTTCATGTACGCGATCGGACATTTTTCTCCACAGAAGTGCCATTTTATATTCTTCTTCAAGAGCGCTAGCCTCTCTTTCAAATATGTGTGTGTAGCGGTTGTACCATGCCTGGAAGACAAGTCCACTTTCTGGTTCATAAATAAAGTCTGTCATGGAGATAATGAATTTGAAGTTTCCTGGTTGATCTTGATTGAAACTCCATCATCTGCGCCTGCTGCTCCATTAATTTGACAATTTTGTCGTCGGACATAATTGCTTAGTTCTTTTTTTTTATTAAATTAAACTTTCTTTGTTGAGAAATTAAGTCATTAATTTCTTTTAGTCCTCGTCGCCACTTTTGTTGTACTCTTGTTGAAATGTTAATGTTTGTTAATTCATATTTATTCTAAGTATAAACTACTGTAAAAAATGCAAGGTGTGAGAAATAGCGCGTGGTCGAGAATAATATTAAGAAGTTTCTAGAACTGCATTATAGAAAATTACAATCTGCATAAAGATGTCAGATTGTTATTTGATTATAGGGTTGCCCCTAACACTCTCATTAGCATTCTTCACTCTACCACGCAATTTCATTCGGTATATTTCTTTCTTATGTTCGCCACCATACTTACGTTGTAGTGCATCCATTATGTCATCATAACTATTTCTGTTGCACATAAGTACGCTTTCCAGAACTACTGCGGCGTTTCCTTTTAAGGCCAGCTTTGTCCTCGTTGCTCCACATGTTTTTAATGACAACTGTATCAAACTGGAATTTGAACACTTTGAACGGTGTGGTGCCATCAAAACAAGGGGCCTTTATTCTGCTAGAGGTTTCTGGAATAATTCGAACTGGTCCATCTTGGCATTGAAGAATATTAATTTTTATTTCAATATCATGCAGTTTGTTGTCAACATCTTTGGCTTGTATTTCCATGCCATTTTCTAGATCGGATAGCTTTTTGTCAAATTTGCTGACTTGTATTTCAAGTTTGTCTCTTCTGCTGTTTATGACTTCCGAAATTTCTTGAAGTGTTTCGTTGTTGGCTTTGCAAGTTTCTTGAACTTCTTTAATTTCAGCTTGAAGATTTTTGTTGTTGACTTGAGCTTCTTGGAGCTTTTCCATCATAGCTCATAGCGGCAAACATTGTGCTTAAATCCATGGTGCTTGTAGTTGCACGAGTACATACCTCAATTTCTTCTTTATCCTCAAATTCATACGTACCGATGTCGATGCTAAGCCGCTGGAATTCATCTATCAGCTCCTTTTGTAATTCTGCTTTATTACCTGTGGTCAGTACCTCCAATTTAAACAATTCTCTCTTGAGACACTAAAAATACATTCATTTTGTTCAACTAAATTGATTAGTTGTTCCGTTACATTTTGCTTCCATTTTCTCATAATTTTTTAATTTAATAAAAATTTATTCACAACATACCGAAGAAGAAATAAAAGACAATGTCAAAAACAAATAAATATCCCAAGACAAGAATGACAGCAGCAACAGAATTGGCAAGTACAAACAAGCCTGTACTCAAGTCTCGGTAATTCTTTCCCCTTCAAACAGACCTTTCCTCTCACACCCACAAACACAAGACTTGCGCAAATAAAGTTGCTTAATCTGAAAGGGGCCTAGATAAACATGATTTGTGTGCAATCCTGTGATATGATTGACACTGATTCAAAACTTTTCTCAGCGATTTTTAGGCATTCAAAAATTATTTATTTTCTGATAAAAAGAAATAAGATTTGAATAAAAAAAACTCATTTAACTCAAAAAATATCAGAATCATGCATTGCCCATGAACGGATTTTTGGGCTTATTAAATTTAAAGGAGACTCAAACCAATATAAATTTGTTTCATCTTTTGTTTTTAAATGAAATTAGTTAATTTGTTATATAAGGGGTTTATAGTTTTGACACTTACAATTTTTAGTAAAAATAAAATAATATTATTATCTTAAATTTATATGAAAAACTAAATATCAATTATTACACGTACAAATTGTATCCTTTGTAAAAATTAAATCAACGAGAGGATATTGAATTTATACATAGTTTTTCTATATGGGTCTGATCATATTAGAATCAAACAGATAAAATTGTTGAGGAAGTAAATAGTTATTTAACACTATATCGTCACCTCGTTTTTGATTTTTTGATAACTTTCTTTTGAAAACTTTTACCTTGTGTGTGTTTTTACCATGCGGCTGTCAATCTTATTTTTGTAGTAGCATATATTTTAGTTAGTTTAGTTCCTTTTGGCCTCTACTTTCATAATTACTATCATTAATGTAAATTTTAGTATTAACACTTTTTTAGTATAATTGAAGTAAATTAGAAGTGATGCTAATTTTGGATCTAGGCGCTTGAGATATTTTCATAAATTAATTTTTGACAACATAATTAGGTTTTCTGCTCTAAGTTATCAATCTAGTTGCGATCTATCAATTATGTTTTTATGAAAAATTGTTTTTCTTTAGTATAAGCATGAGCTATACCAATAGCACTCTAACATGTTTTTTCAATTAGACGAATAGATTTTTAATTTTTGAAATTAACTTAACAGCGCACATAGGCCCCAAATGCAATTGTTTGGCTAAAACTGGGTATTCGCATTCTTGTTTTCATTATTATACTAATAGAAAACATAAAATGTATTTTTTTAATATTTGAGTAGAGACTGGCGAGGTCTGATCAAAAAATAACCGTTATTTTCAATTTTTTCAAAAAGTATTTATTTATTCATCAATAACTATCTTGTCCCCTTCAAAGTAATCCCCCTCAGATATAATACACTTATGCCAGCGTTTTTTATAATTCTCGAAACACTTCTGAAACTCGTTTTTTGGTATCGCCAACAGCTCCTGTTTCGATTTTTATTTTATCTGCAACAGCTCCTAAGCAATGTCCATGCGACGTTGTTTTTACTCAAAATTTAGCAATTTTGGAGCAATCTTCGCTGCCGCACGTTTCATGCCTAAAACATCCGTAAAAATTGATTGGCATGAGCCGAACGATATGCCAACATCATCAGCAACCTCTCTGATAGTGATTCGACGATTATCCAAAATCATTTTCATCACTGCTTCAATGGTTTCACCGGTTGTTGACGTGCTCGGGCGACCAGGACGAGCATCGTCATTGACATCTTCTCGGCCTTCCTTAAACCGTTTATACCACAATTGAACTTGTGTTCTGTTCATAGTAGACTCGCCAAACGCCACAGTCAACATTTCAAATGTCCTTGCGCATTTAATTTAATTTTTTTACACAACCCTTAATACAGTTTCTTTGATCCATTTTTTCGAATAAAAAAAATCGAAGGGCACGAAAATCGAAACACGACTAACCTTTTTATCTTTCAAAAGCAAACTGACAATCCAAAATGGCTGATATTACCAACATATATAACAGACATGTGTACCAACATAACAGAAAAAAATCGAACATACGTAACTCACGAAATTTTAAAATAACGGTTATTTTTTGATCAGACCTCGTATATGGAGAATATCGTCAACACATATTTTCATATATTAGAAACTAGTTAATTATTAAAATAAAAGCTAGTTATTATTGCCTTTTTTAATAGAAAATATAAATCTTTATCTGCCGTATTTATAAAAATTAAAGTAGACTTCAAATGTACTTTAAGAAAATTTTGTATGAAAATTTTCTCTAAAAGCATGCTTCAAGTCTACTTTATTTTTTATAAATACGGCAGTATATGTATATATAATTCTACTGTACGTGTGTTGTGACTAAACTCCTCCTAAACGGTTGAACCGATTTGCATAAATTTTTTTGTATAAATTATTTGTATGCGCCCCGGGTGGTTTAGATTTGGCAATTGGGCAAAGGGGCGTGGTACCTCCCATACAAACCACAAATTAAAAATCTATTATTTCTGCTCCTGATAACGGTATTTGAAGGCAAAGCAACGTTTTCCGGGTCAGCTAGTAGATATATAAAATGTTAATAGGTACATATATAGAAACCCTTTTGCAATAATGTGTCGAATTATTCATTTACGGTATCATCTCTACACAGACAGTATTGCAGCATGCCGCAGAAATGAGTAATTACATTTTACATAGCGATCCGATCGATATTTCTTTCCCAATGTGTTAAAAAAAAAAAAAAAAAAAAAAAAAAACAATTTGCACAATTTTGTGCATTTAAGATATATTTTGATATACATACATATACACTTAGGTCTGTTTTTATGCGGTTTATTTTTATGCGGATTTGAAGTTATGCGGTTTTAAAATCGACTTTTTTTGCATGTATTATTGTTTTCATTGAGTTTTTATAATTATTTTGTTGGCATCACTACTGCATAGTAATTTTCAAAATTTGAAAGAAAAAGATGAAAATCCAGAAAGTGATTGTGACGAAGACATTATAGCACCACTCAATGTTCAAACGGTTGCAAAAATTCTTCAGACAGCTAATGAGGTACAAAATCAAATCCTTCTGAACGAACCAGATACTGAAAAAGTCTTTAAACTCAATAGATAAATTTGTAACCTTATGTCAGGATATCGCCAACAACACAATCAGTTAAAAAAAAATACAACTCAAAAATTAATGACAAATTATTTTTAAAAAACAGATCAAAATATTCTAAATAAAGATTGTATGCATTATCAAGTAGTGATTCCGATAATATGTAATGTCTTACTTTTAAGTATCAAATTTTAAATTCTATAAATGATTACTTACTTATTTATTTTTTAACTTTTATAAACTGGTTTAACCAGATAAATGTAATAATATTGACTGTTTTCCCCCTGTTTTATGTGATTTTTATAAAAAAAAAAATTATTGTTTTTGGTTATTTTTTTATCTTGTGACTTTTTTATGCGATTTTGGTCTAATTTTTACACCTAAACTTGAAGTTATGCGGTTTTTCAACTTTTTGGAACGAATCATCCATTTTGTGTGAAAATCAGCTTTTTTTTATGCGGATTTTCTTTATGCGGTTTTCTTTGGAACGCATCTACCGCATAAAAAAAGACCTAAGTGTATCTCACTCTTTCGGCAGACTTTTACAGGGTGTTTTTTTGAGAGGTATAGAACTTCGAATTGAAATAAAACACACGAAAATCGTTTTAATGACCATCAATTTGGCTTTATTGGAAGGATAATTTTATGACATTAATGTTTAAATATGATTTCAGGCATGTGGCCGCCGCGGCTGGCTCGAATAAAGCCAATTCTACAGGTCCAATTTTCAACCACTTTTTCGAGCATATGGGGCCGTATGTCGGCAATAACGCCACGAATGTTGGCTTCCAATTCCTCTAACGTTTCTGGTTTGTTGGCGTAGACGAGCGACTTCACATATCCCCAAAGAAAATAATCCAATGGTGTCAAATCACACGATCTTGGTGGCCAATTGACAGGTCCATTCGGCGAAATTATGCGCTCATCGAATGTTTCCTTCAATAAATCGATTGTGGCGTGCGCTGTGTGGCATGTAGCGCCGTCTTGTTGGAACCACAACTCATCCACATTCATGCCATCCAATTCGGGAACAAAATAGTCGGTTATCATGGCTCTATACCGGTCTCCATTAATTCGGGTCCTCTTCAACACTTTGCTCTACAGCGGCAATTGTTTCTTCGGTGCGCACTGTTCGACGTCTCTGCGGATGCGTATTATCACATAGAGTAAACGTAGTGCGAAAACGATCCATGGTTAACCGAATTAATTGCTCTGATGGACGATTATGTCGACCATAAAATGGACGGAGCTTGCGGTAAACTTCGCGAACTGAACCGTTATTTTCGAAATAAATTTGCACGATTTGCAAGCGTTGTTCTTTTGTCAACCTGTTCATGATGAAATGGCAAACCAAACGGAACATAAATGACATTAGAGTTGCCAGATTTGACCACAAAATGCCAGTTTTATCTCTTTTCGAAAAACAAACCTGTAAAAAACACCCATTATTTAGTTATATTTTTTATTGATTTTTCAATTCCAAAATATCCAATTGGTAATTACATATTGGGTCGATTTATTCATTCCGTTCCGCTATTGCGGAAAGAATTTTTTTGTGCGGAAGCATAATTTGAAACTATTCATTCCGTTGCTGAGGTATTATTTCTACACATACAGTATTGCGGCATGCCGCATGAATGAATAATTACATTTTACGTATCTATCGACATTTCTTTCCGCTTAGTTTTCCTTTCCGTGCGGAATCAATAATACCACCCATTAATTGTTCCTTTTTATACTTTAAAATAAAAATTCTTATTTCCCATTTATTTTTTCCTAAATTAAAATCTCATATTAAGTTGTTTTAGGAATTTTAAGAGGATAAATAATTTCAAGTTCAGTTTAATATAATTACACAACAAAGCATGACAAAAAAAACTGTTAAAATGAAACGAATATAATATGTAACTATAAAAATATTTAAAACTATTATATAACTATTATGCCTATATACAAGGTGGCGCAAAAGAAAACTTCCGATGTTTTTTGGCTGTAATTAAAAAAAATGAAAAACTTTGATTCTTCTTGTAGATTATTTTTATTTGGTCTTTTAATTTTTTTTACATCAAGTCGGGAATATGATGTCATGTAAATGGCCGCCGCCACAGTTGATTGTCATTTGAGCCCTTTTTATGGCATTTTCCATCACTTTGTTCAAAACTTCCGGCGATAGGTCCTCACATTCTTGACGGACTACAAGAGTCTGAGGCTTGTTGACAAAAACCCGCGACTTCAAAAAGCCCCACAAGAAGAAGTCTGGAGCGGTCAAATCAGGCGATCTTGCTGGCTAGTGCAAATCGCCAAAACAGGAGATTAGGCCCCCGGGAAATGCATCCTTCAGCATATCGGTTGCGGCACGTGCAGTGTGTGCCGTTGCACCATCCTGTTGGAACCACATGTTTTCAAATCCCAATTCATCAAGTTGCGGCAAAAAGAACACGTTGAACATTGCTCTGTAGCGCCATCATTCACAGTAACCGTTTGGCCCGCGACGTTTTCGAAGAAAAAGGGTCCGATGACTCCTCCAGCGAAAACAGCACACCATACAGTGACTTTGAGCGGGTGTAATGGCTCATCGTGGGTTACACGCGGATTTTCAGTGCCCCAGAAGCGTAAATTTTGCTTATTTACGTACTCGCTAAGATGGAAATGGGCCTTATCACTCATGATTATTTTTGATGAAAAATCATCTTCCTCTTGGTGGTGATTAAGGATGGCTTGAGCGTATGTTAGACGCGATTGGCGGTCAGCAGCTAAGAGCTGATGCACCGTCTGGACTTTGTACGGAAACATCTTCAAATCTTGTACCAAAATTCGCTGTAAAGACCGTCGACTGATACCCATTTGCGTGGCACGTCGCACAGTGGTATTTGTTCATACAATGTTTGGCAAAAAATATAAGGAGTGCTCGTAGAATGTTGAAATTTGGCACAGAGCCTTTAGTTAGCTCAAATAAGAAAAATATAAAGTTTCATCAAAATTGGCCACGCCACTACCCACCGCCCATAGAACCGAAAATTTATTTTTTGTCCAAAGTTTTTGAAATTTGGCACAGAGCTTTTGGTTAGCTCAATTAACGCCCCCACTTACTGCCCATATAACCCATACTATATTTTTTCCCACAACTTTTTGTTTCTTTACCAAAACTAATTATTTTATTAATAAATTTCAATACATGCATTTAAATATAGACTTTTATTCATCATCTATCATTTCTTTTACTACATCATCTAGTTCTAAAATATGTTTACGTGGTTGACGTCTTATACTACTTATATAGGGATCAGATGATGCAAGCAAACAATGCAAAACATCAGTATTTGTTGCAGTTCTACTACATTTTCTGGAAAATATTAATCTATAATTTCTGTAATCCTTATTACGTGCTTCTTCCGCTTCCTCGAAGAGCATGCCTATAGGGAGCACTGCTGCTTCAATTATGTCATTTCCATGTATCAATACTTTATGGACAGTAACTGGCATGCAGTACCAATTGTATTTACGAACGAATAGCTCAGCAGTATCCCACTTAAACTTCCCCGTATCAATTTTGTGCCCACATGTAATTATTTGGAGAATAATTTGGAAATGATCTATTAGTTCTTCACTAATACCTGTTATATCTGCTGCGAGAGCAGGATTAGAAAAGAAACGCCTTGAAGTATTTCCGTCATTCGACGACCCAGTTCCTTGTTGTACAGTATCCACTCACAAGTTCATGCGTTCTTTAAATGCTTGTTGAATGCGCTGTTTGTTTTCTTGTTTTAATATCTTATTTTTTGAATCAATTGCAGACCACTTTTGAAAAGGCATATTATAGATATATGGACTATGCACTCCATAAATTTTATTCGAGCGTGTAATGATGAAATACCTAATTTAAAAGCTTCACTATCAATGGTTTTTGTTGATATTATGTATATCCAAATGGTTCATTTCAGAGGGATTCGCTTTACAAATATAGCATACGGTTGCTGAAGCGGTATTTGTAACTGTCTGAGCCGTTTTGCCATCTAGCATCGTGAACACTAAATTGTGTATTACATGAAAATACTAGTCGTATTTCCTAAAGCGGTAATTTCGGACTTTATTTTCTCAACAACTGTTAAGACTTTTTCTATAGTCTCCTTAGCGAATTCGAAAGAAATTGGACGACAATATATTGTTGATGATGGACTACTGTTACGCCAGTATTCCTCTTCAGAGGTTGCTCGTAAACTTAAAGGCACCATCGATACTAATAGCAGGTTCTTGTCAGTAACATCAGGTGCTAAACTTTGATTGTACTCTGAATGTCCAGAAGAGCCGTCGCAACCCCACTTCGACATAAGAGTGCAATTCAAATTTATCATATCATTAATATTTTCGTGTGAAAAACTTTTAAATAAACGCTTAAGGTGTGATCCGTTAAACTTTGCAAATTTACTGAGGCTTCTTTTTCTGATATTTTACCTTCACTGGGATAACACTTTTTCTTCTCATCTAGTACATAGCATACGGAGGTAAAATATTGTATCCCTCTTTATGCAAAACATATTTTATAGTTTCGTACTGATACTTTGTTAACTCTGCATCCAGTAACAACGCCAGCGCAGTTGAGGGAGGAATATATAATTGCGATTTTAAATTTGAGCCTGCTAATGCACTTGCCATTTCTAAATGTTGTTTGCTATACTGGGACGCTAAATCAGCAGCTTTGTACCTTTTACTACGATCAGCGCAATCGCCGAATTCCTTAGCTGGCCTTCCCATTTTTGTTGAACAACTAGGTTGCTCATCAGCAAGTGATATTTCAAATATATCTAAAAATTTTCAATTATATTCAAAGTACACATTAATTATTTTGTTTTGAAACCTACTTCTTAGCCAAGCATAATTTTTCTTAAAAAAATATGATTTGTTTCTGTGACATTCGGCCCAACGTTTTAAAAAGTGACTAAGAAATCGCTTCTGAACTGATTTTTTCACAATTTGAATTTCATTAATAGTAAGCACCATGTTTTTAGTTTTTATGAAATCAGTTAATCAGTTAAGTTACTATTGCAATTTATAAGTTCCTTGCACAATTCACTATATGAAACACGAAATGAATTCATTTTAAAAATTAATTACGTTTAATAATTTTCTTAGACTTTTTTTTTGCAAATATTATTTTAAATAACGGTTTAATTAATCAAACTTTCATTTAGAAGTAGTACTAACACGGAGGTAGACCGAGCTAACTTATTTCTTTTCTAATGAAAACTGAAAATGCTAAATTTGTTGGAGTCATTTTGATTTGCTCAGATCTCTTAAACTATATATGTAATTTAAATATTTTTTCTTTCCTATTAAATTTAAAATACTATCTTCTATCTATATATATAAAATTCAATGTATGTATGTATGTATGTAACGTATAGACTCCAAAACGGCTGAGCCGATTTTGATGAAATTTTCACAGCATGTTACTGTGACTCTGGAAGGAATAATAGGGTACTTTTTTTTACCACGCCCACTTTTTTAAAATATTGTAATTGGAGACCAAACCTCTGGACCGATATTTTTGAAATTTTCACTGCATTTAACTGGGACTCTGGTATGATTAATAGGCTACTTTTTTTTACCACGCCCATTTTTACGCCCACTTTTTAAAAATTATGTAATTGCTCCCATATAGTTTTTAACAGATTTACTTCAAATTGTATACACATTATATACTCCAGGCGGGGTAAAAATAAAGATTTCTTAAGCCACGCCCCTTTCACGCCCCTTTTCACGCCAAATTTTTGAAAGTTTTATACTTTTTGTTCTCTATACAAATTTGTTCATTCCAACGTATTTTTTTTATTTGGTAGTATATTGCTCTTAATACTGTTAGCGTCGCCATATAACTATGAACCACGCCTACTTCATCGCCCCGTTTTTTTAATTCAGATACTTATACCACTAACAATGTTTGCTATACAAAATACTTTTTTTGTAATATGTATTTACCTAAAGTTGTATATACTTTTTAACTACATATATTTTTTTATTACCAAATCCCCATTTTTCGCCCCATTTCACCTTAAATTATATTGCTTTTAATCTATATATATATAAATGAATGTGTGTCTGTATGTTTGTGCTTAATAGGAGGCCAAACCCTTGGACCAATCTGCCTGAAATTTGTACAGCATGTTACTGTGACTCTGGAAGGAATAATAGGCTATATGAAGTTTTGAATGTACAAACGGGGGTGGCACCGCCCATATAACCCACAAATTTAACCCGCCATATTTTGGGCATTTTTTGACGTACGTCGGTGATATTTGGTACATATGGTATTGGGGCATAATTAGGAATTCGTACCAGGAGAAAAGTGAGTGGGACCACGCGCCTTTTTAGAAAAATTAAACATCGTAATATAGTCTTAACTACTGGACCGATCGTCATTAAATTTTCACAACAGAATATTCTTACGAAATAATAAATTCTTGGCTTCCTATGTGGACAAAGGGGCATGGTCTCGCCTAAAGCATTGCAATAAATACATTAAAATTAAATAAATTAATGTTTGTAAATATATAAATACGTTTTATTTTATGACGAGGGGGGGGGGGTAGCAAAGCACACCGGGTTTAGCTAGTATTTTAATAAAAATGCTCTAAAACTATTGGTAGTTGAACCATATTTATTGTATAAACAACTGAAATGTAGTAAAATTTTCATCAGTTTTCGTTGTATAATATTTAGATAACTTCACCGCACTTTTTTTTATACAAAATTTTATTTTTTTCGAAAACAAATCATGGTTTTCTACTAATGAAACATTTCTCTACAGAATTGCATCATTAGATTTCTAAAAAATAACTGTAAAAAAAATTGACTTTTTGCCAAAAAAAAAAAAAAAAAATACCACTGTGCGTCGTCTGGTCGATGTCGACGGCGCTTCCATGACATCCTCGGCTACAGCAGCAATATTCTCTGCAGAACGGCTACTCCAGGGTCTACCACGCCTGGCAGCATCTCGTGTTGTGCCAGTCTCTTAGAGGCGAGGGGCTAAACGTCGCAGTGTTTCACCAGTAGACGTTGGACGGCCAGGAAATCTGCGACGAAATTCACGTTGTGCCAAAGTCACCGACCGATTATTGGTCAAATAAATAGTCAGCAATATTCCGCATTCTGGAGCAGTGTAGCGTAACATTATTAACGTGTACTTCGCATATGTTTACTACACAAATGTCAAAACAGAACTGACATTAGGGGCCAATCGCAAAATTTATAGCATTATCTGATAGGAGGATTACTTTTGCGCCACCTTGTATAATCAACTAGGCTAACAAATGTTGTATGTTGTATAACCATGTGTCAGTCCAATCCTATAATTTAAAGAATCAAACATAAAATCACCGTACTGATATTAATAGATCTATTGTCTTTAATTCTTTATTTACGGTATTAGTGTCTAGTAGAGTTTTACGCATCAATATTACTGATGTTTTAAAATTTTGTTTAAACAAGCCTTTTTGTGTTTCCTTTTTTATTATTGAATATGAAAAATATATGTACATTATTTTTTAAATATTATTTCATATACTTATAAACGTATGAATATTGTATCAATCACACTGTCACATTGTAATATATATTTATTATTATTATTATTATTATTGTGAATTCCATAAATGGTTATAGAAAGTACATGTGTATGTAAAAACATAGTAGTATATATTTATTTATTTAATGATTTAATTACATATTTATCTATACATATAGGTGTAGTTTTATAATAAGCTTTCTGTTAGAGCAAGCGTGCGAGCGGATGTCATACTCGTATTGTAACAACGAAGCTCCTCTTCAATCATTTTATATTTTTTCCAAATAATTTTGTAATTATGTCTTTGAAATCAGCAGTATTAATGGGTTGTATTAAACATACGTATGTACTTTTGTAAATCGTTATAGGGAATGCCAGAGGCCTGGGCACGTTTGCTTATGAATTCAAATATAAGCAAACAAGAGCAAAAGAAAAATCCGCAAGCTGTATTAGATGTGCTCAAATGGTTTGACAATACAACCAAACAGAGGCCAAGTTCCAAATACATGACAAATGCCATAACAACACATTCGGGTAAGAATTTTTATATTTGTGTTCAGAGGAAGATTGGAAGTTTATTAACTTTGATATTTTGTGTAAATATAGGTTCATCTTTAAGTCGTGTTAGCAGCAGTAGTCCCAGCAGTACACCTACCGATTCCGAATTACACGGCTCCAATAGCGGTGGCAATTTAATTGGTGTAAATATTGGCAGTTTAACTGTTGGCGGTGGTTCCAATTCCAGCAATGTTGGCTTAAATAATGCATCTGGTCTTGTATCTAGTGGTTTAGGCAATCATCAACTTCATACACCTCATCATCTTCAACAACAGCAGCAACATCATCAACATTCTCATCATCATCAGCAACAGCAACAACAGCAGCAGCATCATGGTCAGCAACAACATCAACCTGCTACAATTAGTCAATCGCATTCGTATAATTTCGGTGGCAATACGGCATCATCTTCCTCACAACATTCGTCAGCCAATGAGGATGATATACTCGGTACACCACAACCACCACCGCCTCCTATTGCTTCACGGCCCGAGCGTACGAAATCGATTTATACACGTCCGATTGAAGAAGTTGTACAACCTGCTGTAGCTCCGATGATACCACCACCAACAGCGGCACCTGCCACTACACCAACAACACCCCAACACAACAATGTGGCTCAGCCCCAATTCAAGACACCAACGCATGTGGCCGCCGCGACTCTCGATAAAAATAAAAATAATGCAAGTAAGTTGAAGAACAATCGGTCTTTTTTATGTTTTTGTTTTGCCACCAGGTATTTATTTATTTCTGTATTTGTTTATTAACTGTGCAATTTATTCAATGCAATAAATATTTTTTATATAGAGCATTCATTAATTGTGGTGTGAAACGGAAAATTTGTGAAATTTGTCTTTACACAATTATTATATGTTTGATACAACAGCAACAATGTGCTGTGCGATTTTTAGTGCTTAACATTCTTTAAAGTTTTAGCATTCTTTTTCGTTTCACAGATCGTAGAGAATTTTATTTTCTTGCTTATAAATACTTGTTGCTCTTTAAAAAATATTTAAACATGTTCTAGCGAACACACAAACCTAGGGCAAAGGCTTATGAAATTTGTGTTTTGTGGAGTTATGATAACAAAACATTGAATGTATGTATATATACATTAGTAATTGATCTCGCAAATGTGTGACCCTACATAGAATTTTCAAAATTAATAAAGCCAATAATAAATAACAAATGCATTCATAAGTCAACAAGTTGTACAAAAATCCTGCACGGAAATATTTCATGCTGCTCTATATTTCAACAAGGTGATAAATAAAACCATTATAAAAACAAGTAAGAAAGTATAGTCGGTCAGGCCCGACCATATAATACCCTACACCCAGTGGTGATATTCGAAACAATTAACAACCGGTTCGCTTAAAAAAATTATATTTTTGCCAAATTTTGATAAAAATAGCGAAAATTTTAAAGTCGCATCCCAGTAACAGACCACAAGCCTCTTGAAGGAAATGATATAAACTTTTGTTTAATAAAAAAATAGTTTTGATTTTGCAAAATAAAAGTAAAAAAAAATTGCTTTATTTTTTTCTCAAAAGATTGAAGAAAACGCTATCGAAAACATCATCATCCAAGAATCCAATGTATGACCAAAATAAAATCATTTGTTTGTACGTTTGGACAATGAACAACTGAACAATATTGTGTTTGTTGCCGAGACTAATCACCTTGATAAATACACATTTTATAAAACCGTTAAAACAAAAAACATAATCACCCCAACAAATTTCATATGGAATTTTTATTCACGAGAAGGCTGAGTATGCAACAACCAGTTCGCAAAATTTTTAAAATTTTAACAACCGGTTCGAGCGAACCGGTCCGAACCGGCTGAATATCAGCACTGCCTACACCCAATATTTGTGTAAAAACAGTTTTTCAGAAATTGGCGATATATGGGTGCTATGAAACATACTTGTGTGGAATTTTATTTGGATACCAGCATTTTTAAGAAAGTTATGCTCTTTATATTGAATTTCGGCAGCGGGTCTTATATGGGAGCTATAGTCAATTATGGATTGATCTGCACAAAATGTGTACACTTGATTAGGCCTCATATACAACTTATTTGTTGCAAAATTTGTTTAGATGCGTGCAGAAATCAAACATTTATGACCTAAAAATTGTATTTCGGGAAGACATTTGTATGGAATCTAGGTGAAATAATGAACCGATTTAAACCAATTTCAATCCCAACCGTCCTTGGGCCGATAAATATCATGTACCAATTTTTATCAAAATATCTTCAAAATTGCGAACTGTAATCTGCGCACAAAGTTAAATCGACTCAGGAAGTGATTCTGAGTCGATCGGTATACTTTAAAGTGGGTGTTGGACTAATATTTATGGGCGTTATAAACATCAGCACAAATAAAATATACCCTCCCCACTATGTTGGTGTAGGGGTATAATAATTTATATGACACATTCTAAGGTTGTTATTGAATTGAATTTATTTCACTGAATTAAAATTATATGAATGAAAAATATTAAATTAAATGAAAAATATGCTACAATATAGTTGATTTGTGGTCGGAATTACTTACCTTCCCCATAAATTGACATGTTAAACAATTCAACATTTGCAAGCCTTTGAGCTTGTAAATAATTATATTTTTTTTAGTCAAATAAAATTATTAAAACTGATTTTTCTTAAAACCTGCTGATTCACTTTCTACTTCAATTAGGAACTTTTGCTTCGCTTAATTCTATACAGCAATCACTGATTCGTCTGGTTTGTGTCTTTGCTTGGGGCATAGTCAGTCTGTTTGTTCGTTTGCCTACTAGTTTTACTATTTTCTAATATTTGGTTGACTTTTTGTATTGAAAGTTTCAAATGCTAGTAAATAGAGTAAAAAATAGCAAGGAAACATATAGACTAACTGCATAAAAATATATTATTATTAACTATCTACTATTGAACTAATATTATTCACTTAAATCAATATATTCTCCGTATGTTATATATTTTATTTATTACTTATTACAACTGCTAACGCAAACCAAAAAAAATTAATAATAAAAAAAATATGCGTAAAATCAACCACTGCTACAGCAGCAGCTGGCTATGAGGCTGAACTAACAGCACCTTCTCAAACTGACACTACTAATGTTCTACTAATGACTACTACTAATAATAATACTGGTACTACAGCTCTTAGTGCAACTCCTAGTACTAGTAATCAATTGCAATTTATTGATTGCAATGCTATAACGACAACAACAACAACTAATCATGATTCTTCTGCTTCCTCCTTTTCATCGTTTCCCTCATATCATGATGATATGACAACATTGCCACCCATTTATTGTCCCTCTTCGTCGTCCTCGTTCATTGAATCGATTGCGATGCCAACACCACCATTGCCCACACCGACTGCTGCGACAATACCACTAACCGATGCGGACGCGGTTGCGTTGAATGTTGTGGATGTTCCTACCATAACTACCATAACACCGGCTACACCTGACAACATTGAACCTGCACTAACGACAACACCAATTGTGACCACAGATTTGTATACACACGATACAAATACCAGTAATTTGACTGCAGTCGCTGCTGCTGGAGCTAATGCTGCTGCAGCATCGTCCAATGCGGCCTCACCTGCTCAAGCTGCTAACACAGGTGCCGCCACCACCACCACGACGCCAGCAACAACTACGACAACACAACAACGATCGGGAGCTACGAAAAAGAAGAAAATGTCGGACGAAGAGATACTCGAGAAGTTGCGCACCATTGTCTCGGTGGGTGATCCAAATCGCAAATACACGAAAATGGAAAAAATTGGTCAGGGTGCATCGGGCACCGTTTATACGGCTATTGAATCTTCCACTGGCATGGAAGTGGCCATTAAGCAAATGAATCTGTCACAGCAGCCCAAAAAGGAACTGATCATTAATGAGATTCTCGTCATGCGAGAAAATAAACATCCAAATGTTGTCAATTATCTGGACAGTTATTTGGTATCGGAAGAATTATGGGTTGTTATGGAATATTTGCCCGGCGGCTCGCTGACCGATGTAGTAACGGAAACCTGTATGGACGAGGGTCAAATAGCGGCCGTGTGCCGTGAAGTCTTGCAAGCTTTGGAATTTTTACATTCCAATCAAGTCATACATCGTGACATTAAAAGTGATAATATTTTATTGGGTCTGGATGGTTCAGTTAAATTAACTGATTTTGGTTTTTGTGCTCAAATATCACCAGAGCAATCGAAACGTACAACAATGGTGGGCACACCATACTGGATGGCTCCCGAAGTTGTTACCCGTAAACAATATGGTCCTAAGGTATGTTATGTGTTATTTTCATAGCTTATACATATGTTAAGAATTTTGTATTTTTATTAAACAATTAAAAAAGGAATCAATATATTTTATTTTATTGTCCGAAAATGGTATTAATTTTATGTTTAGTTTTCCTCTTGCATATTTATAAAGTCAAGTATATTAAGAACACAGTTTCATATAAATATTTTTGAGTCTTGCAATGTATTGCATTTTTACTAGACGTACAATGTTTGCAAGGTCAGTTTACTATACAAATGGAATTCCTCTTATAAGTTTTCGGATTAAACTGTAGAGAGTTAATGTAACAGCAAACAGAGAGAATGTAGTTTTTTGACTTCAAAATTGATATATTTTGCTTCTATTTATGTTGTACTTTTATGTTGAATAAAAGACTGTTGGTTAATTAGTAATAAACATAAACTTTTATTTCATTTCATGAGGTGTGTCTCTGTTGGCTTGCTACAACTAACTGTAAAAAGCGGTTATAAGAATTGTACATAAAACTTAAGGCCCAACTATAATATGCATAAGCAAGCTTAAGCAAATTGCAAAAGTTAACGAAAAGGCTGTCAAATGCATAACCAGTTCAGAGTTAACTTTTAGGTGGCTACAATGACTTTGAAACTTTTTGTCCACAGTTGCCCATTTATGTTTAAAAAAATGTTTCTATTTTAACAAAAAGCCATTAAATGACGATGTTTTATTAATATTATTATATTATTTTATAATTAAAAGAAAACTTCGTACCCGAAACGCATAATTTTTCCTTTTTTTAATTTATCGGCAAAAGTACTAAAATGTACAGCTGTGGCAGCACTACATTGTAAATAATAATAAACGTTTACATATGTTCTGTTAATTTTCGTATTGTGTTTGCAAAAATGGAGAAAAAACTTAAAAATTTAAATAATATAAAAATATTAAAGTTAGCGCTTGAAGGTCTGTGCACATTAAAAGAAATAAGTGAACTACACTGTAAAAGTAGACGCTCTTGTTCTGTCAGAGAAATAAACCGCGACAGAAAGACATTTTTGTTAAAATAAAAAGGGTCCCTTTTATTGTAAAGGCACTTATTTTTTTCCGCATTTTCAATTAAATTTAAAATAAATATATTTTCTTCCATTTTGTTCAAAACACAAGCAAACAGCTGATTCCGTACAGAATGTGCGATCAGTTTCGCATTTTGCTTAAGCAAATGACAGTTGAAAAACTTAACGAAAAGTTTCGTTAAGTACATTATAGTTTGCCACATACAATTTATATGTGTTCGCACGTTTGCTTAAGCTAGCATATGCATATTATAGTTGGGCCTTTAAAGATAATTATGCATGCAGCGTCGCGTTTCATGGTGATGCCACATTGACATGTTAATGTTGTAAGATAGGGTTACCCCCTAACAATTTAATTGTTTGCAAGGTTTTGATGGACCTTGCAGCTTACACATAAAAGAGAGAGAGAATGAGAGAATGAAACTCAGCATTTATTGCAGTGATGTTCAAAAATAAAATGTAGATGTATTTGTGAGAGATTTTGCGAACGCTTAAAATCAGAAAAAAGTAAAGAATTTTTTCCAAATATAAACACCTTATGAAACAATATCAACGACGACTGAATGAATGTTTTTAAAAGAGCATAAGAAATGTGTGTAAATTTTTCAAACAATTGTTGTATGGGCTGAACATCACTGATTTATTGACGTGAAAACATTTATCTGCTTAGATCTTTAATATTTGCAAGGAGTTAGATTTTTGCAATGGCTTTTAGTTTTGCGAAATTGCTCGAAAGTATAGTAAAAACCATTTCATATACATTTTCAAGTTTACTATGAAGAGAGAAATCCACTTATATTGGCCAGCTTAAAAATCATATGGTTAATATAGAATAATTAAGTAATAATTAAGAGACATAATAGTTTTACTCTTTTATTTTACAATATTATAATATTGATGTAATTGCATTTTAACACATTTTCTTTTAACTCTAACAAATAAAATATTCCAGGTCGATTTATGGTCTCTTGGCATTATGGCCATTGAAATGGTTGAAGGTGAACCACCTTATCTTAATGAAAATCCATTGAAAGCCTTGTACCTCATTGCTACTAATGGCAAACCGGAGATTAAAGAAAAAGAAAAACTTTCACCAGTATTTCAAGATTTCCTCGATCAATGTCTGGAAGTGGAAGTTGATCGTCGTGCTAGTGCAATGGAATTGCTAAAGGTAAATTTAACAAAAAGAAAAAACACATACAGTAACAAAAAATATAACAATACTCACTTCTTTTATTACAATAGCATCCTTTCTTAAAATTGGCCCGTCCATTGGCCAGTTTAACTCCGCTTATTATGGCGGCTAAAGAGGCCACCAAAAATAACTGATTAAAGCTACAACATCATTGATTTATGTTGAAATTATTTTCTTAAGTATATGTTTTATTTTAAAATCAACAACAAAATAATTATATCTAAAAACATATTTTAAATTTTCTTATTATAATTATTATTATTTTGATTATAAAAGATAATCACCCCTATCGTGAATAAAAATTCCACATGAAATTTGTTCCCTTTTCACATTTTTCCTATTAAAATTCAATGTTAAAAAAATAAATGGGAACAAATTTCATGTGGAATTTTTATTCACGATAGGGGTGAATGAAAACAAAACAAACAACAATAAGGAAACAACAACAAGAACATTAAAATTATATACATATTTACGTATAATTATTATTATTATTATATATATAAATAGTTATTATGTACAATAAACAAACAAACAAAAATTAAAGAAATAGTGACGAATGAAACAAAAGAAATTATGATGAATGAAATTAAAATCCATAAATCATCTTTATATTATTACAAAAGAATAATACAAAAAAAACATTTATTAAATATAATTAAACTTATTATTAACATTTAACGAGAGAGACAAAACCGAAAACAACAAGATAAATAATTACTTTAATTATATTATATATATTTATAGTTATATATACATTAAAGAAATAAATATTAATTCTAAAGCAAAAGAAAAACAAAAAAATATTAAAGCAAAAAGGCGTTAAAAATCATGTATTTAAATAGAAAAAAAAAACAATAATAGTAGTTAAAACTACAACAACAACAAAATAATATACATAATACATTATTTTCTGCATAATCCCAAACACCAACTTTTTTTGACCCTTTCTATACTTTTCAAATTTATTTTTGTTTCCTCTTCAACCTAATTATTCTATTGCATTTTTTGTTTATAAGTTTAAATCATAAAAAAATATACTTTATACTTTAACGCTAAACTATTTTATTTTATTGTTTTCTTTTTGGTTTTTTAATGACAAAGAGAACATTTTAACATTTCTTTTTTAAGTTTAAAATAATTATTTTTTACCACAACTTATTTAATTGTAACAATAATATTAATAGTAATGAGCATTTTAAATGCCTTTTTTTATTTTAATGACAATTATTTTTTTAACATTATTATTTTAATTTGAGACTAATTATTAATAAATGAAAATGATCAATAAAATAACAAATATTTTTATTAATACAAAGCATTCTTAGTATAAAGTGTAATGACAATTTAGTAAAGAGCAATAGATAATTTCAACAATTATACAAGGTGGCGCAAAAGTAATCCTCCTATTAGAAAATGCTATAAATTTTGCGAGGTCCCTAATGTCAGTTCTGTCAGCAATATTCCGCGTTCTGGATCAGTGTAGCGTAACATTGTTTATTAACGTGTATTTCGACAGTGTTTACTACACAAATGTCAAAACAGGGGCCAAATTACCGCATTCGTGATCGAATACGCTATCGTATCGAAAAATGATTTCGATATCGAAATTATGATAAAATGTACTAAATTTCTTGCTTGATATCGAATGCCATAATCTCAAATAAGAAAATTACGATCAATTTTACTCGATATCGAATGCGGTAATTTGGCCCCAGAACTGACATTAGGGGCCTCACAAAATTTATAGCATTTTCTGATAGGAGGATTACTTTTGCGCCACCTTGTATATCGAGTGAAAGCTTAAGTATATGAAAACAGTATATACATTAGTATATCAGGAACACAATGAGTCATCTCATCGCCTGTTTTAACGTATAAGCAATTGGCTTAAATATTTGAAAAGCTTAACATTATTTGTAAGATTCATTGCACAAAATTAAATAATTCATTTCTTATCAACACTTATGTGCGGTAAATTGCGTTCGGCATTAAAATGCCTTTGCTGTTAAATTATTCTTACTTTTGGAAACTTTGGCGCCTTTACGAAGTTTTGAGAGAGAAAGAATTATCTTCGTATTTGATATCCCAAATACAGGGGGGTTACTGTGTATTTCGATTCGAAAGCAAAAGCTTTCGAAATACAATGTAAAAAGTATACAAATTCGAAAGATTTTCTTTTCGAATCGAAATACACAGTAACCCCCCAGCATTTTATATTTTTAAAATACATACTTTTCTATCCGATGGATTTTCGTAATTAGCAACTTTGGATACTGAAAATATCTGATCTTCGAGCCGAAGAAATTTCCAAATAAACGTATGTATGTATACAGTATTCCTTATAAAAGCAACTCAATTTTCCGTTGATCATCTAGATAAGGTTTCATCTCTCTAGTGATAGTCCATAACATTAAAGATGGTTTAGAAATATTGTATATGAAATAAATACCAGATAAGTGGTAGATTTCTCCTGTCGATCCTGTCGATAATTTCGCTAAGTAAAGGTCTATCTATTGTGAATGATACAATATATACAATACAATATTTCTAAATTTTTGTAAATGTCAAAATTACTTTCAAAAAAAATCAAATTAACCTCATATGAACTAAAGGCTTGGATAGCCAGGCGCCTGTAACGAACTACATATGTATATCTTTAACGGAAATGAAAAGCTGAGTGGCTTTATTGTGTGTAGTCTGGTCTGCTAACAGCGTTTGTTTTTAAAAATAATTAAGGCCCGGATTACCGTTCACGACACTAAGTATTTTGATGTTGGAAACTGCGATTACGATTCATCCTAATAAAATGCATGTTGTGTTGTGAACGACAGTCGGAGCCTAAATTGGAAAAATGCGTAGATTTTCGATCTCGTTGCTTCGCCTTAAATATTTATTAGCAGTACCAACATTTTTATTATTTCTTTTAATTGGCGTATTATGATTACCATCAACTTATTTCAAAAGTTGTATGGAACTTTCGTTGTTGTAAATAAATGTGTATTATTTGTATCACATACAACTTTTTCTAAAGAATTGTCAATGGCATGTTACTAAATCACATTATAATCCACTTGGTTAGTCCCGGTTTACATTATGAAATTTTTGTCGCTGCGATTCTTGTCGTATCTTTTTTAAAATTGTTTTTGCGTCTACATTGTGAGATTTTTGTTGCAGCGATTTTTTGTGGATGTATACATGTTTTCATATTTTTTGACAATTCCTTTTCAAAATAAAATTTGTGGTGAAATAACCACATGTATTTGATTGTAGCTAGCACATATATACATTAGGGTGTCCCCAAAATAAAGTTGCGGATGTTCCCGACTAATATGAAAATTTGATTCATTTTAGGACTACGTTTCTCAATTTTTTTTTGTCCTGGGGTCAATATTTGGTGAGCTGGATCAAATAACGTCAATTTTATAAGCTAAAAAAACGGGAAAAACCATTTGGGTTAAATTGCATGATGTTTATAATCAAGAAATTTCAACTATTTATTTGTAAATTCTATGAAAAATAAAATTTTGTCTGAAATTTTCAAAATTTTTGAATTTAAAAAACTTTTTTTTTAATTTTTGATAAACCATTGAATGCGCCTCTTAAAGACCTTTCATATGATACCATATAGTTCCCTTGGGGAAATGTGAAAAAAATCAAATATGTACCTCTAAAAAGGACCTTTTTATCCTTTGATCCAGCTCACCAAATATTGACCCCAGGACAAAAAAAAATGAGAAACGTAGTCTTAAAATGAATGAAATTTTCATATTAGTCGGGAACATCGATACCTGCTAAAGCTCATTAATTTATAATATTTTTCAAAAAAATTTTTTAATATTTTGATTTTGTAGTAAAATTCTCATAGTGACACATACATTTCATTTTGAATACGGCTGCTAATTAATACTACTTATGATTTAACATAATTCAAACCAACAAAGGATAAGAAATTTCAACTAAATGCTTCTTAAGGATGGCTGGTGTGATGTGAGGTGGTGTTCAGTGGTAGGCGTTTAAATGCTGTTAGTTTGGAACATGAAACGAAATGATCCCTTATGAAAAAAGAAAAAATACATTTAAGCGATAAATTCGAATTAAATATAAATTTTTTTTTCGTATTTGAAATTTATTTTCCCTGGATTCCTTTAATCTGAGTTTTATTTTGCCTTATTAAATTTTTATTTTCCTTTTATCTCACATTATTCCTCTTACATAAACATTTGTATATGTTTATATATGTTTGTTTTACAATAAAATAGGAAAAATAATTATGTCTTCAATAAACCGAAAATAGATTATATAAAGTGATGATTAGTGTAGACATGTACTATATAATTATACTAGAAATCAAATAAAATTGACTTTAAAAATTATTTAAAAAACCACAAAAATTCATAGAATTACAGTCCCTAATAAAACAAACAAAAAATTATAACTAAAAATAATAACAGCTGAATATATTCTACAAAGAAATTCAGCTTTTATTTAAAATAAAAATAAATTAAATAATTATACATATAGAACCCACTAGAAAACTATGAAAAAATAAGAAAAAAAACTATATTTTAATAGAAACAAAATCATACGTTGTGCCTAAGCATCAATCAATACAACATTAAAGAAAATAATACTGAATTCCAAAAAACCAGAAAATATACTTAAACTAATACAGTATGTATTAACCATTTATCGAAAAAGTAATATTGATTTAATAGGCCTAATCTAGGGACAATAGAAGCAAATAATACCCAAAAAATAAAAGTGTTGCCATAGAACATTTTGAAAAAAAAAACAAGTAAGAGTGCTATATTCGGCTATGCCGAATCTTATATACCCTTCACCTTTGTTGTGAATGCATAATTATATTATATACATACATATACATACTATATATATTATATTAATACACTTTGTTTGATAGTTTTTTGATGAAATTTTCAGAGGTTGTCTCGGCATGACATGATGCATATAAATATTCTTTGTGTTAAATTGTATCTCGATATAATCACTTATAAAAGATTTATAGATGTTAAAATAATTTTCGAAGAGGATCTTTTTATATGGGAGCTATGACTAATTATTGACCGATCGTTATAAGATTAATTGTCATCATTTCTGTATACATATGTATATGAATCTTATTTGTGTTCAATTTTATTTGAATACTAACATTATCAAGAGATTTATGGTTGTTAAAGTGATTTTAGGAAGTGGGTCTTACATGGGAGCTATGGTCAATTATGGATCGATCTGCACAAAATTTTTTATGAGATTAGGCTTCATGTACAACATATTTCTGGAGAAATGTTTTGGGATACGTGCATAATCAAACATTTATAACCGATAAACCCCTATTTCGGGAGAACATTTGCATGGGGGCTAGGTGCAATAATGTACCGATTTCAATCAGTTTCAATCCCAAGAATCCTTGGGTCAAAAATATCATGTGCAAAATTCTGCGCACAAGTACAGACGGGCATCGTTAAATCGACTCAGGAGGTGTTTCTGAGTCGATAGGTATACTTTAAGGTGGGTGTTGCCCTAATATTTTTGGGCGGAGAGCGCATGCAAATGTTATTATTTTTACAAACTTTTTAAATTTGGAACTCCTTTTGAAACACTTTTATTTTTCTTAACATTTTCTTAAACTTGTACATAGAGTTAAATTTTTCCATCAAAAGTGGATTACTACGAACAATTAAAAAAAAAAATTAGATAAATTAAAAAAAGTAGGCGTAAAAGTGGGTGTAGTCAGTTTTTCTTTCCATAAAAACCTAATATGGATTATGACAAACATTAAAATAAAAAAAATTAGCCAAGTCGGTTCGGTCGCTCTCAATTGATGCAATTACCAACGAACGACATTTGATTTTTATATTTATACCTACATATATGTACATACATATGTAGATAAAGATAATGATCAAAGCAAAAAAGAAGAATCGATAGTGCATTAAAAAATTTCAAATTGCCTTAATTCAAAACTTCTTCACGACGAACAAACAACTAATAATACGTATGTATGTGTATTAGGTACGTAAAAAAAAGTAGACGTAAAAATGGAGGTGGTCAATTAAACTTGAACTTTTCCAATTTTGCTTTCCACATAAACCTTTTTCAGGCTATTACACACATTTCAAAAAGAAAAAAAACAAGTAAGAGTGTTATATTCGGCTGTGCCGAATCTTAAATACCCTTCACCTAAGCGTAATAAGAAATACAGAAATAATAAGAAATACAGAAACTACACTAGACTAGAATATCCTAATTCTGTGTTTTCTATTCAGTCTTAGTGCAAATTTTATCTATTAGTATTTGATATATTGTTTGAAAGACAATTTTACGACCAACATAATTTATGTTAAATATTTTGAAATGTTGTCTAATTTTTACCATTTTAATTGATTTAATTATCAATTCTTACCATAATTTACAGAGTCTGTCTGATGTTCCTAATAATCTTCAGTGTAATTTAACAAACAGAGTATAAAAAAGGGGTACAATTCGGTTTTAGTGATTTTGCTCAAAAAAAAAAAAAAAAACAAAATGAAATAGGGCTTTTGGAGGAGATACCAGCAAAAAAAAAATTTGTTGGCGGTCACGCCTATTTTCGAGGGGGCGGGCCCGTAAAGTTGAAAATATATAGACCTATATCTCGGGAACTACTGGGTGCTTGATAATTTGTAATACACTAAATAAAAGGTATTAAAAATACCTTTCCAACGATATATATCATGATTATAAAATGTGGACCGAATATGGGTTAAATCCGAAAAGAATATTTTTTGACCCGAATTTATTTGTTTTTTGGAAATGGTTCTATATGGCAGCTATGGAAAATTATGGGCCGATCTTCTTAAATTTTGGAACAGTTATTTTCATGCATATGAGGATATTTCACCTCGAATTTCAACATAATAACGGTATATTTAAGATATATATTAGTATTAACGTGGATTTCGAGAATGGACCTTATGTGGGGGATATAGTCAAATATGGACCGATATTCTCAAAATCCAGCAGTTTGATTTAGGCATGTATGTAAATGATCCGTGTAAAATTTTGGATTGGTACCCTTATTTATAAGAGATTTATGAGTATTAAAGTGATTTTCGGAAGAGGGCTTTATATGGGGCATACGGGTAAAAATAGACCAAAATTCACAAAATTTTGTGGGATGATTTTTGTATATATTTAAATGATCTGTGCAAAGTTTTGAGTCGGTACCGATATTTATACAATATATATAGGGAAAAATGTCTTTTTCAAATGTGGTCCTTGTATGGGAGCTATGACCAATTTTGGGCCGACCACCATAAAATTTAGTACAACAATTTATTTGCCCATAAGGAGTATTTATGTCAAATTTTAGCCGTTTAACATTATTTATATCTGTTTTATACGTATTTAAGTGATTTTTTGAAGTGGACTTTATATGGGATCTATGGTCAAACATGGACCGAACTAAAAAAAATTTCGTTTTGCGATTTCTTTTTGCATAAAACTTATTTTTGCTGAATTTTGTCTTGATATTCCAATTTTATAGGCATTTATGTATAATTGAGCAATATTTCGGGAAGATTTTTGTATGGGGGCTATGACCAATTCTGGGCCGACCACCATAAAATTTAGTACAACAATTTATTTGCCTATAGAGATTATTTATGTCGAATTTTAGCCGTTTACTATTGTTTATATCTGTTTTATACGTATTTAAGTGAATTTTGGAAGTGGACTTTATATGGGGTCTATGGTCAAACATGGACCGAACTAAAAAAAAATTTCGTTTTGAGATTTCTTTTTGTATAAAACTTATTTTTGCTGAATTTTGTCTTGATATTCCAATTTTATAGGCATTTATTTATCATTAAGCCATATTTCGGGAATATATATATTTGTATGGGGGCTATGAGAAATCATGGACCGATTCTTACTATTTTCCGCACACTTTCTTCTTTTATAGCACAAACAACGTATACAAAATTTCATGGTATTATCTGCAATATATTTCAAAATATTGCAATAAAATGGACGAAAAATATCAAATTTTTATGGATGTGGTCTCACATATTGGTTCATAACTCTGGTTGACCTAAACCGATTTTGCTGATTTTAAATAGCAAACTTCTCGAAAGCACTTCTGACAGAATTATTGAAGGTTTGGATCCCGAGTATATCTGGGGACTTCAAAAAACTGATTTCAACAGACAGACAGACAGACGGACATGGCTTAATCGACTTCGCTATCTATAAGGATCCAGAATATATATACTTTATAGGGTCGGAAAATTTTTTTGTGGAAATTACACACGGAATGACAAACTTATATATACCCTTCTCACGATGGTGAAGGGTATAAAAATAACGAAATCGGTCAAGCCGTTTTCAAGTTATGCGCTTAGCAACGGACAGCATTTCATTTTTATTTATATATGTACATAGATTAGGCATTCACAATTCATAATTTTTTAAAATAATTTCTATGGCAAGACTAATTTTGTTTATTATTCTTAATTAAAAATATTGTTTATAAAATACATATGTAGTGTTTAAGTTCCTAAAGAAAATAAAATAATTTTGATTTTAAATATTTATTTTCACTAAACAACAGAAATAACAATAAAAAAGAATTTAACAAGAAATTTTAAAAAATTACTAATAATTAACGAATATTTATTTAATTTAACAAAATCATAATACAATAATAACAACAAAACCAAACACATGTTCGTTCATTAAACACAAATAAATCAATAAATGAATAATAAACATGAAAAAACAAAAGGTATTGCATGTAATTTTTATTTGTTTAATATTGTACAAGATGAAAACATAATATATTAAAAAAGAAGAAAATAAATATTAATAATAAAAATACATAAAATATACAACAGATTCCTTTATTTACAGTGGGGAGCAGAGGTGAGTACATGTTCTTATTTTCTGCATTTGCAGGTGCATAAAAATGGTAATAACAAAGCGATTTAAATTATTACTTTTTTATTTTATTTATTAATTAGTGGATTACAATAATGATCTTAAAACAAAACAAAAAAACTACGTATTCAGGGAACAAACTAAATTAAATAAAATTAAATCTTATGTACTCAGTTTTGCACTTTCAGGAAACAAAAAAAACTTTTAAATTTTTAGTACTTAGTCCACAGCCCTTTATTTTTTAATACACTATTTATGCGATTGGGCATACTTTCAACCAACTTTTGGATAATTTCATGTGGAATTCTCTGCCACTCCAGCTCCACACGTTGCCACAACTCAGCGAAGTTCGACGGAGCTGTTCGATACTGTCCCAACCGTCTTTTCACAATTTACCACAAATTTTCAATTGGATTGAGGTCGGGACTTTGCGGAGGCCACTGCATCAATTGAAATGTTTGCCCATTCAACCATTCCTTAACGATTTTCGAGGTGTGTTTTGGGTCTCCATCCTGTTGAAACACAACTTCTTACTCAGGGTATGCGCTCAGATCTACAAAATCGGGAAGTTGAATCTGCAATATTTTTAAATAGTCTTCTTTTCTCATGATTTCATTTTTTGTAATCTACCAACATGGCACAATGTAAAGTAACCCCAAACCATGATAATGATTTACAATCTGTTTAACATGGTGTCGTTGTATACTCTCCCGCTGTCGGCGCCAATAATACTTTTTACCGTCAGATTGATATCGGTTAAACTTGGATTTATCTGACCATATTACGCGTTTCCAGTCATCAACAGTCCAATCTTTGTGTAGTCTGTCGAATTTTAAACGTGCTGAAACATTTTTATCTGACAGTGCTGGTTTAGGTTTTTTACAGCTGAGATGTATCCAATATTGTGTAGCGCTCTTCTTGCTGTACATCGGCTAACATTTTTATTTATTGCTCAGGAAGCTTCTTTTAGGACTAAAGACGTGTCTGCTCTCATTTTTCTCATTATAGGGCGTGCGTCTCCATCAGATAATAATCGTTGGCGACTGAAAACCTGTCTTTAGGAGCTACATTTCGCCGTTTTAACACTCTTAACAACTGATTGGCTTATATTAAGCTCTTTTGCAATCATACGTGACGAGGAGTCATCCTTTGTTTTATTTATTATCAAATTATTAACTTTTACTTTTTAAATTAAAAAAAACGACGTTTTTGGAACACGGAGTTATTCAATTATGATTTAAAACTAAAATTCATATTGACAAAACTAAAGATTGCAGCAACAAATTTCAAAACTTAATTTCAAATAACGGTAAATTAATAACTAATTAATAATTAATAAATTGATAACAAGTGTGAGCAAAACTGAGTACATACAAGTTGTTTTGTTGTTATTTAAATTACAATATTGTTTTATTGGGCTTTTATTTCTCTTATTAAGAATTATGTAAAGAACTAAATAAGAATTAAAATAGAAAAAGAAATTTAAAAATCGCTCCATTATTACCATTTTTATGATCTTTACAATGCAGAAAATACAAACATGTACGTAAGCTCATTTTGTAATACTCTAGAGGTCTTTGATTATTTAGAAAAATATGTAAATATTAGATGGGTCCATATTAAACTCAAATTCAAAGGTCAGGTCAATATTAATTACATTTTCCATAAAAATCGGCCAATCTCGCGAAAGTGTAATTGTACAATGTACATTAACATACATACATTAACATACATACACATGTATTTTTAATAGCAAATGGAAACATTTAGGTGGTTTTGATTTCCCAAGGTACACTAAAAACAACTAAATTTCTGTTCAGTTCTGACAAAAAACTGTTAATCTGACAATAAATAAGAGTGATGTTGCAGTTTTGAAACAAATTAAAAAAGAAAATAATTTTCTGTTTTATAAAAACGTTCCGAAAAATTCTATGTTCTATGTTTGAAATTTATATTTGTAGAACATAGTATAACAGAGGTATACAAAAACAAATTTCAAATAAATTTTTATGCTTAACTAGAAGTAAACCTTCGAATAAAAACTTTTATAAAAATTTGAATAAGTTACCATAAATGCACCATACATAGGTACAATAGATCTCCGTGCAATAGTAATAGAAAAGTAAACAATTCTTATTCGATTTTAAAATAACAATTTATTCATACAGAATCATCTATAGCATTAATCCAAACTCCAATAAACTACATAAAAATATTCCCATTTATTGTTTAGAATAACCAGTTTTTGTTTTACGATTCAAAAACTTGTACAAATATAAAATACGTTTTTGTAAATGTTTCCATTTAGTAGGCCGGGCAACTGGAAAAACTGTCTTCGAGAGCATCTTGCGTTTACGCAGCAATACTTGGTATTCATTTCCGGACACACCACGCAACCAAGAGGGTACCGAATACAAAACTCTTGTAGGGTGTAGGCGATCGTTGCCCAAAATATCAATGTAATCATTTTGACCAAACAATGCACGTTTTGTAGTCCACGCATTTTTTGGACGATAATCTGGCATGGGTAGCTTTTGGCCATTATCCATGTGTGGCAACAAACCTTTTTGTAAGAGGTGGTCTTTGTAGCCATAACGGCGCAATAAAGGTCCTCGTGCTTTCTTTTCCTCGTACGATAGCTGTCTAGCGCTCATGAGGGTGCTGGTGCCACAAGGTATTTGGCTGGTTGTAGTCGATTTACATATTTTTATTATACTATTAAGTGTAGTCCTCAGTGTATTCGTTAGCACGGACATTTTTAGGGCTAATTTTAATTGATAAAATTCAGTAAATAATTAGATAATTTCACTCTAGTAACAATTCCTGCACACCGAAAAAAACACTGAATGTGAAAAAAGTAAAACCATTCACAATAGAGCAGAAAACAGCTGTTGAATTGAAAGGTGTTAAGTTGACAACGGGAAAATTTTTTAATTAATAAAACACAATAAATAGAACTAACAATTCACAATACTAAAAAAACTAGAATTTTTCATTCATTCATTCATTGTGTTTATTTTTAATATTTATTTGTTTACATTTTATCTTATTTCTTAAAGAGGTTAGCAATAAATATATTTTTTTCTACTTAAACATTTTGTTTTGTTGTAATATTGATAATAAGTTTATGTGTTATTTGTTTTTGGGGGAAAAATTTATAAAAACCCTTTTGAATCAATTTCTATATACTAAAAAACTAAAACTATGTTAAAAAGGGTAAAATTTATGATGAGCTTAGCTCGTTAATGTGCTGGCATTCTGAGTGTTCACATCTTCTAACAAAGTTTTCTGTTAAATAGTTTAATTTAACATTGGTGGTAGGAAAATCAGCGAGTGTGTGGAGTCTACGCGTTGAGTAGTGCCAGGGAAGTTTAAATATCATTTTTAATAGCTTGTTTTGTGCCACTTGGAGCTTTTTCCTGTGGCAATTTGCTGACGAAGACCAGACAGGTGTGCAATAAAACATTATGGGGTGGAAAATGGATTTAATTAAAATTTTTTTGTTAACAATTGAAAGATCGGATTTTCTGTTTATTAAGGGGTATAACATATGTGTGACCCTGTTTATTTTGTCCATAATAGGTCATAGCTCCCATTTCTAAGAAACTTTTTTTCACATATACTGAATGCACCTTCTTACTTGTTTCTTACTTGCTAATAACTAATCTATAAAACTATACTCGAAATAATGGATAACTACCGAAAATAACTAGTTCCTTAAAAATTCTTTAGAATCACCAATGTAATTACGACATCACTAGTTCCAGGGCTGTCATTAAATAATCTGAAATGGTTCTGATTACACACTATTCGTCTCATTTACTTCTGTTTTATTTCGCAAATTAATTCAACTAAATAGTTTGATCAAATTTGTAAATTTATAACTTTCCAAAAAAAAGCATTTCTTTAAAAGTGACAAAAATTTTAAAATTAGTTTATTTAAAATTTTATTTAAATCAAAACATTTGTGAAATGTTATTTTATTTTTGTTATATATGTATAATTAATTATATATAAATTTGAATAGTGGTTAAAAAAATCATTTACAAATCCATTAGATCTATAAATTTAGCAAGAAATAAACAATGGTTATTATTTATGTCCTATCATAATCATTTGCACAATACTAATTTATTTGTTCTTAAATTTGGTATGATTTTTTAAAGACGATAAAAATTCACTGCAAGCTATGCATAGAGGTGACTGAGAAAAGGTAAATACGTATAAAAGAATAATCATTCCAATTTGATTTATTACACATTGATGACGCTTTTTATTTGGTGCGGCGAGTAGCATCTGACGCCGTAGGAGGTGGGGGTGGTCCACGTTTGTGTAACTCCTCTAAATAGTTGACGACAATAGCGGTACGTTCTTCAGCTAAATGTTCTATTATTAAATATCTGCAATAAAAGGTTCTATTTAGGAAAAGATTTCTCTATAATATATGACTTAATATCAAATTATGTACCTTTTATCCATTTTTAAAATATCCTGTATCTCTTTTAGATGATTTGCATTTTCTTTGACTAGTTCATGACTTTTGTGTGTTATCAGTTTACATTCTTTAAGCAATTCCTTGAGGGCACCTTTGGCGGCCAAAGTTTTGTCGACTATATAATCCCTAAATTCTCGTTCACATTTTTCTGAATTATTATATTTTAAATAACGTGGGTCCTCTTTGATGAGTTTCTTAATGTCTTTCCAAGAACTAGTCAATTCCAATGTGGTGATTTCATCTAACATTTCACGGAATTTTTCACGCTTTTTCTTCATTAAATTATCAATATGTTCGTTGAAGATTCTAATTGGATTTGATGTGGAAAGGTATTGAATTAGTCATATGCAAAATACAATCAAATGTAAAATTTACCTTTCACGTTCATCGCGATCTAGATATTCAACTAATTCCCAACGATGATCTTTGCGCAATTGACGCTTGACTTCCTTCCATGTGAGATCAGCATTACGTACTAAATCTGTAAGTAAAGCATTAAAGTGACCAACAGCCTCTTCACGTTTATGCAGTTCACGTTCCTTATCGCGATCACGCAAATGTCCAGCCAATGTCCGATGCACTTCTTTCTCTCGCTCACGTATGCTCAGTTCAGCCCTCAACTGGCGCTCACGTTCTTTTTGTAGACGTTCAGCTTCTAGATCCTGTTCGCTGGCAGAATGCTCTTCCTCGGTAGGGTGTTCTCCTTCTTCCTGTAAATGCATACCAAATACAAAATAAAAAAATTATTAACACTTAGGTCAAATGAAAATTTAAAAAAATGTTTAAGCTCTTTTTAAAAATAAAATTCTTTAATTAATAAAAAAAAATGTAAAATAAGATGGTAAAGGTGGTGGTATTTTTAAAAAGTTCTCAGTTTTGCAAGGATTTAAAACGGTGAAGTAAATTACCCCAATGTTTCTATTAAACTTACGTAATCATTCTCTTTTTTCTTTTTATCATCTTTATCTTTGCTGCTCTTGTCCTTATCCTTATCCCTATCTCTTCTGTCGTTATCTTTTTCCTTGTTATCCTTATCCTTGCCATTTTTATCCGAACGATCTTTGTCACGACTACGGCTGCGATCTCGGCGATCTTTATCACGACGATCATTTTTACGCTCCGATTTTCTTTCAATCTCTTCACGCTCCCGATCCTTTCTACGATCTCTCTCCTTACGCCTCTTTTCATCCTTCTGCAGGCGCATATAATCATGGAAGTAGTCCTCCCTATTCATGGAATTCTCTACAGCACGATAACGTGAATCCGCCTCAAACTTCTTTTTGACTTCATGCCAGCGACAATGACGATCCAATGAATCTCCTCTTTCACGCAACATTTCAATAAAATCTTTGCGTATCTGTTCGATGGAGCAATTAGACCAATTAGAAGGGAGAGAAAGAGACAAATACAAGACTTTTAGCTTTTTTCAAATGAAATAATAGGATTTTTGCGGGAAATTTAATCTTAGTTGCCTATAGATCCTTAAAAACTACCTTATTACTTAGAAATAGCTTAAATATATTAATTACGTTTGTTGTAGCTGAAAAAGAAGTTGTATTAATTAGTTTACAATTAAAATGAATCTAAAAATTGACTTAATATGTATGTATAAGTAGTAAATAAATAAACGATTTGTGTACGCCAGGAAAACATTCAAGGTATAATTATTTTAAACGGAAGGACGGACAGACGTACACAATAATAAAGAAAAAAATGGCAAAATAGAAAATGAAGTGTGCATGTAAATAATATTTAATCTAATTGTATACTACACAAACAATAATTGCATTACAGACAGATTAATTTGGCATTACCCAGTCCAAACATCTGACGGTAAAATTTGTAATTTGATTAAGGTTATTGCGCATTTTTATTCATAAATATAAAATAATAGTATTGTTAAAAATTTTTTGAATGGTTGTTTGGTTGGTTGGATAAGATAAATTCCACACATTTTTCAAAATAAATAAAACATTTAACAAATTAAAACAATTGTCGCTAAAGATACTTTTTTATTTTCTAAATCCACCACAAATCTTCACGTATGTCTTAATAAATAAATGAGAAGTGTTTGTTAATAATCAATAAACTCAAGAACTAATGAAGCTAATTAGAAAACAATTCAATGAAATTTGATGAGTGTTTCTGTGAAAACAGTTATTGTTGGTTTCCTTTGGTTTCATAAATATTACTATTCTTGATTTTGAATCAGGAAAATAGGAACTAAGAACTCACGCGCCAGTTAAAACCCCATTAAAAAATAAATACTTATGATTTAAACATTTACACAAAGTAATAATTTAAAGTTTGCCTCTGGCTTTAGAAGACATATTTTGTAATGAAATCCCACTTGGAAGCAGGTTTGTGTGGGTTCTTTTCTGTATATCTTTTATATTACTACATTTAATTTATTGTTTTTCCATTAAACTACTGTTTTTACTACAGCAAAGTCTTTGCGTCAGATTTATACACATCTGTATCTGTATTAACAAAACTGACTTTTGTTAGCTTTTACAACATATATATTTTAAAGAGATAAAAGATAGACAAAGACAATACAAAAAGGTAGAAATATGTGTTTTATTTTTTAATAGTTATTTTTTGGTTTTTGAATACTCTAGAATTTTAAATATTTTTCGATTCTATTCCAGTCATTTATGGAACGATTTTCAATACCAATACCTAGGAGCTCTATACCAGACATACCGATATATGATTATTTTTTGTAAGTTATTTGAGGGCTCCTGAAAGTTTAACATACAGAGTGAAAATTATAGAAATAAAGAACTCAATGACAAGCTATTTTATTGAAGAACAATAAAATGTGTTTTACGGTACTAAAAAACAAAAATAAAGCTATAAACATTTAAAAATTGGTACATTATTTCTGTTTCTTATAAATTAATGAACCAAGAGTTCATTAAATAAAAATAAATAACAAAACCACCAATAATCCCTTTCAATTTACTTTCATCTAATAATGGCCTGAATATTAAATGGAGTGGAAAAGGAAAACACCTATTAAATATTATTTACACGCAACACACACAAAATATATACTGAAAGAGATTTTTATAAATATTAGTTGTTTTAAACATAAATATTTATGTTTTCATACTGTTTTGTTTTGAGAATCAATCAATCGTTCAGCAAAATGGCAGCATCGCAACGCAAATGACAATTGGAACTATCTGGCAAACAGGAAATTAAAGCAGCATCAATCAAACCAAAATACAAGAAAACAGTACAAACAATGGCACAACATAGATGACAAATCCATGATGTTGATGATTTCTGCCTCCATCTATTCATCTTTGATTGAAGATATATCCGAAATCCTAACAGAGGGGGGGTAAATCACCAACGATATAAATCAGCATAGTTTTTTGTGTTTTTTTTTTATTTTTGTTATTTATTTGTTTTGATTATTTGATCAACTTTCAACTGATTCTTTTAGAATATTATTTTTTTATGTTTTTTGATTTCATTGGATAACTCACCACACTCGCTGTGGAAAATTAAGGCTCTAAGGTTAAGAAGGTTTTGTTAGTGGTAATCAGGTGGGTTGTTCTCTCGGCTCTCGTAATACCAAATACCATACATTGTTGACAACGTCTCATAGCCCTCGGTTTCTTCTCAAAATGCTGCTAAGCTTTAAAATTGTGGTGGGTTGAACGATCAGTAGGTAGGTTGGTGTGTTGTTTGGTTGGTTCAGTTGATTGTTTGTGTAAAAGAATGTTTGGTAACAAAAAAAATGTTTTTGCTAAACAAGATTTTGTAAAAGGTTTACTGAAGCGATATAACGCACTTACTCTATCCCATGTGTTTTAGTTTGTTTGTTTGCTTATCTTTCTATCATTTAAAATTGGAATTGGTCTGTTTCTTTAAATGACCACCATCAATCAATTAGAATTTGGGGGTTGCTCTTACACACCCTCATCAATATTCTCATATACACTCACACGGAAAAAGAGAAAAAGTAGAGGAAGTGGTAAGTAATTGCCGTTTAATCACATCCTTTCTAGTTTCAATACCTTGTATGTGCATATTCATGTATGTAAGTGGCTGTAATATGTAACAACACACACTCTCACACAAATAGTGGTTGGATATTGTGATAGAAAGGCTGAAATCTATACAAGTTTTGTAGTTTTTCTTGTGGGTTGAAAATTAAATAGTCATAAGTAAAATATTTAATATATGTATATAAATTTAGTTAATAATTGTTTTCTAAAATTTAGCAAAGCTTTTGTTTATTGTTACATTTATATAATAAAAAACAAGAATATATAAATATTGTAAATTTATGCAAGGAATTACACAAAACCACTGTTTATTATTATTTATTGTTTGTAATACGTAATATATAAAATGGAAATAAAGATTGAATCGCACTATAATCTGAAATTCAATCCTTTTATGGCAAAATGTTACACATACCTGTTCTTTCTTTTGTTGTTTCTCTTCTTTCTCTCGCCGTCTTACATCCAAAAGGTATTCATTAAAAAGTGATTCTCGTTCGCGAGACTTTTCAATTGCCTTATAACGTTCGTCTTTACCAAAACGTTGACAAAAATCGCTAAATGACGATCTGAAAAAGAAGCAATAAATCGAATCGATGAAAAATTACAATTTAAAATATTTACTATACTCGTTAAAGTAGGATCGGTGATCAGAAATGCTTATATATAAAACTGTCATAAATAAAAATTAAAACAAACAAAAGGTTTTTATTACTCACACCGTGAATAAATGATAGAAAGATATTCTCTTTTCTCGTGTCGGGTTTATAAGATATGCATTTTTTACGCAAAATAAAGCGTAATAAAAATCTTTATTTTATATGAGAGTCTTCAAGTATGTAAATTACCAACTTTAGGTAACTGTTTTTTAGACTTTCAATTCATAATTGCATAAGCGAAAAAACTTACTTTCCATGCAGTTTGGCATCCTCCAAAAGTTTGCGAAAATCATCTCGTTTTTGTCTCATTTTGTTGCGTTTTTCCTTGCGCTCCTCCTCAGCCCGATCTTTGACGTATTTTTCAAAAACTTGTTTGCGTTCCTTTGATGTCAGCAATAGATAACGGGGATCGAATACAATTTTATGTAGTTCTTTTTCCCATGTGCTAAAAGCAGATACCTGCAAATGTTAAATGGATATTAGTCAAAGTATTTATTAATATGTTGGTAACTTTGAAATTCATACATCTTTTTCACGTAACATCTCTTTAAACTGTTTAACACGCGTTTCCAATGGCACTAAGGCTCGTTCTTTAGCTGCTCTTACCTCAGCTTCTACAGCTGCCTCACTTGCATCTGCCTTTTTGGATTTGTCTTTACAAAAGAAAAAACACACAAATATATGTATGTTTGTTTCCAAATATTAGTTTTTAAACTTACTTAAGCGTGTTTTCTTAGCAGGAACTTCTTCAACATCTGATTCTGATTCTGTTCTTATTTTAATAACCTCGTCATCGTCATCATCTTCTTGCATGTCTTCATCACTATCTGGCTTTGTTTGATTTGAAATTGGAGTCAGCTTTTCTTTTTCACTTTCGACCTTGTCCGCTTTAGAAGCCATAACACCTTTAAGTTGTTCCGGCGGATTGTTAATAGCTTTGTCCACTTCTTCGCGTTCAAGTAATTCTTCGGGACGTTCCCAAACGGAAGTGCGCGTAGAAGGATTGTAGAAGAAAACGCGTGCATCTCCTGTCCAGACAACGCACCAAGGTGTTCCGGGTATAGGTGTACTGGAGATGGGCCTGGATTTGTCTATCGGTTTAGTTGCAGCAGTGGTTGCTTTCTTATGTTCATCATCTTTTTTGCGTTTTTCTTCGGCCATTTTCTTGGCCTCTTTTTCCATTGCAGATGTTTTGGAGGAATCGTTCATAGGTTTAATGCCAGCGGCGGCAGCTGCTGCAGCAGCTGCTTGGGCATAAGCTATGGCTGGATCAGCGGAGAAGGCGGGATTTGCAGCCTGCATATGCATTAATGGATTGGCTAGCATATGAGGTGGCATTCCAGATACTAAAGTTGGTGTAGGGGGTGCAGCAGCTGTTGGTTGAGGTGTGGCTCCGTGAGCGGCCATACGAGCAGCTTCCATATCGCGCAATGCTTGAGGCTTTTCCCAAACACTTTCACCCCTGCCTGCATGATAATAATAAGGTCGACCATCGGGAGCTCTATGTTCAGACCATTCTGCAGCTCGTGCTATAACAGCCGGGTCAATAACGCCGGGTTTAATTATCAGATTTTTAGCCGGTTTTTCTTGAGCAGCCACTGGTGGGTGCATATGCTGATTCCAATGCATAGCCGCCCATGGCCCAGGACCTCCGGGGGCCCCTGGGAAACCGCCTCCATATCCTGGGGGAGGCATACCGAAAGGAGGTTGACTAAAATTTGGTGGATGCATACCAGGGCCAAAAAATGGTGGGGGCTGTTGATGCAATCCTGGCGGATGTTGGTGTTGTGGTCCTGGCGGCATGCCAGTAGGTGCTAAATTGGGAGGTGGTTGAGATAACGGCTGTTGACCGGGTGGTGGTTGGGACATCATTCCCGGGGGAGGCTGGGAGGTAATTGTTTTTTCTGGAATAGCTGGTGCACTGTCTTGCTTGTCCTTGGCTGCTTCTTCAGTACTACCATTGGCTATATTTGCCCCACCTACACTTGTTTGACTTCCCTGTACCGGGTGCTGTTGCTGCATTTGTTGCTGTTTCTTATTCATTTCTTCAATTTCAGTTTGTGTCATAACCTTAATGTTTGGTCCCTCCGGTTTTGTCCACGTAGTTTCTCTGGTTAATGCGTGGTAATAGTATGATTTTCCATCTTCTGTTTTTGTCTCTACCCATAATTCCAATTGGGGGCCTCCAGGCGGTCCGCCTGCGGTATGTGAAGAATTATTTTGTGAATTTGGATCAAAAGAACGGATGCCAAAATTAGTAGCCCCTCCTCTTCCGCCACCACGGTTAAAATGCATTATAAGACCACCGCGACCTCTAAATGATCCGGGTGGTGCTCCGCCATGTCCAGCAAACGACACATTTTGTGCAGGTATCCTAACATCATACAAATGTTTCAATTATTCTACTTACTTATTACAATTCTGAAGTAAAAAATAACCTAAAAGTAAACTTACCAAGTTTCTTTATTAATGGTTACTTCAGCGGCTGCGTCTGTTTCTGCCAAATTTTCATTTGCGGCACCATTAATGGCGTTGTTTGTTGGCGGTGCAGATTTTTCTGCAGTGTCATTTTCTGGCTCAGCATTTCCCTCATTATTAGCAATATCTATAGGTTTTGCACTTATATTTCTGCTTACATCAGTAGCAGCCTCCATGTTTTATTATTTCTTGCAATTATTAATTTACTTTAAAAATTTTTCGCACTGCATATAGGAAAAAATATGTAGTCGATTTTTTCCACAGAGTATACTCTGTGATTTTTCCTCACTATGGAAATGTCAAACAAACGAGTGAATTATGTTGCCAGATAAATTTTAACAAAAAATAATTGGTAACTCAGAAAACTAGCACATTGGCAACAGTTTACTAAATAAAAAAATTGTTTTACCGAAAATTTATTTTTATTTATAGAAAAACTCTTACACAAAATATTTATTACAGAGACACGGATATACATATTTTATAGAAATACTGTTATAAAGGCACTGTTAAAAAAACACAAAACTGTTGCACAACTGAGATCGGGATGCCGTCCCTAACCTATGCCCTGTTTGTAGCCAAGGCCCTCATGACACCAACCACATCTTCAATTGCCTAGCCAACCATACTTCACTTCGTCCAATGGAAGTAGGCCAGTTTCTTGGGTTGGACCTCATTGCAGAACCCCCGGATTAAAACTTACTTAAGGTGGATTCACCCATTTGTTCTTAACAAAAAATTTTTCCGGAGAAAATTTTTTTTACTGAGAGTTTTTTGCAGCACGATTCACCCATTTCGAACGATTTTTCTGAAAAATCAAAGCTGCCATATGTAAACAAAATCTATTAGTTTTATACTACGTTTCCACGGTACATGCTTCGCTCTCTGTTCATGCTTCACACCCCAATCATGTGCGAAACAACTTGCTTCACCATATAAAATTTTAAGAGCGAATCAAGTAGATTCATATTGAATCTACTTGCGAAGCCCGAAAAATTGCACGTGGAAACCTAGTATTAGTCCCGGGAGAGAGGGACCACTCTTCTTTCCCCTCTCACCAACAAACTCAAAAGTTGAGCAGCAAAAGTGGCAATATGACCCGGGACTTACAAGTGCGGCCATTGATTTATTTTGCTTTGGGTTTCAAGTGTCAAAATGCAAATATTAAATTATTTTAAAGTATTGTGTATCAAAATCACAGATATTTATAAATTCAAAATGAATGAAAAAATAAAGTTGCTTTTGCTGATGGCTTTTTGAAATCACATAAGGGTAAAACACTTAACATTTATACCCTACACCACAACAGTGGGAAGGGTATATTGGATTTGTGCTGATGTTTGTAACGCCTAGAATAATTGGTCCGATCGACTCTGAATTACTTTCTGAGTCGATTTAACGATGTCCGTCCGTCTGGCTGGCTTAGGGTAGCCAGATATAAAATCGAAATAAAAACAGCGTACAAATAAGAAAAAAAAGTATACTTTTTATTTAAAAAAAAATCATAATATTCAGTACATAAAAGAAATAATTGATGTAACTAAGAACTAGGAAATTCAGTATTAACAATTCAATGAAAAAAATAACAAATAATAAAAACAAAATAAGAGATCATATATATTTTTGTGTAATAAAAAATAACTTAAAATTAGTCAGGTGTATTAGATTTTATTTTTAAAAAATAAAATAATTTTTTTCTATTCTATATTAAATGTTTTAATACAACTTTAAAAAATTATAAATATTTATCGCTTTTTTGGACTTGGTTTACTATTACATTTTTACCATCTTCCGTTTTTAAAAAATTGCAAAATTCATTACAAGTGTACTCAAAATTTGTTTTTATTATTAATTCGCTTTCTACTTTTTCAATTAGAAGCTTGTTTCATTTCTTTCTCCAAAAATTGAACATCAAACTAAAAATTCCCTCGGTTACCACATTAGAATAAGGAATTGAAAATATAAACATACAAATTTTTTCGAAATTGGGATATGATCCACTTTTTAGGAATGTTTTACATTTTTCTTCAATAGAATTTTCTTCCAGAATGTTTTGAGCACAAGTCTTTAAAGATATAAATTCGTCAAACAGTTGATCCAAGTCAATTTTTTTGATTTTAAATAATTAAATTACTTCTACGAAGTCGTGAAATGAAATCATTTCAAATAACTTGAAGTTGCTTCTTTTATAAACTAAGCAAAATATTTGCTATCAAATAAGAAATTGGTCTTTAAAAAATATAAAAAAAAATACAAAAAGAAGTACAGAGGCTGAAAAAAAGTACATTTGTGTACTTATTTAGGTCTTATGCAAACAGAAGTACAATTAGTAAAAAAAAAGTATGCGTACTTCTAAATGCAGTACGTCTGGCAAGCCTAGGCTGGCTGTCCATGTAAAGCTTGTGCACAGAGTACAGGTGTAGTCTGTGGTACAGGTCGCAATTTTGAAGATAATAAAATTTGGTACGTGATATTTTTTCGACCCAAGGATGGATGGGATTGAAACTGGTAAAAATCGGTCCATTATTTCACCTGGCCCCCATACAAATGTAAATTGGGGTTTATCGATCATAAATGTTTAAATTATGCAAGTATTCAAACAAATGAGTGGTATATGAAGCCAAATCACATCTACAAATTTTGTGCAGATCGGTCCATAATTGGTCGTAGCTCTCATATTAGGCCCACTTCCGAAAACCACTTTAAAGAGCATAACTCTCTCAAAAATGTTGATATCCAAATAATAATGAACGAAACTATATATTTCATATGTCTAAAAATAATACGGTACAATTTTATTATGATCGGTCCATAATTAGTCGAAACTCCCATATAAGACCCACTTCCGAAAATCACTTTAAAGAGCATAACTCGCTCAAAAATGTTGGTATCCAAATAATATTGAACGAAAATATATATTTTATATGTCTAAAAATAAAAATAACACGGTACAATTTTATTATGATCGGTCGAAAAATACTACGGTACAATTTTATTCTGATCGGTCCATAATTAGTCGAAACTCCCATATAAGACCCACTTCCGAAAATCACTTTAAAGAGCATAACTCGCTCAAAAATGTTGGTATCCAAATAATATTTAACGAAAATATATATTTTATATGTCTAAAAATAACACGGTACAATTTTCCATAATTAGTCGAAACTTCCATATGAGACCCACTTCTGAAAATCACTTTAAAGAGCATAACTCACTCAAAAATGTTGGTATCAAAATAATATTTAACACAAATATATGTATTTTATATAGATACAAATAAAACGGTACAATTTTATTGTGATCGGTCCATAATTAGTCGTAGCTCCCATATAAGACCCTCTCCGTAATTCACTTTAAGCTCCATAAATCGTTTAAAAGCATTTATATCGAGATAAAGTTTAACACATATAATACTTATATTCACACACATCATGACTCTAAATTTTTGGATGATCGATCCACAATGGGTTATATCTCCCATATAACGCCCATTTCTGAAAAAAATGTTTCGTAACAATACTGGGTGTAGGGTATTATATTGTCGGGCTTGACCGACTATACTATCTTACTTGTTTTATAATATCTTACAGTATTTTACAAATAAATATCTGAATTTAACTTATTTTATTAAATCAGGTTAAAATACAATGTCAAAACAATTTAGTTTATTAAGTTTTGAATAACATTTTGAGTAAAGAATCCAATTCATCCAATAATATTTTTCAGAAAACATTCTATCATTTAGATTTGTTTTTGAAATATGTTTAGGGAACAAGAAATTTTTTGGTTTTATGTAAAATTAAATTTATTTTATTTTAATTAAAACCTACGTGTTAGCTTCTAATACTATGTTTTAGTCTGTGACTATGTTTCCACGACGACTTGAATCACCTGCTTCGCTCTCTGAATCATGTTTATGAATCAAGCTGTTTACATGACAAAAAAAGGGCTATAAGAAATCATGGACCGATTCTTACTATTTTCCGCACACTTTCCTCTTTTATCATAAAAACTACGTATACAAAATTTCATGGTATTATCTGCAATATATTTCAAAATATTGCAATAAAATGGACGAAAAATATCAAATTTTTATGTAGGTGGTCTCACATATTGGTTCATAACTCTGGTTGACCTGAACCGATTTTGCTGATTTTAAATAGCAAACTTCTCGAAAGCACTTCTGACAGAATTATTGAAGGTTTGGATCCCGAGTATATCTGGGGACTTCAAAAAACTGATTTCAACAGACAGACAGACGGACATGGCTTAATCGACTTCGCTATCTATAAGGATCCAGAATATATATACTTTATAGGTCGGAAAATTTTTTGTGGAAATTACACACGGAATGACAAACTTATATATACCCTTCTCACGATGGTGAAGGGTATAAAAAACAGAATTTACAATTTGTGGAAAATATTTTTTTTAATGGACAAAAAAACTGAGTGGAAATTAGTTAGCTTATTTGAAAAAAAAACATACATTCGTACGTATTTACTTTCTTTACTTCCAGACACAGACTACAGTCTGTGCTTCCAGAAACAAGAAAATAATTTGCTTTGTTTACAATAATATTAAATTTTTACAGCTAGTGCAGATAAACTTGCGATAAAAATTAGAGAACAGTGCAAAATTTTTAGGTAGTGGCAACACTGCATCTGAACAAAAAGACACAATGAACTGAACTAAATGAACTGAACGATATGAACTGAACTAAATTAACTGAACGATATGAACTGAACAGCGTTGCCGTTTTGGTTATTTTTAAAAAAATGGTTATTTTTTTCTTCATTTTGGTAACTTTATGGGGAATCAAAAATATAAATGTTTTTTGTCTATTTAAATTGATAAGTTTGCTTATTTTTTTTTGCTTTTTAATATTATTTAAAAATAAACGTTGTTATAAACACGTTTTTTACGTCAAAATTTTTATGTAAAAATTTCTTTGAATTGTCATACACGAAAAAAAAACGCGCATTAAATTATTTTAAACAAATGCGAAATGGATAAGAAGTATTTTTATTTTTTCATGTTTGAATCTATTTAAATGCAATAATATTTTTTAACTTCGGTTTAGGTTTTTATTGAACAAGATGAAACCGAAGAATTATCATCTGAAAAATAAAAGGTCAAAAAACAAACTAAATAACTATAAAATAATGTCGGTTATTTTTTTCTCATTTGATAACTTTTTGGTTACAAAATTTGTTTGGTAGTGGCAATACTGCAACTGAACAAAAAAACATCTGAACTGAACTAAATGAACTGAACACAGGGCTGCCAGATAAATTTCGGAAAAAATTGTCAAAAACCCGATAAAAAAGAAAAAATCATTTCGAATTTTAAAAATCGCCAAAAAAACGGAAAAATGAAAAGCCACTATTTCTAATAATACTATGTTTCCACGACTTGAATCACCTGCTTCGCTCTCTGAATTATGTCTATGAATCATGCTGTTTACATGACCAAAAAACTCGATTCGATTTGACAGCTGTCTTTAATAAACAAACAGAATAAAAAACACAGAATTTACAATTTGTGGAAAATAATTTTTTTTAATAGACAAACAAAAGTGAGTGGAAATTAGTTAGCTTATTTGAAAAAAAAACATACATTCGTACGTATTTACTTTCTTTACTTCCAGCAAGAAGAAAATAATTTGCTTTGTTTACAATAATATTAAATTTTTACAGCCATAAAAATTAGAGAAGAGTGCAATTTTTCGTGCTTCGCAAGTAGATTCAATATGAATCCACTTGATTTGCTCTTAAAATGTTGAATGGTGAAGCAAGTTGTTTCGCACAGGATTTTGTACAATACATATCAAAATACATAAATTTTAACTTTTTACATAACAAATCACAAAAAATATAATGTTAAACACAACTTGTGCAATATTTTTATAATATCTTAGTCCGTTTTCATTTCTATAATTCTGACTCGTCAAGGCAAGTATTTTTGGATGAGAAGGGAAATAAGAACAAAAGGATACAAACTTGACGGTACTGTCAATTTTCTTATTTCCTTTTGTTTTTTTTCATGCATGTTGATTTACATTAAAAAGGACGAAAATTGATTTGACGTATGTAAATGAAATGGCAAGTTCAAAAGAGAATTAAACAAAAACTAGTGAGTGTAAAACAAGACTACAGTATTTTATAAATAAATATCTGAATTTAGCATATTTGATTAATTCAGATTAAATTATAATGTCAAGACAATTTATTTTATTAAGTTTTAAATATTTTGAGTATAGAATTCAATTCATCCATCATATACGAGTACAGGCACTTATTTTCAAAGAATTCCGTAATTTTGTTATAAATTAAATGAGAATTATTCCTCTTGCGAGTATTAATAAACAAATTTTTTCAAAAATTTTAATCGAAGTTGCCTTCAAGTTAAATATAAATAAATGTAGTGTAACAATTTATTTTCAAATAAATTGTATATTTAACTTGAAGGCAACTTCGATTAAAATTTTTGAAAAAGTAATTTTGTTATATAAATTTATTTGGCTGAATATGCTTTCGACGTTTTGTTAAAATAGGAAAAGTTGTTGTAGAAGAATTTCCCCGTGGAAATTCAGAAATTGTTTCCTCTTAAAATTTTAGTTCGTGGAATTCAGTATTTAAAATTGATTTTTATGCTTACAGATAAATAAGTAATTTCGACTATCCTGTCTCAATATTATTTGGAATTATTTTACTTGAACTTAACAACAATAATTAAGAAAACACTACTATCACTTAGTTTTGTTTTTGAAATAGTTGTTGTCTCAAAAAAAGAGAGAATTTGGTAACAAAAACATTAATAAAACTAACAAATGATAGAAATTTTTAATAATTCAGAAAATCGTCACTTTCAATGAAAAAATCGTCAAATCGTCATTTTGCTATTTTTGAAACCAAAAATCGTCAAAATGATGATAAATCTTCAAATCTGGCAGCTATGACTGAACAACTGAACAAAAAGAACGAACAACTGAACGAAAAAGAACGAAAATACTTATACTTTGTGATATTGCTGTTGATAGTGAAATAGAGAAATAAACAAACTTGTGAATTACTATAAAATATATGTGTTTAAAATATTTACGATTTAGATTGTGTTTAATTTTTAGTGTTTAAACTACAACAAAATGAAACCTCAAAAATATGTAAGTTTAAATAATAAACATTTTGGAAGACGCTGAAATCCTCCTGCAAATCTATTGAAATCATTTAAATGGGCTTATGTCGCCAAAGCAGATGTAATCAATTAAGAATAATTATGTGTATACATATGTATGAACATTAGGGTGGGGCGCTTGTTTATGGGAAAAAATAAAAGTTAATTAACAAAGTTCTAATAGTAATATTTAGACTTAAAAAGGCAATACTTGAAAAAAAAAATATTAAATTAAGTGATATCTTTAGCCCGCGCATGCGTCTTAAAATTTTTGTAATTTTCATAAAAACACTCATTTTTTTCAAAAATGACCCCATTTAATGATAATTTATGTTCTGTTGTAATTCAGCTGTGTGGAGAAATAACGCGCGCGTCATTGCCATTATCTCTTAAGGGTAATCACTCCGTCCTTGTCTCGCTGCCTTCGAGAGTCTTGCGACTCACTCGCATTGGTGAATGTTGGCGGCATTTACACATGAAAGTGCAAGTTCGAAAAAGTCAATACATTCACACTTTTTTCACTTGCAGAGCTAGTCGAGTTTTTCGAATAAGTTTTCGTATATAATACGTACACGGCACTTGTATGCAATTACTTACATGTGTAAAGGCAGGGTAACTGTACCGAGTTACAGTTTCTCGAAGTTGCATTGACCACATGCTATATTTTTTAAAAAAAGGCTTCATAACCTATAAGTTTGTCGTGATGGAGTACCAAAAACAACTCATTTTTGATATTGGTGGAGACCATTAAAACTCAGGAGTGGAGTTCGGGAAGTCCGGTTTCCCATACGAAGGTATAGGTAGGTGGATCTTGGCGAGACTCCTTTAGGCGTAAGCCGGATACTGGTGATGTCGTTATGATATATATCGTGGCCAAGTAAAACCCTCCTGGTAAGGAGGTAACTTAAATAAATACAAATACAAAATAATTTATGTTATATGCAACTTATATACAATCTTTTCAAGCTTTCATTTGACATACATATGTATGTATGTATATCATTTAGTCCTAGGTCTTAAAATAATGCATTTATGTGAGGTTAAAAATGATTATTTTAAAAATTACAAACTTTTTTAAAGAATTTACTGTCTTAAATCTTAGTAAAGATTTTCTGCATCACCAGCCTACAGCCGGGCGGAAGCATTTTCTCCTCTATGGTATGCAGAATACCGGCTACGCATAGTATATTGGTGTAATATATAAAAGAATTTTGTCATGACTGCTTTCCGAGAAAATCGACATTAATCGTAATTGCCAAATAAGCCCTAATAAATGATGAGAAAACATATTTATGGAGATATTTAAAATTTTAGCTATTTATCAATGTATATGAGTAAGGTTGTAAGCTTCGCATGTATTAATAATTAGCATGTTGCAGATGAATCCCATAACATTCGAAGCAGAAATGTTTGTGAGTAATTTGGAGACCTTGTCCAAGATACATCATCAGTATGATGCCGTTTTAGTTAATTCATTACACAAATTAATTAATACAATTGAAACATTTTTGGACTCAAATCCAAGTGAAATCTTGGCGACAGAAAATACAAAACTGGTGGCATGTGATAATCTAAATCACATTAAAACAATTTATCATTGTTCAAACTGTAAAACCGATTTGGGAAAGTCTGTGGAAAAAGTAACTTTACATCTAACGGAACAATGTGGTGTTGGAGCGGCTGTTTCTGCTGGCGGCAATAACCATCAAACTAGTGAAACAAATTCTGTCAAGGATGTTAAACAACGGGAACGCAAAAAGAGTGAACTGCGCAAAGCGATGTTATTTAAAAAAGGGGAGAATAGTATTGATAATGCTGTAAAATTAAGCAAAAGTATATTTGTGGTATATTCATTTTAATTTTTTTTTATTAAATGACTTATTTTTTTTATAGAAACATGTTCCCTATTGACTACTGACTTTTATAAATTCTTTGCGGAACAAGCAAGAGTTGCCACAAAACTTAAATGCATGCAAGACTATGATATAATTGAAAGTGATTTGATGTGTCTTATAAAACCATTATTTGCTAATGAAAGTATTAAAATTTACAAATTCGGTTCACGTATATCTGGCATTGGGAGTCGTGAAACAGACTTGGATTTATATATTGATATTGGAGAGTGTTTTAATGTTTTTAAAAATAAACCGAGCAATGAAACACTCCATAAGCTGCGGATAGTTGCAAATGGACTGGCAAGTCGCCCCAACTTATGGAAGGGCATGGTACAGGTCGATAAAGCTCGCGTTCCCATTATAAAAATAATACACGCTGCTACACGCATAGAATGCGACATAAATGTTTCCAATAGTTTGGGAACTGTTAATACAAAATTCTTGGAGTTTCTATTTAATTTACAACCACTTGGTAAGCGTTTAAAACACACAAAAGTCTCCTGAAGACATGTTTTGGAGTACTAGAGGTTTATTTCAATTCTTATCTTTTTAGCTCGTTTGTTGAGCATTTTTATGAAAAAATGGCTGCAGCGAACAAATCTCAATCATGACATGAATACATATTCCATAGTTTTGATGGTAATATTTTATCTACAAACTCAGGGAGTATTGCCACCAGTGGAAAAATTTCAAGAAAATGTTAATCAGGAAAAAGCCTTTACTGTTGGACGTAAGTATTCAATGTTATTATTTTAATGATATAATTAATTGATTCTGTGGCAGGGAAAACGTACACAAGTTGTATATTTCAGTAGGGCACGAGACGATATTATACATTTAAAAAAATTATATTTTATTCTGGCCAACACAACTTAACCCTCTAGTACCCAAATTTTTTTTCTGGATAAAAAAATTATTTTTGGGTTTGATTTATGTTAAAAGTAAATGATATTTAAAAAAAAAATTAAATTTTTGGTCAGATCGGGTTTTATAGCACCATAAAGTAAAACCGCCTCTAGGCGGCTTTAGGAAAACAAGGCAAAAAATTTTTCAAAAATTATTTTTGTTTTTTCATATAGAATACAATGTTTTATTAACAAAAAATGAACAGGTTATAACAGAAATGTGTAGAAAATAAACAAGAAATTCAGATTTCATTTTTTAAGTTAATTCAAACAAGCTTTGAAAAAAAAATATTTAAATATGAGGCAAAAATAGTTTATTGAAGTTATTGGTGGTGAAAACCGTAGAAGCATTCCTTTTGCTTAGAAATACACAGGTTTATATTACACTTTCGGCATACAATTTGAGTTTCGAAATTGCAACCAGCAAATTTAGAAGTTTTTTTTACCAGCGTGTGATAAAAACAGCGGAAAATGTCCGACTCCATCGAAACGGACGTCTGCGGGCGTTAGAAAGGATTTTTGTCCTGTACATTTTTTTTTAAATCTTGACGTGGGAGCCTTTGGCAATGATGGACTCGGCGTGCAGAGTACGGATGCTATCTCTGCTCGGAAGTTTGGCGATCTTTGTTTCTCAAGAGATCAGGTTGTTCACTACCCTTAATTGTGAAACTTCGAAATACAAAAACGAAATGCCGAAATGTTGTCACTAAATTAAAAATTAAAAGTTGAAATAGGCGTTTACCATGGCTAAATCAAGCAAATGCACGAACAGTCGATTTGTATACTTGTTGCTCTTCACTGGAATTTTATATCGGCCAATAAGGCCATCCATGAGATCGACACCACCCACATGGCTATTGTATTTATGGATTATGTTGGGGCAATCGACGTCAACAAACTTTTTTTCCGAGCGAACAAAACGGGATACCTGTGTTTTTGGGTTTGTTTCATTTTGAAAAGGTTTCGTGCCTGCGTAGGTCGATGCGACTCGCACAGCCTTATTATCTTTCCAAAGTGATAAAGAAATGTCGACTCCAAAAGCAGATCCACAAAACTCTGTAGAATATCCACGTGGTTGTTTCTTGAGATCGTTGTCTGTTGGCAGCTTACAATTCGGAATGCGATTTGAACGAATAGTCCCCAAGCAATAAATTCCGCGTGATTTGAGATATACAAGAAGTGGCAGTGAAGTGTAGTAGTTATCGAAATATATTATTTGGTTTTTATAATCTGAAACATTGCGTGAGAATCGAACAACCACATTTGCTGCCGCTCCAAGGACTGGTGAGCCAGTTTGCACAACATTGTCTCCTGCACCGCAATATATCTCGAAATTATAGCAAAAGCCGAAGGAGTCACATAAAACAAACAGTTTTACTCCCCATTTGTGTGGTTTATCTGGCAAATATTGTCGAAGAAAAGTCTTCATCTTCGTTGCGCACATTTGTTCATCGACACATAAACGTTGCGTCATTGGAACGGATGGAAACTTTTTATTTATTCAAATACAAAGCATTGTGGTCTGCAGAATTCCTGGGGGGCAGTTTACTATTATCATTAAAATGCAAATTACTCCGTATTTTCTCAAATTGATTTCTTGACATAGTATTTTGGATTGTTTGGAACGCAAATTCGCCCCAATATGCACGGACACTCGGATAGCGAAAAACTGACATAAAAAATAAAATGCCAATATACTGACGAATTTCCGAATTGGTTGTAATGAAGGAAGTTGTGATATCTTTTTGAGTGGCATATAAATTCGATTGTTCAACAATGTGATCAATAATAGTGTCGCCCAAAAAGAATTCGAAGCATTTGAAAGGCGTATCAAGCTTTTTGGGATCTTCTCCTAGTTCGGGCTCAGAAAATGCAATCGCAGAGTTATCCAGCACTAAATTCTTTTGGCGCCACAAAATTTTCTTGAAAGTCTGAGATTTGGGATCTATATCCGAAACGGATCCAATAAACTCCGCTGTTTCACCTATAATCTTTAGGCTGAATATATTCTGGTCAGCAGGCACATTGCGTTTGCGTTTCTGTGATCGAGGAGTATTTGAAGCAATCGAAGTAGAAGGAGATAATAATTTTTGAAATGATGCGGGACTTCCGCTTGAAGTAAGGCAAATCTCTGATACCAGCATTGAATCTGACATATTCACCGCTCTATTTATATCCTCCTCAAATCCAATGTTGATATTGCACTCCGTCTCGCAAGCATTGTCATCCAAATCGTCTTCCATATCTTCTTCTCCGTCCGTATCGCTATCGAAATTCATCAAATCCAAAATTTTCCCAATCTCTTCATCAGAAAGCGATTACAACTTTTGCATTTGTCGACGCTCCATGTCTATAAATGACTCCTTAAATGTTCCACTTTCAAACTTACCTAAAATATTTTTTTTTCCGAATTGTCCTAAGACCGCCTATAGACGGGCTACCTTGCAAGACCAATAAAAAGCTTGAGAAAAGTTTTTTTTTCTTTTTTCCTTTTTTTTTGCTTTCTTTATACTACCAGCAACACACCAATAATTTTTCCTTTCACCTGCGACCCCTTTAAATATTTTTTTTGATTTTTTGAAATTCACACTTTTTGCAAAATAATTATTACGTCCGTATTTCACAATTTTCCAACTTAAAATGACAGTGGTAGCTGCACACAGCACGAGCTTGCGTTGCGAATGCAATAAAAACAATTTTTGGACTTCCCCGCATTAGACAAAATGCAAATAAAACCAAAACGTAATTTGGGAAGCGAATAAGTTAACAATGAAGTTAGCCCGTCTACAGGCGGTCTTGGGTACTAGAGGGTTAAATTCAAATACTTATGTATAAATAATGCGTTTATTTTTGTAATATTTTTTATACAAAACATATTTATACATGATGGCGTAAGTTAACAAAGTAATACATACATACATACAACATACACACTAAAATATAAAATATGTTTTTGTATTAATACAAAATCATTTAAAGTATTTATTATTTTCTCAAAATAACAATCAAACTTGTGTCCCTTGCCAAATCTTGAATACTTTTTATTTATGTACATATATATGTACATCAGGGGCTTCCAAAAATTGTTTGCTTGTGTATTAGTGAGTACCAGAGAGTAATAAAATTGAGAGAATGCATTTATTTAAAGCCGCAGAAAAATGTTAGTAATATACATATTTTATAATTTGCTATGTATGTGACCAAAAGCATTTTTGACCGCACAATATTTTTTGAGTGTCATCATCTGTTAACCTGAAAAAATAACGTAGCATCCGCTAGACATGTGCACTTATCGAAGTCACATCGACGACTGAATTGAAGAGCATAAAAATATGTCTTGGTAGTGGTAGGCACAATTGTGCTATGAAATGGAAGCCCCTGATGTACATACACATCAAATTCGGTGACTTATACAGTTAGTGCTATTAATATTCGCTATTACTAAGGATATACATATGTTCAACTGATTAATTTTAAGGCACATTTGCATATTTTTGTATTTTTTCGATTTATTAAGAACATATAATGATATTTGGGAATTCACTTTTGTGGTTATAAAAAAATAACAATATAATTTTTTTTTTTTATTGCCTTTAATTATTTATTGAATCTTCATATATGAAATGACAATAAGTATTCAAATTTACTAATGCCACGCCTAGATCTTTATGGGTTCGAGAATTTTTAACATACCATGGAGCTGCAGTAATTATCCGTAGAATTTTATTTTGACCCCTTTGAATTTTTTCAATGTTTGATGCTGAGGCCGTACCCCACAATTGAATTCCATAGCACCAGATTGGCTTTAGTATTGCATTGTACAACAAAAGTTTGCAATCCAATTTCAATGTAGAGTTTCTGCCGATTAGCCAAGTAAGTTGCACTGCTTTTAATCTCATTTGTGTAAGTTTCGCTTCAATATGAGACTTCCAAGTTAAACGGCGGTCGAGGTGAATGCCGAGGCATTTGACTTCATTGTGTTGCGGGATAATTTGATTATTTATTCTGATGAACGAGCAGGTATCTTTTCGCAATGTGAAAGTTATATGAATACATTTTTGTTCATTTATCCTGATTTTCCAAAGCTCTAGCCAATTCTCTAGCTTATAAACATAATTCTGCAAATTCTGTGATGCAACTTGGTGGTCCTTATGGACGCTGATAAAGGCTGTATCGTCTGCAAAAGTTGACGTGTGGATTTTGGGGTCTGACGGCATGTCGGAGGCATAAATCAAATATAAAGTAGGACCCAGTATGCTACCCTGTGGCACACCTGATTCAATTGGCTGAGCGGTACTTAAAAAATTGCCTTCTTTGATTTTAAATTTGCGACCGTATAAATAACTTTCCATGAGTTTATGGGTGTTAGCAGGCAGAGTTAATTTAATTTTGTGCATTAAACCGTCATGCCAAACTTTGTCGAACGCTTGAGACACATCAATGAAAAGGGCGGAGCAGTATTTTTTGTCTTCAAACGACCCTCTTATCACATTTACCAATCTATGTGTTTGTTGGATGGTGGTGTGTTTAGCTCTGAATCCGAATTGATGATTAGGAATACATTCAGTGTCATTCAGAATTGGAGTCAACTTAGTCATTAACAATTTTTCGAACAGTTTAGAAATTGTCGGCAGTAGGCTAATTGGCCTATATGACTCCACTTTGGTGTGGTCCTTCCCTGACTAGTGATCATAGACACCTTCCAATCTGCAGGATAGTATTCTAGGCGTAAAATAGCGTTGAAGATAAAGAGGATAATTCTTCTTGCTACACGAGGTAACTTCACAAGCATTTTATTGCTGATTTTATCCATACCTGGAGCCTTTCTAAGGTTCAGAGTACCAATAGCGTTTTGGACATCACGAAAGTTTAGTCTTAGAGGTACAGGAGGTCTTATAACAAGTGGTGGCAAATCAGATTCGTTATTATTTGAGTTGTTTATAGTAAACACATTTCTCAAATGGTTAACAAATAATGCCCCTTTCTCGGAATCATTTCTAGCCCAGTCACCAGTCGGATTTCGCAAAGGAGGTTTTCCTCTCACTGGTCTTTTTAAACCTCTTGCCGCCCTCCATAACGAGTAGTCAGATTGTGGGGTACTATCAAGACCTTCCAAGTAAGATCTAAGTGAGGCCGTTCTTTGGGTTTCTAAGAAATGTCTTAGTATATCTCTGCATTCCCGTAGCCTAGCTTTCAGTTCTGGAGACCTGTGAATTTGCCACTCTCTTCTCATTCTTCTTTTTTCTGATAGGAGATGTTCGAGTTCAGAGAAATAAGTTCTGTTTGTCCTATTTCTACATTCAACGTGATAAGTGGAAGCGTGATGCACAGCTCGTCGAAGGTCCTCGGTAAAGTTGCCAATCGACTCATCAATATCGTCGGTAGTTCTCAACACAACATTTTCCGTGCAATGAGAACTTAAATACTTTTTGTATTTTATCCAACTTACTCGGGTCTTAGTCATGTTCGTAAATGGAGAACCACACACTTGAGGGAAATGCATTGAAATGATAGTAGGAGAGTGATCTGAGGACAAGTCCAGTGAAGGATCCACTTGCATCCATTCTACAGGGATATTTTTCACTACTCCAAAGTCAATAACATCGGGAATCTTCCGTCGGTCCGTCGGCCAATAGGTGGGATGTCCACTTGAGAGTACATCTAAGCCCATTTTAGCAATGGTGTTGAAGAGTACGCGACCCTTTGGGGTTACCAGACGTGAACCCCAAAATGTGTGTTTGGCGTTAAAGTCGCCAGCAACTAAAAATCTAGCTCCAAGGGATTTAAAGAAGTTATGGTATTGGTGTTCTTTTATTGAAAATCGAGGCGGAGAATAAATCGATGATAAAACAAATTTGTATTGCCAGAATTCAATGCAAATGTTTGTTGATTGGAGGTAATCCTCACTTATGTTATTTATTAGATAATGCTTTATTCTGTTCTTTATAAGAATTGCCGAACCTCCACAAGCTCTTCCGCGGGGGTCTTTAGTATCGTAGAACACGTAGCCATTAATTTTGAAGTACCCTGTCGACGTCAAGTGAGTTTCAGCAATCATCATGGTTATAAAAAAATAACAATATAATTAAAAACTAAATTAATTCAGGTAGCCAAAATATTGTGCGTCATTAATATTCGGTTTTCACTTTAGAGAACATAACAAATAACGCATAAAACACAAATACTAAAATTAGTACTTTGTTGGATAACCCCTTTTTTAATAACTTCACTGAGACGGTTTGGCATGTTTTTCACATGAACAGGCTACCAGAATTCTGTCCTATTGTGTTTGAGCGAATACACCGGTCCAACTCATCTCACAAATTCACTAACTTACACTAATTGTATGTATACATATGTATGCACATATTGTATGTACATAAATATAAATCAAATGTCGTTCGTTAGTAATTGCATCAATTGGGAACGGCCGCATCGATTTGGCCAATTTTTATACCCATCAACAAAAAGATGGGGGTATATTACGTTCGTCATTCCGTTTGTAACACATCGAAATAATGGTCGTAGAGCCAAAAAGTCTATATATTCTGGGTCCTTATAAGATACTATGACGATCTTGCTATTTCCGTCCGTCTGTAGAAATTTTGATAGAGCTTCGAAAAAAAAGATATAGAACAATGAAATTTTTATCAAACATTCTTTGATCTAATTAAATGTTTGGTATTGAAAATGGGCATAATCGGTATAGTAGGATCCGAGTTATAGATCAAAGTTTTAGACTACCTCGATATTTTTCAGGTATTTTTTGATATCTTCTTGAAATATAATGATGATAATGTCCTGTTGAAAATTGTAGGAATCATTCCACGATTTCTTATAGCCCCGTAATTGGCTTTATGGTACATAAATGTCTATAGAAAAGCCGTATCCATATAAAATTCTGCATTAATAAGTTTCATGCAAAGTGAAATTTCAAAATGATGTTTTCTTTGCATCGGTCCACAAGACCACTTCCGAAAATCACTTAAATGGTCATAAATCTTTTATAAGGATCGACACAAATAGTCTATTTATATATAGAAATATTCATAGTCAATTTTATGATGATCGGTACATATTTGTCGTAGTCCCCATATAAAGTTCGAAGATAAAGTATTCAAAATAATACTAAATAAATAAATAATAATAATAATTATTATGAATATCAAACTCTGTAAATTATAGTAAGAATTTGCACTAAGAATGAATAAAAACCGGAATAAGGATATTCTAGTGACTAGAACCAGTGTAGTTTTTGAATTTCTTATTTCGTTTAGGTGGAGGGTATTAAAGATTTGGTACAGCCGAATATTGCACTCTAACTTGTTTCTATTGTTTTTTTTTTGTTTAAATAAAATATGTTTGTGTATAAAGCAACATGAATTTGAATTGTTTAACTTATTTTACCTGATATTTCATACGTGGAACCAATTCCTCTTTTAAAGGTGCTATCAGACGGGATGTATTTTACATATGTACGTCACTTTTCTTACCCGTATGTAATTCCGTATGTATGTCAAAATTTCCATTTTACATACGATTCATAAATTTTGCTATCACACCTGCTTATGTTTTTCCATATGACATAACGTATAAATGCAAACAAAAGCTAACTTTGTAACGTGTATAAATTTAAAGAATTGCTTCTTTTGACCAATGTAACTGCAATAAATATAGTAAACATAATTTAATTTATTAAAAATCGAAAAATACTTACTTTTCCATGTTCATTATCCATTTTCTTTACAATATATTTTTTCAAACAATCTTGTTTCAAAACAAACCAGCTGTTTTGTTTATGTTTGACACAGGAAAATAGAGCGTGTTCTAATCGAAAAAATTACATATGTATTTCCACATGTATTTTACACATCCAAAGTTGCATGTGTATCACACGATGTGTACAACTTTCACAGATGGAAAATTTGACAGTACATATGTAAAATACATCCCGTCTGATAGCACCTTAATATGGATACTCTTATCTTTTTTTACGCGAGTATTGCTGTATTAGTTATTTACTTAGCAGCTGCTAAGAATGTGTAACGGTAAAAAATAAATGATTGAATATGAGGTCATTTACACGATGCAATTTTTCATGCAATTAATTGCATGCAATTGATGTTTGTAGGCGAACGGTGTAGAGAAGCAAGAGGGGTAAAAAAGTTGCACGACTCGTTTTTCATGGAATTTTTTAACATTTCCTTTTACCATCGTTTGTGTTTTACTTATTTTGTTTTATTCTTATTCAGGGGCCAAATTACCGCATTCGATATTGAGTAAAATTTATCGTAATTTTCTTATTTGAGATTATAGCATTCGATATCGAGCAAGAAATTTAGTACATTTTATCATAATTTCGATATCGAAATCATTTTTCGATACGATAGCTCATTCGATCACGAATGCGGTAATTTGGCCCCTGACTTTGAAGTGTGCGTTATAAAAATTAATGCGCAAGAACATTTTCAATTACTTCTTCTGTATTACAATCCTCAGTTTTTATATTTTTTAAAATTTTTGTATATTGTATTTGTGTATATGTACACAGTGGTGATATTCGAAACAATCAACAACCGGTTCGCTTAAAAAAATTATATTTTTGCCAAATTTTGATAAAAATAGCAAAAATTTTAAAGTCGCATCCCAGTAACAGACCTCTTGAAGGAAATGATATAAACTTTTGTTTAATAAAAAAATAGTTTTGATTTTGCAAAATAAAAGTAAAAAAAAATTGCTTTATTTTTTTCTCAAAAGATTAAAGAAAACGCTATCGAAAACATCATCATCCAAGAATCCAATGTATGACCAAAATAAAATTCATTTGTTTGTACGTTTGGACAATGAACAACTGAACTGTCTTTGTTGCTGAGACTAATCACCTTGATAAATACACATTATATAAAACCATTAAAACAAAAAACATAATCACCCCAACAAATTTCATATGGAATTTTTATTCACGAGAAGGGTGAATATGCAACAACCGGTTCGCAAAATTTTTTAAATTTTAACAACCGGTTCGAGCGAACCGGTCCGAACCGGCTGAATATCAGCACTGTATGTACAGTATCAGACAAAACCTAAGCACACCCTCAGAACATTTTTTTTAAATGATACTTTTTTTAGGAAACAAAGTTTTTAACAATTTTTTTTTTATTTTTTTTTTATTTATTTATCAGCCCAATCATGAATAAAAATTCCGCGAGAGTTTTTTCCCTTTTCTCATTTTTCCTATTCAAATTCAATGTTAAAAAAATAAAAGGGGGAAAAGCTCCCACGGATTTTTTATTCATGATAGGGCTGTATATCTTTATTATTGAAAAACACTAACTTAAGGAATTTAAAATTTAAGAAAAAAAAGTTAAAATTCAAAAAGCAATTTAAGTCGGAAATGTAAGTGGACAAAACTAAAGCACCCCCTAATATTGTGTTTGAAAATTTTACTACGCTACTGCTACATTGCTGTATTAGTTAACAGTAAATTTCAAAAATGCAACAGCTATTAAGCTGCAGTGTTAAGAAGAACTTGTTCGAATTTATGCGAAAATTGTCATTGTTTTAAAGTTTTCATTGAGATAAAGAGTAATGGCGCGCATTAAGTACTCAAGTGAATTTAAAATTAGAATTCTTAATGATTTTAGAGCCGGCTTATCAAGACATCAATTGAGTGCAAAATATTCGATCAACAGATCAATTATTTTTAGGCTAATTAAAAAGTTTTTGGAGACTGGTCGCACATCGTCTACTCACTCTGGAGGAAGGCCACCTGAAACTTCGCGACATGAAGACTCCTTAATTAAAAGGACAATACAAAATGATCCTACAGCATCTTCTAGTCACATGCGAAATCGCTTAGATTTAAAAATTAGGGAAAGAACGATTCGCAGAAGGGCGGTAAAGGCAGGATTATTCAGTCGACGAACAGCAAAAAAACCTTTCATATCGAAAAAAAAAAAATAAAAGAGCCAGACAAGAATTCGCCAAGACCCATCTCAACTGGAGTGTCCAAAAATGGAGGACTGTGCTGTTTTCTGACGAATCTAAGTTTAATTTAAAGGATTCAGATGGCATAAGGCATGTACGCAGAGGAAATGGACAACGGTTAAATCCTAAATATTGCAAAGACACTATAAAGCATGGAGGCGGTAACATAATGGTCTGGGGTTGTTTCTCTGGGCAAGGGATTGGGGCAATTCATAAGATTGATGGACTTATGGATCGTTTCATGTATCGTGACATATTAAAAGACGTGATGTTGCCTTATGCTGAAGAAGAGATGCCACTTAAATGGACATTCCAGCAAGATAACGACCCAAAACATACGTCAAAAGTGGTTAAAGAGTGGTTCCAGAACAATTTGATAGAAATTCTTCGTTGGCCTGCCCAATCCCCCGATCTTAACCCAATCGAGAACTTGTGGGAGATCGTTAACTTAAAAATCAACCGAGAAAATTGCAAAACCAAAGAAAATTTATTTGAAGCCGCAAAAATAGCCTGGGAAGCAATATCACCTGATATAATTAATAATTTAATATCCTCTATGCCTAAAAGATGTGCGTGTATCATCCAGAATAAAGGATTCGCAACGAAATATTGTTTTTAATAGTTTCTTTTGTACCTTAAATTGGGGGTGCTTTAGTTTTGTCCACTTTTTCCGACTTAAATTGCTTTTTGAATTTCAACTTTTTTTTCTTAAATTCAGAATTCCTTAAGTTAGTGTTTTTTCAATAATAAAGATATAAATAAATAAAAAAAATAAAATTGTTAATAACTTTGTTTTCTTAAAAAAAATATCATTTAAAAACAATGTACTGAGGGGTGCTTAGGTTTTGACCGATAATGTATGTACATTAGGCCGGGCCAATTTGTATGGAGCCGAAAAAATCGATTAGAGCCGCCCCCTAGGATGATTCAATGGACAATTCTAAGCAACTTTGGTGAAGGAACCATGGGTCTATCTCGATTTTCGAGTCTCCCACTTTTCAAAAAATGATTTTTTTCCCTATAACATCATTTTGATTCGAAATTCGATTTTTTATTCATCGTTATATTATCTTTTTTATGTGTATATGGGGGGTTTTTGGGGTCGAGAAATTCATTTTTGATCTTTATTTTTACCTATGAACACCACAAGAGGGCGTTTCATGCATATTTGTAATATTTTTCGTCTATTTTCCGAGAAAAAATGTTCGGTAAAATTGATATTTATTTTATTTTTTTCAACAGAAATTCAACCTAAAAAATAAGAACATATGTAAAAAAAAATTTATTTAGTGGAAGAAAAGCGGAATAGTTATTTTTGAAAGTCTTTCTTGCTTTCAAGTCATTCATTTTTTGAAAAGTGGGAGACTCGAAAATCGAGATACACCCATGGTTCCTTCACCAAAGTTGCTTAGAATTGTCCATAGAATCATCCTAGGGGGCGGCTCTAATCGACAAAAAATTTGGCCCGTCCTAATGTACATATATTATTTTATAGGAATTTGTAATTAAACGTCAAAAAATTTCATGATTTGTTGCACAACATTTTACGTAGCAATTTTAAAAGAGAATTGAAAAAATTGCATGCAATTAATTTCATCGTGTAATTTAATATGCTTATAGGGGCTTTTTACTATTTAAAGTAGGAGAAAGTCAGTTTTGTTTACAGCATCTTGTTGAATGCCTGTGTTTTGAAAGAACAAAAAAATAAGTTTTAAAATTGTGTAAAAATGGATTTCATAAGAAAGTAAGTACAATAAAAGGCAATAAATATCGAGATATATCTAGTACCACAATATTTATTGAACATGTAGCAGTGCCCTATGACACCAAAGCATTTTTTCTTGTCGGGTTTAAAACCAATTCTGACAATATTGGTTTCTATGACACCCCTGAATGTCATGCTGACAAAACAGTTCCTCCTGGGATGTCATCGGAGGAATCACCCATGCTTTAACATCACACAGCTGGAGTCTCTCCCGAGGCATGTCAGGAAGGCCCTTCGAATAAACGAGCAAAACATACGAAGATATACACAGGATCCACTAGATCAGAACCCCCGGATTAAAAAATCAAAGATTAATTAGTTCTAGCTGTTACAACAACAACAACCTAACTGTATATTTACGGCCGCCTGCTGACCTCAATAAAACACAATATTTTTTTTTTTTTTTGCAATTGAAAATATGTAGATATTGAGTAGAATATGAAAACTCCAAAACACTTAAAAAATATTAAAATAAAATAGTTACAAAAGATAAACCACCGTCTACTTTTATCTCTAACTGAAAGTAGGATCGGTAATCATGTGTTGAAAAACGATGTCGTCTTAAAAACAGCATTGTTTTTGTACTGCAAAATCAAATTAATTTATTTAATAAGACACGAGATAAATTTATAATTTATTTAACAACTCGTTCGTTTTGAACTTTGAGTTTTGCTTGAAAACGAATTGTTTTCAGTCACATTTTATATTATTTTTTATAATTTACAAATATACAGGTATGTGATGGAAATCGAAATCGAAAACGAATGAGTTTTAGAAGTTAATTTTTTCGTAATGTTTCTGTATTGAAATAGTTTTATCCCACAAAATATAAAGATAATTTGCTATTAATTAGAACCTTAAAACAAAAATTTTAAAAATTTGATTAGAAATACTTTAAAATGGACTTCAAAAACTCACTCGTTTTCGTTTTCGATTTCCATCACATACCTGATACACTTGATAATTCTGATAATTCCTACCATGGAAATCGATATGGATACACAATATTAATTATAAAAGTACATACATTATATTTTTTACAGCTTGGTTATGTTCATATGCTACCTTGAGTTTGTATGATCTCAATATACCGCTAGAGGATTTAGGCCATCCAAATTTGTTAAAATTCATTAGAGGCTTTTTTGTGTTCTACACAAGTTATAATTACGAGAATTATATTATATGTCCGTATTTGGGAAGACCTGTTAAAAGAGTTGATTTGAATAATCTTATGCCAAACAGGTTTGTTTGTATTTTTTGTGACAATTTTTTAATTTAGACTTTTATAAACAAATATTAATTTTCTGTTTCTTTTTCTTACGCAGATATACCGAATTTGTTAAAACTTCTCCTGAGTATGCATTACAAACGGACAAAGCACTTGTTGTGCAAGATCCCATACAACTAAATCACACTGTTACTAAAGGTCTGTCAGCTTTTACTGTTAAAATGATTATATCGTTTATGGGAAAATCATTGGATGTTATAAATGAAACTTTTCTGTTTTAGTATAAACGAATACATATTAATGTATTAATTTTAATTTGCTATGTTCCAGCGCTTATCAGATTTTCAGGTTTTTGGTCATATAAAACAGAAGATAACAATAGAAATTTTGAGTACAGAAACGGTTTTCTGTAAAACCTTCAAAACCGACAGGTACTAAAATAAACCTAGCAATAGCTTTGTTACAGTACTAAAAGATTGTGCTCAACATTTCAATGTATTTTGTTCTATTTCGGACAATTTCTAAATAAAACCTTCCTGAATTTGACAAGTACTGGAGCAGACCAACTATTATATGTTTTACTATTATTTAATTATAAAATGTTGACAATGTAGAAATCTTTTAAATTTAATAAATACATTTCGATAAATTTCTTTACCAAGCTTTCCATTAGAATTCAGATGGGTATTATTTTTCTCTGCTACATAATTACGATTATCTACTTTTAATTGAATGTAGTAGTTTTTTTTTCATACTAAATTACAGGTATACCTCGATTTACGCGGTACTTTATTTGCGCGGTTTCGATATAACGCGATTTAATAATAGTGACCGTTTTTCTGTATAACGCGCTTTTTTACGCGTTTTTAGTATAACGCGATTTAGAAATAGTGGCAACCCTCAAATTGCGCGCATTTCACCATTATTTAGAACACTTAGAACAACATTTTTAAATTTTTTTTATTAAATATTCACCCCCATCGTGAATAAAAATTCCACGTAAAATTTGTTCACTTTTCACATTTTCCTATTTAAATTCAATGTTAAAAAAATAAAAGTGAATAAATTTCACGCGGAATTTTTATTCACGATAGGGGTGATTACTTTTACAAATATTATTTTGTACTGTACTGAAAAGTACAAATAAAATAAATTTAATACAAATTATATTTGGTCCCAAATTTAAATTTTGTATATAGCTAGTGTTTCAATTTGCGCGATTTATATATTTCTGGTCCCAAAACAGAATTTTGTATTGATAAATAATCTTTATTTACGCGGTTTTGAATTACGCGGTCCCAACGTACCGCGTAAATCGAGGGATACCTGTATATTCATTCATACTAAATATATATTCGATCCGAATTTTCCTTGAGTTCATAGGGAGAGAAAGGCGAACATAATACATGCAAACTACACTATCTTTCAGTCTACACTACAGTAAAGCCACTGTTGACCTAATCCATGTTACACATATTCCTGAGTCTGAAAATGGGTAATTTGTACAAAACGCCAGTGAGAAAGACATTTCTATTGCCACCTATCAGGAAGACACTTAAAGTTCATCAGCTTCTCCAAAAGTCTAGCCCGTTATAAGCATGTTATAAACATAACTTTAATATAAAAGTGTTCTTTGTGCCTCTTGAACGCGAACGTTTCATTTCGAGATGCACGATATTCTATTTAATTTTATTAGTCCTCATAGTAAAGTACGTTTGGCGATGGAACTTTTGGGACTTTTAGAACTGTTTGTTAATGGAAAAAAATTATAATTTTTACACTATTATCATAATTGTTTTTTAGTTTAAACTATAAGTATTCACTTGAACTTCACCATATGTTGGACATAAGTTGGTCTCATGCGATAGCAGAAGGCGTTAGGTGTCAACAATTTAACTTACCAAAGTTTAACTCACGCACATATCCGTAATTAATCATTAATTTCCTACTAATTACAATAACCAGGAGCGTAAGAGATCGTGTGTGAAGACCGGCCAACAGCCGAATCGATTCCTAAGCCACTTATCCATGACGCTAAGGTAATACTAAGTGTTTTTTGGGATCATATCTATTTTGAGCTGCTGGAATCACGCCAGACCACCACAGGGAAACTGTACCAAATGCAACTGATTCATTTGAAATGACCATTGCCCAAAAAACGCTCATAATATGAGGCCAGACATAAAAGTGTTATATTCAATTGTGGCAACGCTCGGTTACATGTTGCAAACTACTGTTAAAAATGCCATAATACAAGTTCCAAGATAGTAATACATATCGATGGTCTCATGTAGAAAGGCCCTAACTCGCATATTTGAAACTTTACAGGAGAAGGTAAAAACATAATAGAAACTGTAATATTTAACATGTAACTTTTTTTTAACAACTGCTTAAATTTTATTATGCTTTTAAATTTTTTACACTATTGCAATAAATTTTTGTGCGGAGGTGTATTTGCGTTAAATGCATTGGAATCGCAAAAAAAAACAAATTTCGAAAAAATAGCGAGTTAGGGCCTTTCTACATGAGACCAACGATATGTATCAATCATTTGCAACGAAATATTTTAACATTTGTAGTGATTTTTATTCATCAAATAACATTAATCAAAAGTGTTTGTAAAATAAAACCTGATATATAACAGTCATTGGTAAGTTTTTCGATTGATTTCAAACTAAATATTTATGCATAATATATGTTCTAAAACACAATTTTTTGTTTAAATATCAAATCGCTCTTGCTTAGAAAATAACTGATGTCTTAGTAAAAAGAAAAAACATCTGCAATATTGTAGTATGGGAATTTTATTGTCGCAAACGAGCAATATAAATAATTAAATCCCTACAACGGCTTATAGTCAACTTTTAGATACACAGTATTGCTTCCCAGTAATTAGAATATAAACAATTGTAGACGGAGTGTGCTGATGGAAAGAAGGGGCAAAAAATTTTGGATTCTCAATACATTTGAATGGTTGAATAAAGTTATATGGCCATGTTAATGCAAATTAAAACATTTGGTAATTATATATATGTATGTATTTTTTCTTTATGATTTTAGTAGTTTTATTTTAAATATTTATGTATATTTGTTGTTTACATTTAAAATTTAATATTTGTATATATATATCTGTATGTATTTATATATGTATGTCTTTTTAATGGTACCTATTTAAAGTTATTTACAATTAGTGCAAAATTGTTGAAATTTTAATTTTAGAACATTTAATATAGTACTTTTTTTTGTTATTGAAATATTTTATTTAAAATTACATTTTTAATTCATATACATACATAGTTTGTTCTTTAATTTGTTTTTATTAAAAAGTAATTAATTTTTGTTGCATTTCATGCATTATCTATATAGGAAACTTTTAGTATGTTTTGTTTTCACAAATATTAGTTTAAAACAAAAATTTTAATTAAAAAAATAAAATAAATAATTTTATAAATTAATAATTATAATAACACTCTAAATAATACCAGCCCTTTTATATTATTTAGAATGTATTTACTGTGTAGTAATTTTTAGTAAAACAAATTTGTGTTACCCTAATATTATTGTTGTATAATTAAAGTAAAAACTAATTTTATATCTCGTATTAATAATGATATTAGTGATAATTTTGTTGATATTTTTGTTTCTGCTATTGATGCCAAACATAAATAAATACACAAAAATTTCGGCAAAATTGGTTTAAATATTTTGGGGTTTCCGATTTAGTTTTCAAATAAAATGTCATCTGGAAAATATATTTAAGAAAAATAAATTAATTAAAGAATATTAATGGTTTTAAAATTACAACATCTATATTTAAAGTTATTTTAATAATTTTGTTCCTAATTCTGAGTTTGTCAATGTTAACAAGTCCTGTTATCAAAAGACAAAAACTCCAAAAAAAAAAAATGGAAACGAAAAATTGATAATTTTTGTATTTTTGCAGAATTAATAATGCATATGAAAAAATACAGAAAACAATCTGGAGTTCGGTTGGTACTTAACAATAATAACTAGATTCGTAATTCTAGATTCTTTTTCTTGTTTTACTCCAATCGGACGCGTCCTCGGGTCGATGGTAGTTCAATCCATGGTGTAACTATACAAGGTAAGTGCAGTACCACATCTGACTTACTTGGCTTACAATTTACATAGATAATACTTTTTTTCTGTATTGTGTTGTAATTTTTTCCGATTGCACTTACCTTTTATAGTTACACCGTGGTTCAATCAAATGTAGTTGTTGTTGTTTTTTTCCAAACTCTCAATGATGACACCAACAGAATTCTATTTTTTATTTAATGTCAAAATGAAGGATCAAAGTGAATCTATGAAAATTGTTTCAAAGATCAAATAAAAATACTAACAAAGTGATGATGTCTCTTACAACTGATTAAATATCTGCGACCAAACTGGAAGAAACAAGAGGTAAAGTTTTATACAAATTTCGAAAAATAAGACTGCATTTTAATTGTCACTGACAAAGCAGAAACATCAATAACAAGTAGTGATATGAGACCATTCGAAAGAGTTTCACAACAGACAGGCATCATTTAGACGGCAAAATATTAACAATAATAAAATCAAATTGTCCAATACACTTAAAATCGATCTGATTCAAAAACCCTGGACAAGGTTTGATTAAAAAAAGTAATATTACTAGTTTTGTTGAGAGATGATATGCATTACTTGAAATCTGTGCAAAAAAATGAACGGCAATATCGTTATTTAAATACCCTCTGTACAACAAATTTTGTCCAAGAACAAACCACTTTTTTTGGGTCATCAGAATAGGTTTACAACACATTTTATTAGTTTACACTATTAACTGCGAATGGTTAGTTGTTATCAAAGTTTTTAAATTTCTAAGCCGTAAAAACAACTTCTAATTAAAATGGGTAGAGGAAAAACCTTATCTGAGGTTGAAAGGGTCAAAATTAAGTGTTACGTTGAAGGTCTTACTCACGATGAAATTGGCAAAAAAAAATTAATAGAAGCCAAAATTGTGTGAGAAATTTTTTACGAAATGAGACCAACTATGGAAAAAACATGAAAGGAGGCACTTATACAGCCACTTCGGCAGCTGAAAGACGAGCAATCGTTAGATCTGCTTCCAATTCGAAAGACTCAGCAGCAAAAATAAAAGAAAAAGTTGGTTCTAACGCTAGCTTGGCGACTGTAAAACGCGTCATACGTAATGCACAGCATTTAAAAAGAATAAAATTACAAAAAAAAACACCGCTCAACCCATTGCGTAAAGAAAATCGTCTCAAGTTTGCTGAGGGTTGCATGGCCTGGAAAGAAGAATGGAAACATGTGGTCTTTTCAGATGAAAAGAAGTTTAATTTATATGGTCCTGATGGATATAGCTATTATTTCCATGATATACGAAAGGAAGAACTTTATTTAAATTGGAATCATAGCTGTGCAGGTGGTGTATTGGTGTGGGGCGCTATATCGTATTACGGTACAGTTGAATTGCAGTTTCTTACTACAAAAATGAATGCCGTTAATTACAAAGGAGTACTAGAAAAAGCTTTTTCACTCTTCCACAACATCTTTGAACCCATTACGTGGAATTTCCAGCATGATAATGCGCCAATTCACACTGCAAGGCTGGTGAAGAAGTGGATTGGTGAACAAAATATGCCTATACTGCAATGGCCTCCCTATTCTCCCGACCTTAATATTATTGAAAATGTGTGGGGCTTTCTTTCATGTATGAGTCAGGCCGTCAATTTGAAATAAAAGATGACTTGATTGCTGCCATTAAAGAAGCCTGGAACAAAATCAACTTGGATTACTTGTTCAAATTAATTCAAATTGATCGTCTCATCGAACGTTTCGGACGTGTTATTTTTAGTGCGGCTGAATTTTCGGTGAAAAAATCGTAATAGGTGAAAAAGTGTAATAGGTTGAAATAAAAAAAAAAGTGAAAAATAACTCGTAATAGGTAAAAAAAAAAATCTACGGTAATTAAAAAAAAAAAAAAAACAAAATCGCATAAAAACTGTATGAGTGTTCCTCTCAGATGTAATTCTGAGAAAGAGCTTAGCTCGACTAGAAAAACTAAATGGGTCGTTGAGAAAGAATCCTTAAAAAAATCTGTGGAGAATTTTCTCACTACAAGAGCCGTAGAACGGTGTCGTTTCTGTTCGCCCAATATAGTGATTTCAACAGATGAAAAAACATCATCTCCATCAAATAGTGCAGTCTAACCCAAAAAACAAGTAGGTATGGATAAGTACATCACCGTTCTCAAGCGACAGAGGAGCCCGACACCTGCTCAAATGTCTTCCAACTCAAAAGTTCCTAAGAATAGTGATACACCAAATGACCAAAACAGATTTTCTCTACTTCAGACGGATGACCCAGAAATACCGAAAAAGACATTTAAGCCCCCACCAATTTACCTGGGAGAACCCACTTCCAACAAACTGATACAAGGAATTGTTGCTGTAATAGGTGAAAACATGTTTAGCGCAACCTCAATTAAACATGGAAATATCTGCGAGACAATTTTCGAAAATTGTCCAACCAGTTGGAGAGGGAGACTAGGGATATCTATACCTACCAGCTCAAAAGCGCAAAAGGACTCCAAGTCATTCTAAAGGGTATAGATCCATGTGTTGATCCTGCGGAGATAAAGACCGGTTTAATGGACAAAGGGTTCAAAATCAAGAGCGTAGTGAATATTAGAAACCGTGAAAAGATCCCTCAGCCCATGTTCAGGGTGGAATTGGAACCTGGAGATGTTGTCTTAAAGAAAAACGAGTCCCATCCCATCTACAATCTGATGTACCTTCTGCATCGTAGAATCACCGTGGAAGAACCACATAAGCGTCAGGGACCCGTCCAGTGTCTCTACTGTCAAGAATTTGGTCACACCAAGGCGTATTGTAAATTGCCGTCAGTTTGTGTTGCGTGTGGGGAACTACATGCAACTGCTCAATGTGATAAGTCGAAAACTGATTCAAAAATCAAAAAATGCAGTAACTGCGGAGGTAATCATACCGGAAATTATAGAGGTTGTCCAATTTACACTCATTTGAAAGGCATAAGAACCAACAAGACGTCAGTATTACCTGATCATCGTCAACAGCCTATTTTTGCATCGAGTGACAATTTTCCTCAATTTTTACGGTCCACTAGTCATGTAAACGCGCCTAGTTCTAGACAATTTTCTTACGCTAACGTGGTTAAATCTAATATGCCAGGTTTGGAGCAGGAACCTAAATCACAATATTACGAGCCTAAAATTAACACTCTAGAGACTACATTGCAGACACTTGTCCAAAGTATGAACACTTTTACGACCATTATGACATCCATGATGCAGGAAATGCTGAAAATGCAATGCACTATCTTACAAGCCATTTTAAAGAAATGATTTGTTTAAAAATTTGTTTTTGGAATGCGAACGGCCTTCGCCAACATAAATACGAACTTGAACACTTCCTGATAGATAAGCAGATTGATGTCATGATGATTGCTGAAACTCACTTGACGGCGACAGGGTTCTTCAAAATTAATGGCTACGTGTTGTATGATACTAAAGATCCCCGCGGAAGAGCATGTGGAGGTTCGGCAATTCTTATAAAGAACAGAATAAAACATTATTTAATGAACAACATATGTGAGGATTACCTACAAGCAACAAACATTTGTATTGAATTCTGTCAATACAATTTTGTTTTATCATCAATTTATTCGCCGCCTCGATTTTCAATAAAAGAACATCAATACTACAGCTTCTTCAATTCCCTTGGAGCTAGATTTTTAGTTGCTGGTGACTTTAACGCCAAACACACATTTTGGGGTTCACGTCTGGTGACCCCGAAGGGTCGTGAACTCTTCAACACCATTGCCAAAATAGGCTTAGATGTACTCTCAAGCGGGCATCCCACTTACTGGCCGGCGGACCGACGGAAGATTCCCGATGTTATTGACTTTGGAGTAGTGAAAAATATCCCTGTAGAATCGATACAAGTGGAGCCTTCATTAGACTTGTCTTCAGATCACTCCCCTTCTATTATTTCAATGCGTTTCCTTCAAGGGAATGGCTCTCCATTTCGGGACATATCTAAAACCAGAGTAAGTTGGATAAAGTATAAAAAGTATTTAAGTTCCCACTGCACGGAAAATGTAGTGTTGAGAACTACCGAGGATATTGATGTGTCGATTGGCAAGTTTACTGACGACATACGAAGAGCTACATCACGCCTCCACATATGACGTTGAGTGCAGAAGTGGGACAAACAGAACTTATTTCGCTGAACTCGATCATCTCCTGTCAGAAAAAAGAAGATTTAGAAGAGAATGGCAAATTCACAGGTCTCCTCAACTGAAAGCTAGGCTACGAGAATGCAGAGATATACTAAGAAATTTCTTAGAAATCCAAAGAACGGCCTCACTTAGATCTTACTTGGAGGGTCTTGATAGTACCCCACAATCACAGGCACGAGGTTTAAAAAGACCAGTTAGAGGAAAGCCTCTGCGAAATCCGACTGGAGACTGGGCTAGAAATGATTCCGAGAAGGGAACTTTGTTTGTTAACCATTTGAGAAATGTGTTTACTATAAACAACTCAAATAATGCATCTGATTTGCCTCCACTCGTTATTAGACCTCCTGTACCTCTAAGACTTAGCTTTAATGATGTTCAAAGCGCTATTGGTACTCTGAATCTTAAAAAAGCTCCAGGTATGGATAAAATCAGCAACAAAATGCTTGTGGAGTTACCTCGTGTAGCTAGAAGAATTATCCTCTTTATTTTCAATGCTATTTTACGCCTAGAATACTATCCTGCAGATTGGAAGGTATCTATGATTACCATGATTCCTAAGCCAGGGAAGGACCCCACTAAAGTAGAGTCATATAGGCCAATTAGTCTACTGCCGACAATTTCAAAACTGTTTGAAAAATTGTTAATGGCTAAGTTGATTCCAATTCTGAACGACACTCAATGTATTCCAAATCACCAATTCGGGTTCAGAGCTAAACACAGTACCATCGAACAAACACACAGATTGGTAAATGTGATAAGACGGTCGTTTAAAGAGAAAAAATACTGTTCCGCGCTTATCATTGATGTTTCCCAAGCGTTCGACAAAGTCTGGCATGAAGGTTTAATGCATAAAATAAAATTAGCTCTGCCTGCTAACACCCACAAACTTATGAAAAGTTATTAATATGGTCGCAAATTTACAATCAAAGAAGGCGATTTTTTAAGCCCCGCTCAGCCAATTGAAGCAGGAGTACCCCAGGGTAGCATACTGGGTTCAACTTTATATTTGATTTATGCATCCGATATGCCGTCAGACCCCATAATAGATACTTCAACTTTTGCAGACGATACAGCCTTTATTAGCGTTCATAAGGACCATCAAATAGCATCACAGAATTTGCAGAAATATGTTTATAAACTAGAGAATTGGCTTGAGCTTTGGAAAATCAGGGTTAACGAACAGAAATGTATTCATATAACTTTCACATTGCGAAAAGATACCTGCTCGTTCATCAGAATAAATAATCAAATTATCCCGCAACACAATGAAGTGAAATACCTCGGAATCCACCTCGATCGTCGCTTAACTTGGAAGTCTCATATCGATGCAAAACTTTCTCAGATGAGATTAAAAGCAGTGCAACTTAATTGGCTAATCGGCAGAAATTCTACATTAAAGTTGGATTGCAAACATTTGTTGTACAATGCAATTCTAAAGCCAATCTGGTGTTATGGAATTCAATTATGGGGTACGGCCTCAGAATCAAACATTGAAAAAATTCAAAGGGGTCAAAATAAAATTCTACGGATAATTACTGCAGCTCCATGGTACGTTAAAAATTCTAGAATTCACAAAGATCTAGGCGTGTCATTAGTAAAAGTTGAATTTACAAAATATGCGTCAAAGTATGTCAGCAAACTTGAACACCATCCAAACCCACTTGCACGAGACATCCTTAACTTTAGTGGCCACAATCGGTTGAGAAGGAGGGATACCCAAGCGCAAAACAGATGACTGGATCAGTTGATGTGAATTTTTTTAGTATCATAAAAATTTTTGTCTAGCACTGGCTGGGCTTATTATTTTCTTTTTAGTATTAAGATTTGAAAACTTATTGTTATTTCAAGATATGAAGATTCAATAAATAACTAAAAGCTAAAAAAAAATTGTATGACTCAATGACAAAAAGGATTTACGAAGTAATTTTGAATAAAGGAGGTTGTACGCACTATTAATTACTTAGAGATTAAGTGAATTAAATAAAAAAAGTTAGATTTTATAAAAAAAAAACTTAAAAAATATGTGTTTATTTCTCAAATGTTGTTAAACCTATGCTGATGAGCCAAAAAAGTGCTTTGTTTTTGAACAACATTTGTTGTACAGAGGGTATTTAAATAACGGTTCAATATTGCCGGTTATTTTTTTGCACAGATTTTAAGTAATACATATCATCTCAACAAAACTAGTAATATTGGCTGTTTTCATAAACGCAATGTGCAATGCAACATTTCATTGCATAGAGTTCATAATAGCATTTAGAAATATAATTTAAACATTTTTGTTTTAAGATTCTCTTTAATAGTCCAATATTTTTATATGATTATATTTTAATTATATTCTAAATGCTATTATGAACTCTATGCAATGAAATGTTGCATTGCATACTGCGTTTATGAAAACAGCCATTACTTTGTTGAGCAATACTTTATGAGAGAGCTGGTAAAAAAAGATTATTAAATGTAAGTGAATTTATGATTCTTGGATGGGCGTCTCAATAGTTAATAAAGGTGTTAGTGAGTTCTATGGAATCAATAAATATGGAGAAGTAGTAACATCAACAAAGCTTTTAGTTCAGGTTAGTTATTACAAGAACAATAATACATTTATTGATGCGTTCTTGGCCATTCTATAATGTGGACATTTTCTTTAAACTTTTTCTATTAAAAGAGCAGTGTTTGTTCTTAATTTATAATTACATAGTAGTATTATTTTTGTAGAAAATCTGGAGGATTTGTAACGTCGAAGAGCAATGCTTAATGCCCCTATTGCGGTTCACAACTTTTTTAATAATTTGGTCGTCTTTCATAAATCGGTATTGCCATTCACAACTTAAATGTAGTAGAGTTAATGTAGAGTTAAAGTCGGGTTGACTGACAGACGACCAAACTTAGTTGAGTTGAGAACGGCAATAGGGGCATAAGACTAGCGGTGAAAATGTCAGCCTGACCTTTATTAAATAACCAAAAGTAATTTTTCATGAACATCTTTCATGTGCTTTAATTTGTTAAAATTACCTACACATATAATATGAAAACATAAATATTTATGAAATAAAACATAATTATCTTTAATAGTACATGATTATTTAATGGATGGCATAATCATACAATATTTTAATAAAAACTTATTTGAGTTAAATTATTTAACATTGTTAAATGTTTACTTTAAGTAATGATACATCGGAAGGCGCCAAACATCTACTGGAGAAAATGCGAACAAATTTCATAGGAACACAAATATAAATTTAATTATACAGCCGGACTTAAAGCTTACCGGCAATCTGTATCAGAATGTCTGAATTTTTAATACAAGCTGGATAAACATAGTACAAATATGTATGTATACTTGTCTGAGTAACAGGACACAGTGGGCGTAATCATATACAAACATTCGAGCCTGTGAATTTAACAGCGCCTCTAACTTATATGTAAATATATTATACTGATAAAATGTGCGCTAACCAGATAAAGCTCATTTGTAAAGCAACAGTCATATGGAGCACTGTGAAACCCTCGTTTTCGCCAGCATAAGACTATTTTTTAATTTAAAAATTACACTAAATGTTTTCCCTTCGTATTGTCTAACTTATGCGGGAGAATGTTTTAAATGTTTAACCTGACCATTTAAAATGTTGTTAAATTGAAATGTAAATTATGTTAAGAAAATAAATTATACATAAAGAAATACATATTTAAGCCATTTCTAAGATTATACTAAATAATAAGAATGTTTCTGCTGCACTATAGGTAGTGGCGTCATTTTTATAAATACATACATATATGTGTGTTTTTTTTTAATAAGAAATGCAATGCATGTCGCTTGCAGTGACTGAAATGAAAAAAGGTTAAGTGCCTCTTTACTAAGTACACAAAAAAGTCCTCCAGCCAAAGAAAACAAAAATAATTTTAATAAATGTTAAATTTTGCTTGCTTGTTCAGCTTACCAGGACTTACCAGTTGTAAACGGACGCTTTCCTCTCATACCAAGAAATCCGTTGGGTGCACGTTTACCATAAAGTAGTCTCATAGTTGCTGATGACAATGGTGTCCGATTGTTGTTGTTGATGGCATTAAACGTATTCATGTCATTGTAGTAACTCTTCTTTCCTCGGACAGCTACAAATTTATTATTGAAGTCGACGAAACGCTGACGTTTTCCTCCAGCGGCTGGTAAAGACTTTTTCCAAAAAACAAAGAAATAACGCTAAAATATTATTTAGTATTTTTAACTTTTTACTATAAATTAGTTGGCTTTGAAATATTTATTATATTATGTACATATGCGAGTAGTACGAGTGTTAAATAGAAGTTTTTCTGTTGAGTTTTTATAATTTTAACATAGAAATTTTTAAGCATGAATAATTTAGTAGAGACCGAAAATAACTCGCCAAAATACAAAATAGTTATTTATATATAAAATGATTTTTGTTTACATGTTTTGGTATGACCTATATAAAACTTTGTCAACTTGGTGCGTTTTTGGTGCCTTTTTAATTTTTTTGTGCAAAAAATTAGTTGGTGCACGGTGCGCTTTTTTTTAATTTCGGTGCGTTTTTTAATTTTTCCGAAAATCTTTATTTTTACTAATTATACCCTACACCACAATATATATTCAGTGGTAATATTCGAAACAATTAACAACCGGTTCGCTTAAAAAAATTATATTTTTGCCAAATTTTGATGAAAATAGCGAAAATTTTAAAGCCGCATCCCAGTAACAGCTTGTGGTCTGTTCTCTTGAAGGAAATGATATAAACTTTTGTTTAATAAAAAAAGTTACGTTTTTAACAAAAAATAGTTTTGATTTTGCAAAATAAAAGTAAAAAAAAAAAATATTGTGTTTGTTGCCGAGACTATATCACCTTGATAAATACAGATTATATAAAACCGTTAAAGCAAAAAATATAATCACCACTATCGTGAATAAAAATTTCACATGAAATTTGTTCCCTTTTCACATTTTTCCTATTAAAATTCAATGTTAAAAAATAAAAGGGAACAAATTTCATGTGGAATTTTTTTTCACGATAAGGGTGATTATGTTTTTTGCTTTAACGGTTTTATATAATCTGTATTTATCAAGGTGATATAGTCTCGGCAACAAACACAATATTTTTTTCGAGGGAACCGGTCCAAACCGGCTGAATATAAGCACTGGGTATATTGTATAAAGTATACCGATCGGCTCAGAATCACTCCCTGAGTCGATTTAATGATGTCCGTCCGTCCGTCTGGCTGGCTGTGCATGTTAAGCTTGTGCGAATCGATAAAATTTGGTACGTGCTATTTTTTCGGCCCAAGGATGGATGGGATTGAAACTGGTGGAAATCGGTCCATTATTTCACTTGCGCCCATACATATGTTCTCCCGAAATTGGGGTTTATCGATCATATATGTATGTTTGAATTATGCAAGTATCCAAACAAATTTCTTCACAAATGAGTGGTAAATGAAGCCAAATCACATCTATTTTATTTTAAATTTTGTTCAGATCGGTCCATAATTACTCGTAGCTCCCATATAAGGACCACTTCCGGAAATCACTTTCAAGAGCATAACTCTCTCAAAAATGTTGGTATCCAAAAAATATTGAACGCATATATAAGCACTAAAATTAAAGTGAATCCAGTATTTTCGGTCTCTGGTTTTTAGTAATAAATAAAATAAATAAAATTCTTTTAACTAATATAAAATTTTAACTTATTTATTTGAAAGCTTGTTAGCATAGTCACCATCTTCTCAATTTAAAATATCTATTTACCTCTGCAACCGAAGGCGATCTCTTAAATGTCTGATGTGACACATCTTTTTTACCTCTAACACCAACAAATGCATTATTGCCCAAACCGCGTTTCGTTAAAGTTTCCATTGAAGAATCAAGTTCGTCCATAACTGGACGTTTGCCACGTACTCCAGTAAAACCGGTTGGTGCTCTCTTAGTCATTTCATTGGGCAACTCATTTGGTGTGCCAGTTAAACTCTTGACGAAATTTTGTAATATCGCATCACGGACTCGTTCCTCTTCGAGTTTTTGCAGGAATTCTTGCCAACGATGATTGTCATTATTGGGATTGGCACCATTCATGGTGGCAAACTTTTTGCCGCGTACGCCATAAAAAGCTGTGGGTGTTTTTTTATAACGTCTAACATTTGGTGTGGCATAGTCATCCCAGATCATGTCTTCATCCGAATTTTTTAACTGGTTCCAGGGGAAACTATTATCGTTTACATCGTTGTTCTCGTCGTCATCGAATTTTTTACCACGCATACCCATAACACCACCGGGTGCTCTCTTGACCATGTTTACAGTATCATAGGGATGACTAGAAGAAATTTTGTTTTATATATTTAATACATTTTCTAAGATAATTTATATAGGTTTGTTATATAGAGTGATTTTTTTTAGATGTATAGAACTTTAAGTTGGCAGCACTTTTTTCATTAGCGGCCATTTTGTCAGCTGTTAAATGATTTATGTTTAGTTTGGCATTTCAACATGAATAGACTGCCGCCTAAACAACGTTTCAAATTTATTTTGAATATCTTGTATTCTGTGTTGTCTTAGATGTAAAGAACTTTGAAATGAAATAAAACAAAGATGACATGAAATTTATTTTATTCGAAAGATAACCCTTGAAAAAACGCGAGTAGTAGTCCCAAAACTACTCCTTGCCGTTAAAGCACGAATAATTGTCATGTAACAAGACCACGTACTCCTCAGATTTTGGCAGGGAATCTTTTGGCATTATAATTTCTAATCTGGAGGTGTCTAATTTTTGATTATTTTTTCCAACATTTGTGGTAGTATATCGGCAATAACGCGGTGAATGTTGTCTTCCAAGTGGTCAATCGTTTCGGTCTTATCGGAGTAGACTAGCGACTTCAAACATAAATCACTTGACAGCTGACAAAATAGCCGCCAGTTAAAAAGTGCTGCCAACTGCAAGTTCTATACATCTAAAAAAAAAAAACACCCTATATAATCGTTGATTACCTAAAAATTAATTGATTTCTGTTTAAACCAACACTAAAACTATTTTCCTTTAAAACATCATCATCAGCATCCACCAATATGTTAGCATTTTTCGGCACTGTAGTTGTGGGTCCTTGTTTCGCATGATCCTTGAAAAATTAAAAATATATGTACGTACATATGTTATTATTACAATTGTTAAATTAATAATTAACAACACCAGTACAAATTATTACACACATAATCCTATACATGTAAGTACATATTGTTACGAAATTGTATCTCAATTTAATGGGTCGATTACGGATGGCAACCGAATCTCAGTGGAGTTGACAGTTGCCAAAAACATATTACAAATGGCAACTGACAACTGTAAGCTGGGGCCAAATTACCGCATTCGTGATCGGATGAGCTATCGTATCGAAAAATGATTTCGATATCGAAATTATGATAAAATGTACTAAATTTCTTGCTCGATATCGAATGCCATAATCTCAAATAAGAAAATTACGATCAATTTTACTCGATACCGAATGCTGTAATTTGGCCCCTGTTAACTTCAGTTGCCGAACATGGCAACCGAGAATTTGTGGTTGCTTTTATTTTTATCTTAAGTGGCAAATTTTAAATGTTAGTTATTTTGTTGTTATACTATTTATATTTTTAACATATAAATGTTTGTTTTCTACTCGATAATTCGAAAAACAGATTAAACACGAAAGTTGCCTTACATAATAACAACTTGCATTTCAGTTGCGTTGCCTATTGGCAACCCAACTCCAGTTTGGTTTCCATACATAATCGACCCATAAATTTAACGGTCGGTATGTTTATCTACATAGAGCATGTTTATCTACATACAGCATCTTTATCAACGGATGGCGTGTTTATCGATATATAACTTGTTCAGCATTTGTAAAATTTTAATTTATTGAGAACACCCTGTTATAAACATAGCTGAGCAATATGGCAACATTGAGTTTTAACGACTTTGGCTGAATATTCTAAACACGAACATTCTAGTATCTTAGCCCCAAACCTTCCAGAAATTATTTTTTTGGTTGTGATTAGGTTGGCGGTGTAAAAAAGAACACTCAAATGGCCAGTAGTGCGATTCAGTAAGCTTTTTTAACGACAATTGTTTCTTTTAAAAATTTTAACCACAAAATTAACCATTCTGCTATTCAGTAACACTATAACGATTTCTGTTGACGTTTAAAGTCAGTTGTTTCAATCAGCTGTTATTTTTAACCACATAAATTGTGGTTTATTAACGCCAACATTTTTGGTGCTGTTTAAAGTGTATTTAGAAAAGTGTTTCTTTATATAAATAATAAATTGCAATTTTAATAAAAACATATAATGGCTTTTGAGTATTTGTACATAGAAATATCAAAAAACATGTGCCTATTATATTAATTAAAACAATTTTTTAATAAATTCTTAAGTAAAGCTGTTTTATGCATTTATTTATTGCAATTGTACATATTTTATTATATACATACACACATAATTCCCAAAACATTCCACATAGAACACGGACTTCTCTCAATACATTCTTCGTTAATAAAAATAATTATTGGCAGTCATATTTGTTACTGTTTATTATTAAATTTTAATAAAAGAATATAATTTTTTATTTAATTTATTTTTTATTGAGACTTTTTTCAAGAATAATTGTGGTTTTAAAAAAAAAATACATAGTAAAGTAACATTTAAGATTATAATGTAATGTCTTAAAATAATTGTGAAAGTGAATATACAGTACCAAACTTGACAATAAATGTATAAAATCGTTTGTGAAAAATTTAATGTAAATGCCCTTGCTCCCGAGGCTAACAGTGTCGTTAAAAAAATATAAATTAAAAGCCATTCAAAGAAATAAATATATACTTTATTGGTAACAAAAACAAAAGTAAACAATTCATTTAAAAGCAATAAAATAAAAGTCTTTGAGGTGCACTCTTTTAAGTGATTGGTTTTTCACATCGCCAATCCAATGTTGCTTCTGTATTTGTTGGCGATGGCACCATAAATTCTTGGCCGTTTTCAAGAGGAATGTGTAGATTCTAATGAAGAAAGAAATTTGCTGAACCGTACATATTAACTTCGCTGAAACTTACATCTTCCATTGGAATATTTTCAGCAACGGACGTATTCCCCTCAAAATATTCGTTGCCAATAATAGTAATTACACGCTTTTCCAATTCACTTAAAGCCTCTTGAGTACGGTAAGCTCTTGTTGCATTTTCCGGTCGCACACTTTGGTACTAGTACGGCTTTTTAATTCCTTCCAAACCTATAAACAATTTTACATTTCATTTATGTACATAAGAATGTATTTATTCAATAATATATACTTACCGTCTGCCACTGGTTGACCGTTTTCTGTGCACCGCCAAGACAAGTGATTCGGCCAGTTCGCTCCACATCTTGTCAAACTCCAATTTTCCGTGGAGTTTCTTCACATTTCCACCAGCAAGTCTCGGATGCTTCATCATGAAGTCAACCATTTGACTTAACTGCTCACCAGACGCACGGCTTCTTTTGGTGGTAGTAACATTATTCATCCTATCAAAATAAAAATTAAAATAAATAAATTAATAATTATTTGTAATGTTTTACTTACCTTGTGTTTGAATTGTTCAAAAAATGGTGTTTGAATTGTTTTTTTTCTATTCTTCTTTGTTATTTTCTCTTATTTTGACATTTGATTTCACAAATTTGCCACGTAACTTCAATTTGAATATAGAGAAAAATAAAACTGTTTACCGTGGCTAAAAAAAGTTAGTGAATCACATAGTGGTTAGTGCAAACATCAAAATGTGCGGTTAATGGTAAAACCTGTTAAAGGTTTTAAAAGTTACTGAATCGCACTACAGGTTGTCAAATATTTCAGAAATTATGTTTGCTGTATAAATGGACTAACAGGGCTAATCAAGTTAATCAGTTGATTGTGAGTCATTGTTTTGTGTAAACATCAAAGTGTTCTAAACTTTGAGTGTGTTCTTAAACCATAATATAAGTGTTTAATTTACAACTGTTTTTGTGTAAATTTAAATAAATAAAGAGTCTTTCGGTGTTTTTGATGCCATATGGCATCATGGTTTTTAAAGGCGTGTAATTTCGCTTAACTCTGATTAAAGTTATTTTTTTCATGCAGTACTGCACTCTGAAATTTTAAAAATACATAATATCTAAAAAATTTTTTTATGTGTTTTTGTCGCTTTGAAATGAAACACCGCTATTTTGAAACTCTTCTCAGTGATTGATTCCTCAGGTTGGAAAACGTACATTTTTAAACATCATATTTTACTAAATTTTGATGAAAAAATTATGAAATTTATTTGCACAAGTATGCAAAAGGACGTTATTTATTAATAATATTAACTGCCAAATAAAACAAAACTAATGTAGTCGTACGATTTTTTTAATTTGCATGACGCCATATGGCATCAAAACGTACTCAAAGAAGCTAAAATACATTACAGAAAATAACGACTTTTTACGTTTGCTAAATAAGATCAACTCATATGAGTACTTGTTATTACAGAGTAAAGACGTATGCCGAACAAAATTAAAGACTCTGAAATTGAAAAGATTTTAAATAATTTTGATGAGTCGAATTTTTCTGACATCGAGGAATCTGATGATGATAACGACATTTTAGACGACTTAAAGGGAGCCTTGGAGAAAAATAATTCTTTTGTTCAAGAAGAGCTATCGCGACAGAATTCGATTGAGATTAATTTAGAAGATATTGACAACAATGATGCACAAAAAGAATTCGTAGATGAGGAAGTAGTGTTGGAGCCATTTAAGAAGCTTGACTGTTATAAATAGAAGAAGGTTGATTGGTCCGCCCCAGAATCGCACTTTGAGCAACATTTACCCATTAGAACTCCCATATAATATTTTTTGGAGTATATTACTCAGGAGATTCTTACTGAAATCGTCACATCAACAAATCAAGCATCACTCATTAGCACATCAACACTTATAAATTTAACCGGTGAAGAGTTAATGCAATTTATTTCTCTGGAAATAATAATCGGTACAATTGGTTATCCTCGTCTAAAAATGTACTGGTCGAAAGCTACACAGATTCCTTCTTTTCATTCCTGTATGTCCAGAAGTCGGTTCCATTCTTTGCACAATAGTTTGAAATTCGCTTCAAGTTAAAACAAATGATAAGCTATACAAGGTTCGGCCCCTATTGGATGTTTTCTACAAAAAGTTGTACTCCTTACCAATAGATGAAAATCTCTGTGTGGACGAGATGATGGTACCTTTTAAAGGAAGATCCACCCTTAGACAATATATGCCCAAGAAACCCATTAATCTTGTTTCCATCTACAACAGAAACATGGGTGGTGTTGATAAAATGGACTTCCTGCTTTCCCTTTATCGTATTTAAATTAGGTCTAGAAAATGGACATTGATCTTGCCGTATGCAACTCATGGCTGGAGTATAAAAATGATTACGAAACAAATAAAGCTAAAAAGAAAGAATGCATAGACCTTTTAGATTTTCGAAATGATCTATCAGATGCACTTCTAATTTTTGCAGCCCAAAAAAGTAATGCGCGTAAACATAGCCGTCCAACTAAGTCAGCACAAGAAAACAGTCCTACAACTTCGGAGAGAGGTAGTCCCACAACATCCAAAGTGAAGTGCGAAGTGGCTGCACCTGTCTCCATTGGGTATGATGGTTTAAATCGTTGGCCGGAATATACATCGAAAAAAGTTAGATGCAAGGCGGAAAATTGCTCAATTCAATTTCAGATATAAATGTACAAAGTGCAATATCCACTTGTGCATTCCGAATGTCTCCCGAAACGGCTAACTGAATTGAAATAATTTTAACTATACCACAAAAAAGAGTGTTTTTCTTACACCGTTAAGTACAAATATGGCCATATGGCATCATTCGTAAAAACCACTTTGTGGTATATTTTTTGAAAAAATAAAAATATTGAAATTAAGCTAATATATAAAAGGCCAGATAATAACAAAATTAGATTTTTAAAATCAAAATCAAAAAAGATGTACCGAAAGGGTACTTGACGCTTTTATTTTGCAATTAAAAGAAATCCGGTTTAAAGGAAATAAACCACCGTTTTTAAAATGTAAAAACGTAACAATATGTATGTCTATACATGTATGTATTTAAAATTAGTAAAAAAATACAGTTGAACGATTCAGTAACTTGATGTCTATTTCACAAAACCAAAATATTGAAAATAAATTAAGGAACTTTAAAAGAAAATACTACGTTCGTAATTTAAAATTCGGCTCTGTCCGACAAACAATAAAATAGAAATACTGCCTTATTATGGAGGATGAAACATATGTATGTAAAATTAGGGTTACCATATTCATTTTGAGAAAAAGAGGATGTCGACCATAAAAAAGCCGGACATTTACCCTTAAAAAGAGGACAATACTCTGTAGCAAAATATTAAAATAAAACAACGCCTTAAAATACACAAAACAAATTTAAAATTCTATTTACATATAACAACAAAACAAAACTTAAACAAAATATTAAAAAAAATGATATTTTATCAGTCTGATCTCATAACTACAACAACATAAAAACATAAAAATTAACAAATTCATTTTAAAACTTCACATGTATTATATATAAATTTTTAGTAGAAGTTGTCAAGTTTCATGTATATTTTTCAGCGCTTTCAATTTGAACCAATATATTATTATCGCATTTTTTTAAATATTCATAAAACACTTGACAATTCATATCAAAATTATATTTGACTTTAATAATATCAGAAATAGTTGCTGTGTTTAATTTGTTTCTTTCTGGTGTCCACTGAATTCAGAACTTCTAGAACTAAGAACTTTGAGAAATATCATAAAACAAAATTCCCAAAAGTAACACACACATTCAGGGAATTTGAAATGATTTGGAATTTATAAGATTTCGTCTTTCAAAGAAAAGTGCATCAACTGTTTTTCCCCCTCCAATAAACTCCATTTCTGGACAAAACTAAAAAAGTCGTTGCAAACAATTAAATTTGGCAATTAATTGGTGTAAGTCTAAACGTCAAACACCAATGTTACCAAATTTTTCATCGAATGCAGTCGGTAGTTACACGTAGGTAAAAAAAATATTAAAATTACCAAATTATTTTTACCGGTTAGGTAAGGAAAAGTAATTGATATAAACTCTAGTAGTTATCTATTTGTTAAAATTACGGACATAAGACACGTAGACAAAGGCCAATTTTTCCACGATTAAGCGGCATGAAAGTAAAAGAAGGTATGAACTCTAGCTACTTTATTAAATTAGATTTATATTTCATATCATAATGTTTTTATTTTACAGGAATTCTTAATGGACCGGACATTCGTCGTCTAATGAAGGACCAACAATTTGAACTTGCATTGAATGATATGGAGCTATTGGGCTGGAATTCTGTAAAATCAGTAATAGAAAATGTATTAGGAAATCATCGGTCTGAAAATTGGCGAATTTTAAATGGAGATATGCTAACCGCATTTTAAAACTTAAAAGTCAAAATGTCATTGAAAATACATTTTTTGCATTGTCATGCAGAAAAATTTAATGAACAATCATCAGCCGAGTCTGATGAACATGGCGAGAGATTTCACCAAGTAACAGCCAGACTCGAACACTGGTATAGTGGCAAACATCTTGATTCGCTATTAGGGGATATTTGTTGGAATCTGCAGGAGGAAGAAGAATAAATTTGTAAATAAAAACTTAAACTTTAATTAACAACAAAAATAAATGTTTTAATTTTTGAAGTTTCGTCTGGTTATTATATATTTCATCTTTTCTGAATAAAATCAATAGTTGTAGACAGATTTTAATTATTTATGTCTTGTTTTGTTTGGAACTTTGTTTGCTATAGAAGCACAGCTGCGTTTTCCAATTTTTTATGCCGTTTTAAAAAACAAAATTTTTGAAATTTTGCTAAAAAAAACTATTTTTTTTGGTAAAAAAAATATGTTTCTACAACGACTGCGCATATTGCAAAAAAGTTTATTCTTACTTAAAGAAAATTTCATTGTGGAATTTCGGTTTTTTTTAGTTTATTCAATAAACTAAACCGTTTTTGAGTTACGCGAATATATGTTGTGCAACCTCCTCCATTTTCGAAATAACGGTATATTTCGAAAAAACGAGCTAACCTAAAAAAACGGTTAGCACCACTGCATTCAGCGTACCCGAATTAGGTTAACCCGCCAGGTGCCCCGTTTGTCACAAAAAAAAAGTGTCAAATTCTAGCACAGTGTAATTATTATTGTAGCAAGTTTTGACAACATAAATCGCATAAAAGTAAAATTAATTTTTTTGTTTTTTGATTTTCATATAAGTTGGATTATTCCTGTTTCTGACTTCAGTCTCAGGGTGCTTATATTAAAAACGTAAGTATTTAGTAATGAATTTTATAAATATTTACCATATTATAATTATAGTCCTGTACATTGTTATCGATTTGCTGCTGCTGATGTTTTCCATACATATTTCCGTTTCCGTCAAGTGCTCGCACACTGTCCACTTTCATTAGCAATGATACAACGACCAAACATATTGTTAAATTAATCACCAGTAATTGTTGTTGTTTCGTCTTGGCCATTTAGTTGTGTCTGCTACTTGAGGCGCTAAACGTTAAATTCTTGTTGTTATACTTGTATTTTGAGTCTAATGAGCGTAAATATGTAGCGTGCGTTTAGGCGTAGGTATACGTTAAGCTAAGTATAGACGATATGTTGAATCAGCATATTTATGCTGAAAAATTTGTGACAAGGCTTACATATCGTGTAAACGCAAAATTTTTTCAGCATACGGATGTTTAACAATAATTGCTAACAGTTTGTTAACAATATCAACAAACGTATGTTGGTAATTTAATCATATGGCTGTCAGCATATATATGCCGATTCAACATATCGTCTAAACTTACCTTTATATAAATAGATGTGTGTGTATATAAGCAAATAAGAATATCCTGTAAATAGGTTATTTAACTTCTCTTGGGGCTATAAAATAACTGCGGACGATCTGAAAATAAAAAATTCGGATTTAATTTAGATAAAATTCTAATAAAAATGTTAATTTCCTTTGCAGATTTTAAACTTTTTTTATTTACAATAAATATAACAATATGTATAGGTATATAAACACATATGTATGTATGTTTGTATAATGAGAACTTGTTTTAATAGATTTTATGGTCAAACGTTTAATTGTATTTACATTAGAACTTAGGACGAAAGTTTGTCTGCAGCTGTAATAACACAAATGTGTAAAAAAATACATTTGCCTAATGCACTTTTGTTATTTTTAAGTTTTTTTTAACTTTAAAATGTTTTACAAAATTTTATTTAATGAAGTTTTGATAGGTAATAAAATAAATAATGTAGTTAGAGAGCAGTTACATTTAACTTATTATTAGGCCTAATAAATAAAGCTGATTCAATAAATAAATTAAACGTTAATAAAAACAATTAATTAAAATTACAATTTAAAATATACATCTGCCATTTATTTATAAATTGTGTTGTAATATTTATTAATCATTATCGGCAAAAAATACATTGCCAAATAATGAGTTAAAATGCTAAAACTTATGCCACAGCAGTTTAACTTATTATTTTAACACGGTGATGTCATAGGAGGCAAGTACTTACCACAACCGCTTATAATGACTTTAATATCACAGAACTAGTTACAAGTAATACATAAATAACAAATTGATAGTTAGATATTACAGAAGGTGTTACAAGTAAAAATGTGCTCATGTGAAGAGATAATAATTCTATGTCATGAAAACTTAATGTAGTAATCATTGAAAAGTAAGTTATTGAATAAAATCAAGTCGTTACAACGTTTTTGCTGGGTATGAAGATTTTTTTATATTAAGACGATGTAATAAACAGTGTGTTAGGCAGAATAAATAAACAAATAATGTTATTTATACGCTGACGCGGTTCATGCAAGAAACTGATATAAAAACGTTTTTCAAATAAAGTTTTTTTCTTATAAATCGTAATATCTTCTAAAATTAGTCTGTAATGAAATTTTAAAGTTTTCGGAAAAACTATATTTGTCGTAACTAAACATTTGAGATCGAATAATTATACTGTAAGTAAACTTAATGCTATGGTATAGTTACTGCGTTTTAAAAGTTTATGTAAGCCCTTCGGACGGGCGGAAGATCTTTATGTCGAATTTTGTCAATTCTTAATCTGTATGTGGACAAAGGTCGGTAATATTAACCTTTTCTATAGCTACGTGAAGCTTTATGAAAGTTTATGACATACACAGCTATGGACAGAGATATAGAGCACTTTACTGTTATTAGTGTAACGGGGATTGAATTCGCGGATTTTTTCAAACGTTTTTCTGTCAGGACCAATTAATTATAGTTTCATCAGTGAAAGGCATTCTTTTTCAGAATTTGATATCCTTACTCCGGTGTAGTTTTGCAAAATACAATCGTGCCTTTATATTCTTTTTTGACAGACGTGGGTTTTTTCTACTTACGCTGATTTTTAATGAGGCGTCTTAGTACAAATCTACTGAAAACATTTAACCCAATTCCTTATTTATTTCAGTCATTACTGTTCTCAATAATTTTAAAGAATCTAGCTTACTTTTTTTTAACTATTGTATTATCCTCACGAACTGTTGTCTTTCGCGGTGGCTTCTTCTGATCTTTCTTTACATTAAGCAAATTTGCATATGATTTAACTCATTTAATGACATTACGAGGGCGGCTCGGAAACTTCTTAATCTAGAACAGAAAGCGCGGTATAAACAGAAAAAAGTTAAGTATTTTGGAAACTTCCATATGTGCTATGAACACAACTGGCAACTCCTTCATATAGAAACAGGTGTTCAAAAAAGACGCATCCGAGATTTTTTTTACAATAGAAGAATTAGAAATTCGTAGTGTCATTAAATATTTAAATAAAACATGTTTAGCAGCGTTGTCGACTTGGTGCGAAAAATTCACAACTTTTTGTTTCAGTGTGAGAAAAAATCTTTCTACAATAAAATACACCTGTTTGAGTGTTTTTTAATTTTTTCGAAAATGTGATGAAATCTTTATTTTTACTAATTTTTAATAATGCATAACTCATGAAATATATACGATGAAAAAATGTCTTTTTAATACGAATGTATGATAAATGAAATCAAATTCTTCAAAAATCTTTGTTTGAAAATCAAATTAACATTTCAAACATGTACCAGTGGAATCTTAACAAATTTTATTGGCAAAAATCAACTAGAAAACAAAAATATATAAAATGGTACCAAATATGTACTAAAATTAGCTTTTTTACCAATTTGTACTTTAGTTCCGAATATCATATTATGAGTTAAATTGCTTATTTTATCTTTATTAGCTCATTTATTAAAAAAAGGCTTTTTATTATTATTACTTTTACTAATAATCGTTGATAAAAAGTTTTATATAGAATTTATGATATTAAAAAATTTCAAATTAATTCAATAAATATTTGAAACAAAAACGAAATTCTTAACTTGGTGCGTTTTTTGTAAATGGTGCGCTTTTTTCTCCATTTTGGTGCATTTTGAAATTTCAAAGTTGACAACGCTGATGTTTAGTGCTCCTTTATATGCAACAGTAAAAAATTGGGTTGCTGAATTTAAACGTGGTCGTACAAGCATTGAGGATGAACAAGAGTGTTTTAACAATGGCTAAAATCAACGAATTAAAGTACGAGTTGCTTGACCACCCATCTTATTCTCCTAATTTAGCTCCCAGTGACTTTTACCTGTTCCGAAATCTAAAAAAATCCTAGCTGGCAAGCGTTTAACCTAATAAACATGCAGTTACAGTTGTAAACCACTATTTTGAAGGGCTTGAGGAAAACTATTTTAATCAAGGGATAGAATTGCTAGATAAGCGTTGGACTAAGTGTATTGAAGTTTCAGGAGATTATACGGAAAGGTAAAACTGTTTTTGAAATACTAACTGTTCTCTTTCTGTGCTAGGCTAAGAAATTTCCAAACCGCCTTCGTATAAACCATCAAGAACATTCAATTATTTCAAATATTTTTGTTTGTTTTGTACACTTTTGGTGAAATTCTAAAATAACCTTTGTTCTCAAGTAAGCAGTGCGGTCGGTCCTTTTCCCATTTTGGTTGACAAAATTAATAATAAACAATATTTTTGTTATATTACACACATATTTACCACCGAAATTAGCATCAACTATTTTAGTGTAAAATCGAAATAACTGTGCGCTATTTAATTGTCCCACCAAAAATCATAATTTTTAACAAAATAAAGAAAAGTTAACAGGACATTTCCAACGAATTTATGTAGAAGCAGAATGCAACAATAGAATAGCATAGAATTCCATGTTATTATCATTTCATTATTGAATTAATATATTTGGCACTTTATAGAACGTTGGTGCAATACAATTGTATGCTCGTGCCATTTTCATACAGTTTAAATGGTGTGTAGTACTTGAAAAAGTGGTCTTTTCAGTTGGTAAGTTTTCACCAAAAGCTAATATACATATTATTTTGATTTGTCGACTGACACAATAATATTATTGTGCTGCGTCGTCTAACTTGTGAAACAACTATACTATTTGTGAATATTTCTCTATAGTCATGTAGAGCTATGGTCCCTTGGAATATAAGTGAATTCCTTAGGTATTGAAAATATATAAATACTAACAGCTAATTTTTATATGGTTCTCTCTGGTTAGGTTAACCAACATTTTAATAATAAACATAAAAACACTTTCACGGCTGATACTCATATCGAAATTGAATATGTTTGAATAACTATCTTAATACATTCTTACATACATATACGTACATACAGTGTATTACAAAACTAGTTTGCCTATTCATTATATCCAAAGTTCAAAAATATTAGTCTAACATCTACCTTAAAATATATCAATCGACTCAAAGTCAATCACACCTACCACTCATACAAATATTTAATTTATAGACGTATTAAAACAAACCTAATTAAACCAAAGTTTATCATGCTACTATATATAAAGCTTTCTTCTACTTTCACCACCTTAACATTTTCAATCTATCCCCTTGCCTATATATATATAAAAAAGATGATTGGTCCATAATAGGTCAGAGGTTCGATATCAGCCCAATCATGAATAAAAATTCCGCGGGAGTTTTTTCCTTTTCTCATTTTTCCTATTCAAATTTAATGTTAAAAAAATAAAAAGGGAAAAAACTCCCACGGATTTTTTATTCATGATTGGGCTGTATATGTTTTTTCTTACATACTCTGTATAGGGTCGGGCTTAAACGACTATACTTTCTCACTTGTTTTTAAGATAAATGCATTCATACATTAAGTTTAAAAAAACAGAGAGTGTTATATTCGGATCTGGTTAATCTTATATGCACTATATATTTACTACCAGTAGATTCTAATGAATAAGTTTTTCATATATTTGAACTAATCAGTTAATTTTAGTATTCGTTTAGTATTCATATGTCTGATCTTTATAGAATTTGTTACGATGATTTGTATATACTTATATATGAGAATTATTGATGCCGAATGTCAACTTAATAGATCTTAGATTTCGAAAGTGACCCCTATATGACCCCAATTGACTACCTAAATTTTAAATCTTATGTTAATGATTCTAATTCCACCAACAATTATAGTGGGGAACATATCACACCCACCCTTACACCGAGCACAGCCAAATTAATGAGTAGTCTCGTCCCCAATAAATTTTATATACTCGTATGTATTTAGAATCGTTTTTAATAGATGAAATCTTTGTAATACAAAGTCCTATCGTGTCTACAACAGACGGACATTGCTAGATCGTCTTAGACTTTCATAAGGATCCAGAATATATAATTTTTGTTCTACGACCAATAAACGAAGTGACAAATATAATAAACCCCCGTCTTTTTTTGAAGTGGTTATAGAATTTAAAAAAAAGCTTGTGTGTGCTATAAATTGTGGTGCAAAATAATAAAATTAAACAGCAACTAAGTAACAAATTAATATTGTAACATTTTGTTTGGGCTTTCCTACTTTATCCATTGGTATTAATGCGTTTTTAATTTAAAAAAACGGTGTTTTTTTGCTGTTATAAACCGTTAAATTTAAATTGAAATATAATTTTGTAGCAATATTATCAATTGCAAAAAATATTTCTCCAAAAGTAAGTATAAATAATAGTTTTGTGATACACTGTATGTATGCTAAATTAAGTTTTAAAAGCTAAACATTACAAGCACTGTCGACAGCGAATGGATTTCAAAATGCTAATTGTGCCCAATAGACAAACACCTGTAGGCAAAAAGGATACTGAGTGTGTGATACTTGTTGTGTGTTTTATTTCTCTTGTTTGTTGTCAAATAAGTGTGAAACATTAATTCAAGCATTCAACTGATGACATATTTTCTAAATAGACGTACAAACAACACAATGACATTTATGTACTGATATATGTATAGGTATGTATGGATTTAAGGCCATTTTCGTACATACATACACATATGTATGTATGTACCATTGTATGTAAGTATTTAAAGATAAGTTTGTGTGTGTATGTGTCTGTAAGTAACTAACATTCAAAGCTTTTGTGCATATTTAAATGAGTGTATGGTGGATACAAACATACCTACGTACAGTAGTGCAAAAAGTAATAAGTACGGCTTATTACATCTATAAATGAAATACTTAAAAACATATAACTTTGTTAATTCTTACTGTCAAACTGCTGATGATCTTATGGTGAATTATGAACTGATAAACTTTCTGTGAATATCCTTCAGTGTCATTAGTTAATTGCCTACATTTTATGGAATATATTAATTTGCTCGGAATATTTTGTTACGAAATTGTATTTCAATTTAAATTTAACGGCCGGTATCAACATGCATCATGTTTATCAACATACATCATGTGTATCAACATACAACTTATTTAGCGACATTTGCATCATTTCTATTTATAAATATTGTTGATAACACCCTGTTATAAACATATATGGGCAGAATTAAGTTTTAACGGCTTTGGCTGAACATTCTAGACACGAACATAGACATCGACTCACTTTCTGAGTCGATTTAACGATGTCTGTCCGTCCGTCTGACTGGCTGTCCATGTAAAGCTTGTGCGCAGAGTACAGGTCGCAATTTTGAAGATATTTCGATAAAATTTGGTATATGATATATTTTCGACCCAAGGACGGATGGGATTGAAACTGGTGGTAATCGATCAATTATTTCACCTGGCCCTAATACATATGTCCTATCGAAATTGGGGTTTACCGAACATATATGTGTGAATTATGCAAGTATCCAAACAAATTTCATCACAAATGAGTGGTAAATGAAGCCAAATCACATCTACAAATTTTTCTCAGATCAGTCCATAATTACTCGTAGCTCCCATATAAGTCCCACTTCCGAAAATTACTTTCAAGAGCATAACTCTCTCAAAAATGTTGGTATCCAAATAAAATTCAACACAAATAAGTTTTATATATGTATACAGAAATGATGACACCTAATTTTATAATGGTCGGTCCATAATTAGTCGAAACTTCCATATAAGACCCTCTACGTAATTCACTTTAACTTATGGAGGTTAAAAGTATTTATATCGAGATAAAGTTTAACACATACATATAATATTTATATTCACAGACATCATGACACAAAATTTTTGGATTATCGGTCCACAATAGGTTATTTCTCCTATATAACGCCTATTTCTGCTAAACTGTTTTATACATATGGTCGGGCTTGACCGACTATACTTTCTTACTAGTTTAAAATTGTTCTTGTGTGCATTTGAATAAATAAAGACTCGTTATATTTTCTTCAAACTACTTGATGCTTTTATTTTGCAATTAAAAGGAATCCGGTTTATTTAAAGGAAATAAACCACTGGTTTTAAAAGGTAAAAACGTAACAATATTTAAAAGGTAAAAACGTAACAATATAATATATATACATATATGTATATAATATAATTATGCATCCACAACAAAGGTGAAGGGTATATAAGATTCGGCATAGCCGAATATAGCACTCTTGTTTTTTTTTTAAAAGAGAAGTAATACTTAGGCAATTAATATGCCTATATATAGGGTTACCATATTCATTTTGAGAAAAAGAGGATGTTGACCAAAAAAAAAGCCGGACATTTACCCTTAAAAAGAGGACAATACTCTGTAGCAAAATATTAAAATAAAACAACGCCTTAAAATACACAAAACAAATTTAAAATTCTATTTACATATAACAACAAAACAAAACTTAAACAAAATATTAAAAAAAAAATTATATTTTATCAGTCTGATCTCATAACTACAACAACATAAAAACATAAAAATTAACAAATTCATTTTAAAACTTCACATGTATTATATATAAATTTTTAGTAGAAGTTGTCAAGTTTCATGTATATTTTTCAGCGCTTTCAATTTGAACCAATATATTATTATCGCATTTTTTTAAATATTCATAAAACACTTGACAATTCATATCAAAATTATATTAGACTTTAATAATATCAGGGGGGTTACTCTCTATTGCGATGCGATGCATCGCATCGGAAATAGATGAGAAATAGTTTCTGTGTTTAAATTGTTTCTTTCTGGTGTCCACTGAATTCAGAACTTCTAGAACTAAGAACTTTGAGAAATATCATAAAACAAAATTCCCAAAAGTAACACACACATTCAGGAAATTTGGAATGATTTTGAATTTATAAGAAGATTTCGTCTTTCAAAGAAAAGTGCATCAGCTGTTTTTCCCCCTCCAATAAACTAGCAGTTCTTTTGGCACCTTTTCCAGACATTTCTGGACAAAACTAAAAAAGTTGTTGCAAACAATTAAATTTGGCAATTAATTGATGTAACTCTAAACGTCAAACACCAATGTTACCACATTTTTTACCGAATGCAATCGGTAGTTACACGTAGGTAAAAAAAATATTAAAATTACCAAATTCTTTTTACCGGTTAGGTAAGGAAAAGTAATTGGTATAAACTCTAGTAGTTATCTATTTATTAAAATTACGAGCATAAAGGTAAGTTTAGACGATATGTTGAATCAGCATATATATGCTGACAGCCATATGATTACAATTAGCAGCAAATTCCTATGTCATATGTTAGACGTTTACACGATATGTTGAAAGTAGCAAATTTTTTGATGTCAGCATATGTCAGCAAATGAAATGTCAACATATGAGTTAGCATACGATTTTTGTGTTTATACGATATGTTGAATTTTATGTGGTGCTACATATGCTGAGTCGTATAAACATTTGTTTGTGAAACTAATCAGTTTGACAACATTTTTCAATTATTATTCAACTTCTGTATTTTATGTGAAATTTTTGAAATAAAATTAAATAATAAAAATACCAATAAAAAAAAACAAATGATGACGTGGGATGAAATTGGTCTAGCTATTGCGTTTTTAAGCAAATTTTTATATGCAAATCTGTCTTAATAAACGTTTGTTAAATTTAATAATCGTTTTTGAATAAGGGGGTTATTGTTTATTTCTAGAGACCTGGGGCCAAATTATCGCATTCGATATCGAGTAAAATTGATCGAAATTTTCTTATTTGACATTATGGCATACGATATCGAGCAAGAAATTTAGTATATTTTATCATAATTTCGATATCGAAATCATTTTTCGATACGTTAGCTCATTCGATCACCAATGCGGTAATTTGTCGATTAATTTGAACAATGCCTCCAGCCATTATATTGCGTTTTGTGTTCTTGTGTGTAGGTACATATGCAACAAGAATTGTATTTACATAAAAAAAACTATCGGCAGGTGGGCTTAAAGGTCGTGATACACTATCGTACACAATCGTACGATTCATTCAGTGGAAAATCTGACCGATATCTATCACACTCAAAAAAAATCGCAACAAAGTATGTCATAGGTGCCACACTATTACACAAAAAAGATGCAAAAACATATGTTTTTGCTAATGTCAACAAACGCAGTTTTCCGCCATTTAAATTAATATTTGTGTTCAATTATTTTGTTGTTATATGTGAATATAATAAATTGTATTAACTATACAAACAATTAAAAAATGTTAAACGTCGTCTGTCCTTTAGATTATAATTTGTGATTTAAATCAATGAAGCCGACATTGTTGTTTTCTTATCAGCTTTATTAGAAAATACAACTCTGATCGCATATGAATTTGCCATATGCTGAAAAGCTTGCATACGCTTTTCAACAAATAACATATCTGTCAACATACGCAGGAAATTTGTCAAACACTAATAATATGCTGTTTACACGATATGCTAAAATTACCAACATACGTTTGTTGGCATTGTTAACAAAGTGTTAGCAAATGTTGTTAAACATACGTATGCTGAAAAAATTTTGCGTTTACACGATATGTAAGCACTTGTCACAAATTTTTCAGCATAAATATGCTGATTCAACATATCGTCTATACTTAGCTTAAGATAGGTATACAAAGACCAAAAGCCAAAGCCGTTTAAAATTGTGATGGCGCATACTTATATGGCGGCCAAAAAACATCAAACACAATGTGTTTACACAAAAAAGTATGTCATGACATCCTGTGTATTCAAAAAAATATATACCACAATGCCAACAATACTTTCGATGCAATAAAACGAAATTATAGATTAAAGTTTTAAAAGTAGGACAAACCCAGGACACTTGCAAAAAAAGAAGTAGGACTACCCCGGACGCCCTAAAAAAGAGGACGGTGTCCGGGGAAAAGAGAACGTATGGCAACCCTACCTATATATATTTGCGTTACTTTCTTTGGAAAGGGGATAGTTGAAGAATTAAAGGTGGTGAAAGAAGAAAGCTTTTTTTATATCACAACTATGCAATTGCGCATTATGTTTGTTTTTAGTGCAGAATTGCAGCGCCTCTGGTGGTGTGTAGGCGCATTAATGTTATTATTTTACTTCGGTGGCGTTTAAGTGCTATACCACCGAAGGAGGGCGCTGTGATAAACATTAGTTATGATGGATAGAAAAGAAAACTAATAATCATCAGAAACTGATGTTGTTTGAGTGGCAGCGGCTGGGAATCGAACCCGGGCTACAAATACCAACTCATGCTTAATGATCAAATGCGCTAACCAATTAAGCTGCAGTCACCCTCTTTACTGATCTGCGTAAAATATTAGTTCGATATCGATATTAATGTAGGTTAACTAGATTTTGGGAAGTGGTTCAGTGGGCCTTCGTAATTCGATTTTCGGTATTAATATGAACAGTATTTAAGTGATTTTCCGCAGTAGGGCTTTTATGAGGGATTAACTTAGAATTTAATAAGGATCAACAAAATAAAATACGGCGTGATATCGTCGTGGTGGTGGAAAAAATAATGAAGGAATAGAATTCGATATCTCCCAAAATATGTTTAATACTGTAGGTACGGCAATGTGTTACAAATAGATGAAGGTTCAATTAAATACACCTAATATTGTTTTTACAGGGTTTTGATTTAACACGGTTTGAAAATAAACAAATTTTAAATTTTTTATACCATTTAGCACGATTTAAAATCTTCTGGGCTTTAAGCTTTTTGGTTAAATTTAATTTTTGCAATATATGTTCATATCACAAATTTTATGAGATTCCCTTTTTGTGGATACACGCAAATTTAGTGGTCAGAGCAATTGTAAATAGCAAAAATTTAGGGAAATTCCGTTCTAGTGCATACAACAAATGAACTTGTCATAAATTTTTTTAACATTACATTTAAGCGTAGAATGCATACATACATATGTATATTTTTATACCCATCACCAAAACATTGTAACACATCAAAATAATGGTCGTAGAACCAAAAACTCTATATATTCTGGGTCCTTAAGATTCTAAGACGATTTAGCCATGCCCGTCCGTCTGTTGTTGGCATGATAGAGCTTCGAAAAGAAAGTCATAGAACAATGAAATTTTTACGAAACATTCTTTGATCCACCGAAATGTTTTTTATTACACATGGGCAAAATCAGTTCAGTAGGATTTAAGCTATAGATGAAATTTTCCGATATTTTTTGCTGTTTTCTTCAAATATAATGCATATCATGCAATTTTGCAGACAATTTTTTTTATTATAGACGAACAAGTCCTGTTGAAAATAGTAGGAATCGGTCCACGATTTCTCATAGCCCCCATACAAATATCTTCCCAGAATGTGGCTTTATGGTATATAAATGTCTATAGAAAAGTCGTATCTAAGCAAAATTCTGCAATAATAGGTTTCATGCAAAGTGAAAACCCCATTCAAAGACCACTTCCGAAGTTCACTTAAATTAACATAAATCTTTTATACAAATTTCATGATGATTGGTGCATATTTGACCGTAGCCCCATATAAAGTCCAGTTCCGAAAATCACTTAAATAGGCATAATTCCTTTATAAAAGCCAAGTTCAAATTCAACACAAATACGAGTAGTCTATACATATATACAAATCGTCAATTTCAATCTGATTATGATCGGTCCATATTTGACCGTAGCCCCCATATAAAGTCTACTTCCGGAAATCATTTAAATGCACATAAATATTTTATAAATCTCCATAATAGGTAATTTGGTGGTGGGTATATAAGATTCGGCACAGGCGAATATAAACTCTTACTTGTTTTCTTGTTTTTCTTACTTGTTGCTTGTGTAAAAACACATTGTATATGTGATTTAATATTATGAACCTGAATAGCTCTTCCTTAAAAATAATTGTTTTACACTAATTTCAATAGGTTTTAGAGATAAGGAACCAATCACATATTGTGCATACGATCAATGTCTTTTTTAAACGGGGTTTTTACACGGGGTTTTTTGGAACCAATTACCGTGTCAAAATAATTTTTTACACTAATTAAAAAAATAGAAACAGAATTAGGTGTATTATTATTATTATGTGAGATATAAAAGAAGATTAGTAGGAAGTTATAAATAATTCTGAAGAAAACAGATTGTTCTTATTATAAAAAATCTTTCGCGGAGATATTGTGATGCAATGTTTTTGGTTATGTTTTTCCTTTGCCAGACTGAAGTGCTTTAATTTGACATATTGTATACATACGCATATGTAAATTTTTTATTATGTAATGTCAATAAAACTGATTTGAGAAGTAACGTTCTTATTATTTTTTGCAACACTGTAAATACGTATGTTTTGAAAAATGTTAGTGTATGCTATAATGCGTGAGTTGATGTGTTATTGTTTGTTTGAACACATTTTACACATAAACACTTCGTAATAGATTCATAAATGTGGGACATTTTGTTCCTTTTAGTGTTGTTTAATATTTGTACGTGTCGTATGTGATAAGCATGTGAGTGAAACCAATTCATAAAGAGCATCATGGATGTGTGATTCCTGAATTTAACATATACATATGTACATACATGCGTACGTATGTATGACAATGTTCCTGTGTATGTGTTTTTCATATTATCATAATGTGAGTGAATTATTCGAGTATGTAGATAAACAAAGGAACAAAAATGTATTTGTATGTATTGTAAAAACGTAATCGAAGAAAAATAAATCAAAAATTTAAATTAATAGAAAAAGTTGTTTATAAAAAAAAACAAACAAACACCGTACATCATACATTTAAATGTCATATTTGTTGTGTATGTACCGTTGTGTTTAACTCGTGGTCGTATTGTTATTTTTATATTCGAATTTAAGTCAGAAGCGTCTGTTCAAGGAATACTATATTATTGGAATATTAAGGAAATCACACTAAGTAAAACATAAATATACTCGTATTCCGCTTTTTTATCAACCATTATTGATGTATTAAAGACTTTTCAAATGAATAGTCGTATTGATATTTTACTAATATGTAGTTTAATGTTTGACGTTTGTTTTGATACGTATACATTCGAATAATGATCGTTCAAATAATCGAACAAAGGATATTTTTGAATAACGAATAATTCGATTAATTTTATGAGGAATAACGAATAAAATGAATAAATATTATTGTGTTTATTTAACATTTCATTTTTTAATTTCAGACCTAGTCAAGTCTGTTACACAGAAAAATCGACGCCAATGAATTAATATTTTAAAAAATTTAGTTTTTGTTTTTATATGGATACAAATCTAAGAACAACTTATTCGAAATGACTTCCGTTTGCCTTCCAGCACGACTTGAGACGATGTGGCCTCTCATCGATAGAGAGACGCACTTCATGCATTGTACACTACACGGACAAGTGCTCGCTTCAACGACTCAATATTTGGATGCCGAGTAGAGCAAGCAATGCCCTATAATACGCACTACAAGCTGTAAACCAAAGTCCAGAACGTTGTTTTTGAGCCACAGTTGATTTGTTTTTGCTATGTGGGCTGGATCAGAGTCTTGCTGGAAAGTTCATGTTTTTTTTGGCGGATTTCAAGACGATCAATTGATAGACTATGACATATGTTTTCACTCCTTTCTCGCAAAAATAGACCTCGGTAACGCCATCGTAGCTCGCTTCCCACCATACCATTACAGACGTGAGATGGTGGCCTCTTTGAACCCTCGGGATGAGTTGGAATGCTTCTCTGGATGACCGACCATACACACGATCGTTCTGCTTACTGAACGATTGTTGTACGATGAAGATTTTCTCGTCAGTAAATAGAATTTGTCTGTAAGTGTTATTCACATACCGACTGAGTAACGCTTTAAATTTTCGCTTTCGTTCTTCCTTAAATGTGGCCGTGAGCAGGTGTTTTCGCAGTGGGGTTCGGTCTATTTATCTCTTCACGGCTTTGATTGCTTTCGGAGTTGTCACAGTACGAGGACGGCCGGATCTTTGACGGTCTGGTTCACTATTGGTATTCTCAAACAACTTCACATCACGATACACAAAATTGCGTGTGATTACAAGCGGGCGCAACGTCCTTTTTCCAAGTTGCATTTTAGCAGTCCAACTACAACAATACGATTTTCGATGTCGCTCCATTCGATGTTTGTAAATAAGTAATGTCAAAAACTGTTTACGTCGCAATGAGGGACAAATGTCAACTGGTAATTAAAAATAGAGCAATTCCATATGAAAACGATCAAAATTGGCAAGTATAAGCAGCAAAATAAGAAAGATTTTTTCTTCATAAATGTACTTTTAACTGTAAAATAATTTTTAAAATGTATTTTTAACAAGGTGGTCTCTTAAATGCTCTTCTCCTGTCCAAACAAGGAGTCGGGGCCCATTTTTTTATTGCTGATTCTTAAAGCAAAAAGTATGAGGAATCCAAAAAAAAAAATTAGCCTGAAAATTTAGGAGCTTCTGTGGAAAATCGGAAAATTTAATTTTCATGGGAAAATTTAAAGGTAAATTTCTAAGAAAAATTAGGAAAATTTTATTTTTCAATTAAAGCCTGATTCAATACCTTTCCAACGAGCTATCACTCGTTGCGATCGCTTTAGTAGTTTTTTTTTAAAACAACTTGCAATGAGGTCCCTTATGAAGAATTCTTCAATTTTGTCACATGACAGTGGTGTACACCACCACTAAACCAGTCACTATAAAAAAAATATGTAGGTACATTATTTTTTGCTGGGCAATCGATTGAGACTATTTTTTTTAAAATCGGAGAGGGGTCGTCCAAAAGGTGATCGCTTTCATATGGAATTGCTGAATAGTAATAATTCTTTTCTATTATAGTTACAAAGTAAGACATTTTTAAAAAACTGATGTATGTGTATATCAATTAGATAATTATTATCTATTATTTAAACTTTTCTGATGATAACATTTTTGAATATCAGAAGTCTAAAAATCCGTTTAGTGAAAAACTATAATATGAAAATATATTAAATTTTTTTTATATGTATAAACGAAAGTTGAAAAAGTTTTTCAATCACTATAAATGAGTGCTCGAAAAGCTCATTATTCAAATATATACCTATATATACATTAATTGTTTGTAATAAGTTATTATTCCAAAAAGATATATTTAATGTCAGCTGTCGATTGACCACTCGGAGGACAATATTTGCCGCGTTATTGTTTGAATTTGAATTTGTTTGAAACCCTACTATTGCCAACGTGTTAAAAAATATTTTTTGTTTCTATTTCTTCATACAAAATTTAATATTAAATCTGAAGTTGGCAACCCTACTTTTATGAAAAATATCAAATAAACATAAACAAACAAAAAAGGCTATTTTCATAAACGCAGTATGCAATGCAACATTTCATTGCATAGAGTTCATAATAGTATTTAGAAATATAATTTAAAAATTTTTGTTTTAAGATTCTCTATAATAGCCGAATATCTTTTAATTTTAAGTGATAAAAGTTTTTAAATTATATTCTAAATGCTATTATGAAATAAAAAAAAGAATTATAAAACGTTTTATATTAGAAAACAAGGAGTCTTCCGTAACTTTTTAAACAAATAAGTGTAAATTGATTGAAGTATGAATATATTCATGAATGTATGTATAAATGTATGTATTAAAATTTTGTCTTTATTTTCAGATATATTTTTTTGAATAAACAAGAATTTATTTTAATTGCCACAGTCTCCCAAGTACATTTCATAGTAGTTTTGCTTCTACCAAACTGAGGAGCTCCTGTGGCCAAGTGTGGAAACTCCTCCATGCAATCCACCAATTGCCTAAACTGCATTGCTGTAGTTATTTTAATGCTGAAAATTTAATAATGTGTCTTACTTTTTTTTTGTTGAAATATCCATTTTGTGTTTGCCTTTTTCAATGAAATTGTAATTAAATTTTGCGCGCGAACACAATTCTATATTCGTCCAATTTTGAAACTTCGGCGACTCTAACCGTCTTGTATATACCAAATAAATTGACAGCAGTTACGTTTTTTAACAAACTTGTCAACAGTCGTGTTCTATGACCCAAAAGAACAGCGAGTCGCGTTCTATAAAGAGGCTGTTAGTGTCATGATGTCTATGAATATAAATATTATGTGTGTTAAACTTTATCTCGATATAAATACGTTTAAAAGATTTATGGAATTACGATTTAGATTTAGTGAATTACGAAGAGGGCCTTATATGGAAGTTTTGACTATTTATAAAATTAGGTGTCATCCTATTTGTACATAAGAGACTCATTTTTGTTAAATTTTATTTGATTAACAACATTTTTAAGAGATTTATGGTCCTTAAAATGATTTTCGGAAGTTGGACTTATATGGGAGCTACGACTAATTATGGACCGATCATCATAAAATTCTACCATATTATATGTATATATACGAAACATATTTGTGTTCAATATTATTTGGATACCAACATTTTTAAGAGAGTTATACTCTTTTAAGTGATTTTCGAAAGTGGACCTTATTGGGAGCTACGACTAATTATGGACCGATCTTCACGAAATTTAAAGATGTGATGGGGCCAGGTGAAATAATGGACCGATTTTCACCAGTTTCAATCTCATCCATCCTTAAGCCAAAAAAATATCACGTACCAAATTTTATACAAATATCTTCAAAATTTCTGATTCTGAGTCGATAGGTATAATTTAAGGTAGGTGTTGGACCAATATTTCTGGGCGTCACAAACATATGCACAAATCCAATATACCCTCCCCACTATGGTGGTGTAGGGTATAAAAAATCATCTGTGTTTTATTCCATTTCAAGTTCTATACATATAAAAACACAGAAAGATTATTTTCAAAACAAATTTGCACAATTTGAAAGCGTTGTTCAGGCCACAGTCTATTCATGTTGAAATGTCAAACCAAACTAAACATAAGTCACTTAACAGCTGACAAAATCGCCGCCAGTTAAAAAAGTTTTGCCAGCTTAAAGTTCTATACGTCTAAAAAAAATACCCTGTATAAGTGAGGTTATTAAAGATGGCTACATTATGTACGACTTGATGAAGGAAAGTAATTTTATTTATATATTTTAAATTATTCGAATAAATCGATTAATTTTAAATATGTGATAGAATTATTTGAACAAGTTAAAATCTCTTATTCGAATTATTCGAACAAAATAAAGATCGAATAATTTGGATACCCCACTAGAATCTCTGTTAGTTTGATGAGCCGATTGCTGCCGATTTAGTTGTATTAGTATCAATATGTGGTTCATAAGTATTAGGTCGATTTTTTGTTACATAAATATTAAAACATTTATGCAACTATATTTTATGTAAACAAAGCTTTATTGCGGTATAGTTCACAGAAAATATTTTTAGGGATAAAACAACACATTGATTGAAATATTAAAATAAAATTGATTCAATTAAATTTTTGAGTTTTCATTGACAAATTTAATTGAATCAACTAAAAAATTGTTTAATTTTATTTTATTATTTCCATCATTGGGTTAATTGGCTGATTTATGATTGAAAATATTTTCTGTGTTGTTTATGTTCTGTTTATACACAACTATTAACATCTGGCATTTAACTTTCTGCTCCAATGCTTCTGATCTTTTTAAACTATACAAAGTGTTATTATTTTATTTTTCTAATTTTAGAATTATGAAAATTCAAACTTTATTAACATGAGTAGTATTTTGAAAATTTCATGAATATTTTAGGATATTCGGATATTTTTAAAAGGATAATTACAGCAATACATCCCTTTAAAATCCTTCCACTCAATACGCTATTGTATATAGATATACCAACCCGTAAGCGGTTAAAACAAAACTTTATCCTACAACTAAGTAATATTTATTGTTCAAATGTACAAATAAAAAAAAAAAAAAAAAACTACAAAATAATGTTGTAAACAATGAGAAATTATAAATTAATGTATTTGTAACAATGTTTGCTAAATAGTTAAAGAACCACTTAAATGTAAATTCTTTAACATTCTTTTAGAGTATGTATTTTAAAATATGTAAATGCAATTCTTGGAATTTTAAAAACAGTTTTTTGTAGATTTTTATGCACAATTTTGATGTAGTCATTTTTTGTGCTAAATTGTAGTCTTAATAAATTTTCATAATTGCAATATTTAATAAAAATTCAGTTAATAGATGATGGTCTAAATATAAAGAGACATTTGAATTTTTAGTTTTGAAAAACTGGTCTTTATGTGTAGTGCTAAGGCACTTACATTTGGATGTGTAAAATGGACTTAAATATGTACAATATGTATTAGGGTTGCCAAATGCGACTGGTTTTTCCAATCCCGGGATTCGGGATTTTATAAGTGAATCCCTTGATCCCGGAAGCGGGATTATGTCATTTCGCCTTTAATTAATTTAAAAGCAACAGAATATTATCGATCGATAAAGCTTCTTAATATTCAGAAGGTATCTATAGTAAAGTGAGTCTTGATTTATTTTTGTTACCAATATATGAAGCTGACGATGTTTTTCGTCATTTCTATTTCATTATTAAATTCACTCTTCAATCTTGTTTTTTTTTTTAATTTAAAAGTGTTGAGTAAATCATTCTTTTTTTTTGTTTCTTTTAAGGAGAGATTTTACCAGATATCTCTTTGAGTATAAACAAGTAAAAGTGCTGAATCTTAAACTCCCTCTACCTAAACGTAATAAGAAATACAAAAACTACACTGGTTAAAGGACTGGAATATCCTTATTCTGTGTTTTCTATTCAGTCTTAGTGCAAATTTTATTAGTATTTGATATATTGTTGGAAAGACAATTTTACGACCAACATAAGTTATGTTAAATATTTTGAAATTTTGTCTAATTTTCACCATTTTTAATTGATTTAATTACCAATTCTTACCATAATTGACAGAGTTTGTCTGATGTTCATAATAATCTTGAGTGTAACTTAACAGAGTAAAAAAAGGGTTTAGTGATTTTGCTCAAAAAAAAAAAAAAAAAAAACAAAATCAAATAGGGGTTTTTGAGAAGATACCAGCAAAAAAAAATTTGTGGGCGGTCACACCTATTTTCGAGGGGGCGGGCCGTAAAATTGAAAATATATAGGTGTATATCTCGGGAACTACTGGGTGTCTGATAATTTGTAAAGGTATTTTTAATACCTTTCCAACGATATATATCATGATTATAAAATATGGACCGAATATGGGTTAAATCCGAAAAAAAAAAATTTTTGAACCGAATTTATTTGTTTTTTGGAAATGGTTCTTATATGGCAGCTATGGGAAAGTATGGGCCGATCTTCTTAAATTTTAGAACAGTTATTTTCATGCATATTAGGATATTTCACGTCGAATTTCAACATAATAACGATATATTAAGAAATATATATTAGTATTAACGTAGATTTCGGTAGTGGGCCTTATGTGAGGGGTAATATTCAAATATGGACCGATATTCTCAAAATCCAGCAGTTTGATTTAGGCATGTATGTAAATGATCCGTGTAAAATTTTGGATTGGTACCCTTATTTATAAGAGATTTATGAGTATTAAAGTGATTAATTGATTTAATTACCAATTCTTACCATAATTGACAGAGTTTGTCTGATGTTCATAATAATCTTGAGTGTAACTTAACAGAGTAAAAAAAGGGTTTAGTGATTTTGCTCAAAAAAAAAAAAAAAAAAACAAAATCAAATAGGGGTTTTTGAGAAGATACCAGCAAAAAAAAATTTGTGGGCGGTCACACCTATTTTCGAGGGGGCGGGCCGTAAAATTGAAAATATATAGGTGTATATCTCGGGAACTACTGGGTGTCTGATAATTTGTAAAGGTATTTTTAATACCTTTCCAACGATATATATCATGATTATAAAATATGGACCGAATATGGGTTAAATCCGAAAAAAAAAAATTTTTGAACCGAATTTATTTGTTTTTTGGAAATGGTTCTTATATGGCAGCTATGGGAAAGTATGGGCCGATCTTCTTAAATTTTAGAACAGTTATTTTCATGCATATTAGGATATTTCACGTCGAATTTCAACATAATAACGATATATTAAGAAATATATATTAGTATTAACGTAGATTTCGGTAGTGGGCCTTATGTGAGGGGTAATATTCAAATATGGACCGATATTCTCAAAATCCAGCAGTTTGATTTAGGCATGTATGTAAATGATCCGTGTAAAATTTTGGATTGGTACCCTTATTTATAAGAGATTTATGAGTATTAAAGTGATTTTCGGAAGAGGGCTTTATATGGGGCATACAAGTAAAAATAGACCGAAATTCACAACATTTTGTGGGATGATTTTTGTATATATGTAAATGATCTGTGAAACGTTTTGGGTCGGTAGCGATATTTATACAATATATATAGGGAAAAATGTCTTTTTTAGATGTGGTCCTTGTATGGGAGCTATGCCCAGTTCTGGGCCGACCACCATAAAATTTAGTACAACAATTTATTTGCCTATAAAGAGTATTTATGTCAAATTTTAGCCGTTTAGCATTATTTATATCTGTTTTATACGTATTTAAGTGAATTTTGGAAGTGGGCTTTATGTGGGGTCTATGGTCAAACATGGACCGAACTAAAAAAAAATTTCGTTTTGCGATTTCTTTTTGTATAAAACTTATTTTTGCAGAATTTTGTCTTGAAAATTGGAATATTTTATAGGCATTTATTTATCATTAAGCCATATTTCGGGGCTATGAGAAATCATGGACCGATTCTTACTATTTTCCGCACATTTTCTTTATTTATCATACAAACAATGTATACAAAATGTCATGGTATTATCTGCAATATATTTCAAAATATTGCAATAAAATGGACAACAAATATAAAATTTTTAAAATTTTTATACTCATGGTCCATAACTCTGATTGACCTAAACCGATTTTGCTGATTTTAAATAGCAAACTTCTCGAAAGTATTTCTGACAGAATTATTGAAGATTTGTGTCCCGAGTATATCTGGGGACTTCAAAAAACTGATTTCAACACTTAGACAGATAGACAGACAGACGGACATGGCTTAATCGACTCCGCTATCTATAAGGATCCAGAATATATGTGCTTTATAGGGTCGAAAAATTATATTTTGGAAATTACACACGGAATGACAAACTTATATATACCCTTCTCATGAAGGTGAAGGGTATAATAAAAGTGGAGAGATTAATAATTATAAGAATGTTAATTTTAATAATAAAAAAAAACTATTTATTTTCGAGTTAAACCGATTTATTATTTGGCCGCTGCTTATTTATTTATCGATACTGTAGTAATTATAAAATATTTTATGTTTAATATTGATTAAAGAATGTAAAGGAGACCTCAGCAAATGATTTCGGTCAGACAAAATTACGAGGAACTTTCAGTGGTCTGATACAGTTCTCAGAATTTATCGGTCGATTGGCATGGTCTACTACGGAAACGTTATATGTATGTGTTAATTTCTTTGTTTTAATATTCGGAAGTGCTACACGCGCCGATATGACAATGATCCCTGAAGGAAACCTGGGGTCAAGTGTCTCCAAGTCACCACTTTTGTCTACTATTTTGGTAACGGTTTGGCGACATTGTCAACAGCATTGTCACAATGGTTATTATTATACAATTATTTTTGTTCAATTGTGAGCCCCGATAGACTACGCGATAGTGTGCCGGACTATCGTTCAGAGGTATTCGAGTTCGATTCCCGCCAAACACTCTGGGTGATTTCGAATTTGATTTTAATTAAATATTTTTTTGTATTTGATTTTTTTTTTAATAAAACTCCAAAAATTAGCAAAAATGTATTTTTATTTTCTATTTCAGAAAAGTACCAAAAGTGTAGACAATGTGGTCCCAAAAGATCTACTTAGTCAGTATTGACGCAGTCTACTGGTAGATTTCGTAGGACAAGCCTGTGCTAAATGTCAGAAGTAGATAGCATTAGTAAGGGTATAATTCGTCAATAGGTAATGGTGACATCGTCAATAGGTAATCAGTATAATTTTACTATTGACATTTCCTGCAGGGTTGGTGTGGCTGTAACTATTAATAGCACTGCGACAAAGAGTTTTGTCTGTTACTATAACTTGATGTGAACTTCGATTAAAAATTTTTATAAAAAATTTGACAAACTTTTTAAAATTTAAATTTTTGTTTTACGACGGGATTGGCATCCCTAATATGTATGTATGTATGTATTTATTTGAATTGTTCCTGCCACAAATCCTTGTGCTTGCATTTTAGCCCTGATAAAGAAAAACAAGAAAAGGAAATAAAATTCTATACATACGAGGGCATTCGTGGAAATAAGTACTATACATATGTTAAACATTTTTAAGACTTATGTATGTTTTTAGTAGACCTTATTGATGGTTAATTATTTGTTGGTTTTGTTCGGCTACAGGTCGTTGCCGAAGATGATTAGCGACGCTAATTGAAATATTGGGAACAACAATAAAAATATTTAAAATAAAAATCAAAAGTTTTTATTTATTCAACGACCTGTAGCCGAACAAAACCAACAAATAATTAACCATTTTTAAGACATTTGATAATATTTAAAGGCACTGCATAGGTTTTTGAACCGGTTTGGATTTCTACCCCCTGAAATTCAGTCGAATATTTTCTTTTTGCTGTTTATTATTAAAATATTTGCACTATAAAATTTATTATTTTACATTAATTATTAGTTAGAACTTATAAACTCATTGCAAAATAAACATACAGGCATACATTGGTGGGCTGGTACAATTGTACTATTTGTGTTATAATTTGAGGCAATGGTAAAAACGTAGCAATTTTGAGGTTAAATAAGAACATTAAAATAACACAAACTGACTAAAAACTATTGATAGTCTACAAATATGATAACACAATAGTACCAGCAATATGGACCTGAGTGGGCCGTATTATACGGCCGCCTGCCAACCTAACATACAAATATGATCTTTACTTAAGGTTGGTGTCGTCTCATAAGAGGCGGCAAACGTTCCTGCAGGCATAATTTTATATAAATGTCCAAAGTCATAGCTGAAGAGCTGCTTTTCTGACAACTGCAAAATGGTCAAACTAATGCATTTTTACAAAATTTATCCATTTATGTATATTTTTTGGGTAGGCGTCCCTTTGTTTCGTTGCAACTTACAGTTTTGATCACGGTAGCTGCTTGAGTTTCCCTTCTTGGCATATATTTTATCTATAATAAGGTAGTTTTTGATGTGTTAGAACTTCGTTGTAAAGAATTCCTGTTTACTGCAACATATTCTGCTTTTCCGTATGATTTCAATTTAATTGCAAAATATGTTTGAAATCCAGTATCCACACGTATTCTCCTTGTGGTACTTATTTTGTATACCTGGATTTTGCTTAATTAAACGTATTATTTAAATTCCTGGTTTCCAGAATAACGGCAGCTGTGTAGTAGTGTGACCAGATTTTAAGCAATCAATGCTTTAGGGTACAATAAATTTAGATTTAATGACCTTTGTGACAGCAATCGGGAAACCTTCCTAAATTTAACAATTTAAAGCATGCTCATTGTCTGCCCCCGGGGACTCATGACCGAATTGTCTGGTTTTAGGATAAATGCTTTAAAATATGATTGAAATTGATTTATACGACATATACCTAATACCCAGCTAAAAGTATCTAAATTTTATTAAAACTCTATTCGTGGGTCGATGAAATTTGGAATAAACAGTAAATTAAAAATTTGCAACTTTTAACAATATGTAACAAGCTACTTAGTACAAAAAGTTATTTAACATTTTATTGTCATCTGATATAAAAGAACGTACGAAACTGAATTTTTTTTTAAATAGTTTTTCTATTATGAATTTGAAATGGCTGTTGTGTTGTGTTTATGTGTAAAAATGGTCACATATATATACAAGATATCACAAGCATCACAGTGACGAGAGCACACACTAAGTTAGGTTATAAATTTTATTGTTGCATAGCTTTAGGCTTAATAACTTTATGTTAAATTTGCATAGTTTGTTTGTACTCGTACTACTACTACATATATTTTGGACATGTTTTGTTTGTATTTTTGGTATGAATAACATGTACTCCGGAAGTTTTTTTTTCTCCATATTTCATGGCTTTTTGTGCGTCATTGTTTTTATATGCTGTAAAATAGAATCCATGTCAAAAAACTTTAGAAAAAAAAGTCTTGCAGCACTTACCACTAATCAATTCAATTCAATTTAATCAACAATAACACAGACTATCCGACGGACACCGATTTATTGTCATAAAAGTTTTGCTGTTATTACAATTTTTATTTAAATCTATTATTTATTGAATACAGAATAAAAGTTTTCCAAAAAGTATAATGATTACTTGATTTTTGTTTCAATCACAATAGAATAGTCGTACAGGAAAAATGCATAAATATTTTATGAGTTTGTATTTATTTATTGAGTGGGCGATGAGATATGATTATTTAATGAAAATATTTTATTAACTTTTATTTTAATTATACATATTATTCTTATAAAAATATTGTGTATGTATGTATACTTTTAATATAGCTATGATTCATTTCATCTTTTTTCATGATAATTTGAGTGAAATTGTCTCTCTGACGGAATAATAATTTGTTTACAAACAGTAATTGCCTATTTTTGCTATTTGATAATAATAAATATTAATAAAAGGTATCAATAAAAAAAGTAGTTTATTAATTCTTATTTTTATATTAAAAAAGAAAATGTATACTATTTTACTGCAGATATTGCCCTTGTTAGTTCAATTATAAATAAAAATATGACGTCTTTAAAATTAAAAGTAAAAAATAACACCTGTATAATTGGACCACATTCATAGATGTTAGTTTTCGCTGTGGTTCGCAGAAATTTATAAGATAAATTTATATTCTTATATGTTGGAAAGTGTAAATTCTGATGACACGTTCTTGAATTAATTGTTCATTGATATACGGAGGTGGCCGTATAAGTAAAACATAATTCCAATAACAGCCAATTTAAAATTTTTAATGTTTCTTTTGCAATTTTAACGGACTTATCCACAATAATTTTGTTTTCTATGTCTTACGCTCTTAATTCCTCAGTTATTTCTCTCTATCATCAATTTACCTATGACAAATAATTATTTGTGCTATTTAATTACACCAATACCACGCTTTGCGTCGTAAGATTTTCGAGGTTGTGTTGTTTTGGGTTCTAGTCTTTAATTTTTTTTAAATTTTTGCAAAATCTGCAACATCATTAGATGCTAAATCGATTAGTTAGTTTTACGTATTTATACATTTTATTTATGTTGTCGGCAGATGGATCCTTTAAAAAGTCATGCGGGGGTGCTTCCAAAAAATCTTTGTCTTCGCTCGAAAAGTGATGGGTGCTAGTGGTAGCAATACAGACAATTGCTACAAGGAAATTTGTTTAGCAAACATTGAGCCAAAAAAACCCGACGACTTATGTAGTATATTCGCATCCCTAAAACCTATCTTTGACTTTATATGGTTTACTATAGAAAATCTTAATTCACTTTACGTCGTGTTTTTTGGTATGTAACCATGACGCAAAGTGAGGTATTGGTGATATGTAAAAAATATATATTTTCTTTTTTTCATAATAAACGTAATTTGAATTTTACACAAATTATTGCTATAATACTATGTTTCCACGGTACATGCTTCGCTCTCTATTCGTTCTTCACACCCCAATCATGTGCGAAACAACTTGTTTCACCATACAAAATTTTAAGAGCGAATCAAGTAGATTCATATTGAATCTACTTGCGAAACACGAAAAATTGCACTCTTCTCTAATTTTTATCGCAAGTTTATCTGCACTAGCTGTAAAAATTTAATATTATTGTAAACAAAGCAAATTATTTTCTTGTTGCTGGAAGTAAAGAAAGTAAATACGCACGAATGTATGTTTTTTTTCAAATAAGCTAACTAATTTCCACTCACTTTTGTTTGTCCATTAAAAAAAAATTATTTTCCACAAATTGTAAATTCTGTTTTTTTTTATTCTGTTTGTTTATTAAAGACAATTGTCAAATCGAATCAAGTTTATTAGTCATGTAAACAGCATGATTCATAAACATTATTCAGAAGGCGAAGCAGGTGATTCAAGTCGTCGTGGAACATAGTATAACATACTCTCTTTAAATCATATATTTGTTTTTCTTTTTGGACTTCACTTGTTGATCCGTTATTTAAAAGTTTTGATTTTAAATTAAAACTATAGGATATTTCTTTAGATGTATTCAACTTTAAGTTGGTGATTTATGTTTAGTTTGGTTTGACATTTTAACATAAATAGACTGACGCCTGAGCAATGCTTTCAAATTGTGCAAATTTATTTTGAAAATTACGGTTCTGTTCGAAATACAGTATCGAAGGTGTTTTTTTTATATGTATAGAGCTTTGAAATTGAATAAAACAAAGATGATTTTTTTTTAAATTTAAATTAAATTTACTTAATTTGAAAGACAATCTTCTGGCATTATAATTTAAATTTTAATAATTCTTTTAATTATATACATATATATATATATATGTATGTACATATATAGAAAAAATGGTTTCGGCAATGTTTGGAGTAAACAATGCCACGTGGAAACGAATTAACTGACGAGAACACGGAACAATTGAGGAAATACGAACTCTAAAGATCAAAAAATTATGGCAAAAACAAGTAAGAAATTGTAGTCGGCCAAGCCCGACCATATAATACCGTACACCCAGTATGTGTATAAAACAGTTTTTTAGAAATGTGCCCTATATGGGAGATATGACTTATTATGGACCGATCATACAAAAATTTAGTGTCATGATTTCTGTGAATATAAATTTGTGTATGTTAAACTTTCAGCCATGTCACAGAATTTAATTCCGTTCGGAATTGGAATTAATTCCGTATTTTGCTTCTATAGAAAAAGTAAAACGAACATTTTTTTCGGAATGAAACCAAGAAATGCTTAAAATTACAATTCCACATAGCAAATTAAAAGTGGTTTCATTCCGAAAAAATGTTCCTTGTACTTTTTATATAGAAGCAAAATACGCAATTAATTCCACTTTCGAACGGAATTAAATTCTGTGACATGGCTGTTTATCTCGATATAAATTCTTTTTAAAGATTTATGGAGGTTAAAGTTGATTACGGACCGACAATTATAAAATTAAGTGTCATCATTTATGTATATTATTTCTGTCGAATTTTATTTGATTACCAACATTCTTAAGAAATTTATGATCGTTAAAGTGATTTTCGGAAGTGGGCCATTTATGGGAGCTATAGTTAATTATGGACCGATCATAATAAAATTGTACCATATTGTTTGTCTGCATATGGGATATATTTGTGTTAAATATTATTTGGATGCTAACATTTTTGAGTGAGTTATGCTCTTTAAAGTGATTTCCGGAAGTGGGCCTTATATGGGAGCTACGACTAATTATGGACCGCTCTGCACAAAATTTGTAGAGGTGATTTGGCTTCATTTACCACTCATTTGTGATGAAATTTGTTTGGTTCCTTGCATAATTCAAACATTTATGATCGGTAAACCCCAACTTCGGGAGGACATTTGTATGGGGGCCAGGTGAAATAATGGACCGATTTCCACCAGTTTCAATCCAATCCGGCCATGGGCCGAAAAAATATCACTTACCAAATTTTATCAAAATATCTTCAAAATTGCGACCTGTACTCTGCGCACAAGCTTTACTGGACAGCCAGCCAGTCAGACGGACGGATGGACGGACGGTAGTGTGATTACTATTTTTATTATTTTACATTACAAAAATAAAACACCTCAAATTCGAGGAATATTTGCATTCAGATGGCATTAGTAACATCAAATTTAAAAAAGTTCCCCGTTTTTCTAATTGATGAATACGATGCTTGGGAAAATACTCGCATGGTAATCTGCGACACAACAGCAGTAAATACTGGTAGTTTTCACGGGATTGTAAAGCTGATACATGTACTCGACCTCCTTCTGAAGCACGTCATGAATTTTCTTATTCAAGAGCCAACGAGCAAACCAGAACTGAACTATTCCTTCATTGACAAATTAAGAGGAAACTATGTCTCTCTTCAGGCTCATTACCATCAAGTTGCGACAGATGATGTTAACAGAGACGAGAACCCTGGATGGCGAGATGATTTAAAGTTCTTATATGAACTATGTCAGGCATATCGTCAGTACAAAACAACTTCACGATGGCCCCGAATCAGCTGGAAGAAACTCCCAAACTTACACCAGGCAAGATGGAACTCGCGTGCAATATATGCTGTTATAGCCTTTTTCTGATGCTAGAGTAGCGCCACATCCTCGATACAGCATGCGACTTCATCTAGTATGAATGGGCAAATGCTTGGTTCAAGACGCAACACTACAACGAAGCGTCCTTCAATGAACTTTTAACCTCACTCACCAAGAAGGCAATTAAGTGTTTAAAGACGAGCTGGTCGGTCGAGGAGTCATTAATTGACATTCCCAGATCTAACCAAAATGCTGAACGTGCTGTAAAACTGATGGAGGGACTCGAAAAAATTTGAATTTCTGAATCTAAAGTTCATAGGAAAAAATAATTTTTAAAAAATTTTTTTGTACATTCTGTACTTAACTATTACTAACTATTTTATATTATTAATTTTTTACTATTAATCTTTTGAATAAACCAAAAACAGCATCTAATTTTAAAAAAAAAAAATATTTTTTCACTTTTTTTCATTCGAATGAAAGGGGGAACTTTAAAAAAAAACACAAAAATGCAATTAATATTCTTACATTACACAAAAAGCTTCCTCGATTGCAAGTGGTTTCATAATTTTTTTTTTGTAATTACACTAACTAACTAACAGAAAGTGATTCTGAGTTGATCGGTATACTTTAAGGGCGTTACAAACATATGCACAAATCCAATATACCCTCCCCACTATTTTGGTGTAGGCAGTGGTGATATTCGAAACAATTAACAACCGGTTCGCTTAAAAAAAAGTATATTTTTGCCAAATTTTGATAAAAGTAGCGAACATTTTAAAGTCGCATCCCAGTAACAGACCACAAGCCTCCTGAAGGAAATGATATAAACTTTCGTTTAATAAAAAAAAGTTACGTTTTTAACAAAAAATAGTTTTGATTTTGCAAAATAAATGTCAAAAAAAATTGTTTTTTTTTTTCTTAAAAGATTGAAGAAAACGCTATCGAAAACATCATCATCCAAGAATCCAATGTATGACCAAAATAAAATCATTTGTTTGGACGTTTGGACAATGAACAACTGAACAATATTGTGTTTGTTGCCAAGACTATATCACCTTGATAAATACACATTATATAAAACCGTTAAAGCAAAAAACATAATCACCCCTATCGTGAATAAAAATTTCACATGAAATTTGTTCCCTTTTCACATTTTTCCTATTAAAATTCAATGTTAAAAAATAAAAGGAAACAAATTTCATGTGGAATTTTTTTCACGATAAGGGTGAATATGCAACAACCGGTACGGAAAATGTTTAAAATTTTAACAACCGGTTCAAGGGAACCAGTCCGAACCGGCTGAATATCAGCACTGGGTGTAGGGTATAATAAACGCAGTGGTCGGAGTTCAACTATATACACCAGCATTAAGCGGAAAATTTAGATTTAGCAGCAGATGAAAACATGAGCTGCAGGCAAATAAAAGTAGAAGTCATATACAGCAACTTCTAAAGAGGGTATTGCTTTTAAATATAAAAAAACAAAACCGTACCTAACTCAGCGCAACAAAGAGCGCGTATTGCGTTTGCTGAAAAATTACAATTTCCGAAATCTATTTCTCAATAACGACTAGTTAAATAGATGACGCTTGCAAGTAGATCTTGGACAATAAACATTGCTGATGACGCCCTCGGCAGGGCAGAAAATCCATTCCAATGTGCCAATTGTCCAAAAATATTACTTTACAGTGGTATTATTTGAATTATTAATTAAAATTAACTCAAGCCATATAAAATTTCTCTAAAAATAAATATCAAAAGTTCAACCATTTTTCATTAAGAAAAAACAGAAAACTCTAAAAATTGATAAAAAATAATTTTAAAATAAAAATTACTAAATACATTTTGTTGTACATATAATTATTTGTCATAGGTATTTTGTAAAATAATATGTTATTTTGTGGTAATACCTTTTGGCGGGATGGACACATTATTGAAACATTTTCAACTTTGTTTTAATATTAGCTTTACAATATAATACAAAAAATATTGTCGGTAAGTAATAAAAAAAGTGTTTTAATGCAAAATTATAAAATTTTACATTGTCAGGTATGGGTAAAGCACCAACTTGTTCAAAAAAAAAAAAAAGAAACCTCTGCTAAAAACGTTTTACAAATTTCTAATTTAGAGTTCCCAAACAAAAAGAAACAAAAAAATTGTAAAAGAATATCTCAATCTGATCCATTTAATAATTGAAGGCAAATACAGGTTGAAGTGCAGTCCTCGTATGGGATTAGAGTTTCATTAAGAACAATAAGACCATTAATGAAGTTCCTCTTAGTGGCTGCATAGCACAACGCAATCAAGGCTAGAGATTGCAAAAGAAAATTTAAAAAAACCGATAAGCTTTTGGAAAAACGTAATTTGGAGTGATGCAGCAAAGTTTTGCTGCTGGGGAAAACGGTATGTATGGCGTATATCTATATATATAAAAATGATTGTGTGTCTGTATGTATGTATGTTTATTATTATTATACCGTAGACAGACGACAGAGTTAATGCGCATTAAAAACTCACTAATGTGAATTAAGATTTTACCATGACAGACGACAGTTTCTGCATTTAAACTGCATTTAGGTAACAGCTGTTTGTTTGTCTACAACTATTTAATTATGAAACAATTTGTTTGACATTTGCTGAAAAAACAGTATTTCTTTGAAAAAAAGCTGAAATTACTTTTGCTGAAACTGTTTCATAATGCAAAACTTGTTCATGCAATAGCAACCATCAACCTGAACGTGTTGCTACATGTGGGGACCGCAGTGGGACACTCTGAAATAAGAGAAAGGCAATTGTGAAAATCTATTTTTATTATTTTAATTTTACAATTGTCTTCTTCTTATTTTAGAATAGTAAACAATTTGATAACATATTATTGATTTTCGACGATGTTGCCATATTGAAATAGCTAAATGCAGTATAAATTCAGTTTGATTTTGTGTATTTACGTCTAACTTAAGGTGCTATCAGACGGGATGTATTTTACATATGCGCATTAAAAATGGATAATTCACAAGTTAATTTGAATTAAGACTGTTAATGCAAATTAACTGTGTCGTCTGTCTACGCTATTAGTTTGGGATCTATAGACGGCTAAACGGCTGAACCGATTTGCTTGAAATTTTCACAGTATATTTCTGTATGTATGTATGAAGGAGCTATAGGATAATTTTTTTTTTGAAATTTTAAGTGGGCGTGGTACCTCCCATACAAAGTTAATTTTAAAAATCAAATACGTAGGAAACTATAATAGCTATAGTACTAAAATTTTGCATGAGCAATTCCATTGTTTGTTTAAATATTTGCGGAAAAAATGGGAGTAGAAGCGACAGGTGTCGTGGCATCTCACATATGATGATAATTAGAAAAAAGAACTTAATAATTATATTTATTTAACTCTAAACTTTTATTTCATTACGATATGGGTAGCGAAGCACACCGTGTTTTAGCTAGTATACTATAAAAACTACTAAACACGGTGGTGGTAATGTAATAGTTTGGGGTGCATTTTCTTGACACGGGATTGAGCAAACAGTCAGAATATCTTCAAACATGGATGGCCAGTATAGTCCACTGTCTTAATCCAATTGAGAACTTGTTGAACGAAGTTGAGAAAAGTTTGGAAGGGGAAAACAGCAAAAATTTTGATGAATTGTGGGAAAACATTGATGTGGCATTTTACTTTGCAGGCATTTGGTTCAAAGTATGCCAAAGAGAGTTTTTTATTTATCCGACTAAATATTAAAGCAAAATTTGTAATTATTTGACAAAAATTGGAAAATTATTAGGAATAAGAAAACAGTGGTGAATTTGTCCAACCCCGTTAACGATATTCTTTAATTTTTTTTTATTTTCATAGATTTATGATCCCGGTTTGAGGGGTGCAAATAAAAGCAGCCAGGCTTAGAAATAAGTAGTGAAAAACAATTTTTTTATTTTATTTTTTTATAAATAGAAAATACATTAAATAAGTTACTGTTCTGATGAAAGTTTTAATTGTATGACCACCACTGTACATACATATGTACGTATTGGAAACTTATTTTCAGAATTACTAATCGTTTTGTATTCTCGATACACTTTGGTCCGAAATTAAAATTTAGCTTGACACAATTATTTAACGGCCATTTGTATATGCATTACAATGTCATGTTTATTAAACTCTATAATTATTTATATTCTGTAAAAAAAAGTTTAAAAATGTAATTATGATGTTCAGGTAGCAGTTGCAATTGTTTGATATTTGCAATGCTTATTGAAATCATTCACTAATTTTATCTAATTTCGAAAAATGCATGTGACTAGCTTTATCAAATTACGTTCAAAATTGCTACCTGTACTGTGTTCATATACTTATTTCTGTTGTGTGGCGACAGATTATTCCCAATATCGGTTATGAATCCAATTTTATAGAAAGTATAACAAATTATTACTTTCGTAGAGAAATATGAGAAAGAAACTCCAACAGAATCACACACTACACTCACTAAGTCAGTCATCTGATTCCCCTAAAAGAGCTTATGATAACCCCTAATTTGTAACCACTCATCACAAATGGCATCTTCTGTATTGGAAGTTCAAAGAACATCGGTACAGTGCTTAACTAAGTTGGTTTTAATTAACTAAATAGATATTATAAGCCAACAAAATTGACAGGAACACAGTCTCATCAAGTAGAGATTATAACGTCCATATGTCAGTTTATACTATAAAGATCTCGTAAGAAGATTCGTCCGTGAATACAGCTCACACCTTAGAATGTCGGTCGGATAGAAGCCATTTTATGTGTTATACCAAAATGAAGTTTCGATTGATTATACATAATTCCCTGTCCAACCTATTTCGTACGAAATCCTAGTGTAACCCTCCCACAGGGTTCTGATTAAAGCAAAATTATAAAAACTAAGAAACTTATTTGACTCCAGTATTGAAGTATCTGTACTTCAATAGGCACTTCAATAGGCAGGAAGGCTTAGATGAGCTTCTAATAACACCAGTATCTTTATGTAACTATTCACTACAATTGCAATCCAATTAATTTATATATCCGGTATCTGGAGTTTACTACATTCGATCGTAAACTCCAATTCTTTCGTTTGAAGTTTCTCTAACGTTTATTGAAAGTTCCGTCAATGTCCAAGAACAGGGCTAATATCAGCGCACTCTCAAAGGATTTAAAAGGTTATAGATATAACTGAATTAAGAAAATCTATATTATTGCCCGAGAGCATATTTGCATTTTAAAAACAATTACATTTAAATGTTGGCCGCTACTACTACGTAGGTGGTCCATTCGAAAGCTCCAATTTTCTATTACTTTTTCCAGCATTGCTTTAGAATGCTCTTAAGCATTTCATGAGAAATCACATGCATTTACATATGTATGTATGTACTGAAAATTAAGTTAATATTAAAGTGGGGTTTCACTTAAAGATTGTCCCATTTTAATGAAATAACTAAACTTGTTTAAGTGACAACACTAAATTATTTATGTCGCTTATTTACAAGTCAACGTCCTAGAAAGCCAAACATTTAGTAAGGAATCTTTAAGTATTGGTGCCATGGAAATAAATAATAATTGGAAGTAAAACGTGTCTTGCAACTAGAAAAGTATTGACGAAAGTAAAATATTTTCAATAAATAAATACAACAACAACAATAATTCTACATACATCAACTAAAGTCGCGGTGTGGCAAAATTAAGAAAATATAAATAATGTGTTACTGAAGATACTACATACTAGTATTTATAGGTAAATGTAAACAAGCAAACGGTACAAATGCGATGCTGCAACAAGTTATTTAGCACAAATCTAGCAAGAAATTTTTTATTACTTAAAGTTTTACATACATATGTACTGTGAGCATCAAAATAAAGTCAACACCACATATTATTAAAAGAAAATATAAATAACATTATATTATAAAATTATATTGCGTTTTCATATACATACATAGCATTTAAGTAGAATTGAATTCATAAAAATAAAGTAACAAAAACAAAAGCGTATACAAACTTATTTTATTTATAGTTAAAATAGACCAATTTTATAGTGGAAGGCCAATGTAAGCGGCAACAAAGTTTAGTTTTTTTACAAAATTGTTCATACAAACATTTTAAAGTATCGCAATTTATTTAATCTGACAATGCTGTGAGAATCGGCAGCGCGGCAAAATAGGCTTTTGTTCAACTTTGCCGCTTAAAACGCTTTAAATATGCCGCGCACACTTGCTGATTGCCTTCCGCGGCCGCATGCCGCTTACATTGGCCTTCCACTATTACGCGTCAAAATAAAGTAAACAGTGGCATCATCCTTATTCAAAAAAACGCTGTCATTCCAAAAGTAGTGGCAATTCTTTTAATTTTTCTCTGTTTGAAAGTTTAACGTTAAAGTGCGTTCCAAATATTGCAAGTTTCATAATTTATCATTAAGAGAACGTTAAGTAGTGATAATGAGAAGACAAACGTCAATTGAGACTCGGCAAATCGTAATATACACACAGAACCAAAAATTTACCTAATTAAGGTCAAATGGCGTGTAGACTTGAAGAAAAGTAGGTCAAAATAGAGCCAACTAAAAAGTTTGTCAAGATTACGGTTGCTTTTCGTAAATTTTTGTAAAATAGTTATTTTGAAGAATTTTCTTCAAAGTGATTATTGTGTTTCGTTATTTAGCAGGATGTAAATATGAAGAAATTTTAGTAACATTCAATAAAGAAATTATTCAATTTAACTAATTATTTTAGTTAATGCTTATTCATATTAACGATTATTATTGAAATGGAGTAATGAGTTTAGTCAATTTGAATATAAGTTTTATTCATATTGAAGAAATCTTATTTAAATTAACTATTAACTTTAGTAAATCTTAATAAAATTTTTATTTATATTGAAGAATTAATCTTCAATATAACTACATACTTCCTTTTACTCAATAGCCCAGTAGGAATTACTTTTAATATTCTTTCAAGGCATTTAACACAATTTTTTGTAATGTACATATAGTACATATGTAAGTGCACAATATTACTTTGGGTACGTACACATATTTATACTGGCTTAAAAGTCTGTAATATTAAGCAAAATAGTTAATAAGGTAAGATATATTATAGATACTTATGTATGTATATTGAATAACCTGGAATAAAAACAACGGCAAAATTGGATGTAACATATATATTTAATATGTTCATATGTACATATTTATTTTATATTATATTCTATTTTTAAAAAGCAACGCATATTCAATAAAACAATGAATTTTTATTCAAGTTCTCTATTAAAAAACTAATGCTTATTCTTGATTAATTATAGTTTCAAAAAATTTAAAAAACTAAGAAATTTAATTTTTAATTTGGTAGAAAAAAAAACTTAAAAATATTTGTTTTACAAAAAAATTAATTACGGGTTTTCAGTATATAAGCGATAAATATTTTTTACATATTAATGAGTATTATTAGCAATTGCGTGCAAATGATTATGTATAATTTAGAAATATAATTAACATTAAGGTCTTATAAATCACACTTACAATTATGTAAAATTTGTACAAACTAAAATATAATTTACGTACATACTATATACGAGTTTACAAAAGAACATAAACGCAAATTATTCTATTTTAAATTATAATTTTTATAATTTCAATAATTATGAATAAAGTTTAATAGTATAATAATATATGAAATAATATATAATTCAACTTTAATAATTAATTAAAAAGAAATAATTCTTATAAATAGATTTACAGTCTATTGCCTAAACTTCAGCCATTTAATCGCAATATTTATAATAATATTTTTTATAATTTTACCATGAAAGGTAATTTAATCCACAATTAAACTGGCTATTAAAATTAATTCAAATTTGAAATAAGAGAAATTATTTGGGGGCTGCTGTAGTCAGTATTTGTTGTAATATTATAAAATTCTTCTGGAGGACCTAAATTAATTACAGATATTGCAGATATTTAACAAATACCAAGATATAAAAAAATTAAAAGTGTGTGCTTCTTACCAAGACTTAAAACTCTTTCATTATTTGTAGTCTTATAAGAATACGGTCTTTTTTTGAAAACACCATTATGCTTTAGTTTACGACTTGTATTAAAATATTTATCATACAGTTTTCCTTGGGGTTTCCTTCCTGATTGTTTTAGGTAGTAATATTCCTATAAATAGAAAATTTTGTAAGTATATAATAATACAAAAAAAAATAAAATTTTCAATTGTCTTACCAAAGATTCAGTTTAGAAAATGCGAATATCATTTTGAATTAAATAATTTATAACTACATCAACAGTAACTGTGCGAAGCCCATCATTCAATTTTAAATTATTTTTGAAAAAATCTAGAACAGTTCTTCCTTGAAATGATAACTTCATTATCTTTTCAATATCGACTATAGCAGATGAGTCCATGTTAGAAGATGAGGAAATAGATTACATATTTCTGACTCATATTTATTATTTAGTGAGCCGAAATTATTTATTGTAGTATTTTTCCAAGACAATAAATTTTTCTCAAATTTGATCTGTATTCCCAATTTTACTTTCCATTTAATACAAAGCTGTTTAAGATGTTTGAAAGTATTAACATTGCTGAATAATTGTGAGCACGAGTCCTCACAACACTGGTATGTGCTATATGAGGAAAGTGAATGATAAACCATTAAGTGCACAATTAAGGCCTCGATTAAGCAAAACTCTTTTTCACAAACAAAACACTTCATTCTCACAAAATTTTACAATTACTACCTCTTTTTATTTATTATTTAGTTATTTTTTAATTTTTTTTAATTGGCTTTTAATATTTTTTATAAAACTCACTTATTTTTTCTTCACTTTCCAGACTCGTGTTTTAATGCAGTAATTATGTTTTTGATTTTCTATTTGAAAAAAAAATCTTCAGGTCTACATGCCTTTATTCATATTTACAAAAAAAAAAATAGTCAGCTTGAAGAATTTTCTTCAACTTTACTAAAACTATTTACTTAATGTACGAAATTTCTTCAATTATACTGGCTCTTACTCAGGTTGAAGAATTTTCTTCATAATTACTACAACAATTTAGGTAAATTTAACGAAATTTATTTAATTTTACAGGCCTTTTTGAATTATTTTTTACTTTTAGTCACTTTGAAGAACTTTCTTCATATTTACTAAAATAGATTACTTTACTAAAAGTTTAACGAAATTTTATTTAACTCAACACCTTAATATTTATTTTTATTCTTCTTCTTCATTACGTTAGAAAAAGTTACGAAATATATTCAAGTAAACAAAACTTTTATTCAAATTCACTTGCCATTAGGGGTGTAAAATTAACTAATATTGTGCATTATTTCGTTTACTATGCGTTACTGCCGCTTTTACTAACTTTTTGTTGTTCAAGCAGAATATTAGTTTATTTTTTAACTAAATTTTATTCAAATAAAGTAATTTTACTAAAATATATTTTTTACTAAAAAAATTATGTCTATTTGAAGACTATTCGTCCATATGGATAAACCGCCAGTTGATTTGAATAAAATTTTTGTTTATTTGATTATTTTTTTCGTTGAAGGTTTACTACATTTTTTCGTTAATATTACCTACGATATTTTTTTCTGTGCATATTTCCATAGAAAACGTAAATCCCTGTGTGAAATATTTAAAATCGTTGGAAGGTATTACTGTACAAAAAAAATAAATGTTCAAAAAAAATTAAATACAAGTTTACTAAACACAATACCGTAGAAAATTTGGCTGGTGCAAAACGACCAAAGCATCTTACAAAAACTGAAAAACAGCTGTAGTTAAAGAGAAAGTGACAGCAAACCCAACATCTAGTGCTATAAAAATAGCTGAAAATGTTACGAAAACTTCTGAAAAACTATTTAGCGCAAGTACGATTAGAAGACCTTTGCATCAAAATTGCCATGTCTGTCACGTAAGAAGCACTTTATATCAAAGAACAACCAAATCAAACGTTTGAATTTCGAAAAAAAATATAAAAAAGAGCTTTAATTTTTTTTGGAATACATAATATTCTTTTTACCGATGAAAGTACATAAGTTTGAAATATTTGTAGTCAAAAACCTCACAAAAATATGGCGAATCAAAAACAAAGCTTTAAGTAATAAATACGTTACCAAGACGGTAAAACATGTGAGCGGTTCAGTAATGGTCTGGGGTTGTATGGCGTCAGGGGTCAGACATTTTTAATTTTTAGAATCGACAATGAAAATGGAAAATTATCTATATATTAAAAAATAAACAATGTATAGCCCCTACTGTAGAAAAAGAGAAAAGAACTAGAGTAGAACTAGATTTTCGAACAGGGCAATGATCCTTACATACCTTCCAAAATTGTGAAACAGTGGTTGCGCAATCAGTCCTCAGTCCCCAGACTTTAATTCAATTGAGCACCTATGAGAATATCTGGACAAAAAAATTAGGCAAAGAAATATTTCTCGCTAGGACCTAAAGTAAGACGAATGGAACAATATTTCGTCTGATTTCGTATTTGTCTAAAAGAATGTCAGCTGTTATAAAGACAAAAGGACTACAAACAATATATTAAATACAATATTTTACATAATTTTAATATGCATATGTATGTGTGTGTTTACTTTATTTTGACACGAAAAATCTGGTACTATTCCGTTAAAATTTAATTATTTTTTTATGTTCCTTATTTTTCTGGGGTTTGTTAATGAGTTACGTTGTGCTTATGTTATTTATTGTATTTTGTTTTACCATTTTTTTCAACATTATTAGGTGTTTATATTATTTTGACGCTCACTGTTTATGTGTATTTTACAGTGACAGTAGAAATATTTACCATCGTTGCATAAAGTTATGGGCACCTGTAGCTATGCAACAAACAACAGAACATTTTGTTGCAATAAATATTTAAATTGATTTATCATCTTTAGTACGAAGAAAATGTAAAGAAGATGCAAAACCATAAACAAATACGAATAAAATATTTTATCATCAATTTTGTGTGCCAACCAACCAATTTAAATTGACACGGCGACAATTCAATTCAATTTCATCAATAATCAACAGGTTCGATTTGTTAGAATAAATGGAAGAGAAATAGAAAAAAAAACACAAACAAAGTGCTGCAAGTATGCTATTTGAGAGATTAAAACATATTTCAACATACATATTATTCTATTCTAAAAGGAATATTACAGTTTTAAAAAATATTTAAAATTTTCTCCTTAGAGCTAAGGTAACTAACACAAAACTAGTCATGTAACTGGTTCTTCGAGAGTGGAAACCTGTTCAAGGTTTATTTTACGTTGGCGTTCTAGAATGAAACATTTTAGACGCTCCGTGACATGTTCTAGAACTAACTCACGCAAACTTGTTCTGATAAGCTTAAATATTTTGGAGTGCGGATATATTCTCATATGGATTTCATTGCTGAGTTCCGATCATCCAGGTATTTTTATCCAAAGCATGTTTTTGAAATTATAATACTGACCACAAAATGTTATTAAATTTAATTGATATTGTAAAATTTATTAATAAATTGTAAACTTTTTGCCTCAAAGTTGGGAAATCTTACGAATGTTATTAGAAAGTTAATTGGAAGGAACAATAACATGGAAAATATTTACCACAATTTGTTTGGCATTGTTTATTTAGTTTTTTGTTTATTTAAGTTTTTGAAATAAATAAAATAATCTAATGCTTGGTTTTCACTATGTCAGTTTTGTTGTCAAATTGTCCAAATTGTTGGTAATTTCATAACAATTTAGACAATTTGACAACAAAACTGACATAGTGAAAACCAAGCATAAGAATATTTTATTTACACCAATTTTATTCAATTGGACAAAGCATTTACAATTAGGGGGTTCATAGATTTTGTTACGTCGACTTGATTTCGGCTATAAAAATCCATTACAGCTTTAAATAATTACAGAAAGCTAAAAACTCGTGCCATAACCTTACCTACGAGTATATAGAAATATCCAAAAAAGGTTTTCTGACCAAATGTATTAGTTTATAAGTATAGGTCGTTATAGGTTTATTATTACATGCCAGTTTTATAGCAGCACCATTCTGCTTTTCACTGGTATTTGACATTTAATTGTACGATATGTTTGAAAACCACCCTGTAGGAAATGCCAATAGTGAAATTGTAGTGATTAACTATTGACATTTTCAGTAGTACTACTGACCAGGTGTACCCAGCCAATGTAATCTTCTATTGACATTAAGCATTAGCTTGTCATAGAAAATCTACCAGTAGACTGCGTCAATACTGACCAAGTAGTTCTTTTGGGACCACTTTTGTCTACACTCGGAAATAGAAATTGAATCTGAAATTTTTTGCTAACTTTTGGAGTTTTATAAAAAAAATAAATACTACAACGCTTTTCCTAATTAAAAATAAATTAGATTCATTAGCGGAAATGGAACCCGCAACCCTCTGAATGATAGTCCGGCACACTATCGCCTACTGTATCGGGGCACACAATTGAAGGAATATTTGTGTAATAATAACCATTGTGCCGCCTTTGTTGACAATGTCGCCAAACAGTCACCAGAATAGTAGACAAAGTTGTAACTTGGTGACACTTGTCGACAGGTTTCCTTCAGGCCAGCATCCATTCAGTATTCTTCTTGTGGTAGTTACGCATTTTCGAAGAGTGCCGGACGTATAACTTTCATTTTTAGCTGCTAATTTTCATCTTATAGGAGGGCGATTTTTATTACTATTCATGTTAATTTAGCTTTAAATTGGTGGGATAAGAATATTTGGTCGTGGCACCACCAAATAAGTTATTTGGCTAAAAATGTGCGGAATTGAAGACAATGCTCCTGACATACGAGTACAAAGCCAATATTTACTATTAAATATTTGGAAACCTATCATTGTGATGGCCTTCAATCTTTGCGTTAATTGCTTTGTTGACTGTGGAACTTTTTAATTTAGAATGAATAGAAAGAAAAAACACGATATCTGGTAAACTTCGCTCATACAAATAATTGTTTCTATATGCTGATAATGGATAACAATATGAACAACGCACAGGATTAGGATGCATTAAGTGGAAGAAGTGCAAAATAAACATGTATGTATGTAGTTTCACCAACTTGTGAATGTGTGGTGATACAGTACTAAACAGCGTTGTCAACTTGGTGCATTTCGCACCATTTTTGGTGCTTTTTTAAATTTTTGGTGCGAAAAATTCTTTAGTTGGTGCGCGGTGCGATTTTTTTTAAATTTTGGTGCGCTTTTTAATTTTTGGTGGCACCAAAGCAAATTCAACACAACTTTTTGTTTCAGTGTGAGAAAAAATCTTTCTACAATAAAATACACCTGTTTTTTTAATTTTTCGAAAATCTGATGAAATCTTTATTTTTACTAATTTTTAATAATTCATAACTCATGAAATCTATACGATGAAAAAATGTCTTTTAAATACAAATGTATGATAAATGAAATCAAATTCTTTAAAAATCTTTGATGGAAAATCAAATTAACATTTCAAACATGTAAATAAAAATTCTTGTATAACCTGATGGTTTGGTTTACTGAACTGTAGACGAACAACCAGGGTTAGAGTACCAGTGGAATCTTAACAAATTTTATTGGAAAAAATCAATTAGAAAACAAAAATATATAAAAAAGTACCAATTTTGTACTGAAATTAGCTTTTTTACCAATTAGTACTTTAGTTCCGAATATCATATTGTGAGTTAAATTTTGAGTGGTTAAATGCTTATTTTATCTTTATTAGCTCATTTATTAAACAAAGGCTTTTTACTATTATTACTTTTACTAATAATCGTTGATAAAAACTTTTATATAGAAAAAACTTGGTGCGTTTTTTTTTATAAATGGTGCGCTTTTTCTCCATTTTGGTGCGTTTTGAAATTTCAAAGTTGACAACGCTGGTACTAAACCTGGGCTTTAATCTTACTGATTTTTTTTGTAGCATTGTCTATTTACTCTCTGAGTGTAATGTAACATGTGCTTATAGAGCATGGTGCAACTATACAAGGTGAGTGCAAATCGACAACAAATACAACACAAAACAGAAACAATAGGCATTTTGGGAAACAAGGAAATTCCCGTTTTCATGTTTATTATATTGTATGTATGAATTTGAAGATAATAAAAAAAAAATTCTGCCATCACGTATAATAGAGGTAGTCACGGTTAATCGAAGCAAATAATTTGAAAACATTGCAAACAAAAAACAATAGACTGATATTTTTCCATCACGGTTAATCGGGGTTACCGGTTAACCGAATCACGGATAATCCAGGCCCGACTGCAAAATGTTTTAATATAATTTTTTTGAAATAATTTTTAATAATTTGAGGTACTTATGATTAAAAAATTAACTTTTTATATAAACAATATCTATAACTTCGAACTCAAGAATAAAACTAATTATTTATTAAAGGTTCTCTTCAAGAGTGTAACCTAAAAATTATAAAATAAAAGCAAAAATTTAAGTTTTTATAATAAATATTTGTATAATAATAAAAATACATAAAACATTATGATCATGATTTTAAATACTATGAATTCTGTCCTTTATATTAAATGTGGATTAAAAATATTAAATAAAATAACTGTTTTCGAACTACAGAGGACTAAGGCCTGATTCAGTAAAACTCATATAACGTTTGTCTGTTTTAAATATTTTTTTGCACTCAATTTTCTAGACTAACGTTTTATATTTAATTTTAACCCAATCAGGCCTTAATTTGAAAACATTTATTTCATCCACATCTAAGATAAAGAAGAGAATTCATGGTTATTTTATTTTTTATGATTCATTCTGCTAAAAATGCGTTTATCTTCTGAATTACCAAATGGTAAAATTAAAATCTTCGTAACAAAATATGACATAACTAAGGGGGTTCTACTCAACGCATTTTTGTGTCCAAGTTCTATAGTTAAAATTGATTTTTCCTCTTATGAAGTTACTTTTTGAGATTGTAATTTTTATCTGTTGATAAATTTGTCACTTATTCATTAAAATTTTCATATCATTTTCCTTTTTTATTTTCTAGGTATTTTCAGCAGAAAATAAATTTGTAGTTTTTAAATTTTCAAGAGCAAGATGCTAAATAAAATGCCAAATGATAAATGTAATATTTTGCAGCTAAATTAAAAATTAAGAAACATAAGCTAAATTTAGCCGCAAAAATACTAAAATGGTCACACTGGTAGTCGTGGTAAAAAACGTACATATGCAGTTCTGTTTAATTTTTCATTTTTCTTATGAAAAAGTTTGTTATTCAATAAAAAATAAATTTGTTAGTTGTAAACATGACAAGAAAAACCAAACAAATTCTCATTCTCTCTCATTGTGTCTTAATTACCAGACAGTGACTTAAATTAATTATTTATTTCATTAATTTGCCTTAATCCTTGAATGCACAAAATTAGAGAAAAAATGTATAACTGATTCAAGGAAAGACAATCCAGAAAACAAAATGGCTGACTAGTGTGCAAGAATTGAGTCAATGAAAGTTAAAGAAAGGACTCAATAAGAAAACTTGCAAGAGTGCATTGTTAAGCATAAGCCAAAAAAAAACTTACATTTCTGGATTCCTTTCGCATTTAGGAAAACCAGTAAATTTCTGGAAGAATATCCTCTTGACCGAAATAAATGTATGGCGTCCTCCAAATATGAAGCACAACTTAATGTATACTTCTAATACCATGTTGTTGTTGTTGTTTTAACAGCAGTAATTGCTGAGTTGACAGCCCTTGGCCGAGTAATCTCGGGTCATTCCGGTGCGTAGAACCGGCTGTCGTGGTAATGCAACAAATTCACCTTCACTAGACATGAATAATTTGGCCAAAGAATCTAGTGAGAAGTAATCTGCAGACTATTATGAATTTGTGCAATCTCAGAAACAACAATTGAGAGGTGTTAAACCTTGTCCTGCTGAAATGCTGAGACACTTCTAATACCATAAAGCACGGTGGTGCGAATGTGATGGTGTGCCCACATTTTCTGTGCATTATGTTGGTCCTGTACATAAGGTTGATGCACGAATGGATCAGTATGCTAATCAAAGTATACTCTTAAATACAATGATTCCATACGCTGAGGACAATATGCCACTTAGGTGGCGTTTTATACATAACGAAGACCCAAAATACACCACACACATTGTGAGGAGTTGCTTGTTAATATGGCCAGCCCAATCTCCGGATCTCAATCCAATTGAGAACCTATGGAATGATAAGAAGCGACATGTAACGATAGTCAGACCCAAAATTTTGGCCGATTTATGGAAGAAAATTTAAAATACTTGGTACACAATTTCAAAAGAACGCTGTATGGCTCTGGTGATGAGTATGCCCAGTAGATGTGCAGCTGTTATTAAAAACAAAATATTATGGCTTAAATAAAGTTTTTTTGTATTTTTGCTTTTTTGAATAACATTTTAAGTTATTGCCAAATTACTCTCCAACGTTTTTTTGTGCAGTTGTTTGTATTCTGAAAAGAAAACCACTGAAATGTAACCAATAAATAAAACAAAAAGTGGAGTGTCGTGATCTTAGTGTGATATGTAACGCGTTTGAGAAATAAAGGGTTTTAAAATATAACAAACAACAGAAAATCTTTGTTTTAAATGGCAACAGAGTTTGCTAACCTCGTGTTTGCGACAAAGATCCTTGAGGTATGTATATATCATCTCCGTATGATTTGTTAAGTGTTCTCAGGAAATATATGGTTGCATTATTAGAATAGATGTTCTTAAAGAATCGTAATGGAGTTTATGGCCTCCGTGTAATCCTGCTTCTTGGCAGACGATCACCAATATAACTTTACATAGATGATTCAAATTTTCTGTTAAATCAGAAATATACGGGCACTATTTAAATTTCAAATCTATCATCTATTAATAACACAATTCATTCCTTTACAACACTGTCATAAAATATTCTTACCAACATACATACATACGAGTACATACCCTGCAAACATTAAAAATCGCCTAATGAACGCCCGCGCATCGCCGTTGAGTTGTGTATAGTCACGGCGATTGATCACGTGCGATCATTAAACTATGGTCAGACGATTCACCAAAACGATCGCCTGTGTGCCTGTCGCGATTCGGCAGCGAATCAACTGGCGAATCATCATTCGCCGCGACTATACACAACTCAACGGCGATTCGCGGGCGATCATTAGGGGAATCGCGTGTCATCATTAAACTATGGTCAGGCGATTCACGAATGATGGGGCGACTCTGTAATGGGATGAAAATAAGAAAGACAAGAAATTTGTGCGAAGTAGTTTTGAAAGATGTTAAATAATAAAATCGTATAAAATCCATACCTCTGAGTATCACGTTCTCTAACAAACTGACAATTTTGCTAATTCCCAGCAAGCCGTATGAGAAGAGTCTTTTCTGACACCTCTCTCGGAGCGTTAACGCTCTTTATGAGCCAAAAAAAACAAACATAATTGCTCCGAAAACCTTCAGAAAAGAGGGTCATTACATTCGAAAATGGTCCGTCAGAAAGAGCTCTTAGATAATGTCAGAAAAGAGTATTTTATGAGGTTTTTCTTGGGCTCTGTGTAATCTTGTTTTTATCATTCTGTGTGGTACAGCTATGTTGTTTTTTTGTTCAAAGCACAAATAACAGAGCAACAATGCTTTGGTACACACATAATTAAATGGAATTTCTGAGTCATACTTCGTGCCGACTTAGGACAATAACAAGCAAATTTTACTTTCGCTCCGAAAATGCTCTTTAGTTGGACTCTTTTCTGACTCCTTTTTTCGGAGCGCTCCGAAAATGCTCTTTTGTTGGACTCTTTTCTGACACCTTTTTCGAAGCGCTCCTAGAATGGTAGGCTGGGTTGTTCTTGAAACCAAATATTTATTTTATCGTTACCTGAACAAAACAACAAGCAAAAAAATGCACCGAAAAAACATTGATGACTCTTCTCTAAACGATAAAGAATACAAAAATATTTTGATTGTTGTGAGGATATTTCCCGTTACTTGTGTACGCTCGCGTATTCATCGCTTAGGTGTAAGGCGTAGGCGATGGCGCGCGATTCACATCGTAAAAGTCATCAAAATTGTTGTCAGCATAAAGTGTTTTTAGAAAAAAAAAATTGACTTGTTACGCTCGCGTATTCATCGCTTAGTTGTAAGGCTTAGGCGATAGTTAGCGATTCGTAAGGATCGCGTAATCATCGCCAAAAACACTATCGCCAGAAAATCTCAAAAATGTTTGCAGGGTACATACTTATGTATGTATGTCTCATTTGTCTTGTTGTGTTGTTTGTTTGTTTGAAATTAAAGACGTGTTTGTTTAATTAAAATCATGCTCAGTTTCAAGTCCACACTGTCAAAGCGCCGGCTAAATAAAATTGTTTGTATTCCTAAACAACAGTTGTTGTCCAACTGAGGGATCGTTCGGTTCGGTTATTTTATGAGAAAGAGTTTAAAAAAAGAAAGAATAAATAAAGTATTCAATGAAATTATTGTAACTTGATACGATACGACGATCAATTCAATTAAACCTAAATTACCCAAAAAAGGGGAAGCGAATACAAAATAATTTAGAAATTTTGTTTTTACTTTAATGATTGGTGATGAACTAAAAATATTGTCTGATTTATTGATTGAGTTTTTTGTCAGAAAAATTTAACCTGTAAGTGTTATGATGGAATAGTTCCAATATTACTTAAAATTTATTTTTAAGACTGAATAAATGAAGTGAAGGTGAATAAATGAAAAAATTAAATAATTTAAAAAATCATTGGTGTTCAATTTTATTGTATTGGCCACTTTATAATAAGTATGCTTTCAGTAACTTTCCTAAGTTTTTATTATTATCTTTATTATTAGTTGTACATTTCATAATGAACCAAATTGGTCAACAAATCATAAAATAGTACAAAGATAAGATAAGTCTCAATATTATTCTAGTTTGAAAACAATAATTTATTTGTGTTAATGTTGTTCCCGATTTTATAAGTTTCATAGGTTTCTAAGCAAACTTAGAAGACACTTTCTTTGTGTGTCTTTCTATATAAAAAATATACTGTACTCTACAACTCGGTACACAATTTCGAGTATAATAGATTGTTATACATACCTATATTTATAAACCCCAAATATTCTCTGCTGATCAGAAATGTTTGCCATTGAAAATGGGACAAAAAATATACTATTAGCTAATTTATGTGTAAAAACACATTAACAAAATAGGTTGAAACAGTAAAAAAAGTTTTGGATCAAAATACATACATATCGATGGTCTCATGTAGAAAGGCCCTAACTCGCATATTTGAAACTTTACAGGAGAAGGTAAAAACATAATAGAAACTGTAATATTCAACATGTAACTTTTTTTGTACAACTGCTTATAAAAGCGTTATTTTTTACACAATTGCAATAAATTTTTGTGAGGAGGTGTATTTGCGTTAAATGCATTGGAATCGCAAAAAAACAAATTTTGAAAAAATAGCGAGTTAGGGCCTTTCTACATGAGACCAACGATATGTATATAAAAAACCAGTAAGAAGGTATAATCTTTCAAGCCCTACCATATAGTAACCTACATCCAGTATATGTGTAAAAACATATTTTCAGAAATGAGCTCTATATAGAAGCAATGACCTTTTATGGAACGATCATCCAAAAATGTAGTGACATGACTTCTGTGCATATAAATATTATTTGTGTTAAATTTTATCTCGATATAAACACTTATAAAAGATTTATAGATGTTAAAGTAATTTTCGAAGAGTATCTTTTTATATGGGAGCTACGACTAATTATTCACCGATCGTTATAAGATTAGTTGTCATGATTTCTATATATGTATAAGAAACTTATATGTGTTCAATTTTATTTGGATACAAACATTATTATGAGATTTATGGTTGTTAAAGTTATTTTCGGAAGTGAGCCTTATATGGGAAGTATGGTCAATTATGGAGCGATCTGCACAAAATTTGTAGGTGTGATTTGGTTTTATATACTACATTTTATTTATTATCCTATTTCGGGAATACATTTGTATGGGGGCTAGGAGAAATAATGGACCGATTTCAGCCTTGGGTCAAAAAAGTTCACATACTAAATTTGATCGAAATATCTTTAAAATTGCCACCTGTACTTTGAACACAAATTTCCGTACATATACAGCCAGCCAGCCAGCCATATGGACTGTCGCACATTGTTAATTCGACTTTAAGGTTGGTGTTAGACTAATATTTTTGGGCGTTACAAACATCAGCCCAAATCCAATATACCCTTCCCTTTATGGTGGTGTAGAATATAAAAAATTTGTCGATTAAAAATTACGAAATCGGGTAAACCAGATATGTAAATGTTTTTGTAGAAAATGTACAAAAAATGGAATAAGATTCCGCACAGCTGAATATAACTAAGAGGCCATTTAGACGATGCAATTTTGCATGCAATTAATTGCATGCAACTGATGTTTGTTGGCGAACGGGTGAAAGAAGCAAGAGGGGTAGAAAAAGTTGCACGACTTCGTTTGTCATGCAATTTTTTGACATTTCCTTTTACCATCGTTTGTGTTTTACTTATTTTGTTTTATTCTTATTCTGACTTTGAAGTGTGCGTTATAAAAATTAATGCGCAAGAACATTTTCAATTACTTCTTCTGTATTAAAATCTTCCATTTTTTATATTTTTTAAAATTTTTGTATATTGTATTTATGTAAATGTATGTATATTATTTTATATACATACATATGTACATATATATATTTTTTGTATATTATATTTACATATATTTTAAAATTTTGTTTTCTTTGTTGCGAATGAAAAACTAAAGAGGAATGTGTAATTAAACGTCAAAAAGTTGCATGATTTGTTGCACGTAAAATTGCATCGTATAAATGCACAACATTTTACGTAGCAATTTTAAAAGAGAATGGAAAAAATTGCATGCAATTAATTGCATCATCTAAAAGGCCTCTAACTCTTTTCGCACTTATAATGAGTAAAAATTGATTTTGAAAGTTTTAGGCGTTTGAAAATCAGATTTCTTATGAAATTTTTATTTTCTGAAAAATTTTCGCCCGAAATCATTTCTCCTAAACCCCTTTCGTAGGATATTTAAAAACAGTTTTTTCAATACGAAATTTTCCCAACAAAAATTTTCTTCTTCTTTTCAAAACACTTAAGAAAGAAAGCACTTCTTAGTAGCAGTTGTGTAACAGATTAATAGAGAACGCAACATCAATGTTTTAAACTGACTAAAGCAAGTGGAACTGTTTTCAAGTGGAATTTGTCATACACAAATTTGGACTTCTGTCGGGAAGTAGGTAAAACCTGCGATAGTAGAAAAACATTTGGTTTTTGGACAAACCCCCAAAAAAAAAAACATAAACTCTTATACTAAGCGTGCGACTATCATTATATTGTAATTATAGCTGTTAGATTTCGCGATTGATTGGCAATTTAACGATTTTTTAGTTACATTTGTAAAGTTCTGAAAATTAATTTTCAATTTAAACAAGTGTAATATTCGGGGAATTTTATATATCCACAACAAATGTACATAGATATAATATAGGCACCGATTTTTGTGCATTTTATATAAAAACATTTATCTTTATCTTGTCAAATTTGTTTTAAACAATGGACGGAAGGACATTTTCTGTTGGCCCGATTGCAAACTTTTGTGGGTCTGGCCAATATCTCAATGACAAAATCAATATAACCCCTCCCCCTCCTATCATGTTGGCTATAAAATCAATTTTCTATACATTTTCTATTAGAAAACATTTATGTACATATTTTGCAAGATTTAAATTTAACTTAATTCCAATACATTTGAATTTACATGCATACATACATAAGAGTATGTATATGTAGGTATATTTTCTGAATTTTGATTTATGAGCAGCTACCGATTTGTTTTCAATCGCTTAAGAACATAAACACACAAAATGTATTGTATGTAATCACAAGAAGATGGTTTCACTGTCTGTCTGTTGAAATGAAAAATACAGTCTTTTTGATAAGTACATATATAAAATTTGGTTAAAGTGACATACCTACTCTTTCTTTATTTTTTTGTTTTCTTTTATTTAATAGGTCATTGAATAAGTAATTAAGCGTATCGAAAAATATAAAAATTTAAACAAAATACATAATAAGAATCAAATTAATATAGGAGGAAATTTTATTCGTTTTTTCAAATTTTTAATTAACAAATCATCATAATACGAGGTGCTAAAGTGATACATACATATGTAAATAAAGTGGAATTATGTCTAAAAGTGCGATCACACTTGCCAAATAATGAAAACAAACTTTTTAAATTTATGTGTATTACGTTGCATCATATTTATTTCCAGATAAAAAAACTAATTTGTTATTTCTTTTTTACAATTTTAAATAAAATAAAATCTAATTTGTTTTTATGGGTCTACAAAATTTGTATCTTAAGTCAAATTAATAAAAAATTTTCTATGACACACACAATTTATAAAACTTTATTAATTATATTTTAATAGGGATTTCTTGCGGGCTAGTTGTGGTCGATTATATAAAATATAATTTTAAACAATATCATAGGTACATATTTATAAAAGCTTAATATTATTGCAAAATACTGTAAAAAACTTTTAGACAGAAGTTGTTGGGAAGTTTTGCCACACCCACCTTATAGTCCAGACCATGTCCCGTCCGAAATATGATTGAATGATTGCCAGAAAGATGGCAACAATGGCTTCTGATTTGCATTTTTTGAAATAATGTTTGTTTCGTAGTCCCCTTTTACAGTTGAGAAACTGAAAGACAGACAGACGAAGTTTGTAGGCGATGTATTGAAGAGGAAGAGTGTGCGGTAGACCTCTACTGTACTGGATCAAGGCATATTGATTATAATAAATATACCTTGGTCCAGTACAGTAGAGGTCTACCGCACAGTCTTCCTATCGCCTACAAACTTCGTCTGTCTGTCTTTCAATTTCTCAACTGTAAAAGGGGACGTAATTAAATTTTATTATTTTACATTAGAGATGGACAAAAAACATCGACGTTTTAAAAACAATCAATGTATTGTTTCGAAACATCGATATAATCCGATGTTTTTTTTTGCTCCTAAACAATCGGAAAACATCGATGTTTTCTTTCGATGCATTGAAATGACAAATTGTATACAGAACGTGTATATTGGTATATAAACGTGTATACATATCTAACATTTTAGAACGTCGATTCAAAAATATGCAATTTAATGATGCAATAGCCGTTGCCAATGCTGTATCAAAGATCAAGGAATTAATGAAAAATACTCTTTTGCAAAATGAAGATATTGAATCTGACTCAGAAAAATCCGATAAAAGTGAGGATACTTTTTCATTATGGACTAGCCATTATAAACTGGTTCATAGAAATTTTAAGTTTAGTTGAGGACTCCTGTTGGAAGACTGACGAAAATCCGTTGGATATTTGGAAAGATTATAAATCACAGTTTCCCAAGCTTTACAAAATCGCTTTTAAATACCTTACAATGGTGGGAACATCGGACTCATCAAAGAAACAGATTGAGTGGTGAAAGACTTGGTAAACTTTTATTTCTAAACAGTATTGAAAAAAAGTATTGGGAGATGTAAAATAAATTTAAGATTTTTCGAAAATATAATAATAATAAATAATTAAAAAAAACAATCGATGTATAAAAAACATCGATGTATTTTATGAAATATCGATGCAACATCGATGTATGTTTGTGATGCATCGCATCGAAAAAAACAGTGTCCATCCCTATTTTACATACGATATTGGTTTCAAATTCTATTTTGACAAAATTATATACGTACATATGTATAGATATATTAGATTATGGTCGTTAAATCCAAAATTATAAAGCTCTGTATTAGGTTTTTTTATACCCTCCACCACCAGAAGTGGTGAATGATGGTATTTATAATACGTTTGTCATTCCGTGTGTAACACTGAGAAATATTCATCTGAGACCCAACAAAGTATATATATTATTGGTCCTTACGAAATTCTTTGTCAATTGAGCCTTGTCCGTCTGTGTAAATCAAAATGTGGATGAAAATGTAAGACAACCTCCATAAAAAATTTATATTTTTAAACATTTTTTTTACTATATTTTTAAATATATTGCAGATAATACCATGCAATTTTGTATACGTTGTTTTTATGATAAAAGAAGAAAGTATAAGAAAAATAGTAAGAATAGGTCCATGGTTTCTCATAGCCCCAATAAAAAAATCTTCCCGAAATATTGCTCAATTATACATAAATGCCAATAAAATTGGAATATCAATACAAAAATCAGCAGGAATAAGTTGCATGCAAAAAGAAATCGCAGAACAAAGTTTTTTTTAGTTCGGTCCATGTTTGACCATAGATCCTATATAAAGTCCACTTCCAAAATTTACTTAAATACGTATAAAACTGATATAAATAATGTTAAACGGCTAAAATTTGACATAAATAATAATAATTTCTCCTTATTTATATATCGTATAAATATCGGTACCGACTAAAAATTTTGCACAAATCATTTACATATACACAAAAATCATCTCACAAAATTTTGTGAATTTCGGTCCATTTTTAACAGAAAATCACTTTAATACTCATAAATCTCTTATAAATAACGGTACCGATCCAACGAATCATTTACATATATGCCAAAATCAAACTGCTGGATTTTGAGAATAACGATCCATATTTGACTATATCCCCCATATAAGGTCCACTTCCGAAATTCACGTCAACAATAATATGTATCCTAAATATACCGTTATTATGTTAAAATTCGACGTGAGATATCACTGGTCCAAAATTTAAGAAGATCGGCCCCTGATTTGTCATAGCTGCCATATAAGGACCATTTCCGATAAACAAATATACCCACTGATATTCAGTATCGAACCAATTTTTATATGGATCAGAAATTTTAATCCAGAAATCATATTAGTATCGGTTATACGGCAATTAAGCTACTGGATTTTGTAGCTGTCAGTCAATAATTGGCAATAGCTCCCGAATTAAGTCCACTTCCGAGCACACTAAACAACCATACAACTCTTGACAATAATGTTATTGAGATGAAATTCAATCAAAACTCTAATACATAGAAATCACATTAGTGGAAGTCCATAATTGGTCCACTTCTACTATGCCACCCATAACTCTTTGTTAAATAAAATGTTATTGATATCAAATTCAAACAAAAAAGTCTCACCTTATAATCAACTTATGGTGAATATTGAAAAATGTTCTTTTAATTTTATAAATTCTGAAATTACACTCAAGGTTATTATGAAAATTATGGTAAGAATCGGTAATTACATTAATTATAAATGGTCAAAATTAGATAAAATTTCAAAACATTTAAAATAAATTATGTTGATCGTAAAATTGTCTGAATTGGCTGAATATAAAAAAGTCCTATAACCAGTGCAGGTTTTGTATTACTTATTACGTTTAGGTGGATTTGGCACAGCCGAATATTGCACGCTAACTTGTTGTTGTTAAAGTAGGCTATAGATAAAAAAGTTCTAAATTAAATTAAATTAAATATCTTTTGGCTGCATTCAAAATTCAAATAAAAGGTTTATTAAAAAATAGTTTAAATAGTTGTCTAGAGTAAAATAAATTCATTCCAATCTTTGCAGTTAAAATTGGAAATAAAATAAAAGGATGGACTAGCTGGGTTGCGATTTATTTAGAGACATATGATCATTGGACTTTTAAAATAGAAAGAGTACTAAAATTTAAAATTTGTGTTATACAAATTTTGTTATACACAATATATTATATCAAAATATTTATTTACACATAGAAAATTTTGTATTTTTTTAATATTAAAATAAAATACTCCTGAAGAAGATTTCCAAAGGAAATCGAAATATCGAGTAATTTATATATAAAAATAAAAAATCTTTTATAAAAAACAAAAAGTGACCTCAAGCTTAAAAGTTATTTAATAAAAAATCATACAAAAAGGTCGAAGAAAATAGAATGAAATTATTTACAATATATTCCATAGAAAATGCTATTATACACTTAATTTTCTATAGAAAATACTGTTATACGATTGATTTTATATGGAAAATACTGTTATACACATGATTTCCTATATATGTACATTGATTGATTATTATGTATTACACAATTATTCCCTGTTATACTCAGGATGTGTAAATAATATACAAAGTGGCGCAAAAGTAATCCTCCTATCAGAAAATGCTATAAATTTTGCGAGGCCCCTAATGTCAGTTCTGTCAGCAATATTCCGCGTTCTGGAGCAATGTAGCGTAACATTGTTTATTAACGTGTATTCAGCGTTACCGTTGATGCGACTAAAGTGGCAATTTGACCCTTTTACAGATGCCTTGCCACTTTTTGTGTACCTTTTTTTTTTTTACTTGATACATATTAGTTTTTTTATTCATTTTTTTTATTATATGCGTATGTAAACATACATCATATACAACATTTAAATGAAAAAAATACGATTTTTATTTTTGTTTTGTTTATTTTCCATCTTTTTAAAAGTGGTGCCCCTTTTTTTTAAGAAATCCCCTTTTTGTGCGACTTTCTCAAATTTGCCAACGGTAACGCTGCGTGTATTTCGCATGTGTTTACTATAAAAAAAATATTTTATACTCAAGATTTTTTATAGAAAACACTGTAATAATCAAAATTTGATGTAGAAAGTATTATTACACATGATTACCTATAGAAAATACTGTAATAGAAAATTTTTTCTGTAAATCATTTGTAATTCGTTTTGTTCGAATTTGTATACTTTATGCATTGTATTTCGGAAATATTTTCTATCAAATCGAATTACACAATAACCCCCTGTTATATACACGATTTTTTTAACAAACACAAACTACGAAGCTTTTTGGCTTGTCTGCAGAAAACACCCAGAGTCTTTGGCGGGAATCGAACCCGCAATCATCTGACTGATAGTCCGGCACACTATCGCCTAGTCTATCGGGCAGCCTATATAGAAAATGCTGTTATAATTAAAATACTTCATCTATAGCAGAAAATCAACCATCATATGGGAAGGCTATAATTCGTATCATGACAACATTAAACACTGATTAGTTTCGTATAACTATACGGAATCCTGGCCCTGAGTTTTGTGACGATTGGTTCATAATTGGTCATAGCTGCAATATAAGATGTATTCAGATCATAATTGGTAAAAAAAATTAAAAATTTAAGACCTGCTTGATAACTACAGCTAGCTTAATTAGATGGTATATTCTAGTCGTAAATAGTCTACATAGATGTTGATATCTAAATATTCGATTTTACCAGCCATTTCATTTAACATACATATAGCCATTAAAAGAGATTTACAGTTGAGAGATCCAAAATAATATGTATTGGTATTTATATTCAAAATTAATGGAATAAATCTTTGTTTTTTAAATAACCGATTTTTGCATAAACTTTGGATATTGATTAAAGATATTAATGAAGTTGTGAATTAATTAATTGCTTTGATATAAATTGTATATCTACATATACTAAAGCAGTACTGGCCTACTCACAAAAAATTTCGGATGGTATTGATTTTGAAGTGATAAAATATATTCCGAGAGAATTAATTCTTCGTTAGAATTATCAGATTACTCACACATAATTGTTACTTTACCAAGCCCCCGAGAAATTGCATCCCCGACTGGTAATTTAGCGATATAAAAACCTACCTACACATTGTTATGAAAACATTTAAGCTTAAAGAAGGACACTTTTAAAGTTCCGCACAACCTATTGAAGCAGAAGTACCCCAAGAAAGTATCCGGGAAATCATTTCATATAGGTTCTGATATTTCAACAAAAAATCGTACCCACACATCTGCTGATGATACTGCTATTTTAAGCATTTATGAAACCCCTCAAGATGCATCTTGCTACCTACGAAACCATTTATTTGAAATATACACACATAACATTTACATTGCGTAGAGAATCATGCTCTCCTATTTATATCAATAATCAAGCAATAACACAATAATTCCAAGTTAAATACCTCGGTATACATACTCGATCGTCGCCTTACATGGAAATCTCATATAGACGCAAATTTGCCTCAAATGAAATTGAAATTAATCCAAATTAATTGGTTTATTGGCAGAAACTCTAGGCTACTTAATAACTCGATCCTAAAACTTGTATGGTGTTATGGAGTACACATATGGGGAACTACAGAATTCAAAGACGCCAAAAGAAATTGATACGAATGCTACGAATTTTCATAAATACCTTAAAGTGACTTTGGTAAACTCTGAAAAGATTCAAGTACAACCGCAATATTAATTAATATCGACTAAGAAGAAGGGATACAGTGGATCTGTGTCAAAGACAAGAAGATAAACAATATAAGTCCGGCACTGGCTGGACTAAATAATTCAAATTCATTAGATTCATAACATTTGAATTATTTATTGTTAGTTCGTTTTTAATGAAGATACAATAAATAAGTAAAAGTAGAAAAAATTAAAGTTTTTACTTAAAATTCATACATACTCGTATGTTTAATCAATCAGTCTAACTTGTCCTGTTGCATTTCAAACATTAGTATGTGCATAACTTGTTGATTTTTCTATAGAATGTTATTTATGCCACATAAAACCATTACTCAGTATTTGGACAAAAGTTCAAACTGTATGTACGAGTACTCGTATGCATTTAATTCAAATTAAATGTATCGTATCGTATGCGAATGTTTTGTCGCTAGAAATTCAATATGTTTAATTATAGTTTGAATTTCCATAAGGAGGAAATGACATGAACAATAAATACATTAAATACACAATAATTAAAAGGGAAAGTAATTTGAAACCAAACATTTTTTTTACATATTTATTAACAGTTTAATTGTATTCAAGAAATATGTATTCCTAAATATTTAGTATGCAATTTAATGGAAATTAATTTTAATGGAATAAGAAAAAGCCACCAGAAATACCTCTTTTTAATATGCAAGTGTTACAGAACTTCCTACAAAGTTATTGTGCTACAATTAAAAAACGTTTAAAGATAAAACTAAGCAAATGTATATGTATCTATATTCTGAAAAGAACAAATGAAGATTAGATTTCCATTTGAAAGTGGATTGGTATCCCTAAAAGTGGTAGATAAAGAAATAAAAGCGGGTCGCTTTAAAACTTATTATGTAGGCCCTAGAATATATAGAATTTTAATCATTCCACATTTAAAAAAGTATACAATTTATATTTTTCTAATATTGTATACATATGTATATAGTCGTACTTAAATATTTACATACATACATATGTAAATCCATATATATATATTATAAATGTCTTTGTAAGTTTGTTTGTTTGTTCCGCAATCACGTAAAAAGAGGAATTTTCAGTTTATACAAAAAGGGGAAAACCGGTAAAACCAAACGGCTGTATCAATTTTATTGAAATTTGAAACGTAAATATATCCATGTTTAAAAGCGTCAACAGGCTATATGTTTTTTAAAATTTGGACCAGGGGCCAAATTACCGCATTCGTGATCGAATGAGCTATCGTATCGAAAAATGATTTAGATATCGAAATTATGATAAAATGTACTAAATTTCTTGCTCGATATCGAATGCCATAATCTCAAATAAGAAAATTACGATCAATTTTACTCGATATCGAATGCGGTAATTTGGCCACAGGTCGGGACAAAAAGGGAAAAACCGATAATTGGATTTAACATTTGAACGAAGATATATCCGTGATTGGACGAGGTCGGGAAAAACGGCAATCACAAACGAATATAACAATTTGCTTGAAATTTGGAATGTTATATCGTTTTTAAAAACTTGGACCATGTCGGGATAAAAAGCTAAAAACGGTAATCCCAAACGGATTCACCGATTATTATATTAAAATTTGAAACGTATCTGTGCTTCGAACGTAGATAGATATATGAATCGAAGCGTCAGTAGGCTAAAAAGGGAAAATTGGAAAACTTTTAAAATTGTATTTCTAAATAATTATGAAGTAACTATATTTATATTTTAGCTTTCTGTTGTCACATACATAAGTGTATTAGAAATGAACTTTCTATCTTCAAGGAAGTGGAATTTTTTTTATTTAATCTTAATAAATGATATGCAGATTTGAATTTTTAAATATTGATATATTAAAAGACAAAAAAAAATATTGCTAAAAATTATGCATATTTGGAAAATTCAAACTAAAATGTGTGTTTTGGTCTGTAAATTTGTGTTGTGGCTTTATACAATCACATAAATAAATATTTGAAAAGTAATTTGTTTATAATACGACCCTTAGAAAGAAGTTGAAATGTTAAATATGGATTTCCAAACGGTATTTTTTTAGAACTTTTGAATACTTTGTTCTTAGTTGCACCGTCGTAGATTTATTTGCAAAGTAACTTTTTTAAACGACAGTTAGACGGTAACGACAGGTAACGACCGGTAAAAAAATAATGACGTAAAATGTTTAATAAATATATCTTTTTTTTTATTCATTATTTGTTTGTACAATTTGTGTTGTTGCTCCATGCAATCACAAAAAAATTTATCAGGAAAGTACTTTTTCGATTTTTTTTAATCGTTTATTTCATTTATATTAGTTACTATAAATAAACAAACAGTATAATTATAATTTTTAATACACAGTCCCTTTAATCGGGCTCTCAATTCTTAATTTTTAGTAATATTTATAATTTAATATACAACAATTATATTTTTATACAAGTTTAAATGCAAGAAAAAAATTTTTTTAGAAAGCTTACTTATATATAATATAAAGTAAAAAAATACTTTTTCGATAGTCACCTTCAAGGATTATTAAGTACTTAAACTTTTAAGTATAGATTTATTTAAGGGGTCAACGTTTAATAGTACGTTACATGAGTTTGGAAATTTAAGAAAAATAGCGAAAATACTTTAGAATTTTGGTGTTTTTTTTGGTACCTTTTTTATTCAATTTCTTTAAAGAGATAGAATTGGATTTTAAGCTTTGTACAAAAAAAAAACCCGGATATTGACCTTAATATATAAATGTCACTCGACAATGCATATTCATGAACTGTATACGAAACTAATCTGAAACAAATATTTAAGTTCAGTTTTCATACATGCTATTGTTAAAAAATTTCCTTTCAAACAAATAAAAACCTTTTATTGACAAATTATACTCAAATTATGATCTCTAAAATCCCTAAAAATATTAATTTTTTCTTATGTTGGTTATATTTATGTAAGGGGTAGACATTTTTTAATTTAATCTTGAATATCGATTTCTTTATTAGCACAAAATTTTCAGCGACAATTATGATCTTATACATTATGATCAAAAGACGTCAGAAGTTCATATTAAACCATTACAAATTATCAAAGAATCTGATTAACAATCTACGATTTGCATATTTAAATATACCGTTCGGTAATTTTTTTAATTTTAGATAACGCGAGGGTGTTTTATACAACAACATTTTTAACGAATACCAATCAATGCAAAATAGAGGAAAATTGAAAATTTTAAATGATCAGCGGTCAGGAATAAAAGTTAAGAAATCACCGGGCAACGCCGGGTTTAAAAAGCTAGTTATAAATAAATTCTTTCAATTTGATCATGAACTTGACATTTTGTAAGAAAAATCCACACACAAAATGACTTGACTTGTTGTGACGTGACATTTAAGTAACAATTTAAGACTGACAGACATCATCTGTACATTCTTAGTAAAACACCACACAATGTGTATGAGAATTATAATCTTAAATAATGTGATCCACATTAGGTCAGATTAAAAAAAGAATAAGAAAGAGAAACTAAAAATAAAAATAAATTGTTTAAATTGATTAAACAAAGACAACATATTCATGTGTATTACTATCACTATGATTTGTATCTTAAATAGTAAAGAGATTCATGATGCATTCTAGTATTCATGCAACAAAAGCAAAACGCTTCCTGTATTTCCGTTTCCGTATTCTTTCTTTACAAAACCACACACACACTTGTATTTCGTAATTTATTTCATGTAACACTTAAATTCTTTTAATATTTTACTATATAAATATTCGAATTATATGAACGGTTTTTAGTTTTGTATTATTATTTGAAGCAGCTGCTGCATACAGACAACATAATAACTTTTAACCTATTTTTATTTATATTTATTACGTTTGCAGAATGAAGATGATGCTCCTTAATGGGATTCATTGGTTATTTGCCGTAGTTTGCCTGCAGGTATCATTTCCAATTGCTGATAGTAAACGCACTTTCGAAGTAGATTGGGCTAACGATAGATTTCTAAAAGATGGTGAACCCTTCCGTTTTATTGCGGGTTCATTTCATTATTTCCGCGCCCATCCAGACACTTGGCAACGGAAATTAAGAACAATGCGTGCCGGTGGTTTAAATGCAGTTACAACGTAAGTATTTAAGTATATACGAGGGCGTTTCGGAAACTTCTTAGCCTAGAACAGAAACCGCGAAATAAACAGAAAAAAGTTGAGTTGGCAACTCAAAGACGTTCAAAAAGACGCATACGCGATTTTTTTACAATGGAAAAATTAGAAATTCGTGGTGTCATTAAATATTTAAATAAAAAAGGTTTATCGAAACAAGAATGTGAATGTGTTAGGTGAAAGTGCTTCTTTATTTGCAACAATAAAAAATTGGGTTGCTGAATTTAAACGTGGTCGTACAAGCATTGAGGATGAACCACGTAGTGGACGTCCAAAAACAACAACAACAATAACACAAATTGTAGCCAAAGTGCTTGGTATGGTATTAAATGATCGACGAATAAAAGTGAGTGAAATAGCTAATATAATGGTCCATATAATTGCATGAAGAACTACAGAAGCTTTCTGCAAGATGACTGCCGCATTTGTTAACAGTCGACCAAAACCGCAAAAGAATGAAAATTTCTCAAACTCAACGAATTAAAGTACGAGTTGCTTGACCATCCACCTTATTCTCCTGATTTAGCTTCCAGTGACTTTTACATGTTACCAAATCTAGAAAATTGCTAGCTGGCAAGCGAAAAACTATTTTAATCAAGGGATAGAATTGCTAGATAAGCGTTGGACTAAGTGTATTGAAGTTTCAGGAAATTATATTGAAAAATAATTTTTTTTTTCAAAAACGAACTATTCTCTTTCTGTGTTAGGCTAAGAACTTTCCGAATCGCCCTCATATGTGGAACACACACATTAGACCGGCTCATCCAGCATACAAGCAAAAAATGGGGTTTCAAAACTAACATGGGTCCAGCGATAAATCTCGATATTTTGCCCAGAGCCAAATTGTAAATTGTGTAACCAACCTTTTTAGGGTGACTGTAGCTTAATTGGTTAGCGCATTTGATCATTAAGCATGAGTTGGTATTTGTAGCCCGGGTTCGATTCCCAACTGCTGCCACTCAAACAACATCAGTTTCTGATGATTATTAGTGTTCTTTTCTATCCATCATAACTAATGTTTATCACAGCGCCCTCCTTCGGTGGTATAGCACTTAAACGCCACCGAAATAAAATAATAACATTAATGCGCCTACACACCACCAGAGGCGCTGCAATTCTGCACTAAAAACAAACATAATGCGCAATTGCATAGTTGTGATATAAAAAAAGCTTTCTTCTTTCACCACCTTTGCTTCTTCAACTATCCCCTTTCCAAAGAAAGTAACGCAAATATATATAGGCATATAATATGTTACTTCTCTATAAAAAATAAAATAAAAAAAAACCGAAGAGTTTAAATTTTAACATCCTTGGAAACATATTTCTATGTTCTCAATGAAACCTAGTTCTTCAATATTCAGATGAGAGTGACATATTAATATAATAATATGTCGGCCTGAATTCTACTACAGTGATCTGCTACGAGTAGGTCACAGAGCATATGTTTAGTGAGAAAGAAAGTATGTATAGGGTGTTGTGTAGTTCACAAAACTTATCATTAATTTGAGCATTTCAACAATTCTTATACTGCCATGCAGTATATTCTTTAATTTCATAAAAACTTGTACTTTACTACTCCTTTCACCGTAGTTAATGTTATTGCATTTTTTATATTTGCACCAACCAGTGCTTTTCTTTATCAGTAGACCCAAGTTGAATTACCCATTACACGACTTTTACTCCCCAGATCAAGTTTAAACACAAAATATTAGCTCAACGATTATTACTCACACTTATTCCCCGAAAAAGAATTCTCTGACAGCAAAAATGCTTCAAAGACTGGAAATAACTACAACTCGTATTTCTTGCCCAATTCCTGCATTAAATTTACATGTTGGTCCTTCAATTTGCCAGTTTAAACAAATCAAAATCATGCCTTCTTAAAATCCAAGCAGCTTCGAGTTAACTACACCCTCCGTCTTCTTAAAATTTGTCGAGATCTTAATATTAATATTCCAATTCCAAAGACCATATTTTAGCAAAAAAAAAAAAATGGATTGAAATCGGCTTCGATTGAATTGAAAATACTACCATTATTAATATACATATACTACATGAGCACAAAATAAACACTTCTCCAAGAGTTTAACAAGATTAGTATAAATCCCATCATCAAGCATTATTTTGATATGTCTTTTCAATATGAACCTCATTCTGTTAGCAAAACTTCTGCAAGAAAGTAATTTCGACATTGGTCCAGAATAGTCAACGCAATTAATGACTCGGAAAAATAGTTTTGGGCATACGTTTTGAATGCTAATTAGCTTTATCGTATTGACCATCCGTTCGCTAAAAATAAATAAGAACTCAAATAATTTATTCTTACAATTATTTTTACTAAAAACTAGTTCTAAATTATTATTTTTATTATTAAAGCTATGTGGAATGGTCCTTACACAACCCGAAAGAAGGCGTTTATGTCTGGGATGGCATCGCCAATTTGGAACGTTTTATAAAGTACGCTATTGATGAAGATTTACTGGTAATTCTTCGGCCTGGTCCATATATTTGTGCTGAACGTGATTTCGTAAGTTTAATAACTTCTATTTGATATATGCTCTATAAATGTTTTAATATTTTTTTTTTAAATTTTTTTAGGGAGGTTTTCCTTATTGGCTTTTGACGAAATATCCGGGTATACAGTTACGCACGGCCGATATAAGTAAGTGTGGCATGTTTTAATATAAAGTTTTTTTGTAATTTTTAAATAAACAAGTAGTAAGTATTTAATAAGTTACAAAAACAATAATTAATATTGATGTGTTCATTCCGTTTGTAACAATATATTCAATATATTCAATATATTGGACGAAAAACCTACCTGACTGCATATATTCTGGGTCCTGACTGTTTATGATATGATATGGCCTGGATGAAAGGAACTTTCCTTAAATATTGTCTGTTGATCACAAATATTTCGTATTGAAAATCCGAATAACCATATTAAAATCTCCGTACGTCCAACGTTCGAAAAAAATTAAAATATAATAGGGTCCACACGAGAAGACCACAAAAATAAAATTTGACACAAATAGTTATAGCTATGTATGTCGGAAAATTATCAAAATAGTTTGAAACGATAAAAAGTTTTTCATCAAATCAACATGAAGAATTTTGTTTTACAATTTACTACTATACATATGTATGTATGTATGTATTTTGCTCTCGATAATATTTAAGGTGAAATTCATCACCAATCTAATCTACATATGTACAGACGGTTATCAAATCTTGCATTATAGTTTTACAATCAAAGGTACAGTTCTAAAATTGTTTTTCGGACATTCCCAGCATACCATTTTAGGAGCGCTCCGAAAAAGGAGTCAGAAAAGAGTCCAACAAAAGAGCATTTTCGGAGCGCTCCGAAAAAAGGAGTCAGAAAAGAGTCCAACAAAAGAGCATTTTCGGAGCGCTCCGAAAAAAGGAGTCAGAAAAGAGTCTAACTAAAGAGCATTTTCGGAGCGAAAGAAAAATTTGCTTGTTACTGTCCTAAGTCGGCACGAAGTATGACTCAGAAATTCCACTTAATTATGTGTGTACCAAAGCGTTGTTCTCCTGCTATTTGTGCTTAAAAAAAAAAAAAAAAAAACATAGCTGTACCACACAAGAATGATAAAAAACAAGATTACACAGAGCCCAAGAAAAACCTCATAAAAGACTCTTTTCTGGCATTATCTAAGAGCTCGTTAAGAGCCCAAAAAAACCCTCATAAAAGACTCTTTTCTGACATTATCTAAGAGCTCTTTCTGACGGACCATTTTCGAATGTAATGACCCTCTTTTCTGAAGGTTTTCGGAGCAATTATGATTGTTTTTGGGCTCATAAAGAGCGTTAACGCTCCAAAAAAGGTGTCAGAAAAGACTCTTTTCGGACTCATATGGCTTGCTGGGTTGTTTGTGTTTGGACCACACTACTGCAAATACTACAGAAATTGATCTGTATACCTACATATGTATATATTGTACAAAATAAATTCTAATTTAAATTGTTGATTATAATAAATATGACACATCATAACAATTCGCTTTGTGTGTCTATTAAAAAAGAGGCCAAGTAAAAGACAAGTTCATGATCAAATTTGTGCACTAAACTAAACAATTGACATATAATAAAGCCGCTTCAAGCTTCATTACCGGTGATTTTTTTACATCAACTGCAGTGCAATGCACTTTCATTTTTTTCTGTTTAATTTTTCTATTATCACACAGAAGAATTTATTTATTTATCAATTAAAAAATGTCTTTCGATTGACAATGAATGACTATTAATCGAAGAATATCTCAACTCAAAATAAAAAATTATTCTACCTTTTATTTAGATTACCTATTTGAAGTTCGCTTATGGTACGCCCAATTAATGGTTAAAATGACTCCTTACTTGTACGGTAATGGTGGGCCCATTATTATGGTCCAAGTGGAAAATGAATACGGTTCATTTTATGCCTGTGATAAAAAATATCGCACTTGGCTGCGTGACGAAACATTGGCCCATGTTAAAGATAATGCTGTGTTATTTACCAATGATGGACCCGGTGTTTTGTATTGCGGTCATATAGATGGTGTTTTAGCGACACTGGATTTCGGTTCTACATATAATGTGACTAATTATTGGAACAAACTACGACGTATACAACCTAGGGGTCCATTGGTAAATGCTGAATATTATCCGGGTTGGTTGACACATTGGAGCGAAAAAATAGCCGACGTCCCTGTGAATCCCTTGAAGAAGACTTTAGTGTAAGTAAATATTATTAAATCTTTACATACGATGGTTTTTTCTTTAAAGTTAAATTAACTTTATGCCAATAAAGATAAAGTACTCCGAAAAATTAAAATTTTATTCTTTAAACTTAATATGACCGATATATTGGTAACTTATCAGAATAAGTAAATTTCGATAGTTCCAATGAATGTACTATTATTTATGTGTCTTATGAGATCATACTCGTACATACTGTATAAATAAAATACTTTTTAGATCAATCAAATTTTAGGCAAACAAATAATATAATATTTCACCCTGTTCTTTCAGCGACATGTTAGAGGATGGTGCCAGTGTGAATTTTTACATGTACTATGGCGGCACCAACTTTGGTTTCACTGCCGGCGCCAATGATATGGGACCTGGTCGTTATCAACCTGATATCACTTCATACGATTACGATGCTCCCATGACGGAAGCCGGTGATCCCACAACAAAATTCTTTGCTTTAAGAGATATTATAGCACGATATTTACCTCTGCCGAATATACCAGTTCCCGAACCACTGCCAAAAAAGAAATACGGCACAATTAAACTGCAACAATGTTGTACTTTACTCTCCGCCGAAGCCCGTCGACGTTTGTCCACAGGCATAGTTACTGCCGATAAACCCAAAACATTTGAGGCACTTAATCAATATTCAGGTCTAGTACTTTATGAGACCTATTTGCCAGCTACTAAACATGATCCTGCCATTTTGCATGTGCCTGGTTTGCACGATCGTGCATACGTTTATGTGGATGATGAATTTGTGGGAATTTTATCGCGTGAAATTCCCGTCTACGATCTACCCATATCTATAAGTGCTGGTAAAAAGTTACAAATGTTTGTGGAAAATCAAGGCCGCATTAATTATGGTCCCATTACCGATTTCAAGGGTATAACTTCGGATGTTAGTTTCGACGGTAAGGTTTTGGCAAATTGGAATATGACCAAATATCCTTTGGAATCATATGCAGACATTGAAACTTTAATCGAAAAGGAAGGCTCTAAACTCAACGAAATCGATTCGGTTAAGATGTTACAAAATGGTCCCACCATTTTCTATGGCTCGTTCCAAATTAGAGATTTAAAACCGTACGACACATATGTCGACACTACGGGCTGGAGTAAAGGTTTACTATTTGTTAATGGCGAAAATTTAGGTCGCTATTGGCCGGTGGTTGGTCCGCAAATAACATTGTATGTACCCGCAGACGTACTTAAGGTTGGTGTTAATAACATTGTACTTATTGAATATCAACGTGCCTCTTCATCTAGTGAAATCACTTTTACGGATCAACCAAATTTCAGTGGCCTAAAGAAATAATGAATTCATTTTTAACTGTTTAAGAGTATTTTTTATTTAAGAATAATATTTGTATACCTAGTAAGCTTACGCTAATGTTAAACGTTTTAGGATTTTGTAATATTAAGTTTTAATAAAAATATGTTTATTCCTAATCAGGCGAATATTTTTATGACGCTATTGGAAAATTAATTGGATCAAATAATAACGACTAAGTCGGTAATAAAACTTGAGTAACACATTATGAGTTAAATTGGTGTTGTGGAGAAGGCCTTACATTTAAGATATATTATGAAGCGATATAATTTTTTTGACGTATTTGTTCATAATACAACATTGATTTCTAACAGATTTATGAGTGTTAAATCCGTATGAAATAACAGATTACTGCTAAATTTAATAGAGTTTTGTTACCAACATTTAAAATAGGCTTAGTTTGGAGTATATGAAATTATATACATAGTGGAAAATTTTCCGGCTAGACATTTTTATGGGGGCAAGGTAAATTCAAGAACCGATTTCAAACAATTTCAGTTCAGTATTTTTATGCGTTTTAAACATCAGCTTAATAATTTAATACCACAATTCCTTTCTTATGCTTAATACTTATGTTTCCACGACGACTTGAATCACCTGCTTTTCCTTTTGAATCATGTTTATGAATCATGATGTTTACTTGACTAAAAACTTGATTCGATTTGACAGTTGTTTTTAATAAACAAACAGAATAAAAAAAAACAGAATTTACAATTTGTGGAAAATATTTTTTTTTAATGGACAAAAATAAGTGAGTGGAAATTAGTTAGCTTATTTGAAAAAAAAAAAACACATTCGTACGTATTTACTTTCTTTACTTCCAGCAACAAGAAAATAATTTGCTTTGTTTACAATAATATTAAATTTTTACAGCTAGTGCAGATAAACTTGCGATAAAAATTAGAGAAGAGTGCAATTTTTCGGGCTTCGCAAGTTGATTCAATATGAATCTACTTGATTCGCTCTTAAAATTTTGTATGGTGAAGCAAGTTGTTTCACTAAAGATTGGGGTGTGAAGCATGAATAGAGAGCGAAGCATGTTTCGTGGAAACGTAGTATAACTGTCTTTAGAACAGATTTTCTCAAATGAACAACTATATTTTATAATTGTGAGAAAATAGTTAGTGTTGATGTTTATACATTAGAAATGTTATAATAACAATATACTCATTTATATTTTTAGGTATATTACTCGTATATTAAGGTGGCTTTGGTTTTATGGTATTTTTTGTTCTTAGCTGTAGATAAATAAGAAATCTTCAGATCTCAGAAGTACTCATCGAGAAGGAATTACAACCAAGCAAGCAACTTTAGTTCTATAAAATTTTAATTATAATTCGAAATATACTAAAATAAAAAAAATCAAATAAATCCATGATTTTAAATATGTATATTTTATCAATTTCCATACTATAATGGTAGAATTAATAATTATATTCGTAATATTTTTGTTCATAAAATAGCTTCCAGTGTTTAAAATACTGCGATATGAGTTTGTAGCTTCGAGACTTAAATTGTCTTAATTATAATTCGAGGCTTAAATTATCGGTAAGTTACTTTATCGATCAAACAAACCTATTATAATCTTAAATCTTAGACCTACAATTTATATATTTCGGTATCTCAGAGATATGTATTTATGTTGCACATGGAATTTTGTGTATTAAGAAAATAATGAAATTAAAATGCTAATAACAAAATTGAATACGCTACATCCAATTAACTTAAAGAAGATAAATACACTTTGTCATATTTATTGCAAATTACAAGCAAGAATTTCAAATAATATTTGTTAATTAATATTCTATAGAAAGTTTGATCAAAACATGGCCATAAATTTATATATAACGAAAAATAAGATACATTTATAATTGTAGCACGCAGTGTATGCACCCTAATGCACCCTTAGGCTGTTACATTGTTATTTTAAAAATAACACAAAACAAAATTGCTGAATAAATGTCTATATACATATGTACATATGTATGTATCTATATATGCATGTGTGTAGATTTTAAAGCTGTTTTTAAAAAAACGCCTTAACGTATACAAAATGTCAAACTCTCCTTTGAAAATATAAAGCATTCTTATACGTTTGTTTTGTTTTATTTAAAAAGAAAAAATGTCAGATGTGTAACATTGTACATTGACAAAATGTTTTCATATCAACAGGCTAATTGGTTGTTTGTGTATTGTTACGCTTTAATATTATGACATTCATTATAACCTGTTGTTTAAGTAAGAATTTAGAATAAGCATAAATTTTAAAGTTTAAAATCATTAACTTTACAACACTATGTTTATTGCATGGACCTTTTTACTGCAGCACAGTGTAAAGTTTAAGTTTTAAAGAAAATATTGTGCTTAATAGTCACAATGGACTTACACATACATATATTTACACATGACCATATACACATCCATTTGAAAGTATATACAGTGTTGGCAAAAATAACAGCAACAACCACTTTCTATTAAGAGTAACTGTGAACGTCAAAATAAAGTGAACAAATTGCTGAAAATGTTACGAAAACTTTTGTGAAACCTGTAAGCGCGAGTACGATTAGAATATCTTTGCATCAAAATGGACTACATGGTAGAGTTACACTTAAGAAGCCCTTTGTATCAAAGAACAATCAAACTAAAAGTTTGAATTTCGAAAAAAAAAATATGTAAACGAGTCTCAAATTTTTTGGAAAAATATTCTTTGAACCAATGAACGTAAGTTCGAGATATTTGATGTCAAAAAACCTCCAAAAATATAGCGAACCAAGAACGAAGCTTTTAGTAATAAATACTTTACCAAGACGGCAAAACAATGGTCTGGGGTTGTATGGCGGCATCAGGGGTCTGTAATTTTACATTTAAAGAACCTACAATGAAAAAGGAAGATTATCTCAACATTTTAAAAAACATTGTAGCCCCTAGTGCAGAGAAATTAGAACTAGCGCAGAACTGGATTTTCCAACAGGAAAATGATCCTATGCATACCTCCAAAATTGTAAGAGTCAGTCATAGTTCAAAAACTTTAGATCATCCTCCACAGTCCCCAGACCTCAATCCTATTAAGCAACTGTGGGAATATCTGGACAAAAAAATAGTCAAAGAAATAGTTCTTGCAAGAATAACCTAATCAATACGATTAGAATATTGAATTAACTAATACTACTTTTAAATCAATATAATAGTCGAGTTCAAATAAAACGTTTTCACGTTATTTTAACAATAATAATCATATTCAAATAACATGCAAACATGTTTAATCAATAGGAAATTTCATGTTGAAATTACATATTTATTAATATAAAAAAAAAAATTAGCAAAAATAAAAAACTTTGTACCATTCAATAAGTATTATACATTAAACACAAAGAAAATAAAAATAAAATTCTAATAATAATTTTTAACATTGTAAAATACATATTAAATCTTTGAAAATAATCATAAATAACTGTGCGATCCTCTTGAATCAACATTTTTTAGTGTTAAATCAGCATGATTTCATACGATTTAGGTGTTTACTTCATATTGACGCTCACAGTAAGTATTTTGAATTCATAATATATTTAAATTTTGGCAATTATCTTTTTAAATAAAATATTAGTTGCTTAATATTTGAATAAATATGTATGAATATCTCTTGAAAAAATAATAGCGACATAAATAGTTTTCAAAATTGTTTTAAAAATTATAAATCTTTTCATTTCTAATTGATTTTATTGGTGGTTTTATTCGATAAATTTGTTTTAAAATGGGGCAATTGTTATTATTCTTAGAAAATAATTTTGGCGTTTTTTAATTTTGTCTACATACTCGTAAAATGCTGAGGCCGCCTGCCTCCCTTACCTGAATCCCATAACACCATATAGGTTTTATAATCGAATTTATTTCAATTTCAATTAGGCTAACTTTGATATATGGTGAGATTTATACCGAGGTGTTCAACATCTGTTTGTTGAGTTATTATTTGGTTTTTGATTTTAATGAGAGAGCGTACCTTAATTTTCCATTGTCTAAGCCATCTTGTAAGTACCGAGATACTTCTTGTGGGTTTTCCAGAATGATTAGAAAATCAAATGTTATTGTTAGAGTTCAATTGAGTCATATCAGAAGTGGGTCAATTTCAAAATTTTTGTGTCCCCGCACTTTACACTACTATTTTATGTAGAAAAGAAAAACAAAAATGTGAGAGTGATCAGGAATATGTAACAAAAAACGTAATTCTTAAATTTGTATGTTTGTTTTGAATGGTGTTTTGTTTCTCCCTTTGACTGCTTCCATACAAAAGCATGTGCCCCCGTTAGAATTTTTAGTAAACAAAATAAAATAAAATCAAGAAAAAAGTAACTATGCAACATTTAATAACAGTTTTTCAATTATTGCGTTTCTTTCTTGTGTTTTGATTTGTTATAGTCGTCAAAATTTAATTAGTGCGAATTTGGCGTTGCAAAGAAAGGTTGCCCCCACAATTTGCATTGAGCGTCACTTTTTTATAAATCAAGTAATATTATTAGTTTTCGATTTCAAGTTTAAATAAAGTAAATAATGAAAGGAAAGTACAAACTTTAATTATTACAAAAGCGAGTGTTTGTGAACACCATGGTAAGGGCGCGTTAAAATTTCATGAGCGTCACGCTAATTTTTTTAAAAGTGAATATATTAAATGTAAAAAATTTAAGTTAACAAACATGGTTTCAACTCATTTTTTTTATAATTTGTGAATTTGAGAAATAAATTGCCTACGAAAAAAACCAAAATAGGCAAACATTTCATGAGCATCACTTTTGAAATATATTGCTTCATAGATTAAAATGCTTAATTTTGATTTTATTTTTTAATTTTAAAAAGTAAAACAAGAAAATTAACGGCAGCTGAAAGAGCACGGATATATCGATAGAAAATAAAGCTCGATAAAGCGCGCAATGACGAATATAAAAGAAAGAAGAAAGAAAGGTATAATCGTGGTACATTTGAGTTTAATTTTTATTGTTTTTGCCACAAACTTAATTCCGCTTGTCATTTCATGAAGTTTATACAGATTCAGAATAAGAATTCGAATGAAAATTTAGAAATTAAATTAAGTTAAGTTATTTTTTTGTGCCAAATGTTTACATATGTGTATAAGTTTCTTCAATAATTACTTCCATTTTTCCATTTTTGTTAAAGACATCAAAGAATATGTACATGTTTAGTTTTGTATGAAACTTTTTGTTTTTTTAAGAATTTTTTGTTGTTTTTTATTTACTTTTTGTAAAAGAATAAACTTTTTTTCGTTAAATTTTAGATTTGGCATTATTTCTTGTTTACGTGCCACAAAATCTCTTGATCGTCACAAAATATCTTGAGCGTCACACTTAGATTTTTTTTCCTTAAAACACTTATAATTGAAGTTTTTTTTTAAATACATTATTACAAGCCTATTACTTTGCAAGTAACCTCTAAGTTTAAGTCTTTTTTTAACAAAAATTTACATATTTTCCTCTTAAAATTTTAAAATAACTAGTCGCTTTTAAAAAAAAATTAAAAATCAAGTTGAATCGTGATTTTTTGTTTATAATCGAAAAGGTGATTTTCGCAAAAGTCAATCTTGAGAAACAAATGAACATCGTAGTAAGCTTGAATTTCAAATATTTTTGCATTTTTAGCGATTTTTTATACATATTTGGTGTGTGACGCTCAAGACAGAAATCATAGAAAATCTAAAAATAAATCCAAAAATATTAATATTTTTGAGAGCCTAAAAGTACCACCGGATTCTTTATTAATTTCTACATAAATTGGCCACTCTTACAGGCGAATTGAAAATATGTACTTTAAAATTCAGCAAAACAAAACAACGTTTATTTTTAAATTGGCCCAAGTATATATTGAGTATACAAAAGATCCCAGAATAATGAGGAATGGGGAACTTAAAAATTCTCCTTCTTTAAGCTTTCGACCAGTTAAATAGGTTTTTAATAGCGTTTTTTTACTGATTTTTTTTAATAAAAGGTGCTATTTTGGAGTTTAAATCAACAATAGCCTTTCTATCGCTCAAATCTGAAAATGTCTCAAACTGCACCAACTCTAATTTGTTTCATTTGATGTGTTCGCGATAAATACGTATACATTTTTCAATTTAATTTCTCAAATGAGGCAGTAGCTTTCAGATTTTGTAGATATTTATTATCTAGCAATTATTTTTTTTATTTAAGCCAATTTATTCTTGTCCATGTTATCGCGAAATTAGCAGTGGGGGATTAATATTCTCGAGGATTCAAAAAAAGTGACAATAGTGGATGAGTGATCTGAAGATAATTAAGTTTGGATGTTATGAAAATTAATGGTGAATTTCATATAACGATATTTTTTGGGTATTCCAGTTATTCTCGAAATTATGGAATGACCTTCTCAAAATAGTAAAATGTTTACTTTTACATATAACTGATCGGTAAGAAATTTCCGTTCGATATCGATATTTATAAGAAAGTTACGAAAGTTAATTTGTTTTTGGAAAGGGTCTCCATATGGGAGCTATAGTCAAATATGAACCGATCAACATAAAATTCGGAATGGTGATTTATATATATCGAGCCATTACCGCCAAAATAATGTATCCCACACCATAATCGATTGTTGTTTTTTTATCGAAATCGATAGTTCAACATCATTTAAAATTATTAAAATTAAATGTATTACACAAAACAATATTTACATTATAAATTTTAAAATAATGGCTTTATTCAAACTGATTTTATTTAAAAAAAACCTTCCCCTGTAAAATTTTGAGTTTGTGGGATACATTTTTTCGGCGGTTATGGCTCGATATGTACATTTATATCGAATTTCAATCAAGGTTTTTTCGGGAATGGACTTTATATGTGGGCTATGTTCCAATATTGCCCCATCGTCATATAATTCGGTACGCTGATTTATATATATGTATATGTAAATTACTTCTGTCTAATTTCAACTTGATAGTGATTTTTATAAGAGTTTATATGGGGATTATGATCTAATATGGACTGATTCAAACAAAATAACGTTTTGTGTTTTATCTTAACGTGAAACTAATATTTGCTGAATTTTATATGGATACTGCTTTTCCAAAGGCATTTGTATAAGGTGCTATGAAAAGTCGTCGACTGATTCTTACCATTTTTAACAGAACTTGTCCATTTATAATAAAAATATAAGGACCCAGAAAATATAGACTTTTTAGTTCTACGACCAATATTTTGATGTGTTACAAAGGGAATGACATACTTAAGAAATTTTGTCAAAAGATGGGGGTATATCTATTTGGTGGTAGGTACAACAATCACTATCATTTATTTAGATACTATAAAGAACAAAATGCTTTCATTTAAAATTGCGAATTCATTTTTTAATAGTACAAAATTTACATGTTACTTCACTACATGGCCTTAATGCTTTTGAATGTTATAAACTACAAAATCTGGCAAATTCAAAATTATATAAATTGTGCAATAAACTTAAAGTTGCTTGACCCTCCATATCACGAATCGGAGATATCAAGTGTTTATAATACATAGTTAATTTTTATTCATTTAAAAAAATATTGAAATTTTTATCCGCTCTTATTATTTTATCCAACACTGTGTGTATGTATAGGCACATATGTTTATATAATTACCTCTGTAGGTAGTTGTCACAGTTTCTATTTCAAACTAATTAAAACTTAAGATATTAAAAAAGTTAATACACAACAATGACAAATAAATAATTAAGAAACAAACAAAATACAAAACAATGATTTCTTACTTCGAGGTAAAATTTAGCGAGGCCTACTTATTATAGATATACTCGTAGATGCATAAGTATACTTACATGTGTTATCCTTAAGCTTTTATAACCATAACATACAATATCAATTGCTTTAATAAATATGGATGATTCTATCTAATGACTTTTAAATTATATTATAAAAATATCTTTGATTTTATTTGTTATTATTCGTAAAATTTTTAAATGTTTAAATTAATTTTTTTCGCATGTTTCAGCTATATTTATGTAGGTGTACATTTGCGCAGATATTTCATATTAAAACATACATACATTGTCCACTCTTAATTTGTTAAATAGATTAGAAGAAATATTTTATTAATATATCATTGATTTCTCATTTCACATATGGTTCAATTAAAGCAGGAACGTCACAACTAGAACAATTCTGTTTTAATTAAAATTATATTTGCTGCCATATTTATATTCATTTCAATATTTATTGTATGGTTATGTTAATCAAAAATACATATAATTTTGCAGAAATTCATTAAATAGCCGAATATAGAAAAAATATTGAACTACAATATGGAATACATTCATTAGGAATTTCTATTCTATAGTACAAACTTTAAAAATTTTTGCTTATGGTGATCTTACATTAAATGAACGATTTAAAGGGTTCTGAAATTCAATATGAAAATAGACGATATATAAAAACTACATTTCACGATGCCCATTTTTATTTGTCTGGATACTTTAACAAACCATATTGTCATATTTGAAGCGGTATGGGGCGCTATGTGGTCTGCAGGCAATTATTGATGATATGGATATCACTGATACGTGCTTTTAACAGAATGATGCCACCTGTTACACAGTCAATGATATAATGAATTTATAGGAAATCAAAGTTCCTGATCTCATACAAACTATTTAAAATATAAGCAGAATTAAATTTTAGAAGAAGAAGGCACCACTATGTGCCCCATTATTACAAAAATATCAAAAAGTACCATGAAACCATACGTCTCATAACTCGTTCATTTTACAAAATTCTATTAGAACCTTAAGATGCAATATAATGTGAGATGCCATGCCCACTATTGGGGGTACTACTATTTTCGTCCTAAATATTTATATTGACACTTAGTTATTTACTTGGTTATTTTTAATATATAATAGAAAGTGTACTGTTTTTACTCCTTTTTACTAGAAAATTATATTTTACGTAATTTTTAATGAGAAAATGAATTTTATAAAAAGTCGTGAAAAAGTGCCGATTTTCCGTTTTTTGGGAATTTGAATTTTAAAAAAGTACAAATAAAATTTCTGCTCTTTATTATTTAAAACGAATGAGTGTTAATTTTGATTTCTACGTTTATTTATTTAAAATATAGAAAGAGTACCACAGCGCTCTACAGATACCATTTTTGCCCGTTCAGACCCCTGTTCGGCCTCAGTTTTGTCCGTTAGGTAGAAATAAAAAAAATGTTATTGTAATTATTTGAAAGACCTGGAATCGGAGAATTATATTTTTAAATCTTTTAATTGAGAAAATAGGTTTTGACAAAAAAGTACCAAACATGAATACTTAAAATTCGATATATTTTAGCCGGATGCATTTAAAATTGTATTTCCATGTTTATTTACGTAGAAGATACAAATGGTAACAGAGAGTTTTCAGGTAAAATTATTACCCGTTTATATCATCTAGAATTTCGAATTTCCATCCAATTTTTTAATTAAAGGAAGACAAACTTTTAATTTTTATTCTAGCTTTATTAGTTTTGGAGATACACAGTTACCATTTTTACCAGTCAGTCAGTCAGTCACGTTACTCTTTAATAACTCTATACATACATATATGTATGTACAATATATATGTGGATAATATAAATTGGATGTGGTGCAAAGTTTTCTCTAGAAAACATAATTTCATTTATAGTTCGCTTTCTATTGTCATATAAATAATCTTCACTCCATGTAGAATAATGTTGACATATTTTACATGTCCCAATAACTTTGCATTCTTTTACATTAATTTTTAAAATTCTAAAAGTTATTTTAAAAAATGTCTTATGGCTATAATCACGTATGTTTGTTGTTGAATAATTAGTTAATGTGTGAAATAAAAAATATTTTTTGAAGAATGATCTTATTTGAGATATTTCAAGTAAATACAAAATAACTACATTGAACAGTAAAGATCAGAAAAATGGAAATAGAAAAACTAATTTAAAAATTTTTTAATTTGTCAGTTATTATTAAATTTGTTATAATTTGTTAAAAATTTGTAAAATTAGGAAGAAAAAAACCCTGACGAAGGCACTCAAGGAAGTGCCGAAATATTGGTTTTAAATAAACGTTAAAAAGTTTTTATATTTAAAAGAAAGACCTTAAGCTTGAAAAATTAGTAATAATTCAAAAGAATTTATTTTTAATTGAATTAGAAACACTTAATTTACCTAAAAGAACAAATAAAATGATAAATTTCCACTATTTTAAAATGTTATACGGCTTCAAACTAAACAATTTTGCATGTGTAACTAATAATTTAGCCATCCACTGTATATTAGCAGCTAGAACTAATAAATGTACCTGATTCTTAAATATCTATCATGTAAAATTAATAACTAATTAAAACCGATTTATCTGTTGTAAAGAAAGAAATTTATTGGGTATTTTACAACGTAGGTATTTATACAATATCTTGAAATTATAAGAGATTTTTATTCATATTTGTTAAATTATTAACAAAATCTTGAAAACAAAACAACAATAGCAGCAACAATAACAACATTATTAAAAGCTATTATTTAACTTTTGCTTTTTTCTCGTAAGTTTTGTAAATCTTTACGTTTTAAATTAATTTTTTTGATTACGTTTCTACACTTTTAATGAGCAAGTGTGCGTTTCTAAGTATATGTGAGTTTGAATAAGATTTACAAGTTTAAACTCACGTTTAAATCATTAAACTTTTTAATAACACCTTAACATTACCATTACCACTCAGTGTCCTTAATTGTTGGCATACTCATTGACACGGGCTCTTTTTCTCTTCTACATACATATTTGCAATTTGTTTGTATTCATTTATCCAGTATTTGCAACGTATAACACAAAGTACGACGTGTCTTAATCATTTGGGATTAATTAACTTTACACAATTTTCATGTATGATTTTACTATAATAAGTAAAAGTATGAATGAATGATAATAAGAACGTTTACATATGTACATAAATGCCCGAAATAAACCAGACAACATCATCAACATTGACCCCAAAAAATTAAATAAGAAATACATATTTTACAATTTTCTTTTATTACTTTAGAAAAGGGATCGACATTTTAAATCAATATAAATATTGTTTTTTTTTACGAACCAGATTTAAATAATTTAGAAGCATTTGTAATTGTTGGTTGCTTTTATTTGTAACTGCTTAATTTGCAAGAAAAAAATATTTTATTTGCAAAAACATAATATGAGTTTTTACGCAATATATCGTATATGTTAAAATTATAATATTTTTAAAATTAAATCATTTTCAACGATCATTTTACATTTTTCAATATCACATCAACATCACATATTATTAGAAGAAAAGCTTAATTATATTAATATAAATAACAATATTATTTTTATATAAAGAGTTATTTAAGTAGAAATGCATTCACAAAAATAAAGAAACAAAAACAAAAGCGTATACAAATTTAATTAATTTATTGTTAAAATATACGAATTTTTACGCGTCAAAATAAAGTAAACAGTGGCAGCATCTTTATGCAAAAAAGCACCTGTCATTCCGTATTCTTTTAATTTTTCTTTGTTTGAAATTTTAACGGTAAAGTGCCGTTCAAATTAATTTCAAGTTTTATAATTTAGATTAAGTTGTGACGTTAAGTAGTGAAAAATTTACAATAAGAAGACAAACACAATTGAGATTCGGTAAATCACAATAGACTTACATACAAAAGGTAAGTCTATTGTTTACCCCGCGTGGAAAAGGGAAAATCGTTGGAAGAAAATCACATATAATAATTAAAAGTATAGACTAGTATAACAAACACAATACCGTAGAAAATTTGCCCGGTGCAAAACGACAAAAACTGAAGTAAGAGCTATAGTAAGAGAAGTAAGAGTAGAGCTACAGCGACGAGTACAGCTACCTGTAAGCGCGAGTACGATAAGAAGATCTTTGCATCAAAATGGCCTCCATGGTAGAGTGCCTCGTAAGAAGCCATTTTTTATCCAAGAACAACCAAACCAAACGCTTGAATTTCGCAAAAAAATATGTAAATGAGCCTCAAATTTTTTGGAAAAATATTATTTTCACCGATAAACGTAAGTGCGAGATATTTGATGTCAATAAACCTCCAAAAATATAGTAAACCAAGAACGAAACTTTTAGTAATAAATGCGTTACCAAGAGGATAAAACAATGGTCTGGGGTTGTATGTTGGATCAGGGATCAATAATCTTATATAGAATCTACATTAAAAAAAATAAAGATTATGTCGATTTTTGAAAAACATTGTAGCCATTAGTTTAGAGAATTTAAAACTTGCGCATAACTGGATTTTCCAACAGGGCAATGATCATAAGCATAGCTCTAAAATTCTTAAATAGTGGTTGCTCAATCATTGTCCAAAAACATTAGATCATCCTCCGCAGTCCCTAGACCTCAATTTAATTGAGCCCCTGTAGGAATATCTGAACAAAAAAAGTACACAAAGTAATATTTAATTTAAAAAATAACCTAAAGGCAGTAATACAGGATGAATGGAACACAATTTCGCCTGGGGCCAAATTACCGTGTTCAATATCGAGTAAAATTTATCGTAATTTTCTTATTTGAGATTATGTACATTTTATCATAATTTCGATATCGAAATCATTTTTCGATACGATAGCTCATTCGATCACGAATGCGGTAATTTGGCCCCTGATTTCACTAAAAAAAAACTCGTTGATGCAATGTCTAGAAGATTTTCTGCAGTGACAACGACAATATAACTACAAACAAAACATTAAATACAATAATAATATTAATATAATATATGATTTAAATATATTTGCATGTTTACCTTATTTTTCTGGTTTTTGTTAATGAGTTATATTTTGTTTTAAATTTGTACTTGTAATATATAGTATGTATGTACAGAAAACCTTTTTTTTAAACAATATTAGGTGCTCACTTTATATTGACGTTCATAGTACATACGCCATCAAATATTAATTGCACGTAGGAAAAATTTATTTTTTTCTTAATTTCAACATCTTAGAGGGTTCTCATTCATTCAGGGCTATTTGTTGGTAACGTCATATTTCTATGTTCATTAAAACAAAAAGCTCCATGCAATATTGAGATTTAATAGTACTAAACACTAAACAAAATAGTACTCCTTATACATTCAATAAGCATAATAAACAAACCTGGAGGGACTGATTGTAGTTCTAACACTTTGTATTAAAGGGTCCTTTCACTTTAAAATGTCACGTAACTAGTATGTTTAAAATATTGACACCACCAATCTCATGAAGGCAAATGCATGATTTCACACTTTTCATTTAGTATTTGGTACTTTTAAGAAAAAGGTTGATGGCTGGATATGTAAAATTAAGGTCGATCACCAAATGTCCTGAGGCTGGATAAGAAACATGTTAATACTAATCAACTAAGGCCTTATATTAAAAAATATGTATGTACATCTAATTAGCATAAATATTTAGAACAAAATTTAAACAAATTCCAAAAATAGTAAATGCATTAAATAATTCATAACAATGAAATTTAGTCCCTAATTGTTCGGGTGAAAGTACATAGTAGAACTACAAGCAATTGATTTTTTATAAAAATAAATTTTGGTAATAATTAAAGCTTAAAGTCTTTTTTATAAAACATTTAAATTTTTATTTCAATGATTCGCTACTCTTTGTCAAATAATTTTTGAATTTCATCAAAGAGTAGCGAAATATTGAAATAAAAATTTAAGTATTTTATAAAAAAGACCTTAAGCTTTAATAATTACCAAAATCTTAATAAAAAAAGGTCAAATAAACAATAATAAGAAATAAAAATAAATAATAAAAATTATGTTGTCAATTAGTTTACATAATAATAATTTATTTCTTCTAACTATACAATATAATTGGGCAATAAATTTCAATCATAATTAAGAAATGTATGTACTTTGTTGTAGATTTTCAATTCAATTAGGATAATAGAGCAATTCCATATGAAAGCGATCACCTTTTGGACGACCCCTCTCCGATTTTAAAATAAATAGTCTCAATCGATTGCCCAGCAAAAAATAATGTACCTACATATTTTTTTTTTTTTTTATAGTGACTGGTTTAGTGGTGGTGTACACCACTGTATGTGACAAAATTGAAGAATTCTTCATAAGGGACCTCATTGAAAGTTGTTTTAAAAAAAAAATACTAAAGCCATCGCAACGAGTGATAGCTCGTTGGAAAGGTATTGATTGAATCAGGCTTTAATTAAAAAATAAAATTTTCCTAATTTTTCTTAGAAATTTACCTTTAAATTTTCCGATTTTCCACAGAAGCTCCTAAATTTTCCGGCTAATTTTTTTTTTTTGGATTCCTCATATTTTTTGCTTTAAGAATCAGCAATAAAATAATGGGCCCGACTCCTTGTTTGGACAGGAGAAGAGCATTTAAGAGACCACCTTGTTAAAAATACATTTTAAAAATTATTTTACAGTTAAAAATACATTTATGAAGAAAAAATCTATTTTTTTTTAAGAGCCCCAAGTTGAGTGTGTAGTGAATATGGTCTGCCTGCCTTCACAAGATCGGTCATAAATCCATGTCTTTGAGTCCTTTGAATGAGGCTATTACCACTTTAGGTGAAACGCCTATTAGAAAAAGAAAGTTGCGAAGTGAAACATACAGGAAAGAGAAAAAAGGCAAGGTTATGAGTGCAATCGCGACAATATTTGATGAAGGCTCTGCAGTCAAGCAGATGACGTTGATGACGGTAAACAAATGATTGAGCAGTTGAAAAGAAAATTCAATTAAGCGACCACTTTTCAGGAGAAATATCTCATTTTATCTGTGCTGCCTCAATCATGGTCTATACGCAAGATTTCTGAACAGTTTCAAACATCTTTTTACATCGCGAGAAGAAGCAAAGAATTAGTTCGACAGAACGGCATATTGGCGACTCCCACCAAGAAATTTGGCTCAAGGACCCTCAAGATTTTTACTGCAATGATGACAACAGCCGCGCCTGCCCAGGTACACGTGACTATGTTATCACACATGATGATGGAGAAAAAGTACACAAGCAGCGCAGATTATTATTATGTAATCTATCCGAAGCATACCATCAGTTCAATGAGAAATACCCAGCAGAAAAAGTGGGATTTTCTAAGTTTGCCATCCTACGACCAAAAGAATGAGTGCTGGCATTAGACAGGCACGGAACGCATTCAGTCTGCGTTTGCATGTTTCATCAAAACATCAAATTAATTTTCTTTCCATGCAAGAAATTGAAAGTATTTCACAGTGAAATTGAAACATATAGGGACCTCCTGTCGAAGTCGTTGTGCGCATACCCCACGGAAAATTGTCATCTGTCCAAATGCGACAATTGTCCGAAGATTGACGAGCTAGAGCAATATTTGGCGGAAAAGTTTGAACAGCTGTTAATTCAGGAGGTACATTTCAAACAGTGGATAATTAGCAGCGGCAGATGTTCCCTTGAGACCGTGGTAAAGCAGATTCCGGAACTCATCGAGGAATTCGGATTCAAGTTGAATGAACTGAAGGCGCACCATTTCATATCCGAGATGCAATCGAAATTTCTAAAGGAAAGTAAAGAAAATTAGCCCAAAATGAATTCATTGTCATAAGCGACTTTGCCGAGAATTACACTTTTCTCGTTCAGGATGAAATTCAGGCTTATCACTGGGCAAACGACTATGCACTCAAAAAGAACACGATACCATGGAGCGACGAATTCAAAACAGATATAATAATGTCAAAACTATAACTGGAACGCAAAAGTTTTATTGCTTCATACCAAATATTTCTGATATGTCAATTAATGTAAAGCGGTACTCTTCGTCTGCCGACGTGCTAAATTTAAAGTTACTTTAATTTTATAATGATATCAAGACAATTGAAATTTTTAATAAATATTGTAATTAAGTATAAGCAGCAAAATAAGAAAGATTTTTTCTTCATAAATGTATTTTTAACTGTAAAATAATTTTTAAAATGTATTTTTAACAAGGTGGTCTCTTAAATGCTCTTCTCCTGTCCAAACAAGGAGTCGGGGCCCATTTTTTTATTGCTGATTCTTAAAGCAAAAATTATGAGGAATCCAAAAAAAAAAAATTAGCCGGAAAATTTAGGAGCTTCTGTGGAAAATCGGAAAATTTAATTTTCATGGTCAAATTTAAAGGTAAATTTCTAAGAAAAATTAGGAAAATTTTATTTTTTAATTAAAGCCTGATTCAATACCTTTCCAACGAGCTATCACTCGTTGCGATCGCTTTAGTAGTTTTTTTTTTAAACAACTTTCAATGAGGTCCCTTATGAAGAATTCTTCAATTTTGTCACAGACAGTGGTGTACACCACCACTAAACCAGTCACTATAAAAAAAAAAAATATGTAGGTACATTATTTTTTGCTGGGCAATCGATTGAGACTATTTATTTTAAAATCGGAGAGGGGTCGTCCAAAAATTTGCCAATTTTGATAGTTTTCATATGGAATTGCTCTATATTCGAATTTATAAAACTGAAATCGAATATTTTTATGTAATGTAAAGAAAAATTATTATTAAAGGATGTATTAAATGATTTTATCTGCTTAGCCGGTATTGATTTAGTCTACAAAACACTACTATAATTCTTAGAAATTTGCAAACATGCAGAATTCGTGCAAGAAATATTTTTAATATTTTATGATTATAATTTTTATACCCTCCGCCACCTCGAGTGGTGAATGAGGGTATATACTCGTATGTATGCATACGATTGTCATTCCGTGTTCTTAATCCTAATGAATTTTAAGTCGATTAAGCTATGCCCGTTTGTCTGTTGTCTGTTTGGATAAAAAGTTTACAAAAGAACATTTATAATTCTCCTAAATAGTTTCGTATTGAAAATCAGTTAAATCGGTTTAGTAGAACTAGAGTTATGAATTTAAATCTGAGACAATTTCCAAAGAAATTGATATTTTCACAAAGTTTAAGCTATGATGAAAATATTAAGAATCGGTCGATGATTTCTCATCCCGAAATATGTCTAAATGGTGCCTTTAATGCCGTTTGGTCCGTTCCTTTCGAAAATCACTAAAATACGTATAAGTCTGTTATAAATAACATTAAAATTTACAGAGATCATGTGTATATACATATGCCAAAAACAAACTGCTGGATTTTGTGAATATCACTACATATTTGACCATAACCTTCCTAAACATTGATTTTTTATGATATTGATAACAGTGTGTTAATTGTTGTTTGGCTGCTTGGTGATGAAGGTATAACACTGGTTACTAAGTAGCCTCTTTAACGACAATTAATATCATTGTTACATACAGTAAAAACGATTTTGTATCTGGTGAAATTTAGGATATATTCGCTAATGGCTTCTTTAAAATATATTTTTTATATAAATACAAGTTTTCTATTAAGGTGAATAATATATGTATATGATGTGATTGAATTGTTAATTTTTTTAACTTTCTAAGGGTTTTTTTAATTTTCCAATATAATTAGTATCTTATCTTGAAAATGTGAAACACTGTTTGTTTTTTAAAACGAATTATTCTAAATGTGTTCCGCAAAATTATACCACAAATTTGAAGCTTGTCTTTGATTAAAATACTTACGAAGAAAAGAATCATTTTATAAAAAATTACTTTTGTTAAAAAAAATGCATAATTGTTTTTCTTTTTCTATACCTACATTTTACTATTAATTTTAAGAAGTTTTCACTTTTATTAAACATCGATATATACATATATTTATATACTTTTAAGTGATTAAATTTAAATTCCTACCTTTTAAATTAAATATTTAAAATACTTTTTGTACAATTATTTGTTTGTTCAGCAATTCCCTTTTTAGTCACTCAATTTATTTCTAAATAATTCCCGCAAATTATTTTTATATCAGTTGAAATCATAAAAAATGGTAAAAAGCTGACAAGCTTTAGAAAATAACAACGTTCTTGCTGCACAATATTATTTGTATTTTATTTCATATTTTATTTAAAAAAAAACACTTAAAATGGTTTCCTTTTACAGAATTTTATATTTTTACACTGCTGGAATATGTTAACACGCCAAAATGTATGCAACAACTGACATGAAGATCAACTGTAACACGTTGTTAAATAAGCGCCAAGTGCTGCAAGCACATGCACACACACGAAGCACTCATACATACATACATAGATAGATAATCGAAGAAGCAACAATTGGCTGTTGAAATAAAACAAAAGATAAATGTTTTCAGCCTAAAAGTATGCATAGTTTATTGCAATGAACAAGAAACACACACGCATATTTATATGTGTGTTTTTATTTATTTTATTTATACCCTGCAAATAACGCGACTAGTCATACATGCATGTAAAGACTAGTCCAAAGAGGAGTAGGAGTACTCCAAAACTACTCCAAATATATGAAAAAAAGGTGGTCTATTTAACATTGCGATGTCCTAGGACTGGACCATATAACCCATCGGAGTAGTCCCAAAACTACTCCATGGAGTACTCACGAGGGTTAGTTTTAAACAACAACAACAACTCAATATGCAATCGTGTTAACACGAAACCATGTCGTTTAACTACAAACTCTTGTTTAACTATGACATGGTCCATGACTGCATTACATTGGACCATGTTGTGAGTAGTCCATTTCATCTAAAATGGATCACGTAGTCCAATATTATTTGCAGGGTATTCTCATACCGAGAATATACCAGAGATTACAGAGACAGAGAGTATGAATTTATCATTGAGATAATCTTGTTTTTACATGGTGGGTGTACGTGTGATATCTATTTTTTGGATTGTGTTTGTTATTCGCATACCGTTATGGTCATGCGTAATGGTTTTTATTTACTATAATACAATAACAATAACAACTAGTATAACAATAATAACAGCAACAATAGCAATAAACTCACAAATGCATTTGTGATAAGCAGCAGCGTTGTCAACTTTGAAATTTCAAAACGCACCAAAATAGAGCAAAAAACGTGACATTAAAAAAACGCACCAAGTTTAAAATTTTTATTTAAAATGTTTATTGAATTAATTTTACATGAAAAGTATGATATTTTTGTGTTATAAATAAACCAATAAAACTGTCTTCTACAGTTCAGTATTTTTAGAAAAAAACAAGATAGAGTGCTATATTCGGCTGTGCCGAATCTTTAATACCCTCCACTTAAACGTAATATGATATACAGAAACTACATTCGTTATAGGACTAGTATATCCTAATTTTGTGTTTTCTATTCAGTCTTGATACAAATTTTATTAGTATTTTATACATTGTTTGAAAAACAATATTACCTCTTGGTCGTAATTCACTAATGTGATTTTATTTTAATGTTTTAACATTTTATCTAATTTTTACCATTTATAATTGATGTAATTACCGTTTCTTACTGTAATTTGCAGAGTTTGTCTGATTTTCATAATAATATGGGGTATATAGCAAATATGGACCGATATTCTCAAAATCCAGCAGTTTGATTTGGGCTGCTATGTAAATGATCCGTGTAAAATTTTGAATGGCTACCATTATTTATAGGAGATTTATGAGTATTAAAGTGATTTTCAATACCAAACTGCTTAGGAGAACTATAAGCGGTTTTTTGTAAACTTTGTTGATTTCGGTTGTGTCCTTTGAACGTGAGAGTGTTTTACACAGACAGACAGACGGGCATGGCTCAATCGACTTAGAATTTCATAAGGACCAATAATATATATACTTTGTTGGATCTCAGATAAGTATTTCTCAGTGTTACACGCGGAATGACAAACTTATATATACCCACATTCACCACTTATAATGGTAGAGGGTATAAAAAAATAAAACTAACCAAAAATGAAAAATAAACTAAACAAATTTGTTTGTATTGCTTTGTACTAGATAATTAATTATTTTTTTAATTTCATAAATTCTATATAAAACTTTTTAAAAGGAGATCAAGAATTAAAAGTAAAAGCCATTTTTTAATAAACGAGTTAATAAAGATAAAATAAGCATATAACCACTAAAAATTTAACTTTAAATTAAATTGGTAAAAAAGGGTTAATTTTAGTACATATTTGGTACTTTTTTAATTATTTTAGTTTTTTATTTTAAGTATGTACTTCTATTTGAATTTTTTCACTAGGACTCTACTCGGTTGTTCGTTTATAGGCTAGTAGACCAAACCATCAGGTTACACAAGAATTTTTATTTCCATGTTTAAAATATTGATTTTATTTTTAAACAAAGATTTTCACCCTATTCACCTTTAGAAATAACCTTCATGTGACGAATTTGATAGTATATATTCATTTATCATACATTCGTATTTAAAATGTATTAAATGGGGTCCTTTTTCATCGTATAGATTTCATGATAATGAATTATTGAAAACCTGCAATAAAAAATTATGTAGTACAAATAAAGAAATTAAAAATTTAAAAAAGCACCAAAAATGGTGCGAAACACACCAAGTTGACAACACTGGTAAGCAGAAAATGAGAAAAATAATAATAACAACAACTTACTCGTACTTCCCAGCAAGCCATATGAGTCCGAAAAGAGTCTTTTCTGACACCTTTTTCGGAGCGTTAACGCTCTTTATGAGCCCAAAATACAATCATAATTGCTCCGAAAACCTTCAGAAAAGAGGGTCATTACATTCAAAATGGTCCGTCAGAAAGAGCTCTTAGATAATGTCAGAAAAGAGTATTTTATGAAGGTTTTTTTGGGCTCTTAAAGAGCTCTTAGATAATGTCAGAAAAGAGTCTTTTATGAGGTTTTTCTTGGGCTCTGTGTAATCTTGTTTTTATCATTCTTGTGTGGTACAGCTATGTTTTTTTTTTTTGTTCAAAGCACAAAAAACAAGACAACAACGCTTTGGTACACACATAATTAAGTGGAATTTCTGAGTCATACTGCGTGCCGACTCAGGACAGTAACAAGCAAATTTTTCTTTCGCTCTGAAAATGCTCTTTAGTTAGACTCTTTTCTGACTCCTTTTTTCGGAGCGCTCCGAAAATGCTCTTTTGTTGGACTCTTTTTTGACTCCTTTTTCGGAGCGCTCCTAGAATGGTATGCTGGGTTGTTTATACACTTTACTACTACAACACACTTCATTTGAGGACGCGCAAATTCTACATGTATTCTTTTTTTTAATATAAACAAATCTAAGCAAACTTACATTCATCATTATCTTCATAAACATTATTAGTTTTATCGTCATTTGCATCTAAAGTCTGGTACATGGTACATCATGTGTAAAGTCTTGTAATAACAACATTATGAGCTTTTATGCATTTTTTTAAACAAGAGTGTATGACTATTATGTGAACATTTCCACTTTTATTTACTTTATAAAAAATAAAAATAACACTTGCAAACATAGTACATACATACTCGTATGTAGTTATGTATATATGTATGCATGTATGTAAAGTAAAAAAGAAAGTTATCCCTTTAGGCTTTAACAATATTCCTTAAGGGTCTGGTTTTATGAATGAAATAAATATGCATGAATATACATACATATGTATGTATAGGTATGTGCTTTATACTAGTAAAAAATATACTAATTTTAAATAATTCATTTTACATAAAGTAATTTAGGAGAAAAATAATTTGTGATATTCTTGTCTAAATTTTCTGCAATTCTTGATGCTGCATTGTAGAATAAGTCGACAAAGTTTAATATATTTAAAATGAATTTGCAAAAGCTTATCCGCAACATTATACATATCGCACCCTAAATACAAAAGTGTCACAACTCAAAACTGTATTTTCCAGTTAAAGAAGAGAGTAATGTGAACGAAATTTTTGCAGTAGTTAGTTTTGGAAAATTTTGAGTTGTGACCCTTTTGTATTTAGGGTATTTAGGGTTTATCGGGCATAAATGTTTATGCACATATCCAAATAAATTTCGCCACAAATAAATTGTAAATGAATTCTAATCACATCTACAAATTTTATGCACATCGGTCCATAATTGACCACAGCTCCCATATGAGGTCCACTTACTAAAATCACTTTAAAGTTCATAACTCTTTTAAAAATACTCGTACATACTCGTACATAAATCATTCGGCTTAATTTAATGATAATTGGAGTATTATTGATCATAGCTCTCATATATCCAACTTCCGAAAATCACTTTAACATTACAGACATCATGACACTTAATTTTATAACGGTTGGTCAATAATTAGTTATTGCCCCCAATTATTTTTGTTTTAAACTCCCTGAACTATTTCTAGGAAGGCCTTACGGAGCAAACACACATTGTCGGAAACAGCTCTAGAACTAGTTCATTCATCAGTCTTATATAGACCAACTATTATAAAATTATGGTGGTGTAAGTTATAAATACAGAAAACACGCCACTTAATTTTTGGATGATCGGTCCATAGGTCATAGCCCCCATACATCGCCTATTACTGAAAAAAAAAATTTACACATATTCTGGGTCTCGGGTCGGGCTTAATGTCTATACTTTCTTACTTGTTTTATCTATTAAAACTTGTTCCTTCTACATCTTTTATTAACTTAGTTTGTCTGTGAAACTTTCCATTCTGAAGCTTAATTTACTCGTATATCTCCTTAAGGTATTTGTTACTAATTTTTTAGCAGGTGATTTCATGAAATTTAAATCATCTTTTTTGCATACAGCAGGTCTTTTAAATCAACCCCAACCACTTTACGAGATATATTTCATCCAACAGTTTTAATTTTAGTAAATATTCAATGTTATTCAAATATGTCACTATCTTAAATTATTATTTTTTTTAGTGAATTAAAATAAATTAAGATTTCTTCATTTCAATTAACATTGTCTATTTTTGTTGTAGTAAGTTCCCAAAATAAATGTTGGAGTTTTTACTTTGTCTGTAACTATTCAAGTAATACAAAACCAATTCGTTCTTTGAATATACCCATATGTATTGTATTTCGTTTGACTTTGTAAAAGGCTTAAAGCCAAATTATTTTAAGGGTAACTTTAAATTCCACAAGCGTAAAGTTGAAGACTACGAAAATTAGAAAATATAAAAATTGATGTTTTACATACTATTGTGTATGAATGAGTAAAAAAAAGCCCAACACAGGAAACATACGAATACGAAGTGTTTGATTTCAAAAAATTGTTGAATCGAACACACGAGTATATGTTGTATGAACTTTTCAACATGTTGCATTATTAATTGTCATGAATAATGCAAAAACAACAAATGTTTTCAGTTTGAATGTAAAATAGTACGGGTGCTCTACGAGGGAGACCAAAACAAAAATTCTATTCAAAGTCTAAGCTTGATTAGTTTAAGTTATTTAGATCGTAAATATCACAGGAGATCTTCTTGCAATGAACATGACTACAATTAACTATTGGATCTATCGCTCAACAAGGCAATGAAGATAGGTCGACAGTGTATATTTTTTATTGTTTTCAATAAACTTTTCACGCTGTCCTCGCACTAACACACATATGTATACTATATAGGTAAGCATGTGTGTATTTCCTTGTACATATTTTCATTTCTATAAGTATATTTATAAACATGTAGAAACAATAATGAAATATTTGTGCATTTTAAATATTTATAACACTCAGCAATTGTACAATAAAAATACACACAAAATATAAAAACCATAATTTAATAAATCTACCCACAATATCCGGTTGTAAGCGGAAACCATTCAACCATTTGTTCAAATACATCTCTATACTCGTATGTATGTGTGTAAGTACACTCAGTATGTTGTAAAATTTAGAATTCTATGTACATAATTTATTTATTTAGTCTGCCAGTCAGTCGATTTTATGCTTCTTTCGGCGTTTTTATCACGCCGCATCGTTTTGTTATTTTGATTTGTTTAAGTTTATAATTGAACAATTAACACAATATTATTAGAATATTATCTATCGACAGTTGTAAATAACAAAAACAAAAAATAGAACAAATTCAGTACACAACCACTTGTCACATCGTATGATAAATTATTCCTGTAGCTGGTGTCAGTGTTTGCACAATAAAAAAATTCTATTGGTTGGCATTTTATGGGACCCATCGTAAATCATTTATTTATTATTGCTCTTGATTTAACTCTATTTAGCTGGTTTGTTGAAGCATTCAACAAATAAGTCTTATTTTTATCATTCCATGCGTATTTTTGTTTTATTGCAATCCACGTTATGTCATTAAAGTAGCATGAGTTCATGATTAGGTTTGTAACGACTAAAAGAAAATGCAATAACGTACCTGTCGAATTTAATATAAAATATAAAGCAAATGATATAAAATATAAAACAAATGATATAAAATATAAAACAGACAAGTTATAAATAATCAAATGCAAGGTATATGTACAAAAAAATAATATAAAAATATGCATTTGTTATTACCGCAGCAAAAACTGTATTAGTTACAAAACTATTTTTAAAATGCATGCTCGTATGCATGCTCCAGTGCTCGTTATATTTTGGTGTTGCGACCAATGATTCCGGAACCAATTCTTTAATCAATTATTTTTGTCCGATTAAGTTCTAGGAAGGCCTTACGGAGAAAACAAATATTGCCTAAAACAGTTCTAGAACCAGCCCTTTCATCAGTGATTTTTGTTTGAAATTGTCTCGCTTAGAACTAGTTTATTGTTTTATTGGTTCATTTATAAAATTAACTTTGAAGACTTTTAGAGGTAAAATATTTGTTAACTGATTCAGCATCATTTGTCTTAGATACTAAATATACATTATAGGTAATTCTTTTCAAAAGGATTGTATTATCTTAGCTCCTAATACTATGTTTCCACGGTACAGGCTTCGCTCTCTATTCATGCTTCACACCCCAATCATGTGCGAAACAACATGATTCATAAACATGATTCAGAAGACGAAGCAGGTGATTCAAGTCGTCGTGGAAACATAGTATAACCATCTAGAGACTACTCGAAATTATGTGTTAGTTAGTGTATAAATAGACCAACCAGGCCACTCAAGTAAGTGCGTTCATTGTGATTCATCATGAATTCATCATCAAGACTATCTCAAACTGTAATTTATGTGTAAACTAAACTGTATAAGGCTAGTAAAAGACAGAGTGTTTATTTAAATTGTTTTGCGTACATTTAAATAAATAACGACGCATTATATTTTCTTTAAACTACTTGACGCGTTTATATTGTAATTAAAAGGAATCCGGAAATAATCCACCGTTTTTAAAAGGTAAAAACGTGACAATTTGATATTGATAACAATCTATCAAATTTAAAAACTTGTGCCAGCCCTCATTACGCCACGTCTTGACTAGACATCGTTTTATGAGCACAAGAACAAAACTTCTACAGAATTACGGACACAAATTTGTTTTTCTGTTTATGCAGGGAAATCTTAATATTTATTCACATTTATTGTTTTTTTTTTTTAATTTTTTTTAACTGGCTGCAGTTTTGTGTAAATACATATTTAGAAGTACAGTGGCTCACAGAAAACTAAAAGGAACTTTAAAAATAAATTAAAATCATTTAAAAGAAAAAATGTTGTATTCTAACAAACAAAAAACATTTATTATTAAAATGTACTATACATTTTAATATACGCTCCTTTTTTCACGTCAAAGCTTATTTTATGCAGTCGCGTATGGGTTTCGAAAACTTGCAATTAAAACTGGCAATTACACGATTTAATATTTGATGTATAGCCTTCATTATCTATAATAGATTAATGGTTGGCTTTTTTAAATCGTGTTTGTTAGAAATTTTATGTTTCCTATTGCTGATTTCTAAAATTTACCATTGACCATATTGACCAAATTTAAATTGACAATAAATTTAATGTGGGCAACGTTTGCACAATATCCAATTTGTGCTTTGGATCGTTATCCTGGTAAAATCGAAAATCTGATCTTATACACAAACAAAAGATTGTCCTTCAGAATCTGAAGGTATAGGCAATTAAATTTGTCAATGGTTGTTTCAAAAAATATTAAATTCTCAGGACCATCAGCGGACATAAAGGCCCTAACCATGGTTCACTGTTGCCTTTAGGTTTTCTTTGTTGAGTTCTGTATTTAATTTTTGCCAAACATACGGCATTCCATTTGAACGGAATATGTTAAACTTAGATTCAACGGTGAAGATATTAGAATTAAAAAATGCAAATTCCTTGCACACGTGTCCTTTATCGAAATTTAGCCTGCTTAGTCTGTTTTTCGGGTATATAAATGGTTTCTTGTGTGCAACTCGGCCATTAAAACCATGTTGGCGCAAGACACGGCTGATGGCATTGGATTTGCCATTATTTTTCTTAAAATGTGTCGCTCATAATGCTCATTAAAAATGTTACTTACTGCCTTTCAGCCTTTATTATGGACCCGATTTTTATATATGAAGGGCTCAATAATTTTTTGGACTGTGAAGGCTTTAATTTTAACAATTTCTGCTATTTTTAGCTGTCAACTATTTTAAATTGACACTTGACATTAGAAAATCGGCCTTACAATACAAAAAAAATATTTATAGAAGGAGAAAAAAAGAAAAACGAAAAACCAACAACGCTGCATTGACGCGAGCATAAAATAAGCTGTGACGTGAAAAAACGAGCATTTTTTTGTTTTTTTTTTAGTTTTAATATGTATGTACATTAAAATGTATATTTTTGCAATAAATGTTTTTCGTTTGTAAGACTATAAAATTTTTACTTTTAAATGACACCAATTTATTTTTAAAGATCCTGTTGGTTTTCTTTTTATGGAGCTTTGAAAACAAACAATACGCTGCAAAAAATAAGCTCTGCGCCATCGTATGTCATTTGGCAGACAAATCTTCAAGCAAGAAGATAACATCGACATGTGCGGAAAATTATGTCCTCAAGACGGAGGTGATATAAAAATGTGTAGGGCATCAGTGAAACTACTTACTTTGCTGTTTAAGTATTACTATACATAAGTACATTTGTATGTGCGAGTACAAAGCTTTTTTATGCATATTAATTGAATATTATTAATTATTAACTGATAAAAAGAAAGTATGACTGACACTTCACTTTTTTCCTGTTTTCTGTATTTTTATCACACAAGAGTATTGATTTTGATTGTTTTTCATTTTCAGTTGAAAACAAATTTCGTAATACAAATAAATTGTTGCAGTAGTTGTAATTGTTATTGGTGTTGTTGCTAATAACTGATTGGTGAATAAAACGAAACGTGACTTCTTTGATAAAAGGATTTTTTAAATAAATAAAAAACTAAAACAAAAACTCAACTTAACTTAACTTAACTTAACAGAAAGGGCTAGGCGATGCCATCGCATTATGTGTCAGCCGATTTAATCTTTGAAAAAATTAAACTTAATAAATTATGTACATACATAATTTGTGTGTCATTATTTTTAAAAAATGTATTAAACCGTAATTAGTTTCTGTCAGAGTTTCACAAAATGTCAAATATATAATATAATTAGTCATCAACTTTTCATACCGTTACAGTTTTTTATAATTGATTTTATTCAAATTATGAAAATACTTACAACAAATCTTTGTTGTACATTATTAACACTGGAAATTGTTCTAAAGTTACTTTACCTTTTCAAGTTGAAATTGAGAAATTCCCAGAATTTAATTCTGTTCGTTAGTGGAATTAATTCCGTATTTTGTTTCTATACAAAAAGTAAAACGGAAAATTTTTTCGGAGTAAAAACAACTTTTCATTTGCTATGTGGAATTGTAATTTTAAGAATTTCGTTTTAAGGTTTCTTTCCGTTTTACTTTTTCTATAGAAGCAAAATACGGAATTAATTCCACTTCCGAACGGAATTAAATTTTGTGACATGGCTGTATATTGAAAAATAACAAATTGAAATTCTGAAATCCACATTAATATTGAGAAAAAAAAACAAATTGAAATTAAGAAATCTAAATTGATATTGATATTGAGAAATTAAAAATTGTAATTGAGAAATTAAAATTTGTAAGAAATTATTCAAATAAAAATTTTTTATTCGAAGGTTTACTTCTAGTTAAACACAAAAATTTATTTGAAATTTATTTTTGTATATAATATATAAATTTTTGTGTTTAACTAGAAGTAAACCTTCGAATAAAAAATGTTTACAATTAATACTCGCAAGAGGAATAATTCTCATTCAATTATTCAAATATTTTTTTATTTATAAAATACATACATAACATGATATGGAATTGCAAATTTAATTTTTTTAATATCAAATTCGATTCCTCAATTTCAATTTATGTATTTTCAATATTGATTTACATTTCCTAATTTTAATTTGTTTTTGCTCATTTTGAATTTGTTATTTTTCAATATCAATTTGCTTTTCTATTGCAATTTGTTATTTCTCAACATTAATTTGAATTATGGATTAATATTTTGTATTGCTGGATCAAATTAAGTATGAGCAAGTTGCTTGTAATTTCAAAAGCGATAAAAAGGATTACATAAACACATATTGTAATTTAATTACTCCTTTAAGATAGTAAATATTATGTACTTGTTTATAAATGTATTTTTAATTTGATTTAAATGTTATTTGAAAAAAATTTTCATTTATATTATATTTTTCAATCAATTCAGGTAATTTTTTAATTTTTCTTCAATTTTTATAAAAATTATATGTATTATAAATAAAAACTTATTATTGTATTTAAAAATTTTATAGATCCTGAAGATGAACAGAAGATGTTTGAAATATATTGGTCTAATTTGTCAAAAAATACAATAATATTTTTTATTTTATTGGATTTAAAGAGGCAACACAAAATAAAAGCTTATTAATTTGAATGTCTGAATTTCAATTTGTTATTTCTCAATATCAATTTGGATTTTTGAATTTCAAAATGTATTTTTTCAATTTGAACTTGACAATGATCGACAATTAAGAAAAATTTAATACAAAAAGTTTAGAGTCTATGGACTGTTTATGATGTATATTGATGGATCTATTAACTTAAAAAAAATATTCAACAGAATTTCGGCATGGGCAATTTATAAACGAACAACATACTCTTAATGGATTATCATTAGCTAGTATTTGAAATACCCTTTGTGTAGTGTGATCAAAAAACAAACATTTCCAACTGCTTCCAAGTATGAAAATTTCGAATTTAAAGCATTGATGGAAAAACTAGTTTATCGTTTTCATGGAACTAGTTGTGAGGGTTATAACTTCATGCAGCATTCATTGATTTAAGAACTGGACCCAAACCGTTCTAAGCATGTGGTATGAGCTTCGTATCGATTACAACTTTGTTAAAATATTAAAAAAAAAATTAAAGATCAGACAGAAAAACAGTTCTCAGAAGATAAAGATACAAGAATGGGCACCTAAAATATAAGCTGAATCTTGCTCAATAATTGAGACAGGTTCCATGGGCAGCAGGATACATTAAGTTGATCCCATTGTGTTACCCGTTAGGTAAACAACTGGACGATCAATCAACACTGGTTGTTTCCATTTTAACCCAACCTGATTCCTTGGCGAAAGTTCATCCTAGATAGCTCTTCCAAGCATGATAGATATGAGACCAGAAGTAGAGTAGAAGAGTTATTGAATCTTCCTCCTCCTAATTGTACAGCTCATACAGTAATCATTGTCTAGGCCTAAGACTAGACTCCTGTGTGTGTTCCGAAAGTAACAGTGGTCATGACGAAAGCTAATCAGTGAATTCGCCCTGCCTTAATCAAATTTCGACCATATTAACTTGGCGATAGAACAAGTGATTTCATCCGACTACTGAGCAAGACTAAACAGTTCTTGCTGTTGCAATGTACCCATTCTGGCCAATTCATCAGCTATATAGTTGCCTTGGTATTCTGTGGTTACCCCAGCTTTGCATCATTAAATATACAAATGCATATATATATATATATATATATATATATATGCCCATATATTTGATAATACCTTAGTCAGTTTGCACGCTTTAGCAGAGATCTCTGCTTAAAGAATAGAGCAGAACTGAATTATAAAGAAATGTCGTAGTAAAATTATCAGTTTGTGTCGGATTAGGCCGAATATTAAGTTCGGTTTCAGCTTATAATCTGTGGTTACGGTCGAACTCTAACGATTTGTTTCAGTTTAAAAAAAAAAATATGTAACAATGTGAAAACATTAGTGGCAGAAATTATTGTTCCTAAAGTGCGCAATTTCTTATTTTCAGTTCACTTTTGTATTTCCAATACGACATTTGCATAGTCAAGTTAATATTTGTATACATATAAAATTAGCTGCCTCGTTTATATGCGGCAAATAAAACAATTCTAAATATGTACATACGAGTATGTACATACGAGTATGTTCTAACAAAAAATACAAATGAAAAAATTATTAAGTTCACGCAAGGAATACAAAATCTTTTGAAACCTTCATCAATTGAAGAATATATTCAGTTTGTTATTTAATTTGTCACAAGATTTTCCCAATGGAAAACTGCAACAAAGTTCGACTGTGTCGAATTTTAAAGATAAGGAATTTTGTAGATGAAAATGGCATACTCGTACATACGAGTATGTACCGGTCTATAATTAGTCCCATATAAGCCCCACTTCCGAAAATCATTTTAAAGAGCATAACTCTCTTAAAAATGTTGGTATCCAAATAATATTGGACACAAATATGTTTCATATATATAAAAATAATACGGTACAATTTTATGATGATCAGTCCATAATTAATCATAGCTTCCATATAAGGCCCACTTCCGAATATTAGTATAAAGAGCATAACTCTTTTAAAAACGTCGGCATCCAAATAATATTGAACGCAAATGCGTTTTATATATGTATATACAAATTATTCTGTACAATTTTATGATGATCGGAAAAATAACGTGTAAATTGGAAATTATTTTTAATACCAAACCATCATTAACTATGGTTTGAAAACAATAAAACTGATCCGATGATGACAGATTTTGTGGCAGTCATAACTAGGGATGCCAAACGGGACTGTTTTTGCAAATCCCGGGATTTCGGGATTTTTAAAGAGCTTCTTAAAAATATTAAGACATCTAAAGTATTGATTTAATTGTTTTACCAATACACCAATGTATACATACATATGGGTATTTTCATACAGCCGTACGTGACATTTGTACGCATATGGAGTAATATAAATCTCACAAAAATACAAGTTAATGAAAAACAATATTACAGTTGTGTTGCAATCAAAAGCTTCTATGTTTGAGAAAAAAATGAGCAGCCTCGAAACTTTGGTGTCGAAAATATCCGATCAAAATAGGGTGATAACGTACGTGACAAAAACGGAAGTGGTTTTAAGGCATATTAACGTACATGCGAAAGTCTGCGAATCATGGGAGTTTTTCTTTTCTTTAAAAATTCCTAAAATAAGCTAAATAATGTACCTTTACAATCCTTTAATATTTAAAGAGAACATAATAACGTACGTGACAATTTTTCTCGTATATAAATAATGAAATGTATTTTGTAGATAATTTTAGACATAAATTTGGGGAAAGAAAATAAAAGCGTTTACTTATTCAAAAAACGGTGTGATAATAAAAATAATCACCCATATCGGGAATAAAAATTCCACATGAAATTTGTTCCATTTTATTTTTTTAACATTGAATTTTAATAGAAAAAATGTGAAAAGGGAATAAATTTCATGTGGAATTTTTATTCACGATAGGGGTGATTATCAAATTCATAAAATTTTTATTAATATTAATTCATTACATACTTATTAACTAAACTGTAACATTTTTTCGACCAACATTTATACGTTGACGCATTTTTTGCTGCCGAATACGACCTTTTTCTCTTTTTTCTTGAAGTAGTTTGGCATCTTCTTTTGTTTCATCTGCCCTCCTTTTGCGATAGGCCCGCTGTCTTACAGCCTCCTTTTTTTGGTGAGCTTTTAGTTTTGCTTCGTCTTTTTTAACTCCTCCCGCCACCGTTTCATGGTTTTACGACTATTTAAAATAATCTAAAAAGAAAATTTGCATTTAACATTGATTTTGATGCATTTCATTTAAATTATCGTACTTACAATAACGTATGCGACAAACTTTAAAAGGTAATAACTTTTTTTATTTAGGTTGAAAAGGAAATTTTAGTTAATACCTTTAATTGGAAGAATTCTTATTTTAGAATTGTAATCTTCTTTATCTGCGACTGCCCATATACAAATGACATAGTTAAACAACGTTTTTGCATAACGTACGTGACATTAGAATACCATCAAAAGCAATTAAAACAAATACCATAATTCGAGCTCTAACTTCTCGTTTTTCTCATTATTATAGTTATTTGTTATTGCAAATTTATTTTTAAGATGTAATTGTAATGTTTCAAATCTATTAATTTAGTTAATAGCAAAGAGAAAATATTATATTTTATTTGCAAAAACTGAGTCTTTCATTTTTGAGTTTTAAAATACCAATAACCTGTAAATGTATTATGAAAAATCGAATATTTTTCTCTTATTAAATCATATTGGAAACATTTTTCAAGTACTCTTATTTTTTTGGTCGTGGTTGACATTTTCATGAAACTACCCATATCACTGCGACAAAGGGCTTCGTATGTTTATTTAAACAGATTTAAAATGGCAACTATATGTTTACGTAAAACAAATGCTTCATCTGTCATCTGTCGAGCTTTTAAATTATAAATATATAAATTTATATATAAAATTAAATTTATAGAAATTTCCAATTCAAACAAAATTTTAATTTCTGTTGATATTTTGAAATGTAAATAGAGATTTTAGTAGATTCTTTTATTTTCTCTTATTTAAAATGCTAAAGAAGCATTAATTTATGTTAAGTGTAGAATTTGTATCCAAACATATTTCACCAAAAATAAATTGTACATGAAGATAAATCACAGATCGCAGATCGGTCTATAATTTATCATAGCTCTCATAAAATGCGCACTTCCGAAAATCACTTTAAAGAGCATAACTCTCTTATAAATGTTGGTATCCAAATAAAATTCAACACAAAGAAGTATTTTATATACAGAAATCATGACACCTAATTTTGTAACAGTCGGCACATAAGTAAACAAAGCTCCCATATCTGTAAGACCCACTTCGAAAATCACTTCAGCTTGCATAAATCTTTTTTTTTTTTTTGAGTGTTTATTATACATATAGAGTTAAAATTTAATACAAATCTTATTTTTATATATGTACATAGGTACACAGAAGTCATACCACTAAATTTTTGGATAATCAGTCCATAATAGGTTATAACGCTCATTTCAGAAAAATTGGGATTTATTAATCTCGAAAAATTGTATTTTGTAGGGATTTGTGCAGGAACAATTTTTTAAATAAAAAACGGGCATTTATTGTTTTAAATAAATTTATTTTTGCAATTAAAACTTATTTGAGGAAAGATTAAATTGATAATGATTACATGAAGATTTTGAAGCTTTTAAAATTACAAACAAACATGACCGCCAATGTTGTGACCTACCTACATACGAGTATATAACAATTTATTTGTATTTTCAATTTATTTTTAAAACGAATTGTTTTTTAATTAAAACCAATACATGTATGTACTATATGTATGTATGTATGTATGTATATTGTTGTTAGTTTATACTTATATATAGGTAGATAGATGTATTTATGTACATTAGACCAGCTTGAATTTTATAAGAAAAAATCAAGTTTTTAATCACCACATCAAAATAAAATTCAGTTCATGTTTAGTTTATTGCTCTAAAAATAATTTGCATTTATGTATATCAAAAGTTTTGAATTGGTGAATAATTTTTTCCTCTTTTTAAGAAAGTGTTCTATTAATTTGTTTATACCTATAGGACACTCGTCCACACAACATAGATGCATTTTAATTTAAGAAGCATTTACGCTTCTTGCAATTCTCCTGATTCCTCCAAAATAGTTAATTGAACGGTACCATACGTATATTTGACTCGATATTTGTATATTCTCTACAACTTTTGGAAGTGCAGAGCAAACTTCTATTTTAGTTCTCTTTTTAGGAACTCTCATTCTACCACACGATGAATTTCATGTAAAAATCGAGATGCATTGAACCCGACCCCCTCAGATATCGATGAAATTTTGTTCATAGCTAAATTTGATCAATACAAATAAACTCTCATTTTTAGAAATGACTGTTTTGCGATTTTTTGGGCGTGACACAGTGGGAACGTTTTTGAAAAAACGCGAAAATTGTCGAAAAGAGCTCCATTTAAACTACAATAACTCAGTATCGGCTAAACCGATTTCCATGATCTTGGTATCATTAAAAAGATTTTTTAACAGACTTTATGACACATGAAAAATAAAAAAAAATACACTGTAAAAAAAATTATAACAAAAAAAAATTTTAACTGACGAAAAAACCAAAAAGATCAAGGGTTTTTTTACAGTGTATTAATTTTTTAGAAAGGTTTATCCTACATCTATACCATATCAAAAAATAAAAATGGGTTCTTTTTTAGTTTTTTTTATATAATTTTTTAAGTAGTGTCACTTCTAGTAATTGCCCTTATATTTTATAACAAAAAAAATTTGAGGTAACGAAAAATCAAAAAAGATCAAGGATTTTTTGCAGTGTATTACTTTTTTAGAAAGGTATTTGCTTCTCCTATAACATATCCAAAAAGTAAAATGGGTTATTTTTTATTTTTTTTTTTTAAATAATTTTTTTACGTAGTGTCACTTCTAGTAATACGTACCGAAAGTTTTCGAAATAATTCGAATAACAGCGAAAATATCTGGTCACATTCACAAAATAGTTCAACAATTCTAACATTTTTTAAATGTTTACAAATAAAAAACCGTCAACAATTGTTTATATTATTTGCCATGTTTTTATTAATTTGTGTTTTATTTTATTTAAATTTTTTTTAAGTTAATTATTTGTAAGAAATTTTGCGCTGCTCAAATTTGGCACACATGTGATGGAATCGGAGGAACATTGAAGAGAGGTGCTCGAGATTATAGTATTGCAAATAAAAATGAAATCCAGACAACGAGGCAACTCTATCACTGGGCATCAGAAACATATAAGACCCCCATACAAGTTGCTTACGCAGATGCTGACGAATACAACAACGTTAAAGAAAAGCTATTTTCAAGATATAAAGAAGCTAAAACTATAACAGGAACTCAAGGCTTTCATTCATTAATTCCGATAAATGAAACTTTTGTACATGTGCGTAGATATTCTGACTGTGCCAAATTTGAGCAGCGCAAAATTTCTTACAAATAATTAACTTAAAAAAAATTTAAATAAAATAAAACACAAATTAATAAAAACATGGCAAATAATATAAACAATTGTTGACGGTTTTTTATTTGTAAACATTTAAAAAATGTTAGAATTGTTGAACTATTTTGTGAATGTGACCAGATATTTTCGCTGTTATTCGAATTATTTCGAAAACTTTCGGTACGTATTACTAGAAGTGACACTACTTAAAAAAATTATTTAAAAAAAAATAAAAAAGAACCCATTTTACTTTTTGGATATGTTATAGGTGAAGCAAATACCTTTCTAAAAAAGTAATACACTGTAAAAAATCCTTGATCTTTTTTGGTTTTTCGTTACCTCAAATTTTTTTTGTTATAAAATATAAGGGCAATTACTAGAAGTGACACTACTTAAAAATTATATAAAAAAAAACTAAAAAAGAACCCATTTTTATTTTTTGATATGGTATAGATGAAGGATAAACCTTTCTAAAAAAATTAATACACTGTAAAAAAACCCTTGATCTTTTTGGTTTTTTCGTCAGTTAAAATTTTTTTTTGTTATAATTTTTTTTTACAGAGTATTTTTTTTTATTTTTTACGTGTCATAAAGCCTGTTAAAAAATCTTTTTAATGATACCAAGATCATGGAAATCGGTTTAGCCGATACTGAGTTATTGTAGTTTAAATGGAGCTCTTTTCGACAATTTTCGCGTTTTTTCAAAAACGTTCCCACTGTGTCACGCCCAAAAAATCGCAAAACAGTCATTTCTAAAAATGAGAGTTTAATTGTATTGATCAAATTTAGCTATGAACAAAATTTCATCGATATCTGAGGGGGTCGGGTTCAAAATTTCAGTTTTATCTCGATTTTTAAATGAAATTCATCACATAAGAAATTTTCGGTGTGACTTAAAATTTGGCTTAAAGACGAGCTAAATTTTTTCAAGGCCGGCACTGGTATTCCATTTGCTCAGCACACTAATTTCTGACATAGTTTTTTAATAATATTTAAATTTGGAAATTTTTATGTTGATTGCACTCCGATAAATAACAATTAACTCGAACCGGCGAGACCTTTCACATGATACCATTAAATAATAGCCTTTACTTTTTGGTCAGACGTACATATATCTTTTGCTAGCCAATCTAATGTACATAGTACAGTCCATTCATATATGCATAAAGAACAAATTATTTTTATACATTTGTGGATATTTGATCAAATTTTTTTCTGTTCTTCATGTATTAACTGTAACCGAATTAAATGGATACAAGACAAAAACAACTACAACAACAAAAATCTCATTCGCAAACAAATAAAATTAACAATTTTTTTACGCGTTAACAATTCCACTATTTGTTATTGACATACAATGCATCATTGCTGCAGTTGCAGATGTTGCATTTGCAATGAAAAATATACACATAGTCAATCATGATTCAGGAACAACAGATGTTTGTTTAACTGTTGCACATACGAGGACTCCTACTCATGCAATTAGATAAAATGGAATAAAATGATGAATGAATGTCATAGACGTTCATATTGGAGTTGAAATCCTTTATTTAATACCCTGACTTATATGAAAAATATACATTTTGGGACCAGTGCCTCAAATACTACGTACTAAAAAAGGGAATAATCCTTGATCTCTTACTTCTCTCACTGAGTACCGGTTTTTATATGGAATTGTAAAATAGGTTCCAGATCCTTCAACACTGGCCTAAATTTAAAAAAGAGGATAATCCGTGATCACTTACATGCATATATTTCTTAACAAATATTAATTTTTTTATATTATATTATAAAATATTCTCTAGATCCTTGAAAAACAAGAACACTTTTTAAAATAACACCTTATACCTACACATATACATATGTATGTAGTAAACTTATCAAATATTTGACAAACAATGCTACTATGTACCACGGTTATCCACAAAAAGTCGTTGTATTTAAAAACCCATCAATTCTTATGACGTATGCACAGTTATTTAAAAAAATGGCAGTAAATACAGCAACCATTTCAAATTGAATTATTGCATACTTCTTATCACACTACAACAAAATCCACTACGTTCTCTTTGCAATCATACTGGTGCAGTGTGAACACGACTGACCCCATTTAAAAATGAACATTTTTGTGGGCGATTTGTGTTGGCGTCCAGAAAAATGATCGTCTGTAGCGGTGGTATGTAAACAGTTATAGTTTGAATTGCATGTGTTGATATACAATAATTTAATTAACATTATTGCTTTTATTATTTGTGTTTACACGAATATCGTACTTCTGTAATAAATATGTAGGTTTGTATTGGCTAAAAATTAGTTCAAAGTAATAATTGCTGGAAATTTGCATCCGTTTGCATAATAGCAAAATCTTTAAATTTACTATAAATACGAAATTAATTAAACATATGTATGTGCATATAACTGAACTTAATGAAAATTTATCGTTTTACCTACATATGTATAGCAGACATCCTAAAACTTTAGGTATTATCTCCTGGCAATAAAATTTCTTCTGTGATTTTTATAATTACCAAGTATGTATGTACATATGTATGTATATGCCTTGCTGTGATTATTTTAAAGTTAAATCTATTTAAATTTTTGAGAGTTCAAGCCATCTGAAAAACATCACATTTTACCAATACTTTTTACAAGGACTTTTTATAAAATGAATAATTTCAGGTATGTACTATTTTTTCAAAATTTTATTCTACCTACGGAGGTGGTGGTAGATTTTATACAGGTAAATTTACTCTCTTTTTATACCCTACACCACCATAGTGGGGAGGGTATATTGGATTTGTACTGATGTTTGTCACGCCCAGAAATATTGGTCCAACACCCACCTTAAAGTATACCGATCGACTCAGACTCACTTTCTGAGTAGATTTAACGATGTCCGTCTGTCCGTCTGGCTGACCGGCTGTCTGTCCATGTAAAGATTGTGCGCAGAGTACAGGTCGTAATTTTGAAGATATTTCGATAAAATTTGGTGCATAATATTTTTTCCACCCAAGGATGGATGGGATTGAAACTGTTGGAAATTGGTCCATTATTTCACCTTGCTCCCATACAAATGTCCTCCCGAAAATCACTTTAAAGACCGTAAGTCTCTCAAAAATGTTGGTATCCAAATAATATTGAACGCAAATATATTTCATATGTATACAAATAATACGGTACAATTTTATAATGGTCGGTCCATAATTAGGCGAAACTCCATGTAAGACCCTCTCCGTAATTCACTTTAAGCTCCATAAATCTTTTAAAAGTATTTATATCGAGATAAAGTTTTTTTTTTTTTTTTTTTTTTTTTGCATATACTTTTTTATTGTATCTTCATTTTAAATGAACTAACAATAGGTATTCAAATCCTAAAACTAAAGCTAATTAAGATAAGTCCAGCCAATGCTAGACAAAATCTAGTTTTCAAATTCAATAGGATATAATGAGCAACTTGAATTTATTCATCTGAGAGCGGTGGTGTCCCTCCTTCTCAAACGGCTATGACCTGGATGTTGTAAGATGTCTCGAGCGAGGGGATTTGGATGAGTTTCCAGCTTACCCAAATAATGGGCCACGTGTTTAGTTATTTCCCATTTGACAAGTGGAACATCAAGATCGTTGTGTATGTTGTTGTTTTTAATATACCAAGGAGCGGTAGTTATCATTCGTAGAATTTTGTTTTGACGGCGTTGAATTTTCTCAATATTGGAGTTGGAGGCAGTGCCCCATAACTGGATACCATAGCACCAAATTGGCTTTAAGATTGAGTTGTAGAGTAGAAGCTTACAATCGAGCCGAAGGACGGAGTTTCTGCCGATGAGCCAATGAATTTGGGCTGCTTTCAGTTTCATTTGAGTCAGCTTAGCATCTATATGTGGTTTCCATGTGAGGCGACGGTCCAGATGAATACCAAGATATTTCACGTGTGAGTTTTGAGGCACTATATGGTCATTAATACGAATAGGGGGACATGATTCCCTACGTAGAGTAAATGTTACGTGGGTGCATTTCTGTTCATTTATTTTTATTCCCCATTGTCTTGCCCATTTCTCCACTTGCGTTACGTGGTGCTGTAATTGAATCGAGGCATCTTTTGGATCTTTGTGAGTACTGAAAAATGCCGTATCATCAGCAAATGTTGACGTGTGAATTTCATTGTTTGTTGGCATGTCTGCTGTGTACAGCAAGTATAGAATTGGTCCTAAGATACTACCTTGAGGGACGCCAGCACCTATAGGTTGAGGACGGCTTAAATAATCACCTTCTTTAATCATAAACTGACGGTCGATTAAGTATTTCCATAGTAGGTGTTGAAGATTCACCGGCAAGTTCTGCTTTAATTTAGATATCAGGCCTTCATGCCATACTTTGTCGAAAGCTTGAGAGACGTCAATAAAGAGTGCCGAACAGTATCTCTTTTCCTCAAAGGTTTTTCTTATGACTTGTACCAATCTATGTGTTTGTTCTATTGTACTGTGTTGACGTCTGAAGCCAAACTGGTGATTGGGAATGCAGTTGTTTTCATTCAAAATCGGAGTCAGCTTGGTTATAAGCAATTTCTCGAATAATTTGGACATAGTTGGTAATAGACTTATTGGCCTATACGACTCAACTTTGCAAGGATCTTTTCCCGTCTTAGGAATCATCTTTACTAATGTAATTTTCCAAACCGGAGGGTAGTACTCAAGCCGTAAGATGGCATTAAAAAGAAAGAGGATTAATCTTTTTGCAATGCGAGGCAGCTCAAAAATCATTTTATTTAGATAAAGTTTAACACATATAATATTTATATTTACAGACATCATGACACTATATTTTTGGATGATCGGTTCACAATAGGTTATATATCCCATATAACGCCCATTTTTGAAAAACTGTTTTATACTGGGTGTAGGGTATTATATGGTCGGGCTTGACCGACTATACTTTCTTACTTGTTTGCGATCTGCAAAAGTACACAAATGTTTTTTTTTTAATTTATTAATATTTTTTTATTTACCTACATACAGTGTCCGGATGTTTTACATTAACGAAGTAAGGTAATGAAAATAATACGAATATAGGTATATTATCATATATGTATTTTTTTTTTATTTAAATTAACCTTATTCTAAATTATAATAGTGGTAGACGAATGTAAGCGACATGCAGCCGCGGGCGGCAATCATCTGTTTTTTTTTTTCCAGCTTATAAGTACTTTTTGTAGGTACGCATATTTAAAGCAGCAAATGTCAAAAAATTAAATTGATTTGTTTTTTACGTAAATATATTCTTAAATAAACGTTTTTTAGTGTGTACATGGTGTAAAAAGTATTAAAAAAATGGAAATTTTTTTATTTTTAAACTCATGTGTCACATATTATATACATATGTATGGCAACATCTTTTTAAGCGGCAAAGTTGAACAAAATTCTACTTTGCCGCTTCTCATAGCATTGCCAGATTAAGTAAATTGCGATACTTCAAAGTTTTTGTATGAATAATTTTGTAAAAAAAGCAAAACTTTTAGAAATGTGAAAAACGCCTTCATTTCTGTAAAACCCATAAAAATTTTACAGTAGAAGACTGAAAATGGGTTATTTGGAGACGAAACGAAAGCTAACCGATACCAGTCTGATGGAAAAGAATACTATTGGCATAGGCCGTATGATCGCATTCAAAAGCCCTTCCTTAATGCAAAACATCAGGACAGTTTTTATCCCACTGTATTGTAGTATAAGTATTGGTTTTATACAGAATTTCTTGTATAAAATTCAACCCACGTGTAGTGATTTATACCCTGCAAATAATATTGGACTACGTGATCCATTTTAGATGATATGGATTACTCACAACATGGTCCAATGTTATGCAGTCATGGACCATGTCATAGTTAAACAAGAGTTTGTAGTTAAACGACATGGTTTCGTGTTAACACGATTGCATATTGAGTTGTTGTTGTTGTTTAAAACTAACCCTCGTGAGTACTCCATGGAGTAGTTTTGGGACTACTTCGATGGGTTATATGGTCCAGTCCTAGGACATCGCAATGTTAAATGGACCACCTTTTTTCATATATTTGGAGTAGTTTTGGAGTACTCCTACTCCTCTTTGGACTAGTCTTTACATGCATGTATGGACTAGTCGCGTTATTTGCAGGGTAAACATGATTCATACATACATACATACATATGTACATACATAGCCTTACAAATATTCATTTCGTTTATATTTTACTGCAAAACTAAAGATATACCCAGATTTTCATCAATACAGGACAGTTTTTAGAAAGTTTAAAACCCAACTAAGGAATAATAATAATAAAAACAATGAAAATCATGTTTCTGTTTTTTTTTTCTTTACGAAAAAAACATGCACACCTGCATGCGCATATACACACATTTTGTTAAGTTAAGAGAAAGAAACAAAAAACAAACAAAACGCCTAAAGTCATTTAAGTAGTTAAATGCTTTAATAGAAAATTTAACCTCTATTAAAATTGTTATGACCAAAAGTACTTATTTGTACTCGTGTACTTGTATGTATGAATTCACAGAGTAGAACGTGTCTATGTGTACAAAATATGACGTTTTATAAAATGCTTCACACTTGAGCATTAAACACATTCGCCATAGCAGTTTTTGACAATTTGTCAAAAATAAAATACACACGTTTATATGTCAATAATCATTTTGCCCTGCTGTCGTCAAAATAATCATTCGAATATAAAAGTGTGTATTTTATTTTTGAAATATTGTAGTCGCTTGTAATTCTTATATTCACTACCAAAAAGATATTAACACATTGAAATATTGGTCGTAGAACCAAAAAGTTTATATATTCTGGGTTCTTGTAAGATTCTAAGATAATCTAGTTGAAGGCACGATAGAGCAGAGTTTAAAATTACTACTATTTTATGTAAAAAATAGCAAAATATTTCATAATTTTATAGGAAAACTAAAAAAATATTTGAAGAAAATAATATTTAACTTTTCACATACTAAAAATATAGAAATATTTCTAGTAGTAATACTAAACATATTTTGCCATACAAAATATTTCTAGTAGCAACCAGAACACAAAATGAAAACTTTTAATTTGCAATATACATATTTACTACTAGAACACACGCATACTTTTTATAGTTTACTACCGAACCATAAAATATGCAAAGAAATAGTAACTTGAAAAACCACTAACAGCCATTAATATGCGAAATCCAAAAAAGTATAGAGCTTCGAAAAAAAGATATAAAACAATGACATTTTTACCAAACATTATTTGTTTCATAGAAATTTGGTATTGAAAATCGAACAAATCGGTCTAGTTGTATCCGAATTGTAAACCAAAAATTTAGACAACCTCGATATTTTTCAGATATTTTTTGCAATTTTATTCAAATACATATATGGCAGAAATATCATAATATTTTGTACACATTATTTTTATTATAGAAGGACAATTTCTGTTGAGAATGGTAAGAATCGATCGACGACTTCTCATAGCCCCCATACAAACGACTTCTCGGAAGGTCTACGTAAATGTCTATAGAAAACAGTATACATACAAAATTCAGCAAAAATACGTTTCATGCAACAGGAAATCCCAAAACGATATTTTTTTCCATCGGTTCATATTTTGACATAGCCTCATACAAAGTTCATTTTCAAAAATCACTTAAATGCGTATAAGTCTCTTATAAAAATATATATTAAAATCGTCGTACGTAATTTCATGCTGGACTTCTTCCGAAAAACTCATGAACCTACATAAGCATCCATATCGAACCAAATTTTACACAGATCAGTATGTAAATATTTGTGAAAATTAGTTCACAATTTCCCATGGACTTCAATACAACATCCACTTCCGAGAAAAGTCACAGTGTCTCCTCAGCAAGCCAATTTTGACGTTTCAAAAAGCCAAAATCAGTTTCCTAGGGCTTTTTAGTATCTAATTTATTGTGTGTCAAAGTAAATCGTGACACGCTACAAAAATATAATCAAAGAGCAGTTTTTAAAAAAGCAGATGAATATAAAATGTGATTACATTTCCCCTCGTGACTTTGTGAAATATCTGGAATATGCATATGCAATTCTTTGTAAATGTTGTTATTGAGATGAAGCTTAAACTAAATAAACTTTAAAGAAATAGAAATTACGGCACAATATTTTATGACGATCTTTCTATAATAGTTGATAGCACTCATGTAAGGATCCGCAAAATAAAATGACTAGTATAATTATCGTTACTGATACAAAATGTAATAAAATTTACTTTCAATTATATATATGTATGTAGATCACACTACTGGTATTTGGGGATGGGTATATAAGATTCGGCACAATATAAGCACTTACTTGATTTTTTTAACTTTTTGGATTTGTGCTGATGTTTGTAACGTCCATAAATATTGGTTCAACACCCACCTTAAAGTATACCGATCGACTCAGAATCACTTCCTGAGTCGATTTAATGATGTCCGTCCGTCCGTCTGGCTGGCTGGCTGGATATCCATGTAAAGCTTTGTAATGTCTAAAAGTCTTGTAATATATTCAGTTATTCAGTGTACGGGTTGTGTTTTCTTCAAAGCTCACCAGCCGATGTAACCGAGCGGCAAAACGCCCTTTTTTGAGAATTAAAACAAGACAAGTTGTTATCTTTGAACTTGGATTAAATCTGAATTTTATTTACAATTTTACCTGACTTATATACTAAATTAATAAATACACAGCAAATATCACTTTCTTCATTTACCCTTGGTTTAACTTAAGTGTGAATGTACTGAGTGATATTTGCTGAGTATAGAATAAAATATAATTTCATTGAACAATATTATTATTATTATTTTAACTATGCAAAGTTGCAATGATAGCATTATTTAATTTGAACATTGGTTCTTTTATTTTGTTTACTTTTTTTTTTGGTTATTTTAATACTATCATATTTCCTTTGCGCGTGTATAATGATATGTACAATTATAGCACATACAATGATGTGTACGCACACTACAGCTTGTGCGCAGTGTACATGTCGCAATTTTGAAGATACATATTTCAACAAAATTTGGTACGTGATATTTTTTCGGCCTAAGGACGGATGGGATTGAAACTGGTGGAAATCGGTCTATTATTTCACCTGGCCCCCCATACAAATGTTCTCCCGAAACAGGAGTTTAACGATCATAATTGTTTGAATTATGCAAGTATCCAAACAAATTTCACCACAAATGAGTAATAAATAAAGTGTAATCACATCTACAAATTTTGTGAAGATCGGTCCATAATTGATCATAGCTCCCGTATAAGCCCCATTTCCGAAAATCACTTTAAAGTGCATAACTCTCTTAAAAATGTATCCAAGTAATATTGAACACTAATATTGTCAATAAATAAAAAAAATTTTCGTGCGAGTGCCTTAGGAAATTGCGTCGGGAGGAGGTAAAAAAAATGCCTACAACCTCGAGTCCCTCACAACCAATTTTAATTATATAAGGGCTAAATTGTTTAGGAGCCACCACTCCAGTCCATGTTCCAGTGGATTTCCTAACTACATAAGGGATGGGCCACGAGAGTTATGGAGCCACCAACTCCAACCCATATCCCAGTGGTTTTTCGTCTGTTTTTTATACTCTTCACCTTCATGAGAAGGGTATATATAAGTTTGTCACTCTGTGTGTTATTTCCACAATATAATTTTCCGACCCTTATAGATAGCGGAGTCGATTAAGCCATGTCCGTCTGTCTGTCTGGCTGAGTGTTGAAATCAATTTTCTGAAGTCCCCAGATATCTTCGGAATCCAAATCTTCAATAATTCTGTCAGACATGCTTTCGAGGAGTTTGTTATTTAAAATCAGCAAACTCGGCTTAGGCCAACCAGAGTTATGGACCAATATGTGAGACCACCTCCATAAAAATTTGATCTTTTTTGTCCATTTTATTGCAATATTTTGAAATATATTGCAGGTAATACCACGAAATTTTGTATACGTTGTTTTTATGATAAAAGAAGAAAGTGTGCGGAAAATAGTAAAAATTGGAATATCAAGACAAAATTCAGCAAAAATAAGTTTTATGCAAAAATAAATCGGTCCATGTTTGACCATAGACCACTTCCAAAATTCACTTAAATACGAATAAAACAGATATAAATAATGGTAAACGGTTAAAATTTAACATAAATAATCTGTATAGGCAAATAAATTGTTGTGCTAAATTTTATGGTGGTCGGCCCAGAATTGGTCATAGCTCCCATACAAGGACCACATCTGAAAAAGACATTTATATATATTGCATAAATATCGGTACCGACTCAAGACGTTGCACAGTGGCACCATCCCATACATTTCTTGGAAAAAAATAGAAGGAGTGGTCGTACAGCAATGAAATTTTGCAAAAACACATCTTTGGGCTAAATTAAGAAATTTTTAAGAAATCTTGGAAAACCACCCACTGCCACACCCACCTCCCATATAACTGCACTTGTCAAAATTTTTATTTTTAGACCTAGGGACTTGAAATTTGGGACACTTCTTAATTGAGTTCTCCTTATGAAAAAAATTAAACATATTGGGGATGCCACGCCTACTTTAGATTTTACGCCCACTGAAATTTGTAGATTTTAGGTGTTTTTCTTCCATGTCTAGAATCATACGAAAATTTAATATAAGTTAAAAAATATTAATTTTTATTCAAACGTTAGACATCTGTTGTCTCCATACAAAAGAAGAGAATATCCCCAACAACCCTCCTCGAAAGATATTAGCCTTCAAATACACCGAAAATATCGCACAAATGCATGCCGCTTTTCTAGTCAAGTATATGCCAAGTTAAAGTGTGTAAAACCTAAGTCATTGAAACATATTGATATAAAATACAGTTATATCCCCTTTTTAATGCTTTTTAATGCAAAAAAAATGGTGTTGCCAATATTGAGACGCCAAATGAGGTTATTTATACCCTTCAGCTTGATAAAAATCCAATATAATATACAATGTTTTAATTGAATATGTAACAGGCGAAAAATTGTGTTAGTTTTTATTTGTAATATTATTCAAGCACCATATCTTTAACAATGGGATCTAGTTCGAAGGAAATTTTGTTCGAATGACGCCTTATGCTACTTATGTAAGGATCCGAAGTTATAAGAAGTCTGTTGAATACATCAGTAGTTGTGGAAATTCGATCACACTTTCTCGAAAACATCAATCGATACTTCCTGTAATCTTTGTTTCTGGCTTCCTCTGAAAGCATTCCTATTGGTAATAGGGCAACATCAATTATATCCTTACCATTCATTAGTACTTTGTGCTCAGTAACAGGCATATAAAACCAACTATATTTTTGTACGAACAGTTTCGCAGTGTCCGACGCATATCATTTAAATTTGTCATATTAATAAGAACTAATAAGTTTATGAATGAAATTTAATATATTTTTTATTTCGACTAAAATGTCAGTCAATTTCGTTACGCCTACATATTCGTAAACAAAAATAATGTTTCACTTATAAATCGTTTCAATCTTTAATTCCCAAAAGCCTAAAAGTATACCCAATTTTTTGTCTTATTGACCATTTGTATGAAATATTGGAAGTGATTTGAAATTAAAATCGATGTTACTAAAAGGGACGGTAATTGGCGGTAGTTTTTTTTTCTTAATTGAAAATACAGACTTGTACCTTTCATTTTTTTTATAGTTAGAGGACTAAGCAAGGCAAAGCACATAAAGTTTTTTTCCATCAAAAAGTGAAAAGTTGATATTTTTTAGTATAATTTTTGATAAATTATAATAATTAGTTTACTTTTCCAATTTCAATAATTCTTTTTTTTTATAAAAAAGTAAGTGCTATATTTTCAATAAAAAATAAAACAAAAGCCATAGCTATAAACTTACACACAAAAAAAGTTCTTTATTTGGGCAGTAATTTTAATCTAATTTCATTCAATAAATTTCCGTTGACTTCTGTTAGTTTTTTTAACTACAAAATTTCACTTTTCATAAAAAAACCTTGTTGAATTTTTCTTATCCAAATAATTCTTTACAAAACCAAATCATTAAAATTTTAAAATTGAAAAGTTGAAAAATCCTATTTTTCCGCAAAAGTGCCACTGTGCGTTGCACAGATCATTTACATATATACAAAAATCATCCCACAAAATTTTGTGAATTTCGGTCTATTTTTAACCGTATGCCCTATATAAAGCCCTCTTCCGAAAATCCTTTAATACTCATAAATTTCTAAAACAGGATTGGTACCTAAAATAAGGTACCAATCCAAAATTTTACACGGATCATTTACATGCAAAATAAAACTGCTGGATTTTGAGACTATCGGCTATATTTGACTATATCCCCCACATAAGGTCCACTCTCAAAATCCACATTAATACTAATATATATCTTATATATACAGTTATTATGTTGAAATATCCTCATATGCATTAAAATAACTGTTCCAAAATTTAAAAAGATCGGCCCATAATTTGTCATAGCTGCCATATAAGAACCATTTCCAAAAAACAAATAAATTCGCATCTCCTTTAAAAGCCCTATTTGATGAAATTTTTTTTTTTTTTTGAGCAAAGTCACTAAAACCGAATTGTTCCCCTTTTTTATACTCTGTTAAATTACACTCAAGATTATTGTGAACATCAGACAAACTCTGTAAATTATGGTAAGAATTGGTAATTAAATCAATTCAAACTGGTGAAAATTAGACAAAATTTCAAAATATTTAACATAAATTATGAGGGTCGTAAAATTGGCTTTTAAACAATATATCAAATACTAATAAAACTTGCACTAAGACTGAATAGAAAACACAGAATAAGGATATTCCAGTCCTTTAACCAGTGTAGTTTTTGTATTTCTTATTACGTTTAGGTGGAGGGTAATTAAGATTCGGCACTCGTACTTGTTTTACTTATTGATTTGATGTTTTTGTATTTGTACCTGAAAAGAAAAAGAAAAATAATATTAATAAAACGTATTATATGTTGGAACGATACATAGTTACCACATTGCGGTAATTTTTAAAAAGCAAAAGGCAAATAAACAGATATACATATATATAGATAATAATAGAAATAAAAAAATCTAAATTTATAATTATTTAACGGCCAAATAGAGAGGAAAAATAGTTTTTATAGTACTTTTGATATTAGTGTTATATATTAAATTAGTTATAATTTTATATACTAGTATTATTATTATATATGTATATATAAAAAAAATGTTCTTAATAGTCAATAAAATTATGTCATTTTTGAATTTAAAAGTAATATAAGGACAAAAGAATCGCGACTAGGTTGGGAGGGCATATAGAGAGACTAACATCTGTCTCCGAAAATGGATGTAGTTGGTATTGTATTGTTTTTTTTCAGTTGTTGTTGTGTTTACCTTTTTTTCTTGTTTGGGTTGGAACCACCTGAGAAATCTCAAGAGCTAGTCGGAAATCTCGCCAACACAAAAGTGATCCGTAACAATATATTTCGTGTATATACAAATAATATGGTAGAATTTTATGATGATCTGCCCATAATTAGTCGTAGCTGCCATATAAGACACATCACTTATAAATCTATTCAAAATGTTGTTATCCAAGTAAAATTCAACAAAAATAAGTTTCATATATACAATAGTACAATAATGATGACACTTAATTTTATAATGGTCGGTCCATAATTAGTCAAAACTCTCATATAAGACCCTGTCCGTACTTCTCTTTAACCTCCATAAATCTTTTAAAAGTACTTATATCGAGATAAAGTATATAATACATACATACATAATATTTATATTGACGGAAGTCATGGCAATACATTTTTGGATGATCAGTCCATAATAGGTAATATCTCCCATATAGCGCTCATTTCTGAAAACTGTATAATACATATACTGGGTGTAGGGTATTATATGGTCGGGCTTGACCGCCTATACTTTCTTACTTGTTTTACTTATTAAATCTGTCTTTACTTCATAAGCCTTACAATAAGTATTGAAACCTTATACCTAAACCTTAAAAACTATTTGCTCTTAGTTGAGGGAGCCATAATGAACAAATGGACCTTAAATTACTAGGGTTTTAAATCACATCTACGATGTCTTGTTCCTTTTTGAGTTCTAGTAAATAATCTCGCAAGCTGGTTTGTATAATGTTGCAACTTTAATATATGCATATGTATGTATCTTTCACGAATTTTTCTGAATTTATTTTTAACCAATGGTTCTTCTAAGTTTTTGTATGTTTTCATTTCCTATATACCATGGTGATGCCGTCATGCTCCTAAGAATTTAGAATTGGGCCCTTTGTATGAGGTCAATACTGGTACAACTTGCAGTTCTCCATAATTGAATTTCATATGTACAAATTAGTTTTAAAACAGTCTTCTATAAGATCACTTTACAATCAAGACTTAATTTAGATTGGTCGTTAATTAGCCAGTGCAGACTAGAATATTTTAGTCTTATATGAAACCTCTTGGCTTCTATGTGGCGACGTCAGGTAAGGCGTCTATCCATATCAGGGAAAGGCAAAACATGGGCGCCGCGTTTTTCATTTACTCTTCTCTTACGTACGTGTGCACACGCATTGTAGAGAAATAAACAAAGTTTAATGAGTCTAGCTTGAGCATTCAAACAGACAGGTTGTGTAATTTAAAAATCAGTGTTGCCAGAAAAAAAAAAATTGCCCAACTTTTTTAAAAATGTGTGATGAATATGAAATGAATTTTTTATTTTTTTTAAATTATTATTATGAAAAAGATCTTTCTTTTACTGATAAGAGTAAGCTTTCCTCGGTATGCACTGATGGTGCCAATGTAATGTTGGGTAAAAAAGAAGGTTTTGCTGGACATTTGAAAATTTAATACGCATAAAATGTTGCCCATATGAAATAAATGTTGAAGATGTAATGCAATTTCCTGACTGATTTTTAATTTTTCGCAAATAATAAAATAGAGATTTTTGGAGATTTTAAATTTTTAATTGGGGATAAGTGACGAAAGTTTTCTGGCAACACCGATTTGTGTTGAGAGCGAAGAGAGTATATTACTAATACAGTTGCAAAATGTAATAGTATAGGTTGCCTTTCCCTGATCCATATACATAAATATATGCCGAGGTATTTGACACGATCATTTACTCGTATTCTACAGTTTTTAGAGAGAGAGAGAGAGAGATCAACCAGTTCTCTAGATGCCATACTTGAATCCACATCTGAGCTAAGATATGTAGAAATGGTTAAATTTTTGCTCGTTGGTAAATCAGAGGTGTATATCAAGTAAAGTGTTGGTCCGAGAACACTTCCAAGGGGAACTCCAGTTCTGATTTTGTAGTCACTTGTTACATAATCACTGTATTTAATCCTAAATAAGCGATCCAAAGGTAAGACTCTAGTAATATATGAGTACTAGGCGGCAGTAAGCATTTAATCTTACGTACTATTCCTTTATGCCAAATTTTATTTAAGGTCTGTGCGACATCTAAAAAGATAGCCGAAAAATATAATTTAAGCTCAAAAGATTTTCTTATCTACCAGTTAAACGGTTAATTAGCTCTATAGTTCCATGCTGTTCATAGAAGCCAAATTGGTGAACTGGGATAATGCTTTGATCATTCAAAAAGTTTATAATTTTCTTTTGATATTCTTTCTCAAATACCTATTGTTTCGACAAACAATATAGTAAGGTAATTGGTGTATAAGAGGATGGTACCACCAAATCCTTACCACACTTGTAATGAGTTTGCCATTTTCTAAATATGAGCTGATTCATTTAAACTTTTATTTTCAATTTAAAAGTAAGCACATAAAATAGAGCTGGATGTCGGAATTTTTATTATTGCCCATTTAATTGTTGACCACGACTATGATATGTCTTCTAGGCATGCAGTTGACAGGTCCGGAACAGGAAATAGCTGCTCAAGGATATGATTTCTCAATAAAGCCACATTTTTTTATTTCTCACATTTCTCTTATGATTTTCGTAATACAGCTGCATAATTTGGAAACGTTGTTGCGGAGGCTCACACCAAAAAAAAAAAAAAACAAAAAAAAAAAGGTCTAAATAGATCACCCTATATGTACTCGTATATGGATGTTGTGTATATCTTTTGCTGACAATATTCAAAATGTTAGCCGTTGTTTTAAACATCATAAAAAAAACTCGATAAACTCCTTTATATGTAAGTACTTTTATACGAGAACATCTAAATCAGTGCACTGATCTGTCACTGCAGTGTTCGGCATCTATAACCACAAAGGCAGAATATATTTGTATACTCGTAAAAATGTCAGCAAATTTTATAAAAATTATCAAAAAAATAAAGAAACAAGCACCACGATCAATAATGGTTTCAATAAGAAAAATTTTATTAATTCGGTTTTTTGAACAAATGATTTGAGAAATATTTTGATGAAGAACACAAACAAATATTTAGTACAGGCGAATATATGTATATGTAGGTAAAAATCTTACTTACTTTGAATAATATTTATATTCTATGAATAATTATTAATATGTAGTTGTAGCAACCATCTTCTCTTACACTGTAAACTGAAACAGCGGAAAACAACACAATTTAAATGCAAATTATGATGAGAAATCTTAAGATAAAATCTGCACAGAGAAACACAAAAAAGCAGTCTTTAGCCATTTTTACAAGTTTAAATTTCATAATTTTATGATAAAATTTCGAAAACAGGCAAAGTGTTAAATGGGGCACAACACCAACTAAGTATATGTTGGTATGTAAGTGTAATTGCAGCACAAGAACTGTGTGTTGTACCTATACATACATACATAATTCCTTTGTATTGTTAGATGATGTTGGTTGGTGGGTTAGAATAATGTTGCATGCGACTTTGTATTTAGTTCATGTTAAATATTCCCAGTTCAGACTGTGATTTTTTTCACTTAACCCTCCAGCAGTTCGTATGTGTTGGTGTATTAGGTTTTTGCTGCTAGAAAAAGTTTTGCTTCAACACTTGGAATATCCGTTTCCGGCTTGTTTTTGTTTAAGTACTATCAAGTGCGGAGTTTATGTTGTTCTTCGTTGTTCACCAAAACCAACACAAATATGTTTAAAAACAAATCTCACTCCATTTCATAAGTTGAACATGGTGGTATTTGTTGCATTGTAGAACATCTCATACATACATGTGCATGGTGATACGTGCTGCAGCTGATTGCATACTTTCATTGTTATTGCAACACACACAAAATTCGTTTATAGGCGAAAGAGCATCATTAACTTTTATAGCTCAGCTTTTAATTTTAATCTTATCATTTGACTTGGTGGATACAAGTAATGGTGTTTTTTTCGTTTTCAAACCGTTTGGTCTTATTGTAAATTTCAATTAATTGTTAAAACTAAATAAGCCAAGTTACAGATATTAATTGACGTTACTAATTCAAATAGTAAAGGTTAAAACTTAAATTAAATAAAATAAAATATTGGTTGCAAATGACTGTGTTTTAGGATGTGTTCCTCAGGAAATGGATTAGCGAATTTTATTGCGTAAATTAATTATGTATTGAATTAATTACACACTTCATTCTCCCCACTAGCGAAGTAATGTACCTATTATTTCGATAGATAGTTTTCATGGTATTGATTCTGAAATGGGTGCTTTTAAGTGGCGGCTTTTTAATGTTTGGTATTGTCTGGTAGACTTAAAGGGAAATACGACGTCACTTGAAAGAATTATGGCTTCATATTATGGCTTTTGGACTTTTTCTGATCCTTAGAATGTGCAGATTCTTCACAGCCAAAAAGGAGTGAATAACATTGTGACAGAGAAAACTTTTCACATTTGGATGCTCAGGACATTATAAAGGTACATATGTTAGATTCAATCTTGCACTCGTTTAGAAAAGTTTAGAAAACTCTCTAAATAATAATGATTCAAATTGACATCCTTGGTCAGTAATAATTTGTGTAGGTACTCCAAATCGCGATATCCATCCACATAAAAAAGTTTTTACCACTGAATCAGCAGTGATATCACTCAATGGTATCGCCTCAGGCCAGCGAGTAAATCTGTCAATGCAGCTAAGGCAATATCTATATTCACCTGAAAGTGGAAGTGGTCCAATTAAGTCTATACTGACGATTTTGAATCTTTTATCAGGAACTGGAAATTCACCAATGGGGCTTTTTGTGTGACGTTGAACTTTACATTGTTGACATTTTATGCAAGATTTTGTCCAAGTTGATATATCCTGCTGGATATAATCTTGATTGACGATTTTGAACCGGGATGAGAGACGTTATGTATCATATCAAAAACTGTTTTCCGAAAACATGTTGTTATGTATGGTCTAATCTTTTTTGTTGAAGTGTCACAAATAATTTTATGGGCAGAATTTGGCATTTGAAGTGCCTGCAATTCTAAACTTGTTGTTAATGATTTTTGCAGGGATTCCAATTCGGCATCTTTCATCTGGTCTTCAGCAATAAGAACATAATCTAGAGGTGATGGCATTGAAATAACATCTAAACGCGATTATGCATCAGCAGGTATATTATCTTTTCCGGAAACATGACGAATATCTGCGGTATGTTGCCCAATGTAGTCAAGATGACGTAGTTGGCCTGCTTATGAACAGTATATATGGGCAATTTCAGGTCAAGTGACCCAATTTTTAAAATCGATGTCTTGTCTATTGGATAGTAGGCAAGACACATATTTTCAGCTCTATCAGTCAAGAACTGCCGGAGTTAGAGGGGGTCAAAGTTGGACATTTTGGGCATACAGGGTTTTTTTTAATGAGTGTAACTTTTCACCTATTGGTCCTAGCAAGAATTGTCCAAAGGCCTTTAGATAGCTATTTCTTCAATCATCAGGAGTCCATTGAGTAAGTCTTTTGTTATTTTTTTTTTACCGGCTTTTAGAGAATTCAAAGTTGTTTGCGCATTCGCTGCTTTTGGAATAAAACGTCGGTAAAAATATGAAATACCCTAAAAACTTTAAATCAGTTTTGCCAAATTCGCATTTATCACAATTTTTTGTTACTCCATATTCTCGGAGCCTGCTAAAAATTTGCCGTAGGTGATCCGCATGTTCTTCATCATCTTTTGATGCTACCAGAATATCATCAATATATGAAAAACAGAAATCAAGACCACGTAACACTTCGTTGATGAAACGCTGGAATGTTTGGGCAGCATTACAGAGACCGAATGTCATTCGAGTGAATTCAAATAACCCGAATGGAGTTATGATGGCTGTTTTAGGAATATCACTCTCCTCAACAGGTATCTGAAAATACGCCTTAACCAAGTCAATTTTAGAAAATATTTGGATATGTAGAACGGGGTAAAGGTCGGGAACTGTTATTTTGTTGAGCCCTGTAATCCCCACAGGTTCGCCACATATCGTTTCCTTTCGGCACCATATGAAGAGGGCTTGACCACGAGCTTGTGATGGTCGGCAAATACCAAGATTGATCATATATTCAAATTCTTGTTTGGCAATTTTTAATTTTTCTGGAGATAATCTACGCGGTTTTTAATACACCTGCGGTCCAGTTGTTTCAATGTGATGAGTTACTGCATGCTTAATTGGCGGCAGTTTATCGCTAGGTATTGTGACATATAAGAATTCCATAAGGACTGATTCAAACTTACCAGATTCATACGAAACGCTTTTCAAAGTGAAATCTTAAGGCGTTGAACAGATGCTAGTCGTTTTAAGATTTGTTGAAGAATCGACTAAACAGTTATTTTTGACATCAACCAGCAGTCCATAATGCAGTTGATGATTTTCTTACCATATGTTCTAATTTTTGTGTTGTTGGCAGCATAAAGGACAAATGTATTTGGGGTTTTTGATTTTTCTTCATCTGTGGCGAGAAATACTGATATGTCAGCCCCAGTATCAATAAGATACCTGCACTTCGAGTCGGTGTCTTGAATGAACAGGCGACTTATTTGTTGGCTAACTTCACCCGTCACCATAGGTAAAATGCCTAGCTGTTTTCCGATGATTTATAGGAACATGGTGAGCGACATTTGGCCGCTCGAGACTTAAATTTATGATGATACCAACAAAATGATTTTTCGAATGAAGAACGAGTTCGATTTCTTGACAAATTCCTTGAAGAACTTCTATTTCGATGGTGATAATCAATTGATAGAGCATCTAATTTGGAAAATATTTCTTGAATTGTATTTTCTAGGTTTGAGATTCTTTCATTATTATTTACACAAACAGCTTTTTTGTGGGGTCAGACTGTGAGAGTGACTTCTTTGAAATTTGTCAAATACATATTACTATATGTAATTGATTTTGGTTTTTTAATTGTTTTATGTTTTGTTCAGTTAGCCTTGATTTTCATATATTTCTAATTTGTCAAAAATATATAAAATTTTTCATAATTTAAAAATTTTCTTGAAACTGAGTCGGCCGCAAGAGCTCATTAAAAATACATTTACTTTTGATTTTTTTGATATTGGTGGTTGATCCTTAAGGTTTTATTTACAATTTCGCCATCGAATATTTATTCTAATTGAGGCAAGGTCATTATTTCTGTGATTTTTTTAAGATTTTGTTGAAAAATAGTAAAAAATAAATATAACAAAACAAAATTTATTTATTGGATCTTCAGAAATGAAATGACAATAAGTTTTCGAATCTTAATACTAAAAGAAAATAATAAGTCCAGCCAGTGCTAGACAAAATATTATGATACTACAAAAAATTTATATCCACTGATCCAGTCATCTGTTTTGCGCTTGAGTTAAAGCAAGGGTATCCCTCCTTCTCAACCGAACATGGCCAGTAAAGTTAAGGATGTCTCGTGCAAGTGGGTTTGGATGGTGTTCAAGTTTGCTGACATATTTTGAGGCGTGTTTTGTAAATTCGACTTTCACCAAAGGAATGCCTAGATCTTTATGGATTCGAGAATTTTTAACATACCTGCAGTAATTGTACGTAGAATCTTATTTTGACCCCTTTGAATTTTTTCAATGTTGGATGCTGAGGCAGTACCCCATAATTGAATTCCATAACACCAGATTGGCTTTAGAATTGCATTGTACAACAAAAGTTTGCAATCCAACTTTAATGTAGAATTTCTGCCGATTAGCCAATTAATTTGCACTGCTTTTAATCTCATCTGGGTAAGTTTTGCGTCGATATGAGACTTCCAAGTTAAACGACGATCGAGGTGGATTCCGAGGTATTTGACTTCATTGTGTTGGGGGATAATTTGATTATTTATTCTGATGAACGAGCATGTATCTTTTCGCAATGTGAAAGTTATATGAATACATTTCTGTTCGTTAACCCTGATTTTCCAAAGCTCAAGCCAATTCTCTAGTTTATAAACATATTTCTGCAAGTTCTGTGATGCTATTTGATGGTCCTTATGAACGCTAATAAAGGCTGTATCGTCTGCAAAAGTTGAAGTATGTATTATGGGGTCTAACGGCATATCGGATGCATAAATCAAATATAAAGTTGGACCCAGTATGCTACCCTGGGGTACTCCTGCTTCAATTGGCTGAGCGGGACTTAAAAAATCGCCTTCTTTGATTGTAAATTTGCGACCATATAAATACCTTTTCATAAGTTTGTGGGTGTTAGCAGGCAGAGTTAATTTAATTTTATGCATTAAACCTTCATGCCAGACTTTGTCGAACGCTTGCGACACATCAATGAAAAGGGCGGAGCAGTATTTTTTCTCTTCAAACGACTGTCTTATCACATTTACCAATCTGTGTGTTTGTTCGATGGTACTGTGTTTAGCTCTGAACCCGAATTGGTGATTTAAGATACATTGAGTGTCGTTCAGAATTGGAATCAACTTAGCCAATAACAATTTTTCAAACAGTTTTGAAATTGTCGGCAGTAGACTAATTGGCCTATATGACTCTACTTTAGTGGGGTCCTTCCCTGGCTTAGGAATCATGGTAATCATAGATACCTTCCAATCTGCAGGATAGTATTCTAGGCGTAAAATAGCATTGAAAATAAATAGGATAATTCTTTTAGCTACACGAGGTAACTCCACAAGCATTTTGTTGCTGATTTTATCCATACCTGGAGCTTTTTTAAGATTCAAAGTACCAATAGCGCTTTGAACATCATTAAAGCTAAGTCTTAGAGGTACAGGAGGTCTAATAACGAGTGGAGGCAAATCAGATGCATTATTTGAGTTGTTTATAGTAAACACATTTCTCAAATGGTTAACAAATAAAATCCCCTTCTCGGAGTCACCAGTCGGATTTCGCAGAGGAGGCTTTCCTCTAACTGGTCTTTTTAAACCTCGTGCCGCCTTCCATAACGAATAGTCAGATTGTGGGGTACTATCAAGACCCTCCAAGTAAGATTTAAGTGAGGCCATTCTTTGGGTTTCTAAGAAATTTCTTAGTATATCTCTGCATACCCGTAGCCTAGCTTTCAGTTCAGGAGACCTGTGAATTTGCCACTCTCTTCTAACTCTTCTTTTTTCTGACAGGAGATGATCGAGTTCAGTGAAATAAGTTCTATTTGTCCCACTTCTGCACTCAACGTCGTATGTGGAGGCGTGATGTACAGCTCTTCGTATGTCCTCAGTAAACTTGCCAATCGACCCATCAATATCCTCGGTAGTTCTCAATACTACATTTTCCGTGCAGTGGAAACTTAAATACTTTTTATACTTTATCCAACTTACTCTGGTTTTAGATATGTCCCGAAATGGAGAGCCATTCCCTTGAAGGAAACGCATTGAAATAATAGAAGGAGAGTGATCTGAAGACAAGTCTAATGAAGGCTCCACTTGTATCGATTCTACAGGGATATTTTTCACTACTCCGAAGTCAATAACATCGGGAATCTTCCGTCGGTCCGTCGGCCAGTAGGTGGGATGACCGCTTGAGAGTACATCTAATCCCATTTTTGCAATGGTGTTGAAGAGTTCACGACCCTTCGGGGTCACCAGACGTGAACCCCAAAATGTGTGTTTGGCGTTAAAGTCACCAGCAACTAAAAATCTATATCCAAGGGAATTGAAGAAGCTGTAGTATTGGTGTTCTTTTATTGAAAATCGAGGTGGCGAATAAATTGATGATAAAACAAAATTGTATTGACAGAATTCAATGCAAATGTTTGTTGCTTGTAGGTAATCCTCACATATGTTGTTCATTAAATAATGTTTTATTCTGTTCTTTATAAGAATTGCCGAACCTCCACATGCTCTTCCGCGTGGATCTTTAGTATCATATAATACGTAGCCATTAATTTTGAAGTACGCTGTCGCCGTCAAGTGAGTTTCAGAAATCATCATGACATCAATTTGCTTATCCATCAGGAAGTGTTCCAGTTCGTTTTTATGTTGGCGGAGGCCGTTCGCGTTCCAAAAACAAATTTTTAAACAAATCATTTCTTTAAAATGGCTTGTAAGTTAGAGGATTGCATTTTCAGCATTTCCTGCATCATGGATGTCATAGTGGTCGTAAAAGTGTTCATAGTTTGGACAAGAGTCTGCAATGTAGTCTCTAGAGAGTTAATATTAGGTTCGAAATATTGTGATTTAGGTTCCTGCTCCAAACCTGGCATATTAGATTTAACCACGTTTGCGTAAGAAACTTGTCTAGAATTAGGCACGTTTACATGACTAGTGGACCGTAACAATTGAGGGAAATTGTTACTCGAAGCAAAGTTAGGCTGTTGAGGACGATCAGGTAATACTGACGTCTTGTTGGTTCTTATGCCTTTCAAGTGAGTGTAAATTGGACAACCTCTATAATTTGCGGTATGATTACCTCCGCAGTTACTGCATTTTTTGATTTTTGAGTCAGTTTTCGACTTGTCGCATTGAGCAGTTGCATGTAGCTCCCCACACGCAACACAAACTGACGGCAATTTACAATACGCCTTGGTGTGACCAAATTCTTGACAGTTAACACACTGGACGGGTCCCTGACGCTTATGCGGTTCTTCCACGGTGATTCTACGATGCAGAAGGTAAATCAGATTGTGGATGGGATGGGACTCGTTTTTCTTTAATACGACATCTCCAGGTTCCAATTCCACCCTAAACATAGGCTGTGGAATCTTTTCACGGTTTCTAATATTCACAACACTCTTAATTTTGAACCCTTTGTCCATTAAGCCGGTCTTTATCTCCGCAGGGTCAACACATGGGTCTATACCCTTTAGAACGACTTGGAGACCTTTTGCGCTTTTGAGGTGATAGGTGTAGAAATCCCTAGCCTCGCTCTCCAACTGGTTGGACAATTTTCGAAAATCATCTTCCTTTTTCACTTGAATTTTGGTTTCGCTGATATTTCCATGTTTAATTGATGTTACGCTAAACATATTTTCACCTATTACCGAAACAATTCTTTGTACCAATTTACTGGAAGTGGGCTCTCTCAGATAAATTGGTGGGGGCTTAAACGTCTTCTTAGGAAGTTCTGGCTCATCCGTCTGGAGGAGAGCAAACCTATTTTGATCATTACTCACGGTCTTAGGAGCTTCTGAATTTGATATTACCGAAACAATTCTTTGTACCAATTTACTGGAAGTGGGCTCTCTCAGATAAATTGGTGGGGGCTTAAACGTCTTCTTAGGAAGTTCTGGCTCATCCGTCTGGAGGAGAGCAAACCTATTTTGATCATTACTCACGGTCTTAGGAGCTTTTGAATTTGATAATACTTGAGCAGATGTTGGGCTCCTCTGTCGCTTAAGAACTGTGACGTATTTATCCATACCTACTTGTTTTCTAGGTTTGATTGCACTATTTGATGTAGAAGGTGTTGATGTTCCTTCATCTATTGAAATTACTATATTGGGCGAACAGGAACGACGCCGTTCCACGGCTCTTGCAGTGAGAAGATTCTCCACAGATTTTTTTATGGATTCTTCCTCAGAGATCCATTTAGTTTTTCTAGTTGAGCTAAGCTCTTTCTCAGAATTACATCTGAGAGGAACACTCATACAGTTTTTATGTGATGTTTAATGTTTTTTTTTTTTTTTTTTTTTTTTTTTTTTTTTTTATATATTTACCTATTACGATTTTTTCACTTTTTTGTTTAATTTCAACTTTTTACACTTTTTCACCTATTACGATTTTTTCACCGAAAATTCAGCCGCACTAAAAAAAACACGTCCGAACAGTTCGATGAGACGAGACTGAATGATGAAAAATAGTGATTTTTTTAAATATAGTGTATTTAATTTGAGACATTTGGTGTTAAAACAAACTCTATGAAAATCGTGAGCTTTGGAACGATTGTGTATACATATACCAAGAGATTCAACATTCAATTCTGTGAGAATTCAAATCTACTTTTATAACAAAAGATTCAACATCAAATTTTGTGAACAACTACAAAATAGATCCGAAATTTCGAGTGTCCTTTAAACAGTTTAATCCATTTAATGTTAAATCTTCTCAAACTCAATTACAATTGTATGTTAAGGTGACCAGGTCTAAATTTTTAGACTAACGTGTTAAAATCTAAACTCAAAACTTTGGTATCAAACAATAATTTTTTTTTTTTTGGTTATTCGTATTCAGTTAAACGGAAATTATAAATATTGCTGAAATCTTTCAACTTTAATTACAAAATTCTAAATTGTTACTTTTAAATTCTAAATTGTTAATATCTTTAATTTATAATATTCATAAATATCAAATTTTCTGAAATCTTTTCATTTTATTTGTTTTTGGTTAAATTGCATTGTAAAATCTAATTTATGTTTTAAATTTCAATATGTAGCTAAAATTGATATGGTCACCTAAGATAACTTTTATTAGTAATTGAAAATATCCTAAAACTGTACTACATAACATAATTAAAACTACTATTTGAAACATAAACATCACATATACAATAATGTGGAATCTGTATTAGATAAAAATTTAATTATTTATATAAAATATAATCCATATATACATAAAACCTTAATGCAAACTCTCTTAAATTAATTGTGATTTAGCACATTTAAATAATATTCGCAAACGTCTACTGTCATCCGGCGCCTGCTGACATCGTTGGACTTAAATAAATGTAATAGCGTTTTCTTTTCTGGCAAAAATGTTACACGTTTTTCCCATTTCGCACCTTTTTTAATTTTTTTGTGTTCTTTTCTGAAAAAATGTCAACACTGCTAAAGTGTAGTGTGTTCTTTTCTATAAATGTAACACTATAAATTTAAAAAATGGTGCACCTTTCACACTCTGTATTTTTAGAAGGGGAGAATCGCACGATAAAACAGCTGACATTTGTTTTGTTTATGAATATGTATTTGTGTTAAGAAACAAAAAAAATTATACAAAATGGAAAATATTACTACTTTTTTATGTGCTGAAAAAATTTGGGATGACTTGTTGGATTTATCTTCATCATCTAATGATGATGAAATATTTTATATGATTATGGAAAGAAATCCACAACCGCGAGTGAAAGGCTTTTAGAGAACGTAATTAATGAATACTCTAAAGTTGATGTACATACATATGTCAAATTTCATAGGACAATATCTCCTACTTCTTATACATATATGTAATGTATGTTTATATATATAATTTTTATAGTTTAAGAAGAATTTGCGTATTAGTCGGGAAGGTGCCAGTGGTCTTTTTGAGAGATATTCATTGTCTTATTTCAAGCGATCTTACCAGGGAGCTATTTGCTTCTTCTTTTTTAACAAAAAACAAAAACAGCTATACATGAAAAAAAGTGTTACACTGTTGTAATTTTATGTTCTATTCTGACCATTAAAAATGCGACATCTTTAAAATGTGGGGTAAACATTATAAAAATGTACATAATAAAGGTGTAACATTTTATTTCAGAAAAGAAAACACCATAAGTGTATTGTTATTTCCTATTGATTATTATTTTATCAGCCATATTTAAAAACACTCACACTTAATTATAAACAAATTCAAATATAAATTACTATAAAATAAATATATAATTCACTAAAATTTATATTCAATTTCAAATTGCAACAAGGGTTGTAATATTCTTTAAATTTTTTTGTTTAATTATAATATATTATTGTTATTGTTCATATTATATTAATTTAAAATACTCTACATTCAATAAAATCGAACTGATTTTAATATACACTAGAGCCCCGACTTGCGTCGTTAATGGGGCGGGAGAAATGCGACGCAAATCGAAACGACGCAAATTGAATCACCTTTTTCTATATAAATGCACTGAAATTTGATTTATTCGGGAAAATATTCAAAACAAAGCAAAAAATTTTGTATTTTTGATAAAAACAAGTATAAATACATTTTTATTCATTTTATTTACTTCAACAAATGTTTATAATTACATATTATAAAGAAAAAACAAAACAATAAATTAAGAAAAAACATAACAAAAATTAAATTCATTTACATATGTATCCATAAAAAGTATGTAGATGCATTAAACAATTGTAATTTATTTAGTTAACATTGCGCTTTCTTCAGATGATAAATCTAAATCAACAACACTTATGTCCATTTGATTTTATGGTCTTACTGTTTTTTTAACAAAAATGTCTAAAGTTTGTTGAATTTTTAAAGATTTTTTTTGTTGATAAATTTCTTTGTAACAACTAATGGCTTGATCAACGGATGCTGCTACGCCTGTGCTACGGGTTTCCTCAGGATCGTTTTCAGAAAATATATCCATTGCATGGGAAATTAATTGCATAGCTTTTGAAATATTGGCGATTGTTAATTTTTTTTTCTTCTAATGTATCATCATTTATTATGACATCTTCTGAAACATGCTGAATATCAATGGCTAATAAATTTTCATTATCAAGCTCCTCATCGTGAGCGTTTTTAGTGACGCAAATGGAAATAGAAACGACGCAAAACGGAAACAAAACGACGCAAATTGGGGTCAAAACGACGCAACTCGGACCGACGCAAGTTGAAATTGCAACGACGCAAATCGAATTTTTCCAGTTTTTAAAAAGCGACGCAAATCGAAACGACGCAAATCGGGACGACGCAAGTCGGGGCTCTAGTGTATTTATATCTGTTTTATACGTATTTAAATGAATTTTGGAAGTAGACTTTATATGAGGTCTATGGTCAAACATGGACCGAACTGAAAAAAAATTAGTTTTGCGATTTCTTTTTGCATAAAACTTATTTTTGCTGAATTTTGTCTTGATATTCCAATTTTATAGGCATTTATTTATCATTAAGCCATATTTCGGGAATATATATATTTGTATGGGGGCTATGAGAAATCATGGACCGATTCTTACTATTTTGCGCACACTTTCTTCTTTTCATGGTAATTTTTGCAATATATTTCAAAATATTGCAATAAAATGGACAACAAATATCAAATTTTTATGGAGGTTGTCTCACATATTGGTCCATAACTCTGGTTGACCTAAACCGATTTTGCTGATTTTAAATAGCAAACTTCTCGAAAGCATTTCTGACAGAATTATTGAAGATTTGGATCCCGAATATATCTGGGGACTTTAAAAAACTGATTTCAACAGACAGACAGACGGACATGGCTTAATCGACTCCGCTATCTATAAGGATCCAGAATATATATACTCTATAGGGTCGGAAAATTATATTGTGGAAATTACACACGGAATGACAAACTATATATACCCTTCTCATGAAGGTGAAGGGTATAAAAAAGAAATTGTAAGAATTTTGTTTATGAATGAATGGAAAACAAATAGGTAATATAGGTTTGTAATACACTGTAAGTATCAACACAAATTTCTTCACAAGTAAATGATGAAACAGAATACGACCGCAACTTCAAGCAAAAACGACTCTCAGAGAAAACAGACCCATAATTGAAACGACGGCTGCAACTTCACGAACTGTCATTTAATGTTTTTATCACAAAGTATACTTTGTGGTTTTTATATTTCATCTGTGTACCAACCTGTAATGCCGACGGCTTTTCCAATTTTTGTCCACAAATCTTATTTTAAATAAAAATTGTTGTACAATGGCGACTGCAAATTATATATACAATCATGCTTTTGTACTTCTTCAATTCATTTTTCTATAATATCACTTATTTTCTTTTAAATTACAAAAATCTCACTTTTAAACGTTTCTTTTGATTTTATTTTGTTTTTATTTTTCTTGCGCCAAAGTTGCAAAAACATATGGTTTTGTTTACAAAATTTATAAAATTTAATGAAAGTATGGCAATATTGTTGAGAGCATTTGTCTCTTAAAGTGAGAGCATAACAAAAAACGCTGTCAAAATAAAATGGATTCTATTTTCACGACCGCATTCTCTGGCATAATTGTATGTCAAAATGTATGGAAAAAAACGTTCAGCCCCAGTTCTGTTTCATCATTAAGAATTTTATGACAATAAATCGTATTTTTATATTTTTTGCGGATCGATAGATAATTAGTTAAGTAAAAATTTTGGTGAACAAATAAAACTCTACATGCTACTACGTTGTATGATGATTGGTCCATAATTGATCATAGCAGCATCCACTTCTGTAAGCGACTATTGACGCTTTATATAAAAACGCATGTGAAGAGCAAATACAACACTGTGTTATGAAAATATAAACATCTGTTAAATGTCAAACTTTTTCATTTTGTTGTATTATTATCTAGACAGTAAACAATTATTGCAGCACTATTAAAAGCTAAAAAAACAATTTTTGATACTGAATTAATATATGTATTAAAAAATAAAATGAGAAACGAAATTATTGCCAATAGTTGCCGTATTTGTTTGACACAAACAAAAAAACTGCGTTCCTTATACAAACCAATAGATGAAGGAGACGAACCGCCAAATGAAATGTTGCATCTCATCACTGGAATACAAGTCGAAAAGGTTTGTTTCTCTAAATATGTAGTTGTAGGAAATGAATTTTTATAATTATAGATGTATGGCTTAATACTTGCAGTTGGATGAACATGAAACGTTACCAAAAAATATTTGTAAAAATTGTGAACTGTCCTTGAGTATGGCATTTGAGTTCCGCGGAAATGCCTTAAAGACCCAGGAAATTATTGCAACGTATCTAATTGAGTTAAATGGATATGATAGCAATGAAGAAAGTAATAAATCTTACATTTCAAATTATAAAACAGAGTATGAAGAAATAATGAATTTGGAACCGTTAGACTGTGTTGACGCTCTAGATGAAGAAATACAAATCTTAAGTAAGAATGAGCATAAATCATCTCTGGAAAATGACGAACAATTAAATGATACAGCTAACGACCAAAATGATACCGTAGAAAATGAGCACGAATACTATAAACAACAAAAACAGGAATTTATAATTAAAGATCCAGAAGAAAATGAGGATCGAATTGAACATGAAAATTATTCTGACCACGAACAGGATGAACAGTACGAAGATCAAGATGATAATGAGGAACATGATGAGCAAGAAATTGAATGCAAAGATGATCGGGTTGATATGTCTTCTGAAGAGGAAGACTATGAACATATTCCGAAAACCTTTACAAAAACTAGAAGTATAAAAACTAATAAAAAGAGAGCCTCCAAAGTAATACCAAAGCCTTTAGAAAAACTTTTTGATAATAATACAGTTAGAAATATGAAACTAATTCCTCGACGTGGCCGCAAACCAACAAATCCTAGCAACCAAACTGGCCATATTTGTGATATATGTGGAAATGTTTTCGCTAAACTTGGACGTATGATGGAGCATAGACAGCGGCATGATAAAGAACATAGATATTGTTGCGAGTAAGTTAAAATATTTTATTTCGTTTTAACTTGTAATTATAGGCTCTTATTGTTCAGAATATGTGATCAAACATTTCTTACACGTGAACTTCTACGCAAACACATGTTTTCCCACAGTGGCGGAAAGCCATTGAAGTGTAAATATTGCTCCCGGACATTTTACTATGAAAGCGTGCGAAGAGCACATGAAGCGTAAGTCAAACATAAATACTTTTGAAATATAACCCAAATCTAACTATCTATCAATTTATCTCAGTGTACACCAAGGTCACAAACCCTACGTGTGTGATGTTTGTGACAAAGCATTCGGTTATGCTCACGCCTTAAAGAAGCACAAATTAATACACGCCGAGATCAAACTATATCGTTGTGAATACTGTAGCAAAGATTTTCGTCTACAACATCACCTAAAACAGCATGAAATGACAAAATTACATCAAAATGCAGTTCGTTTTGCACACGGTGGTACAATTTATGAAGATTGTCCTGATATGATTACGGCAGAACAGGATTTAAATGAAGACATTCTGTTTATAGAGGAGATTGCTGATGATCAATTAGCCAGCGGTAGCTAAAATAGCAAAATATAAATTATATTCACATTATACTATAGATATTTAAACAAGAAACATACCAAATAATAACTGTCATCTCATTCTTGTAATATTTGCTGGTTCTATTTAGATTAAAAAAAAATTATGATAAATCCATTGCAAATTTTTACTAAGGCCTTAACTATGACAAGTGTCGGAACAGTATAAATAATGTATAGAGATTGTGTTTAATTTACGTTTTATTTCGTTTAAACTATCAGGCATGTGATGGAAATCGAAAACGAATCAGTTTTGGCAATACATTTTAATGCATTTATATATAATCTAATTTTTAAAATTTTTGTTTTAAGATTCTCTTTAGTAGCCCAATATCTTTATATTTTATGTGATAAAAGTTTTTCAATACAGAAATATTACGAAAAAATTTACTTCTAAAACTCAGTCGTCTTCGTTTTCCATCACATGCCTGTATGTCATTAAGGATATACTTAAGTTTTTACCCTCCGTAATATTTAATATATATTCTGTGTTCTTGGGGGTTACTCTCTATTGCGATGCGAAAGCAAATTCGATGCGTAATAGTATCAATTTGTACGCTTATCGCATTTTTGATTCGAAAAGAAAATCATTCGAATTTGCATACTTTTTACATTGTATTTCGAAAGCTTTTGCTTTCGAAACAAAATACGGAGTAACCCCCCCTTATTTTTAGTACACAAAACACCACCACGAACAAAATTTACTTTTCTTTCGTTTTCAAATTTCTTTTTTTTTTATTTATATAACCACTAGGTATATTCAATTAATTAAACTTAAATTTAATGATTAAAAAGTGTTTTTTCCGAGGACTTGGCCTTTTAAATGTTAATATGTATGTATGTATGTATATTAAACATTTCAAAGAAGATTATTGAATTCTTTCGCCTCTCTACTTACAAAGCTAAAAATGAACGCCGAAAATCTGTATCACAAGAACTTCGATAGAATCCAACTTTTTTGCTAGTCATTTGGCGAAAACGTCTTATGCCTTCATGAATCTCTTGCACACTAATGGGCTTTACAACTTCCATGCCGCGACCTTGGGTAACTTCCGGACAAATGTGCATCATGGCTGGCGAAGCACCAGTCGAGGTGACACGACTGTAGGGCTCGGTGACACGATTCGAAGAGTTTAAACGTGTTAGTATGGCGTAATCCACTATGACAGCTATAGTTTCGTGGGCAAAGTAGGCCAAAATGTTCATAGTTGTTGTAGGTATTCTCAGGTCGGCGGGCAAATCAAGGAAACGTCTAAATTTATTCTTGATCTTTTCGCCATGGCGGCAATAGAATGATGTTTTGCGTGCCTCATTAAATTCCAAGTATTGTTGTCCACTTAATATCTGGGAAATGCGATCGGCACGAAATAGACGTCGAGTTCTATCTTCATCGTACATCTCGGGTACATCAATACCAAGTTCTTCGTCGGAGTCTTGTTGATCCAAGTCTTCCATGAAATCTTGAGGGCGACCAGTACGTATGCTTAGGAATTTTTTCAATATACGCATATCCTTTAAGTGTTTTCGCATTCTGGCAATTTTCACTGGATGATTGCGCATTAAAAATTCAAAATCTGCCTGAGAGGGGCATGGGTTATTCTTACGTTTCATAGCAACCAAAGAAGCTTCATTGAACATGCCTCTTAGTTGTTGCTGTAATATATGTTCCACCAATTTAACGCTCTCCATGCGTGGCTGGTCACTGTCACCAAAACTACGCATAATATCTGAAATTTCTGATAATAGGGAAACTGGTGAATCGTCTACCACTACAGCAGCTGTAGCATTTGTATTGGAGCCAGTCACCATCGTTATGGCAGGATTTATAACTGCTCCTACATTTGTTGTATTATTGATGTTACAATTCATAATTATAAATACTTCACACACAGTAAATGTTTTTTATTATAGGTACCAGCGTTGTCAACATTGAAATTTCAAAACGCACCAACATGGAGAAAAAAACGCGCCATTTGAAAAAAATCGCACCAAATTTAGAATTTCTTTCTTATTTAATAAAAGTTTATTGAAAAATTTCACATAAAAAATATAATATTAATAACAGTCTTCAACAGTTCATTCAGTGTTTTTATAAAAAATAAAAAATTTAACAAAAATAAAAAATAAACTAAACAAATTTGTTCTTTGTACCAGATGTAATGAATTTATTTTTTACCTGGGGTTACACATGCAAGTAACCCCTGCCAGCAATTGGAAGTTTCTTGCATCGTCAAAGGCGTTACGTCTTACTCACTTCCAGACGTTAATTGGAAGATAACAATAACAATTTACATTGCAGTCGTCTTGTAATCATCCAGACGACGTTTGGAAGATTGTTTGTTGTTTACAACACCAGCCGAAAGTGACATGCCCGTTATAAAAGAAATGAAAAAAATGCCAAAAAGCAGTTTTCGACATCATCGAAATTAGTTTTATTTTGTCATTTGCTGTGGTCGGTCAGTGCTAAAGTGTGGTTTTGTTATTGTTGTAGTTTTTACATATTTGTTATCCCATAGTCAATATGAGTGTATTATCTGTAAAGGCAAAAAAAATCAAAAGCAAAAGAGAGGCGGCTTCTTGAAGTTTAGCAGAAGTGAAGGCTGGAACAGAATAGACGCTGTAGTACAACGTAACGAGTAGCGATGCAAGCTGTCAAAAGTTAATAACAGCTGTTTTAAAGTAGTATCAACAGAATGTGTAGTTGTAGCTGTAGTTGTAGTTGAGGTTGAAGCGCAGTTTTTAAATTTTTAAACTTTGTTGAGCGACAGTGCTTTGACAGCTGATTGTTTCTGCAACATCTTTTCATGAAAATTTCATGTTATTTTTTTAACATTTATTTTGACAGCATTCCACTTGAAATTTTGAACAGATTACTAGGCTTAATAGTAAAAATATATGCTATTCGGAATTGACAACACTAGTAACAAGCATAATATTACTTGGATCACCTTGTTTGATTTTTTGGCTACAGGTTGACTCAAATAATTTTTTGTATCCTTAAGTTATGCTGTAGAAACTGTCTTTAAAAAAGCAAATTGCCTACTTTTAGGATGCCAAGTTTTCAATACCCTTGAAAATTTGGAATAACGGAATTTGTGGTGAATTTCTAAAAACTCACCACGAATTTTATAATCACCGCGAATTTTTATACTCACCACGATTTTTCACCCCATTTATTTTTAAATTCACTCACTGCACGAGCAAAAAAAATTTCTCTTTTTTAACTAGCTAGCTTACTTAGCTAGATAGACCTTCTCCCCCACCTACACACACAACTTGTTTTTCTTCTCTCACCATCCTCCTCATGCACTCTCAATTAATAATTTTATTCTTCCGTCGGTCGTCGTCATTGTTTGTGTGTGTTTGTTGTTGTTGCTTTGGCTGTTGAAATTGTTAGAAGAAAAAACCGGGTTCGTTGTTATAGCCATGGTGAAATTAAATACCAGGTGACCGCATTGCTACAACAATTACAACAAGGCAAGAACAACAGGCATTTTTCTATATGAAAAACTTTCGTCACTGTCAAAAAGTTTTTTTTTTATATAACTTTTTGGCATTTTCAAATTCACCATGAATAATCAGCTGGCGCTACGCTATCACCTAGTATTTAAATTCACCTTGGTTATAGCGAACTTTAAAAAAAAAGAATATGGGAATTATTTCGTTGGGTACCACACGCAGTGGTAAACAAAACTAATTAAATTATTGCCAACATTAAATTACTTAAAACAGCTGTACTGTTTCTTTATAGCACTGCCATGTCTCAGTTCTTTTTGTTTAAATCAGTCTTGCCAACTTTAAAACAATTAGATATTCACTTCACATTTCTTATATAGTTGGCTATTTAAGTATTAATTTTTCACGGCGGCAATTCCTTTTACGCATTTGTGTGCTAAATTATTTTTGGAAAAAATGCAAGATTTTTAAATATATTTGTGTAAAATTATTGTTTTATTTGTAACAAGACAACATGTTACTAAACGAGACCATTAAATCATCAAATATCTCACAATTTCAACAAAATGATGGCGCAATGCATAACATTAGTGCAACAAACACGATTGGCGTCATCACAGCCAGCACGGTTTCTGCTGGTTCATCATCTTCGGCAACAACAGCCGGAACACCATTAAGATCGCGCAATTACAACAGGGATCGCCAGCAGTCCGATGATAAACAGGATAATACAAATATTAAGGGTAAAAATCCTCCAAAACCCATGGAGGAATTTTACAAAGATTTAGAACAATTTCACGAAAAAAGAGGGTAAGCTATTGATTTGAATGTGTGGTTTTCAGGAAATTGCTAGACAGACAAGTTATTGGTTTAGTAGCATAATACATTAAGACTTTTTTTGAAAGGTTTTTAAGTGGTCCAAAGAAATAGTCACAATGCATTTTAGAAATACCCAGCCTCTTGTTCTTAAGTAGTACATGTTCTTATTTATGTCTACAACATTAGTTTAATCCTATCCTATCGTACATATGTAGTTCTATCTCTATTAATTATGTATACTTATTTAATTGCTTTAAAATAATGGTTTATTTAGAGTTTTTCCCCGGACCAGTTTTATATTATATTCTAACAAAATATACCAGACCTGATTATTACCAGGATACCTCAATTTTAATTTATTTTATAGGTGAAACAGTTATTTATTTATTTATTTACAAAGTTTATAGACATAATTAATTATGAATACAAAAAAAAGCCAGGTACTAACAACAAAGGTCTTTGACTTAATATTCATTTTTAACTAGATCGAGTTGTAAATATTGCAATGTTTTAATAGCATGTTTACGGCTTTAATGTTGTTTATATTTATGGTTTTTAAAAGATCCAATAGGCATATTTTTTTAAATAAATACATTTCGGCTTGTTTTATAAAACTACAATTTATAAGCAGGTGGTCAATTTTTAATAAAGAATTACTATTACATAGGTGACAGTTATTGTTTTGGTTGTATTTCTGAGTAATATTAGTGTGTCCTAATCTTAATCTGATATAATTTCGAAGATCTTTTTTGGCTACTTCTCTGGGGTATACTGCTGGGGTTTTTAGTTGGTTAAATGTTTTATAAATATGTTGGTAGTTTGACCAATCTTCGTTTTCAGAATTTTTATTAAATGTAAAAATGATTTTTTTAATATCGTCTTTGTTAGATGACAGATATGAGTGAATCGGAGCATGATAGCAAATTTAACAACTTCATTAGCCAATGTATTCCCTTCAATACCTATGTGACTCGGGATCCACACAAGTTTAAATTTTGTGTCGTATTTTATTAATAAGTCTTGGATTTTTGATATTGGTATGCTTTTATTTTTTATATTTTTAATGGCAGTTATCGTCGATTTGGGGTCTGAACAGATTATGTATTTTCCCCGCATATTTTTGTATTTGTATATTGTATGGTAGATTGCTGTAGCTTCTGCCGTAAAAATTGAGCATGCTGGATCCAATAAAGCCAAGAAATCAGTATTTAGTGATTTATCAATAATAGCGAAGGAGGTAGAATAATTGGTTTTTGAACCATCAGTATACAAAAAGTTTTAGTTCTTATTATTGTATGTCAGCAAAATCTCATTGAAAAGTGAAGTATAGACGTGAGTGGGTGTTGATTTTTTGGGTTTATTAAGTCAAGAATGAAGCAATAATTTTTGAGTTTTCAAGGTGGTTCTGTAGGGGTATACGATTTTTGAGGTTTGGCATTGATTCCCATTTCGGTGGCGCAATTTATTGAGTTTAAGATAGTTGAAGGAAAGCGTAGTGGACGTTGATCTGTGAGGCAGTCTCTTATGAGATGTTGTTCTGAAGGAAAAATAATTTTTAGAATTAGGTTTGTGAAACAGTTATAAGATGTACATTCTTTAAAAAAGTGTCGCTTTAAAATATTTATTTATTTATTTATTTAATATTAATTACAATAATACGTATCTTTGTCCAGTAAGTATTTGTGTTGCTTTTTGTGTGACCAATTCTCATTCGTACCAATAAGTTTGAAACAATTTTCTGGCATGTTGATATTCTGACCATTTGATATTTTTAAGTTTTGCATAAAAATTGTGGATGAGGTTTAAAATATCGCGAGGTTCATATGTAGAGAAGGTAAGTAAAGGTATTTTTTTTTTTGCTTCAGTGGCAGCCATATCTGCATATTCGTTGCCTGGAATACCAACATGGGATGGAATCCATAACAATTTAAGTTTGTTGGAGTTTTTTATTAAGATGTTTCTTAATTTAGTAATTAACGGAGAGTCATATAAGGTATTTTTTATTGCCTTTAAAGTCGAAAGACTGTCTGTGCATATTACAGAATTTGATGGGAGTTGTAAAGCACTTACGGTTTCCATATATATTGCTAAGGCTTCAGCTGTAAAGTTGGAACAATGTTTTTCAAGTAGGCCACTACTGATATCTTTCCCATCATTGTGTACCACAGATAAGGTGGTAAAGTTGGTTGATTTTGAACCGTCTGTGAAAATTAATGTCCATCCAAGTTGTTGCATATAATTGCTGAGGTTGAAGAAGATTTGTTTGTAAACCATTGGAGAAGTTTAAGGTTTTGGAAATGAGTTAAGGGATTCGATAAAAGTAGAATTTTCCAGTAGCCAGGGAGGTTCAGAGAGGTTTCCAACATATACTGGCTGATATGTTAAGCCTATTTTTTCTGCAAACGCAATACATTTAACTAGGGTGGATTTGTATTTGGGCGTTTTGGTTCGGTTAAGTAATTTTGTTACTTCTTTAAACAGAATTTTGTTGCGGCAGATCATTACTTTTGGAATTAACTTATATGTAAGTAATAAAATCTTCAATGGATGGCATTCCAGCTTCGGTTAATATATTTTTTATTGGACTAGTACGGAAAGCTCCAATACTGCGTCTGATTGCTGCGTGATACGGTGATTGAATACTTTTTATATGGGTTTGGGAGCAGCGTCCAGTAGGGAGTGAATATTCGATTTTGAAGAGAATGATTGAACGCGTGATGTTTAACATAGTTGTTATGTGTATCATAAAGTGCTTAGAGGTAAGAAATTTTATAATATTAAGTCTTGAATTCAAACTTTTCCTTAATTGAAGACAATGCTCTTTGAAAATGAATTTTTGGTCAAATAATACGCCTAGAATTCGAAGTTGATCTACTTGTTTAATAAGTAGATTTTTGAATGATATATAAGAGAAGCTGCAATTGTATTTTCTGCAAATGTGAATATTTTTGCATTTATCGACTGATAGTTTGGCACCTGATGACAAACCCCAATTATCAATTTCTTTTAAAATATTTATAAAATCTGCTTTTACTATATTATTGTTATTGTGTTTGGAAAATAATACCGCATCGTCCGCATATATAGCATGTTCAACATATTTTTGTTTGGAGATAATAATGCTAAGTTGATTAAATGCGATTATAAAGAGCACTTTATTTGATTTCATTACAAAAAACTAATACGTCGGTTTGAGACACACACTTAGAAGAAAACGAATTTCAAAGATCGATAGAGCATGAATGATTATCAAAGGAGTAAAAATCAGGATTAACAGTTTTTAAGAATTTAATAAGTCAATATCAATGTTTGAGGAATTTGGCTCTTGAGGTATCTTAAAACCAATATTGCGAATAATTTGGCACGTTTTTTTTTTGTGTCTTTGGCAGACAAAAATAAACTAATGTAAAATAATGATTTAGCACTTTTTTATTAGTTTAATAACTTTTTTTCTTGCATTAGAATATATTACGTAAGGTTCGTCAGTTTTATGTGTTTTTCAACATTTGAAGGCTGTTTTTTTTTTTGTTTCTAGTGGAATTATTATTATTCTACTTTACGTCTATGCAGATTTTGACTCCATTTTTTAATTCAACAAACCAACTGCCACACTTATTTCATTCGAAATATTTTCAGAAAGTTTAAAACAACTGGGGCCAAATTACCGCATTCGTGATCGAATGAGCTATCGTATCGAAAAATGATTTCGATAGCGAAATTATGATAAAATGTACAAAATTTCTTGCGCGATATCGAATGCCATAATTTCAAATAAGAAAATTACGATAAATTTTATTCGATATCGAATGCGGTAATTTGGTCCCTGATTTTTAAACAATTTATTTAAAATCAAACTTATTTTCATTGTAGCACTCCCATTATGCATATGCCAAAAATAACAGGACGTCAGGTTGATCTTCATCGTTTATATTGTGGGGTCACGGAGAGAGGGGGATTTCAAAAGGTTAATATGCGTGACGAATGGGAAGAAATTTTACCCGAACTGGGCTTAAAGGAGAAAATAGTCAATGGTTCGGCTGCTCTCAAATATATTTACCGTCGTGTTTTGGAAAAATATGAATGTTTAAATTATTTCGGTGAAGATCCTGATAAAGTAGACGCTGTAGCGGCTGCTGAAATGAATGAATTTAATATGGGTGGTGGCCGAGGTAGAGGTTCACGGCATCCCACCTCTTATAGCAGCTCTAATCCAACCATTATATCAAGTGTGGCCATGTCATACAACTATCGGCAGCATAATGTAAATATGGATAGAAGGAGACAATTTAAACTATCCACAGATCTACATAAACCCTCACCGTATGAGAAGTTAATGTTGTCATTGCTCTCCCCACTACCAAACGAACAAGACTTTGCCATAAATGCATGCACGCTTATGGCCAACGAGAGTAAACATACCCTGAAACTCAACGAATACCCAAAGCTATTGGATGCCTTGTTGGCTCATACCGGTGTATTTTCTGATTACACCATGCGTAAGTTGTTTCAGCATGTCTATAGTGGTGTTAGACACCACTCTTTGTATGGATTTTGGTATGATTTGTTAAATGAAAAACCACAAATATTGGACTTATATACCGATGAGCAGTCATTAATCGAAGCAGCTTTAGTTGATGACTATGATGATGGTAAACCGGAAATGGAAGGCATATGGCAAGATTGCAAAGAATTGTATTTTTTAAATTTACGCACTGGTTTGGGCACTCAGGACTATGTTGGCCAGCGGGTACTGCAAGTGGTGTCTATACTACGTAATCTGAGTTTTCAAGAGGAGAACTTAGGAGTTTTAGTAAAAAATAAAACATTTTTACGTTTCCTGGTAATGAGTTCGAACATACGCTGGAGCAATGTTCATATACAGGCCTTGGAGATTGCGGGCAATGTTGCAGGAGAATTAGAAATATTAGACCCTACAATAGATGATTTATCTCGATGCCTAATGGCCACTCTATGTGATGGCATTGAGGGACCCGATCGTGGTGTCATTATCAATTGCTTAGAGATTTTGTACAAACTGTGTCAGAAGGATACAAATGAAGACTACGTTTTGAAGTGTTTAAATAGCAACTTTTATAATGCTATTACTTTGTTTTTGTCCCTTAACGATATAATGCTTTTGTTGTTCACCCTGGAAGCAATTTATGCTCTCACCTGTTTGGGTCCCAAAAGTTGTCATTCTATGATGCAAGTAAAGGGCATTATAGATCAATTGATTTCTCTAATTACTGTAGAGGCCCAAGCTTATGGTCCGGATGGTTGTATATTGATGCGTGTAGTAGAAACCGTGCCGGGCAATATGTTGCCTATGGTGGCACAAAATATTGCCAACTTACAAAATGTGGCCAATATACAAAAACAAACCACCACAATAAGCAGTCTCAATCAGATTAAACCACAGGTATTGACACCTAACCCAATGCCAACACCTGAAATAACCGAAACAACAGCTGAATATACACAACAACAACAACAGCAGCAGCATCAACCTCAGCAACAATTACAAATGCCTCAAAACTTTACACACGACGATGAACAATACGCATTAGCTTGGCTGGGAGCCACCTTCGAACGCACCTCTAGTGTGGAGAGTCACGTTGAAACGCAAGAATTGTATCGGATGTATTTATCACACTGTCAAAAGTCTGGCAAGCATTCGGTAGTAAATCATTTGCATTTTCCCAAATTAGTACGACTCATTTTCACCACTAGCGTTGGCCCGGCTACTGTAAGGAAATCAGACGGTACAGATTTGCCTGGATTACATTATGTGTCTATAAGAATAAGAGCTCAACCACTACCGTTACAAAAATCAATTATATCGGTAGGTGCTGGTCAAACCTCACCCTCAGTAAAGCAGTCCGAAAGCCCATGCTCCGCTAGAAAAACTAAGAAAAAGTTAAAGCAGCAAATGGAATCGTCTTTATCCACAACATCATTAACCACACCTCCTGTCGCTATTGTTACATCGGCTGCTCCTCAGACGACCACAACTATGGCAGACAACCAAACCACAGCCGCAAGTATAGCCGAATCAGTTAAACAAGAAGAGAATTTTGTTAACTCAACAATTACACAACCGTCAGTACAATCAGTGTTAGAAACGCGTTCTTCAACTCCCCAGCAAATTGATATGAAAAGCGAAGAAAAAATGGAAATTGATGAAAAAGACAATGTTCCTGCAAAATTAGAAAACCAAACACAGCTAAAACTCCCAACATCGGAGCCTGAACATATGCAGTTAAACGATGCAACTTCAGTGATCCAGCCAGCCATGACACAAAATCCTTCATCTTCTTTAATAAAAAGTATGCTAGCCAACAAAGTAAACCAAAGGCAGCTGAAACAAAAGGACAATTCTAGTTCCAGTCCTACAACAACTACAGCTGCTGTCACTACCACAGCACAACCCATTAAAGTGGCAAGTACAGCCATCACTGCTTTGGTGAACAATCCCCTAATGCAACACACACCGGTAAAAGTAGGACAAACGACCATAAAGCCTTTAAATCCTCATCCTCCCATTTTGGATAAAAAAACGCAAATATCCGAATCTACGCCACCGCCCTTAGCTCCTCTAAGTGGAGCAAATGTTGCCAAGGACGCCTCTGGACGACCCATAATTTTAGCCAACCAAATGTTGGTAGATATTCTGGATAAGAAAATTGTTGATCCACCTATTCCGGGCAGTATAATTCAAAAACGTAAAATAGAGGATCATTCGGGAAACAACAAACGTTTGGCTTTAGAAAACACCTCAGCAGCACCATCTGATAAGGAGGAAGCCCAAGTGACACCCTCTAAGAATGCCGCCAACTTATATGCTGAAATGGCTGCTTCCATATTAGAGGATGAGGATCTTGAAGAGTTTTCAACTCAACCACAACAGCAGCAGCCATCTCTACCAGCATTGGAACAACAAAAAATCCAGCAATCGTCTCTAATAATGCCAGCGAAGGTACAGCAGCATACAACATCTGCACCGCTACAGGGTGTTCAAAGACAATTACTGTTTCAATCGAATCAGTCACAACTGAAACTACCGCAACCCGTAGCAACTTCCAACCAACAGATGCCCAATGCTATGGCAACTATTAAAACAGACCAAGGCCTACAAACTGTTCCAGTAATACTGCAACAGAAGCCCATGGAAATGCAACAACAGGGCCAAACACAAATCATACAACAAATGATGCAACCCGCTCCACAACAACAACAGCAAACGTACGTTTTAGCTACAAATCAACAAGGACAAACTTATTTAGTTGCCCAACAGACCCAGCAACACCCTCCTCCGCCGCCATCACAACCCACACAAACGGTTCTGGTAACTCAAACTCCGCAACAGCAATCGACGGGCCAAAAAACCATAATCATATTGCAACAACCCATGCCGGGCCAACAGCAGCAGATAATTACTACTGGACCTCCAGGCCAAGGACAAAAAATGATAATGACCACTTCGCAGGGTCAACAAGTGCTGGTAACACAAAGACCTCAGACGCCGCAGCAAATTTTCATCAATCCTCAAACGGGTACTGCCACACACATACAACATGTACCGATGCAAGCCCAAACCAGACAAATTATACAAACGTCTAACCAACAACAACAGCAGCAACAACAGCAAACACAACAAATCCAAGGGCAAATATCTCCTTCTCTACTCAATCAACTTAATCAGATACCAGCCACCATAAAACTACATCAGCCAATAGCTCAGCATACGACGCCACCTCAACAAGCACAACCAGCCACTATTACACGCATGGCTAAAACCGTTTCCCTAGTACAATCCTCCAACACACCTACCGCACCGGTGGCTATTCCTCAGCTGCAGCAACATCAATCCATCATACAACAGCACATAATATCTGGACCAGCTGAAAAACGCCATGTAATTCTAAGTGGCGGCACTGGAGCCGGAGGTGTGGGTATGCGTGCTATAGAAATAAAAGAAACTGTTATTACCCAGACCCAACAACCGCCTCAACAGCAGCAACTAAACTCCCAGACAATTATAACAACACAACAGCCACCACCGGGAACGGCTTCCGCCACAACAACACCACCACTTTTACAACAACAGGTACAACAACAAATTAGAGCTGTTATTGAACAACAGCAACATCCCTCTATAATACAACAAAAATTATCCTCGTTGCCTGTTGTGCACCAACAACAACAACAGCCACAGACGTCGTCGTCTTCGGCACCACAACAACAACAACAACCAATTAAAACACAAAATCAAGTAATGGTACAGCCAAATATTGCTGCCTCAAAACACAAAACATCACTACCACAGCAAACACCGACACTTATAGCGGCAAAGGTTTGTTGCAATTTTGCTCACTTATCTGCTTTGGCAGACAGCAAAACGACAAATTGCTTTAATTTTCATTTTTACATAACATTACAATTATTTATTTTTTCCTTTTGCTTCCATGATTTGGCCTGTTAAACCAAAAAATTATTATTATCATTTGAATCGATGCATTCACTCTCCATAGAGCACTATTCTAGAATCTAACCTTATATTCGACAAAAGACATCAATGATCGGCATAATTCAAAGCAAATCGAAATTTGTTCAAGTAACTAACTATTTCCGATATACATTTATTATCTTAATATCAGAAAACTATTTGAACACATTTTTAGGTCCTCATTTATAAGGTGAACTTTTTTATAAAATGTTTTGTCTTTTTCGTTTTTATAAATGGTATTTAAATGTCTATTAGTTTTGTAACACTTTTCAATTTCCTCGGAATAAAACTAAGATATTTTAAACCCAGATAAAAACAACATAAGATAGAGTCATTACAAAATTCATTCTCAATTACAGAATTATTGTAAAGTTAGATAAAAGAATATTTGAGAATAACTTATAATTATTTCTCGTTTTGTTTAACAAATTTATTTTGAAAAAATTTTTTTAGTAAATGGTGGAAGAATAAATATGTACATATATGTATATTGAAATGAATGCGAAAAATATCGCGAAAATGAAATGCAATCCATAATTTGAAGTTTTAAGAGTAAATTTTAAAATTCTCCTTAATGTGCATTATTGTACTATGTTATAAACTATTTTTTTACTTTATGTTTTCATAAAAGTTTATTAGTAAAACTGGCTAATGCACAGCCGAATATTCGGAGGAACTGTACAAACTATCCATGTAACTCTTGCAAACGTACAATATTTTTGCATTCTGCGAATTTCGAGTAATGTGACATTTTCCTTGTTTGTTTTAGAAAACTTTCCTTTTATTATATATTATATTGACAGGGATACATTTTCTAATAACTCAAAAATTAACTTATAGATCTTTTTAGAAAGATAATTTTGAAATTAATTTTTACGATAAATTAATGCGGAAATTAATATTGACCTGCAGCACTCTTTGCTGCTTATTACATTAACACTATTTTCTTAACTAGATTTTTATTTTAAAAGGCTTAGTTTATTCCCTTTTCCTTAATTATTGAATTTTTATATTGAACGCTTTGCTTATTTTATTTTCTTCGCTAAGTATTACATCCAATAATAATACAGTGCATTTTTTTTTTTGTTTTCTGGAACTTAAAATAGAAATTGGAATAAAAAATGCTAATTTTTTCACGTCACAGCTTATTTAATGCAGTCAATTTCTACTGTACCGATAGCTCAATGCAGCGTTGTTAGTTTTTCGTTTTTTTTTTTTTTTTTCTACTTCTACCAATATTTTCTGATGAATTGTGAGTCCGATTTTGTAACGTCAAGTATCAATTTTAAATAATTCAAATGTGTCAGCGTACAACGATAGAATAATGATTTACAACGGTTTTCAACTATTTCTAACATGGCCACTCCCAGCAAAAAATAGCACAAATGGTTAACATTAAAGCTTCTACAGAAAGCTTCCAAGAAATCATAGTCCATAATAAAGGCAGAAAAATTTAAAATGATCACGATAAGCGAAACATATGTAAATTCAACCACCCATGTTCGAATCCCAAGCCAAGAAAAATTATCAATAAATTTTAATATAATAATTTTCATGTAACAATTCCTACCTTCAGTAAAAATAATTTAATGAACTCGAGTCTAAATAAAGAAATATTAAAGATTTAAAATTAACAGTTCAAATAAAAATAATAATTGTTCATAAGCGACTCATTTAAAAAAAAATAAGGGCAAATTCTATGCTATCAGCTTCACAACCGGCCTCCGAAGTTTAAGCTGTTCGTCGTGTCTTTCGCCAACATGGTTTCAATGGCCGAGTTACAAGCAAAACCCCGTTTACAATCCCAAAAAACAAACAGTGCAGGCTAAATTTTGCCAAAGAATATGTTTGCAAGGAATCTGCATTCTGGAATTCGAACAGCTATACCGTTGAATCTAAGTTTAACATATTCGCTTCAAATGGTATGTCGTATGTTTGGCAATAACCAAATACAGAACTCAACAAAGAAAACCTAAAGACAACAGAGAAGCATGGTGGTGACAGTGTCATGGTTTAGGCCTGTATGTCAGCTGCTGTTATTGGGAATTTGTTGAAACAACCATTGACAAGTTCAATTACCTATACCTTTAGATTGTTAAGCGCACAGAACCTGGATTGAAGATCAGATTTTCAATTTTACCAGGATAACAATCCAAAGCACAAATCGGAAATTGTGCAATCGTGGCTATTATATACTGCCCACATTTGATGGCACCGCCACCGCAGTCGCCAGACTTTAGTTATATTATCGCACATTTATAATCAATTTTAAAAATCAGCATAAGGAAACACAAAATTTCGAACAAAAACAATTTAAAGAAAGCGCTACTGACGGAGTGGTCGAATATTTCACCGTGGCTTACTCAAAAACTGGCCTTCAATCTGTTGTAGATAATAAAAGCTATCACACCAAATATTAAATTTGAATTTTAAGTTTCGAAACCCATACGAGCCTGCATAAAATAAGCATTTTTTAGTTTAATTAGCGCAATCTACAATCTTGTATTGTATTGCATCATTGCATTTGCAAAAAAGGTTTAGCATATTTTTGCTCTTGCTATGTATCTTGTTAGTGTAGAGCAAAAATATGCTAAACCTTTTTGTGAATTGCGCTATTATAATAATAATAATAATAATTTATTAATAATAAATAAGTTAAGTAAGTTATTTTAAGATCAAAAGTTACTGTTTATAATAAAAGTTCTCTAATTTTTAAGAGCTGATTTAAATAATGAAATTCTATTAAGATTTTTTAAGTATTGTGGCAAGTTGTTGAATTCGACACTACCCATATATTCTATTCCTTGCTTGGTTGTTTCTAATCTACACCAGGCTACGGATAAGTTTGTGTTATTTCTTGTATTATGTGAGTGTTGAAAACTTGAAAACTGAATTGTATGATAACCAATGTGATGTATACATTTAAAAACATAAAGTAAAAGCTGCATTTTGTTTATACCATATATTGGCAAAACTGCATCAAAATTTTAACTATATAATAATAATGTTAATTGAAAGGTCACCTACTAGTTTGAGGGCTTTATTTTGCGTCCGTTGAAGTGATTTCAGCTCGGTACTTTTCTTCCACACATACAATATGGCCAAGTAGTTAAAATGACTTTGAATTAAGGCATTATATATTAGCAATTTAGTACTACGATCAAATTTGTTTTTAAATTTATACAAAAATCCAACAGCTTGTGCAGTTTTTGATTTCAAATATTGTATATGTCGACTTCAAGACAAATTATTTTGCAAAAATATTCCCAAATACTTTATAAAGTTAACTTCCATGATTTCTCTGCCATCAACAAAAATACTGAAGTTTACGTTGCTAGTACAATACGGTTTAAATCTAATTAATTTTGTTTTATTGGCATTGAATATAAGTTTATTTATTTTCGTAAATTCGGATATAAGAGCAGCATCACGTTCCATGTATGCTTTTGCAACGGTTTCGTGTTTGTATGGGTAAAATAGGCAAATATCATCAGCGTAAATAAAAAGTTGGCTTGATAGAGGTTTTTTATATCATTTAGATAGAGTGTAAACAATAAAGGACCCAGAACACTACACACTACTACAATATCGAGATATTTCTAGTATCATGATGTTTATTGAACGTGTAGCAGTGGCCTATGACACCAAAGCATTTTTTCTTGCCGGTTTTAAAACCAATTCTGACAATATTGGTTTCTATGACACCCCTGAATATTTTTTGTTTGTTAGACTTTAACATTTTTTTAATGACACTTATATATTTTTTTAAGTTTCTGTTAGTTTTCGTTTTATAATTTCATTTTTCAAAAATATGCACTGCATAAAATAAGTTGTGAGACAAAAATATTTGTCCTGTTAGATTTTACTATTTTTGGAGGCATTCGCTCAAAATTTTATAGAATTTTCAATTTAAAATATACATACATTATATTGGAAATTAGTAAAAACTAACAGTCAAACAAATAAACTAATTTTTAATTTTTTGTTGCTTTAAAATTCATACTCTTTAATGCTTTGTTTAAAAATTTGAAATAATCTATTGCTGGTATTGTGTGTTACTTAAGTTTGGTTGCTATTATTTTACTTTTATTTGTATGCTTTTCTTTTTAAATTTTTATTTTGAGAATATATTATCTTTTTCTCAATTCGTATTTTAGCTTCCGGATCCAACACCATCTTTGATACAGCCCAAAAACATAAATCAATCTCAAAGTTTGGTACATACTGCAGCACCCTCAATTCCAGTAACAACTCAATCGCCGGGTTTGGGAAATGTTAAAAAACCTCTAACACTGATAAAACCATCGTTACCAACGGTTAAATTGCCGCCAATTGTTAATTCCATAGGACCGCCACCGCTGGCCGCGGTAAATACAACTACCACACCAACTAATGATCCAGCACCAACGACTACTGAGGCAAACAAAAAAGAAGAAAGTGGAAAAACTCCACAAACTGTAGCTCAGACTACATGTACAGCTAAGGCACTACCCACACAAACGGCACAAACCTCTACAACTGCAACTGCATCCAGTAATGTGGCTGCCACACCACAACCACAAAACCCTCAAAATCCACCGCAATTGTCTACGCAACCCCAACCCCAACAAACAAATGCACACCTTCCCCTGCCACCCCAGCAACAAGCACAAACCCAACAGCTCTCCTCTATGGATGCCCAGTGGTTGTACATTTGCGATTGGCGCAATTGTCCACGTAAAAAATTCAAATCATTGGGTGATTTACAGCATCATGTTTGTACTTCACATGCTCCAGATCATTTGGATCCAGCGGCGGATATCTTTTGTCAATGGGGTGTTGGTCCTGGCCTCTGCGATGGTGTACCTCGTAAACGTTTCTCACTAATGACCCATCTAATCGATCATCATTTAACACAAGACAGTTTAAGATCGGCTGTACAACGTAGAATTACTACAGGCATGTACAACATTGCACCAGCTATAGCACCCGTAACAATCGTACGTAACCTTGAGCTTTCACAAAGAGCTAACAATGCCTCCCCGTCACCGTCAACCTCCTCATCGTCCAGTTCTCAAACCCAATCGGCCACCGGGCTATCAGCATTACAGGCCATCAAACGTCATACAACCGATTTAATGAATTCCAAAGAACTAATGGATGAGAATGAAGGGCCGGTAACCAAAAGTATACGTTTGACTGCCTCATTGATTTTACGTAATTTAGTGACGTATACTTCTACAGCTAAGCGCAGCATACGTCGTCATGAACCACATCTGGCAAATATTGCTCTAAGTAATGTTGAATCAAGTGCCACTATATCTCACATACTCTACGAAATGAATGGTTAAATGATATACATATATAAATTTATAAATATCGACTTTCTTTAAATTGTATGTGTCTTTAAGTTTAAAAAAATGAGTTTTTAAGTTTGTATTTCATAAACAATTATTTTATTTTATCTACAATATAAAATTTAATTTCTGTTCGAAATAATTTCTAATATATTTAATCCAATTTTTGATTTTACAATAAAAACTCGATTTATAAAATCAATTATATACATATGTATGTATATACATAGATCTTTTATTTCACAATCGGAATTAAAAACTATAACCAACTTATCTCTATAGCTTTTAGGGTTTTCCAAAATTATCTCGTCCCAAAGATAATTATCACTTAGGCTTAAAACTTATTGACGTTCAATCCTTTTAGGTATAGAAAGAACATTATAAAGGGTGTTTTTTTGAGAGGTATAGAACTTCGAATTGAAATAAAACACAAGAAAATCGTTTTAATGACCATCAATTTGGCTTTATTGGAAGGATAATTTTATGCCATTAATGTTTAAATATGATTTCAGGCATGTGGCCGCCGCGGCTGGCTCGAATAAAGCCAATTCTACAGGTCCAATTTTCAACCACTTTTTCGAGCATATGGGGCCGTATGTCGGCAATAACGCCACGAATGTTGGCTTCCAATTCCCCTAACGTTTCTGGTTTGTTGGCGTAGACGAGCGACTTCACATATCCTCAAAGAAAATAATCCAATGGTGTCAAATCACACGATCTTGGTGGCCAATTGACAGGTCCATTCCGCGAAATTATGCGCTCATCGAATGTTTCCTTCAATAAATCGATTGTGGCGTGCGCTGTGTGGCATGTAGCGCCGTCTTGTTGGAACCACAACTCATCCACATTCATGCCATCCAATTCGGGAACAAAATAGTCGGTTATCATGGCTCTATACCGGTCTCCATTAATTCGGGTCCTCTTCAACACTTTGCTCTACAGCGGCAATTGTTTCTTCGGTGCGCACTGTTCGACGTCTCTGCGGATGCGTATTATCACATAGAGTAAATGTAGTGCGAAAACGATCCATGGTTAACCGAATTAATTGCTCTGATGGACGATTATGTCGACCATAAAATGGACGGAGCTTGCGGTAAACTTCGCGAACTGAACCGTTATTTTCGAAATAAATTTGCACGATTTGCAAGCGTTGTTCTTTTGTCAACCTGTTCATGATGAAATGGCAAACCAAACTGAACATAAATGACATTAGAGTTGCCAGATTTGACCAAAAAATGCCAGTTTTATCTCTTTTCAAAAAACAAACCTGTAAAAAAACACCCTATATTCAGACAACTGAAAATTGGCTTTGAACAAAAAAAAAAAATTTTTTTTTCAAAACAGATTTAACATTTTGAAAGCATTTTTCGAGAGAAATTTAAGTCATTGTAACAATTGTCATATTACGTACTACCGATATGTCAACAAAGAAAATGTTAAAACGTTCTTGTTTTCCAATATTCCCATGTTGGATAACAATGGTCTTGAACACCACGGATCTCTATAAGCAGAAAATCTTTATAATAACCTGGGTTCTACATTTGTAAAATGAAGTGGTAGTGAAATTTTTATTAAGTTTGTGTTCTAAATTTTGCAAATATGATTTGAAAAATAAATTATGATTTTCAGAACATAAATGACATTAGAGTTGCCAGATTTGACCACAAAATGCCAGTTTTATCTCTTTTCGAAAAACAAACCTGTAAAAAAACACCCTATATTAATGGACATCAATTGGAATTTTAATATATACATAAATATTAATGCATTTTGTCGACACAAAACTTTTCAATATTTAATTATGGAATCCGGATATACTAACAACGCTATGGCGGTATCAAAACCAATCAGGCATGTCACATAATTCGATCGGAATGTCTTCAATTCCGTACTTGCAAATCGATCGATTTTACTTTGCGTTCTCTAGATTCCGATCGATTTTGTTTATTCCCAAAAAAAATTTTAAATCTGTTTTTAACTTAAATATAGTACCGTTGTGTAAACCAAAACAAAAAACATGATTTTTGTAATAAGAAGCGTTAACAAAGAAAATTTTAAAAATGCCCGGAATTTCAATTGTTGCTGTTTTAAATGAACAAAGACATCAAAACGCAGTTGAAATTTTTAACATTTTATTTAAATATCATTGAGATAATTAAAAAAAAAAAAAAAATGAAATAATAAAATTAATGATTTTGTCATTATAAATTAGTAGTATGAGTTTTTTTAGTATAAAATCATAAAAAACAATTCCACAATTTTTTTCATTTCGAAAAAATTCGTTTTTCGTTTTCAAATCAAAACCACTTTCGATCGGAATTGAATTCTGTGACATGGCTGAATGTACCCTTCTCATGAAGGGTATAATTAAGGATAACATTTGCTTTTTGTGTTAAATTTATGCACAAATTTTAATTTACTAGTTTAATAATGGTACCACAGGCATTACAATCTATTACCAGAAAGAGCATCTTAAAAAATGTAAGGTGAGCACATACAACTGTATGTGTATTAGCAAAGTTACAGGCGATCTATGGAAGCCATTAATTCAAATAACCCAAAATGATTAATTAATGATTTAAATTAAAATTCTAAAAATTTCAATTAGTTTTTAAACCTTTTAAAATTAGGCTTATGTTGAAACCTACAAATCAAAGAGTAAGTTTTAATTATCCTCATATTATATAGTTATAGTGGAAATTTTCTCAAAAGTTTCATTAAAATGCACTTGAGCTGCGTCCAACCTGTAGAAGCAGCAATAGATTGTTATAAAATTCATAACATCGAATTCAATGCCCAGCACTTATTTTTAGTTCCGTCAGAGGTCATTTATTTTAATATGAGCAACTATTCCACTGTTATGTATTTCGAATGTGAGTATTTTTTTTATTTCTTTACTTATATTTATTTATTGTATCTTCATTAAAAACGAACTAATATTACGGTCTTCGATCTTTTATGTACTTAAATTTTTTTTAAATATTTTTCTGCATACTTTTGGATCTCAGTTTTTACCAAAGGTACGTCTAGATCTTTATGAATATTTGAATTTTTTATTATTCGTAGCAAGTTGTTTTGGCGTCTTTGAATTCTGTCTACATTTGAAGCTGATGCTGCCCATTCCATAACACCATATAGATTTTATAATTGAGTTATAAAGTAGGAGTTTACAATCTAAACTAAGCTTAGAGTTTTTGCCAATGAGCCAATTAGTTTGGATTATTTCCATGAACAAGGTGTGTATCGTGGTATTTAACTGTTGATTGTTGTTTTGCTTGATTATTGATGTAAATAGGAGATCATGATTCTCTACGCAATGTGATTGAGAGTGCTGTAGCTTAATTGATTAGCGCGTTTGATCATTAAGCATGAGTTGGTATTTGTGGCCTGGGTTCGATTCCCAGCCGCTGCCACTCAAAAACAACATCAGGGGCCAAATTACCGCATTCGTGATCGAATGAGCTATCGTATCGAAAAATGATTTTGAAAGCGAAATTATGATAAAATGTACTAAATTTCTTGTTCGATATCGAATGCCATAATCTCAAATAAGAAAATTACGATAAATTCTACTCGATATCGAATGCGGTAATTTGGCCCCAGTTACTGATAATTATTAGTTTTTCTATCCTATCATAACTAATATTTATCACAGCGCCCTCCTTCGGTGGTATAGCATTTAAACCACAGACTAATCTAATCATAATCTATGATTTAAACCACAGACTATGATTTAAACGTCACCGAAGTAAAATAATTAAAATAATGGCTATACATCAAGCTTTGATCAATGCGCCTACTCACCACCAGAGGCGCTGCAATACTGTACTATTAACAAACATAACGCGCAATTACAGTGTTGTCATATGAAAAGCTTTTCTCTACTTTTACCACCTATTTTTCTACTACCTATCCCTTTCCAAAGAAAGTAACACAATTAATTAATTAATTAATATATAGGCATATATTAATTGCCTCAGTGTTACTTCTCTTCTAAAAAATATCCATTTGATTAAATGATTTGATTTAATCGTTTTACTTTCGAGTGAACAGATATGTATATTTCAATGTACAAAATCATGTGATTTGCACATCAATTTGTCAACCAGTCGTTTTTGAAATCTACCTTGCAAGCTCGATGCAATTTTATCAACCAATATCATAATAAAAAATATAAAAGAAATTATTTGAGTAGAAAAATCTTCCGAAATTTATACATACATACATATATAGTAACTTACCATTAATGTAAAAAAATATTTCAAAAATCTATTTCCTCTTCCGTGCTCACTGTATTTGTGAAATTACAAGTATTTTTTATTATCGGTAAACCGATAAATAGGAGTAATAAAACAAATGCATATTTTAAAATAAACTTATTGTGTTTGTGTATATTTATTACAATTTACTACAAAAAAAAAATTACTGCTTAAAAACTGATCAGAAAATTATACAAATTTTAAAGGATTATATAATATACATAGTACGCACTGTAATTATGAATAAAATTGGTTTATTGTTTTACGATTTATCTATCGATTGAATCATAATGAGTTTTTTGTATTTATTTTTATTATAAATACAATAATCGGTTATTCTTTTATTTATGATCAACATATGGATTTCATTTAAGTAAAGATAATTGAATGTATTTTTTATTATTATTAATAATAAAAATATTTAATTATAATCATAATGTTAATGATAATAATTACAGTTAAAGACTATTTAAACACACATTCTTGTTTGTATTAATTAATAAATTGTCATTTGATAAAATAAAGGGGAGGGTTGGTGAAAGGTGACATTATTTAAATAACAGATTGGTTCACAGGAAAAACATACACAAAACACAATTAATTCAATAATTTGTGTTTTGTTTTAATTTATTTATAAAAAAAATTGCAAAATAATAATACAACTTACAATCAAATAAAAAAAATAACTAACAAACAAAAAATATATGGGTAAAAACAAATCAAAAATCCAAATAGAAAACTGGTTTTATTCAAATTAATATTTAATAGTTATAGATAAAATAGGAATATAAAAATAAGATTCTACTGTTTTTATATGTAATTCAGACATGTGTATATTTTAATTATGTGACTTTTTAGGTTTAAACACTAATGTAATATTAAAAGTTTTCCTATTAACTTGGACTTCATGCAAAAACAAAATTTATATCTAACACGCCATAGAACGTTATTAAAGCTCGTATTTGTAAAAACTCTCAAAATTATAAAATTTCTTAAATTGTTCGAAAATTTTATTTATGGTTTAAAGTATGTATGTGTATAACAAAAAACTTCAAATGATCAGATGTCAAGTTTTGAACTCGTTTGCAATATCTAAAATCATATAATCCTTGTAATTTGTTCAGTAAGTAAGAAAATTTCCTGCAACAAACTAACCCTCTGCATGTAAAATAAATAATCTTTTCTGAATAAAACTTTTGCGAAGTGCTTGACTTTTGTTTCCATAAACAAAACGTTCTCAAATTAAAATCAAAAGGATGTAACTATTGATAATTTAAAGAGTTCAGAAAATCAAACGGAATCTAAGGATAATTTTTGTTAAGCATTTCAAATAACATTAATTAAAGTTGTAAATAATATCGCTTCTTTATTAAATTAACTGTAAAAACAAAAATCAAAAAATTGATAAACAATTTAAACTTTTTGCTTCTACTCATAGCTAAGAACGTCGAAAACGATTATAACAAAACATACTAGTGCAATTCACAATCTTGTGCAAATGGTATTGCATCATTACCGTGTATTTTGTTAATGAACCACCGTGGTAAAAACGTTATAATATATTAGTTAGTTGGTAGTTTTCCTTTTAGCCATTAAAAACAAAATCAATATATCGTCCTCTTAATAAAACAATAGTGTATAATTTTTTTGCCATTTCGAGATAATAGAGTTTAAAATTTTTGTTTTATTAGACATCTGGCAAAACATTAATATTTTAGAAAATAATATATGTTTTTAAGTTGTGGTCATTTAAATATTTGGTGGAATAATCAGGCTACTAGGAGATGATATTTCATTGATTTACAAGTGCTTTAATTGCAAATTAATGTGACTCACAATACCACGATATCACTTAAGGTACGGTCACACTTGCCAAATATTAACTCAAAAAACGTAACCACGATTTTTAAGCACAAATTAGTTAGACGATGTTTTATCTTGCAAATGTTTTTGTAAAAGCAAACAGCATCAAATAGAATTAAACTAAATTTCTATGGAAATTTGTCCTTAGTAAAAGAAGTTTCATAACTCTTTTGTTAAATATTTGCCATGTGTAAGGTACGTTCAGGCTATTTTATTTGTTTTATCATTATATATACACTATTATATTATTTTGTATGGTATACACTATTTTATTTGAATATTTTTGTTGAACGAATGCTGTATATACAATCAATACGAGTATACGTCATTTTTCGATTTTATTTTGTTATAAAATAATAAAAATAGTGATTAATAAAAATAGAGTATGCTTTTTATACATTACTTTTTTCTTTGAAATTATATTCAGAGAAACAAATAAATAAAACACTGTAACCTTCAATTACATAATTATTAATGAAAAATTTCAAACACAAAATTATAAGCTATTATTTCAATTGATCTTTTGTCCCATTTTGTGGAAGTAGAATTTTACAAAATTTTTACCACATATAGATAGAATTAGTTATGTATATTCTTATTATGCAATAAAAAAATAATGGTGTAATACACTTAAAAAGATTATTTTTTATAGATAAAAACATTTGTTCTTTTTGTTAAACAAACTAATTAAGAAATGTATGTATATGCCAAATATAAGTGAACACAATTAAATTAATAGTAAATTAAATTTAAAAGCCTCTATTTTAAGACTGGGCTACAGATATGATTTCATGGCGTATTGTGAAACATATAAATTTTAAATTTCAAGTTCAAATATCTGATCTTTGCAGCAAATCAGAGAAAAACAATTTTATTATATTTATATTAAGGAAAACGTATTATATATGTAAGTGATTTTTGTACATTAAGTACCATTTCATCAGTAGCACATCTATGATTTTCAGTGATTTTAAAAAAGCACTGATATTAACATCCAATTACCTCATGGTTAGGGCATCTTTCAACCTATTGGTTTATGTCGGATCCTTTACATAATTTGAATTATTGTGTTATATGAACCAACAGCAGATTCGCATTAGCATCCTCATAAATGAGGCATTTAATTTGTCAACTACGTTACGTACTCTTCCCAATGAAGGTAGAAGACCCAAACTATTTTTAAACATCACGGCATTTATCTATAGTAAGCTTTTTAAGTGTATTTTTTTGCTTTATTTCCCTATTATTCTCCGAAGGCCTTAGAAATTTAAATTATGCTTAATAATGCGATAAGTTTTAGGAAATACAATGAAAGAAACATATACCCAAAGAAAATAATTGAAGTCTTACCTAAATTTTGTTTTTATGAATTAAATATAAATAATTTCTCTGATCTAAGTTGTTCATTTATTTTTATTTTGTAAATTCTTTAAATTGTGCTTAAAAGGCGTCCAAGTTTAAGTTTAACTTTTAATAAAATAATATATAGGCAATGATTGTTAAAATATTTAATAATTGCATTTTATAACCCATTAATTCCAATGGGTAAAAAACACCTAGATTGTTTAAAAAGCATTTCTATCTTGATAGTTTTAATAACGCAAAATCGTTGTAAGACAGCCATATTACACATTAAAATTTGTAAACCGCTGCCAAAGGTCGATCAATTGAACAATTATTTAATACAAAAATAGAGCATGTTTAAAATATAATAGTACCCTGCAGCGGCGGCAGTAACCAGTGATCGCAAGTAAGTACTTAAATAGTATACAAAAAGCACGAGTACTTACTTTTGATACCACTGGTAATGCCAAAGTTCCACTTTTATATGAAAAAAAGAACATAATTGCGAGAATCCAAAAAACTACTAATTTGCTGTGTTTCTTCTTTGCTTTGAGATGTTTGTTGCGTACAACAACATGTTATTACTATAGTCTCTCTTAAGAGAGAGTTGCAAAAATGTGCCGTTATCCCACATAAATTCTAGTTGCGGCTATGTCACAAACGAAATGACTGCTGAGAGGTAATGACTTAGGTAACAAGTGACTACATCCTATGACATCCCCATGTTAAACTCGTATGGCCGGTAAGAACTGGTGATTATTGTCAAATCACAAATCATTCACAACTTACCCCGACTGTTGGGTAGTTGCAATTAATATTTGTGCAAACTTACATTCATAGTCTAAGGTTATCATAAATGAATTAGTGTTGTTTTTATCCGACCTTTCAGTTATAATTTTCAAGAAATAAAATTGTTCGAGCTCGAGGTCAAGTGTATGTAAAAATTCTTTATTGCTGATATTTCGCTACACTTCGTATAGCATTTTCAAAGCTTATTTTCGAAAAAGTTTACATTAAAAACAAAAAATACATTTAATTTTCTGCACGTAAACAGTGAGTGTCTTCTTCATCGTCTAATGTTACACTCTAAGTATTTTTTGTTTTTAATGTAAACTTTTTCGAAAATAAGCTTTGAAAATGCTATACGAAGTGTAGCGAAATATCAGATAAAATCAACACTAATTATAATATTTTTACCAACTCGCCTCTATAAGGCCCAAAAGGGCGCTGAGGCATCATTATTGTAATATTGTAAATACATAATAAGAATTAAATTTTTTTTAAATAAAAAAATGCTTTGGCAGCACTAATGTTATTGCGTTCAGCTAAATTTTGATTGCTCGATTAGTCTATCTGGAATTCTCATTTCTTTTTTCATTCGCGTTCACATAGCTTGGATTTTTTGCCATTTCTTTTATTCAACAAGAACATTTCAATAAAGAAAATGTGCTCAAAGCGAATCGTCAAGTGCCGAACACAAAATCGATGCTCCCTTCCTTCCCCACCCGTAATTTGCTTTCAAACTAAATGTTTCCGTATCTAACATTCAGTAATCCAATAGTATTTAACTTTAACAGAGACTCCAATCAAATATTATTAGGACCATAACGATAATATAATGCTACATTATAATGGAGAACAGCAAGATAATGCCATCCCGAATCAAGTCTTGGTAAACCGATCGAAAAAACAACTACATACTGTTCGGCCTTAATAAGGTTGATTCTAAAAAATATTAAATAAAGCTAAATAAGGGGATAGAGAACCAACTGAGGAATGTTAGGACGGATGGATTTTCTAATATTATTTATTATTTTCATAAATAAACAATATATTCAAAGATTAATATCTAAAAATATTTCGGGTAGTTTTATCTTATTACTAAAGGGTATACATCTTGTCTTCGGATTGAGAGTTATCATAAACGTGAAAACTAAAGCTTCTTATACATATATGTACATATGTAGGTATATGTGATTTCGAAAATGAAAAAGCATGTGATGTTTCTCAAATTTTATGGCTGATACAACAAACTTTTAACTTGATAACACATTTCTCGATCAATTATCTTCAATTTTCATAACATAGGCTTGGTTATTATTGAATATGAACTTAAATGAACGAATTAAAAACGAAAATATTGGCTATTCGACATCTTTTTTTTTTTTTTTTTTTTTGCTAGAATAGAATCAGCCACTGATTTATTGATTATTCTTGAAATAACTTAAAATTTATCACACCTTTTCAAATCTATCATTTCGAATTCGATAGATTTTCATCACAAACCTGTAAACCGCATTATATTCGATAAATTGTTGTAGTGCTAGCGCAAATGTTTAAACCTTTACTATTTATTGCATTGTTGAAGCAAATATTTATATTAATTTGAAAAATATTTTATGTTTCCAAATATTCGGTTACAGTGTAACTATTATTAAATTTTGATAAGTGTAAAGACCTAAAAGGCGTAGTCACACAATAAATAAAATCTTCTGAATTACACATATAAAAATAAAAGAAAAATAGAAATAAAAACCTATAGAGATGTTATAAAATTTCGTTCGCATTAACTATTTATGTATGTATGTATGTATGTATAGGTATATATAGTATTGTTTGTATGTATGTAAAAAAAATTTATATAAAGAATTATTTTAATTATTATTTAATTATGTTTGTATTTTTATTAATATGTATATAAATATATAAGAATATATTTATAGTAAATATTTATATAAGAATAATTTGTTTGTTTATTAATTTAGTTTAATGTATGTATATATTTCTGTTGTTGTTGTTTTTTATTTTTATTTATGTTTATTTTTATGGATTTTGTTTTACAATAAGCCTGAGGCACATATTTAACATTTTAACATTCTTTCGTTTTACATTTAAAGTACTTTTTCAAAAATACACTTTATACAGAATTGAATTGTTTTTAAGTAACAACAACAAAGAACAACAAAACAATAAATTATATTTTGTTGTTCTTTATTTTTCGACAAAAATTATTTGCTTCATTTCTGATGAATTTGTAATTATTGTTATTTTATTTTACTTTATTTATCTATGTTTTGTATATGCATGTATGTTAGTTTTATAATTATACAATATTGATTTGTTTGCTTATTTATGTAGTTTAATGAATTTTATATTATACAATAATTCTATAAAGTATCAGATATAAAATACTTGTATATTAATTTATTGCAGAATATTTTTCAAAAATGTTCTTTCCCACTACTGTTTTAGATTAAAACAAATCGTTAAATCTTTTGGAAAAAAACTTTTTGAAAAATATTACAGATAAACAAGTAAAATATTTATGTATACATTTGTTTTAAATTTATTAAGACAAAAAAATGTGTAAGACTTTTATCAGTAATATTGTTGTTGTTTTGAGTTAATCTAATAACAAAATAATTGATTTACAATAAACAGCACTTTATTATTATTAATTTTTTTAACTAAAATTTAATTTTCAATTTCAAAATTTACTCTATATTTTAATAATGATAAGTGATAATATAAACAGGTAATTACAACAAAACAATTTCACTGAAACATACTGTTAGACTATTATCAATGATACGGATTTAAATCAAATGCATAATGGTAAAATATACCGATGTTTACAGTAGCACCCATAATCTCTTCGAAATTTGATTAAAATATCACTAGCTCATAAAAGTATATAGAATTAAAATACAAACTGTTGGTCTTGTGGAAAAATTATATCTTAAATATGTTGAAAAGTTGGATACTTTTTAAATCCTTCGAAATAGCTTTACAGAGGTGTGTGCGCTTGGGAAGGGAATACACAGGAGGTGCATAATATACCAATACAAGCAGAAAAGTACGTTCGTAAAAAATATGCTTCTATTAAAGTATTGTACTTGTCTGCATTGGTTTGATTTGGTAAAAAGGTATTTGCGAAAAGAGGATCAGAACTTTAAACAACATAGATTCAATAAAAAGGCTTGGCAGATTTTGAATGATTTTCTGAAAGTCATTTATAATAAGGTTTTTAATAGTTCTTAAAATAATTTTGATCCAAAAAATAAAACTTAATTATCTTAAACAACATTTTAACATATCTCACTCCGACAAAAATGCACATTTTTGTTAACAGATAAAATTATCTACTCAAACCTAAATGTTGAGTTTTGAACTTCTTCAATTCTTCAGCGTCATAATATTAAGAAATTAAACTATTTAATTTTGTTAAATTAAATTTTGATTTTTTCGACCTTTTTTTATAAAATAAAAAAGTTTCTTCGAGCTCGAGGCCAATTATATTTAAAGTATATATATATTATTTATTAAATTATTCGTTCCAATATTTCGATATCCATCGGATATCATTATCAAGGAATGAGTTACAAATATATTTGTAAGTTAATTATTGAGTGTAGAGAGAATAATACGTCTCTTACAAATATAATTAATTAATTTTGTTACAATGTTGGCCATAGAATAAAACATACATACATAAAAGCGTTACTAAAAGGAAAATCCTAAGTCGGCTTTCAAAGTCTAAAGGCAAGGTCACACATGGCAAATATTTGACATTAAGTAAAATATATTTTAATTATTTTATTTATTTAGGACAAGTCACACAAAAAATGCAGTTTTCTTTTATTTAATGCTGTCAATTTAATAAAATCAAACAAATGGATGCTAAAAATGTGGTTACAATTTTGGCAGAGTGTAAATATTTATAATACATTTTACTCTCAGCCTCTAGTTCTACTCTTTGGTGTGGATATAAAACTTTTTTGTGATAGTTAAAAAAATTTTCAAGTAGGCTTCTCCATCACAAAAATACATCGTCTCTAATTGTGAACTATAGTTTGAAATTATTATATATTCTACTACTGCAAAAGAATAGGAAATAAATGTATAAAATATAGTTGAAAGATTAGGATATGCACAACGTATTTCAATGGGAACATAAGTTTATATATGTTTATAATTAAAAAACTTTTTACCTCCTTATTCAAAAACGATTATTAAATTTAACAAACGTTTATTAAGCAAATTTTTATAAGCAAATTTGTCATAATAAACGTTTGTTAAATTTAATAATCGTTTTTAAATAAGGGGGGAAGTGTTTAGATTGTACCTATAATATTGTTAATATCCAATTTTACATTTAAATTTATGAACTTTCGAAAACTAAACATATTTAAAATATTTGATTCAGTGCAATATGTATCTGTATACATATTGTATACATACATATATGTATGTGCGTAGTTTGTAAACTTCAGTTATTTATATTTACCATTAATTTGATTAATTTATTAATGTAGTCAAAAATGTAATAAACAAAAACAAAAATTTTAATTAAAAAAAAATACACAAAATCAAAACTATGTAAATAATAAAGCTAAATTTAATACAAAAAAAAATTAAAAACATACATAATTATTCCATATATAAATCAAACAGAATTAAAAATTATAAGGAAATTTTCCAAAAATTTAAAACATCTACGACGTTTTATTATAACTCATCTATTTATGCTTTTAAAAGGATATTTTATAGTATTCACTGGACTAATTGATTTAATTAAATTTTTTTCAAATTGTTAAAGCGAATAGAAAACAAACAAAAGAATAGAATAGTATAAATTAGAATAGTAAAGTTTTGTAAGGTATACTTATAGGTAGAAAAAGGGAAAACAAAAGCTAAAAACTAGAAAAAGTTAAAAAAATAATTTTAAACAATAATGTAACAATTTTAATGATATATTAGATTAGTTTTACTAATTACTAGTATTTGTACTGAAGAACAAGTTAGAGTTTATTTTTATTTATTTATAATTTACCCACTTCGGCCAACAAAAGGCCAACTGCACAATTATTAATCTCTTCTTCGTTTCCAACTGATATGCTGCAGAGTTCCGTAGGCTCTTCTAATATAGAATCGTGGGACTTCTGTTTTTGTCTTAAACGTTTTCTTTTAACTTGCTCTTCAGACGAATTCTACAAATTATCTAATAAATCCGAACCCACGCCAATAACAACAGATGACTCACCTACAACTCCGCCCAAACCAGAGGCCGATGTATTAGATTGTACCGTAAAATCAGGTGTTAATACGACGTCGTCGACTTGGCCTATAGCCGTCGAACCGTTTATTAGAGTATCTTCTTCATTTAATAGCGATTCTGAATTTAAAGGTGCATCCACGCCCACTACATCAGACCCCATAAGATTATCACTGCCCACCGCACCAAAAGATGATGTTATACTATCATCTATGGTGTTGCCGTTAATAAGGAAATCGCGTGTAAATTCCGACGGACTATAGCGAAAACTACTTGGAGTAGTTGTTATGGGTGTTGAAGGCATCGACTTGGAGATATCGCACGCAGAACGGGATAACGATGAGGAGATGTTGCCATAACCGTATTTGCTAGTTGACGAAAAATTATGGGAGAATGAATTAAGATTATCCAGAACACCGCACGTACCGCCACCATTTAATGACTGACAATTATTAAGGAATCGTCCTCTATAAAAGTTGTTACCGTTGCCAAAAAGACTTTGAGAATTTTGATGCGGCAAAGGTGTCGAAGGTACGGAACGTGATATTGACGAAGACATTGCACCACAGCCACCTGCATTACCGCCACTTCCCATGCTGTAGCTACCGGACAAGGAGAAATGGCCAGCACTACTGTAGCCCGATGACGAGCCCGTCGAAGAACAGGTTGTTTTCGTTGTACCCGTCTGATTGAGACTGGAAAATTTTGGTACAAAATCGGGAGATGACAATATTTCATTTACATCCACCTCATCTAAAATGGCCGTTGAATCAGAAGCCACAACATTTGCCACTTCTTCGAGTTTTATGCTGGCACTCTGTTGGCTGCAACTGTTTTCCGACAACATTGTAACTGAATCAATAAATTCGGATGGCACTGGTGTTTGAGCCAATGAATTACAGGCCGATATGGCCGTAAGATTATTTGTACCACAATGAAAGCTGCGCTTGAATGTGGGCGAATGAGAACGTTGCAGTTGTGACAATGGCACAGACTGAGATCGCTGTGTAACATCGTTCATTTGCCCCGACAAATTGTCAGTGCTGTGACCCATTATTCCCTCAGAGTTGTTGTTTACGTTCATATTAAAATTAGTTCGACTGCCAAACGTGGTATTGGTAGCTGTTGAAGCTGCTGCTGCGGCCGCTTCCCCAAATAAATCTAAATCCAAAGAATTTTGATCAACCATTAACGAGTTGGCTACATTTGCCGATGATGAGGGGTTATTAAAGGGGCCGGCGGAATGAGACCACTGATCCATAAGAATGTTGTGTGACATGTGGCCAAACAATTGCTGTTCCTGCTGCTGTTTCAAAACTGAAGGACTTGGTGGCGCTGACGCAGATGTCATCATCGAATTGTATGACTTTTGGCGTCGCGTTGCCCCAATCATGGGATCTGAAGAAGTGTCGCAATCTAAAGACTGTTGTTTGGTCAGTAAACGAGATAGTCCAGGGCTGGCAAAAAATCCTGTATTTGAGGTATTACTATTGTTATTTAGCGACAATGAAGTGTTGTTGCAAGATGAGGTGGCGGTATTAATATTGGGTGATATCGGTAGAAAACTGCAATTTTTTCTGGCAGCTGTTATGTCCGATGTTGTAGATGTTGTATTTAAATTTATTTTACGTTTAATAGAAACCTTTGAATATGCTTGAGGTTGAGTTTGTTGTTGGTGTTGATTTATAGATTGTTGCTGGAGTTGTTGTTGTAGTTGCATTTGTTGTTGATGCTTTTGTGTTAATTGTGCTAGAGACGCTGAGGCAGTACCAACAGTATTTGAACATGATGATGACGATGATGATGTCGTGCCTGTTAAACATAATGATGTTGTTAAGGGCAATTTAATTAAATTAGAATTTGCTGTTGTTGTTGAATTTGAATATGTTTTACCATTTTGTAATTGACTATTTGTTATTGTTATATCGTTTATTGGCGGCGTATTGTTACTAGATTTATATGTGCTCATCATCATTATGCCAGTGGATGTCTTTGATGTTGTCATTGTTGAATTAGAGGTCAGTACCAACGATCCTATAGTTATTGGTGTTGTTGTTGTTGTCAATTTAAGTATGGATGTTGAAGCTGACGTCATTTGATTTACTGTTGAATTACTGTTCCTTTTAGCATCAGAGGAAGAATTTTTGGTTAATTTTTCCTCAGCGTCTCCCATCTGAAAATATTGAAGCAACTCAGTTTCTTGATCTTCAGAATTTTCCTCCTCTACGGGCAAAAAATAATCATCTAGCTCATGCTTATCCATATTACAAATGCTGATAACTCGCTCTCTCGGTAAACCCAAATTTTCCGGCAAATCTGCCGCATCTTTGGCTGCATTCAAGTCGGGAGGATCACAACCAGCTGCCGCTGCAGCAGCCAGTATTTTCTTTGCCTTTAACTGCTGCAGATTACGTGAAAATACCTTCGGTTGTCCCAGCGTTGTAACATCATCATTATGTGTTTGACTATTTGGACTCGTCGAAGGAGCCATTTGTGTCGGTGGTCCCATGCTGTAGACCACAACGGAATCTGTACTATTTGGTGGCGCTGTTATAACACTCGCCGGCACAGGCGGGGGCGTCGAAGCAGTTGTTGTTATAATGGGATAATTTGTAGTTGCGCTTCGATTTGATGTTGGGGAATTGGCCCAAAAACCTTTAGTTTGTTGTGCTTTACGAACTTTCTTGCAGAAAATATTCGAAGTGTTATAATCTTCCGTGCCAATTTCTTGCTTAATAATAATTTCTGATGATGGCGAAGAAATCGCTTGAGTCTCAGTAGATAATTCCAAGATTTTTGGTGTTAAATTCTTTACAGCGGCTGCTACTGTTGTTGTGGGTGTTGTCACGCCTGTTGGACGTACATGTTCAAAAGCACTTGTCGTAAGGGATGCGGTCATTGGTGCAGCTCTAGCTAAAACGTTGGATATTCCGCCTCTTGTCTCGGCAGCCAAATTCATTGGCATTATTTGATGTTGTGCCATTTGCAATGTATTTGTTGCTGATGTTGTTTGATATTGACTTACATTGGTCGAATCCGTGGACTGTGAGTGTGTGGACAAACTTCCTACTGATGGTGGGTAACCGGGAGAATCTATTACTTCTTGTTTGATTTTCACTTTTTGTCCATCTTCCATAGCAGGCGACAACACAGCATGATGACTACCACTTTTCGAGCTGTTAGCTGGAGATAATTGCGGTTGCATTTGTAGTTGATCGCCGGTATTTATGTTTTGATGGCAACTGGACTCCGATGAAGATGAGCCCTTCCGTTTCTTTTTACGCCTTTTCTTTAAAGGTCCCATATCCTAAAAAATATAAGAAATAAGCCATCATTAAATGAATATGCTTCGAAAAATTTCATCTTTAAGGGAAAGCGTAAACAAATACTGAAATATTATAAAAGAGCGAAAATATAAACATCCAAGTTTCTCTGTTTTTGCAAACTTCATCATAGCAAATAGGGTATAAATATATCGTCAACCATATTTATACGATTTTCCCCTGTCGGCTCCAACATTCTTGACGATTACATATTGTCGATGTGCAATCAATATCCTGTTAACAAAATAATAGAAGAGCAAGCAAACAGGTAAATGGAGATTCAATAAGGCAATCAGGTGGTCGAAATTTTTTCTCGTTATAAGATTGTTTTATTTTCATTGCTTTCCAAAAGTAATTTTTCTCAAGAGCCATTTTAGGTCTTCAATTTATTGGTCTTATGTAACATCGAGTCTGTATTTTAGATTATTGAATATACATCACAATTATGATTTTTTCCTTTCAACCGGTATTTTTATTTTAAACAATAAAAGGAACCATAAATTTAAATTTAGCTGGCATTTCTTTATAAAATTCTATTTAAGTCGGGTTTCAGTTAATAAAGCTGAAACTTCTTGAAATTAAATAGAAATACATATACATACTTATTTTAAGAGCAGATAAAGATAATGCTACTGGAGCTGTGAACAAGCAGGATTATGACACACGAATTAATAATATTGTAGGAGATATTACGAAATATAAATTGATTAAAAGACATTCAACGAATAAACTTCAGAGGACTAATAATGATGAAGTAGAGAAACTATATAAACTTAATATTATAACAAATATTGAAAAAATAAAACTTAAAACAAATGTCGCCACTGCACCAAGATTATATGGACTACCAAAAATTCACAAACAAGAATATCCATTAAGACCAATTTGTACTTTTGTTAAGAATATTACTAAAAATTCAAAATATAATGTCAAAGACTCACTACAATTAAAAAATAGACTAAAGAACCAACATATACAAGATGATGAAAAAATGATTTCATTTGATAGTATCTCTATTTCCAAGTATTCCTGTTGACCTAGTAATAATTATAATAGAAGAAAAATGGAATATTATAAAACAATACACAAAAATTGAAATGCCTCTTTTTGCGTATTCTAAAATTTTGAAAAGAGGACAATAGATATTTTCAATACAATGAAAATAAAAATACAATACAACAAAAAGGACTTCGAATGGGATCTCCTGCATCTCCAATTGTTGCGGATATTGTAATGGAGAAGTTATTAGAAACATGTATAGAAAAATTAAGTATAAAACCAAGAGTAATGACCAAATATGTCATTATGATGATTTATTTTGTATTATTTCAGAATATGCTATTGATAACATGTTAAAGACATTTAATGATTTTAATCTATATATCAAATTTACAATAGAAAAAGAATATGATTCGAAACTTTCATATTTAGATACATTATTGATAAGAGGAAAGAATTTAGTAATAGATTGGTATCAGAAACCAACAGCTTCAGGTGTGAGTAATCCTCACACCATCACCCAGAGACCAATATGGTCCATTGCGATGCCTTAATATTAACTATAAGTGACAAGGAATTTCATAAGAAGAACAATGCAAAGATATGGAATATATTTGAAGACAATAACTTCCCAGTTCAGCTAATTTATAAATTAATAACACAACATAAGAACAAAAATAAAAACAATACAAGAAACACAATAGAACCGAAAATTTACCAATCAATAACTTATATTCCGAATATATCAAAACGATTGAGGAGATCAAAAATCTTCGATACTGATAAATATAGAATGGCTTACAAAACTTATAAGACATTAGATAATTTATTTAGTAAAAGAAAAGATAAAATGGAATATTTCAAATGTTGTACATAAAATACCTTGTGACGGAAATGATAAAGAAAATTGTAATAAAGTATATACACTCTGGTTCACCTATTTAAAGGCACTAAAATTCCATATTTAGCAGCCTGTATCTTCTGAAATTTTAACCAATTGCAGAATTTTAAAATATAAATAGAAGCTAGACATCTTGAGATATAAAAAAAATCATGAAAGCAGTGGTTTCTTAACTAAAGAACTTTTTTTGAGCAATTTATAAAAAAAGTTAAAAAAGTTGCTATTTTTTTGGTTCACTTGAATAAAGGCACTTTATTATTTGTTTATTATTTTTAAAGTAAGCGATGATTTTTTTTAGCGAGCGTTTGTTTATTACAATTTATTACATCTTAATCATCTTACGAGTCAAAATGGCAAAAAAAAATCGAAATCCAAACGTCGTTCATTCTCACGACAGCCGGTTCTACGCACCGGAATGACCCGAGATCACTCGGCCAAGGGCTGTCATCTCAGCAATTACTTCTGTTTCAAGAACATCAACAAACGTTGTTATATGTTAGAGATGTCACAGATAATTAATGTACCTACAACCAAAAGGATCAACTACAAAGCAGATACTGAAAATGTAGCACAGATTTACAGACATTTAATACATAAAAAATAACACAACTTACAAATATTTGGGGTATTCACAAGGTGTGCTATCATGTTATATTGTCATAATGTTCTAACATTTTACAATGGTTTAAAAATATTGTTGTTGCTTTGTAAACAAAAAGTGTCTTAAATTAATAGAACTTTGCTTGCTATGTTTATTGTGCTGTCGTAATTAATCAGAAGAGACCTGCGCTGAGCGGCTGAGCTGAGTTTGCCATCACAACATCTAAAATGTATTTTTCGCACAAACTGGCTATTATTTTAGTTTTTTCACTTATTTTTGGCATTGTGGAAAACAATATTAATTTTTATATTTGTTTTAAATCAGCTGATTTAAATTGAAAATAGCACACTGAATTATGAGGGGTTGTTCACAGCAGTCGTATTTTTTCATGTTATTATTTTAAGACATATGACTTTATGACACCTTGTAAATCCCCCAATTGTATAATTAGAAATATTTTCTACTTGTTATAAATGGTGGGGTGTCATAAAGCCATAGGACATAAAGCCATTTTGGTTTTATGTCCCATTTGCGTCTATGAAATTAATGATTTAAAAAAATCCTAAATTTCTAAGCTCCAGGAATTAAAGGTGAAAACATTTCTTAAAAGGAAGAATTAATAGTTTTCCACTATAATTTTCCCAATTTTTTAGGACTTATGTATTTCAAAATGTAAAAATAAATCCCAATAAAAATTAATTAACGGCAATACAAGAAATTTCTGCAATGCGAAGCCGGTATTCTGTATACCAGGGTGAAAAAAAAATTAAACGCGTCAATACAAGAAATGTGTGCAATGCGAAGCCGGTATTCTGTATACCATAGAGGGGAAAATCCTTCCGCCCAAATGAAATAACTCCCAACAAAAAAACTGTTGGGACTTATTTCATTTGAGAGTTATTTCATAAAAAACAAAAATTATGAAATAAGTCCCAATCTGTATGGAAAAATTTTTGGGATTTATTTCATTTTTCCATTAGGACTTATTTCATTTGAGAGTTATTTCACTGTACCGCATTTTTTACATGAAATAGGGTGACATGCAACATTATCAGAAATATAGCTTTATGTCTCATTTTTGGAAAAAAAATTTATGGCCTTAAGTCCCATTCCATTGAGACTTAATGACATATGCACTTATGGCTCAATGGAATGAGACTTGACGCCCACCGTTATAAATTGTTTTAATATTTTGTTATGTTAAAGTTTTCATATCCCTTTTTCCTATGACAAATAATTTTTGAAATTTTTAAAAAAATTTTCCTGAAGAGTAGCGAAATATAGAAATAAAATTTAAATTTTTTATAAAAAAGACCTAAATCTTAAATAATTACCGAAATCTTAATAAAAACTGTCAAATAAGAAATATTTTAATCTATTGTTAGTATTAGGATGTATTTGAGTTTTATTGACATAAATTGTTTTTAAAATATTGCAAAAATTTGTATCATTACGAGTATATATTATTCTAAGCTTGTTTAGAAATAGATCTTTCAGTACTTACATTTTTTCTATTGCAATAGTTATTTTGTGTTAATGATTTTCACAATCTAAAAACTATTTTTTTAATTATGTATTCTAAAATTTTATCTTTTTAAACAATTTTTAAGTTATTAGGTCACACTATAATACACATATTATACTATTTTATGTAAAACAAAATTAAACGCTGATTGATCCTAAAAGCATTAAATAACATAAATTATATTAATTGTTCACAGTTAACTCTACAAGTGAAGTGGCACACGAGATTATTACAATATTTTGCAAACAAAGAGGAGCTGAAATATTTGCCTGTGTCCATTAATCTATTCTCAAGATATCTGTCCTTCATTCGATGTTTCGAACATTTTTATTTTGATTTTCTTTATTCAATGAGGAATCCTCACGTAGTCTTATAAATGCAATAAATATTGAGTCCATTAATATTTTCTCTAGATCTAGATCATTTCTATTTGTTTGATGGATTCCAAAAAAAGCTATGACACTTTTTAAAACTTTTTGCATCTAAAAGCTGCACTATTCTACTGGAAAATAATAAAAAAAAAATAACATTCACAAATCGGTGCAGCCACACTATTTAGAAAGGCAAGATTATAATAAGAAATAAATCAAAAATCTAAATTTAATAATAATATTTTCAGCAACCTCTACTGCACAACTTTATTTATTAAAACTAAAAATTCAATCACGGTCTCATCAAGAATATAATGTTCAATCTTCGCTCTTTCTAGCGTGCGATATCTTTATTATATTCGACTACTTACCACCATAGCCCTTTTTTCTTTGGGTTCTCTTTGAGTATGCTTTTTGTGCACCACACCACTACTAGTACCTCTACCGGCTCCAGTATACGGTGTATGCGTTCCACCTGCTAACGGTAAGGGTCCATTTGTTTTAATTTGCGTTGCTAAATCAGCAATATTGTCTATTCTAACATGCAACATAGTCTCTGCCCATTGTTTTACAACACTCCATGATTCTTCTTGTTCTTCAGTACTGTCAATAATATTCGTAGATAAATCTATGCTGCCATCTTTTTCGCAACTTTTCGTTGTCTTCACTGTAGTCAATGTGGGTAAGTGTGGAGCTGGTAATTTACTAGTTTTTCGCATAGCAGCATAACAATAACGTGAATGACCTCTTGTTCCTAAACGCCTGGGTCGTATGCCGGGAAAAACTTGTTTCATTACCTTACCAAAATCTGCAGTTGAAAGTGGTTTGATATCCAAACGATCACAATAAACCCTAAAAGTGAGAAAAAATATAAGATGATAAATATCGGCTACACTCCATACAAATTGAATTGGCAGTACTAATATATTTCCACTGTTTACTTACAAGTAATCATTATAGACATCTTGTTTTGGTATGGACACTTGAGGATCTTGTTCCAAATGAGTACGAACCCAATTTATAGTATGATTAATTTCCGAACGTGTTCCCAAAGGATTTTGAGGCTGACGAAGGGGATCTAAATAATAAAACAAAAGTCAATAATTATAGTCTTAATAATAATTCTAAATATTTCCCAATAGATATTTTTAATTTATTGTAAAAAATATTTATATTCATAGTATATTAACCTGTTTCAGGTTGTTCGCCGGGCAAACGTAAATAAAGCAATAATTTTTCTACTGGCCTCAATGTTGAAATACGATCCAATATTTGAACTATTTGTTGTTTGGCATGATCGCTAATGATTCAGAACGAAAAAAATAAAAAAAATAAATCAAAACAAAAGAAAACATCAATATAAAGTAAATTGTTTAGATTTAAAAAAAAACAAAAGAATATCAAAAATATAAACGTAGATATTTTTGTTATGCTTGAATACTCACCCTATACCGGACTCTACAACTTGTTGTATACGTCGTAGTTTCTCTTCATCTGGTGCATGCACCCCTAGACCCATGAGACGGCCATGTATGGGTGTGGTAGCCAATTTAGTGGCCGTGGTACCAGTGCTAATTGCACTAATGACTTGGTCTGCAATTTGTGTGTTTATACCACCGGACGTAGAACTTTCGGTAGACGATAACGTTGGTGGTGGATGACGAGCTGTTGTAGCGGACGTTCCTCCTTGCGCGACATTTGTTGCCGCCGATGATGTTGATGATGAAGATGTTGTATTAGATGAAAGATTTGTTGGTCCACTAGATCCAACTGCCTGTTGGGTTGTATTAAAGGAAGCTGCCATTAATTTGCTAAGCTCATATTGTTGCTGGACATTTAAATGTTGGAACTGTTCCATACCAAAGTGGGCATGATGAGTCGAAGGCAAGGGATGAGACCCCGAAAATTGTTGATTCGGAGGTGGATGTGAAAGCGCATGTAGATGTGGGTGATTTGCACTTGCATGTGTCGCTCCTGAAGCGGTCAGCGAAGCCACTGCGTACGGATTGGGAGTCAGTACAGATGTAGCAGCTGCTGCAGCAGGTGGAAATGGTGGCGGTATAAAACCACTAGGTACAGGTACATTGGTAGTGGAAGATGATGTTGGTGTAGGGGGTACAATATGGGAAGACGAAGAGGACGTAGATGCAGATCTATGATCAATTGGTGGAGCTTGAAAACGAGCAGCTGCATATGTTGTAGGATCAGAAGACGCGTGATGTGTACCTATATGTCCAGTACCGCCATATAAGGCTGATGTAGTGCCAGCAGCTGGAGATGTTAAACTCAACGCTGTTGCATTGTAAATAGGAGTATTTTGCAAATGTTGCTGATGATGATGATGTTGTTGCTTTTGGGCTGTAGCAGCTACTACTGCCGGTGCCCTTAACGCTGCTACTGCACCTTTCGACCACTGCGCTCCTTGTCCATTTTTGTTCTCGGACATATCGTGTTTGTTTGTTGGCAATTTAAAGTTGAGAGCGCACACTCGCGCAGCTATAACTGTACACGCACCTAATGCTCCGTGATGATCACTATCACTAAATTCACTTACTAGTTTCTTCTTAAAATCAACTACTACTATGCTTCCAAAAAAGCACTTGTTCTTTCTTATCTTAAAACTACTTTACACTAGTGGGAGAGTTAGTTAGGGTTTAACCCCCCCAAACTCGCTTATGTATATGTATTTTACTTAGCTAAAACTTTTTAATAAAATACAATAAAAATCCTTTGAACTTTTAATCTTTCTATCATCGACCGATTAGTTTTCCATTAATTTAAGATACAGCAAAAGCGATAATAAACGCGGCTGCTATGTCTGCTGCTCGATAATAAAACATTTTTTTATTTTTTTTTTTCACTTATTTTTCTATTCGTTTTTTGCGTTCTTGCTTTTATATTCGTCGTTTTCGTGATTATGTTCCATCACTATTTTGTCTATTTGTTTTTCACGTGTTTACGTTGTGCATTTATTGTAAAACATTTTTTATTTTCTTATGGAAAAATAATTATTACGCAAAATGAACTGATAATTTTAATTTTTTAAGAAAAATAAATTATTATCTGCGTTTTAACGCGTGTCCTTTTTCGTGTATTATTCGTCGTCTCGATTATAAATGTTTTCCAATTGACATTTCTTAACTACTTAGCGATTTCCCATACAATTTAGCATTTTAAAGTGTTTTAGCTGTTAATTGTAATTCTAGCGATTTTTTTATTAATTGCATAAGAACTAAAGTAGGAAAAAATGATTTTCCAAAGTTGAAATTAATTCTACAAGTTTAATTAATAATAAACTTATATGAAATAAAGAAACCATTTTCTGATCGATATTGTGGGGTACTATTTCAAGAACTATTTTGTTAGTAATATAGGCATAAATCAAGAACGTGACAATAGCTTATATATTAATAATTTGTTTAGTGTTGAAAACTCCTCTAACTATATGTATAAAAACGTTAAAAATTTTACCCGCTCTCTTTTCATTTTGGAGTTATAGGACTTTAAAGTATTTTTATATAATAGCAAATATATTTTATAACAAGTAAACTATTTGTACAATATGTGCCCTATTGAAAAGTGAAAATACCTATAATATGATATACAATATGGTACAATTTATTGACATTATGATTCAAAAACTACATTTTGAATCTGAATGATACCACTTTAGAAAATTTCGATATACCGATAAAATAGTTATTGTGAAGCCAGTGTTCGATATATGTCAGAGTTTAAAGTCCCTACGTTCAGTAAGGTTAGGTTAGGTAAACAGACGGCCGTTTAGTACACTGCTCACTTAGATCCATATGAAAGAGGAGAAGAAAAAAAATAGATAGAGATAGACAGTATGTTAGATGGAGACAAGAGAGAAAATGTCGGGTCCGTAAGATTAGCAGAGAAAGATGGATTAAACACTCCTAGTCAATTTAATGACCAAGTAGTTCTACCATAAGGCCAATATCTTCTACTGAAAGCATCAATGCACTATAACTTCATATCTGATATTTCTGATAGACTATTAAAGGATCTTTGTCCCAGAAAAATTTTAAGCTAAATGTTCATTGCTTGACATTGACATTTTTTCATTATGACAGCTTTTGCAGAAACCGTACTTACATGGTTGCCGTATTTACAGTGATCACTGACACTAACATGGTGCAATATTACAAGGTAAGTGCAAATCGACAACAAATACAACACAAAACAGAAACAACAGGCATTTTGTTTGTGTAAAATAATGTACTACTGCCAAAAATACTTGAAAATGTATTACTTTTGACATAAGTAAATTGTAAACAAAATCAGTCAGCTGGGCTACTGCACTCACCTTGTATATTTACACCATGGACACTAAGTTACATAGTTGGAGTCGCTATAGTTTTAGTCCTGTTTCACACTCATCAGTTCTGACTCGTCAAGTCAAGTATTTTTCAATGAGAAGGAAAGAGAAAATTATCTTTTATCTTTCTCATTAAAAAATATTTTCTATTTGCGCTATCTGAGAGAAATTTAGGAATCTTATATTTTCTCTTCAATAATACAAGTTCAGTTTTTCCTGGATTTACATTTAAACCACTTTCAGATCTCCATCTACTTAGTGTGTTAAGGGCCTCTTCAATTCTTTGCGATAACGTGCCCAGATGAAACCCCGAGACTGTCACCGCTATATCCCGTGAGATCTAATCTCCTGAGCAGACCACTGCCTCTTTGGGCCAAGTTATGACGTGTTCCTATTTTAGAGCATATGATCCTATTTTCAAGTAGATTTGTTACAGTGTCCATGATTTGGTTGTTGAATTAACTAACAAAAAATAAACCTTAAAACTTTAAAAAAGCTCTTAATTACCCCAGCTAAACGCAAGAATTGCCAATATTTTCTACTTAATTTTTGAACGTTGATTTTGTTGAGATTGTTTGTTGTATTTATCGAACTTTATTAAGAAAAAGGAATACGGGAATTTTATGCATTTTATTATCATCTTAAAAAATGTGCGCCCTCTATTGTAAGTGTAGCTGTTACCGTACATATGTTTTATACTGAGTTGACAACGTTGGTATTGATTATTAAAGTACTGGTTCCAAACTGTACTCGAGTACTCAATAGTAATGTCAAATTTTAACCATTAAGAAAGAAGATGATGTAAAAAGTAAAACGAAAAAATTAACAAAATATAAATAAAAAATCATTTTTAATTAATTACGACATCGCACTAAAATAAACAAAACAATTTCCACTTATTCAATAACAATTAAAACTTACAATAACTATATTGTCTACAAAAAAAATACCAAATAAAAGATAAAAAGTAATAAGAAAAACGACAAGGTCGTTGTTTTTCATTAGACAAATAAATACTAAATGGAAGAAGAAAATATGGATACATCACAACAAGCGGTAAGTAACATGAAATTTTTTTTACATACAATAAACAAATGAATACGTGTTATTTCTAATCATATATTGCATTACTTCCAGCAAAAAATGTCTTTGGAATCGCTTAGTAAAGAGGAAATTATTCAAAAATATAAGGGACTCCTGGGAATAGCGAAAAAGGCAAAACTAGCTAAAGATGGTAAGTTAAGAGGTGATGAACAAAGTGCTTCAATTGAGAACAAAAACTAATTGGAAAAAAATAAGTGTTTCTAAGATTTATTTTATTATGAACTGTGTATACATACAGGGTTTTCCAATAAGGACGTGACAACTTTTTTTTTAAATAAAACGCAAACCGTTTGAGATATTTCCAAAACTTTATTACCGACTTGAAATACATTCAAAACATTTATGAATGGAACTCGACTTCGTTCATATGGGCACCGCGGCCACGTCGGCAGTGGTCGATTCGTTGGACCCAATTTTGGATGACTCGGTCACACATTTCGGCCGGAACGGCCGCTATTTCGCGTTCAATGTTGGCTCTAAGTTCTTCCAACGTTGTCGGCTTGTTGGCATAGACCAATGATTTGACGTAGCCCCAAAGAAAAAAATCTAGAGGCGTTAAATCGCAAGAACGAGGCGGCCAATTGACTGGTCCATTTCTTGAGATAACACGCTCGTCAAACTTACTCTTCAGTAAATCGATTGTAACGTGTGCTGTGTGGCTTGTGGCACCGTCTTGTTGAAACCACATGTCATCCAAGTCCATGTGTTCCAATTCGGGCCAAAAATAATCGCTAATCATTGCGCGATAACGATCGCCATTCACAGTAACGTGACGATCGTTATTGTCGACGAAAAAATATGGCCCAATGACGCCGCCGGCATGCAAATCGCACCAAACAGTAATTTTTTGTGGATGAAGTGGTGATTCGTGAAGCACATGTGGATTTTCAGCAGACCAATAACGCATATTTTGCTTATTGACGAACCCATTGAGCCAAAAATGAGCTTCGTCACTGAAGATGATTTTGCGATGAAATTCATCATCTTGGTGCATCTTCTCCAGAGCCCAATCGGAGAACGTACGTCGACTCAAATGGTCCATCGGCTTCAATTCTTGAGTCAGCTTAATCTTGTATGGGTGTAAACCCAGATCCTTACGCAAAATTCGCCATAAAGTGGTCTTGGGGATGCCCAGTTCTTGAGAACGCCGCGGAATCGACTGATTTGAATCGTTTGCTACGGACGCCTGAACGGCAGCGATATTTTCGGAACTTCGACCAGGCCGTTGTCTCACTGGCACGACAGCATCACACAATGAATATGTAGACTCAAATTTTTGCACTAAACTTGTTATTGCTTGTCTACTAAAGGTCTGCGCAAAACCACTTGGTTGTTTGTCAACAGTGAAGACTATGCTGCAGTGTATATGACAGTAATGTAAAAATCTGATTATTGTACACTGCACCATATAAAAAATCTAAGCGAGAGCACACAATAACAATACAACAAAAAAAATAAACTTTGTTTGTTTTGTGTTTGGCCGATCAATAGCACGACCTGCCATTTATTCGTGCATGTGTTTATTCGTCAAGCAATGAAATCTAAGCGAGAGCACACAATAACAATACAACAAAAAAAATAAAGTGTGTTTGTTTTGTGTTTGGCCGATCAATGTGTAACAAAAAGACTGAATTATAATTTTAGTTTTAATGTATTATTTTTTGTTTTGTGTTTTAGTTTAAGTTATTGAATTGTTTCTTAATAAAATTTTTATTTAAAAATTGTATTACGCCTTTGATTTTTAAACATTTGGTTTTCTGTCTACACTAAAGACTATGCTGTAGTGTATATGATAGTAATGTAAAAATCTGATTATTGTACACTGCACCATATAAAAAATCTAAGCGAGCGCACACAATAACAATACAACAAAAATTTTTTTGTATACATGTGTTCAACTTGTTACTCATCAGCTATGTTCTCTCGTTGTTTATTATTGTTGTTGGCACACATTGTGTGTGTCATGCAAAACAAGAAGTAAGTGCATTGAAGTATTTGCTAAAAAATAAAATCTTAAGTGGCATTCAAGACAACATTTGCAACCCTTTATTGTCTACTAGGGCGAGAATTACGACCGAAAATTGGAGTTAACGCTCTTAAAGTTGCGGTCACCGACTCCGAATTTCGGTAGTACATTTTTATAATTTCCAAACGTTGTTCCTTCGTGTACTTTACCATAACGAAAATGTTAAGTTTACTGAAAAAAAAGAAAGCAACAATTAGATGATCAGTGAAATAGTGCGTTCACAATTTAAATTCAGAGTTGTCAAGTAGCTATTGGAAAACCCTTTATATCAAATATGCAGTCGCTATTAGTATATTCCATTTAGGATTTTTTGATACCTTTATCTTATATGAAATTTGCAAATTTATAATTCGATTTGAAAGAACACTATCGAGTTACAAGGTATTTTTATTTAACACACAAAACAGTGATGTTTTAAATTGTTAGATATATAGTATAATCAGCAGCATAAACCAGTTAAAGTTATATTAGAACTGTCAAAACAACATTATATACCTATTCATAAAAATAATAAGTAAAATAAAAAGAACTTGTACATGGTGTAACTATACATATATATGGTATGTATTTTATACATATGTATAGTTATACCATAATCTTGTTTTTGGAATGTTGAAAAAAATACATATGTAGGTACATAATTTTTTATATTGTTCTGAAATCTGGATTGTTAGCCAAATTCACCTTGAAATTTATAGTTTCCTAATATGTAATCATAAATTTTAAATTTAAAAAACCAATTATTATCAACCGTAATTATGTAAATAAAAATCTGATTGCGATTTTATAGTATGTAAACAAGCTAAGTCAATTTTTTGATTATAATTTCAGTCTAATGGAATTGTGTGTATCTACAGTGGTGGCCATATAATTAGAAACAATGATTATATATAATAAGATCGCTGTGTAAATTCTCTAAAGACTCACACTGTAATTTTTTTTTTACCGTATTCAATGAGTAAACAATCAACATTGTTGTTGATGCACTACACGTCGAGTTCTAAGTTAAATTATAAAAATATATTATTTCCATAATTGTGTGTTTTTGCTGGCCACGTAATTAGAAACGCGCATTTTTTCTTTAACTTTTAAACTTTTCTAAATATTAGTGACAAAGTGAGTTAAACAATAGATTCACTTGTAATAATTTTGATACGGTTAATTGTGCAGTGTTATCGAAATGAAAAACTTTCAATGTCTTGCTAAAAAAAACGGTATTTGGTGTAATTGACTTGTACAAAAATACAAAGGAGTTTGCAACCCGAGCTAGCAAACCTAGGACACGAAATACCACTTTAGCAGAACATAGAGTTATTTGTAGAGCCAATAAAAAAATCCATTTTTATCTTCGCGCGAAATAAAGACTGATATTAGACAGCAAATAAGCGCAGAAATATCCACACAATAAGAAGACACTTAAATAAGTCAGGATTTCGTGGGTGCATTGCAAAAAAAACCTCGTCTCAAAAAAAATATGAAGCGGTTGCGGTTTGCAAGAGAAATGCTCAAAAAAGATCCACGTTACTGGAATAGAGTTCTCTGGAGTGACGAATCAAGTTTAAATTGTTCCAATCTGATAGAAAATCGTATGTTAGACGTCCTCCAAATATAGCTTTAGACCCCAGGTACACTGTTAAAACAGTGAAACACGGTGGCGGGTCTATTATTTTCTTGTCGTGGTGTGGGTCCAATTATATGAGTTCAGGGAATAATGGATCAGCATCAATATAAAAACATTTTGGAAAATGTAATGAAACCGTATTGATTTGAGAATATGCCTATCCAATACATTATCCAGCATGATAATAACCCAAAGCGCATACAACATCATGTTGTATATTTTTAACATTGTCTATTGGATCGAAATATTGATGTTCTTGACTGACCACAGCAAAGTCCTGCTCTTAACCCATTTGAAAACTTAAGGGTAATTTTAAAAAGAGACATAAAGGACAAAAATTCACGAACATGCCAGCGTTTAATTAAGAGTTTACCAAAAATACTGGCGAATGTTGTCAAACACAAGGGTTATCCAACAAAATATTAAGGGATAAGTCCGTTTTGTTAAACCTCACTAAGGCATATATTATTTTAGGTCCCGACTACAGTTCACAACACTAAGTATTTTGATTTTGTATGTTGTAAACTGCGATTACGATTCAAAACACTTATCGGCTTAATCGTATGAAAAATGCATGTTGTGTTGCAGTCGAGACCACACAACATTATAGTAGTGTGAACGATAATCGGGTCATTAGTTTCTAATTATGTGACCAATTTGATTTTGCGTTTTTTTTTTTGTATTTAAGTTAATTTTCCTTAAGATAGTATTAATGCTGTGAATTTTTATACCCTTCACCTTCATGAGAAAGGTATATATAAGTTTGTCATTCCGTTTGTAATTTCCACAATATAATATTCCGACCCTATAAAGCATATATATTATCGATCCTTATAGATAGCGGAGTCTATTAAGCCATGTCCGTCTGTCTGTTGAAATCAATTTTCTGAAGTCCCCAGATATCTTCGGGATCCAAATCTTCAATAATTCTGTCAGACATGCTTTCGAGAAGTTTGCTATTTAAAATCAGCAAAATCCGTCCATAAATAACGGAGATATGAGCAAAAATCCGAGACAACCTCTAAAAATTTCATCAAAAAAACTAAGTGTATTAATATTGTTACGAATAATTTCATCAACAGATAGCGTTGATCAAAAAAAGTGTATTAATATTGTTCGGAACAAATTCATCAACAGATGGCGTGTTTATCGACATACAACTTGTTTAGCATTTGTAATAGTTTTGATTTATAAACATTTTTGTTATAAACTTAGCAATATGGCAACATTGACTTTTAACGACTTTGGCTGAATATTCTAGACACGAACATTCCAGATTTGCAGTCACGAACTTTCTAGTATCTTAGTTTCGAACCTTCCAGAAATTATGATTGCTGTACAAATAGACTAACATGGCCTACCAAATGAATCAGTTTATTGTGAGTCATTGTTGTGTAAACATCAAAGTATTCTAAAAATTTATGTGTGTTCTTAAACCGTAATATAAATGTGTAAAAAGTGTTCGAAAACTTTAAGTGTGTTCTTAAACCCTAATATAAGTGTGTAAAAAGACAGTGTGTTAATTTTTAATTGTGTTTGTGTACATTTAAATAAATAAAGACTCGTTATATTTTCTTTAAACTACTTGACGCTTTTATTTTGCAATTAAAAAGAATCCGGTTTAATTAAAAGAAATAAACCACCGTTTTTAAAAGGTAAAAATGTAACAATATAATATATATGTATATGTATGTTTGTATATAATATAATTATGCATCCACAACAAAGGTGAATGGTATATAAGATTCGGCATTGCCGAATATAGCACTCTTACTTGTTTATTTTAAACTTAATACATAATAATTTGTTACTTTACTATTTCTAGTTATTAGTTTTAATATGTTGAACTAAATTTTTTAAAGAAATATATAAACAAACTAGCTAAACCCGGTGTGCTTCGCTGTCCCCCCCCCCTATTTAAAAAAAAAATAAAACGTATTTATATATTTACAAAAATTTATTTATTTGATTTTAATTTATTTATTGCAATGCTTTACAATATAAAGGGTGACCCAACTAGAACGCAATTTTTAAATTTTAAATAAAACACAGGGGCCAAATTACCGCATTCGTGATCGGATGAGCTATCGTATCGAAAAATGATTTCGATATGTTATGTTAGGATAATGATTGTACAAACATTATTTTATAGTATATGATATTATTAGTATATTCTATTACTTTTTTATATTCTTACTCATTATTATTACTATGTAATACAGTTTTTGGCCACAAGGGCTTTTTGTATTATTGACTGAATGAAATAAATAAAATAAATATGGATATTATGATAAAATGTACTAAATTTCTTGCTCGGTATCGTATGCCATAATCTCAAATAAGAAAATTACGATCAATTTTACTCGATATCGAATGCGGTAATTTGACCCCAGATATTTAAAAAAATCGTCAAAATTTATTATATCGTAAGGTAGATGAAATTTTCAATGCATAAATGCTGCGGTATTTCATTAATGCAGCGTCCAATTTCCTCTTAAGGCTTGAGGCGTCGACGGCTTATTCGCGTAAACCATCGACTTCAAAAAACCCCAAAGAAAAAAAATCTAATGGTGTTAAATCGCATGATCTAGGCGGCCAATACTGGTCTCCAAAACTCGAAATAACACGACCGGGAAATGACTGATGCAGCAATTGAATTGTTTCTCTGGCTGTATGACATGTGTCGCCGTCTTGTTGAAACCACATGCCCTCCACATTCATTTCTTCAATTCTAGGCAAGAAAAAACTGGTTATCATTTCACGATACCGAACACCATTGACTGTTTGCGCTTGACCTGCCTCATTTTCATAAAAAAAAGGTCCAATGGTTCCTCCAGCCCAAAAACCACACCACACAGTGACACGTTGAGGATGCAATTGCTTCTCGTGAATCACTCGAGGATTTCCTCACCCCAAATGCGACAATTCTGCCTATTGACGAAGCCATCAAGATGGAAATGGTCAGCTGGCTTAAGTTCCTGAGTCAATTGAACTTTGTATGCATGAAGATGGAAATTTTTCGTCAAAATTCGCTGCATAGTGGATTTGGAGACACCAATTTGCTGCGCTCGATGTCGAATTGAGGTGGATGGAGTTTGAGCGACATCATCACGTACAGCTGCGACATTTTCGCTCGTTCGACCTGGTCTAAGGCGCGTTGTTGTCTTTACATCACAAACAGACCCAGATTCGGCAAATTTATCCATTAATCTATTTACAGTTGACTCTTTTGGAGCAGTATTGTGACCCCAAATTGATCGCAATTTGCGAACTGTAGTCGCAAAACTTTCACCATTTTGGTAAAACAATTTCACAATGAGAATGCGTTGTTCATTCGTGTAGCGCTCCATATTTACTAACCTCGTACCTTCTACTAGCAAACAATAACAATTGTTCAAATGTCAAACAATGACACTTGGAATGGCGCTAAATTTAAAAATTGCGTTCTAGTTGGGACACCCTTTACAATATTCTTCATTCAGGCTTGAGTTCGTTTTTAATTAATAACTCGAAGAATACCATTGTTAAAACTATATTTTTCTTAGACAAATGGCACACTGTAATGCATTTTCTGCCCTGCCAAGGGCTTCATCAGCAATGTTTATTGTCCAAAATCTACTCGTAAACATCATCTATTTAACTCACAATTTTTTGAGAAATAGAATATGGGAATTAACAACAAATTTGTAGTAATACAAAAATGTATAATAATAATAATAATAACAAGAAGAATACACACACATTTATAAAGCATAAGTAAATTTCGTTCTAACTCTTAACATGTAATAAGAAATATGTTAATGGCGCCGAATACTCGTAACATACATTTGGTCGTCGTTCATAGCTTAAATGCTGCGGATCCTGTCTTCCTCCAGAATAATTGGTATACGATTCTACAGTTGGTCAATATGACGTTTGTACATCTCCCCCTGGAAAGCGATTTCATAATGTAGGTCTCTAATCGTCGACTTACAACTTCACCTAACCACTTCTCCTTTTTGATGTTGTTCGAGAGGAACCAAATGCTTTGACCAGGCTGAAATGAGCGCCAGTTAGACGTTGTTTTCAAAAATTGTCTTTCAGTAACCGCCTGTAAAATGTTTTCAGGGAATACTTAGTCGAGTCTTGAGCGGGGATACCGTCCCAGAAAGAGGTTTGCAGGGGATTGTCCTGTTGTTGAATGAGGGGCCCGCCTGTATTGACGAAGGAATTCATTTATATCTTCTTTTAATTTAGGTTTTGTTGTTTCTATGGCCTTTAGGGCGTTTTTTACGGTTTGTACTAACCGCTCGGCCAGTCCGTTCGTAGCTGGGTGATAGGGAGCTGTTCGCTTATGGAATTGCACATCAACTCTATCCAAAAAATCTTTAAATTCCCGTGACGTAAAGTTAGTACCATTGTCCGTTACTAGTGTGACCGGTACACCAAATGCTGCAAACAGTTCGTCCAAAATGCTAATTGTGGCAGAAGTCGTTGTAGCATTTGTCGTTTTAACTTCCAACCATTTGCTGTACGCATCGGAAATAATGAGAAGCATTTCGCCTGCTACCGGCCCCGCGTAATCAATGTGGACTTTCCCATGGACCGTTCGGGTACTGGCAGTTGTGGTCCCCGTATTTGGGAGGGTTGTGTGAGTTTTTTGAGCAGCTTTCGCAGCTAAGAGCCATATTCTCTATGTCTGAATCAATTCCTGGCCAGTATACAAATGAGCGTGCTTAGCCTTTCATTTTAACAATACCTAAATGACCCGCATGTAAGTCTCCAAGAATTCTGCTTTGAAGAGATCCCGGAATGACAACGCGATGTTCAAGTAATAAGCATCCATTCATAAGCTTGTAATTATTTTCGGGTGATGTATACCCTAGTTTTTGTAGATTTTTTCCTGTTTCTAAGTATCTTACAATCGTTCCAAGATGATCATCGACCAACGTCTCCTTGGCGATTGATCTAACTGGGAGTTGTTGTATTTGCCCCACCATAAATTCGTCAAATTCATCATAATTCCAAAAATCATTACTCACCGCGAAATTAACCTGGTTTATGGTATTATCCTTCTTAATGTCACGAGAAGAAAAATCAGCATCAGCATTGGCTTTCGTTGGTTTAAAAATAACCTCAAAATCGAAGTTTGCCAGAAAGTTCGCGTAATTTGCCATACGACTAATGCACAATATTAGTAACGACTTGTGTGGGTGGAGAATTTGTGCCAACGGTTTGTGGTCGGTTATTAGGGTCCAGTGACGAGCGTATACGTATAGGAAAAATTTTTGCACAGTCCAGACTATAGCTAGTGCTTCTCGATCCATTTGCGGGTACTTTTGCTCTGTTGTTGATAGGGAGCGGCTAGCGTACGCTATTGGTCTTTCCAGTCCGTTTTCCAGGCGATGAGAGAGGACGGCACTGAGACCAACTTTACTCGCATCGGTAGCTAGTAATAAAGGTAAATTTGGATTGTATGGCATTAATACTTCTGATGAAATTAATGCATTTTTAATGTGCTCGTATGCCTTGTTACCTTCGGGTGTCCATTTAAATTGTTCCCTCTTAAGCATTTCTCTTAGCGGACTGCTTCGAGTCGAAAAGTTTGAAATGAATGAACTGTAATTTATTTTATTTATTAATTTGATTAAATCTATGGATATACTACTACTACTATATATTACAAGATTTTATATAAAGGCATTATTAACGAAAACATTGTATTTAAGTATTTAAAAACACGACAATATTGCGTTTAATTACATTTATATTAATAGAAAAATCGATTAAACTATACAATTCATTGAAATTTTTGCATATTCTCCTCAAAGGATCAGCATCAGCATAATTTGTTTGAACAACAGGAAGGTGCAGAGGTATTAGGTGTCGGGTAAAACGTCGTGGAATATTAAAATTTATGTTACGAAGAAGGAAGTCGGAGAGGACATCGCCATTAATCAAATTAATTAGAAATACCACATTTAGCATAGTCCTTCGGTTTTTTAATGTAAGTAGTTTAAATAATGATAACCTCGCAGTATACGAAGGAATATTCCCAGCATAACGACCAAATAAGCTCCTCAGGCAGAATAAGAGAAACTGCTTTTGAACAGATTCAATTCGGTATATGTGCATATTAATTTCAGTATCCCAGACAATAGACCCATACTCCAAAATTGGTCTTACTAGGGATGTGTATAGTTGTTTCGTTACATTGGGATCTGTAAACTCTTTAGACCATCGTTTTATATAAGCAAGCACACCACGAGCTTTATTTATCGTCATTGTAATATGTTTGCAGAAATATAACTTAGGATCAAGTAGAATACCAAGATCCAGAAAATTTCCAACTAACTCTAGTTGGTACCCGTCCAGAAAATAGTGTAGCATTGATGTGCAATTTCTAGAAAATCGCATATGCTTGCATTTTTTCAAGTTTAGCTCCATTTGATTATATTTACACCATGCGTAAAAACTATTTAAATCCTGCTGCAAATACGATGTAGCTGAGAAACATCTTAACATCATCAGCGTACATTAAAACATTACAATGCTTCATAACAAGCGGCAAATCATTTATGAAAAGCGAAAATAGCAAAGGGCCTAAGTGACTTCCTTGGGGGACACCGGAGCTAACAAAAATTTCTTTGGAATTAGTATTATCAAAAAGAACACAATGTGTACTGCAGGTTAGGTACGACCGTAACCAGCACAAAGCGTTGTTAGTAAATCCTAATAAACTCAGTTTAGTGAGAAGTAGGTTATGGTTGATTTTATCAAAAGCTCGATTTGTTAGAGTTGTTATACTGTGTTCAGATATGAAACTTAATTGAGTCAATATTCAGTTAATTGACAATATTAATTTAAGTATTCAGGCATACGTAATATGGAATATTGAGCTCAATAATGGCGTTAATTGCAATTATCGCAATTAAGGTTCATGTCTGAACACGCTATTAGTTGTAAAATATTTGTTACTGCAAAACAACCTTTTCGGAATCCATGCTGGTATGGTGATAACATTGAGGATACACTGTGGCAGAGATAGTCTGTTAAGCATTTTTCAAAAAGTTGAGGAATTGCACTCAATTTTGCAATGCCTCTATAATTCGTTATGTCCGACTTGTTTCCTGATTTAAATATCGGTATGATAAAGGATTTCCTCCAAAATTGGGGAAAATATCCATATTTTAATGACACATTAAACATAATAGTCAAAGGAGTAGCCAAAGCATGAGCACAATTTTTTAAAACGCAAGCAGGGTGCCATCAGGTCCACTACACAATGACGATTTTATTGTTTTTAAAGATAAAACAACCTGAGAAGTATCAATAGAAGAAAATGATATTGCCTGTTGTTCCATCAGAGAAAACAGGTATTCAGTTGATGTATCGTACTGTTGCTTAGAATATGTTGTTGCAAAAAAATCAGCAAACATATTGCTTTTAATCAAATTATTATTAGATTCATTAATTAAATACTTCATAACTCTTGGATAGCCAGTAGATTTTCTTTTCGAATTTATAAAATTATAAAACGTTTTTGGGTCACGTTTAAAGTTCCTTTTTATTTTCTCAAGGTAATTTATATACGGTGTTCTGTTGAGAAGATTATATTCTGCTCGAGATACACAGTATTTGCTATAAATATAAGCTATATTGCTTATATTTTTTTATAGCATTTGTTTTTTACATTTTTTAATCTTGATATATGAGGAGAATTCCACGGTGGACCTGAATGTTTAATCACGAAAAGTTTCGGCACAAATTCCTCAAAAAACTGATGCGTAGTAGTATAAAATATATTAACCATAACAATAACAAGCCTTTCCAAGAAATAGTTGTAATTCCTCGACTGATGAGGGAATAGGAGCTTCCTTGTCAGCTTTCATGTCTGAATCTGATTTGTGTATACCGTTTGAATCGATTTTATGGCCCAAGAATTCTACGGAGGAAGCAGCAAATATACATTTTTCCTTATTAAGGCGCAAACCGTGTTTTTTTAGTCTATCTAGCGTATTCTGAAGTGCAATTAAGAGATCTTCGAAATTTGAAGCATAAATCAATATACATATCATCAAAGAAACTACAGACGTTAGACAGCCCGAATAAGACTTGTTCCATACGCCGTTGCCAAATTGCGGGGATATTTGCAGCGCCGCTCTTGTCGGTCTTATCAACCCGTGTGTTGGTGTGTTTAAAGTAAGGTCATAAGCGAACTCCCCATCAATTGTCAGGTGAGAGTAAGCATCTGTGCTGTATATATGGCAAAAAACTTTCGAATCGCCTATCTTATTGAGTAACATTTCGGCCTTTGGAATTGGATGCTGTGGTGAACATTTGGTCATTACAGCTTATTAGCATTAATAAAATAAAATGGCATGAATATTTTCTTAATATAATTAAAATCTTTATAAATAATAAAAAAAAAAAAAAAAAAAAAAAAAAAAAAACTTTAATAAAAACTAGTTAATGTCTATATACAAATACTAAAATAAACTTTCAGTGTAAAAACGTATCTGTTGCATACAGTACTTAAGAATAGGTTTGCGTCTGAACTATGGCATTAATTTGTCAGCACTTTTTGGGACTAGTTAAATATACATGTGAATATTTGAGTGCATTACACTAGTGAGAGGCTAATTGGGTCTTAGTAAAGCATTAAGTATTTCTTTTTAATTTTGTCTTTACAAGAATCAACACGCACCAATTAGTGAATTGGAATAATAGCATTTTATTATAAAAAAAAAAACCATAAGGTAACCGTTAGTTTTCTTTTACATTTTTTTATTGCAATTTTATAAATTCCAACGGCAGTAAAATAAAGAAAAAAGGTAAATTTAATATTAAATAAAATTTCAGTGATTATTAGTATTAAAAATTTCAATATAAATTGTGTATAGGTTATTGGTTACATCTCACATTTTGTGACCTCTACTTATCCAGTGATCTGGATAGGTTAGGATACCCAATTATAATAGTTAAGAAAATCTATACAAAGAAGTTGAAGGTAAATTATTATTTTTACATAATTTTCTTTTTATACTAATTTTAAAATATTTTAAATAGATTCCCCAAAACCACAATTTTTTTTCGTCTTTATGTAAGATTTTTATTAGTGGGTGCTATAATTCTCAACGCCACTGCACATCAAATTTTTGGTAAATTGATGAGAAACATCAAGAGCGACCGTTAGCTTGTGTGATGTCACATAATTGCTAGCTTTAAATTTTAGCTTTACATATTACAAATAAATTTTCAAAAGCATGCCAGTTGATAATTGAATATCAAACAAGGAGAGAAGAAAAAAGCAAGAAAGACATCATTTTTAACATATACTTATTAGTTGGTATTTAACCGATAAGTTTTTTTTTTTAAATTCCACGGGATTATGGTTAGATAATCATGCAAAAATAAGTTTTAAAGCATAATATAGTGTAATTTTTTTCCAATTTGTTGAAATGTCATAAAAATATATAAAATTTTCTTTAAAAATATAAAAACCTATAACATGCATAAAATCAGAAATATTTGAATAAAATGCTGTAATGAACAAATCTAAAAATATTGAACAATTTTAAAATTTTTAAATTAAAACTAAAATTTTATTAAATCTAAAATATATGTTTAAAATAATGTTTAAAATTTATTAAAATACGAAAATCTTAAATTCTAATATTGCACATTCAATTTTTTTATCACAGATAAAATATCACATTAAATATTGCACAAATGTTTCTAACCATAATTACTGATATACCAATAATAATTTTAAGTTATTAAAATTATTATTAAAATTAAGAAATATACATATTTAGTATAAGTATAAGAGTTTGGTATGTATAATAATGAAATTTTTCTCTAGTTTTACATTAATTCTAATTTAATTATAAACTCCATAAAATAGGTATATGCAAGTACATAACTACATTTTTATAGTTCACTGTAAAAAGTAAACCAACAGAACAACAAACAAATGCAGATGTTCGAAGAGGCCTCTACGTCATCAAACGCAAAATACAACAAGAATTACTTCATTTAAGTTGGTGAGTGATCATACATTTTATTTTACTTGCATATTTCTCATTTATTTTTTTTAAAAGAAGCAACAACTAAAACAAGTGATATCCAACATGTTTGATGAAATGTTCTTTTAATATTTTAGTTATTGCTTCTCTATCATTGTTTATATTTTTTTTGTATCTTTATATTATTATTCTTTTTTTTGCTTTGCGTTGATTTTTAAATTTCGGGATACTAGTAAGGGACGTATTCCCAAGTGAATAATTATGTTTATATATTAAGAAATAACTTTAATTAAATTTAATAGAATTAATAGTAGAATTTTTACTTGAATTCCTTAAAACTAGTTATGATTCCCCTTTGCTTTAGTCATATTATACTATGTTTTAAATTTAACTTGAATTGTGAATAAATTCCGAAATTAATATGAATCTTTAAGACTAATTTGAATTCTTACGGATGTGATATGAAATAGGAATAGTGCGTTTTTGGGTTTTAGCATAATTAGCCTACGCTAAAACATTGGTAGGGAGGGTAAAGAGGCAATGGCCCCAATACATCAAGGGTGTCCAACATATATTTCTCTTGGTAGTTTGTGTGTATTAAATTCATTTATTTTAAACCTTACTTAATAAACAGAGGCAAGGGAGTCTATAAAATATTATGATATTGGTACACTCCAGTATGTGAGTTTAGGGTATGTAGAAGACAAGAACCCACCCCGAAAGACTGAAAGCTAGCAGTACAAAGGCTCCCAAATCGTCGATCTTCATGTCCCATAGAATTCATGCAGTTAATAAAATAAAACGCTCACTTACACATAACATCCTTTAAGTCTATTGGCTTGATACACCACTGGAATGGTGATTCATTTGCCCACAGTACAGCGGTTGTGTTGTGTACATTAGATAATTTGGCGCCCAACGTGGGGCCCATAGGAATTAAATTCTTATTGGTTCCAATTTACTAGCGAAATTTTCATTAAAAAAATAATTTTGTAATTGCTCAAACTTAATAGAGATTCAAGATGTTATTATTAAAATAAATTTTAAACATTTTCTGGATATTCGTCTATTTGAGCATTGTAAAATCGAATATGACGACCGATAATTTCTTTAAAGTTCCTTTTTATTAATAACTGAAAATGATCTACTAAATTTTTGCTTTTACTGACAAGTCTGCTGGAAATTTTTTTGTTTTGTTATTTTGTACTTAGATATTCGTATCCTAATGAGTGTGGAACTATATAATTATAGCTGATTGCATTTTTATATCCCGTTTATTTGTTGTTCTAAATAATCAAAGCAAAATTTTTCTAGTAAACTCAATATAATAGTTATTTTTTTTTTCTTCATACATACAAACATATTTGAGAAATATTTGACTATTCCTTTTTTCATTCACATCATTATCGTAAGAATTTGTTAAACCTGATTTGTCAGTTTCCAAGAAAATTATTATAAAACTATTATAAAACTGTAATATTTTTTTTTCAATTTATCATTAAATTTGTTTGGATAAATTTCTTCGATTTTTTAAAAAAAAAATTTTTGAAGCATTTCTTTTGTGCTGTTTTTTTTAATTCGTTAATAAATATTCAAAATGTCGTTAGAACGGACACCTTCAGAACTAGTTTCTGCTCCTGCTCCTACACCTAAGGATAATATACCTTGCATTTCTAACCCTGTTACCACCAGTGGTACAAATTGCATAATTTGTAGAGAATTGTTTTTAGAAACACAAGACTGTTTAATCTTGACTAATTGTAGTCATATTTTTCACAGAATGTGTATAGAGAATTCTCTTTCTCAGGTAGCAAAATGTCCAGAATGCCATAAACCATGTGATCTTGCTGATCTTAAGAAGTTCAATCTTCAAACTTTATTTAAAGTAAATCCCAATTCAAAAACTATCGCAAACGTCAGAGGAAAAGGACGCGGCGCAATTAGTAAAAGGTATAACACACGAAATGTTACAAGAACTTTGTTTCAGGAAAATCCCCAATTAGACTCTAGCAACGTCCCCATTCAATCTGAGGATGAAAATCCAAATATACTTTGTAGTCCTCATAATGCTGTTCAGAACACACAGACCATGTTTCCTGATGTCCAACATACTCCAAGCGACAGAAATCGTAGTCAGGAAAATTTCAATATTAACCAGACTCAACTTACCGAAATTATTGAGACAAGTATTGCCAGAATTTTAGGAAATTAAATATTTTACCGAATATAGCTCAAAATACAAATGCTCATACACAAATACCTAACGTTCCCCGAACACCACCTGTTCAACTACCTTCTAATGTTTACAGCAATGTAAATCGACTTCCATCTTCTCTTTCTCACAATAGTGACAATTTCAATATACGTGCTGATAAGGTTACGTCAATTATACAAAATTGAAATTTGAAATTTGATGGCTCGGTAAACGGTTTAACTGTAGATGAGTTTTTATACAGAATTCGTTCATTAACAAACGATAATTTCAATAATGATTTTTCAATTATCTGTAAAAACCTGCATATTTTGTTATCAGGCAAAGCGCGTGATTGGTATTGGCGTTACCACAAACAGGTAGACAATATCCAATGGAACGAGTTTTGTGCGGCAATAAAATATCAGTACAAAGATTTTAAGTCAAACTTCGATCTACGCGAAGAATTGCGAAATCGAAAAATGAAGACCGGTGAATCTTTCGATACCTTTTTTGAGGCTATTTCTGTTATTATTGACCGCCTTGATACTACTATTCCTGAGAGTGAGCTAATTGAAATTTTGACCAAAAACCTAAGACCAGATATCCGTCACGAATTACTTTATGTGCCAATTTATTCTATTGCTCATTTGAGGAAATTAGTCCAAATGAGGGAAAATCTAATGAGTGATGATTATTTTCGTAGAAATACTCTGCAAAAACCATTTAATCAAGCTTATCCACGACGCAATGTTGCAGAACTAGATTTAACTGAACATTCAGAATTGTGTGCATCCCCTGATACTGAACTAGTTGTTGATGCTATACAGCAGCCAACTACAAACAAGTGCTGGAATTGTGATGACGTAGGTCATCATTGGCAAGATTGCCTGAGTGAAAAATCTATTTTTTGTTACGGCTGTGGGGCCAAAAATACATATAAACCCCAGTGCCAGAAATGCATTTCCAAAAATGTTTGTTCAAAAAACTTTCAACGCCCATTTCCACCCCCAAACAAATCGTAAAAATATTTCCGTCTTCTCTGTCAAATAAAACCGATTCTACCTCAAAAATTAACATTACTAAAAATTTACAAATTCTTAAATGCTCTGAAATACCTGATTTATGTCCAGATAAAATTTTGTATCCGATACGCCCGTACCATGAACGATGGCAAGAATATATTTTAAAAAGAAATGAGATATTTAACGTTTCCTCTATAACAGCTCACTATAAGTCAAAAAGCAAACGTTCAACAATTCGACTTAGACAGTATTACAAAATGCGTAAACGTGCATGTAATTACACCATTTCCACTGTAGTAAATAGTTGTGACGATAAAAGGTTTTATGCAAAAGTTAATTTTTTAAATTATTCACCCTTAGGCCTTTTATAACATGTATTGGTGGTGATTTGGCACAAACAGATTTTTCTAATTTGAAGCAATTTCACAAAATTAAATCTTACGTTAAAACCGCAGACGGTAAGCTACAGAAAGTGACAGGTTTTCTGGAAGTAGATGTTTGTTTTAGGAATCAAATTCGTTCAATGAAAATATGTATTGTTCCATCACTTTCCCAAAATTTGATTTTAGGTCTGGATTTTTGGAAGTTATTCGAGTTAGCTCCGGATCTATTTGAATCCGCTATAATTAGTTGTCCTTCTGATTTGTCCGAATTTAAAAAAACGTCCGAGATTTTGTTCGTAAACACAATTAAGTCTGAATTAAGTTCAGAAGAACATCAGTATCCATTAACTCCTAGCCAAAATTCACAGTTAAAAGCTATTATAGCTTTATTCCCCAATTTTAAAACACAGGGCTTGGGAAGAACCTGCTTAATTAAGCACGACATAGACGTTGGCAATGCCACGCCTATAAAACAAAGGTTCTATCCAGTTTCTCCCGCTGTGGAGAAACTGATGTATAAAGAAATAGATAGAATGCTGGCTTTAGGGGTGATTGATCAATCGTCATCACCTTGGAGTTCACCCATGCGCTTGGCTGTCAAGCCTAATAAAGTCCGCCTGTGCCTAGATGCCAGGAAGGTCAATCAAGTGACCCAAAAGGATGCATATCCTCTTCCGAGTATTGAGGGAATTTTGGCGAGACTTCCAAAAGCACACCTGATTTCAAAACTGGATCTAAAGGATGCATATTGGCAGATCGGTTTAGCCGATCAAGCAAAACCTCTTACGGCGTTTACAGTCCCTGGTAGACCTCTTTACCAGTTCAAGGTAATGCCTTTTGGGCTCTGTAACGCGCCGCAAACAATGTGTCGTCTTATGGATGAACTGATTCCACCTGACCTTAAACAATGCGTCTTTGGTTACCTGGACGATCTTGTGATTGTCTCAGAAGATTTTTCAACACACCTGTCAGTCCTAGTTAGAATTGCGCAAGAGTTTAGAAAGGCAAACTTAACTTTAAATATTTCCAAATCTCGTTTTTGCGTTACGGAAACAAAATACTTAGGTTATGTCATTGGTAATGGTGGGATAAAAACAGACCCAGAAAAAGTGGAAGCGATACTTGCGTGGCCTGTCCCTAAAAATATAAAACAGGTTCGAGGATTCCTAGGAATAGCTGGCTGGTATAGGAGATTTGTCCCTAATTTTTCCACTATAGTTTTTCCTATAACGGAAGTATTGTCCACCAAGAAAAAATTCTGCTGGACTGAGGATGCGCAAAAAGCATTCCAGCACGTTAAATCTCTTCTTACATCAGCCCCCATTCTTTCAAATCCTGATTTTAGTAAAAAATTCTACATACATTGCGATGCTAGTAATTTCGGTATTGGTGCTGTTTTAGTTCAGTTGGATAACAACGGAGACGAAAAACCAATCGCGTTTATGTCAAAAAAACTGAATACAGCACAACGTAATTATAGTGTAACCGAAAGAGAATGTCTGGCAGCAATAGAGGCAATTAATAGATTCAGATGCTATATCGAGATGCAAGAATTCGAAGTCATTACTGACCATTCGAGTTTGGTGTGGCTAATGAGGCAAAGTGAGTTGAGTGGAAGACTTGCACGGTGGATGTTCAAACTTCAAGGCTACAAATTTACTATTAGCCACAGAAAAGGCAAAGGTCATATTGCCAGATTCTCTCTCTCGGATGCACTGTAATGAAGTCTCTGGGGTTAAACTAGCTGAACCCGAAATTGACCTCGATTCTGAACATTTTCTAGATCAAGATTATGTCGAACTTATTGCTAAAATCAAAGATAATGCTTCACAATATCCTGATTTAAAAGTAATTAAAAAATACGGTTACATTCGCACAGAACATTACACAGGCGATGAAATGCAACAACAAGAAGCCTGGAAATTATGGGTTCCAAAACTTTTACGTGAGTCAGTTATATCTAGAGCACATGACTCTGCTATATCATCACACTGTGGTATGGGTAAAACGTTACATGTTATTAGGCGTAATTTTTTCTGGCCTGGCATTGTCATTGATGTACGTAATTATATTCGTAAATGTGAAGTCTATAAAACAACAAAATCACCAAATTTTATTACTAGACCCGAAATGGGAAAACCAGCAACATCTACACGCCCTTTTCAACGTCTATACATAGACATTTTAGGTCCTTACCCGAGAAGTAAGCGAGGTAATATAGGGTTGTTAATAGTACTAGATCACTTAACCAAATTTCATTGGCTATATCCAATGAGAAAATTTACTTCTTCATCTATTCAAACGTTTTTATTAGAACAAATTTTTCACATTTTACATTTGCTTAATGAATCGATGTCTCCCCTTTCACGAGATGATACCTTATCATTAATAAGAAATAAACTTCAAAAACACATTTCAGATGCTTATCAGACAAACCAAAAACAATACAATTTAAGGACTCGTCCAATTACCTTTACTGTAGGGCAATACGTATATAGAAAAAACTTTTCACAGAGCAATTTTGAGAAAAAATATAACTCTAAACTGGCACCTTTATATATTAAAGCAAAAATCAGAGAGAAAGTTGTCCAAAATTATTATATATTAGAAGACTTATATGGAAAAGTACTTGGAACTTTTCATGCAAAAGACTTAAGTTTTTTTTTTTTTTTTTTTTTTTTTTTTTTTTTTTTTTGCTTTTAATTATTTATTGAATCTTCATATATGAAATAACAATAAGTATTCAAATCTTAATACTAAAAAGAAAATGATATGCCCAGCCAGTGCTAGACAAAAATTTTTATGGTACTAAAAAATTTCACATCAACTGATCCAGTCATCTGTTTTGCGCTTGAGTTAAAGCAAGGGTATCCCTCCTTCTCAACCGATTGTGGCCACTAAAGTTAAGGATGTCTCGTGCAAGTGGGTTTGGATGGTGTTCAAGTTTGCTGACATACTTTGACGCATATTTTGTAAATTCGACTTTTACTAATGGCACGCCTAGATCTTTGTGGATTCGAGAATTTTTAACATACCATGGTGCTGCAGTAATTATACGTAGAATTTTATTTTGACCCCTTTGAATTTTTTCAATGTTGGATGCTGAGGCAGTACCCCATAATTGAATTCCATAGCACCAGATTGGCTTTAGTATTGCATTGTACAACAAAAGTTTGCAATCCAATTTCAATGTAGAGTTTCTGCCGATTAACCAATTAAGTTGCACTGCTTTTAATCTCATTTGTGTAAGTTTCGCTTCAATATGAGACTTCCAAGTTAAACGGCGGTCGAGGTGAATGCCGAGGTATTTGACTTCATTGTGTTGCGGGATAATTTGATTATTTATACTGATGAACGAGCAGGTATCTTTTCGCAATGTGAAAGTTATATGAATACATTTCTGTTCGTTCACCCTGATTTTCCAAAGCTCTAGCCAATTCTCTAGTTTATAAACATAATTCTGCAAATTCTGTGATGCAACTTGGTGGTCCTGATGGACGCTGATAAAGGCTGTATCGTCTGCAAAAGTTGACGTATGGATTTTAGGGTCTGACGGCATGTCGGAGGCATATATCAAATATAAAGTAGGACCCAGTATGCTACCCTGTGGCACACCTGATTCAATTGGCTGAGCGGTACTTAAAAAATCACCTTCTTTGATTTTAAATTTGCGACCGTATAAATAACTTTCCATGAGTTTATGGGTGTTAGCAGGCAGAGTTAATTTTATTTTGTGCATTAAACCGTCATGCCAAACTTTGTCGAACGCTTGCGACACATCAATGAAAAGGGCGGAGCAGTATTTTTTGTCTTCAAACGACCCTCTTATCACATTTACCAATCTGTGTGTTTGTTCGATGGTGCTGTGTTTAGCCCTGAAGCCGAATTGATGATTAGGAATACATTCAGTGTCATTCAGAATTGGAGTCAACTTAGTCATTAACAATTTTTCAAACAGTTTTGAAATTGTCGGCAGTAGACTAATTGGCCTATATGACTCCACTTTGGTGTGGTCCTTCCCTGGCTTAGGAATCATAGTGATCATAGACACCTTCCAATCTGCAGGATAATATTCTAGGCGTAAAATAGCGTTGAAGATAAAGAGGATAATTCTTCTTGCTACACGAGGTAACTCCACAAGCATTTTATTGCTGATTTTATCCATACCTGGAGCCTTTCTAAGGTTCAGAGTACCAATAGCGTTTTGGACATCACGAGAGTTTAGTCTTAGAGGCACAGGCGGCCTTATAACAAGTGGTGGCAAATCAGATTCGTTATTATTTGAGTTGTTTATAGTAAACACATTTCTCAAATGGTTAACAAATAATGTCCCTTTCTCGGAATCATTTCTAGCCCAGTCACCAGTCGGATTTCGCAAAGGAGGTTTTCCTCTCACTGGTCTTTTTAAACCTCTTGCCGCCCTCCATAACGAGTAGTCAGATTGTGGGGTACTATCAAGACCTTCCAAGTAAGATCTAAGTGAGGCCGTTCTTTGGGTTTCTAAGAAATGTCTTAGTATATCTCTGCATTCCCGTAGTCTAGCTTTCAGTTCAGGAGACCTGTGAATTTGCCACTCTCTTCTCATTCTTCTTTTTTCTGATAGGAGATGTTCGAGTTCAGAGAAATAAGTTCTGTTTGTCCTATTTCTACATTCAACGTGATAAGTGGAAGCGTGATGCACAGCTCGTCGAAGGTCCTCGGTAAAGTTGCCAATCGACTCATCAATATCGTCGGTAGTTCTCAACACAACATTTTCCGTGCAATGAGAACTTAAATACTTTTTGTATTTGATCCAACTTACTCGGGTCTTAGTCATGTTCATAAATGGAGAACCACACACTTGAGGGAAATGCATTGAAATGATAGTAGGAGAGTGATCTGAGGACAAGTCCAGTGAGGGATCCACTTGCATCCATTCTACAGGGATATTTTTCACTACCCCAAAGTCAATAACATCGGGAATCTTCCGTCGGTCCGTCGGCCAATAGGTGGGATGTCCACTTGAGAGTACATCTAATCCCATTTTGGCAATGGTGTTGAAGAGTTCACGACCCTTCGGGGTCACCAGACGTGAACCCCAAAAAGTGTGTTTGGCGTTAAAGTCACCAGCAACTAAAAATCTAGCTCCAAGGGAATTGAAGAAGCTGTAGTATTGGTGTTCTTTTATTGAAAATCGAGGCGGAGAATAAATCGATGATATAACAAATTTGTATTGACAGAATTCAATGCAAATGTTTGTTGCTTGTAGGTAATCCTCACATATGTTGTTCATTAAATATTGTTTTATTCTGTTCTTTATAAGAATTGCCGAACCTCCACAAGCTCTTCCGCGGGGGTCTTTAGTATCGTAATTTTGAAGTACCCTGTCGACGTCAAGTGAGTTTCAGCAATCATCATAACATCAATCTGCTTATCCATCAGGAAGTATTCCAGTTCATTTTTATGTTGGCGGAGGCCGTTCGCGTTCCAGAAACAAATTTTTAAATAAATCATTTCTTTAAAATGGCTTGCAAGATAGTGGATTGCATTTTCAGCATTTCCTGCATCATGGATGTCATGGTGGTCGTGAAAGTGTTCATAGTTTGAACAAGTGTCTGCAATGTTGCCTCTAGATTGTTGATATGCGGCTCAGAATATTGGGGTTTAGGTTCCTGCACCAGACCTGGCATATTAGATTTAACGACGTTTGCGTAAGAAACTTGTCTAGAACTAGGCGCGTTTACATGACTAGTGGACCGTAATAATTGAGGGAAATTGTCACTCGATGCTAAATTTGGCTGTTGAGGATGATTAGGCAATACTGAAGTCTTGTTGGTTCTTATGCCTTTCAAATGAGTGTAAATTGGACAACCTCTATAATTTGCGGTATGATTACCTCCGCAGTTACTGCATTTTTTGATTTTTGAGTCAGTTCTCGACTTATCGCATTGAGCAGTTGCATGTAGCTCCCCACACGCAACACAAACTGTCGGCAATTTACAATACGCCTTGGTGTGACCAAATTCTTGACAGTTGAGACACTGGACGGGTCCCTGACGCTTATGTGGTTCTTCCACGGTGATTCTACGATGCAGAAGGTACATCAGATTGTAGATGGGATGGGACTCGTTTTTCTTTAAGACAACATCTCCAGGTTCCAATTCTACCCTGAACATGGGCTGAGGGATCTTTTCACGGTTTCTAATATTCACTACGCTCTTGATTTTGAACCCTTTGTCCATTAAACCAGTTTTTATCTCCGCGGGATCAACACATGGGTCTATACCCTTTAGAACGACTTGGAGTCCTTTTGCGCTTTTGAGCTGGTAGGTATAGAAATCCCTAGTCTCCCTTTCCAGCTGGTTGGACAATTTTCGAAAATCATCTTCCCTATTCACTTGTATCTTTGTCTCGCAGATATTTCCATGTTTCATTGAGGTTACGCTAAACATGTTTTCACCTATTACAGCAACAATTCCTTGTACCAATTTACTGGAAGTCGGCTCTCTCAGATAAATTGGTGGGGGCTTAAACGTCTTCTTCGGAAGTTCTGGCTCATCCGTCTGGAGGAGAGCAAACCTATTTTGATCATTACTCACGGTCTTAGGAGCTTTTGCATTTGATGACACTTGAGCAGACTTCGGGCTCCTCTGTCGCTTGAGAACGGTGATGTACTTATCCATACCTACTTGTTTTTTGGGTTTGACTGCACTATTTGATGAAGATGATGTTTTTTCATCTGTTGAAATCACTATATTTGGCGAACAGGAACGACGCCGTTCTACGGCTCTTATAGTGAGAAAATTTTCCAGAGATTTTTTTATGGATTCTTCCTCAGAGAGCCATTTAGTTTTTCTAGACGAGCTAAGCTCTTTCTCAGAATTACATCTGAGAGGAACACTCATACAGTTTTTATACGATTTTTTTGATGTTTTTTTTTTTATATATTTTAACCTATTACGATTTTTTTTTTCACTTTTTTGTTTAATTTCAACTTTTTACACTTTTTCACCTATTACGATTTTTTCACCGAAAATTCAGCCGCACTAAAAGTAACACGTCCGAACAGTTCGATGAGACGAGACTGAATGAAAAAGACTTAAGGGAGTAATGTTCTTTTTCCTCCTAATACTTTTGCATAAAATACAAGTATTATGCGGTTTTGTGGTGAACATTTGGTCATTACAGCTTATTAGCATTAATAAAATAAAATGGCATGAATATTTTCTTAATATAATTAAAATCTTTATAAATAATAATAATAAAAAAACTTTAATAAAAACTAGTTAATGTCTATATACAAATACTAAAATAAACTTTCAGTGTAAAAACGTATCTGTTGCATACAGTACTTAAGAATAGGTTTGCGTCTGAACGATGGCATTAATTTGTCAGCACTTTTTGGGACTAGTTAAATATACATGTGAATATTTGAGTGCATTACACTAGTGAGAGGCTAATTGGGTCTTAGTAAAGCATTAAGTATTTCTTTTTAATTTTGTCTTTACAAGAATCAACACGCACCAATTAGTGAATTGGAATAATAGCATTTTATTATAAAAAAAAAAACCATAAGGTAACCGTTAGTTTTCTTTTACATTTTTTTATTGCAATTTTATAAATTCCAACGGCAGTAAAATAAAGAAAAAAGGTAAATTTAATATTAAATAAAATTTCAGTGATTATTAGTATTAAAAATTTCAATATAAATTGTGTATAGGTTATTGGTTACATCTCACATTTTGTGACCTCTACTTATCCAGTGATCTGGATAGGTTAGGATACCCAATTATAATAGTTAAGAAAATCTATACAAAGAAGTTGAAGGTAAATTATTATTTTTACATAATTTTCTTTTTATACTAATTTTGAAATATTTTAAATAGATTCCCCAAAACCACAATTTTTTTTCGTCTTTATGTAAGATTTTTATTAGTGGGTGCTATAATTCTCAACGCCACTGCACATCAAATTTTTGGTAAATTGATGAGAAACATCAAGAGCGACCGTTAGCTTGTGTGATGTCACATAATTGCTAGCTTTAAATTTTAGCTTTACATATTACAAATAAATTTTCAAAAGCATGCCAGTTGATAATTGAATATCAAACAAGGAGAGAAGAAAAAAGCAAGAAAGACATCATTTTTAACATATACTTATTAGTTGGTATTTAACCGATAAGTTTTTTTTTTTAAATTCCACGGGATTATGGTTAGATAATCATGCAAAAATAAGTTTTAAAGCATAATATAGTGTAATTTTTTTCCAATTTGTTGAAATGTCATAAAAATATATAAAATTTTCTTTAAAAATATAAAAACCTATAACATGCATAAAATCAGAAATATTTGAATAAAATGCTGTAATGAACAAATCTAAAAATATTGAACAATTTTAAAATTTTTAAATTAAAACTAAAATTTTATTAAATCTAAAATATATGTTTAAAATAATGTTTAAAATTTATTAAAATACGAAAATCTTAAATTCTAATATTGCACATTCAATTTTTTTATCACAGATAAAATATCACATTAAATATTGCACAAATGTTTCTAACCATAATTACTGATATACCAATAATAATTTTAAGTTATTAAAATTATTATTAAAATTAAGAAATATACATATTTAGTATAAGTATAAGAGTTTGGTATGTATAATAATGAAATTTTTCTCTAGTTTTACATTAATTCTAATTTAATTATAAATTCCATAAAATAGGTATATGCAAGTACATAACTACATTTTTATAGTTCACTGTAAAAAGTAAACCAACAGAACAACAAACAAATGCAGATGTTCGAAGAGGCCTCTACGTCATCAAACGCAAAATACAACAAGAATTACTTCATTTAAGTTGGTGAGTGATCATACATTTTATTTTACTTGCATATTTCTCATTTATTTTTTTTAAAAGAAGCAACAACTAAAACAAGTGATATCCAACATGTTTGATGAAATGTTCTTTTAATATTTTAGTTATTGCTTCTCTATCATTGTTTATATTTTTTTTGTATCTTTATATTATTATTCTTTTTTTTTTTGCTTTGCGTTGATTTTTAAATTTCGGGATACTAGTAAGGGACGTATTCCCAAGTGAATAATTATGTTTATATATTAAGAAATAACTTTAATTAAATTTAATAGAATTAATAGTAGAATTTTTACTTGAATTCCTTAAAACTAGTTATGATTCCCCTTTGCTTTAGTCATATTATACTATGTTTTAAATTTAACTTGAATTGTGAATAAATTCCGAAATTAATATGAATCTTTAAGACTAATTTGAATTCTTACGGATGTGATATGAAATAGGAATAGTGCGTTTTTGGGTTTTAGCATAATTAGCCTACGCTAAAACATTGGTAGGGAGGGTAAAGAGGCAATGGCCCCAATACATCAAGGGTGTCCAACATATATTTCTCTTGGTAGTTTGTGTGTATTAAATTCATTTATTTTAAACCTTACTTAATAAACAGAGGCAAGGGAGTCTATAAAATATTATGATATTGGTACACTCCAGTATGTGAGTTTAGGGTATGTAGAAGACAAGAACCCACCCCGAAAGACTGAAAGCTAGCAGTACAAAGGCTCCCAAATCGTCGATCTTCATGTCCCATAGAATTCATGCAGTTAATAAAATAAAACGCTCACTTACACATAACATCCTTTAAGTCTATTGGCTTGATACACCACTGGAATGGTGATTCATTTGCCCACAGTACAGCGGTGGTGTTGTGTACATTACAATGCTCATCTATTATCATTCGAGGATTAAGGGTTGGTTTATAGTTACTTGTGATTCTTTTTTGCCACCACGTGAGTAGGGGACGCCCATTCAGAATAGTCTACTTTCCGGTAGAATCCCAAGGCGATCTTTGCGTCGATTTCTGCAGCATACATTTCCTAAGTGCTAGAGGAATTTCCCTTGCCTTGGCAAAAATTGGAGTTGCATCTGGTTTGAGATGAAGTTTTGCAGGTGGCCCTTCCAATTTACCTGCCTTTTCACCAAACATGTCTTTATACTTTAGGAGCAACGCTTGTACCCTTTGCTGTTGTGTTGCATTAAGTTAGGGTTACCATATTCATTTTGAGAAAAAGAGGATGTCGACCAAAAAAAAGCCGGACATTTATCCTTAAAAAGAGGACAATACTCTGTAGCAAAATATTAAAAAAACAACGCCTTAAAGTACACAAAACACATTTAAAATTCTATTTACATATAACAACAAAACAAAACTGAAACAAAATATTTAAAAAAATGATATTTTATCAGTCTGATCTCATAACTACAACAACATAAAAACATAAAAATTAACAAATTCATTTTAAAACTTCACATGTATTATATATAAATTTTTAGTAGAAGTTGTCAAGTTTCATGTATATATTTCAGCGCTTTCAATTTGAACCAATATATTATTATCGCATTTTTTTAAATATTCATAAAACACTTGACAATTCATATCAAAGTTATATTTGACTTTAATAATATCAGAAATAGTTTCTGTGTTTAATTTGTTTCTTTCTGGTGTCCACTGATTTCACAACTTTTAGAACTAAGAACTTTGAGAAATATCATAAAACAAAATTCCCAAAGGTTAACACACACATTCAGGGAATATGGAATGATTTGGAATTTATAAGAAGATTTCGTCTTTCAAAGAAAAGTGCATCAGCTGTTTTTTTCCCCTCCAATAAACTAGCACTTCTTTTGGCACCTTTTCTAGACATTTCTAGACAAAACTAAAAAAGTCGTTGCAAACAATTAAATTTTGCAATAAATTGATGTAATTCTAAACGTCAAATACCAATGTTACCACATTTTTCACCGAATGCAGTCGGTAGTTACACGTACATAGGTAAAAAAATCGTTAAAATTACCAAATTCTTTTTACCGGTTAGGTATGGAAAAGTAATTGGTATAAACAATAGTAGTTATCTATTTGTTAAAATTACGGGCATAAGACACGTAGACAAAGGCCAAAAGCCAAAGCCGTTTAAAATTATGAAGGCGCATATGGCGGCCAAAAAGCATCAAACACAATTTGTTTACACAAAAAAGCATGTCATGACATCGTGTGTATTTAAAAAAATGTATACATCAATGCCAACAATAATTTCGATGCAATAAAACGAAATTATAGATTAAAGTTTTAAAAGTAGGACAAACCCAGGACACTTGCAAAAAAAGAAGTAGGACTACCCCGGACGCCCTAAAAAAGAGGACGGTGTCCGGGGAAAAGAGGACGTATGGCAACCCTACATTAAGTGAGGGTGAGGACAATTTTATTGAATTAACTTTGTTGGAGGATGCAAATAATTCGAACCAATTTTGCTCATTAACGAAATGTGAGATCCACTCTCGTCCAAATAATGGATCGTAATCGCCATCCATAACATAAAGATTTAATTTCCGAACTGTTTTACCCAATTTTACAACTACCGGTATTCGACCCAAACAAGGGATTGGGTGACCAGTGTAACTTGAAAATTTCCTTTGTGTCTCCCGGATGCCATTGTGTTTTAACATCCGAAGGTATTTTCTGCCTACAATTCCACACGGTGCACCTGTATCTATTTCCATTTCGATTTCGCTTCCGTTTATAACTGTTCTGACCATTTTCTTTGTTGTGTTTTTTATTCTTCACCAAATTTATCGTATTGTGTTCATACAATGAATCACAGTCACTGTCAAATTTCTCATCTGTAATCTGATTGGACTTCGATTGGCATACCTTTGCAATATGTCCTTTTTTTGCCACAGGTGAAACATGTGGAATCCCGAAATTTACATTGTGTCCGTGGGTGATTCCCCCCACATCCGTGGCACGACTTTTGTACTGTTTTTTCGTTACTCAACTTTGTACGATTTCGAGTAGATTCTCTAGGGAAAGGTCTCTGTTGGGGGTTGTGTTGAAAAAAATTATAATATTTAAAAAAAATAATATGATTTTATTCTATATTCTTCGACTTTTTTAATGATTTTTATTAAATAATTTTTAAGCTTGAGGTCCCTTTTTTGTTTTTTATAAACGATTTTTTAATTCTTATATATAATTAACTCAATATTTCAATTTCCTTTGGAAATCTTCTTCAGGAGTTATTTAAATATTATAAAAAATTTTCTATGTGTAAAAATGATGTTCAAAAAATGATGATCAAATAATGTTTTATATATTCATTTTGAATTTGAAACAAACGATACAAATCGACGTCGTTAAGTGTCAATGACGACAACTGGAATAAGGGTGATTATTTCTAAGTTTATTTGTTTTGGAGATATAGGGGTACTGGTTTTATTAATTTTTGCCCCATTTGTCCCCCTTAAAGAGCGAATTTCCAAAAATCCCTTCTTAATGGATCTACATGTTGTAAAAGGAACCCATTACCCGAATTTCAAGTTTCTAGCTTTAGCGGTTTGGGCTGTGCGATGATGAATGAATCAGTCACGTTACTCTTTTATATATATAAGAATCTAAATTATAGATATATATGCTGAAAAGTCGTTTCTAATTATATACAGGGGTGGTATATTATTAAATATATGTAACTCCATACTTGTTTAATTATTACTTAATTAATTTATTTTTAACCAGAAAACGTAAATCTTAAATTGTTTAAATTTAATTTTGGATCAAACTGAAATTTATTCTCATCCCGACTAAAAATACAAATTGTTGCTGCATTTCATTTTTAAGACCAACTTTTGTTGCAATAGATAGTTTAAATCAAATATCAATGTTAATAGAGTTTAAAAGAAAGCGTTTTTTGTGACTCCAATTTTATGTCTTATTTACTTTTATTATGTATGTTTTCAATATTTTTCAGATTTCCTTCAAGAAGTCGGGTTGAAATATATTTTTCCATTGAGTTAATATGTTAATTTAATTTTTATTTTCAGAAATTTCCGAAGAAAATCGTAAATTAAAAGAACAGCTACTACAACATGAAACACAAAAGGATGCTGATAAAAAAGCATTATTGACTATGAAAGAAATGCTAGAAGCTTATACGGAAAATAAACTTCAATTAACAACACGGGTTGCCGAATTACAAAAACAGCGCAAGTTAGATGCAGAAAATTTGGAAAAAATTTCAATAGAAAATGAAAGTTTAAGACGTCAACTACAACGTCTAACAGATGACAATGAATCCCTTTTGACCGATATAGAAAACATGGAAGCACAACTAAAGCAAGTAAGTGCCTTTGGAAAAGAGCAAAAAGAAAATTTTGTTTTGATGGAAAAAGAAATCGCCCAATTGAATAGTACCGAAGCTAAAAATCATGAAATACAATTAAAAAATGACGAGTTGTTTAAAGAATTGCAAGAGATGAATGAAAAGTATAAATTTATTAAGGATATCAACACAGAGCAAAGACATAAATTCAATTATCTTAAAGACAGATTCATAGAGGTGCACAAAAAATTAAAAAAGCTCAAAGAATGCAAACGTATACTTTTGGAAACACAACATGAGTATGCAGATTCTGTCTCACAATGGCAAAATGAAATTATTGGTGCTTCAAAAGTACTATGCAAGGAACTCAATAATTTAAGGGACGAAAATATAAAATTATTGCAAAAGTTGGGCAAAGATCAATGCAAAGAAAGCATTGACGAGAAATATGTTTGCGTGGGCAAATTGAATGAGTTGTTGCAATTGTCAGAAAAAGCCAAACATGACTATTACAATTTGCAGAAAGAAAATTTTAAATTAAAAGAAAATTTAAGTATTAAAACTAATGAATCTTCTGTAACTTTAGAAAGTTCTGTTAAAAGACTTGATGAAATGTGGCAGCTAAGTGAAACTGCCTTAAAAGAGTATCACGCTATTCAAGCAGAGAATGTTATGTTGCAAGGCAATGTTAAATCGAAAGTGGTTCATAACCAATTAGATTCGAGTAAGGAGTTTGATAAATGTTATAAACTAGCAGAAAAACTGGAAGAATTGCAAACATTGGCCCAAAAAGCCCATGAAGACTATCAAATGCAAACTATAGAAATGGAGAAACTAAAAGAGGATTATGGACAAATGAAAAATAAAAAGGAACTACTAGAATTACCTTTTGAACAAAATGAAAAACTGTTAAACACAGAAAAATCCTTCCAACAATTAGAAAATGTGAAAGCTGAGTTGATTAAAATAAATGAAGAAAATCAAGATCTGAAAGCTCAATTGTCAGATATTTCAAAAGCTTCTGTTGAAAAGTCTTTAGAAGATTCTTTAAAGAAATCACAAAGAGAGTGTCAAGTACTCTCAGAAAAGCTTAAATCTTTGGAACAAGAACAGCTAAATGATAAGCAATGTTTTAAAAATCTTTCTCTTGATTTGCAAAAGGTGAAAGAAGAAAAACAGACTTTAAATGACAAAATACAAGATATACAGAAAACTGCTGGTGAAACTGAAGCCATGTTTAATTTAAAAGAACAATTATTAGCAGCTCAACAATCGTTGGAAGAATACCAACAAATGTACAAAAATAAAGAAATGGAACATGGAGAGTTGCTCGATGAAATGCGTGAATTGAATGAGGCTCTTAAAGCAAGGGGAGATCTAATATCACGTCAACAAGAAGAACATCAAATTCTAAAAACTGAGCTCAAAACTAATGCAGAAAAATTAGCAAATATTCAACAAGAAATGGACAAAAAAGACCTTCAATTGACAGAGAAACAAAGTGAACTAGAAACAATTACAAAAGAAATAAACAATGCCAATCAAAAATTAGAAACTTTAGAAAATACCATTTCATTGAATGAAGAAAAAGTTCGGGCACTCAGTAATGAATTGGAAAATATAAAATCGAACACTGCAGCCACCACAAATGACTTCGACAATCAAAGTGATGCCCTTTCAACATCAACAATTTCAAGAGCTGATGAGCTACAAAGACTTAAAGATGTGGAGGATTCATTTGAAGATAAGTATAATAAACTGCGAGGTTTGGCAGCCAAATTAAAGAAAAAACTGCAAGAGGAGACGATAGTAAAGCAGAGACTTGAAAAAGAAATACAAGATTACAAAACCCATGAAAATGAGTTGAACACACAGTTAGTAGAGTTAAAAAACAAAATATCCGATATGGACTCAAAACAAAAACACATTGACTCCCTCAAAGCAGAAAATCAAAAGTTGAAATCATCACGCAAACAAGCGAATGTTTTGAATTTGGAAATAGAAGCTGCGGAAAAATCGTTGACTGAGGTAACTAACAAACTCGCAAGTCGCTCCTTGGAATTGGAAGCAGCCCAGGAATCGTTAAAAAGTAAAGATTCCACTATTCTACAACTAAGAAAAGAAATTGATCTATTGGAATCATCAAAGTCTTCCGAAATTAAACACTCTCAAGAATTAAAACATCAAATTGATCATCTACACAAAACACTCAGAGATGAAATGCATAGCAAACAGCAAGCTTATGACAAATCAAAAATTTTGGAACAAGATTTGGAAAACTTAAAACTAGAATTGGAAAATGTAAAATTGGAATTAGCACAAGCTACCAGCAGTCAAGAGTCTGCTCTAAAATCCCTCAACAGTGAAAGAGAGCAAATTTCATTACAACTCTCCTCAACTCAAGAGGCCTTTTCAGACTGTGAACAAAAACTTAAGCAGGCAGAAAGAGTTACAGAAGATTTACGCGTTGAGTACTTGGATTACAAAATAAAGGCCCAGGCTGTGCTAAGAAAAAATCAAAATCGTGACTCTTCTAAGGAGAGAGAGCTGGAAGAGGAATTAGTTACCATGAGAGCTACAGAGACACGCATGAATACCACTATTCAAACGTTAACTACAAAAATAGAAAGCTTAGAAAAACAAAAAGATACTTTGAACGATGACAACATTAGCTTACAAAAACGCTCAAAGGAACTAATGACACTTATTGAAGATATACGAACACAAAACGATGCCCTAAATCAAGAAATTCAACAACATATCCAGCAACAACATGAAACTTTGAAGCAACACCGCCAACATATTGAATCTATAGATATTTGTCATAAGGAGCAAATACAATCATTAAACGCATCTCATCAGAGACAGTTGGATCAATTACGCAAAGAACTCTCACAGCACATACGTTTACCAACTACTGTTGGAGCTACAAAATCCACAAATTTGCCTCCACATGCTCACAACGATTATCATTCAATCGATCAAGGTAAACTCGATTTTCTCCTCATGGAACGAGAAGATGCCGAAGGATCTGAAGAAGCAGCCGAAACTTTAGCCAACTTAGCAGCTTCGCGTAAAATCTCTAATGATTCCTCATCAGCCAAACGTTCCCTGCACGATTTCATGCCTCTCGATGAGTTGTTGAACACCCCCTTAAATGCCATTAACAGTGAAACTTTAATAACAACCTCGCAACATCAAAAAAACCACTATGTAACTGATAATGCAATGAGTGCAGAAAGCGCCACCACGGATTTCATACAGTTGGAATTGAATTCCACAAAAGAACGTCTACAAAAGCAAGAGAGCAGAGTGCGCCATTTAACAGCTTTGTTGGCGGAAAATGAACAAGATCTAGCCAAACTGACACAAATGAACGATATGCTAAAGGAAGAGTTAAGAAGGCAAGAACGTTCAGTAGAAAGAGACCAGCATATGCATAATTCGGAATATGTTAAGAATGTAATAATGAAGGTAAGTCTCAAGAGTTTTTGCTATTTTTATTTAGTAGTAATCTAATGCACGTGTTTTAATCAATATTAACTTGCGTTAATCTACTACAAGCAATAAAAAATACCATTACTGTTTAAATAATTTCCAATCATAAAAAGCATTTCATGCTCAACGTTAATTGAAAACTCCAAAAATAAAATTGAATGCGGTGTATTAGGAATCTTATCTCCAGACATATAGCAATAAGACATACGATTTACTTGTTATGTAACGTGCTCTAAACTTTTCGTCCTCGCTCGTTCTAAAATGAACCGTAGTCATACCAGCTTTTGCCCTAATACAGTAGCAATCTAACTAAATTTTCTCCAATACTACAATATAGTTTTTATACATTATTTAACCTTTTAAGTGTTTAAACTTAAAGTCGTTTTTATAAAAATGTTGATATACAAATTGGCACATTCAGGATAAGTTTTACAGAGTCAGAACCCATTCATTGCAATGTTTCTGGAACTTAAAATTGTTTTAGCTTGAAATAAAATTGTTTAAAAACTATTATTTACAAAATGTTTTGTAATTATATTTTCAGTTTTTAACACTGAATAATGCAGATGAAAAAACTCGTTTGGTACCTGTTTTGAATACGATACTCAAATTAAGTCGATCCGAAGCCGAAATGCTAAATTGTGTAGCTAAAGGGCAGAAAGGTAATATTTATAAATAATATGTTACTTGATAATTTATTTTAAAACCATTTTAAACTTACATTCTATTTGTTATAAATAGTTACTGAAACCATAACACGTACTGGAGGCTGGGGCAATTTCTTGCCTTGGGGCAATAATAGTAATAATAACTAGTATTATATGAAATATATATAAAAGAAAATTGAACATTAAAATAGAGGCCCTTTAGACGATGCAATTTTGCATGCAATTAATTGCATGCAACTGATGTTTGTTGGCGAACGGGTGAGAGAAGCAAGAGGGGTAGAAAAAGTTGCACGACTCTGTTTGTCATGCAATTTTTTGACATTTTTTATATTTTTTAAAATGTTTGCATATTGTATTTATGTATATGTATGTATATTATTTTATATACATACATATGTACATATATTTTTTTTATATTATATTTACATATATTTTAAAATTTTGTTTTCTTTGTTGCGAATGAAAAACTAAAGAGGAATGTGTAATTAAACGTCAAAAAATTGCATGATTTGTTGCACGTAAAATTGCATCGTATAAGTGCACAACATTTTACGTAGCAATTTTAAAAGAGAATGGAAAAAATTGCATGCAATTAATTGCATCATCTAAAAGGCCTCATACTGTCCTATGTAAATGTAAATTCTTGTCACTAAAGTAACAATAAGTCTTTCTTAATTTTCTCTAACTTATTATTCCAAAAATACTACTACTATTATAATATAAATTAATACCTACCCCTAGTTATAATTAAACTGAAGAATTCCATATTTTTTTAGTTATTATTGTGTGATTTTTTTTTAACATACATATATAATTTATTTTATTAAGTTTTATATACGCTGTATATTTGTATATTGTATTATTTTATAACGTTATCCAAATAAAATTCAAATATGTATGTAGTATATAAATTTGTTTTGTATTATACGAGGATACAATGTAATAAAAATATAAATCTACTCAATATAATATAATATAGCTGTCGTTTTATTTAAACAGTAATAATAAGAGTGATAAATAATAAAATATACAATAAAACTACAAGTCAAATATATAAAAATAAAAACTAAATTACACTTATATAAAATCACAAATATTGTTAATTTTCCAGTACTAGTACTTACGACTTAAACAGTTTCAACTGCACTATTTTAGATGAAACCAGTGAAATTGAAACCTACTACATATTTGTCTAGTACGAAAAATTAGTAATTTATTTTTATTTATAAACTTCATCACCATTAAATTTTAACACTAAAAATTAGCTTAAACATTTAAATAGAGATAAGTGGTTTTCATGATTTTATACTTTTTTGTATGAAATTTTACTATCATATATTTTCTTAAACAAATTTTTCACAATTTAATTTACTGCTGAAATGAAAGAAGTTAAAAAATCAAACTTTGGTAATGAAATCTGGCCAAACTAAAGAAAAAAGTATATATGTATATATTTTATAATATACATCTGCTGGTACATGATAATTTTTTGCAATTAAAAAATGTCAGCAAAAAATATCTCTTTTCAACAGGTGTTTGTCCATCAGAATTTTTTTATTTCGCAAATCATTAACACTGATTTTATAAAGTATATACAATAATAAATTCAATTTACAAAAAAATATTTAATTTAGTTTACACGTGGAATAAGAAACATGCGATCAAACTAATAACGCCTTAATTTTTCAAAAAAGTTGCCTATTGCCTTTTATGTTCTTTTCTGAAAATCCGCAGAACTGTGAATGTGTAATATATTCATTCTAGAAATGCAATAAATAAAAAATATATAAAACCATAAAACCAATAAGATAAAAATAAAAAGAAAAGTAAATATCTAAATAATGGCAAATTTTCATGAAGATATTTAAATAAAAAAAAATATTCAATGCGTTCGTCAATACATTCAATTTATGATATATTTCATCATTACTTATCAATTTTAAAACATCTTGAATCATTTTAACTTTAAACAAAATATGTAGTAAATCATAACTCTATCATATTGTTAAACTTGCTGAAGAGTTCAATTTAATTTAAATGACATTTATAATTAAAATTCTATTCATTGTTTGATTTGTCCTAATTAAATAAACTATGAATAAATAGTGGTTTAATGTTTTTTTTTTTTTTTTTTTTTTTTTTGCAAATAGTAGGGATATAACTTTTTGATGGTAAAATATCACAGCACCACTTTTTCCAAATAACAAATCACGGACCTTCTTTATTTTTCAGCGAAATTAAAAATTTATTTTTTTATTTTATTAGATTTTTAATACAGTTGGAATAGTTAAGAAATTCTGACAACACCCAAACCAAAATTCCTTGTAACTGATGAGATTTGTTATAACAGATGTTAAAAAATAACTGCTCCACAAATCAATGTATGTATTAGAAAACTACCACATATTTTCGGTTACAAACAATAAATTATTTTAAATAAGAATTATACAATAAAATTATTTTATTTTTAACATTTGTGAAAATGTTAATGTCTACTCCTGAATCAATAGATAAAGTACGCTATATCTCTGTCCATAGCTGTATGTTGCTATAAGTCCTTCGGGAGTCATTCGATGAGATATAAATTTGGTCATCTCAACGAATTTGGAAAAAGATAAAAAAATTCCGAAAATTTTCGGAAATGTTTAAAAAAATAGTCCTAATAATTACAGGGAAAAACCAGGCGAATTTATACAAGGTATTGGCAGTGTTGAATTTCGACAAAATCAAGCGACATTCAAAACAATGCTGTAAAGACGTCTTAGCTATGATATTTCAGTTATACCCCTAATATATTGTTTCATTATACAGCTTCATTATTATAATTGTTTTAAATAAATATTGCTAAAGTTTTACTTAATAATTAGTCAGTTTTAATTTCTCACATTTGATTCGGTTTTTTGATCTAAGCAGCTACGGAAAATTAACACTATTGCCAAACGCCCGCATAGTTTCCAACTAAAGTGGCTGGCAAAGGACCACCAGCCGCAAACAAACGCATACCAGTGCTATCATAACAGTGTGTATAAATAGCGGGTACATATTTGACATTAAATCCGTCCATTTCATCCTCAGGATACTAATAAGTTAAAATAATAAAAATTGTTTAAATACAAGTTTTTTTTAACAAAATTTAAAAATTCAAACGAAGTTAAGCCGCTCTGAACTAAACTGTTGTTTTAGTTATATATTTAAAAAGTTGCCGTATTCTTAAATATCTACAGAATTCCTTTGTTTCGGTTTATATTTGTAATTATTTTACAGTTGCTACAGAACTTAGCTATTTAGTTCAAAGGATTAGCTCAAGTTTCAAACAAATTATTATTTTATTTCTACACCATTTTCATTGCATTTAAGAAAGTTTTCATTATATTTCAGAAAATTTTATTTGGATTTTAGAAAATTTTAATTATATTTTAAAAATTTACAATTACATTTCAGAATTTTTTGAATTGTACTGCACATTTAAAATTTTTATACATAATTTAAAAATTCTGAAATACATTAGAAATGTCTGATGTTAAATAGCAAGTTTCTAAAATATAATTGGATAATACTAAAAAGCAAATGCAAATGTTGATATATAATTGGAAATTTTTGAAATAAATATAATTAGAAACTTATAAAATACTATAGAAAATGGTGCAGTAATAATTTTAAAAATAAATACATAAAAACTTACCACTATTCCTTTACTGCATTTTAATGTTACCGTACGTGAAGCGTTTACACTACTTTCCAAATATTTACCAGCACGTATATCGTAAAACAATAGCATGCCCAGACCGGTCCCAACCGTCAAAAGGTTGCCCTCAAATGACGTGGCTCTAATACCACAGCCACTATAACGCGATGTGATCTTTTTTATTGTCTGCAAAGGGAAATTTGTAGTTAAATATGTTCGTATAGGTATGATACATGTTATTTTTTAATACCTGTAATGTTCTTGTATCCAGTAGTATTGTATATGACCGACAACCTATAGCATAGAGACCATCACTGTGGTATGCTATACTAACATTGTCTTGACAATTTGGCAGTTTACGTGAGAGTTTTTGTTTGAATGTTTCAGCATTGAAGACATGAATGTAACCATTCAAGGATAAAGCTGCAATCTCCCGAAATTCTTTATTAAAACAAAGTGAACGAATCTATAAAATAAATTTATAAATTTCTTATGAAATATGTTTTTGTTAGAAACGTTAAAAATAATACTACATATCGAGCCATAACCGCCGAAAAAATGTATCCCACAAACTCAAAATTTTACAGGGGAAGGTTTTTTTTAAATAAAATCAGTTTGAATAAAGCCATTATTTTAAAATTTATAATGTAAATATTGTTTTGTGTAATACATTTAATTTTAATAATTTTAAATGATGTTGAACTATCGATTTCGATTAAAAAACAACAATCGATTATGGTGTGGGATACATTATTTTGGCGGTTATGGCTCGATATATTGAATGTAATTACCCAAGAAAATAATTGGAACTATTCTATAACTAGTTATGGAGCGTTTAATCAGAGTCGATAGAGGAGAATACTTTAAAGTATTTTTCTAAATATGTTTTGATTTGTCTGTGCATGTACGACCATACAAAAATAATTCGTTCTATTTTATATGACATAATTATTAGATAAAGAGAAAAATCCTTTTTTTAATTATTGGCAATTTTTTTGGAAGGCGTATCCACAGTTTTTAGCACAAAACTAAACTTCTATGTATTGTGTTTTGACATTAGTAAAAGAAGTTTTCAAAATAATGGTTAAGTCGTTATCGTTAAACATTTGCCATGTGTAATCTTGTGTTGCTTTTGTAAAGTTTTTTTAGGAATCCGTTCTTTGAAACTAGTGATAGCTTTATATATCACTGATTAGATCAGAAAAAATAAATGACTGCAGTAGCAAAAGAAATTGGTGTACTCAGGAAACAATAACAATAAGTATATAACAAATATGTAGTTATAAACAATAAATAGTTTGTACCCGTTTCTAAATGTCTTTTAACAACTTACACAATTCTTACGGGTAATCAAAAATGGGTTTTCACTCGGATAGTGAATGAAATATGATAAAACTTACCCTTTGGGCTGTACGGCAATCTCGTACGCACAATGGATTTATTGTGGCAAATGTTGGGCATGATTCTTTTCCACCATCAGGAAATTCCATATGATCTTCATTTATGCGCCATAATGCCATACGTGAATCCTTTGAACCAGACACCAAAAACTGATCATCTAACCAGCACATGCCCATTATTAGATCACGATGACCATTCTCGCCCACACACACCGGATCCAAAGTTGGCAAACGATAGATGGCAACATCTGCGGAATTTCGAGCTCCTGTTGCCATATAAGTACGGCTCGGATTAATTTCTATCGCATGTAGACCACCCTGAACTTCAGCATGGTTGGCACGATTCGTTGATAAAGTAGGAATTGCGTCCACACGACGCATATTAACATCATATACAAGAAGCTGGGGAAAATAATATATTTTTTAATATTGCAAAAATCTTAATTTGCTTTTCAAATTGCAGCGAAAACAAACCTTATTGCATTTGGTACCAAATATAACTTGACGATTACTTAGCCACTTGGAGCAAAATACCTTATTTATATACCCCAAATTGATTTGGGTCTCCCTTAACATATCATGTGTCAAAACATAACGACTTGTTTGCTCGAAATTGAAATTACGTCTCTGAAATTCAGGTTAAGAGTAATATGCTTCATAATATTATATTTTGTTCTTCCTCTCTTACCTCACTTAATCCATTCTCCCTGCTTCTTATAAAGTCGAAAATATTGTAAGAAGTATTTAATACTTCTTCTTGTTGTTGAGGTGTCTCTTCATCACTACCGGAATCTTCATAAGTAACAAAATCATCTGGTTTATCTGGCTTACGCCTACGCTCTGCCCTCAGAGCTCTTGCCTTAGCTCTACGTTCATCCAGACGAGCATTCACATGACAGGAAGGATACGTGCCTACGACACTATTTCGTATGGTCTGTACCATGCCATTGAACATCTTTTGTTGATTTTTTAGAACTTTTAAATATTTGAATGTAAAATTTTGAGATTGCAATTGCTTTCCTCTTATTAATTATTATTATGTTACAAATGAGTTTTATAAAATATTAATTTTTTTGTTTAAAAAATCTGAACCATAGTGCAAGTATACAAGGTGAGTGCAAATCTACAACAAATACAACAGAAAAAAGAAACAACAGGCAATTTGTTTGTGTAAAATAATGTACTACTGTCAAAAATACTTGAAAAAGTATTACTTTTGACATAAGTAAATTGTAAACAAAGTCAGTCAGCTGGGCTACTGCACTCACCTTGTATACTTGCACCATGATCTGAACCAAGAAAGGAAATAATATAAGGTGGTAGCACGGCGAATAAATTTACTTTTTATAAATAGACATTTGACATTGGCACGATTAGAGATTTTTTTATGTATAGTTTTTGACATTCGCAAGAAAAGTCAGCTGTGTTCAGCAGTATAGTTAAAGTCACCGATTATAAATTCGCAATGGTATGTATCAGGGATGGTCAACATGATACAAAAATTTTGGTTTTTTATGTTTCGATTGTCTGTAATAATTCATATATGTAAAACAATTTCTACAACTATTTTTTTAAGAGGTTTCCTTAAATTGTAATTAATAAATATTAGTCAATAAGTACTAGAGAATTAGCCGATTGAACATGAAGCTGAAAATATTTCCTCTTTCTGGTATAAAGTATCAAAGAAGAATATTGAGCTAAAATAGATTTGATTCTAACGAATTCCGTCTATTCCATATTAATCGATATATAATACGAAATATAATATAATGGGAAGAAACTGATAACGCTTGGGTTTAATGTGAAATTTTTTTTAAAGTATTTTGAATACTAATAAAGCATACATACATTAATACAAAAAAATATAATTTGAAGTGTTATAAAAATTAAGGAAAATATATATATTTATTTTTGAATTTATATATTTGTGAAGTGGTATTTTGTTTTAAGTTTGTATGTTTTTAATAAATAAGTACATATTAAAATATGTCTACCAAAAGGTACATTTTATTCTAATAGTTTAAATAGTACAAATTCAAATATGACATATTCATCCTTGGTTTCTACGCATAATCAGTATAACTGAACACTCACTGTCAATTGATAGCACATTTTAAACAAAAATAACAAAGTTTGATTTTTAACAAACTCTTGTTTACATTTTATTGTTTTCATCACAGACTAACGTTTTTATATTTGTCTAAACAAAATGACTTTGCGAGCTTGTATCTATAAAAATTGTGTAAATTATATTAATTTAAAAGATCGATCAATAAACAAAGATATTAAACTATTTAGTTTCCCTAAAAATCCAGAGAGACGCCAAAAATGGATTGAATTAGGAAAGGTGCCACCAAATCAACCCTCATCAATGTACTATTTCTGTTCCGAACATTTCGATAAAAAATATTTTGCTACAAATAATGTACGTACTGTATTAGTGGGAGAAGCGGTACCTTACCCATACGTGGAATCAGAAGTTGATGAAACTTATGAAGACACAGACAATAATTTGGATTACTATATATGCGAAATGAATAGGGAAAATGATATTGCAGAGAGGCAACAATTGCAAGAAGAACAAGATCTACATGTGGAATCGACAACTATGCTAAATGAGCTTCAAAACGAATTTCATGATGAACATTTCTCTATTAATTTAGATGAACAAGATATCGATAAATGTATTGTCTTTAACGACGGTGAAAAGGCTACTCAAGAAATGATTATCACAAACTGTAGGAAAAGAAAGCTCTACAATACGATTCTTCAAACGCAGACATCATCAAATTCAAAATTTTTAAGAACATCTCCTTTGCAAAAATCTTCAAGAAAATCCACAGAAAATGTAAATGTTAAATCTTTGCCGCAAAACGCAGTAGCTAAAACTTCATCTAGTTTGTGCCAAACACAACGATCTCCACTTGTTAGCAAGGCAACAAATAAAGAGGAAATAGATGACGATCAACTGATTGATGCAGATCATGTAACAACTTTTATATTCAAGGGCGAAGAATATGTGCAAATGCCTAAAGAGCACTATATTACTGAAAAAACGGAACTAATGAAAAAATTGAAGAACATGGAAAATACAGTTAGAGTCATAAAGGAGCATTTAAATTCCTTAGATTTTTGAGGTATATACTGAAAAAAAATATTACTATTTATTAGATATATAATTAATTATAAAACCTAATACAAAAAACTGCTAAACTAAATAATTTTCAATAGAAAAATATACATATGTATGTATGCACTTGTATTTTATAGTATGTATATATATATATGTATGTTGGTATAGTATATAATAATGTAGTATATTTTGCTAATAAAAAGTATTAAATTAATTTTATGTTATTTTAATAAACGGTATATCGAGTCATTTTGAAAATGGAATGGTTCCATTTGCTTAAAATGCTATATGGTCTGGTTTGTGTTTTGATGTAATTAAATAATAATTTTATTTGGTAATTCTTGTTTAAAATATTAAATTTTATTTTTTATGATGTAATTTTTAAGTACTACTGAATATATTTAGATACATATTTATAGTATCACGATATTTATTGAACGTGTAGCAGTGCCCTATGACACCAAAGCATTTTTTCTTGTCGGTTTTAAAACCAATTCTGACAATATTGGTTTCTATGACACCCCTGAATATGTGGATAGATTGAAGTTATGCATCTTCTGTTGAAATTCGTGATCAGTTTGATTAATCTATCGTCAAGTTGAATAATGCCAGGGTAAATTAAATACCGTTTTGAGAAGTTTATTTTATGTTACCTGGAGCTTATTTATGACATAGAATATAACGGGATGAAATATGGATTTAAGAATCAGTTTATTGTTATCAATATTTAGTAGATATGATCTGTTTATTAGAGGATATAATATTCTCATTAATTTTTTGGTTTTGTTTACGATATACGGAATGTGATTATTAAAGTTTACTTTAGAATCAAGAATGATACCTAAATATTTTACATTGATATCCCATGGAATGTCGAAGTTAAAAAGATGCAGTGAATTTTGAGCAATAAAACATGGTTTGCGTTTTCTTGTAAAATAAATTGCTTGTGTTTTGTCTAAGTTTATCATAACCTTCCATTTATCAAAATATTTCTTCAAATCGTGAAAAGCAAACTGCAAATTATATTCGTAGAATAAATGTCGGAGCACAAAACCGAAGTATAGTCAGCAAATATTGACATTATGCTATGATGTTGTAAAGGCATGATGATCCTTGAGGACAATCAGCAGTAATCAACTGAATTTTAAAAGTAAACCATATTGGCTATTTATTTTTTTTTATACATTAAAAATAAACTCGACAAATCAGAACGTTTAGATGCTTTTTTGCGAAATATTAATACATACTTATTAATAATAAATAAATATATAAAAATAAATATTTTATAAACTCTTCTAAAACAAGTTTTTTTAATTTATATCTGCAAATTTCAATTCCTCACACGGATAAATTTAAAACTATGTTAATGTATGTATAAAGTATTCTTGAATCTTTTATAATTCGTGAGAATAAATGAAACATATTTTATTGAAATTCTTCGTTTTATTAATTATTTTTAATCACTAAGTTCATAAATATCCAATGGTTCTGAAGGTTCAATCATATTTTCCTCAGTTTGGGTAAAACTTATATTACATCCTAGATTCTTTAGTTCCTCATCTTCATCGCTACCCTCATCATCTTCGCAATCGTCATCTTCATCCGTTAAAATGCCTTGCATTTTGCGTTTTTTCTGCAATAACTCAATCCACAACAAGGGTGTTTCGCACAATGGACATTTGCCGGCTATGGGTATGTAATGACCTCTCTGCGATGATTCAGACGACAACATGTGATTAGCTAAACATATTATATGACAAGTTAATTTACACAGGTTATTCAAACATCCAATACGTGACTGTTCAGCATTCTGTATTGTTTGCATGCAAAGATGACATTCTAGAGCCCATATGACACGAGTTAATATAGTTTGCTGTTTATTTTTCTGTGGCTTTTCGAGAGTCACAGATCCATTAACAATTTTCATATGTTTTGGTGGAGCAAATATGGACTGTAATTTAATAATATTGAAATAAAATCATTTGTAAATATGTTAGGGGGCCTTAATTTGAAACTCACATCAAATTCACATTCATAATCAGTTTCTAACCAACGTACCACTAAAGGCAATCTTTGCCAAGGACCCACATTCAACATGCGACTTAATATTCGAAAATTATATTGAAAATAAGTTTCCCTTGGTAATTTTCTCTTCAACTCAGGGTAACCCTTTAAACGTGAGGAAAGTGTAGGCTGCTGCCAAGCCCATTCAAATTGTAGCGCAGCTATATTGTTTGGAAAACCATGCACTATCATGACCATCTTCCAGGGACCTTTGTTACTGGTTTTCTTAGCCCCTCCAAAGTCTTTGCCACGATTGTGTTGTTTTATTCTACGTGTTGGATTGACTGTAAAACCAATGTAACATTTACCATTGTAACGTTTTTCAGTACTTTGACTGCATAATAGATAGACACCATAGAAACGCGAATTAATTTGTTCGACGGGTGTATTTTTAACTAATTGTTGAGACGATGACATATTCTGTAATGAAAAATCTTTGTTACATGGTACATATTTGCTATCACTACCACCTATAACACAACCAACAATATTCGATAAGGCCTATTCAACAGTTATATTTATTTATAAAGTAAAGAAACTGACTATGAAGCTTATTTGAAAAATCTATATTTAAATAAATACTTCTAATTTTATTTTTACGTGACATTATTATAAATTTGAATTAAACTTACACATTTTAATTTGTTTTATACACTAAATATTACATTAATTATAAGATGTTTCTTTTTCCTATCAAATAAATTCCTTTACATTTTCTGCATCAAAGGTGCGCCTCCGGTATTACTTTGATTAACATTCCCGGAAGAAATGCCATTCAGCTGTTGAGTTTGTTGTTGGCCTGCAAGTTGTGTTTGTTGTTGAGTATTGCCTGTGTTAGTCATTGAACCATTTTGCATATTCGTTATATTTGTTTGACCCTGTTGCTGCTGCTGCAGTTGTGGTTGTTGAGCACTCATTTGAGGTTGTTGTGCCTCTGCCATGTTATCCGAGTTTGGCGGAGCATTAAGTGGATTTTGAGTATTACCATTAACTGAATTGAACATTTTAATGCGTTTCCGCGTATAATGTTGCCACTGTAGTATGGCCTGGTCATCGATGAATTTGCAGCACTGTGAATTGACAATTTCCCGACGAAAATGTTCATATTGTAATAAGTCGAGGAAATACAGGCACATGGGATACATTAAATATTTCGCATATTCTGGCTCTTTCCAATATTGCAAATATTTGAGGTAGTTGATAAACGCTTGGTCTTTAAAATAGCCACGTTGAGCAAGAACTAAAGAAATAAAATAATTTTAACATTTTTGTTGCCCTCCATCTGAAACTACTTTTGAACTTGAGGGGCAAATAAAAAAGTATACTTACAATTTAAATAATTCGGATTGGCCAGACATTGAACAAATTCTAATTCCACTTGGAAACGTAATTTCTGTTGTTCCTCAGATTCTATGGCAGCTACACATTATCAAGGAGAAAAAATAACTTATTAACAAAATAGTTGAAACATAAAAAATGAAGGTGTTAATGAACGATATGTTTAAAAGGACAAGCAAAAATTAATACAAAAAAGCGGGCCAAAATTTTGATCATACAAATTTTGTTTTCATTTAAGCTGTACTTGTTTCTACTTTAGTCTACAAGATAAATACAATAATTTATTTATTTTTTAATTTCTAAGCAATACGTAGTTAATGTATGTAGTATATTAGTGTTAAATTATACTTACTCTTACCCTTTCCATACATTTTAGCCATATTGCATGGAAGGGTTTGCTTGCGCGCTTTCAGTTTGCTTGTTGTTTTTATAAATGCTCACTGGGCTTATAATAAAATGGTGTTGTTTAAATTTTTGTTTGATTTTATATTTTTTCCTGAGTTTTTTTTAATTCTAATGAGCTTTGTGTAATAAAAAATGTTTATGTTGTCCTTGTTTCTGAGGAGGTGTTTGATTTATTTTGGATAAATTATTATTTTGGCAAACTACTGCTTTATGATTGTATGATTTTTGTTGTTCTTTGTTTGTTTGTATTATTTTACACTTGTAACACAAAAACTAAAAATATAAAAAAATAAAGTTTTAACAAAAGTAGACAATATTTACATGAATAAAATGAAAAAGAATGAATGATTTTGTCTATTAGGTCAAGGATAGAAATTGCTATAGCGGCAGTATAAATTGGTTGGTTATGGGCAAAACGTAAATAAATGTTGATAAAAAGGTTTCTTCAAATTTAATACAAACCGTAAGAATTCATTAGAGTTAAAGTTTTTTATTTATTTTTCCTTAATTTTCTAATAATAAAACCATCGAATGTTTGTAGAAAAATAATCGAATCCACTAATGAAAAATGACACTGCCAAATACAATGATGGCAATCTAGATTTTTTTCATCTTATTCTGCGATGTTTATACGTATTTAGCGCTGTTTATACGTTAGCAAAAATTCTAGCGATTACAATAGTGTTGCCATCACTAACAAAACCCAGTCTAAACAGCATGGTGTAAATATACAAGGTGAGTGCAGTAGCACAGCTGACTGACTTTGTTCATTCCCACGACAGCCGGTTCTACGCACCGGAATGACCCGATATCACTCGGCCAAGGGCTGTCAACAACAACTGACTTTGTTTACAAATTACTTATGTCAAAAGTAATACTTTTTCAAGTATTTTTGATAGTAGTACATTATTTTACACAAACAAAATGCCTGTTGTTTCTGTTTTGTGTTGTATTTGTTGTCGATTTGCACTCATCTTGTATAGTTGCACCATGCCATGCATGAACAAAACCAGCGATGCCAACTTTTGATTGACTCAAAACGTGTATACATTTTTGAAAAAAGGGCTAAATTGAAAAAAAATCCGTTTAAAGCCACATCCTGTCAAAATTTTCGATAAAGTGCGAAAAGGGGCTAAATTAAAAAATGTGTCTTTTAAAAATCAAAACAACAAACACATTTTTATAAAATATTTTAATAGAAAAAAATTACTATCATGAGATACATATTTCAATTATGTACATTTCATATTACATTTTAATAAATTAGGTACATACGTATGTAGATTAAATACATAGTATTAAATAGTATACATTTAAAATTGGTCGTTACTGAACAAAATTTCGATTTCTTGTTCATCATCATTTTCAGTCCATAAGACACTATCAATAAAATATTCAGATTTTTTATATGTTTCATTCGTATTAATTTTTGAGCACACTTCGTCAGGTATTTTGTAATTTGAACAACATGCATTATCTCTTTTTAGGCTATATTTAAATGTATTAAACTGTTACACATATATAATGACATTTTGCTTCTAATTTTATTTTTGAATAAATTCATGACACTAAAACTCCTCTCAACTTCTGCGTTTGAGTACGAATATGTCAATATGTGTATGGTAAAACTGAACAGCTTAAGGAATGGGTTATTACGAATAACATTATTTCTATATTACTAGCATGGTGAAATTAAATACCAGGTGACCGCATTGCTACAACAATTACAACAAGGCAAGAACAACAGGCATTTTTCTATATGAAAAACTTTCGTCACTGTCAAAAAGTTTTTTTTTATATAACTTTCTGGCATTTTCAAATTCACCATGAATAATCAGCTGGCGCTACGCTATCACCTAGTATTTAAATTCACCTTGATTACTAGATTAAAGGAAAAAAGAGTACGAAAAAACTGAAATGTAGCCATATCGAGCAAAAAGTAATAATGGGCTAATTAAAGTGCTAAAAGATAATCGTAAAACGGGCTAGATTTATGCGTTTTTTAGTTTAGTAATTATAATTACACCATGAACAAAACATTGAATTCGGATAAATGTTTTCGCGACTTGACAACACTTGCTCAGTAATTGCATTCGAAAGTCAAAATATATTTTTTCGTCGTTGGTCGTTGAACTCCATGATATCACAGAGTATAAATGATATTTGCCTCGTCTTTTTTAGCATTAGTTTAAGAAAAATATATATATTAAGAAATAATAACAATGTCATCTGGTTCTAAAGCTGCAGTAAGTTTAAAAATACATTAATTTAAAACAGTTTGATTGCAATAACTTATAATCCATATGTTAGCCTTCAACAAGTGCTGGAACTTCGTCAAGTGCCAACGCGCCATCATCTGCAGCAACTCCTCCAGCTAATGTGCAAGAATTCAATATACGTGTACCAAAAAACATGCGTAAAAAACATCATGTTATGCGTTTCAATGCTACACTCAATGTAGATTTCGCTCAATGGCGTAATGTAAAATTGGAGCGAGAAAATAATATGAAAGAGTTTAAGGGGGCCGAAGAAGATATGCCCAAATTTGGAGCTGGATCAGAATACAATCGTGATTTACGTGAGGAAGTGCGTCGCAAGAAGTTCGGTATAATAGCTAAGAAATATAGACCGGAAGCTCAACCTTGGATCTTGAAGGTGGGTGGGAAAAGTGGCAAAAAGTTTAAAGGCATACGAGAAGGTGGGGTTAGTGAAAATGCTGCATTTTATGTATTCACTCATGCGCCAGATGGTGCCATTGAGGCATATCCCTTGAATGAGTGGTATAATTTTCAACCCATACAGCGCTATAAGTCCCTATCGGCCGAGGAAGCTGAACATGAATTTGGTCGCCGCAAAAAGGTGATGAACTACTTTACACTTATGTTGCGTAAACGGCTAAAGGGTGATGAGGAGGAAGAAAAAGATCCCGAAGAGGTCAAAGTTAAAGGTGCTGGTAAGAAGCCAAAAGAACTTAAAATTAGTGAAATGGATGAATGGATTGATTCGGATGAAGAATCCGATTCGGATAGTGAGGGGGAGGAAAAAAAGAAAAAAGAGGAAGATAGTGACGATGATGGCAAAAAGAAGGGAAAGAAGGGCAAGGGACCAGAAAAAAAGAAAAAGAAACGAGATGTAGACGATGAGGCTTTTGAAGAATCGGATGATGGTGATGAAGAGGGTCGTGAAATGGACTACGATACAGAATCCAGTGAAGAGTATGTCAAAATTAAATTGTGTACATATTTACAAAGCAATGTTTATAACATATAACATTTTCCAGTGAGCCGGATCCAGAGGCCAAATTGGACAAGGACATGAAATCAGTGGCTGAAGAAGATGCTTTGCGTAAACTGTTAACATCAGATGAAGAAGATGAGGACGAAAATAAATCAGATGAATCCGATAAGGATGATGAAGAAAAGAAAAAGAAAGAAAAAGTCAAGGATGAAAGCAAAGATAAAAAGAAGTCTAAAATTAAAGCCAAAGACGAAAAGAAAGGTAATACAATAAATACATTTTCATAATAAAAAACATTTTTTATTTTCTAAACCTATATATTTTTTCAGATTCCTCAAGTGACTTTAGTTCTGATAGCAGTGATTCAGAAGATGATAACAAAGCTAAGAAGAAAGATAACTCTAAACCCATGAGCAATCAAAATTCTCGTTCTGCCACACCCACATTTAATAATGACGTTAATAAACGCAAAATGAACAGTATGCCAAGTGATCTTACCGCTTCGGAGAACAGTAACAGTCCTGTTAGTACACCAGCTAAAAGACCTAAATCTGAAATGTCTACGCCATCACTGCCATCGACCTTCTCTGGTGTTGTCTCATCCAATAGCAAAGAGTAAGCAATTGAAAATTTGTTTTTATATTTAAAGAAAATGTTTTAATACAGATTTTATTTATTTTTTGTTATTACAGTGATTATGGCATCACCGAAGAAGCTGTACGTCGTTATCTTATGCGTAAACCTATGACGGCCACCGAATTATTGACAAAATTCAAAAATAAGAAAACTGGTGTATCTAGTGATCGTTTGGTCGAGACTATGACGCAAATATTAAAGAAAATCAATCCTGTTAAACAGACCATTCAGGGAAAAATGTATTTAAGCATTAAGGTCAACAAGTAGTTTATAAATTCAATATTTAGTGGCAATCAAATCCATAAATATATATATATTTACATAAGATTTTAGGCAAAACTGTTTTTATTAGAATTTGTAAAAATTTTGTTCGGCATAAACAACAAAACTAAATTTACAACTTTATACAAATTTGTAAAAATAAATAAAAAATAATCGAGTTACTTAAATAAGTTGAGTTTAATATTTGATTTTAACTAATCTTTTTAAAACATTAAAAAAAAAATTAAACAATATTTTTGAAATTTCAGTTATTGTTATTAATGTTTATCAAAACTGTGACTACAGTACTTGAGGTAGAGTAATAAAAATGTAAGCTCTGAAAAATGAAATCAGGTTCACACTTCTATATTTCACAGCATCTGTTGTGTCAGTCAAAAGATTTTTAGAAAATAACTCGACAGAAGTGGAACTGCTATAACAATAACTTCACTATATGGTGCTCCAAAAAATGCTTAAGTTAATTCTGAATTTTCCTCTTAATATTTTTTTGTTCCAGTACTAGGTTTTTTATGCCCCTATTGCCGTTCTCAACTCAACTAAGTTTGGTCGTCTGTCAGTCAACCCGACTTTAACTCTACATTAACTCTACTACATTTAAGTTGTGAATGGCAATACCGATTTATGAAAGACGACCAAATTATTAAAAAAGTTGTGAACCGCAATAGGGGCATTAAATTGGCAGCCACCCGAAGCATAGCTCACTTGCATAGGTCTCGTTGTGATACCTTGTGTCTATCGCACCTATCTTTCTTGGCCGCCTAAATTTTCCAGCCAACCTGTTTAACTCCTGTAAATTAAAAGTTTTCCAGAATTATTTTTTTTAATTCGTAAATGGGATATTTGATTTTCGTTATACATATATTGCATATACATTCATATTTATTGACATATTGCAGCTATATTTATTATTTTTTAAATTAAATCAATTTAAAATAGTTTGTATAAAGACTTTATTAAATAAACTATACGCTAAACAATATTTGATGCGTTTATAATTTTTTTCTACGTTTAAATACGTTTGAAAATATATAACGTAAACGAGAAAATTCTGAATCTTTTTACTATTAACTTAATTCAGACTTCGAAATATTTCCAGAGGTTCAAATTGACTAACTTCTAGTTGAAATGTATACCTTCGGAATTGAAGGCCAACAGAAGACGCATAAAATCATCCAAATCCATAGAACGTGCACGAGAACTATCCATGTTTAAATTGGTTAAAATACCAATAACTTTATCTTGCATAGAGAAATTTTCATCCAAGGGCTGAAAATAATAAAAAATTATTTTTAAACTGTATATAGATGAACATCAAATAGTCAACGTACCATATTTTTTAATGACAAGTGCAATTTATAATTCTTTTCTATCATTTCCATGACCGAATTTGTTTTAAAGGCAGCAGCTAATGTTTTATTCTTACGCAAAAATGCAATACGTGTCAAACCATCCCATTCAGTAAAGTTAACTGGTGGTGGAGGATTTTTAGGTTCTAAACGCACCACACTTGATTCGACCTTCGGTGGAGGTTTAAAATTATTTTTACCAACTTTCATTAACATGTCGACCCGAGCTAAAAGTTGGGTATTTATACTTAAGCGACAGTAGAGTTTATCACCAGGTTTGGCTACCAAACGTTGTGCAAATTCACGCTGAAACATAAGAACGGCACAACGGAAGATAGGTCTATGCAGCAATAACTTGAAAATCAAGGGAGAACTGATCTGATAGGGCACGTTGGCAATACACAAATCAAAGAATGGAAGTTCTGCTTTAAGAAAATCACCAATAAGCATCTGTAGTTTAGGTTGTAGGGGTGTACCTTGTACACGTTTTTGTAACTCAGCGGCTAAGCGTGTATCAATTTCACAAGCTACAACTTTCTTACATTTTTCCAACATTCGCACTGTCATGTTGCCGGTACCAGGACCAATTTCCAAGACCACATCTGTTGGACGCAAAGCGGCTTTTTCTAACATGCTTGTAATAACCAAGGGATTTTTCAATATGTGCTGGCCGAAATCCTTATTGAAAACAATACCTAAAATAAACAGACTATTGTAAGAAAAGTACACAATTATTGAATTTGAAAAGAAATTACCTTGCTTTTGCACTTCATTGTGTATACGTGACTTTTTCTCAGTGCGTTCTTTGGGCATTTTGAATGATTATGGTATTTTTTGATTGAAATATAAATATTTTTAATTTTATGAATTTCCAAACATGTGCTTGTTCCACTTTCAGTTGTTTATTTACGTTTTTATTGCGTAGGTTGGCAATACCATATGTCAATAAAGAACCCATCTGTTTAAGCAGTGGCCCCTAAACTATATGTAAATATGGAAATTCGTAGTTGTCTACGTAGTATTTACTTTTTATTTATACATTTCGACAGTTAGTTACACTATACAGAAACGAAGTTTATTTTGTTGTAAATTAAGCTTGATAAAAAGTTTTGGAGCGTTGCTGCCAATTCTTAAACATATTTACTCTATGCCATTTTAGGAATTTTATTATTAGCAATCAAACAATTGGCAAACATATGTGCAAAGTTTATGCATCTGCCAATGGCAGCATTGTCATAAAAATTATTTCTAAATGCAACTCTGTATATACATAAATAATAAACAAACAAGTGTGCGTTGATAAAATTTTTGAAAAAAGTGGAAGAAAATTAAAGAATTAAACACAATAAAATTCTTTGTTACTCTCTTATTTGTATACACAAATGCCCAGCGGGAAAAGTTAATTTATAAGAATCGAGAGGGTAATACATAGCTTGTATAATCTTTGATTCCAGAATTCATTGCTCTTAACACGGAACATGTCCTACGAAAGTAATAAATTATTTTAATTATTAAAACCAATATTTTTGTCCTTTCCACTTGCACATTTTTTTTTTGCTATCAATCTTCTCCAATGCCGTTTAGAATACATTTTTTTAAATTAAATTATTCGTCTAATTAACCTTCTTTCAAGGCATATGGATTATAAGGTAGCGTTGAAGACACAGCTGATTTTTTTTTTTGGTAGTTTTCTTATGTCAAACGTCGTTTATGTTTACAAGTTTCTAATTGTCAAAATTTGTTTATTTATTTTTTTTTGTTGTAATCTTAACGCTACCTTATAATCCATATGCCTTGCCTTCTTTGATACGCGTTCAAACACAAACTGCATATTTAAACAAATATAACAAAGTTTGTAGGCGACATGAAGGCAGCGAGAAGTAACAGAATTTTTAAACGGGGAAAAACACGAATAATTGCCACAAGCAGCAACAATACATTCCTTCTTTTGCAAATGTGGGAATGTATGTCGTAATCAATGTGTAATTATTGTCAGATGAAATTACTTTCTCGATTCCAAAGGAATGCATTATTTTTCTTTCTACAATAATATATTAAATATTTAGTTATTTATGTAATCAATTCCTACTTTTCCCGCTGGGTGTGTGTAAACTCTCAAGTAAAAATAAGAGTGATTTAAGCAAATATATTGTGCTGTGTGACAACGAAGAAATTTCAAGGAAAAATTGTATCAATATTTTCCATAAAAATTGCTTTGTATAAATTGGAACTAAGATTGGAAAAAATTTACACCAAGAATTGATCCGTCTATTATTTATTACTCTTGGATATTATTATGATGACTTAGCGTATGCGACCAATTCAGCTATTGCATAGCCAGAGTACCGAAAATGCTCGAATTGATTTATTTCGCGAAAGAACTTTAAACGGGTTTAAAATGACAACTACTTTTTTAAGTAAAACAAATTGTTCATGTGTCCTCTGTTCAGCTTTTAAATCGATGTAAGCTTTTTTATGGGAATTTTTAATTCCAAAACAGTAGACACATCGTTCGAGTTTGGAAATCCAAAGTTAGTTTTAATTCTTTCAACTTACTTTTGTAAAATTTAAATTTTTTTGATGACTTTGTAAATGACCTTTTCGGTATTCATTAATCCTGCAATTATTTAAATATTATTTCTTTCTCGGCTCGAAATAAATAAAAACAAGAATTGACATAAAAATAAAAATCGCCAACACAATTTTTATAAGAAATAACTAAAATTTATTTTGCAAGCGCGAGTTTTACCAACCATGGTTTTAATTATATGACCATTGATTCTTGTGTGTATAATTATTGTATTATAATACAATAAGAAAACTAGCAACTACGGTTAAACCTACGTGTCCACGATGGTCAGATATTACAACTTAAAATTTTTGTCTTCCAACGTTGTAAGAAAAAGCATTTTCAGTACATTGGAAGACAAAAATATTTTCAGACATCTAACAATCGTGTAAACACACAATTTTGTCATTGTTTTAAGACAATTGACAAACACTATTCATTGTCATATGTGCAAAGTTTATGCACCATGGTGTAACTATACAAGGTGAGTGCAGTAGCCCAGTTGACTGACTTTATTTACAATTTATTTATGTCAAAAGTAATACTTTTTCAAGTATTTTTGACAGTAGTACATTATTTTACACAACAAAATGCCTGTTGTTTCTGTTTTGTGTTGTATTTGTTGTCGATTTGCACTCACCTTGTATATTTGCACCATGGTTGTTACGTTGTATGTACCAGAGATGTACACGAGTTGATTCGCTTTTTTCCTATATGTATGAACTCACTGTTTTTGTTTTGTTTTCAATCATCAACATGTGCTAATAACATTGCTTGCAGTGTTTGCGCTCTCTTAATTGCTTGTCATTTTCTCAAACACTTTTTAAACGTCGTTAGCAATAACGAATCAAAAATTATAACTGTGTTTTGATTTGTAAGCAAAACAATCAAATGATTCATAAAAGCTCAGATTGCATAGTGCAAAATCAGTGCGTTAATTTTTTTAAATAAGTTTTCAAGATGAACTCCGAAATAATAAAAAAATATTGAAAACGGTGTTTTTCGTATTGTAAAAAATCCAGTGTACAAATATGAGTGAAAATATAGTTTTATTAGCAATTACAATAATTTATAAAAACAACAAATACATACATATATTTATCTTTAAATAATAAAATATTGAACATGTAAATATAGTTTTATTAGCAATTACAATAATTTATAAAAACAACAAATACATACATATATTTATCTTTAAATAATAAAATATTGAACATGTTTGCTAACCTCTGAAAAATGGCTGAAATTAGTACTTACTTTTTTTATCATTATCATTATTACTATCCCTATAATAATACATATGTTTAAGCACTATCAAATAAAATTAAAAAGAATATGCGATAAATATAGTAAAGTGTATATTTACTCAAAAAGCTCTGCGTATATTCATAACACTCATACTGATTCAATGCTTTTGTGAATGGTAAGAGCTTACAGAATAAGCAAGCAATTATATGCATTTTGTAACAAACCACTTGCTGTGGTGAATCATGCAATAACAGCTTTCGTTTAGTTATGTATAGTGCTAACTCAGTCTTCACTTTTACAAAATAATAAATATGTCATTTGAATGGTATTCATGCACATCTCTGGTATGTACACCAATACCCCGGTTTGCGTCTTTTTAAAATATCCGTGACTTTGATGTTGCGTCGTTTTTGCTGCAGTTTGCGTCGCATTCAGGGCTGCCAGATGAATTTCGGAAAAAATCGTCAAAATCCCGATAAAAAAGAAAAAAATCGTCATTTCGAATTTTAAAAATCGTCAAAAAATATTTAAGCGCAAACATAAAAATTCAAGTTTATATAGTCTCTTGTACAATTAATATCAAAATACATACTTTTTAAATAAGAAATCACAAAAAATATAATGCCAAACAGAACTTGTCTAATATTTTTATAATACCTTAGTCCGTTTTCACTTCTATAGTTCTGACTCGTCAAGGCAAGTATTTTTGGATGAGAAGGGAAAAGAGAACAAAAGGAGGACAAGCTTGACGGTACTGTCAATTTTCTTATTTCCTTTTATTTTTTTTCATGCATGTTGATTTACATTAAAAAGTACGAAAATTGATTTGACGTATGTAAATGAAATGGCAAGTTCAAAAGAGACTTAAACAAAAACTAGTGAGCTAAAACTGACGAGTGTGAAACAAGACTACATTATTTTATAAATAAATATCTGAATTTAGCATATTTAATTAATTCAGGTTAAATTACAATGTCAAGACAATTTATTTTATTAAGTTTTAAATATCATTTTGAGTATAGTATTCAATTCATCCATCATATACTAGTACAGGTACTTATTTTCAAAGAATTCCGTATTTTTGTTATTTAAATTTATTTGGAGCAGGAGAAGTTTTTGTAGAAGAATTTCCCCGTGAAAATTCAGAAATTGTTTCCTCTTAAAATTTTAGTTCATGGAATTCAGTATTTACAACTGATTTTTATGTTTACAGATAAATAAGTAATTTCGACTATCCTGTCTCAATATTATTTGGAATAATTTTACTTGAACTTAACAACAATAATTAAGAAAACTACTATAACTTAGTTGTGTTTTTGAAATATGACATGTTCTTCTTAAAATTTATAATACTAAATGAGAAAAATCGTTGTTATCTCAAAAAAAGAGAGAATTTGGTAACAAAAACATTAATAAAACTAACAAATGATAGAAATGTTTAATAATTCAGAAAATCGTCACTTTCAATGAAAAAATCGTCAAATCGTCATTTTGCTATTTTTGAAACCAAAAATCGTCAAATTGACGATAAATCGTCAAATCTGGCAGCTATGGTCGCATTGCTACGAAGTTGCATCGTTAGTGCTTCGATTTGTGTCGTTAATAAATGTTTGTATGTACAAAGCAAAAATAGAAAAAGGGGATTTCCCGTCGAAGTCTAATGCAAATTTGTATGTGAAAATTGTCTACAAGTTTTAATCCAAATATTTTTATGTTTTTTATGTGTTTTTCATCAATTGTTATTTTTTTTCTTTAATAAAAACTCAGTATTTCACGGATAAATACCTCACCAAAAATGTCCAAATTTGTTGGGTATTTATCCGGGGAAGGACTTTAAACGTCCACGTTTATTTACCTCTCAGAGGCACTTATACGAATACGCTTAATTTTATTTAAGGGATAATTATGCGAATATTACTTCATTTCTTAACATTAAAGTAAATAAAGAAAACACAATTAAAAATTAAACAAAACATTTTATTGAATAGGAATTCATATCAGAAAAAGTAAATAAAAGTTTTTACTTCATAGATAGGGACGTTTTCTTGGGAGCCATTTCGTTAAATCCTTTTTGAAATTTTATTCAATTCACTACACTTGTTCACTTGTTTTTAAATTTAATATTTTTACCACCAACACTAAATGAAAACAATTGGGTATGTATGAAGCTAACAGGTGCGTATAAAAAGTTCTGGCAAAGTTGTCTAAAAAAGGCACTTTGAGAAAAATCCAGGAATATATCAGTTCTGGGATTTTTTTATTTAATTACCCACGTTGGGTATTTATAAGAAATTTAAAAAGTTATGTAAAAAAGATATATTGAAGTAAATAAACGAAGATGCAACAAGGAATATATCAGTGTTGGGAATTTTTTTTTGAGGTAATTACCCGAATTGGATATTTAAGCGAAAGGTATTAAACCGCATAGTTTTGTTTGAAAAAGTATGAAAAATTTATGGGGATTTACAGTGCGAGGTAAATAAGCGAAAAAGGCAATTAAGCGTCGGGTATTTAGCCGTGGTATACTGTATTACACAAATAATAATAAAAAATTGGTATTTGCTATTGAAAAATCAATTCTTTTTTACTAAAATTATGAGTCTCGGAACGAATTAAATGAAAATTAATACAAATGTATGGAAAACTGTGATTCAGTTTGCGTCGTTTCAGTTTGCGGCTCGTTTTTCCGGTCCCAATTAGCGACGTTAACCGGGGTATTAGTGTATTCTAATAAAAATATAGGTACAGTTGATTCATAAAGTGATCACCCATAAATTAAATTTAAAAGTATATGTTTTAGGCTAACTTTATTGTACACAAAATAAGTTAACACCACATTTGAATGGTTCCATGGTGCAACTATACAAGGTGAGTGCAAATCAGTGTTGTCAGATTAGGGGGTTTCCCCCTAGATTTAGAGTTTCTTTCTATTTAGTTGGAAATTTGGGGGTAAGAATATTTTATTTAGAGGATTTTCGAATTCGGGCATGTTGAAGATATTGTAACGAAATGACGATTTAGAAAGTAATCTGGCAACTGCACACATTAAAACATTTTTCGATGCAAATAGAAGACATTATCATAGATTATGAAACATTATGCTCATTAAAGAAAATTGCAAAACTTTTACTTTGGAAATATTTTTCCAAATAAAAAAGCGACTTCCAGATATTATTGATCTTATGGAAAAATTGTCACTGATTTCAATCGAAAATGCACAGAAAGCTAAAAAACCAGACATTACCAGTATCGTTGTTCATTTCAAAAACATTTGTGAAGATATCGATGCAACTCTTAGTGAGTGGAACAATTTGCACTTTATATCGTGGAGTAATACGACCTCTTTAGAAAAACCCAAAATTTTGCAGAATTAGTAAACTAGGATTATCTTTATTACTACTACCTTATTCCAATGCATCAGTTGAAAGACCTTGCTCTATGTTTAATGTGGTAAAAAATAATCTGCGAAACAGAATATATATTTCAACAGTCGTATTTACAGTTTTTTAAGAGTCAAGTACTCGTTAAACAATAAATGTCAAGATTTTATTCCAACATCTGAAATGCTCAAACTTTTCAATTCGAATGATATGTACACAGCTAGTGAAGAAGACTTTGCAACTCTTGAAATTTTTGGAGAAAATTTTAGGTGACGATATACTACATATAAAATCTGGTATAAAATAAAAGTATTTAAACTATTAAAAAAAAGCTTATAACTACTAATTGTTGATCATAGGTATAATCAGTAATATTTGTTTTTTTTTTGATTTATTAAATTTGTCATAACAATATCGTTGCGAAGCGCTAAAAGATTGGTCATGTACTTTGTGGAAAACTGTTCGCTAGTTCTACACTAATTTATTAAATTATTAACACTGTCAGTGGCTAAAACTCGAAGTAACTCGCGTGACTTCAACAATATCTTTATCACTGCTATCTGAATTTTCGTTATCGCTACTAAATTCATGCCCCGATAAGTATTCAAACATGTCCTCATTCCATTTTTCGATTTCACTGACAATAAAAATTATACATGTAAGTAACAGGGATTCCCCTTTTTTAATATGTGGAAGCCAAATAAAAACCATAACAATTTTTCAGTGTTGAAAACAAACAAAAAATAAAAACGCTCGGAAATTAGAACTGACGGTTCTAATTTTAGAGCATGTAGTGTGCTAAAAAAGTTAATTCTAATTTACGAAGGATTCGAATATCCGAGAGTTTTAATTTACGAGCGCCTACTGTATAATATTATTTATAATAATATAATTAATCTAGCTTTTCATTTAATAATATGTGTTGTTTATTTTATTTTGACGCTCCCAGTATATGCAACATTTTTAAATTCTAAAACCATGACAAATTTATTCAGCGATTCCAGTCAAATGAATGCGAAATAGGTAAAATCACTCTTCGAAATGTTGCCTCCTTTTTTTAACTAGCCTTGTGATTATCAGTATTTAACTTACTACTACATCTTTTGCTCTATATTTTATTCAAAGTAAGTGTCTATGGAATCTAACATAGCCCTGAAATTGACTTTGCGATACCTTTCAATTTAACTTCTGTTTGTAATAAATTAAATTTACACTACATCCTAAAAAGTAGGCTCACATATTATTGTTTAATAAAATCATTAGTTTATTTTTAGGTAAATTTTTGTTTATTAATAATTAATTTATAATTATATTTTTTGTTTGTTTTTTATTTTATTTAATAAGGTCTCCAAATAAGGATTTTCTTTGTTTAAATAATACATTTAAAATTAAAATAAATAAACTCCATCTTTATTTTATTATATTTTTTACTTTCTTGCCTAAAAATTTTAAGCAATTTCTGAGAACTATATGTATGTATATATTTTTCAATGTCTGTTTCTTGTAAATTAAAGTTTTGTTGTTTAAATTAATAGTAAAAAATGTAACATATATTTGTTAAAAAAATGGTTAAAATTCAAAATATTTACAAAATTTTCAAAAAGAAAAAATTTATATTATTTTAATTAACACTTTAATGAAGCAAATTATATAAATTTGCTTTGATGTTCGTTGACACTACTAATTTTTAAAGAATCCCCCTTTGTAAAACAATTGTTCTAAACAATACTTATAATCATAAAATACTCGTATAATCTTAGAAGTGCCATTATTAGTTAAGTTAAAAATAATTTGCGAAATACATACATATGTATGTATGCTTGTATATGAGAACATTGAGATCTTTAAACTGAATATTTCAACAAATTCGGGTTTAAAGTTTCACAATCAAAGGCAAAACACTTGGGTATACTTATGTATATGGGTATTAACTTTGAAAAGGAATACCCAAGAAAGTCTTAAAAGAAGACTCAATGCCTGCTAAGAATGCAGGAATGTCATAGAAAAAATTGAAGCTTAAGTTCAAACAATGGTAAATTTGATTTACACATTGTTCGTCAGACATACACTTTTATATGGTTCTACTGAGGTGCGTTTCATTTGTCATCATTAATGTCTTAAGAAGCACACCTCAGATATATGTATGTATGCAAAGATTTTACTAAGGCGTTATGAGTCTACTCTAGTTAAACCATTGCGAGAAGGTCACCTTTATTCTTATATGAGGTCGAGGGCCTCAGTCTACAGGACTACATGGTCCCGACACTCGGCTTTGGTGGGACACCCTTGATCTCGTTCTCTAACAGGGAACTGTGGTTTGAATCCGATCGAGGTGTGAAAACTTATATATATTTCGATAGTCAAGCAGCTTTAAAGAAATCTAAACTAGTCAGGGACTATAGAGATGCCCTAAGAGACCGAATGAGTTTATATACTCTGTCTGAGACTCTGCAATGAGCTTAGAGAAGAAGGTCGATGGGGAAAAATCGAGCTCTGATAGGACCAATTGATCCTGTGATAACAAGTTACTAAATTATTGTTAGGATTGGATAGGCAAAAATGAGGCAGTAGTTTTTTTTGTTGAACTTGATGACATAACACGTTGTAAAATAGGTTATATTATTACATTCACAAGGAGAATCAGATGGTTAAATAACAGGAGAGTGTGTTGAGACTGGAGTTCGTTTCATAATTTCTTATAGATTCTCTATGTCTTGTACATTTCACTTTTCCACTCATACTACATTATCGAAGGAAATCACAATGAACCGTAGGGGTCTCCGAATGACAGTTAGTCTTTAAAATATACTAATTTAAAGGAGTCTGTAATAAATTAAGGGGGTTTTAAACACATTCGCATTTAAATAGTAAAATAACTAACCTCCCAGTTAAATATAATGCAAACCTTAAATGGAAATAGCTGCTCACAGTAAAATCTTACATAAATATATACTCGTATGTATGTATGTATATCAAAGTAATGATAATGATTTTTATGATTAAAAATGTCTTCTTAACTTTTACAGTGAATAACAATAACAGAAGCATTGTATTGCATTGCTTCGGTTCATTTCTATACATAGTACCTTAATGAGAATTATTTTAGGTACATATCGCACCCTAAATACAAAAAGATCACAACTCAAAATTTTCCAAAACTGACTTTTTTTAATTAATTAATTCAGAGTACAAATTTTTAGTATTTTGAGTTGTGACCCTTTTGTATTAAGGCTTGCGATTGCTCTGTAATTCAAATCGAATGAAGACAATTTCAAGTTACAATGTATTAGGCATACAAATTCGAATGTTTGCATTTTCGAATCTTGCCTCAAATTTATTAGAATTTAGTGAATGTAATGCAAAGAAGTGTTTTTTATTAGTGCTATCAGTCGTGTTACTTTTTCCCAATAATTTTGTAAATATATATATTTTACAGTGTTTAATGATTTATTTTTGATGTTTAAGTATGTTTTTTAGTTTCAGTTTCAAGAAATATGTTTAGAGTTTTGTTTGTTAAACGTTTTTTGTTTTTATTTCATAGTTTCTAATGACAATTTTGTTTAAATTGTGAATTGTTTCTTTGTAATCAATGGTGGTATATGTAATGTAATTTGATGTCATTATTATTATTAATTTTATATATTTTTAACAACCAATTATTATTAATTTTTCTTTTTACTACATGTTTTGTTTTAGTATTTTGCAAGCAATGTTTTCTGCCGGTTCTTTGTGTGTAATTTTCAATTTCATTTAACAATTTAACATTTTCGAATTATTTTTACACTTTTTCAATAGTTTTTTTCTAGATCAAATAAATGGTATCTAATGTAATAAATTGTAAAATGTTCATCATAGTAATTTAGCTTTAAAGGTTTTATTTTATTAATCAATTGTACATTATTTTGAAATACATTGGGTTTCTAAGGTATTTGTATGTGTGTGTTGTATTTTAAAAGTACACTATGTGTCATTTTTTAAATGTCAAACGCAGTGAAAACAGATAACCGTTAAAAAGTAACACAAGCAATTGAAAGTAATTTTAAAATATATATAATTGAAAACTACTAAAACAATTCCTGCAAACAAACGATAAAAAATTGTATCAGCAACAATAAAACCGGAATAATCCTTCTTGTGACCTAGGGCGTTTATTCAGAGGCCTGGGGATCAGAGATGCCAAGTTTTGAGACTCAAAACACGTAAACATTTTTGAAAAAAGGGCTAAATTGGAAAAAATCCGTTTAAAGCCACATCCTATCAAAATTTTCTATAAAGTGCGAAAAGTGGCTAAGTTTCTTCTTTCCAAATCTAGTAAGAAATTGAAAATCAAATCATTATTAACAAAATTACAGGCTTATAAGTGAGAAAAGGTACAAAACCCGGTTTTTTAACCGTAAATCCGGATTTTGGAGGTGTCCGGCATATTTCACTATTGGAATCTTGTTTTACTCGATAATCCCTACAAGAAAAATAATATCCGATTCCAGGTTTTTCTATTTCATTCAATTTTGTATCAATGTGTATTTCAATTACATTTCATATTACATTTTAATAAATAAGATACATATGTACGTACGTAGATTAAATACCTACATAGTATTAATAGTACATATACATACATTTAAAATTGGTCGTTACTGAACAAAATTTCGATTTCTTTTTCATCATCATTTTCAGTCCATAAGACACTATCAATAAAATATTTAGATTTTTTATATGTTTCATTCGAATTAATTTTTGAGCACATTTCGTCAGGTATTTTGTAGTTTGACCAACATACATTATCTCTTTTTAGACTACATATATTTAATGTGTATTAAACTGTTACACGTATTTAATTATTTCTAATTTTATTTTTGAATAAATTCATGACACTAAAACTCCTCTCAACTTCTACGTTTGAGGACGGATATGTCAATATGAGTTTGGCAAAACTGGACAGTTTAAGGAATGGGTTATTACCAATAACATTATTTCTATATTATTAGATTAAAGGAAAAAAAATACGAAAACAACTAAAATGTAGCTATATCGAGCAAAAAGTAATAACGGGCTAAAATATAATTGTAAAACGTGCTAGATTTACGCGTTTTTTAGTTTAGGGCCAATTTTCTATTTTCGTGTTTTGAGTGACTAAAATCGGGCTAAATTTAGCCCGAAAAGGGCTAAGTTGGCATCGCTGCTGGGGATTTCGAATCGAAATTAAGTAATACGTTCGAAAGATATATAGTTGTATTTACATTTTTATGGGTAAAACCAAGTTGACGCCAATCAATTGATTGGCTGCAAAAAATTTGCAGCGCTTTTTAAAATAGATGCTCTTTTTGTAAATCTCAACAGCTAGATAACGGTAACTACTCGTCTCTTCTACCGTGAATGCTTCCGTCCGCTCTTATATTTGTTGCGAAGTGAATAAGGGACAAGTTATGTTACGTAACTATTAGAGCGATTGGCTTGCAATTAGTACGAGTGTCGAGCGCAGGTGTGAAAGTTAATTAACACAAATACAACTTCTAGGTATAATTTTTACGAAAGTTTCGAACCGAAGTTTTTTTACGAAGTTTTCGAATTTTACAGCACAGTGATTTCGTTAAAAATTCTGCAAAACAAGTTTTACGATTATTTCTTTCCGGAATAATATATGAAAATAATAATAAATTATTATAATTATTAAGGAGTTTCCTTCAGGCTAATTTGGTCAAATGTTTGTTTCCAAACGTAATAAATTACATATGTCTCAACAAATTAGCTCCCAAACCACATGACTAACTAAATAATAACGAATAAGAAAGTATGTACCTAAATATTCGGTCAAGCCCTACCATATAATAGCCTACACCGAGTATATAAATTTTATTTGGATACGAAAATTGGTAAAGAGATTTATGGTGGTTAAAGCGATTTTCGTAAGTGGGGCTTACATGGGGGCTATGACTAATTATGGACTGATTATTAATAAGTTAAGACAAATGATTTTTGTATACATATACGACATTTTTAAGAGAAATATGGTCGTTAAAGTAATTCTCAGAAGTAGGCCTTATATGGGAGCTCTCTATATAATTAATTTGCGAACAATCCTATAACAATTTTTAAATATGATTTATTTTTATATAAAACTTATTTGTAGCGAAATTTGTTTGGATATAGCCATATTTCGGGAGGAAATTCGTATGGAAGCTAGATGAAATAATGGTTCAATTTCAACCAACCATCCTTGGGCCGAAAACTGATAATGTACCAAATTTTATCTAAATATCTTCAAAATTGCGACCTATACTTTGCGCACAAGGTTTACATGGGCAGCTTTATACTTTTAGGTGGGTGTTGAACTAATATTTTTGGTCCAACATTTCGAACATCAGCACAAATCGAATATACCCTTTGCACTATGGTGGTGTAGGTATAATAAATGTCCTAAAATAGTAACCAAGAAAAAAAGAACAGAATCAGAAATAATATTTTTATAAGGGACATTTATTACATCCAAGAAATGCCATAACCATTATAGTTCAATACGCCAATTAAAACATTGATACTGCTAATAATTTAATGTTTTTTAACGTGCTTCGTATACTTTTCGTATCGGAAATCCCTTTTGAATGTCTTTTTGATTCGAATCAAAATAAACCAATCGAATTACATTAAACAATCTGACTCTGTTAGGAATTGTATTATAATATTTAACTTTATAAGTATTCGTGGATTAAGTGTACTCGTATATAGTAGTTTTTAGGAAATGCATATATATATATTGATGATTACTAATATCTTAATTCAGATAGGATATTGTGTAGTTTTATTGAAAGATTGTCAAAATATAATGTATAAAGCATACACACTACGTTATCTACGTTATAGCACATTCATGAAAGAATATGATAGTTAGCTTCCATCTTTTATAAAAAGTTATTGCTTTTAGTGTCGGCGATAACTCCTATCGATTTATATCGAGTTTCCTCAGAAATCGCACTATACGAGTTGTTATAGTTGCGATCTCATCAGACGAGTTTAAAGCTGAATCAGAGCTACCGCAAACTTCCAACCCTATCTATTCTTTTGCAGATAATAGCAAAATTTTTCATTCATATTCATTCAACAATAGACCAAGTCCCTTGGAGATTGGGATTGAGGAAACACGTCAAATATACACTTAATCAAAGTCTTGTGAAAATCTCCCAATGGGGTGTGCGAATAGTCACACGTAAGACTAAATTTTGTATGCTAACACATAAACGCACGACAGATCATGTTGCTCAATCTGTTTTTATAGGCGGTGTAAATATTAAGGAAACAGATGCTCTTGATGTTCTAGGCATGATAATTAAGTGCGACGGACTAAACACATTTTTCAAGTGTCAAAAGAAGCATTCAAGTATCTCGGTTTTTTAAAACGGTGCAGGAAATACTTCACTCCATCTGATCTCCCTACTATTTATACCACTTATATTCGACCGAAAATGAAATACAACTCGGTGCTTTGAAGTCTATTTTGGAGTTACTCGACCGCGTACAGGAGTGGGCGAAGGTGCTATCGGTAGTCATCCAATTTTATTGATTCACTGTAGCACCGCTGCAATGTGAGTTGTATTTCACTGTTCTGTGGATGCTATAATTGAATGTGTTCTGCTGAAATTAAGGAACTTGTTCCCGAAACAGGTAGTTTTTTTGCGTAATACACGTTCTTTAGCCAGGGCTCATTTCATGGTCATTACATTACATTACAGGGATAATCCATTCTTTAGCCATACTATGGGTATGTGGAATAAACCTCCTGCAGAAGTTTTCCCTGTCTTTTTCAATGTAGGAAAATTCAAATCAAATGTTCACAAACACTACTCCCTCTATCGCCCCTCCTATAACTTATTTTCCTAGTTCAAACACAATGCATTGCATGGCCATCCCCTGAGTGCTGGTCCAAGCAAAAAATAAAAAAAGTAACCATACCGAAATAATTCAAAATATCGTTACCGTTCATATCAATTTTTTAAAGAGCGTGAATTCTTTAGCATTAGAATTTAACATCAACTTGAAATAATAAATTAATTATTAGTTTTTAATGCTTTTAAACATAATAATTTTTAGGTACGAAGGTGAGAGATGGCCTCTGTTTTAATATGGCAATTCAACAAAAATTTCTCAATCTAAAGTTCTTAATCTAGCACTGAATAAAAAACACTTCTTAATTTATTTCGTCTTTAAAGTAACAACATTTTAAAACAGATTTACATACATACGTATGTTAATTATTAGCTATAAACTGCTAATAATTAAATGCAACAAAATAAACCAATTGATATTAAATTAAATGAGTAGACTCCATGGAGCTAACTGCTCACCTTATTTTGTTGTTCAAATATTTGCAGAAACGTTTTTTAAAATAATTTTTCATAGAACATACATTACTTATGATGGCACATACATACATACATATACATATATATACATATCAGATCTTCATCAGAATTAAATTTGATTCTTAACTTGAGCAAGTGTAATGTAAAAATTCGATAACTGGCAAATGAATGAAGACAGTTAAAAAATCAAATCAAGTGGGCATTATAAGACTAGATTTGTTTATAATTTATAGTACCATGAATTTGATGATTGAAATAACTGTAGCTATTATGTATGTGTACATATGTGTGTTGGTTTTATTTTTTAAAATAATTATCCCATTTTGAAATTTTTCTTTACGTTTAACAAACGCAAAATATAGTTTGTTTTTTCAATTTTATATTCTTATAATGATAGTTAAAATACTACGTTTTCTTTTCTTTTTATTTTACTTTTTTTTTGTAATATAGAATATTTACTAGATTTCTTCATTAATTTGTTATATATTATTTATTTATTTTGTTTTTAGTATTTATACTTAAATTAATGTATTTCTTTATTAGTTGTTTTTGTTTCTTGAATTATTTTTGTTTGTTTATTACTGTTACTAACATTATTTTATAAACGTGTTAAATTGTTGTTTTTTACGATTTTGTAACTGAGAATACACGAAATGTTATACACTATTATTATAATTATAGTTATTATTTATTATAATATTTTTTTATGCTCTTAATTTAATTTTATATTATATTTATTTACTTTTTTTGTTACATTTTTGTTGTTTTGTTTTCATATAAAGTACAATCAAATCTATATATTTGTTTGTTACTTGTTGCGTTTTTATTTTGTTTTGTATTTTTCACATGTTTCTAGAATATAGTTTTGTTTTTTTAAAATAATTTATTGCGTTAGGTATTTTGTTAATATTATTCTTGTTTTTTAATATTTAGTTTTAATTATTATTTAGATATTGTTTTGTGCCTTTTTATTACTTAAATATTTTGTATTTTGGTTTATTTTGTTTGAAATGCTTTTTTTGTTTTAAATACAAATTTAATTTTTATAAATATTTTACATTCTTTTGTTTTAATATCTTTTTTGTTCAATACTTTGTTCAGAAGTTTGTTTACTTTGTTTGTTTGCTTATTTGTTTGTTATTTTTTAATAAATTTTTAATAATTTCTTTATTGTTAGTTAAACTATAGTTTTTTGTTTGTTTATCATTTCTGTTAAAAACTTTTTTATTTATTTTTGTTTTCTCATTTGTTTTTGTTACTTTTGGTGGGTTTGAGTTTAATAATTTAAATAAAATATTTAACAAATTATTCTCAGTTTTTATTATTATTGAACTGAATAACATTAAATATATTTATTTTATGAATTTATTTACTGAAGAAGAAATTAAAAAATAACAATAAAAAACAAAGTTTAGATTTAAATAAAAAGTAGATGAATTTAGTTTTAATTATATATATACATATATAAAACAATTTATGTTTTCAATTAAGATTTGTGTTTAATAACACAAATACGACTCAATTGTTTTTGAAATAACATTAGGAATTAAATAAATTTTGAATATAAATATGACGTACTAATATTTATTTCTACAATTCACAAGTAATATTGAAGTGTCATAGGAGTTGTACGTCCTCTGAATTTACAATAGTTGTACAAATGTTGTTGGTACTTTCTATATAAATAACTTGTACAGCACTTAAAACATTTTTACATATGTTTTTCATATGTTGCCAAAAGTTCAAATGTTTATCCCAATCAAAAATTACTGATTTTTATTAAAACGTAACACTTAAATCACTGATTGACAAATTTAAAAAAAGAAAATAAAATTAACTAATTAAATTAATGGAGTTTGTTATATTTAATATATGAAAACCCATTTTTACTTGACTCAATTGTTAAAATATCTGCATATATTTTTCACGCAACGCAGAAATTATTTTGTTTTTCTGACTTGTATTATTAATTTTTAATATTTGACTTTTGACATATTGTAGGCTTGACAACATAAACATACGACTTTACTCAAAACTTGTGAATTGAACAATTATTATTGAAAAATGTTACAAAATTAATTATAATTTTTAAAAATAAACTACAAAACTTCTATGGCTTCCATTTGAAATATTTCTATTATTATTTTAAAATAATTATTTGTATATGGTGAATTTCACGTCGTGACCCAATTTTAAAAATCAATGTCTTCCGATTTGGATGAAATTTGCACCAAGGTTAGTACTATTGGATAGTAGGCCAGAGACAACTTTTCAGCTCTATCAGTCAAGAACTGCCGGAGTTAGAGGGGGTCAAAGTTGGACATTTTGGTCATACAGGTTTTTGAAAAAAATTTAAAAAAAAATAATTTTTAACAAAAAATTAAAAAAAAAAACAATTTTAAAAATTAAAAAAAAAAAAATATTTTTGGAATGATTGATGAAATAGCTATCTAAAGTCCTTTGGACAATTTTTGCTAGGACCAATAGGTGAAAAGTTACACTCATTTAAAAAAACTCTGTATGACCAAAATGTCCAACTTTGACCCCCTCTAACTCCGGCAGTTCTTGACTGATAGAGCTGAAAAGTTGTCTCTGGCCTACTATCCAATAGTACTAACCTTGGTGCAAATTTCATCCAAATCGGAAGACATCGATTTTTAAAATTGGGTCACTTGACGTGTAATTCACCATATATAGGTAGAAAGACAACAATAAATTATTGTAAAAATACACCTATTCTTGAATTGCTAACAGCATGTTTTAGTTACCAAATTTTACAACAAAATTACTAACATTTAAAATTTACCACTAACAATAAAATCAAAGCAACTACAAATTCTCGGTTGCAATGTTCGGCAACTGAAATTACCAACTGACAGTTCCCATATGCCATCTGCAATATGTTTTTGGCAACTGTCAACTCCACTGACGTTCGGTTGCCATCCGTAATCGATCCATTAATCTCATAACAAATTGCCTTTTTTTTACAACAACAGAAGACCGAAAAATACCAACACAGTTAATTTTTATAAGGGTCGTTTCATGCCAAGAGTACTGAACACTAATATATGTATCAGCGTTGTCAACTTTGAAATTTCAAAACGCACCAAAATGGAGAAAAAAGCGCACCATTTATAAAAAAAAAAACGCACCAAGTTAAGAATTTCGTTTTTGTCTCAAATATTTATTGAATTAATTTGAAATTTTTTAATATCATAAATTTTATAAAAAACTTTTTATCAACGCTTATTAGTAAAAGTAATAATAATAAAAGCGTTTTTTCAATAAACGAACTAATAAAGATAAAATAAGCATTTAACCACTCAAAATTTACCTCACAATATGTAATTCGGAACTAAAGTACTAATTGGTAAAAAAGCTAATTTCAGTACATATTTGGTACTTCTTTTTATATATTTTTGTTTTCTAGTTAAAGTACTTCTATTTGATTTTTTCCAATAAAATTTTTTTCTCACACTGAAAAAAAAGTTGTGTTGAATTTGCTTTGGTGACACCAAAAATTAAAAAGCGCACCAAAATTAAAAAAAGCGCACCGCGCACCAACTCAAGAATTTTTTGCACCAAAAATTTATAAAATCACCAAAAATGGTGCGAAACGCACCAAGTTGACAACGCTGATATGTATGTATGCATATTTTACAGTAGAAAAATAATAATAGGGTTATTTTACAACGTGATTTTCAAATAAAAATATTAGATGAGTTCGAACCAATGTAACTATATAATTCGAAAGTATCAACAATTTTGCGACTTTGGTTTTAATCAAATTTTAATCTAAATATTGTCAGAGGGTTCAACAAGTTATAAATACTAAGCCTTTGTACCACACATTTTTAATACGGGTTTGAATCAGGCTGGGGTATAACAATCTACTTTCCAAACATCAACTCGTTTGTGGATGAACTTTTTTTTATTTAACATTACTAGGACCATTTTTATATTCGTACATGTACATGTAAATCTGGATTTCCGATACCGTAGTTTGAAAAAATTAGATATTATGGCTGTGCTTTAATTTTAAAAATAATTATTTATTTGAATGAACTTAATTTAAATACTCCTCTGAGTTTATAACACCTCACACTTTGGTTGGGAAAATATATAAGCAACCAGAATTATTATAATAATACATTCCCAAGACATCCGGTTCTACGCACCGTTATGGCCTAAGATTACTAGGCCAAGGTTAGTCAACTCAGAAGTCAATGCTGTTACAACACCAACAACATAACAATACCTAATATAATCCACGCACCGTTATGTAAGATAAGGTAATTTATAAATATTTACAGATGTATTTAAAATCGAAAACTGTACGCTAACTGGAGAGTGGCTTACTTGTTTTGTGTGTAAATTTCTATAAGGAAAATATGGTAAGCCCAAAACTGTTTTATTAATTTTAAATACAGCTGGCATTATTGCATTGTGTCTTTATCAATATCAGTGTAAATTTATCAATATCGCAATATTAAGAGACAGTCAATCCGACTTAGAAAAAAAAAACTTACATATATCGAATATAGTAAGTTCTTACTGTGCAGAGCTAAAAGTTGTAAAAGTTGCAGCAGCTTCAACGTTAAAAATTTTTTTCAGGGAGTTTTGCATTAGTTTAGGGAAATTAAAATTTGGTGGTGTTATTGTGTAACTTGATTCGAAAGAAACGAAATGAATTGATTGATAATTTACAAAATTTCCCCACAGGAGATATTGAGAAATAAGGTATTATTTCAGCTAATAAATAAGATAAGTAAGACTCTTTTTATGAAAACAGCATAAACCGTCACGAAAAAGTTTTAAATATTTTGACACTTAATACCATCAGAATGTGTAAATGTTGAGAGGTGGAACCATTTAAGATTATGAAAAACAAAAAATGTCCACAACTCTCGACCAATAATAACATTTTTTGTTATTTTGGCTTATGCTATATTTTATTAATCCACTATAGCTATAAATATTTTAGAAAAATTGCTATTAAATATTAAGCAACTTTATCTAAAAAATTGCATACATACCTATGTATATTATATATATGTATATGTACGTATGCGAGAAAAACAACTGTAGAAAATTGTGTTTATTGCAACGATAATGTTTTTAGTTCCAGTACACAATGCCACTGTAATGGAATATTCGTGCCAGAACAACCCTAATCGGCCCAAAATTGTTTCTCAGGGCAAATATTTTCGACAGTAGACCTAATACAAATACAACGGACTATGTCTATGAACTAGAGTCCGAAATGGGATTAAGATATTTATTAGTTTTTATTGTACAATTGAACAAAATAAATATCAAACTTTACGGGTCACTTTAGTCTGGGATAATTTCTGTCTGGTTAGTTATTCTGATTGAAATCAGAACCATAAACTGATATTATTAAAGTATTCCAAAATGAGTATTTCTAATTACCAAAGGTGAATAAAAGGATTTTTTTGTTTTCCTTGTAGGATAATTTTAAAAATATGTTTGTATGTACATATGCACATTAGGGTGGGGTGAAATTTTGTTTTGTCTTAGATCGTCTTCTAATAGCAAAATTTTGTTGTGTTACTAGTTCAAATAGAAGTCTTTAAAATTTTATTGAAATATTTTAAATGTAAGAGCCCGCGCATTGACTACAAAGTACGGTGGATCGCTTGTGTATGGGAAAAATAAAAGTTAATTAATAAAAATATTCAATTACATAATTGATATATTTAGCCCGCGCATGTGTCTTAAAATTTTTGGAGTTTTCATCAAAACATTTTTCATTTAAACTTCAATATTATCACAGTTGTTGTAGAGTCTATGTAGTGTTTTTTGTAAATGTATTAATTTTTAGCAACAAAATAATAAAATATTTAAAATATTGAAGATTAAATGAAAAGTGTTTTTATGAAAATTTCAAAAATTTTAAGACGCATGCGCGGGCTATCACTTAATTGAATATTTTTTTTCAAGTATTACCTTTTTAAGTCTAAGTCAGCAAAATATTACTATTAGAACTTTATTAACCTTTATTTTTTCCCATACACAAGCGCCCCACCCTAATGTACATATATATATGTATATATTTTCAGAAGTATAGATATTTACTTAATTAGAACTGTTATTTTAAAACACCAATATTTAGTGAGTACATTTTTATAAGCAGTAGTAAATTCAATCAAGTTCAGATGAAAAATTAGATATTTTTTGTAATAATTTCTTTTTAATAAAAGTTTTAACAATAATAAATATTTTAAAATACTTAAAAGCTAAAAAAGTAAATAAAAATATTACAATAAGAATTATATTCTTAAGAAAAAATAAATAAAATATGTATGTATGTAAATATATAAAATAAAATCTCTATAAATTGTTTTAAAAATTTCAACAACAAAAAAGTATAAAATGCTAATTTCCAAACATTAAAATATAATTTATTTATCTAAATAAAGGAGCATTTGACTAGAAAAAAAAACTAAAAATGAAAACAAATTATACATATAAATGGCAATAAAACATGATAATATTTAACATCTAAATATAGGATTATTGTACAACAAATTAATTAATTACATTATATAATATATTATATAAATAAAGAAAAAATAATACTTTTTAAGCTAAAAAGGAAGAGTTCTTAAATGTTTAAAACTATTATTAAAACGAAAATAAATCGTTCAACTATAAATAAATTCTAGCTGTTGTGTGCGGTTTTATGTTCTTTCACTTTGTCGTTTCTTTTTTTTTCAATGAATCGAATTAAATTCAATATTAAAATGCAATTTAAAAGACGATAGGAAAACATATTATTATGCTATATAGACAAATGTAAAGCAATATTTATAAAGTATGGCTTGAAATGTTTTTTTGTTATTCTGCAAATGTAGTGACGTTTTTAATTTCGAATAAATATATTAAATATAATATAATAAGAATATAATGTAGAGCTTTTATTTTGAAAATAAAGAGATTCATTTACACAATTTCTTTTGCGAAGGAAAAATTCTGAGAAATTTTATTTGAAATTCCTTCTTTCAACTTATATTAAACTTCAAATACATTAGAATTTTATATGAAGTTTTTAGAATAGATTTCGTACAAATATTTAATGAATGAGTTTCTTAATTTAATCGAAATACTTAAACCTTGAAAAACAAGTTATGTCTAGAACATCGATGATTTGAATGAAATAATAAACCGTTGTTCTGTTTCAAGAGATTTAGAAATTTCAAATATATAAACGCGCTTGTTTTTAGCTCAATTTCAATTGTAAAAGAGATTTGTGTTTGTTTAATAATAACGAAAAAAGAGACTCATCAATGAGAGTGTAAAATTTAAACAAAATAAATGTGGTATCGCAATTTGTCTTAGAAATTAAACACTTACAAATAACAAAAAAACATTTCGAATTTTGCATTATTTCAAAACTAAATACATACATAAAAACAGACATTTGAGCTTTTTCGTCATAAAAAATAAATAAAATAAAAGAGATTCAATAAGAAAATTCTTATGAGAGATAAAAAAGGAGATATTGGTTTTTTTATAAACCAATATTTTGTTTACAAATAATCATAAATTACAAAACAAAAATGTAAATGTAAAACAATTTCATGCAAATTTTGACTACTATAAATTGTTAATTTGTGGTATTTGTTTGTTATATTTTCGTTATCTAATATAATAATGATGAATTTTTGTTTGTTCTAAAAACTTTTATCATTTTAACGCAATTTTTGTTGTTGTTAGTTGTCTAATTTCTATGTTTGTTATGCTTTTGTTTTGTTTAAACTTTTCTTTGGAACATATTTCAAGTATTTTTTGTTTTCTTTTCTTTTCATTTGTTTTGTTTGCTTGTTGTTTAATTATAGGCAATTTCATTTGTTTTGTTTTTGTTTAGACTCTAATATAAATCCCTAACTTTCTATACTTATAAATAGAATAAAAATAATAATTTCAATTTTAAATAAGATCATTAAAGTGAAAACAAATACATTAAAACATAAATAAATTTAAATAGTTTTCATAATCAACATCATTATCATAATGATTATGATGAATGACTTAAAATAGAGTTGGTTTGTTGTTTTTAACTATTAATAATAATAATAATTTTTGGTAAAAAGTTTGTTACGTTTTTTTTCATTCTTTGTTTGTGTGTGCAGATATTGTGTTAAATTTAGTTTTCTTTTACATTTTAAACAAGAATTAAAATAACAAAAATGTGTTAATAAATTCGACTGTGACACAAGTTACCACAGTTTCATAGTTACCTATTTGTTTTGTTTAAAAAAAGCAAATATCTAAAACAACTTTTAAAACTTTTAGTATAAATTAATTACACTATTTTGTTAGCCAAATCTTTGAAATATAATTTCATTTTGAAAGTATAGCTTTAAGGGGAAAAATGTTTACTTTCATCGTCGTTTACGAACGACAGTTAGGTTTTTTTTTTGAGGATTTTAGTTTATGCTTCTAATATACTTTACGTTCTGGTCCAAATTTAGGATTGACAAAAGAAAAACCAGCAAATTCATCTTGATTAATACAGCGTACAACATCATTGCCAATGGGCGTTAGAACTGGTTCTTCTTTAGTAAATTCTGTATCAAAATTATTGGCATCTCGTGGATTTTTCTGTAATAAAATAAATGGAAATTTAAATTAGTTTCAACTCTTAATATTGTAATTGTTCTTAAAATAATATTTTTTACGGTACGGTCACACTTGACAAAGGCGTGACCAATAAACGTCTTTTTCGGCAAAAATATAATAAAATATATTTGAACTCGTTTACTTGTTAAAAAAAAACTTCGTTTTTTTGGACAAGACACGACAAATATTTAGTTTTCAATTATTTTATCCTGTTTGATCTTGCAGAACTCTTGTAAGAGTAAACAAGTGGTTACGTTTTTTTATCGAGTAAATATTTGCCATGTGTGACCGTGCCTTAACATATTTTTTTGGAAATGAGACCTTAAAATTGACAAAGAAAATCTAAGAAAATTTTAACTGAGATATTCCAGGTGGAGTGCCATCTGTGTTGTGATATGAAATTACTCAAAAGGTTTTTCCAAGCTAACATTATGTAAAAAAATTTCGAATTCGCCACAAAAACGCTTTTATTGTTATTTATTGAAAAAAAAAAGAATTAAGTTATAAAAAGGAATCTCTATTAATAAAAGAAAATACAATTGAAATATTGATGATCCTGACTGTAAATGTTGTTATTAATACGATTTATATTAGTCCAAAATCGAGAAACCAGGTTCTCTACATTTTTCAAATAAAGTGGAAGGGAAATTTTCATTAAGTTGGTGTTCAAAAATTGGTGAAATGATTTGAAATATAAAATATCATTTCCAGTTTGTTTCATTGTCGAATAAAAGATTCAACTAAAAAAGATTTCAGTTTCATTTCGCAGATAGAACCTATGCTATTGTCTTGAAAATAAAGATAAAATAAGCAGGAGTACATATTTAATTTTTTTGGAATGAATTCATCAATAATATTGAAAACAGTCGTGGTCAAGATATCTAAGGTTTATAAAAAAGTATGTTTAGATGAAATTAGTTATAACAAGACATAGTATATTCAGCTGTGCCGAATCTTAAATATCCTCCACCTAAAAATATTGAGAATTAAGAACACTACACTGGTGTTTAGAATGTTATCACACCGAAAACATAAACACTACGCTAACAAGATTCTTTAACATTCATGACAGTTTTTTAATTGATACTGAAATTAATCTAAAAAATTCGCTTTGAATTTGTATAACATTTATTTAATTAAACAATTTGCATTTTTATTCGCATTTCCGAAGCACCTCTATAATCTACAGGCCCACTTGTATGTAATATCAATATATCAGATATAGTCATAAGAATTGATAAGCAAAAATTAATGTCTGCGATACTTTGTCGATTTTTTTTAAACAAAAATTAAAACCAAACACCTTTTATGGGAGCTCTGACTAATTACGGATCGATCGTCATAGAAGTAGAAGCCATGATTTGTGCATATAAGAGCTTATTTTTGAATAGCAACATTAAAAAAAAATTTCATACTAAATTCTATCGAAATATCTTTAATTGAGACCTAAACTTTGCGTACACATTCTTAAAATAAAATTACTACAATAATTTGTTAGTCAATATTTGTAAAACTTACCATTTTCGGTCGGAATGGTGGTTTTATGTTGCGTTTTTCTAATTCATCCCAATCTAATTTACTGAAGAATGGATGACGACGTATTTCATTTTCATCGCCCGAACAACCTAAACGTTGTTCAGGATTTTTAGTAAGAAAACCTAAATGAAAAAATAAGGTTAAGATTAGGGTTACAAACACCATCATAAATAAAACTACCTTTCAAAATGGACACAGCTTCTCTTGATAACCAAACTGGATATAAAACATCATCGTGCATTATCGAATCAAATAATTCATCTTCGTTATCGGCTTCGAATGGTGGCTGGCCAGCCATCATTTCATACATGAGGACACCAAGAGCCCACCAATCAACCGAGGCGCCATACTCTTGTTCCTTAAGAATTTCTGGGGCTATATAATCGGGTGTACCACAGAAGGTGGTAGTTAAGACACCATTCATAATACCCTCCTAAACATTAAAAAATTAATACGTATAAAATAAGTAAATACATAACATAAGTACAGAAATGTAAAAATATAATGTACCTTGCACATGCCAAAATCAGCTAATTTACAATGGCCTTCTTGATCCAATAAAATATTATCTAATTTCAAATCACGATAAATGACACCATGAGTGTGTAGAAATTGTAAGGCCAATGTAACTTCGGCAGCATAAAAGGCAGCGCGAGCAGCCTCAAAACGGCGAGCTTTTTGAATTTGAAACATTAAATCACCACCGTTAACATACTCCATAACAAAAAATAAACGATCCTAATTGGAATTAGAAATAAAAAACGTCATTGAAGTAGAGCAACAATGAGCAGAAAAATTTGCTGTTAACCTACCGGAGTTTGAAAACAGGAATGTAAAGCCGTTAAAAATGGATGATTAGCCGCCAAAGCTAAAATGCGTTTTTCGGTCATTGTACAATCGACATCATCGTCTTGTATGATTGCATCTTTTTTCAATACTTTGATGGCGTATATTTCATCGGTGCCCTTCTTCTCCGCCAACATAACTTTGCCAAATGAGCCCTTACCCAGTACTTTAATGAAATTGAAATCTTGCAAGCAAGTTTTACCAGGACGCGAATCATAGCAACGATTTGAACTCGACATTCCCATATCGCCACTTATATTAGTCGCACCAGAACTACCCGACGATGTAGTCTGGTGCGACATTGTTGAACTACGGGTGGTAGTTGAAATACAATCACTGTTATCGCCATGAATACTAGCTCCGAAATTATCCTCGCCACCTGGTTGACTTAAATACTGCAAACAATGGAATAAATTTAAAATTATGTATATTTTATTCCAGTGCAAAAGTAATTTAAACAAACCTTTGATCGTCTAGGTGCCTGCTTATCGGGCGATATGCCCAATGAGCTAAGTATTTCAGCCATTTGTTTAGTATTAATGCCACACGTATTTGCCACATTCTTTTGGCAACGCTTGTGTACATTCATATTACACACTTGACATTGTAGACCCTGCTTTATTAGGCCGTACAACAGCGAACCACAATGATCACAAAATGTAAAACGTTTATAATTGTGTACGACAAAACGATGTGGCACATTAACATTAAAACGTTGACCTGCTGGCACCGGTTCCAAATTGTTTTGCTAAAATGCATGATAATTCGCAATTAAAAGGTATAATCATTTTAAAAATTACAGTGTAAAATTTTGAATAAAAAAATAAAATAAAAATAAATAAAAGCCAATGGAATTTGTAACAAACCTTTACCTCTTCTCGCATACCAGGACATTTGGTAACCACTGAACGATGACATCTCTTATGTACAACACAGGTGCAAACTGGAAGTTTCATGAAAATAATTTATTTGTTTTATATGAAGGTAATGTGATTAAAATTTTATTTTCGATTTCATTTCATAAATTAACTGGTGCTTTAAAACTGTGTCAAACATTTTTATTACAATAAAGTGACGTGTAATAAACAATAGTTCTTACATACATACATATGTATATGAAACCAAAGTTATAACAAATAAAATGTTAATATTTATTACTAAAAATTTAATTGACATGCCAAATATTTGATTTAAAATTTACAATTTTATTGAATCTTAATGTTTACTAATTATGCTTGCTGTCGTATTGACTATAGCCAATTCTTATTAAAACATTTTTATATCGTTTTATTATTTTGTATATATTTTATTATTACCGTTTTCCCCAACGAAATCTGGCCTCATAGATTTATTTTATTGATCGGATCTAAAATTTCCTACGCGAAAGTCAAAATCTAAACAGCATTAAAAATAGGCAACAAAATTTTTACGACAACTTTCTTTGTTGGAGAATTATGAAATTTTCCATAATATTTTTAAAGTTTTGTATATATGTATGTCTTTTTACGTGATTTTTCTCATTACTTTAAAGCAGTGGTCCTCACTAGTATTGTTCAGAATACGAAGATGTTCGGCTATTTACATGTACACAACACGATCGCAAACAAAACTCACAACAAGAGCGTAAAAATACAAATATTTCATTCATGTTCTCTCTTTTTCAGTTCATTTTTGTTGTTGTTTTCAGTACACTGAGAAGCAGCGATCACATAAATGTATACATTACATACAAATGGATACAAAATAACAAACGAATGTTTAATTAAGGTTTATTTAAACATTACATGTTATTTCTTTCTGTGTAGTGTCACCCATACATATGTAATTACCAAATCCTCTCTTTTTGAGGACCACTGCTTTAAAGCATGCCTTTTCTGTTTGTAAATACCGATGATATGACAAAAAATTACGTTCGGCAAAAAAACCAAAAATCATTTTTTCAATAGTTCTGTTGGAATTATCGAAAAACTTCCTTTACAAAAGTTTAATGATTTTTTGTGAGCTTTTATTTTCTGATATTAGGGTGGTAGGAACTGAGATCTGGTGAGTATATACTAAAACGGGATATTTGAGGTAAATGCAAGACAAAAACATTGATATATCAAACTTTGAGATCGGACTATAAATGCCGAAGATATAACAAAAAAACAAAATTTTTTTTCAAAATTAATTTGAAATTTTTTAATTTCATAATTTCTATAAAAAACTTTTTATCAACGATTATTAGTAAAAGTAATAATAGAGCAATTCCATATGAAAGCGATCACCTTTTGGACAACCCCTCTCCGATTTTAAAATAAATAGTCTCAATCGATTGCCCAGCAAAAAATAATGTACCTACATTTTTTTTTTATAGTGACTGGTTTAGTGGTGGTGTACACCACTGTCTGTGACAAAATTGAAGAATTCTTCATAAGGAACCTCATTGAAAATTGTTTTAAAAAAAAACTACTAAAGCGATCGCAACGAGTGATAGCTCGTTGGAAAGGTATTGAATCAGGCTTTAATTTAAAAATAAAATTTTCCTAATTTTTCTTAGAAATTTACCTTTAAATTTTCCCATGAAAATTAAATTTTCCGATTTTCCACAGAAGCTCCTAAATTTTCCGGCTAATTTTTTTTTTTTGGATTCCTCATAATTTTTGCTTTAAGAACCAGCAATAAAAAAATGGGCCCCGACTCCTTGTTTGGACAGGAGAAGAGCATTTAAGAGACCACCTTGTTAAAAATACATTTTAAAAATTATTTTACAGTTAAAAATACATTTGTGAAGAAAAAATCTTTCTTATTTTGCTGCTTATACTTAATTGCAATATTTATTAAAAATTTCAATTGTCTTGGCATCATTATAAAATTAAACTAACTTTAAATTTAGCACGTCGGCAGACGAAGAGTACCGCTTTACATTAATTGACATATCAGAAATATTTGGTATGAAGCAATGAAACTTTTGCGTTCCAGTTATAGTTTTGACATTATTATATCTGTTTTGAATTCGTCGCTCCATGGCATCGTGTTCTTTTTGAGTGCATAAAACTGTGTTAATGGCAATTTCCTTGCTTTGAATCCACGAAAACAAATGTTGTACATTAAGATCGTTTTAGGGTTCCCCCTAACGCATCGCATGGGCCCTTACCGTGGGACGTCGCGAAAAAGTGCCACTCAACCTTGCAGTTTTGTTCTTCTTCAATTATGCAAAGATTGTAAACATTTTTTTTATTCTTGTACTGAGAAGCCGCGCCGTCTGAGAAAAACGTTACTTTGTCGATTGCATCGAATTTTGATCTTAAGAATTCAAACAGTTTCATTTGAAATAAATAAACGGACACATAATTATGAGCTAAACTCTCCGCGACAACAACAAGGCTTACGGTCTGTAGTTCGTTATGTTCGTTTTTGAAATAAATGCAAAAAGGATGCACCGTGCACTGGTCGTTTGCCCAGTGATAAGCCTGAATTTCATCCTGAACGAGAAAAGTGTAATTCTCGGCAAAGTCGCTTATCACAATGAATTAAGTATAAGCAGCAAAACAAGAAAGATTTTTTCTTCACAAATGTATTTTTAACTGTAAAATAATTTTTAAAATGTATTTTTAACAAGGTGGTCTCTTAAATGCTCTTCTCCTGTCCAAACAAGGAGTCGGGGCCCATTTTTTATTGCTGATTCTTAAAGCAAAAATTATGAGGAATCAAAAAAAAAAAAAATTAGCCGGAAAATTTAGGAGCTTCTGTGGAAAATCGGAAAATTTAATTTTCATGGGAAAATTTAAAGGTAAATTTCTAAGAAAAATTAGGAAAATTTTATTACCTTTCCAACGAGCTATCACTCGTTGCGATCGCTTTAGTAGTTTTTTTTTAAACAATTTTCAATGAGGTCCCTTATGAAGAATTCTCCAATTTTGTCACAGACAGTGGTGTACACCACCACTAAACCAGTCACTATAAAAAAAAAAAATGTAGGTACATTATTTTTTGCTGGGCAATCGATTGAGACTATTTATTTTAAAATCGGAGAGGGGTCGTCCAAAAATTTGCCAATTTTGATCGTTTTCATATGGAATTGCTCAATAGTAAAAGCCTTTTTTTAATAAATGAGCTAATAAAGGTAAAAGCATTTAACCAATCAAAATTTAACTCACAATATGATATTCGGAACTAAAGTACTAATTGGTAAAAAAGCTAATTTCAGTACATATTTGGTACTTTTTTTTATATATTTTTGTTTTTATATAAATTTGTTAGGATTCCACTGGTACTCTGACCCTGGTTGTTCGTCTACAGTTCAGTAGACCAAACCATCAGGTTATACAAGAATTTTTATTTACATGTTTAAAATGTTAATTTGATTTTCAAACAAATATTTTTAAAGAATTTGATTTCATTTATCTACATTCGTATTTAAAATACATTTTTTCATCGTATAGATTTCATGAGTTATGAATTATTCAAAAACTGCAATTAAAAATTAGTAAAAATAAAGATTTCATCACATCACATCACAATGGCACTCAAACAGGTGTATTTTATTGTAAAAAGATTTTCCTCAGACTGAAACAAAAAATTTTGTTGAATTTGCTTTGGTGCCACCAAAAATTAAAAAGCACACCTAAATTTAAAGAAAAGCACACCGCGCACCAACTAAAGAATTTTTCGCACCAACAATTTTAAAAAGTTGACAACGCTATCAGTGGAGTTGACAGTTGCCAAAAATATTGACGTGTTATGAAGCTCGCTTAGAACACCACTTATAACGTAAGTGAAATTGAAATGCAATTTAATGACATCGCTGCTTACATTTTAAGCGAGAGCGCACTAATTAAGCAGCCTATGACACTCGTGTGGAAATGTAAGCAGAAATATAAGCGACATCATCGGTACTGATTGCTACTAAATATTACTGACATCAGCGATTAAGAAAGTTTCTCTATATAGTTTTGTTAGTGCTCGTATGTTCAAATGAAGTAGAACATCAACCCAAAAGCAGACAATGAAATAAAAATAAAAAAACCGTAAATTACACTAGAGCAAACATAAAAAAGCGTAAAAATGTAAACAGGAATGTTATTAAATAATATCATTTATTTTTATTTGTTTTGTGTTGTTTTATTTGTTTTTCCAAATGTGAATTAAAACAAGTAAGAAAGTATAGACGGTCAAGCCCGACCATATAATACCCTACACCCAGTATATGTATAAACAGTTTTTCAGAAATGGGCGTTATATGGGATATATAATCTATTGTGGACCAATCATCCAAAAATTTAGTGTCATGATGTCTGTGAATATAAGTTTATATGTGTTAAACTTTATCTGGATATAAATACTTTTAAACAATTTATGGAGCTTAAAGTGAATTACGGAGAGGGTCTTATATGGGAGTTTCGATTAATTAGGGACCGATCATAATAAAATTGTACCGTATTTATATTTATGAAATATATTTGCGTTCAATATTATTTGGATACCAACATTTTTAAGAGAGTTATGCTCTTTAAAGTTATTTTTGAAAGTGGGCCTTATTATGGACCGATCTGCACAAAATTCGTACATGTGATTTGGCTTCATTTACCACTCATTTATGATGAAATTTGTTTGGATACTTGCATAATTCAAACATTTATGATCAGTAAACCCCAATTTCGGGAGGCGAGGTGAAATAATGGACCGATTTCCGCCAGTTTCAATCCCATCCATCCCTTGACCGAAAAAATATCACGTACCAAATTTTATCGACATATCTTCAAAATTGCGACCTGTACTCTGTGCACAAGCTTTACAGGGACAGCCAGCCAGATGGACGGACGGACATCGTTAAATCGACTCAGAAAGTGCTTCTGAGTCGATCGGTATACTTTATGGTGGGTGTTGGACCAATATTTCTGGGCGTTACAAACATCAGCACAAATCCAATATACCCTCCCCACTATAGCGGTGTAGGGTATACAAATTTTATTTTTGCATACATACATTCGATTTTTTATGTTCATTAAAAATGCAAAAGTTTCTTTGAAAGTTTGTCTACGAGTTATTCAAATATGTTTTGAATGTCCCAAAATAGTTTTGATGTTCTACTTCATTTCTCTTCTACTTCAGCTTTGTTCTATTTCAAAATTGTTTTGTTGTACTTGTGTTCTCTTCTTTAATGTTTTGATCGTGAAAGAAAAGAAATATTTTCGGAAGTACATATCCCTCATTTTGTGCAAGACCGTCACAACTCAAAATTTGAAACTTTACAGGAGAGCCTTTTTAAGATTTCAACCTATTATTTCTTACAAAATTGCTAATAAGGAATTTAAAAGTGTACAGAAATATAAAGTTTAATATGTTTAAAATCCGTTTTCCGAGTCTCCTGTATTCGAAGAACGGTATGTTTTTGTATAGACACGATTTAATAATTCGATATTTGAATTGTGACACTATTGCTGTAAACCTGTAACATTAATTAAAGTCATAAGTGAAAATGTGAATATATTGTTAAAAAATATTGTTTATTGATTGAATTCATACACAACTTCATTGTATTGTATAAAATTATAAAACAAAAATTAAATCAAACTGTTTTCGTAAAACATAATATTCAGATTAAATGTATTAAATTGATACAAAAATATGTAATTGTTTTTAAAATATGTACTAGAAAATTGATTTCAATTCAGCGTACAACATATAAAAGCTAATATAGAAAGTTTTATAAATTGTCATAAAACGTATTGTAATATTTAGGTATAAGACCCTTATGTATTAATTCCATGAGATCATTCTTTTTTCGTTCTGATATGCCAGGCTTAGCAGAAAATGCTTTTACAAAATTTATTTGTTTATAACTAATTTTGGTTTTTTATATTATAACATTTTCAAAATTTTCGTTTGAGTAACTGGTTTTGTAGAATAACATATTGGGAGTTTCTTTGCTAACTTTCAAAACTTGTATGTCATTTATTTTTAAATTTTTCATATTTAGCGGTCCAACATCTATTTGCAGTTGTTTAATGCCGTAGAAATTATCATATAGAATGGTATTAAATTAGTGGTGCCGATAAAGCAATACACTGTGGAATAAATCAAAATGTATTAACCTATACGGAATGTGAGTAAAAATTATTGGCTTAAGTCGGTTTTAGTGACTTTTTTCAAATTTTATCACTAATAGAATTTTAAATTCCGATTAAAATTAAAAATAAAACTGGACACGCCTATTTTCGAGTGGGCGGGGCTCCAAAGTTTGTAAAATATTTAGCTATATCTTGAAAACTACATTTTTTTTATTAGACGATATATGTATATATTAAATGATGACCTTTCCAAAGATATGCAACATGACCTATTTATATGAACCACCTATTAATAAATTTCGCAAAACTTTTTTAAAAAATCTAAAAAATCCGGGATAAATTACAATATTTTCAAGTCAAGAAATTTCACCATAAAAAATACAATCTGTACTATGCGAAGCCGGTGTTCTGTGTACCATGCAGGAGAAAATCCTTCAGCACGGCCGTTGGCCGGCAATACAGGGAATCTGTACTATGCGATGCCGGTGTTCTGTATACGAAGGAGGAAAAAATTCATCTGCCCGGCCTTAGACTGGCAATACAGGGAATCTGTACTATGCGAAGCCGGTGTTCTGTATACCATGGAGGAAAAAATCCTTTCGCAATACAGGGAATCTGTACTATGCGAAGCCGGTATTCTGTATACCATATACGAAAAAATCCTATCCTGCATACAAAATTTTGAAAAAAATTTGTTTTATTTTAATTTTTCAGATCTTATAATTCTATGATTATAGTACCTACAGACACATATGATACCTTAAATTAAAGCTTAATGTCTTGGCTATTAATATTAATAAACTAATATAACACTTATATAGACATTTTTTTTTAATTTTTGTAGATATTAAAAAAAAAAAAAATCGGGTCAAAAAATATTATTTTCGGATTTAACCCATATTCGGTCCATATTTTATGATCATGATATATATCGTTAGAAAGGTATATGCCAATATATTTTCAACTTTACGGGACCGCCCCCTCGAAAATAGGCGTGACCGCCATTAAATTTTTTTTGCTGGCATCTCCTCTAAAAATCCTATTTGATGAAGATTTTTTTTTTTGAGCAAAGTCACTAAAACCGACTTGTTCCAAATTATTTGCTATAACGACACAACCAACAATGTATATATTTCTGGCAATAACGATTCATTTGAAGTTGATACAAATCGGTACAAGCAATTGAATTCATTAGATTAATTGTAATAACGTTATAAGCTAAAATAATATTTAGTTTAACAAAATAGTTAACTACAAGAACGTTACATTTTTTTTAGGAAATGTTTAAATGCAAATGTTCTTGATAAAAAAATAGAAATATCCAATTTAATAAAGTCACATTTAGATTTGATGCACTCTCACAACAAAGTATTTCCACATTTTTTACCTTCTCTTTCACTAAAATACAGTTATAAAATCAAATGTTTCTTTTTTGCTACAAAGAAAACAACATGTACAAGAGGAATGCCAAACACAAACTGAAATGTGACCTTGTTGATGTTAATTTCTCAAGTTTGTTACGAAAGGTCATAGCATCAGAAGCATCTGTATTACCGTTATTTTTTTTCGATAATTCTCTTCGTTCTTAGATCATTTTGTAGAGATTTAAGAGAAGAACATTTCTGCATTACTAACTCGAAAATGCCAAATTTTGAGTTGTGACGGTCTTGCACGAAATGAGCGATATGTGTTTTGCAATGAGCAACATACACACTAATTGCAATTTCATGAAATGCTTGTAAGACATTTTTGTTATGTTTATGCCACACTTTAATATACACTGATAGTTGCTAAAGATATAATAAGCAACATGGTTGCTGATGACCTGGAGGAAAAAATGGATATGCTGCCTGACGGAGACATAGACTTCCTATGAGACTCCTAATAATAATTTCGCAAATGATACATAAATGCACAAAACCTTACAGTTATATATTTTTAAATAAAAATCGAAGAAATGCATGTAAATAGATTAAATTGTTATCTAAATAGGCGGTTTTTTGATCATTTGTTATTTTTAATCAATATTATTAGAGAGTTTTTGGAAGAAAGTTAATTTGAAAGTTTATACATCCTCACTTAATTTTAAATATCGACAACAATATGTATAATCAGTGGTGATATTCGAAACAATTAACAACCGGTTCGCTTAAAAAAATTATATTTTTGCCAAATTTTGATAAAAATAGCGAAAATTTTAAAGTCGCATCCCAGTAACAGACCACAAGCCTCTTGAAGGAAATGATATAAACTTTCGTTTAATAAAAAAAGTTACGTTTTTAACAAAAAATAGTTTTGATTTTGCAAAATAAAAGTCAAAAAAATTTGTTTTTTTTCACAAAAGATTGAAGAAAACGCTATCGAAAACATCATCATCCAAGAATCCAATGTATGACCAAAATAAAATCATTTGTTTGTACGTTTGGACAATGAACAACTGAACAATATTGTGTTTGTTGCCGAGACTATATCACCTTGATAAATACACATTATATAAAACCGTTAAAGCAAAAAACATAATCACCCCTTTCGTGAATAAAAATTTCACATGAAATTTGTTCCCTTTTCACATTTTTCCTATTAAAATTCAATGCTAAAAAATAAAAGGGAACAAATTTCATGTGGATTTTTTTTCACGATAAGGGTGAATATGCAACAACCGGTACGGAAAATTTTTAAAATTTTAACAACCGGTTCGAAGGAACCGGCTGAATATCAGCACTGTGTATAATCAATTAATTTTGTTATTCTTATATCTTATGTTACATAATTTTCCTATAAGAAGTTAATTTGTTAATATGTATAGCGTAAAATAATAATAATTATTAGCATAACACAACAAAACACACACATAAATAAATAAAAATATTGCTAACGTTATCTTAAAGATGAATAAACAATATGAAAAAAAAAAATAAATTAAAATAGATTTATTTACATTTGTGTGACTACAACGATAAAAACAGAAAAAATATTAAATAAAAATAAAGATAGATGCTGTGTGTTACATTAAACAATAATCTCGTGTAAATTATTTGAGACATTTCACTAACTAACAAACAAAAAATTGTTTTTATCATTGTACGTATAACATTATTTAGATACGATATAAACACAGACAGACAGATAGACATACAGACTAAGAGATTGAAAGATGTACAGACAGACATAAAAATGCAGTGTTTTCTAGGCTTTTACTATTTAATTTGCTAATTATTAACTATGTACTATATGCATTTATAAAATAGGAAATTTAAGTTAAGTACAAAAGAAATGGGTATGAAAACATTTAAAACAAAGCTTGTCATGGTATAAACCTGTTATGATTCATTCAAATATACTTATTTCGTTTCCGTTGAAAGAGTTAAAAATTTTCAGATATAAATATCATGTACGTCATTGTCTAAAGATAACAGGTAAATAATACTTTAAATAATTAATAATTATAAATGTATATAAACAATAAAATACTATATAATACAATTCAAATTCTACACAGAATTATTCAAAATTTCATTTATTGCAGTTTTAAGATAACTATGATGCCTGCAGAACACTAAATAAAGTACATTTTAGAATTTAAACTCAGGTGATATTGCTCCGAGTTGTTCTTCAAGAGAGAAGGATATTTACTATAATATTACATTACATTACTTTGTCAAAAAAACAATTATTTATATGTTCTATAAGCGTAATGAAAACTAGGAGAAAGTAAACCTAAATCTATTCAAAATGTGGACTGCAGATTTTTGTATAGATCGAGTCACATCATGTTTACAACTAAACAACGATATATTTAAAAACACTTTCTTAGTTCACAAAGAAAAAAAATTTTTTTGTTTACAAATTGTTGAAAATTAATCAACTCCTTACAGTTTAAATAAACTGCTCTGTTAACCAAGAAATTCTCATTAACCATTCTTAGATATTCCCTGCAAAACCAAAATTAAAAATTACTGTCATGATATCACTGGATTTGGTCATATTTTACACAGTCAGTATTGCGAGATTTCATTTGTCAAAAAATCTACTTGAGTGTTTAATTTGTACCACTACTTCTTCATAAACCCGTAAACTATGTAGAATTCAATTGACAAAAAAAAAAGTTTGTTCGTCTATTTATTTATTTAGTAATCTAAGTAAATGTTACATTGATTAATCCACTAAATTTGAATTGTATTCTAAACAAAACTAATAAATTCTTCAGTTCGTTTTGCTTGCTAAAATGTTACTAAAGTCAGCTTTCAGATTTTCGATCCATAGTACTTCTGCGATGAACGTTAAAAAGAGCAATCAAACTCATAGTAAAGGTGGCATAATTATTAATCATGGAGATTCTAAGCTTTCAAACACATCATGGCTTTAATGGGATTCGAATAGAGAGCAATGTATTTTAGAGAAGATTTTAAAAGTTATCTAAATAAATTCCAACACTAAAGCATCTAATCTAAAGATTTTAGCATATAACGCAACCTAATATAACTATCTTCTAATCTTAATATGTAGCTACCAAAGGCATATTTTTTATATCTTTTGGAAAAAATACATTTGAAATTATGAATTTCTACAAGTTGGTAGACATATGTACATACATTATAATTAATGTAATAATAATTATTACTATAGTTTCCACTATTTATTATTTATTTCGTTCCGAAGAATACTAATATAAACCAATGTTTGTAATATCCTGATGTAAGCTCTCCTCATGTTCAAGGCTAAAAGAAGTCCAAATAAGATTGTTAAAATTGCATTTTAAGAAACATGTTACAGCCAGTTTCTTGGTATGATAGTTATTTATAGTTGTCACTTCTATGAATTGCCAACACATTATTTCTCACCAGGCTTAGTTCTTTGGCAATTCTAAGTTCCTTGCAAATCAGCATGCGTTATCCTGTGTAGATGTGATGTACTGGATATTTCGTATTCTTTGATCGTCGCCGTCGCCAGTATTAGGACTCTTCCGAATCGTGTGAAGGACAGGTATATTAAGATATTTTTCGTTTTTTTGAAACATGCGGTATAAAACGCATTTAATAACTAAATATCACCTCAAAGTTATGTGTTTTACTTCTAATAACACATTTATTACTTAGAGCTAGTTTCTGGGATAAAGATAATCTACATTTTTCGCTTAAACCTAGATTAAACTAAAAATTGTGTTTCTCAGTTATTATTTATTTGATATATAATCTAGGTTTAACTGAGCATCATTGGCGAGTTAAACCTAGATATAAAATGTCAAAATACAAACAGCTAAAAAATAAAATAAACAATTCAACAATTGAAAAGAAATTTACGACATTTTAACAAAAATTAAAAAAAAAAAAAAATGGATTATTCTAGTGATGATGAGGATTTAAGTGATTCAAACACATATAATAACTTAAATATGTCAATTGTTAGAAAGATACGAACAATAAGGACACGTCCAAATCATTTCTGCATTTATACCGACGCCGAATTCTTTCAAAGATTTCGCTTAACAAAACAATCCGCATATAATGTTTTAGAACTAATTGAGCCACACATTAAATCCATTTTTTTTAATTTTTTTCAAAGTTAAAGTTTTCAAATACTGTTATTGACGCGGTTGCTTTTTTGCGAAAATTTAAGATATTGCCATATTTATATAAAAAATTAGGAGGAATGCCATATGTATTTTGACTGAACATTACGGCAATGTTAACAAAATTGACAGGAGATAATCCACTACTGAGAAACACAATCAGTAGTTAAATCGCGGCAAAATATATTTGAGGTTTAATATAACAGTGTGTTAAGCTGAGTTTAATTGACAAGTAAAAAACTAGCTCTTAGTAATATAAACCAAAGCAGAGCAATATGTATAAATATATCAATATTACCAAAAATAATGAGTTAAATTCAGAATTTGGCATCTGTTTTTCGTATCTTTTAGCAATACCGCATATATGTAAATGCAAAAATCTAGCTACCAAAGTTTATCATGATCGGCCCACTTCCAAAAAATTCCGTAAAGCAAAAAAGTCTCTTACATTTTTTAGAATTTTTTTTAATTATAAACTAGGTTGGCAGAGAATTAATCCCTCAAATTGCCAGGTTATCCCACGTCGATTTAAGTAAGTCCCAAGTCGACCTATACCTTCATATAGGTAGCTGTAACCCTTAAATCTTGTATTAAAATAATTTATAGGTTATTAAGACAAAACGAACAAATGTGACCAATGCACAACATCGAGAAAACGTAACGAGGTACAGTTAGACGACGCCAAGCATTAAGCAATGCAAGAGTGAGCCGAAGGTATCGAAAAAAAACGACTTTTAGCGATAATGACAATGACACGATAATTCTTTCGCCACCCAGAGCTAAAATACGACTGATTTTTTAGAAATGATACAATATTTTGTACAGATATGGCAACGGAATGCGTCAATATTAATAAATAAGTAGTAACGAACTTTAAAATTTTACAAAATCTTTTATTAACAAAAAACATTCATATTCTAAACTTCACTGCATTGTGGTAGGCAAGTAGGGTAGTAAGTAGTAACCAACTTTTAATTTAACAAAATCTTTCAAAATTTGTAATTTGTTTATGTTTGCTCAGAAATTTGTCATCCTTACAAAATTTATCATAAGGCTAAAATACTTTACTACTTCATTGATCTAATGGTAGGTGAAATAAAGTATGTAGGGTTTTTATTATGTAAACTGAAGATTACCATGTTTCTTTTTCTCATTATAGATAAAGTATTTTGTTAACATTTTACTGCTTCATATCAAATTGCTAAGTAGCTACATTTTCAAAAACTCTTGTATTCAAGTGACATTTCTGTATTTGAATAGATCAATAACACTAAAAATATGCATATGTTTGTTAAATATTCTGATATTAACATAATTAAAATTATATATAACCAAATTTGGCAAAAATTGATTATCTGCTTCAAAAATTTGTTAACAATTAATTACGAAAATTGAGAAATGGCAACGTACGATTAGTAGACAATTCTTTACAAAAACAAAAAAAAAGCAGATGCATAATGAAATTTATAGAAAATAAAACATTACAAAAATGAACAACATTCATAGTTTACTTTCTTCAATATTCTTTTAGTTGAATTTTTCTTTATTTTTTTTTATAAAACAATAAACATACCTTGGCACTGATATCCTTGTTTACCAATTCCCCTGTAAATGCAAAAAATGTCCGTAGCTTGTATATATGTATATACTCAAGATATTTATATAGATTCTTATGTATATTATAGAGTTTATAAAAATTGTTAAATGTTATGTTTGAAAAAAAAAATAGCAAAAGAAAACAAAACTAAATGCGTTTTGCGAGCACCACAAATGAAATAATATGAACAAAAAAAATATAAAACTTAAAAATTAAAATATAAAAGTAATCCTAACATTTCTTCTTAAAATGGTTTCAAATCAAACTGAATAATCTATTTTAAAATAGCATATAAAAACACAATTAAAAGCAGTAATAGTATGAAAATTTTCATAAAACAAAAACTAAACAAATTCTAAGCTAAACTAAATAAAATTAAATTAAAAACCCAAATGTATACATTAAGATAAAAAAATTAAAAAGAAATCCCAGTAAACAAATTGTAACCAAAAATTGTTAATTACTATTTATAAAAAAGTGGTTTAATTATCATAAGTGAAATAAATAATATGGATGATTTGAAAAGGTATATAATGATGATTTTCTGTTTAACTTACCAAATGAATTCGCGACAATGTGAACAAAATGTTGGTTGGCGCAAAAATGTAGCCATAAATTTGTGACCATTAACCTTGAATACAAAAACAAATTTAATGAAATTTCAAAAGTAATATGAAAATATATGGGTATACAAATAACTAACCTGATGTACACGACGACGCATAGCACCGCGTCGACGATTAAAACCTGCTCTTTCTTTAAATTCTTTATTGGCGCCAGCGCCGCTAGTAACGGGATGTTCCACTTCTGTAGTATCTTTAGCAGTATCTGTACAAAATTTAAATATTTAAACATTTACTTACATATATATTCCTATGTACATATGTACATATACAATTGCGTGATTTATTTACCATTTTTATTTTTTAATTCAATTACTACATGGATTTTCCCTTGAGGTTCTAAATTCACCCATAAATCTGGTACATTACTTTCGTGTTGCATAATATCTTCCAATGGTATTATACAATTTGCTACAAAATCGTCTGGTGGGAGGGCTGCATCATGAAATACCGTTAAGTTGATGTTTTTTGCATTTATTACATCGTGCACAAATTGTTCATTCCATACAGGATCAAAAGTTTTTGGACGTGTTGTTGAGCGATCTGTAATAATTTACAAATGAAAGTTAAATTTATTAATACATTATTTACAAGACTTTCAGATTAAATTTGTATTTAGGATCCTATTTATCGCTTTTCCTATTTAATGCCGTATAAAATATAAGGATTGTACGATTGCAGTTTCTAAATAATAGTAATGGTTCAAAAAACAATTTTGAACATAAATATGTAGTATGAATCTAATTTAGAATATGTATTTAGAAATAATATGCCATAACCATAGTCACAAAAAAGTGTACTTTAATAGTTAAAAAGTTGACTTTTGTTAAAAGTACAATTTACTTTAACTATAGACACGTAAAAATATACTTTAACCGCTAGAACATACTTTTAATTTAAAACCAGCTGAAGTTGCTTTTAAATAATTTAACATCACTTTAAAATCAATCAGCTGTTTATGCAAAGAACAAAAATGGATGTGTACAACAGTGTTGCCAGTAAAATTTCGAGAAAGATACATTTTAGTTTCCAAAAAGATACATTTTTCCCCGAAAAGATACATTTTGAAAAAAAAATTGAAAATTAATTTTTAACATTTATTAACATAACATTTTTTTATATTTATAAAAATGAATTAATATATCATTTTCTTTACAATATTCATAAAATATGAAATAAAAAATTTATGTTAATAAATGTTAAAAATATCTGTGTTTTATTTAAAATTTAAAAATTGCGTTCTAGTTGGGACACCCTAATAAAATAAATAATTTAAGTCATAAATATTAGGTATGGAATTTTTAAAAATACAGTAAAGGTGCTATCAGACGGGATGTATTTTACATATGTACTGTCAAATTTTCCATCTGCAAAAGTTGTACACATCGTGTGATACATATGAAATTTTGCATGTGTAAAATACATGTGGAAATACATATGTAATTTTTTTCGATTAGAACACACTCTATTTTCCTGTGACAAACATAAACAAAACAGCTGGTTTGTTTTGAAATAGAATTGTTTCAAAAATATATTGTAAAGAAAAATTAAAGAAAATGGATAATGAACATGGAAAAGTAAGTATTTTTCGATTTTTAATAAATTAAATTATGTTTATTATATTTATTGCAGTTAGATTGGCCAAAAGAAGCAGTTCTTGAAATTTATAAATGTTAAAAAGTCAGATTTTGTTTACATTTATAGGTTATGTCATATTGAAAAACATAAGCAGGTGTGATAGCAAAAATTATGAATCGTATGTAAAATGGAAATTTTGACATACATACGGAATTACATATGGGTAAGAAAAGTGACAGTCTATATGTAAAATACATCCCGTCTGATAGCACCTTAAGCTAACTTGAAAATTAATTATATGTAACACTCTTTGGATGTTATTAAAACAAATTCATTTTTGTAAAAATTAATATACGAGTTAAGTCGTTTGTACTGATTTGTTTTAAAACTTCAATATAAAATGATTGGCAATTTTTTTAGTAAATCATATTTCTTATGCTGATCTTCTATTAGGGTATCAAGCGAAGTATGAGCTAAAACACCTGAATAAATTTTTTCAATTGGTAAAAAATAATTTGAATTTGAAAATTCTATTTTCAAAGCATCTGTTGCCTTTACATAGTTAATTCTAAATACATTATATTTTCCCGCTTAATTTTATTATTTTATTCTAATTTATTATATGAAGTGGCACCCAGTTAAAGTCAATTTCACTTAAAACGACGTTAAATTTTGACTATATGTAGTTACAAAATAATTAAAAGTACATACATAGGTTTTAAGTTTAAAGTTGTTTTTAAAAAGAACCGACTTTAGTGTTTGTCTATGATTATGGCCCTCTATATTTAAGAAAACTCTAAAACGTAAAGTTGGGAAAATTTAAAATAATGCTGCTGCAGGTGAAAAGTATTTGGCAGAATATTCGATGAGATTTAAAAGGATTTCCAATTTTATTTTTCATCCCTTTAAAAATAATACCAACGAACGCCGAATTTAATTAATAAGAAATAAATAATCTTTTTATTTACATTAAATTTTGGGGCCTTGCCCTTGAAAGCCTGTATAATATAGGAAACTTTATAGACCGACCGAAATAATTTTTTGCGGATAAAAACCAAGCCCTAGCAAATATTCGGCATATTCCGAATAAAACGAAAATTTTCAAATTTATTGTTAATTTTGTATTTTGGGAATTTCAAGCAAAAAAACTTTAGATTTCCAGATTTCAGTTTTTTTATTTAACGTAAAAATATTACGTTTAAAAATGATGAAGTGTTTTTTTTTTCATAAATAAAACAACAACTTTGTTAAAAAAGGGTCTATTTAATCATATTGCATAAAAAATCCAACTCATAGGAAGGACTAAAAATGTGATTTTAGATATAGCCCAAAAAAGTGTTTTTAAGATTTGAACAGAGATGCCAACTATTCAATGGCAAAACGTGCCGACCGAACAGTCAAAAAGAGCTAAAAAGTGCTAAATTTAAAAATCAAAGATTATTCTGTTTTAAATGCATTTATTATTAATTTTTGTACTACAAACGCTTGATATTAAACAAATTAAATTTACATATTAATGTTTAGTAAAATTATTACTTAAAAATAGAATTATAATATGAATAATAATATGAAGTTAATTTCAAAAAGTGTTAAATTTTCTTATCTTCTGACCATTTGTTTGTTTTTATATAATATTTTGACCTTTAATATGTTTCAATTGAATTTATTTTTACAAACACACTTGCTGGCAAATTGTAACTTGTACAGCACCTTTGTAAGCCATATTTTATATGAAATAAGCTGTTAACAGTATTTAAAGCCATACGGTTTCTAATTTTATTCTTGAAGAAATTCATAGCACTGAATGCTCTTTCTACTTCAGCTTTGGAGTATGGATATGATAATAATTTTAAGACAAACAATGACAATTTTTGAAAAGGATTCTCATTGACCGAATTCTTGAATTGATGCACCTCGATCCAAAATTGATTGGTTCTATCTAAATTTTTCCACTGGTATAATCTTAATTTTTTTTAAAGAATTTTTCAGTTCTTCAATTTTTTTAACATCATATTCAAATTCTTTTATTACATTTAAAGTATTTCATTTTTTAAGCTAAATGCTTATGGTTAAAACAATTTGTCTATGTTCGCTTATGTTTACAATTGCCTTTAATCTAGAAGGCTGAAAAAAATAAGTCTTCCAAAATACAACATTTTATTTGAAAAATAAATATTTGCGTGAAGATAAATTTGAAATTTAACTCCCTAGACACAAACCATTTAGGTTAACAAAGTCATGTTAACTATTTCGATTATTAATGATATTTTAACACAAATACAGTCCGAAAAAAAATCAAAAAAATCAGAATCTATAAAAAATGTCTCAGAAAATTTAAATAAGTAAAAATATTACACTGAACAAATTTTTTATAAAGATTTTTGGAAAAAATAACTTTTGAAATTTTAAAAAGGACTTCTTGAGAGTGGGCGGAAAAAAGTATTTGTAGCAAGTTAGTTATAAATCTTCTTGTTTTTTCCACTATCATATGAATTAAAAAAAATATAATGCTGAAGAAGTGGTCAGTAATAATTTGTTATGGAATTCCTTATCCTTACATTTCCTTAAATTTTGTAATATTTAAATACAAACATGATTTGAGAAGTTTTGTTTTTATTATTTTTTCCAACACTGTAAGTCCCCGTTTACACAGGGAAACATTTGGAAGGGATACATTTTGTTTGGTAGAGAGGGATGGGTGGGGAAGAGAATATGATATTCGTTTCCCGTTCTCGGAGACAGGCTTTGTGCTTTCATTCTTATTGTGTACATTAGCAAATCAAATACAGTAGAAATTAAAAAAAATAACACTGCAATTAGACAAATGTCAAAAAAACAAATATAAAATTTGGAATGTTTCCGACAACAATGTTTCTGTATGACCGCGAAGGAAAATACAAAAGAGAATTCCAGATGTTTCCCTTCCAAATGTTTTGTTAATAATACTAGCTTGACTTTTTATTATAAGTGTTTATTGTTCAATGTTTTAATAAAAAGTAAAAACCAAATTATGACAAACAAAAACATATTTCTAAAAAGATAAATCGATTTAGAAATACAAAGTACAAATATTTAAAGTAAATTATTTAAATCTTTGATATTTCTTTTATTTCGGCTCGAGTTCATTGAATTATTTTTACTGAAGGTAGGAATTGTTACATGATAATTATTATTAAAATTTATTGATAATTTTTCTTGGCTTAGGATTCGAACCTGGGTTGTTGGTTGAATTTACATATGTTTCAAGAAACGCCACTTTCTCTCATCAGAATTCTTTACGTTCTCACCCTCTGCACCACTGCGGTGCCCGCTAGCCAACAGTCAAACATCAATCCTTTAACCAGTATTACCGGTGGTTCGAAATTAGCTGTAATTATCATTTTTCATTTATTTACATGTTGCCTCGTTTATCTTCATGTCAAGACTTCGTCTCGAAAACCTGAATACATTTTTATTATGTTTGTTGTCTACTTTCGTCGACATTTTTATGTGTACCACTTAAAGTACAACTACAAACATTAGCTTGTGCCTTAGCTTATGTTAAGAACAATTATTATTTAAGTTGAACATAAAATAATATAACACGCCTCCTCAACTTAAATGGTTTCTTGAATACCCAATGATGAAATACAAAACGTATGTTTGATACTGGGTAGTAGTTTTGTTAAAACCATCTCTGTAGTCGGCTTGTATTGAATATCTATTTATTATTTGGTCTTCAACTGCTTGGCGTATGAAGTGATATTTATAATCTATATGTTTCGTCCTTGAATGATGACCGCCAAATTTTGTGCGCTTTGTGAGTCACTGTATAGTGAAATTGAATTATCATTTAGGTAATACAATTCCTTTAGTAGATATCTTAAGTAGTATGCTTCTTTGGCTGCTTCTGCAAGATCAACATATTCCGATTCTGCGCTGGAAGTTGCTACAACACGTCGTTTTCTTGATTCCCAGGCATTTGGGACAAAGAGCAACCTGAAGAGATTCGAGAACTACCACTTCATCCAGAAAAAGCAACGGTTTGGTGTGGTTTGTTTGCCGGTGGAATCATTGGTCCATATTTCTTTAATTACGACCGTTATCGTGCCATAATAACCGACTATTTCATGCCTGAAATTGAAGCTCGTAATTTCGGCGACATTTGGTTTCAGCAAGACGGTGCCACTTCTCACATATCGCATCAATCAATAGATTTATTGAGAAAACACATAAGCACGTAAGCACATAATTTCACGTTTTGGGCCGGTCAATTGGCCACCAAGATCGTGTGATATCACACCGTTAGACTTTTTCATATGGGGATATGTAGTCTAAAGTTTATGCGGACAAACCCGCTTCGATTCAGGCCTTGGAGGAAAACATTACGCGTGTCATTCGCCAGTTACCAGTCGAAATGCTTTATCGAGACATCGAAAATTGGACTCAACGGATGGACCATCTGCGACATAGCAACGGCCAATATTTGATAGACATAATCTTCAAAAAACAAATACCAATGAAAGTCGAGTCCTTCATAATGATTTATAGAGCTTAATAAATGTGTTTTTATATACAATATTATATGCGCTCCAGTTTCTAGAGAACAACGAGTTTTCATTGCAGAAAAAAATTTCAAAAACTAAAAAATTTCGCTTCACAGTTTTATTTTAATTTAAAGCACTAATAATTTTTGCATGCACGTGTTTGTAGAAAAATAAATGCATACACAACGTCATGTCACTGTTTGGTGGAAAGCTTTAGATCTATCACCCAAAAAGATTAGGCTCCGATGAAGCAACTCTTTATAGTCTTCTCTTGGTTGCCTGTCTTTGTTGAACTTTAATAAAAGGAAAATGGCCGAGAACTTTCTAGTTTAACTCAATTTATAGGAATGAAATAAGTAGTATGGAACTGGGGAGGCAAACTGCCTCCCCAGTTGTTTTCGTGCCATGAAGATGAAAAAATTTTTTGGTGCAATGAAGATGAAAAATTTTTTGTTTTGTAGACAAGAAGAATTTTTCGTTGCTTTGTTTTGTTAAATTGGTTTCGTTTTTTTTTTTTTTATTTGCTTTAGTTGCAGTTTTGTGTTTTTTCGTTGTTTTGTTTGTTGAATTAATTTGATTTTTTATTGCTTTAGTTGCATTTTTTTTTTTTTGTGTAGTAATTTGTAATGCAGTTATAATAGGGAGGTTAATATTATTTCATTTAGTCTGCATTAGGAGGACTAAAATTTTGTAAACTTTGAGTATTAGTAGAGAAAATTAAATTTTTCCGAAAATATTTGAGTAAAACTCAAGGAGGCAAACTGCCTCCACAGTTCTTTTCGTGGCATGAAGATGAAAAAAAAAAAATTTTGGTACAATGAAGATCAAAATTTTTTTTTTTTTGGTGATTTAGTCTGCATTAGGAGCAATAACATTTTGTAAACTTTGAGTGTTAGTAGAGAAAATTAATTTTTTTCTGAAAATATTTGAGTAAAACTCAAAATTAAAAATTTTTCTTATTCAAAAATTGATATAAAAAGTCATTCTGTAGATTGTTTTTTGTCATTAATCGTATTATTATATTCGAGAATACTTAAAATAATGGTAAGTATGTTCTGACTCAGAATATTTTCATTGTACTAAATTAACAACAAATTTTCAGATGTTCGAACAAATTATTAACATAGCATTGGGTATTAAGCCAGAGTACACAAGAATCGATGACATCCCTTTAAACCAGCCCTACAAAATCTTAAGTTTTGAATGGAAAGAATCACAATATGGATCAAAAACCGTTGCATATTTGGAAAACAATAAATGGTTTTATCTTCCACAAAGAATTACCAAATATTTAAATAAAGAGGATCCATATTTAACTAAAATGAATGATGTAAAGTGGACAATTATTTATAAAGGTCGTCAATCATTAAATGGTCCTGCAATATTTGAATTAAATTTTACAAAAAACTAAATAAATAAAACACATTTTTTTAATTGTTATAAATTTGTATAATTTTTTTATTTTTGTTAAACAAATATATTTATAGTTATTAATTACAACTTAATATTTAATAAAAACTCATCGTCCTCTAAATAAAACACATTTTTTTAATTGTTATAAATTTGTATAATTTTTTTATTTTTGTTAAACAAATATATTTATAGTTATTAATTACAACTTAATATTTAATAAAAACTCATCGTCCTCTTCCATAAACTTTTTGTAGATGTCATCATCTTCTTTAGTTGATGTTTCGGCTGTTGTTCTCTCCGCTGGTATTTCCAGCCCTCCATCTGGTATGTATGATTTTGCTTTGTAAAAAGCAAAATTATGTTTGGCTAGGAAATGTCGCCTTTTGTTAGCTTTGTTGGAAAAGGTAACGTAGGCGCAGAACTCGCACTTTAGGGAATTCATGTTTAAATAAAATTTGTCTTAACAAATATTTATTACAACACCTTAAACTTTTAAAATTCTTTGAAAAGCGCAATGTTAACTTACTTTGCATTTAACCTTGATAATATGCAATTTCATAAAGATATTTTGCTTAATCAATTAAATTAATTTCATAATTTTTTACATACATAGACAAAAAATGTTTCGCATGCCGAAATTATTATGAAACTTAAAACACCAAAATACAAAAAAAAAAAAATCTTAACAAATATTTATTACAACACCTTAAACTTTTAAAATTCTTTGAAAAGCGCAATGTTAACTTACTTTGCATTTAACCTTGATAATATGCAATTTCATAAAGATATTTTGCTTAATCAATTAAATTAATTTCATAATTTTTTACATACATAGACAAAAAATGTTTCGCATGCCGAAATTATTATGAAACTTAAAACACCAAAATACAAAAAAAAAAAAAATCTTAACAAATATTTATTACAACACCTTAAACTTTTAAAATTCTTTGAAAAGCGCAATGTTAACTTACTTTGCATTTAACCTTGATAATATGCAATTTCATAAAGATATTTTGCTTAATCAATTAAATTAATTTCATAATTTTTTACATACATAGACAAAAAATGTTTCGCATGCCGAAATTATTATGAAACTTAAAACACCAAAATACAAAAAAAAAAAAAAAATATATATAGTTAGCAATTTGTTTATGTTTGAATAGCACATTGTATCAAAATAAATTAATGAACCTGAGAATATTGTCAAGTATGCACATTTTATTTTTTTAACAAAAGTTCCTTAACCCCAAAGAAAAAAATATTTTATTTAATTTTGTTGTCGATGGTCATGGGCAATATCAGAAAACAGTTGAAAACTATATTAATAAAAACATAAATGTAAAGTAAAATCATATATTTTTAAATCAACTGTTAAACAAATTAAACAAAATGGATTTGAACAGAAAAAAGGAAACAGAACCCAAAAAGGAATTATTGGAAATAAAGGAGGTACTCATCCTACCACCCCTCGATATGTCACTTTTTCTATCATTATATGATGGCAAGGATCAATTACTTTTGGATGTTTTACTTCAAGTTGAAAAGGAAATCGGGAAAAAATAAAACACCATAATTTATTAATTTAATTAATATTATTGTTTATTTTTGTAACTATTAAAATAGTCTTAAAATAAAATATAATGAATATATCCTAATTTATTTGTTTTATTTATTTATTTAAAATTACTGGAAAATATTCTTAAATAAATTTACAACTAATATATCATTTTGATACAAATTAAAATAATTGAATAAGGTTAAAATTTGTTTGAAACTTATTTTTTTGCATCTTAAATAAATAAAAATACAGCAATAGACTCCACATAAAATTGAAGATTCGCTTTGGATACGTATTTTATTACATATGAAAGTTTTGGAATTTCTACTTAAAAACGAAATGAAAGGTTTAATTGGCGGTTGACCAGCAGAGCAAAAGAATTCAGCTGGTTTATTTTCAGGGAAGTAAAAAGCAACCCAGTGCTGTCCAGGTTTATAAGAAGGATCAGTATTAGCAATATAAAATGATGGCTTGATAACTGCTTTTGTTGGTAATTTATTACATGGAAAAACACCTTTAAATTTATTTTGTGTTGTAGAATTTGAATTTAAAGTGTGTATAATTCTTGTTGAATTCATAGCGTTTGAATAATATTCCGAGATTTATCTATTTCTATTATACTATCAAATTCGCAATATACTAAACAGGTAATTGCTTCAGAAATTGGTTTTCCAAAACGTCCTTCAATGCGAATTGTTCCTTGGTTAATTAAATTGCCACAATTTGAATTGTTATTATGATCTGGCGTTAAATCAAAAGATAACAAAAAATATCCACTATCAAATAATTCTTTTGTTATTTGATGACCTTTATCAAAATGATGAATTCCAGTTCCTTTAAATAGTGTTTGATAACCACGAGTGCTTATTATTCCACCATTATTATAGTTAAATTCAATGGGCTGTGCGGGAAATTGTACACCATTAACAACCAAGTTAAATCTTTGTAAGTTAAAATGTTGAAAGTTAAATGGATTTTCTTTTTTATCACCAGTATATGCTTTGTTAGAAACCATACCAAAAATTAAAAAATTTGGTAATTGCCCAAGTATAACATTATCCAGAGATAATGAATGATTTCCAGGATGTATAGTGAATGTTTTCATTTCAATTCTTTTATATGGATAAATAGCATTTTTTGATTGTAATACATTATGATGAGCCATTAATATATTATTATTAATAGCAAGGTGATTAATGTATAAATTAGCTTCGTGTATTTTTATTTGAGATTCATTTTTATCTCCTTCTAAAATATAGAAGTCTGCCTTCTCTAAATTTAATGTCACTTTAAGATCTACATTATTAAGTAAATATTTTTGTTGATTAAATACATCTACATGTAGTTTTCCAAAAAGCTCTACTTTTTTTCCATCTTTGAATATTTTTTTTCTTTTGTCTAATCCGGGGTTATCTTTTTCAATTAATGAATTGATTTTATTCGTATCAGTAGCCCAACCACATGATTCGAGATGTGTAGATCTAGCATCATTTCCATAATTTAACAATGTTTCCATATATGCTCTATAATGATAGTTATTGTCTGGTTGACATACATTTTTATTGTTAAGATGGACTGTACAATTTCTAAATAAGGAATGCAGTAGGTTATTAACAACACCTCCATTTCCTTTAAATTCAACCACTAGTCTTAGGTAAATACTATTGAGATCTCTATATGTTTCGCTATTTCCCAATGAAACAAATTCAATAGTACTAGAGTTATCCAATGATGCTATTGGATTGTAACATATTTCTTCTGTTTTAATGATACTCGTTTGAATTGGGGGAGACTCAAATAAATCTAATTCACTTTTCATACATTCTATAAATCCAGACATTTTAAATTTCCAAAAATATCTTTAAAGTTCTTTCTTCTACAACGTTTTGATTTAATCTGATGTCTTTGCTTTAAACGTTTAAGTTTTATACGTTTGCCTTTGCCCTTTTGTAATGTTTTTATTTTATCAATAGTAGCTTCTTTAATATTGTTTATGACTTTTCGTCCTTGATTTAATAAAATTTCTTTTACAGGTTTTGTCCCAATTTCCTCTAACATTTCCTTTCCAATATCTAATGATTTATTTTTTAAAATATTCAACCCTGTTTTCAATAAAGGTTTTAGATGTGAGAATAATGACGAAAAAAGTGATCCAATACCACGTCCATGTTGTACAAATCTTGGTGTATGATATATTTCACCAATGTTTTGTACATTACTTCCAGACTGATTATTGTAGTAATTTGTATACAACACATCCATGGTTATATAAAATATGAGTTATCTTTTTAATGTATCATCCTTTTATATATATTTTTGAAGTGTAAAGTACAATAAACGGGAATATATTCCTCTAAATCAATATTTTTTCCTTCGTCATTTCGAATCATTATAGAAATATCATTGATATTAAAAGTTTCAATAGGAAAATAATCAATTCTATTAAAATGTATATAGTTTTTTAATGATGATATAGAAAATATTTTTAAACATTTTGTTTTTTTACTACCCACATGTCGAGGTTTAATTATATCTGTGTAAATAAATATATTTTCGTTTACATCTGGTGATTCACCTTTATTAAAATAATGAGAAACATTATTTGGGAATTTATTTAAAGATCTTTCCAAATTATAATTTGTTGACGATAAAATAGAATCTTCTCTATCATTTTCTAATTCTTGAATTAACTTGGAATCCTTTTTATTATTCTCCGTTTCCTTGGTACTAATTTCAGCGGTTACTCTATTTATATTTCTGTTGTCTTTTTCTTTAAACGATATATTTTCTGGAGTAATGTTATTTAAGTTAGTTAAATGTTTCGAAGTTATATTATTAATATTTGAATTTATTTCTTCATGCTCATTTGATATATCCATAAGTTCCTTAAATTTTAATTTGATATTGTCGTGCTCTGTATTGGTATTAGGTGTTGATGTTTTAGTTATTTGATGATTTAAAGATTTTTTTTTTAAATTTGAAATATGCTCCTTAAATTTTAATTTCATATTATCATGTTCTGTATTGGTATTCAGCTCTGATATTTTAGTTATTTGATAATTTGAAGATTTATTGTCCAAATTTGAAATATTACGTCTTTTACGATTTATAGTATTTTTATTAATTATGTTCTGTTTATTCATCAATGAAAATGAAATATCTGATAATCCAACCATCCATTCATTATTTAAGTTCATTGATTGTTTTAACAAGTTTGTAAATGTACTCGGAGAGTTCTTATAAATATCCGATGAATCATTACTTAATAAAGTAACATAAATATCATTTTCTTCTATACTTGAAGACATCTTTAGAGGAAATGATGAAATAATTTGTGGACTACAATCATATATGTTTAAGTTATGAAGTAATGTCATTTTGATTAATCCACGAATTGTACTCCTTCCCGAAACCTAACCATTTTACAAATAGTTTTTCCCCACGGCGCTTTAAGACCTTTTCAACCAAAAAAATGTTAGGAACTTTAGTTTTTAATAATTCTTCGTCATAAAATCCTCCTTTTATTATATTTCCATTTAGATCAACAAGCTGATATGTTATAGGATTTGTAACATAAATTTTATTTATTTTAAAAACTTCTGCAGACCAATTTGGTGTATAACCTTTCTCGAAAACATTTTTATATTTGCTTATTCGTACAAAATCATTTAAATTATATTTTCCTTTTTTGAAAATTTTTAAGTTGTTGTACACACTATTTAGAAGCTTTTTCTCATTTTTTTGGTTAACAGATTTAGGAGCCATTTTTATAGTATGATGATAAGATGAATTATATTCTAGTAATATTTTATCTAATATATTTATCCATTTATAATTTCCTTGCATACTAAATTTTTTCCACATTTTATTTTTTAGTGTTCTATTAAATCGTTCAACTATTGAAGCCTTCATATTTGAAAAAGTATGATAATGATTAATGTTAAGTTCTTTCATAAGAGTTTTGAAATTTGTATTATAAAATTCTTTTCCTTGATCAGAATGGATATTTTTTGGGGACTTGTTATTGTTTAATTTTACAATGTTTTTAAATGCTTTTGAAATCTCTGCACCGGTTTTGGTTTTTACTGGTAATGCATATGCATACTTTGAGAAAACATCTATAACAGTTAGCATATATTTAAAACCTTTATTAAACTTTGCATATGGTATCATCTCCACTAAGTCTATTTGCCATGTATCTAAAATACCCCTTTGAATAACTCGACGTCGTTTAAAGTTTTTTCTTGCTTGATGATGAAGTTCGTTAACAAGAACTTGTTTACTCATATTTATAATAAGAAAGTGCAGCTTTGATTTATTTAAATGTTGTTTATGAAAGTGTAAACATGTTTCAACAGTTTATATATCCATTCACAATGATGGTTTGCGGTCCCTCAGGATGTGGAAAATCTACATTTATTTTAAATTTGTTAAAAAATCAACACTTAATATCCGAAGATATAGATCGAATTATATGGTGTTTTGCTGAAAAAAATTCACTTCCAAAAATTAAAAATATAGAGTTTATTGAAGGAATTCCGGAGAATTTTAATACTAATGAGAAAGAGTCAACTTTGATAATATTAGATGATTTAATGCTTGAAACATCTAGTAAACAAATTTGTGAACTCTTTACTAAGGGATCCCATCATCGAAACTTAGCTGTAATCTTAGTAACACAAAACATTTTTCATAAAGGCGCTTATTCAAGAGATATTTCCTTAAATTCAAAATATGTAGTAATGTTTAAAAATCCTAGAGACAAATTACAATTTCAACATTTAGCTCGTCAAGTATATCCTGAAAATTCGAAAGCTTTGGTTGATGTATATAATAAATGTACACAACATGCTCATGGTTATTTATTAATAGACCTTACTCAACAAATACACAACGCCTTAAGATTTAGAACTGATATTTTTAATAATAGTCATTACTCAATATTTGCAAATATAAATAATGAGCTCCAATCTAAAATTATTAAAGGAGAACAAGCATATTCTTTACGTCCTTAAAAAAGCAGAGCCTAAACTACGAAATGCAATACTAAAACATGTAGATGATGTGGTTATTAAAACTATATATGAAATTCTTTTTAACGTTATTAACAAAAACCATAAAATCAATAGAACAGTTCTTGATAAAATAAAACCATATAAGAATACGATTAGAAAAGTTTGTTCCTCACAAACTTCTTTGAAACAAAAGAGGAAACATCTTATTCAAAAGGGTGGATTTTTACCAGTCATAATTTCTTCAGTATTAAGTGGAATCATTGGGAAAATTTTAGAAAATGTCAAATAATTTATCAAAACTTATCGTTCTTAATCCATCAACTTATGATAAATTTCAAACAAAATATTCTGATTCTGATTTTTTACATCGAAAACTTTTACCAATTTACGCATCGCATACACTTAAAGATATTAACAAATGGTATTATATTAAACAAGAGCTTTCCAAATTTTTAATTGGAAAGCAAAAAACATTATTTCAGAATACAAGTAATGCAAAGAATAATTTACGCGATAATGAAACCCAAACAAGAAAAATATATAAAAAACATACTGAAACTCAAACAATGAATCCAGAGTCAACTAGTATTGGAATACAATCGAATATAAATTTACCTGAGGATGTTTATGCTACTGATGATATTGATGATCAAGTTGATATGGATACAACAATACAAAAATTCAATCCTACTTCAGCATCTTCAGTAGCTAAACGACTTAAAAATTTTTCAAATAAGGGATCACCAAAAATAAGAATATTATTAAAAGATGAAAATCATAAAAATTTGAAGCAATCAACTTTACCATATCAATATTCTCCACGAATGACTAGAAATCGAAAAAAATTAGATTATGAAACTGAAAATGTACCATGGCAAAATATTTAAAATAAAACACATTTAATAATTAAAATATATGTATAAAATTGTTTTATTATTTACATATGTTGAAATATATTTAAGTATATTCATGTATATTATTCATTTAACATAAATATTAATAAATAAATAAATAAATAACTATATATAAATATGTACAGCACTTTTATTAAATATATGAATTAAACATCTATGTTCATTAAATATTCATCATCAGATGAATGTTTTAAAAAATTTGTATAATCATCATCAATATCTAAAAATATATCATCGTCTTCATCCATAAAAAAGTTTTCATAGTCAGATTTCAGTTTGTAATGTCCACGAGCATATGTATTTACTTGATCGGATGCAATAATTCTTTTATCATCCGCATAACTCAAGACAACTTTATACAACTTCTGTGTATACAACTGATGAAACTTTGATCTAAATGTATTCATTGAATCAGAAATAATTTTTCTTTCAAACAATGATTTTTTATAATCTATAAGAGAAAAATTTTTTATACAAGATTTTTTTACACCTTTTGATTTTTTTACTTCATTCATATCAACTGTTTTATATGAATACATTTTTGATCGAAGTCCCACAAACTCCTTCATTATTTTTCCATGATTCTCATCCTTCATCATACCAAGAACTTTTTTGTTTAATATTGGGAGATTAAACTTGTTATTATGCTGATACTCAGATGTATCAAATCTTAATGCAATATCTTCACGAATATCACTATAAAAATCTTCCGTTTTTATGGTATATATAAATGAGTCAGTGTCCATATAATTAAGTGCTAAATTAGATTGAAATTTTGGTTTCATGTATTGATAATGGAAATCATACATTTTCCATTTAGATAGTTCTAGAACAGCAAAACCTAAATAAATGGGTTTATTGCAAGTTATTTGCACAACTTTTAGCTGAACTGCAAACATATTTTCAGAAAATTGAATGATACTTGAGAAATTTGGTTTAGATATTAGTGCTCTAGCTCCTAAATGATTGCATCTTGTTGTTTCCCAATTTGTAACAATTTTTACATCTTTGCGTTTATGCACATTTTCCATGGTTTTTCCATAAACGGAATTATTGAGCAGTTTAAAAAAGTCTTTTTCGAAGGAATTTTTTGCTTGTGTTCTATGGAAAGTGTTTAGGTCTATGTACTCTTTTAACCATGGTGATTGTTTAAATTTTAATGCCCTATGGATTTTTTTTAATAATAAACCATTCTTCAAACATTGTTTAAGAACTCTGTAATGGATTTGATATTTTAATTTACATGTCAAGTCTGCAATAAGCTTCCTACATTTGGAATCACCAACAATTTTGTTTTCTGGACAAAACGGAAGATCGTTGTGTGATTCATGTAAGTGTTGAGGATAGTCTAAATCTACCTCCAAAAAATAACCAATAGATGATGTATCTGATATATTAGTTACATCTAGATAATTTAATGATTCCTCATCATAAATCCATTCAAATTCTCCATATGGGAGATATTCAGACATTGCCCAACCGTATAAGTTATTGGCATCTAGGTACATTAAATATTCCGATGGTTTACTATTATCAAAATCTTCCAAATATTTATTATTTGCTTTCGAATATCTTTTAGAGCATTGCACCAAACCACCCCTGATGCCATTTTGTATAAAATTATACATATTTATATCAGTAAGTAGTTCTAACTCGATTTTTGTCGTTTTTAGCATAGCATCCCATGATAATCCTGGTACAGTATAATACTGACATGGATCGAGTTTATAAATATTTTTGCAAATTTTTCTAAAATTTTGAAAAATGTCAGTTAAAAGCAGAACATCTGTTTTTAAATATAATTTTGTGTAATCCAACATGTTATTGCATTTAAACGTTTTCCAAACAGTTTGGGCATGCTCATAGTCTTCAATTGTGCATTCAGAGTTATTCAATATATTATAAAATTTATCTCTCGTGGGAAGACTTTGTTCATTAAAACGCTCCATTGAATCAATGTAAGAATATGGAAACACTCCTTTTCTTCTAATCAGATTAAAATCTTGCTTTTGTATGAAAACTTTTTTGAGAATATGGTAATCATCATCATTTAAATTATTCGCAAGTGATTCTAAACTAGAAGCCATAAATCTACAAGAATCTAAAAAGCGAATTTCAAAACACTTCTTTTCATTGATTGGTATATACTTTGATAAAGATATATATAATTCTTTGTTAAGGGGAATTACTTTTATATCACCTTCAAAGTTTGAGAGTTCTTTCATGAATAGGTGACAGTCATAAGAAGAAAAGTTATGAAAGAATACTGGTATAAAATTAGCTGTTCTATAAAGAAGATTGCAAGAGTTATGGGCTGCACCTCTATATTTACCAGTCAAGTGACAGTGGTCGCGTACTTTGTCATCTCCTAAGCTTTTCTCACATATATGACATATTGTTGAGAGATCATGTAGAATTTGTTCGTCATTTGTAAGTCCGGTCATAGATATATTTTTAGCTAAATAATTTTCATAAATTTCTTTTGTATCTCTTATTAAATTATCTATAAATTTAGTAGGTGCATCATTACCAAAATAAATATTAAACCTATCCAAATTATCATCATAACTACACTTTATATAATAACTAAAGGCACATGCTATATGTTTTTGTATATTACCAGATATGTCGCAGTTAACTAATTTTTCCAAATATGCCTCAAAATCCGCATACACAACGAATGGTACGTCTAGCTGCTTTTGGTAATTTTTAAAGTGTAGTATGCATTCATCTTCCTTTGGCATCTTCGACACTACTTTTCTGCAGCTATCTTCATGATCCCGAATTAACTTTTCATTTTGAGAGTACTGAAGACAGGCATTACATAGGTATACTCTTGCTTTATGAGAAGTTAAACTATTCCTTAATAGCCTAAAAATAATTTTTAGAAAATTAAAGTAAAAATTAATATATTTAACAAAAATTGTAAAGGTTATGTTTAAATTACCTTGAAATGTCTGTAATTAAGACATAGTGGAACCATTCCTCATCCGTTAATAAAAGAAGATTTATATGCCGCTCTTTTACCTTGCTGGTGAGGTAGTATGGACCAACAATATTATTGTTCTCACAACCAAAAACGTTTATACTAATATTGTGGTTATTTTCTTCAAAAATTCTTATATCTTTTAATTTTAACGGAAATTCCAAATTCTTAAAATTTATTTCCTCTTCTTCTATAATTATTGTAGCGTCATTTATATTAATTTCAGTCAATTTGGATTTATTATTTACGAATGCGGCTATTACACTCCACTTGAAACAATAATTGTCTTCATTATTCACATTAAAGCATGCTTGCTTTTTCTTCACCCACATCGGCAATGGGATGAACTTCGATCCACGTGTAAATGAAGCCATATTAATATTAATTTCAAGCTGCTTCATCCAAATTAGTGACCATCCACTATCCCTTTCCTGAAATTCACTCATTTTGTTGCTTATATGATCATAATGCAACTTTAGGGATTCTTCAATATTGTCGCTCAATGTGATCAAAGACATTTTTGAGCGATGAGTGATGGAACACAGTTCTAGGTTGTCTTCTTTAATTTTAACATATTGACATTCAAGTTCCATATTAAACTTGAATGTTATATATGTCTTTAATGAACTTATTATTATAATTTTTAGCTCCTCATTTATGACATCGAAAAATTCTTTGGGATGAAGTATATCCTCTTGTTTATTCTGATATACGTATCCTTGTATTCTTCCTTTAAATGCCGATTTGAAGCATTTAAATTGCTTCAAACCTGAAGGATCATTAATTAACCTTCCAATTTTATTGTTGGTGGATACAGAAGCATGAGATCTCTCATGCTCCTGCAAATGACTTCGGTTAGAAAACCATTTTCCACATTCCGAGCAGTGAAGGAATTCGTGTTCATTTAACATTTCCTTTTCAGCAAAAAGCGATTTACAAAATTTGCACTCAAACATCATTTTTTTAAATTTTCCTTTTCAACGGTTTTGTCACTTGCAAATATGTCAATAGACTAATGAAAACAATAAAATAATGCTTTACCTAAAATTGCTTATTCAACATTTTTTTTTTGAAAATGTTATATATACATATTAATTAAATTTTACAAAGAAAAGTCAGCAAAGTTTTTTCTATAAAGTCAATAAACTCTAAAAAAGTGCTAACTTATTAATGCTTTAAAAATATTCGTAGTTGAATTTATATATATAGTTTTAGTTTTAAAACAAAATAAAACTATAAGGAAAATAAAACAAAGTTTAACAGTTTTATATACAACATTTATTTTCAAAACATTTAGTTTTTCAATATTACCATAAATTTATAAACTATTTAATAATTTTTCTTAAAGTATTATAGACGTTTTGACAATAAATAATATTTGTTTATTATATCATCTATATTGCATTTTAGTTTATCATATATCATACAACTGCAGTTATCTGGACCCTCAGTGGCATCATTCCTCGACCATGGACAACTTGTATAATGTACACCATGAATAGAATTAGTTATCTCATCGTGATTTGATCTTTTATCCATTTTTAAAAAACATTCTATCAATTGTTTATGTTCAGGAAAAATATAGTCATCAAAATCATTTAAAAAAATAAACAATTTTTGAAACATTTTTTGCAGTAGACACAATTAATTACTAATAATAATTTTTAGATTGAATGAATATATTTTTTAAAATTTTAACATTTATATACAATTTTTATTTAAACTTATATACATATACATTTATAGTTATACACATTAATTAATTCTAGATACTTTTGGTGTTTCCCAACTAAAAAAAGGTTGTGAATTAGGGATGAAAAAGCTATCATCAACATCGTTGTCAGTCTCAACGATCGGGATTGACTCTTCCAATTCTAGGACATAATTTTTATTTTCCAACTTCTTCGTTAGTATAAATTTTTCATTAGCAATTCCTTCAATCACATTATCATTCAAATTGTTGTATTGTTTTGGGAGGTATAGCAAAGCGTCTTCTAGTTCTGCAATTACAACGTTTCCATATTTGGTCTTTTGACGAAACATGCATAAAACTTTATGTGGCTTTGATGATTGTAAATCTTTAGTAGATAGATAAGGTTTTGTCTTCAATTTATTAAAAGCTGCAACAATTTCAGCACTAGTAACTTTTGCGGAACTCATTTTTTATGCACTTTATAAAAACGAATATCTAATTGAATTCTTATTTTTGTACTTGGTATTTATATCTTTACAGATTAATGACAAAAAACAATCTACAGAATGACTTTTTATATCAATTTTTGAATAAGAAAAATTTTTAATTTTGAGTTTTACTCAAATATTTTCAGAAAAAAATTAATTTTCTCTACTAACACTCAAAGTTTACAAAATGTTATTGCTCCTAATGCAGACTAAATCACCAAAAAAAAAAAATTTTGATCTTCATTGTACCAAAATTTTTTTTTTTTTCATCTTCATGCCACGAAAAGAACTGTGGAGGCAGTTTGCCTCCTTGAGTTTTACTCAAATATTTTCGGAAAAATTTAATTTTCTCTACTAATACTCAAAGTTTACAAAATTTTAGTCCTCCTAATGCAGACTAAATGAAATAATATTAACCTCCCTATTATAACTGCATTACAAATTACTACACAAAAAAAAAATGCAACTAAAGCAATAAAAAATCAAATTAATTCAACAAACAAAACAACGAAAAAACACAAAACTGCAACTAAAGCAAATAAAAAAAAAAAAAACGAAATCAATTTAACAAAACAAAGCAACGAAAAATTCTTCTTGTCTACAAAACAAAAAATTTTTCATCTTCATTGCACCAAAAAATTTTTTCATCTTCATGGCACGAAAACAACTGGGGAGGCAGTTTGCCTCCCCAGTTCCATACTACTGAAATAATATTTTTATGCAAAAGACAAATTGTTGTAATGTAATATATAATACATAAAAATGTAATAGATTTACAACAGGGTGTTAACAATAGACATAATTATAATACCATTTAATTATATTACATGTTAATAAATGTTAAGTGAATGTTATTACTCCAACACTCCTCCTCATTCACCTTAAATTGCATTTATTACAAAAATATTGGTGTTTGTTCGGTGGCAACAGTTTTGTTAAGACATCGGCTATCATTTCCTCTGTTGGACAGTAGCTTGAAGTTATGATACCTTTCGTCCATATGATTTGTTTTAAAAGAGAATTTGTCTTCATTAAAGACACGTAAACAGCTTTGATTATCGTTAAAAATTGTTGTCGGTTCATCTATAGGCTGGTGTAAGTCTGATAAAAGTTGTCTTAACCATTTTGCTTCTTTAGCTGCTTCTGATAAAGAAATGTATTCCGCTTCGCATGTTGATGTGGCGACAAGTGTTTGTTTCTGCCGCCGTTGTAGAAAAATATACGGTCGCTGTTCGACTTCCGTTCAGTTCTTTTTTCAGCCCAGCTAGCATCAGCAAAACCAATTAATTGTTGATCTTGATTTTTGTTGCTCAACAACAATTTTAGATTTGCGATTGTTTTTAAATATTTTAAAATACGCTTGTATTGTTGCTAATCTTCATATGTAGGGTTTGAAACCTTTTGTGCTAAAATGCTTATAGCTGCTGAAACGTCTTGTCTGGTATTAACTGAAATATATCGATGGGGTCATGTAGAAAGGCCCTAACTCGCATATTTGAAACTTTACAGGAGAAGGTAAAAACATAATAGAAACTGTAATATTCAACATGTAACTTTTTTTGTACAACTGCTTATAAAAGCGTTATTTTTTACATTATTGCAATAAATTTTTGTGAGTAGGTGTATTTGCGTTAAATGCATTGGAATCGCAAAAAAACAAATTTCGAAAAAATAGCGAGTTAGGGCCTTTCTACATGAGACCAACGATATAAAAGATGGCCGATCAGTTTTCGATACATAGTGTTGTTTTCAAGAGGTTTTGTTTCTCCTGCTTTCCCGTAACTTAAATCCATTGGTGTTTTAGCTGGTTTTGCTTCCTGGAGTCCAAATTCTTGCGCAGTCTTATTTATATAAAGAGATTGGCAAAGCTGAAAATTCCCATCCTCATCTTTCGATTTTTTAATACCCAAGTAATGTTTTAAGTCACCAAGGTTCTGTATAGCAAAATTTTTTAATAATTTGCTTTTAATGTAACTTATTCGTTCTTTTGTAGAACATGCTAATATTATATCGTCGACATAAACAATTATATAGCATACCTTTCCATAAATATTACCGTGATATAAACGTGGATCATTAAGACTCTGTTCAAATTTAGATCCCAAAATGACTTTGTGTAAAGTACTATTCCACGATCTTGCCGATTGCTTTAATCCATATATGCTCTTCTTCAATAGGCATACAATATTTTCGTTTCCTTGTTGAAAGCCTTGGGGTTGTTTCATGTTCTGATAGTTTACTATTCAAAAAAGCTGTTTTGGCGTCAATGTGAGTAACAATCATATTGCACTTTCCTGCAATTGAGAGCAAAATTCTAAATGTTATATGAGAAACCACTGGTGCAAAAACTTCATCATAGTCAATTCCGTATTTTTGTGAAAACCCTTGAACCACAAGGCGATCTTTTAAACGGTATATATCACCATCATCATTGCGTTTAATTTTGTACACCCATTTACTTCCAATAGGGATAGCATTTTCAGGCAAAGTTACAAGTTCCCACGTCTGATTAATTTTCATTGACTCAATTTCATCTTGCATGGCAGCCAACTACTGCTCCTTTTCATCACTATTGACAGCAGGTGTATGCGTTTTGATATCGTAATTTTCTTCAGCGCCCGCAACAGCATTATTGATTGCTATATCATCATCCATTTTGATTGGTTTAGAATTATCCTCCTCAATCAATAATGTATCAAAATTACGATCGGTTTGTCTTCGTAAATCTAGAGATACTTCTGTGTCATCGGGATTTTCGGTACTATCTGTGAAACGAACATCACGACTAATGACTACCCGTTTTGATATATTGTTGTAACAGCGAAAAGCTTTAAATTATTGTCGTAACCTAAAAAAACATTTATTTTGCTGCATCATCTAATTTACGCCTTTTTTCAGCAGGAATGTGCACGAAACATTTAGATCCAAAAATATGAAATTTCTTTAAACTTGGTTTTGAGCCGTACCATAATTCATATGGTGTTGAATTGCTTGATTTTGTAAAAATTCTATTTTGAATATAATTAGTGGTTGTTATAGCTTCCCCCCAAAATGAATGCGGTAAATTGGCATCAATGAGCATACATCTAGCCATTTCAATCAATGTTCTGCTCTTTCTTTCCGCCTTTCCATTTTGTTGGGGACTGTAAGGAGCGGTTAACTGAGTTTTAATTCCTTCAGACTCTAAAAATTATGTTAACTGCTTTCCGGTGTATTCACTACCTCCATCGCACTTTGATGCACAACCAAATCTAGTACGACAAAACATGACATTTTTTAATGCTTCTTCTAATTCAAATTTTCTTGATAACAAGTTTAAAGTCGAGAAACCGGAGTAATCGTCAATAAATGTTACGATATATCTTTTTCCCGACGGAGTACTAGTCTGCATTGGGCCACAAACATCAGTGTGTATCAGCTGTAACGGTTCTGTCGACTTGCTCAAGGATTGCTTTGAAAATGGAGTTCTCGATAATTTTCCCTTAACACATGTTTCGCAAATTTCCTTTATATTGCACTCTACAATCTTAAAAACATTAACTAAATTTTCAAAAAACATTTTTCTTATAGCTGTAGAATCACGATGACCTAATTTACGATGCCACTAATTATAATGTGTTGCATTATAATATTAGCATTATCATACTGGCGTAAAATATACATCTCACCATTAATATCAGCAACTCCCAACGGTTTTGTTGTTAAAATTGGCATAACAAAGATTTTTGTTAAACGATATATCGAAACCAGCTTTTGTTAATTGTCTCACAGACAGTATATTTCCCATCAAAGTTGCTGCATATAAAACTTCTTTTGCCAAAATTTTATTTTTATTGCCGCTTTCATCACACAATACAATTCGACCAGACCCAATACCTTCAATTGCTATTGTTTCCCCATTTGCTAATTCAATATGGCTTTTTTTTATAAGATTTATCTATTTTTTGAAAAAAATTACAATCATTTACCGCATGCCGTGTCGCACCTGAATCTACCAGCCAACAAAATTTGTTATTATTACCAAATTTGTAAAGAAAATCCGTAGATTTTTCTTCTACAGAGTTGATTTTTTTATTACTTGAAAATTGTTTTTGTTTCCAATTTTTATATTTGCCGCAATTTTTCTTCTGATGACCGGGTTTTTTTTTTTTGCAAAAATAACAAACTGCACCTCGCTCATACTCTGCAATCACCTTTTGTTAAACCAAAGCAAAAGTTACCTCATCTTCCTTGCGGGATTCTAGAGACGTTGTTAGGGTATCATAGGATAGGATAGGAAGGGTTGTGCACTAAGTGCACCTCCACTCGGAGATCCTGTGGTCCATTGTGATTCCCTTCAGTAGAAAAGATAGAGAGTAGAAAGATAGATACACAGTGTTGCCATTTTAGCACTTTCAGTGCTAGACTTAGCATATTGTTTCTCGAAAATGCATTGAAATTTTTAAAAATTATGCTAAATGCTTTTTAGCATAATTTGCTTGATAAAAAACAATTTTTTTTCTCAAACAAATTTTTACTTTTTTACTCCAAAAAATACTTTTGGAGAAATAAAAAATAACTTTTATTAATATTTCAACTAAATTTCTTTCGGTGTGGTAATAAATGAACACGGACATTTTTGAATTAATATATGAAATGTAATCTATTAAAACAAGTCAACAATTGTTATGAACAAAATTAGAAAAAACTATAATTTAATTTCTAACATTTGAAACAAAAATTGCATTGAACAAAATTAGCACTTATTTTTTCTTCTGTAGAACATTTTAGCACTTAGTTTTTCAAGTTTTAGCATACATATTTTGAAATTAATTTTCTGGCAATACTGAACCAAAACCGCCTGATAAGGGGAGAAAGAAGTCGCCGTAGAATGTCCCTTAAATAGCCACCCTAGTCCCCTAATGAAACCCAGAATGTTACTTGGTTTGCAGCCAGCACTTAAGTCTACGACCTTGCAATTTAGGACAGTTGTACATGATGTGCTCTATTGTCTCTGGCTCCTCTGCATCCCCACACACTCTACAGAAGTCCTGTGTGTTATTATTCCATTTGCCTCTGAAGGCCCCAATCGAACAATGCCCGGTTATCACTCCTACCAGAATCCTGAGACTATACCTGTCCAATTCCATCAGCGTTTCGGTCGCGTTTGCATTTAGTTTTGGCCATAAGGACCTGGACACTATGCAATCCGACCTACTGCCCCAGGATTGGTTTGCAAAGTCACGGAATCTTTCATGAATCAGCCTGTAGAAGTGACATATAGGTGGCTTGACCCCTCTTTCTCTAGTATCATGGTCCAAACCAGAACCATGTCTAGCCAGTTCAAACTGGCAAACTGCTTAACAGCTTAAGGTCGTGATACACTATCCTACACAATCGTACGATTCATTCACTGGAAAATCTGACTGACTTTTGTCACACTCAAAAAAAGATCGCAACAAAGTCTGTCATAGGTGCCACACTATTGCACAAAAAAGATGCAAAATCATATATTTTCATCAATGAAGCCGACATTGTTGTTTTCTTATCAGCTGTATTAGAAAATACAACTCTGATCGCATAGAAACTATAATTTTATGAATATTTTTAAAAACTTTTGCAAGTCGGACAGACGTCAAAAAAATCTGTCATTTAGTAAAATTTTTAGGCCACACTATCATACTTTATGAACACACACGATTTTTTTGACATATCGTACGACTAAATAGGATAGTCAGTAGTGGCCTTTAGCAGCACTCCATTTGTCTGATAATTAGAGTTTTTTCCCGCAGTTTTTCGCTTCCCGGGAAAGCGGGTAATTTTTTTTTATTTTCCCGGGATCCCGCTCCATAGAAAAAATAAAACGTAAATTTGTCTTTATTTATGAAAAAACTTTTATTTAAAAACGTGAGGGAAAAACAGGTAAAAAAATACTTAAGTACTACAAAAATTAGTTTTAATTGAAAGAGGAACTTGAATTATTACATTACGCTTTTTAATGTAAATTTCTTATTATTATGCTCTAGATCAGGAGTGCTCAAGCCCTATACTCTTGGTGCTCTTTTGTATTTGTAAAAACTCTTAGCTATAGGCTGTGTGTTTTGTATACTCATTACAGCACTCAGCACTAGCAATACGAAATACACAAACATCTTTCCCTTATTTATTTTTTGTCGTACTTCACTCTATACACGCAAGCGCAAAGCAACAACACTTTCGTATACTCTACTGGTAAACATTGGTGACTGCGATCGTCAATGTAGATTTTGTTTTTGTTTAACGTATGATACCGTTTAAAAAAGTGTGTTGTTTCTTTGTATGTATTGGCTTTTACAACAAAAAATACTGAATAAAAATTAGTTTTTATTTAAATGTATTGGTGTTTGCTCTTACATAAACAACTTTTGGGCACTCCTGCTCTAGATACTAGATAAAAAAGAAAATAAACATAACAATTTAATTCATAAAAAATAGTAAAAAAAAAACAAATTCAGGTACTCAAGATATGAGGCTTAGGAAATAACTTTTTAACACACTCAAAGCGTTTATTGAGTCGTCAGAAAGTCTATTTCTGATTTTATTTACAAATTGCCCCATTACTGAAAAAACTCGTTCACTTTCTACCGAGGTTAGACGAATAGTAAAATCTAAACAGCTGTTGTTTTCAATTTCGTGTGAAATACGTGCCGCTTACATTATTTCGCAGTTTGAAAAAAATGTTGCCATATACATTTTTTGGTTGGAAAAACATGCTGCCAGAAACATTTCGTAACTTTTCACAATAAGAACAGAGTACAACTTCAGCAGCATTAGTTCGCATTTATTTCGCATACATTTTTTATATGGGCTTTTGATAGTATTTCGCACGAAATGATGAACAGAATACCATGCTTAAGGTATTTTTCTCGTGGTATTCTTTTAGCGCATTCCATGTATCTGCAGCAGTCTTCATATTGCGAATGTGGCATTATTGGTCATCCATTACGAGCAAACCCAATCATCTATTGCAGTCTGATTAGATATAATACCATTTAAAAGAATTGGTACAGAACAGAGACCTGCAACGAGTACTAAATTTTCGGGTATACTTAATCATGCACATTGATTTTTATGATTTAATCGTTTTTGTTCAAATGCACAAAACGCTCGTTTACGCAACCGTTCGTTTCAAACATTCAGTTTTATTCACTGGTTGTTTTTTGCGAACATGAATATTCTGACTGTGTCGTTAAATGTATAAAGCTCGTTTTACATCAAAGCCAACGTGTTGTTAGCCGAACATGTGTTTTATTCATTTGTTGTTTTGTGCGAACATGAATGTTCGACTGTGTCGTTAAATGTATGAAGCAGCTCATTTTACATTTTTTCTTTAATTTTTTTTTGCTGTGCAAAGATATATTTGACAAATTGTACATATTACAAATTTTATCATTGCTTTGTCAAATAAGTTTTCTTTTCGACGAAATAATGTTAAATAGGTAGTAAATGCACATTTTTTATGTTTTCATATTTTTCTGCCAGCCGCTTTTTACTTATAAGTGGCTCGTGTGTTTTTAGTTCAATTCCAATCAGATCATGCACAACAAAGCCGACATGCAAAAAACAAACTGTGTATAAACAAGAATTTTTGTTTTCAAACATTGCAGTTCGAACCAAGTGTTGGAAATGATTTATACTCGTTGCTGAATTTTCTGTGTGTGCATAAAAAGTGAATAAGCATAAAATTGAATCATACTTTTTTGTATTGTTCTTAAAATTCAACGTTAGTGAATAAGTCGGCTCGTTCATACTTGTTGCAGGTCTCTGGTACAGAACACCTGCCCTCAATGACGTGCTTCCATAAATTATGCTTGCGCAGCAAAAGTTCCATTTTAAATTTCCGGTTTGCATAGTTCTCGTTCGTAAGGTTTTGTAAACTTCGGCTTTGTGTCCGCCATACTTTATTTTAATATAGTTTATTAAAGTTTATTAATCTTTAAAATAACAAAATATTTCTGAACCAAGCAACAATATTCTTTAAAATAAACTTTAGAAACTGAAATTTATAATTTTGCTGCTCTTCGGTATTTTGTTCCTTATTTATCTTTAATATTATTCCAAAAAAATACTTTACTTTCTAGTTTAAGTCAATTTATTGGACTGAAATAATATTTTTATGCAAAAGACAAATTGTTATAATGTAATATATAATACATAAAAATGTAATAGATTTACAACACGGTGTTAACAATATACATAATTATAATAACATTTAATTATATTACATGTAATAAATGTTAAGTGAATGTTATTACTCCAACAGTCTTGAAGGTGGCCTTTAATAAAATCCGTCAAATCTTTGCGTATTGGTTCCAGAATAATTTTTTCAACAGTTCTGTGGTTTATTTTTTATTTATTTTATATCTGGTGTTATGGAATTCAATTATGGGGTTCTGCCTCAACAGCCAACATTGAAAAAATTCAAAGGGGTCAAAATAAGATTCTACGTACAATTACTGCAGCTCCATGGTACGTTAAAAATTCTAGAATTCACAAAGATCTAGGCATTCCTTTGGTGAAAGTCGAACTTACAAAATACGCCTCAAAATATGTCAGCAAACTTGAACACCATCCAAACCCACTTGCACGAGACATCCTTAACTTTAGTGGCCATGTTCGGTTGAGAAGGAGGGATACCCTTGCTTTAACTCAAGCGCAAAACAGATGACTGGATCAGTGGATGTAAATTTGTTGTAGTACCATAATATTTTGTCTAGCACTGGCTGGACTTATTATTTTCTTTTAGTATTAAGATTCGAAAACTTATTGTCATTTCATTTCTGAAGATTCAATAAATAAATAAAATGTATTAAAAAAAAAAAAAAAAAAAATTTTTATTTGTGGTGATGTTGTCTGCTGTTCAATATTAAGCGCCTTGAAAGCTGATCTAGCCACAAGCTCCAACATATGATGACGGCATGCCAAAAATATGAGGTCTTTTTTTTTGTATTTTTTGGCGAAGTAAAGTAGATGCTCCGATTCGGCGCAACGTATTTTAGCTGCAGATATAAATTGGATATTTTAATTTAGATTCCAAGCTTCTAGCATTTGACGAAAGTGGTACTACTCCCAGAAGCTTGGGGTCCGCATTTCCGGTTACATTATTAGAGAGCCGATCAGTTTTAAGTCGGGCATTATGAGCATGCAACTTTTGTGATGTTCTGACCAAGATCCAAATTACCGCATTCGTAATCGAATGAGCTATCGTATCGAAAACTGATTTCGATATCGAAATTATGATAAAATGTACTAAATTTCTTGCTCGATATCGAATGCCATAATCTCAAATAAGAAAATTACGATAAATTTTACTCGATATCGAATGCGGTAATTTGGTCCCAGAATATGAGGAAGGAATTCACTATAAGCGAAGCTTTACGGCAACTAATTCCAGTTCTTTCAAGATTTGCACAAAGCTTTTTTGAGAAAGTTGAAATTTCTCTATAAACCAAATTTCTGTTGGTTCATAAATTTAATTTGAACATTTAATATTCATCGGGAACAAATAAGCCTGTGGAACGGTAAGAGCAAATTCAAAATTATTTTCCTTAAATTATTTAGAATTTATTGATCTTTCAAACTACATCATTAGTTTTTTTTAGCGTTATTTAGAAAATTTATGGAAAAATTATAAAAAATTGTAGAGCAAGTTCAAGGGCAAAACTTATAGTTTTTGCACAAAAAAATAAAGCTTGGCCATTTTTCTTTTAAATTGTTTCCTTGAAAGTGAAGAAAATCGTGGTTTTTGACAAACTTATGAAGAAAACTCAAAAAACGACAGGCAAAGCCGATTTTTGACAAAAATTCAACTTGTGCGAAAAATGTGAAAAAAAAAACTCAAAAATACTTTACACTATAAGCTTTCAAATTATGCTTAAGTCCCCAAATTGTTTTTGGGACAACTTTATGTGTATAGGTATTTATATGCCATAAATGGCCTCTAATTTGTCTGATTTGCTATTCAATAACGCTATATTGTGTACTTAATGATTTAATAAAAAATATAGTGATGTTCACATAAAATCCGGCCACACTGCAGAAGTTATTTTAAAAACCTGGTATCAATAATTTTGATTTTTTTTTCTGATTTTTTATTTCATTGTTATTTATATCATAATTAATAGACATTTTACTTGAATTTTGTAATAATTGTAATGGCAGGTTGTTTTCGAATCGGCTTCTGTAACATACGAGGGTAAAGAGCGAATTTTTTCTCTGTGTATGCTTACGTTTGTCTTCATCGGCCGGATGCGTTTGCCTTATGTGAAAATCAGGTATCCGAGAATGCTGATCCACAGCATTTTCATATACCTGGTTATCACTTTCTATCGCTTTTTAATTTCCATCGGGGCATTGGCATGTACATACGCAATGAAGCCGTGTACCGGTACCAGCAATCATTAGGTACGTATGATGCAGAATTTAAATGTCTATGGGTTAAGTTCAAAATCTGGGCACACTATTTGCATTTCGGGTTTCTTTATAGAAGTCCAAATGCGGCAAGGGATACTACCATATCTGGCTTCGATACCCTTTACGATTCCATAACAAAGATTCTCGAGAGTTGTCCTAGCAGTGAAATTCAAGCTTCGCCATTCAAGCCATAAAACTTCTGAAGGTCAATATGTTGAGTTATTCGCAGCGCACAATCACCTTGCGCAACTAGTGAATGAACCAACGCATATTCCATACGTTGATGGGCACCAAAACAACACCTTCGACCTTTATATAACCTCACACCCTAATAAGTATGAGGTAGATGTTCTTGCACCACTTGGTAATTCGGATCATTGCACCATTTTCGCCTCCTTTTAGCTCTCCGAACTTCGTAACGTTTCAAGACCAGCTATGAAACGTTCAACTTTTGTTTACGAAAAGGCTCGTTGGGCTGAGCTCAACGAATTCTTCCGGCATTTTAATTGGAAACTTTGTTTCTTAGACAATAATGTCAATGCCATGGCGAATATGGTCGAAAATATAATTATTATGGGGATGAAAAAATGCATACCATCAAAGAAAATTTCGATTAAATCTAAAGAAACATCTTGGTTTAATCAGAAGTGCAAAATTCCAATCAGATCCAGAGAGGAAGCATTCAGAATTTGGCGAAATAATAAAAACGTCGAAACTGATTCGCTATGCAAACGAGCGAGGTCTTCGTGTGCCAAAGTGCTGAGGTGTGAAAAACCTCTACACTAGCAACGCATCCGTGCAAAAGTTCTTACTGCTCCCCGGAGCAGGAAAAGCTTTTGGTCATTCGTTAAAAGAATAAAGTATAATGCTAGTTCTTCAATTCCTACTCTTTTAAAGACCATTCACATACCCGGTTGACAAAGCTAACCTTTTGGCTGAATTATTTGCAAATAATTCAAACTTACCGGAGAGCAATCAACCACTGCCCGTGCTCGAAAGAGTATCAGTAACTATGTCAAATATATTCTTCCGCACGCGAGCAGTTAAAAAGGTTTTAGCGGATATTAACATAAATAAGTCTCCTGGGCCAGATGGTATACCAGCACTGGTATTGAAGAAGTGTTCTTCGACGCTAGCTCGTCCATTAGCTAACCTTTTCAGCACCTTATACCGTGCCGGTGAATTTCCCATGTGTTGGAAGGTTGCTAATGTAACGCCAATTCCTAAAAAGGGAGAGGCTACAAACCCTGAAAATTATCGCTCAATTGCAATCTGTTTTACACTTTCCAAAGTCATGGAAAGTATGGGAAATTACCATCTTGTGAAATATCTAGAGTCCAACAATTACTTAGCGACCGCCAGTACGGCTTCCGTAAAGGACGCTCTAGGGTGACGTATTGGCATTCCTATCGGAAAAATGGTGTCGTGCTATACATCGTTTTGGCGAAAGTAAAGTGGTGGCTCTGGATATTTCTAAGGCGTTCGACAGAGTCTGGCATGGTGCTCTCTTATCGAAACTCATGTTTTTGGTGTCGGTGATAACTTCTCTCGATTTATATCGAGTTTCCTCAGAAATCGCACTATACGAGTTCTTATAGATGGGATCTCATTAGACGAGTTCAAGATTAATTCAGGGGTACCACAAGGCTCCGTTCTTTCTCCCACTTTATTTCTCATCTTTATAAATGACCTTCTTTGGCAAACTTCAAATCCTATCTACTCTTTTGCAGATGATAGCAACATTTGCCATTCATACTCATTTAACCATAGACCAAACCCTTTGGAGATTGGGGAAATGAAACAAAATATGAATGGTACGCTGAACCGAGATCTTGAAACAATCTCGGAATGGGGTTGTGCGAATAGAGTCGATTTTAACGCACGTAAGACTCAGTGTTGTTTATTAACGAACAAACGCACAACAGATCATGTTGATTCATCTGTTTTTATGGACGGTGTAAATATCAAGGAATCAGACGCTCTTAACGTTCTAGGCATGAGAATCCAGTGTGATGTCCGCTGGACCAAACACATTTTTCAAGTGTCGAAAGAAGCGCTCAAGTGTCTTGGTTTTTTAAAACGTTGTAGAAAATACTTCACTCCATCTGATCTTCTTACTATTTATCGGTGACAGTATGGTATCCAACTCTATTGATTCATTGGAGCATCGTCGCAATGTGCGTTGTGTTTCACCGTTCTATCGATACTACAATGGAATGTGTTTTGCTTAAATTAGGGAACTTGTTCCTGAAACACGCAATTTTTTACGTAATACACGTTCTTCATCCATTTGTGGTCGACTGGACAGTGAATCGCACAACACACTATAGGGAAAATTCATTCTTTAGCCGTACTGTCCGTATGTGGAACAAATTCCCAGCAGAAGTATTCCCTGCCACTTTCAATATAGGAACATTCAAGTCAAATGTTCACAAACACTACTCCCTCTATCCTCCCTCCCATAACCTATTTTCTTAGTTCCAAAACAATGCATTGCGTAAGTAGGGGTCATCCCCTGAGTGCTGGTCCAAGATAAAAAAAAAAAAGTTCGACCATATAATGCCCTAGACCCAGTATATGTGTAAAAACAGATTTTCAGAAATGGGATATAGCATATTATGGACCGATCATTCAAAAATGTAGAAGCATGACTTCTGTGCATATAAATATTCTTTGTGTTAAATTTTATCTTGATATAAACACATATAAAAGATTTATAGATGTTAAAGTGATTTTCGAAGGGAATCTTATATGGGAACTATGACTAATTATGCACCGACCGTTATAAAATTAATTGTCATGATTTCTGTATATATGAAACATATTTGTGATCAATTTCGTTACCAATATTTTTAAAAGAGTTATGCTTTTTAAAGTGATTTTCGGCAGCGGCCCTTATATGGGAGCTATCTGCACAAAATTTGTTGATGAGATTAGGCTTCATGTACAACTAATTCCTGGAGAATTTTGTTGGGAAACGTGCATAAAACAAACATTTATGGCCGATAAACCCCTATTTCGTGAGCAATGATTCTGAGTCGATCGGTATACTTTAAGGTGGGTGTTACAATCTTCTGCACAAATCCAATATACCCTCCCCACTATGGTGATGTAGGGTGTATAATAAATTTATTACGGCTCTGATTACCGTTCACAACACTAAGTATTTTGATGTTTACGATTACGATTTACAACAGTAAATGCATGTTGTGTTATAGTCGATACAACACAACATTTTAGTGCTGTGTTCGATAATCGGGACTTAAAAAGTCAATGGTTCCAGAAAAATTTTTGCTGGTTAGCTTCATTGATCAGGTATTAAAGAAATCATATCAACGTAATAGAAAAATATAATAAAAAAATATACCCCAAATTTGTGGCAAACTTTAGGCAATTGAACAATATTGCGCTATTGTTAAAGCGGATTAGGACGGAAGTTCTTAACAATAAAAATGTTAGCAATTTGAAATAAGTATTCAGTGCAGGTGAACGAAATATTGACAACAGTTAGCAATGTACAGATTTTTACAACAGGAAATGAAAATCAGTTTCTTCTTTTAGCTTTACTTAAATATTAATTAATGATTTGTTAAATAATTTTTAAAACATGTTTGCGAACGGATTTTATGAGAACAATGCTTTAACAATTTTATGAAAAAACTTTGGTTTATTAAAGTTAAGTTTAATGGAAATTTGCTTTGCACAGAAATTATATTTTATTATTGTAAACATCTAGTTAGTCGATTTCAAAATAAGCATTTAGAATGCATAAAATAGCACAAAACCAAATAAAACAAGTAAGAAAGTAGTATATTTTTATTTTTTTTATTTTTATTTATTTAGTTAGTCTATGAATTTAAATCCTTACAGACTATTAACAAAAGAAACTTATATTTACTTAAATTAGAAATATGAAAATAAATAAAAAATAAAGTTAACAATTGAGGAAGACAATAATTTTACATTTAATAATACTTGAATTGAGACCAAAATCAACAAATTGGTATAAATCATTAAATTGTCTACATATTCTAACAAATGGGTCTGCATCAGCATAATTTGTACTACAGAATTTTACATGCAAAGTCTTATAGTATCGAGAATTACGAAGTGGAACATTAAATTTTACAAATTTTAAAAGATATTCACAATTAATATTTCCATTTGCAATATTCAACATAAAACATACATTTAACATAATACGACGACTTTTCAAGGTGGGTAATTTAATTAAAGCCAATCTGCTCGCATAAGATGGTAAATTAGAGTAATTCCATTGAAAACTTCTTAAACAAAAAAGCAAAAATTGTTTTTGCACGGACTCAATTTGTTCATTATAAAACTCATAATAAGGATCCCATATTTCAGAATGGGCCTAACTAGCGATACATATAGTTGTTTAGTTATGTATGGATCACAAAATTCCTTAGCCCACCGCTTTATAAAAGCAAGGACACCTCTAGCCTTGTTTACAGTTAAAGTTATATGAGGTATGAAGTTTAATTTTATGTCAAGTAGGATTCCAAGATCAATAAATGATTCGACAAGATCCATATGATGATTACCGAGCTAATAGTTGACCGCTAAGAAATTATTTCTATAAAACCGCATGTATTTACATTTTATAGGTTTAGCTCCATCATATTATATTCGCACCAACGGAAAAAGTTATCAAGATCATTTTGAAGCAAATCATGGCCAGTATAATCATTAAAAGAAAAAAATATTTTTACATCGTCAGCTTACATTAGAATATTACAATGGTTTATAATATTAGGGAGGTCATTTATAAACAATGAAAATAGCAGTGGTCCAAGATGACTTCCTTGGGGTACACCCGATGAAACAGATATGCATTAGAATGTACAGTTGTTAAATCGAACATTCTGTTTCCTGGAAGTCAGATATGATTTTATCCAATTTAAATTATTAGAAGCAAAACCCAAGACATCCAATTTACGTAAGAGAAGCGAATGATTATCTTTATCAAACGCCTTACTAAAGTTCGTATATATAACGTCCGTTTGCTTTTTATGTTCAAATGCAGAATTAACTTGAGTTGTTAAATGAATAACATTAGTTATAGTTGAGCAGCCTTTTCTAAAACCATGTTGGCAAGGTGATAATAAAGATGATGTCTGATGGCATAGGATAATAGTAATTATGTGTTCAAATACTTTTGGAATCGCACTTAATTTAGCAATTCCACTATAATTAGCAATATCAGATTTATTGCCACATTTATGCAGAGGTAAAATAGCCAAATTTTAACGAAATGTTGAATAAAATAGTTAATGTTATAGTGAAAGACTCAGCACAGTGATTTAAAATTCCAGCAGGAACACCATCAGGACCATGAGTAAATGCCAATTTTTATTTTTTCAGGTTAATTAAGATAGAGTTAGAATCAAGTGTTGGAAAATATATAATTTGGTTAGATGTAATCTCATATGGATAATTACTTTTAACATCATACACAGCATCAGAATAAGTAGTTGAAAAGAAGTCTGCAAATATCACTTACGACATTAGAGTTACTGGATTCCTCATTATTAAATTTCATTACAGCTGGGTAACCCTTGGATTTTCTTTTAGAGTTATAGAAAGATTTAGGATCACGTAAAAAATTTAGTTTTGTTTTCAATAAGTAATTCTTATATAGGAAATGATTAAGTATGTTATACTCCGAGCGACTCACAGAGTACCTTGCACAATCAACAGCAGATCCAATTCTTTTATATTTTTTATAACGTTTATTTTTAAAGTTTTTAAGATGTGTTAATTGTTTATTATTTCAAGGTGGTCCAACAGGAGTGTAGGCATGTTGTTTGGGAACACAAATTTCAAAAAAAGAATATATTTTCTTGTAAAAGACTGAAATTATTAGGTCGATGTCTGAAACATTTTTTATAGGAATGTCCAACACTTTATTCCAACAAGTGTTACAAATAAGATTATCTAATAAAATTATATCAGTTCTTCTAAAGCAAAACGTTTTGTCAGTAGCAGCTGGCTTTAACTTATCTTCGGATGGAATTGGCAAAATAATCGAAATGGTGGGATGATATCGATCTTCCGGAAAACTTAATGGCTCTGAACGTGAAATGGAATAACCGTTAACATCGTTAAGAAATATTAAATCGAGTAGTTTCCCATTGCAAACATTATTCATTTGATATAAGGATAATCCTTAAATATTATTATGTATTTAAAAACTCATCATTCCAGCTTGAATTTTCCATCGGGATCAAATATGGAAAATCAGATGTCAATTTCCAAGAGATTGACGGCAGATTAAAATCACCAACAACCATTACGGAGTCATTAATATCAGCACGTAAGGCTGATTCAATGGCTTGAGCATGAATAAGATAAAGAGTGTGATTAGAATCTGGAGGAATATATAAATACATTTAAAAGATTTATGGAGCTTAAATTGAATTACGGAGAGGGTCTTATATGGGAGTTTCGACTAATTATGGACCGACCATTACAAAATTAGGTGTCATTATTTCTGTATATAAGAAACTATTCGTGTCAAATTTTATTTGAATACCAACATTTTTAAGAAATTTATGATCGTTAAACTGAATTTCGAAGTGGGCCTTATATGGGAGCTACGACTAATTATGGACCGATCATAATAAACTTCTACCGTATTATTTGCATACATATGAAATATATTTGGGTTCAATATTATTTGGATACCAACATTTTTAAGAAATTTCAGATCGCTAAAGTGAATTTCGAAAGTGATCCTTATACGGGAGCTACGACTAATTATGGACCGATCATAATAAAATTGTACCGTATTATTTGCATACATATGAAATATATTTGCGTTAAATATTATTTGCATATCAATATTTTTGAGACAGTTATGCTCTTTAAAGTGATTTTCGGAAGTGGGCATTCTATGGGAGCTACGAGTAATTATTAACCGATCTGCACAAAATTTATAGATGTGATTTGGCTCCATTTAGTAATCATTTGTGATGAAATTTGTTTGGATACTTGCATAATTCATACATTTATGATCGGTAAACCCCAATTTAGGGAGGACATTTGTATGGGGCCAAGTGAAATAATGGACCGATTTCCACCAGTTTCAATCCCATCCATCCTTGGGTCAAAAAAGTATTGTGTACCAAATTTTATCGAAATATCTTCAAAATTGCGATCTGTACTCTGCGCACAAGCCAGCCAGACGGACGGACGGACGGATATTGTTAAATCGGTATACTTTAAGGTTGGACCAATATTTCTGGGCGATACAAACATCAGCACAAATCTAATATACCGTCCCCACTATGGTGGTGTAGGGTATAAATATAAAGCTATTACATCCAAGTTTTGACGTTGTTACTATCCCTAAAAATTCTATCCGATCAATATTACCATGGAAAAAACATTATTATATTGGGCCATAACCATAGACAAACACTAAAGTCGCTTCTTTTTAAAAACAACTTTAAACTTAAAACCTATTTTTAATTATTTTGTAACTATCGGCAAAATAATAAAATTAAGCGGGAAAATATAAGGAAAAATGGAGAAGTTAAGGTTAATATCATAATTAGGCTATTTTGGCGTTGATTTTTTGATAACTCTTTGCAGGAACAAAAAAGCAAAGAGAAAGAGAGGCGAATTGGGCTACTGTATAAGATTTTTTTACTTTTTTATATTTTTGTACACATCCAGTTTTGTTCTTTGCATAAACAGCTGATTGAACTACAATTATTTTCGTAAGTAGTTAAGTAGTTTTAAATTAAAAGTATGTTTTAGCAGTTAAAGTACACTTTTACGTGTCTATAGTTAAAGTAAATTGTACTTTTAACAAAAGTCAACTTTTTATCTATTAAAGTACACTTTTTTGTGACTATGGTTATGGCCCAGAGTTTTTTAATTCATCTTACATAAATATGTATGTACAGTGGAAATTCTAACGTATAAGTAATATTAGTTTGAAAAATACTTATACTTGTGCATATGTTTAAGTTAAAACTTTTATTTTACTTTATAGCTACATATTTGCTAATGCTTTTATTTAGTAAATAATTTAGTAAAAAGTTTCGTATTTTACTGTTTAATGAAACTAACAAAACTACAATTATTTCGTAAGTAGTTAAACATTAAACAATTTATATACTTACCAAAATGATTATCATCAACATCGATTGAAACATAAGGATCAATTAATTGTTCATCGGCTAATTTTCCAAATGTTAGATTATGACGTTTTTGAAAATCAGTTGGGCGTAAACCGCTCGCCTCGCAGACTTTTATTTGTAATTTACCCGTAAACATTGTGGTGTGTGTGGATGCTATGATTTTTGTTGTAGTTATTATATTTGTTGGTTTTTGTTTTAAAAGGTTTATTTTTAATTAAATTTATGTTTTTTTTTTAATATACAAAATATTTTTGAGGATACTCAAACGGAAACGTGATAAAAAAAGCGAACGAACAAAACGGATACGGATGCAAAGGTAAAAATATGCAAAAAAAGAAACAACTGTATAAGAAAATTTAACAAATGAAGAATAAACACACAGACGCAAACACACTGACACATACACACTGATAAAGAGACTAACTGCACTTTATTGATGGAGAAAAAAAGGTGAAGAAGAACTGGCTGACACAATTTAGTTTGTAGTTGTTATTATTTTACGATACTATTGTTGCAGTTGTATTTGTAGACAACGTTTTTCTTGTTGTTGTTATTATTATTGTTTTTGTGAGTGTTTTAGAGGATATTACGGAGGGATTCTTAATTTTTTTATTTGTTTTTTTTTTAGTTTCATTTTTATTTTTAACAATTTTCTATTTCGTTATTTTTTTAATATTGACGACAAAATAATGATGCAACATTGTAGTTGTTGTCATTGTTGTTTTTTATGTTTTTATAACACGATAATAAAGAAAATGTTGTATTAATAAATTGTAGTTGTTGTGCTGAACATGAAGGAAGAAGGTGTTGTTTGGTTTGGTTAGATAGAATTGATTCACTTCACATGATTGATTTTGATGTTTGTTTAAAGTTTTTTCTTCATTTTACTCTTTCGATTTTCTTTTAAATGAACGCTAAAGCAGAGCAAGCGACCTTTAAGGATATGGGTCACGATTTTTCTGTAGATTTTTTTATATTAAGTGGGGCATGTATAATGCATTTATGGCTCTTGTTGTTGATGATAGTGTTGTGTTCTATTAGCACTAAAGAAAAAATATTGGGTAAAGGACAACGTTTGTTTTTTACATTTTATAAAAGCCAGTTGTTTAAATTAATTATTATCTTTTGATTTTATAATAAGCAATGTTATATTTTGTTGCTCTGTTGACAACTCTCCTCGTGAATATTTTAGATAGAAATAAAATGAGAGATGAAACAATAAAAATAACATAACGATAATACAGGTCTGCATAATACAAGTTGATTAAAATTTAATTTAAATCAATTATAAATAAATACATATACCTATTTAATTAAATTTAATAGTTCGTATAAGATTAATAGTTCTTCAGCCGCAATATTATATAAATTGCGGAATTGGTTTTTGTGAAATGGCAAAATAAATCATTGAGTAGCACTAGATATAAATTCCATAATTTTTAAATGAACAACATTATATTCTACATGGATCATCCAAAATATTTGGAATATTTTCATCGCTAAAGCATCGAGATATCTGAACGATAATTTTACATGTGTTTCTTAATTGTGACATAACCCGACATTCGAAAAATGTTTTCAAATGTCTTCAACATGGTGCAACTATACAAGGTGAGTGCAAATCGACAACAAATACAACACAAAACAGAAACAACAATTTTGTTTGTGTAAAATAATGTGCTACTGTCAAAAAAACTTGAAAAAGTAATACTTTTGACATAATTAAAAAAATTGGTAATTTCTAACGTTCAAAGAAACATTTATATCATTGATTTGTGAATGTGATTTCAGTTTTTAAGTATGTACATATTTTAAAATTGGTTAAATAAATTATTTTTTCATCATGTCATTAATTAATTATTATTTTTGTGTGTTTTTGCGATTTTGTAATTTGATAATAAAAAAATTCATTCGATTAATTTAATTTTACTCGATATTGAAAGATGTAATTGGTTTTAAAAGACCACTGCACTCGTCAGATTTAATGTCGTGTACAACATACTATAGCTAATATGTGTGTGCAAAAAAGTCGTGTCTTGCTAGACCCAACCTGTAGCTGTGAGATATCTCAGCAGGTCATTGAGTTTTGACCCGGCTACCTCACCAAGGTCGTTCAGTGTGTAATTCCCCATGAATTTATGTCTCCTGACACACAGGGCTGGTCATTCGCAGAGAAGGTGAAAAATCGTTGCCTCTTTTTCTCTATCCTTACAGCTACGACAATGGTCGTTAAAAGGGAGTCCCAGGCGATTTGCGTGCTTGCCTAACGTCCAGTGTCCCGTTAATATGATGTAATTACACGCCTGAACTTTATTGTTTAAAGAATAGTAACGACGTTTAACCCATTATGTTAAATGCTACATTTTAAAAATACTTGTTGATTGGAAAATGTGTTATCTTCACTTTAAATTTAATAAAAAAACAACTTTATGATTATTTCAAGAATCAACTTTTTCCCACAATCAAATACCTATTAGGTACAAACAAAAATATTTAACAGCCTTTCAATTAGAATGAAGGCTACAATTATGATGATGATGAAGACAATGATGAATGATGATGTTAAGCGCGAGAAAAGATGTTGAAAAATGCAAGTGACTTGTACATACAACCAACAAACCAATCCAATCAACGAACCGACCAAACAATCACAATAACATTCGCGGTGATGTAGCTGGCAGGGATGTACTTGCTCCTCTTTTAGGTACCTAAAGAGGTCGATCACGATGATATAGAATTTCAAAAAAATTTAAAACAACATGTACCTACATATATGTTTATTATTCTTTATTTTCGTATTGTTATTAGTAGTAGTAGTATTATTTCATGGAATTTTCCCTTTAATACAAAAATTTTCATATTTTATAACTGATTTGTTTAAATTATTTTTTAAATTTGTTAATAATTCTGCGAAATTATTTTGTTTTAATACTGCGTCATAAGAATTCTTCTTATAGGTACAGATTGAAAAATGTTTACAGCAAGTTTTTCACAAGTTAATATTTTAAGTAATTATAATTTTTTTCTTTAAGATATTACATTTTCCACAAAAAATATAATATTTTTGAAATTATGTGTAATTGTAAAAATAAATACAAATAAAATAATTAAAGTAGTAGAAAGAATGAGGAACAAGAAAAAATATGTATTTTATTTTTCTTCTAAATTGTGGCAGCAAGAAAAAAATTTATATTTTTCTCTAATCTCCTCCACACATATTTTTACACATACACATACGCACTCATACATACATTGGCACAAGAAAATTTTTCTTTTTCTTCTTTTTTTCTGTGTGCTGCTGAATTTTCTTTTTACTACTCTATAAACGACCGTTTATCCGTCCGTCTGTGTGTCTGTCTTGTGCTGCTCGCGTCGTATATACTTCTTTTTCTCGGCTCAGCTCTGCTCTCTGCTCTGCCTTTTCCTCTTTTTTTACAAATGGATTTTTTCACTACTACAGATTTTTTTTCTTCTTTTTCGATTCAATGCCAATATTTTTTCACTTCACATAATATTTGTGCACATTTTTTTCTTAGTTATAAATACTATTCTATTATTAAGTTTTTGTATTCTAATTAGTTGTTTGTTTTTTCTTAAATTCCAATTGCAATATTTTTGTGTTAATTTTTTTGGAAAAATTTTGTAATGAGGAAAATTTTCTTTTTGGTTTTTTGTCCGAAAACTTTTTTCTTTTACACACACACGAAAAAACACAGTTGGAAAACTGAGGAATTTCTTGCAATTTTTCTTTTCTAATTAGAATCCATGATGGTAGTTAGCGATTTTCTTTCCAATGTAGCGGTTTTGAAAAGAATAAATATGTTAGATATAGCGAGAATACACATCGTATAATTGCAATTAATTTCCCATTGGAATTTAATTTTCGACAAACATTGAAATAAAAAAATATAGGAGCGAAGCTTTTTGTCTAAACAGACCCATTATAAACATCGTTTAATATAATTGAAAAATAACTTTAAAAATATAATTCTCTACATAGGCAATGTTTATTAAAAATTAGGTAGAGATTTGTGTCACAAATTCAGCGGGTTATAAAGAAAAAAAGTTACCATCACTGATTAGAATTTATGTTTTTGTACAAATGTTCCCATTTATATCTAACAGTGTTGTATTTATAAAAAACAGGGAAATTTTTTTTGTGATATCATAACAGTATTGATGCAATTTTTGAAATAAAAAAATGTATCTGTTAATTGTAATAAATAAATAAACTCTGTAAATATAGTAAATTTTTTTAAACTTTTTGATTTAAAGAAATAATTAAAAATTCTTTATTGTAAAAAGAAAACAATAAAAAATTATTAATGAATAATAATTTAGATGAACATACTATGTATATAAAATATGTATATACTAAAACTAAAATACCTACTCAATATCATTTGTATAAAAAAATTAATTAATACTTGTATGTACTTATGTGACTGTCTAATGTTACAGTTTTAAGTCATATAGCAAAATATTAGATTTTTGAATTTAGTCGAATTCGATTTTTGAATTATAGAAAATTGTAAGTACATACAGTACATACATAGTATTATTAAAACAAATCAGAAAAGCATGAGAAAGAACTTCAATCAAATCGTAATTTGGAACATTCTCATTTCATTAGTAAATACAATGTACATGAAATTAAAAATAAAATGGAAATTGTATTTTTTAGGCCTTTAATTAATTAAAATTCATTCAATAATTAAATGATACAAATATCATTCAATTCAAATATTTTACAAAATGAATTTGATGAAAAAAAATCTTTAAAATAAAATTTTTAATATAATTATTAAGGAGTTTCCTTCAGGCTAATTTGGTCAAATGTTTGTTTTCAAACGTAAATAAAAAACTTGATCGATTTTTATTTTTATTTTATTTTCCCAACGTTTCGTTAGTTTTATTCTAACTTGTTCAGGGGTCTCGTTCTAAATAATCTAGTGACAAAATTAATCGGTTTATTACATAGCTTTAATTTATAGACTAAGTTTTACTTACAGCTTTGATGTTTATTATTATTGGATATTAATTTTTATTATTAATTAGTTACTTATAACTAAAAAACGGGACATCACGAACAGAATTTTGGTATAAATAATCAAATAATTAATAAAAATATAATCTACAATAAACGAACACAAAACTTAAGTCAAGTTTAACTTAAAGCTAATATCACAGATCTGATTTAATTATTAATTGCAGAGGAGTATTGAAGTTTCGTGTTGTCTTTGTCTTCTTTCGTATTCATTGTTGTTCCTATCTCTTGTTGCATGCGTAAACTCTCCAGTGTATACCCTTTATTCTCCTTCCCTTCTATATCCAATATTTTAACATTCTCAAAATCTGCCACATGATTACACCCCTTTACGTGCCGTGAAAGCGCCGTCGATATTTTCCCATTTCCTATATCTGTTCTATGTTCGTTTATTCCTGTACCCAGCATTCTTTTTGCTGTACCAATATATACCAAATTGCACACCTCTCCATCGTTTCCATCACATTTGATTTCGTACGCAACATTGTCCGTTCTCAATTTGTCCACCTTTGGTCTGTTATTCGTAAATAGCCGTCGCAATGCGCCCTTTGATCTGTATGCAATTGTTGCTGTGTCATCTGTTATTATTCCCTTTAATGTTTTCTTCCCTGTGAGTTCCGGGATGAATGGTACACTGTAAAAATGTTTCAGTCCTTCTGATACGGAGTCCTGTTTTTCCCTTCTGTTCCTTTGTGTTTTTAGAGCTGAGTTTATCAGTTTGTTCGTTATAACTACTGGATAGTCATTTATCTTCAATATATTCCCGATCTCTTTCATATTCGTTTGTTTATACTTATCCTCACTTATATCCAATACTTTCCCTATTAAGTTTGCCACTGTGTTTGTCTTCATTTTCATGGGTTGGTTCGAATAATAATTAATTAACCTGCCCGAAGATGTGGGTTTTGTGTACCAATTTGTTCCGATCTTCCCATTCTCTCTAATTATGTTTACGTCTAGGTAAGGTAATCTTCCATCCATTTCCTTTCCAACTGTGAATTTAATTTTGTTGTGGTACGCGTTCAAAGTTCCTAAAATAGTTGGTTCGTCGTTTTCGTCCATAATGGCAAACAAATCATCTACGTATCCTGTCAAAAAACGAATTTTAATATTTTCCGCCTCCAATTCTTCTACAACGTCATCTAATAATGTCTCTAAAACAATATTTGCAATTGTTGGGGATAACGGATTTCCCATAGGCATTCCATAAAGCTGACGGTAGAATTTATTATTTATTGAGAAATAGTTATTCCCCGTTAAGCAGAAATCTAATATTCTTAAAAACGTCGGTTTTCCTATCTTCGTGTGTCCCCTCATTTTTAATTCTGTTTGGATATAATTCTCAGAAAAATGAAATCCATCCATTTTACATATTAAGGAATTTTGTCTATTAATTAATTTTTAGTTTTAATTTGATTTTAGAATGTGAATTAAATAATTAATAAATCTTTTGAAACTCATTTAAAAAATGTGAATGTAAATTTTAGCAATTCTTTGTTTTGTGCTGATATTTGTATCATCTAAAAATAATACAGCCTAATTAAAAAAGCTAAAAAGTTGAATTTAATCATCTTTGTAACAAAGCAAACTACTATTTTCTACACAGAAATGCGGATAAAATTTTTTGTTATTTGTTATTCCATTTTATTCGTTTGGGAACTAGAACTGTTATTTAATTTTATTTTAAATAAGTTATTTGTTTTAAAATTGTATGTACTTTTTGTCATAGGGCCATAGGTAGGTTAAAGACCTAAATCGGTTGCCAAAATCCTAAGTGAATGGTTTATTGTTGATTAAAGTTTTATAATACGATTTTTATAGTTTCTATATCAATTTGTAAAATCGGAAACATATTATAAAATTGTTTACAAATATAGATCTTTTGAATGTGTCCAATCAATATTTGTTTTCTAAAAAAAATATTGAATATAAAAATTTACTAATTATATAATACAGTAAGTAACTCTTTGAATTTGGATTTTGTCCTGAATAAACAGAATTGATTTGAAATTATTAAACAAGGTACAAATATACTTTATTATTAAATATTAAAATTATTTCAATCGTAATTGAAGAAATAGGCAATGGTGTCATCTTACAAACTAAATAAAAAACTGCAAATGTCAATCCCCACCCAGTTAAATAATCTGATCAAAGAATACTGGGCCGTATTGATATGGTTAAAAAAACCACTTAAATTTTAAGTGAATTTTTAAAGACTCAATATATTGTACGTAATAAGTTAAAAAACGAGTTCTTAACTCTTGCAGCATAATTTAAAACTTCTGCAACTAAAATTTTTAATCAAATTTCGCCGGACATCAGCTCTTTTATATGCCATCTTACTAATTTACTACACAAATTTAATTTTTAATTATTTTTCCAAATACATACATACTATTATTTGTAGATGCAAAGTGCATTCTAGACTTTTCAAAAAATAAATTATTTTACTTCTCTGGGTTACAAACAATTTTAGTATATCAATATTATAATCAACAGAGTACAAAAATGTACATATGTATGTATATTTAAATATTTATTTAAAAAATTTCCTATTAAAAATTACCAACTTACTAATTAATAAAAAAAAAATAAATAACAAAAAGTCCCAACTATAAACTTTAAATTTTTATTTAAAGACTCAATGAGAAACAAGTTAGAGTGCAATATTGTACTGTGCCGTATCTTAAATACCCTACACCTAAATATAACTAATAAAATATATAAAAACTACATTGGTTAGTAGAATATACTTATTCTGTGTTTTTTATTTAGCCTTAGGGCACATTTTTTTTAGTATTTTATACATTGTTTGAAAGAAAATTTTAAGAACAATATAATTTATTTCAAATGTTTTGAATTTTTGTCTAATTTTGAATATTTATAATTGATGTAATTATCAATTCTTACCATAATTTAGAATTTGTCGGATTTTCATAACAATTAATAATTTAAAAAATTAAAAAGAAACATTTTTCCATATTCACCACAAGTTAAGAAACAGGGTAAGATTATAAGGGGGGTTTGATCTCAATAACTTTATTTACAAGAGATTTATGGGTGGCATAGTAGAAGTGGACCAATTAGAAAGAAAAATGGCATTCTAAAATTAAGTTTATTTTTCTCAGTTTTAGCCTAAAAATTTTAAGTACGTTTTTACTAGTTCATACTTAAAATAAGTAAAAATCAGGATTTATTTGACAAATCAAGCGCAGATTTTCTTAAAACAAGAATATTGTTCTTGATTTAAGTAAAAAAACTCTTAAATTAAGTCCAATTTGCTCTTAAATCAAGAAGATAACTCTTAAAGCGAAAATTAAGACTTGTTTTTACTAGAATTAAGACAAAAAAACTTATATTTTGAGAAAAAAATTGGAGCAATAAAATTTACTCTCTCAGTTGCTCTCAATATTGTAACGTGTTGTTACAAAACACACACTTCCTACGTTAAAATTCACTATTATAATTCTCAAATAGTCTATGTGAATTTAAATATCAGATATATAAGAATATCACAATAAAGCAAGTAAGAAGAGGAGTACCGATCCAGTTATAGTCTGTTCCAAACGAACAAAATATAACCAGACGAGGACTTGGTTCTTACTTCATAATATTGTAGCCGTAGTTAGCTGACCGAGATCGGAAGCATTTATCTCGTATTATTTAGCTTATTTTGGGATTAATTATATCTCGGGCATTCTTAAATCAATCCGATTTTAGGATTACATCAAATATGAATTAGAGCTTAAATCTTTTTCAAAGCTCATTTTGGGATTAAATCAAACTCGGATATATTTAAATCAGTCTCATTTTTGGATTACATCAAGTACGAATTCGTGCTTAAATATAGTTTATAATTCTTGAATCAAGCTTATTTAGGAATTAATTCAATCTCAGCCATTCTTAAGGAGAGCTAAAATTAAGATTTTTTGACTTGATGAATCCGTACTTGAATCAAGTATTTTGTACTCGATATAAGAAAATCCGTACTTACCCTACTATTGACACCGCTACGGATTGATTTAAGTACGAATTACTGAATTTTTTTTTTGAGTGTAGCTTTTATATCCAGTATCCAGTAACATGATTTCCTAATATTTTCATTAAAGTTTTTCTTTCTATCACACGTTAGAGTGTGCTACACAGACTGGCATACATAGCTCAATTGACTTAGAATTTCATAAGGATCAGTAATATTTATTGGGTCTCAGAGGAATATTATTAAAGTTCTACACGGAATGACAAACGTCATCTACCCTCACTCAACACTTGTGGTCGTGGAGGTTATAAAAAACAATTTAATTTTAAATTAGCAGTCGATTGATCATCATTGTTAGAGTGACTTTTAAAGGTGTTTGTACGTTATTTCATTGTAATTTCTACTATAAACAAAACAAAATAAATAAATTCATTTAAACAATCATTATGCAAATCAGTTTCAAAAATAAACAAATTCTACTCAAGTTTTGTTTCTTAAGTCTATTGATTGCTGCTGTCGAAATGCAGGAAAATGATTTTAGTATGTTATTGTTTTTGGATGTACATAATGCTTTTATAATAAATATATTTATGTTACGGTTTCAAACTTATACGCTTGACCTGCTCCACAGAATGTTCAAAGTACAAACGATTGGTGTTTGAAGAAACGAAAACATTTAGTTATTATCTGCCGGGTGCCAACGAAATATCTTTTACCGAAGATCACTGTTCAACTTCTGGAGGTTTTGTAGTGGGTGGTGAAAATGCTCGGCCCAAAGAATTTGCTTTTGCGGCCCGTTTAGGTCATATGGCTGATAATGGTTATGTTAATTGGTTCTGTGGTGGTACGCTTTTAAGTGAATCTTTTGTGCTAACCGCTTCGCATTGCTTTTATGCCGCACTGTAAGTATTATAATAATATGTACTAGCTTTTATATCGATGGTCTCATGTAGAAAGGCCCTAACTCGCATATTTGAAACTTTACAGGAGAAGGTAAAAACATAATAGAAACTGTAATATTCAACATGTAACTTTTTTTGTACAACTGCTTATAAAAGCGTTATTTTTTACAATATTGCAATAAATTTTTGTGAGGAGGTGTATTAGCGTTAAATGCATTGGAATCGCAAAAAAACAAATTTCGAAAAAATAGCGAGTTAGGGCCTTTCTACATGAGACCAACGATACGTATATTGTACATTAAAGTAGTTTCTATACCCTACACCACCATAGTGGTGAGGTTATATTGGATTTGTGCTGATGTTTGTAACGCCCAGAAATATTGGTCCAACACCCACCTTAAAGTATACCGATCGACTCAGAATTACTTTCTGAGTCAATTTAATGATGTCCGTCCGTCCGTCTGGCTGGCTGTCCATATAAAGCTTGTGCGCAGAGTACAGGTCGCAATTTTGAAGATATTTCGATAAAATTTGGTACGTGCTATTTTTTCGGCACAAGGATAGATGGGATTAAAACTGGTAAAAATCGGTCCATTATTTCACCTGGCCCCATACAAATGTTCTCCCGAAATTGAGATATACCGATCATAAATGTTTGAATTATGCAAGTATCAAAACAAATTTCATCACAAATGAGTGATAAATGAAGCCAAATCACATCTACAGATCGGTCCATAATTACTCGTAGCTCCCATATAAGGCCCACTTCCGAAAATCACTGTAAAGAGCATAACTCTCTCAAAAATGTTGGTATTCAAATAATATTTAACGCAAATATATTTCATATGTATACAAATAATACGGTACAATTTTAATATGATCGGTCCATAATTAGTCGTAGATCCCATATAAGGCCCACTTCCGAAATTCACGTTAATAATCATAAATTTCTTAAAAATATTGGTAACACGGTGCGACAGTCCAAAAAGCCTGGGACCCGATATTGTTTTTCTTGTTGGGCTTGTCGAGTTAATTAGTCCATAATTAGTCGAAATTCCCATATAAGACCCTCTCCGTAATTCAATTTAAGCTCCATAAATATTTTAAAAGTATTTATATCGAGATAAAGTTTAATACATATAATATTTATATTCACAGAAATCATGACACTAAATTTTTGGATGATCGGTCCATAATAGGTTATATCTCTAATATAACGCCCATTTGTGAAAAACTCTTTTATACATACACTGGGTGTATGGTCGGGCTTTACCGACTATACTTTTTAACTTGTTTAATATATTTCTATACATTTTTAAAAGACGTTTATGTATAATTCTGTGTTTTAACAACTTTAAAATTTTTTCCTTTCTTTTAGGGGCGATGTCAATCGTGTACGCTTAGGAGAATTAGATTTTGATACCGATACGGATGATGATAAACCCGAAGACTTCGACGTACACGAATTAATTGAACATCCTAATTACAATTATGGTGAACCCTATAATGATATTGGTTTAATTATATTATCTTCAATTGTCAAATTTGACCGTTACAAACATCCAGCCTGTTTGCCAATATCATCAAGCCTTCAAAATTTAGACTATTTAATTGCTATAGGTTGGGGTCATACAAAGTTTTCGGGTAAAAGTTCATCGCATCTGCAAAAAGTTACTCTAAGGTCTTACTCTTACATGAACTGTCAATGGCTGGCTGAGGGGCCGGAGGGTCAAGAAAGACTGCCAGATGGCCTCAAACATTCTCAGCTTTGTGCTGGCTCTACTGAGGAAAAAGACACTTGTCAAGGAGATTCTGGAGGACCTTTGCTGGCACAACATACAAAATATCCCTGTATGTTTAGTGTGGTGGGAATTACATCTTTAGGTGTTGGTGGATGTGCCATACCAAATGTACCTGCGATATATACCAATGTTAACTTTTATTTAGATTGGATTAATAAATATGTATATTAGGGTGTCCTGTAGGACAAACATTATGTGCCGATTAAAAGAATAATAAGAAAAATATTTTTTTTAATTTTTCATTTATTTTTTAAAGTATTCAGTAATAGAAATTGACTGCATAGAATAGCCTGCAATGTGCAAAAACGAGATTTTTTCCGGAGTTTTTAAAAAAATATCGGATTGGAATGATATAAATAGGTCATGTTATATATCATTGGATAGGTCTTTTGATACATACATATATTTTTTCATTAATTTCTATTGTTTGATATGTATCGTTTTCAAGATATAGATAAAAACATTACAAACTTTGGAGCCCCACCCATTCGAAAATAGGCGTGGGCGAGATTTTTTTATTTTACTTAGAATTTAAATCTCTACATGTTAAAATTTTTTAAGTGATTTGCAAAATGTCACTAAAACCGACTTCAGCCAAAACCTTTAATTCTGTTAATTATGTCATCTTAGTTAAGAATTTGATCAATATTTTTAACTTTTGGGACAACTTCTTTTTATTATTTACGTTACTGAGCTACCACTTCATATAGATTGTAGTTTATGCAGATCTTTTATTTTGCTTCAATCTCATAAGGACAATGCCGATGTCTTAGAATCTAATATTAATTATAGCCTGGTACGTTTTCTACAGTGGTGTTGTTCTAATACTCTGTTGGTTAATTTCTCCAAAACTAAGGCTATACTTTTTGGTAATTCTGGTCCTATTAATGGCCAGAAAATTACCTTTGATTATAACCTTTAATGTTTAGGAGTGTATTTGGATAATTGACTTAACTTTGGTATATTGCGCCAAATTTATTCTAATAACGTTAATTTGCCTTGTCAGGTAAGATATAAATTAGCTTATCGTCACCTAAAATGCCCAAAGACGTAACCCTCATTATCATAATTTTACAGGAGAAGCAAAAAACGTTATAAAATGAAAACTGTTTAATTGAAAATCGCGATTTCTTCACATCTTGTCTTAAGATAGACAACAAACTTATTTCTGTAAAAAAAATATTTTTTTTTTTCAGAACTTCGGAAGTTATGTGAGTTACGTCTTTTGTTATTGTTTTTTTCTGAACTACCTAAAGGCGTAACCCACAGTTTCATGAGTTTGTAGTTGAAGTAATGTGTTATATATAATAGGACAAATATGTATATATGTTTAAAACGGGGAATTTTTACAGCTTGCTTAAACGATGGTGGTATACTTAATAAAAGAATAAAATTCCTTGTTTTGTGAATTACAGATACTTTTTTCTTTACAATCTAAAGGCGAACATTATGATTGGTGTTAAATTCGCTGTGGAAGAATCTGGTAGTGAAAATTTCAAAATTTTGAGTTAATACCCTTTTGTTGAACAGGTGCGATATTATGTTCGTTATTTGTTTATATTTTTTCTATGTTTGTTAAAATATGCGCAATAATCCAATTACATGTGAAACAGTTTTGTATTTACATCACAAAGTATACTTTGTGATTTACATATAGGTATACCCATGGTGAAATTAAATACTAGGTGACAGCATTGCTACAACAATTACAACAAGGCAAGAACAACAGGCATTTTTGTTTGTGTAAAAACTTTCGTCACTCTCAAAAACATCAGGCATAAAGTAAAGAAAACAAACAAAAACAGAAAAATTTGACTATTTGTAAACAACTTTTTGACATTTTCAATTTCACCATGAATAATCAGCTGGCGCCATGGTGAAATTAAGTACCAGGTGACAGCATTGCTACAACAATTACAACAAGGCAAGAACAACAGGCATTTTTCTATATGAAAAACTTTCGTCACTGTCAAAAAGTTTTTTTTTTATATAACTTTTTGACATTTTCAAATTCACCATGAATAATCAGCTGGCGCTACGCTATCACCTAGTATTTAAATTCACCTTGGCTGGCGCTATGCTGTCACCTGGTATAATTTCACCATGGGTATACCAAAGGTCCTATAATTTCACCATGGGTATACCCAAGGTGAATTTATACTAGGTGACAGCATAGCGCCAGCTGATTATTTTTTGCTCTATTCATGGGGAAATTCTTGATATCATGAAAATGTGAAAATGTTAAAAAATTATTTTGTATTTGAAAGTGAGTTTTTGTCGCCGTTTCATCTGCGTAAAATAGTTTAAAAGTGTTAAAGAACTATTTTATATTAAATAGTGTGTTTGTTTTTTGATTTGTTCTACTGAAAGTGTTAAAAGTATTACACAAACACAAATGCCTGTTGTTCTTGCCTTGTTGTAATTGTTGTAGCAATGCTGTCACCTGGGGGGTTACTCTCTATTGCGATGCGAAAGCAATAGAATTTGTATAATTTCACCATGGGTATACCAGATACAAAATAAGAAATCAACTTTTTGCGATTTTTTAAATATTTTATATTTTTCCATCTTATCAAAATATCAATACGATTTTTATTAGTACAGGGTGGGCCAAGTTTGACTGAATGATTTGAACTCTATTGGCATATTGTAGCCGTTGTGGTGCATCCCTCGGCAATAATTCTTGGGCCAATTGAATTTTATATGGAAACATCTTCAGATCAACTTTTAGAATACGTCGTAGCGATGTTCTGGAGATGTTAAATTGAGTATTAAATTAAAAATGCAAAAGTTATAAGCATTTCAAATCAGTCAGTCCAAGTTGGCCCACCCTGTATTTATTTATTGCCTTTTTCTTTTTCGGATTCAAAGAATATTTTCGTTTTTATAGGAAAACTATTTTTAGCGATTTTTAAGTAGTTCATTGTTTGTCACGTTATAACTTTTATGATTAGTTTTTGTATTAAAAAAAAAGTTTTTAAGTGACAATATGGAAATCTGATTATGTGGTTTTAAAGTAATTGGTTTCCGATCTTAATTTTCAAATATCGCTTAAAATGTTCATATATTGATTCCTTAAATAAAGCAATATTTTTGTCACGCTTTAGTTACATTTTATCTGTCACGTTCTGTTTTTTAAGAAATACTACTTTTTGCAGCTCTGTAATAAAAAAATTATCAAAAATTATCATATTTGTTTTCTTCAATGCGTTTAATTTCTGCTTTTCTGTTTTGATTCCTCTTAAAAGTGCGGAATAGTGTTTTTTTGTGTTTGTCGAAGAAAAGCGTGTTTCAACTGAAATTATTATATTTATAGATAAACAAATAGAAAATGCATATGTAAGTTATGAAATACACCAAAAAAATCAAATATAACAGTTATAAAATTAAACAATTAACAAAATTTTAACGAAATTGTTTCCATTAAGGCGCCAACATTTTAAAAATCCTGAGGAGCCCTCCGATTCGGACGATATAGACGAATTAGCAGATGCTGAGCTGGAAGAAGAGGAAGAAATTTTAATTGGCAATGCACGTTTAATCGAACCGTGGAGCGATGAGGACATTGAAGGCGAGCCGGAAGGAGTCGAAGCAGATTATGAAATTGGCAGTGAAGATACCGATGGAGATGATAGTTCTGAATTTGACGAAATGGCCACAGATTCAGATGAATCTATGAATAGCGAAGAAAAAGAAATACAAAGAGCAAAAACGACTACCAATAATTCACAGGCCTCATCCAGCAAGGACAAAAACAACAAAGGGGATGAAGGTGGTGGTGGCGGTGATGATGAAGGTGCTAGATCGGTTTTAGAGTTGGATGAAAATGAGGAAGATGATGAGACCGTTAAAGCTATTATAGCTGCCATTAAAAAACCTAAAACCTCTCCACCTGAAATCAAAATAGATGATTTCGTTACCGACATCTGTTTTCATCCCGAACGTGATATTATTGCCTTGGCTACGATAACCGGAGACGTATCTTTATATGAGTACTCCAATGAAGGCAATAAACTTTTAAGAACTATTGAGGTGCATGCCAAAGCTTGTAGAGATGTGGAATTTACACAAGATGGACGCAACATATTGACGTGTTCAAAAGACAAGTCAATAATGGTCACTGACATGGAAACAGAAAAGTTGAAAAAATTCTACGAAAGTGCCCATGAAGAAGCCATTAATAAATTGCATGTTCTAGATGAAAATATCTTCGCCACCGGCGATGACAGTGGCACCGTTAAACTCTGGGACTTGAGAACAAAAAATGAAATTTTTGCTTTAAAAGAAGTTGAAGACTATATAACTCAAATACTCACCAATGAAGCTGGTAAACTCTTAATGGTTACCAGTGGTGATGGCTATTTGACAACAATCAATATTGCCGCCAGAAAATTGTATGTACAATCTGAACCATACGAAGAGGAGTTGACCTGCATGGGCATCTATCGCGGTGACTCGAAGCTTGTGGTGGGCTCGTCGAAGGGAAATCTCTACACCTATAATTGGGGACAATTTGGTTATCATTGTGACAAGTTTCCAGGCGTTAAGTCACCAATTTCGGAAATGATACCCATTACTGATCGTATTGCATGTGTGGCTGGTGAAGAGGGCGTTATACGTGCTGTTCACATAGCACCGTTTCGTAACCTGGGCGTTGTGGGTCAACACAGTATGCCCATCGAATCTATGGATATTAATCATTCAGGAGAGCTGATAGCCACATCTTCTCACAACAATGATGTACGTTTCTGGAATGTCAAATACTTTGAGGAGTTTGGTGATATCAAGTATAATGAGAAACACAATAGTTACAAGGAAAAACGCCATAATCTTCCATCTTCGAAAGTTTCAAACACTTCGGATTTCTTTTCCGATTTAGCGAAGGGAAGCGGCGATGAAGCCTAAAATATTAAGTTTTGTTTTTTGCTTTTTTTATTCTTTTGTAATCATATTTATAAAAAATTCAAACGTTGAACAGTTTTGCTAAGAAGTATAAATATGTCCCTGGCAATTTGTTGTTTTTTTCTCAATGAATGCAACAACAAGTAAATGTAAAGATTTAAGCATTGATAAATAAAGGATTTTTATTAAATAAAGTTATGAAAATTTTAAATATATGTATTTGTCGATATAATTATAAGTATGTACTTTCAGGTTATTGAAATAAATGATGTTTAAATTCGAAAAATTCGTAGTAGGATGTAAACCTCTATTGCGATGCGAAAGCAAATGCGATGCGATAAGCATACAAATTGTACGGTTATCGCATTTGCTTTCGCATCGCAATAGAGAGTAACCCCCTGCTCTGATCGCCAATATACAGTACACATCATAAGAATATTTAAAAAATGTTTTATTATATATAAATAAATATAAAATAAGTACAAATTTAAAATATATTGCATAATTCATAAGTAACTGAAGCAAAATATAACTCATTAACAAAAACTAGAAAAATAAGGAACATAAAAAACATTAAATTTTTACGAACAATTATTATTTTTAGTTGAACTGTTAAATTCTTCAATTTTTGATAATTTTTAGTTAGACATGAGTTTTTACTGTAAGTTACCAGATTTTTCGCGTCAAAATAAAGTTAACAGGTACCTATATTAAAATTTTTTAGGCATAGAATCACCGAGTTTTTTTTAGTAAAATCAGGTGAAATGTTCAATTTATCCTGTATTACTGTCTTTAGAATATCCTTGCATAAAATATTTTTTGCTCTAGATATTCCCACGGGCGCTCAATTTGCTTGAGGTCTAGGAACTCCGGAGGATGATCTAAAGCAGGAGTGCCCAATCCCTATACTCTTGGTGCTCTTTTGTATTTGTAAAAACTCTTAGCTATAGGCTGTGTGTTTTGTATACTCATATGCAGCACTTTTTTTTTTTTTTGTTTTGTTTTCTATAGAAAAAACTTTTCTACAGAAAAAATTTATTTGTACAAAATATTTAAATACATTTCAATTTTGGCCTCAGCGCCGCACAGTGGCACTTTTGCGGAAAAATAGGGTTTTTCAACTTTTCAATTTTAAAATTTTAATGATTTGGTTTTGTAAAGAAGTATTTGGATAAGAAAAATTCAACAAGGTTTTTTATGAAAAGTGAAATTTTGTAGTTAAAAAAACTAACAGAAGTCAACGGAAATTTATTCAATGAAATTAGATTAAAATTACTGCCCAAATAAAGAACTTTTTTTGTGTGCAAGTTTATAGCTATGGCTTTTGTTTTATTTTTTGAAAATATAGCACTTACTTTTTTATAAAAAAAAAGAATTATTGAAATTGGAAAAGTAAACTAATTATTATAATTTATCAAAAATTATACTAAAAAATATCAACTTTTCACTTTTTGATGAAAAAAAACTTTATGTGCTTTGCCTTGCTTAGCCCTCTAACTATAAAAAAATGAAAGGTCCGAGTCTGTACTTTCAATTAAGAAAAAAAAAACTACCGCGAATTACCGTCCCTTTTAGTAACATCGATTTTATGCCCCTATTGCCGTTCTCAACTCAACTAAGTTTGGTCGTCTGTCAGTCAACCCGACTTTAACTCTACATTAACTCTACTACATATAAGTTGTGAATGGCAATACCGATTTATGAAAGACGACCAAATTATTAAAAAAGTTGTGAACCGTAATAGGGGCATTAATTTCAAAAGTCACTTCCAATATTTCATACAAATGGTCAATAAGACAAAAAATTGGGCATACTTTTAGGCTTTTGGGAATTAAAGCTTGCAACGATTTATAAGTGAATCATTTTTTTTGTTTACGAATATGTAGGCGTAACTAAATTGAATGACATTTCAGTCGAAATAAAAACATATAGTTTTCACGGCTTAAAATATATTAAATTTCATTTATATACTTATATAGTTCATATTAATATGAGTACTTTTTCGTTTTTATACAAAGAATTAAGCGAGGAGCTTCTTAACAGTGCTCGCAATGTTGATTCATTGACTGAATATATAAAATCGAGAAATTCAGGTGTAAGTGATGAAGATGTTGCATATGAAATATATCGCAGCGGTTTTTACCTTTATTTAATAAAAGGTGGTTTGCCGCATCTCAAAACATTGCTCGTTTTTTTGCAAGCAATTCACTTTGGCTTACATAAGTAGCATAAGGCGTCATTCGAACAAAATTTCCTTCGAACTAGATCCCATTGCTAAAGATATGGTGCTTGAATAATTTTACAAATAAAAACTAACACAATTTTTTGCCTGTTACATATTCAATTAAAACATTGTATATTATATTGGATTTTTATCAAGCTGAAAGGTATAAATAACCTCATTTGGCGTCTCAATATTGCCAGCACCATTTTTGTTTTCATTAAAAAGGGTTCATAACTGTATTTTATATCAATTTGTTTCAATGACTTAGGTTTTACACACTTTAACTTGGCATATACTTGACTAGAAAAGCGGCATGCATTTGTGCGATATTTTCGGTGTATTTGTATTTCGAGGAGGGTTGTTGGGGATATTCTCTTCTTTTGTATGGAGACAACAGATGTTTAACGTTTGAATAAAAATTAATATTTTTTAATTTATATTAAATTTTCATATGATTCTAGACAGGGAAGAAAAACACCTAAAATCTACAACTTTCAGTGGGCGTAAAATCTAAAGTAGGCGTGGCATCCCCAATATGTTTAATTTTTTTTCATAAGGAGAACTCAATTAAGAAGTATCCCGAATTTCAAGTCCCTAGGCCCAAAAATAAAAATTTTGACAAGTGCAGTTATATGGGAGGTGGGTGTGGCAGTGGGCGGTTTTCCAAGATTTTTTAAAAATTTCTTAATTTAGCCCAAAGAAGTGTTTTTGCAAAATTTCATTGCTGTACGACCACTCCTTCTATTTTTTTCCAAGAAATGTATGGGATGGTGCCACTGTGCGCCGTAAGGCATTATTGAGGCAAGTTGGCAAATTAATTCATTTTCAAAAGTACAAATAAAAGACTTAACTTAAAATTAAGATTATTAAATTACAAAAAATAAGTATAAAAACTGTTTTACAAAAAATAAAAATTACAAAAGCGTTTCGATGTTATTAAATAAATGTTGTTTACAAGACGATTTAAATAGTGAAATTCGATTAATTGACTTGAAATCTGTATGTAAATTATTGAATTTTACAGCAGCCACGTAATCAATACGTTGCTTGGTAGTTTCTAGTCTACATCGAGGAATTCTTAAATTTGTTCTGTTTCGTGTGTTAAAACTAAATTGCTGTTGAGAAAATGTCATGCTTTGGTGACCAATATGGTTAATTCATTTAAAAACAAACATTAACACCTGATACTCATGCAATCCATAAATTGGTAAAATTGTTTTGCTTATATCTTTCAACAATGTGACAGTTGAATTTAGAATTGGTAGTTTGTAAACAATTTTTAATGCTTTGTTTTGCATACATTGAAGCGATTTCAGTGAAATGTTATTTTTATTGTAAGCATATATAATTGCTAAGTAATTCAAATGCGATTGAATCAATGATTGAAATATCATCATCCTTGATTTAACATGCAGTTTATTTTTTAATTTATATAAAATCCCAATTGCTGGAGCTATTTTCCTTCTTAAGTCGGTTATATGTAAATCCCATGACAAGTTACTTTGCAATGTGATTCCCAAATACTTAACGGAATGGGATTCGTGAACAGCTTTTTCATTAATAAACACGTTGAAATCACTATTTATACTTAAAGCATGTGGTCTAAAGCGTATTAATTTGGTTTTATCAGGGTTAAAAACTAATCGATTTAATCGCGCAAATTCAAATATTAAAGCGGCATCTTTTTCAATTCTTGTTTTAAGTGATAAATCGTACTTGTAGGGGTAAAACAAGCACACATCATCTGCAAACATAAAAAGTTGCCCATCTAAATTTAAATTTTTTAAATCATTTAAATATATAGAAAACAAAAGAGGGCCCAATCCACTACCCTGCGGTACACCATAAACAACAGAACCAAGAAAACTGTCCGTGTTGTTTATATTAACATATTTCTGTATCATTATTTCATGAGCTACTAAATCAAAAGCTTTAGTAAAATCAAAAAATATTCCAGCAACTCCACTAGAACCACCATCAAGCCCACTACAAATGAACCGCACTACATTCAACACAGCATCTTCAGTACTACAACCCCTTCGAAATCCAAATTGATAATTGTATAAAAAAGTATTTTCCTCCATATAAAATAGAAGTTTGTCATAAAGAATCTTCTCAAAAATTATATCAATTGTAGAAAGAACAGCAATAGGTCTATATTTATCTATATTTGTTGCATTAACTTCTTTCGGAATTGGAACTATTTTGTGCACTTTTAAGATGTCAGGGTACACTGAATTGTTACATTTTATTAAAAATATCTTTTAATATCGGGATTATAATATCTCTAAATTCTTTTACAAATTTAGGCGAAATACCATCAAAGCCTGGACTTTTATTATCTTTCAAATTTTGGATTATTTCAAACATATCATTATCATTAACGTTACAAAGTGTAAAACGATGAGGTGACTGTGGAAGAGTCCGTAAGGAATTGAACACATCACCAGGATAAATTTCAATTTCCCTTTAAAGATTTTCCACACTCGTAATAAAATAATTATTAAGGCAATTCACTTTATCTTGGTCACATATTATTGGTTGCCCTTGAGAATCCTTGAGGTTAATGACGTTACTCTTTGTTCGACCAAGAGTACTATTTATAAATTTCCACGATTTCTTAGGATCATTACCTGCTTTCAATAAATCATCTCTACACTTTTTGTAAACAAAGCAAATTATTTTCTTGTTGCTGGAAGTAAAGAAAGTAAATACGTACGAATGTGTTTTTTTTTCAAATAAGCTAACTAATTTCCACTCACTTTTGTTTGTCCATTAAAAAAAATTATTTTCCACAAATTGTAAATTCTGTTTTTTTTATTCTGTTTGTTTATTAAAAACAACTGTCAAATCGAATCAAGTTTATTTGTCATGTAAACAGCATGATTCATAAACATGATTCAGAAGGAGAAGCAGGTGATTCAAGTCGTCGTGGAAACATAGTATAAATTTTTACAGCTAGTGCAGATAAACTTGCGATAAAAATTAGAGAAGAGTGCAATTTTTCGTGCTTCGCAAGTTGATTCAATATGAATCTACTTGATTCGCTCTTAAAATTTTGTATGGTGAAGCAAGTTGTTTCACTTATGATTGGGGTGTGAAGCCTGAATAGAGAGCGAAGCATGTACGTGGAAACGTAGTATTAGGGCCCGATTATCGTTCACAACACTAATGGGTCGATTACGGATGGCAACCGAACCTCAGTTCGGTTGAAAGTTGCCAAAAACATATCACAGATGGCAACTTCAGTTGCCGAACATGGCAACCGAGAATTTGTGGTTGCTTTGATTTTATTTTAATTGGTAAATTTTAAATGTTATTAATTTTGTTGTTAAATTATTTATATTTGTATATATGTATATTAGGGTGCCCCGTTTGTATGGAGAAAAAATAAGGTATCGATGTTCCCGACTAATATGAAAATTTGGTTAATTTTAAGACCACGTTTCTCAATTTTTTTTGTCCTGGGGTCAATATTTGCTGAGCTGGATAAAAGGATAAAAATGTCGTTTTTAGAGGTTTTTTGATTTTTTTTCACATTTCTTCCAAATGAACTATATGTAAATTTGGTATCATATGAAAGGTCTTTGAGAGGCGCATTCAATGGATTATCAAAAATTAAAAAGAAAAAAATTTTAAATTCAAAAATTTTTAAAATTTCAGTCAAAATTTTAGTTTTTTTTAATTTTTTCATAGAATTTACTTAAATAAATAGTTGAAATTTCTTGATTATAAACATCATGCAATTTAACCCAAATGGGGTTTCCCGTTTTTTAAAATTCTATCTATTTAAATTTTTATTATTTTTTTTTGAAACCTAAATTCTTCTCTATCCGACAATCTATGTTAACTCAATTCGTTAATGTAATGGATATTGAAATAACGTAAATTTTATAAGCTTTCCATTGATGTATAATTTATTACATTTTTTGTTTGCTATACAATAACTATTTAAATTTAAGCTAAAATATTTGCAGTCGCAATATAAAGTAATGTAAATTCGACAAAAATGTTAAAAACGAAAGTTGCCTTACATAATAACAACTTGCACGGTTGCTATACATAATCGACCCATAAAATGTTGTGTTGTCTCGACTACAACACAACATAAATTTTTCATACGATTAAGTCGATAAGTGTTGTAAATCGTAATCGCAGTTTACAACATACAACATCAAAATACTTAGAGGCCTTTTAGATGATGCAATTAATTGCATGCAATTTTTTCCATTCTCTTTTAAAATTGCTACATAAAATGTTGTGCATTTATACGATGCAATTTTACGTGCAACAAATCATGCAATTTTTTGACGTTTAATTACACATTCCTCTTTAGTTTTTCATTCGCAACAAAGAAAACAAAATTTTAAAATATATGTAAATATAATATACAAAAAATATATGTACATATGTATGTATATAAAATAATATACATACATTTTCATAAATACAATATACAAAAATTTTAAAAAATATAAAAAATGGAAGATTTTAATACAGAAGAAGTAATTGAAAATGTTCTTGCGCATTAATTTTTATAACGCACACTTCAAAGTCAGAATAAGAATAAAACAAAATAAGTAAAACACAAACGATGGTAAAAGGAAATGTCAAAAAATTGCATGACAAACGAAGTCGTGCAACTTTTTCTACCCCTCTTGCTTCTTTCACCCGTTCGCCAACAAAAATCAGTTGCATGCAATTAATTGCATGCAAAATTGCATCGTCTAAATGGCCTCTTAGTGTTGTGAACGGTAATCGGGGCCTTATTTTCATTGCTATTTTCATCGGTGAAAAGAATATTATTCCAAAAATTTTGAGGCTCGTTTATATTTTTTTTTTGTGAGATTCAAACGTTTCGTTTTTCTTTGGCACTCTACCATGGTGAAATCACCATGATTTCGACTCTACCATAATGCAAAAATCTTCTAATCGTAGACGCGCTTACAGGTTTTCCAAATTTTTTCGTAACATTTTCAGCTATCTTTACAGTACTAGAAGTTTCTCTTAATATAGCAATTACTTCAGTTTTTGTAAGAAGCTTGGCCATTTTGCAGCAGATAAATTTTCTACAGTACATATTGTGTTTGGCATAATTGCCTATACATAATTTTTTTTACAGTGACGTCTTAAAACGATTTTACATATTTCACGCATGGATTTGCCTTTTTATGTAAGTTCATTATGATAGGGCACTGCTACACGTTCAATAAATATGGAGTGTCTAAATTAACATAATGATTTGTTTATAAATTAATGAAATGAATTTCTGATTATTATTATTATCTTCTTCTAAATTATTTGAATTAAACTTTTGAATTTACTATTAATTACAAATGAATTATGAAAGATTTTCTTTAAGTGTAAAGTAATAAAAAACAGTTTGGAATTTTATGTAAACTTGTTATTTTGCAAATATTATTTATATACAAAACTTAACGAATATAAATAACCGTTATAATGTTGTACTAAAAAAGCCTAAAAGGCAAATATGAAAATTTATAAAATTCAATAGCAATACAGAAGCGTAAGGTGAGCATCACAATAAATCTCTTTATATATTAAACACTAATCCCCTTGTGTTTTTATTTCTTTCCTTTTCTCTAAAATAACTTTATAATTTCTCAATCCTGAGAAATTATAAAATATTAGTTTATTAATCAACCGATTAATAAAATACATGGAGATATTTCTAGTATCACCAAAGCATTTTTTCTTGTCGGTTTTAAAACCAATTCTGACAATATTTGTTTCTATGACACCCCTGAATAATACTCTTTCATTATTTGTATTAATATAATTAAGCTTTTCTTTTAACCTTTATGTCAACAGCTACATACCCGGGTATGTTTTGAATTTTAAAAACTCTGTATCTCTGAAAGTGGCCATTATATCTATCTGAAATTTCATGATATCCTCACTAGAAGTGTTTTCTACTATATTCTGATGTTTGAATAAAATTGGACAAATCAGATCATAAATGTGGTCATTTTTTCATTCCTTGTTGGATTTTCATGTTCATAGAATTGAGCAACTAACAAGTGTTTGTCCCTAATTGTAAATATTCATACATGAAGACGAAGACAAAATTTAAGTATATGCATGAATAAAAACAATTCAAAGTAGGGGAAAAACACAAACAAAATCCAAATACAACATATAAAACAGAAACATATTTAGAAATGTGTGAATTCCCATATAAAATGTGCTTGCATACCCGGGTATGCATGCTGTTGATGTAAGTATAATTTTTCAGCTGTTGACATAAAGGTTAATAATATGTGCTGTTGATTTTATTTTGACGTTTACAGTATTCTTATAAAAACCATTCTCAATTTCTAAAACCCGGTCATTCCAAAAAAATATAAAGACATTTTGATCTTGAAAATAAAACATTTTACGCTTTGTTTTTAACTATAAATTTTATTTAATTTTTATTATTATTTTTTGTTTTATATATTATTTAAAATTCTTTTCTTGAAGCAACCAAGTACGATATTTCTTCAACTCACAGTCATAAATATGTTAATTATTATGTTACCATGTATCAACCATAAACTTTTGAATATATGTAATATAGGTATTAATGTATAAATATATTCTTAAGAATATAACATGACTGCTTGGAAAATTAATTACATATTTTAAGGTTTTTTTTAGATGGTTAAAATATTGCGCAATGTTAAAAATTAATGATAATAATACAGTTTAAAATTAAATAATAATAAAAATAAATACATAACAGTAAATAATTTTTTTTATAAATAATTTGTATATAAGTATAAATGTATTAAATATACGATATGTTGTGTGTAGTATGTATATAAAGAAAATACTTGTAGGTATTCATTTTATTAATGTCGTTACAATTTGTGCCATTTAATAAATGAAAAACAAACAGAAACTATGAAAAGCAATTTAATTAAATTTTTTTTAAATATAAAAATAAATTATTACTTATAAACAAAGATATACTTTAAACTGTGTTTTTATTTATAATATCTTTTTTTTTTGTTTTTTTTTTTTTTTGTTTTTGATAACAAAAAGTGTAAAGAGTTAATTGCACACTGTAATAAAAAATACAATATTTATAATTAATTTAAATTATAACAATAAACAATAGGCAACATTATTGCAATAGATTTATTTAATTACATATTTCGATATTTACGTTTGAATGGAATGACAAAAAAAAAACAAGTTGGGTTTTTATTAAAAGCGAAAAAAAAATTATAGAAATTATTTTTCAATTCTTTTAAAATTTGAAACGAATGAAATTAAAACTAATTGACTTATTTAATGTATGTATTTGTATTTTGTATTTTTTTCTCGTTATATAGAAATATTTTTTCTTTCTTTTAAGTTGTGCACTTGTTTGCAAGGTTTTTGTTAATTTTTGTTTATATATCGTTTGTTTTTTCAAAAATATTCGATTTATATACAAAGAGTAAATTGTTAAATTTCTATACTAAAAGTGCATGATTGTTGTTGTTGTATTCTTTTTTAAAAATTTATTTAGTAGGGAAGAATGAAAGATACATATGTATATAAGTAAGTATATAAAGATTAAAGTAAAGTATGTATGTATAATTAAATATACAACAGTTTAGTGAAATGTTTTTGAGATAAAAAAAACGGAATAACTCAATAGTCAAGCTTTCATAAAACAGCACAAACAAGTGACTATTTCATCACAATTAAACAATTGATTGCCTGAAGAAATAATAGTTGAAATCAACATGTGATATATTTCGTCTAGATCTCAAACCAAGCAAACATTATTATTGTTGCTATTATTTTACAAAACATTATTTAGTTCATCAACAAATTCATTTGTAATTAATTTATTTACAAAGCTTAGAATTTTAACCTATTTATTAATATTATCCCCATTTTAACATTTCACTAAACTTTGTTTTTAAAATACTCTTTTAATAAGTTTTCTTAAATATCCAATTTCATAAAGTTTTAATATTAGTTTTTTTTTTACAAAATTCTTTTCTCAACAAGAGAAAAAATAAAACAAAATTTTTCGTTCAAACGCTCAGCGTTTTAAGGGGGAGGTGCGTACATACTCGTTAGTTTGCAAATATTTCTAAAAATTATGAATGATGATTGTTTGTAGAAACACTAACAATACCATTACCACTACTACAACTAACACCACCCTCAGCACCGCCATTACTAGTAGCACCAGCTCCGCCGCCACCATTCGATGAGGCATACGAATGATCACTTGATATATTTACCACTGTTACATTACCACTTGCTGTTTGGGCCGTTGTCGTCGTAGACATATTTATGGTTGACATATTGGTAGGACTAGTGGTGCGGCTGCGTGTAAATGTGCTGGTGTTTGAATGTTGTGCCGTATTTGCCTCCTGTAAAGCCTTCTGTTTGGCGCGTCTAGTCTTTTGCCGTGTATGCTCGATTTGAAAGTCTTCGACGCGTAAATTCAAACGTTGCATATGATTTATAATGAAATCTTCATCTAGAACATGTTCAGGAGGATTCCGTAACACCTCTAGCGTTTCACAGAGCCCATTACATTGTTTGCGTATTTTGTGACTGTTGAGTGAGGCTCCCAGTATGACTAAAGCTACCTTAAATATGACACGTATACCCTCGGCTAGAAAACAATCCCAAACCCGTAGCAATGTTTCCCAGGGTAAAGTACGGGTCATGGCACATAAAAACCAATCGGTCATATATAGTAGAGGCTCAACTTTGTGCTTTTGTAAATGGCGATATACGGGTGGACAGGTTTTTTTTAAAAGGCCCTCTAAGATACCAGCATCGTTTTGCAGAACTTCTAGACCGCTTATGAAATAGTCTTCCAAGTAGCTGCAAAACAAATAGTACATATGAAGAATAAAATGATGGCTGAAATTACTTGTGAAAGTTAGAACAGAACTAAAAAAATGAATTAGAACCTGAACTAGAACATTAACTAGAACTAGAATCTGAAATAGAACTTAAACTAGAACCTACACTACAACCTGAATTAGAACAATAAACTGAAATAGTATCAGAACTAAAGGGTGTCCCGACTAGAACGCAATTTTTAAATTTTAAATAAAACACAGATATTTAAAAAAAAAAATCATGAAACTTTATTATATCGTAAAGTAGACAGAATGAGGTTAACAAGATATCGTGCAGTTGGCCGCCGCGGCTTTGCTGGCACACACGCGATCTTTTAATGAAATTTTCAATAACCTTTTTGCATAAATGCTGCGGTACTTCATTAATGCAGCGTCCAATTTCCTCTTTAAAGGCTTGAGTCGTCGTCGGCTTATTCGCAAACCATTGACTTCAAAAAACCCCAAAGAAAAAAATCTAAAGGTGTTAAATCGCACGATCTAGGCGGCCAATTCTGGTCTCCAAAACGCGAAATAACACGACCGGGAAATGACTGATGCAGCAATTGAATTGTTTCTCTGGCTGTATGACATGTGTCGCCGTCTTGTTGAAACCACATGCCCTCCACATTCATTTCTTCAATTCTAGGCAAGAAAAAACTGGTTATCATTTCACGATACCGAACACCATTGACTGTTCGCGCTTGACCTGCCTCATTTTCATAAAAAAGGTCCAATGATTCCTCCAGCCCAAAAACCACACCACACAGGACTCTGCCTATTGACAAAGCCATCAAGATGGAAATGGGCCTCGTTACTGAAGATGATTTTATCGCCAAAATCAGCATTTTCATGTTGTCTCTCCAATACCCAATTAACGAACTCCCTTCGCTGTCATTGGTCAGCTGGTTTCAGTTCCTGAGTCAATTGAACTTTGTATGCATGAAGATGCAAATCTTTCGCCAAAATTCGCTGCATAGTGGATTTGGAGACACCAATTTGCTGAGTTCGGTGTCGAATTGAGGTGGATGGAGTTTGAGCGACATCATCACGTACAGCTGCGACATTTTCGGTCGATCGACTTGGTCGAAGGCGCGTTGTTGTCTTTACATCACTAACAGACCCAGTTTCGGCAAATTTATCCATTAATCTCTTTACAGTTACTCTTTTGGAGCATTATGGTGACCCCAAATTGATCGCACTGTAGCGGCAAAACTTTCACCATTTTGGTAAAACAATTTCACAATGAGAATGCATTATTCATTCGTGTAGCGCTCCATTTTTACTAACCTCGTACCTTCTACTAGCAAACAATAACAATTGTTCAAATGTCAAACAATGACACTTCGAATGGCGCCAAATTTAAAAACTTCGTTCTAGTTGGGACACCCTTTATATAGATTTAGCTTTCACTAATTCCAAAACAATATAAAATCTCTGTGGACCATTGCGTTCTAATTGGGACACCCTTTAGAAGCGGAACTAGCACCTGAACTAGAACCTTAATTTAATTAGAACAATTAACTGAAATAGAACCAGAACTAGAATCCGAACTGTAACCTGAACTAAAAATTGGTGTTGATTGAATTCCTATTCATAAAGGGTGATGTTTTAACAACTTTCTTTTGGCAGCTCAGCTAGCTGTTTTCGTGTAACATGCTACTGTTAAACATTTTCAGTTTAGTCTATTTGGTATAATTTAGATCATTGAAGATGCAAGTTTGGTGAACAGTTTATTTAACGTTTAGGAACGGTCAATTGACCCCTAGATCATGCGATTTACCGTCTTTAGATTATTTTTGTGAGCCCGCAATGGTTAACGCATTGGAAGCTAATACTGAATAATTTATTCGTGAGATATGTTGGAGAGAGGATGTCAAAATTGGACCCACCGTATAATTCATTTCAGTCGTATCCGCGGTCAACATTTACACCAAATCATCTTTAAACATTTAATTATAAAGATCGTTCTTCTATCAACTCAAATAAATATTTCATAGCCAAAAGCTCTTAAAAATTCAGTCTTTGTTAAATCTATATATCAATGGAAAAGCCCAAATATTTACTTACACATCACATACGCTGACAAAAACCCAAAATGCATCTTCAGCTGGTAAATGCATTAAGAGAAATGCTGCTATGGGTGCTTGAGCCTGGCAAAATCCCACTTTAGGATTATATAACGAATAGGCTTTCAAGACATTGAACAATTCGATTTGACCAACTTTATCTTCGTCCAAAAACATTTCATGAAATGGAAATTGACGATGTTTGTCTTTTTTGATCTCTTCAATGACATGAGGATTTCCCGGCTTCTCTAACAGCTCTGTATATAAATTGGGATGCTTCTTTTTCAGCAAATAGGCACCAGACAGAAAGAACCAAGCACGAGGTCTGATTGATTTTGGTATACCTTTGCGGCAACGATCACGAATCTGTCCAAAATGGTAATTAATTGAGTGTAAAAAAACAATATAAAAACATACCTTTTTATAATTCTTGGACATGTATAAAGACCAGTTATCTATCATATATAACCATTTCTTTTCCCTAGCTATGATTTGTGCTTTTGATAAAGGTTCTTTGGGTTTATCGGTACGTTGAAAACCACCATAAAAGCCATTACGATCCGGACAACTAGAGACTGTGGAACAGAGTGATATTGTGTCCACAGAGCGTGGTGATGTCGCCATTGTAAACTGTAAAAAAATTAAAATATAACAATAAAAGTTACAGATCATTCATCTTAAATTTAATAATTTTCTAGATTATTAAACAAAAAATACACCCACTAATTTGTAAAATAGAAAATTGTTATAGTTTTTAGGCTAATTAAATAATTTGAGTATAATTTTTATTTTAAGTTTGTGTGCTCAGCACATCTTAAATAAAAAAAAATGAGAAAAGTTCAGCATGTTAATTTAAATTCGTTTCGCATACAATTAAGTGACCACATATGTACATATTCATCAATTAACAAAAACTCAGTGCAAAAGGGGGAGGAAATACAACTATGGAGAAGATTTTTATATTTTAGAAATTAAAAAGTGCGCATTTAGCAAATTGCAATATAAAATGTATGAATTGGTAAACAAATTTTAATTTCGCAGTTGAACATTTTCAGACCTTACTAACTTATTTTACCGGGACTGAAAGATCTACATTTCAAGTTTTTAAATTAATTTTATTTTCCAAATTTGTTTCTAATATTTTAACAAATTTTCAAATTAAATAATAATTAACAGAAATGTTCATGAGCCAGACAGAATATGCCAAATATGTATTTATATTATAAATGAGATAAGATTCCCTAAAATATAAACAAGAAAATATGTATGCAGCTATGCGTATGTTTAAAATAGTTTTAAGCCGGTTAAGGTCACCTATTATTATTAGATAAACTGTGTGTGTGTGTGCAAACTACAATACCTACGAGGTCTGATAAAAAATAACCGTTATTTTAAAATTTTGTGAGTTACGTATGCATGCTCGATTTTGGCATTTTCTTTCTGTTATGTTGGTACACATCAGAGAACAGAAAGAGACCATTCACATTTGCTAACCATTCGCAAATTCATTGCTTTTACTCGACAATAATAAAAATGTGCAATGCTGTTTATTTACTCATTCCTTATTACTGTTTGCTATTTTACATTCCCTTTTTGTTATGCGGTTATACATCAAGCAACGAAATAATTCAATGCCACATGAAAAAACGAAAAACATTCACACCATTCGTCCAGTATTCGTTGCTTTCAGTAAATGAAAACATAAAGAAAGAGCAAAAACAATACAAAACCTAATAAGAAAATAAATATTTTTTGGTTGTTGCTTTATGTGCGATTTGTTGACTGTAAACTAGTAAAGTTTGATATTTTTTGTTAGTATGTACAACTTATACAATCAGCATTGAAACCATTCATACCAATCGTTAAACATTCGTTGCTTTTGGGAGTATACGTTTACATTTGTACAAGACATGCAATGCAAGCATCATTTTTCGTTACACTCCGTTTTGTGAATAATGACATGTATTGCTTTACGGAATTGATTTATGTTGTCAACATGAGGTTCGTTTTTTGTGATTGTATTCAAAATCTAAAATTAACCAATCAATCCGTTCTCTGGTACACATGCCTGTTATACATATATGTTGGTAATATCAGCTATTTTGAATTGTCAGTTTGTTTTTGACAGATAAAAAGTTTAGTCAGTTTTGGACCAAAGAAACTAGTTTGGTGTAAAAAATTAAATTAAATGCTCAAGGACATTTGAAATGTTGACTGTGGCGTTTGGCGAATCTACTATGAGCAGAACACAAGTTCAATTGTGGTATAACCGGTTTAAGGAAGGCCGAGAAGATGTCAATGACGATGCTCGTCCAGGTCACCCGAGCACGTCAACAACCTATGAAAACATTGAAGCAGTGAAGAAAATGATTTTGGATAATCGTCGAGGTTGCTGATGATGTCGTATAACTTAAATGTTTACATTTATATACAAAATTTTCTTTGCAATAAAGTTTTATATTTCGATGGTCTCATGTAGAAAGGCCCTAACTCGCATATTTGAAACCTTACAGGAGAAGGTAAAAACATAATAGATAGAAACTGTAATATTCAACATGTACCTTTTTTTGTACAACTGCTTATAAAAGCGTTATTTTTTACACTATTGCAATAAATTTTTGTGAGGAGGTGTATTTGCGTCAAATGCATTGGAATCGCAAAAAAAACTAATTTCGAAAAAATAGCGAGTTAGGGCCTTTCTACATGAGACCAACGATTTGTTTAGCAAACAAAAATTCAACAAAAACTTATAGTATATACATACTTTGTTATTATAAAACTGCATGTGATAAATATAATACCTATATAAATTCAAATTCACGTATATATTGAACCCCTTGTATGGTCATACAGTGAGCGTCAATATAAAGTAAACACCTAATGCTGTTTAAAAAAATGTTATATGTATGTATTTAAAACAAAATATGTATCTTGTACAATTCATAAGTAACTCATTAACAAAATCTAAAAAAAGTAGGGAACATAAGAGTATAAATCAATTTGAACAGAAAAGTTAAAATTGTCGCGTCAAAATAAAGTAAACAGCAGGTATATTAAAAGTATGTAAAGCATTGTATTTAATATTATATTTGTTCTTTTGCCTTTAGCACAGCTGACAATTGAGTTCTGGCGACCGCGGAGGATGATTTTAAGTTTTTGGGCAATGATTCAGCAACCACTCTTTCATATTTCTAGAGGTAATATTGTCCTGTTAGAAAATCCAGTTCTGCGCTAGTTCTAATTTCTCTACATTGTTTTTTAAAATTTAGAGATAATCTTCCTTTTTCATTGTAGATTCTATAAATTTAAAATTACCGAACCCTGATGCCGCCATACAACACCAGTAACATATTTATTACTAAAGGCTAGGGATGGACACTGTAAAAAAACATTGATGTTTTTTTCGAAGCGATGCATCACAAACATACATCGATGTTGCATCAATATTTCATAAAATACATCGATGTTTTTTATACATCGATTGTTTTTTTTTAATTATTTCTTATTATTATATTTTCCAAAAATTTTAAATTTATTTTACAGCTACCAATACTTTCTTCAATACTGTTTAGAAATAAAACTTTACAAAGTCCCTCACCACTCAATCTGTTTCTTTGTTTTTAAAACATCGATGTTTTTTGTCCATCCCTACTAAAGGCTTTGTTCTTGGTTCGCCATATTTTTGGGGGTTTTTTGTATCCAAATATATCAAACATATTTAGACTCGTTTATATTTTTTTGCGAAATTCAAACGTTTGATTTGATTGTTCTTTGATATAAAGGGCATCTTACGTGGCACTACAATGTAAGCCATGTAAGCTTCTAATCTTCTAATCTAATCATGCTTACAGGTTTTCCAGAAGTTTTCGTAGCATTTTCAGCTATTTTTACTATCGGCCCAATCGTGAATAAAAAATCCGCGGGAGGTTTTTCCTTTTTTATATTTTTAACACTGAATTTGAATAGGAAAAATGGGGAAAAGAAAAAAAATTCCGCGAAATTTTTTTTCAGGATTGAGCTATATAGCTTTTACTTCAGTTTTTGTAAGATGCTTTCTCGCTTTGCACCAGACACTTGTTTGCACAGTGATGTCTTCCAACGATTTTACCTATTTCACGCAGGGATTTACCTCTTCCATGAAATTGGTCTATTTTAACATTAAATCAATTAAAATTTGTTTTTGTTTTTATATTTTTGTGAATTCAATTCTACTTAAATAACTACATATACACATATGTAAATTTAATATAATTTTCAATTAAATTTTAAAATAATATTATTTATACTAATTAAGCTTTTATTTTAATAATATGCTGTGTTGACTTTATTTTTTGACGCTCAATGTATAATATAAATACAAATTCACGTATTTATTGAACCCCCTTTATGGTGATATATGTAATAATTGTTATTATTATAGGTAGTTAAAACGTAAATGGAAGGGTGGTATTGCGAATGTTTGCCCATAACAATAACAACAATTGTGCTTTTGTGTATTTAGTAATTTTCACTTGTTAGTCTAATAAATTTGTTTGATATTTCAATCAAAAGTTGTGTGAAAAATAAAGTATATTACTTTTTTTTTTTTTTTTTATTTCGGCTCGAGTTCATTAAATTTAATTTTTCATTAAATTATTTTTACTGAAGGTAGGAATTGTTACATGAAAATTATTATTAAAATTTTATTGATAATTTTTCTTGGCTTAGGATTTGAACTGGGTTGTTGGTTGAATTTACATGTTTCGAGAAACACCACTTTCTCTTATCAGAATTCTTTACGTTCTCACCCTCTGCCCCACTGCGATGCCCGCTAGCCTACAGTCAAACATCAATCCTTTAACCAGTATTACCGGTGGTTCGAAATTTGCTGTAATTATCATTTTTCATTTATTTTTCATGTTGCCTCCATTTTTCTTCAGTTTTTTCGTATTCATGCCAAGACTTCGTCTCGAAAACCTGAATACATTTTTATTATGTTTGTTGTCTACTTTCGTCGATATTCTTATGTGTACCACTTAAAGTACAACTACAAACATTAGCTTGTGCCTTAGCTTATGTTAAGAACAATTATTATTATTATTTGAACTTGTAATTTTAAATCATCGCAGTGGTGCAGAGGGTGAGAACGTAAAGAATTCTGAAAAGAGAAAGTGGTGTTTCTCGAAACATATGTAAATTCAACCAACAACCCAACAACCCAGGTTCGAATCCTAAGCCAAGAAAAATTATCAATAAAATTTGAATAATAATTTTCATGTAACAATTCCTACCTTCACTAAAAATAATTTAATGAAAAATTAAATTTAATGAACTCAAACCGAAATAAAAGAAATATCAATGATTTAAAATTAACAGTTCAAATAATAATAGTATATTATTTTTCATCAAACAAAAAATTGATATTACAATACATACATTATATAATAGTATTAAAATGTAAAGTAATCTTACTGCGTTAAAAGTTTAATTAACATAATAAAATGTTTCCAAAAATTTTAATCGAAGTTACCTTCAAGTTAAATATACAATTTATTTGAAAATAAATTGTTACACTACATTTATTTTTTAATATTTCTGTTATATGTTCTACATAGCCTTCCGTTGGAAAGCATAAATATAAAAACATACAAAAATATTCAAAGAGACACTAGCAAAATGTAATGCATTTTCTGTTAAATATACAGAGTTTGAAAATAAAACACTATTAGACACAAAGAATGCTGATGACGGCTTTAGCAGGCCAGAAAATGCATTACATTTTGCTAGTGTCTCTTTGAATATGTTTGTGTGTTTTTACATTTATGCTTTCCAACGGAAGACTATGTAGAACATAACATATAACAGAAATATTTGTATGGTATTGAATAGGGTTTAAGTTCGTGCATTGTGACAGCCACTATGGAGTTTATTCTGCTTATACTAAGACCTAAATAGTTTGAATGTATGATCTTTAACTTTCTTCTCTGAAATAGTGTAGCATTTGATTTTGCAACATTCCTAAATAATCAACAGCTCACATTTTTCCATCTTTCCAAAAATTGGAGCGAAACCAGATATAGAAAAACAACCCCATACATGATTCACGGTTTGATCGAAGGTTTTTCCATCAGAACCAAACAAAATTTATTATTGTTATCTTACTAAGGCACATTTCCCTAATTTTTTTCCGGTCGTGTGTCTTAGCAAGACAGCTTCCTGAAGACTATTTATAATAGCTTCTAATGGTTTTACTTTGCTTCTATGTATTAAACTCTGATCAAACCGTGTCGTTCATAGGGTATAACATAGTTCCCACGACAATTAGATCTTATCTACGGAACAACCCGAAACTCACTCAGCCAAAGGTTGTCAACTAAACGACAGCTGTATCAACTGGAAGTTTCGACGACTGCAAATCTGTTACAACAACAAATACCTTGTTATACACTGTAAAATCCAAAGAAATCGTTTCGCTTCACTTAATTCTGGTTTGGTTTCACGTAGGTATTTAACATTTCAAATAAAAAATTTTCAGAATACATTTACCATAAAAAGTTCAAATTTCATGACGTAGTGATTTTTCGAGAAGAATTTAATTTGAAATTTGATCGGATAAAAAAATGAAATTTATATATGTAGATTGAAAGATCTTCTCATCGATTTTTTTGATATTATATTGATGTAATATATCGTCCCATCAATATAACAATAGCGTATAATTTTTTGGGGGTTTTGAGAAAATAGAGTTTAAAGCTTTTGTCAAATCGGATGTCTATTAAAACCTCAATATCGCGGTAAATAAAAATTCTTCATAATACCGTTTGTTGTCTTTAAATTGAACATTTTTTTTTATTCTACGCATGCTTTAAGACCATAATTATATCATTCAAAGCGCAAGTCCTCCATATAGGATATTTTATTTTTTAAGGTATTCGTATGATGTATCAGATACACTATTTTATTTTGTATGGTATACGCTGTTTTATTCAATAATTTTACGGTATATTTATTAAAATATTTGATCTCAAAAAATATCAATTTGTAACATTATAAAACAGTGATTAATTCATAGTTTTGTTAATAAAGTGGCACACATTCATTACTTTCCAATTTGGGTTAGAAATTCATTCGTCGTCTTTCTCTTCCTCTGCTACATCTGGCTCATCTAAACAATTTCGATTCTTTCCACCTTGTAAGTTAAAAAAAATGACTGCGACCTACGAGGAATTACATTCTTTTTGCACAAATTTTGGAGATAGAAATATACACCATTTTTTCCAAAGATATTTTGACTCACTTTTTGTAGAATTGAACGAAATTTTGACCAGACATAAAATCAATGATGGAGATTCTAAATATCCAATAAAAAAATAATTGCGTATGAGCACATACGCTATTGTTATATTGAGGGAACGTTATGCAGTTTGATCACATTATTCCCAATTTTATATTCCGAGTTTGTGTTTTGTTAAAAATGAGGAAGGGTTTGGATGTATGAATATTTAACATTTATAGGGAGCATGAAAATAAACACTATTTAATGTATTATCTATACATATGTATATACATACGAGTATATGTACGAGTATATGTATTATTATACCATTAGCTTGATATTACATTTTTTCCTATATTTTATTAAACAAATTTCATTATCTTTTAATTATAAATATTGTAAATAAATTAAGTTAAAGCAAGATAATTTTTAGTGTGGAGTATGTAGTAAGTTATTAAAAATGGTTGGTAAATCACTAAAATTAACCATTCTGTTAAAGAAGTTTCTCATTTATTATATATAACTTGCAATGGTGCAGGTGTGATCAATTATGGTAAATATCTTATAATAATTTTATTATTATTGATATCCTTTTTCCTACAAGCACTCATCGGAAGGTACTTTTTTGTTTACAAACAATTGTTTAAAAACATTGTGTACTGACTAATAGCCATATATGTACATATTGCTTTAGTAGTAAAATATAAAACTATAATACTATATAAAACTATAAATATAATACAATGTGGTAACACATGTTACACACAATTATTACGGCGACAAAATAGCACAGGAGTTTATTTATATATAGTAATTATTTGTGTACCTATATGGGGTTAGTGGAACTAAAAATACACTTGTGCCCTTTGATTTAGACAATAAAAATAAACATTTATCAAAGAAGAAAAACTCATTTTAAAACAAAAACATACTTTGAATTGGTAAACAATAATAAGATGTATTAATCAAATCTGTACTTAAATGTTTCAAATATACATACATATGTAAGTGAATACCCTAATTTACCATTTGAAGTTTCAAGACAACAGTGTTGGAAAAAACGGCTTATTCATGTTTATATACCCAACGATACATACAGCATAAAGTTGGTTCGTTAATGAAATACGGCTGTTTTTCTTCATCTGGTGTCAGTTTAATTTATTATAAGAAAAAATATGGAACAAGTCGGTTTTAGTGACTTTGCTCAAAAAAATTTTTTTCTCATTAAATGGGACTTTTAGAGGATATAAAAGCAAACAAATTTTTTTTGGCAGCCACTCCTATTTTCGAGAGGCGGGCCCTCAAAGTTGAAAATATATAAGCCTATATCTCGGGTACTGCTTAATATATTAAATTAAAAGCATTAAAATATCTTTCCAAGGATATATATCGTGATTATAAAATAAGGACCGACTATGGGTTAAATCCGAAAAAATATTTTTTGTCCCGATTTTTTTTTTTAATATCTAAAATAATTAAAAAATGTCAATTTAAGTGTTATTTTAGTTTCTGTAGGTACTATAATCACAGAATTATAAAATGTGAAAAATTAAACACATTTTTTCAAAATTTTTTATAGGTACATGATAGGATTTTTTTCTCTATGGTATACAAAATACCGGCTTCGCATAGTAAAGATTTTCTGTAGTGGCGGCCTACGGACGGGCGGAAGGATTTTTTCCTCTATGGTATACAGAACACCGGCTTCGCATAGTGCATATTGTATTATGGTGAAATGTCATATTCTTTCTTTAATATCTTTGGATCTATATTACCTACATAGTTAAAGCTTAATTTCTTGACTTTAACATTTATATTATTAATTTATATACCTACTCATATAGACCTTTTTCCCAAATTATTTGGCTTTTTTAAAAATATATCGAATCAAAAAATAATTTTCCGAAATTTACCTATATGTGGTCCATATAAATATCTATAATTTGATATATACATATATCATTTAATATAAAAATATAGTTTTCAAGATATATGTAGCTAAATATGTATATTACAAACTTTGGAGCCCCGCCCACTAAAAAATAGGCGTGATCGCCAAAAAAAATTTTTCTTTTTTTAATCAGAATTTAAAACTCTATTAGTGATACAATTTTTGAAGTGATTTGAAAAAAGTCACTAAAACCGACTTAAGCCAAAAATATTGCAAAATCAAATACTACCCTAGCCAGAGCATAAATGCCGCTCATATTTATGAAGGAAAAAAATGAATTGACAATTACCTATTGCTTTTATTATTTTTCAATTCAGTGTATCTGTGACAATAAAATAAGATTCGCTAAAACAAATACATATTGCATTTTTAATAAACTACCACCTATGCCCCCTTAAAAGTCGGAACTTAAAATAACACAAAAAAACAAGAGGCGAAAAAACTAAGAAAAAAACTAATAAGAAAAATAACAACCAATATAAAAATATTCAAAATACCTATAGGTATATTCTCTTGTTATTGATGAATAACATTTTTTGTTTTGTACTATAACATCGGGAATTTCATACTACATATCTATATATACATACGTATATCTAAAAAAAGTCAGTAATGAAAAAATTATAAATTTTATAAAAAAAATCTGCACTTAATATTTTAAAACTCAAAGAAAAAATTAAATAAAAAGGTGTTTCTGTGTGGGGGAGCAACTTGTATTGTTAAAATGTATGTATATTCCAGTAGTTGCTAGTTGTCAATATTGTTTGTTGTTGGTGTAGTACTTGTAAGGTGTTGTTGTTGGTTGGCTTTAATGAACCCACACAAACTTAAATAATTTAACAAAAAGATATCTACTTTATCTACCCATCACTTTAGTACCATCATTATTACAAGCTTACCTATTATTTTGTGCAAACAGAATGTGTATAAAAGAAATTAAATACAATTTTGTATTTAATTTTAGCAATTTAAAAAAATTACTATTGTTGTTTTTTCAACACGACTTTAAATGAATCTCGACAATATCCATCCATTAGCTGAAATATTTTTTTCGTTTAGCCAAAAGTAGAAAAAAAAACAAAAATTCCTTTATTCGCGTTTTGTTTTTTGTTTCACTTATTAATGTATTTCCTCTTGTTCTCTGTATTTTAGATATGAAAAAATACTAACTGGATTTTATATTTTTGTTTTAATTCTCATTTAAATGACTACTGCCCTTTCACTCACACCTCTGTTTTTTTACTCTAAAATTAGTGGGTTTGGTGGGCGACACTTTCTAGTTGGAATATTTTATATCTTGTTTTTGAGGTAGAATATCTTATTCATAATTTATATTGTTTTTTTTTCTTATATTTTATAAATATTTATCGAATTTTAGTATTTTGGCAACAAATGTTTTGCAGACGAATGAAAAAACGACGTAGTTCGAGAAAAATATGAAACAATTTTGACACTTGCTTTGTGGTGTGATATATTTTGTTACCAGACTAGAGGAAAAATGTCCTATTGGATTTAGTATTGCCATACTGATGTACATTTCAGTTAACCCTTTTTTTGCCAAAATCTATTGTTTTATTAGAAGAAAAATGTGCCTTATCACAAATATTTGAATTAATACTTTCATTTCCAGAAGCTAAACTTTTATTAATATTGGCTATCTGTGTTTTTTTTGCCCAATAGCAGAGCATTGAAAGCATTAATTTTCTATAGCAAATACTGTTATATCTTAAATATTGTGTATAAATACTGTTATACACAGGATTTTCTATAGAAAATACTGTTATACCCAAGTTTTTCTATAGAAAATACTTTTATACAAAAGATTTTCTAAAGAAAAAACTTGAAAATTATAATATGTATCATCAGTATTAAACACTAAAAATAACTGCAAACGTCATTATGTGTTACAAATGTTACAAATATATAATTTACCTACAACTAAAAGAATTAACTATATAAAGGATACTGAAAATGTAGCACAGATTTACAGACATTTAGTACATAAAAATAACACAACTTACAAATGTTATGTATTTAGTAATATTTTTCATTTGTTATAAATTCATATTTTCTAATATTTTGTTATGGTAAACATTTTCATATTATTTGTTTTTCATAGTTTTTTTATTTCATATTTTCATTAGCCAAATGCAACTAGCAATTATTTTACATAATCTTTGGGAAAATTGGGGTTAATTACTTAATTTAAGTTTACAACAATTTAATAATATTATAATATTTTTTAAGTGTTATATTAAAGTGCTGCCATATTAACATTTTTTATTTTACAGCTGACAATAGTGCAGTAGATAATTCCATTTTTATTATTGTATGTTTATCTCACACAAAGTATACTTTGTGGTTTATCTAATCGTTTGGAATATTTTTAAATTTTTTCATTTGCAATTATTTTATTTAGTTTCAAAATGATTAACGTTTTAAGGAGCACTCTGAAATTAGGTAACTACATTATTCATAAAAATCATAATTTACATTGCAAATGTATATGTATAAATTAATTTTAATAGAAATAAACTTTGTTCCTTTTTCTGGCTCATTAATAACAAAAACAAGGTCATAAGATACGTCCAATTCAACAGGTTCAACGCAACATTGCATGTTTGTCTGCTTTACCCGAAACCCATCAAATGTTGCAAAAAACTTGCCGCGATTTTGCTAATGCTGAACTTGTGCCTAATGCCGCCAAGTGTGATCGTGAGCATATGTATCCCGAACAGCAGGTTAAGAAAATGGGTGAATTAGGTCTGATGGCTGTAGCGGTACCTGAAGAATTGGGTAGATAAAAAATTATTGTTGTAGACAATTAAGCGCTTATATGTGTATGTAACAGTTTTAAAAAAATATTTTTAGGTGGCACTGGTTTGGATTATTTGGCTTATTCTATTGCCATGGAAGAAATTTCTAGAGGATGTGCTTCAGCAGGCGTTATTATGTCTGTCAACAATTCCCTGTATTTGGGACCTATTTTGGGTTTTGGCAATGAGGTTCAAAAGCAAAAGTTCATTACTCCTTTCACTGCAGGTGATATAGTGGGTTGCTTTGCTTTATCCGAACCTGGCAATGGTTCAGATGCCGGTGCCGCCTCGACGATGGCAGTAGATAAGGGCGATCACTATCTTTTAAATGGCACTAAGGCTTGGATAACCAATGGTTATGAAGCCAAAGCTGCTGTGGTTTTTGCCACCACCGATAAAACTCTAAAACACAAAGGTATTTCTGCTTTCATTGTACCCAAAGAAACTAAAGGCTTTTCTTTGGGCAAAAAAGAAGACAAACTGGGCATTCGTGGCTCTTCTACTTGCCAGCTGATTTTTGAAGATTGTATAATACCAAAGGAAAATATTTTGGGTCAACCTGGTTATGGCTTTAAAATTGCCATGAAAACCTTAGATGCTGGTCGTATTGGCATTGCCAGTCAAGCCTTGGGCATTGCTCAAGCATCACTAGAACTTGCCGTTGATTATGCTCAAAAGCGTATAGCATTTGGTAAACCCATTTCAAAATTGCAAGCTATACAGGAAAAGATAGCCGATATGGCAGTGAAAGTTGAGTCGGCACGACTCTTGACATGGCGTTCAGCTTGGTTGAAGGACAACAACAAACCCTATACGAAAGAGGCCGCTATGGCTAAATTGGCAGCTTCTGAGGCGGCCACTTGGTGCAGTCATCAGTGTATACAAGTTTTAGGTGGTATGGGGTACGTAAGCGATATGCCAGCTGAACGTTATTACAGAGATGCTCGTATTACGGAGATTTATGAAGGCACCTCGGAAATTCAACGTTTGGTAACAGCTGGTTCTGTACTCAAGGAATTGAGTGCATAAATATGTATTTATGTACACCAATACCTCGCTTTGCGTCGTTGCGTTTTTTTTCGAAGTTACGTCGCTGCTTAATTAGTTCTAATTTTCACTGTGCATCGTTAGATTTTCCAAATTGTGTTGTTTTGGGTGCGAGTCTTAAATTTTTTTTTGTAAATTTTCGCAAAATCTGCAACATCATTAGATACTAAATAGATGACCCGTACAGAGAATACCATTAACTAACATGGTATTTCAGACAAAAGCAAAAAGCTTATTTGATGACATAAAAAGTAAAGCAATATCCAACGATAATGCTAGTAATACAGACAATTGCTACAAGGAAATTTATTTTACAATAAAAAAAGTTTTCAGCAAACATTGGACCAATTTTTTGTGAAAGAAAGCATACGACTTAGTATTTTCGTAACCGTAGAACCTATCTTTCTTTACATGGTTTGCTATAGAAAATTTTAATTCACTTTGCGTCATTTCAATTTGCGTTGTTTTTTTTTTTTTTTTTCTTGAACGTTACGACGCAAAGTGAGGTATTGGTGTATATAAAAAAGATCTAAAAAAATATCAATATCGAATTTGTTCGCAAAATTGCCAGTTCATTTCTTAAAGAGAATTAATGTTGCGAATATTTTTTAAGTGCATTTAACATTAACTTTTTTAACACTTTTATTATTAAAATAAGGTTAAAATATACATAACTTGTTTATTATTGTAAAAAAATATGCATTTTTAATTTGTTTAAGGATTTAGAAAATATTTAAGGAAAAACTTGGTTGATTGTTAAGCTATCTGTTTTTTCATCTGTAGGAACTATATCAAATTCAGTGACGACAAACATTTCTTTAATTCGATGTATTTGTTTACATATGTACATACTCACATGTACATATGTATATATGTAAACTAATCTTAAAATAAATTGAGAACTTCAAATATTTTATAAATTTTAATAATTTTCCATTCTTTATAAGCTTTACTAGACCAAACTATAGTTAGGTTATATTTTATCAGTTTTTGGATATGGACAAAATGAAATACTTAGGTTTCATAATAGATAAAAATATGAATCTAAAAGACCACTTGCAAAAAATTGGAAAAAAGATTGGTTTCTTTAGAATAATATGAAGTAAAGTTTCGACGATAACTGCTATAAACATTTAATACAATGATAAAACCACACTTTGAATTTGGTTCAACAATCTTATACATATGTTGCAAAAACCCACAGATAGAGAGACTACAGAAGCCACAAAACAAAGCGATGAGGATAATATTAAATTGCAATTAAATTACAAAAATTCAGTTTATGTTAGATACACTAAAATGGTTAAGTATCAGACAGACTTCAATTTAATACATTGACATTTATATACAAAATTAAGATAGGGAGCGCACCACAATACCTAACGGAACGGAATATGTCAATAAAACACAACCGTACAATCTACGAAATGCCAATGATTTTAGGATACATAAAGCTGTAAATAATAAAGAGATGCCTATTCTACAAAGCACTACAATTATTTAATCTATAATCAAATGATGTTAAAAGTGAACGAAATTTTAATACAATTTAAAAGAAATTGTGTATTGTTTGTTAAAAAAAATGTACCTACATTAGAGCCATTAAAATTTAAAATAAAATGAATCCAATCTATATATATAAAATACAATGTTTGTATCAGAGACCTGCAACAAGTATGAACGAGCCGACTTATTCACTAACGTTGAATTTTAAGAACAATACAAAAAAGTATGATTCAATTTTATGCTTATTCACTTTTTATGCACACACAGAAAATTCAGCAACGAGTATAAATCATTTCCAACACTTGGTTCGAACTGCAATGTTTGAAAACAAAAATTCTTGTTTATACACAGTTTGTTTTTTGCATGTCGGCTTTGTTGTGCATGATCTGATTGGAATTGAACTAAAAATACACGAGCCACTTATAAGTAAAAAGCGGCTGGCAGAAAAATATGAAAACATAAAAAATGTGCATTTACTACCTATTTAACATTATTTCGTCGAAAATAAAACTTATTTGACAAAGCAATGATAAAATTTGTAATATGTACAGTTTGTCAAATATATCTTTGCACAGCAAAAAAAATTAAAGAAAAAATGTAAAATGAGCTGCTTCATACATTTAACGACACAGTCGAACATTCATGTTCGCACAAAACAACAACTGAATAAAACACATGTTCGGCTAACAACACGTTGGCTTTGATGTAAAACGAGCTTCATACATTTAACGACACAGTCAGAATATTCATGTTCGCAAAAAACAACCGGTGAATAAAACTGAATGTTTGAAACGAACGGTTGCGTAAACGAGCGTTTTGTGCATTTGAACAAAAACGATTAAATCATAAAAATCAATGTGCATGATTAAGTATACCCGAAAATTTAGTACTCGTTGCAGGTCTCTGGTTTGTATGTTTGTTCTTTATAGACTCTAAAACTATCCAACCGATTTGGCCCAAACCGGTTTCATTTGAAAGGTTATAGTCCCAATTAGCTTTACGGCTAAAAATATTTCAAGTAGGCGTGGCCCTCCCACATAAATTGAATAACATCATATATCTTGACTATTGTAATATCAAGAGTTTTGAAACCTTGCAGTATCCCATATGGTACTGATTTGAATAATCAGGAAAAAATGGGAGGGATCGGACCAGTGGGAGTGGCAGCTCCCATACAAAGTAAATATTTAATATAATATACCTATCTACAGTTCTATAATAGCCATGGTCTTAGAAATTTGTGCACGTTGATTATTTGTTAATGTGAATAGTCATGGGAAAAATGGGCGAGATCGGACCAGTGGGCGTGGCAGCTCCCATACAAAGTAAATATTTAATACCATATATATATCTACAGTACCAGATGTTCTTAATGAAAAATTTTTGAATATTCCTTTTGTAGAAGCTGATATTAGTTTTTACAATCATAGCCATAACAATCGTGAACCTCATTATAACTTCTCTTTCGATTGCGTAGATCAGTTCGATGTCATAAGGAACTGTATGTTAATAAAATCAAATGCAGTTGGCGTCGACGAAATTCACCCAAGATTCTTTAAAATAATTCTTCCAATAATATTGCCCTATGTTACACATATATTCAACAATATAATTACCACTAGTCCTTTTCCCTCAAATTGGAAAAAATCTAAAATTATACCAATACCTAAAACTAAATCAGAATATAGGCCAATCGCTATTTTACCCTTTATGTCCAAAATATTTGAGAGGATAATACATAGTCAGATATCTAATTTCGTAAATGATCATAATTTGCTTAATGATAAGCAATCTGGGTTTCGGCAAAAACACAGTTGCATAACTGCTCTTGTAGATGTTGTGGAAGATATAAGAAGTGAGATAGATGAACGAAAAACCAATATTTTAGTACTTTTAGACCATTCGAAAGCTTTTGATACAGTCGATCATAACGTCCTATGTTATAAACTACAGCACATGTTTATGTTTTCTACAGCCGCTACGCAACTAGTATTTACATATCTTACCAACAGGCATCAGTATGTTCAAAGTGGTAACGATAAATCAAATTTACTACCTGTTATGAGAGGTGTACCGCAGGGGTCAATTATTGGGCCTCTACTATTCTCGCTTTATGCTAATGACCTGCCGAGTCAACTTACGCACAGTAAAATCAGAATGTATGCTGACGATATACAAATTTACATCAGTTGTGATTTATCTAAAATTGAACAGTGTGTCTTAACTCTAAATACCGAGTTAAAACATATTTATAAATGGGCTACTGCTAATGGTCTTAGTATCAATCCAAAAAAGTCTAAATATCTTCTAATCCAAAAACGGACTACTATAAGTGATCATATACCGGATATTTTTCTTAATGACACACGTATAGAAAGGGTAAACTCAGCAAAAAATCTTGGAATTATCTTTAATAAGAACCTGACATGGAGCAATCATATTAATTATGCATGTGGCCGTACGTATTCCATGCTTAGAACTCTCTGGCAAACGCAGTATTGCACACCTGTCAAAATAAGAGTACTTCTTGCAAAAACCTATTTATTGCCAGTTCTGATGTATGGATGCGAATTATTTGCCAAATGCGATACCGCAAGTACAGGAAAACTAAACTTAGTTTACAAAAGTATTGTGCGCTATGTACATGGCGTGAAAAGGTTTGATTCTGTTTCGCCTTTTACGGCAAAACTATATGGTATTCAGTTTGATGCCATACTCAAAACAAGAGTACTCCTGTTCATGCACAAAATCGTGTATACCCAACAACCACAACATCTCTATAACCGCTTAACCCTATTGAGTTCTAATAGAGGAAAGCGAATCTTATTGTTTAGACATCATTGTTTAACTTCTGATTGGCAATTTTTTCTTAATGCAATCCGGCTTTGGAATCTACTCCCGCACAACATACAAATAATAAGTAACGCATTGAGATTTAAAAAATGCATTATTAATTTTTTTACATGTTAATTTGTTAACTAAACACTTTTCTTTTTCTTTTTTGTTTTCTTTTATAAATTTATAAATTAATTAGTTTAAACACTTTATCTTTAAGAATTATATTTTTTTTTTTCTTTTTAATGTTTCTGCTAAAACAATGTTATATACTGCAATAAGAGGCTTTAAGTCTTGTGTATAGAATTGGAAATAAATAAATAAATAAATAAATAAATAAATAATAGTCAGAGTCTTAGAAATTTGTGCACGTTGATTATTTGTTAATGTGAATAGTCATGGGGAAAATGGGCGTGATCGGACCAGTGGGCGTGGCAGCTCCCATACAAAGTAAATATTTAATACCATATACATATCTACAGTTCTATAATAGCCAGAGTCTTAGAAATTTGTGCACGTTGATTATTTGTTAATGTGAATAGTCATGGGAAAATGGGCGTGATCGGACCAGTGGGCGTGGCAGCTCCCATACAAAGTAAATATTTAATATCATATATCTACAGTTCTATAATAGCCAGAGTCTTAGAAATTTGTGCACGTTGATTATATTATATATAGTCATGGGAAAATTGGGCGGGATCAAAGCAGTGGGCGTGGCAGCTCCCATACAAAGTGAATATTTAGCTCATATACAAAATTAATATTAATCTATATATATAAAAATGAATGTTTGTATGTATGTCCTTTATAGACTCCTACACTATGCATCTGATCATGTGATGATCTTCGGCAAAGTTGTTGTGTATGAGTCCGGAAAGATTTCTCAGTTGGTATGACCACGCCTACTCTAACGCCCTTTTTGTTTAATTGATTAATTGCTTCTACATGGAGTTTTACAGATTTACTTCATCTTACTGCAGTCGAGGTAAAAATAAAAATTTTATGTGCCAAAGCTTCTTATTTCTTTCGACCACTCCTACTTTTTTTGAATGTTTAATTGATTCTACTCGGATTTTAATATATTTACTTCAAATCGAATACACATGTTACTCTAGGTGAGGTAAAAATTAAGATTCATACTCCACGCCCCCTTTTACGCCCCATCTCTTGCAGGACAACGCCTGTCGCGAAGACCAGACTGCTGGACCGATCTTACTATAAATTTTACGGAATATAACTAAGACTCCGGCATGACTAAGAATACTTCTTAGCCTACTTTTTTTCAAAATGAGAAAAATCAATAAAATTACTCAAAATTAATTGAATATTTGTGTAATGTCTTTATTTTAAATTTATTTTAATTGGCGTAACAACGCGCGGATGGTACATACATATGCTTTCAAGCAATATTATACATTTTGTATTCAAAATTATTATGAAAGTTGAAAAACTTTTTTGCTCCCACTTTCTAAAAACCAAAATTAATACCTAATTTTGCAAATTCTTGCCATTCGAATTCAAACGTTTGCAGTTCCCAGGGCGACTTGCTTTCGCAATTACTATAAACAAAGCGCAGCGACAATCTTACTATAAATTTTACGGAATATAACTAAGACTCCGGCATGACTAAGAATACTTCTTAGCCTACTTTTTTTCAAAATGAGAAAAATCAATAAAATTACTCAAAATTAATTGAATATTTGTGTAATGTCTTTATTTTAAATTTATTTTAATTGGCGTAACAACGCGCGGATGGTACATACATATGCTTTCAAGCAATATTATACATTTTGTATTCAAAATTATTATGAAAGTTGAAAAACTTTTTTGCTCCCACTTTCTAAAAACCAAAATTAATACCTAATTTTGCAAATTCTTGCCATTCGAATTCAAACGTTTGCAGTTCCCAGGGCGACTTGCTTTCGCAATTACTATAAACAAAGCGCAGCGACAATCGTTGCAAGGATGTGGATTAAATTTGGAGAATCCATGCTTCTCACATGGGCAGCTTTATGTGGCCTGTTCACGCGTCGGAAGACCTTCTGATTTATTCGTTTACGCACCGGAAGGAAAAACAAAAAATATTGTGTATCCAACAGCACTTCAATAAAAGACGAATTAAAATGAAACACTGCAATTTCACAATTTTTTAAAATGAGCAAAATCAATTAAATTATTTAAAATTAATTGAATATTTGTGTAATGTCTTTCTTTCAAATTTATTTTAATTGGTAGCGTCCAAAAATATTCCCTCAACATCCATCTTAGGGTATAACGATCGACTCCCAATCACTTTCTGAGTCGATTTAAGGTATCCCTCCAGCCGTTCGCCCGAATGGCTGTAATCCTTGTACGCAAAGTACAGGTTACAATTTGGAAGTTATTTTAATATTATAAAAAACATTTTTATTATTATATATAATATTATAAAAAAAAATTATAATATTAAAATAACTCCTGAAGAAGATTTCCAAATAAAATCGAAATATTGAGTTAATTATACATAAAAATAAAAAAATCTTTTACCTCAAGCTTAAAAATTATTTAATATAAACTAATTAATAATTAAAATACTTGGAACTCATCAAAGTGGTGACGTTGGCATGGATTTTAACAATTTTTTACAGATGATATCCTATTAAAATTCTATACTTAAAAATGCAAAACTTTTTGCCTGCTCTCTTGTGGTTTACGAGTTATTCACCTGTAAAGTTTTAATATATAACTGTAAATATCAACTATACCAGAAAAGAAGTATTTACGAGAATTATATTTTTATTTTTAAATTAATCATTTTTAACCTCACATGTATATCAGTGACATTTTAAGAGATAGGACTAAATGGTATATGTCAAATGAAAGCTTGAAAATTTCTCTATAAAATTGTATATAACATAAATTATCATTAAATGGGTTAATTTTTGAGATAAATACATAAATTCAGTTGTATGCTCACAATGGGTTATCAGCCGCCACTATATTCCACTGCTTGAAGCGTGATGCAAAGAGTTCCGCTGTTCTCCTCGACATATTTAAGTCTTGTACAAGGTCATTGAAGTCGGCTTGCGTTACTAAATGCGGCACTGCATTCCCAAGTTCACTGGGTGTTGGTAAAAATTCCGATACTTCTGGACTCTCGCATTCGATTCAAGAAATGTTGATAGCATTGTTGGTACTACTGTTGGTTTTCCATCGCTTATTTCGGGAACATCATCAAAAACCTCCACTGAAGCCGCTATACGTTCTTCTGGTGAGTACAGAACCGCTGGAATAACCGATTCTACATTAGCGTAGCGAATTTTGTTGCGGTGAAAGTTTGAGTAGAAAGTTTTGTTGGTACAGCGTCTTTATTGTTGACCTTCCATCAGTAAACTTGCATAAATATCTGTAGCAATAGTCGCACACGACTTCCGGAGTATACCACAAGTAAGGAACATAAGCGGTCTTGAATATTTTCTGAAACGAATTAACCACTGTTTTCGTATTTCTCAATTTTTTACTTGGTGCGAATAAGCCACAAACGTAACAAAAGTTATTTCGATTCGGGCACTGCATTTTTTCACATATGAAATATATAGAAATACGTTTTCGCACCACTGGGTAAATTTCGCACCATAGATTAAGACACTACAAATATATACAGCCCAATCATGAATAAAAATTCCGCGGGAGTTTTTTCCCTTTTCCCTATTTAAATTCAATGTTAAAAAAATAAAAAGGGAAAAATCTCCCGCGGATTTTTTTATTCATGATTGGGCTGATAGAGTAGGATGGGTCGAAAAACAATTTTTTTTCGGAACGCTTTAGTAGTTTAAAAATTTGGAGTCCCTTCAAGTTATGCTGAAAAAAGTGAAAAAAATATACATATTTAAAAATAAATCAGGAAAATCTGAGAATTGATAAAAATCAATTTTTTAAAAAATTTGGCGTGATAAAGACATTTCCACGAGTCTGCCTAAAAAAATTCAACTCGATTGGATCACGGAAAAAGGGTTTAAAAATCGATCCGTAGTCTTTCACACAGGCGGACACTACGAGCTTTATACTCTGACGTGTATATGAAAATCGCCGATAGACGTGTATTTTTATTTTTTCTATCCTTTCCGAAAAAGTATATTTGGTTCATAGGACAAAATGTATGTAACGCGGTGTTATGTATCGTTCGAAATTCCTCTCCGAGCACCTTCAAACGATACCCATATTGATCATATATATTATATGGTATAGTTGATATTTACAGTTATATATCAAACTTTAAAGGTGAATAACTCGTAAACCATTTGTAAGCGGCCAAAAAATTGTTAAAATCAATTGTTAAAAACAAGTGTAACGATCTTGATTTAAGCCAAATTCTTTATCGTAATAAATATTAGTAGAAAATTTTAGTTTAGACAATTTTCAAATTCCAAAACGTTTCACTTTGTCTTTAAATACAACACTGTCATTGTTTTTCATTTCTTTTTATTCAACTAATTCGTCTTCTAACAGCATTGCCATATTAAGCCAATATATCATTGAATTTTCGTACTCCATCAAATAAACATCAAAAGTTAATTGTCCTTTCATATGAAAACTAATATATTCATTTAAAATTGTTAAAACAATAAAAATATTTAGGAAAATGTGATAAATAAGTAAAATGTTAAACTAAATTCATACGTGGTTAAATGAATATACAACTAAATATAGCTTAACAAAACCATTTTAAAATGGTTTGAAAAAATTTTCTTATAAGAAAAGAAAGGCAACAAAAGCAAATACAGGAAAATACAAAAAAACCTCAAACATAAAAGAAATAATATAAGTGTATAGTAGCGAATGAAAGAAGAGAAAATACACAAAAAAATAAAATAACAGTGTAGAAATAACAAAACCATAGTAGTAAAACATTACACAAAAAAGTTTATTTTGTTGTATGGTTTATTAGTGTTTAAAAGTGATTTTTAGTAATAGAGCGGCAAATGAAGAAATACAACAACAGCAAATAAACAAAAGTTTAGTTATGAAAAAGGTAAAAATACAAAAATTTAGAAATTTTTTTTTCAATCTTATTTGTTTGAGTATTTATTTTATATTAGCAATTTAACGAATGGAAAAACATTGCAATATGCAGACAACCTACTAGTAAATACATGTTAGAGTTTAATAAACTTGTGTGTATGATTTTTTCTTTAAAATTTTCTTTTACAAGTTGTTGTTTTGGGTTATTTCTATGAACCATTGGAGGATTACGTTAATTTTCTTAAGCATTAAACACATTCGAGACAGCAGGCTACCGACTACAATATGTCAAAAATAAAATACACACGTTTAGATAAAAGTGACTATATTGACGACAGCAGGCAACACGACTGCAGGTTGTTGTCCATGCTGATTTTTTCGTCGCTGTCAAATTAAACTAATTTCTATTTTTGTTGGCGACAAAACAAAAACAGTGTTGACCATATAGCAAAATGTGTAAAGCAAATTAAATAAAATAAAAAGCAAAATACAAAATTAAAATGTTATGATCATTTATGCATCAAGAGTTATTAAATGTATTATATTAATAATATTATATTTTATATTAATAAAAATGAGTGAAGTTTATTAGCATGTCTGGAATCATGTACATGTTTTTAATTTTTCATAGAAAAAAACGCTACTTTAAAAAAATAAAAGTCTTAAGTAGCACCACTGAAATATAAATGGATTACTACAACAGCTGTTTATATTTTCATTGTTTTGTTTGATTAAATTTTGTAAGTGCTTTATTGTTTAAGATTTATTATTTTTAATGTTTTTATTTACTTTTTTGTTGTATTTTAGTAATAGCTTCTATAAAATCAACAAAATTCTCTTCAGCCAATATGTTATTTAAAAAATTCGAAGAACAAATTTATTTTTTATTAAAACGTCAGATTTCGGGATCAGCTGATGAGTATGTAGCTGTCGTTTTCAAAATAATTAAGTAGCTAGCTACAGGGCGGCTTAAGTACCCAGCGGCATTTGCCCTCGTGTAGTCGTGTAGCCTGCTGTCTCGAATGTGTTTAATGCTTTAGTTAACCAACCGTTCATAATACAAAATTTTTTTCTCTTGTTGCTTATTTTATTGTGTGTTTTTAAAGCTCTTTCGTATTTGGTTATTTTAATTAAACTTGATTTTCTACAATTATATCATTTTATGTTATGTGTTTAGAAATATTTCTAAGTTTTAGTATTTTGTAATCCTTTTATTATTGTTTTTTTTTGTCAACCATTCGTATTTGTGGGTAGGAATATGTATACCTATGCATATGCATGCAATAGGAGTGTGTGTGAGATTGTTTGTGTTTTTATGTAAATGCAAAGTGAATTTAAAAATCTAAAGAACAATAATAAAATGTCAAGTGAAATGCAAGCAATAATACATATTAATTTGTTTGCTTATGTTTGTATGACTGTGTGTAGGTATATACATTTTGTTTAAAGTGAAGAGGTTTTTATTTGATTAACCCTTGACCTACCCTATCTTTTGTTGCAAACTAAAAAGAAAGAACGCCCTTAAGCATATTCATTATATTTATATGTGCGAATGTTTGAATATAGTGTTGAAAAAAATAATAAGAACAATATTCTTCAAGTATTTTTTGTTAATACATATATCAATACATATATTTATTTATTTTTTAGATATCGTACATAGATCCATGGGTTTTTAAATTATTTCGATAGATTTAGAACTTGATTCCTTTTTGATTTTTACCCATGGATTAATATAGATTAAACATCATCAGCAGTTTGACAATTTAAAGTTTTAAAGTTTTTCTTCTTCGCAACATTGAAAAAGTTATAATTGTTTCTTATTATTTTCTCCGACACTACTGTATTTACATAAATACATACATATACATAATTATTTTTCAAAAACACATTTTTAATAAAATACATAAAAATTTAATTATAACTTGCGGTATTTCCAGTAATTATAATACATATAGAGACTTATAATTTTTATCAGATTTATTTATATTTAATACCTATACCTATTTTGTCAATTCAGCGTTTTTTTTTAATTTAACACAAAAGTTTTGAAATTCCGTGAAAAAGATCCACTTTTTTGATTGTCAAAACAAAAACTTTTATAGTATGTATAGGTACTAATGTTTCATTTATACCTGGATCATCACTTTCGTTTTAATAATAATAATAAAACATAGATTTTTTAAGCAATTCACAGAAAAGTAAAACCAGAGACAAGAGGCAAGAAGCAAACATCAACGACACGGTTTGATTAGTGGTGAATACTACGTAAATGCTAAAAAATGTTGGTCATATGATATGAATTTGTTGCATTTCGGTGGTTTTCTTTCCAAAATACAATAAAACAAAAAAAGTTTTGAAAATAATTTAGCATCCATTGAGATTGGTCTGGCCATTTCAACACATCAATATTATTCTGATCTAACAACTACTCACAGTGTCTGAGGTTTGTTGTACATTAAACGCCACCTAAGTGTCTTATCGTCCTAAGCGTATGGAATCATTTTATTTCAAAGTAGACTTTGATAAGCATACTTTTCATTAGTGCATCGATCTTATGTATAGGAAAAACACAATGTCCGGAAGACGCTGCCCACACCTTCACATTACCATCACCGTGCTTTATGGTCTTAGAAGTATACATTTCTGCATGTTTGCAGAACAATGCATACACGAAAGGGGTTTCATCGAGTCTTCTTCATTATTTCATTATAGTTTTAGAGAAAAGGTCATCACCGATTTTTTTTGAAATGGGACTGTCAATGAGGCATTATAAATTAAAGTGTTATCTATACGGGTGGTTTTTCTACGTTTTGGAGCTTGGGTAACATTTTTAGAAGTCCTATAGGTTCGAGTATGGCCTATTGCCTTGCAGACCATCTGCCTTGAGAAAATTAAAATAATTGCAATCTCACCATTGGTGCTCTCTCTAGAGTTTATCTGGTGAATAACCTTACGCTGTTTTTCTGTGGACCACTTTTTATAGTCATGTCTAAATATGACATTATTGTCAAGATTAATTATTGTCCTAATTGCCTTCTAATTGCAATTAATCACAAAATATGTATGATGGAAGCGTGTAATAAAAAATAACGGGACATACTGGTCACATCATAGCGGGGGAGACACGAATGCACAAATATTGCTGTTAATAATTATAATCATATAAAAAAAAATACTTTTCCAAATAGCATACATATGTATGTATATGAAATGTGCTAATACTGTATATACTTACATATGTATGCATATTTATTATTATTAAAATATGTATAAACAAAAATTAGTTGAGTATTATCAGTCTTATTATTTTTTTTTCAAATATTCGTAAGAATTCAGAAATTGAAATAAAATTTGTTTAGATTTCCATACGAAACTGAAGAAATTTGATAAAAATCTTACCACTGTGCACAATTCCAAATAAAATATGAAAATAATAAGCCTTTTTTATGGTGGAGAGTTTATTTAATTAAAGTAAAAACAACAAACATTAAGTATGTAGTTGTATGTACTATATTTTTAATATAGACAAGTACATCAGCAGTTTTTGGTAATTTTCTTTTACATGTTGAGCATAAATGATCACATACAAAAATGTAGGTTTCAGCTACTTTTTTTGCTTTCCTCAAACATATTCGAAAAACATTTCTATTTCAACCAACCTTCACTAAATCGTAGTTAGTGTGTATGTTTTTATAAACATCGTTTTATCAATGATATAAACAGAAACAAAAAAATCTTTCAAACCAATTGAAAAAGAAAGTGTTTTTTGTGTTCCTCATTCATTACAACAGCTTTTATTTTTTTTATTATTTATTGTTGTTTTATACGCCAACCCAATACATTTGTTGTTTTTATTATTGTTGTTTTTATATGCTTATGTATGTATGTATGTATAGCACCTGCACCTTTATGTAGCAAAAAAAGAAAGAAATATTAAAACAACAACTACTTCTTTGTCTGTCTTTACACTCGTAAAACCTACATAAACTGTGTTAAATACAAATCGTATGTACAATTTTCGAAATAATTTTTGTGGTCATTAACTTTTTACGATAGTAGTTTTTTCAATGTTTATTTGAGATTTTTTTGTTGATTTTTTCATTTTTAAAAGAAATGCAACAAAAAATTTGTTGGTTAATAAAAAAATTAAGCTTGTGGAAAAAATTTAAGGTTTCTTGTTAAGTTTTAGCAATTATATAGCATTTATTTATTGGCTTTTAACGGTCAATGGAGAAGGGTATTTAGAGGTACGAAAAATTAAATGGAGTCGAAAGTAAGCGTTTTTTTTAATGAATTAAATTTATATAAACATACACTACATACATATGTATATAAGAGGTAGGAGATATTGTCCTATGAAATTTGACATACATCAATTTCAGAGTATTCATTAATTACGTTCTCTACAAAGCCTTTCACTCGCGGTTGTGGATTTCTTTCCATAATCATAAAAAATATTTTATCATCATCAGATGAAGAAGAATCCAACAAATCATCCAAATTTTTTTCAGCACATAAAAAAGTAGTAATATTTTCCACTTTGTATATTTTTTTTTTTGTTTCTTAACACAAATACACATTCATAAACACAACAAATGTCAGCTGTTTTATCGTGCGCTTCTCCCCCTCTAAAAATACAGAGTGTGAAAGGTGCAACATTTTTTAAATTTATAGTGTGACATTTTTAGAAAAGAACACACTACACTTTAGCAGTGTTGACATTTTTTCAGAAAAGAACACAAAAAAATTAAAAAAGGTGCGAAATGGGAAAAACGTGTAACATTTTTGCCAGAAAAGAAAACGCCATTAGTTTTCTAAAAAGTGTGATATTATTCTCATTTTTATTAAAAGCACGCGATAAGCTAAAAATTTGCAAAAAAAAATTTATGAACAATTTGAAAAATGACATTTACTGTTGCTTTGATATTTTTAGAAATATCAAATAACGGTGCTGACATACATATGTATATAAATTCGCTGAACTGTCCATTTATTCTTGCTGCCAGACTAATGAACTTTAGCGTGCAATAGTGGATACATTGCCATTTCACATAAATTTACCCAAAACGTCACATTCGCTTTAATAATTCATGAATTTCAATTTATTTTAATTTTTGTTTTATATATTTAACATTTTAAATAAAAAACCATTATTATTTTTAAAAATTTTAGAGTTTTATTCGGGTTTTAAGTCATAGTTATAAAACATGTAGCCATGTGTGCTCGCCACTGTATATGTAAATGTACTCCAATAATTTATAATTCTAAAAAGAAATATTTGATATTTACAGCCTGTTTATAGAACGCGACTCGCCCAACTCGCGACTGGACGACCGGTGGACGAGTGAGAAATAAAAAGCGTTTATAGAACGCGAGTCGATTTTGTCGTGCCACTTACGTTAATTCGCGCATATGTCAAAGTTGTATGAAACCCTACTATTGCCAACGTGTTAACAAATATTTTTTGTTTATATTTCTTCATACAAAATTTAATATTAAATATTAAAATGGCAACTCTACTTTTATGAAAACTATCAAATAAACATAAACAAACAAAAAAGTACATAAAACAAAATTTAACGAATTTTTTAAATTTTTTGATAAAAACAGAATTATAAAACGTTTTCTATTAAAAAACAAGGAGTCTTCTGTAACTTTTTAAACAAATAAGTGTAAATTGATTGAAGTATGAATATATTCATGAATGTATGTATGAATGTATTAAAATTTTGTCTTTATTTTCAGATATATTTTTTTAAATAAACAAGAATTTATTTTAATTGCCACAGTCTCCCAAGTACATTCCATAGTAGATTTGCTGCTACCACACTGAGGAGCTGATGTGGCCAAGTGTGGAAACTCCTCCATGCAATCCACCAATTGCCTAAACTGTAGTTATTTTAATGCTGAAAATTTAACAAGTCGAAATAAACTAAAAAAACATTTATGATATCAATGTGTACTTACTTTTTTTGTTGAAATATCAATTTTGTGTTTGCATTTTTCAATGAAATTGTAATTAAATTTTACGCGCGAACACAATTTTATATTCGTCCAATATTGACACTTCGGCGACTCTAACCGTCTTGTATATACCAAATAAATTGACAGCAGTTACGTTTTTTTAACAAACTTGTCAACAGTCGTGTTCTATGACCCAAAACAACAAAACCGCTAACATTTCAGCGGTTCTTATCAGCGAGTCGCGTTCTATAAACAGGCTTTTAGTTATCAAATAGCAAAAGAATTTGGAAATTGTATAGTCCACATATGGTGACGAAATATATATTTACACCATATTGATAGCTTAAAAGAAGAAATTGAAAGTGAGTGCAAACCAATATACATACATACTTACGTTATGAAACTAATTTAAAAAATAAGAAGAAACTTTCGGAAGCACTATGATATTAGTAAAACATATCAATATATCGAATTAAAATACCTTAAATATACTAGAAAACACAATAAATAATAAAAAAGGGAAATCATAGCGGACTAATTTGGTTTCTACCTAAATATACACCGGTTCTTAAATTAATCATTGTCATCCTTATAACCTAAATAAATAAGGTGGTAAACGAAGTGTTAAGTATGTTAAAGTAAGTGATATTGAGGATTATAATAATGATGATAAAGAATAGATAAATAACGTAATTATTAAAATGTATATGTATGTATATACATACATACGAGTATGTACCCTGCAGGAAATGTCAATAGGAGCATTCCATGAAAAAGTGGAACTCTGAACTGTTTTACAAATATGCATTTTTTATATATTATTGCACGTACATAGTGAGATTATGTTCTCATCTAAAATAATTTACAAAAGTTGTAGTGAGTATGTCTCATTTTTTGTAAATACCGTTATTTATTGAGAGTAACAACAAGTCGGATTTTTTCATTAGTCTTTACACAAGTTTTTGCGAGGTCGCTGCCGCTATTGTTTATCAGATAGAAACTAGATTTCTGTTCTTAGTTATAGTGTATGGTCCGCTGTATTTAACTACATATTAATTTTTTTGGTTAAGTGTTTTTTTGATAAGAAATTAATCATAACGGAAAGGTAAGTTTCGATGTCCCATACGTGACGCTTAATTCCTTTTTCTATTAATAATTGTAAAACAAGTCGACTATACAAATTGAATTTTTCTGTTAACAGCTAACTTTTAGCGGTCTAAAAACTGGTGAAACAATTTTGTTTGAAATCGCTTTGCTTACAATATATTCTTGGTGATAATAAAGTGTCTGTACGTGACGCCGAAAAATAAGTTATCTGACATCTTCAACTTTTACTGGCGTTTGTAATAAACAAAGTCCTTTTTTGTACTGCAAATCTCAATAACGCAAAAATGAGCGACCAGCAACCATCAACCAGTGCTAGCCGCATGCGAAAATTTCGACACACCTTCAGACCAGTGCAAATGTTTAACTCATGAAAATTTTATATTCAAATTGAAAGGTTTGAAACAAAATTATTGTAACGACTGGTGGACTATGATTTTATGTGATCCTTCTTTGGATTCGAAGTGCTGGAAAAATGAATGTGATACTTGTTCTGATGGCAAAAAAATATTAATTTCTATGGATATAAGTACAATCTGTGTATGGAAGGAATGGGAAAAAAACTCAGAAAATAAACTACGTTTAGTAAACCACGAAACAAGTTCAGGTGAACTTAAAGAAAAATTGATTGATTCTATCCATATTATGATAAGGCATGTTAATTTAAAACGAGTTCAAGCCGGTGAATTTCAAAAAGACCAACGCAATGAAAATGTGCGAATCCTTCAAGTTGATTTTGCGATGTCTTTTGGCTGTGAATACCAGAATGAAGTTCAAAGCGCACTCTGGGCACGAACAAGTGTTCTTTTATTTACTGCAGCAAGTTTTTACAAAGGCAATTGCCAAACATATCTTATATGCTCAGATGCAAATTCGAAAGACAAGGATACAGTTTTTGTTTTCATCAATAAGTTGTTTGACTTGATGCATAAAGAAAATGAAGACTTTCCTTCAGCGGAAATTATTTGGAGTGACGGCCCTTCATCGGAATTTAAGAACCGTTATATGGTTAAACTAACATCAATGTTGAGTGTAAAGTACAAAAGGCCCTTTTATTGGAAATATTTTGCTACATCTCATGGAAAAGGTGTGATAGACGGAGTTGGCGGAAATATCAAAAGACTGGTAAGAGAGAAAATGATGAGCCAAAATGAACATCTTGTTGTCCAATCAGCCAAGGACTTTTCTGATTTAGCTTCTCAATTAGTTACAAAAACCCGTGTGATTTATGTGCCATCCTCTGAAATTTATGAAAGGATTAAAAGTGCATCGCCGTGGGACAATGCCAAAGCGATAACTGGAGTTTCCAACTTCCATTTCATTAAAACTGAGGAGAAAGTTGTGGAGTGCAGAAAACATTGCCTTTCCCAAGACAAAACTGTATTTACCTATTGATTTTTACATATATTATATATTGTAAGTTGAACTATGTCCCGTACGTGACGCGACTTGTCTGTACGTGACAAAATAAAAAAACTATTTTCTCTTACAAATATGTGTTTTATTAAAAATTTATTATTATCATCAGTAAGCCTAAATGTTAGTTATAATTTGTTTCTAAGACAGCTTTTCTCTATGTGTAATAGTTTCGCTGAGATTAACAGTTAAACACAACAATTTGAAATGTTGGTTGTTTGAGCTGTCCCACACGTGACGACATTTCTTCACTTTTTTCCTCAGTACTTCGAGAATTACAACAACGAAAATTTATGTAGTATTAAAGGCTATCATATACTCAAATTAATAATTGCAAAAATTTAGATATCTGATTTACCAGTTAAGAGTTATGCGTTGAATAAGTACAAAAAAACAGTTGAATTTGTCTGTACGTGACCGTGGAATGCTCCAATAGTGAAACTGTACTGATTTACTATTCACACAGTCACCAGTACTAGTGACTTAGTATACCCCAGACAATGCTAATTACTATAGACATTTACAGCGTTATGCATAATAAAAAATTGGCATGAAGTTAGCATAGAGTTTATCTATAATGTGCAAACAAACTACGGTTAACAAACTGCTAAACACTTGTTATCGTGTTGCCAAATACTGACCATCTTTTTATAAACAGCTGTTTAGTGTCAATTTATTGTAAAAAATAAAAGTAAATAAAATAAAATTGTGCGCGAAAATTAAAAAAATGGAAACTTTGGACTTTGGCAAGAGACTTTGTTTTGCGCCACTGGTTTTGGATTTGCTCTAACGTCCTGTTGTTTGTGGACACTTTATTAAATAGATTGTGAATTGCACTCCAGGCATCCTTCTTCTTTTTATTGGTGTTCGTGTCAATTCTTGCATCTTCAATTATGTCCAGTTTGTCCAGCGCAAGCTGGGAAAGTAAATCCTGAAAAAGCTTTTGTTTGAATCTGTTATTAATATGATTTACTATAATGACTTACCTTTTCATCCTGTTGCCAATTTGCCGATTTTTTCGTTTTTTCTATTTTTCTTTTATTTAACTCGGGCACTTCCATTTTAAACTATAAACTATTTTTAATTTTTTTTATTTAAATTTTTATTTTGTTATGGAGGGAAAACACACTTTAAATGTCAAATTCAGAGATGATATAAACAAAAATGGTAATTTTAGTAGTGGCATCAACCATTTTCAGAGTTGATTTTTTTAAAGTTAGCAGACGTTTGCAAATTGTTTATGAATAAACATTTTGCCAAGAAACTGCTAAGTCAAATCCGTATTCTAGTTAGCAGCTAGTTGACCGCAGTTTATAAACAGTTGCCAACTTTTTATTATGCATAACGCTGTTAACATGTGCGTTAGGCTGGAATGAAAATGGGCAAAAAAATTTTTTTTTCGTTTCTCCTGTTTTATTAATAGATGACCCTTTAAAAAAATATTAATTGATGCAAAAAATCAGAATTCTATAACCAAATTTAGAAGTGGCGCACGGCCGGTGAAATTTGAGAGTATTCCATTGATTTTTCTAATTGCTCTTTAAACAGAAAATCTACTTTTTAAATTTCAAGTTAGTACCATTTTAAATGCTTTGGTTTCCACTACTGTAGAAAAGTATTAGCAACACTTTAATTTATATATAAATACTTGAAGTTGGGGAATTCCCTTATGTAAATCTTGCTTCATTGTTATTCATTCCAGCTTCTTTCTAAGAAAGTTAAAGTGGTACGTACGTGTTCAACAAAAGTTTAGCACAAACGAATTTTTTAATTAATAAATTGCTTACAACCTTTTTTATGTGTTATAAACATTATGCCTAAAACTCGGAAAGATTTGCATTGTCCTGTATTTGGAACACCACTTCCATTAAACGTCAATATGTTACCGACTTATTGTGATATTATTAAATACTACCTATGGATAAAAAACGATTTGCTTGAATTACACAATGCAAAAAATCCTTCAGTAAAGTATATATGTATGTATGTGAAGAAATTGCTACTGATATCGAACAAATATGGGAGAAGGCAACAACAATTCCAACAATAAGTCATCAATAAGTTGTCGCAAGATTGATTTCGTATTACAACAAGTACAAGAGTATGAAGAAATTGCGCAGTGACGCCAAGAAGCAGCATTTTTTCAAGGATTCCCAAGAAAAGTTATTTGACATCGCAACGTATAAGTGTGTATCCAGAAATTTATGTAAGTGTATTTCTCAAGAACCAGCTGCTGAGGAATTTTTTTTGAAGGATCAACGAAATGAGCGTAAAATGTTTATTGGTTGTGTGGATCGGGTGACAACAAAATCTTTACGACGCAGTGCAGTAAGAAAACGAAAGTATGATGAGTTTGTACATAAAAACATTAATATTACTGCTTCTTCATCTTCAGCAGTACATGTGTCATCTAGCAGCTGTTCAACATCAGAATCAGAGGAAGATAATATATGGCTAAAAGAAAGAACAAAAAAAGTACAAAAAGAAGGTCCACAAAGCCAAAGTAAACAGATGCGACATAAGTTGCGAAGTCTTGCTTTGGCATGTGACAGGACCGGAGTTTCAGATCGATCTGCAGCTTTTATTGCTAACGCAGCACTGCTTGATTTAAACGTTATAGGACCTATGCATCATCAAAATGCATCATGTGTAATAGACCGAAGTAAAATACGTCGAGAAAAAAAAATATGCGCAAAGAGCTGAACTCTATTAGTTGCAAAAAACCTCTAACGGCTATTTATTTTGACGGTCGTAAAGACAAAACCTTAGTTATGAATTCTATCAAAAATGAATCACACCGGAACACAATTACAGAAGAACATATCTCGCTGATATCTGAACCAAATTCTGAGTATATAGATCATTTGTCGATAGATTCAGGAAAAGCAGTTAATATACAAAAAATATCCTTGGCTTTATGGAAGAAAAGTATAACTTTAATTTATCTTTGGTTGCAGTCGGATGTGATGGAACGGCTGTCAATACTGGACATAAAAAACAAAAACATCTGAAACGAACTTTACAATGGTTTGTGTGTTTATTGCACGCAAATGAATTATCGCTGCGTCATTTGTTTTTAATTGTCGATGGAACCACTACAGGTCCTAATAGTTTTTCCGGCGATATAGGAAAACAACTTAACAAGTGCCTTGATTTTAAACCAGTAGCTTTTGAAGCAATTTCCACAGAATTGCCAAAAGTTAATATTAATTTATTAAGCACTGACCAAAAATACTTGTATGAAATATGTTCTGCCATTTCAGCTGGCTTAGTTTCACCAAGTTTAGCTAGAAGAGACCCAGGGAAATTAGTACACTCTCGATGGTTAACTTGTGCTAATAGGATTCTTCGTTTGTATATTGGTATTGCTTATCCATCAGATAGTCTAAAACAACTGGCGCTTTTCGTTATGAAAGTGTATGCGCCTACATGGTTTGACATAAAGTCAAGGTCTTCTTGTAAACATGGCCCAGTTCATGTTTTTAACATGGTGAAAAGAAGTTTGTATTTAAGAGATGACCTTAAAATAATTGTTTTAAAAACTATACAAAGAAATTCATACTTTGCTCATCCAGAAAATATTTTGCTCGCTATGTTACAAGATGATGATCCACAAATAAGGGAATTGGCTCTTCAAAGAGTATCAGAAGCCAGAATAAGACCTACCACAGAGAAAGTTCGCGAGTTCTGTCTACCTGTGCTACAAGTAAATGCGACAAATTATTTTGATTTGATAGATTGGGCGAATGTGAATGTAACAGAACCTCCATTGACAATGAAATATACTTATGCGGAAATTATAAAGTTATTTCGTTCGGAAAATAAAATATAATTGAATTTGAAAACTTTCCTTGCCATACTCAAGCCATGGAAAGGTGCGTCAAACTCGTCACTGAAGCTTCAAATTCAGTCTGTGGATCAGAAGCAAGAGATGGTTTTATCCGTTCCAGAATTAAGGCCAGACAAGATATACCATTGTTTGAGACCAAATCTCAATATTTTCAACAATAAGGCTGATAATAAGTAATATTTTATTTTTAACACTTATTTATTTTATATTAAATGTATTTTACGTTAACAAATAAAAGACTGAATTAATTTGAATTAACTAAAAAAAACTAATCAAATGTAATCAAATGTGTTTTATTTTAATAAATATTTAGTTTATAAGACATAAGTAATGTTTAATATCAAGAAATTGTAGATTGCGTTAATAAATATGAATTAAAAAAAACGGTCTGGTGCAAAAAAAATTAAAGTCCTCTGCGCCACCTCAAGACCTTGACCTAGGAAGCTGAAATATTTTTTCATCATGTTTAAGGGCACAGAACATCGATTCATAGTACAGGAGAATCGAAATTCGAAAAAAAAATTTTGCTCCACCCTAATGTGCGTGTCATTGAATATCCACTACTGACATAAGTACTATTGACAAGGTAGTTCTTTTGGGACCACATTGTCTACACTTTTGGTACTTTTCTGAAATAGAAAATAAAAATGCATTTTTTTTTGCTAATTTTTGGAGTTTTATAAAAAAAATAAAATACTAAAAAAATATCTAATTAAAAATAAATTCTTTAGCGGGAATCGAACCCGCAACCCTGCACACTATCGCCTAGTCTATCGGAGCTCACAATTGAAAAAAAAAAAATAATTGTATAATAATAACCATTGTGACAATGCTGCTGACAATGTCGCCAAACCGTCACCAAAATAGTAGACAAAAGTAGTGACTTGGAGATACTTCTCCCCAGGTTTCCTTCAGGGTATGTAATTGATGTTATAAAAGTTTGTTTTAGACGATACTACTTTATGTACGACTTGATGAAGAAATAAAAATTTTCATTTTACTTTATTTAAAAATTTGATTGAATTATTCGAACAAGTTAAAATCTCTTATTCAAATTATTCTTTAAAAAATCGAACAATTTGGATATCCTACTATTTAACCTAAGCGATCCGTATAGTACAAATGTACAGCTTATAATTTTCATAAATTTAAGAAATATATTTAAATAATTTAAATAATTGCCTAGCTAACTAGGCTGATTGAATGGCTAGAAAACTGCCTCTAAGTACATGAACATTATGGACATGCTATCATCATCGGAGATGTAAATTGTCGTCCTTATAATATTAATTAGTGCACTCCTAGACCTTTCTTCTCGAGGAGCTTTGGCTACTCCATTTCGAATAATGCGGAATCAGAAGAAGGTCTACCCCTGAACCCTACGAGCTTATCTGTTTATACGGACGGCTCCAAAAAAAGTTGGCGGCGGTGTCTATATTCAAGAATTTGAAATTAGGATGTTGTTTAGAATTCCAAATGAATGCAGTATACTACAGCCTGAGATATCGGCTATAAAAAGAGCAGCTAACTAGATCAGTTATAACAGAATATCAGGCAGGGATATTCGTATACATATATACTGATAGCCAGGCTGCAATAAAATCTCTAACTGGTGTATACACTACATCGACCTTGGTTAAGGAATGCCGAACATCCTTAAATAGGATGGCGAGACATTCAATAGTTGAACTCGTATGGGTGCGTGACATGCAGACACAATTGGAAACCTTGTTGCTACCATGCTACCTGATAATGACATTGATCATCTATGTGGTATTCCGCTATCAGAATAAGCATGTTTTACTATCAAACCAGGTGGGCAAACGAACACACCTGTGTAATCACACGACTTATCTGGCCTAGGCTAAATAGGGAACGTTTGTTGTACGTGCTAAAACTACAACGATCACAATTAAGTGACTTAGTGTCAGTGATCACAGGACACTGTAAATTCGGCAACCATGCCAGAAGATTAGTTCTACCCTACAATGATTTTTGCAGAAGTCGTAAAGATGAAGAAGAGGAGGAAACAATCTCTCATTTTCTCTGTCATTGTACAGCAATGTGTACATCGCGTAATACCTTCTTGGACAACCATCCTTTAATAATATATCTGAAATATCAGACTTGAAATTAGAGCATATCAACGCCTTTATTAGGAATAGCAATTGGCTATCATGATCAGAGACTCAATCCCTTCACTTATAGTAAAACTATTGGTCGTTAAGCGGCTCGGAGTATTTACTCCATCTTTTCTTCCGAACCTTCCGGACCCGACATTTTCTTCTAATCTCGACATTTTCTTTTTCTCCCTATCAACATCTACTCACTATCTGTCTCTAACAATATCTATTTCTTTTCTTCTATCTACATATTTTTTTTTTCAGGCAACAAAAAAGGACCACCGAATGGACCTAAGTGAGCTGTACTAATTATGGCTGCCTGCTGACCTAACCTAACCTAACCTTGCCTAGCTATTTGTTGGTAGTACAGATCTTCTTATGAAACGGTCATTTGTAGGGCAAGGAATCTCATGCACTAAAAAATCGAAAATATGCGTTAAAACATGCACTTAAAATTAGAAAATATGCACTAAAAACACAGAAAATATGCAATTAAAAATATTTTTTCAATACTTTATTAAAAAAAAATATTGCAAATAATTTAACAAAAAAGGCTGAAAACAATTCATTTAATACATACATATGTATGTACATACATATAAAACTAGTATAAAGAAAAACAAAACCATAAATTCGAAAAAAACAAGTAAGAGTGCTATATTCGGCTGTGCCGAATCTTAAATACCCTCCACCTAAACGTAATAAGAAATACAAAAACTACACTAGACTAGAATATCCTAATTCTGTGTTTTCTATTCAGTCTTAGTGCAAATTTTATTAGTAACGGGTTTTCCAATAAGGACTTGACAACTTTTTTTAAATCGATTGTAACGTGTGCTGTGTGGCTTGTGGCACCGTCTTGTTGAAACCACATGTCATCCAAGTCCATGTGTTCCAATTCGGGCCAAAAATAATCGCTAATCATTGCGCGATAACGATCGCCATTCACAGTAACGTGACGATCGTTATTGTCGACGAAAAAATATGGCCCAATGACGCCGCCGGCATGCAAAGCGCACCAAACAGTAATTTTTTGTGGATGAAGTGGTGATTCGTGAAGCACATGTGGATTTTCAGCAGACCAATAACGCATATTTTGCTTATTGACGAACCCATTGAGCCAAAAATGAGCTTCGTCACTGAAGATGATTTTGCGATGAAATTCATCATCTTGGTGCATCTTCTCCAGAGCCCAATCGGAGAACGTACGTCGACTCAAATGGTCCATCGGCTTCAATTCTTGAGTCAGCTTAATCTTGTATGGGTGTAAACCCAGATCCTTACGAAAAATTCGCCATAAAGTGGTCTTGGGGATGCCCAGTTTTTGAGAACGCCGCGGAATCGACTGATTTTAATCGTTTGCTACGGACGCCTGAACGGCAGCGATATTTTCGGAACTTCGACCAGGCCGTTGTCTCACTGGCACGACAGCATCACACAATGAATATGTAGACTCAAATTTTTGCACTAAACTTGTTATTGCTTGTCTACTAGGGCGAGAATTACGACCGAAAATTGGAGTTAACGCTCTTAAAGTTGCGGTCACCGACTCCGAATTTCGGTAGTACATTTTTATAATTTCCAAACGTTGTTCCTTCGTGTACTTTACCATAACGAAAATGTTAAGTTTACTGAAAAAAAAGAAAGCAACAATTAGATGATCAGTGAAATAGTGCGTTCACAATTTAAATTCAGAGTTGTCAAGTAGCTATTGCAAAACCCGTTATGTATTTGATATATTGTTTGAAAGACAATTTTAAAACCAACATAATTTATGTTAAATATTTTGAAATTTTGTCTAATTTTCACCATTTTTAATTGATTTAATTACCAATTCTTACCATAATTTACAGAGTCTGCCTGATCAAGATTATTGAGTGTAATTTAACAAACAGAGTATAAAAAAGGTTTTAGTGATTTTGCTCAAAAAATTTTCATCAAATAGGGCTTTTAGAGGAGATGCCAGAAAATAGAACATTTTCGAGGGGGCGGGCCCGTAAAGTTGAAAATATATAGGGCTATATCTCGGGAACTACTGGGTGCTTGATAATTTTTAATACATTAAAAAAATACCTTTCCAACGATATATATCATGATTATAAAATATGGACCGAATATGGGTTTAATCCGAAAATTTTATTATTTGACCCGAATTTATTTGTTTTTTGGAAATGGTTCTTATATGGCTATGACAAATTATGGGTCGATCTTCTTAAATTTTGAAACAGTTATTTTAATGCATATGAGGATATTTCACGTCGAATTTCAACATAATAACGCTATATATACGATATATATTAGTATTAACGTGGATTTCGAGAGTGGACCTTATGTGGGGGATATAGTCAAATATGGACCGATATTCTCAAAATCCAGCAGTTAGATTTAGGCATGTATGTAAATGATCCGTGTAAAATTTTGGATTGGTACCCTTATTTATAAGAGATTTATGAGTATTAAAGTGATTTTCGGAAGAGGGCTTTATATGGGGCATATGGTTAAAAATTCACAAAATTTTGTGGGATGATTTTTGTATATATTTAAATGATCTGTGCAAAGTTTTGAGTCGATACCGATATTTATACAATATATAGGGAAAAATGTCTTTTTCAGATGTGGTCCTTGTATGGGAGCTATGACCAGTTCTGGGGCGACTATCATAAAATTTAGTACAACAATTTATTTGCCTCTAAAGAGTATTTATGTCAAATTTTAGCCGTTTAACATTATTTATATCTGTTTTATGCGTATTTAAATGAATTTTGAAAGCGGACGTTATATGGGGTCTATGGTCAAATATGGACCGAACTAAAAAAAATTTCGTTTTGCATAAAACTTATTTTTGCTGAATTTTGTCTTGATATTCCAATTTTATAGGCATTTATGTATAATTGAGCAATATTTCGGGAAGATTTTTTTTGTATGGGGGCTATGAGAAATCATGGACCGATTCTTACTATTTTCCGCACACTTTCTTCTTTTATCATACAAACAACGTACACAAAATTTCATGGTATTATCTGCTATATATTTCAAAATATTGCAATAAAATGGACAAAAAATATCAAATTTTTATGGAGGTTGTCTTACATATTAGTCCATAACTCTGGTTGGCCTAAACCGATTTTGCTGATTTTAAATAGCAAACTTCTCGAGAGCATGTCTGGCAGAATTATTAAAGATTTGGATCCCGAAGATATCTGGGGACTTTAGAAAATGGATTTCAACAGACAGACTGACGGACATGGCTTAATCGACTCCGCTATCTATAAGGATCCAGAATATATATACTTTATAGGGTCGGAAAATTATATTGTGGAAGTTACAAACGGAATGACAAACTTATATATACCCTTTTTATGACGGTGATCAATTTTAATTTATTGCGTTATTGGCGTAAACAAAAAATTAGGTTTTTAAAAGTTCTTGCACATAGAAAAGGAGCGCTCAACATCAACAGATGTTACAGGAGCATATTTAACAGCACACACTTCTTTTATTGTATAATTGGTTTGGGGAGAATTTTTATCAAATTCCAAAATTCCTGCAAGTTTCCTTATTTCAAGGAAACCTTTATTCTTTGTTTAATAATTTGTTCAATAATTTTTTGGCTAATTGACCCTTTTAGATCATTTATTTTCTTCATAGAATTATTTATTCAATCGACTGCATCTTTCAAAGAATTTCGTCCTTCTAATTTTTTTATTACTTCGCATAAAAACCTATAATTGCTATGTACAAAAATCAGTTGAGATTTTAGAGAAGGCAAGTCTAACAGTTCTTTTACGCTTTTAATCGATATCGAATCGGAATCGTCAAGCTTTACTACTTCGCTAAATTTTTCGATGTTCTGGACTTAATATTTGTCAGCATTAAACCACGTTCGCGAAGGCGCTTTTAAAAAGACTTTTTTCCATGTGATATAAGAGAATTCAGTTCAATAAAATTACTTCGAATATCTTCCGCTACTCGGTGGACAGCATGTGCGATACAAGTAACATCCAATAACTTCGGATAAAAAATTTGTAACCTTTTTGCCGCTTTTACCATGTAGGTTGCTGCGTCGGTTAAAAAAAGAACTTGATTTTTGTCAAAATCCTCACCGAGCAAGGCAATGGAGTCGTTAAAGGCACGAGCTATTGTTAGCATGATTAGTTTTGTTCATTTCTACGACATTGAGCACACATTTTTTGGCGTTCATATCTTAATTTTCATGTAAAATTCCCACAATAACATTTGCAACATACCTCCCCTGGATATCGGTGGTTTCATCTATGGAAATCCACAGGAAATGGTCTGTTAAAGCATTTTTGATTTTGTTTAATGAGCGAACATAATTTTCGTCGATTTAAGTTTTTTAAGTATTGGGTTGTTGAGCTTATACAAATGTGTTTAAGATTATAGTGAAGCACCTGCCAGGATGGCTTATCTTCACTGCGCACTTAAACGCAGGACGGACTCGGCCCGTCAACCGCATTGTGTGTCCTACCAATGACACAGGAATAGCCTCTAGGAGGACTACTTTGTGTGCCTTACCAGGGCCACACAATTAGCAATTTCTCAATACTTGACTGCAAGATCACAGTAAAGATCACCTTGCTTAAGAGATTGGGCTATCTAATCCCTGCCGTCAGTAACGCAGCACAATTAACATAGCCCAGGAAAGCAACGAAAAGCCAGAACCAACGCAGCATTGCAGAGACCAAAGCAGGATCAAGGTCTATGATCTGCTATGCATCGAACCAAGTCCAAAGACCCGGTCGACATACATGCTACGAAGGCCCCGCCCTCCACTACTTCCTGAGCACAGAGCTAAGAGTCTACGCTACATTTTAACAGCTCTGTTGAGTTCGGCAACAGCACCTAGGACAATTTGATAGCCTGAAGTATGCTTACTTGCGCAAGCATACATCGGACCTTAAATCAACTGCCATTCTCCCCGCTTTGGGTATTAAACCGCAGCCACTGCGTGGATACCGAAGCGACCTCAACCAATCATCAGTTAGGGGACGGTCACCCTAATAATGAAACTAGGGATATGTCCCCGGGCAATAACTGATCCCGCAGCACCAGATAAAGACTCCGGTCGGCTTCGACCTTCCTCTAGTAAACCAGATTTCACTCTATCTAGATTCGAATCCTTGCAAATTCATGGAGCTAGTATCCACCTCATTTCGAACCCTTGCGGGTTCATGGGACTAGTAACCACAGCGACCTTCCTCTGGTAAACCAGATTCCAGTCTATCTAGTTTCGAACCCTTGCGAGTTCATGGGACTAGTAACCATTTATAGGCCGGTAGTGGGGGTGTGGTCCAGCTAGTTGAGCTTATACAATGGAATATCTGCTGATATGAAAGCTTCACATAAATCCATGGAGAATTTGCTAAGCTCCGCTGCTACAGAAGTAGTTATCAACGGCTGTGTTTTTTCGGACCGTCGATTATGAAATTCCTTATGATTCGTGCTTTTCAAATGCTGGTCGACTTGAAATTTCCTTTCACAGCCCACTGCCTTATTGCAAATTTTGCAGAAAAGGACGACTCCATCGGTTTGAAATACACTTGGATGTTCAGACACGTATTTATTAAGATTTGAATATAAAGTTGCTTTGATTTTCGGCATTGTACTCTGAAAGTATTATCAAATGTTAACTTTGATAAATTTGCAGAAAAGAATCTTGAAACCGACTCACTTTCCATTTAAAACGTGTTATGTTGTGTAAAGTTACAATTTTCAGTGAAATCCGGAGCAAAACAGTAAAAATGTTGTGTAAATATTAAAAGGGTGGTTCAGACGAATATTTTATAACAAATTATGTGTCAGCTTTTACCAGAAGATGTCGCACTAAGTATCAGGGGCGTTTTTCTCTTTTAAATGGATGCTAACTAAAATAGCAAAACTGCAAAAAAACATGCATTTATTGTAAATGTGCTAAAATATGCGCAAAAATATGCAAAAACGGGTATTTTTAGCAAAATATGCAAAAACGATTGAATGCCATTTTAAAGGAATTTTCACGATTCGCAAAGATAACTTAACCGTTTCCGTTTTAGGATGCCCAGTAAAAACATGCATTTGCATGATATTCTTTGCCCTAGTTATTTGTAATGACTTAAACGTTATACCCCTGACAGACATAGGATTTCTATACCATAATACAAATACTATGGTTTTTGATACTACATTGCCTTGACAGACATGTAGTACATATACTAGTATTTTTGTTTTTACTTTCCCAATAAACATATTGGCAAGCGTTTTGTAAATTAATGGTGTTTTCTTTTCTGAAATAAAATGTTACACCTTTATTATGTACATTTTTTTAATGTTTACCCCACATTTTAAAGATGTCGCATTTTTAATGGTCAGAATAGAACATAAAATTACAACAGTGTAACACTTTTTTCATGTACAGCTGTTTTTGTTTTTTTTTTTTTGTTAAAAAAGAAGAAGCAGATAACTCCCTGGTAAGATCGCTTGAAATAAGACAATGAATATTTATTAAAAAGACCAATCATACCTTCCCGACTAATACGCAAATTCTTCTTAAACTATAAAAATTTTATATATATAAACATACATTACATATATAAGAAGTAGGAGATATTGTCCTATGCAATTTGACATACATCAACTTCAGAGTATTCATTAATTACGTTCTCTACAAAGCCTTTCACTCGCGGTTGTAGATTTCTTTCCATAATCATATAAAATATTTTTTCATCATCAGATGATGAAGATGAATCCAACAAGTCATCCAAAATTTTTTCAGCACATAAAAAAGTAGTAATATTTTCCATTTTGAAAAATTTTTTTTTGGTTCTTAACACAAACAAAACAAATGTCAGCTGCAGCGATGTCAACTTAGCCCTTTTCAGGCTAGCTTTAGCCGGATTTTAGTCACTCATCGCTGCAGCGATGTCAACTTAGTCCTTTTCAGGCTAGCTTTAGCCGGATTTTAGTAACTCAAAACGCGAAAAAAAAGAAAATTGGATGTGATTTTATATGAATTTTTTTTCATTTAGCCCTTTTTTCAAAAATGTTTACGCGTTTTGAGTCTCAAAAGTTGGCATCACTGGTTAGCTGTTTTATCGTGCGATTCTCCCCCTCTAAAAATACAGAGTGTGAAAGGTGCACCATTTTTTTAATTTATAGTGTGACATTAATAGAAAAGAACATTTTTTCAGAAAAGAACACAAACAAATTAAAAAAGATGCGAAATGGGAAAATCGTGTAACATTTTTGCCAGAAAAGAAAACGCCATAAGATTGCAGCAAGCTTGCATAAATAAGAGTTTTGCGAATGTCGTTGACAATTTGCTTGCTAATGCAAGTGTTTCATTAATTTAAGCAAAACGTGTCATTCTCGCTGTTAAAAATTGTGCTAATAAGTTGTGTTAATAAATAATGTTAAATTGTTGTTAAAGTTGTTAAATTAAGTGTGTTTGATACTTTTAATTATCATTTGCTATTAAAAAAGGTAATTATTTACTTATTTAATGTCTTTAGCAAAAAGGCAGAAAAGTGTTATGCGCAGAAGCACCGAAATTGTTGAGCATATATGAAACGGTGCGGCTGCAAGTTCTGTACTGGAAAATATAGATAAATTTTCCTTGCTTATATTTGAACACTTATTTTTATATGTAAATGTTGGCTGGGTGTTGATCAAAAAAAAAATTAAAAAAAATAAATTAAACATAAATGTCATTAAAAGAACTGACAATCGATTTTGTGAAAGGGTTTCCGCAATGTTTATTGAACACAGCTACAGACAACATACTACATTTATACCACGATTATTTTCGTAGTATTGATACCAGATATAAACCAGCTTGTTTTATGGTTTAATTGTAGTACAAGTTGACACACATGTAGTATAGTATACTAATATGGTATGTAAATCCTATGTCTGTCTAGGGTATTACACGTGCAAAATTGTCACTCTCTTTTATGGTCACAAATAACTAACTAACGGTTTTTTTGGTGATTTAGTATAATAAACTTAAACAAGAATTTGGTTGTCTTTAAATGTAGTTTTATTAAGAGCTTAAAAATCTTTTATTCTTAAAATGTTTAAGTTTAGAAACGAAACGTTTCTATGTCGTACTTGGAAATACAATGTTTAGTATCTTTAAAGCTACAAATTTAAACAATGCATTTATTTTAACAATTAAACAATTGCTGTACAAAACCAATTAAGAGCTATATTTTTGCTTTTAGGCATTTTTTATTTTGTGTTTTTTTTAGTTACTTGTTTTTTAATTTTCTTTTACCTTATTTTGATAATTTTTGTATATAACGGTATGATTTTTGCTAGTACCCAGCAGTTCTAACTAAGTGTACTGAATTAGTGATTTTACACAGCTTTGGGGTCACCACTAGTTACAGAATTAGATATTTTAACATGCGCGTGTCCAACATAATCTCTTTATTTCTATTTACTTACTGTATCTTCATGAAAAACAAACTAACAATACGTATTTAATATCTTATATCTCAAACATTTTATTTATTTAGTCCAGCCAGTTACGTGTATGTATTAGGTACGCATAATTCCTTCTTGTCTTTTGCTCAGATCGGCTGTATCTATTCTTCTTAGTCGAATATATCCACTATTCATTAGAATGTTTCGGGCTAATGAGTTTGGGTGTACTTCAAGGCTTTTTAAAGTATTTTTATGCATTTTTGGATTTCAGTTTTTCAGATCCCTACGAATATTGGAATCTTTTATATGTATGTGATCTGTCTACATTTGAGGCTGAGGCCATTTCCCATAGTTGTATACCATACCACATACATAAATAACAAAAAGTAAACTCTGCTTTACAAAAGGACGCTTGTTAAGAATTGACTATTCAATAGACTTTGGATATTGCCTACAACCTAGATTACTTAGAGACACTTAAGTGACAACTGACATCATGCTAGATTGCCTGGGATATATAAAGTAACCAATTAACTAGTCTCTCCATTACACATTCGCATCTACTTATCAAATGAACCAAATATTTATTAAATGGAGTCAGCCAAATGACTTTATTCTTTTGTAGTCTAGAACTGCTGGGTACTTTTGGAAACATTTGTTTGTTTGTATATATTGCTAAAATATGAGTCGGTATTAATGTGAGAATGTCTACCTGCTTGCACGTTCGCATACCTTTAAACCTACTTCCATTTCTATATTAAAGACATACAAGAAAAAAAGAACAAAATTACGAAAACTTTGTGCTTTTTTTCCTCCACTTTATGTTAGTTATTTTGTTGTATGCACTCATTGCCTCCCCCTTAACACATTACCATTTTCCTACAATATTTTCCTCATCCTCCACGTGACAATTGTAGTAATCCATAATATTATTAAGTTAGTTATAAACAGAGTTTTGAAAGAATTTATTAAATTAAAGAGTGATTATTTTTTAACAGCTATCGGATTTCATTAAAAAAGAACACATACTCGTATAATTTAGAGAAATGTATGAAATCTTTATTTAGTTGATAGAACGATCTTAACTTAATGTTTAAAATGATTTCATGTAAATGTTGACGGCGGCTACGCCTCAAATTGTTCATACGCTGGGTCCAATTTTTGCATACTCTTTCCAACATATCGGCCGGTATTTCGTGAATAAATTCTTAAATATTAGCTTCCAGTGCGTCAACTGTTGCGGGCTTGTCCCGATCGATATGAGGCTTAACATAGCCGCACGAAAAATAGTCTTAATGCGTTAAATCGCGCGATCTAGACGGCCAATTAACCGACCTCTAAAGTAGAAAATTTTTCGCGTACTGTGTGGCATGTGGCACCGTCTTATTGAAACCACAAGACAAGCTCTTACATTTTGAACAAAAACAATTTTTTTTGTGATCATCGTAATTAGCTCTCGCCATTCACAGTAACGTTCCTGCCTTCGTCGTCTTTGAAAAAGTACGTTCCAATGATGCCACCGGCCCAAACTCCACACCAAACTGTGCATTTTTCGGAATTTCGGCAGATCTTGCAATGTTTTTGGCTTCTTTTTACCAAAAATACGAAAATTTTACTTGTTTACGTATCCATTCAACCAGAAATAAACTTTGTCGCTGAACACAATTTTCCGATAAAAAAGTGCACAACATACTTTCTTAACCGAGCATGAATTTTGATAATGAAATTCAATAATCTACAAATAATATGTTACACGAAAACAGCTGAGTTGCCAAAAACAGTCTTGCCAAAAAGAAAGTTGCTAAAAAATCATCCTTAATTTGGATGATTTATATAAAATCTGATAAACAAAATTAAACTACTACATACTACTATCAATGGTCGGCAGTCATAACCAGCAGGAGCCGGAGGAAGTTTTTTAAAAATCAAGTTACAAAAGTGCAAAACAGTTTTTCAGATCACAGATTATCATATATTTTAAATTAAAACCCCCTATTTAAGGATCTAGAGCTTATTTTAAAATTCAATTGAAAATATCTATACATTTTTGATGGGAAATATAAGAGATCACAGATTATTTTTAATTTAAAGGATATGGAGATTTCCATATACAAATGAGAATTTGTTGTACTTATATGTTGTCTTATACGTTTTTTCTATGACTTAATAAATTCTTTTACAACTCTGTCTTGCATTACAATCTACAAATCTGTATGTAACTATATAAGTGTGTAAAGCAAAGAAAAAAATGGTAAATTCAACATATGCCACCATCAAACTGTTGACATTTCTATGCTATAATGTTAACAACAAAAAGAAAAAGAAGTAAAACAAAAACAGAAAAATTACAAATACAAACTCTAAAACAAAAACCAATACAAAAGTCACAGAAACTAGAGCTTCATTTGAATGTGTTACGCTGGGTATTCAACAAAACTCTAAAAATTTTGCTCGTACCTCAAAAATATTTTCTTTTTTTCTTGTTTTTAGTTCACTATAAGGAAATAAAATAGAAAAAGCGAAAAGAAAACCCTTTACAGCAGAAGTAATTTTCTATGGAATTGAACAAAAACAAAAACATATTCATAAATTTAATAAATTTGTTGTTGATTATTATGGATTTGTTTTTTGTGATAACCAACCCAACCACACACGATTTAGGAAAAGAGAAGAAAGTAAAGTTAGTTGCATTTTTATTTAGAACAAATATGGTTTCTTCGAAAAAAAAAATTTTCCAAATATTTTCTTTTGAAAGCTAGAAATAATTGTTGACTCATGACTTAAAGAGAGAGACTACATGCTTGAAACAGTTTATGCCAGTAAGGGCGTTTGTCTGATATGATATTCCCAACAAAACTCTATCTATCTATATTAGATTATTATTAATGAACAAATAATAATCTAATGAAATAAACTGTTATCTATTTATTTCACTTCCAAATTCCACCTAATTCTGAACTCTTCTATGAGCGTCAATATAAAGTAAACACAATATTGTTTAATTTAATTTGTTTATTGTTTTCAGCCATGTCACAAAATTTTGTTTTTGTTAAAATTTTTGTGAATTCAATTGTACTTAAATAACTATATAAAACTGCAATATAATTTTCTAATATACGCCTGTGTTCTATATTCGTAAAATGAAATGAAAGTGAAAATTCCATTCAGTTTGTGTTCTTGAATTCGTAAAAGTGAAATAAAAATGAAAATTTCATTTCCAGTTTGTTTCAAGAGGAATTGATGTGTTCTACAAATCATTTTCACCACAAAAAAAGTAATTTGAAACCGAAAGCAAATAGACGCATGAAAAAAAACTTTTTGGTAAAAAAAATAATTTTTAATATAATTTTTTGAATATTTGTTGCGAAAATAGCAAAATGTAAGTAAATAACTTAAAATTTATACATAATTTATATATATGTGAGTAAAAATGGTTCCAATGAATAGCCCCCATCACCCAAAAGCCATGACCTTCTATCGCCACTGTTGTAATTTGCCATCAGATGCTGTCTTTCATCACTGAGTTTCCAAATGAATGCGTCATGACAAGCTCCAGGATGACATGCGTTTACTGCAATGATGTTCATTAAATGATCACATATCTAAAAATTAAATTTCTCAGTGTTATATAAATTGTTTTTTTTTCTACTTACAGTCATTACGTTTAAACTAAAATATCCCTTTCTATTGTAAAATAGATGGCTATCCTTGGCTGGTGCTTTAATTTTGACATGAGTGCCATCTACACAACCAATGATACCAGGCAATTGGAACTTGTTGTAAAAGTGCCTTTTTGATTTTAAAATGTCTTCATTGCTCCTTTCAAATTTAATCCATTTTGGGCATAGTGTGGATTCCAAAACGTTACACATACATGTTATGACTTTGGAAACTGTACTTCGTCCTAAAGCCAAATTCGAATCCTTCCCAATCATTTGTTGGGCACTACCTTGGCCGAAGTAACGAAATGCAGTGGCCAACTTCAAAATTGTTGGAATGCTGGTCTCGTTGGCGATGTGGGATATTTCTTCTAAAACCATTTTAAATGCATCTTTATTAAGTCTGTAATATGCTATAAATCTAAAATATATATTAATCAATTTTAGATAGATCACAGATTGGTTAAAAACGTTTCTGGCAAAATATGTATTTACTTACGATTGTTCCGGCAATTCCAATGGATTTGAACAGTCCCGAAGTCTCTTTCTACATATTCTTTCCGCTTTAATTTTTCTTTTTCAATAAAGACGGAAATTAAAAACACACCACTCATTTTAATTTTTTAATATAAAATTTATTTTTTATTTAGTTTGTTTTATTTTGTTTGTTTAATTTTTTAGTGACATAGAAAGTTGTCTTTATCGACAATGAGTAGTTGTAGCATCGAGTATTCGGTTTACAAAAATTATTCTTCAACACTTTTTGTATGTATTCCCACTTAATTTGAAAACTTCTTAGCAAATATAATAGCCCGAAAGTATTTTTCATATTTTGTACATTGAAAAATTCAATGTTAAAGACATATATAAACATTGTGTGAGTATTTTGATAATATCGGGTAGTCAGATACATTGATAATTTGTGTCACTAATTGTAATTAAAATGTTAACCATTCACTTTAGCATGACAATTTTTGTTTTTTCTCATATTTCTTTAAATAGTTATTTGAAACAAAATAAAACTGAAATTGTCATGAAAATAAAGTTTCATTACTTTTTAAGAACACAGTGATTTTGTAAATGTGAAATTAAAAAGTTTTTCACTTTCATTTTGTAGTGGAATATAGAACACAGGCGATAATATTATTTATATTAATATACTCGTAATTAGCTTTTCTTTTAAAAATATGTGGTGTTGACTTTATTTTGACGCTCACAGTATAATAAATGATACTCCAACTACACGATGTTTTAGATTGGATGAACTTCAGATGATATCACAGATTTTACGCCACCAGACAGCGCTGGAAATTGAGGAAACAGTCATGGAGATTTACCTAGAAGACGGGATAGTTTAGATTTTTCTTCATAAATGTGTTGTATTGTATTTTAGAACTTTTTATTTGTATTTCAAAAATTTTTAATTGAAATGCAAATTAAAAATTCGGAAATACAAATGAAAAATTCTGAAATCCAATTGGAAATTTCTGAAATGCAATTAGAAATTTCTGACATATAAATGGAAATTTCTAAAATTCAATTGGAAGTTTCTGAAATTTCTGAAATATAATTAGAAAATTCTTAAATTCAAATCAAATTTTTTGAAGTATAATTGGAAATATGTATATCGGAAACTTCTGAAATACAATTGGAAATGGTGTAGTCTTTTTTGCAGCACTGTTTGGTGTAGATTTTGCGCTGGTGGCATCATTGGAACGTACCTTTTTTAAAGAAGATGAAGGTAGGAACGTTACTATGAATGGCGAGCGCTAACATGTGATGATTACAAATTTTTTTCTTTGCCCAAAATGGAAGAGCTGGGGAGTTACTCTCTATTGCGATGCGAAAGCAAATTTGATGCGTAAGAGTATCAATTTGCACGCTTATCGCATCGAATTTGTTTTCGCATCGTAATAGAGAGTAACCCCCTAGACTTATAGTATTTTTTGTGGGGCTATTTTAAGGCTCATATCTATAGGGACAAGCCCGCAACGGTTGACGCATTGGAAGCTAATACTGAAGAGAGAGTACGTCAAAATTGGAAAATTAGACAAGTGTATGAACCAATTGAGGCGTAACCGCGGACAACATTTACATGAAATCATCTTTAAACATTAAATTATATAGATCGTTCTATCGAATTAATTGAGTCGATTTCATACATTTCTATAAATTATATGTGTTCCATTTAGAAGGATGTATTAATGAATGTGACTAATGACATCTAATCCAAAATAATGATATATTCTCTCAGCATTGAATTTCAACGAGTGTTAAGAGTTTTATTTTAATTCTGATTAACATAATTATGAGGAAAAAACAAATATTTTATAAAAATGGATTTTTTGTATATCAAAGAAATTCAAGAAAGCTTTTAATTATTGTATATATGTATGTATGTTACTCGGAAGCAGGTTGCTGTTGTTTGTATTGTATGTATAAGAAGTCGGATTGTAGTGGAACGAAAAGATCCGTGTCTGTTCGTTCAAAACATTTAAAAGACGCAGATATGTATTATTATTATTTACACGCTATCTTTTGGCTACTAAACAACACTGGGGGTTTTTACTTTGTGTATTTTACTACATAATTGAACAATTTAAAAAATACTAAGGGTACTCATGATATTGCTTAAAATTGCCGTTTGTGCAATTGGACAAACTTGCGAGTCTTGTTCATTGAAGCCCCTTTTTAAGTTTTGTGCAATCTAACAACGTCAGTTTGTGAGAAACGTCAATTCAAAAATAAATTAACTAAAATAAACTTAAAATGTTTGTTCTAAAAAAGATATTTTTTTTTGAAAATGCCTAAAGAAAGCCAAAAAACTAAATTACTCAGATTATTTATCCTTCCGCTGAACGAATATGGTTGTGTATACGCTTGAACAACGCTGGGAAATATTGCGACATTACTTTGAAAATCATGATAATGTTGCAGAATGTGTGCGAAAATTGCGTACGGATTTTGGAAGAAGAGAAGCACCGTCAGCTCCGTATGTTTGTTATCTTGTGAAAAGTGGTTTATCTTCATCGATAAACCAAAGCGTGAAAAGCCAAAAACAGTGCGTACACCCAAGAATATTGCTGATGTGGCAGAAAGTGTGCGTGAAGCGCCATCAACATCAATTCACCGTCGTTTTCAACAATTAAACATTTCGGAGACATCATTGAGACGAATTTTGCATAAAGACCTTGGTATGACGCCATACAAAGTCCAATTGGTTCAGGAGTTGAAGCCAACTGACCATCCAATGCCTTTTCGCTTCGCTAAGTGGGCCTGCGATCGACTTACAGAACGTGCCGATTTTGCCAAAACAAAATCATCTTTTCAGATGAAGCTCATTTTGATCTTGACGGGTATGTAAACAAGCAAAATTGTCGCATTTGGGGCACAGAAAACCCACACGCATACATTGAAAAGCCGATGCACCCAAAACGAGTCACTGTTTGGTGCGGATTTTGGTCCAGAGGCATAATTAGGCCATTTTTCTTCGAAAATGAGCAAGGAGTGGCCGTTACAGTCAATGGCGATCGCTATCGGGCCATGTTGAACGAATTTTTGTTCACAAAAATTGAGGAGGAGGATATTGGCAACATTTGGTTTTAACAGGGCGGCGCTACGTGCCACACAGCTGAAGCTACACTCGATGTTTTGCGCCCTGTTTTTGAAGGTCGCATTATCAGCCGCAGAGCTGATGTCGTTTGGTCACCTCGGAGCTGCGATTTGACACTGTTGGACTATTATTTGTGGGGTGCCGTCAAAGTGTTACGCCGACAAGCCACAGACAATTGACGCTTTAAAGGACAATATTCGTGAAATATAGCTGCACACAATCGATAATGTGCTTAAAAATTGAACCGATCGTGTAGGCTACTGCATGGCCAGCCGAGGCAGCCATTTGAATGAAATTATTTTCTATTCACCCTTATTCTGTTTGGCGTCGGCAATAACAATGTCAATTTTAAGGCAACATCAATTCTAATCAAAGACAACATCAATACTATGATAATTTGGTATTCTGTAAGGTTATGACGACGTTGACTGTTTATCGATAATGCTAATAAAATACAGCACACATCTCTAATATTAGAGTCAGCTGATTCATTTTGTTTATTGTTTTTGATAAAAAAAATGTAAAGTTGGAATAAAAATTTGTTTGTAAAGAAAGCTGAAACAAAAATGTTTTTTATTTCTGATTCCGACTCGTCCAGTGACGAAGAAAACAAAAAATTTTTGTTTCTCCACTTCTAATTTAAATTTTTTGGCTTCAATGTCTATAATATCCCTAAGGCTTTTTTATGTTTCTTATTTTTGTTAATGAGTTATATTCTGTTTAAGTTGAATTAAGCGATATATTTTGTTTTAAATTTGTACTTACAGTATATATATTTAATAAAACATTTTTTAAACAATATTTGGTGTTTACTTTGTATTGACACTCACAGTATATATTTGTGTTGGTGGTAGGGATGTCAAACGGACGGGACTGTATGTAATGTATAAATTATTAGGTTGACAAAAATTATATGTCATTTGGCTTTTAATATATATATTTATAAATTTAAAAATAATATAATATTAATGATCGTTCTTTAAAAAGCTTCTTAAAAATATTAAGGCATCTAAAGTGTCATCAGATAATATTGATCTTATTTTCTTACAAATATATGATGCTGACGAAAAACATCGTTCATAATCAACGCTTGATTGCAAAAACAGTCCTCTCTCACCCCTGGAAATAAATAATTCAATTTCTTTTGTTTGATTCCATACCATTACGGACGTTATTAGGTGTTTTGTTTGGACTTTTGCACATTTCAATTGCATTATTTAATTTTTTTATGATTGAAATATTAGAATCATCATTTGTTTCCTCAATCATTGATAAATCCGTATCAGAATCATTTGAAGGTGATCCACAGATCTCATTTCCTTTAAAATGAGCAGTCCACGTTTTTAACTCATTTCTAATAACAAACATTTCTACGTAGTTATCAAATTCTGATTTCAATTTTGGGTTTTTCAAACAATTTAAGAGTGTTGAGTAAATCGTTCTTCTTTCTTGGATTCTTTTAAGAAGAGCTCTCACCAGTTCATCACTTAATTTGCAATCACTTTTTGATACCTCTTTTAGCATAAATGAAAGTGCAGCATCGGCTTTACAGAGATTCATATCACTGCGACAAAGTGCTTCAACTGTTACTTTAATCGGATTTAAAATTACAACTATTTGTTTAAGTAAAGCAAATTCATCATCTGTCATCTGTTGAGTTTTTAAATCAATTAAAGCTTTTTTTATTGGAATTTCTAGTTCCAAAAACCGTTGACACATATCAATTAGTGTGTTCCAGCGGTTTGGCAATCCAAAATTAGTTTCAATCGCAAAAATTTCTGCGATTGATTTATGTTAAGTGTAGATGTTTTGTATTTGTGTATGCCAAAAAAACAAGGAAAAACAATTATCTGGATCTTTTACACAAATAAAAATGTTCGGCATTTATTAATCCCGAAAAATTCCGGGATTTTCGGGATTTATTACAGATTTATTAATCCCGAAAAATTCCGGGATTTTCGGGATCGGGATTGGCATCCCTAGTTGGTGGTGTCTACTCTGAATACCAGCAAAGTCTACCAAATCGTTTATTTAAACAACAGTTGATCTTTTTATACCCTTCACCTTCATGAGAAGGGTATGTATATATAAGTTTGTCATTTCGTTTGTAATTTCCACAATATAATTTTCCGACCCTATAAAGTATATATGTATATTTTGAATGTATGTATTAAGCCATGTCCGTCTGTCTGTCTGTGGAAATAAATTTTCTGAAGTCCCCAGATATCTTCGGGATCCAAATAGTTCTGTCAGACATGCTTTCAAGAAGTTTGATATATAAAATCAGCAAAATCCGTCCAAAAAACTATCAAACAAAGTGTATTAATATTGTTACGAACAACTATATCAACAGATGGCGTGTTTATCGGCATACAACTTGTTTAGCATTTGTAGTAGTTTATCAAAAAAACTATCAAACAAAGTGTATTAATATTGTTACGAACAACTTTATCAACAGATGGCGTGTTTATCGACATAAAACTTTTTTAGCATTTGTAGTAGTTTATCAAAAAAACTATCAAACAAAGTGTATTAATATTGTTACGAACAACTTTATCAACAGATGGCGTGTTTATCGACATACAACTTTTTTAGCATTTGTAGTAGTTTTGATTTATAAACATTATTGTTATAAACTGTTATAAACATAGCAATATGGCAACATTGAGTTTTAACGACTTTGGCTGAATATTTTAGACTAGCAGTCATGCAAGGATGGATAGGATCGAAACTGGTGTAAATCGGTCTATTATTTCACCTGGCCCCATACAAATGTCCTACTGGTCATAAATCTTTAAATTATGCAACTACGCAAACAAATTTCACCACAAATGAGTAATAAATGAAGCTAAATCACATCTAGAAATTTCGTGAAGATTGGCCCATAATTAGTACTAGCTCCCATATAAGGCCCACTTCCGAAAATCACTTATAAGAGCATAACTCTTTTAAAAATGTTGGTATCCAAATAATATTGAACACAAATATATTTCGTACATCTATCTATCTATATATATAAAATTCAATGTATGTATGTATGTATGTATGTATGTATGTAACGTATAGACTCCAAAACGGCTGAGCCGATTTTGATGAAATTTTCACAGCATGTTACTGTGACTCTGGAAGGAATAATAGGGTACTTTTTTTTTACCACGCCCACTTTTTTAAAATATTGTAATTGGAGACCAAACCTCTGGACCGATATTTTTGAAATTTTCAGAGCATTTAACTGGGACTTTGGTATGATTAATAGGGTACTTTTTTGACCACGCCCATTTTTACGCCCACTTTTTAAAAATTATGTAATTGCTCCCATATAGTTTTTAACAGATTTACTTCAAATTGTATACACATTATATACTCCAGGCGAGGTAAAAATAAAGATTTCTTAAGCCACGCCCCTTTCACGCCCCTTTTCACGCCAAATTTTTGAAAGTTTTATTCTCTATACAAATTTGTTCATTCCAACGTATTTTTTTTATTTGGTAGTATATTGCTCTTAATACTGTTAACGTCGCCATATAACTATGAACTACGCCTACTTCATCGCCCCCTTTTTTTAATTCAGATACTTACTTATACCACTAACAATGTTTGCTATACAAAATACTTTTTTTGTAATATGTATTTACCTAAAGTTTTATATACTTTTTAACTACATACATTTTTTTATTACCAAATCCCCATTTTTCGCCCCATTTCACCTTAAATTATATTGCTTTTAATCTATATATATATAAATGAATGTGTGTCTGTATGTTTGTGCTTAATAGGAGGCCAAACCCTTGGACCAATCGGCCTGAAATTTGTACAGCATGTTACTGTGACTCTGGAAGGAATAATAGGCTATATGAAGTTTTGATTGTACAAACGGGGGTGACACCGCCCATATAACCCACAAATTTAACCCGCCATATTTTGGGCATTTTTTGACGTACGTCAGTGATATTTGGTACATATGGTATTGGCATAATTAGGAATACGTACCAGGAGAAAAGTGAGTGGGACCACGCCCCTTTTTAGGAAAATTAAACATCGTAATATAGTCTTAACTACTGGACCGATCGTCATTAAATTTTCACAACAGGATATTCTTACGAAATAATAAATTCTTGACTATGTAAGTGGACAAAGGGGCATGGTCTCGCCTAAAGCATTGCAATAAATACATTAAAATTAAATAAATAAATGTTTGTAAATATATAAATACGTTTTATTTTATTTTATGACGAGGGGGGTAGCAAAGCACACCGGGTTTAGCTAGTCTTCTATATATATAAAATTCAATGTATGTATGTATGTATGTAACGTATAGACTCCAAAACGGCTGAGCCGATTTTGATGAAATTTTCACAGCATGTTACTGTGACTCTGGAAGGAATAATAGGGTACTTTTTTTACCACGCCCACTTTTACGCCCACTTTTTTAAAATATTGTAATTGAAGACCAAACCTTTGGACCGATATTTTTGAAATTTTCACAGTATTTAACTGGGACTCTGGTATGATTAATGAGGTACTTTTTTTGACCACGCCCATTTTTACGCCCACTTTTTAAAAATTATGTAATTGCTCCCATATAGTTTTTAACAGATTTACTTCAAATTGTATACACATTATATACTCCAGGCGAGGTAAAAATTAAGATTTCTTAAGCCACGCCCCTTTCACGCCCCTTTTCACGCCAAATTTTTGAATGTTTTATACTTTTTGTTCTCTATACAAATTTGTTCATTCCAACGTATTTTTTTATTTGGTAGTATATTGCTCTTAATACTGTTAACGTCACCATATAACTATGAACCACGCCTACTTCATCGCTCCCTTTTTTAATTCAGATACTTACGTATACCACTAACAATGTTTGCTATACAAAATACTTTTTTTGTAATATGTATTTACCTAAAGTTTTATATACTTTTTAACTACATACATTTTTTTATTACCAAATCCCCATTTTTCGCCCCATTTCACCTTAAATTATATTGCTTTTAATCTATATATATATAAATGAATGTGTGTCTGTATGTTTGTGCTTAATAGGAGGCCAAACCCTTGGACCAATCGGCCTGAAATTTGTACAGCATGTTACTGTGACTCTGGAAGGAATAATAGGCTATATGAAGTTTTGATTGTACAAACGGGGGTGGCACCGCCCATATAACCCACAAATTTAACCCGCCATATTTTGGGCATTTTTTGACGTACGTCAGTGATATTTGGTACATATGGTATTGGCATAATTAGGAATACGTACCAGGAGAAAAGTGAGTGGGACCACGCCCCTTTTTAGGAAAATTAAACATCGTAATATAGTCTTAACTACTGGACCGATCGTCATTAAATTTTCACAACAGGATATTCTTACGAAATAATAAATTCTTGACTATGTAAGTGGACAAAGGGGCATGGTCTCGCCTAAAGCATTGCAATAAATACATTAAAATTAAATAAATAAATGTTTGTAAATATATAAATACGTTTTATTTTATTTTATGACGAGGGGGGTAGCAAAGCACACCGGGTTTAGCTAGTCTTCTATATATATAAAATTCAATGTATGTATGTATGTATGTAACGTATAGACTCCAAAACGGCTGAGCCGATTTTGATGAAATTTTCACAGCATGTTACTGTGACTCTGGAAGGAATAATAGGGTACTTTTTTTTACCACGCCCACTTTTACGCCCACTTTTTTAAAATATTGTAATTGAAGACCAAACCTTTGGACCGATATTTTTGAAATTTTCACAGTATTTAACTGGGACTCTGGTATGATTAATGAGGTACTTTTTTTTGACCACGCCCATTTTTACGCCCACTTTTTAAAAATTATGTAATTGCTCCCATATAGTTTTTAACAGATTTACTTCAAATTGTATACACATTATATACTCCAGGCGAGGTAAAAATTAAGATTTCTTAAGCCACGCCCCTTTCACGCCCCTTTTCACGCCAAATTTTTGAATGTTTTATACTTTTTGTTCTCTATACAAATTTGTTCATTCCAACGTATTTTTTTATTTGGTAGTATATTGCTCTTAATACTGTTAACGTCACCATATAACTATGAACCACGCCTACTTCATCGCTCCCTTTTTTAATTCAGATACTTACGTATACCACTAACAATGTTTGCTATACAAAATACTTTTTTTGTAATATGTATTTACCTAAAGTTTTATATACTTTTTAACTACATACATTTTTTTATTACCAAATCCCCATTTTTCGCCCCATTTCACCTTAAATTATATTGCTTTTAATCTATATATATATATAAATGAATGTGTGTCTGTATGTTTGTGCTTAATAGGAGGCCAAACCCTTGGACCAATCTGCCTGAAATTTTTACAGCATGTTACTGTGACTCTGGAAGGAATAATAGGCTATATGAAGTTTTGATTGTACAAACGGGGGTGGCACCGCCCATATAACCCACAAATTTAACCCGCCATATTTTGGGCATTTTTTGACGTTCGTCGGTGATATTTGGTACATATGGTATTGGCATAATTAGGAATACGTACCAGGAGAAAAGTGAGTGGGACCACGCCCCTTTTTAGGAAAATTAAACATCGTAATATAGTCTTAACTACTGTACCGATCGTCATTAAATTTTCACAACAGGATATTCTTACGAAATAATAAATTCTTGACTATGTAAGTGGACAAACGGGCATGGTCTCGCCTAAAGCATTGCAATAAATACATTAAAATTAAATAAATAAATGTTTGTAAATATATAAATACGTTTTATTTTATTTTATGACGAGGGGGGGGGGGGGGTGGCAAAGCACACCGGTTTTAGCTAGTATACATATAACATGATAGAATTTTATGATGATCGGCCCATAACTACTCGTAGCTCCCATATAATCACTTTAAGGACCATAATTCTCTTAAAAATGTTGTTATCCGAATAAAATTTAACAAAAATGAGTTTCTTATGTACAAATAGGATGACACTTAATTTTATAATAGTCAGTTCATAAATAGTCAAAACTCAATTTTAACTAAATTTTTGGATGATCGGTCCATAATAGGTAATATCTCCCATATAGCGCCCATATCTGAAAAACTGTGTTATTCATATACTGGGTGTAGGGTATTATATGGTCGGGCTTGACCGACACTACTTTCTTACTTGTTTTTAATTGTGTTTGTGTACATTTAAATAAATAAAGACTCGTTATATTTTCTTCAAACTACTTGACGCTTTTATTTTGCAATTAAAAAGAATACGGTTTATTTAAAGGAAATAAACCACCGTTTTTATTTATGTATGTATATAATATAATTATGCATCCACAACAAAGGTAAAGGGTATATAAGATTCGGCATAGCCGAATATAGCACTCTTACTTGTCGATTTTACTTTAATTATTACAGCATACAATTTTTTTAATATTCACACAGAAATTTTTTTAATTCCTTACACTTGTTAAGCTAGATTTACACGATTGAAATTTTCTTCAAAATTACTCTTCAAAATGCTTCAAACTCGTGTAAACAGCAAAATTTCTTCAAAATTTATATAAATTTAGTTATTAATAGTTATTAAATAAATAAATTTTGAAGAAATTTTTCTGTTTACACAAGTTTGAAGCATTTTGAAGAGCAATTTTGAAGAAAATTTCAATCGTGTAAATCTATCTTTACACTTAAAAAAAATTAGACTAGTAAGAATTGGAATTAACAGATTTGTGCTTTAATTATGTATGTGAAATTAAGTGTGTTTTATTTTTATACCTTTAGGAAGATTTTCAATTGATTTTGCAAAAAAGCTTGTTATTAAGCTCTAAATTTTGAATTTTTCTGCTGATATTAGATCTAAAAGAAAAAATACCAGCGGCACTGTTCCATAATTATTATAACAGTTTCACATTGAATGTTCGATTAGACAAATTTATCATTACTGTTTCAAATTAAATGTTCGGTCATACTTCTCTATAATGTTGTTAACACCGTTTTGTCAATGTTTAGTAATAACATGATGCATTTTGAAACCAGACATTAAAAACTCAAACTGATAAATACAATTTTCTTACAATATTTTTCAAAAATACAATATTTTAAGCCTGCTTTTTTTTAATATTTCACAAAGTTAGCATGAATTTTTTATCGAATTTTGTTTAATATACGAATTTATCTTTAAATGCAAATGTACGTAACTTTTTTCCAGTGTACTTTTTTGTTGTTGTACTCAATTATTGTACATATTTAGTTGTACATACTAATATATATTAAAAACCATACACCATGCATACACTAACAAAATCATTGAAATATACATTTTTTTATACAAAATTTATTTAGTTCAATTATAAAAACACCACATTTTCACACTCGCATTTACAAGTCAAGGCAACAAGTTTTTGTTTTGTTTTGGGGGTCGTAATAGACAAACAAATTGAAAACAAAAAGGAACAAACAAATGTTGAAGAACTTTATTAGATCGAACAGAATTAACAAAGTAAAGTAAAGTTGTTTAAAAGTTATTTGAAAACCTTGTTTGAGTTGCACAAAACATAATTTTATCTTGTAGCATAATTTTTCTTAAAATAAAACTAGTAAAAAAACCAAGTGGGAGTTTCTTAAGATTATAAATCAATAAAATTTAAATAAGAAAAAAATATGTATGTATTTATTTATAGTGTTATTAAAAATTTAGTGACTGATACATTCGCCATTATGTTTATACTGGTATTAATCCAATAAAGTGGTTATGCTGAGAGTATAATATAAATTACAGACGAAAAACTGGAACTTTTGTTCGCTACAAAAATCAGTGTTAAAGATCTAAAACTTTCAGTTGCTGGAGTATTGGCAGTGGTCTTAGTTATTCTGAGAGTAAAATTCAACTTATTACAACAACAATTAGTTTTATAACCTTTTGCAGTAGTAGTAGTAGTATTATCTACAAAATGCATTGTTAAAGAATTGGATTTAGAACTGTCAATACGTGGAGATTTATAGCGTGTTCAGATATGACCCTTAATTGCGTTAATCGCAATTAACGCCATTATTGAGCTCAATATTCCATATAAAATCTCAATTAATTATTGCGCAATAAGTACGAAATTGTTATAATATTGAGTAAGATTTCGAATGCAACACTGTTCACAACTGTGTTTAGTGAACATAATTGTATAAAATGCAAATGTCAACAAAAGAAATCATTAAAAAATCAATGTGAAGGTAAGTTTGTTTAGTCCCCTTTTACAGTTGAGAAATTGAAAGACAGACAGACGAAGTTTGTAGGCGATAGGAAGAGCGGTAGACCTCTACTGTACTGGACCAAGGCATATTTATTATAATCAATTTATTATAATCAATATGCCTTGGTCCAGTACAGTAGAGGTCTACCGCACACTCTTCCTCTTCAATACATCGCCTACAAACTTCGTCTGTCTGTCTTTCAATTTCTCAACTGTAAAAGGGGACTTACGTAGAAACACAACAACCATATAGCGTATTTTTTGTATTGTTTTCCAACTGTCAAATGATTTTACATAGAAACACAACAACCATATAGAGTATTTTTTGTATTGTTTTCCAACTGTCAAATGATTATTGAGTAAGCTGAAAATTGCGTATGCCTGAACACTTAAAATAATATTGTCAATTAACCGAATATTGACTCAATTAAGTTTCATATCTGAACACAGTATTAGTGAGTTTGGTTTTAGTGTAAATACAGGTTTTCGACAAAATAAGTCTGTAAAATATGTCATTCTAAGATTTAATATTGTTTTGGAATTAGTGAAAGCTAAATCTATATAAAGGGTGTCCCAACTAGAACGAAGTTTTTAAATTTGGCGCCATTCGAAGTGTCATTGTTTGACATTTGAACAATTGTTATTGTTTGCTAGTAGAAGGTACGAGGTTAGTAAAAATGGAGCGCTACACGAATGAATAATGCATTCTCATTGTGAAATTGTTTTACCAAAATGGTGAAAGTTTTGCCGCTACAGTGCGATCAATTTGGGGTCACCATAATGCTCCAAAAGAGTAACTGTAAAGAGATTAATGGATAAATTTGCCGAAACTGGGTCTGTTAGTGATGTAAAGACAACAACGCGCCTTCGACCAAGTCGATCGACCGAAAATGTCGCAGCTGTACGTGATGATGTCGCTCAAACTCCATCCACCTCAATTCGACACCGAACTCAGCAAATTGGTGTCTCCAAATCCACTATGCAGCGAATTTTGGCGAAAGATTTGCATCTTCATGCATACAAAGTTCAATTGACTCAGGAACTGAAACCAGCTGACCAATGACAGCGAAGGGAGTTCGTTAATTGGGTATTGGAGAGACAACATGAAAATGCTGATTTTGGTGATAAAATCATCTTCAGTAACGAGGCCCATTTCCATCTTGATGGCTTTGTCAATAGGCAGAGTCCTGTGTGGTGTGGTTTTTGGGCTGGAGGAATCATTGGACCTTTTTTATGTTCGATATCGTGAAATGATAACCAGTTTTTTTTTGCCTAGAATTGAAGAAATGAATTTGGGTTGTGGAGACCAGAATTGGTCGCGATTTAACACCTTTAGATTTTTTTTTTGTTTTGGGTTTTTTGAAGTCGATGGTTTACGCGAATAAGCCGACGACGACTAAAGCCTTAAAAGAGGAAATTGTACGCTGCATTAATGAAATACCGCAGCATTTATGCAAAAAGGACATTGCAAATTTCAATAAAAAATCGCGTGTGTGCCAGCAAAGCCGCGGCGACCATCTGCACGATATCTTGTTCCATACATAACCTCATTCTGTCTACTTTACGATATAATAAAGTTTCACGATTTTTCTTTTAAATATCTGTTTTATTTAAAATTTAAAAATTGCGTTCTAGTTGGGACACCCTTTATATAAAAGAGTAACGTGACTGACTGACTGATTCATTCATCATCGCACAGCCCAAACCGGTAAAGCTAGAAATTTGAAATTCGGGTAATGGATTCATTTTACATGTAGATCCACTAAGAAGGGATTTTTGGAAATTCGGTCGTTAAGGGGCACAAATGGGGCAAAAACGGGTAAAACCAGTACCTATATATCTCCAAAACAAATAAACTTAGAAATAAAATTTTAAATGCGTCCGCCTTTAATCAAAAAAAGAGCCGACAGGTGTCTGGTACTTTTTTGAAATTCGAAATTCAAGTGACCATATGGGGTAAATATAGTCCCCGTAGAACTCTTCGTTAACATGTATATCTCCTACATAAATAAACATAGAAATAGACTAGAAATTTTTTTTGGTACTTTTTTGAAATTCGAATTCCTAAGGCCTAAAAATTTTATTCTTGTTTGGTACTTTTTTATCAAAATGTATTTTCTCACTAAAAATTCCATGAACTATTATTTTCAAATAATACGTATTACGGATAATTAATAGATACTTTATTGAAAATTATTTTTTCACGGGTGACAAAAAAGGGACAAAAACGGGGTAAAAACGGACTGTTGATATAATTTATTCAATTTAAAAATGAAAAAAAAAGATAAAATATTCTTCCATCCACACAAAAAAGAACCCAGAACATGCTATTCATAACTCAAGGTGTAAAAAGGGCCAAATTTCAGTACACTTATATTGGTACTTTTTTGAAAATCATTTCTACTACTCTATTCTCGAAAACTATGCATCTGAGCATGTTATTATCTTCGGAAAGGTTGTTGTGCATGACCTCGGAAAGGTTTCTGAGTTAACTTTAACTCCCACTTTTTTAAATTGATTAATTGCTTCTGCATGGCTTTTTACAGATTTACTTCAAACAAGTGTATACACATCTTACTGAAGGCGAGGTAAAAATAAAAATGTTATGTGCCACGTCCACTTTCATGCCCCATCTCAAAAAATAAATATTTGTATGTATGTCCTTTATAGAATCGTAAACTATGTATTTGATCATGTGATTATCTTTGGCAAAGTTGTTGTGCATTAGCCCGGGAAGGTTTCTGAGTTGGTATGAACACGCCTACTCTAACGCCCACTTTTTTAAATTAATTACAACGCCTGCCGAGAAGGCTGGACCGTTCTTACTAAAACTTTGACGGGATATAACTAAAGCTAGATTTACACGATTGAAGGTATTTTGAAGTCTTATCAAAATTTTGGAAATTTATTTTGATGTTCTATTTACACGTTTCAAAAATTTTATCAAAATATTCTTTCAATATATTTCAAAATCTTTTGATAAAAATTTGATCAACATTTTTTGAAGCTAATTTATACTATTGGTAAACTTTTTGTATTGAAAATATTGACTTTGATCAGCTGTTTGGCTTCTTTTGTGAAATAATTTATTATTATAAAAAAAAAAACAATTAATAAGTATGGACGACGACACAATCATCATAGCACTAACATTTTTACTATTGGAGGAAGAAGTAGCTGATAATAATGCAAAAAAAAAGAAGAAAACAAAAGGAACGTAGGGTTCGACCTTTTCTTTTGGAAGGTATGTCTCTTTTAGGGAGCGATTGATAAGGATTATTATACAAAACTTTGTGCGAATGTCACCAGACGATTTTGATTATTTGCTTAATCTCGTCACCCTATCAATAGAAAAGGCTAATACTAATATGCGGGAATCTTTATGCCCCGGAAAACGCCTGGCAATTACTTCGAGATTTTTACCGACTGGGGACAGTTACCCAAGTCTGATGTTCTTGTTTAAAAGATCAAGATCATCGATATGCAATATTGTACCTGAAGTCTACGCTGCATTATGTAAAGTATAAAAAATTAATTTTTAAAGCTAACACCTAATTTATTAAGTAAAAAAACATATCAAAAATAATATATATTGGTACAGATGCCAGCAACATAAGATGAATGGGAGAGTATTTCCCAAAGTATAAATAAAACGTGGAATTTTCCCAATTTAATCGGGGCATTAGATGGAAAACACATCAATATTATAGCACCAGCACATGTATATGTATTGATATGGTTTTGAATCAAAAGAATGAACATGCTGTCAAATTATTTATTGTTATCAATATTGCCAGATGCGATTTTGATGCTCATTTACACGGCATCAATAAAATCTTCAAAAGTTTTGTTCAATAAATTTTGATCAATAAATTTTGAAGAAATTTTGCTGTTTACACGAGAAATTTTGAAGAAAATTTCAATCGTGTAAATCTAGCTTAAGACTCCGGCATGATTAAGAATACTTTTTTTCGACAAAATGAATTGAATATTTGTGTAATGCTTTTCTTTAAAATTAATTTTAATAGGTGGCGTAGAAACGCGCGCATAGGTAAAAACTTAAATATAATACAAAATTGAATAACATTACATGATTTACTATTCTATTAAATTATTTATTCTTTCAAAATAGACATCTCTAACTAGATGAATCTTCTGTGTATTAAAGAAATCTAACAAAATAAAATTCTTCAAATGATCCTGCAAGCTAAATTCTTCTTCGGTGGTTCTCTGACAACATTATGGCTTCAAAATGTTCAAATGATCCTGCAATTCATTAAGTTTATGAGTGCTTTGCGGTGAAAACAGGCGGCTTCTACAGGGTGGGCCAACTTGGACTGACTGATTTGAAATGCTTATAACTTTTGCATTTTTAATTTAATACTCAATTGAACATCTCCAGAACATCGCTACGACGTATTCTAAAAGTTGATCTGAAGATGTTTCCATATAAAATTCAATTGGCCCAAGAATTATTGCCGAGGGATGCACCACAACGGCTACAATATGCCAATAGAGTTCAAATCATTCAGTCAAACTTGGCCCACCCTGTATAATATCGGTTCTTGTCTCATGATATTGATGATACCGGTTAGTTTGGCTAAGTAATTGACAAATGTGAATGGAAGCAATGTAATGAACTCTGGTTCACGTGCAATAGAGGGTCTACAATGTGAAATTCTTGGTGATTGTAGTATTTTTTAGGATAAAGAATGGAAATTCATATTTGTAACGGTGTTGGGACTGCTATTAAATGCTTAATTAATGTGTTTACCTCGTCCAAACTTGACTTGAAATGCTGGACGAGACACCTATTTATATAGGCGTGTGTATTAGGGTGGGGCGCTTGTGTATGGGAAAAAATAAAAGTTAATTAATAAAGTTCTAATGGTAATAATTTGCTGTCTGAAAAAGGTAATACTTGAAAAAAAATATTCAATTAAGTGATATCTTTAGCCCGCGCATGCGTCTTCAAATTTTTGGAATTTTCATAAAAACACTTTTCATTTAAACTTCAATATTTTAAATATTTTATTATTTTGTTAATAAAAATTAATACATTTACATAAAACACTGCATAGACTCTACAACAACTGCGATAATATTGAAGTTTAAATGAAAAATTATTTTTTTCAAGTATTACCTTTTTAAGTCTAAGACAGCAAAATTTATGCGAAAGAAATATTCACGACAGCACTACTAGTTGTGTTTACAGCCAACTTGCGCCTATGTCACTTAAATCCAATACTACAAAATCTATTCTAGTCAGAAAGTTACGGAAGAACTGTCTAGGCAGGGTCGTCGAACTGACATTACTCTAGTTTGGGTTCCTGCGCATAGGGAATACCACGGCATTGTACGGACAGACGAACTGGCCAGAGAAGGAACTGCTTTAAACAGCTGCATCAGCCGTCGCGATACCATTAAAGGTGAAATCTTCAGGCACTGCTTTTAAAAGGCAGTACGCAGCTTCTGAATACATCTCGAGAATCATAGCGGTGCTAACTGGTCATAGTAAACTCCTTATCATCATTTAAACATAATTCTTTATTAATGGTGTACCCGTAAGGAATACCTGTGTTCTCATTCACATGTGTGCTTGTGTATTTGTCTGACTATTATTTATTCTATGATTTTTTTCTCATACTTTTTATTAAGTGTTATAATGTGATAAACGTGATAAACTATGTTTGTTCTTATCTTTACAAAATTGTTTAAATAAACTACACTTGTGTACTTTATTATCTCTCAGTTATGTGTATTTTATTAATAAATATGTAATTTAATGTTTCACTTTATAATGTCTGTTTTCAGAATGCAATATAAAAAAGCAACAGAAATAGAAATAACAAAACTGAAACCGAAACGCAAGCAACAGTAACAGAAACATAAATATAAATAAAATGTGTTTGTCAGTCTGGTAGAATTTGAGATGTCCTGATATGATATTAACACCTTGAAGAGAGTGAGCGAGAGTGTATGTGCACATGGTGTGTTTGAAAAAGAAAATCGTATAAAAACACGGTCTTAATAAGGAACAGATATAAAGTAGTGCAATGTTAAACTAAATGTAATCAAAAAGAGCTAAACAGAACTCAAGCAAAAATTACAACACACCGAGCGAGCACGCTGTGCACTTCATGTCATCAACAAATCGTCATTGAATATCAGTAGAGCATAAGAAGTTAAAAGTTAAACATCTCATACTTTCATCACCGTCAACAGCAACAACGACAAACGTCATCATCAACATTATTAGTCTTAACATCTTTCAACAGCCTAGACAACCAAAGCAAATTGAACAAAATTTAATAATAATTCAATTTTTTTCGTCGTCTGAATCTGTTAACGGAAGCGGAAATTATAAGCAAATTTGATTTTATTTTTTTTTTTAATAATTTTGCAAATAAGCTCTCAAACCTACCAACACCCCCTCCCTCAGCATCAGAGAGTAAAACGATTAAACTGTTTTAAGCTACAACAGCGTAGTTTAACAATTTGAGAGGGAAAGGTGAAAAAAGGTGCGTTGCCTTTTTTAAGGCTGCACTAAGCAATGTCGCACAGTTCATTAAATGGTGGAGCAGGAGCAGCAGCCGCCGCAGGTTTACTCATTGACAGCAGTAGTACCACAACAACAAATACCTTTCAGGCCACTAGCATTATGGATTCGTCGAGAGTCTCTACATGCCTTATATCAATGCTGTTGATTGTCTACGGTAGTTTTCGTAGTTTAAATATCGAACAGGAGGCCCGAGAGCGTGAGCAAAAGAAACGCAATGAATCGATGACAAATTTATTGACCGGTGAACCTGTGCAACAGGACACAAGTATGTGTTAGTAATCGTAATATTTTAGGCCATACATTTCTTTTAATAGTCAATGAATTAAAATATGCTCTTTTTGTGTGAATTTCTCTCCTTTAGATAAGTTTGCCACATTGGATACTATGCATGCTTTGTGTTTACCTTTGGGAGCTTCTATATCATTGTTAATTATGTTTTTCTTTTTCGATTCAATGCAATTGTTATTTGCTGTCTGTACCGCAAGTATGTTGTTTAATCAACTTAATTAATTTCTTTTGTTTTACAAGATTTTTAAATTGGATTTTTCTTTCCTTTCCATTTTTACAAATTATTTTTTTTTTTTTGTATTTCGTTTGTTTACTTTTATGTAGTAATTGCCACGGTGGCTTTGGCCTTTTTACTCTTGCCCATGTGCCAGTATATAATACGCCCCTGCACTGATGGCAATCGTATATCGTTTGGTATTTGTGGACGTTTTACTGCCGCTGAACTTTTCAGTTTTACTCTGTCTGTGTCAATTGTTTGTGTATGGGTGCTAACCGGCCATTGGCTTTTAATGGATGGTAAGTGGAAACAAGAAAAGAATATGTTTATAATTAGGCTATTTTGAATACATATTTATTATTTTCTTCCTTTTACAGCCATGGGCATGGGCCTTTGTGTTGCATTTATTGCCTTCGTACGCTTGCCAAGTCTTAAAGTCTCAACGCTTCTGCTAACCGGCCTACTCATCTATGACGTTTTCTGGGTCTTCTTCTCCTCGTATATATTTAGCACAAATGTTATGGTCAAGGTGGCGACACGGCCAGCTGAGAATCCAGTTGGCATAGTGGCGCGCAAACTGAATTTGGGTAGTATGGTTAGAGAAGCACCGAAATTAAATCTACCCGGAAAACTGGTTTTTCCTAGCATTCACAATACGGGACATTTCTCAATGTTGGGTCTGGGTGATATTGTTATGCCCGGTCTGCTATTATGCTTTGTATTACGTTATGATGCCTACAAAAAGTCACAGGGCGTAACAAATGATCCAACATTATCACCGCCAAGAGGTGTCGGCTCACGATTGACATATTTTCATTGTTCCTTATTGGGGTGAGTATAAAGTTGAGATGAATGTTGAAAATGAGTGATAAATATTTGTTTTTTTTTTTGTTTGTTTTATTTTTTCAGTTATTTCCTTGGTTTGCTTACGGCTACTGTAAGTTCGGAAGTTTTTAAAGCTGCTCAGCCGGCTTTATTGTATTTGGTACCATTCACATTATTGCCTTTGTTGACAATGGCTTATTTAAAGGTAAGTTTAAAAAAAAACTTCTAAGGTGTTTGATTTTTATAATTACGAATTCCTTAGTTTCTATTGAAAGCTGTTATTGTTTTCAATGTAAACTTTTTTGCATAGAAAACAAGATATTGTTAACTTGTTTTCTTCAAGTGTTTTCAAAGTTTTCCATGAAAAGCTGCCATCGATAACAATTTTTTTTTATGAAAAGCTGTCAACGATAAAAAGTTTTCTGTGTATCGCGGTTATCGATAACATGTTTTCAATGAAACAAGTTTTCTATTAAATTTCTATGAATTTCGGTGAATACTTGTCATCGATAATAAGTTTTATACTGTAAGCGTCAGAATAAAGTCAACACCACATGTTATTAAGAGAAAAGTTTAATTATATTAATATAAATAATATTATATTACGAAACTATATTGCATTTTTATAAAGTTATTTAATTAGAATTGAATTAAAAAAAAAAAAAAAAAAAAAAAAAAAAAAAAAACAAAAGCGTATACAAATTTAATTGATTTAGCCCTAAACTTTTGAATTTCGCAAACAAAGTATTTAAACGAATCTCAAATCTTTTTGAATATTTTCTTTTGCCTGTGAAAGTAAGTTTGAGATATTTGTAGCCAAAAACCCCCAAAAATATTGCCAATCAAGAACGAATCCTTTAGTAATGAATATGTTACCAAGGTGGTAAAACATGGCAGCGGCTAATGGTCTGGTGTTGTATGGTGGCATCAGAGGTCGGTGATCTTATATTTATAGAATCTACAATGAAAAAGGATGATTACCTCAGCATTTAAAAAAATAATATTAGCCTCTAGTGTAGAGAAATTAGAACTATCCAGAACTTAATTATCTAACAGGACATCATCTTAAGTATATCTCCAAAATTGTGAAATAGTGGTTGCTCAATCATTGTCCAAAAACTTTAGATCATCCTTCGCAGTTCCCAGACCTCAATCCAATTGAGCTTATATGGGAATATCTGTACAAAAAATTAGTCAATGAAATATTTCTTGCAAGGATAACCTAAAGGCAGTAATTCTAGATGAATGGAACAAAATTTCGCCTGATTTCACTACAAAACTGATTCTATGTCTAGAAGATTGCCAACTCTGATAAAGGCAAAAGGACTATAAATAAAATATTAAATACAAGGTAGGTAGGAAAACTGGTGTGAGTCATCCTCACACCCTCACCCAGAGACCAATATGGTCCATTGCGATGCCTTAGATAGGAAAACAAGTAATAAATAAGGTGAAATAAAAAGCGAAAGTAAAAGACAGGAAAGGAATAGTAGAGTACAAAGAGAGAAAAGAGAAACCTAACCAAATCCTACTCATACATATGTCCTCCACTTGTGCGACCAGCGCCCAGTCTACTGCCGCATAGCCAGGCCATTCCCATTAGACTCTCCAGCCCACAGCTCGAGACATCCCCTAATTCGCCCAAGAATCTATTACCCAGCCACCTCAGTCTTCTGCCCTGCAACCTGGGACAATGGCACAGAATGTGCTCAACCGTCTCCAGCTCATCCGGGTCCTAATATAATCTGCACATATCCGACAATTCGGATCCCATTCTCACCGCCATCCTGCCTATCATGCAGTGGCCCGTGATAATGCCTATCATGGTCCTAACGCAGACCCTACTCCTGCCCAGCAACAATTCCGAATCGGACTTTCTAAGCACCGGCCACAGCGTCCGTGACACTTGGCAGTCCGTCCGGTTGATTGGTCGCACTTAAATACAATGTTTTACATAATTTCAATATACCTGTTTACTTTAATTTGACAGGAAAAATGTGGTACTTTTCCGTTAAAATTTAATTATTTGGTTATGTTTCTTATTTTTCTACTTTTTATAGTGGGGAGGGTATATTGGATTTGTGCTGATGTTTGTAACGGCCATTAATATTAGTCCAACACCATAAATTATACGATTGGGATTAAAATTGGTTGTCCTCCCGAAATAGGATTTTATCGGCCATATATGTTTGATTTATGGACATATACAAATAAATTTCGCCACATATAAGTTGTACATTAAGCCTAATCACATCTATAAATTTTGTGCAGATCGGTCAATAATTCACCATAGCTTCCATATAGGGTCGATTGCCGAAAATCACTTTAACAACCATAAATCTCTTAAAAATGTTGGTATACAAATAAAATTCAAAACAAATATGTTGCACATATGTATACCCTTTTATGTGTTACTATATATGTAGTTATATTTTTTTTCTTCTCTTTATGAATTTATTATGGCTGGGGAGCCAATATGTTAAGATAATGATTGTACAAACATTATTTTATAGTATATAATATTATTAGTATATTTTATTACTTTTTTTATATTCTTACTCATTATTATTACTATGTAATACAGTTTTTGGCCACAAGGGCTTTTTGTATTATTGATTGAATGAAATAAATAAAAAAAAAATAAAAAAATATCATGATACTTAATTTTATAACGGTCGGCCCATAATTAGTCAAAGATCCCTCCGAAAATTACTTTAACCCTTTAACCACTAACACCGTCTACAGACGGTCATCAAAAAACCAACTTTATATTAAACTTGTGATTCCCCCACTAAGACAATTTTTTAACAAACAATATCAATTTGAACGGCGTCACTGTGTTAGTGTAAGAGAAATAAACATTTCTTATAAGATTTTGTTGCGAACAGTCAAATAAATTCAGTGTAATTTTAGTGAAAATAAAAATTAAAAGAAACATATTTCTAGTAACTCAATCGAATCGGGAATTTTTTTGGTAAGTATTAGATATATTTATTGTGATATATTCAAATTATTTTTATTTTTAAGCAATTAATTTCGTTTAAATTTGGATTTTTTTGAACACCGTTTGTAGACGGTGTTAGTTGCTAAGGCGAAAAAAATTTTCTGTAACGTATTTTTAACGGATTCAAAAAGAGATAATATACCACACAGTTTTTCTCAACAAAATTAAAAAAAAAAACATTTACAATGTTGGAACAACATGATAAAGCTAAAAGCTATGATAGAAATAAAAAATTCAAGCTTTCTTCACTAAATGACCAAGAAATCGCAGATTTTATGGACTCTATTGAAAACGATGAAGATTTCGAAGACTCTGACGATAGCTTCGAAGACCCAAACTATGTGTGTGACGAACTTAGACCGGAAGACAACGTATTAATTAACGATTGCTTGGAACAATTGGAATCATCAACACTTTTGAATTCTCTGAATGATACAATAAATTCAAACAATTTGAGTGTTGATGGAATTGGACCAGAAGAAGAAATTTCGTTTAAAACAAAAAAAAGGTGCCGCTCACCCTTGCCTACTATGGAATTATCAGGACCACAAATTACTTCATCAGCTGGTGGCTTTACTGGGGGCAATCTATCAAATATTAGCAAAGAATCGGCTGAATTTAAAAGTATAATTTGGCGTAAAACTTGTATGCAGTTACATGTAAATGAGGTTGCCTTTCGAGGAAAATCTGATATGCCCGTTGAGGCGAAGAAATTAAAAACGCCTTTACAATTTTTTAATTATTTCTTTACTGACGATGTAATTGAGTTGATAAGTCAGGAAACGAATCGAGCTGCAGTTACGGAAAATATTAACACATCGTTTAAAGCTAATAAACATGATATTCGACGGTACATTGGAGTTTTAATATATATGTCAATTTTTCGTTACCCAAATATTGAACTGCATTGGGGCGAATATGGTTTTCGCCATGTCACAGAATGTATGTCAAAAAACAGGTTTGAACAGATAAGAAAATACTTTTCATTTAACGATATCTCGCAACAAATTAAAAAGGGAAAACCAGGTTATGATCCAATTTTTCGAATTAGAAAAGTTGCAGAATATTTGGGAGAACGTTTTGACTCAATTTCAAAAGATGCTCGGTTATGTATCGACGAACAAATGTGTTCAACAAAAATGGTCCATCACTTACGCCAGTATTTACCCGACAAGCCGCATCCTTGGGGAGTAAAATTCTTTGTTTTATGTGACAGCAGCGGGTATTCATACAAATTTGAAATATACACTGGAGGCAAAAATGATGACATTATTTTGCCCGACACACCAAACATTGGTGCAACAGGCAATGTTGTAATCAGGTTGTCGCAAACAGTTCCAAATTTTGTCAATTATATATTGTATTTTGACAATTTTTACACATCCTTGCCGCTTTTAGTATACCTTAGAGCACGTGGAATTTTCAGCCTGGGTACTGTTAGAGTTAATCGTGTTCCTAACTGCAAACTTCCAACTGACAAAAGCGAAACAATAAAGAAGGAAGAACGTGGTTATTCAACGGAATATGTTGGATCGGCTTACGGAATAGACATTGCTACTGTATTGTGGAAGGATACAACAAATGTAAGACCCAAAAGAAAAATAATTGACTATGTATGAGTTTCGCTACACGTTGCTAAGGAACTATGTATTTCCACAGAAAAGCGACACATCGGTCGCCTTCTTCTGGTGAAGAGCCAACTACTAGCAACTCTGTTGGAAAGAAAGCGATCCATCCGGTACCAAGCTTGAGATACGACAAAATAAACCATTTTCCTGAATGAGGATCAAAAAAATCATGTAAATTGTGCAAAAAGTCTGAAACACATACATTATGTACAAAATGCAAAATTCATTTATGTTTTTCAAATGCAAAAAACTGCTTTACAAAATACCATATTGATGTGTAACCAATTTTATATTTTTAAGCCTTTTTTCCGCATTTATGTAAATAAAAATTTTTTATAAAATTACATTTTTCATTTTTTGTTTCGCTAAACCACTAAGACCGCCTACAGACGGTCTTTCGTTTTTCTCACCTACTGCTTCCAAAAATCATTTTCTCGGCAAATGGACTTTAAATTCGTGTTTTTCAGCCCAAATTCATACTAAAACCAAAATTATTCAAGCAAAATAATTCGTATTTGGGTTTCAGTGGTTAAAGGGTTAACATGTATAAATTTTTTACAGGTGTTTAGATCGTAATAAAATTTGACACAAAAAATTTTTTTACGCACAGAAGCCATGTCACTAAATTTTTTGATGATTGGTCTATAATAGGTCATAGCTCCCACATAGCGGCGATTTAATTGTACGTATAGTGGGTGGCCAAATTATTAGTTACACTTATTAATTAAGATTCAACCGCTTTTAATACGTATATAAATTTATTTCTTGTACCAGATGTTTTCGTATTTTAATTCTGGTAATACTGTTAAATATTTTGTGCAGTGTCAACAATTATTGGTGACATTAGAGTGCAGTTGTAGATCACTATCTGTCATTCTGCTCTGAAGTGTGAAATATGCAATTTTGATTAAATTGATTAAAGTCTGGCATCACGATGAAGAACTAAAAGAAAATGTTCAAAAATGCATTCAGAGCATACCAAAAAGGGTGCAAGCTGTAATTGATGCCAAAGAAGGTTCTACGAAATATTAAGATTATTTTTCAAAAAATTTTATATTTCTTTTCCTCAAATATATATTAGGTCACTTAAGTGACCTAATTGCTTAAAAAACAGAAATTATAGAATATTAAAAAAAGGTCGAGTAAAAGAACTAAATAACAAAAGAACAAATAAAAGGATAAATTTCCACTATTTTAAAATGTTATACGGCTTCAAACTAAACAATTTTGCATGTGTAACTAATAATTTGGCCACCCACTGTATATACTTGGTGTATTATATAGTCGGGCTTGACCGACTATACTTTCTTACTTGTTGTTAATGGTTTGTATTTTTCTTAATAATAATAATAATAATAATAATAATAATTTTAAATTTCGACTTCAAGTTTTGTTTTTATCAAAAATAATGTTTTTTCTTTTCTTTTTTATTTACAGGGTGACTTACGTCGCATGTGGAGTGAACCTTTCATTACCCATCCACCTTCAAAACAACTGGAAGTCTGAGTGTTTTCTCCAAATAATATTTATCTTTACTATTATCTCTTAATGTAAATTATAAGGTTTTGTTTATAGTAGTATTTTTATACAAATTTTTCTAGTAATATTTTTACTCGATAAGTTAAATTTTTCATTTGTCCTGTTTTTTTAACAAACAATTTAATATAATGAATTCGAATTGAAATGAAATTTCCGGCTAAACTAAGAAAATTTCTTAATCTTACTTTTAAAATAATTTATACTTAACAGAATTTTAATATAGTTGAATTCGTCGGCTAGTTATATTTAAAGGTTTTAGTTTGAATTAACACAGATTTTTGAAATTTAACTTATTATTCGAAAAAATAAGCCGCAACTATAGAAAATCAAACTAAAACCTGTAAGTCTGGGAAGTTACTCTGTATTTCGATTCGAAAAGGAAATCATTCGAATTTGTATATCGAAATACGGAGTAAGCCCCCTGAGTAAAAGGCGAGTAAAAATAAACAAACAAAGAAAGGGCTTGGAGTCTAGTTAAGAACGTGTGAAGTTGAAAACCAATTAAAGTTGATAAACAAGTAGTAACGTTTTGTTTACCTATATATATAATATCATATTGGATATGTTTAAAACTAGATAAAAAATCAAATTACACTTTGGACAGTTAACATCTTATAGGCTCTATGGCCTTAAACTTGCCTTTAATTTTTTTTCTTTAATTGTTTTCAAATAATATCTCCTTATAAGTCAAAAAGTATGCAAAAAGAAGATAAATAAATTCTGCCTGTCACATTACCCTTTATAACATATTATTATTAGAACAAATTTAAAGAACAACAAACAAGTGAAGTGAAAACCAATTTAGCAATTATAAATATCTACATATAAATAAACAGAATGAAGAAAACAAATAAAACGTGAAATAGTATTTAAATGAAAAAAAAAAAACAAAACAAATATAAACTAAACTCATTGAAAACTTTTTGAAATTAACCATAGATAAACAAACAAATATTATTAAAAAAGTCTAATATAATAAACGAATGAAGAAAACATGTTTGCAAAATTTTAACAAACATAAAATATATAATTATGTATTAATATAATGTATAGAAAAAGCCTAAATGTAGTTGATTTTATTTTAATGAAATTAATATACCTATAATATACTATTACTATACCTACATATATATCACTGTGTCATTCGAAACATTTCCCTTTAAAATTTTCATTAATTTTTTAAGCAAATTATTGTTTAATTGACTGTTAGATTGTTCAATATTTTTTTATTTTTAAATTCTGAGTTTTTTGCACTACAAATGAAACATATAAGTTGGCTGGCTATTAACAATAACTGTTTGTGTAAAAATACTGTTTTCTAGGTGTCCTCGTTTGGGCTCTATTTTGTTTTGTTTTTAAACGTAGGACGTTAAAATTGTGTTGAGTTTGGCCCTTTTAAAACATTTAAAACTAAATATTTTAGATCAAAAAATAATATTTCCGGAAAAAACTTTTCTCTAAGATGTACATAGATACAAAATAAAATTGAGAAAAAGATTACCGAAAAATAGGCACGTTAATAATTGGATGATACTCTAATATTCGGCTCTGTTCTGTAGATCGAATCGTTTTTAAAAACGAGAAATTTCTAAAACCGAATAAATCGCTTTTTGGTGTTCAGCAAATTACACGTATTGATATGATTCGGAATTAGGTTCGAATTGTTAGTTAAACATCAAAGTCAGTTGTTGATTAAAAAAATTCACAATTTGTAAATAAAAAGAAAGATATAAAATGCCCGGAGCGTTTGTGTTAAGCTAAAATTCCATAAAAAAACGTAAAATACGCCAATTAAACATACAAAGAAGACAATTAAGGGATGATTCCAATCCAATGAGTGCAACGGATGATAGGTAGGCAAAAGCAAAATTTAGTTATAAAGTGTTTGTCATAAAAATTCAATGTATAATGTTTATTACAAGAGTGTTGTTTATTCAAATGCCTTTATATTCTCTATAAAAAAGTGTTTTGTTCATTATGTAGAAATATGTAGAAGTTTTAGGGTGCTTTTAAAATATATTTTTTTAAAATTCAAATATATTAAAATAATTACACATTCGATTTTCTTTCGACTAGGTTTGTTTACTCGGTTTCAAAACGAGAAAAATTATGTGAATTCGGTTTACAGAACACCAAAAAATGTAAATTCGTTTTAAAACTAGAAATTTACTCGGATTCGGTTTACAATACAGGGCCGATTGAAATAATTAAATTCTGCTGATTTCTGGCAGAGACTAATACTTGTTAATTTACAAAACCTTGTCCCTAATCTTTAATATTCACCCTTATTCCAGTTGTCGTCGTCGATATCGTCATCGTTTTTTAGTCGACATCACTTCGTATCGACATCACATCGACACTAATTTGGTATTCTATAAACATCTTGCGACGATGACGACTGTTTATCGATTTTTGTAAACACATCTCTAATACTTGTCAGTTGATTTATTTTGTTTTGGTATTTGATGCAAAAAAAAATATTTTCAGTTTGATTAAAATTTTAATTTTTGTGGTATATTTCATTTGTTTCATGTTTTTGTGCAAAAATGTTTTTTATTTGCGAATTAAATTGTGTGGATTCGAGTGATGAACAAAATAAAAGAAACCTAGTACTACAAAGAAAGCAAATCAGACAGGAGTCCGACATCTTCAATTTGCCAGATAAAAAGTGGGTGTTAACATTTAATTATTTCCTAATGCTTATTTTGTTATTTCTTCAAAAGTTTTAAAAATTACTTTAGACTTAATAAAGCAGCCTTTAAGTATGTGTTGGAAGAAATAGATCCTTATTTAAAAAGTGGAATTAGATCAACATTTGTTTCAAAAACAATAAAATTAGCAGCCACATTAAGATTTTTAGCCCAGGGGTCGTACCAACTGAGTGTTGGGAACGACTTTAACTTGGGACTGTCGCAGCCAGCCAGTCGTCTCCAAGATTCTGTCTGAAACATTAGATGTCTTAGAAAGCAGAATTTGTCCCCAATGAATCAATTTTGAAATGACCAATGCGGAGAAAAATGAAGCTAAACTACATTTTTTTGCAAAAAAAAAATAGATTTTCCCGGTGTTATTGGTTGTGTGGATGGGACCCACATTAAAATACTGGCTCCAAAAAAAAAAACGACCAGCATATATACTTCAACCGAAAAGGGTTTTTGTTGGCGATCAACTTCTTTTTGACTTTAAATTTTAAGTCTCGCCAAACCTGTAAATACAATTTTTTTATATTTTAATACTACACTCCTTAAATGATTTCCTTACTTTATGCAAACCATCTCCATCTCTTCTTGGCGGGCCAAGGAAATTTAATGCTTTGGTAATTTCGTTCTACTTTTCTTTGAAATTACTATTAACTGTACCTCTCTGAAATCCTTTTGCAAGAGAAGGATTTTTTTGCATTTCTTCTATAAGTTCCTCAAATTGTTGCAGATTTGTTACTTTCTTTTTTTTATCGTTCTTCCATTTTTTTTATTTCTTAAAAAATTTCTTTAAAACACTTTATACTATGTTTCCACGGTACATTATTCGCTCTCTATTCATGCTTCACACCCCAATCATGTGCGAAACAACTTGCTTCACCATACAAAATTTTAAGAGCGAATCAAGTAGATTCATATTGAATCTACTTGCGAAGCCCGAAAAATTGCACTCTTCTCTAATTTTTATCGCAAGTTTATCTGCACTAGCTGTAAAAATTTAATATTATTGTAAACAAAGCAAATTATTTTCTTGGTGCTGGAAGTAAAGAAAGTAAATACGTACGAATGTATGGCTTTTCTTTCAAATAAGCTAACTAATATCCACTCACTTTTGTTTGTCCATTAAAAAAAATTATTTCCCACAAATTGTAAATTCTGTTTTTTTTTATTCTGTTTGTTTATTAAAGACAACTGTCAAATCGAATCCAGTTTATTAGTCATGTAAACAGCATAATTCATAAACATGATTCAGAAGGCGAAGCAGGTGATTCAAGTCGTCGTGGAAACATAGTATAAGTGTCAATGACGACAACTGGAATAAGGGTGATTATTTCAACCAATTTCGCAATTTCTCTGTCGTCGTTTAGTTATTGTCCATGCTATATGTAGTTTTGCCCAAAGTAAATCGCAGTGTGTTTGGGTATTTAAATTAATGATTTTATCTGGTAAATTCAGGTTGTTGTAACAGCAGTGTTTGCTTTGTTGACATCCAATGGACGAGTGGGCTGTAATTCCTGTACATGCAACTGGCTGTCAAACGTTCTGTGGGAACTAAAAATAAAATTAGTATGTTTTGATTAAACCATTCCTTCCTCAATTATTTCTTGTATTCTGATTGATTCATATCATTTCTTAATGATCCATTTTCCTTATTCATCTGTGTGTAATTAAGAGGATTTAAATTTCTGCTTTTAGCTGGCCACTTAAGCAATTCAAAGCAAACAAACAATTCAGTGTTGACAGCCCATGGACGAGTAAAATTGTTTAATTATAGTTCTTGATACAGATACCGCTGATTTAATAATTTTTGACCGATTAAGATGCGGAAGATCCAATTGCCGTGGGAACTAAACTTATTAGCAAAACATTTTTTGATTTTAATCGAGTATTTCCCAAAAATTTTGTTCCTACATTTCTTATTTAAGTGGTCAGAAACAAGTTATTGGCCTGGGGATAAAATATTGGCCGTTATCCTATCATTCTAATATTTTTCAGATCGTGTTTCTACAATCCATAGAACAATTCTAGGGGTGGGCACGACCTGTAACTTGACATATTTTTTCGTTCATGCAATCTTAAAGCACTTAATTTTTTTTCTTTCAATAACAATTATAAATTGCATTGTTTTAAATAAATTGAAACAGCTAATACTTAACAATTTCCATATTACTAACATTTTACTAATAATTTCAATTTGAATACGTTTTTCATACATATTTAATTTCAAAATATTTTAATTAACTAAATCAAACATAAATAAATATAAATCGCCAAAATTCTTTATATATTTTGTACATACTCTTAATATAATTAAACATACATACAAAATAATAATAACTCATTTACTTAAAATAACAAAATATCATGAAATTATAAACAAAAAACTCAACAAAAAAATATATATAGTATATTTTATATTTAATATTGATTTTTGTATTTTTTTATTTAATAAGAATATATTAATATTGAATTGTTTGTATTTTTCGAATTTTTTTTTTTGTAAATTCTATTGAGTGTGATTTTCTTAAAAAACTTATATGCTTTCGAAATACGAAATTTCCTTTTCAAAAATTTTATTTTTTAAGCACACACAAAATAAGATCTTGTCAAAGTTATCAGGCAAGTGTTTTCAAAATAAATGTGTTCTATTGTTAATTTTAAATGTATAATTATTAATTAAATCAATTCATACCTACTTACTACTAAATTTTATTTTCCCTTAAATTTAATGATTTAAAAAACAAATACAGCTTAACAATAACAAAAATAAAAACCCATCATAGAAATATAAACATATTTCAATTATTATATACTATTATTAAAAGAAAGTATAAAATTAATTATTATTAATAATTAAAAAAGAAACTAAAGTGAAATTTTAGCATGTAAGCACAGTTAAAAAATTTTTAAATAAAACCAAGTTTAAATACTATAAAAAGGTAAAGAATTTTTAGTTTAAACGAAATGAAAATTTAAATAAACAAAAAGTGTAGAATAAAAGAAACCAAGAAAAATTAATCTCAAATAACTACTGGGATCAGCGAAGAGAAATATAAAAATGTATATGTATATATGGTTAAAATGCAATGGTATCGCAAGAAATTTGTAGTTGTGCACCACACTTTTGTTACCTCTTCAATTATGACTTTGTATATTTATATAAAATAGTGATTGTAGAAAAGTTTGCTGCCTCTTATTAGACGTCACTACTATACAATTATTGTTTTAAAATCTTCAATGAACTGGTATCTAAGAAATCATGTGTATGTCATGTTGCCGCAACAGTAATTTAAATTTAATGGCAGTATCCATCTGATATCAATTTGTATGCTTATCGCATCGCATTTGCTTTCGCATCGCAATAGAGAGTAACCCCCAGTTCGTATTTATTTGTTATCAACAATGTTTGAAACTAGAAAGTTTTTCTACAAATGTTGATATAAACATGTTGTATGTTGATACGAGTACAGCCGTTAAATTTAAATTGAAATACATTTCCGTAGCATTGTTCCTCGCTTAAGACTGTTCGTTCCGTATAGGCACAGATTTACATTTTTCATAGGCGGCTAATCGTTCTAGATATACAACTTTCATTTTGGACCTCGGGCTCCTATTTTCTGTATTCTATAGACCACGTCGTTTAATTTCTTTATTACCAAATATGGCTCAGCCCAGTGAGTTGTAGTTGTAGTTTGGGTGACAAACCTTTCTTTCGTTGTGGGTTATGTAGTAGGTTGGGAATAGCATATACCTTTGGCCACTTGCTAAATTAATCCATAACACTAGAACGTAACGGTATCCGTCATCACTAACAGGGAAAGGAGCTGCTATATCCATTGCAATTCGCTCAAATGGTGCACCTCAGTTGTAGTGCTGAAGTTGTCTTCGACTTCTTCTTATTGGAATCTTAACTGCAATGCATTGTGGACAATTTGGTATCCAATCGGCTACTGCTTGTTGACAACCGATCTAATAAAACCGTTGTTTTAACTTTGCTAGGGTTTTCGTCACACCAAGATGATCAGCACAGGGAATTCTCTCAGTATTTCATTTTTTCTAGAGGCCGGCAACACAATTATATTTGTCACCGTTTTGTCGTCTGTACTCTCCCATGTACGGTATAAGCAGCCATTTAACAACTGTACACTATTTCATATAGCCCAATATGACTTCATCAGTGGACTTTCAGCAGATATTTCATTGCGGGCAGGTATTCTGTCCGTCTTTGAAGTTTCGCTGAATATGAACGGCTTTACCGCAGTTATAACATTTTACTTTAGCTTTGCTTTTCATCAAGTGCCTGCATAACTGCCTCTTTTAAATCATGCACTATATTTCTCCCATTTTCAGCGATTACTTCGATATTTCGCACCTTGCATATTTGCGGCTTAGAAAGTATTGTCGCCATTTCTTGTGCAAGCGCGAATGAAACGGTTTCTTAAAAAGATGACTTTCGTGTGGCACAAACCGCATGTTTCACCTCAGGATCACGAGTGTCATTCACAAACTCCTCGATCTTGATTTAATCCAAGAGGAGATGATTTTCTAATGGATAAGTTAGCTGTACCAAATGTTCAACACCCATCGCAAAGTCCTGTAAACTCTCAATGGTATTCTGCACTCTTCCACGTAATTCCTTATTACGTTAGCTGTAGTGCATCCATTATGCCATCATAATTATTTCCAAGGAGGTTTCTGGAATAATTCGCAATGGTTTATTTTGGCATTGAAGATTATTAATTATATCTTACACCACCATAGTGGGGAGGGTATATTGGATTTGTGCATATGTTTGTAACGCCCAGAAATATTGGTCCAACACCCACCTTAAAGTATACCGATCGACTCAGAATCACTTTCCGAAAACTTTAACCTACATAAACATACATAAGTATGTCAAAATTATACTACAATTGACTTTTATGAAAGTTAGTCAATAATTGAGCATAGCTCCCGTACAAGTTGCACTTTCGAGAATAATTACAGAGTATAAAGAAGTGATAGTTTTGTCGTTTCAAGAAGTCAATATCATTTTCTTAGGTTACTAAATTTATTGTCTGTTAAAGTAATGCCTGGTTTTCCCTATGTCATTTTTGTTGTCAAATTGTCCAAATTGTTATGAAATTACCAACAATTTTCGCTTTATGTTACACGAAGCAAAAAAAATATGCATAAACAAAGTGTAGTTCTGAAATAAAAAGACTTATATTTGATCTTGATTATAACTGGAATATGCAAAAAATTCTTATAAAAGTCGTTATTGAGATGAAATTCAATTAAAACAAACGTACAATAATTATAAATTATTTTATTAAGTTCGCCCTATAATAGATGATTTGGTTGTGGGTATATAAGATTCGGCACAGGTGAATATAAACTCTTAAATCTTTTTATTTTGCAATCCCACTTCTGACACCAATTGTTACGTTTTTAGATTTTAAAACGGTGGTTTATTTCCTTTAAATAAACCTGATTCCTTTTAATAATTTAAAATGGACCAACCGTTACAAAATTAGATGTCATCATCTAATTTATTTGTGTGAATTTTTTTTTGTACATAAATTTTACACAAAAATCGCTTTAAGGTTTTCATAATAATCTTGATGTTTTTCTAGAACAGCTGGCAATTACCAAAATATTTCAGCATAACAATCTGGCTACACTACACACACATCCACCCATAAGGCAACACTAGTTTTTCACGCTTTTGTGTTTTTTTCTGCGAAATCTTGAAGAAAAAACGGGCTGCGTAAAATGTGAAATTTTAACAGATTTATTTAATAAAATACTTTAAAAAACTAATAAATTTAAGAAAATCTAAAAAACAAAACAATTTCAAATGCATATACATAAAAATCATATTGCGTAAAAATTAAACCAGATTACGTGATGTGAAAAAATATGGTGCAACATAACATCTATAAAGTAAAGTGAGAGAAAAAAACAACATAAAAAAAAGAATTTTTCAGTGATGAAAAAAATCAAGTGAAGTGAAAAAAAGAATCGAGACAACGGGTGGCGCTACAAAAAAATATATATTAAAGTATAGTAATAAATTATAAATATGTATATTAAAATAAATTATATATGTACATAAATTCATTTGAAGATATTAATGAAAAGTTGTCCTTTATTTTTGTCGGGTTGCTTTCGTTTTTCCTTAATTTTCTTTCATATTTAAATAACAGAATCAACAGTGAGTGGAGTGTGTGTTTTATTATTTTTCTTTGAGGTTGGTTAAGACAAGGTGTACCTACACAAAACAAAACATCCATTGTATATATGTACAGATTGAGAAGAGAAATGAAATGAATACATATACTAGCTAGATTGGTGTACAACAAAAGCAAAAATAATAACAAACGACAACAACAACAACTGTAATATATACATATGGCATATGCCCTAAAATGATGAACAAAATTTAAAAGAAACAAAAAAAAACAAGTCAACAATAACAACAGCTAAAGCAAGTGCAAGGTAATTTACCCAATTATAATAAATATGTATGCATATAAGAAGATAACAACAAAAACACTACATTGCGTTTTACGTCTTTAATTATTTTTCTTCTTTTGTTTGGTTGTTATTTGTTTTATTTTGCTGTATTTACAACAACTACCTACATTGTATATTATGAAAAATACATACTGCTTTTTATTGCGCTTTTTCTTGTCTCCCATTTTAGGGTGTAATCTGAAAACTTACAAATACATAATAATTTAAATGTGGTTTATTGAAAAGGGACAATTTGGCCTTTAAAATAAATACGTGGATAATTTGTGTTCAATTTTACCAAAATTTTAATTTTATAAATATGTATTAAGGAAATGGTGCTGTGAAATAATAATGCCAATGATTTATTTCTTACATAAAAGATTATATTGATTATAGAGTTTTGTGAAAGCGATTAAATGGAAAAATATGATTTCTAAAGACTTACATATCTACATTGGGAAGAAAGTAAAAAAATGATACTTTTTAATTAATTTATGTTATTTTTTTAATAATAGGTATAAATGTATTGGAACAGATAAAGATTTTTTATTTTCATAAATGTTTAATATTTGCTTCTTCGCATCATTAAAAATGTTAATATCCAAAACATAAACTATTGTAATTGCGCCTTATATTTCTAAAAGAGACATCAATACCGGACTTTTGAATTCCGATAGAGCTATTAAATGGGAATGCAACTGAGGTTTTGTAAATTGAAAAGTCCTCTTTACGGGTTGTTTTTCTACGCCTTTGAGACTCAATAATTAGAAAGTTGCGCAGGTAAATTAAAATTGTGTGCAAAAGTTAATCGCATTATCTAATTAAAAACATCGACTTTTATAAAAGTGAATAAATTTTGGTTTCTGCTTTTAGCTTTTCTTTAATATTAATAACTGTGTATCGGCTTCAAAAGCGATTGCAAAGCTTTTTTGTTACATAAATATTAAAATATTTATGTGAGGTGATTTCATATGAACAGAGCATTGTCTGATTTATTTCTAAATATTTTCTAGCAATCCTTAAAATTGTTGTCAATAAAATTCTGCCTTATCTCTGCTCTCCCATTCTATTTTCAAGTGGTTTTTTTAACGTAAGTCGTACCTACATCGCGACGTAGTAGGTATTTTGTAATTATTATTTTTTGTTGTTGTATTTTTTTACATCTTACTCGTACATCCTTTTGATATGTGTCCCCTTTTCAAGGCTGTTGGGTTGGCACATAGGTACATGCTGTTAAACACATTGCCAGTGTCACGCATCCATTATATCCTTACCATGCATTAGTACTTTGTGCACAGTAACAGGCATATAAAATCAACTATATTTTTGTACGAACAGTTTCGCAGTGCCCGACGCATATAATTTAAATTTGTCATTTTAATATGAACTATGTATAGTAGGCCGGGTCGATTTGTGGGGAGGCAAAAAAATCGCCCATGGATCAGTGAAAATCGTATTCTAGGGATCAAAATAAGAAACTTTGCCGAAGGAACCATACCTCTAAACCCCCCAACTGTTGACTTTTGTCCCGTACAAACATTTAAAAAAATCACCATTTTGGCACTTTATTTTATTATTTTTTATTTATTTTTATTATTTTATTTATTTTTAAAAAATAATATTTTAAAATAAATAAAAAATATTAAAATAAAGTGCCAAAATTCGTTTTAGAGGTATGGTTCCTTCGGCAAAGTTTCTTATTTTGATCCCTAGAATACGATTTTCACTGAGCCATGGGCGATTATTAAATCGAACCGCCTTAATGTATAGGTATAAGTATATGAATGAAATTTAATATATTTTAAGCCGTGAAAACGTATGTTTTTATTTCGATTGAAATGGCATTCAATATCGTTACGCCTACATATTCGTAAACAAAAATAATGTTTCACTTAAAAATCGTTTCAAGCTTTAATTCCCAAAAGCCCGAAAGTATACGCAATTTTTTGTCTTATTGACCATTTGTATGAAATATTGGAAGTGACTTTTGAAATTAAAATCGATGTTACTAAAAGGGACGGTATTTGGCGGTTGTTTTTTTTTTTTCTTAATTGGAAGTACAGATTCGTACCATCACTAGCCAGCACTAATTGATAACAATAAATAATTTCACAGCATGTTCATTCTTTTGATTCAAAACCATATCAATACATATACATGTGCTAGTGCTAAAATATTGATGTGTTTTTCATCTAATGCCCCGATTGAATTGGGGAAATTCCACATTTTATTTATACTTTGGGAAAAACTCTCTCATTCCTCTTCTGTTGCTGGCATCTGCAACAATAGATATTATTTTTGATATGTTTTTTTTTTTTTATTTAATAAATTAGGTTTTACCTTTAAAAATGCATCTTTTGATACTTTATATAATGCAGCGCAGACTTCAGGCACATTATTGCATATCGATGATATTGACCTTTTAAACAAAAACATCAGACTTGGATAACTGTCCCCAGTCGCTAAAAATCGCAAAGTAATTGCCAGGCGTTTTCCGGGGCATAAAGAGTCCCGCATATTAGTAAATATTAGCCTTTTCTATTGATGGTGTGACGAGATTAATCAAATAATCAAAATCGTCTGGTGATAGAAAATGACTATGGAGTACCACAAGGCTCAATATTAGGAGCACTCTTATTTATTATATACATAAATGATATAGAAAATGTATTGGAGAATTGTGAAATTATTTTGTATGCAGATGATACATAAATTTTTACGGTAGGAAAAACAGAAAATATTTGCTACGAAAATCTTTCACGTGATATGAATAATATTAATAAATGGCTAAAAATGAACAAGTTAAAATTAAATGAAAGTAAAACCAAATTAATGGAAATAAATATGAATTCAAATATAACATTAAAAATAAATAATATAACAATAGAAAAAGTTAACACTAATAAATATCTGGGTTTTATTATTGGCAATGACTTAAAATTTAAAGAACACATTCAATACATATGTAAAAAAAATAGGGGAAAAAATCGGATTTCTTAAACGAATAAGAAACAGCTTATCTAAAATTACGGCAATAAACATATATAATACAATTATTAAACCACATTTCGAGTATGGATCAACAGTTTTATACACATGCTGTACATATACACAAATAACCAGACTACAGAATTTGCAAAACAAATCAATGCGTGCAATAATAAAACTAAACAAATTTGCTTCAGTAACATGTATGCTGAGTACTAAATACAATAAACTTTATTCAAAAAGTAAAAAGTGGAGATGCTCCTGAATATTTGATAGAGCAAATACAATATGTTGGGGAGGTTCAACCATATAACCTGAGGAATGCTTTTGATTTCAGAATACAACATGCAGACACCAGTGCGATGCAAAGATCGCTATTTTATAAAGGACTAAGCATTTACAACAAGATACCAAATGATGTGAAAAACTAATCTAATAAGTATACATTTAGAAAAAAGTTATCATCTTAAAAATTTTAATATATAGCAGAGCTAAATTTATGTAAAGATAATAAATGATATGTAATTTTTAAAAATATTAATAAAAAAAAAAATCGCACAAAGTTTTTGTATAAGTCAGGATCATTCCTTATAAATCGCTCCCTAAAAGAGACATACCTTCCAAAAGAAAAGGTCGAATTCTATGTTCCTTTTGTTTTCTTCTTTTTTTTTTTGCATTATTATGTTGATGCTATTATGATTGTGTCGTCGTCCATACTTATTAATTGTTTTTTTTTTTTTTATAATAATAAATTATTTCACAAAAGAAGCAAACAAACTGATCATTTGTACTACATGCATTTGTATATCCAAGGTTCATACTTATTTATGTACATTGTCTTATAGTCTTCTTAATTTCATAACAATTTTTCTGGATTCTTTGTTTTTTTTTTTTTTTTTAATTTATATTCAATTTACTTTTGTTTTCATTTATTTGTTTGGTTCTTTTACTTCATCTACTATCTACTGTCATCATTATGATGTTTTTGTTTGCCACTTCGCTATGTGTGCTTTAGTTTAATTGAGTATGTAGGTATGTATGTTTATTGTTAAAAATTTTTGCGTTGATAATATTTTTTAACTGCGCTAAGTTTAATTTGGTTTTGTTTATACATATACATACATATGTATGAATGTATATATTTATTTATTTTTTGTAAAACTAAAATAAATAACAATTTGATATGTCTGTTTTTTAAAATTTGTATGATTTAGAGTTGCCAAATTGTATTGTTGCTTATTTAAGCCGAAAAACAGGGATAACATAAAATGTTAATAAAGGGTTTGTTTTAACAACTTCCTTTTTGTTTTTGGTAGCTCATCTGTTTAGGTGTAACATGTTCGGTTTGGTCTATAATTTAACCATAAAAGTCGTCTTTTAAAGACGGCGATGGCAGAAACATTACGTTACAAATTTGTATGCCCAAAATAAAAACGCTGGACTTGCCTGAAGGGTTAATTTCACGTGTAAGGTAAATTGGCCGCCTAGTTTGTGCGATTTGACGCCTCTTAGACTATTTTTTGAGGGCTAATTTAAGGCTCATAGGGACAAGCCCAAAACGTTTGACGCACTGGAAGCTAAGATTTAAGAACTTATTCGTGAGATACTGTCCGATATATGGAGAGAATATGTCAAAATTAGGTCCAGCGTATGAGCCTTTTGTGGTGTTGTTGTGGTCGATATTTACATGAAATCATCTTTAAACATAGAATTATATAGAGCGTTTTATCCATTTAAATAAGGATTACATACATTTCTCTCAATTTTATGTATTTTTTAATCAAATTCGAAAACCTTAAAAAATGCTCTTATTTAAAAAAAATACATTCGCAAAATAATAATTTGCCTTATATATAAAAGGTTATATGTATTATCAATTTACCGGGACTGTATCACTTTCTTTCTTTCCTCTGTGTTACGAAAATTGTGTATTTATAATAGTAAAATGTCAATGAATAAGGTGCAAAGACAGAACAACTTCTACGGATATTAATATTTAAACACAACAAAGGCAATATAGTGCTTTAAATTGTTTTAAATACAGTCAGAGTTGAACAAGTTCTGCTTCGAAAAGAGTTATGCATTTTTTCAAGATTTATTTTTGTTTAGTTTTGGGTATTATTTAATATTAAATAGTTATTCAGGTATGTGATGGAAAACGATAACGAGTGAGTTTTAGAAGTTAATTTTTTCGTAATATTTCTGTATTAAAACAGTTTTACCCACAAAATATAAAGATAATTTGCTATTAAAGAGAATTTTAAAACAAAAATTTTAAAAATTTAATTAGAAATACTTTAAAATGGACTTCAAAAACTTACTCGTTATCGTTTTCCATCACATACCTGATTATGTTATTATTTTCTGGAAAGGAAAAGTGCGTAACATTTGGAAAACTTTGGTATTCAGGTATGTGATGGAAATCGAAATCGAGTGAGTTTTAGAAGTTATTTTTTCGTAATATTTCTGTATTGAAACAGTTTTATCCCACAAAATATAAAGATAATTTACTAATAAAAAGAATCTTAAAACAAAAATGTTAAAAATTTGATTAGAAATACTTTAAAATGGACTTCAAAAACTCATTCGTTTTCGTTTTCAATTTCCATCACATACCTGATTATTTAAAAAAAAAATTTCTCAGAAAAAGGTGTTTTTAAGCCAATTTGTGCTTTTAGTTTTTTCACAACTAAATGTTCTAAAATACATAATTTGTAATATTGAACATGGCAACCCTTTACACTAAGGTGTTATTTTGCTCATACACACGAATATAGACACAAGCGAACAAACAACACGGAAAAATAACAACAAATTAAGAAAAAATAAACAATTTAAAAATTGATAACATGTGTGGGACGTAACAACGACGACGAACGTAGAATCATTTTATAAATAGTGTTGTTGTGTTAAAATTTGTTGTATTTTTTCTTTAAAATAGCGGCAAAACTCTGTGTTATTAAATTCTATGTGCTGTTTTGGTTTTGTTACTGTTTTAAGGGCCGTCACACGGCATTCTCTTGATTATCACTGTTTGCATTTAAGTTTTGAGTTGTAGTTTTAATTTTTGTTTCGCATTTAAAGCAGCATTATTAGTAGAAATAGGTACAAAGTATTTACTGTTGTTGACAGATTAAACTGTTGGAACTGTGAGTTCTAAAAATGTAGAAAAATCCTAAAATAAATTCACTTTAACAAGATTAGTGTAATAATTATAATATTAAATACCTTACACTGTCTTTTATGTTTTGAAATTGGAAATTAAGTTTAAAAATTAAAATAAACCATTGTTAAAAAAAATCTAGTCGCATATATGTTTTAATATTTATATAAAAAAATATATTCTGCCATGTCACAAAATTTAATTCCGTTCGGAAGTGGAATTAATTCCGTATATTGCTTCTATAGAAAGAGTAAAACGAATATTTTTTTCGGAATAGAACCTAGGAATGCTTAAAATTACAATTCCACATACCAAATAATAACAAAAACAATGAAATTAATAGCAGCAGCAGGTAATAAACAAATTAAAGCATAAATAATGAAAAACAAATAAACAAGTGTCGTCTTCCCTTGTGACTTGAATCACAAATTGTCTGACGATGTCGACAAAGATTTTATTGTTATTGTTGGTATGTACATGTGCATGTTACTGATAGGATTTGTGGTACAATTGTACCAAATTTGGTACAAACAAAACTTTATTGGTACGCTGGTACAATTCATCCCTTTTCGGTACAATTTTTTTTTAAGGCGAATTCACTTTTCAATTGTCGTTGAGAGCACAGCTGTTCTACTTTTTTTCTTACTTAGAGAGAGAAATGTCAAAAGTTGCTTGTGTTTTTGACATATCGACCAACGAAAGCAACAAATAAAATACAGTGTTGTGTTGTTATAATTGTATTGCCACCACCGTATACATGAATTCGACTTGGTAGTGAATATAAAACATTGATATTTTTAAACGGTAAATTAAACGAATGCTATACAAAGTGAAAACATTAAAGCAAACGGATTAAAAGTAAAAACTCAATTAAAAATATTGTAAAGGTGAATGATTTGTTAAGCGCCAAAATAAAAATGAAAAGATTTGTTAATGGGGAAGAACAAAATATATTCACGAAATACTCATATAAAATTTTGTTTGGCAATAAAATTATTTTTTATAGAAAAAAGGGCCCGAATTTAAAAAAATTAAAAAAAATAATTTAAAAAAAAAAATTAAAAAAAAAGATTTTTTAAAATTAAAAAAGAAAAATATTTTTGAAATGATTGAAGAAATAGCTATCTAAAGTCCTTTGGACAATTTTTGCTAGGACCAATAGGTGAAAAGTTACACTCATTTTAAAAAACCCTGTCTGACCAAAATTTCCAACTTTGACCCCCTCTAACTAAATTTGTGTCTGGCCTACTAACCTTGGTGCAAATTATATCCAAATCGGAAGACATCGATTTTTAAAATTGGGTCACTTGACGTGAAATTCACCATATACATATATGTATATATAATATATATATAATGTATGTATGTATGTTCACTTATTTGAAAAATTGTTTTACGTTTTTAAGTTTTCTTTCTGTTATTTTGTTTTTATTGAGTAAAAAGTGTTATGAATTCTTAATATGTATATGCTTTTTTATTTAATAGCGAAATTTAGGTACAATTTATGGCAATTTGGTACAATTTTGCCATTGAGACGGTACAATTTAAGAATTGTAAGATCCCAACAGTGGTCCATGTTTGTATTTGCTCTCCTCTCTTAACACTCTATTACTTTTATTGTTCCTATTCACATGTAAACGAATATTTTTTCTTTGAATTTTTTTTGATCGTTTGTAAAGTTTAAAATAAAAATATGGTTGGTGGCGGCTAGTCATAAATAAAATATGTACATAGGTATAGCACAGCTGCCAGATTTGACGATTTATCGTAATTTTGACGATTTTTTGTTTCAAAAATAGCAAAGTGACGATTTTTTCATTGAAAGTGACGATTTTTTGAATAATTAAAATTTTCTGTCATTAGTTTGTTTTATTAATGTTTTTGTTACCAAATTCTCTCTTTTTTGAGACAACAACTATTTTTCTCATTTAATATCATAAATATTAACCCTCCGTGACACACACATTAGTACCACACTGGGTCTGGCCAGACCCCATACAAATATTAATGTATTTGTATAAGTTAACATTATTTTTTTATGTAAATAGTTTTAAAAACGGTTTAAATTACATCAAATTATAATTAAAAATATAGGTTTTTATTATTTTTATTTAATTTTTATGAAGTTTTTAGTTCATAAAGAAATATAATCAGAGTACATTGAGTAAAAATTTGTTATGTTGTCAATCTAAGCAACTAAAACATATATAGTCTACCTTGGAATGTTGCTGACATACAGCATTTGAACATTTTGAACAAAATAATCGAGTCTTTCTGCGAATTTTTTCGCTTCCAGTTGCACATTCTACACAAGACTTCTTTGCTTCTAGGGTATCAGCGCCGCTTTTGGTAATTATTGTTTTATTTATCTGAAACAAAAACAGAGATTCAAAGAGTAGATGTTAAGTACAACCAAAATTGAATAAATTCGTTTTTTTATTCAACTTACTTTTATGGGCTTTTCAAGAACAGATTCTATAGCCGAACGAGTACTAAATTGACCCATAATGTAAGTGTTATTCATTCGGTTTTCGATATTTGGAAAAACTAAAGAATTAGATAACGTTGTCAGAAAAGGCGTAGCGTCATTTCTTTTATTGTCATCGACTTCCTTACAAATACAATATGCTGCCAGTGCCATAATATCTAACATATTGCAGAAAAATGCAAAAGTCCACCTCTTCGTTGATCTCTTTGTTGTAAAATGCGAAACCATTTGGTCCATGCAATCGACACCAGCTTTATTTTTATTATAAAATAGAATTGCTTCTGGCTTATTGGCTTCACCTTCACATTTATCGGTGTAATGTACAGTGGACAGAAGATTGACGCATTTATTATTTTTTGGAACATAACTGCAAAGTGAAACCAAATTGTCGTGAAAGCCAAAAACAAATGAATGAACAGGTCGTGAATGACTTTTTCTCATTTCTATAGGTATGCATTTCTTGTTAGACCGAATGGTGCCAACGAATGCTAGGCCAAGATTAGCTAGACGTTTCACTCCTTCCAAAGATGTAAAGAAATTATCAGCGAAAATTGTGCAACCACTTTTAGCGTACGGCTTTGCAAGTTGCAGCATAACATTTTCGCTTTGATTTATTTCACGTTGTTCACCTTGTTGTCGGCCTGTGTATAATTTTCCTTGTAATGGATACTTTGTTTTCGAATCACAGGCCCACCAAATTTTTATACCATATTTTGCAGGTTTTGTTGGTATATATTGCGTAAATTTAGTTTTTCCCCGATATGGAAATAATTGCTCGTCAATGGTTACACTTTCATGGGGACTATAATTCTTCGCAAGATTTTCGTTGACAAAATTCCATATATCTCGAATAGGTGCAGCTTTGTCTTTTAGTAATCGAAATGACCGTGTCCTTCCGTCGTCAAATCTAATGTATCTGGTTAGGGACGTAAATCGATGAAGAGACATTGCGGCCCTGAATATGGGTAAATTATCAGTACGCCACAAAACCCGTGGATTTTGCATGTTATTATGTGAAACTCCCATTGCTAAAAGAATGCCAATGAAAGCGTATAATTCATTTTCTGTTATATCCTTCCAAACTCTTGGTTTTTTATTTACATTTGCAGCATTCCATTTATTGACTGCGTCTCTTCCATACCGATTTGTCTGTAATATAATGATGTCTGTAATATTTGGTGTAAAGAATTTTTTGAAAACTTCAAGTGGAGTAGAGATTTGCTCTTTAGGCCCAGCTCGAAAACGCATAACATTATGTTGACGAGTACGTACGCCACTGTTCGGCTGGTTTATGTTCCATATAGTACCATCTTTTCCAATGAAACAATTATTATTATCTTCACCTATTTCAGAACCACAGTCTTCTTCCTCTTCATCACTGTCGTTTTCTATATTTGGTTCGATGACCAAATCATTTTCAACGTCCGATGCGTCATCTTCGTATGGCAAATACTCTTCATCATTTTCATCTAAAAATGGATCATCTTCTTCATGCTGTCCGGCTTCCTCGTTAGCTCTTTCACGATCTAAGTCATTTGCCAAAGCCTCGGCAATTCGGGTATAAAAATCCGTATCGTAGTTACTAGAATGTCGCGTATTGAAAATAAATTCTAATTCATCATTCATTTTCCCAAAATGACAAATTTTACCACTTTTTTAGAAAAAACTTCACATAAACATTTTGAAAGTTTGCGTCAAACTAAAACAAAACACTCAAAGACTGCTTCGGTAAAAAAATATAACGGTCAAAAGTGATGGCTACTTAGCGTTTATCTGGGCGTAAATGTCAAACTAAAACAAAACACTCAAAGACTGTTTCGGTAAAAAAATATAACGGTCAAAAGTGATGGCTACTTAGCGTTTATCTGGGCGTAAATATAAAATTTTGTTACTGGACATCTGTTTTTGTCAATTATAGAAATTTATAGAATAGAAATGCTGATGGCTTTCTACGTATTTTATGGAAAAAATTAAAAAAATCAAGTTTAAGTACGAATGTACTGTAATTTTTCATACAAAATATATGTGGGTCTGGCCAGACCCACTGCGGTACTTATATGACATATGTTTCAAAATATCCTTCTAACTCCTATTTTGTTTGCTTTTTTCGTCCCGTTTTTTCACCATGAGAAAACCAAGAAAATTTCAGGAGGGTATCTGAAAATTCTAATCTCTAGCCATATTGGAAACACGTTTAAAATGCAAAATAAATTGGAAAAGGTCTGGCCAGACCCATGACTGTGACGGAGGGTTAAGAAGAACATGACACATATCAAAAACAAAACTAAGTAATAGTAGTGTCATGGTGTAGCTATACAAGGTGAGTGCAGTAGCACAGCTGATTGACTTTGTGTACAATTTACTTATGTCAAAAGTAATACTTGTTGAAGTGTTCTTGACAGTAGTATATTATTTTACAAAAACAAAATGCCTGTTGTTTCTGTATTGTTTTGTATTTGTTGCCGATTTGCACTCACCTTGAGTAGTGTCTTCTTAATTATTGAAAATTGTTAAGTTAAAGTATAATAATTCTAAATAATAGTAGAAATTACCTTTTTATCTGTAAACATAAAAAGCCCTTCTAAATACTGAATTCTACAACTAAACTAAAATTTTTAGAGGAAACAATTTCTGAATTTCAACGGGAAAATTCTACAAAAACTTCTCCTATGTTAACAAAACGTCGAAAGAATATTTAGCCAAATAAATTTAAATAACAAAAATACGGAAATCTTTGAAAATAAGCACCTGTATATGTTCGATGAATTGGATTCTATACTCAAAATGTTATTTAAAACTTAATAAACTAACCCCCTGGCCCACGATGTCGAACGATAACGTTCGCTTAGATAAGACTTAAGACACAAACTTGTTTGTGGAATAAACATACTTGATTGAGTAAAAAGTAGATACGATAAAAAGATTGTGTCTTAAGTCTTATCTAAGCGAACGTTATCGTTCGACATCGTGGGCCAGGGGGTAAATTGTTTTGACATTGTAATTTAATCTGAATTAATAAAATATGCTAAATTCAGATATTTATTTACAAAATACTGTAAGTTCTGTTTCACACTCTTCAGTTTTTGTTTAATTCTCTTTTAAAGTTGCCATTTCATTTACACACGTCAATTCAATTTTCGTACTTTTTAATGCAAATCAAATATAAGAAAATTAATTAGTATCGTCAAGTTTGTACACCTTTTGTTCTCTCTTCTCTTCTCATCCAAAAATACTTGACTCTACGAGTCAGAATTGCAAAGTGTGAAAGCGGACTAAGATATTATAAAAATATTACACAATTTGTGTTTAACATTATATTTTTGTGATTTCTTATTAAAAAAAATAAAATTTATCAGATATGTGATGGAAAACGATAACGAGTGAGTTTTAGAAGTTAATTTTTTCGTAATATTTCTGTATTAAAACAGTTTTATCCCACAAAATATAAAGATAATTTGCTATTAAAGAGAATCTTAAAACAAAAATTTTTAAAATTTAATTAGAAATACTTTAAAATGGACTTCAAAAACTCACTCGTTATCGTTTTCCATCACATACCTGTATGCATTTTGATATGTCTTTAACAAGAGACTATATTAACTTGAGTTTTTATGTTTTCATTTAAGTAGAAATTTCAAAATACTATTAAAAATAGTGGATTTTTATTTTTCCGATTTTTTGAAGATTTTTAAATTTCGAAATGATTTTTTCTTTTTTATCGAGATTTTGACGATTTTTTTCCAAAATTCATCTGACAGCCCAGAGGTAGGTATAGATTTACATATGTATATACAAGTACAGTTGATTTCGAAATTGAGGGATCACTTTACATGGTTATTAAAATCCTAGATTTTAATTCAAAATATACATATATTCACAATGCCTTATTGAAATCACTAAATTAAAGTGTGTTTAGCATTTAAGCCGCATAAATTTAACACAAATAGCAAATATTGTCCTTATTTTTACTGCAAAAATTGATAATAACCATTTTTATTTGAAAACAAATAAAGAAATATTTTGCAACAATGTCATAGAAACTGTAACAAAAAATGTCAAATCATTTTAAAAAATAATGGAATAAAATTCCACTCTTGGTGGCCCAAAACTTAGTGGGTTCTATTAAGACTAGAAGCCATAATTAAGAACAAGGGCTCCCATATACTAACATATTTGTTCTACGCGATTTTTATTGAAAAACAATTCAAAATGAGCACTCACTTTTTTAAGTTAAAAACTAAAGTTATGCGTTGTGATTTTGAATTAATTAATGTACAATAAAGTTAGCCTAAAATATGTACTTTCAAATTTAATTTATGGGTGAGCACTCACTTTCTGAATCAACTGTACGTCTACTTTTTAGGCACAAGCACACAATTATTTTATTTATTTATATTACAAATGTGATGAATTTTTATTGTTTATTGTAATTTATTATTTTATTCATTTATAATTCTTCATATTTTGTTGCAGCTGATTTTTGGTCGATAGCTTTTGTTTTGTCGTTTGTACGTATGTATGTATGTATGTATGTATGCTTTATTAGTATTCAAAATTCTTTAAAAATTTCACATTGTTATTATAAATAAGATAAAATTTTATATATTATTATTTTTAACAAAATTTACACATTCTTTTCTAAAAATATTAAGATTTGTTTCAATTTTTATTTCATTTGCTAGTGAATTAAATAATTTAAATCCTTTGCAGAAAAGTGTTTTTTGTCCAGCTGTTGTAGTAGCCCCCTCTAGTCTAAAGTTATCTGCATTTCTCAGCCCATATTGTTGTACTTCGCCTACATATTTGATTTGATCACATAAATATTCAGGTGCATTTCCATATTTAATTTTGTGAATAAAGTTCTTGTCAGCGATAGTCTTCTTGTGTTTGTTTGTTTGTGTGTTTAGCATGTATTTATATACAGCTGCGTGCAGCTTATTAAGGACAGTAGTAATCTCTGGTTTTTCTTCATAATTTGTAAAATAAATTAATCGTGCACTAAATTAAGGACAGTGATAAATTTATTAACATTTTCAAATTCAGATAGTTTTTAAAAGTTAGATTAATTTAATTATGATTACAAAGAGTGTTTTTTAGTATATGAAAAGTTCTTAGTGATGTCAGTACTTTTAATATTATTGTACAAATGCATCAGGATGGAAATACTTATCAGGAAATCGCAACAGCCTTGAAATTTTCAAAAACAATGGCTTTTCAAGTGGTGAAATATTTTAGAAATCATTCGACTACAGAAAAGGTGTCAGGGAAAAAGAGAAACCGTATTACGATAGTTCGTAAAGATGCACAGATTGTGCGTGAGTCGAAAAAAATCCGCATAAATCAGCAAATGAGATTCGGATTGCAGTCTTTAGCTAAAATGAGGCAAAACCGTCTGTAAATAAAGCAAAACGTTTAGCGAGAAATTGGACTGTTTAGAAGAATTTCACGACAGAAGTATTTTGAACGGATGTAGAATGGAAAAGAAAAATAAAATGAAATAAACTAGTCTTTTATTTATTTTATAATAAAAAAATACCTGACCTTGAAAGCCCAATTTAGAAAATTCTAATAAAAAAATTTAACAAAATGGAAAAGAGTAGTATTTTCTGACGAAACAAAAAATAAAAAAATATGTTCGCGGGGCAAAGTTGAACTATCCGAATCATATCGCTCATCATGTCAAGGAATGTTTTTTTTAACAATTCGGTTACTGTTCTTGACTGGCCTTCATACAGACCTTATCTCAATCCGATTTGGAACTTATGGCAAGTTTTAAAAACCGAAGTAAGCTCTGTAAAAATAATAAATTTTAATGATTTCTTTGCTAAAACAAGAAAAGCTTGGGAAGTCATTGCAATGTAAACATTTGGCGACCTCAATGACTCGCAGATGTCAAGCTATTATCGATAACAGTGGATTAGCAATAAAATATTGATTTCTTTTTAAATAAATATTTTGTTTTGTAAAATTTTGGTATCTCCTTAATTGTATGCACGACTGATATCAGTCTTATTTGAAAATATGACATATACTCATAATAATAAATAATAATTAATTTGACACAATATGCAGTTATTTTCTAGGAGTAAAAGTTAAATTGACTAAACTACGACAAATTTTGAGAATATCATAAAACCTTTCGCATTTTTCGCTTTAAGCTCACATGGTAGTATCGTGTCTTTTATTAGTTGCACGTAGCTGTATGTATGTTATTTATTTATTTTTAAAATTTTTGATTTAAATTGTTCAATTTATTATGATTCACATTTTGTCATTTAACAAAAATGTTTTGGTGTGGAATATTTTTAAATTTATGGGGATCATCAAAGATCAAATTTCTTTAAAATATCCATTTTTTGTGTTAGAGATATTTTAGTAACGGAAATGGTTTGTGTTCTTGTTGGAATTTTTTGTGTACATTCAATAGAACACTACCGAAACAAACATACCAGCTCAAACAAGTATGAGTTTATAATCGGATGTGCCGAATCTTATATAACCACCACCATCACCTATTATGGGGCGAACTTCATAAAATATTGTACCTCCTTAATTTCTATTTATTTTTGGTTTCTAAGAATTTTATGCATATTCCAGTTACAATAAAGAATTTACACTTTGTATATATATTTGCGGCATGTAACATAAAGGAATACAATAAATTAAGTACCGACAAGCCCTAGGAAACTGATTTTGGCTTTTTGAAACATCAAAATTGTCACCTCTGTATACTCTGTGGTTATTCTCGGAAGAGGCAGGTTTGGCCATTTATGGACCAACTTTCACAAAAGTCAATAATATAATAAAAAAAATACTTGTACCTGATCTGGTTAAAATTTCGGTTCGATATGGATGTTTATGTAGGTTAATGAGTTTTCGGGAATAGTCCTCATAAGGGAACTATGACCTATTACGGGCCAATCATCATGAAATTCTGTACGATGATTTATATGTATATGGGAATTACTTGTGTTGAATATCAAGGTAATAACGATTTTTATAAGAGTTTTATGCGCATTTAAGTGATTTTTCGAAGTTAACTTTATATGGGACTACGGTCAAATATGGACCGATCATAATTAAATTGGCTATGAATATTTCTAAACATGTAGGGACTATTTGTGTCGAATTTAAACTTGCTGCTGATGCTTATAAGAGATTTATGTGCATTAAAGTGATTTCCGGAATTGGACTTTATATGGAAGCTACGGTCAAGTATGGATCGATAATCATCATATTGCGAGTGACGATTTGTGTATATGTATAGACTATTTGTGTTGAATTCCAACTTGGTAGTGATGTTTATAAGAGATTTATGCGCATTTAAGTGATTTTCAGAAGTGGACTATATATGGGGACTACGGTCAAATATGGACCGATCATCATGAAATTTGGTAGGACGATTTAAATGTGCATTTTGATTATTTAAGTGATTTTCGGAAGTGGTCTTTGTATGGGGCTATGCCAAAATATGGACTTATGCAAAGAAAATATCGTTTTGAGTTATTATTGCAGAATTTTGTATGGACACGGAATTTCTATAGACATTTATGTACGATAAAGCCATATTCCGGGAAGACATTTGTAAGGGGGCTATGAAAAATCGTGACCGATTTCTACAATTTTCAACAGGACTTTTCCTTCTATAATAAAAATAAAGTGTGCAAAATTTCATAATATTATCTGCATTATATTTGAATAAAATAGCAAAAAATATCTGAAATATTTGAAATAAATAAATAAAATAAAAAAATATAGAGGTAGTCTAAAATTTTGATCTATAACTCGGATCCTACCGATTTTGCCCATTTTCAATACTAAACATTTCGGTAGATTAAATACTGTATATAAACTCTCTACGACCATTATTTTGATGTGTTACAAACGGAATGACAAACGTAATATACCCCCCATCTTTTTGGTGGTGGGTATAAAAATTAAAGCAAATATTCAGGCATATTCTGAAATCACGAACGATTTTAAAATCACGGAAGGAACATTTTGGTGTTCTGAAATTCACGAGATTTTTAATTTTTAGTAGTGATTTTGATTGTTCTAAATCACTAGCTAACAATTGATTTTCTTTGCTTACAATAAAATGTTCACTTGTTTTTGACATTTGTATATTAAAATTTAACTTATCAAACTACATATTTATTGATTACTTTTAGTTTTTTAAAAAATTTTAATAAATTTTTAATTTTAATGTATAATTTAATTTAATTAATCACTCATATGTCATACGACTTTAAAACTTTGTTAATCTGGTAAGCAAAATTACGTATATTTTGATCAACAATATCAGCTGACTACTAAAAAGTAAATAACGAAAAATGTAAACGAATCTAAAGAAATGGTCCGCAAAAAATACAGCGTCTTATATTTTTTTTGTTATTTCTTAAATAAAAATTTTTTTGTTTATTTTTAACTTTAGAATCTGTTCCGCTAAAATTATTTTTAGAAATTGTTCGTCGATTCAACGAAGAGTAACCTTAATGTACAAAAATGAAGAGGAACCATTTAGGGTTAATGAAACTTCAATTACTTTAAAAGCAATTCTCCATCAATGATATTGAAGCTATGAATATTCAGACTTTACAAATATTGAATTTGACTCATATATAATCCCAAGTAATGAATTATCAATTTATAGATTCCGATTATTAGATGTTGATAATCGAGTAGTTTTACCAATAAAGAGTTCAATGGAAAATGCTTGAAAAACTCTAACTGTTTTGAAATCATTAGGCTGTTAGGTGACCGGTTTTAAATCACGAGAGTTCAATAATTTTTGTGCACAGAACACCTTTTCAGTGATTTCAAATCACTTTAAACATTGCTTTTTTTAACAATGTCTAAATAGTACTTTATAAGCCTTTATTTTTTGTTTCCCAAAATATTCTCTGAACTATTTAATTCCTAAAAGAAACTAACAGAATATATAAATTTTCCTTTGACGTTTTAAATTATTGTACAGTTCAAATTGTCTATTAATTGCAATTAACCACAAAGAAAAGAAAGTCTAAAAAAGAATGCAATAAAAAATTATGTGACATAATGCTTGCACCATAGGGTACACCAATGGACAAAAATTGCAGCTAATAATTACTTTTGAAAATAACATTTATGAAGTGTTGTAACCTCATATACATACATATGTAAATTTTATGGAATATCTAGAAAGTATGTATATGAAAAGTCTTTTAAAGAATCATCAAATCTAATGCAAAATTAATATCAAGCTTGAGTTTGTAACAGTTTTATCAATTTGAAATACAGGTGCAGGTTCTATAATGCTTTGGGGTTCTATGTCGTCACGTGGTGTTGGGCCGCTGCACAAAATTGAGGGAAATATAGATAAGTTTCAGTATGCTAGAATTCTAAGCGATACAATGATGTCGTATGCTGATAAGAACATGCCAGTAACATGGATATTTTATATACAAGGTGGCGCAAAAGTAATCCTCCTATCAGAAAATGCTATAAATTTTGCGAGGCCCTTAATGCCAGTTCTGTCAGCAATATTCCGCGTTCTGGAGCAGTGTAGCGTAACATTGTTTATTAACGTTATTTCGCATGTGTTTACTACACAAATGTCAAAACAGAACTGACATTAGGGGCCTCGCAAAATTTATAGCATTTTCTGATAGGAGGATTACTTTTGCGCCACCTTGTATATGTATATGGCTCATCATGTCAAGAAATGGTTTTTTAACAATTCGGTTACTGTTCTTGAATGGCCTTCATGCACTCCTGATCTCAATTCGATTGAAAACTTATTGCAAATTTTAGAAACCAAAGTAAACTCTGTAAAAATAAGCAATTTCAATGATTTTTTTTGCTGAAACAAAAACAGCCTGGGAAATCATTGCAAGTAGTGCATGTAAAATTTTGGTGACCTCAATGCTTCGCAGATATCAAGCTGTTATTGATTTTTTTTAAATAATTTTTTTTTTGTAAAATTTGTGGTATGTCCTTAATTATATGCACGACTGATATCAGTCTTATTTGAAAATATGACTCGCAGATTTATAATAATAAATAATAATTAATTTGACACAATATGCAGTTATTTTCTAGGAGTAAAAGTTAAATTGACTAAACTACGACACATTTTGAGAATACCATAAAACCTTTCGTATCGTGTCCTTAATTAGTTGCACGTAGCTGTACATACAAATATACGAAACCAAATGTTCAGAGGAATAGCAAATAACATGAATAAATAAATACAGTGTGAGAACTAAGTTTGTACGCAAAATGTTTTCCATTATTTTTTTAAAGATACTTAGAAGTTTTTTACAAGTATTTCTTTTAAGTAACAAATTATGAAAAATTATTTCTACATGATTATACATATAACAAAACTTCAGAAACAAATAATCCAAAAATACAGCAATTTTATATAAACATTTTAAATGCGCACAAACACAAACAAGTGTCCAACACTGTTCACTACAATAAGACTCTACAACTAGACTCTCACTTTTGAACCATGATGTTGTTTCTAATAAAGGGTGACTTTTTTAGCAACTTAATTTTTGGCAGCTCAGCTGTCATGCTCAGTTTGGTCTACAATTTAACCATTAATTGACTTACAAGCGATCAAAGAATATTTAATATTATTGTCAAAATTCAGAAAGTGTATCCTGCACTTTTTTATCGGAAAATTGCGTTCAGCGACGAATATTATTTCTAGTTGAAAGGATACGTAGACAAGCAAATTTGTTGCAAGAACTGCCAATGCATTCCGAAAAATGTCCTGTCCGACGAAGGCAGGAACGTTACTATAAATTTGCCCAAAAAGGAAGAATTGGATTTGGCTAACATGTGGTTTCAACAAGACGGTGCCACACAGCACGCAAAACATTGGCCCAATTGAGAGCAGAGTTCGGTGAACAGTATAGTTTACGTTTGGTGCCGGTAAATTGACCGCCTAAATCGTGCAATTTAGCGTCTTTCGACTATATTGTGTGCAACTAACATATCCCATACAGGCTCACATCTATATGGACAAGCACGCAACGCGTTGGTTATCGGCTGATATATTAGAGAGAGTATGTCAAAATTGGACCCAGGGTATGAACCATTTGAGCCGTAGCTGCGGTCAACATTTACATAAGATCGTCTTTAAACATTAAATTATATATAGATCGTTCATCGCCTCAAATCAAATTTCTCTAAATTTTGTGTATTAAAAAAAAAAAAATCCGAAGGCTACTAAAAATCTCTCTTTAGATGCAGATAAAAAAAGATCGCGAGTTTTGTGTATTTTATGTTTATGAGGTTAATAAAAAAATCTCACAAAAAAAAAACAAATGTTTGCTTTTGCATTATGTACATACATACATATATACATACATACACTCCGGTTCACTTATTTAAAGGCACTGAAAATTCCATATTCAGCAGGCTGTATCTTCTGCAATTTTTAACCAATTGCAGAATTTTAAAATAGAAATGGAAGCCAGACATCTTGAGATATAAAAAAATCATGACAGTAGTGGTTTCTTAACTAAAGAACTTTTTTTGAGCAATTTATAAAAAAAAGTCAAAAAATTTGCTATTTTTTTTTTTTTTTTTGGTCCACTTGAATAAAGGCACTTTAACTAATTTTAATGAAAATCAGTTTTTCTTGTTTTTATTAATTTATTTTACTTTATTTAAGAAATTAGTAATGGGTACAACCCCCTTTGTTTTTAATAACTTCAAATATACGGGTTTTCATTGACAGATAAAGAGAATGTATGTAATCCAACGCTATTTGATTCCAAGCTTCCCTAATAACCTGAATTAGTGACTGCTTGTCATCAAATTGTCTACCTCCTTCATAGACCTTACGAGATAACTAACCCCAGACATTTTCGATAATGTTTAGAATAGGGTGGCCAGTCAAGAATATTAACATTTTGGCTTGCAATTAACTCCTTTACTACTCTGGCGGTGTGTGTAGGGGCATTATCCTGTTGCAATATCCAAAATATGGGACCAAATAGTTCACTGAACATTTTTGCACTTTGAAATTCAAGATCGATGGTGCCATAGTACGTAATAGCACCCCACACCATAACGCCACCCTCTCGACTGTGATGTCGGTTCAAAAATCGCTTTTCTTTGCGCAAATCATGGAAATAATATTCAGGCCCATCCAAATGAAACTTCTTCTCTTCCGTAAATACAACGGTTCTCCACTCATTTACATGACCTCTTTGCTGCACAGCCCATACCATGTAGTCTCTTGCGAATTGAAGCCGCTTTTCCTTACGAGGAGCATTAGTGGCGGCTTGCTCGCTTGCACTCCAGCTTGAGCTCTTATTTTTGACAAGGATAAGGCAGAATTAGAAGCAATTCTGACGATTTTTCTTTTCTCATACGTAGAAAAAGACAATGAAACCCTTCCTTTAAAATTTTTTCCATACCCCTCGGGGTCCTTGATGTAATTGTTGGGCTTCGTCCAATTTTTTTTAGCTATTGCGCGGTTAGAATATCCTTCAGATTTAAAATTTTTTGTTTTGCAATTTTGTAATAAACAATCGCTCGCTACAAAAAATCATCGCTTACTTTAAAAATAATAAACAAATAATAAAGTGCCTTTATTCAAGTGAACCAAAAAAATAGCAAATTTTTTTACTTTTTTTTTATAAATTGCTCAAAAAAAGTTCTTTAGTTAAGAAACCATTACTGTCATGATTTCTAGCTTCCATTTCTCTTTTAAAATTCTGCAATTGGTTAAAAATTGCAGAAGATACAGGCTGCTGAATATGGAATTTTTAGTGCCTTTAAATAAGTGAATCGGAGTGTATGTATATTATAAAGTGTATTAGTACAATAATATATAAATTTTTTTTGTTTGTTGTTTTCTATATTCAATTAAATTTTATTTTGCAAAAAATATGATAATTGTATACAGAAATACCAGATTGTTACTCAACTTAAAAAATTTTTTTTTATAGCTATTTGTGTGTTTATTTTTATATTTGCAATTTTATTTTTAATGGAAATTCACACCCAACTTTTAAAATAAATTTATGAAATACGACTGTATAAATGATAATATAATGAGGTGTTAAAAATTTACATAAATATTTTGTTTGAAAGGTACACAGCTTGACTGACTGAGATTATTATGAAATTCAATTTAGTTTAGCTTAATTTTATTTAATTTTTAATTAATTACATTTATTATTTTATTGTCGCGTTGTCGAAATTTATGTTCCTTTTGAAAGCTGCAAGTTTTAAGCTTTTGAAATTTTAAAATTTCGTATAAAAATTTAGGTAAGAACTTCACCCATTATCAATTCGAAATAATTGCATGAATGGTTTTGAACTTATTTACAAATATAGATTAAATTTATGACTTTTTGTCGAGATTTTCAGAAAAAGTATAAATATAATTTTCATTTTAATAATCCTTGATTGACTTTTCGAAATTTATGTTCCTTTTGAAAGCTGCAAGTTTTAAGCTTTTGAAATTTTAAAATTTCGTATACAAATTTAGGTAAGAACTTCACCCATTATCAATTCGAAATAATTGCATGAATGGTTTTGAACTTATTTACAAATATAGATTAAATTTATGACTTTTTGTCGAGATTTTCAGAAAAAATATAAATATAATTTTCATTTTAATAATCCTTGATTGACTTTTCGAAATGTATGTTCCTTTTGAAAGCTGCAAGTTTTAAGCTTTTGAAATTTTTAAGTTTCGTATACAAATCGGTCGCCTCATTCATTTAGATTTAAGCCGTTAGTCTATTATCAGTAGTTAAGCAAAGCGTTTTGCCAAAATGTGTTTAAAAATTTTGTGAAAAGAGCGAACGAATGTCGGCCTGCTAGATATGGACATTTGGTCGATATCATATGTCATTATAAATTCCTATATTCCTACTTACATTGACACACGTGGGTCCTACATTGGTCTCGTTAAGATACCAAACTAAAAAAAGTCAAAGATATTTTAAACAAACCATTCCGATGTACGTATAAAGGCATTTAGCGTTCTGACGTTCGTCCCCAACAGATCCACCAAAAATTCGAGCAGACTTTAATATGTCGGGGCTCGGTGTTGACAGATGATACCATACAATCGTATCCTCCGTCTCATCAAGAAAATTTCTGCAGAATTCGTTATAAGGAGATTTTATCCATTCCAATCAAGCAGTGACCTGGGATCACAGACACCACATTCTGTAATCGATCACGTGAAATAATCATTACTGACATAGTTCTGCGTCAATCCATGATCGATACATTCAAGCTCTTGTCAAAGAAGAGTCTAGTAAATAAATAAATACTGTCGGAATATGGAATATCCTGCTGATGTTAAAACACCTTGACGAGCAGGGAGTTGAGTACCTGTCAAAGGAGCGTCATCACACCCAGTGCTTTGGAAATGGGTTACTAAAACCCGGAAAGATCGCGAGCGAGGGATAATCGCACAGGCCGATTTCCCTCCTGTCATCGGTAGTGAAAGCAATCGAAGCTCTTTCCCTCCCCCAAGCAAAGACCTTGTGAACGGACTATCCTAGTGGCACTTGACTCTTCCAGGATATCCTGCAGTCCACAAAAAGAATTAAACAAGGACCTTAACAGGATGCCTTGAAATAACCTCCGAACACTACCTTCACGAGAAAACTAAGGTTCTACCGGTCAAAGAATACAACGTCATGTTGATGAGGTATGTGCAGGATCCGTTTGATCGCAGCTCGTATATAACACCTTTGAAAGAAATTCATAGAGACGAAAACAAGAGTCGTCTCCCGCATAGAGCGTGCTGTCGTTTATATATATATATCCAGAAGATTTGTGCGCTCATCCATTGGAAGTTGCACGATTCCTTGTACTGAATCTGGCAGAACCATATTGATTAAATATTGTTTCTGTTAGCTGCTACAACAACAACAAAACTGCACCGTAATCATCAGTTCCGAGGTGTATAGAATCCTTTTAAGAGCCATCTACCAGACAAGAGCACCTTTCATTAGTACGGGATTTACAACAAAGCACATTAGGTCAAATGACAGCTTTTTCTGTGCTAAATTGATAAAAATCAAAGTGACGTTTTACTATTGATGTTTTTGTTTTTAATTGGAAATGCTTCAAAACAAAGACGTGTGATGTTTTTTTGTGTTAAAAAAGCACCGTTACACATTTCTACGTCAAAGTCAATCAATGCAATTTTTTCTACAAACGTGCTAGAGTGTTCAATAGTGCAATGTCAACTTAAAGTTTGTATTTCTCGGTTTGTGTTTATTATAATTTATTAATTTAAATGGAAAATAAAGAGACAGGTAAATACTGCTGTTTTTAATTATAAGTTCTTTATATTTATGTCGATATACTTGACAAGAACTCATTAGACAACATTACCTTAAAAGGGTTAAGTTTTTTTTAAACTTTAATATTCCATAAGCGATTAAAAATTTTGACCCCATCTGACCTCTTTCAAATTGAAAAAGCGGTTTAAATATAATGTAATGAGTTAATTTTGGTTTGTGACAAATTGCGATTTTTTGCGCTTTATGAGTTATGCCTTTTCTTGTAGGTAACCTCTGTATCAAAACAAAAAAAACGATCTGTTTGAAATATGGCCAAAATAATGCAATAAGAAAGACAAATTTGATGCAGTTTTCAAACACGTTGTTGACAAAATCAAGCTTAATACAATTTCAGATAAAATGTATAAAAATATAAAGCAAACAATACATTTTTTTGCGTAAAATTGGCTCAAAAGTGGGAAAAATGTCGCAGGAAGATAAGTATCTTTAAGGATCAAAGTCATTCGTGGGTGAATTCTGAATTACATATTGTGGTAAGTGATATTTCAAAAAAAAAAAAAAAAAAAAACTACTTCTACCGGTGTTGGACGTCCAGCTATCCCATTCAGCGCAAAATCAGAATTTGGAAAAAGAAGAGAAGCCGCAAATCTTTCAACGGAGAAGGCTGATACTAACCTTCTTGCAGCAGCAACATCTGCTCGTAAACAAGGTGATTCCGATTTGGCTGCAGTCCTGAAAGAAAGTATGAAAAGCCCAAGAAGGTCATCAAAAATGCGGAAAATGTGTAGTCAAGCCACCAAGAAACCAATTCCACTTTCTGTGCATGAGGCTTTAGCTATCCTTCTTGAATACAATTTTTCAAAAGAACAATATAATGCAATACGCCACGAAAGCAAATCAAGAAACTGCGATATTTATCCACACTATAATAAAATTACAGCCGCAAAATTAAAATGCCGACCACAGGTTATAACAGCAAATGAGACCCTTGCTAAAGTTTCGTTGCAATCTAATTTACTTCACACGGCTGAAAGAATTGTTGAAATGCAAAAAGAAGTAGTTCAAGCTGCAATGGAAGCGGAGGAGACAGATTTTTTAAGCTCGGAGTTAATATTAAGTTACGGGTTTGATAGTAGCTCTGGTCAAGCTCAATTTAAGCAAGCATTTAATGAGCCAAGTTCGTCAAAAAACTGTGATGTCTCCCTTTTAGCTACATCAGCTATTCCCTTATGTTTAATCGGGAAAGCCAATTTGGAATAACAGAACACCGCAATCTGTAAGATTTTTGTCGTCCCATTAAACTGGAGTACGTAAAGGAGACAAAAGAAGTTGTTCTAAAAGAATGTATTATGTTTGTTTTAACCCTCCGATGAGTGAGGGTTTGCCTTTTCAAACTGAATTTACTCCTACTCAGGCCACTACAACCCCCCCCCCCCCAAAGTTACTCTGTATTCCAAGAGTATTTTGTTGCGCATCTTTTGGAAAAAAATCAAGCCGATCGGATCATTACTTTAGGAGTTATTGAGGTTTTAGTGAGAATAGTACGTGGACGTGTGAATAGGTCCGTATGGACCTTGTACTGAATTTCACTAATAAATGCCTGTTTTTGGGCATCATTATAATTTTTTTATTGTTTCAACACATAATTTACTTGTTCTGAACACAAATACCTAAACTCAAAGACATTAGGGATGATGATAAAAACAAAAAATTCGAAGACATGAACTTTATTGCTTTTACACTACTAGCAATAAACCAGTTCTTAGAATTGTTTGTTTTTATCATCATCCCTAAAATAAAAAAATTAAACAAATTTAAAAATTTATTTTTGTATGTAGAATTTAGTTATAAACAAGAAAAACAAAAAAAAAATCAAAAAAAAATTTTATATGAAAAAAAATTTACAAAAAAGGTCCGTAAGGGACCTTTTCACACGGCCGTGAAGTTCAGAACTGTCACTCATCGGAGGGTTAATGGTTGAAAAAGGGTTAATTATTGGTCCTTCATAAATTAAATTCCATTTTTTTTTTTAAATAGGGTTAAACTTACTTATGTAATTCTTACAGGCTTTGGTTTCAATACCATGTTTTTGTAGTAGTTATTAATTTCGCACAGAAAAATTTCCATTTGACCTATAGTGCAAAGTCGAAAAGCCATTTGGTGTTAATTGGTATCAATTAAATTAAATTTCTAAGAAAAACGTGTTTCAAAGGTAATTTACTTTCTAGCCTCGAATTTCCTCATCCGTCTTTTATGTTTTAGAGGAATGGCATTACCGTTGTTGTATTCCACTGTCAAGAGTTCTTTCCTGAAGAAAAGCTTTCAGTTTATACAGCTGGTGCTTGGTTGACAATCTTTGTAGTAGAGCTAAAAATCAAATGACACACCAAAGTTGACAAAGTTTGTTTAACTACATATCGACAGCTCAATTCCAAAACATGCTAAGTCGAAAAAGTGAGTTTTGCAGGAAAAGCTCCTAAAGTTTACAGGCGATATCTAAAAAACCATATGAGGTAGAACTTTGTTGTTTATAACTATTGATTGGACTAGCCAATCACAACCAAAATTGGGCAGAATTTAAGTTGAAAAAATCTAAATTGAAAAACGCAAAAAAATAAAAACATGCTAAGTCGACATAGCATGGTTTGGAATTGAACTGTCGATATACACTTTTTATAGCTGTATCTATTTTGTCGCAATAGTTTTATATTTGTAACAGTTTGATGACCTTAACTTTTTTAAAAGCAGTATTGAAGAATTAATTAGCACATGATGGGGAAAAAACTTACGTTATTGTTTTATTATAAGTATAAGTTAACAAAATAAGTTATTTAAGTTATTTTCATAAATGAGTACATACTGTACGAGTATATTGTACATAACAATAATTTCATCTTCTGTAACGAATTTCAAAAATTTTATTAAACAATCTTTAAAATTAGAATAAGAAGTAAAATAAAAACAAAACAGGTGTTTGTTTCCATTTATTTATTGAGCTTTAAATGTTTGTTAATTTGTTAATAATTTAATTTGAAACAAGTTTGTTTTATTTTCACAAAATATTTGTTGTTTATTTTAAGGTTTTTTATTTTTTTTTTATGTCTGACTGTCTGCCTGGGTGGTTTCTTTGGCAGCTAAATTGATGCTGCCATTAGTACTAGTATTTATACAAACACATTTTTAATGTGTATAAATGTGGTTTTGGTTGTGTGTATTTTCATGCACACATACATTTTATTGTTTTTATTTTGTTGTTGGAGGTGTCGGATTTCCGGTTTTTTGCTAAACGATTGACACATGTGGGCCATAAATATTTCATAAATTCCATAACTGATTTTGTTTTTTGTGTTTGTGATGAATTAATGTACTTATGTATATGTACATGCATATTTGGCAACTCTCATAATACCCTACACCATCATAGTGGTACTAATGTTTTTTATTTTTTCAAACGTGATAAATGTCACTTCACTTTTTATCTCTGAGACCCGTCAAAGTACATACATATATATATATTCTTGGTCCTTACGAAATTTTAAGTCGATTGAGCCATGTCCGTCTGTCTGTATAAAACACTCTTACTTGACGTAAGAACACAACCGAAATCAACAAAGTTTACAAAAAACCGGTTATAGTTCTCCTAAGCAGTTTGGTATTGAAAATTACCAAAATCGGTATAGTAGAACCAGAGTTATAGATCAAAATCTAAGACAACCTCTATAAAAAATTGATATTTTTAAACATTTTTCTTGCTATATTTTTAAATATGGGTGTTTTTTTGAGAGGTATAGAACTTCGAATTGAAATAAAACACAAGAAAATCGTTTTAATGACCATCAATTTGGCTTTACTGGAAGGATAATTTTATGCCATTAATGTTTAAATATGATTTCAGGCATGTGGCCGCCGCGGCTGGCTCGAATAAAGCCAATTCTACAGGTCCAATTTTCAACCACTTTTTCGAGCATATGGGGCCGTATGTCGGCAATAACGCCACGAATGTTGGCTTCCAATTCCCCTAACGTTTCTGGTTTGTTGGCGTAGACGAGCGACTTCACATATCCCCAAAGAAAATAATCCAATGGTGTCAAATCACACGATCTTGGTGGCCAATTGACAGGTCCATTCCGCGAAATTATGCGCTCATCGAATGTTTCCTTCAATAAATCGATTGTGGCGTGCGCTGTGTGGCATGTAGCGCCGTCTTGTTGGAACCACAACTCATCCACATTCATGCCATCCAATTCGGGAACAAAATAGTCGGTTATCATGGCTCTATACCGGTCTCCATTAATTCGGGTCCTCTTCAACACTTTGCTCTACAGCGGCAATTGTTTCTTCGGTGCGCACTGTTCGACGTCTCTGCGGATGCGTATTATCACATAGAGTAAACGTAGTGCGAAAACGATCCATTGTTAACCGAATTAATTGCTCTGATGAACGATTATGTCGACCATAAAATAGACGGAGCTTGCGGTAAACTTCGCGAACTGAACCGTTATTTTCGAAATAAATTTGCACGATTTGCAAGCGTTGTTCTTTTGTGAACCTGTTCATGATGAAATGGCAAACCAAACTGAACATAAATGACATTAGAGTTGCCAGATTTGACCACAAAATGCAAGTTTTATCTCTTTTCGAAAAACAAACCTGTAAAAAAACACAGATAATACCATGCAATTTTGTATACGTTGTTTTTATGATAAAATAAGAAAGTGTGAGGAAAATAGTAGTACCGACTCAAAACTTTGCACAGATCATTTATGTACATATTTATATACAAAAATCATCCCACAATATTTTGTGAATTTCGGTCCACTTTTAACCATATCCCCCATATAAAGCCCTCTTCCGAAAATCACTTTAATACTCATAAATCTCTTATAAATAATGGTACTGATCCAAAATTTTACACGGATCATTTACATACATGCCATAATCAAATTTTAGCATGTATGAAAATATCGGTCTTTATTTGACTATATAACCCATATAAGGTCCACTTCCGAAATCTACGTTAATACTAAAATCTTAAATATACCGTTATTATGTTGAAATTCGACGTGATATGCATATGCATAAAAATCACTGTTTCAAAATTTAAGAAGATCGGCCTATAATAAGAACCATTTCCGAAAAACAACTAAACCCACAAAAATGTCTTAATAAATATCGATATCGAACCAACTTTTATATAGATCAGTAATTTTAATCCAAAAATCATACTAATATCGTTTATACGGCAATTATGCTACTGGATTTTGTAGCTGTCAGTCAATAATTGGCAATAGCTCCTGAATTAAGTCCTCTTCCAAGCACACCAACCAACCATACAACTCTTGTAAATAACGTTATTGAGATGAAATTCAACCAAATAAGCCTCAAATACGTAGAAACCACATTAGTGATTTAGAAGCTGTCAGTCCATAACTGGTTCACTTCTACTATGCCACCCATAAATCTTTTGTAAATAATATTATTGAGAGCAAATTCAAACAAAAAAGCCTCACATTACTGCCGTTGTGTGTTGCTCCACATCATTCCATAGGTTCTTAATCCAATTGTGATACGGAGATTGGGATGTCCATTTCAACACATCATTCTTCTTCTACTAAAAGCAACTCCTTACAGTGCGTGAGGTGTGTTTTGGGTCGTTGTCGTGCAAAAAGCATCACCTAAGTGGCATATTGTCCTCAGCGTTTGGAATCATTATTTTTAAAAGTATACTTTGATAAGCATACTGATCCATTCGTGCATCGACCTTATGTATAAAAGCAACACCATGCCCAGAAAACTCTGCCCAGACCATCACATTTCCACCACCGTGATTTATGGTCTTAGAAGTATACTTCGGTTCTGCTGCATCTTTGGAGGGCGCCATACGTTTCTTTTTTCATTAGCTTCAAACCTACAAAATTTGGATTCATCGTTCCAGAGGATATTGTTCTGAAAATTATTGGTTTTTCTAAATGCTCATGTGCAAAATAAATCCGGAACTGTAAGTTCTTTTTTGAAATACGTGGCTAATATTGGAGAAAAATTGGCTTTGCTTCACTTACTTTTAGCCAAGTCTAAATAGTGTTTTTGTCCCATTATATTTTTTTTTCATAAAATGTTTTCAGAACTTATTTATTCCTAAAAACTAACCGCGAAAACCTAACAAAATATATAATTTCTTTGAAGTTATAAATTATTGTCCAGCTCAAATTGTCTATATAGAAGAAAGTATTATTATTTTATTAAAATGTTCAATAACATTTTGGCAAAAGGATCTATGTCCTTAATCACGTCACGGATTCTGAATTTTATCCAATGATGTTAAATCACAAAACCAACATCCACACGTTGTCTTCTTGCTGTACCTACACTGGATTGTCGGATTTTGCTTTATTGAACGTACTATTTTATTTTATTAATTAATATTATTTTATTGACTTTACTCAAATTGTATTGTTTTGTGTTTAGAAAAAAATAATAGACTAATATTGAAACATCCCTTTTTCTTAAACCTTTTTGTTCTTTTTATTAAACATAAATATGGATTTCCAATTATAATTTCAAATATCCTCATAATGGCTATAAAAGTTGTATAATCCTGTCTTTACTGGCTTAATTTTAAAATAATAAATATGATTCTTATTTATGAGATTTTCAAAAAAAAAAAAACCATAAAATTACTAGTCTGGCCCAGTGTTGTCAGATAATTTTTTTTCTTCTCCCCAAAAAAATTGATAAACCCACTAGATTTTACACTTTTTTTAAAAAAAACCCTAAAGTTTCATCATTCATATCTCTATTAAATTTGAAAAATAAAGGAATGCAATTTATATACATATACACATCTAGATGATTAGTTTTATTAAAATCAGGTTTCTTCAAAAATTGCAAGAGTTGCAAAGTCTTCTTCACTAGCTGTGTACATATCATTCGAATTGAAAAGTTTAAGCATTTCAGGTGTTGGAATAAAATCTTGACATTTATTGTTTAACGAGTACTTGACTCTTAAAATACTTTCAACTGTTGAAATATTTATTCTGTTTCGCAGATTATTTTTTACCACATTAAACATAGAGAAAGCTCTTTCAACTGATGCATTGGAATAAGGTAGTAGTAATAAAGACAATCCTAGTTTTCTAATTCTGCAAAATTTTGGGTTATTGCTAGCATCCCTCTTTTTTCCAACTTCATAACAAAATTTTTCTAAAGAGGTCGTATTACTCCACGATATAAAGTGCAAGTTGTTCCACTCACTAAGAGTTGCATCGATATCTTCACAAATGTTTTTGTAATGAACAACGATACTGGTAATGTCTGGTTTTCTAGCTTTATGTGCTTTTTCGATGGAAAACAGTGACAATTTTTCCATAAGATCAATAATATCTGGAAGTCGCTTTTTTATTTGGAAACATATTTCCAAAGTAAAAGTTTTGCAATTTTCTTTAACCCTAGAACACTAATGTTAGTCGATTCGACTAACATCACGTACGTTTTCGCTCACATTTTTATATTTTTTTTTACCGATCACTCAACTCTCTTGTATACTCAGTAGTCAGTGTTTTCTCGTTGTGAACGGTCGCATTGCTGAGGTAAGTGTTGCAATTTTTGAGTTATATACCTCGTGTTAGTCGAATCGACTAATGAAGTTTGCAACAAATGTTTTAAAAATCAAAAAAAAAATTTTTTTTGCATTTAATTTTTATATAATTTAAGTTTTATTGTTTGTAATGAATTCTGTGATTTTATTTTTTGTTTTTGGTAGTTTTTTTTTAATTTTTTTTTTATTTTTTTTTTAATTTTTTTTTTATTTTTTTTTTTATTTTTTTTAACAACTGATCTCAAAAGATTGATCTCAAAAGTATTTTTATTAAATATATTATTTTAAATGAATTGTTTTATAAAAACTAAAATTTGTTATTTTATTTACATTTATAATAAATCAAATATCAACTTTTATTAGATGTGTCAATTTTACATATATAGATATCGAAAAAATCGGTTATATATATATATATGTTAGTCGATTGGACTAATGATTAGTGTTAACGTATAAAAAAATAAAGTTAGTGTTCTAGGGTTAATGAGCATAATGTCTTCTATTTGCATCGAAAAATGTTTTAATGTGTGTAGTTGCCAGATTACTTTCTAAATCGTCATTTCGTTACAATATCTTCGACATGCTCGAATTCGAAAATCCCAAAAATCCCCTAAATACAATTTTCTTACCCCCAAATTTACCCCTAAATAATATTAAACCCTAAATCTGCCCCTAAATAGAAAAAAAAAACGTATAAATCTAGGGGGAATCCCCCTAATCTGACCAGACTCTGGCCAGCCATTTAACTAAACGAATGAGAGAGTAAGAGAGAGACAGTGAGAGAGTGATATATACAGAGAAATTTGTACGAGTGTAATCTCAATGAAAATGAGAAAGAATGTACAATTTCTTAATAGTGCATTAAATTATGAATGAAATTGTACGAACGTGTTATTTGTTTTAAAATTGTAATTAAAATTAGCGTTACTGATTGAAATTGATGTCACATGAGTGTGTGCTAGCTGGGTTGCTAGTCCACCACAACACGTTTGCATGAGTGTATATACAGATGTACAATACATAAATTTGTCTGGTGATTTCCTCCCTCTTCTAGATTGAATATCTCTTTATTCTTATTTCGTTTCAGACAATTTATACATCACAACAAATAAACGTACAAGAGGCCAAAAAGAAAATAAATAAATAAAAACATAAACAACATACTGCTGGCTGAATTGTGTCAATCTTCTAAAAGAATTTATGTGTAGGAGTAACGTCAACAACTAGCCAACATACCCCACATACACAGTCGATGATTCCTATTCCTAGCAACTTAAGCACTAAAGCATCAACTATAATATTAACAGCCAAATAGCCGTGTAGTCATACAGACAGCCAGACAGCAATTAATATTAAAAAGAGACACACGCTCTTTAGTTTGCTTCTACTCTTGTAATTTCTTTGAATTGCAGTAGCTAGCAACAACAGAAACAAAAAGAATGGGTGGCAATAGCACGGCTGCCTTTAGCATTGGCGGTTACATTGGTGGCACTGGAGGCAGTAGTTTAGGTGGCAGTTCTGCTGGAGCTGTAGGCGGCGCTGTTGCTTCTGATTTAATACCAAGTACCAGTATGCTAAATTCAAACTCTTCCGGTATACCCTATTCGTGTGGTACCAGCTGGGAAGAGTTTTCCGATCGTCATGCTCGTGTGGCTGCTGCTGATTTTGCCAAAGCTTGCATTAATTACATAAATGGTAGCATGACGCCCGAACAGACACGAAATCTATCGCATCGTAATTTTGGTCAAAAGTTTTTGGAATCATTTGCTGAACATTTTGAAAAGGAATTCTTTCGCAGGCGTAATAATTTAAAGGTAAGTAAGAAATCTAATGAAACTAGTGAACTAATTTAAAAATAAGGAGAAAAGTTTGATATTTTAAATATTTCTGTTAGCTTAATATAACGTAAAGAGAAAACTCTCTCTAAACCAAACTGAAATTTCAGTTTTGCTAAAATTTGTTACTGAAAAATCAATCACTTTCTCAAAATTTCCTAAATATAACAGAACGTTTGTCGCCAGCTTAAAATATTCTCTAAAAGCACATGTATCGCCAGCTTAAAAGTTAAAAATGTTCTCTAAAAACGTGTATTGACAGCTAAAATGCACTCCAAAAGAAAATTTTTCGCCAGCTCATAAATCAACAAATAACATCACCTAAAATCTTTCTTTATAGTTTGGCAATGGCACTCTTGATGAAAGTGATTACTCCGAGGAATCACCAAAAATCTTTCATAAAGCATTCTTTCGACGTCTTTCCTTCAAAGGACTGCGTAAAGGAAAGGTTTGTACATAGAGCATCACATAACGCAGGCACTCAGAAACAAAATTTATGGGAGCAGTGATAAAAAAGCGTAATATCATTAGAACTTTATGTTTTTACAGGCACTATTTCACAAAAGTACCGATGAGGATGGCAACAGTAAGAGCAACAAGAAATTTGCCAAAATTGTGGTAGAATGTCGCAAAGATGGTATTGTAAACAATTTAACACCTGAAAGCTTGGATCAGCCAACTGGCACTCAAAAATGGGAGAAATGTCGTTTGGCATTGGTTAAAGCGGTCGGAGGTTATATGTTGGAATTCTATATGCCACCAAAGGCAGTAAAGGTAAGCAAATGTTAATTAGGCCAATAGGTGTTTTAAAGTATTTATTAATTTGTTTATATAACAGCCTCGTTGCGGTGTTTTTTGTTTCCTAATTTCGGAGGCTCGGGAAACGACAGCCTTGGAAATGCCTGATCGTGAGAATACTTTCGTTTTAAAGGCCGACAACAATATGGAATATGTTATAGAGGCCCAAGACGCCGACGATATGCGCAGTTGGTTGGCCACCATACGCTATTGTATGCGTACACCGCCCACACAACAGCCCACGACGGATTCAGAAGTTATGGCAGCTGCCATGCAAACCTCTCCGGTGATTATGAATTCAAATACCAACAGCATGTTGAATGCCGTACAAAATCCGCAGTATCATCAACAAAATGCCATGGGATCAAATGGTAATGTGGCACCCAGTAGCTCTCTATCCGAAAATGCTCTCTCCACACTACAAGCTGGCGCCACAGATAATATTGTTGGGGATACACAGTGCAACGCAGCAGGACCTGATGTACCACCGCGACGCGGCGAACAACGTTTATCTTCCTCGAGTAATATAGAACCTTGCGATAGTCTTGATCTCGATTCCGATCTAAATGTCGTAGACATTACCAACGAAATGCGTCAGTATCCCTGGTTCCATGGCACACTGCCGCGTTCAGATGCAGCACGTATGGTTTTACAAAATGAGGCACAAGGTCACGGTTTCTTCCTAGTACGCCAGAGTGAGACCCGCAAGGGTGAATTTGTACTCACATTTAATTTCAATGGACGTGCCAAACATTTGCGCATGACCCTGTCCGATAAGGGGCAGTGTCGCGTGCAGCACTTGTGGTTCCCTTCCATACAGGAAATGTTGGAACATTTTAGACACAATCCTATACCGCTCGAATCGGGCGGTACATCAGATGTTACTCTCACCGAGTACATACACAATCCAGGAGTTCCTTACAATAATAATCAAACGAATGATACGAATAATGGTGGCGGTGGCACAACGGCGTTAGATAATAACGTTACAACGTCTGTTGGTGGAACGGGAGCTTCAACGGCCAGCGTTAATGGTACATCACAGCAACAGCTTCAGCAGCAGCAACAAGATCCATCACCGAGACATGTGAGATAGCCTAAATTTTGGAGTCCATTCAGTGTCAGTGATGATTTTTATTTTTTTTTTATTTAAGTTTTTATCATTTTGTTTATGCGAGTTAATTTTTCATTTGATCTTAGCATGGAAGAAGATTTATGTAAATCTTAAGGGAATAAGTTTAGATAGAAGATAGGTATAAATTTTGATAAACAAATCAAGATTTAATTACATACACTAAAATGTTCTTATCTATCGCGAATAGTTTTTTATCTGGGGGGTTACTCTCTATTGCGATGCGAAAACAAATTCGATGCGTAAGAGTATCAATTTGTGCGCTTATCGCATCGAATTTGCTTTCGCATCGCAATAGAGAGTAACCCCCCTGACCTAACTAATTTGTATCACTTACACCATACATTTTTTAGACGGAAATGATTAACGCCAGCCCATTTTTTATACCCTACACCACTATAGTGGGGAGGGTATATTGGATTTGTGCATATGTTTGTAACGCTCAGAAATATTGATCCCACACCCACCTTAAAGTATACCGATCGACTCGGAATCACTTTCTGAGTCGATTTAACGATGTTCGTCCGTCCGTCCGTCTGGCTGGCTGGCTGTCCATGTAAAGCTTGTGCGCAGAGTACAGGTCGCAATTTTGATGATATTGCAATAAAATTTGGTACGTGATATTTTTTGGACCAAGGACCCAATACAAATGTCCTCCCAAAATTGGGGTTTACCGATCATAAATCTTTGAATTATGCAAGTATGCAAACAAATTTCACCACAAATGAGTAATAAATGAAGCTAAATCACATCTGCAAATTTCGTGAAGATCGGTCCAAAATTAGTCGCAGCTCCCATATAAGGCTCACTTCCGAAAATCACTTTAAAGAGCATAACTCTTTTTAAAAATGTTGGTATCCAAATAATATTGAACACAAATGTGTTTTGTATATATACATATATGTAGTATGGTAGAATTTTATGATGATCGGTCCATAATAAGTCGTAGCTCCCATATAAGTCCAACTTCCGAAAATCCTTAAAAGAGCATAATTCTTTTAAAAATGTTGGTATCCAAATAATATTGAACACAAATATGTTTTGTGTATATGCATATAATAGGTGGAATTTTATGATGAGCGGTCCATAATTAGTCGTAGCTCCCATATAAGGCCCACTTCCCGAAATCACTTTAAGAACCATAAATCTCTTAAAAATGTTGTTATCCGAATAAAATTTAACAAAAATGAGTTTCTTATATACAAATAGGATGACACCTAATTTTATAATAGTCAGTTCATAAATATTCAAAACTCCCATATAAGACCCTCTTCGTAATTCACTTTAACCTCCATAAATCTTTTAAACGTATTTATATCAAGATAAAGTTTAACACACTTAATATTTATATTCACGGAAGTCATGGCACTAAATTTTTGGATGATCGGTCCATAATAGGTAATATCTCCAATATATCGCCCATATCTGAAAAACTGTTTTATTGATATACTGGGTGTAGGGTATTATATGGTCGGGCTTGACCGACTATACTTTCTTACTTGTTTTTCTTTTGGAATCTCAAACGAAAAACTATTTGAATTTTTTTTTTTTTAGAAAATTAATGAATGTTCTGTCTGTTTTTCAGAATTCTGCACTTAATATTTTACTCTAAACAAAGAAACTTTTTGCGCCAGCTTCGAAAATTTAAAAATATATTCTGGTGACAACTTTTTTATACCCTACACCACCATAGTGGAGAGGGTATATAAGGACTGCTCTCATATAAGGACCACTTCCGAAAATCACCTAAAAAGAGTATGGCTCTTTTAAAAAACAATGGTATTCAAATAATATTCAACAAAAATATGTTCACTATATACAAAAATCATTCGGTACAATTTTATGATTATCGGTTCATAATTAGGCATATCTCCTATATAAGACCCATTTCCAAACAACCTTTTAACAACCATAAATCTCTTACAAATGTTGGTATCCAAATAAAATTCAACACGCATAAGTTTCATATATACATAAATCATGCCACCTAATTTTAGAACGGTCGGTCCATAATTAGTCAAAGCTCTCGTAAAAACCCTAAAAAACCTAACCTATAAATATTTTAAAAGTATTTAATACTTTCTTTTTATAAGCAATAAACGAACTAAATATTTTAAAAGTATTTATATCGAGATAAAATTTAACACAAAAATGATTTATATGCACAGAAGTCATGCCACTAAATTTTTGGATAATCGGTCTGTAATAGGTCATAGCTCCCATGTAGCGCCCATTTCTGAGAAACTGTTTTAGCGCATATACTGGGTTTAGGGTATTATATGGTGGTCCAACTAGATTTCATATTAAGAGCTTCAAAATTATTTGAAAGTATCAAATGAGTCGCGGGAGTACTACGGTAGTTTTGAATATTAAATATTCAATTAAAGCTGACTTTTTGGGAAAATACGTTGCTTTCGTTTAGTTTTTCAAATGGACAATTCGCAAACTTTACTTGCATCCAAAGTGTTTCATGATTAAAATTTCCAAAATTTGTACAAAAGAAATGCCAAAAAATGACAGCTTAGTTCTTGACATTTTAGCATTTGTCTAACAATTTACATTCTATCCTCAAATTTGCCCAAACTTTTTATTTCTTATTTTTTTTTTGCTATGTCTCGCCAGGTCTTTTTATTTTAATTAATTAAAACGTATTTCACTTTTTAATGCAATTTAATTTGTTACAAAATTCGTTTATTTTTAATAAGTTTCAGTTATATTCGTAAGTTATAAGTTTCAGTTATATTCGTATTCGTAGACAATTAGTGATACTTCCTTTTAAATGTAATGTGGTTAGCTTGTTCAAAACTTTTATTTCAAGGGAATTCATAGAACAATTTCAATGATTTTAAAAACAACAAAACAAGCTTTCTAATTTTGTCATGGAATTTCCTTGAATGCAATTTTCTAAGGCATGCTCTAGTAGTTTATTTGATTATACATTTAAAAACATTTTCATAAAATAACATGAAACCACCTGCTTTGTTATTAATAAAATAAATTAATAAAAATATATATTTTTCTTAATATTTTAGTCACAGGATGTGATATCGATGAATTGTAGTGTACGTTTAAAAACAAATGAAATGGATTTAGCATTATTATTGGCAGCCGGTGTTGCAACACGTCATAACAATCACCAGCAACATCAGCAACAAATGCAATCACAACAGCATCTACAACAAACCAATACAACGACAATAACATCATTATCTGCAGCAACATCCAACACATCATCAGGCAACAACCAAAATCACATTAATCACACAACCAACAGCAGCAGCACTCAACAGCATCATCAAACACAAAACATAAATTCATTTGATCATCATCATCAAACGTCTGCGTCAACAACAATGTTTGAACAACATACTACACCCGTACCGAATGCTTTGGAAATGATTAGAGCCACCTCGCCCATAACATCCGTAAATGATTCCACACAATATCTAAGAGCTTCAAGTGTTTCGCTACAATCACAAGCCAACACAGGCGGTGGTAGCGGTGGTGTTGGTGCCTCCAATCGTCATCAGCAACAACATATACAGTTTACCGATTCAACGGGTTCCACACAAATTACGACACCACGGGCGGTTGATAATCAATATAGTTTTGTTTAGACCTTCAAAGCTCCAGCCGCCCCTACATAAATTGTGTGCATGAATTTTGGAAATTCAAAAATTGTGTAAGATTTTTATACAAATATTTTAAAGTTTTTTTTTTTTTTTTCAATATATTTTTCTAAAGATTTCTTAAAGCAAGATGTCTTCTTAATTGCAATGTATATTGTATACATAAATAGTTTAATTTTAATCAAGAATTTTATGGAAAAATTCTTAAAATTTTAAGTTTGTTTATTTGATTTTTTTTTTAAATTTCTAAATGGAAAATATTGTATAAATTTTTGTTTGAGACTGTTTATTTTATAAGAGAAAATACATTTTTTTGTTTTTTTTTTTTTTTGAATTACGTTTAATTTTTGCCCTTGTTATTTAGAATTTAGCAAATTAAAATTGAGCTTAATGTAATAAAAGAAACGGAACACACTTTTTTTAATATAAATTGGAAGTTTTATGTATTGTAAAGGAGTGAATGGGAGGAGGGTATTTTATTAAAATAGCAGGAAGTTGCTAGTTGTTGTATCGCTGTTGTGGAAATTAAGATTCGTATTTAATAGTAATGAAGCATAACATGAATGCTTTGATTGTATTTTTGATTTGCAGTCTCCAATTTGTTTGACTTTCAAAAATTGTAACGATTTTTCTTAACATATTTGTGTTGTGTGCAACTGATAGCGTGATCCCATTCAACATAACCGCTTTTTTAGTATACTTAAAAAAATGCTTCAATCACGACTCCAGACGACAAGCGCCCCTCGACAGCCGGTTCTACGCACCGGAATGACCCGATATCACTCGGCCAAGGGCTGTCAACTCAGCAATTACTGCTGTTACAACAACAACAACAACAAGCGCCCCATACATTGACAAGTTTAGAATGCAAAGTCTTATAAACAATAGCTCTGGTTTTATTTTATTTTTGGAAGGCCAAAATTACGAAATGTAGCTTTTACCATTTGAATAGTGAATTTTCAAACGAACTCGTAGTAATTATCAATAGCTTCTACTACTAAAATGTCAATAAGTCAAACGTAATATTTCCCTGTTAGTAAACAAAGTTCTTGCTGAAACTCCTTTTAATATCTACCATTCGTAGTGTATTTGCAAGCTCACAAAGTTGCACGCTTTAACAATGTTAAACAAAGAAATAAATTATTATTAGATTATTTGTATAATTTCCTAAATACAGTTAGGGACTTAAGTTTTCATACATCGCCAAAATTTGATATATGTATTCGCTAATCGAAAAGAAAAATTTATGCCCCTATTGCCGTTCTCAACTCAACTAAGTTTGGTCGTCTGTCAGTCAACCCGACTTTAACTCTACATTAACTCTACTACATTTAAGTTGTGAATGGCAATACCGATTTATGAAAGACGACCAAATTATTAAAAAAGTTGTGAACCGCAATAGGGGCATTAATTTTATTTAAATTTTGTTTTCTTTAATAATAACGGTAAATATGAGAAAAAAAACCTGAAATAAAGAGAAACAAAAGTGTTCGTCTTCTGTTTTAGTTATAACTTAAAAAGCGTTGCAGTTCAAATACCGTTAGTTTTTTCCAATTCAGATAGTTTACGTGACTGCTGAATTGCTTTTTAGCAGTTTATCAGTCAAATAAGTTGTTAAAAATTAGCAAGATGAGCACGCGTAAAGAAGTTAAGGCCCAACTATAATATGCATAAGCAAGATTAAGCAAATTGCAAAAGTTAACGAAAAGGCTGTCAAATGCATAACCAGTTCAGAGTTAACTTTTAGGTGGATACAATGACTTTGAAACTTTTTGTCCACAGTTGCTCATTTATGTTTAAAAAAAATGTTTTTATTTTAACAAAACCCCATTAAATGACTATATTTTATAAATATTATTATATTATTTTATAATTAAAAGAAAACTTCGTACCAGAAACGCATAATTTTTCCTTTTTTTAATTTTTCGGCAAAAGTACTAAAATGTACAGCTGTGGCAGCACTAAATTGTAAATAATAATAAACGTTTACATATGTTTTGTTAATTTTCGTATTGTGTTTGTAAAAATGGAGAAAAGACTTAAAAATTTAAATAATATAAAAATATTAAAGTTAGCGCTTGAAGGCCTGTGCACATTAAAAGAAATAAGTGAACTACACTGTAAAAGAAGAAGACGCTCTTGTTCTGTCAGAGAAATAAACCACGACAGAGACATTTTTGTTAAAATAAAAAGGGCCCTTTTATTATAAAGGCACTTATTTTTTCCACATTTTCTATTAAATTTAAAATAAATGTATTTTCTTCTTTCTCCATTTTGTTAAAAACACAAACAAACAACAAACAGCTGATTCCGTACGGAATATGCGATCAGTTTCGCTTTTTGCTTAAGCAAATGACAGTTGAAAAACTTAACGAAAAGTTTCGTTAAGTACATTATAGTTTTCCACATACAATTTATATGTATTCGCAGGGTTGCTTAAGCTAGCATATGCACATTATAGTTGGGCCTTTAGTGTCGATGTAAAAAATATTATTATTCGAAAACACAAAAAAGCAAAATCAGCGCAATCAGTAAAATTTTTAATAAATCTGTTGCTAGGGCAGTGCTTTATAAAAAAGTTCAAAAACACTGGCCATGTAGAAAATATACCAAGATCAGGACGTCAAAAGAAACTCTTCCGGCGAGATGCCAGTCTTATTTTAAGATATGTGGTAAAAAATGCTAGAATTTCAGTGTCGAAAAGAATCGAAAATTCTACGGATAAAAAAGTTCAGTCAGGAATTATTAAAGAGCATTACGAATCGAAGACTTCGGCTCGAATTTGCAAAAACACATTTAAATGAAGGAAGAAGTACATTTTTTGATTTAAAAATTTTTTCCGGTACTCTTTAATTGACGAAAATATGAAATTTTGGGTATGTATGAAGACTTAAGTCCCTTATGAGTGTCGTTTTCTTTTTACGACAACGACTCTTTCGTAATAGAATAAAGATAAAATTAAATTTGTTTCTTTAATCTATTACGAAACAGTCGTAAAAAGAAAACGGCACTCATAACAGGGGTTGATTAATTCAAAAACTTATTTTTAAAATTTAACGGTCAAAACACTTCTGTTTGGGTTTTGCATATTTACAAGATTTGTTAGCAATAATCATGTAAGTTTTCCCAAATATGGTAAACTATTTGTGGCATCATTGATAACTATTTTTGCTTTAAAAAATGTCTGACATAAAGTACTAATGTCAAATTAATTTTTCCGAACGCTAAATTTGCATTACTAATATTGTATTGTCTAGCAGTTACGAACTAGGGCAATTTGCATTACGTTGACTCAATATTCGAAGAACAGTAGATGTTATTTAATTAAAGATCCAATATAATACGCTACATCAGTGTGTACCTTTTTTCTTAGCGAAACTAAATTTAGATGTCTACTAACATCCCAACTGTTAATGCATCATAACACGCTGTTGACCAGAAAGTTTCCGAGGCCTGTCATGAGCATAGTCATCCTAACTTTATTATTTTAAAGCAGGACTTCTTTCCCGAAACATCCGTCGTGTTTCTATGCGAGGTCAATATATTATTTATAGCTTCTACACAGAAAACGTTGCATTGAATTTCGGACTCCGATGCCATTAATGGTTATAGTCACCTTCCTGCGATTTCAGTATACAATATCTGCCCTTGCGCAATTATCAGCAAATTGCTATTGCGAACGAAATGTTTCAGGCACTTTAAAATGTTGCCCGTCTTACACCAGACTCCGCGCGGTATTGACTTGCGCTCTATTGATCTGTGATTACAACTGACTAAGGTGGCAGTGTTATCCGCTTCATTGGATCGTAAGGGGAGTTACAACAACAATAACTGTATAATTAGCAATGTATAAAAATCACATGCTCCATTACTCAACAGCTTAGACACCTACTTAATTTATAATTTGCTCTTTGGAGAGTTTGTTTACACAAAAAACATCGTGAGAAACTTCTTAGTGAGATATAATCAGTCGCAGGTTGATTATATCTCTCTGAGTGCAAATTTTAGGTTAGGAACAGCGTTGCCATTTGTCAAGTTTTACCTTTTTTTGCAAGTTTTTTGAGACGCAAAAAAGTTTTTAAGAGTTATTCTAAAAAAAAAAAGTTTTTTGAAAATTTATAATTTTTGATAATTTTTAGTTAGGCTTGAGTTCATTAAATTTAATTTCCATTAAATTATTATTTAAGCCTAACTAAAAATGATCAAAAATTGAAAAATTAACAGTTCAACTAAAAAAAAAACAATAATTGTAATTTATAATTTATTTATAAGTTTAATTTAGTTTATAAAACAAGTTATTTTCACAATTAACAAAACAATGTTTTTCTACAATGCTGCACTGCGTTAGTAATTTAATGGATTTTTTAATCCATTTTTACTGCAACAATGTTTAATTTAGTCTACGTCTTAAGTACAGTAAATGTCATATAAATATTTATAAAATGTTAACAGTTTACAACACAAATAAACTCTTTATTTTGTACATACGAGTACAATAATATGTATATATATGGAGTTGGACAGTTAGGAGCACTTAAGTAATATGCAAAATTAAAAGTTGTTTTGTTTTCAATAAAATTGGGTTTTAAAATTTTACTACTTAAAAAAGTTTTTTTTTCTAAAAAAAAAGTTTTTTTTTGAGAAATAAAAAGTTTTCTTAAAAAAATATATGGCAACGCTGGTTAGGAAGTACTTAAATTGCCAGTCAAATGATGAAATGTAAAGAATTGAACGGTAATTTTTCGACATGTATTTATTAAAAATAACGTGGAATGTCTGTCACTTTCAAATCTAACAATAATAAATAATAAATGTGTTATTTAAAATAATTTCACTGGTGACCACAGAGACATACATACATTTGTTTAATATATGGGTGTTGACTTTCCAAACTGCCTTACCTTGGCAATTAGATCTTCCGGAACGACACAAGTCACACTCGGCCAAAGTTTGTCAATTAAGCGGTAGCGGGTTCTATGCACCGGAATGACCCGAGATCACTCGGCCAAGGTCTATCAACTCAGCAATTACTGCTGTTACAACAACAACATAACTAAAAGTTTTTTCTCGAGCAGAAATATAGCGAAACTTTTGTATTAGGAGTTCATTTATGTATAAAACATGTTCTGTAGGTAAAAGTTGTAGGTATACAGTTTAATTGGGAGAATTTTTAAAATGATTGTTCCGCAATGTCAAACGAAAAACAAAGAGAAGGAATTTCATTCGAAATGTATAGAAGTAAATATATATATATATGTACGTGTAAATATATATCGAAAAGTTTTGCACAATTGAATTTAAATTTTGTTTTTAAAAGCATTCGTTTGATATCAGGTATCAGGCTGCTAAAAATTTGAATTGCTATAAATTTGTGATTCCATGTTATTTTATAAATTTGTTAATAATTAATGTTATAAAACATTTCGTTAGTTTAAAATTACAGAGACTTTTATGTGCCATCGATTGAACTAAACTAAAATTTTTACACAAACATTTCTTACATTAATTTCTTCTTTATAAGCAAATATAAACTGTTACAAATTTTATTACAATTAAGATTAAAGCAAAATATATCTATATAATAAAACAAAAGTATAAACATCTCTATAAAATAATTTATAGCCTGCTGTTGAAGTACGCAGGGAAAACAATTTTAAAATTTTAAATTTTAAATCATTTTTAAGATATTTTCATAACAGAAATTTATAAAATTGTTTTCCTGGCGTATCAAAATCTTTTTGTAGACTCTTATCTTTCTTTTATAGTTTTTTATTTCCGTGCTTTCTGTATTTTTAAAAATGTAGAGAAGTGTCAACAAAAACAAACTAAATATAATATTAATTAAAATTAAAAAAAATTTGATAAAAATAACCTATGTTTTTCATTAATGTGTGTTCAATTGTTTTTTTTTTTATATAAAATTAATAAGTTTGTGTATAAATTATTTTAAATTTGTTGTCTGCAAAAGAAAAGACGAAGAATATATTTTTTGGAAAAATATTAAAAAAAAAAACATATTTAAGAAAGTATAACTTGTTCTTAAATCTTAAGGCTTTAAAATGGAAATTATATAAACAGAAAAAATAATCCTATAAATATGTAGATGTACTATATAAACAATAATAATAAACTATATATAAACATACTATGAGCGTCAAAATAAAGTCATCACCATATATTATTAAAAAAAGAAGCTTAATTAAATTAACATAAATAATATTATACAGAAAATTGTATTGCATTTTTATATACATAGTTATTTAAGTACAATTGAATTCACAAAACAAAAGCGTATACAAACTTAATTGATTTATTGCTAAACTAGACTATTTTCTATGCGTCAAAATAAGGATGACAAAAAACCCCTGACATTCCAATAATAATGGCAATTCTTTGAATTTTTCTTTTTTTGAAAGTATAACGCTAAAGTGCCGTTCAAAATATGTAATAGCAAGTTTCAAAATTTATCATTAAAAGAGATTTTGTTGAGACGTTAGGTAGTGGAAAATTTACAATGGGAAGACAAACATCAATTGAGACTCGACTATTATAGGAGACTTACATAGAAAAGCTAAAAATCCCTGGGTGAAATAGGTAGAATCGTTGGAAGGCATCACTGTACAATAAAAAATTATAAACAAGTATAATAAACACAATATCGTAGAAAATTTGCCTGGTGAAAAACGACCAAAGTGTCTCACAAAAACTGAAGTAAGAGCAAATCCAACAGTGCTGTAAAAATAGCTTGAAAACCTTTAAGCGCGATTACAATTGGAGTACGTAAGAAGCCCATCTTTTCAAAAATATGGCGAACCAAGAACGAAGCTATTAGTAATAAATATGTTACCAAGGCGGTGGCATCAGGGGTCGATAATTTTACATGTATAGAATCTTCAATGAAAAAGAAAGATAATCTCGACATTTTAAAAAACAATGTAGCCCCTAGTATAGAGAAGTTAGAACTAGTGCAGAACGGGTTTTTTGCAACAGGACAATGATCCTAAGCATACCTTAAACATTGTGAAAGAGTGGTTGCTCAATCATTGTCCAAAAACTTTAGATCATCCTCCGCAGTCCCCAGAGCTCAATCCACTTGACAAGAATAGCCTAAAGGCAGTAATACAGGATAAATGGAACAAAGATTTTATGTCTAGAAAAAGGCAAAAGAACTACAAATCTATATCAATATACCTGTTTACATTATTTTCTGCTACTTTTCCGTTTAAATGGAATTATTTTTTATGTTCCTTATTTTTCTAGTATTTGTTAATGAGTTATATTTTGCTTAAGTTACTTATGAATAATGCAAAATATTTTGTTTTAAATTTGTACTCGTTTTATATTTTTCTTGTTTATATATTATAAAATATTTTTTAAACAATATTATCAGGTATGTGAATGGAAATCGAAAAAATTAACTTCTAAAACTCTCTCGTTTTCGTTTTCGATTTCCATCACATACCTGAATGTGTTTACTTTATATTGACGCTCACAGTATAAATAATAATAATAAACTATATACAATATATATAAAAAGAAAACCTACTATAAAATATATGTAACTAAAATGAAGGTGTGTTTGCTAAGACAGTAAATTGCAGCTGAGCATATGGAAGTAAAGTTTGAAGCTCTCTTATCAACGCTAACTCTTTAACAGTGCTGCAATATTATTGTCTTTGCAAATGTTCCCATATTTAAATTGTAAATTAAGCTAAAGAAATTTTTTAATGTGTTTATTATCTCTACTCCTGCAAGGGTTTAAAGAAAAGTGTTTTTTTCAATTTCTTTAAGTCAAATTTAGTTTTAGTTTTACATTTTGTGATTGTGATTTTTAGTTTTCCTTTTATTGAAACCAGACCTAAACAATTTATCTGGCAAATGATGTTTAATAGTAATTTTGTCTACACAGTTTCTTAAATTGTTTTAATTTGTTAATAAAAGTCCTTTGTTTTAACTAATTTTACCTAAACTGGTAAACGATTTTAAACTTATCTTGTGTTTAAATAACTACATACTCATTGTATTTATTTTTGTATGAAATTAATTGAAAAGAAAATGCATTAAAAAAGTTTAGCTTTGAATTAAAAAAACGCTCTTTTCTAATTTAAAAAATTGAGAAAATTAAATAATACTATATTTAAAAGGAAATAAATGTTACAAAATAAGCTTAATAAGCTTTTAAAATTATTATTAAAACTATAAAAATTCAATATACTAACAAAAAACATAAAATATAAATAAACTCTATAAACTGTATACTATTAATATTGTAAAACCTAGATTATTTATTCAATATATATACATATACATATATGTATATACAGCTGCGGTAAAAAAAGCACTGGAGGCAGGATTCGACTGTATATATGAATTTTTCTTCGATTTAGTTCCTTAGTTATTCCCGTGACACATAATTTATGTAACATTTATTGAAAAGATTTACAATTTCAGGTGAAATATCAAAATTTGCATGGTAAAAAAATAGCACTATTCATTATAGATTTTAAGAAATTAAACCATATTTCAAATAAATAAAATAAAAAATAACTTATTAATATTGTGTTGCATGGCCGTTGTTGACAATAACGCCGGCGCACCGCTTCGGCATGGAGTTAATTAAGTTTTCACATCTTTCTTTTGGTATTTTCGCCCACAACTCCTTCACTACATCCCAAAGATGCTCATTGTTAGTCGGTTTTATTTCAGATACACTTTTCTTTATGTCCTAAGATTCTCTTTGGGGTTCAAGTCAAGTGATTGCGCTGGCCACTCCATGACCTCAATATTGTTGTCAATTAACCACTGACGTGCTTTTCTGCTTGTATGTTTTGAGTCGTTGTCTTGTTGGAAAACCCAAAACAATGACATTTCGTGCATGGCATAGGGAAGCATAACATTATTTAGTATATCAACGCAAACATGTTGATCCATTGTTGATTTTACTTAATGTATAGGCCCCACTCCATGATATGAAAAAGTATCCCCATACCATAATGCTGGAACCTCCATGCTTTACCGTCTTAGATGTGAATTGTATTCTGAATTTGGGGGACGTATAACATATGAACGAGAACCTTTTTCACCAAATAAAATGATTTTACTCGTCCGTCCATAAAATATTTCGCCATTTACTAGCGGGCCACTTTAAATGTTCTTGTGCAAAAGTGTTATTATTTTTGCCGGCACTATATTTGTATATACATATATACATATAATAAGCCTCAAACAAAATGTATTTCAAAAATATATGGTACTATGTTTAAATGTATTTAAATATATAAACAACAATAATAATATATAAATAAATTAAATTTGTAATGAAACTACATAACAAAAAACACTAATTGCAAATTAAACTAATGTTGTATTTTACACTAAAACATTTATCATCATCAACTTGAATCAATCCTTTAAACAATAAACATAAGTTCATCTTATAAATAGATTACAAAATATTATATATATATATATATCATATACTATATATTTATATATTTGCAGAATAATACTTCTAATCATTTATAATAATACATACATATATTATTATATATTATTACTACTAAAACAAAACAAACATAAACTACATGCATCTTACTCCTATAAATTTATACAATTATATTTTTCTTTGACTAAGAAATATTTAAGCCAATTAAGAGAATTATTTAATTAATGTTTTGTTTATTTTCCAACAAAAAATATAACAGAAAAGAACTTGCTTGCAACACAAACAATGTTTATTTAAATAAAACAGAAAAAATGATATTAATAAAGGTGTTTGAATTTTTTTAAGTTTTTTAGTATGTAAAACAATTACTATAATTGTGGGTAAATGTAGTTTTTAAATACATATAATAATTGATCAGATTAAGGCGAGTTCATTAATTTTTCAAGATATTCACTTATTTAATAAAATTTAAATTTTTTTGTTGATAAATTAATTAATTGTCTATATTATATTAATTAAAAAGAAAATTTATCTTTTTGGCCTCTTTTTTAAGTACATTTTATAAAAACAAATGAAAAACTTTAGAGAAGTTGTGTATATTTACTTTATAAAAGTAAACTAATATGGCTGTTTCCATAAACGCAGTATGCAATGCAACATTTCATTGCATAGAGTTCATAATAGCATTTAGAAATATAATTTAAAAATTTTTGTTTTAAGATTCTCTTTAATAGTCCAATATCTTTATATTTTATGTAATAAAAGTTTTTAAATTATATTATGAACTCTATGCAATGAAATGTTGCATTGCATACTGCGTTTATGAAAACATCCTATGTTTTAGTTATTTTGGGTGTAATTAAGATGCCTTTTTTATACTCTACACCACAATAGTGGTGTACTCGTACATATACCGATCGACTCAGAATCATTTTCTGAGTCCACGATGTCCATCCGTACATGTAAAACTTGTGCGCAAAGTACAGGTCGCAGTTTTTAAGATATTTCGATAAAATTAGCTATATAATATTTTTTCGGAACAAGTTCGGTTGGGATTAAAGTTGGACCACTATTTCACTTAACCACCATACAAATGTTCTCCCGAAATAATGGTTTATCGGTCATTAATGTTTGATTTATGCATATATTTACACAAATTTCCTAAAAATAAGTTGTACATTAAGTCTAATCACATCTACAAATTTTGTGCATATGGTGCATAATTGACCATAGTTCTCATATAATGCCCACTTCCGAAAATCATTTTAACAACCATAATCTCTTAAACATGTTGGTGTACAAATCAAATACAACACAAATGAGTTTCATATATACAAAAATCATGAAACCCAATATTTTAACGACATGTTCATAATTAGTCAAAGCTTCCATAGACCCCCTTCGAAAATCACTTTAACATCTATAAATCTCTTAAAAATGTTTATATCAAAATAAAATTTAACACAAAAAATATTTACATATATTATGCACAGAAGTCATGGCACTAAATTTTTGTATGATCCATCTATAATAGGTCATAGCTCCTATAAAGCGCCCAATTCAGAAAAACTGTTCTTACACATATGTATGTACACTGGGTGTTGGTTATTATATGGTCGGGATTAACCGACTACTTTCTTACTTGTTTTTTTTGGGTTTATAATGATTACAACAAAATTCCCAACCTCAACAACAACCGAAACAATAGGAATAGGAACCCCATCAAACATCTTTGGGCTATCCTCGATGACAAAATTCCGATGGAATCCTGAACAAAAATTCACAAGTTTTGGGAAAAGATGCAAAAGTAACAGAGGGCAATTCCAACAAATACTCTGAAGAACCTTGCGCTAAGTAGGCTCATTATAGTTTTACAGCTTGATTTTATAGCCTTTATTTTAATTATTTTACTTCGGTGGCGTTTCAATGCTAAGGTTTCAATTCGAAGGAGGGCGTTGTGATAAATATTAGTTATGATAGATAGAAAACTAATAATTATCAGAAACTGATGTTGTTTGAGTGGCAGCGGCTGGGAATCGAACCCGGGCTACAAATACCAACTCATGATTAATGTTCAAATGCGCTAACCAATTAAGCTACAGCATCCTCAGTTTGCCAAAAAGATTGAGAGAAGTCAATAACAAAGGAGGAGCAATTTCGTAGTAGGTTCTAAAGATATTTAACTTTTTAAGTGAAGAGTTACTTTATTTTCTCGCTTGAAGGTCTTCGTAGTAGGTTCTAAAGTTATTTAACTTTTTAAGTGAAGAGTTACTTGATTTTGTCGCTTGAAGTTCCATATACTTATGTCATTCATTTTGCATTATATAACAAAATATAAGGTTAAGTTTTCTATTAGAAAAAATAGTAACTGATTTAAAAATAAAATTATAATTTATAATTATTAAAAAATAATAAATACATATTTTAATGAAAAAAAAAACAGGAAATATTTTAAACCGCACATTATTTTGTCCGACAGTGTATATTGAATGTGTCCATGAAATTATTGACTTTTTCACTGAAAACCTTTTCCTGTTCAAAGCAAAACTCAATAACAGTGTACCTTAAAACTGTACATCTTTAATTTGAATTTTTATTTTTAATATTTGCTTTTGATATATCAAAAACCGAAATGTAATTAAAACAATATTCAAATTTGTTCAATGTAAAAAGTTGTGGGCAACTATTTAAATATACCTATACACTTTTGTGAAATTTATAATTTTTTTAATTTTTCAATACTTCATATATATATATATATAACATATGAGGAGGTCCATAACAAAACGCAATAATTACACCATCACATTTTTTTGGATAAACGACAAAATGTAATTTAAGTTAGTAGCACATAATTTTTTTAAAAAACAATTATTGAGGTATTATTGTCTACAAAAAATAATATTAATCACAAATTAATTATTTTATCTGTCAGTTTGTTTTAAAGTTATTTAGATAACAACTTTGGAATTATTGCGTTTTGGTCCGAACCATAGTATTTATTTCATTTTGCTTTGAACTGTATGAAAATATTGCGTTCTGATCTGAACTAGGGCTGGAATTTCTGCTTTTTGCTTTGAATAGATTTGTATTATATCATTTTGATTTAAATTGCAACCACTTGTAGAAAAATGAAAACACTTTTTTATGTTAAACACGTTTATTAAATTAAATTTATTTAATCCAAATTCATACAATTCATTAAGAAATATTTTTATTTGTAAATATTTAAATTTATAAATTACTTTATTCACAATTAACTAGGCTTGTGTCGTTAATTCACATAAATGAAAGATTTTGTCCAATACATACTACAATTATCTAACAAAAGCAAAATGTATTAACTAAACAAAAATTCCTTACGTCTTACAGTTATCTAAGAGTTACCACCAGAGCATAATTTATTTATAAAGTTGACTTTTTTAAAATTTCTTGTAGCGATTTGTTGCAAAGATGTGTAATTATTGCATTTTGCTCTGAACCATTATATTTGATATTGAATTGCAGTGTAGTTATTGAGTTTTGGAATGCTTTATAATAAAGGTAATATAGATTTCAATGTGTAAAATATGATTCAATCAAAAAATCAAAAAACTTGAAAAATGTAATTATTGCGTTTTGTTATGGACCTCCTCATATATATATATATGGAACCTCTCATACTAAAGGTTGAATTTTTGTATGTATAATTCAATATTTATATATGTACATGTATTGATAACAAATTCTTTACCCCTTTTGGGTGCCCCGATAGACTAGGCGATAGCGTGCCGGACTATCAGTCAGAGGGTTGCGGGTTCGATTCCGGCGATAGACTGGGTGTTTTCTGCAGTTAAGCCAAAAAGCTTCACAGTTTGCATTTACATATGTATGTAACATAATTTTTCAAAACATGTTTCTTTGAAATAACCATTTGACAAAATGGTTCCAAGCACAAAATCCTGCAGAAGATTTCTCATTAAGAACAATTTTTTCCTTTATTCTTTTAAAATTTTTTCGTATTCACAAATGTCTATTTCATTAATATCTGGCAGGTCGGTGTCAGGTTCTCGGTTAAATTCATTCCCATTGCCTGAATTTTGGAGAAATCTGTAATTTTATACCTTCATATAAGAAGCTGAAACGCTTAAATTTTGTATTAAAACAATTTATAGCATGTGATAAAAAGCGTAACGCGGTACAATGCAAAAGTGAGACGCAAATCTCTCAAATTCTCTGGTCACCTTTTAATAATAGCATCCCTGCCACATTGCTCTTAAGTTACACTTCGAATACAATCGTCATATGGCATCCCTCTGTATTTGTGCTAAAAACAGCTGGGAAGTTAAACATTTTTTGTGTACATACATATTTGTAGAAATTTGTGCAGCCGGCTTTTAATTTTGTATTAAACTTTTTTTTATAAGTTTGTTAAATAATTAAATTAAAAAACGTTTCCATGGAAACTGAATTGGAAATAATAGATTCTTTAAATGCGCTCGACTACAAGGGCAAGTGTTTGAAAAATGATGAGCTCTGTCGTGCCCTTGAGGGTGGCACACGTAGTGTAGAATTTCGTGAAGTTGTGGCATGGCTGACACAAGAATTGCACATTTTGCGAAAAACCGATGAATCAGTGAGTAAAGAATGTGAAGATCCTAGTGAATTTGCCATGGAGTTATCGGCCATGTTAAAGGAGTTGGGCTGTACTTTTAAGCGTTTTGTGACCGGGCCTTTGTCGGATAGATTTGAGACTAGAGAGGATAGACTGCAGCTGATAGATTTTCTAATTAGTGAGTTGATGGCCACTAAAATGGTATTGCGTATGAAGCCTGCTGAGCAGTCGTATGTTATACCGAAAAGTGAAACCAATACCGCCAAGGCTTTGGAATCGCTGAGTAAAAATTTATGTTTGGGCAAACCACCAGATAATATTACACCCAAAGCTCTGTTTGATAAACTAAACTTCAAGATTGAAGAGCGTTTGAGGCAGGTAAAGCCAGGTGTGTTAAGTGAACCACTACTTAAGACTAATAAACCATTGTCGGATGCTCAGTGGAAAAAGTTACAAGAAATTTATGAAGATCTCGATAAGGAGTATAATTTAAGGAGACAAGTTTTGCTGACCCGTCTGGAGGTAACCGTACAAAGTTTTCAATGGTCTGATAAAATGAGAACAAGAGAAAATGAAATTGTAGCACGGTTCCAAAATAAATTAAAAGAAATGGAAGTTTTAAAGTATGGTGGAGAAGATACGAATATAGTGGCTTTGCTAGCGGCTCGATCAGATTTGGCTATTATAGAGAAAACCAGTTCAGCTAATGTGCGCAAGAATACTGCTACAAAAATACAAAAACATGTCATTGGTAGTGTACCAGATCGTGGTGGTAGAGCTCATGAGCATGCACCCCCACCACCAGAAATGCCTTCATGGCAACAACAAAGAGCTTCGGGACCTGGTGGTCGTGGTGGAGGTGGTAACTTTCGTGGTGGTAGAGGTGGCGGTAATTGGCAACAAAATTCCCAGCCTCAACGGCAACCGCAACAACATCAATATCAGTCTCAACAGCAACATCAACAAAATTATGATCAGCCTCATCGTGATCAAAACTGGATGCAGGGTAGCGGTCGTGTTCAGGGTACTGGCTGGAATCAACATCAAGCTGGAGGTGGCGGATTTGGAAATTATCAAGGTGGTGGTGTTGGAGGCGGATCAGGAAATTATCAAGGTGGCGGTGGTAATTATCAATCTAACGATCGCGATAATCGTGGGGGCGGTGGAGGCGGCTATAGAGGACGCTCAAACTATAATCGTGGCGGAGGTGGTGGCCAAAGACGTTAAAATATTAAGCAACAATTTTAAAATCTTGAATTTCAAAAATATGTTATTATCATGAATGCCGATTGCCACTCTATTAAATAAATTAACTAACAGATATAAAATGCATATTTAATAAATTGAACAAATAATTAGAAATAAAAATAAAATAAAAAAATAAAAATAATAAATACAAATCTTTACCTTTAAAACATACATAAGTAGTAATTATTTGTAATTGCCCACTAGTCTCAATGTAAACAGAATCTATATAGAAAAGAGTAACGGGACTGGCTGATTGACTGACGGATTCATTCATCATTGCACTGCCCAAACCGCTAAAGATACAAACTTGAAATTCGGGGAATGAATTCTTTTTACATCATAAAGATTCACTAAGAAGGGATTTTTGGAAAATTGGAGTCAGGGGGTATTTAACGGGCAAAAATCGTAAATTTAAATATTCAGGGGTGTCATAGAAACCAATATTGTCAGAATTGGATTTAAAACCGACAAGAAAAAATGCTTTGGTGTCATAGGGCACTTCTACACGTTCAATAAATATCGAGATATTTCTAGTATCACAATATTTATTGAATTGTTTTAAATTGCCTTCAATTAAAAAACGAGAAGACAGAAGATGTCTGGTACTTTTTGGAAATTTAAATTTTTGGATGATCAAAACTGGTAACGCTCCCGAGGAGCTTCAGTTACCCTTCGTATATTCTAAATAAATAAACAAGGAATAAAATTTAAAATGAATCTGGCTAAAATCAATGAAAAGCAGAAATCTTTTCGGTAATTTTTTTGAAATTCGAATTTTTAAGGCCTAAAAATTGTATCCCTTTTTGGTACTTTTTTGCCAAAATCTATTTTCTCAATATAAAGGTCTCAAAACATAATTTTTTAATTTCAGGTCTTAGGTACATATAATTACAATAACAATTGTTCAAAATGATTTCTACCTAACGGAAAAACTGAGGACTAAAGGAGGTTAAAACGGGTAAAAATGGTATACGTAAAACCCTATGATACCCTTTGTATATCCTAAATAAATAAACATAGAAAAAAATTAACACTCATCCGGCTTAAATCAGAAAAGGGCACAAATCTTTTTCGTAACTTTTGAATTCTTAAGCCAAAAAACAGATCCCTGGTAGTTTTTATGAAATTAATTTTCTCAATAAAAATTACATGAAATATTATTTTATAATTCTTAGTATTGTATTTTTACACGAGGGCCAAAATGAAGTAAAATCAAGTAATTTTTTTAATAATAAATCATTTGACATCTATTGATATCTTAAATTTTATTTTCTTAGTTTAAGATAAAATTGTACAACTATGTACATGATTACATCAAACCGCATTTTAGTATGCAATTTTGAAAGAATATTAAGTTTTTAGGACTTTAAAGAAGTAACGTATTAACAGTAAACATTTAAAATTTTTAACATCACGTTTGAGATTAAACATTTTCTTAATTGATGTATTAAAAATTTTATTAATTTAGCTTATTTACGTAAAATTCTTTATATTTCCAACAAATTTGTATCACAACGAACCAGTCGTTGATTCCAATCTCCCGTTTTCGATTTTCTATTCAAAGTCAATGTTACTGTCAACTTGCGGAAGTCTGCCACATTTCCACAATCCCTTTGTGGACTTTCGGCATTCACGTGTTGTTGCATACTTTCTGGTAATTTGCGCAACTGCAGCTGTCGTATTAATACTTTTATGGTTTGTAAACGAAATTCTTTTGGATTTACGGCTGCCTCTGAGCCATAACTTGGCTTCATTAGTACAGATTGGCGTAGCATGCTAAATAAACGTGTAATATTATCGCGCACTTGCTGTGTTGCTATAATCATATTCAATTGCGCCTCCAGCCAGTAGACTAAATCATTGAAGAAATGTGAACTGGCACCAGCACGCATGGCCCACTTGAGTAACTTCAGATTTTCACATGGCCCGCAATAGCCGCATGCTAACAAGGATTGTTTTAAATCGTACATTTATCGATATTTTTTTTGGGGAAAATTTTACAAAATATTTAAAAAAACGTGATGTTTAAATAAGATGAAAGAAAAATGATTACTACTGACTATTATTATTATAAATATAACGGTACTGTTTAGTGATCATATGGTTTTCGAAAATTTTAGTTCTTTGAAAATAAGGCGAATTCAGATTATTAATTCGCCTTGCTTGAAAATTAGATCCAAAAAAGATGCCACAAGATTTGTTTTAAATTAAACGGCAGTGTCAGGGATTTTTCGGTACTTCTGGAAATTTTAAAGCATTATTTTGTTTGTTTTCAACTTTGAATAGTTTGAGTTACAAGAACTCTTTATTTTTCTTATCTTAAACTAAGTGAAAATATGTAAGAAATTTTAATAATATAAATTATTTTTCTGTGGCAGGAATTCCCTTAATACTAATAACACCACAGGCTATTATTGCGCCTACAAAGTTCTCTTCATTCTGATAAGCCTGGGGATTAGGTATTGCATGCAGAGCGGAAGAAAAGATATCAGCATTTAAGGCCGTATTTAAATCAATCGGTTTCTCGTGTATAACAATGGAACGTCCTATTATGCCATTATAACCAAACAGCGTTAAATAGATGCTTATAAATGCCACATTTACTTTACCGCCTTCTTTGACCTCGATATTACCCAGCTGTAATGAAAGTGAATTAGAAATAATATCCTGTTTTGTGTATTTCAATGTTTTTCTTACAAAATTATTGGGAAACTGGCCACCAGTAGACTTGCAGCCATCTGTTAAATCGCCATAGGTATGTATGTGTAGTGCATGTTTTCCAACTGGTATACCAGTGGCATTTAAGGTCACCTTGATGTCATTGTTATAGGGTAGCTGCTGGAATGTTATCGTACCATTTATACCTTCACCAGCTATTCTAGCTCCAGCTTGCCATTGAGGTGCCACCTATAGGGGAATTGTGAAGTGTTTTAGTTCTGTTGGATATTGGCGAAATATTTGCAATGATTGTGAGAGTTTAGGCCAATTAAAAATGAAATGGGTTGTTAAAGAACGGTTAACACATATTGTTGCTCATTAAGAGCAATTATCCAAAAAGAAGTAAATTGTTGTATAAACATTACAACAGGAAAACTTGCCTTATTCGAGTGATGCCCATTTGCATTCATATATCTTCTATATGTATATATAAAAGTGATTGTGTGTCTGTATGTATGTATGTATGTTTATAATTATTAGTTTGGGATCTAAAGACGGCTAAACGGTTGAAGCGATTTGCTTGAAATTTTCATAGTATATTTCTGTATGCCTGGAAGGAGTTATAGGCTACTTTTTTTTCTGAAAAAGTGGGCGTGTTACCTCCCATACAAAGTAATTTTAAAAATCAAATATGTACTTAGAAAACTATAACAGCTATAGTACTCAAATAGATAAGATAATGTAATAAGATTTAATTTTAAAGAAAAACTGTAGGTTTTAATAACTTAATAAATACAGTATTTGCCGGACGATAAGACGCACATTTTTACTCTGAAAGTTTGACCTAAAATCAGGTTGCGTCTTATCGTCCGGCAAATACGGTATTTATTAAGTTATTAAAACTTTTTATTTCATTACGATACGGGTAGCGAAGCACACCGGGTTTTAGCTAGTATTTAATATACATAGCTCATAGCTGATCTGATTGTGTTTTCACCACAATTGTAATGAATTCAATTTCATACTACTTCCACTGATTGTTGTTGTTGTTGTTGTAACAGCAGTAATTGCTGAGTTGACAGCCCTTGGCCGAGTGATCTCGGGTCATTCCGGTGCGTAGAACCGGCTGTCGTGGGAATGACCACTGATTGTTAGTTGTGATTGCATATAAAATAATGCATCAAATAATGTCTCACAAAATGATTATAGATTAGTGGTCGGAACTCAGAGCCATCAGAACGCTACACGACTATTCCGATGTATACAACACAAATGTAAGTAAAACCCGTTCAAATTATTAAAACGTAAAAATTTGTTTATTGTGCTTCAGAAACTCAATCAGAATAGTATGCGTTTAATGCAACATTATGTATGTATGTAAATAGAATAATTCCTGGGTCTTTAAATTGTTTATCTGCTTTAATCTATAGGCTTTTATAAAATGTTACTGTGAACGAATAGTTCTCGGATCTTTAAATTCCCAGCAAAAAAGTATTGGAATAATATGTTAATTAAATGAGAATTATTCCTCTTGCGAGTATAAATTGTAAAATTTAAAAAAATTTAAAAATTTTTAATCGAAGTTGCCTTCAAGTTAAATATACAAATTATTTGAAAATAAATTGTATACACTACAATTATACACTACTATAATTAATAATATGTTAATAAATCACCACAACTAGCAAACCTCAAGTACTTCAAATTCTGGTGAATATGTCATGAATTTAACATTTTCGTGTCTTTGGAAGAATGTTGATAATTTTCGACATCTTTCTCAATCACATTCCTAATAATGTAAAATTTCGATATTTAGATGGAATTTTTAAGTAGAAAAAATTCGATTTTTTTATATTAAAGATGTCTGCCTGGATAAGGCCGATTAGAAGTTATTAATAATAAAATCATATGCAAATTCAGATTTTGCTAAATATATTGATTTGTTCAACAACATTTTAATATTTTATTGATAAATTACTTAATTATCTATATATGTACATATATATATATTATTTCATAAAAAGCAAAACCTTACACTTTGGACGCATTTTAAGTACCTTTTAAAAAATTTATAAAAACCAATGAACGACTTGGATTAGAGAAAGTATTTATATTTACTTCATAAAAGCAAAATAATGTGTATTAGCTACTTTGGATGTAATTAAGATGTATGTAGTTTGTAAAGTACGACTTAAATTATTTTTTGATGGGTTGTTTCACTGTTTGCTTCAGAGTCTTATAGAGCATTGTCCTGTAAATGTTGCTCTAATAAGTCACATTTAACGATTTTCGAGAAAAAAAATGTTAACTTGAATATTATTCATTACTTTTTATATAATTTCACTAGCAATTTATATATTATTGATCTTTAGTCTTTACATTTACATATATTTAAAACACTTTTAAAGTAAATTTCATTACATTCTTGAAATCATAACAGAAATGTTGCAGGAGAACAAAACATTTTTAAAATTTAAATTTTTAACACCCGCTAAAAGTAAAATTGAATTTAGTATTTAATGGATTTTTTTGTTCATGATGACTGTACAGTAAGAGTACAGTACAGCAATCTTACCCGTACGGGATAGTATGGCCAACCTGTGACAAAATAATGCCTAAAATTATTAAAATAATCGTAATGTGGACGTACATAATATAACGAGGGTTGGGGATGCAAAAGATTTACCGGTCCAACTAGTGGCAATGTAAAACGCTCAAAACGCTTAACTTTTGTGCCGGAAACAATTTTCACTTGTTCATCGCCACCAACACTACTTGATAAATTTGAATTGGGTCGAAAACGATCTAGAATACTTTGAGCCGCAGTGGTGTGGTTGTTTAAATTATATAAAATTACGATAATTGCGTAAAAGTACTTCAATATACGCAGTGAATGAACCGTTAGAAATGACATGATTACAATTTAATTGGGCGCGTAATGAAAGTGAAACGTTTTTTTTAGAAATTATAATTGTTTTTATTTGTAGTAAGATTTTTGACCCGTCCGTTCGGTTTAAACGTTAAGTTAGAACTAAAATAATTTTAAGTTTAATATTAATATATTGACAGTTAAATTTTAAAATAATTAAATGTTTTTGTTAGTTATAGTTTTTTTTTCTTTTTTTTTGTATTTCATGCTTAGTGCTTCATTTAATTAGAGAGGGGATTTGTTTACATTTATATGTTTTTTTTTTGCGAAATTCCATGTGCTTGTGACCCAGTCTGTTGCATTCATTCCCTTTATTGTGGCGTTTTATTTGAGTTGTGATATTGACGGGGTGTTTGTATTTAGAAGAGGTCTATTGCCTCAGGTGTTGAGTGCGGCTTTTAGCCACAATTTTATTAAATATGTTCAGTCGACGAGTAATGATCACATATTTTGATATTGTCAATAATGTTAGATTAACTAATAAATTGCATGTTGTTCTTTCATTGGAGTTGATTGTTTATTTTTGTTTGCAAATCTTTTCAATTTATTTTTTATTGAAATATTATCTACATATAATTATATTAAAGGTCTTTAGGTTATTTTACACTTCGTTGCAACAGTGTGGTTAGATTGATGTTTTTTGAAGTGATTAAATTTGATTTCAGAGTTTTTTTTTCAATTTTAATACTTCAATGTTTCCTGTACTTCCAAAAAACAGAAACTTTGCGCTATAATTGAATTCTTTTAATTTTGGAGCAGAGCATGTTGAACAGAATAGTGTTTTTAATTTAATAGATTTCTGGATAGTTTTAAAATACAGTGTATTTCTGTGTTAGGGACTCTACAGAAATAATAAATAACACGGTGCGACAGTCCAAAAAACCTGGGACCCGATATTATTTTTCTTGTAGGGCTTGCCGAATAAAAGAAGACTCCAATAGTGAAATATGCCGGACACCTCCAAAATCCGGTTTTACGGTAAAAAACCGGTTTTTGTACCTTTGCGCACTTATAAGCCTGTAATTTTGTTGATAATGATCCGATTTTCAATTTCTTTCTAGATTTGGAAAGAAGAAACTGAGATCTTTGGAATGATATATAATTTATCTATGAAAACTTGAGAAATTTTGATGTTATTGTCGAGCAAACACAAATTTTGAAGATTTTTCAAAAAAATTTCAACTTTAGTGAAGTTTTAATACATTATATTATTAAGAAACTATAATGCTATTGAATTTATTAAAAAGGTACGTTTAGGGTACCTTCAGATAAGTAATTGACTGAGTTATTTAACTTTTCATGAAAATAAACTTTTAAACATTAAAATTGGATGCAAATATGGCAGCTATGACAAATTATGGGCCGATCTTCTTAAATTTTGGAACAGTTTTTTGCATGCATATGAGGATATTTCACGTCGAATTTCAACATAATAACGGTATATTTAAGACTTATATTGGTATTAACTTAGATTTCGGAAGTGTATCTTATGTGGGGGATAATGCCAAATATGAACCGATATTCTCTAAATCCAGCAGTTTGATTTAGGCATGTTGTAAATGATCCGTGCAAAATTTTGTATTGGTACCCTTATTTATAAGAGATTTATGAGTATTAAATTGATTTTCGGAAGAGGGCTTTATATAGACCGAAATTCACAAAATTTTGTGGGATGATTTTTGTATATATGTAAATGATCTGTGCAAAGTTTTGAGTCGGTACCGATATTTATACAATATATATATGGATAGATGTCTTTTTCAGATGTGGTCCGTGTATGGGAGCTATGACCAATTCTGGGCCGACCACCATAAAATTTAGTACAACAATTGATATGCCTATAAAGATTATTTATGTCAAAGTTTACCATTATTTATATCTGTTTTATACGTATTTAAGTGAATTTTGGAAGTGGACTTTATATAGGGTCTATGGTCAAACATGGACCGAACTAAAAAAAATTCGTTTTGCAATTTCTTTTTGTTCAAAAAAATTTAATCGAAGTTGCCTTCAAGTTAAATACACAATTTTATTTGAAAACAAATTGTATACACTACATTTATTTTTGAATATTTCTGTTATATGTTTCACATAGCCTTCCGTTGGAAAGCATAAATGTAAAATCATACAAAAATATTCAAAGAGACACTAGCAAAATGTAACATATAACAGAAATATTCAAAAATAAATGTAGTGTATACAATTTGTTTTCAAATAAAATTGTGTATTTAACTTGAAGGCAACTTCGATTAAATTTTTTTTTGAATTTTGTTTATTAATACTCGCAAGAGGAATAATTCTCATATAATTTCTTTTTGTGTAAAACTTATTTTTGCTGAATTTTGTCTTGATATCCCAATTTTATAGGCATTTATTTATCATTAAGCTATATTTCAGGAATATATATATTTGTATGGCAGCTATGACAAATTATGGGCCGATCTTCTTAAATTTTGGAACAGTTATTTCCATGCATATGAGGATATTTCACGTCGAATTTCAACATAATAACGCTATATATACGATATATATTAGTTTAAATGATCCGTGTAAAATTTTGGATTGGTACCCTTATTTATAAGCGATTTATGAGTATTAAAGTGATTTTCGGAAGAGGGCTTTATATGGGGCATACGGTTAAAAATAGACCAAAATTCACAAAATTTTGTGGGATGATTTTTGTATATATTAAAATGATCTGTGCAAAGTTTTGAGTCGGTAGCGATATTTATACAATATATATAGGGAAAAATGTCTTTCAGATGTGGTCCTTGTATGGGAGGTATGACCAGTTTTGGGCCGACTACCATAAAATTTAGTACAACAATTTATTTGCCTATAAAGAGTATTTATGTAAAATTTTAGCCGTTTAACATTATTTATATCTCTTTTATACGTATTTAAGTGAATTTTGGAAGTGGACTTTATATGGGGTATATGGTCAAACATGGACCGAATTAAAAAAAAATTCGTTTTGCGATTTCTTTTTGCATAAAACTTATTTTTGCTGAATTTTGTCTTGATATTCCAATTTTATGGGCATTTTTGTATAATTGAGCAATATTTCGGGAAGATTTTTGTATGGAGGCTATGAGAAATCATGGACCGATTCTTACTATTTTCCGCGCACTTTCTTCTTTTATCACAAAAACAACGTATACAAAATTGCATGGTATTATATGCAATATATTTCAAAATATTGCAATAAAATGGACAAAAAATATAAAATTTTTATGGAGGTTGTCTCACATATTGGTCCATAACTCTGGTTAGCCTAAACCGATTTTGCTGATTTTCAATACCAAAGTTACCCGGAAAATAAGAAATATTTTTAAGGAAATTTCGTTTAGTTAAGTTGTATAGCTTGGACGTGAGAGTGTTTTACACAGACGGACATGGCTAAATCGACTTAGAATTTCATAAGGATCAAGAAAATATATACTTTGTTGGATCTCAGATGAATATTAAAAAAGTTTCACACGGAATGACAAACGTAATATACCCTCATTCACCACTCTTGGTGGTGGAGGGTATAAAAAAAGAGACCTATATGAATTAAAGAAAATTATAATCTTTATATAACTACTAGCTAAACCCGGTGTGCTTCGCTACCCCCTCGCAAAACGCGCAAAGATATAGACATTAAATTTCTTATGTGCACCCTCCACACAGACCCCAATCATCCCTGAAAATTTCATTGAAATCGAGCAAACCGTCTAGGAGGAGTATGCGAACAGGAAGTTTTGCCACTTAATTTTATATATATAGATACATTCGTAAGAACTTACAAAAATTTACACAATTTATATTGCAATTGAACAATTTTATATTTGCAAAACACAACATTGTTCCGCTTTTGTGCCCATGTCTTTATTTTGGGATTTTCAAGCCATTCATCTCTAATTTTTCTTCGTTTAGTTTGTTCTGATTAAATAAATTCAGGGATAGTATAATGTATGTATAAAGAAAACAGTGTATAAATTTTTTTACTTATAGATGTAGAACTGAAATTTTCGTCATCCGGACTTTCTTTAGCTGCTCGGCCATCTATAAAAAATCATTTAATTCTACACATCTTATAGAATAATTCGTATTTATAAACTTACCGATGGTATTTGCTTGTACAGAATTGTCTTACCCTTCCTTTATACCATAGCTTGGGAATAATGATTAGAAATCCTAATGATTAGCAATTGGATTAGAAATTTTAATTGTGCTGAACAATTGATTAATTATGATTAGTTAGCCATTTTAGACGATTACTAATTGATTAGATTAGAAATAATCAAAAATCTAATCACAATTAGTGACGATTAGCATTTCTAATCAAATCTAATCAAAACTAATCCAAAAAATAATTGATTAGATTTCTTGATTATTTTTGATTAGTTTAATTATTTTTAACTATTTTTGTGAAAAGAAAATATTTATTTATCACATTTGTTGCTATATTTACATAATGTAACAGTTTTTGAATATTGCATAAAATTGCATTATATATTGCCACATACATGTGTATATGTACGCTGATTCTGCTTATATATAATTCACAAAAAATTGACATTAGACTTCATTAATACCAACTTTTCAAAAGAAAAGTCTGACAATGAATTTCGTCTTGGACTACTGATAATGCCTGCAATATTCAAAAACTGTTACATTATGTAAATATAGCAACAAATGTGATAAATAAATATTTTCTTTTCACAAAAATAGTTAAACTAATGTCACGTTATATTTGATTCATGAAATTACTCTTTTATGTTAACATGTTATTTATTATTAATCTGGTAACGCCAGGTATCTTTGGTTTAGTTTTTAATAAATGCAACCATTCTAACAAGACGTATTATATTTTGCTCGAACATTCTTACAAATTCAGAAGTGGGATACCTAGTTTTTCCGTAAAAAAAGAAACAATCGCGAATTTTAAATTATATTTCATGCGTGTGTCGCAAATTGTATAAAGAAAATACAATCGGTAAATTGGTTAATAATTCGTGGCGTGTGTCGCAGATTGTGTGGTAAAGAAAGGGAAAAAGGCCGGGTGTCGCAAAAGTGTTGTAAGGAAACTTGTAGAAGCGTCGTTTTGTAGTGTCGGAAAAAAAATAACATGGATCTTACATTGGTGGAACTGAAAAAGAAATTGCAATATCGTAAATTGCGAACGGCGGGTAATAAGGCAGAGTTAGTGGCCAGGTTACAGCAGTTCGAAGAAGAAAATCCTGATTTTATAGAAGAGGTTTCCGATGCAGATGGAGCATGTTATGGTTTTGACGAAGATACCGCACAAGTTAGAGAAAATTTGCAAATTATGGAAATGCAAAAGAATATGAGTAGCCTTATGGAAGCGGTGGCTGCTCTTACACATAAAATTGGTTCTATGGAAAAACAACAGAATTTGGTGGAAGTTGCAGGCTGTGAAATACAGACATCCACGCAGACTTCTATAGCATTTTCTGTTGCGCCAACGTCTGTTATGTACGGACATGCACAAACAAATTTTACAACAACATATAACCAGCCGGTAACAACAAGTGTTGCTTTAAATTCAATTAATCAACATGTAGCGTCAAGTGGTAACAGTTTAAATTTCTCTGAATATGTGCCAGTGTCAACCATATACAATCGTGATCGTTGTCAACCGTTAAATTCAAATGCTAATAGGCAGAACTCATCATGTTATGGTGATGCCAATTTGTATTCTACGAATCGTAGTGAAAACAACAACAATTTGAATTGTAACGCAAGAGAATTTAATCCTAACAGAATAAGAGAAAAAGTACCAGATCAAAGCATAAGCGAAATAATGAGAATGATGCCAGAGTTTGACCCATGTACGGGGAACATATCACCTGAAAAATTTATTGAAAGGGTGGAACAATTGAAAAATGGTTATGGCTGGAACGAGTCGACAGTTTTGTTTGCTGTACAAAGCAACTTGAAAGGTGTTGCTAAAATGTGGGTAGATTCCCAAAAGGTTTTCAGTTGCTGGATGGAATTTGTCGCTGCATTTGAAAATGATTTTCCTTGTGTATCAAATTCTGCTGATGCCCATATAGAGATGATAAATTCGCGTATGAATAAAAATGAGTCGGTTATCGAATACTATTATCGAATGTTATCAACGGGTCGTCGTGGTAAAATCGAGGAAATGGGTATTATAAAATATATTATAAATGGACTATACAGTGAAGAGTTAAGGAAAACATTGATGGTAATGAATATTAAATCGTGTAGTGAACTATTGACAATATTGACAAACGTTTTTGAAGAGAATAAAATGAGAAACAATTTTCATAGTGAACAAACGCGTAAAACACACAAAAATATGAACAATGATAAAAATTTTACAAATAAAACAAATTACAATGACAATAGTGATAAAACGAAAACAGGCCCGATATGTTTTAACTGTCGCGAACGTGGACATATCGCTAAGAATTGTAAAAATAAATCCAAAAAAATTAAATGTGGACAGTGTAAAGCGAATGATCATGAAACGGATAAATGTCCATCGCGGTCGGTAAATTTAATTGATAAACAGAAAGACAGCGTAAAGGACAAAGAAATTTTTAAGGAAATTTATATCGAAAACAACAAATACAATGCATTTATAGATTCCGGTAGCGGTAAATCATTAGTGGCTAAACGTGTATGGTTAAGATGTAATGGTCCTAGTGAACAGTGTGACGAAAAACTATATGGATTCGCTGGTGGAGAGTACGTGTGTCGTGAAAAACTATTAACGACGAGAAAAGTTGATAATTTATCTATTGAAGCCGAACTTTTAATAGTTGACGATGAAATAATGCAATATGATTTAGTGATCGGAAGAGACATTTTATCGGAAAATCGGGTAATTATTGAAAATGGTCAGTGTCGTGTAATAGCCTTAAAAGGTGAAACATTAACCGTTAATGAGAATCTTAATGACAATGAAAGGTGTCAACTACAAGACCTGTTAGGAAAATATTCGGGGTGTTTCGCGGAAAATTTAAAAGAAATTGGTAAATGTGATGTTATTGAAATGGACATTAAAGTGAATTCTGAAAAACCTATAGCACGAAAACCATATAATATTCCGATTCCGATACAGAAAACGGTAGAGAAAATAATTGATGAACTTTTACAAACAGACATAATTCGTCCGTCCGAATCGTTATACGCGTCACCAATCGTAATCGTACCAAAGCCAAACGGTGAAGATCGATTATGCGTGGATTATCGTGAACTGAATTCAATCACAGAAAAGCAGCCGTGGCCTATGCCAACTGTGGAAGGTGTTTTGCAGACTTTAGCTGGTAATAAGTATTTTACTATTTTGGACATGATGTCTGGTTACTATCAGATTCCTATTCGCGATGAGTCAAAGCAGTACACAGCTTTTGTGACTCATAATGGTCATTTCGAATTTAATCGAATGCCATTGGGCTGAAAAATGCTCCGTGTACTTTTCAGCAGATGATGTCTGTCGTTTTGGAGCCAATTAAAGATCAAGTTGTTAGTTATGTCGATGAAGTAATCGTAGCATCTGATACTGTTGAGGAAAGCTTGGTAAAATTGGAAACATTTTTAAAAGTCATTCATCGACATGGCCTTACACTTCGTTTGTCAAAATGCTCATTTTTGGAGAATAGTGTAACGTTTTTGGGTCATGAATTAGGCGAAAATGGCTTGATGCCTGGTAGACTCAAAACACTGGCAGTGAGGAATTTTCCTATCCCAAGTAATGTGACAGAAGTTAGACGGTTTATTGGTTTACCGGGATATTTCCGTAAATTTATCCAAAATTATGCATTGATTGCTGCACCGTTAACTAGATTGACTAGAAAGAACGTAGATTTCGTGTGGTCTGATGACTGTAATGAGTCATATATGAAATTAATTCAATTATTGACGAGTGAACCTGTTTTGGGTATCTATGATGTGAACAGAGAACATGAATTGCATACAGATGCATGCTCTGTTGTTATAGCTGGTATTTTGCTACAGCGAGATGAGCAAAATGAGTTGAAGCCTATTGCGTATTTTAGTCGTTTGTGTAATGATGCTGAAAAAAAGTATCATGCGTATGAATTGGAGGTATTAGCTGTTATTGAAGCCTGTCAACGTTTTCGTATGTACTTGCTTGGTAAACAATTTGTGATTGTCACCGACTGCTCAGCAATATCAACTTTAAAGTTATACCACGGGTTTCGAGATGGTTTCTTAAGCTGATGGAGTATGATTATCATATAATTCATCGGGAGGGTAGTAAAATGTCTCATGTTGACGCCCTGAGCCGAGCTCCAGTCAACGCTAGTGAAAATGAACCTGTTGTTCAAGATGTGTATGAAAAAATAATGATGATAAAACCAACCACTGAAGATTGGGTATACATGATGCAACGAGAAGATGATACTTTGCGCGAAATAATTGATGTCCTAAGTGGTATTGTTAAATCTGATCAACAAAAACAGTATACAGATGAATATGTTATGAGGAAAAGCCGTCTATTTCGAAAGGGTGAAGGTGATTCGTTGTTGTTGGTGGTACCTAAAAGTTTAAGATGGCGTATTGTAAAACTATGCCATGATGATGTGGGCCACCCTGCTCTGGAAAATACATTAAGAAGGTTATTGAAACATTTTTGGTTTCCACGAGCACGAAATTTTGTGAAAAATTATTTGAAGTCCTGCGTCGAATGTTGTTTCTGTAAGGAACCTGTACGAAAGGAGTGTGAATTGTATAGTATGGGTATACCGAAAATCCCTTTTGAGGCCATGCACATGGATCATCTGGGTCCATTCATGAAAAGTCGTCGGGGTAATGAACATCTTTTAGTTATCGTAGATGCTCTTACTCGATATGTTGTTTTGTGTCCTGTAAAGTCAACTAAAACAAAACCAGTGGTGGATGCTTTGAATCAGTTAACATCGTATTTTGGAATGCCAAAAGTGTTAGTCACCGATCGTGGAACAGCATTCACATCATCAAATTTCGAAAATTACTGTAAGGAGAATAATGTACAACATATAAAGGTAGCTGTCCGAACACCAAGATCTAATGGATTAGCAGAAAGAGTCAATAAGAATATCTTATCTTATCTGAAGTCAACAGTTAATGACGCGAAAGATTGGGATACCGAAATGCGAAAGTTACAATGGACTCTGAACATGAATACTAATAGTACTACAAAATATGCACCAATTGAGTTGATTTTTGATTTTTCTGTTCGAGATATTACCGGTAACAAAATCTTAGCAGCAGTTCAACATGTGAAGGATGATATCGAACCAACTTTAACTAATGCTAAACGTGAAGATGCTATCCGAAATATCACAGATGCTAGAAAAATGTGGAAGACTAGATTCGATTCCAAACACAAGACTCCACATAAATATGAAGAAGGTGACTTAATCTTACTTGAATGTGCTATTCCTAGTACAGGCGAGTCAAGAAAACTTGAAGTGAAATACAAAGGTCCTTACGTTATCAAAAAGGTTCTTAGGTTTGATCGTTACGTCGTAGAAGATGTCGATGATGCTCAGCGTAATCAAAGAAAGTTTTCAACAATTGCTAGTAGCGACAAGATGAAATCCTGATGTGCCTTATACCCAGATGTAGACGATGATTATGAAGATGACTCTGACGGAACCCAGTGACGAATAACTCGAGGACGAGTTAGGTGTAGGAAGGGCCGAGTTGTCACGTTATATTTGATTCATGAAATTACTCTTTTATGCTAACATGTTATTTATTATTAATCTGGCAACGCCAGGTATCTTTGGTTTAGTTTTTAATAAATGCAACCATTCTAACAAGACGTATTATATTTTGCTCGAACATTCTTACACTAATCAAAAATAATCAAGAAATCTAATCAATTATTTTTTGGATTAGTTTTGATTAGAAATGCTAATCGTCACTAATTGTGATTAGATTTTTGATTATTTCTAATCTAATCAATTAGTAATCTGAAATTTTTATCAAAATTCAATTCTAATGATTAGATTATTTTATTTTTCTAATCGTAATGATTTCTAATTCTAATCGAAATTCCCAAGCTATGCTTTATACATGCAAGTACTTACATGCAAGTGCCGTGTACGTATTATATACGAAAACTTATTCGAAACACTCGACTAGCTCTGCAAGTGAAAAAATGTGAGTGTATTAGTAAAAAAGTGTGAATGTACCCTGCCAACATTTTCTATTGCAGAAGTGACGCTAAGAAGTTGAAACTCATCTTCTGCGATACCATTTTCTGATCGTAGAAGCGTCTTCCGTATTGAGAAGTTGTACCCGCCGGAAGTAACTTCCCGAAGTCACTTCAGCGTAACTTCAAGAAGTCACTTCAGCGTAACTTCCAGAAGTTATTTTATTCGCCTCTCTTTTGCTTTTGATTTTTGTTTGCCTTTACAGATAATACACTCATATTGACTATGAGATAACAAATATGTAAAAACTACAACAATAACAATAACAAATCGAAACCACACTTTACCACTGACCACAGCAAATGACAAAATAAAACTAATTTCGATGATGTCGAAAACTTCTTTTTTGCATTCTTTTCATTTCTTTTATAACGGGCATGTCACTTTCGGCTGGTGTTGTAAACAACAAACAATCTTTCAAACGTCGTCTGGATGATTAAAAGACGACTGCAATGTAAATTGTTATCTTCCAATTAACGTCTGGAAGTGAGTAAGACGTAACGCCTTTGACGATGGACGATGAAAGAAACTTCCAATTGCTGGCAGGGTATTGACTTTTTCGAACTTGCACTTGCATGTATAAATGCCGGGTTAGTAAAAAGTGGTACATGAAAATGTTCAAAAAAAACTACAAAAACTAGAAATTGTGCTCGATCTACGCTATATAGGGTGGAAAGATAATTGCAATATTTGGAAGTTTTATTTATTTATTTAATTAAGTCTATGGATACAATCCTTACAGACTAAATATTAATCAACAATTTTCTTAATATAACTCAAATTACACATTCAAACTTAATATAATATTGCGTTTAATAACATCAATATTTAAAGAAAAATCTATAAAGTTAAACATTTCATTAAAACAACAACATAATTTCCTAAACGGATCTGCCATCTCATAGTTTGTTCGAAAAGTTTTAACATATAGTGGGTTATTGAATCGTAATGTGCGTTGAGGAACATTCAATGATATTTTACTTAATAGAAAATTTGATGAAACATTACCATTTAAAAGATTTACAAGAAATGAAACGTTAAGCATAATTCTTCGGCTTTTTAATGTTGGTAGTCGAATCAAAGCAAGTCGTGATGAATATGATGGAAGCGCAGAGTATCCTCGATAAACATCTCTTAAACAAAAAATTAAAAACTGTTTCTGAACAGATTCGATAAGATTAATGTGAACGTTATAGTAGGGGTCCCATACAATTGAGCCATACTCTAAAATCGGTCTTACAAGTGACGTGAATAATCTTTTAGTGATAAAGGGGTCCTTAAATTCTTTTGCCCATCGTTTGATGAAAGCCCAGATACCTCGAGCTTTATTAACAGCCATCGTAATATGTTGTACAAAGTTTAATTTTCCGTCCAACAAAACACCAAGATCCATAATAACGCTTACTGACTCCAGTTTATGACCACTGATATAATAGTGACCAACAGCGTCACGCCTTCTCGAAAAAGTCATGTGCTTGCATTTTTTGAGATTAAGTTCCATTAAATTAATGTAACACCAATTATAAAAATTATCCAAGTTCTTTTGGAGATAACTGTGATCAGGTGAATGCTTGAAGCTTAAAAATATTTTAACATCGTCTGCGAACATCAGTATATTAGAATAATTTATTGCCTCAGGCAAATCGTTGATGAACAGTAAAAATAAAATTGGGCCCAGGTGACTTCCCTGCGGAACGCCGGATTTTACCAAAATATTTCTAGAATTTGCAGATTTAAATTTAACGGACTGTGTTCTGCATAACAGATATGACTTTAACCAGCTTAAATAAGTATTATCGAAACCCATTTGATCCAATTTTTTAAGCAGAAGTTTGTGATTAACTTTATCAAAGGCTTTACTGAAGTCAGTATAAATGACATCCGTTTGTTGACCACTAGTAAATCCTTCATTAACCAAAGTAGTTAATTGTAGAATGTTAGTCATAGCTGAAGATCCTTTACGAAAACCGTGTTGACAGGGTGTAAGTAAGGGAGATACTTGATGAACGAGAGAGTCAGTAATACATTTTTCAAATAGCTTTGGAATAGCGTTCAATTTAGCTATGCCTCTATAATTTATTATATTTGACTTATTGCCAGATTTGAATAAAGGAATAAGAAACGATTCTTTCCAGATTTTAGGGAAATAGCCATATTTTAATGAAGTGTTGCAATAGCTATTGCACAATTTCTCAAAAGACAACTAGGTATGCCATCTGGACCACACGACATTGAGGATTTGAAGTTTTTTAAACATTTTATTATGTGTGTAGTGTCAAGTAATGGGATTGATATTGTTTGAATAGAGTGAACATTAAATGGATAGGGTTCATTATCATCGAATTCGGCGTTAGAGTAAGTAGCGGCAAAAAATTCAGCGAATAAATTGCTAATCTCTGACTCATTGCTTGACTCTGTACTTAAATATTTCATAAATGTGGGGGTGCCACAATTCTTCCTTCTTGAGTTAACAAACGTAAATATATTAATTTATTATGTTTTAGGAAACTAAAAATGATTAATTCGAAAATTTATTTGCAAAACTTTATATTTTATGTAAGACTGAAAATCTCAAAAACTTTTATCGCTAAAGACGAATACCTGCAGTAACTTTTAATACTGCTTCAACACAAATACCCATTCCTAGCCATGACACTAATACATATTAATGAGTTTATTTCGGAGATATTTCCGGTTCCTTTTAATGATGGAAATGAAGATTCCTGCAACTTTGTAAATCTTGCGATATTAAAAAAAAAGTTCCAAGAATATTCCAGCAGTGATCGATTTTGAATTAGAACTGGATGCATTTACAGAAATATTTGGACCTAATTTACTTTTAATTTCTAAAATTGAAAGCTCCTGTGACAGATTTTGAATCCCATGAGCTGGATGGATTTGATCAAATATTCTAATGCAATTTGTCGGGTAACCCAGTCGGATTTAATCCATTGCCCTCCACTAAACTTTCCGACGTGAATATAACTAATGAAAGTTCCAAAATTGAGGAATACACCATTTTGCGAAAAAAAAATTTCCGGAGTTTATAAAATACATTGAGAACATGGTAAGAGAAAATTATAAATGTTTTAATAATGTATGCCCAATCAATTTTAAGTCTTATGGTTATAACAAAACACGATCTACATATGTATGTATACTGTGATTGTATGCTTATTACATTTAGAGCCATTATTACAACTTGCCTCTAATGTTCTTAATAGTAAAAGGTAACTTTTATTAAAGTGATGAATAAAGTGACATTTAAAATTTTTCGTTATTACAACTTCCTTGTAAAATAAAATTATTTTTTTTTCTAAAATATGGCAATACCAGTGAAAAACCGATTACTTTTGATAAACTACTGACAAGAAACAGTAAATTGTTTGTGTTTGTGAAAACATTTGTGTGTGAAAACATATAAATCAAACGTCTGCTTTCCATTTTTGTTTATTAAAGTATTTATTGGCAAAACAAAATTAAAATTATTTTATTTTTCATGAAGTTGACATTTTTTCCAGAACATATGGCAACTTCAAATACATACATACCTCACTATAAAATTTAAAGGCAAGATGATCTTCCCTTTAGCTTATCGGTCGGTTTTAGATTAAAGTAAACTTATAATAACCAAATACTTCTTATCTGTCCGATAACATCATACCTTTAACTATTGTTAAGCTGTAATAATGGGCCTTAGGGCCATTAATACAACTTGCCTTTATAGTGTGTGTTAGTTAAAGGTAATATACAGAATAAAGTTCGCTTTAATGTTTTTTGTTATTACAACTCCGTTGTTATTTGACACAAACTTTTTTTAAAAATATGGCAGTACAATTGCAAATACTGATTACTTTTATCGTGTCGTATTGGCAACTACGTAAACTTTTATAAAAAAGCGAGCCAAAATTAAGAAATTTGATATTTTTTTAAATTATTTGTTTTCAAAAAAAAAAAAAGAATTTTAAATGTCGGTGCCTTACAACGAAAGTGGAAACCAAAAACAAAGAAAACGTGCAAAAAATTACACGGCTGAAGAAGAGGTACTGTTGGTAGAACTGGTGGAAGTTCACAAAAACTGCATCGAAAACAAAAAATCCGACGCCACAATATGGAAGCAAAAAGAAGCTGCTTGGAAGAAAATTGAAGATGAATTTGCGTCATCAATGGGCATACACCGCCCTTGGAAAGCGTTGCGCGATAAATATGAAATGGTAAAGCGTAAGTCCAAAATGGAAATTGCTGAGCACAAAATAAAAACATATCGTACAGGTGGCGGGGTGGCCTTAACAAAAGTGAGCACTGTGTCAACTGTCTTGCAAAACATTTATGACAGTGATTCAGGTAAGCAGAAATAGAAAAACAAAATTTTCATAGATTGTGATAAATGAATACAAATATGGTCAAATAGCTATGGAATAGCATTGTTGAATATGTCACTACGACATAGCTAGAATTTGACACTTTTTTTGTGACAAACGGGGCACCTGGCGGTTTAACCTAATTCGGGTACGCTGAATCCAGTGGTGCTAACCGTTTTTTTAGGTTAGCTCGTTTTTTCGAAATATACCGTTATTTCGAAAATGGAGGAGGTTGCACAACATATATTCGCGTAACTCAAAAACGGTTGAGTTTATTGAATAAACTAAAAAAACCGAAATTCCGCAATGAAATTTGCTTTAAGTAAGGTTAAATTTTTTTTCCAATATGCGCAGTCGTTGTAGAAACATAATTTTTTTTTGACCAAAAAAATAGTTTTTTTTAGCAAAATTTCAAAAATTTTGTTTTTTAAAACCTGGAACAGGTAGAAACAGAAATCGTCCCGGCTTTGAGTTTTTTACGAATTATGTTCATGATAAAAAAATTACAGTATAAATAAGAGTTCCTCAACCCCTTCAATGTCATATGGCGAGTGCTTGCGAAAGTGAATAGTGAAGTTTAAAGTCTTTGACAGTCTTGAGTCTAATCATTTATATTGAAATATCTTACGAAAGAACTGTCACTACCCCAAAAGCTTCCATGGTTACCCAAAAATCTGGTGAAGTATACTGACGCCCTGAACGGGCTTGCTAACTCTGTATATTTGCGTTCTTCGCTGAGTATTAATGAAAAAGTTTTTATATGCACTAACAAAATTCATACAGCTAATGGTAACAATTGTTTTAAGACACGCTTTGACCCCAAGAACAAATGGTTTGATTCTCAATGTGAAAATGCTCGTAGGAGTATGCTGAATAAACTTGATCAATATCGTAAATCAAACACTGAAAGCAGTCGAAGATGCTATATAGACAGTAGATCCAGAAATGCACGGTTATGCGACGAGAAAAAGTTGGGGTTTAAAATAAATAACATATTAAAGCTGAATGGGGTTAGGAACAGTAGTGAATGGTGGAAGCTTGCTAATTCGTTACGAAATTGTAAACCAAAGGTAGGAAACAATTTGAGCATATCTCATTTTTGTGAATATTTCAACTCACTTTTATCTCAAGAGGATTTTGATTGCGATGTTTTGTTAACCTCTGTCAATGTTATTGACCCTTTTCTTGATTCCCCATTGGAGATGAGAGAACTTGATTTAGTCATAAAAGCAGCCAAACTAAATAAGGCCCCTGGACAAAATTCCCCTTTATGTTTTTTAAATGAAGTCTTATCACTTTTCAACATTATTTTCCTAAAGGAAGATATCCCAGACTCTTTCCGTAATTCGATTATTATCCCATTATTTAAAAAAGGAGATATTAATGTTGTCTCAAATTATAGAGGACTGTCTCTTCTCGATACTATTTACAAACTTTTCACAGGCATACTACTTAATCGTATTAACAGCTGGATTGACTGTCGTAATATCATCAACGAGTATCAAGCAGGATTTCGCAAGAATTATTCTACTGTAGATAATTTGTTCAATTTAATCAGTATTGTAAATTTAAACTTAAGTCAAAAAAAGAACACATACGCATTTTTTATTGATTTTTCCGCAGCCTTTGATTTAATCCCAAGAAACGCTTTGTTTTATAAGTTATGTCGTACGGGTTTGTCTAGTAAAATAATACGTATTTTACGGAAACTGTACAATAATACCACTAGTCAGGTTTGGGATGGCAACACCCTTTCTGACCCCTTCACAGTCACCCAAGGGGTAAAACAGGGGTGCTTACTAAGCCCAGTTTTGTTCTCCCTCTACCTAAACGACCTTCATGACCACCTTCCGGGTGGTATTGATGTTGCTGGAATTGTTGTGAAAGTTTTACTATACGCCGATGACATTGTTCTCCTCTCAGACTCTCCAAAGGTACTGCAAAATATGATTGATTCATTGTATGTTTATTGTACTCAGTGGTGTTTAAGAGTTAATCTCGATAAATCAAAGATAATGGTATTCAGAAGTGGTACAAGGGTGAACCAGGATCTGTATTGGAAATTCGGTGACAATATTATTGATATAGTAAACGAATACAAGTACCTTGGTATCAATTTGACTTACAATTTATCTTTTAGAAAACACCTCGAATCTAAACTTGCTTTATCTAAAACATCGATAAATTCCACTTGGTTAAGCTGTATTCACCACCCCAAGATAAATTTTTCTAACAAACTTAAAATTTTCCATTCTGCAGCTAAATCAATTATGTTTTATGGTGCACAGGTTTGGGGATATCGTAGCTTCGAGGAAGTTGAAAAATTATTGCGCTATTTTTTGAAAAAAATTTTATACCTCCCCGAAAATACACCTAATTACATGTTACATATTGAAACTGGTCTTAACTCGCTTTTTTTAGAGACACTAAATTTGCATTTCAGTTATTTTCAGAAAGGTTTTAAACTTGCCACTCAATAGACTACCCCGACTGCTTGCTGATGAGACCTTAAGACAAAACACTTTTTGGCTTCCTCATTGGAATTCATTATGCAGTGAAATCGGTATGAATCATGACATTGAAGTTTGGAGAACAAATATTCAATTCTTTCACAATCGTATTATTGAATCTTTAAGAATCTCTGAATATGAGAAATTCATTGTAAGGGCCAGAGACTAGATTTCATGATATGTACCCTACATTACAGTATGATATTCAGCCTTACTTTTGTGATAGTAATTCATCACATTTCGTTAGCTTGATACTAAAAGCTAGAGGTGGCCTTCTTAACTTAAACGCTCGTGCATTCAGTGGAAACAATAATAATATGTGTACACTCTGTAACTGTAATGAACAGGGAAACACACATCATTTGATAGGCAGATGTCCTATTTTTGTTAGTTACCGTTTAAACTTTTTTGGTAAAAGATTTCTATGTTCTGAAGAAGTATATGAAGTATTAAACGGCAAGGATTACATGCGTCTTTACAAATATTTACTAAATTGTTTAAAATACAGAGATCTAATTATATCTGAATTTAATTAAATGTTATTTAATTGTTATACTTTAAATAAGTAGTTTTTATTTTATTTTATATTTTGCCAATTAGACACACAACATTTTATGTTATGTCTTATTATGATTTATCTATAAGTTTTGTTTATGATTTTTTAATTGAATGTATATGTATACAAAACGGATCATAACTTTAATAAATCATATTTGAATTGAATTGAAAAATATTGAAATATCTAAAATGGAAGCGTGTAACAAGTTTCATAACTTTTGTTATGTGTGTGGGAAATATACAAATATGCCAAGTCGCCGTAAAATGACTACCTAAACAATTAACTTGTATGAAACATATTTTTCTTTAAGTGTCATATGTGGCAAGAGTTGGTCACTATCAATAGTGTGTACAAAGTGCATTTACCATTTAAATAAGTGGAAAACAAATGGAGATGCCATGCCATTTGGTGTTCCAATGATTTGGAGAGATCCCATACTCCATGTTGAAGATGAGTGTAATGCGTGCATAAATCATACAGCCGGCATGAACAGAAGAAAAAGTGGTTCTATATCTTACACTGCAACAATATATGCTCAATTTCCGCTGCCACATTCTGACGAAATTCCTGTTCCGGATAGCCAAATACCAACAGAAGATATTCCCTCAATAATTCAATCTGTTGAAACCTGTGGAGCAGCTGCATCGATGTATCAACCGTCATACATCACGTTTCCATGTAACCACAACGAAATCACGCATAATCGTCTGGATATAATGGTACGACGCCTAAAATTGTCTCAAAGACAGAGCATTCTCTTAACAAAAGAGCTAATATTTTAGCACCAGACGTACAAATATACGGGGCTATCAATCGCCATTGTCGATTTACGACTTTTTTTAAATCTATTGAGAATAATTCTCTCGCGTATTGTACTGACATTCGCGGCTTGGTTTTAACAATGCAACATGAATATAATCCTGAAGATTGGCGCTTATGCATCGATTCGCCCAAAATTAGCTTAAAAGCAGTTTTGCTACATGTCACTAAGTTAAAAAGTCCTATTCCGATAGCACTAAGCACAAATACTAAAGAGACATACGCATCAATGAAAAAAATAAAAATGAAATACGCGTTTCCATGGCGACCAGTACAATACACGGGATTGGGCTATACGTGAGGAAAGCAGATTGCATAGAAATAATATTATTGAATTACCACTTGTGCCGATGGAAAAGATTTTGCTTCATCCACTCCACATCAAACTGGGTATTGTAAAAAATTTTATAAAAGCATTGAACCCAGATGGAATTGCTTTTACCGAATTGCGCCGAATTTTTCCACGATTAAGCGGCATGAAAGTAAAAGAAGGTATGAACTCTAGATACTTTATTAAATTAGATTTATATTTCATATCATAATGTTTTTATTTTACAGGAATTCTTAATGGACCGGACATTCGTCGTCTAATGAAGGACCAACAATTTGAACTTGCATTGAATGATATGGAGCTATTGGGCTGGAATTCTGTGAAATCAGTAATAGAAAATGTATTAGGAAATCATCGGTCTGAAAATTGGCGAATTTTAATTGGAGATATGCTAACCGCATTTAAAAACTTAAACGTCAAAATGTCATTGAAAATACATTTTTTGCATTGTCATGCAGAAAAATTTAATGAACAATCACCACCCGAGTCTGATGCACATGGCGAGAGATTTCACCAAGTAACAGCCAGACTCGAACACTGGTATAGTGGCAAACAACTTGATTCGCTATTAGGGGATATTTGTTGGAATCTGCAGGAGGAAGAAGAATAAATTTGTAAATAAAAACTTAAACTTTAATTAACAACAAAAATAAATGTTTTAATTTTTAAAGTTTCGTCTGGTTATTATATATTTCATCTTTTGTGAAGAAAATCAAAAGTTTTAGACAGATTTTAATTATTTATATCTTGTTTTGTTTGCTATACCTGCAGAAAAAATTAGAAGCACAGCTGCGTTTTCCAATTTTTTATGCCGTTTTAAAAAACAAAATTTTTGAAATTTTGCTAAAAAAAACTATTTTTTTGGTAAAAAAAAAAAATTATGTTTCTACAACGACTGCGCATATTGGAAAAAAATTTAACCTTACTTAAAGCAAATTTCATTGCGGAATTTCGGTTTTTTTTAGTTTATTCAATAAACTCAACCGTTTTTGAGTTACGCGAATATATGTTGTGCAACCTCCTCCATTTTCGAAATAACGGTATATTTCGAAAAAACGAGCTAACCTAAAAAAAAAAACGGTTAGCACCACTGGATTCAGCGTACCCGAATTAGGTTAACCCGCCAGGTGCCCCGTTTGTCACATTTTCCAACTAGCACAGTGTAATTTGTCTATAAAAAGTGTTAATTGTTTATTTAAGAAAATGTATATATGAAAAGCTTCAGTCCATAAAAATAATTGATTTTGTTTCTTCTTTTAGTAATTGATGTAGATTGCGTTAAATATCTGGATATCTCAGTTGATTCCGTAGAAGAAAAAGATATACATAAGTTATGAAAAGGTAAGTTTTGTAACTAAAAAATTAATATAATTTTTGTATAAAAAACAATTATAAATACTTCAGGGTTGTAAATTAATTGGCGTTTAAGATGAAAAGACTGACTGGTCCTACTGGAACCCAAAAAGTTTGAAACAAGCCAAATCTAAAGAACTTGTAGTTGGTGGAAAAAAACAGAAACATATGGAGGAGGAAAAGTGCAACCTAATAATGCTGCAGCAAGAATTCTATAAAAAAGAAAATTTACGCGCTCAGAAAAAGCATGAGCAGGAGATTATTTGCCTAAAACTAAAAAAAAATTCTAGAGATGGAATTGTTTGAAAAAAAAACTAAGTAAACTTGAGTAATTTTTTTTTATATTTCTTAATTTTTAAAATTATACATTTTTTTAACGGCTATTAGTCTAGTCATCCAATGAATTTTGTAAAAGGCTGAAAATAAACAAAATACATATGTATGTTATTAACTATAGTACAAATAAAAGGTTATAAACTTACCCCACAAAATAGTTTTCAATTAATATGGTTCTCGCCAATGAATTGGCATTGCTTAATGTATGATTTTGTTTTATTGTGTTATCTGGGAAAAAATCTTCTGGGGGTTCTTGTACCAATAGGTTTTCTATTTCTGGAAGTGGGTATTTTTCAATAATAGCTATATTATGAAGAACAGCACATGCTACAATAACTGCCATTTTTGTTTCATTGGCCAATCTTAAACCGGTTGATAAAACAGGAAAGCGTCTTTTCCAAACTCCAAAACATCTCTCAACCGTATTCCGATTACGAATTTGAGTAATATAGTAATAATGGTTGTAGAAGATACAAATTTGTTGTAAATTTAAATAGAAATAATATTTTCGTGGATGTGTTTTGAAATAAAACCAAAATAACACATCCTACGAACATACGTAAATCGCAACAAGTTCGTGCAATACGCAGAAAAGTTACAAAACACAATATAAAGCATGATTTTGCTTCAACCTATAGAAATAAGAAACTATTAGAAATGCCCACAAAATTGCGTGATGTGGGCAATCTGTGCGATGTCACCTGACGAGGTTGCAAGAAAAATTAAGTCAGAAGCCATACGACGAAAAGTTCGTGATAATGACCCAATAATAGATATTTTTAAAATGCAAAGGGAAAAGCAATGGTCCGTATTAATACAAAAAGTGGCAAACCCATTTGAAATTCTTTATTTTCATCCGACCAATTAAAATTAACACAAATAAATGAAAAAAAACTTTAAAAATGGTAGGAGTAGTAGGAAAGTGTCACATAAATTCAAAAAAAGTATTTCTGTACAGCGTCATACTCATATAGCGGGAAAAAATGGGAGAGGAATCAATAACGTGTCGCCATTAGAGTTGTAAAAGTATCGGGTATTTAGGTATCGAGTAGCCGATACCACATAATTTTTCGAGTACTCAATACCAAAAAGTACCTACCCGTTACTTTTAGGGTTGCATTTTTTCTCTTTTTACATAAAAATATGCCGAAAAAATACAACAGAAAAAATATATATGTACATTATTAAAAGAAAGCAAGCGTAATACTATGTTTCCACGGTATATGCTTCGTTCTCTATTCATGCTTCACACCCCAATCATGTGCGAAACAACTTGCTTAACCATACAAAATTTTTAAAAGAAGCACGAAAAATTGCACTCTTCTCTAATTTTTATCGCAAGTTTATCTGCACTAGCTGTAAAAATTTAATATTATTGTAAACAAAGCAAATTATTTTCTTGTTGCTGGAAGTACAGAAAGTAAATATGTAACTAATTTCCACTCACTTTTGTTTGTCCATTAAAAAAATTATTTTCCACAAATTGTAAATTCTGTTTTTTTTTTTATTCTGTTGGTTTATTAAAAACAACTGTCAAATCGAATCAAGTTTTTTGGTCATGTAAACAGCATGATTCATAAACATGATTCAGAGAGCGAAGCAGGTGATTCAAGTCGTCGTGGAAACCTAGTATTATTGTAGCGATTTTGAAACGTCAAAGTTATACTTTGTGATAGAAAGTCGAACCCAAATATCCCGAATGGATTGTAAAAAAGACTCGGGTTCTGTTGTTTTAATTACGAAATAAAACTTTAATTGAAAAAAACTGTGTTCTACTTACTGTCCAATAACCTTACAAACTTAAGTTTTTGGTAAATTTGATAAATAAAAGTGTTTTAATATTTTGCTCTCATTACCTATTACTATTTTTTTAAACTAATTTTCAAGATTCCATGTCTCTCAGCGGGAGCTAGGTTTTGATTTTAGACCCATACTTTCTTAGTCAAGTTTTCTTAGAATTATATGTAGATTACGGTTTTGATATACGCCTACTTACAAAAAAAAATTGACCCACCCTAATGTACATATTTAACAAACATACTTATTAATAAGTATGTATGTATATACTATACAACGTTAGTCTTTAAGGCCCAACTATAATATGCATAAGCAAGCTTAAGCAAATTGCAAAAGTTAACGAAAAGCCTGTCAAATGCATAACTAGTTCAGAGTCAACTTTCAGGTGGCTACAATGACTTTGAAACTTTTTGTCCACAGTTGCTCATTTATGTTTAAAAAAAATGTTTTTATTTTAACAAAAAGCCATTAAATGACTATATTTTATAAATATTATTATATTATTTTATAATTAAAAGAAAACTTCGTACCAGAAACGCATAATTTTTCCTTTTTTTAATTTATCGGCAAAAGTACTAAAATGTACAGCTGTGGCAGCACTACATTGTAAATAATAATAAACGTTTAAATATGTTTTGTTAATTTTCGTATTGTGTTTGCAAAAATGGAGAAAAAACTTAAAAATTTAAATAATATAAAAATATTAAAGTTAGCGCTTGAAGGCCTGTGCACATTAAAAGAAATAAGTGAACTACACAGTAAAAGAAGAAGACGTCATAGAAATAAACCACGACAGAAAGACATTTTTGTTAAAATAAAAAGTGTCTCTTTTATTATAAAGGCACTTATTTTTTCCACATTTTCTATTAAATTTAAAATAAATGCATTTTCTTCTTTCTCCATTTTGTTAAAAACACAAACAAACAACAAACAGCTGATTCCGTACGGAATATGCGATCAGTTTTGCTTTTTGCTTAAGCAAATGACAGTTGAAAAACTTAACGAAAAGTTTCGTTAAGTACATTATAGTTTGACACATACAATTTATATGTATTCGCAGAGTTGCTTAAGCTAGCATATGCACATTATAGTTGGGCCTTTAAGCACAAGCCGGACAGAGTGGTAATAATTTAATATAAGTGCATTTATTTTGTTATGATAATAAAAATATTAAAAGTGTTAAAGATTAAACATTTGTTTGCAAAGAAATTGTATAAATTTATGTATGTTAATACATATAAATAAAATTAAAAGTGTTAAAGATTGTGAAAAATATAGGTACATATTTAATAATTGCTCTCGAAAAGTATATCATCATAAGAAATTGTTTATTTCAGTCTAAGGGCCATTATTACAACTTACCTTTAATGTTCTTAATAATAAAAGGTAACTTTAATTAAAGTGAGGAATAAAGTGACCTTTAAAATTTTTCGTTATTACAACTTCCTTGTAAAATAAAATATTTTTTTTCTAAAATATGGCAATACCAGTTAAAAACCGATTACTTTTGACAAATTACTGACAAGAAACAGTAAATTTTTTGTGTTTGTGAAAAAAATATAAATCAACGTCTGCTTTCCATTTTTGTTTATCAAATTATTTATTGGCAAAACAAAATTGAAATTAATTTATTTTTCATGAAGTTGTCAATTTTTCAGAACATATGGCAACTTCAAATACATAAACCTCACTATAAAATTAAAGGCAAGATGATCTTCCCTTTAGCTTATCGGTCGGTTTTAGATTAAAGTAGACTTATAATAACCAAATACTTCTTATCTGTCCGATAACATCATACCTTTAACTATTACCAAGTTGTAATAATGGGCCTAAAGGTGGTAATCAAAAGCAAATGTCAAGTCAAATAAAAAGTGTCAACAGTTCACCGAAAAAAATGTTTTTTTTTCTAGAAAATGGTAAGTACGAAAATACATTTCTTTCTGTTGAGTTTTTTTCAATATTTTATCTTATATTTAGAACAAGATGTATCCAAAACAAAATCTTTCCTAAAATATAATTTTGCTGACAATGTCGTCGTTGGAAACAATGTACCGCCTAAAAGAGTTAATAGAATGCACAGATGCAAATATTGCATATATTATTGAGAGCTGACCTCCATATAAGCAGACTTTTGGAGCAGATCTGGTAACAAAATATATGAATTTATTTATAAACTTTTGTACTCCTATGTATGTAAGTATATATGTATGTATATTTGAGTGTCTCGCCTTACATGCAAAAAAAAAAAGTTCGCGGTACACCACTGAATATGAAGTATTGTTGTAAGACGATTTCTTACCTATTACAATTTCTTGCAACAATACTTCAATTTCTTACCTATTACAATTTCTTGCAACAATATTTCATATTCGGTGGTGTACCGCGAACTTTTTTTTTTCGAGACGTGGACGTCCAATACCTTCGTTTATACGAATTTCCAATAGTACGAATGGAAACTTTTTTGCATTAGTAGTTCTACATTTTTTTTTGCTATTCGATAATATGAATAACTGTATTTTTTGTAAGAATATGCGTGTTTAAAGTTTTATTTTGAAGAAATTTGAAATTTAATACATACATATGTATTTACATAGTGATAAGAAGTGTCTTGTGTACGAGTGGTTTCTATGCTAAAGAAAATTTCATATTCTGGTAGGGAGTTGGCTTACGTGGTAGTTCACTACGTGCGAACACTTAAGTAGAGTCGAAGGGACCCCGTTTGGTAGGGAGTACTCAGTTAAAATGCCAGGCTCTGGAATTTCATAAAATGTTTTATGAAGGCGACTTTTTTGCCAGTGATGGCTGGCCCACCAAATTCAAAAAACGCTATGGTATAAGATTATCAAAGAATCTGAGGAAAAGCTATCGTCTTTTAAGGAACTTGTAGCTCCATTCATCAATAAATTAACTGCTGTTATTACGGAGAACGGCCTTACACAGTGTTTCAATGTCGTTTAATATTGAATATTTTTTAAGTTTTTTCTTTTTTTGTTTTAAATAAAAAACTAATTTAAGTTAAACTATGTATTTGCATGTGGTTTATTTAACATAAAAGTAGGAAAAACTGTTGTATAATAATTTTTCAGTTATGTGAACCTAGTGTAACTTATTTTTATTTATAGGTTTCAATTGATCTTGATTAGTTATATCCAGAAAAAATAATATTATTTTTTAAATTGGACGAAATTAAATACAATATTGCCAACATATCTCAACATGAACCTAAAAGACGTTGCATTGAAGCCGGTATGGAATGAAGCAGAGGAGAAATGGTCCACATTGGATCAATGTAATCATACATACATATTTCATTATATATACATATAATTATTTACCAAATTTATAACTACTTTTTTTATTCTAAGATTCTAAAGATGCACTTTTTATATATGTATTTACTGCACGGTATTTTAAAGCCTGAAAGGGTTTCAAAAGAGATTGACAAAGCAACTAGTGTAACTGAATCATAAATGAATACTATTAAAGTCATAGAAAAGGATATTCAATTAAATTTATATGTAACCGGTCACTCACCGTTATTCTAATTAAAAGCAGTGTTTTTGTTGCTGAAGAAATATTTGTGATAGTAGACCAAATTATTTATAAAATAGATACAGTGGCAGCGGCACTAGGGCTATGTTTTAAAATCCATCAAGTATTGAATTTAGAATATAATATTAAATGTAAAACCTTTTGGTTATTTGTGCAAAAAAACCTTATTTGATATTCATTTAAAAAGTGATTATGCAAGAAGTTCTTTGCGATGCTTGTCATCATTTTCTAAGTCACAAAAATTAATTTTAAGTTTATTTTATTTATTTTTTTTATCAATAACTGTAAAATGAAAATGAATTATTAATTATGTATATTATTATGAAATTTTTAGAAGAAATATGTCCGCTCCTGTATCAACAAATAATGTTAATAATCTACCATTTGTACCGCATAATTGTACAAACACTCCCAAACTAGTGTTGAGCTTATACATATATTTTATTTCTTAGTTTCTCAGAGGCTGGTTTGGGTTTTCTGAACCATTATTTTGGCCGTTGACCACCCTTACGTTTCTGCTATTGTGTTGGAATCCATGGTTATTGCCGCGGCCCCTATAGTTACGATTATTATTTGTGTAACGTCTGTTAGCGTTACCCCGGTACGCATTCCCCAGTTATTGAATTGTTTTGTTTATTACCGCGGTAACCTCCACGGTTGTTTTCACGGTAGTTAGTCTGACCTTCCTGACTAGGCAGGTATAACACCGCATTCTCTTGTCCGTGTACTTCGGTACAACTTTCTACAAATTTTGCAACTGCCTCATTGAGATTATCGAATTTATCTTATAGCTTGACTCTATCGTTTGTTGCATTTTTGACGACCGCCTTAACGGCGGCCTTTGTCGCGTAATTGTCGGCTAATTGTGGCGTTAAACCATCGGATATGTAAGCCGATTGGAGTGATTTCGTTAAATCCTCCACTTCTTTAATACACATAGGTGCCAGAATTTTTTCTCACTTGCCTTATGTTCATTAGTTTGGCTGAAATGACATCCACTGATTCTCGTTTTATATTTGGTTTTTACCAAATTTATAGCTATAGCACCGTGGCCATCGCAAACGCTGTCCACAAATTACAGGGCCGATATAAAATCATGCAAGTTCCCTGGTTGACCATCAATCTCAGGAGTGAGTCTTGAGGCGATTGTAAGAAACTCGATTGGCGTTTGCGACATATTGCCCAAATTTGGCGTACTCAGATTGTTTTTAGTGTTTGTAATGTTTTCATCAGTTGCCCGAGCGACACTGATTACAACGTTGTGTAATATAGGTTCAACTTGTATCCCCCTGGAGTGACACAGATATTTTTTGTTCCACTCCATTTTTCAGAGCGACAGAGATTAATTTTTCTTTGACGTCTGCATAAAAATCGTCAGCAGCTACTTTATGTACCGAGAGTAATGAACATTAAACAATACCCTCAAACGTTCAAGATGACCTTCGAGAGCCTTTATATGTTTATCAATGGTTTCTCTATCAATGTTTAGACACTTATAAGATTTATTAAAAAGGCAAATGCCTTTGTGACAATTGAACCCATTCCATCCCATTTTAAATCTTATCAAGGTCATTTGCTCTACTATCATATTTTTTTCTTAAGTGAACGTTTATGTAAGATATAACAAAAGGTCTACTGCCGCTATTATTTCTAGAATTTGGGTATGTATGAATTAATGAATTGATTTCCTTGCTATGATCAATTATTTCTACGGTATTGACCGCGTTCGCATTTGGTTTTTCAATTTTAGATTCCGTCTTGCCCATTATGAAAAAAATGTACCTATTGCTTATCCTTTTCTAATTGTTTTAATTATTTCAGTGAGTTTCTAATTAAGATTGGTCATGACTTCATAGTTGGAGCCTTTTAAATACCCTTCACCTTCATGAGAAGGTCCATGTCCGTCTGTCTGTTGAAATCGATTTTCTGAAGTCCCCAGATATCTTCGGGATCCAAATCTTCAATGCTTTCATAGCCGAATATAGCACTCTTACTGGTTTTTATTCTTACTAATTTTCTATAACCTTACCATTTGTACTTTCTTAATAAGAACGGTATTTCTAATTCTATTATCTCGATCCCTTCTAAGTCTTTTTCATTTGGAATTTTCTTTATACCTTGCTCTTTCCATAGTTCTATGAAACATTTTAGTTTATTGTCTGACTTATTTTCTTTTTCTTGGTCCGAAGGCCACTTAATCGGATTTTTGGGTCCTTCCATTCTAAAGTCTTTGTTTTTTTTCGAGTATCGTAGCATTATAGTTTTAGTATTTGTGAGTACTTCTATGTGTTGTGTTGAAATTATTAATTATATTATTCTTTAAAGTCTAGATTTAAATGTTAAAGAAAATCTCTTTAAAAAACACCTCACCTCATTGAAATATTATTACGATATCTTTAATATTGGAAGTTCGTACTATTTAGTCGATGACATTTATTAAATTAAAAAGGCTTGCAATTATATATACACAAGTAGCATTGAAATGTGTTTTCGACAATCTCTTTCTGGTTATAATATTGTTGTAAATATATTACATCAACACATTTTAAGCATTTCGTGCATTGAACCAAGGATTCAGCAGCACCGCCTTCACAATGCCAATATTCTTTTAAAGCATCATTTCTGTATTCCAGTATTTTATTTTTAATGTTGTGCCTATATTCATTGGGATCATATATATTTTTCAAGGACGTTTTTTTCATTAATCATTCAATGAACTGACAACAGTAAACTCCACAGTTATAAGTACCTATCTTTTTGAAGTGGATGAACTAATTCTTCACACTTCCAATTATTATTTCCAAACTGATGCAATATTTCAAACATTTTCTTTTTTACAGTCAATTTATTTCTTTGTTTTACGCCTATGGGATCTAAATAATAGAATACTTTTTTCTCAATATCAAGGTATACAAAAGTGAAATGATGCATTCTTAGTATCGAAAGAATGTCAATTTTGTTTACGTTTATATCAAATATAGTTTTTATATCAATATTATAATTAAAAAAAATTGCCTCACAAATTTAATGTCTCTTAACTTTTTTAGAAGACATTGGCGGATAATATTTATACCAGATTTAAATATTTTTTCCTCTTTAACGAATTTACTTTTTAATTTTTCTTTTTCCTTTGTTCAGAAGGAGCATTTGATATTCTTGAAGAACTAATTTTAAAATTTTTTAGTTTTTAGAATTGTTTTTGGGATAGTCATTCTCTGAGTGTGGTGTTATTTTTTTTTAATTTTTAAATATATTTGCAAACGCTTTTTATAAAAAGGACTTTTGGCGTATTGAGCTTTTGACTCGTCTTTACGATTGTCAAGGTTTGGATTGCCTTGGACATCATCACATATAATTTCTTGAGTCAGTGTATTTAACAATTTCATATTATTACAAAATAATACCTACTTTTTTGTACTTAATAAAGTAATGCAAATTGCCTCAAACCATATCCAAATTTCATTAAAATCGCAAATATTGATGGCTTTTAACATCATCGATTTAAATAGCAAGGATTGCTCCTCGTTATCAGCATTTTCTTCAATATCTTTAACAACTATTTTGTGGAAGTGACAACAGCATATTTGTACAATAACAAAATTTGATTTTTTATTTAGAAATAAATAACATTTTGTTAAGTAGCCATTAAATGTTGCCTTTAAATACCTTAACAATTGAATTAATCAGAGCCCAACTCCAATCTACGACTACTCTTTTGCAAGGTGGCCAGAATATGTTTTCCTTTAAGCAATATATTTTAATTTCCATTAAAAATCTCTTAAAATCTTCATCATAATGGTGACACGTTATTGATTCCGTTTCCGGAACCAGAATACCTCTCCCATTTTTTTCCCGCTATATGCAGTATAACGCTGTACAGAAATACTCTTTTTGAATTTTTGTCACACTTTCCTACCACTCCACCTGTTGCATCAACAAAAAGCGAGTTTCGACTCATTTTTCATAGTTTTTTTTTTCATTTATTTGTGTTAATTTTAATTGGTCGGATGAAAATAAAGAATTTCAAATGGGTTTGCCACTTTTTGTATAAATACGGACCATTGCTTTTCCCTTTGCATATTAAAAATATCTATTATTGGGTCATTATCGCGAACTTTTCGTCGTATGGCTTCTGACTTAATTTTTCTTGCAACGTCGGCAGATGTGACATCGCACAGATTGCCCACATCACGCAATTTTGTTGGCATTTCTAATAGTTTCTTATGTTCGTAGGATGTGTTATTTGGTTTTATTTTCAAACACATCCACGAAAATATTATTTCTATTTAAATTTACAACAAATTTGTATATTCTACAACCATTATTACTATAAATGTAATAAGCATACAATCGCAGTATACATACATATGTAGATCGTGTTTTGTTATAACCATAAGACTTAAAATTGATTGGACATAAGTACATTATTAAAACATTTATAATTTTCTCATACCATGTCTTCAATAATAAACTCTGCAGATTTTTACCTCTAAAAAAAGATTCTCCTGTAATTTTATTATGAAATGTCCATTGTGATATACATATCCACAATTTATTTTGGATATCTTGCCAGATGTTGACACATTTAATGTTGGTGACTTTGGAATGTGTATTTTTTTTTTCGCAAAATGGTGTATTCCTCAATTTTGGAACTTTCATATTCACGTCGGAAAGTTTAGTGGAGGACAATGGATTAAATCCGACTGGGTTATCCGACAAATTGCATGAAAATATGTGATGAAATCCATCCAGCTCATGGGATTCAAAATCTGTCACAGGATTACTTTCAATTTCTAAAATTGAAGCTCCTGTGACAAATTAGGTCCAAATATTTTTATAAATGCATCCAGTTCTAATTTAAAATCGATCACTTCTGGAATATTCTTTTTAGTTTTTTTTAATATCGAAAGATTTTGGTACATATTCATTGAATGTATTTAATGGTGTTTTAAATAAACATTTCATTAGAAAACTATTTACAAAGTTGGATGAATCTTCATTTCCATCATTAAAAGGAACCGGAAATATCTCAGAAATAAACTCAATAATATGTATTAGTGTCATGGCTAGGAATGGGTATTTGTGTTGAAGCAGTATTAAATGTTACTGCAAAGTATTCGTCTTTAGCGATAAAAGTTATTGAGATTTTCCAGTCTTACATAAAATATAAAGTTTTGCAAATAAATTTTCCAATTAATCATTTTTAGTTTCCTAAAACATAATAAATTAATATATTTCAAATATTGCAATTATCTTTCCACCCTATATAGCGTAGATCGAGCACAATTTCTAGTTTTAGAAGTTTTTTGAACTTTTCATGTACCACTTTTTACTAAGACAATTCTGTACAAGCAAATACCATCGATTCTTCGTAAATAAATTTTATTTTTATTTAATATCTACAAAGTGTATTAATTTCTATATATTATCTGTATGATCGGTACTGACGTTTTTGGTTAGTTTTTAATAATAAAATGATAACTGAGCCGAAAAAATGCAGCTCTGTTAACTTAACAGTCGACGAGTAGTAAGTATGTTAATTTATACATTAACATAGGAATTGTTAATATAGTCGGTCAAGCCCGACCATATAATACCCTACATCCAGTATATGTATAAAACAGTTTTTCAGAAATGTGCGCTATATGGGAGATATAACCTATTATGGACCGATCATCCAAAAATTTAGTGTAATGATTTCTGTGAATATAAATATTGTATATGTTAAACTTTATCTCGATAAAAATACTTTTAAAAGATTTATGGAGCTAAAAGTGAATTACGGAGAGGGTCTTATATGGGAGATTCGCCTAATAATGGAGCGACCGTTATAAAATTGTACCGTATTATTTGTATACATATGAAATATATTTGCGTTCAATATTAATTGGATACCAACATTTTTGAGAGAGTTATGCTTTTTAAAGTGATTTTCGGAAGTGGGCCTTATATGGGAGCTACGAGTAATTACGGACCAATCTGCACAAAATTTATAGATGTGATTTGGCTTCATTTACCACTCATTTGTGATGAAATTTGTTTGGTTCCTTGCATAATTCAAACATTTATTTTCGTTAAACCCCAATTTCGGGAGGACATTTGTACGGGGGCAAGGTGAAATAATGGACCGATTTCCACCAGTTTCAATTCCATCCATAATTGGGCTAAATAATTATCACGTACCAAATTCCACGTACCACTTTCGTCGACATTTTTATGTGTACCACTTTAATAATAATTTTCATGTAACAATTCCTCGAATCCTAAGCCAAAAAAATTATCAATAAATTTTAATAATAATTTTCATGCAACAATTCCTACCTTCAGTAAAAATAATTTATGCCCCTATTGCGGTTCACAACTTTTTTAATAATTTGGTCCTCTTTCATAAATCGGTATTGCCATTCACAACTTAAATGTAGTAGAGTTAATGTAGAGTTAAAGTCGGGTTGACTGACAGACGACCAAACTTAGTTGAGTTGAGAACGGCAATAGGGGCATTAATGAAAATTGTTCTTAATATAAGCTATGGCACAAACTAATGTTTGTAGTTGTACTTTAAGTGGTACACATAAAAATGTCGACGATAGTAGACAACAAACATAATAAAAATGAATTCAGGTTTTCGAGACGAAGTCTGGGCATGAATACGAAAAACCTGAAGCAAAAGGAGGCAACATGTAAAATAAAAAATGAAAAAATGATCAGGTTTTCGAGACGAAGTCTTGGCATGAATACGAAAAAACTGAAGAAAAAGGAGGCAACATGTAAAATAAAAAATGAAAAAATGATAATTACAGCAAATTTCGAACCACCAGTGATACTGGTTAAAGGATTGATGTGTGACTGTAGGCTAGCGGGCGCCGCAGTGGTGCAGAGGGCGAGAACGTAAAGAACTCTGATGAGAGAAAATGGTGTTTCTCGAAACATATGTAAATTCAACCAACAACCCAGGTTCGAATCCTCAGCCAAGAAAAATTATCAAAAAATTTTAATAATAATTTTCATATAATAATCCTTACCTTCAGTAAAAATAATTTAATGAAAAATTAAATTTAATGAACTCGAGCCGAAATAAAAGAAATATCAATGATTAAAATTTAAGTTGATTCAAACTTATATATTTCTAATTATAATAAAAATATTTTACTTCATAGATGAAAAAGCTGTATACTAAATTTGTATATAATAAAATATTTTTGAAACAATATTATTACTTTATATTGACGGCCACAGTATCTTTAAGATTTTAAAACAATTAAAATTTTCTGTTTTTTATTATACCTTTTTGATGTTGTATTTAATTTTATATTAAATTCCCTTTTTAATTTTAAAATTTTCTGCCTTTCACACCACTGTTTTGACACAATTTCCATCGAAAAACCATCATGTGTGAAAATCTGACTTCAATTTTGAAACAATACAAATTTAAACAAAAGTTTAATACACAAAATCTTAATTAGCTTGTTAGTTTTAGTTAAGTAAACAAATGATATAAAAACAAACTTTAAAACAATTGTTTTTGTTTAGCAAATTTATTAATATCAACATTACTATGCTGTAACTTTAATAAAAATTAATTCATTCATTTCAAATTCAATAAATATTACTTATTAACCAAGGTATAAATGTTCTCACATTTGTATATATTCCCGGTAAATTATGTTTACCGCCACACGCATACCTACCGGCCGAGGTAATGCCAAATTGCACATAACGACTTTGAAAGTGTTCATAGGGCACAGCAGCGAATAGGGGACCACCGGAATCGGCTCTAGAAATGCTACGATTGTCTACGCCACCAGCACAAAGATTTTCCAGGCCGAAGGGAGGATTTTGTTTGTAAAGATTTTGACAGACAGCTAAAGGTTGTATGGGTATGGAGGCTTTGAGTAAAACTTCAGAGGCATAACCTGAAAAAGGTAGAGAGAAATGAAAAACTAAATTTTAAGTTTACACTAATTAAACTTTCTTATAATCATAATAAATATTTCAATTGATTTTTTATTTACTCAAAATAGTTAAAATATTTTAAAAAGAGTGATTTTTTAGGAGCTTACGTATTTGATTTAAAAAACACATACAATTAAGAGAAAAGTTTGATAATATGTATATAATTCAATGTTTAAAGATGATTTCATGTAAATTTTTACCGCAGTTACGCCTCATATGCTGGGTCCAATTTTGGAGTACGCCAACATATCGGCCATGCCTCAACCGTTGCGGCATTGTCTTATATATATGAGCCTTAAAATAGCCCCACAAAAAAAGGGTAAAGGCGTTGAATCGCACGATCTAGGCTCCAAACGTGAAATAAACTGTCTTGTTGAAATCACATATCAGCCAAGTTCAGCTCTTTCATTTTGGAAAAATCATCGCACGGTAGCGCTCGTCATTCAAAGAACGTTCCTGCCGTCTTTGAAAAAGTACGGTCCGATGATGTCAGCGGTCCATAAGCCACACCAAACAGTTAATTTTTCGGGACGTTCTTGAAATACTTCTCGCACCTCTTCACACCAAATAGGACAATTTAATTTACGTATCCATTTAACCAGAAAAAAGTTTCGTCGCTGAACGAAATTTTTCGATAAAAAAAAGTGGATCTTCATTTAACTTTCACCAAAAGTTAAGGTGTGTTCACATTGTGTGTATTTGTCATATGGAATGTCACTTTTTCGCATGTCAAATTTGTACATATAGTCTGAACACCTTCAAACAATAGCATGTGTTATTTCTATGAGTGCAATACACATGACATTTTTTATTTAGAACGAGTTCTACTATTTCCAAGTGACAAACCATCTGACATCAGCTGTTTTTTATAACAAAAATTTTGTGGCGGCAAAAATTAATTGAAATTTTAATAAATAACAATAACACATCTGGCAGCACGAAATTCTACAGCTTAGCATTTATCCCCAAACTTACAGAAAATATACAAATGAGAGAGATAATAAAAGACAACAATATAATATTGGCACACAGAGCAAACAAAACAACGAATTCACTGTTCACGCAAACAAAAACAAAAATAGAAACAAGGGATAAAAGCAACGTAGTATATGAGATAAAATGTATTGGAAACGACCAAGAAAAGTGTGGAAAAATTTACATAGGCACAACAAAGAGAAGTTTAGGTACGAGAATAGACGAACATGAAGCTGACATTAAAAAGCAAAAACTAACAACAGGTCTCTCTCAACATTGTTTTGATAAAAAACATACGGTCGACCTTGAAAATGTGAGGATCTTAGAAGTAGAAAAGAAAGTTGGGAAAAGGTATACATTGGAAAGTTTAAGAATCCAGCAAAAAGCAGATCAAGTGATGAATAAGAAGGAAGATATAGACGGCGCTAACTCTAACTACATAATAGCAATAATTTAATTTAGTTTAACTTCAACTGTGATATTAGCGATAGGATAATTACTGTAATATTTTATTTTAATTAATTTGCATTAATTTTTTATTAATTGACTCTGTGTTTGTATCGTATGTTAAATGTTGTACAAAAAAGGTGCAATATATTTAAAAATAATGTATAATTGACGAAAAGACTATATGTAAGTGTAATTATTTTATTGTTAAATTTATGGTTGTTTGTTATTAATATTGTTATTTTCCTTTATATATTTATATGGTTGCCAGATTCAATAAAATTAATCCCTGAAGAGGTCGGAAAAATACCGACGAAACGTAGGATTGGAGAAAATGAATTAAACTAGTCTTTTATTTATTTTATAATAATTAAAAATACCTGACCTTGAAAGCCCAATTTAGAAATTTCTAATAAAACATTTAACAAAATCAAAATATAAAAAGGTCGATAAAAATTAAACATTTCAAAATAATTTAATAAATATAATTTATAGTAAAACAAAAATCTCTCATTCCATTTTAAAATACAGTTTTATTTAATTATAAATTTAATTTTTTATTATACACATACAGAAATCAGCTGTTTTAAGATTTTTTTTTTATAGGTTATGTCAAATGTACTTAACATACCAACATTTGAACATGTAAATTATAAACCGAATGTGAAACTCAAATTTTGACATACACATGAAAACACATGTGGATAGAAAAGTGACATTCCATATGACAAATACACACAATGTGAACACACCTTTAATTATTTATGCATCTGTTTACTTTTGTCGATTTGCTTATCCCACATCAAATAAATAACATGAATAACGAATTTGTGCTTTCCTTATGTTCTTGTTTTAAAGCCAATGTTGTCAATGATTATAAAAATAGTAACGCTGGATTTCTAAACAGGGAACAAAGCAAAACAAACAAAGAGTACCAAATATGATGTGGGGGAACTGTGGTATATTTGTTCTGGAAAAGTACTGAAAATAGTACAATAGTATTGCATTTTCCACCACTGGCCCAAACTGAAAATGTTTAACAGTAATGCTTGGTTTTCACTATGTCAGTTTTGTTGTCAAATTGTCCAAATTGTTGGTAATTTCATAACAAATTGGACAATTTGACAACAAAACTGACATAGTGAAAACCAAGCATAACATGTTACACGAAAACAGCAGAGCTGCACAGTCTTGGCAGAAAAAAAAATCACCTTTTTCTCTTAATCTAAAGTAATTAATATTAATCATACTCGTATGTCTAGTAGCTCGGAATTTTATAAATAAAGGTTTTAACTCTTTAAAAACGTTAATTCTAGGAATATTTTGGTAAAAACTATTTACTTTTATACTCTCTTACCATTTTCAGTTATTCCCCAACCCGCCACAATTTGTTCTGTGGGAATTTCGCCATTAATTTGAGCATCTATAGGCAGACATACCGATTTAATATGACCTTTCAATAAACAGAATATTTAATTACTTAGATTCTTATTTAATAGTTTGATAAGTTACTTTGAAATTCTACTGGCCTCACCAATCTTATTAGGGCAATATCATTTTTTAAAGTAATGGCTTCATAATCAGGATGCAGAAATATTGTTTCGATGTCGACATCTTCGTAGGGCGGAGCACAATAAGAGACCACATGGGGTTTTTTGTAATGTTCACAATCATGTTCTGATTTCAGGTCATGTTCGCCCAGGCGTACGGAGATTCTATAAAATATATAAAGTTCAAAAATTATTTCCCAAATTTTCTCTTTGCAAGATTACGACCAATGCGAATTAAAGTGTGTCTCACACAGACTAGATTTGTCACACAGCAGTGTTGCCAGAAAATGAATTTCAAAATATGCTAAAACTTGAAAAACTAAGTGCTAAAATGTTCTGCAGAAAAAAATAAGTGTTAAATTTTTTCAATGTAACAATACAATTTTTATTTTAAATGTTACAAATATAAATTATAAAACAATTATATTTTATTTTCGAAATTAAGGTCTAATATTGTTTTTATTTTTATTTTATATTTATTCCGATATTTCGGTACAACAATGTGTAGAATCTTCAGGGAAAAAATAACAAAATTTAAAATTAATAACAATAAAAATATTTTTCAAACATACACATTGTTGTAGCGAAATATCGGAATAAATATAAAATAAAAACTAAAACAATATTACACCTTAATCTCGAAAATAAAATATAATTGTTATTATTGTTTTTATATATGTATATACATATGTCTATTTGATATTCTCCCATAATACCCTCTTGAGGGAATTGAATACGTCAGTGCAACCACTTTATTTAAATTCGCCTTGATTAGATGCAGACTTTTTTTTAGAGAGTTACAAGTTTAATGATCTATTTTTGATAAAATAATACTATCATTTATAAAGAGCGTACGTAACCAAACACAGATATGCGCTTGAAAAAAAGCCATAAAAATCAGACTCACACATCATTTTTTGCTTCGGCACAATGAGCTGCTGTAAGCACATATTGATTCGTTATCAAAGTACCCGCACAACAAAATCCTTGTCTAGATTTGGCACCTCTAGATTCTAGCAAAACCATCCAAGGAAATTCGGACAGCCTAACAATTTCACCATTCGATATACGATCATCATTAATGGAACCACAAGCTATCGAGCGTAAAATACGTTCACCCAAGGGCTGTTGTTTATAATTGGCAGTGGGACGTTGTTGAAAATTTAGATTATCCGGGGGAAGATTATACAAATGTTGATTCTGGCCCGAGTGGAAGGGATGGTGAAGATTATGCACTAAGGGGGCAGCTGTAGTGGCTGTGTATGCGTTTTGTGTGGGCGGATGTATATAACCTTTTATATCATAAAAAGCACAACAATTAAAATCCTGAAATGAAAGATATTGTTAATTAAGGAAAGTGTTATTCATTTTTCAACTCTTAATTCATTAATTCTTAAGGCCCAACTATAATATGCATAAGCAAATTGCAAAAGTTAACGAAAAGGCTGTCAAATGCATAACTAGTTCAGAGTTAACTTTCAGGTGGCTACAATGACTTTGCAACTTTTTGTCCACAGTTGCTCATTTATGTTTAAAAAAAATGTTTTTATTTTAACAAAAAGCCATTAAATGACTATATTTTATAAATATTATTATATTATTTTATAATTAAAAGAAAAAACTTCGTACCAGAAACGCATTATTTTTCCTTTTTTTTTAATTTATCGGCAAAAGTACTAAAATGTACAGCTGTGGCAGCACTACATTGTAAATAATAATGAACGTTTACATATGTTTTGTTAATTTTCGTATTGTGTTTGTAAAAATGGAGAAAAAACTTAATAATTTAAGTAATATAAAAATATTAAAGTTAGCGCTTGAAGGGTTGTGAAATAAGTGAACTACACTGTAAAAGAAGAAGACGCTCTTGTTCTGTCAGAGAAATAAACCACGACAGAACGACATTTTTGTTAAAATAAAAAGGGTCCTTTTATTATAAAGGCACTTATTTTTCCCACATTTTCTGTTAAATTTAAAATAAATGTATTTTCTTCTTTCTCTATTTTGTTAAAAACACAAACAAACAACAGACAACTGATTCCGTACAGAATGTGCGATCAGTTTCGCTTTTTGCTTAAGCAAATGACAGTTGAAAAACTTAACGAAAAGTTTCGTTAAGTACATTATAGTTTGCCACATACAATTTATATATGTTCGCACGTTTGCTTAAGCTAGCATATGCATATTATAGGTGGGCCTTTAGTTTTCTTAATGACAACAGAGATATTTTTGTAAAAGAAATGTGTCTCACACAGACTAGATTTGTCACACAGCAGTGTTGCCAGAAAATGAATTTCAAAATATGCTAAAACTTGAAAAACTAAGTGCTAAAATGTTCTACAGAAAAAAATAAGTGTTAAATTTTTTCAATGTAACAATACAATTTTTATTTTAAATGTTACAAATATAAATTATAAAACAATTATATTTTATTTTCGAAATTAAGGTCTAATATTGTTTTTATTTTTATTTTATATTTATTCCGATATTTCGGTACAACAATGTGTAGAATCTTCAGGGAAAAAATAACAAAATTTAAAATTAATAACAATAAAAATATTTTTCAAAAATACACATTGTTGTAGCGAAATATCGGAATAAATATAAAATAAAAACTAAAACAATATTACACCTTAATCTCGAAAATAAAATATAATTGTTTAATAAATTAAAAGGTCGAACAATAAGTTAAATAATCAAATATAAATTTTGAAGTTTCTGAAATATATTAGCACATTTCATACCTATATTAATTTAAAAACTTCCGTGTTCATTTACTTACCCACACCGAAAGAAATTTAGTTGAAATATTAATAAAAGTTATTTTTTATTTCTCCAAAAAGATTTTTTCGAGAAATTTTTTATCAAGCATTTAGCATAATTTTTAAAAATTTCAATGCATTTTCGAGAAACAAAATGCTAAATCTAGCACTGAAAGTGCTAAAATGGCAACACTGTCCTACAGAGACATTTTTCAAAAAGAAAACTGACTCTCACAGAGCCACACATATTTGAAAAAGTAAACTGACTCACACAGCGACACTTTTCTAAAAGAAAACTGTCTCTCACAATTTTCTAAAAAAATTGTCTCTCACAAAAACACTTTTCTAAAAGAAAACTGTCTCTCACAAAAATATTTTTCTAAAAGAAAACTGTCTCTCACAGATAGCGTTGCCAGCTTTGAAATTTCAAAACTCACCAAAATAGAGAAAAAACGCACCATTAGAAAAAAAAACGCACCAACTTTAGATTTTTTTTTATTTAAAATGAATTAATTAATATTTTTTGTGTGCACATACAATGTTCATACATAGTACATACAATATGTATCCACATAATTTATGTACATACAGACATATGTATATGCAAGTACAAAGGTTATTTGTTTTTATTTTTAAATGCCGGCACGGATAAGCACATGAACAAAGGCAACAGCTCTGTGACATCAAATAGAATTAATTAATAAACATTCTATACTTTCAGTTTTAAAGCTTTACAGTTTTTATATATGTATGTATGTCAAATGTTTCTTCACACTTTTCATATGATTTGGTACATTATGAATGAACTCAGTCATTATTTGTGGCCTGTAAAATTGATTGTAAAAAAATTTTCCAGTATTAATAGTACTTCTGAATGAAACAGGTGTATTTTTTGTACAAAGATTTTTTCTCACACTGAGCAAAAAGTTGTGTTGAATTTGTTTTAAAAAGCGCAACAAAATTTAAAAAAAAGTCACCGCGCACCAACTAAAAAATTTTTCGCACCAAAAATTTAAAAAACCAACAAAAATGGTGACAACGCTGCTCACAGAGACACTTTTCTTATAAAAGAGACCAAAGTATTTCAAAATTTTAAGATTTAAAATTAAATTCTTAAAGATTAAGAAGATTAAAATTAAGTTCATATTCAAAATAAAAAAAAAGCGAACCGATTGCCACCTACTTATTATACTTACAATATCACTCTGAGATCCACAATGACTTTGTCTAATATATTGAACAATATGCTCGGGATAAGGTGCCGACCAATTTGCCAACATCCATTCTATGCGACGACATTTAGAGGAGTGCACACATGATCCCTGTACTCGTTCAGGGGTTAAACAATCTTCAAAAAATAATAAAACTATTTAGTTTACATTTTTATCAATAGTTTTTTTGTTGTTGTTGATATTCATTACAATACCTGTATTTGCTGATAATCCCTGGTGGTTACCGCCATAGACCCCATCAATTATAATAATGTTTACAGCTAATAGTATTTCTAGGAAATTTTGTAATATCATTTTTTTTTGTTTATTTAGTGAAAATTTTGTTTTGATGCGTAAATTTTGAAAGTGTGTGTCTTAGTAAAGAGACTGACTGACTTGACAATTGATAAGATGATTTAAAAAGAATCAATTAAATTTATTTATCTTACGTTTTTTTTGTATGTCTAATCTCAATGTTATGATGGCTCTTTAAGTTGGAAATTAGTCTCTTAATTGAAATATTCTAAGCAAATTTTTTTTAAGAGTCTTGAAGAATATTGACTTTCACTTGAAATTAAATAAGGCTGGTAGGAAATTTGATTAAAGTTTTCAACCTATACAATGGCTCCAACGCATAATCGGACAAGAGTTTGACTGATCTCAATATTTTCTGAACAAAGCCAAGGTATTGTTTTTTTAGATTTAATTACACTTTACCAATGTAAGTTTTACAACTAAAAAAAAAACAAAATTCTTTTAATACAACTATTTATGTAAAAACAAAAACAACACAAAGAAGAATAGTCACGTAAAAAATGGCGTCGAAATAAGACAATGAATAGTCAAAATAAAAATTTTAAGGCAAAACTGAAAGATAAATTACCGAATTGGTTGGAAGTAAATAAAAAACTAAATCTACTGTCCATGACATTATAAAAAAATTCCATAATGAGTTTAGACTGGCAAATAAGAGCAGTATAACATATTAAATGGAAGAGAAGAACGTTCGATTGTAACAAAAATCAAGCAAGATCCTTTTAAAATCGCAAAAGGTTTTAAAATATCATTAAAATCTCGCACTGAAAAAAAGATGTTTGTGTGAATACTGCTCGCAATACATTATATAAGTGCGATTACTATAAAAGAATTGCCAAAAAAATCCATTTATATGTCCTAAATATAAACAACTGTAGAGTAAAGTTCGCTACGGAGTATTTATTTAAAACATAATTTTTGAAGCAGGTACTTTGGCAGTATATCATTTAAAAAATGTTTCCATTGAAAATTTACATTATTTTAAGGTTCACTGATGAAAGCAAGCTTAACTTGCATGCTTCAGACGGTAAGCAATTTGTGTGGGGTAAAACAAATTGCGAAGGAGGCGGCTCTGTAATGGTTTGGAGCTGTATGTCGAGTGTTGGAGTAGGCAATTTGCATTTTATAGATAGTAAAATAAACAAATTTGTCTACCTCGATATTTTTAAGCAAAATGTAAAACAAAGTGCACAGAAATTGGAAATCGAGAATAATCTATAATTGTTTGAAACCACGTAAGCGATAGTAGCTATGTGGTACAATTATGATTGTCGCAGTACTACAGCATTTAACCCATTCGCTGCGACGGTTCCATATGGAACCACCCTAACCACCCTTAGCCTTTAGCGCTTTGAGCGATTAAAATGCAACACTGTAACATTCTGATATTAATCCCATTTTTTTCTAACGGTAAATGAATGCCACAAAACATGTGTGTCTTTTGTTTGGTCATTCGAGTTACATATGCCGTTCTAAAAGCACACACAAAGTGATTAAAAAAATTCGATAAAAAATACCTTCGCAGCGATTGGGTTAACGCGATCGGCTATGGAATGTAGTAGCAGCTACCTGCTAGGAGATTAAGTCTTATTCAGATTCGTTTCTCTAGAAAAATGCCTGGATGATACACGTTTCTATAGATCTGTTTCCGGATGAGACTGGTTTTTATTGAAAACTGTATGGATGAGACTTGTTTCTATTGACAACTTCCTGGATGACACTCATTTCTATAGAAAACTGTATGGATCAGACTCGTTTCTATAGAATCCGGATTATTTAAATAAAACTTTCTATCTTTTGATGACTGCCAAAGCTTTGATAGAATGTTTGGAAATGGAAATGGAGGTTAGAGCAAAGGATTCAAAGATCGTAGCCCGTAGAATCTTTGGTATCAACATTGTAAAAATCAATTAATATAAACTCCAGTTAAGTGGCTATGCAGAATAGCACCCTGATACAATCTATAATTCGAACAGTCGTTATAACATTTAAGCTGTGACGTGAAGAACGAGCATTTTTTGTTGTTTTTTTTAGTTTTAATATATTTAAATATATGTTAGTTTTCTTTTTATGGAGATGTGAAAACAACGACTGCACAAAATAAGCTGTGATTTACTGTATAAAATGGACTCTATTCTTTAGTTTTTTTTTTCAAAAAAGTAGTTTCTTTTTTACTTAAAATTTTTTCATTTCTCACACCACTGTATTATTTTCTAGGTGGCGCCTAAAAATATACAACAAAACTGTAATTTAACTGTTAGAGAGACCTTTTGTTCACAGGCCAACAACAAAATTGCATAATTATTATTTAAACAAGTAATAATAATACTCGTAATGAATGGCATATAATTTAATAAAAAAAACCGAAATTAAAACAAACATTTCTTCCCCTTATACAGTTGGTTTTTTTTTTGTTGGCTTTTGGTAATAATTATTATTCCGGGCACATTTAGTGGAACATTTAGGTGACCGGCATACAAAATGAGTTTGGGTAAGAAAAGTGGCTAAACAAAAACTTATTTAAATCAAAAATTTATGAGGAACTTAACTTTCTTTGCTAGATAATCACCCAATAGTGGTCAGTTCATTACAGCAATTTTAAAAGTGCGGTTGGATTAAAATTTAAAAAACACTTTAAAAGTTATTATTAAAATAAATAAAATAAATATTAAACAAAAAGATACAACATAAAAAAGTAAAAGTGATTGATGTTTAAAATGAAGTGGACATTTCTATTAATATTTCTGCAAGCTCTGGTGATTAAAAGTGAAATTTTAAATGATGAAACAACAATTGAAGCAAACAATAATGATAGTTCTTTAAATAACAAGATGGATTATGAAAATTCAGCGTTTTATGAATACCTCAGAGAATTGGAGTTCAAAAATAATTTGGAAAATGAAAATTTTGCCGCCAAAGATTTCCCCATTGGTCATGAGAATTTTAATATTTCTAGAGTTTACTGGGGCTTTACCAATCCCTTTAGCAGCAAGGATAACAAAAGCAACAGTCCCCACAACAACTTTCTAAGTGATGATTTCAATGCCGATGACATCAGTTATGGCAGTTTTGATAGACATCCCTGCAGAAGAGTTTGCAAGCAGGGAGACTCTTTGTCCTGTTACTATCGTCTAGTAGTGCATAATTATCAAACTTTGGGTCCGGAATGCCAGAGATGCATGTATGATCCCAGTACCTGTGAACAGGAACAGTGTATTTATGGTGATGGTGTGGCCACTGGGGTAATGGCTGTTAATAGGCAAGTGCCTGGTCCCTCCATGGAGGTGTGTGAGAATGATACCATTATAGTGGATGTTTTAAATTATTTGTCCGAAGCTTTGACCATGCACTGGCATGGTTTACACATGTCCCAAACCCCCGAAAGTGATGGAGCTCCTTATATTACGCAATATCCAGTGCAGCCCTCGGAAGTGTATCGTTATTCTTTTCCATCCGATCGTAGTGGCACTGTTTGGTATCACAGCCACTTGGGTTGGCAGCGTTCGCTAGGTATAGCCGGAAGTTTTGTCATCAGACAAACGAAACAGAATAACCGACATGCCCATCTTTATGACTTCGATTTAATTGAACATACCCTCGTTATCCAAGATACTATATACAACTATGACTATGTGAGACCCCGCAATATACTCATCAATGGTAAGGGCCGTAATCACTTAAACAACTGGCCCGATAATGATTCACGCCATAGATATGAACGCTTAAGGGTTTCTCCCAATATGCGCTATCGCATGCGTGTTATTAGCAATGGTGTGTTTAATTGTCCTGTGGAATTTTCCGTAGAGAATCATAAAATGTTAATGATAGCCACCGATGGTAATGATATACAACCCATTTATGCCGATAAATTCTTCATGTCTTCTGCCGAAAGATTTGATTTTGTTTTGGAAGCCAATCAATATCCTGGCAACTACTGGATAAAAGTTAAAGGTTACAATGACTGTGCTAATTATAGTCTGTATCAGGGTGCTATTCTACATTATCGCGGTTCATCGCGCAATAAGGCTCCCCTGTTGCAAATGTCGGAAGCTTCATTTGGTCGCCAAAGTCCCGAAACTCGAGTTCATATTAATGCATTGTCTGAATTTTACAATTTAGATACTCAAGATTCAAGAGGCTTAAAAGCGAACGAAATACCCACTGCCGGCTTAAGATCTTTGAATCCTTTGCCCTGGCCTCCGTACACCAAATTCCAAAGATTCTATTCCAGTTTTGGCACCCGTCGCGCCTCTAATAATGAGGACCTGTTCCAAATAGATGACATTACATTCGCTTTGCCTCAGGTTTCTTTGCTGCAGGGCCGTAATCTCTACTACGAGGATAATTTCTATTGTAATCGTACGGCTTTCCAACAGGCTGGCCGTAATTGCCAGTACAATAATTGTGAGTGTACGAATGTTATTAGAATACCCGCCTATAAACCGATTGAATTTATTGTGGCGAATTATATGGACTCTACACATCCGTTCCACACACATGGTTACACGTATCGTTTGGTGGGCCAGGCGGTTTTGGGTAATGTCAACGATTTGAGAAGGGTAAGTGAAGTCTTTTCTACAGAAATCTGTCTAGTCCAGACAATTTTCTATAATTCAGACAATTTTCTATATAATCACTTTTCTATAGAACTGCTCCAATCCTGACACTATTTTATGACATACTTAGAAAGTTTTATATAGGTATAGTGACACATTTCAATTGAATAATGTCTAATTGGGCTCTTTTCTATAAAACAGTCTCTTCTTTAGGAACTTTTCTATAGAATAGTGTTAAATTACAATTTAATAAAAAAAGAAATCAAACTCTTAACTTAAACTTACTAATTAATTTTATTTTCTATTTAATTCATAGATTGAAGAACTCGACCGCAGGGGTCTCTTGCAGCGTACTCCCAACGATTTCCCGGCCGTTGAGAAGGACACCATACAAATTCCCGGCTTGGGCTATATTATTTTACGTTTTATAAGTGATAATCCTGGTTTTTGGATGTATCACTGTCATCTAGAGCGTCACGCTTTAATGGGCATGACAGCTGTTATGAAAGTGGGAGAAAATCATCAAATTAAAAAAATACCTGCTAAGTTGAGGTGTTAGATTACAAATAAGTTAATACAAAATAGAATTTAAGAAATGTATTCATTTAATATTTATTAAAGAATTAAATATTTTATATATTATATTATTGCTCTAAACTACCTTTAGAATTGACAAAAAAGCCTCAATGAAAAGATGTGTGACTTAGAAAATCGCAGATAAAATTAATAGCGGTTGGTCTCACACAGCACCATTTCACGGGCGTTTCTAGACTGTTGTTCGAGTTTTTGTTTTTATCATTTTAATAAAACTTACACACAAATAAGAAAAAAATGAAAATAGTGCATATGCTAAAAATTTAAACAGTTTCTTCTTTGAGTTGCAAATTGTTTATAGATACTCCACTTGCATCCCATTAAGTGACCACAAAGCTCTTAAAGGAAAAGAACTAAGCTTTCTTTGAGCAAAAAAATAATCCATTAAAAAAAAATATGGTAAAAGGTCCTCGAGCTCAAAAGAAAAAAAAGTTAAACAAATTATTTTTGGAATGATTGAAGAAATAGCTATCTAAAGTCCTTTGGACAATTTTTGCTAGGACCAATAGGTGAAAAGCTACACTCATTTAAAAAAAACCCAAAATGTCCAAATTTGACACCCTCTAAATCCGGCAGTTCTTGACTGATAGAGCTGAAAATTTGTGTCTGGCCTAATATCAAATAGTACTAAATCGGCAGACATCGATTTTAAAAGTTGGGTTACTTGACACGAAACTGCTCATATTTCTGTTTGGTAACCTATACAGTTTTTTTTGACAGTTGCATTTAGATTTTTGCTTTCTTATCTGCAAAATAAACAATGTATAACAATTAACAATTATTGCGAGTTTATGAATGGTTAAGAGATTAATCTTAATAGTGCATAATCTAAAAAGAGATTAAAATTTAATAATTAATTGTACACCCTTTTAAGAAGCACATTTGAGGCCTTTAAATAAAGTTGATAAAATAAAATATGAACTGCAATGACGGAAATTAATGTTAACTAACTATTCAAGTGTGATATCGTTCTGCACAATTCTATAGGAAAGTGTCTAAATGTGACACTTTTTTATAGACCATGTTTCGCATACCCTATTCACATAAACTTCAAACCGCCCATAAATATCGTCCTATAGTGTTAATACAACATGGTTTATGCGCCTTTTTTGACAGTCAAGAGTTTTTGCCTTGTAAAATTGGGCTATAATGCCTGTAATCCGGATTCGAAATATAAACATTTATGCAACTCCATGGCCTATTTAATGCAGGGGGCTGAGAGTAATTCTAATGCGGTAGGTTTAAATTTCAAATTTATAAAACAAAGTGCTGTAAATTAAATCATGAATAATTCATGAAGAATTCATTTACAGACCACTTTTATCATCGCCGCCCAAACTCATCCGGCTGGTTGTTTCACCAGTCAAATTTGCCACTACATGCAGGAGCAACAATCGGCCTGCTTTTGACAATACGATTATGGCCTGGTGAAGAAGCAAATTTATGGCCAACCTACTCCTCCCGATTATCACGTTGAACTTATCACTACTGAACTACATTTGTGGTATAGTGATAACGATGAGATGGCTGCTGTGGAAGATTTCGAACGTTAGTCTGCTTTATTGCCTAATCGTATAATGCATCATATGGAAGATCCTAAATGGAATCTTGGTGATTTTAATAATCACATGAAAGTGCGTAAATATCTTAATGAACTCATGATTGAAATAATGCACAAGTATGAAGAAACAAGAGAATTTGTAAATCTCGATAAAAGTTTAGAATAAACTTAATTACATGTATATGTATGTACATATGTAAATTAAAGAATTGTGTGATTTAGGGATTTCTTAGAAAACTGTTTGTGTAAGACAATTTTTGATAGAAAACTGTGTGTGTTAAACTTTTTTCTATAAAAATAGCTGTATGTGTAGGACTCTTTTCTGTAGAAAAATGTTTGATTGAGTCTGTTTTCTATAAAAAACTGTCTATAGAAGACTCTTTTCTATATAAAAATGTCTGCTTAAGGCACTTATCTATATTGCTTGCAGAATTTCCACTTGATTTCAGTAGGTGTCATGTGGTTCAGATCTCAATCTCTTTAATCCAATAAAAAAGGACGAGGGCTCGCAATTATATCTTGGTTTCCACATTAAGATCCACCAAATTTTCAATAATGTACCGGCAATTAATAAACCGATTTCGAATTGGAGAGTTGATTACAAACAATATTAAAATCGGCACACAAATTATAGACAAAAATTCAAAATTTTAAGAAAAACATTGAAACAAAAATTCAAAATTTTAAGAAACAAATTGCTGCTTGAAATCAATTCAATTTAAGATGAAAGTAAAATTTGATCATTTTCATTTAACTACAATTTTCCTGCAATATTTCCATAATTATCTAACCAAAGTCTTATATAAACAAACAGCCCAAAGCGCTAAATATAACAAACTTATTAATGACTTATTGATGTAAGGTTTATAAAAATTATAGAATCATAATCAAATTAGAAATGGAAATGATATAAACACAAAACTAATTAACACTGCTATGAATATATGCATAACATAGAAAAACTAAATGGAAGTGATGATTATCTCTTTTCTTATTGGTTTAATTTGGCACATTTAATCTGTAACCATTAAATTGTTAATGGAAATGAAATAAACAAACTGCAGTATTTTACGAGTAAACATAGTATAAAGGTGGAAATACACATTTGAAAGAAAATAAGTTTTTAAAATTTAATTTATCTACATTTAATTCTAAGCCAACACCCTGAAATTGGCCTTGGCATGTAATAAATTTTAAAGGATTAATTGTGTGTCTAAATAAAAATATGTCTTATCATTGTGCAAGAAACTGAAAATAAAATAAAGCAGCTTACAAAATAAACAAATAAAATCTAAATATTAAAATAAAATCATGTTAAGATAAAATAATATTAAGTAAATATGTTTATAAAAAATATAAAACACTCTATGAAATAAGTATTTTGAAGCAAAACTCTTCTAACATTTTCTTCTTATACGGACAGTTTTCTATAGAAAATTGTCTTATCTGGACAGTTTTCTATATCCAGACATTTATCACTAAGTCTTTGTCATAATCACTAAGAACTGCTGGAATTATCATTTCTACTAATGCTTTAATTTAATTAATTTCTCTCCTATTATCATTATCTTAACCCTTTTGGTCCGGCATTTAATTTTCTAAACAACAATGTATATTAAAAATCTTTTTTCGCAAAAGTATAAAAAATAATGATATTGTGCATTGTCAGTTTTTTCGTAAGTCTTTTGGCTATCCTAGGATATATTGCCCCATTCAGATTTATTCGGATTATTATCCCAACCGTAATTTTTATACCACCGCCAAAAATATGGGGGTATATTACGTTTGTCATTCCGTTTGTAACACATCGAAATAATGTTCGTAGAGCCAAGAAATCTATATATTCTAAGACGATCTAGCCATGTCCGTCCGTCTGTCCGTCTATTGTTGGCACGATATAACTTCGAAGAAAGTCATAAAACAATGCAATTTTTACCAAAGATTCTCTGATCCACCGATATGTTTAGTATCGGATCCAGTAGGATCAAAGTTTCAGACTACCTTGATATTTTTCAGATATTTTTTGTTATTTTCTTCAAATATAATTCAGATAATATCTTGAAATTTTGCACACTTTATTTTTATTTTAAAAGGGCAAGTCCTGTTGCAAATGGTAAGAATCCGATAACGATTTCTCGTAGCCCCCATACAAATGCCATCCCGGAATATGGCTTTATGATACATAAATGACTTAAGAAAAGTCTTATCGATACAAAATTCTGCAATAATAAATTTAATGCAAAGTGAAAGCTCAAAACGATGTCTTGTTCTCATAGGTCCATATTTTGGTATAGCCCCATACAAAGATCACCTCCGAAAGTCACTTAAATACGCATAAATCTTCTATATATATAAAATTCAATGTATGTATGTATGTATGTATGTATGTATGTAACGTATAGACTCCAAAACGGCTGAGCCGATTTTGATGAAATTTTCACAGCATGTTACTGTGACTCTGGAAGAAATAATAGGGTACTTTTTTTTACCACGCCCACTTTTACGCCCACTTTTTTAAAATATTGTAATTGGAGACCAAACCTCTGGACCGATATTTTTGAAATTTTCACAGCATTTAACTGGGACTCTGGTATGATTAATAGGGTACTTTTTTTTGACCACGCCCATTTTTACGCCCACTTTTTAAAAATTATGTAATTGCTCCCATATAGTTTTTAACAGATTTACTTCAAATTGTATACACATTATATACTCCAGGCGAGGTAAAAATAAAGATTTCTTAAGCCACGCCCCTTTCACGCCCCTTTTCACGCCAAATTTTTGAAAGTTTTATACTTTTTGTTCTCTATACAAATTTGTTCATTCCAACGTATTTTTTTTATTTGGTAGTATATTGCTCTTAATACTGTTAACGTCGCCATATAACTATGAACCACGCCTACTTCATCGCCCCCTTTTTTAATTCAGATACTTTCGTATACCACTAACAATGTTTGCTATACAAAATACTTTTTTTGTAATATGTATTTACCTAAAGTTTTATATACTTTTTAACTACATACATTTTTTTATTACCAAATCCCCATTTTTCGCCCATTTCACCTTAAATTATATTGCTTTTAATCTATATATATATAAATGAATGTGTGTCTGTATGTTTGTGCTTAATAGGAGGCCAAACCCTTGGACCAATCTGCCTGAAATTTTTACAGCATGTTACTGTGACTCTGGAAGGAATAATAGGCTATATGAAGTTTTGATTGTACAAACGGGGGTGGCACCGCCCATATAACCCAAAAATTTAAATCGCCATATTTTGGGCATTTTTTGACCTATGTCGATGATATTTGGTACATATGGTATTAGCATAATTAGGAATACGTACCAGGAGAAAAGTGCGTGGGACCACGCCCCTTTTTAGGAAAATTAAAAATCGTAATATAGTCTTAACTACTGGACCGATCGTCATTAAATTTTCACAATAGGATATTCTTAAGAAATAATAAATTCTTGACTACGTAAGTGGACAAAGGGGCATGGCCTCGCCCACTAAACTAAAGCAGTGCAATAAATACATTAAAATTAAATAAATAAATGTTTGTAAATATATAAATACGTTTTATTTTATTTTATGACGAGGGGGGGGTAGCGAAGCACACCGGGTTTAGCTAGTCTTTTATAAAAATCACTATCAAATTGAAATTCAACAAAAATAATCCAACAACACATTTAAATCGTCGTACCAATTTTCCGTCCATATTTGACCATAGCTCCCATATAAAGTCCTGTTCCGAGAATCACTTAAATGGGCATAAATCTCTTATAAGCCTCAGCAGCAAGTTTAAATTCGACACAAATAGTCCATACATATTTAGAAATATGCATACCTAATTTTATCATGATCGGCCCATATTTGACCGTAGTCCCCATATAAAGTTCAATTCGAAAAATCATTTAAATGCGCATAAATTTCTTATAAAAACCATTATTACGTTGAAATTCAATACAAATAATTCGCATTTATGTACATATAAATCGCCGTACAGAATTTCATGCATATCAAATCGAAATTTTACACAGATCAGTTCTAAGTATGTAAAAATTATACTATTGACGTGTGTGAAAGTTGGTCCATAATTAGTTTCCTGAGGCTTGTTGGTACTTACGCTGTGTTCACATTATGTGTATTTGTTATGTGGACTGGCACTTTTTCGCATGTCAAATTTGTACATATAGTCTGAACACCTGCAAACAATATTATGTGTTATTTCTCTATGTACAATACACATGACATTTTTTATTTAGAACGAGTTCTATGCCCCTATTGCCGTTCTCAACTCAACTAAGTTTGGTCGTCTGTCAGTCAACCCGACTTTAACTCTACATTAACTCTACTACATTTAAGTTGTGAATGGCAATACCGATTTATGAAAGACGACCAAATTATTAAAAAAGTTGTGAACCGCAATAGGGGCACTATTTTCAAGTGACAAACCATCTGACATCAGCTGTTTTATAACCACAATTTTGTGGCGGCAAAAATTTATTGAAATTTTAATAATGGCAATACCGATTTATGAAAGACGACCAAATTATTAAAAAAGTTGTGAACCGCAATAGGGGCACTATTTTCAAGTGACAAACCATCTGACATCAGCTGTTTTATAACCACAATTTTGTGGCGGCAAAAATTTATTGAAATTTTAATAAATATAATTTATACCTAATAGTAAAACAAAAATACAAAAAAAAAAACTACATAAACTTAAATTTTGACATACACATGAAATCACATATGGGTAGAAAACTGACATTCCACATGACAAATACACATAATGTGAACACAGCTTTAATTTATTGTGTGTTAAAGTAAATCGCTTTATGTTACACGCTCCAAAAATATAAACAAACTTTAAATTCTTGATAATAACTGGAATATGCATTAATTCCTTATAAATATCGTTATTGAGATGAAATTCAACAAAACAAACCTAAAACCATAATAGGTGATTTAGTGGTGGGCACAGCCGAATATAAACTCTTACTTATTTGTGATGAAGTTGACAATATAACCCCTATGTTTATCAAATAGCGTTTCAGATACCATGGCACTTTCTCTTTTCCGCTATAAACCTTTAGATCGTATATGAAACCCGTTTGAGAGTCACATCTTAACCAAAGCTTAATTCCTCGATTTATTGGTTTGAGAGGCAAATATTGTTTTAATGATGAAATTCTGCCATTGATTTATCAAGAGCTTGAAATGTAGATTCTGTTCTGAAAAGTTTTGTTTACACAAGATAAAAATTTCTCTGCATAGTACAACTTTGAACATCCATCAGGTATTTTAGAGTTATTGAAATACATTTTGACCATTATTATCTGAAATCGGTCCCTTGAGATTGCATCCTTTATGGCTGAGATTCCAAGAGATGGATGTAATTTTGAATAGCTCATGTTGAGGCAACATCCTAAAACAATCATAATTTCATCAGTTTTTGCGATTTAAATTTTCTTGTGTCTTTCTAACATTTCGAGCCTTTTATTTGTACACTCAGCAATAAATATTAGCAGAGATTTCGGAAACAATTTTTTGAAAATATCTAATTGTTTTGTACTACGGTTAACATCAGTCAAAATTATTTGTGTCTGGTTGTGACCAGATCGGTACGATTGTCAATGTCTTCTTCATCTTTCTTACTTGAATCTGATAACTCGTACTCCAAATCAGAATCACTTGAATCTGAAATATCGGCTTCTTAAAGTTTTTGAAGTTCTGTACTCAGTTGAGATATTTTTTCCTAAAAACAATGCGAATTGGATATATGCCTAACAAAAAACCTGAATGGGACAATATATCCCAAAACAACAACAGCTAACAGCAAACTGTAACTACAGCAAAAATATATATCGATGGTCTCATGTAGAAAGGCCCTAACTCGCATATTTGAAACTTTACAGGAGAAGGTAAAAACATATTAGAAACTGTAATATTCAACATGTAACTTTTTTTGTACAACTGCTTATAAAAGCGTTATTTTTTACACTATTGCAATAAATTTTTGTGAGCAGGTGTATTGGCGTTAAATGCATTGGAATCGCAAAAAAAAACAAATTTCGAAAAAATAGCGAGTTAGGGCCTTTCTACATGAGACCAACGATATGTAGTTTTTTATTCACAATTAACGAAACAAGTTGTTTCAAAAAAGTAGACAAAGTTTCGTTACAACTGTCTTTTTTTTATTGAATATATAATTAAAAAATGATGCTACCTCTACGACAGCCTCCCAACCCCTCAAACTGATGCTAATATCTCAATAAAAACATACTCAAAACTAGGTAGTGATATTTATTTCAAAAACCAACACTCAAAAGTAGATACGACTAGAAAATTTTAAAATATGATTTTCTTTAGTTTAGTAACATTTAAACACTCTTTGGGACGTATTATCCCAATAGGACTAAAAGGGTTAAACAAGTTTAGTTAAACTAAAGATGAACAAAGCCTAGGTGTAACCTAGAGATTTTAGTTAGGTGATAACTTTGACACTTTGAAAGACATTTTAAAACATTTTACACACATTTAAAGAACTAAACACCTATTCAAATAAAATTATTAAATTAAATAGACTAGAAACAGACATAAAATATAATTTAATTAAATAAACTGAAGACTATGATGCACAAGACAAAAAATAGCACCTTTGTTAGATTAAAACCCTCACAAAAAATACCTACGTGGACAAAAAATAATAAAATAAATAATGTAAAAAAACTTGCTAAAAATATTAATAATTGAAAGTGATAAGAAAACTGAGAAATGTCAAACACAGATTAACAAGATGATGACTGAGCGAGATAGAGTGAGTTAGAGAGAAAGACAGGGGGGTCTGTAAGGCTGTTAATATAATGATTTTAGATATTTTTATATAGGTAAAATATTTCTATTAATATAAAAATAATGATAAAGATATATTAAGGAACTTTTGATTAGTCTATTTAGGACACTGTTAATCAAAAGAATGAGTTAATTGTCTGGTAAAATGGTAATTTCATTTACATATAAAATTGTGAGTAGTTTTTTAATTTGTTTCACAATTCTGTGGGTATTTTTCTTTTTCCTCTACAAATTTTTAGTCTTTTCAATAGAAAATATAAAATAATTGTGCTGGCGTTAGTTTTTTGTGTGTGTTATGCAAGTTGGTTAAACCACAATTAAGGCGTGACGCGTTAAAGATGGGCTGTATAGATAAATGAAATTATCATGTGCGAGAGTTAAATGTGGGGTTTAGCTATCGCTTGCTTTAAATAATCTTAAACTAAATATTTTAGCTTAACCCTTTCGCCCCTACTGGGATTATATGTCCCAGCAATGTTTCCTATATATAACTTTTTTTCTACCAATTATATTCTTATAACTAATGTAGCCCAATAAAGTTTGAAGCTTATATGCTGTGTAAATAAAAAAAATAAGTGTTAAATTATAACGGTATGTCATTTATGAGCAATTTTTTCATATTCGAGCACGTGTTTTTCGCTAATCGTCTCATAATTTTGTAAATAAAGCTCCAGTTTTTGTGTTTTTATTCACAATTCTATAAAATAACAAAAGGTAAGTAGTGTAATATCGTTTTTAACACTTTGCAGCAAAACATTTTTCGAACTGTAAAGTGTTAGAGAGTTTTTTTTGCTTATGGGACATATTGTCCCAATAAGATTGTTCAGTGGGATTTATTATCCCAATATATCGTTGCAAATACAAGTTTTGTTTTTTTATTCCGCAAGGATGGCAAGGAAGATATTGTCGGAAGAGCAAATGCTCGACATTATGTTTGAAGATGATGATAGCGAAAATGATGGTACTGACTTCAGTGATTCCGGATCCAACAATACTCCATCAGATGACGAAGAAGAAGATAATATAACCGACTCAAGTAATGAATCCGAAGATGATGTTGCCGATGATGTTTTTTTTTATTTTAGCTTTATTGGGACATATTGTCCCACTGTAAAATCTTATTGGGACTATATATCCCAGGACAACGGTAAGGATATCCGACTTTTTATGTACACCCAACATCTTATATGTTTGCCCTATAACCGAATTTGCCGTCAAAAATTAAAAAAACCTTCCAGATTTCGAGAAAAAACTCAGGGGTGAAAGGGTTAAAAGAACATTTTTATTTCCAATAAGCCTTTAACATTAAGGGATTGATACAGAATTATGATGAGAAAATAATTAAAACAATTTTTTTAACACTAAAAATTATTTGTAAACATTGTTTTCTGAATCTTACTCTAAGCCAAAGTTATGTTGCAATAATTATCAGTTTTAAAATTCAATTTTAAAACTGATAATTATAATATAAACCTCTTTATACCTGTGCCAAGTTATAAATTGTATAGCTACATTTAATGTTTTTTTTCTTTTACATCATTTCTTTTTGTACCTTCTTCATTTAAAAGAAAATTTTCTGCAAAAAATAAATTTCGTTTCTTTTTTTATTGTTTTCACTTTTTTCGTCTAAAAACGGAATTGTTTTTCCGCACAAAGTCTTTGAAGTACAAGAGAAATAAAGTTGGTTGAAAAGTACTTTAAAGCAAGAAAACGAAATACTTTTTAAATTTTCTTAAGTAGAACTTTGTTAAATTTCTAATGGATTAAGCCTGAAACTTATAGGAGAGTTAAGATTGATATACATACAATGACTTTTGGTTACTATTTCAATGTCTACTAAGTTTTATTGCAAAAACATGATAAGTCCCTTATACATATATTTCCATTAATTTTTTGATTTTGTAAATCATCAACTTATAAAAACAAATTTTAATTATGTATTTTGAATTTATTCATTATTCAAAATTAAAATAAATTTTAGAAAACTCCATAATACTAGTGATATCATAACAATCTAATTAGTGGTTTCTACGAAACCATAATACAGAAACTAGTTATCGAGAATTGAATTAGTTCTATAATGATTTCAACCTTAAAGAAACTTTCACACATTCCTAAAACTCTTCAAAAGAATTTTATCATGTCATGTTTAATTCAAATGTAACCAATTCAAAATAAATTTAAGCATCGACAAGTCAAGAGATACTTCTTATGAATGGCTAGAACTTGATTCGATGATGATTGTATAAAATCCAATGAATTTATACCACATTTATTCATTTCATTTATGTTTTTATTGATGATGACAATATCAAGCAAAGATCAGTAATATGATAACGAAGATGAGAATTTCAAACTAAAATCATTGGTTGCAAACTAGAACTAGTAGCCACTTCCCACACATCGCATCAATCAATGGATTTATTTAGAGAACACTTCGGTGAGCACATAATTTCACGCTTTGGGCCGGTCGATTGGCCACCAAGATCGTGTGATATCACACCTGTGGGGATATGTTTATGTGGACAAATCCGCTTCGATTCAGGCCTTGGAGGAAAACATCACGGGTGTCATTCGCCAGTTACCAGTCGAAATGCTCGAACGAGTCATCGAAAATTGGACTCAACGGATAATAAACGTTCCCCATTAAATTCAAATTTTCTGTGTTTTTTTTTTCTTTAAAAAAGTAGGGAACCTCGAAATGGATCACGCTGTACAAGCTTGATGTTTGCGTTAGAACTAGTTCGAGTATATGGACCTCCAACTAGTTCCTTTAAATTTGAGTTTTTCCTTTGAATCTTAAGTTTTTCCAATTAAGTCTATTATTGTTTGCATTTTGCAGAGCTCAGATCTAGTTTGAATGAAACCAATTAAAGGGTTAAGTGAGACACCTACCGAGAGCATGAATGTGAATAAACTTATTGGGTTGATATTTAAGTCTTTTCCGTTAGATTCAGAGCCAGTACCATATTAATGTTGGGAAATATGATACTGGCTCTGAGTTTTTCAGCCTACTGCATAAGGGCAGAAGTCCAATATAATAAGTTATTCCTTGTGAACAACCTCTAGTATCGTTAACGATCAACAACGTCGAGCTCAATATGTCTTTTCGCCATAAACTATAAAGCAATGGAGGAAATTGGATACTTATGATTAAATTGAGGGTGAAACATGTACCATATTTTTGGTTTTCTAGGGCAACATTATTTGAAAAGAACACGTTATACGTTTACAAAATCACATTTTTTCAGAAAAGAACGCAAAGAAGGGCAAAAGGCAGAATAAAGGCATCATTTATGCCAGAAAAGAAAACGCCATTAGTTTATTATGTACTAAAAAAGAGACAAAATTGTCTATTGCCCATTATCTACAAAATCCTCTAGTAATGATTGATTGATAACACCATATCGATGATTTTTTAAACTGGAAAAATCTATGTACCCATATATGTGAACATAGTGAGACTCACAAAATTATGACCTTTGATCTGACTGCGAGAGATTGGAGAAAATGGAGGAGACGAATGAAAACTGTCGATGTGAACACGATAATTGCTATGACTGGGATGAGATGGAATGATGACCTCTACGAAGCTAACGCGAAAGATCGAGACTCCAGTGGAAAGATCAAGTGGAAGAACACAGCTAAGAATAAGTTCACAAGATCAAAGCACATGAAGAACTCTTGTTAAATCATCTAGGTAAGTATTGTCAAACTTGTCAACTCCCAATTCTAGATTTTAAATTTATGCCTATTGATAGTAAAAATTCGGCAGAAATTATGGACCGACCATTATAAAATTAGGTGTCATTATTTCTGTATATATGAAACTTATTTTTGTTGCATTTTATTTGGATAACAACATTTTTAAGAGATTTATGATCGTTAACCTATTACCTACCATTGTCCTATTTTTGGGACGCATTTTGAAAAATGAATATTTTAATAACTGCAACGTGTAGGTTACATGTATTTGCTAAAATAGGAAGAAAACAAAGCAGGCTTTTAGAAAATATTTACTTTTTTTGATACTTTGTTACCATTGATTGCCAACGTCAAGCTAAAACTTACTATCTCAACCTGTCATGTGTGCGTTTGTATATTTGCCATTGAAAAATTTAAAAAAAGGGGAATAACAATTTATTTTTCTTTAAAACTTGTTTTGTTTGTTTTGTTTTATGTATTCAATAAGCAGTTTTGCGTTAAAAGTGTATGAGGTAAGAGTCTTCGTCCTCTAAATGTAAAGTCCTATTTTTGGGACATTGGCGTAAAGTGAAAAATATATTTATATAAATAATTTTTTTAGAAATGGCTTCAAAAAAATTTTTAACCATTCCTGTGCTTACTGCTTTGATGGAAGATGAGGAATTTTTATCTAGCATAGAAAATGTTGATCATAGCCATATAAATCATTATACCACCAGATGCAGTTGAGCTAACCGCCTGATAATGAAATTCTAATGGTACGATGGAAAGACAACAAAACTGTAACTATGACCACAAATTACAGTGACGCATTACCGGTAGGAAGTGTTAAACGTTTCTCAAGAAAAGATAAACAATATGTAACTGTCCAAATAACTCGGCTGTTTAGTGAATATAATAAAAATATGGGCGGAGTCGACTTGCTAGATAAGCAAATATCCTTATATAGGAATTCGATAAAAAAAAATGTTGGTGGGCATTCTTTACTCAGTTCTTGGATATTGCTGTAGAAAATACATGGCGGTTATATCAAATATCGCATCCTTGCGAGAAACTTTCACTGCTTGAAATTCGGCGTAAAATAGTTTTAGGCAATCTATCAGGTGTGAAATCTAGTCAAAAAAGAACAGGTCCACAAAAGGTAGAGTTTGTTTAGAAGTACGTTATGACCGAAAAGATCACCTTATAAAACCAATAGACTACGGGAAAAACAACTAGAATATGAAAGAAGTGTAACGTTCCATTGCATGATAAATGTTTTGAACATTTTCGTAGCCTATAAATAAGTGTGAACTCACGTATAGATGTATAAATATGTATATAGTACTTATTTCTTTGAAAGAATTTAATGATCAGCTTTACTTTTTTATATGTCTCAAAACAAAGCCACTATTTAGAAATTTCAATTTTATTTTATGTTTAAATGCATTCTGCCAATGTCCCAAGATTGGGACGGTCCTTAAAATCGTTATTTAAATAAAAACAATTAAAATAACAGCATAAATACTTTAATTTGTCCAAAATGATAACAACTGAACAGCAAATTATATTAATTCTTTCATATATGAATTATGGCAGGTAATGGGTTAAAGTGATTTCGGAAGTGGGCCTTATATGGGAGCTACGACTAATTATGGACCGATCATCATAAAATTGTACCATATTATTTGTATATATACAAAACATATTTGTGTTCAATATTATTTGGATACCGAAATTTTTAAGGGAGTTATGCACTTTAAAATGATTTTCGGAAGTGGGGCTATAAATTTGTAAATGTTATTTGGTTTAATTCACTACTTATTTGTGGTGCAATTTGGTTGTATACTTGCATAATTTAAACATTTGTGATCGTTAAACTTCTATTTCGGGAGGACATTTGTATGGGGGCCAGGTGAAATAATGGACCGATTTCCACCATCTGTCCTTGGGCCGAAAAAATATCACGTATCAAATTTTGTTGAAATATCTTCAAAATTGCAACCTGTACTCTGCGCACAAGCTTTACATAAACATCCAGCTAGCCAGACGGATGATCGACGGACGGACGCACGGACATAGCTAAATCTACTCAGGGAGTGATTCTGAGTCGACCGAATATTTATGGGCGTTACAAACATCAGTACAAATCCAATATACTATTGCGGTGTAGGGTATAAATACCATTTTGTAAAGTATACTTAAAATTGTAAGAATATGGTTGGTTCCAAATTAATAAAACTGAAATCTGTAATAGAATATGATGTATAGGTATTTCTTACCCTTGGGGTTTAATTTCATGGCTTGGGCTTTTAACATGGGTCCGAAGAACTATTGCATTACTAACTTATTAGATTTTGCCCTTATTAAGAAGTGAAAAGTCGGTGTATCTCCTTTCTTGAATTAATTAAATTAAATTGAAATTTGCTTTTATATTTTTATGAATCTGAACTGATTTTCGTGCCATAAACATACGAGTATGAACCACCCTATTGCTAGATGTACATATCTTTTGCAGATTAAAGATTAGCGATTGAATTATAAACAAAATGTATAAAAATACAAAAAATTTAAAGGTGAAAAATGCTTTCAACAATTCAATACTGTACAGTATTATAATCTTTAAATTGAAAGTATTCAAATTTAAGATAAATTTAGTACATATTAAACATTTATTAAACAAATAGACATTGCACAACAATACCTAAGTACATATATAAAAACTAGCTTAATTTGTTATCGAATCATGATATCAGACCTTTTGTAGGAAGCTGTTAAAATAGCAAAAGTTCTAATAATTGTATAGAAAATTCCAATTGAATTCTGGAAGTAATGAAAGAAAAGGAAAAATAGAAGATGTCCTCTAAAAGGTTTAGTTTAGATGTTTTAAATAAAGTGTTAGAAATCACAGCAAATTACGTGTTTGCTAATCGAGTAATTGTAAGTCAAAGGTTATAAAAGTCGTGCTTTTTCTATCATTTCATACAGCTTTTTAGCGTCCTCTCATCACTTAATTTTTTAACATATACACAAACCTAAGCACAAATATTCTTAATTTTTTCTCCAAAAACTTTATCAATTTGTTAAGTTTAACTTTTTTATTGCATTTAAAATTTACTTAAACGCATTAAACAACAATTGACACGGAGTTTGTTGATGCTGGAATCAGCAATTTGTCAATGTTTGAAAGAATGAATGAACAATAATAAAAGCAACAACTACAAACTACATATAACAATAATGTAGAATATAAAAGAACTTAAAAATGCACTTGACATGCCTAATGCCGCTGCCTGTGTTCAGAGTTTCACACAGTTGCACACACAGAGTCAAAGATAAAAATGAGCAATAAAAACTGTAATAAATTGTAAAAGAAGACCAGCAAACAATTTGAGGGACCAAATTAAATATATGTAAATAAATCGTTTATAATATGTTTCAAGATTTAAGATAAAAGCTTCATTTGTCGAAATTTTCCATGGCCTATTCTGCATGACGTTAAATCACACGATTTAGGCAGCCCAACTATTCACCGAAAAGTAGTATCTGCTAAGCATTCTTTAATCGTAAATGTCTATGAATTGTTCATACACTCCATAGAACACAAGGAGGCAAAAAAAATGGCAATACATTGGAACCATTATATCAATACAGGTAGAGTTAGAAGACCAGTACAAACTTGGATAACTGGGCAGACAAAATCTGAAAGAAGTCAAAATGGCCGAAGCTGGACAAAATTAAACACATAGCAAATGAATGGAGAGAGTTCGTTGTTGACATGTCATCTCTTAAGGTGGATTCACCCATTCGTTCTTAACAAAAAAATTAGTTCGAACAATATTTTTTTATATGAAGTTTACAATGCCTTATGTATTTCCATGGCCATCAGCAAAAGCAACTTTCTTTTTTTCTTTTCATTAATTTTGAATTTATATGTGCGATTTTGAATACACAATACTTTAAAATAATTTAATATTTGTATTTTGACACTTAAAACCCAAAGCAAATTAAATTAATGGCCGCACTTGTAAAACTAATAGATTTTGTTTACATATGAAAGCTTTGATTATTCGAAATGGGCGAATCGTGCTGCAAAAAACACTCAGTAAAAAAATTTTTCTCTGGAAAAATTTTTTGTTAAGAACAAATGCAGGCAGTACACGTTCCAATTCAAACGTCAATTAAGTCTTTCAATTGAATTGATTTTTGGCCACACACTTCTTAAACTGAATTGAAAGATTTGCATTCAAATGTCAAATTTATATTTATTAAATTTATATTTAAAAATTAAAAACTTGAATGGCTGAAAAAAGAAAAATAATTGCATTAGTGGTTATTGCAGAATGCCTTAATGAAAACGAACAAAAAATTTGTTCGGAATGAAACCAATTGTTCGTTTTACTTTTTCTTTAGAAGCAAAATACGGAAATAATTCCACTTCCGAACGGAATTAAATTCTGTGACATGGCTGATATTTATCTGTTTCATCTGAAATACCAAATTTTTATGCAACAGTATTTTGAAATTGTACCATATGACCACGGTACCAACTGTGTTTAAAATGTATCAAAAAAAGTACAATTGTACCATGTTTGCCATCAGTGACCTGAATAAATACAAATAAATACAACGAATGTTTGTAATTTTCAGGCAGCTGTTTTTGACATCAAAGAAGTCAAAGCAAACACAAATAACCATGTTGCTTTTGTATTGTTGTACTTGTTGTAATGTGGCTCCTACCTTATAATAAATATGGCTTGGACAAAGCCATACATTCCCACACATCGCATCAATCAATGGATTTATTTAGAGAACACTTCGGTGAGCACATAATTTCACGCTTTGGGCCGGTCGATTGGCCACCAAGATCGTGTGATATCACACCTGTGGGGATATGTTTATGTGGACAAATCCGCTTCGATTCAGGCCTTGGAGGAAAACATCACGGGTGTCATTCGCCAGTTACCAGTCGAAATGCTCGAACGAGTCATCGAAAATTGGACTCAACGGATAATAAACGTTCCCCATTAAATTCAAATTTTCTGTGTTTTTTTTTTCTTTAAAAAAGTAGGGAACCTCGAAATGGATCACGCTGTACAAGCTTGATGTTTGCGTTAGAACTAGTTCGAGTATATGGACCTCCAACTAGTTCCTTTAAATTTGAGTTTTTCCTTTGAATCTTAAGTTTTTCCAATTAAGTCTATTATTGTTTGCATTTTGCAGAGCTCAGATCTAGTTTGAATGAAACCAATTAAAGGGTTAAGTGAGACACCTACCGAGAGCATGAATGTGAATAAACTTATTGGGTTGATATTTAAGTCTTTTCCGTTAGATTCAGAGCCAGTACCATATTAATGTTGGGAAATATGATACTGGCTCTGAGTTTTTCAGCCTACTGCATAAGGGCAGAAGTCCAATATAATAAGTTATTCCTTGTGAACAACCTCTAGTATCGTTAACGATCAACAACGTCGAGCTCAATATGTCTTTTCGCCATAAACTATAAAGCAATGGAGGAAATTGGATACTTATGATTAAATTGAGGGTGAAACATGTACCATATTTTTGGTTTTCTAGGGCAACATTATTTGAAAAGAACACGTTATACGTTTACAAAATCACATTTTTTCAGAAAAGAACGCAAAGAAGGGCAAAAGGCAGAATAAAGGCATCATTTATGCCAGAAAAGAAAACGCCATTAGTTTATTATGTACTAAAAAAGAGACAAAATTGTCTATTGCCCATTATCTACAAAATCCTCTAGTAATGATTGATTGATAACACCATATCGATGATTTTTTAAACTGGAAAAATCTATGTACCCATATATGTGAACATAGTGAGACTCACAAAATTATGACCTTTGATCTGACTGCGAGAGATTGGAGAAAATGGAGGAGACGAATGAAAACTGTCGATGTGAACACGATAATTGCTATGACTGGGATGAGATGGAATGATGACCTCTACGAAGCTAACGCGAAAGATCGAGACTCCAGTGGAAAGATCAAGTGGAAGAACACAGCTAAGAATAAGTTCACAAGATCAAAGCACATGAAGAACTCTTGTTAAATCATCTAGGTAAGTATTGTCAAACTTGTCAACTCCCAATTCTAGATTTTAAATTTATGCCTATTGATAGTAAAAATTCGGCAGAAATTATGGACCGACCATTATAAAATTAGGTGTCATTATTTCTGTATATATGAAACTTATTTTTGTTGCATTTTATTTGGATAACAACATTTTTAAGAGATTTATGATCGTTAACCTATTACCTACCATTGTCCTATTTTTGGGACGCATTTTGAAAAATGAATATTTTAATAACTGCAACGTGTAGGTTACATGTATTTGCTAAAATAGGAAGAAAACAAAGCAGGCTTTTAGAAAATATTTACTTTTTTTGATACTTTGTTACCATTGATTGCCAACGTCAAGCTAAAACTTACTATCTCAACCTGTCATGTGTGCGTTTGTATATTTGCCATTGAAAAATTTAAAAAAAGGGGAATAACAATTTATTTTTCTTTAAAACTTGTTTTGTTTGTTTTGTTTTATGTATTCAATAAGCAGTTTTGCGTTAAAAGTGTATGAGGTAAGAGTCTTCGTCCTCTAAATGTAAAGTCCTATTTTTGGGACATTGGCGTAAAGTGAAAAATATATTTATATAAATAATTTTTTTAGAAATGGCTTCAAAAAAATTTTTAACCATTCCTGTGCTTACTGCTTTGATGGAAGATGAGGAATTTTTATCTAGCATAGAAAATGTTGATCATAGCCATATAAATCATTATACCACCAGATGCAGTTGAGCTAACCGCCTGATAATGAAATTCTAATGGTACGATGGAAAGACAACAAAACTGTAACTATGACCACAAATTACAGTGACGCATTACCGGTAGGAAGTGTTAAACGTTTCTCAAGAAAAGATAAACAATATGTAACTGTCCAAATAACTCGGCTGTTTAGTGAATATAATAAAAATATGGGCGGAGTCGACTTGCTAGATAAGCAAATATCCTTATATAGGAATTCGATAAAAAAAAATGTTGGTGGGCATTCTTTACTCAGTTCTTGGATATTGCTGTAGAAAATACATGGCGGTTATATCAAATATCGCATCCTTGCGAGAAACTTTCACTGCTTGAAATTCGGCGTAAAATAGTTTTAGGCAATCTATCAGGTGTGAAATCTAGTCAAAAAAGAACAGGTCCACAAAAGGTAGAGTTTGTTTAGAAGTACGTTATGACCGAAAAGATCACCTTATAAAACCAATAGACTACGGGAAAAACAACTAGAATATGAAAGAAGTGTAACGTTCCATTGCATGATAAATGTTTTGAACATTTTCGTAGCCTATAAATAAGTGTGAACTCACGTATAGATGTATAAATATGTATATAGTACTTATTTCTTTGAAAGAATTTAATGATCAGCTTTACTTTTTTATATGTCTCAAAACAAAGCCACTATTTAGAAATTTCAATTTTATTTTATGTTTAAATGCATTCTGCCAATGTCCCAAGATTGGGACGGTCCTTAAAATCGTTATTTAAATAAAAACAATTAAAATAACAGCATAAATACTTTAATTTGTCCAAAATGATAACAACTGAACAGCAAATTATATTAATTCTTTCATATATGAATTATGGCAGGTAATGGGTTAAAGTGATTTCGGAAGTGGGCCTTATATGGGAGCTACGACTAATTATGGACCGATCATCATAAAATTGTACCATATTATTTGTATATATACAAAACATATTTGTGTTCAATATTATTTGGATACCGAAATTTTTAAGGGAGTTATGCACTTTAAAATGATTTTCGGAAGTGGGGCTATAAATTTGTAAATGTTATTTGGTTTAATTCACTACTTATTTGTGGTGCAATTTGGTTGTATACTTGCATAATTTAAACATTTGTGATCGTTAAACTTCTATTTCGGGAGGACATTTGTATGGGGGCCAGGTGAAATAATGGACCGATTTCCACCATCTGTCCTTGGGCCGAAAAAATATCACGTATCAAATTTTGTTGAAATATCTTCAAAATTGCAACCTGTACTCTGCGCACAAGCTTTACATAAACATCCAGCTAGCCAGACGGATGATCGACGGACGGACGCACGGACATAGCTAAATCTACTCAGGGAGTGATTCTGAGTCGACCGAATATTTATGGGCGTTACAAACATCAGTACAAATCCAATATACTATTGCGGTGTAGGGTATAAATACCATTTTGTAAAGTATACTTAAAATTGTAAGAATATGGTTGGTTCCAAATTAATAAAACTGAAATCTGTAATAGAATATGATGTATAGGTATTTCTTACCCTTGGGGTTTAATTTCATGGCTTGGGCTTTTAACATGGGTCCGAAGAACTATTGCATTACTAACTTATTAGATTTTGCCCTTATTAAGAAGTGAAAAGTCGGTGTATCTCCTTTCTTGAATTAATTAAATTAAATTGAAATTTGCTTTTATATTTTTATGAATCTGAACTGATTTTCGTGCCATAAACATACGAGTATGAACCACCCTATTGCTAGATGTACATATCTTTTGCAGATTAAAGATTAGCGATTGAATTATAAACAAAATGTATAAAAATACAAAAAATTTAAAGGTGAAAAATGCTTTCAACAATTCAATACTGTACAGTATTATAATCTTTAAATTGAAAGTATTCAAATTTAAGATAAATTTAGTACATATTAAACATTTATTAAACAAATAGACATTGCACAACAATACCTAAGTACATATATAAAAACTAGCTTAATTTGTTATCGAATCATGATATCAGACCTTTTGTAGGAAGCTGTTAAAATAGCAAAAGTTCTAATAATTGTATAGAAAATTCCAATTGAATTCTGGAAGTAATGAAAGAAAAGGAAAAATAGAAGATGTCCTCTAAAAGGTTTAGTTTAGATGTTTTAAATAAAGTGTTAGAAATCACAGCAAATTACGTGTTTGCTAATCGAGTAATTGTAAGTCAAAGGTTATAAAAGTCGTGCTTTTTCTATCATTTCATACAGCTTTTTAGCGTCCTCTCATCACTTAATTTTTTAACATATACACAAACCTAAGCACAAATATTCTTAATTTTTTCTCCAAAAACTTTATCAATTTGTTAAGTTTAACTTTTTTATTGCATTTAAAATTTACTTAAACGCATTAAACAACAATTGACACGGAGTTTGTTGATGCTGGAATCAGCAATTTGTCAATGTTTGAAAGAATGAATGAACAATAATAAAAGCAACAACTACAAACTACATATAACAATAATGTAGAATATAAAAGAACTTAAAAATGCACTTGACATGCCTAATGCCGCTGCCTGTGTTCAGAGTTTCACACAGTTGCACACACAGAGTCAAAGATAAAAATGAGCAATAAAAACTGTAATAAATTGTAAAAGAAGACCAGCAAACAATTTGAGGGACCAAATTAAATATATGTAAATAAATCGTTTATAATATGTTTCAAGATTTAAGATAAAAGCTTCATTTGTCGAAATTTTCCATGGCCTATTCTGCATGACGTTAAATCACACGATTTAGGCAGCCCAACTATTCACCGAAAAGTAGTATCTGCTAAGCATTCTTTAATCGTAAATGTCTATGAATTGTTCATACACTCCATAGAACACAAGGAGGCAAAAAAAATGGCAATACATTGGAACCATTATATCAATACAGGTAGAGTTAGAAGACCAGTACAAACTTGGATAACTGGGCAGACAAAATCTGAAAGAAGTCAAAATGGCCGAAGCTGGACAAAATTAAACACATAGCAAATGAATGGAGAGAGTTCGTTGTTGACATGTCATCTCTTAAGGTGGATTCACCCATTCGTTCTTAACAAAAAAATTAGTTCGAACAATATTTTTTTATATGAAGTTTACAATGCCTTATGTATTTCCATGGCCATCAGCAAAAGCAACTTTCTTTTTTTCTTTTCATTAATTTTGAATTTATATGTGCGATTTTGAATACACAATACTTTAAAATAATTTAATATTTGTATTTTGACACTTAAAACCCAAAGCAAATTAAATTAATGGCCGCACTTGTAAAACTAATAGATTTTGTTTACATATGAAAGCTTTGATTATTCGAAATGGGCGAATCGTGCTGCAAAAAACACTCAGTAAAAAAATTTTTCTCTGGAAAAATTTTTTGTTAAGAACAAATGCAGGCAGTACACGTTCCAATTCAAACGTCAATTAAGTCTTTCAATTGAATTGATTTTTGGCCACACACTTCTTAAACTGAATTGAAAGATTTGCATTCAAATGTCAAATTTATATTTATTAAATTTATATTTAAAAATTAAAAACTTGAATGGCTGAAAAAAGAAAAATAATTGCATTAGTGGTTATTGCAGAATGCCTTAATGAAAACGAACAAAAAATTTGTTCGGAATGAAACCAATTGTTCGTTTTACTTTTTCTTTAGAAGCAAAATACGGAAATAATTCCACTTCCGAACGGAATTAAATTCTGTGACATGGCTGATATTTATCTGTTTCATCTGAAATACCAAATTTTTATGCAACAGTATTTTGAAATTGTACCATATGACCACGGTACCAACTGTGTTTAAAATGTATCAAAAAAAGTACAATTGTACCATGTTTGCCATCAGTGACCTGAATAAATACAAATAAATACAACGAATGTTTGTAATTTTCAGGCATCAAAGAAGTCAAAGCAAACACAAATAACCATGTTGCTTTTGTATTGTTGTACTTGTTGTAATGTGGCTCCTACCTTATAATAAATATGGCTTGGACAAAGCCATACATGCTTTGATTTGCACAACAACCGACTCAGCTGCCAATTGAATTGAAACGTGTATAAGCTGCTTTAGAAACCACATTACGTTTGATATCTCAACAAACTATAGGTATAAAAAGCTTAACTTTCGATATACCAATACAGATTGGAAGGTACAGCTTGATTCTACTGTTGAGAAGTTATGTGTAATTTTAGAACAAATTGTTTAGAATAAATTCTTTGCTGGGTTACAATGATAAAGCAAATTGTAGTGATATTTATTGGTATAGTAGTTTTATAACACCACTACCAGTGGTGCAGTGACACTACAGTCTCAGCCATACAAAAATAAAAACATATCAATATCAGCATTATTCCTGATCTTTCTAATCAACGTACTGTCATATTTTAAAAATAAATTATGAATTTAACTTCAATATACAAATCAAGTTTGTTAGAAACGTTCAAAACTATAGTATGACCTTATAAATTTGAGCAATTTTTTGCCTGAATAGAGCAGAAATCTACGATATAAGAGTGTATACAAGCATATTCATATGTACTCGTAAATACACAGACTCATACAAATAGGAAGTAAATAAGTTTTGAAAAAAAGAATTAAATAATGTCAATGTAAAGATTTTCTTTTCTTTTCTTTCCTTTCCTTTTTACTCATCTCTACATGTATATTGCCTTAAGTTAAAATGTTAAACTATCTATATATTATATAGATAGTTGTTGTATATTATATGGCTATACTAACTAAAGTCACATGTACATATGAATGTAGTGAGTAATTCTTGGAGAATTAAAGATAAAATTTACTGGGTCAGGCAACAAATTTGCTCTACTATATTTTACTTATAGATACATATGAAAATAAATTTAAAAGAAAAAGAAAACTAAATGTTTAAAGTTTGTAATAAAAAGAACTAACTGGCTGACCTTGTTTCTAAATGCTATACAATGTATTGTTTAAATAAAATCCGTTTAATATTTATGTTGTAATATTTATATAACAATTAAAGCGTTTGAATACTTTTGGATCACAGTTTGTTTCTCATTTGTTAATGTTTAAGAAAAGCTTGCGCTTTCCACTTAGTCCAATCTTTAACATTAATAGTTACAGTACCATTCGATACCGATTTATCTTTCTTTTAACAATAGCCCAATATTATTGATTTGGCTGAAGCTGGGAAACAACAAGGAGAGTTCATACATGTATATACTGTGAGCATCAAAAAAAAGTCAACACCACATATTATTAAAAGAAAAGCTTAATTATATTGCAATTTTATAACGGTAAAGTGCCCTTCAAAATAATTGCAAGTTTGATAATTTTTCATTAAAACAGTTTAAGTTGTGACGTTAAGAAAAATTTACCATCATCAATTAAGACTCGGCAAATCATAACAGACTTACATAGAAAACGTAAATCCCTGCGTGAAATAGCAAAATCGTTGGAAACATCAATTTACAACAAAAAACAAGTAAGAAAGTATAGTAGGTCAAGCCCGACCATATAATACCCTACACCCACTATATGTATAAAACAGTTAATCAGAAATGTGGGCTATATGGGAGATATGACCTATTATGGACCGATCATCCAAAAATTTATTTATTTATTTATTTATTTATTTATTTATTTATTTGTTTATTTATTTTTATCGTGTTTATCCTGTACAACAAGATTAAATCTTATAATTAAAGTACAGGAATTTTAGATTTAAAGTTAAAGTTAAATTTAAAGTTAATTGAATTAAAGTTTTGAATACAAATAAAGAAGTCAAAGTACGAAAATAAGTAAAAAATAATTGTACAATAAGTATAATTTACGATTGAAACAATTAGAACATAATAAAAAATGTGAAAGGTTAAAAAAATTAAGAAAGAAGAAAAAAATATCAATAAAAAGATGAAAACAGTAGTAAAATGGAAATAAAATTAAATTAAATTAAATAAAAATGTTATGAAGTTGTATGTACAAGTACCCATATAAAAATCAAAGTTAGGAAGTTTTTTAAACAAAATAATTTAAAAATCACTTAAAGTGTTCAAAAAGATTTTTCTTAAATGCGTTTGCATTACTAAGGAGCTGAATGTTATGAGGGAGCAAGTTCCAAAGACGAACAGCATGTATAAAGAATTGCCACTCGGAAACAAGACTGCAGCGCCTTAATGGTACAATTTTCTTTCCCCAGTTGCTTCTATTAAAGTGAATTTTCTGATAAAGATAGAAAGGCTTACCAGTATAAATAATTTTATGAAGGAGCACAAGTGTTCTGACATTTATAAGGTTTTCGAATGAAACGCCATAAAGTGAGCGGGAAAAATTCGACACATGATCAAAACGTTTAATACTATACACGCATCGAACTACATTATTGAAAACTACGTTTAACTTTTGCTTACTTACGGAATCACAGCTGGCGAAAAGCTCACAGCCATAAAGTAAACCGGGCATAATGTACGTTTTTGCTAATAGCATTCTTATATTTTGCGGGGTAAAATGATGGGTTCGCCAGAGTGATCGTAGTTTAGCATACGTTTGACCTACAATAGCATTAACATGATTTGACCAAGTCCACCTATCATTGAAAACTATCCCAAGGTTTTTTGAGTGTGACACAATTTCTATAGGTACGTTATTCAGAAGTATGTTGAGTTCGCAAATCTGTGCAGAACGTCTCTTTTGTATTAGCAAACATTTTGATTTTTTTGGGTTGAGACAAAGCCCATTTGCCGTTGCTCAGCAATGTATTCTTGACAGATCGCTATTCAATTTGGCCACATATTCAGTTAAGTCATTAAGAGGAAATCCGAGTGTCAATTGCACGTCATCAGCATACATATGTATATTACAATGCGATAACTGCAAAGGGAGGTCATTAATATATAAAGAAAATAACAGAGGACCCAGGATGGAACCCTGTGGTACACCTCTTAATACTGGGAGAACCTCTGAAATGGAGTTGTTTGAGAAAACAGCCTGTGCACGCCCAATAAGATACGAGTTAAGCAACGAGATAGCGGAGGAGGAGAAATTAAATAGTTTTGTGAGTTTAGAGCATAGAATATTATATTCGACGGAGTCAAAAGCCTTAGAATGGTCCAGAAGAACAAGGAACGAGACATTACCATCGTCTAAGTTTTGTCGAATATTATCTGATACTTCAGCCAACGCAGTAATGCAACTGTGATTAGGTCGGAAGCCCGATTGTTTTGCTGTCATTAGGGAACAAATTTGTACATTATCCGTAATTTGTCTGTGCAATAGCTTTTCCAAAACCTTAGATAAGAAGCAAAGTATTGCAATGGGGCGATATTCAGTTCTAGATTTGGGTATTGGTATTATTTTCGATTGCTTCCAGATCTGAGGAAAAACACTACGAGTTATTATTGAATTAAAAAGGTAAGTTAAATAAGGTAAAATGTAAGGTAAAAGTATTCTCACGAAGCGAGGGTCCATATTGTCAACTCCTACTGCATTGGACTTAACATGAGTAATAGCTGCTAAAACATCAGACTCAGTTACACAACAGAATTCAAAAGTACTGCGACCACTACCAAATGCTGAGATATTCTCGAAATCGTAGAAATCAGTGTCGATGTCAACTCTTGGCACATCTAAGAAATTTCTGTTAAGTTCGTTCACGTCAATCTCACAGTTAACAAGAACAGAGCCATTTCCCACCCCAATGTCACGGATCACTTTCCACTTTTGTTGTGACCCCAGGGCAGAACTGAAACGCCTCGTGAAATATTCTAATTTTGCAACTCTTATTTTCATATTAACATCCCTTCGCACTGAACGAAAAGTGTCATAAAGAGAAGGAGTTTTAAAGCGTTTCCATCTGTAGTATGCTAAATCTCGCTCTTTTATCGCCGATTTAATTACCTCCGTAAACCAAGGTCTGGATTGGGCAGAAATTGTTCTCGTCTTCAGAGGAACAGTTGCGCTATAAAGAGAGGCTATATTGTTTTGCAAAAACATTAACTGATCATCCACGGTGTCATGATTTCTGTGAATATAAATATTGTGTATGTTAAACTTTATCTCGATATAAATACTTTTAAAAGATTTATGGAGGTTAAAGTTGATTACGGGAAGGGTCTTATATGGGAGCTTTGACTAATTATGGACCGATCATAATAAAATTGTGCCGTATTATTTGCATGCATATGAACTATATTAGGGTTCAATATTATTTGGATACCGACATTTTTGAGAGAGTTATGATCGTTAAAGTGAATTTCGAAAGTGGGCCTTATATGGGAGCTACGAGTAATTACGGACCAATCTGCACAAAATTCGTAGATTTGATTTGGCTTCCTTTACCACTCATTTGTGGTGAAATTTGTTTGGATACTTGCATAATTCAAACATTGGGGCCAGGTGAAATAATGGACCGATTTCCACCAGTTTCAATCCCATTTGTCCTTGGGCCAAAGACATATCACGTATCAAATTTTATTGAAATACATTCAAAATTGCGACCTGTACTCTGCGCACAAGCTTTACATGGACAGCCAGCCGGACGGACGGACGGACATCGTTAAATCGACTCAGAAAGTGATTGTGAGCAGATCGGTATACTTTAAGGTGGGTGTTGGACCAATATTTCTGGACGTTACAAACATATGCACAAATCCAATATACCCTCCCCACTATGGTGGTGTAGGGTATAAATAGCAAACACAATACCGTAGATACTGTGCCTGGTGCAAAACGACCAAAGCGTCCTACAAAAAGTGAAGTAACTAAGAGCTATAGTAAGAGAAGTAAGAGCAAACCCAACATCTAGTGCTGTAAAAATATCTGAAAATGTTACCAACACTTCTGGAAAACCTGTACTGTAAGCACGAGTACGATTAAAAAATATTTGCATCAAAATAGCCTATATGGTAGAGTGCCACGTAAGGAGTCCTTTGCAAACTAAACGTTTAAATTTCGCAAAAAAATATATAAACGAACCTCAAATTATTTGGAGTAATATTTTTTTCACCGATTAAAGTAAGTTTGATTATTTGGAGTCAAATACGCCCAACAAATATGGCGAACCAAGAGCGAAGCCCAGATGATAAAACATGGCGGCGACTCAGTCTGGTAGTCTGATGTTGTATGGTGACATCAGTGGTCGCTGATCTTATATTTATGGTATCTACAATGAAATAGGAAGATTGTCTTGGCATTTAAAAAAATTTAGCCCCTCGTGTAGAGAAATTAGAACTAGTGCAGAACTGTTGTTTTCCAATAAGATAATTATCCTAGATCATTCTCCGCAGTCCCGGACCTCAATCCAATTGAACACCTGCATGAATATCTGGACAAAAAATTAAACAAAGAAATATTTCTTGCAAGGGTAACCTGATTTCACTAAAAAACTCGTTAGTTCCAAGTCTAGAAGATTGATAGCTGTGATAAACGCAAAAAGCTCTACAAAAAATATTAAATACAATGTTTTACATAATTTCCATATATTTGTTTATGGTTCCTTATTCTTCTAGTTTATGTTAATATTTAGCTAAAGTTACTTATGAATTATGCAATATATGTATTTTGTTTTAAATTTGTGCTTGTAGTAGGTATATACATATGGGCAATTTCACGTCAAGTGACACAACTTTTAAAATCGATGTCTTCCGATTTGGATAATAGGCCAGACACAAATTTTCAGCTCTATCAATCAAGAACTGCCGGAGTTAGAGGTCATAGTTGACATTTTGTTCATACACGATTTTCTTGAAATGAGTGTACCTTTTCATCTATTGGTCCTAGCAAAAATTTTCCAAAGGGCTTTAGATAGCTATTTCTTCAATAAAATATTTTTTTTTAATTTAAAAAATTTTTTTTTTAATTTTTTTTATCAATTTGGGCCATTTTTTTCCTCAAAAGAAAGCTTATACAACTTCCTTTAAGGCCTTTATAATCGCTTAATAGGATGCGAGTGGGATATCTATATAAAAAATTATTTTTTAACTCAAGAATAGGATTTTTCAATATTTGGCACATGTATCATTTTAATTTTCCCCCATTTTTGTTATTTTTTTTTCAAAATGGAGGTTTTATTTTTTTTTTATTTTTCCTCAAATGATACTTTAGACCATTTCCTTTAAGAGCTTTATGGTCACTTAGTAGCAAGAGGCATATCTATAAAAAAAATATTTTAACTCAAAAAACAAAGTTTTTGAATTTTACCCTATGCACTAAATTTGTTTTCTTTTTTTTAAAGGATGTTTTTTGTTTTTTGCTCAAAGAAAGCTTAGTTCTTTTCCTTTAAGAGCTTTGTGATAACTTAATGGAATGCAAGTGGGGTATCTATAAAAAAAAAATTTCAACTCAAAAGAGAAAGAGTTTCAGTTTTTACCATTTGCACTATTTTAATTTTTTTTCCTATTTGTGTGTAAGTTTTATTAAAATGATAAAAATAAAAACTCCAACAACAGTCTAGAAACGCCCGTGAAATGGTGCTGTGTGAGACCAACTATTAATTTCTACCTGCGATTTTCTAAGTCACACATCTTTTCATTGAGGCGTGAAATTGCCCATAATATTTTTTTTAAGAATAATAGGTGTTTACTTTATATTGACGATCACAGTATTTGTCTATTGTGTTGATTTACTTTCTGCGATAACAATTCATTGCAGCGTTGGAATAATGACAAAGAGCTAAATCGGATATAAACTTTACTGAAGAAGTTAGAAAACGTTTCTGCAGTCATTCTTTTATATAAATATCAAAAAAGTCATATTTGAAGAGGTGACAACAGTGGAGCTCTTGAAATGTATCCATTTTGTATATGTACATATATACTGTGTTGCATAACTATAATTACACTTTATATTTTCTATTTGTTGTAAAGTTACAAACAGTTTTTTGATTAATTATATATGTATATTAATTTAATTAATTTAAATTTTTTTGAGAGCATGGCTAATGTTAAGTTTTTATTGGGAGACCAATTCATAATTTTTTTTTTAAATTTTTAATTATTTATTTATTGAATCTGCCTTTACTTTGTAGGCCTTACACTTAAAAACTATTTAATTTCATAATTTGAGAGAGAAATTGTGCATTGATATTTTCTTAGTGTTCCATAACTATAATTACATTTTATGATAAACAAAGAATAATATTTTTATTATGTAATTTTGAACAAACAAATAAATGCTATAAAATGCTGCGTTGGTTCGTGCCTTAGTAATTTTGAAAAGGTCAAATTTCAGTTTATATAAAAAGCAGCTTAAGTTTGCGAGCAATTGCCAAAAAAAAAAAAAAAACAGATCATATGTTGTAATAACAAATTTTGCAAATAATCCAGATTATTATGGTAAAAATAAAAGTGGCGGTCCGAAAAAAACTTTGTCAGCGGGAAAATCGCTGAATTATAAAATGTGTCAGCAACGCAATGCAGCTCTTATTCTTGGTCAGATTATTAATCAGTATGAGGTAAATGCATCCAAATTAACCACAAGTAGACTGTAAAAAAATCCCAGACTGCTACTCGAAAGTTGCCGTTGTCCGCCACAAAACTGCTACTCTTGAATTCGCTAAAAGAAACTTACAAAGTAACTGAAAACAGGTAAGTCTTAAATCTTGGTTCATAGTTGCACTATTTTAAAATATATTTGTTTAAGGTGATTTTTTCCGATGAGAAAAAATTCAATCTTGATTATTCAGATGGTTTCAACAGCTATTGGAGAGACATACGGAAAAAACACGATATTTCTTAAAAATAAATTTCGGAGGCGCTTCTTTGAAGGAAGCATACTGTCTTCTTGTGAAGCTCGCCTTTTTGTAAAGAAAGTATGCTTGATTTGGCGTTTCCAAGCACCAAAATGAATTCTTCTGATTACACAAAGTTACTAGATGAGCCATTTTTAGAAAATAATAATGAAAAACAATTTATTTTTCAACAAGACAACGCAGCTATGCATGTCAGTCGTCAAACAATGTATGGTTGTCTTCGAAAAATATTAATGTATTTGAATTGACCGCATGTTCTCCAGATCAGATCCCCATTGAGAAGATTCAGGAAATATTAGCTGAAAAAAGAGACCTATATCTGATAGTATATAATTTTTGAGTGAATTCAACAAAAAGGAGGCCTGATTAAAGTCTTAAAGTCATTAAAGACATTTGTAAATATATGTATATTAATTTCAGTGTATTTGTAGTTATGAAACAATAATGAATTTCCTAATACTTTTTTAAGAGGTAAAATAAGAAATATTGAAGTTTTTTTTTATGTTAATAATATTTGTTTTTTTTCGTCTTACATACATGTAGGTTAAATTGTTTTACATTTTTTTTAACTTACAAAATTAAAAAAAGCAACGCAATGTATTTTGTTTGCAACTTAAAATTTTGGTCCCGATAACTGCTTTTACATATGTTTCATCATCCATAATAAAGCTTTGATAAGCCATCAATTTGTTAACTCAGCGAAGAGTTTCTTATGCGCACATGAATTTGCTTTTCGATGCATTTCACTACAATTTGGACACAATTAGTATCATGTGAAAAAAACTAAAGTTTTCTGTATGTGACCGGATTTCATGTGAACAATACAATTTTATGTAAATATAATACACTTTTAGATATTTGACTTCAGAAAATACGAATTTTTAACTGGATTTAACTGAATTTAATTTGATTTAAGTTATATCTATTTTACAATTTGCGCTTTTTTTGGCGGGGCTTCATACCTAATCTAGCAAGATTTATTAGATGTGTTAATAAATATTCATCATAAAAATGTCATAGCAGTTGGTTAGAAAAAAAGGAAAGATTTCCATTTATAAATTAAATGTTTCATCAGTTGTATCCCTTCTTTTTTTTTTTATCTAAATATCTATTTTTTACACATACATACATATATTTCTTTTGTGCGGTTGACGTCATTGGGCTGTACCTATATATATGTATTTGTAATATCTGATAAGGAAGTTTATTTGAAATATGACAAGAAAATCATTTAAATTACAGGAAATTCATATAAGAACATGGAAAAGAAAGGAGAAAGAAAATGTTAAAATTTGGTTATTTTAGTGTGAAGCCAAATAAAAGATTTGATGCCATAGGAAATAAAACAGACAACGTTACTTAGTCCCAATTTACACGAAGCAATTCTTTAAGCTTAGCAGATTACCTTTTACACATCGGACTGAGGGGATTGTACTAGCAATTCGTGTTATACTACGTTTCCACGATACATGCTTCGCTCTCTATTCATGCTTCACACCCCAATCATGAGTGAAACAACTTGCTTCATCATACAAAATTTTAAGAGCGAATCAAGTAGATTCATATTGAATCAACTTGCGAAGCACGAAAAATTGCACTCTTCTCTAATTTTTATCGCAAGTTTATCTGCAGTAGCTGTAACAATTTTGTATTATTGTAAACAAAGCAAATTATTTTCTTGTTGCTGGAAGTAAAGAAAGTAAATACGTACGAATGTATGTTTTTTTTTCAAATAAGCTAACTAATTTTCACTCAGTTTTTTGTCCATTAAAAAAAAAATATTTTCCACAAATTGTAAATTCTGTTTTTTTTTATTCTGTTTGTTTATTAAAAACAACTGTCAAATCGAATCAAGTTTTTTGGACATGTAAACAGCATGATTCATAAACATGATTCAGAGAGCGAAGCAGGTGATTCAAGTCGTCGTGGAAACATAGTATTATACTATATATATAAAAAAAAATAGAATTTACAATATGTGGAAAATAATTTTTTTTAATGGACAAACAAAAGTGCGTGGAAATTAGTTAGCTTATTTGAAAAAAACATACATTCGTACGTATTTACTTTCTTTACTTCCAGCAACAAGAAAATAATTTGTTTTGTTTACAATAATATTAAATTTTTACAGCAAGTGCAGATAAACTTGCGATAAAAATTAGAGAAGAGAGCAATTTTTCGTGCTTCGCAAGTAGATTCAATATGAATCTACTTGATTTGCTCTTGAAATTTTGTATGGTGAAGCAAGTTGTTTCGCTCATGATTGGGGTGTGAAGCATGAATAGAGAGCGAAGCATGTACCGTGGAAACATAGTATTACTCTCTTATTTGTATTACATATGTATGTGTATACAAATCAGTGTTGCCACCAGAAACATTCAAAATTACACCTAAGATGAGGAAAAATTACCCAATTTAAATAAAATTACACCTCATTCTAAATATGCTACATTTTACTGAAAGCTTTAAAAAGACACACACATTTAATTTAAAGAAGATCAAATTAGTCATATTATATTTATATAGTAACTTAAAACAAATTAACAAAAATAACATTAAACACTTAAAATAAATTAATAAAAAAAACTCTACTTCCACATTTGGTTGCATATACGAGTATTTATGGAAGTTTCAAAATGTTTATTGCCGTTCCTTTGTATACCTTCTTTAGTAAATAAAATTCTTGAAATGGTTTCAGACGACAGTCTGTTTCTCAAATCAGTTTTCCAAATGTTAAGGATGCTAAAAATTCTTTTAACTGAAGCATTTGACAATGGCACAATAAAAATAAAATTTACTACTTTTTCTAACACTGGAAACATATCTACCCCCAGATTACTTTTTAGTTTGAATAACTTTGTCCAATAAATTGCAGGTTCTAAATCACTATGAAAACTCATATTTATCGAAATGTAAGAGCCTATGTTGGCGCCATTCATTTGTTGTCAACTTTGAAATTTTAAATGTTTATGGAATTAATTTTACAGTTTTTAATTTCATAAATTCTATATAACACTTTTTAAAAAGAGATCAAGGATTAATAGTAAAAGCGTTTTTTAAATAAACGAGTTAATAAAGATAAAAGAAGCATTTAACCACTCAAAATTTAACTCACAATATGCTATTCGGAACTGAATTACTAATTGGTAAAAAAGTGCTAATTTCAGTACATATTTGGTTGGTTTACGTGGTAGCTCACTACGTGTAAACACTTAAGTAGAGTCGAAGGGACCTCGTTTTAAAAATAATCCAAACCATCAGGCTACACAAGATTTTTTATTTCCATGTTTAAAATATTAATTTTATTTTCAAACAAAGATTGTCACCCTATTCACCTTTAGCAATAGATAACCCTCATTTGACGAATTTAATAGTATTTATCATACATTCGTATTTAAAATAAATTTAGTGGGGTAATTTTCCATCGATTTCATGAAAAACTCCAATTAAAAATTAGTAAAAATAAAGATTTCATCACATTTTCGGAAAAATTAAACAACGCACCGAAATTAAACAAACAGCGCACCGCCCACTAATTAAGAAATTTTTCGCACATTAAAAAAAAGCACCAAAAATGATTTGTATACACATACATACATATGTAATTAGCGTTGCCAGAATAGTGATTTTATCATATTTTTGATAATTTTTTACCTAAAATATGATTTGATGATTTTTTTTGCCATAAATATGGTTTTTTTTTTCCAAAACTATGATTTTTTAATTAAGCCTTTTTTCTTTTAATTAAAAAGATGAAATATTTTTTTATAATTAATGCTAGTTGAGGTTACGTTTTATGTGTTATATGGAGTGCCCCATATAGAGCACACAAATGACAGTTACGAATTATAAATCAGTAGCAATTTAATTTACGTACAACAACAAATACATGAAATTTGGTAGACACACACACAAATACACTTAGGTCTGTTTTTATGCGGTTTATTTTTATGCGGATTTGAAGTTATGCGGTTTTAAAATCGACTTTTTTGTATGTATTATTATTTTCATTGAGTTTTCAGAATTCTTTTGTTGGCATCACTACTGCATAGTAATTTTCAAAATTTGAAAGAAAATTATGAAAAGCCAGAAAGTGATTGTGACGAAGACATTATAGCACCACTTAATGTTCAAACGGTTGCAAAAATTCTTCAGACAGCTAATGAGGTACAAAATCAAATCCTTCTGAACGAACCAGATACTGAAAAAGCCTTTAAACTCAATAGATAAATTTGTAACCTTATGTCAGGATATCGCCAACAACACAATCAGTTAAAAAAAATACAACTCAAAAATTAATGACAAATTATTAAAAAAAAAACAGATCAAAATATTCTAAATAAAGATTGTATGCATTATCAAGTAGTGATTCCGATATATGGTAAGACATTACATATTACATTTAAGTATCAAATTTTAAATTCTATAAATGATTTTTTTTGGTTTTTAGTTCGTACATTTTTAACTTTTATAAACCTGTTTAAGCAGATAAATGTAATAAAATTGATTGTTTTCCCCCTTTTTATGTAATTTTTATAATAAATAAATGAATTGTTTTTGGTTATTTTTTTATCTTGTGACTTTTTTATGCGATTTTGGTCTAACTTTTACACCTAAATTTGAAGTTATGCGGTTTTTCAACTTTTTTGAACGAATCATCCATTTTGTGTGAAAATCAGCCTTTTTTTATGCGGATTTTCTTTATGCGGTTTTCTTTGGAACGCATCTACCGCATAAAAAAAGACCTAAGTGTATAACATAATTTAGATTAGCTGCATTTTTGAGTAGTTTTACTGAAGTTTTATAAAAAACAAATGGTGTGATTTAGAACTCCGAATTACAGCAATGTTTTTATTTTTTCTTTGAATTAATTTTTGCAAACTTTAAACGTTCCATTTATTTTATAAAGTGCTTCATATTTGTAAGCAATTAGCCAAACGTTTTGATTTTAGCGACACTTCTTATTAATAAAAAGTTTCTTCATTATCTCCGCTAATGGAAAGATTTCCAAATTTAATTAATGAAAATGATTCTCAAAATTTAGACGATTAATTTAGAAAACTTCGTCATTTAGATTTCACAAAATATCTTCAAACTTTAGAAAATGTTAACTGTTAATTGGGCCACAATTTCTCGTGCAAATAACGACTTAGCTTTTCCAACATTCACGAAATTTGTTTCCAATAATATTTTGTCTTCCCAGTTCATTTAAATAAAACTATGTAAGTACAGGAAGAGGCTGGCAAATGCAACATTAAAAGGTATTTTGTTTACACAGGATTATTTACTAGTTAAAAAATGTTATTGCTATATTTTACAAACTGATGAAGATATAAAAAATATGAAACCTTTTCAGTATTATAATTAAATTATAAAAAATAATATTAAGAGCTTTATAAAACTTTACTTTTACTAATTACATCTTAAAACTACCTACAAATTTATTATGTACTTATGAATAGACATACATATGTTTGTATAAATTTTTTATTTAATTTTAAATTTAATTGTTTTTGTTTAGTTTTTATGTATAATAAATATATTTATTTTTAACCGACTTCTAAAAGAAGAAGTGTACGTTGCTTTTTTTATGTTTGTTACCGCATATCTCCAATCAACGTAATAAACTTACATTTTGAATTGTTATTTATTTTTTTAATGTTTTACAAAAAAAATTAAAAACTTAAAAAATTATGATTTTTTTCCCCAAAATATGATATTTTTTTTCGCAAAATTATGATTTTTCACCATAATCTTCTGGCAACACTGTATGTAATACGAATAAGAGAGTAACACATAGGTATGTGTATACAAATGTGTGTATACTTTCAAATAAAAATATGAGTGATTTAAGCAATTATATTGTGCTGTGTGAACACCGAAGAAATATCAAGGAAAAAATTGTATTAATCTTTTTAATAAAAATTGCTTGGTGTAAATTGGAACTTAAAGTCTTGGTGGTTAAAATTAGGAAGTTTCATGGAAATATGGCAATAAAATCGTTTTAATTACAGGCATTTTTTAATGAAAAAGATAGATCCGTTAAAGAAATTATACCAAGAAATTGTAATATAAAGCCAAGCAAGAGACAGAGACTTGCTTAACTTCATACAGAAAGGAAGAGGGGCATCTTGTTACTGACCCGCCAAGTATACTGAGTAGTACTGGAGGCAACATTTCTATTACTAGTTGTGGATGAATCCGTAAGAGAAATGAAACTCCAAATAACATTAGATAGTGACGCTGACTAACCACCCTTAAATCTAAATGTGGTTCAATGCTACTTACTGCCTTGCTGCCAAACTTCAAAATAAGGAGCTGATAAGAAACAGGTATCAACTTGTTGTGTTATTCCCCACAAATAATAAATAATGACATCTAAAATATTGGAATTATCTTGGAGTTAGTCTCATGTCCATCGCCTTTAAAAACCTATCTAGCATCCTGTATAAAATACTTAAGCCGAGTGTTGATAAAATGATTGGATCATATCAATGTTTCTTAAGTCCTGAGATATCACCAATAGAACATATATTCAGACTGCCACAAGTTCTGAAAAATACTAACAAAATAGAAATAACTACATACCAAATGACGTAGATATACCCGTAATCCTTAGAAAAAAGTGAAAATAACCTCTCCGAACCATTTAATATCACAAGAGGTCTCAGGTAAGGGCGATAACTAATTGTGCAATTTCTTCAATATACTTATGAAGGAAATCTTGGAGACAAGTGTTGAGAACAAAACGGCAACTTTCATATTATCCTCCATACTAATGTCGATCATGTTGACATCATTGGAAGAAAGATACAAGACCTAAATATACTTGGGGAAACCAACTGGATCTTGAAGTTTCTGAAGAACGTTTCTTAAACATCCCAATGCCAATAATCAATGTCATTATACTTGATAAGATAACTCTATCACCTATCTTATCAAGTAGAATGGTAGTTTCGAGCAAAATCATCCGAAGTAAGGAAACACATTTTCACATCAATAGTCAAATTTATAAAAGTGTTGGCATTTAATCACCAAAAACATATTTAGAGAAAATTGGGAAATATTTGGATTCGCTTTTAACAAAAAACCAGACTAGCGTAGCTACAAAAGTTACAAATTTAATTTTCATATGCGAATATCTCGTAAAATATAAGAGATAATACAAAGAAGTTTTTTTTAATAGTCGACTAGTAGATTTCATATGTATATAGTATACATTTCTAAATCGGATCACAAACGAAGTATTAGTATCCTTTTAAATTTCTCACATTACCGAGGTGCTTTGCACTTTGGTTAAAGAGTTCAAAATTAAAAAAATTAACTCAATAACACTTCTTCTCTAGGAAATTTAATTGCAATTTGTTTACCGTTTATAAATTATAGATTTATTTTCCTTTTTTTCTAAATTGTGCTAAAAATAATGGTTACGTTTTTTGTGTGAATATTTGCCTTTTTAAATCGATAAATATGAAAACAATCTTACTTATAATGAAGGGTGTACAAAAATTCGGTCTTAGTAAAGTAAAGATAATTTCATATTAGGGGCACAAACGTATTTTTTATTTTAATCGTTTTTTTGTGGGTGTGTGTTTTTTAATTAGAAAAGAAAAGCTAATTCTTATGTAGTTATTTTTAGTTATTTAATACTTAGTTATTTAATACTTTAAATAAAGAAATATTTTTGAAAGTAAACCAGATAAAAAGGTCAAGGCCGTTATATACAGTGGCGTTACAGTTATATATGAGACTAGCACACTTAGTATCTGTTATAAATTAAAGCAAATATTTTCTGTTGTTTGTTATTTTTTAAAACCCTTTATTTTTCAAACGTGTTACATGTCACCCTAAGATCACGCCACTCCCCCTTTTTGTTTTATTTATTTGTTACATTTTGGTGGGTTTCTTTCCATTATACAACTACACAAATAAAACTATGGACAGTAATTTAGCACAATATAAAAATGTTTTTCACGACAACAGAAAAAACAAAAAAAACTTAACTTATATCTTAATATTTATCGCACTTTTTGAAATGCGTACCATCACATTGGCTTGATATTCGGAGTTAGGGCTGGCCATTTTATCACATCAATCTTATTCTGGTCAAAGTAACTCCTTACAATGCGTGAGGTGTTTTTTTTTATTCTCGTGTTTAAAACGCCACCTAAGTGATATAATGGTCTCAGCGTTTAGAGTCATTCCCAGCATACCATTCTAGGAGCGCTCCGAAAAAGGAGTCAGAAAAGAGTCCAACAAGAGAGCATTTTAGGAGCGCTCCGAAAAAAGGAGTCAGAAAAGAGTCCAACTAAAGAGCATTTTCGGAGCGAAAGAAAAATTTGTTTGTTACTGTCCTGAGTCGGCACGCAGTATGACTCAGAAATTCCACTAATTATGTGGATACCAAAGCGTTGTTGTCCTGTTATTTGTGCTTTGAACAAAAAAAAATGCCAGAAAAGAGTCTTTTATGAGGGGTTTTTTGGGCTCTTAAAGAGCTCTTAGATAATGTCATAAAAGAGTCTTTTATGAGGTTGTTCTTGGGCTCTGTGTAAACTTGTTTTTTAATTCTTGTGTGGTACAGCCATGTTTTTTTTGTTCAAAGCACAAATAACATGACGACAACGCTTTGGTACACACATAATTTAGTGGAATTTCTTAGTCATACTGAGACTCAGGACAGTAACAAGCAAATTTTTCTTTCGCTCCGAAAATGCTCTTTTGTTGGACTCTTTTCTGATTCCTTTTTTCGGAGCGTTCCGAATATGCTCTTTTGTCGGACTCTTTTCTGACTTCTTTTTCGGAGCGCTCCTAGAATGGTATGCTGGGTATTTTTCTGACGCAATAAAATTCATTTTTGGTCACAGAGTATTTTTGTATTGATTGATACAACCATAAAAAAATGCATTTATATCATCTAACGAATGCACAAACTCCACAATGCATACCACAAAGTATAACAATTATTAAAATACAATTTAGTAAGTTATTAAAATCACAAAATTTTAATTAAAATATTGTAACTGAAATTGTTTTGTCCACAAAATTCTTGTTGTATATAGTGTTTTGCTTTTTCACATTACAAATTTACTACCAGAAAATATTTTCTTTCTCTTTTTAATATAACTGCCTTTTTAGCTAATTGTAGCAATTTTGAAACGCCAAAATTGTCGCCTCTGTTATACTCTGTGACGATACAAATGTGAAAAGAAGATGAATGAAAGTTTTAAAAATAATTTATTAAATTAAAAAAAAAAACTGTGTTTGCAAATGCACTAACTTATACAATTATTTATATGAGTTACTAGGTTATTACTAGATTATTATATAAACATACGACTATATATTTCCATATGCCAACTAATTAGCTCCCCAACCAAATAAATATTGAAACCTAAAATTATTATCTAAATAATAATAAATGTCTCAATGTAGAACAAAGAAACAAATTTAATAAAGAACATTTATTACAAAAAAAAAAAAAAATAAATAAATAAATTAAAATAAGCTAACGAATCAATAAAAATTCGAAAAACACGATCCATTGATAAGTTTGTTAGTTTATGCTCTAGTTAATGTTTTTTTACGTAATTATTTTTCAAAGTAATTTTGACATTTACCAAAAAGTGCAAGCATTTTTAAAACTGCTGTCGAATTTTTAACATGATTAGATTGGTTTTACATTTAAAATTGTAAATACAACTCTGAACATCTTTCGAGCCTATTATATAATACGATTTAGTTTTCGTATCGGAAATTGCTTTCGAAAGTCTTTTCGATTCGAATTGAAATACACAATAACCCACGGATCCCACTATAGGGTACACCAATGAACAACAACTGCAGTTAATAATTTTAATCATATAATAGAATAAGTAAACAAGTATTGTAGGTCAAGCCCGACCATATAATATCCTACACCCAGTATATATATAAAACAGTTTTTCAGAAATGGACGCTAAATGGGAGATATGACCTATTATGGACCGGTCATCTAAAAATTAAGAGCCATGATTTCCGTGAATGTAAATATTATATATGTTATACTTTATCTCGATATAAATATTTCTAAAAGATTTATGGAGGTTAAAGTAAATTACGGAGAGGGTCTTATATGAGAGTTTTGACTAATTATGGACCGACCATTATAAAATTAGGTGTCATCATTTCTGTATATATTAAACTTATTTTTGTTGTTTTTATTTGGATAACAAAATTGTTTGCGAGATTTATGGTCGTTAAAGTGATTTTCGGAAGTGAGTCTTATATGGGAGCTACGACTAATTGTAGACCGATCTTCATAAAATTGTACCACATTATTTGAATATATACGAAACATATTTGTGTTTAATATTATTTGGATGTCGACATTTTAAAGACAGTTATGCACATTAAAGTGATTTTCGGAAGAGGGGCTGATATGGAAGCTATGATCAATTATCGACCGATCTTTACAAAATTTGTAGATGTGATTTGGCTTCATTTACTACTTATTTGTGGTGAAATGTGTTTGGATACTTGCATAATTCAAAAATTTATGATCGTTAGACTCCTATTTCGGGAGGAAATTTGTATAGGGGCCAGGTAAAATAATGGATCGATTTCCACCAGTTTCAATCCTATTTGTCCTTGGGCCAAAGAAATATCACGTATCAAATTTTATTGGAATATCTTCAAAATTGCGACCATTACCCAGTGCACAAGCTTTACATGGCCAGCCAGCCAAACGGACGGAAGGACGGACATTGTTAAATCTACTCAGAGAGTGATTCTGAGTTGATCGGTATATTTTAAGGTGGGTGTTGTACAAACATCAGCACAAATCCAATATACCTCCCATTATTGTGGTGTAGGGTATAAATATAATTCGAAATTGAACACATATAAGTTTCATATATACGCAAATCGTGACAACTTATTTTATAACGTCCGGTCCGTAATTAGTCACAGCTCTCATATAAGATCCCCTTCGAAAATCACTATAACATCTATAAATCTTTTACAAGTGTTTATATTAAGATATAACTTAACATAAATAATATTTATATGCACAAAAGTCATGCCACTACATTTTTGGACGATGGGCTCATAATAGGTCATAACATCTATATAGAGCCTATTTCTGAAAATCTATTTTTATGCAAGTACTGGGAGTAGGGTATTATATTATATACTTTCTTGCTTGTTATTACGTTGAAATTCAACACAAATAATTCGCATGTACATATAAATAAATCATCGTACAGAATTTCTTGTTGATTGGCCAGTAATAGTTCATAGTGCTTTTATGAGGACTAGTCCCGAAAACTTGTTAACCTAGATAAACAAAACAAAATTTTTCACAGATCAGTTATAAGTATGTAAAAATTATACTATTGACTTTTGTGAAAGTTGGTGCATAATTGGATAAAGCTAACACTTCCGAGAATAGACACTGATTATACAGAGGTGACAATTTTGACGTTTCAAAAAGCCAAAATCAGTTTCCTACAACAATTGACAAACTGCCAAAATCAGTTTCCTAGAACAATTGGCAAACTGGAATGCATTTTCTACCCTGCGAAGGGCGTCATCAGCAATTTTCATTGTCCACTATCTATATATATATCACCCGGGGGCGAGGTGTAGGTGCTCAATCACCTAGACCACACCCCAATGCGGGCTAGAAATGGTTACTAGTTCCATGAACTCGCAAGGATTCGAAACTAGATAGAGTGGAATCTGGTTTACCAGAGGAATCTCGCAGCCGACTAGAGTCTTATCTAGTACTGCGGGATCAGTTATTGCCCGGGGACATATCCCTAGTTTAATTATTAGGGTGACTGTCCCTTAACTGATGATTGGTTGAGGTCACTTAGGTGTCCACGCAGTGGCTGTGGTTATTACCCAAAGCGGGGAGAATGACATTTGATTAAAGGTCCGATGTAGGCTTGCGTAAGTAAGCATACTTCAGACTATCAATTTGTCCTAGGTGCTGTTGCCGATCTCAAACAGAGCCGATGAAAGTGGCGGAGGGTCTTAACTCTGTGCTCAGCAAGTTATGGAAGGCTGGGCTTTGGTGGCAGTTGTGTTGGTCGGTCTTTGGACTTGGTTCGATGCTTGCAGATCATAGTCCTTGACCTCATATGATCATTGCAATGCTGCGTTAGTACTATGCTTTTCGTTGTCCTGGGCTATGTTAATTGTACTGCAGCCACGGACGGCAGGGATTAGATAGCCCAATCTCTTAAGGAAGGTGATCTTTACATTGATCTTGCAGTCATGTATCGAGAAATTGCTAATTGTGTGACCTCTGGTAAGGCACACAAAGTATTTTCTCTGTGAGGCATATTCCTGTGTCTTGCAGGGGTATACAATGCGGTTGACGGGCCGAGTCCGTCCTGCGTTTGAGTGCGCTGTGAAGATAAGCCAACATGGCAGGTGCTTCACATTAAACTTAAACACATTGTCCACTATCTATCTGTAAACATCAACATTTAACTCGCCGTTTTTTGAGAAATAGAATTCGAGAATTATCACATTTCCTTTTTACGTGTTATGAGTTAGAACAAAGTTTACGTACGTTTCAATGTGTGTGTATTCTTTATTATTACTTACAAATCTTGTATTGTTACAAATTTGTTTTTGTTTTTCTTGCTGCGCCTACTTTTTTTGTAGATCAATCGTGGACAATGAAAATTGCTGATGACGCCCTTGGCAGGGTAGAAAATGCATTCCAGTTTGATAATTGTTCTAGTACAATAGTATTCTTTGAAAATCTGAACTATTAGCCTGAAAGAATAAAACTTTTCTTTTAAAAAAGATAATATTAGTTCAATAATTTCTCTAATTAATAAAATTGCTTTATGTTACACGCTGCAAAAATATAAGCAAAGTGTAAATTCTTGATTAGAAATGGAATATACATAAAATTCTTATAAATATCGTTATTGAGATGAAATATAACTAAAATAAACCTAAAAAAAATAGAAATTAAGGTACAATATTTTAAGAAGTTCGTTCCATAATATGTAAGGTAGTGGGTGTATAAGATTCGGCACAGCCGAATATAAACTTTTACATGTTTTATTTTGGTGTGTGGACAAAAATGTATTTTTAAATTATTTCTAGGCTGTTGCTGTTAATATATGTATGTAGATTAATTATACAATTGTATAAGTAAATAAAATAAAATAAAAAAATAAACAATAGATAATAAGTACAATAAAATAATTTAACTACTGAACGACTGACTACCACAGTTTAGCAGCTTCTAAGTATCTATAGGTATTTTCCTTTTCACTCGAATCTTTGTCAAGATTTTCTTTATTATTTTTTGTAAAGTGACGATCACTTTTATCTCTTGTCTATACTACGTACATATGTATGTCTGTCGATCTGTAGCAAATTTTTACTGTGCTTGTTGCAATAAAGCAATAAAATAATCACACAAAAAAAAAAAACATATCATTCTAAAGATTTATTTCTTGTGTGTTTTTGAAAAGAATTTTCTACTGGTTTTCAGTTCGACTTTTTGTGTGCGTTGCAAATTAGAATGAATTTCAGTTACTTGCGGCTGATCGTTGGTTCATGACATGAACTTGTAAAGTGCGCGGATGTTTAGAGAAAGCTTAATTTGTACATAAAGTTAGTGTCACTTAAACGTGTTAGTTAGCAAATATTTGACGTTTTGGTTGGTGTTGTTTTAAAGAAAAAAGATTTGTATATATGTAGATATAATATTATCCTGTGAAATTCCTTTGGAGTAAAGTTTTTGTTTTTGAAATGAAGAAAAATCTAGTGAATGAAGTGAATTATATCTAGTTGAATTGTGAAAATAAAACTTAAATTTGAAAGCAAATAGTTAATTAAAAAATATTTTATGCAATTAAAAATTTACAAACGCTCTCAAAAAATAAATAATAATAATAATTGCATTTTATTTTGAAATAATTTAAATGAATTAAAATATTTTTAATAATAACAATATAAGGCAATATTACTTAATTAATATACATAAGTTATTCCAGTTCGAAACTTATTCATATTAAATTTATTGAAACTTATTTATTCATATGCAGCAAATTAAATGAATATTATTAATTTATTTTCTGGAATAGGGCAGCACGTTCTTAATTGGTTTATTCTGTTCTCACTTTCTGCCTAACTAACCTTAAAATTGGACTAATGTCATTACTACCTACATATATAATATTAAACATTTTATGTGTGTTTTAATGTCTCAAAAACGTAAAGCTGGTTTTCTTGAATAGGGCTGAATTACAAATTATATTCTAGTAACGAAAGATATTTCCATGGAATCGAAACTGCTAAACGGGCTGTTAATATTTTATTTTCATTTTAATGTAAAATATAATTTGCATTTGATTCACAATATTTTCCTAATTTGGTTACGTGAATGCAAACTTGTTTTTTAAATACTCTGCAATTAATTCAAATAATTTGAATAAATAAGTTTTTTATATTGTTTCATTTTAATTAACATTAATTAAATTCTAAATCATTTAGTCATGTGTCCAATGTGTTTAAAAGTTTTTAAAATGTTAAATTATTAAAATATGGTTTAAAAAGTGATTTTAAATTTAACATTCATTTATTTATATTTACCTTACACAATATTCTTGCAGAATTAAGCGTTCTTTTAATGCTCCAATAACGTCTAATGTTTTGGAAAAAATGAGTTTTAAATACTTCAAAATATATACAACTTGCTCATTTGTGTAAAATATCTTTGCCTGGATTCGCTACAGAACTTTATTATTTTGGAAAATTCAGTAATCACTTCAATAGTCAATAAATACATGTTCAGAATTTTAATTTTTAAATTCTCAAAAACTCCACTGATTTTTAGCAATATACAGTGGGGCAAAATCGAGATTTTTGGAAATAAATCTATAAATATAAAAAAATTTGTAAACTTCATATAAAATTTTACATGGTTATGCCAAGAAGTATTCGATTATCAATTTTTAAAATGGTTCCCACAAACCCTTCAGGGGCGGCGTAGCAGGGACTCAAATTAAATAAGAAATAAAGTATAGTATTCCTATAATCTCCGATATTGCTACTTTGAATTTTTCTACGAACAATATCTTTCCGTATTGAATCCAGGGGATGTCAAAGAACGATTCCGGCCGAATGAAATTGCTTCTAGAATATATTTTAGCTGACCTGCATGTCCAGGTACCCAGCACAATGTCAATGTCAAAATGTGTCCAAATTATTCTATTTTAAATTATTAAAAGGTGCTTTTATTTGTGTTCTTTTTATAACATTTAAATGGTACTCTTTCCAAAACTTTTAGAAACTTCTATAAGGTACTATTTGTATTACTTTTAAAAGGTACTTTCACCACACCATCATTGTGCTGATGTTTATAACGCCCATATATATAATACCAACACCTTAAAGTATACAGATCGACTCAGACTCACTTCCCAAGTCGATTTAACGATGCCCAACCGTTTGTCCGTCTCGTCTATGTAAAACTTGAGGTCGAAATTTTTAAAATACATATTCAAAAAAATTTAGCAAAAAAGAAGTTGTATATGAGGCGTAATCACATATACAAATTTTTTGCATATCGGTCCATAATTGATCATAGCTCCATTGCCGAAAATCACTTTAAAGAGCATAACTCCCTTATCCAACACAAATATGTTTCATACATGTATATGAAAATCATTCGGCACAATTTTATGATGATTGGTCCATAATTAGACATTGCTTCCATATAAGTCCTACTTTCGAAACTCTCTTAAAAATGTTGGTATCCAAAAAAAACTTCAACACAAATAAGTTTCAGATATACAGATATCATGACATCTAGCTTTCTAACGGTCGGTCCATAATTAGTCAAAGCTCCCACATAGCCCCCTTTGCAAATCACTTTAACATGTATAAATCTTTTAAAAGTGTTTATATCGATATAAAATTTAACACAAAAAATATTTATATGCGCAGAAGTCATGTCACGAAATTTTTAAATGATCGGTCCATAATAATTAATAGCTCCCATATAGCGCCCATTATAGAAACAATGGCCGGGCTTGACCGACTGTCTTACTTGTTAGTACTTTTAAAATGTACTTTTTGTAAATATTAATACTGTGAGTCATTACTAAACAGCTTCTAGGTAATGCAGATAGTAAAAGTAAGTCCTTACCACGTTGGTTTATAGGTAATAGTTTGTTGTTTTTTTAGATTGATTTAAATGTTTGACACCTCCCCCAATCACATTTGAAAGCAAATTATCTATTTAAAAGCAGTTTATTTAATACTTAATTTCTTTGTGTTAATTGCAAAGAAATATTTCCAAGAAAACATTTATTAAATTTTTATTAAATCTCTCTCTCTCTCGTTCTTTATCAAACTCGCATTTAAATTAATTCATTAAATGAATTTAGCCAAAATGAAAAACAGATTTTAATAAAAATCTATGTGCTACCATTAATGCGAAATAAAATTCTAAATTAAATTAGTTCAAGTGAAATGCAATTAAGTTGACTACAAAGGCTCAATATTTAATGCAAAAAAAAAAATAAATAAGAAAGAAAAAAAAATAAGCAAATTCAATAAAAATCGATTACAGATCTTAATAAAAAGAAAAGCTGAAAATAGAATTAATAAAAATAAAGCAAAAAAGTCCAGAGAGTTGCTTTAATATAGTTAATAGTAAATAAATAAAGAAAGAAAGAAAAAAAACGAACGATTTAAATGTGAATCAAAATCAGCTTAAGAAATCTCAACATACCAAAACCAAAATCAGCAAAACTCAATTAAGTGCAAATCAAAGGGGAGACAAAGAAATTCCCAAAGTAAAGAAATTTTCAACAACATTTTGATGTCAACAGACACAGCAGGAGGCAGCAGAAAGCAAACAACAAAAGCAACAACAGTAACGCCAAAAGAAAACAACACCTCGAGGAAGACCACTACACTACAGTTGCTCGCACACTTTGATAAGAAGTTAAATCCTTAAGGTTGCCACAACAGCTGGGAAAATGAGTAGCAGTACAACAATTGCAGAGAAACTAGTGGCGACAACTATGTCAAACATTAAGGAAACTATGAAAACCTTAATTACCACCACCACAACAGAAACAACAAAATCTTCTGCCACAGCATCATCAATAACAACCACTTCAAGCATATCGTCATCAGCATCATCAGCAGCTGCTCATCATCATCATCAAGGCAACGATGGCGAGAAAATCCTTAATGTATCTGAATTAAGCACATCTATGCAACATTTCGGAGTGATGGACTATTGTGTCTTCGTTTTGATGTTAATCGTTTGTGCCGGCATCGGTTTCTATTTCGGTTTCATCGAAAAGAAGACAAAGAAAGCAAAAAATGTGGAGCATCGACGTGGCTCAGAGGCATTAGATTACTTGGTGGGTGGTCGTAAGATGAAAGTGTTTCCAGTATCATTGTCTTTGGTGGCCAGGTAAGTTTCTTTCTCCTTGTTTATTTAAAACTTATTTTAATTTTTACATCGTCTCTTTAATAAAGTGTTAATTTACCGCCTCTCACTGATTCTTTTTAACTCCTAAATGCACATTTAATACAAAAAAAAAAAAAAAAGTAAACTTTTTCTTTCCTCTTGTTTACCCTGTAATGGTTGAATCTTCTTCATTAGAATTAGAATTTCCGACGAATCATTGCCAGACATTGATATTGAAAGAAATATATTTTTTGCGTAAAGTTTGTTTTTTGGAGCGAAAGTTTCTGCAAATGAAAGAATTTTAGTTGTAATGTTAATGTTCTAGAGATTATTAATTGTTTCTAAGGTTTTATTGTACTCTTTTTTTGGGGAAATTTTACACTTTACACAGAAAAAAGTAAAAACTTTCATTACTTAGTAATTGAATGAAATTCAGCTTATACTTTTGCATTCATACATTGGAGATTACTACTTACCATGAACGCTTATATAGGGTGATTAAAGTAGAGATACTTTTTTCAAAAGCCTTTTTTTAACAGATCACGAGTGAGACATAATCTTCAAAAAATAAATGTAAAAAAATGTTCTTTCAAATGATTATAAACATTCCCCATTAAATTTGATTTTTCTGTGTTTTTTTTTTCTTTAAAAAATTAGGGATCCGGATCCGTTACTGTATCGTAACGTGATAGATCATATTAGCAAATAAGTGTTTTCTTTGATGTCTAATAAGTTTATAACCCAGGCATAACCCAAAATGGTTTTCTAAATAACCTGATTCTATTTTTCTAATTCAATCTTGTTTCTGTGAACAACGTCAGAAGACTTTTCACAAATTAGACCAGATCCAGGTCAGTACTGGTTAGGAAACTTAGCCAGCGGATCTGTAGGGCGATGCAGTGGTCTTCATCCGCTGACACAAATTCTCCAATAGTTGTTACTTGCGTATTTATACACTCTAATATACATACGTCCGATCATTCAGTGATTAGTAAATATATAAAATAGACATGCGATGATTGGTGCCTTCCCTTGTCGGAGTGCATCAGATCTTTATTAATATTCTACATATACCTGTTTTGCTTTTTTTCATTCGCCACTCAATTTTTATTTCTTTTGCTGTGCATTCGTCAGAAATTTCATTAATATGGATGCCTCGCGCTCTGGAAGCTATAAAACCACAAGCTGTGCCCGATAATTAATTTAATTGAGAAGACATTTCTACATTGCCACATTAGTTAGGAACCTTGACGCAGGACTGTTTACGATGTCTTGATATTTATTTCTCGGTGTCTTCTCATGGCTTAAATTTTTGCTTAAACATATAATAGTCTAGGTATCGGGCTATCTGAAATATATCATAATACCAAGTTCATCACGGAAATCAAAAATCAGTGTCCGAAGTAATAAAAGTCTCACTAAATATTTTATGAAAGATTTTTTTTTCCAAAATAAAGTTTTTTTTGCCATTGAGCTATTTCAAATCATCTCCATAAAATACTTGGTAATGTATGGCAATTACTGAACAGCTTACTTTTCAATGACATACCAATTGTATTACCTAGTAGTAGTTTGGTAATAGCTGACTTGCACGACTTGTGCATTTGTTAATTCAGCCCATTAAGTATAAAAAGCATCCACGCCTTAGCTTACACATTTCAAGGATGCAGCTTTAAATTTCCTTTTGCAATACACGGATGATTGTGATCATGTTGATTTCAAATAATTTCATAAAAATAAATCCGAATGTTGGTAGCTAATTCTAATCACCAACATGTGGTATTTCCGCACAAATGTCAGAAAATTCCAATTTTACGAAAATTTTGGGATTTTTATCGACCTTTAACACTCAAAATTTTAAATAAAATTAAACTTAAGCTATGTTGTCAGATCTGACAATGTACTAGCAATGCACTGACATTGAAAAATTGTTAACAAAAGGTGAATTGTCAGTTCAGACGACTGAAAAAATCTTACAATTTCATTGGCACTAATAGTCACTCAAAAATTTATCGGTCGGCAGAAATTGTCAGTTCTCACGGGTGTCAGCTTATTGTATGTTGAAAATTGGGAAATTCGTTGTCAGGCATTGCCAGAACTGTGTGTGTTTTAAAAATGTTAAATATTGTCATGATAAGATTTCATTTCAAATGATGAAGTAATACTTGGAAAAGCACTTGGAGTAAGTTACAGAGGCAATGAACTGATTTTTGATTTTAAAATGTAGGAAAATGTATTGAATTTTACATCACTATACTATGCAATTGGATTGGAGAAGATCTTGGGATTATAGCTAACTTTGGCAAAGATTATTTGATTTACACATTGGCAACCTCTATTCCAACAAGGTGGCTTGTAGTTTAAGTTCCCTTAGCTCTTACAATTACTTTTTATTAAATCGCTTACTCTCAGTTTATCATAAGTGACAAGTACTTAATTGGCTGCATCGTAGATAATCCTTAAACTAAATACTCCCTGGAATTTCAATCATATTTAGTTGTTTTACAACAATTTTCCATCTCTCTTGTTAACAATTGTTTGCTATTTTGTGTACCACAAGTACTTTGTCAAATTTTTTACCTGTGACTGTCAATAAAAAAAATTTTAATTATATACTTACGAGTATGCAATGTTGATGCTGAAAGTAATGAAAAATTCCAGTAAATGGCAATTTAAAACTTATTTAAAAAAAAAATAGAAACTTTCTATTCCCATTGTGAAAATGTTCAAAAAGCTACATATTTATATTTCGTGGGCTGAAGTTTTTTTTATTTGCTTGCTAAGAAGAAGAAAAATTAACAAACCAGACCAAACATCAAAAGTATAATAAATCTTTAACCAACTCGAAGAGACTAGCCGGCAATTTGCTTGGGAAAGCAGCAGTCAAACCACACATAATTTATATAAAAGTGTGAAAATTGCTGTGATGCAAGTAAATGATGCTGATGTAAACACAGGATAACAGAAAAGTATATACATATGTAAGCAGTGGTGATATTCAAAACAATTAACAACCGGTTCGCTTAAAAAAAATTATATTTTTGCCAAATTTTGATGAAAATAGCGAACATTTTAAAGTCGCATCCCAGTAACAGACCACAAGCCTCTTGAAGGAAATGATATAAACTTTCGTTTAATAAAACAAAGTTACATTTTTAACAAAAAATAGTTTTGATTTTGCAAAACAAAAGTCAAAAAAAATCGTTTTATTTTCTCAAAAGATTAAAGAAAATGCTATCGAAAACATCATCATCCAAGAATCCAATGTATGACCAAAATAAAATCATTTGTTTGGACGTTTGGACAATGAACAACTGAACAATATTGTGTTTGCTGCCGAGACTATATCACCTTGATAAATACACATTATATAAAACCGTTAAAGCAAAAAACATAATCACCCCTTTCGTGAATAAAAATTTCACATGAAATTTGTTCCCTTTTCACATTTTTCCTATTAAAATCCAATGTTAAAAAATAAAAGGGAACAAATTTCATGTGGAAGTTTTTTTCACGATAAGGGTGAATATGCAACAACCGGTACGGAAAATTTTTAAAATTTTAACAAACGGTTCGAGGGAACCGGTTCGAACCGGCTGAATATCAGCACTGTATGTATGTATGTATTTAAATGCATATTTAATGAATATTTGAAATTTAAGCTTGTTACATAGTTTGACAATTGGCCCCATAAAGATGATATTTTTGAATTTTTGTTTGTAAGGATATTGAGCTGTGTCTTTAAACATGCAGAAAACTGTTGCCCTGTGTTGTGGTTTTCCTACTAAGATTATAAATAAACAAAAAATTTATTTATGTAGCTTCAAGCTAAAATAAATTTACTGAGTGTTACATTTTACACAAGTTACTGTCTGTGTGTGGACTTTTGTGTGTTTGCTGAGGTAAATTTTTTAAGGCCAATATTGGTTAGGACATGTTCTTAGTCTGGTTAAGTAGTCTTGTTTGTTGTTTGTTCCTCTCTTGTTCAGATTTCATGGTCAGGGTCAAGTTTATTATTAGCAAACCTTATAGCCCCCGCTTCACTACAAATAAACTTTATGAGGGATTAAAATAGCCAGAATCATACTGAATACGAATAAAATAAAAACTTTTTCGTTTGCAATCGAAATTACGGGCATAATCAAACAAACAATTTCTTCTTCTGCAACAAATGTAAATTGTTGCTAATATGTGTGAAAAAAAGCCAGCAAAATAATGTGCAAATATCTTTAATGACCTAAAGGCTGTAAAAAGAAAAGTCAGAAAGGTCTATGTTGGTTTTCAACCTGACGTTATTTAGTATTTAGGAAAAAAGTTCTTAAATCAAAATGTAAATTAATTTAAGACCACAGAAGAGGTGCTCTAGAAGTAACAACAACTGCAATAAAAATAATAATAATAATGAACTATACAAAGAGGGGTCAATGTATCCTGGTGTCCAGCAATTTTTTCTTCAACTTTCTTTAGTGTAAAGGATCAGGTGTAACATTCAAAAAGGTTTTAAGGCGAAAATCTTTTCCAGTCAGATGGGCTGATTTGGAAGTTGAGAAATACAAGTGTTTAAATTTGTTCTTTAAAACTGCAAACATATTGTTGTGCAGGGTTTTATTAATATAATAGATTCGGTTAATTTAGGGAACTGTAACAACTTCTTTAAGCTTTTTAAAGATAACAAATAAGAGTTTATATACGCTTGTGCCGAAACTTATATACCCACCACCTCGCATGAGTGCTATTAACTATTGTAGGGCGATTGTCATAAAATATTGTGCCGAAATGTCTATTTATTAAAAGTTTTGTTCAAATTTCAGCTCAATAACAACATTTACAAGAATTTGATTCATATTCTAGTTACTCCACAAAGTATACGAATACGTAACGGAGGTGCCATGAAATGGAAGATAATCACATTTTTTATTTATCTCTTTGTCTTGTTTCACACCCTTCTATTTTAGCTGACCAGTTCTTGTTCAACTCTCTTTTTAACTTGTCATTTCATTCACACACGCCAATTCAATAAGAATAATATTAAGAAAACCATCAAGTTTGTACCCCTTTTATTCTATTTCCCTTCTCAACCAAAAATACTTGCCTTAACGAGTCAGAATTGAACAGTGTGAAAGCGAACTTTCTTCCAGCACTGTTATTTGTTTACATTTTTGCAGAGTGTTACGATTTACTTTGACACACAATAAACTAGATACAAAAAACCCTTGGAAACTGATTTTGGTCAAAATTGTTTATTCTGTATTCTCTGTGGTTATTACTGGAAGTGGACGTTGTACGGGAGTCCATGGCCAATTCTGCACTAATTTTCACAAAAGACAATAGTGTAATTTGTATATACTTATGTAAAATTTCGGTCCTAAATGTATGTTTATGTAGGTTAATGAGTTTTTCGAAAATTGGCCTCATAAGGGATCATCTTAAAATTTTATAAGGACCCAGAATATATATATTTTTTGATTTTGTAACCAATATTTCGATGCGTTACAAACGGAATGATAAACTTAATATACTCCCATTTTTTTGGTGGTGTTTATAAAAAGTAGCAGTCTTAAGCACCATTTCAAAGTCGGCAAGGTTAAGAAACTAGAAACTCCTTAATATAGTTTCTTAGCTAATTCCAAGTTTAGGCTGACTAAATATAAGTCAACCTATCGGATAGACCAATGCAAAACAGGTTTGCTTACAATTCTGTGTATCCAGTTTACTCATTGACTATCCTCTTGAGTAGGGAATGAAAAATAGCTTTTTGTATTTTTTACCAACGTACTTTTTAGACCATTAAATACCTAATAATAATAAAACTTACGGACAAATTATTTGAAAATACCTTATATAACAAATGTTTAAACAATTTTATATTTCATATAACGAACGACCAAATTTTTAACACTTACAATTGTATCAGGATATCAAGAATGTCTCAAAAAATTGTCGATCTCTAATGGAAATTAAACTTTCGTGTTGATTTCTTGACAAAAAGGAAAAGCAAACAATATTTGAGTTAATTGAATTGATTTAAAAATCAAACCCATAGAAATACAAAAACGTGGATTTATTGCAAAAAAGTATACGGTGTAAGACTTCTAACAGAATCAGGAAAGAAATTATCATACCGAGATTTTCATGCTGCTACCAGATAACGCATTTGTTTATGCTAAAAAACCAGTTAGGTTAGGTTAGGTTATATGGGTAGCCGTTTTCTGAAACAGCTCACTTGGGTCCATTATATTGGTCCCATTGTGATACCCATTGGTGGGCAACCTCTCAGTTTCAGACCGCATCGGTTGCTTCCCTGTCAAACCATCCAGACTTCTTAGCAAAGGTGCCGATGCATTTTGGATTAATCCTGGATAGTGCACCCAAACATGAAAGAAAGGGTGCCCCGAGTATTCGTTCCCTCTTCATCGATAGGGCCAGTGCTCTAGCAAGAAATTTATCGAAGGATAGTGTAACAATTTTAATTTGTGGTAATGCATCTGAAACAAAGCATATTAAATCTCTTCTACTTGGAAAAGGAAAGAAACAAAGTTCGTTTCCTAATAAAAGGTTTCCCGTATATTATCTTTATTCAAATAAATCATATCTACTTTATCTGATGATATTAATCCGATTAAAATAAATTAAAATATATATCTCGATTTAACGCATAGAATAGATAAATGTATTGTCACATCGTTCATTATACAGGGATTTGCCTGTATTTGTTTAAATGTTTTCTAACTATATAGTTAAAATGGACTTCTAAATGCATATGAACTTATATGAAAAATAATCAAAATACACATTTAAATCGTCGTACTAAATTTCATGATGATTGGTTAATATTTGACCCCATATAAAGTCTAGTTCCGCAAATCACTTAAATACGCATAAATCCCTTATAAAAACCACTATCGAGTTGGAATTTAACACAAAATAGTAGTTTAAATTCGACATAAATAGTCCATCCATTTCTGACCGTAGTCCATATATAATGTTTACTTCGAAAAATCACTTAAATGCACATAAACGTTGAAATTCAATACAAATAATTCGCATATACATATAAATTGTCGTACAGAATTTCATAATGATTGACCCGTAATAGGTCATAGTTCCCTCGTGAGGATTACTCCCGAAAACTTATCAACCTACATAAACATGCATATCAAACCGAAATTTTACACAGATCAGTTATAAGTATGTAAAAATTATACTATTGACTTTTGTGAAAGATGGTCCATAATTAGCCAAAGTTAACACTTACGAGAATAACCTCAGAGTATACAGAGGTGACAATTTTAACGTCTCAAAAAGCCAAAATCGGTTTTCTAGGGCTTGTTGGCACTTAATTTATTGTTTGTAGAGAAAATCTCTTTATTTTACGCGCTGCAAAAATAAAAACAAAGTGCAGTTCTGAAAGAAAGAGACAAATTTGTGATTTGGTGGTGGGTATAAAAGATTCGGCACAGGCGAATATAAACTCTTACATGTTTTCATTTTAATCTTTTGTAAAAGAAACAAAAAACTTTGGTATGTAAACCTCTTAAGGTGTCAAATACAAATAGAAATATTTAAATCTCAACAATTTTAAACGTTTACAAAGCGGTTAAAAAAATAAAATAGAATAAATATAAAAAAACCAATTTAGAAATATTCGTTTAACGTGTTTGGAATTCTAATTACTGGTGTGCACTTTGTGCAAAATATTTTTCCTTTTATTACTTTTAATTCTTTGCTTTTCATAATATTTTTTGTGTGCCTAAAATTTTACTTTTGTAGAATTTGCCCAAGGATTTTCTTTTGCGTGCTGGTATTGGGAGTGGAAATTGTGGCAAGGAAAAAAGGAAAATATATAAACGTATATATGTATATGTTTATTTATTGAAATTATTTCAAAATGCTATTTCGAATACATGACAAAATGAAATAATTATAGGTTTTAGGGGAAGTAACAGAAACAAGTTGTAGGATAATGGAATGTAACTTCAAAGATTTTGTTAAATAAAGTTAAATGAGGTACATGCAGTTACTTGAAATAGTTTACTAATGAACTTCACAATGCTGTAATGCTGTTTAACTTAAATTAACTATTTGTCTAATAGTTTACTAAAGCATACATTTAAACGTATATTAGTTTTCATCTGAGTTCAGTTTAAAGTTAGATAAGGGTTCAAAAATAATACCTAATAATTTATCCATTTTTTATTCTTTCTATATCTGCGTAGATTTTTTGAATCATTTCATGAAAAAAGAAAGCGTCTCAATTGATCTATTTAAGGTGGATTTACCCATTTATTCTTAACAAAAATTTTTTTACTGAGAGTTTTTTGCAGCACGATTCACCCATTTCGAACGATTTTTTTTTTGAATAAAAGCTGCCATATGTAAACAAAATCTATTAGTTTTACAAGTGCGGCAATTGATTTATTGTGTTTTGGGTTTAAAGTGTCAAAATACAAATATTAAATTATTTTAAAGTATTGTGTATTCAAAATCGCAGATATAAATTCAAAATGAATGAAAAGAAAAAAAAGAAAGTTGCTTTTCCTGATGGCCTTGGAAATACATAAGGCATTGTTATTTGTATGAAAAAATGCAACCTATTGGCAACTCAATTTATTTTTGTCAAGAAAAAATATAAAATTAAACCAATTCAAGTTCGTTCTCTCAAAAAGAGAGACGTCAAACTTCATATAAAAAAATTGTTCGAACAAATTTTTTGTTAAGAACGAATGGGTGAATTCAGCTTTAGTGACAACTCAGATATTAAGTGTCTTATTTTATACATTCTATGTGAATAAAAAAAAAATATATATTGTTAAGATCCAAGAGTTTGTACCAGGGATGAAAAAATAGCACTTTGGATTTTGTACCAACTACCTATATTCAGTGCTGATATTCAGCCGGTTCGGACCGGTTCCCTCGAACCGGTTGTAATTTTAAAAAAATGCCGTACCGGTTGTTGCATATTTACCCTTATCGTGAAAAAAATTCCACATGAAATTTGTTCCCTTTTATTTTTTAACATTGAATTTTAATAGGAAAAATGTGAAAAGGGAACAAATTTCATGGGAAATTTTTATTCACGAAAGGGGTGATTATGTTTTTTGCTTTAACGGTTTTATATAATGTGTATTTATCAAGGTGATATAGTCTCGGCAGCAAACACAATATTGTTCAGTTGTTCATTGTCCAAACGTCCAAACAAATGATTTTATTTTGGTCATACATTGGATTCTTGGATGATGATGTTTTCGATAGCGTTTTCTTCAATCTTTTGAGAAAAAAATAAAACAATTTTTTTTTGACTTTTATTTTGCAAAATCAAAACTATTTTTTGTTAAAAATGTAACTTTGTTTTATTAAACGAAAGTTTATATCATTTCCTTCAAGAGGCTTGTGGTCTGTTACTGGGATGCGACTTTAAAATGTTCGCTATTTTCATCAAAATTTGGCAAAAATATAATTTTGTTAAGCGAACCGGTTGTTAATTGTTTCGAATATCACCACTGCCTATATGTAAATAAAATGTACTTTTTAAACATTCACAGTACAATTTTTAATATTTATTTAATAATAAATACATAAAGAATTCTTAAGCAAATGTATATTAGATATACAAGGTGGCGCAAAAGTAATCCTCCTATCAGAAAAGGCTATAAATTTTGCGATTGGCCCCTAATGTCAGTTCTGTTTTGACATTTGTGTAGTAAACACATGCGAAATACACGTTAATAAACAATGTTACGCTACACTGCTCCAGAACACGGAATATTGCTGACTATTTATTTGGCTAATAATCGGTCGGTGACAGCCAAAAAACATCGGAAGTTTACTTTTGCGCCACCTAGTAATAAACAACGAAATTTTTAACATATGCCATTATATCAGGATATCAAGAATGTCTCAAAAATTGTCGATCTCTACGGGAAATTAAACTTTCGTGTTAATTTCTTGGCAAAAAGGAAAAGCAAACAATATTTGACTTAATTTAATTGCTTTAAAAATCAAACCCATAGAAATACAGAAAGGTGGATTTATTGCAAAAAAGTATACGGTGTAAGACTTCTAACAGAATCAGGAAATACATTATCATACCGAGATTATCATACTGCTACCAGATAACGCATTTGTTTATGCTCTAGGAAGAAATTTAGCGAAGGATAGTGTAACAATTTTAATCTTTATCTCTTATCTTTAAGTGCATCTCTTCTACTTTGAAAAGGAAAAAACCAAAGCTCGTTTAGAAGACTTTATCTGATGATATTAATCCTAATGTCACAACGATAAAAATATATTAGAAAATAAATCTCTATATAACGAATTTTTGAATTTAACGAATAGACTTGACAATACATCGTTCGTTATTTGTTATATAATCATAGTTTAATTAGACTTCTGAATCTATAATAACAATATTTTCGTTTATTATCACGATTATCATTCTTATTTATGAACAATAAGGTTGTTTGCGAAAAATAAACCTTGATATATACAGTGGGTGTAAATAGTGGAAATTTATCCTTTTATTTGTTCTTTTAGGTAAATTAAGTGTTTCTAATTCAATTAAAAATAAATTCTTTTGTTAAATGTTTTATTAGAAATTTCTAAATTGGGCTTTCAAGGTCAGGTATTTTTTATTATTATAAAATAAATAAAAGACTAGTTTAATTCATTTTCTCCAATCCTACGTTTCGTCGGTATTTTTCCGACCTCTTCAGGGATTAATTTTATTGAATATATAGTCTTTTCGTCAATTATACATTATTTTTAAATATATTGCACCTTTTTTGTACAACATTTAACATACGATACAAACACAGAGTCAATTAATAAAAAATTAATGCAAATTAATTAAAATAAAATATTACAGTAATTATCCTATCGCTAATATCACAGTTGAAGTTAAACTTGAAGTTTAAACTTGAAGTTTAACTTCAACTGTGATATTAGCGATAGGATAATTACTGTAATATTTTATTTTAATTAATTTGCATTAATTTTTTATTAATTGACTCTGTGTTTGTATCGTATGTTAAATGTTGTACAAAAAAGGTGCAATATATTTAAAAATAATGTATAATTGACGAAAAGACTATATATTCAATAAAATTAATCCCTGAAGAGGTCGGAAAAATACCGACGAAACGTAGGATTGGAGAAAATGAATTAAACTAGTCTTTTATTTATTTTATAATAATAAAAAATACCTGACCTTGAAAGCCCAATTTAGAAATTTCTAATAAAACATTTAACAAAATCAAATTTTAAAAAGGTCGATAAAAATTAAACATTTCAAAATAAATTCTTTTGTTTTAAAAATATATATTTGAGGAAAAGAAACATTACAAAGTATTTTGATTTTAGTTCTTCATCGTAATGCCAGACATTAATCAATTTAATCAAAATTGCACACTTTAGAGCAGAATGACAGATAATGATCTACAACTGCACTCTAATGTCACCAATCATTGTTGACAGTGCACAAAATATTTAACAGTATTACCAGAATTAAAATACGAAAACATCTGGTACAAGAAATAAATTTATATACGTATTAAAAGCAGTTGAATCTTAATTAATATAGTGTAACTAATAATTTGGCCACCCACTGTATACTATATAAATGTATATATACATATATGTATGTTATATAACAAGATTAATTATTATATATGTATATACTATCTGATTGCTCCAGCTTCACTCGGTATTTACTAATGATTTGTATTTCATATGGAATTAAAAATTAAGACACAAACATTTCAGTAAAAGAAAAAATAACAAAAATTTGTATCAATGTAATAAAATATCTTTAGGGGGATTTTTTTTATTAAAGTTGACTGGGCTGGATTTTTGAATTTTTTTCTTTACAAACCATCTCCTCAGAATTTCGAATCGAATAAAAAAAAAAATCAGCCAAATCGCTCAAGCCGTTCTCACGTGATGACATCACATATATGGACCATTTCATTTTTATATATATATAGATTACCTTTACCTTTACAAAATAAAACGATAATTAAAGTAAAAATTAACATTATTTACTAGGCCATTAAAAACTAAAACGAAATATGGTCACCCCGTATTGTTTGTTCGTCGTCGCCGGCCTAAGAAATAGAAATTGAGTAAATATAAAACTAAGTAGTTACTATTTTAAAGCCATCATTAGACTATCAGTGTTGTTTTAGAAGTTGTCTAAGTATTAAAAAACAGATTCGTTTAACGTTCACTTTACATCTAAGCAGCATTTGAAAATTTCTAGTTTTTCGAAAAAGATTTAAAACTTTGCAATAATCTAAAGGTTACAATTCTTTCGATGGTCTGCACTTTCAACTCACAACTAAAGTTTTGAATAAGCAAACATTCCAGTAGCAACCAGTTTTATCTCTGAGTTCTTTCCGGAGCTGAGTTTTTGAAAACCTATCCGTTTCACGTCTACTAGATTTTTGCAAAAGATTTAGGGCTTTTCAATATTTCTAAAAGTCACATTTCTTTGGTCAGAGCTTTTTTTTGGAAAAATAAGAGGAGATTTTTTAGAAAAATTCTTTATGGCAAGACTGCTTTTGACAGCTCGTGTTACTGTTAAACAGTTTTGGCTTTAATTTAACCATGTAGCGACTTACAAACGAAAAGTACTTGCAGATTATTGAATTTTATTATCAAAACTCATGCTCGGTTATAACTTCTCGAGGAAGCGCTAATTATTATTACTCATACGTTCACTCAAACACAAACTTGAAATGACAGGATCTGAAGTGTTCTATTATTCGGAAGAATGCACCAATATCTTGTGAAGTGTAGCTGACACGCAATACCATTCATAGTTTTAAAAAAATTTCAGCAGTTTTAATACAATATGACGCAACCTTTTAGCATCAACCTTGAACTCGACGGAAAGTGTGATTAAAATTACATGTAAATGCTTCAAAAATGCTCTAAATTTATGCCTGTTACTGAAGCCAATAACTTAGTACGAGAAAACATCACAACTGTGAAAATTTCTTGCTGATATACAGGTAGCATAAATCAACAAATCTATATTGTAACTGCCCTCTGAAGCTAGTGTGGTGGCCAGTTTTCTCTTACCTCTTGCGCTGCTCTCACCATATACTGCTTGAAGCAAACCTACGCTTTTGACATTTTTAGGGAAAAGAACATAAATCTCTCGTTAAGTTTAAATTTTTTCAAAACTCTGCGACGTTTATCCCAATTTGATTTAAACGTTTTGCACAAATTTCTTATTATTTTTTTCGTGAATTGTTGTTTATGATTGGAAATTTCACCTGAAATCTTTCCTTCTACATAGCTACATATCTATCTTCTTGATCCATAAATTAAAGATTTCGTTAATTTTAAACACGAAACTTGACATATAATACCAACATTAAGTGAACGATTTTCATCTTTTTTCCAAGTACATACCTCCGGTATTTTAATCCATTTCGTTAAAATTTTTCATTTAACTAACTTTTTGAAAAAATCAATTTTTCCTTATTACAATTTTTTGCCGCTCAACAGTTTGAAAACTTTAAACAAAAGATTGTAAATATTCACAGTTGTTTACATTTCAACTGAGTTGCCAACTGGCACAAATTTGTGTCATTTATGTCGTCGAAATGTTAGGCATTGAATCGTGGATTTTTTGTTTCAAAAACCGAAAGTTGAAAATTTAAATTTTTGCCGCTAATATTGAAATTGGGCACATACCAGAGATGTACACGAGTTGATTCACTTTTTTCCTATATGTATGAACTCACTGTTTTTGTTTTGTTTTCAATCATCAACATGTGCTAATAACATTGCTTGCAGTGTTTGCGCTCTCCTAATTGCTTGTCATTTTCTCAATCACTTTTTAAACGCCGTTAGCAATAACGAATCAAAAATTAAAACTGTGTTTTGATTTGTAAGCAAAACAATCAAATGATTCATAAAAGCTCAGATTGCATAGTGCAAAATCAGTGCGTTAATTTTTTTAAATAAGTTTTCAAGATGAACTCCGAAATAATAAAATATATTGAAAACGGTGTTTTTCGTGTTGTAAAAAATAAAGAAAGCAGAAGTAAAATTTGGGATATTACAATAATTTATAAAAACAACAAATAAATACATATATTTATCTTTAAATAATAAAATATTGAACATGAAGTATTACATTATTTCTTTTGCTAACCTCTGAAAAATGGCTGAAATTTGTACTTATTTTTTCTATCATTATCATTATTACTATCCCTATAATAATACATATGTTTAAGCACTATCAAATAAAATTAAAAAGAATATGCGATAAATATAGTAAAGTCTATATTTACTCAAAAAGCTCTGCGTATATTCATAACACTCATACTGATTCAATGCTTTTGTGAATGGTAAGAGCTTACAGAAGAAGCAAGCAATTATATGCATTTTGTAACAAACCACTTGCTGCGGTGAATCATGCAATGACAGCTTTCGTTTAGTTATGTATAGTGCTAACTCAGTCTTCACTTTTACAAAATAATAAATATGTCATTTGAATGGTATTCATGCACATCTCTGGCACATACTGCAATGGCAGACTAATTAAATGAACATAATACGACTGACAATGAAAATCAATAATAACTTTAATTAATTGCTTTATAGCTTTACAGATACTTTACAGATCTTTTCCTGTCACTGATTTAAACTTAATTTTTTAATATTATTAAATTTAATTAAAACTTTTTTCAAACCTGACACAATTCCCACTCTTATTATACCCTCCCCCTAAACACCTGATTAACTTTAAATTAGTTTTAAATTTTCACAATTATTTTATTCAGCTTGATGACTTTATCCACGAAAAAAAAATTCTAAGAAACAATTATGTATTTCTATTTTAAATTTACAACAGAAATCCCGTAATTATCTTTAAATTTTCTTTTGTTTCTTCCTTCTTTTTTTCTGTATTCTAGTTTCGTTTCGGGCATCTCCCTGTTGGGTACATCCACGGAGATTTATGTTTATGGTACTCAATATGCTTTCATCTTAATAACCTTGGCACTGTCTGGTGTCATTTCATGGTATGTCTTTTTGCCCGTCTTCTGTAATTTACAACTGACATCGACATATGAGGTAAGTCGAGAGAAATCTTTATACTCGTAAACAGCTACAACAAAATGCTTATTTAATTGTATATTTTGTTTTGTTTTATTTTCATTTTATACTATGTATGTATTTGATATAATTTTTCTATATGCCCTACACCAAGAGTGAGTAATGTTAGGATTAGACAACCAAATGAAAACAGGAAGTAAGAATAATTAATTACAAATTTAAATCGTTTGACAGTTCTATAGTACGTCCGTCCGTTTGTCTGGCGTTTGTTTAAACATACTTGTATTTAATTAAATTATGTTACTGCTTTATTGGCCAACGCTATTTTAAAAGCTATTTAAAAGTTTGAGGTGGCCCGATAGACTAGACAGAGGGTTGCGGGTTCGATTCCGGCCAAATACTCTGGGTGTTTTGTGCAGGTAAGCCAAAAAACTGCGCAGTTTGTGTTTGTTAATTATAACAAACAACTAAGTTCTCCTGTGAGTTAAATGTTAAAAAATCGCTTTAAATTTGTCTAAGTATTAATAAATAACCATTAACTTTACATCTAAGTATCGCTTTTTATTACATAGAGCTTTTCGCGCTACATTTAAAGCTTTTCAATGATCCAAAGTTACAATTATTTAGTCAATTCTATTAGGAAAATTCGCTTTAGATTTCCTGCTTTCATTTTGAGGTATTTATAATATAATTCTGTCGAAATGGCAAACTTATATCTTATAATATTTTAATAATGCACACGAAATAAAAAATGATTTTTAAGAGTTTTCGGATTTGATTAAAAAAAAACAAACATAAAATTTAGAGAAATGTATGAAATCTTTATGTGAGTCAACGAATATCTATATTATTCAAAGTTTATCCGCCGGTATCTCCCTAATAAATTTCTTAATATTAGCTTTCAGTGCTTCAACCGTTGCAAGCCGTTGTTCCTATAGATAAGAGCCTTAATATAGCTACGCAAAAAATAGTCTAAAGGCTTTAAATCGCATAATCTAGGTGGTCTATTCACGGGCCCCAAAACGTGAAAAAACTGTTCACTGAAGTCGCCTCTCAATTGGTCCATAGTATCACATCATGCTGTGTGGCATGTGGCACAGTCTTGTTGAAACCACTTGAGAACCAATTCCAGCTCTTATTTTGGGCAAACAAAATTTTGAAATTCGTCGTCTTTGAAAAACTACGATCCGATAATGCAACCGGCATTTTTCGGAATGCATTGGAAGTTCTTCTGGTTCCTCTTCGCGCCAAATATGATAATTTTACTTGTTTACTTATCAATTTAACCAGCAATGAGCTTTTCGTCGCTGAACACAATTTTCTGATAAATAATTGGATCTTCACTTTCTTAACCGAGCATGAATTTTGTTAACAAAATTCAATCATCTGCAAGCGTTGTTCGTTCGTATGTCGATTCATGGTTAAATTATAGACCAAGCTGTATATGTGTCAAAAACAGTTTTGCCAAAAAGAAAGTTGCTAAAAATAACCCTTTATATGCAAAAAATATTCTTCTAAGTCCGCTTTTAGACCTGTCAATATTGTGAGTAATTAACATAGGCTAAAAACCTCCATACAATAAGTTTGTAACCATAAAATCTGGAAATTGGACTTAAGTTTTACTTTAATTAAAATAAACTTTAAGCTCGAAACTTCAATAAAATAAGTTGGTAGCAATAAAATCAAGAGAGATTTACAATAAATGCAAATTATTAACTGAATTAAGTTTTAATAAAATATCCATCATGTGCCACTGGGACAGTCTTTTATCGGCCCTAAATTTAAAAACTTTCCCTTAGTTTATGCTCGTATGTAATCTTTGAAATTCATACGCTTCAATAAATGATCTATAGAATTCGCCAATGGTCTTTTAGTTCTAATTATTATCAAAAATTGATTTTAAAACTTTGATTTAATCTTAGCTCTATCTTTTGCCTCGATTTTCAAAGTGCTTGTAAAATCTTTATTAACAATTGATTTTGATCTGCAATTTTCTTAGAATCTTAAAATTTAGCCCATATTTGGTAGAGGATGGGTGTCTTGTCCATGGTTATATTCAGTGCTGGACATATTTGCTTTTTTTCGTTATTTGTTAAAACCCTTTATTTTTTAAACGTAGGACATGTCACCCTGACATCAAAAATAAAGCTTGGATATTTTTCTTTTAAATTGTTTTCTCAAAAGTAAAGTTTTTGACAAAGTTGTAAAGAAAACTGAAAAAACGGTCGGCAAAGCCGATTTTTGACAAAAGTTCTACTTGTGCGATCTAAAAACCTTTTCTGAAAAATCTGAAAAAAATCTCAAAAATTTTTTACCTTTCAAATTATGTTTGAGCCAAAAAAATTTTTTTGTGACAACCTACTGCACATCTCCTGGACATTGAGTATCAAGCATTATGGATTTCATTCCACAAATCGGCCAAATTATTGGTTCTTACTGCCCTTATATACATATGTTGCTCCATATTATTCCATGGGTTCTCAATTGGATTAAGATTCGTAGAAAGGCTGGTCATTTCAACACATCAATCTTTTTCTACTCCAAGCAACTACTCACAGTGGTTGAGGTGTGTTTTGTATCGTTGTCGTACACAAATTTGTATACACATACATTTATTTTCACGTTCTAAATTATTGTCCCGCTTAACTTGCCTATTAATTGCAATTAACAACAAGTAAAAGAAAATTTTAAGAAATGATGCAATAGAAAATAACGGCAGTATACACCGTAAGGTACCAATTGGACGAAAATTGCAGTTAATAATTGTAATCATATAAAAGAAAAATACTTTTGAAAGCAGCATATACGCGTATGTGTGTTACATGTAAAGCTCGTATTCTGTGTTTTTTTCTGCCATCGGTAGAGAGTTTGTAATACCATAACATGGCTCATTAACCCTTATTATGTTGTTGTACGTTGCATGTAAAAAACACTTGTAAATTCGTTGTTATAATACTATCACGATACTTGAATACTTAAGCAATGTAGACATAATTTTGGTCTTTGTGATAGATGATGCCAAAGTGATGGGCATTCTTCTGGGTCTGAGTACAGCAGGCTACATCTTTGATATTCTTAAAGAGTAACAACTGATTGCGAGTAAGTGATATCAAACGAATCAGAACAGCCGACAAAAATACAATATCGTAATCTGGGAGGTGGGTATGCAGAAAGTAATGTCAGAGCGATCACATTGATTGGATGATTTGGAAAATTTCGATTCAAATTTCAATTAAGTTTCCAAGTTTATAGCAATATACATACACACCCATTTTACTTTTAACAAAATATATATTTTGAAACAAATTTTCAGTGTTTTGAGCACGTTTCACTCATATACACTGCCGTGCAAAACCGAGTACATATAAAATGATAAATAACGAAAGAAGTTTTGACAAATTTTTACCATTTCACCATCTTTATTGTGTTAGCAACAAAAAATATAATATTGAAAGTAATGATAATGTAACAAAAACAAAAAAATTCAATATAAAAAGATAAAGCTTTGTCCATTTGTCAAATATTTTTTCAAAAAAGCATAACTACTTATTTTAGCACAAATTTGTTTGACGTTGTTTACTCTTACAAGATCAAATTGCTAGATCAAATAAAATAAAACTAAATATTTGTTGAGTCTTATCCTAAATAAACGAAGTTTTTTTGCATGCGCATTAGACAGTAGAAGATTGCAAAGATTTGGTCGGACAAGACTAAAATTAACCGATTCCAATCTGATGGCAAGGGATACTTCTGGAGCAGAGCTCACAAAACTATTCAAAGACATCATGTGAAATAGTTTGATGGTTTGAAGTTGTTTCACTTTGTGGCATTTAGGACCGATTGTTAAAATAAATGGAATCATGAAGAAAAAAGACTACCTCAATATTATTCAAATTCATTTACCCGATTTTCTGGACCGCAGCGCATATCTCGAAAACGAAGTTAATATGCCAACAAGACGAAGATCAAAATTAGTTGTCTGGTAAAAAATTTAAGCTGAACCCTATAGAGAATTTGTGGTCTATATTGAATAGATGATTGGGATAACACAATCGAGCGCCAGTCAGTATAGAAGAGCTTTGGCACCGTGTTAAGGTCGAATGAGAAAATATTACAAGTAAATTGAAGGAAAACTTGATTGAAAGTATGCCGGGGCGCATGAAAAGCGGTATTAAAAAAACTGACATGTAAATGTTATAAGAGTACATCAAAGGTGCCCTACTATGGGCCACCACATAGCCGGCTATGGATGTTTAGTGGATCTATACTCAAAACAAAAACTGTAACACTCCTTGTCTACCTCAATGTAAAATATCGCACCAGCAGTTTAGAAATGACAGATTTATTTGCAAACAATGTAACTAACACTTCAGTTTCCTGAGCATCAGACAACTATCAAGAAGATACTGTTCGACAGTCTCTGCTGGGACATACACTTGTTCAAATAACTACTCACATACTTAATTCTGTAAGTTTAGAACTGCTAAAATTAAAATCTAGAAATATTACATTAATTATTTAAAAGTTAAGCTTTTTGATTAAAACAAGCAATAACTTTTAATTGGTTTGTTTTTTTTTTAACAAAATCACAGTACATATTTTATAACTCAACGTTCTTGGTGTAGAGTATTTGATAGTCGTTTTAAATCGACTTTGCATTTTGATTTATTTTTGTTTCATTGGCTTTTTTTAAAATAATTGGCTAGTATATTTTGCTTTTATTATTATTATCTTTTTTTTTTGCATATTGTACATATTTACTTGTATATAAAAAACATATACATACATACCTGTGTCACACAAACATATACATATATTTTTATTGACACACGCTTCTAATTGTTTATAAAAAAAATTATGTATGTACCTATACCTAATTATAATTTCTTTATTGTATTATTTTATTGTATTCTTTTTCCACATAAGTACATACGAGTAAGTACATACATATGTATGTATGTATGTATTTGTATGTATGTATTTCTTTGTACATAGCAGCTTTAAACGCAAAACCTTTGAGTGGTACATACATACATATTTGTGTTTGTTTATATTTGTTTTCATTGAATATTTTTTCTATTTATTTTAAATATTTCTTGTGATTTCTTTCTATTTGAAACAAATACATATTGTTGTTTTTTCTTTGCTTCTACCCTTAAACGTCTGCTTTTATTATCAGTTGTGCGATTTGTTGGCTGGCGTACGTTGACATGAACTTGACGATGAACTTTGAGATTTCTTACAAACATTATCATTATTCTTCGTCATCTTGGAACATCATTATCATATAACTCACAACCGCCATCAAATCATTATCATCATCTGCATCGTCAAGTGTTGTGTATAGTGTAGGGAATTGAAATGATTTTAAACATTCTTATTTTCTATTTGATTTATTTTTGTTTGTATGTACGTCAGTATTACTATATTTATTTAGTCAGTGCGATGACTGCAATAAAAATCACTAAAAACAAATATTCATTCCCTGGACTAGAATTATTGTTTATTGTTAAAAAATTATTTTTTAAACAAAATAATAAATAGATAATAAATTTAAATTTGTTAATGATGTTTAAGCGTGAAAGTAATTTTTATTATATATTTCTTTTCTTATTCTTTCTTTGTAATTAAATATTGCGCAAAATAAAAACAATTATACATTTTGAGCTTAGTTCCGGGACATGTTCTAGTTAAGCTTATAGTTCCAGTTCTGGTTGCAGTTCAGGATCTAGTTCTAGTTTTAGTGCAGGTTATAGTAAAAGTTTCAGTTTTTTTTTAAAGAGACACAATACGCAGGCAGTGGCGCAAAAGTAATCCTCCTATCAGAAAATGCTATAAATTTTGCGAGACCCCTAATGTTAGTTTTGTCAGCAATATTCCGCGTTCTGGAATATTTATAGCATTTTATAGTATTTTCTGATAGGAGGATTACTTTTGCGCCACCTTGTACTTGCGTTACTTTCTTTGGAAAGTGGATAGTTGAAGATGTAAAGGCGGTGAAACAAGAAAGCTCTGCAATTGCGCATTATGTTTGTTTTTAGTGCAGCATTGCAGCGCCTCTGGTGGTGAGTAGTCGCATTAATGTTAAATCTTGATTTATAGCCTTTATTTAATTATTTAACTTCGGTGGCGTTTGAATGCTATACCACTGAAAAAGGGCGTTGTGATAAATATTAGTTATGATAGATAGAAGAAAACTACTAATTATTAGAAACTGATGTTGTTTGAGTGGCAGCGGCTGGGAATCGAACCCAGGCTACAAATACCAACTCATGCTTAATGATCAAATGCGCTTACCAATTAAGCTACAGCATCCTTCAAGTTTTACTTCTGGTTCTACTTTTAGTTCAGGTTGTAGTTAAGGTTTAAGTTCTTTCTACCTATAGTTCAGGTTCTAGTTTAGATTATATTTCATGTTCTAGTTCAAGTTCAAGTTCTAGTTCAGGTTTTTGTTCAAGTTTTAGTTCAAGTTATAGTTCAGGTTGTAGTTCAGGTTCTATTTCAGGTTTTAGTTCAGGTTCCACTTCAAATTCTACTTCAAATCAAGTTCTAGCTCAGGACCTAGTTCAGGTTTTAGTGCAGGTTCTAGTTCAAGTTTTAGTTCAAGTTCTAGTTCTGGTTCTACTTCCAGTTAAAGTTGTAGATCAGGTTCTAGTTAGGTTCTAGTTCTGGTTCAAGTTCAGATTCTACTTCAAGTTCTTTCTACCTATAGTTCAGGTTTTAGCTTAGGTTCTATTTCATATTCTAGTTCAAGTTCAAATTCTAGTTCAGGTTTTAGTTCAGTTTCTAGTTTGGGTTCTAGTGCAGGTTCAAGTTCAGATTCTAGTTCAAGTTTTAGTTCAAGTTGTAGTTCAGGTTCCACTTCAAATTCTACTTCAGTTCTACTTCAATTCAGGTTCTAGTTCAATTTCTTGTTTAGGATCTTGTTCTTGCCATTAGTCTACCTTTTAAGGATCTCCTTAAATTTGATAAAGTTAAGTAAATTAAGTATACTTTCCTCGTCTATTAATTATAACAGCTTTCAACATGAAAGTAATGTATAATAATATGATATATACATATGTATATAATAATACCACAAAAAAAAAAAAAAAAAAACAAAATACAAAAAATCCTTTTCCACTTTCTGGCTCTAGAAACTTTCTTAAAATTTAACAAACCAAAAAACAGTTAATTTCGGTTTAAGTGCAATTTCCTGCTATTTGTTCCTTTTAGTTTAAGTTGTTGTCTAACAGAAAAGAAAAAAAAAGAAACAAACTAAAAATATGAAATAAATATGAATAAAAAGATATTTGTAACATATACATACATAAATAATATTTTGCAGTACTTCGAAATGCGTTTCGGTAAAACAATACGTTTAATTGGCTCCGTACTTTTCTCCATTGGCACGGTGAGTATTTTAGAAATAAAGTTTTCTATTGTTATTGTATTGCTAAATATTTTTTTATGTCTTACTCCCAATTCTTCATTTAATGAAAATTCTCCATTACTGCCAACTTATACGAATGAACGCATTTCCACATATTACTTGCTGTGTTTTCAACAATTTTTTATCGGGCGAAATCTATTCAATGGTGTTTTCGCTGTTTATTAATATGGTGTATGTGTGTGTGTGTGTGTGTGTGGGGCGAGGCTGATTGGCTGGCTGTTTTACATCCGTTTAGCTTATTTGGTTGCCAATTGTGATTTATGTACCAGCATTGGCGTTCAATCAAGGTAAAGTTTTGTGTTTTTTTATAAATTATTAAAGGAATATTGATTCTTTGTGATGATAAGCAAGTTTTCTTTATGTTGTATGTGTGTTCAAAATTTCAATTGTTTTATCTACTTTTTTTTTTTTTTTGGTTTCTAGTAACTGGCGTCAATATTCACATTATTACACCGATGGTGTGTATTGTGTGCATTTTCTATACCTGTGTGGTAAGTTTGATTAAACAGAATCTACAATATTTTACAGTTTTCATTGGAAAGCTTAAAATGACTAACAATAGAATTTTTATATTATTTAAGAATAGGCATTGAAGATTTTATATATTCTAAAAGAAGAGCATGTTTATCATGTGTGTACGAATTGATGCAGAACAGTGGTCGGCATGTTGTGTGTTACTGGCTAAATGCAGTTTAGTAGATTTTCTGATTTAAACTGATATAACTACATACATTGATATGTATTAAGTTTTTTTATGGATTTTTTTGCTTTATAACAATAAAAACATTTACTTTAAAAATATTCTAAAAATATAAAATAGTCAGGCATGTGATGGAAATCGAAAATTAATGAGTTTTAGAAGTCATTTTTTTTAATATTTCTGTGTTTTCAGTCTCGTCTCATCGAACTGTTCGGACGTGTTACTTTTAGTGCGGCTGAATTTTCGGTGAAAAAATCGTAATAGGTGAAAAAGTGTAAAAAGTTGAAATTAAACAAAAAAGTGAAAAAAAATCGTAATAGGTTAAAATATATAAAAAAAAAAATAAACATTAAACATCACATAAAAACTGTATGAGTGTTCCTCTCAGATGTAATTCTGAGAAAGAGCTTAGCTCGACTAGAAAAACTAGATGCATCTCTGAGGAAGAATCCATAAAAAAATCTTTGGAGAATTTTCTCACTGCAAGAGCCGTGGAACGGCGTCGTTCCTGTTCGCCCAATATTGTGATTTCAACAGATGTAAAAACATCATCTTCATCAAATAGTGCAGTCAAACCCAAAAAACAAGTAGGTATGGATAAGTACATCACCGTTCTCAAGCGACAGAGGAGCCCGAAGTCTGCTCAAGTGTCATCAAATGCAAAAGCTCCTAAGACCGTGAGTAATGATCAAAATAGGTTTGCTCTCCTCCAGACGGATGAGCCAGAACTTCCGAAGAAGACGTTTAAGCCCCCACCAATTTATCTGAGAGAGCCGACTTCCAGTAAATTGGTACAAGGAATTGTTGCTGTAATAGGTGAAAACATGTTTAGCGTAACCTCAATGAAACATGGAAATATCTGCGAGACAAAGATTCAAGTGAATAGGGAAGATGATTTTCGAAAATTGTCCAACCAGCTGGAAAGGGAGACTAGGGATTTCTATACCTACCAGCTCAAAAGCGCAAAAGGACTCCAAGTCGTTCTAAAGGGTATAGACCCATGTGTTGATCCCGCGGAGATAAAAACCGGTTTAATGGACAAAGGGTTCAAAATCAAGAGCGTAGTGAATATTAGAAACCGTGAAAAGATCCCTCAGCCCATGTTCAGGGTAGAATTGGAACCTGGAGATGTTGTCTTAAAGAAAAATGAGTCCCATCCCATCTACAATCTGATGTACCTTCTGCATCGTAGAATCACCGTGGAAGAACCACATAAGCGTCAGGGACCCGTCCAGTGTCTCAACTGTCAAGAATTTGGTCACACGAAGGCGTATTGTAAATTGCCGACAGTTTGTGTTGCGTGTGGGGAGCTACATGCAACTGCTCAATGCGATAAGTCGAGAACTGACTCAAAAATCAAAAAATGCAGTAACTGCGGAGGTAATCATACCGCAAATTATAGAGGTTGTCCAATTTACACTCATTTGAAAGGCATAAGAACCAACAAGACGTCAGTATTGCCTAATCGCCCTCAACAGCCAAATTTAGCATCGAGTGACAATTTCCCTCAAGTATTACGGTCCACTAGTCATGTAAACGCGCCAAGTTCTAGACAAGTTTCTTACGCAAACGTCGTTAAATGTAATATGCCAGGTCTGGAGCAGGAACCTAAACCCCAATATTCTGAGCCGCATATCAACAATCTAGAGACAACATTGCAGACACTTGTCCAAACTATGAACACTTTCACGACCACCATGACATCCATGATGCAGGAAATGCTGAAAATGCAATCCACTATCTTGCAAGCCATTTTAAAGAAATGATTTATTTAAAAATTTGTTTCTGGAACGCGAACGGCCTCCGCCAACATAAAAATGAACTGGAATACTTCCTGATGGATAAGCAGATTGATGTTATGATGATTGCTGAAACTCACTTGACGTCGACAGGGTACTTCAAAATTAATGGCTACGAGTTCTACGATACTAAAGACCCCCGCGGTAGAGCTTGTGGAGGTTCGGCAATTCTTATAAAGAACAGAATAAAGCATTATCTAATGAATAACAAAAGTGAGGATTACCTCCAAGCAACAAACATTTGCATTGAATTCTGTCAATACAAATTTGTTTTATCATCGATTTATTCTCCGCCTCGATTTTCAATAAAAGAACACCAATACCATAACTTCTTTAAATCCCTTGGAGCTAGATTTTTAGTTGCTGGTGACTTTAACGCCAAACACACATTTTGGGGTTCACGTCTGGTAACCCCAAAGGGTCGCGTACTTTTCAACACCATTGCTAAAATGGGCTTAGATGTACTCTCAAGTGGACATCCCACCTATTGGCCGACGGACCGACGGAAGATTCCCGATGTTATTGACTTTGGGGTAATGAAAAATATCCCTGTAGAATGGATGCAAGTGGATCCTTCACTGGACTTGTCCTCAGATCACTCTCCTACTATCATTTCAATGCATTTCCCTCAAGTGTGTGGTTCTCCATTTATGAACATGACTAAGACCCGAGTAAGTTGGATAAAATACAAAAAGTATTTAAGTTCTCATTGCACGGAAAATGTTGTGTTGAGAACTACCGACGATATTGATGAGTAGATTGGCAACTTTACCGAGGACCTTCGACGAGCTGTGCATCACGCTTCCACTTATCACGTTGAATGTAGAAATAGGACAAACAGAACTTATTTCTCTGAACTCGAACATCTCCTATCAGAAAAAAGAAGAATGAGAAGAGAGTGGCAAATTCACAGGTCTCCTGAACTGAAAGCTAGGCTACGGGAATGCAGAGATATACTAAGACATTTCTTAGAAACCCAAAGAACGGCCTCACTTAGATCTTACTTGGAAGGTCTTGATAGTACCCCACAATCTGACTACTCGTTATGGAGGGCGGCAAGAGGTTTAAAAAGACCAGTAAGAGGAAAACCTCCTTTGCGACATCCGACTGGTGACTGGGCTAGAAATGATTCCGAGAAGGGGACTTTATTTGTTAACCATTTGAGAAATGTGTTTACTATAAACAACTCAAATAATAACGAATCTGATTTGCCACCACTTGTTATAAGGCCTCCTGTACCTCTAAGACTAAACTTTCGTGATGTCCAAAACGCTATTGGTACTCTGAACCTTAGAAAGGCTCCAGGTATGGATAAAATCAGCAATAAAATGCTTGTGGAGTTACCTCGTGTAGCAAGAAGAATTATCCTCTTTATCTTCAACGCTATTTTACGCCTAGAATACTATCCTGCAGATTGGAAGGTGTCTATGATCACTATGATTCCTAAGCCAGGGAAGGACCATACCAAAGTGGAGTCATATAGGCCAATTAGTCTACTGCCGACAATTTCAAAACTGTTTGAAAAATTGTTAATGACTAAATTGACTCCAATTCTGAATGACACTGAATGTATTCCTAATCATCAATTCGGCTTCAGAGCTAAACACAGCACCATCGAGCAAACACACAGATTGGTAAATGTGATAAGAGGGTCGTTTGAAGACAAAAAATACTGCTCCGCCCTTTTCATTGATGTGTCGCAAGCGTTCGACAAAGTTTGGCATGACGGTTTAATGCACAAAATAAAATTAACTCTGCCTGCTAACACCCATAAACTCATGGAAAGTTATTTATACGGTCGCAAATTTAAAATCAAAGAAGGTGATTTTTTAAGTACCGCTCAGCCAATTGAATCAGGTGTGCCACAGGGTAGCATACTGGGTCCTACTTTATATTTGATATATGCCTCCGACATGCCGTCAGACCCTAAAATCCATACGTCAACTTTTGCAGACGATACAGCCTTTATCAGCGTCCATCAGGACCACCAAGTTGCATCACAGAATTTGCAGAATTATGTTTATAAACTAGAGAATTGGCTAGAGCTTTGGAAAATCAGGGTTAACGAACAGAAATGTATTCATATAACTTTCACATTGCGAAAAGATACCTGCTCGTTCATCAGAATAAATAATCAAATTATCCCGCAACACAATGAAGTCAAATACCTCGGCATTCACCTCGACCGCCGTTTAACTTGGAAGTCTCATATTGAAGCGAAACTTACACAAATGAGATTAAAAGCAGTGCAACTTAATTGGCTAATCGGCAGAAACTCTACATTGAAATTGGATTGCAAACTTTTGTTGTACAATGCAATACTAAAGCCAATCTGGTGCTATGGAATTCAATTATGGGGTACTGCCTCAGCATCCAACATTGAAAAAATTCAAAGGGGTCAAAATAAAATTCTACGTATAATTACTGCAGCACCATGGTATGTTAAAAATTCTCGAATCCACAAAGATCTAGGCGTGCCATTAGTAAAAGTCGAATTTACAAAATATGCGTCAAAGTATGTCAGCAAACTTGAACACCATCCAAACCCCCTTGCACGAGACATCCTTAACTTTAGTGGCCACAATCGGTTGAGAAGGAGGGATACCCTTGCTTTAACTCAAGCGCAAAATAGATGACTGGATCAGTTGATGTGAAATTTTTTTTAGTATCATAAAAATTTTTGTCTAGCACTGGCTGGGCTTATTATTTTCTTTTTAGTATTAAGATTTGAATACTTATTGTCATTTCATTTTGAAGATTCAATAAATAATTTAATGCAAAAAAAAAAAAATATTTCTGTGTTAAAAAAGTTTTATCACATAAAATACAAAGATATTGGGCTACTAAAGATAATCTTAAAAAAAAGAATTAAAATTAGATTATAAATGCATTAAAATGTATTTCCAAAACTGATTCGTTTTCGATTTCGATTTCCATCACATGCCTGAATATTTCTGCAAAAAAAAAAAAAAATCATATTTTTAATAGAAAATATTTTTTAATTGAGTTTTAATAATGAAAATATAAGAAAAGTCAGATTTTAAAAATAGTAGTAGATTTAGTACTTTTTTTTTATAAAAAGTAAGGGTTTCATGGATTTTTTTTAACAAAGTTATAATAATAATAAACATTTTTCCTTTGAAAATATGCAACAAAATCTAAAAAAGTACTTTTTTATAACTAGTAGTATATTTCAAAAAGCTATACAAATCAGATTTCTGTAAATAAATTTTTATATTTTTAATAAAAACTATTTTTTAATTGAGTATTAATAATGAAAATACAACCACAATCAATTTTCCAAAATAGTAGTAGATATACCTACTACTTTTGTAAAAAAGTTACTTTTTATAAATGTTAGGTTTCTACACCCAAAAATAAACTTAAATACATAAAACGTTTGCAAGTTTATTATGATAAAAAATAATTTTTTTTAACTACTTTTTAAAAAAGTACGTTTTCTCTCATTTGTTAAGCTAAATTTTTAATAATCTTTTATGATTTAACAAAACTAAAAACTTATTATCATGATTTGTTAGCAAAAGTAGTATATTAAGTACTTTTTTAAAAGTATTTTTTGTACGAATTTTATGTCATAGTTTTTAGAAATTTTATAATAGCACAATAATTTAATACAAAAAAATAAGTTTTGAAATATGTAAAACTTTCTACACAGTTTGGCAAGTTTTTATTTATTTTTTTACAAAATATAAAGTTTTGAGTTGAAATTGGCAGCGAAATGTAAAATTAGAAAGAAATTAGAAATAGTAGTAGATTTACTACTTTTTTTTAAAAAGGTTTTTTTTCAACATTTGTTCAACTTGGTGAAACTTTACAATACTGATAGAAGGTGTATAATAAATAAAGTAAATTTATGTACCTATAGATATCCAGGATATAGCTATGTTTATATTTTACTGGAATTAAAAACTGCTGATGGGTAAAACAAGCTCTTCTTTCTGGAAATATAAAATATTTCCATGGCTTTCTCAGATTAGCAAAATAGAAAAAGTAATATGTAACTGTTGCCGGTGTATATATAGGGTGGCCTTAAAGCTGTCATTTGGACCGATGTCATTCAAACCGTGATTATGATTGGTTCCATAATATTTGTCATCATTAAAGGTACTATTGATGTTGGTGGTTTTGAAGTGGTATTTGAACGTAATTGGGTTACCGGACGTATTGAAATGCCAGAGTAAGTTTATAATTAAAAATATTTAAATAGTAGTTTTTTTTTAATAAATAAAGCAATACATTTGTTTATTTATCCTAGATGGACTTGGGATCCCACGGCTCGCACTTCCATTTTATCTATGCTGTTGGGTACCACCATGTGGTTTACCCAGGTCAATTGTGGTAATCAGGTGATTGTTCAGCGTTATTTGTCTGTGCCCTCCATTAAAGAGGCCAAACAGGCCTGTGTTATCTATACGTTGGGAGTTATTTTAGTGCATGTATTTACCTTCTATAATGGCCTGTTGATATTTGCCAATTATTATGATTGTGATCCCATAAGTACGCAAGTAAGTTAAGTTAGGGGGAATCTTAAAAAAAAAGAATTTAATTATTAATCTTTGTTTTTCATAATAGTTAGCCAAAGCCAAGGATCAATTGGTGCCCTTGATGGTTATGAAAACTTTGGAATTTTTACCCGGCATGGCTGGTCTATTTGTGGCTGGTGTATTTAGTGCTGCTCTTAGTTCTTTGTCCACAGGTCTTAACTCATTGGCTGCTGTATTCTTGGAGGATTATATTAAACCTTATCGCAAAGCGGCTTTGAGTGAAAGTCAAACTGCCTTGGTAATGCGTTTGATAGTAGTGTTGGTGGGTGTATTAAGTGTGGCTTTGGTGTTTGTGGTGGAATATTTGGGTCATGCTGTGCTGCAGTTGTCGGCCACTTTGTCCTCAGTGACCGGAGGTCCATTGCTAAGTTTATTCTTAATGGGTCTGTTGATGCCCTGGATAAATTCAAGGGTATACAAATCACAAATCACAAGTATTAATATTAAACTTTATTCTCTTCTTATTTTCTTATTTTATTTCTTAGAGTGCCATTAGTGGTTGTTCAATAGCCTTCATCGCCATGACCTGGATCTGTATAAGAGGTCAAATGGCCTTGGCTACTGGAGAATTGGTTTATACTGAGAAACCTGTCTCCACCGAGGGTTGTACTTATGATTTTGTATCTTTGTATTCTCGGGCCAACTCAACTATCACAGATGTAGTGGAAATTAAGTAAGCAATTTCATTACTCTTAAAGTTTATTACTTTATAACTTAAATAAAATTTTATTTCCATTTATTATTTGCTAGTACAAAAACCTTCGCCCAATACATTTACACCATGTCTTTCACTTACTATACCGCCGTTGGCTGTGTCATTTCGGTTTTATGCGCCAATTTGGCCACCTTCATCTATGGACGCAATGATGTGTCCACCATGAATCGTAAATTGTTTGCACCCTGCATTCGCCGTTTCATCAAATCAAAAGAATATGAGACCGTTCTTAAGGAGGAAAAATCTGTGATTATATTTGATTTGAAAAGTGACTTAACGAAAACTTCGAAGGATTTTAGTGATTGATTTGTTTTACAAAACGTTTATTTTTTTTGTTTTATTTATATATAAAAATAAATACTCTCGTAGGGAGGAGTAATAAATTTTGTTATTAGAGTTATACACACAAATGTTTTATAAAATGTAGTTAAGCGTTCGGTGGGGGGGGGGGGGGTTACACATGTGTGGTCCTCTTAAGAAATATTATTTACTGCTGTTGTTTTTCCAAAGCTTTTAGGTTTTGTGAAACTCACGGTCATTACAAGTAATATTTGCGGCATCGTTCTTTTGTACCAAAAATTTGGTACTTTTTTGTATTTCTTTCAGAAATATGATTATAAGGTCTTGTAGTTACACAAATATTTAAAATTTTTAATAAAAAGTACTTCTTTTTTTGTTTATTTAAAGCTGTATTTTAAAGCGTAAAAATGTCCAAACTTTAATAAAAAGTACTTTATTATACCCTCCACCACCATAAGTGGTGAAAGAGGGTATACTCGTAAATAAGTTTGTCATTCCGTGTGTCTGATACCCAACAAAGTATCTAGTCGTATATTATTGATCCTTATGGAACTCTAAGTGAATTGAGCTATGTCCGTCTTTTTGTCTGTCCAACTGTCTATTTGTCTGTCTGCCTGTGTAAAACACTCTCACGTCATAAAGACACAACCAAAATCAACAGAGTTTACAAAAAAACATTTATAATTCTCCTAAGCAGTTTAGTATTGAAAATCAGCACAATCTGTATATTAGAACCAGAGTTATGGACCAAAATGTGAGACAACCTCCATAAAAATTGGATATTTTAAATTGCCAAGAAATTTTGTACACGTTATTTCTACGATAAAAAAAAAAGAAAGTGCGATGAAGATAGTAGGAATGGGTCCATGATTTCTCATAGGCCTCATACAAATATCTTCCCGAAATATGGCTTAATGATAAATAAATGCCTATAAAATTGGAATATTAATACAAAATTCGGCAAAAATAAGTGTCATGTAAAAAGAAATCGCAAAACGAAATTTAGTTTTGTTCGGTCCATGTTTGACCATACACTTAAATACGTATAAATTTGGTACAAATATAAAATTCGACACTAGTAGTATTTATATTTATATATGTAAATTGTTGTACTAAATTTTATGATGGTCGGTCCATAATTGGTCATTGCCCCCATATAAGTACCACATCCGAAAAAGACATTTATAGTTATATATATCTTACCGACTCAAAACATTACACAGATCATTTACATATATGTACACAAAAATCATATTACCGAAATTTGTGAATTTCGATCCATATTTGACCATATTCACCATATGAAACGCTCTTCCGGAAATCACTTCAACACGCATAAATCTCGTATAAATAACGATAACGATCCAAAATTTCACATGGAGTATTTCAATATGTGCCAAAATCAAACTGCTGGATTTTGAAAATATCGATCCATATCTCCCATATAAGGTGCACTACCGAAATTCACGTTAATACTAATATGTAAATATTAAATGTTCTATTATTATATTGAAATTCAACGTGGGATATCCAAATGTGTAAAAAGTTCTCTGTTCTGAGATTTAAGAAGATCGGCCTGTGTTTTTTTAATTGCTCAAAAATACGTAAAACTTCCGAAAATGAAGTTAACCCTCAATAATATCTAATGATATTCTATTTCTACACCCAGTGTAGTTTTTGTATTTCTCATAATATTTAGGTGGAGGGTATTTAAGATTCGGCGCAGCCGAATATTGCACTCTAACTTGATAATTAATACAAAATTATTAGAGTTCATCTGTTGAGAGTCATGGTCAAATGACTTTTAATTTAAACTTTTAAATGGAGGCGTATAAAATGTATTTTATTTTACTACCCCTCAAAAGAGTGCTTTTGGATTTTATTTAAAAAAAAAAACATAAAATTTTGAGAAACGTTTTAAATCTTTATGTGAGTCAATAAATCGATCTGTATACATAATTCAATGTTCAAAAAATGTTCAAAGGGTTAAATTTTGGAATACACTCTCCAACATATCGGCCAGTATCTCACGAACAAATTCTTTAATATTCGCTTTCAGTGCGTCAACAATTGCGGGCTTGTCCGCATAGATATGATAAATAGATAGATAGCCACACTCGCCTCTCAATTGGGCCATTGTTTTGCGTGCTGTATGTCATGTGGCACCGTCTTGTTCTCAATCAATTGCAGTTCTTTCATTTTGGGGGAAAATTTGTATTTGTCGCACGGTTGCGCTCCCGCCTTCGTCGTCTTTGAAAAAGTATCCACTTCAAACAGTGCTTTGGCTGCTCTTCACACCAAATACGGCAATTTTGCTTGTTTACGTATCCAATCAACCAGAAATAAACTTCGTCGCTAATCGCCATTTTCCGAGGACTCATTAACTTATATAAACATCCATATCGAACCGAAATTTTACACATATCTGTTATAATTGACTTTTATGAAAATTGGTCCATAATTGGACATAGCTCCTGTACAAGATCCAATTCGAATATAAGTACAGGGACAATTTTGACGTTTCAAAAATTTTTTGTACTTAATTTATTGTGTGTTAAAGTAAATCGCTTTATGTTACACTCTGCAAAAACATAAACAAAAAGTAAATTCTTGATTATAACTGGAATACTCTTAGGGCTGTTTTCCCATTAGGCGATTATCTTTTTCCCAACGAAAAACTGCCGATTAAAGAAATTTGGTTTTCTCAATGTCTCATTTGCTTCTATTCTGTAGCAAAACTAACCAGCTCTCATCTGCCGATTATTTATTTGTTGTACAGATAAATTCAATCAGCTGACTGCTGTTCATATTTTTTATGTGGCAATACCTTGAGCTTTTGTAAAAAAAATGAAATAGATTTTAGAAAAAATGTTTAATAGAGAATAAACATTAATTTGATGGAGGATAAACTCATGCCAGACCTAACTAACTGGCACACATGGATATTATTTATATTTTAAAATATTTGTTTTTATTTTTGTTATTTTTTCACATTTGGAAAACAGCTGATTTATGTCAAAAACTTGCCACTTGAAGACAGAGTTTCCAATTTTCACATAAATTTCGAGAGGTATTGCCAAATGAAAATAATGTTTCTGTCGGTATATTGAGAAAAGAACTAAATAGAAAACCAGAATTGTTAACAGACATATTATCAGTCTACTAAATTTATGTCGACATTTGGTAACAGGCAGTTTGTCGAAACATTGAGAAAACGGGCCTTACTTGTTCATTTTATAGTATTACATGCAAGATTGGGTCTAGTTTTTTTTTCTTTATTACAAATATTAGTACTTTTCTGGGCATTTTTGTACTTTTTTTCCTTAACAAAATACACACGTACATACCTATAATATAAAAAGTGTTGCTAACAGTTTGTAAAGAAGCATCTTTATTGTGACCGAATTTTATGTGAACAGTACTTAAAATTAGTATGAAATAAAAATGTACATTTTGTTAATGTGTCAACAAAAAACCTATTTAAATATGTGCTAAATATTATCGTTTATTTAAATTATCTTAAATTAATAACCTAATTTGTTAACAATTATATAAACCGTATAAAATTTGTGTATTAACCCCTTAAGTGCCTGTGGCAGAGCGACAATTTGGAAACAAAATTTCAAAATACGACAAAAATTTATGCAAAAAAAGAAAACTAAACAAAAAGCACGTTCGGATTAAAAAATAAAATTAATGCCTGCCAACTGCACATTCTGTAAATATAAACAAACAGCTTTAAAGCCATTAATCCATAATAAAAAAATTCTTTTTCCACTTTAAGTATTTTGAAATGCGTTTTGGCAAGTCTATACGATATTTTTGTTCCATACTATTCACAGTGGGCACGGTAAGTATAAAAATTTAAGAATTTCTGACAGAATTTAATATGAATCTTTATTTAATTAAATTTCTAAAAAGATTTTGTACCTGCCAGTAGCCATGTACGTGCCTGCTTTGACTTTTAGTCAAGTCAGTGGTTTAGGGGTGCACGCCATTACCCCGGTGGTGTGTATAGTTTGCACCTTCTATACTTGTGTGGTAAGTTTAAAGCAACTTCTTCATTTGGGGAACAATTGTCTTGTGTGGAGAATAGAATAGTTCTCACAACTATGTCAACCATCAAATGTTATTTCTCTTAAAAACTACGTCATTTTAAAAACTGCTAAGGAAAGCTATGAGCATGAACATTGACGCGTTAACTCCACCTAGAAGAACATGAACAATTTCATGTCTGTTATATTAACGGCGCTTGTGCTTACAAAATATTTTAATTTAATTTCAAAATTTATCACCCATTTCTAGGGTGGCCTCAAGGCTGTGGTGTGGACCGATGCTGTGCAAAGTTTTGTTATGTATGGCACTATTATGACTATTTGTATTAAAGGTACTTTTGATTTGGGTGGCTTGTATGAAGTTTTGGACAGAAATTTACAGGGCGGACGTCTTAATTATCCAGAGTAAGTGTAATTTACATTTATATATTTGACAGCTTTAACATAATTTCTTTAATATATTTAAGCTTATCCTGGGATCCCACAGTGCGTCTCTCCATGTCTGCCATATTAGTGGGCAGTGTTTTGCATAAGATACAATCGAATGATGTCAATCAAATGTCTTTGCAACGTTTTATGTCTTTGCCCGATACTGGCAAAGTCAAACAGTGTCTGATATTATTTACCATATTGCTGATGTTTTTATTGTTTTGTTGTTGTTATATGGGTCTGTTGACCTATGCCACCTATTATGATTGCGATCCCTTGAGCACAAAGGTACACATTTCAAATTTATCTTTATTCGGTACTCATTCCTTTTGTGCATTTTAGTTAGCAAAAGCTGATGATCAATTACCCACCATATTGGTAATGCGCATATTGGGTTCAATTCCCGGTTTGCCTGGTCTGTTTGTGGCTGGAGTCTTTAGTGCGGCTTTAAGTTCTCTATCTACCGGTTTGAACTCTATGGCCTGTGTTATTTCCGAGGATTTAGTGAAACCTTTTGTTACTTTAAGCGAAAAGCAAACTGCTGTACTATTGAGAGCAATTGTGGCATTTTTTGGTCTGAGCTGCATACCCATGGTGTATTTAGTGGAGAGAATGGGCACTGTTTTGCAATTGGCCACCATGATGGGGGCTGTGACCATGGGTCCTATTTTGGGTTTTTATACCACCGGCATATGCATGCCTTGGATAAAGGAAAAGGTACGAAAAAAACAAAGAATCAATAAAAGAAAGTCTTCAAAAACTGCGTTTTTTGTTTCCATTGTAGAGTTGCTTGCTGGGTGGCATTGTTTCATTTTTAACCCTGGGCTGGATTTGTGTTAAAGCCCAAATGGGCCAAATGAGTGGTGAAATAAGGCATCCCAAGTTGCCTATTTCCGTGGAAGGCTGTACATATGGCTACGACAATGCCACTTACTGGGAGAGACACACTTATACGTAAGTTTTCACTTAATTCAACAGACATTGTATTATTATAATTGTATTGTTTTCGTTTCAGACCTTCCGAGCGCAACATTTACCATCTCTCCTTTATGTGGTACACTGGCATGGGTGGTATTATTGGTTGTGTGGTGGCAAATTTAGCCAGCTTAATCTTTGGCTGCACCAAAGCCGAAGACATTAATCATGATCTCATTTCACCTGTGATAAGAAAATATTTCCCACAAGTCACCAAAGAACCAATTATTATGACTGATTTACAGGAATTAGAAAAGGAAAAAGAACCTCTTTGTAAGTTAGATTTGGAACAAGATTTACATCTTAGAAAACATTCTTTAGATAAAGTAGAATAATAAAGTAAAGTATTTTCTTCAATAGAAATTCCTAAAAGAAATTGAGTTTGAATTGTTTATTTTCTCTGCAAATATGGTGCTGGTAGTTGAAAAACTAATTCCAAGTATTAATATCTCAATAATTGGCTTTTAACTCATTACGAAATTTCGTATGTTTTAAATATTTTTAGTATCTGGAAATGCGCCTTGATCGCAGATTGCGTCTGTTTGATTCTATAATGTTTTTAGTTTGAATGTGGTGAGTAGAAATATGGAAATTATAAAAACTAGTGGTGCTTCATCTTCACCAATCTCTATACAGAACTCATGACTAAAATAGAAAATAAAGGATTCTATAGAATATGAAATTTTCTGTAACAAACTAAGAATTTTCCAAAAATTAGACAATGTGCGTCTCCCTAAAAGGAGACAATGATTTTCTCAAGAAAACTGTGACTTCTAAAGAAAACTCTGTATCCCACTAAAATGACATAAAGATTTTCTAAAACAAACTGTCAGTCCCCGTAAAAGAAAACAAAGATATTCTTTAGAAAACTGTGTGTCTCCCTAAACTCCTCCTCTCCAAAAAAGAGACAAGGTTTTGTAAGGAAAACTAAGTGTCCCCCTAAATATAATATGTAGTACCATAATAGTTTTTATTCTATTAATATTACTTTTACTTGAATCAACTTTAGATTCTGGCTGTTCATTTCAATTTATGTTGTGTTGGCTTTAACATTCAATCGAGGTAGTTTAATAATTGACTAACTGCCAAACAACTTTAACTAACTAAGCTAAACTAAACTGAAATAATTGACCTAATTATGTGCTTAACATTTAAGAGACTAGCATCAATTTGTACACAATCATACCAATTGTGTGTGTAGCTTGCACCTTTTACACCTTTTTTGTAAGTAGACAATGAAAATAAGAAGTGAGCGGAAATCCCGAGATACTTCAAATGATGATTTTTATTATGTTTTTAGGGTGGCATTAAGGGTATTATATGGACGAATGTATTGCAGGATTTTGATGGTAGGCTAATTGGTATTTGTGGCCATCAAGGGCAGCATGAATGTGGGTGGCTTGGGAGGGGTTTGTGAAAGAAATAATTAAACTGTTAGAATAGTGATAATGAAGAAAGTTTTATGGAGCTTAAAAGAAAAGTGAATGGTTTATTATAGGTTTGGTTTGGTTTGGTTTGTTGCTATAAGATGATCCCACGTTGCGCTTGGATCTTATGGAATTCGCTGCCTATCATGACTGTGATAAGGTTTCAGTTTTTTAAAAAAAATAAATTATTATTTTTTATTATTGTTTTAGTTGGTAAAAGCTAAAGATCAGACTATACCCTTATAAGTTATGCAAATTGCCAGCTCATTTCCGGGTGTTGTTTAGTGTTTCTTAAAGTTCCTTATCCACTGTATTGAATTAATTATCGGTCGTCATTATAAACGATTTTATGGAACCATATCGCAGAACAGCATTTACAGAAAGGCAAACTGCTATTATTTTAAGAGCAGTTGTATTGTTTTTTCGTTTCTCGGTCATAGCTTTGGATAAATTAGTGAAGAAATTGGGCATGGTTGTGCAGTTAATTCCGTATCGAACAGACCGATGCTATGTGTGTTTACTCTGGGCATGACCATACCCTTTGTAAAGACAGGGTTCGTAGTATCTTTTCTAGTTTGTTTGTTTGTTTCCTGTATAGAGCGTTTTAGCGGGCTGTATTACTAACTGCCGTCTTATCTATGCAGCCCTACGTTGCCAAACCTGTGTCGGTAGAGGGCTGTCCATATGCCTTTGATATTTTAAAAATAACAAATTTAAGGTTTATTAGATACTAGCTAAACTCGGTGTGCTTTGCTATCCCCCCTTAATATTTACAAACATTGCTGTGAAAATTTCAAGCAGATCGGTCCAAGGGTTTGGCCTCCTATTAAGCATAAACATACACACACATTCATTTTTATATATGTATATAGATTAAAAGCAGATTAATTTTATCTGTAGATAAAAAGTATATCGTCACCTAAAATGCCCAAAGACGTAATCCTCATTATAATAATTTTACAGGAGAAGCAAAAAACGTTATAAAATGATAACTGTTTAACTGAAAATCGCAATTTCTTCACATCTTGTCTTAAGATAGACGACGAATTTCAGGTGACGAATGTACATATCGCGATTTTCAACGTTTTTTGCTTCTCCTGTAAAATTATGACAATGAGGCTTACGTGTTTGGGCATTTTAGGTAATTACGTATTACAAAAAAGTATTTTGTATAGCAAACATTGTTAGTGGTATAAGTAAGTATCTGAATTGAAACAAGTAAGTGTGCTATATTCGGCTGTGCCGAATCTTAAATACCCTCCACCTAAACGTAATAAGAAATACAAAAACTACACTGGTTATAGGACTAGCATATCCTTATTCTGTGTTTTCTATTCAGTCTTATGGGTCGATTATGTATAGCAACCAAACTGGAGTAGGGTTGCCAATAGACAACGCAACTGACGTGCAAGTTGTTACTATGTAAGGCAACTTTCGTTTTTAACATTTTTGTCAAATTTTCGGGTAGAAAAATATATAGTATGTACATATACATACATATCTACAAATATAAATAATTTAGTAACAAAATTAATAACATTTAACCAAATTAAATAAAATCAAAGCAACCACAAATTCTCGGTTGCCATGTTCGGCAACTGAAGTTGCCAGTTGCCATCTGTAATATGTTTTTGGCAACTGTCAACCGAACTGAGGTTCGGTTGCCATTCGTAATCGACCCATTAGTGCAAATTTTATTAGTATTTGATATATTGTTTAAAACACAATTTTACGACCAACATAATTTAAGTTAAATATTTTGAAATTTTGTCTAATTTGCACCATTTTTAATTGATTTAATTACAAAGTCTTACCATAATTTACAGAGTTTGTCTGATGTTCATAATAATCTTGAGTGTAACTTAACAAACAGAGTATAAAAGGGGTACAATTCGGTTTTAGTGATTTTGCTAAAAAAAAAAACAAATAGGGATTTTAGAAGAGATACCAGCAAAAAAAAAAATTGTTGGCGGTCACGCCTATTTTCGAGGGGGCGGGCCCGTAAAGTTGAAAATATATAGGCCTATATCTCGGGAACTACTGGGCGCTTGATAATTTGTAATACACTAAATAAAAGGTATTAAAAATACCTTTCCAACGATATATATCATGATTATAAAATATGGACTGAATATGGGTTAAATCCGAAAAGAATATTTTTTGACCCGAATTTATTTGTTTTTTGGAAATGGTTCTATATGGCAGGTATGACAAATTATGGGCCGATCTTCTTAAATTTTGGAACAGTTATTTTCATGCATATGAGGATATTTCACGTCGAATTTCAACATAATAACGGTATATTTAAGATATATATTAGTATTAACGTGGATTTCGGTAGTGGACCTTATGTGGGGGATATAGTGAAATATGGACCGATATTCTCAAAATTCTGCAGTTTGATTTAGGCATGTATTTAAATGATCCGTGTAAAATGTTGGATTGGTACCCTTATTTACAAGAGATTTATGGGTATTAAAGTGATTTTCGGAAGAGGGCTTTATATGGGGCATACGGTTACAAATAGACCGAAATTAACAAAATTGTGTGGTATGATTTTTGTATATATGTAAATGATCTGTACAAAGTTTTGAGTCGGTAACGATATTTATACAATATATATAGGGAAAAATGTCTTTTTTAGATGTGGTCCTTGTATAGCAGCTATGACCAGTTCTGGGCCGACTACCATCAAATTTAGTACAACAGTTTATTTGCCTCTAAAGAGTACTTATGTCAAATTTTAGCCGTTTAACATTATTTATATCTGTATTTAAGTGAATTTTGGATGAAGACTTTATATGGGGTCTATGGTCAAACATGGATCGAACTAAAAACAAATTTTGGTTTGCGATTTCTTTTTGTATAGAACTTATTTTTGCTGAATTTTATTTATTTATTTATTTATTTATTTCCAATTCTATACACAAGACTTAAAGTCTCTTATTGCAGTATAGAACATTGTTTTAGCAGAAACATTAAAAAGAAAAAAAAATTAAAAAAAATTAAAAATTAAAAATTAAAATTAAAAATTATAATTCTTAAAGATAAAGTGATTAAACTAATTAATTAATTAATTTATAAATTTATAAAAGAAAACAAAAAAGAAAAAGAAAAGTGTTTAGTTAACAAATTAACATGTAAAAAAATTAATAATGCATTTTTTAAATCTCATTGCGTTACTTATTATTTGTATGTTGTGCGGGAGTAGATTCCAAAGCCGGATTGCATTAAGAAAAAATTGCCAATCAGAAGTTAAACTATGATGTCTAAACAATAAGATTCGCTTTCCTCTATTAGAACTCAATAGGGTTAAGCGGTTATAGAGATGTTGTGGTTGTTGGGTATACACGATTTTGTGCATGAACAGGAGTACTCTTGTTTTGAGTATGGCATCAAACTGAATACCATATAGTTTTGCCGTAAAAGGCGAAACAGAATCAAACCTTTTCACGCCATATACATAGCGCACAATACTTTTGTAAACTGAGTTTAGTTTTCCTGTACTTGCGGTATCGCATTTGGCAAATAATTCGCATCCATACATCAGAACTGGCAATAAATAGGTTTTTGCAAGAAGTACTCTTATTTTGACAGGTGTGCAATACTGCGTTTGCCAGAGAGTTCTAAGCATGGAATACGTACGGCCACATGCATAATTAATATGATTGCTCCATGTCAGGTTCTTATTAAAGATAATTCCAAGATTTTTTGCTGAGTTTACCCTTTCTATACGTGTGTCATTAAGAAAAATATCCGGTATATGATCACTTATAGTAGTCCGTTTTTGGATTAGAAGATATTTAGACTTTTTTGGATTGATACTAAGACCATTAGCAGTAGCCCATTTATAAATATGTTTTAACTCGGTATTTAGAGTTAAGACACACTGTTCAATTTTAGATAAATCACAACTGATGTAAATTTGTATATCGTCAGCATACATTCTGATTTTACTGTGCGTAAGTTGACTCGGCAGGTCATTAGCATAAAGCGAGAATAGTAGAGGCCCAATAATTGACCCCTGCGGTACACCTCTCATAACAGGTAGTAAATTTGATTTATCGTTACCACTTTGAACATACTGATGCCTGTTGGTAAGATATGTAAATACTAGTTGCGTAGCGGCTGTAGAAAACATAAACATGTGCTGTAGTTTATAACATAGGACGTTATGATCGACTGTATCAAAAGCTTTCGAATGGTCTAAAAGTACTAAAATATTGGTTTTTCGTTCATCTATCTCACTTCTTATATCTTCCGCAACATCTACAAGAGCAGTTATGCAACTGTGTTTTTGCCGAAACCCAGATTGCTTATCATTAAGCAAATTATGATCATTTACGAAATTAGATATCTGACTATGTATTATCCTCTCAAATATTTTGGACATAAAGGGTAAAATAGCGATTGGCCTATATTCTGATTTAGTTTTAGGTATTGGTATAATTTTAGATTTTTTCCAATTTGAGGGAAAAGGACTAGTGGTAATTATATTGTTGAATATATGTGTAACATAGGGCAATATTATTGGAAGAATTATTTTAAAGAATCTTGGGTGAATTTCGTCGACGCCAACTGCATTTGATTTTATTGACATACAGTTCCTTATGACATCGAACTGATCTACGCAATCGAAAGAGAAGTTATAATGAGGTTCACGATTGTTATGGCTATGATTGTAAAAACTAATATCAGCTTCTACAAAAGGAATATTCAAAAATTTTTCATTAAGAACATCTGGAACAATAAAAACAGGGTCATAATTTCTATATTTACCAACACCGATTTCTTTTACAATATCCCAGGTTCTTTTTGATTCCAGAGCCGTGGAGAATTTTTCAGTGTAAAATTTAGATTTTTCCTGCTTAATTATTTTGTGTACTGTCTTTCTTGCTGAACAATATTCAACGTGTAGATCGTTTGTTTTAAACAGTTTCCAACGAGAAAAAGCTAAGTCTCTTTGCTTAATAGCTTGCTTAATATATGGTGAAAACCATGGTCTATTTTTTTTACCCACTATTTTGGTTTTTATTGGAACAGATTTATCAAACAAACATAATATATTACGCTCAAGAAAGGCTAGTTGATCCTCTGGTGAAGCCATAAAATAGATTGCATTCCAATTAATTCTGAGTAATTCTAGTTCCAGTGTGGTGTAATTAATATTTTCGAAATCACGAAAAGTTATTGAATAGGGTGGTACTTGCAATTGAAAATTATAGGTCATGAACAATAAATCGTGTTTCGAAAAACACGAGGCAGACAGTTGGTCATAAAATAGAACATTCCTGTTATTACCAACAAAGAGAAGATCTATTAGAGTGCTATTGGACGAGGTAAAGTGAGTAGGTGTGGTTACGTTAGTTGGAACAAGTCCTAATGGTGCCAAGATGTCGATAATGCTACTGTCAGTCAAAAGGTTTGAGTTGAAATCACCCACAAGGACAACGTCATTATATAAAGCTGTGAAGTTCTCCAAAATTGAAAAAAACGGTTCCATTGGTATATTATTATTAGGCCTGTACAAACTTCCAACCAGTAATTTTCTTCTATCGGATATGACTTCTATTAAGACGTATTCCACCAAGCAATTATTACTATCACCATCATCATTACTATAAGATGTGCTTTTAATATTGTAAGCTATGCCTTTTCTAATATAAATAGCCACTCCACCACCGCGCCTAACTCTATCAACCCTTATTAAATTGTAGCCACTTAGAGAAATTGAAAGATCAGTGATACTTGTATGAAACCATGTTTCTGAAACGCATACAATATCAATGTTGGAGTTCTCAAATATGTACCGGAATTCTTCAATTTTAGACGCCAAACTCTGAGCATTTATATGACAGATTTTTAAACCGTGTGCTTGTTTAGAAAGAATTTTGATCATATTTGCAGTACCGTATATGGAACCATCCCTTAAATTATTTTGAAAGTTCATTTATATATACACAAAAATAAAATAAAAGAAGTAACGCAAGAGTTAACATAGGATTTTTTAAATAAAAATAATTTATAAATATAAGCATTGTAAAATTAAATACACAATAAAAAAGCCAAAAAATCGCAAATAATATAAAAAAAAGTAGATGGCAAGAAAAAATAAAGTTATTCAGAAATAAAAATAAAAATATATTATTGTAGCTGCATTGTGTTATTGCTTTGGTGACCAGCGCCAAAACTAAACTCATCACCTGATACAGGAAATAACCAATCCAAATGCTCGATTTCATCAATCTGAATAATAGGATCATTTGCAGTTTTTTTTACATATACGATCCCTCGCATGGAGAAGGCACTATGTATCCTGCGCTCCCTTTTCATTTTTACTGCAGCACGTAGAATTTCATAATTATCCTTTGTTAAGCTTTCATTCACAAAGAATCTATTTTCAGAAACGAAACCAATCTGATTCAATCGAAAGGAAAAGTCTTTATTGAGTTTCTTAAAATTCGATAATGTTTTTAAGAAAAAATTTTTGTCGTATGGGGACCACATTTTTACAATAATTGCAGCATCAGGCGAGTCATTTTTCTTTTTGTTGTTATGGTTTTGTAACCGATATATGCTTTTGATTGGGGGAATGGTTGTGTTTATCGTTGAACATATGTTTTTAAAAATTTCGTGTAAATTTTCATTCGGACTAAAGGGTATTTCATTAATACGAATGTCTTTCGCGATAGTAAAATTTTCTTGTCGCCGTAATTGTGTTTTTAAAGTTTTTATTTCTTCACCCATCTTTTTTATTTTTGATTCTACTGTTTCTATTTTTTTTATTTCTGTTTCTAGCTTGTTTACTTTTTCTGACACTTCACTAATAACATTTTTCATTGCACAAAATCTCTTATCTAGTTCATTTAAGAGATCATTTTTGTACTCAACAAATTTATTTTGCATCATTTCTTGTATTTGGTTTGCTAGTTTTTCAAAGCGTTTGTCCATAATCGTAATAAATTTGAGCGGAGATTCGGTGTCAGTAATTGTCGGTGTTTTTGAAATATTACTTAGTAAAGAGTTCTGTAGAGCTTCTCTCATTCTCTTTGAGGACGGAGTTTTAACAAATTCAAGATCATTGTTATTATTTTTATTTTCGTTTGTGTTAATATTTTGATTAGCAGTATTTTGCATTTTTGTTGCTTTTTGTTTTTTGGTGGTTGATTTTTTCATAAGTTAATTTTATATTGTTTGTTTGTTTATTTGTACAATGATTTAAACACTGTTATTGTTGTAATATTATTATTATTTTTGTGTTTACTTTGCAAAGTTTTACTTATTATAATGTATTGTAAAGATCTTATTTCATAAAACAAAACAATAAGAAACACGACAATATGCGGAGCTAATAAAAAACACGTCCGTCACTCTCAATTTTGGGTATAATTTTGTCTAGATATTCCAATTTTATAGGCATTTATTTATCATTAAGCCATATTTCGGGAATATATATATTTGTATGGGGGCTATGAGAAATCATGGACCGATTCTTACTATTTTCCGCACACTTTCTTCTTTTGTCATACAAACAACGTATACAAAATTTCATCGTATTATCTGCAATATATTTCAAAATATTGCAATAAAATGGACGAAAAATATCAAATTTTTATGGAGGTTGTCTCACATATTGGTCCATAACTCTAATTAACCTAAACCGATTTTGCTGATTTTAAATAGCAAACTTCTCGAAAGCACTTCTGATAGAATTATTGAAGGTTTGGATCCCGAGTATATCTGGGGACTTCAAAAAACTGATTTCAACAGACAGACAGACAGACGGACATGGCTTAATCGACTTCGCTATCTATAAGGATCCAGAAAATATATATTTTATAGGGTCGGAAAATTTTTTTGTGGAAATTACACATGGAATGACAAACTTATATATACCCTTCTCACGATGGTGAAGGTTATAAAAATACAGCAGTTAAGCCATGAATATGGACAAAATTCGAACGGATGGAGATGAAGCTATTGAAAATGACCAGCAGAGCTGAGAGATGGACCAAATATTAATCATTAGTACTACAACTATATTATATTATGTTTTACAATATTTTACAATCTACTCGTATTACTTAAAATGTTGAGTAATTTAAATAATTTAATAAAATATTTCAATTTTACTAAATATTAAAACCGTTTTTTAATTAATCTTAGAGAATAATGTATATATACGTATACGTTATATTAATTAGTTTGTATATACTAAATATTTATCATACGTTACTTTGTTCAATAGTGGTTTCATTATTGTAAATATGTATATGCGTAATTTTTGAGTTTAAAAAAAACTCTAAATTTCCTTTTTAAACAAAGTTTGTTTTATGCAAATTGAGTCTAAATGTTGTGTTCGTCTTTTAGTTGTTTGAATAAATAGTTGGTTTTGGTATATGTATATCAATTTATTGGATTTATTTATTTAGCTTAGGGCTTTTTAATTCACCTACACACTTTGTTGTTAAATATTTTTAGTATTTGGAAATGCGATTTGATCGCAGACTACGTCTGTTTGGTTCTGTTATGTTTTTAGTCGGATCGGTAAGTATAATAAAATTTATAAAAAATACTCTAATTTGGTCAACAATTGCCATAAATTGATACAAATTTTTTTTATCCTTTCATAAGAGACACAGTTTTCTATCGAAAAATCGTTGTCTTTATTTTAGTGCAATCGCAGGTTTCTATAGAAATAGTTTTTTCCTTTTAGAGGAAACATTGCTTTCACTGTTTTCTTTAGAGAATCTTTGTCTCTATTTAGAGGAAAAAATATTTTATATAGAAGATCGTTGTCTCCTTTCAGAAGAGACACAATATTTTATAGAAAAACGTTGTCTCCTTTTAGAGGAGACATTGTTTTCTATAGAAAATCTTTGTATCCATTTAGAGGAGATACAGTTTTGTATAGCAAATCCTTGTCTACTTTTAGAAGAGATGCAGTTTTCTCTAGAAAATCGTTGTCTCCTTTTAGACTTTTCACTGTTTTCTTTAGAAAATTTTTGCCTCCTTTTACAGAAGACATTGTTTTCTATAGAAAATATTTTTATCCATTTAGAGGAGACACAGTTTTCTATAGAAAATCGTTGTCTCCTTTCAAAAGAGACACATTTTTCTATAGAAAATCATTGTCTCCTTTTAGAGGAGATGCAGTTTTCTATAGAAAATCGTTGTCTCCTTTCAAAAGAGACACGGGATAATTTTTTTTATAATTGCCTGTTATTTTTGAATTTTTGTCTTATCTAGATTTTATGGTTGCCGATTTCTATTTATGTACCTGCTTTAACATTCAATCAAGGTAATTCAATCAGAAACCATCAACAACTAAGCAATTAAGAATATTTCTTTGAAATTTTAGTTACAGGCATTAATTTATACACAATAATACCGGTGGTATGTTTGGTCTGCACCATTTACACCTGCATTGTACGTAGAGATTGAATAAGGTGCATCCGTTCACTTTGAAAACTGATAATGATAATTGTAAAACTCTTACAGGGTGGCATCAAAGGAGTGATATGGACAGATGTTTTGCAGGGCTTCATTATGGTGGGTTCATTGGCATTTGTATCCATTAAGGGTACCATAGATGTGGGTGGCTTGCGTACTGTGTATGAGAGAAATATGGCAAGTGACAGACTGGTGGCACCAGAGTAAGTTTGTTTTTGTGATGAAAATAAAGAAGCTTTTGTTTTATGTTTATTAATAATTTCAGTTGGACTTTTGATCCTACGGTGCGCATGGGCTTCTTTGCAGTATTTGTGGGCGGCACTTTACTAAAACTGCAACATACCTGCATCAATCAGCCAGCTGTGCAGCGGTTTTTGTCTTTAGGTAGCATGGCAGATGTTAAGAAATCTTTGTATGCTTTCATAATTGGTCTGGTGTGTCTATTGGGTCTTTGTATTTATTTGGGTCTATTGGCTTTTGCCTCGTATTATGATTGTGATCCCATATCGACAGGGGTAAGTATCAGTATTTATTGCATATTTTTTTTTTTTAATTTTTTATTTAAACATTTTCTTTTAGTTGATTCGCGCTAAAGATCAAATTGTTCCTTTGCTTGTTATGCAAATTGCTGGCTCCTATCCGGGTATAGCGGGTCTTTTTGTATCGGGCGTATTTAGTGCTGCCTTGAGTTCCCTGTCCACTTGTTTGAATTCTTTGTCTGGTGTTTTGCTGAAGGATTTCGTGGAGCCTTATCGTAGCCAACCTTTCTCCGAAAGACAAACAGCAGTTTTCCTAAGAATGGTGGTTTTAGTATTCGGTGTCTCAGCCATGGGTTTAGTAAAGGTTGTGGAGAAATTGGGCATGGTCATGCAGTTGTCGGCCACGTTGCACTCTATCTCCATAGGACCCATTTTGGGTATATTTACTGTGGGCATGACCATGCCATTTGTCAAGGCCAAGGTGGGTTCTCATAATTGAATACAAATAAAATGTGTGAGTGTGTACTCGTATGTGTAATTAAAACTATGTTTTTATAAATTCCAGAGTGTTTTAACTGGCTGCACTACCTCCGCCATTGTCATGGCTTATATAGCCATACGTTCACAATATGATAGTGCCACTGGGATTTTGAAATTCCCCACTAAACCAGTGTCTATAGAGGGCTGTACCTATGAATATGAGCATTTAAATCAAACTATTTTAAGGTATGCAACAAATTTTTACAACAAATTCTATTTAAATTTATACCAACTTTACAGCCCTGCAGAACCTACAACTAGTAGCACATCTTTGCATCATGTTTCCTTTTTGTGGTACAGCGCTATAGGTGCCGGTATTACCATTTCGGTATCCCTATTTTCTACTTTATATTTTGGACGCCAGGACTCCAGTGAAGTTGATCCCCAATTGATAACGCCCATTTTGAGAAAATACATGAAGACATATAAATACAGCAGTGTGGCCCAACATATCAATGCTATCGAAATGGAAATAAGGAAACCTTTGGCAAATGATGCCAAAGAGCATAAAGAAATTTTGAAAAATGACAAGATGGAGGAGGAATTCTAATATTAGCTCGCACATTTATAGCGTTTATTTTAGCAAAATTTTGGTGTACAAATTAAGTTTTAAAGGTTTCAAGGTTTTAATAAAAGTGTTATTTGGTATTAAAAAGTGAAAAATATTTGAAATAATTTTATATTGATTTTTTTTATAGTAAATCTCTCCGTACTGCAGTGGTCGGCATAAACGCAACCTTGTACATTTGTAAAGTTGAATAAACAACAATATTTATTTGTTTTATAGAAAATATTCGATTATTATCTCTCTTCGGATTAGTGGTCGTCACTAAACAAACTTGCCACATTAGTGGAATTATTGTAAGGTAACATAAAGCGTAATTTCTTATTTTGTTTTAGAAGCACAATTTCCAATTTGTTGGCCTCTTGATAAATTTAATCGGTAATATTTAATATATAGTAATATTACTTAAACTGTGTAAATAAATCTACTAAGTTAGTTTTTGTGGCATGGTATGCATGAAAGTCTACATAATTTTCCAAATACATGAAAAAATTTCAAAAATTTTACTTCAAAATTTTATAATAATTTTTAAAATTTTTTTTCAACATATTCTAAATTAATATCATAAAGTTTTCTTCAAGTATTTCAACAATTGTCACATTAATTTTCTTTCTATTACTTCGTAGTACTTTGAAAAACGTTTTAGTAGCCGCATGCGTCTATTCGGTGCCGCTCTCTTCAATATAAAAACTGTAAGTATTCTCCTATCTAGCTGATCTTTAAATTGTGCTTAAATTGCAATTGTGGTTTTTCCAAATAAAAAAAGATTTTATGGCTACCAATAGCTGTCTATGTGCCGGCATTAACTTTTAGTCAAGGTGAGTCAAGGTTTTTGAGAAAAAAAAAAATACCTAATTGCCTGAATTTCTAATTAAACTTTACATTTTAGTTAGTGGCATTGATATACACACTATAACGCCAATGGTAATTGTGATTTGTACATTTTATACTTGTGTGGTAAGTTTGCGGGAAAAAGTTATTGAAAGTTGAAACAAGTTAAGCTAAACCGAAACTGAATAACTATAATTACTGATACCGCTCAAATATCGTTAGCGATATAATCGTTTAAATAATTTAATAAACGAGAAAAATTATACAAAATTTTGCAAATGGATAAATTTTTTAACATTTACAATGTAGCAATGTAGAATGAATCAAACAATTTTCGATCTCTAAAGAAAAGAAATTTATTTTAGGTTTTTGCAAAATATTAAAATATACATTCAATATACATAAATATATATAATTGATGTTTTATAGTGTTGGTTCGCTTTCTATTGAGTTCTTTTAGAACAGTTTTTCATAATTCAGCTGTATCAGCAGAAGACATTGTTGCGTTGCGAACCTTTCCGCGATAAACGAAAATAAGATGACAATATCGTGACATCAGTCACGAGTGATCTGTAAAAAAAACAAATGAAGTAAATTTATAAAAGGATCTGTATGATACGGTGATTAACAAATACTTATAATTTATAAATAAACCCTACCATTGATTAAATAATTAAATTATTGAAGACTCACAAAAAAACAGGAAATGAAGGACATTAAAGCGGGATTTTGAAATTATGATATTAAACAAGTAAAAGTGCTATATTCGGCTATGCCGAATCTTATATACACTTCACCTTTATTGTAGATGCATAATTATATTATATACATACATATATATTTTTTATTAATAAACTTTGTTTGATAGTTTTTTTGATGAAATTTTCAGAGGTTGTCTCGGATTTTTGCTTATATCCCCGTTATTTATGGACGGGTTTTGCTAATTTTAAATAACAAACTTCTCGAAAGCATGCACAACAGAATTATTGAAGAGTTGGGTCCCGAAGATCCGGGGACTTCAGAAAATTGATTTCAAGAGACAGTCAGACGGACATGGCTTAATAGACTCTGCTATCTATAAGGTTCAAATATATATATACTTTATATTGTCCGAAAATTATATTGTGGAAATTACAAGCGGAATGACAAACTTATATATACCCTTCTCATGAAGGTGAAGGGTATAAAAACGGATATTTTAAATTAACCGCATATTTATAATTAACTTGTACACGTTTTTATGTAATTGTAAAGTCATTAATTCTAAAACTAACCAAATTAGGATCACTGCAGAATTTAATAGCCTTTTTACAAAAATGTGCCGCAAAATCGTAAACAAACTAAGCAGAGGAATCGCAGCTGTAGTATAAAAATGATTGAAAATGAATTGTATACAACATATACTGCATATTAATAAAGTTCAGATGAAAACTTGGTTTCAAATTAAATAAAAAATTGTATTTCGACTGGTATTCTTTTAAAAATAAAAACCTTATTAAAGGTATAAGCAAACCAAAACATACATATCGTTGATCTCATGTAGAAAGGCTCTAACTCGCTAGTGTTTCGAAATTTGTTTTTTTGCGATTCCAATGCATTTAACGCAAATACACCTCCTCACAAAAATTTATTGCATTAGTGTAAAAACTAACGCTTTTATAAGCAGTTGTACAAAAAAAAAAAAAAATTACATGTTGAATATTACAGTGTCTATTATGTTATTACCTTCTCCTGTAAAGTTTCAAATCTGCGAGTTAGGGCCTTTCTACATGAGACCATCGATATATAGTTTCAAATCATTTGGATGCACGATGGAATTAAATAAAATAATTTTAAAAATTTTTTATAAAATTTTTTATTCGAAGGTTTACTTCTAGTTAAACATAATAATTTGAAATTTATTTTTGTATAGAAGTAAACCTTCGAATAAAAAATTTTATAAAAAATTTTTACAATTAGTACTCGCAAGAGGAAAAATTCTCATTCAATAAAATAATTTTCAAAAGTAAAAGTTTAAGCTGTATATTAATATTTTATTGGTTTAAAACTCAATTGGTAACTTCCATTTAGGAAAAAATTTTAAACTTTCGAAGACAAACTTTAAAAACACATTTGAAATTATTGATCTGAAGCACTTCCATAAAGTTAATACACAAACACACTAGCTATTTCAAAGAAATGAATAACATTTAAGAACCAGTTTTAGAATTAAAATCATTATAAAGAAGAGGCTCCATTAAAAAAAAACATTTTTCAAAACTCAATAATTCTAGACGATAATGCAGAATTAATATTTTTTTTCAAATAAATCTGCCATTTTTAAATGACAGTTCCGATCAGTCTAAAATATTACATGGACATAGACAAGAATTAGACATGCAAATTTACAATTAATTGCTATTTTTTGGTTTTCTTCAGATTTCAAAGATCTTTTTAGTTTCTGAAAGTCTCCAGCTAGACCTTTGAATGCGTGTGCTCTTATAATTTACAAATTAAACGCATTTGAAAATTAAAATTTCAAAATACTGGATTTGATTTAAAATATCCTCAAATTTATTTTATTTTAAAAATTTCAATTATACACAGAACGTTTGGAACCAATATCTTGTTAAGGTCAAAAAATATATGTAGTTTAGGCCATATGTATTTGCAAAACATAAATGTATGCCCCGAAAGAAATGTGGACCTGTAAAAATTGCCAGTTGTAAAAAAAAAACATTTTTGTGAATTTCGTCACATGTTTTGAGAATTTTTTACTTTAACGGAAATTATGTTATATAGGTAAATGTTATCACAGTTTTTAATTTCTATATATATACATACATTTTTTTAGCAAAAAACTGAAACAATAAAAAGCGGGATTTTGGCTTGAAAAGCGGGTTATAAAAATAGGCCTTAATAGCTTAATATAACAAACATTCTTATACATACACTGGCGTGCAAAAACGGATGGATGGACAAGTTTTGTCAAAGTTCCACCATCTTTATTGTATTAGTAAATAAATATAAAATTCAATATAAAAACATAAGGCAACTCAATTAACACAGTTTTGCACCTTTTCAAGACTCTATTAAAAAGTGGTTTGTTTTTAATAATAATAAATTGAACGCTATACATGTGGCACTTACAAATTAGCATCTTTAAATAAAATTTAAAATAATAGTATAATAGTTTTGACAGAAAGTAAGCACGTATCCAGTGAAATTGCGCAGAAGTTTAAAATGGTCCACGAAGTGTGATTGTTGTAAGAACACGGCAAAATGTAGCTTCTGTGCCGAATACTGTAGGTCGTCCCAGAATGAGACGCTCGCTGTAAATAAAACCATATGTAAATGGACACCAAGTAGATCACTTTAAATAATAGAATATGTGGCAGCAGTTAAAAAGAAAAATACATGTCAATGTGAAAAAATATAAAAGCGCGTCTTGAGTTCTGCAAAAAGCATGATCATATGACTGTAGAAGATTGGAAATGAGTCATTTGGTCGGAAGAGACTAAAATTAACCGATTCCAATCTGATGGAGAGGAATACTTTTGGAGCAGACCTCACGAAACTGTTCAAAGACATAATGTGAAACAAACAGTCAAACATGGCGGAGATAGTTTGATGGTGTTGTTTCACTTTGAGGCATTTAGGAATAAATGGAATTATGAAGAAAGAAGACTACCTCAATATTATTCAAACGCATTTACCTGATTTTGTGGATCGCAGCGCATACCCTGAAAACGAAGTTAGTATGCCAACAAGACGCCAAACATATGGCGAAAATTGGTCAAAATTAGTTGTCTCGTCAAAAAATGAAATGGCCTGCGCAAAGTCCAGATCAGAACCCTATAAAGAATTTGTGGTCTATATTGAATAGATGATTGGGACAACACAATCGAGCGCCAACTATTATAGAGGAGCTTTGGAACCGTGTTAATAAATTCTAAAACACGTGCAAAACTGAGTTAATTGAGTTGCTTTATTTAAAAAAACAACAACATAATTATTTGTATGCAAATGCTCAGGTATAAATATTATTTAATTCCTATAATAAGTCATAGGATTAGCACATAGCTTTGAGTAGTTAGTATGTAGCATATTATTGGGCGCAATATTAGGCGTATGATTGATTTTTATTTTATATATTTGCATATTAAGTGCACGTTTTTTTAAGAATACAATTTTGTAAATTTTAAACACAATTTTATTGTAGCCCAAAATTTAATATGTAATGTAATACAGTGGTTTCCCGGTTTAACGAATTATCTATTGTCAGGCCCATTCGTTATATCGAAAAATTCGTTAAGTCCGGCAGTTTTTTAAATATGTTTTATTAAATAAAAAATTATGTTTATTTATTCTAATTATAACAACAACAAAAACAAATAATAATTAGTTCATATCACATTCAGTTAAATAATTAGTTCAAACAAAACTAAAAAATGACTTTGTAACTTATAAATTTTGATTTTGGTGAGCGAAAATCAAAATAAAAAACAAAATATTTTTGGTAAACACAACTAAAAAATGACTTTGTATCGTATAAATTTTGATTTTGGTGAGCGAAAAATTTCTTTACATTTTTTCTCTTAATCCATTTTTTTCGTAAAGCGTCTCTTATACAAATGTATAAGAATACATGACATTTTCATTTGTTCGTAATATAAGGTACTCAGTGGAAAGAATATGATTGTTCGTTAAATTGCGAATTTTTTAAATAGAGTATACGTTAAACCGGGAAACCAATTAAATTATAAAGAGAAAGAATTTATGTAAAAATCAAAAAAATCTTTATGGTTTTGCAAAGAGTAAGTTTTGACAATTGTATTGGATGAATAACTTAAAAATGCGATATTTTTTCAATATAATTATTTATTATATAAATTCATTTAATGTATTGGCCATTATTAACTACGACCCTTTCCTATCTTTCTGGCAACATATGAATTCGGCGCCAAAAGAACTACTCACATTTTGAGGCCAAGAACGAATAAAGTTAATTTCGAATATCCTGCTTTGCAGCGTATCCCAGAGAGATCGTTCTGCATAGATGGACTTGGCCATGTCTGGACTATAAGGCGGGTAAGGCAAAACTTTACAATCACTTCTTTCTTGCAATCACTTCTTTCATTTTTAACAGTAGTTCGTAACATGTGGCCGAGTGCTGTCAGGATGGAATATTACGCAAAATCTGGGCATTTTCGGCTAATGTTTGGTTCAAACGGATCAGTTGCACTCGGTTAGGGATTCCTGTGATGGTCTAGTCAGATTTTAACAGCTCGTAGTAGATAGGTCTCTTTGGTGCCGATGCAACTTCGGGTTATCGTATAAAAATGAAATCGTCTCTCAAGGTCTCTTTAATTTCAAGCTTATATGGCTTCAAATATCTAGGGTTCAATTCATACTATACCCAATTTCTTTGCTTTTGGATGAATTCGGCTGCTCGCAATTGTTTTGAAGCTGTTGGCTGAGGAGATTCTAATGATTTTGCAATAGTTCTTGTTGAGTTTGATAATAATCTTTATAGAGTAATGCCTCCAATTCTTGGTCTTTAACCTTTTTTTGGCTGGCCTGCCGAATGGAACAAATCATTTGTCGCACTATGGAACCGATGGAGCACATTCCCCATACGCTTCAAATAAAAGAAGTTAAGCAAAGCTTCCCGTATACCAAGCTTTGTTGGCACAAAATTCGACATTTTCGAAAACCGTATTTTTAATGTATATACCCAATAGTTTTATAGATCCACAATATTAATAGCGAAATTTCAAGCAAAAAAATAAATAATTAATACAAGTATAGGTTTGATCAAAAATATAGCAGACACCAACGTTTTTCAGCAGATTTAAGTTGTATTGGTATAATAATTTGCATTCTCTCTCTTTCTTTTATCAGGGCGGCATTAAAGGTGTTGTGTGGACCGATGTCATACAAAGTGTCATTATGTTTACCTCCATGATAGTACTCATGATCAAGGGCACTATAGATTTGGGAGGTTTTCAGGTATTATGGCAACGAAATTTAGAGGGAGGTCGTCTAAAATTTCCGGAGTAAGTTTTTTAATTTACATTTTTACATTTACACGTTCCTAGTAATTGTAATTCGCTTAAATACAACTATTCAGTTTAACTTTTGATCCGACTGTGCGCATGAGTGTATTTTCGGTTTTTGTGGGTGGTACTTTCTTCAAACTGCAAAATACTTCGATTAATCAACCCACTATACAAAGATTCATGTCACTGCCAAACATACAAAAGATAAAACAAACTTTGTATACATTTTCCATTGGTTTGACTCTACTCTATATGGTATGTATTTATGTGGGCCTGTTGGCATATGCCACCTATTATGATTGTGATCCCATGTCAACGGGGGTAAGTAACGAATTTAAAGAATTACGTTAAACATTTTGTAAAAATTTTTTAAAATTGTTTTCTTAAAGTTGGCCCATGCCAGAGACCAATTGATTCCTGTATTGGTCATGGATGTTTTGGGTAAATTTCCCGGTATGCCTGGCTTGTTTGTGGCGGGTGTATTTAGTGCTGCTTTAAGTTCTTTATCTACTTATTTGAACTCTTTGGCTGCTGTGGTTTTGGAAGATTTTATTAAACCAAATGTGAAAAAGGAGTTAAGTGAACGTTCTACAGCTGTAATAATGCGTTTAGTGGTCATAGTTTTCGGCTTAAGTTCCATTTTTCTGGTGTATGTGGTGGAAAAATTGGGCATGGTGTTGCAATTGTCTGCCACATTGCAGTCTATATTGTATGGACCCATGTTGGGTATTTTTACAGTGGGCATGTTAATGCCCTGGATAGACGAAAAGGTGAGCAAGGAATTAATGTCCTTAAGTTAGAATAGAATGAAAATATTTTTGGTTTTTTACAGAGTATTTTAACGGCCAGTATTGTGTCCTTTCTCAGCATGTCTTGGATCTGCATAAATGCTCAAATAGCCAATGTTACTGGTAAATTTCGCCACACAAAATTGCCTATATCTATAGAGGGCTGTGGCTATGAGTTTGATCACACCAAATATCTGAACTCAACATCAGAATAGTAAGTTTATTTGAAGTTTTAGTATAATACATACATACATACATACATACATATTTAAATAAATTTTGTTTAATATTTTGAAATGCAGTCTTCCTGCCCAGGGTACTTCTATTTATCATATTTCCTTTTTGTGGTACACCACCTTGGGTGCCTTCATTGTAATGGTGGCTTCCAATCTGGCTGGTTTGTATTTTGGCTTTAATGATGTTCACAAAGTCGATGAAAAATTACTGGCTCCATTTGTGGCTAGATTTTTAAAGAAATATAAATATTCTGAAGTGGAACTCCAAGACACAGTAAAAGAAAAAGCTGTCAAGGACGAGAATTAAGTATATCAAAGGTATTAATTAGCAAGTCAGCTTTTCTTTATAGGTACATTATTTGATGTCTAAACATATAAATTGTAATAAATGTATTAAATGTGTTACAGAATTAAGCAACTGCAATAAAATTTATAAGTACATGTGTAAATATTTTAATTTAAAATCAGTTATCTTCTTCACTGTAAAATTACAGTTTGAAAATCACATAAGAATATACAAAAATGTATGTATATAAATAATTGACAAACATGTCAATTTAATGAATAAAATAAAATAATCATCATAATATTCCACATTTTGGCCCAAATTACAACTAAATTTGAAGTCCATTCCGAAATTCTTTTTTAAATTTGCTTTGATTTCTTGAGGCACAATACAAACTTTCACCATCTCAACATCATGTTTCCCGATTGCCGTTGCAAACGTTCACGCAACTGCTCATCGAGTAAATCAAACAGTTGTCCACAGCAACAACACCAACAACAGCAGTGCCAAATCTGCCAGCCTACCTGTAGCAATCAAACGGAATGCGAAAAACCTTTTCTCTGCCAAGAACTAAACTCCTCTTACTGGTGCAAGTGTCGTCCACCTATTCACCGGGATTATTGCGAATATTGCAAGTCAGCTGCCAAAAGCAATGAAAACAAAAGTGAAAACGACAATAAGGAATAGAGATGGTTATAATAGAAATGAATATGACATATAAAGGTAATAATACATGAGATTTTTAATTTTAACTTATAATAAGAAATATCTATTCTCCTGAATAACAAAGACAATATTTCCTTTATAAAGAAACAGGACCTCATCAACTTGTCATGTAAAAGTTTCAAGTAGTTTGATATTGTGTTTTCACAAATAGTACTTTTTCATTTAAATGCATATTTCAGTTCTAGTTCAATTTCACTCAGTTTGTCATAGTAACATTATTTACATTTTCAAATTTTAATATCTGAACCAAGGCGTATTAAAAAGGTGTATGCGACAGGTCAATAAATACAACAATCCAAAAAACAACACTGATTTTGTTTTTACTCTCTACACCACCATAGTTGGGAGGGTATATTGGATTTGTGCTGATGTTTGTAACGCCAACACCCATCTTAAAGTATACCGATCGACTCAGAATCACTTCCGAAGTCAATTAAATGATGTCCGTCCATCTGGCTGGCTGACTGTCCATGTATACCTTGTGCACAGAGTACAGGTCGAAATTTTAAAGATATTTCCATAAAAATTTGGTACATGGCGCTTTTTCAGCTCAGGAATGGTTAAATTGGTTGAAATCGGACAATTATTTCACATAGCCTAATACAAAAGTACTCCCAAAATAGGGGTTTCCCGGTCATTAATGTTGGATTTATGTACATATTCAAATAAAGTTCTTTAAAACTAAGTTGTACACGAAGCCTAATCACAGCTACACATTTTGTGCATATCGGTCCATAATTGATAATGGCTCCCATATAAAAACCATTGTCAATTTAAACATCATAACTCCCTTATATGGTGTTCACACATGCATTTTTTAATGAAATTTTTTAATTGAATTCAATTATCCATACAAAATTTCAATTAAGATAATTGTTTCATTAAGAGTTAATTGTTCTAATAATTGTTAAAATTAAAAATACAACCCTGTGACAAGTAATAACTAAAATGGCAGTTGATTCGCTTTTCAATTAATAAAGAATATTTTTAGGCTGAAAATTATAATATTACAACCAAATACAGTGCAGTAGGGAAAACGTCAACTAATTAAAACCGCGGGTGTTGACGTTTAACAAATTAAAAAAAAATCTGTTATATTTTTTCTTTCCAACACTTGGAAGAGAGCCTTCTCTCTATTGATTTCATAAAATTTTAGAGTAGGTAATGTAAAAAAGGGTTGACGTTTTGGGATGTTGACGTTTTCCCGAGTGCACTGTAATTGTATTCTTTATTGTCAGCTACTGTCAAACGCTAATTAAATTTAGCAATATTGAGCATGTGTGAAAACTTTCTAATTAACCAATAATTGACTCAATTAAAAATACATGTCTGAACACCATATTCCTCAAATAATATTCAATACAAATCTGTATCATATATACAAACATCTTTCGGCCCAATTTTATGATGATCAGTCCATAATTAGTCATTGCTTCCATATAAGTCCCACTTCCGAAACTCACTTTAACAATCATAAATCTCTTAAAAATTTTTGTATCCAAATAAACTTGAACACAAATAAGTTTCAGGTACACAGATATCATGACACCTAACTTTCTTACGGTCGGTCTATAATTAGTCGAAGCTCCTATATCCTTTAAAAATGTTTACATCGAGATAAAATTTAACACAAAAAATATTTATTTGCACAGAAGTCATGCCACTACATTTTTGGATGATAGGTCCATAATAGGTCATGACTCCCATAGAGCGTACATTTCTGAAAAACTATTTATTTACTTATACTGGGTGTAGGGTATTATATGGTCGGGCTTAATCAACTATACTTTCTTGTTATTAATATGTATGTGAAATGTCAAAATCCAGGCGAATTGAAATTATAACAAAATTAATTCGATTTTTTTTCGTTTTATTTTACTGTTTTTTTTTCAACCCACAACACACAATTTACATAATTATTTTTGTTAATTTTACTTGAATAATTTTATTTTCCTTACTTCTTTCTTTATTTAAAATAACAAATGTAAACAAAACAAAGTTTGACGGATGGATACATTATTTCACAGCGAATTAATAATCAGCTGATCTGTTTCTTATTAATACTAATATTGATCTGAACCATTTCCATTAATTTAACTTTGTTACTGATTGGAAAAATAGGAACTTTTTTCTAGTGTGTTTCTATGTTTTCAAATTTGAAATATGAAAATAGTAGCTGTCAATATTTTTTTAAGTTCATCAGTTTTTCTACATTTTTCCACACAAAACGTTTCGAAAAAATAACAAAGTCAAAATTATTATACATACATAATTTTTCAACTAGTTTCGCGTTGTTATTAAACGAATAAAAATTATCAATATAATTCTCTGCTTTTCAATAGTGTTTTGCAAAACTGAAATAAATTCTTTAAATACTAAAATACCAACAATTTGATTTGGGGTTTTTGAATTACCTGGAAAATAAATGTATGGAAATTATTACGACAATTGTTATTATAGTAATAATTATAGTACTAATTTAAACGATTTAAACCATTGCTGCCATTACCAGCCCTCAACTGTTCCTTTAAACTGTTGCCAGTGTCAATATTATTGCTACTATACAATTAATAGTTTCCCATCTTCATATCGTAAACTATCCTCCATGCCAACAAAACTAAATACAACAAGCGAAACTTTTTCAAGCAAAAATAGTGCAAAATTAAAAAAGAAAACTAAAACGAAAAGAGACAGCAAACACGCTATACAGTTGAGAGACTCTGCCAAAGAAAAAATTCCACTCAAAGATAGAAAAGCCGGTACCACTAGTTCCAATAGTGAATATCTCAGACGCAGCTTTTCAGACGGAAGCAATAATGTGCGATTGTCGCAATCTGGAAGTGTGGAGGGAAGTATACCTAGTACTGGCATTGGTAATAACAGACTGAAGAATTCCGATTCATATTGTAACTATCAATGCAGTTGTAGACCCTCGCAGAGTTGCGTAGGGAAACCAGCAATAGATTTTAATCTCCTCACTCACAATGGTATGCCCATTAAGCAAATCCACCAAGGTCGTTTGCCAAGTTACATAATAAGCCGTAATAAAATTAAACAAAATGAATTCAATTACACTGCTTTGGACAACTTACCATCACCACCAAATACCAGCAAAATCTCCTCAAGCTCAAGAAATGCTTATACATCTCCAACAAGTTTTTCTAAAAAAGACGCCAATGAATCGTCACGCAATTTTCATTTATACCAATTAACAAAATGTTGCAACTGTCAGCACACAATTGAAAAATGCTCATCTATTGAGAATCAGTCCTGCAAATGTAATTGCATTCATTGTTATAACAAATCTTCCACTAGAACCAGCCCCTTAATATCAGCGCGAAAATCGTTTTCTTCCTCACAAAGTTGTCCTCAACTAGATGTTATTAATGAAGAACAAGCTGAAAATGAAGAACTTGCTAATTATATTAATTACCAAAGTTGTCGAAAATCAAAAGAGTCTAATACAAGACCTAAAACTCATCGGCAACCAATTGCAGCAGACACGCTTAAAAAACAAAAATCTTTAGAAGATTCTTGTGCAGATTTCTTAAATATTGTCTGCGACAATATTTTGGAAGCCGTACAAAAATCTATCGATCGTAAGTTGGAAGAGTATAGCAGCAATGTTGCGGAACATTTTCAGAGCCTGGGCCAAAAGTTGGAAAAGAGTGAATCGAATGTGAAATGTTTGATTGGGGAAATTATGGACAGTAAGTTGTAGATAAACAATTTAAATTAAAAATTATTAATATGAAATATATATTTTTGAAATTATTATTAAACAACATGTGACACAATGTAGGTTATAGTTTAGTTCTAGTTCTACTTCAGGTTGTAATTCAGGCTGTAGTTCAATACTGGTTCGGTTCCAATTCAGTTCTAGTTCAGTTCGACTTCAGTTAGTTTTCCAACCAATATATTAAATATTACAAATAAAAAAAAAAATGAGATCAAGAAATTTTATATACACTATGGAGCAAAAGTGAACCATTTTTATTACTAATAATTCTTTTGTGGTGTAGCTTTTTAACAAAAGAGTCAAATTAAAATAGTGGTATATCAATGTGTACATAGGGTCTTATTTAGTATGTATTAAATGTAAAATATTTTTTTAATAAAATAGTTACTAATGTTGTATAAGCTATTGTCTTTTGTATTTAAAAATATACCTACAACTGTGTATTTATAACATTCCAATAAGAAGAGCATCATTCGGTGGAAAATTGTGACGTACTTTAGTTTATATGTATGTAAAAATAAGATCTAAGTAAAATGACAAAAATTAATGTAAAAATTGTGAAAAAATAAAAAAAAAATGCTCTTGGATGGAATTTCCATTAGGAACATTGCTATACAGCGGAACATGTATGTATATCGCAATCTTCTGTAATATACGTTTATGAACAAAATTTGAATGTAGTTCTTTTGAATTAAAAAAAAAAAAAAAAAACTGCAAAATCTTTAACACCATATTGATATTTTCCAATTTTATGTTTTCTTTAGTTATTTTTTTTTTAAATATTTTCCCCAGATCTTGTAAATAATTACTTAGTATGAAATACGTATAATTATTTACTACAAACAAAGCTACATTGTTTTTTTTTTGAGTTTGTATATAAACGCTTGTATAGTAATGTCTCAATGCAAATACATATATTTTATGTTTATAAACATTAGTTCCTATACATACATTTTTGAGAACATTGCAACAATTATTTATATACATTTCAATAAGATCTCTTAAGTCGTTTGTCAAGTGGGAAGATCATATACATTGTCACTCAATTCCGTAACTAATATAATTTATGACTGAATAAATATATTTCTTAGAGAAGTATTTATAAATCATGATTGATATATACATATAATATTTATGAATGAATTTATTTCATTTATTATATACATATGTATATATATATGTGTTGCCCAGTTATGTAAATGGTAACTGTGTTTAGTGTATATAATATTGAGTTATTTAAATCGTCATTTATGGTAATCACTCATGATAATCGGTACTGCTAGAAATAAGTTTAACAGCACTAAGCTAAAATAATTTCCTTTTTTACTAAAGTGCATGTGATCGATCTTTTCCATTCGAATCGTTGAACTATTAAGACACATTCTAAGTAACAAAGTGATATACATACTATATATTTTACAAGAGCAAAATAATTTGTGTAAAATATCTGGACCACGCTTTATGAGGAAAGCCCTAACCTCAATTTAAAATTGTCAACTTAAAATAACACCACTTCTGAAGAGTTCTAAAAGAATTTTACCAATCTAAGGAAAATCTGGAGTTATTTCTTATTGCACATCAAACCTATCGATACAAGCTTGGCTGGTAAGCAGTAGAAAATATAAATTTAGGAATTTTAACTAAAGTCATCCTTTTCCACATTAGGTTAATCATCGTCAATTATTTGACTAAATGATAGCCAGCCAATAGGTATTCTTGCATATTTTAACAAATAAATTAATTTTAGTACAAGCTTCACATTTATTAAAAGCCTAAATGATCCATACATGATCTAAACGAGAACTAAAATTGAATCGAGCGGACATATTCCGGCACATCGAGTTTTAACCTCAAAATTTTCCAGACACAATTACAAGTTTCTTGACTTTTTATTAAACCTGTTAATTTTTCTAAAAATTCTTGGACTTTAGTCCCGAATTCCTATAATAAAACTTATTTCTGTTATTTTTGAATATGTTAAACTAAATTTTTGCTCTAAATCATTGTTTTTTTATTTGTATATAAGTTTCGAAAAAGTTTATAGAATAATATTAATTGAACTTTAGATTAAAATATTTCAATATAAATCACATGTTTATAACCTCACATTTATATCATTAATTATATAATATAAGTTCATGTAACCTTCAGGTTATTTAATTATAAATTTATATAACACCCTAAATAATTCTATATATATAAAATGTAAAGGGTACCCCTAAATTTTAAATTTACTAAATTACTATAAACTACTACGATTTTTTTTCTATGTACTATTTTACCTATATGCAAGAATTCTTTTATTTTCCATTGATAAAAGCTATCATTTAGTTGAACATCATTCATAAATAAGATCGAGAGGCCTCTGCGACAGCAATATGAATTGGTGAGTGAATTAATTATAAATATACTCTTATTCTTGCATATATCTATTTAAAACAATACTTAAAATTTTATTATAAGTAAAAGGAATAATAATAACACAAACAACAAGAGAATTAAATGTTGCTTCAGTGACTCTTTAATATCTCTTTATTTTCTGTGTTTGTTTTTTTTACATTTCCATTTATTGTTTTATTAATGTTCCTATTACTTATTTAATTTATATTTCTGAATTCAAATTTAACTATACTACGATTAGTTGTGAGTAGAGTAACTTTATTTTAATTTTAAACTTTATAATCTTACTTAAAATGTTGCTATTATTTTTATTTTGAACTCTAAAACTGAAACATGTATTATTTTCTATTATTTTGTAATAACTTATGGGTTGAATGAAGTAGGAAAATATCTAATATGAATTGGTAAATTTTGCAAATGTTTTCTTGCATGGTATGATCAGTTAGGTTGATCTTTTTAGTGGGATCTTGTAAAATCATTTGTGTGCCAGCAAGATAATGGAATGGGAGGGTATAGAGGCACAGATTCCAACTAACACCTGGAATTTCCCATGCGAATATTCAACACCGTTTAATTATTTTCAGTTGATAACCATATAGGGGCTATTTTTTTATTTTGTTTGTATGGTTATTTTGGCCTTTTAAATTTGTTTTTAGTTTAAACTAGGGAGTCTTTAATAAATATTTTTATGTACAACTGGACTAGATACAGATAGACACGAACCCCCCTATCCGATTGAAGCTAGCTCAAAATGGCTCCCGCCGTCTATCGACTATCTAGAACTGAAGTAAGTTGCTACGTTGCCTTTGGGTGGATGTAGATTTCTATTAAACCAAATTACTGCTTTTCAGTTTTGAAAAATATAGCATATTACACTTCATGTATGAGAGTCAAAAATAATGATATAATTAATTCTTTCTCCAAAAATGGGCTGACATCTGGGGACTCATTCACTCTATATTTCTGGATTTTACTGCAACAACAAAATAATTACTCTCATATAAACGTGTGTATTTTATTTTCGACATATTGCGGCGAATGTGTTTAATGCATCACACTTTAAAAAATTTGTTGACTACTCTTTTTTATTTAACCCTTTCACGCTCAGAGTTGCTTATAAGTAACTTTGAGTTTCAATGCTAATATTTTTTTTTCCTTTGCAATTTAAGGAATAACGGTAAATTGTATCTTTTTTGTTTATGCGTTTAAAGTAATAAAGTGCAAAAACATCAAAAAATATGTAAACAAGCATTTAGTTGTGGACAAGAATCCAAAGTAAGTTCATGTAAAAAATTTTTCTCCAAAAACAGAGTCACGTAAAAATGAAATATATTAGAATTTCGAAATTATAAAATTGTTTTATCGGAACTATTGCTGAAAGAAAAGGTAATTTTAGTTATAAAAGCAAAAACAAACAAATAAAAAATTTAAATGTAGAGGCTAGAATTTTTTGAAATTAGAAGTTGCTTAGGAGCAACTTTGGTCGTTAAGGGTATACAAAGTTTTATATGAATATGAGTAAATTGTAGGTGAAAGGCAGAGACGCAAAGGATTGACTGATACAGATATACAGCAAATCATCGATTTTGATTGGGACAAGTCATCTGATGAAGAGGATGTTATTGATGATGAATATTTACCAGAAATATGGGGAAAAAGCATTGAGGAAATAATTGCAAAGGATCAGGAAATTGAGGTGGATATTATAGATATTTTTTCAAATAGCGACACCATTTTCGGAGCGTTAACGCTCTTTATGAGCCCAAAAAACAATCATAATTGCTCCGAAAACCTACAGAAAAGAGGGTCATTACATTCGAAAATTGTCCGTCAGAAAGAGCTCTTAGATAATGTCAGAAAAGAGGGGGTTTTTGGGCTCTTACAGAGCTCTTAGATAATGTTAGAAAAGAGTCTTTACTGAGGTTTTTTTGGGCGCTGTATAATCTTGTTTTAATCATTCTTGTGTGGTACAGCTATGTTTTTTTTTTTTTTTTGTTCAAAGCCTAAATAACAGGACAACAACTTTTTGGTACACACATAATTAAGTGCAATTTCTGAGTCATACTGCGTGCCGACTCAGGACAGTAACAAGCAAATTTTTCTTTCGCTCCGAAAATGGACTCTTTTCTGACCCCTTTTTTCGGAGCGCTGTTGTTAATGCGTGGATGCTATACCGTAAGCATCTAAAAATCGTTGATCCCGGCTCTAAGCATATGCCTTTAGTTGATTTCCAGTTAGATAAAGCCCAATCGCTAAGTGCGTCACTCTGCGCTGATATAACTCTTTGAAAGAATCTGACCTTCAACCCCAATCAAGTATGTCTTCAGCGCTTGATACTAGTGACTGTTCTGAAATAGGAAGAAGCTCTTCAAAAAGCCGCAAATATACACCAGATCCCTCAAACACAATGCGCTATGACATATTAGAGCATATTGTAGTATGGGATGAAAAAGGTCGTTGCCGTTTTTGTAAAACCGCAACGCCCTTTTCAACATGCTCTAAATGTAAGGTCCATTTATGCAGTAATACAAATGAGAATTGTTTTTATTCATATCATTGCTAGTTTTCTTAATAAAATTGGAAGAATTTAGCTTTACTTCCTAAAATAAAATAAAAAATGTATTTGTTTCTTTTAAAATTTTTATACCACTAATGCCCATTGTTGCTTAAAAGCAACTTCCTCTGGACTCCTTCCTGGAAGAACCTGGTGTCCGAAACTTGGTATATACCTTATCTAAGCCCAAAATAAAGAGAAAAACAAGGTTTCATATTTTTAACACCACCTAGAAAAAAGTGGGCATGAAAGGGTTAAACAAAAATTTTGGTTTTATTCAATTTCCGTATTTTTCGTAGTATTGTTAGTAAAAGAAACCTTTTTGCTTTGATTTTGCAATTAGATATTTTTTCTTATTATTATTTTTTAGTTTAATTTGAATTTTTTAAATATTTTTGATTGATTTTGAGGGCAGTAAGTACATACATACATATTGTTATACTTCCATTTGAAATGAAGACTGAAAATAGTTTAGTTTCTAGTTTAGGTCCTAATACATTTCCAGTTCTTTTTCTAGTTAACTTTAACGTAAAATGTAAATATCATATTTCTATATCTGAAATATTTCCATTAATTTGACTTTTAATTTCCGAATTACATATTTCATTTAATTCATTTATTTAACGTTCTTTACAACAATTTGTTTAAAATTATGCGTATCACTCCTCTTCTACCTTGTTAACTATATTTAGCTACATCTCAATTAAGTTGTGTTTTGTCCTCATCATTAATTAAATCATTTAAAAATAATTTTTAAAAATTTCCATTTTTTTTTAATTTTAGAAATGACTGAGCAAAACAAAAATAATTTGGAACAAATTCATTCACTTATACAAAATCTAGTGGAAAATCAAATAGCCAATCAATATGCCGTGACAAGAAACAATTGTAAAGATAAAGAATGTCAGTATGAGGCAGAAATAAAGGAAGAAAATGAAATCATTGCAGATGTTGTACAAGATGTAAATAATGGGAAGGGTCCTAGAGCAGAAACCACAATGGATGCTAAACCGCAATTGTGTACATGTTGCCATTGTAATGAAATAAATCCTACGATAAATGAGAAAAGTCCTAAGGAGGAAAGCACAAATGAGGATAAAAATGAGCATAGTCGCAGGCAAGTATCAAGAAATGATGCAAAACCACAGATGTGTGATTGCTGCCATTGCAACGAAGCGATTTCAGCCAAGACATTAGCGCTACATTATTCACATTCAATCAATATTTTGGAAGAACAAATTGTACAGCCTCTACGTCCTGCAGAACAAAATACTCATAACGCCCACTTTAATGAGAGAAATAAAGGTGGTTGTACGGATTGTGCAAAAAATAAAAGTGTAAAAAGTGAAGATGATATAAAAAGTATGAGACTATCAATAAAATATCCTTCACAAGTAGATTCTTTACCCAGAAGCGCTGCTGGAAGAGATGATTTAAGAATTGTGGGTATTCCTTCTTCTCAGAAGAATTCGTGTGTTAATAATATGAGTTTTTGTAAAGAAAACCAATTAGCAATCATGGAACTTTCCAAGAAATATCCTGCACCAGAAGAGGTTACTTCACCTTGCACTTTATCAGCTCAAGCAACAATTTCACAAAGTGATTCTATATGTTCACAAAAATCATGCTCTACTCGAAGAGATACTTCTCCTCAAATGTTTACAACGTTTAGTTTGACACCGTCTGGAAAGACCATCTTCAATTGTAACTGCTCTACAAAGAATGAGTACAGTGGTAGCAATAAAGTAAATCTGTCTGCTTTTAAAGGTGTAAATACTAGTAATGAAACAGATATGCAACTCAAATTGCTTGGCAGAAATCTTTACGATAATTACGAAACCAGTGGTTCTGCCACCGAACCAGAAGACAATAATGATCCAGCCGGTAGCAGTAATGCATGCAAGAATTTACAAAAGAAGTTTTCCAAACAACACTGTAGTTCTCAGACTTTAATGCCAGTTACCCTGCACATAGTAAATACTGCTAGTGGTCAGGATAATTGTAAGTTAAGGTCTGGTAGCCAGATAAATAGGGGAACCAGTAAAACGAATGCTTCCAATGATAGTAATGCATCACTAACAAGATTATCGCGCTTGTAATTATGCTACTGACTCAACCAATCAGTTGTTTGCCTTAAAGAAATCTTAAGAATTGTGAAATATCATTTTTTTAGAATACACACATTTTTTTTTGAATAGAAATTATGAAAAAAATATAACTAAATTAATTGGTTTGTTTTACTGTTCTGGATACAAAAAAAACTTGACTAAATAGGGAGTTGCGATTGCAGCTAAAATTCGATTAAATAAAGAACAACGATTGACACTTAAACTGGACTGAACAAAGATTTATGGTTGAAGCTGAAACTGGACTAAAGAATATTGATTGATGATAAAACTGTTCTAAATAAAGAACTACAATAGAGGGATGAAAGTAGACAAAATAGTGAACTACGATTGAAGGTAAAATTGGACTAAATAAAAATCAAAAGCGATAAAAAGGATTACATAAACACATATTGTAATTTAATTACTCCTTTAAGATAGTAAATATTATGTACTTTTTTATAAATGTATTTTTAATTTGATTTAAATGTTATTTGAAAAAATTTTTCATTTATATTATAATTTTCAATCAATTCAGGTAATTTTTCAATTTTTGTTCAATTTTTATAAAAATTATATGTATTATAGATAAAAAATAAAAAAAAATAAAAAAAAATAAAAAACTTATTATTGTATTTTAAAAAATTTTATAGATCCTGAAGATGAACAGAAGATGTTTGAAATATATTGATCTAATTTGTAAAAAAATACAATAATGTTTTTTATTATCGGATTCAAAGAGGCAACACAAAATAAAAGCTAAAAAATATTAATATTATTAATCCAGCAATACAAAATATTAATCCATAATAAAAAATAAAGTTGAAACTGAATTTACCAAAGAACGCGTAAGCTAAAACTGAAAGTAGGTTAGGTTAGGTTAGGTAGGAATTCTGGTGTGAGTCACCTCACACCCTCACCCAGAGACCAATATGGTCCATTTCGATGCCTTAGATTCTCTACCAAATGTCTGACTGGTCTACATATGTCTTACTCGTCTACCTAGAGTCTTTGGCGGGAATCGAACTCGCAACCCTTTGACTGATAGCCCGGCACTCTATCGCGTAGTCTATCGGGGCACCAAAAAAAACTGAAAGTAAAACTGGACTAAAAACGACGATTAAAGTTAAAATTCAACTTAACAAGTAAGAGTGTTATTGCTGTTTCACACTTTTCAGTTTTAGCTGACCAATTTTTTTTTGCAATTCTCTTTTGAACTTGCCATTCCATTTACACACGTCAATCAAATGTTTGTGCTTTCTAATGCAAATCAATTGTAATAAGTCAAATATCTTTTTGTGGTAAGTCTGTCCTGTTTGCTTATAAAGCGAGCTCGCCGATTTACATTTATGGCTAAAAAGCCGATGTGATGAGAATGCTTCAGAGAAATAAAAATCGGCGTCTAGCTGAATTCAAGTCTAGTTTCATTCTAATTTTATTTACTAATTTCTCTTGCTTACATACTAATTGCAAACTATTTTCTTATTACTATTTACACATATTTTCCATATTCTTTCTACATGTTTGGGTGTTATTGAGTATGCAGTTTTAATTGCATTTTTGTTTGTCAATTCAAACTCATATTTCTTCAAACTAATAAGTGGGTTTTTGGGTTATTCTTGTAACCTAAATCCACTATGTGTTTTAATTGTGTTTATGAGTTTGAGTCATACTTCATGTCGTGACCTGTAGACACTACAACACATTACACAATATGAAAGAAAAAATAACAGGAAATAAGAAAATTGACTAATACCGTCATGTTTGTATCCCTTTTATTCTCTTTTCCCATCTCATTTAAAAATACCTGCCGTGACGAGTCAGAATTGAAGAGTGTGAAAGCGGATCTATATTCGGCTTTACTGCATTTAAAATACCCTCCACCTTAATATAATGAGAGTTACAAAAACTACACTGTTGTTAGGACTAGAATATCATCATCCAGTGTTTCTTATTTAGTTTTAGAGCAAATTTTATTAGTATTTTATATATAGTTTGATAAAAAAGTTTACGTACAATATAATTGACTTCAAATGTTTTGAAATTTTACCTGATTTCAAACACTTATAACTGATGATTCTGTCTGTTTATCATAACAATCTTATCTGAAATATAACCATATATAAAATAACGTGATTTTTATGGACTTATTTAGATCGAATTTGAATAAATAACAAAGCGCAACAAAGGGTTTCAATTCTTACGCAATATTATTTTATTAAAATTCCTTTTGGTAAGAAAACTTCTGGAAAATTCAAGTGTATTCTGTTCTTATATTAAAAAAGGCTATCACGTCTGAACCGCTTTATGATTATTATAAAAATGGCGAAGGCGGTTAGACGCTTTTTGACAATTAATTTTTTCGTTAAGTTAGTATAATAATGATTAATTATATTTCGAAATTAAATTGGTGATACCAGACAAAAAGAATCGTGGGGATTTGGGAGGTCGCGCTAACAATGTAGTTTACAAGAGTTTACAATGGTTGTCATAATGTACTAGGAAGTTTACCTTACATTTACATTGCCAGTCCAAGTATGATTCCTGGATTAAAACTACTGATCGTTATAATATTTGGGTTTACTTGTTTTTTATAAGTCGTCCTTATATGGCTGCTCTGATCAATTATGGACCGAACTTTATAAAATTCGTTACAAAAAAAAAAAAATATATAAATATGAGAATAATTAATTTCAGTAAAATACCGGTATATTCAAAGGAGATATGAGTAATTAAGTAACTTTCGGGAGTGGCCTTATCAGGCATGTCACATAGTTCTATCGGAATGGTTTAAATTCCGTATTTGCAAATCGATCGTTTTCTAGATTCCGATTGATTTTGTTTATTCCCAAAAAATGTTTAAATCTTGGGTTTTAACTTAAATATAGTAACGTTGTGTAAACCAAAACAAAACATTGATTGTAGTAATAAAAAGTATAAAGAGCGCTAACAAAGAAATTTTAAATAAAAGTGAACAAAATTTTCTAAAAATGCCCGGAATTTCAATTGTTGCTGTTTTAAATGAACAAGGATATCAAAACACTGTTGAAAAACTACGAAGAAGAAATTTGAGAGATGCATCTAAAAAGGACAAAAGTTTTCTTGTTGCTGACACCAACTTTGAAATCTTTTACATTTTATTTAAATATTCAGTATAAAATCATAAAAAATAACGATTCCACTTTAGAAATCTAAAGTGGTCTCATTCTGAAAAAAAATTCGTTTTTCGTTTTTTATACTCTAATTTACGGAATTGAAACCACTTTTAATCAGAATTGAGTTCTGTGACATGGCTGTATATGGAGGATATGGTCAAATATGGACCGGCATTCAAAAAATCCAACAGTTTAGTTTTGGAATGTACGAGTATATACATGATCTGTGAAACATTTTGAATCGTTATTTATTATACGTATTTAAGTGATTTTCGAAAGCTCCCATCTATGGTCAAACATAAACCGAACTGAACCAAACATCGTTTTGTAATTTATTTTATATGAAAGTTATTTTTGCTGAATTTTTTATTTATATTTTCATTTTTAGGGCTTTTATGTACCGTTTAACCATTTTTCGAGAAGAATTTTATTTGGGGCTCTGAGAAATAATGGACGGATTATTACTATTTTTATCATAGCTTGTCCTTTTATCATAAAAATACTTGTGTACAATTGCATGACTTTATCTGCAAAAGTATTTAAACAAACTAGAAAAGAATTAAAAACCATTAATATTTTTTTTTTGAGGTTGTCTCAGATTTTGATTCATAACTCTGGTTATACTGGACCGATGTTAATGATTTTTTGAATACCAAACTGCCTGGGAGAATTATAAATGCTCTTGTGTAAAGTTTTTGGATTTTGTTTATGTCTTCTGGATATGAGAGTGTTTTCCACAGATAGACGGTCAAAGCTCAATCGAATTGGAATTTCATAAGGATCAATAATATATTTCTCAATGTTACACACGGAATAACAAACTCAATAAATCGACCTCTAATGTAGTCATGTTATTTTTTTTTATTACAATTTCTTTAAATAAGAAAAATATTTAAACAAACATTAGAAAACATTCCATCAACATAAATATTTTGTTTAATTTTCTAATAAAACAAACTAATATTTAATTCAGCCTTGAAAATCTTTTTTTTTTAACTATTCCTGCAACAATAGCTTTAATTAGAAAATATCTATTTAATACATGAAATTTCCTAGATTTAATTTAATAAAACTCTTGAAAACTTCATTAAACGATTGTTTGCACGTTTTTTGCTGCTAACGAAAAAACTTCAGTGAATGAGTTTTAACAAATTCTTAATCACGTAAACAACACCGCAGCTGGAGATGCATAAACGAAGTAGAAACACAAAGTCAGAAGGAAGTGCAGTCAGTGCTGTCAAAAAGCTAAATTAAAATTCCATTACCTAAAAAAGTAACTGACAAAAAACAACCAACAAAATAACAGCATCGTCAAACATGCTTGTCATTAAAACACAAAAAAAAAGAAAACACCAACATCAACACAGCTAAAATCATTTAATATTAAACAATTTACACGTAAAGCAATATTAAACTAAAATCACAACAAATAAACTTTAAGACAAAACGTAATACAAAACAAGGTCGAAAATTCTTGCGAAATACACAATACACAGCCGTCATCATATAAATTTAGTAACATACAGCCCATACAGTTCGCCGTAAAAGTCAACGTAACATTGAAATGGAAATTTGATTATAACCTAAAGTTGACAAATGCTACTCATGGACAACAAGCGCATTAAGACACTTTATATTTGATAAATCACCTTATTTTTATTAAAATTTTTAAAAGAACATTTGTTTTCTTTTATTACACTGTTTTAGTAATTTACTGAATTTCATTATAAGAAAATTACAATACGAGTATTTGGCCGGAAATCTAAATGGCTGTATTTACACTGCTGCTTTTCACTTTAAATGCAAGTAATTGCCGCTGAAGCACTAAAATACTTATTTTTTTTGTTTGTTTGTGGGGAATTATAGAAAATATTTCAATTAAATATTACATACATGGGTTTGTAGATTTTAAAACCTGAACTGTAAACTGTACTAGAAATTATACTAGAAGCTAAACTAAAAAGTGAACTAGAAATAGAGCGAACGAAACTAGAACTTGAGCCAGAACTTGAACTAGAACCTGAACTAAAACCTAAACTCGAAACTGAACGAGAACTTGAATTAAAAACTGAGCTAGAACCTGAACTCTGACTTGAACTACAACCTGAACTAAAACCGGAGTTAGAACGGGAACTAGAAATTGAACGAAACACTGAACTAGATTCTGAGGTAGAACGTGTACAAGAACCTGAACGAGAACCTGAACTGGAACCTAAACTAGAACCTGATCTTGAACTACACTCTGAACTAGAACCTAAACTGGAACCTGAACGAGAACTTGAATTGGAACTAAACTAGAAGTTGAACTAAAACTAGAACTAGAATCAGAACTATAAATTGAACGAAACGCTAAACTAGAACATGACCTACAACGTGAACTAGAACCTGAACAATAACTGGAATTAGAACCTGAATTCTAACTTGAACTACAACCTGAACTAAAACCGGAGCTAGAACCTGTACTAGAAATTGAACGAAACGCTGAATTAGAATCTGAGGTAGAACGTGTACTAGAACCTGAACGAGAACCTGAACAAGTACTTGAATTAGAACCTGAATTAGAACGTGAACTGGTACCTGAACTAGAACCTGAACAAGTACTTGAATTAGAACCTGAATTAGAACGTGAACTGGTACCTGAACTAGAACCTGAACTAGATCTTGAACTACAATCTGCACTAGAACTTGAACTACAAACTGAACTAAAACCGGATCTAGAGCGAGCACTAGAACTGTAACTTTTTGAAAAGTCTATGTTTATTTAATATTTCAAATTGTTTAAAAATTAAAGTATCCCCTTTGGCGGTTTATCTATAAAGATTTCAACTTAAAATTTAACTAAATTGTTTTACAGACAAAATTTGTTTTAAACAAAAGTATTAAATGGTTTGTTTGTGTGTGTTAAATGTCTGGCTAATTATGGTATAAATTTAATTCAATTTTGTTCTTGTTTTTATACAAAAATCCTCTCAAGTGGCAAGTAACAACCTCCTTGAACATTTTTTAAGAAGGTAATTTGCAAGTTTACTTCTTTTTATACTCGTCTACATATTATTTAATATAAATAAATTTGTGTAAAAGTATAAATTTCGATGAAATCCAGACAAATAATTTTGTTGTGTTTATGTTTGCCATGTTTAAGGTTTCTGTGTCAGTTTCTTTGCCTGTCTTCACAAGTTTTAAGAAACTGGAAACGCAAAAAAAAAAAAAATATTAAGAAAATTTTATTTAAACGTTTTTGAAAAGTTTGCTGTTTGTGTTCATGTATTATTAAAAAATGCTGTTTGTTTTCAAAGTACGAGTAAGAGCAACAAAACTTTAGAAATAAATGAAGCAAATGTATTTATTTTAGCTGAAGCTTTTATAAGTAATTGATACTTGCTTTAACACTTGAAACAACTCAACCCGCTCGAGTTGGTTCAACGTCAGCCCCTTCATCCTCATCATAGTCATCCTGGCCACATTTGTAATCTTCAGCATTATGAAACAATTTAAACTTGTTTAATTTCTCGTTAAAATATGAGACGACAAAATTAACAACAGCATTTAATGAAAAAATAAAGAACTAGAAACATTTTCCAAACAAACGTATTTTTAATTAAAATAATTAAAACGAACAAAGTGTTGGGTTTGTTGTTTGTGTTGCAACTTTATTGAAGTGTAAAATTCTGCGCACATTTAGACTTTTTTTTACGCCGAAACTGTTTTAAAGGATATCAAAGAGCTTTAACAATAACAAGAAGTATGACTGGCATTTCTTTTAACTCGACTTAAATAATAAAATATTGGTCCTTTAAGGAGACAACATAAAGTTTTTTCCTTCTAATGCATCTTAATTTTTTTCTACTAATTTGGCGTCAACTTTACGTTGGAACATTAAATTGGGAGTCGTAAACATTTTATATTCTTTAGTTTGTTTTTGGGGGAATTTTTAAATGACCCACTAATTTAAGTGACGTTTTTGAGGTTTTTAAGTGGTTTGTGTGTTTTTTTTTTTTTTTTTTGAAGATATTAGTTGTTGAAATGTTCTAGTTTTAAATGATGTATCTTGTTTGTGGAGGACTGTGGGCTGGGAAAAATAAATACCAGGTATGAACTTTTCATTGAACTTTTATAAATAATCTAGAATTTTTGGCAAAAATGTGATATTGAAGATCAATTAATGAATTGATTGCGATAAACCCTGGATCAAGTAAAGAAAGCTAGACTATATAAAGAACTAAGATTGAAGCTTAAACTGGACTCAATGATGAACTGCCAATGAAGCTAAAACTGGACAATGTAAAGAACCAGGATTGTAGTTAAAACAAAGAACTACCACTGAATAATTAGCCTGACGGCACTTTGTTTTAATAATTCCTTCTTCAGAACAATATATCTACATAAACATGAATGGTTTGTGTAATTAACATTTCAAGTTCTAACTCTTCAAGTAACAATTTCTCTTCACCTTAACCACTGTTTACTATTTGCTGGCCATTTTATTATTGGAAACTAACATCTAATACCACTTGCTTAACAGACATTAAAATTCCAAGCAGTTGTAAACGCCCGAAAGAAGAAAAATACAGCATAAATGGAGTGAAACTTATTTAAGTAAAAGTATTATGGAGATAAAAGTTATTATTATTTTTGCACAGTTTTTAAAGGGTGTTTTTTTTAGATATGTTAATAGAATTTTGAAATGGAATAAAAAAAGATTTTTGATTTTTTAAATTGACATTGGCATTGTAATATTAATATGACTTTTGCTTTTCATCAGCTTTTAAAGGGTGTTTTTTTTTAAATGGAATAAAACAAAGATGATTTTTTTAAAATGATATTGTCATTATAATTTAAATGTGACACATGAACGCCACGACTGGTGCGGACGTAGACGATGACTTTTTCCAACATTGGTGGCCGTATATCGGCAATAATGCAGCGAATGTTGTCCCCCAAGTGGTCAATCATTTCGGGTTTATTGGCGTAGGCTAGCGACTTTACATACTCCCTCAGAAAATAGTCAAGCGGCGTTAAATCGCACGATCTTGGATGCTAATTTACGGGTCGGAAACTGGAAACTACGCAGTTACCGAACGTTTCCTTCAATAAATAAATTGCGGCAAGAGCTGTGTGACATATTGCGCGGTCTTGCTTAAAACACAACTCCTGCTCATCATGATTGAAAAACAAAAAAGTCAGTAATCATGGGGTTTACACATGCAAGTGCAAGTTCGAAAAAGTCAATACATTCACACTTTTTTACTAATACACTCACATTTTTTTCACTTGCAGAGCTAGTCGAGTTTTTCGAATAAGTTTTCGTATATAATACGTACACGGCACTTGCATGCAAGTACTTGCATGTGTAAAGGCAGGGTAAGGCGTAGATTCGGAGAATGTAAGGCAAATTTGTTTACTGTCGTATCCATTCAACCAAAAGTGAGCTTCATAGCAAAACAAAATTCTCGTATGGAATTCGAGATCGAAGGCAATTTTGCCTTAATAGGTGATCGTGTATATTCAATTCTTGCACGAGTTGGATTTTGTAAGCACGCAAACTAAGATCTTTTCGCAAAATTTTCCATAAAGTGGATGGAGACATATCCAATTTCTGATTCGGGTCTTCCTCTACGTTACGCTATACAGCAGCAATAACATCTTCTGTACGACATCTCTCTGGATGCGTGTTATCATTTAGAGCAGGAGTGCCCAAGCCCTATACTCTTGGTGCTCTTTTGTATTTGTAAAAACTCTTAGCTGTAGGCTGTGTGTTTTGTATATTCATTACAGCACTCAGCACTAGCAATACGAAATACACAAACAACTTTGCCTTATTTGTTTTTTTGTCGTGTTTTGTTTCTTTGTATGTATTAGCTTTTACAACAAAAAATTCTTAATAAAAATTAGTTTTTATTTAAATGTATTTGCTCTTACATAAGCAACTTTTGGGCACTCCTGATACGTGGTGGAAAACGTTCCATAGCTAATTGAATTAATTGCTTTGATGGATGATTAAGTTGACCGTATAATGGGTATAGTGCGCGATACGTATTTCAAACAGATTTTCAAAATAAATTTGCACAATTTCAAAATAAATTTGCACAATTTGGAAGCGTTCTTCAGGCGTAAGTCTATTCATGTTGAAACACCAAATCAAACTAAACATAAATCACTTGACAACTTAAAGTTCTATAGACCTAAAAAAAACACCCTTTATTTTAAGCAGTCAAGACTTATAGTTTAATATTACATCTGCGTATGTGAGGAGAGAAGACTAATGCAGCAAATACTTACAGATTAAGCAGATAAACAAAAAAACTTCAATAATGTTTAGTAAGAAAAAAAGACGAAATTTGAAAGGAATGATTGGGTGTTTCCTAAGATGTGAAGTAATGTACATACATAAAAGAAACTGCTAGAAAAAGCTCAAAATTAAACAAACTTTTTAATATTTCTGACCAGATTCAGGTTCATAAATTTTTTCTTGGGCTATAAATAAATATTTTAGGAGGATAATTTTAGTTCTGGTTTTTGCCCGGAAGAGTGGTTGGCACAAACTTAAAATACGAAATTTGATAAGAAACAATAAAATAAAAACTATAACATAATATGTACGTAATTCAAATACATTAAAACATAAAAAATTTTAATTATTTTTTTTTTCGAAATTGTTTCATAACTTCTTTTAAAATAAAACAATTTAGCTGATTTTCAATAACAATCTATTTAGATTAATAATTAATATTCTAACATGATATTTTTATATTATCTCTTGATTTGGGGACGTGCGCATGAATTACACAAACAACCTTCAAATGTTTAATATAAGAAAAACACAAATTTTGTTACAGAAAAGAAGAAAAAGTATTCGGGAGCCTGTAAACAATCTAAACTACAGCATATTGCTTTCATACAAATATAAATTACAACAGCAATTAAAAACAATAATAATATTTTTTCTTTGTTTCGATATTAATTTAATTTTGTTGTAATGATATCCTTCTAGAATATTAATAATAAATATTCTAGAATATTAATAATAAATATTCTAGAATATTAATAATAAATATTCTAGAAGGATATCATTAATTAGGCTGTATGTTTTTGTATATGAGAGTGTTTTACACATACATATGGACAAAACCATTAAATCATAGACTTGTAGGAATCGCATATAATATTTCAAAGTTTTAGCTCCCAAAATTACTCACTACGAGAGATGCTTTAGGCATCCATATTCAAAACACCCCTCAGTACCACTTTTACTTCTATTTCTGGGCAACTATATTGAAGTGTAGTTGATGTAGATTATCCTTCCAGCTATTCACACGTTTAATATAAAGTTTCAAATGTGTCTATCCACAAATCGGGATGTGATTAAGTAAACTTTGTAAAAGTTTATTTGCTGTCAGTGACTCCAACTTCTGTCAGCTATTTGCGAAAATAAAGTTGTTCAAAAACACATGACATTCAGCCTTTTGTTTAGGAGGTTTACTCCAAAATAAAACGAACGCCATTAAGGTATTATTTGCAGCATTAAATGGTGAAAACTCTAGCACAGCAAAAATGGAACTGACAAAACTGTCATTAGAAAATGGTTTTATCAACCCAAAAATAATGTACGACAGTGATAATAAAGATTAATTTGGGCGACAATAACTTTCTAAATCAAATGAAAAAACAAACAAACCGGCCAAATTCTTAAAGAAAGAAAAGCCAAACTGAAATATAATAAATGATTTAATAAATATAATTTCTTACATTTCCTAGACTTAAGAAAAGTTTTATTTATACGGTGGCTCGCAGCTTATTTTATGCTCGAAATATTTGCAAGGAATCTGAATTTTGAAATTCAGTCATCTTCGCTGATGAACCGAAGTTTATCATATTCAGTCCAGATGACATGCTGTACAAAACTTAACAAAAAAAATCTAAAGGCAACGGTGAAACATGGTGGTGGTAGTTTCATGTTTTCGGCCTGTATTTCAGCTGCTGGAACTGGAAATTTAACATTTGTTGAAACAAATATGCACAAGATTCTAAAGGACAACTTGTTGGAAAAACGCATAGAACCTGGGTATTAGATTAGAGTTTCAATTTAACCAGGATAACAATCTAAAGCACAAATCGGGTTTTGTGAAAGTATAAAACTGCCCACATTTAATGACACCGACACCACAGTCGCCAGACCTTAAATTTATCAAAAATTTATGGTGAAGTTTGGAAATCACCAGTAGAAAAAAAGTTTCTAACAAACATGATTTTAAAAAAGCGCTACTGTCGCTATTGCAGACATAGAACAATAAAAATTTTACCAAGCATTCTTTGATCTACCGAAATGGTGTTGAAAATGGGTAACATCGGTCTAGTAGGATCTGAGTTATAGATCAAAGTTTCAGACTATCTCAATATTTTTCAGATATTTTTTTTTCATATTTTCTTCAAATCTAATGCAGATAGTACCATAACATTTTGCACACTTTATTTTTATTATAGAAGGACAAGTTCTATATTTGGCCGTAGTCTCCATATAAAGTCTACTTCCGAAAATCTATGGAACGTGAGAGAAACTTGGTGAGAATACTTCAGAGAATATGTTTCCAATCAAAACTCTTTATTATTTTAAAACATTCAATTCCACTCATGATACAAAGTGATGTACGCATTTGTGTACACGCTGACTCAAAGGGTGAAGTGTGTGTAAATTCGTTATAAAAATCTCTAAATTCAACACAAGTAAGCAATATATGTGATATATCAATAATCTGTGTTAGCAGGGTAGAAAATGCATTTCAATGTGCCATTTGTCTAGAAAAATATAGTTTCACAATGGTATTGTTCGACTTATTAATTTGAAAAAAATGAACTCAAGCCAAATGAAAAATTTTCTCTAATAATAAATATAAAAAGTTCAAACATAGTTTTCTCTAAAAATTAACATTACGGTACATTATTTTATGAAGTTCACCCCATAATAGGTGATTTGGTGGTGCGCATATTGTTTATTTTAAATTACACCAATTCTTATTAAACCCTACACCAATCATCATAGTAAGAATTTGTGGTGATGTTGGCAATGCTCGAAATAATTTGTCTATATACCGATCAACTCAGAATCACTTTCTGAGTCGATATACCTATGATCGTCCATCCGCCTGGCTGTCCATGTAAATCTTGTGCGCAGAAGATATTTCTTGTGCAAGTTTGAAGATATTTTTATAAAATTTAGTATGAGAACTTTGTTCGGCTCAAAGACTTTTGGGATTGAATTCAGTTGCAATCGGTCCATTGTCGGTCTTAGCTCCTATACAAATATCCAGCCTAAAAAGGGTTTATAATTCCTAAATGTTTGATTTATGCACGTAAGCAAACAAATTTCACCTCAAATATAAATCTTCCGTAATTGGTCCATAATTAACCATGGCTCCCATATAAACACCACTTCCGAAAATCACTTTAGAGAGCATAACTGCCTTATCCAAATCATATTCAACACACAAATATGTATTTCTGAAAAACTGTTTTTACTTGCATACTCGGTATAGGGTATTATATGGATGGGCTTGGCCGACTATATTTTCTTATTTGTCTAAGTTTCTGTTAGTTTTCTGTTTATGCAGCTTTAAAACAAAAAAAAAAAAAAATGCACAGCATAAGATAAACTGTGAGCCACTGTATATGAAATAAATCTCTTGTTTTACTGTTTAGCAGCGAGTATACCGTAACATTTCACTTCTGTATTTCTACGTAAAAGCCATTAAAATAAATAACTTAGTAAAATTGCCCTAAATCTATTCGACTACTCGATTTTCATTAGCTTTTTACGGCATTTATAATTTATAGTGGAAATTTGTTTTGCTTTAATAAAATTTCATATTTAATATTGTTTTATTTTGGTTTTCCTTAAAAGAAATAATTATATTACATTTATATGTGAAATTATTTGTCTTTTTATTTAGGTTCGTTCGTTATGCGTATGTTGTGCCACAGACTTCTTCATTGTGCCATCAGATCATCATTATTGTTATTATTACAATAATATTAACTTTGTTTCCTTTTTGTGTGTGTGGGGCTTTGTCTTTTGCAAGCCGTGCCAGATACGGTTGACTTGTTGTTTTATTGTCTATCTGCTAATAATATTTTTAGATGTTTTTTTTTCTTTTTTTTGCTTGCATAAATAATAATTCAAGTGTATCTATTAAGAGCATCCTATAGTTGTATAAATTTTTAATGAATATTACATATATATTCATTTGCTAATACATTTTATTTATACTATAAAATAACAAATACTTGAATAAAATAAACAAATTAAAAAAGTTAAATTAAGTAGCGTAGGCTGTAGTTACTTTACAATTGTAACGTTATTGGTTTCCAAAGAACATTAGATCTACGTGTATAAACGAAACATTTCTGACCGGTAAACCCTATCTTGGGAGGAGCCCTAGTTGTATGTTGGCTCGGTGAAATAATGGACCGATTTCAACCGTCCAAACCGTCCTTGGGTCAAAAATGTATTAAGTACCAAATTTTTATCGAAATATGTTAAAAACTCTGCCCTGGGGCCAAATTACCTCATTCGATATCGAGTAAAATTGATCGTAATTTTCTAATTTGAGATTATAGTATTCGATATCGAGCAAGAAATTTAGTACATTTTATCATAATTTCGATATCGAAATCATTTTTCGATACGATAGCTCAAGCTTTACATGGACAGACAGCCAGTCAGCTAGACAGACGGACGGACGGACATCTTTAAATCGACTCAGGAAGTCGATCAGTATACTTTACGGTCAGTGTTGGACTAATATTTATCTGCGTTACAAACATCAGCGCAAATCCGATCCTCCCTCCCCACTATGGTGGTGTAGTCTCTAAATATCCTAAACAGTTTGAATCGGTTTTGGAAACGAAAACTGTATATTTTACAAATAGGCTTTGTTTGTTTATATATTTTAAACAGCCTGAGATATTTGATGCGAAAACAAGAAATATAGATCAACAACAGTTGATACTATTGAAAACTGGTTTCGGTTTCGGTTTTTAAATACTCTAAATGTGAATATACCAATATAAATGCCATTTCATGCAAAACCAAATGAACATTTGCTGAAAATGGTTTGCATTAGGTTTGCTAAAAATATGTCATTGATTTTGAAGCCATCCCATTTTGGTGCACTTACAGGTTCTGATAGCGTATACTTATTTTTTAATTCGAATTGGTTGATACAAAGTATACGTACAGGTGGCATATCAAATATTGCCCAATTGAATTTAGCATTTATAAATATTTATATATGTCAATACCTGTTGTTGTTTGTAAGTTTCGATATTTTACTTGTATGTATATGGGTCAATTTAAAAAAAAAAACGCAATTTTTGTGTCCCCGCACTTTACACTACTATTTTAGGTAAAAAAAACAAAAACAAAAAAACACAAAAATGTGAGAGTGATCAGCGAAGAATATGTAACAATTCGTAATAAATCCGATGAATTGGTGGTTTCCTGCTGGCTTTGTGATTCTGTGTATCATGCTAAATATGTTGATTTGGCAGCTCGAACTGTTGACAATTTGCGTGAAAATAATGGTCTGCGCTGGTGCTGCAAAAAGTGTATTGCTCTTGACATCGAATATTACTCATTCCTTAAAAACACATGTAATCACTTTAATGAAATTCATAATGACTTAAACAACCTTTTCAAAAAATTTACGCAATATAAAGAACTTCTTGAAAAAACACCAACCTCACCGAAAAGAAACAAACAAGCTGCAACTATAACTAATGCTAATGCTGTTTTTGTTCTGATAATCTACTAATAGCATCTTCGTCTTCTTCTACCTGTTCTTCCTTGTCGTCGGTTCACCTATTAACAACTGGAAAAAGTCCTGTAACTATTTCTGTACCCTCATCTGACTCATCAAACAATGTACCATTATCTTTAAATCTTAATTCATCAAGTTCACCTGTTCCTATGAATCTAAATCAACTCGCTCCTGTTTTTAAACCACCAAACCGCAAAACTATTCAACAAGTTCTTAATTCGCCAAACAATTTAACAAGTTCATCTGTTTCAACAAACTTAAATCCGCCCACTCCCGTTTCTATGCCGTCTGACAATACTCCAATTCTTCAAGTTATTTCTCAAAAAAAAAAAAGAACGATATTTGCTGCTCGATTTACTTCTTGTACAACTACTGCTGACATCAAACATTATACAAGGTGGCGCAAAAGTAGTCCTCCTATCAGAAAATGCCCCGAATGTCAGTTCTGTCAGCAATATTCCGCGTTCTGGAGCAGTGTGTAGCGTAACATTGTTTATTAACGTGTATTTCGCATGTGTTTACTACACAAATGTCAAAACAGAACTGATATTAGGGGCCTCGCAAAATTTATAGCATTTTCTGTTATGAGGATTACTTTTGAGCCACCTTGTATAACTGATAAAATTGGCTCCAATATTGATATGATTGTTTTCAAATTTAAATATTCAGAACCAAGAAATAAAGCATCTTTTAAAATAATCGTTCCTCAAGACTACTTTGGTACAATTGTGAATCTAGACTTTTGGCCGCCAAATGCTCTTATTCGTGAATACGAGTACAAAAATACTTCAATATCTGACATTGTTCATCTACCGCAATCATCTTCAAAAAACCAACTCAACTGTCGATGGATAAGCTCATTAATGTTATTTACCAAAATTTACGGGGTCTCAATACTAAATTAACTAGTCTTTTTGCAAACTGTTTTGATTTTTCATACCACATTATTGTATTTACCGAAACCTGGCTGAATGTAAAAAAATCTATTCATAACAATGAAATTCTATATTCCAAATATCAACTATTTAGATAGGATCGTATGCGAAAACTTGGTGGTGGAGTACTTATTGCTGTCTTTGATGTTTTGCAATGTGAGATTATAGAAAATGTTTTAATTGATGACAATGATGAAATTGAGTTTATTGCGGTTAAAATTCGTGTTGGTCATAGACAATTATTTGTCACGTGTTCTTATATACCACCTAACTCATCTCTTTTAATATATAATAAACATTTCTTCGCTATTGAATTCATTCTGAATCAGTCAAAATGGGTTCAGTCCTTTGATTGTACTTATTTGCCACCAACAATTATGTCTGATTTTTAAATTCCCTTAATGAATGCGGATTTTTCCAATTAAACCATATAACAAATGAATCTGGAAATATTCTTGATCTTGGTTTATCATTGCCGGATAATGATCATTTTATGACTAGAAAACAAAATTTTATTCCATTGAAATCTTACTGTTTTACTTGCAGTAACTATACTGTACTTAACAGTTTGTTATCTAATGTCAATTGGGATTATGTACTTGCTGATGATAACTTGGATAATAATGTATCAAGTTTTTATATTTTGCATAATTTCATTAGTATCACAGTTCCTAAAAGTAACTCCTACAATAATAATGGGCCGCCATGGAATAATCAACACTTACGAAATGCTAAAAATAAGAAAAATAAATGTTTTGCTAAATATTTGAGAACTGGTGCACTGGTTGATTTTCGTAGATATGCTATAATAAGATCTAAATACAACACTACTAATAAACTTGCATACAATGACTATATTAATCGTATTAAACACAATATAAGAATAAACCCCAAATCTTTCTATAAATTCGTAAACTGCAAGCGTCGCTCTTCATGTTATCCAAAGCATTTGAAGTATGGCTCCTTGACTGCTGATGACGATGTTTCCATAAGCAATATATTTGCTGACTTCTTTTCAACAACTTATTCTAACAAGTCCTATTCTAACACAACAAAATATCTTTATACTACAACTCATTCATGTGGGATTTACTTTCCATTTATAAATATTGATACTGTGCTTTCGAACTTAAAGTCGCTGAAGAACTCGTTTAGTTCAGGTCCTGACGGTATTCCAAGCAGTATCCTTAAAAACTGTGCAGCATCACAGTCCGCGCCTCTTACTGCATTATTTAACAAATCTGTTGAAGCGTGTTATTTGCCATCAGTATGGAAAACAACATATGTAATTCCTTTATTCAAGAATGGCAGTAAAAATGATGTATCTCACTACAGAGGTATCGCTAAAATTAATGCATTATTGCCAAATTATTTAATTAGATATTTTGTTTACTTTTTCCCATGTTAATATTCAATATTAAAATTTTTTTAGGGACAACCCTAGAAACCAAAATAAAAACAACTGTATTTTATTTACAATACAAAAATAATTTATGTGAATTTTTAATTTGTAATAAATTGAATGAAAAATGTTTCCATTTATCGCAAATAAACATTGAAATTAAAAGTTAAGGGAGTGGACAACAGTTTATGCTGTAGAAATATACGAAATAAAATACTGTTTTGTGATGCACACAAGCACTTATTTCTACTTGTCTGTTTTTGACAGTAGGACAATTGAAATTACAATGTAGAAACCATAAAACAAGATAGTCTTACATTTTCACTCAAGAGAATTGACACTTGTGTTATAAAACCCCAAAACTAATTTTTGTACTCATTTGGGGAAAAAATTGGAGTCACTTGTTATCTAGAAACATGCCATTATTGTTTTGTGTCAAATATTTACATATGTGAATAAGTTTCTTCAAGAATCAGTTCTTTTTTTACATTTTTGTTAAAGACATCAAAGAATATGTACATGTTTAGTTTTTTATGAAAATTTTTGTTTTTGGAAGAATTTTTGTTTTTTTTTATCTACTTTTTGGAAAAGAATAAACTTTTTTTCGTTAAACTTTAAATTTGGCATTATTTCTTGTTTACGTGCAACAAAATTTTTTGATCGTCACAAAATATTTTGAGCGTCACACTTAAGCTAGATTAACACGATTGCAATTTTCTTCAAAATGCTTCAAACTCGCGTAAACAGCAAAAATTTTTTAAAATTTATTTATTTAATAGTTATTAATAGGAATAATAACAAAAATGTGTATCAATTTATTGCTTAAAGTTTCTTCATTAGGAACGTTCTACAGTTTATGCGTAGGTTAAGTAAAACAATTGAGAAGTAAAAAGGAGGCAGTGTTTTTAGCTCTTCTAGTTTCTCCAAAAAATTTCGATTATTAAGAAAAGTGAGAAGTGAAAAGGAGGCAGTAAAATTTAGTTCTTTGAGTTTTCATAAAATTTTCTCATACTTAAAAAAATAAGAAGTGAAAAGGAGGCTTTGGTGTCAGTTCTTCAAGTTTCTTTAAAAAAGTCTCTTATTAAGAAAAATCAGTCTTTGATTTACCGCGATTGCGATCAGACGTTGAAAACAACTTACGGTGTTGAAAATCAGAAAAAAAATTTATATTTAAATAATAACAAAAAAGAAAAACAATAATAATATTCTCAACAAGTGCATTTTGTTGTTGTAATTATACATGCAGAAGAGTTGTTTACAACTCCACACATTTTTTGTAAATTCCTCACATTCTTTAAATTCCACACAAGAATATTTAAAACAAACAACAACATACTATAGTACTCAGCATGACTACTGCTGGTAAAATTAGCATGGACGATGACGGCGAAGAAAGTGAAGTTGATTGGCAAACTGTTTGTTATTCAAACTCGCAAAGACCTCATCAATCCCCAGAGTCTTCTCCAAACAAGAGATTTCAAATTGATAATGATGCACCTAGTTGCTCCAGATATAATAAGTTCAGTGAGTTAGCAGCTGAAGATTCAAACGAAGCGAACGAAGAAATTAATACGCCAAAACCACCCCCTCTGTACATCCCAAATGTTAACAACGTGAAAGATATGAATAAACATTTATCAAGCGTAATATCACCAACCCAATATACATACAAATCTCTTAAAGATGGTCAAATTAGAGTTATGGTTACAACAATAAATTCATACAGATCACTTGTTTCTTACTTAAAAGTTAAAAATATTAGTTTTCATACATTTCAAATAAAACAAGAGAAAGCCTATAGAGTAGTTGTTAAGAACCTTCATTACACAACAGACATAAATGAAATAAAAACTTTTATAGAAAAAAATGGACATAAAGTACGAAATATTTCAAATGTTAGAAGCAATGTGACCAAAAACCCATTATCTATTTTTTTGTAGATCTAGAACCACAAGAAAATAATAAAGACATCTACAACTTAACTCATATAAATAACGCTATTGTTATAGTAGAACCACCAAGAAAAACTAACAACATTCCACAATGTCACCGTTGTCAACAGTATGGACACACAAAAACATATTGTAATAACCATGCAGATGTGTAAAGTGCGGAGCAAATCACATAACTGCCGAATGTAAAAAAAATAAAACTTTACCCGCTATTTGTGCAAACTGTAACGAATCACACCCTGCAAGCTATAGAGGCTGTATTGTTCATCAGGAATTAAAAAGAAAGTTACAGCATAATATAAAATCTCATCATTTGAGAAGAACACAAATAAATTATGTTAATGAAGACTTGCCACCAACTAATAATAATCAAGATTTTGGACCGAATTTATCTTATTCTGAAGTTTTAAAAGGTCAAAATAAATCAAATGAAAATTCTCTTTTGCAGAAGATAGAAACTCTACTCGAGAAACAAATGGAATTGACAACAACACTATTAAATATGATGTCAGTTTTGTGTACAAAATTATGTCAGTAGACTTACGTATTGCAACATGGAATGCTAACGGCCTAACTAACCATTTACTAGAAGTCGAAATATTTTTACAAACAAATAGTGTGGATATACTATTAATCTCTAAGACACATTTTACCAAAAAATCATATTTTAAAATTAGAGGTTACGACACAATAACTGCAAATCATCCAAACGAAAGAGCTCATAGAGGAGCGGCCATTTTAGTGAAATCCAATATAAAATATGCAGCAGATGAACAAACCACTCAAGAATCGATACAAGCTGCTACAATTAAAATTAAGTGTAACTCGTATGATGTTTCTATATCAGCAATTTATTTACCACCTCGCCACAACATATTATGTGATGATTATCGCAATTTTTTCAGCAAACTCGGTCCACGGTTTATAGTCGGGGGAGATTTCAACGCCAAGCACCCATGGTGGGGATCTAGGCTCATAAACCCTAAAGGTAGGGAACTTCACAAATGCCTCGTCAAATATCAATATTCAACCATATCTACCGGTAAACCAACGTACTGGCCATCTGACCCAAGAAAAATTCCAGATCTTATTGATTTCTTTGTATTTGCTGGTATATCAAATAATTCCCTTGATATAGTAGATAACTATGAATTGAGTTCTGATCATTCTCCTATAATTCTAACGTACAACACATCATATTATTGCTACAAACCTAACAAAAAAATGCTAACAAATAAAACCGACATAAATTCCTTTTGCTATTGGATAGAAAAAAACGTTGACCTAAAGAGATCTATAAGTACTGATATTGAACTTGATAATGTTGTAGAGAATTTCACAAATCTGATACACGAAGCTGCTTTCTTATCAACGCCAACAGACCAATCTGTTGCCCCCCGAAGTCATACGCAAGTGTCATTAGAAACTCGCGAACTCATAAATAATAGAAGAAGATTAAGAAAAGTTTGGCAAATAAATCGGAATCCAAATGACATAAGGCTATTAAATCGTGCAACAAAAAATTTAAATCTCCATTTAAAAATTCTTAAAAATAATTTAATAAGTTCATTTTTCGATAATATAAACACTGACTATGACAATGGACACAAACTATGGAAGGCAACAAAGAATATAAAGCGCCCTGCAACAAGAAGTCCTTCATTTAAAGACGCCAATGGTCAATGGTGTAGGTCTGATAAAAATAAAGTAGAAGCTTTCGGAAATCACCTGTATGATACATTTAATACACATCCAAGTGAAAACACAGCGTTTCAAGAAGAAATACTTCAATATTTAAGTGCTCCATGCCAAATGAGTCTGCCAATACAACACATTTCTCCACGAGAAACAAAAACTGAAATTAATAAACTTAAAAACAAAAAGTCTCCCGGCTATGACAGTATTGATTGCAAAATCGTCAAACTTTTACCAGATAAAGCTATCATTTACCTAACAAATATATATAATGCAATCCTGCGTACCTATCATTTTACATCTCAGTGGAAGTGCGCCGAGATTATTATGATCAAAAAACCGCAAAAACCAGAAGGGAAAATAAAGTCTTATAGACCTATTAGTTTACTCTGTATTTTCTCAAACATTTTCGAGAAAATGTTATTAAAACGTCTGCAGTTAATATTGGAAGATCTTCATATAATACCTGATTATCAATTTGGTTTCAGGCGAAAACATGGTACACCGGAGCAAATTCACCGAGTGGTTAATACGATTCGAAACTGCCTGGAGGAGAAAACATTTTGCTCTGCTCTTTTCTTAGATATAGAACAAGCTTTTGACAGAGTTTGGCACAATGGTTTATTGTCAAAAATAAAAACTATACTTCCAGCTCCATTTTATTTTTTAATAAAATCTTTTCTACAAAACCGATCTTTCTACGTTAGAGTCAAAGACGAGATTTCTTCAATATTTGAAATCAGGGCAGGTGTGGCACAAGGTAGCGCACTTAGCCCTGTGCTCTACACTATATTTACAGCCGACATGCCTCTGTCTGAAAACGTATATGTATCAACTTATGCGGATGACACAGCAATTTTAGCCACCCATGATTTACCCGAAATACCATCAAGACTAGTGCAAAACGAATTAAATAATTTGGAAACTTGGCTTAAAAAATGGAGCATAAAAGTAAGCGCACAAAAATCTGCTCATGTTACATTTACATTAAGAAGAAATGGCTGCCCTCCCTTGTCAATCAACAACACTCAAATACCAAACACAGATTGTGTTAAGTATCTTGGAATGCATTTAGATCGCCGACTTACATGGAAAAACCACATAAAAGCTAAAAAAGAGCAACTGAATTGAAAAAGTAGAAAACTTTATTGGTTAATGGGCACGAAATCTCAGCTTAATCTTGAAAACAAAATTAAATTATATAAAGCAATTCTAAAACCTGTGTGGACATATCGAATTCAACTTTGGGGTACTGCGAGTAACTCCAATGTTGAGATTTTACAACGATACCAGTCAAAAACCCTCAGACTTATCAGTCAAGCCCCTTGGTTTATAACAAACGAAGCCATACATAATGATCTAAAAATTCCAACTGTAAAGGAAGTCATACGATCTCAAAGTGAAAGATATCTAAACCGATTAAGCAACCACGTAAATCCGTTAGCAATATCTTTACTAGACGATACCAATGAAATAAAGAGACTCAAACGACACCATATTTTAGACCTACCATTTCGTAGATAATGACTTCATTACCTAAATAGATAAAGTATTTTTTAAAATGAAACATATTCATGTAAAATGTAAAATGTTATCGTAAAAATTGTAAATATTTTTTTGTATTTTAATAATAGTTTAAGTTTATATTAAATTTAAATTTAGTATCTATTATTTAATGTCAAAATATATGTATTTATGTATGTTTAGTTAAAAAGATAAATATCAAACTTATAGTTGTACTACAAAGAGTACGATTATCAATGTTAGATTATTTTTCACCCAATTTTCTTATTATCTAATTATTGATAGATTGAAATTTAAATAAACGAAAAAAAAAAAAAATTAAGAAAAATGAAAAGTGAAAAGGAGGCAATATATTAAAAATGTTTTCTTTTACAAACATCTCCTGAAAATTTGGAAGAGAATAAAGAAAAATCAGCTAAATGGATCCAGCCGTTTTCACGTGATGCCATTTAATTTTTATATATAGGTATACGATAGATATAGAATAAGATGTACCCTGCAGGAAATGTCAATAGTGAAACTGTACTGATTTACTATTGACATAGTCACCAGTACTAGTGACTTAGTATGCCCCAGACAATGCTAATTACTACAGACATGTAACATGTGCGAGACATTGAAAATCCACTACTGACTTAAGTACTATTGACAAGGTAGTTCTTTTGGGACCACATTGTCTACACTTTTGGTGCTTTTCTGAAATAGAAAATGCATTTTTTGCTAATTTTTGGAGTTTTATTAAAAAAAAAACAAAATACTAAAAAATATTTAATTAAAAATAAATTCGAAAACACCCAGAGTCTTTGGCGGGAATCGAACTCGCAATTCTCTGAATGATAGTCCGGCACACTATCGCCTAGTCTATCGGGGCTCACAATTGAAAGAAAAATAATTGTATAACAATAACGGTTAGAAAAAATTGGGCTTCTTTCAAACCGTCGGCCTTTCCTTCGAATAGATAGTAGTCCAATTTAATGCCTAATGTCAACCTCCTCGTGGTGCTAACTGGGGATAATGTCATACATTGGATTGTATGACTAACAAACTGACAGGGTTATATATGGCCGGGGGGCGAGGTGTAGGTGTGTTTTCAGCTGGACCACACCCCCACTACCGGCCTAGAAATGGTTACTAGTTCCATGAATTGCAAGTGTTCGAATCTAGATAGAGTGAAATCTGGTTTACTAGAGGAAGGTCGAAACCCACCGGAGTCTTTATCTGGTGCTGCGGGATCAGTTATTGCCCGGGGACATATCCCTAGTTTTATTATTAGGGTGACTGTCCCCTAACTGATGATTGGTTGAGGTCACTTCGGTGTCCACGCAGTGGCTGTGGTTTAATACCCAAAGCGGGGAGAATGGCATTTAATTAAAGGTCCGATGTAGGCTTGCGTAAGTAAGCATACTTCAGACTATCAATTTGTCCTATTTGCTGTTGCTGTTGTTGTTATGGAAGGCTGGGCTTTCGTAGTAGTTGTATCGATCGGTCTTTGGACTTGGTTCGATGCTCAGCAGATCATAGTCCTTGACCTCTCATATGATCAGTGCACTGCTGCGTTAGTCTATGCTTTTCGTTGTCCTGGGCTATGTTAATTGAACTTCAGCCACGGACGGCAGGGATTAGATAGCCCAATCTCTTAAGCAAGGTGATCTTTACTTTGATCTTGCAGTCAAGTATTGAGAAATTGCAAATTGTGTGGCCCTGGTAAGGCACACAAAGTAGTCCTCCTAGAGGCTATTCCTGTGTCATTGGTAGGACACACAATGCGGTTGACGGGCCGAGTCCGTCCTGCGTTTGAGTGCGCCGTGAAGATAAGCCATTTTGGCAGGTGCTTCACGTTAAATTTAAACACATTTGTGTAACAATAACCATTGTGACAATGCTGTTGACAATGTCGCTAAACCGTCACTAAAATAGTAGACAAAAGTGGTGACTTGAAGACATTGTCCACAGGTTTCCTTCAGGGACTTAATATTAAATGAATATATGTATGTATCAGAGATCGGCAATGTATCGTTTTTTTACGATTCACAACTACTCATAACATTTTAAGTATAAGTGGTTTTACATCATTGAAATTTAACTACTCTGAGTTACTCAAACTCACAACAACGTTGACTTATAAATGCGGGTGGATATAAGTATGAGTACTACGCCGACTTCGAGCTCATACCATTCCCAATATGTTTGATTCATAAACAACGGTATTTAGATTTACATTTTAAGAAAAATACTCACATACTCATAAAATATTCAACTCAGTTCAGTCATTAAAAAAATGTCAGCTTATTCCGTTATGTATTTATACAAAATAAGTAAAAAAGAAATATAAAAACATACAAATAAGTTTATAGGAAAACATATTGGGGAAAATATAACATTTATTATTTTATATAATTTTTATAAGCGGACTGTAAAAATGAACGACACTCGCATGAGCGTATGCGAGTCATACTTATTTTTTTTTATCGTCTACGTACATTGAGTTAAGGAGAGTCAAAATAAACAACATCATACATGAGATTAAATCTGAATATAATGAGTACTTCAAACTTTAAATATGAATATTGGTTTGATGATATTGAGACAAGTATGAGTACGTATAAGTATAACAAATTATAAGTCATGATTCAAGTATACTCACTTTTTCAGTACTCCCCTGTAGTAAATAAAATAGTCAGTTGATAAAAAACATTAATTAAAAATTAATTATTTTGGAAATGACTACAAATTGGTTTAAATCTCATGCAGATATCAACCGAACATATTGCGCAAGTCTCTTGCGCTGTTGTTTTCTTTGAAAAGTGAGTTTGAAAGAGGGGAAGCACAACATGTAAGAAATAAATAAAAGCAAAATGTAAAAAAAGAAAACAAAAGAAGCCGTCATGAAGTCAAATGTCACATGTCAATCAAAGCAAACAAGGTCTTTGAGGTAAACGGTGCTCAATTTTAATAGAATTATCAAGCGAGAATTATCAAGAGAAAATTTAAAAATTAAAGCAATTCAAATCTATTAACATACATATATACTAGCAATTATGAAGCGCATTTATCTGAGCACTACTGGTAAGTATCTTATACAATCATAAAAATATGCCTAATTACTTATATCGTATTTTAACAGATAACGGAAAAGAAAATGACGATAAGGCGCCTTGCCAATGTTCACTTGAAGTTTTAAAGCAATTTGATGCAAAATTTTCTGAAATGAATGCGAAGTTTTCCGAAATGACATGTAAGATAAAAATATTTATTGTCTGCAAAAATATCATGTTTTTCATATAAACATTTATATGTATTTCAAGGCGAAATTAAGGAGCTCAAAGGGATAATTCAATCTCAAAATTGTCTACCATTGTCTACCCAAAAAGTAGTGACCGAAAGCCTTGTTCGCCAGGAAAAAAACAATGTGGCTATTAAGAATGTTTTTCCAATAAACACCCTCGAGGAGTTAAAAGCGCTCAATGACGTCATAATTGATGAAAATCAGCAAATTTATGTGAGTTCTTATTTATCTCTACTTTTATCATTTTCCAAATTTTCGTGTTTTTTTACAGACCAATGCAATGAAATTATCGCTGAAAGGGAAATTGCCAAAAACGTTAACGACAATTTTATCTCTGCAATTGATTCTCGTTATAAATATCGATGGTACTCATGGCAAAACGCGCTTAAAGGATTACGAAAAAGTTTTTGATGCATTGATGGATGCGGTTCGGCCACTCTGTGATGACCCAGATAAAGAACTACGCAACGCCTTAGCTGTAATTAAAAACGTAATTTTCATAACGTTTGCGTTGAAAAAAAAACTAAATAAGTTCAATACTTAAGAAGTTTTTAAATTATATTTCTAAATGCTATTATGAACTCTATGCAATGAAATGTTGCATTGCATACTGCGTTTATGAAAACAGCCTTTCTATTAGCAGTACAAACTTTGCATTTTACTTGTTTTCATTACAACTTTTATTTTAAGTCATTTATTTTTTTATTTTTTTTTTATTTTAATAATTATTTCTATTTATAAATATATATTGTATATACGTATATATATATGTATGTATATATTTTGACAAAAAAGAATTAAAATTAAATTGTTTAAAATTTAATTTAAAAAAAGTGGTTTTTAAATAATTTAGTATAAACCGATTATTAATAACCAATTTTTTAATTAACTATAAATTGGTTGGGAAATAAGTAATTAGTAGTCAATTTAAAAGTCATGCAGAGGTGACCAATTGACTACAGCCTATGACATGCCTATGTTAAAATAATGAGTCGACGACAAGAAAAAAAGTCACTTAAACAACTAGATGTGTTTATTAAAAAACCAGTTTGAAGTTACTTAAAAATGTGTTTGACTTCCTACAGGGTCATAACTGATCTCTGGTATGTATGTGTATAACTCCAAAGCAAGCAAACGCTTTTTTGTCTTTGTTGCATAAATATAACAAACATTTATACTAACGGATTTAATGTGAAATGCTTTAACTAATATTTGCTTGAGCAAATGAAATCTTTAGTTTGGTAATTAAAAGTATTGGTGGCATATACTTTATTTTCAATTGTATTAAATGAGATAATAAGTATACGCACAGCTGCCTGAAAGCAAACAAAAAATAATTCAACAATTTGAACTTATACGTTTTAAGTCGTCTACTACCTAATTAAATTTAATTTCTTATATCCATATTTAAGCTATTTTTTTTTAACTATGAAGATTGTATGTATAAAACAATATATTTATTAAAGTAAAACATTATTTTCTTTTCATATTTCTATCGCAGCATTATTTAGCAGTGATTTTAATATTACAAGAATATATTTGTCCTTAGAAAAACAACTGTCTATCGAATGCTGGGCCTGTCTCTTTGTATATTTGTTTTGCTGTGTGACATTTTATCGTTTCATTAGATTTCTACAGTATAGTAGTATTTGATAATGATGTACCACATTTATTACTTACGAGTGTCCTTGTAACACAATTCTATCGCAAAGAAAGCCAACAAAACAATTCAATTTTTCTTTGGTATTTTTTTCTTTCTTGCTTCTTTTTATTATTCATTTATTTATTTATTTTTTTTTATTTGTATGCGTGATTTTTATTGTTTTTATTGTTTTTATTCTTTAAGGTTTTGTTTATATTTTTGTTTAAGAAACTTGTTTCTTTGCCATCTGTTTCCTTGTTTTCTTTGAAGGGGAAGTTTTATACAAAGTAAATTTGTATAATATGTTTCTTTTGTTATGTTTCATTTAATAATAATATTCATAATATGTAGGTTTGTGTTTTTGAATATGACAAAGTCCCATTTTACTTAAACACTAAACTGGAGGGACATTTAGTTTAATATAACTTAATTTATGGCTTTTGTTTGTGTTTTTTTTTCTTTTTTATTTATTTCGTTACATTTCAGTGATTGAAATAATAAGTTTTAAATAAATATTGTGTTTCTTTCTGTATTTAACAAGTTGGTTTGTTAACGTTTAATTAAGCTTGCATTTGTATTTAAAATGAAAATAAATATATCTCTTTCAGCAAAATACGTAAAGCCTTAACTAATATTTCAATAATTTTAGCTTTAAATACAGGCCATTTAAAACTAGAATAACACAAATTACACTTGTCTCAACCTTCCCTGCAAATAATATTGGACTACGTTATCCATTTTAGATAAAATGGACTACTTACAACATGGTCCAATGTAATTTGCATTCTCCAAATCTTTCAAAGGTGGACTAAGCTTATTTAACTCCTGAGCGAAAGTTTTTTGTTTAGCCAGTTGTGGGTATTTTCCATAAAATTACCATGAACTCTCCCTGAGAAGTATATGTATGCTTTTTGTTATTTTAGATTATTTACACTAACATTTTAGTTTAAATATTTTCTAAATATTTGAAACTTGAGCTTATATCTCCCTTTTTACTTTAAAACGTACACAATCATCTTCTCGGTTTAAAAACAGTTTAAACAGTGAATTTTTGTTTTTCATCACATTCTTTTTAGCCTACATTTTGATAGAAACAAATGGAACATGTAATCGAATGCGTTTCTAAAAAGAAACCGATTTAAAAATAAAACGAAAGATAATATGTGTTGACATCATGCCTGTTTTTGTTTTCAGGTCGCTTTTGGAACGAAAACGATTTCCATCACATACCTGTATAAATCAATGGACATTTAACTTGCGTACAAGAATTGCTGATTAAATCATGTTTGTATTATTATTTGCAATTATACATAATTACAAAGTTCTCATAGTTATACCAGCTGTTTATTTCTATCTTACGCATATTTTGGGGCTTCCTATATTTTGCTTAAACAAAATCATTTCGAAAACTAAGTTAATCTCTATATACTCGTACACTGCCCAAGCTTAGTTAAATAAGTTTTGAAATAAAAAAAAAATAACACTTTCTCATATGAGCTAAAGTTCCACTATTTGATTTGAAAATGTTGTTAAAATATATTTGAATTGAAAAAGAAATTGTGAGCATTTTAGCGTCCTATTTGAACTTTTAATTTCTAACATAAAGTCCACTTATTAGTCTGGCTTAAGTTCATTTATTTGTAATATAACATATTTACAAGTCTGTTTTTTTTTTTCAATGTTTATTTAATATATATTTAGAACAAAAATTACAAACTCCAAATAAACAAAAAGTATCTTGATAATTTTTTTTTTATATACAAAGTCCCATTTTAAAGAGCACTCAAGTATAAGACGTATTTGTTAGTAAAGTTAATTTTTTGGTTAATTAAATATTAGTATATATATGTCTATAAAAGTTTTGGTATCCAGGTTTAATGTAAGCAAAAAGATAATAAAAATCTTAGTTTTATATTTGTAAAGATAAAATAAAAGGTCAAGGGTTAAAATTAAAGAATTATTATTGAGTTAGCCACCAATATTTATTAAGATTCAGATTAGGTTTAATATTTTTATCATCCAAATAAATACTAGTGTCAAAACGACAGTTTTCAGATGTTAGTTCATTACAACTTATAGTTTTTTCATTGGATCGTCTGTAAATATGATAAAGTATGGGAATACCCTCTTCGTTTTGAATAAAACTATTTTTATCAAGATATAGAAAAGCCTCGGGAGGGATGAAACCATTTTCGATTGTTTTTGAAATATATTCCTCGTCAGCGTAGTAAGGAGCCAAAATTAAATTGTTTTCAATGATATTTGAGCTGTTTACAATGTGATTTCTTATGATATGAATAATAAAGTTATCAAATCTAGATATCTTTACTTTTTGATCTGTACAATGAAGTACAACATCTGAGACATTTCCTTTCGAAAACGCGAATCTTCTCCATATACGAGGGGCAAATATTAAACCAAATTTTGCAGCTATATGATAAAATTGGTCTAATTAAACTCTGATACATGATGATTTTAACCCTTGGTTGTATATATTTAGAAAAAAAGAATTTTTTGTATACAAAAAATGCATTTCTAGCTTTTATAAGTTTTTGATTAATGTGGTTGTAAAAGTATAGAAATTTATCTAACTCTATTCCTAATAGCCTAACACTTTGTTTTACGGGAATGTTTATATTATTTGTAGATTTAATACCAAATGACTTCCAGTTTCTTCGAATATTACTAATACATTTCCCAACCGGTGGCCTAAAAAGAATACATTCACATTTGTCCAAATTGATCTTCATGTGCCAATCTTTAGAATATTTTTCAATTATCAAAAATTTATTTTGCAAACCGTCATTAATTTTATCAACTGTATTGTCAGCATGATATATAGTTATATCGTCTGCGAAGGCTATAACATTGTCCATTTTGTCTAGTAAATCTAACAAGTATAAATTGAACAGTATAGGAGAATTAACAGGTTCCTGTTGTAATCCGTTGACAATGGTGAATTATCCAGTACTAACTGATTGTTTTCCATAAATTGAGAAAGTTTTGTTATTTAGCATGTTATGTATAAGGATTACGAAATGAAATGGCAATTTATATTTGAGCAATTTAAAAATAAGGCCAGGAATCCAAATACTGTCAAAAGCTTTTTCAAAGTCGACTAAGCAAGCTCCAGTATATAAAGATTTGTTAAGATTCCATTGAATATTTGAAGCTAATAAATGAATTGCATGTACTGTTGAATGCTTGTGTTTAAAGCCAAATTGTCTTTCACTAACTAACTTATTTTTCTCGCAAAACTTGCTTATAGTCATATTGATACATACTTCAAATACTTTGCTTATTTTTGGAAGCAAGCTTATTGCCCGTAAATTTTTTGGATATGATGTATCCTCATCTTTCTTGGGTAAAACTATCAGTTTGGCTTGCTTCCAAGCACGGGGAAAGTAAGCATTATTTAGCATGTTATTGAAAAGTATTCCATATTTGAATATTAAATTTTCGGGTAAATTACGCAATACAACGTTGGGGATATTATCAACTCCTGATGACAATTTAGGTCTTAATTTTTTAAAAATTGATAAAACTGTATCTTTTTGAACAAAAATGTTATTTAATTGAGTTTCGTTTAAGTCATCTGCTTTATTTGACTGTGAAAATGTTGTCAAGGTTGAAAAATTGTATTCATATTGCATTTTTTCTTCCAAAAAATCATTGAAACGACTATCAACTTCCAGATGTACTGTATTATCAGGATCAATCTCCTTAAAAGAGTGAACCGATTCTAAAAACGAACCAAATATATTTAAGTTATGCTCTTCCCCATAAATCAAATAATTCTCACCTTCCTTTTCTAGAACTTGGGGGTCGATACCACCGTTTCTTATCAATATTTCATCCTCTAGAGGAATTCTCAGAATATCTAGTTCGAGAGGCCGTGTTGGCTTAAACTGTTTTCTCACTTCACCAAACATATTTGATGAGTCTTTAGGACTGAGTTGTTTAAGTTTGTCTTGAAAATATTTATTTATTGAGATTATAAAATTGTCGTTAAGGAGTTTTCTAATTAGCTTCAATTTCGCCTTCAGAACTTTAATTTCGGATTGTGTTAAAAAGATTTCTAGTCTATTGAAACGTTTAATAATGGTAAGAATTTTACTTTTCTCTACCTGTAACTTTTTAATAATCGAATGGGTGAACCTCTCAGTCGAGTGTTTTATGTTTTGGAATTGATGTGTCGATGGCTTTTATAATATAATCGTTAAGTTCACGCAAATAAAAATCTATTTCGTTATTCATTAGGTTCCTATCATTCGGAATTATAATATTATCATTGGTTTCTCTTAACAGCATATTTTTGAGTTTCTTCCAATTCGTTTTCTTAAAATTAAACAATGCTTCGGGAGATTCTTTAAAGAACGAAAGAGGGTGGTCATTTTCAACTCCTAATAATTTGATTTTAACTGCATCATGATCACTATCATATCCCACAGTCTCGAGACAATTCATGGAATCATTTGTCCTATAAAACTTCAGTCTCGAATCAATTATGCACAAGTCCAGATAAGAATTACATCGTGGGTATGATGGACTACAAGTCGCAAGTAGTTTACATCTAAATCTTATTTCGTAATCCACTATCCATTCTTTCAAATGGTTGCCTTTAGTGTTCGACTCTGAGTTTTTCCAGTCAGTATGTCTGCAATTTAAGTCGCCGGCTAAAATATAATAATTATCTGTATTTTCCAGATTCATTGTTTGAAAAAGACTTAAAAGCTCTGATTTGAAAAGATTGCAATTGTTTCCCGAAGGGTAATAGGCAGCTATAATGAAAAGTGTCTTATTTGGGCAAAAAGGTATTTTTACTATGGATGTTTCTAGGTGTCTATAAAGATTGAGGTTTTTATTACTGTGATGGCTATATTTTATTCCTTTTCAGATCAGAATAGCTGTTCCTCCCCCCCTTTTGGCGTTCTTTCTATCGTTTCGTATAAAATTATAGTTTTCAAAATTCAGTTTGTGTTTGGAGTTAAGTTTTGTTTCGTTAATTAAAACTAAATCTGGATTGTTATTATTTAGGAATACACTAAGGTTGTATCTTCTACTTAAGTTAATTAAGGAGTTAATATTTATATGGATAATATTTAATTCTTTTGCAATTGTTTCAGCCATCGTAAATAATTAAGATTCTATAATAGAGTAAAGAGTATCTATTCTAGACGATTGTAATTGTAATTGTTTGTTCAGATTAATAATTTGGTTAGATAAGGCTTGTACTGAGTTATTTAATTGTTCTAAGATATTATTAATTGTGTGATCTGAGTTAACATTTTGTGGTGTAAAATTATTTTTTAACATATTGGCATAACTTATATTATCCTTAATAATAATTGGGGAATTTTGTGTCCTTTTATCTGACAACTGTTGTTTTTTAGCCCGTAGCTTTTGCTGAAGCTCCTTATACTTTGGACAACCTTTGTATGATGCTGGATGACCATAACTATTGCATAGCACGCAGAAAAGCTTCTCTCTTTCAGTTGCTGGAACCTCTTGTAACGAACATTTACCGATTTCGTGATTATCATTACACTTAACGCATCTACGTGGTAGATAACAATTTGAAGCACTATGCAGGGAGCTTTGGCAATTTCTACACTGTGCTATTTCAGATTTACGTAGGCCTTCCCAATGGATACAACGATATAGCAGCCCCTTGATTGTTTTGAGTTCACTAATTTTACTCTCACCGCTTATTTTAACCATATAAATTGGTAAATCATGTCCATTGGCATCAGCTCTTTTAGTTGTAAATGGACTTACTTTAATAAATTCCAAATTTTCATTTTCAAACTTCTTTAATTCAGTTAATATTAGATCAGTATTTATTTTGGCAGATAAGCCCTTTAACAAAAAGGTTTTTGTTTTTAGATTTTTAGGAGTAAAGGTGAAAAATTTTGTTTTGGTTTCCAGTAGATATGCTCTTATTTTGGAATAATCGTCTATCAAAGAGGTGAGTAGTTGAATTTTACTGTTATTATATTCTCTTATCTTGAAATAATTTATATTAAGGCCTTTCTTAACGAATTCTATAAGAGAGTTAGGATTGGAGAGTGGAGGTTTTTTTTTATTTTTATTTTGATTAGAATTCGTTTTTTCAACATTGGTATTTTCGAATTAATATTGTAATTTCGTGCAGTGCGGACGTGTTTTTTTCCTCGCTCCGTATAAAATCATTTTTTAAGTACAAAAAGTATATAAAAAGCATATAAAAATATTGCGAAAAGACGCTAAAAAAAATAAACAAAATTAAAATAAATCAGCTATCATTATCCGCTGTTAATGATGCTACATACTAAATAATAATCAAAAGTTTAAAATATAAATAAGCATAGAAAATATAAAAATGCCCATTGAGCGCTCTCCCCCGCCAGAGAGGTGCCGCTCCCCTAACAATAAAAAAGTGATAAACATCTGTCTCACAAACCTTACTACAGTAAATAGCTTATGTGTTATAAGTGCGAATGGTCAAGCACCATCAATAAGCTCAAACTCTCTTCCCGCTCAAAATACTTATGCATCTGCATCAGATTACAATCCGAATGATCACCACAAATATCCCAGTCTCACTGCGCAATCGCAATTGAAACCCCTCTCTTGGAGCTCTCAATGTACTACTCCAACAACTGATACTCAAATAACTGCAACTACATTCCAATTTATTTCAACAACCCCCACACTTACAACTAATAGCACAACTCCTTACTCTTTGGTTACTACTCTCGCACCAACAACTACAACTACCACAACATCGTACTCAGCAATAACAACTCTAGCTTTAGCAACAACAACAGTAACATCAACAGCCTTCTCATACTTACCAATAATGACAACAAGTAAGTTACATGAAATTCATACTCCCTTAAATAAAGAGAAATTAAAAAACAGTAACATATCAAAGAGGCCTCGTAACTCACCCACAAACCTTATTGAAAACACAAACAGCAATAAAAAAGTTAAAACTAAAGAGCAGCCACAAAAAACACTAAAATCTTACTGGTTAAGCCAACCTTCAACCCCAAATATGTTTGAAATATTATCTATTGATGATAATGAAAATAAAGAAGACCAAATTCAAAATGATGGTGTTCCCCACAAACAACCAGAAAAAAATAAACCTACAAAGCCCCCACCAATATATGTTCAAAACGTGCAATTCATAGATAACCTCAATAATGCTTTAAACTCCTTACCAAATTGTCATTACGAAATACGTGTTCTTAAAGAAAATGAAATAAAAATTCAACCTTTAGAATCTATTCACTACACCCAAATAGTAAACCTATTAAGAGCTAAAAACACCCAATACTACACTTATAAACCTAAAGAACAAAAAGGTTTCAAGGTTTTCTTGCGTAATATGCATTATTCAACCGACAAAGAGGAAATAAAAAAAGAACTATGTGAACTAGGACACGAAGTAACACATATCCAAAATATCCTACAAACTGGTACAAAAAAACCACTATCTCTGTTTTCTATTGAACTTAAATCAAGTCAAAATAATAAGGAAATATATTCTTTAACCCACCTTTTACACTGTAAAATTAGTTTTGAACCTCCACGTTCAAAAAGAACTTTACCTCAATGTACAAACTGCCAAAAATATGGCCACACCAAAAACTTTTGCAACAAAATCCCCGTTTGCGTTAAATGTGCTGGAGATCACAAAACTATGCTTTGCCCAATCAAACAGAAAAGCGAACATATTAAATGCGCGTTATGCGGTGAAAACCATACCGCAAATTATAAAGGATGTATGGTATACAAATCCCTCAAAATTAAGCAATTTCCACCACTAAGAAACAAAGAAAAAATAACCGTCCAAGAACACCAAACACAACAAGCTGATAATTCTCGAAACGTACCTACAACAAACAGTAGAATAAATCCAACAGTGACTTACGCTCAAGCAACAGCACAGAGTCAAAACCCTAATACTGAGGAAATGTCCATTATTAGTAATTCTTTATTCAGTTCCACTACACCGCAAATAAGTAATGATATGCAAGACCTTAAAGATATGATGAAGCAACTGATTTCTCAAGTATCTAACATGATGAACATTATCACAGTACTTCTAACTAAGCTCGATGGACAGACTAAGTAAACTTAATATAGTACAATGGAACGCGAACGGGCTTATCCAACACACACTCGAACTAAAATTATTTTTAAATCGCTCTTCAGTAGACGTGCTACTTGTCTCTGAAACCCACTTCACACAAAAAAGCTTTATAGCCATACCAAACTACTCAATCTTTTATACAAATCATCCTGACAACACAGCGCATGGGGGTACAGCAATAATAATACGAAAATCCATTAAATGTACTGAATTACAGAATTTTAGAAAAGATTATATTCAAGCTACTTCCATTTTAATAGAAGATATACACGGTCCATTTGTATTATCTGCAGTCTACTGCCCGCCGAAATATAATAACACAAAAATTTAATATCTTGAACTCCTTAAATCTCTTGGGAATCGGTTTATAGTGGGTGGTGATTTTAACTCCAAAAATACAGTTTGGGGATCTCGATTAACACTATCGAAAGGAAAAAATTTACTAGAGGCAATAAATGAATTCAAATGCAAATTTATAAGTACTGGAGAGCCTACTTACTGGCCTACAAACATTCACAAAAAACCAGATCTCTTAGACTTTTTTATTACCAAGAATATAAGACATGATTATCTAAATATAAAATCATGCTTTGAATTATCTTCTGACCACTCTCCAGTGGTACTTATATACCAAACCGATGTACTTCTATCCAATCAAAATAAATTTATATACAACAAGAAAACCGACTGGGATTGTTTCAGGGAAATCTTAGAGACAAAACTCGAGACAAATATATCGCTAAAAACCGAAGAAGAATTGGATAATTCTATAACTTTTTTCAATGATACGCTTATAAACGCGGTTAGTGATTCTACTCCAACCAGAACACACACAGTAGATAAATTCAGTATCCCACCTCACATCCAAGAGAAAATAAAAGCCAAACGAAGATTAAGAAAAAGATGGCAAACTACAAGGTCAATTCAGGACAAAACCCACCTTAATAGGCTCACAAAAGATCTCAAAAACTTGCTAAAGAAGGACAAAGAAGATAAACTACAAAGATATCTTACTAACCTTGGCTCATCTGCTACAACAAATTACTCGCTCTGGAAAGCAACCAAAAAAATAAATAATGGAATTTTACATCAGCCGCCGATCCAAAAACCTGATCTCACATGGGCCCGCACAAATGAAGAAAAAGCTAATGTTCTTGCAGATCATTTTTCTAAAACCTTTACAAATCCAATGGACGAAAAGGATATAACTCTTCAAAGTTTTCCAAACAGCTCTTCCAACTCTCATATCAAAAGAATTTCAATTAATGAAATTAAAAAAATTATAAAAACAACAAAAGATAATAAATCTCCTGGTTATGATCAGATCACCGGAAAACTACTAAAAGAATTGCCGAATAAGGCCCTAGTCTATTTAAGAAATTTATTTAATTCAGTTATAGATATTAAATATTTCCCAAAAGTATGGAAAGTCGCTGAGATAATCGCTATTCCTAAACCAAACAAAGATGCCTCAAAAACAACATCTTACAGGCCAATTAGCCTTCTGCCACTGCTGTCAAAGATCTTCGAAAAACTCTTCTATGAACGTATTGAACCAATTCTTCTAGAAAGACAACTCATCCCCAAACACCAATTTGGATTTAGGCGAAAGTTCTCTACTATACAACAAATTCATAGAGTAACAAATAAAATATCGTCTGATATTGACAAAAAAAACTTTTGCGTTGCAACATACCTCGACGTTGCAAAGGCGTTTGATAGCGTATGGCACAAAGGTCTTCTTCATAAACTAAAAAATCAATTGCCAAAAGAATTCTTCTTAATACTACAAAACTACCTACAAAACCGAAGATTTTATGTTAAATATAAAGACGAGTATTCAAAAATACTTTCTATAAAAGCTGGAGTACCTCAAGGTAGTGTCCTCGGACCAATGCTTTACCTCCTGTTTACATCAGATATTCCAACTCCTACAACAAATAACAATATGATAGCAACATTTGCTGACGACACTGTTCTACTATCATCACACGCAAACATCAAATGGGCTATGCAAAACTTACAACAACTGCTCAATAATACAATGAATTGGTTCCGTAGTTGGGGAATTCAAGTAAACAGTGATAAAACAATTCAAGTAATCTACACTAATAGAAAGATAACAAACACTCAACCTATCCAAATAAATACTCTACCAATTCTTATGGATACAAAGGCGAAGTATCTTGGCATTATAATTGACTCAAAACTTATCTGGAAAGATCACATCACTCAAAAGAAAAAAGAAATAAACAACAGGTTTAGACAATTATTTTGGCTGTTAGGGAGAGAATCTAAACTAACAACTCAAAGCAAACTACTTATATACAACACAATTATAGCGCCAATTTGGAAGTACGGAGTAGAAATATGGGGTACAGCTAGCACAACAAACTTAAAAATTATTCAACGAGTTCAATCTAAAATATTGCGAACTATTGTCAACGCAGAATGGTATATTAGAGATGAGGACATACATCGAGATCTAAACGTCAAAACAATAAAAGAAATTATCCGTATCAGCAGCATTAAACATACAACTCGTTTAACACAACATTCCAACATGGAACTCAGACAGTTGCCGGCAAACGAAATCCTGGCACCTAGAAGACTTAAACGGTTTACACCTTCAGATCTAGCTGAGCGATACTAAAAAAATTATATATTACTTATCATTCAATAATTCGATTTAAGTTATCTTAGGTACTGATTTAAGATAATTATCATCCCACCTCTGTAAATTAAATTACTTATTGTCATCTTGTTGACAGGTGTAATAATAAAGGGAAGTTAAAAAAAAAAAAAATTTTGATTAGAATTCGTTTTTTCAACATTGGTATTATTATTGTTATTGCTATTACAAGCATTATTATTGGTTTTGCTCTCAGTAGTTGGAGAGGTAATTAAAGTGACAGTTTTGGATGTTGTGGGTATTTCTCTATCTTGCACATGTTTTTTAAATTGTTGTAGTACTTCGTTATTACAATTTTTTCCATCAGCAAGAATCGCCCAATAATTATTTTTTAAATGTTTAGGTGTTGATTCTATCATTGTAACACTTTTTCTTTTGCATGCTTTTTCTATTTTTGGTGTATCAATAGATTTATTTCTTACATTGTTTTTGTCACCGTTTGTAAATGAGTAAAGTGCATTATGCTCACTCATAATTAATTTAATTTTTTTTGTTTATGAATAAGAGTCTATTTCTCTTGGAATTTATTAACAACAATTTTACACAAGAATATGAATATGTAAAAAATACACAAAATAAACGACAAAGAATTTTAAGCAATGATCCACGTCCGTCTATCATGACAGTTTGATCGCGACTCCATTATTTACAAGTCTGTGGTGGAATAGAAATGCTTTAATTTGGTTTGAATTTATATGTACATATATGTTCTTTCTACAGTAAAACCCTAAACCCACCTGTGAGGCGCAACGATTGCCTTTTTTTTTTTTTAAAGAGAAGTAATACTCAGAAAATTAGTATGCATATATAATTGCGTTACTTTCTTTGCAAAGGGGATAGTTGCAGAAGTAAAGGTGGTGAAAGAAGAAAGCTTTTTATATCACAACTCTGCAATTGCGGATTATGATTGTATTTAGTGCATTGTGCTTGGTGTTTATGTCCGGAAATATTTTTAGCTATTCTACTTCAACATCATAATCCGTAAATATCTTGCCTCCTCTTTGAAATTATTTAAAAGTGTTTAGAACACTTTTTAAAAATGAAAACCCCAAGGATCATATCTTACAATTTTATACTGAACACAAACAAATATACCACAGATAATCATATAACTGGTTTTCAAATTAGAACACAACTATAGCCACCACATACACCGACAATTTAATCCAGTTTCCAGGAAAAATTCAAATGTAGACTGAATTGTATTCTTACAAATCATGGTATTTCAGAATATTTGTACTTAAATGCTTTTGGCAGCGTATACCTTAATCACTTTTTAATTGTATTAAATAAAATAATGAATAGTTATACGAGTATGTAAGTACAACTGGGGCCAAATCACGGCATTCGAATAATATTACGATACGAGTCGTATCAGCTTATTACTGCATTAGGCATGTATCGAAACGTATTTGTTAAGAAATTGTAATAGATTTATAAACATACATATGTACACATACATACATATACATATGTATCCAATAGACCAGAACACTTTAGAAAAATATTATAATAAAGCTTGCGAGCATAAGCCTTAAGCTTTAAAAAGACTTGAGAAACTATAGAAAAACACTTTTAAATTATTGTAGAATAATCAAAAAGGAACCCTCGTGATAATAGTACTGAAATAATTATTTAATATGCTTATATTCTCAATTTTAGAAAAAGCTTCTCCAAATAATATATTATTAAGCTAAATAAAGATAAGCTTATACCTACAATTGTAGAATAAGCTTATTTCAACAATTGTAAAATTTGGTTATGCTTGCAATTAAGAAAACTCGGAACTTTGGCTACCGACGAAAAGTCTTTCTCTGTAAAAAAATAAATAAAAACAAACCTTTAATGGCATTCATAGTTAAAACAGGAAAAAGTTACCTCCTGGCCCACGATGTCGAACGATACCGTTCGCTTAGATAAAACTTAAGACACAAACTTTTTATCGTATCTATTTTTTTTACTCAATCAAGTTTGTTTATTCCACAATCAAGTTTGTGTCTTAAGTCTTATCTAAGTGAACGAATCAAAACTTTTCGGATAAACAAAACATTTTTACAAATATAATTTTTTATTTTAAATCAAAATTAACAATGACAAAATATGACAAGCATGTTTATATGTACATATATGTACATATGTTTTCTTCATGTCAATAAATTGAATTGACAAAAATTAAATTGAAAGGTTTTTTGGGCAGGCAAAAAAAAAATTAAATAAAAAACCAAAGTGTGGTAAATATGAACCCTTCATTGCTGTTGCCTTTAACCTCATCTATATGATCACGGACATTAAATTTTGAGCTTCATTTCGAAAAATGTATGGTGGAGCAGCTGCTGACGCATTTGTGTGACGGCATTCCGCAGAAAAAAGGTTGCTAGAAGAGCTTGACCATTAGAAAGTAAGGCAAAATGCAATATATAATGGTACTTGATAACATAAACTAAATAAATCTAACACTAAAGGTGTTTCAGAATACCCGCTTCAACCATGGTTGATGGGGGTCACATTAAAGTGTAAGAAATAAATAAAAATAAAATAAAGAAACATTACAAAGTAAAACTTGTGTGTTTTGGTGGTAGAAAAACAAAATTATTGTGCATACGATAGCCATTGACATACAGAGGTAATGACATCTCGAGGGATGTAATTTAGATGATTATAAGATATCGAATAACATCATCTCAAATTACGACACTTTTTATTCGATTGAATGCCATAATGTCAACATAAACAATTTCGATACATTTTACTTGCTATCGTATGCGGTGAAACAAACTTAATTTTATCTTTAATCTATTACGAAAGAGTCGTTGTCGTAAAAAGAAAACGACGCTCATAATAAGGCTAAGTATTTTGATGATAATTCGCAATATTTGTGATAATTTGCCACAGAAAAACAGAATATCCAAATTGTAGAGTTATTAAATGGAATTTAACAATATTACATCTGACATCTGTCTATACCATTGCAGCATTTGAATAATAACAGATATGTAGCTTGACTGTTGACGTCTAATAAGGGTCAGCAAGTATTTCTACAGACATGCAAAATGGTTGGTTTTTAGACCACAACCGTAGAATGCTTGCCAAACTATTAGCAAATTTAGTAATTTTGTTATTGAGTGCATAGATATAACTAACTGAAAAATTGCGATTTTTTAAAATGTTTAGCTTTTGGTACAGATTTCCTGTGATGGTGAGGAGGCCAAATTTTAGCAGCTCATAATAGATAGGAACTTTTTGGTCTTACCAAATACAGAGCATTACCTTGTTGTCAGGCCGGGCTTCACATAGTTACCATCTGTTACGTTTCGGATTATTCTAATGAACGATTTCTTTTTTTGTAGCATTTAAACAGCATTTCGAATTTGCAAAGTCGACCTTCACGGTATCACGCTTCAATTTATATGGTATCCAATTTGCTTGCTTTTGTATGAATCTTGCTCCTTGCAAATGTTTTTAAATTGCAGCTTGAGTATAATTTCCAATAATTTTGCAAGCATTTGTAGAGTTTGACAAGTTTTCATGGTGTAATGCCTGCAATTATTGATCTTCAAACTTGTTGGCCTAAGCTGGACGAAATTTTGGCTTCCGTCTCAAAATCACCAATTCTAAACCGCACAAACTAACTCTCACATATTGAAACCGATGGAAGACATTCAGCATAAGCTTTGGTGTGCTTCAGCGCAACTTTTTTCAGATTAAAGAAATATGTGACATTTTGTTGACATAAAATTCGACATGTTCCATGGTGTAACTATACAAGGTGAGTCCAGGAGCACAGCTGACTGACTTTGTTTACAATTTACTTACTTATGTCAAAAGTAATACTTTTTCAAGTGTTTTTGACAGTAGTACATTATTTTACACAAACAAAATGCCTGTTGTTTCTGCATTGTGTTGTATTTGTAGCCGATTTGCAAAAAGAAAATGTTGTTTACACAATAATGTTTAATAACTAAGTGAATATAAATTACAGATATTTACCCTTCAAAATGTCATATAAGTTACTCAAGACAAAAATCGTTTTCAAAAGTGACACCATCTGTTATAAATTCCGCATTTATATGGTATATGTACATAGTGTGACCAACTGGCCCGGAAAATTCAGAACATGGCCCGGTTTTGTCCCGGTGGCATCCCCCGGATGGCCCGGATTTTTATTTTGAATTTAGTTAAATAAAAAATATGTGGACTTGAACAACAAAACAGTCTATTTCATTGAAATTTGGCACAATCACATCATATTTCAATGGAAATTATTTCTTTTGAATGATTCATTTTAAAAAAATCCCTAGCAAGCCATATGATTCCGAAAAGAATCTTTTCTGACATCTTTTCTGGAGCGTTAATGCTCTTTATGAGCCCAAAAAACAATCATTATTGCTCCGAAGACCTTCAGAGAAGAGGGTCATTACATTCGAAAATGGTCTCCGTCAGAAAGAGCTCTTACATCATGTCAAAAAAGAGTCATTGCAATTTTAAATACAACAAATTTAAAGGTCGCATTTAGTATTTTTTTTTTGTTGTTTTTACTTAAGCAAAAAGGGACTCGCTGCTACACCGAATTGGAAAAATGTAGAAACAACGATCAAATTTATGGTTGAAAAGAATTGGTTAAAACAAGAAGACAACAAAGAAGAAAAATTATCAATAAAATTTTAATAATAATTTTCATGTAACAATTCCTACCTTCAGTAAAAAAAATTTAATGAAAATTAAATTTAATGAACTCGAGCCGAAATAAAAGAAATAACAATGTAGAATTGTTTGACGAGTTTGGTTACATATTGAAATTTATTACCCCGGAGAAAATTAGCGAATGGAATAAAAATAATGCTCCTACTAAGCCACGTTATACTAAACCACATCAACGTTGGGTGGAATGTTTCAAACACTTTCAAAAGTAACAATGTACCGTATACTCGCTTCGCGCGAATCGTTTAACATTCAGCAGAACCCTTTGCTGGCACTACCAGTGTATGGAAATCCACTACTCCCTCTATCCTATCTCCCTCCATTAAGCTATTTTCTTAGTTACAACACAATGAATTAATTTTGCAGGAGTCGTCCTTTAGTTAGGGCATAATACTTAAAATAAAATCTAGAAATTTTATATTTATTTAAAAAAGTAACAATTCTACGCTCATTTTACAAAAATTTAACTTTTTTATAACAGTTACGATTATTTTATTTATTAATATTTTAGTTTTTACACTGTTTTTGTTGTTTTTTTATATTAATTTTAATTAAAATTTCGTATATTTTTTAATAAATAAGTTCTTATATTAATACAAAAGCACAACTCTGAGAGAGAAAACTTAATATTATTAATATTTTTATTTATACTATTTATTAATTTACTTATGACAAACTTTAACACATATTTAAAAAAAAAAAAAAAAAAAAAAAAAAAATATTTTAAACTGTACAAGAAGTGGGTTGACTATATCGAGCCATTACCGCCAAAATAATGTATCCCACACCATAATCGATTAATGTTTTTTATCGAAATCGATAGTTCAACATCATTTAAAATTATTAAAATTAAATGTATTACACAAAACAATATTTACATTATAAATTTTAAAATAATGGCTTTATTCAAACTGATTTTATTTAAAAAAAACCTTCCCCTGTAAAATTTTGAGTTTGTGGGATACAATTTTTCGGCGGTTATGGCTCGATATATATATATATATAAGATTTTCATAGTATTTCAAAGATCAGCCCTAGTTGAGCAAATATACAAAAAGCCAAATTTGTTTACTTAATTGTAATAGACAAGTAATTCAAATTAAAATGAGAATTAAAATCGAAAAATATAAATTTATCGTGGTGTAAATATACAAGGTGAGTACAGGAGCACAGCTGACGACTGACTTTGTTTACAATTTACTTATTTCAAAAGTAATATTTTGTCAAGTGTGTTTGACAGTGTTGTATAATTACACCATGAAATTTATTTAACATGCATATTTTTTAAGTCTTATTATCTTAAAATTACTAAAAATGTGAAATACAGTGGCTCACAGTGCATTTTTTTTTGTTTCAAAGTTCCATAAGAAGACAACTAACACTAAATTGAAAAAGAAATTGTTGTCTTTAAAAAGAAAAAATATTAAAGTCCAACAAAACACATTTACTAAAAAATACGCTTATTTTATGGGTTTCGAAAACTTGAAAAAACTTGCGAAAACTGGCAATTACACGATTTAATATTAGTTGTGATAGTGTGATAATGTCTACAACAGATTTAAGGGGATGTGGCATATATGCGACCAGTAATATTCGGCGAATTAAATCGTTTTGGATTTTTGTAAAATGTGTTGCTCATCCATACTCATTGAAAATTTTATTTGATGCCTTTCTGCCTTAATAAAGGTGGATGAAGCGCTTTATGGGTTTTTGGATTGTGAAAGCGAGTGGCCATTTTGGAAATGGTTTAAAACCAATTCTCTTTGTTCTATGATTGTACGCTACGGACTCATTTGAACTATTTTTAATTGACACCTGACGTTTCAAAATCGAACTTACAATTCAACAGAAAATAGTTATAGAAGTAGAAAAAAAAGAAAAACGAATAAACAACAGCGCTGCATTGAACTATCGATACAGTAGAAATTGACAGCATAAAATAAGCTGTGACGTGAAAAAATAAGCATTTTTTTTGTTTTTTCAGCTTCAATATTGTATAAAAATTTACACTTTTGCAATAAATTATTTGTGTCTGTTCGTCTGTAGACTACTTTTTCTTTTCAATAACACCGATTTCTTTTTTTAATTTTCTGTTAGTTTTTCTTTGGAAAAAACACTGCCGTTTTAAACTATTGTATTTAGTTGTCTTAAAACTTAATTACAAATAACAGTTTACTCAAAGTTGACAACTTAAATGAGCTTGACTAGCTTAAAATGAGGTTTTGTTATGATTTTCTTTCTTTTTTTTTTTCTTTAAATATTTAGAATGTCCAATAAACCAAAATGAAATTTACATAAATACATACTATACATATACAATTTACTTGAATGCCACCTAGACATATTCTAGAGGTGCGAAACGCGTTGAACGATGTAAAATGGCCCTGGAACAACGCGCACAGTGCTGCTGCTATCATACCTCTGATATGGCATTGTGGTTGATCAAGTTCGATTTAGGCCTTTCAGAGAAAATCACACGCGTCGTGCCCTTATTGGAGCGTCGGGACACTGTCAAGGAGGTCGTTAAGGTGCGCATTGAATCACAGCTATTGTGCAGGCGACGTCCCACGGTGTTACAACGATTTTGGGTGGAATTATGGCGATAGGATTTGCAGCAGCAGGTGAACCATTTGAAAGGTGGAAAACGACTAAAATTAAAGAAAACAAAATGAAGACTTGAATAAGTTTTATTGACATACTTATGTATGTATGTTTAATTACCTTAGTGTCCTAAAGACTGTGGAAGAAAACAAACAGTAAATCAAAGGATTTGCCGCTGAGTTGAGTGGTGCCAGACTTTGTATAAACGTAGCTACGGCTACGTTCGTTTGTGTCTGCGGTACATGACCAAATACCTGCAACAAATCAAATATGATGTAGGGTGACCAGCAAACTATAAATACAATAACTATGACAAAAGTCATTTTAACTGTTTTCACTTTGGCCCGTGGTATTATGCCACGCGAACTGGCTCTTCGTGTGGTCGTATTGCTAAAGCCTGCCCTCTCTGCGGGCACAAATATCGAGCCTTTAGCCCATATTGTTTTCACTATAATGGCATAGCAGGTGGATATAATGAGAGCGGGAAAGACAAACAGAGTAGCCGAAACTAAACTCATATAGACTTGCCAGGCCATTGGAGAGCCCAGCTCTATCCAACATTGTAACTGTCCCTGTATAACTTTCTCTTCGTATAGCACAAGCATAGGTAGAGAAAATAAGGCAGATACTATCCAGGCACCATACACCAGATGACGTGCGCGTTTCCCTGTAATGATAATAAAGATAATGTGGGTAAAGTTTTTTATTTGAGTAAAAACTTTTATAAACAAATATTTGCGATTTTATTTGTCATACTCGTATGTAATGAAGCTTAAATATGAAATACGGCTTAAAAGTTTTACTATTGTCGATTTGAGTTTTAAAACTAATACTTTAAAATGGTTTAACTTATGCAAAAATTTAAATATTGGCTATAGGGCAAAAATGTGGAATGTTTCTAAAATGTTTTGCTTTATGTTTGAAACATTGAAATACAATAGCTATGACCTTTCCACCATCTTTCTCACAACACATGGACTCCTTGCCAAATGAAGTGTTCATTTATTGAGGCCAATAACGAATCAAGCCAATTTCAGTTACCCTGTTCTGAAGTGAAATGAGACACAACTTCCCATCCACTTCTTTCAAAATAGTTTTGCAACATGTGGTCGAGTTTTGACATAGTGTAATATTACGCTTTTAAGTCTGGCCGCATAATATGGGCCAATGATTGCTTTGAACGAATCAGCTATATTCGTTAAAGGTTCCCTGTGATGGTCTGGACAGATTTCAGCAGATTTCATAATAAATAGGTGCCTTTTGGTCCGACAAAATACAGAGCATTATCTTAGCGCCATGGCCGGGCTTCACATACAATTTTTTACGCTTCGTGTTATTGTAATGGATGCACTTTTCATAGTTTTTCAAGTTATGACTCAGTGCAAAAATGATTTTCTTTTATAGCGTGTGAGCAGCATTTTGGATATGCAAAGTGACCTTTCATGGTCTGTCGGCTTCTGTTCATCTGTATCGCAATTTCGGTTTTGTGCGATACCTGAGTAGCTCCCAATGATTTTGCAAGGTTTTGTTGAGTTTGACGACAATTTCCAGGGAGTAATGCCTCCAATTCTACAGAGTGAATTTTTAAGAGTTTTCGCATTTGATTTGAAAAAAAAACACATTCTATTTAAAGAAATGTATTAAATATTTATTTAAACAGATAAAACAATCTATAGGTATGTACATAATTTAATGTTTAGTGATGATTTTATTTAAGCACTGCTTCATCTCAAATGGTTTATATCAGCCGGTATCTTACTTATAAATTCGTCAATATTAGCTTCCAGCTTCCAGCGCGTTGAGGTCTTGTTCCTATTAATATGCGCCTTATCATAGCCCCACAAAATATTTTCTGAAGATTAAATCGCACGATATAGGCTAACTGTTCACCGAACTGGTCTCTCAATTGGGCAATGGTTTCACGTACTGTGTGGCATGTGACATCGTTTTGTTGAAACCACATATCAGCCAAGTCTTGCTCTTCTACATATTTTGGACAACATCAAATTTATAATCATCGCACATCATTTACAATCTCACACATTCCTTAAAGAAAAGCGTGGGGCGCCCATATCAACCTGAACTTAAAAAAATATGACTGCCGTGAGTACATTTTAATATTTCAGACGGAAATAAATACAACCAATCATGTTTAAAGCTACGAATTTTCAATAATTGAGCATTTTATTTCATAACAACGCGCTCCACGCTTTTCTTTAAGGGATGTGTGAGATTTTTTCCATTATGATTTGAAAGTTTATGTTGTTTGAAATGTTCTTATTTTTAACTTTTAGTCGATTTTTTTAGTATTCATATTTATTTTGTGTTCACAACTGATCAATATATTAAGGCAAAGAAAATCGTTTCTTAATTTTTTTTTTATTTTTATTTATTTTATTTTAATTTTTATATTATTTTCTTCCAGTTTGTTTTGAATATCAAAACAAGTTGTTTGTTTGCTTATAGCGTGTTCAGATATGACCCTTAATTGCGTTAATCGCAATTAACGCCATTATTGAGCTCAATATTCCATATAAAATCTCAATTAATTATTGCGCAATAAGTACGAAATTGTTATAATATTGAGTAAGATTTCGAATGCAACACTGTGCAAAACTGTGTTTAGTGAACAAAATTGTATAAAATGCAAATGTCAACAAAAGAAATCATTAAAAAATCAATGTGAAGGTAAGTTTGTTTACGTAGAAACACAACAACCATATAGAGTATTTTTTGTATTGTTTTCCAACTGTCAAATGATTTTACATAGAAACACAACAACCATATAGACTATTTTTTGTATTGTTTTCCAACTGTCAAATGGTTATTGAGTAAGCTGAAAATTGCATATGCCTGAACACTTAAAATAATATTGTCAATTAACCGAATATTGACTCAATTAAGTTTCATATCTGAACACAGTATTATCTAAATGTTTCAGTATTTATACTAAATAATTTATTTACAATTTTTTAGTATGACAAAAATTTGCTTGGTACAAATGTAGTTTAAATTGTTCAGATATCATTTTTCTCGTATTTGAAATGTTTAAATTTTATATATTTTAAGGTTTAAAATTACATTTTAACGTAGGTTGATTTATTAATTATATTATAGTGCATTTACCTGGTTTGTAATGCATTCTATTGTTATAGATACACTACAAGAGTAAATGTCATTTACTAAATTTGTTTGATCGTTAAATCTCAAATGACTAATCGATTGTCTTTTCCATCTAGTCATTATTTGCATAGAAGTTAGGGTTATGAAACCTCAATCAGTTGTCTTTCGATTAAAGAGTGAACGAAAGCATTTATTCGTTATTAAGAAACAAGAAACATAACGGAGCATTTCCTTTATAAATGTGCTGCATTAGTGCTCCTTTAAGGACTTTCATTAAATTATTTATATTAAGTCCCTAAAAATTTATTTTATCTTTAAACATTTCATATTATTTCCAAACATTTCGTTATCATTAATCAGTTAATTAACAGTTTAATTTTGTAAGGCTTTGTCCTTTTATTTATATGTATATATTTTTTTATTATTGTTGTCCTACTTACATGATTTGGAAAAATTCATGGGATGTGTAATGGCATCATATCTGTCAATGCTCATGGCCACCAGAACATAAGTCGATGAATATGTAACACATATCTGGAAATAACGTATTAATTTACACGCCACATTACCGGCTCGCCAGGATATCGTTATGCGCCAAATGATGTCAGTTAATACATTTAATAATCCAACGAAAAGATCTAAAACGAGATAAAAAAAATAATGGATACAAAAGAAACAGAGTATTATGTATGGAAAATATAAAATTAAATAAGCAAAAAATTAAAGAAATACGCACAATACAATTTATTTACAAAATAATTCTATGAATATCCTCATATAGAAACCGATCTTCACAAACAATTAAGTGTTTCCTTAGGAACCAACATAATATTATATTTGATATTTTATTGATGATTTTAACTTAAGCAATTTAAAATTTTTGATATTTTTTAGTCTGGCTCGAGTTCATTAAATTTAATTTTCATTAAATTATTATTTTTACTGAAGGTAGGAATTGTTTTTACAACATGAAATCTTATTAAAATTTTATTGATAATTTTTCTTACCATGTACATAAAATACATATAATCAACCTTCCAATATTCGCCTTTTAAAGTCCTTAGACCACAAAATAAAAACTGCTTGCACATATTTTTCATAAATTTTCAAAACTGAAAACAAGGCGGTATATGGCACACGTCGCGAATGAACGAAATAGGAGAAACGAACAATTATATGTCAAAATGTCGCAAGTATTGTGCAACAAATGTTTCATCATGTAATGAAGGGACGCCAAAAGAGAACGTTAGCAGAATCACGGCGGCAAATCGCAACTGGTTTCAGTGATAGCAGAAACTTTCCCTAAATTTATGCTTTAAAAGCTTTCATATTAGATGACTATTGATTTCATTTGTATATAATTATAACTATAGGAATTCACACATATTCATTCATACATACATATATAGGTAAATATGTACTTATAAACATATGTATATGTATTTTTTAGTAAGACATTTCTATGTATAAATTTTAACACGTACCTGCCAATGCCAATTGTTTAATAAAATAATTCATTCGTGATTTGCGGTTTTTATTCAGAAACATTACAAACAATACCGCTGAATTGCCCAAAACAATTATGGTAAATAGAATCCATAACACAGTAAATTGTTCCGTCTGCAATAAATAGAAAATAAATACAATAAAGTTACAAAAATAAATACATCAACATTACTATAATATAAATATTAAAAAAATGTTATAATAAGAAAATGTCATGATTTCTATAGCAGGCATAAGTCTCTCAGTTAAATTATAGGTTCAGTTTTTCTCGCATGAAAGTATGTACTATGAATTGTAAAAAACTTACACGCACCAAATTTATCTTAGAAATTAAAATAAATATAATTTAAATAAAATAAACATACGATTTCATCTAACGTTAATAAATTTTAGCCATAACGAAGGGATTTTCAACAAGAAACTTGGTTTTCAACAGCTACATATTTGAATAACATTAAACATGTGAAATTATACATGTTGATGTATTAATAGTAGAAGCTTAAACTAAATTTCAAGATAATGACCGCCCCAAAATATGCAACATAAATGTAAATACCGCAAGAAAACACATGTGAATGTTTGTTTTGTTCAATTAAATCGTTGTAATAAACAGCTACTGGGACCAAAATTTTACAATGCTTTAAGGCTAAATAGTTTGTAGTACTTAACAAACTAATTGTTTTTATATAACTTACACCAAAATATATTTATGTATATATATTTTCTGTAGAATATTTTATTATGCTTTCAGTAATTATGTTGAGTTATTAATTAACTTAATTACGAAATCCAATTAGAAATAGAGATTTTGATGAACTTAATATTGTACAAAAGAGTATAAAATCGTTTTTGATGAAAACGTCAAAGTATTTGGTTTGCTCTTTTATAAGAAAGGAAATTGTTGTGAGATTGCTTTAAGGTTGTTTTAAGAACGAATATTTAATGAAAATTTTAAAGTTTATATACTGACAGAAAAAGAATTTAATAAAAAAAAAATTATCTAAAAACTTTAAATATTTTTAAGCATGCGAATAGTTTAGGGAAATAAACAAAATTGACATTGAAATTGTACAATATGTATGTTCAATATTTACTTGTAACAGTTATAAAGTCGTTCAAATCAACAATGGCTTGTCATTAACAACAGTTTACTGAACAATTTTTTAAATTAATAGTTTGCATTGATTAATATTTAAACAATATAACAACTTTACTGTATAATTCTTTTTTAGCAATTTCTAAAAACTTCCCGCACATTTTTACTTGTTTAAAATAAATTCTCTTTAATTTTGTTAAATATTTGCGCATTTTCTACAAATTGCCAAAAAGCAAACGCTCAACATAGCACAATATTATAAAATTTAAAAAAATGTCATAAACTTAAAACAGCAAAATAAAGCAAAAACAAAATGCAATAAAAATATGTGAACAAAAAAAAAAATCAGTTGACAATGTCAAAAGAGGAACAGAAAAAAAAAATAAACGAACTTTTTACGCACGACTACTTTAACAAGACAACAACAAAACTATTTGTTCCGATTCAACTTCCTTCCGCTTCCGTTATTGGGACATTTTATCATTCTCCCGCAATTTTTTTGCTACTGCTGTTGCTTTTACACCAACAATAACAACGCAAGCTGTTTAAATAATTTGCTAATAGTATTTGTTTTTTTGTTATTTTGCTTTTATACTTTTTGCTCTTGCATTTATTATAAGTTTTTCTAAATTATCTACACAGTAGTTATATTACAAGGGTAATAATATAAATTGTCTTAATTACAAACAAAATCTGTGGTTTATCTTATGTCAATTTAGAGATAAAATCTGGGCCACATCATACATAATACTAGACATCTGGTCTAGTTGTAACCAGCTAGCAAATAAATAAACGCCAACTGACACTGAAATGTTTTCGAACAAAAAACAAAGTAAGAGTTGAAGGAATTAAATTTTAAATCATGTGGTTTGTATTTATGACAGTGAGAGTTTAAGTGATTGACACAGTGGGAGTTTCTGAAGGAAAATCTAAACAACAAACAGAATATTATTAAGACAATTGTTGGCTATAATATGTTTATGTTCTAACAATATATATTTCTTTGCAGTGATGCCAACTCTTACATCATTAAAAGCACTGTCAGCACATAAAAATACGGTAAAAAATGGTAAAAATTAACAAAGTTTCGGGAAAAAAGCACCAAGATTAATATTCCTTATTATTGAAGTTTTTATAACAAAAATATAACAAATGAGTTTTTATGTTTTGTTTGAGATCATTGATTTTTATTAAAATAAAATAAATAGAAAAACAAACGTATAATCTATTTTAACAAATTACATAAAACATAAAGATACATATAACATATATAAATACATAAGTGCGCATAAAAAACAACCATATATGTATTAACAATGGCCAGTTGTAAGTAGTGGCAACTCACCAAACGTAGCAAACACACCAAAATGGAGAAAAAACGCGCCATTTAAAAAAATGCACCAAGTTTAGAATTCTTTTTTATTTAAAATGTTTATTGAATTTTTTATTTTTTAACTTTTTAGAAAGAGATCTGCGATTAATAGTAAAAGTAATAATAGTAAAAGCCTTTTTTTAATAAACGAGTTAATAAAGCTAAAATAGGCATTTAATCAATCAAAATTTAACTCACAATATGTTATTCGGAACTGAAGTACTAATTCGTATAAAGGGTTAATTTCAGTACATATTGGGTACTTTTGTTAATTATTTTTGGTTTCTACTTTAAGTATGTACTTCTAATTGAATTTTTTCAATAAAATTTGTTAGGGCTCCACTAGAATTCTAACCATGGTTTTTCGTTTACAGTTCAGTAGACCAAACCATCAGGCTACAAAAGAATTTTTATTTCCATGTTTAAAATGTTAATTTTATTTTCAAATAAAGAATTTCACCCTATTCACCTTTAGCAATAACCTTCATGTGACGAATTTGATAGTATGTATTCATTGAATATACATTCGTATTTAAAACACATTTAATGAGGTCCTGAATTATTAAAAAACTGCAATTAAAAATTAGTAAAAAGAAAGATTTCATCACATTTTCGGAAAAATTAAAAAACGCACCGAAATTAAAAAAAGCGCACCGCGCACCAACTAAGGAATTTTTCGCACAAAAAATTAAAAAAAGCACCAAAAATAGTGCGAAACGCTAGAAACGCAATCTTTCACAAGTTGACAACGCTGGTCGGCATCTTCTTATCTCTTCGCTTCTTCTTTTATCTGCTATTCTTATCACTGCTCTTCTCATATATTCTCATCTATTCTCTTTTTTACAGGCAGCTATTTAACTTTATTAAAACTTTTTAATTCCAGTCATTATACTATTCCTTTGCAATTTTTAATATATGTATTTCAATACAAACGCATATTACACAAAAAAAAAAGCAATTAAAACTTTGTTTGAAATAAAACAACTATGCAAGTGCTTCATGCTGCTTGACTTTATAAGTTGACTTAATAAAGCGCTTTGGTGCTTAGTCTGTTAATTTCATAAAAAAGCCTTAAGTAATCGAAAATCTTAGATTGTAATTCTGTAACAAACAACTTAATACTTTATTTAAGAGGTTTTCAAAAAAAAAAAAAAAAAAAAAAAAAATACAATGTAAACATTTGCTTTTGGCAACTTTGAAAATTTTATGTCAGTTTTTTTCAACACCTAATTCTGTTTTTACACGGTAATTGGTTCCATTAAAACTCCGTGTAAAAAAACCGTGTAAAAAAGACATTGATCGTATGTGAAATAGGTGATTGGTTCCTTATCTCTAAAACCTATTGAAATTAGTGAAAAACAATTATTCAGGCTTATAATATTAAATCACACTCACATAAAATTTGTTTTTACACCAGCATATCTATTAAAGAAATATAAAATGTAAATGTAAAAAAAAGTAATGAAAAACATGTATGACAAGTTCTAAAGGGAATTCCCCAAAATTTGTGGTATTTACAATTGCTCTGACCAGTAAAGTTACTTGTATCCACAAACAGAGAATTCCCCTAAATTTGTGATATGAACATATTTCGCAAAAATTTAATTTAAACAAAAAAATTTAAGCGCAAACGATTTTAAATCGTGACAAATAAAATAAAATCGTGTTAAAAAATAAAATTTGTTTATTTTCAAACCGTGTTAAATCAAAACCTTGTAAAAACAGAATTAGGTGTACATATGTATGTGTGTACGTGTTTAATGTGTGGAAGATTTTTTTAATTGACAAAAGAAATCTTTGTAAAAATAAAAACATTTTTCCCAGAATTTTTTGGAATATTTCAGCAATTTACTACATGTACATACATATGTATGTGCTTTCAAAACTCATAAGAATGGTACAAAAAATTCAATTACTATTTACATACATACGAGCACAATAAATATTTATGTAAAACACACGTAATTGAATAATTAAATAATAATAAATGTTAAATTAGAATTTTATAAATAATATTTACAAACTCAACAAATTAAATGTTGCCATCCTTTGTTTTGATTTACTATTTATTTTTAATTAAATGTAAATGTAAATAATTTACTACTCTGCCATTATAAGCAAAAACTAAAAAGTTCATTAAAATTACTCCAACACTTTGTGATTTAAAGGGAAAATATCCATCTTCAAGTCAATTATTATTTTCCTGAAACGAAAGTGGTTTCCTTTATATTGTTGGTTGCACAGAAATAAAGGTTTCTAAAAACACATTTGCTGTGACTGTCGTCCGTAAGGGTAAATTTAAGAACACCAATAAAAGGACATAAATTCAAATTATTATGATGTTATTTGTTTATAAATAATAAACAAATAACAATAAACATGTACTTACCGCAATGCTTTTCCCTTATGAACTGATTTTACATTAAAACATTGTTTTGTTTGAACCAATATTTATTATGTGTATAAAGACTACGGTCACATTTGGCAAATATTTACTCAAAAAAGCGTAACCACTTGTTTTAGTACAAATTTGTTAGACGTTGTTTACTCTTACAAGAGTTTTGCAAGATCAAACAGCATCAAATAAAATGAAATAAAACTAAATATTTGTTGCGTCTTGTCCTAAATAAAAGATTTTTTTTTGAATAAACGAGTTCAAATATATATTATCAAATATATATTATATTATTTGGTAAATAAAACAAATTAAAGTAAACATTAAATAAATTCTCATAAATGAATTTGAATTTAAAAGAATAAATTAAATAAGGACAAATAATAAAATAACTTAAATAATTGCAAATAAATAAAATTAACTAAATAAATACCTAAATAGTTTGCTCGAATATGAGCCATTCGGCAACAACATTTAATTGAGGAAATTAGCTATGAAATAAAAGAAAATATGTTAGGGTGCATAATGTCACTCTAAATCTGTGTGCAGATTTTGTATTTTCTTAGAACTGAAACAAAAATAATGTGTTCAACAAGCAGATGCTACAAGAAAGCTATTCCTGACTTTAAGGTTCTAGTTCAAGATCTAGCTCAGTTTTTAGTTCAGGCTCAAGATCAGGTTTCCTTTGTGATTTTTGTTCTAGGTTTTCGTTCAAGTTCTAGTTCTGTTTCTAGTACTTTAGTTTATTTTATTTCAACATTAAATCCTTGCTTTATATTTTTAAAGCTTAAAAACTTATTTTTAAACAATATTAAAATTATAAAGCCAAAACCCTTCGACAGCTAAAAGAACACCAAACATATGCCTACAGACCAGACAGTCAGACAAAGAAAAAAAAAAAGTACGCCAACTGCACAAATACCAACAACAGCCTTTAAAAAATCCATACATATTTTAAATAAATACCCAAAGCAGAAAAAAACAATTTATTATTTTAACTCCTACTTAAGCAAAAACCAAATAAACCAGCAAACCAATAAACCCAATAATATAAATATGTATTTGTTTTGACGGTAACTGAAGTCTGCTTAATAAACAGATAAAATTAGAGAAAAAGCCAAAATAATAGCAACAAAAAAACACGATCAACACATCTTACAAATTTTGCTTTATTTATTAAAATATTTATTCTCGTTTACATTGTTGTTCTATACTCTGGTTACAGTTGCCATTGATTTTCTAAGAATTATTTATTTGACTGCAAAAATAAAAAATAAACAGAAATGTTGGAATAAAGCAACAAAATTAATAAATGTGCAAAAAATTTATAATTCGCCTTTAAAGAGTTTTACTCGTTAAATGCTTTACTTGTGCCCTAAAGTATGCAATATAAAAGTTAGCACGTTCAATTTGTACGTGTATGAGCAAGAAATTGAAAAAACAAATATGGATAGGTACTGTCTCTAAGGCAGAGAAATAGGAAACGAAAAAAAAGATGGTTGAGTGTTGCTGCTAACCAAACCAGTGTTTCCAGCAACAAAATAAACATATCTAGCAAAATTTTGGCTGTGCGTGCATTTTGTGCGCGTGTTTGTTTGTTTATCTAAGTTTAGCTGTATGTGGCTGGGTGTGTGCTAATTAGTCAGTTTTGTTATACAAATATTAAATAGATAATAATGAATAATCTACTAATTTTTTTTTATTAATTGCTGATTTTATCTAGTGATAATATATCAGTTTTATGAATCGTAGTAATAGTTATTAAGAAAAACAATATTTGTTTATGTTATACAAAGAACAATAAAACTAAATTATTTTGAAAAATAATTTATGTGTGTACCTACATACATATGTATATAATGATGAACAAAGAGGGCGAATTTTTATAAATTTAATAAATTATCTTTTTAAGCACAGTTAAGGTAAGCTAAATGGCTAAATACCTATGTATGTATATGAGAATGTCTGTTTGTGGCAATTTCAGCAAGATAATAGATATTAAGTTAGTCACAATTTTTGATTTCTTTTCTTTTATAATATAACAAACCATTATGTATTATAAGGTCAATTTTCTCGATTTAATAACTTCTAAATAAAGAAGATATTTAATGCTATAAATGAATTGTTTTAAATTTATGTATTATATTATTAAAAAAGCTGTGTTCTGGTTACTAATTAAAAAATCTCTAAAATTTTATTACATTACATTAAATTGGGAGGAATAGAGGCCTTCTGTTTTGTAACATCTTCAGTTATTTTCTGTTATTTTCGCTTGCCTCTACGACTATACATCAGGTATTAGAAGTTGGGAATTCAAACATGGTTGGGTGGTGGGAGTCAACACATTTTCTACGCGACATGATATCAGAGTTTATTCTGCCGAAATTGAATCTTATTGAAGTGGTCGACATATGGTTTCAACAAGATGATTAGACATGCTCTATACTCCCCTTGGTCGTTAGATTGAATAACATTTACGGGGCGATTAGAAGTCAAAGGTATATGTTAAGAAGTCCAGAATTAACCGTGCATTAAAAAAGAAAATCCAATGTCACAAGAAAATCATATGTAAGTCAGCAAAGAAGTGAAGGCCACTTGCAAGTTGTACTATTCCATTATAACTGTCTACTTTATGGTTCAATACAAATTAATAACACCTATTCTATTTGATAAAAATCTAACGAGGATTTCAATAAGAACTTTTGGGCATATTGGAATAACATGAAATGGTCATTAAAATGTCCCATAAAACTAATTTTCATAACGACCCCACAATCCGTGACATCATAAGATATATAACCTTTCAGTCAACCATCCATTTTGTAATTTTACTGATGCATTTCTTTTTTCTTAACTTCAATACATGATTTTTTGTATCGTTTCTTTCTAAAACATAAAATATTAGTACTAATTTCGTGCCTTAACCGCGGAAATAGCTTGAGCGACAGAAATTAAATTTTACAAGAGAAGGTTTTTTGTATTATATCTTAAACCAAGTTAATGAAACCAAATTTTGAACAAAGATTTAGTTTTAGCCAATGCATGGAATGAATCAATTTTGGTTTCAAAAATCAACAAAAATAACAATTTGTTGTTGGCGCTTAAGTTTTTTTTGCTGTTTCTCTGATGACCTACTAATAACGTATACGTCGGTTGAGATGAAATACTTTAATGACGAGAGATTTTTTTGTATTTTTCTATTTAAAATTTTTTTGCATTTTCGTAAATTTTTTATATGGTAATAATATAATTACAATAAATAGAAAAAATAGAATCACTTTCTGAATCGATTTAACGATGTCCGTCCGTCTGACTGGCTAATTGGATAAAATTTGGTACGTTAAATTTTTTCGGCCCAAGGGCGGATGGGATTGAAATTGAGGGAAATCAGTGCATTATTTCACCTGGCCCCCATACAAATATCCTCCCGAAATTAGGGTTTAAAGATCATAAATGTTTGAATTATGCAAATATCCAAACAAATTTCACCACAAATGAGTAATAAATGAAGCCAAATCAGATCTACAAATTTTGTGCAGATCGGTCCGGCCCACTCCCGAAAATCACTCTAACGACAATAAATCTCTTTAGAATGTTGGTATCTAAATAAAATTCAACACAAATAAGTTTCATATATGCAGAAATGATGACACCTAATTTTGTAATGGTCTGTCCATAATTAATCGAAACTCCCATAAAGACCCTCTCCGTAATTCACTTTAACCTCCATAAATCTTTTAAGAATATTTATAGGTTATATCTCCCATTTCTGAAAAACGTTTTGTACATATACTAGGTGTAGGGTATTATATGATCGGGATTGACCGACTATACTTTTTTACTTGTTTATTATTACGAACAATTTTAGCTTAAGCGACAAGCCGCTGTCACACAATATATAAACAAACTATCAATATGCGCTTAAGGCTTAAGCTAAAATTATTTTTGCTATAAATTCGTAACGGTTCATTGTATGACAATGCAATTTCAAGAGATGAAGCAAGTGAAGCCAATGAACAAATATATAGAAAAAAAAAACGTTTTTTGAAAATTGTGTCTCTCAAGCTTTTTCCGCGGTTAAGGCACGATTTGTTCTTTTAAATCTAGCCTTAATATTACAAACAAAAATGAAGACATACAAACAAATTAAAGAAATTTGGGACATTCTAACAAATATCGATCACATTATTAAAAAAAAGCACAATAGGCTCCTTCCTTACCACATATAAACATATATTAACAGAGACCAATTTGCCTCACCTAAAACAAACTAAAATTAATTTATCCTAACGCGTAAAATAGCTAGCTCTCTTAAACTTAGTGTCTCAAGCTACAAATACGACTGTATAACTATGTTCAAATAAGCGATGCGATGGGCAAAATGCCTTGTAATAAAAAAATAGGTATTTATTGAAATCCTTCACAATACTAAATCTAATAGACTATAACAAATATATATACTTATATAAAAAAATATAACACTAACATCTATTTTAAAACTAACTTATAATTTAGTATTAATACTTAAAATTAATCTCTTGTCAAAGAAAAAGTAAGTTTGACTATAAAAAACCTGTTTCTGAATATTCCAATATTTCCTTAATTGATATGTTCTTTCCTTTTTTTTTTTATAAATTCGATAGTGACTCACTTTACTCCGTTATGGACAATCTCACTTAACTACTCTGTTGTTACCTGGAGTTATTTAATTTATTTCCAAAATAGAAAGATTTTCCTGACCTCCAACTTTCATGACGCCTTGCTCTAGCCGAAGGCCAATTGGTTTGCCCGTAACGCAAGGACTTTATATCCAATATAATTGAATGCTTCCTTTTTTAATTGTTAAAACAATTGTCACTTCAGATCTCTATTAAAAGAACACATAATTGAAACCTAACACACAGAAACTGGATTTAAACATTTCTTCTGTTTACCTTTTGTTTTTTTTTTTTACTTCTTAAGTAGTTTATAATATACTCGTATTCTAGTCACTTCTTACTATTCCTTGTATGACAATATGTCTTTGAATCCCGCAATTTTTTAAAAGTGGTTAAGATGGCCGCGCATATTTTATATTTATACCCTGATTTTTTCAATGAAAACCCTATTCCATAAAATATTTTATATTTTCACTTTTCTAAATTATATTATTATTTCCATCATGTTTCTTGTATAGTTCTATCCTTTTCTAATTTTTCGCTTTTGAATCTAAACATTTAACTGTTTTTATTTTCCCACAGTGTTTTCCATAGTCCGGCAACTATCTACTGAACAGACTGCGTGCTATAGTTTCATATGTCGCAGAACAAAAAGAAAACAAACGCGTACGTAATTCGAATTACTAAAATTTATTATAACTAAATGAGAATTTTTCCTCTTGCGAGTATTATTGTAAAAACTTTTTAAAAAAAATTTTTTATTATTCGAAGATTTACTTCTAGTTAAATATAAAATGTATTTGAAATTTATTTTTGTATACATCTGTTATATATTTAACTAGAAGTAAATCTTCGAATAATAAAAAAATTTTTTTAAAAAGTTTTTACAATAATACTCGCAAGAGGAAAAATTCTCATTTAGTTAATTCAAAAAGTTAAATATGAAAGGTTTTGAAAATTAACACCAATAGACACAAAGAATGCTGACGAAGGCTTTAGCAGGCCAGAAAATGCATTACATTTTGCTAGTGTCTCTTTGTATATCTCTCTATGATGTTACATTTATGCTTTCCAACGGAGAGCTAATGTAAAACATATAACAGATGTATACAAAAATAAATTTCAAATACATTTTATATTTAACTAGAAGTAAATCTTCGAATAATAAAAAAATTTTTTTAAAATTTATTATTTAATACATTTACCGTCTCTATCATAAATACATTATAACAGGGTAATAAGGCAATGACAGGCAAAATGCCTGTCTCTTGTTTGTTTTGATATTTTTATTGTGTTCTCTAGCAAACTTTAACCATTTAATAAAGTGACACTTGAATGTTTGTTTGCAAAATATTTTAACAGATAAAGTTTGAAAGTTTGTGTTATTTTTGATAAAATAAAAAAAAGTGATTAAAAAAGTAAAAGTAATGTTTACAATAAATTTAATTAACCAAATTCGTAGGTATATGAATATGTATATACAAATGGGAACAAGTCGGTTTTAGTGACTTTGCTCAAAAAAATAAATCGTCAAATTGGGCTTTTAGAGGAGATACAAACAATAAACAATTTTTCTCGGGAACTACTGGGTATATGATAATTTGTAATACATCAAATTAAAGGTATTAAAAATATATGATGATTATAAAATATGGACCGACTAGGGGTTCAATCGGAAAAGAATTTTTTTGAATCACATTCTGAGTAGATTTAACGATGTCCGTCCTTCCGTCCGTTTGGTTGGCTGGCCATGTAAAGCTTGTGCACAGGGTAATGGTCGCAATTTTGAAGATATTTCCATAAAATTTGATACGTGATATTTCTTTAGCCCAAGATGGGATTGAAACTGGTGTAAATCGGTCCATTATTTCACCTGACCCCCATGCAAATGTCCACCCGAAATTGGGGTTTACCGATCATAAATGAATTGAATTATGCAAGTATCCCAACAAATTTCATCACAAATGATTGGTACATAAAGCCAAATCACCGCTGCAAATTTTGTGCAGATCAGTCCATAACTGTTTTATACATACACTGGGTGTAGGGTATTATATGGTCGGACTTGAGCGACTATACTTTCTTTTTAAATAGTCAGTGGGTCAAACCACTGACTATTTTTTGCTCTACTCATGTTTTTTCTTGAAAACTTACCTAAATGTCAAAAACCTGTTTACAAATAGTCAAAGTTTATATATAAGGTTTTTTTAAATTTGTTATAACGGTTAAAATATTACTTTACATTTGAAAAAGTAAGTTTTTGTCGCCGCCTTATCTGCCTAAAATTGTTTAAAAGTATTAATTGTTGAAGTTACGCTGCCACCTGTTTAATACATCTTGGGACAAACCAATAAAAAGCTGACGATATGTACTAACATATATATTTCAAATGTTTTCCCCGAATTATAATTGTTCGTGTTGCTCAGTGTTATTTTTTTCAAATACTGCTAGTAATGTTTTTGTTTGCTTAATAATTTTGGCAAGAGCAGAGCACACATGCTAAAGTATGCTAGTCAGTTTTTGCTTTGATACATATACATTAGGGTGGCCCCGTTTGTATGGAGAAAAAATAAGGTATCGATGTTCCCGCCTAATATGAAAATTTGATTCATTTTAAGACTACGTTTCTCAATTTTTTTTGCCCTGGGGTCAAAACCATTTGGGTTAAATTGCATGATGTTTATAATCAAGAAATTTCCACTATTTATTTAAGTAAATTCTATGAAAAAATAAAAAAAACCAAATTAATAATTTACCAGGCATTAATTCAAAGCCACCTAAATTACTTGGGTCATATCGTATATGACTGTAAAAAAATAGTGATCTGCAGTCTCTTCAAAGATGTCAAAATAAAGCCCTCAAAACAGTTTTCAATCTCCCACTCAACTTTTCAACATTATCTTCATACAGAGATATATCAAATAATATTTTGCCTATACATGGCTTATACAATTTACAGCTTCTACTATATTTCTATAAATCATTACATAATATTGGCCATCATACTATCTTGTCTCCTAGAAACCATTACGTTGTTAATACAAGAAAGGCAATGCATTTAGGAAAAGTGCGATGTCGCTTAGAAAAAACGAAAAAATGTGTGGAATATATAGGTAGTTTTGAGTCCAATAATCTATCGCGAGAAATGAAAAACATACAACATATTTCACGATTCAATAAAAAAACTAAAAAATGCTTCTATTGTAAATACATATGTACATATGTTTGATTTTCATAATAATCTTGATTGTAATTTAACAATTTATAAACTTAAAAGAACATTTTTCCATATTCACAACAAGTTAAGAAACAGAGTATAAAAAAGGATAAGATATAAGATGAGGCTTTTTTGTTTGAATTTGATCTCAATAACATTATTTACAAAAGATTTATAGGTGACATAGAAGAAGTGGACCAATTATGGATTGATAGCTTCTAAATCCAGTATCCACTAATGTGATTTCTATGTATTTTAGGATTATATTGGTTGAATTTCATCTCAATAGCGTTATTTACAAGAGTTGTATGGTTGGTTGTTTTGCTTGGAAGTGGACTTAATTCAGGGCCTATTATTGACTGACATCCACAAAATCCAATAGCTTAATTGCCGTATAATCGATACTAATATGATTTCTGGATTAAAATTTCTGATCCATATAAAAGTTGGTTCGATAAAGATATTTATTAGATATTTTTGTGGGTTTATTTGTTTTTTGGAAATGGTTCTTATATGGCAAATTATGGGCCGATCTTCTTAAATTTTGGAACAGTTATTTTCATGCATATGAGGATATTTCACGTCGAATTTCATCATAATAACGGTATATTTAAGATATATATTAGTATTAACGTGGATTTCGAGAGTGGACCTTATGTGGAGGATATTGTCAAATATGGACCGATATTCTCAAACTCCAGCAGTTTGATTTAGGCATGTATGTAAATAATCCGTGTAAAATGTTGGATTGGTACCCTTATTTACAAGAGATTTATGGGTATTAAAGTGATATTCGGAAGAGGGCTTTATATGGGGCATACGGTTAAAAATAGACCGAAATTCACAAAATTTTGTGGGATGATTTTTGTATATATGTAAATGATCTGTGTCGGTACCGATATTTATGCAATATATATAGGGAAAAATGTCTTTTTCAGATGTGGTCCTTGTATGGGAGCTATGACCAATTCTGGGCCAACCACCATAAAATTTAGTACAACAATTTATTTGCCTATAAAGAGTATTTATGTCAAATTTTAGCCGTTTAACATTATTTATATCTGTTTTATACGTATTTAAGTGAATTGGACTTTATATGGGATCTATGGTCAAACATGTACCAACCTAAAAAAATTTTTATTGTGCGATTTCTTTTTCATAAAACTTATTTTTGCTGAATTTTGTCTTCATATTCCAATTTTATATGCATTTTTGTATAATTGAGCAATATTTCGAAAAGATTTTTGTATGGGGGCTATGAGAAATCATGGACCGATTCTTACTATTTTCCGCACACTTTCTTCTTTTATCATAAAAACAATGTATACAAAATTTTATGGTATTATCTGCAATATATTTTACACTATTGCAATAAAATGCACAAAAAATATCAAATTTTTATGGAGGTTGTCTCTCATATTGGCCCATAACTCTGGTTGGCCTAAACCGATTTTGCTGATTTTTAATACCAAAGTTACCTGCAAAATAGGAAATATTTTTCTGGAAATTTCGTTTAGTTAAGTTGTATAGTTTGGACGTGAGAGTGTTTTACATAGACGGACAGATGGACAGACAGACATGGCTAAATTGACTTTGAATTTCATAAGGAGCAAGAAAATATATACTTTGTTGGGTCTCAGATGAACATTAAACAAGTTTCACACGGAATGACAAACGTAATATACCCTCATTTAGTCATCTTGGTGGTGGAGGGTATAAAAAAAATCATTGAAAAACGTATAAAGTGTTTATTTTTATGCATTAACAAAGTACTAACATGCACACATTTAAGCTCCCCACTGTATTTATTTATTTATTTATTTATTCCATTTTGTAACACAAATATTTTCGTCGTTAATGGTGATAAATATTTCTTATTATTAATAAAATTGAAAAAAATATATCTTTGATCTGGCCATATTACAGTTTGAAAGTTAAGTTTGCCCTGTCCCACTCTGGTAAATGTGGTGTATGGTGTGGAATATAATAAAAATAAATATATGTTACAAACATAAAAAGCATAAAGTAAATTTAAAAGCAAGCACGTTTTCATTTCAATTTTGGCCTTCGCATATTTCAATTTTATACTCACAGTAAATGGAGAAGACCATTGTTAAATATTCTAGTGAAAAACTAAAACGAAAATAAAGGGTCAGGGAAAATGTAAAAAAAAAAAATTGAAAATCAAACGTAATAAAACCATTTATAAGCTTTGCTACATGTATAGCTAATAATTTATATTTTTGTATTTAGAGACACTCATACAACAACTACGCTATTAAGTGCTCAAAGTACAGGATTATTGTTGTTTTTATGGGGAGCATTTTTAATAGAAGGATGTCTTTATTTGGAAAAAGGAATACAAGAAAATAATAATCTTTATGTTTAGAGTTTGCTGCTTTTAAAAGGGCGGAAGGAGGGAAGTATGTTACAGATTTCCTGGGCGGAATAAACATGTGCAAATTAAATTTCTTTAAGTATTAACAGGAGTTTAACTACGAAAAATAATAGATTATTTAAAATGAAAATAAAACATACTTTTGAATTTAGTAAGTAAATTTATAAGCAAGTATGGTAATATTGTTTAGCCTGCTGTTGAAACAAGTGAAATTTGTGTATTGGTGATGTAACTTAATTGGTTAGCGCATTTGATCATTAAGCATGAGTTGGTATTTGCAGCTCGGTTTCGATTCCCAGCCGCTGACAGTCAAACAACATCAATTTCTGATAGTTATTAGTTTTCTAATATTTACCACTGAAGTAAAATAATTAAATAAAGGCTATAAAATGAAGCTTTAACATTAATGCGCCTACTCACCACCAGAGGCGCTGCAATGCTGCACTAAAAACAAACATAATACGCAATTGCAGAGTTGTGATATAAACATCTTTCTTCTTTCATCACCTTTACTTCTTCAACCATCTCCTTTCCAAAGCAAGTAACGCAAGTATAAAAGTGTTCTTCACTTTCAAAAAAGAAAAGCAAATTTTAACTGGATAATAACTGACATTTGGTTTAGCGAAATGTAGTTTTAAAACTTGTTATTTATATGTATATGTAAATAAATTCGAATGACTAATGACTTTCAAACCAATATAAACCAACTTTTTGATTTCAAAATAAAACCAAACCTTATTTGGTTTTCTAAATCTACTGCCACTATTTATGCAACACAAAAACCAAAATATCTACTTAAGAATCAAGCAAAGTTTTACTAGATTTATGGCACTATAATAGAAAGTTTATGCTTTTTCTATTTGTCAAGAGGAAAGAGCGTTTGTTTTACATCTTCAACATGAAAACTTTATCAACATGTTAGGAAGTTTTTCAAGTTGTTTGTTTTTCTGGTGTTGCAAAAAAAGAACACCCATACTTACAACATAAATATTCAAACAGATTTAAATACAAAAAATAATAGTTCTAGAGTTTTTTCCCCCCGTTTGCTGGGGGTGTATGTAAACAAAATATGTACGAGCATGAATTATTTGTGTAATACTAAAAACTTTAAAATCAACTGAAAAAGAAAACATCACACACAACAGCTGTCAAGCTGTTAGGGAGAGAAAAAGTTTCTATTCTAATAAAATGTTTTGAAATGTTATATCTCTGTAACAATGAAATAATTCATGGAAAACACGGTAGAACAACAAACCGTTTTTAGAATAAAAAGTTTTTTTGTTGTTTTCTTGTTTGTACAAAAAAACAATTGTTACAACACATTATGACAAATGTTTTGCAAATAAAATGAATTTAATTAATAATAATAAAAGATAAAATAAAGAACTTTGTGGAGAGAAAAGTGTAGTAAAATGTAATAATTTTAAATATTTGTTAAATTTAAATTTACTTAAAGCATATTTCACGTAAAATACGCCCACATTACAGAAGCTTTTATTTTCAACCTGGTTCCAAGGCATTCGTAAGTGTAAGTAATTTAAGTTAAAAATATATTTATAAAAAATATAAAATATGTATTTTGTGTTAAAAATATGTTATTGTTACGTTTTTACCTTTTAAAAACTGTGGTTTATTTCCTTTAAATAAACCGGATTCCTTTTAATTGCAAAATACAAGCGTCAATTCGTTTGAAGACAATATAACAATTTCAAAAGAACACTCTGTCTCAGGGCTGCAAAATAGGATTTTACAAATTGTACTAAATTTCAAGAATAAATGTACTTTTTTCAGCCCACGGTACTAAATTCTTTTCTTATTGTTTTTAATATTTTTTATACAAAAATTAACTAAAAACGTACATACCAATTCATTTGTACATACATATATAAGTGTGTAAAAACCTTTACAATTAATAAAAATGAACATTAAAATTCATTCGTATTAAGTACTTATGCACATATACATATATAGATTACCTTAACAATTAATATAAATGTTTTAATTTTAAAAGGTATATAAAGACTATTAGTTGTTGAGATCTGACAAATTTTTTCTCATTTCTAAATTATAGCAGCACGAGTTAGATGATTTCAGCAAATCCTTTGTTTGGATTACATTGGAGACAGTCGGAACAAACAGTCTGTTCCTCTCTTTGGTTTCTATTATATTTTGATACGAAAATATCCTTCCACATTTGCAGCTGAATGTAGAATTTATTATATTCCTTTAGCAATTCTTGAAATATCAGTAAACTTTAGTTCACTTACATAGTTTGTTTTTCATTTGTAATACTTTAGGGAAAATTTTAAAGATGTAGTGCTAAATTTGTCTCTGGGATGATATTGTACTTTTGACTCTCAAATAGTGCTAAAAAAGTACAATTGTACCAACTTGTGCATCACTGCTCTGTCTGTTCACACAACAATTATTCACAATAAACCGATTAACTTGGTTGGCCCTGTTAGTCTATTTATACACCAATCACAATTTCTGGATGGTTCTAAGCTAAGATACTATAATTTACATCAGATTGTGAATTGCGCCTATGCTTGATATGGGTTTTTAATGCACCAAAATGAATTCTTCTGATTACACAAAATTACTAGACGAAAAATTAGTGCCATTTTTAGAAAATAATAATGAAAAACAATTTATTTTTCAACAAGACAACACATCTATACATGTGAGTCGTTAAACAAAAAATTGTCGAAAAATATGACCAGAACTACATTGAGAAAGTTGTTATAGGTGCTTTGAGATCTATATTTAAAGATATAATAATAAATCTGGTGGATAGGAGATCGAATTTTTCTATTGATTTTAAAAAAGGAGGCCTAACACATTATTAAAGTCTAAATTTTTTGCAAATGTTGGTGTTTTAAGTTACTTTAATTTCTGTGTATTTATAGTTATGACACACTAATTAATTTATTTATACATTTTTCTGAGGTGAAGAAAAATTAATGCTTTTTTGTTCGTTTCACATAAGTGTGGGTTAAACTGTTTTACTTTTTCTTTAACTTCCAAAATTGAGAAGAGTTTAATGTATTTATAGTTATGCAACTATCCTGTCTATTATTAGGACAATAACTGTAAACACTATTTAGGGGTAGGGAAGTTTTACCTCACCCGACTTATAGTCCATACCTTGCCCCGTCCGACTACTATTTGTTATGATCAATGAAGAAAGCTCTATGCTTCAATTAAAAATTGGCTTAATTTGTTCTTGGCCTCCAAGAATGTGGCCTGAAAGATCCGAAAAATCATAGCTAACAATGGGCAATGCTTTGAATAAATTTGTATTCTTTCAATATAAAAGATAAATATTTTTAAAAGTACCGCACTAATAATATAGAAAATATTTTGTAAATATTAAAAATCTGTGAAAATAAACAAGTTGTGACTTAAACTTTAGTTAGTAACCTTTTTAATGCTCTCCTGATTTTATTGCTTTGCAATACCCAACTGCTTATTAACACAGTTACAAAGTTAATGGCTGAATGTATTTTTATTGTTAATTAAAAAAGTTGACCATTTGTTTTAACAATTTCTTACATGATTGTTTTTAAAGCAGCCTTTTAAATTTGAGTTGATTTCTAAGGAATTAAAAGTATTTTCAGAAAAACTTTTAAATTCCTTTTAACTGATTATAAAGTCTATTTACATATTTTTCCTCTGCTTAAAACCATCATTGTTTGGCTTTAAAATGTAATAATTGTTACCACCTGAAATACACATTTTCACAGAATCATTTAGTCAGTAAATGTTTTCTTTATTTATTGTTTTCATATTGTTTCATGTTAATATTATTTGTTTTGAGTTCATTCATCATTTAAATATATTTATTTATTTTCTTGTTTATTTATGTATATCTATTTATTTGTAAGTGTTTTTTCCTGTTAATATCATAAGTATGTCTGCTCAATTCTTGTATAATTGAATGTGCCTTGAAGTTTAAAATAATTTTCCGAGATTTATTTCCAAATTTTTTTTTTTGTTTTGTTTGAAAAGTGTTTGATGTGTAAGCTGATTGCTGTGCAATAGGAGTCAATATAATATTATTTCCCAATAAAATTGTTTAATATTAATGTAATGTATTTTGTTAATCTAAAGAAAAAGTTGTATATTAAATTTGTCATTCTGTTGGTAACAAATCGAAATATTGGTCATAGAACCAAAAAGTCTACATAATTTAATATTTGTAGATTTTAAGACAATCTTGCCATGTCCGTCCCTCTGTTGAAAGCACAATAGAGTTTCGAAAAAAAAAACATATAGAACAATGAAATGTTTGGTAACATTCTTTGTTTAACCAAAATGTTTGACATTGAAAATCGTCAAAATCGGTCACAACCTGGATATTCAGTTAATATCATGCAAGTTTGCACACTTTATTTTGATTATAGAAGAACAAGTCCTGTTTAAAATGGTAAGAATCGTTTAACGACTTCTCATAACTCCCATACAAATGTCTTGTCGGATTACGGCTATATGGTACATAAATGTCTATTAGGGTGGAGCGTTAATGAATCAATCAAAACGAATGAGTTTTAGAAGTCAATTTTTTCGTAATATTTCTGCATAGAAAAACTTTTATCACATAAAATATAAAGATATTGGGCTACTAAAGAGAATCGATTTCCATCACATGCCTGAATAATTTGTTTTTTTATTTTTTTTAGCCGCATAGCGATATAAAGTTACCTTACAATAAGTAAATTATACGCACCAAAGATTACAAACTTTTATGGAAGCGCCCAAACACAATTGAAAATCAGCAAGGAAATTCTAGTCCTATAACCAGTGTAGTTTTTCTATTTCTTAGTACGTTTAGGTGGAGGGTGTTTAAGATTCGGCACAGCCGAATATAGCACTCGAACTTGTTTTTTAAATGTCAGTGTCTTGTTATTTGTTTTATAATGTTCTGTTTTGTTATGTTATGTTATTTTTTCTTTCTGTCTGTCTACTTTTATGGCTTATAGCATAAATTGTGTTTCTATTAAAAATCTTTTCCCTTAGTTTCTGATAAACTTTGTAATTGACTCTGTAGACATAATAAAACGCCGGAAGGTTTTACTTAAGTACTACTCACGTTTTTTTGCCTCATGCTAGTCTCATTTATTGGCAGTTTAATGTGTTTTCAAAAGCATAAAATCACTTAAGCCACAATTAAACTAAATAAATACAAAATTCACTTGACACTAAGGCATTCGTTGGTGGAATTAAGGTGTTGTGGTGGAACTTTTGTAGAGGGGAACAAAAATGTTAGAGAAATTCACATTTGAATTTCTAACATAGCAATAACATAGAATTAAATATTTGGGCTGAATCTTTACAATTACAAGAATTATAACTATATACAGTGGATCAATTATGGTTAGGCTCGCCACGATTTCCGAGAGAGATCTCTCAATATCTGCATCTTCTCTCACGCTCTAAATTTACAATATTTTCATAATATTTTATGATAGTATAGAGCTGTACAAGGATGCCAATTATGCGATAACCCTTTCCTTTTCGAAATTTCTGATCGTTTACTTATTTCTATGTTTTTGACACGAGCAAAATTTCCAGAATAGTTTTTGACATTTGAGACTTGGCTAATATGCAATAAACAAGTTCTTTAAAATGAAAAATATTAAACAATTTTTTATTCGAAGTAAAAACTTCAAGTCAAATATATAATTTGTTTGAAAACAATTCGAAATAATAGTGTATTATAAATAATAGTGTATAATTGTTTTCCAACAAATCATATATTTGACTTGAAGTTTTTACTTCGAATAAAAATCTTTTAAAATTGTTTAATACTCGCAAGAGGAACAATTCTCATTTAATAAAAAAATATTATTAATGAGATATTTCTCTTGGAAAATGGTGGTGTGCCTAGACTTAAATGATCCACTGTGTTGCAGATTTTTATGTTTTTGAAATCAACGTTTTAATGTAAAAATAAAAATAATAAAAACTTTTATTTTCTTTGGTGCAGCCTGTTATTGCAATTGCCATTATACATTACTTTTAGTGATCGACCACTTTATTATTTTTGCATGGTAACTATGTATGACTCAGGTACAAAAAAAAATAAAATAATTATATCTTCAGATCCTATGATATCCTAGTGACAAAAATAGTAATAAGAATTTTATTATCAATATTACATGTGGACTATATATCTTAATAATTTGTATTAGTTTTCTCCGTTTAATTGCGTTGCCACATTTTATATAAAAAATTAAGAAACGAGAAAATGAGAAATCGCTATTAACGGCGTTAAAGATGCGTTTCTTACTTCACCATCGATAAAAAAATTCCGTTTTTTTCTTCTGCTCTTGATCGCTTTGGATTATTATCGACTACGATAATAATTCCTCGATTAAACAACAGTTTAAATTTAACATAAACTTTAATATAATTTAAAATTTTCGAGAATTCTTAAAACAGATCCATCACTTGTACATCATTTCATCCAAGTTTTTTTTTTGAATATTTGAATATTTGAATATTTGTAAGTAATGTAACATAACTGAGTTAAATTTTAGGGAGTGACAAATAATAAATTACAATACACAAAGTCACAAAGTCAAGAGGGCAGGGATTTACAAGGTGTCCAAGTGATACTCCACCATTCGCTTTGTATCTAACATCGTCAGTGACTATTTTTTTTTTTAAATATTTTTGTATCAACAAGAAATCTTAGTTAAAGTAGTAAGCTAAATCTTTTTTTTTTTCGTTTATTTAAATTTCAATCTATCAATAATTAGATAAGAAGAAAATTGGGTGAAAAATAATCTAACATTGATAATCGTACTCTTTGTAGTACAACTATAAGTTTGATATTAATCTTTTTAACTAAAAATACACAAATACATATATTTTGACATAATAATAGATACTAAATAATAGATACTAAATAAATACATAATAATAGATACTAAATTTAATATAAACTTAAACTATTACTAATAAAAAAATACAAAAAAAAAATTACAATTTTTACGATAACATTTTACATACAGCTATTGACATTAATAATAATATGTTTCATTTAAAAAAATACTTTATCTATTTAGGTAATGAAAATGGTAGGTCTAAAATATGGTGTCGTTTGAATCTCTTTATTTCATTGGTATCGTCTAGTAAAGATATTGCCAACGGATTTACGTGGTTGCTTAATCGGTTTAAATATCTTTCACTTTGAGATCGTATGACTTCCTTTACAGTTGGAATTTTTAGATCATTATGTATGGCTTCGTTTGTTATAAACCAAGGGGCTTGACTGATAAGTCTGAGTGTTTTTGACTGGTATCGGTGTAAAATGTCAACATTGGAGTTTTAGAATTGCTTTATATAATTTAATTTTGTTTTCAAGATTAAGCTGAGATTTCGTGCCCATTAACCAATAAAGTTTTCTACTTTTTATATTCAGTTGCTCTTTTTTAGCTTTTATGTGGGTTTTCCATGTAAGTTGGTGATCTAAATGCATTCCAAGATACTTAACACAATCTGTGTTTGGTATTTGAGTGTTGTTGATTGACAAGGGTGGGCAGCCATTTCTTCTTAATGTAAATGTAACATGAGCAGATTTTTGTGCGTTTACTTTTATGTTCCATTTTTTAAGCCAAGTTTCCAAATTATTTAATTCGTTTTGCACTAGTCTTGATGGTATTTCGGGTAAATCATGGGTGGCTAAAATTGCTGTGTCATCCGCATAAGTTGATACATATACGTTTTCAGACTGAGGCATGTCGGCTGTAAATATAGTGTAGAGCACAGGGCTAAGTGCGCTACCTTGTGCCACACCTGCCCTGATTTCAAATATTGAAGAAATCTCGTCTTTGACTCTAACGTAGAAAGATCGGTTTTGTAGAAAAGATTTTATTAAAAAATAATATGGAGCTGGAAGTATAGCTTTTATTTTTGACAATAATCCATTGTGCCGAACTCTGTCAAAAGCTTGTTCTATATCTAAGAAAATAGCAGAGCAAAATTTTTTCTCCTCCAGGCAGTTTCGAATCGTATTAACCACTCGGTGAATTTGCTCCGGTGTACCATGTTTTCGCCTGAAACCAAATTGATAATCAGGTATTATATGACGATCTTCCAAGATTAACTGCAGACGTTTTAATAACATTTTCTCGAAAATGTTTGAGAAAATACAGAGTAAACTAATAGGTCTATAAGATTTTATTTCCCCTTCTGGTTTTTGCGGTTTTTTGATCATAATAATCTCGGCGCACTTCCACTGAGATGGAAAATGATAGGTACGAAGGAATGAATGGAATGAAAAATATTCTTTTCTCTTGTCAGTAGCAAATATTTGAGAATGGTCAAGGACCCTCCCATTACCGGCGAGCTAAGCCTTTACTAAAATCGTTCCAAGTATGACCAAACTAAAATAAAATACCAGTCGATAACTTTACAACACACTACTGCAACAACTGTATGTTGCAACATTAATGCCTATTAACACATTTACAAAGGCATTAACTGCATGATTTTTCAACAAGAAATTTGTTTTACAAAACAAAATAAGACAAAGAGTTTGTAAACATTTATTATAAATTATGAATTTATTATGACTTATGTTGTAAATCATTTAAATGTTTATTGTTTTGCAAGTTGGCGTATTCAGACAAATTAAATGAATTCATCTAATTTACTACAAAATGAATGACCGGTCGGCTTTAATGTATGCACCTGTTTAAAAGTCGAAATACTTAAGCAAAATACGACTAACTTTCAATTGTTGAAAACATTGAGGAATTGCCAAACTCGATATTTGCACTTCAGCGACTCGGTCCAAAACGCGCTGGTGTCTTCAATTTATTGACCAAATTCTTAATAGCGGTCTCCGGTGGACGATTATATAGACTGAACATTTACGAGTATTACGAAATTTAGCTTTTACAGATCCACTATTTAAAGTAAAGTGGAATAATTCCCAAATTGTTTGAATTTGAAGAATATACTTGCTACATAATTTACTAATTGAAAAATATTTTTGATACTTTTATTAATTGTTTGCGTTTCTTCTTATGTTACATTCTTCTATATGCAGTTCGTAACTTCTGATTACATTTACTTAGTAAATATTTTGGTTTATGAAAGAAATGGAAAAATACATACCAAATGTCACACAAAGAAATGCAAATTGAAAGGAAGCCCGAAATGTTGCATATACATATACAAAATAGTTTAATTTTAATAAATATATGTAAATTGAGTAGGGGGTTACCCTACTGTTAAAATACTTGTTCATGCACAAATTTTAGAGTCCGACCTAAAACGTTTTTTTTTAGGCCGAAACTAATATTTGGCCAAAAAATCGATGTTCGGCCTAATCCAAAACAAATTTCCCAAAATTTGTTTTAATTTTATAACAACATGTAAATAATTTTAAGATGCCCTAAAGTACCGACACTACTCAATAAATCTTGTTTTTTGTAATTTTGTCAAATTTTTTTAAAGGATTAGCCGAAACCCGAATATTGGTATTCGTCCAATTTTTTTACTAATCCGAAACCGAATACTCGGTCGGACTCTACAAATTATTTTAACTGTCAGTAGTACAACTTTAGGTTAAACAACAAGTAAGAAAGTATAGTCGGTCAAGCCCGACCATATAATACCCTACGCCCAGTATGTGTATAAAACAGTTTTTCAGAAATGTGCGCTGTATGGGAGACATGACCTATTATGGAACGATCATCCAAAAGTTTAGTGTCATGATTTCTGTGAAAATAAATATTGTGTATGTTAAACAAGCTTTACATGGACAGCCAGCCAGGCGGACGGACGGACGGACATCGTTAAATCAACACAGAAAGTGATTCTGAAGAGCTGTTGAACATCATCAACGACGGTCCATATTTCCTCAAAAAGCTCATAACTGGTGGCGAATAATGAGTGTATGACTATGACATTGAAACCAAAACCCAATCATCCCAATGGAAACGTCCAGAACAGCCAGGATTGGAAAAAAATTATGCCATAAGTGTATTATATCTGAAGGCGATTACTTTGAAGGGGACAAATTGAAACTAACGGTTATTTTTTGATTAGACTTCGTGATGTTAGACATTTAGTGATATGGGAATCATTAAATTCTTTTGCCTATCGTTTTATATAGGCTAAATATGTTAAAACATTTATGTACATATGTGGCCAGATTTTATGTGAAAAATGTTCTATGCATGAAATTGTATGATGTGTTTGATAGGAAATTATAAGCCATTCTATATCAGAAATTATTTTATTTAAACACTTATGGCTAATTTAAATCCAAAATAATAAATTTTAGTTATATTTTTTTTTCTAACATTTAAGCTGAAGAACCACAACTCGCTTTTTAGCGTCAACGCGTTTATAGTTTTCTAAACGGTTTTAGCGTCAAGTATTTCAAGTTACATGTGAAGATTTTTCGCGGCAATCATTTTTGTTTTATATATGTATATGTACATATGTATGTACTTTCGCAGGTTTTTTTTTTTTTTTTTTTTTTTTTTTTTTTTTTTTGCATTTAATTATTTATTGAATCTTCAAAATGAAATGACAATAAGTATTCAAATCTTAATACTAAAAAGAAAATAATAAGCCCAGCCAGTGCTAGACAACAATTTTTATGATACTAAAAAAATTTCACATCAACTGATCCAGTCATCTATTTTGCGCTTGAGTTAAAGCAAGGGTATCCCTCCTTCTCAACCGATTGTGGCCACTAAAGTTAAGGATGTCTCGTGCAAGGGGGTTTGGATGGTGTTCAAGTTTGCTGACATACTTTGACGCATATTTTGTAAATTCGGCTTTTACTAATGGCACGCCTAGATCTTTGTGGATTCGAGAATTTTTAACATACCATGGTGCTGCAGTAATTATACGTAGAATTTTATTTTGACCCCTTTGAATTTTTTCAATGTTGGATGCTGAGGCAGTACCCCATAATTGAATTCCATAGCACCAGATTGGCTTTAGTATTGCATTGTACAACAAAAGTTTGCAATCTAATTTCAATGCAGAGTTTCTGCCGATTAGCCAATTAAGTTGCACTGCTTTTAATCTCATTTGTGTAAGTTTCGCTTCAATATGAGACTTCCAAGTTAAGCGGCGGTCGAGGTGAATGCCGAGGTATTTGACTTCATTGTGTTGCGGGATAATTTGATTATTTATTCTGATGAACGAGCAGGTATCTTTTCGCAATGTGAAAGTTATATGAATACATTTCTGTTCGTTAACCCTGATTTTCCAAAGCTCTAGCCAATTCTCTAGTTTATAAACATAATTCTGCAAATTCTGTGATGCAACTTGGTGGTCCTGATGGACGCTGATAAAGGCTGTATCGTCTGCAAAAGTTGACGTATGGATTTTAGGGTCTGACGGCATGTCGGAGGCATATATCAAATATAAAGTAGGACCCAGTATGCTACCCTGTGGCACACCTGATTCAATTGGCTGAGCGGTACTTAAAAAATCACCTTCTTTGATTTTAAATTTGCGACCGTATAAATAACTTTCCATGAGTTTATGGGTGTTAGCAGGCAGAGTTAATTTTATTTTGTGCATTAAACCGTCATGCCAAACTTTGTCGAACGCTTGCGACACATCAATGAAAAGGGCGGAGCAGTATTTTTTGTCTTCAAACGACCCTCTTATCACATTTACCAATCTGTGTGTTTGCTCGATGGTGCTGTGTTTAGCTCTGAAGCCGAATTGATGATTAGGAATACATTCAGTGTCATTCAGAATTGGAGTCAATTTAGTCATTAACAATTTTTCAAACAGTTTTGAAATTGTCGGCAGTAGACTAATTGGCCTATATGACTCCACTTTGGTATGGTCCTTCCCTGGCTTAGGAATCATAGTGATCATAGACACCTTCCAATCTGCAGGATAGTATTCTAGGCGTAAAATAGCGTTGAAGATAAAGAGGATAATTCTTCTTGCTACACGAGGTAACTCCACAAGCATTTTATTGCTGATTTTATCCATACCTGGAGCCTTTCTAAGGTTCAGAGTACCAATAGCGTTTTGGACATCACGAAAGTTTAGTCTTAGAGGTACAGGAGGCCTTATAACAAGTGGTGGCAAATCAGATTCGTTATTATTTGAGTTGTTTATAGTAAACACATTTCTCAAATGGTTAACAAATAAAGTCCCCTTCTCGGAATCATTTCTAGCCCAGTCACCAGTCGGATTTCGCAAAGGAGGTTTTCCTCTTACTGGTCTTTTTAAACCTCTTGCCGCCCTCCATAACGAGTAGTCAGATTGTGGGGTACTATCAAGACCTTCCAAGTAAGATCTAAGTGAGGCCGTTCTTTGGGTTTCTAAGAAATGTCTTAGTATATCTCTGCATTCCCGTAGCCTAGCTTTCAGTTCAGGAGACCTGTGAATTTGCCACTCTCTTCTCATTCTTCTTTTTTCTGATAGGAGATGTTCGAGTTCAGAGAAATAAGTTCTGTTTGTCCTATTTCTACATTCAACGTGATAAGTGGAAGCGTGATGCACAGCTCGTCGAAGGTCCTCGGTAAAGTTGCCAATCGACTCATCAATATCGTCGGTAGTTCTCAACACAACATTTTCCGTGCAATGAGAACTTAAATACTTTTTGTATTTTATCCAACTTACTCGGGTCTTAGTCATGTTCATAAATGGAGAACCACACACTTGAGGGAAATGCATTGAAATGATAGTAGGAGAGTGATCTGAGGACAAGTCCAGTGAAGGATCCACTTGCATCCATTCTACAGGGATATTTTTCATTACCCCAAAGTCAATAACATCGGGAATCTTCCGTCGGTCCGTCGGCCAATAGGTGGGATGTCCACTTGAGAGTACATCTAAGCCCATTTTAGCAATGGTGTTGAAGAGTACGCGACCCTTTGGGGTTACCAGACGTGAACCCCAAAATGTGTGTTTGGCGTTAAAGTCACCAGCAACTAAAAATCTAGCTCCAAGGGATTTAAAGAAGTTATGGTATTGGTGTTCTTTTATTGAAAATCGAGGCGGAGAATAAATCGATGATAAAACAAATTTGTATTGACAGAATTCAATGCAAATGTTTGTTGCTTGGAGGTAATCCTCACTTATGTTATTCATTAGATAATGCTTTATTCTGTTCTTTATAAGAATTGCCGAACCTCCACAAGCTCTACCGCGGGGGTCTTTAGTATCGTAGAACTCGTAGCCATTAATTTTGAAGTACCCTGTCGACGTCAAGTGAGTTTCAGCAATCATCATAACATCAATCTGCTTATCCATCAGGAAGTATTCCAGTTCATTTTTATGTTGGCGGAGGCCGTTCGCGTTCCAGAAACAAATTTTTAAATAAATCATTTCTTTAAAATGGCTTGCAAGATAGTGGATTGCATTTTCAGCATTTCCTGCATCATGGATGTCATGGTGGTCGTGAAAGTGTTCATAGTTTGGACAAGTGTCTGCAATGTTGTCTCTAGATTGTTGATATGCGGCTCAGAATATTGGGGTTTAGGTTCCTGCTCCAGACCTGGCATATTACATTTAACGACGTTTGCGTAAGAAACTTGTCTAGAACTTGGCGCGTTTACATGACTAGTGGACCGTAATACTTGAGGGAAATTGTCACTCGATGCTAAATTTGGCTGTTGAGGGCGATTAGGCAATACTGACGTCTTGTTGGTTCTTATGCCTTTCAAATGAGTGTAAATTGGACAACCTCTATAATTTGCGGTATGATTACCTCCGCAGTTACTGCATTTTTTGATTTTTGAGTCAGTTCTCGACTTATCGCATTGAGCAGTTGCATGTAGCTCCCCACACGCAACACAAACTGTCGGCAATTTACAATACGCCTTCGTGTGACCAAATTCTTGACAGTTGAGACACTGGACGGGTCCCTGACGCTTATGTGGTTCTTCCACGGTGATTCTACGATGCAGAAGGTACATCAGATTGTAGATGGGATGGGACTCATTTTTCTTTAAGACAACATCTCCAGGTTCCAATTCTACCCTGAACATGGGCTGAGGGATCTTTTCACGGTTTCTAATATTCACTACGCTCTTGATTTTGAACCCTTTGTCCATTAAACCGGTTTTTATCTCCGCGGGATCAACACATGGGTCTATACCCTTTAGAACGACTTGGAGTCCTTTTGCGCTTTTGAGCTGGTAGGTATAGAAATCCCTAGTCTCCCTTTCCAGCTGGTTGGACAATTTTCGAAAATCATCTTCCCTATTCACTTGAATCTTTGTCTCGCAGATATTTCCATGTTTCATTGAGGTTACGCTAAACATGTTTTCACCTATTACAGCAACAATTCCTTGTACCAATTTACTGGAAGTCGGCTCTCTCAGATAAATTGGTGGGGGCTTAAACGTCTTCTTCGGAAGTTCTGGCTCATCCGTCTGGAGGAGAGCAAACCTATTTTGATCATTACTCACGGTCTTAGGAGCTTTTGCATTTGATGACACTTGAGCAGACTTCGGGCTCCTCTGTCGCTTGAGAACGGTTATGTACTTATCCATACCTACTTGTTTTTTGGGTTTGACTGCACTATTTGATGAAGATGATGTTTTTACATCTGTTGAAATCACAATATTGGGCGAACAGGAACGACGCCGTTCCACGGCTCTTGCAGTGAGAAAATTCTCCAAAGATTTTTTTATGGATTCTTCCTCAGAGATGCATCTAGTTTTTCTAGTCGAGCTAAGCTCTTTCTCAGAATTACATCTGAGAGGAACACTCATACAGTTTTTATGTGATGTTTAATGTTTATTTTTTTTTTTTTATATATTTTAACCTATTACGATTTTTTTTCACTTTTTTGTTTAATTTCAACTTTTTACACTTTTTCACCTATTACGATTTTTTCACCGAAAATTCAGCCGCACTAAAAGTAACACGTCCGAACAGTTCGATGAGACGAGACTAAAGTGACTTTCGCAGGTGATGTCGTAAGCTCAGCAGGTGATGTCGTAAGCTCAGCTGATTTTTTTATATGAAGTTTTTTATCGGTTTGTTTGCCATTTTCATAAAAAATGCTTTTCTAGTAAACGAACTTCTCGCTTTGACAGCGTTAAGGCTTGCTACGTTTTTAAGTGCTTTACATAAAACATACAACTACATTGAGTCTACTTTTTTGACAGATGTTTAGAACGCGAATAACGCGTAAACGCTTGGTGTGGACTTTTAGCTTTAATTATATTTTTCATGAATTTTTGGATTTAATGATCATAAAATTATTGAGCAAATGTATTCAAAAGCAATAAAATATTTATGTAAAAATGCATAAAGAAGGATGTAACATATGGTTGAAGGTTGAGGGGTGCCACATTGCCAGTGTTGTGACAATAAGATTGTAGCTCTTAAGCTGAGACGATTAGACAATGGGCCATAACCATAGACAAACACTAAAGTCGGTTCTTTTTAAAAACAACTTTAAACTTAAAACCTACTTTTGATTATTTTGTAACTATAGTCAAAATTTAAGGTCGTTTTAAGTTAAACCAACTTTAACTGGGTGCCACCTCATATGTAGAAAATTATTTCATACAAACTGTAAAGAAATATAAGCAAGTGGCAGCTTTAAACAGCTGTCGGCAAAATAATAAAATTAAGCGGGAAAATTTAAGAAAATTGCTTGATAACTCTTTACAGGAACAAAAAACAAAGAGAAAGAGAGGCGAATTGGGTTACTTTTTTACATATTTGTACACATCCAGTTTTTGTTCTTTGCATAAACAGCTGGTTGATTTTAAAGTGATGTTAACTTATTTAAAAGCATCTTCAGCTGGTTTTAAATTAAAAGTAAGATTTAGCGGTTAAAGTATATTTTTACGTGTCTATAGTTAACGTAAAGTGTACTTTTGACAAAAGTCAACTTTTTAACTATTAAAGTACACTTTTGTTGTGACTATGGTTATGACCCAATATATTTTATTACAACTGGCGTTAATATGTTCCAAACATTTAACATTTTTTATATGTTTGTGTTCCAAACATTTAACCTTAATGAATAGCTTTACGGGTCTTTTGCAATATGACTACAGTATAAACACATTTGTATAATATATTATATTTCATATTATGTACATATGTAAGTATCTGTGTATGTATGTGAATGTATGTTTATAGAAACCCTGCAAATAACGCAACTAGTCCATACATGCATGTAAAGAGTAGTCCAAAGAGGAGTAGGAGTACTCCAAAACTACTCCAAATATATGAAAAAAAGGTGGTCCATTTAACATTGCGATGTCATAGGACTGGACCATATAACCCATCGGAGTAGTCCCAAAACTACTCCATGGAGTACTCACGAGGGTTAGTTTTAAACAACAACAACAACAACAACAACTCAATATGCAATCGTGTTAACACGAAACCATGTCGTTTAACTACAAACTCTTGTTTAACTATGACATGGTCCGTGACTGCATAACATTGGACCATGTTGGGAGTAGTCCATATCATCTAAAATGGATCACGTAGTCCAATATTATTTGCAGGGAATGTTTACTTTCCTCAATTTATTTATTTTGTGCTTATGTATGCAATATTTCCAAACTTATACAAACTCTTTTCGTTGTAACTATCTTAGACACTCATAAAAATATACATACACTTACATATACTTACACACATACATACATATATGTATATATTATATATTCTGTACAAAACTATTAATGTTACTACAGTTGATGGTGATGATGATGTTGTTATTAAAAATAATAACAATAGCTATTGTGAATATGCTGGAGTATATTTTAAAGATGTGACAATTACTTGTTCATATGTATGTTTGTTTGTATGTACGTATGACTTTATTCATGTGCAAAAACATTTCTACAATTCTAAACATGACGAGTTTTGTCGCATTATGTTTTTTTTTTGTTCTTCACGCTCAAATGCACATTATTTTTTGTTATACATATATTTTTAAGTTTTATTGTTGTAGTTATTTTCATGCTATTATTTTTATTTATTTTTGTTGCATTGTGATGAAAACCGGGTTTTTTTCCTCTCTTGTAATGGATGTTATAATTTGTTGTTAGAAAAAAGTCCGTATTTTATTCTCAAACGTGACCTAAAAACAAAATTTTAAATTGTTTTTTAATGTTGTGTGATTCATGATTTTCAAATGAGTGTTGAGAAATGTGTGTTTTTTGTTAGATCTTATTCTATTTAAAAAATAATACATTCATAAGCATTAAAGCATACAAATTTACGTGCTTTCAAATTATAATTGAGGCGGGTCAGTAAAAGGAATATAAATAGCAGTTTTATTTTAAGATGACCTTTATGCCAGTAGATCATTATTATATATTTTAAATTACAGTTAAATTTAGAGATTCTTAGCCAATCCTATTGAAAATGTTGTGAAAATGTGTGCGTATACTTAATATTGAATTAAATAATAAGTATATATGTTTATTATATTATGTCGACACCTGTATACATACAAACATATTTCGGCTATTATTCAAATGTTTTTAACTGCTACCTATAGTGTTTACACTTACTTTAATACATAACTTTCAATTTGGGGTAAAGGATAGACAAATTTATTTCATAATTTAAATTTGGGTACTGTAAAATTACGTTTGATTCATTCCATAACGACAGTTCTGCTTACCGAAAGTGGCCCAGTGCGCACATTATATCACAACCACAACCTTCATATCAAGCAAGTGCTTTTAACAAATCAACTTGCTTTTCTCTCTTCAGTGTGTTTGTCAATTTTATTGTATTTGTTTGTGTCCCTTATATTTTAAGACTTGATAAAAAAAAATCATTATCATCATCATACATTAATGATTTCTAAAAAGGAAGAAAACTAAATATGTATATGTAAATTTGAATATAGTATAAAATTGAAATACATTGAAATATACATCATGAACTATCACTTCCTGTTGGCTCCCTTTCACACCCAAAAAGAAAAAGAAACGTAAAATTCCCAACAGAATCAATAACACAACAAAGTTCATTATGACAATTCCTATTTATTATGTAAATTATCTATTTCATACTACAATATCAATTTTGTTTTGGAATTTAAATTATTATATTATAGCCATACTAGTTTTTTCTTTCATGACTACCGAATTTTCATACATCCGTATATTTATTATAACAATTGTGCTGCTTTATTTCCTTTTTGATATAATACCTACTATTAAATACATTTTTGTAAACTTTACTTTTTTGTTGTTTGATTTTACAAATCCATCCTTAATATTAAAATAATTTTTGTGTGAACTCAAACTAACAACAACTATGAAAATAGAAAATCTAAAAAGTATAATACTAAGAGCAAATAACTGTTTGCGTAAAAATGGAAATTCCTTGAAAAAGAGTCTCCAGCTAAACCGCGAAAAATAAACAATTTAAATTATTAATGTTATTTGATTTGATCTGAGAATGACAAAAAAACAGAAAAGAAAACTTTAGCACACAGTTGTTAAAAAGAAATTGTGTCAATGAGGTCATCAATGGAAGCTACTATGTATGAGTATGTAAGTATATTGAAAGAAACTTGTATTGTATTGCTAATAAATATAGTTGTTATTGTAAAATAAAATGTTATAAAAAAGTAACATTTGTGTTTTGTCATGTTTAACTTAAGGGATTTGTGAGTAACAGGACCAACTACAGGAGAATGTAGTAAGAAGTGATTTTTTAAGAGCTTACGGATTTGATTTAAAAAACACATACAATTTAGGGAAATCTTTGATATATTACTTTAGTCAGGCTCGAGTTCATTAAATTTAATTTTCATTAAATTATTATTTTTACTGAAGGTAGGAATTGTTTTTACAACATGAAATCTTATTAAAAACTTTTTTGATAATTTTTCTAGGCTGAGCTGGGGATCGAACCTGGGTTGAATTTACATGTTTTAAGAATCACCACATTCTTTCATCAGAAGTCTTTACGTTCTCCCCCTCTGCACCACAGCGGTGCCCACTAGCCAACAGTCAAACATCAATCCTTTAACCAGTATTATCGGTGGTTCGAAATTTGCTGTAATTATCATTTTTCATTTATTTTTCATGTTGCCTCCATTTTTCTTCAGTTTTTTCGTATTCATGTCAAGACTTTCTCTCAAAAACCTGAATACATTTTTATTATGTTTGTTGTCTACTTTCTACTTTTAAATCTTTGATATTTCTCTTATTTCCAGAAACACTGGTTAAAGGATTGATGTTTGACTGTTGGCTAACGGGCACCGCAGTGGTGCTGAGGGTGAGAACGTTAAGACTTCTGATGAGAGAAAGTGGTGTTTCTCGAAACATATGTAAATTCAACCAACAACCCAGGTTCGAATCCTATGCCAAGAAAAATTATCAATAAATTTTAATAACAATTTTCATGTAACAATTCCTACCTTCAGTAAAAATAATTTAATGAAAATTAAATTTAATGAACTCGAGCCGAAATAAAAGAAATATCAAAGATTTAAAATTATTTTCCATTATTAACCGGAAGGATTGTACTTTCAAATAAAAAAGAAATTTGAGAAAATATTCAGTAGTTTTTTTATAGCATTTTCAAAAAAAATTTTATTTATTATAAATTTCTTTATTATTCAACATTTAGGAATTTTAACGATTGCGAATAAACAATTAAAACTAAAACTGTGTTGTTATTTGTGCGTTCAAAATCTGATGAAATTCAGGCGTTTGGTAAACTCCAATAACATATAGTAAACTAGTTTTAATTGTTTGTCAGGCCTACTGGGAGTCTATGAGATTGGATAGCTATCGAAAGATACTAGACAAGGCACAATGCTGTATCTCACTAGCTATCACTGATAGCATTAGCAGCTTATCTCATGTAGCTTAGCATATGCCTACTACCTATTAAGGTATACGAGAATCGACCAGAAGCTTTCTATGACTCTCTGGGTTCAGTTATAGAATTTCAATGCTAAAATTTCAATACTTCACTAATAATAGCATCCCAGAAAGGAAACAATGGCTGGGATCTGATAGATGTTTTGAGGAGCGTGTAGTATTTACTGACGGATCAAATATGGAGATGGGGCAAAAGCTGGCTTCGTCATAGATAAAAGTCATAGTCGAATGTTATAATAATTTGTTGACGGGTGCTGCTCTTCCAGGCTGACATCTTGACGGTCTAGAAAGAATCAGAATTGATAACAGTGAGCTTGATTGAAGGAAAGAAGTGACAATTTATGTCAACAGGCAATGATAAGCAATATAGTCAACTTGTTGGCACTGTGACATACAGGGAAATATCACCATGGAAGAACATGAAAAACTTGACTTTTAGGACTGTGAAATGGATCTAAATCCTGTAATTTATCTGGCTTTTGCTGTTGTGCTCTTTTATTTCAGGATTATCTGGTTGATATTACTTACACTGTAAGTACAATATGATTTACAGAGTAATAGCAACCAGCTAATTCTGCATTAATATAAATCACAAGCTAGATAATAATAATCTGGTAAATTTCTTAAAACAACTAAATATGCCAAATGTCAACTCATTTGCTTTGCATGTTACAAAACACAGTTCAAATTTGATAGCTTCTTTAAAGTTAAAAAATATAAACTATTTAACTTTATGAATGAAAAACTTTAACAGTGACCGAAATGTGTCCTAATCGGTGACTACAATTGAAGCTAAAAATTAAATTAATTAGGAACTATTTTTGATGCTGAAACTGAAGCTTTGATTGATGTTAAAACTGAACTAAATAATGAACTACGACAAATGATGTTAAACTGTACTAAATAAAGAACGACGACTGATGCTGAAAGTGGACTAAATAAAGTACATATCGCTGGCTTAACATGTAAAGGCTCTAAGTCCACTTTTTTTTAGAAATTGAGATTTTGGTGCAGTTGTGTTCAATAAGTAAAAATACTTCGATTACAAAAAAAAATACAGTTATCTCATTTGTTGTTGTTGTTTTGTAGTGATGAGTAAAGGCGCTAAGTTCAATTTATCACATCTTTGTGTAATATCTCACTTCTTCCAATGTTGACATATCAACTGTTTTGCGCGGAATAGTCTGAGAGTCCAACCAATTGACATGGATTAGATAGGATAGAAAGGGTTTTAAACCATGTGTACTTCCACTCGGAGACCCTGTGGTGTAGAAATAGAGTAGAAAGATAGATTTAAAAGGAAAAACCAAAACCGCCTGATAAGGGAAGAAAGAAGGAAAGAAAAAATATCCCCTTACGGATTTGGAGTCGTCGTGGAATGTCCCTATTCCCATAATGAAATCCAGAATGTTACTCGGTTCGCAGCCAGCAACATTACTGAGTTCGTCCAGGAATCTATTTCCTAGCCACTTAAGTCTATGACCCTGCAACCTAGGACAGTTGCACATGATGTGCTCTATTGTCTCTGGCTCCTCCGCATTCCCACACATCCTACAGAAGTCCTGTGTGTTAATATCCCATTTGCCTCTGAAGGCCTCAATCGAACAATGACCGGTTATCACCCCTACCAGAATCCTGAGACTATACCTGTCCAATTCCATCAGCGTTTCGATCGCGTTTGTATTTAGTTTTGGCCATAAGGCCCTGGACACTATGCAATCCCACCTACTGCCCCAGGATTGGTCTACACAGTCACGGAATCTTTCATAAATCAGCTTATGGAAGTGACCCCTCTTTCTCTAGTATTATACTCCAAACCAGAACCATGTCTAGCCAGTTCATCTGCCACCTTATTTCCCTGTACGTCACAGTGCCCTGGTACCCAACATAATCTCACTTGGTAGATTACCAATAGCTCCTCTAGAGCTCTCCTACAGTCCTGCACTAGGTTGGAGTGTGTCTGATTACGCTCCAGAGCCTTTAGTGCTGCCTGACTGTCCACGTATATGGTCACTGTAGACTCCCTCTCGACGTGTACCCCTATCAGCTCCGTGGCTTTCAAGATCGCATAGATCTCCGCCTGGAACACGCTGCACTCGTTGGGGAGTCTATAAGAGCGCTTGATGTCATTGTCGACCAAATAAACCCCGGCCCCTGTACCAGAGTCCATTTTGGACCCGTCAGTGAAAACTGCGCATCCATCGAACAGTTGATCGAATCCAGCCCAGTCAACCCTACTGGGGAACTCTACTGAGTGTGATACACCGAAGTAGTAGGTCCAATTGACATAATATTATTTCTCATTGGCTACACTCTCGTTGTTTTGAGTATCATGATATTAATCGTCATGATGTTACTTATTTGGATCATTTTATTTTTAATTTAACAATGTACAATTTTGTAAAAATACTCGCCATGGTCGTGGAAAAGGCGATTCCAAAGTGACGGACATTCGACGAATACAATACACACCAAATGATGAAATTAATTTCAAACTTACATTTCCTGATGAATGGAAAAATCTCCACCAAAAAATAAATGAAAATGTAGTCGCACTAGAGTGGTCGGATTTACACCAACTTCATCAAGAATGAAGAAAAATAAAGACTAGAAAGTTCGAAGACTTACAATATCTAAAATCCACTTTGCCTACAAAACACCATATAAATTTGCCAGTTATCTTACTTTTAAATCCATTAAACATTTAAATTAATCAGGTATGTGATGGATATCAAAAACAAATTGCATTTATAGATTTTAAAAATGTTTATTCAAAATAATAAGTTTGATTGTTTTTTGTCTCTCCTGTAGTATTGTAAAATATGGACTTAGAGCGTTTACATGTTAAGCCAGCGATATGCATTTGTATATGTACTCGTATGTACATAGATGAATCAATAAATTATTTAAAAAAAATTTATTTTGGATATATAGTACATTTGCACAATGTACATATCGATGGTCTCATGTAGAAAGGCCCTAACTCGCATATTTGAAACTTTACAGGAGAAGGTAAAAACATAATAGAAACATGTAACTTTTTTTGTACAACTGCTTATAAAAGCGTTATTTTTTACACTATTGCAATAAATTTTTGTGAGGAGGCGTATTTGCGTTAAATGCATTGGAATCGCAAAAAAACTAATTTTGAAAAAATAGCGAGTTAGGGCCTTTCTACATGAGACCAACGATATGTAAGTTAACATCCGGTGAATACCACTAATTACAAAATTCAATTATTAACATTCAATTATTAAACAAATAAATAAAACCATATTTTGCGAACGAAGCTCTTATAGAATTGTATATAGAAATTAGGTTAAAATAAGTATTTGTTAAAGCAAATAAATAAAATTGTAAATTAGGCTTTATTAAAACCGTATAAAAAGCAAATATTGAATTTACGTCAACATTAAGTAAGCAAAATCTATATATGTATATAAAAATTAATGTATGTATTTATGTATGTATGTATGTATGTAACGTATGGACTCCAAAACGGCTGAGCCGATTTTGGTGAAATATTCACAGCATGTTACTGTGACTCTGGAAGGAATAGTAGGCTATATGAAGTTTTGATTGTACAAACGGGGGTGGCACCGCACATTTAACCCAAAAATTTAAATCGCCATATTTTGGGCATTTTTTGACTTACGTCAATGGTACGTCAGTGGTACATATTGGTATTGGCGTAATCAGGAATACGTACCAGGAGAAAAGTGGGTGGGACCACGTCCCTTTTTAGGTAAATAAAAATCGTAATATAGTCTTAACTACTGGACCGATCGTCATTAAATTTTCACAATAGGATATTCTTACGAAATAATAAATTCTTGACTATGTAAGTGGACAAAGGGGTATGCATCGCTCATATGACGCGCTTCAGTATCTTCAGTATATTATTTTTCAATTATTTTACTGCGTAATATCGATCACCACGGCTTTGAAATGGCACACGACTTGCAGTAAAAAAAACTGAGAAATAATTTAATAGAGCGAAGATTATAGCAGGAAAATATATTGCTACGCATTCCAATGCTACCAACAGATTTACCATTCGATTTTAAACAATTTTTTTCCTGTTCGGTTAGCGTTTGCGATGACTGTTAACAAAGTTCAAGGTTAATATCCCGTGTAAATGTACATATATGCTCTTGATGGGCAAACTAGACCTAAAGCATTGCAATAAAAACATTAAAATTAAATAAATAAATGTTTGTAAATATATAAATACGTTTTATTTTATTTTATAACGAAGGGGGGGGGGTGTAGCGAAGCAGACCGGGTTTAGCTAGTAAGTTTATAAAAAGAAAAATAATAAAATAAAGAACAGTCGTCGTCTTGGTGCACACCGCATAAACTCATCCTTTATTTTAAACATAATAACTTGTATGTATGTAGTATATACATACTCGTTTGTTTTGCAATTAGTCAATTGTCTTATTGTCTAGTTATAAATCTAGCTAAAAAGATTAATAAAAAAAGAACATGAATATTACTTGGACAAATTTAAGTTGTAACATCAATTTTAGATACAGGTGGTGTATGAAAAAGTTTTATGTATGTTATTGATGACAAGGTTTCATTGGAATTTAATGTTAATGGTGTCCATGGTAAACATACCTTGAAGGTAATCGTTAACAGTTATGGGTTTTCCTTAAACTAAAAAACTTAACAGTTTAATTCCATCTTTTAATTTCAGAAGCTGTGTCACTTCAAAACGACCCTACTGTTGGATCACCAGATGAGAGAATTTGCAAAGCAAAGCAAAGACAGAAAAAACGCCAGTTTAAATATAAATGTGTTTCAAAAGCAACAGCTGATGATAGTAGCTAATACCAAAAATAATTTATACCTATTTTTACTTCAAATAATGTACTTATTTAATAAAACTACTGAATTCTTTTAAGTTTATTTTCGTATTCTTAATGAAAATTTATTATTTTTTTAATTTGTCTTCAAATGAATTTAAATAAAAATTGTATGTTTCGTAAAAATTACCTTTATTTAAATTACCTAATTAATATACTAGATAATTTGGACCAATTACCTACAGAACTAGTAATTTGTAGCTGGCAATTTAGCTAATTACTTATCACCAGAAATGGCGTCAAAAAACTAGTACTTTTTGAATACTTAAGTATGCTAGATATTGGTAATGCAGAGAATAGCCAATTGATCCCCTCCAATGACATCACCATGTTAAAGTAAACAGCATTAAAAGCTTAAAATAGATTTAGTTGTAACTACTTCTGTTTACTAAGTAACTAATGAAACTCCTAGTTCAAAACTAGTTACCAGAACAAGCGGGTAGGTACAGAGAAATATGGTAACTTTTATATTATATACTACATACATACAAGATTTTCAAAATTATGTTTTTAATTTTTAAAATTTCTGACAATTTATTTTCCATATGACTTCCGCAATGTGCTATCTAAAGAAGAAAACTATTGTATTTAAATCTAGTGTAAACATTTGTTCACACTTTATAATTTTTCACATTAATTTTGCGCAAAACAGATAACTGGATCAGTGGATATAAATTTTTTGTAGTATCATAATATTTTGTCTAGCACTGGCTGGACTTATTATTTTCTGTTAGTATTAAGATTCGAAAACTTATTGTCATTTCATTTCTGAAGATTCAATAAATAAAAGAAAAAAAAAAAAAAAAAAAAAAAAAAAAACATTAATTTTGATACACTGCAATACAAATCAGGGACCAAATTACCGCATTCGTGATCGAATGAGCTATCGTATCGAAAAATGATTCCGATATCAAAATTGTAATAAAATGTACTAAATTTCTCAAATAAGAAAATTACGATACATTTTACTCGATACCGAATGCGGTAATTTAACCGCAGAACTGCCTAATCAAAACCGTGAACCACACTACATTGTGACAAGAGATTATGTCTGTGGTTGTTTTCATTACTTTTCTTGGCAGTTAGTTTTGTGTTATTTGTTTTTTTGTCGTACTTCACTCTATACACGCAAGCGGAAAGCAAACATTAGTGACTGCGATCGTCAATGTAGATTTTGTTTTTGTTTAACGTATGATACCGTTTAAAAATGTGTGTTGTTTTTTTGTTTCTATGTATTGGCTTTTACGACAAAAAACGCTGAATTAAAATTTGTTTTTATTTAAATGTATTGGTTTTTGCTCTTACATAAGCAACTCTTGGGCACTCCTGCTATAGATATTGAAATGTAGTGAAAACATTACTTGATTGCTTTGTTTGTGTGTTTTGTTTGTTTGTCTCTCTCAGTTCAAAGTTAGCAAATTAATGTAAACAACACACATGCAAATATGTATATGGGTGCATATATACCCTGCAAATAATATTAGACTACGTGATCCATTTTAGATGATATGGACTACTCACAATATGGTCCAATGTAATGCAGTCATGGACCATGTCATAGTTAAACAAGAGTTTGTAGTTAAACGACATGGTTTCGTGTTAACACGATTGCATATTGAGTTGTTGTTGTTGTAAAACTAACCCTCGTGAGTACTCCATGGAGTAGTTTTGGGACTACTCCGATGGGTTATATGGTCCAGTCCTAGGACATCGCAATGTTAAATGGACCACCTTTTTTCATATATTTGTAGTAGTTTTGGAGTACTCCTACTCCTCTTTGGACTAGTCTTTACATGCATGTATGGACTAGTCGCGTTATTTGCAGGGTATATATATATATGAATATGTATATACAGATAATTGTTTATCAGAAAGCATCTTAATGTTTTTGTTGTTGTTGGTTTAAAATAAACGAATTGATAAGGGACTTTTATCATGCTCATACGTTTAATTTGCTATTATGTAACCAGAGAATTTTGTTCGTTATCTGAAAACCAAAAATCAGATCGATGATGGTGAATGCGATGATACAAAAGATTCAGACTGAAATAACATTAAAGTTTTGACATTTAAATGGAAAATCTCTGTAAATTCGTTGAATTCATTCCATCAAAACCCGCAGTTTTTTTTTATGAGTTACATATGTATTAAAACATATACATACATATGTACATATGCATGTGGCCAGATTTTATGTGAAAAATGTTCTATGCATGAAATTATATAATGTGTTTGATAGGAAATTAAACATTTATGGCTAATTTAAATCCAAAATAATAAATTTTAATTACATTTTTTTTTCTAACATTTAAGCTGAAGAACCACAACTCGCTTTTTAGCGTCAACGCATTTATAGTTTTCTAAACGGTTGTAGCGTCAAGTATTTCAAGTTATATGTGAAGATTTTTTGCGGCAATCATTTTTGTTTTATATATATGTACATGTGTACTTTCGGAGATGATGTCGTAAGCTTAGCTGATTTTTTTTTTATATGAAGTTTTTTATCGGTTTGTTTGTCAATTTCATATAAAACTGCTTTTTTAGTGATATCACCTTTAAAATAAATTTGCCTTTCATTTCTTTTTATCAGCTGTTCGACGTTTGCAGCGCTTTCACAAGTAGAAAGTAAACGAACTTCTTGCTTTGCAAGCGTCAACGCTACGCTACGCTTTTAAGTGTTACGCTTTTAAATGTGTTACTTCAAATATACGACTACGTGCCAGAGGGTTGCGGGTTCGATTCCCGCAATAGACTCTGGGTGTTTTCTGCAGACAAGCCAAAAGCTTCGCAGTTTGTGTTTGTATATATATAAAAAAAAAAAACTTTTTTTACAGTTTTTTAGAACGCGAGAAACGCGTGAACGCTTGGTATGGACTTTCAACTTAAATTTTGATAATTTTTTTATATAATATTGCTACTTTGATTAAAAACTCAAAACATGTAATAAAATGTGCAACCTCATCACACATTACGACCAAGCAATCCATAGTTTTTTTTTCAGATGGTTTCACAATTTTCTTCATAAGTTTTTTTCCAATAATTTTCAATAATAAACTACCTCGGACAACAATAGATCTACTCAGTTAATTTAATAAATTTGTTTTAAGTATTTTGGACATGATCGTGTTTTAAGGTATTTTCACCCATTAGTTTTGAACAAAATATTTGTTTGGACAAAGTTTTTTTTTTTATATAAAGTCCAACTTCTCTCTTTTTTTGGAGACAGAGAAAATAATTTTTTACGAACAACTCTCAGCTTGAATTGGTTTAATTTTATATTTTGTCTGGACAAAAATGAACTGTGTTACATTTCTATCTGTGGTGTTTGTGAAATTAAATTATTCATTTCATTTATTCATTAAACATTTTGTTAATTGTTTTTGAAAAATATACACAATATTTTAAAATAATATAATGTTTGTTTTTTGACACTTAAAAACCAAAGCAAAATAAACCAATGGCCGCAGTATTACCACTTGCAAATTTTGTGGCATTTTCCAGAAAAATCGTTCGAAATGGGTGAATCATACTGCAAAAAACTCTCAGGAAATAAACTTCTCTCCGGGCAAAATTTTTGTTCCGAGGAAATGGGTTAATCCGCCTTTACATATGTATGCTGACTGTAATTCATTAAATTCAGTAGCATTTCAGCATTATTTTAGACTTTGGTAGATGACAACAAAACTTCAAATTAAGGGCCGCCCTAATCCTTATATATTTACTCGTATATATACATGTATATATTTCTATATGTGTATTTGATGCAAAGTATTTTTGCTTTTGATAAAACTTTGCTTCCAATTCTTTGTTCGTTTATTTACACAATTTACATAATGCCAGTTTGAGTTTTTATACCCTACACCACCATAAGTGGTGAGTGAGGAGAGTTTGTCATTCCCTGTGTAACACTGAGAAATATTCATCTGAGACCCAACAAAGTAGATATATTCTTGCACCTTATGAAATTCTAAATCGATTGAACCATGTCCGTCTGTCTGTGTAAAACACTCTCACGTCCAAACGACACAAACAAAGTTATAGTTTACAAAAATTCTCCTATAGGAAGTTTGGTATTGAAAATCAGCAATATCGTAATAGTAGAACCAGAGTTATGGACCAAAATGTGGGACAACCTCCATAAAAATTTGATATTTTTAAACATTTTTCTTTCAATTTTTTTAAATATATTGCAGATATTCCCATGAAATTATGTACATATCATTTTTATGACAAACAAAAAAGAAAGTGTGAGGAAAATAGTAAAAATCGGTCCATGATTTCACAAAGCCCACATACAAATATCTTCCCGAAATATAAATTATAATAATTATAAATTATAAATGGTCAAAATTAGATAAAATTTCTAAACATTTGAAATGTATTACGTTGGTCGTAAAATTGTTTTTCAAACAACCAGTATAAAATTGTCCCATAACCGATATAGTTTTTATATTTATTATTACGTTTAGGTGGAGGGTATTTAAGATTCGGCATAGCCGAATATTGCACTCTAACTTATTTTGTTTAAATTGTTTGGCTTTTCCCCAGTTTGTTTTTTTTCCTTTGCGTTTGAATCTAACATACAATAAATTTATTTTAGAGTCAGTTTATAACTTTTTATCGAACTGACAAAACATCGTAAAAAAATACTTATGTACAATGTAGCATGTGTCTGTTTAGATCTATTGCATATTTGTCAATGGCATATGAAATTTATGAGTCTAAAATGTTTCTCATCAATCCCTATTTGATTTACATAGAATACGAGGGAGGTTCGGAAACTTCTGAGACTAGCACAGAAAAAGAATAGTTAGTTTTTCAAAAACATTTTTATTTTTCAATATAATCTCCTTAAACTTCAATACACTTAATGCAACGCTTATCTAGCAATTCTATACCTTGATTAAAATAGTTTTCCTCAAGTCCTCAAAAATAGTGGTTCACAAATTTGATTGCAGCTTTATTTGAGGTAAAACGATTGCCAGCTACGAACTTTTTTAGATTTGGGAACAGGTAAAAATCACTGGGAGCTAAATCAGGATCACAAGGTGGGTGGTCAAGCAACACGTACTTAAATTCGTTGATTTTAGCCATTGTTAAAACACTCTTGTGCGTTTTTCTCGAAGTTTTACATTTAATTGATCCAAAATGTTCCAATAATACTCTAAATTGATTGGATAGTCAAATCAATAAAATACCTTTGAAGTTCCCAAAAAAACCGTTGCCATAACCTTACTAGCCGATTCAATTGTTTTTTGCCTTCTTTGGGGCACTTTCTCCAGCTCAAGCTTGGATTGTTCTTTTATCTCTAAACAATAGTGGTGTAACCATGTCTCATCCACAGTTATGAAACGACGCTTAAAATTCATTTAATTTTTCTTAAAACGATTCAAACAAGTTTCAGAAATTTTCATTCTTATGCGTTTTTGGTCGACTGTTAACAAATGTGGCAATCATCATGCAGAAAGCTTTTTCATCTGCAGTTCTTTATGCAAAATTAAATGGACTTAATCATTTTAGATGCCCATGATATATATTTGTTGTTGCTGTTTTTAGACGTTCACTACGTGGTTCATCCTCTATGCTTGTACGACCACGTTTAAATTCGGCAACCCAATTTGTTACTGTTGCATATGAAGAACAACTTTCATCTAATACATTCGCCATATCATTATGAATTTCTTGTCCCGATAAACCTTTTTTATTTAAATATTTAATGACACCACGAATTTCTAATTTTTTTATTGGAAAGAAATCACGGATGCGTCTTTTTTGAACACATATTTCTACATGAAGTAGTTGTCATATAGAAACGAAATTCAACATGTGTTCATAGCAATGATGGAAGATGAAAGTTTCCAAAACACTTAACTATTTTCTGTTTATTCCACGCTTTCTCTTCAAGGCTAAGAAGTTTCCAAACCGTCCTCGTACATAAAAATAAGAAATTTCTTTGGATTTTCTTATTATTGAAATATTTTTGTTTATTTTTTTTAATGCTAATTTTAATGTGATTTAAAGCCAATTTTCACAAAAAAAAAAGATTTGTATAACTTGGCTTACGAAAAGTAAGTGGCTATACTACCCGGTTATATTTACTACGTAAATTTACAAACAAATAATATATTGAATATTAAAGAATGAAAATTTGTATGCTTAGATTAGTTCCTTTCAAACATAACAGCTAATTTAATTTCCTTTCAATCTGTACAGAAATATCCTGTTGCTTTCATTAAATTCAATTAAATATTTTCTTCTAATCAACATTGTTATCTTTTCTAATTTTTATTTTGTCTGCTTAGGTTATTTCATGCCGTGCAAGAGTTTAATCAATTCTTTGACATGCCCTTTAAATTATTCATGCCTGTCTGTCTGTGTATGTGTGTCTCTATCTGGTTTCAAAACCAGTCTCGCAATTTTATTAATGATGTGATAATTTCTGTCGTTTCATTTAAAACTTAAATCAAATTGCCATTTGTAACTTATAAAAAATGTTTCCGACAAAATCCATTAAAAAAAGTATTTCAAGATAAATTAAACATTTTAAGCAATATTATTAACTAAATGAAATATGTATGCTAATATTATTGAAATATGAAATGAAATATGTATGTTAAAATTATTATACCCCCTTATTTGTTTAGCCCTTTCTGCCGGCTTTAGGCTTTCAACTTAAATTACTTCCTCGAGATTATTAGTAATCAATATTATATTGCTATTCTTGTTGTTGTTGTATACTGTTGTTTAGTAATGTTGTTTTTGTTTGTCTTTTCTGCTTAAGTAATTTTCAATTGTTATTTTAGGGCTTTGTTGTTTCTCTTAACATTGTTTGGTTGTTTCTATTTGGCCCAAATAAACAACTTAAGAAGTTTATAATTAAAAAAAAACCATAAATAATTCATCAGATCTGCGTACTCTCAACCACCCTCTACGAATTCAACAACCAAGCTGCTTACTCTACTTTAAAAGATTCTAATTACATTTGTTTGTGAGTATTGTTAAGCGTTTTAGAATGTTATGCCGTATTTATGGGAAAACAAAAGCAAAATTTAAAGAACTTTTTGAAATACAGATGCCCATTGAAACCTACGCTAGTAATGAATGCTCAAATTAATTTAGTGGCAGTTAATGACAAGAATTTGAAAAGTTTTAAAGTTTTAGTTGTGGCAAATGCAAAACTAATACAATGAAAAAATTATGCAAAAACTGAAAATGTATGTATCTAGTCATAGTCTCGTCATAGTCATGTCAACTAGTGACTTCACTCCAGCGCTAACACCGCCCTGGGACTACTTCAGCATTTCATCAGGATGGGTAGTTTTTCAGCATTATTCCTACGTTCTCCTTACTGCTACTGCTCACCCCTTCTTCATTACTTTAGTGGTGAATTCTTTACACGATTTGAATGAGTTTGTGGAATGTAGCATTACATTCAGCATATTTTCATCTAACGTGTCTCTGTTCCAGCCACTTTTCACATTGAAAGTATTCGCTTTGCATGAGACACAGCTGCTTATCTCCTTTAGTTTAAATCTATTTAGATATTTATTAAGAAATAACTCACAATCAATCTAGGATTTTATATTTGAAATCGGGTTGTACTCGTATGTCTATACGAGTGCCCTTGGTTTCAACGTTCTTGATATTTGCTTTTTAAGTTGTCTCTGATGGTTCTCCTCATTTCGTAAATTCCTCTCGAGCGGTCTGCAGGATTAGCATTGTCCCGATTTATGCGTCTAGTTTGGATATATATCTCCTCTACTTCCAATATTAGTAGGTCTATGGGAGGTAGTCCTGCAATCACAAAGGCTTCACTTGTGGATACTGAAATGATGCGGAGAGCTTCTGTTATTCCCTTAAGTTGTACTTTAATTTTATTGCCCTGCTAAATACTGGGGTAGCATATAGAAGTTGGGAGTGTACTACGCTATTTAATAATTTCCTTATTTGCGGAAAGAACAATGTTTTCGCATTTAGTTTATTGCCTAATTCAATAAACGTTTTCTCTTCCGATTGCCCTAAGATGTCTCATCTCCTCTGCGAATCTATTGTCTTTAGGAACATTTGCGGGCATGCTCAATGCATCTCTTTTATGTATTCACATTTTTGCTACATAAACTTCCTTGTGGTGATCTTACTATCACCAAGTTTCTTATAAAGGGATTTTTTACTTGCTTGAAATTGATTAATTAGTTGTCATTTCTCTGTTGGGTCTCGACGGCTCTCACGTTATCTCCGTTTAAAGTGTAGATCCCATGCTTATCTATGCATACAGGAAGGCCATATGAGGTTGGGAATATAATCCTTATGGGGTCCTATGTCAGAGAAAGATCTGTGCTAATCAGGAATCTACATCTGAAGTTACACCACCAATTTAAAGGTGACAAACATTGAACGTACGGCCCTTTGTTCCAACTTGGAACCATAGGAATCAATATATAAACATTGAACGTACTCGAAGACTTGATACGTTTTAACTAGTCAGAGGCAATTGTGGCATTAGCCTAGGAAATTTCACTTTCACCTACAATACCATAGCTGTCGACCCAAGTGTCCAGCTATGCCATAATTAAGACCGTAATGAGCTTGATCTTAATGCCTTCCTGCTGGGTTGAGACTGGAGAACCACGAAGTCGTCATGCTTCTAACTACACCTCTCTAGAAAGTACCGCCTGTGGTTGGATACTTATTTCAGAGCGGTTTTTAGAGTTACTGTACCATATTCTCTCATGGGAACACCCTTGTGGGTTATTGTCACCTAGTCATACACTTTGTCCTGATGGCAAGTGTTTCCGTATGGTAGCACATTGTAATTGTTACGTAAACTTTTTCAATTTTCATTATGTTATTAGTTTTAATTCCAAAATTAATTAAAATAAATTCAATTTACATTACCTTATACCACAAGCCCCTCCTTCCTATCCCCCGCTATGCTTGTCGCAATTTTGTTGTTTTAAATTTAAATCAAAGCCAACAACTAAACCAACATTCATTTCATGCTATTAAATTTACAAAATGTTCTTTTACAAACATTTTTCCAGGAAATCGCAAATTGAAATTCGTTGTACTCGTACAAGTACAACAACAGTCTTTGACAACATCTTGTATTATTTCTAACAAGTAATCGCAATTAATTCCAAAATAATAAATAGCACATGACTACATTCAGGAAATTAACAGCCTTTGATTTTCAAATATAAGGAATAATAAAAATACTACGCACAACGCATATAAGAATTTTTAAATTTAGTTTAACAGTGTTTGTGTATATGGGGATAGAACGGTAGACATATGTATATTTATTAACTGTTACGATTCATATAATTTCTTTTTAAAATTAAATCTTTCAATCATATAAAAATAGTAATAAACAATTAATGAGCTTTTAACTACTGCACTTAGGCGTCATACATGCTATTTATAGGGGGTATAGGGGCAAAAAGTGGAAATGTTTGACCCTTTAAATCTGTGGCAATATGGAAGAGTAGCCTAAGTCGACATAAGCTAGAATTGGCGCATTACAGAAGAAAGGGCGCTTGAATGTGTTTTGTCCGTTTTGAAAAATTCTGTTTTTTTTTATCAATGGTATGTACGTTTATTTTTTAGCTCAAGTTTTTTTGAATCAATAATGCATTTATCAAAACAACTTATGTACACATAGATTTGTTTACATATTAAGATTTTCCATTCATCATAAAGGGTGTCCCAACTAGAACGCAATTTTTAAATTTTAAATAAAACACAGATATTAAAAAAAATCGTGAAACTTTATTATATCGTAAAGTGGACAGAATGAGGTTATGTATGGAACAAGATATCGTGCAGATGGCCGACGCGGCTTTGCTGGCATACACGCGATCTTTTAATGAAAATTTCAATGACCTTGTTGCATAAATGCTGCGGTATTTCATTAATGCAGCGTCCAATTTCCTCTTTTAAAACCATGGACTTAAAAAAACCCCACAGAAAAAAATCTAAAGGTGTTAAATCTCACGATCTAGGCGGCCAATTCTGGTCTCCAAAACACGAAATAACACGACCGGGAAATGACTGATGCAATAATTGAATTGTTTCTCTGGCTGTATGACATATGGCGCCGTCTTGTTGAAACCACATGCCCTCCACATTCATTTTTTCAATTCTAGGCAAGAAAAACCTGGTTATCATTTCACGATACCGAACAACATTGACCTGCCTCATTTTCATAAAAAAAGGTCCGATGATTCCTCCAGTCCAAAAACCACACCACACAGTGACACGTTGAGGATGCATTTGCTGCTCGTGAATCACTCGAGGATTTTCCTCACCCCAAATGCGACAATTCTGCCTACTGACGTAGCCATCAACATGGAAATGGACCTCGTCACTGAAGATGATTTTATCGGCAAAATCAGTATTTTCATATTGTCTCTCCAATACCCAATTAACGAACTCCCTTCGCTGTCCATGGTCAGCTGGCTTCAGTTCCTGAGTCAATTGAACTTTGTATGCATGAAGATGCAAATCTTTCGTTGAAATTCGCTGCATAGTGGATTTGGAGACACCAATTTGCTGAGCTCGGTATCGAATTGAGGTGGATGGAGTTTGAGCGACATCATCACGTACAGCTGCGACATTTTCGGTCGATCGACCTGGTCGAAGGCGCGTTGTTGTCTTTACAACACTAACAGACCAAGTTTCGGCAAATTTATCCATTAATCTCTTTACAGTTGACTCTTTTGGAGCATTATGGTGACCCAAAATTGATCGCAATTTGCGAACTGTAGCCGCAAAACTTTCACCATTTTGGTAAAACAATTTCACAATGAGAATGCGTTGTTCATTCTACTAGCAAACAATAACAATTGTTCAAATGTCAAACAATGACACTTCGAATGGCGCCAAATTTAAAAATTGCCTTCTAGTTGGGACACCCTTTATAACGGTATTGCTTAACTTGACTTAAGCTGTATAAATGTTAGCCTTGAAAAAATAAACTCATTATTTTCAAACAACTTATGTTTACATGAGTTCTTTTAATGGAATGTGATTCTTGTATACAGTTATCTTAAATGAATGTAAGCTCACGACGAAATATATTTTAATGAAAGAAACAAAAAAAAAAACAAATATTTCAGAACAGCTTATGCAGACACAAGCTGTTTTAATTACGCGACGCTAAAAATTAACGGTGCTTAAGTAGAAAAGGCGGTAAATCTTTTAAATTTAACAATATTTTTTTACAATATTCATCCTTCTTCTCAAATAAACATGTTAAAATATATTAATTCATAAATTATTCACAAAAAACAAGTAGAATAAAAATTACACAAAATTGATGAGATCTCAAAACTTCAATTTTCGACTTAAGCTACTCTTCCATTTTGCCACAGAAATAATAATCAAAGATTAGATTTAAAATTCTTTAAAGTTATAAAAAACAAAAATTATTAAATATTAAGTTGACTATTAAAATATTTTTTTTTTGTTATAATTAACAAACACAAACTGTGAAGCTTTTTGGCTTCTCTGCAGAAAACACCCAGAGTCTTTAGCGGAAATCGAACCCGCAACACTCTGACTGATAGTCCGGCACACTATCGCCTAGTCCATGGGGGCACCACAATTCGCTATTAAGTGTTACAAAAACAATTACTACTGTTCCTTATTATATATTTAATTCTAATAACCATGTTAGACAAATACGTACAAATAAATACATTTGTAATTATTAGTGTTTAAATTTGTAAGTGCTTGTGTATCCTTTGTCTATTAGTCTAATAAATAAATATTTAATTTTGTTTGTATTTTGTAAGCTTGTGTGTATTTGCCAATGAATAGCTCTTGCACAAACACAAATCAATTAGGTTTAGCACACAATTAAGCAATGAAAAGAAAATAACAAAAGCCATGGAACTCAATAAAATTTATTTACATTTCATCTTCTTGTCATTGATTATATTTAACAAATCTATTATATATCCATTATTTCTGTCAATGACTCCTTGTAGCAGACTGTAAGGAAATGCTTGAAATTATAGAAAATTGTTGGAAATTATGGCGTAAAGCTGTGATAAATGTGAGCAAATTAAGTTAAAGTTGTGTATTTTGTTTAAGTAGAATTTGTTGTTGAATTGAAAAGCAATAGAAACTAATAGTAGTGAACAATATTACAGCTACATTGAGTGAAATTTCTATGAATAGAAAATATTGTTCATAATTTTATTCTATTTGCTTCGACCTTATTGTATGATTTTTTATTAAAGAATTTTTAAGCTTGAGGTCACACAAAGGAAATCGAAATATCGAGTAAAAATAAAAAATCTTTTATAAAAAACAAAAAGTCACCTCAAGCTTAAAAATTATTTAATAAAAAAGAAAATATTGTCCGAAAAAAATATAAACAAGTTAGAGTGCAATATTCGGCTGTGCCGAATCTTAAATACCCTCCACCTAAACGTAATAATAAATATAAAAAGTACACTGGTTATGGGACAATTTTATACTGGTTGTTTGAAAAACAAATTTACAACCAACGTAATTCATTTCAAATGTTTAGAAATTTTATCTAATTTTTACCATTTATAATTTATAATTATTATAATTTATATTTCGGGAAGATATTTGTATGGGGGCAATGTGAAATCATGGACCGATTTTTACTATTTTCCTCACACTTTCTTGTTTTATCATAAAAATGATATGTACATAATTTCATGGGAATATCTGCAATATATTAAAAAGAACTGGAAGAAAAATGTTTAAAAATATAAAATTTTAATGGAGCTTGTCTCACATTTTGGTCCATAACTCTGGTTCTACTATAGCGATATTGCTGATTTTCAATACAAACGTGCTTAGGAGAATCATAAACGGGGTTTTGTAAACTATGTTGATTTTGTTTGTGTCGTTTAGACGTGAGAGTGTTTTACAGAGACAGACAGACTGACGGACATGGCTCAATCGACTTAGAATTTCATAAGGACCAAGAATATATCTGCTTTGTTGAGCCTCGGATGTATATTTCTCAGTGTTACACAGGGAATGACAAACTTATATATACCCTCCTGATTTACCACTTATGATGGTGGAGGGTATAAAAATGGAGAAAACAAATTTAAAACCTGAATGTTATTTCACTTGGAATAAGCTAATACCTATTATTATTAGTTGCATGTGGTTAACACTTTTCGCAAATTAGCCAACACAAATTAAATTATAATAAATAATGAAGAAATTATCAAGAAATTTTGAGAATACAGTGGGTGGCCAAATTATTAGTTACACATGCAAAATTGTTTAGTTTGAAGCCGTAGAACATTTTAACATAGTGGAAATTTATCCTTTTATTTGTTCTTTTAGGTAAATTAAGTGTTTATAAGTCAATTAAAAATAAATTCTTTTGTTTTAAAAATATATATTTGAGGAAAAGAAACATTACAAAATTGTTTGAAAAAAAATCTTAATATTTCGAAGAACCTTCTTTGGCATCAATTACAGCTTGCACCCTTTTTGGCATGCTCTAAATGCATTTTTGAACATTTTCTTTTAGTTATTCATCGTGATGCCAGACTTTAATCAATTTAATCAAAATTGCATATTTCACACTTTAGAGCAGAATGACAGATAATGATCTGAATGACTGTACTCTAATGTCACCAATCATTGTTGACACTGCACAAACTATTTAACAGTATTACCAGAATTAAAATACGAAAGCATCTGGTATAAGAAATAAATTTATATAAAAAAAAAAGCGGTTGAATCTTAATTAATAAGTGTAACTAATAATTTGGCCACCCACTGTAATATACTAGTAATGACAAAAAGCAGCTATTTTGTGCGCGTAGTTGATAAACAGATTAAGATTAGTCAGTCAGTGGTCATAAAAGTCCATAAACCAGAAATCATAGGTCGCAAAAAGCTATTAAAGAATGCGGATGCTCTTTGGTAGAAGCTAAATTCTCTTAATGGTCTTACAGCACTTTCTCTCCACTACTCATTACGAACATTTACAAATAAAAACTTATACAGTGGAGAGCACAAATGAGTACATGTTTCTGTTAGTGTATCCAACACAAACCAAATTATAAAAAGAAAAATATTAAATAAACTCTTAAAAGCCATTAGGACAATACTCTACCAATGACAAACAAAGTAAATATTCTAAGCGAGTAATAGCTTAACAACTTAGAGTAAGTCAATCAGTGGCCATAAGGTTCAAAAGAGTTCTATTGTTCCCAAAACACAAATCAGAAAACGTAAAAAGCTATAAGCCTATACGGACGCATGTCTAATGATAACACAAATGAAAAGAGACAAGAGTTTAGCAGCAGCTTCTGTAGCAATACAGAAATCCGTTAGGCGATGGGTAGCAAGACGAGCCCTTCGCATTACATCTCAGCAGTAAACAAATTAAAACCTACATTGTCGACAACAAATGTTAAGGCAGGGTTAAAGTTTGCCAGAGAGTACTGAAATTGGACAGTAGATAACTGGAAAGGTGTAATATAGGTAGACGAATTCAAATTTAAATGTTTTCCATCGAACAGCCCAAAGAATTCAAACATACCATATAAAGGAAACAATTCAGCACGGTGGGAGGAACGTCATGATATGGTGTTGCTTAATTTGGTGGCACATCGATCCACCTCAAACCATCGAAAGAATAATGAGTAAAGATGACTGTCTGCATATTCTGTAAACTCATCTGTCGAGATGTAGATAAGAGCATCTATCATGAGGCTGATGCTACTTTTTAGCTGGATGGTGACCCAGAGCACACTTTTAAAGTCGTGAAAGAATGGCGTGGAGTGTTAGATTTCTTTTTAATGTAGTGCCCAATAAAAAGGCCCGACTTTAACTCGATTTTGAATTTGTGTTTAAAAAGTTAACTTCAAATAAATAGATTTAAAAAAGTTATTCCGCTTTCACACATTTCAATTCTGACTCTTCAAGGCAAGGTTTTTTGAGTGAGAAGGAAAAATAGAATAAAAGGTGTACATACTTGACGGTACAAGTCAATTTTCTTAAGGTAGGATTACACGAGTCAAATATTTGACAAAAAATAGATCATATATTTGACCTTATGTGTAATCGTAAAACTTTCAAATGAATTATTTGACTTCAAATGTGTTTGACTGTGTTTGATCATAATCATTTTGTGACAAATATTTGACTCGTGTAATACAAACATGAAGTTGCCCATCAAACAAAATGGCATTATTTGATCAAATAATTTGTTTGCCCCTGCAGTTTTTTTTACATGATCAAATACGTCAAACATTTCACGATACAACAAAGCAAGCAGAGAACTTTCTGGAATTACATTTAATTTCATCGATTTTTTGCGCTGTATGGTTTCATTAAATATGGTCCTGCGGCAAAAGCATCGTCAGCCACCAAAGTAAATGGAACAGCAGCGTCTCGTCGTGGTAGTGGTCTAGGTGGTGGGATATGTAGCTGGTTTGCTTTCAGTGCCAGATCAAAGGAGCATTTCCGAAAGACACCACCATCTGAAACTCTGCCATTTGTACCAACATCAATGTATATGAAACGGTAATGCGCATCGCCAATAGCCATTAAGACGATACTATGCGTTCCTTTATAATTATAAAAAATGCTACCAGCTTTCGGTGGGCATTTCATAACCACGTGCTTCCCATCTAGAGCACCAATATAATTCGGATAATTCCATATGCCATTGAAATCATCTGCGATTTGTGTCCATTCTTGTTCATTGGATGTACATAAAACCAAAAATATGATTGTGTAAAAAATATTACATTAATATGAAATGCTATACTTTCAAAAAATCCTTCTTCAATTCATGATAGATTGCATCGCACACCTCTGGAGCAATTTTAGATATCGTGCTCTGAGGAATTCTAAATATGTACTGCAATGACTTGAATGATTCTCCAGTTCCGAGGAATCGCAAAGTAATTGCAAGTCGCTCACCAGGTGAAATTGAATTTCGCATGACCGTATCATTTTTTCTTATTTTCGGCTCAATTAATGACAACAAAGTATTGAAATCTAATGCATTCATTCGTAGAAAATTTTTGTATAAACTTGGAACTTCCAACTCCAATTCACGCAACAATTTAGCATAACATCTATCTTGTTGACGGCGAAGCACCCAATCGCGCGTTTCCTTCTTCAAGGAATGGTTTTATTTTTGTTTTCACATTCTTCAATTGCAATAATTGCTGCAGCACCAAAACAAACTGTATATAAAATATCCTCTTCAGAATCATTAATTTTTATGATTTATTAACGAAAAAAATTCGACTACCAGAAAAACAAAAAATAAATCGCAATAATACTATAAACAAAAGTGAGTGTTGCGTCTGTCAAACAAAAACAGCCTAGATCAAGGTGAATTTAAATACCAGGTGACAGCATTGCTACAACAATTACAACAAGACAAGAACAACAGGCATTTTTCTATATGAAAAACTTTCGTCACTGTCAAAAAGTTTTTTTTATATAACTTTTTGACATTTTCAAATTCACCATGAACAATCAGCTGGCGCTACGCTACCACCTAGTATTTAAATTCACCTTGGCCTAGATCAAATAATTTTAAAGGCCAAACAAAGTCAAATATTTTCTTTCGTGTAATATAGTGAAAACATCTTTGACTGAGTTTGACATAAATTCTATTTGACTGTGTTTGATTAAACAAGTTTTCGTCAAATATTTGATCTGGTGGAATATAGCGGCAAATATTATTTGACCTCAAAGAAATTTGCCCGTGTTTAATTCGAAATATTTCATGTCAGATATTTGACTCGTGTAATCCTACCTTTATTGTTTTCTTTTTTTATTTTCTCCGTCCATTCTACGCAAAGTTGTTTGCATGTTTATTTGCAGGAAAAAGTATAAACTTAAAGGTAGAGAGCACGGAAATTAAAGATACACGTGTTAACGAAATGCCAGGTCCAAAAAAGCATTGAACAAAAACTGGTCAGCTAAAACTGAAACGTATAAAACTGCACTACTATATGATTATAAATCTTTATAAATATTATTTGGTAGTAAGTGTCCTTAATATTTATTAAGTTTGTTTATTTATTTTATAACATTTTGTTGTAATCAGTCTACAACTACACATTTTTATAAAGTTTTTAAGTATAAAAATAAGTTGTTGAGTTTTTGGTTAAAAGTGGTAAAATTATAAAGCATTACTTTTGGGACATTGCGAACAAAAGTAAGTACTTTTTCTAATATATTTGTAAATAGTCTGGTCGACAATTTCTTATTACTTCTCAACCTAATTTATAAGTGAAGTTTTGGCTGGGTATATCTTTATTTTGGGTTTCGCTGTAACATTAAATTTTATTCCCGGTAGATTTTTGTGGTCCATTTTTTCCATTCATCCATAATACGGCTGCCGTACAAAATGCGCGCCCGTTTTAGCGAAAACCCTTTCTGCTCTTCACTACGATTTTGATAAACGAATTCAAATATATTTTATTTAGTGGTTACGTTTTTTCGGCAAATATTTGCCATATATTTGTTCTACCTTTACACTTGTGTTATATATTTTTGTGTGGCAATTATCGGGGACGCCCACATTTTGCTTTCGTGCGCGTAGTATTTTCCGTAGTAAGATCCTGGCTTCTTTTAAATATTTCCAAATAAAGAAGACGTTATAAAGTACAAAATAATACAAAGTAAAGCTAGATTTACACGATTGAAGGTATTTTGAAGTCTTATCAAAATTTTGAAAATTTATTTTGATGTTCTATTTACGCGTTTCAAAAATTTTATCAAAATATTCTTTCAATATATTTCAAAATCTTTTGATAAAAATTTGATCAACATTTTTTGAAGCTAATTTACACTATTGGTAATTGTTATCAATATTGCCAGATGCGATTTTGATGCTCATTTACACGGCATCAATAAAATCTTCAAAAGTTTTGTTCAATAAATTTTGATCAATAAATTTTGAAGAAATTTTGCTGTTTACACGAGTTTAAAGCATTTTGAAGAGAAATTTTGAAGAAAATTTCAATCGTGTAAATCTAGCTTAATATTATGTCATTACCAAATAGTTGGTGGGAATTATATGAACCTTTTCTGGTGTCGTTTAAATTTACCCAAAATTCTTATTTAAAAGTACAATCAATAGCACATTTTACGCTTTTATTTGCTTCCACAACAAAAATATGTATCACATTTGGAAACTTAGTTTTTAAAGAATATATAATATATAAATGTGTATATGAATTTAATGTATAGTTAGTGACTAGTGAGTGAGTGACATATATATATGTATGTAAGTAATATATATATTTATAATTTCCGCCTGAGTTGCAAAAAGAAAAATTATAAAAAAAACCGACTAACGTGTTCCCCTTAGGGATTTTATTATTTGAGCAAAAACTGCACATCATATTGGTTGTAGAGTTAAAAAATAAATATGTACATGAAACTGCAAGTAAGTATTTACTAAATGAAAAAGAGTGTGCAAAACAAAATCACTAACTTAGTTTAAGCAGTTTCACTTTGCTGCACACATACGAGTACACTACACTCACACATATTAAAAAAAACTAAAGAGTTCTTAATATAAAAAAAGTTTTATTATTTTTACGAAAAACAAAGTTTTTAACACAAAAACAAAATGCTAAAAGTAAGAAAAAAGTATGTAAATATAAATGTATGAGCAGAAGCTTAAACAGTGGCAGTAGTTTTGAATATTTTATGCTCGTGATCCCTTTTGCAATTTGTTGCAAAGTGTCAGTTGTGCAAGCGTTATAAAAATAAACGGATATATAAATTTGTTACATTTTAATAATTGTTAAAAGTAGAAATACAGTGGGGAGCAAAAAATATTTATTGTCATTTGTTTAATGTTTAACATTTAGCAAAGTAATTTATAAATCAAAATTAAAGGCATCAAGTTCTAAGAGAAAAACCAACAAAACTAAAACAACACGCTTGCACTTAATTTAGCAACAACGAAAAGTAAAAAAAGTAAAGGCTAGCGAAATATTGAAATAAAATTAAAATTTTTTATAAAAAAGACCGAAAGCTTAAATAATTACCAAAATCTTAACAAACAAAAACTTTAGCGAATGCTCTTTTTTAACATTTTGGCATGCTGTTCACCAATTGTTTAAAGAATTCATTGGGAATACTCCCTAATTTGCGTCAAACCCGCTGCCAAAACACTTCCAAGTTAGAGTTAATCGGCATTATACCAACTATCTATTCGTGACTGATCCTAAATTCTCAATCAGATTAAGGTTGGAACTTTTTGCTGCCCACTGTATCTAAAGAAAATTCTATGTACTAAGCCATTCTTTCGCGATTTAAGGTCACCATTCAGCTGAAAAGTAACTTCATTCACATGATTTACGATTTTTTCTAAAAAGTCGGAAAGTTCAGTTTGCAAAATACCGAGATTGATTTCTTTCCTCATTATTCCTTTAATTCTTTGCAGTAGTCTAAGGTAGTCCAACTTATACAAAAACCCCATTTTACGAAGTTCCTGACATCGTGCTTCATTGTTTGTTTTAATTCTCTGGGCTGTTCGGAGCCAGCAATATTGTTTACCGCCGCATTGAAAGCGATTAAATTTGAATTCGTCAAAATGGCGCATAAACTTTTACAACAAACTCAGCCAGTTTTTTTCAATATAATTACTTTAAAGCATGCCTTTTCTGTTTGTAAATACCGATGATATGACAAAACAATTTAAAAAGGTAACCCCTACGTTCGGCAAACAAACAAAAATTAATTTTTTCAATAGTTCTGTTGGAATTATCGAAAAACTTCCTTAACAAAAGTTTAATGATTTTTTGTGAGCTTTTATTTTCTGATATTAGGGTGGTTCGAACTGAGATCTAGTGAGTAAATACTAAAACGGGATATTTGAGGTAAATGCAAGATAATACCATCGATAGATCTCCTCAAGACAAAAACATCGATATATAACACTTTGAGATCGGACTATAAATGCCGAAGATATACCAAAAAAATGTATTTTGGCGACCCCTACTTTCGGCAAAAAAAAAATTGTTTCGAAATTGTCTTGCAACAATACTTCATATTCGGTGGTGTACCGCGAACTCTTTTTTTTTTGTATGTAAGGCGAGACACTCTAGTGTCCATCGACTAACGGGTTGTGCCTGTTGCTATAGAAGTATCTTTTGGTGTTAAACAATTGTTTTTTTCATCTGTCTTATCATTCGTTAATAGATTTTTGTGACCTCTGATTTGTGATTTGAAATAACTAGAACCCCTTTATTAAACTCTTACGACCACAGATTAACTTACTTTTAACTGTTGAACTATTGCTCGCGAAGATATAGCTTCTTGTCGTTGCTAGAACAATTTCCTCAATAGCTCTTTACAGTTTCTTCATTATTTATTATAATTTGTATTGTAATTTGTTTTGTATTGCATAATTTGCAAAAAGTGTTTAGCACAAACGAAATAACTAACGGTAAGCTTTGATATTATTATGCAGATATACCAAAAGACACACTTTTGTAAAATTTAGTACATGCAAGGTTTTTTTCTAATAATTGATTATTTGCCAAAAAAAATTGTTATTTTTCGTTTTGTATTATTTTTTATTTGGTTTAACATTAAACCTAAAATAAATGATTATTTTTATGCAATAACAAGAGCACAAGCCGCAAACATGTATTCATTTGTGCTCTCCAATGTGTTTGTCTTTAGTAAAAAGTACAAGCAGACAGTGGGCATTAACATTATTTTCGGAAGCAGGGGAGCTATAAACAATTAAATGTATATTCATATACATCCTTAAATGCTGAAAGTTCAAACGTCCTGATTCTAGTAAATTTAAGCTGTGTATTAAACTAATATTCCTACTATAGTAGTGTGTAGTGTATAAAAATGAAATTAAACCCTTTATTTATGTATTTTTTGCGCAAGTGTTGGAAATTTAATACAATTGTAATATATAAATGCATGATGCCAGTATTATAAAGTGTGTTTTTTATTACATTTCTTTTTATTTTTTATAATTGACATTTGACTTAACATTGCTAAGCGTATGTCACCAAGTATAATTCATATTTGTCTGTCTGTCACACACAAGTGTTAAGCAAGATTGTAGAGGCCGTAAGAAAAAGTAAAACAATATACTTATGTAAAATATAAATGTTCCATAAAAACTGTCTGTGCGTTGGTTTCAACAAATACCAGTTCAAATGTATTCTATATACGAGTACATGCTTGTGCTAAAAATTAGACTCACTTAGTGATAAATTTACTAAAGCAACCTCCTATAAATGAAGATTTGTTAATCTAAATATTCCATTAAGAACAATTTTGTTTCAGGTCTACTGAAACACAACTAAAAGCGTGAAAAAGATTAATTCTGGAAAATATTTGTATAGAGGGAAGATAAAAGGTTTCCCTTCATAATGCGAAAAAGTACAAATGTGTAGGATAGGTTTTTTATAGGTAATCAGACGATCACAACAAATGAAATAGGCAAATTTGTATTACAGACAAATTTGTATGGCAGACAACAAAATAGGAGAACAAATTAATCCACGACATATCGATGGCCCGAAACCCCTTTCTCCGTCTTGACTAGAGCTCCAATCAATAACAGAGAACTTCTGTTATAAATAGAAACCTGCCGCAAAATAACCCTCTGGCAGAAGTAATTCTAAACTATTTTAATTCTATTCTGTAGACGTTGCTATATTCTCTGAGTAGAATTAAAATATCCCTTATGGAATCAATAAATAGCCGAAACAATACAAAACAAGCAAATAACGTACGAACTATGAACAATAAAATTACGGAAAATAATTGTAAGACAGACGACGAACGCTGACCGGGCAATAAGATGGCCTTGCAAAAATATCGACTGTAACAATGAACAATACCAAGTGGATAATTTGTCTTGGTGTAGTTTCATCACCATTACATTACTTGGAAGAGATGCCATGAGCATGCACTAGTTCGAAATTGGTTATAGTTTGAAATGTGTCACCCCATTTAAACTTGCAGCTAGAACTAAGCGTCAGATAGAACCCCCTACTTTAACCCTTAGAATGCAGATCCCCTAACTGAAATTGACTTCAGATCCATGTGGTGGGAAGAATTGCAGTTGGTTCAAAAACTGATGCTTGTTTAAGCAACAAAGGCTTATGTCAATAGGAGGATTACTTTTGCGCCACCCTGTATATTAGTATGTTCTTGCGGTGGTGAGTCTAGTTCACCCGCGTTTAAATGCGTTGTGTTACATTTGATCAAATCTGTTACAATGTACAAGCATACATTTTGAAAGAAAACCCCCAAAAATCCAACGAAAACATACCAATAATACAGACGTAAACCTAGTCCCGACATAATGCACAGTCGTGTACGACATCTTTACGAAATGGGAAATTTTATATCCGAACTGAATGAAACAATTTTATTAAGCTAATTACTAGAAACAGCAAGGAAGGCCATTCAACTTAATAAGAGAGACAGTGCCGTAAAACTTATCAAATGCTACAGATGCCTAGAGTTTTGCATTATTTACAAATTCTGCAAAGCAGAAATTTATAGATTTATACAACTGCGAGAGTGAGTCATGCTACTTGAATATCCTAATGGAAACTGGGAACTGAAATATGCGGCAGGAAGCCATAAGTGCCACGTTTTCATACAGGCGTTAAGTGGAAAATTCAAACGAAATACCTTTAACTCAATGTAAACCATTGCGTTGCTGCGCACGATAAGACCATCCTGGAATTGAAAATTGATGTTGCAATAATATGCGAAGAGCAGAACAATCTTGGCAAAAATGTCAGGCAGACCAACTAAACATTCAAAGCTGAAATATGGGCCTGCAAATATAAAGCCATAAAGAAAGGTATGAAACTGCTACAGGAGAGCTATGCAAGAGCTGAGAGAATATTGCTCCTATTCTATTACATCTCACTGAATGTATCAGTGGACGAATTGGAAAGCTTCATACATAATAATATTAAGTGACGCTTTTCTTTATAACCAAATAATCATGACGGATGACAAGGCGGTAGATGGAGTTAGGCAAAGACCAAATGAAGGGAGTAAGATATTTTTAAATATATTCTCAAGAATCGATGTAGTTCTTGCCACCAAAGAAGATTCCAGACGTTTAGAAGAACTCGTATGGTTCAGATGTGGACATCAGTTAATTATGTTCTCCATAAAGCCCGAATAATTAGTAAATTTGGTACCGCAGCAGACATGGCAGCACATAACATAGATCCATCACAGCCAGTCCTCGAAGCTTCATTGTCAAGAAAAAGATCAAACCGAAGTAGGCTGTAAACCTATTAATTGGAACGACAATATAGTCGAATTATGATAATAATGTATTATCTAACGATTCAAGATATCTATCACCAAGCCAGAAATCTGTAAGCTACAGTAAGGCTGAGAGCTTTAAGCAGCAGACTCGAAGTCATTCCAAATTACGTGTTTCAGTCTCATAAAGAAACTAGTTATGGTATTATATTCAGAAGATTAATATTCTATAGTCCAGGAAATAGCCGCATATCAAGGCGAAATAGATGTTACAAAGTTGGAAATACTTTATCTGTGTTCTAGAAAGGGGGAGAAGACGACAAACCTGGCACCTTTCATTGTTTCAAATAGAGCTTTGAAAATTTATCTAAAATTAGCCAATATTTTGCTTAAACTCATGGAAGGGATAATACGAATATATAAAATATTTGCCATTGTTAGCTATCCCCTTTACCCATTTTTCTAGCAACACGTGGATTCCGCCCCAAAAGAATTGCTTATCTTCTAAGGCCACGAAAGAATAAAGTCAATTTCGTATATAAGTCGGACGAGACAAGGCAAGGACTATAAGGCGGTTGAGGTAAAACTTTCCAATCACTTCCTTCTAAATAGTTTTTCACAGGAATATTATTTAAGTCAAACGTACAGTGGGTGGCCAAATTATTAGTTACACTTATTAATTAAGACTCAACCGCTTTTAATACGTATATAAATTTATTTCTTGTACCAGATGTTTTCGTATTTTAATTCTGGTAATACTGTTAAATATTTTGTGCAGTGTCAACAATGATTGGTGACATTAGAGTGCAGTTGTAGATCATTATCTGTCATTCTGCTCTAAAGTGTGAAATATGCAATTTTGATTAAATTGATTAAAGTCTGGCATTACGATGAATAACTAAAAGAAAATTTTCAAAAATGCATTTAGAGCATGTCAAAAAGGGTGCAAGCTGTAATTGATGCCAAAGAAGGTTCGACGAAATATTAAGATTTTTTTTTTCAAACAATTTTGTAATGTTTCTTTTCCTCAAATATATATTTTTAAAACAAAAGAATTTATTTTTAATTCAATTAGAAACACTTAATTTACCTAAAAGGACAAATAAAAGGATACATTTCCACTATTTCAAAATGTTACACGGCTTCAAACTAAACAATTTTGCATGTGTAACTAATAATTTGGCCACCCACTATATATTCTGGGCGTTTTTCGGTCCATGCTCCCTTCAACCGAATAGGTTGTATTCGGTAAAGGTTCCCTATGATGCTTAATTTCAGCAGTCCATAAAAGATAGGACCCTTTTGGTACCACCGAATACAGAATATTAACTTAGCGTCATGTATATTTGGATTTGATGTCGCTTCGTCTTTCAAGGTTTCTCGATTTCAATTTATTTGGTAGTCAATTACCCTGATTGTGGAGGAATCCTGCTGCTCGCAAACGTCTTGAAGTAGCTTCCAATGATTTTGCAAGCTCTTTTTGAGTTTGTCTACAATCTGCATGAAATAATGCCTTCAATTCTTGGTTTCCAAACTTTTTTTGCTGGGCTGGTTGATCTTTCTCTTCCGTGTCAAAATCAGCGCTGGCGAAACCAACGATATTCATATTTATCAACCAGAATTTAGTTGCTAAAATATTTTGGAAAGCCACATTTCAGGCCGATTTTTTGACAAAATGGCCCTGTCACGCCACCATGACACATACCACAACTTTGTCTTAGATTTTTAGAAGCCCTAATGCTGCAATATTGCTTGTTGATGTTTCCAGACAAATTAAAATGATTTTCGTTTGATAAAATTAATTTTTTCCATCAAAAAATTGCTAGATATTCTTGAAAGAATTCAGCGAATCTAAGGCGAAATTTTGAAATTGTTGTGACAATACTTAAAGATGATATGCCAACAAGTGAGATGTCAAAAATTGTTGGAAAATAAAGTTCAGGATGCCGCACAGAGGGATTTGTTCATACAATGTTTGGCAAAAAATATAAGGAGTGCTCGTAGAATGTTGAAATTTGGCACAGAGCCTTTGGTTAGCTTAATTAAGAAAAAAAAAAATTTCATCAAAATTGGCCACGCCCACTACCCACCGCCCATAGAACCAAAAATTAATTTTTGGCCCAAAGTTTTTGAAATTTGGCACAGAGCCTTTGGTTAGCTCAATTAAGAAAAATATAAAGTTTCATCAAAATTGGCCACGCCCTCTACCCACCGCCCATATAACCCATATTATATTTTTCCCCACAACTTTTTGTTTCATTACCAAAACTAATTATTTTATAAATAAATTTCAATACATGCATTTAAATATAGACTTTTATTCATCATCTATCATTTCTGTAACTATATCATCAAGTTCCATAACCTGTTTACGGGGTTGACATCTAATGCTACTTATAAAAGGATCTGACGATACTAGAAGTCGATGAAAAACATCTGTATTTGTTGCAACTCTATCACATTTTCTGGAGAACCTTAATCTATAATTTCTATAATCTTTATTTCTGGCTTCTTCGGCTTCTTCAGAAAGCATGCCAATAGGAAGTATTGCCGCATCCATGATATCCTTTCCGTGTATTAGTATTTTGTGTACTGTTACTGGCATATAATACCAACTATATTTTTCAACAAAAAGTTTTGCTGTATCTTGAGCAAAATTCTTGAACTTCAAGGAATTAACTTTTTTGCCACAAGTTATTATTTGTAGTATAATGCGAAATCGATCAATAAGTTGCTCCTCTACACCAGTCACATCGGCAACAAGTGCGGGGTTAGAAAAGAAACGCCTGGACGTATTTCCATCGTTAGTAGACCCAGTTCCTTGTTGAACTGCATCCACTCGTATACCCATCTGTTCCTTTGAGGCCTTCTGAATTCGAAGTTTGTTTTCCAGTTTAAGACTTTTGTGTTCGTCCTTGAGCGCGGACCATTTTTCAAATGGTTTGTTGTAGGCGATATGAAGTATGCACTTCATAAATTTTATGCGAGCATGTAAGAAGGAAACGCCCATTTTGATTGCTTCACCATCAATAGAAAATAAACTCATTTTAATAATATCTTTTCCACTTCGATATTTTCACAAATTGTTTTATTTTTATTGTTGTTAAATCATATGGTTTTGTTTTTAATCTATTCTAAATAAGTTATTGTTGTAACTTAATGTCATTATAACGCACGTGGCTAAAATTATGCAATATATTTTTGTAATTTTTTAAAATTAAAAATTTCATGAAATCGGAAACCAATTTTATGATTTTATAAAAGATTATTAATTATTTAATTTTTTTTTTTTTTAAATGATAGTATGGAGTCTTACCTTTCATTTTATTATAGCGAGAGCACCGAGCACGACCGAGCAACCTTTTTTTTTTTCCAAGGAAGTTTGTAATCACGGCACATTATAGAACAAATTTTATTCTATCATATCTTTTAAACCATATGAGCGAATTTTATATTTTTTTTTTTAAATACGCAGAAAAGGCTATATTTGAAGAAAATCGCTATTTAAATCAGAGCAATAAAATTATCTTACGTACAAACACTTTAGAAGTGCCTTAACAGTTTTCAATATTTTGGACCAAAATTTACATGTGACTTTACTTCATTATTTCAAAGACAAATAAACGTTTTTTTTAGATTCTGTTTATGGATTCTTCATACTGAATCAATTTTCTACAAAACTGCATCATTACATTTTTAAATTTTATGTGTCGAAAAAATGACTTATTGCACAAAAAATCCCACTGTGTGCCGTCGGGTAATCGTTGTTAATTAGTTTATCAATACAGATAGACTATATGACAATTTAAAGCAGCGTTGTCAGTTTAGGGGATTTATCCCCAAATTAAGGATTTTTTTTTGTGATTTGGGATAACAATTTCATCTTAGGGATCCGGGGATTTGTTGCGGATGACAACACAATTTTAGGGGATTTTTTGGAGATTTTTTTTATAACTGATGGTAACAAGAATGAATTTTGAGTTAAAAAATGTGCGTCTGGCATGTCTAAAAATGTGTGTTATTATTTATAGTGGATGGTTTCTTTCCCATGGTTTGGCATGAAAGCACTTTTCAGAATAAACACATACTTTAAAAATAATTCAATTTGTTGTGAGAAACTTACCCCCTGGCCCACGATGTCGAACGATAACGGTCACTTAGATAAGACTTAAGACACAAACTTGATTGTGGAATAAACAAAGTTGATTGAGTAAAAAATAGATACGATAAAAAAGTGTGTGTCTTAAGTCTTATCTAAGCGAACGTTATCGTTCGACATCGTGGGCCAGGGGGTTAATCCATCTGCTGAAATGAAAAAGCTTTTTAATACAAGCAATATGTATAATAACATTTCTGAGGCTGATGAATCAAAAGATTTTGATTCTGAAGTTTTTGAAATGCTAAACTCTGGTAAATAATTTTTCATACTTCTATATATTATATTATGTGTAATTTTTTCTTTACAAGATTTATAATTACAAATCGAATTAGTTTGAATATTAATATATGTAGCTTTCGATAAAAATGAATTTTATTGAATAAATATGTTATTTTTCAAATAAAATAAAAATTTGAATAAAAAAAATCAGTTTGGGGATTTTTGGGGATGACAAATCAAAAGTTGGGGATAAGCTCTAAAAAAAATACTGGCAGCACTGGTTTGAAGTAACAAAATTTGAAAGGGCTTGTTTAAATACTACTACTCATGTACATATATATTTGGCACCTGTCTCCCAAATTAAATAATGCTGGTGTGTAGCACTAACGTTTAGTTTTCATTTACAAAATATGTATTCGTTTCTTAAATAAATCTATGTATCTATATTTTAAGCGGGTGACTGACAACGAATTTTTATTGCAAGAATGCTAAGGATATTTATTTCATGTCATGTCATGTCATATCATGTCATGTCATGTCATGTCATCAGCTATTCTTAAACGACTGAAGACATCCAACAGTTTAAAACAATAGTATGAAAACCGACAATAACTAGTCTACAATTCTATGAAATATTAACAATCACAAAAAAGAAATTTCTAAAAACAATTGTTTATATAATTAGTTGTATGCCGGAAACCGAAAAAATAAACTCGTCCAAAAATCCTTGTATCAGAAATTACCATTTATTACCAGCTATAAGTAATAAAAATATCTTCAAATAATAGTTAATATAACAAGTAGTTTGTAATATTTGTCGAGAGCAATATTTTCTTATAGCTCTTTTTAACAAATCTGTGACATTACAAATTGAATTAGAATTTAAACTAATAACCATTTTGGGTTTTATAAATGTTCTTATAAGTCTAACTTTAAGGAAGTTTGTGTACCTCTGCATGTAATCAAAATATACCAGCTGTATTTATATATGTATGTATGTGTAGGTGCCTTGTATAGATGTGCCGAAGTGTTCAGGTGTTTGAAAATTAAAACATTCTATTTTTTGTCATTTTTATCTATGAAAAAAAAATGCTAATATGACAAATAATATTAAATAATATTAAACATGTGTATGTATGTATGTTATATAATAATAATAAAAAAAAAACAGGTAAAGTAGTTGTATGAAAATAAAAAAAAGCAAAACAAATTCTTAAAATTAAATTTATTTGAAAAATTTTTTTAAATCAGCCTTAAAAATCAACAGCACAAATTGGCTTTACAAATAATGATAATGAACAAAAACTCAAGTTTATTTGCCAGCAAATTATGCTTCAAGATATGAGACATTAAGTAATTTTTGCAGAAAATAATGTGTCTGCGCCGTTAGGGAATTTATGAGAAAAGTTTCTTTTTTATTCAAGTTCCAGCATAATTTCGTGTAAATAATTAATTTATTGTATTGTCGATAAACAAACATAGCAGAAAACAGCAATTTAGCAATTTCTCCTCCCTTCGACTTTCTTTGACAAACACATAATTACAACTTATCACGTCTATTTTTTATGAGTTGTAATAAATTTTGTACAAGAAATTCTTAAATAATTTATAAACAAATTTGATTATGTGATTGCAGATGAAAGGCAGCAAACTCAGGGAAAAACATTTGAAATAAATTAACAAGACTAACAGTCAGTTTCTCACGGTTTGATTAACATTCTTCATAACAAAATATTACAAAACAGATTCCATACAAAAATGCTTAACAGGCGGTGCACAGTGGTTTAGAAACGTTTTAATTTAGTAATAAATCAGTATGTGGGGAACTATTTTAGATATTGTAACAAGTTTTCACAGGTTTTCTCACAGGAGAGGTTCTAGTAGGTGGCACCTCGGGTCTCACGTTTCTTAAAAACCATTTTAAAGTTGAAATTTAAAAATATTAAAAATTTAATTTTTTAATGCATATAACTCGCAAACTATAACTTATAAATATTACACACATGCAGTATTTTTAAAAACCTAGCCGAGAGCATCCACAAATTATAAAAATCTTGAATGAAAAACAAACAAATTTCACACGTTTAAACTTTATATTTTTTTTTTTTGTTAAAAGTGTCCATTTTAGAGCCCCCACACCTCCGCCCAAAAATGGCTGGTGGGCTCCATCATAAACAAATAAACAGGAATACTCATTTGCTTATCTCGATCAGTGAAATAACAGATATATTTCCAAAAAAAGTCCATTCTACCCTATTGTGTGGACAAACGTTAAAATTTGTGAAAGAGTAAAAGTATTGTGGAGCTTCTGAAGAATTTGGTATTTGATAAAGCTTGGAACTTGAAGGTTAATAATTTAGAGAACAAATTTAATTCCTTAATAACCAAAAAAAAAAAAAAATGCTGATTTTCATTCAAGAAAAATATAATATTTTAATTTATGTAAAATTTCAATTATATTGAACCGGTTAAAGATATCATGACAAGATATCATGACAAGATTATCAACTAATATCCAAATGTCCTTAAGTCAATAGCATTATAATGATTGCCATTTTTTATTTTCAAATACCGAAATTCCTAAAACGGGGAAAGTGTATTCCAAATTTTCATTTTTTTCCAACAGTTGTTAAGCAACATATAGGACAATAGAGAAGTTCTTAATGGATCGGCGTTTTTAGAATTTTTACTTAAACCTAATTTTTTTCAAAATTGTCCAAGTTTAGACAGGGCTGGGGAAAACTATGTCCGCTTAACTTGATCAAATGTTATTTTACACGCTGATGCATTAAGTTCTCTTTCCGGATCATATAAAAAAGAAAATATGTATAAGAAAATTTTTTTTCAATAAAAGAAAAAATATAGGGCCCTTTGCGGGCCTTTTGACATGTTCCAAGTTTGGATGCGTGTAACTTTTTATAGGGATAAGATAACTACGTGCAAGTTCTTTCATTTTATTTAGAATTTTATCACAAATATAGTTAATATTTTGGAAACATTTTTCGACCCTACGTAGGCCCGCCATATATACAAAACAAAAATTCGAGCAAAATTAAAAAAATAAACCTAAATATTGAACTACAATATATAACATACACATATAGGCATAAATCTTCTTAAGAACTGTTTATATTTAAAGTTTGGATGTTTGGCAATTTTTTGTTTTAATTTAAAGTGACAAACTTTAATGTGCCCAGTGACCCTTCCATGAACGACATCAAGAAACTGTATCAATCAACTCGGAAACACCTCAGCTCCAAACGTTTGAAAGTTCGTTAAGAGATCTGTAATAGCTCGCGAGATAACAAATTATTTCCAAAATGAAACGTTCCTAAACCACTGTGCGGTGGTCATGTTTATTCAAACCTTAACCAGTTATTAAGTAAATAAGACTAAAAATCTATTTAGAGCACGTTTTCCTAAAGCAAGGATGTATTAATTTGTTATAAAGTGCGTGTCACTTGGGAACAAAAAAAAAAATAGAAAAATTATTTTGTCAGACAGGAAATTTCTTATTAATTACTCCTGTAGCAGTTTAATTTATCAAAAGATAACCAAGCAGCTTGACGGACTATGTAACAAATACATCCTTTACACACAATTTAACAACTTAATTTTTATAAACTAAGGATAATGTATCAACACATTCATTAAATTTCTGACAACACATCTGTTTGTGAAAATTAATCTTGCTATCTAATTAAGTTTAATCTTTAACAGCAGCCCGTTTTTTCTTATTATTTGTAATTTTATTTAGTTTTATCACTGCTGACCTTCCTTAGATCTTTCTATAATATTTCAGTTTCCTTTATTCCCTCTTTTTGCTTCATAAATGTTTACTAAACTGTGACCTTTTTTTTGGCTTTTCGTCTAGTTAACTTGTTTTGTCGAGCAAATACACTTTTTGCTTTAATTCGTTTAATCGCAAACTTTTTGTAATTATATTCATGTCTTAATGTTGGCAAATGATCCAGTGAAAAATTTTAACTTGTTTTAAAGCAATTTGTTGATTAGCACCTGCAAATTTGTTAAGCAAATTAATAGTTTACAAAATCTTTAAAGAAGAAAAATGTTGAAGCTCAACTTAAGCAGCCACGTCATTATTATTGAACCTAACTCAATTGAATATTTTGAAATACTTTAATTTAAATGAATGTAATAGGTGAAAGTAATAATATACAGTGGGGAGCACAAACGAATACATGTTTGTGCCTTCTTCTGGTTTTACTGCATAAAAATAAAACATTTTTTTTCATTTATTTTAGGTTTAATGATAAACAAAATAGTTTACAATACAAAATGGAAAATAATATTTGTTTTGGAAAATAAGCAACAAGTACAAAATAACTAGCCCAGTGTGTCTTTTGATTTGCATGTGTTTACTTTGTTGCTGACTTTAAACAAAAAAAAATGTTAGTTTGATATTAATTTAATTGCATGTGCTAAACACTTTTTGCTAATTATCCAACATAAATCAAATTATAATACAAATTATAATAAATAAAGAAGAAACTGTCAAGAGAGATTAAGGATAATATTCTAGCATTAACAAAAAGCAGCGATTGTATGCGAGCAATAGCTCAGCAGTTTGAAGTGGTCATAAGAGTCCAAAAAGGCGTTATATTGTGCCCAAACTACAAGCAGAGTTCACAGCTATTGACGAATGCGGATGCAAGTCTTATGGTAGCACAAATGAAAAGAAACAAGAGTTTCACACCAAAAAATGATTCTATACCAATTGGCAAACCTTTAGGATATTGGTTTTATTTTATTAGTAAAAAATTTAAACCAGCATTGTCGATAAATAATATGTTAAGGTAAGTTTATATGTTATCGAAGAATACAGAAATAAACAACGGATGGTAAACTGCTGGCGCCGAAAAGCCCAGAGAATTCAAAAACACCATTTTAAGGGAACATTATAGCACAGTGGGAGAAACATCATGGTATGCTATTGCTATGCATCAAAGGAGTAATGAGGAAAGATCTGCGTATTTTGCAAACTTATTTTCCCGATTTTGTTGATAGGAGCGTCTTTCATGTAGATGAAGTTACTTTTCAGCAGAATTTTACTTTGATGCAGTGGTAAGCAAAAAGACTCGACCTCAATCAGTTTGAGAATTTTTGTTCAAAAGTAAAGAGACAATTGCGACAATACCGATCAGGAAAGCATTCCATATTAACTAACTGAAAAATGCCAAAATATGTAACAAATATTTTATGAAATTATTGGCATTCTACGTGATATTAAAAATGCAATCATTCCCTAAAGTTTTAGTATGGTGCAAAATTGAGTACATTCGAAAAGTTTTCGTTGTTTTCGTTTGTATTTTTTCTTAGAACTTTCTTAGTTTTGTTTTTGTTAAATATTAAACATAAAATAAATGACAATACACATACGCGTTTGTGTTATTTATTCACTTTTAAACTAAATTCATATACGAATGTTTGGATTTGTTTTTGAAAATCGGTCGCTTTTGAACTCAATCGATTTAATTTTCAATAAAATATATCTTAAAACTCAGTCAAATAAACTTCTGATTGGTTGTGCGTGAGAGTGAGTGGCGGTAAAATTCCAGGAACATCAACTATTGGTACATGGACACGAATTGCAGATTTCAAAAAGTTCTCTACAGAGTAAAAACATCAATTGATACAAGAACTCAATTTAATAACAGCAAAAAGAATCCGCTGAATTGATTACTGAACATCAACAAGTGGATGCAGTCGTCAAAATTGCCCATTTTGGGGTTCATAGAGTCGACTTGTGATTGTTGAAAAAATTAAAAAGTTAAGAAATTCAACGCCGCATTTATAAAAAATTTTAACAAAAGTATCAGCAAAGCCATTGATACATCAACCATTCGAAAAAAAGTTGTTAAAGTCAGTTAAAGATATTGGCCCATAATCATAGTCATAGAAAAAAAAGCATACTTTTGTTTTAAATTCAGAACAAAATTTATGTTTTTCTTGTTTAAAAGTCTACTTTTACTTAAAGTATGCTTTTTCTATGACTATGATTATGGGAAAATGTAAAAAATTCCAGAAATAATTTTTTATTTTTATGCCACGCCTACAAATACCGCCCTTATAGCATTTTTTCCACTTTGTCCGATATAATATTTTGTATACCGGTGTTCATGATTCTGTAAGGGAATGTACAGTGTACATTGTCATATGAAAATACTATAAATGTTGGTGCCCACTTTGACAATAGTGTCAGCAAAGCGAAGGTAGTCATTTGCCCCAATGATTAAATATTTTTATTATTTTCTTAAATGTATTATTACAAAGATTATTGTAAGATAAATATATGTCCAATTTTAAACAGCGGTCATTCACTGTTTTTGTCAACTTAAACGCTTTATATATCTGGCAAGAATACATCTGAGTAATCTCATAGCGGTCGATACTGGACGCTGGCCTTAAGGTGTACCTGCTTAAAGGTTGGGAACCCCTTACAATGACTTCTGCAGAAGCAATAATGACGAGGAACTTATTTCACTGTACATCTGCTCTGTAAATGTCCTGCATTTGAGGACCTAAGACTTTTTGAATCTTAACAAAAAATTCTTGTGGCAAGCAAACATTTTAATTTGAGCAGTAATACTAGCATTTTATAATAGCAATAATAAAATTATAAAATAATAATAAAAAATGTGTCTATCATTAGGTGAACTTTCTTTAAAGCAAAACGATGGCTGGAAATGATTAAAACATGGGATGTCTGGCGCATTGTACACAATGTATCGCAAAGAAACCTTGAGAGAGAAAATATTAACTCATATGTAATTCTTTCTGCAGACAAGCAAAAGCTTTCGAGTTTAGCTTAAGAAAGCATTTGAAAAAGAATTTTCAAATAAGCTATACTTATCTGTATCAAAATTACGGCTTTAGCCTATTTGTTCTAAAATCGCAAAGTAGGTAGGATCCAACAGAATACTGTTTTCTATACCCTGTAAAAGAAATGTAGGTCTTTTTCTTTTAGCCTCCAACCATATATGAATAAAAATACACGGTTTGTATACGTCAGCACTTGCAACTGCAACATTTCACTGTGTTATCTACATCAGTATATTTTGCTTACTTAAACATTAATGGATTTTGTTTATGTTTATCAACGATTTACAATTTCTTTTTACCTTTTCAAGTGTTTTCTTCACTGTCTGTCTGGTCAGTTAATTTGCCACACACACAAAAAAAGTTATGCCATATAGACCTTTCTATAGACACCTTCTCTCTAACACTCTTTTGATATTTCAGTTAATGAATTTAATTAACTTGTTTAAGGTTTTCTTGTTTATGTGATTTTTGGTTGTAATGCTTAAATAAAATAAATCAAATATTATGGGGCGATCGTCATACATAAAATTTCATCTCAATAATAACATTTACAAGATTTTAATGCAGATTCCAGTTATTCCACAAAGTATAGGTGTACGAAGGTGTCACGAGGTGGCAGATAATCATATAAATAAAGACAGTAACTTAGATACAGAAAAAACCCTAGAAAACTGATTTTGGCTTTGAAATTGTCTTCTCTGTGTACTCTGTGGTTGTTTTTAAAAGTGAACGTTGTAAAAGCCAATTTGAACAAAGATACTTTAAACTGATCTGTGTCAAATTTCGGTTCGATGTGGATGTTTATTTAGGTTAATGAGTTTTTCGGCAATAGTCCTCATAAGGGAGCTATGAACCGTTCAACATAAAATTATGTACGACGATTAATATGTATAAAAAAGTATGTGAATGATTTATGTTGAATTTCAACTTGATAGTGATGTTTACCAGATATTTATGCGCATTTAAGTAATTTTTCGGAAGTGGAATTTGTATGGAACTATTTCAAAATATGAACCGATGCAAGCAAAATATCGTTTTGAGAATTCTCGTTGCTGACGTTTGTATGGATACTGCTTTTCTATAGACATTTATCTACCATAAAGCCATATTCCGGCAAGACTTTTGTATGGGGGCTATAAAAAATTGTGGACCGATTCCTACCATTTTCAACAGGACTTGTTCTTCTATAATAAAGAAACCTTGAAACAACCAAGTAAGGTTGTCTGAAACTTTGGTCTATAACACGGATTCTAATGAACCGATTTTGCCCATTTACGATACCAAACATTTCGATGGAATAAAAAAATGTTTGCTAAAAAGTTCATTGTTCTATGTCTTTATTTTCGAAGCTCTATCGCGCGTTCAACAGACAGCCAGACGGTCGGACATGCCTAGATCAGCCAAGACTTTAATAAGGAACCAGAATATCAGCCATGTCACAGAATTTAATTCCGTTCGGAAGTGGAATTAATTCCGTATTTTGCTTCTATAGAAAAAGTAAAACGAATTTTTTTTCGGAATGAAACCTAAAAATACTTAACATTACAATTCTACAAAGCAAATTAAAAGTAGTTACATTCCGAATAAATGTTTCGATTTATTTCTTCTATAGAAGCAAAATACGAAATTAATTCCACTTCCAAACGGAATTAAATTCTGTGACATGGCTGTATATAGACTTTTGGCTTCTACAACCAAGATTATTATGTGTAACAAAAGGAATGACAAACTTAGAAACTTAATATACCCCGCCCCCCTCTTTTGGGTGATGGGTATAAAAAGTGTTAAAGTGTTAAGGTGTTAAGGTGTTCAGGATGCTGAATAATAAACAAAATTTAAAGGGAACCAGCAGCAATATTAAGTGATTTTTTTAATAATATATTTGAGCTTAGATCAATTGGCAAAGGATTTAGGTTTTTTTAATTAAAAAAATGAGCAACATGTAAAAAAAGACGCCAAACAAACAGCAATGTTAAAGTAGAAATTGAAGTAGCGGAAGCTTTTGAAAATTTGCCATGTAAATTTGAACTGTTGAGGAAAAATGGTAAAATGTAAGGTCTACTTTAAGGGTATGTATTGAAGAAAAAAAGAAAAAGTAATTCAAAATAAACATTTAAGATAAAAGAAATGTAAGTAGAAAGAAGATACAAGCAATCTATTGCATACTTTCAGGATAAATATGTTTAGGTATCAAATTAGTCAGCCAATTTATTGCTTATTATAAAATTAACTAAATCAAATTAATTTTTTATAAATTAAGAGATGAAAATGCTTGCTTTCAGGTTTGAATTATGTTATATACGTGCATTTTAAGGCATCAAATTTGTTTGGCAGTTGATTGCTAATTAAAAGATTAACTAAATAAAATAATCAAGTTCATATTCACTAAATTAAATTAAATTAAACTTACATTCAATTAAAGTTGTTTGCTTTTACAAATTGATCTGCTTATTCTCATAATGTATATTAAGTCATAAACTTTAAGATTAATTTAAAATATGTTGTTTTCCACTTTAAATTTTCTTCTCTTTTCATTCGATAACAAAAATGACATTCAAGTGGCAGCCAATGCACTTTACTATACTTTAACTTTAAGTGGGTTATTGAAAACCATAAGAGTGTAATACTAAAATGAAAATAAATACGTTAAGGAACTACATGGCTATATAGTAAGAAATTACATAAGAGTTAAAGGAAGAACTGAAAGGAGCAGCAACAAAAAAAAAAAACGCATTGAAAAGTAACAACTTGAACTCAATAACCAATAATGTAACAATTCCCTTCAATATTTAAAAGCAAAATTGTGTATGCGTTTATGTCAAAATCATTCATATATATATATTTATAAATATAAATATCACGGCAGTGCTAGGGACTAGTTTTGCTTTGCAAGAATTTGAATAGTCTAATTTAGCTCCATTTGTCTTAACAAGGAGATTGATTTAAACTCCATTAGTGACATTACTGACTTTACTAGTTTTATTATAGTTGAATGGTGGCCGCTTAGTGTATTATGCCCAGGAACAACACCTCGCGTTCATGGACAAGAATTGCAGATTTCAAGAAGTTCTCTACAGAGTACGAAGCTCAATTGACACTAGAGCGGATTACTGAGCATGCACAACATTTTAATCTTAATCGCTTTATTAGTCGCCAAAATTGCCAAAATTTGGGGTTGAAAAAATAAAGGATTTCAACTCTACGTCAGCCGTATTTATGAAAAATTTTGAGAAAAGTGTCAGCAAAGCCATGGATAAATAAACATAAACCTATTGTGTGTACCTTCAAAGAAAAAATCATAAGTGTTGTTACCCACCTTGAAAAGCGTGCCAGCAATGTCATGGAGATAATTTATTTTATGCACAGCCGTCTTATTTATACACCTATTTATGTTTTTACACGATTTTGATTTAACACGGTATGAAAATAAACAAATTTTAATTTTTCTTACACGATTTTATTCCATTTAGCACAATTTAAAATATTTTGGGCTTAAATTTTTTTGGTTTGGATACAAGCAAATTTACTGGTCAGAGCAATTTAGGGGAATTCCCTTTTAGTACATATAATCAAATGAACTTGTCATACATTTTGATACCCTTCACTACTATAAGTGGTGAAGAGAAGGGTATATATAAGTTTGCATTCCCTGTGTAACACTGAGAAATATTCATCTGAAACCCAACAAAGTAGATATATTCTTGCTCCTTTTGAAATTTTAAGTCGATTCAGTTATGTTCGTCTGTATGTATGTCTGTCTGTATAAAACAGACAGAGAAAAGAGTTAAAAAATGAAAGTGGTGCAGCGAATGATCAATCTGGATTTATGTTATGAGTTTTCTAAATATTACTATTAGAGCTTGCATTGCCTTAATAAAGAACGATAAATAGCGGTGACTTTTGTATCGCCCATGTTCTGAAAAACGCAAAACGCTTAAAATTGGCGTTTTCAATATGAATTTGTATTTGAAAACGCCAATTGCAGTACAGTGGCAAAATTTCTGGTTCATTTGCTTCGTATGTGCAATAACTTTATTGTATTTGACACGTTTTGAAAGACACATATCATCGATTTTTGTTTCACTTATTTTCACATATACAACTGGTAAAGCTCGTAAATTATATAAAGTTTTTTGGAACAATCCATTTAAGATTATATTCAGCGTTTGTCAATATGTTCATGTAATGCTATGAAATGTAAGTAGAACTTATTCCAGGCTTGCCACTATCATAAGTCACATAAAAATATTAAAATAACAATTCCAGCTAAATAATGAATGACTGTCACAACTGTATAAAACTATAAAAGAAAAACATTTCTAAAATATTCGTTATAATTTTCGAAATCTGGCCGACTTTTAACTCAATAAATTATAATTAAAATTAAAAAAAAACACTTTGTTGAAAACATAATTATTGAATATTTCATTTAAAATCTCCTTCTTGACTATAATTTAATTAGTGAAACGTTTTTTTTTCTTTTCAACTTGCCTTAATCAAAAATTGTTTAGTGTATATTTATATTGTTATGCATGATTCAATAAAAATTAAAAATATAGATTTATAGCAATAGAATATAGACTTTTTATACAAAAACACGCTTATTTTGTGTACCTCTATTAGTAGGTACTGCTGCATAGCAAGGAAATTTAGCAACTCATAAACCCATTAGGGTGGCGCCTGAGGTCCCCAGGGTTAGGCATCACGGGTATGTGAAAGATTTTAAAACGATACCAATTCTTAATATGTGATCCGATTTTAAAAATTCTACAGTATATAAAGTTCACTAGACAAGGTTTAAAAAATCTCGTCTCAGCTATAGTGGAGTGGGGGGCATCTTAGCACACTTTTTTCTTTCAAGCCACATACAAATTTATATTTTTTAATTATTGACTTTCTACATAATTTAATTAATATATATGGAAATAAACTTTAGCTTAAGTCTACAAGTAACTTATTTTTAGTTCGATTTATATTTTTTTTATTTTTTTAATGGATGAAGTCATTGTGTTCAAATGTGCCCCTCATACGGGGCAGCTCTGAACTATGCTGGGGCAGTTTTGAACGGCTATTTTTTCTTGTAGCGCTTATGTCCAAAAATAACATCAACAGTTATATTTTGTATATATATAATAATATGAATTTGTATTCATAATATATAAATTCGATTTATTTATTAAAAAAAACATAAACATTAACAATTAAAAAATAAAAAAAAATTCAGATGAAAAATAAGTTTTATATTATTAAGACACGGAAAACGCCTTGCGATTTCAGGTGGCATTACATTTTCCTTTAAAGCATCATGATCAGCATTGGATTCGTCATTTTCAGAAAATCAACTTCGGTTGATAAATTAACATGTTCAAAGATGCCCCTTTTTTTTTGTTCAAACCTGAACTAGCTTGCCATTTCACGGACATTTATAATAAATATTTTTTTTTACATAAATATCAAATAACTTAACTTAATTTTGTTTGAAATGAATTTTGGACTGCAATAAATTTTTTCACGAAAGAAAACGATCACTGAATACTTCTTACACTCTTACAAAAAAAAATAAAAATAAAAAAATTTTCAATGGCTCTGCGAAACCTTGTTCACCCAACTACATTCAGTCGACGACTGAAAAACCTAGCACAAGTTGTTAACGTTGCTAGAAAACAAGATTGCCATGTGAAAAACTCGGTTAAGTGTCGGAAAAAATGTTAAACTGAGATTTCCCCTACATTATTTCTTATAGTTAAAGAGATATTAACATGTGAACATTTTTATTTGGTAATAAAATATTTTTCAATTTTAAAATTTTATTTTATTTTTTTTTTGTGCAGAAAACTTAAAAATGCGGGATTTTTAATATTTTTTAATTTTATTTTGAAACAGTTGTACAATAGAAATTTATTCAAAGTACTGGCGATTAACAGATATGACCTTTTCCCATCTTTCTGACAACATATATCCGCACCAAAAGAACTCCTCATTTTTTGAGACCAACAACGAATCAAGTCAATTTCGTATGACCTGTTCTGAAGTCAACCGTATCCCAAAAAGAACTTATGCATCGATGGGAATAAATAGTAATCCAACAAGGCAAGGTCTGGATTGTAAGGTACTGCAACATGTGACCGAGCGTTGTCGCGATGGAATATTACGCTTTCATGTCTCACAGCATATTAGGGAAGTTTTTGGGTCAATGATTGCTGCCAACGAATAAGTTGCATTCGGAACAGGTTCCCTGTGGTGGTCTGGGCAGCAGCTTAGCAGCTTAGAGTTCAAGCGAATACAGAGCATTACACCATGGATATTTGTTTTTAGTGTCGATCTCTTACGCTGCGGGTTTCCTGCATTGGAAGTGATTTGGTACACAAATTATTTCCTTTTATAGCTTATAAACAGCATTTTGAACATGCAAAATCGTCTTTCAGCTTCAATTCATGTGGTACCCAATTTATCTGCTTTTAAATAAATTATGTTGCTTGCAAACATTTTGAGATTGCTGAAAATGATTTCGCAAGCTCTTGTTGAATTTGAAAACAATCTTGTTGGAGTAATACATTCAATATTTGGTCTTCAAAACCATTTATCGCACATTGAAAACAATGGAACACATTCACTGGAAGTTTCGGTGAGCAATCGGTGTGCTTTAGCGGTGCTTGTGTATAATTTGTGTAACTGCAATTATATCTAATAATATCTGCATTTATGGGACATTTAAGAATCGTCAAAACCGTTTTATTTTAAATTGTTTGTTGTTAACAAAAACACCTCATACGAGTATACAAGCTCTCATGACCCACCAATATCAACATTGAAATGCCCCATTGGTCGTTCTTAGATATTTAGTTTTCATCATACCAAAGTTCAATTGTAGATTAAATATCAAAAGAAAATCTGTGTGTAAATACATTTCAATTCACTTTTTGAAGATGTTCGTTTTATTTTGCGTTGTTGTTGTTGGAATTTTCTTGGCCTTAACAATTTGTTTGTTTATTTTTCTGGTGTAATTCCTTGTGATGCAGTAGTAACACTGTCCTTTGGAGGATTTTTTTCTTGGTTGCGCTCACTAACCTCGTTTATGTGATTTGAATAAATTTTTAATTATAAAAGTTGCTGCTGCAATTTTGCTGTTTTTCAGTTTTATTTTTATATTTTTGTTATTTTTTTCAAGTTTTGTTTTATATTTTCTTTGGTTTTATATGTACGAGTATGTGTTGAGTCTCGTTTGGGTCGTCTTAGTTGATGACAATGCACAGTGGTGGTGTTTAGTGGTGTTTATTCATGTTTTTTTTAATAGGGTGCTGGGGATTTACGAAGAAAGCAAGTGAATTTGTGCAAATGATTTGTAAGTTTTTCGTTGTAAGGCTCGTTTGAGGACAGAGTTACATGAAGAATAAACTAAAAATAAATATTATCAAAAACATTTGCAAAATATTGTTAATTACAGATATTTATTCGGAAGGAGCGCTAAGCAAAACATGAAGGAATGGAGCCTCTAACCCTTTTGTTTACGAAACACTGACCGATACCATGCCGCACAGTGGCACCGCCCCATACATTTCTTGGAAAAAAAATAGAAGGAGTGGTCGTACAGCAATGAAATTTTACAGAAATACTTCTCTAAATTAAGAAATTTTGAATAAATCTTGGAAAATCACCCACCTCCCATATAACTGCACTTGCCAAAATTTTTATTTTTATTATATTCGGGACACTTCTTAATTGAGTTATCCTTATGAAAAAAAAATTAAACATATTGAGGATGCCAAGCCTACTTTAGATTTAGATTTTACGCCCATTGAAAGTTGTAGATTTTAGGTGTTTTTCTTCCCTGTCTAGAATCATATGAAAATTTACAAAATGTTAATTTTTATTCAAAAGTTAATCATGTGTTGTCTCCATACAAAAGAAGAGAACATCCCCAACAACAAAGATATTAGCCTTCAAATACACCGAAAATATCGCACAAATGCATGCCGCTTTTCTAGTCAAGTATGCCAAGTTAAAGTGTGTAACACCTAAGTCATTGAAAATTGATATAAAATACAGTTAAGAACCCTTTTTAATGAAAAAAAATGGTGTTGCTAAAATCCAATATAATATACAATGTTTTATTTGAATATGTAACAGGCGAAAAATTGTGTTAGTTTTTATTTGTAATATTATTCAAGCACCATATCATTAACCCTTTAACGCCTAAGACAGTCTATAGATGGTCATCAGTTGAGTATTAAAAAAAACCGGTTTTTTCCGTTTAGCCACTAAGACCGTCTACAGACTGTTTTCCTTGTTTTTGTCCTGGAGCTTTCCAGGAGTTTTTTTTTTCTGAATTGGAACTGAAATTCATAATTTGCAGATAAAATACATGCTAGAACAAAAATTTATTTCTGCAATTGGAACGTATTTTTAATTTCAGGTATTTAAGGGTTAACAATGGGATCTAGTTCTAAGGAAATTTTGTTCGAATGACGCCTTATGCTACTTATGTAAGGATCCGAAGTTATACGAAGTCTGTTGAATACATCAGTATTTGTGGAAATTCGATCACACTTTCTCGAAAACATCAATCGATACTTCTTGTAATCTTCGTTTCTGGCTTCCTCGGCTTCCTCTGAAAGCATTCCTATTGGTAATACGGCAGCATCCATTATATCCTTACCATGCATTAGTAATTTGTGCACAGTAGCAGGCATATAAAACCAACTATATTTTTGTATGAACAGTTTCGAACAGTGTCCGACGCATATAATTTAAATTTGTCATATTAATATGAACTATATAAGTTTATGAATGAAATGTAATATATTTTGGATAACAATTTTAATCGAATTTCATTGAATAAATTTCCGTTGACTTCTGTTAGTTTTTTTAACTACAAAATTGCACTTTTCATAAAAAACCTTGTTGAATTTTTCTTATCCAAATATTTCTTTACAAAACCAAATCATTAAAATTTTAAAATTGGAAAGTTGAAAAACACTATTTTTTTTATGCAACTATTTATGAAACTTTATTTACCTGGTTTAATCCAGCGCCTGCTTTGATAAGCTATTTAAACTACTTACATTCTTTAATCACTTCACTTAACGTATAACACCTAAAAGTATGCTTTTAGTATCAACAACAGAATCACAATATTTAACAAAATTTATCTCTTGAAGCTGTACAATCTTATTTTCCATGCTTTGTCTCGTAACCCTGTAACATTTAACATATTGTCTCCTTTTGATAAGAATCAATCTTCAATTAATATTTAAATATTTGTTTTCCCTTTTATGGCAAAATAATGTAAATTTAGTTATTATTTTGTAAGATAAGATGGCAACCTAATGTATATACTTAATTTCTATTTAAGCATACCCTTAGGCCACATTGTCTACAAGCTGTTTATTTGCATAAGTTAGTGGATGTTTTAATTCCACTGCATATTTAAAAAGCAAGTACAAAATACAAAAGAAATACCCATACACATCCTTAAGATGGTAAATTGAAAATGAAATACATAATTCAGAATATGATATAAAATGCACAAGGATAAGTTCTAAATAACTAGATAAAGACACAAATAGACTCCATAAAATATGCAACATTTTGCGATGGAATTTAAACCCCTAATAATAGGCCGTAGTAAGACTTTATTATAAAAGAAAATATTAAAAAAATAAACGTTATGTTATTTTAAGAAACTCAATATATTTAATATTTTTCAAACAACCAACTTAATATGCTTTACTTTTTTTTAATATTTGTAATAAACTGAAGTAAACTCCTTAACAAACACATGTTATTTATTTAAACACCTGATACAAAATTTGTGTAATAAACAAAGCCAAACTCCTTAACATAGGCAACATTAATGCACAATTTTCCTATAGCTTTAAATGTTGAGTGGTTTTTGTTATAAACAAATGCTAAACTCCTTTAAACAGGCAACTGTAAGTATTCAATATTTTATGTAATACACAAAGGCTAAAATTTTGCAACTTTGTTGTATCTTGAAATATGAAGCATTAATCTACATATAAAAAACATTAAAGTTTTATTTCTAATAAATATAAATAAGTCTTACTAAAAAATTCTAACAACTTTTTCCACTTTTTAATAACAACTAAAAACTGATCAACTTTTAAGCCTGTAGTTACAGCTTACGGTAAACTTCAAAGTAAATATGGGCCAGTTATAATTGGTTAAACAAAAGTTTTTCTACTAAAACAGGAAACCAATTCAAAAGAGAAACTATTTGTTCTATTTGCTACATGCTAAATCTACAACAATTTGCCTTTAGCTCTTTAAAATAGAGTTTTAACACATGGTACTGTTGATTGCTGCCAATCTTCTCATGCTTTTTCCCCAACAATTTCAAATTTGGGAAAAAAGTGTTAAATAAAAAGTTTGTATTTTGTTATGGAATTTTTTTTCAAAAAATATTTTGTTAAGCATTTCTTTGGGGGTTTGCAATTTTGCATGTTCTTTAAAGTTAAGCAAATAGGAAATGTACGTGTGGTACTTCAAATTCTATAGCAATTTCTAAAATAAAATCACTGGGACCATGATACAGTGGAGGGAAATTCAAAAAATCAACGTATTAAATATTTAAAGAACCACGATTGATGCTAAACTAAGACTTTTCAAAGATCTACGATTGGAGCTAAACTAAGAAGCCAAACTATACTGTTTAGAGAACCACGATTACAACTATTTAAAGATCCGCGACTAAGGCAATTTTTGTATGTTTAAATATCCACGAATAATGCTAAACTAAATCTGTTTAAAGATCCATGATTGACGCTACACTAAGACTTTTTAAAGATCCACCATGGATGGTAAGCTAAGACTGTTTATAGATCCAGGTTTGAAGCTACACTAAGATTATCCACGATTGAAGCTAAACTAAGACTAACGGTAAACAAAAAAATAAATTACAGATATGTATGTGCTAACAACGCGTCATATGCAAGAAGTTTTTATAAAGTTTTGCTGAAGAACACCAATTCCTAAAGGTGCTATCAGACGGGATGTATTTTACATATGTACTGTCACTTTTCTTACCCATATGTAATTCCGTATGTATGTCAAAATTTCCATTTTACATACGATTCATAATTTTTGCTATCACACCTGCTTATGTTTTTCCGTATGACATAACCTATAAATGTAAACAAAAGCTGCCTTTTTAACGTTTATAAATTTCAAGAATTGCTTCTTTTGGCCAATCTAACTGCAATAAATATAATAAACATAATTTAATTTATTAAAAATCGAAAAATTCATTTTCTTTAATTTTTCTTTCCAATATATTCTTTTAAACAATTTTGTTTCAAAACAAATCAGCTGTTTTGTTTATGTTTGTCACAGGAAAATAGAGCGTACAACTTTTACATATGGAAAATTTGACATTACATATGTAAAATACATCCCGTCTGATAGCACCTTAAACGAAGCTTATGCTGAATGTGTTCCATCGGGTTCAATGTGCGAGATATGGCTACACAAAAAAGTTTGAACACTATGAAAATTATTGTCAAACTTAACAAGAGCTTGTAAAGTCATTGGAAACTACTCAAAAGTAGAAACTTTAAAACGTGTGCGAGCAGAAGGATGTATCCAAAAGCAGAGAAATTCAGTACCATATGAATTGAAGCGAGAGTTCGAAATGCTGATTCATTACATTCGATGCAAAATGGCTCCATTATGATAATCCGAAACGTAAGAGATTGCATGTGAAGTCCGGGCAACCAAACGAATCGACACCAAAGTAAAATATTCGTGGCGCTAAGGTAGTGTTGTGTGATTAGTGTTACGGTATATTATGAGTTCGGTCTAGCATGGGATGCTGATATTTGGCCAGACTATTACAGAGAGTATGTACTGAATGCTACTGATTCGTTTGAAGAAGTCATTGGATGACAAACGGCATATTCTACTGCAGGAAATGAAAGCGTAATATTTAATCATAACTACGATGTTGCAATACCTGCCTCAACCACCTTATTGCCAAAAAAAAAGAACATTTTAAAAGCCCATCCACTAGTCCTGATTTAATTTATGAATCCATGCAACTACAAGCCAGCTCAAACATACCTCAGGAATCAGTATTTAAAATTACATTAGGATATCTCTAATTGTTAACGTGCTACCGAATAGTTACCAAAATAAAATGCTCCTAAATCACTTTGCAAAGGTGGTGGAATTTTACATCCGTTATCTCCCCTTGTATTTTAACAGTGCGAACCCAAGTTTAATTTTAAGAAGACTTATGTCCACCTGTATGATTCGTTTGCACATCAATATGCAATGAGGTTATTAGTAATGGTTTTTCGTACACCTCACTGTGTGATCCCGAATTGATGTTCCTACAGGGTAGCCCAAAATTATCGAAGAAGACTTGGGGAATTTAAAATGGAGCAGTACTCAATTAAACAACGTGCCCAAATTGGTGGGCTTTATTTTTCAAATAAACGATCCATTGTTTTGACTCAGCGTGCATATCGTCGTTATTTTAATGTGTGTGTTGGACCCTCAGGGACAACAATAAACCGTCTGGTTGCAAATCTTCGACAACAAGCGGCAGTAAGGAACCTTCCTGGTGCTGGGAGAAGACAACCGGTTTACACGGATGACAATATTGAACTGGTACAGAGAAGTGTTCGGGAAAATGGAGAAACATTAACCAGGAGACGTTCGACACAACTTGGCCTCTCACGAGTGTCGCTGCAAAGATTTTGCACACAATAGGAATGTTTCTATACAAGATTCAGCTTGTTCAAGAATTGAAACCGACAGATTGCCAACAACGACATGATTATGCATTTTTTTCCGGCAACACACAGAATAAAATCATAATTTAATTCATAATTTAATTATGAGCGACGAAGCTTATTTCCAATTAAGTGGGCTCGTTAATAAGCAAAACTGTAGGATATGCGCTACGGAAAATTCGAGAGTAGGTCAACAGCGAGAATTACACCCACCTAAATGTACGGTTTGGTGCGGTGTTTCATCGGAAAGGATAATTGGTACTTATTTTTTTGAAAATGAACACGGGGTCGCCGTTTCCGTTAATGGTGTTAAGTTAAATCAATATTGCGACAATATTTTGTAAAGAAATTTAGGAACTGTGTTCGGCAAACTTTTATTGTTCTTATAGCCTTAGTGGGGAGTGTATATTGAATTTGTGCTGATGTTTGTAAGGCCCCTAAATTTTAATCCAGGACGCTGCTGGACGAACCGAACGACTTAGAATTACTTCCTAAACCCATTTAACGATGTCCGTCCGCCTGTGTGGCTGGCTGTCCATATATTCAATGACATTTTGACAAAATGGCGAGTCTCGTTCGCTAAACACGTCACGAATAACATACAGTGACACTTTAACATGTAAAGGCTTCTCAACAATTGCTTTAGGATTTTCAGAGGCCCAAATTCTTAACTGCGGTTTCAGGAAAAATGTAATGTCCGCCGAAAATAACACGAACTTTACAAAATTTACAGCTTTTACACATCCCAACGTTTTCGCATTGAAGCAATATTACTGCCATTGTAATAAAGTAGCTGTCTTGTAATTCAAGAGAATGTGGACATGTTTTGTGTTTCACTGTTGCTAATTTTATGTGAACATTTATATTGGCACATTTATATTCTCATAAAAATTGCGTGAATGCGTTAAAATAATACATGTTTTTATATTTATTTTACGGTTGTACTTGTAACCCAATCCTTAATAATACAAATACATAAATAAATTTAAATTTTATTTCAACTTTCAACATATGACGATGATAATGCGAAATTGTTTGCATACGATGTAAAATATACAAACAATGCTTGACGTGAAATTAAGAATACAGCAGATTTTTCTAGCTGTGTATAAAATTCTCACATGAAAAAATATTACTAATACACTTCGTGATGGATTTAAAGACTGCAAAATATAATTTTATATTAAGCCATTAAAATTTAAAACTAATAAAACTTGATAACCTAGCAAAAGAAACTTCAAGTCTGTAAAAAACACAGTAAACAAATTCGTGTTTTTTGAAGCACTTAAGAGAAAAAGCGCATAATCGAGCGCTTCAATAAAAGCGTTCTTTTGAAGCAGTAAATGCTTATGTTTAGTTTTCACTATGTCATTTTTGTTGTCAAATTGTCCAAATTGTTGGCAATTGTATGAAAACGGGTTGGCATATGGCGTCATCTATGTTTGCAATCATGATCATGATCATGTTTGCAATCAGAATTGCCAACAATTTGGACAATTTGACAAAAAAAAAATGGCATAGTGAAAACGCGGCATTATGAACAAGATATGCAAAAAGTGCTGACATCGAAGAAAGTTCTAAAGAGAAAAAACAAAAATGAAATTATAGCCTACAGTAAATCTATGACAACGAAAGTCAATTACAAAACGAATATCGCGCTTCTCAGTTACTATGAATTTTTCTTAAGCAAAAACATTCAGATAGAATTTGTTCATTGATTGGTGTGCACGAAATGACGTAAAACTGTTTAGGAAAGTGCTTTATTTGCATGTTTGATTAGGTTAAAAGAAGCGCTTATTCTCAGCAGAAAGTAGTCCTCCAAACCAACAAAACCTCATACGAAAATCATACATGCCATCAGCAGGTTTGAAGCGATTTGAAGTATGAATTCATACCTAAAACCTGCTCCTTTTGGAGCACAGTTTTTACTGGCAAGTTTTAATTTCTGAAACTTTAGTTTATTTTTCTCTTAAACTATGTTTAAACTGTTAGCTTTGGCAGTAAACATAAAAATAATAATTACTTCAGCGTGCTATGCAGTTTTCCAATACCAATTTCTAATTTTGTTTCTTTAGCTTTAACAACAATAATTTAAGCACTTTAAAAACACATCACGTCATTGGTAAACAGCCCATTTAGAGTCAAGTACATATACAAACGTGCTAAATAATAATGTCTTCAAAAGATTGAACAATAGGTTGGTACTGTTTATAAGGGACTTAACAATTGGATGCTGGTGTATAGCTGAAATTAGTGTTTATGTTTTTGATACAACTTTTCAAAAGGTTTTTATACCCTACACTACCATAGTGGGGAGGGTATATTGGATTTGTGCTGATGTTTGTAACGCCCAGAAATATTGGTCCAACACCCACCTCAGAATCACAGCAAATCTTGGTAATACCGTTAAGTCCAAGCAGGTTGGGATGAGGCACTCCACAGGGTGGGGTAATCTCTCCACTACTGTGGCTTATCGTTATTAACTCGATTCCCATTGATCTAGACAGAAAGTGGATAAAAGTTTTCGCTTATGCGGACGATGTGATGATACTCATACCAAGTCTGTTTCCGGACATGATCAGTGATATTACGTCCATTGCTTTAGGGTTGCTCGACAACTGTGCCACGGTTAATGGTCTTGAGGTCAACCCAAGCAAAACGGAACTTGTACTTTTCACGCCGAAGACCAAGATTCCAAGCTTCAAACTTCAAAGGTTGAAAAACTGCGAAATCCCCCTTTCCAATTATGCAAAAAATTTGTCTGACTATTTTGAACCCGCTTTTCTTGTCTAATATTTTTTCATTTTTATAAATATGTATATAAGTATTTTTAAATTCAGTCTGAACAATTTCCACTCCCATTGGATGTGTTTTTATGATTATCCATTGAAATACTTTAAGTATTTTAAACTTCCTATTTTTCTGAATTCCCAAAATTGCTTATTTATTTTGGCGTTTTCGACGCTATCAGCCAACGCTCTCTTTACGCACGTCCATGTGAATAGTGACAGAAATAACAGCTGGTCAACAGTTTGTCAACGATTGCCAACGGATAAAAAAAATTTTGGTTATTGACAAGGCTGTGAAGTGTCAGAAATCGAATATTGGAAGTGGTCAGCAATATAAACAAATTTGATGCTATTGCCCAAGTGTTTGATCGTAGACAGATGGCCCAAACGATAGTTCTTAGGACCATGTCGGCAGCACCATGAAACATCCATAGGGATTTAAAATTACCATTGTGTAGTGTATGGATGTGCTATAATTGTGCACAACACTTTAACTTGTATATTGTAGCGTAAGTGATATAATTTTACACAGCACTTCAGTTTTATTTATTGTAATAGTAAACTTCTTTTTAAAGCGCAAAAGAATTTGTATATTAACGTAGTGTAATATTATTAAATTGTTTTGCTGTAATGTTACACTAAAGGAATTTTGTTTATTTAACATAAGTACAGACAGACGTAAAATTTACTGTACTGGAGAAAATATACAAAGCAATCTCTTGCTGACCTATTGTAAAATTTAGTATATATGTAAGTTGAATAATTTTATTCAATAAACCAGCATTAAACTGACTTTCAAATAAAACAGTTGAATTTAATTAATGCTCAACGGGGCATTTTAATGCTCGGTTAATGCGGCAGTAGCGCTAAGATAATACTCAACCCTGTGGAGGATGGACTCTTGATAAGATTTGGAAAAGGGGAAATCAGACGATAACGTACTAACCGACCTCAATTGCAGGTTAAAATTAATCTTTTGTTGTTTTTTTATTATAGGATTCTGAGGCTTGCATTGACGTAATCGTCATATTCGCCTTCAAAATTTTATTTGCGGATTTTTTTCTTCGTTGTTTAAAAAAAAAAAATATTTGTTTTTTTATTATTATTTTAAAGATGTTTATTGAGCAAAGGTTTTTTAACAAAAGAGAACAATTTTAGTAATAACCTGCTTTTTATAGGCCAGATAATGGAAATAATTATTGGAATTTAAAAATATTTGGAATTGGGTTATTTTTAGTAAATTATGAGAAAAAAAGGTAACGGGATAATCGCATGATTTATATTAACACAAAACAAAATGATCAATAAAATAACTCAATGACAAAATAATAAGAGAATATAACTCAAATGTATGAAATAAAATGGAAATAAACAAAATCACTCAATTATTAAATAATATTCAAATTACACTGGGTAACAAAATTAAAATTATTTCTAATGAAAAATAAATATTAATGTCTATTTCAAATATAGGAAAAAATACAAAGTATCCATACTAAAAATAATAAATATTAATAAAAACAATAAAAAGTCATATTTGATAATAAAATAACATAAATATAATGATGTCTGTTACAACCCGAACTGATCAATACAAACCGACATCAAATCTTACAACTGGTTAAAGATGAATTCCTTCGTGAGAGATATATCTTGAAGTTGCAAAACCATCCGAACCCACTTGAGAGTGTTCTTACTATAACTTAAACAGAAATAAGGCTACGTAGAGCTGTTATATCGTCCTACAAATTTAAGGCCCATTTTCTCTCAACTGAGAGCAAATAAAAAAATTTTTAAGGTTTTGGTATTAGATTTGAATACTTAGTGTAAGGCCTATGAAATAAAGGCAGATCAATAAATAAATAATAAAAAAAGTTTAAAAAAAAGGAATATCACAGGCTAACTCACAACACGGTATCGTTCTCTGATCGAACTTTTTTTTAAACATATACATATGTGCATTGGCTTGTTCGAGAAAACTCTGAAACTAATGTTACTTCTCAAGAAAAAGTTAAACTCTTTACAAATAAATAAAAAAAAAATGCAAAGGCTTCAGTTGTTGATGGTATTAAACTTATTATATTAAAAAAATGCCTGGGGCCAAATTACCGCATTCGTGATCGAATGAGCTATCGTATCGAAAATGATTTCGATATCAATATTCTGATAAATTGTACTAAATATCTTGCACGATATCGAATGCCATAATCTCAAATAAGAAAATTACGATCAATTTTACTCGATATCGAATGCGGTAATTTGGCCCCTGAATCCATTATTCAGTCTAGTTACAAAAATATTTAAAGACAGAATTAGTCTTTACTTTCTGTTCCGTTCCGAATCAGCTGACTTGATTTTGTGAAATAGAAAATGTGTAGAAGTCGTTAGTTGTTTTGTTACTTTCCGTGCCGTTGCGGACGAACCTTTTGAAAACAAAAATTTGCTAAGTAATTTTAAGTGACAGCACAAAACAGCTGACATCAGCACAACAAAAAAATGTTTGGTTTATTACAAAAATTTTCCATTTCTTTGAATTTAATTAAGTTTTTGTATAAAAGTTATAAAAATATACAAAATAAACGACTTTTTGGTTTTTCGACCAATATTTCGATGTGTTACAAACGGAATGACTAAAAATAAATGAATAAAAATAAACTTTGTCCCAATTTACACGAAGCAATTCTTTAAGCTCAGCTGATTACTTTTTAGCAATCGGGGTGAGGGGAAGACAAGACGATCCACACTTGATTGTATTAGCCATTCGTGTTGCTCTCTTATTTGTATTAGATATGTGCATATAAAGGAGAGTAATTTAAGCAATTATATTGTGCTGTGTGATCAGCGATGAAATTTCAAGGCAGAAAATTGTAATTGTAATGACGCATGGATGGCAAGTTTGGACTACAAAATGTGCCAAAACTTGTATTAAAAAAACCACAAATCATTCAAAATAAAAATCTTAACATTAGTTATAATTTAAATAAATAATAATAATAGAAATTACAAAATGCATATGTTGACAACTGTAAGACAAATCTGCAACTTGCCTAGTTATTTCATTCTACGATTTCAGAGATGAATTTGATAGAAGTTGTTAACATTAAAGTTTCTTTAAAAAAAACTTAATTAGGATCTTTTTCTATCTTTTTCCCCCTAATTTGTATTTAAATGAATTTAAATAAATTTACTGCACTACTCTTCAAGCTTTGTAAATATTAAAACTGTAACTGTATTTTCAAGTTTCAAATTTCAGAGTGTGAAACATTTCCTTTTTTAGTTGTACCATGGGTGCACCCTATTTTACATACATAGTGCTCAAACATTTATGTGCATGCAAAGGTGTTGCTAATGATATTTATGTGGTTCTTTGTGACAGTGGCTTAAAGGTGTAAAAGGTTGAATGAAATGATGCGTGTTTCTTTTGTAAGAGTTTGTGTATTTTAGTAAATTAAATTGAGTTATGTAGGTGGGGTTGTGTGTAATACACTGTGTGTATATTTAAACACGTAGCTACCTCTACAGAAGCAAAAATTATAATAATTGAATACATCTTTATAAAGCAGAGTTTCAAAAAATATGTGTAAATATTTTGAACTAAGCATTAGGCCGGGTCGATTTGTGGGGAGGCAAAAAAATCGCCCATGGCTCACCATTTTGGCACTTTAATTTATTATTTTTTATTTATAATATTTAAAAATAAATAAAATAATAAAAATAAATAAAATAAATAAAAAATAATAAAATAAAGTGTAAAAATGGTGATTTTTTTAAATGTTTGTACGGGACAAAAGTCAACAGTTAGGGGGTAGTAGAATTCGTTTTAGAGGTATGGTTCCTTCGGCAAAGTTTCTTATTTTGATCCCTAGAATACGATTTTCACTGAGCCATGGGCGATTATTAAATCGACCCGCCCTCTAAGCATATTTTATGGTGGTAAATAATGCAAAGAAATCTTAAGATAATTTTTATAATTAATACTTAATAAACATTGCATTACATTATTTTTTGAACATCACCTACTGTTCTCTTATCAAAAAGGTATGTTGGCTATAAACATTTTCCACCTGTTTTTAAAATAACTTCCCAGTAAAAAAATTTCGTGTTTTTTGAAGCACTAAAGAGAAAAAGCGCATAATCGAGCGCTTCAATAAAAGCACTCTTTTGAAGTAGTAAATGCTTACGAATAAGATATACAAAAAGACGCTTTTTTAGTGCTGACAACGAAGAAAGTTCTAAAGAGAAAAACCAAAAATGAAATTATAGCCTACAGTAAATCTATGACAACGAAAGTCAATTACAAAACGAATATCGCGCTTCTCAGTTACTATGAATTTTTCTTCAGGAAAAACATTCAGATAGAATTTGTTCATTGATTGGTGTGCACGAAATGACGTAAAACTGTTTAGGAAAATGCTTTATTTGCATGTTTGATTAGGTTAAAAGAAGCGCTTATTGTCAGCAGAAAGTAGTCCTCCAAACCGGCAACACCTCATATAAAAATCATACATCCCACCAGCAGGTTTGAACCGATTTGAGGTATGAATTCATACATAAAACCTGCTTGGTTAATTACAGGTTACACAGTAACAAAGATAAACTGCAAGGTAAATATGTTTTAGTTAAGTTGCGTATGAAAAAAAAGTCGCTTAACTTTTCAAATAATGCGCTTGCACATAAATAAATATTAATGAGTGTTTGAGTGTGTAACGTTCTTTTATTTTATTAAATGCTTAGGGCTTTGTTAATAAGCTGCACATGAATTCTAGTTTTACTTTTAATTCCAATTCTTTACCATTTATTATTGTCAAACCTTACGCTTTCCAATACAATAAAAATTTTAACAGTTCTCACTTAATGTATGTTTTATTTTGTTGTGGAAAACTAAAATCTTGTTGATTAACCCTTTTATAAACATTTAAAGGAGTGTGTTTAGCATCGCCCTGAATATTTCAATTACTCTCTGCATAGTTGTTATCAATATTCGCAAACTTGTACAAATGATGGAATTTTGATGATGCTACAAGTTTTTAATATAATTCTCGAATTCTATTTCTCAAAAAACAGTGAGCTAAATAGATGATGTTTACAGATGGATCGTGGACAATAAAAATTGCTGATGACACCCTTGTCAGGGTAGAAAATGCATTCCAGTTTGCCAATTGTCTAGAAAAATATAGTTTTCACAATAGTATTCTTCGAGTTATTAATTAAAAATTAACTGAAGCCAAAATAACAAGAAATTTTCTCTAATAAGTTACATAATACTTAAGATACTTAACTAGCTTTTTGTACTTGGGGTTGCCCGGGATATTATTGATCTTCTATTCCTGATGATTTAACATTTTAGAAATCTGCATTTGAAATAGCACAAACACGAAGCGTATTTCGTGTGTAAAGTGGCAGTTCAAAAAACATTTACGCAACTCAAATTCTTTTATGTGACAGCATTTTTTTCATTAATTATTTACATTATTTATTTTGGACAAAGCAATATTGACATTTAGATTTTTAATCTCTGGTAGGGTGCCTGATTATAGCTGTTAAATTTGGTTTCTTAATTTTCCCTTTCCAAACGTATATTTAAACATGCTTATCGTAGATGATTTTTTTTAAATAAGTAAACTAACATTTTAAATTTGAATAGTTTTCATTGTTTTCACGTCTACGTTCATAATGTATAATATCATAATAACATAAATATTCAGAATTGAATGTTAGTCGTTCATTAGTTTCAAAGGACAAACAAATTTCCCTTATTATCAGTCGTTTGATGGAAAATATTATTTGCAAGTAAATATTTAAGTGAATCTAAGACGCCAAAAAATTATTTTTACCAGTTTAGAAAAAAGTATACAAAAAATGCCAACTATTAATATTTGCACTTTTTGGACCTCTAATTTTAGGTTTAACTTATATTTTATTGTAAGAATCCATATTTAAAACTGTAAGTCGTTTCAAAGAAATGCAAAATTACCACTTTTACCCGGTATTACTATTTAAGTGTCGTATTATGAAAAATTAACTTCTCAAATACATATTTTTGTGATTGCATAAATCTACAACAAAAATTTCGTTGCCTTAAAACAACAAATACAGAAGGTACCAAGAAAGTGCAAAAACACAAATCGCTTTCAAACATGAAAGTTTCAAATTTTAATAAAATCGCTTCAGCCGTTTAGGCGTGATTAAGGAACAAATAAGCAAACAAACTAACAAAGACATTTATAATACATACAGTGGGAAGCAAAACTCTACGAATGTTTTGCATTAAGAAAGTAAGGTAATAAAAATAATACAAATATAGCTTTATTATCATATATATGTATTTTTTTATTTAATTAAACCTTATTCTAAATTATAAAGCACAAAAACTCACAAAAACTGCTTCAAAAATTTAAAAATATTCAGTACTTGGATACTCTAACACAGTACAAGAAATAAATATTATCACGATATTGATCTGCTAGAATGTAATGGTATTTGATCCGTTGGTTTTTTATGTTTGTTGCGATCTCGTTATCAAGCTTTTGTTGCTCTATTTGTGCATTATTGTTTAACCTGTGAAGTATTTAACTAGACTTTTAAATAAAAAATTAAAAGATCTTTAAAAATGAGAAAAACGACAACTGATATTGAAAACAATGTGATAAATTTGTTGCAAAATAATTCTTCATGCCGTAAAATTGCTGAAAAATTAAATATAAGTTAATCCACGGTAAATGATATGACAAAATTAAAAACTAAATAATAATCAAGAGGGTCAACCGAGACTGCTTTCTGATGGTGACGCCCTGCAGATTGAACGTTTGCTACATAATAAGTACAACTAGATCCCGAAAAATGATGCAAAAAGTGTTGGTAAGGATGTCAATTCCTGGACGGTTAGACGCGCATTAAATAGATTTGGTCAAGTAGCCAGTGTGAAAAAGAAAAAGCCAGCACTTTCCGATGGAAATTTGAAAAAACGCCTTCATTTCTATAAAATCCACAAAAATTGATGACTTGAAACGGGTTATTGGAGCGACGACACGAAAGTGTCTGATGAAAAAGAATACTATTGGCATAGACCGCATGAGGCCATCCAAAAGCATCTTCCTTAGTGCAAAACATCCGGACAGTTTTGCTTCCCACTGTATATGGATTGCAAAATATTTTAGAATATGGTTAAAACTGTTACTTGAAAAAATTTGTCCGTTCTAGATGAAAAAAACAAGATTTATGGAGTGCCCAATTTAGTGTTCCACTGGGAATTAAAGGATTAAATATATAATTTAGTGTTGGTACTTTAGGGCACTTCAAAATTATCTAAACATGTTATAAAATCAAAATAATTATTATTACTTTTTTTAAAAGTTTCGGTTTCTTTCGGTTTCGACCTGGTTCCGATCAGACTATATTATCTATTTTCTACAAAACAAACTTTTAGCAGCAAGAGGTTTGTATTATTTATTCATTACTTTTTAAATAATTATTCAGCAATGCAAACGCTGTTTAATCTAGTGTAAGGCTTCATTTTAACTAACTCTAAACTGTTGCAACATTTTACTGTATAAATGGCGGTGAATTGCATGAATTTTGCTGTAATTAGTTTCTCTGGGTGTTTCTATCTTTTAAAGCCATAAATCTTTTCTGTTTACTTGGTTTATTATCTGTTGCTTTTAGTTAAATTTGTATAGGTTTTATAAAACCATAAATTTATAACTTTAAAATCTTAAATAGATTTATAAGGATTAGTACTAATTGAAATTATTCTGCTCCAGATTTTATAAATTGTGTTAAGTTGTAAAAAGTAAAACTTTAAAGAATTAAGTTTCTATACAGTGTTGGTAAAAAGTTATTATTTCAATGATGCGAAGGAGAAAACCCTAAAAAAGAATAACTTTATTTATAGGGAAATAAAGACATGAAAAATTTAAATTTAGAACAGCAGTGCGGATGATTGATATTTATTTGGAGTTTCTGTTGGAAAATCATCGTAACAGTTAAAGTAAAAAAATCAATGGAAACTTTTTGTAGAGCTAAAGAAAGCTAAGACTTAAGGCCTGAGAGAAGTGAGCAATATACTATAGAAAAGATGCAGTAGGAAAGATACTAACATTTTATATTAGAAAAACTCCTTATGCAGACATATTTTACAGAAAAATTTTAAAATTAAATCCTATATGCATTTCTACTTTTTTATTAAATTTAAAAAAAAAGATAAAATATTCCATACAAAAAAGAACCCAGAACATGCTATTCAGGACTCAAATATAAATGTGTAAAAATAGCCAAATTTCAGTACACTTATATTGGTACTTTTTAAAATTCATTTCTACTGTTTTATTCTCGCAAACTATGCATCTGATCATGTGATTATCTTCGGCAAAGTTGTTGTGCATGAGTCTGGGAAGGTTTCTGAGTTGGTACGACCACGCCTACTTTAACGCCCATTTTTTTAAATTGATTAATTAATTCTGTATACACATCTTACTGAAGGCGAGGCAAAAATAAAAATGTTATGTACCACGCCCACTTTCAAATAAATATTTGTATGTATGTCCTTTATAGAATCGTAAACTATGTATTTGATCATGTGATTATTTTTGGCAAAGTTGTTCTGCATGAGCCCGGGAAGGTTTCTGAGTTGGTATGAACACGCCTACTCTAACGCCCACTTTTTTTAATTAATTACAACGCCTGCCAGGAAGACTCTGGCATGACTAAGAATACTTTTTTCGACCGCCTACTTTTTTTCAAAATGAACAAAATGAATAAAATTACTCAAAATGAATTGAATATTTGTTTAATACCTTTCTTTCATATTTATTTTAATTGGTGGCGTAGCAGTAATTTATTGAGAAATTGTACACAAATTATGGTCTCTAAAAATTTGGTTAGCTCTAAAAATATTAATTTTTTTAATGTTGGTCATATTTATGTAAGGGGACATCTTTTAATTTAATCTTGAATATCGATTTCTCTATTATTACAAAATTTTCAGTGACAATTACAGTAGTCTTACATACCTACAAAACAGTACACATTATAATCAAAAGACGTAAGAAGTTTAGATTGAAGCATTTAAACTATTACGATTTGCATATTTAAATATACCGTTCGGTAAATTTTAAAATTTTTGAACACTCGAGAGTGTTTGATAGAACAACATTTTTCTAGGAATACCAATCAATGTCAAATATGGAAAAATTAATAATTTAAAATGATCAGCGGTCAAGAATAAAAGATAAGAAATCCCCAGACAACACCGGTTTCAAAAAAGCTAGTATTTACATATTTATTTATTTATTTTATTATTGAAATAATAACAAACAATAAATAATTATTTTTTTCCAACACTGTACATTGTATCTCTCTCATTCAATCTCTGCAAACACTTTTCTTAATAGTCTTAAACTATAAATTTACTTACTGTAATAATAAAATATCTTAAGTGTTTTTTTTTATAGCTCATAGAAAACTATTGTAATATAAACACGTTTTCAAGAGTTGTATCTAATCCAATTACTTTATCACAATCATACAGCAACATAAATATACAAAACTATACAATTTTATAGCTGCCATAAATGTGTGTATAAGAGCTTTAAGGAAATGTCTTTAATAGCATTTTTTGCTTGCATTACATTTCCTTGTGCGTTGATGTCTGCTCATAACAACAGTAATATGCCTGTTTATAACTACTACAGCTATGTATATAGTTTTGTTCTTTTTTTTTATATATTTCTAAATTTAGTATACATGAATGGCTGTAGGCCGGTTTGTCTCAGTGTTGATAGTAGGAGTTGTTGCTGGTTGTGAGGGTATAAATTGTACAATTTTGAAAATGTTTATTCAATATCCATATCAAACATTTTACGAGTAAAGTTTATGTCCGTAAATGTAACGGAAAATAAACAATCTTAGATGTCTAGATACAGTGGGTCAAAATGAGAAACAATTTAAATCAAGTTAGAGGTTTTAGAGTTAGAGAAATTCTTATTAAAGTATTAACACAAATGTATTTCAAACAATAATACGGATTTTAAACTTAAAAGCAAAAAAATTGATTCTAAATATATATTTTCTATAGCAGAATACTGGAGTTTGGTTATATATTCTAATGTTTATTTGAAGATAAAGATATTGTAATGTAATTATTTATACTTATAATAACTTTATTTACAAAGTAATGTATTTTTACTTATTTATATTATCATTTCTATTGTTGATAATTTGATAACGCCCTCTATTTGTCGATATACATTTAAAACTACGTTTTAGGCAACCTTGCTTAGAAACTTACGATTTCAGCACCTTTGTAATTTGGTCGACATTTTGTGAAAAGATTAATAAAAAATTCAATTGGAAAAAAGCCGCTGAAGAAGCAAGAGTAAAAAACGTATTTGCCATTACAATATTCAACCCATTTTAGTCGACTGGGTATTTTTTTTTTTAAGAGAAGTAACACTCAGGCAACTAATATGCCAATATATACTTACTTGCGTAACTGTCTTTGGAAAGGGGATAGTTAAAGAAGTAACGGTGGTGAAATAAGAAAGCTTTTATATCACAACTCTGCAATTGCGCATTATGTTTGTTTTTAGTGCAGAATTACAGCGCCTCTGGTGGAGAGTAGGCGCATTAATGTTAAAGTTTCATTTTACAGCCTTTATTTAATCATTTAACTTCGGTGGCATTTGAATACTACAGCAGCGAAGCAGGGCGCTATGATAAATATTAGTTATGATGAATAGAAAGAAAACTAATAATTATCAGAAACTGATGTTGTTTGAGTGGCAAAGGCTGGGAATCGAACCAGGGCTACAAATACCAACTCATGCTTAATGATCAAATGCGCTAACCAATTAAGCTACAGCACCCTCCAAAAAAGTGAAAGTAGTAACAAAATGCCTGCGTTGTCCTGATAACAGATAATTACTGCATGTTGCTTTTTCATTTAATACTAGAGATTGATTAATGTTGGAAAATGAACACAGAAAACAATTTTTAATTTTTACCTTTAGTTTGAGAATTGGAAAAATTGCGTTTTTTTTTTTTTGTTTGTCAAAAAATGATCAGAAAAAAGTTTCTCAAATAATGAAAAACGCCTGCACATTCTAAATAGGTGCCGCATTTGTAATTAAAAATAAATAAAAGCGGTTTGTCAACACACTTGGCCGTCACACGCTCAAAAGTGAAAATTGATATTTAAATACCCAACCGTTCATAATGAGTGCTAAATTAAACTAGTGGGTGTTTTTTTGAGAGGTATAGAACTTCGAATTGAAATAAAATACAAGAAAATCGTTTTAATGACCATCAATTTGGCTTTATTTAAAGGATAATTTTATGCCATTAATGTTTAAATATGATTTCAGGCATGTGGCCGCCGCGGCAGGCTCGAATAAAGCCAATTCTACCGGTCCAATTTTCAACCACTTTTGCGAACATATGGGGCCGTATGTCGGCAATAACGCCACGAATGTTGGCTTCCAATTCCCCTAACGTTTCTGGTTTGTTGGCGTAGACGAGCGACTTCACATATCCCCAAAGAAAATAATCCAATGGTGTCAAATCACACGATCTTGGTGGCCAATTGACAGGTCCATTCCGCGAAATTATGCGCTCATCGAATGTTTCCTTCAATAAATCGATTGTGGCGTGCGCTGTATGGAACCACAACTCATCCACATTCATGCCATCCAATTCGGGAACAAAATAGTCGGTTATCATGGCTCTATACCGGTCTCCATTAATTCGGGTCCTCTTCAACACTTTGCTCTACAGCGGTAATTGTTTCTTCGGTGCGCACTGTTCGACGTCTCTGCGGATGCGTATTATCACATAGAGTAAACGTAGTGCGAAAACAATCCATGGTTAACCGAATTAATTGCTCTGATGGACGATTATGTCGACCATAAAATGGACGGAGCTTGCGGTGAACTTCGCGAACTGAACCGTTATTTTCGAAATAAATTTGCACGATTTGCAAGCGTTGTTCTTTTGTCAACCTGTTCATGATGAAATGGCAAACCAAACTGAACATAAATGACATTAGAGTTGCCAGATTTTACCACAAAATGCCAGTTTTATCTCTTTTCGAAAAACAAACCTGTAAAAAAAACACCCGATATTTTTTCTATATTGAAATAATTCTTTTTGGCGTAAATAAAAGGCGAATTTATATTTTTTAAATTTATTTAAAGAAAATTAAAGAATTAGATTTAGACTTTGCAATTTTAGATTTACTTGATGTGACACTTCTATGGTGATCCAGGAAGCATGGTGCTGGGTGCAAATTCGCCTGGCACTTCAAACATCTGTACTCTGTTTTGCCACCGCACTGCCGGTAGTGACGATATGCTGGCAGTTTCCCGATTAAATGATCGACGCGATCATATCTAACTTCCATTTGTGATCCAGAAATTATAATATTACCTGCATTTTGCCTATTAAACTTCATCATTATCATCTCGCATACTTTCACTCTAAAATCGAATTCAGACATTTGGAATTTTTTAATATTTGCGACAAAGGCAATGCAGTTTCCATGCATTCACCATAGCCGCATCGAAAGCGTTTGTAACTAATGGCCAATACCACTTTTTCCCCCGAACTCGAATGCGATAATTGTTCATGGCGTTATGGAAAAGGTCCACACCTACCATATATTTATTATATTGGTGGACTAAATAGGGTTGTTCAACCCTGTTGTTTTAAAAACAAACTACTAAGCTATAGAGTTTAAAGTGGGATTTACTTTTTACAACGTAATTTTAAATATTTGTTACGCTCTTCGAAGCAAACCTGTACATTTTAAATGTCACAGTAGGGTGTACCAGAACTTCGAGTGGTTAAAAAAAATTAATAATTTTGTACACAAATAAATAGCTAGAAACAAAATTGTTAAAAAATAATATATCGCTAAAGACAGTTGGGCATTTAAATACCCATGTCCTATCTCAGGAATGAGACGATAAATTTTTGTTTACACCAATAAACTTCTCCAGGTAAAATTCTGAAAGTTTCATCTAAATCGTACGAGCGGTCTATGAGCCGTCTTTAATGGATTAAGAAATTTGGATCTGGAACACCACAACGTATGATTGATATTTATTTATAGGTTCTGTTGGAAAAATTAGTGTAACTCAAAACTATACAAGCTAGAAAACGTTTTGAAATAACAAATGAAAGCTAAGACTTTAAGGTTTTAATTAAGTAACAATAATAGAAAACAGTAAAATAGAAAAAAATGAATTGCATGAAAATACTATATCACGTTAAAATTTCAAAAAGAAAAATCTTGAAAATCCCATAGCCATTAACAGCTGGTAGAAATCTACATTTCACAGCACTAATAAATATACCAATAATAGATATACCAACAACAAATATGTCTTCCAATTAAAACCATAGTTTTACTTTAGTTAAATAAAATTAAACAGTGCGTATGATTAATATGTACAGTATGACAGCTTGATTTAGATAAATTGCTAGTTTTTAATATTGGAAAGTTGAAAACATTCTTTAAATTGGAAATTCAAGCTGAGAGCTAAAGCAATTAAGTAGAAAATAAAAGCTGTAATATGTAAATGCGAGTTTTGAAAATTTTTTAACCCTCCGTCTTACATACGTTTTGATTTTCATATTCGTAACGCATGATTTCTAGCCAGGCCCACTTTTTTTCATGCACTTAATTCCAAAAAAAAAAAAACAATTTTTTTTTAATTAAATATGAATAATAAAGCTATAAAACTAGAAATTGATATTCATATGTTAAAAGAGAAATCACAACTTTGATTATCATCATCACAAACATAAAGCAGAGGTGATAAAAAGTGTAACGACAGTTTCAATAAAATGTGTACTTTATAAATAAGTAATATTATATCTATATTTTTTGTCTATTTTATATCCAGCAATTCTGGTTTTTAGTTTATATTTCGTGATACCTACATATATGTGCTGTAAATAATAGGCATTTGGTTTATTATTTAACAAACAATTAATAACTTTTATTAATTAAACACTTTGTTTAATGTTTAATTTACAAAAACTATATATGATACAGCGAACAGTTTGTTAGCGAATGTGTAAGTTACAGGCTGCTATAGCAAGTGTCAAAGTAATAAATACAGCATGGTTGTGATAAATATTAGTAGGTAACCGAAGGTAACGACTATTGCAATTTTCTTTATCATTTCTCCTCAATCGTTCTGATATATCCGGAATATAAGTTATTAATTTATAAATTTTCGCTTCTATTGTGTTTCTTGTATTCTTTTTAATATTGTCTTATTAATTTCTAAATTAGCTGAACTGGGAAAGTATTGTCTTGTAATATATTCCTTATCTTTTCTTTGTTCTTCTTATGAAATTCTTTGTCACTTATAGTTAATATTCTTTCAATTAAATTCTTAGCTGTATTAATAATAATATGTTTGCTATGTTTAGAATAATAATTAATTATTCTTCCTGAAGCTGTTGGTTTCTGATACCAATCTATTACTAAATCCTATCCTCTTCTTATCAATAATGTATCTAAATATGAAAGTTTCGAATTATATTCTTTTTCTATTGTACATTTAATATTCAGATTAAAATCAGTAAATGTTTTAACATGTTAACAATAGCATGTTCTGAAATAATACTTGGTCATTACTCTTGGTTTTATATTTAATTTTTCTATACATGCTTTTGGAAGTACTTTTTGTTGTATATTATACATATATATCATTGTATTGAAAATACATAGAAATATACTTATTAAAGAAACGGTCAAATAAACAATAATAAAAAAAATTTTAAAATTTGTTTTGTTTCATAAAATAAATAACAACAAATTTCAGGACTTTCTTACACTTCAGTATTAAGGAATGTTTTCTATTCTTTTATACAATTTTAAAGAAAAATCTAAAAAAATTCCAAATAAACGTTAAAATTTAGCATTATTAAAATTAAGTTTGACATAGCGTATGATTAATATTTAATTACACGTTAAGTAGCTAAATCGATATAACTTTTAATAATGTATAGTTACAAACATTATTGAAATAAGGGCTAAAACGTCAATCTCCTAAGATCAAATTATAGAGAAGATGTTGTATGTAAAATAAAAAAATAATTTCAATATTTTAAAAATTTTTATTTTCAAAAAAAAAAAAAAACAGTTAAAGTTGAAATATTCTTTAAGATATTTCAAATTCAAGCAAATTTTCTATTATTATTTAAAATTCCAATTATTAGAGCAAACAATATGAGTTGTTTTGAAACATTTTACAGTGATTTTGCCCCACTGTGCACAATTAAGTATTTACTTAAATAAGTATATCTGTTTGTTTTTAAAAATAATTTATTTTATTCGAATCTACACATATAAATACATGTTGTCAAGTGTGACAATGTCTGGTAAAGCTTTTATGCTAAATACATATGCCGTGATTTACTTTGACGTTGTTTTATAAATTCTGTGGTATTTTTATGATAAATACCATTGGGTGAGAAAAATAAAATGCAAATATAAAATAAAGGACTGTGTATAGTACGAAATTGCTCCTAGCTCATATAACTAACTTCTCAATTTAAAATACCTAAACTAGTTTGACTGAGTATCTTTACAGACTGAGTAAAGATACTACTTTTTTGGGCCATACTAGGTTGTCAAAGATGTATGCATACAACTCTCTGTTTGTCTCTAAGTATAAACTAAAAATTTGATTTAAATTATTTTGGCTCAGTTTTATCTTTTTTGGTTTTGCTCTCTTGCACATATGTAGAGCAGAGAAATGTGCAAAAATCTTTACATGAATTGCTTTAAATCAAATATTTTACAGAAGCTGAAATGAAAGACATTGTTTGAAATTGAATTGAAAATTAATTAATTTCGTAAGCACATATAATGTATATGACAATTATTAAAATGTATAGACATACTCTGAGTTTTAGTTTTAGCTTCTTATGAAATTCATATTTAATTAATGCAAAATGCTAAAGAATTTTAAATACAAAAGAAGCTTAATTTATAGAGTTATTTGCAAACCTTGAGTTATATTAATATAAACTTGAATTCAAAATTCAAAACTAGATATTTTTAAACACATTTTAGTGTTTGCCAAATTAAGTACCCAGTTATTTAAACCCTTTTTTAGAACTAAACATATTATAGGGGATAAATCAGATAAGGTAAGATTTGCAGCTAAATATTTCTTTTCTTTTCCTGTTAGTAATTTAATAACTTTTTTTTGGATTTTAGTAAGTTAAACTGAAGCTACGCCCCAGAACAAACCTCCTACTCGTAAGTTCTCCGAATATATAAGTAATCCGAATATATAATGTATTTTAAAGTAAAATATGGCTGCTAATTTTATAAATACAGCTTATAAATATTAACATAACATAGCAGAATTTTACAATTACTATTGCATTCTATATATAAAGAGATACAAGAAATTAAGTACCTCGGAACGTATAATTAATATTTATTTGGAGGTTATAATGGAAATAGCAATAGAACTTTTAAACTAAAACAGATATAAACACTTTTTAAATGGTAAAAGAAATCTAAGACTGCAAGGCCTTAAACAAGCTAACAATATAACAAGATATAGTGAAAAATAATACAACATTTTATATGAGAAATATCCATATTTCAATGCAAATTTTTAAAATAAATTCCAATAGCCACCATCAAATCGCAAATATTGACATTCTACAGCACAACACTAGAATTTACTAATAGATTCTATTATTTATGATAAAATAAAGAAGTTTTAAGAATTTAAACTGAAAACAACCGAACGTATGATTAATATTTATACTGGAAAAATCATTATAACTTTAAAACTATAAAAGCTAAACACAGCTTTTAAATGGCAAAAGAAAGCCAAGACTTTAAGTTTTTTTTTAATTAGAAAGAAATTATATACATATTGAAGAGAAATTAATTTTAACTGTTTAACTGTTTAACATTTTAACTGAGTCGTTGCTTTTACTTTATGAAAAATTGTTGAACTTCTATTGCAATAATTCAATGAATATTATTGTAAAGTAATTTTTAGACACCCAGCCAAGGGTGTCATCAGTAAAGTTCATTGTACAAGATCTAGTTGCTTGTAAATATCATCTATTTAACTCAGCATTATTGAAAAATAGGTTTCGAAAATTAATCATATTTCTTTTTATATGTTATAAGGTGTGAACGAAATTGACATACGTTTACAATGTGTGTGTATTTTTTTTATTGTTATTATTATAAATTCGTATTATTACAAATTTGTTGTTGGTTTTATTACTATCTCTACCGTTGGATAGCAATATCAACAATATATGTTATTGTTGTCATTTCAGATTGTAGATTGTGTTTTATTTTTTGCAACTACGAAACAAAAATTATCACAATAACATACGCAGCAATAAAGCAGAAATAAGAATATTTAATTTGCGAGAAAAAAGCAAATAAGTTGTGAATAAAACCCGAATGTTCTACATTATATAAATTAAACTGCAGAGTGCGTATGATTAATATTTAATTACAGGTTAAGTTAGATAAATCCTTATAATTCGTAATATTGGACTGTTATAAATATTATTTAAATTTTACATTATAGCTAAGAATATATGCTATTAAGTATGAAATAAAGATTGTAATTTTTATATAAAAGTGATATTTTTTTAATTTCTTTTAATTGTCATATTAAAATTTGTATCAAATTTTTTTAATTTATAAAAGAAATAGAAAAAAATTGCAGAACTTTAATAAAATTTAATCGAAATGTATGTTTTCTATCTTTTTCTTAAATTTTAATCAAAAACCTAAACATTTTTCCAAATAAAAACTAAAATTTAGCATTATTTCAATTTAACTTCACAGTGCGTATGATTAATATTTAATTACAGGTTAAGTTAGATAAATCGCTATAAGTTTTAATATTGAAACGTCAAAAACACCATTTAAATTGCTAATGAAAGCCAATACCAGCGAGATATTATACATAAACTTTTGTATCAAATTCGTATTTTTTCCAATTTTTAATAATTGCTGAAATACAAATTTTATTATTTTTAAAGTATAAATTTTCCTTGAACTGCAAAAAGTTGTAATAATGTTAAAGATTTAACTAACGGTACGGTCACACTTGACAAATATTTGCCAAAAAAGACGTAATCACTAAATAAAATATATTTAAATTCGTTTATTTAAAAAAAAAAAAAAAAAAAAAAAAACTTCATTTAGAACAGGAGTGCCCACAAGTTACTTATGTAAAAGCACACACCAATACATTTAAATAAAAACTAATTTTTATTCAGTATTTTGTTGTTGTAAATCCAATACATACAAAGAAACAACACACTTTTTTAAACGGTATCATTCGTTAAACAAAAACAAAATCTACATTGACGATCGCTGTCACCAATGTTTACCAGTATAGCATACGAAAGTCTTGTTGCTTTGCGCTTGCATGCATAGAGTGAAGTACGACAAAAAAAAAACAAATAAGGCAAAGTTGTTTGTGTATTTCGTATTGCTAGTGTTGAGTGCTGTAATGAGTATACAAAACACACAGCCTATAGCTAAGAGTTTTTACAAATACAAAAGAGCACCAAGAGTATAGGGCTTGGATACTCCTGATTTAGAACAATACACAACAAATATTTAGTTCTATTTTATTAAATAATGTTTGATCTTGCAAAACTCTTGTCAGAGTAAACAACGTCAAAAAAGTTTTTTGTAAACCAAAAGGTTATGCTTTTTTAAGTAAATATTTGTAATTTGTGTGACTTAACCTTAAGTTGAAGTGAACTATCTTTCGTAATTTCAAATACAAAAGAAAAAGGTAGTCGTTGCAGAAAACAAAATCAAAAATGTTGCAATATTTAAACTACACATACTCAATGTATAATTAATATTTAGCAGCAAGTAAAAAAACTTAATTCTGTAAAAGTTTGGCAGTTATAACTAAATTCAAATTGATATTGCATAATAAATTTCAGTTTTAATACTTAAATTTTTCTGAAAAAAAACGTCTAAAATTTGCACTTGTTTAATTTAGAATGTCACGACGTATGATTGATATTAATAAAGAGGTTGTGTTTAAAAAAGTCACAAAAAGGAATATAAAGTTGATTTAAAGTGATTTACAAATCCAAGACTTTAGAGTTTTAAGAAAGTTAAAGATGTAGTAAGAAACTTGTAAAAATTAAAAAAAAAATAAATTTTATATTTTTTGGAAATCAAACGTACTTTTCTAATGCATTTCTAACAATATTTAAAGCCAATTTTTAATATACAATATATTTGAAATTAAAAACCTTTATTCCTTTAGTCCCAAGCTGTTTAGTGCAAAATACATGCAAAAACTGTTTACTTTACTGAGTTAAACTACAAATAAACTTTGCATCACTATACTTACTAAATACTTTAAGCATTCTTGCCAAAAACTGATTTGACTACTTAACCATCCAGTTTAATTAACAAATTACAAAATAGCTTGCCCTCATGAACCATTTATAAACTCTAATATTTTTAGTTCGCAAAAACTTTCAAAGTTATTTAGTCGTAAAAAAGAAGGAAGAACCTTTTTACACTTCATAACATTTAATTTAAATTTCAGGGTAGCATTGTTGCTGTATTTAATTTCTTTGAATGCGAGATTGCTGTTGTGTTAATAGAAGTAGTTGTTAAATCGAACGCTTCACTTACCTCATAGAAATAAAATGAATTTAAATTGTCATCGTTATCATAGACGTTGACTCCGGCGCCACCAGCACCACCCAGTCCCAGTGTTGTAGCATTTCTATTGCTGTTGGTGTCGTTGTTGTTGATGTCGTTGGAATTTACAAAAACCGCTGGCAGTAAATCACCTTCAAAAAACATGGGTATTGAGGTTGAAGCGCCCATAGCTGATGGCGATGATGCCAACAATAAGGAGGAGGACATTGTTGGTGATGGTCGTATTGGCATTGTATGACTGGCTGTGGTTTTAACCAGTGTTGAGGTAACAGTTGTAATAGCTGAAGTTGATGATGTTGCTCTGGCTGTTGCAAATGTAAAAAATGGTGACGTTGTTGTTGTGGTCTTGGAGGGCGCCAAAACAACATGCGAAAATGCAGGTGAAAAATATGGTGTTGCTTTCGTGTTCATAACAACATTTTCATTAATTTGTACATCGTCTAATACTAGTTGAGGCAGCATTGTTTGTTTCGTGGCAAACAATTGCTGATAAAATGCAGATTCTGATTCTTGCTTATTGCCATTCAAATTTTCTAATCCGGAACCCCAGCGGTGCTTCTGCGGGTGATAGTGTTGGTCGTTCGCTGTAAATGTCGTTGTTGCTGATGATGTCAATAGAGCAGCAGCAGCTGGTAAAAAGGCAGTTAACATTTTTGTGTTTGCTAACGTTTGTGTTAGAGTCGTTGTAGCAGTTGTCGTTGTTGTTGTTACTGTTGGTATTAATTGTTGTTGTTTATAAGAGCAGCAACTGAAATGACAATGTATGCAATTAATTGAATTTGTAGAAATTTATTTTTATTGTATTGTTTTCTTTCTTTGGAATTTTTATCAGACACTAGCATAAATAATAATGGCCATTTTTGTTGATAATTAAGCATAATTTAAATACATTTTGTAACTCTTTCTTTTCTTTTAAGTTTATTTAAATTTATTGGAATCCTTAAAATTACATATATGCAAGAAAAAACTGCAAAGAAAGTTAAAGGAAAGTATTTTTGTAGTAATTATCTAAGTGCACAAGTAATTTAATATTCATTCAAAACTTAGTTCGCAAACGGTAACAGTATATTAATAAGTTACGAGGGTGATGAGTGAATTTATAAAGACATAAGATAAAGACTAAGACTAAGACCGAGACCAAGACCAATACCAGGATCAAGACCAAGACTAAGACTAAGACAAAGACAAAGACAAAGACAAAGACAAAGACAAAGACAAAGACAAAGACTAAGACCAAGACCAATACCAAGACCAAGACCAAGATCAAGATCAAGATCAAGACTAAGACTAAGACCAAGACCAAGACCAAGACCAAGACCAAGACCAAGACCAAGACTAAGACCACGACCAAGACTAAGACTAATACCAAGACCAAGACCAAGACCAAGACCAAGACCAAGACCAAGACCAAGACCAAGACTAAGACTAATGACTAAGACCAAGACCAAGACCAAGACCAAGACTAATGACTAATGACTAATGACTAATACCAAGACTAAGACTAATGACTAAGACTAAGACTAAGACCTAGACCCAGCAAGACCAAGACTAAGACTAAGACAAAGACTAAGACTAAGACTAAGACTAAGACTAAGACTAAGACTAAGACTAAGACTAAGACTAAGACTAAGACTAAGACTAAGACTAAGACTAAGACTAAGACTAAGACTAAGACTAAGACTAAGACTAAGACTAAGACTAAGACTAAGACTAAGACTAAGACTAAGACTAAGACCAAGACTAAGACTAAGACTAAGACTAAGACTAAGACAAAGACAAAGACAAAGACAAAGACAAAGACAAAGACAAAGACAAAGACAAAGACAAAGACAAAGACAAAGACAAAGACAAAGACAAAGACAAAGACAAAGACAAAGACAAAGACAAAGACAAAGACAAAGACAAAGACAAAGACAAAGACAAAGACAAAGACAAAGACAAAGACAAAGACAAAGACAAAGACAAAGACAAAGACAAAGACAAAGACAAAGACAAAGAAAAAGACAAAGACCAAGACCAAGACCAAGACCAAGATCAAGATCAAGACTAAGACTAAGACCAAGACCAAGACCAAGACCAAGACCAACACCAAGACCAAGACCAAGACCAAGACCAAGACCAAGACCAAGACCAAGACCAAGACTAAGACTAATACCAAGACCAAGACCAAGACCAAGACTAATGAATAAGACTAAGACTAAGACTAAGACTAAGACTAAGACTAAGACTAAGACTAAGACTAAGACTAAGACTAAGACTAAGACTAAGACTAAGACTAAGACTAAGACTAAGACTAAGACTAAGACTAAGACTAAGACTAAGACTAAGACTAAGACTAAGACTAAGACTAAGACTAAGACTAAGACTAAGACTAAGACTAAGACTAAGACTAAGACTAAGACTAAGACTAAGACTAAGACTAAGACTAAGACTAAGACTAAGACCAAGACTAAGACTAAGACTAAGACTAAGACTAAGACTAAGACTAAGACTAAGACTAAGACTAAGACCAAGACTAAGACTAAGACTAAGACTAAGACTAAGACTAAGACTAAGACTAAGACTAAGACTAAGACTAAGACTAAGACTAAGACTAAGACTAAGACTAAGACTAAGACTAAGACTAAGACTAAGACTAAGACTAAGACTAAGACTAAGACTAAGACTAAGACTAAGACTAAGACTAAGACTAAGACTAAGACTAAGACTAAGACCAAGACTAAGACTAAGACTAAGACCAAGACTAAGACTAAGACTAAGACTAAGACTAAGACTAAGACTAAGACTAAGACTAAGACTAAGACTAAGACCAAGACCAAGACTAAGACTAAGACTAAGACTAAGACTAAGACTAAGACTAAGACTAAGACTAAGACTAAGACTAAGACTAAGACTAAGACTAAGACTAAGACTAAGACTAAGACTAAGACTAAGACTAAGAGTAAGACTAAGACTAAGACTAAGACTAAGACTAAGACTAAGACTAAGACTAAGACTAAGACTAAGACTAAGACTAAGACTAAGACTAAGACTAAGACTAAGACTAAGACTAAGACTAAGACTAAGACTAAGACTAAGACTAAGACTAAGACTAAGACTAAGACTAAGACTAAGACTAAGACATAATTATGACTAGATTTTGACTGTGCCTGACTAAATTCTGATTAAACTATAACTAAGCTCTGATTAAAGCATGCTATGATTTAAACATGAGTAAACTATGACTAGACTTTGACTGATTAAAGTATGTCTAGACTATGAATGATTACACTTTAATTAAACTATGATTAAACTATGACTAAACAATGACTGTTTGAATTACGAATAAAATATTTTATGACTAAACTAAGTCTAAACAATAAAAAAAAATATGACTGATGAAACTGTGACTAAATTATAACTAAACTATTGCTGGACTGATTAAAACTGTGACTAAACTATGACTCTCGATAATTTCAGTAATAGTTAAATTAAATTAAACTCTCGTCAGAATCTGAAATAGATTTACTATTACACAAAATCCATACCCGCTTACGAAACTTACTTAGCAACCCTTGTAGTTTTAATTATGTTAAAATATATAAGAAAAGATTGATGTTAAAAATAAAACAGCAAAATTAATGCTATTTAAAGAAAAAAGAAAACAAAAGTTGTCAACAGAAAGTAAATGTCATTAAAAATAGCAAATTACTACATCGATGCTGACGTATGAGCAATACTACAGACTTGAAAATATGACGTAAACGTAATACAGATTGCATACACTTAAACAAATCAAGAGCCAACGTGGTCGTATGATGAATATTAAAATGCATTAATGACAAAATGTTGACAATTATTAAGATAGGTAGGTATTTAGCTAGTTATGTAGGTATTATAAATAAATGCGCACTTACAAAAAAAATTTTTGTTTTTGACATTTATAGCCAGTCGTTAAAAAAAAATCAAATCACTTACACACATATGCAAGTAAATGTGCCACTGAAGTACGAAATTGTATTTCATGACCTTTAACTTAATTTAACACAAATTAATCTATGAGTATGTGACTTTTTTGGTTCTCATAAAAATAAACCATAAATGAACATGTCTTGTGTCTGGAACATAGACAAAAATAGATGATAAATTGAAATTGAATAATAATATTTCATGTTATATACATACTTACATATGTACTTATAAATAATAAAAAAAAATCAAGAACCCAAATAAACAAAATATAATAATTATGTATACTTAAAAAGTTGAGTTGTTTTTTATATTTGACATAACATAAATTTCAGGGCCATGTGTAAGACAGTTAAGAAAAGGCAGACTAAAAATATGTCAATCAAAAGCAAGAAGTAAATAAAAAAAAACATTCAATTTAGCTGTGGAAAATAAATGATATTAAGATGTATTATATTTCCAAAAATAAAAGCTTATTAGGTCACAAATGTTGAAATAGAAAATTTTTATTATTGTGTTTATGTGGGAATTGCAAAATATAAGATAAGTGGAACGACGGGGAGATTATTTCGGTATTTTGTTTGAGTTAGGTCATGGCAGTAGGCTTTTAAAACTAAGAAATGTCATTTTTTAAGGGAATTTCATTTGAGTTCTATTTTGTTGTTTTATGAAACCCTACAAAATAAACTAAAGCTATGGTCACATTTGGAAAATATTTGCTGAAAAAAGCGTAACCATTTGGTGTAGCACAAATTAGTTTGACGTTGTTTACTCTTACAAGAGTTTTGCAAAATCAAACAGCATCAAATAAAATAAACTAAATATTTGTTTTGTCTGCCCTAAATAAACAAGTTCAAAAATATTTTAAATAGTGGTTACGTCTTTTTCGGCAACTATTTGCCAAGTGTAACCGTAGCTTACATATTTCTTAAAGGTTACTGTAGGCGTATGATTAATTTTATTTCATTTAAATATGATGGAAAATATAATTTTATAAGAAAATTTATTCAGGAAATTCAACAACTATTTAACTGAAAGAACTCTCTAAGTTTAGAGACATGAGTTGAATTCTATTTAAAAAATGTAAATCATTTTATTTCCACTAGTTTTACACAAATCAACTTTAATGACTTTTTAAATTAACTGGTGGCGTATGATTAATATTATTTCTTTGCACAATGATGTTGATCTTCTTTAGTCAACCAAATTAACTACAAAAATCTTTAAAAGAACTCTTAAATTTCAAATATTTTATATATGTGTATGTAAGTGACACGTTTAAATTAATATATGTTAAATAAAACAACCACAATAACAAAAAAAGTGTTCAGAACTTGTGTCTGTCTGTAATTTGAATTTCCTTGAAATTGTTTATCATTTCCAATAATTCTTTATTGAGTTTCAAGGTTGTAGGAAATTTACAAGAAAGGAAACAATGCAATGTATTGTGTTACTGATGTTAAAAACAAAAAAAAAAAAAAACAATTTCACCGAAATCCAAAAATCAAAATGAATTTTAAATTATTATTAAGCAATCCTTGTTATTTGTCAAATAATTACTATGCCCACAAGATAATATTTATAAAATGTTCAAAAATTTGTTGTAAATTAAAAAGCCCAAACAAAACAAAATTAACAATTCCTGGCAGCCGATTTATTTTGAGACATGTTTAAAAATAGTAAAAACCTTTTTATTTTTCATATACTCCACAAAATCAATAATAAGCCTTTAGTTTTCTACTTTCCAACTTTATTCATCTCATTTTACACCTGAAACACACACAAAAAAAAGACAAACAACCTTCAAAATGTACTTAAGCTGTCTACCAAATATTTCATTAAAAACATATAACAGCAAAAAAAAAAGCTTAAAGCCAAAACATGATAAAAAGTAAAAGTCATTTAACGCCAAAAAGATTAAAATCTCTATAATTTTTTCAAGTTTTCAAAACGGAATGAAAAGATTCCGCTTGAATGCTTGCAGGCAGCAGGCAACCACGTAAATCAACTCTTCAAGTAATTCCGAGAAAGGCAACTAAACCTCAACTAATTCCACAACATCGATAAACATGTTTTAGCAATAAAGGGCATAAATCATTTATAAGAAATAAATTTCAACAGACTTTTAAGTAAGACAAAAATAAAAGGGAAACCAACATTTGATGTTTTTTTTCCGGCGAATTGTATGTAAACATTAATTTAACTTATAAAAAGGATAAGAGGAATAAAATATCTTAAAAAAAAACAGACGAATACAAAGCAATTCTCTCTTAAATAACTGCGTATGAAAGACGTAAAGTATGCTTCACCGCAAATACTACAAGGCAGAAAAACTTCATCTACTTGTATGAATACTTCATGTATATGTGAATACATTATTCACACCATTATTCACTTAAGGAAGGAGTTGAAAGATATAAAGTTATTGACTATATGCTGCTTTGCATGCAGAAATATTTGATAATATTTGAACATAAACATTAAATTAGGTTTACTAGTCATAGTCGTTTAATCATAATCGTTTACTGATAGTCGTGAGTCATAGGCATAGTCATCTAATAGTAGGCATAACCATCTAGTTATAGTCTTAGTCTGGTTTGTCTAGTCTGACCTTGGTCTGGACTTTGCGTGTTTTTTGGATGGTCTTTCAATGTTTTAAGACGGTTTTAGTCTGGTCTTGGTCTGGTCTTAGTATAGTTTTTGAATGGTCTTTGGCTGGAATTCTTAGTCAGTCGTAGTCTAGTATTTGGCTGGTCTTCTTAGTCTGGCCTTAATCTGTTCATATTCTGGTGTTACCCAGGTCTTAGTCTGATCTTGATTCGGTCTTAGTCTGGTCTTAGTCTGCTTCTAGTCTAGTCTTAGTCTGGTCTTGGTCTGGTCTTAGTCTGGTCTTAGTCTGCTTCTAGTCTAGTCTTAATCTGTTCTTTGGATGGTCTTTCGCTGGCCTTCTTAATCTGATCTTAGTCTGCTCTAGGTCTGGCTTTAGTCTGATTTAGGTCCGGTTTTAGTCTGGTCTTAGTCTGCTTCTAGTCTAGTCTTAGTCTGGTCTTGGTCTGGTCTTAGTCTGGTCTTAGTCTGGTCTTAGTCTGGTCTTAGTCTGCTTCTAGTCTAGTCTTAATCTGTTCTTTGGATGGTCTTTCGCTGGCCTTCTTAATCTGATCTTAGTCTGCTCTAGGTCTGGCTTTAGTCTGCTTTAGGTCCGGTTTTAGTCTGGTCTTAGTCTGCTTTTGGTCTAGTCTTAGTCTGGTCTTGGTCCAGTTTTAGTCTGGTCTTTATCTGGTCTTAGTACAGTTTTGATCTGCTCTTGGTCTAGTCTTAATCTCGTTTGGTCTTAGTCTGGTCTTGGTCTGGTTTTAGCTGGTCTTAGTCTGCTTTTGGTCTGATTTAAGTCTAGTTTTGGTGTGGTCTTGTTCTGGTCTTAGTCTGTTCTGGTCTTAATCTGGTCTTAGTATGATTTTAGTCTGGTCTTGGTCTGAGCTTAGTCTGTCTGATCATAGTCTGGACAAAGTCTATGACGATTTTGTTATCATCTTTGAAATGATAATAAATTTCTTAATTTACTATTGAATGAAAATCTGTCAGTGCCTCCCAAAATTTATGTGGATTTTGATGTGTGCCATCTTTAGCCACAGAACAAAAAGGCGATTTTCATATCACGCACGCTTTACAAAGCATAAATTGTGATAATGTTGCATAAAAAAATTTGATTTAGTTAATTTGATTAGATTCACACATTCATATACACTCGTAAAATCACAAGCACATTAGTCATGAACAAGTGCTAAAGAGACACGTTTGTTTGCTGGAGTTGGGGTATTTTCATATAATATAATTATATTCTTGTGAGTATTTGTGAATGTAGAGATATTTTAATGCAGATATTTTAATGGTTTTATGCTAATATACATGTAGATTTATATGTGTGTTTGGGTATAAGACAACAGTTTTGTCCCTCCTAAATTAAGCTAATAATAAATATACGAGTATTTTGATGGTTGTTTATTCGTTTTAAAAATCTAATTTATTTAAGTCCATTTAGCTGGTGAATATGAATAAACTCATGTGTCTGGCTGTCTGAAGTCAGTGTAACGCAATATGTAAGGGTTCAAAGTTAAGAAAATTTATTTTGTATAGTGAATGTGTAAATTAAATAAAAACTAAATAGTAGTATTAAATATCTGTTATAATTTGCAGTGAATGGCCATACCTTTTGTTAAACCTTTTTTTACTCATAAGGTTTACTTATATTTAAAAAAAAAAAACTTTATAGCAATTTAAAAAGGTTGACCATTATTGGCAAAAGAGATGTGGTTTGAAAATACTGTATAACTTTAAATCTTGTAATATATATTGGGTTAGAGTTTGATTACAGTTTAGAATAACTTGTCCCTAAAAGTTTACTTTTTATTTACATTAACCCATCATGCTTGAAAAGCATACATACATCACTTTGCATATTGTCTGGTTACAAGTAGGTAACCCCAGCTCATGTGCACGTGTGTTTGTGTAAATCTGTGAGTTTATGTGTAAATATTTATATTAATATATCTTTTGATGTTAAACAATTTACTTATTATGAAATGCACGAATTTGTCTTTTGCTAGTCTTTTACGCATTAGCTTGATTAACCTTTCTCTAGTTTAGCTGAAGACTTTACAGAATATGTATCCTTTTGATTTCTAACAAGTAGCTACTGTTATAATGCCAGTCTTATAGATTCCCAAAAGAAATGCTTTACGAAAGCATGTGTAATTTTCGACATATCTGTGTAAAGGAATCATAATTAACTTTGGTATCATATGAAAGTATGTATGAACAACTTTCGTGTCTCATTGACAACTTTTTTTTAGTTCACCCTAATAAACACAAATTTGTTTGAGTCTAAGGATTTATGTGCACACATACATATGTGTGTATGACAACCTCAAAAATGATTTCCCGTCTATTAAAGCGTTAAATGAACATGTAATTACACATAATTTGTTATTGTGGAAAATATGTATTTTTGTGTATAGGGTGATAAATTTAGAGCTTTAAATTTAGAATTTATGCAAACCGCAACAATGTCTACGAACTATTCATTTGTATTTACAAAAAATCATCATTAGTAATGCATTTCGTGCGCCTCAAGCGACTTATTAATTGCATGATAGATCCTCCGAGCCCACTATTGCCAATACCATAATTTGAGTCTGAGTGTACATCCAGTCTTTTATGACTTCCAAGACTTGAAAGTCAACTGTAGTACTTTCTTAATTTTCGAGCTACTAGTAGAAATGCTAGCAAGAGTGACCGTCCGAATAGAGGCTAGGCGCTGCCAACATTTGCCTGAAATTATGTTACACACGGAATGACAAACTTATTTACTTACAGCCTTGTTTGTGACTTGAGGTGGTGAAGGGTATAAAAAGCCAATATCAAAGATTTTTTTTTTGTTTAAAATAAAGATTCTCTTATACAGTTCTGTTTCAAGTGACCCAATGAATCACCCTGTATATGTACAAGTGTCTGCAAAAATGGCTGCACATGTTCTTGTAGACGTAATTGTGTGTATGTAGATGTCACACACACATGCACTTGCTACACAAAATGGAATATTATTAAATTGTATATTTCTATTTCTGACAATTATTTATTGTCTAATGGTTTTTGTTATAAAAGAAAATTAATCTTAAAATTAGACAAAAAAGCAAATAAACAAAATAGCCAAATAACTAACCTAAATCAAACCAGAGGGTAAGTCTGCAAGTTATTATTAAATATGTAAGATACTTTTCTGACACCACATGTAATGAATTTACCAAAAACAACTGGGTGTTATTGCACAGTGGTTTGGAATTTTTAATTTTGGTATCGCGGTTTTTTTTTTTTGAAGATATCATAACGAAATTTCACATATAAATTATGAGGCTACGAGGGCGGTTTGGAAACTTCTTAGCCTACAACAGAAAGCGCGGTGTAAATAGAAAAAAGTTAAGTGTTTTTCAAACTTCCATCTGTGCTGTGAACACATGTTTAATTTATTTTTGGCATTTCTATGGCCATCAGCAAAAGCAACTTGTTTTCATTCATTTTGTTTGTTTGTTTTATTTAAATTACCTCCTTAATAGGAGGTTTTATTTGACCTAATATATTATAATGCCATCACCAATATACGGCTTACGCCTAAAGCAGACTTGTCCAGGAAGATCCACCGACCTATATCTTCGTATGGGAAACCGGACTTCTCGAACCTAATTCCTGAATTTAATGGTCTCCACCAATATCCAAAATGAGTTTTGTTTGGTACTCCACCACGACAAACTTATCTACAGATATAACAAGTAAGTATAGTCGGTCAAGCCCGACCATATAATACCCTACACCCAGCATATGTATAAAACAGTTTTTCAGAAATGGGCGTTATATGGGAGATATCTATAACATATTGTGAACCGATCATCCAAAAATTTAGTGTCATGATGTCTGTGAATACAAAAATTTTATGCGTTAAACTATATATCGATATAAATACTTTTAAAGGATTTATGGAGGTTAAAATGAATTACGGAGAGGGTCTTATATGGGAGTTTTGACTATTTATCAACTGACTATTATAAAATTAGGTGTCATCCTATTTGTACATAAGAAACTCATGTTTGTTAAATTTTATTCGGATAACAACATTTTTAAGAGATTTATGGTCCTTAAAGTGATTTTCGGGAGTGGGCTTTATATGGGAGCTACGAGTAATTATGGACCAATCCGTACAAAATTTGTAGATGCGATTTGGCTTCATTTAGCACTAATTTTTGATGAAATTTGTTGGGATACTTGCATAATTCAAACATTTATGATCGGTAAACCCCAATTTCATGAGGACATTTGTATGGGATCAAGGTGAAATAATGGACCGATTTCCATCAGTTTCAATCCCCTCCATCCTTGGGTCAAAAAATTATCACGTACCAAATTTTATTGAAATATCTTAAAAATTGCGACATGAGAAATAATTTAATAGAAGCGACCATTATAACAGGAAAATATAAAATGAACTTTTGCCACACATTTCAATGCTACCAACAGATTTACCATTCGATTTTAAACAATTGCACTCGATCATCTCCTGTCAGAAAAAAGAAGAGTTAGAAGAGAGTGGCAAATTCACAGGTCTCCTGAACTGAAAGCTAGGCTACGGGTATGCAGAGATATACTAAGAAATTTCTTAGAAACCCAAAGAATGGCTTCACTTAAATCTTACTTGGAGGGTCTTGATAGTACCCCACAATCTGACTATTCGTTATGGAAGGCGGCACGAGGTTTAAAAAGACCAGTTAGAGGAAAGCCTCCTCTGCGAAATCCGACTGGTGACTGGGCTAGAAATGATTCCGAGAAGGGGATTTTATTTGTTAACCATTTGAGAAATGTGTTTACTATAAACAACTCAAATAATGCATCTGATTTGCCTCCACTCGTTATCAGACCTCCTGTACCTCTAAGACTTAGCTTTAATGATGTTCAAAGCGCTATTGGTACTCTGAATCTTAAAAAAGCTCCAGGTATGGATAAAATCAGCAACAAAATGCTTGTGGAGTTACCTCGTGTAGCTAAAAGAATTATCCTATTTATTTTTAATGCTATTTTACGCCTAGAATACTATCCTGCAGATTGGAAGGTATCTATGATTACCATGATTCCTAAGCCAGGGAAGGACCCCACTAAAGTAGAGTCATATAGGCCAATTAGTCTACTGCCGACAATTTCAAAACTGTTTGAAAAATTGTTATTGGCTAAGTTGATTCCAATTCTGAACGACACTCAATGTATCCCAAATCACCAATTCGGGTTCAGAGCTAAACACAGTACCATCGAACAAACACACAGATTGGTAAATGTGATAAGACAGTCGTTTGAAGAGAAAAAATACTGCTCCGCCCTTTTCATTGATGTGTCGCAAGCGTTCGACAAAGTCTGGCATGACGGTTTAATGCACAAAATAAAATTAACTCTGCCTGCTAACACCCACAAACTTATGAAAAGTTATTTATATGGTCGCAAATTTACAATCAAAGAAGGCGATTTTTTAAGCCCCGCTCAGCCAATTGAAGCAGGAGTACCCCAGGGTAGCATACTGGGTCCAACTTTATATTTGATTTATGCATCCGATATGCCGTTAGACCCCATAATACATACTTCAACTTTTGCAGACGATACAGCCTTTATTAGCGTTCATAAGGACCATCAAATAGCATCACAGAACTTGCAGAAATATGTTTATAAACTAGAGAATTGGCTTGAGCTTTGGAAAATCAGGGTTAACGAACAGAAATGTATTCATATAACTTTCACATTGCGAAAAGATACATGCTCGTTCATCAGAATAAATAATCAAATTATCCCGCAACACAATGAAGTCAAATACCTCGGAATCCACCTCGATCGTCGTTTAACTTGGAAGTCTCATATCGACGCAAAACTTACCCAGATGAGATTAAAAGCAGTGCAAATTAATTGGCTAATCGGCAGAAATTCTACATTAAAGTTGGATTGCAAACTTTTGTTGTACAATGCAATTCTAAAGCCAATCTGGTGTTATGGAATTCAATTATGGGGTACTGCCTCAGCATCCAACATTGCAAAAATTCAAAGGGGTCAAAATAAGATTCTACGTACAATTACTGCAGCTCCATGGTATGTTAAAAATTCTCGAATCCATAAAGATCTAGGCATTCCTTTGGTGAAAGTCGAATTTACAAAACACGCCTCAAAATATGTCAGCAAACTTGAACACCATCCAAACCCATTTGCACGAGACATCCTTAACTTTACTGGCCATGTTCGGTTGAGAAGGAGGGATACCCTTGCTTTAACTCAAGCGCAAAACAGATGACTGGATCAGTGGATATACATTTTTTGTAGTATCATAATATTTTGTCTAGCACTGGCTGGACTTATTATTTTCTTTTAGTATTAAGATTCGAAAACTTATGGTCATTTCATTTCTGAAGATCCAATAAATAAATTAAATGTATAAAAAAAAAAAAAAAAAAAAAAAAAAAAAAAAAAAAAAAAAACAATTGCAGCTTTCTGTTCGGTTAGCGTTTGCGATGACTGTTAACAAAGCTCAAGGTTAATATCCCGTGTAGGAAAACCCACCGTCAAGTGACCCAATTTTAGGTGCCCCGATAGACTAGGCGACAGTGTGCCAGACTATCAGTCAGAGGGTTGAGGGTTCGATTCCCGCCAAAGACTCGAGGTGTTTTCTGCAGATAAGCGAAAAGCTTCGCAGTTTGTGTTTTTTATTTAAAAAAGAAAATCGATGTCTTTCGATTTGGATGAAATTTGCACCAAGGTCGGCCAGAGACAAATTTTCAGCTCTATCAGTCAAGAACTACGGAAGTTAGAGGGGGTCAAAGTTGGTAATTTTGGTCATACAGGGTTTTTTTAAATGAATGTAACCTTTCCAAAGTTTGTTTCGTCACAAAATGTCAAGCAAAAACAAAAATTTAGTTTTCTTTGTTTCCACTTATCACTAACAATTAAATTTAAGTATTTACTTTTTATTTTTTCAATATAACATACGAGTTCTTATATATGCGTTGAATACTATTACTTAAACTTAAACTAAAGAAAATGTTCACAACTGAATAACTATAAAACAAAAGACGACGGTCCCAGCATACAAATAACAGAGGTCATTTAGCTTCAGAAAATACAGCAGAAAATTAAGTATTAAAAAAAATTATGAAGTGCTGCTAGTTTTCTATTGGCGCTAAGCCAAAACTATCACTACACAACATTGACAGCATTAATATGAAAGCAAAAGATTTTGTTGAACTGAATGTTAAACTAAAATAAACGAAATAAAAACTAAATAATTTATTTAGCCAAAAGCAAACGAAAAGAAAAATGCCATTTTATATGCTGCATATGTTTTGTAAACTCTCACATAAAATGAAAAGCAAGAATTTCATTATTGAAATTCTTGAAAAACACAATCTTAAGTTTAAGCTATTTTAATGCAACTAAACAGCATGAGTAGTTGTCTTTTAAACATTAAGATGAAAAGTCTTTTAAAATAAAATAAGTGTCTCTTTAAAAAACCACTTCAAACTTGACATTTTACGACATTTTTCGTTAGAATATTGACAGATACATTGAATACAGATTTAGAGTTAATCGCACGTGCGATAATAAAAGTATTTTTCAATCATTTTACAACTTCTTCAAAGGATTTTAATTTTTTCTTTTTTTTCTAGCACTTCAGCTAACACGTGCCAGCCTGTTGAAATCTTGAGCAAAGTATTTTAGTTTCAATGACTTTGTTTGCTTAATCATCAATCTAGACAAGAATGTGCTACAAATGCATTCGACCAGCTAGAATTAATTATTTAAAAGCATTCTGATCAAAAATATTAAAAGTACAGGGTTCTTCAAAAACAAATTAATTTTTCAAAAGAATGAATTTATGTGAAAAACATTCAACCATGGTTGTTTATAGTGTTCAATTTTAGCTTTAGTTATGGTTCTTTATATTGTACATTTGATGACTCAATCATGGTTCTTTATATTGTCCATTTGAAGCTTCAATCATGGTTCTTCATATTGTTCAATTTTTGGCTTCAATTATGGTTCTTTACATTGTGCAATTTTAGTTTCTATCATGATTCTTTATATTGTACATTTGAAGCTTCAATCATGGTTCTTTATATTATCCATTTAAAGCTTCAATCATGGTTCTTAATATTGTCCATTTGAAGCTTCAATCATGTTCAATTTTACCTTCGGTTATGGTTATTTATATTGCCCATTTGAAGTTTCAATCATGGTTCTTTATATTATCCATTTGAAGCTTCAATCATGGTTCTTTATATTGTCCATTTGAAGCTTCAATCATGGTTCTTCATATTGTTCAATTTTTGGCTTCAATCGTGGCTCTTTATATTGTCCAATTTTTAGTTCAATCGTGATTCTTTGTAGTGCCTAATTTTTAGTACAATCGTGGTTCTTTATATTGTCCAGTTGAAGCTTCAATCATGGTTCTTTATATAGTCCAATTTTTAGCTTCAATCGTATTTGTGTTTGTTAATTATATTAAAAAAATGAATTCTTTCAGTTGCTTTTTAAATTCTACTTATCAATCAAGTCATTTACAAGTAAGGCTCAAAATAGGAAAATGACTACGATTTAATATCACTCATACGTCAAGTTGAACGCAAACATAATTTAAAAACAAACTCAAATTTAAAGAATTTTTTTAGAAACTTTTATTTTTTATTTTTTGTTCTAAAGGAAGGTATTATTGCATAATGTTTCGTCTGTAAAAATATTCTATTTACTTGCAAAGAAAAAAATCAAAAAAAAAAATCTTCAAATCAATTAGAATTTTCATGTTTAGTAGTGATTGGTGGTGAATCGCTAAAATTGTTTGCTTATATGTTTTCTATCAGTTGCTTTTTAAATTCTTCTAATCAATCAAATCGCTTGCAAGTAGTTGTCTAAAATACGTTTGGGTGAACGTTAGTCCATATATATGTATATATACCCGTTTGTTTGTTCCGCAATCACGCTTATACGGCTGAACCTATTTTCATAAACTCGGAACATATATAGATCTATGCTGGGAAGCGTCAATAGTCTATATTATTTTTCAAGACTTGGACCAGCTCGGGGCATAAAGGGCAAAAACCGGTAAAACCAAACAGCTGAACCGATTTTATTGATTTTATTGACAACGTCAACAGGCTATATCTTTTTGTAAAACTTGGACCAGGTCGGGATTTAACGCGTCGAGTAAAAAAATAATAAACTAAAGCATTTTACGCTTAATATATTTGTTTTTAATTCATTATTTGTTTGTAAAATTTGCGTTGTTGCTCTATTCAATCAGAAATGTACTTTTTCAAAGATTATTCAGTGCTTAAGCTTTAAAGTATAGATTTATTTAAGTGATCAAAGTTTAATAGTATGTTACATGGGTTTGGTAAATTAAGAAAAATAGGGAAAATATTTAAGAGTTTTGGTGATTTTTTGGTACCTTTTTTATGCAATTTCTTTAAAGACATAGAATTAGATTTTTAGCTTTGTATATTAAAAGAAATTGTATTATATATGTATTTATTCTGCTCATCTTAGAGAATCCCGAATATTAACCTTAATATATAAATGCCACTCGACAATGCATATTTATGAACTGAATACGAAACCAATCTGAAGCAAACATTGTTAAAATATTTTGTTTCAAACAAATAAAAGCATTTTATTCAGAAAATTAAACTCTAATTATGATCTCTCAAATTTGGTAAGCCCTAAAAATATTAATCTTTTCTTATGTTAGTCATATTTACATATGGGTAGTTTCATGATGGTCAACCACGACCAAAAAATTAGAGTACTTGAAAAATTTTTCTAATATCATATATCATAAGAGACGAATATTATATTTTTCATAATATGGAAGCATTTACAAGTTATTGGAATCTTAAAACTCAAAAATGGAAGAGGAAAACTTAATGTCTCCACGACTCAGTTTTTGCAAATAAAATAAATTATTTTCTTTTTGCTATTAACTAAATTAATAGATTTGAAACATTATATTTACATCTTAGAAATAAATTTGCAATAAAAAATAACTATAATAATGAGAAAAACGAGAAGTTAGAGCTGGAATAACGGTATTTTTTTTTATTTGCTTTTGATGGTATTCTAATGTCACGTGCGTTATGGAAAAACATTGTTTAACTATGTCATTTGTATATGGGCAGTCGCAGGTAAAGAATATTATAATTCTAAAATGAGAATTCTTCCAATTAAAGATATTAAATAAAATTTCCGTTTCAACCGGAAAAAAAATTATTACCTTTTAAAGTTTGTCGCATACGTTATTGTAAGTATGATAATTTAAATTAAATGCATTTAAAATCAATGTTAAATGCAAATTTTCTATTTAGATTATTTTAAATAGTCGTAAAACCATGAAACGGTGGCGGGTAGAGTTAAAAAAAGACGAAGCAAAACTAAAAGAGCGCCAAAAACGGAGGCTGAAAGACAGCGGGCCTGTCGCAAAAGGTAGGCAGATGAAGCAAAAGAAGATGCTACTTCAAGAAAAAAGAGAAAAAAATCGTATTCGGCAGCAAAAAATGCGTCAACGTATAAATGTTGTTCGAACGGCTTTCTCATTACGAACAAATGTTACAGTATGTAATGAATTAATATTATTAAACATTTTATGAATTTGATATTCTTTTTATTACCACACCGTTTTTTATTAAGTAAACACTTTTATTTTTTTCCCCCAAATTTATGTCTAAAATTATCTACAAAATACATTTCATTATTTATATACGAGAAAAATTGTCACGTACGTTATTATGTTTAAAGAGATGATTTCTCTTTAAATACTAAAGGATTATAAAGGTACATTTTATAGCTTATTTTAGGAATTTTTAAAGAAAAGAAAAACTCCCATGATTTGTCACGTACGTTATCACCTTATTTTGATCGGATATTTTTGACACCAAAGTTTTGAGGGTGCCCATTTTTTTCTCAAACATAGAAGCTTTTGATTGCAACATAACTGTAATATTGTTTTTCATTAACTTCTATTTTTGTGAGATTTATATTACTCCATATGCATACGAATGTAACGTACGGCTGTATGAAAATATCCATCTTTTAATTTAATCTTGAATATCGATTTCTTTATTAGCACAAAATTTTCAGTAATAATTAAAAAATTTTGTTATTATTTCCCTGAAAATGCTACACATTGTTGTAGCGAAATAAAGGAATAAATATAAAATAAAAATAAAAACAATATTAAACCTTGATCTCGAAAATAAAATATAATTGTTGAATAAATAAAATTTCAAATATTTCAAAAGTTTACAAATTGTCAAAGAATGTAATTAACAACCTTTTGGTAAATTTTTAAATTTTTGATCACGCTAGGGTGTTTGATAACACAACGTTTTTTAGGAATACCAATCGAGGTACCTATCAAGAGAAAAATTCAAACTTTAAAATGACCCGTGGTCAGGAATAAAATATAAGAAATCACCGGGCAACTCCGGCTTCAACAAGCTAGTAAGATTTATAAAGAAAAGTCGAATTTAGTAGCAGTATTATAATGGCTTCCCATTTTGTAATAATTGCTGCTAAAAATATTTCACTTTCTATATAAATTAACACGGAAATATTGTAGTAATTACTTAAAGAGTATTTACACTTCAGTTTTGCATATTCAAACACATTGTATTAGACGCTTTTAATGTTGTGTTCAAAACTTATTCTTCTGCACAATAAAACTCCTGCAAATAAATGTAATTTTAACAAACATTATACATACGAGTAATTTTGTTGGGCAAAAATTTGTTAAAAAGAACGCAAAAGTTCTGCTGTACAAATAAGCAAAAGAACAAACGTACAGTTTTTATGTTTTAAATTATGTAAATATTGTATGGCATCCAGCATTCAAATTAGAATTTTGTTTTATCATGGAAGACACGTTTTAGAATTATAAAAAGCAGAACATGTTTAGTTTTGATTCAGCCAGAGCAAGAAAACATAGAACTTTTGGCAAGAAAATGTTACCAAATGGTTTGGGTAAATTGTAATTTAAGTTGAAATCCTAAAATTGGCCATATGTTAAAAGGAAAATTTTAACATAACCTTTGACTGTCAGTAAAAATAAAACACTTACGAAACTGATTTTTAATGGTATATTAAGCTTAAAGCCAAACATTTTACACCGAAGAAGGGGTAAAATGTTATTTTGAGTATTTCAATTTATTTGTAGGTTTTTTTAAAGGGTTTGTTATTTACAAAACTTTAGCAGTTTGTTATTTCAGGCCTAACACCTTTGCCATATAAAGCATTGTACACACAAAATCTGGCCACATTTCAAGACATTTATTTTATCTGATTTTCTATGAACAATGCTTTATGAAAAAAACCCAATTTATATTTAAATAATTTGGGGTTGGGTTTTTTTTTCGCTTGTTTGTGTTAATAACATGCCTATGCGATTAGGATTATTCAAAAATATACATACATACATATTTAAATGCTGCCAGCTAAAAAACACATGTATCTTGTGAATGTCAGAATTTATTCATAAATATAACAAGCAGACAACGCAAACTGTTCAACTACACGTATGATGAATAAATTTTGTTTTACAAATAATAAATGCGTATCAGGCATACACAACATGTGACAATTAGAAAGGTGTGTTTTTGATTTAGAATTTTTTTCTTTTACATGTTTTTTACACTTTTTTTTTTTTTGGCTGTGAATAATGTATGGGATGTATTACACATTCAAACAAAAAAAAAAAAAAAACGACATAGATTTCGTGGTTGATTAAGAACAAACGCATGAATTTATTATGACAATAAATAATTTGGTGTGAATTGTGAGTGATTTACACGTAATGAAAATAAAAAATATCATCATAAAAAAATGAAACTGGTTATGTGTCTTTAACATACAATTGCAATTGAAATACAAATTCTGTTGGTTATGAAGACTAATTTGGATTAATTTCGTTAATTTAAAACAATAATAAAATGTAAACAAAAATGGAAATTGTTTGACTGTTTTTCACCTTCACCTTCGCATAAATGAATTTCCACTTCTGTATAATATATTTATGCCCTTATTCATAAAAAACTAAAGTAGACTTCAAATGTACTTTAAGAAAATTTTGTATAAAAATTTTGTCTAAAAGCACACTTCAAACCTACTTTATTTTTTTATGAATACGGCAGTTAATGTTTATGATACGCAGTGTCATCTTTCAGCTGATTTTTAAATTCTACTAATCAATCAAGTGGTTTACAAGTGGTGATCAAAATTATAACGAGCCTACTAATTAACCCTCCGTCATGCGTATGTATCTGGCCAGATCTTTTAAGCATTTAACTGTGATTTAAATTAATTTCTTATTTAGCTAGGTGTTTGAGTCTCCAGGTACCCTCTACAAATATTGTTAGATATCGTCTTATGGAAAAAACCTTTAAAAAAACAACAAAAACAATTTTTGTGGAGTTTTTCATCTACACATCAAATACGTAGCGCATGTATCTGGCCAGATACACTTGTATTTTGTATGAAGAACAATGTAATCTATTTGCATTTTTTATTTTTGTTTGCGTTTATTTACTCAAATCAACTGAAACTGCATTGTGTTTGTACTCTGCATCATTATAGTTGTTGTAGAGTTCAGATTTTTGTCCATATATAACCGATCAGCCATGTCTTTCAATCGATTCTCTGTACTGGCACGATGCATTCGTTTTGATGATGGTAGAACACGCGCTCATCGATTGCTCGATGACGTTTGGAATTTCCTAAATGAAAATCTTGCCAAAAATTATAGTCCTCATAGCAGCATAACAATTGATGAGCAACTGTTCCCATATCGTGAAAAAACAAAGTTCACACAGTATATACAACCAGCGAAATACGGCATCAAATTGTGGTGGGCTTGTGATTCCAAAACTAAATATCCACAGCAAGGGAAGTATCGTTCTCGTCCAAATCTGTCATATTTATTTGGATTGCACGAAAATTTTGTTTCAATTCATTCAATACATTCAGCTATGTGCCAAAAAAAATAAATGTGTGAACCTACTTTCGACCGTCCATGCAATTCTCTTTTACAATAAGAATAAAGCTGGCGTCGATTGTATGGACCAAATGCTTACACATTTTACTACAAGGAGGCCAACAAGACGATGGTCTCTTGCGTTCTTTTGCAACATGTTTGCTGCCTTTTGTATTTTCAAAGAAGTTAATGATCTCAATAAAAATAATGCTAGAAGAAATTTTCTCAGTACGTTAGCTGATACATTGGTTCTTCCAAATATTGAAAAGCGAAAGAACAACGTTTATATCAGAAAGCAGTTTAGCACTCGTTTGGCTATGGAAACGTATTTTGGAAGACCAATAAATCCCATTTTCTTCGTTTTGATTTTTTAATTTCAGGTTGCAGTAGTAGTTCCTAGTTTATGTGGTGCTGAAAAAGTTGTCAGCTTTGTACATTAGGAGGCGAAAAAACTCGCCGACTAGCTCGTTTTATTTGTTCCAAGTGCGGAAATCCGGTATTCCAACAACATTCGAAATCAAATTATACATGTTTTAGTTGCTTGCCTGCAGCTATGTAAGACATTTTTTAATTTAGAGTTAATTGAAAATTACTTTATAATTTAATAAATACTAATTTTTGAATTTAAATTAATCGAAATAAACTTTAAAACAATTATTTGTTTGAAATTAAAAAATTTTATTCCTCGTTAACTTTTTTCCTGGCATGTACTAAGAAAAACCAAAAAATAAAAACACAAAATATAGAATCTATGTTTCTTCCTGGCGTGCTAATAATATAACAATGTAATATTATCACTAAAATAGCTTTTCTTTTCATATAAATGTATTGAAATACATAGTGTATCTGGCCAGATACATGCGCTACGTATGTGACTACCGAAACATGTGCATGACGGAGGGTTAATATAAATCATACGTCATGGTGGGCATAAATAAGATTTTTAAATAAACGTCAAATTTAAAGTCTTTTTATGAAAACTCTTAAATACTTAATTCAAAGTAAAGTATTTATTGCACAAGATTACATGTGTGCGAATATTTTGGACACTTTCAAACAAAAATGTTGGATATTTTCTTAAAATTATTTAGACATTTTTTGTTTAGTAATTGTTGGTAAATGAAACCATTTGATTAACTGTGTGTTTGCCCATATAAATATGTTAATGGTGTTCAGCTCTGAAGTGTCTTTTCTCAGCTGCTTCTAAAATTCTTCTAATCAATCAAGTCGTTTATAAGAAGTGGTCATAATAGTAAAATGACTTAATATTACGCATACGTCAAGCTGTACATAAATACGATTTTTAAAGAAAATTCGAATTAAAAGAATTTTTATAAAAACTTTTAAATACTTATTTCAAAGTAAGGCATTATTATGATACTTTCAAACAATAATAGTGGCTATTTTTAAAAATCATTTCGTTAGTTTATTAGAATTGTTTGGTAGTAGTTATTTGAAATTTAAAGACAAGCAAATGTATTTTTAATTTTAAAAGCATATTCATTAGTCATATTGTCCACAATATTTCAATTGTCTCTATATCATTTAAAACTGATCCAAACTGCAAAAGTTAAATAATTTGTGATGTGTGATATTTGACAAATTTATATGGAATTAGAAAAATAGATTCACATCCTTTAAAAGTTATATAAACTGAAATGTGATCACTTATATTAACCACAAAATATTGATATTTATATAAAATTATAAAAATGCTTTAACATTGATCTAAATTGAAAAAACAGGATAAACTGTAATCATTTATATTTCCTGTCAAAAATTTATTTTCCATATGGAATTATAAAAATAGCTGCTTTAGTTCATTTAATAGTGATTTAAATTGAAACAGAATGATAATCTGTGATCATTATTATTTACCAAGCAAAATCAAATTGTTATACGAATAATTGTAAAAATGATACTCAGTGATGACTTGTAAAAATGGAAGTATAAAAATGATTATAGATCATTCAATAGTAGTCTAAATTGAATAAGGAGAATAATCTGTAATTTTGCTAAAAAAAAATTGTTTGGTGTACCAGTACTTTCCGATTCTAATTGTAAAATTGTTTCCACTTTAACATTCCTTTAGAATTACAGCAAACTTGGACATGTTTTGGTCATAAATATAGTGTTGTATGAATCTTGAAGATCACTTTAAAGTGATACGCGTTATAATATGTTTGGAAAGAAAGTACAATGAGTTTCAAAAACTAAAACATATAAATGCATGAAAATGTGCTCAAATTCTATCCCAAATGCAAAAGGTAAAAAAATACTAACAAAATTACGGTATAGAGCCTAATTACCTCAGTAACGGCTGGTAAAAATCTCTTATTGAAAATGCTTTATGAAGAGAGAACGGTTTTAGGGACGAGCTCTAAGCATCTCCAGCCAAGCAAGACAAACGAAGAATCTGAATCCTTAGAAGCAAATACCTAGTTTCAAAGTAAGATATCGCTGAGGTTGAGGAAGTAAGCGCTAGTAAGCAGCCACATTTACTACAAAAAGAAAAATCTCTCTGCAAAAAAAGCCATAAATATGTGAGAGAGGATAGGCCAACAAAATAGCAGAGATACAATAAAACCTATCCACACTAAGAAGGATGGGAATGAAATAAGCTCATCTCACCTAAGTAGTAATATATCCGACTATTCATTTCTCTCGAAAGAAAACACTCTTCGCATAATCGGACGAGAGAATAGAACAAACTAAAAGCATATGCCTCTAAACAAGCTATGTCTTTGGTGAAATATGCTGTTAATGGTAAAGATTCCAAAATGAAAACTACACTTTCACTGAAGATTCAGCCAGACGAAAAATCAATTACGATAAATATAATAAGTGTGGTTGCAGAGGCAAATCAATATTTAAATCGTAGAGAAACATTTAATTTAATTTTGTGCCACCATCCAGCTGAGAAGTAACTTTATCTACATGATAGACGCTATTATCTATCTACTAAAGCGCAAAGATTAGTTGGCAAAATACGCAGATAGTCTTCTTTCCTTTTCCATTATTCCTTTGACTCTTTGACGTGGTCCGAGCTGCCACCATGTAAAGCAACCCCACATCATTATGTTCCTGCCACCGTACTTCATTGTTTACTTTACATGGTGCCTTTGAATTCTCTGGGCTGTTCGTAGCCAGCCATATCGTTGAATCTGGATTCGTCTGAGCAGATGTCACGTTTCCAATCACCTACTGTCCAATTTTTATGCTCCCTGGAAAACTGTTATCAATAATGCAGGTTTTTATGTTTTTTACTGCAGATATGTAAGCAATATTGTAAAGGGCTCGCTTTGCTGGCTATCGACTAACAGGTTTGCTTTTTGCTATAGAAACACTTTTTCTTTTCATTTGAGTTAACATGAGACATTAATAGTTTTTTGGGACCTCTGACTTGTGGTTTGGGATCAATAGAATGTCTTTGTTGGACGCTTATAACCACTGATTGGTTCCTCAATGTATTTTGACAGTTTGTCCATTATGTATTATAATTTCATTTGTATTGGATAATTTGCAAAAAGTGTTTACCACCTGCAATTCAATTAATACCAATATTTTTTTTTAATCATAAACAAAGTAACCACATACAAATCTAATGGTAAACTTGAATATTTTTATTGAAATATATCATAACTAATACTTGTGGAAAATTGAATACATTCAAGATTTTTTGCACTAATTGTTTAATTGCCGAAAATTATTATTTTTCTTTTTGTATTGTAAATTATCTTTATCAATTTTCTTTATTTTTATGCAATAAAAAGTGCACAAAGCACGAACTTGTACTCATTTGTGCTTTCTACTGTAGTGTTAAATTTACTAAAAATTTAAGTTCCTGATAATTCCATAGATTGCTTTAAGAAAGAAAAGAAATTAATAAAGATGAAAGCCCTAACTCTTTTTTTCACATGACTAAACAATCAATTACTGTGTTTACAAGAATCATAGTTATTCCCAATTATTCCACCACTCATAACAAAGCTACTTTCTATTAATCAAAAAAATCAGCAAAATCTTTAATATGTTATCCTATATAAACACGAAGCTCTTTTATGCCCCGCAATTATCACACCCTGTAGACTTTATAACCCAAACACAAGGTTTGGCCAAGTAAAATCCAAGAAAAAAATACTAAAAAAAAAAAATTACCAAATACAAGCAAACAAATTGCCAGGGGTTATTTATTTGGCAACATAAATAAATTTCTACATTTCTACATTTATTTATTTCTACCATCATTTTCCCATAAATTTTAAGAAGAAAAATTTAAGATAATATTTACTACATCATCGTCATTTGTAGCAACACATGTTCAGTATTTTTATTGTTTAAACATGATTATTTGGCATTAGAAATTGTTATCAAAGAACTCGTACGACTACAGCTAATGCTGTTTAAGGTAAAATAACATATCTTTTCTTTCAGCTCTTTACAATAACGTCAACCCCTTTTCTGGTTTCTTGCCAGCCCAGCAGGCTGGATTTTTCCCAAATGGTTAAGAGATTTATGCTGGATAATTTCGTTGGCAAAAAGGATTAATTTTGACCTTTTACTTTTACTTCTTTTTCATTTATTTTTTTTTGCAAATATCATCAAAATACAATAAAAAATGGTGAGAAAGTGTTTTTAAGAATGTTAAAAAGAAAAAGGTAAAGGTAAAGATAAAGATTGCTTTTTAGGTTTTTAGTAGCCAAAGGAGAAATTAATATTTCTGAGTAATCAACCCAACACTTTCATGAAAGTATAAAGGTAAAGTAAAGGATAACAAATAAAATAAATAACCAGTTCATCTAATATTATTGTAAGTACTATACAAAAAAAAAAGTACATTAATTCTAGTTCTATACAAAAGAAAAACACACACATTTGAGAGCTTCAAACTCAAGTCTATATTTTAAGATGTTTAGTTTAACTCCAATTCACATATGGCAAAGAACTTTCCCTAACATTAATCTTGATTCCCTCACACCACAATAGAAACTTTTCACATTTCTCAAATTAAATAAAACTTTTGTCAATAGCTAAAATTTTCCACAAATATTTTATTCTACTTACAATTTACCCATCTTTTTATACCCTCAACCACCATAAGTGCTGCATGAGGAGGGTATATATAAGTTTGTCATTCCGTGTGTAACACCGACAAATATTCATTTGAGACCCAACAAAGTAGATATATTCTTGATCCTTATGGAATTCAAAGTCGATTGAGCTATATCCGTCTGTCTGTCTGTATGTCTGTATAAAACTCTCTCACGTCCAAAAGACACAATCAAAAACATACTCGTAAACTCACACAAACGCATGAATAAGATTTTCCTGGAGACATTACATTACTAATCTTAATTTGGTTAGTTTAAATCAAAGTCACAGTATATTTAAAAGTCTTTGAAGCACATTTTGAAATCTGCATGTTTTTTTTGTGGAGCAGAAAATGTTCATGTGTCATCGCATGTTTGGTTTTTAATTTCAGGCCACCAGAGAATCCATTTTTACCAGGTCAGATAGTACGAGTAACTGGATAAGCGAAATATTTTATTTTAAAAAAATTTAATCGAAGTTGCCTTCAAGTTAAATATACAATTTATTTGAAAATAAATTGTATACACTACATTTTTTTAAAATTTGTTTATTAATACTCGCAAGAGGAATAATTCTCATTTAATTTCTAAATATTTTATGTTAAAACAAAATAGAATCAAATTCCACTCTGAGTAAATTTGATTCTAGTGTGATTTGAATTTATTGGAAATTAAATTGCAAAATTATAAAGCTTTTTAAAGAAATGATTTGTTTAAAAATTTGTTTTTGGAATGCGAACGGCCTCCGCCAACATAAAAACGAACTGGAACACTTCCTGATGGATAAGCAGATTGATGTCATGATGATTGCTGAAACTCACTTGACGGCGACAGCTTACTTCAAAATTAATGGCTACGTGTTATATGATACTAAAGATCCACGCGGAAGAGCATGTGGAGGTTCGGCAATTCTTATAAAGAACAGAATAAAACATTATTTAATGAACAACATATGTGAGGATTACCTACAAGCAACAAACATTTGCATTGAATTCTGTCAATACAATTTTGTTTTATCATCAATTTATTCGCCGCCTCGATTTTCAATAAAAGAACACCAATACTACAGCTTCTTCAATTCCCTTGGAGCTAGATTTTTAGTTGCTGGTGACTTTAACGCCAAACACACATTTTGGGGTTCACGTCTGGTGACCCCGAAGGGTCGTGAACTCTTCAACACCATTGCCAAAATGGGATTAGATGTACTCTCAAGCGGGCATCCCACCTACTGGCCGACGGACCGACGGAAGATTCCCGATGTTATTGACTTCGGAGTAGTGAAAAATATCCCTGTAGAATCGATACAAGTGGAGCCTTCATTAGACTTGTCTTCAGATCACTCTCCTTCTATTATTTCAATGCGTTTCCTTCAAGGGAATGGCTCACCATTTCGGGACATATCTAAAACCAGAGTAAGTTGGATAAAGTATAAAAAGTATTTAAGTTCCCACTGCACGGAAAATGTAGTGTTGAGAACTACCGAGGATATTGATGGGTCGATTGGCAAGTTTACTGAGGACATACGAAGAGCTGTACATCACGCCTCCACATACGACGTTGAGTGCAGAAGTGGGACAAATAGAACTTATTTCGCTGAACTCGATCATCTCCTGTCAGAAAAAAGAAGAGTTAGAAGAGAGTGGCAAATCCACAGGTCTCCTGAACTGAAAGCTAGGCTACGGGTATGCAGAGATATACTAAGAAATTTCTTAGAAACCCAAAGAATGGCTTCACTTAAATCTTACTTGGAGGGTCTTGATAGTACCCCACAATCTGACTATTCGTTATGGAAGGCGGCACGAGGTTTAAAAAGACCAGTTAGAGGAAAACCTCCTCTACGAAATCCGACTGGTGACTGGGCTAGAAATGATTCCGAGAAGGGGACTTTATTTGTTAATCATTTGAGAAAAGTGTTTACTATAAACAACTCAAATAATGCATCTTATTTGCCTCCACTCGTTATTAGACCTCCTGTACCTCTAAGACTTAGCTTTAATAATGTTCAAAGCGCTATTGGTACTCTGAATCTTAAAAAAGCTCCAGGTATGGATAAAATCAGCAACAAAATGCTTGTGGAGTTACCTCGTGTAGCTAAAAGAATTATCCTATTTATTTTCAATGCTATTTTACGCCTAGAATACTATCCTGCAGATTGGAAGGTATCTATGATTACCATGATTCCTAAGCCAGGGAAGGACCCCACTAAAGTAGAGTCATATAGGCCAATTAGTCTACTGCCGACAATTTCAAAACTGTTTGAAAAATTGTTATTGGCTAAGTTGATTCCAATTCTGAACGACACTCAATGTATCCCAAATCACCAATTCGGGTTCAGAGCTAAACACAGTACCATCGAACAAACACACAGATTGGTAAATGTGATAAGACAGTCGTTTGAAGAGAAAAAATACTGCTCCGCCCTTTTCATTGATGTGTCGCAAGCGTTCGACAAAGTCTGGCATGACGGTTTAATGCACAAAATAAAATTAACTCTGCCTGCTAACACCCACAAACTTATGAAAAGTTATTTATATGGTCGCAAATTTACAATCAAAGAAGGCGATTTTTTAAGCCCCGCTCAGCCAATTGAAGCAGGAGTACCCCAGGGTAGCATACTGGGTCCAACTTTATATTTGATTTATGCATCCGATATGCCGTTAGACCCCATAATACATACTTCAACTTTTGCAGACGATACAGCCTTTATTAGCGTTCATAAGGACCATCAAATAGCATCACAGAACTTGCAGAAATATGTTTATAAACTAGAGAATTGGCTTGAGCTTTGGAAAATCAGGGTTAACGAACAGAAATGTATTCATATAACTTTCACATTGCGAAAAGATACATGCTCGTTCATCAGAATAAATAATCAAATTATCCCGCAACACAATGAAGTCAAATACCTCGGAATCCACCTCGATCGTCGTTTAACTTGGAAGTCTCATATCGACGCAAAACTTACCCAGATGAGATTAAAAGCAGTGCAAATTAATTGGCTAATCGGCAGAAATTCTACATTAAAGTTGGATTGCAAACTTTTGTTGTACAATGCAATTCTAAAGCCAATCTGGTGTTATGGAATTCAATTATGGGGTACTGCCTCAGCATCCAACATTGAAAAAATTCAAAGGGGTCAAAATAAGATTCTACGTACAATTACTGCAGCTCTATGGTATGTTAAAAATTCTCGAATCCACAAAGATCTAGGCATTCCTTTGGTGAAAGTCGAATTTACAAAACACGCCTCAAAATATGTCAGCAAACTTGAACACCATCCAAACCCACTTGCACGAGACATCCTTAACTTTACTGGCCATGTTCGGTTGAGAAGGAGGGATACCCTTGCTTTAACTCAAGCGCAAAACAGATGACTGGATCAGTGGATATAAATTTTTTGTAGTATCATAATATTTTGTCTAGCACTGGCTGGACTTATTATTTTCTTTTAGTATTAAGATTCGAAAACTTATTGTCATTTCATTTCTGAAGATTAATGTATGGAAAAAAAAATAAATAAAGCTTTTTTATTTGGCTTGAGTGCATTTTAATTAATAATTAAAAGAATACCATTGTAAAGTAATATTTATAAACAATTGACACATTGGAATGCATTTTCTACCCTGCCAAGGGCGTCATCAGCAATTTTCATTGTCCACGATCCATCTGTAAACATCATCTATTTATCTTACCGTTTTTTTAAGAAATAGAATTCGATTTTGAGAATATCTGTCAATATTTGGCCATATCCCATATTTTGTAATTGCTCACATATACGTACCACTTCCGAAAAAGAAGTTAACTCTCAATAATCATCATTTTATACAGATCAGAAATTGTAATCCACAAATCGCAGTAATGTCGGTTATACGGCAATTATGCTACTGAATTTTGTAGCTATCAGTCCATATTTGGCAATAGCTCCCAAATTAAGTTCTCTTCCGAATAAAACAACCAACTCTTGTAAATAACGTTATTGAGATGAATTTTAATCAAATCATATTACTAGATACTGGATTTAGAAGTTTTAATTCAAATTCAACAAAAGAAGCCTCTGCTTATATTCTTAATCTTTTTAATGTCCGGTTTCTTAACTTTTACTGAATATGGAAATATGTTTTTTTAATTTTATAAATTGTTAAATTACACTCCAAATTGTTATGGTTATTAGACACACTCTGTAAATTATGCTGAGAATTGGTAATTACATCAATTTTAAATGTGCAAAATCATACAAAAAATTTATGTTGTTGGTAAAATTGCCTTTCAAACAATATATAAAATGCTAAGCTATTAGTTGAAAGAACAATGATTAAGATATTCTAGTCCTATAACCAGTGAAGTGTTTGTATTTTTCATTATATTTATATGGAGGGTATTTAAGATTCGCTACAGCCTGCTTTTTAACTTGTTTTTGTATTTAAAAACCATTTGCATTCTTTACACAACTTCCTTTGATCACTTTTATTGTGAATAAAATTAATCACTTTGACAATATTAGAATATTTGTCTACAATTTCACTTTGCAAATAACAAAAACAAAAAAGAAAAAAAAACAGCAAACTTTGCTCTAAAACTTCCACAATGTGTACATATGTTTTTTTTTTTATTATTTATTATTAGCTACAATTCATTAAACTATTGCTCGATTATTGACAAAGTTTGGGCAAAACATTATATGAAAATATAATTATAGAAGTTTGTTATAAAAAACTAAGTTTCAGAAGTTTTTGCAGTATTAGCTGCAGCAATGCCTGGTATAAAGTGAAATTTGTTAAACAAAATATCAAATTATAATGATTGTTTGACAAAATTGAAGATAAATGCTAGTTTGTGGAAATTAAACAGACAGATAAAGAAGTACTAATAGTTGCAAGTTGATGGAAAAGTTTTATATTTATTGGCAGTTATTAAGTCCTTGGCCATGAGATTGAAAGATACAAGTTTTAAAAAATATCCACAAAAGGAAAACAATGATAAAGGTACAATATAAATTAACTTATAAACATGGTATGGACATAATCATAGTATGATCATAGCCAGACCATAATCTGGTGAAAGTCTAACCAAAATCTGATCATAGTCTGGTAAGAATCCGGTCATAGCCAGGTCATAATCTGATCATAGTATGTTTATAATCTGATACTAATTAGGTATGATAATAATCTGGGCATGGTCTGGTTAATAGTCTATCGTCAATAGTCCTGTCTGTATATAGTCTGCTGATAGGCTGGTCCATATTCTGGTCCATAGTCTAGTCTAGTCTAAAGTCTGGTCCATAGTCTTCCACAGTCTGATCCATAGTCTGATCAAAGTCTAGTAATAATCTGGTCATAGTCTGATCATAACCTATTCTTGTCCATAGTCTAGTATAGTCTAGTCTATAGTATGGTCCATAGTCTGATCCATAGTCTGATCCATAGTTAGGTCGAAGTCTAGTAATAATCTGGTCATAAACTGGTCATAGCCTGATCATAACCTGGTCTGGTCCATAGTCTAGTCTATAGTCTGGTACATAGTATGGACCATCTTTTGGTCCATAGTCTGATCCATAGTCTGATCCATAGTTAGGTCAAAGTCTAGTAATAATCTGGTCATGTATGCTCATAGTATCATAATATTTTGTCAAGCACTGGCTGGACTTATTATTTTCTTTTAGTATTAAGATTCGAAAACTTATTGTCATTTCATTTCTGAAGATCCAATAAATAAATTAAATGTATTAAAAAAAAAAAAAAAAAATGTATGCTCATAGTCTGATCATAACGTACTCTGGTCCATGTTCTAGTAAATAGTCTAGTCCAGTCTATAATCTGGTCCATAGTCTGGTCCATAGTCTTCCATAGTCTGATCCATAGTCAGGTCAAAGTCTAATAATAATCTGGGCATAATCTGGTCATAGTCTGATCATAACCTGGTCTAGTCTAGTCTATAGTCTGGTCCATAGTATAGTCCATATTTTGGTCCATAGTCTGGTCTAGTCTAGTCTCGAGTCTGGTACATAGTCTGTTCTATATTCTGATCCATAGTCTGGTCAAAATCTAGTCAAAGTCTAGTCATACATCTATACAAATTTAAGTTATTGTTGTCATAAACAGATGAGTTTCTGTTGCATTTCTGCTTGTTATTTCCTCTTTAAAATACAAAGTCTGTCAATTGTTTAAATAAAAAAGCAATTGGGCAAACTCTTGTGCTGTGTGGTTGAAGCAATTCAGTAATTTGTGGCAAGTACTAGTAAAACAACACATGCGAAAAAGTACATTTGTATGTACGTACTCGTACAATTGAAGTGGTGTAGTAAATCCATCAAACAAAAAGCTTTTAAGAACAGACTAAAGTCAACATTAAACAAACAAATCAAAATCAAAAGCACGTATGTCTTTAAACCGCAAATAAAACACTATTGTCTTTTTTTTTTACAATTGCTTTGTTTCTTGTTTTGTGTTCCTTTGCGTTGCGTTGTGTTGCGTTGTGTTGCTTTTTCTAAATATTGACTTAGAAAGATTATTTATATGTAATGAAAACTGGCATTTTACAATGTCTTTGAAAAAAATATTAAAAGATTCGGTTGAAAGTATATTGTTTTTTATTTAACTTGCTTTTTTGCGGTTTTTTTTATTTATTTATTTATTTATTTATGACAACATTTTGACAAATGATTATCCCTTGACAGCAGCTCAGCACAGCATTATTTTGTCATTAGGGGACACAAAATGAATTCGAAAGCAACAAACCTTGTCCCCTTTATGCATATATTTTTAAGCTCTGTAACCAATGATGCATAATAATTTAGATTTTTTTTTTCTTGGTGTGTAAGAAAATTGTCCTTTAGTTGTTTTTTTTTTGGTTACTTTTTAATGTGGAAAAATGAAGCTGAATATTTATAATGATTTCGGTTTCTATTATTGTGGGTACTTTTGTTGTTAGAATTTGTTTTGGTAGATGGTTGGTTAAAGGGGGGTCATTTGTGTTGAAAAATTTGGGCGTTTATTTTATTATTTTGTTTATTTTTATTTTTCTACATTTTTGTAGCTACGCTGTGTATTAATGTTTTTTTGGAGGAATAGATTAGTTGAAATAAAGAATGTTATATTGTTTTGAATGTCTAGACATTAATTATAGTGACTAGCTTTGTCTTACTTTAGAATATTGAATTTACTGTGTTTTTTTAAAGAAATATGTTTGATAACTTTCTTTAATTCAATTTCTCATGTTAAACAGTTTTATTGTAATGATTGAAAATATTTTTAATATTTTAGGGAATTAAGTTAGCAAAAGTAGAATGTTGGGAATAAATAAAAAGCTTTTGCAAACTTTTTTTTATTTTTCATTTTATTAGTACCTAATGAAAACTTTTGTAAATAGTGTTTTCTAAACACTCACTTTCTCATGACAATTGTCAAATAGTTTAACTCCCTTAACTAATTTACTCATTTATTTTTATTTATAAAGCCATTTCTTTTAAATGCATATTACACTTTAAAATTTCATTATTGTTGAAATCTGGAGTTAATCATTTTTGCTGCTAAGTTATTTCTTCCACTTTTCATTTCAGGCCTATTTATCAACAAATATTGTATCAAGAGTTTTAGTATGCGTTTGTCAAGTGTCTCATTCTTTGGTTTTGTTCTTCTAGTAACAACAAAACGTGTTCGAGTATGTGTCACTAATAAATATTTGTGTTAAATCATAAATAAATATTTGTACAAAGTTAAGCAATGTGTTTGTGATTTGATAAATATTCTGAATTCTTTTCACAATTTGTTTTAATTTTTTTTTATTGTGTAAATATTTGCAACATGTTGTATATTGTTGATTTAATATAATTTTCTATAACCAATAGCACAATATCATTCATGTTGTTTTGGTTTTATTATGAGGGGATTTATTTTTAGCTAATTTATTTAAAAATTTAAAAAAAATTAAATATCTCAACTCTAAAACAGTGAAAAACTTTTACATGTTTCCAAGTAATTTAATACTTTTTTAACAATTACATTAAAGCTGACATCTCAGACACTTAATTAATAATTCTATTTACATACGAGGGCGGTTCGAAAACTTCTTAGCCTAGCACAGAAAGAGAATAGTTAGTTTTCCAAAAAACATTTTTATTTTTCAATATAATCCTTTATTAAAATAGTTTTCCTCAAGGCCTTCAAAGTAGTGATCTACAACTGTGATTGCATCTTCAGGTGAAACGCTTGCCAGCTAGGATCTTAGCCCCATTGTTAAAATACTTTTTTTTTAGCAAAATTTCGAAAATTTTGTTTTTTAAAACGGCATAAAAAATTGGAAAACGCAGCTGTGCTTCTAATTTGTATATTTGCCACACACATAACAAAAGTAATGAAACTTGTTACACGCCTCCATCTTAGATATTTCAATATAACTGATTAGGTGTTATAAAATTAGGTGTTATCATTTCTGTACATATGAAACTTATTTTTGTTAAATTTTATTCGGATACTAACATTTTTAAGACATTAATGGTCGTTAAAGTGATTTTCGGAAATGTATCTAATATGGGAGCTATGATCAATTATGGACCGATCTGCACAAACTTTTTAGATATGATTTGGCTTTATTTACCACTCATTTGTGGTGAAACTTGTTTGGATACTTGCATAATTCATTTTGTATTCTGATTTTCGGGAGACATTTGTATGGGGGCCAGATTAAATAATAGACCGATTTCCACCAGTTTGAATAACATCAGTCCTTGGGCCGAAAAAATATCATGTACCAAATTATCGAAATATCTTCAATATTGCAACCTGTACTCTGCGTACAAGCTTTACATGGACAGCCGGACGGACATCGCTAAATCTTTAACCAATATTTATAAGCGTTACAAACATCAGCACAAATCCAATATACCCTCCCCACTATGGTGCTGCAGGGTATAATAAAGTGTGCAAAATTTCATTTATTTTTTTTTTTTTATACATTATATTTGAAGAAAATGGCAAAAAAATATCAAGGTTGTTTGAAACGTTGGTCAATAACTCGGAACCTACTTGACCGATGGATTTTGCCCATTTTTAATACCAAAGATTTCTGTGAAACAAAGAATGTTTGGGCGAAATTTCGTTGCTCTAAGTCTTCTTTGCTAGGTCTTCTTCAACTGACGGACAGACGAACCGACATGGCTAGATCGTCTTAAAATCTTATGAAAACCCAGAATATATAGACTTTTTGGTTATATGACCAATAACTCGATGTGTTACAAACGTAATGACAGACCTAATATACCCCCATATTTTTAGTGGTTAATTTAAAAATATGTACGATATTTTGCTTGTTCTATAGAAACATTTACAATATTTTAAGTTTTTTACAGAAAACGTTACATATGAAACTGAAAAATGCAATTCTCACTAACTTTTAAAGTAGTCACTGCATGAACAAAGTAATACCTAAAAGTCTAACCGGATAGACATTCTACTGGGGCCAGCAAATTTTCAAATCATTCTTACCGGACATTCTATCATAATGACAATTCCATCAAAATGGATGCATATTTTTAGATTTACTGCAACGGTGCCATCGTTCCACTCGTCCACTCAAAAATATTAAAGTCTATAAATTAAACTGCAGTACGTTTTTAAGAAGAACGAACATGTAACTACAGTCACAAAACCGATAAAGAGCTGCCATCATAAATATAGAACTTTGTGAAAAACAGTGGCAAAACCAAAAAGTTAACTGAAATGTGTTTTATAAGAATCGCATACATATTGATGGATGAATATCACAGCATTTCCTGGTATTGCACAAACAAAAATGTGCATTTGGTGGCAAATTTCAATAAAAGGACTAACATAACGTCCTGTGACTAAAAATATTTTACTAAATTGAGTTTGAAGCTGTGCGATAGGTAGTCATAGTTATTTAAAATTAAAATTCAAATGACCAAAATAAATCACATTGAGTTGTATAATTTAACATTCGATTGAATTTTGCAATAAACCAAATTTAGTTTTACCTCCCAAATGAGTTTTATTTTGCGTAAGCAAATTGTATTAGTTGCACAAATAACAAATTTGAATTTTGTTAAAAATTTATGGAATTTACGAGAACTATTTTTACGAGAACGATTTAATTAAGGTTATAAAACACATTGCTATTTAGTGATTGGCAGACTTTTGATAACATTATTTTATTTTCATAAATAATTTTATTCTATATAATTCGACCTTTTTCTGATTTTTATTAAATAATGTTTAAGCTTGAGGTCAATTTTGTTTTTTATAAAAGATTTTTTTATTTTTATATTTAATTAACTCGATATTTCGATTTCCTTTGGAGATCCTCTTCAGGAGTTGTTTTAATATTATAACAAATTTTCTATGTGTAAAAAATATTTTGATATAAGTTTGAAAGGGGTTGACAAAATTGAAAAATATGTTTTACAGAAAAATAATTTTAAATTTTCGATAATAACATGTTAAAAATGTTATCATTCCAAAATGTTATTATTCAAAAATGTTACTATATTTCTGTTAAAATTATTTACTGTTCAATGTTATTATCGAAAATTTAAAATTATTTTTCTGTAAAACACATTTTTCAATATTGTCAACCCCTTCAAACTTATATTAGAATATTTTTTACACATAGAAAATTTGTTATAATATTAAAATAACTCCTGAAGAGGATTTCCAAAGGCAATCGAAAATAAAATAAAATAAAAAAATCTTTTATAAAAAACAAAAACTGACCTCAAGCTTGAAAAATTATTTAATATAAAATTCTTAAAAATGTAAATGCAAAAATGTATCACATTCCTTATTGCAACGGTACAAGATCAGAAATATGAATATGAATTTGTTTGTTTGCTTGCTTTATACCATAGATCGGCAATGAATCGTTTTTTACGATTCACAACTACTCATAACATTTTAAGTATAAGTGCTTTTACATCATTGAAATTTAACTACTCTGAGTTACTCAAACTCACAACAACGTTGACTTATAAATGCGGGTAGATATAAGTATGAGTACAACGCCGACATCGAGCTCATACCATTCCCAATATGTTTGATTCATAAACCGCGGTATTTAGATTTACATTTTAAGAAAAATACTCACATAGTCATAAAGTATTCAACTCAGTTAAGTCATTAAACAAAAATTTTAGCTTATTCCGTTAGGTATTTATACAAAATAAGTAAAAAAGAAATATAAAAACATACAAATAAATTTATAGGAAAACACTGACACAATTTTTTTCCTACCAAATTTATTTTCAAAAACTACCAAATCGCGTGTCAACCTACCAAAAAGAAATTATTTGAAAACAATGGCATTTATATAAGAAAATATATTTATTAAAAAAAAAAACATAACAAAAAGTTTATAAATAACAATGTTTATGAATATGTATGTTTATAAAAATAAATAACAATTAATTTGTAATAATGGAAGTAAAAAAATCTTAAGTATATACATACATATTTGGAAAAGCTTTTAGTTTTTAAAGTCTCTTTTTGCTGACCATATATACTGCGAATCAGTCTTATTTATCATTTCCTTGCATATCATAATTTAAGGAACATAATTCCAGTTAAAAAATTTTCTTTCCGCAGCTGCTGAACCATGCGGTAAAGACAATAAATTGAAAACAAATTTAACTAGATCGCTAAACATATTTTCATTGAGACCATTTTTAATTTTGCCAACTTTTTCCCAAAAAACATCAATCTCCATTTCATCATTCAAGTTGTGATCACTAGCTCTTAGTAAATTCCACAATTTTATCGCTATCTACCAACTACTCGAACTTTGATAAAAAAAATGCAGTATTGATTTGTCATTTTTAGATAAAGTTTCAGGTGGTGTTATTAATTTCAAAAATTGCTAGTCTGATCTATCAAAGTCAAATCTTTTTTTAAGTTGATTTAAAAATGCAATCTAAAACTGCACTATATTTCAACTATTTCATCATTCTCAAAATGTTCTCATAAAAAACCTTCTGCTTTTGCTCCGATAAAAATGGTCTCACAGAGTTATTGTTTGAATCACTTGTTTCAGTTGTCTTCGATTTTTTTATAACGAACCTTTTATTATAAATAAATATAAATATTATTATTATTATTGTTCAAAAAAACTTAAACAAACGTCCATTGTGCCATCCAACTATTCAATGAATAAAAGAACATACGCGCTATAAATTTTGACACCTAACAAAGTTGTCGAAAGCAAGCGCTAGTTAACATAGCAAGATATGCTCAGAAAGATAATTAATATAAAAGCTGATGGGTTTAAGTCATACATATACTGATTGCCATGGATACAACGATTTTTATTTAAGATTTTTTTTTTTTTAAATTAAACTTATTCAGATTTGACAAAAGAAAAACAAAGTTAAAACTGAAAATTAAAAAATGTATTAAAATAAAACTGAAATTGAAAAAATACCAAATTCACGACCAATCCTACCAACACATTTCAAAACTACCCAATTTGGTAGGAACCTACCACGTACGGCAACACTGTTTATTATTTTATATAATTTTTATAAGCGGACTGTAAAAAAGAACGACACTCGCATGAGTGTATGCGAGTCATACTTATTTTTATCGTCTACGTACATTGAGTTAAGGAGAGTCTAAATAAACAACATCATACATGAGATTAAGTATGAATATAATGAGTACTTCAAACTTTAAAGATGAGTAGTGGTTTGATGATATTGAGACAAGTATGAGTACGTATAAGTACAATAAATTATAAGTCATAATTCAAGTATACTCATTTTTTCAGTACACATAACTGATCTCTGCTTTGCATACAACAACCTAATTTTCAAAACCTTGCTGAGTGTTTTTGTCTCTATGATGGCTTAGCATTCTATAAACCCAATGTCCTAGATCTTTTTAGCGGTGTTAGTTTATAGAATGGATTTGCATTCAACAACCCAACTTTGAAGACTTTATTGTATCGTTCTGTCTCTAGCAAAGCTCTGCACTCTTTCGACCCAATTTCCAAGCCCTTGCTGGCGGTTTCTGTCTCTTTAATATGACTTTGAAGGATCTAAGTACATGGTTTCTGGGCACCTACACTAATATGAAGTCCTGAGTACACTACACACACTTATTACGTATGATTACCAGTTTCTAAACATTTATACAATGATATATGTTTTGTTTTTTGTTTACACAGAAACTGCGATTTAAATTAAATATTTATTATAAGCATGGTGTAATTATACAAGGTGAGTGCAAATCGGCAACATGCAACACAATACAGAAACAACAGGCATTTTGTTTGTGTAAAATAATGTACTACTGTCAAAAACACTTGAAAAAATATTCTATTACTTTTAAACTGTAAGCAATGCCAGTCAGCTGTGCTACTGCACTCACCTTGTATAGTTACACCATGATTATAAAGAAACAAAAAACTGTGATGGCCAACAACCGAACAAATAATAAAATAAGTTAAAACATAAATTTTGTTTGAAAATTTCATGACACAATGTTATTCAAACGAAATTGGAATTTATGTATTTGAATTTATTTAAAAAACAAATACATACATAAATATATACATATGTACATATGTATGTATATAAATTTTTCATTTGGTTTGTTTGCTGAGTTTTGTTGTCGCTGTCATTTGTCAAGAATTTATTTTATTGCAAGTCAAAAGCAAAAATGATTTCGCTGTTTTTACACTGTTTTCATACAAAAGAATAAAATTTTTCCCTTGTGCCTCTTTTGTGAAATATTTCTAAGTATAGGTACATATGTATGTAAAGGGTCCGCCAAATAACTTCTTTTTTTTTTTTTTTGAAAATGCTCTAAAAAAACTACTGAATATTTTCTCAAAATTCTTCTTTTTATTTAAAAGTATGATCCTTCCGGTTAATAATGGAAAATAATTTCATTCAAATGGCTGCCTCGGCTGTCAGCGTAAAACTTATCTTTGACGGCACCCTTCAAATAATAGTCCAACGCTGTCAAATCGCAGCTCCGAGGTGGCCAAACGGCATCAGTTCTGCGGCTGATAATGCGATCTTCCAAAACAGGGCGCAAAACATCGAGTGTAGCTTCGGCTGTATGTCACGTACCCCCGTCCTGTTGAAACCATATGTTGCCGATATCCTCCTCTTTAATTTTTGTGAACAAAAATTTGTTCAACATGGCCCGATAACGATCGCCATTGACTCTAGCGGCCACTCCTTGCTCATTTTCGAAGAAAAATTGCCCAATTATGCCTCGAGACCAAAATCCGCACCAAATAATGACTCGTTTTGGTTGCATCGGCTTTTCAATGTATGCGTGTGGACTTTTTTTGTGCCCCAAATGCGACAATTTTGCCTGTTTACATACCCTCCAAGATCAAAATGAGCTTCATCTGAAAAGATGATTTTTTTTTGTCAAAATCGGCATCTTTTGTAAGTCGATCGCAGACCCACTTAGCGAAGCGAAAACGCATTGGATGTTCAGTTGGCTTCAACTCCTGAACCAATTGGACTTTGTATGGCGTCATACCAAAATTCGTCTCAATGATGTCTCCGAAATTTTCAATTGTTGAGAACGACGGTCAATTGATGTTAATGGCGCTTCACGCACACTTTCTGCCACAGCAGCAATATTCTCGGGTGTACGCACTGTTTTTGGCTTTTCACGCTTTGGTTTATCGATGAGAATGCCAGTTTCTTTCACTTTTTTCACAAGAAAACGAACATACGGAGCTGACGGTGCTTCTCTTCTTCCAAAATCCATACGTAATTTTCGCACACATTCTGCAACATTACCATGATTTTGAAAGTAATGTCGCAATATTTCCCAGCGTTGTTCAAGCGTATACACAATCAATTTCGTTCAGCGGAAGGATAAAACTAATTATCTGTCAAATCAGACATGAGCTAGTTTATCACAAAATAAGCAGTTGCAAAAAAAAACGTTAGATGGTGGACCCGTTATATTGTAAAAAGTTACTTTTCCACGTTTTGTTTGGTTTATTTAACTTTTTGATATTTTCAAATAAAATGTTAAACAATTTTCTTTGGCCAGGATAAAAAAGTTTTGGTTACTGTTGAGTTGTTTTCCGTTTTTACTTTAAAGTTTGGCCTGATGTTTTTTGGAGTATGTTTATCTCACATTTATAGGTTACTGCTTTGTTCAGTTTATTTTGTATAATGGCCAAGTTAGAAAATTAAAGTCCTGTTTTTGCCTAAAGCGGATGTTTGTGTTTTTTATACAATAATCGAAATTTTGTTTAAGTTAAGCCAATAACTTTAGCAGAAAATCAATAAAATCCTTTAGATGCAGCTTGTATTTTAAGATTAATGAGTTAAAATTTCCCTTTCTTTGGCTTAACTTCCATCAAATAAGATTAGTTAAGTTCCTTAAAATAAGTTCTTTATTTTAACTTTTCACACCCTTCATTTAACAATTAAATTATTATTGCCCAAATACTTTTAGTATGTTTTTTTATAATCTGTTTTAAAAACAATTTTTTCTTCCAGCTCATTGTTTGCTGTTAAGGAAGTAATACATTTGAATGCCGTCTTATAGCTGGCAAAAACTCTATATCATTTGTTTAATAATTAATTTTCTAAAACCTAAAAGTAAATATTTATCAAATGTTTACCTATTTTTACCTATAAGTAAGCCACAAGTAACAGGCAACAAAAATGTTTGTAATTAAATTTTAACCAAAATAATTTATTACTAAAGCTCCTCGCGTCAACAAAAAATCCTCCTTCGATTTTTTTCTAACTCTTAAATTCCTTAGGAACATAAATTAATATTTGCAGCAACAGGAGCAGCAATAGCTAGAATGTATGTAGGTAATAAAAAATGTAATAAAACTTTAAAAGCTATCAATTATGTAAAGCATATCCCTTTAACAAATTATCACATATTATTCTAGAAAATATATCACGTTTATTTCACTTACCCCCCCCTTAAAAACTACCGCTTGCAGAAAGAAAAACTGGCATACCCAGCAGTTCTGGGTGACTTTCTGGAACTAGTAAGTTTATTTCTAACTATTTTGTTTATTTAACACATGTGGGTATTCTAGACTGTAGTCAATTGTCCCTACATTGAATTTTGTCTCTTTCTGTCTCCAGGATGGCTTCGCATTCTGTCGAGCCGACTTCCAAGACCTTGTTTGTGGTTTCTGTATCTTTAAGATGGCTTTGCATTCCAGCGAGCAAATTTCCAAGACCTTGTTGTCTTGTCTTTCTATCTCTATGGAGGTTTCACATTCTATTACCCCAATTTCCAAGATATCTTCGAACTCCATCAACTCAATTTCCAAGACCTTGTTGAAGGTTTCTATCTCTAGGATGGCTTCGAACTCAATCAAAACAATTTCCAAGACCTTGTTGTCTTCTTCTATCTCTAGGACGTCTGCGAACTCCATCAACTCAATTTCCAAGACCCTGTTACAAGTTTCTATGTCTAGTATAACTTCGTATTTTATCAACCCAATTAACAAGACCTTATTGTCTGTTTCTGTCTCTAGGATGTCTTTGTATTCTGTCAACTCAATTTCCAGGACCTCTTTTTCTACCTCTATGATGGCTTCGCATTGTAATAGCGCACTTTCCAAGACCTTGTTAAAGGTTTCTTTGTCTAGAATGACTACGTATTCTATCAACTTAATTTCCAAAACCTTGTTTCTATATCTGAGATGGCTTCGCATTTTATTGGCCCAATTTTCAAGATGCTGTTGTCTGTTTCTGTCTCTAGATGCCTCCACATTTCTTCAACTTGATTTCCAAAACTTTGATAAAGGTTTCTGTTTCTAGGATGGCTTTGCATTCTATCAAACCAATTTTCAAGATGTTGTTGTCTGCATCTGTCTCTAGGTTGACTTTATATTCCATCTCGATGACTTTTCTAGACAAAAATAAAATGGAACTCATCTGGAACCATACTTTTCTAGAAAAACAATTGACACAAAAGAATTCAGCCAATCTACGGCAAAGTGAATAGTCGACCGACTTCAATTCATGCACCAGTTGCACCTTGTAAGACTTCAAGTAAAAATTATTTTGTTGAGAAGGTCGAGGAAGTAACAACTTCGGATCTCCTTCAACACTGCACTTCACCGCTGCTATATTTTCACTTGGTCGACTGCGCGTCGATATTGATACAATAGCACATTTTTCGATCGCACTCTATCAAATAATAATTCGACTTTTAAGATGACTATAGATTGTTCTAACAAGGAGCCGTAAAACAAGTAATACAACCAGCATTTAACACTATGTAGTGAGTAAAATGACTTGTCCCTAAAGTGAAATGAATATAAAACAAATTAAACTAATACACAGAATATTACAAAGGAACACTTAATGGCAATTGATTCTCCAATAAATTATTGATAGGAATAAAAGGAATACTTTCTAAAGTATAGTGGATAAAAAATATAAAGTGGCTACACTCCAGATTACTTAGAGACACTAAAGTGACAATTGACTTTGCTTTAGATTACCAGGAATGCATAAAGTAACCTTCCACTGTAATAGCACATACATAAAAAACAAACCAAAAATATAACCTGGAGTCAGCCAGGAATTAGCGGAAATTACTGGGATACATTGACTACTACTAGTAATACTGCCGGGATTAGCATACAACATACATCAATACATACATACAACAATGTTTGAGAAAAGACTCTTAAAATCGCATAAAAATAAACTAAAAAGCTTACTATGGGTGCGTGTGTGTGTGTTTGGAAAAATAAGGGAAAAGGGACGAGTTAGAGAGATAAAAAATGAATGAGTATGCGGGGATATAGGTAAACATTAAATAAATACATAAATTTTCGTTCTTGTCAGAGTATGAGAGAGGGATGGGGTTGTTGAAAGAAGACATAAACTTTTATATACTTTTGATATAGACTCTCAGCATATTTTTGTATTATAAACATAAATGCCAGATGTGACGTTTAAGTGGCAATTACAATGAAAATTGGAATTTCCTTTTAAAGCCAATACTCAACTGTATTAGATCATTTCCAGGAACAAGTATTCTAGACAAGGCCTACACGAACAGAAGATCTACCAAAACTGCTTTGATTTATTAGTAAGTTTTACTGAAAAATTCCATTTTGCCATTCTTGATATAGAGGAAAGAAAACACATGCAATTTAGAGAAATGTAATAAACCCTTATTTGAGTCGATAGAACGATCTAAATAATTCAATGTTTAAAACTAATTGCAACAACATTTAGACTGCGGCTTTGCCTACAATTTTTCTGACGTTACGTTGAATTACGGTATAATCTATCAACATATCGGCCGGTATTGAATAATTTTTTTTTTTCAATATTAGCTTTCATTGCCGAAATGTTTCTTCACATAGCACGATCTACGTGGCCAATTGTCCAGCCTCAAATGTAAAATAAACTGTTCACTGAACTCGACTCTTAATTGGGCCAGTGTTTCGCGAGCTGTGTGGCATGTGGCAACGTTTTGTTGAAACCACATGTCAGCCAAATCCAACTCTTCCGTTTTGGGCAAAAAATTGTAAGCATCGCACGATAGCGCTCGCCATTCACAATAACGTTCTTACCTTCACGCAGAGAAAAAATATAGTTGTGCATGTTTACCACAATTATTTCAATATTTTTAATCATTTGTTTAAAATATTATGGTCACTGTAATTATGTATATGATTCAGCATAAACATGATTGCCGCAAATATAGACATGTGATTGTAGTAATCCTCTGAATCGTAACTTAGCCATATTATGGTTACCACAATCATATAAATAATTACAATGACCACTACATTGTTAATAAACTTGTAAAAATGTGGAAATTTTTGTGTTTAACATATACAACTACATTTTTTCTCTGTGTGTTCGTCAATAGGACGATCCAATGATGCCACCGGCCCAGAATCCACACAAGACAGTGCATTGGCAGCTCACTCAATGTTTCTGGCTGCTCTTCACACCATATACGACAATTTTGCTTGTTTACGTATTCATTCAACCAGAAATGAGCTTCGTTTCTGAATACGATTTTCCGATCCTCATCGAACTGACCATAAAATGGAAGAATTCTACGATGCACTTTCTTAGCCGAACATGAATTTTGATATTAAAATTCAATATTCTGTAAGCTGCGTTCGTTTGTAAATCAATTCATAGTTAAATTATAGACCAAACTGAACATGTTTATGAGTAACATGTTACACAGCCAAAAACAGTCTTGCCAAGAAGAAAGTTGCTAAACAAAATCCCCATTTATATTCATGATTAACCTATCTTTCACAGCCAATTATAGCTTTTATTTTATTATATTTTTTTGATTACTGAAAAATTACATTTGGCCAGCAGTTAATCTGGTAACTACAATTAGTGTTTAAGAACAGGTGTTAGCGTGAAATATAAACATTTACTTCAAGCACTCATAAACCTTATAATCTTGCCAACACTTCCACTCCTATAAACTCTTACAGAATTATCAAAACGAAAAGAAAAAACGCATAAACATTAGGATGACGCCGTTTTATAAAGCTGAAAAATGTAAAAAAATTGTTTCCAATATGTTTCTTCTTATATACGGCCCAATCGTGAATAAAAAATCCGCGGGAGTTTTTTCCCTTTTAATTTTGTTAACATTGAATTTGAACAGGAAAAATGGGAAAAGGGAAAAACTGCCGAAGAATTCTTATTAATAATTAGGCAGCAAAATAAATCTTCTTCAAAATTAATTTAGGAAATTGAAATCCATTTTTGTTTGCAACTGTTATTGATTATTTTTATTGGGGTAATATTGTGCTAAAATCATGTAACATTAGTTTAACAATTATATAGGTTTAAAATAGTTTAACAAAGTTTTCGTAAAATTGTGCAAATTGGACTTTTCTTTAAAAACAAAATTTCTGTTCGTCTTGACGTATGATTGATATTAATTAGTGGTGGTGTTAATAATTTGACCATAACTTGCAAACGACTTGATTGTTTAAAAGAATTTAAAAATCAGCAGAAAGAAGATACTTCAGAGCTTAACACCATTAACATATTTATGAACAAATGTTAGGAAAAATCTTTCAAAAATACTCGATGGTCTTTCTATCAATTTATCAACAGCTATTAAATTGTATTAAAATGCTTTGCCTTTCCCTGTTTATTGTAGACACTAAATTACAGTTTAGAGATTTCTAAGGCTCAAACATAATGACTTAAAGAAACTGGCCAACATTCTTGTTTGAAACTGTCTGGAATATTTTAATTGGGGTAATATTGTGCAAGAATCATGTAAGATGAGATTAAGTATTTTAAAGTTTCCATAAAAAGCGTTTAAATTAGTGTTTTCTTAAAAAAAACATTATTCTGTTCGTTTTGGCGAGTGTTATTAATTAGTGATAATGTTACTAATTTGACCAGTACACCTAATACTGTTTTTACACGGCAATTAGTTCCAGTAAACTTCGTGTAAAAAACCGTGTAAAAAAGACATTGATTATATGCAAACTATGTGGTTGGTTTCTTATCTCTAAAACCTATTGAAATTAGTGAAAAACGAGAATTTTTTTAGAAACAACTATTCAGGTTTTTAATATTAAATCACATGAATATACAATGTGTTTTTAGATAAGCGTAGTTATTAAAGAAAAAAGGATATGCACCCTAAGCTTATAAGTAATGTAAAAAAATGTATGTATGACAAGTTCATTTGATTGTATGCACTTAAAGGGAATTCCCCTAAATTTATGCTATTTACAATTACTCTGACCAGTAAATTCGCTTACATCCACAAAAAAGGAATTTCCCTAAATTTGTGAACATATTTCGCAAAAATTAAATTTAATAAAAAAAAATTATGCTCAAAAGATTTTGATTCGTGTTAAATGGAATATATTCGTGTAAAAAATTTTAAATTTGTTTATTTTCAAACCGCGTTTATCAAAAAACGTGTAAAAGCAGAATTAGGTGTACATATGTACTTGCAAACGACTAGATTGATTAAAATAATTTGAAAAAATACACTTCAGAACTTAACACTAGTAACAATTTATGGGCAAACACACATTTATCGATTCATCAATTAATACTAAACAAAAAATACTAAAATAAATTTAAAAAAAATTTGCATCATTTTTGTTTACAATTGAATAGAGTATTTGAACAGACTTAATATTGTGCAATAATCTCCTAACTTTATAATAGTTTTCATGAACTATGTTTAATTTAACTTTTTTTAAACTTATTTTTTATGTTTAAGGTCACTTTAATTAAACATTTCATACATATTTTAATTGCAGAAATGTTGTAAAAACTTGCAAAGTTTTTTTTATTTTCATATATACTCGTATGTTCCAAAAATCCATATGTAGCGCACATATGAGCGTGTGTGTTCCAAAACTCTTTCGTTCCAAAAATTTAAAAATTGAGATAACAATGCATGCTGTTAGTTCTTTTGCTACTTTATAAGGATAAATATAACGATGTTATCAATTCATATCCTTTCTTATGTCTTTTTATATCTTAAAATTGCAGTTTGTAGCAAAACTGTTTCATTCCAATTAACAGTCACTGTCAAAACTATCTCGTTGCTGTGCCATCGTGTGTGGTAAAATTCCAAATATTTTTATGTATTAATTTTTCCTTATATTACTGCAATTGTTAAGATTATTACTCGCAATTATTAAGATCATTATTGTGATTTGTTGGAAATACAACAACCATTAAAATGGTCAGATAACTTTGCAAGGGGAGATTAATTATAGAAACATTCTTGAAGTGGGGAAAGAAAATCAAAGATATTATATCAAAACTATTTGCCATAAATATGGCAATTAAACCTGAAAAGAAAAAAATAGATATTGCAGCCCTTTTGTCCAATCACTTTGGAGAAAATTGTAGACAAAACAAAACCTTCAATTTTCGACAAAGTAATGCTGGTCATGATGTGGAAGAAAACAACGAGGAGTAAACTGAAGATGAAGTACTCTCTGTGTCTGTTTAAAAATTAATATTCTTTACTTTAATTTTTTAACAAGTTTCCTTAGTTTTAAAAAATTAATATACCTATGGAAATCTAATGTTAATTTTAAATTAAAAATATATTTATGTGTTTTATATAAGGTAATAAAAATGAATGATATTTTATTTTTTAAAACAAAACTCAAAATAGGAAAATTAATTTAACAATAAAATCAAAGTTAACAAATAAATAATTATTAAATTAAATAAATAATTATTAAATTAAACAAGTGTTAATGTGGTTCACCACAATACCCCCTTCCTAAGTTCAAACATTAGTTTGAAAACGAACTCTTTTACAATTGATATTTTCATTTGCCAAAAAAAGCTGGTTTTATTCTATCTATAGAAATATTTTGTTTGCTTTTCCATTTTTAGTAATTTTGTAGAACTTTCTATTTTTTTCAAGCACTTCAAACGGACCAGAATAAGGGGTTTGAAGAGGAGCTTTAACACCATCGACTTTTATAAACACATGTGTACAAGTTTCCAAGTCTTTATATATAAATGTTTTATCACTGCTGTGATTTGTCCCAGGAACAGCCTTGACATTTAAAAAAATTTGTTCAAGTTTTTTAATAAAATCTGATTGTCTTGTTAAAATGTGTGTTCTGCTAAATATTTCAGCCGGTAAACGAATAGGAGTTCCATATACTAATTCTGCGCAACAAAAACCAATATCCTCTTTAATTGACGATCTTAATCCTAGCAGTATCGTTAGAATTACATTAGTCCAATTTTCATTTTTGTGACATTTTATAGCAGACTTAAGTGTTCTGTGAAATCTCTCAACTAAGCCATTAGAGCTAGGGTGATAAGCTGTAGTTCTTATGTGTTTTGCTCCAAAGACTTTTGATAATTCATTGAATAACTCCGACTCAAACTGCCGTCCTTGATCAGTTGTTATCCTTAAAGGTACACCAAATCTGCATATCCATTGCTCATAGAATGCTTTAGCTACAGTTACGGCTGTAATGTTTTTTAAAAAAATTACTTCAGGCCATCTGCTAAACCTATGTATACATGTTAAACAATATTGGAATCCATTAGATGGGGGAAGTGAAATAGAAGTGGAATAGAAAAAATTTCTAGTATCATAAAACATCCTCCATGTGTTGAAAAATATAATAGTTTGAAATTGAAACTTATTAATTTATTTGGTGAGTCTCAAGAATCAAAGATAAACCGGTTATTCAAGGAACTTTATCTAGGAAATAAGAAACCCAGTTGTCTTTTCAATGGGATGAAAGAATTGGCTTGTAATCAAATTACATACCTTTTAAAATATAGTGAAGCTGGTAGCAATGAAGCAAACTCATTTGCTTCGAAAATTCGTAGCAAAAGTTGTTCGTTCCAAACTGCAAAACTTAATTTTTCTTTAGTTAAGGAGTACAGGGGCCAAATTACCGCATTCGTGATCGAATGAGCTATCGTATCGAAAAATGATTTCGATATCGAAATTATGATAAAATGTACTAAATTTCTTGCTCGATATCGTATGCCATAATCTCAAATAAGAAAATTACGATAAATTTTACTCGATATCGAATGCGGTAATTTGGCCCCAGATTTTGTAAATTTTAAGGTTTTAATAAAAAATATCCTAATATTTAAGAATTAGTAGCTTTCAACTTATTTGGCTCATTTACTAAGCTGTAGCAAGTTTTTAGCTTTTTACCAAAATTTTGTAAACATGGAACGAACGAGTTTTGCTTCTCACCTCCTCATATAGTTAATATAAGAATGTATAGAAAGACTCATCAAACTGGTTTAAAGATAATCAAAAAAAGTTGAACTTGTTCCGTTATAACTTACACAACTTAATGATGAAAGAGAATACGACCGCAACTTCAAGCAAAAACGACTCTCAGAGAAAACAGGCCCATAATTGAAACGACGGCTGCTACTTCACGAACTGTCATTTAATGTTTTTATATTTCTTCTGTGTACCAACCTGTAATGCCGACCGACGGCTTTTCCAATTTTAGTCCACAAATCTTGTTTTAAATAAAAATTTGTGTACAATGGCGATTGCAAATTATATATGCAATCATGCTTTTGTACTTCTTCAATTAATTTTTCTATAATATCACTTATTTTCTTTTAAATTACAAAAATCTCACTTTTAAACGTTTCTTTTGATTTTCTTTTGTTTTTATTTTTGCTCCAAAGCTGCAAAAACATATGGTTTTGTTTACAAAATGTATAAAATTTAATGAAAGTATGGCAATATTGTTGAGAGCATTTGTCTCTTAAAGTGAGAGCATAATAAAAAACGCTGTCAAACTAAAATAGATTCTATTTTCACGACCGCATTCTCTGGCATAATTTTATGTCAAAATCATTTCATCATTTACTTGGGAATTATTTTCATTCCTTTGGAATTATTTTGAGAAAATTGTCCATATCTCAATTTCTTTATTGACACCTCCTTAATAAGAACAATAATAAAACTATATCAAAAGCAAACACTCACATATTAACAACAGTATTTTTATATACTACTGTAACGTACGAGTACATAAACATCAACACTAAATAAATACTAAACATAAATACTAAATTTTCAACAACATACCATTTATGGTGGCAGAGGGGAGGTGGTTGAAATTTCATTGTTGATTTAAGTAATACAACAAAATTAGTTAAAGGTTTTCAACATTCACAAAACAATTCACATAGCAAACAAAGTATTGTTTACAACAGAGTAAGGGGAGTAAGGGGATGAATGTTAAGTGATAGCAAGTTGATAGATTTAAAACTTTAGGGACTAATGTATATCGAATGGCATTATGCAATAATGTTACGTATGTAATAGTGTATGTAGTATGTAGTAGTTGTATGTGTTTCATTATAATGGCATGATGTTTCACTATAAATTCCATTTAAATAATAAAGTTTTTTTTTAATAAACCTCCTTGCACAAAGCAGCAAGTGAACAACCTGTTGCAGATAATCCCGAGGTGTTGAATGAAAAGTCAAGGCTGAGAATTTACAGTGCAAATGATAACAGGAAGAGTGGAAATTTATATATGGTGAATTTCACGTCAAGTGACCCAATTTAAAAAATCGATGTCTTCCGATTTGGATGAAATTTGCACCAAGGTTAGTACTATTGGATAGTAGGCCAAAGACAAATTTAGCTCTATCAGTTCAGAAGTGCCGGAGTTAGAGGGGGTCAAAGTTGGCCATTTTGGTCCATTTTTGTCATACAGGGTTTTTTTTAAAATGAGTGTAACTTTTTACCTATTCGTCCTAGCAAAAATTTTCCAAAGGACTGTAGATAGCTATTTCTTCAATAATTTCAAAAATATTTTTTTTTAACTTTTAAAAAAATTTTTCTTTAATTTTTTTTTAAATATTTTTTTTTTTTAATTTTTTTTTCAATTTGGGCCCTTTTTTCTAAAAAGAAAGCTTATACAATTTACTTTAAAAAAATAATTTTTTCACTCAAGAATAGGATTTTTCAATATTTGGCACATGTATCATTTTCATTTATATATTAATTTTATTAAATTATTTATTATTATTATTCTGAAAAGTTTTCCCATTCAGAAATTTTAAATTGTCTTGGTGTTTCACGAAAATGTGTCTAAAATGTTGAAAAAAAGTTTCTGACAATGAACTACTTACAAATAAACCAGGTCAAGGACGTTCCAAATGCACAACACCAGTCTAAGATCGGCAATTGGTGCAAATGTGTAAAAGAAATCAATCAGTCATCTACCATTGGCAAGTCAATAAGTGCCAGCACAACCCGTGGCCGACTTGTTAACCATGATCTTAAGGTTCAAACAAAAAAGATTAAATTGGTGTAAAAAGTATGCAAATTGGACTGAAAGGGAATAAGGTTATTTTTAGTGACGAATCTCACTTTGAATTGATAAATCGTAAAAATAGAACATTTGTTCGACGAAGAATCAACCATTTTGCTTCCAGCCAAGAATACAAGGTGGTGGTGGCTCTGTTAGCGTATGAGGATGTTTTACAGCCCATGGTACCGGCTTATTACTATTTTATGAAGGTCATTTAAATGCTAGAAGCTATATTGATTTAATATCCGAAGCACTTCCATTATATTTTGATCAAATTTTTGGCGCTGAATCAACTTAAGCCTACTTTCAGCAAGACAAATACCCCTGTCATAAGGCGAAATTTTCGATGACATGGTTTAGAAACAATCGAAAACTTGTGGTCTATTATTGATCGTGACCTTCAAAACTACCAAACAAGAACTAAAAGTGAATTAATCAGCGTTATAAAAGACTTTTGGTATAAAGTAACCATAGATGACTGCTACAAATTAATTCAATCAATTCCAAACCGGTTCAAATATATTTTAACAGCCAAATGAGGAAGTATTTCATCATACTAAGTTCAAATGTTGATCAACTTTTCATAAAATGAATTAAATTTTTTAAGTGTGCTATAATTATGAACTATTAATTTGAGACTTCTTTTATTAAACAACCTTAATTTTTTTATTTTTTATTATTTTAAACTGAATTGTGATATTAATTTTATAAATTTGAATAAATACGTTAATTTAACACCAAAAAACAAACCACTTTATTCATTTTTTGAAAAAATATAATGAATATTAAAAAATAAATGAAAGTGCGCTATAATTTTGAGCAGTGCTTTACATATCTAAAGGTTAAGTTATTGACTGACTGATTCATTCATCACTGCACAGCCAAAACCGCTAAAGCTAGAAACTTGAAGTTCGGGTAATGAATTCCATTGCCATCATAAAGATCGTCTAAGAAGGGATTTTTGGAAATTCGGACGTCAAGGGGTATTAAACGAGCAAAAAATGCTAAAAATTGTAAATGTGTATCTTCAAAACCAATAAAGCTAAAATAAAATTTTAACTTCTGTCTTTAGGAAATTTGAAATTCTACATTTGGCAAATTTGAACAGAGTACCAAACTTTAACAATCTTGAGAAATATTTTTGTAATAAAAATAATATTAATTCCTGTATGTACATAGAAATATTAATGCATAATTAAATTAATGAAAATAAATATTTTTTTTTTAATTCTACTTTTCACATTTTAATATAATGCAATAATTCAAAAATATTTAAAGTGTACTGACGATATTAAAAATGCTGAAAAAATAGATTTATTTATTCTCGTTTCATTCACAAGTACAATGTGTTTGCTTTTGTTTTATAATAAAAAAAAGCGACAATAACCTGCTTGTTTGAAAGCTAGCAATCAACTGAATGAAATTACGGTTTGTTACGCTCTTTGTAGTGAGTTTCGTTAATAGTCGTGTTGTGTATGTGCAATTGATGAAAAACTTTCGGCCCCGGATGTTCATATGGATATCGATATTGCCCGTACAATTGATATGAGGACTCTAGCTGTAGCAGTTTAAGACATAGACTTTTGCCACTTATTTTATACTTGACAACTCCCCTACATGAAATTTTAAAACAAAATGTGGTCTATGTTTCCTTCCAGACACACAGGAATACACTGTGAAATTTTAAAGAAAATCGGTTTGGTTGCTTAGCCGTCTATATACATCAAACAAAATACACAAACAAACACAAATTATTTTTTTATAAATACACTACGTTGCACAACTATAAATACATGAAACAAACTTTTCTGAAAGTTAAATAAAAAGTGTATGTAAAACGAACAAAAAACAGATATTAAAATAAATCATTATTTTGAATTTTACCCCTGAAAAAGTAAATAACGCAATAAATTAGTGTTTCATAACTATAGATACACCAAAAACAAATATTCACTCTTTTTTGAATCAATTCAAAAATTCGATCAAGCATACAGTTCACCAGATTTATTGTTATATATTCAGATATAGATCTCCAAGCATCTATAACAGCTTTTTCCAAGTTATAAAGCTTTAGTATTATCTGTTTTTAGAATAAATTCAACGACTTATGTCTCTATGATGACTCTATGTCATTCAACTACATTCATATTTTTCACAGACAACCATCCTTATTTTTGACGACTTATATACATGTATAGATGTATTGTTTTGTTGTTTTTCATTACTTTTTGCTGAGTATAACTTATTTTGTGCTTGGAAGCGCCAAATCATCAAATAATCACCTAGCAGTGTCGTGGCGGAATAATTGCCTTGGCCCAGACAATAGCTTTTGTCAAGCGCAGTCTATTTATGGTTAATTTCATCTTCAATTTTATGGGATCATTTATAAGATTCATAAGATTTGTAAGATTTGTTTAGCATACTAGCAGTACTTAGAGCTCCAGAATTACAGCTTTGTAAGTAGAAGAGGTTAAAAATAAGTCATAATCCTTTATTTTTTTTGTGCTGTTAGTTTTTATAACAATTTCTTACATTATAAAATTTCCTGTTTACTTTTATAACTGTCACTGTTATTTTTTTCAGATTACTGAAAAGTTTTATGTTAGTTTATGTTCTAATTTCACTTAAATTTCCCCAACTTTATGTTACAAAAAACAGAAAATGTTTCAAATTTAATTAAATATTACAGTTTGCACACATTTTGTAAACTTTTAACATGACTTTTTCCATCATTATTTAAGGATTATTGAACGCTATAAAAAAATAAAAAAAATAAAATAATTTCACAGCATTAAAGCACGCCATAGAAAGAATTATTTTGTAACTAAATCAGGTGTAAAATAAATTAATTAATAACTATTGAACTAAACATACACACAAACTAAAAGTGATTGATTAAAGTCTAAGACTCAATTAATCACTAGGAGACAAAAAGTTGTGAGAGACACAGAAATATATGTAAATTCTGAGAAATAAAAATAAAGGAGTGAACAATTCGCGTTGAAATCTCAAGTTTAAAATAAGTAGATTTTGGTGCAAATTCTAAATAGAATTTAAGTTAAAACAGCAATTCTATGTCGGCTATAACTAAGGAAATACATGTTAACAATGTATTTACTGCAAAATTTTAATAACATTTTACAATTTCGTTTTAAAGAATTTAAAGTGCGCTAAACATTTCCCAAATAAATTCATTTTAGTATCTAAAAAGAAACGCTCTTAAATGTATAATAATTTTCTACAGCATATTTTAGTTTAGCAACTACTACCTACTTTGTATTGCATACTTTAGGGAGTTCCTTGACAAACTTTAACAAACTACAGTTTTGTTTGTTACAAACAAACTTTAAACAAAAACTCTGAAGATTTGTTTATGTGTAAAATTATTTTAAACTCAAAACACTTTTTAATGACATCTTTGCGGGCAAATAAGTTGCTTAGTTAAACCTGTAAAACTGTGTTAAGTACATGTTCACTGGAATGTATTTTTATTTTTTTTCTCTTGTTTTTTATGCTTAAACTTACATCTTGTATGTATATACTCAGTAGTTACAGTGATTATAGTAACATTTGCATAAACTATTTTCAACTTTTGTGACCTTACTTAGTCGACTATTTAACGTGTATAACCAGCCATACAACAACATCTTAAAACTACTTAAAGCACATTTTTGCTGAATAAATAGTCAGTCACAATTGTTTTACTTTCTATTAATAATTTAAAGAACTCACTTGAAAAAAATAGTTTTTTTTTAAGAGAAGTAATACTCAGGCAATCCGAGTTTTACCCGGAATTTTTGATTTTTTTTTTCTTTACAAACCATCTCCGAAAGAAAAAAAATCAGCCAAATCTCACGTTCTCACGTGATAACATTACATACATGGATCATTTCATTTTTATATACTATATATGGACAATTTCACGTCAAGTGAGCCAATTTTAAAAATCGATGTCTTCCGATTAGGATGAAATTTGCACAAAGCTCTTAAAGGCAATGAAAAAAAAAATAACAAAAAACTCCATTTTGAAAAATAAAAAATGGGGGGAAATGAAAATGATACATGTGCCAAATATTGAAAAATCCTATTCTTGAGTTAAAAAATAATGTTTTTGATAGATATCCCACTCGCATCCCATTAAGCGATTATAAAGGTATTAAAGAAAATTGTATAAGCTTTATTTTGAGGAAAAAAGGGCCCAAATTGAAAAAAAAATTAAAAAAAAGTTATTTAAAAAAAAAATAAAAAAAAATTTTAAAAATTAAAAAAAAAAATATTTTTGGAATAATTGATGAAATAGCTATCTAAAGTTTTTTGGACAATTTTTGCTAGGACCAATAGGTAAAAAGTTATACTCATTTAAAAAAACCCTGTATGACCAAAATGTCCTCTTTGACCCCCTCTAACTACGGCAGTTCTTGAATGATAGAGCTGAAAATTTGGGTCTGGCATACTATCCGATAGTACTAACCTTGGTGCAAATTTCATCCAAATCAGAAGACATCAATTTTTAAAATTGGGTCACTTGACGTGAAATTGCCCATATAGAAAGATGTTGCACAAGAATTGTACAAAAATATATAGAAATATTTCGAATTTTTTTTTTTTAGTTTTATCAATTTTTGTTTCTCCAAAAAAACGAAAAATTAACCATGTTTTTGTTTTTCAAAAAAGTCCATGTATTTGTTATCGTTTTCAAATGCTTAGAATATTTCTTTAGATCAAATATTGCAGAAAAATCATGTACATTTAAAACAAATATTTAAAACTTTTCTCAAAGTACTTTACTTATCGTTAAATTAATAGCATATTAGTTATTGTTTAACTGGACGTATGAGTAATATTAATTAATGATTAATCAACTACTGGGCCGATTATCAAAAATTAAAAAACTGTCAAATGTAGACTGTACACAGCCTCCAACGATTAATAACTCATGGCACATTTCGGGTTAAAGACCAAATGAATAGTTAGTTAAAATGGTGAATGGATGAAATCAGAAAATTAAATTTCATCTCTGGGGATTTATTTCATTGATGGGTTTTATTTTAAAGAAAAACTTCTAAAAATCGTTATTAATGAGCTGATATTTCTATAACTTTCTCTTATTGTATTTCTTATAGCGATCTATATACTGTTAAAATTTAATTTAGAATAATATCAGCCAATAAAAAAGTGTTATATTTGAACTGGCAGCAAAAGTAGAGTCGTTTTATGATCGCTCTACCCTCCTAATTTTTATTATTATTTTAAATAAAATGTTTTACTAATAACAGAACATTCTTCATGCCTTAAACAAAATTAAACAAAAAAAAAAAACAACTCAAGCTAAAATTTATTAAGTCTACTCAGCATAAAAATTTTTTGTTCCACCTGTGGTTTTCTAATTTTTTATTATTATTATTATTATTATTTTTCTTCTTTGTGCTTGCCACACAATTTGAGGCTTTATGAACAAAATAAAAACACATAATTGTGCTAAAATATTTACTTACAAATAATTTATTTTAAATTATTCTAAAATCCATCACATAGAATTTTTTAAGAAAAACTTTTTATCGAAATGCATTTAAATTCATTTAGGAAAAAAACTGTGAAAAAGAAAAACAAAACTGTTGCTAAAAAATCTCATTAATAACATTAATGGGCCATCAATTTAGATTTTGGCAGAGCATGTGTATCAAATCTGTTTAGTGTATCTGAAGTGTGTTTACTCATAATGGGGGAAAACACAGTGAATGTTTTTTTTTTTATATTAAATTATTCATTGAAATGACATTAAAAACACAACACAATTCTTTTTGGTTTTTTTTTTGCTTTTGCTCTTAACCGGGCCGGCAATTAACATGACAGAAATATAATGTTTCGAATATTGGGGGTAGGAAATGATTTGCGTTGTGTTAAATTCAATTGCTGGCATTCTAGAAAAACAACCTCCCAAAATCTTGAAAGAATGGCTTAGTGAGTAGCATTTTCCAGCAAAAATTTCCGACTTCAATCTGAATTTGTGGTGAATCGTGAAAAAATGGAAATAAATGTGTAATTTCTAAACGGTAAGTGCAATTGAAATAACATTTCCATGTGAGAGAGGAGAAAGAGTTTTGGATTTAGACCTCAAAAATTCTTTAGGAGCGGTAGCAGAGCTTATATAGACAATATGGCCGAAAATCTAAACAAATTTCATTTTTGGAATTTTTCAAAACTTTTTTGGGAATTGTGGGGTATCTTATAAAAAAATTCTAATTTTGTTTTTTTTATTGCAATATTTTTAAATATATTGCAGAAAATACTATGAAATTTTGTATATGTTGTTTTTATGATTTCCATGATTTCTCATAGCCCCCATACAAAAATCTTCCCCAAATATTGCTTTACATGTTGGCTGTCAAAGCGTTTTTAGAATTTTGATCGTTCTGTAGCAATGTGATTTAACAACTTTGGTCAGCTATGGCCAACAATTTTTTGTTCTTTTTTGTTTCTTAGTGCCTAAAAATAAGTTTTGACTACTCGCGACTTTATTTTGGTCTCTAATTTTGCTGCTGTAACGGGTTTTTTGAGCCGCACATTTTCGTGCGACATGGCCTGGGGAACACAAAAAATCCAGAGAATCCAAATTCCATGTAAAATTCCATATTAAAATGTACGAAAATGTGCGACGTGACCTCAGGATAACATCTGGGTGTCGCGTGAAAACGTGCGATGTGGCAGCCAATGTGTTAATTATACATACATAAATGCCTATAAAATTGGAATATCAATAAAAAAAATTCAAGAAAAATAAGTTTCATGCAAGAAGAAATCGCAAAACGAAATTTTTTTAGTTCGGTCCATGTTTGACCATAGACCCCACTTCCAAAATTCACTTAAGTACGTATAACACTGGTATATATAATGATAAGCTTAAAATTTGACATAAATAATCCTTATAGTTAAATAAATTCTTGTACTAAATTTTATGGTGGTCGGCCCATAATTCCTCATAGCCCCTATATAAGGACCACATCCGAAAAATATATATATATATACATATATCTTATAAATATCGGTACTGACTCAAAATTTTGTATAGATCATTTACATATGCACAGAAATCATTATGCAAAATTTTGAGAATTTTGGTCCATATTTAACCGCATCCCTTATATAAAGCCCTCTTCCGAAAAAATACTCATAAATCTTTTATAAATAACGGTACCGATCCAAAATTTTACACGGATCATTTACAGGCATGCCAAAATCAAACTGCAGGATTTTGAGAAGATCGCTCCAAGTTTTACCATATCGCCCATATAAGATCCACTACCGAAATTGACGTTAATACTAATATGTATCTTAAATGGCTTATTATTTCATTGTAATTTAATGTGGGATATCACAATATGTTTAAAATTCTCTGTTCTGAAATTTAAGCAGATCGGCCCATGTTTTGTAATTGCTCACATATACGTACCACTATCGAAAAACAAGTTAACTCTCAATAATGTCTAATAAATATCGATATCGAATCACCATTTTATACAGATCAGAAATTGTAATCCAGAAATTGCAGTAATATCGGTTATACGGCAATTATGCTACTGAATTTTGTAGCTATTAGTCCATATTTGGCAAAAGCTCCCAAATTAAGTCCTCTTCCGAATATAACAACCAACTCTCGTAAATAACGTTATTGACATGAATTTTAACCAAATCCCATTACTAGATACTGGATTTAGAATCAAATAGTCCATAATTGTTCCAGTTCTACTATGGCTCTCTCTTGTAAATAATGTTATTGAGTTCAAATTCAACTACCCTTTGCTTAACTTGTGGTGAATATGAAAAAAAGAAAACAAAAGATTGTTGTGAATATTGGACAAATTCTGTAAATTATGGTGAAAATTTGTTATTATATCAATTTTATATGGTCAAAATTCGACTAAATTAGGTTGTTCATAAAATTGCCTTTCCAACAATATACAAATGTTAAGCTATTAGTTGAAGAGAACACTGAATAAGTATATTCTAGTCCAATAGCCAATGTAGTTTTTGTATTTCTCAGTATATTCAGGTGGAGGGTAATTAAGATTCGGCACAGCCGAATATTGCACTCTTAACTTGTTTATGTTTACGAATGCCGCTTGTGCTCCAGAAACAGTTATAAAATTAACTTGGAAGTATTTAACAACTATTAGATTAATTAATTTGATACTTGGAAAAGACACTGTAAGACAGTTTGGACAATACCAACATATTAAGTCCAATCCCTTTGGACGAGCTTTGGCAGCGTTTTCAGTGCGAATGAGAATTAAATGAATTAATTGAAAAAAAATTTTGGAGATAAATAACGAACTTTGCACTAAATGTAAAATATTTTTCTTTATCAAGTTTTCGTATGGTGAAAAATTGATCTTGTTTTCGTTTCGTTTGTATTTTTTCTTAAAACTTGATATTTTTAGTTTTGATTTATAAATAATTTTGTTAAATATTATTCCTAAAATAAATGACAGAAAACATTTTTCAATTCTTTTATTAGTTTTATTTTAATGAAATAACAAGTGGTGAAGCCACAAACATGTCCTTATTTGTGCTTCCCATTGTTTATTGTTGTATTTGAATATTAGTTTTCTTCCGGGATATAAAAGCTTAAGTATGTATGTACATATCGATGGTCTCATGTAGAAAGGCCCTAAGTCGCATATTTGAAACTTTACAGGAGAAGGTAAAAACATAATAGAAACTGTAATATTCAACATGTAACTTTTTTTGTACAACTGCTTATAAAAGCGTTATTTTTTACACTAATGCAATAAATTTTTGTGAGGAGGTGTATTTGCGTTAAATGCATTGGAATCGCAAAAAAAACAAATTTCGAAAAAATAGCGAGTTAGGGCCTTTCTACATGAGACCAGCGATATGTATCTTGAATTTTAAGGTTTTATTTTCCATATCTAGTGATTATGGCTACTGCTACCAATATTTGTTTACTTTCCCCAATAACGCATACATACATATGTATGTTGTCAGAAAATCAAAGCTAAACATGAAGAATAAATAAATACATTAATGAATGGAATGAATTGATAAATAATAACAACAACATCAACCTATTAAGCAATATACAGTCAGCCAAACAGAAAAATTTAACAACAAAAAAAGCCGCCGCATCAACCACTTCACTTGTTGTTTCCTTTTTCAGTTGCCTTTTTGATTTCTTCTGTTTGCGGAGGTTTAAACTGTGGTTAAATACATTGTTGTTTAACTTCATGTGAGTGTGAGTGTTTCAGTATTTGAGTGTTCATGTCTTTGACTTTGGTTTGCGGCCTGGTCCCTCCTGCCAGCAGTTTATTCTATATTCACTGGCTCATTTGTTTGAATGTTTAAAGAAGCCAACGTACGAAAATTGTTTAACTAACTAATTTATTTAAATTGAATTGAATTGAATTGAATTTGTAAACGTAAGGAAAGAAACTGAAAAAGAAAACAACAAACTGTTGACAACATTTCAAAAGTAAATGACATGCTGTAAATACTGCTTGCTATTAACATGAAACTGCCAGTGAGTGGCTACTAAATAAAAAGGCTTTAAATGTTTTCATTTTAAGTGTGTTGACAAGTATGTGGATGGCTAATAAATATAAAAACAATGCATGTAAATGATGACTTTAATGATGAAAATAAAAACAAATTAAATATTCAAATATTTTACATTGGGCCAGTTATGTGCAGAAGAATGAAGAAAATTCAAAAATTTTAAGTGAGATTTTGGTGAAAAGTAATTAATACTTTTTCTCTATATATCTCCATTATTATTGTTGTGTACACTAGTTTCTTGTACATGATAATAATATTTATCTTAAAAATAATTATTTACTTCTATTTACTCGTGGAAAACAACACAAAATTAAAGTGTTACTGTAATTTTTTTTTAAAGAAATTATGAATTTAAACGCTTAAATTAATTTAAAACGAGATAATTTAAAAGTTACCTTGCTTACCTTAAAAATCTTAAAAGTTCCGGAACTAAAGTCAAAGAAATAACTATTGCTAAAGAATTGGTTCCTTAAAAATTCTCCACCGAAGTTCTTTAACTTGACAATAGTGTTCTACAAAACTGGTTACAGAAGTAATTGTTATATTAGTGCTTCCTAGGCTGTCATTTAAGCATCAAAAGTGAATATTTTTTGTGTTTTTTAATATAGAGAATATTTGCTTTTCAGCAATACCAAACACTTGTGATTGACTTGACAATATTGACTGCTATCTATCTGGCTTTCTAATAAAAGATTTTTCAACAAGAACATTATTTTTACATGAAAATCATTAAATTTTTTATTAAATTGGAAAACCTTAGATATGAAAATAAAAAACTGAAAAGAAGTAAGGAAGTATAAGCGGTTAAGTCCAACCATATAATACCCTATACCGAGTATGCCAGCAAAAATAATTTTTCAGAAATGGGCGATATATGGGAGCGTCCGTAATATGACTTCTGTTAAATTTTACCTCGTTAAAGAATAATGAATGTTAAGGTGATTTTCGTGATTTTCAGAAAGTGTTTCTGAATCGATCGGTATACTTTAAGGTGGTTGTTAGACTAATATTATTGAGCTTTACAAACATTAGTACAAATCCAATATACCCTCCCCAAGATAGCGGTGTAGGGTATAATGATATCGGTCTGATGTACACCGCGACCACACATACAAATGTCGATTCATTTATGAAACATTTGCAATAAAATTTTGGCATAATTTTGGCAAAATCATTTAAAGTTTTAAGGTTTTAATCGATTCGATTGGCCTTCTATAGAATCTGTCTTCAATATAATACAGTGGTGTTAAATCACACGATAGGGGCAACAAATAAGCAGTTAAAATGCAATTATAAAAGTACGATATTATTAAGTGAAAATATCATGAATTTTACGAAATATAGCTTTTGAATTCATTGTACAAAGTAAAATGTCAAAACTTTCATATTATTCCAATACGCCTCTGTAAAATATATACAGAAAATATATAAAAATAAGATTTTCAAGAAAATCCAACTTTTAGGTTAAATACTTAATTTTAGTTGAACTCATTGATTAATGACTGACTTTTGTCAAGGTGTTAATGCTTATTTGGCCATAAGTTAGAAATTTTAAGAAATATGTTATTGATTTTCAATAGTATGCTATTTGAAGCTATAATAAAGATAAAAAAAAAACAAACTATAGCCACTATAATTCTCAGATCTTTAAAGAAGTTTGATTTAAACACACAAATTCTTTAAATTTGGGGATCAGTTACTAAAAAATTTTAAAGTACAAAATAATATGATACTATACCAAGAAACTGTTTATTTTATAAACTCTCTGGCATGGGATTATCATCTAAAATTATAAGAATTTTACAATCTGCATATGCTAGTACTTATAGCCGAGTGTGGGATGGGAATGATTTGTCCTACTCATTTCCTGTTGAAATTGGTGTCAAACAGGGATGTATATTAAGCCCAGTCTTATTTTCTTTATATCTCAATGATTTACAAGATATTCTACCTGGTGGTGTAAATGTAGCGGATATAAATGTGAAGATTTTACTTTATGCTGACGATATCGTCATTCTTTCGGAAACTCCAACTGGGTTACAAGATATGATTGATGCTTTGCATAGTTACTGTTAAAAGTTAACCTTAATAAATCTAAAATAATTGTCTTTCGCTCTGGAACAAGAATCTCCTCTAACCTAAAGTGGCACTTTGGTGAAGATAATATAGAAATTGTAAACAGTTATAAGTACCTTGGGGTCGATATTGCCTATAACTTGTCATTTAAAAAACACTTGACTAACAAACTAGCGGACTCAAAATTAGCAATTAATTCAACCTGATCCAAGTACTTAAACCACCCAAAAATCTCGAAAAACAACAAACTTAAAATATTTGAAGCTGCTTCCAGATCCATTATGTTTTACGCTGCACAAATTTGGGGTTATCAAAAATACGATGAACTTGAAATATTGTTAAGAGTTTTTATAAAAAAGATGCTATATTTACCAAGTTCAACACCTAACTATATGATATATCTGGAAACAGGACTAGATCCTTTATATGTTTTTACCCTAAAATTGCACTTTGATTACATAACCAAAGTTTTAAAAATACAACAAAGCAGACTTCCACGTATACTTGCGGAGAAGGTTATAGCCCTTAATGTGTATTGGGCAAAGGAATGGTCAACTATATGTCAAACACTACAATTTTCACCAGTTCATTCAAGCTTGCTCAGCACACACTATAAACAAATATTGAATCTATTAAAGTTAAAAGAAAGAAATACTAATATTCTTAATGCAACTAATTCACAATTTCACGATCTGTATTCTAAACTTGATTACAATCTTATCCCATCACTCACAGAGAAGTTGTCAGCAAGAGAAACCAGTTTAGTTATACGAGCTCGTGGTGGATTACTTGATATTAATGCAAGATCCTTTCGAAATGACTCAGACGGCATATGCAAAATTTGCAATCTGGATGAATCTGAAAACACGCAGCATTTCATCGGTACGTGTCCAATTTATAATGAATTTAGACTTAAATATTTTGGTAAAACACAATTAAATATTAATCAAGTTTTAAATCTGCTAAATGGCATAAACCCACATTCTTTATATAAATATCTTGAAATTTGCTTAAAGTATAGAAAATTAATAATAAATGAATTTGGTTTATAATCTCCTCCACAAAATGTTAAAAATAGTTTGTAATTATAATAAGAGAAATATGATAAATTAATTATAATTAAAAAATAAAATAAAAATACTATTGATAGAATAGTGCCAATCTGGCTCACAACAATTATGATAAGTAAAAACATTGCAAATTACCTGAATTGTATAAAATTTACTTATATCTATTAATAAACAATAAAATAATAAGTACAAAATAATAAGAGTTTAACTCTTTGGATAGCATATGCTAAGTAATCAGAAATTTAAAGTTTCATCCAGCTGCGGCCATATAATATAATTCTGCAAAAACTAAAAATGAGCTAGAACTAATAATTGGAAATGTACCTTAACTGGAACCAGAAGTAGAACCTAAACTGAAATCTGTACTGAATCTGAACTATAATCTGAAATAAAACTAAAAACTAACTAGAACTTGGCAAATGACAAGTAACTCGAACTAGTAGGGGAGAAGGGGGCACGTTTATACCCGGGGCACCTTTGAACTATGTTGATAAAATCTCAGTTTAACATTTCTTCCTACCCTTAACCGAGTTTTTCATTTGGCAACCTTGTTTTCTAGCAACGTCAACAACTTTTGCTAGTTTTTTCAGTCGACGACCGAATGTACTTGGGTGAACAAGTTTTCGCAGTGCCATTATAAATTTTTTTTTTTTTTTTTTTTTTTGTAAAAGTGTAAGAAGTATTCAGTGATCGTTTTCTTTCGTGAAAGAAATTTATTGCAGTACAAAATTCATTTCAAACAAAATTAAGTTAAGTTATATGATATTTATGTAAAAAAATATTTATTATAAATTTCCGGTTTAAACAAAGAAAAAGGGGGCACCTTTGAACATGTTAATTTATCAACCGAAGTACCAAACATTGTTGATTCTCTCTTATTTTCTGAAAATGGCGAATCCAATGCTGATCATGATGCTTTAAAGAAAAATTTAATGTCACCTGAAATCGCAAGGTCTTTTCCGTCTTAATAATATAAAACTTTTTGTTGATCTGAATTTTTTTTATTTTTTAATTGTTAATGTTTATGTTTTTCTTAATAAATAAATCGAATTTATTATATATATATATAAAATGTAACTGTTTATGTTATTTTTGGACATAAGCGCCACAAGAAAAAATTGCCGTTCAAAACTGCCCCAGCCTAGTTCAAAGCTGCCCCGTATAGAGGGCACATTTGAACACAATGACTTCATCCATTAAAAAAATAAAAAAAATATAAATCGAACTAAAAATAAGTTACTTGTAGACTTAAGCTAAAGTTTATTTCCATATATATTAGTTAAATTATGTAAAAAGTTAATAATTCAAAAATATAAATTTTTATGTGGCTCCCTACTACCAGAACAGGAATTGAAACCTAAACTAAAACTGTAGCCTAGAAAGTTCTCATATGATTTAACAAATTTGATTTAAACATATAAAAATCCTGCAAAACCTTGGACTAGAAATGAGCTAGAACTCAGTAATAGCAGAGTTGTAAATGAATTAATTCAAAATCAATTCAAATGAATTGGTAAAATGAATTGCAATTCATGATCGCTAAATTCAGATGAATTGATCCAAATTTAATTCAATTAGTTTTTTGGAGAAAAGAATTAATTCAAAATTTTACCAATTCATTGCATGAATGATTCGCGAATTAATTCAAAAATGAATGATCGTTTACAACTCTGAGTAATAGTATCTATGTAAACTGGAACTAAAATCAGAATTCTGAAACCTGTACTAGAATTTAAACTAGAAACTGAACTTGAACTAAAACTAGAATTTGAGCCAGAAACTGATTAGAATTAGAACTTGTACAGGAAATGAGCAGAACTGGAACCTAAATTAGAATTATTGCCCCTAAAGTTCTCCTATGATTTAAGAAATGTGATTTATACATGCAAATTTTATACATTTGTGAAAGAGTTTTGATGTCCTTCAATGGTAATTTATTTGAAACTGTTATAAATATCAAAAAAAACAAACTCAAAGTCAATAAAGTTCTCAGTTTTAGCTTAAAAACTGCATTAAAGCTAAATTCATGCATTTGTCAAGTTATTAATGCTTATTGTGTTATAACTTTGAAATTTGAACAATTTTATTAAAATTCAATAGAAAGCAATTTTAAACTATACTAAATACAAGAAATCATACTATATGTAGCCTTTAAAGTTGGCAAATGATTTAAGGAAATTGATTTAAGCACACAAATTTTAAACATTTTTGTCACTATTATTTCCCTTCATATTAAATTGTTCTGGAAATTTTTTTTTTTTGATAATTACTATTAATTTATGATTGCAACATTTAAAATTCTTTTTTCGCACACGTTAATACATTATCACACACAATTTCATGCCTACGATCTCATGTATGTAATAATTGTCTTAATGAGTCCGTCAAAATTGATGGTTTTTAAAATGTTTCACTATACGCCTGGCAGTTCAGTTTTATTTATTTTATTTGCACACTGCCAAAAACTGTCACTACATAGAGCTTTTCATTTCGTATGAAGCGTTAAACGATGTTGGCGCCAATTGATGCATTATAAATTGCTTTCATTCATGTTGAATAATGTACATACATACATACAACAAACAACAACAAAAACAGAAAAACACCAAAAACAGTAAAACACAAAAAAAACACCAGCTATTGTAAATAAGGCAAGGCAAAACAAAAAGCAAATACATGTGAAATATACATACCAACATATTTAAATAACACAGTGGGTTGGTAGCAACAAAAAAATCAAGAAGCTCAAATTTATTTTTCACTTTCGTTTGTTCTACCTTAGTTTATAGTTTTAATTATTTTGTGTTACTGCCTTTTGATTTAATTTAATTCTGTTCAACATAATTATTAATACAGCCCACTGTTTTCCTGTTTTTGTATCATTAATTTTTTATTTATTTTCCTTTTAGCTGGTTGCCTTCGCTACGTGTCAATGTTTGTAAAAGCCATGTGTTTAAACACAATTTTAACCCAAAAAAAAAAAAACAATATACTAAATTTATGCATTTTTAAACGCATTTTAACTAACATTTAGTGGCAAATTATTAAAGGTATGATTACACATGGCAAATATTTACTCAAAAAAGCGTAACCACTTGTTTTAGTATAAATTTGCTTGACGTTGTTTACTCTTACAAAAGTTTTGCAAGATCAAACAACATCAAATAAAATAAAACTATATATGTATTTGCTCTGTCTTGTCCTAAATAAACTAAGTTTTTTTAAATAAATAATTGAGTTGAAAAATATTTTATTTAGTGGTAATGTTTTGTTTTGGCAAATATTTGCCAAGTGTGACCGTACCTTAAGACTCATTCAACTTTATCACACACAAAACAGCAGCCACTTCAAAATATTGCATTACAAACATACTGAACTTTCACTAAAGTAGTCACGAATTTATAATTATTTATTAAATTTTAAATAAAATTAAACAATTTTGACAAGATTTATAAAATACGACAAATATTCTTTAAGTTTTCTATTAAACTCTTTTTTTAATATTAAAAACTATAAAATTGTGTCATGATTTATTTGCACAAGTGGTTGACAGTTGTACAGCAATGTTGTCTCATATCAACAAAATGTATTTATTCTCCTGGAAGATATTTAAAAATGTAACGAAATACAAAAAATAATAATTTTGGTTACTACTAGATTAGTGTCATGACAATGTTGTGGGGATCTGTTAAAAGAAAATTATTAAAACAAGCAAAAGAAAATAACGAAAACAAAAATTATAATGTTTCGAGGGTGATTTGTCTCCAACAGATGTTGTGTCAATGATATACATATGTAGTTTTTCTACTGTTTAAAATTGTTAAAATGATGATTTATTATTAATTTTAAAAGTATTATTATAGAATTTTAAACAGTTCTCAAGTATAAAATATTAAGAGTTTAATTTCTTGGGGAGCAATTTGAAGTTTTATTCAGCTGCAATATAAAAATACTGCAAAAGCTCACGGTTATAAAAAGTACTGGGGTCCAATCACCGCATTCGATATCGAGCAAACTTTGGAATTGGAAAATTTAAAATTTAATTTGAGATGATAGCATTCGATATCGAGTAACCAACTAAGTTACATCCATCACTCGATCTGTCTTTCGATACGTTAGTGGCAATCGTATAGAGTAAAATATAAAATTTCAAAACCTATAATTTAAAAAAAATCAAAATTTTTCTACAAATTATGTGCAAATAAAAAAATGTAAGTTTATTTAACTTTTTCAATTCAAATCTAGATTTACATACATACGTATATTTATCTTACGCAGTTGCCGAAAAAGATAATGGATAACTTTTGTCTCTTATTTCTTTTCTAATGCGCACAACACAACCTTCTTCTCATTTTTTTATTTAATCAATCACACTAATCTCTTGAATTGTATATACAAATCTACGTCTTCTTTGTTGACGATTTGATACGTACTCGACAAGTATCGAAATATAGTTCGATACGATATCAAATACGGTGATTAGGCCCCTGAAATAGAACCTGAATTAGAATGTTCTTCCCGCTAGTTTTAATTACTCTATTTTAATTACTTTTACTTTTAATTACTTTTAACAAAATGTCTGGCTTTAAAAGACAATGACTTATTTATGTTCACAAAGTATTGAATTCAATAAGCCAGGTACTTAGGTCATAAACAAATATATTTTAAAGATAACTAATAATTATAATGAAATTTTTAAAAGTTTTGCTTATTTTTACAATATCTTTCTTTCAACAAAAATTCCACTAACTCATGCACAATTTCTATTTGAAGTATGTACTCGTACGTACGTCCATTTGTCATTTGTAATTAATTTTGAAAAACATTATATTACAATTAATGAAACCATGACATGTTTATGTTCGTTTTTTCTATTAATTTTTCTAACAAACAACAAAAGATAAAAAACAAGCAAGAGTTTATATTCGGCTGTGCCAAATCTTATATGCCCATCACCAAATCAACTATTATTAGGCGAACTTTATAAAATATTGTATCGTATATTCTTTTTATTTTGGTTGAATGTCATCTCAATAACGATATTTATAAGAATTTTATGAATTATCAAGTTATAATCAAGAATTTACAATTTATTTATAGTTTTGCACTTTAACACACAATAAATTAAGTACCAACAAGATCTAGAAAACTGGTTTTGGCTTTTTGAAACGTCAAAATTGCCACCTCTGTGGTTATTTTCGAAAGTGGCAGCTTTGCCCAATTATGAATCAACTTTTTTTTATTTTTACATACTTATAACTGATCTGTGTAAAATTTCAGTTCCATTTTTATGGATGTTTATGTACGCCCATGATCTGAAAAAAGAAGCGTACAGTTTTAAAAACGCAAAACGCATTTTGACCTGTTCTGAAATCACTACGATTTGCTAGCGTTTCGCCATTTTTCGAAGCTATGTTCGAACAATAAAAACAGATGTTTTGTCATAAAATAACGTAAACAAATAAATAAATTTCAAATTAAAATGCATTGCATTACTTTTCGAATATCAAGTTGATCAGCTGTTTGCACAAATCACCAGTTGAAAAGTAAACAATTGAAACAGACAATTGACAAATGCAAAGAAAATTTTTAAATTGCATATTTTTAATTAAAATCGTGGAAAAATGTTACAAGCTTTAGCTTAAATAAAAAGAAAACATATTACATTTAAATTGTACATCATGTCATATTGTGTTTAAAGTGCAGTTTCAATAATATAAGCCAGATCGCATAATTATACACTAGCGGTTTGCAAATGCCAAATTTCTAGCATTTTCGTTTGTGAGAACACCTCTTTGGTATTTTCAAATCGAAAACGTCATTTTAAGCGTTTTGCATTTTTCAGAACATGGGCGGTAGATTAATGAGTTTTCGGTATTGGCCCTTATAAGGGAACTATTACAGGCCAATCATCATGAAATTCTGTACGGTGGTTTATATGTATATGCGAATTATTTGTCTCGAATTTCAACGTAATAATGATTTGTATGCGCATTTAAGTGATTTTCCAAAGTGAACTTTATATGAGGACTACGGTAAAATATGGACCGATCATTATCATATCGAAAGTGACAAGTTTTGTATATGTATTAACTATTTGTGTTGAATTCAAACTTAATAGTGGTTTTATAAGGGATTTATGCCCACTTAAGTGAGTTTCGGAACTGGACGTTATACGGGGGCTGTGGTCAAATATGGACCCATCATTATGAAATTTGGTACGACGATTTAAATGTACATTTGGTTAATATTTGCTAAATTTCACCTCGATAAAGATTTATGCCCAATTAAGTGATTTTCGGAAGTTGTCTTTGTATGCGGTTATGTTAAAATATGCACCGATGCAAAGAAAACATCGTTTTGAGATTTCACCTTGCATGAAACTTATTATTGCAGAATTTTGTATGGACACGGCTTTTCTACAGACATTTATGTCCCATAAAGCCATATTCCGGGAAGACATTTGTATAGGGGTTATAAGAAATCGTGGACTGATTCCTACCTTTTTCAACAGGACTTGTTCTTCTATAATAAAAATAAAGTGTGCAAAATTTAATGATATTATCTGCATTATACTTGAAGAAAATAGCAAAAAATACCTGAAAAATATCGAGGTAGTCTGAAACTTTAATCTATAACTCGGATCCTACTGGATAGATTTTGACCATTTTCAATGCCAAACATTTCGGTAGATCAAAGAAAGTTTGGTGAAAAGTTCATTGTTCTTTTTTTCGAAGCTTTATCGTGGTTTCAACAGACGGACATGACTAGACCGTCTTAGAAGTCAGAATATATATATAGACTTTTTGGCTCTACGACCATTATTTCGATGTGTTAAAAACGAAATGACAAACGTAATATATCCCCCATCTTTTTGGTTTTGGGTATTACAAATTAAAAAAAAAACAATATTTAAATTATGTTACAATTTCTGTTACATTATTTTTCGATGACCTTTTGTTGTGTTCTAGGAATTCGAGTTCTTTTGTTTAATAATTAAATGCTTTGTTAATTATTTATACTTTACGTTTAATAAGCTCAAATAAAACAAACAAACAAACAAGCAAGCAAAGAAATAAGCTAATTTACCTTTAATATAATTAAGTAGATGGAGAGAAATTGAAAGAAAAAGAGATGTGGGAATAAAATAATTGAAGGGCACCCTATAATGGGTATAAGTTACTAAAATATTAGCCAGACATTTAAAATAAATTTTTGTATTTTAACAGTTGTCTTTCACAAAAACGATTTTTTTCGAGATGCTCCAACAATTTTCTTCATAACATTTTTTGCACTATAACAATAAAGCTTATTTTTAATAACAAGCTACTTAGTTTAACAATAAACATTCTAAGAGAATTCCATTAATTTAGTTTATGTATTTTAGACATGAGCATGATTTACACATACATGCTAACAGAAATCCTTACGATTCAATCAATTTATTTTTTTTTACTTATTAAATGAATTACACACTTATTTAAACAATCATTAGACAATGTCTTTTGGATAAAAAAAAATGGTCATTAAATGGAGTATTTATAAACTGTAATTTACATGGAAATACGATTCAATCCATTTATTTCTTACTTAATCATTTAATATTCATTTAATGTAATATATTGAAAAAAGTAATTACAAAAATATGTATTTAAACAATCGTTAGACAATATCTTATGGCTAAAAAAATGGTTATTAAATGCGAGTGTTTATTACGAGGGCGGTTCGGAAACTTCTTAGCCTAGCACAGAAGGAGAATAATTAGTTTTTTAAAAACATTTTTATTTTTCAATATAATTTTCTGAAACTTCAATACACTTAGTCCAACGCTTATTTAGTAATTCTATTCATTGATGAAAATAGTTTCCCTCAAGGCCTTCAAAATAGCTTTTTCATAAATTAAATGGACTCGATCATTTAAGATGTCCATGATATTAGTTATTTCACGCACTTTTATTCGTCGATCATTTAATACCATATCATGCACTTTGGCTACAGTTTCTGTTTGAACAGCTGTTTCTATATAAAGGAGTTGCCAGTTGCCAGAACATGTGTTCTTAGCAAAGATGGAAGTTTCCAAAAGATTTAACTATTTTTCTATTTATACCGTGCTTTCTGTTCTAGACTCAGAAGTTTCCGAACCGCCCTCGTAACTGTAATTTACTTGGAAATTTAGAAAAGCAAATTTTAACACATACTTCATACGAAATCGATACCATTCAATCTATATATTTTCTACTTATTCATTTAATCTTCTTTTATATATTGAAAAAAAAAATAGTAACACACTTATTTAAGCAATCTTTGGACAATATCTTTTGGTTAAAAAAAGAAACTGTTATTTATATGAAAAAATTGTAAAGAGTTCTTTTTATAAATCAAACAAACAACAGAAACAATTTACGATATTACAATATCTGTCAATTACATTTAAATTAACCAGTAATTAACCACAATTGTTGGCAATTAACATTGTGGCTGGATCACAATGACAACAGTTACAATGACAACAATAATAATTAACAATTAGGCTTTGACTTAACAAAATGATTTATTAATGCAAGAGTTATATAGAGTTTTAATTTATTTGTTTTTTTATTCAGTGAATGCCTGTTTGTATGGGCAAAACTGTTTATACAGATTTTATGTAAATTATTATTGCTGTTGACAAAATGTATATTTAAAAAGCTTTTGTTTATTTACATGCAACAGTAGTGTGTGTGGAATGTTTATTAAATCACAGTCAGTAAAACATGATTACTGTTGTGACAGCTACATGAAAAAAAGTCATAAAAATGTCGGGAAAATGTAGTATAGGTTATAACAGAACGTCACAGGACATTTTAAATGTTTGATATTGAAGCAGAATGCATATGAATGGTAAAACTTTTAGCAAAGATTTGGTAATGATTTAAAAGATTTTCTTGTTCTAGGAAACTTGTTATAGGAAAATCTGTCGAGATTTTCTTGTTATAAAAATTTTTTTTCCAGATTTTCTCGTTATAGAAAATCTATTGTCTTGTTTTTGAAATCTTTTCAGATTTTCTTGTTATAAAACAAATTGTCCAGATCTTGTCGTTATAAGAAATCTGCCCAGATCTTCTTGTTCTAGGAATTCTGTCCAGATCTTCTTGATATAAAAAATATTGTCCAGATTTTCTCTTTATAGGAAGTCTGTCCAGATTTTCTCGTTATAGAAAATATATTGTGATTTTCTTGTTATACGTAATCTATCCAGATCTTCTTGTTCTAGGAATTCTGTCCAGATCTCCTTGATATAAAAAAAATTGTCCAGATTTTCTCGTTATAAGAAATCTGCCCAGATCTTCTTGTTCTAGGAATTCTGTCCAGATCTTCTTGATATAAAAAAAAATTTCCAGATTTTCTCTTTATAGGAAATTTGTCCAAATTTTCCTGTTATAGAAAATCTATTGAGATTTGCTTCTTCTAGGAAATCTGTCCAGATCTTCTTGTTCCATGAAATCTTTTCAGATTTTCTTGTTATAAAAAAAATCTGTCCAGATTTTCTTGTTCTACGAAATCTGTCCAGATCTTCTTGTTATAAAAAAAATTCTCCAGATTTTATTGTTATAGGAAATCTGTCCAGATGTTTTTGTTATGAAACTTTGTCCAGATTTTCTCGTTATAGAAAGTCTGTCCAGATCTTATTGTTCTATAAAATCTTTCCAGATTTTCTTATTATTTCTTTTTATAGAAATTTGTCTTGCTAAGGTGGTAACATAAAGACAATCATTGAATCATACATCATTACCAAATAATTGCAATACTATTACAAGATTGTAATACTCCGGAGAAAGAACTACATAAGTATTTCCTATACTTTAAAAACTTTCTAAAATTCTTTCAAACTGTATGTTAAAATTTTGTCATATTTTTCAATTACCAACTTCATAAAATTTCAAATTATTCTGTTATTTGTTTAACAAAAGTTTTGCCCAAACTCACTCGCAATGTGTTTATTTTCTAAAATGTAAACGTTAACTTCATAGTCGTACATAACAAAGAGATTTATGTCAAAATATGTTTTTGTGTAAAAAGTTCAAGTAGCTCCCACCAACGCACACAAAAAACCCCTGATAATAATAATCATTGTCATAAATATTTTGATCGTAATATGAAAATCAAATGCTATGCAATTGATATAAATCAAATTTAACACAAAAAAATTTATTTCCAAACACACAATTTACACATTTCAATTGTAGACATGTCATGTACACGATTTACATACAGTATTGAAAGAATTTTGCCATAGCTTGCAACTTGAGAATTGATTGAAACACTTGTACAGTAATAATATGGTAAAATCCCTTCACTCTGGGCTTGTGTTGCATATACATATGTACATATCGTCACCTAAAATGGCCAAAGATGTAACCGTCATTATCATAATTTTATAGGAGAAGCAGAAAACGTTATAAAATGAAAACTGTTTAAATAAAAATCGCGGTATGTATATATCGTCACCTGAAGTTTGTCGTTTATCTTAAGACAAGATGTGAAGAAATCGTGATTTTCAATTAAATAGTTTTCATTTTATAACGTTTTTTGCTTCTCCTGTAAAATTATGATAATGAGGATTACGTCTTTGGGCATTTTAGGTGACGATATACTCGTATGTATATACAGATATGTACATATATAAATGATGATGGGTACAAATACCAATGGAGTACTCGTAACATAAAAGAGTATCACAAATATGTGTGCAATCAAATTTACCCAACTGACAATAATAACAAAATTAACATCAAAATCATCAGAAATACACCCTTGAACCAACTCACCCATTAATAGCTCTTGTGGCTTGCACTACAATATAATAAATACGGATATGCTTCAAGCTACAGTGACTGATATATTTATGGAGTTTTAAATTTATTTAAAATTTGTGTGGTTTAGGACATTTACTGCTGCATACATACCTGTAAAGATAATAAAGAAAATAGGCCAAATTACAAAATTATATAGGAAAACTTTGCAATATTTTAATTGTAAATAGAAATAGATAATTTGTTTTAATATTTTATTGTAATAAAAAATTTCTAAATATTTTCGTTTAATAGAAAATTTTTCCGGATTTCGTCTTATAAAAAAGCTGTCGAGATTTTCTTGTTACAGATAATTTGTTAACATTTTCTGGTTGTAGAAAACTTGCCCAACTGTTCTTGTTTTGAAAACTTGTCCAGTTTTTTCTTGTCATAGAAAATTAGCCCAGCTTTACTGGTTATAGATAATTTGCTACTATTTTCTTTTAAGAGATCGATTAATTTTAAATTTCCCATGATTTGTCACTCACTGCTACAGTTTTGCACATACACTGGAAGACAGAAATTTTCCAAACGAAAAAACCATTATTTGGTTACATGTGGGTGAAGATTTATCATTTCGCACATACATATGTACATATTTATATGAAACCAACATATTCGTTTAAATGAAAACGCATAAAGATTTATACACGTCTACATTTAGAATTAAGGTGGCTCTAAAATGTTGGCTTTTAATATGCTTGAAACGTGTTACAAGACAAACCTGCAATTCATAAATAACATGTCTAAAGAAAGTAATATTTACCAATTAGATAATATTTTCCAAATAATTTAATATTTAAACTCCCCCTAATAAATAACATTAATACACCTAATTCTGTTTTTACACGGTAATTCGTTCCAAGAAACTTTGTGATTGGTTTCGTATCTCTAAAACCTATTGAAATTAGTGAAAAACAAGATTTTGATATATGCAATTTGTTTTTACACAAGCATAGTTATTAAAGAAAAAGGATATGCCCTCTAAGTATGACAAGTTCATTTGATTGTATGCACTTAAAGGGGATTCCCCTTAATTTATGCTATTTTCAATTATTCTGGCCAGTAAATTTGTTTGCATCCACAAAAAGGGAATTTCCCTAAATTTGTGATATGAGCATATTTCGCAAAAATTAAATTTACCTAAAAAAAATTAAAGCCCAAAAGATTTTGATTCGTGCTAAATGGAATAAATTCGTGTAAAAATTTTAAAATTTGTTTATTTTCAAACCGTGTTAAATCAAAACCGCGTAAAGACAGAATTAGGTGTATGTATGTATATCTAGAAAATACACACGAATTGTAACTAACTTAGTACTTAACCGTGATCAATTTGTATGCAAATCCATAAAAAAGTTGTGTTTTTTTTTTGTGAAATTTGTACACACGCATTTGTGTGTTTCATGTTCCAGCAAACAATCATCTATTTTCTCTTATATTTATATGACTGTCTCTTTGTTTCCCTCACTGTCTACTTGGCTTTGTGGCTGTCTGCCTTTTTGACAATTTTCAGTATAATTTTCTCTGTTTGATTTTGCTTAACAAAAAAAAAAAAAAAATGAGAAGAGAAAAATATCTGCTAGTGTCGTTTTTTCCTAACAGTTCTCGGATGTGAAGTGCAAAGTTCTTTTCAGTATTTATTGCAATTTTTTTTGTTACAGTGGTATTTGGGAAAACTATTTGTAGAAACTAAAAATATAAATATATACTTGGATAATTTTTAAATAATAATCATTTTATTGTAGAGCACCATCATTTTATGGTTATGCTTCAATTATTATATGATTGTATTTTCCAAAATTTTCTAGTAAAATAAAATTTTCTTGTAATATGAAATTTTCGTTTTAAAGAAAATTAATCAATTAATTCACGTCATGGAAAACTTTTCAATATTTTTGCTTAATAGAAAATTATTCAATTATTGTAATATAAACTATATAATCATTCGTTGCATTTTGTTTGACTGCCCTTTACTTCATTTTAAATCTCTTTTTCTTTAAAATGTTCCCCATCTTAAACACAGTCTTACATTTATCACAAAAACCACATTCACAGCGCAACTATTTATCAAAAAGTAACTTTTTTTAAACATGTTTTTGCAATTCTTTCGTTTCTTTCTGTTTGCTTTTTTTTTTGAAAAGCAGTAATACTTTATAGTCACATACATGAGACATGCAAGTCAAGTGCATTTCAGCTTTACAGATTCTTTTCTAAGATTTTTTAAGATAATTTAAGATTTTTGTTTTACATCTGTACATAACCAGCAAAAACTTGACAATCATTTGCAATTATTCAATAACATTGTTTTTCAAGTAAAATAAAAGACACAAATTTATATGGAAATCCTTAAAATTTGTATTGGAAAAAATTATCTAGATAATTATGAATAAATGAATGAATGAATGAAATGAGTCTTCCGCCACGATGCCGATATTTTCATCAAAAAATTCAATCACATTTTGGCAAAAAATTTATTTACTTCTTGATTTTTCCCACCTATAGTTTTTCTATTTTCTATAGTATTCAGGGGTGTCATAGAAACCAATATTGTCAGAATTGGTTGTAAAACCGACAAGACAAAATGCTTTGGTGTCATGGGACACTGATACACGTTCAATAAATATCGAAATATTTCTAGTATCACGTGCCCTATGACACCAAAGCATTTTTTCTTGTCAGTTTTAAAACTAATTCTGACAATATTGGTTTCTATGACACCCCTGATTGTATTTCATTTTTTAGGGAGCCTCACAGAAGTTAATTAGGGTTTAAGTCCGGAAATGTAATGTCATGGAGAGACATTGAAATTGTTTTGCTTAAAGCAAGACTTAATCAGTTCGGATGTGTGCTTGAGAATATAGTGCTGCATTAATTCCCATAGAAGCGGAATTATTTCTTTGACAAAGTCTTGTAGTTGAATTTTAAATATTTCTACGTAATCTATATATATAAAAGTGAATGTGTGTCGTTATGTTTATTATTATTAGTTTGAAGTCTATAGACGGCTAAACGGCTGAACCGATTTGCTTGAAATTTTCACAGTATATTTCTGTATGTCTGGAAGGAGCTATAGGCTACTTTTTTTTTTGGAAATTTTAAGTGGGCGTGGTACCTCCCATACAAAGTTAATTTTAAAAAATACGGGTAGCGAAGCACACCGGGTTTTAGCTAGTCTACATATAAATTGAACCGACACCAGATGAAAACAGTAACCCTATATCATTTACAAAACTCCTCAATGCTTCGTTATTTCTTCGATATAATTGGGGTAGATTTCTTTATTTTGTGGTCCTCAAAACTTCGCAAGATTTCGCCATCAGAATCAGAGATCAGTTATGAGTACTGAAAAAGTGAGTATACTTGAATCATGACTTATAATTTATCGTACTCATACTTGTCTCAATATCATCAAACCAATATTCATATTTAAAGTTTGAAGTACTCATTATATTCAGATTTAATCTCATGTATGATGTTGTTTATTTTGACTCTCCTTAACTCAATGTACTTAGACGATAAAAAAAATAAGTATGACTCGCATACACACATGTGTTGTTCATTTTTTATTAAATTTTAAATTTTATATTTTCCCCAATATGTGTTCCTATAAACTTATTTGTATGTTTTTATATTTCTTTTTTACTTATTTTGTATAAATACATAACGGAATAAGCTGACATTTTTTTAATGACTGAACTGAGTTGAATATTTTATGAGTATGTGAGTATTTTTCTTAAAATGTAAATCTAAATACCGCGGTTTATGAATCAAACATATTGGGAATGGTATGAGCTCGATGTCGGCGTTGTAGTCATACTTATATCCACCCGCATTTATAAGTCAACGTTGTTGTGAGTTTGAGTAACTCAGAGTAGTTAAATTGCAATGATGTAAAACCACTTATACTTAAAATGTTATGAGTAGTTGTGAATCGTAAAAAAACGATTCATTGCCGATCTCTGATCAGAATCAAAACAATTTATTTTCGATTCATTTAACCAAAGCACTTTTCGCAAAATTTTCCGCTGTATATGCTTCTTATAGCGTGTTCAGATATGAAACTTTATTGAGTCAATATTCGGTTAATTGACAATATTATTTGAAGTGTTCAGGCATACGCAATTTTCATCTTACTCAATAATCATTTGACAGCTGGAAAACAATACAAAAAATACTCTAAATGGTTGTTGTGTTTCTATGTAAACAAACTTACCTTCACATTGATTTTTTAATGATTTCTTTTGTTTTCTTTTGTTGACATTTGCCATTTTATACAATTTTATTCACTAAACACAGTTGTGAACAGTGTTGCATTCGAAATCTTACTCAATATTATAACAATTTTGTACTTATTGCGCAATAATTAATTGAGATTTTATATGGAATCTTGAGCTCAATAATGGCGTTAATTGCGATTATCGCAATTAAGGTGCATATCTGAACACGCTATTAGCTAAACACAACTTATTTTTAACATTCATTCAATTCTTTTTGAAAATATTGATACAATTTGTTCCTTGAAATTTATGCGGTGTTCACACAGCTCAATTCTTATTGCTTAAATCGCTCGTATTTTTTATTTAAGAGTATACACACATTTGTATACACATGTGCACTACGAACAAAAGAGTAACACGAAATACTAGTACAATAAAGTGTGTTCCCTCACTTATATTTCCCTCATCCCGTTGTCTAAACGATAATCAGCTTAGCTTAAAAAATTGCTTCGTGTAAATTGGGACTAAAAGTATCTTCCACGGACGGAATTCAGCTTCTAATTGTACGACTAGTTACAGAGACACATTAATTTTGAACTCTTGCTTTTATTTATTAAACGCTGATCAAATCGTTAACTTGTTTTCGCTACTTGTCTTTTGTTTTTATTTTTCTGTGAATTGCTTGAAACCCCTTTGATTTGGAACACTTCATCAGTATTGTAATATCACACATAGTTGTTCTTTGTTGCCTCAATAGTAATACTTTTCTTGACTAAGGGCAATGGAAAACATAAGCGAACATGAAAAATGGTTAAGAATTTCAGTTTTAATCGTGACTCTGGATATTGTTAAATTTTCTCTTTAATCGTGGTTCTATAAAATGTCAAATTAAAGCTTCAATCATAGCTTTTTATATTGTCCATTTAAAGCTTCATTTATGGCTTATTATTTTGTCCGTTTTATGCTTCAATTATGATTCTTGATTTTGTCCAATTTTAGCTTCAATCGTGGTTCTTTACAATGTGCAATTTTAGCTTTAATCATGGTTCTTTATATTGTCCATTTGAAGCTTTAATTGTGGTTCTTTACAATATGCAATTTTAACTTCAATCATGGTTCTTTATATTGTCCATTTAAAGCTTCAGTCATGGCTTATTATATTGTCCATTTTATGCTTCAGTCATGGTTTTTAATTTTGTCCAATTTTAGCTTCAATCATGGATTTTTATATTGTCCATTTTATGCTTCAATCATGGTTCTTAGTATTGGTCAATTTTAGCTTCAATCGTGGTTCTTTAAAATGTCTAATTTTAGCTTGAATCGTGAATCTTGACATTATCCAATTTTAGCTTCAATCGTGGTTCTTTAAAATGTCTAATTTTAGCTTAAATCGTGGCTCTTGATTTTGTCCAATTTTTGCTTTAAGCGTGGTTATTTATATTGTCCAATTAAAGCTTTAATCATGGCTCTTTATATTGTCCATTTAAAGCTTCATTCATGGCTTATTATATTGTCCATTTTATGCTTCAATCGTGATTCTTTATATTCTCCAATTTTAGTTTCGATCGTGGTTGAAACTGAAGAAGCCTTTCTTATTATTATTTCCAGCACTGTAAATTTTGACTATAATTTCAAGAAATATTTGAAAGGGTTTTGTTAAATGTTTCAAAGTGACTTGCTTAGGTTTTTTTTTGTGTTTTGTTATTGCTACAGTACTCGAGTTTTGTGACTTACAGTGCGTACACAAAAATTTCTGCAAAATAGTTTGTTTGATAAATTGTTATTGTTATTTAGAACATGATTGGTTGATTTGAAAAGTATCTTGTGCAGTGTCATGCTTTTTCTGTTAACAGCTTTTTGCATCATCCAGTCACTTGATCATACACACATTCCAACATGTTTGGGGCATATATGTATGTATGTCTTTGTTTATTGACACATATTTGTTTTTGTTTATGCTTTTTTTATTAGTATTTGTGCGATTATTTATGTATACAAGGATGTGTGTTGGAATATTTTAAACTGTGTTGCGTATATGAGTTTATATATATGTGTGTGTGTGTTTGTATATAAAACACTTATACAGGATACATTGATAATACACTTAAGTGACACGAATAAACTTAATTTGTATTCACGACACAGTACTCAGTTTAATGTATATGGTATTTGTATTAGGGTGGCTTTTATTTTGAACTTTGATGATTTTTGATAATCCCGAGTTCTTAAATTGTTCTCATTGGACAGCCAATAGTTTTTCTATTATGTTTTTAAATGCCTTTAGTGCAGAAAAGTGTTAATAATGGATCGTACAGCTCTGCATTTTATTTGAAAGTTAAATTATTTTTAAGCTTTACAAACTAGGAAAAAGTATGAGGTTAATTGCAATACTGATGGATTGTTCAAAAAAAAGGGTTTCAAGCAATTTACAGACAAGTAACGATTCGGTGTGATCAGTGTTTAATACGGAAAAGCAAAATAAACGAATGTTGGGCACCGAAAGAGCTCAAAATCGATTTATGTGCCTCTGTCACTAGTGGCACAATTAAAAAAAGATTTCAGGAAACTGAGCAAACAGAATACTTACAATCTACACCAGAAAAATTGGTGAAATGTTCTTTGGTCATATAAAACGAATTTAAGTTTGTTTGGTGCTGATGGCAAAACTTTTCGAATGCCACAAAATAATGAATTCCCAAGAAACCTTAAAGCATGAAGTAGGTTCATAATGAGGTTGTTTGAAATAAAATGTTATCCTATGCCAGATAAGAAATGCCGCAATTTAGTGCAGGACAATGATCGCAAGAACACATCTAATTTAGTTAAGTCTTGGTTTAAGCAATACAATGTTTATATTATGGAGTAGCCGTGACAATCCTTGAAACCCATTGAACACTTTTTGGAAGTCCTAAAACACAAAATTGTGGGATATAAAGTTCAATGCAAAAACCATATGTGGGAATGGAAATCTCGAAATTGGAAAGATTCCAAAAAGTGCAAAACAAGTCCCACCCTTATGTAAATTTACTATGTATAAATGCAGGAATGTAAGTGTTAAATTGTATGTGGACATGTTGCTTAAAAAAAATAAACAAACTCCCCCCTTCTATCGTGGCTGCCAACTCTCATGTAAAATTAAACATTTTTCAATAAATCTAATAGACATTGAACCCAAATCATCTATTATGGGGAGAATTTCGTCTCAATAGCGATATTTATAAGAATTTTATGCATTTTCCAAATATAATCAAAAATTCACAATTTATTTATAGTTTTGCTGCGTATAACATAAAGCAATTTACTTTGACACACAATAAATTAGGTACGAAAAAGATCTAGAAAACTGATTTTGGCTTTTTGAAATGTCAAAATTGCCACCTCTGTATACTCTTCGGCCAATTTTGGACCAACTTTCACAAAAGTTAACCTGTGTAAAATTTCGTTTCGATGTTTATGGACGTTTATCTAGGTTAATCAGTTTTCGGTAGTAGCCCTCATAAGGGGCCAATCATCATGAAATTCTGTACGATTGTTTATATGTATATGCGAATTATTTATGTTAAATATGAAGGTAATAATGGTTTTTATAAAAGATTTATGCGCATTTAAGTGGTTTTTCGAAGTGAACTCAAATATGAACCGATCATCATAAAATTCGGTATGAATATTTCTATATAGGTATGGACTATTTGTGTCTAATTTAAACTTGCTGCTAATGCTTATAACAAATTAATGTGCATTTAATTGATTTCCGGTAGTGGGCTCTATATGGGGACTACGGTCAAATATTGACCGATCATCATGAAATTTGATACGAACATTTAAATGTATATTTGGATTTTTTTGTTGAATTTTAACTAGAAACAGTAGAATCTCAAAAATTAGAACCACTTTGTACATCGGGCAGTTCTAATTTCTGAAAAGTTCTAATTTCTGGACATTTTTTTTACAGAAAATTATAATAAAATTAGTTATGTAAACTTTATTTTAACACAAAACAATTTTTATTTAATTAATTCAAAATATTAAATTCAAAGAAAAACTAAATTTTTTTTTATTATTAGGTATTTAATTGTTTTTTAACATAACATCAGTAATAAAGACAAAATAATCCGCTTTCATCAGCATCATAGATTTGTGTTTCCAATAAACCCATTTCCGCGACTTTTGCACGAAATCTGTATAGAAATGGAGTGACCGCACCAACATCACTCGAAAGTATTTCACTACCAAATTTTAAAAACCGTATTCCATGACGAGTTTAAAATTTGGAAAACCATCCATCACTTGCAGTAAATGCGTTTTTACCTTTTTCGGGGTACACTTCGGAAAAAATTTACTTAGCTTTTGCTTTTAATGCGGCTCCTGTCAGTGTATTCTTCTTGTCACATTGATTTAAAAACTACTTATAAAGACACTTTACCATTTCCTCTTATTCTCCGTTGTGTAGAGATTTTTTTCATTATTTCTTGGTTTTTTGATTTGCGGATTTTGCAACATTAAAATCTTGAGCTAAACGATTTCCACTTACGCTTACATTAAGTCTTTTTAATATTTTAACCTTAGTATCCAAAGATAAGGTGTTTTTTACGTTTATTTGGCATTTTTTTAAACTTTCACACGTATAAACAACTTTTACTTTGACCTTCAGTCATTAACTAACCCAAATTTGAACAAGCATATCAAATCAAATTTCACAGGCATATTGTACTAACCACGAATAACTCGGGGATTCCCCGTTTTAATTTTACTTCAATGAGCAAAAAAATAATTTCTAGTGAAAATACAAAACTTCAAGAAATTAGAACCACAGATTCTACAAACGGAATGACAAATAATACCGCTCATCTTTTTGGTGGTGGTGCTGTGATTTCATAAAAGGCGGTTCTTTTGAGAGAGAAAGAATAAGTTTTTTTCTAAACTTCAGTTCTACTCAATGTGTAAAAACTGTAAATTATAAATTTTACATATTGCACAATGGGTTTGAACACAAAAAGTGGTGGCAATATATCTGTATTTTGTAAACTACAAGTCAGAAAATGTTATTTGTCATCGTGTTAGGCAAAGTTATGTAGTTTTCGTATTTGTACCAAAAAAAAAGGACAGATTTACTGAGTTTAGCGGTGAAAGAGGGGCTACTAAGTGGCCCCTGAAAGTTGGTCACCACAGCTCTAATTTTTTTTAATCGCCAAAAACCATTTTTGATCTGAATGAGCTGAAATTTAAAATGTAAACAGTTCTTGAGAAGATCTAAAAAAAATCCCCTTACATGTGTATTGGGGTATCCATTTGAAAAATGATCGTTCGAATAATCGAACAATTTTTTACGAATAAATATTCGAAGATTTTAAAATGTCCATTTTCGAATAACGAATAATTCGATTAATTTTATATAGAAAAATCGAATAAAACTAATAAATATTTGTATGTTAACTTATCGTTTCTTTCAAGAATTTTTCATAATTGTATAATTAAAAATAGTAATAATTTAGCACCATTTTATTTCAATTTTATTTAATTTTTCAGAAAATTTTTTCTTTAATAGTAAACAAATGTTTTACTGGGCTATATATAATTTTAATATGATCCCGAAACTAAGCTTAATGCATACGATTGCAAAAAAGCCCTCCCCAACCCTATTCAAACTCGGCCAATTTAGAAGAAAAATGTAGATTAAAATAAAAAATTTTTCAAAAATTTTTAATCGAAGTTGAAAAATTTGTTTATTAATACTCGCAAGAGGAATAATTTTCATTTAATTTATAATAAAAAATTCTAAAAACACAAAGAAACGATCCTCTAAAAAGTGCAATATTTGTATATGCCTATATTTAACTTAAATTCACAGAAAGTTTTTTTTACTATCACACGATAAATAACGTTTTAGTAAGCACTTTTATAAAAAAAATCACATTTTGGAACACATTTTCCCCGTTTTAAGAATTTCAGTATTCGAAACTAAAAATTTTTAAAAATTATACTGGCAATGATTTAAGGATATTTAAATCTATTTTAGCTTTAAATTTTGCTATGATATCTTTAACCATTAAAATTTTACATTAATTCACATTTTATGTTTTTCTTCAAGGAAAATCAGAACATTATAATTTTTTTAGTTTTTAAGGTAAATGACAAAATTAAAAAAATTCTTTAATTTTACTTAAATGTCAATCTACCTAATCCTAAGTACTTTTTCAAAAAAAATAAAGTAGGTTTGAAGTGTGGTTTTAGACAAAATTTTCATACAAAATTTTCTTAAAGTAAATTTGAAGTCTACTTTAATTTTTTCTGAATAAGACTGATACTATTTAGAAGCTCCACAAACCATGCCCTCTTTCACAAATTTCTAACGTTTTTCTTATATATTCCATGCAAAATGCATGTTACACACAATGTGGTAGAATCGAAATTTATTGAAAATAAATCTGTTGTAAATTCTACTTCTGAGATGGTTTATAACTTTTTGTCTACTAAATCGATTTAACTTATTTGCAATAGAAAACAACTTGGACATTTTTCAAACATTTTGCACAAGTATTATTCACATCTCTGAAGTAGTTTGACAGGGAGCGTGATTTCTACAGACATGAAGATATTCGAAAATATATAGATTGTCTTATAATATAAAAAGTATTCAAAATATATAAACTTTATTAGATATTAGATGTATATTTCAAGATGTTACACGAAGGACCACAAATAACGACACTTTGACCCCCTTATCAAGCAATTGTGTGTCAAAAAAAAAACAATTTAAAAAAACTCTTTTATTTATGTAAATAGCTGCAGGGCTGACCCCTATAAAAAATAAATTTCAATTTATAAAGCATTTAATTTCGACAAGAAAAAAGAACAAATCAAAGCCATAAATTCAAATTTAGCGTAAGTAACAGCCAAACACACCCAATTGATTTAACAATCAATGCTGGAAAAATAAAACACCAAAACAATATCAAATAAAATATTTATTTACTTTAAAAAAATTATTATCATCTAATGACTGGTCAATAATTTTCAGTACAACGCGCGTAGCTAAACAAGATTAAATGAATTGAAATTGAAAAAAAAGTGTAAAAATGTTAAACTCAAACAAACGCCCAGCAATTTAAAGCCGATTTTTGCCATGAAAACTATACTAAAATTAACTAAACAAGATATTTTGACAGATTTTTCATTAAAATCCGCCACAGTCATGTAAACAGTAACAAACAAATAAATAAAAAAGTTTTAACTATAAAAAGGTGGAGCGATAAAGTGACAGCTGTAAATAAGAGGGGAAGCATAATGTTGTAAGATTGATTGCGGTCGTCCTTTTAAGCGGTTTTTTTATGGCAGAGCATTTAGATGATTTGGATTTTAAAGCTAGAACCAATACCCTTTACAGGAAAACCAGTATCGATTTCTTTTCTTTAAGGAAACTAATAACGATTGTTTTTTATTTCTCAAGAACCAAAGCAAAGATTAACTTAAACCAGCATAAATTCCATAATCATAAACATAAAAACAAGCAGCAATTTAGCTCATACTCAAACAAAAATATTTTTATATGATTTATTTTCTTTTAACAGAAAATAATTTTATTTATGGACCAGTTACAGTGAGCGTCAAAAGAAAGTTAACACCATTTATTACTTAAAAAAAAAGCCTAATTATAGAGCAATTCCATATGAAAGCGATCACCTTTTGGACGACCCCTCTCCGATTTTAAAATAAATAGTCTCAATCGATTGCCCAGCAAAAAATAATGTACCTACATATTTTTTTTTTATAGTGACTGGTTTAGTGGTGGTGCACACCACTGTCTGTGACAAAATTGAAGAATTCTTCATAAGGGACCTCATTGGAAGTTGTTTTAAAAAAAACTACTAAAGCGATCGCAACGAGTGATAGCTCGTTGGAAAGGTATTGAATCAGGCTTTAATTGAAAAATAAAATTTTCCTAATTTTTCTTAGAAATTTACCTTTAAATTTTCCCATGAAAATTAAATTTTCCGATTTTCCACAGAAGCTCCTAAATTTTCCGGCTAATTTTTTTTTTTTTTTGGATTCCTCATAATTTTTGCTTTAAGAATCAGCAATAAAAAAATGGGCTCCGACTCCTTGTTTGGACAGGAGAAGAGCATTTAAGAGACCACCTTGTTAAAAATAAATTTTTTTTTAAGAGCCCCAAGTTGAGTGTGTAGTGAATATGGTCTGCCTGCCTTCACAAGATCGGCCATAAATCCATGGATAATAGCAGCAGTGGCATGTAATGGCACACCAAACCCGACTGAGGCTACAGGTCATATACGGTGAAGAAGCAGAATTCATTTGCCCCAAGTGTAAAATCGATTTGTCTCAACAAGCAAATGTCACTATAAAAAAAAAATATGTAGGTACATTATTTTTTGCTGGGCAATCGATTGAGACTATTTATTTTAAAATCGGAGAGGGGTCGTCCAAAAATTTGCCAATTTTGATCGTTTTCATATGGAATTGCTCTATATCAATACTATTATATTAGAAAATTATATTGCCTTTAAGTAATTTCAGTTAAATTAAACACAAAAGCGTAAACAAACTTAATTGATTTATTGTTAAAATAAAACAATTTTAACTCGTCAAAATAAAGTAAACAGTGTCATCATTCTCATGTAAAACAAGTAAGAAAGTAAAGTCGCTCAAACCCGACCATATAATACCCAAAAGCCAAAATACATTTGTTTGAAATTAGGTTTTTTTTAGAAATGGCCACTTTATGGACCAATTATCGAAAAAATTAAGTGTATTTTATTTCGATATAAACACTTTTAAAAGATTTATAAATGTTAAGGTGATTTTCGTAGAGGACCATTAAAATTAAAACTTTTAAGAGATTTATAGTCGTTAAAGTGATTTTCGGAAGTGGGCCTTATTTGGGAGCTATGACTGTTAATGGACCGATCTGCACAAAATGTTTAGCCCGACCGATATACGGCTTCAAATGTTGGAAAATATCATCGAAAATTGGACCTCCAGATTAGACTACGTTCGAGCCAGTCATATGCCAGAAGTCTTATTTAAACTATAATGCCAGAAACTTATCTTTTGAGTAAAGTATATTTCATGTCAATTTAAAAAAACCAACTTATTTTATTTTATTTTATTTCACGTGTTGGTCATCACTTGACAACAGACAAAATGGCCGTCAGTTGAAAAAGTGTTGTCAACTTAAAGTTCTATACTGCTAAAAAAAACACCCTTTTTAAAAAAACATTTTTCTAAATAATATTAGGTGTTTGAAGCTAATACAGATATTGACATGAATCCTTTTGTAACTATCAGAAATTACTTTCTCTAAAGCCATTCAAAATACAGGTCATATTATCCCTGATATTTACAAATATATCAAAAATTTTTATAAAAAAATTTATTTTTTGAGATTGAAAAAAATCCCACAATTGCCAAACAATTAGATAAAATTTGCAAATATGGAATTTTCTTTATAATTTTGCTAATAAGTTCAATATTTCTATTGGGGCTGGTAAAATATTTTAAGCCTATATAAGAAATGTATGAAAGCTTACGGAACTGCTTTCCGTTTTGTAAGTCCAGATGGGGAATTTTAGCAAATATGAAATAAATTTAAAATTTATAAAAAAAATCGCAAAGTGCTCCGTAGAGAAACTTTCAGAAAACTATTAATTTGTTATATATTATTAAAAATAAAATTAATAAAAAAAAAACGCTCCTTTGTCAAAAAATTACAAGAATTCATTATTTTTCCAGCTTTCAAATTGAAAATATCGATTATTAAAAGTATGTATTTATTGTTGACCTTTTTTGTTGTTGTTATTTATAATTGATTCGGCTTGAGGTCATTAAAATATTAAAAAACAATTTTGCTTCTTTTAATTTTTAATATTTTTATTTTTATTCCCAATATTTCGAGACAACTTCGTTGCTCATCTTCAAGAAGAGAAAACATTAAACTACAAAAGAGACACTGAGAACATAGCTCAGATTTTTAAAAATACCATAAACAAATATAAACCAAAATATGAAGATGAGCAACGAAGTTGTCTCGAAATAATGGGAATAAAAATAAAAATAAAAATATTAAAAATTAAAAGAAGCAAAATTGTTTTTTAATATTTTAATGACCTCAAGCCGAATCAATTATAAATAACAATATCGATTATTTTGAAAGCTTTAAAATTTTGTTTTGTGTGCTAGAAAGTTTTATTATTTAACTAACAAAATAAATGAGAGGAAAATTGGTACAAAAAATTATGGTTGGTATTTAAAATAAAACGTACAAGGGTGTGGAATTTCAATTTTCAAATGCTTATAACTCGAAAACTATAAAAGATGGTTAGCAGCTGCAAGTAGAATTTCCAGAAAATAAAAAAACATAAAAAATTTACGCGTTTAAAAAAATTACATGTCAAAGGTGTCCTAGTTTAAGCTCCCACAGCTACGCCCCTGTATGGTTTAAATTTTCATTAAACTTGAATGACGTTATAATTTTTTATGTGTTTCAAAATTTGTTTTTTAGTATAAATTGTTTTCGTCATTTAAAAGATCTAAAACATAAATTTACAATCAGCTCTCGTTAGTTTTCATCTTTAATATGGTGATTTAAAATACTATCAGCTCCTCTTTTTAAAGTAGAGTACCCGCCAAACATAACAAATTAACTGGTTTTCTTTAAGGCAAACAAATACAACGAAATTATATGACAGATGGTTTACTTGCACACAAAAACAATTTAAAAGGATTTTTACCAGTTTTTTTTTTTTTTTGCCTTAATATGTATTATCTTCTTGCTGTTTTTATACCATCCACCACCAAGAGTGGTTATATGAGGGTATATTACGTTTGTCATTCCGTGTGAAACTTTTTTAGTATTCATCTGAGACCCAACAAATATAATTTATTTTGTTGCTCCTTATGGAATTCTAAGTCGCTTTAGCCATGCCCGTATGTCTGTCCGTCTGTGTACAACACTCTCACGTCCAAACTATACAACTTAACTAAACGAAATTTCCAGAAAAATATTTCTTATTTTGCAGGTAACTTTGGTATTGAAAATCAGCAATATTGGTTTAGGTCAACCAGAGTTATGGACCAATATGTGAGACATCCTCCATAAAAATTTGATATTTTTTGTCCATTTTATTGCAATATTTTGGAATATATTGCAGATAATACCATGAAATTTTGTATACGTTGTTTTTATGATAAAGATAAGAAAGTGTGCGGAAAATAGTAAGAATCGGTGCATGATTTCTCATAGCCCCCATACAAAAATATTCCCGAAATATTGCTCAATTATACATAAATGCCTATAAAATTGGAATATCAAGACAGAATTCAGCAAAAATAAGTTGTATGCAAAAAGAAATCGCAATTCAGTCCATGTTTGACCATAGACCCCATATAAAGTCCACTTCCAAAATTAACTTAAATACGTATAAAACAGATATAAATAATGTTAAACGGCTAAAATTTGACATAAAGACTCTTTATAGGCAAATAAATTGTTGTACTAAATTTTATGGTGGTCGGCCGAGAATTGGTCATAGCTCCCATACAAGGACCACATCCGAAAAAGACATTTATCCCTGTATATATTGTATCAATATCGGTACCTTCTCAAAACACTGCTCAGATCATATACATATATACAAAAATCATGCCACAAAATTTTGTGAATTTCGGTATATTTTTTTAACCGTATGCTCCAGACTTAAGACACAAACTTGATTGTGAAATAAACAAACTTGATTAAGTAAAAAATAGATACGATAAAAAGTTTGTGTCTTAAGTCTTATCTAAGCGAACGTTATCGTTCGACATCGTGGGCCAGGGAGTAATACTCATAAATCTCTTATAAATAAGGGTACCGAAACTAAATTTTACATGGATCATTTACATACATGTTGAAATTCGACGTGAAATATCCTCATATGCATGAAAATAACTGTTCCAAAATTTAAGAAGATCGGCCCATAATTTGTCATAGCTGCCATATAAGAACAATTTTCAAAAAACAAATAAACACACAAAAATGTCTAATCGATATCGAACCAACTTTTATATGGATCAGTAATTTTAATCCAGAAATCATATTAGAATCGGTTATACGGCAATTAAGCTACTGAATTTTGTGGATGTCAGTCAATAATAGGCCCTGAATTAAGTCCACTTCCGAGCATAACAACCAACCATACAACTCTTGTAAATAACGCTATTGAGATGAAATTCAACCAATATAATCCTAAAATACATAGAAATCACATTAGTGGATACTGGATTTAGAAGCCCTCGGTCCATAATTGGTCCACTTCTTCTATGCCACCCATAAATCTTTTGTAAATAATGTTATTGAGATCACATTCAAACAAAAAAGCCTCATCTTATATCTTATCCTTTTTTATACTCTGTTTTTTTAACTTGGTGCGAATATGGAAAAATTTTCTTTTAATTTTATAAATGGTTAAATTACAATTCAGATTATTATGAAAATCAAACAAACTCTGTAAATTACAGTAAGAATCGCTAATTACATCAATTATAAATGCTCAAAATTAGATAAAATTGTCTTTCAAACAATATATCAAATACATACTAATAAAATTTGCACTAAGACTGAATAGAAAACACAGAATAAGAATATTCTAGTCCTATAACCAATGTAGTTTTTCTATTTCTTAGTACGTTTAGGTGGAGGGCATTTAAGATTCAGCACAGCCGAATATAGCACTCGAACTTGTTTTTTTTTTTGCTATGTGGAAGCACCATGAAACTGGAAACATTTTTTTCTGCCATAAGAAGCCAAACGAAATGTCACTACAAGATGCTTGCTAAAAGTTTATTGAAGAGATATTATTTTTTTTTGTATTTTTAATCTTGTTTTAAAAGATAAATTTCTTTTAATGTTTGCGAAATATTTGAGACATAATTAATGAAAGACTAAAGCAGAATTTCACATAAAAACACATTTAATCATCGAGACACGTTCTTTTTCACAGTTAAAATTACAAAATTTTGTTCAGATGCTTGAACACACACTTTTAATTGTAATATTTTGTTAAAAATAAACACGTATTTTTATGGTTGTTATTTTAATTATTACTGCCATTATTTGTGTGCCAAAGACTAACAAACAAAATCATTTACTATATTTGAAATTATTAACAAAACTGTTGGTGATTAATTGTTGATATTGTGGAATGTTTTTTATTGCATTTTTTTTTTTTTTTTTTTTTTTTTTTTTGTTTAAAGTTTTATTAAGATGCTTGATTTAATCAAAATTAATTCTGAAATATTTCTCTGAGGTTAATTTAATTTAAACATATACACATATCATAAAGTTTATGTGTGTGCAGTCAGTCCAAGCCACCAGGTTAAACTCTTTAAGCCGATAACAGGTTCTCTACACAACATCACTATTTAATCTTATTTTATGTCTTAACAGCTGTACGAGACAGTGGTCAGTTACGACTAAACATTTATTTAACGAAATGAAAAATAATTGTAGAACAAGGTAGGTAGGTAGGTACGAAGGCTGGTGTGAGTTACCTCACACCCTCACCCAGAGACCAATATGGTCCATTGCGATGCCTTAGGAAAAGTAGTAATAGATAAAGTGAAATAAAAGCTAAAGTAAAGACAGGAGAGGAATATTATAGTGTAAAGAGAGAAAAGAGAAAATAGAAGATAGAAAAGAGAAAAAAGAACAAACATACATATTTCCAAGGTGAATTTAAATACAAGGTGACAGCATTGCTACAACAATTACAACAAGGCAAGAACAACAGGCATTTTTGTTTGTGTAAAAACTTTCGTCACTGTCAAAAACATCTTTTTTTTATATAAACTTTGACGATTTGTAAACAACTTTTTGACATTTTCAATTTCACCATGAATAATCAGCTGGCGCTACGCTGTCACCTTGTATTTAAATTCACCTTGCATATTTCTTTAAATCAAGTCCAGACTCTTGTAAAAATTTATAGAATTTGTGTGTTTAAATCAAATTTGTTAAGGCATGTGAGAACTTTAGTAGCTAGAAAATTATTATTTATATTTAATAATTTAAATATAAATAATAATATTAAAAATCAACATAATTGTTCCTCAGATTTCTAAGTTATTACCAAATAAGCATTAATACCTTGAGAAGAGAGAAGAGAGAAGAGAGAAGAGAGACTATTAATTACAGCATTATTCATATAAAATCTAGTTGCAGAAAAGTTTTGATAAAGTGTTATTCAACAAGTATCTTATTTTCCACTAGAGGCACATTTTACGTATTGACATTTCAGTAGTAGAAGCTTTGATAGAATAATGACAGCTATGTTTGAAACACAAATTCTTTGGTGTGGCCAGTATTTATGTGAACAATGATTTATATAACCATTTTATATACTCTTGTATACTACTATTTATTCATTAACGATTTCGTTTGTTTTATTGTAGCTAATTATTTCTTTCATCTTTGTTTCTTAATATTTCGCACATACTAAATATTAGTACCCACTGTTCGCTTGCTCACCAGGTACGCACAAGTGTAAAAATATTGATTTATTTACAAATAAATCAAGTATTTATATACATTTTCAACGTATTTTAGTTATTTGTTTTTTATTTTTGCTGTTTTTCAGTGTTTTTTTTTCTCGTTTAATATTTTAATTAACTCTACGTCTTAGCACTTTTTAGATGTGTGTTAAGTAAAATTGTTTATTTCGTCACTATGACTTAAATCAAAGAAGCTGAACAAAAAATAAGCTACAATATCGTATTAACAGTTTAAGTTTCTATCTTATTAAGAAACTATATACAAAATTCTATTTCCAGTTAAAGTTTATACTTACAAAGAGTACTAGCAGTTTATTTATCCCAAGCGTGTCCTTTGAAAGAACCTTTTAAATGTAATTTGCTTTTTGTTACAATGAAAAATACGTGTTAGATTTTCTTTTAAAATTGTCGATTGGTTTAAATGCACTCTTTGTTAATATGTTGGTTGTGTAAGACTAACGTCTTAGTATAAGTCTAATACCGTCTTAGTATAAGACTACTACCGTCGTAGTATAAGACTCCTACCGTCTTAGTATAAAACTACTACCGTCTTAGTATAAGATTACTAGTCTTAATATAAGACTACTACCGTCTTAGTATAAGACTACTACCGTCTTAGTATAAGACTACTACCGTCTTAGTAAAAGACTACTACCGTCTTAGTATAAGACTAGACTGCCTTTGTATTGAGTGCCCCGATAGACTAGGCGTTTGATTCCCGCCAAAGACTCTGGGTGTTTTCAACAGATAAAGCATGGTACTCTGTTCAAATTTGCGAAATTTGTTGAGCAACATCAATTATTTCGTTTGAAAATTTTGACAATTAGCAAGTGGTGACAATGCCGCGATTTAGAAGAAAATTGTCGTTTTTATTGCCCTTAGGTATGCAACATTGTTTGTTTTATATAAACAAAAACCATATGTTTTTATTTTATGTGTTAAAGAAAACGTGCGCAAGATAGCGTCGATTTTTAGCGTCGAAAACGCCAAAATATTTTAGTGATTTTGGGAGTTCAGAAAAATGGGAATTTAAAAAAACTCAAGGTATTTCAATGGAAAATTATAAAAAAACAAACAATAGCATTAGGAATTCAGAACAGAATTTAAATTTTAATTTAATTTAAAAAAATAAAAAATATTTTATAAGAAAAGTTGGTTGAAAATAGTCAGACAAATATGGGATTTCATATTTCATGGAATACAGGCGACGTCAAGGAACTACCTATATAGATTATGAAAGTACATCATCTAAGGTATCTAAAACGCCTTCCGTTCAAAAAATCCGCTGGACAGTTTTCCAGAAAACTGGCTTCATCCAAAATGGCCAAAAAACTCTGCGTGTTTTCAACAGATAAGCCAAAAGCTTGACAGTTTGTGTTTTTTCAGTATTTAAAAAAAAGTACGAATCCCTTTGAGGGATGAAATTTCTTAATTTTTTTTTCTTGCTTCAATTTTCAGTAGCTTTTTAAGCTTCGTGTTTAAAGGAAGAATAAATTTTGCTGTTTCCAATATATTACCAATAAACAAGAACCCTTAAAAAAATACAAAACGTCGATAGCATCTAAAAAATGCAAGAATCTGGATAACTAAGTTTAAGGATTATTAGATTTTGATTATTTTAAACCTAAAAAATATATTTCTTTATTGCCCTGCCTAAATGCCATTCGATATTCTTCTCCCTTTAATGCGTCCACCAAAATAAAAGCGATTTTATTAAAGAATATCCAAAGAAATGCTGTGTTAAAAGTGATGTTTGTGTTTGTTGGCAGGTCAATATTAGTTTTATATATTTTTTGTTTCAAACCAACAATTAATTCGAAATTATACACTGTGTCCATTAAAATCGTTTAAACTTTTTACAAACACTAACTAATAAAAATAGTACTTTCAGTGGTTGTTTGAGAGAGCTCGTACAAATAATCAAGCGCACAAGAACGTTTTTACATACAATTGATATCCATTCAATGATTTGTATATTGATATAAAGCCATTTTAGATATACATAAATGTCTAATAACTAATTACTTATATATGAGATTATAAGAAAGTCATTATTAAACTGCTTCTAAGTAATATGTTTAGTAGGAAAATTTACCAAAAATTACAATTTGTCCACATATCTCAAAGTTTCTGAAACTGTTTCCCATCCATAAACACAATTTTGTTTTTTTTGTGATGCAGGAAATGCTGAAAATGCAATCCACTATCTTGCAAGCCATTTTAAAGAAATGATTTATTTAAAAACTTGTTTCTGGAACGCGAACGGCCTCCGCCAACATAAAAATGAACTGGAATACTTCCTGATGGATAAGCAGATTGATGTTATGATGATTGCTGAAACTCACTTGACGTCGACAGGGTACTTCAAAATTAATGGCTACGAGTTCTACGATACTAAAGACCCCCGCGGAAGAGCTTGTGGAGGTTCGGCAATTCTTATAAAGAACAGAATAAAGCATTATCTAATGAATAACATAAGTGAGGATTACCTCCAAGCAACAAGCATTTGCATTGAATTCTGTCAATACAATTTTGTTTTATCATCGATTTATTCTCCGCCTCGATTTTCAATAAAAGAACACCAATACCATAACTTCTTTAAATCCCTTGGAGCTAGATTTTTAGTTGCTGGTGACTTTAACGCCAAACACACATTTTGGGGTTCACGTCTGGTAACCCCAAAGGGTCGCGTACTCTTCAACACCATTGCTAAAATGGGCTTAGATGTACTCTCAAGTGGACATCCCACCTATTGGCCGACGGACCGACGGAAGATTCCCGATGTTATTGACTTTGGGGTAATGAAAAATATCCCTGTAGAATGGATGCAAGTGGATCCTTCACTGGACTTGTCCTCAGATCACTCTCCTACTATCATTTCAATGCATTTCCCTCAAGTGTGTGGATCTCCATTTATGAACATGACTAAGACCCGAGTAAGTTGGATAAAATACAAAAAGTATTTAAGTTCTCATTGCACGGAAAATGTTGTGTTGAGAACTACCGACGATATTGATGAGTCGATTGGCAACTTTACCGAGGACCTTCGACGAGCTGTGCATCACGCTTCCACTTATCACGTTGAATGTAGAAATAGGACAAACAGAACTTATTTCTCTGAACTCGAACATCTCCTATCAGAAAAAAGAAGAATGAGAAGAGAGTGGCAAATTCACAGGTCTCCTGAACTGAAAGCTAGGCTACGGGAATGAAGAGATATACTAAGACATTTCTTAGAAACCCAAAGAACGGCCTCACTTAGATCTTACTTGGAAGGTCTTGATAGTACCCCACAATCTGACTACTCGTTATGGAGGGCGGCAAGAGGTTTAAAAAGACCAGTAAGAGGAAAACCTCCTTTGCGAAATCCGACTGGTGACTGGGCTAGAAATGATTCCGAGAAAGGGACATTATTTGTTAACCATTTGAGAAATGTGTTTACTATAAACATCTCAAATAATAACGAATCTGATTTGCCACCACTTGTTATAAGGCCTCCTGTACCTCTAAGACTAAACTTTCGTGATGTCCAAAACGCTATTGGTACTCTGAACCTTAGAAAGGCTCCAGGTATGGATAAAATCAGCAATAAAATGCTTGTGGAGTTACCTCGTGTAGCAAGAAGAATTATCCTCTTTATCTTCAACGCTATTTTACGCCTAGAATACTATCCTGCAGATTGGAAGGTGTCTATGATCACTATGATTCCTAAGTCAGGGAAGGACCACACCAAAGTAGGCCAATTAGTCTACTGCCGACAATTTCAAAACTGTTTGAAAAATTGTTAATGACTAAATTGACTCCAATTCTGAATGACACTGAATGTATTCCTAATCATCAATTCGGCTTCAGGGCTAAACACAGCACCATCGAACAAACACACAGATTGGTAAATGTGATAAGAGGGTCGTTTGAAGACAAAAAATACTGCTCCGCCCTTTTCATTGATGTGTCGCAAGCGTTCGATAAAGTTTGGCATGACGGTTTAATGCACAAAATAAAATTAACTCTGCCTGCTAACACCCATAAACTCATGGAAAGTTATTTATACGGTCGCAAATTTAAAATCAAAGAAGGTGATTTTTTAAGTACCGCTCAGCCAATTGAATCAGGTGTGCCACAGGGTAGCATACTGGGTCCTACTTTATATTTGATATATGCCTCCGACATGCCGTCAGACCCTAAAATCCATACGTCAACTTTTGCAGACGATACAGCCTTTATCAGCGTTCATAAGGACCATCAAATAGCATCACAGAACTTGCAGAAATATGTTTATAAACTAGAGAATTGGCTAGAGCTTTGGAAAATCAGGGTTAACGAACAGAAATGTATTCATATAACTTTCACATTGCTTAAAGATACCTGCTCGTTCATCAGAATAAATAATCAAATTATCCCGCAACACAATGAAGTCAAATACCTCGGCATTCACCTCGACCGCCGTTTAACTTGGAAGTCTCATATTGAAGCGAAACTTACACAAATGAGATTAAAAGCAGTGCAACTTAATTGGTTAATCGGTGGAAACTCTACATTGAAATTGGATTGCAAACTTTTGTTGTACAATGCAATTCTAAAGCCAATCTGGTGTTATGGAATTCAATTATGGGGTACTGCCTCAGCATCAAACATTGAAAAAATTCAAAGGGGTCAAAATAAAATTCTACGTATAATTACTGCAGCTCCATGGTATGTTGAAAATTCTCGAATCCACAAAGATCTAGGCGTGCCATTAGTAAAAGTCGAATTTACAAAATATGCGTCAAAGTACGTCAGCAAACTTGAACACCATCCAAACCCACTTGCACGAGACATCCTTAACTTTAGTGGCCACAATCGGTTGAGAAGGAGGGATACCCTTGCTTTAACTCAAGCGCAAAATAGATGACTGGATCAGTTGACGTGAAATTTTTTTAGTATCATAAAAATTTTTGTCTAGCACTGGCTGGGCTTATTATTTTCTTTTTAGTATTAAGATTTGAATACTTATTGTCATTTCAAATATGAAGATTCAATAAATAATTAAATGCAAAAAAAAAAAAAAAAAAAATTTTGTTTCTGCTCTATGATCCATGCGAAAATGCATTAATATGTGCTGGCGTTTTACACTTGTGCATGGCACGCGTTTGCACACAGCCACAACGAAGCCAGCAGTAGCAGATTTAACAGAAAAAAAATATATAAAAAAATAGTGATTGCTGGGCAGCAATGTTTCACATTTTTTATTAAGTACACACTACTTAATGCTGCTGCCACTACAAAACATTTTTAAATTTATATACAACAGAGCTGGGTTTTTGTTAGTTTCTGGTATTAAATAAATTGTAATAACAAAAATACCATTATACAAGGTGGCGCAAAAGTAAACTACCGATGTTTTTTGGCTAACACCGACCGATTATTGGTCAAATAAATAGTCAGCAATATTCCGCGTTCTGGAGCAGTGTAGCGTAACATTGTTTATTAACGTGTATTTTGCATGTGTTTACTACACAAATGTCAAAACAGAACTGACATTAGGGGCCTCGCAAAATTTATAGCCTTTTCTGATAGGAGGATTACTTTTGCGCCACCTTGTACTTATGTGGAAAAATCGAAAAAAAGCTAAATCAAACCATATTTGTAGTAAATTATGTGAGAAACAGGCAGTAGTGGAAACAAGAAATACCCTAAAGATTTCAAAATGCAATTAATAAAATTTAAGTAAATTAAGATTTGGTTCTGGTTATTTCTAAATGTAAAAATCTGTCAAAGGAATAGTTTCCTTCAGCTATTAAAAAATACTTGTTAGTTTTACTAAAATTGCAGCCACATCTCTTCTGCTTGTGTGTATTAATAATGTAGGGTGTTTCTTGTGTTTAAACATGAAATGCGTTGTGCATTTCAAACACGTAACTGCATTGTAAATTTGTCTAAATTGAGTTTAATAGAAATTGTAGCAAAGGAATCAGTAAAAAAAACTGATTTTATCGTTTAATAAACATATTTTAAACAAGTTAGAGTGAACTATACCGGTTATAGGACAATTTTATACTGGTTGTTTGAAAGACAATTTTACGACCAACGTAATTCATTTCAACTGTTTAGAAATTTTATCTGATTTTGACCAAATTGATGTAATTACCGATTTAAGTGAATTTTAGATGTGGACTTTATATGGGGTCTATGGTCAAACATGGACCGAACAAAACAAAATTTCGTTTTGCGATTTCTTTTTACATGATACTTATTTTTGCCGAATTTTGTATTAATATTCAAATTTTACAGACATTTCATTTATTCATCAAGTTATATTTCGGGAAGATATTTGTATGGGGGCTATAAGAAGTCATGGACCGATTTGTACTATTTTCCTCACACTTCTTTCATCAATGAAGAAAAATGTTTAAAATTATTAAATTTTAATGAAGGTTGTTTCACATTTTGCTGATTTTCAATACCAAACTGCTTAGGTGAACTATAAACGGGTTTTTGTAATCTGTGTTGATGTCCGTTGTTTCCTTTGGACGTGGTAGTGTTTTACACAGACGGACAGACAGTCGGACATAGCTCAATCGACTTAGAATTTCATAAGGACTTGCTCCTTGCACATATATATTTTGTTGGGTTCAAGGTGAATATTTCTCAGCGTTACACACGGAATGACAAACTTATATTTACTGTCCTTATTCACCACTTATGGTGGTAGATGGTATAAAAAAACTTTTTTTTTTGTTTACTTTCTGTATTTTACCGCATTACATTTGTAATGTTTGTAAAGGAATTTTGTAGGTTTTTTTTGTTGTTAATGCAATCTTTTTTTGTGAGCGCTACCAAAAAAAAAGGAAGTTTATAGTTTGTTATTGCATGTGGAATTCAATGAACGCGATTGTTTTATAGCATTGCAGAAAGAATCGCTTAATAACAAGGCCTACATAAAGAAGCACTTTTGCTTTATAAATAGAACTACAAATAGAGCCACATTGATTGTTTATTAAAAGAACTTTAAAAAGAGCTATGTTTGCTTTAGATTCAGGACTAGAAAAATTGAAACTCAAGACTAACGAAAGAACGACGATTGCCTTATATTCAGGATAAAGTAAAGTGCAACGATTGCTTTATATTCCAAATTAGAGAACAGACCACAATTGCTTTATAATATAAAGTTTATATTGAGGACTTCAAAGAGAGTTACGATTGCCTTATATTCAAGACTAGAGAGAGACATAAGATTGCTTTATATTTCAGACTAGAGAAAAAGACACGATTGCTTTGTATTCAAGACTAGAGAAGGAAAAGAGCAACGATTGTTTTATATTGAAGACTAGAGAAAGAGACACGATTGCTTTGTATTCTAGACTAGAGAAAGAGTAACGATTGCTTTATATTCAAGACTAGAGAAAGAGACACGATTGCTTTGTATTCAAGACTAGAGAAAGAGACACGATTGCTTTGTATTCAAGACTAGATAAAGAACGACGATTGTTTCATATTCAGGACAAGGGAAAGAACAACGATTGCTTTGTATTCAAGACTAGAGAAAGAGTAACGATTGCTTTATATTCAAGACTAGAGAAAGAGACACGATTGCTTTGTATTCAAGACTAGAGAAAGAGACACGATTGCTTTGTATTCTAGACTAGAGAAAGAGTAACGATTGCTTTATATTCAAAACTAGAGAAAGAGACACGATTGCTTTGTATTCAAGACTAGAGAAAGAGTAACGATTGCTTCGTATTCAAGACTAGAGAAAGAGACACGATTGCTTTGTATTCAAGACTAGAGAAAGACCGACGATTGCTTTGTATTCAAGACTAGATAAAGAACGACGATTGTTTCATATTCAGGACAATGGAAAGAACAACGATTGCTTTGTATTCAAGACTAGAGAGCTTTGTATTCAGGACAAGAGGATTGCTGTATAATAAAGACTACAGAAAGAGCCACAAAACGTGTCATGATTTCTTTCGAATTATGAATACAGGGGCCAAATTACCGCATTCAATATCGAGTAAAATTTAACGTAATTCTCTTATTTGAGATTATGGCATTCGATATCTTTATCATAATTTCGATATCGAAATCATTTTTCGATACGATAGCTCATTCGATCACGAATGTGGCAATTTGGCCCCAAAAGTTTAGGGTTTACTTAATAATAAGGACGAGAAAATACTAATAAAACAGCAACAAAAGGAACTGTAGATAGAGTCACGATTGCTTTATAATTAGTATTATATACCTGTATAAGTTAAGAGCTACAGATAGAGCCAATATTGTTTTTTTTTTTAATTTAGCCCAAAGGGTGTATAAACAATTCGGTAAAGTCCACTATAAAGTTCTTGCTATTTTTTTTACTTTTTTTATATTCTGAGTTTCTTTTTTTCTGTGTAATTTATAACAATTTTAAAACTATCAGCATTTGGTTATAAATAAATTAAATGCAATATTTTATGTATGCTTAAAAGTATTTTACATATTTTTCTAGTTAATATTAAATCAACAAAATAATTTTTTTATAATTTCTTTGCCAACACAAAAGTTTTATGCAAAAACAAACAAAATGTTGCTCTTTTTTGGCTAAAGAAATAAATGAATGTATAAAATAATTGAAAATATTCAAATAAAATTGATTAAAGTGTGCAGTTTATTTTCAGGTTATTTTTTTAACTTGTACAATATTTTATTGGAAATATTTATTACAATTTGATTATTAATTGCAGATATTTACATAAATTAAGAAAAACTATTTTTCCTGATTAAAAACAAATGTGATTAAAGGTTGAAATAAATTATGTACATAAATTAACTGAATGGAAAAAGGAAACAATGTTAAGCTTAATTTGCCTTTATTGTCCTAATGTTTATTTAATAAAATGTCTCTGCACTCCCACTGATTAAATTAAGAATCATAAAATTGATTTTATTTAGCAGGCTTTGCAAAATAACAAAAAGTTACTTTATTATTTCTATTTAAAATCAGTTTTCATTGCTTTTTCTTAACTTTTTATATTTTATTTCAGGTCCCTAATGTGTGATTCTCTGTTTTACTTAAGAAATTTAAAAGTAGTCTACGTTTCAGGCTACACTTACAGAACTAAGGGTATTTATTTATTAGCTTATTTTTAGGGTTTCATTTTATTTCCTTGCTAAATATAAAGGAAGCTTACATTTATATGTTAAATAATAGCTAAGGGAATTTAGTTGAACTATTTGCCAAAAACATTTGATTTTATTGCAGGAAATTAAAACAAAATGAGAGAAATTCATGTTTAAATAATGAGATTTTATTTGTTTTAATTAAAATGTAAACTCAAATGAAAAACAGTCAAGTATTGCATTATAATAATAATGATTGGTTTATAATAAAGACAACTAAAGAAACCTTATTGTTTTACAATAGGGAGTACTAAAAGACCAAAGAAAACCGACTACTAAAACATTCCAGATTGCTTTCTAATAAGAATACAATATACAGAAAAAACGGATTATTATAGAAACCCAGAAGGAGCAACGATTCCTTATAATAAGGATTACGGAAAAAGACACAACTGCTTTAGAAGAATAACTAAAGAAAGAGCCACGATTGATTAGTAATAAGGACTACAAAAAAGAACCATGATAATAAGGACTCCGGAAAGTTCCACGATTGCTTTATAGCAAGAACATCAGGAAGCTACGATGCTTTGGAATTTTAGAACACTTAAACTAATTTAAAAATTCATCTAATAAATAGGTTAAATACGGCGCACACTGTGGCCGTGTAGTGCATTTAATGGCCTTAAATCAAGGAGGTTTCGGAGCTTCATGAAATTTTGCACACATTTATGTTAAATTTTTTAAGAATTTTAGTTTTTTTTTTTTTTTTAATACGCCCACTTTTACGCCCACCTCCCATACAACTTAAATAGAAAATGTGGCATAACTTCCATGATTTTAAATATATCAACTCAATTTTCATAAAACGTTAATATTATAATTGTAGAATGAGCTCCTGAAAATATGAACTTAATCCGCCCACTTTTACGCCCACCTCCCATACAAATGATATTTCAAAAATGCCATATCTTCTGTAAATTTGTAACTAGAATGTTTATTTTTCGCAAAAATGCATATAACATCTATCAATTGCTGTTTTGAAAATATGAAGAAAATCCGCCCACTGTAACACCCACCCCCCATACAACTCCAATACAAAAATTTTGTCAGTTTCACTCTATTTCATTTACTAACAACTTTTTTACATGTTCGTGATAATCTAATTTTTTAAGCTTAAATTTCGTTCTAAATGAATTGATATATGGGTCGGTGGATATCAACAAATGATGCATTACGTCTTCGTTAGTAGAACAGCGCCCAGTCTTGCGCGAGTGATATAGCCTATAACGTCTATAATCTTTGTTCCTCGCTTCCTGTGCTTCTTCTGATAACATTACTTTGAAAAATAAACCATATGTTAATTTAAAATGTATGAAACAAATTGTATATTTAACCTACCTATAGGTAGAATGGCCTCAGATACAATTTTGCTACCATGTATCAAAACTTTATGCACGAGTAGCAAAGAAAGAAAGAATGCGCATTTGTTTTTGCACGCGTAAAATAACGCATATTTTTTACTGTAATTTTTTGGTTTTTCATTGTTTTTTCGGCGGCGGGCAAATTGGGGCAGGTTTTTTTTTTTTAGTCTGTTAGCTGAGACTCTCAGCTTTAATTTGGTATATGACTCCATGTGTCGCACTGCTTCGCACACAACTAAAAGTCTAAAAGAAAATCATAAATGTTTATTTTTTTGGCTCAAAATATATTGTCAAAGGAAATTTTTTTTTTAAATTTTTTAAAATTTTTTTTTTTAATTTACATAATGCTTAATGTCTAGTTTAAGTGAAAAAATACTTATAAGGAACATTCGGTGTATAGTTTATAAGTAACAAGCTTTTGAATATAACATAGAAAACTATCACATTTGAGACTTGTTCACATACTTCAACTTTGCGCTGCTCGCGACAGAAAACCAATGGAGGTATTTGCATGAAATTTTCCACACATGACCTTCAGATAGTTTTTAACCATCTGTGCAAAAATCATCAAAATCGGACAGAAGGTCCAAATTGATTTATTGCCGCAGTGGCCACAGTGTGCGGCGGTGTCTAGTAAAAATCTGACAAGAAAATTTAAGGCATTTTGAAGCAAAGTCTAAATAATTAAACTCAACTCAACACATCAGTGGTCACATAAAATCCGGTTACACTTCAGAAGCAATTTTTGAAAATCTAGTAGCAAGAATTTCGCGCTTTTCAGTTATTTGTATTTTAAAGATAAGCCAAACCTTATTCTATAAACCAATTTAATCGGTCGTAATATATTTGTACGAGTTCTGGGCAAACAAGCTAGAGTTGGTTGGTTTACGTCGTGGTTCACTACGTGCGAAGACTTAAGTAGAGTCGAAGGGACCCCGTTTTAATAAACAAACTAGAGTACTATATTCGGCTGTGTTTTAAATGCCCTACACCTGAATATAATAAGAATTACAAAAACGACGCTCTTGTTGGAAGCAGAATATCATTATTCAATATTTATTACTTAGTTTTAGCTCAAATTTATTAGTCTATTAGTATTTATTAGGATTTTATATATTGTTTGATAGACAAGTTTACGCTTAATATAATTTGTTTCAAATGTTTTTAAGTTTCATCTAATTTTAACCATTTATAAATGAAGTAATTGCTAATTCTTTACATTTTTTACAGAGTTTGTATATTTATCAGAACATTCTTATATGTAATGTAACCATTTATAATAATAAAAAAAATAGGTTCAAAATTTTTCCATATTAACCAGGTTAAAAAATAATATAAAATAGGGTAAGGTTACAAGGTGAGACTTATATCATCTCAAAAACTATTTACAAGAGTTTATAGATGTTATAGTGGAAGTGGACCAATTATGGGCTGATATCTTCAAAATTGTGAAAGCGATTTACTTAAATTTAAAATAATATTTTTTACCAAGCAAGCGTAGTTTCATAAAATAAAATATTTGTCATTTAGATAATTTTAAATTTTCATTCTATAATTTTTTTTTTTGAGCAAAAACATTCAAATTGCAGACGACAAATTTAATTTTCTTTCAAGAATTATTTTTAAATAATAGATATTGGTTTTAAAATTGGGGTAAGTTTAGATTATATTTTTTCTTCTCAATGGTAATATATAGTGATGATGGTATTTTTAACAGATTCTAATTGGATTATTTAATGCGATTAACAAATTACAAGATATTATTGAAATCATCGCAAGATTTTACTAATCAAAATCATTTTGTTTAAATATACGAATAAATATACCTTGTCAAGAAGTGAAGGAAAAAGAAGAAAAAAATAGACCGAAACTACAAAAAGGATTCAAAGATAATTATTTTCCAGATAATAAAAGCTTAGATTATTAAGCTATGTGTCTATGATGGTCAGATATTACAACGTTGTTATAACTACCAATGTGCTATCAATGTACTGACATTGAAAAATTTTTAGCAAAAGGTAAATTGTCAGTTTACACGACTGTAAGAAAACTAAAGGCCCAACTATAATATGCATATGCTAGCTTAAGCAAACGTGCGAACACATATAAATTGTATGTGGCAAACTATAATGTACTTAACGAAACTTTTCGTTAAGTTTTTCAACTGTCATTTGCTTAAGCAAAAAGCGAAACTGATCGCACATTCTGTACGGAATCAGCTGTTTGTTGTTGTTTGTTTGTGTTTTGAACTAAATGGGGAAAGAAGAAAATATATTTATTTTAAATTTAATAGAAAATGCGGAAAAAAATATGTAAGTGCCTTTACAATAAAAGGGACCCTTTTTATTTTAACAAAAATGTCTCTGTCGCGGTTTATTTCTCTGGCAGAACAAGAGCGTCTTCTTCTTTTACAGTGAAGTTCACTTATTTCTTTTAATGTGCACAGGCCTTCAAGCGCTAACTTTAATATTTTTATATTATTTAAATAAAGTTTTTTCTCCATTTTTGCAAACACAACACGAAAATTAACAAAACATATGTAAACGTTTATTATTATTTACAATGTAGTACTGCCACAGCTGTACATTTTAGTACTTTTGCCGATAAATTAAAAAAAAGGAAAAATTATGCGTTTCGGGTACGAAGTTTTCTTTTAATTATAAAATAATATAATAATATTTATAAAATATAGTCATTTAATGGGTTTTTGTTAAAATAAAAACATTTTTTTAAACATAAATGAGCAACTGTGGACAAAAAGTTTCAAAGTCATTGTAGCCACCTAAAAGTTAACGCTGAACTAGTTATGCATTTGACAGCCTTTTCGTTAACTTTTGCAATTTGCTTAAGCTTGCTTATGCATATTATAGTTGGGCCTTAACAATTTCATTTGCACACAATTGTCACACAATGAATTTATCTGTCAACCGAAATTGTCAGTTTACACGGTTGTCAGATTGTTGTGTGGCATTGACAAATTCGTTTTGCAGGTCTGTGTGTGTGTTTAAAAATTTTATTAATGCATACTTTAATTTAACTCTTTAATTTTCTTCCACTTTTTTCAAAAATTTTATCAATGCACACTTGTTTGTTTGTGTATATACAGAGTTGCATTTAGAAATAATTTCTATGACAATGCTGCCATTGGCAGATGCATAAACTTTGCACATATGACAATGAAAAGTGTTTGACAATTGTCTTAAAACAATGACAATGACAAAATTGTGTGTTAACACGATTGTTAGATGTCTGACAATATTTTTGTCTTCCAATGTACTGAAAATGTTTTTTCTTACAACGTTGGAAGGCAAAAGTTTTAAGTTTACACGGTTGTTAGACATTTTTTGGACAACGTTGTAATATCTGACGATCGTGGACACATAAATCTAAAACAATTAAAACAACCAATACATATATACATACATACATACAAATAACAAATAGTCAGGTGCTAAGCACCGTAAGAAAATTACCTTCCAAAACCTTCTTAATTTTTGATAAATATGATAATTTTTTTTATGTAATTTTATTTTGTTTTAAATTTTATTAAATTCAATCATTTTTCTATAATAATTTGTTTATTCATTCATTCATTCCATTATTTTTTTATTGTTGTGTAAAACGTCCCTACAAAAAATATTGGGTTACATGGTCCAAAGGAGTGCTCTTTGGACTACTCCTATGTATTGCAGCCATGGATTAATTTATTGTTCACAAGCTGTTTGGCAATACTAAAAAAGTTTGGCGTAAATCTACAATTCTGGCAACACTACTGTCATGTCTATTGAAGTGAAATAAAATTATTCTTTTGTTTTTGTTTGCCTGTTACTTTACATATATTATAGGCATTAATTTATAAATTAACTGCAAAATAAAACAAATGTACTATAGAAATTCTTTTATATACTAAATACAAAAATTTATTTTAGTTTACTGTTAACATATTTTCAGTAAATCAAATTAAAAAGGCTGATTCCAAAAACTCCCTTTGGGTACTCCATGGAGTAGTACAATAGTGTACTTTAAAAAGTAGTTTATGTATGTGCTCTATGGAGTACTTTCAACAAAGTGATCCATGGAGTAGTATTGTGTGTACACAAATGTAATGTGGTCCAACCCTAGGACATTGCAATGTAAACTGGAGCATGTTTTTTTCATACACTTTCGCTACATTTGGAGTACTCCTACCTACTCCATTTTTTGTAGAGTTACTTTGATTTTGTTTTGTAAAATATTTATTAATGAAAAATAATTTAAAATTTCACCACTTACACCTCATAAACTAAACAAATCAATTTTACGTTAAAGAAGAATTGCAAATTTCTGTCAACAAGCGCTTGCCGACGTTGGAGTTGTAAAAGTAAGTAAATAATTTTGATACATTTAATTCATTCATAAATTTTGAAAACACATAACATTTCTATTTGTTGACAAAATTGTAATTTCTATACTTATAAATATTTGTATATTCCAAAAATGTAATAATTTTGAATTTTGTCAACAAAATTACAAACCGGAAAAAAAGATAAGAAATTCTACACACAACAAAAATACATTAATACATTATTGAAAGTTCCTTTTATAAATATTTTAAATAAAAATTTAAATGATAATATTAGGTATGCACTAATATATGTAAAATCAATCATACTCGTTTTAAATTTAGTTTTGTGCAATACATTAATAATTTTTTTTTTTTATAATGAATAATTGAATATTAAGCTTTATCATTCACGAAAGGTATGTTTAGTGGATAACTATATACGGGACGGCAAAGATTTATATAATTGCTGTCATAGGAGGGTGGGTAAAGAAGTGACTGATTAACATCTGCAGTCATGAAGACATCACAATATCCCTAGTTCTTTTATATTTTCTTTTATTATCTTAATTTTTCTTCATAAGAGCTATCTTATAATATTTAATTTTGTGTGACAATCCTTTGCCTGTTTTAGTTGGAAAAAGGACCTCGCCAAGACTGAGCATGGCAGGGAATAGAAGATAGCCAATTTCCATAATAAGACAGGGCCTTTGTGTGGGATTCGTTACAAAATCCAGTACGCAGTAGGGATGCCAAACGGGACTGGTTTTTCAAATCCCGCGATTCGGGATTTCATAACTGAATCCTGGGATCGGGACTTAAGGGAATTTTGTTTCATAATAAAACAAATTGGTATATAAATAATAACAATTTATTTAAAAAAAGTTGCTAATCTTAAATACGAGTATAAATATGTTTGAAAACAAAAATTTTAAATTGCTTAAAAAAGTTTATAAGCCATTAAAAAATAAAAAAGATAATAACATTATATTGAAATGTTAGATTGACAAAAATAATATGTCATTTTGTCTTTAATTTCTTTATTACTTTAAAAGCAACATAATATTATCCATCGATTAAGCTTCTTAAAAATATTAAGGTATCTATAGTAGAGAGAATCTTGATTTAATTTTGTATATAATATATATGAAACTGGCGGACAACATCGTTTATAGACAAAATTGTAAGCAAATTCTTGTATTCTGATTGCATAAACAATCCTTTCTCATCATCCGAAACAAATAATTCTTATTCAATATTTCATTCCATATTTTTACAGACATTATTAAGTGTTGTGGGGGGATTTTACATATTTCAATTACATTTATTATTTCATGCGTTTTGCAATCAGCAAACACATCTATCTCATTATCAAATCTACTCTTCAATTTTGGTTTTTTTTTTAAATTTAAAAGTGTTGAGTAAATCTTCCTTCTTTTTTTTTTTTTTTTTTTTTTTTTTTTTTTTTGAGGAGGAATTTCACCAGATCACTTTTTGATATGTGTTTGAGCTTAAATAAAAGGGCAACATCAACAGAGATTCATATCACTGTTACTTTAACCGGAGTTCAAATGACAACTTTTTGTTTAAGTAAAACAAATTCTTGAGGATTTTAACCGTGGTGGAAATTACCATCATAACGTTGAATGCATTCTTTTATTTCTATTTAGTATTAAGCTAATGATCTTACATTATATAATGATGGATATTTCGATACTATTGGTTGTTACTAAATTTATACTATAAATAAAGCGTGATCCATTTCCAGGTTCCCTAATTTTTGTATAAAAAAAAACACAAAATTCAAATTTAATGGAGAATGTTTATTATCATTTGAAAGAACATTCTTTGGCATTTATTTTGTCGCCAATTCCAATTTTCCGTAATATACATATGTATGTATATAAGTGCAGAATGCTATGTATTGCATTCTACTTTCACGTGTCATAAAATATCAAAGTATGAAAAAATTCTTAAATACTTATTGTCAACTAGATACAAACTATCCGTTCACTTCATTCTCTCCAACTAGCAAAAAATACTTTACCCAAATAATTTAATACCTAATAGAAAAAATCCTAATTTTTACTTTATTGCATTCCTTTCTTTTCATATTTATTTGTTAAATTATTCTGAGTACAAAATCTAAACGATTTCATTTCATCTCTGCCAATTGTCCAGGCATATTCAAGAGCTTTTCAGCTAAGCATTATACTATGTTTCCACGACGACTTGAATCACCTGCTTCGCTGTCTGAATCATGTTTATGAATCATGCTGTTTACATGACAAAAAAACTTGTTTCGATTTGACAGTTGTTTTTAATAAACAAACAGAATAAAAAAAAACAGAATTTACAATTTGTGAAAAATATTTTTTTTTAATGGTCAAAAAAAGTGAGTGGAAATTAGTTAGCTTATTTGAAAAAAACATACATTCGTACGTCTTTACTTCCAGCAAAAAGAAAATAATTTGCTTTGTTTACAATAATATTAAATTTGTACAGCTAGTGCAGATAAACTTGCGATAAAAATTAGAGAAGAGAGCAATTTTTCGTGCTTCGCAAGTAGATTCAATATGAATCTACTTGATTCGCTCTTGAAATTTTGTATGGTGAAGCAAGTTGTTTCGCTCATGATTGGGGTGTGAAGCATGAATAGAGAGCGAAGCATGTACCGTGGAAACATAGTATTACTAAGCACAAAAAAACGCGTTCCGTGAATACCGCATTTTTAAGTTATACACACAATATTGAAAACTTAAAATATATTCAGTTTTTTTCATAAATTCCTAAAATATTGTAATTTGCATTGAAAACTTACAATATCAATGCGCATTTCCCAGTATGTAGCAGATTATTTTCATAAGGTACGGTCACATTTGGCAAATATTTGCCGAGAAAGACGTAACCACTAAATAACATACATATATTTGAACTTGTTTATTTATTTAAAAAAAACTTTTCTTATTTAGGCCAAAGCACAACAAATATTTAGTTTTAATTTATTTGATGCAGTTTGATCTTGCAAATCTCTTGTAAGACTAACCAACGTCAAACAATTTTTTTGAGTAAATTTATAATTTAGTAATTTTTATTAATAATAATGTATTGATTACCTTTCTGAGTTTATTAAATTCGTTTAGTCACTTTAGTCACAATTTCATAATATTTATTTAGTTTTTTAAACACTTTAATAAGCTTTTAAAAATATTTCTATATCTACGTTAGATTATTTTTAAGAGGAATCATTTAAAATTTATAAGCAAATATAATTCTACTTTTGCACATTAGATTTTCAACACTTATTGTTTCAGCAAATTCGAATTTAGCAATTGTTTTTATTTAGAAATTTTAGTAAGTTAATTTTATTTGGTTGCTCTTTAATTTGAAAACAACAATTTACTTTTCATTAATTTTTTTTAGACTTTCATTAGAATTCATGAAAAAACATTTGGTAAAAAAACATTGATTTATAAGTTTCAGTAAAATGTTTTTGTTTCATTTATTTATAAATGTATAAATTTTCTTATTGTTAATAATTAATATAGCAACCATTTAAAAATTTATTAAAAAAACACTTCTATTTCTTTTAATATTTTCTTTCAATTAAAGAATTTTTTGTTAGAATTATTTTTAATGAAAAATTAAAATGTTTTTTACGAACACTATTTATATTTTATTTAAATCTTTCAAATATGTGTTTTATATACAATTTGCTTCACAAAACAATTGATATGTTTCAAAACACTTTCGTTAACACTTTCATCTTCAAACACCAACCATCACAATTCTTTAAATTAATTTCTGCCACAATTTTTCTCCCGGTTGCTGAGACCTCTACAAGTACAACATGTTTTTCGAAATTCATTCATAATTTTCTTCATTTTCAGCGCCACCAAGGAAAAAAAGACATTAAAACAATTCAATAAAAGAAAAAAACTATATAGCAACCAACAGTAAAAACACGTCCGTTTCGTTTACAATTTTGCGTAAAACTGATTTTCAATTGTGTTGCTTCCTAATTTTCTACTTGTTGTTAACAACATAAACTAGAAACACACACACACACCAAAATATGTATGAAATTTTTGTGCTGCTGCTTTTGCTGCCACTTTTAAAGCTGTTTGCCACAATTGCTTCTTTTGGTTTTTGGTTTCAGTTGCTGATGCTGTGGCCATCTTACCGTTTGTTGTTACTGCTAACAATTTATTTTTATTGCAGTTGCGTGCGAAACACGATTGAATGTTTATTTATAACTTGTTTTTTTTATTACTTGTCTTCATAATTTATTTACTACGAAACATTTTCATTCATGAATTTATCTATCGCTGCAGAGAACGTAGCTAAACAGCTGTTTTTTGTTTACATTTTTCTGGTTTGTTGGGGTGGTTGAGTTTCAAGAGAAACATGTTGTAGCAACATTGTTGCGGAAGTATGTAAACAAGAAAAGCTTCTTCTAAAAATACAAATATTAACTAGTAGATGTTTATTTCAATGAAAAAATGTTTCTTTATTGATGAACAAATAATTTTGTGGGAATTTTTATAATATAAATTTATATGACACAAAAACATATAAATAATATAAACTATGATTTAATTTCGTTAATTATTCTACAAGAAATGAATAATTATTTATTTAGAACATTTAAGAGTTTATATTTGGCTGTGCCGAATCATTTATACCCACCACCAAATCATCTACTATGGGGCGAACTTCATTAAATATTGTACTGTAATTTCTTTAAATTTTAGTTCAACTTCATCGCAATAACGACATTTATAAGAATTTTATGCATTTTCCAGTTATAATCAAGAATTTACAATTTTTTTATAGTTTTGCCGCGTGTAACATAAAGCGATTTACTTTAACACAAAATAAATTAAGTACCAACAAGACCTAGAAAACTGATTTTGGATTTTTCAAACGTCAAAATTGTCACCTCTGTATACTCTGTGGATTATAGTGGAGTTTTCGGGAATAGTCCTCATAATGGAACTATGACTTATTATGAGCCAATCAATATTAAAATCTGTTCGATGATTTATAAAGGGTGGTTAAATTGTAAGGGCCGATGTTGAATGTGAACCACACCTAAACGCCAAGCTTTTTTCCGAATTTTATTTGACATTTCTCTATTTCAGACTTACTCAATTTGAACCATCCATACACAATCCAACAACGTGTTAAAGTTATCCAAACTTATTATGAAAATGGGCGTGATTTCGTGATTTTTTTGGTCAATTTGATCGTCCAAATGTGCGTACAATCACAAAAATCGTGGAAAAATTCGAGCAAACCGGGTATGTAGAAGATGTGAGAACACCAGTGCATGCTCGTACAGCTCGTACTGCAAAAATATTGCTGCTGTTCGCGATAGTGTGGCTGAAGAGCCGTCCACCTCAACTCGTCGTCGTGCCCAACAATTGCACCTCTCTCACATTATGCATAAAGACTTGCATTTACACGCTTACAAGGTGCAATTGGCTCAAGAACTAAAGCCTCTTGACCATTCCAATTGTCGTGAATGGGCAGAATGGTGGCAAGAAATGGCAACAGTGGATGATCAATTTTCGAAGAAAATCATCTTCAGTGATGAGGCACATTTTCACCTCAGTGGATTCGTCAATAAACAGAATTGCCGCATTTGGGCGAATGAGAATCCAAGAGTGATTGTGCACCCACAAAGAGTGACTGGTTGGTGCGGTTTATGGGCTGGTGGCTTCATCGGGTCGTATTTGTTCCAAAATGAGGCCGGTCAGGCAGTTACTGTAAATGGTGTTCGCTATCGTGAGATGATAACGAACTTTTTATGGCCCGAATTGGAAGATATGGATGTGGACGATATGTGGTTTCAGCAGGACGGTGCCACTTGCCACACAGCTAAAGAAACAATGGCTCTTTTGCGCAACAAATTCAATGACCGTGTTATCTCACGTAATGGCGATGTCAATTGGCCGCCAAGATCATGTGATTTGACACCGTTGGACTTTTTTCTTTGGGGTTATTTGAAAGAAAAGGTGTACGTCGATAAGCCAGCAACAATTCAAGAGCTAAAGGATGAGATAATTCGGCACATTAACGGCATAGAACCTCCATTATGCCTCAGGGTCATCGAAAATTTGGACCATCGGATGGAGGTGTGCCGCCGTGGTCGCGGCGCCCATTTGGCCGATATTTTGTTCCATACATAATTAAGTAATACCAATATATCATAATAAAATAAAATTACAATAATTTCCTAAATAGTTTGTGTTTTATTCAAAATCAACATCGGCCCTTGAAATTTAACCACCCTTTATGTGTACACGAATTATTTATGTTAAATTTCAAAGTAATAATGATTTTTATAAGAGATTTATGTGTATTTAAGTGAACTTTATATTGCTACTACGTTCAAATATGGACCGATCATCAAAAAATTGGGTACCAATATTTCTGTATATCTATGAACTATTTGTGTAAAATTAAAATTTGCTGGTGATACTAAAAAGAGATTTATGCGCATCTAAGTGATTTCCGGAACTGGACTTTATATGGGGTTATGTCAAAATTATGGACCGATGCAAGCAAATTATAGTTTTCAGATTTCACTTTGCATGAAGCTTATTATTGCATAATTTTGTATGGATTCGACTTTTCTATAGACATTTATGTACTATAAAGCCATAAGGCATTCGCATTAGGGCTATGAGAAATCGCGAAAAATATCGAGGTAGTCTGAAACTTTGATCTATAACTCGCATCCTACTGGACCGATTTTGCCAATTTTAAATTCCAAAAATTTCGGTGGATCAGAGAATGTTTCATAAAAATTATATTGTTCTATGACTTTTATTCGGACATGGCTACATCGTCTTCGAATCTTATAAGGACTCAGAATATATAGACTTTTTGGTTCTACGACCATTATTTCGATGTATTACAAACGGAATGACAAACGCAATATACCCCCCCCCCTCTTTTTGGTGGTGGGTGTTAAAAGATGAAAGAAAACATAGATATCATATTTCCTACAGAAAAATTAAAATTGAGTTAATTTTTCTAGAAAAAAAAATTTTGTAAATTTTTCTAGAGAAAACTTAAAATATTGTAAATTTTTGTAGAGAATACTGGAATTATAGTAAATTTTTCTAGAGAAAATTTAAAACTCCTTAAATTTTTCTAGAGAAAATCCAAAATATTGTAAATTTTCTACAGAAATTCAAAATATTGTAAAATTGCCTAAAAAAAAATGAAAACATCATAAATGTTTCTATAGATTTAATAAAGCTAATTTTTAATTGATGAGCAAAGCGTTAGTTCCCTAAGAATTAGATGTTTATATTTTCGAAGTACTAACGAATTAAGCCGCAATGAATTATTTAATGGAAATTTTAAGAGGACAACTGTAATTTGATCTTAAAAATGAATTATTTCGTATCTGTGCTATCACACAAATGTTTTCAATGATTATACACGCTTTTGTTATTTACAAATTGTTTAAGAGTTAAAATTTCAATTTTATTACTGAACATGACTTTTTAATTTCAATTTTAGTTGCATACAATACTCTATACTTTACTCTTAATACAAGTACATTAGGGTGGCCCCGTTTGTATGGAGAAAAAATAAGGTATCGATGTTCCCGACTAATATGAAAATTTGATTCATTTTGAGACTACGTTTCTCAATTATTTTTGTCCTGGGGTCAATATGTGGTGAGCTGTATTAAAGGATAAAAATGTCCTTTTTAGAGGTTTTTAGATTTTTTTCACATTTCTTCCAAAGGAACTATATGTAAATTTGGTATCATATGAAAGGTCTTTAAGAGGCGCATTCAATGGGTTATCAAAAATTAAAAAAAAAATTTAAATTCAAAAATTTTGGAAATTTCAGAAAAAATTTTAGTGTTTTTTTATTTTTTCATAGCATTTACTTAAATAAATAGTTGAAATTTCTTGATTATAAACATCATGCAATTTAACCCAAATGGTTTTTCCCGTTTTTTAAAATTCTACCTATTTAAATTTATATTAATTTTTTTTTGAAATCTTAATTCTTCCCTATCTGACAATCTCTGTTAACTCAATTCGTTAATGTGATGGGTATTAAAAAAATGTAAATTTTATAAGCTAAAAAATGGGAAAAATCATTTGGGTTAAATTGATGTTTATAATCAAGAAATTTCAACTATTTATTTAAGTAAATGCTATGAAAAAATAAAAAAAAAACTAAAATTTAGTCTCAAATTGTGAAAATTTTTGAATTAAAAATAAAATTGTTTTTTAATTCTTGATAACCCATTAAATGCGCCTCTCAAAGACCTTTCATATGATACCAAATTTACATATAGTTCCCTTGGAAGAAATGTGAAAAAAATCAAAAAACCTCTAAAAAGGACATTTTTATCCTTTGATTCAGCTCACCAAATATTGACCCCAGGACAAACAAATTGAGAAACGTAGTCTTAAAATGACTCAAATTTTCATATTAGACGGGAACATCCACAATTTTATTTTGGGGCCACCCTAAAGTACACACATATTTACTTTAAACTTACACATTATTATTTAGCGCTAAAATGTAATTAAACTTTAGTTGAAGTACAATTTTGTTATTTAAGCACTTGACGTTGGATGAAATTAACTAAAAATGCTAAACAAGTTGTTTTTAGCAACATGTTGACTTTAAGTATTGCAGACAAGCTCTTAAAAAGCTGCTAGCAATATGTTTAGAAAATGTTAAAGAGAATAAAGCTTTTGCTAAATAAATATGTTAAGAGATTTTTAAATGTTTAATGAAAAACTAAACTAAAATTATAATAAAATTAATAGATTTTGGAAGAATTTTTATTTTAATAATCCATTACAGTTTTTATGATATTCAATTATGTTAAACAATAAACATTTTTTTTAAATATGTAGATTAAAAACAATTAAAAAAGTATAGTCGGTCAAGCCCGACCATATAATACCGTACACCCAGTATATGAATCAAACAGTTTTTCAGAAATGGGCGCTATATGGAAGATATTACCTATTATGGTCCGATCATCCAAAAATTTAGTGTCATGATTTCTGTGAATTTCTGTGTTAAACTTTATCTCGATATAAATATTCTTAAAAGATTTATGGAGGTTAAAGTGAATTACGGAGAGGGTCTTTATGGGAGTTTCGATTAATTATGGACCGACCATTACAAAATTAGGTGTCATCATTTCTGCATATATGAAACGTATTTGTGTTGAATTTTATTTGGATACTTGCATAACTCAAACATTTATGATCGGTAAACCCCAATTTCGGGAGGACATTTGTATGTGGGCCAGGTGAAATAATGGACCAATTTCCACCAGTTTCAATCTCATCCGTCCATGGGCCAGAAATTTTATTGAAATATCTTTAAAATTTCGACCTGTACTCTGCGCACAAGCTTAACATGGACAGCCAGACGGACGGACATCGTTAAATCGACTCAGAAAGTGATTCTGAGTCAAACGGTATACTTTAAGGTGGGTGTTAGACCAATATTTTTGGGCATTACAAACATCAGCACAAATCCTATATACCCTCCCCACTATGGTGGTGTAGGGTATAAAAAAACATGTACAAAAATTATGTCTGTTTAATAAATACTTATTATATATTGTATAGGTATGTTAAAAATATCTTATTCAAACGAATAAATCCATTTAAGTCTAATTTGTATGATAGATAAACAAAAATGTAGTAAACAAGAAGGTCTTTAAATTTTCTATCTCTAGTTCAGATTGTAGTTAAGGTACAGATTCCAGTACAGGTTGTAGTTAAGGTTTATGTGCAAGTTCTAGTTCAGATTTAAATTCAAATTCAGGTTCTAGTCTAGGCTCTAAATTAGGTTCTAGTTTACGTTCTATTTCAGGAACTAGTTAAGGTTTATGTTCAAGTTCTGGTTTGAGCTCCAGTTCAGATTCTAGTTCAAGTCAAAGTTCTAATTCAAGTTCTAGTTAAGTTTAATGTTCATGTTTAACTTCAGGTTTAAGTTAAAATTCTAGTTCAGCTTCAGTTCAGGTTCTAGTTCCGTTCTAATTCAGTTTTGTTTTGTGGAACAATCTTAATATCGTAAAGTTTTCTATATTATTAGAAAAAATTTTATTTGGCTTATGTTAGTTTAAATTAATAATTCAAATAATACCATTGTAAAGTAATATTTTTAGACAAGTGGCACATTGGAATGAATCATCAGCAAAATCATCATCTATTACATCATCAATTTAACTCAGCATTATTGAGAAATAGATTTCGGGAATTAATCATATTTCTTTTTTACATGTTACGAGTTACAACGAACTTTACATACATTTACAACATGTGTGTATTCTTTTTTATTATTATTGTTATTATTATTATTATAACAAATATGTAATTTTTCAAATTTGTTGTTGGTTTTATTGCTGCATCCACCGTTGCCATTTGAGTTTTTTCGTTGCAAAAATCATATCTTTTGAACCGAATAAGATAATTGAACAGTTTAAACAGCATATGATAGATAACTGTTCAGCCTATGAAATGAGGGTTTGGAAAGGGTGCTACGCTTTGTAAGGGCCTACTTATGGGTTATCAAAGTTGACATTAGTAGAAAATCATTTACGAGGAGAAACACAAAGCAAACAGGTAATTTGTTTTTATCATTATACATTTAATAAATACATCAATCAATACAAGGAAAAAATATGGCGATTCGTTACATATTTTTCGTGATATTATAATATTTTTTGAAAACCGAAAGTCGGTCAACTTTGAACGGTTATATTTTCTAAACTAAAAATGTGATATTATTAAGAGTGGCATATTTGCAATCGTTAAAAATCGTTATAACATAGGTTTATTCAAAACTTCGTCGGCGACCATAAAAATTTTGATTTTTGCAACCTCGTTTGCTCTACGGGTGCCACTGTTCGTTGTTTGACAATATCAGCAATGTATGTTATTGTTGTCATTTCTCCTTTATGATAGATTCTGTTTTTCGCAACTACGCAACACCGGAGATGGGATGACAACTTTTTACACCGTGCTTTGTGTGTTTTGTTAATTTTCAGAGTTTTCAATTGGCACATTGGAATGCATTTCCTAATAATATGACTTTACAATGGTATTCTTTGAATTATTAATTAAAATGAACTTAAGACAAATAAAAGATTTTCTAATAATAAATATATAAAAGCTTAACAGTTTTTCATAAGTTACAAAGTTTTTATAGAAATTCAAAATATTGTAAATTTGTTTTTTAGACCGCAACCCTATTTAAATTTTGGTAACTTTTTTACTCAAATCTACAAACTCTCCATTTCACTCATTTTACAATTTGGACACAATCAATCAATATTAATTTACGGAAAATTCATTATTGTCCCTTATTTTCGCTGGCAAAAATCAACAGTCAAGTTGGCACTTAATAACAATAAATTTCCAACATGATTATGATATTGATGGACAAGTTTTCTTCTTGACGTATAGACAACTAGAAAAAGGATTAAATAATCATCAAAACTCTGAGGATGATGAGCATGAGTATGACAATGACAAAATCAACAATAATTACAAAAAAATCTGACGCCATAATGAGGACTAAAACTTAACATTTAACAATTTCAATGAAAACCTCAAATGTCCGGCTATTTTTTATATTGAATATAATTTAAGTGACTCATGGCAGCATGAGTTTGTAAAATTTAAATGAAGAATTGTTAATAATGCAATAATCATTATTATGAAGAAAGAGACATGATGCCAAGGCAAAATTTAAAATTCTATATGTTGGTTACACATCATGGTGTAATTACTCAAGGTGAGTGCAAATCGGAAACAAATACAACATAATACAGAAACAACAGGGATTTTGTTTGTGTAAAATAATGTACTACTGTCAAAAACACTTCAAAAAGTATTACTTTTAACATAAGTAAATTGTAAACAAAGTAAGTCAGCTGTGCTACTGCACTCACCTTTTATAGTTACACCATGGTTACACATAAGCAAGGGTATCCTAATGACTTTTAATCATGTGCCAATGACAATAATTGTGTAGAACATACAAGTTTTCTTAAATGTTGCCACAACATAAATATGCTTGAATAAATGTTAATTTCAATAAAAACTCAATTGCGTTTACAAGCATATACACAGACACGCACAAACTCACACAACTTAGTGCAAAACAATCCCAGCAAGCCATATGAGTCCAAAAAGAGTCTTTTCTGAGACGTTTTCCGGAGCGTTCATGCTCTTTATGAGCCCAAAAAACAACCATTATTGCTCCGAAAACCTTCAGAAAAGAGGGTCATTACATTCGGAAATGGTCCATCAGGGTTGAGGGTTTTTTTGAGGTCTTACATCATGTCAGAAAAGAGTCATTGCAATTTTAAATACAAAAAAATAAAAGTTCACATTTATTATTTTTTTTTAATTGTTTTTACTTAAACAAAAAGGGAATTCATTTACAAATAAACTAAATTAGAAATGGAAAAAAATTAAATAAATTGTATTTACAGTAAAAAAATAAAATTAAATTCATTTAAATAAAATCTATAAAAATGGAAAAAAAATAATTTTTAAGCAAATTTTTCTTTCGCTCCGAAATGCTTTTTAGTTGGACTCTTTTCTGACTCCTTTTTGGGAGCGCTCCGAAAATACTCTTTAGTTGGAGTCTTTTCCGACTTCTTATTCGGAGCGCTCCTAGAATGGTATGCTGGGATGTTTAATGTGTAGATGTTAAAATGTGCAAGTTTAACCAATACTATGGTAAATTTCAAAACACAAATATTGATATGGAAAATTGCAATGTTTAGCGAAATATAGACAGTATTAGGAGAACATACTAAGTACACAGACTGTAATTATCTATCATGTAAACATCGTAACATAAGCTAGTATGAGAATATAATCCATTATAAATTCAGTAGACTAGAGCAGAACTAGAAAAGGACAGAACTAGAACAGAACTAGAACAGAACTAGAACAGAACTAGAACAGAACTAAAACAGAACTAGAACAGAACTAGAACAGAACTAGAACAGAACTAGAACAGAACTAGAACAGAACTAAAACAGAACTAAAACAGAACTAGAAATAGAACAGAACTAGAACAGAACTAGAACAGAACTAGAACAGAACTAGAACAGAACTAGAACAGAACAGAACTAGAACAGAACTAGAAGAGAACTAGAACAGAACTAGAACAGAACTAGAACAGAACTAGAACAGAACTAGAACAGAACTAGAACAAAACTAGAGCAGAACTAGAACAGAACTAGAACAGAACTAGAACAGAACTAGAACAGAACTAGAACAGAACTAGAACAGAACTAGAACAGAACTAGAACAGAACTAGAACAGAACTAGAACAGAACTAGAACAGAACTAGAACAGAACTAGAACAGAACTAGAACAGAACTAGAACAGAACTAGAACAGAACCAGAACAGAACTAGAACATAACTAGAACAGAACTAGAGCAGAAATAGAACAGAACTAGAACAGAACTAGAGCAGAACTAGAACAGAACTAGAACAGAACTAGAACAGAGCTAAAACAGAACTAGAACTAAACTAGGTAAAAATTGTCATTATTCCAAATGCCACAAACTGTCTACCAATGCTGTCAATGTTATTGATGACGTGTCAATGTTCATAAATTGTATTTAATATTTTGTATGTGAATGTGTCTCTTATAATTGAGAGCGTGTATGGAGTTTGCTTATAACCACATATCCTTTTCTGTCTGTGTGTATTTGTATGTGTATAAGTAAGTGTTCTATTTACAGTGTAATTGTTCAATGGTGTATATGAATGGTTGGTTGGTTATTGCTAGAATTTATAATTTTTTTTTGTTTTAATGTTTAAACCAACTGTCATTAAATGCATTCTGTATATGTACGAGTAAGTATGACAAAATCTGCATGTGGTGCATGTATACTCGTATTTACCAGTATTTATTTATTTACTTGCAAATACATATACAAATGTACAGTAATCAAATTTTAACTGGAATTTTATTTATAAGGACATATGCATGTAAGATATTTATTTGTATGCATTGGCAACTATTAGAACACATTTCATATCATTTTTGTTTTATTTAAACGAGTCATAAAGCATATAACAAGGTCTCTTTATGAAAGATGTCAATTCTTGTGAATGTGGAATAGTAATTCTGCATTTATTATTTAAATGACATTAAATATGTTCGAAGAAGAGAATTGTTACGGAATTGTAAAGTTATATTCAAAAATAAACCTTAGGATATTGCCAAGTTTTAACTACAGTTTTATGAGGGTTATTAGAGGCGTGATATTAACTGATTACGTAAGATGTATAGACAATAGGGGGTAAGGCTCGTACACGCAGTTTGCCCTTAACCTAAAAATTGTATGAAATGTAGCTTTCAAAACAAATATCGAAACGTTAATCTTATTCAAATGTGCTTCTGCTGGAAAAATAGAGTTCTTGCTGAAAACCCCTTTATAAAAAATTAAACTTTAAAAGCTATTGCTTAATTTGATGTATTATTAAATCATTATTGAATTAATTTTTTATTGTAGAGAATATTGAATTCATAGTAATTTGTAAGCTTTTTCAATTCTGTTTAAACACCAAACAGCCTTCCCTAATATTTTGTTATAAGTAATTGCAAGAAATAAGTTCAAGTACATGTAAAGCACTGTTCACATAAAATCCGGGCATATAAATATTTTAATATAAATTTAATAATATTTATGAGAAGCGTGGTCAGAGTCAGGGATACTTTTATTAATGAGCGCAGTATTTTCTAGAACCTGAACTACAGGAACCTACATAAATTTTATAGTGTAGCCGAATTCTATGTGAATAATGAATTAGAGTATTTCATACCAAACATATAGAAGCAACCAATAAGAGAGTAATATATGATATTAGTTGACTCAATGATTTCTTGCATTTATAAGATTTCGATACAATTTGGATACAATTATGGGGTCTTTATGTACAGCCTTCGATTGAGGATAAAATAGATATTCAACTAAGTAAATAATGGAACCTCAGTTGATGATAAAATGGGACAACATAAAGATCTATGAGTGAAGATAACATTGCGAGGCAAAATACCTCGATTCAATACCACGATTGAAGCTAAAATTTAACAATATGATTGTCTAAAGATCCACGATTGAAACAAAACAGAAACTTTGACTGAATCTGAATTTGGAATATATAAACCTCCACAATTGAAACTAAATAGTCTAAATAAGTCCCACAAGTAATGATAATAATGGCACATTGCATTAAAAATAAAGAGTCTAGATTGTCGTCAAAAAGGTACCGATTGAGGCAGCAATAGGGCAATATAAATACCTACTATTGAAGCTCAATAGATACCTCATCGAGCGATTATACTGCCCTGCTGCTTTTGAATTTTTCCCTAGCTCAATTTCGTTATTGAAGTGTTTAATTTCCATCGTCTTGTTGATTTGGATTTGCATTGCAATGATCTACCATGGTTATCGCTAAACTATATTTACACCTTCTACCAAGTAGTGGGGTATATTTAACGTCACCAGACGGTTTACATCATGAAATTACGATATGAGAAAACAGGATTTAGAAATTAATCACATATTTAAACGTTTTTTATTATAAAATCATTAATTCTAGGACTAGCTAAATCAGAATCACTGTAGAATATTTAATGAGAGCCTTTTAACAAAAATGTGCCGCAAAAACTTGAACAAACTAAGCAAAGGAATCGGAGATGTAGTGTACAAGCGATTAAAAACAAATTGTATACTACATCTACTGCATATTAATAAACTTCAAACGAATATTTGGTTTCAAACTAAACCAAAAAATTGATTGATTCTTTTAAAAATATTATATTATTAAAGGCAAACCAATACATACTAGTTTAAAATCATTCGGATACATGATGTTATTTTATATTGTTACTAAATTTTATTTCAATTTAAATTTAACGAAGTTTCAATTTATAAATATTATTGATAGCACCCCGTAATAAACATAGCTGAGCAATATGGCAATATTAAGTTCTAATTGATTTGGCTGAATATTCTAGACACAAACATTCTAGGCTTGCGGTCATGATCATTCTAGTATCTTAGCTCTGAACCATCTAGAAATTATAATAAATTAACAGGGCTACTCAAGTTAGTTAGTTGATTGTGAGTCAGCGTTGTGTGAACATCAAGCGTTCTCAAACAGAAATTTAAGTGTGTTCTTAAACCGTAAAAGTGTAGTAAAAGACAGTGTTCATTTAAATTTGTTTTTGTATTTAAATAAAATAAAATATTTTGACCCGTTTTGTCAATATGTCGACAAACTGCCCGTTACTAAATGTCGACATAAATTTATTAGACTGATAATATGTCCGTTAACAATTTTGGTTTTCTCAATATACCGACAGAAACATTGTGAAAATTGGGAATTCTGTCTTCAAGTGACAAGTTGTTGACATAAATCAGCTTTGGAAAACAGTGAAAAAATAACAAAAAATAAAATCAAAAAAAAAACAAATATTTTAAAAAATAAATAATATCCATGTCTGCCAGTTAGTTAGGTCTGGCATGATAAACTCTTTCAACATTCACTTGAAATTCATGTTCTTCCAGTTCATCCTCTATCAAATTAATGTTTATTCCTCTATTAAACATTTTTTCCATAATCTATATAATTTTTTACAAAAACTCAAGGTGTTGCCACATAAAAAATATGAACAGCAGTCAGCTGATTGAATTTATCTGTACAACAAATAAATAATCGGCAGATGATTAGTTTTGCGACAGAATAGTAGCAAATGAGACATTGAGAAAAACCAATTTCTTTAATCGGCAGTATTTCGTTGGGAAAAAAGATAATCGCCTAATTAGAAAACAGCCTTTTATCGGTTTAAAATTCATCAAAGTTACCAATTGCTTGCAAAATTTATTTGCGAAAAAATCTTAATATTTCAAATATGTAAAACCATTAAAAAAAACACATTCGAAGTTTTTGTTCAGAAGCTCAATGCAATTTCAAAAAAGAAAAATAACATATAAGAACCAGTTCTGGAATCATTATAATCAAGAGGCACGATTTAAAAAAAATATATGGAAGTGAACAATTTTAAAACTTTAATAATTCTAGAAGATAATTTAGAGACCAAAAACAGTGGGTATCTTCTATTTGTAAACGGCTGGACCGATCGGGACAAGATTTTAAATGGACGTAGCCAAGAACTAGAGTTTAAGGCAAAATTACAATCATTTCTAATTTTTTTTGTTTTTCTTCCGATTCCAAATATTTCCATTTTCTGAAAGTCTTCAGTTAGATCTTTAAAAATTAAAACGCATTTAAAAATTAAAATTTCAAAATATTGGTCTGGTCCTTAAAATTAATTTATTACATAAACAGCAAATACACAGAAATATTAGAACCAATATCTTTTCCCGGTCAAAAATTATATTTTAGCTCATATGTTCTAACATGCCAAAACTGAGTTTACAAAAGCCTAATAATGTTTTGAAAAGCTTAATGTATATATGAAAGAAAAGTGGACATGTTAAAAAATGTCATTTGTAAAAAAAAAAAACATTTTTGTGAATTTCGTCTCCTTTTTTTAAGAATTACACGATTTTCTTTGTACTTTAACAATAATAATAATGGCATTGACAGGAAAATTAGGCAAGTTAAATTCAAATGTTGAAAGAAGTTCAAATGTTATCATACAGCCATGTCACAGAATTTAATTCCTTTTGGAAGTGGAATTAATTTCGTATTTTTCCGTACAATGAAAAAATTTTTTTCGGAATGAAATCTAGAAATGCTTGAAATTACAATTTCACATGGCAAAAAAAAGTTCCGAAAAAAATTTATATTTCCTCTAAAATTAGCAAAAACATTGAAACATTAAAAAGTGGTATTTTGGTTATGAAATCCAGGCGGTATGAGCTTTAAAAAACGGGATAGTCCCGCCAAAAGCGGGCTGTATGGTCACATTGGGTATATTATTACATTATAAATGATATTAACAAAACAAAGGCCATTTGATATTTTAGCTAAAATAGCCAAAGTCTGAATAAAAAAAATGCCTGCTAACTAACAACTAAAATGAAAAGTAAAGCAGTAAATTATTAATTTCCAAGAAGATAGTTTGAATTCAAAAATAAATTTTTTTTTCAAATTTTGTCACAAATTGAAATTTAATTAGTCACAAATTAGCTTTAAATTGAATTTATTTCTTAGACTTTTAATAAATTTTAAGTTGTTGCTGATTGTTGGCTTAGTTGGCACGCATAGTTTTTTTCTTGAATTTTTTTTTCTTTTAATTTCTCCATAAATTTGTCAGTTGTCAACACGAACAGACAAAAACATTAAATTAAAGACGTGAAAACAACCAAGAAGAAAGAATTTTCCCCATTTATTGCGGTTCTAGTCTGTTTGCTGTCGTCGTCGACGTTTTAAATGTTGTACAATTATCTGGCCAGAGAAGAATGTCTTCTACGAATTTATGATTTAATACATTTACTAAAGATTAGCGACCATAAATTATGTACATATATTAATACCCTATCAAGTGAGAAATCTTTTCTATAAAGAAACCAAACTAAAGGTCGGCACAAAAGTAAATTAATTAATAAGAATTTTTGAGTAGCGTATAGACAAAATGACACATAAAAACATGTTTAAGATCAAAGATAAGCAAGGGAAATTGGGTTAAACTTATGAGTAAAGGAACTACAGCAGCTAAATACTATGAAAATTATGAGGACAATATAAACAACCATGATTGAAGTCAAAATTAAACAATATAAAGAACCACGATTGAAGGTTTAAATGAGAATATAAAGAATCATGATTTAGGCTAAACTTTAACAATCTGAACATCCATGATTGAAGCTAAAATTTTACAATTTAAAGAACAATGATAAAAGTTAAAATTTAACAATATAAACAACCACGATTAAAGCTAAAATTAGACAATTTAAAAAACCATGATTGGAGCAAAATATAAGCAACCATGATTGAAGCTAGACTTAGACAATTTAAAGAATCATGATTGAAGATTCAAATGGATAATATAAAGAACCATGATTGAAGTCAAAATTAAACAATATAAAGAACCACGATTGAAGGTTTAAATGAGAATATAAAGAATCATGATTTAGGCTAAACTTTAACAATCTGAACATCCATGATTGAAGCTAAAATTAGAAAATTTAAAGAACAATGATTGAAGCTAAAATTAGACAATTTAAAGAATCATGATTGAAGCTTCAAATGGATAATATAAAGAACCATGATTGAAGCTTAAATTTAAGAATAGAAAGAACCATGATTGAAGTCAAAATTAAACAATATAAAAAACCACGATTGAAGGTTTAAATGAGAATATAAAGAACCATGATTTAGGCTAAACTTTAACAATCTGAACATCCATGATTGAAGCTAAAATTAAACAATTTAAAGAACAATGATTGAAGCTCAAATTAGACAATTTAAAGAATGATGATTGAAGCTTCAAATGAATAATATAAAGAACCATGATTGAAGCTTAAATTTAAGAATAGAAAGAACCATGATTTAAGCTAAAATTTAACCATATAAACATCCATGATTAAAGCTAAAATTAGCCAATTTAAAGAACCATGATTGAAGCTAAAATTTAGGAATATAAACAACCATGATTGAAGCTAAAATTAGACAATTTAAGGAACCATGATTGAAGATTCAAATGGATAATATAACCAACCATGATTGAAGCTAAAATTGTACTATATAAATAACCATGATTGAAGCTAGACTTAGACAATTTAAAGAATCATGATTGAAGCTTCAAAAGGATAATATAAAGAATCATGATTGAAGCTAAAATTGGGCCATATAAACAACCATGACTGAAGCAAAAATTAGACAATATAAAGAAACATGATTGAAGGTTTAAATGCGAATATAAATAACCATGATTTAGGCTAAACTTTAACAATCTGAACATCCATGATTGAAGCTAAAATTAGACAATTTAAAGAACAATGATTGAAGCTCAAATTAGACAATTTAAAGAATCATGATTGAAGCTTCAAATGGACAATATAAAGAACCATGATTGAAGCTTAAATTTAAGAATAGAAAGAACCATGATTGAAGTCAAAATTAAACAATATAAAGAACCACGATTGAAGGTTTAAATGAGAATATAAAGAACCATGATTTAGGCTAAACTTTAACAATCTGAACATCCATGATTGAAGCTAAAATTAGACAATTTAAAGAACAATGATTGAAGCTCAAATTAGACAATTTAAAGAATCATGATTGAAGCTTCAAATGGACAATATAAAGAACCATGATTGAAGCTTAAATTTAAGAATAGAAAGAACCATGATTTAAGCTAAAATTTAACCATATAAACATCCATGATTAAAGCTAAAATTAGACAATTTAAAGAACAATGATTGGAGCAAAATATAAACAACCATGATTGAAGCTAAAATTAGACAATTTAAAGAACCATGATTGAAGATTCAAATGGATAATATAACCAACCATGATTGAAGCCAAAATTGTACTATATAAACAACCATGATTGAAGCTTAAATTTAAGAATAGAAAGAACCATGATTTAAGCTAAACTTTAACAATCTGAACATCCATGATTGAAGCTAAAATTAGACAATTTAAAGAACAATGATTGAAGCTCAAATTAGACAATTTAAAGAATCATGATTGAAGCTTCAAATGGATAATATAAAGAACCATGATTGAAGCTTAAATTTAAAAATAGAAAGAACCATGATTGAAGTCAAAATTAAACAATATAAAGAACCACGATTGATGGTTTAAATGAGAATATAAAGAACCATGATTTAGGCTAAACTTTAATAATCTGAACATCCATGATTGAAGCTAAAATTAGACAATTTAAAGAACAATGATTGAAGCTAAAATTAGACAATTTTAAGAATCATGATTGAAGCTTCAAATGGATAATATAAAGAACCATGATTGAAGCTTAAATTTAAGAATAGAAAGAACCATGATTTAAGCTAAAATTTAACCATATAAACATCCATGATTAAAGCTAAAATTAGCCAATTTAAAGAACAATGATTGGAGCTAAATATAAACAACCATTATTGAAGCTAAAATTAGACAATTTAAAGAACCATGATTGAAGATTCAAATGAATAACATAAAGAACCACGATTGAAGCTAAAATTTCTTTATATAAACAAACATGATTGTAGAAAAAATTTTATAATATAAAGAACCATGATTGAAGCTAAAATTTAGGAATATAAACAACCATGATTGAAGCTAAAATTAAACAATTTAAAGAATCATGATTGAAGCTTCAAATGAATAACATAAAGAATCATGATTGAAGCTAAAATTGGGCCATATAAATAACCATGACTGATGCAAAAATTAGACAATATAAAGAAACATGATTGAAGCTTCAAATGGATAATATAAAGAACCATGATTGAAGCTAAAATTTTACCATATAAACAACCACGATTGAAGCTGAAATTAACCAATATAAACAACCATGATTGAAGCTAAAACTATAAAATATAAAGAACCATTATTGAAGCTTAAAATAGAACAATATAAAGAACCACGATTAAAATTGCGGTTTAGTCAAAACAAATATAGGTCTAGTGATTAGAGTGTTCTGTAGTGTGGCCGGTTTTTATGTGAATAATAATGCTTTATTATGAAAGCTATATTTCTTCTCTCTTGACATTACTTGATTTGAACTGATCTGAACACTTTTTTTTAATTTTACAACCAGTAGAACCACCCCAGTTTTACAGCTAATTAATTATGACAAACAACGCACAAATGCCTGATTGACGTGTAAATGAGTTTTAGCAGTCTAACTGTCAGGCTGTTTGTCAGACGACCAATAAGGATTGTCGTGTCATAATTGTATTATTTATAGCATGAGTGCGAGAGACAGTGTGTGAAAAAGAAACAAAAGCGTAAATCATTTAATTTTATAGCCAACACGTTATTTGTTTATTTAAAATGTTTTTTTGAAATGTGTAAAACAAAAATACACACATTTGCCCAATAAATTTTGTCCGCAAAACTGATGATGACGTTTGTGATGATGGCGTTACAGAATTTTTTAAATCAGAACATGATATGATGATTTTGTATGGTAAATATTAACAGCAACAGAAAACTGAAATAATTTATGATTATTAAAACGAAAAATAAAAAATTACAAAAATTTTATTTAAAACAAATACGTATGTATGTATGTAAGTACATATGATACAACTAGCCTGGAATTGCATGATATCGTAAATGTTTATATTTATAAAGAACTTTTTTGTTAATTTTTATTTTCTTTCTGCGAACTTAAACGTGTTTAAAATGCAAAATATTTGTTAATGTACAAAAATTTAAATGTTTTCGAAACAAAACAAAATATTGAAATGCTCATAAAAATATTTGTTTGTTTGTTTGTTTGTTTATTTATAGGCCATTGTAAAATACTCAATAACATTAATTTACAGATTCACTTATTTGTTCAGTCGTTTATTCGTTCGTTGGTTCGGATTAAATGCATTAAAATATTTTTAAAATAACAGTATGGTTATACGATATTGGAGATAAAGCATTGTTCCCATAAAATCCGGCCTTAATGTTTGTAAGCTTAACAGACTTGTGCAAACTAGTATTTCATTTCATTTAAATGTTGGCCGCGACTACGCTGCACAGTGGGGGAATTTGAGAAAAAAAACATAACTCTGTAATTTCTAAATGTTATGTCGGATTGAAATAAAATAACACATGCCTAGAGTGGAAGTTTAAATTTTGAGTTTGGATCACATGAACCCATCAGGGCCGGTGCCACAGGTACCCAAATTGGGGCACCTTGTGTATGTGAGAAATTGGAAACGATCCCGAGTGAATTGATGCGACTTTAAAGATTTTGAAATCTATTAGTCGAGTACTAAAAAAACATAGTCCTAGTTACGTTTTTCCGTTTTAAAAACGGTGGTTTATTTCTTTAAATAAACAGGATTCTTATTAATTGCAAAATAAAAGCGTCAAGTGGTTTGAAGAAAATATAACGAGTTTTTATTTCCTTAAATGTAGACAAAAACAATTTTAAATGAATACTCGATCTTTTACACACTTATATTACGGTTTAAATTAAAGTTTTAGAAGACTTTTGATGTTTACACAACAATGACTCACAATAAACTGATTACATTGATTGGCCCTGTTAGTCTATTTATACGACAATCATAGTTTCTGGAAGGTTCGGAACAAAGATATTAGAATGTTCATGACCGCAAGCCTAGTATGTTCGTGTCTAGAATATTCAGCCAAATCAATTAGAACTTAATATTGCCATATTGCTCAGCTATGTTTATAACAGGGTGTTCTCAATAATGTTTATAAATTAAAACTTGTACAAATGCTAAACAAGTTGTATGTCGATAAACACGGCATCTGTTGATAAAGATGTTGTATGTTGATAAACATGTTGATACCGACTGTTAAATTTAAATATGATGAGCCAAAAAAAGTGCTTTGTTTTTGGACAAAATTTGTTAAACAGAGATTATTTAAATAACGGTTCAATATTTCCGTCCATTTTTTTGCTCAGATTTCAAGTAATGCATATCATCTCTCAACAAAACTAGTAGTATTACATTTTTGAGCAATAGTTTATGAGAGAGCTGGTAAAAAAATGTATTAAAATATTCAACCTATTCAGGTGAGCGGCAGTGTACGTATTAAAAGCGGTTGAATCTTAATTAATAGGTGTAACTAATAATTTGGCCACCCACTGTATATAAAAAATTCCAAAAATTCATAAGGATCTAAACGTGCATTTGGTAAAAACTGACATCCAAAAGTATGCAGAAAAATATTGAAGAAAGCTTGAAGCCAATTAGCATGTAACACATTAAATGGATATATTCTATTAAGAAAGACAAGTAGTAAGAAAGCCAACTTAATACATATAAACAGCACTGCTTAAACAATTTTCGTCCGGCAGTGGCTGGACTAAATAATTAAAATTATTTGGAAATACTTATTGCTACAAAAGATACAATTAAAATGAAACCGAAATTTAATACTATTCAATCAGACGGCAAACAATACTGCTGGCGCCGTACAAGCCAGAGTTTTCAAAGACACTATGAAGTACGATGGAAGGAACGTTATGTTATGGGGTTGCAGAATTTTATGCTCATGCAGTGGCCAGCAAAAAGTGCCGACATCAATCCGAATGAGAATTTTTGTTCAATCGTGAAGAAACAATTGGAACAATACCGATTTCCTCCAAACCATTTGGTCAAGCTTTGGCAGCAAGTTCAGTGCGAATAAGAAAGTACTTTAAATGAAATTATTAAGAAATTGGTGGTGAAGTATGGCAGAACACGTAAAAACTGTTTAACAAAATAATGGCCTTTGGACTAAACATTAAAAATACTATCATTCCCAATCGTTTTTGTGTGGTAAAAAAAATTGAGTTCTCCTTCCTTTTTTATTTTTTTTTAGAACTTGATACTTTGAGTGTTGATTTATAAATTATTTTGTTTAGCATTACACCTAAAATAAATGATAATCACATACATACATATAATTTTTAAAAATATGTATTCATTTGTGTTACCCACTGTGCATATTTATATAAAATAATTAAAAATAACAACTCTCATTTTCCAACACTTAATAAATACATATCGTCACCTACAATCCAAAAGACGTAACTACACATTTTACTTTTTTACAGGAGAAGCAAAAAACTTTATAAATTTAAGACTATTTCATTCTTATTGAGCAAATTTCAGAATTAACCTTAAAAACCTATTGCGGATTTGGTTTGATAAAAAAAATTATAAAACAATAGAAGTTTTTTAGTAATTGTACTTAAGGCCTTTCGCAATCGATTTTTCCGAAACCAAAAAGCCGTAACAACAGAAAACTTTTTAATAAAAATTAAAATTAGGATGAAAAATATCCGCTTTTCACTCTTATTAAAAATGTTTACCTTTTGTTTTCTGCGTTTTGAATATAAAAGAAACAAAATTCATTACAATGAGTTTAATGAATTCGAGGAAAATATACTTTATTTAAGAACAGAAAACAAAGTTAAAAAAAGAATGAAAATTCACTGTTGTATACTTGAAAAGAAAAGGAGTTCACAGTGCAAAGTAAAATTTATAAATCTAATATGAGTATCGTAAAAACTGTGGAAATCAGCCGGAAGTAAACATTTAAGTTTCCGGAGATGGCTCCATTTCTTTTTGGATATTTTTATTTTTTCTTTATGTAACCGAACTGGTTCGACAAAAATATCCACACCGTCCTTGTTACTAATTTTAAAATATTTTACTTTTAACTAACAGTTAACATTTGTGTCTACAATCAAAGTGTTTTCATTATGCATACAACCATCATACCCGTGTAAGTCATATAGTTTACAAGTGAATTTCCTTATTTTTAACTACTGTTTTTTTATTTTTATCAGCAAACTGAAACAGTTGCAACATGTATATATTATAAAAACAAACTAGTTCTCATCCCTTGTATAGTGTATCGATGGATATTCAACGACTTTGGGCCATAAGCCGTTATATAAGATTTGCTAATGGCAATACACGCCAGTACCGCAAAGAAAGTGATGATAAAGCTGGCAGTTGCATTGACATATTTCTAATGTTAAACATAAACCCACAAAATAACTATGTAACAGAATGTGATGGATTTACATCTTATCCTCTGAGTTGACAAATATATACAGGGTTGGCGCCTTTTGGAGAAAGGGGAAAAATCAGGGTGAACAAGTCGTTCAAGATTTGTGTTGTAAACTTTTTCGTGGAAGTGAAAGTAACATGATATGTGACAATTTTTCTTACAAGTTATAATTTAGGATCTTCTTTGATGTTGACTATAACTTGTCTATCTTGGGCACCGGGAATAAAAGGCAAGCATTTCTTCCAGCTGATTTTTCTAATCCGAAAGGAAGAGAAATATAATCTTCAGGTTTTGGATTTAAATATTCCTCATATATTTCCAAAAAAAAACGGATCGGTTGTGCTTCTATCTACATCCCAAACAAAATTGCTACATATGTGCTAAAAGAAAATCTACAAGAAAAGCTTGCTAAAAACCATATGTGACCACTTGGCATGCGTGAGCAAACTAAATGCACAAATTTTGTAAAAAAAGTGAATTTATCAGCCATGTCACATAATTTAATTCCATTCGGAAGTGGAAGTAATTCTGTATTTTGATTCTATAGAAAAAGTAAAATGAAAAATTTTTTCGAAATGAAACCTAGAAATGCTTAAAATTACCACTCCACAGAGCAAATTAAAAGTGGTTTCATTTCGAAAAAAATTGTACTTGTACTTTTTCTATAGAAGCAAAATACAGAATTAATACCACTTCCGAACGGAACGGACAATACAATTTTTTAATGAAATGTAGAATGAAAAGTAATATTGAAATTTATTAAAACTAAACGTACGAGTACATACGACTATGTACCTATTTTTGCATTTTAAATCGACAAATTGCTTAACTTGTTCTGCGCCTACCCCGGTATGCCGGCTGTATATTTAGAGGATGATGAAAATCATGATGAAACTGCTTGTGGATTTTTGGAAAAAAAAATTTTTTAAGTCTTTTCCATAATTAAAAAAAACAATATTTTAGTAGCATATTCAGAATTTCAAGTCGATAGATCAATTGGTGTCGAAAATATGTATATCAAATTGAATATAAAAAGCATACCCGCATGGTGTAACTACACAAGGTGAGTGCAGTAACACAGCTGACTGACCTTAGAACACTTTTTGCTTTCAAGCCACATAAAAATTTATATTTTTGAATTATTGACTGTTTACATAATTTAACTAATATATATGGAAACAAACTTTAGCTTAAGTCTACAAGTAACTTATTTTTAGTTCGATTTATTTTTTTTTTATTTTTTTAATGGATGAAGTCATTGTGTTCAAATGTGCCCCTCATACGGGGCAGCTTTGAACTAGGCTGGAGCAGTTTTGAACGGCAATTTTTTCTTGTAGCGCTTATGTCCAAAAATAACATAAACAGTTATATTTTTTATATATATAATAAATTCGATTTATTTATTAAGAAAAACATAAACATTAACAATTAAAAAATTCTGAGCAAAAATAAGTTTTATATTATTAAGACGGAAAAGGCCTTGCGATTTCAGGTGACATTAAATTTTCCTTTAAAGCATCATGATCAGCATTGGATTCGTCATTTTCAGAAAATAAGAGAGAATCAACAATGTTTGGTACTTCGGTATAAATTAACATGTTTAAAAGGAAAAGGGGCATCCTTTGTTCAAACCTGAACTGGAATGTCCTTTCAAGGAAATATTTTTTTTTACATAAATATCAAATAACTTAACTTAATTTTGTTTGAAATGAATTTTGGACTGCAATAAATGTCTTTCACGAAAGAAAACGATCACTGAATACTTCTTACACTCTTACAAAAAAAAAATAAAAAAATTTACAATGGCACTGCGAAAACTTGTTCACCCAACTACATTCGGTCGACGACTGGAAAAACTAGCAAAAGTTGTTAACGTTGCTCGAAAATAAGATTGTCATGTGAAAAACTCGGTTAAGGGTCGGAAAAAATGTTAAACTGAGATTTTATCAACATAGTTCAAAGGTGCCCCGGGTATAAACGTGCCCACTCTCCCCTACTTTTTAAAGTGTTTTTGACAGCAGTACATTATGTTACATAAACAAAATGCCTGCTGTTTCTGTATTTGTTGCCGATTTGCACTCACCTTGTATAATTACACCATGCATACCCGGGTAAGTGGTTGTTGACAAATGCCAACTTTGTTTTAATATACCTATTTAATTTTTTTTATTAAAAGCATGGTTACGACATTTTGGTTTATACAGTTATTAACATTGTTGTTGCGGCCTTTTAAAATGTATTAATAAGACCGAAGTTTTTCGGCATATGAGAGTGAAATTTTGAAGAAGCGTGTATTTCGTTTAATTACATAATAACACAACGTAACAAAATAAAAAAAATTTCATATGCTTTTAAAACCACTATACAATTTTGATGTATCATGACTACCTTTGTACAAAAATGGTAAAATTTTTAAATTCTATGGATAGATTTTTTTTTTAAATTTTTTTGTAAAATTGCATTTTTTTTAGACGCTTTTTCACAATATTAGTGATAACTCAAAAACGGCTAATCGGATATTATTCAAATATAATCAGAAAAATTAAGATTTACATAGCCTTTAACCCGTCTATATCTTTTGCTTTAATCGGATCAACAGTTTCGGAGTTATAATAAAAAATGTAAGAAAAAGATATATTTTTTACATAAAAATGGCAAAAATTTTTGTTTTAAAAAAATCATGAAAAATAGAAAACGGCAAAAAAATGTTCAGATTCATTATTCTATTACAAAGCCAAAAATAATAGCAACAAAACGAGATATCGACCATAAAAATCGACTGATTATTTTCGAATTTATTCACAATTAAGTAAATTAAGCAACAAACCGTGAATAAACTATATTTAAATTTATTACAACATATAAAATAAGAAAATAAATATTATAAACTACAAACTGTGGAATTTTCTATTATGAGATTTTCTATTCTTGAATAACGAAGTATTACTCTGAATACTCCAGCAAAAATCTGCCATCATGTGTGCATCCCAGCGACCCTGGTATCGTTCCTCCATTGTCCGAATATCTTGATGAAATCGTTCGCCCTGTTCCTCACTGGAAAACGATCTAGGTGACTGTGAAGGTAATGTACTTTGACGCTCATGTTGCATCCAAGATTCTGGAAGTGAGTTAACATCTCTTCAACGTGCGCAACATAATCATCATCCTTGTTATTTCCTAAGAAATTTTGAATAACCCATACAAACGAATCCCATGCATTTTTCTCAATTTCTGACATTGAACTGAGAAAATCGGTATCTTTGACCAATTTGCGAATTTGTCGGCCGGTAAATATTCCTGCTCTCAGCTTTTCCATACTCAAATTTGGAAATTTCCTTGAAATATACTTGAAACATTCACCATCTTTGTTAAGTGCTTTAACAAATTGTTTCATCAGACCAAGTTTAATGTGAAGAGGGGGTAATATGATACGATCTCGGGGCACCAGAAGTACATTTATAACATTTGGCATACCTGGATTCAGTGTTTCCCTATACGACCACTGTTTTCTCTTCCAGTGTTCTGACTTAGCTCTACTGTCCCATAAACATAAAAAACAAGGGTATTTGGTATAGCCACTTTGTTGACCTAATAGGAAATTTACCATCTTAAAATCAACACAAATTACCCAGTTATGTTCACTATACTTTATCTTCTTCATGACCAATGCAATTACAGAGTATTCTTCTTTCACTTTGGTTGAATGTGCGATTGGCAAGGAGTGAAATTTATTTCCATTATGCAAAAGGACACACTTCAAGCTGCGTTTTGATGAGTCAATAAATAAACGCCATTCGCTTGAATCATATCCATGTAAGCCCATGGCAGTCATCAAACCAGGAATATCTGTGCAGTAGACAAAATCGTCCTCTTCTGCAAAATAATGAAGTAAGCCTTTTTCTCGAGTACGGTAATACGAAACTTTAGTTTCCTCCGTTATGAGATCCGATTCCTTCATCCGGGATGCAAGTAATTCCGAAGATGCTTTTGACAATCCAAGTTCTCTAATTACATCATTTAGCTGGTCTTGATTCCATGGTCTCGGCGAGAAATTTTTGTGCGGGATGAACTCGTCATTTTCAGATATAGTTGGTAGTTCTGAATCTGAACTTCCTGATTGAGAACACATGCTTGAGGTTGAGTGTCCTTGAGAAGATGAAAGCACTTGACTAGAGCTTGGACCCCGATCTTGTGCATCCATAATTTGCTGTGAATGTGGAACTGCAAGTTGAAACCCATCAGCAGACCTTAAACCAAGTAAAATGTTTTTGTAAATTGTCTTCGGCAAGTCCTCAAGTACATGTAATGGCCAGGGCAAATTGTAATAACTGAAAAACTGTTTAACTGATTTTAAAGATATGTAGCTTATTGCAAATCTCATTGTGTTTGCACTAAGAATCAGAATCCACTTTTTTGCAAAAGGGGGAATAAATAGCTTTAATTTTGCAAAAACTAAAAATTTTTCAATTTTTTTCCATTCAAACGCTATTTTTCAGATTTGGGGCCTGGGCGCCACGTGTTAACCTTGTCCAAATTCGACTAAAATTTTGCGGGTGAAAGTTTGTCACCAAATCTCATAATAATCCGACATGAAATTGGGCAATTTATTTTTTTTCATACATTTGAAAAACCGCTCTATACGTAAGTATATCAAGCAAAAAACTAAAATTTTGTGAAAATAAGCGAATTTACTTAATTGTAAATAAATTCGAAAATACTCAGTCGATTTTTATGGTCGATATCTCGTTTTGTTGCTATTATTTTTGGCTTTGTAATAGAATAATGAATCTGAACATTTTTTGCCGTTTTCTATTTTTCATGATTTTTTGAAAACAAAAATTTTTGCCATTTTTACGTAAAAAATATATTTTTTTCTTACATTTTTTATTATAACTCCGAAACTGTTGATCCGATTAAAGCAAAAGATATAGACGGATTAAAGGCTATGTAAATCTTAATTTTTCTGATTATATTTGAATAATATGCGATTAGCCGTTTTTGAGTTATCACTAATAATGTAAAAAAGCGTCTAAAAAAAAAATGCAATTTTACAAAAAAATTTAAAAAAAAAAAATCTATCCATAGAATTTAAAATTTTACCTTTTTGTACTAAGGTACCCATGATACATCAAATACATATAGTGGTTATTCGAGCATATTTTCGCTGTTGCCCTGTGTAATCAATCAAAACATCGATTTTGAAATTTTTGTAGTTACGGCCTTTTGAATTTTAGGTGACGATATATATAATTGCTTTATAAATTGACTTTTGCATGAACTGTGTCTAGCTTAGGCAAACTGTTTTCACAAACATTAACTTGTAAACAGCTCTCTGACATTTGTATAAAAGTTTGCAACACGTGAATATTAGGGTGGATTCACCCATTTGTTCTTAACAAAAATTTTTTCCAGAGAAAAATTTTTTTACCGAGAGATTTTGCAGCACGATTTTCCTGGAAAAATCAAAGCTGCCATATGTAAACAAAATTTATTAGTTTAACAAGTGCGGCCATTGACTTACATATTTTGCTTTGGGTTTTGAGTGTCAAAATACAAATATTAAATTTTTTAAAGTATTGTGTATTCAAAATCACAGATATAAATTCAAAATGAATGAAAAAAGAAAGTTGCTTTTGCTGATGGCCATGGAAATACATACGGCATTGTTATTTGTATGAAAAAATGCAACCTATTGGCAACTCAATTCATTTTTGTTTCGGCAGAACATATACTAAAATTGGACCTATACAGCGAAGATTAGCATGGCCCCTGCGCAAGGGTGACACGCAAAATCGTGAAGCGTTCCAAAGAAGTAGCGAAATATTGAAAATAAAAAAAAAATTATATAAAAAAAAAAAAAAAAAAAAAAAAAAAAAAAAAAAAATATAAAATTAAAGCAATTCAAGTTCGTAAAAACTATTTTCTCTCTCTCAAAAAGAGAGACGTCAAACTTCATATAAAAAAAATTGTTCGAACAAAATCTTCGTTAAGAACGAATGGGTGAATCCACCTTTAGAATTTCATCCAAAACAAAATTAGAAAACAGTTGATTGAGCCTTTAAAATGTTTATTTTCTATTGTTGGCTATTAATTGTCATTTACATAGATTTTTGGGATTTAAAGATTTATATTTGAACTTTTGTGCTGCTAAATATTGTGATTATTGTATACTTCTGGGAAATCTAATGCCACAAAATATGCGTTAATAGAAAAAACTCACCAGTGCCAACAAAGAGGCCAACACTTTTAAAGTCATTTGAAATGTAAAACATCCCAGATACGTATGTATCTTGAACTTAGACATTAGAAATTAAGGTTTGTAGAGCAATTCTCTTGGTAACAGAATTATACAGCATAACTTTTAATTATTTATCATTAATATAGCCTGCTTTACATGCAAGTGTAAAGGGCAGTGTTGAGTGCCTATTTTAGCCTACGTCTTTCCTTATTCTATTATTTATCAATTGATTAATGGTTAGAAGTAAACTACGTTTAAAATAAACTTGCCATATACGATTGTATTAAATTGACAACAATTTGTAACTATTAAACAGACAGTAAAAATAATTAAAAAATATTAACTTAAAACCCACATCAATTTTCTTGGGAAATTTAGGCTTGCTACTTTAACTCACGCCACACAAACAAAAAACACATCAATTTAAATTGAATTTTTAAGTAAATAAGCAAAAAAAAAAACAAACTATGCCAGTAATGCCATTAATGCGAGTCAGAAAAATATCAAAACAAACAAGTAAGAGTTTATATTCGGCTGTGCCGAATCTTATTGTATACTCACCACCAAATCACCTATTATGGAGATTTCAAAGAGATTTATGTGTATTTAAGTGATTTCCGGAAGTAGACTTTATATGGGTGCTATGGTCAAATATGAACCGATCAACATAATATTGAGAGTGACGATTTTTGTATATGTAGAAACTATTTGTGTTGAAATCAAACTTAATAGTGGTTTTTATAAGGGAACTGGACTTTATATAAGGAGTACGGTCAAATATGGACCGATCATCATGAAATTTGGTACGACGATTTAAATGTTCATTTGGATTATATTCGCTGAATTTCACCTTTATAAAAGATTTATTCCCATTTAAGTGATTTTCGGAAGTTGTCTTTGTATGGGGTTATGTCAAAATATGGACCGATGCAAAGAAAACATCGTTTCGAGATTTCACTTTGCATGAAACTTATTATTGCAGAATTTAGTATGGATACGGGTTTTTAATAGACATATTCCGGGAAGACATTTGTATGGGGGCTATGAGAAATCGTGGACCGATTCCTATAATTTTCAATAGGACTTGTCCTTCTATAATCAAAATAAACTGTGCAAAAATTGTATGATATTATATTTGAAGAAAACAGCAAAAAATATCTGAAAAATATCAAGGTAGTCTGAAACTTTGATCTATAACTAAGATCCTACTGGACCGAATCTGTCTATTTGCGAAGCTCTATCATGATTTCAACAGACGGACAGACGGACGGGCATGGCTAGATCGTCTTAGAAACTTATAAGGACCCAGAATATATAGACTTTTTGGTTCTTCGACCATTATTTCGATGTATTACAAATGGAATGACAAACTTAATATACCCCCATCTTTTTGGTGTTGGGAATAAAAAACTCTCAGCTACTGCAGAAAACATATCTAGTCTCTAAACAAATACAACATGATGAAGTGGCCACATTTTTGGCTTGCCACTGTTGTTGCTGAGCATCATTGGAGCTCATAAAAGTGTAAGTGTTGTTTAGTCCTCAACTACTGGTGTTACACCAACGAAACGAAACTCTTGACTCATAAATCATTTTTAAAAGTGCATTTTATGTATGTGTCAATTTCAAGATAATAACAATGCATGAATGGACTAATATTATGTTTTTCGCTTTTGTCCTCAGCAACGAGGTGAGTTGTAAATGGCATGATTGATCATGCAAACAGTGACAAGTTTTGGCTGCTGCTGGTAAAGTGTTATAAAAGAGGTTTTTTATTTAAACACTTATTTATAGCAAATATTGTAAGCATATCTATAGAAAATATAATTAAATAGAATAGACCATCGAATAGAAAATCGAAGAACTGACCAAGGAAAGATCCTCTTTAAATGTCTCAACTGGTGTATCAGTTGCAATATCACTTGGGACTATTAAAAGTGAAATCTTCAGACACATACTTTTGAAAGGCTGGAAATAGGTGGGCTCAATTTGGGCACATGCAGCAGCACTAGAAATATTTGCCCAGCATATAATGAGAAGTGCAGTTTGCAGCTCCTGAATATGAAACGAAAGGACATCTCGAGAATCATAGCGGTGCTAACCGATTACTGGACTTGAACTTCCCTTCAATAATCACTGCTGCAGTTGCCAGGACCGAGAAAAAGAAGAAACAGTGTTTCATCTTCTCTGTGAATGTCCGGCTCTTTAAAACCCTGGACTCAAATTTTTCAACAATCATATACTACACAACTTAGCGGAGTTATCAAGTATCAGATGGTGCGTGATTTCATCGGATACCTGAACGCAACAGGCTGGATATAGTTCCCATTACATACTAGCATCTGGAAAAGATCTAGTCCTATCCAAAAAAAATTCCAAAAAATCCTGATATATTTCAGGTTCTAGTTTAGGTTTTAGTTCAATGTCTACTTCAGGGTTCTAGTTCTAGTTCAAGTTCTAGTTCAGGCTTTAGTTCAGTGTCCACTTTAGGTTCTAGTTCAGGTTCAAATTCTAGTTCAGGTTATAGTTTCAGTTCAGGTTCAAGTTCTAGTTCAGGTTCTAGTTCAGGTTCTAGTTCAGGTTCTAGTTCAGGCTTTAGTTCAGTGTCCACTTTAGGTTCTAGTTCAGGTTTTAGTTCAGGTTCAAGTTCTAGTTCATTTTCTGGTTCAGACTCTAGTTTAGTGTCTACTTTAGGTTCTAGTTCAGGTTCCACTTTTAATTCAGTTTCAAGTTCTAGATCAGGTTCAAGTTCTAGTTCATTTTCTCTAATTCAGTGTCTACTTTAGGTTCTAGTTCAGGTTCGAGTTCTAGTTCAGGTTCCAGTTTTAGTTCAGGTTCAAGTTCTAGTTCAGGTTCAAAAAATGTTTCGTAAAAGAAATTTCAATACCGCAAATTTCTCTTCACAATATTTTCAAAACATGGTGAAACTATACAAGGTGACTGCAGGAGCACAGCTGACAGACTTTGTTTACAATTTACTTATATCAAGAGTATAATTTTGTCAAGTGTTTTAGACAGTAGTACATTATTTTACACAAACAAACTGCCTGTTGCACGATTTGCACTCACCTTGTATAAATACACCATGTTCAAAACTCTACATTTTAAACAAATTTTTCCAAAAGTCATGTAGTTTTGAAAAAATAGAAATATTTCTCAAAAATAATATAGATTTATAGAATAGATTTGAATTTTTGGCCATTAATTGGAAAAAAACATTTTTGAAAATAACAATTCACACAATAAAATGCTGCGACAAAGACAACGTAAAACAATCGAAGAACTTTATGGCGGCAAATATGAGGCACCAAAATCTCAAGTAACAGCAACCACACAGCCCAATAATGCACAAAAAACTGGCCGCACTACAGAACGCAATTGCGGCTATATAATCAGCACAAATACAGACTACAATGCACACACTCCGCCACCTCTATCTGCCACAGCCGGCTGTACAGCAGCAACAAAGCATTTAAATACAGGCAAAGAAACATCAAGACGTAAAAGTGCCAGATATCCCAACAAACTGTTCAATGAAAAACATTGTGCTAAGGAAATCTTTATCCAAGAGGATGGTAGACGTTCACCAATGCAGACATATAAAGATGGAAAAGTATCCTTTATTGCTCCAGTGAATAACACAACTATGTATGACAACAAAATGTTTGGTAACTCCAAAGATATAACAGCTGATCGTGTCTCTCCACATCATCATCAGCATCATCATCATCAACACAATCATCACAATCATCGTCACAATGGTCATGATGAGGATAAAGATGATGACACTGATGAATTCTTTGAATTGATACGACGTACGGTTGAAGGCGCTATTGGGGTGAGTAGTGGTTTGGAGAATGGCAACAGGATGTTTTGAAAATTATAAAACTAAATAATTTAATTCTTAGAAGTCAATATCAGAGCTACTTAATCGCAATTTTAAGGAACTGTGTTCTAAAGTGGAACGTTTCTCAGCCGACTTGAAGAATTCTAATGCGCAATTAAGTCAAATGCAAAACGAATTAAGTAACAGTAAGTTTTATTATAATTATAAGAATAATTTGCAATAGTTTTGAATTTTCTATAGAAAAATTCACGGTATTCGGATTTTTTTATAAAAAATTAACGATATTCTGATTTTCACGATATCTGTATTTTTTTTTTTTTTTCTAAAGATCGGATTTGTCTCCAGAAAAATTTACGTTATTTTGATTTTTCTCTAAAAAAAATACGTTATTCGTATTTGTCTATAGAAAAATTTACCTAATTTTGATTTAGCTCTGGAAAAATTCACAATATTTTGATTTTTCTATAGAGAAATTTACGATATTTCGATTTTTCAGTAGAAAAATTATCGATGTTCAGAATTTTTTATAGAAAAATGTACGATATTCTGATTTTTTATAAAAGGAATTTACACTATTCGGATATTCACAATATACTAATTTTCACGAAATTTTGTTTCTTAAAAAAAAAATCTGAATATTTTGATTTTCTATAGAAAAATTCACGATATTCAGATTTTTTCTATAAAAAATTCACAATTTTCGAATTTTTCTATAAAAAAAAACTGATACGATATTCTGATTTTTCTACGGAATTATTCGAATATTTCTTTAGAAAAATTTATATTATTTTGATTTATCTTTGGAAAAACTCACAATATTCATATTTTTCTCTAGAAAAATTTACGATATACTGATTTTTCTATAATTATCTATATACGAGTATATATATCGCACCCTAAATACAAAAGGGTCGAAACTCAAAATACTAAAATTTTCAAGAGAGACAAAAAACTTCATCGTGCACAAGCAACACACTTAACATAAAAGTAGACATACCCATGGTGAAATTAAATACTAGGTGACAGCATTGCTACAACAATTACAACAAGGCAAGAACAACAGGCATTTTTCTATATGTAAAAACCTTCGTCACTGTCAAAAAGTTTTTTTTTTATATAACTTTTTGACATTTTCAATTTCACCATGAATAATCAGCTGGCGCTACGCTGTCACCTTGTATTTAAATTCACCTTGGACATACCTATATTTTTCCAGTTAGAGAAGTGTACTCTGAATTAATTTATGGAAAAAGTCAGTTTTGGAAAATTTTGAGGTGTGACCCTTTTGTATTTAGGGTGCGATATGTATATCTATAGAATAGTGTTCTATACTAATATTTTTTTCTTTCACAGAAATCGTACATTATGGCGAGGAAAACTCTCGCCACTTTCGCTACCTGTGCATGAAATCTGAATACGATAAAATGTTCTACCAACATCAAATATTGATTTCAGCTGCCTCAACACCAAAGACGCCCAACAACACTACCGAAACTACACAGCCTGTAAAACGTAAAAGCGCGCCCAAATTAAGCAGCAGTGCACCTAAAATGCAACGTAGTAATGGTGAAAAGATCAATGCTGCAGGCCCCTGTCGCTCGGGCAAGTGCAAGGATCCAGTTAATGAACTGAAATCCCCAAATAAAACATCATGCGAAGACATATCACAAAAATCCTCTGAAGTGGGCATGCGAGAGGTGCTCGAACACATACAGAAATTCTGCACTCAAATGCAATTGAATGATTACAAATGCGAACAAAGCATTGAGGAGGGAGCAGGTAGCAGTCAAAAACGAAATGTTATGTGTCCAGAAGAGTTGATTAAGATCAATAGGGATATCTTTGCGGAAGACGATGAGGAAGCTGATGAAGAGGATGATGATTGGGAAATAAGTATGACGCCAAGAAATAGCGAAGATGTTTTAAATAAATATGGTGCCGCTACTGCGAGAGGTTGTGTTACGCAGAGAGGAAATAATGGTGCTGGTGATGGCTAACAAGGGTAAAAGTATCCTTTTTAAATGAATAAGAGAGAAGTCTATTTGAACTAAATTGTATTTCAAGTGATTATTTTAAATTTTACGGATTTTCATTAAATATTTTTATATTTGGTAATATTTACAGAATTTATAAAGAGAATTTTTGGCTCAAATATATTAGAGATTTTTGGCTTTGCATTTTAAATTTTGAATTTATGCGAACTTATGAAATTGTGGTTGCTATATTTAAAACATATAAAAGTTTATATTAGGCTGTGCCGAATCTTATATACCCAACAACTAAATATCAGTAGTGTGATCAATGCATACTTAAAAGAAATTTGTGTAACATTTTGTACTGATAACGATGTTATAAGAGTTGTTTTATTATTTTTTAATCCCTTGTACGAGATCTAATACATCGTTATAAAATATTTTATTGTATATGAGTCATATTTTAATAACGTTATATTTTACAGTTAATTTTGCGTATTCCTGTTATTCTCGGATTTTTATTATGACCTTCACAAATTCCAATAGTAAAATTGATCCGAGAAAAATTTCAGTTCGATATCGATATTTATAAGATTTTTACTTAGGGTAATCTGTTTCTCGGAAGTGGTCCCAATATGAGAACTATGACCAGTTATGGGCCGATCACATTCAAGCATGTGATGGAAATCGAAAACGAAAAGGAATGAGTTTTAGAATTCAATTTTTTTCGTAATATTTCTGTATTGAAAATCTTTTATCACATAAAATATAAAGATATTGTGCTACTAAAGAGAATCTTAAAAGAAAAATTTTAAAAAATAGATTACAAATGCATTAAAATGTACTTCCAAAACTCATTCGTTTTCGATTTCCATCACATGCCTGTATGATTTATATGTTTATGAGAAATTTAAGTGCATTCAAAAAATCTTCAGAAGTGGACTTTACATGAGGGCTATGGTCAAATATTAACCGATCATCATGAAATTCGGTATTTATGTCAAATAACAACTTTTTAGTCATATTTATAAAAAATTTATACTCATTTAAGTAATTTTCAGAAGTCTACTTTATATGAGGTTATGGTCAAATATGGACCGATAGTCATGAAATTGCATACAACGATTTTAATATACATATAAATGAATTAATCGTTTCGAAGTTCAACTTGCTACTGGTGCTTCTGCGCTTTTAAGTGATTTTCAGAAATGGGCTTAATTTGGCGGCTATGATCATATATGGACCCATCGTCATAAAATTCAGGACGTTGATTTATCGATATATGCGGATTATTTCTGTCTAACTTTAGCTTGTGAGTGATTTTTATGAGAGATTTATGTTATTTTCGGATGTGGAGCTTATATCTAGGCTATGGTCAAATATGGACTGATTCAAACAAAATATCGGTTTGAGATTTATTTTTACGTGACACTAATATTAGTTGAATTGTAAATGGATACTGCTATTCTAACAATTATGGACAATTTTCAACAGAACTTGCTCCTCTATAATAAAAACAAGTATGAAAGTATAGTCGGTCAAGCCCAACCATATGATACCCTACACCCAGTAAATGTATAAAACAATTTTTGAGAATGGGCGCCATATGGCAGATATTACCTATTATGGACCGATCAAACAAAAATTTAGTGTCATGCTTTCTGTGAATATAAATATTATGTATGTTAAGCTTTATCTCGATATAAAAACTTTTTAAAGATTTATGGAGATTAAAGTGAATTACGGGGAGGGTCTTATATTTAAAACCGTTATAAAATTAGGTGTACCTGTATAAAGGAAACTTATTTGTATTGAATATTATTTGGATACCAACATTTGTAAGACATTAATAGTCGTTAAAGTGATTTTCGGAAGTGGGTCTTATATGGAAGCTATAATCATTTATGAACCGATCTGCATAAAATTTGTAGGCTTCATTTAAAACTCATTTGTGGTGAAATTTGTTTGCATACTTGCATAATTCATTTATTTATTTATTATCATTTTTCGAAGACATTTGTGAAATAATGGACCGATTTCCACCAGTTTGAATCCCATCAGTCTTTGGGCCGAAAAAATTTTATCGAAATATCTTCAATATTGCAACCTGTACTCTGTGCACAAGCTTTACATGGACAGCCGGACGGACATCGCTAAATCTTTAACCAATATTTATAAGCGTTACAAACATCAGCACAAATCCAATATACCCTCCCCACTATGGTGCTGTAGGGTATAATAAAGTGTGCAAAATTTCGTGATATTATCTACATTATATTTGAAGAAAATGGCAAAAAAATATCAAGGTTGTTAGAAACTTTGGTCAATAACTCGGATCCTACTTGACCGATCGATTTTGCCCATTTTTAATACCAAAGATTGCGGTGAAACAAAGAATATTTGGACGAAATTTCATTGCTCTAAGTATTTTTTGCAAGGTCTTCTTCAACTGACGGACAGACGAACGGACATGGCTAGATCGTCTTAAAATCTTATTAAGACCCAGAATATATAGACTTTTTGGTTATATGACCAATAACTCGATGTGTTACAAACGTCATGACAGACCTAATATACCCCCATATTTTTAAAAATACGATAATTTGATTGTTCTATATAAACATTTACAATATTTTGAGTTTTCTACAGAAAACGATGTAACAACAGCCCGTTTAATATGAAACTGAAAAATGCAATTTCCCAATTGTCACTAACTTTTAAAGTAGTCACTGTATGAACAAAGTAATACCTAAAAGTCTAACAGGATACACATTCTACTGTGGACAGCAAATTTTCTAATCATTCTTACCGGATATTCTGGCGCCACAGCTATAATCAGTCATCATCAAACTGGATGCATATTTTTAGATTTACTGCAACGGTGTCATCGTTCCACTCGTCCACTCAAAAATATTAAAGTCTATAAATTAAACTGCAGTATGTTTTTAAGAAGAACGAACATGTAAATACAGTCACAAAACCGATAAAGAGGTGCCGTATAGAACTTCGTGAAAAACAGTGGCAAAACCAAAAAGTTAACTGAAATGTGTTTTATAAGAATCGCATACATATTGATGGATGAATATCACAGCATTTCCTGGTATTTCACAAACAAAAATGTGCATTTGGTGGCAAATTTCAATAAAAGGACTAACAGAACGTCCTGTGACTAAAATATTTTACTAAATTGAGTTTGAAGCTGTGCGATAGGTAGTCATAGTTATTTAAAATTCAAATTCAAATGACCAAAATGAATCACATTGAGTTGTATAATTTAACATTCGATTGAATTTTGCAATAAACCAAATTTAGTTTTACCTCCCAGATGAGTTTTATTTTGCGTAAGCAAATTGTATTAGTTGCATAAATAACAAATTTGAATTTTGTTAAAAATTTATGGAATTTTACCGTTTATTACGAGAACGATTTAATTAAGGTTATAAAACACATTTCTATTTAATGATTGGAAGATTTTTGATAAAATTATGTATTTCATTTTCAAAAATAAATAAATTTAGTTTTCTTTAAGTACGAGTAGTAGGGGTATTCATTAAAGTTTAAATGGTGTTTGTAAAGAACCAATTTAAAATATCAGAGCACTTACTTTTATATTTAGTTTACTGGGTTCATTATCACGTTCACAATTTCTCCCCTTTTACATTTTACAACTAAATGATATATTTGAACTGATGTGTAAGTCTTCTTTACTACAACATGCAAATTTCAATAAATGTCATTTAAAGTCAAGCCTTCTCACATGTACACATACAGGGTTCTTATAATTGACCTTTAAGTTAAATAAATACCTTCAAAATATATTTTTGCAAAGGGTGGTCCAGCAAGAGCTAAACTTTACAATAATTTATGTTTTCTATAAAGACATATATGTAAATGTGTTCAGATTCTAGTTTTCTTCTAGTTCAGGATCTAGTTCTGTTCTAGTTCAGGTTCTAGTTTTTTTTTCTAGTTATGATTCTAGTTCAGGTTCAAGTTCGGGTTCTAGTTCAGGTTCTAGTAAACATTCTAGTTCAGGTTCTAGTTCAGATTCTAGTTCAGCTTTTAGTTCAAGTTCTAGTTTTCTTCTAGTTCAGGTTCAAGTTCAGGTTCTAGTAAAGATTCTACTTCAGGTTCTAGTAGAGATTCTAGTTCTGTTCTAGAACAGGTTCTTGTTCTGTTTATAGTTTTAATTTGCCCATTTTGACCACTGTACGCTAATGTGCACTCTTTAATAACACTCCATTTTTCATTACCCTTTCCAAAAAAAAAAAAAAAAAAAAAAAAAAAAAAAAAAAAAAAAAAAAAAAAAACCTTCAAAGTATTGGTCACTTCTGTCATAATTAGAATAACAACAACAGCAACAACTATACAAAAAAGCCAATTCAAATATTTATTGCACACATTTCATTTATGTATGAACTGAAATGTTAACTAACTGGGCATTTATATGATTGCTGTTGCCAATAAAAAAGTAATTTAAAACAAATTTTCTGACAATTTAATCACTCATGTGTACAACATTTATTGACAGTTTTGCTGCCCTTTCTCTTTATATCTTTCTCTCTCTCTCTCTCTCTCTCGTTCTCATGGTTTCTTTTTTTACATAATTTTAGTAACACATAGGCAAAACAAAAAACATTAACACACAATATTTAGAAAAAACAAAAAAAACACCTAAATTCAAAACAACTGAACATACAAACCATCACCCCTATTCGGAAAAACGACACGTATATTTTTTATTTTGAATGTGGCGGCAATTGGTCATGCCTCAGTGAATATAAATAGGTAAATAAATGTACATATACGTAAATACAAATTTTAGAAAAAAATTGTTTATAAATAATACCGATAACAATAATAATAAAGCTAATTATAAGAAAAGGATTTGTGATAACATAGTTTACATTTGAAACAGGGAAAGGCAAAACATGGGCGCCGCGTTTTTCATTTACTCTTCTCTTACGTACGTGTGCACACGCATTGTAGAGAAATAAACAAAGTTTAATGAGTCTAGCTTGAGCACAGTGCTGCCAGTATTTTTTTAGAGCTTATCCCCAATTTGAGATTTGTCATCCCCAAAAATCCCCAAACTGATTTTTTTTGTTTCAAAATTTTTTTTTATTTAAAAATAATATAAAAATAATAATAAAAATTCATTTTTATCGATAGCTACATAAATATATTAGTATTCAAACTAATTAGATTTGTAATTATAAATCTTGTAAATAAAAAATTACACATAATTTAATATATGGAAGTATAAAAAATTATTTACCAGAGTTTAGCATTTCAAAAACTTCAGAATGAAAATCTTCTGATTCATCAGCCTCAGAAATTTTGTTGTACATATTGCTTGTATTAAAAAGCTTTAGCATTTCAGCAGATGGATTAAATTTCTCAAAACAAATTTAATTATTTTTAAGGTATGTGTTTATTCTGAGAAGTGCTTCCAATAATTCATATTGCATTTTGTTACTCGTATATGTATATTTCAAACCTTTTGCGCAATCTTTGCGCTCCCAAAAAGCATTATGATTTTTGTTAATATAATTAGTATTTGCAGCCATTTTAAACAGTAAAAAATATACTTTTTTTTTAAATATTTACATACTTCTTTTTTATTAGAAACCATACACTATAAATAATAACACACATTTTTAGACTTGCTAGACGCACATTTTTTAGCTCCAAAATCATTCTTGTTACCATCACTTTTAAAAAATATCCCCAAAAATCCCTTAAAATTGTGTTGTCATCCCCAACAAATCCCCGGATCCCCAAGATGAAATTTTTATCCTAAATCACGACAAAAAATTCCCAATTTGGGGATAAATCCCCTAAACTGACAACGCTGCTTGAGCATTCAAACAGACAGGTTGTGTAATTTAAAATCAGTGTTGCCAGAAAAAAAAATTTCCCAACTTTTTTAAAAATGTGTGATGAATATGAAATGAATTTTTTATTTTCTTTAAATTATTATTATGAAAAAGTTCTTTCTTTTACTGATAAGAGTAAGCTTTCCTCTGTATGGACTGATGGTGTCAATGTAATGTTGGGTAAAAAAGATGGTTTTGCTGGACATTTGAAAATTTAATACGCATAAAATGTTGCCCATATGAAATAAATGTTGAAGATGTAATGTAATTTCCTGACTGATTTTCTAATTTTTCGCAAATAATAAAATAGAGATTTTTGGAGATTTTAAATTTTTAATTGGGGATAAGTGACGAAAGTTTTCTGGCAACACCGATTTGTGTTGAGAGCGAAGAGAGTATATTACTAATACAATTGCAAAATGTAATAGTATAGGTTGCCTTTCCCTGATTTAAAACAACTGAAAACTGGTAAATTTAATTGAATTAATTTTTAAACATGTTTAAAACTTATTATAAATATAAGATACGATAGTTGATGCTGAAAAGTATGAGACTATTTTGTTGATGAAAGTAAGAGTAGGAATAGCCCGCAATAACAAATTTATACCAAACAGCAGAAATGAAATAAAATTGTAAAGCGAAAAACCAACATAGGTCAAGGGGTTGGCTGACAACAAAAAGGTCACAAATTTATGTGTGCGTATGTGTGTGTGTGTGTTTGTATTACTTTTTATATCAGTTTCGTTTTTTTTTTTGTTCTACTAAATGAAAAATTAAACAACCACAATGAAAAATGTAAACAAATTTAAAGAGAAAATTTACGCTTCATTAAATTAATTTTAATTTAAACATACCGAAAAATATTACAAAATATAAAAAAATTCATATATAAAAGTAATTGTGTGTCTGTATGTATGTATGTTTATTATTATTAATTTGGGATCTATAGACGGCTAAACGGCTGAACCGATTTGCTTGAAATTTTCACAGTATATTTCTGTATGTCTGAAAGAAGCTATAGGCTACTTTTTTTCTGAAATTTTAAGTGGGCGTGGTATCTCCCATACAAAGCTAATTTTAAAAATCAAATACTTAGGAAACTAAATTACTAAAATTTTGCATGAGCAATTCCATTGTGTGTTTAAATATTTGCTTAAAAAATGGGAGTAGTAGCGACAGGGGGCATGGCACCTCCCATATGATGATAATTTAAAAAAAATCAAATATATGGTATACAATAAGATATATGGTACGGTTATTCTACCATCAATATTAGTATTTAGGACAAGAATGGGCGGACTATCAATAGTGGGCGTGGCACCTCCCATAGATATGATGACATATTATATACCTTAGGTCGTTTTTATGCGGTTTATTTTTATGCGGATTTTAAATTATGCGGTTTTAAAATCGACCTTTTTTTATGTATTATTGGGTTCATTGAGTTTTCATAATTATTTTGTCGTTTTAAACGTTTGCAACCTTGGCATCACTACTGCATAGTAATTTTTAAGATTTGAAAGAAAATTATGAAAATCCAGAAAGTGATTGTGACGAATACATTATAGCACCACTCAATGTTCAAGCGGTTGCAAAAATTCATCAGACTGCTAATGAGTTACAAAATCAAATCCTTCTGAGCGAACCAGATACAGAAAAACTCTTACAACTCAATAGAGAAATTTGTAACCTTATGTCAGGATATCGCGAACAACACAATCAGGTAAAAAAGTAGTGATTCCGATAATATGTACTGTCTTATAAATGATTTTTTTTTTTTTTTTTTTTGTTTTTAGTTCGTACTTATTTTTTAACTTTAATAAACCGATTTAACCAGATAAATGTAATAAAATTGACTGTTTTCCCCCTTTTTTATGTGGTGTTTATAATAAATAAATTGTTTTTGGTTATTTTTTTATCTGGTGGCTTTTGTGCGATTTTGGTCTAATTTTTACACCAAAATTTGAAGTTATGCGTTTTTTTTCAACTTTTCGGAACGAATCATCCATTTTGTGTGAAAATCAGTCTTTTTTATGCAGATTTTCTTTATGCGGTTTTCGTTGGAACACATCTACCGCATAAAAAAAGACCTAAGGTATAGGGAAAGCTATATCAGGTATCAATATTAATATTTAGGACACCAATGCGCTGACTAGCAACAATATTAAGTAAATGTTAAAATTTGTAAACATTTGAAACCCTTATCTACATATACATATACATATATAAAAGTGAATGTGTGTATGTTTGTTTGTATATTGTAAATTATAATCACCCCTATCGTGAATAAAAATTCCACGTGAAATTTGTTCACTTTTCACATTTTTCCTATTTAAATTCAATGTTAAAAAAATAAAAGGGAACAAATTTCATGTGGAATTTTTATTCATTTTATTATAGGGGTGAATAAGATAATGTAATAAGATTTAATTTAAAAGGAAAACTGTAGGTTTTAATAACTTAATAATTATATTTAGGGAAGAATAAAGTGACAAAAATATTAAAATGTTGCCTTTGTTTACAAAAACGAGTGAGAATAAATATTGGAAAATATTTCAATAAAACAGCATGATTTAGATGACTGTGAATTATAGAGTCCGACTGAGTATTTGGTTTTGGTTTCGTATTAGGCTAAAAATTGGCCGAATAATAATATTTGGTTTTCGACCATTTTTTTACCGATTTTATGGCATCTTGAAATTATCTAACATTATATAAAAATAAAATAAAGCATTCTTTTTTTTGGATTAGACTTAAAAAAAACTGCTTTTGATCAGTCTCTAGTAAATTCGTATTTTTTCTATTGGGAAATAAATGAAATGCTTTGTTTAGTTTAGTAAGTCTCTATTTTTTTAAAAATTTAACTCAATATCTCGATTGATTCGAAAATTTAGCATTTTAAAGCTTCGCAATTAATAGCGTGTTCAGATATGAAACTTATGCCCCTATTGCCGTTCTCAACTCAACTAAGTTTGGTCGTCTGTCAGTCAACCCGACTTTAACTCAACCAAATTATTTTTTGGTATTATGTAGCACAACGATTTTTAGTTGTAATTGTTATGGCGTTGCCGACACGAAATATTGATTTCTTGTTGGCAACACCATGTATTTTATTTGTAAAGTGAAGAAAAAAACGCAAAAAAATCAAGTTTTTATAAAATAAAAAGAATGGATTTAAGTGTGGATTTATTTTTTGAAGACGAAAATCATGACGCTAATACAAATGTTCTACGTATACGTAGAAAAATACGCGATGATTCCAATCCTCTTGAACTACCCAGTGCGAAGTAAGAAATTTCCAAAATAAGTAACAAATATGTTTGTATAATAAGTATTATTTTTCATAGAGGCAATTTTCTTTTGCTTAATTTGTAAAAGCTGCTTGTTTATTTCATAATTTTTATAACTGTTTTTCTCCAAATCCTTAATACTTTTTTAAAGTTTAGCTTGTGTCTCGCATTGTTTTCTCAGAAGTTCCAGACGCTCTTGTTCTGCTGATTTTTTTCTTTTCTTGGCTGATGTGTTTATTATCTCAGGTTCATTTGTAACGATTTGTTCCATGTCGAGATTTTGAGGAGTTTCTAAAGCCGGACTTGTTGACGGACCAAAGTTTTCAACGCCGAAAGTGTGTCCAGATGGTGCTACTTGGTCATTTAGTGATAACAGCTGGGACACGCAATCCTCAAGTACATTAAGCGGAATTTCTTGTGAAGGAACACCACCTGTTGCTTGTTGGTTTTGTTTATTATTATGTATTAGTTTTTTTTAATACTTGCTTTGTAATGAATCCAAACCTATATGAAGTAAAAATTCTAATAAAATGTCTGTTTACAATAATTAAGATGTCATATACTTACACGTTGCCATTGGAAGGATGTTCTTGTAGGTGGGCCCAAGCTATTCAATTCTATTGTAAATCCTTCCCACGCTTCCTTACACTGAGTTTTAGTCATCTCAAATTTTTGCTTTCCTTTAGCAAGTTCTGGATTTTTTTTCCATCAGCTGCACAAGTCGCTCAAATTGGGCTTTGGTTGTTATTTTGACTGTCCTGCGTATGTGTATTAATCATTAAGATCAAAAAACACCTATACTTACTATTTTTCCATTTTTTTATCTTTTTTGTATTATTTTTTTAAAGGAAATGTATTAAAAATTTTATTTAAATCTAAAACCGACAAAGACTCAACTGCTAATAAGCAGTTGTGTATATTTATGGTTTTTGTCAACCAAACTCATCCAAAATGGTGAACCGCAATACTATTAAACACAACCAAAAAATCAGCAGCACAACCAAAAAGTCAACTACATTTAAGTTGTGAATGGCAATACCGATTTATGAAAGACGACCAAATTATTAAAAAAGTTGTGAACCGCAATAGGGGCATTAATTGAGTCAATATTCGGGTAATTGACAATATTATTTTAAGTGTTCAGACATACGCAATTTTCAGCTTACTCAATAATCATTTGACAGGTGGAAAACAATACAAAAAATACTCTAAATGGTTGTTGTGTTTCTATCCAAACAAACTTATAGCGTAGACAGACGACACAGTTAATTTGCATTAACAGTCTTAATTCAAATTAACTCGTGAATTATCCCATCTTAATGCGCATTAAAATAGACGTAAATACACAAAATCAAACTGAATTTATACTGCATTTAGCTATTTCAATATGGCAACATCGTCGAAAATCAATAATATGTTATCAAATTGTTTACTATTCTAAAAGAAGAAGAAGACAATTGTAAAATTAAAATAATAAAAATAGATTTTCACAATTGCCTTTCTCTTATTTCAGAGTGTCCCACTGCGGCCCCCACATGTAGCAACACGTTCAGGTTGATAGTTGCTAGTGCATGAACAAGTTTTGCATTATGAAACAGTTTCAGCAAAAGTAATTTCAGCTTTTTTTCAAAGAAATACTGTTTTTTCAGCAAATGCCAAACAAATTTTTTCATAATTAAACAGTTGTTTACAAACAAACAGCTATTACCTAAATGCAGTTTAAATGCAGAAACTGTCGTCTGTCACGGTAAAATCTTAATTCAAATTAGTGAGATTTTAATGCGCATTAACTCTGTCGTCTGTCTACGGTATTACTTCAATGATTTCTTTTGCATTTTATACAATTTTGTTCACTAAACACAGTTGTGAACAGTGTTGCATTCGAAATCTTACTCAATATTATAACAATTTCGTACTTATTGCGCAATAATTAATTAAGATTTTATATGGAACATTGAGCTCAATAATGGCGTTAATTGCGATTAACGCAATTAAGGTGCATATCTGAACACGCTATAAAAGGTTTATTATACAAAAATGTTTACAAAATGTGACATTTACAAGACTCGAACTCAAATAATCGCTGGTTATGCTCATGCAAAATTGTATCCCATCTGGAGAAGGCATTTAGCAATTACAGATTTATTTCCCGAAAATTTAGATTCTAACGCATGTGCATTTGTTCCTGATCCCCAGCAATCAGAGGCAGTTAAATCTCACCGCACTGTTTGTGGAAATAGCCATTAAGTATATATCTGTTGGGGTTTGGTGCAGAATAGTATTCAGAGCATCTGAGGGACTTGTGCGTATCAATGCAGGTATATCTCTGAATTATGCATAGGGCTTTAAAAGTATATCTTAGATTTTGAATGAAACACAAAAACTTCCCAAGTGTTTAAGTGTCTGAGGTGTCCTAGCAGTATGGCTCTTTAACGCAATTATTGTTCTGCTGTGTTCGAAATGAAAGATTTATTTCAAAATTCTTCCCCATTGTGCGTTGTAAGAGGTTAATATCCAGACGATGAACATAGAGCTTTGAATGCAAATGATCACAAATTCAATCCGTTCCTTTCTAGCCGGCTTCAACTAAAAACTAACCCTAAAACTTTCTAATATAATATAAGATATTGCAATTGTAATTTTCATTGTATTGGCCCACGCTCTGCTTGACATTTTAAGCACCCTATTAAATTTACGGTTCACATTTTCCAGCACATAAAAGACCGCAACTCTTAAATCGATAACGCAGCTCTAAGTGATAGAGGGTATTAAAATGGACAAGTTGATTTGAGTATAATTCGCTTGACTAGTTATTTTTTCTACTTTATTTTGTAGCTGTTTCACTTTTAGCCCAGTTACCATACCAACCTTTTTTTTTTTTTGAACAAAAAAGCAGCCACAACGTAAAACCTAAAAGCAAAAAAAGGTCTAATAGAGATACAAAGCAAATACGTATATAGCAAGAGCTGGCTTATTTCGCTGACTGGCTAACTGACTAAATTGGAACAGAAATTGAAAAAAGAAAAACTACAGGTGTAAAGGTAAAACTATTTTGTTTTGTTTGTTGAAAAGGGTGGTTTTTAACGTTTAAGCCCTTCTTGTTATTAACTGTTTGTTTGGATAAAAATTTAAAAAAGACAACAAAATTGTTATTGCCTCTAATTGTCTTTAATTTGTGCTTGAGTTCAGTTTTTCTGAGGTACCAAGGCGGTTAACAACGTTATGACGGTTTTTTTAGAGAAATGTAATTTACAATAATAGAACTAAAAAACATATAAACTTTAAAAATTTTACTGCAAAACTTATTTAATAAATTTACAATTAACTGAAGCGTTTATATCAGTTATGTTAACAACACTTAATTATTTTAAAATATTTGAAATGTTTATGTAAACTTTTCAATGTTATGCAAATTATCTAACTACTAATTATTAGAACATTCAGTTGGTGTGTGTTTTCATTTAAACAAACCGTTTATTGGATTAGTTGAATTGTATCAATAATAATGTCTGTGAGCTCTACTCACTTGTACAGTATTGTGTTTGTGTAATTCGGTGAACAATTTATTTAATTAAATGTGATTTTCAGTTTTAATTTAAAAAAAAAATCAAATATATAAAATGTTTAATAAATAAACTAAATAAAAACAAGTGTTAAAGATTTAAAGATTGAATAATAAACAACAAGGATTTATACCTATATTAAATAATAAATTTAACAACAAAACACTGCAATTTAAGGAAAAAATACTTTTAATTAAAAGAATAACAGCCTACTTTTAGGCTTTATAAATTTAAGCTGTGTTTCAATGGTAATGAAATTTTCAGGAAAAATTTCAATACTTATATGTATTTTCAAGTTTTTCTGATTTCAATTCGAATCAAATCATGACAGAGACAAAATTTTACAAGGTGTAGGCAAGAAGTATTCAAGATGGACCTCATAACTTCATTTGTGCATAAGTTTTGCAGCTTTAAAGTGGTATATTTTTTGAATCTAACAAAGATTTTGACTTGAATCTTATAGGTTAAGATCGTTCAGTCCAGAAAACATATAGAACAAATTGTTCCCATTATATTCAAATATATTAAATTTTTTTATAAAAATAATGATTTTTAGAGATTCAACAAATATGTAATATAATTTTTTATTAACCCATTGCTGTGAAATTTTCAGCATGGTTTAAGTATATTATTCTAAAGAATATAATTGATTAGTGGGACCAAGCGCCACTTTATATTTCAACGATCAAATTATAATTTTTTGCAATAAAATGAGGTCTTGATACAATGTTCTCCTCCGTTTTTTTCAGAAGCCTAGAAACTATGATCAGGTAGTGATTTTCAATCAAAATTCAAAAGATATTCCAGATTTGGCATGTCAGCCATATGAAAATGTTGGCCCTTAATTCAATTAAAATCAGGACTATTGGTGGATACATCGATACGAGCTTGATTTGTGTGTCCAGTTAACATTGTTAACATTAAATAGTTTTCTGAGTGTTTGTTCAGAATTTTCTTTATTGTCTTAAGATTTGAGTTTCCCCAGAGCTATGCCAGTCTCTGACATATTTTATATGGTCCAATATGTTCTTAATTATTCTGCAAAAGGTTTTGTTAGCCGCGCCAAAAAAATTAAGAAAATTAAATTTTTGGGATTTTTCAAAACTTTCTAGGGTAAATTACAAAAAAATATTAATTTTGTCTTTATTTGCATAAAATATTCCATATTTTATTAAAAAAATTTTTCTAAATTGAATTTTTATTTAATTTTAAAAAATTTTTTTTGCGCAAAAAACTCATAATAACACTTATTTGCCTTGGTTTTCAAAAAGTCTTTGAAGAATTTATTATTTGTCAAAAGTTTTATATATTTTTAAAGATAGACATAATTTCCTATCTTTTGATATACATATATGTATGTAATATGTGTATATGTATGTATTGTATTTTACATATGTCAAACTCATATTCTCCTGGCTTCTTTTAATAATATTTTTCCTTTATTTTGCCGTTTTATAACATAATTACAGTAACTTTAGGAAGCTTCAGGTTTTTGCAGTTATTAAACCCGATTGAATCCGCTATTTTTTTTTTTTTTTTCTTTCTTTTGATTTTCCTAGTACATATATGTATCGATTGATTACATACAGAATATCGGATACGTTCACTAAAACCCGACATTAACAAATACAAAAAAAAGCTTCTGTAGTAGTTTACGTGAACAATGCTTTATAAGCAAGTCATTACTAAACTAACTCAAAGTAATGCAGACGGTAGATAGTAGTATGCCATTGCCAAGACGTTGCTACAAATTTAAGATGCTTATGTACTTCCTAAAATGTTCAGAATACGATATTGAAAGTTTTTTTTAATTTAGTTTAATATACATACATATATGTATAGAAAATAAGTCATTTAAACAAAACAAAAGAAGCCCCACCTTAAAATAATCTACAATAGCAAAAATACTTACAAAAAAATACGTCAAATAACAACAATCAATCACAGCTTTAAATTATTGATTGTTAAAACCAACACAATAATATGGAATAGCACAGAAATGACAATTTAAAAAGTAGGATAAAGCAAGTAAACATGTTAAATAAGAAAAGAAACTTACACAATTTGAACTACTACCAGAAGAGGAAAAACATTTAACAGAAATAAATAACTAACTACAAAAAAACTGAAGCATATAAATAAGCATTGAGACAAATAAATACAAAATCAATAGAAAAAATCCGCAAAAACCTCAAACAAACAATAATTATTGAAATAAAACAAGCGTGAAAAAGCCTTCTACGACAGTAACTAACATTGCAAAAAAAAAGTGAAACCGGAAAACAAACTACTAAACAGAAATTTAAATAAGAAAATCTTCATTTAAAAAATATACGAGTATACACAAAGTAATAGACAACAACAAGGAAACCAAAACAAAAACAAACCAAACGAAAATAATGGCCTGTATATTAAAAACAAAAACAATTATGAGAGTATGAACCACCGTTACACAGTGTGAGAGTGAGTGCATAAAAATTAAAAGAAAAACTAACAACAGCAACAAAACAATATTATTTATATTAAAAACCTTAAGAAGATTAAAAAAACAAAACAAAAACACAATAACGGTAACTTGCTACTATGCAAGCAAACACAAACACATACTCAACAAATGTTGCCAACATTTCACAGGGAAAAAATAATGAAAACAAAAACAATAAAAAAATAGTTTTTCTGGACATAAAATAATTAAGAAAAAAAACTAAAAGCAAAAACAAATCTAATACACATACACTTTTGAATTTAGTTATTTTTGTGTTTAGTTTTGTTTTGTTGGACAATCGCATGACCAACGTTTAGTTTCTTTTGTCACTGCGGGTTTTCGCTGTATTAAAGCGAAATTATTTCTCAATTAATTCGCCTGTGTTTTTCGGGTTATGTTTAGAAGTGCGGAATACAAAATTCACACAAACATTTGTATAGAACAAACGAACTTATAAAAACCCCTATCAATTAACGTTTCATAGCATTTTTGGAGCGCAATGTTTTGGAAATGTCGAAAAATTCTAATATTTGGTCGAAAGGGTAAGTAGTGTGTGAATAAAGTGACTGTGAAATAAATGAAAAAGCAAATTTTTCAGAGTTATTTTTAACTTCTTACAAATCTTAATTTACATATGTCTCACATAATATTAATTCATATTCACCCCTATCGTGAATAAAAATTCCACATGAAATTTGTTCCCTTTTATTTTTTTAACATTGAATTTTTATAGGAAAAATGTGAAAAGGGAATAAATTTCATTTGGAATTTTTATTCACGATTGGGGTGATTAAGTTGAAGATTCTTCCCTTTTAAACAATTGTTTGCATTTACAACTCCTAATCCCACAACTTTTCCAACATATTTTGGTTATGGAATACAATTACATATGTACATCTTATTTTTCCCACATTACGTTTTTAGACCCTACAGGACCATAGTAAGGAGGATATAATGGATTTGTGCTGATATTTGTAACGCACAAAAATATTAGTCTAACATCCACCACCTTAAAAAAATAACGATCGACGCTGAATTACTTTCTGAGTCGCTTTAACGACAACGTCTGGCTGTTTGTCCATGTAAACCTTGTGCGCAGAGTACAGGTCGCAATTTTGAACATATTTCGATAAAATTTAGTATGAGATTATTGTTCGGCCCAAAAACGGTTGGGATTAGATTTAGTAAAATCCTTTCATTATTTTACCTAGATGGGGGCTGTCTTCCCGAAATAGGGGTCATAAATAGATAAGATAATAATATATCGATTCGGCCTAAGATCCATTTTTCATAGCAAGTAACGAGTGTATCTTCATTAAAAATTAACTAACAATAAGTATATCAAATCTTATATCTTGTCAAAATGGTTTCCTTTTATAGCGTCTAAGCAGCATTTCGGTCATTCAAAATCGCCTTTAAAGGTATTTTGGCTTCAATGTATATGGTATTCAATTTCCTTTCTTTTGGATGAATTCTGCTGTTAGCAAACGTTTTGAATTGCTTGATTGTTGACTTTGACAACAATCTTCAATTATTGGTTTTTAAATACATTCAACATAAGCTTCGGTGAACAATCTGTGTAATTCGAAAATTTTCGAAGCTAAAAAAAACTTTGTTGTTTGCACCAAAATGTCCAAAACACTTTTAAAATTACAATTATTGAAGACAAAAACTGCGTTCAAAAGATACGCCATCAGTTATAAATCCCGCATTTTTAAATTATACACCCAATAATATTATGATAAGTACGATGCACAGTGAGGGAATTTAAAACAAAATTAAATAAATTTGTAATTCCTAAATGGTAAGTCCGATTGCAATAAAATTTTACATGCCTAGAGAGGAAATGTGGTCGAGTTCAGGTTTTGAATTTTGAACTCATAAGCTCACCAGGGCTGGTGCCAGAGGGTCACATCGGGTATGTGAGATAATCATTTATAGTTTGCGAGATATTCGCATTATAGCGGATCGCAATATTTCCCGATTTTTGTTTTTATATTTGTTTGTGGATTAGTTTTAATATATTAAAATATACATTTTTGCAATGCATGTGTTTTGTTTGTTAGACTGTAAAATTTTTTTCTTTAAATGACTGTAGGAACGGGACAGTATACGGCAGGGTTAAGAGGGGACGGACAGTGACTGTGTACAGAATTAAAATAGGCAACTGACGTGGAACTGACAGTATTGGAATGGATTTATATAAGACTGTATGGTAATGATGTGGTAACAAACTAACAGATAAACATTCATTTCATGGACGAGGAGTTTATATTAAACAATTGAACGGTGTAGATCGCGCAATAAAGTTCTATTAAATTAATGAACTTTGTTTTAAGTTTTTAAGGCCCATTATTACAACTTGGCAATAGTTAAAAGTATGATGTTATCGGACAGATAAGAAGTATTTGGTTATTACAAGTTTACTTTAATCTAAAACCAACCGATAAGCTAAACGGAAGATCATCTTGCCTTTAATTTTATAGTGAGGTTTATGGTTGAAGTTGCCATATGTTCTGGAAAAAATGTCAAATTCATGAAAAATAAATTAATTTTAATTTTGTTTTGCCAATAAATAATTTGATAAACAAAAATGGAAAGCAGACGTTTGATTTATAATTTTTTCACAAACAAATGTTTTCACAAACACACACAATTTACTGTTTCTTGTCAGTAATTTGTCAAAAGTAATCGGTTTTTCACTGGTATTGCCATATTTTAGAAAAAAAATAATTTAATTTTACAAGGAAGTTGTAATAATGAAAAATCTTAAAGGTCACTTTATTCCTCACTTTAATTAAAGTTACCTTTTACTATTAAGAACATTAGAGGCAAGTTGTAATAATGACCCTAAGTGTGTAAATAAATGTAAATATTTATATATTATAACGTTGACTGCTGTGTTTCATTTTATGATGAAGAGTGACATAGTCAAAAATCTACATGACACTAATTTCTTTTATAAGTTCCTGTTAGTTTTTGAGTCGATATTCAAAAATAATAACCAATTTTATATGGCCCAATATGTTTTTAATTATTCTGGTATAGACAATACGGTCAAAAAAGTAAAAAATCCATTTGTAGGATTTTACAAACCTTGAATTAATTTAAAAAATTTTAATTTTGATAATGATTTTTTTAATTATTTAAGCTTGAGCTTGAGTCATTATAAAAATAAAGGTCAAATAAGAATAAAATAACAATTTTAATTTTGTTTTCACTTTAGTGTGTTTCACAAAACTGTCCGAATAAATGCAAATTTTGTTAAAAAATATTCATAAATAAAACTTTTATTTTAGTCTAAACAATTTTTGTTTCGGCAAAAAACTCAAAGTAATTTGATCACCCCAAATTTTGTCTTCCATGATTAAGAAGCAAATCATACAAACATATATTTAAAAAATAGACATAAATATATCAATGCATAGGAACCATTGATACCTATGCGTGTAAAATTTTATTGCAATCAGACTTACCGTTTAGAAATTACAGATTTATTTCTCTTTTTTCAAATTTCCCCACTGTGCGATGCTAGATCAATATTGAATTTCTATATCTGCCGTAATAAACCAAAAATAGATTGAAAGTCTGTAATAAAAAAAAAAACTAAAATAGAAGCGATCTTACGTTGGATTTAGATCGGGTATTTCAATACAGATGTTTCATTTAAGAGCTGCTATTACGATTAGCTACCAAAGCATTCGTTCCGTCTAGATAAAACTGTGTCATAAAACTTATTAAAATCTCTGATTTCTCTATATTTTTACACTCAGTTGCAGGGAATTCTACACATATATTGGAATCAAATATATTTTCTAATTTAAGAGAACCGGCAGTTTTAAACATATGTTTTTCTTAATTAGTCACTGAATAGGTTGATTAAATTTGACTTCCAGTCATTGCTTGCAATATAATAACTAACAATTACATGTTTCCATATAAAACGCCATTAAACCGTTTGATTTTATATTATCTTCTGTAGCCATAATTATCTTGGCCCTGTTAGTTTGCTGTCTGCTGACCCTAACAAATGGAGATGAACCCACAGCCACCACCTCCAGAATACGCAATTTGCCAAAGATAACAAAATCACGAACCATTGCACTGGAGAAAGCAAAGACAACGATGACTACAAGCACTAGCACGACATCAGCACCCACTTCAGCAGCCATTGAAGAGACAACGATTGGTATCAATGATATTTGTATACATGGCATAACCGCCATCATAGGCAACTCGGAAGAGGAACAGACAGTTATAAAGACACAAAATGAATTGGTGCAAATCATAGAGGGCGATATAATGATAAGTGTAATAACGAAGGATACAATATCGGCCATGTTTGTGATAAATCGTTTGAATGTAGCAAATCTATTAGAGGCTAATTTTGAAATAGGTAAAAGTTTTAAATATAAAAGAAGTCAATTTACATACATATGTATATTTCATTTTGTTTTTTATTTGTTGCAGGCATTCGTGCTATAGCTATAGACAGTGATGAGCTGGTGGAGAATCTCCTGTTGCAGGAGGTGGAATATCAACAGCAATGCATTACCCATCCCGTGGGTATATTTATCGATTACGATTATTACAATATGCTGGAGGAGGTCATCAAAGAATTGGACTATTTTATTTGGCCTATTCCCTCGGCACGTGCTGATATTTTCCCTAAGGTGTCACATTTACTATATCAAATGCCTTGGGGTGATCAAATTGCTTCGGTGGAGATCTTAACGGAGAATTTAAATGTTTACAATGATTTTATGGATGCTGTGCGTTCGGAACGCATGTGTTTGATGCACTTTAAAAGTGATACTAATATTTATATATTGTTTGGCAATAAACTGGCTTCACATTTCAAGGAAAATGGCACGGTGTTTGCAGTACCCACGGAAAGAATGGATAGACATTTTATAATTGGTGAGTTGGGGGACAATGTGGAAAGTTTGGAGGTATTTGGGAAGAATTTTGCAACAAATTTTTTGCAAGCCAAAAGTTTACTTCATGATTTTTCATGACGTTGTACTGCAACCATTACTTCGCTCTCTTTCTATTCATTGTTTTTTGTCATTGTTTCTTGAGCTCTTCTTTCATCTCTTCTATTTTTTTACTCTTCCTATTTGCTATTAAGGGTTAAACTTTATCTGTCTTTCTTTCTTTCCTCTCTTACAGATTTACCCAACAAATCCTTTATATTAATGGAAAACGAAATCGATCTTCATCTGGTGGACAAAAATTCCACACAAATTACACTAGATGAACCGCTTATAGGAAAAACCATATTACCCTCTCGTGTTTTGGCCTTTGCCAGGCCCATACTGGAACTATCGAGATGGTTGAAATCTTCTTTGCAAAAAAATTGCAAACGTATAGATGACTACTTTATTATTGAGGCCTGCAACAATTTCCTTACTTTCATTGAGGACTGGGATAAGCCCGATTATCATTTAAGCAATCATGATACGGCCGAACTGTTGGATCTTTTGCGCATGCGCCATTTGGCCACCTTAATGAACTTTCAAATGTTTCAAAAGTTTGTAGATGAGACACGACCAGGAGCACCTCCCGGCCCCTTAGAGTTTGAGGAGAAAATAACGAATTTAAAAGAAATAGCCAGTCAGAATTTCGTTACCAACATCACCACCTACTACCATTACAATCGTGACAATCATACCAGTGTGGAGCTGAAGACGAAGTTTGGTCATGTCTTCAATTGCCAGCATACGGCGGGAGGGGATAATTCGCGTTATCCGTTCCTGTTTGATGGTGAATCGGTGATGTTTTGGAGGATTAAGCCGGATACTTGGGTGGCCACGGGCATGACAGCGGCCATTCTGGGTATACTTTGCACTTTAGCCATTTTGGTGTTTATTGTCGTGCGTATTTCTTTGGGTGATGTCTTCGAGGGAAATCCAGTGACCTCCATATTGCTTTTGCTCTCCTTGCTGTTAATGTTCACCTCCTTCATACCCTTCTCTTTGGAGTATGTGGGCGAACATCGTAACTCTCATATAACCTTTGAAGATGCTGCCACCCTGAATACTTTATGTGCAGTGAGAATTTTCATACTGACTTTGGTGTATTGTTTTGTGTTTTCTCTCTTGCTGTGTCGTGCCGTAATGTTGGCGTCGATAGGCTCTGAGGGTGGCTTCCTATCGCATGTTAATGGCTATATACAAGCCGTCATATGTGTGTTTAGCATTTTGGTGCAACTGGTCATGTCCATACAATTGTTGGTGGTCATGCACATAGCTTCTGATAAAGTGTCCTGTGAGAACATGTATTATGGCCATTGGCTATTGGGTTTGTTGGCCTATGATATGCTGCTACTCTTGAGTATTATTTGTTTGGTGCCGTTTATCTATCGTTCTCAGAGAAATTATCGTGAGGGTATTTTGATAGTAATTGGTGCTGTACTTATATTCATAATATGGATTGTTTTCATTTCCCTGTCCATGTTTGGTGATGAAATGCGTGATGCCGCTTTACCTTTGGGCCTGCAAGCTTCCGGCTGGGCCATATTGGTGGGTATACTAATACCCAGAACTTTCTTAATAGTGAGAGGCATTGAGAGATCGGATATAGCCCAGGCCTTGCCATCTTTAACTTCACTGGCGTTTGCGCAAAATAATCAATACTCATCGGAGCAGGTAAATGTCTTCAGCTGTTAAATACAAACTTACTTCAGTCATAATTATTCCTTTCATTACCCCCTAGAGTGTCTACGAGTGCGTCAATCCCGCCATGCGCAACATTTCCCAGGAGGAACTTCATAATCAAACACCCAGCGAAATACCTACTCTGCCAATACGCGGCAGCGGTCCCCGGCGCCAACAATTCTTTGCCAATTTACGCCAAGCTAATGCCAATATTGGGCCTAATAGACAAGGTACCACACGTGTCCAGCGTGGCTCTCCCAATCCATCCGAACAATCCTCGTTGGACGATGAGGAAGACACTCCCGAAAGCAGCAAAATTACTAGATTTTAATCATGCGAACTTCAAAAATCTCATGCTTCCCTAAATAACTAAGGGTCTAAAAGTCATGGACCAAATTGACTGTATTTCTAAGTTTATATCGAAACATTTAAAAAATTTTGAAGACTATTTGTAAAACATTTAATTTTAAGTATTTTTGATTCCGTTCACTTTCTATAATAATTTTTAACTGTTTTATGTTTAACTGTAAGAAACATTTCTAGTCAAAACCAATACCTTAATGAATCTTTTAAAAGGATTTTAATAGCAAGTGTAATATTATTTATGTTTTCAAAATAATTACATATAAAATTACATATATTTATAAAATAAATTTTAAAAAATATTTATACAAAAAATTAAAAAAACAAGGTGATTGATTTGCTTTATTCGACAATGTTCCTACATTTTTTTAAACGTTGATATACAGTAAAATAGTTGTGCGATGCAGGACACTTACAAAAGTATGGGCATTAATGGACACAAAGTATGCCTGATAGAGTTAGTTAAGCCTGAAAAGAGACACTATTTTACTTGTTTCCCAGTTATCTTATGGCGTTTTCTTTTCTGGCAAAAATGTCACACGTTTTTCCCATTTCGCACCTTTTTTAATTTTTTTGTGTTCTTTTCTGAAAAAATGTCAACACTGCTAAAGTGTAGTGTGTTCTTTTCTATAAATGTCACACTATAAATTTAAAAAATGGAGCACCTTTCACACTTTGTATTTTTAGAGGGGGCGAATTGCACGATAAAACAGCTGACATTTGTTTTGTTTATGAATGTGTATTTGTGTTAAGAAACAAAAAAAAATATATACAAAATGGAAAATATTACTACTTTTTTATGTGCTGAAAAAATTTTTGATGATAAAATATTTTGTATGATTATGGAAAGAAATCCACAACCGTGAGTGAAAGGATTTGTAAAGAACGTAATTAATGAATACTCTGAAGTTGATGTATGTCAATATCTCCTACTTCTTATATATGTAATGTATGTTTATATATATAATTTTTATAGTTTAAGAAGAATTTGCGTATTAGTCGGGAAGGTGCCATTGGTCATTTTGATAAATATTCATTGTCTTATTTCAAGCGATCTTACCAGGGAGCTATCTGCTTCTTCTTTTTTAACAAAAAAAAAACAAAAACAGCTGTAAATGAAAAAAGTGTTACACTGTTGTAATTTTATGTTCTATTCTGACCATTAAAAATGCACCATCTTTAAAATGTGGGGTAAACATTACAAAAATGTACATAATTAAGGTGTAACATTTTATTTCAGAAAAGAAAACACCATTAGTTCAAAAAGTACAACTTTGTAAAACAATATGTTGATTTGTTGTTGTCGTAACAACTCGCTTAAGTAACTGGTGAGTGAACCAATGCATATTCTATGGGTTCAAGTGCTGAACATACCTCTCTTGCCTTTGCTCATACTCCTTATTATCTCTATCAGCATTTAGCATCACTGTACTATTGTCTTTCTTAACAATACGCAAATTTCCAAAGAAGCATGAAATTTATATTTACGAAAAAAAAAACTCCGGCTTGACCTCTAACAATTTCTTTTTCGCACATCATCCAGTCAGCTGCTGCAGTAACTGTTGAAGAAAAGTTCAAGTCCAATGATCGTTTAACATACGAGGGCGTTTCGGAAACTTCTTAGCTTAGAACAGAAAGCGCGGTATAAACAAAAAAAATCTGGCACCTCCTACATATAGAAACAGGTGTTCAAAAAAGTCGCATCCGCGATTTTTTTATGATGGAAAAACTAGAAATTCTTGATGTCATTAAATATTTAAATAAAAAAAGTTTGTCGGGACAAAAAGAAAACATAATGATGATGAATGTGTTAGGTGAAAGTGCTCCTTCATATGCAACGTAGTCGTATAAGCATGGAGGCTGAACCACGTAGTGGACGTCCAAAAACGGCAACAACAACAGAAATTGTAACCAAAGTGCATGATATGGTATTAAATGATCGACGAATAAAAGTGCGTGAAATAGCTAATAACATGGGCATCTCAAATGATCGAGTCCATTTATGTTTGCATGAAGAACTACAAATGAAAAAGCTTTCTGCAAGAATGAAAATTTCTAAAGCTTGTTTGGATCGCTTTAAGAAAAATAAAACGGATTTTAAGCGTCGTTTCATAACTGTTGATGAGACATGGATCCACTACTATACTCCAGAGACAAAAAAACAATCCAAGCAATGGACTGAAGTGCCCCCAAGAAGGGAAACTCGATTCAATCGGCTGGTAAGGTTATGTCAACGGTTTTTTTTTGGGACTTCGAAGGTATTTTATTGATTGACTATCTGCAAAAGGGTAAAACAATAAGTTCAGAGTACTATTGCAACATATTGGATCAAATAAATGTAAAAATTCAAGAAAAACGTCCTGGCTTACAACACAAAAAAATAATTATTCATCAAGACAACGCACAATTTAAATACAAGTTGCTTGACCACCCACCCCATACTCTTCATTTAGCTCCCAGTGACTTTTACCTGTACCCAAATCTAAAAAATTCCTAGCTGGCAAGCGTTTTACCCCCAATGAAGATGCAATTACAGTTGTAAAATACTATTTTGAAGGCCTTGAAGAAAACTATTTCAATCAAGGGATAGTATTGCTACATAAGCGTTGGACTGTGTTGAAAGTGTATTGAAGTTTCTAGAGATTATATTGAAAAATAAAATAAATAAAATAATAATAATAAAAATAATAAAGAATAAATAAAAATGTTTTTGAAAAACTAACTATTCTATTTCTGTGCTAGGCTAAGAAGTTTCCGAACCGCCCTAGTAGCTATTATAACTTTCAAATTGTCCTTTCTGTTCCTATTTAATTGTTATATACAGCATTTTTCATTGTGGGTAGGTCACAATTTTGTGGCAGTTTCCATTTTGAGACACCTTTTATAAGCCATCTAAAGTTTCTTACTGAAGATTTTGCTGTTAATAATCCAAAGCGGTATTGCATCTGAGACATGTAAAGCGCATCCTGCTAAGGCTAGCATTTCGAACCAAAAATTGTCAGCGAAAATTCTATGCACAGGCAACCAAACGGTGTGAGTTCTTAAGTATATGACTTAAGTGACGCTTGGTTATAAACAAAAATTCCGGTGTTTCCACATTATCTTGAATTCCTTAACCGATCCTGATCCTCTTAAGGTATTTGAGCACTTTCAATTCATTGCTCATGATATTGCGAATCACATCAAGAAACCAGCTTTGAAATAATAAGAGCATAAGCTTTCGCATAAGTACAAGTTTTCCAAAACAATCAAAATCAAGTTAATAAGCATCAGCTATAACTCTAGAAGTCTAGAGTAGACTATAGAAGTTTAGAGTAGTCTCTATATATGTTAATCTTACAGAACGGCAAAGGAAGAATAAAAAGGAATTAACTTCTTGTAATGAAGGCTTTGGAATAAGTTCATTGTTTAATAGCTGATGATGCAGAACACTCAACCGAGTTAAGAATGTGCCGGCACTTATTACAGTCAATGCGATAAGATTACTATCCAGATGCCGGATTTTATATAGATGTATTATTAAGAACAATGTTGTTTATTTCATCAAAGACAATAAATTTAAGAAGAGCTTAAAAAACAACTAGATTTAATTTTCTCCTATAAAATTCCATGTTTTTGTTTTGAACAATAATTTAATCGATCGATCCAATCCATATGCCGACTGTTTTAATATTTTAACAGAAAACAAAATACCAAAAAAACGAAACTGTTGCCAAAAGTTTTTTTGGTTTCCTAAATAAATGAATACATATATTTTATGTTTTAAAATACAATGCTTCTGATTTTGAAGGTTATATAACTTAAAAGAATCTGAAGATCCCAACTACTTTCTTTCATTCTTCCTTGAGTATATTCAGTTTGAATTTAAACTTATTACTTTAGGGATTCAAATGAATGTAACGTTGAATAAGCTTTTGTTCGTAAACTTTTGCTACCAAGCTTTTTCTGGGGAAAAAGGTCGGTATATTTGATTAAGAAACTTTTAGAAAACTCAGCCATTGTTTCAACCTTTGAGAGCATTACTTTCTGTTCCTAAAAGCTTTAGCGAAAGCTTTTGTAGGTGAGCTCTACATAAATGTTAAAAATAACATGAATTTGGCAGGGAAGAAAATGCGTTCCAATGCGCCAATTTTCTAAAAATATTATTTTACAATGCTATTCTTTGAATTATTACTTCATTAAAACTTTTACTATTTAGCCTGAAATTATTTGTTTTCCTTTTATTCGATAGTTTTGCTCTGGTCGCTAGGTTTTCTTTGCAGATTTTTTTTTTTTGCATTTTACACGTTAACAGCGGCAACAACAACTACAAATATAAAGCAGTGTAAAATTAACACAACAACCACATCATGATGATGTTGATGAGTACTTACGTCACATTTCACGTTGTCCTTGCTACCGCAAAATTATGTTTCTCTTTCACTCTTTCTCTCTGTTATTTTTATTATTTGTTGTTGGTTCAGTGTCAATGTATGTATGTATGCATCTGTATTCTTAAAGGTAAACATGTGTTTTTTTGATTGTGAATGTTTCTGTTTTAGTCTTTTCTTGTTTTTTTTTTTCATTTCAACTGAATAAAAACTGACTTCTGTTTTCTTCTTTTTACTGCTATTTGTGTGTTTTTTTTTGTTTGTGTATGAAAGAAATGTTTGTTTTTTTATTTATTGTTGGTTATTTTACGTCTTTTTATATGAAAATTATTTTTTTGTGTTTACACATTTCATACTGACTGACGTCAAAAGAACACCACCTAAACACCACCTTTGGTAATTTAAATTTTAAATTTTCATAGGAAAATATCTACGAGTTCATAGCAAAATTTATGAAAGAAAAACAAGCTTCTGTAGTTGCTATAATCAATCTGTATACAAAACTATGAATTGTTTACAACAGAAAAGAATGTAGAATAGAATAAAAGAATAAAATAAAACCTTTATTTTAGCCGGTATTCTAAAGAGTGAATTTAAACAGAAAATTTATAGTTTTGCATGTAGACAAAAGCTTATTTTCTAAACCTTGTTCAATGATTTAGTGTTTTAAACATAAATACATAACCATACATATATTTGTTGTTTCTCAAAATAGAAGGCAAATCGTGAATGCAATCCTTTTAAATCCCACAATGTCGAGTTAAATGATTGCAAAAAATACAAATACGCCGCCGCTGCTACCTTTATATAAAATTGGAAATAGCTGATTTAATGCCGCAACGCTTTGAATCCAACCCACTGTGCATTGCTTTATGCCGCGTAATTACACTCTTGCAAATAGCTGCCTTTATTATTAACAAACTATTAATTATATTCATAAATAGATTACCAAACACCTGCTCAATTTATTATTTTTTCAGGAACAGGAGTCTGTTTTAATTTATGCAACAAATTAAAATACACAAAAACAAAGAAAACACACACACTTCTCTCAAATTTCCTCAATTATTGATAAATTTACTAGAATTATGTTAAATTTCATCTTATTTTTGTTCCAGCAAACTCATTTTAATTCTGTATTTCAAATATGACGCTGAATTGCTGTCAGTTTTCTTAGAAGTGTGTGTGTTATTTTTTTTTTTTTTTGTGTAATTTAAATTGAGTATTGGCGCCACTGTGCGCCACGTGCTTGTATCATTCCTTTAGTAATAATCGTAACGCACAATCCAACACAGAAAAGGAATTAATATCCTTTCGACAAAAAATGTATAGGGGAGAGGGATGCACTTTTGAACACTTTTTGCTTTCAAGCGACATAAAAACTTATATATTTGAATTATTGACTTTTTACATAATTTAGCTAATATGTATGGAAATAAACTTTAGTTTAAGTCTACAAGTAACTTATTTTTATTTATTTATTTTTTTTAATGGATGAAGTCATTGTGTTCAAATATGCCCCCCATACGGGGCAGCTTTGAACTAGGCTGGTACAGCTTTAAACGGCAATTTTTTCTTTTAGCGCAGTTATATTTTTTATATATATAATATCTATATTCGATTTATTTATTAAGAAAAACATAAACATTAACAATTAAAAAATAAAAAAATTCAGATCAAAAAAAAGGCCTTGCGATTTCAGGTGACATTACATTTTCCTTTAAAGCATCATGATCACCATTTGATTCGTCATTTACAGAAAATAAGAGAGAATCAGCAATGTTTGGTACTTCGGTTGATAAATTAACATGTTCAAAGGTGCCCCCTTTTTCTTTGTTCAAACCTGAACTGGCTTGCCATTTCACGGAAATTTATTATAAATATTTTTTTTAATTAAATATCAAATAACTTAACTTAATTTTGTTTGAAATGAATTTTGGACTGCAATAAATTTCTTTCACGAAAGAAAACGATCACTGAATACTTCTTACATTCTTACAGAAAAAAATAAAAAAAATTTACAATGGCACTGCGAAAACTTGTTCACCCAACTACATTCGGTCGACGTCTGAAAAAACTAGCAAAAGTTAAGGACGTTGCTAGAAAACAAAGTTTTTATGTGAAAAACTCGGTTAAGGGTCGGAAAAAATGTGAAACTGATATTTTATTAACATTGGTCAAAGGTGCCCCGTGTTCAAATGTGCCCCATCTCCACCACAATTAAAAAACTTTTTTTTTGTTGGTTTCTATAAATAACAGCATATTTATTCCTTTTGCCATTTGAGTATATTTTTGATATTCAAGAGTAATTGATTTTCTTAGCATTAATGTCAATGCGTATTTTCGTTTACATTGATTTCAGTAATGGTTATATTAAGGCTTAATGTTGTTAGAGTTTCTTAAACAATTTAAGACGTTAAGAGCTTTTAAGTAAAAACTTGTTAATTATATCACATTACTGCTAAACTAACGTTGTAATGATTATCATCGGCATTATATAAAAATAGTTTTGTATCGGCGGGCTTAGTATTAGAAATTTTCATAAATTTAAATTAAGCAAAATTTTTATTTTTTGTTTTTTTTAATAGTTTAAGTTGTCGTTATTGATTAACTTCCAATTTAATTCTGAACTTTTTCACAATAACATTTCCGTCAAATCAGGTGAGAATATTTTGTTGCGCGTGATTAACATAATTATCGTTAACTTAAGGTACGGTCACACTTGGCAAATATTTGCCGAAAAAGGCGTAACCACTAAATAGCATATATTTAAAATCGTTTATTTATTTAAAAAACCTCTTCTTATTTAGGTCAAAGCACAACAAATATTTAGTTTGAATTTATTTGATGCTGTTTGATCTTGCAAAACTCTTGTAAGAGTAAACAAAGTCAAACAAATTTGTGCTACAACAAGTGGTTACGCTTTTTTGATTAAATATTTGCCAAATGTGACCGTACCTTTATACACTCTGTTGCATTACTATAATTGCACTTGATGTTTACTATTTAAAGTAGAGTTACAAACAGTCTTTTAAAACGTGTAACACTTTTTAAGAGTATGGATAATGATCTTTTTTAATCTAAAATTTTAGAGATCACTTCATTAATTTAAGTGTTAGAAGTCTACAATAAATTCTAGAAGTCTGGAGTAGACTCCAGAAGTCTAATTATTAATTTAAGCGATAAATACTGCATTAATATTTTATTAGTGTTTCATAACTATAATTCCATTTTATGATAAATAAAGAAGAATACTAGAAAAACAACAGTACTACTTTAGTGATTTTGAAAAATGCAAAATTTCAGTTTATATAAAAAGCGACTTAAGTTTTCGAGCAATTGTTGAAAAAATATTTGGATAATATGTCGTATTATGTACAAATATGTGGCAAATAATCCGGATTATTATGGCAAAAATAAAAGCGGCGTTCCGAAAAAATAGCTTTCCGTTCGGGACAATCGCAGAATTATTTCCCAGCAACAGAATTACGAGTCTTGGTTAGATTCTTTATTATAATGAATGTGAGATAAATGTGTTCAATCATGAGTTGACTGCTAAAAAAAAAATATCAGACTATTACACGACAAAACTGTTATCTGTGTCAAGGCTATTAATCCGCCACAAGACTCCTAAACTTGCAAACTAACTGAAAACAGGTAAGCCAAAAATCTTTGTTAATAGTTCCACTGTTAAAAAATATATTTGTTTAAGGTGATTTTTTTCAGATGAAAAAAAATTCTATCTTGATGGTCCAGATGGTTGCAACAGTTATTGGAGGGACCTACCAAAAAAAACACGATATTTCTTAAAAATAATTTTTCGGGACGGTGCTTTGATGGTTAGGGAAGCTTTTTGGACATTATGCTTGATTTGTCGTTTCCAAGCACCAAAATTTATGCTAAAAACAGAGTAATCTGGTGAATTTTTAGCTGATTCCTGTTTGAAATGACTTGAGCATGTTTTTATACCAATTATATTTTATATATATTTCTATTACTTGGTTTACTACTGGCAGAATGTGCAAATATTGAACATACTTTTATAGTTTTTATATTTCTAATATTTAATATTCTTTATATTTTATGAAAGTGTAGTTCAATATTTTACATTGTTTACATATATTTTTACATTAAAACGCATGCGTGCATTGGGAAGACAAGGAATGAGACCCATGTTACTTCACATATACATTTAAAAGAGATGTTCTTCTCACTCGTGTGTTGTTTGACACACGGAGTGAGGGGAATATAAAATGGATAAGATTAAATGTAAACAAGAGTAGTTCAGTTTTAACCCTTTAAGGCGCCATGTTGCATTTCTGCAACACACCCTTAAAATAAATGTAAAAACATTGCAAATGCTGATATAGCGATTTTAAGCAATGTCGACAACATAGTATTTTAAAGGTTTAGTTGCCAATATATTTTTCTTTTGAAATCTGTGTAAGTAAAAGGTAAAAGCATATATGTTTTACATATACCGATTTTGGTATGTTGCATATATGCAACCTCGCGTGTTCTGATGTGAATTCTTTTTTAGTATAAAAATGACTACAATGGACCTGGAAAACATTCTAACAGAATGGAAAGATAGTAAAGATGACCTTGACTTTTCAGACGAGACGATGCCGCCGACCCAACGTATAATATAGAGTTGAATGACGATGAAAGCTCCCATGAATACAGAATACAAATAGCCGAAACTTTATGCAAATATAAAACAATTAACCGAAAGTGATATTGAACACATTATTCAAAATAAAAAGAAGAAAGGTCCTGCTCAACACGTTCCTCCAAAAGAGGTAATTTAGGACCAATACGGACACTGGCCAGTTTGGGCCGATAAACGAGTCAGATGTAAGGTCCCAAACTGTAATAATGTGCAAAAAATGAGGAGTTGGTTTGTGCTACAACAAGCAAAATAACTGTTTTAACAATTTTCATGTTACTTAAGTTTAATTTTTATTTTTAAGAACTGTTCCCGCAATGTTACATTTCTGCAACATATAATTTTTTCCCAAAAATAATACTTTAAGTTTTAATAAAAAAAAGTTCTTTATTTTTCCCATTAATGACATTCGATTTACTACCAAATTATAACAAAATTATTAAAATTTGCGTTTATCTGCCGTATTTATTAAAATGTATGTAATGTAATGGTAGTGATTTTTTTCTAATAAATTATTTTATAAAAATATGTTTGCTGTTTTGATTTTTAAAAGAACCCGCACTTTATCGAAAATTTTGACAGCATGTGGCTTTAAACGGATTTTTTTCAATTTAGCCCTTTTTAGCCCTTTTTTCAAAAATGTTTACGCGGTTTGAGTCTCAAAAGTTGGCATCATTGGTGGAGGGTATAAAAACATAGTCTCAAACACGTGCTCTTATTTAAGACACCATTACCACATAGCTCCCTCTCTCTCTTACTCTCTTAGAAAACTCCTCGAAGAAAAACATACAAATTTAAATTAACCCAATGTGTTGAAAAGAAACGTGACAACATTATGAGAGTATCGAAATAGCAAACAACCTTTTCGGAAAATGTATTCAACAGCAACAGCTAAAGAAATCAAACACAATTACCAGCTTATAAACACACTTACTATTCGTACACAATCCCAATGCTGTACTTGCAACAAATAAGAAGAATGTATTTAAAACTCACACACAAGAAAACAATACGCTAAGGAACAAAGGAGAGTGTCAAGAAGTATTATAGATGTAGAATGGCTGGGGTTTAAACACACATAGAAAAATGTCTGAGAAAAACTTTTTTCTAAAGACTTTCCCCCTTATTCAAAAACGATTATTAAATTTAACAAACGTTTATTAAGACAGATTTCCATATAAAATTTGCCTTAATAAACGTTTGTTAAATTTAATAATCGTTTATGAATAAGGAGGTTTATTATATAAGTAAAAACAAAATATAGCAAATGTTACTTTATTGTTACGAGATGAAACTATACAATTAGAGTTAGGTTAGGTTTATTTTTGGTAAGTAGGCAACGAATTTGGGATACACTATAATAATAATAAAATTGAAGATATTAACTAACTAATTAACTAAATAAAAGAAGATGGACTATCCGTGACAAAGTACGGAGGATGTATATACATACAGTGAGCGTTAATATAAAGTTTCAAAAATTGTTTTATCAAATATACTACAAGTTGTGACGTCAATATTTAATATTCAAATATTTGGAACCTGAACATTATTTACTGTGAATTTTTCGTTTTTTATTACTCAATGCTTCGTTGAAAACAAAATCTTTGAAATATTTTGTTGAAATTTCCATTTAAAAGTAATTTTAATTGCGTTGCAACAAAAAATTACATTTATATAAAGCGGCATCAAAACTGGTATTACAATTTCATGATACAAGCTTATTCTTTTGACCTTTTATTTGGATACGATTTTATAAGTTTAGTGATTTGTATTTCTATGGTGTTGAAGCAAAGTAATTTAGATTCATTGTCGAAATTCTTTATGGGATTTAAGGACGTGAAAAAGCGAAATATTTCTACTATTTTCTATTGCTTTTCACGGTTGCAACTTGAATTAGAGATCCTGTAGTATGACCATCTCAGGAAAATTTATTTATTTGCGTTTAACATAAAATCACGATTGGATAATGATTGGAAAAAAGTCACTAAAACCGACTTAAACCAATTTTTTGAAATTCATACCTTTACGTAATTGTGAATAAAAGCGAGACGCGTTCATCGATTTTCATGATTTATGTCTCATTTTATTCATAGGTTATGCGACTTTACGTGAAAGTAGTAGGACTTGGCACTTTTTTACCGTTTTGAATTTTTTATGAATTAAAAATAAAAAAATTTAATTTTTTAGGCAAAAAATAGTTTTTTTCTTCATACATTTATTTATAACTGCGAAACTGTTGCTTATGTAGCGAAACGTTGTATGAACCGATTAAAGGAAATGTAATTTTTAATTTTTCTAAATTTGTTTCAGCTTATTCGGACTAGCGGTTCTCGAGTTATGACAAACAAAAGAGCCTAAAACGTGACAAATTCCCTATACGATACTTACTAACTTCAAATTAGTTTTTAAATTACTTCTTCATGTAAAATGACCAAACGAATGATGCAGAAGTTTTTCTTTTTGGGGCTACTTTCATAAACAATTGTCAGAATTAAGTCCCGAATCAATCACCTGAAAAATGTTGTACAGTGTAATGATTCTTTATTCGCAATGCTTAGTTTGCCATAAGAATACCAAGTTATAGTTAAACAATAGTTAGTATTTTAGTTTACCAATGGTTAACTAATGACCGAGAATTCGGGCATTATTGGCTTAATGGTATGAAAAATGCATATTGTGTTGTAGTCCAGACAAAACAACATTTTAGTGTTGTGAACGATGTGTGGGTGCCCGGGTTCGATTCCCAGCCGCTGCCACTCAAACAATATCAGTTTCTGATAATTAGTTTTCTTTCTACAGCGCCCTCCTTGGGTTGGTATAACATTCAAACGCCACCGAAGTAAAGTAATTAAATAAAGGCTATAAAATTAACATTAATGCGCCTACTCACCACCAGAGGCGCTACAATTCTGCACTAAAAAGAAACATAATGAGCAATTGCAGAGTTGTGATATAAAAGCTTTCTTCTTTCACCACCTTTACTTCTTCAACCTATCTCATTTCCAAAGAAAGTAGCGCAATTATATATAGGCATATTAATTTCCTGAGTGTTACTTCTCTTTAAAAAAAAAATCGGGCCCTAGGCTTTTCTTTAATAATAATGGCTTTATTTTAACGCTCCTCGCAGTATATATGCATAAGACAACAATAAGCGCTAACATTATCAGGGGTGCCATAGAATCCAAGTCGGTTTTGCAAACTAATATTGGTTTCATTTAATGTCATGAAACCAAGTCGGTTTTGTTATTGTCGAATGCAAATAAAATCAATGTTCGAATCAGCTGTTGTTTCTATTTGTATAAATAATGTCTACATTTTAGTTTTATTTATTTTTTATGAAATACAAACTGTGTTTATTGAAAATATTAAAAATTTGTGTTTTTATTAATACAGAATATTAAAAGTTGGTGTTTTTTTAATTAGATTGACGAAATAAAGAAATTTATAAGTGAACAAACAAAATAGCCGCTGCTGTTCTTGCATTTTTTTTATTAACGGAAGAGCGTTCAGAAAAGATAAAAAGAATAATTTTACGCGATCAAAGCAATCCACTTTTATTCGCTCACCCATGATGTCTGTTTTGATGACGTTGACGGTATTTCTTCCCCATTCTCAGTGCCGATGCTCTCATTCAAACCAATATCAATGTCAGAAACACCTTCCACCGATTATGCAATGCTACAAATTCGCTTCTCTAATTTGATGTTTAGAAAACGGTCCTCGACTGGTTGCTCTGGACTCTGCCTTATTTTGGGCAAGTTTTCTTTTGACATCACTTTGCCATTTATTCCAAGTCTACATAGATTAAAACAACGCAATTTTACAACTTGTGCTTACCTTTTTCCAACCATTCACTTTTTTTTACGGTGGACCGCAGTGACCGAACACAAAACCATTAACATTGGATTTCATGACACCAACAATATTTTTTTTTCGGTTTAAAATCCAATTTCAATAAGATCGTTTCCTATGACACCCCTGTATGTGTTCTGATTCGTCGACTTGCTACTCCCATTGTGCTGTCATTTAAGTTTGCTCAAAAAGATTTCTTCGTTGGCATTGAAAGAAGAAATATTTCAATAAAAAAAAAAAAATTTGTTTGGATATTTTTCTTCTTTAGTATTTAAGAACACACACTCTGCTCAGCTGCAACTGTAACACAACTGTAGACGATTTCAAAACTGCATTCATATTTGTAAAACTTTTATTTTCAAACATATTGCAACTGTCCTGTATTAAGCCAGTGTCCTGCCAAGAACACCAATTACTTCTTATTCATCCCTGCAAACCCCAGGCAAAATGACTGATTAACTTGGTATACCAACAAAAGCTTTAGCAATCCCAAACCAAACTTACAATATAACAAAATCCTTTTAACACGCTGGCATATATAAAAATATATACATATTTTTTATATGAACACAAAAAAGTGGCATGAAATTCTTACACGTGCAATATTTGCTCATTTTACATCAACACTTGAGCATGTGATAAAGGATTTAAAGGGAATCAAAAGATGTGAGAGATATATCTATACATTAATAAAATAAAGAAACTTCATAAAGCTGCCATTAGACAGTATGCATTTTGCAGTGTGCTTGTCAAATTTTCCACTGCAAAATGCATACACGTCGTGTAAAAGCAAAACAAAACTGCTTCTGCAAATGTCAGCCTGCATTTACAGTGTAAAATTTTTAATTAGAATATGTTCTATTTTCATCTGACAAAGCACCTGCAACCAGCTGTTTTGCAAGTCAAATGTTTATGGCGCCAACAACATAGTGTTTGTCTTTCAGCAAATTTATATTTAAGAAAATTGTATTAAACAAAACAATAAATTTGCATTAAATTATGTACATATTTAAAAAAGTGTATTTATACATATTAATTTTTATTTAATTTATTAAATTAAGTACAACAATTTTTGATTCCACATGGAACATTTTCTCTTTAATTCTTGCTTAATTTTTTTTATTTTATAGCAGCTATTGTTGCAATAATGCTGCAAGTTAAAATTATTTCATTTCTTAATCCATTTTTTCAAACTACAGGTAATCCTTCGTACAAAACGATTTCGATCTTACATGAAAAAAAAAATTTACGGAAACACGGTTTCATTCTAACACGATAAAAAGGAATTGCAACTTTATCATGATTGAGTTGGTAAAATTGTACCAAAATAGTACAAAAGTACTAATCCCTGTTACTCTTGTTTATTTTTGTCTATGTATTTTTTTGTATGTATGTACATATTTCTAATAAAAACAATGAATTTAAAGAAAATATTATTTTATTCTTATTTGACCTTTATTTTTTTAATGACTTTTTTAATTATTTAAGCTTGTATGTTAGAATAAAATAAGTTTAATTAAAAATGTATTTATAAGTATGTAAGATATGTATTATTACTAGGTTAAAAAATTTTTATGACAAATAGTTTTTTGAATTTAATTTATGACAAAAAAGAAAAATATTTTTTCATAAATTTGTTATCGTTTTGTTATCTATATATATAAAAGTGAATGTGTGTCGTTATGTTTATTATTATTAGTTTGAAGTCTATAGACGGCTAAACGGCTGAACCGATTTGCTTGAAATTTTCACAGTATATTTCTGTATGTCTGGAAGGAGCTATAGGCTACTTTTTTTTTGGAAATTTTAAGTGGGCGTGGTACCTCCCATACAAAGTTAATTTTATAAATCACCGATTTGCTTGAAATTTTCACAGTATATTTCTGTATGTCTGGAAGGAGCTATAGGCTACTTTTTTTTTGGAAATTTTAAGTGGGCGTGGTACCTCCCATACAAAGTTAATTTTAAAAAATACGGATAGCGAAGCACACCGGGTTTTAGCTAGTTTTTAATAAAATTTGTTAATTAATTTCCTGAAGATGCTAACCAAAGGTTAGCGAAATATCGAAAATAATAAATATAATATTTTATTAATATAAAGACCTCAAGCTTAAATAATTAAAAAAGTCATTTTAAAGAAAATTTATATTTTACACTGTCTCCTAGCCTCATATAACACGTTTTCCTACAACACGGCGTTTTCTAGAAACCTATCTACCGTATTGCAGGAGGGTTACCTGTACATATATTTGCAAGTACACAAAACTCCCGCGAAAATAATCATAACAAAGACAGCTGTTGTGTTCTATGATAGATTATGTCAGATGAAAGTAAAAACCGACGTGTGAAAGCAAAAATTATAAACTGCCTGTAAATTGCCAATTTTGACAGACATGCACAATTACATACATATGTATGTATGTATCGTACAACTGACAAGTACACTACAAACTACATGCTGTCTAAAACCAGCATAACTGTTGACTTGCGTGTAAGTATTTGGCTGCATGAGCGTTTGTATAATTATGATATTAATCTAAAACTTGTCTTGTTACAAGCATATGTATGTATATGTATGTATAAAACATCCTTAAAAGTTACGTATTTGCTGGTTTATTTGTTGACTTTTTTGTTTTGATTCATCTTTTTAACTCATTAAAAGATGACTCATCTTTGTTGTTACAGAATCACACACACACACATCTAGGTACATACATATGTTTTAAAGGATGTGTATGTGTGATGTTTTTTGCATGTATATTAATGACGCCATGAAACCTTGACTGCCATGAACAGTTTGTAATCATATGATGTTTTGTGATTTTCAAACACACTCACACACGCTTTCCATCTATGTTCTATAGTCTGGTAAACAGTGCTGCTGTGAGTAATATTTTTCGTTGCTTGTTTTTAGGCTGTCTGTCTGTGTATTTAGCTGTAGTTTCGTTTTTATGGTAAATTGGCGTCTCATAATTCAAAATAACGGTAAACCCGCCCGCTTCAAATAACAACAATTTCTTAACTTGCGGGCATTTAATATGAGACTCTCAGCGGTTTATAGTTGTTGAGGCTTTTGTTGTCCTTTTTTTTTTGTGTTTGTTACTTGTGTAGGAAATCGAGGGTTGTATTTTTGTGTTAAGAATTCTTTGTATTTTTTTTTTTTTAGTGGACGGCTAAATTTAGAAATTATTTAATTGGTAAAGGCGAAAATGTTTATGAATAGCTTGAATTGTAATAAAATAGAGTTAGTTGGAAGGCGGTATAATGTTTGAAGAGGCCGTTGTCTGTGATATTTATAGAGATTTTATGGAAAAGAGAAAGGAAAACTATTGCATGATTCATTTGCAGTAAAGTTAGAAACAAAACTTAACATGTTCTAGATATTAATAAAAAAATAAATTTATTTGAAAAGCACTTCATATATTGGGCTATGAGTCTGCACTTGTTAATGAGACTTATGAGCATCCTTTTAAAATACATGTTAACTCAATATATAACAGATATTCTTCAGGCAATAGAAATTTTTGAATACTAAGAAAGGAAGAATTAAGTTCTAAGTACGATTGTCTATTACTGCAGTAATAATTAGGTATGAATTCAATGTCTTGATGATACCAGACAACATCAAATCGATACAGAAGTCAGCAAAAGGTAAATTATTTACGAAAATGTGCTTTCTCTAATAACATCAGCATCATGTAAAGATGTCTGGATATCCAAATGCAGAATAAATTCGACAACGTCAACAACCCATAAACAAAAGACGAGCTGATACCTACAAAGAATCAAAGAAAAATGTAAAACGGAAAAGACTCGATATTCGGAATTATATTTATACTTGAATCATCATCATCAATCATTCCTTGAAGCAGAACGGAACAAGATAAACTCTGATTTGCCCAACATCAGAATGTGTTTTAATAAACACTGCAAAATACTATGATGACTATGTTGACGCTGGTGGGGAAGAAATAGATCCAATAGATCTTCTTGATCCTATAGATATTCTTTCAAAAACGCCAAAAGACTTTTATGATAAATTTGTAGAAAAAAAAGTGGACTTTACGAAAGGAATCATTGGAAGCTTTAGAAAAACTCTTAACAGATAATCCAAAACTTGAACCTTCTTGTCTTCTGCTGAGATTCGCTGTATCCCATCTTCTTAGTCACTATTATGAGTCCTAACTGCCAACACCTGATATTCCTTCATTTCGTTGCTCTGTTTTACTACCATCTTTGCTATGAGTCTTTAAAAGTGGCTAAAATGGATTCGATTTCGCATTGGCTCGGCAAACGCTAACCGTCTGCTCAATGGCCATTTCCTGGGCTTTGGTTTTTGTAATGCCTTCAAATTAACGAGCGTTTCAAGGCATCAAGACCAATTCTTGTGCATTGCTTTAGGTGTACTTTTAAGCTTTTTTAAGCATTTTTCTGTATACTTTTGGATTTCAGTTTTTACCAAAGGCACGTTTAGATCCTTGTGATTATTCGAATTGTTTTTTGTGATAATTAGTAGCAATTTTTTTGGCGTCTTTGAATTCTGTTTACATATGAAGCCGAGGCCATTCCGCATAGCTGAATTCTATAGCACCATATACAGTGGGAATCAAAACTGTCCGGATATTTTGCATTTAGGAAGTAAGCTAATGAAAACAATACAAATATAACATTATTCTAAATTATAAAGCACAAAAATTCAAAAAAATTTAAATATTAAAAAAAAACTAAAAATTCACAATTCGGACACTTTTGCACAATACAAGAAATAAACATTATCACGATATTGCTCTGCTAGAATGTATTTGAATAGTTGGTTTTTTATGTTTGTTGCGACCTCGTTATCAAGCTTTTGTTGCTCTATTTGTGCATTATTGTTTAACCTGTGAAGTATTTAACTAGACTTTTAAATAAAAAATTAAAAGATTTTTAAAAATGAGAAAAACGACAACTGATACTGCAAACAATGTGATAAATTTGTTGCAAAATAATTATTCATGCCGTAAAATTGCTGAAATATTAAAAATATGTTAATCCACGGTAAATGATATGACAAAATTAAAAACTAAATAATAATCAAGAGGGTCAACCAAGACTGCTTTCTGATGGTGACGCCCTGCAGATTGAACGTTTGCTACATAATAAGGACAACAAGACCCCGAAAAATGCTGCAAAAAGTAATGGTAGCCAGTGTGAAAAAGAAAAAGCCATCACTTTCCGATACAAATGTGAAAAAACGCCTTTATTTCTGTAAAACCCACAAAAATTGAACAGTAGATGACTGAAATCTTGGCTTGGGATTCGAACCTGGGTTGTTGAATTTACATATGTTTCGAGAAACACCACTTTCTCTCATCAGAATTCTTTGCGTTCTAACCCTCTGCACCACTGCGGCGCCCGATAGCCTACAGTCAAACATCAATCCTTTAACCAGTATTACTGGTGGTTCGAAATTTGCTGTAATTATCATTTTTCAATTTATTTACATGTTGTCTCCTTTTTCTTCAGTTTTTCGAATTCCTATGGCCTAAAAATTGTATTCTATTTTGGTACTTTTTTATCAAAATGTAAAAAATTCCATGAATTATTATTTTCAAATAGTACGTATTACGGATAACTAATATATACTTTTTTGAAAATTATATTTTCACTGGTGGGACAAAAACGGGGTAAAAACGGACATTTGATATTCACCCCTATCGTGAATAAAAATTTCACGTGAAATTTGTTCACTTTTATTTTTTTAACATTGAATTTGAATAGGAAAATGTGAAAAGTGAACAAATTTCACGTGGAATTTGTATTCACGATAGGGGTGATTATTTATTTAATTTAAAAATAAAAAAAAGATAAAATATTCTTCCATCCACACAAAAAAGATCCTAGAACATGCTATTTTCATGACTCAAATATAAATGTGTAAAAAGAGCCAAATTTCAGTAAACTTATATTGGTACTTTTTTGAAATTAATTTCTACTTTTCTATTCTCGCAAACTATGCATCTGATCATGTTATTATCTTCAGCAAAGTTGTTGTGCATGAGCTACGAAGGTTTCTGAGTTGGTACGACCACGCCTACTTTAACGTCCACTTTTTTAAATTGATTAATTGGTTCTGCATGGCTTTTTACAGATTTACTTCAAACAAGTTGTATACACATCTTACTGAAGGCGAGGTAAAAATAAAAATGTTATGTGCCACGCCCACTTTCATGCCCCATCTCAAAAAATAAATGTTTGTATGTATGTCCTTTATAGAATCGTAAACTATGTATTTGATCATGTGATTATCTTTGGCAAAGTTGTTGTGCATGAGCCCGGGAAGGTTTCTGAGTTGGTATGAACACGCCTACTCTAACATTCACTTTTTTAATGAATTACAACGCCTGCCGGGAAGGCCAGGCCGCTGGATCGATCTTACTAAAACTTTGACGGGATATAACTAAGACATACTTTTTTTAAAAATTAACAAAATAAATAAAACTACTCAAAATGAATTGAATATTTGTTTTATGCCTTTCTTTCAAATTAATTTTAATTGGTGGCATAGCAACGCGCACAAAAGCCATCTAGTAACATATATTTGAACTCGTTTATTTATTAAAATAAACTTCGTTTATTTAAGACAAGACTCAACAAATATTCAGTTTTATTTTGCAAAACTCTTGTAAGAAAAAACAACGTCAAACAAATGTATGCTAAAACAAGTGGTTATGCATTTTTGAGTAAATATTTGCCAAGTGTGACCATACCTTTAGAATAGCAGTATCATCAGCAAACGTTGATGTGTGAGTACGGTTGGTTGTTAGCATATCTAATATGTATATCAAGTATAACAAGGGTCCCAGAATACTTCTTTGAGGTACTGCTGTTTCAATAGGTTGTGTGGAAATCTCCTTTTTTAAGCTTAAATTTTCGACCAGTAAAATTTCGACGGGTAAAATTAGTTTCAACTTGTATATTAGACCATCATGCCACACTTTATCAAAAGCTTGAGAAATGTCAATAAAAAGAGCGGAACAATTTTTTTTTCTTCAAATGTTTTTTTGATGACATTGACAAGTCTATAGTTTTGTTCGATAGTACTGTGTTTTCTTCTAAATCCAAATTGATGATTCGGAATACAATTGTTTTCAGTTAAAATCGGGTATAACTTGTTCATGAGCATTTTCTCGAATAGCTTCGAGATATTTGACAATAGGATGATGGGTCGTTTGATTCTACTTTTGCGTGATCTTTTCCCAGCTTTGGTATCATGGTGACCATTGAAACCTTTCATTCTGGTGGATAATATTGAAGGCGTAATATAGCGTTGAAAATAAAAAGTATTATTTTTATTGCTATCGGGGGTAGCTACATAAGCATCTTGTTACGGATTTTGTCAATACCGGGTGCTTTTTTAGAGTTTATATCAATAATAGCCTTTTCGATCTCTCGAATCTCAAAACGTAGAGGCACAGCTGGTCCTAAATGGTGTGTGACTGGTGACAAGTCTATTCATTTTGATGGGTTTGAGGTAAATACTTTGTTTAAATGATTAGCAAATAGATTGCCTTTTTCTGTGTCATTTCTTGCCCAACCACCACTTAAGTTTCGCAAGGGGGGCTTAAATAAGACAGGGGCCAAATTACCGCATTCGAAATCGAGTAAAATTGATCGTAATTTTCTTATGTGAGATTATAGCATTCGATATCGAGCAAGAAATTTAGTACATTTTATCATAATTTCGATATCGAAATCATTTTTCGATACGATAGCTCCTTCGATCAGGAATGCGTTAATTTTGCCCCAGGTCTTTTAAGATTTTTAGTCCCTCGCCATAGTGAGTAATCTGATTGCGGAATTGCATCCAGATTTTCTAAATATTTATTTCGTGATTCAATTTCCCGATTTTCCAAGAGCTCTTTAAGTCTTTTTATACAATTTGAGTTGGGGTGATCTGGCATTCAGTTCGAACTTCTCTTTTTTCAATTAATAGTCGTTCGACATTTGCAGAATAAATTATATTATATCTAGTTAGTCGGGGAGTTTGGGTAGCAAGTTGAGCAGCCATTTTAAGATTAATATCCAAAATGTTTAAAACAAAATATAGTTTGGAAAGCGTTTCCAATTTGTTGTCACCAGCTGTACGCCACCAACTCATTATTAATAATTATATTTAAGAGAAGCATTTAATCATTTATTTTAAGTCAAATACTACAACTACATTTCATCAATCATTATGCCATAAAAGAAAACTGTTTACTATCTATGTACATTAGGGTGGCCCCGTTTGTATGGAAAAAAATAAGGTATCGATGTTCCCGACTAATATGAAAATTTTATTAATTTTTTGATATTTTTCACATTTCTTCCAAAGGAACTATATGTAAATTTGGCATCATATGAAAGCTCTTTGAGAGGCGCATTCAATGGGTTAATTAAAAAACAATTTTTTTCAATTCAAAAATTTTTAAAATTTCAGACAAAATTGAGAAACGTAGTCTTAAAATGAATCAAATTTTCTTATTAGTCGGGAACATCCGCAACTTTATTTTGGGGCCACCCTAATGTACATATCTCTCCACTTCCAATAAAACAAACTGTTCAAAAAAAGTTTCTGACAATTACTTAATTTGTTTCTATAAATGAAATTATATCACGTGGTGACGTTGCTGCATATTCCAAGTAATTGTTGTATGTTGAATATGAATAACAAACAAAAAAAAAACAATCAATGAAGCAACCACGTCATACGTACGTCAATGTAAAGTAAATTTATTAAACAACATGTAAATTTTTACAAAACAAAAAAGTAAACAACTTCAATTTAATAACTTCAAAGACACAAATTACAATCTAGTAATAATAAAATAAACATTGACATCCACCCCCTTAGTTACTCTTTTAATAAAACCACCAGCAAATAAACTGAAACCTATAAATAAATAGTATGTAGCTATGTATATAGAAATTCCCTAGTAGCTACTCGTAGTAGCAAAAGTATTAAAGTTACATATTTACAGAATCTATTATAATGTCAACTAAATATACAATTGTCGCATGTTGACGATGATGATTGTACTATTGCCAGTGCTGTTGACTGATTATAGTGGGAGTGCAACCGCAATTTAAAATTTTAATGTCAATGACGTCATTAACCATGAAAATGATACAATGACATACACACATACATATTCTTACTTGCCACCCTGTTATTGCAAGTGAATGAATTTGTATGTTGCTCGGTTGCTACAACAAGTGTATTTTTGTTTTTTTAATTATTTGTGTCTTGACTTTTTCTTTTGAAAATTATACTTGTATCTACAAACACACTGTGCAGAGAAAGTATCCTTTTTTTGAACAATGGCACTGCCATACATAGCCATAAACGGAAAAAGACATACATGCAGAGAAAGAAACCCAAACGTTGTCTGGGAGTCGGAAAAGAGAAAAGAAGATAATTTTAAGTATAATAACAATGTTGGTCGTTTGTTCTGTCAGTCGTACGAGGGTCTTATGAAAAGTTATTTTGTAAAATTTTACAAAATTGTCTTCAAAATTCTTAAGAATCTTCTATTATGGTGTCAAAGTTGCGAGATGCATCCACTGTCCCCAAATCAGGGTTAACAAACATGATAGAATTGTACTTTTTTTGACACGTTTTATAGTCAGTTGGTGCCGTGGTCTAACGCGAGTTATTTGGTACAATTTCGAAATACTGCTACATCAAAATTCGGTATTCCAGATTAAATAGATAAATATGTATGTACAGTACAACTCCAACAGTCCGGACATGCGCCAATCCGGTTACTCCAATAATTTGGACGCTTCTACATTTTGGACAATTTAAAATTTTTACCTCTACAATCCGGATAATTTTTTTTTATGCATGAATAAATATTAAAATTCGGGGGTTTCCCGTTTTTTACTCGCATGTTTTGTTATTCATACTTTGATTTACATTTTGCACTATCATTGCTTCACTTTCGGTCCATTCTTTCGCAAGCGTGTTTGTCTAATTCCAGTGTCATGTTTTTAAAAAATAAACGCAAACATGAAACACTAACCTTAAAGGAAAAGTGTGGTATTTTACAAAGTCGTGATGAGGGAAAAACTATTAGGCAGGTTGCCGAAAAATTCCATGTTCATAAATCAAATATTTGAGACATTAAAAAAAATAAAACAATTTATTTCGAATACCTATAATTACTTATTTTAATTATTTAATATAATATGTAATTAAATATAATAGTTTATTTCAATATTTTTACCTACTATAGTCCGAAAACCTCGTTAATCCGACCGACCCTAAAACTATATGTGTCCGAATTGTCGAAGTTGCACTGTATATGATTTAAGTTATCATTTGTGTAGTAGTGCAAGCCGAAGTGTAATGTTTATAAACCCCCAAAAACCTCAAAAAAAAAAAATAGTACCTACATTCGACAAAAATGGTAGGAGAAGCTTTCTAAGGAGTTTACATTTTAATACTTAAAACAAATAATGAATTTGTCTAAAGTCTTGAATCACTTGATGTATTATAAGATACACTGAAACACTTGTCTGGTGGCTTTTTTGAACACTAGTAGTCAATTGATTGGGTAGTTGCATTGAACATATTAAGGCAGTGTAAGGAAGTGGTCATCACCATCGACATACTACTGGGAAAGCAGAGTTTGCAAGGGATTAAAATATACAAGGACGAATCGAAATAAAAATAATGGGATAGGAAGTAGCACTATTTGTGAAAGTTACATACAGTTACATATTGGAGTTCCAGATTAAATGATGCATGTTTAATATTTCTGGATGAAATTTGTGTAGTGGAAAACTTATATCTTTACCATATTTACAATCTACCATAAATTGTAGTAAATATATCCTCAGCTGATTTTAAAAGAATCATACAGCCCACACTCGTATCATTTGAATTTATTATTAGTCATGCTTTTTATTCTACATTTCCATTGTCTGCTATTGTTGGAATTAGAATTTGTATCTAAGTATTGTATGACTACACACTATTTGGGTGTCTTTTTTACTTTCTCCAGCATTTCATTTTAACATTTTCAATTGCAATTACTTGCATTACGAGTTTATTTTAATTTCTTTACATATACACCGAGTTCTATACTCGGTGTTGGTGTAACTTACTACTAGCTCAAAATTTCGTGTAAAAGCTTTTCATTCATTAAATTTGTTTGCGTACTTTGTTTTACAATATCTGCTTCTGGTTTTTTTTTTTAATCGTTTACTTTTCTTCTGGTTTAAATATGTAAAGCTTTTTGTTTTCATTTTTCCTTTTCTCATATTTGCTTTGTGTGACGTTTTTTCTCTTTGTTTTTTTTTATAATTTCTTTTGTTTTTAAAGCTAGAACTTTACGAAACTTAAATTTTAGTAGTTTGGGTTAGAGTTGTTATCGAAAAGAAAGCTTCTTGTTTATATCATATGGGAGGTTTTTAACTTGTTTTAAATAAAAGAAAAAACTTGTCTAGAGAATAGTGTGAATATGCGTATAGTCAGGAAATCTGTAATAGAACAAAATTAAAGGAATTAAAAAATAAAATTCTGAAAACTTTATAACATTTGCCGTAAATAGAAAATTTCGTTTTAAGGGCAATATTTGATAATTGGGTAAATCTCTAAAATGCTGTGTTATATGAATTATGAAACTAATTAAAAACATTATAGATACAAAATTTTTAAAATTTTTCTTAAATATAAAATTCCCTTGAAGGTAAATTTTGTTTTTTTGAATTAGGGAATGTAAGTTTAAACAAAATGCAATAAGAATTTAAAATAATTTCCAGAAATATAAAATTTACCTTGTATTGAAATTTCTAAAATTTTGTCTTACTTCAATACTTGCACAAATTAAAACGAAATGCAATAAAAATTGTTAATAAATATAAAATTTTCCTTAAGAGAATTTTTTTAATATAATTTTTTAAAATTTTGTTTATTTCTCTTTGTTCAATAAATTTAGACAATATGCAACAAAATGTTTCACAATCTTTTTTAAAAAAAAATATTTCCCCTATATTTTTTTTTAAATGCAATTTTTACAATTTTATATAATTTTTCTTATTTGCGTAAATTTTAGCAAAATGCAATAAGAACTTGAAAAATTTTTCCTAAATATAAAATTTCCCTTAAAGAGAAATTTTTCTAGAAGGGAAATTTCAAAAATTTTGTCATCTTTTACTTAATTACATAAATTGCAACACTTGAAGGGATTTTTTTTTTTTAAATAAAAGAAAATTTTATTTAGTTGAATAAATTTAAACAAAATGGAAGAAAAAATTTATAAATCTTTCTCAAATATAAAATTTCATTTAAATGGAAATTTTTTATTCAACGAGAAATTGAATTTGAACAAACTGACAGTAACATTTCTAACATTTATCTTAAATATAAAATTTCCCTTGAAGGGATATTTTAAAAAAATTGTATATTACTTTACATACTTGCACAAATTGTAACAAAATTTTAAAAATCTTTCTTAAACTTAATATTTCTCTTGAAAAAAAAAATTTTGAAAACGAGAAATTTCTGTTTTCTTATTAAAAATAAACAAAATACTCGTACATAAAAAATGTTAAAAATGTGTCATAAAAAATATTAATTGTTCCTTGAACGGATTTTTTTATAATATAGTTAAATTTATACAATACTTAAAAAATTATTCTTAAATACTAAATTTAAGAATGTAGCACCCTTTCTACTCGTATTTAACTTTCTCTATAAGCAAATATAACTTTTACTCTCAAAACCCCAGTGAAAGTGTAACTAATTTCCATTTTGTTAATTTCCCGCCTAAAAGCTTTTGCTTTATTTTCAACTTAAAAAAATATAAAACTTTAAGGCCTTAAACAAAAACGCAACACCGAGTAACATCTCTAAAAATGACCTACAAAACTCTTGCAAACTACAAATACAACTAACCAAAAAAAAAGCTTTCGTTAAATCAGAAAGCTTTAAAATTTTCAGAGTTCCTTTTTGCTTGGCCGTAGAAGAAACCACATTTAAGCAATTTGACAGCTGGGCACGCACTTTGAAACTTCGCCAGCGAGAAAAAGAGTAGATAAGCAAATGGAAAAAAGAGTATACATATAGAAAAAGCTTTGGTTACTTTAGTACTTAACGGTATTTCAAAGATTACGGACATAAAAATAGTAAAAGCGGTAAAATTGGCAAAAAAAAAAAAAAAATATATAAATTTTCTAACAACAAATATTCATACAACAAGGCAGCCACAAATCATACATACACAAGAAAATAAAATCTACAGAAATTTTGTTTAAACAAATATGTGAAATAAAGTAAAAGTAAAGAAATTTTTAAGGTGTTAGGAAAAGTTTAACAAAACAAATAATTAAACAAAAGTGTTTAGGAATTTTAAAAGGAACATCACTACCTTAACTTTAAACATAAAAGAAAATCTACAAAAATCAATCTTTAATTCTTACGCATTTCCCCAACCTCCCCACACACAACTTATATTTGGTCTCTCCTTTGTAACCAAATATACAACAAAAAAAATAAAAAGAAATATGAAACAAATGTATAAAAGAAAGTAAAAAATTGTGTGTGTGTTTTGTGCTTTTTCAACTACAATCATTGTGAAGTGAATGAATTTAAGTGAGTAGAGTGTAAATATCCTGTGCTTTTCTATGCCAATTTGCCAGACCAAATATAACAAATAAATAAAAAAATCTTTATAATAAATTAAATAAACAAATAAATAAATGAATCTATTAAGTACTTTATTTAACGCTCCCTTTTAACGCCTGCATATCATCACTATTAAGTTTTTGCTCATATTTTTATTTAACATTGAATTTTTGCTTTTCTTGATAGCAACCTTAACAAAAATGTATTAATACTAAGCTTTATTTGCTTATACATTATTTAACTACAAATAAATTATTTTAAATGTAAATGAAAAGCCAAAAATATGAAAAATATCTTTAAATAGAAAAAAAGTTTTAAATCAAAAGCCTCAAAAAAAAATTTAAATAAAATTATGTTTAATACTATATTCCAACTATTTATCAATCAAAGCTTTTTAATTATAAAACAGTGCGTGTTTTGTATAACTTATTAAACTTATAAAACAAATTTAAATTTACGTTACTTCTTCTCATTTGTTAATAATTTTTAATGTTATCAGAACAATTTACGCCGTCTAAGGCGTTTAGTAACAATTTAACCCTAAATGCTGCAACTGCTACCAATCATCATACAACATCAGCAACGACAACAACTGTAACAAATCATTTAAATAATAAGAGAAGTTCAAAAGGTAAAAGTTCTTTGAAATGATTTAACGAAGCAATGTTTTAGAAATTGTAGAAGTTAAACTAGTATCTGGTCTAATTAAAAGGGCAAATATCGGTATTTTCAGGTTTTTAAAATTGTTTTTTTAGTCAATGAATCATAAAATTTCATATTAGAAAATTTTTCAAAATCTGTTTTATATATAAAATTTCCCTTCAAGGATTTTGTCATATTGTACTTCATTGAAAAACAAAATCATTTTTAATAATAAAATTTTCCCTTGTAGGAAAATTTTTTAAACAAGAGAAATTTTTTTAAATTTTGGCATATTTTACTTAATTAAATAAATTTAAACAAAATGCAACAAATATTTTTTTTTAATTTTTATATATTAACTTCATTAGATAAATTAAAACAAAATACAAGAACAATTTAAAAAATAATTGTAAAAAAAACTTCCCTTGAAGGAAAATTTTTTGAAATTGTAATTACTTAATTACATAAATTTAAACAAAATAAAAAAAATTAAGTGTGTTTCAAATATAAAATTTCCCCTTACGGCAAATTTTTTGAAAAAGGGAAATTTTTGTGATTTCGTTAAATTTTACTAATTCGAATAATTTAAAAAATTGCAAGAAATATTTTAACAATCTTTGTTAAAAATAAAATTTCCCTTTCAAGGGGTATCTTCGGAAAAGGGTAAATTTTTTACTTTTTGTCAAATTTTACTTATTTGAATAAGTTTAAACTAATTGCAGGAAATTTTTCAAAAATCTATTTTAAAAATAAAGTTTCTTTTGAAGGAAAATTTTTGAAAAAAAGGAAATTTTTTAAAAATTTTTAAATTTTACTTAATCAATTTAATTTAAAAAAATTGCAAGAAATATTACCAAAATATTTCTTAAAAATAAAATTTCCCTTCAAGGGAAGTTTTTAAAAGGGAAATTTTTAAAATTTTAAAAAGTTTTACTTATTTGAATAAATGTAAACAAATTGCAAGAAACATTTTAATAAACTATTTTAAAAATAAAACTTCCCTTCAAGGAAAACTTTTGAAAAAAGGGAAATTTCCAAAATGTTTACATAATTTACTTAAGTACGTAAATTTTATACAAAATAATAAAATGTTTTAAAAAAATGTTCTTTAATACATATAAAAATTTCTTTAATTTCCCTAATAGTTAATCTAAGAATAATATAAATTTGCTAATCTTTCATTAACTCCAGTGAACATAATATAAACATATATAACTCCAGTAAACATATAGCTGCAATTGTCACCTACACAACTAAAGACCATACACGTTCTTTACAATGGAACCAGTTCTTAAATTCAAATTTTTGTGTGAAATTCTTACCTTCAGAACTAGTTCCATAAAAATTTTACAAAGCAAACACAGAGTCCTAGGAACAGTTCTAGAATTAGTTTTTCCGTCAGTGATATTTGTTTGAAATTGTCATGTCAGCAGCAACTAGAGTTTTTCAACAAGAATTTAGTTTCTCATTTTCTACGTTTTAATATTTTAAGATACTTGTTGACATATCAGTTGTAGGAGCTCTTTCAATTGAATTGTTGGTTTTTTTTTTTAATAAATGTTTTAGTCGAAGTGTATTTTTTTTTTGTCAATGAATTTATTGGAAATTCCATTTCCTGGACGCATAGTGTTGCTTTCCAAGTTTGAATTTAATAAAAAAACAACTTTTATGAGCGACAAAGTAATTTTATTTTAATATTTTTTATTATTTAAAAAAATCACAAATGAACCGCTTTAAAACAATTTGTTTTTTACTTCTTCAAACTTTAATATTAAAAGAACCGAAAACTTCTCTTGTTTTCCTTTTAAAGTAAATGACAAGAATGTAAAATTCCGTTATTAAGCAATATCACAATAAGTTAGAAGTTATGAATATAGCATACACATATAAATACGTAATTACATATTTACTACATATAAGTATGTAAGTACGTGTGTATGTTTATAATTCGAGTGAGAATAAAAAGTTAAAGTAAAATAGGAAAATGAAAGACATTAGGGTGGCGGCGGTAACATTCCCCCCTTCGTAAGCGAATTATGGGGCCATGAGCTTGCCTTCTTGTCTATTACCGACGTCTAGAACAGCTATCTTAGCTACGGGCCTATCCAATGTGGTTGCACTCGTTTTGACTTTAACGCGACGAACTTGACCATCATTTGCTGTAGTTGTTTCTATTATGACACCCTTGGGCCATCTATTCCGGGGAAGTGTATCGTCAACAATAATCACTATATCACCAACAGATGGCGGTTTCACCTTCTCGAACCACTTGCTACGCCGGACTAACATTGGACCGTACTCACGAACCCATCTGCTCCAGAAGTGATTGGCGAATTTTTGTGTCTGATGCCATCGCTCACGGAGATCATAATTGGTTTCACACAGGGGTTTGCGTCCATCTGCAGAGCCAAGTAGAAGATGATTTGGTGTTAACGCATCGTCCTCAGCTGAATCAAGAGCCACAAATGTTAAAGGTCGGGAGTTTATCATAAACTCGATTTCACACAAGGCGCTTCTCAAAGACTCGTCATTAAATTTGAAAGCGGGACACATAGCATAAAGAATTGTTTTCACTGTACGTACCAATCTTTCCCAAGCACCTCCCATATGTGGGGCCGCAGGGGGGTTGAACCTCCATTTGATTTCGTGATGTTTTCTGAAGACTTGGTGTAAGTCAATGTTTTGCTTTTCTTCTCGTAGGACCCTTTCGACTGATTTAAAATTGGTGCCGTTGTCGGTGTATATCTCCTTTGGGGAACCACGTCGACTTATAAAATTTTGAATGCACATGATGCACGAACTGGTGTCTAGGCTGTGAGCGACTTCAATATGTATCGCACGAACTGTCAAACATGTGAAAACAACACCCCATCTTTTTTCACTACGTCTACCTACTGCTACATGTAAAGGGCCAAAAAAGTCGATACCAACGTACGTGAATGGACGCTCATAAGAGCCCAATCTTGCTGCGGGTAGAGATGCCATCAATGGAGGATGTGGAACTGCTGACTCGTTCTTACAGTGTTGACATTTTCTTCGCATACTTTTATAAAGTACTCTTAGCTTTGGGATATGAAATCTTGATTTTATTTTGGACATTGTTGCCTCATGAAGACAATGATGATAATCTTCGTGAAAATTTCGGACCAACAAAAAAGTTATGTAGTGACCATGAGGCAAAATTATGGCGTTGTTGCAATTCAGGGACTCGACTCTACCACAGGCACGTATTACTCCGTCTTCATCAAGAAAAATATTAAGTTGCTTAAGTTTACTTCCGGCAGGTAGCTTCTTATTATTTTTGAGACACCAAATTTCTTCGGCAAATTCGGAGGCTTGGGCATATTTAAACAAAATGTTCTTAGCCCTTTGTATGTATTCGAAACACATGAGCTGTGGCTTTCCGCCTCGGATTCTGGACTTCAATTTCTCAATGTAAAGGATGAATTGCGAAAAAGCCATGTACAGTCGCTTCCAGGACGAAAAATATTCTATATTGATTGTGAAACCACTAGTCTTATCGATAATAAGTAGGTGATTTCGTATTTCTTCATTGTTGACGACGTTGAGTTCTGTACATTTAGGCCACATATGTTTCTCATCTTTCAGAAATGCAGGACCATTGAGCCACATATCATCGTCGGAATTATAAATTTTTGTTGCACGGTCTGCAGGGTTTAATTTGGACGGTACCCAATTCCATTGCGTCACATTAGTAGATTCTAGTATTTCACCAACTCTATACATGACGAATGCTTTAAATTGTTTAGGATCCATTGAGAGCCACTTAAGGACTGTTTTCGAATCGGACCAAAAGAAACTTTCTTCGCAGCTGAGACGCGTAGCGCATCGAATTTTTGACGCTAGTCTTGAACCAATTAACGCAGCTTGAAGCTCTAGCCTAGGGATCGATATGGGCTTTAAAGGAGTCACCTTCGATTTAGCAGATACAATTCGTACTTCGATTTCATTGTTATGCTGGATTCTGAAATAGCTTGCTGCAGCGTATGCGTTTTCACCAGCATCGACGAACGTATGTAGTTGGACCTTGTACGTTGTTTTTAAGAGCCTCGAGTAGCACCGAGGGATGATTGTAGATGATATCCTAGCCAGATTGGAAAGCCATGAGGACCACTTCAGCAAAAGATCTTCAAATAATTCGTCGTCCCATTTTATTCCTGAGCGCCAAATATCTTGTAGGAGCATCTTAAGTCCAATCGTATAATGGGACACAAATCCCAAAGGATCGAAAATTGACATTAGGACTTGTAGAACTTCCCTCTTAGTAGGGACCGCATGTGGCTGGAATACATCCCTTCGGAGCCTCGAGAATCTAGAATTATATTGGAAAACGTCATTATTTGATTCCCAATACATACCAAGTATTTTTTCTATAGCCTTGAATGAGGTTTGAGTTGTTGAGCCATCATCACATAAATGCTTTCGTACACTTTCAGAGTTGGTCATCCAATTCCTCATGTGGAATCCGCCAGCTGCATGTATTGTGCGCACTTGGACCGCTAGTTCCATCGCCTCTTCCTCGGTATCCACACTGTCAATAAAATCGTCCATATAGTGGTAGTGTTGAATTGCTTTAACAGCTCGTGGATACTGTTCACAAAATTCATCTGCATTCTTATTTCGAATGTAATGAGCTATACAGGGTGCACAGCTTATACCAAATGTTAGGGCCTTCATTACGTATTCACAAGGTTTATTGTCGTCGTCATTTTCGAACCATAAAAATCGTTGAGCATGCATGTCCTCGTCTCTAACGTTAATACGATGAAACATTTCTGCTATATCGCCACATATGGCGATTTGACCCACGCGAAATTCTATTAAAATGTTGAAAAGTGACGTAAGTAAATCAGGACCACAAATTATAAAGTCATTTAGAGACTTGTTGTGTGACTTCGCTGCTGCATCCCAGACCAGACGAACTTTATCAGGTTTGTTCGGATTAAGAGCGACAAATATTGGCAGATACCATGTACGACCCTCATATGATGACTTTTCTGTTTCTTGCACCTTTCTAGCGTATCCTTTAGAAACTAGTTTGTTTATTTCCGCTTGCATAGTCAGCCGTAGTTGCGGGTCTTTGACAAACTTCTTTTGGAGACACTTTAGGCGATGGCTTGCTACTTGAAGGCTCTCGGGCAACATCGTCACATCATTTTTCCACAGTAGACCAACTTCGTATTGCTGATTCTTCTTGATGGCTGTAGTTTCAAGTATCTTCAAAGCTCTGTTGTTTTCTGGCGACAAAATGGTTTTCTCTTGCGGGGCATCTAGGTTGAAATAATCCTTGACCTCGTCGTGCAAAACCCTATACCGATTTTCGCACTCACAAGTATGGATGTTCAAGGATGAAACCTGGCTTAGATCGGAGCCACTACCCTGAAGGGTCCATCCCAATCGAGTTTTTGTTGCAATTAGCTGATCTCGACCACCTTCCCTTATTTTCAATGGAACCGCAACTCTCCAGTTATTAAGTCCAATTAGGATCATAGGCTTACCGTTACTGTACGACTGAACTGGTAAACCTTTGAGATACGGGTAGGCTTTCACGATGTCATCGAATTTAATTGACTGTATGGGCAGACCAAGATTGCTCACAGTTCTAACATCATGAAGTCTAAATCTTCTATCGCTGTTGGCACCAGATACCTCAATGTTAATTTTGACGGAATTGTTCTCGGATCGTGTGGTATTACCGGTCCATCGTAGCTCCAGGGGTTCCTTCTCACCAGAGAGTCCCAATTTGTTAAAGAGGCTTTGCTCCATTAGGGTCACGGATGATCCTTCATCTAAAAAGGCAAATGTTTGCACAGAATCACCATTGCAGTATACGTGGATCGGGAGTATTCTAAAGCACGGTTTATCATTGCGGTTGTTGTGTGCATTCAGGCTTCCACTGGGAACAGATGTTGCCCCTTGAACTGGGTTTGGATGAGCCGACGTTATATATTTGTGCAACAAAGGATGATGTTTTGCGTCACAATTTGCAATATCACACAATTTCTTCGAAAAGCACTTGCGTCGATGAGCATTCAAACACTGGCGGCACAATTTATTTTCTTTTACCACATTCCATTTTGAATCTAAGCTTAATGATTGGAACTCACCGCAATTTTGAACCTTGTGATCTTCACTTTTACAATAAATGCAAAATAAATTTCTGGTGTGGGCCTGTTCTGAATGGGTGTTGACCGGAGCACTTTTCTTGGAGCTGGCAGGAGACACAACTTGGCTGGCGGCAACAGCTATAGTATAAATCCAATCGCTGAATGATTTCACCACTGGGACCTTGTCGTCTTTGGCATGCATTGCCCAATTCAACTTGTGGTTGTTGGGCAACTTATCGACCAACGTCTTAACTAGCAGCGGGTTGTTCAAATGGGCCATCAAATTACATGTCTCCATCGTAGAGCAAATATTCCGTATTGTGAGGGCATACTCGATAATGCTATCGAGCCTATCCTTTAGTGGTGGAATCTTCGTAGCCTTCTCGATCATGCTGTCTAAAATATGCTCTGGACGGCCGAAACACATTTCAAGGGTCTGGATGATTTCATTTACCATGGATGGGATGAGAAGTTTACTTTTTACCAACTCTTTTGCGCGGCCTTTGAGACACGACTGCAAACGCATTAGATTTTCACCGTCAGTATAACCAGCAATCTCAGTGCTATTTTTATAGTTGCTGATGAATAGGGGCCAGTCCTCAGGATTTCCGTCGAAGTTTGGCAGCTCCTTAGGTATTACCTGTCTGGCTGCTACTTGTGAGGCTGTTGGCTGGAAAGGACTTTGGTTAGAAAAGGAATTAAATTTTTGGGACACATCACCTTGGGATAGGATACTGTATTTTTTCTCCAAATACTTCCTCTGCAATTCCTTCTCCTCTTCCAACATCTGCAACTGTAGTTGTGTGTGAGGCGACAAAGAATCACTCGACGTATTTGAGCCATATTGATAATTAGCCTTTTGCATAATTTGTTCACTGGCAATTGATGTCATCTTAGCTGGAGCCACTATTTGCTCACCTTGAATACCTGAGTTGGAACACCAAATTTGTTGTGCTTTTCTATATGCACCATTTCCATTAACAACGTTAGGTTGAGGTGGCTGATCATTTACTCCTTTCGATGGACCGGGCACATCTGAAAAGGGTCTTGGGATATGGCTAGCTGGTGATGAGGCTGCTTGTAAACCTGCACTGAATTCGGCTGTGGCGTTAGTTAGTGGCAGTGTATTGGTTCCTGTGCCTATTGTTGTTCTGATGGATCCACTATTTTTTAAAGTGACGGGCTGGTCCTTACCACAGGAGCAATTCCAGCTCACGTTAGCGACATCGCTATTCACTCCAACGCACTCAAAGTGGAACCACTTGTCGCACGAGTCGCACTGCACCATACGATCGGTGTCTTTTAATCCGCACTTATTACAATTAAAATCAGTTTGTGACATTTTTATTTTATTTGTAACACGATTTTAATTTTATTTATTCACACACTTGTTGTTCTTTTATTTATAGACGAAATTGTTTTAAAGAACTGTTGCTTTCCAAGTTTGAATTTAATAAAAAAACAACTTTTATGAGCGACAAAGTAATTTTATTTTAATATTTTTTATTATTTAAAAAAATCACAAATGAACCGCTTTAAAACAATTTGTTTTTTACTTCTTCAAACTTTAATATTAAAAGAACCGAAAACTTCTCTTGTTTTCCTTTTAAAGTAAATGACAAGAATGTAAAATTCCGTTATTAAGCAATATCACAATAAGTTAGAAGTTATGAATATAGCATACACATATAAATACGTAATTACATATTTACTACATATAAGTATGTAAGTACGTGTGTATGTTTATAATTCGAGTGAGAATAAAAAGTTAAAGTAAAATAGGAAAATGAAAGACATTAGGGTGGCGGCGGTAACACATAGTTTCACGAAAGTCAGTTGTTAATCGGCAGCCCCGATTGTGGAATGTAACACCACTGGCTTCCTTTTTGTGGGACTATGATAAATATAGAGTCTATATAAAGCCAGCGGAATCGATTACAGAGTTCAAGCTCAAAATCTGTATTAACGAAATAGTTCTGCCATTTTGCCAAAATATGAATGAAAATGTTGATAAAAGAAACGACATGCACAATAGCGTTACACAGAACTGATTTTAGAAGTAATTGCAACAATACTGGTGTCAAGACTAACACTATATATAAATAATCTGAACTGTTTCTGATGAATAGGTAGACGAACGGCCAGAGAAGGATCAACAGCCGTTTTAGTCGCAAACCGGTTGGGATTATTAAAAGTAAAATCCTCAGAGTCTACCTACAAAAGGCTGACAATAGATGGCGCAATCTGGACACATGCAAGACTACCAGAAAAATGCAGCCAGCATATAATGAAAAAGGGATATCTCGAGAATAATAGCAGTGCTAACTGGTAACTGGACTTCCTTTCAACAGTCACTGTCGCAGTTGCCAGAAACGCGAGAAGGAAGAAACAGAATTACGTCTTCTCAGTTTCAGCCAACAATTCTTCAGCACACATATACTAAACAACCTATCAGAAACTTCAGGTATCAGATGTTGTGATTTTATCGGAACGCGACAGATTGGCTAAAGTATTTCCTACTTACTAGCATCTGGTGGTGTGATCCTTTTCAAAACGGAATCAACAGATTCTACTTGAATGCTTGCACGCAGCGAGCAACTACGTAAACCAACCAGGCTTTAAAAATTCTATAGGTACTCTATAATTTTTAATTTTTAAATTAAAAAATATTTGAGTTCTAAAAATGTTAATCCAGAGTAGTTGAAAGTTCTAGCATTTTTGCGGACCAAATTTGTGTCCGAAACTGTAAAGCACTTTAAAAAAAAAAACACTAAAATATTGTCGCCAAAAAGTTTTAATATTTGTGTATTTGTAAAAAACGATTGCTAACTTTCAAACCAATTCATTCTCATTTTTAAATACTCAAGAAACCCAAAATTTTGCTATTATCAGAGACAAGTTAAAAGTACGATGTCTACCAAACTTTTTCTAAGAGAACACACACCCGAGATACGTTTGTACCTATTCAGGTATGTTTTGGCTTTTCCTAATGTTTAAATGGGCCAACTTCATTATTTTTTTAATGCGTATTTTTTACAAATGTTTTAGTTTTTATTTCAAGTAAATATTCTACCTGGTTCAAGATAGCCAAAAAAGTTGCAAGTGGATACACTCGTACCCGGGTGTGTGTTCTAGGGTTAAAGACGAGTCGTTGGTTATACCTTAACAATTAAATAATGTATCGCAAATTTGTATAAGGACATCAATTTTAGTTTCTTTATTTAAGGTTTCTTAAATATTTATAAATGAATACGAATTTGTGGTTTAAAAGTATTCAATCGTTTTTGTGTCGCATTAAAACTTTACTGAAGAGTGGAGGCGTCGAATAACGAGTCATATTCTCCTCCTTTCGCTGAAACTACAGTTGGTTGAGGTACATTTATACATATTGTTTTATCATCAATAATGAAGCAATTTTTGAATTTTCTTAAACATTGTCAAGAAGGCTTGATCGTTTTAAAACCACAGCATTCTGCTTTCCACTAAATTCTTCTTACGATATTTATTTATTTATTTGAGTGATCAATGTAATATTTTTTATTTTCTTTTTCCCATTCTTTTTCTTTGTTTACGATCTGTGATTACCATTGCTTAAAAAAATATCCAGCAATATTTTCAATTTCTTGCTATTTTTCAAATCATTGAACCTGAAAATGCCGGAATTTTCAAGGTATTTGAACTTTCTATAGAACATTTTTCAGTACATACTTTAATTTTTTATAGAATATGTAAATAAAGTAAATTTTCCAATAACTTAAATTTACTGTAAACACATCCGAGCTGATTTTATTTATCTATAAAATATTTATTCCTAGCTTTAAATTTCCATGGAAATTGTTTATTAAAATTTTGTAGAAAAAAACTTACTTACTTGAAAAAAAAATGTATCCCTAATGGGTGGTATTATTGATTCCGCACGGAAAGGAAAACTAAGCGAAAAGAAATATCGATCGATATGTAAAATGTAATTATTCATTCCTGTGGCATGCCGCAATACTTTCTGTGTAGAGATGATACCGCAAAAAGGAAAAATACCGCAGCAATGGAATGAATAACTTCAAATTATGCTTCCGCATACAAATTTTTTTTCCGTAGAAATGCCTAATTGAAAAAAATTTTGTCAACAAAATACATTCTTTGGAATTCTTTACTTGAAAACTTTCCCAAGAAATGATTTTGCAATTTAAGTTGCTTTTATGCAAAATAAATAATGCGTTTCGTAAAAAAAATGTTTGTTAAATAACTGTTAATTTCATTGAAATTAAACTTTTAATGTAATTAAGTGCATATTTTTCGTATTTAACTTTGCAATAAAATTAAACAATTGAAATGTGTTAAATTACATAGTATGCGCACATTCAAATTAGTGTCAGGCTGGGTAGTTTACCACTCATTACTACATTTATTCATAACAAAGATTTACCTTTTGATTTGTATTTTGCTGAGTGATTAATTAACCTACAATTATTTTTATGTATGGTACTTTTTTTATCCCTGTGTTGGTACTTTTTGCTTTGTTTCTTTCTTTTTTCACAGCTAAACTAAGGATTTATCCTAAAGTTTATAACTTTTGGTTAATACTTTTCTGAGTGATTTGAAAAGTTACCAAGAGGTTGTCTTATGGTACTTTTTCATCCCTGTGGGGGTACTGCTTTGTTTCTTATTTTCATAGTTAATATATAGATTTTAACTTTATATCTTTTATTTTTAAGTACACACTACCTTCAGTAATTTAAGTAACTACAAAGGGACCAGTTAATAGTACTTTTTCTTCCCTGTCTAAAAATTAAAATTTCTGTCTCAAAATAATAAGGGGTCCATTAATGGTACTTTCTAATCGCTGTGTGGTACTTATGATGATGACAAATAATTTATTTTTACGTTCCTAACTTTGCCTACATACTTTCCTGATTGATTTAAAAACCTACAAAGGGTTAAGTTTGTGGTACTTTCGCATTGAGAAACTCCAAAGGGACTAATTTATGGTACTTTTTCATCCCTGTAATGGTACCTTTTTGCTCCGTTTCGTTCTTTCACAGATGAAAAGAAGATTATTACTTTTTTACAAAAGGTGTCAATTGATTGTACATTTTCATGACTGCTGTACCTTTTGTAGGTTCTCCTGTACCTTTTTGCTTCGTTTTTTTTTTTCTTTTACAGTCGAAATGAAGATTTTACTTTATATGTATACCCAACTTTTGATACACATTTTCATAATATAAGAACCTGGAAAAGTAATAAAGTTATGGTACTCTTCATCCTTGTGTTGGTACTTTTTATGTATTTTCCAGCAACGTTTGTGTGTTTAACAGACAAAAGGTCACAAATTGTTTCTCTTTTTGTTATTTTCAAAATATGTACTTTCGTTACAAATGTTTTCAACCATTTTCAAAACAAACAAATGTTAATTGAATTGTGATACAGTGACCGTCAATCATACTTTTTTCACTTGAGGTCATGCTATCAAATCGTTAGGTCAAAGGTTAGTTACATGGTATGAGCATTTGTAATTGTTTTGTTGAGGTCAGTAAAGATGATTTCCGTTTACTAAATTGTGTAAATTTGATAGAAAGATAGATTTTTTATAACTCTATTACAAAAAGGTCTTTATTTTCTTAAATTAGCTTCAAGTCAAAATTGTTGTTTTAGGTTTTTTTCTAATTAAAAGAGAAATTTAATTATTTGTTGACATATTGAAATTGAAAATTTAGTTGCAGCAAAAAATGCCAGCATTTCTTTACAAATAAATCCAATTTTAACAAATGCAATTGCCTAACAGCCGTAGGCTTTTTAATATAACGTAATTAAATTTATTTACAATTAATGAAAATACAAAAAAAAAAAAAAAAAAAAAAAAAACAGGAAGAAAGTATAGTGAGTGAGTATATGTGTAGATATAAAAACAGTTTTTCAGAAACGGCGCACTATATGGGAGCTATATGACCTATTATGGACCAATCATTGAAAAATTTCGTGACATGACTTGTGAACATATAAATTTGTTTTGTGTCAAATTTTATCCCGACATAAGCACTTTTAAAAGATTTTTACATATTAAAGTGATTTTCGAAGGGGATCTTTAATGAGAGCTTTGAGTAATTATGGACAAACCATTATCAAATTAGGTATCATGATTTCTGTATTAATTAAACTTATTTGTGTTGAATTTTATTTGGATTTAAAAATTTGTAAGAGATTTATGGTCGTTAAAATAAAACATATGTATATGTCTTGAATAATAAATTTTTTAAGAGAGTTATGCTCTTGGACCAATGTTCACAAATTTTGTAGATGTAATAAAGATTCATGTACAACTTATTTGTGGCGAAATTTGTTTGGATATGTGCATAAGTCAAATATTCATGACCGATAAATCCCGATTTCGGGAGAACATTTGTATGGGGACTAGGTGAAATAATAAACCGATTGCAACCAGTTTCAAAAACAACCGTCCTTGAATATCACGAACCAAATTTTATCGATATATGCATCTTAAAAATATTAACTTGGGCGCTATACACTTCACACTTTTTTTTTGCAAAGAGATAACTGTTTCTGTTCCAAAATATTCTTTGCAAATCTTATTTTCCACTAAGACAATTTTTGCAGAGACTTTGTTCAGACTGCGCTCTTTGTAAAGTATTTGCGCTCTTCTGCAAAGTGGATGTGCAAAGTGTTCCACAAAGCATTTAATCATCTTTGCACTTCTGTCTTCTCACATTTCTCTTTGCATTGCTAAATACAACTTGTTGAAAAAATGAAAAAAAAAACTTACAGTGTAACATGTTATTAATTTAAAAAAAGATATTTTCTTTGCTAGAGTTTTTATTGAAAATATTAAAAACATATTAAAGTTTACATTTCATATTTCTTTAAGAGTGTTTTTTTTTTTTTTTTTTTGTTTGTGGTAACAGCAGGGTAATAGGAATATTGGAGTAGCAGACATAAAACTAGTATCAACTAGTTTTTCAGTTCGTAACCACTATCACCCAAAACAACAGCATCCGCAAATGCACTCCATCCATTGTCAAATCTTTGACGTACACCCAAATTCCGAAAACATGCTTGCATTTATACTTTAAAAATTGTAGTCTGGTTCGCATATCATCGTCACATTCAATGAGTGGATTACATGCTGGTCCACATATCTTTGCTCGTGTAATATAGGCCATCCACACACACGCGGGTACCCACCCATAATAAAAAAAAACTGTTCTGCAATACCACTGACATGATCTGGCCTCCAAATTGTGTTTTAAAATAAAATGTCTACTATAACCGCGATAACTCTTTGGAAGGTCCTGCAAACTGTTGATTTTGCAACACCATACATAGCTACAACTCCGTGGCAATCAAGCGCAATAACAATTGATTTTCAGCCGACAAAGCACGACTACGCTGTCTGTTGTGCTCAAATTTTCTTTAAAACTAAATCAACTTGGTTGTCATTCAAACAAAAGCAATCTTTAAAATTAAAATTTAAAATAATATATTATATTTTTATTATAACTGCGTCTTCACTATTGTCAAACAAAAACCCACTTCTTAACATTTTAAAAACTTTACTAGGGTTAACAATATGAATTTGTAAAGCGATCGTTTACCTTGCAACTTTTTGATGAACTTATCAATATTTGCTTTGCAAAAATAGAATTTACAATTTTTCTGAAACGAAACAACATAATTATTTACAAAATCGAATTACTTTTTTCAAAATTAACTTTAGGCTGCACACAGCAGAACGTAAGTGGAATAAAAATCGCAAAGAGAATATAAAAATTTGAAAAACTTTGCAAATTACACTTATCAATTTCAACTTGTCACTTATCAAATTTTATAGTTCAGAGGAACATAAAGTTTTATAAATTGATCAAAAATTCCATAAGTGCAAGGTGAAAAGTTGATAACTTGTTTTCTGTTTACAAGGACGGGCATCGTTAAAACGACTAAGAAAGTGATATTGATTCGATTGATATACTTTAAGTCCAGTACATGACTAATATTTATGGGTGTTACAAACATCAGCACATATCCAATATACCCTCTATATGCTCTACAAATAAATGCTAAAATTCCTGTAAATAACAAATAACATAAACTATGTAAACTAAATAAAGTAATTTGTAACTATATAATATTAAATAGTTTTTGTCTTAAGCAATTTTGGAAAATTCCTGGAACAGCAAATACAAAAACCTCAATTTAAACCCACCCAACAATCAAATATTTGCACAATGCCACACAATATTTTACATGTTTAGAAGTTTAAGTAAATTGTTCGTTAGTTTAGTATCGAGTTTAAATAAATATTATTGCAACCTTAAACATTTTTGAAGGATAATAATTTAAGTTTGTGTGTGTGTTGAAAAGAGAGTTTGAAAGTGGTCTGGTCGTTTGGTTGGTCATATAATTTAAATGTTTAATTTTAGCTCATATATTTCACTCTTTTTCTTTGTTTTTTTTAAGCAAGTACGTGTCTCAAGGGTATGAAAAGCTAAATACACACAAATACACACTAACCAAATTAGGTGGTAATTTTAAAATTATTATAACTATTAGTTGTGTGTCCTTTCTCTTGTTATTTTCTAAGCATTTTTTTCTATTTTCATTGGCAATTAGTAATGATATGTCTGGTTAGCATTTTAAAATGTACACAGGCATAGGAAAAAGTTCTTAACTAAAGAAAAATCTGCAGTCGAATTTTCTTTAAAATCATATAAAGGGTGATTTTTTTAGCAACCTTTCTTTTGGTAAGACTATTTTTGGCAGTTTGGCTGTTTTCGTGTAACATATTACTGTTAAACATGTCCAAACAAACGAACAACGTTTGCAGGTTATTGAATTTTATTAGCAAAATTTATGCTCGGTTAAGAAAGTAGTGCATCATCTGTTTTATAATCAGAAGCTCATTTCTGCTTGAATGGATACGTAAACAAGCAAAATTTTCATAATTGGTGTGAAGAGCAGCCAGAAGCATTGCAACAACTGCCAGTGCATCCCGAAAAATGCAATGTTTGGTGTAAATTATGGGCCTGTGGATTTGGCTGACATGTAATTTCATGAAGATGGGGCCACATGCCACACAACACTCATAACAATAACCCAATTGAGAGGCAAGTTCAGCAAACAGTTTATTTAACGTTTAGCGACGTTCAACTAGACACCTAGATCGTACGATTTAACGCCTTTAGACTATATTTTATGGGGCTATGTTAAGACTCATATCTACGTAGGTCTCAATTCACACCAAGCAATTTTTATTGAAAAGATTAATTTTTTCCAATTTTTTCCTAAAAATTTCTTTGGTGTTAACACAGCACAACTTTTATTGCTTAAATCGCTCGTATATTTTATTTTCACATATGTAAACCGAATAAGAGAGTAACACGAATTGCTAGTACAATCAAGTGTGTACTCGTTTTATCTTCGCCTCACCCCGAAGTCTAAAAGGTAATCAGGTTAGCTTAAAAAATTTCCCGCAACAGTTGACGCACTGGAAATTAATATTGAAGAATATATTCCTAAGATGCCGGCCGATATGTTGTTTAAAATCAATATCTTATATTTTTAACGAATTCAACTAAAAAATATTACGATTCTATCGCACAAAAGTATTGGCGCCTCTAATTCAAGAACTTATTAAAATGCTCTTAATACTTTGTGGGCAAACCTGACTGCTTTGTAACCTCATTTAAATATTTTGGCATAAAATGCACCAGATTTTTTGTAATTTCTTTGATTTTTCAAATTTATTAAAAACTGCCCGCCTTTTTACCCTTCTGCCAAGCATCTCCCACAAATGCTCAATTGAATTGAGATTTGGAGACTGTGGCGTGTGCGTTAGGACATGTACCACGTTGTCATTGTCGTGTTGAAATGTAAATGATGTTGGCAAATTTAACTTTCGGGCACTTTTTTAACGTGTTCTTTTAGTAAATTTATGTAAACGAGTCTGCTCATAATACCTTCAATAAAAACCAACTCGCCGACACTTGCAGAAGACATGTAGCCCCACACCTTTACACCACCCCACCGAATTTAACTGCACACGAAAGATTTTGTTTTTCACATGCCATGTTAGCTTTTCTACAGAAGTTCATGTGGCCATCAGAGCCGCAGAAGAGTATTAAATTTACTCTCTTCTGAAAATAATACTTTATTTGAGAAACTATAGGTTTGCTCTTAAATTATTTTGCGTAGTCTAATCGCTTCTTTTGGTTGTGTAATGAAACAAGAGGATTACATCTAGCAACTCGTGAAGTAGTGTGTAGTAATCTTCGAACGCTCATGGGACGAATATTCTTACCAAATTCCTCTTGAACTTGAGCAGCAATTCTGGTTGATGTTTTTCTGGAACCTTGTTTTATTTTGTGCACAATTTTCTTGCTTGCACGATCAGTTAAAGCTTGACACTCCTTTAAACCGATTAATAACACTGCGAATTGTTAAAGGACTCCTATTGTTACCTATTTCAGCGTACGACTTGGCTTGATTATGCAGGTGTAGAATTGTTTTTCGCTGAGAATATGTAGTTTCTTTCTGTTTTCAGCTTATTTTGGTGTTCACAATTTTTTTAAGAAAATTTAAAATATTAACAGAGAGATTATGACTCTTGATCTACATACAAAATTTCTTTATTTACTCATACTTTGTGTACTCATAGAAGTATAAAAGATTGTTTCTATTAATATATTTTTGAAATGGCTTCAAAATAATGATAATGTTGAAAATGATTGTTTTGTGCAGAACTGTGGATCCTTCTATCGACTCAAATAAAGATTTCATACATTTCTCTAGGTTAGGTTAGGTTCCATTGGCAACCATTCTTATAAAACAGCTCACTTGGGATCATGTTGATCGCATTGTGTTATCCATCTGATAGACAACCTGTCGATCACTTGGCACTTGTTGTTTCCCCATCAAACAATCCAGATTTCTTGTCGAAAGTGTAGATGCATTTTGTATTCATCCTTAATAGCTCCCTCAAACATGATAGGTAGGTTGGCCCCAATATACGTTCCTTTTTTGTTGATAGGGCTGGACATTGGTAGAGAAGATAAGTGATTGTTTCTGCTTCCTCCTCGTTATGCCAGCTTCTACAGTAATCATTGTACTGTAGACCTAGTCTCCTGGCGTGTGCTCAAAAAGTATAGTAACCTGTATATAAAGTGATAATAAGCTTAATTAGGTTACGACGAAAGCTAAGCAATGAATTCGTCATTCCCATATAAAATATGGACCATATGGACCTCGTAATAGAGCAAGTGGTTTCATTCGACTACTTTTCCTGAGCAAGTCTAAACATTTCGTTTTGAACAGATATTTTCAGACTCGTAATGATGATGCCACTAAAATGGTCAATCACCTCATCGGTCCTCATTATGTCCTGGGACCCATATTAGCGTTATCCTAGAATGTTCCGCTATATCGTTTAGAGATGCTACCCGGCATTTCGTGGTTAACATAGACGTCGAATAGACATCTGCTATACTGCTTTTACGGCCACTTTGCTGTCAGTTCATATACATATGTATATCTCCAGATATTCGATAATACCTCAACCAGTTAGCAGCCCGCTTTATGGCACAGATCTCTGCTTGAAGAATAGAGCAGAAATGCGGAAGCCTAAAATACGATTATTCAACGAAGAATCCACCACCAACTCTATTTCACCTCCTAGAGCCATCAGTAAAAATCCTGGAAGAGTCCATCAAACTATACATATGGAAAATCACATGTCGAAAAATGGTTTCGGTGTGCAATAATCGACTTTGCTGTGAGCAACCTCGTAGTATCTCGTCATAAAAGAGTGACCATAGTCTCTTTGAAACCATGAGTTACCAGCCTTTTGTCTCACAGCTGAATTGGGAGCCAACTACAGTTTTGTTTTTTTTTTTTTAATCAAATCTGAAAGCTGTTAAAATATCACTCTTTAGTACTTTGATTTTACATTAATTTCCAATAGTCACCTCGTATCACTATAGCGTTTATTATCAAGTGTTGACTGCTGGTGTAATTTACTTGACGAGGTTACTGTAATTCATTTACACACTTTATATTGTACAATTCTCAATGTATGTTGCTGCAAAGGGCGAACAATACTAACAACAACAAAAACAGCAAACAATAACATCGGCAACATTCAACCACTAGTTAGTTAATGCATGACCAAAACACAGCACTCTTACATGCTTGTCTAGCAAATGCTAAACAATACTTTTTTTCTTTTGGTCTTTGAACAATTCAAATACTTGTTAATAACACTGACCTAGGCCAATGAATGTAGGAAAGAATGTCTAAATGAAAGACTCTGCTGCTACAACTGTAAATATATGAGGCTACAAGGTGATTTTACTCATTACAATTACGTTTTATTTGATTTGTTTGCTAAGTTAAATACGAAAAATATGCATTTAATTGCATTACAAATTAAATCTCATTGATAATTAGAGATGGAAATTGAACTAATATTTCTTAATTTTTAAGAGAAAAGTTTTTATTCAGGCTACTAGTTCTAATAATTAAGAATACTATTGTAAAGTACTGGAACAATCGGCAAATTGGAATGCATTTTCTACCCGGCCAAGGGCGTCTTCAGCAATCTTCATTGTCCACTATCACTCTGTAAATATCATCTATTTAACTCACCGTTTTTTGAGAAATAGAGTTCACGAATTATGATATTTCTTTTCTCTTAAAAATCTCATTGAAATTAGCATCTGTTTAACAACAATTTTATTCGAATGCCAATGAAAAGTAAATTTGCAGCAACAAAGACGTTTTTGAGCTCATGTTGCAGCACAAATTAAAATTTGCTAAATATTTTCTGCTGAAAGTAAAGAATGTTAGTTAGATGAACAACATAGTGATTAAAATAATGTTTTCCAGGTCTTCATTTAACAAATACATTTTAAGTAGTAAGATAATTCTGAAGAAATTAAAAGCCATTAATAAAAGTTGTATGAAATACACTGCGTTGCATAACTATAAATACAAAAAAAAAAATTTAATTTTTGTAGGTTAAAGAAAAAGTAAACAGTATGTGAAGCGAACAAATATTATTTAACGATAGAAAAGCATTATATTTTATTTTACCGCTTAAAAATGTATAAAGAAATTATTTGGTTTTTCATAACCATAAATACACTGCAATTCAAATAACTTAAAATTGTAATATGTATTCACAAAAAATTTAGACTTTAATAAAATAAAATGAGATCAAACTTTTCTTTTGGAATAAACACAAAAATTCACACTATTCACCAGATTAATTTATATACTGCAAACGTAAATATAATTTAAACACTTAATAGTGTTTCAAAAAATGTTTCATTACAAGTACAAATTCAAAACTTGAAAATTATTCATAACTTAAGTAACATAAACTAAATATACACAACTCATTAACAAAAACTAGAAAAATAAGCAACAAAAAAGTAGTTGAATTTTACCAGGTATTTCGCTTGAAAATAAAGTAACCAGGTATAATCAAATTATGTCGAACATTGTATATAATATTTTGTTTGTAGTCCTTTTGCCTTTATCACAGCTAACAATATTGTAGACATAGAATCAAGGCAAGACATTGTTGTATTTATTCTATATTATTGCCATTAGCTTATCCTTGTAAAAAATATATCTTTGTTTAATTTTTTGTCCAGATGTTCCTACAGAGGATGATATAAAGTTTTTCGACAATGCTTAAGTAACCAATCTTTCACAATTTTGGAAGTATGGTTAGGACTATTATCCTGTTGGAAAATCCAGTTTTGCTCTAGTTCTAATTACACTACACTATATTCACTACATTGTTTTTTTTTTAAATGTATTTTGTAGATTCTAAAAATGTAAGATTACCGACACCTGAACTGATCCGCCGCTATATTTTACCGTGTTGGCTACATATTTCTTTTTTAAGACTTCGTTCTTGGTTCGTTTTTCGTGGAGTTTTTGACTCCAAATATCTCAGGCTTACTTTCATCGGTGAAAAGAATATTATTCTAAAAAATTTGATAAATAAATGTATTCAGGTTTTCGAGAAGAAGTCTGGACATGAATACGAATGAAAAAAAAACTGAAGAAAAGGAAAAACAACTTAAATAGAAATTAATAAAAATGATAATTACAGAAAACTTCGAACCATCAGTCACTGGTTAAAGGATTGATGTTGTCTGTTGACTAGCAGGCACCGTAGTGGTGCAAGGGGTCAGAACGCAAAAAAGAATTCTGATGAGAGAAAGTGGTGTTTCTCGAAACATATGTAAATTCAACCAACAACCCAGGTTCGAATCCCAGCCAAGAAAAATTATCAAAAATAAAATTTTTTCAAGTTGTAAAACAATTCCTACTTCAGTAAAAATAATTTAATGAAAATTAAATTTAATGAACTCAAGGCATAATTAAAGAAATATCAAAAATTAAATATTAACAGTTCAACTAAAAATACTAATTATTCTAAATTTGAGAAATAAAATAAAAAAGTTTTTTCGAGCTCGAGGCCAATTATTTGTAAAAAATATATATTTATATTTTAAGAGACGTATTATTGTATCCACATTCAATAATGAAGAAATTTGAGAATTTTTTTTTTGCGAAATTCAAACGTTTGGTATGGTTATTGTTTGAAATAATGGGATTTTTACATGAAACTGTATCATGTAGGCCATTTTGTTGCAATGATCTTCTAATCGTGCTCACACTTACAGGTTTTCCAGAAGTTTTTGTAACATTTTCAGCTATTTTTATAAGACTAGATGTTGGGTTTGGCCTCACTTCTCTTACTATAGCTCTTAATTTAGTTTTTTTAACACGCTTTGGTCGTTTTGCATCAGGCAAATTTTCTATAATTTTTATACCCAACACCACCATAGTGGGGAGGGTATTTTGGATTTGCGCTATTGTTTGTAAAGCCCATAATAATTATTCCAACACCCACCTTAAATTATACCTATTGACTCAGAATCATTTCCTGAGTTGATTAAATGATGTCCGTCCGTCCGTCGTGCTCGCTTGTGCGCAGAGTAAAAGTCGCAATTTTAAAGATATTATCATAAAAATACACAAAAAACTTTCGCCACAAATAAGTTGTACATGAATCCTAATTACATCTGTAATCTCTTTTAAAAGGATAATGTTGGTAGCCAAATAAAAATCAATACAAATATGTTTCAGCTATACACAAATCATTCGTCCCATTAGGCATAGCTCCCATTAAAGGCCCTCTGCCGAAAATCACTTTAACGGCCATAAATCTCTTAAAATTTTGGTATCCGAATAAAATTTAATACAAAGAAGACTCAATATATACAAGGAGAGCACTTCAAGGAATAGGATATGTGGCAGGAGTTAAAAATAAAAAGCCAGTTCTTTCTGAGAAAAATATAAAAGCACGTCTTGAATTTTGCAAAAAGCATGGCCATTAGACTATAGAAGATTAGAAACGAGTTATTTGGTCGGAAGAGACTAAAATTAACCGATTCCAATCTGATGGAAAGGAAACTTCTGGAGCAGACCTCACAAAAATATTCAAAGACATCATGTAAAGCAAACAGTCGAACATGGCGGAGGTAGCTTGATGGTTGGACGTTGTTTCACTTGGTGGCAACGAAACGAAAAAAAAGACTACCTCCATATTATCCAAACTAATTTACCGCATTGCATATCCTGAAAACGAAGTTATTTTCCAACGGCGAAAATTGTTCAAAATTAGTTGTGTGGTCAAAAATTTCGGCTGATGAAATGGCCTGGCGCAAAGTCCAGATAACAACTCTATAGAGAATTTGTAGTCTATATTTAAGAGACGATTGGGACAACGTAATCGAGCACCAACCAGTATAGAGGAGTTTTGAAACCGTATTAAAGCCGAATGGGAAAATATTCCAAGTAAACTTAAGGAAAAAAAACTTGGTTGAAAGTATGCCAAGGCGCCTGAAAAGCGTTATTAAAAAAATACTAAGAAAAAGTGTTTTTAATAGATTCTGGAAAACGTGCAAAACTGAGTTAATTGAATTGCTTGAAGTTTTTATATTATTTTTTTTTCTTCTTATTACGTTATCATTACTTTCAATATTAGACTTTTTGCTAATGCAATAAAGAGTAAATGGTAAAAATTTTACAAAATTTCTTTCGTTACTCGTATTTATCATTTTATGATCCTTTAAGTAAAATCATATTGAACATGCAATCGGTTTTGCATGAAAGTGCAAATCTATGGCAGCTTAATAATAGCAAGCAAATTTAAGTCCTCTTACTTAACCCATCATTATCAACATTAAGTATTAAATGTTGTAGAAAATTGACATTAAACTGAATCATCAGCAATACATTATTCCCAACCCTTGTCTTTACCGACAGCGCATTTAATTTTCCATATTTGGCTTAATGCTTTAAAGAAAACAAAACTGAAAAAAAGTTAAAAAAAAAACGCCAAACAAAAAGCCAATACTGGCACGTAATATTTTAAATATTTCTTAAGCCATTATTGCACTTCCTTTTAGTGACATCTTGCTGTACATCGCGCTACAGTTCAGCTAGGTATCAGTTGGTGTCGCCCATATCGGGCTGGCTCCCTAGATAATTTATTTATAATTTACAATACGATTACAAAAATAAATAAAAAACAGAACCATAAACACACTAGCGAGCAGTGCGAGAAGGTTAGTTATTGAAAAGAATGGCTGCAGCAAGAAATTCAATTATTTTATTTTATTCTGTTTTTATTTTTTAAGCAGAAAATTCGATTAAACGGATAATAGTGACAGTGAACGAATGTATATGTAATATGCACGGTGTATAGTTTAGTTGGGGAAAATAAAACAAAACTAGAGCTTTTGTTTTAAAACAGAGAAACAATAGCAGCAGCTATTTGCCACCATTTGTTCATAAAACAACTAAAATGTCAGTGTATAAAGAGATTTATAAATGTATGCAATGTGTGTGGAGATAAAGACACACACAGAGAGAGAGAGAGAGAGACAGAGAAATTGAGAGCAAGAGACGGATAGGAATATAAGTCAGCAGCATAGCTGCCAGATTTGACGATTTCAAAAATAGCAAAATGACGATTTGACGATTTTTTCATTGAAAATGACAATTTCCTGAATTATTAAAATTTTCTATAAATTGTTAGTTTTATTAATGTTTTTGTTACCAAATTCTCTCTTTTTTTGAGACAACAACTATTTCAAAAAAAAACTAAGGGATAGTAGTGTTTTCTTAATTATTGTTGTTAAGTTCAAGTAAAATAATTGCAAATAATATTGAGACAGGATAGTCGAAATTACTTATTTATGTGTAAACATAAAAATCAATTTTAAATACTGAATTCCATTAACTAAAATTTTAAGAGGAAACAATTTCTGAATTTCCACGGGGAAATTCTTCTACAAAAACTTCTCCTATTTTAACAAAACATCGAAAGCATATTCAGCCGAATAAATTTAAATAACAAAAATACGGAATTCTTTGAAAATATGTTGAAGTTTTAATGTTATTTAAAACTTAATAAAATAAATTGTTTTGACATTGTAATTTAACCTGGATTAATATGCTGAATTCAACAATTTATTTATAAAATACTGTTTCACACTATTCAGTTTTAGCAGACCAGTTTTTGTTCAATTCTCTTTTGAACTTGCCATTTCATCAAACATGTCAATTCAATTTTCGTAATTTTTAATGTAAATCAACATGCATGAAAAAAAATAAAAGGAAATAAGAAAATTGACAGTACCGTCAAGTTTGTACCCCTTTTGTTCTTATTTCCCTTCTCTTCCAAAAATACTTGCCTTGACGAGTGAGAATTATAGAAGTGAAAACGGACTAAGATATAAAATATTAAATATTACACAAGTTGTGTTTAACATAAAATTTTTTGTGATTTGTTATGTAAAAAGTTAAAATTTACGTATTTTGATATGTATTGTACAAGAGACTATATAAAATTGAATTTTTATGTTTTCGTTTTAATAAAGATTTCAAAATACTAGAAATAGTGACTTTTTATTTTTCCGATTTTTTTGACGATTTTTAAAATTCGAAATGACGATTTTTTTCTTTTTTATCGGGATTTTGACGATTTTTTCCGAAATTCATCTGGCAGCCCTGGTCAGCAGTGTTAGTTAAAAAGTTGCGGAAGGAAGGAAAGCAAGGGTTAATATTAAATGTATTTTATACTTATTATTTTTATTCTCTATCATGTACATTGTACAATGACGGATGCAAACTATTTTTAACTGCGAAATAAAAAGTAATAATGGTTGAAATTGTTATTTAAAAAATGCTACGATTCGCTTCGACTGGTTTGCCGCTGATGACTGACTGACTGACTTGTTTGTGGTTTGAAGCTGGGGATTTTCATTTGAATTTTTTGTGTGTTTTTTTTCATCACTTTTTTATAAAACTCAATGATTTATGGTTTACTAAATGCAATACATTTTTATATGTACTTGTACGTAGATAGTGTGTGTGTGGTTTTTTGTGAGTGTGTCTTTACCCTGCAAATAATATTGGACTACGTGATCCATTTTAGATGATATGGACTACTCACAACATGGTCCAATGTAATGCAGTCATGGACCATGTCATAGTTAAACAAGAGTTTGTAGTTAAATGACATGGTTTCGTGTTAACACGATTGCATATTGAGTTGTTGTTGTTGTTTAAAACTAACCATCGTGAGTACTCCATGGAGTAGTTTTGGGACTACTCCGATGGGTTATATGGTCCAGTCCTAGGACATCGCAATGTTAAATGGACCACCTTTTTTTCATATATTTGGAGTAGTTTTGGAGTACTCCTACTCCTCTTTGGAGTAGTCTTTACATGCATGTATGGACTAGTCGCGTTATTTGCAGGGTATATACTGAAATCATGTTGCTTACATGTGACGTATGAGTAATATTATGGCCAAATGATAAATGTATATACAAATTGAATATTACTCATACGTCAGTGTGTCTAAACAAGAAAAAATATTGTGAAATGTTGTGAATGTACTGTACATAGTTATTTAAATTAATGATTAAATATTATATTGCCATAAATTTTTTTAGTTATTTACTTTCACTTTCCATAGAAAAGTTGTCTTTAACTTTTAGTTTCTATAGAAAAGATAACTCTCTGTCATTCCAAAAGTAGTGGTAATTATTTTACAATTTTTCTTTGTTTGAAAGTATAACGGCAAATAATTGCAAATTTCATAATTTATCATTAAAAGAGTTTAAGTTGTGAGAAATTTACAATGGGAAGACAGACATCAATTGAGACTCATTTGTATTTAATTTTATATTGTATTTTACCATTATTAAGGTTGTTGAAATTATTTTCGAAAGGGGGCCTTATATAGGAGCAATCTCTAATAATAGACCGATCATTATAAAACTGGACGGAAATATTTGTATGTATATATGCAATTTATTTGTGTTGTGTTGAACATCTCGAAGAGAGTTATGCTCTTTAAAGTGATTTGCGGCAAAGGGCTTTATATGGAAGCTATATTCATTTACGGATCAATCTGCACAAAATTGTGGTTAGGCTTCATGTACAACTCATAAATTAAACATTGTACTAATGTTAAATCGACACAGGCTTACATGGTACTGTGTCATGTGTAAGAAGCCCATTATTTCAAACAATAACCAAACCAAACGTTTGAATTTCGCAGAAAAAAAATATTTAAACCAACTTAAAATTTTTTGAAATAATATTCTTTTCACCGATGAAAGTAAGTCTGAGATATTTGGAGTCAAAAACTCCCCGAAAAACGAACCCAGAACGAAGCCTTTAAAAAGAAATATGTAGTGTTGTGTAATTAGAACCAGTGCAGAACTGTATTTTCCAATAGGACAATGAACCTAACCATAACTCCAAAATTGTAAAAAAGTGGTCTTAAAATCATCCTCCACAGTCCCCAGTCCCCACTACAATTGAACACCTGTGGGAATATCTGGACAAAAAATTAGGCAAATATATATTTCTAGCAAGGATAAGCTAAAGGCAGTAATACAGGATGAATGCAACAATATCTTACTTGATTTCACTAAAAACCTCGTTGATTCTATGTCCTATGAATATTGTTAGCTGTGATAAAGACAAAAGAACTACAAACAAAATATTATATACAATGTTCGACATAATTTGATTATATCTGGTTACTTTATTTTCAAGCGATAAATCTGGTACTTATCCGTTGAAAATAAATATTTTTTTTTATTCGAATAAGTTCCTTATTTTTCTAGGTTTTGCTTAAATTACTTATGACTGATGCAATAAATTTTGTTATAAACATGTACTTGTATATATACACATATATATATAATAAAACATTTTTTAAACAATATTAAGTGTTTACCTTATATTGCCGCTCACAATAGTTTTGTTTCTTAAAATTTCAGCAAAATTGTTTACTGCTCAACTAATTACCATATTTTCATAATTTAAAAACATTTATATTTTTATTATGGCCATTAAGACATTTATATTTTTATATGTAACAATAATAATTTGTTTTAATTAATTATTACACTATAATTTAATTTAATTTAATTAAAATTTCATTTTGATGAGCATTTTTAGTTGTTCGAAAGTACTTGTGCTCCAATAAAAATGTGTCAAAATGTCATTCCCACAATTGCTGTTTGTTTTTCTGTTGTACTCGCTAGTATATTTTCTGATTTAGTTTTTTTTTTCATTTCATTCATTTAATTTTCAGAGCAAAATATTACAGCGAACAGTGGTTTAGAAATATTTTATTTTGGAAATAATTTCGTATCTTGAAAGCTATTTTAACGAAATTTTATTTTGTTGGAGCTGAGATGTTTTCGTAATGATTTACAGATTACGTCACCTCGAAACTAACATTTTTAACAAAAATGGCCAGAAATTAATTTTTGCCCCAAATGAGCTGAAATTTATAATATAAGCTTTCCTTAATAAGATCTGCAAAATATCTTATCTTTTAATTCAAGAGATATGTATATAGTTTTATTATTTTTTTAACTCTACTTGATCATTTTTGTGTTTTTTAAATATGACGGTTATACGGAGGGTCGAAAAAAATCTATAATATATCAGTTATTGCAAACTGTTATCTCTGCGCTATAAAAAGTTGCAAGCATCCACAGTTGGAACATGTAAAAAGCTCCATCCATGTGAAATTTCATTACGATAGCTGTAATAGCTCCCTAGATACCGTATTATTTCCGAAATAAACCGCTTCTAAACCACTGTGTCCAGTACTAAAAAAAAATATATATAGAAGAGTGTCGTCATACACATATCATACAAACGACGTGTATGTTCATATTTATTTTTATTATAATTATTTTTCCTCTTTAAATGATTTTTTGACTTCATAACAAGCAAAACTTTTTGTTGACGTTTATAAGCAGTTTGTACAGTAGCAACAATCAACAGCAGCAACAATAACAACAACAACAACTGCTAAACAAAAAGTGTGTATAATTTATGATCTAGTGTCACGCATAACGTCATTCGCGTATATCAAGTTTTGTGAAATTAAATGAAATTACATCTGGTTGGGAATCGGGCGCAGGAAGCAGGGAGGATAATTTTTAAAACAAACTGTAGTTTCTCATACATGTGTAAATTTACAATTCAAGTTGTTATGTATTTGCAGTTGATTTGAAATACTAGAGTTTAAGTGAAAGTGTGAGTGACAGCGACCTCCGTCGAACAGGTGCAAGCCAACTGAGACGAGCCGCAGAGACATGCTAAAAGCCGACGCTGTTGCAAAAATTTCGGCTTGCAAATGGCTGTAATTTTTGTTAAAAGTTGTTAATAATTTCAAAAAATGTGGGAATTTCTTTTTTTATTTTGTTTATAATGTTTTTTTATCCGTCTTACAACCAATTTTCATGCGCCGCTGACAATCTTTAGTGTCAACTACGAACGCCGTCAAATTTATTAGGCGCCGGTTTCTGATGAGTGAGTGCTTGAGCAAGAGAGAATAATTAGATTGGCGTGCCTTTAATGTATGTGTGAATGCAATATTTGATTGACGTTATTAGTATTGTTGCTGTCGTTGGCTGTTTTATTGCATGTGTAAGTGGTTGTTAGAAATGTGGTTGTAGCATTATTACTAGGAAAACTATTTAAACATACGAAAGCAGTTTGAAAAGTATATTTAATCAAGCTAGAATTGACTACAATGTTCATCACTTATTCTTGTTATCCGTAAATAAACCAACACAGCAGGCTGTATTATGACAGACAGTCTGACAGCATTTGTCAGAAAAAATCTCCTATATTTCATATTAACATTTCTGTTTAAGCTCATCCGTTTGATAAGTAAAATTTAAAGTTTGTGTTGATTGCATTTATGGTTTATTTGATTGTATGATTAGCGTGCTTTAGTTAATAACATTAATTATTGTGGTTGGCCATTGTTGTTGTTGCTGTTGTTATAAGGAATATAATTCAAATTTAGTTGTATGACTGTCATAGTAGTGACGTTTTTATTTTGTGAAATGACAACACACGAATAATTTTGCAAAACACGCCAGCCACCACTCGCTCATTTACTTGAGTTATACCTATAATACTCGTGTGTACATATGTAAACCCAGTCACAAAGGCATTTAAAAATATTCTCTGTAGTTGATTTGTAAGTTGTGCTGTATTTGAAAATCCTTGATATTGGTATTTAGTTTGCACACATTACCACACACACATACGCGCGCACTTACATGTGTTTGTGCATGTGTATTGTGGAAATGAAGGATTATTGCGTAGGTCTTTTATAAATTATTAAACAAATGAAGGATAATTTACTTGTAGGAGTTTCATTGAATGAAGGTTTTTTCTTGTATTGTTGGTTTAAATTTATAAATAAATAAATAAATGACTAATTCGGTAATACATAAATTGTAATTTAAAATAAAATGTTTAAAAATATAGAATCGATTTTAAAATCGTCGTTTGTTATCAGTTTAACTCAATCGTTAAAATTTAGTGGCTTTAACTAAAAAACTAGTTGCGAAATATAATAATCACACCAAACATTTTAAACTGAGTTTAAAAATGTGTAGCGTTCGTTATCGTAAGTGTATGTTTTTCAAGAACAAATGTTTGTATTTTTTAACCTGCCTATTTAGATGGATGAAAAGAAGAGGGCAAGAATATTAAGACGTCTACTAAAGTATAAAAAATATTGTAATTAAGCAGCTGATAAATTCTATTGAAATTGGCAAGATAAGCTGCTGAAATTAAAAAGTAATAAATATCGCATAAGACCAAAAAATTTGATAGATGATAAAGAAAAGTTTAAGAAGTGCGTGTAAAAGAAGTAAGAAACGCCAAAAACTTATTACCAGGGCGTTAAGTTAAAGTTTTAAAATTAAAGTTATTAAAACACGATTTAAGAAGTCAAACCAATGTCAAAGTAATAAATAATAAATAAAAAACTTTTCTTCAAATTTCTAAAAGTCGCGTTATAAATAATTTATTCTAAATATATAATATATTTCCACAACAAATAAATTACCAGAAAGTCTTATTATTCTACTTTAAATAAGAAAATAATCGTTTAAAACAATATCATCCAATTCGCAGATTATAAAACTTTTCCAGATGTAGTCGAAAATCAAATTTATTAAATATTGAAAAGAATATAAGAAAAAAAATACGTTTTTACTGAATATATAGCGTTACATAAAAGCTATCAAAAACTGAAAACAAGAATTCTTTAATTTTTCACTTCAAAAACCTATGGATGTCGCGTTCTTGACCGTGGAAATATCCATATTTTAAGCTTCTATACTTTTATATTCAGCATTTTCATATTACTGAATAATAATGGTTTGTTCTAAATATTTCTATACCAACTTACTTGCATATTTTTAGTAATTTGTAGATTAATCACATATTCACTATAGAAAACTTTGACGAACAAAAATTATCATTATCCTGAAATGAAATGAAATAAAATAGAATATTGTTATAAAGTATATTATATATACATATATATATTAATTTTAAGAGGTTATAAAGCAAGTTTCTTTGGATATTTTTAAATACGATATTGTCATGTTCAAAATATGATACAAATTATGGCACTAAAGGAAAAAACAAAAAAGGCCCAATTTTTCAAATTTTATTAGGAACTTTAGTCCTAATTCTTTTACGAAAAATCACCCCAAAAGCTATGAAAAATTATCTCAAGGTTAAAATGAAAGGTGGCCCAAATGTTGGGGCCATTTTTTATAACGAAAAATTGCCCCAATTATATAAATGAATTTGCACCGCATAATGTACCGCATAATGTGTATATAATTGCAGTTAGAAATAAAGAAAATATTAATTAACAATTTGAAGATTTTATTTATATTCAGTTTTTTAGTATATTTCACATAATTATCAAATGAAGCCCCAAGGTACAAAAACAACATTTCTTATGCTCTTTTTTCATTCTACGATTTTGTAGTAATTTTTCATTCCTCTTAAAATACAAAATTACCCCAAAGAAAAAGCGCAATAAAACCCCATTAAAATTAAAAAAAGGTACAACAATTTTGTGGTTTTGTTGTCAGTGTAATTTTTTGTTGATATTTTTCTTAATTTTTTTTTTTTTTTTGCTTAATCAAAAGGGGGGTCAAACTATGAAACGGTTTGTTCATATTAAATCTTCTGTTCCGAAGGTTGGCATCTAGATTTTTTTTCAAAAATTACAAAAGAGGAATTATTAAACGAATAATTCGATCTTTTTGTTTTTATAAAAATTATACATATAGAGGTATAAAACAAATTGCACTGTCTGACTATGTTTTATACCTCATTTTCGTAAATTCAGTAAACAGAATATTGGCTTCTATAAAGACCTTCTTCACAGCTATAATACTGAATTGTATCAGTTTTACCAAATTTTTTTATTAAAAAAAAAATTTTAGGTTTTTGGGAATATTTTAAAATTCGTTTGGAGATAAAGAATAAAACAGACTTATTTCTTTTATTTTAAGCTGTTCTCAACCATGACATAATTTCTCTCAATTTTAGTTTTTCTTATTGGTTGCAAATGAAATATTGTGTACATTTATTTAACTATTTTTAAATAAAATCTACAAAAGATATGAAGGATACACTTATAAAGAACATTTTTTTATCTTACGATAAATCTATACTGATATGATTTCTATGAATCTATGAATGGTCATCAGTTAATTGAGTAAATTTTATGGAAAATGTTAAATTTTGTATTTAAGACATCATTGAATTTTATTTAAATTGGAATATAATAGACTCGCCTTCAGTTCAGAAAACTATTAGTAATGGGGCTTGCAAAGCACTGCAATTTATTTGAAAACTAATTAATATTCAAGCTTCAAAAACAAGGAAAAAGTATGAGTGAAATTTCAATAATGATGAATTGTTCTAGCTATTCAGTGAAAAGTAAAACTAAAGGCAGGAAGCGAAAAATAAAAGTAAAACTAACCTATTTTAGTTATCTGAAGAACTTAAAATTGATCTATATGCAGTATCTGTTACAAGTCACACAATTAAAAACTGAGCTTTAGGACACTGGATTAAAAGTTCATAATAGATGGATGGTACCTTTATTGAGAAAACAGAATATTAAAAATAGATTTTGTTTTGCTAAGAAACTGGATCTTCAACTGGAAAATATTTTTTTTGTTTTTCTTATAACAAAAACTTCGTTCGAAGACTACAAAATAAAGAATTGAATAGAAGGATTGCAATATTATATGCTACCCTATGTCTGCAGTTTTAAGCGTATTTATATTGAATTACATATATGGTGAATTTCACGTCAAGTGACCCAATTTTAAAAATCGATGTCTTCCGATTTGGATGAAATTTGCAGCAAGGTTAGTACTATTGGATAGTAGGCTAGATACAAAAAAGCCCAAATTTGAAAAAAAATTAAAAAAAAATTTTTTAAAAATTAAAAAAAAAATATTTTTGAAATGATTGAAGAAATAGCTATCTAAGGTCCTTTGGGCAATTTTTGCTAGGACCAATAGGTGAAAAGTTACACTCATTTAAAAAAAAAAACCCTGTATGACAAAAATTGACCAAATTGTCCAACTTTGACCCCCTCTAACTCCGGCACTTCTGGACTGATAGAGCTGAAAATTTGTGTCTGGCCTACTATCCAATAGTGCTAACCGTGGGGCAAATTTCATCCAAATCCATTTTTAACATTGGGTCACTTGACGTGAAATTCGCCATGCCAACAAATACAATACAATGACGAATTCAATTCATATGTACGTATGATTAATATTTTAGCATACAATTCAATTTCATATTAATCATACGCCTGCTTTGTTGGTTTAAAAGTGAAAATATTTACTAAGCAGTTGTTGAATATAGCTTTTGGTTTCTTAATGAATTTTTACTAAAATTATTATTGTTCTCTAAACGATTTAAAAGCAGACATTGTCATTCATATTGCAAAAGCTTGTTAATTCAAGAGATGCTGAAATTATTGAGAAAAAAGTTTTTTTTTATTTGTAAAACTAGATTGAAATATATCAATGGTTAAATGTTGCCACTATTAATATCAAACAAAAACTGTATGATAAATGAATTGTTTGTCATCGTTTTCTCTCTCATATACAGTGGTGGACATGAGGTGAGCACACTTCATATATGCTGTTTTTAAAAGTATTTTTCTTTTATGTGATTATAATTATTAACTGCAGTTTTGGTTCATTGGTGTACCTTTTTTATTGCATACTTTCTATTTGTGGTTAATTGCAATTAATAGGCAATTTTACCAGGACAATAATTTAGAACGTGGAAGTAAATTTACATATTTTGTTAGTTTTTCCTGGTAAGTTTTGAGAAATTATTACCTATGTATGTATGTTGTTTATGCAACAAAAGATTTAGGGTCATAAAACACTTTGTAGACATGTAGACTAAAACAAAGTGGTGCACAGAGAAAGAGCGTAATTGCAATTCCAAAAGATCATTCTATGGCACTGTTGCATAGAGAGGCCAGGAGATGTGCAGCTGTTATTAAAAACAAGGATATCCTGCTAAATATTAGCATTAAAATGAAGTTTTTTTTTTGTTTCTTTTATGAGAATAAAATTTGTATTTAGTGATAAATGACTGTCCAGAGTTTTTTTTTAAGAATGCAACTAATTCTGGAAAGAAAACAACCGAAATACAACAAATTAATAAAATTAATAGAATTAATAGAAGAATATAGAATAGAATGACATGAACACGTTTGAAAAATAAATGATTTTAAAAAATAACGAACAACAACATATATTTGCTTTAATAGTGCTAAACTCGTGTCCAGTACTGTACATATTAATTTACAAATTGAAACAAAACCAGAAGAACCAAGGCCATGTTTTGTTAATACAACACAAAATTATGGCTATTTTTTACGATTTCTGTTTTTTCGTGTTTGTATGTTTTTAAGCCATATTTGTTTCAGATTTTCTTTATATTAATCATATACTTCACAGTGGAAAGTGTGTTATATTTAAGGAAAAAAATAAAATTTTCTAATAACAAATTTTTATTAAGCTACTTGTAATATAGTTACTTTTCCTTAACAGCCAAAAAAAAATTAATATTTTTCATTCTCTCCCCCAAAAAATATTACAAATACACCTGTCATATGATATTAACAGTATCAGTACATAAATAAAAGTACCTCTTTAACATAATTTTCGTTAACTAATTTATTTCAAACATAGACACGTAAAATTTGTTCTAATAGTAAAAGCATTTTATATTGTATATTTATTTTTTGTTTCTCTTTTCTATTTACCACAAATACTCACACACATTAAGATATGCATTATCTAATAAACAATTACCGCACACAACAGCAACAACAACAACAAACGCAACAAAGCAGCAACAGCATAGAAATAAAATTAACCATTAAAATCTTTATAAATTTAATTGCTTTATTCACACTTACATGCTAAACATGAATAAGACAATATTTCCCGTTTATTGTATCTAATATAAGAATAACAGAAAAAAAAAACTATTCATTCACATTTGCTTTGGAAAAAAGTAAAAAATACGCTAGTTTTTTTTCTTCCTAAATTTATCAACATTAAAATGTTTATACGAGTGTAAGGTCCTTTACAAAAACAGCAACAAAAGAGAAAACAAATCAACATTTGATCTATCGCTGCCTTAACATGTAAAGTCTCTAAGTAAGAAATATAAGTAGAGACAAGTTTTAAGAAAAAGATCTAAGTCCATGAAAGCATACAAACTAAGCAACAGAAAAAGCTCCAAGTCCAAAAAAAGCTTTTATCTCGGCAAATACTTATTTTTTTCATTTTGCTTTTATGCAAATAAAAAACAAGAAAAATACAAAAACAAATTGCATTTCAAAAATGTTTATTCAAGTTTTTTGTCTCTCCTGTAATATTGTAAAATATGGACTTAGAGCCTTTACATGTTAAGCCAGCGTTATATTTTATTTGGGAAAAAATAAGAGAAAAAAAAACCTAAACATCAATAACATACTCTACTTACTCACAATCTCAAACATTTGGCCACTTGCACATGCTGTTATCAACAACAATACGTCACATGTCAAAAACTCAACACACAAAAATCCCAACAATACAAAAAAAAAACAAAGACAAAAAAGAAAAACGAAAAATAAAATTAAAGTAAATAAAAGAAAAGAAAAGTAAAAAACAACAAAAATATGTAAGTAGCTACGCGTTGTTGTATGAAAATATATGTATACAAGTTTGCAGTAACCAAAAGAGAGCTTTTATTTTTAGCTGAAATACAATATTTTTCGTTAAAAATCACCTAAATACACACACAAAACAACAGACAACAAAAACAGGATTTAAAAGAATGGCAGCTTTAGTAAATAGCAGTAATAACAGCAAGAACAACAACATGCCTTAATATAAGGTTAACTGGGGTTATACTCACTTTTTCATTTTCCTCAAATTTGTACTCAGAGCAGTGATGTTAACTTTTTTTATTTCGATTACCGTACAGCCCTAAAAAAAATTACCGTCTTTTAGATAAAATTACCGTATGCTTTTGTCTTGTACAAAAATAAATATATTTTCTTATTAAATGGGTTTATGTTTATACATAATTCAATATATTAATTTAAAAATCAACAAAAACATAATTAAAATATGAACTTTCAGTAAAATCTATTTATAGATTTTTGTAATATTTAAAGCTTAGCTTTACATTTCCATACATTTGGATTGGTTATATAACAAAAATAGCTCGTGGCTGTTTATATGAGTTTTTCATTACTATATTCATTTTTTATGATTATAGACATTTTGCTTAAAATATAGAAAATGTTTTTGTCATTGAATTTAATATTCAAATTATCACTAGAATTAACAAACATTTTTGCGTGTAGAATTCCTTTAAGTGTATTAGTATTTAGCCTGTTTCTTATTTTGGTTTCTTTTAGATTTATTACTGAAAAAATTCGTTCTACAGTAGCCGTACTATTTGGCAAAGAAAATATATAAACCAACAATTTTTTTAAAACTGGAAACATTATGGAGTCGTCACCTTTCTTCATATTAAAGGCAATTTTGTAAAACTGAAGAATGTCACATTTATCAACATTTTCTATTTGCCTTATTAGCCTAAATTCTTTATCAATTTCGTTAAATTCATCCATTTGCATAAATTCTGGGAAATGCAAAACTAAAGGAATTATGAATTAATTGGTATCGAACAGTTTGGTATTTATTATATCCATTTTTTTTTAAGATTACATTTGATTTGATTCAAAAGAAAATCTTTTTGTAATTTCTTGAGCACTTCGTATATAAAATTTCTTGCAATCAGTTTTAAATACAGCTAATTTGTGTGTTGAAATATCCATAATTAAAAGACTTGTGATTACTTTATTGCCGAGGAATATTTTGTATCATTTTGTATATTGTATATCATGTGTAGACACATTCACCCCTAACGTGAATAAAAATTCCACATGAAATTTGTTCCCTTTTCACATTTTTCCTATTAAAACTCAATGTTAAAAGAATAAAAGGGAACAAATTTAATGTGGAATTCTTATTCACGATAGGGGCGATTATGAAAATAAAACTAAAGCTAGATTTACACGATTAAAATTTTCTTCAAAATTGCTCTTCACGAGTTTGAAGCATTTTGAAGAGTAATTTTGAAGAAAATTTCAATCGTGTAAATCTAGCTTGAAAATTTAAGCTTTTTAAAATTACCGTACAAAAGTAGAAATTACCTGCCTACCGTACGGAGGTCTAAATTACCGTACAATACGGTAATTACCGTGGAGTTAGCATCACTGACTCAGAGTAACACAGTGTGTTGAGGAGTATGTTGGTTTATAAAACAGTTAGAGCAAGAAAAACGTAAACTGCAACAACAACTACATTAATTGTAACTGAAATAAACCAACAACTGGTTGTTTTTTTACTACCTATTTGTATGTAATTATGTTTCATTTTCTGTTTTATTCTTCTTTTTTTACTGTCTAAGCGGTGTGACCAGATTTCAAAAAGTTCAGCGACTAAATTAGTTGAAAAATAATGCTAAATTATACTAAAATGTTGTTCAAAATGCCAAATAAAATGAGCTAATTTTTTTTAAATACTTTCTTGAAATAATTTTTAAAAATTTAAGGTATACCTACGTGATTAAAAAATAAACTTTTTTAATAAATATTACAACTTTGAACTCAAGAACAATGTAATTATTACAGGTTATCTTTAAATATTTTAATTATAACAAATATTTGTCCCAAAAGATCTAAGCCTTATCCAACCTATCCAAGGCTATAGAGGCTATTAATCGGGCTCGCTGGATGATAAAAATTATATTTACATATTCTTTAAAAATATGCATTTTTCGAAACCAGTAATCTTACATCTATGTAATATTTTTACGAGAAGAATGCATACACAAACTGCCGAAGCAATCCAATTTAGTGATGTAAAAAATACGTACCGTTTGACATGGAATGACTCATTTTTAATGTTTAAGTTTGGCAACATGTTTTTATCCCTTAAGTAGAGGATTGTGTCATATCTTTTATTCACATCAGTAATTTGTTTGCAGTTTATTGCCTTGACATTGGCTCGTCTATAAATGTGGTATAATACCGGAATACCCAAACTTTAACTTTTTACATATTATTAGCTTCTTAAATAACAACAATAAAAAAGCAACAAAAGTACACTTTCATTGTAGTAAGTAAGAAATATAAGTAGAGACAAGTTTTAAGAAAAATATCTAAGTCCATGAAAACATACAAACTAAGCAACAGAAAAAGCTCCAAGTCCAAAAACAGTTTTTATCTCAGCATATACTTATTTTTTTAATTTTGTTTTACGCAAATAAAAAACAAGAAAAATACAAAAACAAATTGTATTTCAAAAATGTATATTCAAGAAAAAAGTTTGATTGTTTTTTGTCTCTCCTGTAATATTGTAAAATATGGACTTAGAGCCTTTACATGTTAAGCCAGCGATTTGTTTCTTTTTTTTTTTTTTTTGTGAATTCAATTATATTAACATAACTACATACTAGAGGTCTGCACAAATGTATTTGGCAGCCAAATGAGTGTTGTCTGTGTATTTGATTTTCAATTCAAATGTGTAAAACAAATGAGAGCTAGTCATTCACGTTCAATCATTTTAAATGAAAGATCAACACAACACCGTTCATGAAAAAGTGAAACACATACACTAACACTAATTGTGTGTGCGTCTCAATTATATTGTATTGCTTGATAAACTCAAATTCATACATCTTACAATAAAAAAAAACCTGTGTGAAGTTAAAAATCACACAATTCATTCGTGTGTTTGTTGTGTTTCTTATTTTGTTAAAATTGGGTTTTCCCCTATTTAATAAATTTCCCTAACGTTCTTTGTTTTGATACGGGCGTTTACTAAGTTGTTGTGTTTCGGTTGCCCAGCAGTCTTGTTTTTTCTTTAGTTTGGATTTACATAAATGCAATTGTATTTAATCGTGTAAAACAGCATATTTGTTATTTATAGTTGAATCAAATATTTCTCTCACAACACTCACATAATTGTGTGTTTGTTGTGTTTCTTATTTTGTTAAAATTGGGTTTCCCCCTATTTAATAAATTTCCCTAACGTTCTTTGTTTTGATACGGGCGTTTACTAAGTTGTTGTGTTTCGGTTGCCCAGCAGTCTTGTTTTTTCTTTAGTTTGGATTTACATAAATGCAATTGTATTTAATCGTGTAAAACAGCATATTTGTTATTTATAGTTGAATCAAATATTTCTCTCACAACACTCACATAATGAATTGAACGCTTTGCACAATATGTTATTTCTTATACACAATAAATTTTGTGTGATTCTTAAATCACACACAACACACTACTTGCTAGTTTGATGTGTAAATTCATGTGTCGTTTAATCGCACACATGCAGACCTCTACTACATACATATGTATATAAAAATACAGTATAAGTTTTTAAAATAATATTATTTATATTAATATAATTAAGCTTTTTTTAATAATATGTGGCGTTGACTTTATTTTGACGCTCACAGAATACACAGTTTTATTTTTCAAATAACCCTTTTTACATTTAAGTAAGTAAATTGCAATAGTATTAATAATTACTTAAACCTTAGGTGTTCTTATAAAATAAAACTAGTATACATAGGTATATAAAACTGTCTTGAAATCAAAAATAAAGAAATTATTTATTTATACCATTTCAAAAATTACAGCTTTATAACTATAAAGGCATAAAGCTTCCTTAATTTACCTGCTCATTTAAACCACAATAAATATTAAACATATCTAACTTACAACTATAATAATTCTCTAAAACAAATAATTTATAAATTAGTTATTTATACTTTAAATATTGCAATTGTTAGTCTTTATACTTATACTTCCTATCCTAAAATAATAATTTATTTTACTTTTTCGTTTCCGTTGCAGATGAGCATTATCTACTTAACTCAGACTATAAACAACTCTATACAACTACCAGCAACTGTCAACTTTCCACTGCTGGAGATACAGTTACAGCAGGGGCAACAACAACAACAACAGTTTCCTGTTTTGCTTTTAACAACGCCACAGCAACTACGGAAATATCTTCATCAACAACGTCTATCACAAACGCATCTATTATTGCAGCAACCTCAACAAAATTTACTCTTAATCCAATGACTAAACAATTGTCTAGCAACACAACACCCTCAGGAGTAACAACTCCTCAGTCAGCTCAAACAGCAGCAGCAGCCAGAGCAACTTCCTCCTCTGTTAATGGTGCAGTGACGGCAGCTAATGGCAGCATTGCAAATACTTTCCTAAATACAAATCTAACTCCTACAATTATATCGCCCACGGCCTCTTTATCACCTGCAACAAATTCACCACAATACTCCTCCGTAACGGGTGCCATACCCAAGAAAACCCAATTGCAAATACCTTCCCACAATCACTCACACTCTCATACAATAAACCACAATACACAAATAGTAACATCTGGAGCAGCAGCATCTCTGTCTCCCACCTTTACAGCAATAGCAACCACCACAACATCACCCAACTCAACAGCAACTGCTAAAACAGGAACAGCAGCTGTCACTGCTAAAAAATCTTCATCTTCTTCGTCCTCTTCGAATGATGCCAATGGTCGTTCGGCTGCCTTAGAGCGTGCCTATGTCCATGATGTCTATGAGAATTGTGAGGAGCCAACTGGGTCATTACGACCGCGTGTTGCTCAATTTCTTAGTAATTTAGAAGCTGGCTCTGTGGTCTGTGATGTTGGCTGTGGTAGCGGTCGCTATTTGACACAATGTAATCCCTCCATTTGTACGGTGGGTGTGGATCGCTGTTATCGTTTGAGTCGTGTGGCCAAGGAAAAGGGCGGCGAGGTAAGTGTCTGTAGATTTTTTTCAAACTAATAAATATGCGGGGAAAGTTTATTTGAAAAATATTTATTTATTTATTATTTAGCAACAAAGTGTCTTGATGCAGTTGACATAGTTTGGTTTTTCGTGCAGGATAAAATAATGCAGTTGTTGTTTTCCGGGTGGGGGAGGGGTAGTTGGTAAAGTTTTGATTTAATGTTTTAGATTTAAATGCAATTGCAAAGTTTTAATGTTTGAGCTGATTTTTAGTTTACAAAATGTTTTTAGTTCGCACCTAAATCTTACTGGTTATTTAACATTTCAGAAAAGAGCAATTATTTTCTACTGCTGTAAAATAAATTAAACTATTGTTTAAATCACGTCCAAAAAAAATGTGACAAACTTAACTGGAATTTAAAAAAAATTTAGTTTTTCCTTTTTCTTGTTTTCTTTCACATGTAGGTAAGAAAAGTTGTACTTATTTTATATCAATAGAAAGTAAATTCTGTCTATTTTCTAAATATATTAAACTGATTGAATTCTTTAAAGCATATAAAAAATTCTAATGCATTCCTACAAATTGAAAAGAAAATTGTAAGTACTTTCTAAAAACTTAAAAATAATTGAATTATTTAAAATCTATAAGAGAATTTTACAACAAATTTCAAAAACAAAAAAATTTTAATTTTTAAATGTTTTAATATAAATATTAAAAACATTTATACCTTTACATTTTCGAAAGCTTGATACAATTCCGATTATAATGATATAGTACAATTTCGATATTTCGGACACCTGCTAATCCGGACAGCGCGGTAATCCGGACACTTAATTTTTTACCATAATAGACTCTATAATCCGGACAGCGTCATTTTTTTCTCCCTCAATAATTCGGACAGCATTTATTCAACTGCGTAACATTAGTTTTTTTTTCTGAAGGATTTTTACCGTTAGTTTAAGAAGGTATCTCAAAGACAATAATTTATCTAATGAGCACTTTTGCTGGTAGACAGCGCCACATGCCATTCAAAGTCACGAGCAGATTTGAACAATTATATTTTTTTCCACCTAACTGCACAACACTGATGCAACTGGATCAAAACTATCTTAAAAGCTTTTTATCCGCAATTATATCAAGTTCGGAAAATTTAATGGACGCTCTTAAGACCTTTTCATTGAAAGACGTCGTCTTTTTGATTTGCAATGCTTTGAATGAAACTAAGGAAAATATTCTTAAAAAATATTTCAATAAAATTCTTTATGATGAAGAATAGGACTCAGAGGATGAAGTTCCTCTGACAAGGCTAAGACGCAGCGATAACGAAGAAATAATTCATTTACTGGTTGAGCTAGCACCTAATATCCAATGAGGCACCTGAAATTCCAAAGATGTTAACGATTGGCTTTGATAAAGTTGAAATCACAGACGATGAGACTGCGGAAGATGATGAGATTGATCCAAATCCAAACTTCATCAGATGAAAATCTCCAACTATTTTTGCAACATGTAATATACATATGTACGTGCATACATACATACATGGTCTCATGTAGAAAGGCCCTAACTCGTATATTTGAAACTTTACAGGAGAAGGTAAAAACATAATAGAAACTGTAATATTCAACATGTAACTTTTTTTGTCCAACTGCTTATAAAAGCGTTACTTTTTACACTATTGCAATAAATTTTTGTGAGGAAGTTTATTTGCGTTAAATGCATTGGAATCGCAAAAAAACAAATTTCGAAAAAATAGCGAGTTAGGGCCAACATGAGACCAACGATATATACATATGAAAGAATTTTCAGAAAACTTATATCAACTTGAATATGTATATAGTATGTATGTAAAGATTTAATTTTGAAATAAATTTATTTTAATAAAGGTTTTCTTATGTTTTCAAAAGGTTTCTTAAATTATTTTTCTTGTCTTGGTAATTCGTACATTCCGATATTTCGGACACCACATGGTTTTTAATTGTTCGGATTATCGAGATTATACTGTATAAACATGGTGTAACTATACAAGGTGAGTGCAGTAGCACAGCTGACTGACTTTGTTTACAATTTAGTTATGTCGAAAGTGTTTTTGACAATAGTACATTATTTTACACAAACAAAATGCCTGTTGTTTCTGTATTGTGTTGTATTTGTTGCCGATTTGCAATCACCTTGTAAATTTCCACCATGGATATAAAATAGATTAAAATTCTCAATGAGACTTAAGCAAATAAATGCAGCTAAATTAAGGACCACTTAAAAGAAAATTATAATTTGCTTGTATTTGATGATTGTAGTTGGCGGCCATTTATTTGTTATATTAGCAAGAAAACGTAGACATATTTTACATCAATATAAATATAACTGTGTCTACTTTTAAACAATGTAATAATAATTTTATTCTATAATATATTTAAAGAATATAGCTATAGGTAGGTTGCCTACTTTAAGGTGAAAAATAAGAAATTTGAAGGAAATGTTAAATTTATAAAAAAAATTAACTAAAGCTTAAGGTAAATCAACAAAAATATAAATACCATAAAAGATTTATAAAAATCTGGGGTGAAATTACCGCATTCGTGATCGAATGAGCTATCGTATCGAAAAATTATTTCGATATCGAAATTATGATAAAATGTACTAAATTTCTTGCTCGATATCGAATGCCATAATCTCAAATAAGAAAATTACGATCAATTTTACTCGATATCGAATGCGGTAATTTGGCCCCTGAGCTCATATTTATTCATATTCGATTTATGTACTATATATAATAGAAAAACAAATAAACATCTTTGTAGCATTGAATTGAGTTAAAAAAGTGTTGCATATTTTAAGAATTTAAATTAAAAGTAATTAGTTAATATTGCATACTTCATATAAGAAACATAATGAATAATTTAAAAAAAAAAATTCTTGGTTTTTCATTAAACTTTTACTTGAAATTATGCAGAAAATTATTAGAGAAAATTTCTTATCATTTCGGCTTGAGTTCGTTTGTAATTTGTAGTAATACAAAATGTTTAATAATAATATTAAAGAAGAATACACACACATTGTAAACGTATGTAAATTTCGTTCTAACTCACAACATGTAATAAAAAATGTGTTTACTTCCCGAAGTCTATTTCTCAATAAATGGTGAGTTAAATAGATGATGTTTACAAGTAGATCTTGGACAATAAACATTGCTGATGACGACGTTGGCAGGGTAGAAATTGCATTCCAGTGTGACAATTGTCTAGAAAAACTTTAAAACTAACTTTACAATGGTATTCTAGCATAATAAGTTTTTAAATTTTTAAAATCACTTGAAAATTTTATGAGTTGTGACATAAAATAGCAAAAGACTCCGAATTAATATTAATCATACGTATAGATAGACAACATATAACTTTTGCTTTAAAACTCCCTTAAACAATTTAATGATTTGTGTGAATTTCTGCCACAACACATTTAAGGTTTTAACGCAAGCTGTTATTACTAATAAACCAAATTTTAATTTAAATTAAGGCTTTAACTTAACTCCTTTTACTTATAGATTTTATTATATTAACATAAAATACCACAAATGCTATTACCTTAATCCCACTCTTTGTTTTTAGTAATATATGAACATATATTTTGCAATAGCAAAATATGCAATAACTTTAACTGCAATGGTCTAGAATGCATTATTATTGGGTCATTATATAAAAAAGAGGCAATATGAAAAAACATAATTATGCCCTCATTCTGCAGCTCTCTTTAAAGATATAAATAGTTATCACAAAATGCCACAAACAATAAAGAAAAAGAGTGGAAAAATAACATCTAGGTCAAAAATAATATTAAAAAACATAAACCAGATATGAAAACGACAGAATAATAAACTGAATAGATTATAAATGCAATAAATAATGGCTTGAAAATAAATTACAACACACATACTCTCTTTAATATTAAAATGAAATTACATTATAAATATTACAAATAAAACAAAAACTGCGACCAAATCATAGATAAAAAAAAACTATATAAATCTTAAAATTTGTATGACTAACGCTCATAAGAGTATGAAAATAACTATTATGACAGCAGTCTAGATTCATGTACCCAGGACATGTACTCCAGTTTAAGTCATACAACATTTATATACTGTGAGCGTCAATATAAAGTAAACACCTATTATTGTTTAAAAATGTGTTTAATTATACATACGAGTATAGACTACAAGTACAAATTTAAAACAAAATATATTGTTCGATTCATAAGTAACTTATGCAAAATATAATTCATTACTAATGAAGTAACAAGTAAGAATTTATTTTCGGCTGTGACGAATCTTATATGTATATATATAATGTACCTACCAGTAGTGTGACTTATTCATACTTGAATTTAATTTGAGTTACATTTTGTATCGATAACGATATTTATACTGGTTATTTTATATTTCGGATTCCTTACTATTATGGGGCGATCATCATAAAACAGTGTGCCGTACAAGAATTTTATGGGTATTCCAGTTATTCTTGAAAGTGGATCTTATATGGGGGCTATGGTAAACTATGTAGTCCTCATAGGATATCTATGACCTATTATGTGCCCATAGCCAGGAAATTCGGTATGATGATTTATATATATATGTGGATTATGTGTGGCGAATTTTACCTTGATAGTGATGTTTATAAGAGCTTTATGCTCATTAAGGAGATTTTCAGAAGTCTACTTTGTATGGATGCTATGGTCAAATGTGAACCCATCGTCATGAAATTGCGTTCAACCATTATAATTATTTGCGCCGAATTTCACCTTGATAGTGGTGTTTATATGATGTTTGTAAGCTTTTAAATGACTTTCGGAAGTAGACTTTATATGAGGCTATGTTTAAATATAGACCAATGAGAACTCATTGAGAACTCATTTTTTGCTGAATTTTCTATGGATACTGCTTTTCTCTAATAGCATTTATGTACCATAGAGCCCAATTCCAGGAAGCCATTTGAATGGGGGTTATGACAAATCGTAAACCGATTCTTACCATTTTCTATTACCAAAACTTATACTTTTATAATAAAAATGAAGTGTGCAAAATTTGGTATTATATTTAAAGAAAATAGCAAAAAAAATAACTCAAAAATATTACGATTTACGCATTTTCAGTACCAAACATTTCGGTGAAACAAAGAATGTTCGGTAAAAATTTCATTGTTCTGAGTCTTTTTTTCGAAGCTCTATCGTATCTTCAAGAGATATGGAGCATAAAAAAATAATTAAATTTTAACGAAAAAGTACCAGATTTTTCGCGTCAAAATAAATTAAACATGTACATATATTTAAATTATGTAAAATATTTTAATTTTAGTCCTTTAGTCTTTATCAAAGCTACCTAAATTTTGTTCAATTCATCCTGTATTAATGCCTTTAGGTTATCATTGCAAGAAATATTTCCTAATTTTTTTTTAAAGTAAAAGAAAGCTCATCGGCCGGAGGACGGTTGCGATTGAAATTGGTTTAAATATGTCCACTATTTCAGAACCCATACAAATGTCCTTCCGAAATAGTGGTTATATTTGATTTATGCACATATCCAAACAAATTTCGCCACAAATAAGTTGTACACGAATCCTAATTACATCTACAAGTTTTGTGCAGATCGGTTTATAATAACTTTAAAATGCACAACTCTCTTAAAAATGTTGGTATTTAAATAATAATTAACACAAATATGTTTCAAATATACACACATCATTCGTCCCATTTTTATAACAATTGTTCCATTATTAATCACAGCTGCCATAATAGGCCCTCTGCCGAATATCTCAACAACAAATAAAATAAATCTAAATCCAAATATAATTCAACATAAATAAGTTGCACATATGAAAATATCATGAAACCTAATTTTATAACGGTCAGTTCATAATTAGTTAATTAGTTAAGATTCGAAGATCAATTTCACATGTATTAATCTCTTAAAAGTCTTCATATCGAGCTATAATTTAACACAAAAAATATTTATATGCACAGAAGTCATACCACTAAATTTTTGAAAAATTGGTTTAGCACATTTACTGGGTGTAAAGTATTATATGATCGGGCTGGAATGAATATACTTTTTTACTTGATTGACTGTACAATGATGCCTTCCCACAATTTTATCCATTTCACGCAGGGATTTACCATGTCTGTGTAAGTCTATTATGATTTTCCGGATCGCAATTAAAGTTTGTTTTCCTATTGTAAATTTATGGCTACTTAACTTCACAGCTTAATCTCTTTTAATAATAATTAGTTAAATTATTTGTATGGCTGTTTATCGTTTTACTTTCAAACAAATGTAAAAGAATTGCCACTACTTCTATAATTAAGGGGGGTTTTTACATAAGGATGATGCCACTGTTTACTTTATTTTGACGCTTAAAAATTGGTCTATTTTAACAATAAAATAATTAAAGTTGTATCCGCTTTTGTTTCTGTTTCTGTTTCTTTTTTTTTTTTGTTAATTCAATTCTACTTAAATAACTACATATGTATATAAAAAAACAATATAATTTTCTAATAAAATATTATTTATATTAATAATATGTGGTGTTGACTTTATTTTCACTTTCACTGTATATATTTGTGTTACAATAATTGTAAATCTATTTATGCACATACTGGAAACATTTTTCAGGCAACCATTGCATCGCCTTCTCTCTCTATATATATATATATATATATATTTAGTTTCATAAATGTAGCAAAACTATTTATTATAATAAGTATATTATAAATTCAATAGTAAGCAGCTGAAATGAAGTACAAGTATAATAAAGAATTTTTAATGATTGTAGTGTTATGAACAGGAAAATAAATACATAAACTTAGAATGAATAGAAAGTATTTCAAATACATATAAATAGAAATACTTGTACTTGTGCTCTCACAATATTGTAATTTCATTTAAGACTTGATTTGTTTATATTTGTTTGTCATCCGAGTATATTTTTGCTTAATATAATGTAATTTATATGCATTAAAACTAAAATTTGTTTATTTTATCATAAAGCAAAAATAATAAGAAATATGTAATTATCAACGAGGGTGGTTTAAACAACTCAACATCAACTCTTTAGACTTTTATAATACTATAATAATTATAGCTTTTTAATCATAAAAGCTTTATAATTAACACAACTAGCTTTAATTTCACATAAAATTGAGTCATTAATTATGTAACCAAAAGATATAATTGGAATTTTACGGCTAATCAGTGAACGATTGTCATAATCGAAGTCCGTACAATTGCATAGGGACCTGGCAAATTCTACATGGCGTTTTCTTTTTGAACTTCAGTTACAAGAGGCTTCTTTTGCGTTGTACAGTGGGGGAATTTGGAAAAAATAAGAAATAGATCTGTAATTTCTGAATGGTAAGTCCGATAATAGGGACCTGGCAAATTCTACATGGCGTTTTCTTTTTGAACTTCAGTTACAAGAGCCTTCTTTTGTGTTGCACAGTGGGAGAATTTGGAAAAAAAATAAGAAATAGATCTGTAATTTCTAAACGGTAAGTCCGATAATAATATGAAAACAAAATATAAAATGTTTTATAAAAAAAACCCACTAATCCCAAAAAGGTTTTGAAAAATCCCAAAATGTAATTTTTGAGATTTTTAGCCCTATTGTCGGTACCAGAAGCGAAGTTATCGATACCCTTTGCAGAATAATTAAGAACATGCTCGTATTTACACATATAAAATCGTTTATTATTTTTGGATATCGACTATAAGATTTGGAAAAATTTGCCCTAAAGTTGAATTTTTTTAAAATAGCTATATTTTGAATGACTCTGGTCCGTTCAGTAAACAATTTCTTTAATTTTAAAATATTTGCTTTAAAGTTACCGTGCTGAAAAATATAAATACGCTATAAATATTCTTGCAAATTTCTTAAATAATGTAGAAAAAATAGAAGTACTTTTTTATGTCAAAAAAGGCCAAAAATTAAAAGTTTAACACTTTAACTTTCGACTCTGTCATGATTTTTAAACAATTTTTTTTTTCATTCGATTTATAAAAGTGTTAGTAATCCACAAAAAAAATTAGAAAACATCCGAAAATATTTAGATCCGCTCTTAACAAAAAACCAGGCTACAAAAGTCAAAAATTTAATTTTCATATGCAAATATCTCGTAAAGTATATGACAAAGTTTTTAGTATTCGACTTGTAGATTTCCTATGTATTGTATAATCTTTGAAATCGGATCGTTTTGAATTTCTCACATACCCGAGGTACCACACCTCTTCTCTAGGCATGTGCAATTTTATTGCAATCGGACTTAACGTTTAGAAATTTACAAATTTATTTCCCCACTGTGCGTTGCTCTTCCATGTAGCCCATTTTCCGCCAAACGGCGAAAAAGTTTTTTGAAGAGAAAACCTCAAAGATAATTTTCAATGAGTTGTCAACAGCTGTAAATGAATATTATATCGGGCAGATGTCTACCACGTGTGTGATCATACAGATGTCGATACTTTTTTCAGCCACATGGTAAAATAACGGGTGGATATCGTAAATCCTGTCTCGAATTTTGACTTTTAAGGCTACAAACGATTCGCTTGGCTCTGTAAAGACTGTCTGCCGTATTTATAAAAAATAAAGTAGACTTGAAGTATGCTTTTAGAGAAAATTTTCATACAAAATTTTCTTAAAGTACATTTGAAGTCTACTTTAATTTTTTATAAATACGGCAGTGTAACTTTACAACGCTGCACAAAAATAATCCAGTGGTGGTAAAACACATGATGGAGGCCTCCAATTAACAGCAGCAAAATTTGATTTGCAATTAATTTGTCGATTCGGTGTATGTGTGACACATGACAGCTTCCGGTTTAAACCACATGTCAGTTATAGTAATATTATTAATAATAAGCTCAAAATTTAACTGTTTATATTATTCGATAAGGTGATATATTAACCTGCCGAAATATTACTTGCGTAGAATATCTACTTTTTGCCTTTGCCAATGTCCTCAATGGCTGGCTCTTGACAGTTTTTTCATTATTTATTATAATTTGATTTGTGGTTGATAATTTGCAAAATGTGTTTACCACATGCAATTATATCTTATTTCTTTTCTATTTTGCATTACTCAGCATAACGAAGGTGTTGCCGGATTTTATGTGAAAAGTGCTTTATTACAATACTTTTAAATTTCAAAAAAGCATTACATTTTTTGAGGAAGAAGCAGGAACCGATTGCCATTAACTCACAAAAATTTGGACGTAGTTTATAAGAGTAGGCTGGAAAAACCTGAAAATTATTATTTTTTTATTTTTGGAGAATGAAAGATTATGAAGAATGATGAAAGAAATGAAGAAAGTTTTTCAATAGAAACGCCTTTTGATGAAATAGCTTTCCTCTGAAACTATTACTCCATTAATAACAGATTTAGACAGAAGATTTTTAGTAGAGTAAAGGTTGTTGGTGAAAGAGTTATTATTATCAAATCAAAGTTGTTTAAAGTTTTTTTTGCGAAAAAATGTGGGTTTCCTTTTTGTCTGAAACAATATTTTCTAATAGAATAAGGCTCTTTAGTAATGAAAGAGTTTGTTGTGAAAAGTTTAACAAAGATAAAAAATTATCTTTAGTGTAAAAAGTCCCTTTTTGTGAAAAAATTATCTTAGTGAAAACAAATCAACAACCCTCGTTATTCTTTAGCATGATATGCCATCAATATATTTTTATATATGAATGTATGGAAATACATTTGTTCAAGTCCTTTTTTTTGAAGGCCTCCAAAATGTGCATAAGAATAAGTCACAGTGGTATTGAATGATTTAAAAAAATCATGTAAGCAATGTGTAAATAAAATAAATTTGTCATATACCTTTATTTTTTTTATTAATTTGTAATAACAACTTTGCGATGATATGTTATTTTTTACACTATATAAACAATGTACAAAATAAAAATAATGTAAAAAGTTACACATAACTCGAATTTTTGTAAAAAATAAATAAAATAAATTTGCTCGATAATTTAAAATTTTTTTTACATCGTGTAAACAATAGGCAAAAAAATATTTATTATTATTATTTATTATTTATTTTACTATCACAAAATCAAATTGGTTTCTTATTTCTAAACAATTTTGAGTTACTATCATTAAGATATTACAACAAATAAATTCAAGATTTATATAATTAAAATAGCTTTTTACATAAATATTCCACTGTATAGGAAAAAGATAGTGAGAAAAAACCTATATAAAATATCACAGAAGTATAGTTTTGAAAAGTTTTTATTTTTAAATCACAAACTAATTGAATCTATACCAGTATGAATAGATTCAATTAGTCAGTGTTTCGCAAACTTCTCAAATGTGCAAAATTTGATCTACTGCATTTATTGTTAAATGTCAGTGTCATATCATTTATAAATGTTTCAATAGTTCTTTGGCGAGACATTCTATGTAGTTCTAATGTGGGAAATCGTTTTGGTAAATTATATATGATCTTCAAATTTTTATTTTGAATTACTTGAACTCGTTTTCTGTGAGTCTTCGCACAATTTCTCCAAACAATACAACCATATGTCAGTATAGGTCGAATACATAAGTTATATAAAAGAAGTTTGTTTTTGATACTTAATTTCGATTTTCTGTTAAGCAGAGGGTACAGAGCTCGACCACAACGGACCGCTCTTAAACAGACATTTTGCAAGTGTTCTCTGAAGGTCAATTTATAATCGAGTGTTATGCCTAAATATTTTATTGACTTTGAAAAAGCAATTTGAGTTCCCTGGGCAAAAAGTCCAAGAGAGGGAATTCTTTTAGGAGATTTGTTAAATGGAAATAGTATCGCCTGAGATTTTTCTTCATTAATTTTTATTTTCCACTTGACGAAATAATTAGTTGCGGAAACAAAAGCCTTTTGCAAACGCTTAACAATAGCGTTAGAAACTTTCCCATTAGCGATGAAAGCGCTATCGTCGGCATAAAATGCTACATCAATACCCGAGTGTATCCTGAAGTCTGATATATATAAATTATATAGCAGTGGAGATAAAACGGAGCCCTGCGGGACTCCTGCAGAAATGCTCTTTTCCGATGAACATGCCCCTGCCACTTCAACTAAAAAAGACCTGTCAGTAAGAAAACTACTGATTAACTTTATTAGGTATAATGGGATTTTGAATTTATTGAGCTTGTATAATAGCCCATTATGCCAAATAGAATCAAAAGCTTTTTCAATATCTAGGAAAAGCATTCCCGTTGAATAACGTCTGTTTTTATTTTCTCTTACTATATTTACCACACGTTTCAACTGATGAGTGGTAGAATGTTGGGGCCTAAACCCATACTGACAGTTATGAAGAAGATTATTATCATCAACAAAATGTCTGATCCTAGTTAGTATGATCTTTTCAAAAATTTTATCCAGAGAACTCAATAAGCTAATTGGTCTATAACTGGTTGTCAGTTTAGGATCTTTACCACACTTTTCAATAGGAATAACTTTTGCTTTTTTAAATTCTGTTGGGAAATAGCTATTTTTAATGCAAAAATTATAAAATTTAACTAAAAAAGAGTAAGCTGAACTTGGAAGTTTCTTAATTACTATGTTTGTAATTTGATCTAAACCAGGGGCCTTTGAGTTTTTGAGACTATTAATTATAAATTTAACCTCGTCTACATTGGTTAAAGTACCAATATCGTTATTGGGCGAATTGTTATTTTTTATTGAAGAAGCCAATAAGTTAACTTTTGAATCTATAGAACTACTGAAGTTAGTTGTAGTTGTATGCGCCTTAGCAAACTCATTGGCAATAGCATTGGCCATGTCAACTTTATTCGTAATAATCTGGTTGTTAACGACTAATTCCCTTATCGTTCTAGTCTTGCCTCTTATACGCTTAGCAATTTTCCAGAAATTCTTACCCCCATCTGGCAATTTTTCCAAAAAAGTTCCCCATTGCTCGTTTCTGGCTTTATTTATATCGTATTCAATCAATTTATTAAGTTCCCTAACTATTGCTCCAAATGTTGTTTTTCTAGCGACGTCATTACACCGCTGAAACTTCCTCCTAAACTTATTTCTCACAGATATCATACGTTTACATTGATTGGTTATTTTGACACCTCCATTCTCAAGAATACGGAAGGGAATTTCAGAGCTGCAAGCCACCGAAATCAGATCAGTAAACTCTTTAATTGATTGGTTTACATTAAGAGAAGTCAACTGACTATTTAGAATTGTTGACGAGTTAATTTTGGAATCAATTATGTGCTTAAATTGTTCCCAATTAGCCTTAGAGTAGTCTGGGAAGAGTTTTACATTCTTACGGACAGGTTCGTTTATGTAGAATGTAATTGGTACGTGGTCAGAGTATAATTTACTTGGATGGGTTTCTAAGCCCGAAAACGATAGTGTAGAGTTGGAAAGCAAAATGTCAATAGTCGACTTGTTTCTAAGTACTATATTCTGCGGAAAGCGAGTAGGTCTTGGAGGAAAATAAATATAATAGTTCGAAAAATTTTGATGATCGTAAAGAAGTCTTCCAGCTCTGTTAGATGTACGACAATTCCAACTAATATGATGAGCATTAAAGTCTCCAAGAATGAAATAGTCACAATTTGCAGACGTTAAAAGGTTTAGATCAGACACAAAATCATTATTATAATGTGGAGAGTAGGCAGATATAAACATTACTTTTCTGTTGCAAATGTCCATAGAAATGCAAATGTTCTCAATTGTTTTTGTATTAAATTGTACTTCATACTTATGTTCTAATGTTGATCTTATGGCTATAGCTACCCCACCACCAAAAGAGTCTCTATCATTTCTGTAGACAATATAACCAGATAACTTAAAATTATGATTAGCTTTTAAAAAAGTTTCATTAAGTAGCAATATATCAATATTATTTTCTCTTAAAAATAAATAAAGTTGAACTGATTGAGAGATATTTGTAATGCCTTGACAATTCCAATGCATTACATGAAGGCTGTCACTAATGGTGTTAGATTGCATGTTTAAGCATTTGCATTATAACATTGAGCTGTTCAATTTTTGATGAACACTTCTGTAGGTCAGACACAGCCCTAGTAAATATGTTGAACAATTCATCTATGCTAAATAGACCATCACCTGAGTTGGGTAGTTGCGGAGGTGACCTTACAGCATCAGCATAACTTCTAGTATCATTTTCGATTGGATTATTAACCGTTTGGGTGGTAATATTAGGATGATGCTCCAAAGACTCGTGGAAAGGATTGTTTCGTATAGGCTGATTTCTCTTGTTAATATTCTCACGCATGTTGAGGTATTCCTTACGGCTAGGACACCGAGGGTCATCTGCTCTGTGGTTAGTGTGCTTCAGATTTTTCTTTGTGCAATTAAAACATTTGTATGCTGCGGCGTTTCCCACAGGAATTTTGTTAATTTGGCAAACTGACAAGTCGTGATCACCACCACAAGCAATGCATACATTACGTCGATAACAATTCTTGGAGCCGTGGCCATACATAGTGCATTTGGTACATTGAGTTGGTCCTTTACGGCTTTTAAGGGGATTTCTCCAGTAAATCACAATACTGCAAAGTCGTTTTATCTTCATAATTTGTGTTTTAGAAATATGTGTCCTGTCAAACTCCAACATATATAAAGCATCGTCAGCAGATGTGCGAACAGTTTTTATTTCTTTCACACTGTTTGCGGTAACATTATATTCAATTTTAAGTTCATCCTCTATTTCTTTAGGGTCAGTTTGGGGAAGCCCATAAAGGAATAGCTTAAACAATTTTGTATCTCTACTTTCATGAGTGTAAAATTTAAGATTTGCCTCGGTTAGTCTTTTCTTAGCTAGATCATAATTAGTCATAGATGATGAGATTATTTTAGTACCTACTGACATTCTTTGAATTCGTAGTCTTTTCCAATTAATTTAAACACTGAAGTAAAACCATGAACAATATCCACGACAATTGGGGGAATTACAACTTTGTAATCCTTAATATCTTCTTGGTCACCTTCGCTGAAAGTGTCTTCTTCTAGAGATTGCAAATCCTTAAATCGATTTTCATTTGTGCTAAATTTCATTTTTGGGACACTTCCCCAACACTTCTTTCTTTTTAAAGCATTCATAAATAACTTGTTATTACTGTTTTTGTTTTCTTTATTTCTTTGTTTTTATTTTTGATCTTAGAGTTTAATAGTAAATATTTTACTACGTTTATATGATGTTGTTGTTTTAACTAACTGTACTCGTATATATTTTGTTTTTAGTAGGCAAAAACAAAAAACAAACAGATTAAAACGTCTGATCGCGATCAATGACAGCATAAGACTGGCAAAAAAATATGAAATGTGTAAAATCTGAAGAAAATGTAAACATATTTTATAAAATTAAAATAAACCTGAATTTTTTAAAAATTTACATAATAATTTTTTTTTTAATTTTTACATGATGTAAACAATGTGTAAGTACAGTCAAAGTTGTCATAGCTCTATTATGAATATTAAATTGTATTAGTATTCCTTTTTGTCATCATTTTATATTTTTTACATTAGGTAAACAATGTATAAAAAATATAAAATTTACAAAATAATACAAATATTATAAATGCTTTCATATATGTATGTACAGTTTTTGGTTTAAATATTTGTAAAATACAATTTTGAATTATGTAAATATTTGCAAAAAGGGTCATATTTGTTTTTTATATTTTATAATTAGCAAACAAATTAATTTTTTCGATTATTTTACATTTGTTTACACTATGTAAACAATATAAAAATTTTTCGAAATAGTGTAAATAATGCAAATTTTTCATTTAATTTTTTAAATCATGTAAACAATATGTAAATAATATAAAACATGCAAAATATAAAGAAAATGTAAAAGTATTTTACAACAGCAAAAAAATCTCACATTTTTAAAAGTTTACATCATGTAAAAAAATTACATCATGTAAAAAAATTACATCATGTAAACAATGTATAAATAAAATAAAGACTATCATATTTCTCTATTGTTTATACGAAATTGTACTAACATTAAAATTTACAATATTTTTTAATTTTTTTACATTACGTTAACTAAATTTTACATTACAATTTACAATGTGCAAAAATGGCAAAAATTGTAATATTTCTCTTCTATTTATTATAATAAGCAATCAAATGATATTTTACGACAATTTTCAGCTATGTAAACAATGTAATATTTTATAAAACGGTGTAAATAATGTTACAATTTTCATATATTTCGAATATATGTTATAAATTATAAGATTGTTTAATAGTAAATTATCTAAATTATGCATAAAACATGTATGCAAAGTAAAGAATGTAAATTAAGCTATTTCTCTTAATAGAATAGGAAAAACTCAACAGTTTTAAAATTACTCAATATTTACAAAATAATAACAAAAAACTTAACAAAACGCTTGCAAACTAAATACTAACAACTTAACTTCTACTTTAACAAATTGCCATCTCAAAACAATATATGCTTCATACCATTTGATTTGCTAGACTAACCACAGTGCCTCTGATAATTTTTTTCTGCTGTTGATTGCTGAAGGCATGATGTATTTTCGTTATACTTAAACTTTACTTTTCATTCTATATAGCATGTCTTTATACTATTTATTTTAATTTGTTTTGGCCAAAAAAAAAACAAATATATATTTTATTAAACACAAAACTGCAGAATCACATTTTTAAGTTTTAATGGCAAGCCATCAAATCAGAAAAAAAACAAAGTTTAAAAATCACAACACAACACAGTATGGAATTTATGCAGTAGTAATACATATTACTTCAGAACGCAAAACAAATTTCAGGGCAAACCTCCAAAAAAACAAGAATATTTAAATGTTACAGTAACTATAAAAAGTAAAACCTTCAGGGTTTTTTAATATAATTTGCAGAATTTAGATAAAAACACTTAACAACAAATTGGCAAAAAAAAATTTAAAACATTAATTTTACACAGCTAAAACTTAAATTAAATTACAAAATTTATTAAACAAAAATATTAAAAAAAAACTCGTTTAAAATAAACAGCTTTTACCATCTCAACTTAAACTTTACTTTCTTCTTATTTTCTAACACTTCACCCAGTTTACATTAAATAACTATTGATTGGCTTTTTAACATTGTTGAACCGAATAAAAACGTATAAACTTTACCTTTTTAATGGTTTTCCATGCTGTTTCTCCTTAAAGAAAACAAAAATTGTGCAACAAAAACCTACCAACTGCTGCACAAAAAAGTTTTATAAATGAAGTATCATAATTTCACTTTCAATTTATACATTTAAATGACTGCATAAGAAAATAAATAGCACGAGTAAATGATATATAACTAAGTATTATACAATATTTTTTTTAAACGTTTTAATATTAGAAACTACTTTTCAGCAAATTTTATTCATTCTTTAGTTTTTTTAATAGTTTTATAGGGAAATTTAACAAATGTTTGCAATTACATGCTATTAAGTAGTATTTGTGGTTTGTTTTTAGAAATATATTTTTACCTCTAATTTAGGTTAGAAATTATAGCAAAATCTATGTAGTCCATACATATATACCAAAAATATTGTTTTTGTTGTAAAAAAATTAGTTTAAACAAAATCAAATATGGCATAAACTCTAGCAGTTAAATTATTACAAAGTAAAACAAAATGAAAGGGGGTCAGTTCATATGTAAGCGTGTGAATAATTTTAGTTATTCCACGACATACTAAGCGAATGATTATTCTTTAATTTGTTGTGAATTGTTTATCAATCATACGCTCCGAACAAAATTACAACAGAACTAGAATAGAACAGAACTAGAACAGAACTAGAACAGAATTAGAACAGCACTATAACAAGAATAGAACAGAATTAGAACAGACCTAGGATAGGATAGGATAGGAAGGGTACTGCACTAAGTGCACTTCCACTCGGAGACCCTGTGGTCCATTGTGGTTCCCTTCAGTAGAAAAGATAGAGAGTAGAAAGATAGAAGGATAGATATAGAAATAAGAACAACCAAAACCGCCTGATAAGGGGAGAAAGAAGAAAGAAGGAAATAGTGAAATATCCCTTTACGGATTTGGAGTCGCCGTAGAATGTCCCTTAAATAGCCACCATATTCCCCTAATGAAACCCAGGATGTTACTCGGGGTTTGCAGCCAGCAACATCACTGAGTTCGTCCAGGAATCTATTTCCTAGCCACTTATGTCTATTGTCTCTGGCTCCTCTGCATCCTCACACACTCTACAGAAATCCTGTGTGTCATTATCCCATTTGCCTCAGCTCCGTGGCTTTCCAGATCGCATAGATCTCCGCCTGGAACACGCTGCACTCGTTTGGGAGTCTATAAGAGCGCTTGATGTCATTTTCAACCAAATAAACCCCGGCCCCTGTAACAGAGTCCATTTTGGATTCGTCAGTGAAAACTGCGCACCCCTCAAACAGTTGATCGGATCCAGCCCAGTCAACCCTACTGGGGAACTCTACTGAGGGTGATATACCGAAGTAATAGGTCGCGACCTTGTAGTCAGACATCCCACATGGATCAATGTCCTGACCCATAAGGCCTGCCTTATACAATATCCTAGTGTGACCAACCCGCAGGGGTTTTGCCAAAGAAGACTCTGATAGCCTGAGTAGATTCTTTTCTGCCACACTCTCCACATAATGCTCTATGATTAGTAGTAGGTTTAGGATTATATCCAAAGCCGCCTGCGAGGTACTGCCTAACAGACCTAATAAATTTTTAAAGTTTCTATCAACTCTAGTTTAATGAACAAAATTAAACTAAATTCTTTTTAAGCTAAAAATTTAACCAAATCCTTTTTTAAATAACTCTTCAGTATAATTTTGACAGTGTAATTTATTAAAACAAACAAAATACTACAAGTGCATTCGTCATTAAAATCCTTATTTATTATAGTAGTACGTTTTTTAATATTTCATTAGTTTCATTTATACACATTTTTGCTCAATGACTTTTTAACTTTGAATTGCTTTTTTTCTCATATTTCCGTTGTGTGAATGAATAACTAGATACAGAATTTAAAATTTGACTTTATGTTTATTTAATATTTTTATAATTTTTTATCTTGACATTCTACTACTGCGTCACATACGACTACAACTACTACGAGTATGTACTACTTACGAGTATTTCATTTTATTTTATGTTGACATATTACGTGATGCTGAATGCAATAAAAAGTGACATGACACAAACGTTTATATACACACACTCACTCATACGGATGTCATAAATTTATTTTGATGCATGCAACTAAAACAAAAAAAATAAGCTTTTTAATAACATACTTAGAATAAATGTAAATTATTATACATACAACTAGAAGAGATTGGAAATATGATAGTTTTATTTAAATTTGGAAAAATAAAAAAGTTATCTCTTAGAATTTTATAGCTCTCTTTTTAAATAATTACTACTTTAAGTTAATATTCCAATTTATTGAATTTCTAAAACAATTTGTGGTTCATCCTCGTATGTTCACTGACACTTATTCATTAACACAAAAACACATACAACTATTTATATGGACACTTTTTATTCCAACATACACACATACTGATATCGCGGTTTTCAACAAGAACTTTGTCTTTCAACGGCGCCATATGGAAGTTTTGGAATTTTTCTTGATTACAATCCTTAAACTAAAAATCCGTGAAGTGAAATTTTAATTATTTTTATACAAATTCTTTGTTTTATTTCATTTTCAAAAGCACAGTTCTTGTTAAAAAATCCTTTACTTAAAAAATTGTCATACATAGAACTAATTTATTATAGTGTTGACAGTAGGAATTTTTCTGTTGCATTTACTGCTACTGATGATGATGATGTTGTTGTTGCTATTATTATTGTAGTAGTTGGTTTTTGCTGCAGATAGCAAAACAAACACTTTTACAAAACTATAAAAAGCATTCATACATTGTTTCTTTAAACAAATGTTTCTTTCATTCTTCTCAGTAGTTTCCTTGCAACGTCATGCGTAACTTTAAACAACAAAATATAAAAAATAAAAAGAATGTTGCAGCACAAACCTATACACATACTCTTAAACATATTTCAGAAAAACAATAAAAAAACACAGAAATAAAACAAAACTCAATAGTAAAAAAGGATTTTCTGCCTTATTGTTCAACAAGCAACAAAAAGCATAAATTCTCGCGAAGATACAAAAACAACAAAGGACTAATGTAAATTCTCTACAAACAATATAAATAAACACATTCACACACTGACACATTCAAAAGTCTTTGTTTTTGCTAAATGTGTTTTATTCTTTTATACATTTGCCACCATTTGTTTGCACTCTCTCTCTCTCTCTCTCTAAATATTAATATAAAAAAAAGGATGCAAAAGGATGTGTACTCAAGCAAGAAACGTTTGTGTTGTTTTTTTTTTTGCTTGACAAATTTTAGTAAAATTAAATTAAGTATATAAAATTGAAACAAAAGCATTAATGCACAAACACATGCTGCTTTTCTATAGTTTCTTTTCTAATAAAACTAAATTAAATGTCACCTAGTTCTTTTTTATTTCACAGTGGCAAACTCGAAAAAAAATTCTTTAATTTATTTGTTGGTTTAAGTTGAAAGGCAAACAAGAATTTGACATAATTTATTTAACATACATTATTTACTCTGAAGTGTGTTAACAATAAGTGAAAATAAAAACGTAACGTTAGTTGAAACAAATCATGGGAAATCTAACAAGACCTAAAAATTAAAAAAACAAAATAATTTAATTAGCTTTAAAGCAAAATGTTGATACAAATGAAAGCAGTTCTAGTTATGTGCTAGTTCTGTTCTAGTTCAGTTTCTAATTCAGGTTCTAGTTCTGTGCTAGTTCTGTTCTAGTTCTGTTCTAGTTCTGTTCTAGTTCTGTTCTAGTTCTGTTCTAGTTCTGTTCTAGTTCTGTTCTAGTTCTGTTCTAGTTCTGTTCTAGTTCTGTTCTAGTTCTGTTCTAGTTCTGTTCTAGTTCTGTTCTAGTTCTGTTCTAGTTCTGTTCTAGTTCTGTTCTAGTTCTGTTCTAGTTCTGTTCTAGTTCTGTTCTAGTTCTGTTCTAGTTCTGTTCTAGTTCTGTTCTAGTTCTGTTCTAGTTCTGTTCTAGTTCTGTTCTAGTTCTGTTCTAGTTCTATTCTAGTTCTGTTCTGTTCTAGTTCTGTTCTATTTCTGTTCTAGTTTTGTTCTAGTTCTGTTCTAGTTCTGTTCTAGTTCTGTTCTATTTCTGTTCTAATTCTGTTCTAGTTCTGTTCTAGTTCTGTTCTAGTTCTGTTCTAGTTCTGTTCTAGTTCTATTCTAGTTCTGTTCTAGTTCTGTTCTGTTCTAGTTCTGTTCTATTTCTGTTCTAGTTCTGTTCTAGTTCTATTCTAGTTCTGTTCTGTTCTAGTTCTGTTCTATTTCTGTTCTAGTTCTGTTCTAGTTCTGTTCTAGTTCTATTCTAGTTCTGTTCTATTTCTGTTCTAGTTCTGTTCTAGTTCTGTTCTAGTTCTGTTGTAGTTCTGTTCTAGTTCTGTTCTATTCTAGTTCTGTTCTAGTTCTGTTCTAGTTCTGTTCTAGTTCTGTTCTATTTCTAGTTCTGTTCTAGTTCTGTTCTAGTTCTGTTCTATTTCTATTTCTGTTCTAATTCTATTCACAACTTATGTGTATTTGTTCCGTCACTTAAATGTGCATCAATTGATTACAATCAAATAATAGCAAGCTAAAAATATTGTCAGCATACTTTCCAAAAAAAATGCAATAATAACACTGATGAAGAAATTTGACATTTGACTGCAATAATTTAACGTTTATAGTTCTCAATGTTTGTCAAACATGTCTGACATACGAGTTTCAAAACAAACTTAATAATTTCACGTACTCAAACATTAGTCAATAATTTAATACCAAAAGAATGTTATGCAGCAAATTGCAAGAGTTACTTGTATAATGTCAATAAGAGTTTTAAGTACACATACATGCACACAAAATACTCGCAACGCTGTTGCACTCACATATCGTTGCTCATATACTACTTTGCTAATATTATTATTATTGTTATTGAAATTGATGTTTCAATATTTTTCCGTGTTGATGATTTTTTTTCCTTCGCAATTTTCAGTTAGTTTTTTATCATTGTTGTAGCTGTCGTTGTTGTTTTTACAATTTTACATTTGTTTTGATAACATTTGGGTCAAGGTTTTTTGTAAAACTGAAACTTTTTCTTTCTACGTGATATTTTAGATGCTTATTTGTTTGAAAGTGTGTTTGTGTGTGTATGTGTGTGTGTTTATGCATTTGTGTACTTGATATTTGTATTGTGCACCTTCATTCTTTACATGATTACAATTGGTAGTGAGCGGAGTGCGAATAATTAAATAAGGAAAGGGCAGTTTTGAAAATGTACTAGTCTTAGTTCGAGTTCTGGAAGAGGTTTCAGTTCAGGTTCCAGTTTTAAATTAAAATTCCTTACTTAATTAACTCGTAATGTTTAAGCCACACACACACACACACACATAAATGCTTGTGCACTAGCATTATTTTCATGATGTTGCTGATGGTATTAATTTGTTTTTGTTGTTGGTAATAAAATTTTGTAATACCAACAGCAGCAGCAACAACAATTTTACTGCAAAAACGTATGACACAATAAAAGACACACCTTTTGTCTTCCTTCAAAACAAAACCATAGATACGAACAAACAAACAACGAGTAACAAAATAATATTTAATTGTAATTTCTTCTTTTTTCCCCTACATTTTCTATTTAATCAAGGTTTTTCTTTTATGCACTATTTCTCTATCTTTTTCCCTATCCCCTTTAACATCACCATCATGCAACATGTCTCCGATTGTGTTCGTTTACAATTTAAACGCACATAATTGTGCAACATAAATTCATTTCAAAAAGAATTAAAATCGATTGCAGGCACATTGTGTAAAAAAGAAAGTGTGCGTGTGCCTGTTGTGAAAATACCTATGCAGCTTAGTTGATATTGCAACATGGGTCAATGCGTTGTCAGTATGTAGTTCAGTGTGAATGTAGTTTCAGTTTAACTGAGTGTTTGTATGTTGGTGTTGTTAAGTTTAAAATGTGCTAAAAGTGCAGGTATTTACTGATTAACAACAGTTTAAACTATGCTAAAAAGCATTTAATTTCCCTTAAACTTTATTACAACTACATATAGCCAGACATTCTAGTACAAGTAGATAGATACACATGCACAAGTTTTTAATTGTAATTGTAGCAGGAAACGGTAAAATTGAATTGAACGCTACATTTACCCACAGAGCTTTTATACATATTTCAATAGGGAAGTTGTCTAAGGAGAATTGCGATTTGTTATTAAGAATATGAATGAAATAAAGAAATTGTTTGGTGTATGCATGTAGTGGTTTTGAATGTAACAGGGTAGGTAAAATGCGTGCTTTTGAATTAACTTTTATTTTTTCATTCGTTATAAAACGTTTTTAGCGAATTTTATTTTGAAATTCACGCAAATAAATGTTTGTGACAATTCTTCGTTTTGCATTCTTTATATTTATATTTAATTTCTTTACTTATTAAATTCGAGAATTTTATTTACTAAATTATTTATATTCTCTCAAATAAAATTCGATTACGAAAGGAATCTATTTTGCATTCTTTATTCTCTCGAAAATAAAAATTCGCTTCAAAATTCGAGCGAATTAAGTTCGTTTAAAACTTTCTTCTTTGTTTTAATTCAATTCGTAAAAGACATCTAGTTTATACCTTTCGCGAATTTTATTTATTTAATTCGCGAATTGAAAAGCAAATTAAATACGTATGTATATTAAAAGCGTTTACGAAAAAAAATCTATTTTTGGATTCCGTCCCAAGAAAATTCAAAGTTGATTTAAATTAAATTTTCGGTGTGTTATATTTAGTCCCTAAAAATCATAGAAATTAATTTTTTATACTCCTGCAGTCTATACGTCCCTAGAAACAGGATAGATATCACATTTTATTAAGAGATTAAAAATAGTTGCAAAAAAGCAAGCCAACTATATATAAACTTCTCGTCAAATTTACCTACACATATGTGTAGGTAGGAACGGAAAGGGATATATTCTTTTAATAATATAAATTTATTATTGCAAAAATAAAAATTCGGATTAAATTCTTAAATAACATTCGCGCGAATTGAATTCGCTTACAAAAGAAACTAATTCAAGCACTGTGCTATTTAAAGTGTAAGGTTTACTGAATAATGTAAAAGGGTGTTTCAACAAGAACTTTATTTTTCAACATGGAAAAAATTAATGCTTTGAAATGTTACTTGTGAAATTAAAATTTCACTATAAAAATTGTAGATCTGTAAAAGCTTGTTTGGATACGTCAACGGGCAAAATTTGAGCATCTGAAAATACAAGAGGGCAAATCGAATGTTTTTTAGGAAATAAATTTGCCATTTCTTTACTGCTTGTCTTTTACTTTCGCTTTTATTTCACTTTCTTTCTCACTTCTTACCTTATTGGTATCTGGGTGATGGTATGAGGATGACTCACATCAGCCTTCTTACCTACCTACCTACCTACCTACCTACCTACCTACCTACCTACCTACCTACCTACCTACCTACCTACCTACCTACCTACCTACCTACCTATCTACCTACCTTACTGCTAGTCCGATCAGGATAAAATTTTACAGGAGATTAGCCAAGTCTAAGCTTCATAAATGGAACTCAAACATCATCTGGGAGAGACGTTGTGAATGCTCAAAGTAAAACCCTTTTTACAGAGAAATGTTAAACTCGTGTCATATTTCTTTCTCTGCGTTCTTTCTTTCTACTTTTCACGTTCAAAAATAATCAATTTGAAAAATTTTAAATATATATTTGTCTATACTCAATCTCTGTTGCAAAAAATAGCATTCATTAACTTCAGTCTCTATATCGCCCTGAGGCAACTGTCCCAGTTTTTCATCTGAGTGCATTGTTTGCTTGAGCACTCATCGCTACTTTCGCACACAAGTGGCTATGGAATATAAAGACGCTTCTGTCTGTCCCTTCAGAGACAATAAAAACAACTGCATTACAACCACAATAACCCAATCATACTTATACACAGTACTTAGTTACACTGAAACAAATAACATACACTCTGATACTCAAATATCCAACATACTAACATACAAAAGTGTTAGTAGTTTTTAGTTAGATCCTGGTTTTAATTTCTTTTAAATGTCTGAGTGTTTTGCAATCACCTACCTATACATGAACAGATTCCCTATGACATTTTTCTAACTACATAAAACACATTTTCGAACACTCACGCTCAGCTACAAATACATTTTCATTTACAAATAAGCAAGCATAATAATGTATACCAGTATATATTAGGATGGTACGAAAAAAATAACTACGATCATATCAACTAATTTATTGAGTTTTAAAATGATTTCTAAATTTTGTATCCTTCTACATATTATGTATTTAAACTAAAATACCTGACATTTTAGAAAACCTGGAAGCAGAATGTTTTTTTAAATATCTTTAAAATCGGATGATCAAAATGGCAAATGATTAAAAATTTTTATGTAAAAAATGTTCTACTTTGAGCAAGCACAGCGCTGGAGGGTGTGCGAAATCCACTTACAAAACATAAACTAGAATACTCCTTTTCTTTTCCCTTGTAAAATTTCTTACCAATAGGACCAGCCTTTAGACATACTAGATATACTTTCTCTGGGTGCCCTGATAGAATAGGCGATAATGTTCTGGACTATGATTTAAAGGGTTATAGGTTCGATACCTACCAAAGACTCTGGGTCGATTGAGCTGTGTCTATCTTACCCTTTTTTATACTCTAAATAACATTCAAGACTATTATGATCATCAGTAAATGATGGTAAGAATTGGTAATTATATAAATGGTCAAAATTAGATAAAACTTCAAAGCATTTGAAATAAACTATGTTGCTCGTAAAATTTGCGCTAAGACTGAATAAAAAAACACTGGATAAAGATATTTCAGTCGTATTATCAGTGTAGTTTTTCTATAATTAAATTGAAGTGTGAAAAATTTCATGATATTATCTGCATTATATTTGAAGAAAATTGCAAAAAACGTCTTAAGAATCTCGAGGTCTATATCTCGGATTCTACTAAACCGATTTTGTCCATTTTCAATACCAACCATTTAGACGGACAGACGGACGGACATGGCTAGATCGTCATAGAATCTTATAAGGACCCAGAATATATTCTACGACCAATCTTTCGATATATTACAAACGGAACGACAAACTCAATATAATAAACTTAGTATAATAAAGCAGTAGCAGATTATCTGGAAACTAGAATTACATTATACGAGACGGAAAATGGAATGAAGAAATTCCGAATAACAATGGAATGTAATATACGATGGGTTATTGAATTGAAATCTACTAAAAGGAGCAGAACTAATATGACTAATGATGACAGATGACATCGCTCTCGAACTGCCAAACTGATCGAGATAGTTTCAAATGATAGTCTATATCGCTGCAACAGATGCATGTGGAGAAATGCACTACAGCTAGCAGTGCCAAACACAGAGGCAATGCTTGTGACATATCGAAAAGTTTTTAAAAATAAGATAGTAAGATTGCCTTCAAACGAAACTTTTGCTATCTAGGTGTACAATTGGATGACAAACTCAACTTTGGACAACACGTACTGAAAATTCGTGACAAAGCCATGCGAACAGCAAATTCCCTGGTCAGAATAATGCCAAACTATGGCGTCCCTAAACCGCAAATAAGGAAATTAAAAAAAGGTGTATTGCACTCACAACTTCTAAAAAGTAAAACTTAAGGGAATTACAATAAGTTAGTACAGTATTCACAAGTGCGGCCTTGGTGATTGCAGGTCTACCTTCCATAGAATCACTAATTGGAAAGAGAGAAGATATATCCAAACTAGATGCATAAATCGGAACACTGATAATCCTGCAGAGCAATCGAAAGAAACTTCAGAAATGAGGAGAACCATCAGAGACAACTTAATAAGCAAATCGTAAGAACGGTGGAACCAAGGACAGAATGGAAGATGGACAACCAACATGATCTCAAATATAAAATCCTGGATTAAACAAAAATATGGCAACGTGTGTTATTTCTTAACTCAAGTGTCGAGCAACCACGGCAGTTTTAACAAATATCTACATAGATTTATACTAAAGGAGATAAGCAACTGTCACTCATGCGGAGCGATAGAAGAGGATGCATTTACTTTTTGAATGTTAAAAATTGGCTCGAGCAGAGACAAGTTTTGAATAATACATTAGGTGAAATCTTATCACCTGAAAATATGGGCAACGTAATGCTGTATTCCGCAAATTCATGGAAATCGTGTGTAGAATTCATCACGAAAATAATGAAGGAGAGGTGCGTAGTAGAACTTCCTTAACTTCCTTAAAAAACTACCCATCCTGATGAAATGCTGAAAAAGTATCAGGATGGTGTTAGTGGAGTTATCCACTGGAGTGGGGCCACTAGTTGATAGCACGCTATCACTACGTCCATAAAAAAAGATATATATATATAGATAGAAAATATTTATCTTTGGCTTGCAAAGGCCGGATTTCGAGAGATTTTGACTCGTGAAGTTTCCACTTCTGCTTTATCATGGCAACTTCTACAGAAGCCATTATAAGGGAATAAATCTCCCTCCTCGCTGTATTTCACAGACTCTTTTCTAGAAAAGAGTGTTCACAAAAGTATTAAGAAAATTGTATCCTTTTTTTCGACAATTGCCATTTTACTATCTATTGTTTAGTTATTTTGGTCTTAAATCACCTTCTAGCATGAACACCGAAGAGACAGAGACAGAGTGATCACTGCTACTACATTCTCTATTCGATTACGTATGTATAATGTTGATCAGTGTTGCAGTTCTGCGGCAATCATAGTTGCACCATATGGTCTTTGTTGTCACACAGGTGATCTCAAGCGAACACATAATTTAAGATCAGTTGTAGATTTCATTCAGCTGAGGCTTTTGTTTTGTTAGCCTATAGCTCCGATTGCATTCCAACAGGGTTGTAAAAAGTTGTATTTCCTAAACTCTTCCTCTATAAATCTTTCGGGACAGTAGTTTAGGAAATACTAATTTTGTTAGAGGAGCTTTTTTAGAAATTGTATTTCAAAACTAATGATTGTTTCCATTGGAAGCTGACCTTAGAAAAAATATAATAGTTAGACTTGTTAAGAGATTGGTTCGTTTGAAGAAATCATAACATTTTACAGTGAGAAAGAATCGAATTTTTTTTGGAAAAAGAGGAACATACAAAAACAGAAAAATTTACAAAAGAGTTTTGTGGAACACTGCTAATAAACATCCTAGTTTGTTATACAAGCTCTACTACATGGTGAATGTATCCTGAAATACAAAAGTTTTGAATTTTGCCATTCATTGTGCGCCATCATGTTTATTTATGTTATTTCTCTTGTTATACACATAGATACATATGTACGTAGATAAATCTAAGTAAGTGTAGAGGTATTCATATCTATGTGAGTGAGAGTGTGAGCTTGTATGTATGTGTATGCGGTTAACGACACGTGTAATGTTCTTTAATTTCTAGTTGTGATTCTTGCCACTGCAGCATGTAGCATTAACTGCTAGCTGTATAAACAAATAGGAATATACATATGTATGTATGTGCTTGAATGTTGGTTATGTTATTGTTATAATTGTTATTGTTTTTACTGCTACAACTACTGGCTGCTTGTTACTGTTAGCTTGTTATTTACAATTTGTTTTCCTGTAGCTAAAAACTAAACTTTAGTCTGCCATCAAACAATAGATCCTGATTATGTGCTGAATGTATACTATGCAGCAGTACTATGCTGAAGTACTAACTACCTAACTAAGTAACTAGTTTACTTGCAATTTATCTCTACGAAGTATTTTCTTTGTTTCATTACGATTCTTTTACTTCATTTGTTGTTTGAGTGTTTCATATGCAGATGCCTAATACTAACTAAAGCTTTTCAACATGATATATACATATTTGCAAAGTGCAATTAAAACAAAAACACAAACAATGTTTGTAAATTCCAGAAAATTTTTAGTTTTCTGCTGTCGGGATACCTTAAGGATACCGGTATAATTGGTAGATGGTGTAAAGGATTCCTATGTAAGCCAGAGGTACAGAGTTGTTGTGTAAAATTTAAAAAATTTGTAATAAAGCACTAAAGATGTTTATAAAATGTTTACCTTGCTAATTAGACCGATTGCAGGCGAAAAAAATGGTCACAGGTATTAAGGTTATATTATAGGAAACGGGTCTTCCACAGACACTAGCTTAATTGGTTAGCGCATTTGATCATTAAGCATGAGTTGGTATTTGTAGCCCGGGTTCGATTCCCAGCCGCTGCCACTTAAACAACATCAGTTTCTGATAATTATTTCTATCCTATTATAACTAATATTTATCACAGCGTCCTCCTTCGGTGGTATAGCACTGAAGTAAAATAATTAAATAAAGGCTGTAAAATCAGTCTTTAACATTAATGCGACTACTCACCCCCAGAGGCGCTGCAAATCTGCACTAAAAACAAACATAATGCGCAATTGCAGAGTTGTGATATAAAAGCTTTCTTCTTTCACCACCTTTACTTCTGCAACCTATCCCATTTCCAAAGAAAGTAGCGCAATTATATATAGGCATATTAATTGCCTGAGTGTTACTTCTCTTAAAAAAAAATAAAAAAATGAGTTTTCAAAATTATTAAAAAAATGATATCCTTTTTCTGGCCAATTGTCAATTTACGGTCTACATGTTAAGTATTGGTTAGTCAGTTGACACTAATTCGTTTGCTGTTAAATTGCCAGTTCTTAAAATTAAACTAAACTAATTACTTTGGAGACCAATTGTCACATTACTGTCCCCATGTTAACTATTAAGTAGACAGTTGAAAAATGTTTGTTCAATTCTAAAAGCGTTCTTGATTATTTCCATTTGAAGCTGACCTTAAAAGAAAGATAGTAGTTAGACTAATTAAGGTTCATATGTAGAAACCATAACATTTCACAGTGGCAAAGAATAGATTTTTTTTGGAAATAAACCACCCGGTCCGATTCGAGGCGCTCCAAGTTTTGAAACTTTAAAGTGGTTTGTTTTTTTTTTTTAATCAAATCTAAATATGTACTTGAATCTTTCTGGGTAAGATCGGAAATAACTTTATCTAAATAAAACATTTAAGTCCAGAAAAAATATGGGTCAAATACTTTCGGATATATATTTGCAAATTTATCAAAACTTTTAAAATGTTTAAAATATTTAAAATGTAATAAAATCATTATTTATTTACATAATTTTATCAAATTTTCAATGTCAATTAAAATTTTCATTCTAAATAATAAATTGTAAAATTTAACAAAGACAATCCCGCGATTATCAAAACATGAGACAGAAATTCCCAAAAACGGGTTTTGCTTATAACGTTCACATTTCTATCGGGGCTGGTTGAACACTTTAAGAATAGATAGAAAATACTTTAACGTTTCCAAAACTAACTTCCGTTTTGTTTGTTTTGGAATTTTAGAACATATGGCCCAAAGTTTAAATTTTCATTAAAAAAATAGGTTAAATTCGAAACGGTGAAGGGGCAACATATTTGCAAAATTAAACATGTTTTTTATATTAAAATTATCTCTGTAATGATACCTTTCAGGAATATATAAATCTCTTATATATTCTTAAAGAAAGTTTTCTTTTTATTGTACAAAAAAGAGTTGAGGTATTCTTTTGCTAAATTATTTCTTTAACTACCAACTTTCAACTTAAAAATTGTTTATTTTCGTATCTAAAAAAATTTAAATAAATGAGAAATTGGAATTGAATCTAGAAATTGGAAAAAAATCATGCTTTTAAACAAATTAGGCATTTTAAGCGCCCACAACTGCTGAAGGGTGTTTGATGTTCATCTTCACTCGAATGCTCATTGGTACGCCCATGTAAAATTATATCTCTAACAGACCAAGCGTTTAGAAATGCCAGATATATTTCCAAAAATCTTTGATTCTTCCCCCACTGTGATTTGGTTGACTACAAGGGACCAACTATGTCTACAGTGCGTATTTCTATATTACGGCTGTTTTTCACAGTGTCTCCAACAGGCATTATTCCATAAAAAAGTTAAAATCTATTTATTCTTCTTTAAAAAACATTCTATAAAAAAGTGTATTATTAAATGCTATTTTGCAATTGCTTTTGCTATAGTAAGATCAAACAATTTATTTAGTTTGTTTTTTTTTTTTTTTTTTTGTTTTGTTTGTTTGCAATGAAAAAATTAAAAATTTTGTTCTTAAAGCCTAATTAAACTCAGTATTAATGTGTATTAATGTGTTTCATCTACATAGCCCGAAACACGTTTAAAATTTTAAATATTACAAATTGAAGCAATCATTCACCCCCAAGCAATTGGAACTGTTATGTTAGCGATTCTCAAATATTTCCTACAAAAGAGAATATTAAACATTATTAAGACTTTATAGTTATTTACAATACTTGCAACTAACTTTTTATTAAACTACTTTCATTGTCGTAAAAATCATACAAGATTTCAATACTTATTTGTATAATATAATCTAGATACAGTGGTGGACATGAGGTTAGCACACTTTATATATGCTGCTTTCAATTTGTTTTTCTTTTATATGATTAGTCTCAATTTACACTAGCACAATTCTCGCATTTTTATTTGCAAAGCGAATTGCAACTACAATCAAGTGTGTTTTCGTCTTATCTTCCTCTTACCCCGATGTCGAAAAGCTAATCTTAAAGAATTGCTTCGTGTAAATTGGGACTTATAATTATTAACTGCAATTTTTGTCCATATACCCTATATACTGTTTTACACTTTTTAGTTTTAGCTGACCAATTTTTGTTCAGTTCTCCTTTATATCTGCCATTTCGTTCACACACGTATCCTTAATTTTTATGCTCTTTACCAGCAAGTTTCTACTTTTTATACAAATCAACATGCAAACAACTTTGCGTAGAATAATACGAATAAAATAACAGAAGAAAACAAAAGGAAATAAGAAAATTGACTAGTACCGTCAATTATTTTCTCTTCCCTTTTTACAAAAATACTTTCCTTGAAGAGTCAGAATTAAAATGTGTGAAAGCGGAATATGGACTATGTTATCGGTACTTTCTTCTATTTAGGATTAATTGTAATTAAAATGTCAGGCTTAAGTCTAGTTTACCGACGCAGCTCTAAATAAAAAAAAAGTACCTAGGGGGATAGAAAATATAAAAATAAGAAGAAAAAATTAAATAAAAATATTGGCGCAAACGCTTAGTTTTCGAGTTATGGACGTTTTTAGTTTTCACAGAAATATGTGATTTGGCTGAAGTGCAGCTTAAAGGGCTTCGAAAAAAAAAATAAAAAAATATGCCACCCAATTCAGAATAAAAAAAATAAAAAAACCAAATTTAAATTTAAGGCGGCTGAGGTCAGTGGGGGCCCCTGGAACCATAAACCTGCCCCGTCCACTTAGAGATATGTGTGGGTACTCAAATTAAAGGTAATTTGCTCACAATTGCAAATATGTATTTCTTTTTTGTATTTGCATATTATTTTCCTCTTTGGGTTAATTTAAGCATTTTTAGGTGCAGAAAAGCTTTAGTTAGCGATGCCGGCGTTTGTTATACCATAGAGGAGAAAATACTTGCGCCCGACCGAAGGCCGGCTATGCAGAGAAGCTTTAGTTAGCAAAGCCGGTTTTTGTTATACCATAGAGGAGAACGTCCATACCTCGAAAACTAAGCGTTTGCGCCAATTTTTTTATTTTACTTTTTCTTCTTATTTGTCAATTTTCTATCACCCTACGTACTTATTTTTTATTTGGAGCTGCGTCGGTAAACTAGATCTGTTCCAAATGTCATTTGAACTAGACAGAAACGGATTCTTTAATTTAAAAAGTCTCAGTAGCAGACACATTTAAGAGATCCAACGCAATTCAAAGAGATCTTTCAACAAAATTCGGTATTGAAGTCTCCTCTAGAACTTGTAACGATCCTTTCTGCTGGGGTATAACTCACGGTTGCCCAACGTCCTGTCACAATAATATTTCTTTTATTTAGTGACCTCTCAAAATGAAACACGGTTTGCCCTTCGATTATTTTATAATTTTATTTGCTCTTAAATTCACATGAATTTCTATTTTTGGCCACACTGAATAAAATATACTACACTAATCTTATGATAAACGCCGTTATTGGTCTCAAACGTCGTGTAATATTACGCACGTAGTGGTAGTTGGTAGCAACATAACCTCAAATAAAGCCACGTGAAAAATAGTGAACCCGTAGTAAAACTCCGGGAACGCCACCACGTTCGGCCTTCGAGTTGGTCGACAGTGCAGTCGTAAATACGGCCCAGTGAAGCTAGTACTGGAGGGTGAATCTGTAGTAAAACTCCGGAAACACTACTCCAGTGTAGCGCACAGCGGTGAACCGTAGTAAAACTCCGAGAACACCACTATGCTCAAATCATGCCCAGTAAAACTAGCACTTGGGGGGTGAATCTGTAGTAAAACTCCGGAAACACTTTCTAGTGTAGCCCGCAGTGGTGGAACCGTAGTAAAACTCCGTGAACACCACTACGCTCGGCTTTGATCTGTTCACACATGTGGTCGTAGATAAGGCCCAGTGAAGCTAGTACTGGAGGGTGAATCTGTAGTAAAACTCCGGAAACACCACTCCAGTGTAGCGCACAGCGGTGAACCGTAGTAAAACTCCGAGAACACTACTATGCTCAAATCATGCCCAGTAAAACTAGCACTTGGGGGTGAATCTGTAGTAAAACTCCGGAAACACTTCCCTAGTGTAGCCCGCAGTGGTGGAACCGTAGTAAAACTCCGTGAACACCACTACGCTCGGCTTTGATCTGTTCACCAATGCGGTCGCAAATAAGTTCCAGTGACTACTAGCTCTTGAGGGTGAATCTGTAGTAAAACTCCGGAAACACTTCTCTAGCGCTGTTGGCAGTGTAGAACCTACAATGCAACCACAATTTGCCTACAATACCACTAACTACCAATTTACTACCACTTACCTATTACGAAGCGCACACCACCACTGATGAAAACAAACTGTCCCTCTTACAGATTTTTGTTCTGCTTTTATACTTTTTCAGTCGTCTGAATTTCTATTAGATGGTAACAAGTTACCAACCACACAGCGCCGCAAGGGGCGCTAGTGTGTATGGGCTGTTGTTCTTGCTGACAATAGGTGGCGCCATAAATACTTTATAGTGATAGAACACAACCCTGAAGTTACTAATAATACATATTGGTATAAAACAAATGCAAATTATACAATTAATTCATAAAATAAATCTTTGATAATTATCATATGTTGGTGTACTGGTGGAAACGAGGGTTCCCGACTTCCATCGTCACACATCCCCTCTTCTTTACGGACGGCTCTCTTCCCCTGGGTTCAGGGCCCTGATGTCGACTCTCCCTCCTCTGCTGATTAGTATCTGGTAGATTACGGTACCGCTATGGTGTTTAAATTTTCGTCGCTGACCTGGCTTGTGTACCCGTAAGGACGTCTGGACGATGCTTCTGAAACCTTGCCAGCAGATCGTCGGAGTTTTGGTATACCTCACGCGTAAGCTTGTCGAGCAACTTGCAATTGCCCACTACTGCGGTCTCACACATGGCGATGTTGGCGTTTTCACACGGTTGGCGTGACAACGCGTCGGCCATGATTTGGTGATTACTGCGGCTTCACACATGGCGATGTTGGCGTGTTCACACGGTTGATGTGACAACGCATCGGCCATGATTTGGTGACACTGCGGCCTCACACATGGCGATGTTGGCGTTTTCACACGGTCGGTGTGACAACGCATCGGCCATGATTTGGTGATTACTGCGGCTTCACACATGGCGATGTTGGCGTTTTCACACGGTCGGCGTGACAACGCATCGGCCATGCTTTGGTGATTACTGCGGCTTCACACATGGCGATGTTGGCGTTTTCACACGGTCGGTGTGACAACGCATCGGCCATGATTTGGTGATACTGCGGCCTCACACATGGCGATGTTGGCGTTTTCACACGGTCGGTGTGACAACGCATCGGCCATGATTTGGTGATTACTGCGGCTTCACACATGGCGATGTTGGCGTTTTCACACGGTCGGCGTGACAACGCATCGGCCATGCTTTGGTGATACTGCGGCCTCACACATGGCGATGTTGGCGTTTTCACACGGTTGATGTGACAACGCATCGGCCATGATTTGGTGATTACTGCGGCTTCACACATGGCGATGTTGGCGTTTTCACACGGTCGGTGTGACAACGCATCGGCCATGATTTGGTGACACTGCGGCCTCACACATGGCGATGTTGATTCTGATGCTGGCCATTAGCGGTGACCCCTCTTGTTGTAAACTGGTGGTGTTGGGGGAGGATGTAGTATTTTACTCGGGAAGTCCGACCATCCTAAATTTCGTCGGCTCCCGTTGGCATTTCTCGAAGGTTGGTCTTCGAAACGCGGACATCGATTTGCGTAGTGCCCATTTAATTATCAATATATTGACTCGCGACTTATGCAATTAATTTTTATTTATTATTATTAGTTCTTTATTTTATTCGCGCATAAAAAAAATTCTTTTGAATTTATTTCGCTTCCCGTTATTGATTTATTATTAAATTATTATGGAATTATTATTATGTCTGTTTTAATTATGTCTAATTTTAATTATGTCTATTTTAATTACGTTTAACTTTTATTTAATTTTTACCCGTTCATTTATTCACCAGATTAATTTTTAATTATTATTCTTTGTCTGTTCTTCCGACGTTACTTCACGTCAGTTGACTTATTATTATTGAGTTATTATTTTATCTAATTTTTATTAATTTAAATTTTTATTTAAAATTTCTATCAGTATTGATTCACTAAATAAATTTTTATTAAATGTTCTTTATTTCGAATTTATTTCTCTCCGTTTGTTTTATTATTAAATTTATTAGATTAATTTATTGTATATTTCAATTATTTCTCATTATATTAATTTTTATTTATTGCTTTATGTCTTTCTTTCTAGTGTTTCTTTCACATTTACTTTTATTGTCACTTATTGGTTCGCAACTTACACGACCAACGCTATTTATTATTATTAGTTCTTTCTTTTCTTTATTGTTCTATTTTTATTTTCACACCTCTCATTTATTCACTATTACGATCAGTTTTTTTTTCCATTTATTCTTTTATTGTTTTATTTATTTTTTTAATTATATTTTTATTGACTCGCGGCGTACGCGATTTCCGACAGTAGCTTTTAATGACTCTGTTTAATTTAAGAGGTCCCTGCTCGGGCGCCAACTGTAACGATCCTTTCTGCTGGGGTATAACTCACGGTTGCCCAACGTCCTGTCACAATAATATTTCTTTTATTTAGTGACCTCTCAAAATGAAACACGGTTTGCCCTTCGATTATTTTATAATTTTATTTGCTCTTAAATTCACATGAATTTCTATTTTTGGCCACACTGAATAAAATATACTACACTAATCTTATGATAAACGCCGTTATTGGTCTCAAACGTCGTGTAATATTACGCACGTAGTGGTAGTTGGTAGCAACATAACCTCAAATAAAGCCACGTGAAAAATAGTGAACCCGTAGTAAAACTCCGGGAACGCCACCACGTTCGGCCTTCGAGTTGGTCGACAGTGCAGTCGTAAATACGGCCCAGTGAAGCTAGTACTGGAGGGTGAATCTGTAGTAAAACTCCGGAAACACTACTCCAGTGTAGCGCACAGCGGTGAACCGTAGTAAAACTCCGAGAACACCACTATGCTCAAATCATGCCCAGTAAAACTAGCACTTGGGGGGTGAATCTGTAGTAAAACTCCGGAAACACTTTCTAGTGTAGCCCGCAGTGGTGGAACCGTAGTAAAACTCCGTGAACACCACTACGCTCGGCTTTGATCTGTTCACACATGTGGTCGTAGATAAGGCCCAGTGAAGCTAGTACTGGAGGGTGAATCTGTAGTAAAACTCCGGAAACACCACTCCAGTGTAGCGCACAGCGGTGAACCGTAGTAAAACTCCGAGAACACTACTATGCTCAAATCATGCCCAGTAAAACTAGCACTTGGGGGTGAATCTGTAGTAAAACTCCGGAAACACTTCCCTAGTGTAGCCCGCAGTGGTGGAACCGTAGTAAAACTCCGTGAACACCACTACGCTCGGCTTTGATCTGTTCACCAATGCGGTCGCAAATAAGTTCCAGTGACTACTAGCTCTTGAGGGTGAATCTGTAGTAAAACTCCGGAAACACTTCTCTAGCGCTGTTGGCAGTGTAGAACCTACAATGCAACCACAATTTGCCTACAATACCACTAACTACCAATTTACTACCACTTACCTATTACGAAGCGCACACCACCACTGATGAAAACAAACTGTCCCTCTTACAGATTTTTGTTCTGCTTTTATACTTTTTCAGTCGTCTGAATTTCTATTAGATGGTAACAAGTTACCAACCACACAGCGCCGCAAGGGGCGCTAGTGTGTATGGGCTGTTGTTCTTGCTGACAATAGGTGGCGCCATAAATACTTTATAGTGATAGAACACAACCCTGAAGTTACTAATAATACATATTGGTATAAAACAAATGCAAATTATACAATTAATTCATAAAATAAATCTTTGATAATTATCATATGTTGGTGTACTGGTGGAAACGAGGGTTCCCGACTTCCATCGTCACAAACTACAAGAAGTAGATTCAATGAAAGAAAACTAGCGTGTACACATGTTTCAAAAAATATAATACAGACCCAGAGTATTTAGAAAAACCAATAATTTTCAGAAGAATAAAGAAACAAACTTTTGAAGGTTCGGATCTGATTAAAAATGATACATAAGTATGGCATCCTTCCAACTTTTAACACACCCTAAGTATACTTCTATGATATCACACAAGATCGATGCACGAATGAATCAGTAAGCTTATCAAATTATACGTTTAAATTCAATGATTACAAGCGCAGAGCGCAATATGCCACTTAGATGGCTCTTTATGCATGACAAGTTGCTTGGAGCAGAATAAGACGGATGTGTTAAAATGGCCAGCCTAATCTACGGATATTAATCCAATTGAAAAATGATGTGGAGAAACATGTAACGGAGGCAAGAATTTGGCAGATTTGTGGAATGAAATCCAAACTGCTCGGTACACAATTCCAAAAGAGTGCTGTATGGCTGTGGTGGAAAGTATGCCCGGGGATGTGCACCTGTTATTAAAAACAAGATTTATATTAAGTTTTTCTTTTGTTTACTGCCCACAGTTTTTGTTTTTTTTTTTGGTAGTAAATAGTATTCTGAATAGAAAACCACTGAAATGCTACAAGTTAATAAAATAAAAATTGGAGTGAAGTGATCTCAGTAAAGGGTTTTACAGAATATTGAACAACCACAAATATTCGCTTTAATTAGCAGCAAATACCAAGTGTACTAACCTCGTGTCCACCACTGTAAATCTATGCAGTATAGTATAATGGTTTTTATCTTACATTCAATCTCTTACTTATTTTCTTGCTGGTCCACATAAACGAAAGACCACCATTGCAAATGAACTATTTGAAATTTTGCCAAACAAACAAAAAAATCGAAAGAAAAAAACTTCAATTCAATATAGCAAAATTCAATTGAAAATCTTTTCACCCACAATGTATTTTGATGATGTACTATATAGATATAATAGATTTGTTTATATAACGTATACATTTTTATTGTTCTAAGAACTATTTCTTTATATTATTTTCGCATTAATGTGACAATATAAAACTCCTATGGAATAAACAAATAGCTACATTTTGCAATCGAAAATCAACTGAAATAAAAATAGAACAGCAACCAGAAAAAGGATAAACCCGCAAGATAGACATAAAACTTACACAGTAGGATGTGAACGAATGACTTTGTGAATGAAGGAATAAATGAATGAATGTAATTTTAACTGTACAGTGGGTATGTGCATAAAAATAAAGTGTGGAATGTTTATTATATATTAAGAAATATAATACTCATTACGGAGATTAAGTTAAAGCAATGCTATGTTATATTTGTTATGTTTAACGAAGGAATAGTTTGGTAGTTTGTGGAATGGGTAACGAACTAGTCACTAGACTAGCGAATATAGGTCACTACAGATTACTTCACTAGCTACAACACTTTAATATAAAAACTTTTGACTATACTAGCAGATGGCAATTAAATGATTTAACGGACTTTAACGGTCACAGTGTGGTGCAGAATCTAAATTTTTAGGAAATACACCTGGTAAACGGCTGGTCCAATGGAGACAAATTTGTTGTGAACGTAGACAAGGAGTATTCAAGTTTAAGTTTTCAAAATTTAAATAACCAAACTAACAAAAGCGGAACTGTGGGAAGTTCAATATAGGGCACTCTTAGCTCCAACTTCTAAGATGTTTATTTTTTTCTGTAAGTCTTCTCTGTAAAGTCATTTAAAAACTTGCTATTTATATTTTATGGTTTTCAAAATATACGCATTTGAAAATTAAACTTTCAAAATTTGCCAAAGCCTGAAAAAAAAACTTTTTATTGAAAATATTGATACAATTGTTTCCTTGAAATTTCTTCGCTTAAATCGCTCGTATTTTTATTTGAGAGTATACACACATTTGTATACACATACATATTTATGTAATACGAATATGAGAGTAACACGAATTGCTAGTACAATCAAGTGTGTACTCGTTTTATCTTCCTCTCAACTCGATGTCGAAAAGATAATCAGCTAAACTTAAAGAATTGCTTCATGTAAATTGGGAAGAATGTATTGAATGGTATTGTTGCAGAGATAATTTTAATATAAAAAACATGCCGTTGCAAACTCCACCTATTTTTTTATCAAAATTGACTTTAGTCCATCACTTCTAAAATCTTAAAGCTGGGATTACAAAAAGGAAAGTAGTTTTGGAAATCTTCAATATATTGTTAAAATATTAAAACAAACCTGGTAGAAATGTGAACCTTATAAGCAAAATTTTAAAAAATTACATTTTTGGAATTTGCGTGTAATTTTTTGGAATTGCGGGATTGTCTTTTTACGTTTTTTAAATTTATTTACATTTTATTATTGTGAATGACAAATTTAATCTACGTTGAAAGTTTCATAAAATTAAGTTAATAAATAAGGATTTTATAATACATATATTACATATTTGTTGAATCTCTAAAAAACACATATTTTATCAAAATTTTGATATATTTGCAAATATCGGCTGCAATTGTCCCATATTTTTCCAGGACTAAATAGTTTTTTTTTTTTGGTTTTGATAAAAAAAAATGCAATCTTACCGAAAAAGATTCAAGTGAATATCTCGATTATATGAAGAATATTGCCACTTTAAAATTTATAAACTTGGCACGTCTCGATCGGAACAGCCATTTTGTTTCCAAAAAATGTCACTGTGAAATGATATGGTTTCTACATATGAAACAATCTCTTAATTAATCCAATCATAAACTTTCTTCTAAGGTCAGACCCCAATGGAAACAGTTAGGAACTCATTTACAATTGAAAAAAAATTGTAACTGTCTACTTAATAGTTCACAAGGTGACAGTAATGTGGCTGTTGATCTCCAAATTAACTAATTTAATTCAGTCATGTGGCCAGTCTTTAGTACTGGCAAAAACTTGGTGATTTAACAATTAAATAACTAGTGGAGTCAACTGTGACAATCGTCTCATAAAAAAAGACTTTTAACATCAAAATAACTAATCGATTCTCTTTGCAACTGCGATCTAAATTAGTATGATTTGTGTAACAACTACATAAAATATAAAAAACTTCTCATTGCACATATAATAAAAGTGGGAGCGGATTTCCTTAAGCCTAAAGCAATGTTCAAATTTTTATATGTTTCAATGAATGGAAATGGAAAAAGCTACTACAAAGTACTCGTATATTTAGAAATACAAATGAAGTTATTTTTTCAAAAGCTTAAATAATTCAAACCCACACATACGCTCAACTCATATGCATATTCCAACTCAGATATAAAGCAACAAAAAACTATTGCTAAGGAAATTTTTGTGTGTGGGAAGTGCATTTTTCTGCAAAAATCCCCTTTAGGTTTGTTTCACACTCTTGTGCTTTTTTTCTTTGGTCAATTCTTTACATACAAGTGTCTGGTGTTATGTTGTTAGTTGCATTATTTATATGTTTGTATGTATATTTACACTCTCCTTTTTGCTCGCTTTAATTAGCTTGACATTAAAATATGTACATATGTATGTATGTGCAAGCATGCTTGTACATACAGTCAAGTCAATTCAATTTATTTTTATTTTATTCTATTATTCACTTTCTTTATTTTTTTGTATTTTGTTTGTAGGTTGCACTGTGTGACAATCTTGAATTACCCTTCCGGGATGAATCATTTGATGCTGTTCTTTCCATAGCTGTGGTGCATCATTTTGCCACCACCGAACGCCGGGTAAATGCATTGAGGGAGTTGGCTCGCATTTTGCGTATTGGTGGTCGTATTGTTATTACTGTGTGGGCATTGGAACAACGTCATAGACGTTTTGAGTCCCAAGATGTACTGATACCCTGGCAACCACCTAAAAATCGTAATTTCAACTATTCGGATGAGGAAGACGATGAGGACTTTTTGCCGCCGTATCATGCCTACACAGAGGATTCAACGAACTCCAGTCGCTCGGCGGGAGATGGTGATAGTTCGAGTTTGTCTTCATCATCGCCGGGCGAATCGTGTTACAGTTTTGTTCGCCGTGCCATTCAGGTAAGTTTAGGGACAGTTTAAATAATTCTAAACATGATTTTATTAAAGTTTCCACGGGATTTGTGAAATTCTACAAAAGTTACTAGTTGTGTTTTGACATAGGACAACCTCAGTATGAATAAGTCAAAAACTGATGTACAAGGTGTTACAAAAAGTTTAAAAACTTAGTTTCTTAAAAAAATTTAACAAAAATTATTTGTCAATCAAAGCAGTAATATAGATTTTACCTACATATATGATTAACAAAACTTATTAAGCATTTAAAATCCATTTTTAAGGTCTTGAAATGGGACGCTAAATTATGAATTTATGAATATGAGCGCAGTAAACTGTATATATCATTCAAAGCGATTTTCCGAATTTAATTGTTGTCTTAGTTCTCTCTAGAATGAACTTCTCGGTGGTTATCCAAAATCAAAATCAATTGTTGTTTTAAAAAACACCGCCGCTGTACGGGGACATTCCTTAAACTTATGTTTCGCTGATTTTCTAAATAATGGATTGTTGTTCAACAAAACATCTTTATCTCTGAATTTCAAGAAAAGTTAATATCCAATTATCCAAAGAAATGTTGTTACAGCTCGATCACATTGCTTTAAAAGAACTTCTAATGGTTCCTAAAATCTAAATAGTTTTGGATTTATACTTGATCCGCATGAGATTAGAAACTTTATCAACAACCCATGAGTGAAGCTCTTACAGACCCGAATAATTGACAAAAATATTCGCCATAGATTTCTCATAAAAAATTACATATCACTTTATTTGGAATTTTTGATACCGCGAAAGCCTTCGACAAATTAAATCATATTTTGATGTGGAACATCCGACATAAATATATCCTTAATTAAGTGTCCTTACCAAAACGCCAGCTGTCTATTCAAGCATGGACAAGAGCTAAGCATAGGGACATTAACGACTTTGTTAACGCAGACGATGTTTCCCTTATTTTCAAGCACACAGCTCCTCAAAACTTGCCTTCTTGGGAGCATAACCAACTTGGGAAATGTCTTGCAAATGTCTTGATAAGTTTTTGATTAAGACCCATTCGAAGCTCATCTTCTCTTACTTCGCTCTGCTTTAGGATTGTGAGACACGGTACGCTGGAACAGAAAGGATCGTGTCTTTCAAGTACAACAGATGGAAGATATTCAGAAGCTCTTGAATTTATCCCTATACTCTATTTCAGCACGCAAATTTGTTCATATTCAAGGCAAATGTGAAGTCTAAGCTACTTTAGGATTATGAGACGCGGAACACTAAAGCAGGAAAGAATGGTGGGATCCGGTCTTCTCTTATTTAATGTAAATGGGAAGTCGAGTTTGCTTTAAGATTTCGAGAAGAAGAAAAACGTATTCAAATATATTTGCTAAGATCTTCATCTTTATGTTGAGTTCGTTAATAAACATTCATTTTAAATCGTCTTTTGTTCTCGATTTGAAATCAGAATTATAAAATCAATTTGATTCAAAATGATCAACTTAGTTGAAGTCCAAAATTTAAAAATGTATCTACTATATTATAATTCAAAGACTAAGGGAATAGATTTGCAGTTGCAAGCAATATTGTGCTTCAAGTATTCTGAAAATAATTATCTAAACTAGGAATTCACTACTAAAATACATTGGAAATATAAGCAGCATCTTGGATTCTAAATCTTATAATTCAGTTTATTATTTATGTTCTAAAAACTTAATAAAAACATTTGTTGGCTTCAAATATCCTCTAACGTTCTAAGGCGCATTTACTCAATGTTTGGTTAAAGTTTTACATAACGATACTCAGAAAATGATATTTAAAATAGGTTAAATTTTAACAAAATAAATTGAATATTTTAAAACTCTCTTAGTTGAAAAATCAATTAAAACGGGCTCTTGAAAAACTCTCATTCACTTCTCTATTTTAACTTTAGCTATAGGTTCTTCCACAACTTTTTAATTTTAATATATGGTTAATATATTCCTTCAAATTTACTTTAATAATACTTTCCTATCCCATCTATTTTTAGAAACTAGCTGGCGGCCGCAAGCACGCCTGGTTCCTGGACTCCTGGACCTCAAAGGATACCAAAAACGATAGTAGTTTAGATTATGAAGATGCAAAAGATTTACCCATTGAATTGCGTCGCTTAGAAGACTTTGAAGATTTTACAGATCCGCCCCTATCGGCGGGTCTTAAATCTCGTAGTCTAGGTAGTATACTCAATCCACCACCACGACAAATTGTACGCTCACGATCAAGTGTACCAAGTCTCGGTGGTCCTTTACTGCATATCGATAAGAATACAAATTCTACGCAACTATTAGATGCTCATGTAGCCGGACAAGTGGCTAATATCACAAATTCCGTCAATACCAATAACCACACAAATGGTCATTCACCCACAAATCAAACGTTAATAAATCCAAATAGCAACACAAGTGTTGTGACCACAACACATGCATCATCAAATCTTAGTCGCCGTCCTAAACTCATTAAGCAAAAACAATCCCTTTGTGATGAAGACTTTCAACTGCCAGATATGCCATTTCACATGTTGAGCCAGTACAATGTAAATACGAATGGTGTCACCAATACACTGTTTGCCAAACAGCAATCGCTGCCTGGGCAACATCCGACCACCCGCCAAATGCGTAAACAGAGTTCGTTGAATGAGGAACTAATGGCCGGCAATAGGATACGGGAAAAGGAGCGGGTACGCAAGAGGATACAAAAGCAAATGTCTCTCAATGAAGCGTTTCTGTGTCGTTCGGCCTTGTTCTCTAAACGTTTGCAGGTTATACGCGAAGGTTTTACCAGCAAAATCAAAAGTTCTACTGGCAGTTTAGAAAGAGTAACCAAAACGGGTCTAAACAAGATAATGCAAAATTTGAAAACAACGCCCGAAGAGAAAACACCTTCAGCGACCCAGGTTAATAGTAAAACTCCCAATGGAAATATTTGCACGCATGAGCATCATCATCATCACCATCATCATTACCAGCAGCAGCAGCAGCAGCAACAACAACAACAACAGCAATCTCCTTTGGTGAGTAATTTTCAAACACATCTACACTATTTGCTGCATCGCCAGAATACCACCAATAGGTTTGCAGGCCCCGTAACAATCTGCAAAAGTTTGGACTGTACCACCACGGCCTGCTATTGCCAAACCTATCATCAAGCTTGTACTCAATGCATCAATGCTGGTGACGAAGAAAAGGCTAGAAGACACTCTCGCGAATCGGGCTCAGACTCTTCCAAAGACAGTAGTTTACAATCAGACACTAGTATAGAATCTGAAGATAGTTTTGCTTCGGTTATATTCATACCCAAGCCCGAGCAACATCAGCAGCAGTTGAACTATCAGAAACAACATCAAAATTCCAATTCCAGTTCAAGTAATTCCTCCTCCAGCAATGGCGGTGGCTGTCATATGCATAAAACATGCTGCCAGAGTAAGTGTGTTTCTTCTACCTCCACTTTGGGCGGCCAGTGTTGTAAATTAGATATTAATGGTCATCGTATATCATCAGTGCCAACATCTCCTCTTATAATGCCCTGCCCTCCCACGCCTGCTCATTCCCCCGCGGCCGCTCAAGCGGCCGTTACCTCCCCGCCCCAATCCATGCCTGCGGTTATAGCAGCCATGGCCATGTTCACACCTCCCACAAAGAATACTCTGCCGGTAAAAGGCTCTGAGGAGAAAACTCCCTTAAATTGTTTTAACAAGACTAGATTTAATTTCGATGTAGCACATATTAAACAGCAAGAGTCCAAGGATCTACAGCTGCAGGAAGAACTGAAACAAAAGCAACAACAGAAAATAAAAGAAATTAAAATGGAAATGAAAAAAGAACTGGAACAACAACCTATAGAAATTAAAATTACTAGGCAGACCATCAAAGATTTGCCGCCCATACCAAAATTCCGCAAACAACAGTCTTTACAAATTACCCGGCAAAGTTTTCCCATAGTTAGAAGAACTACCACAGCTGGTGGAGGACCGGCCATAGCCACCATACCTAAACTTATGTCGTTAGAGCTCTTCAATCCGGCTACCGATGATTTGGATAGTGACTCTAGTGAACCCTCTTCACCAGACTCGGTGGATAGTGTTATAAGTGCTCCCAGATCTAGTAATCTAACAACAGCTCCTAGTTTAGATCAGGCCAAAGATGTAACTCCCAACGAGGATAAAATACAGGAAGCTGAAACAAAAGCCGAGGGTTTACTGGCAAATGAAACAGACTCTAGCATGATAGTCAATGATGACAAATCGGATATATTACCCAATAAGTATGATGGCGGCATGCAGTCAAACCATCCACAGGATTATCAAGAATTTGCCGAACAGTTAAGTGCCCAATTGATGCGAGAATTGGAGGAGAAAACCAATAAAGCCGAAACGAGATCACTGGAAGCCAGTGAAGAATTCTTTGAAGATCCCTTTTCCCAGCCACGCAAGCGAAATGGTGAAAAAGATTTGGCAGCCTTAAGAGATGAGCTGAGAGAACGTAGACTTATGTTGGCCAATTTATCAACACAACCCAGCCTTAATCAATCACCAAACTCCTCCTCCACTTCATCGCTCTCCTCGCAGACCAGAAGTTTTACCATTCACGAAGAAGACGAGGATGAGGATGAAGAGGAGAATGAGCGCAGCTACACTTTGCAGTTGTATGAAAATTGTAAAATTTCAAAATTTAACTACAAAAGACATCTACACAACAATTTACATCCGGAAACGGCTTATCTGCTGCAGGATGAAGATTCCTCCACTAAGGATGATGAAGAAGAGGAATTGGAGGAAGTCGAACATGATGTCATACTAGAAGAAGATGAGGACGAGTTAGAGGCTGAGGAATCATTGGCACAACAACAACAACAAACTACCAACAAGACCATAACAGCTAAATGTGATTCTATAGACGACAAGGAGGAAGAGCCCAATACCACAACGAAAAAGAGTTCGGGCGAAGAGACCATCACCAATAACACAAATTCAACCATACAAAATCGTAATCAATCGACCGAATCTTGGGAGCATTCAAATAGCTCAACCACATCACTAGATAGTCCATCACAAGGTGGCGCTACCACACACCATCGCTACTATCACGTCTTTCGCGAGGGCGAACTTGATGCTTTAATTAATCATCATGTGACCAGTCTGCACATAGTGTCATCCTACTATGAACGTGCCAGTTGGTGTGTGGTAGCTGAAAAAGTGCAAGTATGGACAATTTGAGTGGTTGGTTGGATAGAGTTTATAAATAAATACTACTAAATTTGCAAAAGAAAATCGCATTACATGGAATCTATGTATACTTAAGAAATATTTGTTTTTGGCAAAATAATATGTATATTTATATATTGTATTTAGTATATACATATGTATGTACTTGGTTATACATTGCAAAAATACAATAAAAGCTCAAATATTTTACATATACATACATAAACACATATACATATTTATGTATATACTCGTATTTAAGAATTTAAAAAAAATATTAAGTAAACATTGAAGTATCATTAAGATAAACGTTTAAAAAAGGTTTTGTTTTTCTTTTAAAATTTATTAAAAATATTTGGATTTTATAGCGTAAATAAAGTATTTTCATGGAAGAATTTGAAAACTGTTTAAAACAAATAATAAAAACAAGATACAAGAACTTTAAAACTGAAGACAACTTTTCCTTTCTGTAAGAAATCATTTTTAGTGAAAAATTATTTTTATTATTTTTCTTAAAAAATTTTTTTAGTGAAAACGCTTATTCTCTAAGAAAACGTTTTTAGTGAGAAAAGCTTCTACTGTAAAATAACTCTTTAAGTGAGAAAAACACTTTCTGCAAGGAAACCTTTTTTAGTAAGAGAGACAGTTTTTTTTATTTTAAACGAAAAAGGATTTTCATTGAAGACTTTTTCCAGTTCCAAACAGTTTAGAAATTTTTATATTAAAATGCAACTTAATTATCAGAATTAATATCTAATTAAAATACTCTTTAAGCCTAAAAAAACAAACAAAACAAAAAACAACAACTTTTCTCAATTTAAATACATATATAAAAATTGGACCAATTATGTAATTGGTAAATAACTAAAACTATATTACAAATTTAGAAAAGTTATTGAATTTCATTATAAATAAAACCATGGCAAAAAAAGAAAAACAACATGAAGCATAATTCAAAAAAAAAAATACGAAGAATTATTATTAATTAAATAAAAGTCCTTAAATAAGTTTAAGTAAAATTATAATAAAATACAAGAAAATATTAAAACATTTATAAACATTTACTATACTATATTTAGGAAAAATTAGCTAAATGCATATTAAAAAAAACCAACAAACATTTAAAAAAGGTTCAAAAAGGAATTGCAAAATTTAAAATTATTTTAAAATAGCATATAAAATAATAGTTAAGTAACTATTAATTAATTATAGACATAAATATATTATACAAAAACAAAACGAAAATAACTGACTTTAAACTTATTTAGATTTTGTATACTTTTAACTATAAACAAACTATGTAAAAATAATTTCTAATTGTTTAGATTTAAACAGCTGATTTGAAACGAAAATTATGTTGCAGACTTTTAGGAGTGTTTTTAAATAGTTTTATTAAGAATTAATACAATTTTGAGAAATAAGCTTTTTTAGTATTTCAGTTAAAAAAAAAACAGCTATTGCCTTTTAAAAATCAAGGATACACCCTTTTGGAATAAAGTGTGGTGTCTTTTTAAATAAACTGAAAAGCTGCCCGGATATAAAGGTCTTTGTTGTGAAAATCGAGTGATTTCTAAAACGAGCGATTTTCAACAACGAATGTCTGAGGTTCTGCAAATTGAAACAGTAAAATGAGTAAAGAAATAATGTAATTTTTGACAACTGACTTCTGTTTGCAAGATAAGGAGAAGACAATGTAATTCGTAACGTAAAATGCTTGATAATATATTACCTAAACAAGGTGTCAAGGTGTAACAGGATATTATTTCCTATATTTTATGTCAGTGTTTTAAGTTTTTAATTGTAAATAATTGGGAGTGATGCCAAACTAGAGTTACAAACCCACAGTAGGCCAAAATTAAAAATATTTGAGCTGAAAACTGCTTCAAAATAGCAAAAAATTTTGGTATAAGTTTCTTAGTAATTTTGTTAAATTTTCAAATTTAATTGTAAATTGTTTTATTTTTAACAATTTGAATTAGTAAAAATAAAATAAAACTTTCGAAATAAATTTTTTAACATTTGAATAATTTTTTGTTTAATTTTAAGTCATTGCCGATATTTTTAGAAATAGCCGCTGTTATAATTTGGTCGGCTCAGGTTGGCTGCTTTTCAAAAAAGAACAACAAGTTTTTTAACTTTAATCAGCTGAAACAAATCCGCAGTTTTTCAAATTTAATTTACTTTACTTTAAAGTTTAAACCAGCTAACAAAAAATTTTAAGCCGCAGCCGATATTAAAGGGTCCGCCAAATAACATTTTTTTTGAAAATGCTATAAAAAAACTACTTAATATTTTCACAAATTTCTTTTTTTATTTAAAAGTACAATCCTTCCGGTTAATAATGGAAAATAATTTCATTCAAATGGCTTCCTCGGCTGGCCATGCAGTAGCCTACACGATCGGTCCAACTTTTAAGCACAATTTCGATTGTGTGCAGCTGTAATTCAATGGCGTCACGAATATTGTCCTTTAAAGCGTCAATTGTCTCTGGCTTGTCGGCGTAACACTCGACTTTGACGACACCCCACAAATAATAGTCCAACGGTGTCAAATCGCAGCTCCGAGGTGGCCAAACGACATCAGCTCTGCGACTGATAATGCGATCTTCAAAAACAGGGCGTAAAACATCGAGTGTAGCTTCGGCTGTGTAGCACGTAGTTCTGTTGAAACCAAATGTTGCCAATATCCTCCTCTTCAATTTTTGTGAACAAAAATTCGTTCAACATGGCTCGATAACGATCACCATTGACTGTAATGGCCACTCCTTGCTCATTTTCAAAGAAAAATGGCCCAATTATGCCTCTGGACCAAAATCCGCAGAAACAGTGACTCTTTTTGGGTGCATCGGCTTTTCAATGTATGCGTGCAGGTTTTCTGTGCCCAAAATGCGACAATTTTGCTTGTTTAAATATGCGCCAAGGTTAAAATGAGCTTCATCTGAAAAGATGATTTTTGGCAAAATCGGCATCTTCTGTAAGTCGACCGCATGCCCACTTAGCGAAGCGAAGACAAGCGCATACACAACCATATTCGTTCAGCGGAAGGATAAAACTAATTATCTGTCAAATCAGACATGAGCTAAGTGTTACCATTCACGAAATAAGCACTAGTTGAAAAAAATGTTAAATGGCGGACCCGTTATTAAACAAAAACGCCGTTAAAATTTTTCGGCGAACAATTATGGCTATTATCAAGAAATAAAAATCAGTCATATTAACATTTTAACAGTTTCAAACAAAATGTGAACATTATGGTAAAAGAAAAATTGAAAATCTTACATTGATTTGTTAGCTTTCTTTAATGTTTGCTTTCTCGAATTTGTATTATTCTCAAGTTTTCAAATACAATATAAGTACGAGTATATAAGTAAAATTCTCAAAAGAAAGAAATTTTGTAGATTTAAGTTTACGTTTTAAATACGTAAAATAATTTAACTCAAATATTTAGAAAGTACGGGTACACCACAACGCATTATTGTTATAAATAATTGGCATCACTGAGTAAATAATGCTGCCCAGGGATGGAAAATGTGGAGTTTATAAAATAAAATAATAAATTTTGTGTTTGACTGTATAAAGTTTTGATATTTTGCTTATACTTTATAATAATTTTATAAATTCATTTGCTTTATATTTTTATACAAATCACGTGTATGTATTAACAACAACGGCTTGTTATAAAAGAAAGGTATGTAAATTTGCTAAATAAAAACAAATAGTTAAATAAAAAAATTAAAACCAGAAATTTCTTGTAGTCTACTAACTAAAATAATAAATTTTGAACGTCCATAAGCTCACCTCTTTGAAATCAACAAAAAAAGAAAATATACATAAAAAGAAAAAAACTAAGTGTATCCTTGATACTAAATTATTTCAAATAAAAACTAAAATAAGATTTGTTGAATTCAATTAAGTTTTATTTTTCTAATATACAGGCATGTCACAGATTAAGTCTCAACATTTTTTGCAGCTTTATAATTTCAATTAATACAAAAAAAGAAATCATGTTTCTATGCTTATTTTGAAAAGCACATATAATAATGCTAATAAATGTGATTAAAAACTAATTGCTTATTAATATAATATTATTTCTATTAAAAATAGTTTTTTTTAATTTTAATATCACTATTAAAAAATTAATTTGTTTATCAATTTGTCTCGGGTGGACAACTCTTATGTTCTTGTTAGAACAACGTTCTAAGAATAAACAAGAATTTCAAAAAAATTTAAATAAAATTAATAAAAACAATATTTATTATTGATTAAAAGTAAAACTGAAGTTGATGGGCGCCTGTCCGGATCTTTACCAAAGGTGAACATAGAGGTGTAATTTGTTTTGTCGCCGATATTTACTGATATCTGGGCTACCAAAGTTCGAATATAGGATTTGTTGTACTTATGTTACTTTTTATTAGATTTGGCCGATATAAACATAATAAACATATACGGTACTTGATAACTTTTAAAAACATCTTTGACATAATATATAAAGTAGCTCCAAGCTAAGGGGAAAAGTAGGACCCCCATCTTAGTTAGAGAGTTAGAAAGTAAGAGATGGTTATTAAAGCAAAGAGTTGTCTTATGAAATACTATTGTTAATTTTTTATTATGTTATTAAAAGTGTATGAGTTTGGCTTTGACCCAAATTTATAACATGTAATTACATTTCAGTTAATTACATGTTATTGCATTGGTTTTAAGTTAATTTGCTATTTGATGCAAATGAAGTATTTGTTTTGCTATTCCACGAATAAAGTTTAGATGTACTCGTATCTATTGAAATTATCCTACAAATAAGAGAATTATAGAAAAATGCTTGCTGTAAGAGTTTCGGTTGGAGCTAGTGTAAATCTTAAAATGTTTAATTTCATTAGGGTCAAAATTTTGTATTTTTATTCCGATAATTTTTCGAAAAATGTCTGTTTATTCAAAATCTGCCAGATTAAAAGTATATTTTCTGTATAATAATATTATTCACAAGACTTCAACCATGAATTTCCTTATTCCCGGTAGTAGCGATTAATAAAAATATTTTCAGTTGTTTTTTTTTTTAATATATGTAACACATTTGCAACACTTTAAATTTTACTTACTTTATAATAGGCGTATGCAATATGATTCTCTTCCTATTGAAATTCAATGTTAAAAAACTAAAAAGGGAAAAAACTCCCGCCGAATTTTTATTCATGATTGGGCTGTATGTTTTTTCATTGAATTATGTTTATTTTACTTTTTTGCATTTTATATATTAAAATAGTCTTTAAACTTTTGTAAAGATGCTTAATAAGTTTTTTATTTCAATTGCGTAGGATTTTAAACTCTGTGACATGGCTAATTTCACATACGCTTATATATAAAAAAAAATTCCAATCACAAGCCCACACTTGCATCCACAATTAGGCAAATGTCAAAGGGTTAAATATGTAGTACTAAAAACAACTAGAGAGATTTCCTTATTAGTTTTTTTTAATTTTATTGGAATAGCTGTTTTTTTAACCTCGTGACATTTGACTTGAAGCCTGGAGGTGTCAATAAGTTTTTTTTTGCATAGTTTTATAAATAAAGTAAATTTTAATTAACATAAAAATAACCATTGAAGATCGTTAAATTTAATCAATTTAAAATAAATAAATATTATCAGTCATCTATACCAAAAATAAAACACACTACTTGCTTGAAAATTAAACAAAAAAAACGAATAAATTTATATTAAAGCAGAATTAACCCTCCCCCCTAAAATTAAAGCACCTACAAATATTTCAATATCCAAAATATCAATATATTGCATTTACACTTAAAGAAAATATAAAATTCCAAAAAAAAAAAAATATTCAAAAATGTAAATGAAATCAAGAGAGAATACAAACCAACTTAAGTTAAATGTAAAGAAAAACAATAAATTAAATTCTATTTGCTGCCATACTTCAAAACCCAAAAATATAAATAACCTAAGGAAACCACTACAAAACACAAATATTCGTATGTATCTAATAATTAAAAATAACACAAAAACCTAAGACAACAAAGCAAATTCATTAAAAATAGCAACCCTTGGCCAAGCAAATAAACATTTAAGATATTCTTAAATTCAAATACAAAACTATTAAATATTTTATATGGTATTTGCAAAATATGTACACTAATAAACAAGCACACATACATTATACCAAGTATAGTTTAAAGCGAATGAATATTCAATACAAAACTAAAATTAATTTTATTAAAATAAATATTCAAAAATATTTCATATAAAAATCAATGAAATTGTCTGACTGTGAATGAGTTTTTATGTAGCTAGCCAAAAAAAAACAAAGAAAAAATATAATATAATTATAAATTCAAAAGAAGAGAAAATTATTAAACAAAAGTGCATAATTTAACATGTTGAATATACTCATGATGAAAATATCTAAAACTAAAACTAGTTAATAACTTTGTAAAAGAAAAATTATGATACTAAATAATAATTACGTATATGCTTTTTTATATTTAATAAACATTATAAGTATAAATTATGTACTTATTATTATTATTCAAAATAATATAATTATAATTAGGATCTTCTTATAATTTAGTTCAAATAATAATAAAAAAAATCAAATAAAAATTGAAATTATTATTCCAGATTCAGATACTGAACATTAAATATATATTTAAAAGGTATTCACAAATTTACTTATGCTGTTTTATTTATAGTTTAACAATAGAGATCTAAAATGTTTCTCAGGTCTTGACAAGCTATAAATTTGTTCATACAACGAAAAGTTTCTTGTCCGCACATGGATTTGTCTCGTGTAGACAACTCTTTTCGATTTTAAGTTCTTATAAGAACAACATTGTCTGAACATTTGTTTACACAACTTTGTCTTTCATTAAATGACATTTTCACACAAATAGACCGCCATTTTTGAAAATTACAATGGGAACTATGAATATCGTTACGTTTTGTTCGTAAGTCTGCCAACGTTTTGTTATTGTGAGCATACAACACTATAGTTTGTCAAGGCGTGTGCGTACTTTGGTATATAGTAGTTTAACAATTCAGATGAATGTTATCCCCGGTCTTGACATGTTATAAATTTTTAAACACTGGCAAAAATTTGTTGTCCGCACATGAATTTGTCCTTTGTAGACAACTTTTGTCGAAGAACTTTTCCCCCAGTCTGTGCTATAAATTTGTCGATGTTATGTTATTGTTCGAACAACAATGTCAAAAGATTTGTTCACACAACTACTGTGAGCATCAAAATAAATTTACTAAAAGAAAAGCTTAATTATATTGATATAAATAATATTATACTAGAAAATTATATTGCATTTTCATATACAGTGTATTGCGAAACTTTTGTTTTGGATTTTTTTTTTTTTTTTTTGTTGTTGTTGTTGTAACAGCAGTAATTGCTGAGTTGAACCGGCTGTCGTGGGAATGTGGATTTTTTGTTGTTTACTTTGGTATATAGTGCTCTTCTTAGTTGATTGTTAATCTCTGCTCGGGATAAATGTAGGTTTAAGCGGTTTTCCATGGGCATTTGTCTTTCATCCCCCGCATTCAACGCGAAGTAATGCGAAGTATTACCATTCCGTAAATTTTGAATACTTCCGCGACTATAGACCAATTTATTAAATTGGTGACTGCTTGACAACATTTACTAAGTACATTACAAATGGCTTAAATTTATTTGCCCTAATTTTAAAGCCGCAACATAATTTTTCCTTAGGAAATATTAAATTATTTTCCCTCCGGCCTTTTTAACCCAAAGATCTTCATAACTGCGCACAATAAGGACAAAATTATTACTAATAACAATTAAAACAAGTTCGAGTGCTATATTCAGCTGTGCCGAATCTTAAATACCATCCATCTAAACGTACTAAGAAATATTAGAATTTGATATATTGTTTGAAAGACAATTTTACGAATTTATGTTAAATATTTTGAAATTTTACCTAATTCTGACCATTTATAATCGATATAATTACCGATTCTTAATGTAATTAAAGGAGTTTGTCTGATTTACATAATAATCTTGATTGTAATTTAACAAGTTATAAAATTAAAAGAACATTTTTCCATATTCACAACAAATTAAGAAACAGAATATTAAAAAGAATAAGATATAAGATGACGATTTTTGTTTGAATTTGATCTCAATAACATTATTCACAAAAGATTTATGGGTGGCATAGAAGAAATGGACCAATTATAAGACTGATAGTTTCTAAATCCAGTATCCACTAATGTGATTTCTATGTATTTTAGGATTATATTGTTTGAATTTCATCTCAATACACAATATTTTTTGTTTTTCCTTCCGGTGTGTAAACGAATAAATCAGAAGGTTTTCCGACGCGTGACCAGGCCACATAAAGCTGCCCATGTGAGAAGCATGGATTCTCCAAATTTAATCCACACACTTGCAACGATTGACCTTGCGCATTGTTGATAGTAATTGCGAAAGCAAGTCGCACTGGGAACTGCAAACGTATGAATTCGAATGGCAAGAATTTGCAAAATTAGGTATTAATTTTGGTTTTTAGAAAGTGGTGAGCAAAAAAGTTCTTCAATTTTCATAATAATTTTGAATTCAAAATGAATAATATTGTTTGAAAGCATATGTATGTACCATGCGGGCGTTGCTACGCCAATTAAAATAAATTTAAAATAAAGACATTACACAAATATTCAATTCATTTTGAGTAATTTTATTGATTTTTCTCATTTTTTAAAAAAGTAGGCGGTCGAAAGAAGTATTCTTAGTCATGCCGGAGTCTTAGTTATATTCCGTCAAATTTTTAGTAAGATCGGTCCAGCAGTCTGGCCTTCCCGGCAGGCGTTGTCCTGCAAGAGATGGGGCGTGAAAGGGGGCGTGGAGTATGAATCTTAATTTTTACCTCACCTAGAGTAACATGTGTATTCGATTTGAAGTAAATATTTTAAAATCCGAGTAGAATCAAATACACATTTAAAAAAAGTAGGAGTGGTCGAAAGAAATAAGAAGCTTTGGCACATAAAATTTTGATTTTTACTTCGCCTTCAGTAAGATGTGTATACAAATTGTTTAAAGTAAATATGTAAAAACCCATGCAGAAGAAATTAATCAATTTAAAAAAGTGGTTGTTAGAGTAGGCGTGGTCGTACCAACTGATAAACCTTCGCGGACTCATACACAACAACTTTGCCGAAGATCATCACATGATCAAATGCATAGTTTACGATTCTATAAAGGACATACATACAAACATTAATTTTTTGTGATGGGGCGTGAAAGTGGGCGTGGCACATAAAATTTTTATTTTTACCTCGCCTTCAGTAAGATGTGGATACAATTTGTATGAAGTAAATCTGTAAAAACCCATGCAGAAGCAATTAATCAATTAAAGAAAGTGGGCGTTAGAGTAGGCGTGGTCGTACCAAGATCATCACATGATCAGATGCATAGTTTAGGAGTCTATAAAGGATATACATACAAACATTCATTTTTATATACATACTAGCTAAACCCGGTGTGCTTTGCTACCCCCCCCCTCGTCATAAAATAAAATAAAACGTATTTATATATTTACAAACATTTATTTATTTAATTTTAATGTATTTATTGCAATGCTTTAGGCGAAACCATGCCCCTTTGTCCACTTACATAGTCAAGAATTTATTATTTCGTAAGAATATCCTATTGTGAAAATTTAATGACGATCGGCCCAGTAGTTAAGACTATATTACGATTTTTAATTTTCCTAAAAAGGGGCGTGGTCCCACCCACTTTTCTCCTGGTATGTATTCCTAATTATGCCAATTCCATATGTACGACATATCATTAACGTAGGTCAAAAAATTCCCAAAATATGGCGATTTAAATATTTGGGTTATATGGGCGGTGCCACCCCCGTGTGTACAATCAAAACTTCATATAGCCTATTATTCCTTCCAGAGTCATAGTAACATGCTGTGAAAATTTCATCAAAATCGGCTCAGCCGTTTTGGAGTCCATACGTTACATACATACATACATACATACATACATACATTGAATTTTATATATTTTTATATACATATATAGATTTTTAACTGTATTACTTTTTTCACTATTTTAACAATTACACACTTTATAACTTTTCACTATCTCTAAAAAATAACAATGGCAAACAAATGTTAAAAAACAGAATTATATATTCATTTTTTTTATAAATTTGCCTGATGCAGCAATGAAATTATTGAAAAATGTTCAATGAATACCTGCGTTATTGAAAACGCATTTTCACGCTTAAGGGGGGAAATCCCAATAAAAATTTTAGAAGGAAATCAGTTGAATGAAATATACCTGATCCATTTCACTTGTTAATTCTATGATGACTTGTATATACCTAATTCACTTGTTAAATTCTGTAATGATGGAAATTAAACCGCATGTGATTACCATAGCAATAAAATATATTTTTTATTTTAAATGTACCTGTTAAACATGAATTGTTACTTAAAACCATATCATAAAATTTATTGTTTACTTCTTTACCTTTTTTTATTTATTCTATGACTATAAGGAACGCTAAAACAATTTTTGCCCAATTTCACGCCCATTTATCCCATTCCGCCCATTTTCAGTTCGACTACTAATATTTGTAATTGATGGACTCGTAAAAAATTTAAAGGCTATATAGCTAATATAGAACCCTAGATATTTAATATTAATATTACTTATGTATATGAGCTAAATATTCACTTTGTATGGGAGCTGACACGCCCACTGGTCCGATCACGCCCATTTTTTCCATGATTATTCACATTAACAAATAATCAACGTGCACAAATTTCTAAGAATATGGCTATTATAGTACTGTAGATATATGATATTAAATATTTACTTTGTATGGGAGCTGATACGCCCACTGGTCCGATCCCGCCCATATTTTTTCCTGATTATTGGAATTAGTAACATATGGGATACTGCAATGTTTCAAAACTCTTGCTATCACAATAGTCAAGATATATGATGTTATTGCATTTATGTGGGAGGGGCCACGCCCACTTGAAATATATTTATTTGGGCCAAATCGGTTGGATAGTTTTAGAGTCTATAGATGACAAACACACAAACATTGTATTTTATATATATAGATTTATGAGTATTAAAGTGATTTTCGGAAGAGGGCTTTATATGGGGCATACGGTTAAAAATAGACCGAAATTCACAAAATTTTGTGGGATGATTTTTGTATATATATAAATGATCTGTGCAACGTTTTGAGTCGGTACCGTTTAACATTATCTGTTTTATACGTATTTAAGTGAATTTTGGAGGTGGACTTTAATGGGGTCTATGGTCAAACATGGACCGAAACTAACAAAAACGTTTTGCGATTTCTTTTTGTATAAAACTTATTTTTGCTGAATTTTGTCTTGATATTTCAATTTTATAGGCATTTATGTATAATTGAGCAATATTTCGGGAAGATTTTTGTATGGGGGCTATGAGAAATCATGGACCGATTCTCAATTTCTTCTTTTATCATAAAAACAGCGTATACAAAATTGCATGGTATTATCAGCAATATATTTCAAAATATTGCAATAAAATGGATAAAAAATATCAAATTTTTATAGAGGTTGTCTCACATATTGGTCCATAACTCTGGTTGACCTAAACCGATTTTACTGATTTTCAATACCAAAATTACCTGAAAAATAAGAAATATTTTTCTGGAAACTTCGTTTAGTTAAGTTGTATAGTTCGGCCGTGAGAATGTTTTACAGAGACAGACAGACGGACATGGCTAAATCGACTTAGAATTTCATAAGGAGCAAGAATATATATACTTTGTTGGGTCTTAGATGAATATTAAAAAAGTTTCACACGGAATGACAAACGTAATATACCCTTATACACCACTCTTGGTGGTGGAGGGTATAAAAACATTAACAAATTCCAAGAGAAAAAAAGAGTTAAAATGTGACGAATCTTATATACCCACCACCAAATCACCTATTATATTGTACCCTAATTTCTATTCATTTTAGGATTATTTTAATTAAATTTCATATCCATAAAGATATTAACCTTCGCTTTACCAAAGGTTTTTATGTACATGGTTTACCAATACCCACCCGGGTGGTACAGTAATTCTTTACGTATATTTATATGCATCGAACAAGTGTTTGTCATACTTATTTATACTTTTTTGTTTCAAATAATATGTTAATTCTTTCAAAGTGAAAAAAAACTCATAATGTACATTGTGTGTGTAAATATTTTGTCTTTGGGGATTCCATAAAAATTATGTCAAAGATTTAATTCGACGATTTTCAAACAAAAAGGGCGAAGGTGTGTACAACAAATGGAATTCTGAAAACTCACATAATCAAAGAACTTGGAAACCAATTACAGATGAGGAGTTATTAGAATTTTTTTAAATTTTGCTTATAATGGGTGCCCATAACTCATCTAAGGAATACTCACAGAGCTGTGGAGAAAAAATGCATATCCAATATATCGTGCGACTATGTCACGAAACAGTTTCGCGGAAATTTTACGGTTCCCTCGCTTTGACTGGCAAGAGTCTATAACCGTAGACGAGCAACTCTTTGGTTTTCGGGCCGAACACGTTTTACGCAAGCCAGCTAAATATGGAATCAAAATCTGGTGGGCATGTGATTCCAAAACTTTTTATCCACTTTAAGGTCGCGTATAGTAAAAGAGTTGGTGGGCAAGTATAAAAACTCCGCAAGAAACGTCACTATGGAAGTTATCCGTCGTAGGCACATTAAAAAAACAAAAGGTATGTTTCTGAAGAATTTAAGCCGTCCCGAAGCCGCGAGGTTGCATCTAGTGTGTTTGGTTTTTTCGAAGATGTAACATTAGTGTCCTATGTTCCTTCCAAAAATAAGTCAGTTGTGCTATTGTCAACAATGCGCAAAGGTAAAATTATATCTGGTTCAAAAAATAAACCAGAGATAATTTTATATTATAACGAAAGTAAAGATGGTGTGGATACAATGGATAAGATGTTGTCAAAGCATTCCACAAAACGAGCAACATTTCGGTGTTCTTTAACATTTTGGATACAACCGCTCTTGTCTCATTTATAATATACTAGGAAAACATTGGGGAAAAATCAGTGAGGCAATCGCAGCGGAAGCACTTTATTGAGATGCTTGGCGAAGACCTATGTCGTCAATTAATATTGACCAGGTCGAAAATACCTCAAATTTCTGGAAGATTTACCATTAGGTCAGCTATGGAGTGCATCTTAGGTAAAAATTGTCCAAAAAAAAATCTTAGAGACAATATGCTAAAAATATACTTTTCGGGTGAGCCACTTACCGCTACAGATCCGGCTGCTGATTTCGAGGCCGATGAAACTCCACAACGAGATGCAACTGGGCGTATAAAAATAAAAGGTAAATGTCAAATGTGTTTCTTACATAAACAAAAGAGAAACACACGACAAGTTTGCGTAAAGTGCAAGAAGCCCATTTGTATGGGCGTATGTCAAACTAAATGTGACAACTGTAACCATGCTTCGTTATTGTAACTGCATTACAATTACTTATAATAATGAAATATAAACAAAATAATATGTTGAATTGCGCTTTTATGGAATAATAAGTTATAATTGAAATAAATAAACGTTTAAAAAATGTATAGAGTTAATAATTTATTTTGTACCACCCGGGTGGGTACTGGTAAACCTTGAAGAAAATTTTAAAAAATCCAAAAAAACCTCATAAAAGATTTGAAATTTTATCATGTTTTTATTAAATTCTATAGAACTCTAAAATTTGTTCAGTGACTATGAATTTCGTTCAAATCAAAAAAAAATTAAAAAAGTTATTAAAGAAATAAAACCGAAAAAGTCACCCGGGTGGGTATTGGTAAAACGAAGGTTAATAAGATTCATATTCCAGTTATAACCAATAATTTACTCTTTGTTTATATTTTTGCAGCGTGTAAGATAAAGCGATTTACTTTAACGCACAATAAATTAAGTACCAACAAGCCCTACGAAACTGATTTTGGCTTTTTGAAACGTCAAAATTGTCCCTGTGGTTATTCTCCAAAGTGGAGCAATTATGTATTGAATTCAATTCAATTCTTTATTTTCATTACATAGAAAGCCTTGTGGTCAATTATACATGTATCCTAAGAACTACTATCCAATAGTACTAACCTTGGTACAAATTTCATCCAAATCGGAAGACAACCATTTTTAAAATTGGGTCACTGACGTGAAATTCACCGTATGTATATTATTTAATTATATTTTAATTAATGTTATTATAATAAAAAAAATTAAATTACATATATATAAGCGGCTCCCCAGCCGTATAAATTATTACCATAATTATTTTAATTAAAAATAATGTTTTGCATATTTGAATCTATGAAACCAGAAAAGGAGAATAGTTTTTGAGAGGAAAAAAATTAAGGCCCATTATTACAACTTGGTAATAGTTAAAGGTATGAGGTTATCGGACAGATAAGAAGTATTTGGTTATTATAAGTCTACTTTAATCTAAAACCGACCGATAAGCTAAAGGGAAGATCATCTTGCCCATGGTGAAATTAAATACCAGGTGACAGCATTGCTACAACAATTACAACAAGGCAAGAACAACAGGCATTTTTCTATATGAAAAACTTTCGTCACTGTCAAAAAGTTTTTTTATTTTTATATAACTTTTTGACATTTTCAAATTCACCATGAATAATCAGCTGGCGCTACGCTGTCACCTAGTATTTAAATTCACCTTGATCTTGCCTTTAATTTTATAGTGAGGTTTATGTATTTGAAGTTGCCATATGTTCTGAAAAATTGACAACTTCATGAAAAATAAATTAATTTTAATTTTGTTTTGCCAATAAATAATTTGATAAAAATGGAAAGCATTTTTTCACAAACAAATATTTTCACAAACACAAAAAAATTACTGTTTCTTGTCAGTAATTTGTCAAAAGTAATCGGTTTTTAACTGGTATTGCCATATTTTAGAAAAAAATTATTTTATTTTACAAGGAAGTTGTAATAACGAAAAATTTTAAAGGTCACTTTAATTAAAGTTACCTTTTATTATTAAGAACATTAAAGCCAAGTTGTTATAATGGCCCTAAATGTGTTAAAAAAAGGTTATACAGGCCAAGAATGATAAAATAAAGATTACGCCAACGCGCGTAAAATTTTAAAATGTTCTGCGCATCTTGGAACTGTGATGTCACACATTCTGTGTTTCTATTGGCTAATTTTTCTCACTTGTTTTTTTACTCATGTTTGCTTGCATTTGCTCACTCCACTCTTGTTTATATTTTTTGTTGTTTTTTTTTTTGTTTTTCTTTTTTAAACAGGTTTTATTTTAGAACTCTCAGTGATTTCAATTGCAAGGTTTCCAACTATCACATAAAACATACATTTTTCGCAAGAAATTTTTATTCTAACACATAAAACATTCTTGGTAACCCTCACTACGTCACATAACGAGAAATCATGCGTATGCAGCGTTGCCATTTCAGCGGTTTTTCGGCCACATATGGTGTTTTTATTTTGTCAATTACGGGTAAAGGTACGGTCACATTTGGCAAATATTTGCCGAAAATGACGTAACCACTAAATAACATTTATTTGAACTCATTTGTTTACTTAAAAAAACTTTTCTTATTTAGGCCAAAGCACAACAAATATTTAGTTTTAATTTATTTGATGCTGTTTGATCTTGCAAAACTCTTGTAAGAGCAAACAACGTCAAACAAATTTGTGCTAAAACAAGTGGTTACGCTTTTTTGAGGAAATATTTGTCAAATGTGACCGTACCTTAAGTGTGAGAAATAACGGCTGAACCAAGGTGAATTTAAATACAAGGTGACAGCGTAGCGCCAGCTGATTATTTATGGTGAAATTGAAAATGTCAAAAAGTTGTTTACAAATAGTCAAAGTTTATATAAAAAAAAAATGTTTTTGACAGTGACGAAAGTTTTTACACAAACAAAAATGCCTGTTGTTCTTGCCTTGTTGTAATTGTTGTAGCAATGTTGTCACCTTGTATTTAAATTCACCTTGGGCTGAACTATTTTTTTAGTTACTTTTTTTAGTTACTTTTTTTATTTCTGCGTTTTTCTAGCGATTTTTCTAGTGGGCAGCACTATAATTTTGCTATGTATTTTTACTACTTTGTTTTGCTTGTGTTCGGTTACAAGTGCATTGCACATCACTACAGACGTTAACGGTTTACCCCCTTATTTAAAAAAAAAACTTACAGCTGCCATAGTGAGTGAGAACAAAAGAAGTACATACATATTTGGTAAATCTTAAAAAAGAACATCAAATTTCTTTCATATAGATTACCAGAAAATCGTAGAGCATTACAAAATGTCGATAGCTTTTCAGTCAAAAATATATTTCAATGTCAAAAAGATTCTGTTTTATCCACTTTAGAATATTTTGGGTGCACCGCTGAATCTATTGAAATTATTTTAAATCAATTTGTTAACATCGACATGATCAGATGGAAAAACGTTTCAGATACTTCAACGTTCTGGTTTGAAGTTGTTCAATACGAAGATGCTGCTGGAAACAAACCATTTGCAGAACTGGGTTCTTTCGCTTTAAAAATTCTTTGTTTGCCTTGGTCAAACGCTGACGTGGAAAGAATATTTAGTCAAATGAATTTGGTAAAAACAAAATTAAGAAATCGTTTACAAATCGATATGGTAAATGCCATATTAACAGTAAAGTAAGTACACATGAAAATAATATTATATTTTCCTAAAAATTTCCTTTTTCTTTCAGATATGGTTTATGCCTAAATAACAAATGTTGTTTCGACTATGAAATACCTGAGCAATATTTGAAACTAATCGGAACTTCTGAAATTTACGATACTCAGATTCTGAAGATGGTTTGGACTTCATAGACATTTAAGTCACATTATTTTTGTTTTCTATTATTACTTGTGCAAATTCTTAATTTTGAATTGTAGAAATCTGAAAAATATTACAAAAAACCCGCATATAATTAAAGCATTTAAATCATACATGTAAGATTTAACGTTTATACATGGTAGTATTTATTAGCCGAATTTCAGCTGGTTCATTTTTAACGTTTAGCGGTTTCTGGCGTTTTTTTAATCCATTCTGGCTATTTTTTGCTGGCATGTTTTGGCAACACTGTGCGTATGGCGAAATCTTTATTTTATCATTCTTGATCAGCGTTACCGTTGGGAAATTTGAGAAAGTCGCACAAAAAGGGAATTTCTTAAAAATAAGTCGCTCAAAAAGGGCTTAAAAAGGGGCACCACTTTTAAAAAGAAGGAATATAAACAAAACAAAAATAAAAATCGTATTTTTTTTTTCATTTAAATGTTGTATATGATGTATGTTCATATATTCAACAATTTATTAGTTTTTTAACTAAAGTTTCATATAATAAAAAAAATTAATAAAAAAAAACTAATATGTATCAAGTAAAACAAAAAAAAGGTACACAAAAAGTGACAAGGCATCTGTAAAAGGGTCAAATTACGACTTTAGTCGCAACAACGGTAACGTTGTTCTTGATACAGAGCGAAATCGAATGAGTTTTAGAAGTGAATTTTTTCGTAATATTTGTGTATTGAAAAACTTTTATCTCATAAAATATAAAGATATTGTGCTACTAAAGAGAATCTTGAAAGAAAAATTTTAAAAATTAGATTATATGTAAATTTATTAAAATGTATTTCCAAAACTGATTTGTTTTCGATTTTCATCACATGTCTGATTGATTTGTAATTTAAAATTGGTTGATATGTTGATATATGCACATTAGGGTGGCCGTTAATTTTTTTTTTCGTATTTTCACTTGGCAAACCCCTTAAATTGATTCCAAATTAGAAAAAAATATATATAAAAAAATTTAGATCGCTTGCATAATTATTAGGCGTGCCTTGAGCCCACAAAGTTTGCTAAAAATGCTATTTTTCTCACTATGGCTCGCCTTAATTGTTCATAACTTCAGTAATATTTATTTTAGAGAAAAACCTTATTCACAAATATTATAGGGCTATATCTGATGAACAATGTTGCTCTGTATTAGTTTTCTTTAACATTAATATTTAATCCAGAAAAAACGAAATTAAAAAATAACAGCGAAATTTTCACATATCTTCGAATTCTTTGCATACGAACTTATTTTCTTAGTATTTATTGCTTTTGTTCATCTGCGTTATGTTTATTGTTAATTCGAGTAAATACTCAAATTGTTGTGGATTTCTTGTGAAATTTTTCCAACGGTTTACCGTTAGCTCTTACTGAGTAGTAGGGTTACCTTACAAAAATATAACCAGAACATTTAAACATCCTTTTTAGCAGGTCTTGGGAGCAGAAGCTGTAACGCCAACGCCAGCCAAAAAAATGAGAGGATTTAAAAATAGAATTACTCCATAACTTGCAGCCGCTTTAGATGTTTGCAAGGTCAGTGGTCGAAAAGCCCTGCATTTAATTATATCTGTGGTGGAAGCAGTCGGTCTTGAAGTACAAAACTATATTATAAATATAACGTATAACGTTGTATATATTTTTTTCTAATTTGGAATCAATTTAAGGGGTTTGCCAAGTGAAAATACGAAAAAAAAAAATTTCCATATAACTTGCGGTCACACTAATGCACATATGTAAAGGGTGTCCCAACTAGAACGCAATTTTTAAATTTTAAATAAAACACAGATATTTAAAAACAAAATCGTGAAACAGAATGAGGTTATGTATGGAATAAGATATCGTGCAGATGGCCGCCGCGGCTTTGCTGGCACACACGCGATCTTTTAATGAAATTTTCAATGACCTTTTTGCATAAATGCTGCGGTATTTCATTAATGCAGCGTCCAATTTCCTCTTTTAAGGCTTGAGTCGTCGTCGGCTTATTCGCGTAAACCATCAACTTCAAAAATCCCCAAAGAAAAATATCTAAAGGTGGTTAATCGCATGATCTAGGCGGCCAATTCTGGTCTCCAAAACGCGAAATAACACGACCGGGAAATGACTGATGGAGCAATTGAATTGTTTCTCTGGCTGTATGACATGTGGCGCCGCCAATAACCACACCACACAGTGACACATTGAGGATGCATTTGCTTCTCGTGAATCACTCGAGGATTTTCCTCACCCCAAATGCGACAATTCTGCCTATTGACGTAGCCATCAAGATGGAAATGGACCTCGTCACTGAAGATGATTTTATCGGCAAAATCAGCATTTTCATGTTTTCTCTCCAATACCCAATTAACGAACTCCCTTCGCTGTCCATGGTCAGCTGGCTTCAGTTCCTGAGTCAATTGAACTTTGTATGCATGAAGATGCAAATCTTTCGTCAAAATTCGCTGCATAGTGGATTTGGAGACACCAATTTGCTGAGCTCGGTGTCGAATTGAGGTGGATGGAGTTTGAGCGACATCATCATGTACAGCTTCGACATTTTCGATCGATCGACCTGGTCGAAGGCGCGTTTTTGTCTTTACATCACTAACAGACCCAGTTTCGGCAAATTTATCTCTTTACAGTTGACTCTTTTGGAGCATTATTGTGTTACGATACTTTTGCCTTATACGTTTGTGGTGCTGCCATGACTAGCTCTCGAGACATAGGTCGTACGTTCTTAACCCGCACCCCCAAACATTCGATCATAACAATAAAAAAAAAACTGAAACTAACTAAACAAACTCACAACTGCACAAGACCACAAAAAAAACGAAATATTCCAGGGACTGATGGAACACCCCGTTTGCGCCACCCTTTCCCAACCTATGTCATCAACATAGAACATCAATGATGACCCCTTTATAAATATTAATCAAAACCTTTTTACCTTCTTACATCTACCCAACCATTGTATTGAAAATCCCCATAATAAAATCAAATTAGCGCAACATTTTTACGTACTTAAACATAACATTTATTTAAAGTTAACAAAATAAATTAACTAAACTAAGCTGACAACTACAAATAATTTCTTTTATGCTATCTTGAATTGGGTCTTATTCTCAAAAAAAAATCATATAGAATCATATAGAAATATGCAGTATTATTTTCCTTTCTTGTGCTAAACGAATGGTATATTATACCCTTTTTTTTATAATACAAAATTTTTTTCTTCTTTTTTACACAATCATAAAACAGTATCAAGGGCAAAACTAAAAAAAATGTTTTACACGGAATGCTAAAATTTTAACTATTCCGAGTTCAAAAAAAAATTTGTTATATTTTTAGAGGTCCTAACTATTTCCCTAGTGAGCTCAATAGAAAAATTTTGTCTAGGCCTATTCTCAAAAAGTTTTTTCTTTTTTTTTTTATGTTTCCGTATCCTACTTAAATTTTTTTTTTTTTTTTAGTTTTCTCCTTTTACAGTAAAGATTTACAAAACTTACATAAATAAATTCGTCTAATATTTAATCTAACATATATTTCTTAAATCTAGCCTAAATGTTCAATATTTTCTAGTTATATATATAAAAAAAATTTTCTTTGGTTTTCTATTAATTCTTTAATTGAACGTGAATCTAACTCGGACTATACTATTTCGGCCCTATGGCTCTTTTTGTTATATATAATATTTTTATGGTGGAAAGCTATACTCCAAACAAAACACGACAATAACTTTTACTACCAGATTTCTAGTGTTGGATTCTATTATTTCCCGGGGATGTCACTCGGAATTCCACATTGACACAATTTATTAATTTTCTGTTACCTTACATTTTTGGTGTTCAAATACTTATGTAGTTCATGTTGGTTGTTCTCGTATGTACCCTCGAAATTGCTCTCATCAACAACAACTATTAGTCTTCCTGAGTCCTTATTTTCTTTCTGGGCCGATAGTAATCTTCGTACCTATTTTTATTGAAACATTTTTTATTAAAACATGAAAAATCTACATATGATCATTATGAAGAAACTTTATTATAATGACTCACTTTTATATTAAATTCATAACACTTCACAAGTTTTTTTTCCTTCTTTACACTTTTTTTTTTTTTTGTTTCAAAAAAAAAACTTTATCCTTAATATAGCTTGTTGTATCCTTGAATTCACGTTCAATATTGAGAGCAAAATCTATATTTCGTTATGCCCTCACATTAATTTCCTTAGTACATATAATAAACGGGAAACCTACAATAACAATATCACCCACAAAAAAAAACAAAGTACAGAAACATGATTTGTATGCATAACAACCTAAGGTCAATGAACGTTCATCTACAACCTTGAACCTATTCGTTTCGTCTACGAACCCCTACTTCCAAAAAAACTGGGTACTATTCCTCCTCAAACCCCTCTTTAAATTTCCCTTTTTAAATCCTTTAAATATGGCAACCTTATGTTATTTGTTTTCAAAACAACCCTGTGATCACCGTCTTTTCCAGAAAGGACTTCCAGTGGTTTACATTTTCCTTCTCATAAACAGAACAATCAACACACTACAATTATTGACTAAAACAAGAAAAAAAAGAACAAACACAAAAACGTGAATATCAATCTAATTGACAAACAATGAACAAATCCATCTATAGACATCTCAAAATGCATACAATTCAAACCAACACATTGATGCAGAGCCTAAGTCTATATTCCACATTCTCAAAAAAACAAGACACGCGGAATAACAACAAATATGCTCAAGCCATACAAATATCAACTAATAACATAGAACATAAACTACAAAAAATAGAACCAATACTTTTGGCTCAATTGATTCGCAACAATTGTGACCCCAAATTGATCGCAATTTGCGGACTGTAGTCGCAAAACTTTCACCATTTTGGTAAAACAATTTCACATTGAGAATGCGTTGTTCATTCGTGTAGCGCTCTATTAACCTCGTACCTTCTACTAGCAAACAATAACAATTGTTCAAATGTCAAACAATGACACTTCGAATGGCGCCAAATTTAAAATAAGTTCTAGTTGGGACACCCTTTATATCAAATTCGATCAAAAGAGAAAAAAACAAAAAAGAAGAAAAAAAAACGTTGTGATAAAGATATTATGAGATTTTATTGGTTTATTGGTTTTCTCTTGATGAACGTAGAAATTCCAAAACCATTTTTTTATAATATGGTTGGAATAAAAGAAAATTCTTAGAGTATTGGGTAAGTGATTCCAGATGCGGCAAGTTCTTATCATAAAGGAGCGTTCAAAAACCGACATATGTATTAGGGGTATATAAATCTGACTGTTGCGAGTTGAATTAATAAAATAAAAGGTGTTAACTAGAGAAATAGGTCGCTCACTTTTTATAACTTTGTAGAATTGAAGTAGAAGTCTTAGTTTTAAATAGTCCCTGAAGTTAACTCCAAGAAACTTACAAACTAGGTATGCAACAAGGTCATGATCATTAGATCTGATATTAAAGGTGTAGCGAATTTTTCTAATAGTATCGTCGAGACGGTATTTTTATAAGAGATTTATGCACATTTAAATGATTTCCGGAAATAGACTTCATATGGGGGCTATGGTCAAATATGGATCGATCATTATAAAATTTGGTACGAAAATTTAAACGTATATTTTTAATTATGGTTGTTGAATTTCAGTCTGATAGTGATTTTTATAAGAGATTTATAAGAATTTAAGTGATTTTGAGAAGTGGACTTTATATGGGGCTACGGTCAGATATGGACCGATTATTATGAAATTAAGTACATCAATTTATATGTATATACGGATTACTTGTGTTGAGTTTCAAATTCTTAGTGATTTGTATAAGATATTTATGCGTTGTAAGTGATTTTAGGAAGTAGACTTTATATGGGGGCTATGGTCAAATATGTACGACGATTTAAATGTGTATTTGGATTAATTTTGTTGAATTTCAACTTGATAGTGGTTTTTGTAAGGACTCTATGCGCATTTAAGTGATTTTCGGAAGTGAACTTCATATGGGGCTATGTCAAAATATGGACCGATGCAAACAAAATATCGTTTTGAGATTTCACTTTCCATGAATCTTATTATTGCAGAATTTTTTATGGATACGGTTTATTTTTATAGACATTTATGTACCATAAAGCCATCTTCCGGGAAAATATTTGTATGGGGGCTATGAGAAATCGTGGACTGATGCCTACTTTTTGATTTCTACAAACGTAATATAATATGATATAAAAACACCAAAAAACTCATCAAAGTTAACTGAGATTTCCAAATGCAAATTACTTTTATTACCTGAAAATTGCGATGCAAATTAATAAAATACAACATTTTTTGGGGATTTTCCCAATTTACACAATGTCAACTGCAAAAAGGAAAAAAAATTTTACCTATTTTTAACAATTTTATGTTAGAATACAAAACAAATTTCTCTTGTAAATGAGTAGGCAATATAATTGTGTAACACTATTCAGACTTGACATCAGCTCTGCATGGTTTTAATTGGAACTTGTGCTTTATTTAATTACCATATTTTAAGGTGGTTATTGGCTAATGTTTTTTTTATTTATTTGATTATTACCTACAACCTTTTATGTTACCCATCTATTGTTACTCATATATTTAATGTTGTTTTAATATACATAGGTGGTACACTTCAATCTACTTGGCTTCTATTTTTTCAAAATAGATAATTTACTAGATTAGAGAACAATTGCTTGTTATATTTCTAAACTTACATTATTTTTTATTTATTACGTTTCAAATACACTTTTAATTAAACATTTTTTAAAAACACTTCACGAATTTCACTATATACCGGAAATTTAAAAATATTTCTTATTTTTACTAAAGAAACAAGCAAACCGGAAAAAGCGCGCACAATAACTGAAAAAGCAATGTTGTATTTATTACTAACAGAGTTGTAAAAAGTTGAACTAATTTTAGGCAAATGTGTAATTTAAAAGAAGTAATTGTCGGTGATTGTAAAAAGTGTTATATACTCTTATGCATGGTGAAATTTATCTTACAAAAAAAACTTACATTTTTAGCAAAACAACTTAAAAACAAACGCACTATTTAATATAATAAAGTTTTAACCTATTTTACGCAGATAAAACGGCGACAAAAACAAAATAATTTTTTAAAGTTTTTTTTATAAACTTTGACTATTTGTAAACAACTTTTTGACATTTTCAATTTCACCATGAATAGAGCAAAAAATAATCAGCTGGCGCTATGCTGTCACCTAGTATAAATTCACCTTGCATATTGATTATAAATATTGATTATAATAAATATGCCTTGGTATGTAACTTTGGTTAATTGTTTTTTATTTTATGAAAAACTTTAGTTTTTGGGTTATGACAATCTTGGAATAAGTGTGAGATATGTACGTGATATGGAAATGGTCAAAAATAAACTGTGCAAATTAAAATAATGTATAATTTCCTTAAATGCTGGAGAAGGTTCCTTAAAGAAACTAAAGCAAAGTTTAACACTACCATAGTGATATCAAAAAGCAAAAATATTTGGTAACAAATGAAGTTAGTAAATTTAAAAGCTTGGTGTTCCTATTACACGTAAAGTTAGGATCCATTGTGAATCCCTTCAACAAAGAAACAAAAAGGATATATATTCCTTCAAAAAGAAACCGAAATCCTTCAACCTTCTGTCAATGATATATTCTAACCATCACGGAATTGTCTACCCAACTTGGGAGTACCAGAATTTTGCTCCAGTTTCAAGTTCCTTTTATCTCGTTTAAGCCAATGATAACATACATTTCTCTCCGTCCATACAGTATTGGTTGGTGCTGTACAGATTTTGTGTTGGATTCATAAAATCGACCAGCCAAGCTTGCTTGCAAACTCATTCGCAATTTTGTTGCCCTCTACCAACACAATCTTAATTTAGTGTTATGCCAAACCATTCAGGGTGCTCCTGATCCTATAATCTAACAAAGTGTTCTTTATATGAAAGCTTTCGATGGTAAAACTGATATTCATATCTTATTTTACGGCTTCAGTTAGTATTATTTTATTTACTTATACTATATGAAACCACACATAATATTGCAAAAGTAGCAAACGTAATGATAAACTTATGTATTTGCCTGGCCTTTGTAAATTTTTTTGAATTTACTATCTGATCATTTGAAAACCTCTTTCATCATATACCCTTATATATTCATAAATATCTCAACTAAGTAAATCCTCATCCGAGTATAGCAAATATATTTTTGTAATTTTCATTACGATATTAAATGATTATTTTAATTGAGATCAAAAATGGATAGCCGCTCTCTTGTTAATTCGAAGTTTTTACATCACAATATATTTATTTATTAAACAACCTTACGTTTTTAATCTTTACATCCCTTTCGCCATTGGCATGCTTACGTTTAACATGTTTATTACGATTTGAGCTATCAGCAAACGTTTTATCACAATACTCACACGAATAAGGTTTAGCACCAGTATGAATCTTAATATGAGCATTTAGAGCGCTGAGGAAACGAAAACGTTTATCACACTGTTCACAAGTGAAGGGCATTTCACCGGTGTGCGTGCGTTCATGAGCAATTTTTTGAATTTTTTTACGAAAATTTTTATCACAAAACTCGCATTTGAATGGTTTTTCCTCACTGTGTAAGACTTGATGTTGATCGAGTGTTAGGAATGTTTTGAAACTATAAAGATAAGAATATAATTAATAATAGTTATAATAGAAATATACATATCTATACAATAGCTAACCTTTTATTACATATATTGCATTTGTAGCTTTTCTCATCTATATGCACGTAGAGATGTAACTCTAAGCTCTTTTTGTGGCTGAATGTGCTATCACAAAAGCTGCAGGAATACGTTTTCTGTTCTGAAATTTATATATGTTAATAAATATATTGAAATATAAACACTTAACACACCTGTGTGAATTTGTTCGTGCACTTTTAAGCAACTTTTATACTGAAACACTTTCTTACATTCCGTACACTGATATTTAAGTTTACCTTTTGTGCTCGTATGTTGAGTTTTGTAATGGTTTTGTAAACCGTATGCGTTGTGGAAACTTTTAAAACATTGATTACAGGGTACAATGTGAGCATTGTTACTAGCTTCTATACATTTAACACTGCGATGATGCGCTAGCTCCTCAAAGGTCTGACAACTTATATCGCAAACTTCACATTGTAACTTTAAATTAGGATGATGTTTTGAACGTATGTGATTAAGAAAGAAATTATAACGCGGTATGACTTTCTGACAATCATAACATTTGTAATGTAACTTGTCGAGATGTGTTTTCTTGTGTTCTTTTGTAAAGTGATCGTATAACTGGACGAAATTACAAAAATCGTTGTCGCAAATAAAACATAGATATTTATAGTGCTTCCAAGAACTTAATTGATGTACAGGAGGTTGCTGGTAGCGAAGTTATGAGAATTTGTAAATACTAATTAGAAAGCTGTATAAGTTAAGTTAGGAAGAGGATGAAATGAAATTTTGTGCACAAAATATATCAAACTGTAATCACAAAATAACATCCAATAATATACACATACCTTTACTTGTTGACCACCATTTACTGATTGCATGTTATCTATATTTGAAACTATTTCATCATCGTCCTCTTCGTCTTCATAATCATCCATATATTCAAATTGAATCCTTAAACCTTTATCTGGTATTATAATGTCTTGTGTTTTTGCGTTGATCTCTTCAGTTTGTAATTCATTCTCATTTAAAACATCTAAAGGGATTTCAGCCGTAATGCCCCCTAAAACATGACGTTCTTCCTGTTCACAAACTTTTGGATATTCATAATATTTCTCGGTACCTTCCTCAGTTAAATCTTCGCCATCATTTTCTTCTATAGTTTCTAGTATTTCAAAGGAATTTTCCAACAGTACTTCTTCTTTGGTCATATCTAGCATATTATATACTTCTTGTATAAAGGTTTCCTGCGATTTTTTCGATTCCGTTACACTGTCATCAATTTGAGACTCGTTAACGCAACTGTTGGCTTTTACTGGCAGAGATTTTTCTAATTTGATATGTTTTACAGATATTTGTGGCTTATCCTTTTTTTGTTTTTCATTTGAAGATTTAACTATATCTACCTCCAATACAGATGAGTTACGCTTTCTGCAGTTATCATTTACCGCTGACAAAGTTTGCACTAAAGATGGCTGGACAGATTCTATTTCCTGCGTACTCTCGCCATGCGTGCTGGCAGTAGGATATAATGCTTGCAAAGTTTCTTGTGCCTCGGTTACTTTTGCATAAAATTTATATGATTTACTTAAGTGTTCCATACATTCCTGACATATAGATTTGGGTAGAGCATCCTGCATTTTTATATTGAGTTGACAACATTTACGCAACTTTTCGCATATTTCACTGGATTCGTCTTTAATGGAGACTAAAGCATCCATTTTACGTAAGGAAGCACATAAACGACATAAGCCCACCATGTCTTTTATTTTGTTTTAATTGTATTACTTTTTTATATAAATTTTTCGCACAAAAATAAATTCTTTAGCCAGTTTTGTTTACAAAAATTAATGCTTCTTCATGCTACTCAGGTTATGCTGCGTGAACAGTGTTGCCATTTTAGCACTTTCAGTGCTAGATTTAGCATTTTGTTTCTCGAATATGCATTGAAATTTTTAAAAATTATACTCTAAATGCTTTTTAGCATAATTTTCTTGATAAAAAACAATCGTTTTCTCGAAAATTTTTTTTACTATATTACTCCAAAAAATACTTTTGGAGAAATAAAAAATAACTTTTTTTTAATATTTCAACTAAATTTCTTTCGGTCTCGTAAGTAAATGAGCACGGAAATTTTTGAATTAATATATGAAATGTAATCTATTAAAACAAGTCAAAAAGTCGCTCAATTTTGAGCGGAACCGGGACATTTTTCGAAAAAAGTACTAAAATCCGGAAAAAAAACTTTATTATTCAAGTTAAATTTAGACAATTATAATGTTATAAGTAATTTGAATCTAATATTCTGTCGCTTTTTTTAAATCGTATTTATCCTCTGATAAAATTTGCTTCATCAATGTTGGGGATTATTTCAAAAATTGTATAATTCAACGTATTCGTACTTTGAATTGTATTTGAGAAATAGCATATGTTTCGAAGTATATAGCTTGAGTTGCGATTTTTCTTTTGTCCATAATTTTGCGATCAACGAAAATATACGCTCTACACTTGCAGATGTTGCTGGCAAACAAAATATAAATTCAATGATTCGAGCGAAGCGATTGTACGGTACTTTCTTACTTTGAAAATGTTTGAAACATTCCACCCAACGTTGATGTGGTTTAGTTGAACGTGGATTAGTAGGGGGATAATTTTTATTCCATTCGCTAATTTTCTCTGGGGTAATAAATTTCAATATGTAACCAAACTCGTCAAACAATTCTACATTGTTGTCTTCAGGTTTTAACCAATTCTTTTCATAAATTTTATCGTTGTTTCTACATCTTTCCAATTCAGTGCAACAGCAAGTCCCTTTTTGTTTAAATAAAAACAATAACAAAAAATAATAAATGCGGCCTTTAAATTTATTGTATTTAAAATTGCAATGACTCTGAGCCCAAAAAACCCCTCATAAAAGACTTTTTTCTAACATTATCTAAGAGCTCTTTCTGACGGACCATTTTCGAATGTAATGACCCTCTTTTCTGAAGGTTTTCGGAGCAATAAAGAGCATGAACGCTACAGAACAGGTGTCAGAAAAGATTATTTTCGAACTCATATGGCTTGCTGGGGATATGCATAGACACATGATTTTAAAATGAAACATTCAAAAGAAATAATATGATGCGATTGTGTTAAATATCAATGAAATAGACTGTTTTGTTGTTCAAGTCCACATATTTTTTATTTAATTAAATTAAAAATTAAAATCCGGGCCAACCGGGGGATATCACCCGGACACCGGGACAATGGTTCCAAAACCGGCCATGTCCTGGATTTTCCTTGTAACATTTGAAATAAAAATGTATTGTTACATTGAAAAAATTTAGCACTTATTTCTTCTTCTGTAGAACATTTTAGCAATTAGTTTTTAAAGTTTTAGCATATTTTGAAACACAGAGTATTATACTCTGTGTTTTGAAATTCATTTTCCGCAAAACTCTGTGCGTGAATCAGGAGACCAGTTATTTTTAAAGCTGCCAGAGTATTTTCTTTAGTGTTGGTAAATTACGTAACATGGTGAAATCACTCTACAAGGTGGTGTTGAAACGCCGGATGTTTTTTTTTAGTCATGTTGTTATGTTAATTTTTGTTTTGTTTGTATATATACAGTGGCGAGCACAAATGATAGATGTTTTGTAATATGACTTAAAACCGACTAAACTCTTAAATTTTTAAAAATAAAAATGGTTTTTATTTAAAATGTTAAATAAATAGAACAAAAATGAAAATAAATTGAAATTCATTAATTATTAAAGCGAATGTGGAGTTTAGGGTAAATTTATGTGAAATGGCAATGTATCCACTTTTGCACGTTAAAGTTCGTTTAATCTGGCAGCAAGAATAAATGGACGATTGGAGCGAATTTATGTACATAAGCACCGTTATTTGATATTTAAAAAAATATCAAAGCAACAGTAAATGTAATTTTTCAAATTGTTCATAATTTTTTTTTTTTTTTTTTTGAAATTTTTAGCTTATGGCGTGCTTTTAATAAAAATAAAAAAATTTCAGACTTTTTAGAAAACCAAGTGGTGGGCATTACAAATAATAATTACTCAGCCTGCGAAATTGCTAAGATGTTGGGAATCTGTGATTGAACGGTGCTACAAGTCATAAAAATAAAAAAATTAGTCCATAAACTCTAAAAAAATCACAACCTTGTATGCTGCCGGTACGAGATGACAGGACAATTTAACGATAATTATCTTCCAGACAGGGAAAAACACCAAAACAGACTGCAGCTGCTGTAACAAATGACAGATGTTTGGCATTGATTGTGAGCACTCCATTTATTTCGTACTTCGCGATACTAATGCAATTTATGCACTAAAACTGCTGATCTACATAAACAAATTTGAAAAATGCCACGAAAAAGTGCCAAAGAAAAAATTTTTGAATTTTTAGAAGAAGTTGCTGAAGTTCTGCTCCATTGTTTCTTTCTTCTTTCTTTCTTTCTTTTATTAGTGTTTACATCTGCCAGCTGTTTAATACCAGAGTTGCAAACGCAAACACATTACGTAAAAACTATACCATTTTAGTATTGCATGAACGCAATGTTTTGACAAATGCAATTGTGTGTATTTTGTTGTTGGATTGCAATAAAAAGCGCGTATGTGAAGAAATAAACAGTGCAAAATCAACCGCAACAGCAACATTTTTTTCTGTTACGCACGTGTTTACCACGTGCACAATAAAAACAAACAAAAAATGTAAACAAAACAAAGACAAAAATATAGCAAAGTTTCGCTTATTACCAACAAGTCAATTTTTAACGAATTTTAAAATTTTAAAGAACCACGGACAGAGAATCCACACAGGAACCTAATTTTGTGGTGCCCACGTAATAAATTTTAGTATTTTTTAAAAAAATAAGGTTTCAAATCAAACCTAAAATATCAAGTTTCATTTGAATATTTCCAGTTATTTTAGCGGTTTTTGAATTTTGAAAACGGATTTCAATACCCTGTAACTAGGGCTATTGTAATTCACAACTGTCACTTTCGAAAAATTCGGCGTTTATAGGGTATTCCATTTTAGAGTAAAAAAAATTTAAAAAAGGTTGTTGCTCTGTAAATATTTCAAATTGAGCGGTTTACGCATTTTGAAAGCGGATTTCAATAGCCCCCATCTAGGGCTATTAAAATCCAGGAATGTCACTTTCGAGAAATTAGCCGATTATGGGGCATTCCATATCAAAGTAAAAAAATTCAAAAAAGTTGTTGTTGAATAACTCTTTCAAATTGAGCGGTTTACGCATTTTGAAAGCGGATTTCAATAGCTCCCATCTAGGGCTATTAAAATCCAGGAATGTCACTTTCGGGAAATTAGCCGATTATGGGGCATTCCATATCAAAGTAAAAAAATTCAAAAAAGTTGTTGTTGAATAACTCTTTCAAATTAAGCGGTTTACGCATTTTGAAAGCGGATTTCAATAGCCCCCATCTAGGGCTGTTAAAATCCAGGAATGTCACTTTCGAGAAATTAGCCGATTATGGGGCATCCCATATCAAAGTAAAAAAATTCAAAAAAGTTGTTGCTGAATAACTCTTTCAAATTGAGCGGTTTACGCATTTTGAAAGCGGATTTCAATAGCTCCCATCTAGGGCTATTAAAATCCAGGAATGTCACTTTCGAGAAATCGAAATCGGCTAATTTCCCGAAAGTGACATTCCTGGATTTTAATAGCCCTAGATGGGGGCTATTGAAATCCGCTTTCAAAATGCGTAAACCGCTCAATTTGAAAGAGTTATTTAACAACTTTTTTGATTTTTTTTTACTCTAAAATGGAATACCCTATAAACGCCGAATTTTTCGAAAGTGACAGTTGTGAATTACAATAGCCCTAGTTACAGGGTATTGAAATCCGTTTTCAAAATTCAAAAACCGCTAAAATAACTGGAAATATTCAAATGAAACTTGACATTTTAGGTTTGATTTGAAACCTTATTTTTTTAAAAAATACTAAAATTTATTACGTGGGCACCACAAAAGTAGGTTCCTGAGTGGATTCTCTGTCCGTGGTTCTTTAAAATCTGTTAAAAATTGACTTGTTGGTAATAAGCGAAACTTTGCTATATTTTTGTCTTTGTTTTGTTTACATTTTTTTTGTTTTTATTGTGCACATGGTAAACACGTGCGTGAAAAAAATGTTGTTGGTGTGCGGTTGATAATAGTTGTTTTCTTCATTTCGATTTAGGATTTAATGTAAAAAAACATTTCTATGGACTCGTCAATGGTGCAACTATACAAGGTGAGTGCAAATCGACAACAAATACAACAGACACAACCGGCATTTTGTTTGTGTCAAATAATGTACTACTGTCAAAAATACTTGAAAATGTATTACTTTTGACAAAAGTAAATAAACAAAGTCAGTCAGCTGGGCTACTGCACTCACCTTGTATAGTTACACCATGGACTCGTCTTTGATAAAAGCATGTTTGTCATTTAAATAATAAAAAAAAATTGGTTGGATTTTTTTTTGTGAAACATTATTTTCTATGAAAAATATATATAATAGTATGTGTTATGTGTGGAACATAATTTTCCATAACAACTAAAAAAACACAACCTTGCGCAAGAAATTCAATACATAAATTTCAGAAGGTGCAAAAAGTGCTATATACATAAATTTTTTTCAGTTTCCATCCCTGCTCTGCTGATTTATCCGTATATTTTATTTTTTTTAAATCTTTGGTTTAACACCAATTTCTGTCATAGAATTTTAGTCTGTTATAGAATGGTTGTTTCAATGGAATTTTCTATAGGAAATCGTTGTTTTAACTTTAGTCTGTGGTTTTAACTGTGTTTTTCATAAAGTAAGTGCGGTTTATCATTATTTTATACAGAAAATCTTATTTTGAGTATTTTCTATCGCAAATCCACGGTGCTGTGAAAATAATTAAAACTAAAATTTTTTACACCGAATATTTTTTTTATTTTACATTTCTGCTCTATTTGGCTGTATTTTAGCGGTAATTTTATTTCAAAAATGGTTTAAGTATATCAACTTTATTACTGATTAACTAAAAGTGCTACCGTAGGCGTGGGAGTAGTGCACACAATCAAAAAAAAAAAATTTCCAAGTCCAAATACCAAATGTTATCAAAATATAAACAAATAAGATTTTTAAATTATTTACGATCATCACTAATATAAACAATAAATTTCTCAAAGATTAAACATCGGTAGCACTATAATCAGGTGTTAGCAAGGCGAATTAATATTAATACGCTGTGGCTGGTAATATCGTTCTTACGCGCCTTTTTTTAATTTATATAAATTTTCACTTAAAATGGAAGAATTTTTGCAAAATTTACCAAAAATTGAGCTACATGCTCATCTCAATGGTTCATTAAATACTCAATCGATTAAAGAACTTGGTTTACAATTGTATGGAGAAAATAGTGAACAATTTTTAAAATTATGTGAAGAATGCATTGAATTTAATATTAGCAGTTTGGACAATTGTTTTCAAAAGTTTGCCTTTATGCACGAGTTAACTTCTACTAAAAGAGGCTTAAAACTTGCCTGTGAGATGGTGATACGTGACTTCGCCAAGGATAATGTCGTTTATTTAGAACTAAGGACTACACCCAAAGTAAATGAGAATATGACACGCCGGGAATACATACAACTTATAATCGATGCAATACTGGAATATAGCCAGAAATATGAAATCATAGTAAAGCTTTTAATATCTATTGATCGAACCCAATCGGTGGAGAGTGCTGAGGAAATTGTCAATTTAGCCAAGGAGTTTAACATGGAATATCTCGATATAGTCAAGGGTGTAGATTTAAGTGGCAATCCCAACAAAGGCAAATTCAATGATTTTATAAATGTTTTCAATAAAGCCAAGCAGTCGAAATTGAATTTAGCATTGCACTGTGCTGAAGTCTCAAATCCAGAGGAGACTCAAGAAATGTTAGATTTTGGTTTCCAACGCTGTGGCCATGGCACATTTTTAAGTCAAGATCAATTACAGCAGTGTTTACAACGCCATATTACTATAGAATGCTGTTTAACCAGTAATGTCAAATGTGGCACAGTCACAACCTACGACTGCCATCATTTCAAAAACATATTTCGAAAAAAAATTAATGTAGTTTTATGTACAGATGATAGTGGCGTCTTCGATACTACTTTGACAGAAGAATTTAAAATAGCTTGTAAATATTTTCATTTGAACTTAACTGATATCAAGATATTATTATTTAATGCCATTGATGCCTCTTTTGCCAGTCAGATGGAGAAGTATAGGTTAAGAACACAAATTCAAGATTATTTAAGAGAAAATCACCAAAATTTTAAATAAACACAAGTTTTATTATGTAAATTCATCCGATTGCGATACAACATCTTCACTTTCTATAATTTCATCAAAACAATAAAGATTTTCTGAATTTTGTACATAACTTTGAATATTATTAGTAGCTGTACTTAGCTCATCCGTATTTTGGTCGTTTTCAAACTGAGCAGTTTCACTTATTTCTGAAGCATCCGTATGTAGTTGATGTTTGCGCATGTGTTGTACTAAATGTGAACGTTTTATATAGGATTTCCCGCATAAAAAACAAATGTGTTGCTTCTGGCCAGTATGTATGGCCAAGTGACTACGTAAATCTGTATGCTGGCGAAAACTTTTATCACAATAACTACACGTATAGGGTTTTTCACCTGTATGTGTTCTCATATGAAATTGCAACAGAAAAACACGGGTAAAGGTTTTGTTACAAACCGTACAGACATGCGGACGTTCACCCGTGTGTGAACGCATATGAACCGTCAGATTACTCTGTTCATAGAATGTTTTATTACAAATTGTGCAAATAAAATCAGCTTGACCAGTGTGCCTGTAAAATAAAATGAAAAAATTTGGACTTGCAAATAATTACTCTTGAAAACGTTTACTTTACCTTTTATGGTGTACATTAAGTTGTGATTGTGTTTTAAAGGATTTTGTACAATATTTACACTGAAATGGTCTTTCTCCTGTATGTGTTCTTATATGCATACGCAAGGCAAATGGCGTAGGAAAATCACGTTCACAATATATACATCTACGACTGTGATCCTGTTCTAAGGCAGGAGCATTAATGTTCTCTGTTTTAATTTTTTTACAGTCTGCAGCAACATCTTCACTTGTTTCCAAATAATTGCAATTTTCAACGTGTTTGTAATATTCGGTTTCTATGGAGAACCAATGGTCACATTTGTTGCAGGTAAAGCAATGCATAGGGTCGTGTGATTTTTGTAAATGCTTTTTCAAATTAATGGCTTGCTTAAATATGGCACCACATATATCACACTTAAATATATTAGTTATTTTAATTTGTTCGCTTAATGTTTTGTGCGCACTTAAAATCATTGAATTTTCCTGTACATTTGAAGTATCCCAAGATACAGTAATAGGTATAAAATGTTCCTCCACAGATTTCTCTGTGTCTAAATGTAAGTTGTCGGAATTATCTTGTAATACTGCGGCTTCTTCTGTTACGATTTCATGTTCCAACTGATTAAGTAATTCTGTTTCTTTTGTTGGTTCATTAATGTTTTTTCTTAATAAGGATAAGTTACTATCCTGCTTTTCTGCAGCTACTATATCCTCAATTATAGCATCAATTTCTTCTGTTTCTGCTTGTAATGATTTTTCTTCAATTATCAAATCTTCTAGCTCTGTTTCATTCAAATCTTCCGCGTAGTATTCTATAATATAGTTTGAGTTCGATGTTTCTTCAATGTCTACCATCTTTGCGCTTTCTAATATTTCATTAAGAATTTGTTTGGATTTATTACATTTTTCACGAAATTTCGATGTTATTAATAGTTCCCTCGTACAATCTTCGCACAAGTATTTAGGAAATATATCGTTTTCATTAATCTGTAAAGGAATTTTGTTCATTTGTATATTCTTTGTGTATTGTATGTAGTTGTAATATAAACCCACCTGAATGTCAGCACATGTTTCTAAGAGATTACTAAGATTTGTGTTTAGTTCTTCCAACTCATCGTAGATATTTATTAGAACATTTTGTTCTTCTAAACAAACGCGACAAGTTAATTCAGTGATATTTAGCATTTTTTATTGTATATAAAATTAATTTCTTATTATTATTATCAGGGTGCTGGACACAAATAAATAAAATACTTTGTGGTGCTGGACACAGACTATGGTGCTGGAGTCGGTATTAATTTTTATTTGTAAACAATTGTCGATGTCAAACTCTTCTTGGTGGGTAAATACTGCCAGATTTATTTGTTTGAGTTGATTTGGGGAATAGTTTACAACTCCTAGACTATGGTAGTAGTTACCTAGTGAACTAAAAAATATAAATTCAATAAATTTTTAATTTAGAATATAAAAATTTTAACAATTTATTTAACTCTACTACGGACTGTGATGACTCGCCAGTTCTTACAGTTTATCTGGCCACTTTTTTGGGGATGTTCACTGTAAGGCCTTCATTTAACTTTTAGTTCAGCTCATGAGTTCCAAAAGTTGCGCATTTTAATCACATAGCTATAAGAATTCTGTGCCAGTTAATGGTAATATGGTCGGTTTGGTTCCCTATACCATTTTTTGCGATGACCAGGCTATTGTGGCTATCTGTGGCAATAAAATACAGCCTTATGTAACTCCCCGTTGTGGATGAAGTGGCATACTTACAAAAAAAAACTATTAAAATACAAGTTTATCTCAATTTGTGCCGTAAATTAAAATCAAATCTATGGTTTAGAGATTTAAGCAAATTCCCAAAACTGTTTTAAAATATACAAAAAGGCCAAATTACTAAAAAAAACCAATTCCCAAAAAGGAAACTTAATAGTTAGTTACTCCGGTTACACTATAAAATAGAGCTTAAGTGTGGCAACTTTAATATTAAATATTTGTTGACAAGCGTCTGGGAAAATACTTTTTTTTTTTATAAAAATTAAGTTTTTCTTTCTAATTATGTTGTTTTCGTGAAATTACCGTTATATCTGTGAAATTACCATAAAATGAATACTGAAAAAATTTGTAGATGCTGTCTGGCTTTGGATGTGCCATTATTGTCCATATATGATGGTGGATCAGCCAGAATGGGTTGTGTGGCGGATATGCTAAAGCAAATAGCCAAATTAATGGTACATATGTAATTAACATTTAAAGTAAACATGAAAATAATTAATGATTGTTATATTCCTTTGCCAATGCAGCCTCAGAAGAACGACAACATGCCTAATAAAGCTTGCTTGCAATGTATAAGTGAAATTAATCGTTGTTTTGTGTTCAAAATGAAATGCGAAAATTCTAATAGAACTCTTAGGCAATTATTGCCCAATGCAGTACCTGAGCCTGTAGAGTACGTACCAAAAAAGGCTCTTGTGGCCTCTTCCTCAGTACAGACAGACGATAAAATACTTGTTTCGTCTATGGTACAAACTGTGCCCGAAGAAAAGCCGTTAGTACATCATAGCAGTGTACAAACAAATTTAGAAAATATGCCATTAGTAAGACACAAGGAAATCCAAACTGAATATGAGATTATTCCTACTGATGTGTCAAAAACTGAAAACACTTTGCCAGAAAACATTATCATATATGAAGAATTTGAAGAACAGAAAGTTATGTCTAAAAAGTCCGCACAATCTCCTTCGAACAAACAGGCAGCAAAGAAATTGTGTTTGGAAGCAAGAAATACAAATAATATACTTACTGTTCAAGAATCCAAAGTTGATGCTCAACAATCAAATGCCTATATATTATTTGAGGATTCCAATGTAGATTCGAATTGTTCGGTAGTAGAAGAAATATTTATACCAACCTCAGAACAAGAACAAAAAGATGCCGAGTGTAATCGCTTTGAATACTATGAAAATAACGTAGAAGACACACAAGATGAACAACAAAATCAAATATACCAAGATACCGAATATATATACAATGAAAATTTGAAAACTAATAATGAGTATGAAATTGATAGTTCAGAAACAATTATGAAGTCTCCCGAGGAATCGTATACATCTGTAAAACCTCAAAAATCTTCCATATGCACAAGATCATCCAATAAACCAAAGGGCCAATACAAATGTTCGCAATGCATAATGACATTTATAAGTATTAAGGTTCTTAAAAGGCATTTAGCCAATAGGCACGATATTAAAGATGCTGATATTATAATTGACTATTTACCTGCTACGGAACCAGATGAAACTATATTGAGTATTGAAGAGTCTTCTGATAACATAGCAAAACGAATTAACAGCAATGTGGAATTAACTGCAGAAAATGTTGCAAAACCGCAGTTGCTATCAAGAGAAAAAGTATCGTCATCGGTAACTGAGGAATTGTTGACAAATGTAAAGTATTTTTGTGATTACTGTCAAGCTGGATTTGCTCAACGTAAATCATTGACATACCATATGAAGCATCAAATCTGTATGACTACTAATTATAAGGCAAGTTTGCTATGTTATTTTTGGTGCAATCACTTTTGTTCTAAATATATACTTTACTATTTGTAAAAAAGCCTATGATATTAGGATTGATCTTTGTAATGTATACAATATTTACATATATGCTGTCCTATGTATATGTACGTATCTCTTAGATGATTTTAGGTGGGGGACCGATATTTTTGTGTTTGAAATAACTTGTGGGATTATTTTCATGCTCATAAGTGAATACCAGAAATAATGGTAATAGACTAGTAATTAGCAAACAATTTATTTTTCAAATTCGAAACAACATACATAGACAGACTGCTAGAATACGTTCTAATCAAATAATTCAATAATTTGGTGATATATATTAAAAAATATGTATTATTTTTACCAAAAGTTGCAATATTATCTTTCAGTGTAATCAATGTGAACGTAACTTTGTTTCCGAGGAAAATTTGGAAACTCATAAACTGACCCATGAAAATCCACATAAATGCCTAGAATGTGCTACTGTGTGCAAAACTATGGAGGAACTAAGTCAACATATGATTTCAAATCACAATAGAAGTGCTAGTAATCAGTGTCATGTCTGTAAAAAAGGTAAATTCATATAGTCAATATGTATAAAGTATTAAAATTTTAACTCATTTTATTATATTGCAGTTTTTACCATGAAAAATTCATTAATGGATCACTTGCGCATACACAGCGGGGAAAAACCATTCCTATGTACAATATGTGGTAAGAGTTTTAATCAAAATTCAAATCTACGCCAACATCTAACACGACACACTAATGAGAAAAATTTTAAATGTGATATATGTCCCAATGCGTATGTAACCAAAGCGGAACTATTTTCACATAAACGTACGCACACTGGTGATCATCCCTTTAAATGTGATATTTGCGATGCTCGCTTTAGCTCAGCCTGCTCTCTAAGAAAGCACATGCGCAAGCACACAGGTGAAAGGCCCTATGCCTGTGAATTTTGCTCCATGCATTTTGCCACTTTGGGTGTATTGAAAAATCACCGTCGTATTCATACCGGTGAGAAGCCTTTTAAATGCCGTTATTGTCCAAAGTCATTTACACAATCAGGTGATTGTCGATTGCACGAAAGAAACCACATAAAAAAGGATTTTCAATGTTTTTGCGAAACGAAATTCTCTAAAAAGTCTAACTTTAGACATCACATTAAAACTCAGCATCCAGACTTTAATGAAAAAGAAATTCAGGCTCTTCTAGATAAATCAATTGTGAACAATGATAATACAGAATATCACATAACACTGATGGATGATACAGATGATAAATTTGTTAATAGTCCCAGTGCTGGGCATAATGATAATGTTGTTAATGAATGTGTAAATAATGGCAAAAATGTTACATTACCAGCATCCAGCAGAACTTCAAACAGTAATGAAGAACTTTTGGAAATAGTTATGGAAGATGTAGGTTAAAAAGTCCAACTAAATGATAATGATTAAATTATATAATCTTTTTCAATATTCTTATATTTTAAGGTAATGTAATATGAAATATAAAAATACAAAGATTAACACAATTCAAGATATCAAGATATTAAGAGTTAATGTTGGAGGGTAAGTAAAATTATTATAATTACATTATAATAGTATTCTAAGATCAAGTTTTTTTCTCAATAACTGTTATAACAATTTTATATTTTGCTATGGAACTTTATTGATAAAACCACGCCCACTTGAAAGTAGGCGTCACCGATAAATAATTTGTATTTGTTGAACATTTTTTTAACATTCGGAATTTTTTAAATTTCGATTTGAAAATTTCGCAATTTCTATTCAAAATTGCCAATTTCAATAAGAAACTTAATTTCTCAAGTTAATTTGAAATTTTCGTAACTTGAAATTGAAGTTCTCATTATACCGTTCACCTTCATGAGAAGGGTATATATAAGTTTGTCATTCCGTTTGTAATTTCCACAATATAATTTTCCGACCCTATAAAGTATATATATTCTGGATCCTTATAGATAGCGGAGTCTATTAAGCCATGTCTGTCTGCTGTTGAAATCAATTTTCTGAAGTCCCCAGATATCTTCGGGATCCAAATCTTCAATAATTCTGTCAGGCATGCTTTCAAGAAGTTTGCTATTTAAAATCAGCAAAATCCGTCCATAAATAGCTGAGATATGAGCAAACATCCGAGAACCTCTGAAAATTTCATCAAAAAAACTATCAAGCAAAGTGTATTAATATAATATATATATGTATGTATATAATATAATTATGCATCCACAACAAAAGCAAAAGTGCTATATTCGGCATAGCACATTTTGAAATTACGAAAATTTTAAATAAAATGATATTCTCAATTTGAAAATTTAACCCCGTTATTCATAAAAACTTACAACAGGTTTATGAATAAGGGCATAAGTCTTTAAAATCGATTAAAACAACTGCGAAATTAAAGAAGTACTTTTAACAGATTTGAATGTTTTCAGGTATGTATATGTTTAATTTGGGAGGTAGTCATGGGTTTAACTTATATTTAAGAGATTTATAGATACCAAATTCTCATGACTATACCTAATATATTGATACTAATTGAATACTAATGAAATTTAAAGTATATGGGTGCTTTGAAAATCCTGTTTCAAACAACTTACATACTGCCATTAATAAAAAATTTTTTACAAGAATTTTTTTTTACCTTCAGTATTTCAAAAGATTACGACTAAATTTTTAAAAAGATTTCTTTATTATTTCACTTTCTTTTTCTTCTTACTTATAACTATTAAAAATGTTATAGGCTGCATTTTGAAGTATTTGTTTGTTTTTTCCTCTTAATTTTACAAAACTAATAGTACTGGCCAAATTGTTGTTGTTGCACTTGAGGACCAATAGGTTGATGTATGTATTGAACGGTTTGTTGAGGATGATTCATAATCACCTGAGGCTGGGTGTGCAGTTGATGATGCATAAGCATCTGCTGCTGTTGCTGCGGTAGCATTTGCTGCTGTGGTTGTTGTGTAGAAGTTGAAGCAATAGGTTGTAGTTGTGTTAAAGGTTGTTGCTGTATTACAGTTTGTGCTGGTATATGAAGGGTAGGATTTATGTGTGGTAGAAGTTGTTGCGGCTGCATCGGTAATAGAGGATGTGTTGGTAAATGTCCAGCGGAAATTGGTATTTGTTGAGGCTGATGCGTAGGAGGTTGCTGCAGCACTTGTTGATTTGTGACTGGGAGAACTTGATTAGTGGGAACAGCAGTATTAATCACACCAGCTGTTATGGCGGCAACAGCACCTGTTGCCGGCGGCGGTCCTTTTAGCCAGTCGATTAAAGAGTGATGTATACTCTGTACACATTTCAATTGATCTGCAATAAGATTTTCAGAATATTTGACATGATTGGCGTAGGCTTCCTTTTCGTGTAGTGCATCCTTTGACATACGATGTAAATCTTTGAGTATGGCCGAACCCCACAGCTGAACATGTATATCGGGTATTTTTGAAGCCAATTGCATAGCTGGTGTCACCATATTCATGCTCTCCTTAGAGTTACCTATGCTGAGGAAGACGTGCGACAACAAAACCAAAGAACAAGATGTTAAACGATTTAAATCCTCTGCATTGGCCATTTTTAAAGTTTCACGCAGAAAACGCCTGGAATTTACACAACAAATAATTCAAATATATATTTTGTACATTTTTAACATCTAGTCTACTTACTTGGCTTCATGGAAACTTGCTTTGTGAAAAGCATGAAGACCCTGTACATAATAAAATCCACCCATTAGCGCTTGAGAGCTATAAGTGTGAGTATTTTCTGTGGAAACTGCATCCAGTATTTGCTTCAAATCCTGATCTCTTTTTGTTCTTAAGTATATTATAGCCAAATTTAAATTAGCGAATAATTTCAAATCTCTTTCGCTCGTTTCGGCCACACAGGTTAGAAATTGCTTTTCGGCATGTTCAAAGAAACTCGTGGACATGGCATACAATCCCACCAAACAGTGCAGTTGTGCTGAATGACGCTTAAGTAATTGACCATTTGGTCCCGAGGCCAAACATACATCACGACAGGCAGCTATTTCCCGTATGGCTAATTCACGATTGCCCATAACCATACGACACATAACAATGTGCTCCAATAGTATGACTTTGAATACCGCTAATATGGGTTTGTCATCTTGTGCTTTTAGCTTTTCGATTTGTGTTAAAGCCTTTTCGGTATACTTTTGTGCTTTATCCATGTAGCCAGCCATCATGGAATGTGATACCGTTACTAAGTAAACTAATACATACAGTTGCTCTTTGGGTAGCCATCCAAACATATCCAGTTGATTTTGTCCAAATATTACTGCAAAAGAATGAATAAATTAAGCATATAATATACTTCGTTATGATTCTGTTTCTTACCATCATCTGCCGGCCAATTAGGCGCCATAATAGTTTGTATAGACATTTGCAATTGCTTTAGACTTGGCTTCACCGTCTTTACCTGCCCCAAAGCCAAATAGTAACACACTTGTAGCACCAAGAAAAATACCTTCAAGTACTCCTTATGATGTGGATTTGTTATGTGATTGTCGATTATAGCACCAGCGGAATTGAGTAAAGCCAACACATCATTAGTTTTTCGTTCTATCATTAAGATCATAGCTCTCGATAGTAAGAACAAAACTTTCAAATACGTGGCGCTAGCCTCGTCTGCCGATTCAGCGCCCACAGCCAATAGTTCTGATGCCAAAGTATATTCCTTGTCATTGGCGTGCAGTTGCGCCAGTTGTAACAGTAGTTTGCAGTGCCAGTAAACGTTGTTTTGCGAAAGCTCTATAGCCTTGCGCAACATGGCTTTAGCCAAAGAACTCTGATCCGTTTGTCTGTACAATTCCGAGAGAAGTGAGGCAGTATCAAATTTGACATCGTCAAAATTCAGTAAAGGCTCAGACAATTTCCAAGCTGTCTCTAAATGCGTACGCGCCAAATCGATGTTATTTGTATAAGCCATTAGTGTCTGACCCATTTGCAGATGAGTTCTGGCCTCAACTTTGGAAGGTGGATGAAACGTAAACAATGCTTGTAGGCATTGTATACATTTTTTGATGTTTGGTGGTTGTGAGGTACGAAAATATTCGGCCAAGCCCAACAGCGAGATATAACAAGCATCCTGGGAAGTTGTTGGAGTTTGGGCAGTAGCCGGTTGCAAACTCATGGTTTTGTTCGTTTTAGATTCTACTTAATAACGTATGAATATTTTTACTGGTAAATTGCACAAAAATGTATATTTTCCATAAAAACCCCGTCCGCCTATATTGTTTACTTTCGCTAAATGTCAAAATGCAAACAGAGTGTTGCCAGCGATTTGTATTTTAATAAGTTTATGATGTACGTCGATAGGTGGCGTAATTTGATACAGTGTTTCATTTGAAAGGGACGTAATTGGGAAACTATGTTGCCAGAAGCTTATCATTTCAATTAATACTACATTTACACCTACGCAAAATCTAGTAGATTTTAATTAAAATCTTAAAGAAAATTTTTGGCGTTTACACCACTACTTTTTGACATATTGTTGGATTTAATTTTCATAATAAAAACAGCTGATTGAAAAAGAAAATAAATTATATTGTAAACCAAGGTGAATTTAAATACTAGGTGATAGCGTAGCGCCAGCTGATTATTCATGGTGAATTTGAAAATGCCAAAAAGTTATATAAAAAAAAAACTTTTTGACAGTGACGAAAGTTTTTCATATAGAAAAATGCCTGTTGTTCTTGCCTTGTTGTAATTGTTGTAGCAATGCGGTCACCTGGTATTTAATTTCACCATGTTGTAAACTTTTAACGTGCGCCAAGATAGCATCGAAAAATAGCAACGGCGGAAATGAAATTTGCAATCCCGTTTTCTTGAATTTGAGTGGCATCACCGGAAATGAATTGAGGGAATTGAGGAGATTTTTAACAGCAACGAAAAATAGCAACGAATCTCACTGAATATAGAGTTTTCCGTGCAAAAAATTGTCTGGGATTGGAACATGGTAATTGAAAGTATACATCCCACTGAATATAAAACGCTTTCCGTGCAAAAAATTGTCAGAGCCGTTCCAGAGAAATTCGAGCTCCTCCAAAAATGGTCAGAAAATCTGGGATTCTAAATAAAATAGAATCTGGGCAGTGTCAGGGCATAGACTCAATGGAAATTGAAAGTATACATCCCACTGAATATAAAACGCTTTCCGTGCAAAAAATTGTCAGAGCCGTTCCAGAGAAATTCGAGCTCCTCCAAAAATGGTCAGAAAATCTGGGATTCTAAATAAAATAGAATCTGGGCAGTGTCAGGGCATAGACTCAATGGAAATTGAAAGTATACATCCCACTGAATATAAAACGCTTTCCGTGCAAAAAATTGTCAGAGCCGTTCCAGAGAAATTCGAGCTCCTCCAAAAATGGTCAGAAAATCTGGGATTCTAAATAAAATAGAATCTGGGCAGTGTCAGGGCATAGACTCAATGGAAATTGAAAGTATACATCCCACTGAATATAAAACGCTTTCCGTGCAAAAAATTGTCAGAGCCGTCCCAGAGAAATTCGAGCTCCTCCAAAAATGGTCAGAAAATCTGGGATTCTAAATAAAATAGAATCTGGGCTGTGTCAGGGCATAGACTCAATGGAAATTGAAAGTATACATCCCACTGAATATAAAACGCTTTCCGTGCAAAAAATTGTCAGAGCCGTTCCAGAGAAATTCGAGCTCCTCCAAAAATGGTCAGAAAATCTGGGATTCTAAATAAAATAGAATCTGGGCAGTGTCAGGGCATAGACTCAATGGAAATTGAAAGTATACATCCCACTGAATATAAAACGCTTTCCGTGCAAAAAATTGTCAGAGCCGTTCCAGAGAAATTCGAGCTCCTCCAAAAATGGTCAGAAAATCTGGGATTCTAAATAAAATAGAATCTGGGCAGTGTCAGGGCATAGACTCAATGGAAATTGAAAGCATACATCCCACTGAATATAAAACGCTTTCCGTGCAAAAAATTGTCAGAGCCGTTCCAGAGAAATTCGAGCTCCTCCAAAAATGGTCAGAAAATCTGGGATTCTAAATAAAATAGAATCTGGGCAGTGTCAGGGCATAGACTCAATGGAAATTGAAAGCATACATCCCACTGAATATAAAACGCTTTCCGTGCAAAAGATTGTCAGAGCCGTTCCAGAGAAATTCGAGCTCCTCCAAAAATGGTCAGAAAATCTGGGATTCTAAATAAAATAGAATCTGGGCAGTGTCAGGGCATAGACTCAATGGAAATTGAAAGTATACATCCCACTGAATATAAAACGCTTTCCGTGCAAAAAATTGTCAGAGCCGTTCCAGAGAAATTCGAGCTCCTCCAAAAATGGTCAGAAAATCTGGGATTCTAAATAAAATAGAATCTGGGCAGTGTCAGGGCATAGACTCAATGGAAATTGAAAGTATACATCCCACTGAATATAAAACGCTTTCCGTGCAAAAAATTGTCAGAGCCGTTCCAGAGAAATTCGAGCTCCTCCAAAAATGGTCAGAAAATCTGGGATTCTAAATAAAATAGAATCTGGACAGTGTCAGGGCATAGACTCAATGGAAATTGAAAGTATACATCCCACTGAATATAAAACGCTTTCCGTGCAAAAAATTGTCAGAGCCGTTCCAGAGAAATTCGAGCTCCTCCAAAAATGGTCAGAAAATCTGGGATTCTAAATAAAATAGAATCTGGGCAGTGTCAGGGCATAGACTCAATGGAAATTGAAAGTATATGTACATCCCACTAAATATATTAAAAGCTTTCCGAGCATTTGGTCAGTAAATAAAACTCGTTTCCAAAAATCAATACCTTTATTTAAATACTAGCTAAACCCGGTGTGCTTTGCTACCCCCCCCCCCCCCACGTCATAAAATAAAACGTATTTATATATTTACAAACATTTATTTATTTACAAACATTTATTTATTTATTTATTTAATTTTAATGTATTTATTGCAATGCTTTAGGCGAGACCATGACCCTTTGTCCACTTACATAGTCAAGAATTTATTATTTCGTAAGAATATCTTATTGTGAAAATTTAATGACGATCGGTGCAGTAGTTAAGACTATATTACGATTTTTAATTTTCCTAAAAAGGGGCGTGGTCCCACCCACTTTTCTCCTGGTACGTATTCCTAATTATGCTAATACCATATGTACCACATATCATTGACATAGGTCAAAAAATGCCCAAAATACGGCGATTTAAATTTTTGGGTTATATGGGCGGTGCCACCCCTGTTTGTACAATCAAAACTTCATATAGCCTATTATTCCTTCCAGAGTCACAGTAACATGCTGTAAAAATTTCAGGCAGATTTGTCCAAGGGTTTGGCCTCCTATTAACCACAAACATACAGACACACATTCATTTATATATATATAGATTAAAAGCAATATAATTTAAGGTGAAATGGGGCGAAAAATGGGGATTTGGTAATAAAAAAATGTATGTAGTTAAAAAGTATATAAAACTTTAGGTAAATACATATTACAAAAAAAGTATTTTGTATAGCAAACATTGTTAGTGGTGTAAGTAAGTATCTGAATTAAAAAAGGGGGCGATGAAGTAGGCGTGGTTCATAGTTATATGGCGACGTTAACAGTATTAAGAGCAATATACTACCAAATAAAAAAAAATACGTTGGAATGAACAAATTTGTATAGAGAACAAAAAGTATAAAACTTTCAAAAATTTGGCGTGAAAAGGGGCGTGAAAGGGGCGTGGCTTAAGAAATCTTTATTTTTACCTCGCCTGGAGTATATAATGTGTATACAATTTGAAGTAAATCTGTTAAAAACTATATGGGAGCAATTACATAATTTTTAAAAAGTGGGCGTAGAAATGGGCGTGGTCAAAAAAAAAGTACCCTATTAATCATACCAGAGTCCCAGTTAAATGCTGTGAAAATTTCAAAAATATCGGTCCAGAGGTTTGGTCTCCAATTACAATATTTTAAAAAAGTGGGCGTAAAAGAGTCACAGTAACATGCTGTGAAAATTTCATCAAAATCGGCTCAGCTGTTTTGGAGTCTATACGTTACATACATACATACATACATACATTCAATTTTATATATATAGATGTTTTTGCTAATTCGAGCCGAAGTCTTCGATTCTTTTTAGATATCAAGGGTTTCCTGTGGGAATTCGGCTTGCATATCCTTGATGCCGTAATGCCCTTTTAATAGTTCTTGGATGAACTTCTACGGATAATTTTGGATTCTTATCGCTAATTTGAGCGCTGAAATTCTATGATTCGATGTTTTGTCACTTTTTTTAAAATAAGACTGACACTCGCCTAGAGAGTTTCTTTGGGCGTCCTGATCTTGTGTTTTTGGATTTTTTTATAATGCACTGAACCGTAGCAAAAACTGTATTAAAAAGTTTACTGATTTCGCGTTAAGATTTTCCTTTTTCGTGCTCTTGAATAATAAGATTTCTCATCTTGTTAATTTGTGACAACTTATTTGAATGATAAACTGCTAAAAAGTAATTTAGCAGTCACGTAAACTACCTGAACTGCAAGAAACTAACGGTATATTTGAACAGCAACTCTTTTTATAATTATAAATAAAGGAGAAGAAATTGTAGTGTTTTTTATATTTACCGTTATTTTTAGAGAAAATAAAATATTTTTCTTTGGAAGAGCAATTAAAATGGAATTGAATTTTTTGGTTTAAAAAATTTTTACTCTTAGATCAGTGAATATATGAAATTTTGGGGATGTATGAAAACTTTAGTCCCTAAGTGTATATTTGAAGATATACATACATACATACATATATACATACATACATACATATATACATACATACATATGTATGTATGTATGTATGTATTTGTCAATAGTTTATTCCTTACAAACAAAATTTTCTCATTCCAAAAGTATTTCAGTTATCTCACTGTTAGTGCTCCATTAGGGACACTTCAAACATAATGATTAGAAGCACATATCTTTCATTATGAAATTTAGTAATCTTATAGTATCTTGGCCGTCTCCCTAATGTTAGAAATCTCTTCCTACATTGAAATTGTCTGATAATCTGAAACTCACACTCATCCCATACACCTCCACTAAGAAATCGCCCCAAACTTTACTTCCCTCTTCGAGTCGACAGTATTATACCTGCAGTACTCCACCAGACGTATTGCATTACATTGCATTGCGTTTCGAAAGTCACATGATTCCTTCGGGGACGTATGTATTTATACACAAAGATCCAACATGGTTGCCCTAACAGAGTCAGACGTTATTAAAATATCCAAGTAGGTCAAAAGAGTACAGCCTTTCTGCAATAATGATTTCTCTTTGTAACCCACTAATGAATGAAAAGTACATATAAAGAAACATTATTTTTTCTATAATTTATTTTAAATTATTCTTATACAAACAAATAAATTATTAAAGTATGTATTTATGTATTAATTGATAAAATTCTTCTTACAAATATGTATAACACTTAAATTTAATTAGTAAAACAAAATCACTTTTCAAGTAAAATTAACACCATTTTCCCATTTCGTTTTGGAATATTTACTTAAATAGTTTTAATTCTCTGGTGATTTTCTTAATTTTATTATCTAAAGTCTTGTCTTCATGTTCACAAATATAATGATGTCTGGTAGTGCATTCTTGGCCATAGTAATTGTAACTGTGTTTCGCCGAATTATAAGACAACCTTAGACATCTTCCCTGACCTTCGATTTCCACAGTATTATTTAAAATGTCTGTGTTATCAGCTTTTTTCTTGTCATCTTTCTCATCAACATCGATGGTATTGAAATCGGTGTCTTTGTCATGTTTATCCTTGTGAGACATTGCTATAGAGGTTAGATTCATATTGGGATTAACTGGTTTGGCTGAATTGGACCAGATCCATAAAAGACCGGGATTTAAACCACCCAACCAATAATCACGACCACGATGATTGGGTTGATTTAATAAATAGGCCATAATTTCTTCATTTTCCGAGGCCTTTTCAAATTCAGCCAAATGGGAATTTAAGGCTTTACAAGCGGAATTGGCAGTTTTCCAATTGACAGCTTGATAACTATTTATATAGTAACAGTTATCGCTGATTCTGGTGAAGTTTGTAGGACAGGGATCACGTACTGAAATTAAATGGAAATAAGAAATAAATATAACGCTCTTATATACAAGTTTATGTATACCTTCTGTTTGTTGTTTATTGCCAGCCATTAGATAATAAATCAATTGTTCTGTTCTTCTCACTCTACTCTCCAAATAATCTACTCGATAGACTAACTTTTCTATGGCACCCAGTAGATATAAATCATTTTCCGATACTGCTCTAAATGTTTGCGGACCATTGTGTATTACATGTTGCTGCTGTTGTTGCTGTTGGGGTAGCTGTTGTTGTTGTAACGATAGTGGTCTTATATGTTGTGGTATTTGGGATCCTCCCGGAGAAGTGGGAATATTGGAAGTGGGTCTTGTAATACCTGATTCAGATCCACCTAAACCAAATAATTGATGTAATAGTGCGGGTTGTTGATGTGGTGACATTTGATTTGTCATTGGTCGGAATTGTGGATTAACTACTTGTTGGGGTGGTCTTTTGTGTGGTTCCAATTCTACACCTACCTCGCCGATGCGCTTATTTATAAATATAGTCGGTCTTTTATACGCAGAAGAATGATAGTTGATGGGTACTTGTGGGTTTGAGGGATTGGGACCCATTCCAGGATTTATCATCATTTGATAGGGTGGTCCACCTCCAGGTCCAGACATTTCATTATAGTATGGTAGATCTTTTGAAGTGCGGCTATTGGGACTTTGGCTGAAATATATGTAATACACAATTTATTATTGGTGAAAGATAATAGAAATAAATACATATACGAGTACAAAAAACATAGGTAAAAAATAATTATAAAGAAGATATTGTTCTGATGACTGACAAGATGGTATATTTTAACTGATTAATTATTAGTAAATCGTGTTTTTTTTAGATGTATAGAACTTTGAATTGAAATAAAACAAAGTGTTTTTTTTTTTAATCGACATGAAATTTACTTTATTGGAAAGATAATCTTGTGGCATTATATTTTAAATATGACTTTTAGCATATGACAGCCAGGGCTGGCTCGGACATAGTCTAATCTGTAGATCCAATTTTCGATGACTTTTTACAGCTAATGTTGTTCTCAAAAGTGGTGAATCATTTCGGGCTTATCGGCGTAGACTAGCGACTTCACATATCCCCACAGTCAAGCATCGTTAAATCGCATAATTCCGAAACGTAAAACTATGCGGTTACCAAACGTTTCCTTCAATAAATCAATTTTGTCATGAGTTGTGTGACATGTTGCACTGTCTTGTTGAAACCACAACTCCTGCACATCATGATTGTTCGATTGATGACCTAAAAAGTCAGTAATCTCTATAGCGGTTACCATTGACTGTAAGGTTCTGGCCAGCTTCGTTTTTAAAGAAGTACGGACCAATTATTCCACCAGCCCATGAAGTACACCAAACCGTCAGTTTTTTTCCGGTGTCTGAATATACACTTGAGGATTATCATCACTCCAAAACCAAAAGTGAGCTTCATCGCTAAACAAAATTGGCTTATAAACTGAAATTATGAAAAATACGTACATACAGTGCACTGTTTGAACCAATGCAGTGGTGCGGGTGTTTGCAGTAATTTTAGGCAATTATGAATTAGCCACATCTTCGCAAAGTGTAAAATGTGCTTCGGATCGTTATCCTGATAAAAAGCAAATGTGTCCAATATGTTTAATTTTTCAGCACTCTGTTTCACATTTTGCTTCAATATGTCCAAATATTGGAATCGGTTCATTTTACCCTCTATAAAATGAATATTCCGTACTCGTGCACTGGAAACACATCCCCACACCATTACAGACCCTACCCCGTGCTTGATTGTAGCCCGAGTGTTATTAGGCAAAAACTCAGTATTTGGCTTACGCCAAACGTATCTGACACACGAAGGTTAAATTTTTTTATACTACATATAAAAAATTAAGGCTCAAAATAATCAATTTAAACAAGTTTTCTTCACTTTTCTTTTATTTTTTAACATTGAATTTGAATAGGAAAAATGTGAAAAGGGAAGAAATTTCATGTGGAATTTTTATTCACGATAGGGGTGCTTGTGTTTTGTCCCAATCTTGTGCCAAAAACACGCACACCAAAGCATTACATTACCACAGCCGCAGCACGTCGTGTGTAATGGTTTTTATGGTATACTTTGGATGATACCATACCGTTTTCAATCAGATCCCCAGCGGCAAAACTTTGAATCATCACTCAAAAGTACGTTTTTCCAAAAACGTATCGGTTTTTTATACCCTCCACCACCATAAGTGGTGAATGAGCGTATATACGTGTATAAGTTTGTCATTCCGTGTGTAACACTGAGAAATACTCATCTGAAACCCAACAAAGTATATATATTTTAGGTCCTTACTAAATTCCATGTCGATTGAACCATCTCCGTCTGTCTGTCTGTGTAAAACACTCTAACGTCCAAAGGACACAACCGAATTCAAAATCATTATAGTAGAACAAGAGTTAGGGACCAAAATGTGAGACAACCTCCATAAAAAATTGATAAATTTTAACATTTTTCTTCCAATTTTTTTAAATATATTGCAGATATTTCCATGAAATTTTGTATACCATGTTTTTATGATAAAAGAAGAAAGTGTGAGGAAAATCGTAAGAATATGTCCATGATTTCTCATAACCCCCATACAAATATCTTCACGAAATATTGCTCAATTATACATAAATGCCTATAAAATTGGAATATCAATACAAAATTCAGCAGGAATAAGTTTCATGCAAAACGAAATCATAAAACGTAATTTTTTTTTAGTTCGGTCCATAGACCCCATATAAAGTCCACTTCCAAAGTTGACTTAAATACGTATAAAACTTGTATAAATAATGTTAAACGGTTAAAATTTGACATAAATAATCCTTATAGGTAAATAAATTGTTGTACTAAATTTTATGGTGGTCGGCCCATAATTGGTCATAGCTCCCACACAAGGACCACATCCGAAAAAGCCATTTATATTTATATATATCGTATAAATATCGGTACCGACTCAAAACTTTGCACAGATCATTTACATATATACAAAAATCATCCCCCAAAATTTTCTGAATTTTGGTCCATTTTTAATCGTATCCCCCATATAAAGCCCTATTCCGAAAATCTCTTTAATGCTCATAAATCTCTTATAAATTACGGTACCGATCGAAAATTTTACACGGATCATTTGCATACACGCCAAAATCAATCTGCTGGATTTCAAGAATATCGGACCATATTTGACTATATCCCCCATATAAGGTCCACTCCCGAAATCCACGTTAATACTAAAATCTTAAATATACCGTTATTATGTTGAAATTCGACGTGAGATATCCTCATATGCATACAATTCATTGTTCTAATATTTAAGAAGATCGGCCCATAATTTTTCATAGCTGCCATATGAAAGTTTTAATTCTATGACCACTGTATAGGTTTTTTTTAAATATATAGAACTTTAAGTTGGCAATACGACCATTTTGTCAGCTGTTAAGTTATTTATGTTTGAAGTCGTTAGTCTACACCGATAAGCCCGAAACGATTTACTACACATGGAGAAAAACATTCGACGCGTTATTGCTAATATACAGCCACAAATGTTGTTGTTGAGTCACCGAAAATTTGATGTCAAACCAAACTAAACATAAATCACTTGACATCTAACCAACTTAAAGTTCAACACATCTAAAAATATACCCTATTTCAGAATGTGTGAAGGTAAGTCCATAATTGGCCGTAGCTACCATATAAGATAAACTTTCGAGAATAATTGGATTGCCAATAAACTCTAAAATATATAAGATAAAATTCATAATTATACTCAAATACATAGAAATCACTGTAAAATATTTTATGACGATCGTCCCATAACATGTAACAGATCCCATTGCTGATATATTGGTGGTTGGTATAAATTATAATCCAATATATAATTGGCCTAGCCCTACCATATACCACATAAGCCAACAGATTTAATTAGTCATTATAAAATCAACTCATTGAAAATGTAGAGTAGAGTAGACTCATTCGTCCTGCTAAATATACATACATATGTATCTACATATATAAATCAGGGTACCGAATTTGAATATTAAAACCAAAAAACCGTTTTCAATAAATTTCGACAATCAATTTAATTAAAAACCTGTGATTTAGAATAAATTTAAAGTTTTTGAAGAAATTATTCACATGCCTTGCAAAACTTGAAGATTTCTTAAAAAATGAATCAACATTTATATAAAAAGATATTTTTTATAATTAACAAACACAAACAGTTGAGAGAAACAAAACTTTGCAGGTATTTGGTCGAAAGTATGCCAAATACATAGATATCTTAATGTGATAACATACGAGTATAAGGACTATCAGTCAAAATATTAAAGGTAAATTAAAAATTATTTAACGGAAATTAGAAAATTATTAGGAATAATAAAACAGTGATGAATGTTTTAATAAAAGTAGAAAGGCTAAGTCCCCGTTTACACAGTCGAACATTTGGAAGAAAAACTTCTGGAATTCTCTTTTGTTTTTTCATTCGCGGTCACACTGTCGAACAATCTTGTCAGACACATTTCATTATTATTTGCTTTTTTGACATTTTTCTTATTCGTGTTGTGTAATAATTTGTAGTAAATTCCAGCAAAGAATATGTCAACAAAGCATGTTCACCGAGTACGGAACACAAAATTCATTCTCTCTTCCCTACCCGTAATTTTCTACCAAGCTAAATGTTTTTCTTCCAAATGTTCGACTGTGTAAACGGGGACTTAGAATTAAGCAGTAAAAAACATTTTTGTTATCTTTTTATAAATAGAAAATAAATTGAATAAGTAACTGTTCTGATGAATGTTTTAATTACAGTATGTATGTACATACATATATGTGAATTATGTGTGTCAAATTTCTTGACTTGATAATGATGTTTATGGACTCACTCACAGGTGATTTTCGGAAGTGAACTTTATATGGGGGCTATAGTGTAATATGGATCGACTGTCATCAAATTCGGTACGCTGATTTATATATGTAGATACATATGTATATTTAGCAGGACGAATTCTCTCTTTTAAATACCAAACATTTCGGTGAAACAAAGAATGTTTGGGAAATATGTATTTCATTGTCTGTTTTTTGACGCTATATTATGTACCAGAATAGTATATATATACCTTTTAGTTCTACGGCCAATATTTTGATGTGTTACCCACGAAATGACAAACTTACACATTTTTGTGGTGGGTATAAAAATAAAATAAAAAATAAAAATGATCGGTTAAACATAGATCATTAACAAAATTACATTCGCTGTACCAATGTTTCAAGTAAGTAATTAAAGTAACAATACATCGCAGAAACCACACCTTAAGCACTGTGATATTGTTTTTAATGTTTTTTTTTTAGTTTAGTTAAATGTTGTATTATATATGTATATATATGTACCTTAAAACATAATCCTCTAGAAATTCCGACCACACCATACCAACTGAATCTTCAAATAATTCGCCTGCCTCCAATAATGATTCATTCGCATATTTAGTAGTCACCGTATTCGGATTCGGATATGAATTTGAATTTATCGCACTCGTTATTGTCGTTGTTATTGATGACATTTTGTTTTCACTATCTTTTTCATTTACATAATTACATAATGTTAAACTAATCAAGTTTATAATAACAATAAACACAAACAACCACGACACCATAATTGTATTTTTATGACTACGTTGTTTGCTTGACAATGACAACGTTAAAGATGGCTCAATTTTTCGCATATTTTTCAACACTTTCGTTTCCATTATGTAGTAAAACTTTTAAGAATACACATTAAAGAGAATTTTGTAAAGATAAATAAAATTTTTATTTGTTTTTAAATAATTAACACTCTGTTGTGATGATGCTTTTTGATGAAGAATAAATTTTTAAAACAGTGCAATAAACTTAATTAAATAAATCTTTCTTTAAATAATTGTTGAGGTACACATACGTTTGTTTTTATTATTTTTTAAAATGTCTTAATAAATTAACTACAAAAAAATCCTATGGTTTCGAGGTACATATTACGTTTACAAAATTATGAATTTTGTTTTATTATTAGTGGTTTTTTGTAAAAAACGCACGAGTTTTCATTTTCAAAATTTCTGTTGGTCCGTTCCGTTTGTTTGCTCGTCCGTATTGAGTTGTTTATTTCTTCACTGTTTCAACTCAACTGCACGCATGCGCATTGTTTTTCAGTTAACAGAGTGGTGATTGGTGGTGGTAAGTGGCAGTTTCTTAACTACTTTTTTTACCAATTTACTTATCAACATTTGTTTAATACCGCTGGTGTTGATGCGAAAACTTTAAAACTTTCTCCAGGTGTTTTTTTTTGAAAACATGCACATTGTAGTACCTATTATTGATATTTCTGGTTGATGTTGTTTTTTGTTATACATACATATATGTGTATGTAGTATTATGTATAAATAGTATATCTGTTATATTGTTTTAAAGCCCTTTTATCATTAAAATTTACATCTCTTGGTATTTTAGCTGTTATTAGAAAGCAAATGTGTATGTTTTATTATTTCTATGATTTATTTATTTACATATTTGTATTGAAAAAAACCCTGAATCTTTATTTAATTTGCAATTATTCCATCATCAGCCCACATACTTAAATATTGGGTATTTTAATTTTTTTATTTGAAAATTTTTTTAAATTCATATTTAAGTGTAAATTTTTTGTTGTTTTTGTTTTTGATGGCCTCTTTCTTTCCCAGTAAACATTTAGATGGCTGGTTTTGAAAAAAAATATTTCACCTGTATTCGTCTCATCGAACTGTTCGGACGTGTTACTTTTAGTGCGGCTGAATTTTCGGTGAAAAAATCGTAATAGGTGAAAAAGTGTAAAAAGTTGAAATTAAACAAAAAAGTGAAAAAAAATCGTAATAGGTTAAAATATATAAAAAAAAAAAAATAAACATTAAACATCACATAAAAACTGTATGAGTGTTCCTCTCAGATGTAATTCTGAGAAAGAGCTTAGCTCGACTAGAAAAACTAGATGCATCTCTGAGGAAGAATCCATAAAAAAATCTTTGGAGAATTTTCTCACTGCAAGAGCCGTGGAACGGCGTCGTTCCTGTTCGCCCAATATTGTGATTTCAACAGATGTAAAAACATCATCTTCATCAAATAGTGCAGTCAAACCCAAAAAACAAGTAGGTATGGATAAGTACATAACCGTTCTCAAGCGACAGAGGAGCCCGAAGTCTGCTCAAGTGTCATCAAATGCAAAAGCTCCTAAGACCGTGAGTAATGATCAAAATAGGTTTGCTCTCCTCCAGACGGATGAGCCAGAACTTCCGAAGAAGACGTTTAAGCCCCCACCAATTTATCTGAGAGAGCCGACTTCCAGTAAATTGGTACAAGGAATTGTTGCTGTAATAGGTGAAAACATGTTTAGCGTAACCTCAATGAAACATGGAAATATCTGCGAGACAAAGATTCAAGTGAATAGGGAAGATGATTTTCGAAAATTGTCCAACCAGCTGGAAAGGGAGACTAGGGATTTCTATACCTACCAGCTCAAAAGCGCAAAAGGACTCCAAGTCGTTCTAAAGGGTATAGACCCATGTGTTGATCCCGCGGAGATAAAAACCGGTTTAATGGACAAAGGGTTCAAAATCAAGAGCGTAGTGAATATTAGAAACCGTGAAAAGATCCCTCAGCCCATGTTCAGGGTAGAATTGGAACCTGGAGATGTTGTCTTAAAGAAAAATGAGTCCCATCCCATCTACAATCTGATGTACCTTCTGCATCGTAGAATCACCGTGGAAGAACCACATAAGCGTCAGGGACCCGTCCAGTGTCTCAACTGTCAAGAATTTGGTCACACGAAGGCGTATTGTAAATTGCCGACAGTTTGTGTTGCGTGTGGGGAGCTACATGCAACTGCTCAATGCGATAAGTCGAGAACTGACTCAAAAATCAAAAAATGCAGTAACTGCGGAGGTAATCATACCGCAAATTATAGAGGTTGTCCAATTTACACTCATTTGAAAGGCATAAGAACCAACAAGACGTCAGTATTGCCTAATCGCCCTCAACAGCCAAATTTAGCATCGAGTGACAATTTCCCTCAAGTATTACGGTCCACTAGTCATGTAAACGCGCCAAGTTCTAGACAAGTTTCTTACGCAAACGTCGTTAAATGTAATATGCCAGGTCTGGAGCAGGAACCTAAACCCCAATATTCTGAGCCGCATATCAACAATCTAGAGACAACATTGCAGACACTTGTCCAAACTATGAACACTTTCACGACCACCATGACATCCATGATGCAGGAAATGCTGAAAATGCAATCCACTATCTTGCAAGCCATTTTAAAGAAATGATTTATTTAAAAATTTGTTTCTGGAACGCGAACGGCCTCCGCCAACATAAAAATGAACTGGAATACTTCCTGATGGATAAGCAGATTGATGTTATGATGATTGCTGAAACTCACTTGACGTCGACAGGGTACTTCAAAATTAATGGCTACGAGTTCTACGATACTAAAGACCCCCGCGGTAGAGCTTGTGGAGGTTCGGCAATTCTTATAAAGAACAGAATAAAGCATTATCTAATGAATAACATAAGTGAGGATTACCTCCAAGCAACAAACATTTGCATTGAATTCTGTCAATACAAATTTGTTTTATCATCGATTTATTCTCCGCCTCGATTTTCAATAAAAGAACACCAATACCATAACTTCTTTAAATCCCTTGGAGCTAGATTTTTAGTTGCTGGTGACTTTAACGCCAAACACACATTTTGGGGTTCACGTCTGGTAACCCCAAAGGGTCGCGTACTCTTCAACACCATTGCTAAAATGGGCTTAGATGTACTCTCAAGTGGACATCCCACCTATTGGCCGACGGACCGACGGAAGATTCCCGATGTTATTGACTTTGGGGTAATGAAAAATATCCCTGTAGAATGGATGCAAGTGGATCCTTCACTGGACTTGTCCTCAGATCACTCTCCTACTATCATTTCAATGCATTTCCCTCAAGTGTGTGGTTCTCCATTTATGAACATGACTAAGACCCGAGTAAGTTGGATAAAATACAAAAAGTATTTAAGTTCTCATTGCACGGAAAATATTGTGTTGAGAACTACCGACGATATTGATGAGTCGATTGGCAACTTTACCGAGGACCTTCGACGAGCTGTGCATCACGCTTCCACTTATCACGTTGAATGTAGAAATAGGACAAACAGAACTTATTTCTCTGAACTCGAACATCTCCTATCAGAAAAAAGAAGAATGAGAAGAGAGTGGCAAATTCACAGGTCTCCTGAACTGAAAGCTAGGCTACGGGAATGCAGAGATATACTAAGACATTTCTTAGAAACCCAAAGAACGGCCTCACTTAGATCTTACTTGGAAGGTCTTGATAGTACCCCACAATCTGACTACTCGTTATGGAGGGCGGCAAGAGGTTTAAAAAGACCAGTAAGAGGAAAACCTCCTTTGCGAAATCCGACTGGTGACTGGGCTAGAAATGATTCCGAGAAGGGGACTTTATTTGTTAACCATTTGAGAAATGTGTTTACTATAAACAACTCAAATAATAACGAATCTGATTTGCCACCACTTGTTATAAGGCCTCCTGTACCTCTAAGACTAAACTTTCGTGATGTCCAAAACGCTATTGGTACTCTGAACCTTAGAAAGGCTCCAGGTATGGATAAAATCAGCAATAAAATGCTTGTGGAGTTACCTCGTGTAGCAAGAAGAATTATCCTCTTTATCTTCAACGCTATTTTACGCCTAGAATACTATCCTGCAGATTGGAAGGTGTCTATGATCACTATGATTCCTAAGCCAGGGAAGGACCATACCAAAGTGGAGTCATATAGGCCAATTAGTCTACTGCCGACAATTTCAAAACTGTTTGAAAAATTGTTAATGACTAAATTGACTCCAATTCTGAATGACACTGAATGTATTCCTAATCATCAATTCGGCTTCAGAGCTAAACACAGCACCATCGAGCAAACACACAGATTGGTAAATGTGATAAGAGGGTCGTTTGAAGACAAAAAATACTGCTCCGCCCTTTTCATTGATGTGTCGCAAGCGTTCGACAAAGTTTGGCATGACGGTTTAATGCACAAAATAAAATTAACTCTGCCTGCTAACACCCATAAACTCATGGAAAGTTATTTATACGGTCGCAAATTTAAAATCAAAGAAGGTGATTTTTTAAGTACCGCTCAGCCAATTTGTTGTGTGTAGACATAGGGTGAGAAGAAGAGGTTGGTAACGCGAGTTAATAGATAACGAAAGGGAAAGAAAAACAAACAAAAAAAATGGAAAAATGAAAAAAATGGAAAATTAAAAAAATATAATAGAATATATTGCTGAAGATATTCCCGCCAGGAAAAAGTAAAATGGGGGAAGGACATTTTTGTGAAAAAAGAAAAATGTCGAGAAGTCGTTAATCTGGTGTACAGAAAAGAAGAGGTAGCAAGGACCGGCGAAAAAAAGATGCCGAGATGAAAACATTCAAGACGAGAAATAAAAGACAAGATACATATTCAGAGTAAACAAAAAAATAAAGATTTTATTTATAAAAGGAAAAACAAATATACATTAATAAATTAACAAAACATCAACATTAAATACCAGTAAACACACCAGCCATCTTATCATACCTCAAAAGCCGCTTCATCAACTTGCCTTTGTCTTCATCGGTGGACCTCACAACATCCGTTACAGCAACCTTTAACCAATCCTGGTAAAGGAACAGGTATTCGCCAGACTAAGACAAACACAGACATGAACCAACGAACCTAAATAAAAATTAAATATATGCTTATTTTAAACAAAAGTGAATAGGTTTTTTTTTGTTTTTTTTCAAAATATCGCGGTTAAAGTGCTCCGAAAGTGTTAGTGAGTGCAATCTTAGCATAGGTAGTGAGCTCATTCCCTAGGTAAAAGTCGCTAAGGGTCCCATTGACCATGTTAACAATATAGAAAAAGAAAACCTTTTCTACGAGTGCAACAAATTTGTATATATTTAGTACCGAGAAAATTTGATATTAGACCGTACAAGTTAACACAAACAAATTCCCCGGCGAAAAATAAATAACCAGCTCGTCATCAGCAGAAGATATATCTCAAGAATGCTTTGCGGACACTCAAAAGAAACATCACCACCTCTACCATAAATATTAATTGATTTTGTTTGGTCGAGCTACATATATTAATGAAAATCCTTTAAAGAAATAAAGAATTTGAGTTTTGTTATTTTTATAATTTTTAAATTTTTGAATTATTTGTTTAAACTGGAAAGAAGGCATGAACATTTATAAATAATTTAGTATAGAAAGAATTGGTTGAATAAAAATATAAATCTGCATGAATGGCTGTAACGAAAATGGAAACAATGGAGCTTTTGTTTTAAAATGAAGGGTAAAATTTAATAGGTGGGGTAAGTAGAGTGTGAGAGAGTGTATGAAGGACAAATATGGGACATTCAAGAACAAGAACAGGATGTCATGGTGAGTCTCCAGGCTCATGCGGGAGGGCTATTCTGGCATACCATCAGCCAGCCAAAAGGTGTATGTATATAGAGTACGGAAATAGGCCATTTTGAATTTTTAGCGACATTTCGGGTTCCCCATTAATTTTATTGAAGGCAATCAAAAAAAAAAAAAAATCTGGTATGTTTTCTGATTTATGTGTGTAAGGCACAGAGACTTGGTAAAGAACCACTCCCAATCCGGCGAGCCTCAGCCCGGCATAAGCTATCATACCAGTACCACCAACGATCTGGCCACATGTAACATTATTCAGTTACACCATAGAATGGCTTCAAACCAAAAGCCCACACACACGCACACATAACAGAATGGCGCCCAACGTGGGGCCCGAAATGTTCCATATCCTGGAAGTTATTGAAAATAGTTTATTAGATATTGCTAAGGGAGGATCGTAAGTCCTGTTAAGTCACGCAAGAGTCCTTAACAGTAGCGACATCTTAAATTAGTAATATAATATTTATTTTGTTTTATGAACAATTTTTTTTTTCTTCTTCAACCCAATAGTTTTTTTATGAATCAGTTAAACTGGCATAATTCTATCGCTCACACCTATGTAAGTCCCGAAGATAGTGACCATGGAGTCAGTCTCGCGTTGCGACATAGGGAGTGGACGATAGGGTCATGGTAGTTTACGATTCTAATTATCTTAGATCTTTTCCAGGCAATTTGAGTCTTATAAACCTCAGATTGGTTGGGAAAGTCTAAGATATGTATGACATCCAGTAGTAATTTTGATAGTTTTAATAGACCATAATTTAGTTTTTGTAATTTTTAGAAATATTAATTCTTTAAATTATTTTGAAGGCACTCTGCGGGAGTAAGTCCTAAGACAATATAGGTCAAATACCTGGTCTTAGTTGCGACTCCAAATTAGGTGAATTCAAATCAAAAATCCTACAATTCCATCTACAAATTTTGTTTTTGACTATAACCGCATAAATCTATCTACATATACACTTTTATAATATAATTGTTACCTTCATACGTAATCTCTACTCGAAAATGCCACCAACAAATATTTCAATTTTTTTTACGAGCAGTTAGAAATTAGGATTTGTTTTAAAAACAGCGACAGTGAAAGTCTGTCCACTGTAGTTTAATTTATTTTTTTAGTCATTTTCTTTTTCTTTTTAATATTCTAATAATTATTGATTTAAATATTTAATAATCTAATAATTTTCTTCGTATTCGAGATGATAACCCGCAAAACAAGTCGCGAACTGGCAGAAAGTGGCAACACTCCATCCGCTACCGGTGCAGGTGTGACTTCCAGTTCGAATACCTCGACCACCATAACCGTCAGTCAGTCGCAAGATGCAGTTATCAATTCCATTCCACTTACCACCGAAGATCCGTGTACATCCAGAATGGCTACCCGGTTAGAAGAACATGATTTGTCCATCAGTTCGGAGCATACGGAGCACACAATAGTGTCGCCAAACTTCATTAGCGAGGCAGCTCAAAGCATCCGACGTGAAGTACGGGAGGCAAACTCGAGGCAAGCCGAACTTGAGGTTAACCGTAATGAGTACGAGCTAGACTTTTTAAAAATACAAATAGCCGAGCTGAAGAGAGCATTGGCAGAGTCTCAGCGAACAGGTGTAAGATCTGTGCCCGAACAATACAGGGTCACGTCACAGCCAAATGGAATACCTTTAAGGTCAATACCATCAGGTTATGATCAACCCCATGTTCCGGAGTATATGCAAACACAGATGGCATATGCTCAGCCTCCACCACTAAAACCTGCTCCCAGACAAATGCCGAACAGACAGCAAAACACTCAGGCATTTCAAGGTCCAGCGATTCATCAAATCCCACGTCAACAACAACAACAATATCAATGGCAGCAGGAAAATTCATTGCCAATGTCACAACAAGCTGCATACCAAACAAATACACCACCATTGTTTCAGCCACAGTATATGTCACAGATACCGCGACAACAACCAAGTGTCCAGCCCCAATACGTGGACTATCAGTCCAGTCAACGTCCCCAAGGGTGGTCCGCACCTGTCGTACCTACACCTACATCCTCAATGGACAGATGTAGACTGGAAAAATGGGGAATAAAGTTTGATGGCTCAGGCAAAGGATTGAACGTGCAGGAATTCATTTTCAGAGCAGGAGCACTGAAGTATGACTACGGTTGCTCTGATGCAGAATTCATGAGAAGCTTTCATTTGTTGTTGGGAGGGCCAGCGCTTGATTGGTTCTGGAGCTATAGAAGAGGCAGCCAGAGCAACACATGGGAAGATTTGCAGAGAGCGCTGTTGTCTCAGTATAGACAATATGGCCAAGAGCACCAATTACAGATGCAAATTCTAAACCGGAGACAGTTGCCAAATGAGACAGTGGACGATTTCCACAATGCGGTCATTAAGCTCCGGAACCAGCAAGTTCAGCCATACGAAGAAGGCCAGATGGTGGACATAATGCGAGGGAACTTAAGGCCGGCTTTAGCCCAAATGATGTTCTCGGTCAATACAAACAGCATCTCGGAATTTTGTAGAGAGGCCCGTAGAGCAGAGGCCTTACACAATAACCAGAGGCAACAATACCAGCCGCGCACAAACTTCACGCCGAGAGTACATGAATTGGATGGAGTTGAGGAATTGATGAAGACTGACATGGAAGTCGATGGTATTCGGACTACAAGTCACTACACTTGCTGGAATTGCAAGGTGATAGGGCACAGTTTCATAGACTGTCCTGAGCCTATTACCAGGCAATTTTGTTTCCGTTGTGGTAAGGATGGAGTAGTGACACCTAAATGCGTCAGATGCCAGGAAAACCGCTCGCGTTACCCGCCTCGAACTGGGCAGGCGAGGTCAACGGACGTTTGAGCCCAGTCTTAGAACAACAACAACCACAACAACAACAGTCGGACAAGAAAAGGTTAGTCATATTAGAAAATAAAAATCGTCAATTAAATGAGTGTAAAAATGAGCCTCGACTTCGGGAGCTTAAACCACTCCATATTAGATTGAAAGAATACAAAGAGACTAGGGATAGAATTTTTGGTACGGTTTCGAGTAAAATAAAAAAGGCGCGAGAACGATATCGACTAAGAAAACGTGTACGATCTCAAATTACTGTTGCGTCACTATATGAGGGTAAAGATTCTCGATTGTATACTAAGATCTCTTTAGGGGGTCATGAAATCGAAGGTTTACTCGATAGTGGAGCAACCGTAACGTGTTTAGGAAAAAATTGTCTGGATTTCGTAGCTAATGTTGGTCTCAAAATCCATGATTTTGCGACTAACATTAAGACGGCAGATGGAACAGCGCACAAAATCGTCGGTCGAGTACGAGCCGATATCAATTTTAACAGGAAAACCGAGACAATAACGTTTTACCTAGTGCCTACACTGAGTCGAGAACTATTCTTGGGAATAGACTTTATGAAGGTTTTTAATATGTTTGCCAATTTAGATAGCCTCACAATAAATGAAGATAGACTCGGTCAAGAGAACGAAAAAGTCACAGATATCGTAACTCATGACTTGACAGTTGATCAACGCCAGAAATTAGATTCGGTCATTGCTAGTTTTCCCTGCCACACTAAGAAAGGTTTAGGCAAAACTCATTTGGAGATGCATACAATAGACACCAGTGATGCAACTCCAGTGAAAGATAGACATTATCCTGTCTCTCCGGCAGTGCAAAAATTATTGTTTGCGGAATTGGACAGGATGCTAGATCTTGGCGTCATTGAGCCTAGTGAAAGTCCCTGGAATCACCCGGTTACTCTAGTCCGTAAGGGCGAGAAGAACCGGCTATGTCTGGACGCACGTAAACTCAATGCCCTCACGGTCAAGGATGCCTATCCTCTTCCGCATATAGAAGGTTTGCTCAGCCGTTTGGGGGACACGATATTTATATCCAGTGTCGACCTCAAAGACGCTTTCTGGCAGATACCACTAGATCATTCCAGTAGAGAGAAAACTGCCTTCACAGTGCCAGGACGACCACTTTACCATTTTACGGTAATGCCTTTTGGGTTGTGCAATGCAGCTCAAAGGTTATGCCGTCTAATGGATAAAGTGATCCCCGCGGCACTACGCGATAGAGTTTTCGTCTACTTGGATGATCTCTTGATAGTATCTCCAGATTTTGAGACACACCTGGAGTTGCTGAGCGAAACGTCTAAAAGATTACAGGCAGCGGGTTTAACAATTAACGTGGCTAAATCTAAATTCTGTTTCAAGGAGTTACGCTATCTGGGATACATTGTAGGAGGAGGCAAACTAAAACCCGATCCAGCCAAGGTGGAAACTATAACTCGTTTTGCCTACCCTAAAACAGCGAGGCAAGTGAGGAGCTTCATGGGTGCAACAGGCTGGTATAGAAAATTTATACCAGACTATGCAACCATTGCAGCTCCAATCTTTGAGACGCTGAAGAAGGGGAAGCAATTCAAGTTTTCAGAGGAAGCCAAAGCTGCGTTTGATAGTCTCAAGAATGCTCTTGTTTCAAGTCCACTACTTAATCACCCAGACTTTACCAGACATTTCTATATCCAGTGCGATGCGTCAGACGTAGGTATTGGTGCTGTTCTCTTTCAGAAAAATGATTCTGAGGACGAACACCCAATTGCATACTTCTCGCATAAACTGACCTCAGCTCAGAAAAATTATTCTGTCACTGAGAGGGAATGTCTGGCAGTAGTCTTGGCGATTAAGAAGTTTAGGCCATATGTAGAAATGATGCCATTTTCGGTGATTACGGATCACAGTAGTCTAAAATGGCTAATGTCACATAAAGACCTAAGTGGTCGCTTGGCAAGGTGGAGCTTAAGCCTACAAGCTTACGACTTCAGCATCGAGCATAGGCAGGGGAAGCACAATGTAGTACCCGACACCTTATCTCGATATGATATGGAAGAACTATCAGTTGAAGTTGCTAAACTTGTAGACCTAAATTCTGATGCTTTTAAATCAAGTAATTACTTAGAATTGGTCTCCACCATAGAAGCTAATTCTGAGCAGTTACCTGATTTAAAAGCAGTTGATGGCTTTGTTTATAAGAGAGTCCACCCATATGACGGAGAAATCTTAAATGAAGATTTCGCTTGGAAATTATGGGTACCTCTCGAATTAACCAAAGACATCATTAGAAATGCTCACAACCTGCCCCAAGCGTCCCACGGAGGTATCGGAAAGACCTTAAGACGAGTTCGTGAATTGTTCTATTGGCCGAATCAGGCTACTGAAATTCGACAATTCGTGCGATTTTGTCCTGTATGTAAGGAAACAAAACCTTCAAATAGACCGCTGCGTCCACCAATGGGTTCCGAGGTAATCAGTGAACGTCCGTTCCAGCGGATTTTCATTGATTTTCTAGGACCTTATCCACGATCTAAAAATGGCAACACTTATATATTTATCGTACTGGATCACCTGACAAAATTCGTGCTACTTAAAGCAATGTCAAAAGCCAGTGCCAAAAGTGTTGTGAAATTTCTTATCGATGAAGTGTTTCACAAATTCGGTGTACCGGAAACGATCGTATCAGATAATGGGAAACAATTCGTCGGTAAGGAATTTCATGACATGGTGGAAAGCTTCGGCGTTATCCACCAACGCACAGCAATATATTCACCCCAAGCAAATGCTTCAGAACGAGTGAACCAATCGATATTAGCTGCTATCCGGACGTACCTTAAAGAAGATCATTCAGATTGGGATAAACACCTATCTGAAATTGAATTTTCTTTAAGATCGTCCGTGCAGATTTCGATTGGCGTCACTCCGTACTTTGCTTTGTTTGGAATGAATATGTTCGGTCATGGCAGTGTGTATAAATTAGCACGAAAATTGGGCAGTCTTAGTGATCCAGACGCAAAAATGATTCCTAAAGCCGCGAAATTAGAGCTACTCAGAAGAAACATGCGAGAAAGCTTACATAAAGCATATTTGAGAGCCGAGAAAACGTACAATACGCGATGTCGAAAAATAAAATATATTCCGGGACAGGAAGTTTTTCGTCGCAATTTTCAACAAAGCGACTTCAAATCCGGATTCAATGCAAAATTAGCACGCAAATTTATTAAATGTCGCATTGTAAAACCGGCCGGAAATAGTTTATACGAAATCGAGGACTTACAAGGGAAATCATTAGGAATATTTCACGCCAAAGACCTAAAGCAATAGCTCTAGTGTATTTGACGAGAATTACTCTTAATTTTTTTCCTAAGTTCACCAAAAATGTTTATTTCTAGTCAGCTTTGGTATAATTTCAAGCCAGAGGAAATGGTTGGAGGTATTTCTCGCCGAAGATTAAATTCTCCGGTGGTCCTAGTTCCAGCATTTCCTCAAACTACACGCTCATACCAAAAACCTTCTAGTTTTCAAGACAAATTTGCATTCCAAGAAATCGTCAAAGGTACTTCTCGCCGAAGATTAAATTCTTCGGTGGTTTTAGTTTTGACATTTCACAATTTGGCCCAAACCATTACCGCACAAAATCTCTAGTTCTACTAGTCGTATAATATATTGAACAAACAGTTTAAAAATTTTCCAAAATTTTCTGTTGTATAACAATACAGTAGTTAGCTGACATGGTTAACTTTTATCCTTTTATTTATTCAACTCTAAATGAATATGTATCTTAACACATTCATTGCTATCCAACCAAATTTAAATTTCTGTATGACAAGCCAATAGCCAACATTTCATAGCTGATTGCATTTTGCAACCGAGCATCAAACCATTGATGCAGTTCCTTTAGAACGCTCTGGGGAACTATGCCATTAAGAGCTAGGACCTGTTAGTCATCTGGCTAATACTACAAATCTGAGTCTGATCTTACGGCAAGCTAAGTCATAATAAGAATATATGAGTGAATGGGTGGCAATGAAAAGTTTTGATCATAATTCATTTGAAGTATGAATCATAAATGGAATTGGTCAAACGACATCTTATGATAAAATAAGCTTTTTTTATTTTCCTAGTCTGACATACAAAGATTATTTTGGCAAAATTTTTTTACGCCAATTTTCAAAAAGGAAAATTTTTTATTTCGTTTGTCGTTACGTCCCTAGTAGAACACAAACAATACTCATACTGAGCTTGAAAAAGGGACCAATTCTCTAAATAATGAGATAGGGAAAATAAATCTGATCTCGCGAAATAATTCGAATTTGGTTGGTCAAATTTGGGTAAATATATAATATATATGTATCCATAATGGATTTTTTTTTTATATTTATTACAGGTTTATAAAGCCAATTTTGTACGAAAATGTTGTTTCATAAACCTGTTATGAAGATATGAATTGGTTATGAATAGGACATATATAATATGGAATATAAATATGGAATATAGAGGATAATATCATTAAAACACTTACCCCGACTTTCTGGATCTTGTTACCACTGTTGCTGTTCCCATTTTAAATAATGTTGTTGTTCAGCGGTTGAATTATAAACCATAATTACATCTGGAAAAGAGAAAAATATTATTAGAATTATTATAGTATCAATATAGTATTAGTGTAGGTTATAGGGTAAATAATTATTAGATAAGTATATAGTTTAGTAAAATTTTGTTGAATTGAAAGACTCGCCAGTCCCTGGTAGTTCTTCAGGCCGAGTATTAGGCGTAGATTTAGGTCCCTATGGAGTTTGCTGGACCTAAAGGAAAGAACCACTTTTAGTATATAGGTATAGTTAGAATTTAAAATTTTGCTTTTATTATTTTTTATTATTATTCACTAATTTTAGTACCATTTTTTTATAAGTGAAATATTCTAAAGGGAGAATATGAATACCTCTTGGAAGGATTAGATCCAAGTACTTTAGAATATTTCGGAAAAGTCATAGTTAGTCCACAGTTTAGATTTATTTGCTTACCAACTCACTAAAATATTATAAAATTTCATCAAAACTTACCAAAGATACAGCTTGTAATTTAAGTCCTATAATATTGTCCGTCTTCGTTGTCCGTCCGATTTTCTGATTGTGAAGAACCTATAATGAAAGAAAAAAAAAAAGAAATTATTAGTAAAAGTTTGATACATATAAGTCGATATTACCTCGTTCCACAATAGGAAATGGATTTCCCTCAGGGATACCAACGTAGTAGCCTGAAAGAAAAAGTTGTTTCAGAAAAAAAATATATATATAATAAAAATGAATCATGGGTTAAACTCACCGTAATCATTCAGATTATAGGCCATCCACCAGGAAAAGTTTACCTAATGATCCTGTAAAAACAAAGAACAAATTAGTGTTAATATTATTTAAAATGCACATAGTAAAAATTTCATTCACTTACCTTCATTTTGTTTGTACGCAAACGTGTTTGGTTTAGTTAATAGTAAAGTCATTGATGAATTTTGGGAAATGCAGTACGTAAGAAAATAAATTCACCGCACAGGGCGTTACAAATATTGAAATAAAAATAGTTATTGTTGAGGATGCCATATCGGCAGGTTAATATCAATAATACCCGAAATCCCCAGAAAATGTAAAACAAACAAATAGAGGGTGTACACTATTGCCCTCCCATTCTTAACCCATCAAGGGACGCAGAATGGTTGGGTTTGTTGTGTGTAGACATAGGGTGAGAAGAAGAGGTTGGTAACGCGAGTTAATAGATAACGAAAGGGAAAGAAAAACAAACAAAAAAAATGGAAAAATGAAAAAAATGGAAAATTAAAAAAATATAATAGAATATATTGCTGAAGATATTCCCGCCAGGAAAAAGTAAAATGGGGGAAGGACATTTTTGTGAAAAAAGAAAAATGTCGAGAAGTCGTTAATCTGGTGTACAGAAAAGAAGAGGTAGCAAGGACCGGCGAAAAAAAGATGCCGAGATGAAAACATTCAAGACGAGAAATAAAAGACAAGATACATATTCAGAGTAAACAAAAAAATAAAGATTTTATTTATAAAAGGAAAAACAAATATACATTAATAAATTAACAAAACATCAACATTAAATACCAGTAAACACACCAGCCATCTTATCATACCTCAAAAGCCGCTTCATCAACTTGCCTTTGTCTTCATCGGTGGACCTCACAACATCCGTTACAGCAACCTTTAACCAATCCTGGTAAAGGAACAGGTATTCGCCAGACTAAGACAAACACAGACATGAACCAACGAACCTAAATAAAAATTAAATATATGCTTATTTTAAACAAAAGTGAATAGGTTTTTTTTTGTTTTTTTTCAAAATATCGCGGTTAAAGTGCTCCGAAAGTGTTAGTGAGTGCAATCTTAGCATAGGTAGTGAGCTCATTCCCTAGGTAAAAGTCGCTAAGGGTCCCATTGACCATGTTAACAATATAGAAAAAGAAAACCTTTTCTACGAGTGCAACAAATTTGTATATATTTAGTACCGAGAAAATTTGATATTAGACCGTACAAGTTAACACAAACAAATTCCCCGGCGAAAAATAAATAACCAGCTCGTCATCAGCAGAAGATATATCTCAAGAATGCTTTGCGGACACTCAAAAGAAACATCACCACCTCTACCATAAATATTAATTGATTTTGTTTGGTCGAGCTACATATATTAATGAAAATCCTTTAAAGAAATAAAGAATTTGAGTTTTGTTATTTTTATAATTTTTAAATTTTTGAATTATTTGTTTAAACTGGAAAGAAGGCATGAACATTTATAAATAATTTAGTATAGAAAGAATTGGTTGAATAAAAATATAAATCTGCATGAATGGCTGTAACGAAAATGGAAACAATGGAGCTTTTGTTTTAAAATGAAGGGTAAAATTTAATAGGTGGGGTAAGTAGAGTGTGAGAGAGTGTATGAAGGACAAATATGGGACATTCAAGAACAAGAACAGGATGTCATGGTGAGTCTCCAGGCTCATGCGGGAGGGCTATTCTGGCATACCATCAGCCAGCCAAAAGGTGTATGTATATAGAGTACGGAAATAGGCCATTTTGAATTTTTAGCGACATTTCGGGTTCCCCATTAATTTTATTGAAGGCAATCAAAAAAAAAAAAAAATCTGGTATGTTTTCTGATTTATGTGTGTAAGGCACAGAGACTTGGTAAAGAACCACTCCCAATCCGGCGAGCCTCAGCCCGGCATAAGCTATCATACCAGTACCACCAACGATCTGGCCACATGTAACATTATTCAGTTACACCATAGAATGGCTTCAAACCAAAAGCCCACACACACGCACACATAACAAATTGAATCAGGTGTGCCACAGGGTAGCATACTGGGTCCTACTTTATATTTGATATATGCCTCCGACATGCCGTCAGACCCTAAAATCCATACGTCAACTTTTGCAGACGATACAGCCTTTATCAGCGTCCATCAGGACCACCAAGTTGCATCACAGAATTTGCAGAATTATGTTTATAAACTAGAGAATTGGCTAGAGCTTTGGAAAATCAGGGTTAACGAACAGAAATGTATTCATATAACTTTCACATTGCGAAAAGATACCTGCTCGTCCATCAGAATAAATAATCAAATTATTTCTCAACATAATGAAGTCAAGTACCTCGGCATTCACCTCGACCGCCGTTTAACTTGGAAGTCTCATATTGAAGCGAAACTTACACAAATGAGATTAAAAGCAGTGCAACTTAATTGGCTAATCGGCAGAAACTCTACATTGAAATTGGATTGCAAACTTTTGTTGTACAATGCAATACTAAAGCCAATCTGGTGCTATGGAATTCAATTATGGGGTACTGCCTCAGCATCCAACATTGAAAAAATTCAAAGGGGTCAAAATAAAATTCTACGTATAATTACTGCAGCACCATGGTATGTTAAAAATTCTCGAATCCACAAAGATCTAGGCGTGCCATTAGTAAAAGTCGAATTTACAAAATATGCGTCAAAGTATGTCAGCAAACTTGAACACCATCCAAACTCCCTTGCACGAGACATCCTTAACTTTAGTGGCCACAATCGGTTGAGAAGGAGGGATACCCTTGCTTTAACTCAAGCGCAAAATAGATGACTGGATCAGTTGATGTGAAATTTTTTTAGTATCATAAAAATTTTTGTCTAGCACTGGCTGGGCTTATTATTTTCTTTTTAGTATTAAGATTTGAATACTTATTGTCATTTCATTTTGAAGATTCAATAAATAATTAAATGCAAAAAAAAAAAAAAAAAAAAAAAAAAAAAAAAAAAAAAAAAACCTGTATTAACTATCTTGAATATCGAACACACCTTTTCGAAAGTTGTTGTTGTTGTATAGGCCCAGCATGTGGTCAGGGTCCATTCGCTATGACCTGAAGATCTACTCACCCATTGGAAGTAGCGTACTTTCTTCTAATGGATCTGGTTAAATTTTGCTGCTACAACAGCAACAACAACAACCGATTCGAAACAGTAAAAGATAACATTAAGAGTATTTTAGCGATATTGATAATGGAAACTTATAATGGTGGGCAAATTAGAGTTTACGATGTAAATTGTTTTAAAAACACACTTTTTTCAAATTGATTCACAATCGTCGGGCCTCTCTCCTTGTCCTCTCTTTTTTTTCGATCCACATTTTGCAAAAACACTTTGCTTATCTCGTTGCGCAAATGTCCAATTTCAGCAAGTCAGCAAGCAACATTTTGCAAACATATGTACATACTTCGCTTATCCCGTCTATGAAGCAGCGAATTTCATCGTTCAGAGCATCAGTTTCTTCACTTAAACCCGGTCTTTCAAATGGCTATAGAGAAAATAGTCCAATTGACAACGCCAAATCGAGAACAACTGATTTGTCTGTGCGCCGTCTTGCTGAAAGCAAAGATTGTTTACGTAAATCCGGTCTTTCTAATGTTCTCAGAATGAGAGACGCGACCGAGATCAACGGAATTATTTGGAAAGTTGTATGAATAGCAGTGACGTCTTGTAGAAACCATAGATCGCTGATGTCAACTTTGGTTTGTTTGCGTATACCTGTATGTATGGCTCGTGGCACTCATCTTGATGAAACCAAAGATCAGCATTAGTTAGTTGTATAACCTCTTAATGGAAACTAAAGATAATTTAATTAATAAATTCGTCGTTTTCTTTCAGTTTAAAAAAAAGCCAACTCAGAAGTGTTTCATGCGTTCCATGGTTAAAATTTCTCAAATTTGTACTAAGTAAGTTTTTTGAGCAAAAAATAAAACTCAATTGTTTGTATGCGCTATTGGTTTAGCCAGTTTAATGATCTGAACAAGAATGTCAAGAATGCAAATTATTTGTTACAGATTAAGTCAAATGTTTTTACAAGTAAATAAGAACAGTTACAATTTATAAGAAAAAGAAGAGAGTAAAAGTCACGAATAACTAAAAACTAGAGTAGTATATAAAGGAATGAATTGTTGAGTAGTAAATAATGATAATTAAAGAAATTAATTGATTACTTGGAATTATTAATAAGAATACAATATGAATTACAAATTTAAAAATAGAAATTATGCAATTGTGACCGAACATAAGTGTTAAAGGATGACAGCTCAATTCTTGACATTTTATCATTTGACAGACAATTTACTTCATAACCTTAAATTTGCCCATCCTCTATAAATTGTGGTTGGTTTGTTTACGTGAAATTTCGTTACGAGTTCGTTTTGACCACATTACTTTATTACTGAATTATTTTAAATTACTTCATATAAGTCATCTGAAATGTATTTTGGTAAATCATACCTGAAATCCAACGAAATTCATCACCATCTTTCACTTGTATTGTACATGTTTGTGTTATAAATTAACTATATATGTATCTTATCAAATTAAGAGCCAGACAATTATGTTCCGCGGTTTAGGCTGCTGTGTCAATAACTGTTGAAGGAAAGTTCAAGCCTTCTTGAATGTTTAACGGTCCCCCAATGTCCTGTTAACCCTCCCGTTACCATCGAACTGTGCTTCTGGGTCCTATTCGAGGCTTGTATATTGCGTTTCTAATTGTATGCGGCCACAATTTTCTGGCAGCCTTGCCTGTTTTCATTATCTACCATCTAGTATCAGATTTCTGAAAATAGTGTCTAAATTTTGCTCTTAATGGTCCAGATACTGAATCTGAGACATTTGAGAAGGATCTTTCTTTGGCCAGTATTTTTGTCTGTTAATTACCTTATGTAAAGATTATCGAGAGCAACAAAATCTCAGTGGTGTTGTCATGAATATATCGTTGGTCTCATGTAGAAAGGCCCTAACTCGCTATTTTTTCGAAATTTGTTTTTTTTTTTGCGATTCCAATGCATTTAACGCAAATACACCTCCTTACAAAAATTTATTGCAATAGTGTAAAAAATAACGCTTTTATAAGCAGTTGTACAAAAAAAGTTACATGTTGAATATTACAGTTTCTATTATGTTTTTACCTTCTCATGTAAAGTTTCAAATATGCGAGTTAGGGCCTTTCTACATGAGACCATCGATATGTATGTATGTATAAAAAAAATGGTAACTGTCAGTTGTTAATTTCAGTTTTCAAATAATGATTTCTATGATTTTATTTTATTTTAAATGTGATATTTCAAACAGGGTTACCGTTCGCCGACTAAAGTCGCAATTTGACCCTTTTTTGGCGGCTTTTTATGAGACTTTTTAAAATTACCTAATTTTGAGACTTTTTTAATTTTGTTGCGACTTTTTCCCCTTTTTTTGTGTAGTTACCTACACAAATTTTCAATGCATTGCAAATTTGCTGCTTTTGTTTGTTATTTTTTTAATAAAAAATTGCCAAATGATGAACAGTGAAATAGTATGGCATCGACGCCATAGTATTAAAAGAAATCAACAAATTGTTCTTAGTTTGGCAACATTGCTTTTTATATTTTTTTTGACACATTGACTCACCTTGTATAGTTGCACCATGGATATGGGACAGCTTTTTTTAGCAACTTATTCATTTATAATCTATTTCGTAATAGATTAAAAAACAAATTTAATTTTATCTTTAATCTATTACGAAAGAGTTGTTGTCATAAAAAGAAAACGGCACTAATAATAAGGCTGATTATTAATTTGTCGGTATAATATATGTACGTATTTTTCGTAATATTTTCATACGTGGAAACGTATGTATACTTTTTTTATTAAAAAAAAAAGAACCGGTATAAAATTATATTCTGAAAAATCAGATTTATTGTGAAAACCTAAAAAACCCCATATACGCGTGCTCACAGTCCCACTCTGAATCAGAATCAAAGCCTGAGCCACAAAATGTCAACAACGCTACAGTTTCCTCTAAGAAAACTATTGTGTCGCGATATTATTCCTAAGAAATGGAACTTAAATATAAATGACTCCTGATCACTCAAAACAATCATCTACAGCGACATGAAAGCACAAAAAAACATATAACTAACATTAAAGAAGCGTCTGAAAATACAAAAAAGCAACTACAATAGATTTTGCCGAAGATAAACAGCAACTTTCTTAAAAGCGTTACAATTGCAGAAATGAAACTAGTGCTACGCGGGATTAGCAAAAACCAATCATTTAAGTCTATGGACGGTTATTAAAAAAGTTTGCGACTTAATTTTTCAAATCGACTTTCTTGTGCGACTTTTTTTTTTTAAAACGACTTTTTTAAAGTTCTCAACGGTAACGCTGATTTCAAATAATAGAAATGCCATTGATAATTAAGACTGTTTTAGGAACTTTCTCATGTCAGCAATATTGTATTTCTCTCCTATTAACTTTCTCGTGCCCCTGTAAACGTATATAGTTTATGTGGGACTAATATCAGTTATTTAGGTATCTATCTTGTTATATAATATATACATGCTTACTTTATTGTTTATTGGGTTACTTGTTTTTAGTTACCCCATGGCTATAATATACATATACATACGTTTATATTTAAATCATACAAATACTGTTACCACAATTTTTATTATTTAAAGTTTCATTGAAGAGATTTGTGACGCATTCATAAGTTTCAGGGATTTCCCAATAAATTATCAGTAAATCAACCCAACATATACTTGGAAATTAGAAAAAGTGACCACAAAACTTATGCGCATTAAAAAATTTAAGTGAACTTTTTAACTGCCCATATGTTAAATATCATTTTTTGTTTGGCCATTTGTTTGATTTTATAATATACAGTGGTGACAAACTATATTTCGTATGTACAATGTACATATTTACATAAAAATAATAGTTAATAAATGACTGTATTGAACCAAATTTATAGCGTAAACAGAAATTCATTAATTACACTTCGCTATTCTTAAAATGTAACGATCAGGGTAAGCCTAATTTAAGAAAGATGTACTAACCATTTTTCTAATAAGGACACAAATATAAACAAGTTAGAGACGGCTGCGTCAGAAAAGGCAACTGATTTCAAGAGACAGCCATAGATAAATCGACTTGCTTTTAAGGATCCAAAAAATTCTATTATGCCTAATCCAATGTAAGGAATGAACAAGGAACTGATGTTTAATTAATTTATGGCCAAAATTCTAAGAACTAATCCAATATATATGTAGATAAATAAGAATCTCGGAGTGTTTTACAATGCAAGATTGAGATAAATTCTAACTTAATATTGTTATAATTGGAAACGAAAATGTAAACAAACCCTTCCCAAAATATGAGAATAAACTTAAAGAATGGACAATATTTGAACTTTTTATGAAGAAACCCAAACTAAAAGAACACAAAGGAACCTGAATATATCAACACTCAACAGACTGGTTAATGTTTTAACTCTACAGAACTGAAGTATCATCTAGTTCGTATGGGTATATCCAATGATCTTTGGAGAACTAGGACATTATCCGTGGCAATGTTCTGCTTTAGAGAATTAGAGAGGAACACTTTCATATGAACGTATTAGTTTATGCCCCCTTAGTTTTAATCTTTTATTAAAAAAAACACAGTTTATTTATTCCGTTAATTATTTTATTTATTTCAATCTTAAACGCGCACTACGACCTGTCACTTTCAACGATTCAACAAGAAGTAAGATAAAAGTAAAACATACAAGTAAACGGTAGCCAAGCCACACATACATTCAAACTTGCAATAGTGATGATCCGTGTGTGTGTTGCAAATACAACCATTCATTGCATCATTCTATTTACAAATAAAATAAGGGAAATCCCCTATTTTCTTCAACACACCTCCTCAACACATACAGGGATCATCCTAGACACAAATCCACAAATTAAAATTAAATGACAGGCCGAGCACTCTGGGAAATGTAGATAAACAAAAATAGTCCAACATTCGTTGCGAGGATTGGGAAAACCCAGAAAAACCCAATCAGACCACAAAAAAAAATTAATTAAAAATTTCAGGAATACATTGCTACTTATAAATATTGTTCAGAAAATGCAATTTAAAAATCCTTTAATCCCAGTTGATTTCTCAATTCAATAAATCGGGGTCCAGGTAAAGGCTTCGTCAAGATGTCAGCTAATTGTTTATCTGTAGAAATATACTCAATTTTTATTAGTTTATTTTCTACTTGTTCCCTTGAAAAATGATATTTAATATCAATATGCTTTGATCTTTTATGACATGAGGGATTACTGGCTATACTAATACATCCTTGATTATCCTCAAATAATCTTATAGGGCCATTAACATCTACTTTCAGACCTTCCAATAACGACTTTAACCACATAGCCTCTCTAACAGCCTCGAATAGCGCCATATATTCGGCCTCAGTAGAAGAAGCTGCAACCGAATTTTGCTTTCTTGTACCCCAGCATACTAAATTTAAATCAAACATCTTTATTAAATACCCAGTAGTGCTTCTTCTGTCACCCTCACTTCCACCCCAGTCAGAATCAACATACCCAACCACTAAATCATTATATTCTGGATTAGCAATAAATGTCAGTCTAAAACCCATGGTTCCCTTAAGGTATCGTAAAACTCTCTTTAAACATTGCCATAACTCTTCATTACCCTTATGGCTATATCGACTCAGGATATTAACAGCGGTGCTTATGTCAGGTCGTGTACATAACATAATGTACATTAAACACCCAATTAAACTACGACATGGCGCATCACACTTTTCATCCGAATTTAGGGCTTCATAATTAAGTTTGACTGGAAGTGGGGAAGATACTGGTCTACTTTCCTCCATTCTAAACCTCTTTAAAACATTCTCAATATAAGCTCCCTGACTTAGATGAAGTTGAGTATTTTCTCTATCTATCCTGATTCCAATGAAATAACGAATTTCTAATAAATCCGTCATTCTAAATTTTTCTTTTAAATAGGCCTTAAAATTGTTCATCGTTCCCATATCTGCTGTAGAAATTACCAAATCATCTACATATAGCAGTACGTATATATTCTTTTTAACGTTACCATTGTCAAGAATATAAATACAGCGATCCACAGTAGAATCAGTAAAGCCAATTTTTCTCAGAGCCTTTTCAAATACCTCAAACCAACATCTAGCTGCCTGCTTGAGTCCATATATGGCTTTATTCAATTTGAAAACCATGCCATTCTTGCCAGATAATCCCTGAGGAATAGACATATAAATTTCCTCCTTCAAGACGCCATTTAAAAAGGCAGTTTTTACATCCATATGATGAACCTTTAAATTATATTGATTTGAAAAACACATTAAAATCCTAAAGCTAGAAACTCTCGCTACTGGAGCAAAAGTTTCATCGTAGTCCACCAAATATTCCTGAGTAAAACCTCGAGCCACAAGTCTAGCCTTATACTTTACAGGTCTTCCATGTTCATCATGCTTAATAGTAAACACCCACTTACAATCAACTATATTTTTATTGTCAGGCTTCTGTACAAGAGACCATGTGGCATTATAAAAATGCGAATCCAATTCCTCTTTTATCGCCTCCTCCCAATTTACTCTGTCGTGTCTGTTCTTGATTTCATCAAATGAGTTTGGAATATTGTTAAATATAGTGTGTGCATTCATCACACAATTATCTATTAAGTCCCTATATGATACACGTGGTCTATTCTTCATTCTTTCGCTTCTTCGGATTTCCACGTTAGGGTATTTAAGGTCATTACAAGATTCACTTTTATCTGATTCAGTGTTATCAGTAGAAACTTTATCTGCATCTTTCTCAATCAACAAATAGTCACTAGGCTGTTCATCTGATATAACTTTATCAGATTCCTTTATACTATTACCAATTGACAAATCGATTTTAGTTACTTCCGTACTTTCATTCGGGATTACAGATTGACCATATCTCTTACTATCATTCAGAGAATTCTCCCTACTCTCATTCGGGATATTCAATTGGTTCAATTCATTTTTCACTACAGCTCTAGAATTTATCATATTTGTCTCATCTACAATTACATCTCTGGCTACTTGGAATTTTCTAGCTCCAATGTCCCATATCTTAAGACCGTTCGGTTCGTATCCAACGAGTATACCTTTCCATGATTTTTGGTCAAACTTCCTTTTTCTAGTCTTATCATGGACATATACCGTAGAACCGAAAACTTTCAAATATTTAAGATTTGGCTTTCTATTATGCCACATTTCATATGGTGTTTTCATATGCTCCTTTAACACAACACTGGGACTTCTATTAATTAAATATGTTGCTGTTAAAACAGCTTCACCCCAGAATATTTTCTGTAATTTTTCCCCATTAATCATAGCACGGGCCTTTTCTGTAATTGTTCTAATCATCCTTTCAGATACACCATTTAATTGTGGTGTATGTGGGACAGTAAGATGATAAGTAATACCTCTTTCTACACAATATGCACGCATATCATTGGACAAATATTCCCTACCATTATCTATATACAAATTGACAATTTTTGAATTAAAATGTGCTTCACTTTTAGCAACAAAATCTTTAAAAGTCGAGAAGACATCAGACTTATTTGCAATTAAATAAGTTACACAATAATGAGTGTATTGATCAACAAAAATTACATAATAATTTTTACCGTTTACAGTAGTAGGTGTTATAGGACCACAGACATCCGAATGAATAACAAATAATGGCCTCTTTATAAACTCTTTATTCTTAAAATTTTCAAAACGAAGTCTGGCCTGCTTTCCATATATACATGCTTCGCATAAATCATTATTCGGTTCTATATTCTCAAGAAGACTTGTGTCGTCAAACATGTCCTTTCTCTTTAATTCTACAAATTTACCTATACTAATGTGCCCTAGCCTCTCATGCCATAAACGATACTCATCAGCCCTATTTTTCTTTGAAAAATATGCCTGCTTAGGAACTGCAATAAATTCAACAACTGGAATATTTTGTTCATATTTACCATTTAAAACTTCTCGATTATTCTTTCTGACTCGTACACCTCCTGGATGGAATTCAACTGTCATCCCAGCATCTTGCATCCTTTTTACCGACAGTAAATTTTCTGGTACTTCTGGGCAAAACATAACATCCTCCAGAGTGACTTGATGCATTAAGTTGTTGCGGAGTCTCACTATGCCTTTTTTGTTTGCATAGATATATTCACCATATTTTGCTATTGCTATTTTGATAGGTGGCTCCAACTTTACAAAGTCTGCGAAGAGAGTTTCATCGTTTATAATATGATCCGAAGCACCTGAGTCCAGTAGAAAAGAAACGCCATTTTTATCTTTAAGAAGTTGATCACGTCTGGTCATGAATGCAAATCCCTCATTCAATTGGGTTGTTGCCATTTGCGCCTGTTTATCTTTTTCCTGGTTCTTGTTCTCTGTATTTTTCTTATAAGAAAAACAATTCTTTTTAATGTGTCCAATTTTGCCGCAGTAATGGCATTTGACTCTTGGCCCCAATGGCTTATTGGATTTGTATGGCTTATTTGGTTTGTACTTGATTATATTTTTAAAATAATTAAATTTGTTTTTATACTCGTTTTGAGTACTTTCGTTCTTGGCATGCAAAACTTTATAACTAGTATCCTTATTATCACTTTTCAATTTTGTTTCGTGATCCATTAACCGATTCTTAACAAATGCTAATGTCAAATTGTCTTCCGACAATGTTTCAATAGCCGTAATTACTCCATCATAACTTGATGGCAAGGATAACAACAAGTGAGACACCTTGTCCATTTCATCAATTTTTGCTCCTGCAGCTTGCAATTCAGTAATCAGATCATCAAATATATTAAAATGATTTAAAAGTGGGCACTCTCCCTTCAGTTTTAAACTCAGTAACTGTTTTCGAATTGATAATTGTGATGCCAAACTTTTTCTTTCATAAATTTCATCTAAATTTGCGAATATTTGTTTTGCACTGATTTCATTACTTGCAAAGCCAAGAAACGAGTCATTTAAATATTCAATAATTATACTTTTTGCAATTCTATCCATCTTCTTCCACTCTTCTGTATCTGGGCTGGGTATGTCACCATCAATAACAGTCAACACATCCATTTCATTTAAAAGGAACCTCAAACGAAATTTCCAGATAGAATATTTCTCACCATCAAATGGTTTTATATTTCTTTTTTGTTTTGTCCATTATTATTGTTTAATTATTAAGCACAAGTTAGAACGTACACTGGGCCCATAACCTATTAGTTTATGCCCCCTTAGTTTTAATCTTTTATTAAAAAAAAAACACAGTTTATTTATTCCGTTAATTATTTTATTTATTTCAATCTTAAACGCGCACTACGACCTGTCACTTTCAACGATTTAACAAGAAGTAAGATAAAAGTAAAACATACAAGTAAACGGTAGCCAAGCCACACATACATTCAAACTTGCAATAGTGATGATCCGTGTGTGTGTTGCAAATACAACCATTCATTGCATCATTCTATTTACAAATAAAATAAGGGAAATCCCCTATTTTCTTCAACAGAACGCTATGCCAAAAATAGAAATCACTGTGAAACTAAAGAGTGATTTAGTAACTTTCTATTTAGAACTGTCAATGTACCCCGAAAAATGCACTGTTTGGTGTAGATTATGGGCAGGTGTATCGTCCTTTTGCAAACACGACGAAGGCAAAAACGTTACTGTGATTGGCGAGGGCTACCGTGCGATGATAACAATTTTTTTTTTTCCAAATGGAAGAGCTGCTAGACGGTGTCACATGCCACACTGAACGCGAAAATATGTCCCAATTGAGAGGCGAGTTCGGTAAACAGTTAATTTCACGTTTGGGGCCGGTCAATTGGCCGCCTAGATCAGGCAATTTAACGCCTTTAGAATATTTTTTCTGGGCCTATGTTAAGGCTCATATATTGTCGTATAGGGAGAAGCTCGCAACGGTTAACGCAGTGGAAGCTAATATTGAATAATTTATTATTGAGATACCGTTCGATATGTTGGAGAGAGTATGTCAAAATTAAACCCACCGTATGAACCATTTGAGGCGTAGCCGCTGTCAACATTTACATGAAATCTTTAAACATTGAATTGAATAAATCGTTCTATTGATTATAAATAAAGATTTCATACATTTCTCTAAATTATATGTGTTTATTTTTTAAATCAAATCCGAAAGCTCTTAAAAAATAACTTTTGAAAGATCTTGCCAGACTATTCAAATCGTATAAATGCAAATGACAGAAAAAATAATATTCTTCAACTAAGCTTATAAAGATCGGGTGAAACTAGTGACTTTTTCAGCTCTAAAACGTATTGAATATCAGCCATCAGTTCTGATTTCACATATTAGGAGTAATTTCGGAGTGAAAAGAACTTTCGAAATTTATTTCAAACGCCTGCAATATTTAATATTATTCAATGTTCAATAATTTGTCTTTTAATACTCGTAGTTACTCTTACTCCTGGTAAAAGCTTAACAGTATTTTATAAATGAAATATCATTCTATAATATACACTAAAAAAATGCAATTATTCCTTAATTAATATATTCCTCTACCTTCTACTGCTTTAATTATTCTTAAACTATAATTTTCTTTATTTACTGCCATCCCTAAATACCGACGGAAAGCGTTTTTTAAATGTTAAAATTTCTCATGCTCATACATTTGCTATTGGAAAATCCGATTTTGACAAGGCGTTTCACAGTGAAGTTAGTTGCAAAAGAAAACAAAACAAAAAAAAAGAGAAATAAAACAACAATGTCCAGCAGTTACAATAAACAGGGTCGTTTTATTTGTCTATTTTTATTGTTTTGACATAACATGGCCGCTTTTTTTTTAGGGATGAGTATCAGCGCTAATGCTCAGCGTAAAAATACATTCCGTCAGCGATGTCAACTTAGCCCTTTTCGGGCTACATTTAGCCCGATTTTAGTCACTCAAAAAGCGAAAAAGCCCGAAAAAAAGAAAATTTGATGTGGCTTTCTTTATATGGATTTTTTTCCATTTAGCCCTTTTTTCAAAAATGTTTACGCGTTTTGAGTCTCAAAAGTTGGCATCACTGCGTTCCGTTTTCCGTCGGTATTTAGGTATGGCTGTTAGATATGTTTCAATGCTTAATACAAATATTTCGTTTCACTATATGGATTTTTTAAAACAAATTTTCAAAACGTTCTCTCTTCTTTTCAATTATCCATACTTAACTCTCTTACATATTTTTTGCACAGCTCTCTCTCTCTCTCGTGGTCGCTCTCTTACACCCTTATAGTAAATATATAAATTATTATATTTTATAATTGTTTTTTAGTTTCTATTATTAAAATAATGTATTATTATTTGTTTTGAAAATAAATAGCATTATGGTGGTTTTTTGTTTGTTTTTTGGTTTTTTTTTTTTAATTAAAAAAGATGAAATTAAAATTAAAAATTGTTTTAAAATATGTACGAGTATAAATTATGAGTTTTTTTTTCCAAAAAAAAGTTTATTATCGTTATTTGGCATTTTCAATTCACATTTTAAACTTTTGCAGAAACACACTGACACACACACATACACACACACATACTTTTTGTAATACTATGAATGCTGCCGGTAAACTTTTTGAATTCGATTTGTTTGCTTACAAAAATATTTTGGAGCAGTCAAGTATTCGTGGGAGGTATGGATGTGTGCTAGTGTGAACTGATCTGCTGGGAGCATCATGCAGAGTGATGGTATCTTATGAAGATGATGTTGTGTTGTTTGTTTGCTGATGTTAAATTTAAATTTTGTATTTTTCGATTTTTGTTTTTATTTTTTTTACAAGATGATGGAAAACATATTCAAATTATAAAGAGACCAACAATTTAATAACCAGCCAATTCGGCGAATGTGGAGTCCATTTCGTCGGCCAAAGACTTGTATCTGTCCTTGTTGATGCCCAATTCGTCTATAAAAATGGTAGAAAAAGAAAAAATCAATTAAAAATTTGTTGTACAATATTAAATAGACAAATAACATTTAAAAAATTGTGTAGTGGTGCTTTAACAATATTTTTTTTTAGGTTTTTTGGGTTAGTAACAAAAATATAGTTGAATTAATGCAGAACATTTCTCTCAGTGTTGTAACGTACAAAGTAAAAGTAGAACATACACTTAAAGAATCATTTACCATGAAAAATGTTTTTCACATAAATTTATGTTTTCTTAAAACGAAACCTTCAGTTTTGCAGGTTTCTTTGAATGTTTATTAAGGGGGGAAGTACGTAAAGTTTTTTTTAGATACATATATGTATGTAAATATTTTAACAATTAGAAATTATTAAGGTACACAAACATGTGTGTTATTAAGTATTGAATGTTTATGTTGTTGGAACACAGCGCCTTTGGTAGAGCCTTGATTTTACATATTATTGACAAATTGTCATTAGAAAATGTTTGAATCTTATTTTTGCTTCTCTATACTTTTTAAATTCTTCTGAGTTTTTATCTCAGCTGAATGTTAAGATATCAACTTAAAGTTTTCGGATTATCTAGAAACTATCTAATTTATCAGACAAGAGAAGCTTTTCTGAATCAGAGAATAAATAGTTTCTTAACGCGTGAACAATGGAGTTCAAATAGTAAAAATAAAGGTTTAAAAAATTTGTTACAATTTTGAAAACGATTTAAACAAAATGATTGTCAAATAGATTTGCGTTTTGCCTTCTTATTACTGTCAAACTACTTTTCTAAATCTTTCGAATATTGAAAATGGAAATAATCTCCAAAAATTTGTATTAAATTTTTTGTTGAGTTTATTTCCAAAAATTGTCTCAAAATTTTTGAATAAACTCTTACTTGTATAAAAGACAGCAGAGACATGAATAAATTTATAAAATTTGAACTTTTAATATAAAAAAAAACCTTTAATATAACATTTTGAAATGATTTTCTGTTTCCAATTTGCGGTTCGAATGTAATTTAAATGGAACGTTTGTGTGCAAATTGCAAATTTTTTCGACCTACAATGTCTTAAAAATTTATTTCAAATATCTAAAAAAAACTACAAAAACTGAATAACTAACTGAACTCTTATTTACAGTCAGGCTACTCTCTCACATCATTGTTTAAAAATTGCGGCATTTTAAACTTAGAATTGCATTCTGGCTAACCTCACACATCATTGTCTGAAAATGGTGGCAGTTTAAACTTATAATTACAGTCAGGGGGTTATTGTGTACATATTTCAATTCGAATGCAAAAGCTTTAAAAAATTCGAAAAATTTCCTTTTCTAATCGAAATACACAATAACCCCCCAGACTACTCTCCCTCAACAGTGTTTCAAAATGGCGGCATTTTGAACTGACAGTTTAAAGCTAAAGTTTGAAACAGGTTTACACATATTAAAAAAACGAGTTGACAAATTATTAACTCAAGGTAATTTTCATATGACAATAATATAATTCGGGTAAATAAAATAAATCAGTAAAACATTAACGTGTGCTTATTGTGTGACCAAGGGTGTTTTTTTGTTTGGAATCAATATCATGCCACATCAAACATTTAAAAAAAGTAAAATTCAAGTCAAAATTATATATATATACGTATATAAAAAATAAATTACATAAAGGCTTACAACAAAATATTTATAATATTTGTAACTGACTGGCGCGAGAATTCAATCTCCTCACTATATATGTATGTGGTTGGTTGACTTTTTCTAATTTACAAGAGTCGTAGAAGGCAGGTCAGGTCAGGTTGGTTTGTTTGTTTTTTTTTATATAAACGCTGTTTGAAATTCTTTTTACAAATGTCGTTTTTTCAGTGTGTGTTGTGTTTGATATATACACTTAGAGAAAAAAATGTATTTAAGGATAAAAGCACAAAATTGTTTAAGATGTATGTAGTATGTATGGATTGTATGTTATAATTCCGAAATATAATATCAGGCACGTGATGGAAATCGAAATCGAAAACGAATCAGTTTTGGAAATACATTTTAATGCATTTATAATCTAGTTTTAACAATTTTTGTTTTAAGATTCTCTTTAGTAGCACAATATCTTTATATTTTATGTGATAAAATATCTTTATATTTTATGTGATAAATATTACGAAAAAATTGACTTCTAAAACTCATTCGTTTTCGATTTCCATAACATGCCTGTATGTATTTGTTTTTAACTTTATGAAAATAAATTAGTAAAAGTATTTATATGGCCGTGGAGAAAAAAGAAACGTTTACACGTAAATGTTTAATAAAATTATGGGGGTTGGGGAAAAAGCACATATATCCAAAACGTTTTGGAATAGAGGTACCATAATTTTAAGAAACAAATAGTGGGGAAGAAAAGATTTGTATGTGAAGATTTGTATGTGAAGATTTGTATGTGAAGATATTCTATGGTGTTTTTTGTCTTTTTGTGTAAAACATATAAAATGTTTTTGGTATAATAACATAATAATGTAAAGTGTTTTTTGTAATTTGTTTGTTTTTGTTTTTTAATATCCGGTAAGTTCGGCGAAGGTGGAGTCCAAATCATCGCAGATTGCTTTGTATTTTTCTTTTTCATGGAAGAGACGGTCTGCAAAAGGCATTTTTATGTTTGTTTTTGGTTAAATAATATTAAAAAGCATTATAGCATATTTTTATAATAAAAATAAATTATAAAAATACAAGTACATATATACAAAAAAATTTAAAAAATAGAAAATTATATAAAATTTTGTCCATGGTTAGTGGTATTTAAAGCGAAATTTCTGTTTTTATTTCTGACAATTCTGAAAAACCCCTGACTGACTACTGTTAAGGAAAACATACCTTCTAGCCTGTCGACTTCCTTTTGGAGACGCTTGACATGCTTCTCAGCATGTTCGGCACGTTGTTCGGCTTCCTTCAATTTGACGGTTAAAGTCTTCATTTCACGCTTGAATTCTTCAACACGTTGGTTGGCCTTTTCTTCGGATACTTCCAAAGATTTCAAGGAGTTACCGACGACCTGTTTTCACATATAACATAGTTTATTATAGATTTGTTGTTATTTTACAGTGAATTATATTTAATTATAAATAACCTTCAATTCTTCTTCAAGTTCCATGATCTTCGCTTCACCGGACCTGACACGATCTTCAGCAACTTCCAATTCATCTTCAACGAAGGCCAACTTGCGGGATACTTCATCAGATTTGGTATCAGCATCTTCAGCCAACATACGGGCTTCCTTCAATTGGTTGGTCAATTGATCCATACGTTCCTCATCTTGTTGAGAACGGTTTTCCAATACTTTGCACATACTGTAAATAACAATAGGAACATTTATTATTATGAGTTTTAGTAAAGAGGCAAAAACCTAAGTCTGGTGCTTAAATTCAAAATTAAAAACTGCCGAGAATGCAGTAATATTACTTTACAAGAAGAGTGCAATAAAATCCTAAACGAATCTATCCAAACAACTCAAATGTCAATCAAAACATAACACCTACCGGTTGTTTTCATCAGCAGCTTGAGTAGCTTCCAACAACTTTTGTTGAGCACTGGTTGAGCGTTCTTCAGATTTTTCCAAATCTTCTTCAATTTGTTGTACCTTACGATTCAAAGTGGCTACTTCGGATTCGGTGGAGGTCAACAATTTCTCTTTCTCTTCCAATTCTTGATTGGCCTTTTCCAATTGTTCCTTGGATGAAACCAAATCGGCTTCAACTTGCACCAACTTTTTCTCCAAATCACGTACTTCCTCCTTCAATTTGTCGGCACGGGAGTTGGCATCTTTAGCTTGATTTTCACAGGTATCAGCCTTATCAACGGCATTATCCTTCTCAAGCTTCATCGCTTGCATCTTCTTCTTGATGGCATCCATGTTTGTGTTTTTTTGTTTTTAACTACTAAACGGGAAGGAAAATTTAAAGAAGATATAACACTGCAAGTAAAAGAACGAATAAAATAAATTATGAATAAATCAGTAAAAGTTTAAGAGTTAATCATAAATATAAAGAATATTTTAAAGAAAATTTAAGTCGATAAAATAAGTTATTTTAAGTTCTAGCTTAATTTATAATTAAAAAATTATATTCAATTACACATCCATAAAAAAGTAAAAAAAATATACATTTTATCTCGTGCTGAAGATTTGCGAAATTATTTAAAGTTTATTTTTTTATTTTTATTACGCAAAATATAAACAGACATCTATTTTCACCATCCCGTTTGGCCACCCATTTGAGAAATTCTTTTTACCCACACATTTTTCTCCAATTTTTATTAGCACATATATGTACATAAATACATACAAATAGCTTTTTATATTTTATAGAAAAAGCTTTTTAATGTCTTAAAAATAACTTTTGCCTAGATCAAATGCATATAAAGATTTGGAAATATATTGATATTTGAAATTCAAACTTTTTTAAATAACAATGTGGGCGTTATTTCTTTTCTGGTTTTTGTTTTTCATAATTTGTTTATTTAAAATTCTAAATAAAAAAATGGGTTAAATATGTATATGTTCTTGGATATCGTAAGTAATATTAGGCCATAATATATTTAGCTATGTATTTATGGAGGCCATTTTGAATTTGCATATATTTTAAAATAAAAACGTAGGATTAAAATGGTAACTATTTAGCAATTTTTTCACAGTATTTATAAGAGAATAATTACTGATGTATGCTAAGATTTTCAGTAGTATTTTGGGAGTTGTAGTTGACAACAAAATTTACAGGTTTGAAGATAATCTGGCGATTCTGATATCAATAAGGAGCCCAATACATACAATTTTAAAATCCTTACGTTTTTCACAAATCTTTCCAACATTTTAAATTTTGTTAATTCTTAATTAGATTTATAACTTGCATTTTAATATTCCCAATGTTTAAAGTGCAAACAAACAAAATGCAAACTGTGACAGTAATTGCAACTTATATATATATATATATATAGTGGCATCTCTGTCTACCATTTGACGTAAAACGCTACGATATAAAAAGTATTGTTACATATTTCGCGTGCTAAACTTTTAAATGTAAAAATTAAAACATTGCATTATCCAGGCATTTAGACGTATTTGGTACAATTTATATTGTATGTCATTATTTTAATATTTTCACAAAAGCCCTTGGAACTGGTTGGGAATTAGTAAATAAAACCTTATGAAGTGAAACATTTTGAGTAAACAAATAAAGAAAGATAAAAAAAGGGTCTAAAAAAGGTCAAAGAAAGCGCATTTTAAACGTTTCTGGTAAAATTTTTAACTTTCTTTTACCATCTTTGTGGAAATTACTTTTCTCTATTTAGAATAGCAATTCAAATCTTTCAGGTCAAAGGTCTACATTTAAGAAAAAATCAATTGATAGCAAATAGTATTCGAATAAATATGCAGAATTAAAAGGTCTAAAAAGGCATTCCATTTTAAAAGGTCAAAGAAAAAGCATTTGAGGAAGACTTAAATGTTTCCAATACCGTTTGTAACTTTTTATTACAATGGAAATTACTTTTCCATATTTATAATAGAAATTCAAATATTTTAAAGCAAACTAACAATCAATTGATTATTATGATATTAATATCTGAAAGTTCTCCTAATTTGACTACAGCATTCTTCCTCTCTCTCTCATAACATTTAAAGTAGTATTTAGCTGTAGACAGCGTTACCGTTGATGCGACTAAAGTGGCAATTTGACCCTTTTACAGATGCCTTGCCACTTTTTTTGTACTTTTTTTTTGTTTTAGTTGATACATATTAGTTTTTTTTATTAATTTTTTTATTATATGCATACGTAAACATACATCATATACAACATTTAAATAAAAAAAATACAATTTTTATTTTTGTTTTGTTTATTTTCCATCTTTTTAGAAGTGGTGCCCCTTTTTTTTAATAAATCCCCTTTTTGTGCGACTTTCTCAAATTTGCCAACGGTAACGCTGGCTGTAGACCAGTAAGATTGTGATTGTTGGCCATAAATGACGTACATTACTGCATAATATCACCTTATAAGACTATCGCTCTGTTTCTCTCTCTCAATTTGGGCTTAATTAATGATCTTTCGAAGCTTTATGTTCTAATAACTTAAATACAAGGTGGCGCAAAAGTAAACTTCTGATGTTTTTTGGCTAACACCGACCGATTATTGGTCAAATAAATAGTCAGTAATATTCCGCGTTCTGGAGCAGTGTAGCGTAACATTGTTTATTAACGTGTATTTCACATGTGTTTACTACACAAATGTCAAAACAGAACTGACATTAGGGGCCTCGCAAAATTTATAGCATTTTCTGATAGGAGGATTACTTTTGCGCCACCTTGTATAAGTAATTTTAATTGTGATTTTTTAAGATGAATCATTTTAGAAGAGAAAGATTCTTTTAATACAGAAATTATTTAAAAATATCAAATATTTGAATCGATATATAGTGGTGTCGTTGTACTTTTAATATTTTAAAAATATCAATAAAAATTATATATAGTCAAAGATCAGTTTAAATTAAATATATTAAATGAATTTCAAACAAAAGATGTTTTGAAGTGACTTTTTAAAACAAAGTGTATTCCGAAGACATAAATTCCTTAAAAAATGCAGTTTACAGTGACCTGATTTCATTCAAATGATGTGAAATGGTTGAAATTAATTATTTAAAACACAGTCCATTTAGAACACAATTTAAGAAAAAATCAAAAGTCAAAGTTTCAACTATTTCTGAGATTTAACCATTTAACTCTATGAAAAATATTTTTTTAATGTTATTAGCTTTTAATTAAAGCTTGAGATTTAATGTTTAAGTAAACATTAAAAAATTTTAAATTAATCGAAGAATTAAAGTTTAAAAGCCAACCAATCTATGTATTACTTCTTTTTTAATATTCTACAAATATGTAAGCTAAAACTTTCCATTAAGCCAAAAGAAAATTCCAAATTGTTTAGACAATTTTATTTTTTTAAACAATAATAAATCAAAAAGCTTTTAAAACTATATTATTAAATAATTGAAATAACTGAACTATTCATTGTTTTTCCTTAAACACATCATAATTTAATTTTGAATGCAAAAAAAAAATGGGATTTGTGGGCGTAAAACTCAAGGCTGTTTATTTTCGTATATAGTCGTATATAGTATAAAAAAAGCTTTTTAAAAAAGCTTTATTTACTCAAATTGTTTAATTTGCGTAGATTTTCTTTCAAAAAAATTCTCAAATCTAGAAACAAATTTATATTGTAGACAAATACATATATGAGATAGTCAAAAAATATTTATTAAATTTTACTTTAATTTTTTAAATATTTTATGTAGTTAAGCTTATATTTGTTGTGTGTGTGTGTGTGTGTGCGTAATATATATGTGTGTTTGTGTATATATATAGGTAAAAGTGTGTATGTATGTATATCTACACATATATATACAAATATTACCATACACACTCATAACATTTTGAAAGTATTTTTTTTTTTTTTGTAGAGATTCAATTACAAAATGCCTTATTTGTAAAAATTCAAAATATATGTACATATGTATTTTTTATGTATTTTTAAATATCAACACTCTGAAATTAAAGCAACATACAGCATTGTTATTTATATTTTAGATATTACGTTATTTTCAAAATTATATTGTTTATGACATTTTTCTATATTCATATATTTTTTTTAATATATAGATTTTAAGTTTATTTTAAAAGTTTTTCAATACTTTTTTTGTGTTAAATGAGTTTATTATGTCATTTCTTAATAGATTTTTATTTAATTTAATAAGTTTTTTTTAATAATTTATAGTTTTGTTTAAATATAATTTCTCACACATACACACACACACACACATATATAAACACAATTATTAAATATTTTATTTTTTGTAATATTTTTTATTAAATATTGATTATTATTTGTGTTTTTAATATATCAATGAATAATTTACAGTTCTGTTTTAGTGAAATATTTTTTTTTATTAAAAATTATTTGTTTCTTTGGTCTTTAATTGTGTTAATTAATAATAATTTATTAAATATTCAAATATTTTTTGAGGTTATCCTTTTCTTTTTTGCTGTAAGAACAGCAACTAACCTTAGCGTTCCAACACACACTATACGCTGTCAAAACCCCGAGAACACTGATGCAGACCAACTTTCTAGCCACACAAAGCCCCCGACGCAAAAAACTTATATCTATTCACTTACACACACATCCCGTGTATATCGTAGGTAATATAAAAAACAACATTTCAATGTGTGTGCATATATTTTCAAACATTTTCCACTTATTTTCATTCAAAACATCTCAGCAAATACAACAATAACAAATAATTTCCCCCTAAATTTGCTCTCATCAGATGGTACCCAAAAAACACGGTACAAATATAAATTTTCCTTCCTTTAGCAATTTGTAAAACTTCCCAATTATTGCACCTACTCATTTTCCTAGTCGCCATCATATACACATGTATATGAAAGCTTTTATGAGTGTGTTTGTAAACCTATACCTGCCGAAATCATATATATATACATCACCGATTCCTTGTCTATATGTATACATGTAAATTATATATGTATACATATACGTATACACGTATTCACCATTTTTCCAATTTTTCTTTTCATTTCATTCATTTGTAAACACATACATTCATAATAAATTTCTTTTAATCTTATGCTCCCAATGATCTACACTACTCTCTCTTTCTATATAATCTATTCTCTCTTCTGTATTTCAGTTCATTTCTGTTCTGGTTAAAATGTTGAATATTATAAATAGATCCCTGCTAATTGTGTGTATCTAACGTAGCTTTTTTGTATTTGAAATGTATTCCTTTTTTTGAGTTTAATTTATTGTTTTTTTTTTTTGGAATATTTGTGTTTTGAAATATTTTCATATCTTTTGTTTTCCAATGCAGGTAGGTCATCTTCTAACTAAACGCTTAAAATAAATAGTTTCCAATATTTGTTTTGAACATCATACATAATTTCCAACATGTAGGTCAAATTTTTAGGTTTTTACAACTAAAAAACGAAATTGTGTCGATTTTCTTGTAATATTTCATGTATATGAATTAATAGCATTTTTTGTGTTTTATTTTAATATTTCAAAAACATACATACTATATGCATATACATATGTACATATATTCTCCTATATTTTTAAATTTTGTTTATAGAAATACGATCTACATATATTTTTATTATGATAATTATTAGTGTGTTTCGTTTATATATACAGTTTTGTTCTTTTTCGCTTTTTTCATAATGAATGTGGGGGTGTTTGAATTGGAAAAAAATTTCAACAAAAATTAAAAAAAAACAAATATTTCTTATTCCATTTTTCACAATTATTTAACACCTCTTAATAAATTGTGTTTATTTTTTTTGGCAAAAAATAAAATTAAGCTATTTTGTTGTAGTATTTTTTTTGAGACATTTCACAATTAATTAATTGTTACAAGTGCAGCAAAAAAAACACCTTTAAAATTTTCTTATCATTATATAAATCTTTTAACCCATATCGTCCCGATGTTCGATTTTTCAGTAAATTTCAAGCGTTTTTAAATATTTATTTTCTCTTTTTAGGAAAGACATAGAACTTTCGTTTTTTAACAATAAGATATTGTAGGAGCTTAGCTACAAATATACAAATTAAAGCTCGTACCTACAAGGGAGAACAAAACAAACATGAATTTTATCCTTATTTTAAAAAGTTAAAACTATATGTAAAATAAGAAAAAATAAAAAAAAATGAAAATGTAATTTAATTTAAAAACAGGTAAATTTTTAATAATGATGAAAAAATGTTTTTGATTTTCACTTGTGTTTTTATGATTTGATTTCAAAAAGTTTTTTTCTGACAAAGGCTAGCTAAAACATAACGAATTACCATATTGAATTTTTTTAAAAACATTTCAATTAACGGAAAGCATTAAACTAGAAAATAGATATATTTAATTATAAATATATATAATAAATATATAGATACGTCCTTTGTATGAGCTGATAAACAAAAAATGTATACAGTTCGGAATTTGGGAGGCAGATTTGTCGGTTGATGAACAAATGGTCCCATATTTTGGACGGCATTCCTGCAAAATGTTTGTAAGCCTTCGGTTTGGGTAAAGTTATGGTGCTCTTCAACTGAATATCTACTCAACTGCATACCTTATGCCGGGTCGGCGGACAAAACAAGGAAGTTGGCTTAGAAGCCGATGTGGTTCTTCATTTATTAGGAAATGTAGAGTTTGCACATAGGCTTACCGTGTATTTTGAAAACTTTTACCTCATGTGCCTACTGGTTGAAAGAAGATTGTGTGGAACAGGTACTGTGCGAGCAAATAAAATCGGAGGAGTTGAGATGTCAACCGGAAAATTTTTGGAGAGAGTCGATTATGATTTTCAGTTTGACAGCAAAAACAAAATTTTAATTTGCCGTTGGCAGTACAATAAAGAAGTTACAGTTGCTACCAATTTTGATCAAATCTACTGTTCCTGTGAAAAGATGGAAAAAGCAAAAGAAAAACAAGTAAGAGTGCTATATTCGGCTGTGACGAATCTTAAGTACCCTCCACCTAAACGTACTAAGAAATAGAAAAACTACACTGGTTATAGGACTAGAATATTCTTATTCTGTGTTTTCTATTCAGTCTTAGTGCAAATTTTATTAGTATTTGATATATTGTTTGAAAGACAATTTTACGACCAACATAATTTATGTTAAATATTTGGAAATTTTGTCTAATTTTCACCATTTTTAATTGATTTAATTACCAATTCTTACCATAATTTACAGAGTCTGTCTGATGTTCATAATAATCTTGAGTGTAATTTAACAGAGTGTAAAAAAGGGGTACAATTCGGTTTTAGTGATTTTGTTAAAAAAAAAAACAAATAGGGATTTTAGAAGAGATACCAGCAAAAAAAAATTTTTTTGGCGGTCACGCCTATTTTCGAGGGGGCGGGCCCTTAAAGTTGAAAATATATAGGCCTATATCTCGGGAACTACTGGGTGTCTGATAATTTGTAATACATTAAATAAAAGGTATTAAAAATAGCTTTCCAACGATATATATCATGATTATAAAATATGGACCGAATATGGGTTAAATCCGAAAAGAATATTTTTTGACCCGAATTTATTTGTTTTTGGAAATGCTTCTATATGGCAGGTATGACAAATTATGGGCCGATCTTCTTAAATTTTGGAACAGTTATTTTCATGCATATGGGGATATTTCACGTAGAATTTCAACGTAATAACGGTATATTTAAGATATATATTAGTATTAACGTGGATTTCGGTAGTGGACCTTATGTGGGGGATATAGTCAAATATGGACCGATATTCTCAAAATCCAGCAGTTAAATTTAGGCATGTATGTAAATGATCCGTGTAAAATTTTGGATTGGTACCCTTATTTATAAGCGATTTATGAGTATTAAAGGGATTTTCCGAAGAGGGCTTTATATGGGGCATACGGTTAAAAATAGACCGAAATTAACAAAATTGTGTGGAATGATTTTTGTATATATGTACATGATCTGTACAAAGTTTTGAGTCCGTAACGATATTTATACAATATATATAGGGAAAAATGTCTTTTTCAGATGTGGTCCTTGTATGGGAGCTATGACCAGTTGTGGGCCGATCACCATAAAATTTAGTACAACAATTTATTTGCCTATAAAGAGTATTTATGTCAAATTTTAGCCGTTTAACATTATTTATATCTGGTTTATGCGTATTTAAGTGAATTTCGGAAGTGGACTTTATATGGGGTCTATGGTCAAATATGGACCGAACTAAAAAAAATTTCGTTTTGCGATTTCTTTTTGCACAAAACTTAGTTTTGCTGAATTTTGTCTTGATATTCCAATTTTATACGCATTTATGTATAATTGAGCAATATTTCGGGAAGATTTTTGTATGGGGGCTATGACCATTTCTGGGCCGATCACCATAAAATTTGGTACAATAATTTATTTGCCTATAAAGAGTATTTATGTCAAATTTTAGCCGTTTAACATTATTTATATCTGTTTTATGCGTATTTAAGTGAATTTTGTAAGTGGACTTTATATGGGGTCTATGGTCAAATATGGACCGAACTAAAAAAAATTTCGGTTTGTGATTTCTTTTTGTATAAAACTTATTTTTGTTGAATTTTGTCTTGATATTCCAATTTTATAGGCATTTATTTATCATTAAGCCATATTTCGGGAATATATATATTTGTATGGGGGCTATGAGAAATCATGGACCGATTTTTACTATTTTCCGCACACTTTCTTCTTTTATAGTACAAACAACGTATACAAAATTTCATGGTATTACTGCAATATATTTCAAAATATTGCAATAAAATGGACGAAAAATATCTAATTTTTATGGAGGTGGTCTCACATATTGGTTCATAACTCTGGTTAACCTAAACCGATTTTGCTGATTTTAAATAGCAAACTTCTCGAAAGCACTTCTGACAGAATTATTGAAGGTTTGGATCCCGAACATATCTTGGGACTTCACAAAACTGATTTCAACATCCAGACAGACAGACAGACGGACATGGCTTAATCGACTTCGCTATCTATAAGGATCCAGAATATATATACTTTATAGGGTCAGAAAATTATATTGTGGAAATTTCACACGGAATGACAAACTTATATATACCCTTCTCACGATGGTGAAGGGTATAAAAACGTCACAAGAAAATTTGGGATTCAAATCAAAGCCAATGAAAATGATTCCGAATAATATTTTCACGTAAATATTAAATTAAATCAGTTAAGTACATTATTATTTCATAAAACGATTGAAAATTTCATAAAGAAATTTTGATTTAATCAATTAGTATTACCTTTTTAACTGGTGCGATATTATCACTCATTTCTAATGCGAACGGTAAACTGCAACTTAATGCTCAAAAATTTTGATATTTTAATACTTCACAAATGTACTCTCTGTGTTTTGTGAGGCTTTGGACTGTAAACAATCAAATGACAATCACAAAAGCACTAGATAATAAAAAAAAATTTTTCATTGAATTCTCCTTTTCCGCGGCCTTGGCCAATATTCATTATTGAAGATATGCGTTTAATGCAAGCGTTACTTGTTGGTAGACATATCAAATACAAAACTAACTCAGTTTGGAATATATACTACAAATATATTTGATGTTATCCATAGGTAAAATTGTAAAATATAATATGAATCAAATTAATAAAATTTAAATATTGTGATCCCTAAAAATAACCCAGTAATATTCTTCATCCACACCAAATCCTTAGATCCCCAAACCTGAAATTTTATCTTCATATGCCAAAAATAGTCCCTTATTGGGGATAAGTCTCCTAAACTGGCAACACATAACATTGAACACATGACTCTTTTCATTTGTGTTATCATGAGTCCGAATCCGTCAATAGCTTTTTGCGACCTCTGATTTGTGGCTTGGGAACAATACTTACCTTAAATTGTTTAGCTTTTTGTCACTGCTAGAATATTATCCTCAATGGCTCTTGACAGTTTTTTCTTTATTTATTATAATTTGATTTGTGTTGGATGTTTTTTTTTTTAAATCATAAGCAAAGCAAACACATATATATATCTAACGGTAAACTTTGATATTTTTGTGCAAATATTTCAAGACAAATTGTTTATTTGCCGAAAATTATTGTTTTCCATTTTGCACTGTAAAGTATTTTGTTTAGTCTTAAACCTAAAATAAATAACAAAAAACTGTTTTTAAATTTTCTTTATTATTTATGCAATATGAAGTACATAAGGCAAAAGCACTCACTTTAACATGCATAATCGAGATAAAATTGAATGCATATAATTTGTACCTACATATACATACATTTATACAACGGAAGTTTTTTTTACTAATTTGTATGATAAGGTCCATAATAGGTCATAACTCCCATATAGCAATCGCTTTTGTTTTTCTGCTCATATATTCGTTGTAGGGTATTATATGGTCGGCCTCGATTGAGTAAACTTTCACTTGTTTTAATTAATTCTACTTTTGATCAAAATATAATTCTGTGACAGGGGAGGGGTATATTGTTTAAAAGGCAATTTGTAATTTCTTGGGAAATATGAAACGATTTTAAAATTATTTTTATTTTGCTTAATATAAAGCAAAATCATTAAATTCGATTTAAGCTGAGCCAAATCTAATTTTCCGTCAAAAGAAACATTATTCGTCCAGTCCGAAACAAATCGATTCTTTTCAAATTGAATACTCTTTTTATTTGTATATATTTCTTTAGTTAGTTTAGTTTTTATACCCTACACCACAATATTGGGGAGAGTCCAACACCCACCTTCAATTATACCGATCGACTCAGAATCACTCCAGGTCGCAATTTTGAAGATATTTCGATAAAATTTGGTAAGTGATATTTTTTCAGCCCAAGGACGGATGGGATTGAAACTGGTGGAAATCGGTCCATTATTTCACCTTGCTCCCATACAAATGTCCTCCCGAAATTGGGGTTTACCAATCACAAATGTTTGAATTATGTAAGTATCCACACAAATTTCATCAAAAATTAGTGGTAAATGAAGCCAAATCACATCTACAAATTTTGTGCAGATTGGTCCATAATTACTCCCGAAAATCATTTTAAAGAGCATACCTTTCTCAAAAATGTTGGTATCCAATTAATATTGAACACAAATATATTTCATATGTATGCAAATAATACGGTACAATTTTATTATGATCGGTCCATAATTACTTGAAGCTCGCATATAAGGCCCACTTCCGAAAATCACTTCAAAGTGCTATTATGAACTCTATGCAATGAAATGTTGCATTGCATACTGCGTTTATGAAAACAGCCATGACTTCTGTGCATATACAAATTATTTGCATTCAATTCTATATCGATATCAACACTTATGCAATTTAAAGTGATTTACAGAATTTTGTCTTATATGGAACCTATCTATGACTTATAATGGACCGATCATTATAAAAAATGAAATGACTTTTGTATAACCAAAACTTATTTGTATTGAATTTTATTTGGATACCAACATTTACCAGGGGCCAAATTACCGCATTCAATATCGAGTAAAATTTATCGTAATTTTCTTATTTGAGATTATGGCATTCGATATCGAGCAAGAAATTTAGTAGCTCATTCGCTCACGAATGCGGTAATTTGGCCCCAACTGTGGTCAATTGTGAAAAATTGCAAAAATTCTGTGGATATCTATATAAATCAGATATTTATGACCAATAAAGTTTTATTTCGGCAAGACATTTGTATGTGGTCTTGTGAAATAATGAAATGATTTCAACCAATTTCAATCCAAAGCGTCACTGGGCTGAAATAAATATTGTATATCAAATTTTTTTCTCAAATAATAATAAATTTTATCTTCCTATAGTTTGCGCACAAAGTTTACATGGACAGCCAGACGGACGGACGGATGTCGTTAAATCGGCTCAAAAAGAGATTCTGAGTCGCTATATGTACTTTAAGGATGTTTGACTAATATTTATGGGCGTTACAAACATCCGCACAAATCCATTATACCCTTCCTTCCCCACTAATCGTTCAAGCTCCAATATAAAAAAGAAGTGTTTTGTAAAATACTTTATTTTATTATTTGTGAAAAAAAAAACTAAAAGTAATATCATAAAAATAGTTTAATGCTTTTCAATATTTGTTATTAATTTAAAGCTAATACTATAAATATTTTAAATTTTTCATTAAAAAAGGCAAAAATGCATAATATTACATTTACACATTTATATTATTTCTAAACTGAGATAATTAAGTTTAACTTCTATAAATGCAAAAAAATAATAATTAAGAAACGAAATTAACATGTTTATTATTGGATCAATTGGTGGGGCCTATGAATGCGATAAATACGGCAAAATGTATGTAGTATGTATTTAGAATGTTTCCTTTCAAAATCATAAAATTACAACGGCTTTATATAGTGCAATTATAGGTGAATAGGAGAGCGTTTTACATTTGATTTACATATATTGTTAAAATATGGAATTTAATAGGCAGTTTAAGTTTTGTTTACATATACATACATATATTTTAAATATGATTTTTTTTAATATTATATTTAATATGGAATGGTTTGCTTTAGTTTTTTTTCTTTAAATATGTATTAAATTTTCTTTGTAAAGTGGCATTGTTTGTTTTATTAGTAAATAAAATTTGTCTCTGTTGTGTGTTTTATATAACTAAATCAGGGATTAGGTATTAAATCAGGTTGTCTGGCTAGCCTTCCCTTTAGTATTAAGCAATTAGTAGTTATTCAATTCAGCATATTCCAATTCTTGGGCAATATTTTTGTACTTCTCTTTGCTTTTGCTTACTTCGTCTGTAAGAAAATTTTAGTTAAATTATAAAATTCATTTAATTCATTCTTCAATTAAATAAAAAAAAAGGAAAACACAATTTACTACTTTTCATTCAAATTCTAGTTTATTGTAATAAAAGAAAAATTAAACTAAAGTTTAATTAAAAAATAATAACAATAATACAAACACAAATGTATAAATTTAATAAATATTATGCTGACAACTGTTTTATTTCATTGTTTCATCTTTAATTACACAAAATACATTGTAGCTAAATAGATAGATAAATAAATACGAGTTAAACAACAAAAATCCAAAAATATTTTTATAGCAACTAAAGATATATAAATAAAGGGGAAGTTTCTTTTATTAAATAAATTTCTTTATTTTTATTTTTTTTGTTACTACTCTAAAACCAAAGTTTCAATGCTGCAACTGTACTGCCAGTGGGAAAACAAGAACAGTAGAGTATGGCATTTGCCAGGGACTTAGAGAGTTTAAGGCACGGTTTTGTGAAGTTATTCCTTGAGGATAAGTTCGACGAAGGCGGTGTCGAGATCGTCGCCGATATCCTTGTATCTTTCCTTTTCCATGACAAGGTCGTCTATTTGAATTAATGGGAAATAAAAAATAAATAAAAACAAAATTAATAAATAATATAGATACAAAAATATAAACACAAAAAAATACATAAAATGTTCCTAACGAAACGTTTTTTTTTAACACTCAATAACTGATCATTTAAATTTCCTGTCTTCTATACAATTACAATTTGTTTCTTTTCACATTCAAATAATAAAATAAAAAATTACCTCTTGAAGAACAAAAAAAAAATTAAAAGCATGTTGATTTAAAGCGGCAGCAGTTTTAAATTCTGGAGCTAAATGTTTTAAGTTATTTAAAGATTTGTTAAAGAAATAAAAATATTTTAAAAGATTTCTTAGTTAAAAAAATTATATTTAATAAAATCATGCTTATAGCAACGTAACATTTTGCATATTTTTTTTTGGCAGCGTAGTGTTAGCGGTTGTGATTGTTGAATTATTTTCCGATGATAGTTTTTTATATGTACATAGGGGTGGTTAAACACGTTCAAGATGCGGGCGCTTCAGCTGGGGCAGGAGCTGCTTCAGCCGGAGCCGGAGCAGCTTCAGCCGGAGCCGGAGCAGCTTCAGCCGGTGCTGGAGCAGCTTCAGTTGGTGCCGGAGCAGCTGGTGCGGCACCTTCTGCCGCTGGTGGAGCAGCACCTTCTGCTGGAGGAGCTGGAGCCGCAGCACCTTCAGTAGCTGGTGGTGCAGCACCTTCAGCAGGTGCAGCAGCACCATCAACCGGTGGTGCGGCACCCTCAGCCGGTGGTGCGGCACCTTCAGCAGGTGGAGCAGCTCCTTCAGCAGCTGGAGCTGGTTCTGAACCTGGTGGTGGGGGTTCATAATTCTTCACAAATGGTACTTCAGCTCCTTCTGGTGGCAAATCAATAACATATTCAAATGGTGGTGGAGGTGGTGGTGGCGGAGTTGGTTCTTTAGGTGGTTCGGGCTCAGGAGCTGGTGCAGCTTCAGCCGCACCCTCAGCAGCCTTAGGTGAACCAGTACCTGCAGCAACGTCGGCTTCGGCTTCGGCCGCAGCTTCTGCAGCAGCCACTGCGGCAGCTTCTGCTTCAGCAGCAGCAGCTTCTTTAGCGGCAATTTCTTCAGGTGTAGGTGTAGGTAATTTTGGTGTAGGTGGCTTTGGATTACGTGGTGTATAGAATGGTTCTAAACCTGGAATCAAATCCATGAATGCCAAATCCAAACTGTCTCCAATTAAACAAAAACGTTCCTTTTCAACAATGATATCATCTATTTATTATCCGGATTTAGTTTTGCAATTTGTTTGGTTTTTTGTTTGTTTTAAATTTGTTTAAGGAATTGTTTTAATATGGTTTATAGATTGATAGATAGATAGATAGAGAATATGAAGCACAGAAGCAAAATAAAATAATGATTGTTAAAAAAAAGAAAGAGAATGAAATAAAAATATGAGATAAAAAGAAATTGTATAAAATAGTAAGCGGGATTAAAGATATGTATATAGAGAAGAGACTTCGGACTTTAGTTAAAGCTAAGAATTGAATTCAACGGAAATTCAAGTAGGAAATAAAGAAAAATGGAAAGATTGAAGGAATACATTAGGCCATAGAAACAAATGAAATAGAAGTATGAGGTGATACGAATACATAAAAAATCACAAGACAACATTGTCAATTAGTAAAGGGAACTTTGAAAATTAATCAATTGAAAATAGGATGAAAAAAGTTTTTGAAAATCCAATTTTCACACATTTTAAAGTCGTAATTTAGATCAAAAATCACAGCTTTATTGTACAGCATTTGGAGAGTGGTTGTATTAAAAAATTATAAGTATGGCAGATTTTAAGCTGGTGGAGGAGCGGCAGCTTCAGCAGGAGGAGCATCGGCAGCAGGAGCTGCTTCAGCTGTGGAAGCGGTTACAGCTTCTGCAGGGGCAGGGGCAGGCGCCCCCTCAGCTGGTGCTGCGGCAGGTGCACCTTCTGCTAGTGGTGCAGGAGCACCACCCTCTACTGCTGCTGGGGCCGGTGCACCTTCGGCTGGTGGAGCAGGAGCAGTACCCTCAGTAGGAGCTCCTTCTGCTGCTGGCGCACCTTCTGCTGGTGGTGCACCTTCTGCTGGTGGTGCACCTTCAGCTGGTGGAGGTGGCTCTTGACCAGGTTCATAATTCTTAACATATGGCACTTCAGCACCTTCTGGTGGCAAATCAATGGCATATTCAAATGGTGGTGGAGGTGGTGGTGGTGGAGTTGGTTCCTTTGGTGGTGGTGGAGGAGCTGCCGCTGCCTCGTCAGCTGCACTTTCTGCAGCAGCGGCAGCTGCCTCACCGGCCTCTGCGGCAGCTTCCGCAGCAGCTTTAGCTTCAGCAGCTGCTACAGCCTCAGCGGAAGCTGCTTCAGCAGCGGCCACTTCTTCAGCTGTTGGTGTTGGCAACTTAGGTGTTGGTGGCTTAGGATTACGATCAGTATAGAAGGGTGGCATTCCCATTAACTCTACAAATGTGATATCCAAACTGTCGCCAATTATGGCAAAATGTTCTTTTTCCGTTATAATTTCATCTGCGCAGCATTTTAGTTTTAATTGCGAAGGCGTCGAGAAGGCGTTTACAAAAAAAGGTGTGGTTGGTTGAGGTGTGACACAAATCAAGGTTGGTTGGGTTGGGTCGCATTTTTATTATTATTTGTTTTATTATTATTATTATTGGTTTAGTTTGGTTAGAATTTATTTTGTTTTTAGGCAGGAGCGTAGCATAATTTAACAAAATCAAAAATAAGAATAAAAAATAAAGAAAATTAAAATTAAATAAGGGAATTAAAGTAAAGGAGTTAGTTGTTCTCTTTAACTATGTATATAGCATTGAAATTGTAAAAAAGGTCGACAATAAATTAACTTTTTTAGGAATATAAGGGAAAAGTAGGAGGATTTCTATATTATACAGGAAAATGAAAAACACGACAATTTCAAATAGTTTGTTAAACAAAAAACAAAACGGTGCGGATTTGTTGGTGTCGTATTTTTTTTTAATTATTACCATTGTTTTAAAATGAATATGTTTGTTATACTTTTTGTTTGACTTTTTTGAAAATACTTTTATTTTTTTGTGCAAATTGCAGCGAAATTTGTTTCTTTTTTGTTTGTTTGTAGTTTATTTTGTAAATAATAGTTATATATAAATAATAATTAAAAAAAGTAGTTGTAAATAATGAAAATATACTATATTGTCTTTTTTTAATTGTTTATGTTTATAATGTTGTTCTTTTCTCTTTTTTTGTTTTTCATTTATGCAAAATAATTAATATTTCAAGAACTTTAGAAATATATTTTAAAAGAAATACATTAATAAAGTATAATTTATTATTTGTATATTAAAAAAATCAATTTTTTTTGTTTGTGTTATGAAAATTAATTTGCTTAAAAAGGAATGCTAGTTTTTCATTATATAATTCTTATTTGTTTTTGATTGCTTTGTTGTCATAATAATAATGGAAGTTGGGTTTTTTAAAGAAAACAATTTTGATTAAAAAAATTAAATAACTTAAAAAAATGAATTGTATTTTTTTACAACATTAAAAAAATATATATATATTAATACAGGAAAAATACATACAAATCTTAACCAAAAAGAAAATTATAAACTTTTTTTCGTGACAGAAAGAAAAAAGTAAAAAGAAAATATGTATTAAAATTTACTGGCAAATACTACAAAAGAATGGAATGCTTATTAAATAGTTGCTTTCTTACAAAACACACAAAAAGTGGAAATTAAGAATGTTTGAATTGGAATTTTTTAAAGTTAACATGGAAAATACGGCGTGTGTTTAAAATTAACATCATAAAAGTTAAAATGTTTTAGGCAAACAATAAATTATATGATAAATCTCTTCAAAAGAACTGAGAATTCAAGTTTACGCTGCATTTTCTTTTCTTTTTTTCCTTTCTCATTACAAAAAAAGCAATGGATTCAGTTAAATATGTTTATCTTTTTGCTGAAAATTGTATAAAATAAAATTTAAATGAATCCTTTAGGCTAGTATGGTAGTTTTGTTTAGTTTTTCTTTTGTTGTTGCAATAATTATATAATGTTATTAATTTAAGTGTTTTCACATATTTTGAATATCATGCAGAGTGGCTTCCATTTCCTCTTGTAATAGTTTATTTTTCGAGCGTTCGTTCATCAAGTCATCTAATTTTGTTGTATTTTTTGGTAGCCATTTTAACAAAAGTTAGTTTAAAAATAAAATAAAAAACAGCAGCACAGGTACGCACGTACACACATTTAACGCAGGATATTGAGAGTTTGGTTTTGAGCAGGGTTTTTTAGTAAACAACATAAAACAACATTTTTTTTGGGCAGGCAGGCAAATTTTGTTTTTAATTAAAGCGTTTTATATATAAAAAAATAAATAAAATAAAAAATTAATTAATAAAAAACAAAAATATTGAAAAATAAAATAAAAATATAAAAATTATACTTTGTTTTTGGCTAATACACTAAACAAAGGGATACATTTCTATTTTTCCTACTGAAATTAAAATCTTTTACTAAAAAAATATTTAAAATTGTAATAAATTTAATCAATTTAACTAAAAATTCCTACATTTTAATTTATTTATGCCCCTATTGCCGTTCTCAACTCAACTAAGTTTGGTCGTCTGTCAGTCAACCCGACTTTAACTCTACATTAACTCTACTACATATAAGTTGTGAATGGCAATACCGATTTATGAAAGACGACCAAATTATTAAAAAAGTTGTGAACCGTAATAGGGGCATTAATTTAATATATGTTTAAAAAAGAGTTAATTAAACAAATCTATGTAAAACTTACCTTCGAGCCTGTCGACTTCCTTTTGCAATTTTTGAACGGAACGTTCGGCGAATTCAGCACGAGCTTCAGCCTTTTAGGTTAAAGGGTAGAGATAAAAAGAAATTTGTATAAGTATTTTGTGGTAAAATGAATAATGGCAATACAAAACTTTAAAAGAAAACAAAGACAATTTCAAAAACTCATAAAAATTTATAAAAAAAAAATTTTTATGTATTTTTTTTTTATTAATTAGAATAACAAAGTTGCAACAAGTTTCTATTAAATTATATATCATTATCATAAAATTTATTTTTATAATATAGTTAACTAATTGTCTTTACTTTATTTTTGCTTAAAGTTTTGTTTAATTAAAAAATAACATAAGCTTCCCAAAATATTTTATTTATAATAATTTACTACCAAAACCATTGTTAAACATACACATTTTTAACTTCACTTGTTGACTTTTTTTAGACAAAATTTCACTTAAAAGTTAATAGAAATCAAACAAACTGAAGCAATACATAAATAGGTTTTAATATGTTTTAGTAAAATCTTAATAATATATTTTTGTTAATTGAAAATTTCTTAATTTTAAATAATACATATATCGGAACAATTGCTCCATTCACAAATGTATTGTCAACATTGTATAATACAACTATCTGATGGTGAACGATTGTAAGTTCAGACGATTTACAACTTCTACGACACTACAACTTGAACAAATATGTGTTTCATATTAAGGCACAGTTTCTGTATATTTTATTAAATGCGTGTTTAGACATTTAGAAAAAACGTTTCGTTCGATAAGGGTGATTTTTTGTAGCAACTTTCTTTTTGGAATACCGGCCGATATGTGAGAGACTATGCCAAAATTGGACCCAGCGTATAAAACATTTGAGACGTAACCACGGTCAACATTTAAATTAAATCATCTTTAAACATTGAATTACCTATATAGATCGTTCTATCGACTCAAATGACAATTTCATACATTTCCCTAAATTTTATGTGTTTATTTTTTAAATCAAATCCGAAAGCTCTTTAAAATATCAATATTTACAATCCACCGGAGTGAAACTCTATCGAACATTAAGTAAATGAAATTTTTTGAGAGGGAAGAATAGTTTTTTTCTTTCACTTTTATGTTAAATAAAACATTTGCTTTATCATTTTGTGAGATAAATACAGAGGGGTTACTCTCTATTGCGATGCGAAAGCAAATGCGATGTTTTTTTTTTTAGCAATTTTACTTATTTACTTAATTGAAAATCTTTCAAACATTTTGCAATAAAAACAAATATTACGTTTGTTTTACACCATATCCAAGGGGGGGAGCTAAGGCGTAATTTGATTTAAATTAAAACAATAAATAAATATAATACAAGCACTTAAACTAAATAACAAATAAAACATGCTTTCAACAAAATTATAATAAACAAACTACTAAATACATTTTTAAGAAACATTAAAACAATATTAATTACAACATAATTTAAGCTATACCATAGTAATATTTGGAGCATTACTTTGTCAGTCTTTACTATACGATATAATACCGTTTTTACACAATTAGCTAACGTGTTTATATCTGTTTAAAGGGAGTTTTTAAATCCTATAATAAAAATATATTTAGTTAAATTTTTAAAATATTAATAATATTAAGAAAAGCTACCATCAATCAATCCTAAGCAATTACTTGTTTATTTGCTTTGATTACTATTAACATAGCTTTACAGTTTGTATTTTATTACCCAAAAACTTACAATTGCTAAAGTTTCTTTTTCTTTTTTGATTTCCTGTTCGATAAGACTTTGGGCTTCACGGGCCTAAAGTAATGTTAAAAGAAAACATGAGTATTTTTTTGTGCTGTTGTGGGTTGTTTATGAAATTGAAAATTTCTTTACAAAACAACTACCGATTACAGTTTATTTTTCACATTTCAATTCATTTCAATTCGCATGACCAAAATTAAAAGATTAATTTACAAAAAAAAAAAAAAACATACATATATTGTATATTTTGTAAAACTATAGATATGCATTCATTCCTTTTTTATAAACATTCCTTCTACAACAAGTTTATTTTACTTATTATTTTTTATTAAAACATGTTCTTGCAGTCAATGCACAAAAAGTTGTTTTCAATTTTATATTTAGGCAAATAAAAGTGTACATTACTTTAACATTTTTGTAATACAAGTGTGTAACAGACAACGTTGTTAATTGTTTCTTTGTTTTTTTTTTTCTTAAAAAATCCTGTGGAAAATTCTGTTATTTTTTTAAACAATTATTTAAATACTCATGGTTTCTTTGTCATGACTTTTAGGGGACCGTGTTATGGTTAATTTTGTATAATAAAAAAGAAAATATCAAATAATTTTATTTATACATAAAGAATTTGTTTGTGTTTTATATTTTTTAATTTAATACGTTTGTTTATATGTACATTTTCTATTAAAATTGAGAATAACAATTTGTGCAATTTAATATTTTCTTTTTTTTTTTGTTTTGATTATATAAGGATAAGGTTCGAAATAATAATGTTAAATTACAATCATTTTAGAATAATAATTATATTTTTTAAAGGGGGTTTGAGGGAAATCTAAGGGAAATTTTCATTGTTACAAACAAGTAGAAGGGTGAGTGTAATGGTCAATTTTATGAATGATATTATTAAAAACCAAATATAATAATATTACTCTTCATTTTTAACGAATAAATTGCGCATTGAGGTTTAATCTAATGTCAGCAGATCGAAGTAATCATGTTGTTCTATAAAGGGTGATTTTTTAGAAACTTTCTTTTTGGCAAGACTGATTTTGGAAGCTCAACTGTTTTCGTGTTGTTGTTGTTGTTGTAACAGCAGTAATTGCTGAGTTGACAGCCCTTGGCCGAGTGATATCGGGTCATTCCGGTGCGTAGAACCGGCTGTCGTGGGAATGACTGTTTTCGTGTAACATATTACTGTTAAAAATGTTCATGTTCGGTTAAAGTGCATCGTGCACTCCTTCATTTTATGACGAAGTTCATTACTGGTTGGATGAATACGTAAGCAAGCAAAATTGTCGTTTTTGGCAGCCAGAAGCATTGCAAGAGTTAATAATGTCTCCCGAAAAATGCACTGTTTGGAGTGGATTACAGGCTGTCATCATCATACTTTTTCAAAAACGAGGAAGACAGAAATGTTTCTGTTAATGAAAGAGCTGGTCTTGGTTGACATGTACGCGAAACAATGCTCAATTCAGTTGCAGTGGACTTAAAAAGGTTATGCTACTTAAGTGCTGAATTATTTCTAAAGAATAGTTCAGGAATAGAGATTGAAATTTCAGGTACAGAAAGTAAATTCTGCAAAATCTTTAAATCTGGCAAGTGCATAAGCAAAGTACATAATAGTTTGTTTGAAAACCTACATTAATTTTCTCTTACAAAGCAAAGAGTCCCTGATAAAGGGCTACTGATTATAATTCGAGATTAAACAGAATATACAAAGGAAGCTACATTTTAACAAATTTTTTGAGCAATTTCTTCGTGAGTATATTTTTCTAAATTCTAAACCAAAATGTTGTATATATAGGCTATGTAGACTAATCTAAAACAATTAATTAATATCTATTACTAAAATTACTACCATCACCAAATTAAATATATGTATATATATTAGGGCGGGTTATTTTTTTATGAAAACGTAATCTATAGGTGATTCTGAGAAATTTTGCTCAAGAGACCATAGCTCTAAGTCGGATTTGGAGCCTCAAAATAGATATTTTTCCATATATGTATACATAGAATAATTTAATTAAATTCGTCATAAAATCGGATAGAATTATGTATAGTAGATTTCTCAATCTGGGCTTGTTTGAAAGGTATTTTTTTCACCTTTCATAATCTGTATTGATACCAATATTTTTTTTTTATTTTTAGTAGAGATATTAGGAATTTTTTGTCGAATTCGACTTAGAACTATGGTCTCTTGAGCAAAATTTCTCATTATCACCTATCATCATCAAAAAAAATCGTTCCATACAATTTGACCCGCCCTAATATACATATATGTATATACATATATATGTATATACATATATATATTTTATAACTTATATACTAAGATTTTACACACCACAATCATAATAATTAATAAACTAAATTATTAGAAATCATGTGTATTGATACCTCTTTTAATTGATGATCCAAAACTCTTATTTGTGTTTCAAAAGTTTCCTCTTTTTGTGTAGCCTTTTATTTATTATAACATAAATAAACATTTAAATAACAAATGTTTGTTGGTGATAACAGTGGCAGTGGGTTGGGTTGGTTGGTTGATTGGTGGTTTTGGGTTTGTATAACAACAACACATTTAACAAATATTGGTGGCACCGTAGCGAATTTTTTGCATTTAACAAATATTTGCATACAAAAAATGGGTTAATTTTCAAAAAAGCATGCACAATTAGAATGTTAGCAATATTTTTTTTTGTGGCAAATGCGTTTAAAATTTGTTTGTAAATTTATTTATTTAGAATTAACAAACAAATTCAGTTATTTTAGTTTTCAAAGCAGCAAACAATATATGAAAGTAAAGAAATGCAAAATTTGTATTAACATTTTTAAGTAAGTACATAATTATGTATATAAAAAAAACATCGGTAGATATTTTATAAATATATATAGGTATAGTATAAAATTTATAAATATTATATAGACATAAAATAGGGGTTAAAAAATTATAATATTAAAGGGCAGTAGATAAAAGATGATTAAGAGAAGTAGTGAAATAAAAATGAGCATTTTCAAATAAGAAAAGTAATGTTTAACGGTTTTGTGCTTTTCTTTTTTTTCAAGTTTTAACAAAAACATAAAAAGAATTTTCATATTTTTTTTTGTAACTTTCGTTCAGCCAACAACAATAAAAACATTTCTGTATATTTTTTTTTCTTTTGGTTAGAACATTTAAACCAAACCCCTAGACTTTGGGAGAACCAATATTATTTTGTTATAGAAAAATAAATTGGTTCTGATATGGATTTGTATACTTAATACATTAAACAATTCATTCATTAATACATTCTTTTCAATTCGTGTAGAGTGTAAAGAAAGTGTTTAATTACTTTTTTTTTTTGGGAAGTTTGTTACTTTTTGTTTTCAATCAGCCTTTCTTATTTCTTAATAAGAAAAGTGATTCTTTATAGTTCTGGTTTTCAATATATACCTCCTTGAGACGGGTGTTCAAGGTCTTGATTTGGTTCTTGTATTCTTCTTCACGTTGGTTAGCCTATTTATTGTTGTTGTTGTGGTATTACAGCAGGTGTATATAGATGGTTTGGGTGGGTTGGGGGTATATTTTGGAATATATATACAATGTTTTATGGAATTTAATAGAATTTTTGTATTTGTTTTTTATTTATAAATGTAAGTGGAAGGAGTAGAAGGTGTTTATATATATATATATAAGAAGGAGGGAAATAAATAAAAAATATAATATTTATTAAAATAATATAATGAATATAAAGAATTTCAAGTAAGACCTTTAGGAAAAAAATGTTTTAAAAAATTTGTGCTCTCAAGTTAAATTTTAATAAAGTTTGTTGTTTAAAATTTAAGTGAAATTCTATTAAGTTTTAAAGAAATTGAAGCTGTAAAATATTTTTAAATAAGTGTAGCTAAGAAGCTAATTTTTTAACATTTATAGTGCAAAACATTTTGAGTTCTCTTTATAAGTACCAAGGATGCTGGCTATATACTCAATAAATATTCGTTACTTAGAATGCATAAAATCAAACTTTTTAAGATAAGAACTACTGAAAATATTAAATTTTATAAAACAAATTAATGGCTTATATAAAACACAATGAAATTTTATTTAATTGTTGTTGGAATTTTTAAGAACTTCTTAATACTCAACAATTAATTGAGTTTAATTAATTATAAAATTATAATTACTTTTTGAAGGTAAAAAGTATGTACCGAAAATTTCATTCAGTTATTGTTAAAATCCTACTTTAAAGCCTAAAAAGTATAGAGTTAATAATAACCCTTACATTAAATAAACAAACTTTATAAAAATTTACTTAAAATATAATTTAAAACATTTGCTGTTTTTTTTTCTAAAGATTTCACCAAATATTTTTTTTATATTACATATAGATAGAGTTGACTGTATATACAAGTTTTGTTTATAATTTCTATACTGACCTTTTCTTCAGAAACTTCGAGGGATTTCAAGTTGTTACCAACGACGCGGAGTTCTTCTTCGAGTTCAACAATTTTGCTAAAAAAAATTAAGATATTTCAATTAATATTTAAGCTTTAAATATTTAAATAAATGTAACAAAAAATGTAAAAAAGTTTGTGATATATTGTAAGTAAAAAAAGAAAAGAAAATATGTGGCAAGTTATTGAAACCACTTTTAAATTTCTCTAGGCAATATAAAGCTTAAGAAAAATGTGTTAATCCTTTGCTAAAACATTACATGTTAAATTACGATTTTAACAACTTTTTGTTTAAAGTTTCAAATATTCAAAATATTTACTTTTTCAATTATACAATAAACCAAACTATTTTACCTTTTTTTGTTATTAAAACACAAACAAGAAACAAAAGCATTTATAGTTAGTTTACAACAAATAACAAACCTTTCAGCAAGTTCAACTTTTTCCTCAGAACGTTCTAAATCTTGTTCCATGAGGACTAGTTTTCTGGCCACCTTTTTTTGTGTATTTGGTGTTTTAGGTTAGTTTATATTTTGCACAAAAAAATGTAACAGGAGGTCGTCATCAGACATCAAATAGACGAGCAAATCCCATTAACAAATAGTAAACAATTACAAATGTTTATAATAATAAAAATTTGCAATAGATTTGTATTTGTTAAGAAATTGTATTTGAAAATATTAAAGTTAGCACACACAGGAGCAGGATTTTATAGGTTAGCAGCGCACATAAAACATTACGAAATTAATTTCGCAAATGTTTAAAGAAAGCATTCAAAAATATTAAATAAAAATAATATATTAGTTTTGGAAAATTAAAATAGAAACATTAGGAAATAATAAAATTCAAATTTACAACTTGATTTATGGCAAAAAAATGTGAATGAATTTTGTTTAAAGATTTTACAGGAATTTGTGAAATGTTCGTTTTACAATTTGTATGTATGTACTTATTAAAAGCATGCTTTAACTACAGACTATAATAGGTAATTATTCACATTTTTTATACAAAAAACAAGTTAATAATTTATTTAATAAAAAAAGAAACTAGCTAGCTAAATTTTGTTTACTTTTTTTATAATTTTTGAGGTTAGGTTAAAAAACAAAACAAATAACTTATTGATTTTAGTCCAGGCTTAAACGTCAACATTGAAAATAAACACACTTTAACATTTGTATGGCACATTAGTGTAAAAAACCTACTTTTCTCCTTGTTCGGCACGTTCTTCAGCACGTTCCAAATCAGCTTCAACCATGGCCAATTTACGGGCAACCTTTTAATATGCATATGTGTAAATTAAATAACAAAATTTCACACAATCATTTTCAGTGGTTAAATAACGCGTACAACATCGCAGAGGATTGCAGTTGGGTTGGGGGGAGGAAATGAAACAGAAAAATAATAATAAGTAAACAAGAAAATTCTATCCAGGTGGGTGGTTTGGCGGGCGTGTAACGTAACACCAGCAACATTAACAAAAACAAACGCTGGCATTCTTTAATTTTTCTTGGCAACAATCAATGATAGCGATGTAGAAGCATTTAACAAACAGTATTAAGTAACACAGCATGGTTTTGCTTTTTTTTTTTTTTTTTGAAGTTGCAGCAGTAGCCGGTTGGTTAATAGCATTAGTTAAATTTTGTGTTTTTTGGGAGCAGCCAGCATCTTAGCTGTTGATATGGTATATGATTTACATGTATACACATAATAGTATTTTTTAGGTTATTTTTGTAAGAAATTAGTAGTAATTATATATTTCTATTGAAAACTTGTGCTTAATACTAAAAAAATTTACGTTGTATATAAAAAGTGGCAGAACCTTAAAGTAATAAAAAAAGCTAAAAAAGTTATCAATATTTATTAAAGCAATAAAATTTAATATTGAATTTATTTCTTAGCATATTCTTAGTGAATCGGAGAGTTGAATTTATTTATATAAATTACTTAGTAAACATTGTTCTTGAAAGTTTTCTTAAATTGAAGTTATAGATTTTATTTTTATTGGTTTGTATTAAAGAAAAAGTATCTACAGTATAGATTCTATACTAACACGGTTTTCAGTTCAGTTTTTTCTTCATTAAATATAACTTTTTCGAAATCAAAGCCATACAGGCATTTTAATGCATTTATACAGGTATGTGTATGTGTATCGAAAACGAATGAGTTTTTTAAGTCCATTTTAAAGTATTTCTAATCAAATTTTTAAAATTTTTGTTTTGAGATTCTCTTTAGTAGCCGAATATCTTTATATTTTATGTGAAATATTACGAAAAAAAACTCATTCGTTTTCGATTTCCATCACATGCCTGATAGTTTAGATATACTATAGTTTTGGTTTTAATATGGCGGTTTTAGATCGTTGTGTCTCACTACTATACTAGCTACATTGAAATTCTAGTTTATAAATATAAAGTGTATAAAGTTTTTATGAAAATTAGAATTAATGTATGCTGAATTCAAGCAGTTTAGTATTACAAAGCCTGCCGGCGGGAAAATTGCTAGTGCTTTCATTTTCAGGCTTATAGAACCCCTTGTTTAGACATTCTAAATGATTCGATATTCATTTAATCATTCCTTCTCTCAGGTGTTCTAGAAGGCGTTTCATACACATTCAAAATTACATTTCAAAAGAATGTCAACAAATCATGATCTAAATATCAAACATGAATGATTTTATTTTGCAATATTTTACCCACTTTGTTATACGAGTAATAAAAATTAATAGAGCGTCTATAAATCTAGTCTTTTATGAAAGTTTGTTTGCGTGAAGCAGAACTTTATATACAAAAATATATGTGACTTTTAAAATTGATTTAAAATTAATTTAAAACGCTTCTTAAAGTCTGGTGCTGAGTTTATAAAGAATAATGAAATTATTAATTTTCAGACTTTTAATTGTCTTCACAAGTGGGCCTTCTATTAGGCATCTAACCAGTAGCGAGTATGCAAGGCAGTAACTTTTGTTGCAGCGATAATGTGAATATCTGTGTGTTTAACTAAAATCAAGTTCTGATTTGGGGCCACCGGTAGTTTCTAAAAAAAAAAATGTTGCCTTTAAACATTTCTAAAATGTTAGTTCATAAACTAATTCTTCTAAATATGAATACATATATTTAAGGACAGATATATCGACAACTCAATTAAGAATTTACTTGACTGTGAACAGTTTAGCGAAAAGTTCTTTTCAAGGAGGCTGTTCGAGCAATAATCAAAAACGTTTACTTACAAATTGATGTTCTTTTGTACATTGAAACAGACGGCTAATTCTCGCATTCGTAATTCTCGCAAAATAAATTTCTAATGCTAAACAAGTAAATTATGTGGTTCTGAATTGCAGAATACCAAAATATGAGAAAAACGAGTTGAACAAACACGACTCTTCTCAAGAATACATTGAAGTAGAGTTTAACATATTGCCCAGCATACCATTCTAGGAACGCTCCGAAAAAGGAGTCAGAAAAGAGTCCAACAAAAGAGCATTTTCGGAGCGTTTCGAAAAAAGGAGTCAGAAAAGAGTCCAACTAAAGAGCATTTTCTGAGCGAAAGAAAAATTTGCTTGTTACTGTCCTGAGTCGGCATGCAGTATGACTCAGAAATTCCACTTAATTATGTGTGTACCAAAGCGTTGTTGTCCTGTTATTTGTGCTTTGAACAAAAAAAAATCATAGCTGTACCACACAAGAATGATAAAAACAAGATTACACAGCGCCCAAAAAAACCTCATAAAAGACTCTTTTCTGACATTATCTAAGAGCTCTTTAAGAGCCCAAAAAACCCCTCATAAAAGACTCTTTTCTGACATTATCTAAGAGCTCTTTCTGACGGACCATTTTCGAATGTAATGACAATCTTTTCTGAAGGTTTTCGGAGCAATTATGATTGTTTTTTGGGCTCATAAAGAGCGTTAACGCTCCGAAAAAGGTGTCAGAAAATACTCTTCTCGGACTCATATGGCTCATTTCAAAAAGGAACGGTTATCAAAAAGGAATAATTGACAAATTGATGTTCTGCAAATCTTACGATTATATAAAGCCATAGCAAATGCATATTTGTTTACTTGAATGTGAATAACATGTCATTGATTATAGCAAAAGTAATATTTGCGAAAAACAATTAAAAATATAATAAAAAACATTAGAAACACATTCCAACGACAGCAGGTTCTACGCACCGGAATGACCCGAGATCATTCGACCAATGGCTGTCAACCCAGCAACTATTGCTGTTACAACAACAACAAAATAGAAACCATTAAGAAATTGTTTGCTACTGCAACATTTTGCAAAACCCAATATATGCTAATAAAACAGCAAATCCATTACAGAGTATAGATTTAATATATTTACAATTAATATTAATAAACTTTTTAACACCTTGTCATTTTTAATTATTAAAAATAGAAAAAAAAACTTGCACTAATCTACAACTGATAACTTTATTTATATTGTGGAAGCAAAAACAACAACAAAATAAGCTAAAGAAATAGAAAACAAAACCTCTCTTCTAAATACGAAAACTATATTCAGATTTACTATATAAAATTGTGCTATGCAGTTAGCGAGAGATTAACACACTCCTTCACTTTTATACAACGGTTGTAGAGAATTAAAAGAATTAATTGTTTGACATTTCATTTTGAATGCTGAATAAAATTCTAAATATTATTAAAAGACTAAATATCATTGAAAGGAGCTGTGCAAGTTAAACACCCTTTAAAAGTTTTATGAGTTTCCTTAGTAAGTTTTGTAATTTCGGATTTAACTCTTTCAAATATTAGCTGTTTGCAAAATCAATAATTAACTAATGACCGCTTGTTTTTAATTTATAATGCAAAACAAGAATGCATAATATATTTAAAGCCGCAACGTTCATAAAACCGCAGCATCATCATCTCATCTCTACAAAAAATAATTTTAACCTACTTTGTGTTTTGATTGTTATAAAAAATTAACAAATATATTTTTAATTTTTATATTATTATTTTTATAAAATAAAAGTGAAATTTATACCATATAAAATGAAGCTAAAAAAACCAAAGCCAAACAAAACATTGAGTATAAGGTAAGGGTACTACTACTGCTCCAGCCATTAAAACTACGTAAATAATGAATGTACGGAATTTATCTACACAGCTGCTGGAAGCTGTTGTTAGTGGTCAATCATTCATGGCCAAATATAGTAGTTTAACATATGCATGTTTAAGATTTGTATGTACTCGTATATATATTTTTTTATTTCTTATTTTTTTTTTTGCATAAATTTATACAAAAACAATACAAACATGAAAATATTTTTTTTTTTGTAAAACACCAGTCAGCCCCAGCTTTCTTTTACACTTAAATATACATATTTACTGTTTTAACAACAACGAGTAGTCAGCCAGCAAGCCACTCAGTTAGTTATCAAGTGGTATGCATGCATGAATCATTTAATAAACAAATTGTATGATTGTTTCAAGAAATATTTGAGGATACCTAAAAAAAACACAAAAATGTTTAAGCGTTTAATTTTCTTTTTTGGAAATTAGGTAACACAACATTTGCTTTTTTCCAAGAATAAATTTTTAAACAATTATTGCATAAGTGGATATGTCTTTCATGGGTAAGTACTCATGGTTTGGGAGTTTATGTCAAAAGAAATCATTCATTAGTAAATTTTTCATTGTTATCGATAGGAGAATTTGTTTGGTTTTTATTTAATTTATAGGTATATGACGTCATTATTTTAAGACATTTATAGAGAAATAAAGTATACTACCACGCATACATAAATCACTATTTGTTAATTTAAGGGTTAGGAATGCTGAAACAACAATTTGTTGGATACATATATTTTGAAAAATAAGCAATATTATTATTACTCATTAGATAGTTAATGCAATTGTTGTAAAGACCTAAAAATCTTTTAAATCAACTGAAAAATAGTCTATGATTTTTCTTAAATATGGAGCACCAGTCACTGTAAAGCTTAAATAAAAGTGATCACATTCAGTTACAGTAATGGCCGAATTCTCAGTCATTAGTTAACCATTGGTAAACTAATATACTAACGGTTCTTTAACTAATACTTGTTATTCTTATGGCAAACTAAGCATTGCGAATAAAGAATCATTAGTTAAGCCTTTGTCATTAGCTAACTAAAGACTGTGAATTCGGCCATAAGAGTTTTTTAAAATATCTGATATTTTTACTGACACAGCCACTATCAGTAATAGTAATTTGTGTTTGAAGTTTAAACTGCTAATGGCAAAGGCTTAACTAATGATTCTTTATTCGCAATGCTTAGTTTGCCATAAGAATACCAAGTAATAGTTAAACAATAGTTAATATTTTAGTTTACCAATGGTTAACTAATGACCGAGAAATCGGCCATAAGTTACAAATTAGTTTTACAAAAGTTTAAACCTTTTGTTTTATGAGACCTTAGACGTTAATTCTTCTTTTTTCAATTATATGGTATTAAATGTTTTACTATATAAAATCTTATTTCATTCGGCTCATATAATTTTATAATAATAATATTTGCATTCTTCCAAATTCCAACAACATCTTCAAGTGCTTGAATTTTTAGGTATCATCAAAAAAAACTTGGGATATATAATGTTAAAAATAAATATTTTAGAGAAAAGACCTCTTGCCTTTTAAATGGTATTTTTTAAACAAAATTGTCAAATTAGTATGTATGTACTTCTTTTCTTAAAGTTGCGGCATTTCAATGAATCATCAATATAAAAATATACCAAATCTAAAAGCTTTTAATAGAAAACTTTAAATAACAATGAAAATATAATTTACTGCAGACTAGATTATAACTACTACAGTTTAAGTCACTAGAGATTATTACATCATACACAATGTAAACCAATTAGGTTGTCAAAAATCAATAAATGCAAAACAAACGTCTGTGAAGTATGTAATTTTTATTAAATTTAGCATTATAGTTAACGTTTGAAGTTGAGGTAACTAGTTTCTGTTAATACAAATGTCCAAACATTTGTTTTATACAAAGTCATTAATTTGCGTAATATTTTGATATACAAAAATATTACTATTGATAAATATAAAATTGACAAGAGTAAAAAGCACTCACTTATAAATAAATAACTTATCTTTTAGAAAAAATATTCAGCTGAAAAACCATATTACATTTGCCTTACAAAAAACCAACAAAAAAACTTTCAAGAACATTGTTTATTTACTATCTATTTATAAACTCTCATAAACTCTCTTTTCACTGCCTGTTGTGTAATGCGCTCCGTTTGGTTTAAGAAATAAATACAAATTCAATATGTTTTTTTGCTTTTTCATTATATAATGATCATGTTTAAATTTTTATTTAAATAATTTTCTTTGTAAATAAACTTATTTTAGTTTATAGAAAAAATAAATTTAAATTATAATTTTGATTATAATTAAAGCAAAAAAAAGGACTTTTTATATAAATATGCTCAGAATAAATATGTTTATAGACAATAATAAATAAAATTGAAAAATAATAATAAAAAATACACTTTCCCAAACAAAAACAATAGATACAATTTAATAGGGGACATTTTAAGATAACAAAAATTGTATAGATTTAATTTCAAACAAAAAAAGTCAAATTGTTAGATTTATTAAAGAAATTAAATATTTTTTTTTTGCTTTAGCACTTTTTTGTCATTTTTTGTTTTTTTAGGTAAAATTTTTTATAAATTTTATTTAAGAATCTCTTTAAATAACTTAAAATTTTCTTAAATTATTTTAAGGCTTTGCCATACTTTTTTATTTTTTAATCAATGTATAGTTAACAAATAATTAATCAATTATAATTATATACAACTGATAAGTATTTTTGTGTTATTTAAATTTGATATTAAAAAAATCAAATAATTTTGCTTTTACAAACAATTTCTCAAATAATTACATTTTCATTATTATGGTTTTTGTTTTAAATTTTTAAGCAGCACAAGTTTTCAAATATGTAAACATAATATGTATAGGTAGTAATTCATATTTTTATGTTTCGTTTAGATTTTTCTTAAGTAATAAGAAACCAACTCCTTTCGTCTTAACAAGTATTTATTTTGTTATAAAATACTCTTTACAAGCTTTACAATTAAAGACATGCTCGTGCGTGTTTGCGAACAAACTCTACAGCTAAGAGTATGTACGAGTATGAATTTAATATTAAATATCAGTGATGATCGTTTTTTGTTGTTTTCGATTTCAAAACAAAATGTTTTTCTTTCGTTTTTGAATGCGGAAGAGCAAAATATACGTTATGTAAAGGAATAAAGAATCAAGTTTGTTGCAAACTTTCGGGAGTTGGTGGTGGTACAATCATTTCAGAGTTTGATGAATCCTTATTAGTTTTGGTATTAGTACATTCTGAATTATTATTAGTAGTAGCAGCACATTGATTTGCATCATTATTATTATTATTGTTGGTAGATGATGAACAACTAGCATCGGTAATAAGTAAATTTCTTAAATTGGTTATAATTTGCACCTCATCGTATTTCTTGTCAGCCTCCTCAGCAAGGAAACGAGCTTCCTTCAATTGATTCTCAAGAGCGTCCATGCGTTCTTCATCGGCAAGGGCGCGGTTCTCAAGGATCTTGCGAGCACTGTTTGTTGATGTTAATTTTTTTCAGTTTCAGTTTTCGTTTTCGAATTTATTGTCGTTTAAAATTGCCCATAGAAGACATCCAAGATTAATAGCGGAGTGTATTGCAATAGAAAAACCATTTCAGATGTTGTGTCATTCATCGTCCACAAGAGATGAAAAACATTTACGTAGGATAAAGAGATAGAGGCGACACAGACATAGACACATACACATAAAACATAGACAACAAATTGTTCGTGGTGGTGGTTGAGGTGCACAGTAGTGGTTGGCGGCGGTAGTGATTTGTTTTATGGTGATAAATTGCCATTCACAAGGTTGAATATGTAGTAGAATAGTAGTAGTTTGTATATAGCATCCAAAAATGTTGACAGTGGAAAACAAGAAAATTTTTCAAATTTTTAAACTAAAATTTTAAGCCATTTTCTCTAAAGATTTATATGTTTTCATTTTAAAAGGCACATTTTTTTGTAAAATATAATATTGTTTGTAGGTACATAAGAAATCAAGAAAATGTATTCAGGGTTTTAATTTGGGAATTCCTTACGAGCTTAATTAAATCAGTGTATATTTTAAAACTAATTTTTGTTTAACAACATTTAAAGGCAGTTTAATGTGGACAACAGTTCTTGTTTTTGTAACAGCAGTGCTGTCTTCAAAAGTTCTTTTCTGTAGAAAAAAGTTCAATTATTACAGCTGCTATTGATTGGACAATATTTGGCCGAGTATTTCCGGAATCAGAGCCTTAGCTTCAGCATGGTTATAATAAACATTATTCTGCCACAATTATTAGCACTTCGAATTTTTATTTTAAAAGCATAACAATTTTTGAAAACAATAAATGTTTGAAATTACATATTTATATAAAACTATGTTAGGGTGCTCAAGAATGATTATTATTCATTTCATCATTAGACCTTAATGTTGAAAATAATTAAAAATAATTATTAAAAACCTAGTATGTCAAAATCACCATATTTGGTAATTTTAACTTCAGGTCATCTAGCAGCCTGTTACAATACAACTTGATGTTGTTGTAAACAAACAAGCAAGGCGGCCATATAAAAATTATTGAATAATCTCATATTTTGATGATTTGTTAACAGAATCTTCAAAATTGTTGTTTTAAGTACTAGAAATTGGACAAGAAATAACTTTCCAAGTCATTTATTAATGTTTTTTAATCAAAAACAAGTAAAACATTAAAATGCATTAATACCATTATTATTAATTAATAAAGAACATCTAAATAAGCTAACACATCCAATTTACGCCTAAACTTGGTTAAAGTGTTCACTAGTTTAAACATTCTTCAAGTACATTAAAAATAGCATAAACAGGGTAATATAAATCATATAAAATGCAAAGCTCGTAGCATGTTCATGTTGAGAGATGACGAAAAACAGTCGTAAAAAATAGTCAATAAATATGACAGCCAATTTAAACTCGGTTTACGTTTACTAGTTTAAACTTTCTTTAAACCAAAAACATTAATGATTTTGCACTGTTTGAATTTTGTTCTATTGGATTTTATCGTTTACTAAATGAAGTTAATTTTATAAAAAAAATACCAAAAAAGTATGCCTTTTTTATAACACATATAAATCTACTACAGCACTTTCATTTAACAATCATATAACATAACAATACTATACATCATTGTAAAATAATAATAATTATATGTACTTAAACTAGGGGGATAAATCTTTCCAGACATAAAAAATTCTTAGGTGTGCAACAATCTCTTCAAATATTGAAAATAATAATAATGATAAAATAAAATAAAGGAAATAATTGGCAGCTCTAAAATTTGTACTACAAATGGCTGAGGGCGGAAGTAAGGATATCATTTATCTAATAAATCACTAAGTAAAATAGTTTGCTTAACATTCCCAAGGAACACAAACAAAAACGTTAAAATAGTATTAAACTTTATATTATAAATTGTTGCATGCCTAAATACGTAGGTAAATTAACAAACAATAAAATACGTAATACTTAACAATTAAATATTTAAATAAAATTGTCTTTTTATTTTGTTTTTAAATTAAAATACATATTTCTTTAAAAAGACAGTTTTTTCCAATTTTGTAAATAAATTTAAAAATAATTACATCTAAATATATAAATAATAGATTACACTTTATGGAGCTTTAAAGTAATTTGTTTACCTTTTGGATTACACAAGTTAAAGAGAGCATTACCCAGTTTTACCTAACCTCAATATAAATCAAAAAATTTAATAAATGATTAAAAAAAAATCATTCGAAAACCCTAATACCCTAAACAAAAAAAGGAATATATATTTTGTGAACAATACCTCTTCATATTTCTTATCGGCTTCTTCGGCAATTAATTTAGCCTGTGACAATTGGGCTTCCAAAACAGCTACTCTGTCATCTTCCATATTTGTACGATTTTCAAGAGCCTTTCGTATCCTAATTTATTTGATTATATAGGTATGTATATTTTAAAAATTATTTCTCTTTTTCGGAATATATAAAAAATCAACCAAAACATTGTAATAACCCTTCACCTGATAACTTAAAAATTAAACTTAAAATAGAATTTTCTCTTTAAAAATAATAAAATTATTTATAATTGTATAATAATAATAAAAAAAGAAATAAACAAATATTTCAATACAGTTCGCATTGAAATGAAATACTAACCGTTCACTTTCATCAGCAGCTTGGGAAGCTTCAGAGAGCTTAGCTGTGGCGGAACCCAAACGTTCTTCTGAACGTTCCAAGTCTTCTTCGAGCAATTGAATGCGACGGTTCAAAGCAGCAACTTCAGATTCAGCCTAAAAATTTGTTTTCAAAATAATGGAAAATAAATATTTTTGCTTTTTCATACAATAACTTAAAATTAGCCTTAAGTTTTTCCTTAACTTAAATCTTAATAAACTCAAATATACGCTCCAAAAAATAGTTAAAAAAATATATACTTTTTTTATAGTTTTTTCGACCTATAATGGAAGCCCAATGTTTGTGTATTTTTTAAAACTTATTAACTGGGTTTAAAATGCTCTCTTTTTATGGTTTTTGTGTATATGGGGGGGGTTAAATGAAATTCAGTAGAATTTCTGTTGTTATATTCCTGTTTGTAGAGCTGTAAAAGAAATTTTTAAAAAGAAAACTATGCTTTTTTCTTTTTTTATTTCCGTTTTAACGAAAGTATGCAAACATTTTTTTTTCATGTGATTTAAGGGCTTTGCATAAAGGTAATAAAAATGCTATTAAAATTTACTGACATCATCCTCAAATAACTAACAGTTACGTATTTGTTCTAACAACTGTTATATTAATCTTATTGATACTTCAATTAAAAAAAGAGATAACTTTATTATTTTAATTTTATTATTCTAGACAATCGGCTTTAAAGTGAAAAACTAGATGGTGAGAGGATCTGCAACTTTTTACAAAGTGTTTACGTAAAACAAAATAAGTATGTATGTAATAAAAGAATTAAAAATTAATTTTTTCTTCTAGTGTCATTCAATTCAATTCTTTATTTTCATTTATATGAATAAGAATATGACATAAGACAGTGATGACAAAGCGGCATTTGTAATGCAATATTACTACATTTATGTACTTGTTTTCAAAGTTATTTTAAAAGATTTGAAGCTACTTATAAAAAATTATTTTGCAAGGAATGTACAGAAAAGAGTAAAAATAAAAATCTAGACAAATTTACCATATGTATTACACAATACCTTACATATGCTTCTGAAATATTTGAAAGATTGACATAGAGAGCACCAAAATTTAAATGTAGTAGAACCCAATTACAAAATAATTGTAAATGTTATAAAATTTAATGAAAATTAAAATACATATGTAGTTTTAAGAAAATAATCTAAAATTCGCAAAGAATTTAAATTTTTTCTTACATCTTTAATATTAACTTATTTAAATTTATTTGATTTTCTAACGTCTTTATTAAGAAATAAAATTTTATAAGCAAGATTTTTTTGTTATTCCTCAATAATAGTTGGACAAAATGAACTAGTTTAGTTTACCCAAGCTAAAATTCTTGTTTTAACCAAGATTTTAAATTACGTTAAAATTCAAAATATTCTCCCATAAACTAGGCCTAATAAAGAATTAAAGAAAAAAACCAATTTAATTTCCATTTCCACAAAAATTTGTGCCCCGGAACATCTCGAATCTTAATCTGTCGAAAGATTTTCATTTCTGCAAAGAACTTTGGACAACAACGGAACTGTTACAACAGCAACAAATTTTTCAACAAGAAAATACCTACAATATTTTTAATTTAAAGTATTTCTTTTTAAAAAGTCAAATTATCGAATTCATCTTTGTTAACCCTAGTAGTTTGTTCGTATTTTTATGAAAATTTAAAAAAATTCTGTGATTATATATTTCAATTAACATTTCTTTATTTTCTTGAGTAAAAGATGTAAAGAAAATTCGAATTTTACAAAAGAAATTTATATCATTGCAAAATTTGTAGGTATAAGTAAATTTGTAAATTGTTATTAAAAGGCCTGTTAAAAAACACTAGCACAAAGTTACGTCATCATTATAACAAGCTAGCTATCTATAGCTGCTGCTGGGGGGTTTTTTTTTTGCTTTTGGTGTGTGTCTGTGAAAATACTTAAAAGCATAGAAATTTTAATATTATAGGTATTGTTTTCGAAAAGTCATTGACAAAAAGGGAGTGAAGTGTATGCTCAAAGTGTTTGTGTGTATGAACATTGCCAGGGGCAGCAAATTTGGGACTTTGATAGTCAGCCAGTATACAACAGTTACAATCGTACGCTTACAAACAAATAAAAGATATCCAGACAAATACCCAAAAAAGAAAGCAAACAAAAAATGAGCATTTGCGTGAAATAAATATTAAAGCAAAAAAAAAAAACGTTAAATTTGTTATTGTTTCAATATGTCATGAGTATATAGATGATAAAAAAATTTTATTTTTCAGCTTTGCTGATATTTTTTTGGTTGATGAGCAACAGTGTGGATTTTTTTTTTTTTTTTTTTCATTGATAATAAGTTATATAGGTACCTATAAGAGAGCAGAATTTATGAAACAGAACAAACAGCTAAACGGTTTTTAAGTTTTGCATAATATTTAAATGCAAAATAAATATTATTTATCTACTATTCATAAGAACACAGTTTTAATTTATCATAAATAATGAAAAAAAAACTTTAAATCTTCAAACTAAAGCATTGTTAATTTAAAGAACGAAACTACCAAGTTTAAATAATGTCATATTTAATTTCTTTAACAAATATAATTAGGTATGTATAATTTGTTTTTATGAATTAAAACGGTAGTTATCTACACCTTTTCAAGTTGAAATTGAGAAAATACCTACAATTAGAAATTTAGAAATCCAAATTGATATTGAAAAATAACAAATTGAAATTCAGAAATCCAAATTAATGTTGAGTAATAAACAAATTCAGAAATTTAAGTTTATTTTGAGAAAAACCAAATTTAAATTTAGAAAAACAAATTGATATTGATAAATAAAAAAAGTGAAAATGAGAAATACAAATTGATAATGAGAAAAAACAAATTGAAATTAAGACATTTTAAATTAATATTGAGAAAGGTATATGTATTAAATGAAATAAGAAATCGAAATTGATATTTAGAAAACACAAACCAATGATATGAAAAATGGATATTAAATACCATTTTCATACACAATGATTTTTGAGTTCCAGCAGTCCTTTATCTACAAAAGTCTTCTGAAGTTGCGAAAATGTAAAATCATTGTGCATTAAAGAAATTCGTGAAAATTAATATTGATAAGAACAACAATATTTAAAGATTGAACTAGAACAATAGACTAAAAATTAGTCTTATGATTTAAATTTAAACTGTGAGCTGCCTGTCGTTCAACATTAAAAATATAAGTTTTTCTTTCTAATAATATCAAAACATGTTACTTATTTTCCAAAAACAAAATACAATCAATAAAATTATATATTTTTTCAAAAACAAATTTTAAAATTCAATTACTTATTGTCAAATGTTCAAAAAGAACACAATTTTCACAATAATTTTCTCACTGCTGCTCTATAACATTGAAAACTGTCGAAACATAGAAAGAAATGTACTAAATGTATCAAAATTAAATAAACACACAACACTAAATGGGGAGAATGATGAACATAATGAAATTGAAAAGTAAAAAAAGTAACATTGAACTTTTTTTCATACTTATACCTATTTAAACACGATACAAACATGGTTGGATTTAATGTTTCCCAGCCATACTACTCGGAATAAATAATAAACAAATGGCCGTAAAAGGTAAAGAATACATTTTACTTTTTTGATTATTTTTTTTTTTTTGAATGAGCTGGCTGACGACTGATGATTATGGCCATACATAAAGAAATATTAAGCACAGTAGTGTCAAGTATAAAACGCACTCAGAAAACACCCCCAACAACAACAAATGAGAATTCATATTAGTGTAACGAAAAAAAGAAAATAAAAATGGGGAAAAAAAGAAAACTATAAAATAAAAATAACATATCTTACATATTCAGAGAAATGTAATTTTATTTAGTGAATATGTAAATACTTTTTGTTTAAATTATTAAACCACAAGTTAAACTAAACACCCAGTTTATAATTTTCTCTTAATAAATCTATTACTGCAAAAATCAAAAGAGCTGCATTTAACCACTCTCACAACAAAAACTCTCTTGAGTACTTATTTTTGTTCTTTTTCCATTATTATACAGTTATCCTTGTCTCTCATAATGCCAAATGTATTATAAAAAATACAACTAATATATGTATGTAATTTATGTAAATATCTAGATTTTTTTTTAACATAAAGAAAGGTTCTTGTATTTTATATAAATTAAAAAAATCTAAAAAGTATATTTTCTTCTAAATATTTTTTGGAGCTTTTTAATTAACAGAAAAGTATAAGTTATCTCAACTTACTTCTTCCCGTCTTACAACTTCTAATTGCAAACGCTTGTGATATTCTTCGCATTCGTCTTTATATTTTTCCATTTCTTCTTTGGTCTGACGCATTTTCTTCTTCAGCACATCCAATAAAGTGCCTTGTGGAATGTTGGTGGTCATTTTTGTTTGGGTTTCTTTTTGTTTTATTATTTTTAAATAAATATATGAACAATTGCGGCTTTTAGCACTTGCTTTTTACTTTAAACAAGTAGATTTTGTTTTATTTTTAAGCACCTTTTATTACTTGTTAAGATTTTTTACAAAAAAAAAAACCTTTTTATATTTTTCTTTTTTAAAAGAAATAGCAGTGAATGAACAGTAGTGTTAAAGACAGAATGAGAAAACGAATAATTTTCAAAGCGGAACGTTAGATAAAAAAACGACCACCGGTTTTTCTGCTTCTTCTTCTACTTTTCTTTTACAATTATTTTTTTTTTTATCTTAGAGTGGTTTTTCTTATTTCACGTTTTATCTTTTTAATATTTCTTTTTTATAAATAAGTTTCCACTTTATAATTTTTAACAATTATATGAAATTTAGTAAATATTATTTTACTTTATTTATTATTATAAAAAAATTATAAAATTTCTTTGTAAAATGCCAACAACATAAAAACTCTACACACAAAACGAAGCTTACGTCTCGAACTTTTTGCAGCGAATGAGCTCATTTAATAAATTTTTTTGAGTGGTGACAAACGGTTACGTTGACAAAACATATCGGCTTTTCGGTTGGAAAAATGTAATAAGAGAAAAAGAGTAAACTATGAATACGTGTGTGTCTCTATGCATAAATGTGTGAGTTTTAAATCTACAACAAAAAGCCTCGCCTAGATTTTCTACACTCTGTTTTGAATTTCTTAACTAAATACACTCGTACTAGTCATAGGTGTGAGAGAAGGAGATAACTGTAGGTGGTTTTGCAGGTTATACAAAAAGCATGCATTGAACATTTATTTAATGCCGCTAAAAGTTGTTTTAAAGATGTTTTTGTGTTAAAAACTAATAAATATTATGTACAAAAATTAATACCACATTTAAGTAATTGACTGTAATTAGTTTCATTTGGTTTAAATGTAAAAATGTTTACTAAAATTGAGGAATTTGTGGAAACATGATTGTTTTATAAATCTAATTGGAATTTAATTTGAAGAGAACTGTGAACAGCCTTGTCAACTTGGTGCGTTTCGCACCATTTTTGGTGCGAAAAATTCTTTAGTTGGTGCGCGGTACGTTTTTTTTAAATTTTGGTGCGCTTTTTAATTTTTGGTGGAACCAAAGAAAATGCAACACAACTTTTTGTTTCAGTGTGAGAAAAAATCTTTCTGCAATAAAATACACCTGTTTGAGTACCATTTCATTCAACACAGCAAAAATTTTTTGTGTATTTCGGTGCGTTTTGTAATTTTTTTCGAAAATGTGATGAAATCTTTATTTTTACTAATTTTTTAATTACAGTTTTTTAATAATTCATAACTCATGAAATCTATACGATTAAAAAAGTTATTTTAAATACGAATGTATGATAAATGAAATCAAATTCTTCAAAAATCTTTGTTTGAAAATCAAATTAAGATTTTTAAGATGTAAATAAAAATTCTTGTATAACCTGATGGTTTGGTCTACTGAACTGTAGACGAACAACCAGGGTTAGAGTACCAGTGGAATCCTAACAAATTTTATTGGAAAAATCAAATAGAAGTACTTTAACTAGAAAACAAAAAATATATATAAAAAAGTACCAAATATGTACTTGTTTACCAATTGGTACTTTAGTTCCGAATATCATATTGTGAGTTAAATTTAGAGTGGTTAAATGCTTATTTTATCTTTATTAGCTTATTTATTAAAAAAAAGGCTTTTACTATTATTATTTTTACTAATAATCGTTGATAAAAAGCTTTTTATAGAATTTATGATATTAAAACATTTCAAATTAATTCAATAAATATTTGAAACAAAAACGAAATTATTAACTTGGTGCGTTTTTTTTGTAAATGGAGCGCTTTTTTATCCATTTTGGTGCGTTTTGAAATTTCAAAGTTGACAACGCTGACTGTGAGTCAATAAAAGAGAGTTAATCAACAAATGTAAAACAAGAGAAAAAAGAATGGTAATACACTGAAAGAAATGTGTGTGTAATATTATGATATTTTTCAACAGTTTTAAGGTGTATATATAGGCTGAAAGGTTTTTTAAAAATTTTGGAATCGACAATTCTGAAATCTACAAGACATTGTCGTATTTATTTGAGAAGGACAGCACTAAATCGCCAAATGAATTGCTTTTGGAAAAATTGCGTACTGAATGAACTACAATGGGATGGTGAAAATTGAATGAATTGAAACTCAAAACTAAATATTGGTCATTCATTCAAACATAGTATGCATCATATACGATATGATTCATTCGAATTCGAGTATTTGTTATCGAGCAAATTGGATCACACTACATTTGATCGCGATGAAGAATAGCGTAAATATTTTACATATCCCGAGACGTCGACAAAAAAGTTTCATTATTCTCTGCAGACGGACAGATTGTCCGTTTTATTTTCAATGGCAAAACTAAAAGTTATAGGACCGACGAAAAAGCGTAAAAACATCAGAGAGACGAAACGGATTGTGCCGGAAATTTGCAGAAAATTCGCAATACCAAATATGACGATTGAATTGGATTGAATCCTGGACTACACTTAATCTATGGTGGTGTAAAGAATGGTCAACCCATAAAATTCAAAAATTCACAATATCAAACTATGAATGGACATCACTCGCGTAAAATGCAGTTAGCCAAATTCACAAGTTGGTTCTCGGTCTCAAGAATCGCCACATCAATCAAACTATGAATCATATACCAAGCATCGCTTATTAATTTTTCTACTCAAACAATCGGCCTTTGCACAACGTAAAGTTACACGTCTAAAGATGCAAAAATACATTTGCGTGAAGAAGATCGTAAATCAAATTGCAGTCTTTGGTCCCCGATAAAAAGAGGAAAACACTAATCTGCATTGGATCAGCAGAAATTGCCAGGAATTCACCAATGAAGGGATATATAAGAACACCAAATAGAAAATTAATTACTGTCCTAAGGAATGAGCTGCGGAAATTTTATTCGTCAACAAGTTTCGAACGACCAAACTTTGTGGGAATTGTCATTGCGAAAATATTACATCAAAATCACCACATAGGTACTAGTATTGCCCAAACTGCCGTACTTGTTGGAATCGAGATGTGAATACTTGCATCAACATACTATACCTGGGAGAATGTCATATAAATGAAATTAAAATACATGTCAATTTTATCTAAGAATCATAATTATTGTAATGTAAAATATGATTACTTGACCGTTAATAAATAAAACGGTTTAACTCTATTGGATTCACATGGCACAATTGTGTAATGTGGGTCTAAAGGGTTATAGGCTGAAAATATGCTCCTAGGATTAAGAAAGGATACCGGCTAATAAATTTCCAATATTTTAAGATTATTTTCTAAAATTCTATAAAAAAAAACTTATTTTTTAACGCCCTTCACATTAAAGAAAGTTTAGCGCCATTATCTTTTTATATAAAAATAAATACGGGTAAATTTTTTTTCTCGTTTAATAATTAATCATTAAAATTTTTTAGTAATAATACCAAATTTAAAAGGAAATAAATAATATACAGTATAATAAGTGACGCGTCTACACGAAGAAAAAAACTAACCGTTAAAAGTTTTAAAACAAAATTCATATTGGTTTGATCGCTGATAAATTTAGCCAAATATGGTATTCTTGGCTGGTTATTTAATTAAAATGGCATAAGTGTGTATAAAACACTATGAAAACCAAAAAAAGCTTTTCTTTTGTTGTTTGTAAATACATAAATAGAAAACTGTTTAAATTATGAATTAAAACAAAAAAGTATATACACATAAACAATTAACTACACTTGACTGGCAATGAAAAGAAATTAAAAGTAAATTCCTAATATGTATTGTTATGGAACATAACAAATCCAAACAACAATCATACAAACTATTTAAAATTAACAATAATATTGTAAAAAACAAAATGGGTAAATTTCAACAAATATGGTTGCAAACGTCATTAGGAAGGTCGTTGACAAAACAATTTACATATGTATGTTTGCCAGTGACTTAGAAAAACAAAAAAAATCATAAACACGTTTGTTCATTTATTTATTATAATTTTTTGTTTATTTTTAGTTTTTTTTGTAAACTTCTGTAAGAATTTTTAATATTGTTTGTAATTGCTTGTAGCCATAAAAGGATATAAATAATAATTGATTTTTTAATGTTTTGAAAATTTCATATTGCAACAGGTTGTTGGATATTTTTAACTAAGTTTGGTTTTTTATATTTTTTTATAAAACTAAACAAAATAGTTAAAATGGAAGAAATGAAATATAAAAAATGTATTTATAAATATGGATTTTTATTAATCCAAATTTGGAAAAATATGTGTTTAACTAATTCACTTTTGTACTGAAGTATTGTAATTCCTAAGTGGGCGTGGTACAAAATATATGTATGTTTAATATTCGATATTATTTAATATTTGTTTCAAGCTAATTTATTTAAAAGAAAAGTTTTGGAATATTTGTGTAATTAGCTAATATCTATTTGACTTAAATATATAATTTAAAAACACGATTATATCAATGGTGATTTTTTTACAACTTTCTTTTTGGCAAGACTGTCTTTGGCAGCTCAGTTGTGTTCGTGTAACACATTGCTGTTAACCCTTTTCAGTTTGGTCTATAATTTAACTATAAATCGAACAACGCTTGCAGATTATTGGACTTTATTATCAAAATTCAGTTGGATGAATTTCCACTTTTTCATCGGAAAAATGTGTTCAGCGAGGAGGCACATTTCTGGTTGTATGAGTACGTAAAGAAGCAAAAATTGTTGTATTTAGTGAGAAGAGCAGCCTGAAGCAACTCAAGAACTGCCAAACATTCCAAAAAATTGACTGTTTGGTGTGGATTATTATACGGTGGCATCATTGAATCGTACTTTTTCATAAAGACGAAGGCAGGAACGTTACTGTAAATGGCGAGCGCTACCGTGCAATGATTAATTTTTTTTACCTAAAATGGAATATCTAGACTTGACTGGCATCCACACAGCACGCGAAACAATGGCCCAAATGAGAGTCGAGTTCGGTGAACTTTATATTTCACGTTTGGGCCAGTCAATTGCCCGCCTAGATCGTGCAATTTAACGCCTTTAGACTTTCGTGAGATACCGCCCAATATGTTGGAGAGAGTATGCCAAAATAGGACCCTGCGTATGAACCATTTGAGGCAGGTCAACATTAGATCGTTCTATCAATTCAAATAAAGATTTCATAAATTTTATTTGTTTTTTTTTTAATCAAATACGAAAGCTCTTAAAAATCATTCTACAAGAGTTTATATTTAGAAATTGTAAATATCATTAAAATGTGTTAACAAATTTATAGAGAATAATGTTAAACAAGAAAATTGTTTTATTATTTTACACATTTGTCAAACCCAGCATTTCAATTTATGCAAGTGCATAATGCACAGCTAATTTTAATTATCTTGTTTCTATCATTTAGGCTCGACACAAAGATTTATTTATAACACATACATATAAAAGAAAAAAGTAGAACAAATTATTTGCAATTGAAAAACCACAAACTTAAATGATTTTGCGGTTAGGGTTAAGAATTAACAATGAAACAAATACAATTAGATATGGACAGTAATTTGCTAAAGCAATTATTAAACTAAAGGTTTAATGAACGAGTGAGTTATTACTAGAATTCGAATGTTTTTCATTTAAATTTTATAGACTTTAAAGAAACATTGATATACTTATCTAAAAATAAATTTCTTATTACTTTCATTAAAGAAATAACTGTTACAATTGAATAATTTTTTAATTATTTATAATTTCTTTTTTTTCAAACACATAAGTTTAACTAATAGAAAACAAACAGCAAACATTGCGTAACTGTTTTAATTATAAAACATACAAAATAAAAAAACTAAACGAAAGAAAAAAATAATTAAACACAATTTTGTTTTATGCAATCATTCAGCAGTCTGAGAGTCAAAATTGAGGAAGAAAAATTCTAAACCCACAAGAGCAAGAGACGAAAAACAAAATATTTTTAATGCAAAATTATATACAGTACATATGTTGTATAAAACCTATAAAAAAATTAACCAAACGAAAACCGAGAAGGTCGTTTGTTTAGAGCAAAGATTACAAATTTCTTGCCATAGACAAGTGATATTGAAAATTTGTTCTTTACAATCTTTTAATAAAAAGAATGTACACAAAAAAGAGTGTCTGATTGTCTATTATATCTTCTCTTTTTATACCAAATACAAATGTGACAAAAGAATGTAGCAAAGAGATATACATATGTATGTATTATCTGTATACAAATAAAGTGGGTCATTGTACAAATAATAAATGTAGAAAAAACGAGTTCAAAGACTAAAATAGGTATATATACATATACACCAGCATGTAGTTGATGGACAGAATACTGAAAAACTGCAAACCAATAATAATAAGAAACTAGCCAAGACCAAGAATGATAAAAAACACTACAATAAGAGAGAAATTTAACGAAAACCGTACATAAATTATATACTTTTACATATTGTTATGTCAATACTAAATGTATACCTTCATATCATAGTTATCTTGGTTTGTATCTATTATGACAAATAACAACAAAAACCAGAAACAACGTTTAAAAGAGCTATGCAATAATGATTATTACTTTACCGGCAAATTGTTTAAAAATGTTATTATAACTTTTACACATAAACACTTTAGATTTATTCTTTTTTATTAAAAAAAACTAAAATCTACATATGTATGTACATACCTATACATATGTATGTACTGCATTATTTCAAGAGTATCAATGCGATACAATACAATACGGAGTATAGAATAGAGAATATATGGTGCAAATAAAATGAAAATTCTTTATAATACTACGTAATCATTTGCAAAATTATTTTATGATGAAAAAGTAAACAAAAACAACCAACAATGTGAAACAAAATGTAGGAATTGTAAAAGGGAAGATGTTTTAGGAATATAAATTATTTGTTAAGTCTATTAATTGTTGTAAATTGTTGTTTTTTTTAATCTGAAAATTGTTCAATGGATAGAAACATGTTATTGGAATTAAATAAAAACATATATGTTTCCTATAAAGAATAAAAGCTTTCCTAAAAAGGAAAACAAATTCAAAGTAGATGGAGAAATTTAATAGTCAACGTTTGTATGACTTTTTGTGAAAAAAATTTAAGGTTTATGAATTTATCAGTTGAAAACAAATAGCTGGACTTAATCTAGAGACGTATGATTTCAAATATTTTGTACATTCAAATTTTAAAACTTGGTAAATTTTGATATATTAAAAATTTATATTAGGAAAATTAAAAATCAAAAATACATCAGAATTAAAAATTGCAAAATTTTGAATTTATGAAGATTTTAAATGTTAATAGTATACAATTTTTGAAAATTAATTATTAAAAATGTTGAAATTATGAATTTTAAACATTTAAACAAAGATTATAGATATTTGATGTTTTGAAAATGTTTATAATTCAATAATTTTCGAATATTTTGTAGATTGGGAACTTAAATTTTTCAAAATTTTAAGAAAAATATTTTTATACAATTTTTGAATTCAATAATTTAAATTATTATTTTCCAAAATTAAAAAAATATATTTCGAAAGTTGAAAATTCAAACAAAGTAATCTTTTTAAATTAAAAACATTCTGAATTTTGAGTGTTCTAAATTTTGGAACTACGAAATTTTGAAAACTCAATAGTTTATAATTTCCAAAATGAATTTTCAAATTTAAATTTCTAAATTTTGAAAAAAATTATATACGAAGTTTATGAAATTTTGATATTTTAAAAATTCGAATATTAAATTTAATTTTTATTGTCTGCTGATCTGGTAAAATCATGCCAAATTCAAATAAAAAACTTAAAAGTAAAAATTTAAAACCTGTATAAATTAATGCCCCTATTGCGGTTCACAACTTTTTTAATAATTTGGTCGTCTTTCATAAATCGGTATTGCCATTCACAACTTAAATGTAGTAGAGTTAATGTAGAGTTAAAGTCGGGTTGACTGACAGACGACCAAACTTAGTTGAGTTGAGAACGGCAATAGGGGCATAAATTTAAACAAAGACTTTAAAATAATGTCCACAGATGTGAGTGAGTGGAAGAATGGAATCATCAGTTTAAATTATTAAAATTTTTAATTGCCTTAACATGCTAAACGTACGACACAGAAGACAAATAAATTTTCACATTAAGTTGTTCCTAAGAAATATACAATAATAAAATATACCCCAGCTAACATTTAAAACTGAAAATCATTAGCTAAAAAGTGTTTAACATTAAAAATAACATTGAGATAATGTTATCAATTAAAAGTGATCTATATAAAAATGTTTGCATAGTTGTTCTTTCTTAAAAAATATAAAGTAAATGTAAAGCATAGTTTTCTGAAATATTAATAAAATGTAAAATTTGTTATAAAAAAATCTTATTTTGTTTAAAAATGCAATAATTTTATATATATACTGTTTTTTTTTTATAAATCAAATACTCAAGAGCAAAAATGTTACTAAAAAGTTATATTTATATCACAACTTTTTCAACAAATTAAAAAAATAGTTTATAAATTTTTCTAAAGAAAACACCATAAATTGGCAAAAAAACAGATAAAAGAAAATACTTTACTTTATAAATATTGTTTTTTTTAATTTCAAACATTTTAAAGTATTTATCCAGCTCTTGTATGCACTTGTATTATAAAATAACAGTATTACCAAACTCTAGACTTTTTTACGAAATAAGATTTTTAATAATTTTTGAGTGTTTTCCAATTACCCTTTTCAACTGTGTATTCATGATGTTATGCAGTTCATTTCGTATTATATTGAATTTCATCATAGTGTCCGATGAAAAGATGGAACGACCAAAAGCCAGACCGGGATAATCAGCACAACGATTTTTATTACGTCTTGCTTCACGCTCGGCCACAATTTCGGCAGCCTCGCTGGTGCATCTAAGATTGGCCCATTCAGCCGATTGCAAGTCATCATCATCGATGGCTATGCCTTCGTCGGTAGCGGCTGAGGCTGTATCGTTTAGGGTCTCAGTGGACTCTAGACAAGCGGAAGAACGTTTTGATTTATCTTTTTTTGATTTTTTGGACTTTTTCTCTTTGTTCGATTCTGATTTATCAGACTTATCACGTTTTGATTTGGATTTCTTCTCTTTGGCTGGCTGGGCGGCAGCTGAGGTAGGTGTGTGAGCTGATACTACTCCTTCGTCCAACATACTACTGTCGTCAGTAGGCGTGGGACTGTTACTACCCATAGAGGTGGTTACCGATTCGGTTAAAGGCAAGTTTAATGAGGCTTTAATACGTTGAGCTGTTATTGGATCATCTTCCGGTTCATCTGTGTAATGATGTGTATAAGAATCGTTCATAACATCTGTGTCCAGATTGTTGGCAGCATCGGCCGAGGCGACATTTGCTTCTTCATTCTTATATAAGGCTGCTAAGATTTGTTGAACATTGGGTGGTACATTGGGTCGGCGTGTACCCGAAAAGCGTGGATGATGTTGATGGCCACGTCGCTTTAAAGAGGACGGCACCAGCGATGAGTTGCACGACGAGGCCGATGATGTGAGACTATTGTTACTTATTGCAGATTGGGCATCTTCATTTTGATTAGCAGCAGAGCCTGCTGCTGAGGAGGAGAAGGACATAATGTCACTCCAACTCCAATCACATTCACTTAAGGAATCCGGTTCTTCTTCACCGCAGGAAGAATTTTTATCAAAATAGTTTTCTTTGTTTATGGAATCGTACCACGCTTTCAAAGCTGCATTCTCATCTTCATCACAATAATACAATAGTTTATCCAATAAATCAAGTTGTTCTTCTATGGAACACCAACGCGATGATATTATCGACTCTTGATCATTAAATTTGTTCGATTTCAATTTCTTTTCTTGTTTTCTGACGCAGGATGATGAATTTTTATTCTTTTGTTTACTTTGCTCTTGCAATTGTGTTTTTATTTTTTGGTGCTTTAATAATTTTTTATTATTATTATTTAATTCCGAAGAGTTTTTATTATTGCTACTGCTAAGTTTTAATTTTTCGTGTGTTTTTTTTAATGCAGAGGAGTAAGTTGACGACGATGATGATGTTGGTGAGCAGCTGTTTTTTTGACAGTTCGTTTGTTTTTTTTGTTGTTTATCACAACCTCCACTGGTTAATAGATGGCGGTGAGCGCGCTTAATTTGACGTATCTCTTGCTGATTCGAGCGCCTTCTACGTACTTGTTGCTGTATTGCTTTGGTATTGCCAACCGCCGTTAAGCATGCTGTGGACTTTTTCAATTGTATTTGTTGTTGGCTATTCTCTTTCTGTTGTTTGGTTATGAGTGTTGCCACCTGGTACTCTTTAGTATTTACCGCTAACTTTTTGGGTGTTGACGTTTTGTTCTTAGGAGTAATCTTTGTTGTGTTTGGTTTATTAATCACTATGCCTTTTTTACAACTTTTATTTGTATTTATTTTTGTTGATGTTTGTTTTGTTTTGCCATTTGTCACAATTTGCCATTTATTATAATAATTATTTGCTTTAGTTTCTTGTAATATTTTTTCCACCATATTAATAAAAAATTGTTAACTTGAATATTTTTAGTTTATATAAACCAAACTTAATACAACAACTTTTTTGATACAATTAAAAATTCAATTCTAACACATTTTTATAGAAATTTCTTTGAAATTGTGAAATTTTTAAGCAATGTCAAGTTTTTGGCAAATGTTCAATATGTAAGTATTTTTAAAAAATTCTTAATCAATTAGATGTAACAAAAGTTCTTTCTTAGTTTTTAGGGTTTAAATTGATTATACATGTGTATATATTAATGAAAAAAAACTTACTTAACAAAACTATGGAAAATATGGAATACGTTGCAAGTCTACTGATTTTAATACAATAAAAAAAAAATAATTAAAAATTTGATGATTTCACAGCTAGCTTTTTTTGTGTAGTTTTATTCAAGAAACTATTAGTTTTCTTTAATCCTTAAACACTTCAAATTAAATACGTTAATTTTGCCAAAAATTAAGTTTGAAATTGACTTTCGTATGAAATTAGTTTTACAACTTGTTATTTTATTTCAACGAGAAATAAAAGCAAGTTTTTGTGTGTTTCGTAGTTTCTTTTATGAGTTTAACATTAATTAGTTCATCATCACAACACGCTGTGAGTTTTTTTTGTATAATTTCTATATATTTTGTGTATATTAATTTCTTTTTATAAAATTGTTTGTACACTTTTCACTTTTTTCTTCTTTTATTTTTGTTGGGTTTATAATAATATTTAATGGCTTTTTATGTGTGTTATTACAACATAGCGTAAAAGTTTAATTATGTTTTGTTGTAGTTTGGCTTTCCGGCTTGCTCATATACAATAAATACACAGACTGATACGTCAGATACTCATCATCTATTTGCGTCAATACAAATAATATTAGAAAATTTTACAAAATTATTTTTTGGCAAAATTTTTTGAAAAATATTTATATTTATTAAAGTTGTTAAATTAATTCAGTATTGTTTTCATTAATTAATTGGTAATTTCCAAAGTTCAGAGGGGTAAGAAAGTTTAATAGTTAATCTTATTGTATCTTTAGCCCTGTGTTTTACTTGCAGTAAAAAAGTGGTGATTGTATGCTCTGCGCTGCCTTGTTGTGTTTTAAATTTGGTATATATGATTTCTTATATTCGCAGCCAACAATTTGCTCCCCCAAAAAAACAAAAAAATCTGACCGACCGTCTAAGTTATAAAACGTTGCCGTATTCTTTTACTTAAGTTAACCATGACACTCATTATAGTGCGTTAGAAAGAGTAAAATAAAAAAGAAATTATGCTCCCCCCAAACAAAACACAAGCGGCGCACAATCTCTTCTCTTCTCTCTTCGTAAGTGCGCTCTAATTACCGATCTTCACAGCCATTATACAACCCACACATTTAGCTGTTTTGTTTTACTCTTTGTTCTTTAATAAAACTACAACAATGTGAAAAAAACTCTCACTATTTTTTGGGGTGTTGTTCACTGTATTCAATATTCAAATAAAAAATCTCAGGAAAATTTAAATTTATTTTCTGTATATGAAAAATCTATTACTCATAACCACGTAATATTTATTTCTGGAATGCTAATGTAGGTATATGAACTAGAATGTATGTATATGGAAGAATTTTTTAGATTGAATAGTAAAAGCATTTTTAATTAAAAAACACCGTTGAATGTTTTGATCTAGGGCCACAAACAAAATGTGCCCATTTAAAATATTCATATTATGCAGCTTATTCACCAATTTGAAATTCCAAATGATAAATAAGACAGTTCAAATCTATAAATTCATGTTAACAATCAAGAATTTGCAATTTTTGTTTTTCCTCAATCATTTTTTTTGGAAACCATCCAATACCTATCAAAAATTTCTAACAATTAGTCAGTTCTTAATTTATTTGTAACGCATGCTCTTTTTCCATTTTTCCTAATTTTTTACGATTTTCATTTAGTTTATTGTAGTTGTTGTTTTAGGTTATTTGATATATTCAACACATAAGTACATTTTCTCTATTTGAACTCTATACTATACATTTGGCTAGATACATACTTTCTTGATAAGCAAAAATACTACAAAACAATGTGCAAAATGTGATTATTTCATTATTGCTCATTTCTGTGAGTGTAAAAATAGCAGAATTTTAAATTTTTTCGCAGTTGGCAACTTTCAACGTTGGACAGGTTCACAGAGAGCTGCCATATGCAAAAAATAAAGCAAAACCGTTAAAACAAAAACTGTGCTGCCATATAAAATGTTTAAATGTAATGCAAATATCGGTACATGTGTGAAAATATTAGAATTACCTATATGATTTTAAGTACATATTGGAATAATTGGCATAATATTACTTATGTATAATAATATAATAATAATAAGGTTGGAAAATAATTGTTTTTTTAAGTATTTCCTATAACTAAGTGCTTTTTTAGGAAAATTAAACTATTCCTACCTAAATGCATATTTGAGTTTATATTAAGATTTATTAACTAAAACTAAACACCCCATAGGTGTTAAAAGATTTATTACTTAACTTAATATATGTGTATGCGTAAATATAAGCATCACCATGAGGGAATATGTACACATTTTAACACTTACATTAAGAACTAAGAAAAAATTATGTTTACAGTATGTTGGAAAATTGTTTATATAGAGATGTTTGCATATACATACATACATATATATGTACATAAGTGAACTTTACTGATAAACAAATCTTTTCTTTATAATCTTCTTCTTCTACATACTTAAAAAATATTAAAAATTAGAACTCAAATGAACTTACATTTTGCAAGGCTTTGTTCTTTTCTTCCAATTTACCGGTGACCAAAGTCAAGGCTTCTTGTGTTTGATCTAATTCGTTTTCAACGGTTTGGATCTTCTTTTGCAATTGGCGAGCTTCTTCTTCGGCCTATAGATGGTAAAAAAAATACAAATAATTAAAATATGTTTAAGTGTCATGTAGAAATTTATAAAACACTGTATTTATTAGTTGTGGATTTTAATAGTAACTTTATGTGTTATTTTATAATCTTACCTTTTCGGCACGAATGTTGGCATCGCGTGCTTCTTGTTCGCAAGTAGCAGCACGTTCCAAAGCTGCGTCCTTGTCGATTTTCATCGCTTGCATCTTCTTTTTAATGGCATCCATGGCTGTAGGTTTTGTGTGTGTTTACTCAAGAAGAAACTGCAAATAATAATAGTAAACAAAATATGAAATTAGATTTATTGTAATCCCAAAGTATTATAATAACTTTTCATTTCAAATTCATTAGAGGGGGCAATGAAGTATTTAAGTGCGTTTTCATTTATATATTTATATATAATTTAAATGGTGATTTAATTTTTGTTTAAGTTTAAGATTTTGTATATAGTATGTATAAGTGGTGTATTTTTATTTATACTATGTTTCCCCGACGACTTGAATCACCTGCTTCGCCTTTAGAATAATGTTTATGAATCATGCTGTTTACATGACTAATAAACTTGATTCGATTTGACAGTTGTCTTTAATAAACAAACAGAATAAAAACAAGTAAGAGTGCTATATTCGGCTGTGCCGAATCTTAAATACCCTTCACCTAAGCGTAATAAGAAATACAGAAACTACACTAGACTAGAATATCCTATTTCTGGGTTTTCTATTCAGTCTTAGTACAAATTTTATTAGTATTTGGTATATTGTTTGAAAGACAATTTTACGACCAACATAATTTATGTAAAATATTTTCAAATGTTGTCTAATTTTACCATTTTTAATTGATTTAATTACCAATTCTTACCATAATTTACAGAGTCTGTCTGATGTTCATAATAATCTTCAGTGTAATTTAACAAACAGAGTATAAAAAAGGGGTACAATTCGGTTTTAGTGATTTTATTAAAAAAAAAAAAAACAAATAGGGATTTTAGAAGAGATACCAGCAAAAAAAAATTTTTTTGGCGGCCACGCCTATTTTCGAGGGGGCGGGCCCTTAAAGTTGAAAATATATAGGCCTATATCTCGGGAACTACTGGGTGTCTGATAATTTGTAATACATTAAATAAAAGGTATTAAAAATAGCTTTCCAACGATATATATCATGATTATAAAATATGGACCGAATATGGGTTAAATCCGAAAAGAATATTTTTTGACCCGAATTTATTTGTTTTTGGAAATGCTTCTATATGGCAGGTATGACAATTATGGGCCGATCTTCTTAAATTTTGGAACAGTTATTTTCATGCATATGGGGATATTTCACGTAGAATTTCAACGTAATAACGGTATATTTAAGATATATATTAGTATTAACGTGGATTTCGGTAGTGGACCTTATGTGGGGGATATAGTCAAATATGGACCGATATTCTCAAAATCCAGCAGTTAGATTTAGGCATGTATGTAAATGATCCGTGTAAAATTTTGGATTGGTACCCTTATTTATAAGCGATTTATGAGTATTAAAGGGATTTTCCGAAGAGGGCTTTATATGGGGCATACGGTTAAAAATAGACCGAAATTAACAAAATTGTGTGGAATGATTTTTGTATATATGTACATGATCTGTACAAAGTTTTGAGTCGGTAACGATATGTATACAATATATATAGGGAAAAATGTCTTTTTCAGATGTGGTCCTTGTATGGGAGCTATGACAAGTTGTGGGCCGACCACCATAAAATTTAGTACAACAATTTATTTGCCTATAAAGAGTATTTATGTAAAATTTTAGCCGTTTAACATTATTTATGTCTGTTTTATGCGTATTTAAGTGAATTTCGGAAGTGGACTTTATATGGGGTATATGGTCAAATATGGACCGAACTAAAAAAAATTTCGTTTTGCGATTTCTTTTTGCACAAAACTTAGTTTTGCTGAATTTTGTCTTGATATTCCAATTTTATAGGCATTTATGTATAATTGAGCAATATTTCGGGAAGATTTTTGTATGGGGGCTATGACCATTTCTGGGCCGATCACCATAAAATTTTGTACAATAATTTATTTGCCTATAAAGAGTATTTATGTCAAATTTTAGCCGTTTAACATTATTTATATCTGTTTTATGCGTATTTAAGTGAATTTTGTAAGTGGACTTTATATGGGGTATATGGTCAAATATGGACCGAACTAAAAAAAAATTTCGGTTTGTGATTTCTTTTTGTATAAAACTTATTTTTGCTGAATTTTGTCTTGATATTCCAATTTTATAGGCATTTATTTATCATTAAGCCATATTTCGGGAATATATATATTTGTATGGGGGCTATAAGAAATCATGGACCGATTTTTACTTTTTTCCGCACACTTTCTTCTTTTATAGTACAAACAACGTATACAAAATTTCATGGTATTATCTGCAATATATTTCAAAATATTGCAATAAAATGGACGAAAAATATCAAATTTTTATGGAGGTGGTCTCACATATTGGTTCATAACTCTGGTTAACCTAAACCGATTTTGCTGATTTTAAATAGCAAACTTCTCGAAAGCACTTCTGACAGAATTATTGAAGGTTTGGATCCCGAACATATCTTGGGACTTCACAAAACTGATTTCAACATCCAGACAGACAGACAGACAGACAGACAGACAGACAGACGGACATGGCTTAATCGACTTCGCTATCTATAAGGATCCAGAATATATATACTTTATAGGGTCGGAAAATTATATTGTGGAAATTTCACACGGAATGACAAACTTATATATACCCTTCTCACGATGGTGAAGGGTATAAAAACAGAATTTACAATTTGTGGAAAATAATTTTTTTTAATGGACAAACAAAAGTGAGTGGAAATTAGTTAGCTTATTTGAAAAAAAAACATACATTCATACGTATTTACTTTCTTTACTTCCAGTAACAAGAAAATAATTTGCTTTGTTTACAATAATATTAAATTTTTACAGCTAGTGCAGATAAACTTGCGAAAAAAATTAAAGAGTGCAATTTTTCGTGCTTCGCAAGTAGATTCATATTGAATTTTTTCGCTCTTAGAATTTTGTATGGTGAAGCAAGTTGTTTCGCACATGATTGGGGTGTGAAGCATGAATAGTGAGCGAAGCATGTACCGTGGAAACATAGTATCAGCGTTACCGTTGGAAAATTTGAGAAAGTCGCACAAAAAGGGGATTTATTTAAAAAAAGGGGCACCACTTTTAAAAAGATGGAAAATAAACAAAACAAAAATAAAAATCGTATTTTTTTCATTTAAATGTTGTATATGATGTATGTTTACATATGCATATAACAAAAAAATTAATAAAAAAATCTAATATGTATCAAGTAAAACAAAAAAAAGGTACACAAAAAGTGGCAAGGCATCTGTAAAAGGGTCAAATTGCCACTTTAGTCGCATCAACGGTAACGCTGCATAGTATTTCATATTGAATCTACTTGCGAAGCACGAAAAATTGCACTCTTCTCTAATTTTTTTTCGCAAGTTTATCTGCACTAGCTGTAAAAATTTAATATTATTGTAAACAAAGTAAATTATTTTCTTGTTGCTGGAAGTAAAGAAAGTAAATACGTACGAATGTATGTTTTTTTTCAAATAAGCTAACTAATTTCCACTCACTTTTGTTTGTCCATTACAAAAATTATTTTCCACAAATTGTAAATTCTGTTTTTTTATTCTGTTTGTTTATTAAATACAACTGTCAAATCGAATCAAGTTTATTAGTCATGTAAACAGCATGATTCATAAACATGATTCAGAAGGCGAAGCAGGTGATTCAAGTCGTCGTGGAAGCATAGTAAAACATAGTATTAATGCTTGACAAACATTTTTAGTGTTGTAAAGTAATGTTTTTTGTGTGTGTCACATATTCAAGCTTTTGTTGGGAGTGTGCCATTTAGCATGCCAAAAGTCTTCTTCATAATACTGATGAATTGTTGATGACATTTGACATTCTTATTACAAGTGGTAATTGAGTTTTCATTCGTAATAGGTATCGTTTATATAATGTTGAAGTATGCAGTCATATATATATGTATGATCGTAAGAAAAATGTGTTCAATATTTACAATACAATTAAATGTTTATTTGCTATATTTGCATTGTTATTAAAACTGCCATATTTTAGAATTTGGCAACATTTCTCTGTTGTAACAATAAAAAAGCAAAAGAATGTTACTGTATGAATAAAAATCACGGCAAGTTTAAGTTAATTCAAAGTTAATAAAATTAATTCATATTCCTCAAATTCAATTTCTTTCATTCTTTTGAAATTTAATTTACTGATATAAAACTAATATTTGCAATTTATATGCATGTCTGAGACGCTAGTGTTACAGAAATTAGTGAATAAAAAGTGTGCTGTATGAACAAGAACCTAAGACTTTACGGACTTATAAAACTTTAATTAGTTATTTAAGTTATTTCTGCTCCGCCCATGAAATCGTATAGTGCAAACCGCCTATTAACAATATTCGTTGATTAATGCAGACCGGTCCCTTAATTACTTAATTTTACCAACTTTCGTTACCAACTTTCTTTTCATTTAATATTACAACAACAAAATCTTTAAAATATTCTATAAGAATTTGTTGGCATATTTTGTGAACAAGTTATACATGCGACTTTTAAACTAATAGCGATCAGACATTTACAATTTATCTTGCCATATAAGGGTCACTATTTGTATGAGTAATACATACAAACTGCAATCAATCAAAACATTTTGTTAAGCCTAAAAAATTCAAGCTTAAATTTTGTAAACACACGCTCCATAAATTTAAATTTCACCTTGTTGCAGTTTTTAGTTTAGTTTTTCTTGCACATAAAAAAATAATTTTTTTTCGTGTGAATAACAAAAATAATATTGTAATAATAACAACAGCAACAACAAGAAAAGTTGAAGTACGATAAACAAAATATGTTTATGAATCAAAGCATTGGTATTTTATAGCCCCTACATCCTTAGTAACATAAATTTAGTATTACATATAAGCAAAATAATTAAAAAAAAATGATCCCCGCATCATAACATTCCTGCTCTATTTAGTGTAATTTCCGTATGGAAATCATCAAATAGGTATTATATTTTTAATATTTGTTTACAAACAAAACATACACATTTTACAAGAGTGTTTGAGAGAGAAATGTCCGTTATGTAACATTAAACCCCTGAAGGTTGCTGCCATTGCTATTGTAAAAGCTTGTTGTTTATAAAGGGTGATTTTGTTTAGCAACTTTCTTCTCGGCAAGACTGTTTTTGGCAGCTCAGCTGTTTTCGTGTAATATGTTACTGTTTAAGCTGAATAGATTGATCTATAATTTAACCATGCTTCTCTTAAACGAACAATGCTTGCATATTATGTATTAAGTTTTATTATCAAAATTCATGAATAAAGATCCACTTTTTTTGGAAAATTGTGCTTCACATTTCTTGTTGAATGGATACGTAAACTAGTAGAATTGTCGTATTTGGTGTGAAGAGCAGCCAAAAGCATTGCAAGAACTGTCAATGCATCCCAAAAAATGTACTGTTTGGTGTGAACGTTACTGTGAATGGCGAGCTATACCGTGTGATTTTTACAATTTTTTTTTGGCCCACAATGGAAGACCAGTTCTTGGCTGACATGCGGTTTCAACAAGATATTGCCACACAGCATGTAAAACAATGGCCCAATTGAGAGACGAGTTCGGAGAACAGATTAATTCAAGTTTGGGGCCGGTCAATTTGCCGCCTAGACAACAAGATACCGATCGAGATGTTGGAGAGAGTATTCCAAAATTGGACCCGGCGTATAAACAATTTGAGGCGTAGCCGCGGTCAACATTTACATGAAATCATCTTTAAACATTGAATTATATAGATCGTTCTATCGAATCAAATAAAGATTTTATACATTTCTTTAAATTTGAAATGTTTTTTTTAAACAATTTCGAAAACTCTTAAAACACTTTTTACTTTATTAGAATTTTTTCATGTTTTAGATTAATTTGGAAATAAAAAGATTTTTAATTAAAGCTCTCTACTTCTTAAAAAAGAACAACAAAATTTTTTTAAAACAGTAACATGTAAATTATTGAATAATTTACAAACTAATGTACTGTGATGTATTTTCAAAAAGGGTGTAATAAACTCGACCTTGCCGATTTATTTTATTTCTTGCAATTCGTTGTTGTTTTTATTTATATGTAAAGATATTTAATGACAATGCAAATAAGAAATAACTCAAGCTAAGATCAGCAGAAATCTTAGCATTAAAAAATTCAAAATGCACTTGACAAATTAATTGTAAATTGTGTTTAATAAAAAACAAAACAAACAAAGAAAGGAAATAAATCATGGATTTTTAAAGTTTGGTTTAAATAAAATGTGGGTAAAAATATGTATATTATATAAAAAGCCATACATGGGTTAATAATTCTACCATAACAATTTGAAGGGGCTATTGGCATTTTAAACTTATTGTCAGTCAAAAAACGCATAATTTAGTTGTATGTATGTACGTATTTACAATGTATAACTTAGGTGTGTGTGTTTTTTAATGTTTGTTAAGCAAATATTGTAAATTTTATTTTGTCAATTTAATTCCAATCACATACATACACTACCATATAGTAATAGTGATTCAATTTTTAATTTCAATAAGAGAATGTTCTGTTCTTAACAGAAATTTATTATGGTTAAGATAAAAAAGAGTTAAATTTTTAAACAGCAAATTGTGTCAAATTCTTTTTAATACATGTGAACTACTTATACATACATACGCATATAAGCCACAGAATTATGTATATGTAATATTGTTTGGTGTTTTTGTGATATGTGATGAAACATATCATGGAATAATTTGTATAAAACAAATTAAAAAAATATAAAAGAAAAATTCTATGGATATTTTTAGATTGTTTTATACTAGATACACATTTTGTATATTTCAAGAAAATTGCGAGAAAAAAAGCTTTTTCTCCTTTTCTAACACTTATGAGGCATATGCAGGCAAATCATTCAAACGCATATACATATGTATATACCTATACATACATACACATTATAGATTTCAAAATTTTGAAATAGATATTGTGTTAAAGACTGTTCGGTCTTTTTCGCTAAATATGTAGCTAAAAATAAGACATTTCAAGGCATCTGTTTAATATTATTTACGCCATTGGTTGGCTCTTATACAATTTTGTAACAGAAAATTTTTCACAGTTTTCACAATATATATACGTGACGACGTCTACCCAAATATAAAAAAAGCTTTTTCTTATGTGTAGCTAGGATGTATTTTCTTTTTTTCTCTGTCTTTCGCTCTTTATGTCTCTCTCTCTCTGTTTCCGAGAGTTGTTTACTCTTTTCAAAACTAACAATTGCGTAATTATTGAAAATTTTGTTTATAAATAAAATTTCCTCTAAGGAGTACAGACTTAATTCTTAACCTAATTTTGCAAAAGTAAATTTCATTAAAGAAAATATTTGCTTGCTCCGAGTGTAATGCTATCAACATTTTTTTAAATTATTTTTGTTCTCTCGATTTTAGTTATTCTAGATATTTTATATAAATAAATGCTTTAATATTAAAACAAATGAATTCAAATATTTATAAATCCACTTTAACTGGATCTTAAATAATTCTATAAATTTAATATGACAATAAAATAAAGTTGTCATTTCAAATATTCAGTGAATTGTATTTTTTAAACCATGTTATTTTAAAATTTCATGTTAGTTATTTTAATAAAATTATGAAACACATTAAGAGAAGCTTTGTTCAGTAACCAAAACCTATTATGATTTATAACAAATTGTTAAAACATTTTCAAGTTTTTAAAATATTTTCATAAAATTTTTTATTAATTTGTATTAGTTTTTAGTTATTAAACATACAAATGTATATAGTATTTCTAGCACAACAAGTCTGATTTTTAAGTTTAGTTCAGAATTTATAGCACTTCATTTATAGTCTAATGGTTTGTTTACAAATTCAGACTAAAAATCTAACCAGTATTAGAATAGAGCTTATATATTTCCTATTGAACGAAAGTTTATGCAAATAGGTACAAATTTGAATAATAAACAGAGGTCTATTTTTATGTTAAAAATATAAATTTCATTGTTTCAAAAAGCTTAAAAGCACATATGTATGTATAAAATATAGAAATTATTTAAAAATTTCGAAAAAGAATTTTCATTTCAGTATCAACTAAACTTAATTATTTTCAGTAATTTTTTATACCAAAATTCCTAAAAATTTTAGTAATGAATCTCTTTCTTTAATACAAATTACCACAAATAACTAATAAAATAAGGAAATTATATAAGTTTAAAGTAACATTTTTAAATTAAACCTTTTTTATAACAATTTAAAACTAATTTTAACTTTTTTTTATTTTATTTTAAGTTATTAATTTTTTTTCAATAATTTGGAAACTTTAAACTACAAATTGTGGTTTGACTACCATTAAATATTATTGAGTGTGACATCAATTACATTTTTTATTGTTGTTATTATAAATTTAGAAGAATGAAAAAAAAGGTTTTTAACCTCAATTAAACTAGTTTAAGTTCTTTAACAAAATCATCATGTACATATGTACATATAGGTACATAGGTACAAAATTATCCAACAATATTAGTTACCTGTGGTTTTATACTTGATGTTTCGATAAAATAACAAAGCTTAAACCAAAAAATAACAAATCCAATGATTTAACTTAAACAACTACTATTTGTACTACAAATGATACAAAAAACCAACACTTTACAACACTGTTTATTGAAGCGAAAACAAATAGGATAAAAAACCGTTACTAGTTAACACAACAACACTGGTTAGAGAAAGAAGCATTTATTTCCGTTATTTCACCCACTAAAATGTTGCCACTCTTTTCAACATATTTTTAAATAATCCTTTAATGTTGTTGTTTTGGTATTTTTTAACTGCTTAATTTTAGTAGTTTATATATTATTATCATTAAATTGTTCATATATTTTTTATTTGTAATATGTTTTTTTTTTTAATATTTTGTCTTTGATTTACTTACAATATAAAAATACTAAATATCGGAGTTATCCGCGACTTGAACGGATTGTGATGTTCAACTAAAATTTGTGTGCAAACGGTTGAATCAACTGGCTGCGATCTCAGCGGCTTGACTACATGTGTTAGTGTATACAAATGTGTATGTGTTCGTTAGTGTAACTGTGTTAGTAATTATTTTTTTTTGTTGTTTTTTTTTTGTAGAAGAAACTGAAGAAGAAAAAATATGCATGTATGTATGAACATTTTATGTTTTTCTTTGCTGAAATAGCATTTTGCGCATGTGTTAAATATTTATTTGTTTTATAAAAAATCTGTTTCATTTCTTCTTTATATTGTTGCTTTGGTACGTTTGATCTTTAGCTAGGCCATTTGCTTTAACAAAATGCACTGCAGAAATCATTAAACACCCAGCAGCTGTTTATGATGCTTTACTCCCCTCGCCACCCACTTTTTCTATCCACTACTCACCCATCTACCTACATACATATGTATGTAGTTTAACCAATGCAGTGCTTTTCGACTGCATTTAGCTTTATTTATGAGTTTTTATTTCCAAACAAAACAATGACACACATTAACTTTAACTTTTTAGCATATGATCTCTCTCTTCTTAATTTTTCTAATTTCCTTTCATCTCATCTTACCTGACATTTTGTTTTTTTCTTCTTCTTTAAATCACCTATACCATCTCATTTTGCGTTAGTATTAGTGTTTCTTTTCGCTACTCTCCTTGTTTTGAAAATTCTAAAATTTTAATTTAAAAAAATTCCCTTTATTTGTTTCATTGGTTTTCATCCATCTTATTCGCAGTGTCCCCGAATTTATTATTTTAAAGTATTTTGTTTTGGAATTTATGTATACGAGTATGTGGGATTTTCTTCTTGCAAAATACTATTAAGACTTGCCTTATATTTTTTATATACATACAAGTAGATTTTTCAGATTGTTAAAGTTTTTTTTATATTTGTTTAAAAGTAAATTTGTTAATATAAGATTTATTTTTAAATTTCCGTTATCGATACCAAAAATGAAGAGGAAAACAATTAATTATGTTGTTTTTAAAAATTTTTATTTGAAACATTTTTTATTTGAGACTAAAAACCACTTTTTATTGTATGCAAAATATGTAAAGTTTGTTTGCATGATTTACATATTTATCAGCCATGTGTTTAATTAAACAACTGTTATGTCTTCAGTATAAAACAAATGTTGAAATTTACTACACAAATACATTTAATTCAAATGCTACCCAAAACTGAACCCCTATTTATTATTGGATTTATTTGTGTTTAGAAATAATCGAAAATTTCGATTTCTCATGTCATTATTCAAAAGCTGCAATGAATTGGTATCTGGAAATCCAAGAGCATATGTTAACTAGCCATTGCATGCTGTACTTGTATAGTGTGCTACTTGGTCTGGACTGACGTGTCTTAGTAAAATGTTACACAGCCACTGAAACAATAAATTTATTGCTAACCAAATTTCCCGATTGCATAATTTCACAAAAGTTGTTAATTGTCCGCCCGGATTATTTCAAATGTAGAGTTTAATAAGAGCTAATCGAATTGATTATATCCTTAAAACTCAAAATCCGTGAAGTGATTAAAGAAATAGACCCGTTATTTTGACAAAGTTAGATTAAAATCACTGTCCAATATATTTTTTTTATTTCGATATCTTATTTAAAGAAAGTTAAGTATCAATAATTAAGATTGAAAACCTGATATGTTTTTAGAATTAAACCAATGTTGCAATTAACTTCAATTCTCTCAACATTCATTATTTCGTTTACTTAATAAAATACTTTATTAGCTTAACAAGTTATTTCGTAAACTTTATTAAACATTTAAATAACACCGAACACCCGCAATAACAGCAATAATAAATAATCTAAATAAGAAAAAATACAGTTACCGCTAAAATGCCGTTACCTAATGGCGTTTTCTTTTCTGGCAAAAATGTTACACGTTTTTCCCATTGCGCACCTATTTTAATTTTTTTTGTGTTCTTTTCTGAAAAAATATCAACACTGCTAAAGTGTTGTGTGTTCTTTTCTATAAATGTTACACTATAAATTTAAATGATTGTGTATTTGTGTTAAGAAACAAAAAAAATATACAAAATGGAAAATATTACTACTTTTTTATGTGCTGAAAAAATTTTGGATGACTTGTTGGATTCATCTTCATCATCTGATGATGATGAAATATTTTATATGATTATGGAAAGAAATCCACAACCGCGAGTGAAAGGCTTTTAGAGAACGTAATTAATGAATACTCTGAAGTTGATGTACATATGTAAAATTTCATAGGACAATATACTATGTATATATTTTTATAGTTTAAGAAGAATTTGCGTATTAGTCGGGAAGGTGTCATTGGTCTTTTTGAGAGATATTCATTGTCTTATTTCAAGTGATCTTACCAGGGAGCTATCTGCTTCTTCTTTATTAACAAAAAGAAAAACAAAAACAGCTGACATGAAAAAAAGTGTTACACTGTTGTAATTTTATGTTCTATTCTGACCATTAAAAATGCGACATCTTTAAAATGTAGGGTAAACATTATAAAAATGTACATAATAAAGGTGTAACATTTTATTTCAGAAAAGAAAACACCATAAGTTAACCTTTAACAGCTTCGAATCGGTTCACAATCTTGGTTTTATTTCGAATTAAATATTTGGTACAATTTCGACTACCTTGTTATATGTACTTATGTTGAAAGAAGAAAATATGTTGAGCCTGTGGTCAGATTTATTTTTATTATTATTTTCCATTAATATTATTCAAATTAAAAATAGTCGAATATTTTTGTTAAGCCGACATTTTGTAAAAATTCTATATATTTACCACTCCCCAAAAGTACCAAAGTATTAACTTACGTTTTTATTAAAAGGCTTTATTACTTAGTACTTTAAAAGTATTGAAATCATTCATTTATTAAAAAAATGAGAACAAGTCGGTTTTAGTGGCTTTGCTAAAAAAAAGATTTTATTAAATAGGACTTTTAGAGGAGATGGCAGCAAAAAAAATTGTTGGCAGTCACGCCTATTTTCGAGTAGGCGGATCCTTAAAGTTAAAAATATATAGGTCTATATTTTGGAAATACTGGGTGTCTGATAATTTGTAATACATTAAATTAAAGGTATTAAAAATACCTCTCCAACGATATATATCATGATTACAAAGTATGGACCGATTATGGGTTAAATCCGAAAAGAATATTTTTTGACCCGAAAGTTTTTTAATATCTAAAAAAATTTAAAAAAGTCTATATAAGTGTTAAAATACAATTGTATTACAAAAATGTAGTTTTCAAGATATAGCTAAATATATTACAAACTTTGGAGCCCCGCCCACTCGAAAATAGGCGTGACCGCCCCATTTTCTTATTTTAATCACAATTTAAAATTTTATTAGTGATAAAATTTTAATAGTGATTTTAAAAATTCAACCGACTTAAGCTAAAAAATGTATTAAATCGTTAAACAAATGAATTGAATGAATAAATATTAATAAAATACAATTATATTACAAAGGTTGGAAAGAATTAAATCAAAACTGAAAGCTTCAAAATCGAATTAAGTTTTATATTTTAATCATTTTAATAAAGAATCTATTACGAATACATAAAGAATCTATTACGAATACATAAAACATTTTTCAATTAGTAAAAGTAAAACTGTTTAAGCTACATGAACTTATGTCAAGCAAAAAACAAAAATTATTATTAAACAAACAAATCATAACTTTTTATTTTATCTCTGAAAAATAAATAAGTGTTTCATAACTATAAATACACTGAAATTAAAATAACTGAAAATTCCAATATTCACAAAAAATGTTAGACCTCCTTTTTATGAATCAATTAAAAAATTCGATGAGATTTCCAAGCATCCTATAACAGCTTCTTTGAGGTGATATACTCGTATCTATGGATGCTTTCATATTGTTGGTTTTCAACATAAATTCGAGGGCTTCATATTTCATAAATGTTCTTAATGGGGTCCTGATCTGGAATACATGCAGGTCTATCAAGTACATGAATATTTTTCGAAGACATAGGTACATATGATTTACACATAGGTGCGTTGTCTTTGTTGAAAAATAAATTGTTTTTCATTACTAAAAATGGCACTATTTTCTCATCTAGTAATTTTATGTAATCAGAAGTATTGATTTTGGTGCTTTTAAACGCTAAAACAAGCATGCTGTCTGCACAAAAATCTTCCCAAATCACCAAAGAACCGCCTCAAAAATTTCTTTTTGAGAAATATCGTGATTCATTTCGTAAATATCTCCAATAGCTGTTGAAACCATCCAAACCATACAGATTGCAACTATTAATAAAGCGAATTCAAGTCTAGCAGTCTATTTTTTCGGGCCGCCACTTTTATTTCTACCATAATAATCCGGATTATTTTTAAAATTGTTCATTTTGGCTATTGCTTGAAAACTTAAGCCACTTTTTATATAAATTAAAATTTGGTATTTTTCAAAATCACTAATCAAAAATTGTATTATAAGAATATATAACAATTATAATTTTATTTTTCTAGTATTCTTCTTTGTAAAAATGTAATTATAGTTATATAACACTAACAAAATATTAATGCACAATATCTCTCTCAAATTAATGAAGTGAATAAAAAAAGATATAATTAACAAATACTTTTTTAAAAAACTGTTTGTAACTTTACGACAAAGAGCAAACATCAAATGTAAATATAGTATAGTAGTATACTTCAAACGTTTTGAATTCATTTCCTTGAGAATTTACTTTTTATAGAATACATTTCTTATTGAATCACTTAAGTGTTCTTTAATTCAAATCTGTTATCAAATAGGCTTTACACGTAAACCTAAACAAAATCAAAATTAATGAAGAAAAACTATATTCATTATATTTGTGTTATATTTGGATTAACAAAACTTTAAAGGTTGATTGTTTTTGTTTAAAATATTCATTGAATGAATTCTATTTAAATAAAAGCCTCCAAATGAATCAGGAATGTTTTTATTTTAAATGAAATTTAAAATGTTGAATGAAGAGTTCAGTGAATTGAATCAATTAATTTTGTGCAAGATTAAACAGGAAGAACCAAATATAAAATGTTTGTAAATTGCATGCAAATATAATATTTTCATTCAATATGGATTAGATTGAATATAATTCCATTATATTATATTAATAATCATTGACCGATTTTATGCAAAATTCTGGGATTCTCATAATTTATCTATATGATAGTCTATAAAATGATATTTATTTCAATATAATACTGGCTAGTCACCTTGGGCCGCTGTTATTTTCTCTTTTTATTAACGACTTGCCTAAAGTAATTAAATTCTCTAATATTTTAATGTATGCATAACCAACCTTTTGATCACTTACGTCTCCAAACCGACTTGGATTCTTTTTATGAATAGTGCAAGCTTAACTTGATGGAACTTAACTTAAAGAAATGTAAAGTAATGCGCTTTGCAAGGCACAATCCAATATCAACAAAATTTTTTCTGGGAAACTACCAAGTGGAAATGGTTTAAAATTTTCCAGACCTAGGAATTTTATTCGACCCTAAACTGAGCTTCGTTCCACATATTTCTACGATAATAAATAAAGCAAGATGTACACTACGCTTTATTAAATGATCCATATATTGCAAAAACTTTATATACTTCACTTGTTCGACCGATACTGGAATACGGTTCAATAATATGGGACCTGATTTACATTACTCACAGTAATACAATTGAATCTATGCAAAAACAATTCCTGATATTTTGCTACGTGGACTCCATTTCAACCCATTTCATTTACCATCATATACTGATAGACTTGCTCTTATTAAGCTTCCTACATTAAAAAGTCGTACAACTATGCTGAATATATCATTTATTCTGAATGTTATTCATGGTGATATATGCTCAGGTTTTCTAATCAATGAAATCTCTTTTAACATTCCGCATCGTAATTTTGCACCTCTATCTGTGAAATTTTATAGAGCCAATTATGCTGACGCTGATCCCCTAAGAAGAATGTTTAACCAGTTATACAGATTTATTGATTTTTCGTTAAATGTTAATAAAAAAATTAATAAATAATTGCTTTCTTAAACTCATAATTATTTGTTACATGTATTTTATTCCCATATGGGTATTTCCATTAAAATGTCAACCACGACCAAAAAAATAAGAGTACTTGAAAAATGTTTCCAATATGATTTAATAAGAGAAAAATATTAGATTTTTCATAATATGGAAGCATTTACAGGTTATTGGAATTTTAAAACTCTAAAACGGAAGACAAAAACTAAATGTCTCTTCGACTCAGTTTTTGCAAATAAAATAAATTATTTTCTCTTTGCTATTAACTAAATTAATAGATTTGAAACATTACATTTACATCTTAAAATAAATTTGCAATAAAAAATAACTATAATAATGAGAAAAACGAGAAGTTAGAGCTTGAATAACGGTATTTTTTTTTATTTGCTTTTAATGGTATTCTAATGTAACGTACGTTATGCAAAAACATTGTTTAACTATGTCATTTGTATATGGGCAGTCGCAGGTAAAGAAGATTACAATTCTAAAATAAGAATTCTTCCAATTAAAGATATTAACTAAAATTTCCTTTTCAACCGAAATAAAAAAAAAAGTTATTACCTTTTAAAGTTTGTCGCATACGTTATTGTAAAGGTGCGGTCACACTTGGCAAATATTTGCCGAAAAAGACGTAACCACTATATAACGTATATTTGAACTCGTTTATTTATTTTTTTAAAAAAAAACTTCTTATTTAGGCCAAAGCATAAAAAATATTTAGCTTTAATTTATTTGAAGATGTTTGATCTTGCAAAACTCTTGTAAGAGTAAACAACGTCAAACAAATTTGTGCTATTCTGAGCAAATATTTGCCAAATGTGACCGTACCTTAAGTAATATAATTTAAATTGAATGCATCAAAATCAATGTTAAATGCAAATTTTCTATAAACATTTTATAAATTTGATATTATTTTTATTATCACACCGTTTTTTGAATAAGTAAACACTTTTATTTTCTTTCCCCAAATTTATGTTTAAATTATCTACAAAATACATTTCATTATTTATATACGAGAAAAATTGTCACGTACGTCATGTCACATACGTTATTATATTTGTCTTTTATATAAAACTAACCAGAGATGATTTCTCTTTAAATATTAAAGGACTGTAAAGGTACATTATTTAGCTTATTTTAGGAATTTCTAAAGAAAAGAAAAACTCTCATGATTCGCAGACTTTCGCATGTACGTAAATATGCCTTAAAACTACTTCCGTGTTTGTCACGTACGTTATTACGTTATTTTGATCGGATATTTTCGACACCAAAGTTTCGAGGCTGCCCATTTTTTCTCAAACATAAAAGCTTTTGATTGCAACATAACTGTAATATTGTTTTTCATTAACTTCTATTTTTGTGAGATTTACATTACTCCATATGCGTACGAATGTCACGTACGGCTGTATGAAAATACCCATATGTTAAATAATATTTTGTAAACTGTCTGTAAGGAATTCATTTCCATAGACAAATTAAGTAAATAAATAAATTAAAACAAGTAAAAGTGCTATATTCGGCTATGCCGAATCTTAAATACCCTCCACCTAAACGTAATAAGAAATACAAAAACTACACTGGTTATAGGACTAGAATATCCTTCTTCTGTGTTTTCTATTCAGTCTTAGTGCAAATTTTATTAGTATTTGATATATTGTTTGAAAGACAATTTTACGACCAATATAATTTATGTTAAATATTTTGTCTAATTTCACTATTTTTAATTGATTTAATTACCAATTCTTACCATAATTTACAGAGTTTGTCTGATGTTCATATAATCTTGAGTGTAATTTAACAAACAGAGTGTAAAAAAAGGGGCACAATTCGGTTTTAGAGATTTTGCTCAAAAAAAAAAAAAAAAACAAAATGAAATAGGGCTTTTAGAGGAGATGCCAGCAAAAAAAAAATTTGTTGGCAGTCACGCCTAAATTCGAGGGGGCGGGCCCGTGAAGTTGAATATATATAGGCCTATATCTCGGGAACTACTGGGTGTCTGATAATTTGTAATACATAAAAGGCATTAAAAATACCTTTCCAACGATATATATCAGGATTATAAAATATGGACCGAATATGGGTTAAATCCGAAAATAATATTTTTTGACCCGAATTTTATGGTCCGATCTTCTTAAATTTTGGAACAGTTATTTTCATGCATATGAGGATATTTCACGTCGAATTTCAACATAATAACGGTATATGGCCCGATATTCTCAAAATCCAGCAGTTTGATTTAGGCATGTATGTAAATGATCCGTGTAAAATTTTGGATTGGTACTCTATATTTACGAGACTTATAAGTATTAAAGTGATTTTCGGAAGAGGGCTTTATATGGGGCATACGGTTAAAAATAGACCGAAATTCACAAAATTTTGTGGGATGATTTTTGTATATACATATGTAAATGATCTGTGCAACGTTTTGAGTCGGTACCGATATTTATACAATATTTATACAGGGATAAATGTATTTTTCAGCTGTAGTCCTTGTATGAGAGCTATGACCAATTCTGGGCCGACCACCCTAAAATTTAATACAACAATTTATTTGCCTATAAAGATTATTTATGTCAAATTTTAGCCGTTTACCGTTATTTATATCTGTTTTATACGTATTTAAGTGAATTTTGGATGTGGACTTTATATGGAGTCTATGGTCAAACATGGGCCGAATTCAAAAAAAAATTCGTTTTGCGATTTCTTTTTGCATAAAACTTATTTTTGCTGAATTTTGTCTTGATATTCCAATTTTATAGGCATTTATGTATAATTGAGCAATATTTCGGGAATATCTTTTTGTATGGGGGCTATGAGAAATCATGGACCGCTTCTTACTATTTCCCGCACACTTTCTTCTTTTATCATACAAACAATGTATACAAAATTTCATGGTATTATCTGCAATATATTTCAAAATATTGCAATAAAATGGACAAAAAATATCAAACTTTTATGGAGGTTGTCTCACATATTGATCCATAACTCTGGTTGGCCTAAACCGATTTTGCTGATTTTAAATAGCAAACTTCTCGAAAGCATGTCTGACAGAATTATTAAAGATTTGGATCCCGAACATATCTGGGGACTTCAGAAAACTTATTTCTACAGCCAGACAGACAGACGGACATGGCTTAATCGACTCCGCTATCTATAATTATATTGTGGAAATTACAAACGGAATGAAAAACTTATATATACCCTTCTCATCAAGGTGAGGGTATAAAAAAATAAATAAATAATTGTAGACTTCTTTTAAATAGCTAATTTTATTATAAATAAAAATAATATTAGCTATGTCTCTCATTTAAAGAATATTTAAAAAATATAAATTTCGAAATAAAACTATTTAATTTTTTAATTCTATACCTAAATAAATTAAAAATAAAATGACAATGGTCATACAAACAAAAAACAAAAACTTGTAATTTATATTTACATTTCCTGGCAGCTGATCAACAGTTTTATTTAACTATATATTACATTGATATTCGTAATACAAATTTTAATTGTCTACAACAATTGTTTAAAACAATTTTTACAAAAACCTTGAAAAGAAAAATAAACTAAAAAGCGAAAATTATTTGTGAATACACATAATTCTGTTTTTATTTAACACGGATAAACAAATTTAAAAATTTTTTACACGATTTTATTCTATTAGCACGATTCAAAATCTCATGGGCCTTAATTTTTTTTTTTTTTGTTAAATTTTATTTTTGCGAAATATGTTCATTTCACAAATTTATGGGAATACCTTTTTGTGGATACAAGCAAATTTACTGGTCAGAATCCCTCTTAGCGCATACATTTTTTTACATTACATACTTTGAAGCTTAAAGTGCACATATTTTTTTCTTTAATAACTAGGCTTGTGTAGAAACACATTGTATACATACATATGTATGTACATATGTGATTTAATATTATAAACCTGAATAGTTCTTCTCAAAATCATTGTTATACCCTTCACCGTCATTCCGTTTGTAATTTCCACAATATAATTTTCCGACCCTATAAGGTATATATGTATATTCTGGATCCTTATAGATAGCGGATTCTATTAAGCCTTGTCCGTCTGTCTGTCTGACTGTTGAAATCAATTTTCTGAAGTCCCCAGATATCTTCGGGATCCAAATCTTCAATAATTCTGTCAGACATTCTTTCGAGAAGTTTGCTATTTAAAATCAGCAAAATCCGTCAATAAATAACGGAGATATGAGCAAAAATCCGAGACAACCTCTGAAAATTTCATCAAAAAAACTAAGTGTATTAATATTGTTACGAATAATTTCATCAACAGATGGCGGTGATCAAACAAAGTGTATTAATATTGTTACGAATAAATTCATCAACAGATGGCGTTGTCCAAACAAAGTATATTAATATTGTTACGAACATATGCATAATATAATTATGCATCCCCAACAAAGGTGAAGGGTATATAAGATTCGGCATAGCCGAATATAGCACTCTTACTTGTTTTTCACTAATTTCAATAGGTTTTAGAGATAAGGAAAGAATTGTCTATTTTCCATACGATCAATGTCTCTTTTACACGGTTTTTTTCTCAGGGGTTTCTGGAAGCAATTACCGTGTAAAAGCAGGTGTACATACAATTTTTATAATAAAAAAAACTAAACATACAGCCTTTCAAGAGACGAATAAACAATAATAAAGAAATCGATTTTTTGTATAAAAAAGTTGATAAAATTTCAATTCACTGAAAATACTTTGATACAATACAATTTCTCCATTTTATTTTTTGATTTTTGATCACTTGATTCGATTTTCTCTTAACAAGCAAATCTGTAAACATTTCCATACTGTAAAACACTTTAAATACTGTGAGTTTTTTGGAAAATAAATTTAATAATTTTTTAAATGAAAATAAACTCAAAATTGAGCAGGGCCCTATTCCACAAACAACTTATCAACTTGCAATTATCAAGCTGCAATTTTTGGCAAAATGATAAGTCAGAAACACTTACTTTCCACACTATTCTTTGCAAATCCCACATTGCACTAAGCAAATTTTTGCAAAGATTTTGCACTCTTTTTGTGAAGTATTTGCGCTTGTCTGCAAAGTGAGTGTGCAAAATGTTCCACAAAGCATTTAATCATCTTTGCATTTCTGTCTTATACTATGTTTTCACGACGACTTGAATCACCTGCTTCACCTTCTGAATCATGTTTATGAATCATGCTGTTTACATGACTAATAAACTTGATTCGATTTGACAGTTGTCTTTAATAAACAAACAGAATAAAAAAAAAAACAGAATTTACAATTTGTGGAAAATTATTTTTTTTAATGGACAAACAAAAATGAGTGGAAATTAGTTAGCTTATTTGAAAAAAAAAACATACATTCGTACGTATTACTTTCTTTACTTCCAGCAACAAGAAAATAATTTGCTTTGTTTACAATAATATTAAATTTTTACAGCTAGTGCAGATAAACTTGCGATAAAAATTAGAGAAGAGTGCAATTTTACATGCTTCGCAAGTAGATTCAATATGAATCTACTTGATTCGCTCTTAAAATTTTGTATGGTGAAGCAAGTTGTTTCGCACAGGATTGGGGTGTGAAGCTCTCTATTCATGCTTCACACCCCAATCATGTGCGAAACAACTTGCTTCACCATACAAAATTTTAAGAGCGAATCAAGTAGATTCATATTGAATCTACTTGCGAAGCACTAATTTTTATCGCAAGTTTATATGCACTAGCTGTAAAAATTTCATATTATTGTAAACAAAGCAAATTATTTTCTTGTTGCTGGAAGTAAAGAAAGTAACTACGTACGAATGTATGTTTTTTTTCAAATAAGCTAACTAGTTTCCTCTCACTTTTGTTTGTCCATTAAAAAAAATTATTTTCCACAAATTGTAAATTCTGTTTTTTTTATTCTGTTTGTTTATTAAAGACAACTGTCAAATCGAATCAAGTTTATTAGTCATGTAAACAGCAGGATTCATAAACATGATTCAGAAGGCGAAGCAGGTGATTCAAGTCGTCGTGGAAACATAGTATCACTGCTAAATAAAACTTGTTAAAATGAGTCGCAAAATAAAAATGGAAAAACTTGCAGTATTATACATACATATGTGATTAAAGAAAAAATATATTTTTTATTTGCTAGTTTTCTAAACTATAAAAATTTTATAAAAAATTATTGTAAATATTTAGAACATATTAAGGTTTACATTTTAAAAAATTTTCTTCGAGCTCGAGGCCAATTATTTGTAAAAAAATATATATATTATTTATTTATTAAATTATTTCTTCCAATATTTCGATATCCATCGGATATCATTATCAAGGAATGAGTTACAATTATGAAATTCCACATTATTGAATGTGGAGACAATAATACGTCTCTTAAAAATATTGCGCCATCCACGTAACAGGGAATCCATTCATCCTAAAAAAAAACTTTTCAGCAATACCACTGATATCATCGGGCCACCGCATTGTGTTTGAAATAAAACGTCTGTTATAACGTCGAAAACTCTATGAATGGTCCTGCAACACCATGTACAGCTGCAACTCCATGATACTGGCAACCATTTCCGAGCCAATGCAAGCACAGAGCAGTTGATTATCAGTCGACAAAGCGTGACTGCGCTGTGTATTGTGCTCTAATTTTTCTCTATATATTTCTATATTATATTTCTTTAATTACTATTTTGCAATTGTTTGCTTAGTCTTTGCAAATTACACTTTTCAATATTTCATGTGGAATAGAAATTTCTAAGAGAGTATAAACATTGCAAAAACTTTGCAAATTACACTTTTTATTGTTCTGAAGAACATTTGAGGAAAATAGTTTTGTAGAATAGGGTCCTGTAGAAATAGTCTAGAACCAATGTATACGTAGTGCTAAATAATTAGTTCCAAAAAATTATATTTTACAACCACAATAGGTTTAACCAAAACGGATTCAAGAAGTATTTGCGACATCACTAACACCAAGGCTGTCATTGAAGAATCTGAAGAGGATCTAATGAAACACGTTCTAAAACTAATTTTTCCTAAAACTAGTTCCTAGGATGTGAAAGTAATTTTCGTAAAAAATGTATGCATACATGACTATGTGCTGATATTTAGCTAAAATGTCAAATCAAGCAATTTTGAATGATATTAAAAAAACCATGAAGTTTATTTAAAAAGTTGTTTGCCTTGACCATTAAAGTACATTATGTTTTTTTTGGTCAATAAAGTAGTTCAAAGTTAGATTTCCTTTTGTAAAATCAAAACAAAACAAAACAAAAAAATAATAACATGCACTTAATTTGTGAAAAAAAATAAATAAACAAACTTGTAATGTGTAGAAAATCTAAAGGAGTTTATTCGAATACATGTGTATGTATGTACATAGAATTGAGTCGTAGTAATCGAGTTGCAGTTTACCAGCCTATGTGTAAACGATGATAATGGGGTTTTTAAACACACATAGAGACCACCACATTATGGCGTCAAAAAGGCGCTTTATTAAAAAAAATAAAAATTAAAATACAACGTACATATTTTTGTACTCGTATTTTTTGTACATTCTCACTGATCATTAAATTCAATCATCAATTTTTCCCATAATGCGAGTATCTGTTAACCGTATGTGTTTGTGTTCCAAAGTTTGACGTTATCGTATATTCGAACATTTTTGCCGTCATGGCAGTTTTAAACATTTGTACGTTGACATTGCTTGTTTTTAAATTTAAAGCGTCGGTTTTAACCAAAAAAGGAATATAATTTTCCAACAAGTTGGAGTTTTTTTTTTGTTTTGTTTGTTAGTTTGTAAAATAATTTAATATATTTATTAACCAACAATACGAAAAAACAAACATTTTGTGACACTTTAAACTACTTATTAGTAAATTAATTGAATTAATTGAAAAAGTTTGATTAAATAAATGATCTTGAAGTGTTATTGTTTTCAAAAATCTTTTTTAGAAAACAATTCAAAAATATTATTCTTAAATATTTTCTGAAAAGTTATTGTTTTTGTTTGCTTTATTTAAAATATATATAAAATATATAAATATACATACATATGTATATTTTCATTAAATTTGTATTCTTTTTCGCATTTTACACTCACACAATTTCTAAATTTAAATTTTTATTTGTGCATAAAAAGAACAACAAAAATCACGCATTTAAAACATTGAAAAGCTTTTGTATATGTATATAATAAATACATATGTACATATATTCCTTTCACCATTTTTTAAATTAAATTTTTGTTATTAAAATCAATAAAATTAAATATCTTAGATCAGATTGAATAAATATATTTATTGTAACTGAATTTTAAACGTATAATTTTGATTTATATTTAAAGTTTATTTTTTCTACTACCAACCGCCATTGCAGGATATTAGATAGAATTGTCAATATGACAAGTCAATATGACACTTTTTAAGCGTACTCTAATTTTATAGACATCTTAATTGTTTTTACATGCGATCACAAATTGTTAAAAGGAAACAGCATTTATATATGTATATACATACTTAGATATAGAAGAAGGATTTACATATTGGGTATAACTCACAGAAAAATATGGTAGACACTGTTATGCTATCAAAAACCTAACCATTGTGGCAGCCATATGATTTGTGAGTTACCATGTTTATCTCTGAGTTGCGCCTCTAGTTAGTATATCCTTTGAATATAGGATTTTTATCGAAAAAGCAATGATTTTGACAATAAGGGGTCCTAAGCATTGTTCACATAAAATCCGGTAGCATAAATATTTTAATATTATAAAGAAAGTGATTGAATACTTTTGAACCACAAATTGTTAATTTTTATTAATAATTATGATACGCTTAATAAAAAACAACTAAAATGCACTAAAACGCATTGACTGTTGCACAACATTTAGATCTACCGCACCTGCGCTGCATACTTACTCCAAATCGAAAACATTTTTTTGATAAGACCTACAATATCACTCCACTTTCTAACTTTCCTTTGACAATAGCCCAATATTGTTCAATTGACAGAAGCTGAGGACAATTAGGAAGTTCCTAATTTTCTCTGTTACGGCGACCCGTTTTTTACGATAGCAATCAACTACACACCGTTTTTTGATAGCTGAAGGGATGAAAAACACCACAGCTAAAAATTGCTTGGCAAACAATTGCTTTTTTCACATTTATCTATTTTTGTATATTTACACTGTGAGCGTAAAAATAAAGTCAACACCAAATTTTATTAAAGAAAAGCTTAATTATATTAATATGAATAATAGAAAATTATATTGCATTTGTATATAGTTATTTAAGTAGAATTGAACTCACAAAAAAAGAAAAATTTTATTGATGTATTGTTTAAATATACCAATTTTTACGAGTTAAAATAAAGTGAACAGTAGCATCATTCTTATGCGTTCCAAAATAAGTGGCAATTTTTTATTTTTTTTTTTAGTTTGAAAGTATAACAGTAAAGTGCCGTTCAAAATATTAAGTTTGATAATTTACCATTAAGAGAGATTAAACGTTAAGTAGAGAAAAATTTACAATGGGAAGCAAACATAAATTGGGACTCGGTAAATCATTACATAGAAAAGATAAATCCCAGCGTGAAATAGGTAAAATCGTTGGAAGCCATCACTGTACAATAAATAAAATTATAGACAAGTATACCAAACATTGATTTGATTTTTTGTAAATTGATACAGATTTATTGTTTTAAGTTCTTAACGACTTTTTCTAAACCAAAAAATTCTGACGCAAAGAATTACAGATTATATAAAAATTGTACTTAATCTCAAATGTTTACAATATTAACAAATTTAAACAAATGTTTACAATATTAACAAATTTAAACAATTCTGTTCTTTCTTTTTTTTTGGAAATTGTGTAAATTTGTATGTTATATATACATATATATATATAATTATAAATCGTAAAAATGGCTATAGTGTGTGGATTTGTATATATTTCAAAATCATTTTTTTTTAAACGAAAAGAAATTTAAAATAATTTAGTTTAGGTTCTATTCATTTATTACGTCATTGTGTGGGTTGAATAATTTTCTTAATTTTTTTTATTAACATTTTACGATGGAATATGCAATATTCGCAGACACACAAAATAGTTACATACAGATAAATTTATATGTATGCAATATACATACATACATGTATTTATTAATACTATTAAATAAATAAATTTTAAAGAATTTTTGCTGTTTAGACGAGTTTGAAGCATTTTGAAGAGCAATTTTGAAGAAAATTTCAATCGTGTAAATCTAGCTTTAGTTAGGTGATTTTTGATAAAACAATCTTCCAAATGCTAGTAGGGATATGTAGGTTTTATTTTAAACGTTTCAACATTAATTCCAAAAATTATATGTTGAATTTTAATATTCAATATTCATTCATAATAATTTCAGTTGAACTTCAGCAAACATTATTTAATTTAAAATTCTAAAATATAAAAAAATTCAGAACCACTTTCTGAGTCGATTTAACGAAATCCGTCCATCCGTCTGGCTGGCTGGCTGGTCATGTAAAGCTTGTGCGCAGAGTACAGGGGCCGCATTCGTGATCGAATAAGCTATCGTATCGAAAAATGATTACGATATCGAAATTATGATAAAATGTACTACATTTTTTACTCGATATCGAATGCCATAATCTCAAATAAGAAAATTACAACAATCAATTTTACTCGATATCGAATGCGGTAATTTGGCCCCAGGTCGCAATTTTTAAGATATTTCGATAAAATTTGGTACGTGATATTTTTTTGGCCCAAGGACGGATGGGATTGAAACTGGTGGCAATCGATCCATTATCACCTTGCCCCCATACAAATGTCCTCCCAAAATTGTAACTTTCCAAACAAATTTCACCACAAATGAGTGGTAGATAAAGCCAAATCACATCTACAAATTTTCTGAAGATCGGTCCATAATTAGTCGTAGCTCCCATATAAGGCCCACTTCCGAAAATCACTTGAACGACCATAAATTTCTTAAAAATGTTGGTATCCAAATAAAATTCAACACAAATAAGTTTCATATATACAGAAATTATGACATCTAATTTTATAATGGTCCATAATTAGTCGAAACTCCCATATAAGACCCTCTTCGTAATTCACTTTAACTTCTATAAATCGAGATAAAGTTAATACTTATAATATTTATTTATATTCACAAAAATTATGACATGACATTCCGGATGAGTTTGAAGTTGCAAACAATACAGCCAAAAGGTTAGCTTTATCAACCGGGTCAGTGAATGGTTGGCCATCGTTTAAAAGTGTAGGAGTTGAATTTCTAGCATTATTCTTTATTCTTTTAACGAATGACTAAAAGCTTTTTTTACTGCCTCAAGAATCAGTAGGAATTTTAGCTCGATGGCATTGCTCGTGTAGAGATTTTTGCTGCCTCAGCACTTTGGCACACGAAGACCTCGCACTTTTGCGTAGCGAATCAGTTTCGGTATTTTTGTTATTTCACCAAATTCTGAATGCTTCCTCGTACCATAAAAACACAGTTTAATTTAAAAAAGTTAAACGTTTCGTAGATGGTCGTGAAACGTTACGAAGTTCGGATCCGAATTACCAAGAGGTGTAAAAACATATATCTCATAATTATCAGGGAGTGAGGTTATAATAAGGTCAAGGGTGTTATGTTGTAGTATCTCTTCTCGCGTTTGGACTTCTATAGAGAAACCCGAAATAGCAAATAGTGTGACCTGATTTTAAACTTAACCCATAGACAGTTAGATTCTGCATCATACGTCCCTAATGATTGCTGCGTATGTACATGGCAATGTCACGATGACTAGGCGATAGTTTGCCGGACTATCAGTCAGAGGGTTGCCTGTTCGATTCCCGCCAAAGACTCTGGGTGTTTTCTGAAGATAAACCAAAAAGCTTCGCAGTTTGTGTTTGTTAATTACAAAAAAAAAAAAAAAACAAATAAAGCGATAGAAACTGATACCCAGGTACATATGTATATTAAAATCCTGAGCATCTCTTCATGCATGATACAATTTTCAATAATTAATTCTATTTGATGTCACAGAGCTGTTTTTTTTTTTGTTCATGTGCTTGCACACGTAAAATTTTTTTAAAATTTTAAATAAAAAAATCTAAATAAACTTGGTGCGATTTTTTTCAAATGGCGCGGTTTTTCTATTTTAAAATTTCAAATTTTACAACACTGTTGACAACGCTGGTTTACATTAATTCCCATTTTTTAAGTTAGTATATATACAACGAATCCGGTTTTCTTCTAAGAATTTCAACGGCCACAGCAACCAACCAACAAACAACACCAAACAACGACGACGACCGACGGAAAAAAGAGTGATGAGGAGAGAAAAGAAGAAGAAAAAACAAGATGTGTGTGTGGGTGGGGGGCTAAGCAATAGCTAGCTAGCTAGTTAAAGGAAAATTTTTTTTTGCTCGTGTGAGTGATTTATAAATAATGTGGTGAAAATATCGTGGTGAGTAAAAAATCATGGTGAGTATAAAAAATCGTGGTGAGTATAAAAAATTCGTGGTGAGTTTTTAGAAATTTACCACCAATTCCGTTATTCCAAATTTTTCAAGGTCATTGAAAATTTGTCATCCTAAAAGTAGGCTTTTTTAAAGAAAGTTTCTACAGCATAACTTAAGGATGCCAAAAAATATTTGAGTCAACCTGTAGCCAAAAAATCAAACAAGGTGATCCAAGTAATATTATGCTTGTTACCAGTGTTGTCAATTCCGAATAGCATATATTTTTTACTATTAATATATACTATGTTTCAACGACGACTTGAATCACCGGCTTCGCCTTCTGAATCTTGTTTATGAATCATGCTGTTTACATGACTAATAAACTTGATTCGATTTGACAGTTGTCTTTAATAAACAAACAGAATAAAAAAACAGAATTTACAATTTGTGGAAAATAATTTTTTTTAATGGACAAACAAGAGTGGAAATTAGTTAGCTTATTTGAAAAAAAAACATACATTCTTACGTATTTACTTTCTTTACTTCCAGCAAAAAGAAAATAATTTGCTTTGTTTACAATAATATTAAATTTTTACAGCTAGTGCAGATAAACTTGCGATAAAAATTAGAGAAGAGTGCAATTTTTCGTGCTTCGCAAGTAGATTCAATATGAATGCCCTAATATGCATAAGCAAGCTTAAGCAAATTGCAAAAGTTAACGAAAAGGCTGTCAAATGCATAACCAGTTCAGAGTTAAGGCCCAACTATAATATGCATAAGCAAGCTTAAGCAAATTGCAAAAGTTAACGAAAAGGCTGTCAAATGCATAACCAGTTCAGAGTTAACTTTTAGGTGGCTACAATGACTTTGAAACTTTTTGTCCACAGTTGCTCATTTATGTTAAAAAAAATGTTTTTATTTTAACAAAAAGCCATTAAATGACTATATTTTATAAATATTATTATATTATTTTATAATTAAAAGAAAACTTCGTACCCGAAACGCATAATTTTTCCTTTTTTTTAATTTATCGGCAAAAGTACTAAAATGTACAGCTGTGACAGCACTACATTGTAAATAATAATAAACGTTTACATATGTTTTGTTAATTTTCGTATTGTGTTTGCAAAAATAGAGAAAAAAACTTAAAAATTTTAATAATATAAAAATATTAGAGTTAGCGCTTGAAGGGTTGTGCACATTAAAAGAAATAAGTGAACTACACTGTAAAAGAAGAAGACGCTCTTGTTCTGTCAGAGAAATAAACCGCGACAGAAAGACATTTTTGTTAAAATAAAAAGAGTCATTTTTATTGTAAAGGCACTTATTTTTTTCCGCATTTTCTATTAAATTTAAAATAAATATATTTTCTTCCATTTTGTTCAAAACACAAACAAACAACAACAAACAGCTGATTCCGTACAGAATGTGCGATCAGTTTCGCTTGTTGCTTAAGCAAATGACAGTTGAAAAACTTAACGAAAAGTTTCGTTAAGTACATTATAGTTTGCCACATACAATTTATATGTATTCGCAGGGTTGCTTAAGCTAGCATATGCACATTATAGTTGGGCCTTTAACTTTCAGGTGGCTACAATGACTTTGAAACTTTTTGTCCACAGTTGCTCATTTATGTTTAAAAAAATGTTTTTATTTTAACAAAAAGCCATTAAATGACTATATTTTATAAATATTATTATATTATTTTATAATTAAAAGAAAACTTCGTACCCGAAACGCATAATTTTTCCTTTTTTTTAATTTATCGGCAAAAGTACTAAAATGTACAGCTGTGGCAGCACTACATTGTAAATAATAATAATAAATGTTTACATATGTTTTGTTAATTTTCGTATTGTGTTTGTAAAAATGGAGAAAAAACTTAAAAATTTAAATAATATAAAAATATTAAAGTTAGCGCTTGAAGGCCTGTGCACATTAAAAGAAATAAGTGAACTACACTGTAAAAGAAGAAGACGCTCTTGTTCTGCCAGAGAAATAAACCGCGACAGAAAGACATTTTTGTTAAAATAAAAAGGGCCTCTTTTATTGTAAAGGCACTTATTTTTTTCCGCATTTTCTATTAAATTTAAAATAAATATATTTTCTTCCATTTTGTTCAAAACACAAACAACAACAAACAGCTGATTCCGTACAGAATGTGCGATCAGTTTAGGCCCAACTATAATATGCATATGCTAGCTTAAGCAAACGTGCGAACACATATAAATTGTATGTGGCAAACTATAATGTACTTAACGAAACTTTTCGTTAAGTTTTTCAACTGTCATTTGCTTAAGCAAAAAGCGAAACTGATCGCACATTCTGTACGGAATCAGCTGTTTGTTGTTGTTTGTTTGTGTTTTGAACAAAATGGAAGAAAATATATTTATTTTAAATTTAATAGAAAATGCGGAAACAAATAAGTGCCTTTACAATAAAAGAGGTCCTTTTTATTTTAACAAAAATGTCTTTCTGTCGCGGTTTATTTCTCTGACAGAACAAGAGCGTCTTCTTCTTTTACAGTGTAGTTCACATATTTCTTTTAATGTGCGCAGGCCTTCAAGCGCTAACTTTAATATTTTTATATTATTTAAATTTTTAAGTTTTTTCTCCATTTTTGCAAACACAATACGAAAATTAACAAAACATATGTAAACGTTTATTATTATTTACAATGTAGTGCTGCCACAGCTGTACATTTTAGTACTTTTGCCGATAAATTAAAAAAAAAGGAAAATTTATGCGTTTCTGGTACGAAGTTTTCTTTTAATTATAAAATAATATAATAATATTTATAAAATATAGTCATTTAATGGGTTTTTGTTAAAATAAAAACATTTTTTTTAAACATAAATGAGCAACTGTGGACTAAAAGTTTCAAAGTCATTGTAGCCACTTAAAAGTTAACTCTGAACTGGTTATGCATTTGACAGCCTTTTCGTTAACTTTTGCAATTTGCTTAAGCTAGCATATGCATATTATAGTTGGGCCTTTTCGCTTTTTGCTTAAGCAAATGACAGTTGAAAAACTTAACGAAAAGTTTCGTTAAGTACATTATAGTTTGCCACATACAATTTATATGTGTTCGCACGTTTGCTTAAGCTAGCATATGCATAATATAGTTGGGCCTTAATATACATAAACTTATTCGAAAAACTCGACTAGCTCTGCAAATGAAAAAATTTGAGTGTATTAGTAAAAAATGTGAGTGTATTGAGTTTTTCGAACTGTTACTTGCATGTGTAACCCGGGTAAAAATAAATTAATAATTACATCTGGTACAAAAAACAAATTTGTTTAGTTTATTTTTTATTTTTGTTAAGTTTTTTTATAAAAACACTGAATGAACTGTTGAAGACTGTTATAATATTATATCTTTTATGTGAAATTTTTCAATAAACTTTTATTAAATAAGAAAGAAAATCTAAAGCTGGAGGTCCACAACTCGCGTTTTGGCGTCAACGCGTTTTCTTTTATACGAAGTTTTTTGTCGGTTTGTTTGTCAAACTCATATAAAAAACGTTATTTCAACTGTCATTTTTTCTGGTAACATCATCTTTAAAATAAATATGCTTTGCATTTGTCAATGTCAGCTGTGACGCGTGCACCGCGTTCAAAAGTAGAAAGTAAACGAACTTTTCGCGTTTCAAGCGTCAGCGCGTCCTACGCTTTTGAGTATGTAAAGCTATGTGTCCACGATGGTCAGATATTACAACGTTGTCATATCTACCAATGTGCTATCAATGTACTAACATTGAAAATTTTTAGCAAAAGGTAAATTGTCAGTTTACACGAATGTAAGAAATCTAACAATTTCATTTGCACACAATTGGCACACAATGAATTTATCTGTCAACCGAAATTATTAGTTTACACGTTTGTCAGATTGTTGTGTGGCATTGTCAAATTCGTTGTGCAGCTCTGTGTGTGTGTTTAAACATTTTATTAATGCACACTTTAATTTAATTCTTTAATTTTCTTCCACTTTTTTAAAAAATTTTATCAATGCACACTTGTTTGTTTATTATTTATGTATATACAGAGTTGCAATTAGAAATAATTTCTATGACAATGCTGCCATTGGCAGATGCATAAACTTTGCACATATGACAAAGAAAAGTGTTTGTCAATTGTCTTAAAACAATGACAATGACAAAATTGTGTGTTTACACGGTTGTTAGCTGTCTGAAAATATTTTTGTCTTCCAATGTACTGAAAATGTTTTTTCTTACAACGTTGGAAGACAAAAATTTTAAGTTTACACGGTTGTTAGTCATTTTCTGCACATTTTTCGGACAACTTTGTAATATCTGACCATCGTAGACACATAGCTTTACTTAACTCATACAACTACATTGATTCTACTTTTTTGACAGTTGCTTAGTCCCCGTTTACACAGGGAAACATTTGGAACGGAAACATTTTGTTTGGAAGAGAGGGACGGGTGGGGAAGAGAATATGAAATTTGTTTCCCGTTCTCGGATGCACGCTTTGTGCTTTCATTTTTATTGTATACATTTGTTTTGCTTTTTGACATTTGCTTTATTTCTTTTCGGCGTGCTTTGTTGTCTATGTTTTATATTTGACTTTGTTTGAATAAAAATAAAAAAATAAATAATGTTAAATAAAATAAATGTTTTTATAAATTTTATCTTTTATAATTTATTTCACAAAGCGTGCATCCGAGAACGGGAAACAAATTTCATATTCTCTTCCCCACCCGTCCCTCTCTCCCAAACAAAATGTTTCCTTTCCAAATGTTTTCCTGTCTAAACGGGGACTTAGAACGCATGAAACGCGTAGACGCTTGGTGTGGACCTCCAGCTTAAATTTGGTGCGATTTTTTTTCAAATGGCGCGTTTTTTTCTTCATTTTGGTGCGTTTTTTAAATTTCAAAGTTGACAACGTTGCTTCCATACGTAAAGTAACCCCATTCAAATGCAAATACATATAAATACATATAAATATTTATTTTTAAAAGATACCTAGTATGTAAATTTGAACAAAAACATATTATTTTTGTTTAAAGAAAAGTGTTATACTCTGTGCTGATGTATTTAGCAATATATTAGTTTGGAAACAGAAGAAACAATTCCACAAATCTAAACATAACACAGTTACAGACTAAGTGAAAGTTCCTGGAAACATGGCCAAAAATATAAAAAAAATTATATTAGTAAGTGGCAAGAGAAAATGCGGCAAAGACTATTTATCGGAGAAATTACAAAAACGGTAAGATGAGTCAATAAAAAAAGGTTCAAGATAAAAGATTATTTTGCATATTTAAAGATTAGGTGAACGAAGTCAAATAATAAGAATTTCTGAACCAATTAAATCAGAATGGGCACGTAAAATGAATCTCGACTTAAAGGAACTGTTGAGTGATGGATCCTATAAAGAGAAATATCGCAAAGATATGATTACGTGGAGTGATGAGGTTAGAGCAAGGGATTATGGTTATTTTTGTAAGACGGCAATGGATAAGGGTAAGACAATTTATATAAAATTATTTTACTTTAAATTTAACAATTTATAATATTTTTGTAAGTTAGCCCTAGCTGAGATCATTATTGTTAGTGATATAAGACGTAAAAATGATATAAAATATTTTCGGGACCATTATGGTAAAAAAATTCTAACCATACGTTTATCTTGTCCGGAAATTATACGTGCCGAAAGGGGTTGGATTTTCACGACCGGCATTGATGATATAGAATCTGAATGCGGCTTGGACGACTATGAACAGTGGGATTTAGTTATTGAGAATAATAATCAATTGAACGTAAATCAAGTTATTAATTTGATTGTGAATAAATTCGATTTTTGATGCGTTTTACAAGTGTTTTCTTTTTGTTAGTTATGTATTTGATTATATAATGCCATGTACATATCGTCATCTGAAATGCCCAAAGACGTATGAGATAGCAATCAGAGCCTTGGTATACTCAATGAGTAGCAAAGCTATTTATTATAGAATATTTATCAATACAAATACAGTAGAATCTCAGAAATTAGAACCACTTTGTACATCGGGCAGTTCTAATTTCTGGACATTTTTTTTACAGAAAATTATACAGCCCAATCATGAATAAAAATTCCGCGGGAGTTTTTTCCCCTTTTCCTATTCAGATTCAATGTTTAAAAAATAAAAAGGGAAAAAACTCCCGCGGATTTTTTATTCATGATTGGGCTAATAATATAACTAGTTATCGCCCATGTTGTGAAAAACGCGGCGTTTTCAAATCGCATACAGTTTTAAAAACGCATTTTGACCTGTTCTGAAATCGCTACGATTTGCTAGCGTTTTGCCATTTTTCGAAGCTATCAGGGGTGTTCTGAAAATCACTTTTTGTCAAAGTGATTCCAAATCACACAAAAGGTGTTCTGCGCACAAAAAATATTGAAATCATGTGATTTAAAACCGGTCAGCTAAATGGCTGACGATTTGAAATCACTTGCCTATTTTGTCTATGTTATTTGTAGAGAATTCACTTTAAATGTTATTTTGTATTAGGTACGATGTGTTTTTTATTGATTTTTGTAATAAAATTAGGGTTTATTTACACAAAAACATAAATATTTACAAACTTTTAAAGACACTGCTTGTTTTGTAAGAAATTGTTTTGCTCACAGACTAATCATAATCTATGGTTTTTCTTTGTTTACCAATGTTCGTGAGTTACTTTTTCTCATTAGGAGTCAGCTGGTTTGTTTTTTCGAAGATACTTTTAAGGTTGCCAAATTAACACAATCGTAAAATGTCATATAAGATTTATTGAATTAATTCCATCCTGTTCTTTACTTAGGACAAAATTTAATTACTCTTGATAAAAAAAATTAAAAATATTTAATAATTTAGTAGTTTTTGTTCATTTTTAGAAATAAGTAAGTGCAAAATGTAAGCAAGTTTCATCGATAAAAACAGTGGCAACTTCGTTATTTTTATATTATTTTAAATCGTCGGCGTGATTTAAAAACGGTGCGTGATTTCAAATCACGGGGTTTTCAGAACACCCCTGTATGTTCGAACAATAAAAACAGATGTTTTGTCAAAAATAACGTAAACAAATATATAAATTTCAAATTAAAATGTATTACTTATCGAGATAGGTCTAGTATCACGAGATATCTAGTATCACTTTTTATTGAACGTGTAGCATTGCCCTATGACACCAAATCATTTTTTCTTGTCGGTTTTAAAACAAATTCTGACAATATTGGTTTCTATGACACTCCTGATTACCACTGCCATTGCGCCTTTTTACGCATTGTAACAACGTTTTGCGATATTTTTATGCAGGGGGGTTATTGTATATTTCGATTCGAAAGCAAAAGCTTTCGAAATACAATGTAAGAGATATATAAATTGGAACGATTTTCGAATCGATTGATTTGTTGCCAAATAGCCCATTTTGATTTCTCTTAAATTATTCCAACTTGTATTTCCCTATTTTTATATCTTTTAATCTGGCAACTATTTAAATGTCGTAAACCAGATGTTCGCATTTATGCTAATTAACGTCAACTTTAACAAAATTCAACTTCTTCAATGAGTTCCCGTAATCGTGGAAAGGGTAAACGTGGAGGAGGAGGTGGTGGACCTGGTCCTTATTATAATGTAAAGTCGAATCGTAACTGCGAACGATCATTTGCACATAGAGAATGTGAATTGGCTTCCGATTCCGAGTACAGCTCTGGGTCTGAAAGCTCATCATCCACCGAAATTGAAAGTCATGGCAAAGCACCAAATTTTCCTATTGCCATGTGGGACTTAAATCACTGTGATCCCAAAAAGTGTTCAGGACGCAAGCTATCAAGATTGGGACTTATAGAAAATTTGCGTTTGGGACAAAAATTTGCTGGCCTAGTATTAACGCCTATTGGCGTTAGCTGTGTAAGTCCACTGGACAGGGAAATTGTATTCAATTCAGGTGTAGCCGTAGTGGATTGTTCTTGGGCCAAATTAAATGAAACGCCCTTTTCGAAAATGCGCAGTCCACATCCACGTCTGTTACCATTTTTAGTAGCTGCAAATCCTATCAACTATGGAAAACCTTGTAAACTAAGTTGTGTAGAAGCAATTGCTGCTACCTTATTTATATGCGGGTTTCGTGAGGAAGCTGAATGGTATATGGGTAAATTTTCTTGGGGTCATTCATTTTTGGAACTCAACGAGACATTGTTGGAGAGGTATGCGGCTTGTAAGTCTAGTGAGGAAATACTGAAAGTTCAGAATACCTATCTGGAAGAAGAACAAAGTGCTAGAAACAAACCTAAGGATTATAGTGAGTTTTATCCAACTAGCAGCAGTAGTGAGGATGAGGAAGATAATGATGAGAAGAAAGTTAAAGAAAAAACGGCAGAGGTTAACTGAAAGCTGACAATAGTTTCAAGTATTTTAAAAATTCATATATCTACATACATAAATGAAAAAAAAATATAACAATTTTTTGCTTAAACTTTGGTGGTAAATAATTTTTGTTCTCAGTAAAAACTATGTTCAGAAGTAATCACCCTTATCGTGAATAAAAATTCCACATGAAATTTGTTCCCTTTTCACATTTTTCCTATTAAAATTCAATATAAAAGGGAACAAATTTCATGTGAAATTTTTATTCACGATAGGGGTGAATACTTTGCTAAAAGTGGCTTACCTAATCACAACAGTGATAAATTTAGATCTTTAATATGATTGCCAAGAAACCATGATACTAATTTAAATGAATACTATAATTTTTATTACCATTTACAGATTTAAAAATATTGTTTCAATAAAAAACTACGTTTACTGTTATTGTTTAAAAGGTTCTACAATAAGAAAATAAATGTATGAGTAATAAATTCAGGGGTGTCATAGAAACCAATATTGTCAGAATTGGTTTTAAAACCGACAAGAAAAAATGCTTTGGTGTCATAGGGCGCACACGTCCAATAAATATCGTGGTACTAGAAATATCTCGTGTAGCAGTGCTCTATGACACCAAAGCATTTTTTCTTGTCGGTTTTAAAACCAATTCTGACAATATTGGTTTCTATGACATCCCTGATTGTATTCTTTTTTTATAAATCTAATTGATAAGCTAAATCATGGTGCAAATATTCAAGGTGAGTGCAGTAGTCCAGCTAACTGACTTTGTTTACAATTTACTTATGTCAAAAGTAATACTTTTTCAAGTATTTTTGACAGCAGTACATTATTTTACACACACAAAATGCCTATTGTTTATGTTTTGTGTTGTATTTGTTGTCGATTTGCACTCATCTTGTATAGTTGCACCATGAGCTAAATTTTATTATGAGAAAATAATTTTTAATTACTAGAATTCAAAAACAAAAAAAAAAAAAAAAACAACCGACATTCTTCATTCTTTTTAAAAGAGAACAATCTTAAAATAATGAAAACTCAAGAGAAAATAAGATATATAATTATACAGTAAATCGTTTAAACAATAAAAACGTATGCAAATTAATAAGGAAATAATTAAAATCATTGAGTATGACGATGATATTCCGGAGTGACATTAACAAAACTGGACATGCTAAAGAATGTAGCACTATTTTTAACCATAAATTTGAGAAAATCATGTAAATGCGCCAATAGCATTTGCATGGACTTCTCGTCTAAGGCTGAGTAGCCTAGCATTGAGCCCAGTTTTACAAATAAACGTAGCAAATGAAAGGAGCCATACAGTTTCGACAAGGGAGTATCTGGATATTGTTGTAAAATCTCGGCATACTGAGGACGTTCAAACTTATAGAGAAGTTGTGAGCCCAACATGACATTAAAGTATTCTAAAACGCCGTTTAATACATCTGATATAGCCAACTCTTTGCATGCATTCGAAGATTTTGCTGACTTTTTTAAGTTTATATACTGATCAACTATATCTTGTACTGTTATCTTAGCGGGTATATCTAAAAGTTTGTGCTGACGTGTTATAGCATCCCAGTCATCGGCTAAACATTGTTTCAGTTCATCAGGTATTTTAATTTTTACCTCTATTTTAGCCAAAAAGGTTTCTTCGCTTTCAACACAAGAATCTAAGCGACTGATAGAGGATGGTGTCGATGCTGCTGAAGTAGTATTTGTCGCACCTACAGTTACTGTAGGAGTTGAAGTAACAGCAGCTGCTGCGCTTGCGTTAGTACTTGTGGTAGTGGTGGTGGTGTTACTTGTGTTAGAAGATTTTGCATCTGCTGTTGTGGTTACTGTTTTATCGGGATTAGTCGATATGGAAATACCTCTTTTCTTTTTAGCTGCAGGTTCATCTTTATCATCTTTTGTTCCATCCTCTTTTGCGGTGGTATCCTTTTTTGATTCTATAGCTACAGGTGTGGCATTTTGTTTAGAACGATTTCCTCTTCCACCTGTAGCTGTTGTACCACCTGTACTTGTGTTAGCACTTGTTGAAGTATTTAATTCTTTTGAAGGTGTTGAAGCTCTTGACTCACTACCACCACTACTAACCGCTCCACTTTCTTTAGAAGCAACAGCCATTGTTTCGCCCTTTTTCCCCTTAGGAGTACCTAGAAGTTGTATGCGGTTATAGTAATTGTTTTTTTTTATGAAAATTTGATTTTTTCGGTTTGTGGTCTACTGATCCGCTTTTTTAAATGTAAATCTTCTATTAACTTGTTTTATCACGCTACTGTTATTTTGCGTTAGCTAATGTAACGAATTTGTTGCCAACTTTTTGTAATATTTTCACACAGATAATAATTTTTTCCAGAGCTTCAAAAAGCTCCGCTATGATTTATAAAGTTTAAACATTATATAGGTACTTGTATAACTATAAAAATATGAAGTCTTACTATTACTATATAGGAATATTGCATACTCAAATATAATTAAATCAATTGTAAATTTTTGATTTTAAAATTTATCGCCAGCTGAAGTCTCCATTAAGAAAGCTCAAGAAATCTATTGCTATTTAAAATTTGTTTACGAAGAGTTTATCCATACAAACCTATCGATAGCTCTTGATTTTTTAAGAAACTTGTCGCTCATGTATTAGCTAAATAGTTTGTTGGCTTAAAATATTAGTATTTCTAATTACTAAGAAGAAACATGTGGAATAAAGTATGATTACTATCTCTCTAGCTATCAGTTGTAAGTGTCCAGTGCTACATATAATATACATCTGTCTTACCTTTCTTATTTTTCTCTTTTTTGGCATCATGTTCCTTTTGTAATTCCTTTTGTCTTTGCAAATTAGTTTCGTTGTATTTTAAAACACGATGTTCCGGTACCCATTCATCCCAACTGTACATTTAAAATTATACGCAAATGAAAAACATATTTCCATGCCAATTAAATACAGTGCTCAAAGAATATACTCACTTTTTATTCCAGCCGGCATAGTGGACAAAATATTTCAGTTGTTTATCCTTTGTTGTGGTACTTTTTAACGCCTTCGCTTCATAGATTAAGGGTCCATGGAAACATAATACTTTTTCACCTGTAAAAATCAATTGATGTGTAATTGTTTATATGTTTCTTATTGGTGGCCAAATATTGGTGGGTAAACGTTACAACAAATAATGGCGCACTTTCTTACCTTCTGCGAATTTATATTTAGGTTGCATTTCCGGTGTCGACGTTATTTTGGCGGCTTTTTTTAGTTTAGGATGCAAAAAATAAATTTCTTTATTTAATTTGTATAATTTTTCTACACAATTTTGTAAATAAACACAAAATTTTCCTTTGGCTTTTGTGTTATTTTTGTATAGATAGTAGTTGTTGTTTTCGTTAAACACAGCTGTATAGCTTCGTTCAATTATTTGACGATAGAAAACTAATAGCACTAAAGTTGCCAAATTAAAAAAAATATTCCGAAAAAGGATATTTTTTAACCCAAAAATAAATATGGTTTGTTTTTTTTCTGGCAACAATTTAACTATTTGCATATTTTATACAAATCTTGTTATATTTATTAAAATAAACTTATTAGAATATTAAGTTATCTTTTTTTATAAGGTTAACATTTATTAAGGCCCAACTATAATATGCATAAGCAAGCTTAAGCAAATTGCAAAAGTTAACGGCTGTCAAATGCATAAGCAATTCAGAATTAACTTTCAGGTGGCTACAATGTACTTATGTGAGTTTGAAACTTTTTGTCTACAGTTGCTCATTTATGTTTAAAAAAATGTTTTTATTTTAATAAAAAGCTATTAAATGACTATATTTTATAAATATTATTTTATAATTAAAAGAAAACTTCGTACCCAAAACGCATAATTTTTCCTTTTTTTAATTTATCGGCAAAAGTAAAAAAAAATATTAAAGTTAGCGCTTGAAGGCCTGTGCGCATTAAAAGAAATAAGTGAACTACACTGTAAAAGAAGAAGACGCTCTTGTTCTTTCAGAGAAATAAACCACGACAGAAAGACATTTTTGTTAAAATAAAAAGGGTCCCTTTTATTATAAAGGCACTTATTTTTTCCACATTTTCTATTAAATTTAAAAAAATGTATTTTCTTCTTTCTCCATTTTGTTAAAAACACAAACAAACAACAAACAGCTGATTCCGTACGGAATATGCGATCAGTTTCGCTTTTTGCTTAAGCAAAGACAGTTGAAAAACTTAACGAAAAGTTGCGTTAAGTACATTATAGTTTGCCACATACAATTTATATGTATTCGCAGGGTTGCTTAAGCTAGCATGTGCATATTATAGTTGGGCCTTTAGACCAACTAAAATTATGTGTATGTTCTTTTGCATGCTAGTTTTTAAATTTTTATTAGCAAAAATATTGGAAAATAGTAAACTAGCTAGCAGACGAACATGCCATATACAAATGTGCATACATATATAACTTATGATTACTTGGTATTAAAATTTTCCTCCCACGGTCTGGGTCCTCTTTTATTTTCCCAATCATCCAAATTTAAAATTTTTACTTTTTCATACACCTTGTCTATGGTCACTTCTTCTGGCTTCTTCATAGCAATACCAAATTCTTCCATTTCTTCAGGTGTCACCGTTTGTTGTTTAGAAAATTGATACCTTTAATCGATGCAGAAACATAAACGTTTGCTTTATAGTGAATTAAATTGAGAAACTAACCTGATACGGGTGAATTCCTGTAGACCAAACGAACCGCCAACCATAAGTATTAGGAAGGGTATTCCATATTTAAAGGATTTGTTACGTTTTAATTTATTGAACTTTTGTACAAACGATATTTTTTCCATATTCTTTTTTGCCGTGTTGTGTTTACATAAACCTTGACATACAGCTGTTGATTGTGCTGCCGTACTAGAAGTCGTATTTGTTGTTTAAAATGTTAAAGTTGCCAGATTTTTAAATTCCAAAATCCATAGCTTATATATATATAAGTTTAACGAAGTTAACTTTTAGTGAAATATTTATTTAATCACATCTTAAATTTGATGGAAATGCCTGTTAATAATTATATTATATTGGGTGTGCTGATAATGTGAATATAGTCAACTTTTATTCGGCACAACCAATTTATTTTATTAACCGAAAATTTCGTCGAATTTGTAATTAAATAATTTTTATAAATTCATTCTTTCATGCATGCATATATCCTTTCTAAATTGGCTTATTATATTTTTTATAAGGGTTTAAGCTCTGGTTCTTTGAGACATATTAAAAAGATTAATAATAAGTTCTAAAATAAAAGAATGCTTTCAAAACCTACACTACTAACTACATCACTACTATCTGTGTCAAAATAATATTAATCCCAAACATATGGAAAAATCTGTGAGGAGTTCCATGTAAAAATGTATCTGATATCTTATTTTTTATATTAATTAAGCCTAGATACATTTTTAGAATACTGATTAAAAATTGATTTTTTTTATATAGCAATACATAAAAATGGTCATAGACTTAAGACCCAACTATAATATGCATAAAGGCCCAACTATAATGTGCATATGCTAGCTTAAGCAAACGTGCGAATACATATAAATTGCAAAAGTTAACGAAAAGGCTGTCAAATGCATAACCAGTTCAGAGTTAACTTTTAGGTGGCTACAATGACTTTGAAACTTTTTGTCCACATTTTTGTCCACAGTTGCTCATTTATGCTTAAAAAAAATGTTTTTATTTTAACAAAAACCCATTAAATGACTATATTTTATAAATATTATTATATTATTTTATAATTAAAAGAAAACTTCGTACCAGAAACGCATAAATTTTCCTTTTTTTTTTTTTAATTTATCGGCAAAAGTACTAAAATGTACGCTGTGGCAGCACTACATTGTAAATAATAATAAACGTTTCCATATGTTTTGTTAATTTTCGTATTGTGTTTGCAAAAATGGAGAAAAAACTTAAAAATTTAAATAATATAAAAATATTGAAGGCCTGTGCACATTAAATGAAATAAGTGAACTACACTGTAAAAGAAGAAGACGCTCTTGTTCTGTCAGAGAAATAAACCACGACAGAACGACATTTTTGTTAAAATAAAAAGGGCCCTTTTATTATAAAGGCACTTATTTTTTCCACATTTTCTATTAAATTTAAAATAAATGTATTTTCTTCTTTTTCCATTTTGTTAAAAACACAAACAAACAACAAACAGCTGATTCCGTACGGAATATGCGATCAGTTTAGGCCCAACTATAATATGCATAAGCAAGCTTAAGCAAATTGCAAAAGTTAACGAAAAGGCTGTCAAATGCATAACCAGTTCAGAGTTAACTTTCAGGTGGCTACAATGACTTTGAAACTTTTTGTTCACAGTTGCTCATTTATGTTTAAAAAAAATGTTTTTATTTTAACAAAAAGCCATTAAATGACTATATTTTAAAAATATTATTTTATAATTAAAAGAAAACTTCGTACCCGAAACGCATAATTTTTCCTTTTTTTTAATTTTTCGGCAAAAGTACTAAAATGTACAGCTGTGGCAGCACTAAATTGTAAATAATAATAAACGTTTACGTGTTTGTAAAAATGGAGAAAAGACTTAAAAATTAAAATAATATAAAAATATTAAAGTTAGCGCTTGAAGGCCTGTGCACATTAAAAGAAATAAGTGAACTACACTGTAAAAGAAGAAGACGCTCTTGTTCTGTCAGAGAAATAAACCACGACAGAGACATTTTTGTTAAAATAAAAAGGGTCCCTTTTATTGTAAAGGCACTTATTTTTTTCCGCATTTTCTATTAAATTTAAAATAAATGTATTTTCTTCTTTCTCCATTTTGTTAAAAACACAAACAAACAACAAACAGCTGATTCCGTACGGAATATGCGATCAGTTTCGCTTTTTGCTTAAGCAAATGACAGTTGAAAAACTTAACGAAAAGTTTCGTAAAGTACATTATACTACGTTTCCACGGTACTTGCTTCGCTCTCTATTCATGCTTCATACCCCAATCATTAGTGAAACAACTTGCTTCACCATACAAAATTTTAAGAGCGAATCAAGTAGATTCATATTGAATCATAATGCGAAGCACGAAAAATTGCACTCTTCTCTAAGTTTTATCGCAAGTTTATCTGCACTAGCTGTAAAAAATTAATATTATTGTAAACAAAGCAAATTATTTTCTTGTTGCTGGAAGTAAAGAAAGTAAATACGTACGAATGTATGTTTTTTTTCAAATAAGCTAACTAATTTCCACTCACTTTTGTTTTTCCATTAAAAAAATTATTTTCCACAAATTGTAAATTCTGTTTTTTTTTATTCTGTTTGTTTATTAAAAACAACTGTCAAATCGAATCAAGTTTTTTGGCCATGTAAACAGCATGATTCATAAACATGATTCAGAGAGCGAAGCAGGTGATTCAAGTCGTCGTGGAAACATAGTATTATAGTTTGCCTCATACAATTTATATGTATTCGCAGGGTTGCTTAAGCTAGCATATGCACATTATAGTTGGGGCTTTATGTAAGAATCAGCGTTGTCAACTTTGAAATTTCAAAACGCAACATGGAGAAAAAAACGCGCCATTTGAAAAAAATCGCACCAAATTTAGATTTTCTTTTTTATTTAATAAAAGTTTATTAAAAATGTCACATACAAAGTATAATATTAATAACAGTCTTCAACAGTTCATTCAGTGTTTTTATAAAAAATAAAAAACTTAACAAAAATAAAAAATAAACTAAACAAATTTGTTTTTTGTACCAGATGTAATTCATTTATTTTTTACCCGGGGTTACACATGCAAGTAACAGTTCGAAAAACTCAATACACTCAAATTTTTTTCACTTGCTGAGCTAGTCGAGTTTTTCGAATAAGTTTTCGTATATTGCACTCGCATGCAAGTACTTGCATGCAGCATTGTCAACTTTGAAATTCCAAAACGCACCAAAATGGATAAAAAAGCGCACCATTTACAAAAAAAACGCACCAAGTTAAGAATTTCGTTTTTGTTTCAAATATTTATTGAATTAATTTGAAATTTTTTAATATCATAAATTCTATAAAAAACTTTTTATCAACGATAGGTTAGGTTAGGTTAGCAGGCGGCCATGTAAAACGGCCCACTTAGGTCCATATCACTGGTCCCATTGTGATACCTGATTGAATAGAAGATTATAGAGAGAAGAGAAAGAGTGAAAGAGTGAGCAGGGTAGTAGTAGGATGAGTGGAGTGTAAGAGGGTGAAAAGTATGAAAGATTTGAAAGGATGAACGTGCAGACCAAAACCTAAAAGAGCGCAGAATACCTAGATGGATAGATAAGGCTACTGCAGCCAATTACTGCTTCTGATAACAGCGTCAATATCCTCCAACTTCAAAGCTGAAAATTCAGATAAGTCGTCGAAGAATGGTTGCCCCAGAAGAATGGTGCGAGATCCACTCATTGCTGGGCATTGACATAGAAGATGAGAGACCGTTTCTTCCTCCTCTTCATTATTGCAACTCCTACAAAAATCGTTATAGGGTAGACCCAGTCGTCTTGCATGATTGCCAAATTTGCAGTGTCCTGTGATCACTGACACCAAATTGCTAAGTTGTGGTCGCTGTAATTTCAATAAATACAGCGTGCGTTTCCTGTTTAGTATAGGCCAAATCAGTCGTGTGACTGTACTGGTTTGTTCATTTTCCCACCTGGTTTGAGCTAGCTCACAATGGAAATTGCTGACTATTTGCTTACATTTCGATAGCGGAATGCCGCAAAGATGGCCAATGTTGTCGTCAGGTAACATGGCACCTTTCTTTGCCAAGTCATCTGCGATACAATTACCTGTTATGTCTCCATGTCCGCGCACCCATATGAGTGTAACTGTCGAATGTCTCGCCATCCTGTTTAAGGATGTCCGGCATTCATGGACCAAGATTGATGTAGTATGTACACCTGTTAGAGACTTTATTGCAGCTTGACTGTCAGTGTATATACGTATATTTATTTATTTATTTTTTATTCTGAAAGACATCCTGATTCCGAATTCCTGAATGTAGACCCCACCGCCGACTCTCTCCCCTTTTTTGGAGCCATCCGTGTATATAGACAAGCTCGTAGTATTAAGGAGTAGGCCCTCCAACAGTTCCATGTCGTCATGAATTATGAAGCCGAAGCTTCGTAAGAAGGATGGTCTAGGAGTGTGATAGTCGATTAGTTCAGGAAGACATTGTATATTTGCCATGATACTAGCATGTCCATAATGACTATGCTTCCAGACGCCCGTTACACTTAGTCTAACGGCAGTATTCATGGCCATATTCTTGGCCATTAGATCAACTGGAATCCAGTTTAGTATCGCAAAAAGCGACTTAGTAGAAGTAGTGCAGTCCTTCTTAGTATGTTATTCAAGATGACACAATTTGAAGTCTTGTCAAGTGCCTTCCACCAGACCGAGACTCCATAAAATAAAATTGGTTTAATAACTGTCTCAAAGAGCCAGTTCATGCATCTAGGGTTAATACCCCAGTTCTTGCCTATAGTCTTCTTGCAGATATACAAGGTTGACATAGCCTTAGATGCTCTTGCTAGTGTGTTGGGTTTCCATGATAGCTTATTATCAAGAACAACACCTAAGAATTTTGCCTTTTCCGAGATTGCCAGTTCTGTACCATTCAATCTAGGAAGCGTAAAGGTTGGAATCTTGTACTTTCTAGTGAATATTACGAGTTCCGTCTTGCTAGGATTGACACTTAACCCACTTTCATAGCTCCACCTACTAAGTGTTTTAAGTGCATCCTCGATTCTCTGCGATATTGTGCCCAAGTGGAAACCCGAGACAGCCACTGCCACGTCATCCGCTTAAGCTACAGTTTTATGTCCCGTATTATCCATTTTCTTGAGCATATCGTTCATGGCCAAGTTCCACAATAGTGGAGATAGGACGCCTCCTTGGGGAGTGCCCCTAGTGGCCAATCTTGTGATGCATGTCGTGCCAAATTTGGAACGTATGGTTCTTTTACTCAATAGATTCGTTACGAACCTAGTGATTGATTCGTCGAGACCTAAGTCCCGTAGGGCTGATATTATGACTTCAGGTTTTACGTTATTGAAAGCTCCTTCTATGTCCAGAAAGGCTATCATCGTAAAGTTGTCAAATTCTAGCGATTTCTCAATAAAGCTAACTATCGAGTGAAGCACCGTCTCCACAGATTTGCCTTTCATGTAGGCATGTTGAGATGGCGATATAAGTCTTTGATCAATAGAATTCCTGATATGGATATCTATGATTCTTTCCAAGGTTTTCAAAAGGAATGATGATAGACTAATTGGCCTAAAGTCCTTTGCCTTGGTGTGAGAGATTTTTCCTCCCTTTGGAATGAATGTTATATTGCATTCAGTCCAACGCATGGGTAGGTATGACCATGACAAACAGGCTTTATAAATGTTAATAAGCCAGGGAATGACTGAATCTAAGTTATATTGCAGATCAGCCGGTATGATACCATCCGGACCCGGAGATTTAAATGGACTGAAGCTTCCTATCGCCCATTTTAACTTCTCCTCGTTAATGTCAATTGAGGTTGTTGTCCGGAGGTATTGTTGTGGTGTAATATCCGCAGAGTGCGACATATTACCCGGAAAGTGAGTGTCCATGAGCACTTTAAGTGTCTCTAGACCATCACTAGTCCAACTGCCATCTGGTTTTTGGATATAACCGTGGGTCGTTGGTGTTTTTGATAGAATCTTTCGTAAGCGATTGGTCTCAGAAGAGCTTTCCACGCCACTACAAAAACTTCTCCAAGACGAGCGCTTTGCACTCCTAATCTGGTTTTTGAATTTGTTCAACGATGACTTATATAAAGACCAGTTACCTGTTCTTTTAGCTTCGTTGAAAAGTTTGCGACAAATCTGTCTAGATTTCGCTATCTCTGTTGACCACCATGGTGGCCTTTCCTTTCCTCTATATACTGAGGGTAAGCATGTTCGAGCCGTTGCTTCGTTTATGGAGCCTGTGAGCATGTCCACAGCTTCCTCAATATCAATTATGTTCCCTATTGTAGGGGGTTGTGGCAGAATTTCCTTTATGATCTTATTGTGTTCAGACCAATTGGTTTTCCTCCTGTTTAGGTAAGGTATTTTCTTTCCTGGTTTCGTATTTATCGTAAATGTCAGATATCTATGATCTGAGAAAGAGCAGTCATCAGAGATTTTCCAGTCCCCTATCAACTGTTCATGACTCGCACAATGAGCGTTATATCAAGAACCTACTGTCTATTTTCAACTACAAAGGTAGGTTCTGAACCTCTGTTGACTATCATTAGATCCGAATCTAAAATAAAGTCTAAAATGCACTCACCTCTTTCATTTATATCTGTACTTCCCCAGATAGTGTGGTGAGCATTGGCATCCGCTTCTATTATAACGGGAGTCATCTTTGCGTTGGCAGTTCGCACCGCAGTTCTCATCAGGTTTCCTGGTGGTGGCTCCACTTGATCATGTGCCATGTAGCATGAGATCATCCACATCTTTGTTGTCTTTGATTCCCACGCAGCTGTTACTATGTCTCCATCGCTATACTTAGATAGAATGAAGATATTAATATGGTCTTTGGCCAGAATGCATGATCTTATTTTACCTGCGTCTTTTTTGTACAATAATTTGTACCCTTTTGCGTTGAGTCCACGTATATCGCCATTGTTGATCCATGGCTCCTGGACTAACGCTATATCCTCCCCATGATCTGCCATGTGGAGGAGCAGTGCAGCAGATGCAGAGTGGTGAAGGTTCACCTGTATCACCTTCATCATTGTCCGGATCATAGATAACGGTAACGTCTACGTCTTCTGAATCGGAGTCCAGAAGTGCGTCCTCGTTCTCCACTTCATCCAGATAATGAAATAGTTCACCCACCATACCGGAGTTTTATTGGGTGTCCATTTCATTTTCTGAATTAGTGGGGTCATCTTGGATCTGTTTGCAGTCCATTTCCTGCGGAGCTTCCAGATTTGCGCCGGAAGTTTCGGAGTCGATCTTGTCGTCACCACGATAAATGCGCAACTTTATACTACAGAATCCGTAGTAAAGGTTGTTTTGCCTTTTACGTAGTGGCTCCAAGGATTCCTTATTCAGGAGTACGACCGCCTTCCTAGTCGTTCCTTCAGGAGCGGAGACCTTTATTACTTTCCAGTTATGGGAAGGTAGATCTGGGTTTCCGCTCTGAATGAGCGCCAGTATCTCCTCAGGGTTATGTGGTTCTACCGGAATAATTGCAACTGATCTCGGTCGGCGAGGAATCTCACTGACCGGTATCACCTCCAATTTCGCGCCAGGCCACACTTCCCCTAGGGACGCAATTGCTAATTTTAGCAAGTTTGCTGAGCGTTCTGTTGAGCACGCAACCAATTTGACGTGGCCTTGGTACCAGCCAGCATCTACATTTTGAGGAGATGGTCCTGTACACCTCCAACATTTTACGATAAACTATCATCCAGTTATCCTGAGAGATAGCTCCGTCGCTGTTACTTTTGTCAACAATTGCCCTCATTAGATGGTTCTTGGCAGCCTCACTATAGGGCATGTTGACTGTGTGGGTCTGCTTCGGACGTTTAGTCCTTGGCTGCTGACCCTGTTGTGAAATTGGCTCCTCCACTGACCTTTGCCTTTTGGGCGCAACAGAGTCTGCTTGGTCCGCTGATCCTGTGCTGGTTGAGGGATTGGAGCAGTCTGATTGGGCCAAAAGGTTCCTGGCCCATTTTAAGTGCGATTTTTCGTCGTTAGTAAGAGTGCTGACCGATTTCGTTCCGAGTCGGTCAACGATTCTTAAGGCGGCACGCCTTTGTACAAAAGCCCTCCTGGATGGATCTTTCCGATTAGGGGGATTTTTATTTGCCGTATGGGCGGGGAGTGGAGCAGTTGATGGACCCGACGTCAAGGTCGACGATCCTTCTTGCTCCAAAATCGGAGGAACAACGCAGCGTTCAATACAGGGGGTTGGGCTGACTTATCAGCGAGGGCTTGTGCAGCTTTAGAAGTACTTGGTTTGATGTCCAGAGTGACTTCGCTGCGGGGATGCAAACCATTAGAAGATTTGATGGTTTGTGTGAGTTTTTTACGATCGGCCAGCTTGGATATCCCTGGCTGACCTTTCGTTGTTGTTTTTTTTTTGTTTTGTTTTTAAGTTATTTGTGTTCATTTTTGGTCCCACGAGTAGGCACGTAAGGGGATAGACCATCCATGCAGTGACGGCGTACATGGACTAGGCAAAATACTAATTTACAACCGTCCCGTGCCTTGGCGTCGGAGGGGAGCTGTTAGCGACTAGTCTTCTTTAACCACTAACTAGCCATTCAGGTTCTTGGCACTGCTACCAACCACGCTAACCTTACAAGTGGAGTCAGTTTTTGTCCGCGGGTTGCACTTTAGATTTAGGGAAGGATAGTGTTACCACTAGTGACCACTATAGTCCAGTGTGTCACTAGCCTTAACATTGTTCCTATATCACCAGTTTGTTCCCCCCTTGCTACCATTCGTTTCAAATGTAACACAAAGGCGTAACAAACCGGCTCTCCCCTCTACCTAATCACAACCTAGCAATGCAAAGAATGTCTAAGACCATTTGTTAGAAAATGTATCTTAGACATATTTACATCGCTTAAGCTTTCAGCGCCACTAGTGACCATTTGTGTAAAAATGTATCACAGTCGCGATGAAAGCTACCCCTATCCGCCACCTGGGGACGCGTCCGATGGGAGACTGACTAAACTCCACACGGATTTATCAACGATTATTAGTAATAGTAATAATAGTAAAAGCCTTTTTTTTAATAAATGAGCTAAAAAAGATAAAATAAGCATTGAACCATCCAAAATTTAACTCACAGTATGATATTCGGAACTAAAGTACTAATTGGTAAAAAGCTAATTTCAGTACATATTTGGTACTTTTTTTAATATATTTTTGTTTTCTAGTTAAAGTACTTATATTTGATTTTTTCCAATAAAATTTGTTAGGATTCACTTGTACATTTACCCTGGTTGTTCGTCTACAGTTCAGTAGATCAAACCATCACGATATACAAGAATTTTTATTTACATGTTTAAAATGTTAATTTGATTTTCAAACAAAGATTTTTAAAGAATTTGATTTCATTTATCATACATTCGTATTTAAAATACATTTTTTCATCGTATAGATTTCATGAGTTATGAATTATTAAAAAAATGCAAGTTCATTTTATTGTAGAAAGATTTTTTCTCACACTGAAACAAAAAGTTGTGTTGAATTTGCTTTGGTGCCACCAAAAATTAAAAAGCGCCCCAAAATTTAATAAAAAGCGCACCGCGCACCAACTAAATAATTTTTCGCACTAAAAATTTAAAAAAAAAACACCAAAAATGGTGCGAAACGCACCAAGTTGACAATGCTGCTTGCATGTGTAAAGAAAGGCAGGTTAACTTTTTAAAAAAGTACTCTGTTCAAATTTGGGAAAAATGTTGAGCAACATTAATTATTTCATACGGAAAATTTGACGTGTAGCTAATGTACTTTTGTAAACAAAACACATATTATGTTTTGCTTTTTTGTGAATTTAAATCGAAAATAAATAAAAGTTAAAATATTTAAAAATCTGTGTTGAATCGAAATCGTTAAATAAAAATTAATAAACAAATATTACTGGCCGCATGTGCAGCAGCACAACAAGAAATATAATATATTGTTGCGACAGAAGAGCTTTGGATGACAGTCAACTGTTATTGAAAATTCCACGTGAAACAATTGCCACTTTAATTATTTCGCTGTAAAAAATAATATTGCCAGATACATTTCATATGTTTTTCACAAAATGAACAGAGTATACTACTTCTGCAACATCTTTTCATGAAAATTTCATGTGATTTTTTTAACATATATTTTGACAGCATTGCACTTGAAATTTTGAACAGAGTGCTAGGCTTAATAGTAAAAATATATGCTATTCGGAATTGACAACACTGGTAACAAGCATAATATTACTTGGATCACCTTGTATATTTCTACAGATTCCAACTAAATACAACACTGAAGTGGGCATACTATTTTCCGTTAAATTTTCATAGCACTTACGAACACTTTTTAGCTTTACGTTATCTTAGTTCGATTAACAACACTGTTTTTCTTTTATTATATACACACACCAATAACAGTTTTCGTCAAGTCGCCATTTTGCTTTAGTGCGAAAATGTGGCATCATTGATTGAAAAATAACCAACGCTGAATTATTTTTTCAACAAACTGGCGAAAAAGTGTAAGAACAAATATTGTGCAAAGAATAAAAAGAGCTGTTAAATTTTGAAAATTGTCCAAATATCATTTAAAAACCTCATAAATATAAACAGCATTTAAGCATTTCTAAAAGGTATGAGAAATGTGTGTTGAAAAATTTAAAGATTTAATAAAAATATCATTAATAGGAAGCCGTCGGTCAATAGTCGTCACAAGCAAAAGAGACTAGTGAAAGCAAATGACAAAACACAAAATAAAGCCTTTAGTTAAAATGTTTTGTCTAAAAATTAAAGAAAAATTAGCAAAGTGTAAATAAATTAAAATTGAATTACAGTAAAAGTGTAAATAATTTTTCAAATTACGAAACGCAGGCTGTAAGCAGAAATGTACAGCATCGTTTGTGTTTGTGTGTTTTGTGGGGTCTTGACGAATGTTTGGGTTGTGTACTTTTTCCTACTGTGTTATTAATATTTATGAGACTTTCAGTTGTAAATTTTTTTTTTTATTAAAAAGTGTTGTGGAAAATTAGAGCAAACAAAAATTTATTTAAAAATCAATTGTGAAATTAATAAATAACAACAACTAATCTTTATGTTTTTATACTTTCCTATTAGTACAGCCTATTATAAAAGAGGAAGAGAAGAAACAAAATAAAAATAATCTTAACAAAATTATAGAAGTTAAACGAAAACACTGTTCCGACACTGTTTACTAACATTTGCTGCATCATGGGTGAAATAAAATCTGTAAAAGTTGACAACTGGGGAGTATTCTTCTTGCAGAAGCTACAGAATTTTTTCAACAAAACCGATTATTGTGATTTGACATTGCAGTTCCGCGACAATTCCCAGCTAAAAGTACATCGTTTGGTTTTGAGTGCTTGCACGGACTATTTCAATGTTCTGGAACAAACCTGTGAAGTGGTGGATGATGCCATCATAATGCCCAATGGCTTACAGGCCGACGTTGTGGTGCCTATTGTTAATTTCATGTATACCGGCACTCTGGAATTTGAGCTGAAAATGTACAATCGTCTATTGCGCACAGCCAAAGATATGAATATGACTGTACTGTTGAAACTATTGGAAGCTCATAGGAGAACTATGGAAATGCATCCACAGAAGTCGGTAGGTGTAAGTTTTAAAATAATTTATAGTTTTACGTTAATCTAACCTAAAAATATTACTCGGTAAAAGTTGAGAGAATAATTAAATTTTATTTTAAATATTTTAGCCTGCCAGTCCAAAACCACGGCGAAAAACAGCAGCTCAAGCGGCTGCACCCACTGGACGTTCCTTGATACAAACAAATCAAGTCAAACGGTTGGTAGTAGGCTCAAATAATAACGCAACACAGCAACGCAATGTTTCAACTGGTAATACATTAACACGTCTACCCACAACTGGACAATTGCCTGTTAGGCAAATTGGCTCGACAACTTTCACACGCATTAAGGTGGAAAATGAACAGCAGGAAACTAATACTTCAACTGGTGGTTATACACTACTCAAACAGTCGCCTCAGCAACAACAGACCCAGCAGCCCACATCACCATTTGAACAACTAAGAAAGGGCTACAACAATAACAAACGTCCGGCCGTATCAACATTTGTTTCCCCGCCGGCCAAAAAACCAAATTTAGAAGATGTAAAAGAATTTGCTGAACAACAACGTATGCGCAAGCAAATTGCTGCCGAATATGGAGATGACGATTACGATGCCAGCAACATTATGGACGACGACACCATACACAACGACGACGATGATGATGAGATGATGGCAGCCGTTGGTCAGACACCACAAACACCAGCCACATCCGCTTCAGCTGGCGTGCAGACAATGACTTCACAAAATCAACAACACCAATCGGAAGATCCACCTGGCACTACAACAATTATCGTAAAACATGAGGGCCCCGACAAACCACCCACCATAGTGGTTAAGGATAATGGCAATTCAAAAATGAATCATGCTAAAATTATTTCAGAAGTCTTAAGACAATATCCGCATTTAGTCAAGACTAATAAAAATATCAAATTGAAAATAATGCCCAATGCCGGAGGACAGGCCCAGAAGATTATTGTGAAAAAAGAACCCATGGAACCAGAAAAACCGATGCAACCTCCGCCCATCAAATTGCCAACAGGGCCCAAAATGTCCGATAGTCAGCATCAGCAGCCATCGAAATCATTAGCTGCTACTATAGTAGCCAATAGACCAAAAACTCTGCAACATCAGCAGCAACAAGCGGAAATTACTTCAAGTGCTAAACCAACACAATCTGCGACAAATAAAACATCAGCTGCTAGCTCAAATGCTCCTGCAGCTACAGGACAACCGCAAAAACGTCGTATTGATAGTAAAACAATGCATGCTCTTATAGCTTTAGGTGCTGAGAATACCACTGGACCCTGGCTATGTCTGCGTTGTGGCCGCAATGGCCATCCCATTAGCATACCTTCATATCGAGGCTTCCGTCGTCATTTAATTAATACTCACAAGGAAGTCATAGATGCTGCTCTATGCGAACATTGCGGTTGGCGTTCGGCCAGTAAACGTGAATTACATTTCCACATGCAACTGGAACATAAAGTTAAAACCAATCTTTACATATTCCCGGAATGTCAATTATGCCAAAAAATGTGCATTGATAGTGACGGACTCAATCAGCATTTGATAGATAGTCATCCGGATGAAAATAAACAACAATGTATTTATTGCAATAAGATCTTCCCCGAGGAAATACAGCTGTACACACACATGAAGACGTTCCACAAGAAGCAGGCATTGGAAGATGGCATAATCGATTATTCGGATGATGAAAATCCAGCTCAAGCAACGTTAACACTACCACCAGCTGAATGCGAACAGCAAATCGAAGTGGAACATAAACAGCACCAGCATCAGCAACAACAAGAGAAGAAAATAAATATACTTTCCGATATAAGTTTACCCATTGCTAGTTCGATTATTAAGACCGATTCGTTTGTACAACAGCAAGAATTGACAACTTCAACGGCTTCCGAAGAATACCTGCAAGATCAGGAACACGAGCATGAACACACTGAAACTAAATTTGTAGCGGCCGATGGCAGTGAAGTCATTTTAACAGCTGAACAGCGCAAAGAAATTCTATCACAGTTGAATCAAGAACACGAAGGTTCTGATGTGGTAATGGTTGTAAATGAAAATGCTCAACAATCACAATACGGAAGTGGTGAGACCCAATCAGATCTAGGTGCCATAAGTCATGACGAAACTTCGCAGGCAACCACTGCCACTAATGAAGAACGCCCAGAAGAGGAAGATGAAGAAGAACAGGTGGCTGAGGAAGAAGATGATCAACATGACGATAATGAAATTTATAATGAAATGAAAGCAATGCATTCAAATCTGGAGGAAGATTCCACAAGTCAAACCGAGGCGGCAGAAGAAGAGCATGAGCAAGAACTTGAACAGGATGAAGAAGACGCAGAGACAGAACATGAGCAGCGGGCCGAACATTTGGATGAAAGCAAGGAGTCCGTAGATAATCTGGAGTGGGCTGAAAATTTGTTATCCGAACATGATTTAGCAGATGAGGTATTGTCATCTCAAGCAACAAACGAGCAAACTCAAAGCAATAAGCCTGAGGAAAAAGAAGAGGTAAGTGTGAAAATGTTTCAAAAATAAAATTCAAAATAATGTAATATCAATTTACGCCTATAGAAATATGCAATTAGCGTTTTTCTATTGAACTTCAAAGCTTATTATGTGATGTTTTTATATTTTATGTAAATTTAAGGCTATAATAATTGTATAATTTTTTGTATGATTCTAGGAAATAAAGGATGATGATAACAAGTCACAAGATGAAATAAGTAAGAAGCTTAAGGAACTTACAGGAGATTGGTCCGAAGATGATGACGATGATATGCCTGAAGAAGACCCACTAACAGAAATATCGCCAACTAAAGAAATTGCTAAAGAAAAACCAGAACCAATAGCTGTAGCAGATGTTGAAATGACAGAAGTGCAAGAGAAAAAAGCCGAACCGGAGACGCTAGCTAAAGAACAACAAGAAAATCCAGAACCCGAAGACCATGCTGAGCTATTGGCTTCCTTACAAAGCACAGACAAAGATGAATTGGAAGAACATAAAGAAATTACTACTAGTGCAGAACTACAGGCTGCAGTAGAAGATTGTGAAAATATCGATGAAGATGATATTGATATGGCTTTAAAAAGTCTACACAAAGAAGACATAGAAGAGGAAGATATAAAAACAGAGGATACTGTTGAAGAACTCCCCGAAAAAGTTGAAAATGAGGAAAAAGATATTGAGGCGCCAATTGAGTCTGCAGAGGAAGTAGTAGAGAAATTAGCTGATGTAGTAGGAGAAGAATTAGGTAAACAAGATAGTGAACTTAAAGAGGGTGAAGTTAAAGCTGATATTAAAGAAACAAAACATATTGAAACTGATATTGAGGATAAACCGAAGGAAAAACTAGTGAAAAAACTAGAGACACTTGAAGAACCCGAAGCAACAACCTCCACTATGGTAGTGGATGAAAAAACCAAAAAAGATTTAATAGAGAGTCTTTTAAGTGAACAAGCCGAAACTATGGAGGATACTGCCATTGAAACATCTGCTACAACTGCAGCGGTTAAAATAGAGAAGGAAGTGGATACAGTGCTGGCTGATACAAGTGATACTACAGCTAAAACAGACACTGAAACAGAAATTATAAAAACCGAAATAATGGAAAATACACCCTCATTGGAAGATGAATTTTTAAATATTTCAACCGATAAAACAACGGCCGACGAAACTTCAAATGATAATGCCGTAACGACTACAGCCGTCTCCAGCTCTACTAGTAGTACTACGGCTACAGAGGCAGCAACCACAACAGAAGTGGCCAAGGCCTCTTCAACTAGTGTTAAAAAAGAAGCCACTATATCATCGGAAGAACGTGTTAAAAGTCTTATTAGTGAATGGGGTGACGACGATGAAGATGAGGAAGATAATGATACAGATTTAACAGCAAATCTATGAATATTAGATTTATTTACTTTGTAAGTAAATCTTCATATAATACACCAACAACAACCACACAAACATATATTAGATTTCTAATCAAAACATCATTGAAAAACACAAAATCAATTGTTTTTCTCTTTTGAATATTTTTTTAGTTGTAAACTTTTAATTTTACAACTGGAAAATCTTGTTTAGTTTAGTTTAAAACCTACTTACATAGATTTGTGTGTACTTCATTGCATACATATATGTATATGAATTAGATATATACTAGTTGTTCGTTTTATATTTTCTTAACTTTTCTCTCGGAATATTTAAAATTGAATATCTATTTTTAAAAATTTTTGCTTTTATTTACATAAACTTACAATTACGAACATACATACTTATATAAATATACTATATGCAATAATTATAAATATGTAGTTAAGCATGAATTTTTCCAAATGAATTAAAAATTTACACAATTAAAACTGAACTAAATATTATAACAAAAGATTAAATCTTTGTTAAAAATATTTCTCGAAAAATATGATGTTTTTTTTCTTTGTAGAGTTTTCATAATTGAAACAAAAAACACAAACTAACACTTGCCTTTGGTTTCACATTTAAGTAAAAAATTAAATAAACACACAACATATTCAAAGAGACCACACAACAGTTTTTAAATATATATATATATATATATATTTATATTTATTAATCGGAAGACATCGATTTTTAGAATTGGGTCACTTGACGTGAAATTCACCATATATATATATGTATTTATATATATATGTAATAACATATACACATATTTATAGTTTGAAAAATGCGATAAATTTGAAAAATTTTTTGTAGGCAATAAGATTACATAAAAATGAAAGTATCAAAAAAACAAAAAGCACCTTGTTAGTTTTTATTTTATATAAAAAATATGACGCTTTATTAGTTACTCCTTTTAAAACAAATAACAAATTTTTCTTATATATTAACTTAATAATCTTAAATTATTGCAGCGTATAGAAAGAACATTCCTCAAGCATCATCTAATGGGAGTTGGAAAAGAAGAAAAAAGAGAAACAAATTAAAAATAAATAAAAAGAAAAAATATATTTCAAGTATCACATATAGGGAGGCAAATGTTTGCACGCACATGTTTTCTTTTATTAAAAAAATATTTTTTTTGTCCGCACAAGAAAATACAAATATGTAAAAATTTATGACTTTATTTTTTATTCTAATGCTAGGTACACACTACGCAACTCGTTTCTGCACTACCATGCCATAAAACGCGACTACACACTATGCATCCAACATCAATGCAACCAGAAAATATTTAGATATTTTTGCCTGGTATTCTATTGGTAAAAAACAAAATTTTTGAAATTTTGCTAAAGAAACTATTTTTTTTGGTCAAAAAAAAAATTATGTTTCTACAACGACTGCGCATGTTGGAAAAAAGTTTAACCTTACTTAAAGAAAATTTCATTGCGGAATTTCGGTTTTTTCAGTTTATTCAATAAACTAAACCGTTTTTAAGTTACGCGAATATATGTTGTGCAACCTCCTCCATTTTCGAAATAACGGTATATTTCGAAAAAAAACGAGCTAACCTAAAAAAACGGTTAGCACCACTGGATTCAGCGTACCCGAATTAGGTTAACCCGCCAGGTGCCCCGTTTGTCACAAAAAAAGTGTCAAATTCTAGCACAGTGTAATTAATTACAAAACTTTATTCTGTCTTTCGTAATGGAAACCTACAGAATTCCTATTGACCGAAAAATTTATGTGTGAGTTGTTTTTTGGAATATTTTAATACGAATTTTTTTAAGCACCATTTAATATTTTTAAGTTGGTTAAAAGTCAGAAAATAGCGATTTTGTTACGAATTCGACATTTTTGACGTAACGTTAGTTTTGAAAAATCTGTTAATGGTGCCAAATTCTTCATAGTTTATATTAGTTTAAAGTAATTTCATATCAAAGCATCAGAAAGGATTCTGATCTGCGTAAATTCAGAATAAATGTATAAATTATTGGTTCAAACTCTTTTAGCGCATTGATCGAATTTGTCCTTGATTCTCATTGGCCTCATTTCTAAATTTATATTTATTTATTGATATGTAGTTTTATATATTTACATTTTTCGATACTAATTCAATCAAAATTGTTTTAAATAATAAATCTATATACATATGTATATAAAATGGAATGTGTGTTTGTTTATTTGTTTGTTTCTGAATAGACCATAACCCTTTAGAAAAATATTATATGTAATAAAGCTTGCGAGCATAAGCCTTAAGCATTAAAAAAACTTGAGAAACTATAGAAAAACACTTTTTAATTATTGTAGAATAATCAAAAAGGAACCCTCGTGATAATAGTACTGAAATAATTATTTAATAAGCTTATATTCTCAATTTTAGAAAAAGCTTCTCCAAATAATATTTTATTAAACTAAATAAAGATAAGCTTATTTATACCTACAATTGTAGAATAAGCTTATTCAAATAATTGTAGAATTTGGTTATGCTTGCAAATAAGAAAGCTTGGAGCTTTGGCTACCGACGACAAGTCTTTCTCCTTAAAAAAATAAATAAAAAAACCTTTAATGGCATTCATAGTTAAAAAAGGAAAAAGTTACCCCCTGGCCAACTATGTCGAACGATAATGTTCGCTTAGATAAGTCTTAAGACACAAACATTTTATCGTATCTATTTTTTACTTAATCAAGTTTGTTTATTCCACAATCAAGTGTGTGTCTTACCTAAGCGAACGTTATCGTTCGATATCGTGGGCCAGGGGTAACTTTTTCCACAAAAAAATCAAAACTTTTTGGATAAACAAAACATTTTTCCAAATATAATTTTTTATTTTAAATCAAAATTAACAATGACAAAATATATGACAAGCATGTTTAATATATATTTATTGTATACTATTTATTATATACTATGTTTAAAAACATATTGTGAAGGATAATAGTTTCTCAAACATGATTTAAAAAAAAAAGCTTCTTTTAAAGTACTATTATACTTTACTTATTTTTATACTATTTATTATATACTATGTTTAAAAACATATTGTTTATCAAACATGATTAAAAAAAAACTTTAGTATTTTTTTAAAGAGCTTCTTCTAAAGTACTATTATACTTTACTTATTTTTTGGTCTGTTGGGTTGTACCTTATAGGAGACCAAACCTCTGGACCGATATTTTTTAAATTTTCACAGCATTTAACTGGGACTCTGGCATGATTAGGTACTTTTTTGACCACGCCCACTTTTTTAAAATTATGTAATTTCTCCCATATAGTTTTTAACAGATTTACTTTAAATTGTATACACATTATATACTCCAGGCGAGGTAGAAATAAACAAAAAGTTTAAAGTTTTAAACTTTTAAACTATGTATTTACCTAAAGTTTTATATACTTTTTATCTAACAGATAAGGTAGTCATATAGCCCAATCATGAATAAAAATTCCGCGGGAGTTTTTTTCCTTTTCCTATTTTTCCTATACAAATTCAATGCTAAAAAAAAATAAAAAGGGAAACAACTCCCGCGGATTTTTTATTCATGATTGGGTCGATACATTTTATTATTACCAAATACCCATTTATTTTACCTTAAATTATAATTAATCTGCTTTCAATCTATATACATATGGTGAATTTCACGTCAAGTGACCCAATTTTAAAAATCGATGTCTTCCGATTTGGATGAAGTTTGCACCGAGTTTAGTATTATTGAATAGTAGGCCAGACACAAATTTTCAGCTCTATCAGTCCAAAAGTGCCGGAGTTATAGGGGGTCAAAGTTGGACATTTTGGTCATACAGGGTTTTTTTAAAATGAGTGTAATTTTTCACCTATTGGTCGTAGCAAAAATTGTCCAAAGGACTTTAGATAGCTATTTCTTCAATCATTCCAAAAATATTTTTTTTTTAATTTTTAAACATTTTTTTTTAATTATTTTTCAATTTGGGCCCTTTTTTCTCAAAAGAAAGCTTATACAATTTACTTTAAGGCCTTTATAATCGCTTAAACGGATGCAAGTGGGATATCTATCAAAAAAATTATTTTTTAACTCAAGAGTAGGATTTTTCAATATTAATTTTCCTCAATTTTTTATTTTTCAAAATGGAGTTTTTTTATATTTCCTCAAAAGAAACTTTAGACCATTTCCTTTAAGAGTTTTGTGGTAACTTAATGGGATGCAAGGGGGTATCTATAAAAAAAATTTGCAACTCAAAGAAGGAAGTGTTTCAATTTTTACCATATGCACTATTTTATTTTTTTTTTCTATTTATTACTTATAATACTAAATAAGAATAATAATAATAAATATTTTAATAAATTCAATATATAAATGAAAATGATACATGTTCCAAATATTGAAAAAGGAACAAGTCGGTTTTAGTGACTTTGCTCCAAAAAAAAAAAATTTCATCAAATAGGGCTTTTAGAGGAGATGCCTGCAAAAAAATTGTTGGCGGTCACGCCTATTTTCGAGGGCGCGGGCCCGTAAAGCTGAAAATATATAGGCCTATATCTCGGGAACTACTGGGTGTATGATAATTTGTAATATATTAAATAAATGGTATTGAAAATACCTTTCCAACCATATATATCATGATTATAAAATATAGACCGAATATGGGTTAAATCCGAAAAGAATATTTTTTTAATATGTACAAAAATTAAAAAAAAAAAATACTATATAAGTGTTATTTTAGTTTATTAATATAAATAGCCAAGACATTAAGCTTTAATTTAAGGTATCATATGTGTCTGCAGGTACTATAATCATAGAATTATAAGATCTGAAAAATAAAAAAAAAACAAATTTTTTCGAAATTTTGTATGCAGGATAGGATTTTTTCCTCTATGGTATACAGAATACTGGCTTCGCATTGTACAAATTTCCTGTATTTCCGGCCTACGCCCGGCCGGGCGGAAGCATTACCTCCTCTATGGTATACAGAACACCGGCTTCGCATAGTACAGATCCCCTGCATTGCCGGCCTACGGCCGGCGGAAGCTATTCCTCCTCCTTGGTATACAGAACACCGGCTTCGCATAGTACAGATTCCATACGGCCGGGCGGAAAAATTTTCTCCTCCATGTATACAGAACACCGGCTTCGCATAGTACAGATTGTATTTTTTACGGTGAAATGTTATAATCTTTCTTGAATATCTTCGGATCTATATTACCTATGTGGTAATGTTATACCTTAACTTACAGATTAATTTCTTGACTTGAAAATATTGTAATTTATCTACTTACTTATATAGACCTTTTTCCCGGATTTTTTAGATTTTTTAAAAAAAAATTCGGATCAAAAAATAATTTTCCAAAATTTATCAATAGGTGGTTCATATAAATAGGTCATGTTACATATCGTTGGAAAGGTCTTTAAAATACCTATTATTTGATATATATATCGTCTAACAAAAAAATTTAGTTTTCAAGATATAGCTAAATATATTACAAACTTTGGAGCCCCGCCCACTCGAAAATAGGCGTGATTTATTTTATTTTTTGTTTATTTTAATCAAAATTTAAAATTCTATTAGTGATAAAATTTTGATAGTGATTTGAAAAAAGTTACTAAAACCGACTTAAGCCTTGAAAAATCCTATTCTTGAGTTAGAAAATAATTTTTTTGATTGATATTCCACTCGCATCCCATTAAGCGATTATAAAGACCATAAAGTAAATTGTATTAGCTTTCTTTTGAGAAAAAAGGGCCCAAATTGAAAAATAATTAAAAAAAAAATTTAAAAATTAAAAAAAAATATTTTTGGAATTATTGAAGAAATAGCTATCTAAAGTCCTTTGGACAATTTTTGCTAAGACCAGTAGGTGAAAAGTTACACTCATTAAAAAAACCCCTGTATGACCAAACTTTACCAAAATGTCCAACTTTTAACCCCTCTAACTCCGGCACTTCTGGACTGATAGAGCTGAAAATTTGTGTCTGGCCTACTATCCAATAGTGCAAATTTCATCCAAATCGGAAGACATCGATTTTTAAAATTGCGTCACTTGACGAGAAATTCACCATATATAAAAATGAATGTTTGTCTATTTAAATCGCCATATTTTAGACATTTTTTGACCTACGTCGATGATATTTGGTACATATGGTATTGGCATAATTAGGAATACGTACCAGGAGAAAAGTGGGAAAACTAAAAATCTAATATAGTCTTAACTACTGGACCGATCGTCATTAAATTTTCACAATAGGATATTCTTACGAAATAATAAATTCTTGACTATCAGGCATGTTCTGAAATCACGGTGATTTTAAATCACGGGAGGAATATTTTGGTGTTCTGAAAATCACGAGGTTTTTAGTAGTGATTTTGGTTGTTCTAAATCACGAGCTAACAACTGATTTTCTTTGTTTACAATAAAATTTTTACTTGTTTTTTACATTTATACATATTTATTGACTACTTTTATTTTGTTCAACAATTTTATAAAATTTTTAATTTTTATGTATAATTTAATAAATCAGTCATATTCCACACGACTTTAAAACTTTGTTTCTCTGGCAACCGAAATGACGTATATTTTGATCAACAATATCAGCTTACTACTAAGAAGTAAATCACGAAAAATTTAAACAAATCTAAAAAATGGTCCGCAAAAAATACGTCTTACTAAATTTGTAAATTTTAAGTTTTTTTCTGTGTAAAATAGTTAGTTTTATTGCTAAAACAAATAAAGAACAAATGATTTTAAGTGTTTGTGATAATTTTATTACAAGAGTTCAATGAAAAATGCTTGAAAAACTCTAAGTGATTTGAAATCATTAGGCTGTTAGGTGACCGGTTTTAAATCACGAGATTTCAATAATTTTTGTGCACAGAACACCTTTTCAGTGATTTTAAATCACTTTACGAAAAAGTGATTTTCAGAACATGCCTGTATATAAAATTGTGAGTGAACAAAGGGGCGTGGCACCGCCCATAAACCCAAAATCGTTATGCACTTCGGTTCACTTATTTAAAGGCACTAAAAATTCCATATTCAGCAGCCTGTATCTTCTGCAATTTTTAACCAATTGCAGAATTTTAAAATAGAAATGGAAGCTAGACATCTTGAGATATAAAAAAAATCATGACAGTAGTGGTTCTTAACTAAAGCACTTTTTTTGAGCAATTTATAAAAAAGGTCAAAAAATTTGCTATTTTTTGGTTCACTTAAATAAAGGCACTTTAACTAATTTTAATGAAAAGCAGTTTTTCTTCTTTATATTAATTTACTTTACTTTATTTTAGTAATGGGTACAACCCCCTTTGTTTTTAATAACTTCAAATATACGGGTTTTCATTGACAGATAAAGAGAATGTATGTAATCCAACGATATTTGATTACAAGCATCGCTAATGGTCTGAATTAGTGACTGCTTGTCATCAAATTGTACCTGCTTTATAGACCTTACGAGATAACCAACGCCAGACATTTTCGATAATGTTTAGATCTGGCGAATAGGGTAGCCAGTCAAGAATATTAACATTTTGGCTTGCAATTAACTCCTTTACTACTCTGGCGGTGTGTATAGGGACATTATCCAAGATATGGGACCAAATAGTTCACTGCACTTCGGTAAAGCTGATTCCAATAATGTTTTAAAGCTTGCACCAGTCATTTTTTCACTTTGAAATTCAAGATCGATGGTGCCATAGTACGCAATAGCACCTCACACCATAACGCCACCGTCTCGGCTGTGATGTCGGTTCAAAAATCGCTTTTCTTTGTGCAAATCATGGAAATAATAGTTGTAGCCATCAGGCCCATCCAAATTAAGCTTCTTCTCATCCGTAAATACAACGGTTCTCCAGTCATTTACATGACCTCTTTGCTGCACATCCCATACCATGTAGTCTCTTGCGAATTAAAGCCGCTTTTCCTTACGAGGAGCATTAGTGGCGGCTTGCTCGCTTGCACTCCAGCTTGAGCTCTTATTTTTGACAAGGATAAGGCAGAATTAGAAGCAATTCTGACGATTATTCTTTTCTCATACGCAGATAAAAACACTGAAACCCTTCCTTTAAAAATTTTTTGATACCCCTCGGGGTCCTTGTTGGGCTTCGTCCAATTTTTTTTAGCTATTGCGCGGTTAGAATATCCTTCAGAACGGTAAACATCGATCGATAGATTTATAATTTTTTGTTTTGCCATTTTGACTCGTAAGATGATAAAGATGTAATACATTGTAATAAACAAACGCTCGCTGCAAAAAATCATCGCTTACTTTAAAAATAATAAAAAACAAATAATAAAGTGCCTTTATTCAAGTGAACCAAATAAAATAGCAATGTTTTTTACTTTTTTTTATAAATTGCTTAAAAAAAGTTCTTTAGTCATGATTTTTTTATATCTCAAGATGTCTATATAGGCAGCTGAAAATGGTATTTTTAGTGCCTTTAAATAGTGAACCGGAGTGTATCTTAGGTATTTTTGACCAACGGCTATATATGGTATTGGCATCAATAGAAAAGTGGGCGCAGCACGCCCCTTTGTTTGCGATATATTGAAACCTGGACCTGTTAACCGATCTTTAATTTTCACAGCCTGCAGCTTTGACTAAGGAATACTTATTACATGATAATATTTTTCGATAATGCACACTTCTGCGCCTATTTTTTTACTGCGTTTATTAACGTCTTTACCTAAAGGGGGATAGCGAAGTACACCGGGTTCAGCTAGTAAAATTTCTTGTTTTCATTACTGCTTTTGTACGAATGTCTAATTAAACAAGAGTATTGTTTTTAATTGTTTTTGTTATTTAAAGTCTACATAATTATGTAAATAAATCCGCAAAAATAAACAATCAATTCGTACTAAATAAACAAATCAGATCAACTTTACAAAAATATTTTGTGAACATACAAACGAGTATCGATCACTGTATAAAACTTACCATCCAAATAAAAGTTTATAATGCACATGGCTAAAAATCCTATAGCCACCACTAGGAACTGAGCAAAACCAGCTAAACGTCTTTCAGAATTCGAATGCCACATTGCTTTTTCTCGTGGTATCACTTCGCACACTGTTACATAGAGTAGAGTTCCACCTGCCAAACCTTGTGTGACAGGTAAGGCTGTAGTTGACCAGGAACTGGGAACATCGACTATGATCATTCCTAAACCAATGCCGCATATAGCACCCATAGCAAATATTGATATGCCGATTATTTGAGATTTCAAAGGAGTTTGAGGATTCGAACGGAATACCAAACCCAAACAGAAACCCATAACAAATTTATGGCAGGCTACAGCACCCAAAAGAAACAAGACCTTAAAAAACAATTAAGTTAAAATACAATAATATAAATGTATACATATGTATGTATGTGAAAGATGCAATAATTACTTAGTTACAAAAGAATAGATACCATAGCGAGAATACGTGCTAAATTTAGAGTAGCCCAATTTTTCTACTAAAGTTTCCTAAAAAATATTACGTGAACCATATTTATTTTTATCGTAATAAAAATGTTCCTTAGAAATATTCCTGTCACCTATGTATGTATATATTTTTTAACAGAAAAACATTTCATGACGAAAAATTTTATAATTTTATTCTATTTTCTTCGACCTTTTTAATGATTTTTATTAAATAATTTTTAAGCTTGAGGTCACTTTTCTAGAAAATTGGTTATAATATTAAAATAACTCCTGAAGAAGATTTCCAAAGGAAATAGAAATATTGAGTTAATTATTTATAAAAATAAAAAAATCTAAACAATTTTATTTTTCGAGATAAGGTCAGTTTTTATTTTTATTTTCCGATATTTAGCTACACAATGTGTAGCATCTTCAGGGACAAAGTTTTTTATTTTTACTAAGATTTTTTATTTTAATAAATATATACAGAAATTATTTTATATCAATTTCTTATTTATTTGGATGTGATATAATTTCTTATGGATTAAATTTTGTTATTGTTTCCCTGAAGATGCTACACATTGTGTAGCGAAATATCGGAAAAAATAAAAATAAAAACTGACCTTAATCTCGAAAAATAAAATTGTTTAATTAATAAAAAGGTCGAACAATCAGTTAAATAATCAATAAAAAAATCTTTTATAAAAACAAAAAAGTGAACTCAAGCTTAAAAATTATTTAATAAAAATCATAAAAAAATTTATTTAAAAAACCTTTTTTTTTTGTTGATTTTAAAATGTAAACTATCAAAACAAAAGACATGAAGCATATTAAAGAAGTAATTAAAAGTTATATCTATACATGTATAACAAACCTTTGTTGAAGAATCTTGCACTCCTATAGCTAAACCCTCAATTGCTGAATGCAAAGATAAGGCAACAAACAAACCCAATGTACCGGTCATTGATTGTGAACAAGGCTGTGTATGACTAGTATGACAAATGCGGGCATTAGCATCCTCCACTATAGCATCATTACAATGAACATGTTCATGATTTTCCTCGTGATTATGATTACTACCATTGCCATGCTCGTGTAAATGAGCGTGATAATTATTATTTTGAGATCTTGCGCTAAAATCATAAAAAAACTATTAGCTAAAATAAGTGATTAATGTAGGTATAGACTTACTTTGCCGCTGTACTTTGTGCATTCAATAAAGGTGCTGACTCAGAATTGTGTAAAGAACCGTAGTTATGAGGGTGGTTATTAGTTAAATTTGTATTCTGTGGTGTTGTATTATGACTATGGGGGCTATCGTGTGTATGTGAGTGTTGTATTGCTTCTCCAAAGAAATAATGTATAAATTCATCCACAAAGTATATGACAAAGAAACCAGCGCATAGTGAAATTTCTGCCCAATTAGAATTCATTTGTTTTCGAACCTGCAAAATTATATCAAATTACATAAACATACATAAAGAAGAATTTGCCTTTATTTTGTAATTTGCTGTTTTTAATCATTTTTTAAAATTTGTGTGAAAATATTTTAAAGTGAGCAAAGTTATCCAAATAAATGGAGAACATTCTTGTTTTCTAATTTTTATGATTTAATGTTTTCAGGAATTAATAAAGAACCTAATAATTAGATACATTTGTAGTTAAAAATATTACTATGCATAAAAAATAAATAAAACAAAACTTACAGGAAAGTGATCAAAAATTTCTTTAAATGTAAATTATTTAGAACAATTTACATTAAAATACTTACACATTTCTTATATATGTATGTACTTATAACACCTCCTTAGAATAAAGCTAATATATTAGTATCTTACCTCTGGCAATATATGAATTAGTGCCGTGGCCAACAATACACCCGCACCAAAGCATAACATGAGCGATGTGGTTAATGGGAATCTTCTGCGATTACGTTCGGATATAAAGGCTGGTAAAATTCCGGTTATAAAACTGCCCAATCCCAGGACAACCATAGCCAATACTTTTTCCATTTCACCTTTGTCATCATGCAGTGTCGTTGACTCATTGTAACTTTTTAATTTCGGCCATATTAGTTCAAAATTTTGTGTTAAATTCATATCGTATTGTGTTCGTTTATCCCGCAACCAAGTTGATTATTGTGATTATTTTTTTTCTATCTTTATTGTATAACGTTTATTAAGGTACTGAACTTCTTTCTACTACTATAATAGCAGTTAAACGTTCAGAAACAAAATCTCGTGAGGGTAGTAGATTGATGTGATGTCTTTCTGTCTGTCTTTGTTTACATTTTTTATGTACTTAGAATTGTTATTGTATTTTGTTTGTAGGCCGTGTGTTATATTTTGAATCTGTAACGACAGTTATAAAAATTGATAAGAAATCTCATCTCTTTATTTCACTGTTATTTTTCGCTGATATTTTCGTTTATATTATTGTCATAAATAAACAAATAAGTTACTTATTTATTCCAAAGATTACTAATATTGAGCTAGCGCTAATGTAGAGAGTGTGAATCAGTGTTGGCAAACATGGTCCAATTGTAATTTTTTGATACATTTGAGACACAGTTGGTACCGTGGTACTACCACGAGACATTTGGTACAATTTCCAAATACTGTTGCATCAAAATTTGGTATTCCAGATGAAATATATATATATATATCATTTAAGTTACAAATAGTAACTTAAAAGAGATTTTATTAAATCTCATGAACATTTTGGCACTAATATCAATTTGATCTTTAAATATGCATCTATTAGACGATTATTACGACAAAAAATTGTTGGTTGAATTATCGAGCATATTAATTCATATTAAATGATTTTTAGGCTGAATCCAAAAACTAAATCTTAAAATGTAGGTAATCAGGATTTAAAACCGTTAGAAGTTAACCCTTCTATTTCTTCTATTCTTGGAATAATAAATCTAGTAGTTTTGGAAATGTAATCGAAGGATGCACGAGTATATGTAGGTACATACATATATATTTAACAAGGTTAACTTTTCGCAAATAATCCGATACTTCATAAATAAGAATATTTTAGATAATCGCGATAAGAAAGGCAAATAAGGTATGTGATGGAAATCGATCGGGTTTCAAATAAAATCGAAAATAAAAAAACGAATGGTTTTATTTTCCATTTTTGTTTCTTTTCAAATTGTTTCAAGTGAAAATAACAACTTTTGTTAAAAAAATTAAAGTTGTTTTTAAGTAGAAAAAATGGCATTAATTTTATCAACGTCTTTTTTAATAATAAATACATAATTCGAATCGCGTTGAAAACATACAACTAAAAAGATTGAGGGATGCTTCAGACCCATTAAATATACAGGAACTAGGTTCAAAGAATGTTTTCGTATAAACAAGGTCGGTTTTATTTGGATTCTCGAAAAGGTCGAACCACATGTGAAAACCAAACTGATAATTTTTTTTATTAATGTTTATTTAATAACACTGTGCTAGAATTTGACACTTTTTTTTTTGTGACAAACGGGGCACCTGGCGGGTTAACCTAATTCGGGTACGCTGAATCCAGTGGTGCTAACCGTTTTTTAGGTTAGCTCGTTTTTTCGAAATATACCGTTATTTCGAAAATGGAGGAGGTTGCACAACATATATTCGCGTAACTCAAAAACGGTTTAGTTTATTGAATAAACTAAAAAAACCGAAATTCCGCAATGAAATTTTCTTTAAGTAAGGTTAAACTTTTTTCCAATATGAGCAGTCGTTGTAGAAACATAATTTTTTGTTTACCAAAAAAAATAGTTTTTTTTAGCAAAATTTAAAAAATTTTATAAAAGCATTGAACCCAGATGGAATTGCTTTTACCGAATTGCGCCGAATTTTTCCACGATTAAGCGGCATGAAAGTAAAATAAGGTATGAACTCTAGCTACTTTATTAAATTAGATTTATATTTCATATCATAATGTTTTTATTTTGCAGGAATTCTTAATGGACCGGACATTCGTCGTCTAATGAAGGACCAACAATTTGAACTTGCATTGCATGATATGGAGCTATTGGGCTGGAATTCTGTGAAATCAGTAATAGAAAATGTATTAGGAAATCATCGGTCTGAAAATTGGCGAATTTTAATTGGAGATATGCTAACCGCATTTAAAAACTTAAACGTCAAAATGTCATTGAAAATACATTTTTTGCATTGTCATGCAGAAAATTTTAATGAACAATCACCAGCCGAGTCTGATGAACATGGCGAGAGATTTCACCAAGTAACAGCTAGACTCGAACACTGGTATAGTGGCAAACAACTTGATTCGCTATTAGGGGATATTTGTTGGAATCTGCAGGAGGAAGAAGAATAAATTTGTAAATAAAAACTTAAACTTCAATTAACAACAAAAATAAATGTTTTAATTTTTGAAGTTTCGTCTGGTTATTATATATTTCATCTTTTGTGAATAATCAAAAGTTGTAGACAGATTTTAATTATTTATGTCTTGTTTTGTTTGGAACTTTGTTTGCTATACCTGCAGAAAAAATTAGAAGCACAGCTGCGTTTTCCAATTTTTTATGCCGTTTTAAAAAACAAAATTTTTGAAATTTTGCTAAAAAAAACTATTTTTTTTTGGTCAAACAAAAATTATGTTTCTACAACAACTGCGCAAATTTGAAAAAAGTTTAATCTTACTTAAAGAAAATTTCATTGCGGAATTTCGGTTTTTTTAGTTTATTCAATAAACTAAACCGTTTTTGAGTTACGCGAATATATGTTGTGCAACCTCCTCCATTTTCGAAATAACGGTATATTTCGAAAAAACGAGCTAACCTAAAAAAACGGTTAGCACCACTGGATTTAGCGTACCCGAATTAGGTTAACCCGCCAGGTGCCCCGGTTGTCACATTTTTCAACTAGCACAGTGTAATTATTTAGAATATAATAATAAATAAACAAAAAGTATAATAATTCATTTTTTTATATATATACAAAGTCCCTTTTTAACGAGCTCTTAAGTACATGAATTATTTAGTATTAAAGTTAATTTACTTTATAATAAACTTAAGTACAATAATATGTTATTATAATAAATAAATATGACCAAAGATAAAGTCAAAGGGTTAAAATTATTATTATTTAGTAGTATTTTGAATACTTTATCTTATAACTACGAGTATGTATATAACAATTTGATTCATTTTATTTTAAATTTTAATGGCTCTAATGTACATTCACTTCTATCGTGAATAAAAATTCCACGTGAAATTTGTTCCCTTTTGACATTTTTCCTATTAAAATGCAATGTTAAAAAAATAAAAGGGAACAAATTTCATGTGGAATTTTTATTCACGATAGGAGTGATTGTTGTTTACAACAAATACACAATTTCTTTTAAATATATTAAAATTTCGTTCACTTTTAACATCATTTGATAAAAATAATAATATAATTAATAAACAATTCAAAAATTTAATTTTGAGTATTATTAATATTAATGGCTATATTTGTTAGTATTCAAATTAGGTTAGATATTTTTATCTACTATATAAATATGTACCTTTATCAAAACGACAATTTTCCGAAGTAAGTTCATTACAACCGACACCTTTGGGCATAGAGTAAGCAGTCACGCTAAGATTTCTTGCAGAAGGCAGCTTTCAATGGTCGGTTGAAAATGAAAGAAAGGGGTGTGGGTTAGGGTGGGGCGCTTGTGTATGGGAAAAAATAAAAGTTAATTAATAAAGTTCTAATAGTAATATTTTGCTGTCTTAGACTTAAATAGGTAATACTTGAAAAAAAAAATCAATTAAGTGATATCTTTAGCCCGCGCATGCGGAATTTTCATATAAACACTTTTCATTTTTCAATAGAGACCAGTTTTGTAGCATTTATAATATAACCAGAAGTTAAATAATTATAATGATTCTTTGAAGAAGTCTTACGCCGTATTATTTTTTATCACTTGCAATAAATCAATACTAATTGAGTATAAAATTGTTTAATCATTCCTTATGTAAGGTAATGTTAAAAATGTTGCGATAAATTATATCGAATTTTTCATAAAGTCAGTTTAAGGTTTATTATTTAAAAAATATTAAAAATGGTACCGTGGAGGTCTAAAAAGTACATTTTATTTATATAGTTGGTACAAATTCTAAAAACACATTTTCCATCACTGGTGTGAATAGTGGTTATTGTTAGCACAAACCTATAGTGCTGTTAATGTGCAATGTTTAAATAAATTTATGGAGGTAAAAATAATTTAGCTTTTAAGAAGAATTCTAGCGATTTGTTGTATGAAAAATAAATAAACAGAACATTATTTCTATAACTGATGACTAACCCCCTTATTCATAAAAAGCAAATTTCACAAAACAGAAACAACAGGCATTTTGTTTGTGTAAAATAATGTACTACTGTCAAAAATACTTTAAAAAGTTTTACTTTTGACATCAGTAAATTGTAAACAAAGTCAGTAAGCTGGGCTACTGCACTCACCTTGTATATTTGCACCATGTTATAGCCATGGTGAAAATATATACCAGGGTGGTTACTCTCTATTGCGATGCGAAAGCAAATGCGATGCGATAAGCATACAAATTGTACAGCATTGCTACAACAATTACAACAAGGCAAGAACCATGGTAAAATTACTCTACAAGGTGGTGTTGAAAAGGCTTTTCAAAAAAGCTAGCTGTTTTTTTAGTCATGTTCGTTATGTCAATTTTTTTATGTTTGTATATATACAGTGGCGAGCACACATGTTTTAGGTGCTATCAGACGGGATGTATTTTACATATGTACTGTCAAATTTTCCATCTGTAAAAGTTGTACACATCGTGTGATACATATGAAACTTTGCATGTGTAAAATACATGTGGAAATACATATGTAATTTTTTCGATTAGAACACACTCTATTTTCCTGTGACAAACATAAACAAAACAGCTGGTTTGTTTTGAAACAAAATTGTTTGAAAAAATATATTGTAAAGAAAATGGATAATGAACATGGAAAATTAAGTATTTTTCGATTTTTAATAAATTAAATTATGTTTACTATATTTATTGCAGTTAGTTTGGCCAAAAGAAGCAATTCTTGAAGTTTATACACGTTACAAATTTAGCTTTTGTTTACATTTATAGGTTATGTCATATGGAAAAACATAAGCAGGTGTGATAGCAAAAATTATGAATCGTATGTAAAATGGAAATTTTGACATACATACGGAATTACATATGGGTAAGAAAAGTGACAGTACATATGCAAAATACATCCCGCCTGATAGCACCTTAAGATGTTTCATAACTATTAAAAACCGAATAAACTCTCAAATTTTTAAAAATAATAATGGTTTTTATTTAAAATGTTAAATAAATAAAACAAAAATGAAAATAAATTGAAATTCATTAATTATTAAAGCGAATATGAAGTTTAGGGTAAATTTATGTGAAATGTCAATGTATCCACTTTTGCACGTTAAAGATCGTTTAATCTGGCAGCAAGAATAAATGGACAGTTGCAGCGAATTTATGTACATAAGCACCGTTATTTGATATTTATAAAAATATCAAAGCAACAGTAAATGTAATTTTTCAAATTGTTCATAAATTTTTTTTGCTAATTTTTAGCTTATCGCGTGCTTTTAATAAAAATGAGAAAAATATCAGACTTTAGAATACCAAGTGGTGGGTATTACAAATAATAATTATTCAGCACGCGAATAATTGGCACCTCGTTCCGACAGCAGACAAGGTCGTGATTTTTTTAGAGTTTGTGGACTAATATTTTTTTATTTTTATGGCTGGTAGCACTGTTCGATGACAGATTTCCAACTTCTTAGCAATTTCGCGGGCTGAGTAATACTTTGTGGTCCAAACATTTCACATCGACAGTTAAAGGTTAAACAAATAAAATTAACAGCTGTTTTTCTAAGAACTATTTCTAATTTTTTCCAACAACGTTAGTTTATTTATTTTTTCGATACCACAAACTAGTTTATGAAAACACTGGCAGCTAAGGAGAGCTGATAAGAAGCACCAATAAACATAAAATATTAGAAATATAAACAAAAAATCGAGCGTGTGTATATAAACATAATATATGTGTATACGTATATATACATAATATATATACGTACCTATATGCACACATTCTATTAATGAATACATAAACAAACGAATGAAAGTTATGCATATTATTAATAATTTTTTGTAACTTGGATTCTAAACAAAACTACATACAAATTTTTGTTAATATCAACCGTTCGCTAAAAACTTGAAGGGTTAATGAACTTTATTCTGAAGAATGAAGAAAAATTCATAACCTCTGTACACTTGGATTTTGGTGATTTGTTAATAACTATAAAGGCAAAGATTTACAAAAATAACAACAACAACAAAAACTAGAATAGTGAAAAGTACAATGAAATAAAATGCTTTTAACAACAGCCATGCAAAATATAAAAGGCCCAAAAGGTATTCATTATAGTATTGCTGCTGTGAAAATATTTGTTGCTGCTGCCTGTGATTGCTTAAGTCAGCACTAACTATACAAAGTGTTTGTTTTAAATTAACAACAGCAACTGCCAAAGAAAACACTGAGACGTGTGTTAGAGAAACTAAGTGTATTTTGAGCAGACGTAGTATAACAATAACTACGTGCCTTAAAGAATTTCTTTAATTACAACCTTATTGCTTATTTAAACATATTGACACTTAAGCAATGGCTCTTAAAACACCTGATATTATAATATGGTAGGTTGCTGGTTTATAAAAATAAAACACTTAGCTAAATACCCTTATCAAATCTAATTTAATCAATATTTTGCTTTATGTTTTAGCGGGTTTTTTCTTATCACCTTGCTCGTCATACACTTCTTCTCCGACATTTTAAGGTCTACTTTGGGTGGCTATGATACGCATAAAACATTATCAAAACTGATAGAGTCACAGTCCAAAGATTATTCGTGGATATTAAAACTATTCGTCAATTGTTTTGGTTATAGTTGTGTTTTTGTACCTGGTTTCCTAATTTATAAATATGTTCAACGCACAAACTATTTGGAAAAGAGCGGTAAGATTGTGTCTGAAATAAATATGTATAACTTTTAGGCTTAATTTAAAATCGTGACACTGGCTTGTATTTTAACAATTTTTTTTACAGATGATATCCTATTAACTTCTATACCTAAAAATGCAAAAATTTTTGCATTAAAAATTTTTATCATTAAATAGGTTCCTTTTTAAGATATCATCACTTTTGTAAAAAAACTCAATATGAAAAAACATAAATTCAGTTGTAGGCTCACAATGGGTTTATGGATTACGTCGTATTATATATCATTCGAAAGGCCCTTTCGAGCACTTTCAAACAGTACCCAGATATATTATCTGGTATAGTTGTTATTATAGTTATATATCAAAACTTTAAAGGTGAATAACTCGTTAACCATAAAAGAGCGGACAAAATTTTTTTGCATTTTTAGGTAAGATTGATCTCATTGGGAAATATGTAATGGCAAGATGACTTATAATTCAGGATTTTGATAACTTTATTTATATTTTGCCCCATATAGACTTTTTCATAAACATATTTACAGACTCATCAATACATTATTTTTACATTTACGTTTTTATATTAACCATAATCACATTTTTGCTATATAATTACAGATAAATCTTATATACACATGGCTGTTAATATGTGTATTAACGGCAATAATGGTAGTGAGACCGATCCGATCGAGCCGTCAGAAAAGACCTTACTACCAAATGATTCAACAACTACAATATTAAGTACACTTCCGCCACCTCAGGCCGCTATATCGGCAACACCAAAACGTTCCAATTCACACGAAGCTGTCCTCTTACTATGGTGTTTTGGCGGTCTTATGGCATCCTATCTTACTTGGGGAGTTCTGCAGGAGAAAATTATGACACAAGAATATTTTAATTTTGATGGTGTGACGTCACGATTCAAGGATTCCCAGTTTTTAGTATTTTCCAATCGTATTTTAGCCTTTGTGGTGGCCATAGTGGTTTTACAATACAAACGGCCACCTACCCGTCATAAGGCTCCCTTATACAAATACTCATTTGCTTCGTTTTCTAATATTATGAGCGCCTGGTTTCAATATGAAGCATTAAAATTTGTTAATTTTCCTACACAAGTTTTGGCCAAATCATGTAAAATTTTACCCGTAATGTTGATGGGTAAAATTCTGTCGAAAAACAAATATCAATGTTATGAGTACTTCACGGCTGTGTTAATATCCACGGGTATGATATTTTTTATGATGGGCTCAGCTGATAGTTCAAAAGCCAATAGTGTAACCACCATGACGGGTATAATTCTGCTGGCAATGTACATGGTATTCGACAGTTTTACAGCCAACTGGCAAGGTGATTTGTTTAAGAGCTATGGCATGTCACCTTTACAAATGATGTGTGGCGTAAATTTATTTTCCACCATATTTACGGCAGCCTCTTTAAATGTTCAGGGAGGATTTATGGATTCCTTACAATTTGCTACTGAGGTAAATAAAACTTAAGCAAATAAAATAATACAAATAATAATATATGTATATATTGTATTGTTTCTGTAGCATCCCAAATTTGTATTTGATATCGTTATACTGTCTATTAGTTCAGCTATCGGTCAATTGTTCATATTTTATACAATATCCGTATTTGGGCCAGTTGTATTTACCATCATTATGACATTAAGACAAGTAAGTAAACAATTATGTATACATCATTAATCGAAATACTGATAACTTCTGGTTTATGCTTACTTTGGAAAATAAATCATTAGTTTCAGTACTATAGTTTACCATTATTTGTTTTATACAATATATTTTTTTTTCTATGTTAGGCTGCTGCTATTTTACTTTCTTGCCTAATTTATCATCACAGCATATCGGTGTTGGGTGTGTTTGGTGTTATGGTTGTATTCTTTGCCATATTTATGCGGGTCTATTGCAATCAACGCATGAAGGCCATGCGTAAGCGTGCCGAGGCCCATAAGCCCAAAATGGCTGTGTAGTAATTGTCGTAGTCGCAACAATATTAACTGAAACGAGTATTTATTCGAATATAAATTTAAATAAAATTATATCCTAATTTTTATTACAAGCTTCTGGCAAGCATGAGAAATACCTTATAAACCAAGGCTCAAATTAAGTGCTAAGTTCTTATGTAGTAATATTTTCTTATAATTAGAATATTTAGTGTAAATTGTTGTATATAATTATTTCATCGATAGTAAATGAGCATAAGAATCTACCGGATTCAAAACATCGAATTTTATTTGATTATATTTAATTTGTATACATATGTATAATTTTGTAGAGCTCTGTTTTTAAAATAGAATGTAAACAAAAAAATTACTTAAAAACTTAAAGATATCTTGAAATAATAAATAGATATAACATTATACATAAAATATAAACAAAGTTTAAAAAATCAAAATAAATGTTTTTTTTATTTTTTAACAAATATCTTAGAAGCACGAACAACCTTATTCAGCAATTCGGCTTTGATAAAATTTTGAAAATCAATATTTTGTATTGTCTCTAAAGGAGTGGGGACATTTGCTGGAAGGAAGGAAGGTGCCCCGATAGACTAGGCGATAGTGTGCCGGACTATCAGTCAGAGGGTTGCGGGTTCGATTCCCGCCAATGACTCTGGGTGTTTTCTGCAGATAAGCTTTATGTTTGTTAATTAAAAATATATATATTCAGATTTTTAAAGGCTAATTCTTATATTTATACGTTTCCATACGTTTCATGGCTTAAATCGGGAGCTTATAGGATGTGCGTCTATTAACGTGTCATCAGCATATAAAATACTATTCCATCCATTGCAGCAATGGGAACATTTTATACAAAAATTATATGGACAAAATTTAAACTTGAGGAATTAACTTGGTGGTTCTCTTTGCGACGAAACCTGGTTCAGCAGATGGCCGTGTGTACGGCCCACTTAGGTCCATATCGCTGATCCTATTGTGTTATTAGGTTAGGTCAGCAACCTGGTTCAGCTGCAGCAAATATTTATTCTCGAAGAAGCTCAAAAGTTTCCTTCTTATAAATCATGATACTTCAGGAAAGCATAAGAAGATGAGAGACCCTTTTCAAATCTGAACTGTCGTTGGTCTCTTGAACATTTTCCCCAAATACGATAGTTTACGAATATACATTATGAAATTTTTGTCGCTGCGATTCTTGCTTTGTTGGTGAGACCGGTGAGTCGTATTAAAAGGGGTACACATATGCATTCACTCGTGAGGCACGCTTTGTTCCCTCGTTCGTAGTTCATTTTGGCATTTTGGTGTTTTGACCAGCTTTTATTTTTAATGGTTTCTATAATTTTTCACAAAATTTTAATTTCACCACAGATTTATTATTATTTTGTTTATTTTGAAAATGAATTGTCAAACAATATGAAAACATGTATACATAAAAAAACGCTGCAACAAAAATCTCACAATGTAGACGCAAATACAATTTTAAAAAAGATATAAGAATCGCAGCGACAAAAATTTCATAATGTAAACCGGCTTATCTGCTAGATTTACACGATTGAAATTTTGTTCAAAATGCTTCAAAATCGTGTAAACAACAAAAAAGAGCAATTTTGAAGAAAATTTCAATCGTGTAAATCTAGCTTTATAAACCGTATAATCTGGCAGCAATTTTTTGGCTTTCAACATTAATATTGGCAACTCTTAAGTAAAAAGAATAAGCGAATGAAATAAATAATACAAAATTATTGTTTTTGTTTGTTTTCTTTGCAACAACGAAAAAGTGCAGTATGTTTAGATAAAAATATGCAAAACTACTGCAATAATATAAATAAAACATAAATCGCTTTTAGCAAAAACATTCCCTCTCGCAAACGCACTAACACCAATATTAACAAAAGCGCAAAATAATCTAAACACAATGGACGAAACAGATTTACAATTGAACTTTGCTGAATTTTGCTTTGATCATTTCCAACACAATGACGCCGCGAAAGATGACCAATATAAGACACCACTGGGTAGCAAAGATAATTCACCGAATGACAATGAATCGGAAAGTATAGAAGTAGTAGATACACCTTCAAATACTTTTTGTGGACCTTTACAAGAAAGTACCATAAGTACAGCCAGTACTAACAATACGGACATTTGCGTCTTGGACTCCCATTATACGAATGAAGATATACAATTCTTGCCTGATGATGACGATGAATTAGACGATGGTGTGGATGATGAGTTCGTTGAGAGTGAGGAAGGCGATGAAGTTTTTTTACGTGCTGTTCTTGATAACCACGAGGATTTTACTGTACTACAGAAACCCATAAAAACTCGACGTCTATGCAATTGTGAAGAGTCTACCGAGGTATTGATGTTAATCAATTCTGAATATCAAAATAAGCGCAAGAATACATATTCAGGAACCGATTCAGATGTTGAGGTTTTAATGTCTGAAGAAATTAATGAGTCAGATTGGTCATCAGCTAATGGTTTAGATGATAATCCACAAAAAAGCGCTATATTAAAAGAAATTACAACTACCCTTCAATCGAATATGATTTCTGATAATGAAGTTTCTTCGCCATCTTGTCTACAACAATCTTTCGATGGCAATTCTTTAAAAACACAAGCTTCTACGGATTTTGATGTTTCAGGCGAGGAATTGATTGATGCTGCTACAAAAAACGATAAATATCAAAATTTAAATAGAATAGAGCTTTTAGAACTAATACAAAAGCAAGAGTTATGTATACAAGCTTTAGAAGCCACCGTGGAACGTTATCAGAAGGCCCAGCAACGTTTGTTTGATCATGTTGATGCTCTGCGCTTAGAACTAAGTGAGATACGAATTACACCTTTTCAACAGAATGTCGAACAAACCAAGGACATTTAATTTTACTATAAGAGCTGGCAAAATATATTATTTTAGAATGTAATTTTAATTGGTATATTTAATTTTGAGACTATAATAAGAATTTAAATTATGATGATGCAAAAATATGGTTGTGGCATTACAAATTTGACTATTTATTTTAAAGATCTCAAAACATACGTACATATGTATATGTATATGTAAAAAATAATTGTTTTTTTTAATTAAAATAAGATTGCTGTAAAATGTATTTATTTTTAATATTGTAAAAATAAATTTTACCTAAATGTTCTGTAAACATAAAGTTATTAAATTATAAACTAATAGAGAACCGACAAATATTTTACCTTTTTTATAAAATTCTTTATTAATCCCCCGTTGCCACATGCAAGTAATTACTTGCAAGTTGAGTATACATATTACCCTGCCTTTACACATGCAAGTACTTGCATGCAAGTGCCGTGTACGTATTATATACGAAAACTTATTCGAAAAACTCGACTATAGCATGGTATTCTGTTCGTCATTTCGTGCGAAATACTATCAAAAGCCCATATAAAAAAAATTGATGCGAAATAATGCTGCTGAAGTTGTTCTCTGTTCTTGTTGTGAAAAGTTACGAAATGTTTCTAGCAGCATGTTTTTTCAACCAAAAAATGTATATGGCAACATTTTTTTTCAACTGCGAAATAACGTAAGTGGCACTTATTTCGCACGAAATTGAAAATAACAGCTGTTTAGATTTTATTTGTTGTGTTTTTTAATTTAATAATTTCGCAAAAAAATTATTCAAATGGAAAATAATACTTATAAAACATAAAATAATAAAGACAAAAATAAATTTAGTGAAACTGAGAAGCAGTAACGGCAGTACGAAAAAGTATAAGGAATAAAATTACAATAAATTACTTTTGCAACCACATCGCCATAAAAGCAGCATGGATTTTAATATAATTTTTGTAGTAAAAAACTGTAATTGTATTGAGTTTTTCGAACTTGCATGTGGCAATGGGGGGTAAAAGGTAAGTTGACTAAAGCAATTTCAAATAGACACGGTCTTGATATGTCATTGTTCATACAGCGAAAAAATTTTGTTCGCACAAGGATTTTTTCTTGTGTAGACAACATTTATTTATGTTTTGTTCTTGTTCGAACAATGTTTTGTCTGGCAGACATTTAATGGCAATAACACCTATACATTTTCCTCACACATAAAAATACGGTAATTCTGCAGACATTTTTCAAAACCAGGTGTTATAGCGTGTTCACATATGCACCTTAATTACGTTAATTGCAATTAACGCCATTATTGGGCTCAATATTCCATATAAAATCCCAATTAATTATTGCGCAATAAGTACGAAATTGTTATAAAATTGAGTAAGATTTCGAATGCAACACCGTTCACAATTGTGTTTAGTGAACAAAATTGTATAAAATGGCAAATGTCAACAAAAGAAAACAAAAGAAATCATTGAAAAGTCAATGTGGAGGTAAGTTTGTTTACATAGAAACACAACAACCATTTAGAGTATTTTTTGTATTGGTTTCCAACTGTCAAATGATTATTGAGCAAGCTGAAAATTGCGTATGCCTGAACACTTAAAATAATATTGTCAATTAACCGAATATTGACTCAATTAAGTTTCATATCTGAACACGCTATTACAATCTTAATCAATTCCAAAAACCGGGAAAATTAATATCTAATCTGGCTACTTCTTAATATATAATCTGGATACTCCTTATGACAACCCTGTTTTTTATACAGAAAAATGTCAGCCATTTTTATTTCATAATTTGTGAAGAAAAAATAAGTACATACAGAAAATTTTTACTCGCAGTACGTTCTTTGAAAAAAATACAATTTAAATTGCTTAACAACTAAAAAACTGCATACAATCAAAAATTTAAATTGCTTAACAACTAAAAAACTACATACAATAAAAAATAAAGCAGAAAAATACAATTTATAAAAAAATTAAACGTGGAAAAATTTCCTCAATAATTAAGAGGAACAAATTATTTTATCAATACAACTTAATAAAAAGGTAAGCTAGCATACATACTATGTGTTAACATGTGTATTTATTTGCTTGTTTTGTGAAATACAAAAGTATATTTTATGGAATCAAAAATATAACCTCAATTTGTGGGAGTCCTCATTAGTGAATCTTTGCTATTTTTGTATGTTTGTTAAGGGGGGATCAACAATGCATAATTGTCAGTAATTTATGACTCATAGCTAAAATTAAATATCTAATAATAATTGTCTTTAAACAAAGAAGAATAATATGTATGTAGTTTTGTATATACATATGTATGTACATATGTATGTACATATGTATGTACATATGTATGTATGTATAGTGTCCCTGCAAATAACGCGACTAGTCCATACATGCATGTAAAGACTAGTCCAAAGAGGAGTAGGAGTACTCCAAATATATGAAAAAAAGGTGGTCCATTTAACATTGCGATGTCCTAGGGCTGGACCATATAACCCATCGGAGTAGTCCCAAAACTACTCCATGGAGTACTCACGAGGGTTAGTATTAAACAACAACAACAACAACTCAATATGCAATCGTGTTAACACCAAACCATGTCGTTTAACTACAAACTCTTGTTTAACTATGACATGGTCCATGACTGCATTACATTGTACCATGTTGTAAGTAGTCCATTTCATCTAAAATGGTTCACGTAGTCCAATATTATTTGCAGGGTGTTATACAAAATTGGTAGTAGAGAAAAGATTTCGTTGTCGATTTTACATTTGAATTTAAGTTAAGTTTTGCTATGGAAAATTTCATTGTTATTTTAGGAAAATAACTAATGCCATATGAGCTCTATAACTCACCTATAATCTTATATAACTTCAATAATAATTTTTTTAATAGCCGACTTTCTGCCGGCATGTGAAAACCCATCTGTAGAAATAAAATACTTTGTTTATACTTTATTTATAAAATTTTGTAAGTATATTATAAGCATTGAATAATTTGTATAATATTTTTCTTTAATGTAAAATAAAAATTCTAACTTGAAACAATAATTTACAATAGGTTATGGGCCATTGTTGTTTCATAAGGATTTTATTAAGGATTACATTCAATAAAGGAATTCAAGAAATCAAGGGCTATAAATCAAGATGAGCGAAACCAAATTTTGTGGTATAGAAAAGCTAAATCAAGACAATTACTATAATTGGAAATTCAAGATGAAGATGTATCTAATAAAGGAAAATCTGTGGTCCGTGATTCAAGAGCCAATTCAGGACACAGATAATTGGAGAAAGAAAGATATGGAATCATTTGCAGTTTTAAGTTTATGTGTAGAAGATTCCCAACTTATTCATATTCGGAATGAAATCTCATCCAGAAATGCATGGAATAAACTGCAAAACCAACATGAACGTGTTACATTAAGTTCAAAAGTGCACCTAATGCGAAAAATATGCAGCATGCGGTTAGGCGAGGGTGAGAATATGGAAATTCATATAAATTCTATGATGGAATTATTCGACAAACTCCGGGCAATTGGAGATCAGAATTTCTCAGAAGATTGGCAAGTTTCAATGATCCTTAGCAGTTTACCAACAAGCTATGACGGTTTAATTACTGCTCTTGAGGTAAGACCAGATAAAGATTTGACAATGGAAACTGTTAAAGGAAAGTTATTAGAAGAATATTTTAAAAAATTGTCTCGTGATGATGGGTCGAATGTTTCCGCTTTGAAGTCAAAGGTCGTGAGGAAACAAGAAAGCAAATCCTGTTTCTTTTGTAAGAAGCCTGGGCACCTTAAAAAAGATTGTCATAAATATCAAATGTGGTGTAAAAATAATAAAAAGTCTGCAAATATTATTGAAGAAATAGAAGATAAAGGTGAAGATGAATTTGTTTTGATGACTAATTTGGAGAACGGGAATCAAGCTTCATGGATAATAGATTCGGGTGCAAGTTGCCATATTGCCCATGATAAAAAATTATTTAGTGAAATCAACTATAATGATAACGGTCAATCAATTTGTGTTGCAAATGGAAACAGTTCTAAGGCTAAAGGTAAAGGGATGTGCAAAATCAAGATTGGAGATATGTCTTTAATAATGAATGATGTTTACTATGTTCCGGATTTCAATTCAAATTTATTATCAGTTAGGAAAATTACTGAGAAAGGTTATACTGTAAGTTTTATTAAAAATGAATGTATGTTAGAAAAGAATTCTAAGATTATTTGTAAAGCATATCTTATAAATAGTATGTACACACTTAATGCAACTTCTGAAAAAGTTTTTTCAGTTCAGAATTGTAATAAAGGTTGTATACACTATTGGCATCGAGTTCTTGGTCATCATAATGAAGGAGGTATTAAACAATTATTAAAAGATGATTTAGCTACAGACATAAAAATAAATGAATGCAAAAATGATAAAGAAACATGTGAAATTTGTCTACAAGGAAAATTTGCGAGAACTCCATTTCCGAAAGAAAGTTTTTCGAGGTCTTCTAATTGTTTTGAACTTATTCATTCTGACGTATGTGGCGCTATATCTCCTGTAACTTGTAGTGGTTATAAATATTTTGTAACATTTATCGATGATCATAGCAGATATTGTTCAGTATATCTTTTAAAGACAAAAGATGAAGTTTATAGCAAATTAGTTGAATTTTGGAATTTAATAAAGAATCAAGTTGGTCATTATCCGAAAGCTATAAGATCAGACAGAGGTGGAGAATATATGGGCAAAAAAGTTAAACAATTCTTATCAGAATGTGGAACTAAAATTCAATATAGCGTACCATATAGTCCACAGCAAAATGGGGTCGCAGAAAGAAAGAATCGTACTTTAATAGAAATGGTGAAATGTATGTTGATTGATTCCGGTTTAAATAAACATTTTTGGGGTGAGGCTTTAATGATGGCATGTTATATTCAAAATCGTCTACCTTCAAGGAGTATATCAAAAACGCCTTTCGAAATGAGATATGGAAAGAAACCATCACTAAAGAACTTTCATACATTTGGATCCTTATGTTATGTACATGTTCCAAAAGAAAAAAGGAAGAAGCTTGATTTAAAGGCGATTCGAAACGTATTTATTGGATATGATTTTCATTCAAAAGGATTCAGAATTTTAGATCCGAAAACTAATAAGGTACAGATTTCTCGTGATGTTGTTTTCATGGATTCTACAAATAATTGTAACAACAGTTTACATAATGAAATTCAAGATAATAATAAGGAAGTTGTTTATTTGCCTATGAATATTACTCAAAATAATGAAGAACATTTAGAAAATATTGATGAAACCCAAAATGAAGTAGAAAATGAAGTAGCAAATCCAGACGAGAACAATTATTTTGAAGATGCTGATGCCATTTCAGAAAATACGATAGTAAGTGTAGATAGTTTTACAACTGATCACCAAATTTCTGATTCTGAATGGTCTGGTACTGGAGAAATATTTGAAGATGCTATTCAAAGTCCTGATACTGTTCAACGCGTGTCTAATAGAGTCAATAAAGGAATACCTCCAAGTCGATTTCAAATCAATTCTGCCATTATATCGCCAGATCCAAATAATTTCAACGAAGCCATTTCAATTAAGGAGGAGAAATCACAGTGGATTGGTGCTATGCAGGAGGAGTTTAAATCGATAAAAGAAAACAATACTTGGGTTCTTGTTGATCTTCCTCCAGATCGAAAAGCAATTGGTTGCAAATGGGTATATAAGAAAAAAACAAATGAAAAAGGAGAAATTGAAAGATTTAAAGCTAGACTTGTGGTTCAAGGATATAATCAGAAATTTGGTATTGATTATGAAGCAGTATTTGCTCCAGTTGTTAAGCAAACAACAACAAGGATTTTATTTTCGATAGCTGGAAAAGAGAAAATGAATTTATATCATTTTGATGTGAAAACAGCATTCTTGAATGGGGATTTGAATGAAACGATATATATGAAGCAGCCTTCAGGTTTTATATCAAAAGAGTATCCAAATAAAGTTTGCTTACTTAAAAAGAGCTTATACGGTTTAAAACAAGCTGCCCGTTCGTGGAACCAATGTATTCATAAGGCATTAATCGAATTCAAATTTAGTCAAAGTTTAATGGATCCTTGTTTATATATAAGAAAATCAAAAGAGAATGTAGATTATTTATTGGTATATGTTGATGATATAATTGTGGCAAGTAAAGATGTAAAATTAATTGAAGAAATTTTTAATATGTTAAGTTCAAAATTCACGATGTCTAATTTGGGACCAATTAAACACTATCTCGGAATGGAAGTTACAAAAGATGAAGAAGGTCATTATTTAATTAGTCAAGAACAATATATCAAGAAAATTATAAATGAATTTGGACTTCAAGACTCAAAATCTTCAGATATTCCATTAATACCTTCATATAACAAAATTGGAGAATCAGAAATACTTTTAGATAATAAGCTGTATCAAAAAGCTATTGGATCACTTCTTTATTTATCAGTAAATACAAGACCCGATATTACAGCAAGTATAGCAATATTAGCTCAGAAAACTCAAGCACCAACTAAAGAAGACTGGAATGAATTAAGTAGTGCATCAGAAAATAATCAGTTATATGGATATGTGGATGCAGACTGGGGTGAAAATAAAATTGATAGGAAATCGCATAGTGGTTACGCATTTTATTTAAATGGTGGAGTTGTTAGCTGGTCATGTCGAAAGCAAAGTTGTGTTTCACTCTCTACAGCTGAAGCCGAATTCATAGCATTGTCAGAAGCTTGTACACAAGCAAAGTGGATTCATGGACTACTTCAAGAAATGAATAATAAAGTAAATACACCGATTACAATTATGGAAGACAATCAGAGTTGCATTAAGATGGTTTTAAATGAAAAATATAATGCTAGAACAAAACATGTTGACATAAAATATCATTTTGTAAAGGATTATTGTATTCAAAAGTTTATAAACCTTAAGTATTGTCCTACTGATATAATGATAGCAGATATTCTAACAAAACCACTTGCTAAAACACGATTGTTAATATTAAGAAAACTTTTAGGACTTATATAAATTGTAAACAAAGAGGAGGAGTGTAGAAATAAAATACTTTGTTTATACTTTATTTATAAAATTTTGTAAGTATATTATAAGCATTGAATAATTTGTATAATATTTTTCTTTATTGTAAAATAAAAATTCTAACTTGAAACAATAATTTACAATACCATCTTCGTCCAACTAATTTTTAGAAATTTTTAAAAAATGCGAATTTCCTAGAAAATTTGATATAATCACCCCTATCGTGAATAAAAATTCCACATGAAATTTGTTCCCTTTTCACATTTTCCTATTAAAATTCAATGCTAAAAAAAATAAAAGGGAACAAATTTCATGTGGAATTTTTATTCACGATAGGGGTGAATGAATATTAAAGGCCTATTAAGACCCTATTATCAGATAAAAAAAAAGCTCTTAATGTTGGGAATATTAGACAAATATGTGCTGAGAAAGTTCACTTGAAACCAAAATTACATACAATAACCTCATATTCTTAATAATTGTGTGTTATAATAATCAGTTTTTATTTTTATTTTCTTTGTTATAGTGTGACTTTATAATTTACTTAAATCACAACTATTTGCTACTACATCATTAACAAAATACAATTTAAAGCAAAAACTTAAGAAAAAAGTCAAAACTTAAGAAATGATGTCTTCAACATTAAGTAAAATCCATGTGACTAACTCAACCGGTGTTTCATTAAATGAACGTTTTACGGCCATGTCGACACAACCAAAAGTTATAAACAATATTGGTTCCACACGTCGCAGTCGTAGTCGCAGTGTACAACGTGTACAAGTGCCAGCAGTAGCCATAGACCCTGTAAATTCTCGTGCCAATCAGCGTTTATTGGCTCAACTCCAGAGGAAACACAAAGTACAGGCTGCCTTAAAACTGAAACGTGTATGTGTAAAATTAAATACTAAAAAAAAATTATTTAACATGAGAGATACAAGTTACAAATTTCTTAAAAGAAATTGAACTTTAAAAAATATATATTTTCTGGGAAACATACTTTCTTGAAACATCTGAAATGCAATGGCCGGGCCGACCTGGATGTCAAAAACCAAATGAAAAACGATTGCCATAGTAGTTAACTACCTGGTCAAGTAAAAAAACACTAGTTCAGATGATTTTGAGAAATTCTGTAGAAATAGTCTCTGCCTAACTAACCTCTTTCCCAAAAACCCAATTCTATTTAAATATTTTTAAAGCTCTGCTGGTTGACATAGTGTACGCGCATTAAGCATTTTGGGGAGTTTGATTTTCATAAGAGGAAAATAATAAAATGCTTAAGGATTATTTGTTTTTCTTGCTGGTCTGCTTAAAGTAACTAAAGGAAACTCAATTTCTACAAGTTTATGCAGTAATGCTTTTCCTTGATATTGAATGGATTCTAGAATTTAAGTAAATGGCATAATGTGGTCTTAATGGAATGTAAAAATATATAAACTGTATCACCGTTATCAGTTTGCCGAACAACAATAAATTTGTACGAACGTTTATATATTTTGAAATCTCGAAGAAAGCTGAAATATAGAAAATAACAACTCACATTTAAGGATATATCGAGTCATCGGCGTAACTAAATAAACAAATATATCATGAATTTGCATGAATGGGAATGGCTTCGGAATATGGTGGGTCCTTGTGAAAAACTTTCAACTTAATATTCGAATGGATTCTTATAATGACCACTTTTGTCTTCAAATACATAAATCGGTTTGATCATTCTACAAATCTCTAGAATTGATAACTTCGTTCCGGAATGAACCTAATGACTTCCCACTAATTAACCATTTATCCTCAGAAAACAACTTATAACATTACATGAACTGTCTAACAACCGAATTCTTCAAAAATATTCAAGAGAACATATCTGAAACACGTTCTTGTCCTGGAAACCATTTATTACATAAGCCGATCTGTTAAACAACCGATTTTCTAATATTGCACACACTATTTTAAACAAATTTGTTGGAAATCTAAAGGAAATTAACAAAAATTTAGTAAAATGCTAAATAAGCATGTTTCTCCCCAGAAAATGACTTAGCTGAACTTTTAAGCAACCATCTTTTTAGAAATATTTAAGAGCACTTAACTACAAGACGTTATTACCCTAACGACATAAGCTGAACTTTTAATCGATTTCTTCGGAAATATTGCTGAAATTAACACAAACATAGTCAAATAAATGCTGTCTTCCCTATATATTAAATAGATCTTTCAACTGATGCCAGAAAACTGTTTAAAATCAAAAGAAAGAGTAGATTTTTCTTGACAATTGGATTGCCGCTCCTCACTAGAAGCTTTTGCTAAGAAGCTTTTGCAACAGCACCATCGAATTCTTCAAACCTGTCACCAAAGAGTTTCACAAGAGCAACATAACCTACAATAACATCGTAATATGCTGAATTACTGATTCGCTGATTTCTACATAATCCACTAAAACCTTTCAGACTCTCAATATTGACTTCTAAAGAGTTCATAAGCACAACTTGGCACTTTGCCTTGAACTTCACTCAAACTGAACCGAGATTTATTCAAGCAAAAAATTTCAACTCTGTACTCTTTCTTCAGGAACGAACAAACCAACTCATATCAGAGTACAATTAATTTAAAAACTTCATGTTATTGTTTTTACATCTAAAATAAAATCGAAATCTTACATTTTCTGAAAACTTAAGTAACACCAGAGAAACGGTTCCAGAAAATGTTCTAACACTCTTTTGAAAACTATAAAACAAGGGTTAAACATCTTTATAACGAATTCTGAAATATTATACTTTCAAGAACCTTTGATAAACAAACACACACAAAATGCTTTTTCTACTTAATAATCAAAAGCTAGATGAGCACCTTCAAGGATTCCACAATTTTTTGGGTGTATTCGAACTAATTCTCCAGGAATTTCTACAAATACCGCAAAAGACTAGAAAGAGAACTGTATAATAACTCGACTCCAGCAACAAGTCTGTTATTAAAAATCTCTACAGTTCATAAAATACACAAATATTTACTTAGAAAACTAATAAAATGACATAATAGAATTGGGTTGGGTTAAGGCTACGAAATAAGCAAAAGAAACAAAATAAATCCAAGAGACTAAGAAAGAGTGTTAATGAGGAAGAATAAATGATGAAAAAAGCAAACAAATAAAAAAACACAATAATCAACACCTTAATAATAACAAAACAAAACTATTTCTACACACCTAATTTGTGTGTGAATCTTACAGAGAAGTATGCGTACCGTCGGTGGAGGATCTAATGGTAATGGAGCTAATAACAGAATACGACGTGGCAGTGTAAAAGCATTTCGCGTAGGAGCAAATGGAAAACCTATACGCACTAATAGTCTGACTCGTATTGCAACGTAAGCATCTTTTTATATATATAACTTTAACTCTACTACTACTAAAGGAGGAAATTCTATAACAAAAACAAAAAAAATCTAAAAAAAATTCCCTCCTAAACTCCAACTTACGCATACATTTTTAATATCTAAAAAATAACGAAATATTACTTCAACATTATCATGTTATTAGCATGAAAGCTGACAGAGAGTTGGTAAACCATCGCAGCAGACCCTTGCGTCGTAACAACTCATTGGTCAATCTAGCCAATCGTTTGGGACCCAGACGTCCCATTGCGGGCGGTGCTGCCCAACGAGTGGCCAAACGTAATATTGATCGTCAACGTCGCCGCAACAGTAGTGGTGCTGGAGTCGTCATCAGCGGTCGCGGCAGATCTGGTAGCTTTAATAATAATAATAATCGTCGCCGCTCACGTAGTCGTTCTCGTACACGCACCCTGTCAGACAACGTACGTAACCGTTCGCGCACCCGCAACAATAACGGCAATCAACTCAACAACTCAAATCGCAGCCGTTCCAGAAATCGGAATCGCAATGACTTAGGAAATTTGCAATCGCCTAATAACAGCCGCCTTGGTCGTTCACGCAGTCGCAGTCGTGGTCGTACTGCTGCTATCAAGTCAAAATTGCCAATTAAAGCTCGTCTGGGTGTACGTCCTGGAGCGAACGCAAATCGCGCTCCAAACAATAGAGGCCGCAATGCTAGCCTAACCAGACGTGGTGTACAAACAGGTCGTGTGCAGAAGAGACGTAATTCTACAAATGTTAATGCGGTTGGTAACGATAATAATGAACGTGGTCGCATTCGATCAAGGTGAGTTAGAATTAAATAATTTTTTAAACTTATTTTTATACATACATATTATATTGCATCATTTTTTTTCAAATAAACCTTACTTAATTCTTTCAAAATATATAACCAAACCATCAAAATACCTCCGCCATGTTTAACTGTTTGTTTCACATGATGTCTTTGAATAGTTTCGTGAGGTCTGCTCCAGATGTATTCCTTTCCATCAGATTGGAATCAGTTTAATTTAGACTCGTCCGACCAAATGTCACGTTTTGTAGTCCAATGCTAATAATTTTCAACTCAAGACGCCCTTTTATATTTTTCTGAGATAGAGCTGGCTTGTTAGTTACTGTCACATATCCTATTCTTTGAAGTGTTCCTGCTGTCCATTCACTTACGGTTTTATTTACATTATAAGCAGCTTGTTTAGGTGTTTTCGACCATTCTTTTTTATCTCGCGTATCATTAATCGAGCGTTTGAGTATTTTAATATTCCGGGATGACCATCAGTATTCGGCACAGAAGCTAAATTTTTGTCGTTTTCTTACAAAAATCACATTTCGTTGAATTACTTTTAACTTCTCCGCAATTTCTCTGAATGAGTGTCCACTTTCTGTCAAAACTATTATACTTTTTTCTGTTTCTGTTTCTTTGTCAATATTCTTAATTTTAGTTTTAACATTATTTGAAGATGATGATTCTGGTAATGAAAATTAAAAAAAGATGCGAATTTTTAAGTGCCATATCTCGTATTTTTCGTCGTATAACGGTCAATTTTAAATTGCTGAGAATAGTACAGTCTACTTTGATATTATATATTCAAAACGTGCAAAACTAAGTTAATTGCATTGCTTTATGTTTTTATATTGACTTTTTATACCCACCACCGTTTGTCATTCCGTTTATAACACATCGTAATAAAGGTCGTAGAGCCAAAAAGTCTATATTATCTGGTATAAGATTCTAAGACGATCTAGCCATACCCGTCCGTCTGTCTGTTGGCACGATAAAGTTTGAAAAAAGTCTTCGAACAATGAAATTTTAACCAAACATTCTCTGATCGACCGAAATGTTTATTAAATTCTTGAAAATGGGCGAAATCGGTCCAGTAGGATTCGAGTTATAGATCAAAGTTTTAGACTACCGAGATATTTTTCAGATATTTTTTTGCTATTTTCTTCAAATGTAATGCAGATAATACCATGCAATTTTGCACACTTTATTATATAGAAGGACAAATTCTGTTGAAAATGGCAGGAATCGGTCCACGAGTTATCATATCCCCATACAAATGTCTTTTTCTTCTGGGTACATAAATGTCTATAGAAAAGCCATATCCATACAAAATTCTTTAATAATAAGTTTCATGTAAAGTGAAATCTCAGAACGATATTTTGTTTGCATCGGTCATATATAGACCACATTCGAAAATTACTTAAATATGTACGCATAAGTCTCTTATAAACAACACTATCAGGGTGGAATTCAACACAAGTAGTCCATACATATATATACGAGTAAATCATCACTCTCAATATGATGATGACTGGCCCATATTTGATTGTAGCCCCCTTTTAAAGTCTACTTCAGAAAATCACTTAAAGGTGCATAAATCTCTTATAAAAATTTAAATATATTGAAATTCAACACAAATAATTCGCATACACATACATATAAATCGTCGTACATAATTTCATGATGATTGGCCCGTAACATAATAATCAGATATGTGATGGAAATCGAAAACGAAAACGAGTGAGTTTTAGAAGTTAATTTTTTCGTAATATTTCTGTATTGAAGCAGTTTTATCCCACAAAATATAAAGATAATTTGCTATTAAAGATAATCTTAAAACAAAAATTTTAAAAATTTGATTAGAAATACTTTAAAATGGACTTCAAAAACTCACTCGTTTCGATTTCGATTTTCGAAATTTTACACAGAAGCTCATCTATCACTTTTTTATTTCATTACACATCTTCACATTTCTTTGATGTATATTGTTACACAATTCTTGATTTTTGTTTTCAGCGTCTTTTATGGTACCGTACAGTTTTTTAATATCACAAACATTTTTTTTCACAAGCTTTTTGTGTGTTATCTATTATTTTAACTCTCTGTTCACATTTACATTCTCTGTAATAATTGCTTTATGTGATGTTTTAAATTCGCCTTTATATTCCTTTAAATTTTGTTTATTAATTTTCATACCATCTTGAATTTTGCTCAAAACTAAATCAACATTTCTAATGTATTGCATACAATCTTCACATATAAATCTTAAAAAATTTTTCCACATACACCATTGCATCTTAGGGCGCAATGTTGTCATATGGCGTCATCTATGTTATCTATCATGATTGCAAACATAGATGACGCCATATGACAACCCGTTTTCATAAAATTGCCAACAATTTGGACAATTTGACAACAAAATGACATAGTGAAAACGCGCCCTTAGTCTCGTCCATCCATTCTGGAGTGTTATACAATAGTCATAACTTAGTATTATGAGCCAAGTTTTTGGGGTAGTTGTCTTGTGTAAATATGAAGTTTTCTAAAATAACCTTTTTTGCATGCTGGGAAAGAGATGAATTTTTAAAATGTCAATACAATTCCTGTTATACTGTGTTCAGATATGCAACTTTATTGCGATAATCGCATTAAACGTCATTATTGAGCTCAATATTCCATATAAAATCTCAATTAATTATTGCGCAGTAATTACGAAATTGTTATAATATTGAGTAAGATTTCGAATGCAACACTGTTCACAACTGTGTTTAGCGAACGAAATTGTATAAAATGGCAAATGTCAACAAAAAAAAAAATCATTAAAAAATCAATGTGAAGGTAAGTTTGTTTACATAGAAACACAAAAACCATTTAGAGTATTTTTGTATTGTTTTCCAGCTGCTAACTGATTATTGAGTAAGCTGAAAATTGCGTATGCCTGTACACTTAAAATAATATTGTAAATTAACCGAATATTGACTCAATAAAGTTGCATATCTGAACACAGTATTATCCATTATGCCATCGATTATATGTAAATTTTCAATTCCAGAAGCGCCCATAAATCCCCACACTAGAACTAAGCCACCCCCATGATTAAATTTGAACACACATTTTTTTATTTAAACTCCTCATTTGATTTTCTCCACGCTCTACATCTTGCATCGTTTCCATATATGTATGTATATTAAATTTGCTGTCATCTTTAAAAACAACCACTCTGTTCCAAAAATCAGTTGATTTATTTCGATGTTCTTTGGCGTATTTAAGTCGTTTGATCTTGTTTACTTTGCTGATATAGGGTTTCTCACAAGCAACACGTCTGTTGTACTCAGACTCGTGAAGCACTTTTTGTACTGTATTTAGGAAAACGCTTTTGTTTGTATTAAGTTGGTATTAATAGTTTTTGTTATTTTGGTTGCCGGTACCTCAGGATTTTTCGTTATTTCCCGTCCGCATCTTGGCTTATTTGCAATATTGGGCCTTTTCGGAAAAGCAACAGTTGGAATCACTGGGTCAACAATGAAGCAGCTTTTGCGTAAAAAACTTAAAAACAAGCATCACAAAAATGGCTGATGCAATAAATGAGCATCAGCATCGCAAAATAATCAAAGATACGCATCAGATGCAGCGCAGTGATGCATTTCCGACCCATTATTTGTTTTGGTATATTTGTCAACAATTTTTTAATAGTATAATAAGGTCTTTTGACTATTTCACCAATTTTACGCAACGAGTTGTTCGATTTTACATGCTGATTCCACGGATTTCTTTTCGCTTTGGCGACATTTTTAAACTTTTTTAATTTATTAACCATTTTGGCAACAACTATTAATTGGAAATTTTTTGCTACAGCACAGCTTCTATGGTAAATTTTAATTTAGTATTTAACCACTAAGGGTACCACAGACATTAAGAATACATATACATACATATACATAGGTATGAATTTATTGTGAATTAAAAGAAAAAAAAAACTTAAAAGATTTTAATTACCAGAATGAGCATCTTAAAAACTGTAAGGTGAGAACTCACTTTCTGAATCAACTGTATCTGATTTACAAGAATTTTATTTTCTACTTGTGTGTTGTTTTAATATTTTTTTATTTTTCAACGCTATATATTTTTTCATTATTTTATACAGAGCTTTCTGTTTTGATTCTTAAAATTGTTTCCATTTTCAAATTTAGAAATTTAGATTTTATTAGAAATTTTGTGTTTAATTTAATTTCAGAATAAATTCAGTTTATTATTTAATTATAAAAAGTTGTAGAACAATGTGTGTGGAAAATTGAAAGAAAACGGAAGAAGGGATTAATAAAAGGAATGTCAAAAATTATGTTGTAAAGCAGGATTCAAAATCAAACATATGAAAACAGTGTGTCAATTGAATGTTCATATTACAAATATTTCAACAATTTACTATACATTTTCGATAACATTAAGATTTGGCCCCACATGATTTGTGCTTTGGATCGTTATCCTGATTTTCAGATCAGATTTTCGATTTTAGATCTTATACCCAACAAGTTGTTCTTCACAATCTGAAGATACTTAAACTTGTCCACGGTTGTTTCAACAAATGTTAAGTTTAATTAAACAGGGGGGTTACTCTCTATTCCGATGCGAAAGCAAATGCGATGCGATAAGCATACAAGTTGTACGGTTATCGCATCGCATTTGCTTTCGCATCGCAATAGAGAGTAACCCCCCAACTGACATACAGGCTCAAACCATGGTTTCCCTAAATATCGGGTTTATTAACAGTTTCTTGTGTGCAACTCGGCCATTAAAATCATGTTGACGCAGGACACGACGAACAGTTTCAACGGAACATTGTCTGTCCAGGTCAGCTTTAACTTCAGAGGCCAGTTGTGATTCTGATAGCCTTTTTTTCTTCTTAAAATGTGTCGTTCATCATGCTCATCATGTTTTTGTTATGGACTCAAGCGCTCAATGATTTTTAGGACTGTAGAAGCTTTAATGTTAACCATTTCTGCTATTTTTCACTGTGAGTGGCCATTTTAGAAATGGTTTAAAACCAATTCTCGTTGTTTGATCGTTGTACGCGGACTCATTTGAACTATTATAAATTTACACTTGATATTAAAAAATCGGACTCACAATTCAACAGAAAATATTGATCGAAGTAAAAAAAAGAAAAACGAAAAACCAACAACGCTGCATTGAGCTATCGGTACAGTAGAAACTGACTGCATAAAATAAATAGTGACGTGAAAACGGAGCATGTTTTTCTTTTTTATTATACCCTTCACCTTCATGAGAAGGGTATATATAAGTTTGTTATTCCGTGTGTAATTTCCACAATATAATTTTCCGACCCTATAAAGTATATATATTCTGGATCCTTATATATAGCGAAGTCGATTAAGCCATGTCCGTCTGTCTGAGTGTTGAAATTAGTTATATGGGCGGTGCCACCCCCATTTGTACAATCACAACTTTATATAGCCTATTATTCCTTCCAGAGTCACAGTAATATGCTGTGAAAATTTCATCAAAATCGGCTCAGCCGTTTTGGAGTCCATACGTTACATACATACATACATACATTCAATTTTATATATATAGATTTTGAAATATATTACAGATAATATCATGAAATTTTGTATACGTTGTTTGTATGATAAAAAAAGAAAATATGCGGAAAATAGTAAGAATCGGTCCATGATTTCTCATAGCCCCCATACAAATATATATATTCCCGAAATATGGCTTAATGATAAATAAATGACTATAAAATTGGAATATCAAGACAAAATTCAGCAAAAATAAGTTTTATACAAAAAGAAATCTCAAAACGAAATTTTTTTTAATTCGGTCCATGTTTCACCATAGACCCCATATAAAGTCCACTTAAAAAATTCACTTAAATACGTATAAAACAGATATAAATAATGTTAAACGGCTAAAATTTGACATAAATACTCTTTATAGACAAATAAATTGTTGTACTAAATTTTATGGTGGTCGGCCCAAAATTGGCCATAGCCAATTTGTAATTGTAATTATTTTATAACATACACTTTTAATTTTTTTTTTTGTTACCTGGTCATACTTTATTATATAAAGTACGATACAGGATAGAGTTCTCCCATTTCTTTCGATCTAAATTTAATGAATCTGTCCTCATATGTTGAATTTATTGTCATATTCGCACATTAAATTTTATAGATCGAATGCAGTTCATTTTGGACTATGTCAAATACATAGCCTAATATGTTCTTGGGAGTTTACACAATTATAGATAATATTGTAATTATTGTAAATGATTTAGCACTACATATTGGATCATATTAAATAATATACTTTCTTTTTTCTTAAAATTTTAGCATTAATTGTATATTTTTATTATTTCTATATTTTTATTATAATTATCTTATATTTATATACATATATATCTTTTACTTTGAATTATATTTTATTGATCATTTGAAATGTTTATTTTTATAGTTTTTTGGTTCCCCATCGTAATATCATTGTTTTATTTCGATGTCTCATAACCCTAATGTTGGTCCCCTCTTCAGTGGCATATCTGATATCAATGCAATTCTACAACCTTATAAGGACAAACTTAATGTAGCTCATATTAATTGCCAGAGTATCAGACCCTCTGGAAATTTCTCGAAAGTGGATGAATTAAGGTCTATTTTGGTTGGATCTTCCATTAATATTCTTGCAGTTACTGAAACTTGGTTAAAGCCTTACATATCCAGTCGTGTTGTTGAGTTACCTGGATACAGTTTTTGTCGTAATGATCGTCTGAACTCTAGAGGTGGTGGTGTGGGGATATACATCTCCAATGGTCTTGAATATAACATAACCTTTAAAATATCTGTACTTGGCACTTGTGAATCTCTTTTTATTGAGCTCAGCTCTAATGGTTCTAAATTTCTTGTTGGAGTTGTATATTTGCCTTATGGCGATCTTGTTTCATTTGAAAATCTTCATAGTGAACTATTCTTAAAATACTCTGACATTATTGTGGTTGGTGATTTCAACTGCAATATGTTTGATGCCAGGAAATCCTGTAGTATGAGAACTATGTGCCTAAGGAATAATTTATCTGTTTTTCATGATTCTAAACCGTCCCACTTTGATGTTGCTCATGGATCTACTTCATTGATAGACTTCTGGTTGGTTAGTAATATTTCAATGGTTTGCTTTTCTAGTCAACTTCAATGTCCTTTGATTTCCCACCATGCTTTAATTTTTGCCTCATTTAATATCAACCTCGCAAGAATTAATGAAGTTCTTGAATATCGTAATTTTTCTGCTATTAATTGGGATAATTTCAATTTATATTTGTCTACATTTGATTTTTCTTGTTTCTCTTTGAGTGATGTTAATAATATGTGCTCTTGCTTGGCTTCACTTTTTGATTTGCTATTGACTTGTGTTCCTGTAGTTAGGAGAAATATTTCTAATGATGTGCCTACTTGGATCAATTCTAGGAAAATTTTATATGCTAAGTCTCTTAGTCAACTTGCTTACCGTTCTTTTATATGCCATCGTTCTGAAGATAATTGGAGGATATACTGCAAATACCGCAATAGGGCTAAAGGTGTTATTCGTAAGGAAAAGAGACTTTATTTCTCAAAATTTTTTCGTGGTTTGGATACTCGTAATGTCTGGAGAATTTTACGAGGGGCTGGATATACTGATCATAGTTCTGATGCCTTTGTTAGTAATGTTGATGACTTGAATGATTTCTTTGTTAGGAGTAGTGGGGGTCTGGTTATGGATGATATTACCTTTAATGATTTTCCAGAAACTGTGGAGTCTTTTTCGTTCAATTGTGTAAGTGAATTAGAGGTTACAGAAGCTTTAAGTCGAGTTAAATCGTCCTCTTTAGGCGTCGATAATATTTCCATTCGCTTTATTAAATTAGTTTACCCCTATATTTCTAATTACATATTACATTTATTTAATACTATTTTAACTACATCGAAATTTCCCTCTTCTTGGAAGACTGCCCGGGTCATACCTATTCCTAAATCTAGAGTAATTCGTAGTCCTCAAGACCTTAGACCGATTTCTATTCTTCCAGCTCTATCTAAGGTTTTGGAACATATAATTAGACGCCAGATGCTGGAATCAACTTTTTTGAATATTTATGAGGGACAGTTTGCATTTCGTAAGGGATATAATTCCACGTTGATGCTTCTAAGTCTTACTGATCTTATTCGTGAATATGTCAATGATGAGAAATTATGTGCTCTCATTTCCCTCGACATGTCTAATGCATTTGGTTCTATTTGTCACTATACTATGGTTAAGAAGCTTCGTGATGAGTATAATTTTTCTAGATCAGCTTGTAAACTCATATTCTCTTATCTTGGTGGCAGATCTCAATTTGTTGAATTCAAGGGTATTACTTCTGCTGTTCGTTCCTTGTCATCTGGTGTTCCCCAGGGTTCGGTCCTAGGCCCTCTTTTGTTTATTTTATATGTTAATAATTTGCCAACGTTTATTGACTCCTCTTGTGTAACCTTTAGTTATGCTGATGATTTCTTTTTACTGTTTAAAAGTGATTTGGATTCTCCCGACGTTTTGCAAAATAAAGTTAACTTCTGTTTGGGGCAAGTTTTGATATGGTCTTCCTCGAACTACTTAGCCCTAAATCCCTCCAAATCTAAGGCTATAATGTTTGGCCCGACTCCTCGTTTTTTCCCTTATGTTGAGTTTTTATTGAATAATGTTCGACTGGAACTGGTTGATCATATAAAATGTCTCGGAATATACCTTGATAATAAACTTTCCTTTGATGCTCATATTGATGTTTTGCGTGGCAAGGTCTTTGGTATTTTGCGTAAGATTTATTCATCTAACTTGTATTTGCCACTACGTATTAGGTATAACATGGCTCATTCATTATTGATGTCATTGATATTATATGGTATTGAGGTTTACTCTGGTACAGGTTCAACACGTTTAAAAAAAATTAGTAGTATTTTAAATTCTGTAGTGCGATTTGTTTATAATATTAAGCGTAGAGATCATATTTCCTATTCTGTTCAGTGTTTTCTTGGTTGTTCTTTTGTAGGCTTTATTAAGTATCGAAACATTATTTTATTTCATAATATTATCAAATTTAGAAGGCCACTTCCATTGTACAGATCTTTCACTTTTTCACGATCCATTAGAAATCCTCAAATTTGTATACCCAGAATTTCATCTTCTTTCTTTGATAAATCTTTTATTGTTAGAATTGCTAGATTGTGGAATATTCTACCTTATTCCTTGCGAATTTTTTCTCAATCTAATAATGTTTTTCGTTTAAAAATCATGGAATTCTTATCTACTACTCACTGATGACTTCTAAATTATGGATAGCTATAGTTTTCTTCAACCTTATAATGCCTTTTCTTTCAATTATCTTATTCTACTTATCGACGATTTATTTCGAACCTATGTACACCTATATATTGCCGCTGATGGGACCTGTGTGGGTTTCTTATCCATTAATTTACTACTTATATGTTATTACGGCTGGGGAGCCATAAAAATGTTTTTTTTTCTTTTTTTTTTCTCTCTGTTATATGCATAATTAATATTCTTATTTCAATTTATATTGAATTGTTATTAATTGTTTAAGATGATTCTTTTTTATTATCATTATGGTATTTACACTATGTAATATTGTTATTCTGGCCATCTAGGCTTAATATTACGAAATAAATAAATAAATAAATAAATATACATAAATGCCTATAAAATTGGAATATCAAGACAAAATTCAGCAAAAATAAGTTTTATGCAAAAAGAAATCGCAAACCGAAATTTTTGTTAGTTCGGTCCATGTTTGACCATATACCCCATATAAAGTCCACTTCCAAAATTAATTTAAATACGTATAAAACAGATATAAATAATGTTAAACGGCTAAAATTTGACATAAATACTCTTTATAGGCAAATAAATTGTTGTACTAAATTTTATGGTGGTCGGCCCAGAACTGTGTCATAGCCCCCATACAAGGACCACATCTGAAAAAGACATTTTTCCCTATATATGTATATATACCGTTATTATGTTGAAATTCGACGTGAAATATTCTCATATGCATGAAAATAACTGTTCCAAAATTTAAGAAGATCGGCCCATAATTTGTCATAGCTGCCATATAAGAACCATTTCCAAAAAACAAATAAATTCGGGTCAAAAAATATTCTTTTCGGATTTAACCCATATTCGATCCATATTTTATAATGATATATATCGTTGGAAAGGTATTTTAAATACCTTTTATTTAATGTATTACAAATTATTACGCACCCAGTAGTTCCTGAGATATAGGCCTATATATTTTCAACTTTACGGGCACGCTCCCTCGAAAATAGGCGTGACCGCCAAAAAAAAATTTGTTTTTGCTGGTATCTCGTCTAAAAGCCCTATTTGATGAAGTTTTTTTTTGAGCAAAATCACTAAAACCGAATTGTTCCCCTTTTTTTATACTCTGTTTGTTAAATTACACTCAAGATTATTATGAACATCAGACAAACTCTGTAAATTATGGTAAGAATTGGTAATTAAATCAATTAAAAATGGTGAAAATTAGACAAAATTTCAAAATATTTAACATAAATTATGTTGGTCGTAAAATTGTCTTTCAAACAATATATCAAATAATAAAAAAATTTGCACTAAGACTGAATAGAAAACACAGAATAAACCCCTGGCCCACGATGTCGAACGATAACGTCCGCTTAGACAAGACTTAACACACACACTTGATTGTGGAATAAACAAACTTGATTGAGTAAAAATTAGATACGATAAAAAGTTTGTGTCTTAAGTCTTATCTAAGCGAACGTTATCGTACGACATCATGGGCCAGGGGGTAAGGATATTCTAGTCCTATAACCAGTGTAGTTTTTGTATTTCTTATTACGTTTAGGTGGAGGGTATTTAAGATTCGGCACAGCCGAATATAGCACTCTTACCTGTTTTTAATATACATATTAAAATGTACATTTTTGCAATAAATGTTTTTTGTTTGTTAGACTATAACATTTTTTCTTTTAAATGACACCAATTCCCTGTTAGTTTTCTTTTGGAGATTTGACAACAAAAAAATGTTCTGCATAAAATAAGCTGTGAGCCACTGTATTTATAAAAAACTAAAGTTATTTTTCGGAGAATCCCCCTTTATTTCTACAAGATTTTCAGAATGTTGAGGTTAAAGTGTCTGCAATATCAAAAGATTATTATTTATAGAAAGTGTGTTTACTATATATAAAAAAATGAAATGTATGAAAAAAGTTAAATAAAAGAATTTAAAAAAGTCAACTTAGTTGCAATTATAAGCAGTTAACAGATAATGTTTTATGAAAATGTATGTATGAATACTATAGGTAGAGTAAAGAAGTCGAGGATCGTAATAACTTTAACAGATTTAATTAATTTAAGCTATAGAGGAATGTAAATTTTAGAAGCATATATGAATAAGGACTAAAACGCGGGATAAGCAAGACAAATGAAACCAGAGATAATGTTAGAAGTACAAGAGAACATGAAACGGAAATAAATGATGATAAGCGATTTAAAATAATTTTGTATGCAGAACATTTAATTTGAAAATAATGAAAGCTAGAAAACATAAACACGAATTAGTAGAATGTAAATTTTAGAAACAATACCACTAAGTACTAAGGACGCGGGACAAGCAAGGCAAAATAAACCAGAGAGAATGTTAAAAAAATTAAACAAACTGCAGCGGAAATAAATGATAAACATTCAAAATATTGCTCTAGGAAGAAAAACAATTTTCTGTAAACTAATGAAATTTTATGTTTATATCATTACAAAAACATCTTCATTTAAATCTAGCACTTCATTAATTTCATAACGATTAAACTATATTTAAACCACAACAAATACCATCATTTTTATTCAAGATCTGCCGCTCGCAATGTTCAAAACGGTAATGTGCGTTCACGATCACGTTCACGCACACGCAAGGGTCAGGTAGGTCAGCAACGGCAGCAGCAACAGGGTTCAGGCCAAATGAGACAGCCACGTAACAGCCGAGCTCCACGCAGACGCATTCAACAACAACGTGGAAACAACAACAACAGCAACAATAACAACAGCAACAATGGTCAAAGAGGTACAAATAACAATGGTAAAGCTCAAACCCAACAGAGACGTGGACGCAGTCGTAGTCGCACCGGACGTGGTGGCAATAACGGCGTTAACCGTTATCAAGGTAAAAACGAACCATAAGTTGCTGACAGGGGTGCTCAAAATAAATACGTAACTCTACTCTATAAACACGGATTTGTGGTTCAGAACATAACATAATTCTATAACACTTCTTTTTGTTTCAGCTTAATTTTAATGCAAACAAAAACTATTTCTATCTTTAGGAAATAAAACAAACGCAGCCACAAAATCGGCTGTCAACAAAGATGATTTGGATAAGGAGTTGGATAACTATATGGCCACAACAAAGACTGAAAATGAGATGGATTACCTGTTAAAGAATTAAAGAAATGAATGATACAGAAGGAAAGCTGATTTTGGTCATAATAAAACATTTTGCTCCAACTCCATCAAACAATTGGAACCATTCTTTTGATATTTTTAACTATGCTTTTTAGTATGGTTGACATTTTTTTTATAAATGTTTATTAGTATAATTAATTTAGCTTTAATTGCAAAATAGTTATAGTTGAAATGAACTATTTCTTTTCTTTTTCAAAATAAGTACATCACTAATTTAAGTCATTTCTCATTTAGTTGTTTTTTCTTTCTTTTCCTTTGCCTTACACTATACATACACCATCTTTGTTTAATTTTGTTGTATATATGAAACAAGTCAAATCAAATAAATTTTTTACTCTTTATTTAACATAAACATAAAGAAAAATAAATATATCATTTATTAAACTCTGCTGTATATATTTAACTTAATGATTATAAGTAAAATAAACAAAACAAAAAAACGTATGTCTTAGTAAAAATAAGAGTGTGTTTTGTATTTCAAAGTGGTCTTGAATAATACGATTTTAGATGTTCACAGAAATGGAAAATCAACTTCAATTGAATATTCTCAAAATAAGTAAGCTCTTGAAAGTATTCTACTAAATATATGCTGTAGTTGTGTTAATTCCTTGGTCCCAATTAACACGAAACAATTTTTAAACCCACCAATATATTGTTATTCCGTTTGTAACACATCGAAATAATGCTCGTAGATCCAAAAAGTCTATATATTCTGGGTCCTTGTAAGATTCTAAGACGATCTAGCCATGTCCGTCCGTCTGTTGTTGGCACGGCTGAACTTCGAAAAAAATCATGGAACAATGACATTTTTTAACAAATATTCTCTGATCTACCGAAATGTTTGGTATTGCAAATGGACAAAATCGGTCCAGTAGGATCCGAGTTATAGATCAAAGTTTCAGACTACCTCGATATTTTTCAGATATAGGTTAGGATAGGTTAATGCAGATAATATTATAAAATTTTGCGCATTTTATTTTTATTATAGAAGGACAAGTCCTGTTGAAAAAAGTAGGAATCGGTCCACGATTTAGCATAGCCCCCATACAATTGTCTTTCGGGAATATGGCTTTATGATACATAAATGTCTATAGAAAAGCCGTATCCATACAAAACTCTGCAATAATAAGTTTCGTGCACAGTGAAATTTCAAAACGATATTTTGTTTGCATCGGTCCATATTGACCATAGCCCTATACGAAAACCACTTCCGAAAATCACTTAAATGCGCATAAACATTTTATAAAAATCACCATCGGTCTATATTTAACCGTAGCCCCCATATAAAGTCCACTTCCGGAAATCACTTTAATGCGCATAAATCTCTTGTAAGCATCAGCAGGAAGTTTAAATTCGAGACAAATAGTCCATATATATAAATTGTCATACCCAATTTAATGACGATCGGTGCATATTGACCGTAGCCCGCACATAAAGTCCACTTCCGGAAATTACATAAATGCGCATAAATCTCTTGTAAGCATCAGCAGGAAGTTTAAATTCGAGACAAATAGTCCATATATATATAAAAATTGTCATAATCAGCCCAATTATGAGTAAAAATTCCGCGGGAGTTTTTTTCCCTTTTCTCATTTTTCCTATTTAAATTCAATGTTAAAAAAATAAAAAGGGAAAAAACTCCCGCGGAATTTTTATTCATGATTGGGCTGATTAATAATACATAAACATCCATTGACTTTTGTGAAAATTGGTCCGTAATTGGGCATATCTCCCATACAAACTCCACTTCTAAGAATAACTACAGAGTATAAAGATATGACAATTTTGACGTTTCAAAAAGCCTAAATCAGTTTCCTAGAGATGGGGTACTAAATTTATTGTCTGTTGAAGTATATCGCTTTATGTTACACGTTGCTAAAATCTAAACAAAGCGCAGTTTTGAAAGAAAGACAGAAATAAATTCTTAATTAAAACTGGAATATGCATAAAATCTTAAAAATGTCGTTATTGAGCTGAAATTCAACTAAAACAAACCTAAAATAAATAGAAATTACGGTACAATACTTTATGAAGTTCACCCCATAATAGGTGATTTGGTGGTGGGTATATAAGATTCGGCACAGGCTCTTGTTATTGAAAGCTCTTGTTATTGAAAATATTGATACAATTTTATCCTTGAAATTTCTTCGGTGTTCACACAGTACAATTTTATTGATTAAATTGCTCGTATTTTAATTTGAGAGTATACACACATTTGTATATCTTTGTATGTCTTATCTTAAAAGGTAATCAGCTTAGCATTGCTTCGTGTAAATTGGGACTTATTTGTTATCAATTCAAGTATGTATCTCTCGAACAATATAATAATTTGTAGTTATTATCATCAATTTGTATATATGGGCTAATCCTGCGTTACGGACGTTACATTCGCACGCAAATTTGCTTGTTAAAATTGACAGCTGGCGTTCGCATTGGAATATTTTCATGAAATTTTCTGCAAAATACTGTTCTTTGGGAGTACTTTAAAACTTGTTTTAAACTTAAAGATTTTTGAAAAAAAGTTATGCTAGCTTAAAGTTTCGTTACGGACGTTACAAAAAATGGAAGTCGACTTTGAGGCTTATGTGCATTTCCACATTTTTTTAAGCTAATTTTGCATAATAAACAAAAAAAGTCCAAATACAAAAAATTAATTAAAATATATTACCATATCAATCCAGCTTAGAAAAGAAGGCTAAGTAGTCCCGTTATACAAAAATCTTAATTTTTGTCTGTTACGGACGTTACGTTACGGACGTTACACTTTCCATTGAACCAAATTGTGTATATAAAAAACATTCATGTATTTAAAAATCTTTTTAGCTTGTAATAATTAATTTATTAGTTATAAAAAAATTATAGAATATTTCATTGCTCTTATATTAGCTTATACTCATTTATTTAACTGTTTAACATTGTATCTTTTGCTTAATAGTATTGTCATTAGAAAAGCCCGAAAAATGATATGATTTAAGAGCTGGAATATTTTTTACATTTATCCATGTTTTGATATTTCGTCAGATGTAGTTTTGACATAAATTTTACCAGCGTAAATAAGGAAAACGCCATTTATATTTTTTTTGCTAATTTGTGAAAATCTCGAGCGTGTTTTAAGATGAGATTTTGGGTTTTTACTAGTTGCCAAACTTTTCGCTCTATCTGCATTTGAACTCAATTTAATTAATACGAATATATTTGTCACCAAGCGCGTTTATAATTGAAATGTTTGGAAAATTTTGAGATCAAAGCAAGAATTTACAAAAGATTTCTAACGGAAAATCCAGTTCGTAAACATTGCATGCATGGGCGTACCACCAAATATTTGATGGGGGGCATCAGGGTTGCGGTTTACAACATGGTTATTAATTACTAATTATTGATTTTCAGGAATTATTTTAGGTTTCAGAAGAATTTTAAATTCATCTCTCAATTTAAGTTGCAGATTAAGGGATCGCATGTTATTTAAACACACTTTTTGTTACTTTGAGGTGAAGTTTTATACTACGTTTCCACGGTATAGGCTTCGCTCTCTATTCATGCTTCACACCCCAATCATTAGTGTAACAACTTGCTTCACCATACAAAATTTTAAGAGCGAATCAAGTAGATTCATATTGAATCAACTTGCGAAACACGAAAAATTGCACTCTTCTCTAATTTTTATCGCAAGTTTATCTGCACTAGCTGTAAAAATTTAATATTATTGTAAACAAAGCAAATTATTTTCTTGTTGCTGGAAGTAAATAAAGTAAATACGTACGAATGTATGTTTTTTTTTCAAATAAGCTAACTAGTTTTCACTTAGTTTTTTTGTCCATTAAAAAAATATTTTCCACAAATTGTAAATTCTGTTTATTTATTAAAAACAACTGTCAAATCGAATCAAGTTTTTTGGTCATGTAAACAGCATGATTCATAAACCTGATTCAGAGAGCGAAGCAGGTGATTCAAGTCGTCGTGGAAACATAGTATTACGGATTCTCGGCAACCTAGAGCAATTTTAAGCCCAGATTCAGCAGGTGAAAATCCATTATAAACACTTAGTTCCACCTCATAATATTAAAATAAAATCTTTGGGTTTTTTTTTTGCCGTTACGGACGTTACACACTTTGTCATTTATATTTTTTAAAAAAAGTGTAATAAAGGTATTTCTTTTTTCGTCAGATTAAAGTGCATAAAAAACTCTTTATAAAGCTAGTTTGGAAAACAAAATTATTAAAATTCATTCTGTTAAATTTAAAAAACCCTGTTTTCCGTTACGGACGTTACACACAGTGTACCCATTTTTAGTTCAAATTGTTAATATATATTAGATAACTTACAAATATGCTTTTTATCTTAAATAAAAGAAATTTAAACAAATTAAAGTTTTGCTAAACGCTAAATACTGAAACGACTGTTTGCCCACTTTTTTGGTCATGGAAAATACCCTTTTTTACAAGAATAAAAGAAACAAGAACAAACAAACCACCGTAAAACCTTATTGCTTATATATTTTGAAGCTTGAATATGTATCCTATTATTCCATTAACAAACATTTGGATTTTGGGCAACTTTAAATTTCTGCCTTTGGTTTAAAATTTTTCGGATTAGCCCATATGTAAGTACATACGTATATACATATGTTACGCATTAACATGGTCAATTAAGTTTTCCACTCTAATTGATTTCGAGCAACTTTTACTACAAATTAAATGACTATTCTTTTACAATAATATTTTCCCCAATTACTGCTCTCACCAAATGTGTTGTTAGAGAGCATTGAGAATTGTATGGCAGGATTAAAAGCCCTATATACAATCTTGTTAAACTTTCCTTAAGGGAGTCATCATGTCTTTATGTTTGCAAAACAAATCCTTTTATATTCTTATATCTATTTAATCAATTTGATTTTATGTATGAAATGTCTGCTATTAATGCATTTCTTTTTGCCGTTTGTTTTAGCCTATAAAAGCAAATTGTGCTTTTGTATATTCATGTTGTTTATTACTGTTCTTTATGGAATTTATAAAGCGGATAATCATCATGCAAGGAATGGAAAGTGTATTTTATTTAAAAGATATTTTTTACAACGGTTATGTATTTATTATTTCTATTCGGAAATACGTAATCAATTACATATTTGTTTTACACATTTTTAGTTAAAAAAAATCATTAAATTTTAACGGTGTAATTCATAAAAATTTCAAATTTTAACTTATAAGCTGATAATAGTTATAAGTTTCTTTTTGTTTTATAAGCTACTGATAAAAATTTGTATTCATAACAACACAATAAGAGTAATACTATGTTTCCACGGAACATGCTTCACTCTCTATTCATGCTTCACACCCCAATCATGTGCGAAACAACTTGCTTCACCATACAAAATTTTAAGAGCGAATCATGTAGATTCATATTGAATCTACTTTCGAAGCACGAATAATTGCACTCTTCTCTAATTTTTATCGCAAGTTTATCTGCACTAGCTGTAAAAATTTAATATTATTGTAAACAAAGCAAATTATTTTCTTGTTGCTGGAAGTAAAGAAAGTAAATACGTACGAATGTATGTTTTTTTTCAAATAAGCTAACTAATTTCCACTCACTTTTTTTTTGTCCATTAAAAAAAATTGTTTTCCACAAATTGTAAATTCTGTTTTTTTATTCTGTTTGTTTATTAAAGACAACTGTCAAATCGAATCAAGTTTATTAGTCATGTAAACAACATGATTCATAAACATGATTCAGAAGGCGAAGCAGGTGATTCAAGTCGTCGTGGAAACATAGTAAAAATTAACAATTTGTCGGTTTTAATAGTTTTGAAGTTTTATGTTGGCAATAACATGTTATTTCCACTCTCATTTTATACTTAGTGATGAATATAATTACAATGGATTATTTAAGTACCCTAATAGAAAACTGAAAATAATATGAATTATTGCACATAATTTAATCGAAATGTTAAAAAACATTTGTTTTATTACTTCTTATTACATAAAAAGTTAGTTCAATAGTAATGTAGTTTTCAAGATATATCTAAATATATTATAAACTTTGAAGCACACCGCCCACTCGAAAAAAGGCCTGGCCGGCAAAAAAAAAAATTTTATTTTAACTAGAAATTAAAACTATGAGTGATAAAATTTTGGAAGTGATGTGAAAAAAGTTACTAAAACCGACTTAAGCCAAATTTATTGTAAACATTTTTACTTCTTTAATCACTTTTTTTAACTTTTATACAAAAAAAGACAAATTTTCTCGTATCTGTTGAAATATTTTGCAAACAAACATTCAAGTATCACTTTATTAAATGGTTAAAGTTGGGTAGAGAACACAATAAAAATATCAAAACATACAAGAGACTTATAATCAGCTAACAAGCTATTATGCATTTATGAATTCAATTTTTTCGTATTTTGTCTCTCATTGCCTTATTACACTGTTATAATGTATTTATGAATTAGACCGTAAAACTTTAAAGACTTTAAAATTCTTAAAGTCCTTAAAGTTGAAAAAAATTAGTTTGTTTCCTTTATAAGCTGTGTGGTGCCTCTAAAACAAACACTTTACAAAATTGTAACAAACAAACTTTTTTAAAATTAATCACATTTGCTTTGATTTAATAATGACAAAATAAAAAATAATTTATCAATCGTTGTAAGAATTTGAAAGAATAAAGAAACTTTTTTATAAAATATTGTTGGTCTTTTTATTAAAAAACTAAATACAACAAATTGGTGACCCCGCATTTTAAAAGTTTTAAGCTATAAGGATGTCAACTTCCGAAGACGATTTTTCATCTCTACCATCAAACTACCCTCATATGGAAATTTCAAGAGTCGCTGTTAAAGCACCACCATTTTGGCGTTCAGATCCATTGCTTTGGCTTAAACAAATGGAATCGCAGTTTATAATGGCTGGTGTTACTCAAGACGCCACGAAATTTCATACAGTTGTGGCATCAATAGAGAGCAACATCCTCGAGATAGTGCAAGACATCATAATCAACCCTCCGGCTGCTAACATGTATGAAACTTTAAAAACAAAACTCATCAGTTCATTCTCGGGCTCTGAAGATAAGCGTCTTAAGAAACTTTTGACAGAAGTCGAATTATCGGACAAATAACCATCAGATTTGTTAAGTCAAATGCGTTCCTTAGCTCAAGGTAGAGTATCGGATGATATCTCAAATGAAAGCAATTTTATCCGTCAGTGAAGACCGCTTAGAGAAACTGGCCGCCATGGCAGATAAAATTTCTGATTGCTCAGATACAGAACTCCATACGATTTCCACGTCATCAGAAAACCGTACGAGCAGGCTCGATAATATTGAACATCAGCTGGAAAGTCTGTGCAACAAAATGGAATCTTTCGGAAGATCGAGAAGTAAGAGCAAGACAACAGCTAAACGCAGTCGTTCTAAGTCAGTTTCAAACAAAGATAAACCATTGTGTTGGTATCATTTCAAATTTGAAAACAAAGATAATAAATGTTTTGTCCCTTGCAATTTCAACCAATCGAATCAGGAAAACTAATCGGCGCTCCATCTTGGGTGACGGATGGGAGCAGCCAGGAGCTATGTCGCCTGTTTTTTCGAGATATTAAATCGAAATCCAGGGGCCAAATTACCGCATTCGATATCGAGTAAAATTTATCGTAATTTTCTTATTTGAGATTATGGCATTCGATATCGAGCAAGAAATTTAGTACATTTTATCATAATTTCGAAATCATTTTCCGATACGATAGCTCATTCGATCACGAATGCGGTCGATTCTGGAGCAGACGTTTCAGTAATTCCAGTATCATCATTACAACACAAGCAACAACCTAGTTCACTAACTTTATATGCCGCAAATAAGTCGACAATTCGAACTTTTGGAACCAAAACCCTTACTATCGATTTAGGACTAAAGCGGAATTTCACATGGGAGTTTGTTATTGCTGATATAGATAAACCTATTATTGGATCAGATTTTTTGGGTAATTACGGCCTACTCATCGACGTTAGAAATAATTGCCTTATCGATCCCAAATAAAAAAACAGTGATAAAGGTATAGTAGCTAATGATCAAAATTTGTCAATAAAAACCATATCACCTTCGTCTCCATTCTCTTATTATGGAATATAATGATTTATCAAAAATAAATTTTCATTGTAAAGCAAAACATTCAGTCCAACATTTTATAGAAACTACAAATGGTCCTCCAGTATTTTGCAAACCAAGACGTCTTTCACCTGAAAAGCTACTTATAGCTTAAAAAGAATTCAATGAAATGGTTCGGTTTGGAATTTGTCGTCCTTCCAGTAGTAACTGGGCAAGCCCACTTCACATGGTCAAAAAATCCAATGGAGAGTGGCGTTCATGTGGTGACTACCGTAATCTTAATGCTCGTACCATACCTGATTTTTACGCTGTTCCACATATTCACGATTTTGGAATGCTCTTGGATGGCAAGAAAGTATTTAGTAAAGTAGATTTACAAACAAAATAAAAGCCTTTATCGATTTTGACATCATTTAATTTATTAAATATTATGTAATTTATTCATTCATAAGTATATACATATGTATATATATTAACGGTCTAATTCATTTCAAATTTTAACTTATAAGCTGATAATAGTTATGTTTCTTTTTGTTTTATAAGCTACTGATAAAAATTTGTATTCATAACTACACAATAAGAGTAAATTAACAATTTGTCGGTTTTAATAGTTTTGTAGTTTTATGTTGGCAATAACATGTTATTTTCACTCTCATTTTATACTTAGTGACGAATATAATTACAATTGATTATTTAAGTACCCTAATAGAAAACTGAAAATAATATGAATTATTGTACATAATTTAATCGAAGTGTTAAAAAACATTTGTTTTATTACTTGTTATTATATAAAAAGTAATTTCAATAGTAAAAAAATTGCTTTTAAATACAATTATTCACCGCTGGCACAGAGTTGAAAGAGTACTCTGTGCCGCCGTCAACAACAGGTAGTCGACTACTCACTTTAATGTAATTTTTTATGCATCTCTATAATTATGTTTATTTTTATTTAATTAATATTTATATAAATAAAAAGAATGGACACAATTTATGATGCTTCTCCTTCCGTATTGAATAGGAAACGTGCTAGCAATTGTTTTTGATCGTCTTGTAGTAGATGTCGACATTTCTTCTATGTAATAGTTGTTATGAAGATACCATTTGTACTGTATACATATGTATATGTATGTACATACATATGTATACAGTTACGAATTCGGGTAATTAAATTTATGACACAAGTCGGTTTTACTGACTGCTCAAAAAAAAAATTCTTGAAATAGGGCTTTTAGAGGAGATAAAAGCAATAAACAATTTTTATTGGAGGCCACGTCTATTTTCGAGGGGCGGGCCTCAAAGTTGAAAATATATTAGCCAATATATCGGGAATATGATAATTTGTAATACATCAAATTAAAGGTATTAAAAACACCTTTCCAACGATATATATCACGATGACAAAGTAACATTTTACCGGCTAAGGATTTCCTGTATTGCGTAAGGATTTTCTCCTCTATGGCATACAGAACACCGTACCGGTTGTTGCATATTCACCTTTATCATGAATAAAAATTCCACATGAATTTGTTCCCTTTTATTTTTTAACATTGAATTTTAATAGGAAAAATGTGAAAAGGGAACAAATTTCATGTGAAATTTTTATTCACGATAGGGTTGATTATGTTTTTTGCTTTAACGGTTTTATATAATGTGTATTTATCAAACCAATATTGTTCAGTTGTTCATTGTCCAAACGTACAAACAAATGATTTTATTTTGGTCATACATTGGATTCTTGGATGATGATGTTTTCGATAGCGTTTTCTTCAATCTTTTGAGAAAAAAATAAAACAATTTTTTTACTTTTATTTTGCAAAATCAAAACTATTTTTTGTTAAAAACGTAACTTTTTTTTTATTAAACGAAAGTTTATATCATTTCCTTCAAGAGGCTTGTGGTCTGTTACTGGGATGCGACTGCAAATAGGTCATGTTATATATTATTGGAAAGGTTATTTAAGTGCCTATCATATGATATATATATCGTAAAGAAATGTAGTTTTCAAGATATATCTAAATATATTATAAACTTTGAAGCACACCGCCCACTCGAAAATAGGCCTGGCCGGCAAAAAAAAAAAAAAATAATTTTAACTAGAAATTAAAACTATGAGTGATAAAATTTTGGAAGTGATTTGAAAAAAGTCACTAAAACCGACTTAAGCCAAATTTATTGTAAACATTTTTACTTCTTTAATCACTTTTTTAACTTTTATACAAAAAAAACAAAAATTTTCTCGTATCTGTTCAAATATTTTGCAAACAAACATTCAAGTATCACTTTATTAAATGGTTAAAGTTGGGTAGAGAACACAATAAAAATATCAAAACATACAAGAGACTTATAATCAGCTAACAAGCTATTATGCATTTATGAATTAAATTTTTTCGTATTTTGCCTCTCATTGCCTTATTACACTGTTATAATGTATTTATGAATTAGACCGTAAATATGTTTTGTATACATACTTTTCAAAATGTATTCTCGCACAGCTTTTAATAAATTATTACAGAAATTGGCATTATCCTTTTTTACTTTGTATTTTAATAAATAATAATAAAGTTTTACACGTATTTCCTGCAAATGATGGACTTTTATTAAATATTTCTCGAGAAACATTTCACTGTGTGGCCCATTTTAAACTTTCTTCCTCAAATTCAACTAACATATGTTTATATACATATATGATTTACCGCGCCTAGTAACAAATGCAGCTCCGGAGGTGAAATAATATCTATTATTTCTCTATCTTTGTCAACAGAATATATTGGTGGGTTTATGCAATTTCTATAATTATGAGCATCTTTTTTATTACTTCCCGCTTTCTTTTACAATTTTCCACACAATCTCTAATTGTTCTGTGTTCTCCACAAGAGTCAAGATTACCATTTTTTGCGGGACACCACATACAAGGGTAACAACTTGCATGACTCATTATTCCTGATAATACGTTGTTGCATCGTAAAATTGTCTTATGTTCAAAATTGTCTACACCGTATCAACGTTTTATATAATTCTTCCATTTTCTCAGCAATACAAATTAAACATATTTTTTTTTACCCCTGAATCTTTCATCTTTTTCTCAGTAACACCATCATCATAAGTTTGACGTTTTCTCTCACTATCGGCAGCAATGCCATATACTTGAATCGATAAAGTAACCTTTAAAAACCGCCACCCCCGTCTATTCCAAATTTTAAATTCACATGATTTGTCAAAAACAGTTATATTATAAGTACAAAAATACATTTTTTACAAAAACGGCTAAGCGGATTTTTTTAATTTTTGGGGGATTTTGTTTCTTAAGTACAAATATGTGATCTCCAGCAAAAAAATTCGATGTGCCCTTACCCCCCAATTAAGTTAGGTTCAAGGCCACCGTGTTGTGCAGTGCTGCACAATCCTTCCAACGTTTTATGCATGAGGTAACAAGAGATTTGGATTTCATATACGTTTATATTGATGATTTGCTAATTGCATCAGAAAGCGAGCAAGAACATTAGATACATTTAAGGAGTTTATTTGAAAGGCTGCGTCAATATGGTCTTACCATAAATTTTTCTAAATGTGTGTTTGGAGTTTAAAAACTTGAATTCCTTGGTTATTTGGTCACTAAAAAGGGCCTGAAACCACTTCCCAGTCGTGTTGAAGCCATTTCACAGTACAAACTACCTGTAACCGTTAAGGAACTTAAGTGTTTCTTAGGTATGATTAACTTCTATCGACGTTTCATACCACATGCCGCAAAATATCAAGCAATTTTACATGGAATACATCAAGGTAATATTAAAAATGATAAACGTCCTATTGAATGGAATGAAGCAAGAAAACAAGCATTCGAAGAATGTAAGCTACAACTTGCAAATGCAACTCTTTTGTGTTATCCAAAAGGAAATGTTCCCACTTCCTTGTGTGTAGATGCATCAGATACTGCAATGGGAGGTGTATTACAACAGTTTATAGAAAGTGAGTAGAAACCATTAGGATTTTTTTCTAAAAAATTCAATAAGACCCAGATGAGCGCATATGACCGTGAACTACTGGCCATATTTGCCACACTCAAACACTTTCAATATTTTTTGGAAGGTCGTCAATTTTGTATTTTTTCCGATCACAAACCACTCATATACGCGTTTAAACAAAAACCTGATAAAGCTTCACCTAGACAGTTGGATTATATAAGTCAGTATACTGCCGATGTGGGATGGGAATGATTTGTCCGACTAATTTCCTGTTGAAATTGGTGTCAAACAGGGATGTATATTAAGCCCAGTCTTATTTTCTTTATATCTCAATGATTTACAAGATATTCTACCTGGTGGTGTAAATGTAGCGGATATAAATGTGAAGATTTTACTTTATGCTGACGATATCGTCATTCTTTCGGAAACTCCAACTGGGTTACAAGATATGATTGATGCTTTGCATAGTTACTGTCTCACATGGCGCTTAAAAGTTAACCTTAATAAATCTAAAATAATTGTCTTTCGCTCTGGAACAAGAATCTCCTCTAACCTAAAGTGGCACTTTGGTGAAGATAATATATAAATTGTAAACAGTTATAAGTACCTTGGGGCCGATATTGCCTATAACTTGTCATTTAAAAAACACTTGACTAACAAACTAGCGGACTCAAAATTAGCAATTAATTCAACCTGGTCCAAGTACTTAAACCACCCAAAAATCTCGAAAAACAACAAACTTAAAATATTTGAAGCTGCTTCCAGATCGATTATGTTTTACGCTGCACAAATTTGGGGTTATCAAAAATACGATGAAGTTGAAATATTGTTAAGAGTTTTTATAAAAAAGATGCTATATTTACCAAGTTCAACACCTAACTATATGATATATCTGGAAACAGGACTAGATCCTTTATATGTTTTTACCCTAAAATTGCACTTTGATTACATAAACAAAGTTTTAAAAATGCAACAAAGCAGACTTCCACGTATACTTGCGGAGAAGGTTATATCCCTTAATGTGTATTGGGCAAAGGAATGGTCAACTATATGTCAAACACTACAATTTTCACCAGTTCATTCAAGCTTGCTCAACACTATAAACAAATATTAAATCTATTAAAGATAAAAGAAAGAAATACTAATATTCTTAATGCAACTAATTCACAATTTCATGATCTTTATTCTAAACTTGATTACAATCTTATCCCATCACTCACAGAGAAGTTGTCAGCAAGAGAAACCAGTTTAGTTATACGAGCTCGTGGTGGATTACTTGATATTAATGCAAGATCCTTTCGAAATGACTCAGACGGGATATGCACAATTTGCAATCTGGATGAATCTGAAAACACGCAGCATTTCATCGGTACGTGTCCAATTTATAATGAATTTAGACTTAAATATTTTGGTAAAACACAATTAAATATTAATGAAGTTTTAAATCTGCTAAATGGCATAAACCCACATTCTTTATATAAATATCTTGAAATTTGCATAAAGTATAGAAAATTAATAATAAATGAATTTGATTTATAATCTCCTCCACAAAATGTTAAAAATAGTTTGTAATTATAATAAGAGAAATATGATAAATTAATTATAATTAAAAAATAAAATAAAAATACTATTGATAGAATAGTGCCAATCTGACTCACAACAATCATGTTAGGCCAAATATAGATTAGTAAAAACATTGTAAATTACCTGAAATGTATAAAATTTACTTATATCTATTAATAAATAAATAATAATAATAAATACTGCCGATATTCGTCATATAAAAGGAAAAGACAATATTGTCGCTGATACCCTGTCCCGTATTCAAGCAATCGATATGCATACAAATTTAGATTTCAACAAGCTGGCTGAAGAACAAAAGATTGATGAAGAGTTAATGTCACTTATAAACAACAACAATTCCTCTCTCAATTTAAAATTAGTAAATAGGGGACTATAAGATTTTCTGTGACGTCTCTGATTCGAAAATAAGACCTTATTTGACAAAACCATTTCGGAAATTAGTATTTGTGAATCTTCATAACTTATCTCATCCAGGTTCTAAAGCTTCTGTAGATTTGGTGCGATCGCGTTATATTTGGAAATCCTTGAGGAAAGATGTTTCGGAATGGGCTAGATGTTGCATTGCGTGTCAAAAATCAAAGGTAAACCGGCATACGAAAAGTCCTTTGGGCAAATTTAAACCAACAACAGCACGATTCAAGCATATCAATATAGATATTCAGGTATGTGATGGAAAACGATAACGATAACGAGTGAGTTTTAGAAGTTAATTTTTTCGTAATATTTCTGTATTAAAACAGTTTTATCCCACAAAATATAAAGATAATATTAAAAAGAATCTTAAAACAAAAATTTTAAAAATTCAATTAGAAATACTTTAAAATGGACTTCAAAAACTCACTCGTTATCGTTATCGTTTTCCATCACATACCTGATTGTTGGTCCATTGGAAAGTTGCCAAGGTTATCGATATCTTCTAATATGTATTGACAGGTATACAAACAGACATCTCGATTTGGAGTACCTAAACAAATAATAACCGACCAAGGAAGACAATTTGAAAGTAAATTATTTCATGAACTTTCCAAATTATTCGGCTCAAGAGTAACACATACGACTTCTTATCACCCTCAATCAAATGGGCTAATTGAAAGATGGCACCGAACTATGAAGTCTGCATTGAAGTGTTATGAGAAGAAAGATTGGGTTAGCATTCTACCACTTGTCATGCTTGGTCTGAGCACAAGAATAATGACAGGCTCCAATGTGTCTGCTGCAGACACAGATTATTTCGAAATCACATGTTGAGTATCAAGCCTTTAATAACTGGTTGTAATAGCAACAACAAAGCATACGTTAATGATAAACTTAAAGATTGTGAAAATGCATTCGTCAGATGTGACGCAGTAACGAAACCACTTCAACAACCATGTAATGGACCGTATAAGTTATTTCAAGAACTGAAAAATTTTTTAAACTTCTAATTAACGGAAAGGAAAATGTTGTTACCATAGATAGATTAAAACCTTGTTTAAGTTTTACAGATTCCCCAGATGTATTTAAGAAGACAAAAAGAGTCAGATTCGCTGTTTGACAACGCTGGAGGGGGAGTACTGTGGTGCCTCTAAAACAAACACTTTACAAAAATATACTTGCCACACAAAAATTGTAACAAACAAACTTTTTTAAAATTAATCACATTTGCTTTGATTTAATAATGACAAAATAAAAAATAATTTATCAATCGTCTTAAGAATTTGAAAGAATAAAGAAACTTTTTTATAAAATATTATTGGTCTTTTTATTAAAAAACAGCTGTAAAATGTTTATTCAAAATCTTCAGATTTTACTAGAACATTTCAATGGAAACTTACTATATCACTTATATTTTGGATCCGAAATTGATTTTTTCATAGAAACTTTAATCATTAATGGCTTGGTAAATACTGTTTTTTTGAGAAACTAAAATCAATTTGTGATCACTTAAATTTTGAATTCAAAATCGATTTTTTCATGGAAACTTAAATCGTTAATACCTCAGTAAATACTGCGTTTTTGAGAAACTAAGCTCAATCTGTGATCTCTTCTATTTTTGATCCAAATAACACTGTTAGTTGTTTTTGTTTACTTCATGTTTGTACTAATTTCTCTTTAATATTCTCTAAAAACTCAGGGCGGAGGTCAGGTTCAATTCAATTATTTTTCTTTATTAATTTCAGCAATTCAATTGTCCTTTTACTTCTATTTTTCTCAGTCATCGATTTGAAAAACTCAATTACTATTTATTTTCTATTTTTCTCTTACTTCTTACTTCCATTTGCAGTAAAATTTCCTTATTGTTTGAGACTTCATTTCCATGTGAGTTTTTTCGCTGCTGTTTCTCTCTGTACCCCATTAATTATATTAAATTATCTTAAGTGGCAGCAGTGATTGCCAAGAATATAGTGTATAAAATTATTTTTAGTTTTGGTAAATAAGTGTGTGATTTAAGTATATTATTATTTTATTTATATTCTAATAAGATATAATACTCTTTAAGCAGAAGCTAATTTGTAAGGGAGATTGGAATAACATTTACTTACTAATCTAATCCGTTCTCTTGCCTTTACAAAAAAGTCTAAAAAGCCTTTTAAAATCTTGCTTCCTTAAAACAAGTCTCTGGTGTATGATAAATAGCTTGAGTTGGTATATATGTATGTACATATTTAATTTAATGTTTCAACTCTAGATTGCCATTCATGCCATGGAAATAAACTAATAATATCTGCACCATTTTACCGCACTTGTTTTTGAATCTGCTATTGTTTTCATTTAATAGTTTTCTGTTTCTATTCGTTAGTGCGAATTTTTATTATTTTATTATGCCAATAAATTTGTTTAATTTTTCTTAAATTCACAAACAAGAAATAAAAGCTAGAAATAAGAAATGAATTTTAGTGTTTCTTAGATTTTAAAATTTTCTTGTTATTTTTCTTCTTCGTTGTATTTTTATTTTCTCAGTTGTCCTTGATTTAGCAGGCATTAATATAAATTTTATAGCTTGTTGCATATTTTGTATTCATTCATACAGTTTTTTGTGTTTGTAATTTTATGACAAATCAGCATTTTTAATTAAATATCAAAGTTTTGCCTTGGATGCGCAGTGTAAAATTACAAGGAATGTAAGAAGAATAAAGAAATAGAAATCATTCATGTTTTTTAAAGAAACATTAAAATATGACTGTTTTTTTTTCTTTTGTCAAGAAATTAAACTAATTTGTATGTGGAGCCATTAATTAGCTGTATCTCTAGTGAACATGGTGGAATTGGAATTAAGAAATGTAATGAACGAAGATAAAAGGCATGCAAGAGTGGATTTGAAATAAATAAGCTAAATAAATATAGGACAGTTATAAGGCTAGGAATAAACTCTTAATTTAAAATTTTTTAGTGATTCGAAAATATTGAAACCACTTATATTAAATTGATACGATTAATTTCCCCTATTATTTTAATATAAATTTACTTGACTTTAACATTTTTCTGAGACAATATTAATTTTTATTGTTTTGTGTTAAAAAATCCTTATAATCGGTTCCCTACCCTTTAAGCCTTTTTAATAGTCTATATAAATTATAAGAACCTAAAAGTATGCAGCAAAAAACAAGTAAGAAAATACAGTCGGTGAAGCCCGACCTTATAATACCCTACACCCAGTATATGTATAAAACAGTTTTTCAGAAATGGGCGTTATATGGGATATATAACCTATTGTGGACTGATCATCCAAAAATTTATTGTCATGATGTCTATGAATATAAATATTATATGTTAAACTTTATCTCAATATAAATACTTTTAAAAGATTTATGGAGCTTAAATTGAATAACGGACCGATCATAATAAAATTGTACCGTATTATTTGTATACATATGAAATATATTTGTGTTCAATATTATTTGGATACCAACATTTTTGAGAGAGTTATGCTCTTTAAAGTGATTTTCGGAAGTGGCCCTTATATGGGATTTGTAGATGTGATTTGGCTCCATTTACCACTTATTTCTTTTGAAATTTGTTTGGATACTTGCATAATTAAAACATTTATGATCGGTAAACCCCAATTTCGGGAGGACTTAAAATTTTTGCCTTCCAACGTTGTAAGAAAAAGCATTTTCAGTACATTGGAAAACAAATATATTGTCAGACATCTAACAATCATGTAAACACAAAATTTTGTCATTCTCATTGTTTTAAGACAATTGTCAAACACTTTTCATTGTCATATGTGCCAAGTTTATGCATCGGCCAATGGCAGCATTGTCATAGAAATTATTTCTAAATCCAACTCTGTATATACATAAACAAACAAGTGTGCATTGATAAAATTTTTGAAAAAAGTAGAAGAAAATTAAAGAATTAAATTAAAGTGTGCATTAGGACATAAGCAGATAAAATGGTTCCAATTGCTCTTTTTTGTTCCATGACAATATATACAATTTTTAAACACACACACAAAGCTGCACAACGAATTTGACAATGCCACACAACAATCTGACAACAGTGTGATCTGACAATTTCGGTTGACAGATAAATTCATTGTGTGACAATTGTGTGCAAATGAAATTGTTTGTTTTCTTACAGTCGTCTAAACTGATAATTTACTTTTTGCTAAAAATTTTTCAATGTCAGTACATTGCTAGCACTTTGCTAGATATGACACATATCTTTATTCTCATTGTTATTTTTTATTCCACAATAATTTGTTTGTTGTTTTTATTGTTGTTAAGATACTTTGTAAATGCTCCTACTCTTCAGGAGTCAGTGGTGCGTTTTAACAACTAATAGCGAGTTGCTTTGTTGCTTACCTTTCCGAGTAATTCACTCAACGTAAATTTGTCTGATAATAGTCTGATACTGGCAATTTGATTTGAAAGTTTTTAGTTTCTGTTCAACAGTTATTATACCGAAATTATGGCAAGAAGGAAAGACAGATTTCTGGACGATATCTTTTAGTTTCCAGAAACTAGACTATGTTCCGTTATTAGAATGTAACATGTTGGATCAAATGCCAATTTCACTAATATCTTGGTTGTTTGCATGCAGCCAGCAGTCATGTGAACAAAACGAACACGCACCTCCCGTCAAGGGGTTATTGCAAAGAGTTGAGTATTAGTATTATTGTTTTGTCTGATAAATATATTTTTAGGTTTTATTTTTATTGTAATACTAGCGATATATGGTTCCTTTTTGTTTTGTGATTTCTATCTTGATGTATAAAAAATCGCTAAAAATGCAAAAATATTTGAAATTCAAGCTTACTACTTTTCGATTATAAACACAAAATCACGATTCACCTTGATTTTTCATTTTTTTAAAGTGACTAGTTATTTTAAAATTTAAGATGAAAATAGCTATGTAAATTTTTGTTAAAAAAATACTTGAACTTAGAGGTTACTTGCAAAGTAATAGGCTCGTAACAATGTATTTAAAAAAACTGCAATTATAAGCGTTTTAAGAAAAAAAAAAACTAAGTGTGAGGCTCAAGATATTTTGTGACGATCAAAAGATTTTGTTACACGTAAACAAGATATAATGCCAAATTTAAAGTTTAACAAAAAAAAGTTTGTTGTTTTACAAAAAGTAAATAAAACAAGTAAGAGTGCTATATTCGGCTATGCCGAATCTTATATACCATTCACCTTTGTTGTGGATGAATAATTATATTATATACATACATACATATATATATATATATTATATTGTTACATTTTTACCTTTAAATAAACCGGATTCTTTTCAATTGCAAAATAAAAGCGTCAAATAGTTTAAAGAAAATATAACGAGTCTTTATTTATTTAAATGTACACAAAAACAATTAAAAATTAACACACTGTCTTTTTACACACTTATATTACGGTTTAAGAACACACTTAAAGTTTTCAAACACATTTTACACACTTTTATTACGGTTTAAGAACACACTTAAAGTTTTCGAACACTTTGATGTTTACACAACAATGCCTCACAATAAACTGATTCATTTGGTTGGCCGTGTTAGTCTATTTATACAGCAATCATAATTTCTGGAAGGTTCGAAACTAAAATACTAGAATGTTCGTGACTGCAAGTCTAGAATGTTCGTGTCTAGAATATTCAGCCAAAGTCGTAAAACTCAATGTGCCATATTGCTAACTTTATAACAGTTTATAACAAAAATGTTTATAAATGAAAACTACTACAAATGCTAAACAAGTTGTATGTCGATAAACACGCCATCTGTTGATGAATTTGTTCGTAACAATATTAATAACTTTGTTTGATCAACGCCATCTGTCGATGAAATTATTCGTAACACTTAGTTTTTTTGATAAAATTTTCAAAAGTCGTGTCGGATTTTTGCTCATATCTACGTTATTTATGGACGGATTTTGCTGATTTTAAATAGCAAACTTCTCGAAAGCATGTCTGACAGAATTATTGAAGATTTAGATCCCGAAGATATCTGGGGACTTCAGAAAATTGATTTCAACAGCCAGACAGACAGACAGACGGACATGGCTTAATAGACTCCGCTATCTATAAGGATCCAGAATATATATACTTTATAGGGTCGGATAATTATATTCTGGAATTACTAACGGAATGACAAACTTATATATACCGTTCTCATGATGGTGAAGGGTATAAAAATGTTGAGGTTGTCTGATAATTTGGTCTATAATTCGGTTCCTACTAAGCAACTTTGCCCATTTCCATACCAAACATTTCGGTAAACAAAGAATGTTTGGGAAAAACTTACAACAGACGGACGGACATGATTAGATCGTTTTAGAATCTTATAAGAACACAGAATAATACATATGTACATTTGGGTTCTATGACCAAAATTTCGATGTGTTACAAACGGAATGACAAACCTAATATACCCCCATTTTGGTGTTAATCGTCAAAGACGCCACTGTTTGGTTTACTGTTTTTTTTACTTCTTCGTAAAAAAGCCTGATTAAGCAGCGTTAATGTTACTGACTGTTGGAAGATATTAATATGGAGGACATATGATTTCAACAAGATCGTGTCATATGCCATACACTCAATTACAAGATTAGGCACTTTCTGTTTGTGTACTCTTTCGTTTGTTATCATTCGAAAAAGGAAAACTAAATGACCTTGTGAACAACCTAAAAAGTTACATCACATTTGGAAACTGAAGTAAAAGTGTAGGACTGAAAACATGACGAATATTATTAGAACGGTTAATAAGAACTGCGGCCACTTCCAAATAAAGCGCATACTATCACATTATTTTTTATGCAAAAGCATACCTTTGTGACATCTCAATTGGACATCATGTGTAATACAATGATATCTATCGCAACGCAGCCGAACGAGAAAAACCACAGTTCCGTATTGACGAGAAAATTAATAACCTGAATAAGTTTGAAATAATTTTATTAAATTTGCCTATGTATGTAGCAACAAATTCTACTGTTCCAATGAAGCTTTTCTCCATGTTTTGCTTTACCAAATTTTTCCCATAGGGTAACACAAGATTCTTCAATGGCTTCTCAAGTGCATATAAAACTCTTAAATTTTATTATTATTGTCTTTATTTTTTGGCGTTTGGCTGGCATATTTAAAGCATCAATTAATTAAAACTAATATTTACTTTTTCACAGCAGTTATTGTCTTTCATGTTGTTTTTGGTGTTAGCCTATTTTTAACAATACAGACAGACATTTGATTAAAAAACAACAATTAAAACCAAAACACTAATTTCAACAACAAAAATAAAAAAGGATGGCAATTAACAAATGTTACTATAATTTGCAAATTTGTTTACTAATTACAATTACAAAGCAGAGCTCACACAAAAAGGGACACAAAGTAAAAAAATTAAATATAAATTTATGTTATGTAAAAAAAATGAATGGGCATGGCATGTAAATGAAAAATATATGTATATTAATTAGTTCTGTTATTTTAGTTTCAAAAAGGAATTCGCAAAAAAATCTTAACTTTTTTATGTACTAGCAAATGCAAAAATTATTTTTATTTATTTATTTATTTTATATTAATTACATAATTAAATTATTGTAACTAATCTAAGGGCAAGTAGTACTAGCCACGATGACTTTCGACTCCGAAATGTAAAAAATACTTAAATTATATTATGAAAATTAATTTCAACTAAGAATTTGTAAATTAAATTTATGTTATTATCACAAATATTTTTTAGGAGATCTGTTGGTAGTTGAGATCCAAAGATGGATGTTCTGGTGGCGTTGTATGTTGGGCATTCGTCTAAAATATGGCTTACATTGAGTGGTGTGTTGCAGGTATTACAACGCGGTGCAAGATTTTTCTCTAGTAGATGTTTGTGAGAGAATTTGCAGTGTCCAATTCTTAGGCGAACTATTATAGACGTTTCTCTTTTGGAGGAATGTTTTGGGAATATTGGTTTGCTACCTGAAGGATTCATGTCTTTATAATTATGTTGGTAGCTTGACCATTTTTCTATTTTTTTATTTTTTAAATGTCTTGAAATAGCGTTGATTATATCTCGAGGTTCCCATGTGGGGAACATTACCAAGGGTCGTCGAATAGCTTCAGTTGCTGCTGAATCAGCATACTCGTTACCAGTGATGTTAACGTGGGATGGAACCCACATTAGTTTTATTTTGTTATATGTATACAGGTGTTTCTTATTTGGTTTATTAAAGGCGAATCAAAGAGAAAGTTTTTTATAGCTTGGATGGATGATAGACTATCTGTACAGACAATAAAGTTCGATTGGGTTTTTGAAGCGTATTCCACAGCAAATAGTATTGCCAGTGCTTCGGCTGTGAAGTTGGAGCAATAGTTATCGAGGTGTCCAGATTTTATTATATTGCCATTGCGTTCCACAGTTGCAAATGTAACGAAGTCGTTTGCTTTGGAACCATCGGTGAAGAGAAGATTCCAGTTTTGTTTCAGAAAGTAGTTGGTTATATTATGAAAATGCTGTTGCGTTTACTGTTAATAAAATGTTTAAATAATTAAAATTAAATTGGATTAATCGGGTATTGGATTCTTCTTATATCAAATAAATCCACTTAGGAGGGATTTTTGGAATTTATGGAAATTCGGACGTTAAGAGGGTTAAAACGGGTAAAAGTGGTAATTGTATGTCTCCCAAACTAATAAAGCTAGAAAACAAATTTTAATTTCGTCTGCCATTATTGAGAGGCCAGGTGTCTGGTACTTTTTGAAAACTCAGAATTCCATATGGTCCAAACGGGTAAAAACGTTAACCGAGTACCCTCTGTTATCCTTCGTATCTTCTAAATAAATTTCATGCATCTGGGTAAAATCAATATTCAAAAATTTTATTTGAATTTTATAAATTCAAATATTTTAAGGCCCAAAAATTGTATCCCTTTTTGGTACTTAAAAACGGATAAAAATTATATCCGTAAAACCCAATGGTACCTTTGTATCTGTTAAATAAATGAACATACTCGTAAAACTACAAACTAATACTCATACGGCTTAACTCAATAAAGGCCAGATATGTTTTCGGTACTTTATTGAAATCCGAATTCTTAATTCCTTAAAAACGTACCCTGGGCACTTTTTTGGTATACTATTTACTAATAGTAGGCTGGTATTACTAAGAATTAATACCAACATTTTCAAAAAAATACGAAAGGAAGTATAAGCAGGAGATTTTCTGTTATTTAATAAAATAACCCATCCAAAATTTAACTCTTAGCCCTTTCAGACCTGACGTAAAACTACCTGGATTTTTTTTTATAATTTTTGGAATATGTGATCTCTACAGCGTGTGAACATATTGTTACGAAATTGTATTTCAATCTAACGGTCGGTATCAACATACAATATGTTTATCTACATACCAAGAATGATAAAATAAAGATTACGCCATGCGCATGATTTCCCGTTATGTGACGTAGAAGGGCCATTCTAAGGGTTACCAATAATGTTTCATGTGTTAGAATTAAAATTTCTTGCGAAAAATGTGTGTTTTATGTGATAGTTGGCAACATTGCAATTGAAATCTCTGAGAGTTCTAAAATAAAATCTGTTTAAAAAAGAAAAACAAACAAAACAAAAAACAACAAAAATATAAACATGAAGAGTGCAGTGAGCAAATGCAAGCAAAAAATGAGTAAAAAAAACAAGTGAGAAAAAATTAGCCAATAGAGACACAGAATGTGTGACGTCACATGGCCTAAATGCGCAGACCATTTTAAAATTTTACGCGCGTTGGCGTAATCTTTATTTTATCATTCTTGCTACATACAACATCTTTATCAACAGCTGGCGTGTTTATCGACATACAACTTGTTTAGCATTTTTAGAAATTTTAATTTATTGAGAACACCCTGTTATAAACATAGCTGAGAAATATGGCAACATTGAGTTTTAACGACTTTGGCTGAATATTCTAGACAAGAACATTCAAGACTTGCAGTCATGAACATTCTAGTATCTTACCCCCAAACTTTCCAGGAATTATGTTTGCTTTATAAATAGACTAACAGGGCCAATCAAGTTAATCAGTTTATTGTGAGTCATTGTTGTGTAAACATCAAAGTGTTCTAAAACTTTAAGTGTGTTCTTAAACCGTAATATAAGTGTGTAAAAAGACAGAGTGTTAATTTTTAATTGTTTTTGTGTACATTTAAATTAATAAAGACTCGTTATGTTTTCTTTAAACTACTTTACAAACTACGTTTTTATTTTGCAATTAATAAAAATCCAGTTTATTTAAAGGAAATAAACCACCGTTTTTAAAACGTAACAATATAATCAATGATTAGGTTTTATAATTTTTATATCCTTCAAGGATTTTCAGGACATGCACACTTGATGCATATCGGCCGATTTTCATTAATATTTTTAACTAAAACACATTTTTATTGTATGAAACGATTTCAATTAGTTTGAGATATTAAAATTTATAATTGGTTTTAGTTAATAAATGTGCACTCCATTATTTGTAAACGATTTATACTTTTGTAATAAAAGACTGAAGAAATTCTGTAGAGAATGGACTCTTGATGGGACTTGGAAAAGGGGAAATCAGACGATAACGTCCTAACCGACCTCAATTCCAGGTTAAAATTAATCTTTTGTTGGTTTTTGTTTTATTATAAATTTCTGAGGCTTGAATTGACGTAATCGTCATATTCGCCTTCAAAATTTTATTTGCGGATTTTTTCCTTTGTGGTTTTAAAAAAAGTGTTTGGGTTTTTTTATTCTTATTTAAAGATGTTTATTGAGCAAAAGTTTTTAACAAAAGAGAACAATTTTAGTAATAATCTGCTTTTTATAGCCCAGATAATGGAAATAATTATTGGAATTTACAGATATTTGGAATTGGGTTATTTTTAGTAAATTATGAGAAAAAAAGGTAACGGGATAATCGCATGATTTATATTAACACAAAACAAAATAACTCAATGACAAAATAATAAGAGAACATAACTCAAATGTATGAAATAAAATGGAAATAAACAAAATCACTCAATTATTAAATAATATTCAAATTAATGAGAAGAAGAGTAGAATTACACTGGGTAACAAAATTAAAATTATTTCTAATAAAAAATAAATATTAATGTCTATTTCAAATATAGGAAAAATACAAATTATCTATACTAAAAATAATAAATATTAATAAAAACAAAAAAAAAGTCATATTTGATAATAAAATAACATAAATATAATGATGTCTGTTACAGCCTCCCCCTCAACGTCTGAAATCGTCCCGGTGATGACGGTGGATTACTTGGGATGTCTAGGCCTTAAGATTCTTCTGGTTGGCAGGCTTGAAGTATCATCTTGTTGCGAAGTTACATTTGGATTACCAGCTCTTGTTGAAAACTCATTTGTTGTTTTGTTGTTTGTGGCTATTTTTTGCCGACCGCGTTTTCTAATGGGCTATATAGGAGCATTGGCAGTCCCCTTGTATAACATCAGATCTGACACATGTTGAGTTCCAAGTGGTATTTCTGGATTCTCTTCTGAGGCGATAGTGTAACATGAACCATTTTTGTTTATTATAATGTATGGTCCATCTCGACGAGGAATAAATTTTGATGTGGTGTTGGTATCCTTTTTGCTTAAAATGTGTGTTGATACCAGGACTCTGTCCCCAATTTTGAAGTTATCTGGGAGTCTTCTTTTAGAGTTAAAATAGCGCTTGTTCCTATCTTGTAGCTTTTCTCCTTCTTCACGAGCATTATGTAAAGTATCTGCAAGATTTATTAAATGTGGTGTAATTTGTGGTATAAAATTTTCAGAAATTATAATAGATTTTAGGTCATGGTGAGCCTCTAAAGGACTTCTTAATACACGACCAAAGGTTAGGTATGCCGCTGAATATCCTGTACTTTCGCATTTGGAGGTATTCATTGCGAAGCGTATCATTGGTAGTTTCAGATTCCACGATGTGTGATCTTTTTCTACACATATAGCCAGTTGTGTTTTTAGATCACGATTTTTCCTTTCAACAGGATTTGCTTGGGGGTGATATACTGGAGTAAATGACTGTTTTATACCTAAACAAAATGACAGCTTTTGCATGATAGCAGATACAAACTGAGATCCATTATCAGATTGAATACGTCTGGGAACTCCATAACGCAATATAATTTCATTTAGGATCACAATTGAACAATTTTCAGCTGTTGCTTGCCTCAAAGGAAAAATTTCAACCCATCTGCTACACAAATCTTCGATCACTAATATCCATTGATGTTTTTGTTTTGTAGTTGGCAGTGGTCCTACGAGGTCAATTGCTACTACTTCGAATCTTTGATTGCTTGCTACCGTGCTATATAATCCAGCCGGTTTTAGGTTCGAAATTTTATATTTTTGGCATTCTGCACATTGTTTTACGTACTGGGCTATTTCAGTTTTCATACCTGGCCAATAGTAGTGAGGAGTAATGCGACAGATTGTTCTTTCAATTCCGTAGTGGCCAGCCATAGGATTATCATGGAATCTTTTCAATATTGTTAAGCGCATAGACTTTGGAACGACTAGTTGCCCATTTTCTGCGTCTTGATCTGCACAATAACGATAAAGTATTCCATCAATTGAAATATAGCCACGATTGGTATACAGAACGACACTATCATCGTTTGTTTCAAAAGCGTTTATTATGGTTTTAATATATTCGTCTTCGAGTTGAGCTTTTCTTATTTCTGCTGAACCCTGACGAGGAAAATCTATTGAAATTAGAAAACATTCACATGATACATCTGCGTGTTGGGTGCATGGTGGTCTGGATAATGTATCTGCAATAACATTTTTCTTTCCAGGTGTATACCCAAATTGAATGTTGTACGGTTGCAGTTGTAGAGCCCATCGAGCTAAACGGCCAGTTGGTGATTTCAGGCTAAAGAGCCATTTTAAGGGTTGGTGATCTGTTAAAACAGATATTTGTGAGCCCTCAATATAGCCACGAAACTTTTTTACTGCCCAAACGACGGCTAATGCTTCTCGTTCTGTCGTTGAATAGTTTCTTTCTGCCGGAAGTAAAAGTCTGCTAGCATATTCGACTGGATGTTCATCTGCTTTCTCCCCCTGGAGTAAAACTGCTCCGAGCGCGTAATTGCTGGCGTCTGTTTTTATAAAAAATGGTTTGTTTTCATCCACTTGTTGTAAGATTGGAGGTGAAACTAAAAGATTTTTAAGTTTTTCGAATGCAAAATTTTCTTCATCAGTCCAATTCCATTTTGCATTTTTCTTTGTTAGGTTTGATAATGGCTTCGAAATTTGAGCAAAATTTGGAATAAAGCGTCGGTACCATGAGCAAGTCTGCAAAAAGGATATCAATTGTTTTAAATTTTTGGGATATGGTCTTTGTAATATGGCTTCCATTTTTTCAGGATCAGGCTTCAAGCCGTTATTTGTTAATATATGACCAAAATATTTGACTTCTGGTCTACAGAAATAACATTTTTCTCTATTTAATTGGATTTTAAATAATTTTATTCGTTCAAAGACTTTTTCTAAATCCTTTATATGGTTTTCAAAACTATCCGAGCAGATGATGATGTCATCAAGATATGCCAGAATTGTTATCTGAGGAAGTCCTGTTCGAAATTTGTCTACTAGCCGTTGAAAGGTTGATGGTGCATTCTTAAGACCAAATGGCATTCTGTTGAAGACATAAATTCCGAAAGGAGTGGTAAATGCTGTCTTTATTTTATCTCTTTCAGCTACTTTAATTTGCCAATATCCTGCTTTTAAATCGATTGTTGACATAAACGATGTTGCTTTTGCCGCATGCAACAAGTCATCCATTCGAGGAAGTGGGTATTTGTCACTAGTTGTAATGGCATTTAAACGGCGATAGTCCACACAAACTCTAACGTTACCATTTTTCTTAGGGATTAAGACCACTGGAAAAGCCCACGGAGATTCTTCTTCCTGAATGACGTTTTTCTTCAGCATTTCGTTTAACTCTTTCTTGAGCTTTTCTTTCATTACTGGAGATATACGATACTGTGCCCCGGCAATGGGTGAAAAATACATTTATTCCTATATATATTGAATAAATATCGGTACCGACTCAATACTTTGCACAGATCTTTTACATATATACAGAAATCATCCCACAAAATTTTGTGAACTTCGGTCTATTTTTAACCGTATGCCCCATATAAAGCCTTCTTCCGAAAATCACTTTAATACTCATAAATCTCTTATAAATAAGGGTACCAATCCAAAATTTTACACGGATCATTTACATACATGCCTAAATCAAACTGCTTGATTTTGAGAATATCGGTCCATATTTGACTATATCCCCCACATAAGGTCCAGTGCCGAAATCCACGTTAATATTAATATATATCTTAAATATACCGTTATTATGTTGAAATTCGACGTGAAATATCCTCATATGCATGAAAATAACTGTTCCAAAATTTAAGAAGATCGGCCCATATTTGTCATAGCTGCCATATAAGAACCATTCCCAAAAAACAAATAAACCCACAAAAATGTCTAATAAATATCGATATCGAACCAACTTTTATATGGATCAGAAATTTTAATCCAGAAATTATACTAATATCGGTTATACGGTAATTATGCTACTGGATTTTGTAGCTGTCAATCAATAATTAGCAATAGCTGCCAGATTAAGACCACTTCCGAGTATAACAACCAGCCATACAACTCTTGTAAATAACGCCATTGAGATGAAATTCAACAAATATAATCCTAAAATACATAGAAATCACATTAGTGGGTACTGGATTTAGAAGCTATCAGTCCATAATTGATCCATTTCTTCTATGCCACCCATAAATCTCTTGTAAATAATATTATTGAGATCAAATTCAAACAAAAAAGCCTCATCTTATATTTTATCATTTTTTTATACTCTGTTTCTTAACTTGTTGTGAATATGGAAAAATGTTCTTTTAATTTTATAAATTGTTAAATTACAATCAAGATTATTATGAAAATCAAACAAACTCTGTAAATTACAGTAAATATCGGTAATTACATCAATTGAAAATGGTCAAAATTAGATAAAATTTCAAAACATTTAAAATAAAATCACATTAGTAAATTATGACCAACATTGTCTTTCAAACAATATATAAAATACTAATAAAATTTGCACTAAGACTGCATAGAAAACACAGAATTAGGATATACTAGTCCTATAACAAGTGTAGTTTCTGTATTTCTTATTACGTTTAAGTGGAGGGTATTTAAGATTCGGCAAAGCCGAATAAAACACTTGTTTTAAATAATATTAGTATCATATTAATATCACAGTAGATATATGTACATATTTAAGTGTATGTTGATTTAATATTAATTGTTTGTAAAAGAAACAATAAAGATCTACACCACTATAGGATTTGTGCTGATGTTTGTAACGCCCATAAATATTGGTCCAACATTCACCTTAAAGTATACCGATCGACTTAGAAACACTCCCTGAGTCGATTTAACGATGTCCGTCAGTCCGTTAGTCCGTCCTTCCGTCGGGCTGGCTGGCTGTCAATGTAAAGCTTGTGCGCAGACTACAGGTCGCAATTTTAAAGATATTTCCATAAAATTTGGTACATAATATTTTTTTGGCCCAATGATGGATGGGATTGAAACTGGTGGAAATCGGTCCATTATTTCACTTGGGCCCCATACAAATGTCCTCCCGAAATAGGAGTTTAACGATCATAAATGTTTGAATTGTGAAAGTATGCAAACAAATTTCACTACAAATAAGTAATAAATAAAGCTAAATCACATTTTGTTAAGATCGGTCCATAATTAGTCGTAGCCTCCATATAAGGCCCACTACCGCAAATCACTTTAAAGAGCATAACTCTCTTAAAAATGTAGGTATCCAAATACTATTTAACACAAATATGTTTCATATACATACATATGTATATAGAAATCATTTGGCACAATCGGTCCATAATTCAGACAGTACGTAGTAATGTTATTCGGGTATTGTATGTCATTAACAATGAAGATTTCCAATAGTAGTCGTCGTTCCCCTCTGGAGTAATTGCATAAAGGCTCTCCTAATTCAATTGTTGTACCAGACAAAGTAACATTTATGCACCAATTTTGGTCACCAAGGTTGTGCAGTAGCGGATATACTTTAAAAATAACTAACAAATCTTTAGCACTCCCCACTCTGTGGTTGTCTGCACCAAAACTATACTCTACAGTATTTTGTTACTATAAGTTAATGGGTTTTCCAACACCTGTTTGGGAATTAAGTTTAATTTTTTGCTTCGAACTACGTAAACCTTGTATACTGTTGTTTTTATTTGATAGAAAAGAAAAAGAAAGAACTTAGTTAGAATTTAGTTTATTTTTTGTTTCTTCAGCGCTAGGAATGTGTTTGATGATGTTTGTGCTGACAGCTGTAAGTTATTAATGTTCTTCAACTTCATCTTTGCTGGCGTTTTCACAGTTTTGTGATGAACTTTCTTACAAATAAAGAAAGTAGCTCATAAGATTGTTGTTTAAGATTCTTCGAAGAACAATAAAGCAAAAAGCTTTGGAAGAAATTCTTAAAGTTTTTTTTCGTTTTTGTTGGTTTTTCATACTTTATTGGCTGAGTGGCTGTTTGTTTTGTTTTTTCTCTTTCTCTCTTTTTCCTTTTTGTGTTAAAAAGATAAATTTTTTTTGTTCAACACTCAATGTCTTCTGGCCTTAGATTATGGTATTTGTGTTATTATTATTTATTTTTTTTTCTTCAGTTTAAGAAAAATTTGTTAAAATGGTTTTCAATAAATTTTTAACTCTTAACCCATATATTAGGATAAAGATTTGTAGTTTATTTTCTTAGACAAACAAAATAGAAATTTAAAACATTTTTATTCATGTTGTTTTGAAGAAAATGGTATTTATTTGTGCCTAAATGTAATAGCTTATAAATAATATTGCAAGCCATGTAAATAAACCAGTAAACCAAAATGAAGGCAATAAAACATTTATTAAATTATGCCTAAAAGTAGGCCGTGATGTTTGATTTATAGGGAGCAAATTTTAGTTAACATTTTTAGTTTTTTTTTTGTATAAAGATTTATAGTGTTCTATTTAAATAAAGTGCTAAAGCAAAATAACGTTTGCCATACAATATAAACAAAACTTTTAGATTTAACAAGAAATCTTGTTAAATTTAGATTATAAAGACTGAATATATGTAAAACGTGATTTTCTAGCAACTTTTTTCTTGGCAAGACTGTTTTTGACAGCTCAGCTGTTTTCGTGTAACAACGCTTGCAGATTATGAAATTTTATTATTAAAATTCATGCTCCTTTAGGAAAGTGCATCGTGCACTTTTTTTTATCGGAAAATTGTATTCAGTGACGAAGCTCATTTCTGTGAATAGTGAATGGATGCGTAAACAAGCAAAATTGTCGTATTTCTTGTAAAGACCAACCAGAAACTTTGCAAGAACTGCCAATCACTCCCGAAAATGCATTGTTTGGTGTGGATTATGGGCCGGTCGCATCATTGGACTATACTTTTTCAATGGCCAGCGCTACCGTGCGATGATAATACATTTTGTTTGCCCAAAATTGAAGAGCGACGCACACTGTGGCCGTGTAGTGCATTTAATGGCCTTAAATCAAGGAGGTTTCGGAGCTTCATGAAATTTTGCACACATTTATGTTAAATTTTTTAAGAATTTTAATTTTTTTTTTTTTTAATACGCCCACTTTTACGCCCACCTCCCATACAACTTAAATAGAAAATGTAGCATAACTTCCATGATTTTAAATATATCAACTCAATTTTCATAAAACGATAATATTATAATTGTAGAATGAGCTCCTGAAAATATGAACTTAAGCCGCCCACTTTTACGCCCACCTCCCATACAAATGATATTTCAAAAATGCCATATCTTCTGTAAATTTGTAACTAGAATATTTATTTTTCGCAAAAATGCACATAACACCTATCAAATGCTGTTTTGAAAATATGAAGAAAATCCGCCCACTGTAACACCCACCCCCCATACAACTCCAATACAAAAATTTTGTCAGTTTCACTCTATTTCATTTATTAATAACTTTTTTACATCTTCGTGATAATCTAATTTGTTAAGCTTAAATTTCGTTCTAAATGAATTTATATATGGGTCGGAGGATATCAACAAATGATGCATTACGTCTTCGTTAGTAGAACAGCGCTCAGTCTTGCGCGAGTGATATAGCCTATAACGTCTATAATCTTTGTTCCTCGCTTCCTGTGCTTCTTCTGATAACATTCCTTTGAAAAATAAACCATATGTTAATTTAAAATGTATGAAACAAATTGTATATTTAACCTACCTATAGGTAGAATGGCCTCAGATACAATTTTGCTACCATGTATCAAAACTTTATGCACGAGTAGTAAAGAAAGAAAGAATGCGCATTTGTTTTTGCACGCGTAAAATAACGCATATTTTTTACTGTAATTTTTTGGTTTTTCATTGTTTTTTCGGCGGCGGGCAAATTGGGGCAGGTTTTTTTTTTTTAGTCTGTTAGCTGAGACTCTCAGCTTTAATTTGGTATATGACTCCATGTGTCGCACTGCTTCGCACACAATTAAAAGTCTAAAAGAAAATCATAAATGTTTATTTTTTTTGGCTCAAAATATATTGTCAAAGGAAATTTTTTTTTAAATTTTTTAAATTTTTTTTTTTAATTTACATAATGCTTAATGTCTATTTTAAGTGAAAAAATACTTATAAGGTACATTCGGTGTATAGTTTATAAGTAACAAGCTTTTGAATATAACATAGAAAACTATCACATTTGAGACTTGTTCACATACTTCAACTTTGCGCTGCTCGGGACAGAAAACCAATGGAGGTATTTGCATGAAATTTTCCACACATGACCTTCAGATAGTTTTTAACCATCTGTGCAAAAATCATCAAAATCGGACAGAAGGTCCAAATTGATTTATTGCCGCAGTGGCCACAGTGTGCGACGGTGTCACATGCCACACACGCGAAACAATATCCTAATTGAAAGCGAATGAACCGCCTGGATTGTGCGATTTAACGTTTTTTGACTATTTTTGGTGGGGCTATGTTAAGGTTCATATCTATAGGCACAAAGGGTTGACGTACGTCTTTTGAGTATTTTTGGTGGCCTATGTTAAGGTTCATATCTATGGGGACAAATCCGCAAGGGTTGGCGTACTGGAAGCTAATATTGAAGAATTTATTCGATATATATATTAGTGGGAGTATGCCAAAATTGGACTCAGCGTATGAACCATTTCAACAACATTTACATGAAATCATCTTATATAAAATATAAATATAACTCATACGCTTTGAAAGCATCTTTTGCATACAACAACAAATGTTAATAAATTTATATGTAATTTCTAGACTTTATTAAATTATGAATTTATTATTAATTATTAAATTATTTTGCTTCCTGATAATAATAAATTTAGACAACTCATATTAGACACTTGCTCAGTTTCCGGGTTTAAAACGTTGATAAAAGTGTTTTGAAAAGAAGCCTTTGTTTTATATCTAACCACTGAGAGCCTTTGTGTAGTCAATTTTTAATACACAAATAAAGTTGGTTTGCATGACTAGATTAGAATATAATAATTAATTAAATAAGATTTTAACTAAACAATTACACAAAAAAACAAGTAAGAGTGCTATATTCGGCTGTGCCGAATCTTAAATACCCTCCACCTAAACGTAATAAGAAATAGAAAAACTACACTGGAATATCCTTATTCTGTGTTTTCTATTCAGTCTTAGTACAAATTTTATTAGTATTTGATATATTGTTTGAAAGACAATTTTACGATCAACATAATTTATGTTAAATATTTTGAAATTTTGTCTAATTTTCACCATTTTTAATTGATTTAATTACCAATTCTTACCATAATTTACAGAGTCTGTCTGATGTTCAGAATAATCTTGAGTGTAACAGAGTGTAAACAGAGTATAAACAAGTAAGAGTGCTATATTCGACTGTGCCGAATCTTAAATACCCTCCACCTAACCGTACTAAGAAATACAAAAACTACACTGGTTATAGGAGTAGCATATCCTAATTCTGTGTTTTCTATTCAGTCTTAGTGCAAATTTTATTAGTATTTAATATATTGTTTGAAAGACAATTTTACGACCAACATAATTTATGTTAAATATTTTGAAATTTTGTCTAATTTTCACTATTTTTAATCGATTTAATTACCAATTCTTACCATAATTTATAGAGTTTGTCTGATGCTCATAATAATCTTGAGTGTAACTTAACAAACAGAGTATAAAAAAGGGGTACAATTCGGTTTTAGTGATTTTGCTCAAAAAAAAAAAAAAAATCAAATAGGGTTTTTAGAGGAGATACCAGCAAAAAAAATTGTTGGCGGTCACGCCTATTTTCGAGGGGGCGGGTCCTTAAAGTTGAAAATATATAGGCCTATATCTCGGGAACTACTAGGTGTCTGATAACACTGTGGAACATTTTTGGGATTATTGTCTGGGGGTGAGAAATTCCAAGTTAGGGTGATGGTACTAGGTCAGTATAGTAAAACCCTCAAAGGGTTTGGCGTTCGTATGTGTCAGTTTTTTTTTATGGCCTTTTAAATTTTTTCCTTATCTTGATGTTTTTCGCTTAGTTGTAACATTTTGGCAAAAACGTAGTTTAACATAACTCGAGAACCACTTGTCCGATTTTGATGAAACAAATTTAGAAAAATTAAGAATTTATTTATTTATTTATTTATTAAAAAATTTATTATATAATCTTATTGCCTAGACTTTTTCGATGGTCGTTGTTTGGGACTAGTGGCATCGCATTCATCGCTATCATCAGTTTCTGAACCACACATAATGTCAATGTGTAAATTCATATTTATTAAAATAAATAAAAATAAATAACTAAAATAAAAATAGAAAATTATAAAAATGTTTACTTAATTTTTTTTAGTAGTTTATGGCCAGAAGTCTGGAGTTATTGTGGAAAATTTATAAAAAAGGCGATAAATGACACTTTTTTGAACATGGACCGAACTAAAAAAAAATTTCGTTTTGCGATTTTTTTTTGTATAAAACTTATTTTTGCTGAATTTAGTCTTGATATTCCAATTTTATAGGCATTTATTTTTCATTAAGCCATATTTCGGGAATATATATATTTGTAGGGGGGCTATGAGAAATCATGGACCGATTCTTACTATTTTCCGCATACTTTCTTCTTTTATCATACAAACAACGTATACAAAATTTCATGGTATTATCTGCAATATATTTCAAAATATTGCAATAAAATGGACGAATAATATCAAATGCTTATGGAGGTGGTCTCACATATTGGTTTATAACTCTGGTTGACCTAAACCGATTTTGCTGATTTTAAATAGCAAACTTCTCGAAAGCACTTCTGACAGAATTATTTGGATCCCGAGTATATCTGGGGACTTCAATAAACTGATTTCAACAGACAGACAGACGGACATGGCTTAATCGACTCCGATATATATAAGGATCCAGAATATATATACTTTATAGGGTCGGAAAATTTTTTTGTGGAAATTACACACGGAATGACAAACTTATATATACCCTTCTCACGATGGTGAAGGGTATAAAAAGGGGTACAATTCGGTTTTAGTGATTTTGCTCAAAAAAAACTTCATCAAATAGGGCTTTTAGAGGAGATGCCAGCAAAAAAAAATTTGTTGGCGGTCACGCCTATTTTCGAGGGGCGGGCCCGTAAAGTTGAAAATATATATAGGCCTATATCTCGGGAACTACTGGCTGATTGATAATTTGTAATACATTAAATAAAAGGTATTAAAAATACCTTTCCAACGATATATATCATGATTATAAAATATGGACCGAATTTGGGTTAAATCCGAAAAAAATATTTTTTGACCCGAATTTTTGTTTTTTGGAAATGGTTCTTATATGGCAGCTATGACAAATTATGGGCCGATCTTCTTAAATTTTGGAACAGTTATTTTGATGCATATGAGGATATTTCACGTCGAATTTCAACATAATAACGGTATATTTAAGATATATATTAGTATTAACGTGGATTTTGGTAGTGGACCTTATGTGGGGGATATAGTCAAATATGGACCGATATTCTCAAAATCCAGCAGTTAGATTTAGGCATGTATGAAAATGATCCGTGTAAAATTTTGGATTGGTAACCTTATTTATAAGCGAGTTATGAATATTAAGTGATTTTCGAAAGAGGGCTTTATATGGGGCATACGGTTAAAAATAGCCCAAAATTCACAAAATTTTGTAAGATGGTTTTTGTATATATATAAATGATATGTACAACGTTTTGAGTCGGTATCGATATTTATGAAATATTTATAGGGATAAATGTCTTTTTCAGATGTGGTCCTTGTATGGGAGCTATGACCAATTCTGGGCCGACCACCATAAAATTTAGTACAACAATTTATTTTCCTATAAAGAGTATTTATGTCAAATTTTAGCTGTTTAACATTATTTATATCTGTTTTATACATATTTAAGTGAATTTTGGAAGTGGGGTCTATGGTCAAACATGGACCGAACTAAAAAAAATTTCGTTTTGCGATTTCTTTTTGTATAAAACCTTTTTTTGCTGAATTTTGTCTTGATATTCCAATTTTATAGGCATTTATTTATCATTAAGCCATATTTCGGGAATATATATATTTGTATGGGGGCTATGAGAAATCATGGACCGATTCTTACTATTTTCCGCACACTTTCTTCTTTTATCATAAAAACAACGTGTACAAAATTTCATGATATTATCTGCAATATATTTCAAAATATTGTAATAAAATTTACAAAAAATATCAAATTTTTATGGAGGTTGTCTCACATATTGGTCCATAGCTCTGGTTGACCTAAACCGATTTGGCAGAGTTTAAATAGCAAACTTCGCGAAAGCACTTCTGACAGAATTATTGAAGATTTGGATCCCGAATATATCTGGGGACTTCAAAAAACTGATTTCAACACTCAGATAGACAGACAGACAGACGGATATGGCTTAATCGACTCCGCTATCTATAAGGATCCAGAATATATATACTTTATAGGGTCGGAAAAATATATTGTGGAAATTTCACACGGAATGACAAACTTATATATACCCTTCTCATGAAGGTGAAGGGTATAAAAATAACTTTTTTCTTCCGAATGTTATTGTTGAAGGTCTTAATTGGAAAAACAAATGCTTACAATAGTCTGTAAGCATAATTACAGATCATCCATTGATCCATTAATACTATTATCAGCCTCTAAATTTTGGTTATTGTAATTGTTACACAATATTAAATTAGCTTTCCGGAAATTGTTGTCTAAAGACTCCATTTGTAATTATCTGAAAAAGAAGTTGAAGACTTGAGGAATACAAGAGTCGCTTAGCTATAGTTTGTGAAGAGTCAATTAGAAAGAAGGAGTAGTAAGTATAAGTATAAGTAGAGTGACAGGAGCTTCTAGAAATATTCTTGTGATCCTATGATCGACAATTGCTCATCTTGAAGAATATTAGATTCATTAGAAAGACAGAAGTTCTTTGTACAGGAAATACCCAAGAGTCAACACCACCAATTATCTCAATAGCAAGCCATGAATATCCTGGAACCATATCTGTTTGTCAGATTCCCCCATTAAATTTACGCCATGAATATCCTGCAACCATATCCGTTTGTCATGTTTCCCCCACCTAATTTACGCCTAGGAGGCAATTTGAGTGTCAAGAATATCGACCAATAAATTCCAAAGTTTCTACGAAAATAAGGAGTTGTAACTAGAGTAACAGAACTTTCCAGGAATATTCCTGTCATATAGTTTAAGGTCATTTAAATCACTGCGTATGAGCCAAATGTACATCCTAAAGTGCTGTAGCTTTATCTGGTATGCGATATAAAGATATTATCCCATCATCTATTCCAAATAATCTAGAGTCATCCTCACAATATAGGTATTTTTGTCGACAGTCAGGCGGCACTCCTCTCACTTAATGCCTACACAATTTCATCTTCACTAGTTAGGCAATGTAGGAATTCACTGTTAAGGCTAGGTCTGATATTACATTGGTCTGGGTACCTGCGCATTGGAACCACTACGACAATGAACGGGCAGACGAACTAGCCAGAACGGGATCTGCCTTAGATATCTCCGATGTGGTCTCAGTAGCAATTCCACTGGGGACTATCAAAGTTATCACCTTCAGACATTTTCTTACAAAGGCTGAGTATAAATGGCGTAATTTAGACACACGTAGGGTAGCCAAGTTGATGTAACCATCTTTTAACGAGAAACGTACTGTAATGATTACGGGTGTGTGTATGTGTGTGATAATTTTTATTTAGTTACCGGCGCTAATTAACGCCACTGGTAAAGTATTGTACAGGCAGTTTTATATGCCATGATTAAAGGCAAATCGATAATGAATGTTTATTGATTTTTGGTATCCCTTTTTATACAAGGATAACGGTACCTTAAAATTACATTACAATAAAACTATTGTTGTATACAAATCTACACTTCCATTATGTTTCCAATTAATCAATAATAATAAATAAATCTATACTTCCAATATATTTCCAATGATACAATAATACATTAGGGTAGTGTAGATTTGTATGAGTAAAAAAAATAAGTAAATAATAATTACGCTAATTATATTATACTACAGTACTATGGAACTGATAACCCGGAATAGGAAGGATATATCAAGGTTGTTGGTAGTATTAACGGGACACTGGATGTTAGGCAAGCACGCAAATCGCCTGGGATTTCCTTTTAACGACCATTGTCGTAGTTGTAAGGATAGGGAAAAAGAGGAAACAATTTTCCACCTTCTCTGCGAATGCCCAGCCCTGAGTGTCAAGAGACATAAATTCATGGGAAACTATACATTGAACAACCTTGGTGTGGTAGCCGGGTCAAAACTCAATGACCTACTGAGATATTTTACAGCTACAGGTTGGGTCTAGCAAGACACGACTTTTTGTACACATCTTAGCTACAGTATGCATACGACATTAAATCTGTTAAGACTTTAGAACAACTTTTTAATTGTCTAGCATTAACTACACAAAATATTTAATATTTTGAGATTTAAAAGTAAAAAAAAAAAAAAAAAAAAAACATAAAATCCGGCCACCTGGTTTTCTTTTTCTGTGATTTGATTTTTAAACATGTGTACCAATATTATGTCAAAAAATTTATTCAGTCGGAATATATTTGTACAAGAGCATTCTACATCGATCGAAATAAATAGTAGTCAGACGTGGAGGGTCTGGTATAAAAGGCGGGTGAGTCAAACCATCTCAAACACTTTTTCTAAATAGCTTTCACGCATCCTTATATGGTAGTGCGAAAGCGATCCATGGTTAACCGAATTAATTGCTCTGATGGACGATTATGTCGACCATAAAATGGACGGAGCTTGCGGTAAACTTCGCGAACTGAACCGTTATTTTCGAAATAAATTTGCACGATTTGCAAGCGTTGTTCTTTTGTCAACCTGTTCATGATGAAATGGAAAACCAAACTGAACATAAATGACATTAGAGTTGCCAGATTTGACCACAAAATGCCAGTTTTATCTCTTTTCGAAAAACAAACCTGTAAAAAAAACACCCTATATATGTAACTATACATTCGTAAGAACTTAGAAAAATTTACACATATATATTGCAATTAACCAATTTTATTAAATTAGGTACATCTTTTAGGTAAAAATAATTACATTTATTTATTTTTAAATGATCCTTGGTATACAAAACTGCTTCCAGAGAATCTTTTTCCAACCGATTTCTAACTTTGGTTTTGTTTAAATACTCTTTCTACATTTTCTGAAGAATGCGGTAAGACTAAATTTTTTTTGATAAAATTAGTTAAGGTAGGAAATAAAACACTAGAATCCCTTTTTATTTCCGAAATCTTTTTCCAAAATTCTAGAAGTTTTATGTCTGTATCAGGGAATTTTTTTTTCAAGTTTGTTAATTTTAGTTGTCTGAATTCAGATTCAATTTCTGTCTATCATGTTCGTCAACAAAGTGTGAAAATTCTTTTAGATTTTCATGAAAAGAACTATTATTGTTGTTGCCGCCGAAATCATATAATAATTTTCATTTTCAATCGGTTTATTATTTTAACATTCATAATTTACTTTAAAGAAACTTATTTTATAAATCATTTAAATTCATTTATTAATATTGAGATACTTCCCAGCAAATTCTTTTATTCGCAAACATAACAGACATAACGGTCCTTGTTTATATATCATAATTCTCTTTAAGAAATATGTAAAACATAACAGACATAACGGCCTTGTTTATATATCAGGTAGACAATTTTAGCTTGCAACTAACAATTTAAAATTAAATAATTTAGTCGGTAAAAAGGCACGTAAGCTACAAAATTGTTTTAAAGCGCTCACTACGCTCACCCTCCATATAAAAATTAAATAAATATTTTATATTAATTAAGCACAAGGAGTGCTGTTAAAAATTTTGTATTTTCATTTACAAGCCGGCTCATTTTATAAAGTGCCGCAACAATTGTCTTCAATTATATATAGCCTTAATGCTTTGAACTTATCTTCGAAGTCAAATCTCATTAAAATTTGATTTCACAGTTCCACATAAAACTCTTTACACAATTTCAAGCGATAGCCAACGTGTTTGACAGGGATGTAAAATTTTCTTCTGTTTAATATCTAACAAAGTTGCATTAAATTGGTTGCTTCTTTTTGGGCTATTGGACAAATAGTTGTATATACTTAAAAATATTGGCAGTTTCTCGGCCAATGCTAACATCAAACGAATCAGTTGCATTCGGTCATTTTCCCTGTGATGGTCTAGCCAGATTTCAGCACTTCATAATAAGGACCTTTTGAAAGGTCTGTTCGTGCATAAAAAAAATCTTTTGCACTATATTGTTTCTTCTACCGACATTTAAAATTTAATGCAGTTATTGTGGCATTCATGGCTTTTAAAACTTTAAAATATAATAACCGCAGGTTGAGCAAAAGGCAAATTGATGTCTTTCCTAATGTCTAGTTGATATCATCCTTTCGCAAAAAATAGCAGAGCAGTTGCCAGTTTAATTGTAGGCGTAATTGCAGAATTTGTGTAGTGCATTTAAGTTTTGGTCGAATTTGTTCTAGGACGTATTTAAATGAACTTTTACTAATTGTAAATTTGATTATAAATCTTAAGAAAAATATATAGTATATACATACATATGTATATTTAGAAATGAATTTATAAAAATAATGTTTCTTACATTGAATCTGGAATGTCAAAGATATTAACGTTCTGCCGTAATATCTTGCGATGTAGATTTATCCTCATTATTCAAGTATAGTCGGTCAAGCCCGACCATACAGTATATGTATAAAACAGTTTTTCAGAAATGGGCGTTATGTTGGAGATATAACCTATTGTGGACCGATTATCCAAAAATTTAGTGTCATGATGTCTGTGAATATAAGTATTATATGTGTTTACGTTTAAAAGATTTATGGTGGTTAAAGTGAATTATGGAGAGGGTCTTATATGGGAGTTTCGACTAATTATTGACCGACCATTATAAAATTAAGTATCATTATTTCTGTATATAAGAAACTTATTTGTGTCGAATTTTATTTGATTACCAACATTTTTAAGAAATTTATGACCGTTAAAGAGATTTTCGAAAGTGGGCCTTATATGGGAACTACGACTAATTATGGACCAATCACAATAAAATTGTACCCTATTGTTTGTGTACATATGAGACATATTTGTGTTAAATATTATTTGGATACCAACATTTTTTAATGAGTTATGCTCTTTAAAGCAATTTTCGGAAGTGTGCCTTATATGGGAGCTACGACTAAATATGGACCGATCTGCACAAAATTCGTAGATGTGATTTGGCTTCATTTACCACTCATTTGTGATGAAATATGTTTTGTCGGTAAACCCCAATTTCGGGAGGACTTTTGTATGGAGGCCAGGTGAAATAATGGACTGATTTCTACCAGTTTTAATGCCATCCGTCCTTGGGCCGAAAAAATATCACTTACCAAATTTTATCAAAATATCTTAAAAATTGCGACCTGTACTCTGCGCACAAGCTTTACATGGAGAGCCAGGCAGACGGACGGATGGACAGACATCGTTAAATCGACTCAGAAAGTGATTCTAAGTTGATCGGTATACTTTAAGGTGGGCGTTGGAACAATATTTATGGGCGTTACAAACAGCCGCATAAATCCAATATAACCTCCTTACTATGGTGGTGTAGATTATAACAAATGCTGTTTAGGTTAGATTAGAGAGGAAATACATATTATGGTTGTGAAAAATATGTACATATATGTAATACACATTAAAGTTAAAATAATTATATAGTTCTGTCGAAATAATATATATTTTTTAATTGAAATGTATGTAAATGAAGTTTTAGATACAGCGTTGGAAAAAATAATAAGAATGGTTTCTTCATTTGGATTGTTCCAAAACAGAGATTTTTCAAGAAATTCTCAACATAAAGTGCGAACTGAATTAAGCTTTTAGATTTCAAAACTTAGTTCTCTGAATCTTGTTATGCAATTCTGTAAAATATTATTCGGCTAAAGTTTGGCATTATATTCGTATTAAAAATTCCAGTCCCATTCACTAAGACAATATGTATGTAGGAGGGCGGTTCGGATACTTTTTAGCCTAGAACAGAAAGCGCCGAATAAACAGAAAAAAGTTCAGTGTTTTGGAAATTTCCATCTGTGCTATGAACTCATGTTAAATTTTTTTTCGATCTGCCAACTCCTTCATATAGAAACAGGTGTTCAAAAAAGACGCATCAGCGATTTTGATAATTGGAAATTCGTGGTGTCATCAAATATTTAAATAAAAAGGTTTATCGGAACAAGAAACTCATAATAATATGGTGAATGTGTTAGATGAACGTGCTCTTCATATGAAACAGTAAAAAACTGGGTTGCTGAAATTAAATTGAGTATGAACCACATAGTGGACGTCTAAAAACAGCAACAACAACAGATATTGTAGCCAAATTGCATGACATAGTATTAAATTATCGACGGATAAAAGTGCGTGAAATAGCTAATATCATGGGCATCTCAAATGATCGAGTCCATTTTATTTTGCATGAAAAACTACAGATGAAAAAGCTTTTTGCAAGATGGGTGCCGCCTTTGTTAACAGTCGACCAAAAATGAATAGGAATGAAAATATCTCAAGCTTGTTTCGTTTTAAGAAAAATAAAATGGATTTTAAGCGTCGTTTCATAACTGAGACAAAATAACAATTCAAGTAATGTATTGAAGTTGGAGGAAGTGCTTCAAAAAAGGCAAAAACAATTCAATTCAGGTTATGGAAACGGTTTTTTTGGATTTCAAAGGTATTTTCTACCCAAAAGGGTAGAACAATAAATTCAGAGTAATATTGCAACATTATGGATCAATTAAATGTACAAATTTGAGAAAAACGTCCTGGTTTACAACACAAACAAATAATTTTTCATCAAGACAACGCACCAGCGCACAAGAGTGTTTTAGCAATAGCTAAAATAAACGAATTAAAGTACGAGTTGCTTGAAGATGTAATTACAGTTGTAAACCAATATTTTGAAGGCTTTGAGGAAAACTATTTTAATCAAGGGATAGAATTGCTAGATAAGCGTTGGACTAAGTGTATTGAAGGAGATTATACTGAAAAATAAAAATGTTTTTGAAAAACTAACTATTCTCTTTCTGTGCTAGTCTAAGAAGTTTTCGAACCGCCCTCGTATATGTTAGTTATACTACTACCTACATTGTATTACAGCAATAAGGTATAATTTATGTCTAAGTATATACTACATATACATACATTAAAAAAAACCGGCGGGAAAAAGATGCTGTAAAGGGGCCTTCTAGAAGTTACAAGGACTTCGCGCCGCATTGAAAAATCGTTTCAATTTAAATTAATTTAAAAAATCACATGTACATAAAGTACTGCTTCGCTCGTACTTTACACCACAAACTTTCATAAAATACTAAATTTAATTATTTTATTGAGAACATGATTTGTTGACATTATTTTGATATGTAATTTTGAATGTGTATGAAAAGCCTTCTAGAACATATTCTGAGGGAACACATAGTGGAATATAATGCCAGCAAATGGAAGTACTTGCAATTTTTCCTTCTGGGTAGTTAATATACTTTAATAATACTACTCATGCAAACGCAAAACCTACATACTCAAGTATAAAATATACTTTGTATTTTCACTCTTTTATTTTAGAACTTAACTTACACATGCATCATGCACACTTTCTAAGATTATAAACTCGTAATGACTTACTCGGTCGGCACTTGGAAGAGCGAAAGGAGTTATGTATGCAATGTCATACATGCAGATGTCATATTTAAATTATAAAGCCAGAAGATTATCTTTCGAATAAAGTAAATTTTATGTTAATTAACAAAAAAAAAACATCTTTATTCTATTCATCTAAGAAAATACGTAACCATAATTTTCAAAATAAATTTGAACAATTGGAAAGCTTTGTTCAGGCGTCAGTCTATTCATGCTAGAATAACAAACCATTTTAAAGTTATATATCTTATAGAATTAACAATGTTTTGTTTGCTGCAACTTAATCTATTATACTAGTTAAACAATGCAACACATTCATTTATTTTATCGTTTGTACATTTATACATAAAAATTTGTCAACATATTGTCATATGTGATGGCTTTCCTTATTTTCTTTTTATATTGGTACTTTTAAAGAAAATAGTGCAGAGATAAAAAGCATCTTAGCAGATATCAATTACCACTTTAATAGAATGGTGTTTACAGTGACACATAATAGATTTACATGTGCATATTTCTCTGAAATGTAACATAGTCTAGCAATAATATTCGTTTGTATGTTTAGCCATAGTCGCCTAGTGACAGTCGTTTATTCACAGTCTATACGTTTATGTTCCACTGTAATGCAATTCATTTACTTGTTGTTCCAAGTACTTACGTTTACGTTCCACTGTAATGCAATTCATTTACTTGTTGCTCTAAGTACTTTTCTTTGATAAATTATATTGCAACTAAAGTTAAACTTATTGCAAAAATTCTTTACATTTAAATGAAGTCATGTAAATTGACTTTTTTTAATTTTCCTTGAGTAATTCTTAATAAAAAAGTAAATAAAATACTTCTGATAGTTGTACGATACTCATATGAGTAGTTTTCGAGGGCTGATTATATTTATATTCTAATATGATACTTTGTTTAGACGTGGGAGTCATGACATTTAGATAAAATAGAAAGATTTTTGATTATATTGAATTTCTTACTCAGCAATTTGTTTGTCGTTTATTACAGTCAATTGAAAAGAATTGATTCACAAGTTGGAACAAATAAATTGAAACTATTTATATTGCAGCTGACTATATTGATTCTACTGATTCTAATTCCATAGATTATAAAGTTTTTATTGTGATGTCAACATTATTTCAACACACCAAATCATATATAGCATATCAGAATACATTATTTGATTTCTCTTTTGTATATTTATTATAAAGTTTGTATTATTGCTGTTGCATTCCTATGCTTTTAGTTTGTTTATTACTTTAAAGTTCTTCCTTTAATTTAATCGTTAAAAAAATAAGCACATAAATTAAATAGAAATATGTGATAAAGTCTTGGATTTTAAATATTGCTTATGGCTTTAATATCAATGGCATGGTGATTATTTTAAAGTATACTTTATAAATTTTTTCTTTTTAATTCCCTAAAGAACGCTAATAAATAAGTAATATCAGATTTTATTGACAAGGTTTGATGTTTTAAGAAAATTTAATGATTTTCTGAAATGCTAATTGGTTTATAAATTGTGAGTTTTGTAATCAGTAAAAATAGATTATTGAATACAATTGTAATTTTTAAAATTTTCCCTTTAATTTTTCTTTGTAAACAAGATTTTTTCATTCATTGCAATGTAGGTTTAAAAAACTGTAGCCTAATTGAAGGCTGTTTTTATTTATTTCTTTATAACTTACCTTCAGTTTTTCGCTGTTTTAAATTATAACCTTTAGATTAAAACGTTTTTATTTTGAAATTAACATTTATAGATTTTCTTAATTTATTTACTTTATTAATCATCTAGTGTTGGTTTTTTAAGCTTAATACTAATATTTTTGTTTTCCATTATAATTAAAATTTAAGTTTAAATTATAAGCCCTGTATGTTAGATATTACTTTTAATGATAATGCAATACTTTTTTTCTTGGCAAAAATTCTTTAAAATTAATATTTATTAAAATACTTAAGCATAAAAAACATTTAAAAAATATTATGTGTATGCAGTAAGATTTTGTTTAACAACTCTTTAATATTCCCTTATATTTTGATTATATAAAGTGAAATTGTTAAAACTGAAGAAATCTAATGAAGAAATACATAAAAATAAGAATAATACTACTACTTACATGAATATATTTACATATATGTTAGTATTAATAGTGTTAGATAAATATAATACTTATACAATTACTAAATACATACATACAGACTTAATATGTACTCGTATATGACAGTTTTTTTTTTACACAATATTAATTTTGATTATGCGAATGAGTTCTATTGTTAATGGAACGAACGAAACTGGCAAAATAGTCTGCAAAAGAATGTTACAAATAGACAAATAAACCTAAAAAAATTTAGTTTTTTATTTGTTTTTTTTTATATGCAGATTATTGTTATTATGAACAAGTAGCTTAGGGCAACCCTTTGAATAATTTTTTCTCAGGTGTTTAAAGTTGAAAATCTGTATATATCCTTTAAGAATATTATTTGATATGAAACAAAATTAAGTTTCGTTAAAATTTTAATTGAAAGGTTTGTTTAGGGAAACCCCTAAACTATTCCTTTTAATTTAAAATTTGTATCAAATTCTGTATTTCCCTAAAATTTACCAACTGCAAACAATAGTTTCAATATTAAATAAGCAAAATTGTCTAGATTACTTTAGGTAACATAATTACTTCAATATTTAATAAATTCTTTTTACAAGCAATAAGGTCACCTGAATTTTATATAAAAATATTTAATTTATTTATAATAATTATCCCTGAAGAAGCTATCCATTGTGATAGCGAAATATTGGAAATAAATATATATAAATAAATTAAATATTTTTATATAAAATTCAAGTGACCTTATTGGTTGTAAAAAGAAACTATTACATTTATACATTGTTTAACCGATTCTGATCAAGGTACATATGTATTATTCTGGTTTTCAAACTGATTGTGACCAAAATGTGCCTTTCTACATTGCTTTAATGCATGAAGTGTTAAGTTTTCCGAAGAAACAGGCAAGAAATTAATTTTGTCGATTGAAACTCGAAAGTACAAAGAATTTCATGGCCTTTTAGCACGTTGTCATTGATCTTTGACATCAAACAAAGCATTACAAAAAAAAAAAAAAAACGAGAAAATATATCATTAGAAAATGTGCTATAAAGTAATTGAATTGTTTAACAGACAGTATGTCCAAAATTTGTTTAAGTCAGGCAGAGAAGACTTTGTTTTATCATGTCACGATATTGCGCACCAGAAATAATTACTGCATGACCAGTCTTATATTCACAGAAGTATGGTTTAATTATGCCTGAATTACGCAGCAAACAGAGATGTGTCGTGAATGCATTTGTTTTTCGACAAATATTTATGGGTTCTTTAAATCCCAATTGCGGTAATTTTGATAATTAAAAAAGTCATCAAGGTGGCCTCCAAAACTTTATTCTTTGAAATATTATTCAACAATGAAAATTCCATTACACATTACTGTCAGCTGTCAAATTTTTGTTTAGCGTTTATGTCAAATCTTGCCTAAGTTTTGGGACACTCTGTATAAATCTATCTAATCAATCGTTGCTTAATTTACGACATTGCGGAATTGCAGCTAAAATAAATGAAATCGCAGAAGATTTTTCTTCAACTATGAATTTTTTATTTATGAAAATTGTTCTATGGGAAAATTATCTGTTGTTAATGGGACGCAAAATTTTCTGAGTTATTCCCGATTTATTGATGTATTAAATATATCTATAAGTTACTTAGCGCCAAGGTGCAAAATAATATTTTTGAGCTCCATCCTATAAGTTTTAATTGCGAATGGATATAACAAAAATCATAAACGGAATGTCAAACCATGTCAACATCGACACTTAGGAAAAATTTATGCCCGAAAAACAGATTTTCTATCGTGATTTACAAAATTTAAGAGATTTAATTCCGTTACATATAGCTAAAATGGATCTAAAATTGAAGCTCGAATATAGACTTAAACGAGTCTATATAAAGCTAAAATGGACATACAATTGAGTATAAAAAGGACGACATAAATATTCGCGAGTAAAGATTAAATAAATTTGTTTTATGCCATGTTCTTATTGTGCCAATATTAAGCTAGTACCTTGTGTAGTTTGAAAGTTATCAGCAATTGTGTTAGAATACATTTCCAAAAATTTTATTTTTTATATTTTCAAGAAGTCATATTTTTGGATCGCAAAAGAATTTTCTTCGAAATGCTTTTAATTAAGTATAAGTATATATTCAGTATAGATGACAGAAGGCCTTTTTTGGCAGTCGCAAGTAATTCCAGCCGTCAACGTTTCATTTTTACGCGTGTCATTGTTAGTCAAGGCCTTGTTTACTCGCTACTGGTTCCATGCCTGCTAGAACGCCTACTTGAGAAGGGTAATTGGAAGGTCTACCAACTAATGCCTCATACAATGCGTAATAAAAGGTCTGTTAACTGAATAATTACATTGAGGAAAGTGAAAGAGGGGGTTTTAAATAAAATTAATTTAAATTTATTTAAAAAATCACATGTATATAAAGTACTGCTTCAGCGTAGTTTACACAACAAACTTTTATTAAATACTAATGGCCTTATTCATAAAACTTACAACAGGTTTATAAGAGGTTTATAAAGCAAATTTTGTATGGAAATTTGCTTAATAATATAGATATATATAGATGCTTTTTTATTAATAATATAACAAAGTGAGTAAAATAATGTTTGTTGTTATAGTGACGATATACAGGAATAATTTGCTTTTAAAATCATAATTTGTTGACATTCTTTTAAAATGCAATTTTGAATGTGTATGAAACGACTTCTAGAAGGCCTTCTAAGAGAAGGAATAGTGGAATGAGTATCGAATATTTTAGAATGTGTAAACAGGCCTTCTGTAAGGCCTGCAAAGCACTTGCAATTTTTCCTGTTGGTACGCAACACATATTTTGAGTCTTAACAACATACAATAGCGTATGTGTAACTATGTAGTGTATGTGCTATAATTGTGCACAACATTTTAACTTCATTTTAGTGATTAAAATAATTTGTATATTAAAGTGGTGTAATATTCTTAAATTGCTTTGCTGTAACATTACATTAAAGGAATTTTGTTTATATAACATAAGTACATACATATATAAGATGAGAGTACTGTAGAAAATATACAAAACAATTTTTTGCTGACCTATTATAAAATTTAGTATATAAATTGAACAATTTTATTCAATAAAGTAGAATTAATCTGACTTTCAAATAAAACAGTTGAATCTAGTTAATTTTGAAAAGGGCATTTTGATGCTCGGTTAATGCGGCAGGAGTGCTAAGATAATACTCAACCCGAACTGATCAAAACTTACATTAGAAAAGGACGTTTAACAATAGAAACCGACATCAAACTTTACAGCATGCAACTGTTTAGTATAGTAGCAGTTTCGTATAGCTTGCTGTCAAAACATTTATTTCTACTAATGTTTAGCTAGATAAAGACATGCACTCGTATAAAGCATGTAAAAGCAAAAGCTTAAGCATGAAACCAATTATCTTCAAAAGAGTAATGTATTACAATTAACAGGCCGATAAATGGTATTCACTAAATCGTTTCAGAATGTTATTCTAAATTCATTAGGACACATGCTGTGGCACTATACATATTATATATAAATCGGTTTAAGCAATTTGTAAATAGTTTTATTAACTTTGAGCAGTTATCAGTAATGCTAGACGCAATCAAACGCTCTTTTATTTTTGAATGGCTGAAACAAACACTTTTGCTAGAAGGCCACATTCATACATGTGCTCGCCTGTGTGTCTGGCTATTAAGTATTATAATTCGCAATAAACATTATCATTGTCATTTACATAAAAATATACTCCCTATGATAGCAAATGAAATTATAATAAATTTATAAATAAATATGTATATTTATATGTATGTATGTATGCATGTATGTATGTATGTCTGTATATACAAGAAACTGTTAATGATGTGTGTGGGTCAGCGTGCCAGTATGTGTTAGTTGTTAGCTGGAGGTTGTTTCTTGTTTACTCCTACTCGCCCTCCTCTCCTGCTGCATACTTTAGTTTATTGGTAGTATCAACATTCATCATCCGTAATTGTATAACTACCACGAAAATCACTTAATGGTGTATTCATGTTGTTATTCGTTGATGAATTTGTTGTTCCGCCAATTAAGGGTGCGCCCTGAAATGAAATGGCCAGCGGTAAAGCTGAGGGAGCACATAGACTTAAAGCACTGCGTCCTTCGGTTACTGAACGATAGCGGGTAGGACGCCCAGATCTAAAAAAGTTTCGAAAGAGATAAAGTTTTGATATTAATTTTTCTTAAACTATATTGGATAACAAAAAATGTTATAGCGATTAATACTAATAGGAAATAAGAGTAGACATTTAGTGGTTTAAATAACTAAAGAAGTTTGAAAACTGGACTGCAATTTAAAGTATTGTTCGCATAAAATTTCTGCCATACAGGTTAATAATTAATTACACTGTGCTCGATTTTGACACTTTTTTTTTTATTGATTGTATTTATTGTGTAACATCCTCCATTTTTTAAACAACGCTCGCTATATCTTGAAAACTAGAAAACCTAAAAAAAAACGGTTAGCACCACTGGATTCAGCGTACTCGATTGAGCTTTATCCACTAGGTGCCCCATTTATCGATAACACATTTTTTCAACTAGCACAGTGTTATTTTTTATTTAGTTATTTTTCCCTAATTTTCTTTTTTTTTTTGGAAAATTTAAAAAAATACTTTAATTCGTAACACAAATAATGTGTCATACTATGTGGTACAATTAATAAAATACTCTTAAATTGTTTTAAAATATTAAATATACTTTTAAAAGCCTGTTAACATAACATTATCCCTTTTAAAGTATGTATTTAAAAAGAACACACACAAACCTCAAGCTTAATTAAGACATCAACATTGATTTTACCCTTTTTAATTTCCCTTAACTTAGTTACAAAAAATGTATCTTTAATCTTTATTTCTTTCCATTTATTTTTACTTTGGCCTTGTTTTTCCAACTCCATCATTTATTTATTCATCTAACCAACCAACCATCCATCCATTTGTCCCTTCTCATACGTCTTCTCTCAAACACCTTCACTTACTTACCTTTCACAATTACACTTGAGCAAACGTATAAATGCAGCACGAAATGTTCGATTAAATATTGTATAAATGATTGGATTTATGGTGGAGGAAACATAACCCAACCACAAGCAAGTATTAACAACATGCTCGGGTACTTCGCACTCCGGACAGGCGGCAAATATAATGTTGAGTATAAAAAACGGTGACCAGCACAAAACGAATGTAAAGAAGACTAAACCCAGTACTTTGGTTGCCTTTTGTTCGGTGGCAACCGCATTGGCGGAAAGGTTATTGCGTTTATTGCGATTATTCAGGAAGCTGTTGAAGACATTAAATGGGAGAAAAAAATATTAAATACAAAAACAGTATTATAACATTAAAAATAAAGCAGAGGAGTGTAACAAGATAATAAACAATTTAGAGTGCAATATTCGTAGTAGAATAGTAGAAGTGGACTAATTGTGAATTGAAAGCTTCTACTATACCGATTTTGCTGATTTTCAATACCAAACAGCTTAGGAGAACTATAAACAGTTTTTTGTAAACTTTGTTGATTTCGGTTGTGTCCTTTGGACGTGAGAGTGTTTTACACAGACAGACAGATAGACGGACATGGCTCAATCGACTTAGAATTTTGTAAGGAGCAAGAATATCATAGTTGGGCACATTCCAGTACCAGTAAAATTTCAATTACCAGTAAATTGTTTTACTGGTAATTGAAATCAACATCAAGTACCAGTAAATTTTTAATGGTAATGAAAATGAAATTCCATTACCTGTAAATTTTTACTGGTAATTAAATGAAAATTCCAGTACCAGTAAATTTTTACTGATAATTAAATGAAAATTGCAGTACCAGTAAAAATTTACTGGTAATTAAAAAAAATATGCATTACCAGTAAATATTAACTGGTAATAAAAAAAAAAATAGCAGTACCAGTAAAAATTTAATAAAATTAAAAAAAAATGTATGCATATTCAAAAAAAAATATATTTTTTTTAGAAGTTTATATTATGGTAATTATATTGAGACAATTCAATCAAAATTAAAAAAAAAACAGAAAAAGAAACAAAATTACATTTATTTTTTTCTAAAAATTAATTTTTTTTACCATTACAAAATATACTGCATTACTATTTCCATTACCAATAAACTTTTACTGGTACTGCAATTTTTCATTTAATTACCAGTAAATGTTTACTGGTAATGTAATTTTTGTTTAAGTAGAAATAAATATTTACTGGTACTGGAATTCAATCTTCATCACCAGTAAAAATTTACTGATAATTAAATGAAAAATTGCAGTACCAGTAAAAGTTTATTGGTAATGGAAATAGTAATGCAGTACTTTTTTAATGGTTTTTGCCCATCTATGAAGAATATATATACTTTGTTGGGTCTTAGATGAGTATTTCTCAGTGTTACACACGAAATGACAAACTTATATATACCCTCCTCATTCACCACTTATGGCGGTGGAGGGTATAATATATAGTGAAAAATGAGTTCTAATTGTAATCAGTGAAAAAACCTCTCTCATCTTCGTGTGATTATGTTAAATATTACATTCAAACAATAACCAACATCGGTACTACGGTAATCAATTCATTACATCTATCTGCTGCTAATAAGGAAGAGATATACAACATACTAAAACCACTCAACGTTAAAAAATGCACGTTTTGATGGTACACGACCAAAGTATCTAATAAATAATTCAAGTTTTGTTACACCTGTAATAACTAATCTAGTTAACTCCTGTTTAGGTAGCACACTTTTACCCAATATACACATTTTGGAAAGAAATGGCATTAGAGGCAATTGTTTAAATTGGTAAATTGGTCATGTAAAGATCAATAACAATCTGAGTGAGAAAACTATATCATGTTATGGAGTTCCTTAGGGCTCCAAATTAGGCCCAATATAGTATATTATATATGCCAATGACATGATCAGCATGCATAAGGTGAGCAGAAATGGTTAACACTTTCAAATACTTGGGAGTAAGTATCTTTAGATCAAAACGTTTAATGGAAAATTTGCAAAGAAATTACTAATTGTGCAACAATAACTGTACTCGTATTAAGACAGGCGTACTTTTCCCTAATCGAATCTTACCTTAGACTCAGAATTACAGCTTGAGGAATTGCAGCGTACTGTGGATCTGTACAAAAAATACAAGAAATGATACTAAAAATCTTATGGAAAAACCAAATCTCACATCAATTAAGAAATTACAAAAATAACATCAATAACCACCGTGACAATATAAATGTCACGCACAACAACACATAATCAAGGCAATAACTTAGTTAACAACAATACAACACGCAACACCCCAATATCTGTCAATATTGCTAAAGATCTCAACATTCTTAATCTTAAGTGTATTTATTTCACAATATTTGCTATTTAATTTTTTAATGACAGTAGATTCCCGCATACTATTGATCATAATATATATACAATATTGATCATATACACAATACTAGAAGTCGAGCAGCAGGAAAGTTTAAGGTTCAGCGAAACAAAAACAACTACGGAAAACACACATTAACCATTTTTATACCAACAATTTTTAACAAACTACCAATATATATTTTAAACATAAATAATAAAAATATAAGGAAAAAAGCTTCTAAAGAAACATTTCATAAATTCAAAATGAATTTATTTATATTCACCCCTATCATGAATAAAAATTCCACATGAAATTTGTTCCCTTTTATTTTTTTAACATTGAATTTTAATAGGAAACATGTGAAAAGTGAACAAATTTCATGTGGAATTTTTATTCACGATATGGGTGATTAATTTTAAGCTATATATTTTTTTTGCAGACAAGCTAAATGGTTTCGCAGATGAGCCTTAAGACAAAATGTAAAATATTTGATTGCTTAATAAAACTGAATTAAATTATTAAAAAAACTATTAATGAACTGTATAAAGATCTACGCTTTAACTATATAAATACCAACGATTGAAGCTAAATTGGGATTACGATTGAAGCTAAAGTAGTTCTACCTATATATGGGAACTACAAATGGAGCTAACGTAGAACTACGATAAAATGAGACTATGCAAACCTCTACGAGTGCAGTTAAAGTAATACTACAATTGAAGCTAAAGTAAAGTTTAAATTGGATTACGATTGTAGCTAAAATGGGATAATATATGAAGATCTACGATTGCACTTAACTTGCAAATATAATTGAAGCTAATTTTCTGGTCTAATACACTCTAGTTTTAGTTTTAAACACTATTGGAAGATCAGTTTTGGTACAGCTTTTATAAAACTTTTTCTTTTCAATATATAATTTTGATTTCGAAATATTTCCCTTTCCCTTTCCGTAATTTATTTCTTCTTCATACTGTCTTATAAGTTTTTCATTTCATCACAAATTCCTTGCAGCTTTAACATTTTCTCCACTTAAATAATGTTGCAACATTCAGTTCTTTATTGTTTAACTTACCGCAAATTCAATGTTGGCGTTGCCACTTTATTAAAATTAAATCTTAATACTTTTAATTTGCGGTTTCTGCGCGTTTCACGACTAATCGAATTTGGCGTTTGAGTGCTTTGTTCACAGGTCGTGCTATAGTGCAGATGATGATGTTGATGATGCTGAAAGTTTGTATGATGACCATCACCCATAACAGACGGCGAACAATGGCCCATATTGCTGATGCCAGTCAGTGTGGCTATGCCCATGTCAGCGCCCACACGTCCACCTCTATTATCTGGACCATTGCGGCGTAACGAGAAACGCAGTGGCTGCATAGACAATGAGGTTTTGTTACGTTTGTTGTTGCTACTGTTTGTGTTGTTGTTGTTTTTGCTGTTGGGGGTGCTGCTGCTGCTGCTGGCAAAACCTAATTGTGTTAGATTGTTGCTTCTGTTATTACGCACTGAGGAACTTCTATTTGGATGGCTGGAAGTAAAATGGAGTGATAGAATAGAATTTTTATTTTTGTGATTTGCATTTATATAATATTTTTCTCATTTACTGATTTAATGTTATTTTTGTAATAAAAAAAGGAAAACGTTGTTTGCTTACAGTTGAATAAGAGGGCGTATAAATTCTAAATTGCATTTAATTAAAAATATTAATAAAAAATAGTTAAAAAAGACTAACGGGCATTGCTGACAAAAGACTATTTACGAAAATGTCGAAATTTGAACTTGTGGGAAAACCGAAAATAGTTGTCTACTAGTGCTGCTTCCTTGTTGGTTAAAGACGTATTTACGTTAGTAAACATTTTGTAATTATAAAAAGCAACGTAAGATTAAGTTGTCTTGGGTGACGGGTTGTTTTTGATGCAAGTTTTACTTTGACATTAAAAATTCATGAATGTACATATTGTTGCGTTAATGCCGTCATACTTTGTTTATGTATTTATTTAATAATTTTAGTTTTTTTTTTCAAGTTAAACAGTATTTTTATAGAAAGTATTCAGTTGATTCAACGGTATAAGTAAAGTCCTCAAAAGCTGCTATTATATCATTTCCAAGTCATTTAGAAGGCAAAGTGTGTGCACAAAATTAAAAACATTTAGGTTATTTTTCTGATTATTGTTGACGCTTCAATAAATTTGTGTTTATTTTATATGGCTCGAAAGTATGAGTAATGAAATATCACTCAACCGCCATGAGTTCATATTTTGCTTTATTGGAAGTATTAATTCCGTTGCAAGTTCCTAGTTTCTTTTTTAATATAAGACAAGTTATTTAGAACTTAAATATACTTACATTTTCACAATTATTTTCCAATTAGCCAAAATAATTTCACAGTCTCCACCAATCACCATTTAAACATATGAGTAATACACTTTGCAACAAATTAATCTCACTTATACGCATTTCCATTAAATTGTTCTTATACTTTATTTGTTTTTAATTTAGAAAAACCTCAAAAACACTTAAAAATTTACCAGAGTTTATATTTTCTTAGCTCTTATAAAGTTTTTCGTTTGTTTTCTTTTTTTTTTATGGAAATAGCTTTAGTTCAAATAAATGTTGGGCAGAGTTGAAGAAAGGAAACAACTTTAGATAATTTATAAAATCTGATGGTCATACTAAATGTTGGTCTAAATAAAACTACTAAAATGTTGTGGGAAAAATCAGTTCCAACACCCACTCGCACTACACTCATGAATATGAAAAGGCCTTCATAACTAAAAGTCTAAAGTTTATATTTTGTTATAAAGTTTTTCTCTATTATAACCAAACAACTAACTCATTTTTTTCGTAAAATTGGCCAGGAAAATAGAAAAATAGAAAGAAAAAAATGCTTTTAAAATTGTTTGGACAATTGAAATGATTTTTGTTTGGTAGATAAACCAAAAACAATTTTAAAACTAAATGGTTACATACACAGCACAAACAATTTTACTAAATTCTGTTGTCTTTTCGAAAATAAAAAAAAGTAGAAGCAAAATAATGCAATAAAATGGTAGTAGGTTTTGAATTGAAATGTAAAAATATATATGTACATTTGGGGGATTCACAAGGTGTCATAAAGTCATATGTCTTAAAATAATAACATGAAAAAATACGACTGCTGTGAACAACCCCTCATAATTCAGTGTGCTATTTTGAATTTAAATCAGCTGATTTAAAACAAATATAAAAATTAATATTGTTTTCCACAATGCCAAAAATAAATGAAAAAACTAAAATAATAGCCAGTTTGTGCGAAAAATACATTTTAGATGTTGTGATGGCTCAGCCGCTCAGCGCAGGTCTCTTCTGATTAATTACGACAGCACAATAAACATAGCAAGCAAAGTTTAATAATTTAAGACATTTTTTGTTTACAAAGCAACAACAATTTTTTTAAACCATTGTAAAATGTTAGAACATTATGACAATATAACATGATAGCACACCTTGTGAATACCCCAATTGTATTTTAATTTAATAAATAACTTAAGTTGCATGTCAAAATACCTACTATTTGTTAGTATTTTAAACATTTTATTTCTTTCTTTAAAAGTTTATAAATCATATATATATATATATATATAAAAATGAAATGGTCCATGTATGTAATGGCATCACGTGAAATTCTCAGAAGATGGTTTGTAAAGAAAAAACATTAAAAAATTCCTGGTAAAACTCGGAAAATTTAAGTTTTTAATATATTGCCTTCTTTTCACTTCTCATTTTTTTTTTCTTAATAAGAGACATTTTTTGAAGAAACTTGAAGAACTGTCACCAAAGCCTCCTATTCATTTCTTATTTTTTAAGTATGAGACAATTTTATGAAAACTCAAAGAACTAATTTTTACTGCCTCATTTTCACTTCTAATTTTTTTTAATAAGAGATATTTTTTGAAGAAACTTGAAGAACTGACACCAAAGCCTCCTTTTCACTTCTCATTTTTTTAAGTATGAAATGATATGAATACCAATCATTAGTAAATACCGAGCGAAGCCGGGGCGGTCAGCTAGTTAATAAATAAAAAAAATATAACATTATATTGGAAAGTTAGATTGACAAAAATAATATGTCATTTCGCCTTTAATTTCTATATTAATTTAAAAGCAATAGAATATTATCGATCGATAAAGCTCCTAAATAATATTAAAAATGACAAAATTAAATTCTTGATTTAATTTTGTTTCCAACATCGTTACATCGTTTGTAGACAAAATTGTTAGCAAATTATTGTATTCTGATTGCATAAACAAGCTTTTCTCACACTCCGAAACAAATAATTCTTATTCAATATTTTCTTCCATATCATTACAGACATTATTAGGTGTTGTGGAGGGCTCAATTTCTCTTTTGGTTACTTTTAAGGAGATATATCACTAGATCACTTTTTGACATCTCTTTTAGCATAAATAAAAGTGCAACATCAGCAGAGATTCATATCACTGCGACAAAAATCTACTTTAACCGGATTTTAAATGACAGCTATTTGTGTTAAGCATTAAACACATTCGCCACAGCAGGCTACCAACAATATGTCAAAAATAAAATACTCACGTTGATATGTGAATGATTATGATGGCTGTTGCAAAGAAAAAAATTATCAAATTAAAGCTTTTTAAATAAGAATAATTCTTACATCTTCGACATACTTTTTAAAATTTGAATTTTGGTTGATGTTTTTGTAAATAAATACTAGTTTTCGAGATTTATTAATCCCAAAAAATCCCAGGATTTGTTTTAAAAAAATTAGGGATTAGCATCCCTACTGGGAACACAACTGGGACAAACGACAAATTTTTGGTTGCGAATGTTCGTCGCCAAAAATAAAACACTTTTGTGTATATGAAAATACACACAATAATTCCGTCTTACGCGGCGAACTCTCATATACATTTATTTTCATATCTTACGCCGCGATAATAGTTTGTTTGCTATTGAATACCATTACAAATTTAGACTTTTGGGCGATGAAATTAAATTCTTAGCCACCGTCGATGTTTCGTTTGAGTAAATAATGTTTATTTTTACTTTAATTAATGTTTTATTTTTAACTTTATATAATTTAAAAATATATTTATACCCTTAACCTTCATGAGAAGGGTATATATAAGTTTGTCATTCCGTTTGTAATTGCCACAATATAATTTTCCGAACCTATAAAGTATATCTATTATGGATCCTTATAGATAGCGGAGTCGATTAAGCCATGTCCGTCTGTCTGTTGAAATTCATTTTTTGAAGTCTCCAGATATCTTCGGGATCCAAATCCACATTAATTCTGTCAGACATACTTTGGAAAAGTTTGCTATTTAAAATCAGCAAAATCGGTTTAGGCCAACCAGAGTTATGGACCAATATGTGAGACAACCTCTATAAAAATTTGATATTTTTTGTCCATTTTATTGCAATATTTTGAAATATATTGCAGATAATACCATGCAATTTGTATACATTGGTTTCATGATAAAAGAAGAAAGTGTGCGGAAAATAGTAAGAATCAGTCCATAATTTCTCATAGCCCCCATACAAAAATTTTCCCGAAATATTTACTCAATTATACATAAATGCCTATAAAATTGGAATATCAAGACAAAATTCAGCAAAAATAAGTTTTATGCAAAAAGAAATCGCAAAACGAATTTTTTTTAGTTCGGTCCATGTTTGACCATAGACCCCATATAAAGTCCACTTCCAAAATTCACTTAAATACGTATAAAACAGATATAAATAATGGTAAACGGCTAAAATTTGACATAAATAATCTTTATAGGAAAATAAATTTTTGTACTAAATTTTATGGTGGTCGGCCCAGAATTGGTCATAGCTCCCATATAAGGACCACATCTAAAAAAGACATTTATCCCTATATATATTGTATAAATATCGATACCGACTCAAAACGTTGTACATATCATTTATATATATACAAAAATCATCCCACAAAATTGTGAATTTTGGTCTATTTTTAACCGTATGCCCCATATAAAGCCCTCTTCCGAAAATCACGTAAATCTCTTATAAATAAGGGTACCAATCCAAAATTTTACACGGATCATTTACATGCATGCCTAAATCAAACTGCTGGATTTTGAGAATATCGGTCCATATTTGACTATATCCCCCACATAAGGTCCACTACCGAAATCCACGTTAATACTAATATATATCTTAAATATACCGTTATTATGTTGAAATTCGACGTGAAATATCCTCATATGCATGAAAATAACTTTTTCAAAATTTAAGAAAATAAGAACCATTTCCAAAAAACAAATAAACCCACATATTTGCTTGTGTAAGATTTGGAACATAACATTTGAATTTCTTAAAAGGAGCTGAGCAACCAATGTTTATTTGTTGAAGAACCACAATAAGTTCCAGCAAGGGATTAATAATATGAATTCATTGAGTCTATGACTAGTAAAATGTTTCTCTGTTTCTCTATATTTAATACTAAAAGTATTTGCTGGGATGTTTTTTTTACACATATTCAAATATTGCTATATAAAGTAAGCGACAATAGAAAAAACCGCAAACAGCGTTTTAACAAAAAATAATAACAGACAAATTGTTATTTAAGTTGAAAACATACCGAAACATCACAAAGATACTCGTATATCACTTAAACAACAAAAAGCCATAAAAATCACAACATTTTTTTCAAATAAATTTCTGTTCAAATCATATAAAAAACTGTTTATAAACATATACACAAAGTGTACAGATATTCAAAACACAGTATATGTGTAAGTAATTGTTAACATAAGTTGTACAATTTCAATGAAATAAATTTTTGTTAACAAAATTTGTTAATGAGGCTTTATAACTTATAAAATGAGATAAACATTTCGAATTAAACCAGTAAAAATTGAGTTGAGTTGTTTCCATCCAGGAAATGTATCGGCTGTATAGGTTTAGCTTCCCTTAAAATCTATCTTACCGCTTTTGTCTTTAAGCTTGATCATAATATAGCTTCGAATAAAACTACTTTGTTATTAACTGAGGACTGTAAATGCGGTCGGCTAACAAATAATTATTTGAAAACGATAGCCATGGATGCAATCTTCAGTTCTCATCGGATAATTAAGACATGGTTAAGACTAGCTGGGAATACAATGCGAAGATATCTTATTGTAAAGACAATGTTTTATTGTAAAGACAATGTCTTATTATAAAGAAAATGTCTTATTGTAAAGACTACGTCTTAGTTTATAGATTAAATCTTATGATAAGTTGATGGGTCTACTTTTGTAACTCCACGTATCAAAAAACTATAGCTTGCGACAATCACTCTTATCACTGCCACTGTGCACGTTCATAATTCAATCCGTATATCTATGTTCATAAGTACTTAAACACATATCTTTACAACTAGATTCCCAACATTCATAAAAATACCTTTTAGCATTATGATTATTTTCTTATCTTTCGTTTTTTGTTTTAGAAATTCAAATAGTACGAGTAATACGCAGTGTAGTAACTGTAAATAAACTACTTAAAAGTTGTAAAACTTATTTTATATAGCCCAGTATCATTTACAAAAAAAACCTAGCGAATGATTATGAAACAAATATCATTTGTATGTGTTCAAATGTGATAATAATGACACACTATTCCGATGCATAAAAGGATGAGGATGTTGGTGGTACTGTGGCTTTTTATAACTTTTCCGAATAGTAATGGTTATTTTATTGTTATACAATACAATATTTTTATTATTACAACTACAGCGAGTACTTATCATTATCATTTGAATTTAATACTCTGCTTTCCAACATTACCAAACTATTATGTATAAGTATGGCAAATTTGAGGAGCAGGCATCATCATGATGGAGCATGCATCCTTTTGAAAATAAAAAACAGACAGAAGAGAATTGTGAGTGCAAAAATATGGAACATATTTTATGGGGGGAAAATATACATACATACATATGTAAGTATATATGTATGTACATACAGTGAGCTATATAAAAAAACAAGGCTTGAGGGATATAGTTTCGCTTAATATTTTAAATTTAACACAGATATTTAAGTTATGATTTTATAATAAGATATATACGCCCATGTTCTGAAAAAGGCAGTGTTTTCAAATCGCATATAGTTTTAAAAACGCAAAATGAATTTTGACCTTTTCTGAAATCGATACGATTTGCTAGTGTTTTGCCTTTTTGCGAAACTATGTTCGAGCGATTAACACAGATGTAAACAAAGAAGATCAGGTTGATCAGCTGTTTGCACAAATCGATAGTTCAAAAGTAAACAATTGAAACAGACAACTGACAAACTCAAAGAAAATTTTTAAATTGCATATTTTTAATTAAAATCGTGGAAAAATGTTACAAGATTTAGCTCAAATAAAAAGAAAACATTACATTTAAATTGTGCATCATTTCATTTTATGTTGAAAGTGCAGTTTCAATAAAATAAGCCAGATCTCTTCAGTATACACTAGCGGTTTGAAAACGCCAAATTTCTAGCGTTTTCGTTTGTCAGAACACCTCTTTGGCGTTTTCAAATCGTCAACAGTAACATTTAACATCAAAAGTTCAGAGGTAAAATTTTGTGTAAATATTTTTACCCTAGATTATAGGGTTATTTCTAACTTATTAGCCACTGTAATATTTTAAAGCATACAAGTATATTTTAAGGAAATATTTATACGCAAAATATTACAGCATTTTATGCTCATGTTTGCTTACAAATATTTTCATACGTGTTTATGCAAACACTTGAAATTCCTTTTTTTTATTTTAGTTTTGCAATGTGTTTTAACCCATGGGGGAGGAGGGGAAATAAATAGTCATAAATTTAAATAATAGTAATTAAATAGGGGACCATTTCAATTTAAGCTCTTTTTTTTAAAGAGACTTCCTTAATAAAAAACAATGAATACCGAAATAATTTCCCCATATAAATCATTTTAATTGCTATGCACCCTCTGCATATAGAAAATCTCTAAAACAGTTTTAGTTGATTAAAAGTGAATATTTGATATTTAAATGCAAATAAACTGACTGACAATAATTGGTGAAAACTATAAGAAGATTTGTGCAAAATAACGAATTAACGATCTCCATATTTTGACATTTATTTCATATTTGTTTGGAAGATTTTTTTTGTGAATCTACTGGATTTATCAGTGTTTTTAGCATTCCTATATATTGTGAATCTACTGGATTTATCAGTGTTTTTAGCATTCCTATATATACATATATATGTATGTATATATTGGTTTATTGTTCTTAATTTTTTTTTTATTTGCTGCTATTTAAGTTTTTAAGCATTCATGCATGCATAAATGGGTTAAATTTCATAAATTGTAATGGATGCATTTTAGTTTAAAAACTACCTAAAAAATGCATGAGGGGTGACAAAAGGAAAAAAAATATATGAATTTTATATGGCTATGGATACATATTGTCATCATTTATTCGCATCGTTATTGTCGTTGTAATATTTTTTTTTTTGCAAGTTTTCCAAATATTTGTTTGGCAACATAAAAGCAAAAAAATATACGAAACGAGGCAACCATATAATAAGAATTGTTTCAGGCGGCTGAATATACATTTAACATGACTTGGGGCAAATTTGTCAAATTCTGTTGCAAAGTAAATTTATTAATTTAAAGCTGTTCAAAAAATAACGCATAAATGTCTGTAGTGAAGAATAATTCAGTAAGTTAAAAATAAATTACCATTTCTTGTTCGAGAGAGAGAATAAAATGTTTGCTTCCAAAAAGGCTGTATCATTTTTATATCAGTAAATGGTTGGGTGTAAGGAGATATTTATGTATTATAACTAACCAACATTGCCTTCTTTTTTAGGTTATTTAAAGTTAGGGTAGTTGTTGCAAAAATTTATGGTTACAAAATAAATTTCCAAAGATATGTTGGTTTTTTAGTCACGATTCAAGCATCAGACAAAAAATTTATGGCAATGCATTTGTCTGATAAACTTTTCATTTGCTAGCATTTAAGTTAATGTAGAAAAAACATAAATTTGTCGTTAAATGCAATATGGCATAATAAGTTATTAATTATAATTTTTTTCTTTTTTGGGAAACACAACATCAAATTACGTAATACTTTGAATTTTAACAATTTAAGTTATACCTCAGATCAGGTGAATGCAAAAAAAAAATATTTATATTTATGTTTTAACTATGACTAAAGAAGCCAAGAGACTTCACATATAACTAAATGCCTCTAGTCTTCCCTGGTTAACTAGTAATCATTAAAAGTTGAACCTAAAACCAATTTGGACATATTGAATCTAAGACATATGGAATCTAATCTAAGGGGAACGGCCAGAATTTCCAGTATTGAACTTATACATATGGCCTAATTGAAAATTCTTATGTCCATGACAGGTGCGCCAGTGTACATAAAAAATATGAACATTCATACGGACTTACAAGTACCATTAGTTAGGTTTGCGTTCAGGAGTGTTCGTGAAAAATATATTATTCTTGCGCAGGGTCTTACTTCTTACATCTTACCCGTATGTTCGATACTCCTACTAGTGAGCAATTAGTTTAAATTTTATTTTAAAATTTTTAGAAGGTGCTGTAGCTTAATTGGTTAGCGCATTTGATCATTAAGCATGAGTTGGTATTTGTAGCCCGGGTTCGATTCCCAGCCGCTGCCACTCAAACAAAATCAGTTTCTGAGAATTATTAGTTTTCTTTCTATCCATTATAACTAATATTTATCACAGCGCCCTCCTTCGGTGGTATAGCATTCAAACGCCACCGAAGTAAAATAAATAAAAAAAGGCTACAAAATCAAGCTTTAACATTAATGCGCCTACACACCACCAGAGGCGCTGCAATTCTGCACTAAAAACAAACATAATGCGCAATTACAGAGTTGTGATATAAAAAAGCTTTCTTCTTTCACCACCTTTACTTCTTCAACTATTCTCTTTCCAAAGAAAGTAACGCAATTATATATAGGCATATTAATTGCCTGAGTGTTACTTCTCTTTAAAAAAAAAAAAAAAAAAGTTACCGGAATGAGTTAGCTCTTTTGAATTAACCACTTAGCACTTAGTCTTGTCCAACATTTGAATAAAATTTTTGTAAAGCGTAAATGTAAAAGAAAGTTTTTTCGGGCAATAGTAAAGATTCTAATATCCAGTTCTATTGTAAGCGTTTTATTTAACATTAAATAATTCTCCCTATCTAAGTATAATCAAGGGCTTTAGAAATATATAAATTTGCAAGCGTTTAAAAATATTTTCTTTTTGCTTGGACCAGCAATCAGGGGCTGACCTCTACTCATACAATCCTTTGTGTTGGAACTAGGAAAATAGGTTGCGGTAGGGAGGATAGAGGGAATAGAATTGGTGAATATTTGATTTGACTTTTCTTATGATTGGCTAAAGCATAAATATATGAACCCTCGCTGAAGAACTTATTTTGCGTAAAAAACTACTGGTTTCGGGAACAAGTTCCCTAATTTCAGCAGAACACATTCGATTATAGTATCGATAGTTCTATCTAGTGAAGAGTAGGATACCCTACTGTCAACGATAAGCACCTTCGGTTGCGAAACTCCAAAATACACTTCGAAGCACAGGTCCATACATGAGAGTTGTATTTCATTTTCGGTCGAATATTGTTGGTGTAAATGGTAAGAAGATCAAATGGAGTAACCAGAGTTTTGAACAAAAATGACAAGTTTCATAAAAAGCTGATATTTTTTAACCAATTTCTTGTAATTTTTTTAAATATATTGCAGATAATACCATGAAATTTTGTACAAGTTATTTCTATGATAAAAGGTGAATATGTGAAAAACTAGTAAGAATCGGTCCATGAATTCTCACAGCCACCATACAAATATCTTTTCGAAATATTGCTCAATTATACATAAATGCCTATAAAATTAGAATATCAATACAAAATTCAATAAAAATAAGTTTCATGTAAAAAGAAATCGCAAAACGAAATTTTGTTTATTTTAGTCGATGTTTGACCAAAGCCTACATATAAAGTCCACTTCCAAAATTCACATAAAAATAATCCTAATAGATATATAAGAACCACATCGAAAAAGTCACTAATCTTTATATACGTGTATGTATATCTTCAAACTTTACATAGAACATTGTCTACACAAAACCCATACTGCAGAATTTCGTGAATTTCAGTTCATATATTACCATATCCCTCATTTAACCCCTCTGCCGAAAATCACTTTAATACTCGTAAATCTCTTATAAATAACGATACCGATCCAATATTTTACACGGAGCATTTACATAATGAATTTTGAAAATTCTCTGTTCCGGAATTTAAGAAGATCTGCCCAAGATTTGTTATATGTCATAGCTGCCATATAAGGCCCACTTCTGAAAATCATTTTAACGAGCATAACTCTATTCCAAATGTTGATATCCAAATAAAATTTGTCACCTAATTTTATAATGATCCATAAATAGATAAAGCTGCCATATAAGACCCCCTTCGAAAATCTCTTTAACACGTATAAATCTTTTAAAAGTGTTTATATCGATGAAATATTTTACACAAAAATATATGTATATGACAGAAGTCATACCACAAAATTGCTCGATGATCGGTCCATAATAGGTCATAGCTCCCATATAGCGCCCATTTCTGAAAAACTGTTTTGGAACTAGTTACGAGCAGATTTTAAGAAAATTGTATTGTTTTTTTATTATATATAAATTTTTTTTATTTGAATGCTTGCTTATAATTCTGGAATCCATAGTTATTAAGTTCTTTCGGAATTAGCTTTTGTATTTGAAACTAGACAAGAACTATTGCGTAACTACCTATATATATCCAATAAAACTTTATAGAATTACTTAAAAATCATTAGAACATATTCTACAAGTGATTACAATATCACTAGTTCTATGAATGTTATTAAAGAATCTGAAGTGATCCGATTAATACCGGTCGTTCTAATAGAAGTAATGATTTTCGAGCAAGTTTTAAACATTCTCCTGAGTAATTACCTTTCTGTTTATAGTGCTTTATAGTTTTTTGTATTTATTTCAAATTATAATTAAATTTATAACACAGCTGTAATTATTATACTTTCAATTTTAGATCTAAACAAACCGTATAATTAAAACTATATTTAACAAAAAACACAACACGCGCTCGTCACTCATATGTCGCTAGCTTTTGAACAGTCATTATTCTTGATCATGTTTAAACTTTTATAACCAACACCCATGTTTTCTTACTACATTTTTTTCTATCAATAATAGAAATAATAATGAAGGCGAACGAAAAAAAAAAAAGAAACCACAATGTAAAGAACTAAATCTATAACTTACCTTTCCATTAGATTCGCATTACCAGCATGCGATGAACGCCAATAGTTATTTGTTTCCTGATGGTGGGACGCTAGCAAAGCTGACGCTGATGAGGTAGATAGGGTGGTGGTTTGTTGCTGTTGTGGATGCGAGTGGTTGTGGGGTGATATGCGTCGTTTATCATTGTTACGTTCGTTTGTTGGCGATGCTACTATAACCCTAAAACTAGTAGGTTTATTGCGTAAAGATGATGAAGATGAATGGCGTAAAATACCGCTACGAAAATTCGCCTCAGTGCGACAGGTATTGGCTGTGGCAGCATCATCGTCATTGCCAACAAGGCCACCGCCATTACTACCATTGCCCTGACGGTTATTGCGACCACTGCCTCCACCGAGACGGCTGGTGGCAGTGCCATTAGAGAAATTTGATGAGGAAGAAGAACAATGATGCTGGTACATCTGCTTTTGATGTTGTTCGTTATAGTCATTGTTGAAATTACGATTGGAATCGCTGGCACCAGCGCCCAGACAGTATTTGTTGTAACTGCTGTTGCTGCTAAAACTACTGTGCATTTGCAACTGCTGTTGGGAATGCTGAGGACGTATAGTGAAACGACCACCCAAGCTAGAGATATAGAAAGAAACAATGCTGGTAAGTACATAAATAAATTTTGCAATAAAATATTTCTTGTTTTTTTTTTTTTTTTTTTTTTTTTTTTTTTTTTTGCAACAAAACAATTTTAAGGAAAACAAACATATAAAAAACTGGTAACATTTTGTTACCAGTAAAGAAGTGTTGAAGGTTGCTAAAGAAAATAATTTATTTCCTTAGCAATGTTTTAATTTGTGGTTTCGTGGTTTGATATAATTTAATTTAAAGTAATAGATTAGGTTTATACTCACGAGGACATGAAATTCTGAGATATTTAAAAAAAAACAGGTTTGACATTCTATGCTTTTTATGAACACATTTCAAAATATATTGTATATCCAATAATTCGCCTACATTGCAAAAGTAAAGTCTACTTTTAGGCATATGACTAAAATAAAAAGTAATTTAAAACATAGGTATGTGTTTTTAATTAATGATCTAAAAAATCTCAAAAATAACAAAAACTTTGTTCATTATGGGATTAAGAACTGTGTAAGCTTTTGAACATATAATTAAACCAAATTATTTTTAGCATCATCTTTATTTAGTTTCTTTAACATACTTTAAGGTTGTTTATGAAATTCAAACGAATTTCTACAACAAATTTTAGATTAGGTTAGGTTCCGTGGGTAGCCGTTCTTGAAACAGCTCACTTGGGTCCATCGTGTTGATCCCATTGTGATACCCGTTGGTGGGCAACCTATCGGTTTCACTCCGCATTGGTTGCTTCCCTATCGAACCATCCAGACTCCTTGGCAAAGGTGCTGATGCATCTTGGATTTATTCTAGATAGTTCACCCAGACATGGAAGAAAGGGTGCCCCGAGTATCCGTTCCCTTTTCAGCGATAGGACCGGGCTTTAGCAGAGGAAGTGTCTCCTCCTCCTCCTCGTTGTGACAGCTTCTACAGAAGTCATTGTTTTGTAGACCAAGTCTTCTGGCGTGTGTCCCAAAAGTACAGTGACCTGTAAGTAGAGAGACAATAAGCCTAATTAGGTCGCGACGAAAACTAAGTAATGAATTCGTCCTTCCCGCATAAGGGCCAAATGGACCTTGCAATAGAGGAGGTGATTTCGTTCGTCCACCTTACCTGAGCAAGTCTGAGCATTTTATCTTAAATGAGTAATTTCAGAGTTTTCATGTTAATGCCAGTGAAGGAATCAATCTCCTCATTAACCAACGTTGTACCTTTCTTGGCTAAGTCATCAGCAATATAGTTACCCTGAATCGAGCTATGCCCAGTAACCCATATTAGCGTTATCCTAGAATGTTCCGCTATCTCATTCAGAGATATCCGGCATTCTGTGGTTAACCTAGATGTCACATAGACACCTGCTATATTACTTACGGCGGTGTTGCTGTCCGTAAATATACATATATCTCCAGATATTCGATAATACTTCAGCCAGTTTGCAGCTCGCTTTATGGCAGAGATCTCTGCTTGAAGGACAGAGCAGAAATCAGAAAGCCTAAAATAGGATCTGATCTCAAGGAATTTTACAAAGCCAACTTTGTATTTAATATTTCGAAAAATATATACTATAAAACTTGCATTTTTAACATTCAAATTTTGTTATTTTTATGCTTCTTAAATATTAATTTTATGTCTTTTTTATAAATTGTTGCTATTACTGACTGCAGTTACATAATGTTGTTTGGCTTTTTCTTTTTGTGTAACAAATTGGCATTGAGACATGAGACATAATTTAAATTAGTCGTTGTCTTTGACATGTTGTGTTATTAGATCCATAAGTAGCCTTAGCTACTTATGTATAAAGAAAACTTTGTGTTGTTTAAATGCTTAAATTTTTAATTAGTTTAAAGATGTGTAAGAAAATTTCTGCAGAAATTTGAATTTAATTACATCAGACTTAAATGGTTAATCCATGTAGAAGAAAAACAAAGTACAGCATACAATCAATGTATCTAAAATTATAAATTCATAATATCTTGACCTGATTTCTACAATCTATAGTAATTACAACACTGAACTTGTTATTAGCTCATTTATAATTACACAATAACTTACTTCTCAACTACTACTACATACCTTGTACCTTACTTAGAATAGCTTTTGGTTTAACTTAAAAAAAAACATGCAGTTTAGAGAAATGTTTGAAATCTTTAGTTAAGTCGATAGAACGATCTATATATTTTAATGTTTAAAAATAATTTCATGTAAATTTTGATAATTTCATGAGATTTTATTGGGTATCTCACTAATAAATTCTTCAATATTAGCTTAACCAAGTCCAGCTCTTCAATTTTAGTCAAAACATTTCTAATCATCACGGTAGCGTTCGCCATTCACAGTAATATTACTGCCTTCGTAGTCTTTAAAAAATTACGATCAAATGATGCCACCGACCTAAATTCCACACTAAACAGTGCATTTTCGAGATGCATTGGCAGTTCCTATAATGCTTCTGACTGCTCTTCAAACCAAGTACGACAATTTTGCTTGTTTACGTATCTATATAACCGGAAATGAAGTACGTCGCTGAACACAACAAGTGTAATTCAATTCAGGAATAAATTATAGATCAAACTGAACATGTTTAAAGTAACATGTTACACGAAAACAGCTGAGCTACCGTCTTGCGAATATATGTATGTATGGTGTTCAATGGTAAGATATAAACTAAGATATAGACTAAAAATATAAGTCATAAACTTAAAGTTTTATATTGGTTTTTATGTTTGCCCAAAGTAATTAAACATTTAAAAAATTAAATTTTTTTGTCTAACACGTGATCGTTAAAGTTAAAGTTTGACGAATGCACGATCAGGTCACAGACTGTTGCATGGAAATTCACACAGTGTTGTCTATTATTATGGCTGTACATAAAATACATAATTTACTATCAGAGTGTTTTCAGATTGGAATTTTCTACTCGTAACAGATAATAATTTTATGTTAGTTTGTAAGAAAGAAAAAACTCTGTTCTCTTGAAACTTTTAATTGAAAAAGGCGTATTTTTATTGTCGGTAATTTCTTCTATTGTGCTTCTACATTTGGTCTCCGTGTCAAGACAACTGCTCATCTACATTATCAACACATCAAGTCAATTTCAGAAATCCCGTTCTGACGTGAAGTATATCGCAGAGAGAGCGTTCTGCATCGATCGAAACAAATGGTAGTCGGACGGAGCTAGATCTGGACTATAAGGAAGGTGAGGAAAATCATGTTACTTCTTTCTAAATACTTTTTAACTGGTATTGCAATATGTAGCCAAGAGTTATCGAGATCTCTGGCTGCATATTTTGGTCTTTTTTGCCAATGCTCACTTCAAACGAAACTGTTGCCTTCCACGCAGATTCCCTTTTATAGCTTGGCCAGATTGCAACAGTCATAGTAGATAGTCACCAATCAAATACCACTACTCTTATTCTTTCCTTACTTAGTTGATTACGTTGAACGTGTATCATTTCTTTGCCATTATACGGATATATTTTGCGGTATTGGGTTATGATGCGAGCTTCATGATCAAAGTACTCAGAGTTTGTTATATAATTGTAAACAAATTCTGATGAGATAATGGCTATGGTCAATATTTAAAATTTGGTATAACTTCTAATACTCGAATTCAAGGACATTGCCAGGTAGGGAGTTTGACTAGCCTGGTATTTCTCTCAAATAATTATGGAGGTGTCCCAAGGCGAGGTCAGTGAGCACAAAACCCACTGACTTGATCTCGGTGTCTAGTACACATAGGGGCAGTAAAAGCTCGACCTATCGATTCTTTTGGTTTAAAGAGTTTTTAACAATAGGTGTCAGAGGCTTCTGTGGTAAGCACAGGGATATTTGGCTTTTTGATCCTTCGATATCGGCTATTCCTACAATTTCCCAAGCGTTTGGGTTGTTTACCCATATCAGGAAACTTGAGCTGAGTTTAGACCGTCGTGAGACATGTTAGTTTAGTAGTAGTTAGAGAGGAACCGCAGTTACGGACCGGTGTCACAATACTTGTTCGACCGAACATTGATATGATGCTACATCCGTTGGATTATAGCTGAAAGACTCAAAGTTCGTATCAATGCTAGACTGCAATGATAAAAATGGGGCAATTGCATTGTATGGCTTTTAAACCATTTAAGGTTTTGCAATGTTATTTGTAGCAAAGCAAGTGCATCAGGATATTACTACTGTATGCCGTATTATTTGCTTTGGGTTCGATTTGGCTGGTTGACTCTTATGATTCGGATTATTGTAATAGATCCGTTTTTCGTCGTAAGTAATGATTTGGTGCAAAAATGATTTCCTTCTATACGGTTTAAGTAGTATTTCGGACATGTAAAATCGTCTCTCAAGGCCTCTCGGCTTCAATTCATATGGTAACAAATTTCCTAGATTTTGGTTGAATCCTGCTGCTCACAAACATTTTGAAATTGCTCCTTGAGTAAATTATTTTGTAATTCTTGGTATTTAAAGAAGATGACGAAGTAATTAGAGGTATTTCATCTTCAGACAGAATTCCTCCAATTTATGGTCTTTAAAAGTTTTTGGTTGGTATTGCCACCACTTCTGCATTGCACAAACCATCTCTAAGATGTTGAAACCGCTACAGGACATCCACGATATGTTTCGTTTAGCAATCCATTTTGAAATTAACGAAATAAGGCAAAACTTCTCGTATATGACATTTTATAATACAAAATTAAAATTTTCCAGGCAAAAAAAAAAACTGTGTTTACAATTTTCAATAATTAAGTGAGAATAAATGAGAAAATACTAAAGAAAAAACAGCTTTCAAAAGATAAGCCATCTGATAAGAAATCCACATTTTTGAAGTATACACTCAATAAAACACAGCTGAAAATGAAGAATTTTAAATTGAAAATAAAATATTTGCATAAACTTAAGTAAAAGTTTAGTGAAAAACCACAATTTTTTTATTGACTTTAAAGTCTGCAATATTAACTAGGTACTTTCAATTTAAATCCTTAAAATATGCAACACTTTCTCAACTCAATTAAATGCTACCAAAATGTTTCTCAGTTTTTCTATTATACTATATGCAAATCGAATATGAATAACACAACAAAATATTTTAATATTTCTATTTTATACGTATTATTTTATAACTTCTAAATATGATTTATTAAGCTAGAGTTCATATTTTATATTTTTGTTTAAACTCCAAATGTATGCAATACATTTTTACATATCAAAGACTTACAAAATTAAACAGGTTTTTTATTTTGGTGGTTTTATTTGCGCACGAAGAAACAGAAAAAACTGCAACAAAAAATATACTCACCGACGAAATAATTCGCTTTCCGGATGTTCAGCTGCAAATCGTGCCTTTTTCCTTAACAATGGTATTGTCAGAGCGTACGTGATTACCATCATTACCATGGGTATATAAAATGCCACCAACGAACCGAAAACAAAAAATGCACGATTGTTAATGACACAAACATTTGACTGGGGCATGATATTTTTTTCATTCACAAGACCTTGAACGGAAAAAGAAGAAAACAGAAAAATTTAAACATACAACAATCAATACCAGTGTTAAATATTAATTCAATATGATGAATAAGTAATTAATAAACAACAAACGAATGAAAGGAAATAAAACAAAAAAAAAAAGGTTTCACATGTAAAATATAAAACTAAAGGGTCACACCACTTATGAAGATGAATCCGTTACTGTGTTTTTAAAATGTCATTAATACAGACACGAAAATTCATATGACAACATTTGCTTAAAAGACAGCACCAAACACAAATGCATATGAATGTAAATATAAATAAAAAATTTAAGTGAAATATTATGTATGAAATATTTACCCAATACTGTTATGGAGCTGGATACTATCATGGCCATTAACCAGACAATAGCAATTTTCATGCCAGCCAAACGTTTCGTTGAACGATGCCGTGAACCCAACGGATTTCGTATGCCCAAATAACGACCCAAACTGATGAAGCACATATGCAGGATGCTCGATGAACATGCCATAACATCACAGGTCACATATATATTGCACCATGTAAAACCTAATGGCCAATAACCTGTACACAACATGGAAATAAACAAAGAGAAAGAGAGTGAGTGAGTAAGTGAGTAATATAACATGTCAAATGAACAATGAAAAATGTAATAAAATACAAACAGTTGGAAAAGTGAAAATGGAAGTTTAAAGGAAAATTAAAAAATTATATTTATCGCCATTAAGTATGCTTTAGTTTATGGTATATGTAGTAAATTTAAAAGTATGCTAGAGTTGGCCCAAAAGTTTTGAATTGCAAATGTTATGGTTGTATTTTCTTATATATAAGAACTTGCACATAACCAACACGTATTTATATATACATATTATTATATTATTAAACACCTTAATAACATTTTTTATAAAAACGAAAAAATTTTTTCTTTATATCATGATTATACCCTTTTTATGAAGTTTTTCTATCAACAAATATCATTACCATTTTCTCGAATAGCTTCGATATATTTGACAATAGGCTGATGGGTCTAAATGATTCTACTTTTGTGTGATCTTTTCTCGGCTTTAGTATCATGGTGACCAGTGAAACCTTTCATTCTGACGGATAATATTGAAGGCGTAATATAGCGCTGAAAATAAAAGGTATTATTTTTATTGCTATCCGGGGTAGCTCCATAAGCATCTTGTTACTACTTTTGTCAATATCAGGTGCTTTCTTAGAGTTTAAATCAATAATAGCCTTTTCGATCTCTCGAATCTCAAAACGTAGGGGTACAGCAGGTCCTAAATAGTGTGTGACAGATGGACAGTCTATTGATTCATTTGATGGGGTTTTTTTTTTTTTTTTTAAACAAACACAAACTGCGAAGCTTTTTGGCTTGTCTGCAGAAAACACCCAGAGTCTTTGGCGGGAATCGAAACTACAACCCTCTGACTGATAGTTCGGCACACTATCGCATAGTCTATCTATTTGAAGCTCTATTGTGGCTTCAACAGACGGACTGACATGGCTAAATCGTCTTTATATAGACCCATAATATATATACTTTTTGTTTTTACGACCAATATTTCGTTGGGTATAATAAGAAAAGTATCCTAGCAAGGCTCTATAACAGTTAAATATATTATTTGATTTTGTTTATGTCACGTTCTGGTACCGAAACCATTGTTTGTTATCAGTGCTCTCGATTCTGAGATTTTCACAAAAACATGAAAATCAATTCAAATCAAAATGTTTTTGTACCTAAAACATTGTTTCTTATCAATTCTCCACCACTATTTATATAAGTAATAGGCATTTGCTGTAGCCCGGTAGCCAAAAAATTCTAATTCTAATTAAAATGTATTTGGCTTTAATTAAGCAAAAAGTTACTGCATATAATAATTACATCAAAAATTTTATTTTGATTATAAAAAGTGTCGCGTTCACTATCTTAAGGGTTTTTTTTCATGAAAAAGAAATATTTGAAAATAATAAATAGATTAGATTGGAAAAATAAGTGCGAAAAAGGTGGGGTTTTGGTTTCATCTTTTAGCTTTTCTTCAATACATATTAATAAATGAGTATCAACTTGTGGTTCATTTGACCGACAAATATTTCGGCTTATAAATGCTTATAAATCATACTAAAGGTTATAAAGCAAACAAATGCAAATATTTTAACATGACAACTATCGTCGATTTTAACACTTTTCTAGATTCATTCAAAAACGATTGCTATATTGTGTAGCATTCGGGATTCTATGTTTGTTGTTAATATTATTACGGAATCATATTTAAATTTAACGGCTGGTATCAACATACAATATGTTTATAAACATTTGCATTAGTAGAAGTTTCTCTTTACAAACATTGTTGATAACACCCTGTTATAAACATAGCTGAGCAATATGGCAACATTAAGTTTTAATGGCTTGTAGCATTATTGCATGAATGTATTGTTTTAAGTACCTGAACAAAACAAGTTAAGAATTAGTCGTCTAGTATATTCTCATAAGTAGTATATACATATGTAAGTAGAATGTATTTAGTAATAAGAAGAATCATTAAGAATAAAGCAATCGGAGCGGCAACTAAGTTGCACCATTAAAATATTGCCTTTTATTTATTCTTAGCATTACAGGCTTTGGCTGAACATTCTAGACATGAACATTCTAGTACCTAAACTCCGAACCATACAGAAATTATGGTTAGTGTATAAATAGACTAACAGGGCCACTAAAGTTAGTTAGTTTATTGTAATTCATCGTTGAGTAAACATCAAAGTGTTCTCAAGCTGTGATTTAAGTGTGTTAAAATCAAGTTTATTTAAAATTGTTTTTGTGTAAATTTAAATTAATAATTATTCTTTATATTTTCTTTAAACTGCTTGACGCTTTTATTTTGCAATTAAAGAATCCGTTTTATTTAAAGGAAATAAACCACCGTTTTTGAAAGGTAAAAATGTAACAATATTTTAAAAACAAAAAAATGTTTCCACTAAACAAATTTTTGTATTTTTCGAGTGTCGGGTTCTAGACCATGAAATTGTATTGTGAAATTGTTTTTGAAAATAATCTTTTTTTATTTTACATTTATTTGGTCAATTGTCATGGAGTTTAAAGGAAAAAAATACTTGAAAACTTAATCCCAAATATTTTACCCTTTCACACAAAATTTAATCTCTTTAAACAATTTTATACGTTTTAATTAACAGCATAACAAATCCCTTACAGTTTTTTTATTTCCACAATTTATAATGTGGTTAGATGCGTTGAAATATAAATATATATGAGTGAATTCTAAATAAAAACAAATCTTGTGTCTATTGGAGACTACAAAAAGTATTTAATAAAACTATAAAATTCATACATTTACACTATACCTTAGTATGTGAAAGAATGAAAATGTGTGAACAACTGAACATGTATGATTAAGATTTAAAATAACCAACCGTAGCTAGAAAAATCCACTTAATCATTTTCAACACTCACTAAAATAATAATACATGCCACCAAACACTTACATATAAATTTATGGGAAGACACACTCATACTTGCATACATTTACACATATACTTATGTACAACCTATTATGGTTTCTAAAATGTAGTACTTTTAGATGGGTTTTCTGGTTACATGGTCGCCAACCGAAACAAATGAGTTTTTAAAAGTTCATTTTACAAATATTTTTTGATGTCAACAATAAAACCTAAAATGTGAATTTGCGTGTGTGTAATAAAAGGAAAGTGTGTGTGTGTGTGCTTATTTCACAGTTGGTTGGTTGTGAAAAAAATAAAATGACACTAAATGTTGGTCTATCATTTACTTGACATATGTTTAAGTTAGTTTGCAGCAAATTAGGCATAAAATGGGATATAGTCCTTTTTTTAATGGCCAAGAAGGCGACATTCGCGTGTGAAGCCAAAAATATGAGAGATTTGTTTTTTTATATCATTTAAGACCAAAAGCTAGATTTTATTGTGTTGTGTTAGTATCCAATATGTAAACAATTAACATACGATGCAGAACGCTACAAAAAATGTAACTACTGTTGAATATATAAAAATGTTTTTCTTGAAATATTTCCTCGAAAATAAAAAGACGGGGTTAATTAAATTTAAATATAATTCATGGGTTTATTTTCAGTTTTTTCTTTTCTTCTTCGTACGTACCGTACTTGTTGGGGGTTTTACAAACAATAACAATAATATCAGTATACATACAGCATCGACACAAAATAACAACAATTTAACTTAACGAAACAATTAACAATCCTATGAACAATAATTGGGGGACATTTACACTATGCGCGTAAACAACTACAAATGTACAAAATTTAAGAAATAAAAACAATTTTTTTAAGCTACTTGTTTGACAACATACTGTGAGTGTTAAAAAAAAGTCAACACCACATATTATTAAAAGAAAAACTTGTTATATAATAGTATTTATTAGAAAATTGTTTTGCATTTCTATATAGTTATGGATTTACAAAAAAAAAAAGAAACAAAAGCGTACACAAATTTAATTAATTTATTGTTGAAATAGACTAACGCGTCAAAATATAGTAAATCATCCTTATTAAAAAACCCTGTCATTTTCTGTGTTTGAAAGTATAACAAATAGTGCCATTGAAATTAATAGCAAGTTTTATAATTTATCATTAAAATACCTTAAGTTGTAACGTTAAGTAGTAATAAATTAACAATGGAAAGGCAAACATCAATTAAGACTCGGCTAATCATAGCATACTTACATAGAAAAGGTAAATCCCTGCTTGAAATAAGTAAAATAATCGAATACGATTAGAAGATCTTTGGCCTGCAGAAGAAGCCATATATATCAAAACCAAATAAAAAGTTTGAATTTTGTCAAAAAATGTCTTTACGAGCCTCAAATTTTTTGGAAAATATTGTTTTCATATTTGTTTTTTTGGAGTCAAAAACCCCCAAAAATAGCAAACCAAAAACGAAGGCTTTAATAATAAATATGTTACCAAGACTGTAAAACGTGACGGCGGCTCAGTAATGTTCTGTATAAATGTATGGCGGCATCAAGGGTCGGTAATCTTCTAATTATAGAATATACAATGAAAAAGGCGGATTATCTCGACATGTTAAGAAACATTGTAGCAATTCGTGTAGAGAAATTAGAACTAAAGTTGTTGCTTCATCATCGTCAAAAAACTTTAGATCATCCTCCGCAGTTCCCAGACCTCAATTCAATTGAGCACCTATGGGAATATCTGGACAAACAAAACTTTATTCTATTTTCTTCGACCTTTTTTATGATTTTTATTAAATAATTTTTAAGCTTGAGGTCACTTTTTGTTTTTTATAAAAGATTTTTTATTTTTATATATAATTAACTCGATATTTCAATATCCTTTGGAAATCTTCTTCAGGAGTTATTTTAATATTATAAAAAAATTTATATGTATATAAAAAAATATTTTGATATAAGTTTGAAAGGGGTTGACAAAATTGAGAAATATGTTTTACAGAAAAATAATTTTTCATCAAATATAGTTACCATTATTTTTCTGTAAAACATATTTTTGAATTTTGTCAACCCCGTTCAAACTTATATCAAAATATTTTTTGACACAACCGCACTTGTCCTTTTATAATAGATACAATATTTGCAAAATTTTATGATATTATTAACAATATATTAAAACAATAGCAAACAAATTTTAAAAATATCAAGGTTATATAAAAATTTGGCTCATAACTCTAATTCTGTTCGACCGATTAGACATTTCTGAAGTCCTTTCCCTAGAGCCGACAGGATCGAATAATATTGAGTTTATTGTAGCACTCGTCAAAACTTTCATATTTCATGTTGAGAAACCCTTTATTTGCAAATTATTTATTTATATTTTTATAAACCCTTTTCGATTAAAATAAAAACAAAGGGCTTTAAGTACTTTAAACTTTATTTTAAAATTTAACTCATTAAAGTACTTCAAACGTTAAATACTCAACAATATAGTGACAGCATTACACAAATTAACAACAAACAAAATTGTCAATTGAATGCTTTTGCAAACATAAATATGTATTTTTTTATTTTCTCACCCACACATAGACTACTTAATCCTATATTCCTCAATTTGTGCGTTAATAGGTGCCAAAAACAGTTTCCAACAGTTTTGTTTGTTTGTGTTTATATGTATGTGTTGAAGCAATCATACATACATTCAGATGTGTAGTAAACATTAACCTGTCACCTTTGTTTTGCAATAGAAGTTGTGTGTGTGCGTAGTATTGTGAACGTGTGTTTATTTTTTATAATGTTGATGATGTTATTGTTGTTCTAAATACGCACGAATGCATAGAGACTCGTAAAGCATGTGTGATTTTTGTTAAGTAGCATTTTGAAGTATTGTTTTTCCAGAATTTCATGACATTTTATTTCTCTAGGAATTTATTTATATCGGATTTATACATACCCAGCTAGCATTTTTTGAAATTTTTAATCAAATATGAGTCTATTTTGACTCCTCCGCGCGATTAAAATAGGCATATATGAGCTCATTTTCTGATCATAAATGAGTGTTTTCTCGGGATAAAATGGTTACTCACCCGCGACTCTTCTTGAGGAGTCTTTTATTACCCGATTGTTTCGACACATTGGCTGTATATTTTGTTATTGTATTTTCAATAAATTACTTTTTAAGCGTAAGCACGAATCATTTTTGAGTTTTTTTTTAAGCGCGCAAGTGATTAATCAGTTTTTGATCGTCAAAAGTACTCGAGGAATACTTAGATGATTTTTGATAAAACAATCTTCCAAATGCTAGTAGGGTATGTACATACATACTCGCACATACATATGTGACTGCTATAGCACATACCTTAATCATTTGCTTTCCATTTTACTTTTACAGAAAAGATATATTATTTGAATGTATAATATTCAAACAAAGAAATATTTAAAAAAGTGCCACTTCTTTTGGAATGACAGAGTTTTTTTTTGGCATAAGCATTATGACACTGTTTACTTTATTTTGACGCGTTAAAATCGGTTTATTTTAATAATAAATCAATTAAATTTCAATACGCTTTTGGTTTTCATTCTTATTTTAATGAATTTAATTCTATTTAAATATGAAAGATGAAATAAGAAATGCAATAAAATTTTCTTATATAATATTATTTATAAAATTGAATTAAGGTTTTCTTTTAGTAATATGTGGCATTGACTTTATTTTGACGCTCACAGTGTATCACTTAATAGAAGCTGCTATATATGCGTAGAGATCTATATCTAATAGAACGAATTTTTGGGTTGATTCAAAATTAATTTAATATGTATTATTAAAGTCTAAATTTTCTTGTGATTATTGGTATTTAGGTTATTTTAATGTCTGTCTGAATCACTAATAAAATTCTTTATACATTTTTAAAAAGATATAAAATACAAAATAATCCCCCGGGCCCACGACTTAAGACACAAACTTGATTTTGGAATAAACAAACTTGATTGAGTAAAAAATAGATACGATAAAAAGTTTGTGTCTTAAGTCTTATATAAGCGAACGTTATCGTTCGACATCGTGGGCCAGAGGGAATGATTTTTTTTTGTTAAATAACATTGTTTTGTTCCCATATATGTAGGTTAAAGTGTTTTACTATTTATTTAGCTTACGAAATTGAGAAAAGTTATGTGTATTTATAGTTGTGAAACGGTGTGAATGTACGTTTTGGAACATTGTGTTTGTTTCCACCACTGCCTATTCACTGTCGTAAATATTGTATTTCTATATACATATATATTATTGATTGTCAAAATAATAATGACTTATCGAAAGACAAATAATGTTCCAGGTGGTAAACTAATTTAGTCTAAATGTATAAAGAAGAAAACCAGTGCAGATTAAAGCTATAGTAGCTAAGGTTATTAATAATCCTGCTCCGAGGCCAAACTTAAAAGGTCTGGAAATTTTATTTGTTTTATGCTTGCACAAAATGTTACGTATATTAATTTATTGTTTATTGTTCGTAGGAATTTCAACACCACTAATTTTTTATTTAAATTTTTTAAATATTATTTTTTTTTAAACTCACATATTTAAAATTAGAATGCTATTCGTTTCACTGACAAACTAAAATTTTTAATTGTAAAAATATTAATTTTTTTCAACCATTTTCCTTTTTTTTGTCCCCTTTGCTTTTAAACACACACACACTCATATGAATGTGAATGTGGCTGCCTTCCCAGCATACCATTTTAGGAGCGCTCCGAAAAAGGAGTCAGAAAAGAGTCCAACTAAAGAGCATTTTCGGAGCGAAAGAAAAATTTGCTTGTTACTGTCCTGAGTCGGCACGCAGTATGACTCAGAAATTCCACTTAATTATGTGTGTACCAAAGCGTTGTTCTCCTGCTATTTGTGCTTTGAACAAAAAAAAAAACATAGCTGTACCACACAAGAATGATAAAAACAAGATTACACAGAGCCCAAGAAAAACCTCATAAAAGACTCTTTTCTGACATTATCTAAGAGCTCTTTCTGACGGACTATTTTCGAATGTAATGACCCTCTTTTCTGAAGGTTTTTGAAGCAATTATGATTGTTTTTTGGGCTCATAAAGAGCGTTAACGCTCCGAAAAAGGTGTCAAAAAAGATTCTTTTCGGACTCATATGGCTTGCTGGGTTGTATTTAAACAATACAAAACAAAATACATACATATGTAAGTGTATTGACAAACCAGTAACGTGACAGTTTGCTGCAGCTTAAAATCATTCCTGTTGCTGTTAAAATAGATATACTTTTTAACACACACAACGTATAAATGTTATAAAAGGCCTAATTAGCCAAACAGCACATAATTATTTAGGTAGAACTGAAAAAGCTAAAACATGTTAAAAACGATATTCATCAGCATCAGCATAAACATTACCATCAGGCATCATGACACATAATAAAATGCGAAAAAGCATACAGAAACTCACACATATATTTCTCTTATTTGCGCTTATTTGTGACAATTATTTTAATAACCTGCATACATATTATAGAATTAATTTGTAAAAATGTTTACTTTTTCACTGAAATTCACATGGTCACATACGCAACGCTTTCATTCATGTTGAGCAGGCGGTTTTTGATAAGTCAATTAAGCTGGCATAGCACAAGTTTATAGTAAACGTACATACATATGTATGTAAGTATGTATACACTGTGACACAAAATCAAACTTTTGGAATCCGAATGGGATGAGACCAAATACAAATAATAATAGCTGACATTGTCCATAACAAAACCTTCAAGGAATTTTATTGCTTCAGTGCTAGATTTTTTTTTGAAACATTTGAAGTTTGTGATTTTGGAACCCTGGCTAACGAGAAAAACTCATTACAATTTTGATAAAATAATGGCTATGTATTTTTAGTATCCGGGAGAAATGTGATATATTTATGTTTTTGGGGTCGGGGAATCCATTTTTGATATTATTGTCTACCTAAAACTAATGCTAGGTGGCGCTGTCATACAATTTGCATTATTATTTGTAGACTTTCATAGAAAAAACGGTGCATATGCTTTTTTGAGGCTGAATAATAAATTTTTGTTGTTGAATTTATTTTAAAATATAATTATAATAATTTTAAAAAGTACATTTTATTATCAGCTATCATTTGTATTTGGTTTCATCCCATTCGGATTTTGGTTGTTGCACTGTGATATTAATTAAATTTATTAAAATTTATTAAATTTTACAAAATAAATAAAAATAATGAATTTTTGTTGGTTCAGTATTTAACTGTTTGTTTTGGCAAATAAGGAAGTTTTTCTGTAACGCTCAAACATCAAAGCAAAGTTGCAAGGAAGTTATTACCTAACATTATGCCTGCTAAATTTAATTACAGTTAAAAAAGACAAATAACGACTGCAAAAAAGGAAAAAAGCTTAAAATTTTGATATTGTCAAGCGGACACGAACGTTTCGATAGCAACTCTTTTTTATTAACAAATCTTAAACTAAAATAAACAATATTACAACATCTTAAAACTAAATTCTTAAAATTCTTACACTTAAAAATATTAGCGCAATACATTTGCACAAGATTGTGAATTGCGCCATTGGTTTCTTGCTGATATTGTTCAAGTTCAACCCCAACACAGTCTAAATATAAATACAAAAAAAAACTAAAATTTGTTGTTCAAGATTGAACACATATATTAACCAAATGTGTTCAAATTTAAATAACTATTACTTGGCAAAAGCTAATGTCTGTGCCAAGGCAATTACTCCGCTTCAAAACTTCTAGACTTGAATACACTTACTTAAACTTACAATTTAAATGGAAACATGTAAGCCGATATTCTTTATTTAAGGTGATTTTTTCCTATGAGAAACAATTCAATCTTGATGGTGCAAATGGTTTCAACAACTATTGAAGAAACCTACGGCAGGAACCACGATATTTCTCAAAAAGAAATTTCGGAGACAGTTCTTTGACAATTTGGGGTGCTTTCTGTGAAGGCAGTATGCTCGATTTGGTGTTTCCAAGCACTAAAATGAATTCTTCTATTTACGCAAAATTGCTAGATGAGAAATTAGTGGCAGTTTTGGACAATAATATGTTTCAACAAGGCAACAGGCACACAAAGGGATGGTTTTCTTCGAGAAATATTAATGTACTTGAATGGCCTACATGTTCTTTAGATCAGAAGCCCATTAAGAATATTTGGGTAATATTAAACCTTAAAATTTATGCTGAAACCCGACAATCTGAAAGCATATATCACTTAAAACAAGCTGTTATAAATGCTTGAAGATCAATGTCTGAAGTTATATAAATGAAACTGATTATTAGTATGTCTTAGCAAATTTTTGACTTGATTAAAAAAAGAGGGTATTTTAAGTTATTTTAGTTCGAGTGTAATTATAGTTATGAAATATTAATTAATTTTTATAAATTTTTAAGAGGTGAAATAAAAAATAATGACCACTGACTGACTTAATTTAAGATGTTTAGCTATTAAACGTTCAGAACTTTTGATTGTGTCTTCATTATTTATTATAATTTGTATAATATGTAATTTGATTTGTGTTGTGTAATTTACAAAAAGTGTTTACCACATGCAAATAAATTTATATCAAACTAATTTTGTTTATGTTTAAAGTAATAAACAAAGCAAACACATACAAATTTTATAATAAACTTTGATATTTTTGTGCAAATATTTCGAAAAAAGGCACACTTGTTCAAAATTAAGAACTAGCCCGTTTTTTTTTGTTATAACACAACGTAACAAAATAAAAAAAATTTCATATGCTTTTAAAACCACTATACAATTTTGATGTATCATGACAAAAATATCTTTGTACAAAAATGGTAAAATTTTTAAATTCTATGGATAGATTTTTTTTTTAAAAATTTTTTTGTAAAATTGCATTTTTTTTTAGACGCTTTTTCACATTATTAGTGATAACTCAAAAACGGCTAATCGGATATTATTCAAATATAATCAGAAAAATTAAGATTTACATAGCTTTTAATCCGTCTATATCTTTTGCTTTAATCGGATCAACAGTTTCGGAGTTATAATAAAAAATGTAAGAAAAAAATATATTTTTTACGTAAAAATGGCAAAAATTTTTGTTTTAAAAAAATCATGAAAAATGGAAAACGGCAAAAAATGTTCAGATTCATTATTCTATTGCAAAGCCAAAAATAATAGCAACAAAACAAGATATCGACCATAAAAATCGACTGATTATTTTCGAATTTATTCACAATTAAGTAAATTCGCTTATTTTCACAAAATTTTAGTTTTTTGCTTGATATACTTACGTATAGAGCGGGTTTTCAAATGTATGAAAAAAAATAAATTTTCCAATTTCATGTGGGATTATTATGAGATTTGGTGACAAACTTTCACCCGCAAAATTTTAGTCGAATTTGGACAAGGTTAACACGTGGCGCTCAGGCCCCAAATCTGAAAAATAACGTTTGAATGGAAAAAAATTGAAAAATTTTGAGTTTTTGCAAAATTAAAGCTATTTATTCCCCCTTTTGCAAAAAAGCAATTAAAAAGGGATAGTTGAAGAAGTAAAGGTGGTGAAAGAAGAAAGCTTTTATATCACAACTCTGCAATTGCGCATTATGTTTGTTTTTAGTGTAGAATTGCAGCGCCTCTGGTGGTGAGTAGCTTGATTTTATAGCCTTTATTTAATTATTTTACTTCGGAGGCGTTTCAATGTTAAATGATCAAATTAGTGTTGTTATAAATTTATAGAACAAATAACACAGCACATGTGTAGTAAATTAGTATATTATAATTAAATAACTTACCTTTGAATTTTATGTTTCAAATTATGTTATACATTTTCTAATTTTTGCTTCACTCGTTATTAAATAGTCATACAGTAAATACATTAAATTGTTGTCTTTAAGATTTTAAATAAACTTTTGTATAAAAATATTTCCCTCTAAATCTGTCTATTCAATTAGGAGTGCGCTTCATATTTAAATACTAAAATGTAAATAGCCACTTATCAGAGTCTGGTTATAGCCTAGTCATTTACGTTCACATTAAAATAGATAAAACAGTCATGTTATGACTAGAAAGAATAATTTGCCATCAACATTTGAATTTAAAATAATCCCCAAGGAATGATGGCAAATTTGTATAACTACAAAATTCCTAAGTCTAATATAGATAATATGTATATATTTGCTAAGGAATATAGTATTTGTAATATGTACATATATTTTTTTTATTTCTGTGATATAATCATTTATTAAACCATTTTGACATTTCCATGACAGTTCATTCACAAAACACGCAAAGCCTATAGCTATTTCTAATCCGTCAGCACATGTAAGATTTGTTATTATTTTTTTGGGCACATTTTCCAATAGGGATTTTGGTTAGTATTTTCTGCAAATGAACAAATTCTGTAACATTTTTTTTTTCGTTCCACAAAAAATTGCTATACATACGCATACACATTATGTTGTTAAAGAAACTGAAAAAGGGCAGAAAAACAAAAGGTTCAATTTACTTGTATGTATTGGATTTTAGTCAAAAAATAGAAAACAAAAAATATTTGTTGTTAAGCATCCTTAAAAACATATACAATGACTCACAGCTTTATATATTTAATGCTCCATTAAAAGAAGACTAACAGGAGCTTAAAAAATAAATTGGTGTCATTTAAAAGAAATAATGTTTTAGTTTAACAAATAAAAAACATGTTTTGCTGTCCATTTTAATATATTAAAACTAAAAAAACAAAAAAATCTCGTTTTGCACGTCACAGCTTATTTTATGCAGGCGTATATTGATTTCGAAAACTTGCAATTAAAACTGGCGATTTGGCGCAGATGCGACCAGTTTTTGGGTAACACTCGGCAAAATATTCGACCACTCAGTCAGTATCGTTTTTTAAATCGTTTTCCAGTTTCTTGAAGTTGTGCTTCAGAATCTTAAGGTACTTAAACTGATCCATTGTTGTTTCAACAAATGTTAAATTCCCAGTGCCAGCAGCTGATACACAGTCTCAAACTATGACAATGCCATGCTTTACTGTTGCCTTTAGGTTTTCTTTTTTGAGTTCTGTATTTGGTTTCCGCCAAACATACGACATGCCATCTGAACCGAATATGTTAAACTTTGATTCATCGACGAAGATGACAGAATTACAAAATGCAGAAGTAGTATGAGACTGGGGAGGCAGAACTATTGTTTCGTGCCATTTATTTCAATGAAGAATAAACTTATTTGTTTTGTAGACAAGAATTGTTTTTCATTGTTTTGTTTGTTAAGTTGGTTTGGATTTTTTATTTGCTTTAGTTGCATTTTTGTGTTTTTTCTTTGTTTTGGTTATTGAATTAGTTTTGTCTGTTTATTTGATTTAGTTGCATTTTTGTGTAGTAATTTGTAATGCAGTTATAATAGGAAGCTCCGCATTAGGAGGAATACAATTTTTTGTAAACTTTCAGTATTAGTACAAAAAATTTATTTTTTCCGAAAGAATTTTTTCCGCAAAAGTTGCAACTGCTGAAATTTATGCAACTTTTAATAAATTGAAGATTAAACTCTATCTGTCCACTAAGAATTTACAATCACCAAAGCCACATACGTTTTTATCCATGTTTCGTCATAAGACCAAATATGGAAACGTTGAGATGAAGAGAATGAGATTGAAGAAATTGCTAATGAAAAATTGTTACTGACGAAGAAGTTGGGAAACAACAATTATGTCCTAGAATTGGAAGAGCCAAACCGTCAAATTGGAAGAGTCGCTGAAAAGGAAGTTGATGATAGCTTTTTCAGCCCTAATTCACAACCTTTTTTTAGTTGGGAAACACCAAAAGTTCTGGAATTAATTAATGCGTATAAGTATTAATGTATGTATGTATATGTGTACAAGTTTTAAAAAATTGTTTATAATACTAAATTTTAAAAAAAGTACATTCATTCTAAAAATTATTATAGTAATTAGTTGAAAAATGTTTCAAAAATTGTTTACATACATACATATATTTTTTAATGATTTTTTTGATGAATATATTTTTCTGGACATAACAAATTTTATTTATGGTGTACATTATACAAGTTATCCTGAATGATTTTTTGGACTGTGTAAGCTTTATTGTTAACTATTTCCAATATTTTTTGCAACAAACAACAAAAAAATGTGTCTCGCGTAAGCTGTGAGCTACTGTACATACATATTTGCTTTTGTATTTGTGAGTAGCAGTATTTCTTTCACTGCAAGCATTTCAATTATTGAGTCAGTTTTTTTTAGTCTCATTCTCTCATCTAGTTCAAATCTAGTTCTTTTTTTTTTGTTATTTGTTTTTATTTATTTCTATTTCAGAAAAAAAACAATGAAAACAATACAAAGTGATTTGTAATTTTATTTCTATTTATGTATGGATGTCAGAGTAAAATTGATTCCATTAATTGTTTTCATATTATATTTATTATTGTACGAGTAGCTATTATTTAAATGAAAATATGTGCTGAGTTTAAAACTCATTTAGTGACAATTCATATTTAATAGTACAACATATTTAACTTGAATTAATTTGTATAATTATAACAATTGCATATATTTAGAATGAAAAAAATAAAATTTTTTGTTGTATAATTTTGTATTATATGCAATTAAATGAAACAAAATATTGCGTATAAAATCCAATAAGTATAACTCATAAAATTAAAACTGTCACAGCCAGATGTTGCATTGTATACGTACAGTATTGTTAGTATATTTCTGTGATTAATCTAAACCTTTTATTGGGGCGTAAGAATTGATGATTATTTAAAATTTGTTGATATTTTAAATGTAATGCAAATTATGTGCATGTACAGTAGGGAACTCAAGTGAGTACAGATTTGAGCCTTGTGCACTTTTTATTGCATAAAAGTAAAACTAATAAAGAAAATTAGAAAATGTTTTTTTTTCATTTATTTAAGGTTAAACGAAATAATTCACAATACAAAATAATAATTTTAGGCTAATAGATAATTAATTCAAAAAAAAAAAAACTTGCATGTGTTGAATTTTTCACAAGTGCGTGTTTTCAAATATTTGCACAAAATTATCAAAGTTTACCATTAGATTTTTATGTGTTTGCTGTGTTTATGACTTTACAAAATTTCTAAGTGTACTAGTATTTTCATAAAACACCCTTAACTAAACTAATTCAATCATTTTATGTAAAGGTTTTTATCAGCGAATTAAAAAAAAAACTTTTTTAAAAGAAATAATAATAATAAGAAAAAATTTGTTTCACAAAAAAATGTTTAATCGTAGATCTTTCAGTAGACTAAGTTTATCCTTAATCATAGAACTTTATGTAGACCAAGATTAGTTTTTGTCGTAGCTTTTTAAGTAGGCTAAGTTAAGCCTTAATCATAGATCTTTATAAATAATAAGTAGCTAGAATAAAATATATTAAAAAAAGATTAATCAAAATTATTGGATGATCTATGACCTAAGAAATAGTTGTTTATTATTTTAACTTAAAAAGAATTACAAAAATATAAAACTACTTTCAAGGCTGTTGCTTTCAAAATGTCTCCGTACCAAAAATGATTTAAGGCTTTAATTTAAAGTGCCTGAATGTTGGTTGCTTGTTTTTTCTCTCCGTCTAATTTTTAAGTGTTTTTTGTTTGCTTGTGTTTTTTGCGGAAAATACTTTATAATTTGCACAAAAAAAGAGTTGTATTAGAGGGGGAAAAATGTTTTTCCTTTAAAAGTATAATAAACAAGTAGAAGCTGTTTTTTTGTTTTTGTGTGTTTAAAAGATAAAGAGAATTTATGAGGGAAATAAATGTAATATTTTTAATGAAATTTAAATTTATATACATATGTGTGTTTATGTTCAATTTTTTTTATAAATAGCTTCACAAACCCGCTTTTTTTTTTCTTCACTTAAACATACGTATGAGTAATATTTACTTATATTATAATTACATATTAAGTATACGTAATGTTTTCATACGAATTTGAAGGAAAAATTTGTATCATTCTACATTTTTGTTCATAACTTTTAAACTAGATAAGTTTTAGCTTTAAATATTTACAGGATCATAGAAAAGAGTATGTTTATTAGAATTTTGTAAAAGAATTTAGAAAGGGAGTTATGGATCGTTTGCGAATTTAAGTTATCCTATTTGTAATTTGATTTCTACAGAGTAGCAAACGAACTTAGTTAAATGGACTCTTAAATTAAGTTATTTATAGAGGTACATTTAAAAGTTTCCCCTATTTTTAGGGATCCATAATAAATAGTTTTGCAAATAAATATTGTAGTAATGATTATAAGAACACACAAATATATAAAACACAATTGCAAATTTAAGTTGTTTATTATTTTTTTGGTTAATGATATTGCGACTGCACCCTTCTATCTTTCTGTCACTCATTTATTTGTTTTTTCTGTGACAATGGCAAAATGTCCTGTTTGATGGTTTAGCCCCATTCAAAAATACGATTCAAATTAACATTTATTTCTTATTGTTTTGTACTGCCAAACTTTGGCTACATGTTTTGCTGGTGCTATTATTATTATTTTAATTTATTTATAATGTCATTGTTTTAATGACAGTTTCAAATCAAAGTCAAATATTAAGACTTGGATTGCTACAAACACTTGCAATCATACTTTGTGGTAACATGAAAGCTGATAACAAAGAGTGAATCAAATGCCTGAATGTGTGTTATGAAATAGAAAATGTTTGAAGTAGAATGAAGAAGTGTAGGAATAATAAATAACAACTTAAAGCGTAATTAAAAATATAATGTTGAAAAATATCAGAGGGGGTTGTTTTTAAAAATATCAAAAAATTTTAAATAATTATTTCAAAGAAACAGTTTATATTCCAAGCTTGCCTTTTTATGTTTTTATGTCTATTATGTACAAAAAAACGTTTAAATATTTTTAAATATTTGTTGATATATTTTTATTTTATTAAGTTGCTTTATATAGAATAAAGTTAAAGCATACTTTATGGCTTAAGTTGCTAATAAAACTCTGACAAAAAATTTGCTTGATAAGTAAAATATGCTGTGCATAAATAAATCACTATCTTTAATAATATACACTCTTTCACAACACAACATGTTTTATAGACGAAAATCTCTAGATAATAATGTTGTATATAGAGTTTTATAGTCACAAACAGAAAATAAATACCTTGAGTGGACGACACACACTCTTATATGATGTTGAAAACTTTTTCAATAATAACCAATGATCTTTGTAGTCTTACGTGTCTGTCTACCCATCCGTCCGTCCGAACGTCCGTGTGCCTGCTAGCTTGTTTATCCTTGCAAACACATCAAAAACTATAATAATAAACTGCTTTAAAAGGTTGTACAATTACATCTATGTAAATACATATGTGTAGTGGTGTAAATTTGTGCTAGTTGAAAGACGAGCAATATTAACAAATATTTATAACCAACCATATGTATTCATAAAGGAAATCAACATACAAAACTAAAAAAAATATTCTAGCAACATAAACTTTGACATTCTTAAGTTAAGATAGACCTACTACTCATGCTTTTATATACATAGATACTTGCTCATGGACATGAATAGTGTGTACAGCACTTGAACAAATAAATATTAAAAACAAACTAATAGCGTGAAAAGTGCTTTCCATAAAGTAAATTCTTGCTCCAACAATTTTAGTCTAAACTTAACGACAAGAGATTTTTACAATTATTAGCCCAGACATACAGCACAAGACTTCGTATTGAAGTATGATACAAAGTGGATCGCTATAAAAACAACTATGGCAAAAACTATAATAGGGATTAGTCCTAAGTCAAATATGTAAACTTAATAAAGAATTTATTTATTTATATCTTCAAGGTGGCGCAAAAGTAATCCTCCTATCAGAAAATGCTATAAATTTTGCGAGGCCCCTAAATTAAATATTAAAAATTAAATATTAGCAGTTCAACTAAAAATAGTAATTATTCTATAAATAGCTAAGGCACAAGCCATAATGTTTACATGTGTACGAAAGTGGACAACAACAAACATAATAAACAAATGTATTCAGGTTTTCGAGACGAAGTCTTGACATGAATACGAAAAGGAAAAAACTGAAGAAAAGGAAAAACAACTATAATATAAATTAATAAAAATGATAATTACAGAAAACTTCGAACCACCAGTCATTGGTTACAAGATTGATGTTTGTCTGTTGGCTAGCAGGCAAGGGGTCAGAACGCAAAAAAGAATTCTGATGAGAGAAAGTGGTGTTTCTCGAAACATATGTAAATTCAACCAACAACCCAGGTTCGAATCCCAGTCAAGAAAAATTATCAAAAATAAAATTTTTTCAAGTTGTAAAACAATTCCTACTTCAGTAAAAATAATTTAATGAAAATTAAATTTAATGAACTCAAAGCCTAACTAAAGAAATATCAAAAAAAAAAAAAAAAAAGTTTAACCTTAATCGCAAAATTTTTCTTAATCCTTAATCGTTGATGTTTCAGACATATTAAAGACATATATTTAAATTCGTTACAATGAAACCTTGTTCAAGTAATGCACACTGTATTTGTGCTCTCCAACATTGAGTAAATGTTAGTTTTTGCCGTTATTCATACTGTTGACCATCATCAGTGGTTTTTTCATTAAATGACTAGTTTCTTTTTTTCTTTGGTTTGTTGAAATAAAAATGCATACATCTTTCTTAAAAGTTGTCTAACAAATTAATTTGCTAAGCAATGATAGAAGAAATTATAAAATGCTTGGCAAGTAGAGAGTTTGGCAATAGAATACCTATTAAGAAAATGAACATTACAAATTAAGATGTTATAAATTTGAATGAAATTTTTTAGGTTTTACCGTCATATACTTGGTAATACTTGGACGATTAATCTATTATCCTTTGGTGTGTGTGTAAAACATGTTCAGGTACAGAATTCATAACCGGAATTAATAAAATTTGAACAAATTGGTTTTTTCCTACGTATCTGGCTATAGAACATCAGCCAAATTGCTGTAAAAGGAAAATAGTTATAAACCAAAATGTAAGTTAACTTAACAAAATTATATGAAAGTCTTAGCATTCTCTCAAACTGTAACCAGTTTAACGCATTTATTTTTTCCTTATTTTTTGTACGGATATTTAAAATTAATTACCATCCATGGTTTTGTTGCAACATTGTAATCTTTAAGTTTACTAAGTATTTTTTCTTTTTATACTCCTATATATATTACTTACGTTCTAGTAAGAAAACAACAAATAAAAGATTTCTGGTTTTTTATTTTTTTTGCTTTATATAATATTTTTGGACAACAATGTATATAGTCATTGTTGTCATTGTTTCTAACCTCTTAGAATAAACTGTTGTAATAATGACATATATATTTCTACATATATATGTTAGTAATTTTGCAAAAAGCACACTGTAAGTACTCAAGATAGAAATATAATACATTAAGGGAAGGTTAACCAACCATTAAATATTGAATTACCAAACAACATGCATATGTAATAATGGGGTGTTTATACAATTAGGCGGAACGAAAGTTAGAGAATAATTTAATTGTATTTATATTTTATAAGTTAAAGTGTGTAAAAATATGCAGTTGAAATTATAATTGTTATAAATTACAACATTATACACTCCCCGCCACTTGAATAGCAGATTCCATGTGATCTTAATATTTATCTATATATTTCATGTATATATGGTATTGTTTTTAACTTTGGAAGATTTTTCACTTTTCTTTTGTCTTTTCTTAATAACAAATTCAGAATTGAAAATGGACCGTTTTAAGATTTTTTATATTTTCTTTTGATATTCCATGAAAATTATAAAACAAAAATTGCGGCACTGGATTACCTCGTCTGATCTGTGAGGGTATCGTATTTAATAAATTTGTAATTTTTAAATTTTTTCGGAAGAATAAAGTTTTAATAGGTAGAGGTAAAGCATTATCTGCGGATGAAAGGAAAAAGAAAAAAAAAAAGATAGCAAGAAGCCAAAACGTTATATCATAATTTTTGTCAAATAAGTCTAATTATGGCACCCGTACGCACAGGGTGTTGATTAATGCAAACAGACGACTAATTCTAAAAACTATAGAGAAACCTCTAATTCACACTACTCAATATCCAAGTTAATGAAGAAAACTGGCGTTAATGCAAGCTTAGCCACCATCCGGCTTGTTATCTCAACAGGCGACCACATAAGGATATTAAAGAAACCACTTAATTCTGCTCGCAAATCTCAACGTCTCTCAACCTTTTGTCGTGCAAAAATGACATGCCATCATGTTGTTTTCTCAGATAAGAAAAAATTTAATTTAAGGTTGGGTTGATATTATTTTAACGATCTATGAAAACAACCTCATTATATGGCTCGACTTTTTAAAAACCAATTTTTTCAACACCAATATTATAATCCTACATAGAGAGCCAAAAAATAGAGATACTACAATGGCCCCCATATGCATCTGACCTAAACATTATCGCAAATTTTTGGGGATGGCTATCTCGAAAAGTTTATATGTATGTACAGCAATATTCAACTGTTCCCGAACTAATGCCAATAATGTCATCAAATAGATTATTCAAATAGATTATATAGCCTAGCTATATAAATCGATTCCCAAGAAGGATCTATGAAGTGTTGATCAACAAAGCAGGCACTGCAATCCATTAATAAAATAATTAAATTTAATTAAAAATATTAAAATAAAATTTAAAAAAACTAAATAGTTTTAGTCAACAAAAATATCCATAATCGAATTCTATTCAAGTGGTAACTTTTTTAAGTTAATTTACAAAAAATCTTATACAATTTTTGAGATTTGTGTACATTAATTCACAGTTAAATATTTTACATTTAATTTAAAAAAAAACTAAGCTCTAGAAACGGTTTTAAAAAATATATTAACTATTAGAGAACATTTTTTTGAATTGGGTTGAGTTCATATTTTTTTAATTAATAACTCGAAGAATACCATTGTGAAACTATATTTCTCTAGACAAATGGCACACTGAAATGTATTTTCTACCCTGCCAAGGACGTCATCAGCAATGTTTATTGTCCGAGATCTACTTGTAAATATCATCTATTTAACTCACCATTTATTGAGAAATAGAATTCGGGAATTAAACATATTTACTTATGTTTTTACAAAGTGTGTGTATTCTTCTTTATTAAAATATATTAACTTTGAAATGAATATATTATACTTGTGCTATTTAAATGGCGTTGTGTGTATGTAAGAAAAAAAAAATAACAAAGCTTCATGTAAAAAAAAATTTCCAAATAATTAATTTTAATCAAATTCGTAAATGGAATTTTACAATCTTTATATTTAATTTCTTTTATAAATAATATTCAGGATTTTAATAAATAATTTCGCGTATAAAATAAATAAAATTTACGAATTTTTTCCAAAGCTTCTAAGCAATTAAATAAGGCATCATTTTCATTACATTGTTTCGTTTTCGTTTTCTTGTATAAATTAACTTTTCAAAGCTAAAATTACAAACGTCTTTTAAATAACTTAATAAATTCTTTGAAGAAAGGTATGTAATTTAAAAAAAGTTATGCACAAAAACATAAAATGAAGCAAGTTTTTCCAACAAATTCATATGACAAGTTTATGGTGCCTATTATGAGCAAAATTCGATTATCGACTGTGGTCGAAAATGCTTATCGAACGAATTTTCATTTGGTTTTTGGTGCACATTCGACGAAAAAACGCTATTGTGAAAATCACTCTTTTTGGGTTATTCACAATAGTACATTTCTAGCAGCTGGCGCCATATTTGTTTACAAATTCTTAAAGAAAAATAAATTAAATTTTAAATGACCACCACGGAATTATGGTTTAATGATTCGTCTGATGAATAGAATTAAGCTTCTGTGTAATGCCCTCCCATTTTATGGCTGCCTGAACTTTAGAGCAAATACATTTTGCCAACAGTGGATCCTCTTCCATGAGAGAAACGAGCTTTTCAAATTGCTGTTTTCTACTTGCGACCTGCAGGATATTAACAATAGTAATTTACAAGTAGCATTTGGTTGACAAACAAAGTCTTACATTTTAAAGAAATTTTTCGTTGAACAACGAAATTTTTGACAGCGATGCCAACTCAAATATCGATTGTCGAATGCAGCTCATAATAAGGGACTATGTTTTACATTTATTAAAGTGAAAAAAAAAACAAGAATGCAACATTTGTGAAACTTAAAAAAATAATTAGCTTCAATAATCAACTTACTTTGATTTTATCTACATATAAAGTTTTGTTAAATATTAAACATCAAATAAATTCCAAAAAACATTTACTAATTTTACTTACTAGTTTTATTTCTATGAAATAACAGGTTTACAAAGTACTAACAAGTATTCATTTGTGCTTCCCACTGTATATAACATCCAAATACGTGTTTTTAAATTCTACTTTCAGTACCTACTACTTGCTGGCGTTAATTTTTAGGCTATTTAGGATTATTTTTGAACATAGGTAGTGGAAATTAAGTAAATTTTTTAATATATTGATAAATATACAAATTTATATAAACTAATTTCAATTGAGCATTAAGTGGTATAATTAAATTATCATTCTTTTATATACTGAGCAAGGTAACAGATATTTCCCAGAAAATTAAATAAATTTAAACTGAATTAAATTTATTTAAAGTCGATGCCTAATAATTAGTTTTTGGAATTATTAATAATATAATAATATTTTAATGTGTTGCAAAGTAACATCAAAATAGAAATTTATAGAAATTCATTTAAGTTCGACATTAATTGTTGTAAGTTTATATATTGAGCTAGGCAACAGCTTTTTCCCAGAAAAGTAATAAATTTTTGTACTAAATTAAAGCTGATTGATAATTTAAAGCTGACAAACAGCCATACGTTTTAAAATTAAAATAAATTTAACGTTGGTAGCATCTACCCAATACTTATTTTATATATTGAGCCAAACGGATGTCTCCTTAAAAACTAACCGCAGTAATGCAAATAATAGCAGTAGTTCTAAACCTCAGAAAACTACCCTGCCTACACAAGTATATTTAGAGAAATATGGCGTCATTAATCAGGATTAAATATTGAGTTAAATCTATAATATAGACAAGGAATGTTTATATTGCTCAAGTTTGTACATTTATTCAAATTAACATATGTATTTTATCCATTTTCTTTTAAATGCCCTTATAAAACAATATAAATGTTAATATGGGCAAATCTAAGCAAATTTCCTTTTGAAAGGTTTCCAAAAATATAGTCAAATCACTTGGATTTTGTGTTGATAACCATATGCTTTAATTGAAACAGAACATATGAGGCAATAAACATGATATTTTTGTTTTTCGTTCTTGCAACAGAATATTGTATGGTGGACACTATTTGGACCAATTATAGTTATCCATGTAAAACTAATCAAAAAGAATTTCCACAGATTCTTAAAAAAGGGGATGAAAAATAATAAAAGTGAACATATGTACAAGAAAGGGCAAAGAAAACAAATAAATGGATAGAACATCTAAATAAAGGATTCTGTAACAAAAGAAAAAGGAGTCTTTGTATACACTCCTTTTACAAAGGAAGTGTATGTAATACACTCCTATTTCTTTTGTTATGCAATATAACTCCAATCTTAACTAAGTAACAAAATGGTATAAAAATGGTATAAAAAGGGTTCAATTTTAAATGCTTAAAGTTGCCAGCAGATTTCGATTTCCTAAACTTTAATTCAATATACAGAAAAACCAAATATATAAATTCTGTTTAAATCCAAAAAATAAACTAAAAATTTTAAACCTAAATTTTATTGTATTTAAAATATGTTTAGATTTTTTAAATATTTGAAATATTTAAACTAATTTTGTGGCTTAATTTCGTATTGAAAAAGTTTGCTCTTGTGTCTACATTTTTTATTCCTTTAATATAAGGCTGTAATTTATTAGAAGCTTAAACTTTTAAATGAATTTTTTAAGTATTAAAGAAAAGCCAAATAAAATTTTCTTAAACAAAATACATTAAAATTGTTTGTTTTTGTTACACTTTAGCAAAAAGTATTTAAATTTACATTTACATATACATACTTATAATGTTAAAGATATGTATTGAAATCTTTCCAAATAACCCGAAAAGAATGTGAATATTTTAGCATCATTATTTTGTTAAGCCGAACCTTATGATTTAACTTTAAGTGGCTGGGGCTTACAGCTACATCAACAAAATTCAAGTTTATGTTGATTTTTTTTTGGCCAAGTTCCATTTTCATTTCTTTTAATGCAAAAGAAATGAACACCAGAAAAAATCCAAATATTTTAAGGGAAAAATATCATCATTTCCACACAAAAAAGGCCGTGGCTAAAAGATTTTATTTTACACTTGTATACATTTCAAATTTTAATCTGTCATGCGTGCCTTTGAAAACATTTGCGAATAATTATTTAAGCTGGGTGACATATTTGGCACTTTTTAGGTGAACATTTTAACACAACAATGGAAAATATTTAGGGTTTGGTAATAATTGTGATTGACCTTTTTGGTTAATTGTAAAAGGGGTAATTATAATACTAACTTCAAACTTAGCCAACCATAAGAAATGTGTTAACAAAATTACTATTTATTTAACAAATTACATATTTATACATATTTATATGTATGTACATTAGGGCGGGCCAAATTTTTTTGTCGATTAGAGCCGCCCCCTAGGATGATTCTATGGACAATTCTAAGCAACTTTGGTGAAGGAACCATGGGTCTATCTCGATTTTCGAGTCTCCCACTTTTCAAAAAATGATTTTTTTCCCCAGACTTGAAAGCAAGAAAGACTTTCAAAAATAACTTATTCCGCTTTTCTTCCACTAAATTAATTTTTTTTACACATAAAATAAATATCAATTTTACCGAACATTTTTTCTCGGAAAATAGACGAAAAATATTACAAATATGCATGAAACGCCCTCTGGTGGTGTTCATAGGTAAAAATAAAAACCAAAAACCCCCCATATACACATAAAAAAGATAATATTATGATGAATAAAAAATCGAATTTCGAATCAAAATGATGTTATAGGGAAAAAAATCATTTTTTGAAAAGTGGGAGACTCGAAAGTCGAGATAGACCCATGGTTCCTTCACCAAAGTTGCTTAGAATTGTCCATAGAATCATCCTAGGGGGCGGCTCTAATCGATTTTTTCGGCTCCATACGAATTGGCCCGGCCTAATGTACATAATACATATGTGTAATTTATTAAATATTTACTTTTTTGAAATTTAATTTCTATATTTTTGGATAAGTTTGTCACAGTCTATCTGTGTCTTACAAATTCAAAGCTGATAGCATTGAATTGCACGTTTTAACTTTTAACTTATTGGTTAATTTGTTTTTAAGTAAAGCTAGTTTTGAAAAAAACCTTTCTGCACATGCGCTGCTGTGAGGTAAAATTAATACATGTGCGGCCAATTTATACAAATTTGGAAACATTGGTTTATTTAATGAATTTTTTAAACCATCTACTTCATGCAAAAATGTTTCCAATTTTTTTATTTCAAACAAATGTTTATAAAATTTATCATTAAATTTACTTTCTAATAATTTGAACTTCAGGCTCACTTATAATAAAATTAAATTCTAATACGAGATCGTTGGAGTTAACGTCTTCAAGAGATTTAAAAAACCTGGTTGTAAATATCTTAAAGTATTTAATTTTTTATCGTTAAAATTTATCCTGTTTAATATTTTACAAAGCTTTTGATAAAATCTTAAAGTATTTTCTTTAATAAAAATACAATCACTATCAGATATATTTTGTTTAGTAATTGCAGTCTCCGCTTCATGTCCTATATAAATACTTTTTACATCTTTCTAAATTAAATCATACATTTGTACACATAATACACAACTAACTATTGCCCCTAGCATACTTAAAGGGATTTATTTAATGTTTTTATCATATAGAATAAACTTTAGAAGCTTTTTATAATTATTTTTAATTCATTTTAATAATTAGTTTTGTTTTACTTACCCAAAAAAGCCGGTATGGCTCCCAGCGGCATCACAAACAAACTCACCAACAGATCAGCGATGGCCAGTGAGAATAAAAAATAATTGGTGACATTTTGTAAACGTCGATCTAAAGCCACGGCCAGACACACCAATATATTGCCCAGTCCTCCAGCAAATATAAAAAATATTACAAATAAAAAACTCCAATCAAAACCTTTGATTGGCACTGTGAGATCTCCATTAAAGGTGGTTAAATTTGTCAGATTTGTATCAGCAGAAGCTAAGGCAGACAATGTAGATGATGAATTGACAAGAGTTGAGTTTATGACGGTCATTCCACTCCCGGGCCAGGCATCTTCCAGCCAATTAATACTGGAATACAGTGATTGATTAATATCATCCTCAGCTGTTGTTGCTGAGGCCAGACCCAATGTGGGTAAATAATCCTGTAATTGAGCTGAATAGGAAGCATTTGCGGTTACCTCAGCCAGGGTATTTGTAAGAAAGCACTTGACTTTATGCGGCAGATTATTAGAGGGTGTTGGTAACGTAGAGAAGATGGCAGATGGATTTTCACAATATATGGAGAGATTTTGTACTACAGATTGACAGAGTTTATCTACAAATGATGAGGGGCTATTCAAAGCTGCAGGTATTAAAGACTCGTAAGAAGAGTTTTGTAAATTTATTTGACTATCACTAAGAATATGGTGGTTAGGATTATGAAAGGTATCACTCGGTATAAAGAAACTATTACTGCTAATGTTGGGGCTTAAATAATGATCAGTTAGCCTACTTTGTGCAGCTTCCGTGACCGTATATAAATGTTCTTGCAGATGAGGCTGGTGATGCTCTTGGTGCTGGTGCTGGTGTTTTGATTTTAATGATATTTGGAATTCTTTAATGGGTTCTGATACATCTTCCACTATTAATTTTATATGAGTCCTACATTTTTGCAAAAATGTATTCGTAGCAGGAAGTTGCTGTTGCAGCTGTGATTCATGTTCGTGACTATTAAGTGATGGCAGGTTTGTGTTGTTGCTGTTGCTAGTACTATTACTGATGCTGCTGTTAACATTCCTTTCAGTTTCATTAACAAATTGTAATTGTAATCGCTGATGTTGATGTTGATGAGCGAAGGATGACAAATAGTTGATGTTTGTGTTATTGCTGGTGGTGGAGGTGGAATTGGAGGGATAGTATAAAGAATCAGGTATATCAGTATTATAACAACTATACTGTATTGTAGTATTGTTCGTCGTAGTCTTGGCTGTAGTTTCGAATGTTTCAAGTATACAGCGGAATGTTTGTGCAAAATTTTTTGCTGTCCCCTTCTCGATGACTTCCTCAATGCCTTTGTCAGCAGCATAATGGCGGGCGATTTCCGGTATTTTAGTTTCATCATTTTCGATAGGTGATATGCCAGCTGCCTGTTCACACCATATTTTAAAAACAGGTTCTTTTTGTTCGTGTTCTCTAGCAAGTGCTTCATTTTCTGCGTTGTCATTACAATCGTTGACATCCATGACGGTTTTAATTTCTTGCCAACAGACAGTATCGTAGAATTCTTCATTATTTTTATTATCACCGGCGTTGTGGGGGGCATTTGTTGTAGTTGTTGAAAATGTATTGAATGTCGTTGACAGTTTGTGTAACGTTTGAAATGCTGATGTGTGTTCTGCTGCAGTCGCTGTGTCAGTCGTTGCAACATCATTTGCCAGTGTGTCATGTAGAAATGATGCTGCAGTTGTTGTCTTTGTTGTTGTCGCTGTTTCTGATGCTGTTCTTGTTGTTGGCCTAAGACCAAGTCTTTGTTGCAAATCCATTTCATTCTAAAGCTGTTTGACAAGCTGTGAATTGAATTTCTTTTTGCTCTCTTTGTGGTTTAAATCTTCGTAATAATCAATTATTTTTTCTTTGTCTCTGTTTAAACAACAACAATAAATCAGTACATTTTAATAGTAACAATAACAATTAAGTTTAATTGTCTTTTTAGCTGCCAAAATCTGTAACAATAAATGGTAAAAGGGAAGTAATTAGAAATTTATTTGTGTTGTTGCAAAAAATATATGTCTAGCTATTTAAATAAATTAAGATGAATGACAATTTTAATTGATGTTTATTTGACTTCATCAAAAAATAGTTAGTTAGTTCTTTTAATTTTAAAATTGTTAAATTGTTCAAAAAAAAAAAAAAATTACGTAAAAATTTAATATATTTTCAGGCATTTCCTACGGTACAAAACTTTTTAAATTGTAAAAACTTAAATCTTCATAAAATTTCTTTCTCTCAAAGTCGTTTTAATTAAAATTTAAGTATTAATGATTAATTGCAATATTCCGACGTCCCATAATTTATTCTATATCACAGACCAAAAAAAAAATAATATCTTGAACACCTCAGAAAAAATAATTAATTTTCGCAAAATTGAAGCAGCTGAAGAAAAGCGGTAAAAAAATAACATTAATCATGTAAAATAAAAAACCAAACTAAAATGGAATAAGGAATGAATAAGGCAGTTGTTTAAATACGCTTCAAAATACAACAATATAAATTACAGCAACACTGTTGTTCTACGTGTATATTAACGCACACGCACAAATTATGTACCAGCAAATGTTGAAAAGATTTATGAAACAAAATTAATTCTAATTGAAACACCAACACACAATTTACAATTAGCCTCCACTAGGGATGCCAAACGGTAGTCGTTTTTCAAGTCCTGGGATTCGGGACTTCTAATATATAAGTCCTGGGATTTTTCGGGATCACGGGATTTTCAGGATTTTTGGAATTTCAGGATTTTTGTTTCATATTAAATCAAATTGTTTTATTTACAATAAAAGCTATTTATTTCAAACAAGTAAGAAAGTATAGTCGGTCAAGCCCGACCATATAATACCCTACACCCATTATATTTATAAAACAGTTTTTCAGAAATGGGCGTTACATGTGAGATATAACCTATTGTGGACTGATCATCCAAAAATTTATTGTCATGATGTCTGTGAATATAAATATTATATGTGTTAAACTTTATCTCGATATAAATAATTTTAAAAGATTTATGAAGCTTAAATTGATTTTGGAGAGGCTCTTATATGGGAGTCTTGACTAATTATGGACCGACTATTATATTATGATTTCGGAGAGGCTCTTATATGGGAGTCTTGACTAATTATGGACCGACTATTATAAAATTAGGTGTCATTATTTCTTTATAAAAGAAACTTATTTGTGTCAAATTTTATTTGGATACCAACATTTTTAAAAAATTTATGATAGTTAAAGTTATATAGGAGCTACGACTAATTTTGGGCCGATCATAATAAAATTGTACCGTATTATTTGTACATATATGAAACATATTTTCAATATTATTTGGATACCAACATTTTTAAAAGAGTTATGGCCTTTTAAGTGATTTTCGGAATTGGGCATTGTATGGGAGCTATGACTAATTATGGACCGATCTGGACAAAATTTGTAAATGTGATTTAGCTTCACTTATTACTCATTTGTGGTGAAATTTGTTTACATACTTGCATAATTCAAAGATTTATGAACGGTAAACCCCATTTGTATGGGGGCCAGGTGAAATAATGGACCGATTTCCACCAATTTCAATCCCATCCGTCATTGGGCCAAAAAAATATTATGTACCAAATTTTATCGTAATATCTTAAAAATTGCGACCTGGGGCCAAATTACCGCATTCGATATCGAGTAAAATTGATCGTAATCTTCTTATTTGAGATTATGTCATTCGATATCGAGCAAGAAATTTATTACATTTTATCATAATTTCGATATCGAAATAATTTTTCGATACGATAGCTCATTCGATCACGAATGCGGTAATTTGGCCCCTGTAGTCTGCGCACAAGCTTTACATGGACAGCCAGCCAGCCAGCCAGCCAGCCAGACGGACGGACATCGTTAAATCGTGATTCTGAGTCGATCGGTATACTTTGTTGAATATACATACGTATGTATGTATATGTATGTGATATGTTTAAACAAAAAATTTCTGTCATCATAGCTATAATTTATAAATCAATTAAAAGTTTAAAAACCATTAATAAATAAAAAAGATAATAACATTATATTGAAATGTCAGATTAACAAAAATAACATTTAATTTTGCCTTTAACTCATACAGTGAGTCACAGTCAAAAGTATCCAATTGAGTTTCCTATATTAAATATGCGAATGTTGATAATTAATTAATGTAGAGTTGCACTGAAAAAGCCATTCATAAATCCCAAAAATCGCCAAATTCGATTGGAGTTCGTTCAGAAACACGAAAAAAAGGATTTTGAATTTGCAAGACTGTTATTTTTGCTGATATAAGCAAATTTAATATGTTTTGGTCGGATGGACCAAGTAAGGTATGGCGTAGGGCAAATACAGCCTTGAACCCTAAACACACAATTCCAACCGTAAAGCACGGAGGAGGGTCTGTTATGGTATGGGGTTGTATGAGTGCTGCCGGTGTAGGAATCTTGTCTTTATCGAAGGTATCATGGATAAGATGTGTTATTTAAACATTTTGAGAGATAATTTCAAATGTAGCGCTGAAAAATTGGGATTGAGGACAATATTCCAATTTTATCAAGATAATGAACCCAAGCACATCTCACATATTGTTCGAGAATGGATGCTTTATAACTGTCCAAAAGTGATTCATACACCTCCCCAATCTCCGGATTTGAATCCTATAGAAAATTTATGGAGTATTTTGGAGACAAATATTAGAAGTCATAACATCTCAAGCATAGGAAGTCTAAAAAATGCTTTGCAAGAAGAATGGGGAAAAATTCAGGATTCTTGCAAAAAAAATTTGGTTAAATCTATGCCAAAAATGCTCAAAGCTGTAAAGGATAACAAAGGATATCATACAAAGTATTAAACATCTAAGAACATCCATTTTTTTAATCAAACTTTTATCGTGGATACTTTTCACTGTGAGGTAGAAATTGATGTTGTTTAAGAATTATTATTTTTTTATCTGAATTTACCTGAATATTGCTAATTTTATTTCAGTAATTTTAAGTTAAGACGTTAATGTTAAAATATAAAAGAGAATAAAATTCAATCCATTAATTAATTATCAAGAATCGCATTTTTAATATAGAAAACTCAATTGGATACTTTTGACTGTGACTCACTGTATATACACATATTTTATTAATTTAAAAGCAACAGAATATTATCGATCGATAAAGAGCCTTGAACACGAGAATCTGGATTTAATTTTGTTACCAATAGATGAAGAATACATCGTTTACATCGTTTGTAAACAAAATTGTTAGCAAATTCTTGTATTCTGATTGCATAAACAATCTTTTTTCACCCTCCGAAAAAAATAATTCTTATTCAATATTTTATTCCATATTATTACAGACATTATTAGTTGTTGTTGTTGTTGGGGGGCTTTTATATATTTCAACTGCATTCATTATTTCAATTGTTTCACAATCAACGTTTTTAATTCATTTCTAATAATAAACATTTCTATCATATTATCAAATTCACTCCTCAATTTTGGGTTTTTTCAAAAATTCAAAAGTGTTGAGTAAATCATCCTTCTTTCTTGTTTTTTTAAGCAGATATTTCACCAGATCACTTTTTGACATCTCTTTGAGCATAAATAAAAGTGCAACATCAGCAGAGATTCATATCACTGGGACAAGGGGCTTCGTCTGTTACTTTAACCGCATTGAAAATGAAAACTATTTGTTTAAGTAAAACAAATTCTTTATCTGTTGAGCTTTTAAATCAATTAAAGCTTTTTATATAGGAATTCCCAAATTCCAAAAACCGCAGCCACCGGGTATTTCATCTTCGAATTTGGCAATCCAAAATTAATTTCAATTCTTTCACCTTTATTTCTTCGACATACTTTTGTAAAATTTAATTTTTTTGATAACTTTGTAAACAAATACTAGTTTTTGGGATTTGACAAATCAGGCAAATTCGGGATTGACATCCCTAGCCACCACCTAAAGAATAAAGGGGAAAATATAAGTATTAAGTCATTTGTTAGCTAGATTTAATTCACTCTAAAGTTTACTGCTTTATAAAAAAAAATAAAACAATTAAAAAATTTCAAAATTCACTAGAAAAAGTATTCGTACACTTGAAATATTTATTAAAAAAAATAAATTAAATGAAAAATTGCTAAAGTTAGTAACTTGTCGGATATCAATTACGCTTAAGTACTTCTTCAAGCCGACCTTTTTTTTTAGCATTTCTTTTGAGGTTATTTTATGTTGGCGGATTCCGCGCTCCAGTAAATTCCATAAATACTTATTGATTTCAATTGATTTCAATTTGATTTTCTCCAAGGTTTAATTTCTGAAATTTTATTTTAAAATGTTCATATATCCCAGTTGATCCATTGCAAAGTCAATAAATACGAGATTACCAACCTCGTTGCCAGCCATACATCTCCAAACCATTACACCTCCTCCACCATGTTTAACCGTTGGCACAAGATTTTCCTGTTACACATACGAACGGTATTTTATAAGAAGTTGGATTCGCCTCTTTGTAAATGTACGAATACTTTTTCTACAGCATAAAACTGCCATACTGCGGATTAGTAACAAACTTTTGAAATTATTTTAAAAATCCAAAAAAACTGATGACGAATTATTTTATTAAAACTTTTGTATACGCTTAAAATACTTATTTTGAAGTGTACGAATAGTTTTTCTAGCAAGTGCAAGTGTATTTCAAAATTGAATTAAAAAAAATTTAAAAATTTTTAATCGAAGTTGCCTTCAAGTTAAACATACAAATTATTTGAAAATAAATTGTATACACTACATTTATTTTTGAATATTTCTGTTAGATGTTCTACATAGCTTTCCGTTGGAAAGCATAAATGCATTTATGTTTTTTGTACTCGCAAGAGGAATAATTCTCATTTAATTAATGAATAGAAAAAGTTAAATATGCAAGGTTTGAAAATGAAATACTATGACACAAAGAATGCTGATGACGGCTTTAGCAGGCCAGAAAATGCATTACATTTTGCTAGTGTCTTTGAATATTTTTGTATGATTTTGCATTTATGCTTTCCAACGGAAAGCTATGTAGAACATCTAACAGAAATATTCAAAAATAAATGTAGTGTATACAATTTATTTTCAAATAATTTGTATGTTTAACTTGAAGGCAACTTCGATTAAAAATTTTTAAATTTTTTTAAATTTTACAATTTGTACTCGCAAGAGGAATAATTCTCATTTAATTAAAAATTGAATTTATTTATTCATTTAATTTTCAAAATTCATATATGAGAAAATTCATTTAAAATTTTCATGATCGAAAATAGTCTAGACAACTACGTTCACTTACAATTAGGGCTTTAAATAAGTCATTACCGTAATGCCATCAAAATTACTAATTCCGGATAAAAACTATGTAAATACACAAGTGGAATATATATTTGTAACTAAGTATTATTTAGTTATTCTTTGTAACTCCATATTACCTTTTTCATTTTTCATAATAAATACAAATTAAGCATTTTTCACATACTTTACAATTTAATATCAAACCTCAACTATTTGACACTCGATTTTTCTTTTGCATTAATAACTCGTATAATTATTTTCATAACATGTTTTCAAAATAAAACCACAAACATTTAAATAAATATTTTAATTGTGTGCATAACTCGTACATTTTCCTATTAATTTATTCAAGTGAAGCAAAAAACTAGTATAAACCAAAAATTAAATTCAATTTTATTAAAATGTCGATAATTTTAATTTTGACATACATGCATACAGTATTTACAAAATGTACACAGTATTTAGAATACCTACATAAACTATGTCTGATGTGTCATGTAAAATACATAAATACAAATTTCAAATCATTAATTAACAACGCAAATAAATAAATAAACACACACACTAAGAGCACTAAAGCCAAATAAAATTGTAATAAATCCCATGAATTGTTAAAGTTTTAGCCTTACAGGTCCAATTGACACGTTTTCGATGACATTTAAATGCAATTGTTGTGTCAATCATACTCGTATAAATGTTTTTGATGCAAATTTGTGGTTTATTTTAACTACGATTTGTTAAATTTAATTTTAGTTTGAATTTGTTTAATGTTTAAATTGTATGTATGTAAATTTGCACAATATGCCATTTATGGAAACTAACTTTTTTGTGTTTGATCATTACTACAAACAGTTTTGTATTTGAATTATTAATGCTGCTGGTTTTTCTCCAAAATGTTTTTATACCCTACACCACAATAGTGGGGAGGGTATATTGGATTTGTGCTGATGTTTGTAACGCCCATAAATATTGGTCCAACACCCACCTTAAAGTATACCGAGAAGATTTAAAGATGTTAGTCCGTTCGTTTGGAAACTGGTGGAAATCGGTCCATAATTTCACCTATCCCTTATACAAATGTCCTCCCGAAATAGTAGTTTAGCGAACATAAATGTTTGAATTATACAAGCGTCCAAACAAATTTTACCACAAATGTGTAGTAAATCAAGCCAAATCACATCTACAAATTTTGTGCAGATCGGTCCATAATTAGTCGTAGCTCCCATATAAGTCCCACTCACGAAAAGCACTTTAAAAAACTCCCCCAAAAATATTGGTATCTAAATAACATTGAACGCAAATATATTCCATATATATAAAAATAATATGGTACAATTTTATGATGATCGGTCCATAATTAGTCGTAGCTCCCATATAAGGCCCACTTCCGAAAATCACTTTAACGACCATAAATTTCTTAAAAATGTTGGTATCTAAATAAAATTCAACACAAATAAGTTTCATATATACAGAAATGATGACACCTAATTTTATAATGGTCGGTCCATAATTAGTCGAAACTCTTATATAAGAGATCGTAATTTGCGTTAACCTTCATAAATCTTTTAATATTTATTTTCACAGAAATCATAACACTAAATTTTTGGGTGATCGGTCCATAATAGGTTATAGCGTCCATTTCTGAAAAACTTTTTATACATATACTAGGTGTAGAGTATTATATGGTCGGGCTTGTTTTGTAATAAAAATATGCATTATTTTAAATTATTAATTATTATGTTGCAGTTTGTTTGCATTTAATATGAAACTAAATCTGTCAATGTCAGTTATTGTTATTATTTTATTGTGGTTTTTAGTGACGTGTTTGCGTATTGATGTTCCTTTTAACCACTTTTAAACCATAACAAATAATGTCACGTATCAGCAGGGCTGGTAAATGAATTTCCGAAAAAATCGTCAAAATTCCGATTAAAAAGAAAGAAATCGTAATTTCGAATTTTAAAAATCGTAAAAAAAAATCGGAAAAATAAAAAGTCACTATTTCTAATAGTATTTTTAAATTTTCATTTAAACGAAACGTAAAAATTTAAGTTTATATAGTCTCTTGTACATAAATTTTAACTTTTGAAATAAGAAATCACAAAAAATATAATGTTAAACACAACCTGCGTAATATTTTAATAATATCTTAGTCCGCTTTCACTTTTGCTTTTCAATTCTGACTCGTCAAAGGCAAGTATTTTTCGATGAGAAGGGAAAAGAGTATAAGAGGAATATAAACTTGACTTGGTACTAGTCAATTTTCTTATTTCCCTTTTGTTTTTTTTCACATGCTATTGATTTGCATTAAAAAGTACGAAAATTAAACTGACGTGTGTAAATGAAATGACAAGTTCAAAAGAGAATTGAACAACTAGTCAGCTAAAACTGAAGAGTGTGAAACAAGACTTAAGGCCCAACTATAATGTGCATATGCTAGCTTAAGCAAACGTGCGAACACATATAAATTGTATGTGGCAAACTATAATGTACTTAACGAAACTTTTCGTTAAGTTTTTCAACTGTCATTTGCTTAAGCAAAAAGCGAAACTGATCGCACATTCTGTACGGAATCAGCTGTTTGTTGTTGTTTGTTTGTGTTTTGAACAAAATGGAAGAAAATATATTTATTTTAAATTTAATAGAAAATGCGGGAAAAATAAGTGCCTTTACAATAAAAGGGACCCTTTTTATTTTAACAAAAATGTCTTTCTGTCGCGGTTATTACTCTGACAGAACAAGAGCGTCTTCTTCTTTTACAGTGTAGTTCACTTATTTCTTTTAATGTGCACAACCCTTCAAGCGCTAACTTTAATATTTTTATATTATTAAAATTTTTAAGTTTTTTCTCCACTTTTGCAAACACAATACGAAAATTAACAAAACATATGTAAACGTTTATTATTATTTACAATGTAGTGCTGCCACAGCTGTACATTTTAGTACTTTTGCCGATAAATTAAAAAAAAGGAAAAATTATGCGTTTCGGGTACGAAGTTTTCTTTTAATTATAAAATAATATAATAATATTTATAAAATATAGTCATTTAATGGCTTTTTGTTAAAATAAAAACATTTTTTTAAACATAAATGAGCAACTGTGGACAAAAAGTTTCAAAGTCATTGTAGCCACCTGAAAGTTAACTCTGAACTGGTTATGCATTTGACAGCCTTTTCGTTAACTTTTGCAATTTTCTTAAGCTTGCTTATGCATATTATAGTTGGGCCTTTACAGTATTTTATAAACAAATAGCTAGCTAGAATATTTTATTTCTTCAGGTTAAATTACAATGTCAAAATAATTTAGTTTATTAAGTTTTATATAAAATTTTGAGTATAGAATCCAATTCATCCATCATATACAGGTACTTATTTTCAAAGAATTCCGTATTTTTGTTATTTAAATTTATTTGGCTGAATATTCTTTGGACGTTTTGTTAAAATATAAGACATTTTTGTAGAATTTCCCCGTTGAAATTCAGAAACTGTTTGCTCTAAAAATTTTAGTTCATGGAATTCAGCGTTTAAAATTGCTTCTTATGTTTACAGATAAATAAGTAATTTCTACTATCCTGACTCAATATTACTTGGAATTATTATACTTAAACTTTAAAATTTTCTATAATTAAGAAAACACTACTATTACTTAGTTTTGTTTTTGAAATATGTCATGTTCTTCTTAATATTTATGATATTTGTTGCCTCAAAAACGAGAGAAAGAATTTGGTAACAAAAACATTAATAAAACATACAAATGATAGAAAATTTTAATAAATCAGAAAATCGTCGCTTTGCTATTTTTGAAAGAAAAAATCGTAAAATCTGGCAGCTATGCGGATCCGTTTGAATAAGTTTTATGTATTTCATGTAGAATATAATGTATGGAATTCTGAAACTAACTAACAAAATGTTTTTTTTAAACAGACTTTTATTTCTTAACACAGTGTTGTCAGTTTTTAAATGTTGTTCAAGAAATTTGAGATTTTTCATGCAAAAATAACCCTTCTAGATGATACATACAATTCGTCGTAGACGAAGAGCACGAATTTACTTGCACTGATTTCATTTTATTTGTTTGTTTAAGTTGTAATTGTTTTTCATAAGAACTGTCATTAAACTTATAATACTCTTGCTAAAAATAGTAAAACTAAGTTTTATGTGAAATTTAATACAATTTCAATTTGTTTTTTACATTTTTCTACTGTATACTGGAATTGAAGATACACCGAACATGATACCTTTTGTTGTGTTCACTTTTGCTGGAATTTATTTTTTGTTTTATGTAAAACGCTTTGGCTGCTGTTACTACTGCTGCCGTTATTGTTGTCTCTATTTTCTTGAGTGGAAAAATAAATCGAGCATGTAAAACTAAATGAAGGAAAAAAAGGAAAATAATAAAAAATAAAAAAATACTCAATAGGGCTCATAGATAAGGCACCATGACAGTATTAAGTGTCATGCAAGAAAATTGAAACAAATTCATAAAAATAAATAAATACTTAAACAGTTTGTAGGAAATGAAAATTGGAGAGGGGAAGTGTCGCAAATTAGCAAAGAATTAAAGTAATTCTTAAAGAAATTGCAATGTTTAAAAAACTTTACAAAATTTGGGAATCAGTTAAAGAGTGAAACAAATTGGAATGTTTTTTTTTATATTTAATCACAATAAATTATCATTACACAAAATATTGTTTACATAAAATCTGGTGGCATAAGAATTTTAATATTTTTATAGCAAAAAAAAATATTGAATACTGTTTAAACACAAAATGATAAACATAACAATAAGTACAAAATTTAAATCACTTTAAAAAAATTTTATTTTTAAGTTTACAATAAATTAAATTTTATTTACAATACAATATAATCCTGAGTATACAAAACATTGTTAAAAATGATTATATTCCCTCAATAAAAGAAAAACATACATCCTCATGTACAAAATTAAAAAAAAAATTAATATAAATTTATCAAATTCATAATACGCATACAAATTGATATAAATGACATGTAATCTCTCTGGTACTGGTATTTGTATGTCAAACAGTTTTGAAATATATTGTATGTTGTATTTAATCGAGAACAACAAATACGAATATAATCCTAAGAAGACTTTTAATAAAAAAAAAAAAACATAAAAATATGTCCTTGTTATGTATGAAAAACTTATGTTTTGTGTGAAAATTGAAATGAAAAGTTTCAAACTCTAAGGATATAAAAATATGTGAAACTTCTTTTCAGGCATATAATAATGTGCAATCATATATTTTGATTAATTTTGTAAGGGAAAAAGAAAGAAAATTTAACATGTAACGATTTTCTTGTTACTCTTATGAAAATATTTATATGTATGTATATTATAGTACCTTTTATTATGTAGCATGTTAAATATTTTTTTTACACTTGAACTATGTTCTCTACTTATACTTTTCATTCCGTATTAAAATTATAAATTAATTTAATACAAGTAAAAGAGATGATCAAACCAAAAAAGTAGAATCTCATTTATTCTTGCATTTCTTTATATACTTATCACGATTTTTTTTTAAATTTATTTCCAATTTCTTTTTCAATTTAATGTAAATTAAATTGTCATATTCCCGTCACAAATTTTAAAGCTTCACATTGTTTGACATTTCTTTGATTAAGTCACAAATAGTTTTAATGCCAAAAGGTTAAGATACATTTAAACAGTGAACTTTTTTAGCGTTTCATTAAATTTATATTTAATAGCGTTTTCTTATAAAATCAGCCAATATTTTAAGCTAATAAAACATCAATATAATAATGCAAATTATTATTATGGTTTTATTTAATTATTTATTAAAATGGTTATTTAATTTCGTTAAACAAAAAAAGGTGCGACACGTGAGTTTTAATTCTCAAGGCTATGTTAAAGTTCTGGAACAAATCGTTCCTTCATAACCTATACGTGTTTTGTTTCTACACTTAATCGCATTTTCCGCATTTGCCAAGGAAGACAATGATATTTTGACAACACAAATGTACCACATTGGACCTATTTCTATGGTCACATATTCAGTCTAAAAATTTGCTTCCAGGACTAAGGATTAAGAACTAAGACTAATGGCCGAATTCACAGTCTTTAGTTAGCTAATGACAAAGGCTTAACTAATGATTCTTTATTCGCAATGCTTAGTTTGCCATTAGTTAAACCCCCACACGTCGTTGGTTAACTATTAGTCAAATAACAGCTGTTGCTATGAAAATAAAGTTTACAATTGTTTTCGGCGACAAATTATAAATATGTCTTACGAATTTGAATAATGGCTAAATTCACCGTATTAATAGTAATAGTTAAACAATAGTTAGTATTTTAGTTTACCAATGGTTAACTAATGACCGAGAATTCGGCCATAAGACTAAGACTAAGACTAAGACTAAGACTAAGACTAAGACTAAGACTAAGACTAAGACTAAGACTAAGACTAAGACTAAGACTAAGACTAAGACTAAGACTAAGACTAAGACTAAGACTAAGACTAAGACTAAGACTAAGACTAAGACTAAGACTAAGACTAAGACTAAGACTAAGACTAAGACTAAGACTAAGACTAAGACTAAGACTAAGACTAAGACTAAGACTAAGACTAAGACTAAGACTAAGACTAAGACTAAGACTAAGACTAAGACTAAGACTAAGACTAAGACTAAGACTAAGACTAAGACTAAGACTAAGACTAAGACTAAGACTAAGACTAAGACTAAGACTAAGACTAAGACTAAGACTAAGACTAAGACTAAGACTAAGACTAAGACTAAGACTAAGACTAAGACTAAGACTAAGACTAAGACTAAGACTAAGACTAAGACTAAGACTAAGACTAAGACTAAGACTAAGACTAAGACTAAGACTAAGACTAAGACTAAGACTAAGACTAAGACTAAGACTAAGACTAAGACTAAGACTAAGACTAAGACTAAGACTAAGACTAAGACTAAGACTAAGACTAAGACTAAGACTAAGACTAAGACTAAGACTAAGACTAAGACTAAGACTAAGACTAAGACTAAGACTAAGACTAAGACTAAGACTAAGACTAAGACTAAGACTAAGACTAAGACTAAGACTAAGACTAAGACTAAGACTAAGACTAAGACTAAGACTAAGACTAAGACTAAGACTAAGACTAAGACTAAGACTAAGACTAAGACTAAGACTAAGACTAAGACTAAGACTAAGACTAAGACTAAGACTAAGACTAAGACTAAGACTAAGACTAAGACTAAGACTAAGACTAAGACTAAGACTAAGACTAAGACTAAGACTAAGACTAAGACTAAGACTAAGACTAAGAGATTTAAAATCTGAATTTCAACATTGCGTTGTTCAAACATTTATTTTTTGAAATAGTTAATGAATGAATTTGTTTCAAAAAAATGCTGTCCCATTAAAGAAATTGAGTTGTATTAATGTTTTTTTCTCCTACAAAATAAACTGCCACTTTACACACGAAACATGCTTCGTTTGTGTGCTATTCTTAAAACAGATTACCAAAATGTTAAATGATCAGCGGCCAGGAATAAAAGATCAATAATATCCCGGACAGCGCCGGGTACAAAAAGCTAGTTACTGTATAAATGTCAAACTTTTAAATCAGAGCTAAAATGTAAAAGCTTATTTGTTTGCAAAATGCCTAAAAACATTTGAAAGAAACCAAAATGTTTAGAAAATGTGTATATTTTGAGGTTCTTTTATTGAAGGCAGAGGTTAAGTAGAGTGGGGGTTGTAGTAACAAGCATACAATATTTATTTAAGTAAATTAAGATGGCTCCAACAAATCTTATCAATGTTACTATAATTATAACTTTAATTTAAATTCGCTATGTATATATATATTATATGTTTAAGCTGGAGAATAGCGGCCATTCTTATATAAAATCATAAAAATCATTGCTTTACTTAAAAGACTCAACCTAAAACATAAACTTTTAATAAATTAAACCTTCGTTGTAGTTAGGAAACATCGACAACTTGGTTTGGTTTCAAACAAAATGTCACCCACCTAATGTTTAATGTACACCTACAATAATCACATTTTGTTTTTATTTATTTCTGATGCTGGTGATAACCCAGTTGGCCAATATAAATAAATTCTTCCTGAATGACAAGTGTAGTGACAAATTGCTGACAGTTGCCTTGTATTAAAACCTGTTGGCAGTTCTGTTCTTATTAAATCCAGTCGCATAAATGTTTTAAAATTCATGTAATAAAAAAGCGATTGCACAAGTTGATACACATTAACTTTCTCTTAAAAACATCGGTGTTTTTGTTTTGGTCGATCGCATTAGCTTCGATACACCTAAGCTGCATACTTATTCCAAATCACTAACATTTTTTTTATTTTCAGGAAGTACATAACAAATCACTTGTAGATAATTTTCACGCCTCAGCACTTTGGCACACGAAGACTTCGCTTGTTTTATGTAGCAAAACAGTTTTGGGTTTAAGTTCGCCAGATTTCTCTCTGGATCTAATTGCAATTTTCACTTCTGATTAAGCCGATTTTCTTTATTACCAATTAATTGCAGATATGTTTGCCATTAAATGGAAATTTCACACATAAAATAAATTACATAAATAAATTGCAAGAAAACTATGAATATCAACATTGAGATCTTTTCTCTATTCAGTAGGAAATTAACAAATTTGACGATTTTCCTAACATATGTTTGATAGAGTCATTGATTATTTTTTGCGGCAATCTTACATGTGTCTTCGAGGTTTATATTGTCGTGCATCCATCATTGTACATATATATTGAAGACTTGGCCAAGTGGATAGCGATTTTGGTAAAATAGATGAATATGCGTTTATTTTAGCCCGCATGCTGCTGTCTATTTTGTGAAAATTATTCTTTTTTTTTCATTCACAAAACATCCTTTAGTACATAGAAACTTTAAAGCTTTAATGGTATTGGTTTAGTGTTTCATTATCTAGTGTAAGAGTTTGAGTTTAGCCTTCGTCTATAAATATTTATGTATTCTATAGCATTATGTATATCTATGTTTCCATTTAAAATGTTTTTAACAGAGTGGCTCGAATAAATTTCTTTCGTAAGCAAATTTAATTCCAATTTTTTTTTTCAATTTCTACATAGACATTTGTCTTTAGTGCCCGCTTAGTATTCAGACCAAATATTTTTTAATTCTTTTTCATAAAATTTGTTTCCTCGAATTTTATTTTTAAATTCTGAAGCCTACTTTAAATTTTTTTACATAAGGCTATAAAAAACAAATTTTACAAAGAAAGCATAAATTAAAACTTTTTCTATTCGTAAGCCTGAATTTTACCTACCCTGGTTTGCCAGTGTATGTAGGTGTCTGTTTTTTCCTGTATTTAGTACACGGTTATTATGATTTTCACTTTTACTTTAAAATAAAAGTATGTATGTATGTAGAAACAAACACGCCACCTAACAACATGATGACAGTCTTTTCATCATAAAGGCCTCAGTACGAAATGAAAATCGTTATGCATGGGTGTAGTAAATGTTTTTGTAGTAGGTTGGCCCTGATTAAATTGAAATCTTGCAAACTATTTAAATTAGTTTTTCACATGAAAAAGTAAACAAATTATTTAATTTTTTAATCTTTGTTCGGGCCCAGCTAACATTAAGTCTAAAATTAATTAATTAATAGCATTAATAGAATTTTAAAAATGTTATTAATTTCACATGAAAAAGTAAACAAATTATTTAATTTTTTAATCTTTGTTCGGGCCCAGCTAACATTAAGTCTAGAATTAATTAATTAGTAGCATTAATAGAATTTTAAAAATGTTATTAATTGAACTTTCATGTTATTTAGAAATATTGATACATTTTTTTGGGGCCACCTTATTGCATTGTATATTATTCTCTATTGTGTTTCAAAAGCTAAACAAAAGTAGAGAACTTGTTGACTACTCCTACTACTATTACTACTGTTTAATATTTGTTTCCAGTTGTTATAAGTTAAGTAAGATATACGCCATCACATCTAAGAGCTTAGTGAATATACATGGTCCTTCGTCCTTCTTTAATAGTGAACTGGTTACCTTCAAGGAATCTAAAGAAGCTTTCCCACAGCATAATCCCAAAGAAAAATAGAAAAACACGCAAGTACAAAATATCAAAGTAAGACAACTTAATTTTTCATTAAATAAATCCCTTTATTTGTACCTACTAAACACTAATTCATTTGTGTTTTATTTTATTTCTTTTATTTCTCTCAGGATTGAGAAATTATAAAGTATTAGTTTACTAATCACACCGATCAATAAAATTCATAATTGTTCAAGCCTAAAAATTTTTTTCTGAAAAAGCTACACAAAGAAGTAGCGAAATATTGAAAATAAAAATTTTAAAATTTGAAAAAAAAAAGACTTTAAACTTGAACAATTACTAAAATATTAATAATTCTACCTCCGATGCGACGCCAGTTAACATTATCCTATCATTCTAATATTTTTCAGGACGTGTTTCTACACTCCATAGAACAATTTTAGGGGTGAGGACGGCCTGTAGCTTGAAATTGTTTCTCGGGCATAAAAACTTAAAGCACTCTAATGTATGTACACACACAATGGGAGAGAATGAAAATGTTTTGAATATATATCTGTCATTTCTAAACAGTTGCTTCGATCAACAAACAATTTTACATTAGAGCAATAAAGGAGTTTTCGTTTTTAAATTATTATGATGGAGCCCACAAATTCTCTAGGGATTGAGTTGTGGGAGTTAAAAATAGCACATCTTGGACATGCAATTTATTTAACGGTGTGACATTTTTTGTTTTTCATCCAAATCCTCAGATTAAGAGATATATGAGAGCTTCGAAAAATTATAGACCGACTCTTATAAAATTAATTGTCATGATTTTTGTATATATAAACATTTTTAATAGAGTTATGGTCGTATGGCGAACATTGGGGGCCGCCTGCGAGCGAAAGCTGCTTTTGAGAGTTGAATGTCTGGGTAAATAGAAGTTTCGGCGAGGTGAACTATTACCTTACACAACTATTGTCCGGACATGGATATTTTAGAAAATACCTACACCAGATGGGGAAATGCATCAGTCCAGGGTGCAAATACGACGATGCCGATGTAGATGCCGCCGAACATACTTTTTTCGGCTGCTACAAGTGGAGCGAAGAAAGAGCGGCAATTGAGTCGATACACGGCTCTCTAACTGCACATAGCGTTGTTCAAATAATGCTCAAGATCGAGGAAAGCTGGAATCAGATCGCAAAGTCTGCTGAGGATATTCTGCGCAGAAAGAAGGTGGACTTAGATACTCGCCATAATGAGGGCGGCTAAGAACCGAAGAACGGATTCAACAAGCGGGCCCGACGGGGAAATCGCAACCAAGGAGTGGCACATATAGCCTAATAGATGGAAGCCACATCGAAGTAATACGAAAGTAGTCCCGGTGTGGTGGATTCCCATGGTTGAATGGAAGGGGGTTTTAGTTGGTAGTCTTTCAAGGAGCCCAACAATATAGGCTCCCACCTATGATGGTGTAGGGTATAACAATTTTGATACTTGATTAGTACGATCATAGAGTATTGATAACACGTTAAAACTGAAGTATAAGAACGCGACATTACCAATTAAACAAAATCAATTGGAAAATTAACCAATAATCTAGCTTTATTTGACCTCTTTAGAAATTAAATAGAAACGAAATATTAAAAATATGAACAGTTTGTCTTATTGAAAGGGTAATTATAAGCAATAAATGTGATGACGTACATCTTACTTAACTTATAATAACTGGAAATAGTAAAGGCCTATGAAAGTCTTTGATTTGTCTGTATGTTGTTAAGTTGGTTGGAAATTGTTACCATCAGCTTTTAAAATTTATTCCAATAATTTTGGAAGAAAAAATCTGTCAAGAATTTTACACAGTACACTAACGTCTAACGCTGCAACAACAATGTTGATAAATGTTAAATCTAATGAAAGTATTGCGGGTAATCTAATATATGAAAATGTAATAAATTTATATTATTGCAAAAACTAGAGATCTAATCAAAAGAAAAAAATTAATTCAGTTCACATTTCAACAACAAAATTATAAAAAATATCAGCAAATATTTACATAAACTAACAACTCACTTCAATAAAGTGGCGCTAAAATCAATAAATCGATCGTTATTTGACTTAAGCATGAACAAATAAAAATTCCAATTAGTATTTGATGGAATGAACGCTTCTGTTTGTAATTAAGGAAAGTCAGTTTGCTTTAGTCAGACTTTAGAAGAGCGATTATAATAAATTAATTTAATAAGTATTAATAGTATGGGTTAGACTGGTACTTGTTTGCATACGTTTCCTGATTTTTATATGATTCCTGATATAATAATTTTAGTTAAACGCTCAACGGGGACGTTGGCAAAAAATAATATAATAAATATATCATTACATCTAAACTGGGGGAAAAACTCTTATAGTTTTAGTGTGTTATTCCCCATATAATTTAAAAGCACAACAATGTACATAGTTATTTTATAAATTATTTACTGCTGCTGCAACCATAAAATACGGCCAAAGGTGAACTGCAGCATGATAAAAATGTTAGCTTATATTAAATTAGATGTAAAAAAACTGTTTACTTCTATTTTTGTTTCCCTGGTGTTTCTGTTTAAAAAAAGTTTAAGTTTTTAATAAAAACACATCAAAGAGCACATACTATTTAGAATATTTTATTTGGCTGTATCGAATCTTAAATATGCTAAAATTATAACTAACTAAAAGTGCAGAAGTTTTATAGGGAGGTGTCTGCAAAAGACACTATTCGAAATAGAAAATGGCTGTTTTCTATAGAAAAGTGCCCAACACAGACACAATTCTATAGAAAAGTGTCTTAAACAAACACTATTCTATAGAAAAGTTTCTAATACACACACTCTTGCATAGAAAAGGGTCTTAGACATACACTATTCTATTAAAAGATGTAATTTCATTGTCTCTGATATAAACATTTAACAGTGTCACACATGGAGCATACAACTACTATTTACCCTTACTCACCTTGTACGATGCTGGAGGATATACAAATAGTTGATGTTCAACAAACACACAGCAAATAGTTGACATCATCATATTACTTGTAATGGTTTATGTGTTGTCATGGAGTTGAAAAATATTAAATAATTGCTTTCATTTCAAAAAAAGAAAATCACGCAACAGTGAGTAAAACATGATTATTTTTTAATACTGAAATCAAATTTAAAATTTTTTAATGATAACAAATGCCAGTAACGTTTCAGGCTGTCTCAGAATATAGCGAGTGGAAGTTTTTTCAATTAGTATATCAGAAAACAAAACTGAACAGAAACTTTACGTTTGTGCAAAGCAGGTTGGTTAATATAAAACCCCAGCTGTCAATAGATTATTACTGAAGACGATGCAAGGAAGATTTTTTTAAGTTACTTTGTTTTGTATTCCCTCATCGTTCCACTGTTTATTAATCTCTTCAACCTAGTTCTCTTATTTCCTTTGCACTGTCTTTTTCAATATTTTTTAAACTCATATAGCAAAAATGCATCGTTAAATAGGTCTAATAAATGTGTAGTATACTTCAAGCTCAAATGTCTTGTGAAAGAAAAAAAATATACAAAAGGACTCCAATCAATACAGAGGCATTCCCAGCAAAACATAAATATAGAAATAGTTTAAATATAAATAGGAATTAAACAGTCTAAAATATAAGTAGTGTAGGAAAGCTTTTGTGTTTTGATTCTTAGACTTAAGGTTTTCCCGAAAGTGGGTTTTCAGTATAATAAATCAGCAATATTTTCCTTAAGACTGCTGGTAAAACCAACGAAAAGTACTGGACTTTTACTTTCTAGCAGCAGATAAGAGAGACCGGAATTCGGAAGTTTGGATTCGAATATTTGTATAAACAAAATGCTCATAGTAAAATTATGTAAATGGGAATCGATCTTACAACTCCTACCAATATTATGCATGACTTCATTTTACGTATAAAATTTTTCGGATTGCATACCCCTCTTAAAAGGTTTCAATTAATCATTAATGATTGTCATATAATGTACAGATAACTAATCAATGAATTCCGTTATTTGAATAAATATTGTTCTTGAAAATTTTCAAATTACTCTTTACTATCAATTTAACACTAATATAGAAATGTCTACCGCCTCCATTCATAGGGGCTATGATTTTTGTTTCGATTAAGATCACTGGCCTTCAATATCTGCCTTAAATTTATATAAGTACAAAGACTCGAATACATGCTGGAAAACTAAATGCCCGGCAAATGCCTGAGATATGAATATGGCTGCGTAGAAAATCGATTCACATTCGGATGCCTATATATGTGTGTAGTTATATTCTTAGTTGAACTTGAAAGTGTTATCAAGGAGTGCAAGCTTAAGGATAGAACACAAATGGTCTATGATTATTACTTATAGGATATTTAAACTCCTCTGTTTTTCACCTATAAGCAACTGGCAAAGGTCTATTAGGACCAGAGATCGGCAATGAATCGTTTCTTTACGATTCACAACTACTCATAACGTTTTAAGTATAAGTGGTTTTACATCATTGCAATTTAACTACTCTGAGTTACTCATACTCACAACAAAGTTGACTTATAAATGCAAGTGGATATAAGTATGAGTACTACGCCGACTTCGAGCTCATACCATTCCCAATATGTTTGATTCATAAACAACGGTATTGAGTAAAGTTGTGCCCGGTCGTTCATTTCAGTGACCGGTCATTTTCGTTCATTTATCCAAGACTGAATCGTTCATTCAATTCGTTCAATCGTTCACTTTGAACGAATGAATACAACCCTTGCGATTTTGATTTTCTTCTTGTCTTTTGATAAACAACAGCTGAACGAAATTGATCCGTACACTATTGAACGAAAACCGTTCAGTTAAATGACCGGCTCATTCCGTTCAATGAAGTGATCCGTTCATTTTAACCCGTTCGTTCATGAACGACACAGCTCTAGTATTTAGATTTACATTTTAAGAAAAATACTCACATACTCATAAAGTATTCAACTCAGTTAAGTCATTAAAAAAAATTCAGCTTATTCCGTTAGGTATTTATACAAAATAAGTAAACAAGAAATATAAAAACATACAAGTAAGTTTATAGGAAAACATATTGGGGAAAATATAATATTTATTATTTTATATAATTTTTATAAGCAGGCTGTAAAAAATTAACGACACTCGCATGAGTGTATGCGAGTCATACTTATTTTTTTATCATCTACGTACATTGAGTTAAGGAGAGTCTAAATAAACAACATCATACATGAGATTAAATCTGAATATAATGAGTACTTCAAACTTTAAATATGAATATTGGTTTGATGATATTGAGACAAGTATGAGTACATATAAGTATAACAAATTATAAGTCATGATTCAACTATACTCACTTTTTCAATACTCATAACTGATCTCTGATTAGGACCTATATCGCATATTTAATAATTTTTATACCCACCACCAAAAAGAGCTATATCTTCAATTATAATGCAGATAATATCACACAATTCTGTATTTGTATTTATTAATTTGATTTTCTAATACAACAAGACACAACATCTTATAAATTACAGCATTAGAATCAGACAAGTTAAAGTTTTCATAGATTATATTTAAAAGCACACTTTGCTTTTATTATTAAAGTGAAAAGTTTATTGAAAATGGTAAGAATCGGTTCGCAACTTCTAATAGCCCCCATATAAATGTCTTTCCGAAATATGGCGCTATGATACATAAATGCCTTTAAAAAAGCAGTATCTATATAAAATATATACGTAAAGATAAATCACAAAACGGTATTTTGTTTGAATTGACCATAGCCTCCTCATAAATTCCACTTCTGAATGTAACTTAAATGCGTACCGATTTTTATAAAGCCAATTTTCGAAAATTTTTTGAATGCACATAAATCTCTAATAAACATTTTCATCAAGTTGAAATTCGACAAAAATAAATAGAATTTATGACTATCGCTCCATAATTGGTCACAGCTCCCATATTGGGATCACTTCCGAGAAATACATTACCCACATATAAGTCTTATAAATATCGATATCGAACTGATATTTTACACAGATGAATTATATACTATTGGATTTTGTAAGGTCAGTCCATAATTAGCCACAGTGCCCATATAAGGAAATTTCGAGAATAACTGGAATACTAAAAAAAAAACCCTCTGAAATATATAGTTATTGTGATAAAAATATTGATTTTGAAATATAAAATTCACCATAAGACTCAAATACAGTAAAATATTTTATAACGATCGCCACATAACATGTAACAGATCCCATATAAGCGATCTGAAAAGAAAATAACTCGTATAAACATTGTTATCGATACAAAATGTTATACAAATTTCTTCCATGTATGCATAGGTCATACTTCCGATATCTGGATGTGTTCCGCACAGCCGAATACGACTATTAATTAACCTCCTGGCCCACGATGTCGAACGATAACGTTCGCTTAGATAAGACTTAAGACACAAACTTGATTGTGGAATAAACAAACTTGATTGAGTAAAAAAATAGATACGATAAAAAGTTTGTGTCTTAAGTCTTATCTAAGCGAACGCTATCGGTCGACTTCGTGGGCCAGGGGGTAATTCTTACTTGTTTATGCAGAAATACAAATAAATCTAGAATTTGTATTAAGCGATAATGTACCTGGTAGCTTTTATCATTCACAGCAATTAAGAGGCCTATGTTACATGGAAAAAGACTGGCCAGTCTATTTAAGTCTTTCGTACAATGCCTCTATGATCTCTTAGCCTACTCAATTTGAGGTGCATTATACGCATCAAAATTATAATTTCATTCACAAGAAATTGTTTGCTTAACATTGGCATTAACACAAAGCCAGCAAAGTCACCTGAAATGTGAGACGAACGTAGACACAGCAGCAACATTTGACAGCAAATAAATGGTGAAAAGAACGACAACAACAGCAGCAATATATCTTTGTTATTTTAACAACGTTAACAAAACCAATCGAATATTTTTGCTAATAATGATGATGGAAATAATGGCATGGCAAATTTTATTGATTATTGATAAGACACAGTATGATATTGAGTGGGTTTGACTGAACTCCTACCGATGCTAATCATAATATTTAGCTTTCTTTGCTTTTTTGCTACTTGAGCGTAAATTTGTTAGGAGCCACCCACTAAAATAAATTTAGGGCGGCTTGCTAGCTATAGTAAGCAATTGGTTTTAATGTTACAGATTTAGTAGTTGTAACAAAATTTTGAACATATTTGATTTCAAAACAATATCATTTAAAAGGCACATGGGAATTATTGCTTTGAAGGCGTTATTATAGATTTTATAGACGTATTTTTAAACAGTCGAAGCGTCAGTTATTCAGTAGCATAAACATGCATTTAAATTATTAACTAACTAACTGAATAAATTCTAAGAACAAATTTAAAATCAGCAATTTTCCTGTGAATTCTTTAGCAGTTTATTTATTACTATAATTTTGTTACATTCTCTGGAAAATACTAATACAGTGGTGTCTTCTTTTTTTATTTTAATTAACAAACACAAACTGCGAAACTTTTTGGCTTTTCTGCAGCAAACACCCGGAGTCTTTGGCGGGAATCGAACCCGCAACCTTCTGACTGATAGTCCGGCACACTATCGCCTAGTCTATCGGGGCACTCATAATAATAATTGTAATTCAATAAATTATACAACGTTAATAAACAGCAATAACAACGACTGACAAAACCACAAATTATATTACACATGACTGATTTAATTATTACAAAATCTTCAACGTTATTAATGCATAAATAAATAAATGAAAATATGACTGAATGACTAAATGAATGAATGAATGGAGGAAGGAGAACTTAAATTATATTCTATTTTTTAGCTTATAAAATTTACGTTATTTTAATACCCATTACATTAACGAATTGAGTTAACAGAGATTGTCAGATAGGGAAGAATTAAGGTTAAAAAAAATTAATAAAAATTTAAATAGGTTGAATTTTAAAAAACGAGAATAACTATTTGGGTTAAATTGCATGATGTTTATAATCAAGAAATTTCAACAATTTATTTAAGTAAATTCTATGAAAAAATAAAACAAACACTAAAATTTTGTCTTAAATTTTGAAAATTTTTGAATTAAAAAAAATTATTTTTTAATTTTTGATAACCCATTGAATGCGCCTCTCAAAGACCTTTCATATAATGCCACATTTACATATAGTTCCTTTGGAAGAAATGTGAAAAAAATCAAAAAACCTCTAAAAAGAGTATTTTTATCCTTTGATGCAGCTCACCAAATATTGACCCCAGGAGAAAAAATTGAGAAAAGTGAATCAAATTTTCATATTAGTCGGGAATATCGATACCTTATTTTTTCTCCATACAAACGGGGCCACCCTAATGTACATACATGATTGTTTCTGTTGTGTATACAAAATGAAAAATATTTATGGCTTATTCAGCTTAGAAATTTTAAATTTAATTCGTTATTTAAAGAATACAAAAATTATGAGAAATTAGTATTAAATGACGAAAATAAAATTTGATTTGTAGTCCAACGATTGACTTTATTTTTCTTTTTTACAATCTCAGTTATTCTAATTACATTTTTTACACACATATTTCCTTATTAATAGCTTATATATCTATCTCTTTTAGTTATGTAACAATAATTTAAAATACTGTTTATTACACCTAGAGAAATAATGAGAACTTAACAATTAGTGTTAATTAGTATTAATCTACTACCTTAAATCTACCTTAGGTCTACAGATTTAAATTACTTAACCTTTATGTCAACAGCTGAAAAATTATACTTACGTCAACAGCAAGCATACCCGGGTATGCAAGCACATTTTATATGGGAATTCACACATTTCTAAATATGTTTCTGTTTTATATGTTTTATTTGGATTTTGTTTGTGTGTTTCCCCTACTTTGAATTGTTTTTATTCATGCATATACATACTTAAATTTTGTCTTCGTCTTCATGTATGAATATTTACAATTAGGGACAAACACTTGTTAGTTGCTCAATTCTATGAACATGAAAATCCAACAAGGAATGAAAAAATGACCACATTTATGATCTGATTTGTCCAATTTTATTCAAACATCAGAATATAGTAGAAAACACTACTAGTGAGGATATCATGACATTTCAGATAGATATAATGGCCACTTTCAGAGATACAGAGTTTTTAAAATTCAAAACATACCCGGGTATGTAGCTGTTGACATAAAGGTTAAAACAAATTTAAATTTGTTTAGAGACTTAGACATTTTGAATAAAGGTTGATTTACGCATTAATACTGAGAGATTTCTCCAGTATTATATATTTCGAACGATTTTTCTGAAAAATCAAAGCTGCGATATGTAATATATGTATTTATTTTACAAGTGGTAATACTGTGGCCATTGATTTATTTTGCTTCAGTTTTAAGTGTCAAAAAACATTTCAAAATATTGTGTGTTTAAAAACAATTTACAAAATTTTTAATGAATAAATCGAATGGATAATTGAATTTCACAACAGATACATATATGTAAATGTAACCTATTGGCAACTCAATTTATTTTTGTCCAGACAAAATATAAAATTAAAGCAATTCAAGCTAAGAGTTGTGCGTAAAAAATATTTTCTCTTTTTCAAAAAGAGAAAAGTCAAACTTTGTAGAAAACAACTTTGTCCGTACAAATATTTTGTTCAGAAGCCACCTTAAGGTGCTATCAGACGGGATGTATTTTACATATGTACTGTCAAATTTTCCATCTGTAAAAGTTGTACACATCGTGTGATACATATGAAATTTTGACTGTGTAAAATACATGTGGAAATACATATGTAATTTTTTCGAAAATGAATTTTTAATAAATTAAATTATGTTTATTATATTTATTGCAGTTAGATTGGCCAAAAGAAGCAATTCTTGAAATTTATACACGTTAAAAAGTCAGCTTTTGTTTACATTTATAGGTTATGTCATACGGAAAAACATAAGCAGGTGTGATAGCAAAAATTATGAATCGTATGTAAAATGGAAATTTTGACATACATACGGAATTACATATGGGTCAGAAAAGTGACAGTACATATGTAAAATACATCCCATCTGATAGCACCTTTAAATAGGAGGTGTGAATACCTACTTCAGATATCAAAGCTGAAATATGATAAAATCAGTTTCTCGTTATACCTACATACATTTATATACATATGTACATATATTGTATATACAGTACAAATGTACTTGGATGTTACGTTTTATGCTAACTTAATAAGTATGATAAAACAACATGTAAAGGTAAGCTGTTACATTTTGCTTTAGCTCACAATCATAGCTATTCTTTTGTAATAATATATTATTGAAAGCTTTATAAATGGACCCGACCCTCAGTATTTCACAGAATTTTGTAAACAGTTTTATGACCATTAAGTACCCATTATGGATACTATTTTACCTATACATAACAGGTTGTATAATTATTTATAATAATTAAATTGCAATTACAATAATAATGAAAGCGTAAATTTAACACATCTGTTTTATGGTTTTGTTTGTATTTCTACTTACTTCCATTTCTCTTTACAGAATGGAAAATATCAACAACTACTGCACCACATTATTCTGTAGTACAACGTGACGTATGATTAATTTTAATTAATAGCACAATTGGCAGTTATGACTGTACAACGCGTCCCTGGTGAGAAGAGGTAAGTTTATTATACACACATATTTCGATTTATATTGAAATACTAGAAAATTGTAATAAAACTATATTTAAAACAGCAGAGAAAAATGGAACCTTTTGCTTAATTGTTTATGAATAAGACTTTTCATGAAATCTTGCTAATTGCATAATTTTTCTTACTATTTTTTTTTATTTTATTTATTTTAAATTAATTAAACAATAAAAAATAAGAAAAACCTTTTTTTGATATCAAGTGTGGTCATAGAAATAGTTTTAGGGAACACAGTTGTCTTTTCCAGGATCAGTTTTCATTTCTCACATACACTTAATTTTGCTATTTGTTGTAAAGTTGCAAACAGTTTTTTAAAACGTGTAATATTTTTTATCCACTTTATTAATTATTATTAAAATTGTGCGTTAATATTGTGTTATACTACGTTTTCACGGTACATGCTTCGCTCTCTATTCATGCTTTACACCCCAATCATGTGCGAAACAACTTGCTTCACCATACGAAATTTTAAGAGCGAATCAAGTAGATTCATATTGAATCAACTTGCGAAGCACGAAAAATTGCACTCTTCTCTAATTTTTATCGCAAGTTTATCTGCACTAGCTGTACAAATTTAATATTATTGTAAACAAAGCAAATTATTTTCTTGTTGCTGGAAGTAAAGAAAGTAAATACGTACGAATGTATGTTTTTTTTTTCAAATAAGATAACTAATTTTCACTCAGTTTTTTTGTCCATTAAAAAAAATATTTTCCACAAATTGTAAATTCTGTTTTTTTTATTTTTATTAAAAACAACTGTCAAATCGAATCAAGTTTTATGGTTATGTAAACAGCATGATTCATAAACATGATTCAGAGAGCGAAGCAAGTGATTCAAGCCGTCGTGGAAACATGGTATTAATGTTTCATTGCTGAATTTACATTTTTAATGATAGAATAACAAAAGTATGTATAACTGTTGTTTATTCTTACTATGGAATTTTTAACAATTCGCTATAAAATTCCACGTGGGTTGATTTTAAAAAAGTCAAACTTCAGTTTATATAAAAAACGGCTTCAGTTTTCGAGAAATTGCCAAAAAATAAACGGGTCAAATGTTGTAGTAACAAATTCTGCAAACTATTCGGATTATTATGACAAAAATAAAAGTGGCAGCCCGTAAAACAGCTTTCTAACCGGGACAATCGCAGAATTATAAACTGTGCCAGCAGCACAAGGAAGAGTCTTGATCAGATTATTAATGAATTTGGGTGCCGCGATAGACTAAGCGATAGTGTGCCGGACTATCAGTAGCGGGTTCGATTTACGCCAAAGATTCTGGCTGTTTTCTGCAGATAAGCCACAAGCTTTGCAGTTTTTATTTGTTAATTATATTTAAAAAAATGTTAGCTAATTTGTCTAAATCAGACTCTTTAAAAAAATCTTAGATTATAACTCGATAAAAGCTGTTCTAAATTTCGGAGGTATTTCTTTGATTGTTTGGGGAGCTTTTTGTGAAGACAGCATGCTTAATTTGGCGTTTTAAAGCAACAAAATGATTTTTTCTGATTAGACAAAGTTACTAGATGAGAAATTTGTGTAATTTTTAGAAAATAGTAATGAAAGACAATTAATTTTCCAACAAGATAACGCACCTAGCGCATATTATATATGTTTTCAAAAAATATTAATGTACTTAAATGACCCATTGTGCATATTTTGGGAATATTAGGCTGTCAAATTTATCCTGATAACCGATAATATGAAGGCATTTATTACCTCCAAAAGGCTGATGAAGTGTAAATGAAATTATTGCATTTTAGATTTTTTTGTAATCATTTTGAAACTCAAATAATACTAGAAAAAAGTCATATACTTACTTCTATATTACAAAACAATCTAATATTGGTATACTCGTTTAAGAATAAATCTGGTGAATATTATGCCTGATGGAATTTTTGAGTTTATGAAAAAAGGAGGCCTAAAACATTATTAAAGTCTAAATTTTTTGTGAATATTGCTATTTTAAGTTATTTTAAGTTCAGTGTATTTGTGGTTATGAAACACAAATTTAATTTCTTTTAAGAGGTAATATAAAATATATTGATTTTTTTTTGTTAATAATATTTTTTTTGTGTTCGTTCTGCAAACATGTAGATTAAACTGTTTAAACTTTTTTTCTTAACTTACAAAATTGAGAAGAGCTTTATGTATTTATAGTTATGCAACGCAATGTATAAATTGTATATATTCTCAAAGAATGTTTTTTTTAATAAAAAAAAAGAATTAAGGTGGATTCACCCTTTCGTTCCGAACAAAATATTTGTTTGGACAAAGTTTTCTTCATATGAATATTTTCTCTCTCTTAAAAACAGAGACGGAACAGGGTTTGGCAAAAAAAAGCTGTAAGAGATAAATAGCACACGCAACTGGGACTTTTTGAAAGTATGGAAATTTAAGAAATCTAATGTCTTATTTTCAACATTGTTACAGTTGCTTATTAATAAATCATAGTTGTTGTAATGAATACCTGATTTTAATATTGTTTTTGTATTTGTTTTACTTTAAGAGCAAAATCAACAATGCTCTGCGCTGCATGTAAGCTGCTGCATGTGTGTAAATTGCCATCAATGTTGAGACGTGTGCAAATTCTAGTATTTTGTTTTCGTCTATAATCGCATTCTGAAAGTATAGTAACACATGCCAAATATTCACTGAAAAAAGCGTAACCAATTGTTTTACCACAAATTTCTCGGATGTTGTTTACTCTTACTAGAGTTTTGTAAGATCAAACAGCATCAAATACAATAAGACTAAAGATACGGTCACACTTGACCAATATTTGCCGAAAAAGACGTAACCACTAAATTAAATATATTTGAACGTGCTTTTTTATTTACAAAAAACTTCGTTTATTTAGGACAAGTCACAATAAATATTTAGTTTTATTATATTTGATCTTGTTTATAAATAAACGAGTTCAAAAATATTTTATTTAATGGTTACGTCTTTTTCGACAAATATTTGCCAAGTGTGACCGTACCTTTAGTTATTTTTATTTTATTGTCTTTCGTTTCAAGGTTTAATCCTACTTTATCTAATCATCATTTAAATTGCTTTGCAACTACTAAACTTATTTGCATAATTTTATTTATTTGGCAAAAGAAAATACACAATAAAAGAGAAACAATTAACAACATTTGTACAGTTGTTTATTTAGAAAAAAAAACACGTCTGTTTGCAGGCTGTACATTACATTTTTATATGGCTGCAACAAAACCAGCAGAAATTTTATTTAATATAAAATGTTTTCTTCTTAAGTTTTTTATTTAACTTTTAGCATGAAGCTAATTTTAGAAGTTATTTCGTAAAACAAACCCACTTAATTTTTAATTTCTTTTTTATGGTATTTCTTATGTTTTGCATGGTTTTGTTGTTGCTTACAACTTGCGTCCTAGCAGCTCTTTAAACAACATTTCACTTTTTTAATTGTTAAAATGAACTCAGTTTTTTTGTTTGTTCATTTCACTTTATTCGCCACAAAAATTTTAACTTTGTTTCGGTCAGTTATTTTGTGACAGCAACTGTTTTTATGCGAGCAAATGTTAAATAATTGTTTTCTACTCTGAACTCTTGAAGACCACAACTGGCAGCTTAAATGACAAGTGGAAGAGCTGCCGAAATAAAATTAAAAATGCAATTTTTTCTATGTCCTCAACATTTTGTTGTGGCAGGGAGGCAACATTTGTTGTAGAGTTTGTTTTAAATGAAATAATGAGCTGTTTGTGTGTATGTACTTAATTTAAGAAGTTTATCCTTGAATGCAGTCACAATGAAATGATTGTTTAAATTTTGAATTTCAAATGGTGTTATCATAACTATAACTATACAATGTCAATGTACAACACCAAATAGATTTGGAAACAATTTAGAAATACATATAATATACATGTATTTAATAGAGTACTTTATGGACTCTTAAATTAAAATTTTTAATTTTAAAAGCATCACCATAATTATACTATAATTATAAAAATAAGACGTTTTCTGAAGAAAGAAGATTTGCTCCAATTTACTTTTACTTATGTATACATAAATACTTTTTTATTGTGTATTTGTTTATATTTTGGAAACTATTATTTACAGAGTGTAAAATATTGCTTACATAGTGTAAAATGGTGTAAAGTGTTATATATTGTTTAACTAAACTATTGTTTTCATTGTGTAAACTATTTTTTACATAGTATAAACTATTATTTACATACTGTAAACTATTACTTACAGGATGTAAATTATTATTAACATAGTGTAAATTATTATTTACATAGTGTAAACTATTGTTTACATAGTGTAAGCTATTATTTACATAGTGTAAACTTTTGTTTATATGGTGTTAACTATTGTTTACATGGTGTAAACTGTTGTTTACAATGTTGAAAATATTGTTTACATAGTGAAAACTATTATTTTCATGGTGTAAAATATTGTATACATAGTGTAAAATATTGTTTACATATTTTAAAATATTCTTTACATAGTGTAAATTATTATTTAAATAGTGTAAACTATTGTTTACATAGTGTAAACAAATGTTCACAAGGCGTGAATTATTGTTTACTTAGTGTAAACTTTTGTTTACTTAGTGTAAATTTTTGTTTACATAGTGTAAACTAATGTTTACGTAGTGTACACTAATGTTTATAGAGGGTAACCTACTGTTTACATAGTGTAAACTAATGTTTATATAGTGTAAAGTAATAATTATATAGTGTAAACTAATGTTTATCTAGTGTAAACTCTTATTTACATGGTGTAAACTATTGTTTATATAGTGTAAACTATTGTTTATATAGTGTAAACTAATGTTTATATAGCGTAAACTATTATTTACATAGTGTAAACTATTGTTTACAAAGTGTAAAATATTGTTTATATGGTGTAAACTAATGTTTACATGGTGTGACTTACTGTGTACATAGTGTAAACTAATGTTAATATAGTGTAAACTATTATTTACATAGTGTAAAATATTGCTTATATATTTTAAACTATTGTTTACATAGTGTAAAATACTTTTTACATAGTGTAAACTATTGTATACATGCTCTTAACTACTATTAACATAGTGTAAACTATTGTTTACATAGTGTAAACTATTACTTATAATTTTATTATATAAAAGTACTGTCTAAGAGGATTACATTGTAGCTATGAAAAATGGTATATTTAAACACACCTCTAAATGCGTGCCTGTGTTTTGATATTTTTTTTCAAATAAATTCAAAATTTTGTTAGACACCAAATAAGTTTGTTTTGTTTTGCTATTTGTTATGTTAATAGATTGATATAATTTGGTTTGATTGATATTTCTTTTATACATACTAGATTTTTATATTTTTTTATGTTTGTTTTGAGTTTTATTGCATACAAAAATTAGTTTTTGTGTTTATTAGTTGTGAATAGATTTATTAGTTTGCATACATACTCGTATGTATGTAGATTGAATATAAAAATGGCACCAAATATATTGGCCGTTAATAAAAGTTTATTTATTTTTTTTTGTTTTTGTATTTTATTTGTAGTATAATTTATTATTAGTATAAATGTAAAAATATTTTTTCAAATTATTAAAGCTTAGTAATATTTATTTTAATTTCAATTTTAACACTAGTATAAACGAAGGTCATGAAATCATAGTTGCGTTTGCAAATTACAATAGTATAATAATTTAAATATTTTTCAAATAAATAGCGAATTTGTTGATATTAATTAAACAAATAGTCAATCACTTTTGAATTATAATGAATAGGCAACAAGTTAATTATGAGTTGTAGTTAAAAGTCGTTTTAGAGTTTATAAATTAAAATGAACATTGCACTATGGGCCAGCTCGCAAACATACAATCTTCTAAACTTCAGGTCTGTTTAAAGAACGTTGTGTGTGTATGAAGGTGAAAGAGAAAAACGTAAAGTTTATGAAAATTTGATTATAATCAGCATTGTTGATTGGTATATTTACATAGTTATTTGCAAAATTGCCTCTTTAAGAAATCATTCTTTATTTGCATTATATTTTTTATATACCCACTTAATAGTTTTTGTTTCAGTTTGGGCAATCATTTTTGCAACTATTCGCCACATTATTTCTACATGCAACAGTTTGTTTATGTGCACATTGCCACATGTTCTATCTATCGCTAAACCAATAATTTCATTCAATTTGTAAAACAAATACCAGAAAAACAGTAAATATTGAATTGAAATCAAAATGCCAAAATATCAATAATTTTTTTGTTGTTCTTAGCAAAAATAAATATTTATCTTAAGTTCTATCATTGTCTCTTATAAGTTAACTATAAGCTAATATTTGCATTACAACGGAAAAACAGTGTTGATTATAAAAATAGCACACAAATAAACAACAAATTAAAATTTCTTAAATAAACAACTTTCGTTTTTCAAATTGTAAAAATAAAATATTTATTTTTAATAAAATAAGATATATTATTTCTCTCTTTCTCTTTCCTCTAAGATTTCACTCATCTGTTTATGTTAGTATTTGAATATTTAAATGCATTTATGCAGTATTTGAATGTTTAATTTCATTAGTGCTGACTTGTGTTTAAAAGTCCATACACATAATGAAAACAAGACATTTTAAATGTATAAACATTTCTACTGTGAGCGTCAAAATAAAGTCAGCACGACATATTATTGAAAGAAACGCTTAATTATATTAATATAAATAATATTATATTAGAAAATTATATTGTCTTTGTATATAGTTATTGTTACCGGCACTGCCGATTACAAAGTTATCGTTTTAAAAAAGCTTTTTGTATTACCACTTATTCTAAACGTAATGTCAAAATTAATGGAGTTTGTCCAGATTACAGCAAACATTTCCGCGTAAAACAAGCGCCATATGTTTCTGTAATTTTCTTTTAATATTTAAAGTGTATTTGAATGTTTGAGTTTGATACCAAAAAACTATGTATTTAATTAACATTTAGGAATTCTAACGTTTGAAAATAAAGAAATAAAACTAAAACTCTTTTGTTAGTTGTGCATTCAAAATCTAGTGAAATTCACGTATGGTAAACACCAATAACAGTTATTAAAGTAGAATTAAATTCACAAAAAAAAAGAAACAAAAACAACAGCGTATACAAATTTTATAGATTTATTGTTAAAATAGACCGAAATGTAGGCGTCAAAATAAAATAAAGTAAACAAATCATCCTTATGCAAAAATAACCCCTGACATTCCACAAGTAATTCAATAGTAATAAATATGTTATCAAGACGGTAAAATATGGCAGCGGCTCAGTAATGGTTTCGGGTTGTATGATTTATGGAATCTACTATGAAAAAGGAAGATTATCTCGACATTTTAAAAAACAATGTAGCCCCACTGTAGAGAAATTAGAACTAGCGCAGAACTGGATTTTCCAATAGCCCAATCACCCTAAGTATACCTCAAAAATTGTGAAAGAGTGGTTTCTTAAAAAAAAACTCAAAAACTTTTAATCATCTTCCGCAGTCTCCAGTCCCCAATCCAATTGAGCATCTGTAGAAATATCTGGACAAAAAAATTACACAAACAAATATTTTTTGCAAGAATAATTTAAATACATGAAGAATGTAACAAAATTTTGCCTGATTTTATAAAAAAATCATTGATTCTATGTTTGGAAGATTGACAGCTGTGATAAAGGCAAAAGGACTACAAACAAAATACAATGCTTCACATATTTTCAATATACCTGTTTACTTTATTTTGAAGTGCAAAATCTGATATTCTTTCTTTAAATTTGAATTATTATTTTAATGTTTCTTATTTTTCTAGTATTTGTTAATGAGTTATATTTTGCGTAAGTTACTTCTGCAATATATTTTGTTTTAAATTTGTAATTGCAGTATAATAATAATTTTTTTTTTAAACAATATTAGCTGTTTGCTGTATATTGACGTTCATAGTATTTTGGCAAGCCGATTAGGAGCATTAATATATCAACTTGTCAGTAAAAATATAGACTTAACCATTTAGTTCCGTTTGTTGGCTAGCTGGATACTGAGTTGATTGGAAAATATGAATGAGAATAAGAATAATTACTATACAATTTAAACCGATATAAGGACACACTGACAATGCCAATGCCAGTGTCTCAATCTTTGAGGATACCGAATATTTATATGCACTTGAAGAGTCTTTTGCAATATTTCAATAAATTAAATGAATTCCAAAACAGAATAAAAATATCAAACACATTTTCTTAGAAAATTCAGGTGAAATTTTTAAAGTTATACGTGTTCTGATATTTTTGTTGATTACTCTTAAAAAAATTCAACATTTTACCAGCTTAGTTGTAACGTACGTGTCAGTCAATAATTATAATAATTAGTTTTTATGCATTAATGTCACTAAATTGTTTATATTAGAAATGTTCTTGCAATTACTGCGTAATTTTTTGCATGTGCAACAACTTAAACAAAAACTAAAATAAAATTTAAATTATGCAAATATAAACATATTCCAAAAATATTTCAAAAAGAAAAAAATTTACAATATGATTTGAATTGACAGCGACAAAGAAAAACAGAAAAAATACGAAACAAACTATACAAATAGATGATCAATGATTATTGGTTGTAGTAAATATACAGTGTGGAACATAATTGTGAACTTGTTATCACATTCAAATAAAACTAATAAAGGATTTAATAATTCTTTTTATCATTTATTTTATGTATAATATTTAAAAAAATAATTTGCAAATCAAAGCTAAAAGTATCAGATTCTACTTAAAAATGACAAACAAAAATAATCCTTATAAACTTAATTTTGTACCAAACAAAAACTTTAGCGAATGTTACAATTATTAATATACATATGTTTAGTCAAAAGCCCATTATTTCGTAAGATACTTTGAACAGTTTTAGGCGTACTTTCTACCAAGTTTTAAATTAATTCATTTAAAGCTCTCTCATACACGTTGAATCTCATGCCAGAGCTCATTCAAATATGTTTTAATCGGTAATCTTTATTGTACATATTGTATTGTTCAAACTGTTTCTTCACGGTTGATTAAAAAATTATAAATCACACTGAGGATGGGACTTTTTGCTAGCCATTGCATTAAAAGAAAATTCTGTTAGCTAAGTCGTTCATTTACCATTTTGGAAGGGTGATTTAAGGCACCATTAGGGTGTCCCTTATTTTTGGACCTCAATATTTTTTTGCGCATACCCGCTAAAAAGTTTCGAAATAATCATAGAAGGCTCCAGAAAAAAATTTACTTTGATATTAGAATGATAACCCATGCCGACTTGCGACAAAGTTAATTGTTGTAAGTATGGGTAATTTTTGGTCAATATTGGTATAAGTCATTATAATTTGTACGTATTTTATTCAATTTTCAATATTTTTTAATATTTTACTGTTGTGTTTTTTTATTTTAGTAATTTTTAATAATGTTAATTTATATTTAATATGAAACTAGCAGAACCTGGTCCGCTTCGCTGTTCCAAAATACATTTTTTAACTCCTTTTTTTTTGAATTTTTTAGTTAATACATATGTATGTATAAATTTTCTCAATGTTGTCAAAATAACTATACTACAGTAAAACCCGCATAAGTGCCTTGACTAAAATTGACAGCATTTTTAGGTACTTAAGCGGGTTGTGTACTTATAAGGACCCGTTTTAGTACCTCAGGTTGGGTACTTAAACAACCCCGTTTTAGAACCTTCTTTTGGGTAATTAAACATTTAATAATTTTAAGAATATTGAAAATTACTTATTTAAAGACAAACAAAAAATTTATTTAACAAAAAATATTTTGATTACATATTGATTAAAAACGTATTTCATATTGCTTAAAAAAATAGTTTGAAAAAAGGAACATTTTGTGTACATATGTACATTAAACACATAGATGCATACATACATAATGGTATAAATAAACAATCGAGTATAGAGTTGCCGTTTAAAAAAAAGAATTGTATACAAAAAGGTACTTAACCGAGGGAAAATATACATACAATTTTATTTAATGCACAACAAATTACGGTACTTAGGCGGGTTGAGTATTTAAACGGGGAGGTACTTAAAAGGGTAAATTTCTTTGATTTTTTACAAAAAAACCATAGTGTCTACAAATGTTGGGTACTAAAACGGGTTAGGTGGTAAAGCGGGGAGGTACTAAAGAGGGTTTTACTGTATATAGATTTTATAAAAGTGATTTTCATATCATGACAAAATATTGTTAAGATAGCTTTGATTATTATATCATGATGCAGCTTTCGTATTCATTCCTTTCAAGAAAATGAGCTTTTATATATATTATATATGTCTATCTAAAAAGGTGATTCCCCTTTTTACTCAGATGGTAATTTGCTATTCCAATAGTGTGTTTCATAAAGTGCGGTTTTATTATTAAAAAAATTTCAGTCGAATTACGAAGTGATAAACAAAATATTTTCTTTATCGGACTGCCAAGCCACCAGATAAATGGTGCAAAATTACCATCTAATCGACAAGTTCTCACCGTTTTATTTTACAATATTCGTGAAGTCAAGCTGACTGTTAGTGAAAGTGCGAATCTTGTTATAAGAGAGTGCATTATATTTTGAAAAAAAGCCAGAATTCCTACGAAGGCAATCCCTAACTGCGTGAAGAAACTTGTTGATTTATATCATGTTTGGAGGGAGCTGCAAAAAAACTGTAAGAAAACTCAGTTGCCTTTCAAGAATCGTGAAAATAATTTTGTAAAAGACCTTGATAACTTATTTGATATTGCACATGCAGATGCATTTGACAGAATGAAGATAGAGACAAAGATTTCTTAAGGAAACAGAGAGAGCCAGGTCGACCGGGATGCTTAGGTGAAATCGACAAAAAATTGGCGGAGAAAGAAGAACGAGTTATGCAAAGACGATTGGAAGAAGAAGAAAGGAAGGTAAAACAAAGAGAGTTATTGGCTGTTGCATCTACTTCTTCGATAGATAACTTGGAATGTCTTCAGAATTCGGATGAGGAACAGATTTCGAACTCTGAACTTAGTACTCAGATTCCTTACCCTGAAAAAAGTTTTAAAAGAGGCACGAAAAGTTTAATAACTCCTAAACTGGTAGCAGCTTTAGATCGATGCCAATTAAGCATAAGGGACCCAGTTTACATTCTCCATGCGGTTGTAGAAGCGCTTGGTCTGAACAGCGATGATTTCCCTATAAACAAATCCTCGATTCAGCGAGTTCGTACTCAAGCGAGAAAATCCAGGGCAGAAGCAATAAAAACTGACTTCCAGAATAATTTGCCTGACGTAGTCACAGTTCATTGGGATGGAAAACTATTACCTGGATTGGATGTACGAAGTTCAAAAGAAGAACGCTTGCCAATTATTGCTTCATTTGACGATAGAGAACAGCTTCTTGCAGTACCGAAATTAGAGAGTTCTTCTGGAAAACATCAAGCTGAAGCCATTTCAACTGCTCTCTTTGACTGGACCCTCCATGACAAAGTACAGATAATGTGCTGCGATACCACAGCTTCCAATACTGGCCGTTTCAGTGGAGCTTGTGCTATTTTGGAGCAGACTTTAGAAAGGGAATTGCTGCTTTTTGCTTGTCGTCATCATGTTTATGAGTTGGTCCTTAAAGCTGTTTTTGAAACCAAGGTAAAATATATTACAAGTAGCCCAGATATTCCAATTTTCAAAAAGTTAAGAGATAATTGGAAAAATATTAACACTGATAACATTGAGTCACCTCTAAATTTCGTTAAAGCACATATTGCTAAGACAAACATTACATCTTTGTTAACTTTTTATAAGACTGAACTGGAAAAATCTTTTGTTAGAGACGATTACCGCGAATTGGTTGAACTATGCGTTGTGTTCTTAGGAGGAGACACAGAGAATAAACTAAAACTCAGGCCCCCCGGAGCTTTGCATCAAGCGCGATGGATGGCGAGAGCAATCTATTCTATAAAAATATGTTTGCTTCAATCGCAACTTAAAATTACTGCAAAGGACAAAAATGCTCTTCAAGATGTTTGTTTATTTATCGTCACCGTGTATACCAAACCTTGGCTCGAATGTACAATGGCAGTTAAAGCACCTAACCAAGACTTGTCCTTTCTGAAAGCTCTAAAAGAATATGAAAAAGTAGACGCGATAAGTTCCAAGGCATCCATAAGCAAGTTTATTCATCATTTATGGTATTTGTGTGAAGAAACAGTCATGTTATCACTTTTTGATGAAGAAGTTGATACCAAAACCAAGACAAAAATGATTAATAATTTAAACACAGACGAAAGTTCAGATTCCTCTAAACGCTATGTCCCATCGAAGGAAGAAATTACGCAAAATTTGTTTGGTAAGTACTTAATATTTTCTTGTTTCTTTTTCAAAGTTTTGTGGTTTAGTTTTTGCTTATTTTAATGGTTTTTTTCTTTATTTCAGATATGACGCTGGATGATTTTGTGACTCAAAGAAGCAAACGATTTCTATCTCGACTACAGATCGACGACAGTTTTCTTCGGGAAGACGTATCTTCGTGGGGTGACAATCCTGCTTTTTTGGAAGCTAGAAGACGATTAAGTCGTTTGAAGGTCGTAAATGACACTGCTGAAAGAGCTGTTAAATTAATGCAAGATTTTAATGGTCTTATCGCGGCTGAAGAAGAGCAAAAACAGTTTTTGTTGCGTTGTGTTCAGGAACATAGAAATCTGTATCCAGACTGTAAAAAAACTACACTAAAGAGAAGTTACCCTAATTCATTATTATTGTAATATTTAAATAAAAGTTTGTATTGATATTTTTTTAGTTTTACTCATATTTACTTTATTTGTTGCATTTTAATTAGTTTTGGATCAAGCCAAAATGTCAGACCAAAACACCATTTTTTATTAAACTTTAGAGCTCGGTCGGCACGGGTTGCAATCATGCTACAGATATGAAATTTCATATTTAAGTACATTTTAGCATTTATAAAAAAATTGGAGGATATGCGTTTCGAAATTCGAAAAAAAAATTTTTTTGCCATATAAGGGACACTCTAGGCACCATCCAGCTGAAAAGTAACATCTGTCATCCAAATGATAGATGCTTTTATCTACAAAATCGGGAAGATGAATTTGCAAAATTCGCAGATAGTCTTCTTTGCTCATTATTTTTTCGATTTAACCCCATATCATGTCATTCCTCCCAGCGTACTTTATTGCTTCCTTTATATGGTGTCTTTCAATTATGTTCTGCTCGACGCCAGCATCGTCTGACCAGATTATACGTTTCCAGTCATTAACTACCAAATTTCTGTGCTCTCTGGCAAACTTTAATCTTACCTTAATATTTTTGGCCGATAACTTTTACTGCTGAGATCGGGAAAGAAAAGTGCTTTTTGGATTTTGTAGTTTTTGCAATTATATACATAAATTTTAAGCATTATCTAAAATAACGAATGTTTAAAAAATTTTATTCTAGATATAACGAACGACTAAAATTTTTAACATTCACAATTATAGCAGAATATAAAAAATCTCACAAAAAATCGTCAATCTCTAATAGAAATTCAGATTTCGTATTGATTTCTCAACAAATGGAAAAACAAACGATATTTCAGTTAATTGAATTGTTTTAAAAATTAAACTCATAGAAGTACAAAAAGTCTTAATAATGGTGGATTTATTGCAAGTATACGGTGTAAGACTACTTAAAGAATCAGGAGAGAAATTATCATACCGAGATAATCATAAAGCTACCAGATAAAGCATTTCTTCACGTTAAAAAACTGATGCTTTTTTAAATAGCGGTAATGCATCTGAAACACAAAAAATTAAACCTCTTCTACTTGGCAATGAAAAGAAATTAATAAAATTAATAGAATCTATAGAAGACTTTATCTTAATGTCATACCAATTAAAATATAATAGAAAATAAATCTCAATATAACAAATTTTTTGATTTAACGAATCTACTTAAGGGGACTATACACTACGTGTTTTTTACATTGTATATGTCAAATTTTACATATGGAATAAAAACATATAGTTGGTGACTTCATAAACTTTGCTTGTGTAAAATACATGTGGAAATACATATGTAATTTTTTCGATTAGAACACGCTCTATTTTCTTATGTTCAAACACATGTTTTCAAATGTATATGCCATGCGAAAAGATTTGTCGACGGTTAAATATCTGCGCTATCATTAGCCGGCCGTATGAAGAATTTGCATGTGATAAATTAAAATTTTTTTTTTATCTCATTTTGTTAATTTTATAACAATGATATAAATTATTTAAAAATTTTTGATACAAGCTCCACATATTGTATATGTGAAAAACCTTAAATCATTATTTTTGACACCGGCATTTTAGTGACGCCACCAAACATTTTTGCAGCGGCTTTAACGCATTTTTCAAAGAAACGACATGGAAATTTATGTGTAAATAATCATGGCGATGTCACGTGTAATTGTACATACAAGTTGGTGACCAAAAATTAAAACCCTTATGTAAAATAACCAATTTTGACAGACATAAAGAAAAACATGTGGGTTGTAAACTTAAAAATACATAAGCAAATACACGTAGTGTATAGCCACCTTTAACAATATATTATTCGTTATACCGGAATTTGCCTATATTTGTTTAAATATACCTATATATGTACTTAGTCATAGCTTAAATAGACTGAATTTATAAGAACACTACTTTCGTTTATTATCACGATTATCTATAACATTCTTATTTATGAAGTTCTTGATAAAATAAATTCCTTAATAAATAATATATATGTTTGTGTATCAGCCGATTGAAAGATTTACTATTATAAGAATATATTGAGGAAATGGAAGGGTTACACTCTAAGCTTTCGTTCTTCAATTAAGCCCCAAAATCATTTAATGTGAAATAATATTTAAAAGGCTACCTTTGTTAGACAATTCAACCAACAACTTTTCTTCATGATAACCATCTCTTAGATGCATTTTTTTTTTGTTTTTTAAAGAGAAGTAACACTCAGCCAATTAGTATGCCTATATATAGTTGCGTTACTTTCTTTGGAAAGGGGATAGTTGAAGAAGTAAAGGTGGTGAAAGAAGAAAGCTTTTTATATCACAACTCTGCAATTGCGCATTGCTACAAATACCAACTCATGCTTAATGATCAAAGCCGCTAACCAATTAGCTACAGCACCTTTAAAGATCATATGAATATCACTTTAAAAATATTTAATTAAATCATCTCTTCGCCTTGCACTATTATACCAATCATAACTTAAATCATATATTTATCTATTTCATCTAATATACCACTTTTTGAAACAGCAATATATTGATATATTACGAAATGACTCGTGGTAGTACCACGGTACCAAGTCAGTTTAAAATGTATCAATAAATGTACAACTGTACCTTGTTTGCCAACCCTGGCTGAGATGTAATAAATATCGCAGGACTCGGCTTGATGTCTAACGATTAAAAGGTTTACATATAGCTATAGAACCAACTTTTGGTATTAAACACTTGTTTCTTTTTATACCCTACACCACTATAGTGGGGGAGTATATTGGATTTGTGCTGATGTTTGTAACGCTCAAAAATATTAGGCCAACACCAACCTTAAAGTATACCGATCGGCACAGAATCACGTCCGTCCGTCTGGCTGACTTGACCTTGTGTGCAGAGTACAGGTTGCAATTTTGAAAATCTTGTAAGTGTTTATTTTAAGATAAAATTTAACACAAAATATATTTATATGCGCAGAAGTTATGCCACTAAATTTTTGAATGATCTGTACATAATAGGTCATAGATACCATATAGCGGCCATTTATGAAAAACTGTGTGTACGGTATTATATGGTCGGGCGTGACCGACTATATTCCCTTACATGTTTTATTTGTGTTGTCATGCGACGTGCGTCTGCATACGTTAATAGCTTTTTGTGACCTCTGATTTGTGGTTTGGCAACAACCCCTTTATTGAACTCTAAATGAGATCAATCAGATAATTTGCAAAAACTGTTTACCATTGCGGTAGACTTGATTTTTTTCACTAATTGTTTATTTCCCGAAAATTATAATTTTGTTTAGCATTAATAAATGAGAAAAACCGTTTTTCAATTTCCTTTATTGGTTTTATTATTTTTTACAATAAAAGAGTGCACAAGGCACAAACATACATATACTCATTTCTGCTCTGCACTGTATTTGAACAGTGACTGCAAGTTAGTAGTTTAATGATATTTACCTGTTTAAGTTAAAGTGTTTTTTGTGCGTTCGATTCAGTGAATTCTTGCTTATTATTTGAGTTTAGTGGCTGTATCTGGCATTTGTTAGCATTTGTTTATTAATGAACTTGACCTGCATCTATGCAGGCTGTATGTTTAATTTAATTATGTTTAAATTATTTAAATAAATTTGCAAAATAAGGAAAAATGTTAAATTATTAATTAATTTTTTTTTTGTGTAAAATATTATTTCTAGTTGAATGCAAGTGTAAAAAATTTGTAATTTTATGACTGTTTATTTTATTTAGAAAAATCCGTTTATGTTGTGTAAAGAAGCTGTTGTCTGCAGTGGTTTGCCATTTTTCAATCCTTTTTATTTCAACAAAAAAAAAAAAAAAAAAAACATTTTTGCCACAGACAAGGGAAGTATGCGAATTTCAAAATTTGTATTTTCAATTAATAGGATTTATTTTTCATATGTTAAGAACAGAAGTTCTCCAGGCACCAAAAGTTCCTTTTTTTAAATCTCTTACAAATTTTTAATGATTTTAGCTTAATTATTCTAACTTGCTTTTAGTATGTTATTTATTTAAGTTATTTAGCAAATTTTACTTAGAAACTTGTTGAACTTTAGCTGTCAATCGTTTATACTAGCAACATTTTATTTAATCAAACAGTTTGTTAGTTTGTTGTGCAAAGCTTCATGTGCAAAATTTACATAATTAAAAATTATATGCTCCAAAAACCAACAGCTGTATGCTGTGGTATTTTTTAAAAATTTTAATAAGATAATTAAAATATTATCTAGAGATTATCAAGGTTTTGTTTTTCAGACATATTAAAAGCAATTAAAGCATTTGCAAACAACATTTTATATCAGTGATGGAAAATTCAATACTATTGTACTATTTTCAGTACTTTTTCACAACAAAAATACCACAGTACCCCCACATCATATTTAGTACTCTTTGTTTGTTTTGCTTTGTTCCCTGTTTAGAAATCCAGCGTTACTATTTTTATAATCATTGACAACATTGGCTTCAAAACAGGAACATAATGAAAGCACAAACTCGTTATTCATGTTATTTATTTGATCTGGGATAAGCTAATCTACAAAAGTAAACAGATGCATAAAGAATTAAAGTTGTTTGTGGTACTATTTTGATAAATTTTTTAAATTTATTATGTTTCGTACATTTTTGTAGTTCTCATTTCTTGTTTTTGATTTTTTGTGTATCATATTTTGAAAACTTCAAACATATTGGTGAACGATCTATTAATGATATGGCATTAACACTAACAACATGCAGGCATGCTCATACCCAATAAAAATGAGCTCCAAAATAAGCAGGTTTTATGTATGAATTCATACCTCAAATCGCTTTAAACCTGCTGATGGGATGCATGATTTTTGTATGACGTGTTCCCTGTTTGGAGGACTACTTTCTGCTGACAATAAGCCCTTTTTTAACTTAATCAAACATGCAAATAAAGCACTTTCCTTAAGAAAAATTCATAGAAACTGAGAAGCGCGATGTTCGTTTTTTAATTGACTTTCGTTGTAATATGTAAATCTGTAGGCTATAATTTAATTTTTGTTTTTTCGCTTTAAAACCTTCTTCGTTGTCAGCACTAAAAAAGCATATTTTTTGCATATTTTATTCGTAAGCATTTAATGCTTCAAAAGAGCGTTTTTATTGAAGCGCTCGATTATGCGCTTTTTCTCTTCAGTGCTTCAAAAAACACGAATTTTTGTACGGATATGTTTATTATTTTTGAAACATATATTTTTAAAAAAAAATTAATTAATTTCTAGTATATTGTTATAATAGTTTTTTTTTTATTAAACTGAATTAATTTTATTTTTGATTTATTTTTAATTTTATTTTTGAATAAAAATATATTTTTCCTAAAAAGTACCAAAATTTTGAAAAAAAGTACTCTTTTCGTTGACGGCCATTTCAATTTTTAATTTTTCCATCACTATTTCATACACAAAATAAGTAGACAAAACAAGTCTGTAATATACAGAGTTTGGACTTAAAAACTTTTGCCTTTAATATAATTTTGTATTTAATGATTACAGTTTGCTGGTTTGAAGACAGTAATTGAACGAATGTCATATTTAAATCTGATTGCTAACATTTTCTTAACGTTTATCATTCATTACTAATTAATTGACTAAACGTAAATATAATCAGATTGTTTTGAACATTTGAATAATTTTCAGAAATGTTGAGTAATGATAGGGGCAACATAGATGATAAATTAGATACTCGTATATTTTTCATATTAAAATAAGCTCTTTAAAGTTACCTTTTGGAAAAATATAAATTTTTTATATACTCTTTAAGAAAGTTTTTTTTAACAAACATTTTTTTTATTTATAAAAATTTTTTTTTAAGAATTTAAAATTTTTCAAACTTTCATACAGAAAATTGTTTATTTTTGGAGCAAAAATGATATTGCTTTTAAATATTTTGTTTCCAAGGGAAAATTTTATTGTTTAACTTGCAGAAACAATTTAAAGAAATTGGGTTAAAAATTCTACATGAAAAAAATCTACATAAAAAACCGGCCCAGGAGTTATGAAAATTTTGAAATTTGTAATGTTCAAATGCTTATAACTCGAAAAGTTTAACATATAAATAGCACGTGCAAGCAAGTTTTTAAAGATCTACCAAAGTGCTTTTAGCAAATAAAACGAAAATATAAATGGATGAAAAAAATGACGCGCTTGAACAAATTAAATGTCAATTGTGCCCCAATTTGAGCCCCCACAGCTCAACGTCTTAAGGGTTTTTGGGTCCATCTTTCAACTACTTCTTGGTTGCACTCACGTAGGACTTCATTTCGATCGGACAATGAAATGTTAGAAATGTTTTATTTTGGAAATAATTTTGCATCTCAAGTAGTTTTTTGGCGTCACACATTTTTTTTTTAAAATCGGCAAAATTACATGATCCGAATTAACTGAAATTAAAAACATAAACAGCCCTTGAGAAAATCTACAAAAGTACGCTACATGTGTATGTTATTTCTTTTAGTTTAAAAAATATATAGGTATACTCTTTTATTTTTCTAATTTTGCTTGAACTTTTTTAGGTCTTTTAGATTTGGCGGTTCAACGGTAGATCGAAAACTTGTCTAAAGTATCAGCTATATTTGTGATAAAATCTAAGTAAAATTAAAAAAACTTGTCACAAGCATTCAAAGTTGTAATTTGTAAAAAGGTCCATGTTTTTATGTTTTTTTTTTTTTTTTGGATAAAAAATTGTCTTCGGGACTATGTTGTTGAAAATATTGCAACACAATATGAATAGTAGGGCGAGTCTATTCTGACGTGTGCAACAATTAGACACTTTAAACGTCTTTTACTAATAGAAAGAAACACATTTTCAATTAAGTTATTTCTAGAAGGGTTAATATTTTTCTATATACTATTGTTATCTATTTTCAAGAATTTATATGAAACGACCAAATAGCCACGAGAGAGCTTTAAAGTGCATGACGGGTGCAACCAAATTGGCCAACTTTCATAAGATCATACCACAAAAACACAAAACTCTGTTAATTTTTAGACTTTAATTGTATTATTCTTTGTTATTGTGAAATATGAGATATTACGATATCAAACATCGTAGAGAAATATAATCCAATATTAAGAAATTTGCTCTTTAAGCCATGACGGGTTATGCAATTATGACGATTGCAACGTCGTCTAAAATAATTAAACAAAAATCCATTTTTTTCTTCATTTTCACATAATTACTCAAAATATAGTTATTTATTAATCAACAAATAAAAATACACAATAAAAAACTCATTTGTCATTAACTAAAAATCAACAAAAACTGTTGCACCCGTCATTTAAATATTATGATGACGGGTGCAACCATTTTGAATTAACGTTAATTTCAACATTAACCGGAATCTACACTTCACTTTAATAGATTTTTATTTGTCTTTGACTTTTTCTTACTTTTACAAAGTTTAAAAACATTGGCTTTTCATTTCTATGAAAAAAAAAATAGACTTTTATACGTTTTGCATGACGGGTTAACATTGAATTTTTAAAATCAATAAATTTTCTGATGAACTAAAAACAGTTACATACTTACTTTTTTTTATATCACTGATTGATAAATGTTTGCAGTTCAAAATACAACATGTAAAATAAACGAAAAATGATAATTACAGCAAATTTCGAACCACGGTAATACTGGTTAATGGATTGATGTTTGACTGTAGGGTAGCGGGCGCCGCAGTGGTGCAGAGGGTGAGAACGTAAAGAATTCTGATGAGAGAAGTTGGTGTTTCTCTAAACATATGTAACACAGGTTCCAATCCCAGTCAAGAAAAATTATCAATAAATTTTAATAATAATTTTCATGTAACAGTAAAAATAATTTAATGAAAAATTAAATTTAATGAACTCGACCCGAAATAAAAGAAATATCAATGATTTAAAATTAACAGTTCAAATAAAAATAATAATTGTTCTTATTATAAAATATAGGTATTTTACTTTAAATTGGCATCAAAAAAGGTATCAAATAGTGTGATTTGAAAATTGATGGTAACAGTTGTCTAGAATAGAATCGCCCAGTAGATTTAAACTAATATGGCAACTCGCTTTCAATGCAACACTGCTTTCCACATTTTGTATCATTTTGAATTTCCTTTTATGTTTTGTCTTTTAGTCTTTAACTTTACTTTAACCATTAAAGATCTTTATAATAAACAAGTGTTCTTGTGTTCTCAAGTCTTTTGTTTATCAAGCGTATCGTTCAACATATGTATCATTTTTATATGCTCCGGAAACAGAGCTTAATGAGTAAGCATGTTTTTAGGGTAAATGACATCTGAGAAATTGAGAGAATTTATTTATTTCGCTAAATTATTAATCTTCAAGTCACAAGCTTTTCATAAATATATATATTTACTTATATTTACTCTTCAGAAGTAGCGTTTTTTCAAAAGCCAAAGTATATTAGAGTGCTCCAAAAAAATAACATTGCGAATTTTGAACGTCGCCACCCCTAGAAATGTTATATGGATTATAGAAACACTTTCTGAAATATATTAGGATGATAGAATAACTTTAACTGGCACCGCATCGGCACTGAAGTTTGGAGGTGCATTTGCAATGGCAAAATATGCATTTATTTAAGTTTTTGGGACAATTTTGCCATTAAATAATTCGTTTTGCATTTAAATGAAAAAGAATCGAAATGTGTACGAAATTAGCGTTCTAATAAGATATAAGAGATAAAAATCAGCTAACAAATTTTAAAGTTATTAAGTATTTCACAGGCCATTAAAGTGTTTCTAACCACTTAAATAAGAAATGTGGAAAAAAATTAACAAATTCTGAGAAATATTCGAATAAAGTCATATTTTTCCTTTAAATATATGTATGTATACGTATTTACTTGTATATGAGTTTTCATCTCCATAGCATAACGTTAACTTATTATCTAGTATAGGGTGTTTTTTTTACAGGTTTGTTTTTCGAAAAGAGATAAAACTGGCATTTTGTGGTCAAATCTGGCAACTCTAATGTCATTTATGTTCAGTTTGGTTTGCCATTTCATCATGAACAGGTTGACAAAAGAACAACGCTTGCAAATCGTGCAAATTTATTTCGAAAATAACGGTTCAGTTCGCGAAGTTTACCGCAAGCTCCGTCCATTTTATGGTCGACATAATCGTCCATCAGAGCAATTAATTCGGTTAACCATGGATCGTTTTCGCACTACGTTTACTCTATGTGATAATACGCATCCGCAGAGACGTCGAACAGTGCGCACCGAAGAAACAATTGCCGCTGTAGAGCAAAGTGTTGAAGAGGACCCGAATTAATGGAGACCGGTATAGAGCCATGATAACCGACTATTTTGTTCCCGAATTGGATGGCATGAATGTGGATGAGTTGTGGTTCCAACAAGACGGCGCTACATGCCACACAGCGCACGCCACAATCGATTTATTGAAGGAAACATGCGATGAGCGCATAATTTCGCGGAATGGACCTGTCAATTGGCCACCAAGATAATGTGATTTGACACCATTGGATTATTTTCTTTGGGGATATGTGAAGTCGCTCGTTTACGCCAACAAACCAGAAACGTTAGGGGTATTGGAAGCCAACATTCGTGGCGTTATTGCCGACATACGGCCCCATATGCTCGAAAAAGTGATTGAAAATTGGACCTGTAGAATTGGCTTTATTCGAGCCAGCCGCGGCGGCCACATGCCTGAAATCATATTTAAACATTAATGGCATAAAATGATCCTTCCAATAAAGCCAAATTGATGGTCATTAAAACGATTTTCTTGTGTTTTATTTCAATTCGAAGTTCTATACCTCTCAAAAAAACACCCTATACTTGTAAGGTAAAAATTAATGTTTTTTTGAAGGCCGTTTCAAAACTCAATTTTCAATTTTATAAACATTTTATTAAACAAAATTTAGAATTTTTGAATCATCTTTTTGGGATTTATTAAGGACATATGAGGAAATATAAAACAATTCCATTTACGGATTAATATTTTGTATTGCTGGATTGATTTTATGGATTAATATTTTTTAGCTTTTATTTTGTGTTGCCTCTTTAAATCCGATAATAAAAAACATTATTGTATTTTTTTACAAATTAGATCAATATATTTCGAACATCTTCTGTTCATCTTCAGGATCTATAAAATTTTTTAAACACAATAATAAGTTTTTTATTTTTTATCTATAATACATATAATTTTTATAAAAATTGAACAAAAATTGAAAAATTACCTGAATTGATTGAAAATTATAATATAAATGAAAAATTTTTTCAAATAACATTTAAATCAAATTAAAAATACATTTATAAAAAAGTACATAATATTTACTATCTTAAAGGAGTAATTAAATTACAATATGTGTTTATGTAATCCTTTTTATCGCTTTTGAAATTACAAGCAACTTGCTCATACTTGACGATTTGATTCACTTCATGAACTTGCAACTTCAATTTATTTTGTTCTTGTTTTAAAACTTTTACGTTATTAAAATCAAACTCATGCTTTTTTGATCTAGCATGTTTGGCTAATGCTGATAAATTAACTTTTTCAGTTAAACATTTGCAGTCATATTCATGTTGTTTCAATCTTTTCATCAACTTTTGAGTTGTTTCTCCAATATAAACTATATTACAATTTTTACAATTAATTTTATATACAACATCAATGACCTATGTTCCGATTTTAACTGAACAATTATCTAGAGCATGTAAATATTTCAATGTTAAACTTGCAATGAAACCACCAATAATGGATAATACTAAAAAATTTTTCAAGAACCTTAAATATAAACTAAAACCTGGGCAAAAATCTGATGTTGTATATAAAATTAATTGTAAAAATTGTAATATAGTTTATATTGGAGAAACAACTCAAAAGTTGATGAAAAGATTGAAACAACATGAATATGACTGCAAATGTTTAACTGAAAAAGTTAATTTATCAGCATTAGCCAAACATGCTAGATCAAAAAAGCATGAGTTTGATTTTAATAACGTAAAAGTTTTAAAACAAGAACAAAATAAATTGAAGTTGCAAGTTCATGAAGTGAATCAAATCGTCAAGTATGAGCAAGTTGCTTGTAATTTCAAAAGCGATAAAAAGGATTACATAAACACATATTGTAATTTAATTACTCCTTTAAGATAGTAAATATTATGTACTTTTTTATAAATGTATTTTTAATTTGATTTAAATGTTATTTGAAAAAATTTTTCATTTATATTATAATTTTCAATCAATTCAGGTAATTTTTCAATTTTTGTTCAATTTTTATAAAAATTATATGTATTATAGATAAAAAATAAAAAACTTATTATTGTGTTTAAAAAATTTTATAGATCCTGAAGATGAACAGAAGATGTTCGAAATATATTGATCTAATTTGTAAAAAAATACAATAATGTTTTTTATTATCGGATTTAAAGAGGCAACACAAAATAAAAGCTAAAAAATATTAATTCCATTTACAATTCAAAATAGTTTATTTCGGACCTAGATTAGATATTTCTTCGAAATATTTTGCGTCTGATGAGAAACGAACCAAAAATAAATTTTGGAAGCGGTTCTTTGATGGTTTTGTGAGCTTTTTGTAAAGAAAGTATGCTTGACTTGGCATTTCTAAGCAAGTTTAACACATTATTATAGTCTAACTTTTTTGTGAATATTGTTATTTTAATTTCAGTGTATTTATAGTTGTGGAATACTAATTCATTTCTTTATACATTTTTAAGACGTAAAGTTTTAAATGTTGTTTTTGTTTTGTTAAATAATATTTGAGTTTCTGTTCGTTTCACGTATTATTATAAAGTTGTAAACTTCATTTCATGGAGGGTTCTAAAGAAAATGTTTAACATAATTTGTTAATGTCATATTTAAATCTTATATTTTTTACTAAAACGATTGACTCTCTGCAATTACTTTAAAAAAACAATATTTACATAGAAAAAGAATAAATTGACTAAAATAATAAATTGCCACTACGTGTTATACAGACCTAATAAACTCAGGTCATGTTCAAGTAAATTGTATGTATCTTACAATAATAAGAATACACAGACTATATATTACTAATTTTAAAGGAAGTTTCCAAAAAAGTGTCTTATCATAAAATCAATTTGTTTAATCATGTCAATTTAAGCATGACATCATTTTTTTTTCGCTTTATACGTTTCCTTTTTATTTATTTTTTGTCAAACCTCCCCTAGTCTTTTGTTAACAATTTGAACATCATTTGACTTTTGATACTCTATCAAGCACTTGGCCACGTACAATAGATTGTGACACACAAAAAAGCAGAAACACAAAAAAAAAGATAACAAAAACTCTACTTACACGCGTAATTGACATTACTGGTAACACTTTAGAAATAAGAATAATAAAAGCAGAAAAAATAAAGTGGTTAGGAAACTGTATAAATATGTAAGATATGGTGTAGAACATGAGAAGTGACAGCAATATTTGCATTATAAAATGAAACTGAAATTTAAAGCAAAAACAACATGTAAAATTGTTTAATCAGAAATTTAAAATTTTATTTAATAAGATATTAAAATCATAAATAAAGAAATTAGGACTAGATATATTTTTTCTTAATCTATTTCGCACTATTTTTATAATTCCACATTAAACTTGATTATGGGTGGGAAACATAAGTCATCATGGATTGCTCTTAGTTTTAAATTTAAGTCACTATTAATGGATCTCGAGCCAATCCTATAATTCTATATAAAATATAGTTTTTTTGTTGTTGTTAAGAAATATAGTGATTAGGCTTTATTTTCAAGTTAGTCCATTATTACATGATCTAGAGCAGGAGTGCCCAAAAGTTGCTTATCTAGGAGCAAACACCAATACATTTAAATAAAAACTAATTTTTATTCAGTATTTTTTGTTGTAAAAGCCAATACATACAAAGAAACAACACACTTTTTTAAACGGTATCATACGTTAAACAAAAACAAAATCTACATTGACGATCGCAGTTACCAATGTTCACCAGTAGAGCATACGAAAGTGTTGTTGCTTTGCGCTTGCGTGTATAGAGTGAAGTACGACAAAAAAACAAATAAGGCAAAGTTGTTTGTGTATTTCGTATTGCTAGTGCTGAGTGCTGTAATGAGTATACAAAACACACAGCCTATAGCTAAGAATTTGTACAAATACAAAAGAGCAACAAGAGTATAGGGCTTGGGCACTCCTGATCTAGAGCATATTTTAAAATTCTATACCAAAAATCAATTTTTATTGAGAAACAGTCATAATAAATACATGAAATTTGAAAATGTTTTTGCCAATTATTTTATGTTTAATATTTAACAAAGTGATTTACATATACATATATTAAAGTAGCAATGTTCAAGTTTGAATGAATGGTGTTGGTACTCCCATACTTGGCTTTCTATATTTTTGGACTGTTTTGCCTTAAGGGTGATGCCAGAGGACATATATAGGAGCATATGTCATCATACATTACCTTTTAAGTAATTGTCTTTGTTAATTTTTATGAAAATATACAATTTGTTGTTGTAATTAAGCGAATCGTTGCCTGTTCATAGTTCTGTTTATAATTGAATTGTTAATATTGCTTTTCTTGGATAATTTAAACTTACATTAGTGTTTTTTAAAGCAAAATTAAAAACTTAAAACATAAATAATAAATTGTAAAATTAAATACTGTAAACTCGAAAACATAAACTGGAAAAATACAAATAGAAATAAAAAGGAAAGAGATAAATAAATCTAAAACTTATTCTTCTTTTGTAGTTCTCGTCATTTTGAATTGGTGATCTGTTTTTAGTCCGGAAGCTTCTCTGTTCCATTAAAAGTCCAAAAATCCGGATCGAAGGACCAATAAAAAACCACTTATAGGGTTTTATCCAATGTAGAATTGATGAGGGGTACGTTTCTATTACATGGTTAGAAAAAACAGATCATCAAACCAAAATTGCGAGAACTACAAAATTAAAAGAAATTTTAGTTTTATTTTTGTTTGATTCAAAATATATAGTGATCGATATAACTTTTCTTTTTGTTTCTATTTGTAATTTTCGAGTTTAATTTGGCGGTTCACAGTATTACGAATTATTTCCGACATGCCAACAAATATCCACGTCCACATATCAACCTTTTTTGTGCTGATGACACGGCTTTCCTAAGCATTCACAAAAACCCCCAAGAAGCATCAAAATTCTTACAGGAGCATATTTTCCGATTAGAAAAATGGCTAAAAAATAAACGAAAAATAAACATGTCGAATAATAATAAACAAACAAAAGTGTGTTCATAATTCACATTCACTTTACGCAAGAAAACATGCCCACTAATTCATGTCAATAATCACATAATACCGAAACACAGCGAAGTTAAACATCTCGGCATTCATCTTGATCGGCGCTTAACATGCAAAGCTCACATAGAGGCGCAGCTGACACAAATCAAGCGTAAAACAGCCCTAATACCCTGGCTCATTGGCCGAAACTCTCTACTGAAGTTAGATTGCAATTCAGTGGCATTCAGCTTCAAACATAGTAAAAATCCAGAGGTGCTAAAATAAAATTCTCCGCATGATCACAGCTGTTCATTGGTATGTTAAAAATGCACACATTCGCAGAGACTTAAACGTACCGATGGTAAAAGCTGAGTTCAGGAAAGACGCTACAACATATTTAAATAAACTTGAAGCTGATCTAATCCACTAGCCCGAAACATCCTAAATTACAGAGGCCATATTGGATTGAAAAGAAGGGATACACCAGTAATACCAGCAGGCGTACAAACTATTTTTGTGTCTAGCAGTGGCTGGACTTATATAATAAAATATTTTTAGACTTATATAAATAAAAAAATGCTTTATATATTTATAGTTATGCTACGAAGTCTAAAAGGTGACAAAAAGTTCTTGTTAATTTTTTTCTTATATTTGTTTAATTATATTTTCTTATCACACTGTTTTTAGTTTTAGGGCATTCCTATGTTTTGCCATATATTTCCAAATATTGATTATTTTCATCCTTTTGCTGCTCTACATTACGATTAATTTTTATGTGCTGTAAACATTTGTGCTAAATTCCCCAAATATGAGTAGTTTCAGCTCTAGAGCATATCGTTGGTCTCATGTAGAAAGGCCGTAACTCGCTATTTTTTCGAAATTTGTTTTTTTGCGATTCCAATGCATTGAACGCAAACACACCTCCTCACAAAAATGTATTGCAATAGGGTAAAAATAACGCTTTTATAAGCAGTTGTACAAAAAAAGTTACATGTTGAATATTACAGTTTCTATTATGTTTTTACCTTCTCCTGTAAAGTTTCAAATATGCGAGTTAGGGCCTCTCTACATGAGACCATCGATATACTCGTATATCAACAGCAACAAGTTAAATACTTTTCCAAGAAGAGCAAAAAAGAAGAAAAAATGGAAATTGCAACAAAACAGCAAAAATAAAGTTCTACCAAAATATGTATTTTTAACAAAGCATTTATAAGTAAAAATGTATAATATTATACTTGTAGTATGAGTAGGTACGAGTATATATGTACATAAGTACATAAATGTACATATACAGTTCAACCTTGGTATAACGAATATTAAGGGGATTAGAAAAAAAACGTTATATCGAATAATTCGTTATATCGAGGTGAAGTTGCACTTCTACATATTCGTTATAACGAGGTAATAAAAATTTTGTATATTAATCATCATCTGCTTATCATGTTATAGCGAACGATTTCCGCTAAAAAATCAAAACACATTTAAAGGAAAACACTGTATTTTGTAGTTTTAAAATTCAAAAATAGTTTACATTTCTAAAATTATAAGTCTGAGCCAGTGATTGACTAGCTAGATTGCAACAACAACTGCTGCAACAAGCGTACAAGCTCTTGGCAACAATAAAATTTTCTTCGAATATTTCAGCCGTTAGTCTAATGCACGTTTCATATAATTTGCATAATTTGATGGAAATCGTTATGAAAAGTTTGTAAGTTGACAAAATTCGTTAAATAGAGGTAAATAATTCTTTCTATTTCGTTAGTCTGCAGTGAATGAAAATTATAACGAATTTTTGAGGCTATTGACAAATATATTCGTAAAATAGAGGTTTATTTTGCATTAAATATTATGGAGCGTTGTAGCGGATTTAAATAAATTCGTTAAATCGAGGAATTCGTTTTAGTGAGGGTCGTTATATCGAAGTTTGACTGTATATAAGAAGGCACATATACATGATCATATTGAGAATGGGGATAGTAACGCATTCAGGGTAACAATGCAAAAATGCATTAATACACATAAGTATGTTGTGTAAAACATTTCGTGATATTTAGGGTTGAAAGTGTGTATGTGATATAAGGTGGCCCTTATTTGGACAAGTAAAAGCATACTTATTCCAAATTAAATCCAGTCGTCTATATAGTTTAATATGTATTCAAAAAAAAGCGATCTAGCTCCACTTTAAGTTTGTTTTGTCAATAAAGCCCAATATTGTATAATTGGTCGAAGCTACGGATAATCAGCGTGGTTATTTACAGTGGGGAGCACAAATTAGTACACGCTTGTGCCTTTTGCACCTTATTTTTATTGCATTAAAATAAAACTAATAAAGAAAATTTCAAAATGTTTTTGGTTTTTCATTTATTTTAGATTTAATGATAAATATAATAACTGACAATACAAAACGGAAAATAATAATTTTTGGCTAATAAACAATAAATACCAAAAAACTAGCCCGTACTCAATTTTGCACAAATGTATCTGTCTTTTGAAATTTTTGCACCAAAAAATATCAAAGTTTACAGTTAGATTTGTATGTGTTTGTTTTGTTTAGGATTTAAAAACAACATTATTTTGATATTAATTTAATTACATGTTCTAAACACTTTTGGCAAATTATTCTATAAAATCGTGACTCAAAGCAGACTTCCAAAATCGTGAAATAATGACTTAGAAAGTAGAATTTTCTCTTAATGCAGTGGCCGGCAAAAAATCCCGACTCAATGCAATTGGTAATTTGTGTTCAATTGTGAAGACGCAGTTGGGACAATACTGTTTATCACCAATCCATTTGTACCAGCTTGAACAGCGGGTTTAGAGCGAATTGTAAATTGTTGAAGAGAACTCGTATACCTAATCGTGTAACAAGTGTTTTAAGAATTAGCGGGTTATGTTTTTTGTATGGTGCAAAATTGAGTATATGTGGGTTGTTTTCGTTTCGTTTGTTATGTTATGTAGAACTTTATACTTTCAGTTTTTAATTATTTTGTTAATGATGAAACATAAAATAAATAACAAACATTTTTTTTATAATTTTCCTTACTAATTTTATTTTTATGCAATAACAAGAGCACACAGTACTAACATGTATTCATTTGTGGTCACCAGTGTATTTGTTACAGATAATGTGACGAAATTTCACATGTTTGAACTTGAGGTGCTTACATGTTTATGTGTATGTTATCTCTTTTGTTTCAGGAGATATATGGGCTTATTTTTTATTTTTGTAAAAAAATTAAAATTTTGGAGTTTTAGGAACTTCGGTATTTGAAAATAAAAAATTGGCTAAAAGTATAACATAAGGTTATCTGGATCTATATTAATTTAAAATTTGATTGTGATATATTTTTATATTTTTTTTAAAGGAAAATCAGCATATTATAATTTTTTTAGTTTTTAAGGTAAATGACATCTGAAAAATTTATGAAATTAATTTATTTTACAAAAATATCAACTTTGAAATCTCAAGCTTTTTCCAATAAAAAAATACTTAAAAAAATATTATATATACTTTTCAGAAGCTCCACAATCCTTGCCCTCTTTCACAAATTTTAACGTTTCTTCATACTTATATTGCAGGCAAACCGCTCTTCCGATCAAAACATGAGACAACAAGAGGAGTATAAGTATTTAAATTTTAATGACACTCTAGGGATGGAGCTGTGGGGTCTAAAAATAGGACACCTTTGACATGTAGTTTGTTTAAACTTATGTAATTTTGTTTTTCAACCAATTTCTAAGATTTATATATTTTTGGAAAGTCATTGGCTAGGTTTTTTAAAATTATGTACGTAATCATTTATTTATCTTTTTAGTTTTCGAGTTATAAATTTTTGGAAATTTAAATTTAAAAGTTGTGCCGAATCCAGGTCCGATTTTTGTCAATATTGACCTAATCATGTAAAATTTCGTTACGAAATCTGTAATAGCTGCCAAGAAATTGCAAACGTTTCTGCAAGCATTCGTTTATATAAATAATCAAAATTGTAGTTAAAGAATTGACAAAAAGTTGCAGTTTAGGGCTGAAAAGTAAGTTTGTTGGCAGACATTTGTTAACTGAGCGAACAATTTCTTAACTGCGCGTAAATTTGCCTTGTTGGGACAACTCTTGTTGTAATGTAATTTTTATACAAAAAGGCCGCAAATTTAGAGCAGTACAAAGAAATGTTTGAATTAGAACATCAATATGTTTTCTACACGCATGAGAACAAAACAAATTTGTAATTCTGTCAATTGTTCATGTTCACACAATGAACAATGATGACTAGCCAAGACAAGGTAATGTTGTTCAAACAAGAACATGACATTGATAAGGGTTGTCCAAACGAGCCAATTGAAGTGCAGGCAAGAAATTGTTGGTGGATTAATGGCTTGTTGAGACGGTGGCTCAACAGATTTTATTGTTTTATAAAACAATCAGTAAATCAAGTTTTATGTCAGATTTTAAATGAATTAAATTTAAAGTTGTGATGGTGGAGACAATTTTCAGACCCTAAATGCCTGGAAAATCTTAATAGTTGAAAATAGGGTTCAGCCTAATGTACATATATTTAACTAAAATTTTGTTATTGTGGTTTTATAAAGGCACGAATTGTTACAAATTACATACTTTTTTTTTTTTTTTGGCTACAAGGATTTATTTTGTTCCAGATAGTTTCTGCGTTTTTTGTTATTTGTTGCAACTACAACTTGTTGTATCGGATACAACAACCGCAAATATTGCTGGCTCAACTAAAAAACCTATAAAGCACTTGCCTTCAAGTGTATAACTTAAGCTTTTTATTTTTTGGTATTTTTATCATAGTTTTTTTTTTAGTTTTTTTTTGTACTTTATATATTTTTTATTTAGCAAGAGAGTGTTTTCTGATTTGAACTATAGTGCGTGTTAAAAAAAAAAATGTAACAATTTTTATATGGCAGCGGATATTTATTTCAATGTTCTATAGAAATCGCGGAATTTCATTTTCTTTTACTTACATAGATTTCTGTTGCTGAGAGTGTCAGTAATGTTCCAATTTGGTTGCTGTAAATAAAACAAAAAAAAAAATGAATAAATATTTGGCTTACGTTTTATTTTTAAAATGAACAAATATATTTCTATATATGTATATATTGTAGCAATGTTGTTACTGTTGCCACTATTCAGGGTTTATTTTATGTTTTATTTTATATATTATGGAGGGTATATTATCCGTTTTTTTTTTGGAAAAGGTTTTGTAAAATTTGTTTTTAAATGTATTTGGAATTTTAACCTTAATTCCAATTTATATGTTGGGGATTTTTTAAAATCAAAGGATTTAAATTCACACTATTTTAAATATAGACATAAGCCTTTTAGTTTATAGATAAATATGTATTTTTACAACTTATAATACGTATTTTTAGGAATAAAATGAGTTATGTTTTTGCTAACAAAATAAAATCAATGCTATGAGATACAAAATAAAAAGCGATGTCGGCCTCTAACAAAGACAATCTAACGTTGCTCGCACCACACTACATTTATTTGTAATAAAAAGTATATTGAATATATTAAAAATACTACGGGTCATAACGCTATAGATAATTTTACGCTCTAGAACGCGACATTGTTTGGTTTTTTAAGTAAAAACCCAAAGGATCTTAAAAATTAATTTCTGATGTTTACAATTTTTTATAGAATTTTAGTAGAGTCATTGTTCACCTAAAATCCGGTCGCATAAATGTTTTAATATTTATGTAACAAAAAATAACCCGATGGAATAATTTTGAAACACAAATTAATGCTCGTTTTTTATAACCACCAACAAAAATTTTTATTTATTTTTCCGTTTGTAAAACATTGAAATAATAGTCGTAAAACCAAAAAGTATGTATATTCTGGTTCTTTATAAGATGTTTAGATGATCTAGACATGTCCATCCGTCTGTCCGCCTGCTGAAGGCACGGTACCGCTTCGAAAAATACATAAAAAAATTTAATTTCTATTAAACATTGGGCAGCATCGGTCCAGCAGAATACGAGTTATAGACAAAAATTTCAGACAACTCGATATTTTGTGCTATTTTCTTCAAACATAATGCCGATAATATCATCAAATTTTGAACACTTTATTTTTATTATAGAAGAACAAGTCTTATTGAAAATGGTAATAATCGGTTCAAGGTTTCTCATAGCCCCCATACAAATGGCTTCCCGATATTTGGCTCTATGGTACATACATAGTTACCTATAGAAAAGCAGTATCAATACAAAATTCAGAAAACAAAGTTTCATGCTAAGAAAGATTTTTCTGATATCCTTCATCTAAACATAAAGTCTGCTCTGCAATGCCTTTGTAAATTTATGTTTCAATCAGACTAGCCAGTTAGAAGTGGTTGATTTTTTTTAATAAATATTTTGATACTGCGCTCACTGTGCATACCAGATAGATCAAGGTCTCTTGTTTTCTTATTATTGTAGACTCTAGGGCATTACATTTTGTTTAAATTATACTCTCACAGACATCCTGCCAATAAACTAAGAAATTAATTTTATTTATTTATTTCAAATACATACCAAAAACCACAAGTTTATGACCACAAATATTCATTCATTAATTAAGATACTTTTTCAGGTAAATAAAAAAAGTATATTTAAAAATCTATAAAATAACAAATTTATTTTCAATAGTATTAAGTAGAAATCAATAAATTCCATAAATTGTTTTTTAAATACGGCATCATTTCCAATTGTATTTCAGAATTCTTTGCAAATATTTAATATTAAGTCGAACATTTTTAAAAATATTCAAGATGTTTCTGACTATAAATTTCACAGAAATTTTCCAGTTTTCCTTATGAAGAGTCCTTATGACAGTTTTCCTAATGAATATTTTAAAAGTTTCTGAAATAAAATTTGTTATGTTTGAAATAGAATTAAAATTTTCTTAAATACATACTAAAATGCAATTGGAAACGGTGTTAATTTTTTATTAAATAAATTAAATTAAAATTAAGAACAAAACAAAAAAATTAACAAGATTTATTTAACAATAATATTTTGCTTTAATTACTTTTTTTATATTATTGTGAATAAATAAATAAATAATTAAATCAAAATATTTCATTTTTTTTTCTCTTTAGTAAATAAATAAGATTTGTTTGTATTATTGTACGTTTTATTGTAATAGAATTATTTAAATAATTTCTTTATTCAATTTTGTATTTATACACACATTTTTCCGGCATTTTCTGTGTGGGAAATAAGAATCAGTTGTAAATAAACTTATAATTCTATTTATAGCAGCAAAGAAGTTTTCAAAAAGACAAAAATAAATTATCTGTTAGAGTGTAAAGAAGAACTATATTTAAAATAAATTTACCATTTCCGTTTGAGGGCAGGTAGGAAATTAAATATAATAAAATTTTGCTTGCTTTTCTTGAATAGTAAGGTTGTATGAACGTTGAAGAGAACAAACAGTTTGTTAAGTTGATGCAATATACAAAGGGAGGTTATTTGAAGTATATGAAGGTAAATCAAGTCTATTGTATTGAATTTTTTACTTGTTGACCAAATGAATCTTATTTAAGTATTTCTCGTTCTAAGATAGTTTGAAAAAATTTTCAACAAATAGATTTAAATTGTGCCGTAGTTTCTATAGAATTCGTAGAATTAAGTCATAAATTCATATACATATAATAAGGCAGCATAAAAAAAGTTGCCGGTAATTTATATTTGCTTTATCTTAACAATACATTGCACAGTGGTTTAGAAACGTTTTATTTTGTTTTAGAAAGAATTCGGTATTTCGGGAGCTATTACAGGTTTCGAGATAACGCGATTACAAATGGTTAGAGTTGAGGTGTTTTCGAGTTGATTTACAGTTTTTTGGCGTCGTAGGCGGAAGAGGGGCCCGTGGGTGACCCCTCTTTCGTCACCCGTATCTCACATTTTTTTTTAAATAACCACAATAACATTTATGATCTAAATGAGCGGAAATAGTCCTTGAGAATATCTAAAAAAAGTAGGCTTATGTTTTCGCTTTCGCTTGTGTTTTAGTTTAAGAGATATCTTTTTGATTTTTTTTTGTGTGAGTATCGAAAAATTTTTTTCACAAATATCCGCTATAATTTTAAATAAAATTAAAAAACTTGCAAACAAAATTGGGACGGACAGTTTTTACATTTTTCCCAGAAAAAGTACGTATATTTTTTCTTTTATAGAACTATATAAACATTTTATATAACCCGTAAAATGAACTGAACGCATAGGCATGTAAAGTAAATTTAAGCGGACATAGTCCTCTCCAGCCCCATGCACACTTGGCTAACTAAGAAAAAAGAAAGATTTACGTTAAAGTAAAAAAATTCTAAAAACGAAAAGCATCGATACTCTAGAGTGTTCCATATTTGTAAAGCCCTCCCAATATGTCGCTTAAATACACAGATTTTTTTTACCATCATACAGTGAATAACCTCACAGTGTGCACTTTTCCAAAAAATAAATCTAATTTTGAAAATAAAAAAATGCCAAAAATTATAATGCCATTGATTTGAGAATATTTGAATCTTTATTAGTATTCAATTTTGTTATGAAAGCTTTAACCGTTAAAATTTTAAATTAATTCAAATTTTATATTTTTCTTGAAGGAAAATCAGCACATCCGAAAAATTCATTAAATTTATTTGTTTTACTAAATTATCAACTTTCAAGTTCTACTGTACTGATAACAAACAATTATTTAGTTAAACGAAAGTTAAAATTTACTACCGATCTATATTAAGTCTCTTTTAACTTATTTTGAATAGAATGCTAAATATTAAATCAAATTCTAGAGAAAAATGTTATTATATTAAAAATATATAATTTTATTGGATGTACAACTTAAAAATGAGGATTTTTTGATATATAAAAATAAATTTATTCAAAGTATTGGCCATTGCTAACTATTACCTATCGGACATACATATAAAATTGCTAATCTTTTGACAGAAAAAATTAAAAAGGTACCCCCTACGTTCGGAAAATAACAAAAATTAATTTTTTCAATAGTTCTGTTGGAATTATCGAAAAACTTCCTTTACAAAAGTTTAATGATTTTTTGTGAGCTTTTATTTTCTGATATTAGGGTGGTGATCTGGATGGTTTTAACTGAGATCTGGTGAGTAAATACTAAAACGGGATATTTGAGGTCAATTTAAGATAATAACATCGATAGATCTCCTCAAGACAAAAACATCGATATATCAAACTTTGAGATCGGACTATAAATGCCGAAGATATAACAAAAAATGTATTTTAACGACCCCTACTTTCGGCATAAAAACAAAAAATTTTTTTTTTTCAAAATTGTCTTGCAACAATACTTCATATTCGGTGGTGTACTGCTAACTTTTTCTATTTCAGACACTCTAATGTACATATGTACATACATATTCTAAATAATGTCACTACTAAAAAAAAAATGCATTTATAAAACGCGTTTTATTTATTGAGTTTAATATGCATTTAATATAAGTTTGACTTAATATGAGTTATTTAATAAATAAAGAGGAAAAAATATTTCCCACATTAGTTTTAACGTATAATTAAATCATGTTAGTCTTCTAGGGTTAAGCAGCATTACATACATACGGTACAAACTAATTTTTCATGATCTCTCGTCTTCAAATCATAAGGTACGCAATTGCTGCTTGAAAAGCTTTTGTGGAGTTTGATATTAATCTTCGTAATGACTATAATTAAGGGTCTTCAAACATTTTTGGCTGACCTGTGCGATGTGAAACCGGTAAGCAATCAGTGTGATTCAGCGGTAACAAAACTTGGTTGTTTAAACTGTAATATTCAATAATTAAATAAATATAAATGACAGATATGAACCCTTTAAAATGACCTATAAATTACTGTGTCCCAAAGCTATGCTATCTGTTATGAATTCTGCAGTAACTTTCATAAGTTATAATTTATATAAATTATAAATTCTAATTAAATAACTTAGTGTTAGAAAAAGTTAACAAAATATTTATTAATGTTTTTAATGTCGTTTTAATGTTCGCCCATTTCTATGGAAATGTCTTTTTGTATGTAGTATTTTTTTTTTTAATTTTTCATCACCCTCCTTTATACACCCGCAAACACAATTATGAACATAAGTTCTAAGGCCGTATCTGTGTGTTTTTTTTTTTGTTTCATGTTTATAAATTCCTTGACAAATCCCAATCCATGTCAAACATTTAATTTGATTTGTACAACTTGTTTTGCAAACACACATTTTGTTACTGCCTGTTTTTTCTATTTTATTGAATTTGTTTTGCAACTTATTCAGCAATAAAATCATATTTTATGAGTTGTATTATGGAATGAATGCATGTGTGTGTTTTCGCTAGATTGTGGAGTCTGTAAGAGTAAAAATATTTGCGGTGGGTGGAGAAGACAGCACAAAAACATTGACACGAATAAATTCACTGGTTGTGGTTATATTCGTAGTTTAGGGCAGTAGTAGTCTTTTTTTGTGTTTTTTTTCGCTAACAAAGTTGGCAGGGTGTTACTTGCTTAATAGTCACTTAAGAAATTTATTTTATATTTTCTGTACTTACAGCAGACATTTATTGCATCAACAATATTTTATTAAATTGTTTCTTTCTAGCCATTAAATAGATATTCTTTGGCATAGAAATAGTTTATTTCTATTATGTAGGAGTTTGCATGTTAATATGTTTTGCTGATGGCTGTATTCTTTGTTCTAAAAATCCTAAAGGTTTTGGGAAATTTTTAAAAAAGTTTTTTTTCTGATTTATTTGAACTACCCAGTAAAAAATATATAGATTAATCCATAATCGAGCAATAAGGGAGTAATGACTTGTTCATCCACAAGCGAGCTATATAAACTTTTTTGGTTTTGTTGTTTATGCCTTAATACTCCAAATGGATCAATGACAAATGTTAAAAAAAAGCTGAAAAGGTACGGGTATAGTAAGAAATTGTTAAAAAATGTGTCAACATTTAGTTTCTAAGCGTCATTTAAGAAGACTGGTTGGAAAAGAAATTGAAAAATTCTCAAATTGTAATCGGGAAACTTTAAAAGAACAAGAGGCATCAGCACCTAACAAAGTTAATAAATTATCAAATGAAGATAGCCAAACGGAAAACTTTGATGTTCATTATGATATCAATTCAAACAATATCAGTGAAACTGTTAATCAGAAGCTTGCTTCTTGGGTAATTGAAGATCGGGATTCGAACGAATGCTGTAATTCACTACTCTACATTCTAAAAAGTGAAGGTATGGACGTTCCACTATGCAGAGAAACATTATTGAAAGCAGTGCATGAAAATGCAAGAACTGATGTAACTTTCAAAGCACAAAAAAGCAAGGATTATTACTTACCGCAATTTCAAAGCGAAATTCAGCCCTTGGAATTATGCAACATCAACATGGTCACACAAATTCCACTTGACACTATGCATTTGATTGACCTTGGAGTATTTAAAAAGATGTTGCGTTTAATTTTACAAAACGCCCACTTCTGAAAAACTGTTTTATACGTATACTAGGTGTAGGGTATTATATGGTCGAGCTTCACCAACTATACTTTTTTACTTGTTTTATTTACAAAGTTGATATTCTCACAAATGAAGTCGGTTCATTAAAGAAAATTATGTGTAAACAGACTGTTTTATTAGAACAGCTTGCAAAACATTTACGCCCAACTATGTAGTAGGGATCTTAAAATTTTCCCAATTAATTCTATGGAGGAATTAAATTCGGCAGAACAGCTGATTAAAACCGAGCCTGATTCAGAAGTGGTAAGACTGAGTTTTTTTTAATGCAATCAGTTAAACAAGTATTCAAAATTTTTTGTTTTTTGTTTTAATTTATTTCAGATTTCGTATATTAAATTGAGGTTTGACAAAATCAAAATTGAAAAAGCACTACGCAAAATGATCGGACAAATGATTGCTCAAATTAAATTGGGATGGATCTAAAAATATGATAGCGCTAAATAAATATAAATTGTTTAACTTTTTTTTTATTTCGGTAATAACTAAATTTTTAATATCATGTCTTAAATGATATATTACGTGTCATCTTTTGCTTAATTTTCTAGCAGAATCACTTAAAGGCAAGTATCCAACATACCCGGAATATGAAAAATCATTCAAGCTGGCATTTCGTAAATGTAAGGCAACTATTTACCGACAGACCTACTCGTCAAAAACTACGACCTCGTCGAATCCAACAAAAAAACAATAACAACATTTTTGAAAAATTTTAATAAATAAATGAATATTTTCTTGTTTTTGTAAAAAATAACCAAATTTGTATTTTATATGAATGTGCTCTCCCTTTATGCTCTTTTAGGAGACAAACACGATTACTCCCTTCATGTTCTTTTAGGATTACTCTTTGGATGATCCTATTTTTTACTGGGTACAATCATTTGTGAGAATAAATTTTGACATTTTTTTTTGTATTTCTACTATTGGTTAAAGGTTTTCGAAGCTATGAAGTTAAAAGTGTTTGGAAAAGTAATGCATTTAGAGGTTTTTTTAATTTGTTTTTTGTTCATTTATTTTTATTTAGTAGTTTAAAGAATTTTCATATTACAATCATTTTCACTTTTTAAATTTTTTAAAATATATTTTGCAAATGCAAAAAACAACACAACCCAAAATGTATTGAAATATAAATTAAACAAACACAAATTAAACCACAAATAAACAATTTTCGCATTTATTGGTGACCACCACTTTGTCTAAAGATGATGATTGATGGATGTACGAATAAATGAATGTAGATATGTACGTAGCATCATCTCTGTTATATGTCATTGATAATTTAACGTGTCACTTAACACCATGGCTAAATGTTTGCAATATTCGCATGATTTTGTTTAATATCAATAGATAATTACATATTGATTGATATGTTTAACACTAATTACTATTCAAGGCTAAAGTTTAATTATATTCTTTATAGAAATATTTATTAAAAGTTTACAGTCAGTTTACAGTTTTTTGAGGCTCGTTTTTGTACAGAAATTTCTTGCTCTTAATAAATTATTGCATTTATTTATTTTACGGTGGAAAATCTCTTAATATTTTGTTAGATTTTATTTCGACACTTGTCTATTTTGTTTAGACATGTATAACAGCAGACTTCATAGTGATTTGTTTCATCTCAACAGCATGTTTAAAATGGTTTGTGTTTATTTATAGGTAGTTTGTTTATGGCTTCTTTTCTTTAAAGCAAATATACTATATGTATTTTGGTCGTTATAGGAAAGGTATTTAGGTTTTTATAATTTAATACCAGAGAAGAAATAGTTGTGTCTTTTTTAATTTAAAAATATATTTAAAAATTGAACAACCAAAAATCGTAACAATTTGCTTAGAAAATAAATAAATACACATATAAAATTCTTTGAAAATCCGACATGGTAAAATAGCTGAAAATTCCAAAAAGTTTTAGTCTTTTTAGTTTAGACATTAGTTTGATATGAATTTATTGAAAGTATTAGTCATTGCTCAGTAGTTTAAAGACGTTTTATGTTGGAAATAATTCGTTATCTCGGGAGCTATTATAGATATCGTAACGAAATTTCACACAGTTCAAGTTGAGGTATTTAACATTTTTTTTGTCGATAGCCACTCAAAGTTCTTTAAATCGGGCCTAACGTTTTTGTAAAAAAAAAAATCGCCAAAAATCCATTTATGATCAGCATAAACTAAAATTTAAAAAAAGTAAACAGTCCTTGACAAGATCTTCAAAAATATGTTAACATGTGTATGATATCTCTTTTAGTTCAGGATATATCTCATATATCCATATTTCTCATGGGTTAATTATTTTTATTTTTTTTTTAATTTTGCTCGATCTTTTTTGTTTTTTTTTAGATCCGACTGGCCTACAGAGTGTCGAACAATTTTCCTAAAATATCAGCTATATTTGTGATTTAAGTTCAAAAAAGTTGCAAGTAGTTATCTCTCCCCATAAAAAGTTACACGCATCCAAAGCTAGCACATGTGAAAAAGTCGTTAATTTTTAAGTTTTTTTTTTCAAAAAAGTTTTCTTTGAGACTATATATAATTTTTTATATGAACCATAAGGAAAACCTTATGTGTAAGCTTGTAAAATTAAACTTTACTCATTTAAGCGAACAGAGCCCTCTCCAGTCTTGTCCAAATTTGAAAAAAAGGTTAAAGTAAACAATTCTAAAAACGCAAAGCAGCGATCCCCTAAAAAGTTCCATATTTGTATAGCCCTATATGTAACTTAAATACACCGAAAACTTTATTACTATCACACAGTGTTTACTTTTATAAAAAAAAAACAAGTTTTGTAACACATAACAAAATGACAAAATGTGTAATGCCATTAATTTGAGAACATTTTGGGCTATATTCGTTGGTTGGTATCTCTATATTAGTTTTAAATTTTATTGTAATATCTTTATTATTTTATTATAGAAACCGTAACCATTTTACATTAATTCAAATTTTATATTTTTTTTTTCAAGAAAAGTCAGCATATTATATTTTTTTAGTTTTTAAGGTAACTGACATCTAAAAAGTTTATCAAATCCCAAGTCCCAAGCATTTCACCAATATAAAATACTTATACAAAAACTTATATTTAGTTTTCAGAAGCTCCACAATCGTTGACTTTTTTCACAATTTTTAATGCTTTTTCATATATTCCATGGGAAATGTATGTACAAACAATGGGACAGAATCAAATTTATTAGAAATACAATTTCTAAACCGCTAATCAAATCGATATAAAATTTTACATAAGAGTAGCAAAGGAACATTCGCGTTTAAAGTTTGCTGATGGGCGGAACTGTGAGGTCTAAAAGTAGGGCAACTTTGACATGTAATTTATTTAAACGTATGCAATTCTTTTTTTCCTCGGCTAGGTTATTATTAAGGTATGTAAATTATAAATGAATTTATAGCTTTCAAGTTATATGCATTTAAAAACAAAAATTTCAAAATTTTGAAATTTGAAAAATCCAGGTCCGATTTTTGTAAAATATCGGTCAGAGTTTTCTACCGATTTCCATCGAATTTATTTTTTAGTTAAATATTGAAATTGCTCATCAGCCGCAAAATATTTCAGAGCAATATATTTCGAAACACCATATTACGATATCTGTAATAGCTCCCGAGATACCGATTTTTTTTCCAAATATAGACGTTTCTAAACCACTGTGCATAGCTATGACATTTCTCCATCTTTCTGGCAACATACAGATATTGCGGCATAACGCTCATCTTTTGAGGACATGCAAAAATTGAAGAATTGGAAGAAAGAAAGATAATTTGGTTTTGTATTATTCGAAATAAATAGTTGATAGTTGAAGGTCTGGACACTAAGGCTGGGGGGTGTAAGGCAAACCATTCCAACCACTTCTTTCCAAATAGTTTTTTTTCGTTTCACCGTCATGAATATTTGGTTTTGCTGGCCGGGCTTCACATGTGATCTATTACGCTACGGGTTATCGTAATGAAAGCATTTTTCATAGCAAGTAATGATTCGGTGTGCATATGCATCCAATATTTAAAGTGTTTAGATGTTCGAAATATGCCATAAAAGGATAAAAAGAAATGAAACTGAATTTAGAGGGTCAAAATAATTGTCGTGCTGCTGACCTACTTCCAAACAACCCCAAATCATTGAAGTACATGAAAAAATCATTCAGCTGCTTCTTAGTAATGTACCACAAATTCACCACGTTCGTAAACCAAGCTATTGAATATAAACATTATGGTGTTCTAATAAGCTATGCCTGCATTCAAAATTATTTTATTTACTTCATGTTAGAGAAAATTTCTAAAAACTACTACCAGTCCGGTTCGTAACGCGACATTTGAATACCTTTGAACTAAATCAAAAATAAAGAAATCCTAAAATGTTTATTTTCTTGTTTATATTTTTCGACCTTATATTTTATTCAGTGCAAAATCTAAGTTTAATAATTTTATTTTCCATTGGATCCAGAACGTGACAAAAATATAACTCACGAAGAATCAGCTTAAAAGTAGTTTTCTGTTTATAGTTAACATGTAGAAGTATTTGCATTGGTTTTTGTACAACCATTAGCATTATTTAGCACGCGACATTTATAATGTGACTGGGTTTCGTCCATTTTTGTACTAAGAAATTTCAATGTTAGCAGACATAGACACACACATAGACAAAACCGAGCTATATGCGAAAGTAATGACTGCAATCGACTTTAAAGTTTCAAAGAATAAACAAAACAGACCCCAGCGAAAGTGTGGTGTAGTGTGGCTGGATTTAATGGCCAACTTTGCTTTGCTTAAATATATTAGTCACTATTTGAAACTATAAAGACTTTAAATTTTAACGAGAAGCATTTATTCGTGTTTTTCTATTTTTATTCTTAACTTGGCAAAGTGTATTCCTCTTTTAAAATTATTTATTTAAATTTTCTTAAACAATGTCAACTTTTCGCTATAAATTATGTGCATTCTAAAAAGTTTTTTTTGCAGTTTTTTTATTATAATTGTTTTAAATTTTTGTTGCAAAAAAAAAAAAAAAAGAAAAGATATGTTCGTTTATTTTATCAAGTGAAATGTGTTTTAACGCAATAATGCGTTTTGTTGTTGTTGTTATTTTAATAAATTCTCTTTAATTATTTATAGTATGAAATATATAAATTATATATATGTACACATTTTAAACATAAACAATTTAAAATTCTATTCTAATATAAAATACTATATCTATTAATTAAATTCAAGGAAATTATTATCTGAAATTAGATTTGTTTTTGCTATACTGTTAAATGTTTCTAACTTTATATTTAGCAATATTTTTTTTTATTATATTTTGTGACTTATTCAACTTTTGCCTTTAGCATAAAACAGCTGTACATGTGCCGTATACGTAATACTGTTGTAAATATTTATTTAATGTTACGTATACGTTCTACAGGGTTATTTAGACAAAACAAAATAAATTTTTTACACAAAAATACACTTAAATCAATAACTATTACAATATTATAATTTCATTCCTACTACTTATAATATAAATATTTTCCTTAAGCAAATAATTGCTACATGAGTCTAATAACAAGTAATAATTATAAAAAATATTTAACTATATAACAGTTGTATTTACTTTTATTAATAATAGAAATTTATAGAAATTTATTTCGTTTTTGTAATAAATATTGCGTCTTTTTATTTCCATTCCACTAAAACGACTATATCATTTTTCATAATTTTTACAATTAATAGTTTTTAAATGGAATACAGAAACAATAGAAAACAATTAAATTTAGACAGGCAATTAAAAATATCACACTGAATGGTTCTTGTTTAAAAACTAAAAAACTGGGCAATATAAAATTAAACTAAATTAAAATCTGAAAATAAAACAAAATCTTTTTCCTATTTTTATAATGAGTGATATTTTAAGAGCTTTCCAATTTGATTTAAAAAAATACATATAATTTAGAGATATGTATGATAATACAATTAAATAATCTGCAAGCGTTGTTCGCTTGTAAGTCGATTCGTGGTTGAATTTTAAAACAAATTGAACATGTTACACAAAAACTGTTAATCTTGCCCAAAAGAAAGTTGCTAAAAAATCCCTCTTTATTATTTTCATTATTAATTTTGACACTGATTTAAATTTCTCCTGATCCAAGTATCGCATAGTCTTTCGGATTGTCTGAAAACTAAACAAACCATTATCTTCCATTATTGCTTTTGGTAGGGCATCATCTTATTTCTTATTAAAATTATTCACGCCCCTGTAAGTTTTACAATTTAATACACTTTTGTTTGGTTTATTTTCTTACATTTTTTTCTAATATTATGTGTGTTGCTTTGTTTTTTTTGTTCATTTATTTTATTTATTTATTTTTGTTTATTTTTATTGTTTCTATTATTGTTGTAGCCACAATTGCATAGAAAGTTGTTTATATGTTTTAATATAAGTCCGCAATTTGCTATGTACAATTCTCTAAAAATTTGTTGTTATTTTTAGTTTTAATACTCGTCATCTAAGTGATGCATTGCAAAGCAGTAAAAAACAAAGAAAACTATTTCAACACCATTTCCAGTTAAACAAGAAAATATAAGAATGACATGTTAGGGTATCCAAATTATTTGACTTTTCCTTTGTTGAAATGAAACAAGTAATTCGTATAAGATATTGTAACCGGTTTGAGTAATTCGATAATACATTTAAAATTTATATGTAAATTAAATTGTTAGTGTAATACATCATAATATACATTGGAATGCATTTTCTATCTTGCCAAGGGCATCATTAGCAATGTTTGTTGTCTAAGATCTACTTGTAAACATCATCCATTTAACTCATCATTATTGAGAAATAGACTTCGGGAATTAATCATATTTCTTATTACACGTTATGAGTTAGAACGAAATTTACATACATTTACAATGTGTGTGTTCTTCTTTATTATTATTATTACAAATTTTGTATTACTACAAATTTGTTGTTACTTTTTTATTGATAACACTAGTCAACAAATTTGGAAACATTTTTGCGATCCACGACATAAACAGAAAAAGTTAAACCCCTTAAAAAGGCTAAAAAACAACATAACTTTAATTAGAATATTCTGGTTTTTCGAAATAAAATTAAAAGTATCCATTCGAATAATGATCGTTGGAATAATAAAACAATAACAATAAAATTTTCTAATAAAAAATAATTCGTTTAATTTTATGAAGAACAATCGAATAAAACGAAAGGCAGCAAAACTGATTATGTTAATTTATCGTTTCTGTTAAGAAATTTTCAGACGAGTAATTAACAAATCACACCTGTATACTGCAGTAATGTGATTTATTGATACTTGAAAATAATTTTTGTTTCTTTTGTAGCGGTAACGATACTGGTTATTTTATTTTGCAAATCCCTTACTTGAGTGCTATCAACATTTACAAGAATTTTATGCATATTCCACTTATTCACGAGACATAAGATAATCACATTTTATATTTATATCTTGCTTTCAGGGGCCAAATTACCGCATTCCTGATCGAATGAGCTATCGTATCGAAAAATGATTTCGATATCGAAATTATGATAAAATGTACTAAATTTCTTGCTCGATATCGAATGCCATAATCTCAAAGAAGAAAATTACGATCAATTTTACTCGATATCGAATGCGGTAATTTAGCCCCAGGACAGCCCTATGTTTATAATTTTGTAGGGTGTGATGATTTGATTTAAGTATATGAGATTCGACAAAGTTTTAATAACGACTTTACTGATATTCAATGCTGAACTGTTTATAATAATAAAAAATATTTTCAATATCGACTTTGTATTTTAGACAAGATTGCGTTTTTAGACAAGATTGCGAGGTAAACAAAGCATGCAATATCTTAAAATTGGTTTGTTGTGCAATCAAAAAACTCTTGCACTAATCAATAGCCTTAGATTTATGTTTGTATGTCTTTGACATAATCTGGCTTGAATGAGTTGGAAATTATTATAACATATTAATTCTACAGTTGGTCACAGCCTTTTTTATGCAGTGTTTTTTTTGTTTGTTTTTAAAGCTGCACAAAAAAATTAACAGGAACTTAAAAAAGAAATTGGTGGCATTTAATTTTTTAAAAATGTACATCTGACTGACTGACTGATTGATTCATTCATCATCACTTAAGTTAGAAACTTAAATTTTTTTTATATCATAAAGATCCACTAAGAAAAGATTTTTGGAAATTCGGACGCTAAGAGTGGAAACTGATAAAAATGGTAACTGTGTATCTCCAAAACTAATGGAGCTAGAATACGAATTTTAAGTTTGTCTGAATCTAATTTTTTCTATCCAAGGATAAATGGGATTGAAACTGGTGGAAATCGGTCCATTATTTTACCTAGCCACCATACAAATGTCCTCCCAAAATTGGAGTTTAAAAAGACTTATCGGCAATTTGTAAATCCTTCTCAAAAAATGTGAAGGATTTCTATGGGAGTTTACAAATAAAAAGATAAAAATATTTTTATGCATAAGCAATTTTACGTTTGAGTGTATCTGAATCTGTTAGCTGAAATGGTATCTAGAGAGGAGATTAGATTGTTACAATTTTTATAAAAAAATTATATAAACAATTTTATAGAAAATTTTTACAAATAATACTCGCAAGAGGAATAATTCTCATACAATTTTTTATTTAAATTTTACATTGAAATACCCGTTTCTAAAATCATGTAGCATTTTCAGCATGTGATTACACATGCTCCTAAATCAATCAAATTAAACATTGGTTTCCTTTTCTTTTTTCTTTAGCTAATTTTTGGGTTTACTAAACAAATTGATCAAAAAAGATTGAATTTCCCACACAAAACACAGGTGAAGTAAGTTTAAGTTAATTTAACTCCTATGTATTGAAGCTAATAGACGAAACAAAAAGTACACTAAGTGCTATTCTATTTTATCTGCTGCTGCGTTTACTTAAGGAAAGTAAAAGTTAGAATCAGGAAATAAGGGCAGTATTGACGGTAAATTGTCTTTCTCTTAGTAAGTAAGCGAATTATCTTTATAATCTTGGCAATTTTAATGCTTTCTACTAACCTAGGAATTTACAAAAAAAGTTATAATTTATTTATGTTCATGTGTGATGTAAAATTTTTATAGAAGGCGAATTATTAAATTTTTATATTTCAAATTTTGTGAAACTACTAAAAACTACTAAACTTCTTAATAAATAATCAGCAGGAACATTTTTTTTCCTGAAGATGCTACACAAAAACATTGCGAAATATTGAAAATAAAAATTAAAATTTTATTGAAAAAGGACCTTAAGCTTGTAGAATTACTAAAATATTATATTTTTTATGTGAAAAAATAATGGAGTGGTTAAAATTGTGTTTCGTTATGCTGATTTCTTAAATTGACCATAAATTCTCGATAACATTAAGGTATGCCGACTGTCGTGGCGGTGCCATCAGAGCGGGCACTTATATATTATTCGCGTTATCCTGTTAAAATAGAAAATCTGTCTTATGCCCAGTTTCTCTACGCTTTCCAACATGTGTCCTTCAGAATCGTAAGGTACTTAAACTTGACCACGGTTGTTTCAACAAATGTTAAATTCCCAGTACCAGCTGCTGGCATACAGGCCCAAACTGTGACACAGCTACCACCATGCTTCACTGTCGCCTTTAGGTTTTCTTTGTTGAGTTCTGTATTTGGTTTATGATTTTGAATCGAATATCTTAAACTTAGATGTATCGGCGATTCCAAATGTCTTTCTTGAATTTCTTAAAAACATGTTCTTTGGCGAAATTTAGCCTGCACAGTTGGGCATAAAAACGGTTTCTTGAGGCCTTTAAATATTGTTGGCACAAGAATCGACGAACGGTTTCAACGCAACATTGTTTGCCAAGGTCAGCTTCATTCGCTACATTGTGCTATCGGTACAGTAGAAGTTGACTGTATAAAATTGGCTGAGACGTAAAAAAATGTTTGTTTGTAAGACTAGAACATTTTTCTTTTGAATGACACCAATTTCCTTTTTAAGTTCCTGTTAGTTTTCTTTTTGTGGAGTTTTGAAAACAAAATAAAAGCTGTGCATAAAATAAGCTGTGAGGCACTAAATGTTGTATGAATTTTGCAATGTTTTTGTTATGAATTTTTTTATAACTTGTTAGAATTATAATTCAATTAAAATTAACAAATCGAAAAAGTTGTCGATAATTTTTTATAGGAAACAAAAGTTATCGATAGTTTTTCTAGAGAAAACAACAGTTATAGTAAATGTTCTATAAAAACAAAAGATATCGATAACGATTCTGGAGAAAACAAACTTCTTAAAACAAATTTAAAGTCCTTAATACAATCCCAACTATAAAAACTTTCCTTTATCATTTCTAGTTGCAAATCCTTGTCAAAAATTAATAGTTCACAGAATATGTACACCACAATTACTTAACAAAAAATCCCCAAAGTAGTGATTAACACAAAACAGCATATTTCAATTCCATTTAGAATTTGTATGCGGCAAAAGTTATGGTTTTTGCTTCATACTTTTTGGCATTTTTATCTACTCTACAACAGAGATACTCCTATATGTAGATATATCTTAGCTACAGCTAAAATTCAAAAAGAAAAAAAAAAATAACTTCAAAACATGAATTCATCCATTCATGGAAGCGTACATTTACATGTGATGTGCATTATTGTTCTATTGTTGTTGTTGTTATTTACTCAACAACAAAGTACCATGACGATGTTGATGATGAAGATGTTGTAGCCTTATTTGCTTGGTTTATTTCGTATGTTCAATTACATTAAGCAAAAATAATGCTCTAGAATATAAAAGTGTAGAGTTTTTGTTATACCCTTGCCATAATAGTGAGGAGAGTATATTTGACATAAATATTAGTCCAAAACCTCAAAAACTCAAAGTATACCGTTCGACTCAGAATCACTACCTGAGTCGATTTAACAACGACCATCCGTCTATCAGTCAATTTGGCTGGTTGGCTTGCTGATCATGTGAAGATTTTTATTCTCGGTCCAAGGATGGATGGGCTTGAAACTGGTGAAATCGGTCCATTATTTTACCTGCCCCCCATACAAATGTAGAAATAGGGTTCTATCGGCCATTAGTGTTTGATTTATGTACATATTCAAACAAATTTCGCTAAAAATAAGGCGTACATACCTAATAACATTTACAAATTTTGTGAACATCGGCCCATAATTGATCATAGCTTCCACAGAAGGCCCATTGCCGAAATTCAATTTAAATAGCATAACTTTTTCAAAAATGTTTTAGTCCAAATAAAATTCTACACAAATAACGTTCATATATACAGAAATTATGACGCCTTATATAACGATTGGTCCATAATAAGTCAAAGCTCCCATATAAGATTGCCATATAAAATCACTTTAACATGTATAAATCTTTTAAAAGTGTTACATACTCGTTTTTTTAAGTAAATACGAATTTTAGAAAACTTTTAAGTATAAAAAACAATTCTTGCTGCTTTTTAAAAACACGTAAAATCAATAGATGTCAAATTCTAAAGGTACGGTCACATTTGGCAAATATTTACTCAAAAAAGCGTAACCACTTGTACTAGCAAAAATTTGTTTGACAATTTGTTTTACAAGAGTTTCACAAGATCAAACAGCATCAAAAAAATTAAAATTAAATATTTGTTGTGCGTTGGCCTAAATAAGAAGCTTTTTTTTAAATAAATAAATATATGTTATTTAGAGGTTACTTCTTTTTCTGCAAATATTTGCCAAGTGTGACCATACCTTAAGCAATATTAAATTAAAATTACTTTTGTTAAGGGACAAAAAAGAAACTTTGACAGGACAATAATTTGTGGTCTTTTAGGTGGTATTTTTAAAATTTTAGTTTTACATATATTTTATTATATTTTGTTATAAGGCGAAGCAAACTAGAATTTTCAGCAAGATAAAATACGTTTTTACATGCAAAACTGTTTATAAGCCTAAAAGTATGCACTACTTCTTTGGCCTTCATTTTATACAATTGTGTGTGTGTGTTTATGTTTCCATGTTAAATAAACAATTTAACTTCATTTTCAAACTTACTTTCTTTTAACGTTTTTTTATTTCCAATTGGAACTTTATTTATGTATTCTTATGCTTGTTTCTATTTTAGTTTAATTGCAGACAAATAATTGAAATAAAGCAAAAATTCACTTCTTTATTGTTGTTATTTCTTTATGAATAGAAGAACTCATTGACACATATTTTTTATGCATTTGTTGTTTATTTGTTTGTTCTTTCACAGTTCTTTAAAAGAATTTCACTTTGTGGAGTATTTTATGGTTTTTTTCTTAGTTGTCTCGTTATCAAAGAAAATATTATTTTTATATTTATTTCCATGTATTTATTTTTAAATACAACAAGTATGAGTACAAGTCAAGCAATTAGATTTATTTTTTTTTTTATTTTAAAATTCTTGACTTTTTTGTTTAATGTTTTCAAATATAATTGTTGCTTTTAAAGAATGCTGAATAAAACAAGTATAAATATTAATATGTACGTATATCTTTTTTGCCGTAATATACATTTTAAATGTTTTCAATGGAAATTATTATTATAGAGAGAATATTGGTTTTTTGGCTGCTTTAAATTTCTTTAAGACATTTTGATTTATTAGCAGTTTGTACGTAAAATTCTGCAATTAATTTTACTTTTCAATTTATTGTATAATTGTCTCGAGTGAGTTTTTTGTATTCTTTTTTTTAGCTTGTTTATTTTTTTTATTTCTTTTTAAAAAATCTTTAAATTTGGATGTTATTTTTTGTAAAATTTTATAATTTTTGATTGCTTTTTAATCATAAATCAAATAAATTATTTTGATGTTGAGATCGGTATTTTTTAGTTGTTAAAAATTATTAAACACTTGTTTTAGCTGCAAAATAACGAAAATTACTATCCTAACAAGTTATATAAAAACTAAAATTTAAAAAAAATTTAAGATGTGATGAGGTGATTTTTAGCAACTTTATTTTTGGCAAGATTGTTTTTGGCAGCTCAGCTGTTTTTGTGTAATTAATAACTGTTATAACATATTCAGTTTAATCTATAACTTATCCATGAATCGACTTAGAAACGAACAATGCTTGCAGGTTATTGAATTTTATTATCAAAATTCACGCTCGTTTAAAAAATTGCATAACTTATCATAAAATGGTAGAAGTGCACATTTGACTATTTTACGATCAGTTGGGGATTCTGGCTGAATGGATACGTAAACAAAAAAAATTGTCGTATTTGGTGAGAAAGCAGTCAGAAGCATTGTAAAGGTACGGTCACACTTGGCAAATATGTGCCGAAAAAGACGTCGTTTATGTATTTAAAAAACCTTTTCTTAGTTAGGCCAAATCACAACAAATATTTAGTTTTAGCGAGGGCAGGAACGTTACTGTGAATGGATAGCACTACCGTGCGATGATTACAAATCTTTTTGACTAATACCGAGCGGGACCATCATGTGGTTTCAAGAAGATGGTGCCGCAAGTCACACAGCTCGCGAAACAATGGTCCACTTGGTTCGGTGAATAGTGTATTTATCATCTGAGACCGGTAAATTGGCTTCCATAAATATTCGATTTTAAGGCTGATATTTATAGGAACAAGCCCGCAACGGTTGACATATTCGAAGTTAATATTGAAGATTTTTTTCCTGAGATACCGGCCGATATGTTAGAGAGTGTATGCAAAAATTGGACCCAGCGTATGAAGAATTTTAGACGTAGCCGCGGTCAGCATTTAGATGAAATCATATTTACACAGTGAATCATATGCATATATCGTTCTATCGACTCAAATAAAGATTTCATAAATTTCTCTAAATTGTATGTGTTTTTTTAAATCAAGAGCTTAAGTCAAAAGTTCTTAAAAAATTACTCTTTCTAATTAATATGTTATAATAATTTGGTAAAAGTAACATTTAAAACAGGCACTTGGGTGATCTCTAAATTCAGTGTTTATCTATTTTTGGTATATGTCAAATCTGATTATTTGGCTGTGGAAATTAAGCTTCAATTTGAGTGGAATATATGTATATAAGTAAAAAAAAAACAGAGAAGGGAAAATTTGTTGTCATAAAATCTGCTTTAATATTCATGTGGTTTTGACGTTTTCCATTGTTATTGAGAAAAAAACATTTTATTATTTACGTTATTAATATTATTTTTTTTTTTTTTTAAAATACATTATTTGTATGTTAGATTAAGGCAAATATGTACATTAAAGAGGTCTGAATTTTCAGCTTCTTCTTATTTTTCTCATATTTGTGTCAATGAAACAATAATAGGGTTTGTTGAAAAGCATATTGAAGAATATGTAAAAAATTACCCAGCAATCAATTAGGAAAATATTTTGAGTCGGGAGCCTGGTTTTGATGCCACTTATACTTCAATTAATTTGTTACTCGACTTTATTTGAATAGCGAAGGATGGGGTCTTTTACAAACAGTTTAAAGTTGTCTTCAATAAATTTTATACACATAAAATGCATAATTTAATTATCTATATTATTATTAAGGTCGCCTCACGGAAAAAGTAATTATGTTCCAAAGAATAATCCAGTGAATATCAAGGTATTTTTTAGATTTGTTTTGTATTTGTTCTAAGAAAACTATTCACAATATTCATATCTATTGACTTAAGTAAAACACTTCTGAACATGGTAAGTTGAAGGGAAAACGAAACCCGTTGAGACAGAACTATACTGATTATAGGACATTATTGTCATATAACTTGATTTTGTCAAATTTAGGATATAAAAACGGCTTTTATAAAGTGGCATCTGTAACTATAGAGGCAAAGCAAATTGGTTTAATCATGGACCTACTAAATTTTAGTATAATTTATTTTAGAATGGGAACGTTTTCGCTCTCAAGTCATGCTGGCGTCTTATCAAAAATTATGTCTAGATTAATCATAAACTCAGGAAATTTGATGGCATACGATAGGCTTAAATAGCAATACAATTTAAAAAAGACCTAAGAAACCATTACGAAAATGTAGCTCAGAAAAGACATATACTCGTACACTGGTGGAAAAATGTTGGACTTCATACTGCTAACGGGAGTCTCGAGAAAGAATTTTCTTTTTATAATGATATAATTCCGGTTGATTTAGAAAGCTAAATTAAATTGCAGTATGGCATTATCATTGGACGTATGCTTCTGCTGGATTAAATAAATAGCACGTTTGCGGTTCCAAAATTAATTCCTAATGATTCCAACATAAAGTGTTTTCATTTACTATTATTTTATATTTGGAAATGCTTTTGACAGTTTCCGAATGTGTCAAAAGTGAAACCGTTTTTTTAAACGTAATTTTTCGAATAGTCAAAAAACCGGTTTAAAAAAATCGAAAGAGTTGAATGTTGTACCAAGGATATGAATTATTACCCAGATATGGAAAATTTGATCAGAAATTTTTGTGATTGAAAATGTCAAAAATCTATACAACCAAAAACATCCGTCAGACACAATAAAAGTATTAAAGCGTCCTAACAAAAAAAAAAAAAAAAAAAAAAAATAATTCTTTACATAGAGTGGTGAGTACAAATGAGTACATGTTAGTTCTTTGTGCTCTTGTTATTGCATAAAAATTAAAACTAATAAAAAAATTAGATAATGATTTTTTGTCACATATTTAAATAATTAAATAATTAAAAAACTAACACAGTCCAACACGAAAAATGGAGCCTTAAATTTTTTTAGTCAATTTGTATACATCTGACATAGGCCTACAATTCCTCTAATGTACTTTTTTGGATTAGCTCTAGTTTTCGAGATATTTTATTAATTAGCTACGTAGTTACACGATTTTGAGTAACATAACCGAATAACAGTTTTTTTTTTAAATTTTGAAAAATAAAAAAATGTACAAAAAATTCCCGTCTAAAGTTGAGCGATATCTCCAAAAATACTCCATGGAATAAAAATAAAGTTAATGCAGCATAAAGATAATACTGTAGCCGAATTTAGGATTTTATTTTTACTGAATAGAATGAACGGTTTATTAGTTACGTTACTATAAATCACGTAGCTACGTAGTATTTTTTTAAATAATATCTCGAAAACTAGAGCTGATACAAAAAAACTGAATTGTAGGCATTGCAAACCACTACTAGATGCATACAAACTGACTTAGAAGTCTAAGGCATCAAAAAAAGTTTTTATTTTGTCGGGCTATGTAATTTATAAATCAAAACTAAAAGTATCAAGTTCTTGGAAAAATTCCAAACGAAACAAAAACAACCTACTTAAATTTGCACCATAGAAAAACATTAGAGTATTTTTAATATTTGGTCCAAAACACGTTATTTAGCAAAACACTTTTTACACGTTTTAGTATACACTCTACTAATTTCTCAATTAAAACATTTGGAATATTCTCCCATTCAGGCTAACCTCCCGCTGACAAAGCTTAACCAGATGAGTTGGATTTTAATTGTTTCTTCAGAATTGACCACAAATTCTTAATCGAATTGAGGTCATAGCTGACCACTGTTAACAAAAATGAAATTCTTTCCGCCAAGCCATTCTTTAACGATTTTAAAAGTGTGCTTTGGTTCACCATCCAGCTAAAAGGTAACATCATCCACATGATCCACAAGATCGGGAAGATGAGTCTGCTAAATGCAGATTCTGCAGATATGATTCTTTGCAGTGGTCCAAAGTGGCACCATGTAAGGCAATCCCATATCATAACATTTCTCCCATCGTGCTTTATTGTTTCCTTAACATTGTGTCTTTTAATTCTTTGGACTGTTCGGCGACAACAATATTGTTTATCTTAGGATCGTAAACAATTAAATTTAATTTTGGACAAACAAACTTTAACCGTATCTTTATCGACAATGCAGGTTTTATTTTTTTTACTGCTGAAATGTAACCAATATCGCGAAGGACGCGTCTTGCTATCCATCGACTATCGGGTTTGCCTCTTGCTATAGAACTATATATTCTATAGCTATATATACTATATTCATTAATTGATCATAATAGCTTTGTGTGACCTCTGATTTGTGGTTTGAGAACAATAGAACGCCTTTTTTGAACTTTTAGGATCACTGAATGACATACTTTAAGCTGTTTAGCTATTACCTGATTAATAGCCGTCTAGTCGTTGTTAGGATCTAGTCCACAATAGCTCTTGAACGTTTTTTTTTCTTTATTATTTTTTATAATTTGTATTATAATTTGATTTTAGTTGGATAATTGCAAACAGTTTTTATCACATGCAATTAAATTAATATCACTAAAATTTTTTTAAGTCTTAAACAAATTAAAAACATACAACTCTAATAGCAAACTTTGATATATTTTTCTGTACTAGTTTTATTTTCATGCAATAAAATGTACACTAGGAACAATCTTTTATGCATTTGTACTCTCCACTGTAGTGCACTTTTAGAAAGAAAGAGCCTAGCATCCTTTAAAATAGTTATGGAAATATTAATAAACATTTACAGTATTGGGAATAAATTAATACACTAGATTTAAAATTATTATTATTAAAATGGGTTCAAAAAAGAAGGATTTTTGAACTCTTTCCTCCTTATTCAAAAACGATTATTAAATTTAACAAACGTTTATTAAGCATATTTTTATATGCAAATCTGTCATAATAAACGTTTGTTAAATTTAATAATCGTTTTTGAATAAGGGGGTTTACCTCTAAATATTATGGTAGTTTCACTTAATCCATTCCGAATTTGAAATATTTTCTAAAAGTATTAATTAATTATTAAACTATTAAAAAGTTCAATAATATTGCTGTTTATTTTAATACATTTTTCGAAATGCTAAAACTTTTATTTTATTAAACATTATTTTTACTTTCAATTTCAATCAAATTTTTTTAACGTTAAGCTATTGTTTTTTTTTTTTATTTTTTACCTCAATATTTCTTCCATAAAAGTATTAATTTTGATTTCTTTTTATTTTAATCACCTCAAAACATTTTAAAACATCTGTATTTTCAAAAAATTCTCTTAATGTGTTAATTTTTAAAATCGCCCAAGTTTTATTAATTTTTGTTTATTTTTAAAAAATATGTAATGTTTATTTTAAAAATTTAGTTGTTTTTTGATTGTAGACATTCATTTCTCACTTTCACTTTTATTTTGTCTTTATTTAAATTATATTATCTTTTTTCTCTATTATAATATATTTTTCACTTTCTCAGTAAATAATTTGTTTGTACCACTGCATTTTTAAATTTAACCGCTTTACATTTCGAAACGTACACAACGCGTCAGCACATTTTGGCAAACTGAATTTGCGAATTTTCCAAAGCATCACAGCACAGGCACAAAAACATGAAAAATAGACTTGATTGAGCGCGTTAATAATGTTGGGATTCTGCTCTGTACAGCATCTGCATCTGTACAGTGTACACACAAAAAGAAATATGAATTGACCAAGTTAATACACACAACATACGCCACCATTACAACCTCATCATGTAAATTGCAAAACAATTTGCTCTCTCCGAATGTTAACTAGCAGTTGCTTTTTGTTTTGTCTTGCTCTCACAACTTGGGGAAAATGTTAAAAACTTGTTTGTTTTGGGATTTTTCATTTTAACAACAACACAAAAAGCATTCATAAACTGGATTGCGAGACAGTGTTGCTTCTTGACGGCACTCGTTGAGCTGCAAGGAAGTGGAGGTGAGTAATTTCAGACCAAACAACACGTGTTGTGCTGCTTTTGGGGTGTTAAAAGCACGTGTGAGAGTGAAAAAGAGCTGCCAGAAAAGTGGGGTGTAATTTTTTGTTTATTTTTCTTTTTCAAAAGGAATATAGAGAGCATATATTTACATTGTTTTGTTGCTTTTTGTTTTGTCTAAGTGTCTATGGTAGCTGTAGTACCAGCACTGTAAATATTTTGCAATTTTAACAAGTTTGTAGTGTTTAGTTTCTTTATGAATGAAAATAATACTCATCTACTTCGTCTGCTTGTCTAAATAATTAATTGGTCTATTAAACAGTTGAGTCGCAATGATATTATTTCTGGCGAATGAGATGTTTTAATTATTAATTGCGTATTTAAAAAATGCTACAGTATCAAAGAGGTTGGTATACATAGTCTAGCCATAGTCTAGTCATAGTTTATAAGATTCACTTTCGAAAATTACTTAAATACTCATATCTCTCTTAAATATACCAATGTTATGTTGACATTCGACGTGCTACATCCTTATATATGTATTTTCTTTACCCAATTTTATGAAGTTTGATCCATAATTGGTCATAACTCCCAAATATGAACCAATTCCAAAAAACAAGTAAACAAAAAAAAATATATAATAAATATCGATATCAAACAAATAATTTATATCGATCTGTAATTTTACTGAATTTTGTAGTTGTCAGTTCATATTTGGCAATAGCTCCCAAATAAAGTAAACTTTCGAGTATATTTATAATAACGATTAAACTTTTGTGAACTACGTTATTGAGATGAAATACTACCTAAATAAACTTAAATACAAAGAAATCACATTACTTCGGTTTTCCATTTTCGCTTCTTGCGGTGAATGATTGGAAAACATTATTTCTAGATGGTAATCATTGTATTTTCCCACTATTTCGGAAAGGGGTTTCTGCTCCTATATGAATTGTATCTTTATTACTTTTCTTATTATTGTTGTAATTGGTACTCTTATCTTTACTGGGTTCCAACTAAAATATTGGATAACGATAGTTACGTTATTTGGTCCCATGGTTATCTTTTCAATTAGTGAGGCCATGCGAGAGTTGACACAACGTCCTTATAAGACATTGTGTTTAGGTGGCGACGAAACTTAGAGTGTGTTTCGAGTCTTGCAATATTACTACCTAAACTAGGCCCGTTATTCTCTTCTGGTCCTGATCATAGTCTAGTCATCGTCTAATCAAAGTCTAGATGGACGTAGTGATAGCGTACTTTGGGGTGGAGTTCGTTTATTGTTCAGTAGTTGTCATCCTTGTCCTAATCCCCCGTCCAAAATACATTTGTATGAGATTAGTTGTTCGGCACATGTATTTGTTGGCATTTAAATTTCTCCATCATTATCTCCTCCATGAAATGGGAGTATTTGCACCAGTTCTCCTTTTTGGCTAGCATTGAGTTAACCAATTGCTCCATGGTCGTATTCTCAAACATGTCTGTGGTTTCTTCGCATTCATTGCACATTGCGCATATTGCTGTTTGTTTTATATGCAATCTTTGTAAGTAGCTACCAAATTTACCATGTCCGTTAAAAATCTGGGTCAGGTAAAAATTAAGTTCCGTTTGAAGTTACCTTTCTCTTGCAGCTTTATATACGGTATTTTTCGCTTATATGATTATGTGTAATAGACAACCGTTTATCATATATTTCTTTTCTTCGTTTAATTGTAAGTCAATCGATGGCATACCAGCATACCAGCAGATGTTATTCGTAGTGTGCATGTTCTGTGTACTTTTTCTAGTAGGTTTTTAAGCTTTTTATTATTGGAGACAGCCGTACTGAAAGCAGTGGCTGAATATAGTACTTGCGGGTACGGTACTGCAGCTATTAGTCATCTGGTAGTTTGTTCTTGATCTTTTATATCTGGCATTATTCTAGCTAATTTCGATGCTGTTCCTAAGGCTTTCTTAGATACCATCCTTGTATGTGTCTCAAAGGATAGTCTGCTATCTAGAACTACACCTAGGTATTTTAAAGTTTTACCCATAATAATTTGATATTCATCCACTCTCAATTTTGGGAATTTAAAATATCTTCGTTTGGTCAACAGAATTGCTGCGGTCTTGTTCGCCTCTTTTATTAGCCATATATTAACTCTCCCTAGACTGTCGTTTGTTACTATTTCTGTCAATGGTTCAGAGGGTTGATCTGTTACTAGGGCTACATCATCTGCATATCCAACAAGTTTTTAACCGTCTGGTTAATTCAGTTTTAACAGTTCGTCATACATTCGATTCCATAGAAAGGCACCCAAAAGAGAGCCTTGAGGAACGCCCGATGACACTTCATATTGTTTTACTCCATCTTCTGTTTCATATTCAAGTATCATAGTCTAGTCATAGTCTAGTCACCGTATTATTTTATTTTACTGTCGTGTTTAAGTTTAATAAAAGTTTAAGGAAATACGCAATAAATCCAATTAAAACGCAATTATAACACGTTCATATCGTCATAGAACTGTGATTTTTAAAATTGTGTCAAATACTTGATAAGACTAAAAATATTCCGGAATTTTTAAGAGTGTTTTGTTGTATAAGATATACTGCCATTTTTGTTGTTATTTAGCGCTCTAAATTTTCACTCATTTACTTCAGAATATCGATAAAAATGTCAAATAGTTGTTTTCCATTAAATATTAAATATTGTCTTATTATGTCACTTCGTCACTTCTCGTGTCATACGAAAAAAATACAAATTTGCCAAAAGCAAAAAAAAAAAAAAAAGAAGAAATCCTTAAAATCTCAATATCTTAATAAATAGCATCCATAAATTTTATATGAATGAATTTATATATATTTGATTTTCTTTGTGTATTTTGTTTTTACTTTAGTACTTCTATTAATAATGAAGTTTTTGATTTGTTTGTTATACGTAGTACTACAAACATTATTTGTGTCCATAACAAAAAACCAAAGATAATATAGCAAACAAAATGAAAACACCTTAAAACCATTCAACATTATAAATAACAGACATTTTTGTATTAGACAACATTGAAAACCTGCTGATATCAACTGATTATACTCGTAAATGTCATGACATGTTTAACAACATAAGTTAATGTGAGTTGTTAAGACAAAATATAAAATATATGGTGGTTAGGGGTGTTAATAAACACAGGTTATGCTTGGTTTTCACTATGTCAGTTTTGTTGTCAAATTGTCCAAATTGTTGGTAATTTCATAACAATTTAGAAAATTTGACAACAAAACTGACATAGTGAAAACCAAGCATTAGTATGATAAAGCAGTCGTGATACGGAGCTTCGTATTGTGTTTATGATTGCAAACTCTAAGGGGCTTTGTATTTTGTGATGGTAGGGTATAGTTGATTTTATGTGAGTACATATATGAAGAAGTTTTAAAGGATTTAGTGGATTTTTGCGATTCCCCAATGAAGTGACCTATTGAGTTTTCATTTTAAGAATATAATTTTGGTTATTTAAACTCCAACAGCCTTGTGTAAAAGAAAATCTTATTTGAGGATTGAAATACACGTTAGTTAATGGACACTTTAATAGCGTGTTCAGATATGACCTTTAATTGCGTTAATCGCAATTAACGCCATTATTGAGCTCAATATTCCATATAACATCTCAATTAATTATTGCACAATAAGTACGAAATTGTTATAATATTGAGTAAGATTTCGAATGCAACACTGTTCATAACTGTGTTTAGTGAACACAATTGTATAAAATGCAAATGTCAACAAAAGAAATCATTAAAAAATCAATGTGAAGGTAAGTTTGTTTACGTAGAAACACAACAACCATATAGAGTATTTTTTGTATTGTTTTCCAACTGTCAAATGATTTTACATAGAAACACAACAACCATATAGAGTATTTTTGTATTGTTTTCCAACTGTCAAATGATTATTGAGTAAGCTGAAAATTGCGTATGCCTGAACACTTAAAATAATATTGTCAATTAACGGAATATTGACTCAATTAAGTTTCATATCTGAACACAGTATAAGGCTATGCATTATACTTATGTTAAAAAATATTATGCAAAAACAGTACGTTAACTATTGCATACATTAATTAATTTTACATATTGATACTAGCCAAGAATGATAAAATAAAGATTACGCCATTCGCACGATTTCCCGTTATGTGACGTATAAGGGCCATTATAAGGGTTACCAATAATGTTTCATATGTTAGAATTAAAATTTCTTGCGAAAAATTTATGTTTTATGTGATAGTTGCAATTGAAATCTTTGAAAGTTCTAAAATTAAATCTGTTTAAAAAAGAAAAACAACAACAACAAAAAAAAAACAACAAAAAATATAAACATGAAGAGTGCAGTGAGCAAATGCAAGCAAAACATGAGTAAAAAAAAACAAGTGAGAAAAAATTAGCCAATAAAAACACAGAATGTGTGAAGAGTGCAGTGAGCAAATGCAAGCAAAACATGAGTAAAAAAAAACAAGTGAGAAAAAATTAGCCAATAGAAACACAGAATGTGTGACGTCACAGGGCCTAAATGCGCAGAACATTTTAAAATTTTACGCGCGTTGGCGTAATCATTATTTTATCATTCTTGGATACTAGCAACCTACATGGTCATATTATACCTTCGTTTAAAGCTTAATTTCTTGACTTTTAAATTTTTTTATTTATATACTTAGTCATGGTTTTTTCCCGGAGTTTTTAGATTTTTTAAAAATTATTGAATCAATAAATAATTATTCCGAAATTATATATCCATATAAGATGGTTATATATCGATGGAAAGTACTTTATAATATCTATCATTTAAGATATATATATCTAAGAAAAAACCCGTTTTCAGGCTATAGCTAAACATATTAAAAACTTTAGAAAATAGGCGTGACCGACAGAATTTATTTTGTATGTGATTTGAAAAATGTCACTAAAACCGACTTAAGGCCCAATAAAACAGTGCGTATTTAAGTGCCATTTATTTTTAAATTGCATTTAAGTACAAAATTTTGTTTTTCACTGAAAACTTAAATGCTACTTAAATGGCCAACGATGTTCATTTAAGTGCAACTTAAGTTTTAAACATTGAACATATGGTTTTGACATTTGTTTTTGTTTTTTTTTCTTTTCAATCATGCTGCTGTATTTTTTAACAGCGTCCAATAAGAAGTCAAAAGTTGGGACTTCTTTTATCCATATTTATGCCACCAAATTTAATATATAAAACACACAAAACAATAAAACACACAAAACAATACAACAAGTAAACACAAAAACCGAAACACAAAATTGTTGGCAAATTTTATAAAAAAAATCAGCTGTTTCCTGAAATATATCGATAATTTTGTTGACATTTCAAAGTGCTACCATATTTTTACCACAAAATCATAACAGCAATTAAGTATGACTGAAAAAATGAATCTGTATTTAAATGCAACTTAAGTTTTTATGAAAATTAACTAAAACTACACTTAAATACGCACTGTTTTATTGGGCCTAAGTCTTTTTATGTAAAAAATTCAAACAATTTACATTATTTTCTAAATATTCCTTTTTTATTTTCATTATATGCTTTCACAAAACTTTAATTTTCACAGGGTGCTGTAGCTTAATTGTTTAGCGCATTTGATCAGTAAGCATGAGTTGGTATTTGTAAAAGAAGTAAAATAATTAAATAAAGGCTATAAAATCAAGCTAGTCACCACCAGAGGCGCTGCAATGCTTCACTAAAAACAAACATAACGCGCAATTACGCAGTTGTGATATAAAAAGCTTTCTTCTACTTTCACCACCTTCAACCTATACCCTTGCAAAGAAAGTAGCGCAATTATATATAGACATATTAATTGCTTGAGTGTTACTTCTCTTTAAAAAAAGTATATATATAATTTTACCGATTCTGGTTATTAAATTTAGAGTATCCATTTTTTATGTAAAAATCTACACAAAAAACTTTATTAAAACAAAATATTTTAACGTTACTTTGAAGTAGGTAAGTAGCTGCTTTAAATTATTTGAATCGCTTTAAAAAACGTGTGTTAAGCTAAAAGTTGTTTTTGCATGATATATTACAGAATTTTGCTTAAGATTAGTTTACCAACCTGTGTTAAGTGTTTTTGCATAAGGCTGCAAATGTTTAACAAATTCACCATTTTCTCCCCACATCTCTACACTCATCTGTAACAATATTTGTTTTTGCTTTTTCCTTCGTTTTTACTTTATACAAATATATGTAAATAATATATCTTAGTTGTACCAAATAATAAAAAAACAAATATTAAAGTACATATTGTACATTCAGGTAAAGGTGCTATCAGACGGGATGTATTTTACATATGTACTGTCACTTTTCTGACCCATATGTAATTCCGTATGTATGTCAAAATTTCCATTTTACATACGATTCATAATTTTTGCTATCACACCTGCTTATGTTTTTCTGTATGACATAACCTATAAATGTAAACAAAAGCTGACTTTTTAACGTGTATAAATTTCAAGAATTGCTTCTTTTGGCCAATCTAACTGCAATAAATATAATAAACATAATTTAATTTATTAAAAATTCATTTTCTTTAATTTTCCTTTACAATATATTTTTTCAAACAATTTTGTTTCCAAACAAAACAGCTGTTTTGTTTATGTTTGTCACAGGAAAATAGATCGTGTTCTAATCGAAAAAATTACATACTTATTTCCACATGTATTTTACACATGCATACAGTTTCATATGTATCACACGATGTGTACAACTTTTACAGATGAAAAATTTGACAGTACATATGTAAAATACATCCCGTCTGATAGCACCTTAAGCATTATGGCTTATTTATACTATTCAATTCAATAATAATGATCATAAGATGATGGCACATACAAACAACAATAATACAGACAACAAAAATTTAACCTAATACGACATGACATTTAAGTAGAAAAAGGAACACAATTTTCGTTTAAATACTCATTTATACAAAGCACGTGCTTCAAAATTCATACATGAATAAAGTTCCAAAACAAATGCACTTTATAAAATATAAAATGTATGTTCTATTACCACCTACATTTATAAAATATATATGTACTTTACTTTTTTTAGAGTTGGTGGTTGTGGAAAATTTCAAATACATAGATAGATAAAAAAAAAATATTCGTAATGAAAAAGCAAACTTGAAAAATTAATCAAATGTAAAGAAATTTTATTAATTAAGCAAAAATAAGAAATATAAAACATAAATTAAAAACAAGATAAAAAAAAATAATAGGTACTAATTAATAACAAGTTGTAGGTGGATTCACAAGCTCGCTTTTTAAACTCAGAAAAAAACTCCTACGTCGCAACGCTGTGATTAAGATGAATAAAATACTTAATTAAGGGGACATGGTACAAGGTGGCGCAAAAGTTATCCTCCTATCAGAAAATGCTATAAATTTTGCGAGGCCCCTAATGTCAGTTCTGTTTTGACATTTGTGTAGTAAACACATGCGAAATACACGTTAATAAACAATGTTACGTTACACTGCTCTAGAACGCGGAATGTTGCTGACAGGACTGACATTAGGGGCCTCGCAAAATTTATAGCATTTTCTGATAGGAGGATTACTTTTGCGCCCCCTAGTACTATTAAATTTCACTATGCTTGATTCTTGATTCTACAAGTTGTTAATAGTAAGACACAACAATGGAAAAGTCGTAATTCGCAATTTACCAGTAGCAAAACTGGAAAGTTTAATGAAACAACTACAGATCACAAGTGAGGGAATTTGGAAAAAAGGGAAAACAATCTGTAAATTATAAATGTTGGTCTACGTGGCTTGGAAAATTCTAAATGTTAAGTCAAATCTTAATAAATATGAAAATTACATTTGCAACTTCTTGTAGAGATCAGAACATGTTGGTTCCTTGTGCACTTTTAATTGCCTAGAAAAAAACTAATAATGAAAATTTAAAAATTTAATTTTTTAATTAAAAAATTATAATCATTTATTTTAGATATAATGCTAAACAAAATAATTTACGAAACAAAATAAAAATTGAATACAAAATTGCTGCATGTACTCAATTATGCAGAAGTAAGTCTTTTGAAATATTTGCACAAAAATATAAAAGCTTAACGTTAGATTAGAAGATTAGAATTTAATTGCATTTAACGCAAATCAAATTATAAAACAAATTATACTAAATTATGAAGAAACTGTCAAGAAACATTGACAAAGCTGTTCTAATGACAAAAGTAGCTATTTTATGTGAGTAACAACTTATGAGCTTAAAGTACAGCTTAATTACATGTTGTAAACGCCTTTTGTAAATTATCCAACTAATATCAAATTATAATACAAATTAAAATAAATAATAATAAAGAAAATGTCAACAGACATTGAGTAGCTATTCTAGCAATATTTCTTAAGCTAAACAGTTGAAAGTAAAACAATGAGTGGTCCTAAGAATCCAAAAAAAGGCGTTCTATTGTTCCTAAGCCGCAAAAACCTATTAGCGTATACGTTCCATGATAACACAAATTAAAAGTATTTAACACCACAAGATGATCTATAGGCAAATTAGTTGGCCAACAATAGCCCTTCGCGAAATTGGTTGCATCTCAGCAGTGAACAAATGATAATACTACGTTTCCACGGTACATGCTTCGCTCTCTCTTCATGCTTCACACCCCAATCATGTGCGAAACAACTTGCTTCACCATACAAAATTTTAAGAGCGAATCAAGTAGATTCATATTGAATCTACTTGCGAAGCCCGAAAAATTGCACTCTTCTCTAATTTTTATCGCAAGTTTATCTGCACTAGCTGTAAAAATTTAATATTATTGTAAACAAAGCCAATTATTTTCTTGTTGCTGGAAGTAAATACGTACAAATGTATAATTTTTTTCTAATAAACTAACTAATTTCCACTCACTTTTGTTTTTCCATTAAAAAAAATTATTTTCCACAGATTGTAAATTCTGTTTTTTTTTATTCTGTTTGTTTATTAAAAACAACTGTCAAATCGAATCAAGTTTTTTGGTCATGTAAACAGCATGATTCATAAACATGATTCAGAGAGCGAAGCAGGTGATTCAAGTCGTCGTGGAAACCTAGTATAACCTGCACTGTTGATACAAAATGTTAAGGCACGTTTAAAGTTTGCCAAAGAGCATAGAAATTGGACTGTAGATGAATGGAAACGTGAAATCGGGTCAGACGGATTCAAATTTAAGCGTTTTCCATTCGACGATAAATAATATTTTTAGCACCGAACAGCCCAGAGAATTCAAAGACACTAATAAAATAAAACAATGAAATACGGTGTGGGTAACGTCATACGAGTAATATAGGGTTGCTTTATGTGATGGCACTTCGGACCACTGGAAATAAACATGGTAATAATGAGAAATGAAGACTATCTGCATATTTTGCTAACTCATCCTTCCGATATTGTAGATAATAACGTCTATCATGTGAATGATGTTACATTTCAGCTGGATGGTGAACCAAAGCACAATTTCAAAATCGTGAAAGTATGGCTTAGCGAAAAGTCAGAAAGGCCTGACCTTAAGCCCATTGAGAATTTGTTATCAATCCTGAGGTAACAGTTGGGACAATACCGATTAACTTCAACCCATTTGCAAGCGGTTTTAGTGTGAATGAGAGATTATGTCAAATGAATTAATTGAAAAATTATTGGATACAATGCCAATATGCGTAAAAAAAGTTTTCCGGAATAACGGGCTTTGGACTTAATATTAAAAAAACTCTTAGTTTTTATGTGGTGCAAAATTCAGTAAAAACTTTTAGTGTTGTTTTATAAATTTATAAAGTTAAATATTCAGCATAAAATAAAAGGCAAACGTTTTCTAATTTTCTTTATTAGTTTTATTTAAATGCAAGAAAAAGTGCACAAAGTAGTAACATGTAGCCGTTTGTGTTCACCACTCTATGTAAAAAATGAATTCTAGTATTTTTATGGTATCTGACGAATAATCTGAGTTAGATAGATTTTTCACATTTTCAATATCAAACATTTCTGGTCATTTCCTTTTAGGTGGAAAATTCATATCTTTCTGTCTAGGTCCTTTTACAACAGACAGGCGTTTCGAATTTTATGAAAACTTGTTTTCGGAGTATTTTAAAAATTACTTAAAAAAAAATGGTTTCTTTATTGATATATTTGGAAAATGATGTACCTTTACTTTCAGTAGCTCACAGCTTATTTTATACAGTCTATTTTTTTAAAGCTTCATAAAACGAAAACTAAAAGGAACTTAAAAAAGAAATTGGTGTCATTTAAAAGAAAGAAATTTATAGTCTAACATACAAAAAACATTTATTGCAGAAATGTACATTTTAAAATATTAAAACAGAAAAGAATGCACTTTTTTACACGTCACAATATTTTAAATTGCGGACAAATTGTCTGTTACGAGATGTCAAGTGTTGACGGAGGCATATTGATGATTCTATGACATTATTTTTTTTTAACGTTATATTTTTTTTTATGCAAAATCTTAAATCTGTCGAATATTTAATAAATTAATTTATATGTACTTAAATATAGATTTTATAAATCATATTTTAAATATAATAGCAGAGAAATTAAAACATACTAATATACTTAAGTATAGCAAAATAACTTGTAAAATAAATTACTTAGTTTTATTTATAACAAAGAAAATTCTGTATTTTCTTATATCCTTTTTTGTTTTTCTTTTTTATTTGAAAAAGGGTTTCGTATGGTTTGCTAAACGTATAAAAGCATAAATTATATTAATGCTTCAGGTCACATAAATTACAGAAATTTATGATCTTCAAAAGAAAACTAATTTTATTTTATTCCTGTTCAGCTGCCGGCCATTAGCTGTGTGTATGAGTGAAACTGTTCAATCATCTGTAAAGATTGTAAATTAAGATTCTTCTTGTAGTTTTGTAGAAATTGCTAAGGCCATTATTTAAAAGATAAAAATTAAGAGATTTGGTTATAAAAAATGTTTAAAACACATTAAAAAAAGCATTGTTCAGGTTGTATCAATTCAGACTTTTATTATTTATGCAAAAAGGCCACTAATGACCTTTAACGTTAGCTCTTGAAAGTTAGCGTTTCTGGAGCCCTTTTTAATATCTCCTGCTAATCCATCTAGTTTTATCATCGATATCGATTTAAAGTTAAATCGATCGATTTAAAAGTTGCATTTTAGCCCGAATCGTATCTTAGGTATTTTACTAGTTCAATTTGGGAAATAATCGCAGGTTTTTTAGGAGTTCAATTAAGGAAACAATCGTAGATTATTTACAAGTTCAATATAAAAAGCAATCGTAGGTCTCTTAGAAGTTTAATTTAGGAAGTAATCGTGTTTCTTTTTATTTATGAAACAATAGCAGGTCTTCTAGGAGTTCAATTTGGGGAGAAATATTAGGACTTTTAGATTTTAAACTAAGGAAACAATCGCAGATCTTTTAAAAGTTCAAATTAGGAAGCAATCGTAGGTCTTTAACAAGATAACGTCTCATAAGAGTTGCAAAAGTTTATCTAGCTAATAAAACAACATGTTTAAATTTTTGTGTAATAATACTGTCGTACTCATATGAGGAAACCTGTCTGAAATTCGTCCATAATTGCACCTTGGCTTCTTATTCATCAAGAATGATAAAATTTTAAAACTTTATTTTTGAGTTCGCAGAAATTCGCTATTATCTTTAGAAGTCCTTTGTATAAATTTTTATTACTTAGTTTTTTATTTATGATTTTAAACAAAATTCACCAATTTCCCATTTCATTAAGTTATTCAATAAACAGGTATACAATTATATTTCACCATCAATCTTCAATTTGAATTATGTATATAAAGCAAAGAAGAGAATTAAAACAATTAAACAACAATAAGAAAAGTAAATTTCAATTATAATTTTAATAATTTTAATTAGTTTACTTAAAGAAGCCCTCATTAGTGTAGATGTAACCAATAGCCACCTCCACTTGTTTCATCATGAAAAAGAATTTTTTGTTTATTTATATATCGTCTACGCTTAATGGAATTGAAATATTATTTATTATTATTTGCTATATTTATTTATTTATCATTTTCCTGTTTAAATTTTCTTAACCACTAAATAATCTGCTGCTTGTTTTACCATGGTAAATTTCAATGTCTCTTCTAACTTGAAGTTTTTAATCTTTATTTCTTTTTTCTAACGAATTATTTTTTGCTATCTCCTTCAGGCTTTTATGTCAAACAGTTAGTTACTATTTACTTTGTGTTTGTTTCTGTTGTTGTTTTTAGGGTTTTAATAACCACTGGATTATATTTTATTAACATTTCATTTTATAACACATTTCTGCCCTATTTCTCTTTCTTCATACATTTCTGGTGTGTATTTAATGGGCGCAATGAAGAGTAGGGTAATAACGCAACTACGCCATTGGTGGCCTAAAGGCTTTTTACTTACTTAGTTACACTTTGAATGAAATCAAATTTAATTTAGGATGATTTTCTTAATTTTATTAAATTCATAAAGAATTTAAATGCTTAAGCTGCGACATTTATGATGATAACATTTATGAGATATTTGTTTATGAAATTTATATGTATAGTATGTATAGGTATGTAGACTTCCCGAAGGGTAGTAAATTATGCGACTATATTAGAATTAAACGAGAATTTCTGTAAACGATTTTAAATTTCTTTTGGATTATTAGTTTATATGTACAGTGGTAAAAGAATGTTGGAATGTTGGAGTGATTAAGCTATGTATAGACGGTCGTCAGATATTACAACGTGGTCAGATCTAGCAATGTGCTAGCAATGTACTGACATTGAACAATTGTTAGCAAAAGGTAAATTGTCAGTTCAGACGACTGTAGGTTAGGTTAGGTTATATGGGTAGCCGTTTTCTGAAACAGCTCACTTGGGTCCATTATATTGGTCCCATTGTGATACCCATTGGTGGGCAACCTATCAGTTTCAGACCGCATCGGTTGCTTCCCTGTCAAACCATCCAGACTTCTTAGCAAAGGTGCCGATGCATTTTGGATTTATCCTGGATAGTGCACCCAAACATGAAAGAGAGGGTGCCCCGAGTATACGTTCCCTCTTCATCGATAGGGCCGGGCATTCGCAAAGGAAGTGGATGACCGTCTCCTCCTCCTCCTCGTTATGACAGCTTCTACAAAAGTCGTTATGTTGTAGACCAAGTCTTCTGGCGTGTGTCCCAAAAGTACAGTGACCTGTAAGTAGAGAGACAATAAGCCTAATTAGGTCGCGACGAGAACTAAGTAAAGATTTCGTCCTTCCCATATCAAATAAGGGCCAAGTGGACCTAGAGATAGAGCAGGTGATTTCGTTCGTCCACCTTACCTGAGCAAGTCTGAACATCTCATCTTGAATCAGTGATTTCAGACTTTTCATGTTAATGCCAGTGAAGGAGTCAATCTCCTCATCAGCCAGCATTGTACCTTCCTTGGCTAAATCGTCAGCAATATAGTTACCCTGTATCGAGCTGTGTCCAGGGACCCATATCAGCGCTATCCTAGAATGTTCCGCTATCTCGTTCAGAGATATCCGGCATTCTGCGGTTAACCTCGATGTCGAATAGACACCTGCTATGTTACTTACGGCGGCTTTGCTATCGGTAAATATGCATATATCTCCAGATACTTGATAATACTTCAGCCAGTTTGCAGCTCGCTTAATGGCAGAGATCTCTGCTTGAAGGACAGAGCAGAAATCAGGAAGCCTAAAAGAGGATCTGATTCCAAATTCTTCAATGTAGAATCCACCTCCAACTCTGTTTCCCCTTTTGGAACCGTCAGTAAAAATCCTTATTGCTTCATTGGGGGTATAGAGCCCGTCTGTCCATGTGGTCCTATTCGGGATGCATATGGAGAATAGCAGATCGAAAGATGGTTTCGGTATGCAATAGTCAACATTCCTATGAGCGTTTACACAGTGTCTTGTTATTGTAGAGTGACCATGGTCTCTTTGAGTCCATGAGTAACCATCCTTAAGCCTCACAGCAGAATTTAGAGCCAGTTGAGTTGCCATTAAATCCACTGGTAGCCAGTTCAGCATAGTAAGCAGTGCCTTTGTTGGCGTTGTTCTTACCGCGCCAGTTATCAGTATGGCACAATTCCTTAGTACACGTTCGACCGCATGTCTGTGTGAGGAATTCCCAAGTGCATGCCACCATACCAATACCCCATAGAAAAGAATGGGCCTTACAACAGCATTTACAATCCAATTGATGTCTTTAGGGTTAATCCCCCAGTTGGTACCAATTGCCTTTTTGCATGAGTATATAGCCACGTAGGCCTTATTAATCCTGTTCTGTATATTCAACGTCCAAGATAATTTTCTATCTAGAATGATGCCAAGGTATTTGGCACTTTCCGCAATCTTTAGTCTGATACCATTCAATTTCGGTGGAATAAAGTTATCAATCTTATATCTCCTTGTGAAAAGTACCAGTTCCGTTTTAAGAGGGTTCACACTTAGCCCACATGATACGCTCCATCTGTTCAGTACACTAAGTGCTGACTCCATACATCTAGATATTGTATCAAGATATTTACCGGATATTAAGACCGCAACATCGTCCGCATATGCGACTGTCTTTATTCTCCTGCCATCCATCTCAACCAGCAGGGAATTTATAGCCAAGTTCCACAATAGAGGTGATAGGACTCCTCCTTGAGGCGTGCCACGATTTGCCATTCTTTTTACAGTAGAACTACCAAGCGTGGCACATATGACCCTATTACCAAGTAGTCTACGTATAAATTGACAAGTACTAGATTCAGCACCCAATCTCTCCAATTCAGAAAGAATAGATGATGGTCTGACGTTATTGAAGGCCCCTTCTATATCAAGAAAGGCAACTAAAGAGTACTCTTTATGTCCTAGTGACTCCTCAATGGAGCCCACCAGTGAGTGTAGAGCGGTTTCCACAGACTTACCTTTGGTGTAGGCATGCTGATTCGGCGAGATTAGTTCCGTAGGAAGAGTCATTCTCAGGTGGATGTCAATGACCCTTTCCAGAGTCTTGAGCAGGAAAGACGATAAACTAATTGGTCTATAGTCCTTAGGTTTAGTGTGTGTCGTTTTACCTCCTTTGGGTATAAACACAACCTTACATCTAGTCCACATTGACGGTAAATAGGTTCTGGTAATACATTCATTGTATATATTGATGAGCCAAGGGATCACAATATCCTCATTTTTCTGAAGATCTGCTGGAATAATGCCATCTGGTCCTGGTGACTTAAAAGGACCAAAACTACTAATCGCCCATCGTATCCTTTCACGATTAATCGGAATGGAGTTGCATTGAGGGCCACTGTTAAAACTGGGAGCTGCAGGATTAAGGTCATTGACCGGAACACAGCCTGGAAAATGAGTATCAAGTAATACATCAAGAGTTTCCTTACTATTCAGGGTCCAGTTGCCACACGGTTTCTGAATGTAGCTTGGCACAACCGGTGAGGTTGATAAGATTTTACGAAGTCTGTTTGTCTCAGATGAGCCTTCCACTCCATCGCAGAAGTCCCTCCAAGCTTTCCTTTTCGCATTTCTTATTAGGTTCTTAAAGCGATTTAATGAAGTTTTGTAGGCTGCCCAGGTGCCCATACGTTTCGCCTCATTAAACAATTTACGACATGTGCCTCTTGCATGCGCTATCTCAGGATTCCACCAAGGAGGTTTATTCTTCCCCTTGGATATAGTAGGCCTACAGGCCATATTTGTAGCAAAGCAAAATGACTCAGTCAGCACGTTTACGGCGTTCTCGATATCATTGACGCTTTCAATGGTCGTAGGATTAGGCAGTGATTGTGCAAGAACATCATGTTGTAATGCCCAATCAGTTCTTCTATGATTTTGAATTATATTCCCGATTGGGACCTGTACATCAGTAACATTGAAATCAATGTATAGATGATCCGATAAAGAACAGTCTCTAGAGACAGTCCAATTAAAGATCATGCTACTAAATGAAGCACTCACAAGTGTCAAGTCAAGAACCTCTCTTCTATTTGCTACAATAAAAGTCGGTTCTGAACCTCTATTTACTACTTCTAAACTACTTTCGAGTATAAAGTTGAAAAGATTCTCACCTCTACAGTTGGTATCGCTACTACCCCATACTATGTGGTGCGAGTTAGCATCCGTGCAGATTATGACTGGTATCCTGGATTCATTCGCCTTCCGTACCGCACTTCTAAGCTTCTCGTTTGGAGGATTATCCCCCTGGTCGTGAGCCATATAGCTGGAAATCAGCCAAATAGTGCCACCATCCCTAGTTTCCCAGGAGGCTGTAACTGTATCTTCGTCACTGTAATCAGATAAGATGAAGATATTCATAGAGCTTTTGGCTAAAATACAGGATCTTATTTTACCTGAACCTTTGGTATGGAGAAGCTTGTAACCTCTCATATTTAGTCCATAAACCCGATCCTTGTGGATCCATGGTTCTTGGACCATTAAGAACTCCTCCCCTTTCTTAGCTATTCGGAGGAGCAGTGCAGCAGAAGCTGCTTTAGAGTGGTGAAGATTGATCTGAGTCAACTTCACCATCTTCCTTTTTAATAACGGTGACGTTGACGTCCTCCTGATCAGAGCTCAGAAGGGCGTCCTCGTCAACCACCTCGTCCAGACGTTCAAAGAAGGCACCCACTATATCTGTGACAGAGTTGGCATCTTCAGTTTCGTCTGGAGTGATGGTAGTGTTACATTCCATGTCCTCATCAGACATGGGTTTGACATTGCTGACAGGAGTGGCATCGTCCTTGTTGTCGCTTCGATAGACACGAAGGATGATGGTACCAAAGCCATAGTACACCTTCCCTCGTGTCTTCCTAAGCGCTTCCAAAGAGTCCTTGTTCAGGACTACGATTGCCTTTCTCGAAGATCCTTCAGCCTCCGTAACCTTCACTACCTTCCAGTCGCTGGTAGGCAATTGAGGGTTGCAGTACTGAATGATCTCTAAGATCTCCTCCGGTTTGGATGGCTCAGCAGGTATTGTAGCTATAGATCTAGGCCTTCGGGGTATCTCACTAATAGGTACCACCTCCAGCCTAGATCCCGGCCATACCTCCCCTAGCAATGCAATGGCAGTCTCGAGCAGCGACGCTGAGCGTTCATCTGCACAAGACATAAGTTTAATGTGACCCTGGTACCATCCAGCATCATCACATTGAGGAGGGGTGCCTGGGTTTGCTTTGTAATCCTTCCAGAACACTCCCAACAGCTTTTGCTTAGCCATAGCCCAGTTGGACTGAGATATGGATCCGTCATTTTTGCTTCTGTCAATGACAGCCCGCATGAGATTGTCTTTAACAATCTCACTGAAGGACTTAGTCAGAGACTTCGGCATATGTTTAGAGCGTTTAGCTCCAGGTTGTTGGCTTTTGACTGCCGCTTCCTCCTCTGAACGTTGCCGTTTAGGCACTGCTGCATTTTCAGCAGGGGGAGGTGCGTTTTGCAGACCAGCTATGAGGGAAGCGGTTTGCTCCGGAGTGAGCTCTTCAGGTTTTTTATGACCCAAAGATTCAATGAATCTCAAGGCGGAGCGCCTCGTGGTTGCAGCCCGTCGAGCAGGATTTTTGTGCCGGGGATTATTGGTGTTGCCGGGGTTGGCAGAGGGTGATGCAGCGACAGGACAGGTGGATTCCATCACTGTCCCCGTCTGCACAAGGGGCATCTGGGAAACTATTGTTCGGGGCGACTTCAAAAACTGTAAAAAAACTAACAATTTTATTGGCACACAATTGTCACACAATAAATTTATCTGTCAACCGAAATTGTTTTTCCATCATGTTATTAATGCACACTTGTTTGTTTATTTATGTATATACAGAGTTGCATTTAGAAATAATTTCTCTGACAATGTTGCCATTGGCAGATACATAAAGTTTGCACATATGACAATGAAAAGTGTTTGACAATTGTCTTAAAATAATGACAATGACAAAATTGTGTGTTTACACGATTGTTAGATGTCTGACAATATTTTTGTCTTCCAATGTACAACGTTAGAAGGCAAACATTTTAAGTTTACACGGTTGTTAGACATTTTCTGAACATTTTTCGGACAACGTTGTTTTATCTGACGATCGTGGACACATAGCTTATCTCATCTCAGCAACTGTACATCGTTAAATGTATTAAAACAAGCGTACTTTTCTTTTGCTGAATCTTACTTAAGACATGGTGTTACTTCTTGGGGCAGTTCTACATACTGCAAATCACTGCAACAAACACATAACCAAATTCTAAAAATATTATTAAAAAATTTACATCACAATAAACAATTACTAAACTACAACATGGTTTACGACAACACTGCAAACAATATAAATGCAAACAACTTCAGTTATAGCAAATACTATAACAACAACAACATCACAAATCCAAGCAACATCAATCGCATCACATCGCAACGAAATACTCAACATCCGTAATATGTACTGTAACACACTTGCAAATAAATTTTGAAAGACAACAGATTTTTACAATCATTAGATCACCATTAGATCATACAGCACAAGACTTCGTACTGAAGGAAGATACAAAGTAGAGCGCTACAAAAACACCTTAGCTGTTATATTACCCATTACATACATACATACATATATATATTTAAGGTAATCAATATTTGTAAAAGAAAATCACTTTTAGGTGATTTTTTTTTTATCGTTGCAATGAAATTTTAGGTATTGAATATCGAATTTTAATTAAATCATATTTTTTAACTTTAAATTTTTAAAATCATATTTTTATTTTTGCATTCTGCCTATAAGTCTTTGGGATAGGGGGTTTTCAGTGATAGTTGAGGATAGGATGGTATCAGGAAATCTGATTTAGTGTCTTTTAAGGGGGAAAAGATCTACGTGCTCGAACAGCACACAGGGTTTCATTAGGGCGGCGACTGAAAAATACGGACGTGACCAATTACACTTTGGTGCAATTACTTTATCATGGAGAGGTGTGTGGTCTAGGGAATCAGTTAATTGGCTTCTGGAGTAAGGCATGATAGGGATGAATGAAACCGCTTTAATTAGTACTAGAGTCATGTTAGGAGGTATTATCTCGCATCGTAGGTTCATGTGGTCTTGTAATGTAATTATAGAACGGGTTAGATTAGTTTGCCGCTTTTAACACCTGCAGGCATGTCATCGACAATGTACATTCCTCCTGACGCCCTTGGGCCGATATATTTTCAATGTATTAATGCGAGGTGTTTGTAGGTATTTTATACATGCAGTCTGCGGATAACAGGCTTAGTTTGAGGCTTTGCGGGAATAGTCCTAAGTCAAATTTGTAAAACAATTTTTCAAATTTTTAAACTTAATAAAGAATGAATGAATGAAAAAAGCGTAGGTCTGTTTTGTTTGTTGGCATTTGCAATGACATTGTTCTGCAAAGAAAATGTCAATTTACAAAATATGGAGAATATGCGTCGAAAACTGCATCTCTTTTAGCAGAAATGTATCCACAGAAGAAGTTGACCCCGACCGTCCATAAAATATTGGCACATAGCAAAGAAATAATTGAGTACCAGTCTTTGCCAATTGGAGAGCTTTCTGAAGAAGCACAGGAGTCTCTTAACAAATTTTATAAAAAATATAGATTGCAGAACACATTCTCTTCAACATGTTGGCAGCATCTTCCGATCCACTTATTTCTTCCCTGCAGCATATGAAGTCACGAATATAGTTAGAAAATAATTATAGTTTAGAAATGGTTAGTCTTTTAGATATACCTTCTCTTACGAATTGTGATGAATATTTTACAGAAAATTGAAAAAATTAATTAAAAAAAAAAATTATTTTTTTTAATTTGTTGGGTAATAATTTAAAACATAAAACCCTAAAGAAAAAAAAATAAAAACAATCTAAAAATGTAAAAATAATTTTTTTTAGTTACCATAAAATTGATTTTTCTACTAATTTTAACTTTGATAACCCATAAGTAGGCCCCTACAAAGCGTAGCACCCTTTCCAAACGCTCATTGAACGGTTATCTATCATATGCTGTTTAAACTGCTCAAATATCTTATTCGGTTCAAAAGATATGATTTTTGCAACGAAAAAACTCAAATGGCGCCACTGTGCGTCGTCTAAAAACCAAATCCGATAAAGTTTAGAAGTTGTACATGAAGCTCAAAGCATTCAGTTTTTAGATGCGGAAAACAATTTAAGACTTTAAAAACTTTAGATATTCAAAAAGAGCAAAATAAGGGCTACCCAAATGTGTATAACTGTATTAATACTTCGACATAAAGCATAAAAACCATCTGAAAATAAAACCGTTTTTAAAACCTTTTAAAAAGTGAACTATTGTTCCTGTCCCTCTCTCTTTTAAATGAAGAGAGATAAAATACACACACATTTTAGTTGAATTACATATGTTAAAGGAAACGCCGGAAGCGGAAATATTTTCTTTTTTGCGAGACACACACTCAACACCAAAAACTATGGAAGACATTAAGGTTTGAAAGTCAGAAAGCATATTATGTCTTTTGTAATTTACACAAATACACATTAAAATTTGAAAAGAAAATGAAGACCACCCTTTAATATCACAATACATTAAACATTATGACATTTAATTATTTCTTTATACAATAAAAGGTAACAGAAATTTATAAAGCACTTACAATATTAAATGAGTTAGAAGAGAAATATAATTAACATTGCTAAATTAATTATAAGAATAATAAATAAATTAGATTGAAAGCAAAGTAACAAAATATTTAAGTTAATAATAACATCAGTTTGAAGTTAGGTGGATGTAATATTAAATTCAAACATGCCACATTAAGAAAAGCCAAACTTTAATTTATAGACTTTGCCAATAAAAATCACCCAAAAATTCATCGCCTACTTCTTCTGTAAGATAACTGGTGAGTTTTTTCTGTTTTGAATTTAATTTTTCAAAATTACTTTATAAAATAATTGTAGTCAAATGATTAAATAAAATTAATAACTTAAATATAAGTGAAGAGAACACTATAATATTATTGTGGAATTTACTATGTGTAAAAAAAATTTATTGCGAAAATTAAGCTTTTTTTATTATTAAATTGAGGAAACATTCGAAGCGTATGAGTAATATTTATTCGTAGTAAACTACGTAGTGAAAGCTATACGTAAGATTGTTATTATATAGGGTGCTTTTTAAATGTATAGAACGTTAAGTTGGCAACACTTTTTTAACTGGTGGCCATTTTGTCAGCTGTCTAGTGATTTATGTTTAGTTTGGTTTGGCAGACTGACGCCTTAGCAACGCTTCCAAATTGTGCAAATTTATTTTAAAAATCATAGTTCTGTTCGAAATACGTAACGACGGTGTTTTTTTTTAGATGTATAGAACTTTGAAATTTTAGAAAAGAAAACAAGGAAGATTTCTTTAAATTGACATGTAATTTACGTTACTCGAAAGATAATCTTCTGGCATTATAATTTAAATATAACTTTAGGCATATGACTGGCTCTGACGTCTATTGTGAAGGTCTAATTTTCGGTGACTTTTTTCAACATTTGTGGCCGTATATCAGAAATAGCGCGTCGAATATTTTTTTCGAAGTGGTCAATCGTTTTGGACTTTTTATGGTTCCAAAAAGATGGCTCATCATGTCACACCGATCGTGCCACAATTGATTTAATGAAGGTAACGTTTAATAACTGCTTAGTTTCACGTTTCAGAGCTGGAGTATTTTCTGTGTGGATATGTAAAGTCGCTAGTCTGCGCCGATAAGCCCGAAAAGATTGACCTCTTAGAGGGCAACATTCACCGCGTTATTGCTGATATACGGCCACAAATGTTGGAAAAAGTCATCGAAAATTGGACCTCCTATGCCAAAAATAATATTTAAATTATAAAAGTACCAGAATTATAATTTACTTTTCAAATAAAGTAAATTTCATGTCAATTTAACGAATTCATCATTGTTTTATTCCATTTATAAGTTCTATACAGCTAAAAAAACACCCTATATTTGTTTGCACACGTACTTTTTAGGACGAAATGAATAAGTAATCTATGTTTTAATGATGCAGACATAAATCTTGGAATTTTCGCAAGTTTTCAAACACATGAGTGTGTTTAGTATATTCTCAAAAACGAATAATTGATAATAAAATTTCATTAGGAATAACGTGTAGGCTGGGGATTGTTTTTATGATTCTACAAAGCTATTTCTAGGAAAATTTTATTTCTCAACATATTTCTGGAAAGTTACAACATTTGAATTAGGAATAAGTCTCTATTTAGTTCAATAAAATGTCTATAAAATTTAGCAAAACTTAATCAGAATTTCGCACACTTGTTTGTCAAAGATACTTTCTTCCATTAAACATACTTAAATTGATTTTTTGTGAAATCCTTAAAATAATATTTATAAAATTTAACTTTTGCTCTGTAATTTGTTTATAGGGGTATGTTTGTATTTCAAACTTTGGTTTATTGTTTCAATATTCATACTCGTATATTTAAACAGTTTACGAGTATGTACAAAGCAGCAGACCCACAGTGAAAGTTTTTTTTTATTTATTTTTTATAAAATGTATAAACGATTGTTAAATAAGGCAACCTTTTAACTTTCCCATTTCCTGTTGTTACCAGAAAATTTTGTTTTTAACATTTTCTCTTTTGCAATTCTTAAATTTTTGTTGTGTTTGTGTTTAACACTTTTAGCACTTGATTTTGTTTTGCCTCCGTTCGTTTTTTTTTCTTCTCAGTTTTTAAATTATGTGAAAAAATCTTCATGTAAATGAGTTTGCATGCGTGTAAATATTAATAAAAAAGGAAATTTTTAAGCAGCGAATAAAGCATTAAAATGAATTTGCATGTAGAACAATTGAGTGTACGTGAAAACTTTGTCGTTTAATGAAAATGTTTATGAAGGCGTAACTGCTGTAAGGAAAGTTTTATTTTAATGTGTCGTGCAATTTTATACTTTTTTGTTAGATTTTTCATTTATACACTGTATGACAAACACAGTTTTTGAAAAATTACAAATTAAGTTGTTGCAGTTAGGCAGGCTATAATGTTTTATTAAACCTTTATTGACAAATTAGAGAATTTTGCTACATAATACCCACAAAGAGAAATTGATTTTCTTCTATCTGAAGATAATTTAAACATTGGGTTTTTTATCTGTAAAAAAAATTTGAATTTCTTTTTTTTTTGAGCAATAAGTGTCTACCTTTTAATGGAAACATTTGTATTTTATAGCATTTTTTCAACGCATTTTTATCTTATATTTTACATTTAAATTCCATAATTTCAACTATTTCTAAATATCTTTCATAGAATTTATTTTTGTAAATTATTTAATGTAAATAAAAATTTAAATACATATTTACTAAACATTTTTTTGATTTTTCTTTCTTCTTTTGTATTTCTCGCATTTTAAATTAAAATAAACATCATGTTTATACACTATAGACATTCGACATGAATTCCTTAGTGCGTACTGTAATTTATACAGTATTTAGATGATAGTGCGTTAAATATTGAAAGATGTTATTTTAAGGGTTTTTTTGAAATATATGTTGTTGATTATGCTAAAGTGATAAAATTAATTGAAATATTAATAGTATTCTATATCTATGAATAGAAAAAATACGTTTTTTTTGTTGGATTTATTGTGTAGGACAGAAGGCATAGTTCTTTCTCTAACATGAGTCGAAAATGGAATCTTTTTAAATAGCTTCAATTATACGAGAAATATTCTTTGATAGTTGTACTGGTATAACAATTTGAACAATAAGTTCAATGTTTTAGTTGAAAATTGAACCATAACTTATAAGAAAAGTTAGCAAAGCAAATAAATCAATGTTTTCTTAAGTAAAGTTATCAATAAGTTTTATTTTTCATAGAAAAGTTACAAATAACTTTAAATTTTGATAGAAATTAACCTAATTTCCTAAATTTTCATAGACAATTAATTGATTACTTTAATTTTCTATAAAAAAGTTATTGCTAACTTTGATTTTCTTAAAAAAAGTTATCGATAACTTTGATTTTCTACGGAAAAATTAGCAATAACTTTTTTTTTATAGAAAATTTATCGATAAATTTGATTTTCTATAGAAAAAATATCGTTAACTTTTAATTTCTATAAAAAAGATATCGAGAACTTTGATTTTCTAAAGAAAAGTTATTGATAATTTTATTTTGTTTTTATAGCAAAGTTTTCGATAAGTATTTAAATGTTTATGATATCTGATTGCAATTCTTTATATTAAATTTCTATATATTTCACATTAGTTTATTTCGATTTAACTTAAGAATTTACAATGTGTAAAGAAAATTTACTGTGGAAAGGCATTTATTAGAATGTATGAAGAGACATATTAAACGTACGTTAGGGAAGCCAAACGGGACCCCGAACCCGAGATTTTTCGGGATTTTCGAAGTTTTTGTGTGTTATTAAAAAATTATGGTTTATTAATAATAAAAGCTATTTATTTAAAAAAAGCAACTAATATTATTTAAAAATATATTTGAAAACAATAATTTTCTGACCTCATAGCTATAATTTTAAATTTAGAGAAAAATAATATTTCATTTCCTTTTAAATTCTATATTAATTTTAAAACATCAGAATATAATCGATCGACCTTATAAAAGCTTCTCAAAAATATTGTATCTTTTTCACAAATACAAATTTTGGAGATTTATTAATCACGAAAAACCACGGAATATGTTTCGGGGTTTGTTTCGGAATAGGCATCCCTAGTATGAGTGATATTTATTCATAGTTAACATAAGTACTTGCAGTTAAAACTATAAGTAGGATTTTCATAAACCTTTTTCTGCATATGTTCCAAAGATAATGTAGTTTAAACAAATAAAAATCTTGATATTTTCACAAGTGTTCACAAACACACGAGATGTTCTGCATATTTTTCAACACCAATGATTTCATAATGGAGTTTTTTCATAAACGAACATGTAAGCTGACTGTTTTACTAGAAAGCATTTTATTTATGAAGTCAAATTATTTGTTATAGAATTTTGTTCAATAATCAAAATGTCTCACAAGTGTTTTCCAATGAACCTTTCAACACAATAAACTTACATACGCTTTTTATAGAACTCTTTTAAATAATATTTATTAAATTAAACTTTTGTGTGACCAGATCTCAAAAAGTTCAGCGGCTAAATCAGTTTAAAAAATGCTAGAATATGCTAAAATTTGTTTTAAAATGCCAAAAAAATGTGCTAATTTTCTTTAAATACTTTCTTGAAAACATTTTTAACAATTTGACGTAAACATGATTGTATTAATACTTTGTATTAATACTCGTAATACAACTTTGATCTGAAGAACAAACCAATTAAAGTTCTCTTCAGGAGTGAAACCATGAAGATCATTCAGTTTTTACATATTTTTTTAGGGAGTTTAATTTTTGATAATTTTTAGTTAGGCGTGAGTTCATTCAATTTAATTTTCATTAAATTATTATTTTTACTAAAGGTAGGAATTGTTTTTACAACATGAAATCTTATTAAAATTTTTATTGATAATTTTTCTTGTTTCTAAATTGAAAAAAAAAAAACGATAATTACAGCAAATTTCGAACCACCAGTACCACTGGTTAAATATTGATGTTTGACTGTTGGCTAGCAGGTACCGCAGTGGAATGTGGTGATTCTTCAAACATGTAAATGCAACCCAGGTTCGATCCCCAGCTCAGCCAAGAAAAATTATCAATAAAAATTTTAGTAAGATTTCATGTTGTAAAAAAATTCCTACCTTCATTAAAAATAATAATTTAATGAAAATTAAATTAAATGAACTCAAGCCTAACTAAAAATTATCAACTATTGAAAAATTAACAGTTCAACTGAAATTAATAATTGGAATTTAATTTTTTAGACAAATGTTCTAAAAGTTTTACTGAATCAGCTCTTTATCTACTGTAATTTGAAAACATTTAGTTAGTCTTTTTAATTCATTGCTAAAGGACAGAGTCCAGAGTAATCAGTTCATTATTTCACCTAGCACCCATAAAGATGTTCTCAAGAAACAGGGTTTTATCGGTCATAAATGTATAATTTTTAAACGTATCCAAAAAAATTTTGCCACAAATTGTTGTAAATAAAACCTACAAAACTTTGTGCAGATTGGTCCATTATTATTCATAGTTCCCATATAAGGTCCACTTTCGAAAATTACGAGGGCGGTTCGGAAACTTCTTAGCCTATAAACAGAAAAAGGTTAAGTGTTTTGGAAATTTCCATCTGTACTATATAGAAACAGGTGTTCAGAATAGACGCATCCGCGATTTTTTCACAATGAAAAAATTAGAAATCCTTGATGTCATTAAATATTTCAATAAAAAAGGTTTATCGGAACAAGAAATTCAAAATAATATGTTGAATGTGTTAGATGAAAGTGCTCCTACATATGAAACAGTAAAAAATTGGGGTGCTGAAATTAAACGTGGTCGTACAAGCATTTAGGATGAACCACGTAGTGGACATCCAAAACAGAAACAGCAGAAATTGTTGCCAAAGTGCATGACATATTATTAAATGATCGACGAATAAATGTGCATGAAATAGCTAATATCATGGGCGTCTCAAATGATCGAGTTCATTTTATTTTGCATAAAGAACTACAGATGAAAATGAATTTTGCAAGATGGGTGCCACATTTGTTAACAGACGACCAAAAATGCATAAGAATGAAAATTTCTCAAGCTTGTTTGGATCGTTTTAAGAAAAATAAAATGGATTTTCAAAGCTGTTTTATTGATTGACTATCTGCAAAAAGGTAAAACAATAAATTTTGAGTACTATTGCAAAATTTTGGATCACTTAAATGTTAAAATTCGAGAAAAACGTCCTGGATTACAACACAAAAAAATAATTTTTCATCAAGACAACGCACCACCGCACAAGAGTGTTTTAGCAATAGCTAAAATCAACGATTTTAAGTACGAGTTGCTTGACCACCCACCTTATTTTCCTGATTTAGCTTTCAGTGACTTTTACCAGTTCCCAAATCTAAAAAAATTCATAGCTAGCAAAGGTTTTACCTCAAATGAAGATGCAATTACAGTTGTAAACCACTATTTTGAAGATATTGTGGAAAACTAATTTAATTAAGGGATATAATTGCTAGATAAGCGTTGGACTGAAAAATAAAAATGTTTTTGAAAAACTAACTAGTCTCTTTCTGTGCTAGGCTAAGCACATCGATAATCGCAATTAACGCCATTATTGAGCTCAATATTCCATATAAAATCTCAATTAATTATTGCGCAATAAGTACGAAATTATTATAATATTGAGTAAGATTTCGAATGCAACACTGTTCATAACTGTGTTTAGTGAACACAATTGTATAAAATGGCAAATGTCAACAAAAGAAAACAAGAGAAATTATTGAAATATCAATGTGAAGGTAAGTTTGTTTACATAGAAACACAACAACCATTTATAGTATTTTTTGTGTTGTTTTCCAACTGTCAAATGATTATTGAGTAAGCTGAAAATTGCGTATGCCTGAACACTTAAAATAATATTGTCTATTAACCGAATATTGACTCAATTAAGTTTTATATCTGAACACGCTATAATAAATAATATTTACAAGAAATATGTTTCATATGTACACAAGTCATTCAATCCAATTTTATGATGATCGATATATAATTAGTCATAGCTAACATATAAGGCCTAATCTGAAGTAAATTTTTGCCATTTACAAGAGCTGTTATTTTATCTATTGATAAATTTATTCTTTAAAATGTTTATATAATTTTTTTTTTGTCTTATTTTCAAGCTTTTTTTCCAACAGAAAATAAATTAGTATTTTTAAAAATTTAAAAGGCTAAAAAATGCTATAGGAAATGTCAAATGCTAAATGTAAAATTTTACAGTTAAATCAAAATAAAAATAGAAAAATTTAGCCACAAAAATGCTAAAATGGCCGCACTGCTTTTGCTCATTAATTTGTTAATAGGGGTATGTTTATATTGCAGACCGTGTTATTATCGTTTTGATGTTTATTTGATTATCATTCAAACAATTTTTGTACCGTACGTTTTTTGTGTTATTAACAAAAGTACAAAGGATTGTTAAATCAAGGAACCTTTGTAAATATAAGAAACTTTTCTTTTTACTAGCTTTAATTATACCCTACACCACCATAGTGGGGAGGATATATTGGATTTGTGCTGATGTTTATAACGCCCAGAAATATTGGTCCAACATCCACCTTAAAGTATACCGATCTACTCAGAATCACTTTCTGAGTCCATTTAACGATGCCCGTCCGTCCGTCCGTCTGGCTGGCTGTCCATGTAAAGCTTGTGCGCAGAATACACGTGGCAATTTTGAAGATATAGTCATAAAATTTTGTATGTGATATTTTTTCTGCTCAAGTATGGATGGAGTTTAAACTGGTGGAAATCGGTCCATTGGGGTTTACTGATCATAAATGTATGAATTATGCAAGGAACCAAACAAATTTCATCACAAATGAGTGGTAAATAAAGCCAAATCATATCTACAAATTTTGTGCAGATCGGTCCATAATTACTCGTAGCTCCCATATAAGGCCCACTTCCGAGAATCACTTTAAAGAGAATAACTTTCTCAACAATGTTGGTATTCAAATAATATTTAACGAAAATATATCTCATATGTCTAAAAATAGTACGGTACGATTTTATTATGATCGGTCCATAATTTGTCTAAACTCCCATATAAGATCCCTTCTGTAATTCAATTTAAGCTCCATATATCTTTTAAAAGTATTTATATCGAGATAAAATTTAACACATATAATATTTATATTCACAGACATCATGACAATAAATTTTTGGATGATCGGTCCATAATTGGTAGTATCTCCCATATAACACCCATATCTGAAAAACTGTTTTATAAATATAATGGGTGTACGATATTATATGGTCGGGCTTGACCGACTATACTTTTTTACTTGTTTTGTATAGAAAATGTTATACACGTATTAACATTCATTTTTGTTAGAAGATTGTATTGCAGAAAGTCCTGAATGGTTTATGAAATATGTAGCAATATCTTGAATTATCTATAAATCATTTATAAGGACCAAATTTTTCGACAAAAAATTTCTGAATAAGAAAAGTTATCGATAACTTTAATTTTCTATAATTTTGGTGTTAATATAATTTTGAGCTGTGTGTATCCAAAAGGGTTAATTTAATGGTGTTTTCTTTTCTGAAATAAAATGTTACACCGTTATTATGTACATTTTTATAATGTTTACCCCACATTTTAAAGATGTCGCATTTTTAATGGTCAGAATAGAACATAAAATTACAACAGTGTAACACTTTATTATCATGTACAGCTGTTTTTTTTTTTTTTTTTTTTTTTGTTAAAAAAGAAGAAGCTAGATAAGATCGCTTGAAATAAGACAATGAATATTTATCAAAAAGACAAATGGCACCTTCCCGACTAATACGCAAATTCTTCTTAAACTATAAAAATTATATATATAGACATATCGAGCAATAACCGCCGAAAAAATGTATCCCACAAACTCAAAATTTTACAGGGGAAGGTTTTTTTTAAATAAAATCAGTTTGAATAAAGCCATTATTTTAAAATTTATAATGTAAATATTGTTTTGTGTAATACATTTAATTTTAATAATTTTAAATGATGTTGAACTATCGATTTCGATAAAAAAACAACAATCGATTATGGTGTGGGATACATTATTTTGGCGGTTATGGCTCGATATATTATATACATATATAAGAAGTAGGAGATATTGTCCTATTAAATTTGACATACATCAACTTCAGAGTATTCATTAATTATGTTCTCTACAAAGCCTTTCACTTTTCCATAATCATATAAAATATTTTATCATCATCAGATGATGAAGATGAATTCAACAAGTCATCAAAAATTTTTTAAGCACATAAAAAAGTAGTATTATTTTCCATTTTGTATATTTTTTTTTTGTTTCTTAACACAAATACACATTCATAAACAAAACAAATGTCAGTTGCAGCAATGCCAACTTAGCCCTTTTCGGGCTAGATATAGCCGGATTTTAGTCACTCAAAACGGGGGAAAAAAATTGGATGTGATTTTATATGGATTTTTTTTCCATTTAGCCCTTTTTTCAAAAATGTTTACGCGTTTTGAGTCTCAAAAGTTGTTTGGAAGCTGTGATTCAAGTAATAAAAGTAAGCTTAATATATTGTTTAACAACATAATAAGATATGTGTATGGATTGAGAAGGTTTGATCATGTTTCTGCTGTTTCCAATAAACTTTACGGAGTTTCACTTGATAGCCTATTAAAAATTCGTATTCTTGTATTCTTGCACAAAATAATAAATACTCAAACCCCCAAATATATATTTGAAAAAATACGTTTCTTCCAATCGTCTCGAAATCGAAATATTATAATACCTCGACATCAATACCTAGTGTCTGAATGGCACTTTTATGTACATGCCGCTCGTCTTTGGAACAATCTTCCACGAAATCAACAAATAAATAGTAATGCTAATAGTTTCAGAAATTTTTTATATAACTTTTTCACGTAAGATGTTATCAATATAGGTTTTTCTGTAACTAATTTGTTTATGCTCATAATAAAATTGTTTATAACGTAATGCGTTCCTGTACTATAAATATAAGACTTAGTCTTGTTGTACAGGAAATGAAAAAATTCAATAAATAAATAAATAAATAAAAAAGTTGGCATCACTGGTCAGCTGTTTTATCGTGCGATTCTCCCCCTCTAAAAATACAGAGTGTGAAAGGTGCACCATTTTTTTAATTTATAGTGTGACATTTATAGAAAAGAACACACTACATTTTAGCAGTGTTGATATTTTTTCAGAAAAGAACACAAAAAAATTAAAAAAGATGCGAAATGGGAAAAACGTGTAACATTTTTGCCAGAAAAGAAAACGCCATAAATCTATGTTGTCAAAACAATATGTATCAATAACAAAGCAGCACTCATTGAAGAATTTCTAACATTTTGCTAAGAATGATTTTTTTAATTTTTCACTGTGTTTTGCCCAGAAACGTTTTTTAACTTGTTTTTCGCAAACAATTTGGTCAACATAAAAACTTAAACTACCATTATTCGAAAAGAAAACAAAATACTAGAAAAAGCCTTTAAAAATTCTGCAGAAGAAGATGAAATGACAAACAAGGAAAACTAAATGAGTAACAGCAGTAAAAAAATTCAAAACTTTTGCTATAAAATGAAAAGCGAAATAGAATATGTATTAAAAAAAAACAAAGCCAGTGAGTGCTTCCCCTAACATCAAGAAAACGTAAAAGTTGACAGGACACGAAAACGAATGGCCCAACCAAAAACATCGTGCTGTTGCAAAACAGGGTATTTAAAGCTGAATGAAAAACAACTATAAGACACATCCAACCGTATAAACGAATGTCCGCTCTTATTTGTCGCTCTTTAAAACAATGAATAATAATGAAAATGTCGACAACATAATGAGTTTGAACATTTTCAGTTTGCTCTTGTTCGTGTTCATTTTCATGTTACAGTCGTTGTTCCTAAATGTTTTATTGTACGAACTAAAAATTGTAAATATTTTGCTGTAGTCTTTGCCACTATTATCACTACTAAGTCTCACTGTTTGTTGTCTTCATTAAATTCTTTAAAAAGTTTTGTAAAATTAATACTTTTAAAAGTAAAAATTGTTAATAGGGCTGAAAGATATTTGACTTCTGTTGGAATTTATTTCTCTGGCTCTTTGCAGCTTTTAAACTTTTAAAAAACAGCCCAGAGAATTTAAAGACCCCATGCAAAGAAAACTATAAAGAATGGTGCACAGTGGGGAAATTTTCAAAAATACCGACATAAATCTGTAATTTCTTAACGGTAAGACCGATTGCAATAAAATTTTACATGCCCAGAGAGGAGGTATCGTCGAGTTTAAATTTTGAATTTATACCTTATAAGCGTTCCAGGATCGCTGCCAGAGACCTCTAAAATTACAGCAGATCGTGTATGTGAGAAATTAAAAACGTTCCTAATTCTTCGTTTGTGGTACGTTGTGAAAGATTATACTATACATGAGATATGTATTCTACAAACAAGTGGGAGTTTATATTCCCCTGTGCCGAATCTTATATAGCCACCACCAAATCACTTTTAATGGGGCGAACTTCATAAAATATTGTAAAATAATTTCTATTTATTTTAGGTTTGTTTTAATTGAATTTCATTTCAATAACGATATTTTAAGAAACATATTCTAGAAATTCAACACAAATAATTCGCATACAAATATAAATCGTCGAACAGAATTTTATTATGATTGGACCATAATAGGTCATAGTTCCCTTATGAGGACTACTTCTGAAAATTCATTAACCTACATAAACATCCATATCTAATCGAAATTTTACACAGATCAGTATTTAAAAATTATACTATTGACTTTTGCGAAAGTTGGTTCATAATTGGGCATAGCTTCCGAGAATAATCACAGAGTATAAAGAGGTGACAATTTTGACGATTCAAAAAGCAAAATCAGTTTCCTAGAGCTTGTGTTGGGCTTAATTTATTGTATGTTGAAGTAAATCGCTTTATGTTACACGCTAAAAAAATATAAACAAATTGCAGTTTTGAAAGAAAGATACGAATATAATTTCTTGATTATAACTAGAATATGCATAAAATTCTTATAAATTGAGATAAAATTCAACTAAAACAAACCTACGCCTACTTCTATCCGATATTGATAATCTTTCTCAATAGTGTAAAATAAACTTAATTGATTTAAATATCAAAAAGTGTAAGCATATGCAATTTTTCAGAATTAAAAAATTTTACTCATACTATTTTTTAACGGAAACTTTGGAAAAAGTTCACAGTATTATAGATCTTGGAATATTGTTATATTACAAGCTAAACTTTCGTGATTACATAGCGCTAACTATCCGAACCATATATTACAAAATCCTTGTTATAATATTTATATTAATAGTATTGAATCTGTACAAAAGCAATTTTTAGCCTTGGATGGAACTCATTCGTCATATGAAAGTACACCCAATCAATAAGTTACTTACCCTAAGAAGTCGTCGAGTAATATTGGGTATTTGATTTCTGCTTGGCTTAATTCGTGGTGATGTTAATTCCGACTATCTACTTGGTAAAATTAATTTTAATGTACAATTTAGAAGAACACGTAACTTTAAATTTTTGAGAATAATGTACTACAGATCCGTTTATGCTAACAACGATCCTTTTCACAGTATATGTCAAAACTTCAACAAATGTTACCATATTATAGATATATCCGATAGTAATGATATTATGAAAAGAAAAATTATTATAAATATAAATTACGGTACAATATTTTATGAATTTCGCCCCATAATAAGTCATTTGGTGTAATAAAAATAATATGCTGCAAAGGATTTTGATTTGCGATATAGACAATTGGGCCAAAAATTTAAAAAAATCAAATTTTTTTGATTTTTCAAAACTTTTTTTGGGAAAATTAAAATTTTGTTTTAACTTTAATATTTTGCACAAAAATGTTCGAATCAATACAAAATTTTTTCAAAAAATATTTCTAAGTAAAATATTTGTTTCAGTGTAAAAAACTTTTGTTTCGGTAAAAATTTCACAACACATTTTTGCCTTGTTTTCAAAAAAAAAAGTCTTTAATGAGTTTCTTATTTGTCAAAATTTTTATATATTGAATAATTACTATTTTTAGTTGAACTGTTAATATTTAATTTTTGATATTTCTTAAGTTAGGCTTTGAGTTCATTAAATTAAATTTTTATTAAATTATTTTTACTGAAGTAGGAATTGTTTTACAACTTGAACAAATTTTATTTTTGATAATTTTTCTTGACTGGGATTCGAACCAGGGTTGTTGGTTGAATTTACATATGTTTCGAGAAACACCACTTTCTCTCATCAGAATTCTTTTTGCGTTCTGACCTGACCCCTTGCACCACTACGGTACCAGCTAGTCAACAGACAACATCAATCCTCTAACCAGTGACTGGTGGTTCGAAGTTTTCTGTAATTATCTTTTTTATTAATTTCTATTTATAGTTGTTTTTCCTTTTTCTTCAGTTTTTTCTTTCGTATTCATGTCAAGACTTCGTCTCGAAAATGAACTCAAAGCCTAACTAAAGAAATATCATTTTTATATATTTTTAAATGATAGACACAATTTCCTATCAAATTTTTTTTTTTTTTTTTAATTTATTTTTTATTATTGAATCTTTCTTTTTAAAATTTACAATATGTATTCAAATCTTAATTCTACTTGTTGTTTATTAGTTGTTACCAATGTAACCACTAACTGCTGTATTAAAATTTTAAAAATGTCTTCTAGTTAGGCTCAAAGTATCGGTTCTTTTTAGCCTCTGGTGACCTTCGAACTGAAGCAGACCCCGAGCGAGGTAGTTAGGGTGCGCCATTAGGCCATTAGAGCGAAAATATTTTGCGAATGCAATGATGCAATACTATTTGCACAAGATTGTGAATTGCGCTAATATCATTTGTACAACATTGCGAATGAAATACTATCAATCCCTAAAGTTTTTGTATGGTGCAAAATTGAATACATGCATATTGTTGTAGTTTTCTTTGTGTTTGTTGTTAAAACTTGATACTTTTAGCTTTGATTTGTGGATAATGTATTTTATCAAATATTAAACATAAACATTTTAACACATGTTAAGCGAACAAAAGCTTGCCAAACTTTCGAATCTCTTTTCCATTAAAATACGAGAAAATCGAGCATTTCCGTTTGTATTACGCTTATTAGTATTATTATTATTTGGCTTAATAATTTTATATCTGTGAATTAGCTAGGTTAAGTATACAGTTTTGTGTGAGCAAAGAGACTTTATAAAGAAAACATTAATTCTTGGCATTTATTGTTCTTTTAACTTCTTTCCTGTACATTTGTCTTGTCTTGACAACTGCTGTTTTTAATTTTTTATGTTTGTTTTTTTTTCACCAAGTTTCATGTTGCATCGCTTTTGTTTAGATAAGAAATGATTTTATTTCCGTTTTCGCTTTCTTGGCTATTATCACAAAAAAAAAAAATATAATAAAAGCAGACAGTAACATTTTAAGTTTAATGGCACATTTTTATTTGCCAACTAAAAAGAATTCTGTCGCTTTATTTTTTTGTAATTTCCCATTGCGTTTACATTAAGAGGGCGGTGGTTAAAGTTGAGATGATAATGTTAACTATGATTTGGTTACAAATCTGCAATTTAATATTAAGAAACTCCAAATTCTTAGTTTAAAGCTGTCAAAAATCTACTGCAGGAATTGTCAACAAGAACTTTTTTCCAACATAGAAATAAGATGAAAGTTCAGACATATCACTTTGAGTGCCCCGACTAGACTAGGCGATAGAGTGCTGGACTATTAGTCAAAGCGATGCGGGTTTGATTCCCGCCAAAGACTCTGGGTGTTTTCTGCAGATAAGCCAAAAGCTTCGCAGTTTGTCTTTGTTAATATTAAAAAAAAAAAACTTGGTGACATGTTGTTAAAATGAAGTCAATTTCCTTCGATAATTTAATATAAAAATACACTTTGCAAAATCAAATATAGTTTTTGTCAATATTATCCTTCAAAGATGTTAGTATCCAAGAGCAATTATTGTAGTTATAAATCTGGCATTTCTAAATCGTGTTGCGAATTTCGTTTCATATAAATTTATTTTATACATTTGCCTCATAAATTTGCATCAATAAAAGTTATTTTACTCTTACTCGTTTTATAGTTTTATTTTGGTATCTTACCCTTTTTTCTATCATGCTAGAAAATATGCAGTATTATTAAAATTAGAGTAACAAAATGTATAAAACTGATAATTATTACATTTCCAAAAATATTAAATAATGTTTCAACCTAAATTATCTAAATTAAACAAATACATACAAATTACATTGATGTAAGTTCAGACGTTATGTTGAATCAGCACATATATGCTGACAGCCATATGATTAAAATTAGCAGCAAATTCCTATGTCATATGTTAAACGTTTACACGATATGTTAAAAGTAGCAAATTTGTTGATGTCAGCATATGTCAGCAAATGAAATGTCAACATAAGAGTTAGCATACGATTTTTGTGTTTATACGATATGTTGAATTTTATGTGGTGCTACATATGCTGAGTCATTTGTTTGTGAAATTAGTCAGTTTGACAACATTTATTAATTATTACTCAACTTTTCTATTTTACGTGTAATTTTTGAAATAAATTTAAATAATAAAAATAATATCAATAAAAAAACATAAATGATGACGTGGGAGGAAATTGGTCTAGCTATTGCTTGTACAGTGCTGATCTTGGATGACGATGAAGGGGAATTAAAAGCAAAAAGACGCAAGGTTTGGCAAAAGAAATGGGTAGAACGACGTGAGAAAGAAGTTTTTTGCGTAAAATTATACAAGGAATTGGTATAAAGAAATAGAGCATATTTTATTGTAAAAAACAGCAATAATAATAAATAATAGAATATTGCAGAACTTACCAACAACAAAATCGAGCTAAATTATACACTAAATATGCAAATAATGCACGAAAACATGAAAAACATGTATAAAAACATTTATAGGGTGCCCCGATAGACTAGGCGATAGTGCGCCGGACTATCAGTCTGAGGGTTGCGGGTTCGATTCCCGCCAAAGACTCTGGGTGTTTTCTGCAGATAAGCCAAAAAAAAGCTTCGCAGTTTGTGTTTGTTAATTATATTAATTTATTATTTATTTCCAGAGACCTGTGTCGATTAATTTGAATAATGCAGCCGTCTACTATATTGCGTTTTGTGCGCTTGTGTGTGTATGTTTGTAGGTACATATGCAACAAGAAGTGTGTCTACATAAAAAAAACTATCGGCGGCTGGGCTTAAGCATGCGGCGCATATGCATACGAATTTTGCCATATGCTGAAAAGCTTGCATACGCTTTTCAACAAATACGCAACAATTCAACATACGCAGGAAGTTTGTCAAACACTACTAATATGCTGTTTACACGATATGCTAAAATTACCAACATACGTTTGTTGGCATTGTTAATAAAGTGTTAGCAAATGTTGTTAAACATACGTATGCTGAAAAAATTTTGCGTTTACATGATATGTAAGCACTTGTCACAAATTTTTCAGCATAAATATGCTGATTCAACATATTGTCTATACTTAGCTTTATATTAGTATTAAAACTTATTCATACTAAATATCATATTGATATTTAAAGTTATGAAAACATATTTCATTAATTACTAAGATTTTTCCCTTGGTGTAAAGTGTTTAAAAGCGACCACTGTTTTTGTTTTTCATTCGATTTCCAAGGCTTTTATATATTGAGCTCGATAGGAAATAAGGCTTACATGTGTCTAAATATTGAGAATATTGAAATAACAAAACCAGGTCTGGTTTTATTAAAGTATCGCACAACATTTTTTTTACATATTTTTCAGAAGTTTATATTGTAAGATAAAAAATAAATCTTTACTATCTCTATCTCTGTATCTCTCTATCTCTATCTTTACTAAGACCAAAACTAAACGATATTTAATTTTAAAGTTGAAAAAAATTCCGATTTTTTATTTTTGGCAAGAATGGCTTTCAACTTTTATTTATTTAAAAAAAAAACTTTCATTTAGACATTACAAATTTATATTTGTCTGAAAGTTAACTTTACAAAGATAATTTTAGTGAAAAAAACATATACAATTTGAACAAAGTAGTTGCAAGTTAGCCAGGGCTTATTTAGAGGGATGGGATATTTAGGTGTTAGATGATGAAGAGTGGACTGGAGGTTTCACCTAAATACATAAGAAGGGTAGATAAGACCGTAGCTTTTGGTTAAAGGCTGCTGGTTTGTGGAATTTGGTTGTGTTACTTTGTCTCAATGTTTTTATAATTCCTCACCAGGATGAAAAATTATAAAAGCTGTAGATATTGAAATAAAAGAGTTTAGGGTTAGAATTCAATGTATGAGTATGTTTTATTTGAGTTGCTCACCGTTCAGTTGGAAGTTCTAGGAAGTAGTGAGTCTTAATTTTCTTTTTTCTAACTAACTAACTTAGGTTTTTCGTAATTGTTATACAATTTATAGCAGCTTTAACTTGTTAGGCGTTAACGTTAATAAATAATTCACAATAGGATTAATCGTTACACTTGCTGTTATAACATTTATGTCTAAGGTTATGCAAATTTTTAGAAATTGAAATTCAAAATACAAATAAATATAAAAGTACAAATATAAAATTATTGTTTAAAATATTTGATTTTAAATACAATTTTTGAAATATGTTGACCCAATACCGTTTCAAATTTTTCTATTTCTTATTAAAATTTTAACTTTAGACCATATGTTCTATGTCTTGAATGCTGAGACTAGAATACCGAAAGCAGTTTCTAAAACTTTTATATATTCCTTACTCATCTTGCATTGCTTAATCGTTATTTTATCAGTCTCTATACAAATGCTGAAGTTATGAGCAATATTTTTGAAATTTTGTAAAATATTTTTTTAATTTCGGGATTTTCTTTTTGCTCTTGTATTTTTTACTGTATATTAATTAGTTAGAATAAAAAATTGTAGTTACGTTTTAAATTTTGTTTCATTTAATATAAGAAGGTTTTATTACATATTTGTTGAATGTCTAAAAGTCTTTATGTTTATCAAAATTTTTATAAATTTGCAAATACCAGGAATAATTTGAATATTAGTCAAATTTTAACTATATTAAAATTTGTCTGCACTGAATTATTTTATTTTAAAATAGTAACTTCTGATCTTATCCCAAAGCAGTAAGGTCAATATCTCGATTAAATTATAAAACATACCACTAAAAAGCTTTAAAACTAATGGAAATTTAAAAAATTTTTGTACAAAATGTTTATTTATTTCAAAATAAAATTACATTCTGTCTTGTTAATTAGCCTGTTTAGATGCCCATACCTTTTAAAATCTCCCTCCTATTTTCTGTAACTAATTTTCTAATTAATCTTCTAACAAACTTCTACTTAACCTGAAATATACGTTTTTAGCTTAAATATAAACCAAACTGTATCTTAAAAATAATTCAGTTAACTTTTAGTGGGAAATGAACATCCTCTGGTGTTTCTTGTCAAATTACACACAATTAGTTGGGTTAATGGTGTGTCATTAATTTTATAAAACAAATTTAATTTTGTTTTAATTACGAAGGATTTTAATTTTAACAAGAAACCATTGAGTGTTTTGTCGTATAAATAAACAAATTAAACAAGAGTTGCTGATTTATTTAACATTTTATTCTGCACTACAAACACTCAATCATTTCTGTACACTCTACACGATTTTGTTACTGCTGTTGTATTCCAGTCAACACAGACATTTGAATTAAAGCAAATATTTGATTATCGTATACAATAAACACGTGTATGTATATCCTCTACCTGCGTCCCTGCCTCTCCCATCACTCACTCACTCACACGTCTACATACTCATGCAGGAAATGATTAATGAAGTTTGTGGTAGCATTAGTGTGTAATTGTTTGTTGCCTATTTCTTAAACTGACACAAGCATCCGAACATTGACTTAGATGTGCCCGTCTGTTCGTGTTCATTTATACATTCCATTTTAATATTTAACTATGCTGCACTCTTGTTGTCAGTTATAATAGAAAAAGGATTAAATTTACAACAGCTGCTCTAATTCTCTTGTTACTTTACAACTAACCACTATATATTTAAATTGTTGTCAAATTCATAGCAACAGCAATTGTTATTTTGAGTAATTAAGGATGTTTTTTTTTTGTATCTTGTAAAGGAAATATATACCTAAATAAACAAAATAGAATAAATTTTAAAGTACCATTTCACTGGTAATAAGAAAAATATTGTATCAAACTGTTATTCATTTAAGCAGTAGATTGGAAGTGCTTATTTTTAACCACTTGCAACACTGGCTTTATATAGGTGTTCAAAGACTTATTGAGTACTTGTTGGTAAATGGGTAAAAACGTAAACACGCGGTAACCATAATATAGTTAAGTTACAATTCCGATGATTATTACAATCATATATATGACTGTAGTAACTGTGTATATATTTGTTGCAATCATGTTTATGATAAATCTATTAGAGAACAACATAATATGGTATAATTTTTCATCATAAAACTGATCACCGTAAACATTACATAATTGCTATAATCATAAATACAATTGCTGTAATCATGTTAATGGTAACTTAACCATACAGTGACCATAATATTTTAAAAAAATATTTAAATGTTGCAACAGTTGTGGTAAACATGCACAACTTTATTTTTTCTCTGCTTGTAATTACTCATGGAATTTCAAAATGCCCTTTTTCGAATAACGAATAATTCGATTAATTTAATGAAAAATAATCGAATAAAATTAATAAATATTTTTGTCTTCATTTATCGTTTCTTTTTTAAATGTTTCATAATTAAATGATTAAAAGAAATCATAATTTAACAACATTCCCTTTATAAAATAAAACATGTTTAATAAGCATTTTTGAATTTCAGAAGTCTAAATTTCCGCCTAGTGAAAACAACAATATGAAATTGTATTAACAATTTTTAATATAACGAAAGTTAAACACTGTAAATGAGTATTATTATAGTTCGTCATACAAATATGCAAATGTACTTTGATATGTAATTTGATATTTAGTATCAAATAGCTAACGAGTTTACAAATTGAAGGAATTGAAAGAGCAATCACACATAAAACACATATGTCGAATTAAGTAAGAATGGAAATACCTCGAATATAAAAGAAAATACAATCAATAATAGAAAAGTAATCATGGATGACCAATTTATAGTTTGTATATAATCCGGTTTTTAATTGAATTAGTGGCATCCTTATAACTTAAATAAGATGGTGAATGAAGTGCTAAATATGCTGAAGAAAGTGATATTGAGGATCAGTGATGTTAGGAGTTTAAAAAAAGCTTAATGGGACTTTAAAAAAGCCATAAAAAGTTCAATACATTAAAAAAAGGTTAAAGACAACACAATTTTTATTCGAATTTTTTGGATTTTCAATTTAAATGTAAAAGTTTTAACACAAAATTTGGTTTTAACGTTAAAACCAAACAATAAAACCTGGTTTTACCATGCAAAATAATTTTGTTAAAACCATTTTAAAACCTTTTTTGATTTGGTTTTAAGTAGGTTTTATGAAATACAACCATGTTTTGGTTGTACTAAATTCAGTGCCACCAAGATAAAAATATTGAAAACAACTGATAATGACAATAAAAATAAATTAATTTAAAAAACACGTTACGAGTGAAATATTAAATATTAAAAAAATTAAAAATAATGGAAACAGCAGCAACAACAAATTAAGAGAAAACGAAGCTTTTGGACAGTGCACACAGAAAATGTTTTTTTGGAATTATGGGAGGAAAAAATGGACGAGTTAACAGAAAAAAGGAAGAATTCCCATATATATAAAGAAATGGCTACTGAGCTGGCCAAGAATGGACTGCAGATTGCTCCAGAGGAAATCAAAGCGAAAATTACCAACTTGACAGTCAAATTTCGGCAAGAAAATGACACTTTAATTATTTTCTTTCGCTTACTGCAAATCTTGTATTGGACCTTCTAGTGGATCTCCGTCTAATTGGCCACTTTATGACAAAGTGAATCAAATAATTGGTTCCCACCCACTATTAATAACACTACCGCAATTGTGGAGGACATCATAATAGGTATTAAACTGTACAGATTATTTTTATTTGAAAAAATTTAAAATTTTTGTTTAAAGATACACATGACCAACAAGATGTAGAAATGATTGAAAGTTTATCTGACGCTATGATAAGGAATACATATCCGTCACTGCATACTCAATCGGCGACAACTTCATCAGAAGACATGCCACAACTGTTATCGCCTGCCAGTGTTTCATGTTTTCGTTTTTTATATAGAACAATTTCATTTCCGAGTATTTCACTTCGTATCAGAAGTTCCATAATTTTAAAATATTCACTAACAAAATAAAAAATAATTTCTATTTTGTAACACATTGCCAAAATGTTTTATTGTCAGTAAATTAAAATCTGATTTTATTTAAAGTGTAGTGTGAACGCAAAATCAGCTGTTTATAGTTTTAATGTTAAAACCAGGTTTTAACTTTAGGTGTGAAAACACTATAACATAAAGTAATAAAACCAAACAAATACTTCAAGTCTAAAAAATGTGGCGGTGATACTATTAATTACTACTTACAGATAAATAAGTATTTTGTTAGTAAAAATATATAAATTTTTATGTGCATTTGTAAAAAAATGTTTTTATAAGAACAAGTTTCTACTTTCATTGGTTGGGTTTAATTTTATTATTTTGTTTCTATTGTTCATTAACTTTATCTTTTTTGATTTCTTCATAGATATTATTACTTTTTAAATCAATCTTTTAAAATAGTAAATTTTGAAGAACTCCAAAAACGTTGTTGTAAAATAATTTAATTAATAATAATTTTCAATCGTTTTCTGACATGCGATCTTGTCATAAGATAAGCTTAAAATTTTGAATTAATTATTTCTACATACTAAAAATGAAATGCCATCCACACAACAAATCTGATTTTTAAGAATTACTAAATAACATTTAAAATTTTTCTAGTTTTTCAAACATCTATAATAGGCAAAGAAATTTGTTCATCCTCAGGATTTGGATAAATACCACATACACAAGTATTCACAGTACGTATACGTAATATTTAATTACTATCAATGCAATATATTACGTATATGCACATGTCAAACTGAATTGAATTGAAAATAAGCGAATAAATTGTACAAAATCATATTGAATATTATAAAATCTGTATATCCTTAACATCTTGTAAACATGTGTCATGTACTTTTAATTATAAGCAGCTTTTCGAAATGAAATTAAGTACTTTCACCCCTAACAACCCACAGTTATTTATACATATATGTATAATTACTCACAAAATACCCTTAGCGACTTTCCGTCGAATGAACTGTCACGATTTTAATGAATAAATTACAACAAAGTCTTATCAATCAATCACGCGGAAAAATGCGTAATTTATGTATTTAAGAAATTTCTGTTAAAACTTAAGTAAAATTTGTTTTGAAACTAAAAATAAGACAGCGAATAAGTAGTTAAAAGAGTAAGTATTATTCACGTGTTGGCAAATACGAAACAGTTTTTTTTTTAATTTTTATTATTCTTAAACTCTATAACTATACTCTACTATAAGTTAGTAACTCTTATAGCAAACAACTAAAGCTAGCAATTTGTTTTTTTTTTATTTTCCAAATGCAAAATTGTTTAAAAAGTAAAATATTCCAAAAAAATTTCAAAACAAATGAAATTATATTTCAGAAGTAGCTATAATCTAGAATTAAAATTAAATTACCGAATTTGTTGCTTTATAATGTTGCAATGATTTTCTTCTCTCATTCTTATAAAAAATCTCTAGTTTTAATAAATTTATTATTGAAATTGAATAAACAGAACCTGTTTGTGCACATTGGCAAAACTAACTACAAGCTAGAACGTCTAAAGGTAGAATTAGCCGAACGTCCACGTATCCGTACTGTAACGTACCGTACTGTAAGTACGTTTGTGTACTTATAGAAAATTTAAAAACACATAGTACAACGATATTGTGTTTGTGTTTAATTGTTTGTTTTCCACTTCAGTTCAAATTATATATGTATTTTAAAACTCAACTATTCTCACTTATAATATATTCGGAGGATTATTTACTTATTTAATGTTTTTAAAATTGCTAAATATTTTCAAGAAAAAAAAACAAAACAAAACACAATAAATAAACAATCAGCTGTTCGAAACAGTGATGGACATTGAAAAGTTTCTTTTCGTACATACATGCTTGAAAAAGTACCAAAAGCCATTTTAAAGTTATTTTAATAGTAGCAAAATTTTGTGTGTGTGTGCATTTACATACATAATCTAGCACTTTGATAGTTATGTATAATATCAATGTAATATATTTTACTATAATTAATTTCAATATTTATTCAATTTGCAATATTTATAATACATAGTTATGCGTATGTACTCGTATGCATTTATTTTGTTATATTTATATTGTATGTGATTTTTTTTATTTTATACATATGTATAAACATATTCATATATGTATGTAGATATGCATTATATTAACTCGTGTTGCTCAATTTCAACAAACATTATTAAAAAAAAAGTACCAACAAATAGGGCGAATTTACTCCAATACAATTTAGCATGCAAACAGTCCATCACTGCTATACAAATGTCACGTAAGAACGTTAGGAAATTCTATTTTATACAGGTTGAGACGTTCCGTCAACGTGATATTAATATTCGGTAAGCATTTGCATTGATTTCAAATAACAAAACGGGATCAGCTGTTTCGTTACAGTACAGTACGGGACGTAGACGTTCGGCTAATTCTACCTTAATAGTGGTGATCACTCTTCTGACAAAGTATTTGAGGTCTTTACTAGACATTTTTGTATTTTCGCATATTTTTAATTTTTTACATAAACTTTAAAGTATTGTAAGTTTACTAACTTTCTTTCTCCTCTCATATTGAGCTTATAAGGCCATTTATTTTAATTTAAACAAACAACACAAGACAGAAAAAACAATTTTTTAAATTTTCAAAAAGTACACAAAAGAAAACGGAATGAAAAAATGTTTAGACACATATCGACAGTTCAATTACAAACCATGCTATGTCGACTTAGCATGTTTTTAATTTTTTTGCGCTTTTGTCAAATTTTGGTTTTGATTGGCTAGCCCAATCAATAGTTATAAACAACAAAGTTCTACCTCATATGGTTTTTTCGATATCGCCTGTAAACTTTAGGAGCCTTTCCTGCAAAACTCACTTTTCCGACTTAGCATGTTTTGGAATTAAACTGTCGATATAATAGTAAATATTCTAAAAACAAATTCAGTGGCAGAATTTTGTTTTTACAGCAGATTTACAATTCTGTGCCATTCCTTACTAAAGCAAAACCTAAACGAGAAAAAGAACCCAAATGGAAATAACAATAGAAATTGCAAAATTTGTCATTTTTTTAATATTTTATTTTCCAAATGAACAAGCATTTTTTCACGCACATATACGCCTACATAACCATCGAATGTGTAACTAACAATTATTTGCAGACAGATACAAAAAAGTGATATAAAAAGTAAATATTTCCTTTCTTCTTAACTTTTTATATGAACTTGAAATTTCTGCAAAGATTCTATTTTTACTTATTTTTTTAAACCAGTGATTTATTAGTTATTCACTGAGTTATTATTTATTGGCTTGTTATGGTTTTTGCCGAATCTTAAAGGTGAATGGTACCTCATTAATAATGGGAAATACAAAAACTACACTGGTTATACGACTAGAATATTCTCAGTCTTCCTTATTCAGTCTTAGACCAAATTTTATTAGAAGGTATTGTATATATTGATTAAAGCAAAAAAAAAAATTCCATATTCACCACAAGTTAAAAACACGTAAGAAAGTATAGTCGGTCAAGGCCGACCATATAATACCCTACACCCATTATATTTATAAAACATTTTTTCAGAAATGGTCATTATATGGGAGATATAACCTATTGTGGACCGATAATCCAAAAATTTAGAGTCATGATGTCTGTAAATATAGGTATTATATGTGTTAAACTTTATCTCGATATAAATATTTTAAACGATTTATGAGCTTAAAGTGAATTACGGAGAGGGTCATATATGGGAGTTTCGACTAATAATGGACCGATTATAATAAAATAGTAATGTATTATTCGTATATATATGAAATATATTTGCGTTAAATATTATTTTGATGCCAACATTTTTGAGCGAGTTATGCTCTTTAAAGTGACCCAGCTAGCATTTTATGAAAAAATTGATCATATTCGAGACATTTATAAGTCCTCTGCGCGATTAAAATAGGCATATTCGAGCTCATTTTCTGACCATAAATGATTGCTTTCTCGGGAGAAAATGGTACCCTACGCGGGAATCTTCTTGAGGAGTCTTTTATTACCCGATTGTCGACACATTTATGACTCATATTTTTAATGATTTGCAAGTCTTTTTCGACTCATTTTTTAGTCGTATTCCTGATTGTTTGCGAGTCTTTTTCGACTCATTATTTAAAAATAACATAATTAAAATCAGTATTTCATCATCCATATGAGTAAAATATTATTCATAAATAACTTTAAAACAGTCATATTGCAAACACCTGTATGATGGTCCTTGTGTGGGAGCTCTGATCAATTCTGAGCCGACCACCATAAAATTTAGCACACAAATTTATTCACGTATTTAAGTGAATTTTGGAAGTGGACTTTGGTCAAACATGGACCGAATTAAAAAAAAAATTCGTTTTGCGATATCTTTTTGCATGAAACTTATTTCTGCTGAATTTTGTATTGATATTTCAATTTTATAGGAATGTTGTCTTACATTTTGATTCATAAATCTTGTTCTACTATACCGATTTTGCTGAATTTCAATACCAAGCTGTGTAACTGTGTTTGTAAACTTTGTTTAGTTCGGTTGTATCCTTTACACAGGGCGAAATTCTGACGTTAAAATGTCGATGATATACTCTTTGCGGTAAAATAATTGATCTCTGGTTTAAATAATAAAATTCTATTGTTCTGGTTTTCTGTTCAGTTGTGAACCTCTCCATTATAAATTCACCAAGTCTATATAATCTGAAAGAAAAAAATAAAAAAATTAATAAACGAAAAAGTTATTAAATTTTACTCCAGTTAGTTTCTTTTGGCCCACCCTGTACTATTGACTTTTGTGAAAATTCCATATTCCGAATACCAACACCACAATAGAAGATAACCCCCTTCTAACCTCTGTAATCTTCCTCTAGGGCAGAGTTAAAGAACTGCCGGAGAACCTTAAAGTCATCTAGAACTAGAAATATTTCTTCGCCTAGTAAGCTCCTAATTAAAATTCATAAAATCACGTTTTTCCCAAAAAGAAAAAGTTTATTTTTCCAGAAGTAAATAACATTTATATATTTTCATTAATTTAAAATATAGGATATGTATAAAATCATTTAATGTCTGTTTAACATTTTTTTCGTTGCTTTCGTAATGCAATTTGTTAAAATGTTGTTTTTTTGGGTTGGTTGAATCCAATAAAAACAATAATAAAATGTTATATTTAATACAACAATACAAAGTTTTTAGTTGCTAAAATTTCCCATAAATACACTCCCTCCAATATACAAACACAAAAAAGGGGCAAATGCTTTGAAACATTTTTTCCGCATAAACTCTATTACAAAACCGTTTATTTTTAAAAACCACAAAATATGCAAAAGATTATAGCTACGAAATGTAATGAAATTTGTACTATGCATACAAATAAACAGATTGAAAGGTTTGAAAAGGACTTTCCTTAAAACTGTGAGGAATTAGGATGATCAAGTCGTTATGGAAACAAAAACTGGGTTGTATTTTGATGTTGTCACTTATTTTTATTTGCTATAATACTTTTATAGCAAGTGGTATTTTAACTGTTTCCTTAAGCCAACTGGAGCATAAGAATAACAGATATTTTTAAATTTGTTTCAAAAGTAAAATTTTCTTGGGCCCCACTAAGATGACTCTGTAACAAATAAAATTAACAATTTTATACCATTTACAGATTCTTATGCATCAATATTAAATTTGTTTAGCTTACTTAATGCTTAAATATTTTAACCACAATTTTAAAGCGTGATTTTTTGAGAGCTTTCGGATTTGATTTAAATAAATACATATAATGAAGAGAAATGTATGAAATCTTTATTTAAATCTATATAATTCAATGTTTAAAGATGATTTCATAAAAATGTGGACCTTTTTAATTATTTATACGCTTGATTCAATTTCGTCATACTTTCCCAACATAATGGCTGATATCTGACGAAAAAATTCTTTAATCTTAGCTTTCAGTACGTTGACTTTTGGACTTGTCCCTTTAGATATCAGCTTTAACATAGCCCTACAAAATATAATATAAAGGTGCTAAATCGTACGATCTAGGAGGCCAATTGTCTGCCTTAAACATGAAATTAACGGTTCACCAAACTCGCCTCTCAATTAGGCCATTGTTTCGCGTGCTGTAAGACATGGCCGTCTTGTTTAAACCACATATTAGCCAAGTCCAGCTCTTCCATTTTGGGCAAAATAAATTTATCGCTATTTATCGCACGATAGCGCTAGAAATTCATAATAACTTTCCTGCCTTCGTTGTCTTTGAAAAAGTACGCTCCAATATGTACCGGCCCGTAATCCACATCAAACACTGCATTTTTCGTGATGCATTGGCAGTTCTTGAAATGCTTTTGGCTGCTCTACACTGCAAATACCACAATTTTGCTTGTTTATGTATCCATTTAACCAGAATTGAGCTTCGTCGCTGAACACAATTTTCCGATAAAAAAGTGGATCTTCATCTTCATCAAAAGTAAGCCGTTGCGGGAGTTTGTGTGGCTTCAATTCTTGCACCAGCTGAATTTAATACGATTTTACACTCAAATCCATTGGCAAAATTGTCCACATATTACATTAACTCAGGCCCAACTGCTACAAACGGCGCTGAATCAATTTACAATTTATCAATTTACAGTCATCAACAACACTGGCGGATATAGCCGCGATATTTTCCTTTGCCCGCACTCTACGTCTACGTGTTGGTGGTTTTATTTCCAATAATGTAAATTTAATGCGAAATTCACACGCAAGATTCCGAATAGCCATTCCAGATGGTGTATTGATGCCCTTTCTTAACCGATCATAAATGTTGATAAATAAATTCAATAATTTTTTATAAAAATTTTGAATCGAAGTTCACTTCAAGTTAAATATACAATTAATTTGAAAATAAATTGTATACACTACTATTTATTTTTGTATATTTCTATTATATGTTTTACATTAGCCTTCCGTTGGAAAGCATAATTGCAAAATCATACAAAAATATATAAAGAGACACTAGCAAAATATAATGCATTTTCTGGCCTGCTAAAGCCGTCATCAGCATTATTTGTGTCTAATAGTGTTTCATTTTCAAACCTTGTATATTTAATTTTTTTTTATTTTTTTCTTAAAATTCAATAATCTGATAAAATGTAATCAATTCATCCTTGAACATGTTACACGAAAACACATCTTGCCAAAAAAAAAAAAGTTACTAAAAACTCACCCTTTACATAATACATTTTCATTGTAAGTACACAAAAGTTTACGAAAATGTATAAAATGTTAAAACTACATTTAAAAATCTATATGTATCATACAGAAGCTAAACTTGGAACAAAAGAAATTAAACAGTTTATTAAACATTTAAAAAAATTTACATAAAGCTAAATACAAGTTGAATATGAAATAGATTTGGTAGCGGTTCAGTGACTTTTCTAAGTTTGGTGGTGGTTTTATTAAGCTGGGTTGTATTATTTTACAATAAAATAAAGGCTTGATATTAGTTTATTAATAACACAGATAAACTGAAATAGCGGGTAGCACAAATACCTTGCAAATACTAAACTTTAAAACTTACTGGCATACCACATACCCTTTCAATGTTTGTTACCAGACAGAAGTTGTTTAAATTCCACTTTAACACTATCAACTTTCAGCCCCACTTTACTAGCAATACAACATACTTTACAAATTCATTTAGATGGAATTTTTTCTTAGGCTTTTCCCGTCCTCCATCCTTTTCAATAAATTGAATTACAAACGAGAGATCTTATGTGATGCTCGTAGGCATGTGTAAAAATGTACGAGCTTGGACAAAACAAAGTTTTGTGAAATGCTACAAATTTGATACAACCAAAAACCACAAAAGCAAACCTATAAAAAGGATATACAAAAACTATAAAAGGACAAAGGATACAAATTAATTGAACATGTTGTATTGTAATGAAAACTTTGTATATTTCACTGGTATAACCAGCAAAATAATTGATTTTATATTTTTTCCGGTTAAAGAATAAAATAGTATGACATACACGATCAGAATAGGGTAAGGGAGCCTTTAGTGAGCTAGCTAATCAGTCGGGATGGGGGGTTCGTTCCCTATTCCTCTCAGGGGTATTGTATTACAATAATAAATTTGTAGACTCCCTATTGAAATAATGAAATACAAATAAATAAAACTAAATACCAAAACAAAAAAAAACCTAGAATGAGAAAAATCACTGAAACACTAAAACTTTACTAATACTGTATCTACGTTAATTACCAAAATAAAATCAAATAATGTGTATCTAGTCTATTATTCAAGTCCTAATTTTTTTTTGATTGCTCTCTGGTGGATTTGAGCAATCCTGGCTCTTTACCCTCCCTAAACCATTATTCTAACGTAGCCAAATATTAGTTAGAACCCAATAAATATTCTAAAATACTTCACTTATAACATGGTCAACATCATCTTTTAAGAAAACACTTTAATTTCTTTTCTTACCAATTCATTTTATGATCTACAAATTCATTATTTATTCATCCCATTTAATATTAATAGAATACAAAAAAAACTTAATTTTAGCTAAAACTATTTATGCCTAACTTTAAAAAAAATAGAAAAAAATTTAATTTACAAAAACAAGTATGTATTAAAACTTATCACAATGCTCGTTGCTAATAAGAGTAAACACCCGAATACGTTAACGTGGGTATACGATATTTTATGATTTGATTTACTTGTGGGGGTTTTTTTTTTTTTTTGTTGTTTTGTTATCATGTTAAGTTCTTATATATATTAATTTTTTTGTTGTTTTCTTTAATTCTTAGTTTAACATATAAGTAAAGCAAAGTAAAAGCAAATCAAAATAGGAGTTTTATATAAAAAGATAATTAACAGCAATGTAACTATATTTAACAGCAATGTAACACACCATCATTACACCCGAGCATACTCTCTGATCTTTATACATAGTATGTGCAGGAAAATTAGCAAAACAAAGATGACATTAACAGAGTGCACCAAACTTTCTGCTCATTTATAATGGGTTTCATATGTTGTTGTTACATTGGTTTTAAATATGTTATATTAAGTTTATATGTATACAAGTTAGGAGTTATGGTTACAAAAAAAATATGATAATATAATTAAATCAAAGAGAAACTCACCAACATGTCTGACGGTCGAAGAAGGCCTTTTTCGATGTCCAATGTTGTGCAGCAAAACCGAGAAACTCTTTCTGTATATAATGATGTATATATGTAGGTTATGTTTATAGAGAGTTCTTAATTTTTTGTGTTACTTGAATTTATGTTTATAGAGAATTGACTACATTTTCATTTTTACTATTTACTATGGTAACATTTATTTAAGGTGCAATTATTTTTAAGGTTATGTACATTTTCCTTTTTTTTTTTTGTCGTTTTTTTTTTTTTTTAGCACTTTCGAAACATTGTGATATTATCTAGAGACACTGTATTAGTTTACATTAATTTTAAGCCACCTGAACTTTAACTTATTTTAATTTCACCTTTATGTAATGATCAACAACCCAACTTATACAATTTATAGAGGCCTGACTTATTTAATTTTGCTGTTTTCTCACTTGTTCAATGTACACTTTGTTTTCTTTATTGATTTTGTTTCTGTTGTCTACTTTGTTTTTGTTTTATTTAGTTACACCGTTCCATCCACATTTACTTTTTCCGTCGCTTAATGGGTTTTTCACGATTTAATTGGATGGATTTCTATAACAAATTTACATTGATTTTACTGCCTGTAAAATCAGTAGTTGCCATTATCGAAGATTTATTTATGGAAAAGGTCTAAACTGCTGGGAAAAGGCCTGGCGGCCTTTTCTGCAACTAATAAGAAACTGTTGAAGAAAGCGAACAGGGTATAAGCGTTATATAAAAAAAATGCATGTGGTTTAGATCTTACCAACCAATCAGGTAGAACAAAAGTACATCGAGGTGATCTTCTGGGAAATTTATTGTTTCTACAGTATTGGGGCCAGCAATTTACAGCAAAAATGTCTTCCAAGTAGAAGTATTCCTAGTCAGAAATGTTCTTTTAGGCTGATCCAAAGGTTTATTTTGGGCACCAGCAGACTTTTATGGCCACAAATGGGATATCTAATTAGTAAGATTAGACATCAAACCTACTAGAAATATTATTCTAACTATACATTTACCTGTCTTCTAATTAACTCGTGCTGATGTGTGAGATAAATTAATTTTTTATTTTTAGACCGGAATGTGATCTATCTTCAATGGTGGTTGCCAGCAAAAGGAAGTCACGAAATTTTATATTGACAGTGCATGGTTATATGATACCAAATAAGAGATACAAAAGTACTCGAATACTTGATTCCTAGTATTGCCAGTTATACAAATAATTCTTATTTGATTGATATAGAGAAATTCACCACTAAATGCAACCTTACATCAACGTTTAATTTAAACAAATAAATGCAATACAAATACATGCAGTCGTTAAAATATATATGTATAAAAAAAATCATTTAAATTGTCCATCAAATAGACATTTGCCATTTTCAAATAATTAACATTTTGTAACATGTTACAAATGTCGTTACTACATATAAACCGTAAATGGCCACTACAAAACCGAATAATTCTGGTTCCATGAACAACGGAAATATTTGGAAAAAGGACATTTAACTGCGAAGGTCCTTGGCGTGATAAGTCCCTAAAACTTTACCAGAGGTATCTTCTAATATGTAATAGTGACTGCCCAATTTTTCTTTTATTCTAGCTTTCAGGTATGTTGGGGCTAATTTTGCACTGAAGTTTTTCTCAGCATTGCTTTGTGCAAAGTTGCGCCTAAAAACTTCTTGTCCTATATGAAAATTTGTTACTCTAGTTCTGAGATCATATTGTTTTTGATTACGTTCATAGGCCTTCCGCATACATTGCTTTATGTCTTGTCTAATAGTTTGCAACTGATCACCTCGAGGGAGTACAATTGAGGATTCATTTAGTATATTCAATTTCCTCATAAAATCATATGTTGAACCATGCGTAACCATGTTAAAACCAAATAAAGCATAATAAGGGGAGCAATTAATTGATTGATGAAGCGAGTTTCGCAAAGCACAGCTTATTGCCGTCAAATTTTCATCCCACAGCTTCTGGTCTTGTTTTAAATATGCTCGTATACCTGCTATTAAAGACCTGTTTACACGTTCCGAAGCGTTTGACTGTGGTGAGTATATTGCTGTGTATGTGTGGTTAATGCCATATTTAGTCAAGAAGGCCTTAAAATCGTTAGCTCGAAATTGGGCCCCGTTATCACTAACAATTATTTCAGGGACACCATAGACGTGAAATATTTGTCCTTCCAGAAAATTGGTGATATTGCTTGTTCGGAAATGTTTAAGTGGGCATAGCCAGTGGAATTTCGTGAAATGATCTAATACGATTAGCAAACCTATATATCCTGACTTACTACGAGGGTAAGGTCCAAGGAGGTCAATGTAAAGTCGTTGAAATGGACGAATTGAAATTGCCTGTTTTCCCATCGGTGGCTTAGTAATAAAATTTGGAGCTTTTGTGCTTTTGCATACTTCACAACTTCTAATGTGATCTCTTACGTCGATTACCATTCCTGGCCAAAAGAAATGCCTTCTAATAAGCTCAATTGTTTTACCCATTCCTCCATGAGCAGATGTGGGGCTATTATGAAATCTCTGAATTACATTTGCTACTAAACCTTTCGGTATCCACAATTTCCATGCTTGCTCTTCCTGGTTGTTATCACCGTTATAATGTTCGGTGCGGATATAAACATAGTTATCAATGATTTTTATATCTGGATATTTACTTTGATTTGAATTAATTTTATTCTTTAATTCACTGTAGTCTAAATCCTGAAAATGAGGTGAATCTAAGTCAATTTCGGGTTCAACTATTTCTAAAGAGTTCATCTCCTGACTAGGTATTCTTGACAACGCATCCGGGACTACGTTTTCCTTGCCCTTTCGATGGCTTATTGTAAATTTATATGTTTGAAGTTGGAAAACCCATCTAGCAAGTCTACCGCTTAGATCAGGCTGACGCATGAGCCAGACTAGGCTTGAATGGTCAGTGATTACTTCAAACTCTTGCAGCTCCAGGTAACATCTAAACTTCTTAATAGCTTCAACCGCAGACAAACATTCCCTTTCTGTGACGCTGTAATTACGCTGGGCTGAACTTAATTTCCTACTCATGTATGCAATTGGCCTTTCGTTTCCGTTATCATCCAATTGCACCAGAACTGCACCAATACCGTAATTACTTGCATCACAGTGTAGGTAAAACTTTTTCTCGAAGTCTGGGTTAGTTAACACCGGAGCTGTAGTGAGTAAATCTTTAATTTTTCCAAACGCAACCTGAGCCTCAGGTGTCCATTTAAAGTTTTTCTTAGATTTCAAAACTTCTGTGATGGGATAAACCTGGCTCGAGAAATTTTCGATAAATCGCCGGTACCAGCCCGCAAGTCCTAGGAAGCCTCTGACCTGTTTTAAATTTTTGGGTACTGGCCAATTTTGTATAGCTTGCACCTTATCTGGATCGGTAGTTATTCCGCCATCGCCAATAATGTAACCTAAATAGTTCACACTTCTCACACAAAATTTACTTTTGGATACGTTCAATGTCAAGTTTGCCCTTCTAAATTGTGCTGCTATTCGATGTAAATGTTCTAAATGTGTCTCAAAGTCTTCTGACACGATAATGAGGTCATCCAAGTAACCAAAAATGCAATGCCGAAGTTCCGGGGGTATTATTTGGTCCATGAGTCTACACATAGTTTGCGGCGCATTACATAAGCCGAAAGGCATGACTGTGAACTGATATAGAGGTCTTCCTGGCACAGTAAAAGCTGTTAGTGGCTTTGAAGATTCATCTAGACTAATCTGCCAGTATGCATCTTTGAGGTCAAGTTTGGATATAAGGTTGGCTTTTGGCAGACGAGAAAATATACCTTCTATATTAGGAAGGGGGTAAGCATCCTTTTTTGTTGCTAGGTTTAGTTTTCTAGCATCTAGACATAACCTGACTTTTTGTGGTTTAATAACTAATCTCATTGGCGAAGACCAAGAAGAAGAAGAAGGTTCAATAACCCCTAGTGCTAACATTCGGTCTACTTCAGCAAATATCAATTTCTCTACCGCGGGAGAAACCGGATAGAATCTTTGTTTAACTGGGGTAGAATTACCCACATCAATCGTATGTTTGATTAAAGTAGTTCTACCTAGTCCTTGCTTTTCAAAGTCTGGAAAGACTTCTTTCACCGCATTTAGCTGGCGACGTTGCTTTTGGGTTAAAGGGTAAATAAATGAGTCATCTATTGACTTATTCCTCTCATATTCAGACATAGCATCGGATTTTTCAACTAACATAGACAGCTCAGACGAACTATTGGACAAATCCCTAGAATTTATAATATTAGCAGAATCGATAACATCTGGCAACAATTCGAACAACTTCCAGAAATCAACCCCAAGTATCAATCGTTGACTAATGGAGGGTATAATAAAAAGTTTCATAGCACAAGTTTTTTCCTTATAGGTCATATCAATATTTAACCATCCTACAACAGCTTGTGCCTTGCCATCTGCGGTTTTGACGAAAGACTTACATTTATTATAATTTGGTAACGAAGTGAAATCTTGTGTTGCTAAATCAGAACCAATGCAGCTAATGTTAGCACCAGTGTCTAATAGTCCATATTCTTTAAACTTTAAAAAGTTTACTTTTACGTAGTAACGCATGTCTTTCGGATTGCTAACAATTGTAGATATAAAAATTTTGCGACAATATTTCCTTAATTTCCAGTATTTTCTAATACGTAGCGTAGATCTTTTAGGTGTAGATTTTCCAGAAGAAACAGCAGAGATGTTAAACAATTCATCACGTTTCCGTTTGTATATTTGCCATCGTTCATGATATGAGAGTTTAGGATATAAGCGGGGTGTTGAATCAATCTTATTGGTAATTTTTTGAGGTTGAGGACGCTGTAAAATAGTTCTAGTTGAATTAGTTTGTTCACTGCTAGAATTCTCTAAATTATTATCGTAGCTGGATATTTTATTACCATCAACCGGGCCAAAATTATCTGATAATGTTGGAATTTCAGATAACAAATCAGAGTGAATATTTAGTTTCGAATTGCTGGTGGAGCTACAAAGTTTTTTGAAAATTGTTGTTTTTTAGATGTACATTTTTCACAATTTGGTTTGTAAACACCCTTTTTCCCACAACCATAACAGAAAACTTTTCTTTCCTGAAGACAATCTAACCAAATATGTCCGCTTTCATCGCAATTCCAACATTTCATAAAAACGGGACTTTGAATTGCAGAAACGTCTGGTTCTATATTTTGATCAAGGGGGTTTGGAATGTCAGGTGTATCGACTTCTGCGACATATTTTCGTGGCGTAAAAAAGGTGTTGTTGCGTGAGGCTAAATTTCTTCGTACATGTTCATCATTTAGAAAGTTTTCTCTCATTTGTACGAGTTTTCTCAAATGTGGTATCGAATATATCGGTACATATAGCAAGTCTTGCCGTATTTCGGGTCTTAAATTACGAGTTAATATCTCAACTATCTCCATTTCGCTCATAGGAGAAGTTAATCTATCTATAATTGTTGATACTGCGTCAAAATAGGCGTCGAAAGATTCACCGGGTTTTTGTTTTCTATTTCGAATTTCTTCTATAAGGTCATACGAAGATTTAAAATCACGATATTGACACCGAATTGCATCACAAAAATCCTCCCATTCAATGGTACGCGCATTCTTGTGATATCTCCAGAACCAATCTCTAGCCTTACCTGATAGTAAAATGTGTAAGTTTTTACAAACTATTCCAAAGTCAGAATTAAATGTGTCCCTAGTTAACACTCTAACGCGATACAAAAACTCTTCAACATTGAGTCCAGAATGAGAACCGTCGAATTTCAGATTCCAATTCTGAATTATTGAACTAATTTTATCTGGATTGTATGACCAACTTGGCCTATTTGCAAAATTGTTACACAAATTTCGTGGATTATCTTGCTGGTGCGTAGGATTTGATAGATTATTATTTGCAAAATTTCGATTTGTTGGGTTTTCATTTCTCGTAGGGTTTGGAATTATGTTGATATTTTGTAAAAGTCTCGTCAAACTATTTTCAATCATTTGATTAATGCGACCGTAATCTACTGCGTTATTCGAAACTGCATTATTTCCTAAATTCGTAGGAGACGAAACGAAAACATTGGGGCAATCCTGAGGATTATCACGTACATGTGTCGAAGGATCCGCCTGAATACTTGCTGTTAAATTTAATGAAGAAGTATGTGCTTCACCGAAAAGGTTGCCACTATGACTACGTGTATGGTATTGGTGAGGCTTCGCTCCGCGACCTCTTCGAGCTAACTTGTTATTACTTGCACTTGGTTTTGATGAGATATCGACTTTTCGAAGCTCCGAAAGCTGACAAGCCCTTTTGCATACGGGGCATTCCGAACTTGTTCGCAAAAATTTCTCAATACAAAACCGATGAAAAACATGTGCGCATTCATTTAGTATTAAGCAATCTTGAGATGTACCAATAGATTCAGAACAAATGAAACATTGATCAGAATCTAAACTTGTTGGTGCTACAATTGGATCTACATTAGTTAAAACTATAGGCAGACTCGACGGTTGAGACATTGGGGGTGGTGTACGTTCTAACGACATGTTGCAAATATATTTATAATTAGAGAAACAAAAAAAATTTGGTTCTTTCGTAAATTAAAATTTAATAAGTGGAAAAGGCTGTTTTCAACAGAAAACTACAAAGTGTAACATGAATAGTGAAAAAAAATCCTATATTCAAAAACGAGAACGATATAATCAAAAATCTCTTTAAACTCTTCAAGTTTTAATTAATTAATTCAATTTAGTTTAATCTTATAACGTGTTTTCCTTATAGATAGATGTGACTTTGTTATAAGGTAATTGTTAGGACTGAAAATATACTAATAAACTAGGAAAATGAGGGTATGAAAATGTTATATCGCAAAAATTTTGATAACAATTCATATTGACCAAAACCAGCACGTTTCTTTATATAATATTATTTTTGCAATTCATAGAAACAACAAACCTATAATGGACAATAAATTGCAAACAGCATAAATATTGTATTCCGTCTTATAGCTTTGCAGCTGATAGCCATGATAATATCAAAAGTAACCAAAACCTTTACAAATACTTCAGGACTACAGAAAATCTTAATTTCTTTCCTCAAAAATAAAAAAAAAAACTCAGGAACTTTTCGGTTAGCTTATCCGATTTATACTTCTCAGATAGCCAATAAGATCCAGAAAAGAATTGAGTGATATTTCCTAAATAAGAATCTAGGCACTAAAATCTTCTGAAGTTCCAGTTATTTTAGGTGATATTAAAATTTTATTGGAAAAGAGCCAAAAGAATGTTCTTTCGGCCCCACGTTGGGCGCCAATTATTGTAATGAAAACTTTGTATATTTCACTGGTATAACCAGCAAAATAATTGATTTTATATTTTTTCCGGTTAAAGAATAAAATAGTATGACATACACGATCAGAATAGGGTAAGGGAGCCTTTAGTGAGCTAGCTAATCAGTCGGGATGGGGGGTTCGTTCCCTATTCCTCTCAGGGGTATTGTATTACAATAATAAATTTGTAGACTCCCTATTGAAATAATGAAATACAAATAAATAAAACTAAATACCAAAACAAAAAAAAACCTAGAATGAGAAAAATCACTGAAACACTAAAACTTTACTAATACTGTATCTACGTTAATTACCAAAATAAAATCAAATAATGTGTATCTAGTCTATTATTCAAGTCCTAATTTTTTTTTGATTGCTCTCTGGTGGATTTGAGCAATCCTGGCTCTTTACCCTCCCTAAACCATTATTCTAACGTAGCCAAATATTAGTTAGAACCCAATAAATATTCTAAAATACTTCACTTATAACATGGTCAACATCATCTTTTAAGAAAACACTTTAATTTCTTTTCTTACCAATTCATTTTATGATCTACAAATTCATTATTTATTCATCCCATTTAATATTAATAGAATACAAAAAAAACTTAATTTTAGCTAAAACTATTTATGCCTAACTTTAAAAAAAATAGAAAAAAATTTAATTTACAAAAACAAGTATGTATTAAAACTTATCACAATGCTCGTTGCTAATAAGAGTAAACACCCGAATACGTTAACGTGGGTATACGATATTTTATGATTTGATTTACTTGTGGGGGTTTTTTTTTTTTTTTTGTTGTTTTGTTATCATGTTAAGTTCTTATATATATTAATTTTTTTGTTGTTTTCTTTAATTCTTAGTTTAACATATAAGTAAAGCAAAGTAAAAGCAAATCAAAATAGGAGTTTTATATAAAAAGATAATTAACAGCAATGTAACTATATTTAACAGCAATGTAACACACCATCATTACACCCGAGCATACTCTCTGATCTTTATACATAGTATGTGCAGGAAAATTAGCAAAACAAAGATGACATTAACAGAGTGCACCAAACTTTCTGCTCATTTATAATGGGTTTCATATGTTGTTGTTACATTGGTTTTAAATATGTTATATTAAGTTTATATGTATACAAGTTAGGAGTTATGGTTACAAAAAAAATATGATAATATAATTAAATCAAAGAGAAACTCACCAACATGTCTGACGGTCGAAGAAGGCCTTTTTCGATGTCCAATGTTGTGCAGCAAAACCGAGAAACTCTTTCTGTATATAATGATGTATATATGTAGGTTATGTTTATAGAGAGTTCTTAATTTTTTGTGTTACTTGAATTTATGTTTATAGAGAATTGACTACATTTTCATTTTTACTATTTACTATGGTAACATTTATTTAAGGTGCAATTATTTTTAAGGTTATGTACATTTTCCTTTTTTTTTTTTGTCGTTTTTTTTTTTTTTTTAGCACTTTCGAAACATTGTGATATTATCTAGAGACACTGTATTAGTTTACATTAATTTTAAGCCACCTGAACTTTAACTTATTTTAATTTCACCTTTATGTAATGATCAACAACCCAACTTATACAATTTATAGAGGCCTGACTTATTTAATTTTGCTGTTTTCTCACTTGTTCAATGTACACTTTGTTTTCTTTATTGATTTTGTTTCTGTTGTCTACTTTGTTTTTGTTTTATTTAGTTACACCGTTCCATCCACATTTACTTTTTCCGTCGCTTAATGGGTTTTTCACGATTTAATTGGATGGATTTCTATAACAAATTTACATTGATTTTACTGCCTGTAAAATCAGTAGTTGCCATTATCGAAGATTTATTTATGGAAAAGGTCTAAACTGCTGGGAAAAGGCCTGGCGGCCTTTTCTGCAACTAATAAGAAACTGTTGAAGAAAGCGAACAGGGTATAAGCGTTATATAAAAAAAATGCATGTGGTTTAGATCTTACCAACCAATCAGGTAGAACAAAAGTACATCGAGGTGATCTTCTGGGAAATTTATTGTTTCTACAGTATTGGGGCCAGCAATTTACAGCAAAAATGTCTTCCAAGTAGAAGTATTCCTAGTCAGAAATGTTCTTTTAGGCTGATCCAAAGGTTTATTTTGGGCACCAGCAGACTTTTATGGCCACAAATGGGATATCTAATTAGTAAGATTAGACATCAAACCTACTAGAAATATTATTCTAACTATACATTTACCTGTCTTCTAATTAACTCGTGCTGATGTGTGAGATAAATTAATTTTTTATTTTTAGACCGGAATGTGATCTATCTTCAATGGTGGTTGCCAGCAAAAGGAAGTCACGAAATTTTATATTGACAGTGCATGGTTATATGATACCAAATAAGAGATACAAAAGTACTCGAATACTTGATTCCTAGTATTGCCAGTTATACAAATAATTCTTATTTGATTGATATAGAGAAATTCACCACTAAATGCAACCTTACATCAACGTTTAATTTAAACAAATAAATGCAATACAAATACATGCAGTCGTTAAAATATATATGTATAAAAAAAATCATTTAAATTGTCCATCAAATAGACATTTGCCATTTTCAAATAATTAACATTTTGTAACATGTTACAAATGTCGTTACTACATATAAACCGTAAATGGCCACTACAGTATGTAAAGTGAAGTTTTTGCCACAAAACATTTGGGAAATGTGGATCGAAGTGTAAGTATGTTGGTTTTATTTAAAAAGGCAGTCGATTGAATGTTCTGGCTGTTGTTTTTATATTGTATTTATATAAATACAATAATATTTAATTAGTGTTAAATTTATAGGTTTAACTTAAAATCTACTTTAATCTCCAATTCAATATGCATTTCCTGAGCATTAAATTTAGTTTGATAATCATTAAGTTCTACTGTAACTTTTTACTTAAAGCAATCTGTTATAATAAGTTTAATGTAAACTTAACTGATTTTTTTGTTTATTATTAAACTAATTTATCTACCTTTCACACCAACATAATATTTTCTATATAAATGTTCTGCTGTTTAAAGTTGTAAATAAAAGGCAGGTAATCTAATTTTGAAAAAATTTATTTGTAGATTAGGGTGATACCTAAAAATGTCAGGTTTGTGCATTGTGTACTTTTTATTGCTTAAAAAAAATTAATGAAGAATATTGAAAAAGATTTATAAAAAAATTACAATACAAAATGTAAGATAATAATTATCAGAAATATACAATTAGTAGCAGACACAAATTATGCAATATTTGCATAAAATTATGAAATTTATTCGTTTGATTTCTATATGTTTGCTTTGTTTATGACTTAAAAACACATGAGTTCGATTTGAATAAAATTTCATGTGGTAAACAGTTTTTGCAAATTATCCAACACAAATAATATAATTTATATAACAATATTCTAGAAATGACAAAAATTAGCTATTATAAGGGACTGCTAGCAAAACAGCCTTAAGTAAGTCAATCAGTAATCACAAGGGTCCTAAAAAGGCGTTCTAAAAGCTACAATATGCCTCTATAGCAATAGGCAAACCCGTTACTCGATGGAAAGCAAAACGAACCCTTAAAAAATATTAAGACATGGTTAATGTTTGTTAAAGAGCACAGAAATTGGACAATAGGTGAATTTAAAGGTGTAATCTGGTCAGACGATTACGAAGTTAAACGTTTTCCATCTAAAGGTAAATAATATTTCTAGCGCCGAACAGCTTAGAGAATTCATAGACACCATGTAAATGAAACAGTGAAACACGAAGTTAGGTACGTCATGATATGGGATTGCCTTACACGATGACACCTCAAACCACAGCAAAGAATCGAAAGATTATTGAGTAAAAAATACTATCTGGATATTTTGCAAAATCATCTTACCGATTTTGCAGATAAGAACATAAATGTGCATGAAGTTATTTTTCAGCTGGATGGGGACCCCAAGCACACTTTTACAATCATGAAAGAATTGATTAGCGAGCAGAATTTTCTTTTAATACAGGACCTCAAGCCGATTAAGGATTTTTAGTCAATAGTGAAGAGACAGCTAAGGCAATACAGATTAACTCCAACCCATTTATACGATCCTTGTGAGTTGGTTCAGCGCTAATGGAAAACTATTCCAAATGAATTAATTATAGATAGTAGTAGGAAATCAACTCCAAGGTGCTTGGGATAAATTAAAGAAAGAGAGAGAGAAAAGAGTTTCACTGTTGTTGCTTATAATGAGTTTTCGTCTCAGGTATCTTTACATTTCGGCAGTTCAAAGTTTTTCTGCCAAGGTTTACACGTTCGTGCTGATGTTGTCGATTCGACGGCGTGTTCGTTGTGACGTGTCTTTACTCGTAGTTTAGCCATTCTTGGAGTTGTAGTGACATTTATGCCAGGTTTCATGTTTTTTCGCTGTTCAGTAGCACTTCTTCATTATTTCTTCGCGTTTTCGGTATGACATAGAATTTCAATCTGCGACTAAAAGGTGATGATTACCTGACATATTTACGCTCCTACGGCTACGTCCAAAAGGAACCCATGCAAATTGCAGTTTATCGTCAAATACTTGATTTAAAACCCCGTTCTTTGGTTAGATGATACCCAAGTTACTTTGTGAATGCTCTTGTGAGTTGTACCTTGTTATCAGAGTTAATTTTCTCGCTAAAATCATCATGTCATCATCCTTTTTGAAATGTATTTCAAAACAAGGTTTTTCAGTCATAAAAATCACACAAGACTATCAGGTATATACAGTTTCTAACTAAAAGTTTTTTTTTCCAAGATAGGAGGTAATAAATGTTTTAAATGTTTGCAACATTCATACATTAGAATGACGATGTTAAAATATTTTTGAGCTTCTCTAAATTTTTGGATCATATATACCTCCAATTCGATCTCAACAATTTATTTTTGTGGTGCAGTCTCAACTTAATGGAATTAAATTTTAAAAAAATGTAAACTTATGCGTTTTGGGTGATTACCGGCTTGAAATTGTTGAACATTTTCTCGATCTAGGAATTTTACTAGATAACAAATTAAACTTTGTTTCGCACATTACCATGATGATAAATAAAGCTAGAGGTGTACTTGCATTTATAAAGCGATGGGCTAAGGAATTTGATGATCCCTATGTCACAAAACAACTTTACATTTCCGTAGTAAGACCTATATTGGAATATGGCTCTATTATCTGGGATCCTTATTATAATATTCATATTCAGCGTATAGAGTCTGTACAGAAACAATTCTTACTCTTTTGTCTACGTGGGTTACCTGGGAATCCTGATATTAACCTTCCATCATACATCGATAGACTTAAATTGATTAAAATACCACCTCTATCTAGTAGAAGGCCTATGCTTAATGTAACATTTATGATCAATATAGTTAATGGTGAAGTCTGCTCCGAGTTCCTGATAAATAATGTTACTTTTAATGTTCCTCAATGATTTTCACGCCATTTTAAGCCACTGTATGTCAAACATGTTAGCACTAATTATGCTCAAGCTTACCCATTAAGAAGATTATTTTGTAAATTTAACAATTTGTATGAAATAATTGATTTTTCTTATTCAACAAATGTAATTAAACATAAAATAATTAGTTTATTAAATAATTACCCCTTATTCATAAACGATTATTAAATTTAACAAACGTTTATTAAGCAAATTTTTATATGCAAATATGTCTTAATAAACGTTTGTTAAATTTAATAATCATTTTTGAATAAGGGGGATAATCTTTTGTAAATTAATTGTAATTTTCAATATACTTTTTTTAATAGTCTGTAAGGATTTAATCCATTGACTTAATAAATAAATAAAAAATAAAAATAAAAAATAAAAAACAAACAACATATTGTTACGAAAGTGCTAGAAGATTCGGTCATATACATACATACGTACATATAAATATTGTCAGTAGCAACAAGATGAGGTCAGTTAATTTGAATATTGTAATTTTTCGGTGCCTCCCTTAATGCAGCTACTTGAGAACTTGTTACTTTTTTTTATCTTTTACTGTTTTTCTTTGTTTGTTTAATATGTACTTGTTGTGTTGCTCTTATCGTTTTTAATTAACTTTAAAAATGAAAGTAAATGAAATAGAACGGAAGGAAGTTGGCAAAAATAAATATACAACAGAATGTTCAAGAACAAGTTACAACTCTTAAAGAACTTTCGACACTTTTCAACACACCACATGTGCATAATAATTGAAGCTAATGATGCCTGTACTTTTTATTATTATTCATACAAAGTTGTGCGTTTGCCTCTTTGCTGTGTGTAAAGTGCAAGATCTTAATGAAATAGAAAAGTGCAAAGAAGTTGAAATTTACTGTACGTTGAAATGAAATTTGGAAGTTTCACCTCTGTCATCTCAAACAGTTTTCAGATGGGTTTTTTAAACAAACATTTTTTTTTGACATTTTTTGGGAAATTTCCTTAACATTGTTCAGGAAATAACTTGGATGATAAAATTTATTTTATTTGCCTTTTTTCCTGAAAAAACTTATTATACTCCACTTTCTTGCGTAGCGCACCTAGTAAAATCCACTTGTGCTAAGTACAATAAAATAAACTTGTTATAAAACAACAAACAAGTTAAATGACATGAAAATAAATTTTTAATAAAAAACACGCCACAAACACATACACATACATACACTTGTAAACACAGGCACACATGAAAATAATTAAGTTAATAATTTTAAATTGTGCCAAAAGTGTTTAACCGTAAAGCCAGAATTCATTTATGACACAAACAATCGTCTTTGCATGTATGAAAATTTAAATTCTATCTGGCTAAAAGAAATAATTATAATTACATAATTTCTTCATTCAAGTATTTTTAATAAAAAATATAATTTAAGTTCATTAAGGAATTGGAAAATCAATTATTTATTATATTTCCAAATTATAAATCTTTTTTTCTTCATATTTCAACTTCTATGATTCTTTAGTGAATCACTCATCCATTAGTCATCGGTTTCAGCTACAACGCCTTTTTGAAATGTTTTGTGATGTTGCATGAAATCTTATAGTTGTTGACATGGGGACGATTAGGAGAGATGAGAGATGTTGATAGTTTTTTAGACTAATCAATTGCTTAGGCTTATGCAAATGGTTATTATTAGTTGGGTAACTGACGTTTTGGTGAATGTGAAAAATGCGAAGTATTTGCAATAGGTTTCTCATATTTTTAGCCAAAAGAATTCCTCAAATACTCTATCTCGGATAGAGTATTTTACATCGATCAGTAAAAATAGTATTCGGACAGGCAAAGTCTGGACTAGGCAGGTAAGTCTGGAGGTTGTTGAGGCTATTGATAATTTAAATGTTAAAAAAGCACCTGGGTTTGATAAAATCAGCAATAAAATGATTTTTGAGCTGCCTTGCATTGCAAAAAGATTAATCCTCTTTCTTTTTAATGCCATCTTACGGCTTGAGTACTACCCTCCGGTTTGGAAAATTGCACTAGTAAAGATGATTCCTAAGCCGGGAAAAGATCCTTGCAAAGTTGAGTCGTATAGGCCAATAAGTCTATTACCAACTATGTCCAAATTATTCGAGAAATTGCTTATAACCAAGCTGACTCCGATTTTGAATGAAAACAACTGCATTCCCAATCACCAGTTTGGCTTCAGACGTCAACACAGTACAATAGAACAAACACATAGATTGGTACAAGTCATAAGAAAAACCTTTGAGGAAAAGAGATACTGTTCGGCACTCTTTATTGACGTCTCTCAAGCTTTCGACAAAGTATGGCATGAAGGCCTGATATCTAAATTAAAGCAGAACTTGCCGGTGAATCTTCAACACCTACTATGGAAATACTTAATCGACCGTCAGTTTATGATTAAAGAAGGTGATTATTTAAGCCGTCCTCAACCTATAGGTGCTGGCGTCCCTCAAGGTAGTATCTTAGGACCAATTATATACTTGCTGTACACAGCAGACATGCCAACAAACAATGAAATTCACACGTCAACATTTGCTGATGATACGGCATTTTTCAGTACTCACAAAGATCCAAAAGATGCCTCGATTCAATTACAGCACCACGTAACGCAAGTGGAGAAATGGGCAAGACGATGGGGAATAAAAATAAATGAACAGAAATGCACCCACGTAACATTTACTCTACGTAGGGAATCATGCCCCCCTATTCGTATTAATGACTATATAGTGCCTCAAAACTCACACGTGAAATATCTTGGTATTCATCTGGACCGTCGCCTCACATGGAAACCACATATAGATGCTAAGCTGACTCAAATGAAACTGAAAGCAGCCCAAATTCATTGGCTCATCGGCAGAAACTCCGTCCTTCGGCTCGGTTGTAAGCTTCTACTCTACAACTCAATCTTAAAGCCAATTTGGTGCTATGGTATCCAGTTATGGGGCACTGCCTCCAACTCCAATATTGAGAAAATTCAACGCCGTCAAAACAAAATGCTACGAATGATAACTACCGCTCCTTGGTATATTAAAAACAACAACATACACAACGATCTTGATGTTCCACTTGTCAAATGGGAAATAACTAAACACGTGGCCCTTTATTTGGGTAAGCTGGAAACTCATCCAAATCCCCTCGCTCGAGACATCTTACAACATCCCGGTCATAGCCTTTTGAGAAGGAGGGACACCACCGCTCTCAGATGAATAAATACAAGTTGCTCATTATATCCTATCGAATTTGAAAACTAGATTTTGCCTAGCATTGGCTGAACTTATCTTAATTAACTTTAGTTTTAAGATTTGAATACCTATTGTTAGTTCATTTAAAATGAAGATACAATAAAAAAAAATATGCAAAAAAAAAAAATATTTTTAGCCAAAAGAATTCCTCAAATACTCTATCTCGGATAGAGTATTTTACATCGATCAGTACAAATAGTATTCGGACAGGCAAAGTCTGGACTAGGCAGGTAAGTCAAAGTTTCGCAACCACTTCTTTCTGAATAGTTTTTAATAGGTATTGCAACATGTGGCGGAGCGTTGTTATAAAGGAATATGTATTTCGCTTTCATGTTTCCGGCCAATGCTTGCTTTAAACGCATCAGTTGCATTCGGTACAAGTTCCCTGTGATGGGTTGGCCACATTTCAGAAGCCCAAAAATAGAGCATTACTATTGCGCCATGGATAATTGGTTTAGTGTCGATTCGGCTGGTTGGCTTCACATATGATCTCTTTTGTTTCGTAATAGATCCATTTTTATTTTGTTTGAATTTATTTTGAAAAAATTTCTCGCTAAAAATCCTTTATAAGTTCTCACAAATGGAGATGTCTCTCTCTCCAATTTTGTTATATTTTAAAGTTACATACTTTTAATTGTAGAAGCATCAAGTATTCTTTTACTCCCCGAAAATAGTCATCTGTAGACACATTTTCATTTATGTGCATGCCTCCAATGTCTGCATGTGAATGACTGTATTGTATTAAGTCTATTCAAGATGCTGTCGATAACTCCTTCGTCATATCGACAAAAGCCCATTTAACACTTTCATTTAATACTTTCATGAATACAACAAAGAGGAACCACAGCAAAATCATTTAAAAACACACCCGGTGATAACAATGTATTGCATGTCATACATAACTACTGCGTACATACTAGGGTATCCATTCGAATAATCGAACAATTTCTTACGAATAATTATTAGAATAATTTCAAAATGTCCATATTCGAATAACGTATAAGTCGATTAATTTTATGCAGAATAATCGAATAAAACGAATAATATTAATTACTCGTTTATTTTTATGTAACTTGATCGTTTCTATTTAAATTTCTTCATATTTTGAAATTTAAAAAAAATCATAATTTTACACTATTTCGTTTTAATTTTATTTACAAATTTAGACATGTTTAATAATATAAATAATAATATAAATTAAATTATTATTATCTATTATTATGGATTCTTTTGATGATAACATTTTAAATTTGAGGAGTACAAACATTTGTCTATGTAGTGGAAAACTACAATACGAAATAATATTAAATATTTTAAATATAAACGAAATTTATATAAAATTTTCCAATCACTAGAGACAAATGTCCCTGAAAGCTCCTTATACAAGTATATTAATTTTATTGCAATAAGTTATAATTCTGAAAAGAAATCTGATATTAATTAAAAAAAACTGAATGAGTTTGAAATAGATGAAACAGATATCTTAAAATCTACATTTTGGCGAAATGCGGATCCAAAGACAAATAGGAAGAATGTTAACTTAATAAATAAAATCAGCAATAGTCAAACAATTTTCGTCCGGCAATGGCTGGACTAAATAATTAAAATTTATTAGATGTAAAATTTCAAATACTTATTGTTAGTACGTTTTTAATGTAGATACAATAAATTAACAAAAGACAAAAAATTGGCAAACTACTATATTAACTTATATACTATAAAATATATTATGAATCTAATGTCAAATACAACAAGAAGCTTGCTAAACACGAGGGTATTACTAAAACATATCAGCCCATCAAATTTAAATACCTTTAATACACAAGAAAATATACAAAATAATAGAAATGGAATCACAATGCGCTGCTGTGGTTTTAACTGAACCACATTGATCATTACAACCTAATCTAAGGTGGTGGTGAATGAGGTCTTGAATATGTATTATGAGACTGATATTTAAGATGACATTAATGATGATATTGCTTAAAAAAGCAAAGAACACATTTATTAAAATTTATATAGATGATATTACTAAAGGTGGCTCTAGACGGTACTATTTTCCGCTTTTTTAAACTTTTTTTTTAATTATTCGAAGAATTCGATTTATTTTAAATTGTGATCAATATATTCGAGCAATTTAAAATGTCTTATTCGAATTATTACCCTAGTATACACACTTAACAAACATGGAATTTCATTTGAAAAAACACACATAAAACTCACTAATGTACCTCGTGGAAATACAGCACATTGAGAATCCTTATAAGAGTCAATACACTATAAAGAAGGTAGTACACACATATTGTACACGATGTATTCTAGACAACATACGCAACCATTGTAATACAAGAACTTATAAACACGTATTGATGTTAAAACATCATTAGGATGTAAAATAACGAGAAACAATCACAAGGATTCATGTACCAACATTAATGACAACTTATCTTCACATCTGACTAAACATCAAAACATTATATGAACCTGACATTAACATTAGAAGTACAAAGGAATACATAGGTAGGCGTGTGTCAATGTCTCGAGTGAGCTCTTTAGGAATTCAATTTCCTATTTAGATTGTGTGCGTTTAAGAACTTTAAAGGAAGTAAATCGTTTAACTAACAATTTTACAGTAGGATACTAACTGACATACACAAGTGCAATAATTTTTCCCAAAATCATGATGAAAATTCTTTGAACTTCTTTTAGAATACAGTTTTAATGTAATCTTTTTAATCCTTAAAATGTAATTTTTAAAAAGATATTTTATTCTTTGTCCCTCTGCATTTCCTTGCTGACAAGAATGCTTCAACTTTATATATTTTAAATGACAAAAGTGTCAAGCAATCAATTTGTATGTGTAGGAAACGTATAAAGACTTGCCATAATACTTAAATGAAATAAATTCCGTTTGTAATTTTCAGATTTTTTGCACATACTTACATTATTTTACGTTTTTAAAGTGGCTGTCGTTGTCAAGGGTTTGTCAACAAGAACTTTGTTTTTCAACAGGGGCTTATTGCAATAACAGGACAGACGGTTTGGCAATTATTAGAATGAATTCAATTTCGCTGGCAAATCGCATTAAAATATTAACAAGTAATATTAATATGGTCGTAGATTTTTATGCATATTGGTTGCATATCATTCCAATACATACAACTTATATGGGAAAATCAGTAGATAGTAGATTCTGTGTAAAATATCGGTTTAATATCGATATCTACAAGATATTTATGTAGGCTAACGCTGCAGTTATACGTTCTTAAAGTTTTGTTTTAAAATTTATTACAAATACTGCTTGTCCAAGTTCTCAAAAAGTGAGGCTGCAAGCAAATTTAAAGCAATTTCTTTTTAAAATGTCGCCAAGAAAACCCATACGCAACAAACTTATTTGTTTAACTTTAATGAGTGATTTTTAAATTGGTGGATTATTACATTATTTGTCGTCGCGGAAGATGGCTTTATGGTATATAAATGTTTATTTAAAGCAGTATCCATACAAAATTCAGCAAAAGTAAGTTTTATAAAGGGTGGTAAAATTTCAAGGGCCGATGTTGATTTTGAATAAAACACAAACTATTTAGGAAATTATTGTAGTTTTATTTTATTATGATATATTGGTATTACTCAATTATGTATGGAACAAAATATCGGCCAAATGGGCGCCGCAACCACGGCGGCACACATCCATCCGATGGTCCAAATTTTCGATGACCCTGAGGCATAATAGAGGTTATATGCCGTTAATGTGCCGAATTATCTCATCCTTTAGCTGTTGAATTGTTGCTGGCTTATCGACGTACACCTTTTCTTTCAAATAACCCCAAAGAAAAAAGTCCAACGGTGTCAAATCACATGATCTTGGCGCCCAATTGACATCGCCATTACGTGAGATAACACGGCCATTGAGTTTGTTGCGCAAAAGAGCCATTGTTACAAAAGTTCGTTATCATCTCACGATAGCGAACACCATTCACAGTAACTGCCTGACCGGCCTCATTTTGGAAAAAATACGGCCCGATGATGCCGCCAGCCCATAAACCGCATCAAACAGGCACTCTTTGTGGGTGCATTGGTTTTTCGACAATCACTCTTGGATTCTCATTCGTCCAAATGCGGCAATTCTGTTTATTGACGAATCCACTGAGTTGAAAATGTGCCTCATCACTGAAGATGATTTTCTTCGAAAACTTATCATCCACTGTTGCCATTTCTTGCCACCATTCTGCCCATTCACGACATTTGGAATGGTCAAGAGGCTTTAGTTCTTGAGCCAATTGCACCTTGTAAGCGTGTAAATGCAAGTCATTATGCATAATGTTCATCAACGACGAGCGTGAGAAGTGCAATTGTTGGGCACGACGACGAGTTGAGGTGGACGGCTCTTCAGCCACACTATCGCGAACAGCAGCAATATTTTCTGCAGAACGAGCTGTACGAGCATGCACTGGTGTTCTCACATCTTCTACAGACCCGATTGACCAAAAAAATCACGAAGTGCACGATATGCATTTTGATTTGAACGCTCATTTTCATAATAAGTCTGGATAACTTTAACACGTTGTTGGATTGTGTATCTCTCCATGGTTCAAATTGAGTAAGTCTGAAATAGAGAAATGTCAATTAAAATTCGGAAAAAAGCTTGGCGTTTAGGTGTGGTTTACATTCAACATCGGCCCTTACAATTTAACCACCCTTTATAACGAGAAATCATAAAACGATATTTTGTTTGTATCGGCCCATATTTTGGCATAGCTTCATATAAAGTCCACTTCCGAAAATAACTTAAATGCGCATAACACTCTTATAAAAATAACTATCAAGTTGAAATTCAGCATAAAACATCCCTGTATGATATGCATAAATTATCATACAATTTCTTGTTGATGGCTGAATATTTGACTGTACTCCACTTTCGAAACTCCATTAAATGCGTATATATCTCTCATAAACATCAACTATGAAGTTAAAATTCAACACTAATCATTCACATACTTATTTATACATTTAAATCGTCGTACATAATTTCATGCTGAACGGTTCATAATATGCCACAGCTTTCATATGAGGACACTTCCGAAAAACTCGTTAACCAACATAAACTTCCATATCGAACTGAAATTTTACAAATATTAAGTAAAAGTATATTGTATGTATAAGTTATTCTATTGGATTTTGTGAAAATTAGTACATAACTTTCTATAGACTCCCATACAACGTTTACTTTCGAATATAACCACAGAGTATAAAGAGGAGAAAATTTTGAGATTTATTTCCAAATAAATAGAAATTACGGTATAATATATTATGACAATCAGCCCATAATAGCTGAAAGCACTCATGTAAAGGATCCATAAAATTAAATAACCAGTATTTATTTATAAATTATCGTTACCGATACAAAATGTAACAAAAATTAATACATATCAAGTATTCATTGATCACACTATTGGTATTTGACGGTGGGTATATAAAATTCTGCACAGCCGAATATAAACTCTTGTTAGATAAAGATTGAGTGTAAACTTAAAAATGCGTGATTTGTTTAAAATTTTAGACATTTGTTTTTAAATATTGTAAGGCTCAAATTTTAAATTAAGCTTTCAAACATACAGTTTGATGAGTACTTAAATTTCGGATATAGTTTTTTAATTACCCCATAAAAAAATTTTTAAATATCTTATCCTTATACATACATAAGTATTTAGTATAAATCATAGAAATATTTATTTGATGTTGTATGTATGTATGTTACTTCAAGTAAAAATAAATTTCCCATTGTAAATAAATTGGTTTATGTCTGCGCTTATTAACATCGTTGTTAATACAGATAATATTTACGGTATTTGTAAAAATTTAGCTTAGCTTATTTTACAAGTGAGTTCATCATCATTTCTTCATTTCGTTTTGCTTTTTATTTTACGCAATAATACCAGATAAAATTGATTAATTAAATGAGCAGTATATAAACTCTTAGAGAAATATAGCTTCTCTGTATTTGTTCTGATGTTGTCATGAACACCACCCATCGAACATTCGATAAACGATCGTGATTACTGTTCAAGTTTTCTAAAAGTTTTACAAATCTTTTACACTCCAAGTACTGAGAGAAAAAATTCTGTCTTTCCGTTTGGGAGGATCATCAAAGTGTAAAGAACACCAAAAAACAAGAAATCAATTGTGGTTGAATTGTTACATAAATTAATTCTTAAATACATAGTCCGTCAAGTTAAATTTCAATATTAAAAAACGAGCGGGAAATAAAGAAACCAAACTAAAAATTATCAGAGGTTCCTAATTTCGAATTTTATATTCCACCGACAAATTAAGGGAAATTACATTTCCCAGACGATTTAAAGCACAGTAAGGGTAGCCAAACGTACATAAACGTGGCCAAAAATCAGCTAACGGATTCGATCTTTCCGGACACGAGACTTTGAAGTACAACTATACGCCCTCTGCTAATGCCGGATTATATATTTTTTTGTACCATTTATACCCAGAGGCAACTACAGCAAAATTCACGGGCGTTCGAATATCTGATGCCAGTATAAGTAGTATTATAATTGGGAATTATTATAATTACATTTTTTTTAAGAATATCAGCAAACTAAATTATTTTTTTTAAGAATCAAAGTAAATTGTAAAACAAAACAAATTATCACTGACCTACGTTAAGGTACAGTTAATGCTAAAAGTATCCTACAAAAATGTATACCTTAATTAATTGCTCATATTCTTAACAAATTTGCCCGCATGTAAAGATAAAGAATTAATTGATCGATTTATAATATTACTTAATATAAGCGCCTGCTATTAGTTTAAAATTTATAATGAATATTTGAATATCCATTGATGTTTAGAGCGTACAACATATTTTAGAGTTTTCGCTAGTTGTATTTTGTATTCTTTATGAATTTTGATATTTTTTGAAGTAATAAATACTAATTGAATTCGATTGGGGTTTTAGTAAACATTGACGTCGCTAAAACTAAAGGTAGGGTGGGTCATGAGATGTTTGTCTTCGTAACATCTTGAAGACATAAAAGAAAATTATCGGCAATGTTGACCATTAGCAACACTAAATACAAAACTATAGGAGTCTATAATAATATTTGTGTTTCAGGGTATTTGGTGTGGATTTAGGAAAGACAGGTGGACACGAACCCTTCCCCCCCTTTACCAACTGCTTGCTAGTGGCTTAAATGGCTTCCATTAGTCCTTCCTCGTTTTTCCAAACAAACATTTTTATTTTTAGAAAATACGCATTAACAGTCTAATTCATAAAAACTTATCAAGGGTTTATAACAGGCTTATAAAGAAAATTTTGTATGGATATTTTTTGTTGTGTCGGAACCGTTATAAGTTGATGGAGGTTGAGTTTCCACGCCATAAATGAGCTACTCGAGGTGGCATCCATACTCACTTAATAACGATAGAAGGTTTGGAACAACTTAAACGTAATAAGATATACAAAAACTATACTGGTTCTAGGACTAGAATATCCTTATTCTGTGTTTTCTATTCAACCTTAGTGGAAATTTTATTATCATTTTGTAAATTGTTTGAAATACAATTTTACGACCAACATTATTTTTTTCAAATGTTTTAATATTTTATCTAATTTTGACCATTTATAATTTATATAATTTTATCTGAATTTCATAATTTAACAATTTATTAAATTAAAAGAACATTTTTCCACATTCACGACAAGTTAAAAATGCTTATTTACCGCAATCATGTTAAGATGATTACAAACTTTACAATATTTATTAATATTGTGTTCACTGTTACGATTCACACATTGATAGCAATTATATATACGATATGATTGTAGTAATTAAATAAATATGTGTGTTTGGGGCAGTCATATTTATGATTAAGGATTATACTATGGTTATTATAATCTGAGTGAAACATATTATGATGTAGTGCTTCAACATAGACGAATTATAAATACTTACAGTAATGATAATACTGTTGAGAACTTGAAATAATGTTGAAATGGTGGTTGGAATTGTAGATGAAGGGTAAATGTGATTCGTCACCACCATATACAAGACACTTTTCACTACTCTTATTCACTTCACATAACAAAAAGTAAATCTTATAGCTAAAAGTAACAACCAAATAGACAATAAATGTAAGTTCTCCTTCCTCCATTCATTCATTCATTTAGTCATTCAGTCATATTTTCATTTATTTGTTTATTTATGCATTAATAACGTTGAAGATTTTGTACTAATTAAATCAGTCATGTGTAATATAATTTGTGGTTTTGTCAGTTATTGCTGTTTATTGTATAATTTATTAAATTAAAATTATTATTATGAGAAGACACCATTGTATTGGTAAAATTTATATTGATAAATTGATTGAAATCTATTTATATATTTTTCAGAGAATGTTACAAAATTATTATAATAAATAAACTGCTAAAGAATTCACAGGAAAATTGCTGATTTTAAATTTGTTCTTAGAATTTATTCAGTTAGTTAGTTAATAATTTAAATGCATATTTATCCTAATGAATAACTGACGCTTCAACTGTTTAAAAACACGTCAATAATAACGTCTTCAAAGCAATAATTCTCTGGTCATGTGCCTTATAAACCGTATTGTTTTGAAATCAAATATGTTCAAAATTTTGTTACAACTACTATCTGTAACATTAAAACCAATTGCTTGCCATAGATAGCAAGCCGCCCTAAATTTATTTTAGTGGGTGGCTCCTAACAAATTTACGCTCAAGTACGCTTTTCTTACAAGAAAAAAGCAAAGAAAGCTAAATATTATGATTATCATCGGTAGGAGTTCAGTCAAACCCACTCAATATCATACTGTGTCTTATCAATAATCAATAAAATTTGCCATGCCATTATTTCCATCATCATTATTAGCAAAAATATTCGATTGGTTTTGTTAACGTTATCTTTGTTATTGCTGCTGTTGTTGTTGTTGTTGTCGTTCTTTTCACCATTTATTTGCTGTCAAATGTTGCTGCTGTCTCTACGTTCATCTCACATTTCAGGAGACTTGCTGGCTTTGTGTTTATGCCAATGTTAAGCAAACAATTTCTTGTAATTCGTAAGTTATTCTTAAGTTATTTCACTCTAATGAAATTATAATTTTTTTTACATTTTGGTTACAAATTTTTTTTGGTCGTGGCAACGCTGGTTATGAGTACTGAATAACTGAGTATACTCGAATTATGACTTATAATTTATTGTACTTATACGTACTCATACTTGTCTCAATATCATCAAACCAATATTCATATTTAAAGTTTGAAGTACTCATTATATTCAGATTTAATCTCATGTATGATGTTGTTTATTTTGACTCTCCTTAACTCAATGTACGTAGACGATAAAAAAAATAAGTATGACTCGCATACACTCATGTGAGTGTCGTTAATTTTTTACAGCCTGCTTATAAAAATTATATAAAATAATAAATATTATATTTTCCCCAATATGTTTTCCTATAAACTTACTTGTATGTTTTTATATTTCTTGTTTACTTATTTTGTATAAATACCTAACAGATTAAGCTGAACATTTTTTTTAATGACTTAACTGAGTTGAATACTTTATGAGTATGTGAGTATTTTTCTTAAAATGTAAATCTAAATACCGCGGTTTATGAATCAAACATATTGGGAATGGTATGAGCTCGATGTCGGCGTAGTACTCATACTTATATCCACTTGCTTTTATAAGTCAACTTTGTTGTGAGTATGAGTAACTCAGAGTAGTTAAATTGCAATGATGTAAAACCACTTATACTTAAAATGTTATGAGTAGTTGTGAATCGTAAAAAAACGATTCATTGCCGATCTCTAATAGAAACACAACAAACATTTAGAGTATTTTGGTATTGTTTTCCAGCTATTGAGTAATTGACATAATATTGTCAATTAACCGAATATTGGCTCAATAAAGTTTCATATCTGAACACGCTATTATATGGGATCTATTAAATGTTATGTGACGACCGTTATAAAATATTTTACTGTATTTGTCTTATGCTGAATATCGATATGGGAACTGCGGCTAATTATGGGCCGACCTTCACAAAATGTAATAGTATACAATTGATCTGCGTTAAATTTTAGTTCGATATCGATATTTATAAGACTTTTACATAGGGTAATGTGTTTCTCGGAAGTGGTCCCAATATCGTGTCAATAATGGCAGGGCTAGTACATGAAACTTTATAGCAATAAGTATCACGGTATCCATCGAACAAGTGTGCCATAAGAAGGAATTACTTGTGATCCTATCTTTAAAAAGCCTTTTTACCTGGTACATTACATAATTCTACTATGAGCATTTTGTTTATACAAATATTCGAATTCAAACTTACTAACTGAAAACCTACTTTCGGGAGAACTGTCAGTCTAATAATCAAAACACAAAAGCTTTCCTACACTACTTATATTTTAGACTGTTTAATTCCAATTTATATTTAAACTATTTCTATATTTATGTTTTGCTGGGAATGCCTCTATATTGATTGGAGTCCTTTTGTATATTTTTTTTTCTTTAACAAGACATTTGAGCTTGAAGTATACTACACATTTATTAGACCTATTTAACGATGCATTTTTGCTATATGAGTTTGAAAAAGACAGTGCAAAGGAAATAAGAGAAATAGGTTGAAGAGATTAATAAACAGTGGAACGATGAGGGAATACAAAACAAAGTAACTTAAAAAAATCTTCCTTGCATCGTCTTCAGTAATAATCTACTGACAGCTGGGTTTTTATATTAACCAACCTGCTTTGCACAAACGTAAATTTTCTGTTCAGTTTTGTTTTCTGATAAACTAATTGAAAAAACTTCCACTCGCTATATTCTGAGACAGCCTGAAACGTTACTGAAATTTATTTTCATTAAAAAATTTTAAATTTGATTCCATTAATAAAAAATAATCATGTTTTACTCACTGTTGCGTGATTTTCTTTTATTGAAATGAAAGCAATTATTTAATATTTTTCAACTCCATGACAACACAGAAACCATTACAAGTAATATGATGATGTCAACTATTTGCTGTGTGTTTGTTGAACATCAACTATTTGTATATCCTCCAGTATCATACAAGGCGAGTAAGGGTAAATAGTAGTTGTATGCTCCATGTGTGACACTGTTAAATGTTTATATCAGAGACAATGAAGTTACATCTTTTAATAGAATAGTGTATGTCTAAGACCCTTTTCTATGCAAAAGTGTGTATTAGAAACTTTTCTATAGAATAGTGTTTGTTTAAGACACTTTTCTATAGAATTGTGTCTGTGTTGGGCACTTTTCTATAGAAAACAGCCATTTTCTATTTCGAATAGTGTCTTTTGCAGACACCTCCCTATAAAACTTCTGTACTTTTAGTTAGTTATAATTGTAGCATATTTAAGATTCGATACAGCCAAATAAAATATATGTGCTCTTTGATGTGTTTTTATTAAAAACTTAAACTTTTTTTAAACAGAAACGCCAGGGAAACAAAAATAGAAGTAAACAGTTTTTTTACATCTAATTTAATATAAGCTAAAATTTTTTTCATGTTGCAGTTCACCTTTGGCCGTATTTTATAGTTGCAGCAGCAGTAAATTATTTATAAAATAACTAAAATAACTTTAAATTATATGGGGAATAACACACTAAAACTATAAGAGTTTTTCCCCCAGTTTAGATGTAATGATATATTTATTACGTTATTTTTTGCCAACGTCCCCGTTGAGCGTTTAACTAAAAGTATTATATCAGGAATCATATAAAAATCAGGAAACGTATGCAACCAAATAACAGTCTAACCCATACTATTAATACTTATTAAATTAATTTATTATGATTACTCCTCTAAAATCTGGCTAAAGCAAACTGACTTTCCTTAATTACAAACAGTTGCGTTCATTCCATCAAATACTAATTGGAATTCTTATTTGTTCATGCTTAAGTCAAATAATGATCGATTTATTGATTTTAGCGCCAATTTATTGAAGTGTGTTGATAATTTATGTAAATATTTGCTTTATAATTTTGTTGTTGAAGTGTGAACTGAATCATTATTTCTGTATTTTGTATTTAAACTGATGGCAGGCAGACAAATTTTTTTTTTAATTTTCACATATTAGACAATGCTTTCGTTAGAATTGATGATAACATTTATCAACATTGTTGTTGAAGCGTTAGACGTTAGCGTACTGTGGAAAATTCCTGACAAATTTCTTTCATATTTAAGCGCTTAAGAATTTTTTTGGAACAAAATTTAAAAGTTGATGGTAACGGTTTCTAATCAACTCCACAGCATAAAAACAAATCAAAGGTTTTCATAGGCCTCTACCATTTTGTCTTTTTAAGAATTTGCTACTGTAATGACTATAATAATACATTTATTCAAAGAACTTTATGAATATGTGTCGCGTGTGACATCATATTAAAATAATGTACTCCAAATTTGTAGTTATATATTTATGTACACTTGCAGAGAAATGTACTTGTGACATCCCTATTTGAATACGAGATCAACTATGCACAGTGGTTTAGAAATTGATTTATTTAAGCAAAATTTTAAATATAGCAACGTTGTACATTTAACCGATTAATGTTGTTCGTTTTGAATAATACATTCAGAAAGTTTCTGGACTATATTATTCTGGATGGATTTTATTTAAAATTCATAATACTAAAGAAATTAAGTTTATTCACCAAAATATTGCAAACAATCTGTCAAATTTGTCAAATTAAAAACAGAAAAGCTATAATAATATATATATATTGTAAATGTCTTAAGACAAATTTGTAGGTTTGTTTGTTTATTTGTTTGTTTGTTTGTTTGTTTGTACCGCAAGCACGCCTAAACGGCTGAACGAATGTTAATGCAATTTGGAACGTATATATATCTGTGCTGGGAAGCGTCAATAGGCTTTTTTCTAGATTTGTGCCAGGAAGGGATAAAAAGGGTAAAAACCGGTAAAATTGGTACCCTTGTTTCTTAAACAACAAATCCCAAACGGATAAACTATTTTTTTGAAATTTGATACGTAGCTATATCCATACTTGGAAATGCCATTAGGCTTTATATGTTTTTCTGACTTAGACCAGGCAAGATAAAAAAGGAAGAAAGGGGGAAAGAGGGTAAAATTTTAATATTTTGTTCTTAAAAATTATTAATTTTATTGTGAAGCAATTGCATTTTTATTTTAGCTTTTTAGAGCCACAAAATTGTGTATTAAAAAAGTACCTGCCTGAATTTCTACTTTCAAAAGGGTAAAAGCGGGTAAAATGTGGAATTTTCTGTTTACACAAAAAGGGTTTCCTCTTTACCGGTACGACCAAACGGCTGAACCGATTTTATTGAATATCAAACGTAAATATATCCATATTTGAAAGCGTCAACAAGACATATATTTTTTTTCAAAACTTGGACCAGGTCGCGAAAGCAAATACAATCTCTATTCTTTTCCGATAGTCAGCCCTCGAAGTAAAATTTGTGTTTTTAGTATTTCAATATATGTAGGGTGATGCACTTAGTCTTTTAAATAAAACCCTTAAAATAAAACTGTATGTAGGAATCTTCATATAGATTTCCTAGTCTTGGAAGTCGATGAAAACTGAATGTAATCTATTCGGACGCGCATCTATCAATGACGTTCACTCAAACTTAAATTAAAGACTTTTATCGGAATGTGATCATTCAAACCATAAGTTGCTACAAGTGCGCGGGAACACATTACTAATCTTTATTTTTATAATGCAACCGAATAACCGAGTTTAAATATAATGTTTAATTTCTTAATTTCAAGATATGAGACAACCTCCATACAAATTTTATATTTTTAATGATTTTCATTCGAATTTTTTGAATGGAGAAAGTTTTAGGAAGATTTTTAGAATCAGTCTATGAATTCTCTTAGCCCCCCTATAATTATCTTCCTGAAATACAGCTTAATGAATAGATACCTATGGAATTGGAATGTTAATAAAAAATTCGGCAAAAAAAGGTTTCATGTACAAACAAATCGCAGAACGAAAGTTTGTTTTGTTCCGTCCATGTTTGATCATTAGGGTGGTTTTTCAAAATCGATTTTCGATTTTTAAAGGTGCTCACATCTAGAATTATGTAATTTAGTGTTAAAATACAATTGCGAAAATTTTAGCTCAATCGGACTATGCCTTCCCGTGCCGAAAGAGCCCCAAAGTTTTCGAAAATGCCTGTTTTTCACGAAATAGCGCCATGTTTCTTCTTTAGCTGATAAATGCCATAATTTATTACAATAAATTTACTATCAAATGAAAGGTAATTATAATGACTTTAAAAGTTAATTTCTTATTCATATCTACCACAAAATATTCAAGCAGAAATTAAAAATCGGGGAGTCCTCAATTTGATTTTGTCGTTGCGCATGTAATGTTACTTTAAGAGAAATATTCATTTAAAGGTTTTTGTGTTAAGTGAACAGTTCGTACAAGAAATATATTTAAGCCAAAATGGCTCATACTTCGTTCAATGTTCGTATCCGTGCTAAAACTCAGATTTATTTAATTGGACATTCATCTCAACAAATAACCGGCAGCAAGCAACCATCAAGTACTAAACTTCTGAAAGAAGTTTTTGTGTTCTGGGAGAAAGCTTGTCAGTTACAGAAAAGTGCTGTTCGTAAGTTCAAAAATTGTATAACGAATGGAGAACACTTCAGAAAAATTCAAAATTGAAGACAATAGGTCAAGAGGAAAAAAATAGTGCATTCACAATTAAATTGCCTGATTTATTTGATGTAGCAGTAGAAGATGCTATTTCCAAAATGACTCAACAGGAAGACATTAAGTTTTTGAAATATCAGAGAATGAAAGGGCGTCCGGCCTATATGGAAGGTGTCGATCTGAAGACAGCTCTAGCTGAAGAAAGAAGTGAAGAAAGAACATCGAAAGCAGAAGAGCGGCGACTCCGACAGATATCACTAGAAAGCGTTGGTAAGTTTCTACCATATCTGCCCAAGTTTAATAAAAAAAGTTATACCCTTAAACTTAACCTTGAGTATGTAATTAAATATTTACTATTGGAATCTATAAAATGTGTCCTTTTTCTCACTGCAACAGAAAATTTACAAAATATCTCATTCTCTTCTGAATCGGAGGTGGCTTCAGACAATGTATTTACCGGCAATGGAAAAATCGGAAAATTAGAAACTGAGAGTAAAAAGAGGGCATACAGTTGCGGATATAAAAAAGTTATAACCGACAGCTATCAATTTTATTAGATAGGTGCATTTTCGAAAACTTTGGGGATTTTTCGGCACGGGAAGGCATAGTCCGATTGAGCTAAAACTTTTACAATTGTATTTTAACACTAAATAGAACATTTGTAGGCGTGAGCACTTACAAATATCGAAAAAACATTTTTTCCCATATTCAATAAAACCACCCTATTGATCATAGACCCCATTTATATTCATCTAAAATTCATTTAAAGACGTATAAAACTGGTATAAATATTGTTAACAGGTTAAAATTCGACACAAATAATTCTTATAGATATATAAATTGTTGTACTAAATTTTATAAAGTTCGGCTTTTCGGTTTGGTTATAGCTTCCATATAAGGACCACATCCGAAAAAGCCATTTGTTTTTATATTTATCTTACAAATATCGGTTGTATTGCTCACACTTACGTACCACTTTCGAAAGTTAACACTCAACAACTTCCTATAAATAGCGATATTTCTTATAAATATCGGCAAAAAGAAGCCTAACCTTATAACCTTACCGTTTTCTATACCCTGTTTCTCAGGGTGAATATGGAAAAAGGTTTTTATACCCACCACCAAAAAGATGCGGTAATATGGCGTTTGTCATTATGTTTGTAACACATCGAAATAATGGCCATAGCAGCAAACACTTTACATATTATGGTTTCTTATAAGATTCTAAGACGATCTAGCCATGTCCGTCCGTCTGTCCGTCTGTTTTTGGCAAGATAGAGCTTCGAACATAAGACATAAAATAATGAAATTTTTACCAAATATTCTCTGATCCACAGAAACGTTTGGTGTTGAAATGAGCTATCGATCAAAGTTTCAGACTACTTCGATATTTTTTAGATATTTTGTATTATTTTCTTCAAATATAATGAAGATATTATCATGACATTTTTCACACTTTATTTTTATTATAGAAGGAAAAGTCCGGTTAAAAATAGCAGGAATCGGTTTACGAGTTCTTATAGCCCCCATATAAATATGTTCCCGGAATATGGCTTTATGGTACATAAATGTCTACAGAAAAGCCATATCCATAAAAAAAGTTCTGCAATAGTAAGTTTCATGCAAAGTGAAATCTCAAAACAATATTTTGTTTGCATCGGTCCATATTTTTGACATAGGCCCATATAAAGTCTGTTTCCGTAAATCACTTAAATTCGCATAAATGTCTTATAAAAACCACTAAGAAGTCGAAATGTAACACAAGCAATCCGTACACCTATATTCATGATGATCGGTCCATTATTTTGACATAGCTCCATATAAAATCCACTTCCAAAAACACTAAAATTCGCATAAATCCCCTACAAAAGCGAATAAAATTGGAATACCACACAAATAGTCAATACATACATATATAAAAAGCGTCCATCTCAATATGATGGTGGGTATATAAGATTCGGCATAGCTGAATATGAACTCTTACTGGGTTTTAGTTAAAGCTGCTTCATTGTGAGACTCTTCAAAACAACGTTTTTTAAAACATTTGATTGCTAATCAAGCTTTTTTCGTTTTCGTGAATTCTTTTGACATATTAAAATCATAAAAACATTTGTTTTTGAAATAACATACACTTACGATAGCGAACGAGACAAACATTAAATTAAAAGTAAAAGAAAAATATAGTGTGCTTATTATATGCAGCCACTTGTTTAAAACGATTGCGAAACACTGAGAACAAATGAAGATTTCGGTACCAAAACATGACATTGGAACTTGTTGTTAGAGATTGTTAGATCGCTTTTAATTGGTTTGTAATAATTTGTTGCTGTTAGAAGATTTTATATGATGTGTGTAATCATCATATAAATATGCGAACAACAAATGCAATAAAAGAAGGTGAGAGAACAAAAATAATATATCGCTAATTTTCAGGCCAATTTTCTCTAACTGCAAAGTAATAGTTTTAAATACATTTTAATATACATTTAAAGTTTCAGTAGCGATGTAAATTTCTGTGAAAGTAATGTATGCTTTAATAAAACCTTTAATTTAAAATCCATTTGAAATGTGAATTTTTTAATGGAAGAAGTCTCTTTCTTTTTTTATTATCTAGAGCAGACTGTTATGCATATTATATAGGTATTTTATATATTTTTTACCTGCACAAAATATATAACTCAGCAAAACTTTCTTTTAATATAAAAAAAGTTGAATTTCTAAATATACTCGCAGTAAAACTTATTATTATTTCCACTATATTACAGTCTATGACAAACTATGACATTTAAGCCTTTAACAACTGGAAAGTGCGTTTGAAAACTTTTAGTTAACGAAATAGTAATAATGGTAATAACAATAAATAGTAATTTTGTTAACCCATTACTTATGGTTGGCTAAGTTTAAAATTAATATTATTTTGTGTGTGAGTATTTTGAAAACTTTTTACCATTATCTCTTTTACAATTAATACCAAACCTTTAATATTTTGCTTTGCTCATCTAAAAAGTGTCAAATATGCCACCCAGCTTAATTAATTATTCGCAAATGTTTTCAAAGGCACGCATGACAGATTACAATTTGAAATGTATACAAGTGTAAAATCAAACCTTTTTTTCTATGAAAATTATAATATTTGTCTTTTAAAATATTTGGCTTTTTTGCTGTGTTCATTTCTTTTGCATTAAAGGAAATGAAAATGGAACTTGGCCAAAAATATCAACAAAAACTTGAATTTTGTTGATGTAGGTGTAGCTGTAAGCCACAGTCTGTTAAATTAAAAGCATATGGTTATACCCAGCATACCATTTTAGGAGCGCTCCGAAAAAGGAGTCAGAAAAGAGTCCAACTAAAGAGCATTTTTGGAGCGAAAGAAAAATTTGCTTGTTACTGTCCTGAGTCGGCACGCAGTATGAGTCAGAAATTCCACTTAATTATGTGTGTACCACAGCGTTGTTCTCCTGTTATTTGTGCTTTGAACAAAAAAAAACATACCTGTACCACACAAGAATAATAAAAACAAGATTACACAGCGCCCAAAAAAACCTCATAAAAGACTCTTTACTGACATTATCTAAGAGCTCTTTCTGACGGACAATTTTCGAATGTAATGACCCTCTTTTCTGCAGGGTTTCGAAACAATTATGATTGTTTTTTGGGCTCATGAAGAGCGTTAACGCTCCGGAAAAGGTGTCAGAAAAGACTCTTTTCAAACTCATGTGGCTTGCTGGGCATACTTTTCGGTTTATTTGAAAAGTTTTCAATACATGTCTTTAACACTATATAAATATAAATTTAAATACTTTTTGTTAAACGTTAAAGTGTAAAAAACAAAGAATTAACGCCTTTTGTTTAAGAAAATTTAAAAAAAAAATGGTTAAATGACCTTTAAAAGGTTGAACAAATGTGTGTAACCCATGACAGCAAACTTTTTCAAACTGTGCAAATTTAGAAAATAAAAATTTCTTGAAAGGCATTTCGATATTTTGCATTGTTTTGTTTGGCTTTTCTTTAATACTTAAAAATTTCATTTAAAACTTTAAGCTTCTAATAAAATGTATACAACATTATATTAAAGGAATAAAAAATCTAGACACAACAGCAAACTTTTTCAAAACTAAATTAAGTCACAAAATTAGTTTAAATATTTCAAATATTTAAAAAATCTAAACATATTTGAAATAAAATAAAATTTTTGGGTCGATTACAGATGGCAACCGAACTTCAGTGGAGTTGACATTTGCCAAAAACATATTACAGATGGAGAGAATTTGTGGTTGCTTTTATATTTTTATTTTTTTTTTTTTATTTATATTTTTAACATATTTTAACAATTCGAAAAACAGATTAAACATGAAAGTTGCCTTACATAATAACAACTTGCATGTCAGTTGCGTTGTCTATTGACAACCCAACTCCAGTTTGGTTGCTATACATAATCGACCCATTAGGTTTAAAATTGTTAGTTTATTTTTCGTTAGTTGGTTTTTCTGTATATTGAATTAAAGTTTAGGTAATTTAAATCTGCTGGCAACTTTAAGCATTTAAAATTGAACCCTTTTTATACCATTTTGATATTTTGATGTTACTTAGTTAAGATTGGAGTTATATTGCATAACAAAAGAAATAGGAGTGTATTACATACACTTCCTTTGTAAAAGGAGTGTATACAAAGACTCCTTTTTCTGTTGTTACAGACTCCTTTATTTAGATGTTCTATCCATATATTTGTTTTTTTGCCCTTTTCTATACATTATTTTCTATTTTTCATCCCTTTTTTAAATAATCTGTGGAAAGTCGTTCAATTTTATATGGATTACTATAATTGACTCAAATAGTTTGTCCAGCATAAAATAATCTGTTGCAAGAAGGAAAAACAGAAATAGCATGTTTATTGCCTCATATGTTCTGTTTCAATTGAAGCATATGGTTATCAACACAAAATCCAAGTGATTTGTCTAATTTTTAGAAAACCTTTCAAAGGAAAGTTTGCTTAGATTTGCCCATATTAACATTTATATTGTTTTATAAAGGGATTTAAAATAAACTGGATAAAATACATATGTTAATTTGAATAAATGTACAAACTTGAGGAATATAAACATTCCTTGTCTATATTATAGATTTAACTCAATATTTAATCCTGATTAATGACGCCATATTTCTCTAAATATACTTGTGTAGGCAGGGTAGTTTTCTGAGGTTAAGAACTACTGCTATTATTTGCAGTTAGTTTTTAAGCAGACATCCGTTTGGCTCAATATATAAAATAAGTATTGGGTAGATGCTACCAATGTTAAATTTAGTTTAATTTTAAAACGTATGGCTGTTTGTCAGCTTTAAATTATCAATCAGCTTTAATTTAGTACAAAAATTTATTACTTTTCTGGGGAAAAGCTGTTGCCTAGCTCAATATATAAGCTTACAACACTTACCCCTTGGCCCACGATGTCGAACGATAACGTTCGGTTAGATAAGACTTAAGACACAAACTTGATAGTGGAATAAACAAACTTGATTGAGTAAAAAATATATACGATGAAAAGTTTGTGTCCTAAGTCTTATCTAAGCGAACGTTATCGTTCGATATCGTGGGCCAGAGGGTGAATGTCGAATTTGAATGAATTTCTTTAAATTTCCAATTTGTTGTTACTTTTCAACATATTAAAATATTGTGGTAGTTCCAAAAACTAATTACATATTTATTTATTTATTCTTCTGGTAAATATCTGTTACCTTGCTTAATATATAAAGGAGTGATAATTTAATTCTACCACTTAATGCCTAATTGAAGATAGTTTATATAAATTTGTATATTTATCAATATATTAAAATTTAATTAAATAATCCTAAATGGCCTTAAAATTAATGGCAGTAAGCAGTACTAAAGGTAAAATTAAAAAAAAGACGTATTGGGTCGTAATATACAGTGGGGAGCACAAATGAATACTTGTTAATATTTTGTAAACCAGTTATTGCATACACATCTATAAAACTAATAAGAAAAAATAGAAAATATTTTTTGAAATTTATTTGATGTTTAATATTTAACAAAATTATTTATTTATTTAAGTTTTACAAATGGTGCATTCTTGTTTTTTCACTTTAACTAAACTTGTCATATGAATTAGTTGGAAAAACTTGCTTCCTTTTATATTTTTGTTCATAACTTTTTTAAATTACACAAGGGTTTTATTATATACCTTTCTTCAAAGAATTTATTAAGTTATTTAAGAGCTGTTTGTAATTTTAGCTTTGAAAAGTTAATTTATACAAAAAAAAAAAAAAACGAAAACGAAACAATTTAATTAAAATGATGCCTTATTTAAGTTGCTTACAAGCTTTGGAAATTATTTATTAAATTACTGAATATTATTTATAAAAGAAATTAAATATAAAGGTGCCATTTAAGAATTTAATTAAAAAAAAATTATTTGGAAGCTTTTTTTCACATGAAATTTTGTCTTTTTGTTACTCACATACACACAACGCCACTTAAATAACATAACTGTAATAAATTCATTTGAAAGTCAATATATTTTTTAAACCCGTTGCTAGAGCCTTGTTTTTTTAAATTAAATGTAATATACATATTTAATTGTGAATTAATGTAATCAAATTTCAAAAATTATATAATACTTTTTGTAAATTTTTTTTCGTAAAAAAATTACCTTAACCACTTGAATTTTTGTTGACTAAAACTATTTTAGTTTTTTAAAATATTATTTAATTTAATTAATTAGAGAAGGAATTGAACTAATATTTTATTTTTAAGAGAAAAGTTTTTATTCAGACTAGTAGTTTCAATTTTTAAGAATACTAATAACAACTTATTGGAACTATTGGGAAATTGGAATGCATTTGCTACCCGGTCAAGGCGTCATCAGCAATCTTCATTTTCCATTATCAATCTGTAAATATCATCTATTAACTCACCGTTTTTTTAAAAAATAGAATACGGGAATTATTTCTTTTTACGTGTTGTGGAGTTAGAACGAATTTAATTATTTTACTAGTGGGTTGTTTTGCCTTTTTTGTTGATCAACATTTTACAGATCCTTTTTGGGAAGCGATTTATGTAGCTAGGCTATATTATCCAGTTAAATGGAGCTACATTCAAGTTTGATGGCATTATTCAATTCGGGAACAGTTGAATATTGCTCTCCATACTCATACACCTTAGAGGTAGTCATCCTTAAAAGTATATTTTTGTCAAATTTTGATAAAAATAGCGAAAATTTTAAAGTCGCATCCCAGTAACAGACCACAAGCCTCTTGAAGGAAATGATATAAACTTTCGTTTAATAAAAAAATAGTTTTGATTTTGCAAAATAAAAGTAAAAAAAATTGTTTAATTTTTTTCTCAAAAGATTGAAGAAAACGCTATCGAAAACATCATCATCCAAGAATCCAATGTATGACCAAAATAAAATCATTTGTTTGTACGTTTTGACAATGAACAACTGAACAATATTGTGTTTGTTGCCGAGACTATATCACCTTGATAAATACACATTATATAAAACCGTTAAAGCAAAAAACATAATCACCCCTTTTCCTTTTCACATTTTTACTATTAAAACTCAATGTTAAAAAATAAAAGGGAACAAATTTCATGTGGAATTTTTTTTCACGATAAGGGTGAATATGCAACAACCAGTACGGAAAATATTTAAAATTTTAACAACCGGTTCAAGGGAACCGGTCCGAACCGGCTGAATATCAGCACTGCCGGTAAGTATGATTAGGGGCGTTACATTATTAAAATATCCAAAAGTCCAAATATACTATTAGATTGCGGGAATGGTGGTTTTTAGCATCACAGTTTAAGCCATTGCATTCATATTGGTTTTTAAAAAACTAAACTCACCGGTACCATAATAAGATATTGCTCCTCAAATCATGACACCTCCAACACGATTACGTAGTCGATCCATATAATGAGGTTGCTTGCATAGATCATTAAAATAATATCGGTAACCGTCGACGCCTTCCAAATTAAATTTTTTCTTATCTGAGAAAATAACATGATGCCACTTCATGTCCATGTCATTTTAGCACGACTAAATGTTGAAAGGCGGTGAGATTTGCGAGCAGAATTAAGTGGTTTCTTTAGTATCCTTATGTGGTCGCCTGTTGAGATAACAAGCCGGATGGTGGCTAAGCTTGCATTAACGCCAGTTTTCTTCCTTAACTTGGATATTGAGTAGTGTGAATTAGAGGTTTCTCTTTAGTCTTTAGAATTAGTCGTGTGTTTGCATTAATCAACACCCTGTGCATACGGGTGCCGTTTGACAAAAATTATGATATAACGTTTCGGCTTCTTGCCGATGCTTTTTAAACAGATATACCAATATCATTATAAACTGTGAGCTTGCCCCTTTCAGAGAATTTATTATGTTCATGTTTTATAGAGAAAACTTAAGAGAAAAGTAACAAATCTTCCAAAGTTGAAAACAATACCAGACTTGTGTTTTATGAAATATGGAGAAAAATATTGAGACCATAAGGAATCTGTTATTTAAGTGGCGAGGAGTGTATAATGTTGTAATTTATGATAATTTAACTTTTTCATATATTTTTACAAATGCTCGTATATTATTTCCTCTTTCTGATTATTTTTTATGTGCTATGTAGACCTTTTATATTGTTAAAAATCTTTCTATTTTATTAGTTCGGCTTGAGGTCCCTTTTATTAAAAATATAAAAACTCTTGTTCGTTTTTAATTTTTATTATATTTTATTTATTTCCAATATTTCGACCAACTTTGTTGATCATCTTCAGGGAAGAAATATAATCTAAAAAAACATAATTATTATAATTGTAACAATTTTCTTAAAATTATATTAACAAACAATTTACTTAATGTTTAATACAGTGTTGTCCGATGTTAATATCTTAAGTTTCTTTCACTGACTGTTAGCTTTTTTGTTTATTAATATTTTTGTATTTGTTTATTGTATGTCTATATATGTGAGCGCAATTATCAGTGTCTGTTTTGTAGTTCATTCTCTTATCAATTGGAGTATTAATTATATGTAACATCTCTTGCATATATCGTTTACTAGTATTATTCTCTTCCACAATTAATCTTACATTATCAAAGTTTGGTCGATGTCCAGTTGTTGCACAATGGGCAGCAAGTGCTGTTTTTTGTGAAATTGGTTTGTCATTTGATTTTAGGTCCGATTTATGTGATGACAATCTAGTTTTTAATTTTGTCTTCGTTGTACCTACGTATATTTTTGGACATATATCAGTATCGTCGCCGTCACATTTAATTTGGTATACTAGATTTGATTTTTCTAGTTTGTCCAATTTAGATTTCATGTTGTTGAATAATTTTGCTGTCGTATTACCCGTTTTCATTGCTAATATGTATTTTTCTTTGTCATATATATCAGAGTACTTCATCCTTTCTGATAATCCAGGTATATATTCAACAGATTTGTAAATTTTCGGTGGTTTCATTTCTATCGAATTGTCAGATTTTTTCTTATTTAATGTATATTTCATCAAATTGTCTATTGTTATATATGGAAAGTCATTACGAGCCTAATATTAACACTCTAGAGACTACATTGCAGACACTTGTCCAAACCATGAACACTTTTACGACCACTATGACATCCATGATGCAGGAAATGCTGAAAATGCAATCCACTATTTTACAAGCCATTTTAAAGAAATGATTTGTTTAAAAATTTGTTTTTGGAATGCGAACGGCCTCCGCCAACATAAAAACGAACTGGAACACTTCCTGATGGATAAGCAGATTGATGTCATGATGATTGCTGAAACTCACTTGACGGCGACAGCGTACTTCAAAATTAATGGCTACGTGTTATATGATACTAAAGATCCCCGCGGAAGAGCATGTGGAGGTTCGGCAATTCTTATAAAGAACAGAATAAAACATTATTTAATGAACAACATATGTGAGGATTACCTACAAGCAACAAACATTTGTATTGAATTCTGTCAATACAATTTTGTTTTATCATCAATTTATTCGCCGCCTCGATTTTCAATAAAAGAACACCAATACTACAGCTTCTTCAATTCCCTTGGAGCTAGATTTTTAGTTGCTGGTGACTTTAACGCCAAACACACATTTTGGGGTTCACGTCTGGTGACCCCGAAGGGTCGTGAACTCTTCAACACCATTGCCAAAATGGGATTAGATGTACTCTCAAGCGGGCATCCCACCTACTGGCCGACGGACCAACGGAAGATTCCCGATGTTATTGACTTCGGAGTAGTAAAAAATATCCCTGTAGAATCGATACAAGTGGAGCCTTCATTAGACTTGTCTTCAGATCACTCTCCTTCTATTATTTCAATGCGTTTCCTTCAAGGGAATGGCTCTCCATTTCGGGACATATCTAAAACCAGAGTAAGTTGGATAAAGTATAAAAAGTATTTAAGTTCCCACTGCACGGAAAATGTAGTGCTGAGAACTACCGAGGATATTGATGGGTCGATTGGCAAGTTTACTGAGGACATACGAAGAGCTGTACATCACGCCTCCACATACGACGTTGAGTGCAGAAGTGGGACAAATAGAACTTATTTCGCTGAACTCGATCATCTCCTGTCAGAAAAAAGAAGAGTTAGAAGAGAGTGGCAAATCCACAGGTCTCCTGAACTGAAAGCTAGGCTACGGGTATGCAGAGATATACTAAGAAATTTCTTAGAAACCCAAAGAATGGCTTCACTTAAATCTTACTTGGAGGGTCTTGATAGTACCCCACAATCTGACTATTCGTTATGGAAGGCGGCACGAGGTTTAAAAAGACCAGTTAGAGGAAAACCTCCTCTGCGAAATCCGACTGGTGACTGGGCTAGAAATGATTCCGAGAAGGGGACTTTATTTGTTAATCATTTGAGAAAAGTGTTTACTATAAACAACTCAAATAATGCATCTGATTTGCCTCCACTCGTTATTAGACCTCCTGTACCTCTAAGACTTAGCTTTAATGATGTTCAAAGCGCTATTGGTACTCTGAATCTTAAAAAAGCTCCAGGTATGGATAAAATCAGCAACAAAATGCTTGTGGAGTTACCTCGTGTAGCTAAAAGAATTATCCTATTTATTTTCAATGCTATTTTACGCCTAGAATACTATCCTGCAGATTGGAAGGTATCTATGATTACCATGATTCCTAAGCCAGGGAAGGACCCCACTAAAGTGGAGTTATATAGGCCAATTAGTCTACTGCCGACAATTTCAAAACTGTTTGAAAAATTGTTATTGGCTAAGTTGATTCCAATTCTGAACGACACTCAATGTATCCCAAATCACCAATTCGGGTTCAGAGCTAAACACAGTACCATCGAACAAACACACAGATTGGTAAATGTGATAAGACGGTCGTTTGAAGAGAAAAAATACTGCTCCGCCCTTTTCATTGATGTGTCGCAAGCGTTCGACAAAGTCTGGCATGAAGGTTTAATGCATAAAATTAAATTAACTCTGCCTGCTAACACCCACAAACTTATGAAAAGTTATTTATATGGTCGCAAATTTACAATCAAAGAAGGCGATTTTTTAAGCCCCGCTCAGCCAATTGAAGCAGGAGTACCCCAGGGTAGCATACTGGGTCCAACTTTATATTTGATTTATGCATCCGATATGCCGTTAGACCCCATAATACATACTTCAACTTTTGCAGACGATACAGCCTTTATTAGCGTTCATAAGGACCATCAAATAGCATCACAGAACTTGCAGAAATATGTTTATAAACTAGAGAATTGGCTTGAGCTTTGGAAAATCAGGGTTAACGAACAGAAATGTATTCATATAACTTTCACATTGCGAAAAAATACATGCTCGTTCATCAGAATAAATAATCAAATTATCCCGCAACACAATGAAGTCAAATACCTCGGAATCCACCTCGATCGTCGTTTAACTTGGAAGTCTCATATCGATGCAAAACTTACCCAGATGAGATTAAAAGCAGTGCAAATTAATTGGCTAATCGGCAGAAATTCTACATTAAAGTTGGATTGCAAACTTTTGTTGTACAATGCAATTCTAAAGCCAATCTGGTGTTATGGAATTCAATTATGGGGTACTGCCTCAGCATCCAACATTGAAAAAATTCAAAGGGGTCAAAATAAGATTCTACGTACAATTACTGCAGCTCCATGGTATGTTAAAAATTCTCGAATCCACAAAGATCTAGGCATTCCTTTGGTGAAAGTCGAATTTACAAAACACGCCTCAAAATATGTCAGCAAACTTGAACACCATCCAAACCCACTTGCACGAGACATCCTTAACTTTACTGGCCATGTTCGGTTGAGAAGGAGGGATACCCTTGCTTTAACTCAAGCGCAAAACAGATGACTGGATCAGTGGATATAAATTTTTTGTAGTATCATAATATTTTGTCTAGCACTGGCTGGAGTTATTATTTTCTTTTAGTATTAAGATTCGAAAACTTATTGTCATTTCATTTCTGAAGATTCAATAAATAAATTAAATGTATAAAAAAAAAAAAAAAAAAAAAAAAAATTCTTGTGTAAAATATATCTAATTATTCTCTTATTTTCTTCGTGAAATTCGGTATTGCTCGTACTTAGAACTCTGGTGATAAGGTTTGTAGCAGTGTTGATTATTATTCTTCTGGGATGTTTTGAATAATAATTAGTAAGTCTGCCAGAAGATATAGGGTTTTGGTACCAGTTTATCTTAATTATATTACCATCCCTGATGACTAGGGAATCTAAATATGGTAATTTGTTATCCATTTCTCTCTCTAATGTAAACTGTATTTGTCTGTTAAATGAGTTCAATGTATTTAAGGTATTCTCAACTTGATTCGTTTTTAAAATTCCAAATAGGTCGTCAACATATTTCGTCATCATTCTTGGTCTCATCTCCATTTTATTAAGAGTTGTGTCTAATAATTCTTCCATAACGATGTCTGCAATAATTGGAGAAATGGGAGATCCCATTGGCATACCTTTATTTCGTGTGTAGAAATTGTCCTTAAATTTGAAATATCTACAATCTATTATGCAGAACTTTAAAATGTCCAAAAACAAATCCTTCGGTATTTTGGTATGTTCTTCTAACATAAACCATTTTTTCTCAATAATCTGAACAGCCAGGTTAACGGGAATGCTGGGAAATAGTGAAATCACATCAAATGATACTAGTATTTCATCGCTGTCTAATAATGTATTATTCATCTTATTTTTAAATTGTATCACGTCTTTTACATTATATGTAGAATTGTTTGTCAAGTTCTTTAAAATGTCAATTATATATTTGCTTAGTCCGTAAGATGGTGAGTTAATTGATGAGCATATTGGTCGTAATGGCATGTCGTCTTTATGCATTTTTGGAAGACCATATATCCTTGGGGGTATCGCAATTCTGGTTGTCAGTTTATTTTTGTCAGATATGTCAGCAAGTTAGGGCCTTTCTACATGAGACCAACGATATGTATGTTATATGATAATTCAATATTTAAAGCTTGGTTAACCTTCTGTTAAGGTATTCTATTTCTATTATCTTGAGTACTTACAGTTTGCTTTTTGCAAAATTACTTACATGTTATTGAAATAAATTACATGTGTGATTATTGCCACAGTTTATTCTAAAAGGTTATAAACGAAAATTCTTTTATAAGTATAGACATTTTTGCCTAAAAATATTATGTAAAACAAAAAACCAGAAATATGTTATTTGTTTTTTTTTCTTACTAGAACGCAAGTAATATATACGAGTATAAAAAGGAAATAAAAACATATTTAGTAAACTTAAAGATTACAGTGTTGTAACAAAACCATGGATAATTTAAAATCTCCATACAAAAAATAAGGAGAAAATGAATGCGTTAAACTGGTTACATTTTCATATAATTTTGTTAAGTTAACTTACATTTTGGTTTATAACTAATTTCCTTTTACAGCAATTTGGCTGATTTTCTCTAGCCAGCTACTTAGGAAAATAACAAACAATTTGTTCAAATTTTATTAATTGCGGTATGAATTCTGCACCTGAACATGGATGTTAGATTAATCGTCCACGTTTTACCAAGTATATGACGATAAAACCTAAAAAGGTTCATTCGTACTATATTCATTCAAATTTATAACATCTTAATTTGAGATATCAATTTTCTTAAAAGTTATTCTATTCTATTGTAAAACTGCCTACTTGCTTGGCATTTTATAATCTCTTCTGCCATTGACCTGTATAACTAACTATCTTTTCATAAACTAAATAGAATTGACAGACAAAAACCTAAGGATGGTTAGTAAATTAATTTGTTAGACAACTTTTAACAAAGTTGTATGCATTTTCAATTCGACAAACCGAAGAAAAAAACAAACTAGCCATTTAATTAAAAAACCACTGATGATGGTCAACAGTATAAATAACGGCAAAAGCTGTCATTTTCTTAATGTTGGAGGGCACAAAAACAGTGTGCATTACTTGAACAAGGTAAAGGTTTCATTTCTAACTATTTATCTATTTATGCTTAAGGATAAATTTATTCTTACTAAAGATCTACTGTTAAGGCTAAACGACGTATAGTGAAAGAAATACGATTAAGGCCAAACTTAGTCTTCTTCAATATCTACAATTAAGGCTTAATCTACGATTAAGGCTAAGCTTAGTACAGTTAAAGATTTACGATTACGGCTAAACTTAGTGTAAATGTACACGGGGGTTCAATATACAAATAAGATTGGGGGTGACTTTCGGTTGCTATAGTTGGTGTTGTTGTGGATGATGGTGATGTCTCTTGGTGAGTTTCTGGGACATTTGCTGGTTGATGCTTCTAATACTTCGGACTGTCACTTCTCTAATCTGGGCTGTGTTTAGGGTTGGTAGTTATTCCTTTTTCTACTGCACCTTCCTCTTAAACTTTATTAAGGAAATTTTAAAAATAAATTGTGGCTATGCGTTTTGGTATTCACTCCCAACAAAAAAAAAACTTCACTTTAATTGGTTTCAATAGTTTTAATCTTGTTTATTTTATTTGGTGTCACTTTTTGTATTTGCTTTATTTTATTTCATAATTACATTTATGTTTTGCAATGTAAAACTAATACTGTTTAAGTAGTTTGTGAATGTCTACACTTATTTTACATTAATTTTAGTTATTTAATTATGATCATTTTCATTTAAACTTTATATTATTAATATATTTTTATACCCTTCACCATCGTGAGAAGGGTATATATAAGTTTGTCATTCCGTGTGAAATTTCCACAATATAATTTTCCGACCCTATAAAGTATATATATTCTGGATCCTTATAGATAGCGAAGTCGATTAAGCCATGTCCGTCTGTCTGTCTGTCTGTCTGTCTGTCTGGATGTTGAAATCAGTTTTTTGAAGTCCCAAGATATGTTCGGGATCCAAACCTTCAATAATTCTGTCAGAAGTGCTTTCGAGAAGTTTGCTATTTAAAATCAGCAAAATCGGTTTAGGTCAACCAGAGTTATGAACCAATATTTGAGACCACCTCTATAAAAATTTGATATTTTTCGTCCATTTTATTGCAATATTTTGAAATATATTGCAGATAATACCATGAAATTTTGTATACGTTGTTTGTACTATAAAAGAAGAAAGTGTGCGGAAAATAGTAAGAATCGGTCCATGATTTCTCATAGCCCCCTTACAAATATATATATTCCCGAAATATGGCTTAATGATAAATAAATGCCTATAAAATTGGAATATCAAGACAAAATTCAGCAGAAATAAGTTTTATACTAAAAGAAATCACAAACCGAAATTTTTTTTAATTCGGTCCGTATTTGACCATAGACCCCATATAAAGTCCACTTACAAAATTCACTTAAATACATATAAAACAGATATAAATAATGTTAAACGGCTAAAATTTGACATAAACACTCTTTATAGGCAAATAAATTATTGTACCAAATTTTATGGTGGTCGGCCCAGAAATGGTCATAGCCCCCATACAAAAATCTTCCCGAAATATTGCTCAATTATACATAAATGCCTATAAAATTGGAATATCAAGACAAAATTCAGCAAAATTAAGTTCTGTGCAAAAAGAAATCGCAAAACGAAATTTTTTTTAGTTCGGTCAATATTTGACCATAGACCCCAAATAAAGTCCACTTACAAAATTCACTTAAATACATATAAAACAGATATAAATAATGTTAAACGGCTAAAATTTGACATAAATACTCTTTATAGGCAAATAAATTGCTGTACTAAATTTTATGGTGGTCGGCCCAGAACTGGTCATAGCTCCCATACAAGGACCACATCTGAAAAAGAGATTTTTCCCTATATATATTGTATAAATATCGGTACCGACTCAAAACTTAGCACAGATCATTTTAATATATACAAAAATCATTCCACACAATTTTGTTAATTTCGGTCTATTTTTAACCGTATGCCCCATATAAAGCCCTCTTCGGAAAATCCCTTTAATACTCATAAATCGCTTATAAATAAGGGTACCAACCCAAAATTTTACACGGATCATTTACATACATGCCTTAATCAAACTGCTGGATTTTGAGAATATCGGTCCATATTTGACTATATCCCCCACATAAGGTCCACTCTCAAAATCCACCTTAATTTTAATATATATCATATATATACCGTTATTATGATGAAATTCGACGTGAAATATCCTCATATGCATGAAAATAACTGTTCCAAAATATAAGAAGATCGGCCCATAATTTGTCATACCTGCCATATAGAACCATTTCCAAAAAACAAATAAATTCGGGTCAAAAAATATTCTTTTCGGATTTAACCCATATTCGGTCCACACTTTATAATCATGATATATATCGTTGGAAAGGTATTTTTAATACCTTTTATTTAATGTATTACAAATTATCAGACACCCAGTAGTTCCCGAGATATAGGCCTATATATTTTCAACTTTAAGGGCCCGCCCCCTCGAAAATAGGCGTGACCGCCAACAAATTTTTTTTTTGCTGGTATCTCCTCTAAAAGCCCTATTTGATTTTGTTTTTTTTTTTTTTTAAGCAAAATCACTAAAACCGAATTGTACCCCTTTTTTATACTCTGTTTGTTAAGTTACACTCAAGATTATTATGAACATCAGACAGACTCTGCAAATTATGGTAAGAATTGGTAATTAAATCAATTAAAAATGGTGAAAATTAGACAAAATTTCAAAATATTTAACATAAATTATGTTGGTCGTAAAATTGTCTTTCAAACAATATATCAAATACTAATAAAATTTGCACTAAGACTGAATAGAAAACACAGAATTAGGATATTCTAGTCTAGTGTAGTTTCTGTATTTCTTATTACGCTTAGGTGAAGGGTATTTAAGATTCGGCAAAGCCGAATATAGCACTCTTACTTGTTTTAATATAATTGGTTTATGTTTGGATTGGTTTAATGTTCTCTTCAATGGTTTTAAGTCGAGTGAGTTTTATATTAAAAACCACCACCACAACAGTCTCTTGGTATAAGCTGAGAAAAGAGCATCAAAACAAATGAGAAAAGAAAAACGCAACGAGTAATAAGGGTTGCCGTGCCAAATAATTATGTTATTATTTATGTAGGGGTTTCGTGCATAGACACTTAGTTTAGTTAAAGATCTACGATTAAGGTTAAACTGCGTATAGTTAGGGTTAGGACTAAACCTAGTCTAGTTAAATATCTACGACTTAGGCTAAAATTATTCTACAAAAAAACTAATGGATTTGGTTGGAACAAGAATTTACTTTATGGAAAGCACTTTTCGCAGTATTTGTTTGTTTTTAATCTTTACTTTCACCGTGTTCACCTTGTTGAAGTGCTGTACACATTTTTCGTGTCCATGTCCATGATTTATGTAAAAGCATGAGTAGTAGGTCTATGTTAACTTAAGAATGTTAGAGAGTATTTTGCTAGAATATGTTTTTTAGTTTTCTATGTTGGTTTTCTTAAGGAATACATATGAGAGAATATAAATATTTGTTAATATTGCTCATCTTTCAACTAGCACAAATTTACACCACCACACATATGTATATAGATATAATTATATAACCTTTTAAAGCAGTTTATTATTATAGTTTTTTATGTGTTTGCAAGGATAAACATTGGTTTGGATAGACGAATGGATAGAAAGACACGTAATACTACAAAGATCATTGCTTATTAAGAAATTGTGAAGTTATTGAAAAAGTTTTCATCTTCATATAAGAGAGTGTGTCGTCTACTCATGGTATTTTTTATGTTTGTGACTATAAAACTATATCTACAACATTATTATCTAAAGATTTTCATCTGTAAAAAAATTCAGAAAGTTTTGTGTTGGGAAGGAATAAATATTATTAATTAAAAGTAATGATTAATTTATACAATGCTTGTAGTATACACAATTTACATATTTTACTTATCAAGTGATTTCTTGTTAGCGTTTCATTAGCAGCGGAATTCATAAGAGTATACTTTAGTTATTTAGATAGGTAAACAAACAACTAAATGTAGGCTACATAAAGAAATATATAAAAATAAAAATATAACAACAAATTAAAACATAATTATTTAAAATATGTTGCTATTCCAAAATATTTGAAAGTGTTTTTTGTATAATAGACATAAAAAATTAAAAAAAAACAAGCTTTAAAATATAAATTGTTTCTTTGAAATAATTATTTAAAATGTTTTGATATTTTTATAAAAAAAATTTTAAAAACTTTTTAGTAGTAAAAATATATTCTAAACAACACAAAACAAAGTTGTTATTCATTATGCCTACACTTTTCCATTCTACTTCAAACTTTTTCTATTTCATAACATAATTTCAGGAATTTGATTCACTTTTTGTTATCAGCTTTCATGTTACCGCAGAGTATGACTACTGCAAGTGCTTGTAGAAATGCAAGTCTTAACATTTGACTTTGATTTGAAACTGTCATTAAAACAATGACATTATAAGTAAATCAAAATCAAAATAATAATAGCACCAGCAATACTTGTAGTCAAAGTTTGGCTGCACAAAACAATAAGAAATAAATGTTAATTTAAATTGCAATTTTACATGGGGCTAAACCACAAAAGCAATCAAAGTGAACATCCCCGGGACATTTTGGCATTGCCACAAAAAAACAAAGAGAAACAAATGAGTGACAGAAAGATCGAAAGCTGCAGTCGCCATATCATTAACGAAAAAAATAATAAACAACTGAAATTTGCAATTGTGTTTTATATATTTGTGTGTTCTTATACTCATTACTACAATATTTATTTGCAAACCTATTTATTATGGATACTTAAATATAGGACAAACTGTACCTCTGTACTCTGTACTCTGTAGAAATCAAATTTTAAATAGTATAACTTAAAATCACAAACGATTCATAATTAACTTTCTAAATTCTTTTACAAAACTAACTAACGAACATAAAAAAATATATTCAATGGTTTTAAGTCGAGTGAGTTTTATATTAAAAACCACCACCACAACTGCCTGTTGGTATAAGCTGAGAAAAGAACATCAAATATAGAATGAAAAAAATTTTTCATTTCTAAATTCTTTTACAAAATTCTAATGAACATAAACAAAAATGTAGAATGAAAAATATTATTCCTACAAATATGAAGATATTACGTATACTTTATATTTAATATGAATATAAATAAATATCACTCATACGACTGTTTAAGTGAAAAACAAGAAATGCGATATGTAAAGCAAACGATTTAAACCAATATTTATAAAAAATAATTAAGCTTCAACAATTAAATTTCCTTGATTTCAATTTGTATATAAACATACATACGAGGGCTGATCAAAAAACCCCTTAGTTTCAAATTTCGTGAGTTACGTATGTTCGAATTTCGCATTTTTTTCTGTTATGTTGGTACATATGGCTGTTATACATACATATATGTTGGTAATATCAGCCATTTTGGATTGTCAGTTTGTTGTTGACAGACAAAAAGGTTAGTCGTGTTTTGGTGTGCTCTTCGATTTTTTACTATTCGAAAAAATGGATCAAAGAAACTGTATTAAGATTTGTGTAAAAAATGAAATTAAATGTGCAAGGACATTTGAAATGTTGACTGTGGCGTTTGGCGATTTAAAGGCTTAAAGAAGGCCGAGAAGATGTCGATGACGATGCTCGTCCTGGTCGCTCGAGCACGTCAACAACCGAGACAACATTGAAGCAGTGAAGAAAATGATTTTGGCTGATCGTTGAATCACTATCATAGATGTTGCTGATGATGTTGGCATATCATTCATGCCAAGAAATTTTTACGGATGTTTTAGGCATGAAATGTGCGTCAGCAAAGATTGTTCCAAAGTTGCTAAATTTTGAGCAAAAACAACGTCGCATGGACATTGTTGAACATCATCAACGACGATCCAAAGGTCATAACTCATAAGGTCATAACATAACTGGCTATGACATTGAAACCAAAGCCCAATCATCCCATTGGAAACGTCCAGAAGAGCCAAGATAGAAAAAAGCACGTCAAGATAGGTCAAATACGAAGGTTTAGCTTTCACTGTTCTCTTCGACTGCAATGGCGTGGTGTATCTTAAATTCTTGCTATATGGTCGTACGGTCAATAAGGAATACTACCTTGAAGTTATGCGCCGTTTGCGCGAAGCAAATCATCAGAAACGCACAGAATTGTGGAAAAACCAATCATGGATTTTGCACCATGATAACGCACCAGCTCACACATCGATGCTTGCGCGTGAGTTTTTGGTCAAAAACAAAACCATTATCATCATGTCTCAACCACCGTATTCACCGGACTTGGCCCCCGCTGACTTTTTCCTCTTTCCAAAACTGAAGACACCGATGAAAGGAAAGCATTTTGCTACGATTGAGGAGATAAAAGAAAAATCGAAACAGGAGCTGTTGGCGATACCAAAAAGCGCATTTCAGAAGTGTTTCGACGATTGAAAAAAACGCTGGTATAAGTGTGTTATATTTGAGGGGGATTACTTTGAAAGGGACCAGATAGTTAGTTATTGATGAATAAATAAATACGTTTAAAAAAAAACTGATATAACGGATTTATTTGATCAGATCTCGTATGTATAAAATTTTAAATTTCATTAAAAATATTAAATTTGTTTCCCTCATAAATTCTCTTCATCTTTAAAAACAAAATTCAAAATATTAAGTTAGTTTGCAATATTCGGCTGTGTTGAATCTTAAATACAAATCCACCTAAATATACTAAGCAATTTTAGTATTTTATATATTGTTTGAACAATTGAAGAAGAACATAATTTATTTCAAATGCTTTAAATTTTTCTCTAATTTGGACCATTCAAAATTGATGTAATTACCAGTTCTTATAATTTACCGAGTTTGTCTCATTTTTATAACAGTCTTGAGTGTAATTTAAGATTTTATAAAATCAAGAAAACATTTATCCATTGAATTTGATCTCAATATTTACAAGATATTTATGGCGTAGTAAAAGTCGACCAATTGTTGACTGATAGCTTCTAAATTCAGTATCCATTAATGTGATTCCAACGTATTTTAGGCTTATTTTGTTATTCTTTCATCTCAATAACGTTATCTACAAGAGTTGTAAGGTTGTTTGTTGTGCTCGGAAGTGGAGTTAATTCGTGAGCTATTTTTTTTTTAAAGAGAAGTAACACTCGGGCAATTAATATGTATATATATACTTGCATTACACTCTTTCGAAATAGAATAGTTGAAGAAATAAAGGTGATAAAAGAAGAAAGCTTTTTTTATATCACAACTCTGCAATTGCGCATTACGTTTGTTTTTAGTGTAGAATTGCAGCGCCTCTGGTGGTGAGTAGGCGCATTAATGTTAAATCTTGATTTTATAGCTTTCGTTAAATTATTTTACTTCGGTGATAAATCTCTGATAAATATTAGTTATGATGGATAGAAGAAAACTAGTAATTATCAGCGGCTGGGAATCGAACCCGGGCTACAAATACCAAGTCATGCTTAATGATCAACTGCGCTAACCAATTAAGCTATAGCATCCTCACACAAGTTGATTCGATATCGGGTTAAAATGTTTTCCGGAAATGGGCCTTATATGGCAGCTATGACAAATCATGGGCAAACAAAATCATTCCTGAACATAGAATTTTATGCATATAAGGATACCTCATGTCGAGTTTCAACATAATAATGGTATATTTAAGATACATATTAGTAATAAAGTCAATTTCGGAAGTGAGAATTATATAGGGGATATAGTTAAATATAGTGAGATGTCCTTAAAATTCAGTAGTTTGACTGTGGCATATAAAATTCACAAAATTTTGTAGTATGCTTTTTGTGTATAGTTTTGTTTCGGTGCCGATATTTTTATGATTAATGACTTTTTCGGATGCAATCCTTATATAAGAGCTATGACCAATTATACAAATTTATTTAAATAAAATTTATTAAAACAATTTATATAACAATATGCATTATTTATGTCGAATTTTAACCTGAAAAATATATGTAATATAGTCTATGGTGACACATGAACTTTAACCAAAGTATGTGTCATTGAGCCATATTTCGAGAAGATATTTTTATGGGGGCTAGGAGAAGTCATGGACCGATTCTTACTATTTTCCTCATACTTTCTTCATTTATCATGGTGATTCAGTCTCGTCTCATCGAACTGTTCGGACGTGTTAATTTTAGTGCGGCTGAATTTTCGGTGAAAAAATCGTAATAGGTGAAAAATTGTAATAGGTTGAAATTAAACAAAAAAGTGAAAAAAATAACTCGTAATAGGTTAAAATATATAAAAAATAAAAAAAAAAACATTAAAAATCGTATAAAAACTGTATGAGTGTTCCTCTCAGATGTAATTCTGAGAAAGAGCTTAGCTCGTCGAGAAAAACTAAATGGCTCTCTGAGGAAGAATCCATAAAAAAATCCCTGGAGAATTTTCTCACTACAAGAGCCGTAGAACGGCGTCGTTCCTGTTCTCCCAATATAGTGATTTCAACAGATGAGAAAACATCATCTTCATCAAATAGTGCAGTGAAACCCAAAAAACAAGTAGGTATGGATAAGTACATCACCGTTCTCAAGCGACAGAGGAGCCCGAAGTCTGCTCAAGTGTCATCAAATGCAAAAGCTTCTAAGACTGTGAGTAATGATCAAAATAGGTTTGCTCTCCTCCAGACGGATGAGCCAGAACTTTCTAAGAAGACGTTTAAGCCCCCACCAATTTATCTGAGAGAGCCCACTTCCAGTAAATTGGTACAAGGAATTGTTTCGGTAATAGGTGCAAATATGTTTAGCGTAACATCAATTAAACATGGAAATATCAGCGAAACCAAAATACAAGTGAAAAAGGAGGATGATTTTCGTAAATTGTCCAACCAGTTGGAGAGGGAAAGTAGGGATTTCTATACCTACCAGCTGAAAAGCGCAAAAGGACTCCAAGTCGTTCTAAAGGGTATAGACCCAGATGTTGATCCTGCCGAGATAAGACTAGCTTAATGGAAAAAGGCTTCAAAATTAAGAGCATAACGAATATTAGAAACCGTGAAAAGACTCCACAGCCTATGTTCAGGGTGGAATTGGAACCTGGAGATGTCGTATTAAAGAAAAACGAGTCCCATCCCATCTACAATCTGATGTACCTTCTGCATCGTAGAATCACCGTGGAAGAACCACATAAGCGTCAGGGACCCGTCCAGTGTCTCAACTGTCAAGAATTTGGTCACACCAAGGCGTATTGTAAATTGCCGACAGTTTGTGTTGCGTGTGGGGAGCTACATGCAACTGCTCAATGTGATAAGTCGAAAACTGATTCAAAAATCAAAAAATGCAGTAACTGCGGAGGTAATCATACCGCAAATTATAGAGGTTGTCCAATTTACACTCATTTGAAAGGCATAAGCACCAACAAGACGTCAGTATTACCTGATCATCGTCAACAGCCTATTTTGGCATCGAGTGACAATTTCCCGCAATTGTTACGGTCCACTAGTCATGTAAACGCGCCTAGTTCTAGACAAGTTTCTTACGCTAACGTGGTTAAATCTAATATGCCAGGTTTGGAGCAGGCACCTAAATCACAATATTACGAGCCTAATATTAACACTCTAGAGACTACATTGCAGACACTTGTCCAAACCATGAACACTTTTACGACCACTATGACATCCATGATGCAGGAAATGCTGAAAATGCAATCCACTATCTTACAAGCCATTTTAAAGAAATGATTTGTTTAAAAATTTGTTTTTGGAATGCGAACGGCCTCCGCCAACATAAAAACGAACTGGAACACTTCCTGATGGATAAGCAGATTGATGTCATGATGATTGCTGAAACTCACTTGACGGCGACAGCGTACTTCAAAATTAATGGCTACGTGTTATATGATACTAAAGATCCCCGCGGAAGAGCATGTGGAGGTTCGGCAATTCTTATAAAGAACAGAATAAAACATTATTTAATGAACAACATATGTGAGGATTACCTACAAGCAACAAACATTTGTATTGAATTCTGTCAATACAATTTTGTTTTATCATCAATTTATTCGCCGCCTCGATTTTCAATAAAAGAACACCAATACTACAGCTTCTTCAATTCCCTTGGAGCTAGATTTTTAGTTGCTGGTGACTTTAACGCCAAACACACATTTTGGGGTTCACGTCTGGTGACCCCGAAGGGTCGTGAACTCTTCAACACCATTGCCAAAATGGGATTAGATGTACTCTCAAGCGGGCATCCCACCTACTGGCCGACGGACCAACGGAAGATTCCCGATGTTATTGACTTCGGAGTAGTAAAAAATATCCCTGTAGAATCGATACAAGTGGAGCCTTCATTAGACTTGTCTTCAGATCACTCTCCTTCTATTATTTCAATGCGTTTCCTTCAAGGGAATGGCTCTCCATTTCGGGACATATCTAAAACCAGAGTAAGTTGGATAAAGTATAAAAAGTATTTAAGTTCCCACTGCACGGAAAATGTAGTGCTGAGAACTACCGAGGATATTGATGGGTCGATTGGCAAGTTTACTGAGGACATACGAAGAGCTGTACATCACGCCTCCACATACGACGTTGAGTGCAGAAGTGGGACAAATAGAACTTATTTCGCTGAACTCGATCATCTCCTGTCAGAAAAAAGAAAGCTTAGAAGAGAGTGGCAAATCCACAGGTCTCCTGAACTGAAAGCTAGGCTACGGGTATGCAGAGATATACTAAGAAATTTCTTAGAAACCCAAAGAATGGCTTCACTTAAATCTTACTTGGAGGGTCTTGATAGTACCCCACAATCTGACTATTTGTTATGGAAGGCGGCACGAGGTTTAAAAAGACCAGTTAGAGGAAAACCTCCTCTGCGAAATCCGACTGGTGACTGGGCTAGAAATGATTCCGAGAAGGGGACTTTATTTGTTAATCATTTGAGAAAAGTGTTTACTATAAACAACTCAAATAATGCATCTGATTTGCCTCCACTCGTTATTAGACCTCCTGTACCTCTAAGACTTAGCTTTAATGATGTTCAAAGCGCTATTGGTACTCTGAATCTTAAAAAAGCTCCAGGTATGGATAAAATCAGCAACAAAATGCTTGTGGAGTTACCTCGTGTAGCTAAAAGAATTATCCTATTTATTTTTAATGCTATTTTACGCCTAGAATACTATCCTGCAGATTGGAAGGTATCTATGATTACCATGATTCCTAAGCCAGGTAAGGACCCCACTAAAGTAGAGTCACATAGGCCAATTAGTCTACTGCCGACAATTTCAAAACTGTTTGAAAAATTGTTATTGGCTAAGTTGATTCCAATTCTGAACGACACTCAATGTATCCCAAATCACCAATTCGGGTTCAGAGCTAAACACAGTACCATCGAACAAACACACAGATTGGTAAATGTGATAAGACAGTCGTTTGAAGAGAAAAAATACTGCTCCGCCCTTTTCATTGATGTGTCGCAAGCGTTCGACAAAGTCTGGCATGAAGGTTTAATGCATAAAATTAAATTAACTCTGCCTGCTAACACCCACAAACTTATGAAAAGTTATTTATATGGTCGCAAATTTACAATCAAAGAAGGCGATTTTTTAAGCCCCGCTCAGCCAATTGAAGCAGGAGTACCCCAGGGTAGCATACTGGGTCCAACTTTATATTTGATTTATGCATCCGATATGCCGTTAGACCCCATAATACATACTTCAACTTTTGCAGACGATACAGCCTTTATTAGCGTTCATAAGGACCATCAAATAGCATCACAGAACTTGCAGAAATATGTTTATAAACTAGAGAATTGGCTTGAGCTTTGGAAAATCAGGGTTAACGAACAGAAATGTATTCATATAACTTTCACATTGCGAAAAGATACCTGCTCGTTCATCAGAATAAATAACCAAATTATCCCGCAACATAATGTAGTCAAATACCTCGGAATCCACCTCGATCGTCGTTTAACTTGGAAGTCTCATATCGACGCAAAACTTACCCAGATGAGATTAAAAGCAGTGCAAATTAATTGGCTAATCGGCAGAAATTCTACATTAAAGTTGGATTGCAAACTTTTGTTGTACAATGCAATTCTAAAGCCAATCTGGTGTTATGGAATTCAATTATGGGGTACTGCCTCAGCATCCAACATTGAAAAAATTCAAAGGGGTCAAAATAAGATTCTACGTACAATTACTGCAGCTCCATGGTATGTTAAAAATTCTCGAATCCACAAAGATCTAGGCATTCCTTTGGTGAAAGTCGAATTTACAAAACACGCCTCAAAATATGTCAGCAAACTTGAACAACATCCAAACCCACTTGCACGAGACATCCTTAACTTTACTGGCCATGTTCGGTTGAGAGGGAGGGATACCCTTGCTTTAACTCAAGCACAAAACAGATGACTGGATCAGTGGATATAAATTTTTTGTAGTATCATAATATTTTGTCTAGCACTGGCTGGACTTATTATTTTCTTTTAGTATTAAGATTCGAAAACTTATTGTCATTTCATTTCTGAAGATTCAATAAATAAATTAAATGTATATAAAAAAAAAAAAAAAATAAAATTTATCATGGTTCTACTATACCGAGTTTGCGGATTTTCAATACCAAACTTATCTAGTCGTACAAAATGGAAAATATTTACTAAGAAATTTCGGTAGGTTAAATTGTGTATTTTGGACGTGAGAGTGTTTTACACAGACGAACAGACTGACGGACATAGTTCAATCGACTTATAATTTGGGTTTGTTGTGTCTCAGATGAATATTAACAAAGTTTCACTCAGAATGACAAACATGATATACCGTCATTTACCATTTGTTGTGGTGAAAACTTTTTCTAGTTTATTGTACTTTTAAATATCTACGAATAAGGCTAAACTGAGCTTACATAAAGATCTACGATTATGACTAAACTGAGCCTACTTAAAAATCTTCGATTAGAGCTAATCTTGCTCTACGTTAAGTTCTACGATTAAGGATAAACTCAGTTTACTCAAAAATTAAAGCTAAATTATGATTTTAATATTAACTAGGGTGTTTTATGAAAACAATAGAAAGTCATTATAATGCATCTCATTATTGTTGTTTATTTGTTACAGTGAAAAGAAGATAGTTCAATCGACTTGGAATTTATGACTTTTTAAAGTCATAAACAAAGAAAACACATACAAGTCTAAATGTAAACTTTGATATGTTTGTGCAAATATTTGAAAAGATATACTTGTGAAAAATTCAACACATGCAAGTTTTTTTGTATTGATTATTTAGTTGCATAAAAATATTATTTTGTATTGTAAAATATTTCGTTTAACCTTAAGTAAATGACAAAGAACATTTTCTAATTTTATTTATTAGTTTTACTTTTATTCAATAGCACAAACATGTACTCATTTGAGTTCCCTAATGTACATGCACATAATTTGCATTACATCAATTGTGCAATATTCCAATGCTCTGCACGTTAATTTGAACGCAATTCTTAAGCTCTCTAAAAAGGTTTAGCTTAATTGAAAAAATAAAGTAACAATATAACACGTATACAATATAATAGCTGGCTGTGACGGTTTTATTTTTTGAGCTATATTTACTATTTAGAAACCTTAATGGATTTTACAAGTTTTAAACTCAGCATATATTTCCATTTAAATAATAGCTACAACAATAAATATGATATAAAAACAATAAATGGAATCAATTTTATTCTGGCATACATACATAAAAGAAATAACCAGCGTTGTCAACTTTGAAATTTCAAAACGCACCAAAATGGAGAAAAAAACGCACCATTTACAAAAGAACGCACCAAGTTTAGAATTTCGTTTTTGTTTCAAATATTTATTGAATTAATTTGAAATTTTTTAATATCATAAATTCTATAAAAAATTTTTTATTAGTAAAAGTAATAATAGTAAAAGCCTTTTTTTAATAAATGAGCTAATAAAGATGAAATAAGCATTTACCCACTCAAAATTTAACTCACAATATGATATTCGGAACTAAAGTACTAATTGGTAAAAGAGCTAATTTCTGTACATATTTGATACTTTTTTTTTATATATTTTTGTTTTCTAGTTAAAGTACTTCTATTTGATTATTCCCAATAAAGTTTGTTAGGATTCCACTTGTACTCTAACCCTGGCTGTTCGTCTACAGTTCAGCAGACCAAACCATCAGGTATAAAAGAATTTGATTTCATTTATCATACATTCGTATTTAAAATACATGTTTTCATCGTATAGTTTTCATGAGTTATGAATTATTAAAAAACTGCAATTAAAAAGTAGTAAAAATAAAGATTTCATTCCATTTTCGAAAAAATTAAAAAACGCACCGTAATACACAAACAAATGTTTGCAGTGTTGAATGAAACAAGTGTATTTTATTGTAGAAAGATTTTTTCTCACACTGAAACAAAAAATTTTGTTGAATTTGCTTTGGTGGCACCAAAAATTAAAAAGCGCACCAAAATTTAAAAAAAGCGCACCGCACACCAACTAAAGAATTTTTCGCACCAAAAATTTAAAAAAGCACCAAAAATGGTGCGAAACGCACCAAGTTGACAACGCTGGAAATAACATTGTATTATTTTTATTGTTTTTTTCTGAAATAGAAATAAATAAAAACAACAAAAAAATAAAGAACTAGGAATTAGAATTGAACTGTATGAGCGAGTGAGAACAAAATAACTGACTCAATAAATTGATATGCTCGCTGTGAAACAAATGCTCCTACTCACAAATACAAAAGCAAATATGTATGTACAGTGGTTCACAGCTTGACACATTTTTTTCTTGTTTGTAATTAGTTTTAATAAATAAACTAACTAAAAGCAAAATTTTGGGAATTGTTAGATTCATTGCATATTTAAAAATGTGAATTTAGTGATGTCTGATTTTGTTTTTTTTTTATATGACACCAATTTTTATTAAGTTCCTGTTAGTCTTCTTTCTATGGAGCATTGAAAACAAAAAAGTGCACTGCATAAAATAAGCTGTAAGGCACTGTATATGTTTTTTTTAATTTTTCTTAGCAAAAAAAAATATTTTTTTTTCTATTTTTTGGCTAAAAGCCAATACAAGTAAATTGAGCCTTTTGTTTTTCTGCCCTTTTTTAGTTTCGCTAACAACACAATTTGTGCATGTAGTACAGCAATTGTTTGTGGAACGAAAAAAATGTTACACAATTTGTTCTTTTTTATAAAATTCTAACCAAATCCCTATTGGGAAAAGTGCACAAAGAAAATAATAACAAATCTTACATGTGCTGCGGGGTTAAATAGAGCTATTGGCTTTGCATATTTTGTGAATGAACTGTCATTAAAATGTGAAAAATGTTTAATAAATGATTATTTCACAGAAATATGTAAAATAAATTTAAATATTATCAAGGTTAGACTCAGGAATTTTGTAGAATTACGAATTTGCCACCATTCCTGGGAGATTATTTTAAATTAAAATACTGATTTCAAGTTATTCTTTCTAGTCATAACACGACGGTTTTAACTATTTCATGGTGAAGATAAATGACGGACTATAACCAGACTATGATAAATGGCTATTTGCATTTTAATCTTTCACTCCTTACTACACATCTGCTGTGTTATTTGTTCTATAAATTTATAATATTTATATATATTTAGCTCGTTCCATATATCTCTAATTATTATTTAAATTTTATTACTGACATACAGTTGAGAACACAAATGAGTACATGTTTGTGTTTTGAGTACATTTTGTTTAAATATGGTTTTTGTCATTTATTTTATTTTTAGCAAGATATTTTACAACATAAAATGCAAAATAATAATTTTCGACAAATAAGCAATTAATGTGAAAAAACTAACACCCCAGCAAAAACTTCACTTACAAATTAAGTTAAAAAGTAATAGGAAATAGCCGACCAGACTACTTATAAATCTACTAGAAAAAGTACTTATTTTTGTTCGCTATGTCCCTAAATTTATCCCTTATAATTTTGCCACTTTTAACTATAATTTAATAACTGATTTTGCTAGTTAAATGTATTATAAAAATATGGTGTTGTAGACTGAGTATATCAAAATCTTATAGAATAAATATACAAACTTAACAAACACTAAGGAAACTTTTTGCCATATGATAATAATAATTACTTATAATCATGTAATAACTTCTTTAAATATTTTTATTTGAATTAAATTTTTCGATTTTATAATTATGACATTTTGAGGCTATATAAAAAGTAATTCTTTAACATATTATAAGTACTACAAAAAGTGTCGAATAAAGCTACAAGATAATGAATTCTGGCATGCATTTATTTTAACCTTTATGTCAACAGCTACATACCCGGGTATGTTTCGAATTTTAAAAACTCTGTATCGCTGAAAGTGGCCATTATATCTATCTGAAATTTCATGATATCCTCACAAGAAGTGTTTTCTACTATATTCCGATGTTTGAATAAAATTGGACAAATCAGATCATAAATGTGGTAATTTTTTCATTCCTTGTTGGATTTTCATGTTCATAGAATTGAGCAACTAACAAGTGTGTGTCCCTAATTGTAAATATTCATACATGAAGACGAAGACAAAATTTAAGTATATGCATGAATAAAAACAATTCAAAGTAGGGGAAAAACACAAACAAAATCCAAATAAAACATATAAAACAGAAACATATTTAGAAATGTGTGAATTCCCATATAAAATGTGCTTGCATACCCGGGTATGCTTGCTGTTGACGTAAGTATAATTTTTCAGCTGTTGACATAAAGGTTAAAAATGTAAGTGAAGTTTTTGCTGGGATGTTCTTAATTTTCCACAAGTGTGTCTTTCTTTTAAAATATTTGTACAAAAATATCAAAGTTTACCATTAAATTTGTATGTGTTTTATTTGTTTATTACTTTAAACAAAAAAACATTATTTTGATATTAACTTATTTAGCATCGAGTGACAATTTCCCTCAATTATTACGGTCCACTAGTCATGTAAACGCGCCTAGTTCTAGACAAGTTTCTTACGTAAACGTCGTTAAATCTAATAGGCCAGGTCTGGAGCAGGAACCTAAACCCCAATATTCTGAGCCGCATATCAACAATCTAGAGACAACATTGCAGACACTTGTCCAAAATATGAACACTTTTACGACCACCATGACATCCATGATGCAGGAAATGCTGAAAATGCAATCCACTATCTTGCAAGCCATTTTAAAGAAATGATTTATTTAAAAATTTGTTTCTGGAACGCGAACGGCCTCCGCCAACATAAAAATGAACTGGAATACTTCCTACTAAAGACCCCCGCGGAAGAGCTTGTGGAGGTTCGGCAATTCTTATAAAGAACAGAATAAAGCATTATCTAATGAATAACATAAGTGAGGATTACCTCCAAGCAACAAACATTTGCATTGAATTCTGTCAATACAAATTTGTTTTATCATCGATTTATTCTCCGCCTCGATTTTCAATAAAAGAACACCAATAAAATAGCTTCTTCAATTCCCTTGGAGCTAGATTTTTAGTTGCTGGTGACTTTAACGCCAAACACACATTTTGGGGTTCACGTCTGGTAACCCCAAAGGGTCGCGTACTCTTCAACACCATTGCTAAAATGGGCTTAGATGTACTCTCAAGTGGACATCCCACCTATTGGCCGACGGACCGACGGAAGATTCCCGATGTTATTGACTTTGGGGTAATGAAAAATATCCCTGTAGAATGGATGCAAGTGGATCCTTCACTGGACTTGTCCTCAGATCACTCTCCTACTATCATTTCAATGCATTTCCCTCAAGTGTGTGGTTCTCCATTTATGAACATGACTAAGACCCGAGTAAGTTGGATAAAATACAAAAAGTATTTAAGTTCTCATTGCACGGAAAATGTTGTGTTGAGAACTACCGACGATATTGATGAGTCGATTGGCAACTTTACCGAGGACCTTCGACGAACTGTGCATCACGCTTCCACTTATCACGTTTAATGTAGAAATAGGTCAAACAGAACTTATTTCTCTGAACTCGAACATCTCCTATAAGAAAAAAGAAGAATGAGAAGAGAGTGGCAAATTCACAGGTCTCCTGAACCAAAGAACGGCCTCACTTAGATCTTACTTGGAAGGTCTTGATATTACCCCACAATCTGACTACTCGTTATGGAGGGCGGCAAAAGGTTTAAAAAGACCAGTGAGAGGAAAACCTCCTTTGCGAAATCCGACTGGTGACTGGGCTAGAAATGATTCCGAGAAAGGGACATTATTTGTTAACCATTTGAGAAATGTGTTTACTATAAACAACTCAAATAATAACGAATCTGATTTGCCACCACTTGTTATAAGGTCTCCTGTACCTCTAAGACTAAACTTTCGTGATGTCCAAAACGCTATAGGTACTCTGAACCTTAGAAAGGCTCCAGGTATGGATAAAATCAGCAATAAAATGCTTGTAGAGTTACCTCGTGTAGCAAGAAGAATTATCCTCTTTATCTTCAACGCTATTTGACGCCTAGAATACTATCCTGCAGATTGGAAGGTGTCTATGATCACTATGATTCCTAAGTCAGGGAAGGACCACACCAAAGTAGAGTCATATAGGCCAATTAGTCTACTGCCGACAATTTCAAAACTGTTTGAAAAATTGTTAATGACTAAGTTGACTCCAATTCTGAATGACACTGAATGTATTCCTAATCATCAATTCGGCTTCAAAGCTAAACACAGCACCATCGAACAAACTCACAGATTGGTAAATGTGATAAGAGGGTCGTTTGAAGACAAAAAATACTGCTCCGGCCTTTTCATTGATGTATCGCAAGCGTTCGACAAAGTTTGGCATGACGGTTTAATGCACAAAACTAAATTAACTCTGCCTGCTAACACCCATAAACTCATGGAAAGTTATTTGTACGGTCGCAAATTTAAAATCAAAGAAGGCAATTTTTTAAGCCCCGCTCAGCCAATTGAAGCAGGTGTGCCACAGCGTAGCATACTGGGCCCTACTTTATATTTGATTTATGCCTCCGACATGCCGTCAGACCCCAAAATCCATACGTCAACTTTTGCAGACGATACAGCCTTTGTCAGCGTCCATAAGGACCACCAAGTTGCATCACAGAATTTGCAGAATTATGTTTATAAACTGGTGTTATGGAATTCAATTATGGGGTACTGCCTCAGCATCCAACATTGAAAAAATTCAAAGGGGTCAAAATAAAATTCTACGTATAATTACTGCAGCTCCATGGTATGTTAAAAATTCTCGAATCCACAAAGATCTAGGCATGCCATTAGTAAAAGTCGAATTTACAAAATATGCGTCAAAGTATGTCAGCAAACTTGAACACCATCCAAACCCACTTGCAAGAGACATCCTTAACTTTAGTGGCCACAATCGGTTGAGAAGGAAGGATACCCTTGCTTTAACTCAAGCGCAAAACAGATGACTGGATCAGTTGATATGAAATTTTTTAGTATCATAAAAATTTTTGTCTAGCACTGGCTGGGCTTATTATTTTCTTTTTAGTATTAAGATTTGAATACTTATTGTCATTTCATATATGAAGATTCAATAAATAATTAAAAGCAAAAAAAAAAAAAAATTTGTATGAGGTAAACACTTTTTGCAAATTACACAACATAAATAAAAAAAAGTAAATAATGAAGACACAATCCAAAGCCATTGGGTAGAATATTCTAGCAATGAAAAAATATTGCTATTCTAAGCGAGTAATAGCTAAACATCTTAAATTAAGTCAGTCAGTGGTCATAAGAGTCCAAAAAAGGCGTTCTATTGTTCCCAAACCACAAATCATAGGCAGTAAACAACTATTAAGGAATTGTTTGTATTCGTTAAAACACTGTGTTGCATAATTATAATTACAAAAAACTTTTCTCTATTTTGTTTGTGAAAGAAAAAGTGAGACAGTTTAACCTACATGTATGAAAAACAAACAAAAAATAAAGATTATCTATTTAACAAAAAAAAAAAAAATCATTATTTTTCATTTCACCTCTTAAAAATGTATTAAAAAATTAATTAGTATTTCATAACTATAACTACACTGAAACTAAAATAACTTAAAATACCCTCTATTTTTAATCAACTCAAAAATTTGCTCAGACATACTAATAATCACTTTCATTTATATAACTTCAGACATAGATCTTCAAGCATTTATAACAGCTTGTTTTAGGTGATATATAATTTCAGATTGTCGATCTGCAGCATAAATTCAAAGGTTTAATATTACCCAAATATTTTAAATGGGGTTCTCATCTCAAGAACAGGTAGGTAATTCAAATAAATTAATATTTTTTGAAAAAACCCATCCCTTTGTGTGCCTGTTGTCTTGTTGAAATATACTATGTTCCAAAAATGCCACTAATTTTTCATCTAGTAATTTTGCGTAAATAGAAAAATGTATTTTGTTGTTCGGAAACACCAAATTGCGTGTACTGCCCTCACAGAAAGCAACCCTAATCATCAAAGAACCACCTCCGAAATTTAGTTTTGAGTAATATCGTGGTTTTTTCCATAGCTTGCTTCAATAGCTGTGCTTTGATATGCACCATCAATATTGAATTGTTTCTCATCGAAAAAAAATCACCTTAACCCTGCTGTTAGGTTAGAAAAAACTTACGAATCTTAGGTTAAGGGACCATTTGGTCCATAATGCAATTTTCATGCAAAATAATAATTTTATCTTATTCATTGTAACTATTTTGGGTCCATAATTTCTAAAGTAAGTATTTGACATAACAAAAACATCCTGTAAATATTTGACATGAATTTACATTCACTTGGTAATGAAAAAATAATTTTGGGATTTCCCATTTTTGCTATGATTTACATTCGCTTGTTGTTTTGTAATGCAAAAAATTATTTTGGGATTCCCCATTTTTTATTTTTGTCGTGAAGAAGCACAGATACGTGCAGTACTTTATTCAGTTCGAAAGTTTCTTTGAATAGTCCGGAAGTGTTTTTGTTACGAAATGGCGCAGTTGACCGAAGAAGAGATACGTGAAATGCTCAATGAAGAAATTGAATCTGATATTTCCGATTCGGAGACGGATTTAATTTCGGACTCTTCATCTGAAACAGAAAGTGAACAGGAAACCATCTCAGTTGAAGCTAGCTCTGTTGATCGTCTTTTTATTGCTAAAAACAACATGGAATTGAGAGTGACTCCATTCACTCAGTCTATTAGAACTGGGGCTGAGAATATTATCACTACACAAGCAGGGTCAACTCGATTTGCAGTGTCTAGATGCGATGACATGCTGTCTGCTTTTTTGTTGTTTTTTCCGCCTCCAATAGAAAGAATTGTTATTGAAAATACTAATAAGCACGACAGGATCAAGTTTGGTGGCAAATGGACAGATGTTGATGAAGACGCATTGCGCGTATATATAACTGTGCTCATTCTTGCTGGAGTTTATTGGAAAGCTAACATATGTGGGAATCGTGCGCAAAAATAAAACTTTAATTCCTCCAAAATTACTAACTGTCAAAAAACTCCCCGTGTACACGTCTACATTTGCATTCAATAATATTGCGACATTAGTATCATACATAATTCATAAAAACAAAGCAGCGATATTGATTAGTACAATGCACAATGATGATTGATGAAATTGGATCTAAGAAAAAAACAGAGATTGTTTCTTTACAATTCGACAAAAGGTATGCTAGTTTTTGATCGCCTATAATATCTAATGTATGTGGTGTGGATACTGCTAATCAAATGATTGGCTCCTACTCCACAAAACGCAAAACAAATCAATGGCCAACCGTTGTATTTGCAAACATACTTGACATATCCGCTTTGAATATGTACATACTATTTTCTGAAATCGATGTTTCATGGGCTCCAACTGATCGGAATCAAAAGAGGCCAGAGATTTTGCGGCAACTAGCACTTTCTTTAGCTAAGTTTCATATGATGAAACGGACTAGAGTACCTCAACAAGGGTTCTCAGCACAATTATTGACAGAAATTCGTACAACATTCACAGTTTCAGTGGCTTCCTCAAATAATCCAAATTCTCATTCAAGGACTCGAAAGCGTGAAATTTGTAGTTGCTGCAAGTCGAAGCCTGATATAAAATGTTCCATTTGCAACAACTTTATTTGCAAAACTAACCGAAAAACATTGTGCTTATCTTGCAATGAAAAATATATTCAAACCAACTAATAAATTCTTATTTTTTGGAAAAAAAAAATCTATAAAAATATACTATGGACCAAATGGTCCTCTAACCTAAGATTCGTCATTTTCTATTTTTCTCAGTCCTGAATAAAGTTAGAAAATTCAATTTTCGCACATAACATTGTTTTATTAAAAGACCCCATTAGCAGAAAAATTTAGTCAGTATATATCACCGTTCCAAAGTTACAAGAGAATACTGAAAAAATTTGGACCAAATGGCCCTAACCTAACAGCAGGGTTAAACAAATATATTTTTTAATAGTGCAATTATTAACAAAGAATATTGGCTTACATGTTTCCATTTAGTTTGTAAGTTTCTTTTAGTGAATTAAGTCTAGAAGATTTGGGGCGGAGAAATTGCTTTGGCACAGACATTAGCTTTTATCAAGTAGTTAATTGTATGGGATTGTAAAGGGTGTCCCAAATAGAACGCCATTTTTAAATTTTAAATAAAACACAGATATTTAAAAAAAAATCGTGAAACTTTATTATATCGTAAAGTAGACAGAATGAGGTTATGTATGGAACAAGATATCGTGCAGATGGCCGCCGCGGCTTTGCTGGCACACACGCGATCTGTTAATGAAATTTTCAATGACCTTTTTGCATAAATGCTGCGCTATTTCATTATTGCAGCGTCTAATTTCCTTTTTTAAGGCTTGAGTCGTCGTCAGCTTATTCGCGTAAACCATCGATTAAAAACCTCCAAAGGTGTTAAATCGCACGATCTGGGCGGCCAATTCTTGTCTCCAAAACGCGAAATAACACGACCGGGAAATGACTGATGCATTTTCCCTGGCTATATGACATGTGGCGCCGTCATGTTGAAACCACATGCCCTCCACATTCATTTCTTCAATTCTAGGCAAGAAAAATTTGGTTATTATTTCACGAAACCGAACATAATTCACACCATTGCGTTCTAGTTAGGACACCCTTTCTAAGCAGTCTACTTACGGTTGATTTGGACACATTTACCTCACACTCATTAATAATCTGACCCAGACTCTTCATTGTGTTGCTGGCACAGTTTATTATTCTTAATTGCAAATTGTGTCCTTTTTTATATAAACTGAAATTTGACCTTCTTCAAAATCACTAAGATACGAAACACGAGTCATTTTGTAGTAAACTTTGAAAATTGCATAATAGTAATAAATATTAGTTACACGTTTTTTATTATTCTTCTTTGTTTATCATAAAATGTGATTATGGTTACGAAACACTCACAAAATATTAATGCACAATTTCTCTTTTAAATCCATGAAGTGTTCTCCCAAAATTTTTGATAAAATAAATGATCATTACAAAACTGTTTATAACTTTACAACAAATAGCAAACATTTAGTGTAATTATAGTAATGCAACACGGTGTATAGATTGATTCAATTAGAGGCTTACATATCTCGAGTGACCATTGTCATACTGTACTCTTCATTTTACTTCATAATTGTCAAACAATACTGACAATTCGCTATAACGAAAATCAGCAGTAGTAATGTGTTTCGTACACTTCTAACTGAGAATGGTTTGCATCATCGAACTTTCAACTCCACTATTGACAATACCATTTAGCAAATTTGTTTCTCAGTTTGCATTATTGGAAGATAAGCGGCCACTTCCAAGCCTTATCGACTTTCTAAACTTGGAAGACAACATTACTCCCGTAATTCTCGAGATTCTCGGTAGCAATGCTGGAACGAGTAACCGAAAATTGGATTGTATGGACGTATGGTCAACTTACAGCATAGTTGTAGACCGAAACTTAACTTTTTAATGAAAGCCATTAAATTTTGCTCAAAGTTTCTGTTAGAAAATTTCAAATTTTCAATTAAAATGTGGGTGATTGTTCAAAACTATTTTACTTAAATCATAATTATTTAAATTGAAACACATATTGATTGATGTATGTAAGTCTTCAATCCGGAACAAGAAAATTTAGTTTGTTTTCCATTTATATTTAAAGACTATCTGCCGTATTTATAAAAAATTAAAGTAGACTTCAAATGTACTTTAAGAAAATTTTGTATGAAAATTTTGTCTTGAAGTAAGCAAGCCTACTCTATTTTTTATAAATACGGCAGTTAGTGTTAGACCCTATTTGCTTTATTATTCTAGTTAGAGATGAACTTGTGTATTTGAACGTGATATGCACATAAGCAATATGTGCGGTGTGCATGAAACACATATAAGTTCATCCCACAATCTCAGCATGAAATCAATGGCGCAATTCACAATCTTGGGCAAATGGTATTGCAGCAAAAAAAAAAGGTTTAGCATATTTTTGCTCTACACTAACAAAATATACAGCAAGAACAAAAATATGTTAAACCTTTTTGCAAAAGCAACGATACAATACTATTTGCACAAGATTGTGAATTGCGCTAATATTTTCAAGTGTATATGCTATACATGCATATTACATGGTTGCAGATGGTAAGGATTTAGTTTTAAGATATTTTAATATTATTTATTTTCGTTTGAGATTTGTTAATAAAAAAGAGTTGTTGTCTTAACTCCAAAAGAACAAGCAGTTTATTTTTTCTCGTCTTTCTACTCGTCTGTGTCCGCTTGACATTATGAATATTTTAAGCTTTTTATTTTCCCCTATTTTTGAAGTCGGGTTTTTTCTTTTTAATCTGTAATTAAATTAAGCAGGCATACTTTGCTTTGATATATAAGCGTTACAGAATAACTTCCTAATTTGCCAAAACAAACAGCCAAATAATTAAACAACGAAAATTTATTACTTTTATTTATTTTGTTAAACATTAATCAACATACGTTTGCTTTAAATTTCTGCTTTTCCAGCTTTTTTACGTATCTAAAACCGCCTGCTCAACATGAATGAAAGCGTTGCGTATGTAATCATGTGAATATCAGTGAAAACGTAAACATTTTCACAAATTAATTCTATAATATGTATGCAGGTTATTAAAATAATTGTCACAAATTAGCGCAAATAAGAGAAATATATGTGTGAGTTTCTGTATGCTTTTGCGCATTTTATTATGTCTCATGATGCCTGATGGTAATGTTTATGCTGATGCTGATAAATATCGTTTTTAACATGTTTTAGCTTTTTTAGTTCATGACATCAAGTCTACCTAAATATTTATGTGCTGTTTGGATAATTAGGTCTTTTATAACATTTATACGTTGTGTGTGCCAAAAAGTACTTCTGTTTTGACAGCAACAGGAATGTTTTTAAGCTGCAGCAAACTGTCACGTTACTGGTTTGTCAATACACTTACATATGTATTTTGTTTTCTATTGTTTAACATCGTCACCTAAAATGCCCAAAGACGTAACCCTAATTATCATTATTTTACAGGAGAATCAAAAAACGTTACACAATGAAAACTACTTAATTGTAAATCGCGATATGTACATATCGTCACCTGAAGTCTGTCATCTATCTTAAGACGAGATGTGAAGAAATCGCGATTTTCAATTAAACAGTTTTCATTTTGTAACGTTTTTTTGCTTCTTCTCTAAAATTATGATAATGAGGGTTACGTCTTTGGGCATTTTAGGTGACAATATACAATATATCATTTAATATATAATATACAATTCACATTCATATGAGGGTATGTGTGTTTAAAAGCAAAGGGTACAAAAAAAGGAAAATGGTTGAAAAAAATGATAATTTTTACAATTGAAAATTTGAGTTTTTCAGTGAAACGAATAGTATTCTAATATTAAATATGTGAGTTTAAAAAGACGAAAAGAAACATTTTCAAAACATTTTCTGCATAATTAACACTGTTAATTGCAGTAGCCAAGTTCCAGTTTTTAATAGATTTTTAACAACAAAATTGTTTAAATCTTGTACAAATGTGCTTTATTAGTTAAATTTAAATAAAAAAAAGTGGTGTTGAAATTCCTGAGAATAATTAATTAATATGCAATAAAAACCAAGGTTATCGACAAAGACTGCTTTTTGATAGTGATGCCCGGCAGATTGAACGTTTGCTATATAATAAGGACATCAAGACCACGAAAAATGCTGCGAAAACTATTGGTACCTAAGGATGTCTGTTCCTGGACGGTTAGACGGGCATTCAAAATGTAAAAAAAACGCCTTCATTTCTGTAAAACCCACAAAAATAGGAAATAGATGACTGGAAACGGGTCATTTGGAGCGACGAAACGAAAGTCAACAGATAATAGTCTGATGGAAAATAATACTATTGGCTAGGTCGCATAAGCACATCCAAAGGCACCATCCTTAATACAAAATATCCAAATAGTTTTTCTTTCCACTGTATGTATTAATTCGCCAAATATAAATTTATAGAAAAAAATGTCATGATATTCTGGAAAAACAACACTTCAAAATACTACTTAATGAAAAGCACACATGCTTTACAAGTCTTTAGTATGCATAGATGTGTGAGTTCGAGCATATTTACAGCAATAATAACCTCATCAACATTATAACACATAAACACACGCACACACTTTCACATACTACACACGCACACATATAACTACAATCGTAAAACAAAAGGTGACAGGTTAATGCATACTAAACATCTAAATGTACATATGTATGTATATATCGCTTCAACACATACGTACATATAAACACACAAACACACACACGAACAAAACAACTGTTCAAAACTGTTTTTGACACCTATTAACACACAAATGGAGACATATAGGATTAAGTAGTCTATGTGTGTGTGAGAAAATAAAAAAATACATATTTATGTTTGCAAACGCATTCAATTGACAATTTTGTTTGTTGTGAATTTGTGTAATGCTGTCACTATGTTGTTGACTATTTAACGTTTGAAATACTTTAATGAGTTAAATTTTAAAATAAAGTTTAAAGTGCTTAATGGCCCTTCAACATAAAACAACTGATTGTTAAATCCTGATTTTGTTAAATCCTTTAATACAACAAACTGTTTTTAATTTTGTTTTAATTTTAATCGAAAAGGATTTATTAAAAACATAAAATAATAATTTACAAATAAAGGGGTTTTCAACAGCAACTTTGTTTCTCGATAAGGAGGATTTATATGAAAGTTTTAGCGATTGCTACAATGAATTAAATATTGTTCGATCCTGTCGGCCCTAGGGAAAGGACTTTATTATAAAAGGACAAGTGCGTTTGGAAATGTTACGAATGTGACAAAAGATTACTGTGAGCAACAATACAAAGTAAACACCAATTATTGTTTAAAAAAAGCGTTTTATTATATATTTTACAACTACAAATTGAAAACAAAATATATTGCATAACTCATAAGTAACTTATGCAAAATATAACTTATTAACAAAAAAAAAAAAATAGAAAAATAAGGAACATAAAATATAATTAAATTTCAACGTCTGATACTTGGTCACAGCTCCCGCATAATGACCAACTCAAATAATGGAAATACCAAAAAAAAAACTCTAAAATGATGAAAATACGTTTTGTGATATGAAATTCACCATAAGATTTAGATTTTATAACGATCGTTACATAACATGTAATAGATCCAACATCGTTATCGATACAAAATATTACACAAATTTCTTACAAGTAGACTAGATCACACTACTGATATTTCGGTGGTTGGTACAGCCGAATATAAACTCTTACTTGTTTTTGTATAATTTGTCGATAGAAAAACTTTAGAAGATGGGTACTTCTAAAAGGAAAATGTCATTAAAAGTAGCCAACGGCTAAAAAGAATATATCTTCAAGCCAATTTTTTCGTTTTTATTCATTTTAGAATTTTTAACGTTTTGTATACAACCATGACAATTGCAATTAGTTGGCAAACTCTAGCATACTTCTCAATTTACTCAATATACCATAAACTAAAGCATACTTAATGGCGATTAATATAATTTTTTAATTTTCCTTTAAACTTCCATTTTCACTTTTCCAACTGTTTGTATTTTATTACATTGTTCATTTGACATGTTATATTACATACTCACTTACTCACTCCCTCTCTTTCTCTTTGTTTATTTCCATGTTATTTACAGGGTATTGCCCATAAGGTTTTACATGGTGCAATATATATGTGACCTGTGATGTTATGGCATGTTCATCGAGCATCCTGCATATGTGCTTCATCAGTTTGGTTCGTTATTTGGGCATACGAAATTTGTTGGGCTCACGGCATCGTTCAACGAAACTTTTGGCTGGTATGAAAATTGCCATTGTCTGGTTAATGGCCATGATAGTATCCAGCTCGATAACAGTATTGGGTAAATATTGCGGACATAATACTTAACTTAATTTTTTTATTTATATTTACATTCATATGCAATTGTATTTGGTGCTGTCTTTTCAACAAATGCTGTCATATGAATTTTCGTGTCTGCAATTATGACATTTTCCAATAACAGTAACGGATTCATCTTCGTGAGAGGTGTGAGTCTTTATTTTAATATTTAACATGTGAGACATTAATTTTTTTCATATCGTTCCAATTGTTTGTTGTTTATTAATTACTTGTTATTGATATTGAATTAACGTTTAACAATGTTCTTGACAAAGCTTTGACTTATCTTTAACTTATGGACCCTTATTGTATGTTTAAATTTTTCTGTTTACTCCTTTTTCCGTTCAAAGTCTTGTGAATGAAAAAAATATCATGCCCCAGTCAAATGTTTGTGTCATTAACAATCGTGCATTTTTTGTTTTCGGTTAGGTGGTGGCATTTTATATAACCATGGTAATGATGGTAATCACGTACGCTCTGACAATACCATTGTTAAGAAAAAAGTCACGTCTTGCAGCTGAACATCCGAAAACGAATTATTTCATCGGTGAGTGTATTTGCAGTTTTTGTTATAGTTTTTCGTGTGCAAGTAAAACCATCAAAATATAGAACATGTTTTGTTTTGTAAGCCTTTGATATGTAAAAATGTATTGCATACGTTAGGAGTTTAGAATGGAATATGGAAATGGTGCATAGTTTAAGGTAAAAAATAAAACAAAATTTAAAGAACATGTTAAATTTCTAATAAAAATAAACTAAAACTTTCAGTAAATAAACAAAAATATAAATACTGTAAAATATTTATAAAAATCTGAGCTCTAGCTTAACATATCATATTAAAAAATTAAAATATAATACGTATAAAATAGAAATATTAAAATATTTTTTTTTATTTACCATTTTTTTATTCATATTCGATTTATGTAATAGGCAAATATAGAAACATCTTTGTAGCATTTAATTGCGTTAAAATGTGTTCCATATCTTAAGGATTTAAATTGGAAGTACCTAATTACACTGTGCTAGAATTTGACACTTTTTTTTGTGACAAACGAGGCACCTGGCGGGTTAACCTAATTCGGGTACGCTGAATCCAGTGGTGCTAACCGTTTTTTTTAGGTTAGCTCGTTTTTTTTCGAAATATACCGTCATTTCGAAAATGGAGGAGGTTGCACAACATATATTCGCGTAACTCAAAAAAGGTTTAGTTTATTGAATAAATAAAAAACCGAAATTCCGCAATGAAATTTTCTTTAAGTAAGGTGAAACTTTATTCCAATATGCGCAGTCGTTGTAGAAACATAATTTTTTTTTTGACCAAAAAAATAGTTTTTTTTAGCAAAATTTCAAAAATAATATTAGGGGATATTTGTTGGAATCTGCAGGAGGAAGAAGAATAAATTTGTAAATAAAAACTTAAACTTTAATTAACAACAAAAATAAATGTTTTAATTTTTGAAGTTTCGTCTGGTTATTATATAGTTTATCTTTTGTGAATAAAACCAAAAGTTGTAGACAGATTTTAATTATTTATGTTTTGTTTTGTTTGGAACTTCGTTTGCTATACCTGCAGAAAAAATTAGAAGTACAACTTTTTGAAATTTTGCTAAAAAAAACTATTTTTTTGGTAAAAAAAAAAATTATGTTTCTACAACGACTGCGCATATTGGAATAAAGTTTCACCTTACTTAAAGAAAATTTCATTGCGGAATTTCGGTTTTTTATTTATTCAATAAACTAAACCGTTTTTGAGTTACGCGAATATATGTTGTGCAACCTCCTCCATTTTCGAAATAACGGTATATTTCGAAAAAACGAGCTAACCTAAAAAAAACGGTTAGCACCACTGGATTCAGCGTACCCGAATTAGGTTAACTCGCCAGGTGCCCCGTTTGTCACATTTTCCAACTAGCACAGTGTTATTATTGCATACTTTAAAGTTCTGCAAAGAACATAATGAATAATTTAATAATAATAATAACATATTATTGGGTTTTCATTAAACTTTTACTCAAAATTATACAAAAAATTTATTTTCAATTTGAAATTCTTGATTTTTAGCTGTGTTTTATTGAGTGCATAGTATACTTCAAAAATAAGGGTTTCCTATCAGATGGCATATCTTTTGAAAGTTGGTTTTTTTTAGTATTTTGTCATTTATTATCACTTAGTTATTAAAAATTTTATTTTAAATACAGTTGTTTTGTCATTAAAAAAATAATTTTGTTTTAATAAAACATCATATGAGGACAGTTTTGCTTTACTTCTAAAATTTCAAAAAGGATTGCTAAACGAAAAATTTGGTGAATGTGCTGTAGCGGTTTAAACATGTGAGAGATTGTTTGTACGATGCAGAAACTGTGACAATACCAACCCAAAACTTTTGAAAACCATAAATTGATAACATTGTATTAATTGTTCTAATAATTGTTAAAATTAAAAATACAAGGCTGTGATAATTAATAACTAAAATGCTTTTAAATTAATAAAGAATATTTTTAGGCTAGAAATTATAATATAAAAACCAAATACAGTGCACTCGGGAAAACGTCAACTAATTAAAGCTGCGGGTGTTGACGTTCAACAAATTGTTGACGTTTTCGAATATAAAATTTTTAAATAAAAACATATCGATAATGTGCTTTTAAACGTTTGTATTGATTATAAACTAAAATTAAACATAAACAATTTCAAAAAGGAAATAAAAAAGGGATTCAACCTGACTAGAACCATAGAAGACAACTAGAACCAAAAGAATACATTTTAAATGAGATCATATTTTTATATCATATGTATTTAATAAAATCTGTTATTTTTTTTTTGCTGTTTTTTTCTTTCCAACACTTGAAAGAGAGCCTTCTCTCTATTTATTTCATAAAATTTTAGAGTAGGTAATGTAAAAAAAGGGTTGACGTTTTGGGATGTTGACGTAAACGAGCGTTGACGTTTTCCTGAGTGCACTGTAAATGTATTTTATTATGCCAGCTGCTGTCAAACGCTAATTAGATTAGCAATATTGAGCATATGTAAACACTTTTTAATTAACCAATAATTGACTCAATTAAAAATACATGTCTGAACACCATATTACGATTATTTCTATGTAATGCAAAAGGTATGTAGTAGTAGTTGAAATGTAAGTTATTGTGCAATTGTAAATGAGCTAATAACAAGTTTAGTTTTTTGATTATCACTGAAATCAGGTCAAGATATTATACATTTATAATTTTAGATACATTGAATTGTACGCTGCACTTTGTTTTTTCTTCTACATGCGTTAACCATTTATGTTTGGTGTAATTAAATTAAAATTTCTGCTGAAATTTTCTTACACATCTTAAACAACACAAAATGGTCTTCATACAGCAATTTTGCCTAGTAATTAAATTATGCTAAGGCTACTTTGTGGCTCGAATAACAAAACATGTAAAAGACAACGACTTATTTAAATGGTATATGCTCATCTCTCAATATGCCAAAGTATTGCACAAAGAGAAAGAGATAAACAACAATATGTAACTGCAGTCAGTAATAGCAACAATTTTATAAAAAATACACAAATTAAACATATGCCTAGTAACACTCGAAGCCATGTCAACAAGACTTGTAAACACGTTGAAACAACATTTATGAAACTTAAAAATAACAAGATTTTAATGTTAAAAATACAAGTTTTAAAATATATTTTTCGAAGTATTAAACACAAAATTTGGTTTTTAAAATTTGTTATATAAATTCGTATGAATTTCATAAGCAACCTTAAAGTATGTTAAAAAAACTAAATAAAGATTATGTTTATTACATTTTAAAAAGTTTACACAGTTTTTAATCCCATAATGAACAAAGTTTTTGTTATTTTTGAGATTTTTAACAGCATTAATTAAAAATGCATACATATGTTTTAAATTACTTTTTTAAGCATACGTGTATTTTAAGCATATGCCTAAAAGTAGACATTACTTTTGCAATGTAGGCATTAGAGGTCTGCATGTGTGCAATTAAACGATACATGAATTCACACATCAAACTAGCAAGTAGTGTGTTGTATGTGATTTAAGAATCACACAAAATTTATTGTGTATAAGAAATAACATATTGTGCAAAGCGTTCAATTCATTATGTGAGTGTTGTGAGAGAAATATTTGATTCAACTGTAAATAACAAATATGCTGTTTTACAAGAGTAAATACAATTGTATTTATGTAAATCCAAACTAAAGAAAAAAACAAGACTTTCCTTCTCTAATTAAAGACTGCTGGGCAACCGAAACACAACAACTTAGTAAACGCCCGTATCAAAACAAAGAACGTTAAGGCAATTTATTAAATAGGGGGAACCCCAATTTTAACAAAATAAGAAACACAACAAACACACGAATGAATTGTGTGATTTTTAACTTCACACAGGTTTTTTTTATTGTGAGATGTATGAATTTAAGTTTATTAAGCAATACAATATAATTGCGACGCACACACAATTAGTGCTAGTGTATGTGTTATAATTTTTTCATGAACGGTGTTGTGTTGATCTTTTATTTAAAATGATTGAACGTGAATGACTAGCTTTCATTTGTTTTACACATTTGAATTGAAAATCAAATACACACACAACACTCATTTGGCTGCCAAACACATTTGTGCAGACTGGATATATATATATTATACTTTGAAATGTGTTCATAAAAAAATATACATTGCTTTTTTAAAGTTGTATTAATAATTCTTGCTAAAAACAAGAAATATTTTATATCGAAATTGATTTATGTACTTATCAGCATTGTTTCTTTCTTTCTAGCTTGAGTGGTCATTTCTCCTCTATACGTCCTCAGCATTCCCAACAGCAGCTGCAAATGCACAGTAGTTTTAGCAGCAACAGCAGTAACAACAAATACTGCCTGGGCGCTGGTGCCAGCGATTCCAATCGTGATTTCAACAATGACTATAACGATCAACATCAACAGCAGCACTAGCAGCATCATCGTTCTTCTTCCTCATCAAATTTCTCTGATAGCACTGCTCTCAGCCGTCTCGGTGGAGGCAGTGATCGCAATAACCGTCAAAGCAATGGTAGTATTGGCGGTGGCCTTGTTGGCAATGATGATGATGATGGACCAATTGCTGCTGCCACAGCCAACACTTGTCACAGTACGGCGAATTTTCGTAGCGGTATTTTATGCCATTCATCTTCATCATCTTTACGCCATAAACCTACTAGTTTTAAGGTTATAGTAGCATCGCCAACAAACGAACGTAACAATGATAAACGACGCATATCACCCCACAACCACTCTCATCCACAACAGCAACAAACCACCACCCTATCTACCTCATCAGCGTCAGCTTTGCTAGCGTCCCACCATCAGGAAACAAATAACTATTGGCGTTCATCGCATGCTGGTAATGCGAATCTAATGGAAAGGTAAGTTATAGATTTAGTTCTTTGCATCCTGGTTTCTTTTTCTTTTGTTTGTTTGTTCGCCTTCATTATTATTTCTATTATTGATAGAAAAAAATGTAGTAAGAAAACATGGGTGTTGGTTATAAAAGTTTAAACATGATCAAGAATAATGACTGTTCAAAAGCTAGCGACATATGAGTGACGAGCGCGTGTTGTGTTTTTTGTTAAATATAGTTTTAATTATACGGTTTGTTTAGATCTAAAATTGAAAGTATAATAATTACAGCTGTGTTATAAATTTAATTATAATTTGAAATAAATACAAAAAACTATAAAGCACTATAAAACTTGTAAAGCAATGTAAAACTTGCTTGCAAATCATTACTTCTATTAAAATGACCGGTATTAATCGGATCACTTCAGATTCTTTAATAACATTCATAAAACTAGTGATATTGCATACAGTTGTGAAATATGTTTTAATGATTCTTAAGTAATTCTATAAAGTTTAATTGGATATATAGTTAGTTACGCAATAGTTCTTAATAAATATGGAATCCAGAATTATACGTTTATACTCAGAAAAAATAAAAAATTCAGATATAATAAAAAAAAACGAATATACAAAATTATTCCGTAACTAGCTCCAAAACAGTTTTTTCAGAAATGGGCGATCATCGAACAATTTTGTGGCATGACTTCTGTGCATATACATATATTTTTGTGCAAAATATTTCATGGATATAAACACTTTTAAAAGATTTATATATGCTAAAGAGATTTTCGAAGGGTGTCTTTATGGCAGCTTTATCTATTAACGGACCGACTGTTATAAAATCAGCTGACATGATTTCTTTACATATGAATCATATTTGTGTTGAGTATTATTTGGAGACCTCATTTTTAAGAGAGTTATGTTCGTTAAAGTGATTTTCAGAAGTGGGTCTTATATAGGAGATGTGGTCAATATAGACCGATCTGCACAAAATATAGTTGTGAATAGTTTTCATATATATGTATGTTACTTGTGGTGAAATTTGTGTGGATATATTTATAAATCACACATTTATGACCGCGAGTATATTTCAACCAAATTCAATTCCAAGTGTCCTTGGGTCAAAAAACAGTATATGCCAAATGTTATTAAAATTGTGACCTGTATTTTGGGAACAAGCCAGACGGACTGACGGATATCGTTAAATCTACTTTAAGGTGGGTATTGGACTAATATTTTTGAGCATTATAGACATCAGCACAAGTCCACTATGGTGGTGTAGGATATAAAATGTATTCAGGAACTACTACCAGAACCGCGTGAAAAATATATCGCACAGATGTTCAACATGATCAATCATAGATATGTTCTTTCTTTTATCAACATTTTCCATCCAAAATGTTTGTCAAATGGCGATCTCTATTTTTTGTCAAGCCCATTTTTTTCTTGTAAGACTGCAATCGATTCAATTTTCTATATCGATTCTAACTGTAATATAGACCCACAACAAATTAATCCATTGGCCAACAGCTAAATTTCGTGTAGTTATGCGATCGGGTATGCAATAAAGGCTTAAGTCGATTTCAGTGACATTTTTCAAATCATTTCCGAAATTTTATCACTAGCGGAATTTTAAATTCTAAGTAAAAGAAAGAACATTTTTTTTATCGGCCACGCCTATTTTCGAGTGGGCGGAACTCCAAAATATGTAATATGTTTAGCTATATGTATCTATAAAATTTAATTTCTTTAATTTCTTTAATATACCTATCATTTGATATATATCGTTATTTTAAAGACTTTTCCAACTATAAAATGAGCTACTTATATAGTAGCTGAGCTATTTATATGGTAGCTCATGTCATAGGGCAATTTCGGAAAAATTATTGTTTGATCCGAAATTTTTAAAATCCGGGATAACTTTAACAGTCGGGAAAAATTTAAAAGTCAAAAAATTAAGCTTTAATTTTAGGTATAATTTATAATATATAGGTAATATAGATCTAGAGATATTAAAGAAAGATAATGAAACCGGTGTTCCGTATACCATAGATAAAAAACCCATCAGCCTAATACAGGAAATCTTAACTACGGGAAGCCGGTGTTCTGTATACGATAGGTATTTAACATAATAAACACAGTTTATGTATGACATTTATATTAAATTTGGTTTCATATATAATTTATTTCAAATGTTTTGAAATTTTGTCTAATTTTGACCCTGTATAATTAATATAATTACCAATTCTTATCATAGTTTACAGAGTTTGTGTGAATTTTATAATAATCTAGAGTGTAATTTAACAATTTATAAAGTTCAAAAAGTTCTGGGTTAAATTCCGGAACAGAGAAATTTATGGATCTTACGTCGAATTTCAACATAATAATGTTTTATTTAAGATATACTATATATTAGCATTAATGTGAATTTCGGAATATATAGTTAAAGTCAAGCTGCTCAAAATTCAGCAGTTTGATTTTTGCATGTATGTAAATGCTGCGTGTAAACTTGTGGATCGTTACCGTTATTCATAAGAAATTGATGAGTATTGAAGAAATTTTCGGAAGAGGGCTTTATATCGGGGATATGGTAAAATATGGACCGAATACACGAAATGTTGTGTACATGTCAATGATCTATGTATGTAAAGTTTTTATTCGATACTGATATTTATAATATATATATATATCAAGACTAATGTCTTTTTCGATGTGCTATGACCAATCATAAAATTAAGAACAACAATCTATATATCTATGAGGACTACTTATGTAAAATTTTTACCTGGTAACAATATTTATGCCAGATTTGTACGTCTTTATATGAATTTAGGAATTGGACATTATATTAAGGATTTGGTCAAACATGGACCGAACTAAACATAATTTCAGTTTGCGATTTCTTTTTACATGCAACTTTTTGTTTGCTATATTTTGTATTGATATTCCAATTTTATAGGCATTAATATATCATTGAGCCATATTTCGGAAAGATATTTGCTATGATAAATCATTGACCGATTGTTAGTATTTTCATCACAGTTTCTCCTTTTATTATAGAAGTAACAGGTACAAAATTTCATGCTATTATTTGCAATATACATATTTAAAAAAAGCGGGCACCGCAGTGGTGCACAGGTCGAGAACGTAAAGAATTCTGATGAGGAAAAGTGCTGTTTCTCGAAACATATGTAAATTCAACACATATGTAAATTCGAATCCTAAGCCAAGAAATATTATCAATAAATTTTAATATTGTCATGTAACAATTCCTACCTTCAGTAAAAATAATTTAATGAAAATTAAATTTAATGAACTCGAGCCGAAATAAAAGAAATATCAAAAATTGGTAATTGTAATTTGGAAATTCATAAGTATCATATACTTTGTTGGGTCGCAGATTAATATTATCAAAGTTTTACACAGAATAGCAAACATACATATATGTATGTAACCTTCACCACTTGTGAAGTATTCAAGTGCCTCGGTTTTTTACAATTGCTGTTGACCAGTATTTAATCTATCTGATCTTCTTACCATTTACACCAACTATATTCGACGGAAAATGCAATAGAACACACATGTATGGACCGGTGCTTCGAAGTCAATTTTTCGCATTTAGAAGAAGGCGAAGGTCCTTATCGTTGACAGTAGGGCATATTACTCTATTGACTCACTCGCCAGATCTATCGATACTGTAATGGAATGTGTTTTGCTGAAATGAGGGAACTTATTCCAGAAACCAATAGTTTTTTACGCAATACAAGTTTTTCAGTAAAGGATCATCCATTTATGCTCGACTGGAATGTGGATCGCACAACATATTACATAGAAAAAACTCGTTCTTTAGCTGAACTGTCCGTATGTGGAATAAAATGCCTGTTAATGTCATTTGATTTTGTTGAAATTTTCAGTATTTTGAGCTACTGCAATCTTATGTCAATTTTATTATGCCATATTGCATTTAACGACAGATTTATGTTTTTTCTACATAAACTTAAATGCTAGCGAATGACAAATATGAAAAGTTTATTAGAAAAATGCATTGCCATACATTTTTTGTCTGATGTTTGCAGCGTGACTAAAGAAACAAACATATTTTTGGAAATTTATTTTGTATATAAGTATAAATTTTTACATTTGTCGATATGTATGTATTGCAACAGCCATAATTTTAAATAACCCAAATAAGAAGTCAATGTTGGTCCGTTATAATACATAAACATTTCTTTACACACTACCCTATAGCTTAAAATTTTACTGATATTAAAGGGTGCCCTGATAGACTAGGGGATAGTGTGCCAGACTATCAGTCAGAAGGTAACGGGTTAGATTCCCGTCAAAGACTCTGGTTGTTTTCTGAAGATAAGCCAAAAAGCTTCGCAGTTTGTATTTGTTAATTATAATAAAAAAAAAAATAAAATATACCCAAACATTTTATAATTTCTCTTGAACAATAAATGTTAATTTATTTTAACTTGCTGAATTATTCTTCACTTTAGACGTTATTTTTTGAACAGCTTTAAATTAATAAATTTACTTTGCAACAGAATTTCACAATTTTGCCCCAAGTCATGTTAAGTGTATATTTGGCCGCCTGAAATAATTCTTATTATATGGTTGCCTCGTTTCGTATATTTTTTTGCTTTTATGTTGCCAAATAAAACTGTGAAAAATATTTGGAAAACTTGCAAAAAAATATTACAACGACAATAACGATGCGAATAAATGATGACAATATGTATCCATAGCCATGTAATATTCATATATTTTTTTTCATCTTTTGTCTTCCCTCATGCATTTTTTAGGTAGTTTTTAAACTAAAATGCATTCATTACAATTTATGAAATTTAACCCATTCATGCATGCCTGAATGCCTAAAAACTTAAACAGCAGCAAATAAAAAAAAAACTAAGAACAATAAACCAATATATACATACATATATATATATATATACGTATATGTAGGAATGTTAAAAATACTGATAAATTCAGTAGAATCACAAAAAAATCTCCCAAACAAATATGAAATAAATGTCAAAATATGGAGATCATTAATTCTATATTTTGCACAAATCTTCTTATAGTTTTTACCAATTATTATCCTCCAGTTTATTTGCATTTAGATATCAAATATTGCATTGCAATATATGCAGAGGGTGCATAAGAATTAAAAGGATTTAAATGGGGAAATTATTTAGGTATTAATTGTTTTTTATTAAGGAAGTCTCTTGAAAAAAAAGAACTTAAATTGAAATATTCCCCTATTTAATTACTATTATTTAAATTTATGCCTATTTATTTCCCCTCCACCCCCATGGGTTAAACACAATTCGCACTTGCAAAACTAAAATAAAAAATATAGAAAAAAAAAGAATTTCAAGTGTTCGCATAAACACGTATGAAAATATTTGTAAGCAAACATGAGCATAAAATGCAGTAATATTTTTTTGGCTAACAAGTTAGAAATAACCCTATAATATAGGGGGAAAATATTTATACACATTTTTAGCTCTGAACTTTAGAGGTGAAATGTTAATGTTGCCTAAGTATTATACTAAAGACAAAGTGTTATAGTCAAGGCTAACCTTACACTTAGGACTATGTCTTATACAACAGACTGTGTTTTATAGATCTTATTATAAAGTCATGACTTAAACATCTGTGTTAAATTTAAAATATTAAACGAAACTATATCCCTCAAGCCTTGTTATACCCATCACCAAAAAGATTGAGGGTATATTTGCGTTTGTTATTCTGTTTGTGACACATCGAAATAATGGTCGTAGATCCAAAAACTCCATATATTTTGGTCCATCCGACTGTCCGTGTGTTGAAATCACGATAGAGCTTTGAAGAAACGATATAGAACAATGAAATTCTTTACCAAACATTCAATTTTGCCATTACCAATTTTACATACTTTATTATTATTATAGAAGAACAAGTCCGGTTGAAAATGGCTGGAATCAGTCCACGATTTTGCATAACCCCCATACAAATGTCCCATATAAATGTCTATAGAAAATAAGTTTCATACAAAGTGAAATCTCAAAACGATACTTTCTTTGCATCGGTCCATATTGTGACATAGCTTCATACAAAGACCACTTACGAAAATCACTTAAATCTAAAAATTACTAACAAGTTGAAATTCAACAATAATAATCCAAATGCACATTTAAATTGTCGTACTAAATTTCATTATGAACGGCTCATATTTGACCGTAGTCCCCATATAAAGTTCAATTCGAAAAATCACTTATATGCGCATAAATCTTCTACAAAAAAAATCATTATTACCTTGATATTCAACACAAATAATTCGCATATACAGACTGCGAAATACACGTAATTCGTAATTGCCCAAACCAGCTACGTCCGACAATAACCACAGAGTATGCAGAGGTGACAAGAGGTGACTGGAATATGCATAAAATTCTTATAAATGTCGTCATTGAAACAAAATTCTACTAAAAAAAATTTAAAACAGAAAGAAATTATTGTACAATATTTTGTAAAGTTCGCCTAATAATAGCTGATTTGGAGATTCGGCACAACCGAATATAAATTCTTAGTTGTTTTTTACATATCTCACTGTATGAACATATATACTTATATATGTTTTCCCCCATCAAATATGTTCCTTATTTATGCGCTCACAATTCTCTTCTGTCTGTTTTTTTTATATTCAAAAGGATGCATGTTCCATCGTGGCAATGCTGCCCCTCAAATTTGCCATAGTTATACATAATAGTTTGGTAATGTTGGAAAGCAGAGTATTAAATTCAAATGATAATGATAAGTACTCGCTGTAGTTGTAATAATAAAAATATTGTGTTGTATAACAATAAAATAACCAGGAAAAGTTATAAAAAACAACAGTAGCAGCACTACCACCAACATCCTCATCCTTTTATGCGTCGAAATAGTGTGTCATTATTATCACATTTGAACAAGAACAAAATAGATGCTACTGGGCTATATAAAATAAGTTTTACAACTTTTAAGTAGATACAGTTACCCTAGGTATTACTCGTACTATTTTAATTTCAGTTACAAAAAACGAAAGCTAACAAAATAATCATAATGCTAAATGGGATTTTTATGAATGTTGGGAATCTAGTTGTAAAGGTATGTATTTAAATACTTATGAACATAGATATACAGATTGAATCATGTACGTGCACAGTGGCGGTGATGAGAGGAATTTTTTAAGGAAATTAATATTTCATTAAAAAAAATTTGTAACAAGCAATAGTTGCTTGATGCGTGGAGTAAAGCCATCAACTTATCATAAAATGTAATCTATAAACTAAGACGTAGTCTTTGCAATAAGACATTCTCTTTACAATAAGTCGTAGTCTTTACAAAAAGACGTATATCTTCGGACTGTATTCCTAGCTAGTCGTAGTTATCCAATGAGAGCTGAAGAATTTATCTCATTGGATTGCATCCATGGCTATCATTTTTTAAATAATTAGTTGTTAGCCTACGCATTTACCTGGTCGGATGGTATTCCCTAGTAATTTACAGTCCTCAGAGAATAACAAAGTCGTTTTATTCGAAGCTTTATCCTGATTGTCTACTAAAGGTAAAAGTGGTGAGATAGATTTTAAGGGAGGCTGAACCTGGAGAGACGATGCATTTCTTGGATGGAAAGAAAAATTAAATTTTTACTGGCTTTATTCGAAACGTTTTTCACACTTTAAAAGTTATAAAGCCACATTAAAAAAACTTTGTTAACAATAATTTATTTAATTGAAATTGTACAAGTTGCACATATACGAGGATATCTACACTCTGTTTCTAATATCTGTACAATTTGTTATATGTTAAAAAATAGTTATATGATTTCAACTGAAATGCATGTGAAACATTTTTGTTAATTTTATGGCTTTTTCTTGTTTAAGTGATGTACGAGTATCTATGTGATGCTTCGGTATGTTTTCAACTTAAATAACAATTTTTGTATTTTTAGTTTTGTGTTAAAATGCTGTTTGCGGTTTTTTCAATTGTCGCTTACTTTATACAGCACTTTTGAATATGTGTAAAATAATATCCCAGCAAAAACTTTCAGTATTAAATATAGATAAATAGAAAAACTTTTCACTAGTCATAGACCCAATGAGTTTATATTATCAATGCCTCGCTGAAATTTATTGTTATACTTCAGTAAATAAATACTGATTGCAAGCCATACATTGCTAAACTCCAATATTTCAAACCTTACAAAAGCAAACATGCTGTATAAATAGTGACCAGTTTAAATTCTTACTGGGGCATTAGTGCAGATATGTATTTCAGGCAAACTTTTATTTGAGGTAATACATATTTTTTTAACAAATTAAAAAATTTATTTCAAAATGAACAATGCTAAAGTTTTGATGGATTTTTGTATAAATAAAAGTAGTACACATGGAAATATTTTATTACGTTTTAAATAAACTAATAGTTAATTCATAAAACTGCTAAAGGTAAAAGTTATTTGCATATATATCATAATATGTGAAGTGATGTGGACCATTTGAAACAGTTATTGAAGCTTTTCAGTTAAAATAATAGAATATTATAATCATAATATTATATATCGTCACCTAAAATGCGCAAAAGACATAACACTCATTATAATAATTTTACAGGAGAAGCAAAAAACGTTATACAATGAAAACTGATTAATTGAAAATCGCGATTTCTTCACATCTTGTCTTAAGGTAGATGACAAACTTCAGGTGACGATATGTACATATCGCGATTTTCAACGTTTTTTGCTTCTCCTGTGAAATTATGACAATGAGTGTTACGTCTTTGGGCATTTTAGGTGACGATATATAAATATCAACGTAGTGGTTACAATAAGTAGTCTTTAAATAAGATGTCTTTATAATAGTATTTTTAATTAGAAGGAGTAGTTACAATAAGCCGTAGTCTTTTAATAAGATTAAATGTTGTATTTACAATAACATGTAGTCTTTACATAAGATGTAGTGTTTCCAATAAGACGTAGACTTTACAAAATGATGTAGTCCTTACAATAAAACGTCGTATTTATAACAAGACGAAGTCTTTACAATAAGACGTATGTAGATACAGAATAAGACGTAACCTTTATATCAAGATGTAGTATTTACACTAAGACATATTATTTACAATATAACGTAGTCATATACGTAGTCAGTCTTTGATTTACCGCGATTGCGATCAGACGTTGAAAACAACATACGGTGTTGAAAATCAGAAAAAAAATTATATTTAAATAATAACAAAGTAAAAAGACACTAAAAAGAAAAACAATAATAATATTCTCAACAAGTGCATTTTGTTGTTGTAATTATATATACAGAAGAGTTGTTTACAACTCAACACATTTTTTGTAAATTCTTCACATTCTTTAAATTCCACAAAAGAATATTTAAAACAAACAACAACACACTATAGTACTCAGCATGTCTACTGCTGGTACAATTAGCATGGACGATGACGGCGAAGAAAGTGAAGTTGATTGGCAAACTGTTTGTTATTCAAACTCGAAAAGACCTCATCAATCCCCAGAGTCTTCTCCAAACAAGAGATTTCAAATATATAATGATGCACCTAGTTGCTCCAGATATAATAAGTTCAGTGAGTTAGCAGCTGAAGAATCAAACAAAGCGAACGAAGAAATTAACACGCCAAAACCACCCCCTCTGTACATCCCAAATGTTAACAACGTGAAAGATATGAATAAACATTTATCAAGCGTAATATCACCAACCCAATATACATACAAATCTCTTAAAGATGGTCAAATTAGAGTTATGGTTAAAACATAAAATTCATACAGATCACTTGTTTCTTACTTAAAAGTTAAAAATATTAGTTTTCATACATTTCAAATAAAACAAGAGAAAGCCTATAGAGTAGTTGTTAAGAACCTTCATTACACAACAGACATAAATGAAATAAAAACTTTTATAGAAAAAAAATGGACATAAAGTACGAAATATTTCAAATGTTAGAAGCAATGTGACCAAAAACCCGTTATCTATTTTTTTCGTAGATCTAGAACCACAAGAAAATAATAAAGACATCTACAACTTAACTCATATAAATAACGCTATTGTTATAGTAGAACCACCAAGAAAAACTAACAACATTCCACAATGTCACCGTTGTCAACAGTATGGACACAAAAAACATATTGTAATATACCATGCAGATGTGTAAAGTGCAGAGAAAATCACATAACTGCCGAATGTAAAAAAAATAAAACTTTACCCGCTATTTGTGCAAACTGTAACGAATCACACCCTGCAAGCTATAGAGGCTGTATTGTTCATCAGGAATTAAAAAGAAAGTTACAGCATAATATAAAATCTCATCATTTGAGAAGAACACAAATAAATTATGTTAATGAAGACTTGCCACCAACTAATAATAATCAAAATTTTGGACCGAATTTATCTTATTCTGAAGTTTTAAAAGGTCAAAATAAATCAAATGAAAATTCTCTTTTGCAGAAGATAGAAACTCTACTCGAGAAACAAATGGAATTGACAACAACACTATTAAATATGATGTCAGTTTTGTGTACAAAATTATGTCAGTAGACTTACGTATTTCAACATGGAATGCTAACGGCCTAACTAACTATTTACTAGAAGTCGAAATATTTTTACAAACAAATAGTGTGGATATACTATTAATCTCTGAGACACATTTTACCAAAAAATCATATTTTAAAATTAGAGGTTACGACACAATAACTGCAAATCATCCAAACGAAAGAGCTCATGGAGGAGCGGCCATATTAGTGAAATCCAATATAAAATATGCAACAGATGAACAAACCACTCAAGAATCGATACAAGCTGCTACAATTAAAATTAAGTGTAACTCGTATGATGTTTCTATATCAGCAATTTATTTACCACCTCGCCACAACATATTATGTGATGATTATCGCAATTTTTTCAGCAAACTCGGTCCACGGTTTATAGTCGGGGGAGATTTCAACGCCAAGCACCCATGGTGGGGATCTAGGCTCATAAACCCTAAAGGTAGGGAACTTCACAAATGCCTCGTCAAATATCAATATTCAACCATATCTACCGGTAAACCAACGTACTGGCCATCTGACCCAAGAAAAATTCCAGATCTTATTGATTTCTTTGTATTTGCTGGTATATCAAATAATTCCCTTGATATAGTAGATAACTATGAATTGAGTTCTGATCATTCTCCTATAATTCTAACGTACAACACATCATATTATTGCTACAAACCTAACAAAAAAATGCTAACAAATAAAACCGACATAAATTCCTTTTGCTATTGGATAGAAAAAAACGTTGACCTAAAGAGATCTATAAGTACTGATATTGAACTTGATAATGTTGTAGAGAATTTCACAAATCTGATATACGAAGCTGCTTTCTTATCAACGCCAACAGACAAATCTGTTGCCCCCCGAAGTCATACGCAAGTGTCATTAGAAACTCGCGAACTCATAAATAATAGAAGAAGATTAAGAAAAGCTTGGCAAATAAATCGGAATCCAAATGACAAAAGGCTATTAAATCGTGCAACAAAAAATTTAAATCTCCATTTAAAAAATCTTAAAAATAATTCAATAAGTTCATTTTTCGATAATATAAACACTGACTGTGACAATGGACACAAACTATGGAAGGCAACAAAGAATATAAAGCGCCCTGCAACAAGAAGTCCTCCATTTAAAGACGCCAATGGTCAATGGTGTTGGTCTGATAAAAATAAAGTAGAAGCTTTCGGAAATCACCTGTATGATACATTTAATACACATCCAAGTGAAAACACAGCGTTTCAAGAAGAAATACTTGAATATTTAAGTGCTCCATGCCAAATGAGTCTGCCAATACAACACATTTCTCCACGAGAAACAAAAACTGAAATTAATAAACTTAAAAACAAAAAGTCTCCCGGCTATGACAGTATTGATGGCAAAATCGTCAAACTTTTACCAGATAAAGCTATCATTTACCTAACAAATATATATAATGCAATCCTGCGTACCTATCATTTTCCATCTCAGTGGAAGTGCGCCGAGATTATTATGATCAAAAAACCGCAAAAACCAGAAGGGGAAATAAAGTCTTATAGACCTATTAGTTTACTCTGTATTTTCTCAAAAATTTTCGAGAAAATGTTATTAAAACGTCTGCAGTTAATATTGGAAGATCTTCATATAATACCTGATTATCAATTTGGTTTCAGGCAAAAACATGGTACACCGGAGCAAATTCACCGAGTGGTTAATACGATTCGAAACTGCCTGGAGGAGAAAAAATTTTGCTCTGCTGTTTTCTTAGATATAGAACAAGCTTTTGACAGAGTTTGGCACAATGGTGTATTGTCAAAAATAAAAACTATACTTCCAGCTCCATTTTATTTTTTAATAAAATCTTTTCTACAAAACCGATCTTTGTACGTTAGAGTCAAAGACGAGATTTCTTCAATATTTGAAATCAGGGCAGGTGTGCCACAAGGTAGCGCACTTAGTCCTGTGCTCTACACTATATTTGCAGCCGACATGCCTCTGTCTGAAAACGTATATGTATCAACCTATGCGGATGACACAGCAATTTTAGCCACCCAAAGCGAATTAAATAATTTGGATATTTGGCTAAAAAAATGGAACATAAAAGTAAACGCACAAAAATCTGCTCATGTTACATTTACATTAAGAAGAAATGGCTGCCCTCCCTTGTCAATCAACAACACTCAAATACCAAACACAGATTGTGTTAAGTATCTTGGAATGCATTTAGATCGCCGACTTACATGGAAAAACCACATAAAAGCTAAAAAAGAGCAACTGAATATAAAAAGTAGAAAACTTTATTGGTTAATGGGCACGAAATCTCAGCTTAATCTTGAAAACAAAATTAAATTATATAAAGCAATTCTAAAACCTGTGTGGACATATGGAATTCAACTCTGGGGTACTGCGAGTAACTCCAATGTTGAGATTTTACAACGATACCAGTCAAAAACCCTCAGACTTATCAGTCAAGCCCCTTGGTTTATAACAAACGAAGCCATACATAATGATCTAAAAATTCCAACTGTAAAGGAAGTCATACGATCTCAAAGTGAAAGATATCTAAACCGATTAAGCAACCACGTAAATCCGTTAGCAATATCTTTACTAGACGATACCAATGAAATAAAGAGACTCAAACGACACCATATTTTAGACCTACCATTTCGTAGATAATGACTTCATTACCTAAATAGATGAAGTATTTTTTAAAATGAAACATATTCATGTAAAATGTAAAATGTTATCGTAAAAATTGTAAATTTTTTTTTCGTATTTTAATAATAGTTTAAGTTTATATTAAATTTAAATTTAGTATCTATTATTTAATGTCAAAATATATGTATTTATGTATGTTTAGTTAAAAAGATTAATATCAAACTTATAGTTGTACTACAAAGAGTACGATTATCAATGTTAGATTATTTTTCACCCAATTTTCTTATTATCTAATTATTGATAGATTGAAATTTAAATAAACGGAAAAAAAAAATATACGTAGTCATATACGTAGTCTTAATATAGAACGTAATCTTAATATAAGACGAAGTCCTTACAATAAATCGTAGTCTTTACATTAAGAATTAGTCTATGTAATAATACTTTGCCTATACAATAGGACGTAGTCTTCACAATAACTTTTAACAAAAAGACGTAACCTTCACAATAAGACCTTACATAAAAAAATATTAAAAAATTACAATAATTTAAAAATAATTTTTAAATTTTGCCCTTAAAACTTTTTCAATAAATACATTTCATAAAACTTCTCCTGTTTATTTTTCATTACATAGAGCTCATTTTGAATGTAAATGTATTATTTTGTTCAAATACCATAGATATTAAATAAAATTTTCCCAGTTTTTGTAAAACTTTTAATTAATATTAAAAAACACTGTAAAAATATAAAATTTTAATCTCAGCAATTTTGTTTTTCGCATAAACATTTCAGGACTCATTATATTTAACAAAATTTATTCAACAATAGTAAAAAAATCAACAAAACAAAAAAAAAAAAACGAGTAAGAAAGAATAGTCGGTCAAGCCCGACTATATAATACCCTATACCCAGCATATGTATAAAGATATCACCTATTGTGGACCGATCATCTCAAAATTTAGGGTCATAATTTCTGTGAATATAAATATTGTGTATGTGAAATCTCATCTAGATATAAATACTTTTAAAAGATTTATGGAGGTTAAAGTGGATTACGGAGAGAGCCTTATATAATGGAGTTTCGACTAATTATGGACTGACCATTATTTATGTATATAAGAAACTTATTTGTGTCGAATTTATTTGATTACCAACATTTTTAAGAAATTTATGATCGTTAAAGTGATTTTCGGAAGTGGGCCTTATATAGGACCTACGAATAATTATGGACCGATAACAATGAAATGAAATTGTACCGTATTGTTTGTATACATATGAAATATATTTGTGTTAAATATTATTTGAATATCGAGTGGGCCTTATATGGGAGCAATAGTCAATTATGCACCGATCTGCACAAAATTTGTAGATGTGATTTAGCTTCATTTATTACTCATTTGTGGTGAAATTTGTTTGCATACTTGCATAATTCAAAGATTTATGATCGGTAAACCTCAATTTTGGGAGGACATTTGTATTGGGTCCTTGGGCCAAAAAATATCACGTACCAAATTTTATTGCAATATCATCAAAATTGCGACCTGTACTCTGCGCACAAGCTTTACGTGGACAGCAAGCCAGCCAGACGGACATCGTTAAAGCGACTCAGAAAGTGATTCTTAGGCGATGGGTATACTTTGCGGTGGGTGTTGGACAAATATTTCTGGGCGTTACAAACATTAGCACAAATCCATTATCCCTCCCCACTATGGTGGTGTAGGGTATACAAATAAATGCAATTGAGAATGTCAAACAACATTAGCTAACCGCAGAAAGTAATAAATACAGTGTTTTAATACCCACAATCAAAAAGATGGGGGGGTATACTAAATTCATCATTCCTTTTGTAACACATCAAAATATTGGTTGTAGAACCACAAAGTGTATATTCTGGCTTCATATAGGATTTTAAGACGATCTAGTTATGTCCGTCCGTTGAAAGCACGATAGAGCTTCGAAAAAAAAAATTTGAACAATGAAATTTTTAACAAACATTCCAACGAAATGTTTGGTATTGAAAATGCCAAAATTGTTCCAGTAGGATCCGAGTTATTGACCAAAGATTCAGATAACCTCGAAATTCTTCAGATATTTTTTTGCTATTTTATTCTAATGCACATTTTATTTTATTGTAGAAGGACAAGTCCTGTTGAAAATGGTAAGAATCGGTCAACGATTTCTCATAGCCACCATACAAATTTATTCCCGAAATATGGCTTTATGGTACATTAAAAGCTATATAAAAGCCATATCCATACAAAATTCAGCAAAAATAAGTTTCATACGACATCAAATCTCAAAGCGATATTTTGTTTTTATTAGTATATATTTCTACATAGCCTTATATAAAGGCCGCTTCTGGAAGTGACTTAAACAAATCTCTTATAAACATCTCTATCAAGTTGCTCAAGTTTTTCGCTACAAATAATTCATATATACGTTAAAGTCGTTGCACCGAATTTCATGATTTTCGGTCAATATTTGACCATAGCCCCCAGATACGGACAGACAGACGGACATATCTCCATCGACTTAGAATTTCATAGGGATCTATAATATATACTTCACATGGAATAATAAATGTAATATACCATCATTCACCAATTGCTACTTAAGTTATTTATTAAATTAAAATTTTTTTATTATGTATGTATGTATGTATATATTTTTACATTTCAATTCAAAACCTATTACAATTTTATTGTATTATTCTGCTTCTACTTTTTTTATCTTCGAACAGATAACAGAATTTAGTGAAATTGTTTGTTCTGTGTATGTGACCATTTAGTTTTAAAATTGTTTTTATTTTTTCCAACAAACAAAAATCTTTTCAATTGTCCAAACAATTTTGTTAACGCCAAAAACCCTAATCCTGCTTTGGCCTTAATATTAGTGATGAGCAAAGTTTTCCCCCTTTGTATCATTATATATAAAGGCTGAATATTGCAGAAATCCCTCTATCTCTTTTCCTCATAATGCCTTAATGGTCCGTCAAAGAGGTCAAAATGTCCAAAATGTGGTTTCCGATATTTTAAAATACTAATTTGACCTTCTTGTTGATCCAACTCCCATACAGAAAGGTAATCCTGATCCAATAAATTCCATATTACAAATCCTAATATATTGGTTTTTTTCTTTTTTCTTCCGAATTCTATTGAGGTTTTGTTTATGAGAAAAAACAAATTTGTTTACCGGCTCCGAGAATAATTAACTTTTTCATCCAGATTCCCAAAAAGAAGCTTGTCATACAAACAAATTTTAAAAACATTTTTTCTTTCTATGTTTCTGTTTTCCTGGCCAGTTTTACGAAAAGAAATGAGTTAGTCGTTTCGTTATAATAGTGAAAAACTTTATAACAAAATATAAATATAAAGAGCTAAAACAATATAAGCTCTGGTAAATTTTTAAGTGTTTTTGAGGTTTTTCTAAATGAAAAACAAGTAAGAAAGTATAGTCGGTCAAGCCTGACTACACCTACACCCAGTATATGTATAAAATAGTTTTCAGAAATGGGTGTTATATGGGAGATACTACCAATTATGGACCGATCATCCAAAAATTTAGTGACATGACTTCGTGAATATAAATATTATTTGGATACCAACATTTTTGAGAGAGTATTGCTCTTTAAAGTGATTTTCGGAAGTGAGCCTTATATGGGAGCTACGAGTAATTACGGACTGATCTGCACAAAATTTGTAGATGTAATTTGGTTTTATTTACCACTTATTTTTGATGAAATTTGTTTGGATACCTGCATAATTCAAACATTTATGATCGCTAAACCCTAATTTCGGGAGGAAATTTGTATGGGGGCCAGGTGAAATAATTGACCGTATTCCACCAGTTTCAATCCCGTCCGTCCTTGGGCCGAAAAAATATCACGTACTAAATTTTATCGAAATACCTTCAAAATTGCGACCTGCACTCTGCGCACAAGCTTTACATGGACAGCAAGCCAACAAGACGGACAGACGGACGGACGGACAGACGGACATCTTTAAATCGACTCAGAAAGAAATTCTGAGGTGGGTGTTGGACCAATATACCCTCCCCACTATGGTGGTGTGGGGTATAATAAATAAACTATAAGAACAACTTAATGAAAATGCGTATGAGTGAGATTAATTTGTTGAAAAGTTTATTACTCGTATGCTTGAATGATGATTGGTGGAACTGTAAAATTTATTTTGGCTAATTGGAAAATAATTGCTAAAATGTAAAGGTATTTAAGTTGTAAACAACTTGTCTTATATTAAAAAGGAAACCAGAAACTTACAACGGAATTAAGGCGTTCAATAAAGCAAAATCAGGGGGAACTCGTGGCGTATTAATGATACTCATACTTACAGAGCCATATAAAATAAACTCAGATTTTAAATTTTGTTTAAATAATCAGCAAAACAACCTTAAGTTTATAATTTTGAGCACAAATTTTGCCTTCTAAATGAGTTGGAATTGTTGGTCTATGATTATGACATAATAGCAAGTTTTGAGGACCTTAATAATACCGTTCTACCATTTATTTATATACTTTTTGTTTAACTTTAAAAACAAAAATTATTAAATATATACATAAACGCAACAATATGTACACTGAAGTATTTTTAAAGCCAAAGTAAAACTTGCATCAAAAACAATACGTCACCCAAGACAACTTAATCTTTCCTTGCTTTTTATAATAACAAACAAAATGTTTACTAACGTAATTACGTCTTTAACCAACAAGGAACAAGCACTAGTAGACAAGTTAAAATTTCAACATTTTCGTAAACATTCTTTTGTCACCGGTGCCCGTTAGACTTTTTTAACTATTTTTCTATTATTATTATTTTTACTTAAATGCAATTTAGAATTCATACGTCCTCTCAATCAACTGTAAGCAAACAATGTTTTCCTTTTTTTGTTTAATAAAATAACATTAAATCAGTAAATGAGAAAATAATTATATAAATACAAATAACAAAAATTAATATTCTATTCTTTCATTACACTTTTTTTCCAGCCATCCAAATAGAAATTTCTCAGTGCGTAATAAGAGAAGCAACAATCTAACACAATTACGTTTTGCCAGCAGAAGCACCCCAAACAACAACAACACAAACAGCAGCAACAATAAAAGTCACAAAACCTCATTCTATGCAGCCAATGCGTTTCTCGTTACGCCGCAATGGTTCAGATAATAGAGGTGGACGTGTGGGCGCTGACAGTGGCATATCCACTCTGACTGGCATCAGCAATATGGGCCATTTTTCGCCGTCTATTATGGGTGATAGTCATCATACAAACTTTCAGTATCATCAACATTATCATCTGCACTATAGCACGACCTGTGAACAAGGCACTCAAACGCCAAATTCGATTAGTCGTGAAACGCGCAGAAATCGCAAATTAAAAGTATTAAGATTTAATTTTAATAAAGTGGTAACGCCAACATTGAACTGAATCTTGCAACATTATTCAAGGGGGGAAGAGGCTTAAATCTGCAAGGAATTTATGATGACGGGAATGAAAAACTGGTATGCAGGAATCTACTGTCATTAAAAAATTATTAGCTAATGTTGTGGAATAAATACACTTAACATTAAGAATGTTGAGATCTTTAGCAAGATTGACAGATTTTGGGGTGTTGCGCGTTATATTGTTTTTTGCTCTTGGCTATGTTATAGTTGTTGCCTTGATGAGTTCATGGTGGTGTTGTCCAGACATTTAAGTTTTCACGATGTTTATTGATGTTATTTGTGTAATTCCTCATTTGAAGTGGTTCTTCCATAAGATTTTTAGTATTCTATCTTGTGTGTTTTGTAAAGATCCACATAACGCCTTAAGTAGAGAGAACCTTGATTTAATTTTGTTACCAATATATGAAGCTGACGAAAACCATTGTTCACATCGTTTGTGGACAAAATTGTTATCAAAGTGTTGAATGCTGATTGCACAAACAATCGTTTCTCACTCTCCGAAACAAATAATTCTATTTCTTGTTCAATATTTAATTCCATATCTTACAAGACATTATTAGGTGTTATGGATCAGAATTTCGGGATTGACATCCCTACTTTTAAAAAACAGATGATCGATGCAAGTGCTGATATTTTTCAACTCTTGTATTTTCTTTTACGATACATTGCAAACCATTTGAAAAAAAGCAGTTCCAAATACTTTGTTGTTGCGATTTTTATCTGAATATCAATGTTTACGTCTTCAACAATTATGATCTATTGTTTCTTTTTTATTTTGCTTATTGTTTGGTCAAGCTCAAATACAAAGTTATTTACATTATGGGTTGGGGAACGGTAAATTGAGAGAAGGGAAAGAATTGAGTTTTTTGTGTTTATATCAATATATATGAACACAAATGAGGATGTTATTGCAAGAGCTTCCTATAATAAATAAACCTATCTCATTTGTAGTTTTTATTACCCTGAATCACTGCTAAAAAACGCAAGGATAACAGATGAGAACTGCTTAAAATTTTCTCTTTTTTTTTTGGTAAAATAAAATGCTAATTCTAAACTGAGAGCTTTAATTTTGCAAATAAGCAGCCAGACTTTACTGCTTCTGAACCAAGTTTCTATACACAAAATTATAAATTGATCTAAACTGCTGGCACATCAGCAATATTTCTTGCTGGCTTAAATACCTTCCAGTGGGCGGCACAAATATAATATGCCATAAATCAAAACTTATTTTTTTGTGCGGAATCTCCAAATTCTTTCCCTTTTCATAAATTTTAATAGCAAATTTTTAATTTTATACTCCATACTACAGCATACTACTTTATTGCACCACAAAACCAAATATAAATATTATTTTTACACAACATTTAAGACATGTTTTTATGTTACTCTGCCTTAGTTTATACAGAAAAAACTGCTTGTCAGTGATTTAATGCGATATACATTAATACTTAATTACTGCTTAAATATTGATAATGATTTGTTTATACCCTCAACCACCACAAGTTGTGGATACTGAATTTAGAGACTATCAGTCCATAATTTGTAAACTTGTACTATGCCACCCATTAATCTCTTGTATATAACGTTTTTGAGAAATTTAACCAGAAGCCTCACAATTTATAAAGAAGAATATAAGCTTACTCCTATTGATAATATGTGTCTTAAATTGTGGTGAATATGGAAAAATGATTTTTATTTAATTTTATAAATTGTTAAATTCACTCAAGATTGTTATGAAAATCAGACAAACTCTGTAAATTATGGTAACAACTGGTAATTACATCAATTATAAATGGTCAAAATTAAAAAAAAATTCTAAACACTTGCAATACATTATGTTGGTCGTAAAATTGGCTTTCAAACAATATATAAAATACTAATAAAATTTGCATTAAGACTGAAAAGAAAACACAGAATTAGGATATTCTAGTCCTAGAACCAGTGTAGTGTTTATTTTTCTAATTACTTTTTTTATTTAATGTCTTCAACAGCTTCCTGAATAATTACAGTAAACGCAGTTATTCCGCGAATACGACTGCCACCGTCCAAAAGGCAACCAATGTGCTGGGTTGAGTCTTCTTTTGTGCTGGTCACCGTTTTATATACTCAAGATTATATTTGCCGCCTGACCGAAGTGCGAAGTACCCGAGCATGTTGTTATGTTTCCTCCACCATAAATCCAATCATTTATACAATATTCAATCGAACATTTCGTGCTGCATTTATACGTTTACTCAAGTGCTGTAAGTGAAGGTGTTAAGAGAAAACGTAGGCGAAGGGAAAGATGGATGGATGGCTGGTTGGTTAGATGAATAAATAAATGATGAAGTTGGAAAAACAAGGCCCAAGTAAAAATAAATGGAAAGAAATAAAGATTAAATATACATTTTTTTTAACTAAGTTAAGGGGAATTAAAAAGATTAAAATCAATGTTGATGTCTGAATTAAGGTTGGCGTTTGTGTGATTGTGCGTTTGTAAAATACATACTTAAAAAGGCGAGAGATAATATTAGGTTAACACAGGCCCTTAAAATTATATTTCACATTTTAAAACCATTTAAGAGCATTTGATTAATTGTGCCACATATTAGGGTGCTGTAGCTTCATTGCTTAGCGCATTTGATCATTAAGCATGAGTTGGTATTTGTAGTCCGGGTTCGATTCCCAGCTGCCACTCAAACAACATTAGTTTCTAATAATCATTAGTTTTCTTTCTATCCATAACATAAGTAAAATAATTAAATAAAGTATATAAAAAGCTTTAAAAATAATGCACCTACTTTACCACCAGAGGCGATGCAATGCTGCACTAAAAACGAACATAAAGCGCAATTGCAGAGTTTCTTCTACTTGCACCACCTTTACTTCTTCAATCTATCCCCTTTCCAAAGAAAGTAACGCAATTATATATAGGCATATTAATTGCCTGAGTGTTACTTTTCTTATAAAAAAAAATATATTATGGCATATTAATTGTGTTACGAATCAAAGTATTTTTTTTTAAATTTTCCAACAGCAAAGAAAAATTAAATTAAAATTAATAACTAAATAAAAAATAATTAATCAAAGCATTTTTTTTGTTTGTGATACATAAATATTAAAACCTGTATGGAAGGGATTTTATGTGAACTTTAAATTACAGTCCAGTTTTCTAACTTCTTTAATGGCCGAATTCACAGTCACTAGTCAGCTAATGACAAAGGCTTAACTAATGATTCTTTATTCACAATGCTTAGTTTGCCATAAGAATTACAAGTAATAGTTAAACAATAGTTAGTATTTTAGTTTACCAATGTTAGTTAAATCACTAACCACCTGGCCCACGATGTCGAACGATAACGTTCGCTTAGATAAGACTTAAGACACAAACTTTTTAAGGTATCTATTTTTTACTCAATCAAGTTTGTTTATTTCACAATCAAGTTTGTGTCTTAAGTCTTATCTAAGCGAACGTTATCGTTCAACATCGTGGGCCAGGTGGTTAGTGATTTAACTAACATTGGTAAACTAAAATACTAACTATTGTTTAACTATTACTTGTAATTCTTATGGCAAACTAAGCGTGGGTCAGGTGGTAAATGTCCACTTTTATTTACTGTTAGTATTAATTTCTATAAAATTGTTTTGTTATCCAGTGTAGTTTAAGAAAAATTAATATCAAAGCTTTATCTTTTTCGAAATGTTTTAGATCTGGTCATCCTACCCGCTATCGCTCTCTAACCGAGGGACGCAGTACTTTAAGTATATGTGTTCCCTCAGATTTCCCGCTGGCCATTTCATTTCAGGGTGCACCCTTAATAGGCGCAACAACAAATTCATCACCGAATAACAACATGAATACACCATTAAGTGATTTTCTTGGTAGTTATACAATTACGGATGATGAATGTTGATACTACCAATAAACTAAAGTATGCAGCAGAAGAGAAGGGCGAGTAGGAGTAAACAAGAAACAACCTCCAGCTAACAACTAACACATACTGGCACGCATGATTAACACTTTCTTGTATATACAGACATGCATACATATAAATAGACATATTTATTTATAAATTTATTGTAATTTTATTATAGGCAGTATATTTTTATGTAAATGACAATGATAATGTTTATTGCGAATTATAATACTTAATAGCCAGACATACAGGCGAGCACATGTATGAATGTGGCCTTCTAGCAAAAGCTGAAGAGGATGACTCTTGTATATTTTGTAGAAAAACTAATTTGATTTTTAGTGTTTCCACTTTTTGCATTTCTGTCTTGTGCATTTCTGTAATGTTTGTTTCAGCCATTAAAAAATTAAAAGAGCACTTAAACATTCCATTTGATTAGGTCTAGAAGTACTGATATCTGCTTAAAGTTAATAAAACGATTTACAAATTGCTTAAACCGATTTTATGTTAATATTCTTGTATTATACCTATCTATATATAATGCCACATCATGTATACAAATGAATTTAGAATAACATACTTGATGATTTAGTGAGTACCATCTATCGTTTTGTTAGTTGTTATACATTATTCGTTTGAAGATAATTGGTTTTCCTTAATAATCTCCTTCCATATTTGAGCATTTGCTGTTAAATGTGTTATACATACATGTCTTTATCTAGCTAAACATGAGTAGATATAAATGTCTTGACAGCAGGCTATACAAAACTGCTATACTCAACCTTTGCATGCTGTAAAGTTTGATGACGGTTTGTATTGTTAAACGTCCTTTTCTAATGCTAGTTTTGATCAGTTCGGGTTGAGTATTATCTTAGCACTCCTGCCGCATTAACCGAGCATCAAAATGTCATTTTCAGAATTAACTAGATTCAAATGTTTTATTTGAAAGTCAGATTATTTCTGGTTTATTGAACGAAATTGTTAATTAAATTTATATACTAAATTTTCTACAGTACTCGCATCTTACATATGTATGTACTTATGTTAAATAAACAAAATTCCTTTAGTGTAATGTTACAGCAAAACAATTTAAAAATATTACACTACTTTAATATACAAATTATTTTACTCAATAAAATGAAGTGTAGTATTACAATAAATGTTGTGTTGTGTACAATTACATTACTTACGCTACAATATACAAGTTAAAGTGTTGTGCACAATTATAGCACATACACTAGAATGCTATTGTATGTTGTTAAGACTCAAACGATTTCAACTTCAGAGAATTTGCTGTCTATGTAACCTCTTTATTATACCCTCCATCAAAAAAAGGGATGTGGGGGGGGTATTTTGCGTTTGTCATTCCGTTTGTAACACATCAAAGTAATGGTAGTTACTCTACTAAAAGTCTATTTATTCTGGGTTCTTATAAGATTCTAAGATGATCTAGCCATGTCCGTTCGTCTAGCCGTCTGTTATTGGCACGATAGAGCATCGAATAAAAGTCACAGTACAATGAAATTTTTACCATACATTCTCTGATCTACCGAAATGTGTGGTATTGTAAATGGGTAAAATCGGTCCTGTAGGATTCGAGTTATAGATCAAAGTTTTAGACTACCTCGATATTTTTCACATAATTTTTTTTGCTATTTTCTTGATATATAATCCAGATAATGTCATGAAATTTTGCACACTTTATTTCTATTACAGAAGGACAGGTCCTGTTGAAAATAGTAGGAATCGGTTCACGATTTTTCATAGCCCCATACAAATGCCTTCCCGGAATATGGATTTATGGTACTTAAATGCCTATAGAAAAGACGTATTCATGCAAAATTTTGCAATAATAAGTTTCATGCAAAGCGAAATCTTAAAACCATATTTTATTTGCATCGGTCCATATTTTGACATTGTCCCCATATAAAGTCCAGTTCCCGAAATCACTTAAGTGCGCATAAGTATTTTGTAAAAACCACTATTTATATAAATCGTCACTGTGATCTGTCCATATTTGACCGTAGCCCCCATAAAAAACTCCACTTAAAGTAAATCACTTTATATTACACGTTGCAAAAATATAAACAAAGTGCATTTTTGAAAGAGACAAATATAAATTCTTGATTATAACTGGTATATGCATAAAATTCTTATAAATTTCATTGAAATGAAATTCTACTAAAAAAAACACTAAACCAAATATAAATTACGTTACAGTATTTTATGGAGTTTTCCCCATAATAGCTGATTTGTTGGTGGGTGTATTAGATTCGGCACAACCCAATATAAACTCTTACTTGTTTATGTCTTAGTGCAAATTTTTATAGTATCCACTATTGTGATTTTTGTGTATTATAGACAAAATCCTGTAGAATAATTGCCGTTTAACCGATATTACTATGATTTCTGGATTAAAGTTTCTGATTTATGTATGTACTTTGTACATAGATCACTTCAGTGCAAATGGGTGCCTGTTTTTCGAAAAACTTAACAATGTAGAAAGGCACATTTTGGTTACATTCACTTTTGAAACCTGAATAATAATTTGTTTTTAAATTGGTCAAACAATATTTAAGTTATGTTATTGTTTTTAATAAAAAGTAATCGTGTAACCCAAAGTACTCTTAAGAATTTTCTTAGTTTAACCTTTAAATATAAATTTCAACGAAACTCTAATTTTGTTGCATATAAAATAATATTCTTAAAGGATATACATTAGGGTTCGGCTTATTTGTATGAAGGTAAAAAAAGTGTTGTAACTATAGATCTCAGGGTTTTAAAATGTTCCGTTTGGTATAAAACAATGAAGTGTACAGTTTTATCCCGATCGGATACTATTTAGAGATGGCGACTTGAGCTTATACTTTTATTTATGCCTTTTTTTTTTTGCGAAGATAGGCTTTCTTGCAAGAGATTATTGTTTTACATATAATAAATATTTATATAACTTTTATTGAAAACAAACAAATAAGATACATTATATATAAAATATGTAAAGCATAACATATAAAATCAATTAGTTAAGGAAATTTGCTGGTATATTCTTTTACGATTTGCAACATATTTTGAAATTCACTTTCTTTTGTCGTTAGGCTTCACACCACGCTCTGCCGTGTCATTAACTACTTTAAGTTAATTTAATTATTTTTGGCTGTACCTAATACTGCTGTCCTGTTTTGTTCTCGAAGCCGTTGAATTGTTCTTGTATTTAGTGCATATTCGTTGGCAGACATCAAATACATAGCAGCATTGTTGGTGATTTTCCATTTGTCCAGAAAAGATAGCACACGCGGGGTGAACAAATTTTTCCTATCTCTTTTCATTGAAGATGAAGCTGCATCTGCATTCGCAATTTTCATTTCCTCTAAAATCAACAACGGTGAATCGGCCTCATTCTCACTCCCAGATGATGATACATGTCCTGCTATGAACGACGGTTGGACTAAATTACGATTACAAAAAGACATATGTTTCCTACCTTCATTACTGGAAGATGCAATTTCAGCAACGCGCTCTGCCTCTCTTCGCTTTCGATCTTGATGATTCAATTCACGTTCTGCCTTCCGTTTTTCTCTTTTAGTTGATACTGAATCTACTGCAACTAAATGGCCTGGCCGTCCATCCTGTTGCTGTATTTCAAGAAATGCTTTATCTTCTTTAATAGTCAGTGCTGCATTTTCGCGTATAGTTAATCCCACTTTATTATGATTGTAGAAAATACACGCAATACTTGTTGTATGGAAGGCAACTTGGATCCCAGAATTTGAGCATAGTCATAGCCAATTAAAAAAAAATTGTTGCTTGAACGTAAATTGGCCATATTCGTGACACTTACAGAACGAATTAATTGTAGAGAAAGAAAATCCTTCTATATTTCCTACTAAACACCAAAAAAACTGAAACTAATAACAATAATCTACATATAAAAAAAACTGGATTATTTTAGGTTTATTTGTCTATTTTTGACATTATTTTGCAGATTATTTTGTTATTTTCTTTCGTTCCATTAACAATAGAACTCATTCGTATAATCAAAATTAATATTGTGTAAAAAAAAAACTGTCACATACATATTTAGTCTGTATGTAAGTTAGTAATTGTATAAGTATTATATTTATCTAACACTGATAATACTAACATACATACATATATGTAAATAAATTTATGTAAGAAGTATTATTCTTATTTTTAAGTATTTCTTCCTTTTATTTTTTCAGTTTTAACAATTTCGCTTTATATAATCAAAATATACGAGAATATTAAAGAGTTGTTAAACAAAATTTTGCTGCATACATATAATATATTTTAAATGTTTTTTTTATGCTTAAGTATTTCAATAAATATGAATTTTAAAGAAATTTTGCCAAGAATAATATAAACTTAAATTTTAATTATAATGAAAAACAAAAACTTTAGTATTAAGCTTAAAAAAACAACACTAAATTATTAATAAAATAAATAAATAAATATATAAATAGGCGAAGGAAATATATAAATGTTAGTTTTAAAATAAAAAGTTTTTAATCTAAAGGTTATATCTTCCAAGCAGCGGAAAACTGAATGTAAGTCATAAAGAAATAAATAACAAGTAAGAATGTCGACCAAGCCCGACCATATAATATCCTACACCCAGAATATAAATAAAACCGTTTTTCAGATATGGGCGATATAAATACTTTTAACAGATTTATGGATTTAATGGTGGTTAAAGTGAATTACGAAGAGGGTTTATATGGCAGTTTCGACTAATTATGGACTAACCATTATAAAATTAGGTGTCATCAGTTCTGTACATAAGAAACACTTTTTTTGTTAAATTGTATTCGGATAACAACATTTTTAAGAGATTTATGGTCTTTAAAGTGATTTTCAGAAGTAGGCCTTATATGGGAGCTACGACTAATTATGGACCGATCATCAAAAAATTCTACAATATTATATGTATATAAACGAAACATATTTGTCAATTTTTGATCATTTTTGTAAGGCTCCAGTTCATTAAATTTAATTTTCATTAAATTATTATTTTTACTGAAGGTAGGAATTGTTTTTACAACATGAAATCTTATTAAAATTTTTATTGATAATTTTTCTTGACTGAGCTGGGGATCGAACATGGATTGAATTTACATGTTTCAAGAATCACCACATTCTTTCATCAGAATTCTTTTGAGTTCTATCCTCTGCACCACTGCGGTGCCTGCTAGCCAACAGTCAAACATCAATCCTTAACCAGTGGTACTGGTGGTTCGCAATTTGCTGTAATTATAATTTTTCAATTTTTATTTACATGTGGGAAGCAACAGTTCTTCAGTTTTTTTCGTATTCTTTCTGTCAAGACTGTCAAGGGAGGACATTTGCATGGGAGCCAGGTGAAATAATGCACCGATTTCCACCAGCTTCAATTCCATCCGTTCTTGGGCCGATAAAATATCACGTACAAAATTTTATCAAAATATCTTCAAAATTGCGACCTGTACTCTGCGCACAAGGTTTACAAGGCCATCCAGACGGATGGAGAGACATCATTAAATCGACTCAGGGAGTGATTCTGAGTCGATCGGTATACTTTAAGGTGGGTGTTGGACCAATATTTCTGGGGGTTATAAACATCAGCACAAATCCAATATACCCTCCCTACTATTATGGTGTAGGGTATAAAAACAGCCTTCAGTTAGGCTACACTTTTTAAACCCACATTGCAATGAAACAATTTTGTTTACAAAGAAAAACTAAAGAGACAATTTTAAAAATAACAATTGAATTCAATAACTTATTTTTACTGATTACAAAAATCACAATTTATAAACCAATTAGCTATTCAGAAAATCATACAATTTCGTTAAAACATCAAACCTTGTCAATAAAATCTTATATTACTTATTTATTAACAAGTTTCTTACGCAAACGTCGTTAAATCTAATATGCCAGGTCTGGAGCAGGAACCTAAACCCCAATATTCTGAGCCGCATATCAACAATCTAGAGGCAACATTGCAGACACTTGTCCAAACTATGAACACTTTCACGACCACCATGACATCCATGATGCAGGAAATGCTGAAAATGCAATCCACTATCTTGCAAGCCATTTTAAAGAAATGATTTATTTAAAAATTTGTTTCTGGAACGCGAACGGCCTCCGCCAACATAAAAATGAACTGGAATACTTCCTGATGGATAAGCAGATTGATGTTATGATGATTGCTGAAACTCACTTGACGTCGACAGGGTACTTCAAAATTAATGGCTACGAGTTCTACGATACTAAAGACCCCCGCGGAAGAGCTTGTGGAGGTTCGGCAATTCTTATAAAGAACAGAATAAAGCATTATCTAATGAATAACATAAGTGAGGATTACCTCCAAGCAACAAACATTTGCATTGAATTCTGTCAATACAAATTTGTTTTATCATCGATTTATTCTCCGCCTCGATTTTCAATAAAAGAACACCAATACCATAACTTCTTTAAATCCCTTGGAGCTAGATTTTTAGTTGCTGGTGACTTTAACGCCAAACACACATTTTGGGGTTCACGTCTGGTAACCCCAAAGGGTCGCGTACTCTTCAACACCATTGCTAAAATGGGCTTAGATGTACTCTCAAGTGGACATCCCACCTATTGGCCGACGGACCGACGGAAGATTCCCGATGTTATTGACTTTGGGGTAATGAAAAATATCCCTGTAGAATGGATGCAAGTGGATCCTTCACTGGACTTGTCCTCAGATCACTCTCCTACTATCATTTCAATGCATTTCCCTCAAGTGTGTGGTTCTCCATTTATGAACATGACTAAGACCCGAGTAAGTTGGATAAAATACAAAAAGTATTTAAGTTCTCATTGCACGGAAAATGTTGTGTTGAGAACTACCGACGATATTGATGAGTCGATTGGCAACTTTACCGAGGACCTTCGACGAGCTGTGCATCACGCTTCCACTTATCACGTTGAATGTAGAAATAGGACAAACAGAACTTATTTCTCTGAACTCGAACATCTCCTATCAGAAAAAAGAAGAATGAGAAGAGAGTGGCAAATTCACAGGTCTCCTGAACTGAAAGCTAGGCTACGGGAATGCAGAGATATACTAAGACATTTCTTAGAAACCCAAAGAACGGCCTCACTTAGATCTTACTTGGAAGGTCTTGATAGTACCCCACAATCTGACTACTCGTTATGGAGGGCGGCAAGAGGTTTAAAAAGACCAGTAAGAGGAAAACCTCCTTTGCGAAATCCGACTGGTGACTGGGCTAGAAATGATTCCGAGAAGGGGACTTTATTTGTTAACCATTTGAGAAATGTGTTTACTATAAACAACTCAAATAATAACGAATCTGATTTGCCACCACTTGTTATAAGGCCTCCTGTACCTCTAAGACTAAACTTTCGTGATGTCCAAAACGCTATTGGTACTCTGAACCTTAGAAAGGCTCCAGGTATGGATAAAATCAGCAATAAAATGCTTGTGGAGTTACCTCGTGTAGCAAGAAGAATTATCCTCTTTATCTTCAACGCTATTTTACGCCTAGAATACTATCCTGCAGATTGGAAGGTGTCTATGATCACTATGATTCCTAAGCCAGGGAAGGACCATACCAAAGTGGAGTCATATAGGCCAATTAGTCTACTGCCGACAATTTCAAAACTGTTTGAAAAATTGTTAATGACTAAATTGACTCCAATTCTGAATGACACTGAATGTATTCCTAATCATCAATTCGGCTTCAGAGCTAAACACAGCACCATCGAGCAAACACACAGATTGGTAAATGTGATAAGAGGGTCGTTTGAAGACAAAAAATACTGCTCCGCCCTTTTCATTGATGTGTCGCAAGCGTTCGACAAAGTTTGGCATGACGGTTTAATGCACAAAATAAAATTAACTCTGCCTGCTAACACCCATAAACTCATGGAAAGTTATTTATACGGTCGCAAATTTAAAATCAAAGAAGGTGATTTTTTAAGTACCGCTCAGCCAATTGAATCAGGTGTGCCACAGGGTAGCATACTGGGTCCTACTTTATATTTGATATATGCCTCCGACATGCCGTCAGACCCTAAAATCCATACGTCAACTTTTGCAGACGATACAGCCTTTATCAGCGTCCATCAGGACCACCAAGTTGCATCACAGAATTTGCAGAATTATGTTTATAAACTAGAGAATTGGCTAGAGCTTTGGAAAATCAGGGTTAACGAACAGAAATGTATTCATATAACTTTCACATTGCGAAAAGATACCTGCTCGTTCATCAGAATAAATAATCAAATTATCCCGCAACACAATGAAGTCAAATACCTCGGCATTCACCTCGACCGCCGTTTAACTTGGAAGTCTCATATTGAAGCGAAACTTACACAAATGAGATTAAAAGCAGTGCAACTTAATTGGCTAATCGGCAGAAACTCTACATTGAAATTGGATTGCAAACTTTTGTTGTACAATGCAATACTAAAGCCAATCTGGTGCTATGGAATTCAATTATGGGGTACTGCCTCAGCATCTAACATTGAAAAAATTCAAAGGGGTCAAAATAAAATTCTACGTATAATTACTGCAGCACCATGGTATGTTAAAAATTCTCGAATCCACAAAGATCTAGGCGTGCCATTAGTAAAAGTCGAATTTACAAAACACGCCTCAAAATATGTCAGCAAACTTGAACACCATCCAAACCCACTTGCACGAGACATCCTTAACTTTAGTGGCCACAATCGGTTGTGAAGGAGGGATACCCTTGCTTTAACTCAAGCGCAAAATAGATGACTGGATCAGTTGATGTGAAATTTTTTTAGTATCATAAAAATTTTTGTCTAGCACTGGCTGGGCTTATTATTTTCTTTTTAGTATTAAGATTTGAATACTTATTGTCAATTCAAATATGAAGATTCAATAAATAATTAAATGCAAAAAAAAAAAAAAAAAAAAAATTTATTAACATTCTTTAGGGAATTAAAAAGAAAAAATCTATAAAGTATACTTTAAAATAATCACCATGACATTGATATTAAAACCCTAAGCATTATTTAAAATTCAAGACTGTATCACATATTTATATTTAATTTATGTGCTTAATATAAAACGCTTAAATGAAAGGAAAAACTTTAAACTAAAAGCGTAGGAATGCAACAGCAATAATACAAACTTTATAACAAATATAAAAAAAGAGAACTCAAATAATGTATTCTGATATGCTGTATATTATTTGGTGTGTTCAAATAATGTTGACATCACAGTAAAATCTTTATAATCTATGGAAATAGAATCAGTAGAATCAATATAATCAGCTGCAATAGAAATATTTTCAATTTATTTATTACAATTTGTGAATCAATTCTTTTCAATTGACTGTAATAAATGAAAAACAAATTGCTATGAAAGAAATTCAATATAATACTAAAAAAATCTTTATATTGTTCTATTTTATCTAAATGTCATGACTCCCACGGCTAAACAAAGTATCATATTAGAATATAAATATAGCCAGCTCCAGAAAACTATTCATATGAGTATCGTACAGCTATTATAAGTATTTAATTTACTTTTTTATTAAGACTTAATCAAGGAAAATTAAAAAAAGGCAATTTACATGACTTTAAGTTTAATTTTATTTGCAATATAATTTACCAAAGAAAAGTAGTTACAACAACAAGTAAATGAATTGCATTATAGTGGAACATAAACGTTTAGACTGTGAATAGATGACTATGAGTAGGCAACTATGACTAGATGACTATAACTAAACATACAAATGACTATAATGACTAGACTATTGGCGTTTTCTTTTCTGGCAAGAATGTTACACGTTTTTCCCATTTCGCAACTTTTTTAATTTTTTTCTGTTCTTTTCTGAAAAAATGTCAACACTGCTAAAGTGTAGTGTGTTCTTTTCTATAAATGTCACACTATAAATTTAAAAAATGGTGCACCTTTCACACTCTGTATTTTTAGAGGGGGAGAATCGCACGATAAAACAGCTGACATTTGTTTTGTTTATAAATGTGTATTTGTGTTAAGAAACAAAAAAAATATACAAAATGGAAAATATTACGACTTTTTTATGTGCTGAAAAAATTTTGGCTGACTTGTTGGATTCATCTTCATCATCTGATGATGATGAAATATTTGATATGATTATAGAAAGAAATCCACAACCGCGAGTGATAGGCTTTGTAGAGAACATAATAAATGGATACTCTGAAGTTGATGTATGTAAAATTTTATAGGACAATATCTTCTACTTCTTATAATTAGTCGGGAAGGTGCCATTGGTCTTTTTGAGAGATATTCATTGTCTTATTTCAAGCGATCTTACCAGGGAGCTATCTGCTTCTTCTTTTCTAACAAAAAAAAAAAACAAAAAAGCTGTACATGAAAAAATGTGTTACACTGTTGTGATTTTATGTTCTATTCTGACCATTAAAAATGCGACATCTTTAAAATGTGGGGTAAACATTATAAAAATGTACATACTAAAGGTGTAACATTTTATTTCAGAAAAGAAAACACCATATGTTATATTTTATAGAAATATGCACATGTAAATCTATTCTGTGTCACTGTAAATATTAAAGTGGTAATTGAGATATGCTAAGATGCTTTTTATCTCTGCACTATTTTCTTTAAAAGTACCACTATAAAAAGAAAATAAGGAAAGCCATCACATATGACAATGTGTTGACAAACTTTTATGTCTAAACGTACAAACGATAAAATAAATGAATGTGTTGCATTGTTTAACTAGTATAATAGATTAGGTTGCAACAAACAAAATATTGTTGTTTCTATAAGCTGTTTTTTTTTAGATGTATAGAACTAAGTTGGTTTGGTATTGCAAATCACTTTACAGCTGAAAACAACTTAAAGTTCTATACATCTAAAAAAGAACACCCTATACATATAGTTTTGTATATAAATGTACACGTGCGTGCTAAATAATACTACTTACTACTGAAAATGTCGAGAGGCGTTAAAGGAAATTCTCTTTAACAATTCTGTTTATGTACTTGTCTTGCATACATAACTCCTTTCGCTCCTCCAAGTGCCGACCGAGTAAGTCAGTACGAGTATATATTCTTAGAAATTGTACAAGATGCATGTTTAAGTTCTAATAAAATATATGTATGCTTTTTTTCGTCTTCAAGGCAAAAGTAAAAACAAAAACAAAGCATATTTTATACTTAAATACATATCCAATAAGCATTTTGGCTGGAATTCAACTGGAAATACATTTGAAATCCAATCACAATTTGCAAGTTCCAGTGTTGAATTACAGTTGAAACACAGTTGAATTCAATAGCGGATTCAGCAAAATTAACCATTGAATTACAGTCGAACAATTACAGTGTAATTCCAGCCTTGAATACCAGTATGATTCAAGCCGAACCGAACCTGTTTACCGTTAAATTCAAGCATGGAATTTCAGACTAGAAAGAGGATGGATTTCAAATGTAATTCAAGCTTAGATTCACACTGGAATTCCAACATTGGAACTCACAAACAATTTGTGCTTATTGGGTACAAATATATGTGGGTTTTGCGTTTACACGTGTAGTATTATTAAAGTACATTAACTACCTAGCAGGGAAAATTGCAAGTGCTTCCATTTGCAGGGCTTAAAGAACACCTGTTTACACATTCTAAAAGATTGGATACTCATTCCACTATGTCTTCTCTAAGAAGACGTTTTCAAAGGTGCATTTCAAAAGAATGTGAACAAATCATTGTTTTAGTAGCAAACACGAATGGTTTTGCAATTATTACAGCATATCGTCACTACAACAACAAACATTAGGTTTTTCATTTTGTTATACGAGTAATAAAAATTAGTAAAGCGAACGTCTATAAATTTAGGCTTTTAAGAAAATTTGCGGTGTAAAATACGCGTGAAGCAGTACTTTATATACATTTTTAAACCACTTTTTTTTATTTAAAACCCTTCTTTAACTTTCCTGAAGGAAATTAGTAATTTAGCAGACCTTTAAGTACGGCATCTATGAGACAATACTTGCTAGACAATTGCCAGTTGCTCTTTTCAGGTAGGTCTTCTATCAGGCAAATTACCAATAACGATCAAGCAAGGCCTGAACATTGAAACGATTTTGCAATACGGTTGGAAGTCCTTGTGACTACAAAAAAGACTTTCTCTAAGGTCCCTTAACATCATTTTATTCCCGTTGGTTGTTTTTAATGTACAGTAGGGAGCAAAAGCGAGTGCATGTTTGCAACTTTCGCAGATATTTTCCAGTATAGAACCGTTTATTTATAACATTTTTTTTTAATTTTTGGAATATATTCTTTATTTAATTTTAGATTATACAGTAAAAATAAAAAAGGTAACAGTAATTCAATTAACAGAAAAAATTAAAAAAGAGACCAGCTTATATGCACTCAGTTTTGCTCTTTTTTGTGCTAGTGCAATAGATGTCAAATAAACATGAAAAATGACATCTAAAAATATTACGTTATGTTATTTTTTGTATTTGTTTGAATATGTATAAACATTTTACTATTGAAGAAATTATCTAAACATTAGAAAAAAATACGCAAGGAATTGAAGATAAGATTGTGAAAATGGCCCAAAATGGTGTCTCCTCACGGAAAATAGTTGCACAACTAAGCCAACATACGATTGTTGCCGCACAAAATCGGCGCAATATTTTGCCCAAAAAGAATGCCCAAGCAGCAGTGGTTCAGATGCACGTCTTATAATACGAGAATTGAAAAAAGTAGGCTGCAAATTCCCTCAATTAAGACGTTAGCGCGTGGACAGCACGAAGAACATTGCAAAGAATTATGTTTGTATCAGCAATTAAAAAGAAGAAACCTGCTTTGTCTGACAAAAACATAAAAGCTCATTTACACTTTTGTAAGGCACATGAAAGTTAGACTATTGAATACTGGAAGCATGTTACTTAGTCCTGTGAAACTAAAATAACTGTTTCGAATCTGATGGTGATGAGTATTATTAGGATCGGCCTTATGTAAAACACGCTTTCAGTATTCAATGATCAAATTTTCATAGGCCTTACAAAATTGACTGTAATTTTTAATAGGATATAATGTTTTGTGTTTAACAAAACAAACTTCAGCCAAATAATCGGGATCTTAAAAACTTTTAACCGCCTTAAGAAAACTCGCAGCTTATATTGAACATTTTGCTAGAAATAATTTAACTTGATTTTAAAGTATTTTACAGAATTGCATAATAATATTCAGTTCGTAATTTATGTTATGAATTTCTTTAAAAACCCTTGTTTTGGAACAATCCAAATGATGAAGCCCTTATTATTACTTTTCACAACGCTGTATTTAAAACTTCATGTACATATAAACTATAAAATACAGTAATTTCGTGAGTTACATATGTTCGATTTTCGCAGTTTTTTCTGTTATGTTGGTACACATGTCTGTTATATATGTTTGTAATATCAGCCATTTTAGATTGTCAGTTTGTTTTTGACAGATATAAAGGTTACCCGTGTTTTGGTGTGCTCTTCGATTTTTTACTATTCGAAAAAATGGATCAATATTAAATGCGCAAGGACATTTGGAATGTTGACGGCGGCGTTTGGCGAGTCTACTATGAGCAGAACACAAGTTTAATTATGGTATAACCGGTTTAAGGAAGACCGAGAAGATGTCAATGACGATGCTCGTTATGGTCGCCCGAACACGCCAACAACCGCTGAAAACATTGAAGCAGTGAAGAAAATGATTTTGGATAATGGTCGAATCATTATCATAGAGGTTGCTGATGATGTTGGCATATCGTTTGGCTCATGGCAAGCAATTTTTACGGATGTTTGAGGCATGCAACGTGCGGAAGCGAAGATTGTTCCAAAATTGCTAAATTTTGAGCAAAAACAGCGTCGCATGGACATCGCTCATGAGCTGTTGAACATTGTCAACGACGATCCAGGTTTCCTCAAAAAGGTCATAACTGGTAACGAATCATGAATGTATGGCTATGACATTGAATCCAAAGCCCAATCATGCCAATAGAAACGTCCAGAAGAAGACAGAAAAAAGCACGTCAAGTTCGGTCAAATGTGAAGGTTTAGCTCACTGTTCTCTTCGACTGCAATGGCGTGGTGCATCATGAATACTTGCCACAAGGTCGTACGGTCAATAAAGAATACTACCTTGAAATTATGTGCCGTTTGCGCGAAGCAGTTCGTCAGAAACGCATAGAATTGTGGAAAAACCAATTATGGATTTTGCACCATGATAACGATGAATAAATATATTCTTTTTGAAATATTTAAAATAACGGTTATTTTTTTATCATACCTCGTACAGAGAAGTGGTTAAGTGTTAACGTGCCCCGATAGACTAGGCGATAGTGTACCGAGTTTTACCCGGAATTTTCGAATTTTTTTTTCTTTACAAATCATCTTCTGAGAATTTCGAATCGAACAAAAAAAAAATCAGGCAAATCGCTCCAGCGTTCTCACGTGATGCCATTACATACATGGACCATTTAGTTTTTATATGTATAGACTAATATGTATCTAGTCATTATCAAAACGCAGTCAAACCAACTTCACATTTGTGTATTAATAATTGAATACACAAATGTTCTCAGTGGTTATATATAAAACGAAGGCTTCTTTTCAAAACACTTTTATCAATGATATACATAGTGTATTTTAAACCCCGTAAACTAAGCGTCTGTTTAACATGTTTAAATTTATTATTATCAGGAAACAAAATAATTTAATAATTAATAATTGAATAAAATTTAAAAATCTTAAATTTGTTGTATGCATACGATGCTTTCAAAACGTATGAGTGATATTTATTGAAACAATCAAATTAATATTAGTCATACGTACAGTATAATTCATGGTATGGAACATTTTTAAAGATTTAGCTTTCCATTTTGCGTACATTATAGTATTGATAATATACTCTGGATTCGCTAGAAATTTTATGAAGAAATTTAAATATCGGATTTTATTTAAAAACACAGATTAGAGAAATTTACGAAATCTTTATTTGAGCCGATAGAACTATCTATATAATTCAATGGTTAATGCGCCTCAAATGGTTCATACGCTAAGTTAAATTTTGTCATACTCTTTCCAACATATCGACCGGTATCTCACGAATAAATTCTTCAACGTCATCGTCAACGTCAACCCTTGCAGATTTGTTCCTATGAATATGAGCCTGAACATCCACAGCTCCACCAAAAATAGTCAAAACACGTTACATCGTACAAACCGGGCGGTCAATTTATCGGCCCAAACATGAAATAAATCGCCTTGTTGACACATGACAGCTTAGTCCAGCTCTTTAGTTTTGGACAAATAAAATGTGTGATCATCTTACGGAAGTGCTCGCCATTCACAGTAACGTTCCTGCCTTTGTCGTTTTTGAAAAATACGGTCCAATAATGCGACCGGTTAACACCAAACAATGCATTTCTCGGGAGTCATTGGAAAAATTAAATTCTAAAAGTGAATGGCTTTATTTAAAGTTGCAAAGTTTCTGGTTGGCCTTTACACCAAATTCGACAATTTTGCTTGTTTATTCACCCAAAGATGAACTTCGTCGCTGCACACAATTTTGCGATAAAAAAAGTGTACGGTGCACTTTCTTTACCAACATGAATTGTAATAATAAAATTCAATAATCTGCAAGCGTTGTTTGTTTGCAAGTCAATTAATGGTTAAATTATAGAACAAACTGAACATGTTTAACAGTAACATGTTACACGAAAACAGTCAAAAACAGTCTTGCCAAGAAAACAGTTGCTAAAAAATCTCGCTTTACATATATTCAGTGTTTATAAACTTAATTTAACAAGAATTCTTTTTATATCTAAAAGTTCTCTGTATATTGCATGGCAAACGCTATTTTGCTTTAGTACTTTATTTAAAAAGAACACAATACAAATAACCTAAAAATGTTAACTGAAATTTTCTCTCTAAAAATCAAACATCATGGCCTACTTTTGGGCGTAATTTAATAAATGTTTTATTGTCTTCATTTGGGGTTACTGGTTCATTCACAAGTCTTGTAACGATATTTATAAGCTATTGTCACCTCCTAAAAGCTTAATACAGTAAAACACAATTAAGCTAATTTATAGCTTTAAAACCCCCAACATATGTCCGTTGGCAATAAATTAGCACATATAAGCACAAATAAATACCATTTACTTCAAATTGTCTATTGTTTTAAATTAACACCCTGAAATAATATAACAATATGACAGAAAATGTTTTAAATTTCTATTTTGTTTGCCTAAGAAAATCAAATACAAATGTTCATCTTAAAATGGGTTAAGGGTTAAAAATTTATTGAAACCCATTTTTCTTAAAGTGAAGAAAACATAAGCAAAATAGCCACAAATACCATAATTTAAGGCCAACAGACATTAACCCTTAAGCGAACACCAGGGCCTGGCCAGGCATTTTTGAATATTTTTTATTTTCCCTTAACTTTTTATGAATTCCTCCATAAAGGTACAAAAAAAATTAAAAAAAAACTTAAATTTTTTTATCTCTAGGCGTATTAATTACTCTCAACATGTTGTAACACCAGAGCCCAGCCAGGCTCTATTATGTAGAAAATGCAGCCAATAAAATCAAAACAAAAGAGAAAGAGATTAAACCGATAAAAAGCAGAATCAGTGTGCTTGAACGTTTCAGAAATTAGTTTTTTTATTGTTGTGTTGGCAGTTAACAAGTGTTAATAGTGTTACAATAAGTACTAAATTAGACAAAATCTTTGAAACAGTTTCAAAATCTCACCCTAGTTATGACAGCTTGGCAGAGGCAATTGCCAATGATATAGAAAACGAAATTCAGAATGAGGTTGATGGAAATGAAGACAATGCTTCTGATATTGGAAACGAGTTAGAAATTGATAATGAAATTGAAGATTTTTAATTTAAAGCCATACAAATTATAAAAAGTTCCAGCTAGGCCCTGGGGTTCGCTTATGTGAACACAATTTGGTGTTTGCTTAAGGGTTAAGCGTTGAACAAAAAAATAAAAAAATAAAAAATAAATAAAACAAAAAAGCGAAAAAAACAAACAGCCATTCAGCCAACAAAAAAAAAAAAACTTTAAAAATTCCTTCCAACTTCCAATATTAAGCTTTATTGTTCGTCGAAGAATCTTAAACAACAATCTTCTGAGCTACTTTCTTTAATTGTAAGAAAGTACAACACAAAACTGAAGTTGAAGAACATTAATAATTTACAGCTGCCAGCACAAATACCATCAAACACATTCCAAGTGCAGGAGAAACAAAAAAATAGTCTAAATTCATTTTTCCTATTTACTTTACAATAATTTCGTTCTTTTTTCTCTTTTCTATCATATGAAAACAACATACACTAGATTCGAAGCCAAAAACTGAAACTATATTTCCAAACAGGTTGTAAAAACCATTAACTAATAGTACCAAATACTGCAGAGTACAGTGTTGGTACAGACAACCACCGAGTGAGGAGTGCTAAAGATTTGTGAGTTATTTTTAAAGAAATTGGAATAATTGCGTTGAAAGAAATAGCTTACAAATAGTAAGTTCAAATCAGCGTGGATTATCCGCTACTGCACCATCTTGGTGACCAAAATTGGTGCATCAATGTTACTTTATCTGGCACAACAATTGAATTAGGAAAGCCTTTATGCAATTACTCCAGAGACGCCTAACATTACGACGTACGGTCTGAATTATGGACCGATTATCATAAAATTGTACCAAATGATTTCTATATATGTATGTGTGTATATGAAACATATTTGTGTTAAATAGTATTTGGATACGTACATTTGTTAGGGATTTAGAAAACATTTCCACCCTCATTTAACAAATTGAACCATTTTAACGGTTTTATTAAATTGCGCATCGTTATATACATAACATGTATGTATGTACCTATGTAAATTTTTTTTGCTTGGCATTTTTGAAATTCCATTCTGTTTTTTTGTTGTCAGGAATTTTATTTCACAACAGAAAAACAAAAGAACATTCTAGAAAACAAATCAATGTAGCGTTGTTGTTGTGAGCATACATATATTTTCCGTTAATGTTCTCTTCTCTCAAAATACATATATACTTACAAGCTGCGTAGAACATTTAACATGTATGAAATAACTAGCATCAGCAGTGTAGAGTTTTGTTTATTATATGTATGTAGTATGTATCTCTCACAACAACAACAACATAAAGAATGTACAATGGAATGAAAAGTATGCAAAGAATGTGTAAACCGTTACATTTCTTTTGTTATGTAAAATGGAATGCGCATTCTTTAATATAACAAGTGACGAAAATTTTAAAAAGTGCAGTTGATGACAACCAATTGCGCAGGGCAGTTGCCCGAAAAGTTAAAGAAAAGCAATTGAGTTGAGCATGAACAGTCGTTGAAATCAGTCAGTGCAAAACAAACCATTTTAATGTGCGCAAAATCAAAACGTGAAGTAAAATTATAGTAAAAGTAATGGCGTCGTTTTTTAGATGAAATCCGATTTTAGTGAATCTTGTTAGTAATGTACTATTTAAATTAAAAAAAAAAGTGAGCAATGTGTTTATTAACTTTAATATATAAAAAAATTAAGTTTCCAAATTAAAAGTTTAAATGTTTCAAAAGTTGATGTTTTTTTCAACAAAATAATGCAAATAGTTGCGTTTTTTTAAAATATTGGTGCAAAATTTTAAGAGAAAACAATTACTTAACTTTAAAAACAAACCTTTTAAGAAATGTTCATTATATAAGTTATAAGTTTTTTTTTTTATGCACCAAAACAACAAGTGACTATTTTCTAAGAAATATTATAAATTTTATACATATACTTAATTTTAAAAAAAATTTTATTTCTATATACACAATATACTTACATACAATAAATAAATTAAACATAAAATAGAATTAAAACATGAATTGAAAAACAGTTAAAAGTTAAACCTACAATGAACATAAATAAATTAACTAAACATGAAAATTTTAGTGATTTGATAAGAAAAGTTAAAATAAAAAAAGAACAAGAAAAACACCAAATTTAGAACAAAATGAAATATAAAAATGAAATTTTAAAGAAAACAAACAAAATCCAACAAAAGGTGATACACCAAAAACAAAGTGTCAACCAAACAAACCTACAATTTAACAAAACATTAAAACATAAAATGAACAGAAATAAATTAATTAGCTAAACCTAAAATAAAATTAAATATTAATGGGTTATGAAAATTTAAAAGTTGAAACAATACAAACAAAAACAATTACAAAAGAATCTTCAACCACAAATCTACAAAACCCAAGAAAACAAACGTTAAAGATAAATAAAATAAAAAGTAAAAACCATACCTGAACTTAAAAATGGTTGAAAATACTCAACAACAACAACAACTTGTAATCAACAACAACAACTTGTAATCAATTATTATTAGTAATTATTATTATTAGTAATTATTATTATTATTAGTAATTATTATTATAAATATTATTATTATTTTTTTTATTCTAGCTATTATTTTTTTAATAAAATTATACTCTTGAATTTAAAAATGAATTTTGAAATTAACTAAATTTTTTTTATTTAAAAAAAAGAGCGAAGGTTATACAGGTTGGTAGGTATGGGTGAACAGTGATAGGAAAACATAAGGGGTAACAGAAAAAAATATGAGTGTTAAGTTACCACAGGCGTAGTCATGATTGATTAGTTGGGTGGGAAAAGTGCACTCCAAGTGACCAACACCATGTCACTTTAATGGTGTTGTCCTCGTTTGTCTTTTACAATTTTACAAATTTTACGTTTTTTTTTTTTGAATTAACAGCAATTTTAAGCATTTCTCTTTTAAATATATTTGTTTGTGTGGCAATTTAATAATGGCATGAATTTTGCTATGCTTACGCGTCAAAACATTCGGGTCAAGAACCACGCCACTGATGGCAGAGCTAGCCAAAACATTCTTTTACATGCCATTGACTTCATTTGTTTTTTTTTTAGACCTACTATTTTAAAGTAATAATCGATTTGACAAAGCGCGCGTAACACATTTTGAAGAGAGTTATGCTTTTTTAAAGTGGGCCTTATATAAGAACTACGACTAATTATTACTACTATGGAAAAATATTGCCTATTGCAACATTGTGTTTATGAAATTTCTGACATAAAACAAAAACTTTTTGAAGTCTTGCAAACTTTTATTTGTTATAAAAAATTCTTGCACGTTCAGTTTTTGTTTTAATTTCTGTAAACCAACTTTTTCCACTTTGTTTGCACTCGGCTGACAACCACTTCAACTAGCTCGCATATGAACACTTGTAAAGTTTTTAAAAATGTAACTTCGTAACCGCATGCGCACACATATTAATTTCAGTTAGAAAAAACTGTTAGCAAAAACAATAAAAACTGTAGCGACTATGACCAAAAATATACAATGTTGTCTATAAAGAACATTTGGTATTAAAGGGTTAAAAGCAGCCTGGAATATCCGCTACTGCACAACCTTGGTCCATCAATGTTACTTTGACCGGCACAACAATAGAATTAGGAAAACCGTTATGTAATTACTCCAGAGGCGAACAACGAATACTATTGAAAAACTTCTTCATTAATGACATACAACACCAGACTAACATTACGACGTACCGCAACATATTAAATAATAGTGACTGTATTCAACTAAGAAGCAGAGATACAGCGGATCTGAACCGAAAACAAGACGGAATAATGCAACTTAATACATAAAATTAACAATGGTCAAACAATTTTCGTCTGGAACTAGTGGAACTAAATAACTAAACATCATTAGTTATAAGACTTTAAAAACCTATTTTAATGAAGATACAATAAATTAATCAAAGTAATAAAAAGATTGTTCAAATATACCAATGTTTACGCATCAAAATAATGTAAACAATGGCATCATCCTTATGCAAAAAGAACCCTGTCATTTCTTTGAGTTTTTCTTTGTTTGCAGGTATAACGGCAAAGTACCGTTCAAAATAATTCTAAGTTTATAACTTATCATAACTTATTTTCTTTAAAAAAATTTTTATTATTCGAAGTTTACTTCAAGTTAAATATACAATTTATTAGAAAAAAAAGAATATACAATTATTTTCAAATAAATTGTATATTTAACTTGAAGTAAACTTCGAATAATAAAAAAAAATTTAATGAAAAAATTTTTACAATTAATACTCGCAAGAGGAAAAATTCTCATTTAGTTTCATAACTTATCATTAAAAGAGATTTAGATTTATAGTGACGTTAAGTTAAGCTAATAAGGTGGAGAAAAAAGGTGCATGGGTTACATATTTGCTAAAATAAGAAGTCGCCAACATTATAGTAACCTCAATTCTCGGCAACATTTTACTTAAAAAGTTACGATTACCTTTTGGCAAAAGTGTTGCCATATCTGAAAACACTAAGTATTTTCTTTTAATTGCTATAACGAAGTGAACAAAATACTAAAATACCGCCCGTATTTGTAGGCGTGACAAAAAAATAAAAAAAATATTTCTGGAATTTTTTTACATTATCTTTAATCCTAGGGGGTGACTGACACAACTTGTTTTTCGAACCACTCTAATGGTCGTAGAGCCAAAAAGTCTATATATTCCAGATCCTTATAAGATTCTCAGACGATCTAGCTATGTCCGTACGTCTGTTTGTTTGTTGAAATCACGATAGAGATTCGAAAAAAGACAGAGAACATTGAAATTTCTACCAAACATTCTTTGATCTACCGAAATGTTTAGTATTGCAAATGGGCAAAATCGCTCTAGTAGGATTCGAGTTATATGTAGATATACATAAGTTTTAGACTACCGAAATATATTTCAGATATGTTTTGCTATTTTATTTAAATATAATGCAGATAATACAATGAAATTCTGCACACTTTATTTTTATTATAGAACCACAAGACCTGGTAGCAATCAGTCCACGATAACTCATAACCCCTATACAAATCTCTTCCCGGAATGTGGCTTTATGGTATATAAATGTATAATAAAATAAGCTTCATGCAACGTGAAATCTCAAAACCGTATTTTGATTGCATTGGTCAATATTTTGACCATAGTCCCCATATAAAGTCCACTTCCGGAAATCACTTAAATACGCATTAAGTTCTTATAATTATTATCAACAAGTTTAAATTCGACACAAATAGTCCATATCGTATGAGCGTATATGATCAGTCTATATTTGACCGTAGCCCCCATATAAAGCTCATTTCGAAAAATCACTTATATACGCATAAATCTCTTATAAAAATTATTATTACGTTGAAATTCAACACATATAATTCGCATGCATAAATCGTCGTACAGAATTTCATGACAATTTGGCCGTAATAGTTCCCTAATGGGGACTATTCCCGAAAACTGATTAACTTACATAAACATCCATATCGAACCGAAATTTTACACACATTAGTTATAAGTATGTAGAAATTAAACTATTGACTTCTGTGAAAGTTGGTCCAAAATTAAGAATAGCTTCCGTACAAGATCCACTTCCGAGAATAACCACAGAGCCAATTTTGCTTATCGCTTTTTGGTACTTCATTTAATGTGTGTTAAAGTAAATCGCTTTATGTTACAGGCTGCAAAAACATAAACAAAAAGTTAATTCTTGATGATAAATGGAATATGATTTATATAACTATCGTTATGAAGATGAAGTTCAATTAAAATAAACCTAAAATAAATAGAAATTACGATACAATATTTTCTTAAGTTCGCCCCGTAATAGGTAATTTGGTGGTGGGTGTTTAAGATTTGGCACAACCGAATATAAACTCTTAAGCTAGATTTACACGATTGAAATTTTCTGAAATACTGAAACTCCTTAAATGTGTTCAAAAATGTTATTTTTTTATAAAATTGTACTGATAGTAAAAAAATTTTCTGTGTAGTTAAGCAATATATTGGGCCACACAAATATGGAACATTATCATGAATCGGTTTTTTTTTGTTTTTAGAATTTTTTACTTAAGTTTACATTTTTTAAAAATTTTCCGCTTATATGAGTCAAATTTAATTGATATAAATAGAAAAATATAGTTTCACAATGGTAGTTTTACAGATTTACTTTTCCAGACAAATAAGAATCATCATCACAGACATGAATTACACATATTATTTACCATATATCACTAAAAACAGAGTCAAAATTATAAATTGTGGCACTTCACTGTTTAATACTGTCTATTACTTTAAAATTGTTAAAACTATTTACAAGTATTTATTTAAATAACTCATAAATCACTCATAAGCAGAACAAATACAATAAGCTAAAGCAAATCACATCAAAATAAGCAATTGTATATAAAATAATAAATAAGTCATTACAAAACAACTTCTAAGTAATGCAGAGGGTATTTATTAGTCAATAATATGTCTAAAATTGAGTTATGGCAAGTTATAAACACGCCTTTGTTGGGATAGTAGAATTATAACGAGTTTTGACTAGATTAAATCTGATTTTTTTATAAGTTTTACAATATGATAAGTTTATTATGAAATTTTAAATATTTCACACACACTCTTATAATTACTTTAACGCATAGGAAAATTTGATTAAAGAAAGTACTTTTAAGTTTAATTCTGTTTCACTCAACTTAAAACCCATCAGTGTGTACAAATATATTTGAAAAAGTATCATATGCTATGAAAACTGCTTAAGAATATCAAACATTAGAGAAAAATACTGCTTATCATGTACAACTAATTTCCTCTTTGCCATTTCATTTTGTACTGCTAATAAACTAAATGCACTTTTCTTCACATATATTTGGCGCACTTGGCAGAAGAACATGGTTGGCTGTGGCGAACTATAAAAGCTGTTTTATCTTAATATGATAAACTATAACAAAACGTATAGGATACATTCTGTATCGAATACGTAGGATACAATACTTTTTATTACATAATTGGCAAACAAAAATCTAATTTTTTTACTTTGAATGTATAAAAATTTTGACTCTGTCAAGATTTTTAAACAATTCTTTTCCTACTAGGTTTTTAAAAATTAATTCATAGTAAAATATTTAGAAAAAATCGGGAAATATTTGGATACGCATTTAAAAATTTAATTTTCATATGCGAATATCTCGTAAACTATAGGAGATAATATATAGCTAGGATGATTTTTTTTTTGAGTACTAGACTATTAGATTTCATATGTACGAGCATGTAGTCTTATCTTTGAAATCGGATCACAAACGAAGAATTGTAAACGTTTTTAATTTCTCACATACCCTGGTCGGCTTATGACTTCGAAATTAAAAATAGCCACTGTGCAGTGGCCAACATTTCAATGAAATTACAAATGTTAATCAGTGTTTTTTTTGGCATTTATTAGGATAATGACATCATATAATATTTTAAGTTTTGTATGTAAAACGAAAAGGACGTCTGATAAATATTTATTTTTAAATAGTTCAATGTCACTCATACGCTCACGGGACAAAATGTTAGTTAACTTTAATATTAATCATACGTACATTTAGTTTATTATTCTTCTTGTGAAATTCCCTAATTAAGCAAAATTTGCGATAATTCTGGACAGTGTTTTATAAAATTCCCTATTTATAAACAGATTTTTATTATTTTCAATAGAAATAAAATTAATACTTAAAATACATATCAGGGTATCACATTATTCGTATAGAAATCACAAATATAATGGCAAACTCATATCACTGGCATATGCACCCCTAATGAATGCAATAATACAGCAACTGTTTGTCTTAAAATTTCCCCTCAGAAAAATGCTAAAAATCTAAAATTCTTATTATGCATTTGAAGTGTTTAAAAATAACAACTTAGATTAAAATATAATCAAAACTCTGGAAAATAAACGACAATCTTAGATTATTTAATTATTTAATGGTCATTAAATTTCATGATCTTTTTATATTGTGCTTTATAATAAGAGTTTGTTTTACAAAATCAAATGTTGTAATAAAAAACATACAGTTTAAATATATGTTCAAACATTATAAATTTGACTCATTTATTTTATAGTTTTTCAATTGAATTTCCGTTTTAATTATTCATTTTGCTTTTAAACATTTTCTACTGATTACTTATAATAATTAACATTTTTTTCAACATTGATTTTTGTGCACTTTGCTGCTGCTGCCTTGTAAGTAGTGAAAATTGTGTTATTTTTGTACCATTCAACACCATATAATACGAAAAGAAAAGCTTTATCAAATTAATGTATAATTTTATTAATAGAAAATAAAATTGCGTTGCATTCTCATATAGTTATTTAAGTAGAAATGTATTCACAAATAAAGAAACAAAAACAAAAGCGTATACCGATTTGTTTGATTTATTGTTAAAACTTACAAATTTTTACGCGCCAAAATAAAGTAAATATTATCCTTATGTAAAAGAGTCGCTGTAACTCCAAAAGTATTTGCAATTCTTTTAATAATTCTTTGTTTTACAGTATAACAGTAACAATGTATTTTAAAATTAGAATTTAGGCCTCAGCGCCATTATGGCATTGTTGAGGCTATCTGGCAATAATTATTTAATATATGTGTAGTTTCATTTAAAGGAATTAAAAAAAAAATTAAAAAATAATAATAAGAAATTAACAAATATATTGCATTTAATTTAATAATAATTAATAATAATTATTATAGTAGAAGCATGTCGAGGTTGTCTAACAAATATTCTACCGCTGTATTCAATCCTTTGATTCTAGGCGACACCTGAGTGTTTGTAAATTAGATCTTTTCATTGTATTAATATTATGTTGATTAAACTGCAATATGATTGTATGGTGTGCAATACTGTACTATTAACGCGCAATTACAGTCATATGAAAAGCTTTTCTCTACTTTCAACACTTATTCTTCTTCTACCTATCCCTTTCCAAAGAAGGTAACACAATAACGCGCAATTACAGTCATATGAAAAGCTTTTCTCTACTTTCAACACTTATTCTTCTTCTACCTATCCCTTTCCAAAGAAGGTAACACAATTAATTAATTAATATATAGACGTATTAATTGCCTGAGTGTTACTTCTCTTAAAAAAAAAAAAAAAAAAAAAAAAAACCTTCATATTCAGTAGAAGACAAAACTGTTGACAAAAAGCTTTATATCAGAATATTTTTAATTTTTTTACTCATAAAGCAAGTCCCAACTACAACGCAATTTTTAAATGTTAAATAAAACACAGATATTTAAAAAACAATCATGGAACCTTATTATATCGTAAAGTAGACACAATGAGGTTATGAATGGAACAAGATATCGTGCAGAGGTCTGCCGCGGTTTTGCTGGCACACACGCGATTTTTTAATTAAATTTTCAATGACCTTTTTGCATAAATGCTGCGGTATTTCATTAATGCAGCGTCCAATTTCCTCTTCTAAGGCTTGAGTCGTCGTCGGTTTATTCGCGTAAACCATTGACTTCAAAAAACCCCAAAGAAAAATATCTAAAGATGTTAAATCGCACGATCTAGGCGGCCAATTCTGGTCTCCAAAATGCGAAATTACATGACCGGGAAATGAGTGATGCATTTTCTCTGGCTGTATGACATGTGGCGCCGTCTTGTTGAAACCACATGCCCTCCACATTCATTTCTTCAATTCTAGGCAAGAAAAAACTGGTTATCATTGTACGATACCGAACACCATTGACACCATTGCGCTCTAGTTGGGACACCCTTTATATAATATTTCTTTTACATAGATATTAATACATATATTTGGAACAGCTCGAATGGCCTTCTTATCCTCAAATGTAAACCCTATCTGTTTTTCTGTTATGTTGGTACACATGTCTGTTATATATGTTGGTAATATCCTGGTCGCCCGAGCACGCAAATAACCGCTGAAAACATTGAAGCAGTGAAGAAAATGATTTTGGATAATCATCGAATCACTATCATAGAGGTTGCTGATGATGTTGGCATATCGTTCGGCTCATGCCAAGCAATTTTTAGGCATGAAACGTGCGGCAGCGAAGATTGTTGCAAAATTGCAAAATTTTGAACAAAAACAGTGTCGCATGGACATCGCTCAGAAGCTCTTGAACATTATCCTGCAAAAGTTCATAACTAGTGACGAATCATGGTGTATGGCTATGACATTGAAGCCAAAGACCAATCATCCTAATGGAAACGTCCAAGATCAATAAAAGCACGTCAAGTTCGGTCAAATGTGAAGGTTTTAGCTCACTGTTCTCTTCGACTGCAATGGCGTGGTGCCGATAAAAGGAAAGCGTTTTGCTACGATTGAGGAGATAAAAGAAAAATCAAAACAAGAGCTGTTGGCGATACCCAAAAGCGCGTTTCAGAAGTGTTTCGAGGACTGGGAAAAACGCTGGCATAAGTGTTTAATATTTGAGAGGAATTACTTTGAAGGGAACAAGATAGTTAATTATTGATGAATAAATAAATATTTTTCGAAAAAATTTATCAGACCACGTATGATTATTTTTTTTATACTTATACTTACATATATGGGTAACAAAAATAAAGAGAATTATATTTTTTGTGATCAGCTTTGTCTTCTATTGTGCATAAACCAGCAGTTGCATTTTGTGTAAACCGTAAACAGGCAAAACAGTACGTGCTATATATTTATGTAATGACGAAGTAGAGAATAAATAAAGCAGTTTATAAATATTTTTCAGTGCTTTGTTTTGCAAAACCTGCAAACATTTTAAATCAGGGGCCAAATTACCGCATTCGTGATCGAATGAGCTATCGTATTGATAAATGATTTCGATATCGAAATTATGATAAAATGTACTAAATTTCTTGCTCGATATCGAATGCTATAATCTCAAATAAGAAAATTACGTTCAATTTTACTCGATATCGAATGCGGTAATTTGGCTCCAGCACTTTTCTTGTGTCCAGAAATAAGTAAAAAATAATTAATATTGTTCTGTACTAACGATTCAAATATCATTAGTTTGGATTTCACATCAAATTTGTATCTAAGTTTGTGCAAGATTTCAACTACTGAAGCTGTTTTAGATTTAACGTATTCAATATGAGAATTCTATGCAAGATTACTTGGAATATTGGAAATTTTATGATATTTACTTCTGTTATCTGTGTGCCATCTATTTCCATTAAGAGGTGAAAATTTAACAATGATAAACATCAATTGAGACTCGACAAATCATAATAAACTTACAAATAAGCAATAAATCTGTGACTAAAATATGTCAAATCGTTGAATGGCATCAGTACAAATACAGAAATTTTCCTGGTGAAAAAGGACAAAAAAAACATCTTACAAAATCTGAAGTGAGTAAGCCTAGTGCCGTTAAAATAGCTGAAAATGCTACGAAAACTTCTGCAAAACATGTAAAGCCAAAAACGATTAGATTATCTTTGGATCAAAATGGCCCACATGGTAGAGTGCATAACGTCAGAAGGTATTTTTATTCCTCAAATTTTTGTGGAATACATTTCTTTTCACCGATAAAAGTAAATGATATTTGGAATCAAAAGCCTCCCAAAAATATGACAAACTAAGAATAAAGCCTTTAGTAATAAATATGTTGCCAAGACGGTAAAACATGACGATGGCTCAGTAATGGCCTGCAGTTGTATGGCGACATCAGGAGTCGGTAATCTTAAAAAATCAATGTTGCCCCCTCTATTGTAGATAAATTATAACTAGCGCAGAACTGGATTTTCAATCAACACAATGATCCACAGCATACCTCTAAACTTGTAACAGAGTGGTGGCTCAATCATTGTCCAAAAACTTGAGATCATCCTTCGCAGTTGTCAGACCGTAATCCAATTGAGCACTTGTGAGAATATCCGAAAAAAAATAGGAAAAGAAACATTTCTTGCAAAAATATCAAAAGTCAGTAATAAGGATGAATGTAACAAAATTTCCCCTCATTTTACTAGAAAACTCATTGATTCTATGTCTAGAAGATTGTCAAAGTGCGTTAAAAGATAATGAACAGAATATTAATTTTAATAATTTTGACATAATTTTAATTCATATGATATATATATTATCTAAGAAAACTTGAGAAATTTGGGTGTTATTGTCGAGAAAATTGTACTATAGCAAATTGTGTTATTTCTCATTTGAAAGATCTCAGTTTCTTCTTTCCAAATCTGGAAAGAAATTGAAAATTGGGTCATTATCAACAAAATTACAGGCTTATAAGTGCACAAAGGTACAATAACCGAGTTTTTAACCGTAAAACCGGATTTTGGAGTTGTCCGGCATATTTCACTATTGGAATCTACTTTTACTCGACAAGCCCTATAAGAAAAATAATATCGGGTCCCAGGTTTTTTGGACTGTCGCACCGTGTAATCTATTGATATGTTTCAGTAACACCTTCATGTTTTTAAAAGTTTCCTACTGTAGTGTTTGACATTTGATTCATCATATATTATATAATATATAAGTATGTCGTGTTCTATCAAATATATAGTGTAGTTCTTCATTAAATAATAAATTGTAATTATTTAATCCAGCCAGTGCCGGATGTTTGACCATTGCTGATTTTATTTCTTAAATTAACATTCTTCCTGCTTGTTTTCGGCTCAGATCCGCATTTTGTTAAAATGTGGACTCTTAAACATCTGTTTCAAACTCGTTCTGCATTTTTTTTTTCTTTTCAGAATTATAACTTATTGCAATAAAATTAATATACTTGTATAAGGAGCTATCAGGGTCACTCATCCATAGTGATTGAAAAAGTTTATATAAAGTTCGTTTATAATTAGTGTGACCACCTGAATTTTGAGCGAAACCGGGGAAAAAAGTACTAAAATCTGGAAGATTCAAACTTAAAACCGGGCCATTTTTATGGGAAAACAACTTTATTATTCAAGTTAAATTTAGACAATTGTAGTATTATAAGTAATTTGAATCTAATTTTCTGTCGCTTTTTGTTTAAAATCCTATTTATCCTGTGATGAAATTTGCTTCAGCAATGTTGGGGATTGTAAAATTCAACGTATTCGTACTTTAAATTATATTTGAGAAATAGCATATGTTTCAAAGTATCTAGCTTAAGTTGAGATTTTTCTTTTGTCCATAATTTTGCGGGCAAACAAAATATAAATTCAATGATTCGCGCAAAGCGACTGTACGGTACATTCTTATTTTGAAAATGTTTGAGACAATCCACCCAACGTTGATGTGGTTTAGTAGAACGTAATTCAATAGGAGGATTATTTTTATTCCATTCGCTAATTTTCTCTGGGGTAATAAATTTCAATATGTAACCAAACTCGTCAAACAATTCTACATTGTTGCTATCAGGTTTTAGCCATTTTTTTCAACCATAAATGTACCAATTCGGTGAAGCAGCGAGTCCCTTTTTGTTTAAGTAAAAGCAATATAAAAAAATAATAAATGCTACCTTTAAATTTGGGGTATTTAAAATTGCAATGACTCTTTCTGAGCCCAAGAAACCCTCATAAAAGACGCTTTTCTGACATTACCTAAGAGCTCTTTTTGACGGGCCATTTTCGAATGTAATGATCCTCTTTTCTGAAGGTTTTCGGAGCAATAATGATTGTTTTTTGGGCTCATAAAGAGCATGAACGCTCCGGAAAAGGTGTCAGAAAAAACTCTTTTCGGACTCATATGGCTTGCTGGCGATATGCATAGATATATGATTTTAAAATGAATCATTCAAAAGAATTAATTTCCATTAAAATATGATGCAATTGCGCCAAATTACGACGAAATAGACTTGTTGTTCAAGTCCACATATTTTTTATTTAATTAAATTCAACATAAAAATCCGGTCCATCCGGGGGATGTCATCGGGACACCGGAAAATTGGTTCTAAAACCGGGCCATGTCCTGAATTTTTCGGAGCAGTTGGTCGCACTATTTATTATTAAAATATGGGCATTTCCTGCAAATCGTCAACCAGGATCCAAAAATAAAATGTTGATAATCATCGTGTTTTATTGTTTATGATTATAAAAAAAGGTCTATATTTTTATAATAGAATGGGTTCATATCATATTTCAGCTGTTTTACATGAGGAAATTGGGCTGGAAAATGGAAAATTTTATATTTTGCTTTATGCTATTTATAAACCAATTTTTATATTTAATTATTTTACATGCAAAAATATGTTATTTATGCACTCTTTCTTCAAAATCTCTCCATTACAATCAATTCGTAAGATAAAAGTGTATCGAGGACAAAAAAGTTCGATTAACGGTAAATTTTTACTTTGTTTCTTATCTATGTTTTAATCGTACGTTCGCGACCGAAAATATCATTTTATTTTAATTGCTTTGCATTAACTGTCAACAGGTGTCAGATATTACAAATTTTAATCAAGTTCGGTGTCACTAATTTATAATTAAAAAAAAAATTCTGGGCAACAATTAATTAAAATCTTTTTTATTTGCAAAATTTCGTACGTTCGCGACCGTAAGTAAATTTTTTTCATAGGCAATGCATTTATTTTCTTAACACGCAAATTTACTTTCGTAGATGGTTAAAATATGTGATAAATCGCAAAACGAAAAACAAAAGCGTTATATCAATAAAATTAAAAGCGATCCACAAAAGCTAAAAATTTTACGCGAAAAAGCTGCTGAGAGGATGCGAAAACGACGCTTAGCATAACCAAAAAATAAAAAGGTTTTAAAACAAATACAAGAAAAAGAACGTGCAAGGTTGAGAGAATACCGACAAAAGAAGAAAAAGGAAGCTCAACAAGAAGACGATCATGAAGCGTATTCGTGTAGACAAACTCTGGGCTGAAAGGGCATTACCAAGTGATTTGAAAAAAAAAAAAATGAAGTTATTAAAGGACTCTTTCAGAAGTATGTCGAACCGGTAAACGAGCGGAATAAAACATCTACGCAAGTTGAATGGGGTAGGAAGTTAGAAGTAGTGAAAGATATTTACTTGCGTGAAGATGTTAGCGTTCAGTCGGCAGCCAAAAAGGACACCCTCATTGTTGATGGACAAATTGTTGCTAAACGATATATGCTGCTAACTGTATCGGAAGCTTACGAAGTTTATAAAAATGATTCAATTGGAGAATGCGTAAGCAAGACAAAATTCTTTCAGTGTCGACCCAAACATGTTCAACTCTCGACCAAAATGCCGCATAACATGTGCGTATGTATTCATCACGCCAATTTCAGTTTTTTATTAAAAAACAGTTATACAGTCTTTCCCCAAAACCTTCGAAAGTTTTTTACAATTAGCCTGTTGCAATATTAAAAATGAAAGCTGTATGACCAACGATTGCGAAAACTGTACAAAAGATGTGAAATCTATTGTTCCAGTATTATACTTAACAAAAGTGGATGAAATTGTAAAATGGCAACACTGGCGGAAAGTAGACGATAGAATAACTTTGACTGACTCTATTCCATAAAAACAAAATTATAAATACTGTTAATATTTTATATGAAATAAAATAGTCTATTTCTTGTTATAAGTACTACTACACAATACAAATTAAGTATTACGTATTTTGAATTAAATTAAGTTTTGATTTCTTCGACCTTTTTTTTCAATAAAATAAAAAAAGTTGTTTCGAGTTTGAGGCCACGTATTTACGTATTTTGTTAAAGAAATTTGAGAATATTTATGGGAAAATGCATGGTGATCAAAATAAAAATAACATATGGAAAAATCGTACGTTAGCGACCCGTACGTTCGCGACCGTTACTTAAGGCAATTGAACAAAAACCAATCGAGATCTTTTATTGTGTAAATAATGGATAGAGACCTACATTAATACACTTTTAAAATAAATTAATCCCTTTAGAATATTCCGTTCCATTTCGCAGATTTTTAAATTTCACTACTGTCAACCAAAGTTGACTTCTATTTTATGTACGTTCGTGACCACATGTTTATAACTATCATTATGAAAACTTACACTGTATAAAATCTATCTTTTGTATTAAACATAGAGCTACTAAAATGCTATCGAATTGCAAAAAAAAAAAAAATTAGGAAAAGTTTTGTTCTCTATATCTTTTGTACATTAAAAGCGTACGAGCATACGTTCGTGACCCGAGGAAATGCCCATATTTCATATAATTTCGTATTGTAGTTTTTCACTGGTTTAGACTCATGAAGTTTTAAATGTTGTCATCAAAAAAATCTTTAATAATAGATAATAATAATTAATTAATAATAATAATTTTAATTTTATTAATAAATATCTGTTTATTAAACATGTCTAAATTCGTAAATATAATTACGACGGAATAGTGTTAAATTATGATTTTTGTAAACTTCAAAATATGAAGAAATTTAAATAGCAACGATCAAGTTACATAAAAATAAACGATTAATTAACATTATTCGTTTTATTAGATTATTCTGCATAAAATTAATCGTCTTTTTTGCGAATATGGACATTTTTAAATTCTTCTAATAATTATTCGTAAGAAATTGTTCAATTATTCGAATGGATATCCTAGTATGTACGCAGTAGAGATGTATGACATGCAATACATTGTTATCACCGGGTGTGTCTTTAAATGACTTTGCTGTGGTTCCTCTTTGTTGTATTCGTGAAAGTATTAAATGAAAGTGTTAAATGGGCTTTTGTCGATATGACGATGGAGTTATCGACAGCAATTTGAACAGACTTAATACAATACAGTCATTCACATGCAGACATTGGAGGCATGCACATAAATGAAAATGTGTCTACAGATGACTATTTTTGGGGGGATAAAAGAATACTTGATGCTTCTACAATTAAAAGTATGTAACTTTAAAATATAACAAAATTGGAGAGAGAGACATCTCCATTTGTGAGAACTTATAAAGGATTTTTAGCGAGAAATTTTTTCAAAATAAATTCAAACAAAATAAAAATGGATCTATTACGAAACAAAAGAGATCATATGTGAAGCCAACCAGCCGAATCGACACTAAACCAATTATCCATGGCGCAATAGTAATGCTCTATTTTTGGGCTGCTGAAATGTGGCCAACCCATCACAGGGAACTTGTACCGAATGCAACTGATGCGTTTAAAGCAAGCATTGGCCGGAAACATGAAAGCGAAATACATATTCCTTTATAACAACGCTCCGCCACATGTTCCAATACCTATTAAAAACTATTCAGAGAGAAGTGGTTGCGAAACTTTGCATTACCCACCTAGTCCAGACCTTGCCTGTGCGACTACTATTTGTTCTGATCGATGTAGAATAGTCACTTGAGAACAGGGTAACCGAAATTGGCTTGATTCCATTTTGGCCTCAAAAGCTGCACAGTTGTAAAAAGATGAGAAATCAATGACTAATACTTAGAATAAATATTTAGTGTACAAATCTAGAGGTTCGCAAACGTTTTGAAATTGCTGTTTGAGTAGCTCCTAATGATTTTGCAAGCTCTTGTTAAGTTTAACAACTTAACAGTTTTTGGCCTTTAAACTTTTTTAGCTGTCCTCGACGATTTTTTTCTTCCGTGTCAAGATCACCACTGCTCTCGCACGTTGAAACCGATTGAACCCATTTACCATAAGCTTTTTTCACATTTACAATCTTTTGCCATAAGCCTATATAAGCATTTGATTAGTCTAAAAAACTATCAACATCTCTCATCTCTCCTAATCGTCCCCATGTCAACAACTATAAGATTTCATGCAACATCACAAAACATTTCAAAAAGGCGTTGTAGCTGAAACCGATGACTAATGAATAAGTGATTCACTAAAGAATCATAGAAGTTGAAATATGAAGAAAAAAAGATTTATAATTTGGAAATATGATAAATGATTTTCCAATTCCTTAATGAACTTAAATTATATTTTTTCTTAAAAATACTTGAATGAACAAATATGTAATTATTTGTCTTTTAGTTAGATAGAATTTAAATTTTCATACATGCAAAGACGATTGTTTGTGTCATAAGTGAATTCTGGCTTCACGGTTAAACACTTTTGGCACAATTTAAAATTATTAACTTAATTCTTTACATGTGTGCCTGTGTTTACAAGTGTATGTATGTGTTTGTGGCGTGTTTTTTATTTTTATTTAAAATTTATTTCCAAGTCATTTAACTTTTGTGTTGTTTTAGAACAAGTTTATTTTATTGTACTTAGCGCAAGTGGATTTTACTAGGTGCGCTACGCAAGAAAGTGGAGTATAATAAGTTTTTTCAGAAAAAAAGGCAACTAAAATAAATTTTATAATTTAAGTTATTTTCTGAATCAATAACATATTGAAATTTCCCAAAAAAGTGTCAATGTTGTCTACAAAAAAATGTTTGTTTAAAAAGAAACTTTGCAAACTGTTTTAAATTGTCTTTATTTCATAACCTGCTTGTATAGTAGCAACTTCTAAATTTCATTTCAACCTCCAGTAAATTTCAACTTCTTTACACTCTTCTATTTCATTTAGCTCTTTCACTTTACACACAGCAAAGAGGCAAACGCACAACTTTTTATGAATAAGAATAAAAAGTACAGGCATCATTAGCTTCAATTGTTATTCACAGGTGGTGTGTTGATAAGTGTCGAAAGTTATTTAAGAGTTGTAACTTGTTCTTGAACATTCTGTTGTATATTTATTTTTTCCAACTTCCTTCCATTCTATTTCATTTACTTTCATTTTTAAAGTTAATTAAAAACGATAAGAGCAACAAAACAAGTACATATTTAGATAAAAAAAGTTTTAACAAACAAAGAAAAACAGTAAAAAAGTAAAAAAAAGTAACAAGTTCTCAAGCAGCTGCATTAAAGGAGGCACCGAAAGGATGATGACATACTTTATGTAATGTATGATTTTAGCGAACAAATTAACTCTGATAACAAGGTACAACTCACAAGAGCATTCACAATTTAACTTGGATATGATCTAACTAAAGGACGGGGGTTCCAGTCGAATATTTGACGATAAGTTGCAATTGGAATCTATCCTTTTTGATATAACCATAGGAGCGTAAATATGTCAAGTGATCATCACCTTTCAGTCGCAGATGTTCGCATGAAGCTGACCGTCATTCGGAATTGCGACAACAAAAACAACAGGCCACTCTTAAAAGCTTGCAAATTAACGGATGTTATGTTAGCGGTATCTATACCAAAGCAATGAGAATAAGGAAAACAATCTAATGAACCACCATTGAAATTCTAGACGTGCAAACCATAGCAGAAAGATTTCAAACTGGTGATATATAAATATAGTTCAGACGAAAGCTCATTATTAGCCATGACAACTTAACTCTTTTCTCTCTCGCTTTTAATTTATCCCAAGCACCTTTGGTTAATGTCATTTAAATATCCTTAGAAATATGTGTATGACAATTTTTATACGCTTTAGCATACTTTCCACCAATTTAGCGATTAAATAATTTAGAATAGTCTCCCTTTTGGTTTGAACCAGCTGGCAATATCGTTCAAATGGGTTGGAATTAATCGGTATTGCCTCAGTTTTCTCTTCACTATTGACTACAAATTCGAAATCGGCTTCAGGTCAGGACTTTATGATGGTTCCTGCATCAAAAGAAAATTCTGCTCGCTAATCAATTCTTTCGTGATTTTGAAAGTGTGCTTTGAGTCATTATCCAGCTGAAAAGTAACTTCATGCACATGATTTATTTTCTTATCTGCAAAATAGATAGGCTTTTTTTCTCAATAACCTTTCGATTTTTTGCTGTTGTTTGAGGTGTCATCGTGTAAAGCAACCCCATATCATGACGTTCCTTCCCACCGTGCTTTATTGTTTCATTTACATGGTGTCTATGAATTCTCTAAGCTGTTCGGCGCCAGAAATATTATTTACCAGGGACAGAAAATAAAACTAGCGTATTACTATGCAATATTTAATTCAATACTTTTATTTTTGCCTTAAAAAATTAAAAGTTAAAAAATAACTTTTATTTTTTGCGTAAAATAATAAAAGTCAAAAATAAATTTTAATTTCTGCCTTAAAAAATAAAAGTTAAAAAATAACTTTTTTTCTTGCCTTTTTTGATAAAACTCATAATAGTTACGGTCCCTGTTATTTACCTTTGCATGGACAACGTTTAACTTCGTAATCGCCTGACCAGATTACACCTTTAAATTCACCTACTGTCCAATTTCTGTGCTCTCTAACAAACTTTAAACACGTCTTAATATTTTGTAATTTTTTACTAAGGGTTCGTTTTGCTTTCCATCGCGTAACGGGTTTGCCTATTGCTCTTGAAGCATACTTTAGCTTTTTGCGACCTGTGATTTCTGGTTTGGGAATATTAGGACGCCTTTTTTGGACACATGTGACCACTAATTGACTTACTTTAAGCTGTTTTACTAGTACTCTCGTATAATAGCTACTTGATGTAATTTATAGAATACTGTTATATAATTTATATTATGTGTGTTGGATAATTTGCAAAAAGTGTTTACTACATAAAATTTTGTTAAAATGTGTTTTTAAGTCATACACAAAGCAAACATATACAAATCAAACGGATAACTTTGATATTTTTATACAAATATTGCAAAAGACTCATTTGTGTCTGCTACTAATTGTATATTTCCGATAATTATTATCTTCCATTTTCTATTGTATTTTTTTTTATAAATATTTTTCAATATTCTTTATAAGTTTTTTTTTAAGCAATAAAAAGTATACAATGCACAAACATGGCAAACATGATTAGGGATCACCCTAATCTACAAATAAATTTTTTTAAAAATTAGATTACCTGCCTTTTATTTACAACTTTAAACAGCAGAACATTTATATAGAAAATATTATGTTATTGTGAAAGGTAAATAAATTAGTTTAATATTAAACAAACAAATCAGTTAAGTTTACATTAAACTTATTATAACAGATTGCTTTAAGTAAAAAGTTACAGTAGAACTTAATGATTTTCAAACTAAATTTAATGCTTACGAAATACGTATTGAATTGGAGATTAAAGTAGATTTTCAAAATTAAAATCAACTTTAAAATAATTTTCTTTTGTTTGTTAAAACAATAATTTAAAAAGCAATTAAATATGTATTATTGTATTTATATAAATACAAAGCAGAAGTAACATTCAACCGACTGCTGTCATAAATAAATCCATCAAATATAAACTTCGACCCACAATTCTCAAATGTTTTATGGCCAGAACTTTACTTTGTATACATGTTTAATTAGTTCTTTCGAGTTTTTGTATATCCTTTTTATAGGTTTGCTTTGTAGTTTTTCATTGTATCATATTTTTAACATTTTACAAAAGTTATTTTTTTCAAGCTCGTACGCTTTTACACATGCTTAAGAGCATGACATAAGAACTGTTTGTAATTCAATTAATTGAAAAGGAAGGAGGACGGGAAAGGTCTAAACAAATTTCCATCTAAATGAATTTGTAAAGTATGTTGTAGTGCTAGTAAAGTGGGGCTGAAACTTGATAGTGTTAAAGTGGAATTTAAATAATTTCTGTCTGCTAACATGGTATTAGCTATTTCAGTTTATCTGTGTTATTAATAAACTCATATCAATTTTATTTTTACACATCCTTTATTTTATTGTAACATAATACAACCCAGCTTAATAAAACCACCACCAAACTTAGATGTTACTGAACCGCTACCAAATCTATTTCATATTCAACTTGTATTTAGCTTTATGTAAATTTTTTTAAATGTTTGGTAAACTCTTTAATTTCTTTTGTTCCAAATTTAGCTTCTGTATGATACATATAGATATTTAAATGTACTTTTAACTTTTATACTTTTTCGTAAAATTTTGCATATTTACAATGAAAATGTATGTTGTAAAGGGTGAGTTTTTAGTAACTGTTTTTGTCAGCTTAGCTGTTTTCGTGTGGCATGTTATTGTTATAACATGATCAGTTTGGTCTGTAGTTCAACCATGAATTGATTATTACCATTTAAGAGTTCTTCCATTTTATGGTCAGTTTGTGCGACCGGCTGAGATGGCTATTTAGGATTTTGTGTATGAATTTTGCACCAAATTTACATTGAACATAAAACCAACACGTATGCGTAGAGTGCAGACAAAGTAAAATATCGCGGCTATATCCGCCAGTGCTTTTGATGTCTGTCAGTTTTCGATTCGACGCCGTTTGCAGCAAATGGGCCTGAGTTATTGCACTACGTGGACAATTTTGGCAAAAGATTTGGGTATAAAAACTTAAAAAATCTAGCTGTTGCAAGACTTAACCCTGCTACTACGTTTAGGGCCTTTTGATGACCCATTCGAATTTAACATTGCATAACTTGCAAAAAAACGTGTTTGTCCGTCAGACTGACACACAATGACTCTAACGACGATATATTGCATTGATCACAAGCCTTAAAAATATTTTCGAAATGTACAAATTTTAATTTTTTCAATAAACAAATTTGGGGTCAAAATATGACCCAAACATAACATGTGTATTTTTTTCTAACATAGTAGCAGGGTTTAAGGCACTCGAACTACCACAACGGCTTACGTTTGGTGAATTAGCGCTGGCAAAGTTGGATAAAGATTTCCTTTTTTTTATCGAAAAGTTGTGCTCATTGACGAAGCTCAGTTCTGGTTGAATGGATATATAAACAAGCAAAATTGTCATAACTAGTAGATCAGTCAGACGCATTGCAAAAACTGCCAATGCGACCCGAAAAATACACTGTTTGGTGTGGATTATAGGCCGGTGGCATCATTGGAAAATACTTTTTCAAAAACGATGAAGGCATCAAAGTTACTTTGAATAGCGAGCGTGGTTTCAACACGACAGTGCCACATTCCATACAGTATCACATTTATATCACGTTTGGGGCCGTTCAATTGGCCACCTGTTGGTGAAAGTGCTCCTTCATATGCAACAGTAAAAAATTGGGTTGCTGACTCTTTAAAATTGTAATTAAAATTTGGCTTTTTGCAGCCATATGTAATAGAAAAATTTTAGTAGGGCCCAAAAAAAAATTATTTTTGTAACAAATATAAAAATATATATTATCCTTGTGCCCCATTTGGCTTAGTTGTTATATCCATAATGACTTGATCATCCTAATGCCTCACAATTTTGAAGGTAGACCTTTTCAAACCTTTCAGTATGTTTTGTATGCATAATAACAATTTCATTACATATCTTTTGCATATTTTGTGGTTTTAAAAATAAACGGTTTTGTAATAGAGTTTATGGAAAAACATTTTTCAAAGCATTTGCTTCTTTTTTGTGTTTGTATATTGAAGGGAGTGTATTTATGGGCATTTTTAGCAACTATTGTATTGTTGTATTAAAAATAAAATTTTATTATTGGTTTTATTTGATTGAACAAGCCGAAAACAAAAACATTTTTACAAATTGCATTACTAAACTAACAAAAAAAAAAAATGTTAAATAAACAACTTTAATTTGAATTGTGGTTTTATTAAATAATTTTGTAGATATCCTATATTTTGAAGCTGTTATTTTATATAAAAGAGTAACGTAGTGAGTAAATACAAATCTAAAACCTTTTTCAAAAAAGCCACACTGAACAGCTTATTTTCTTCATTTAAATTCAGTTTAAATTTTTTTTCGTCCAAACGATATGAAATTTCATGGAAATTTAGGTAGATTTTGTACTCTTATATTAACTGTCTTCTTTTGTTTCTGAGTTTTAATAGGTATTCATTGTAATTAATACAGACACTTCCAGTGTCTCAAGTCCATTATTTGTCCAATTATTATCTAGTTGCTGAATGTAACCTTGGATTGTTGGTGCTTTCGACAGGATTTTGCACAAACGACTGGTTTCGAATGAACGTTTTGTGCTCCTAATCTAATCTTTACATTTATTCAACGCTGACTATATATCGACCTGTTCTTTTGGCCTCGTTGAAAAATTTTTGACAAATACGTTCGTGAATCGTGTTTAGGATTTGATCAATCCATTTGGTTTCCTTCCTTTTTAGGAACAAAGTTTTCTTTCCGGTTTTCTTATTTATTGTGCATATCTGACATTTACATCTACATCTATGATCTGAAAAATAAAAATCGTCAGAAATGTTTCACTTTCTTCTCATATGCTCATGATTTTCACTTGCAAGCACCGCCTTTCCATATGTACCTTCAGTAGCGGAGGCCTTCACTACTTTTCAGTTGTGGATTGGTAGATCACTCCGCTCTGGAGTGCAAGGTTTATGTAGTTCCACCGGAGTTATGACCTTTGATCTTGGGCAGCGAATGATATCACTGACTGGGATTACAATTGTTATTTCAGCATGTTAGCTGAGGCTTTTGTGTTACCTGCAGTTTGATGTGACCTTAGCACCAGCAAGCATCATCATTTTGGAGTTTCACTTCTGCTATGCCAGCCATAAAACTCTAGTAAAAAAGTTATTGGGATCAAATTCAATTGAAGAAGCCTCAACATATTTACTTACACTTTTTATACCCTTCACCACCAAGAGTGGAAAATGAGGGTATATTGCCGTTGTCATTTTTTTATTTATTTATTTATTTATTTATAAGTCTACGGATAGAAATCCTTACAGACCCGTAATTTACAATATAATATAATTATTAATTAGTATTAAGGTACAATATAATATTACGTTTTATAACACTGACATCAATAGAAAAATCAATAAGAAAATAAAATGCATTATAAATTCTACATAATCTTCTTAATGAATCAGCATTGGCATAATTGGATTGAAAAACTTGCAGATATAATGGTATATAATAGCGAGTTGATCGTTGTGCAACATTAAAATTTATATTGCTTAGCAAAAAATCAGAATAGATATTCCGTGTGAAACTTTTTTTAATATTCATCTGAGAACCAACAAAGTATATATTTTCTTGATTCCTTATGAAATTCTAAGTCGACTTAGCCATGCCCGAGTGTCTGTCCGTCTGTCTGTCCGTCTGTGTAAAACACTTTCAAGTCCAAACTATACAACTTAACTAAACGAAATTTCCAGAAAAATAGTTCCTATTTTGCGGGTAACTTTGGTATTTAAAATCAGAAAAATCGGTTTAGACCAACCAGAGTTATAAACCAATATGTGAGACAACATTCAAGAAATTTTGTATGCGTTGTTTTTATGATAAAAGAAGAAAGAGTGCGGAAAATAGTAAGAATCAGTCCATGATTTCTCATAGCCCCCATACAAAAATCTTCCCGAAATATTGCTCAATTATACATAAATGCCTATAAAAATTGGAATATCAAGACAAAATTCAGCAAAATAAGTTTTATGCAAAAAAGATTCGCAAAAAAAATGTTTTTAGTTCGGTTCATGTTTGACCATAAACCCCTTATAAAGTCCAATTCCAAAATTCACTTAAATACGCATAAAAGAGATATAAATAAACGGCTAAAATTTGACATAATCTTTATAGGCAAATAAATTGTTGTAATAAATTTTATGGTTGTCGGCCCAGAATTGGTCATAGCTCCCATACAAAGACTATATCTGAAAAAGACATTTTTTCCCTATATATATTGTATAAATACCGGTACCGACTCAAAACGTTGCAAAAATCGTTTACATATATACAAAAATCATTGCACAAAATTTTGTGAATTTCGGTCTATTTTTACTCGTATGCCCCATATAAAGCCCTCTTTCGAAAATCACTTTAATACTCATAAATCTCTTATAAATAAGGGTACCAAGCCAAAATTCATTTACATACATGCCTAAATCTTATAACAGTAGCAATTTCAAACAAATTCATAAAGTTTTAATCTTTAGCTTTGGTCGAGCTTGGAATGGTTGAATCTGGCTGAGCTCGCCGGTTTGGGAGGGTCCTTGACCTAGCTAAATGTGAAACTACTGTTCATAGAAAAACTAGAAAATTTCATTCCAAGACTTTCTCTAACCATTGTACAAAACTGACTATCAAAACTATTGAAATAAAATTTTATCTGATAATTGTTTATATCTATTCAAGCGATTGGTGTTGTTGTCGCTGGGACACTTAAATTAACTCCCACCCATCTATCACTAATGACTTGGTGTCCTGAAATATTTGAGTCATTCCCTATTTTGATATTGCTAAACCCTTTTACTTACGATCGATCCATATAACGTTGTAACCCACCATTCCCTTTTTTTTTTTAAAATCCGTCTATTCCATTTTTAAATTTTACAATTCAGTTATTTTATTATAAAAAGATTTTGTTTTTAAATTTAGCGTTAAAGATACTTTAAAATCTATCTTATTTTAATCAAAATTCGAACGTACTTTTGTACTAATTAATTTAATTCATTATGAAAATATTTATAGTTTTAATGGATTATATAAAAATTGTTAGCGAATGCATATCATGTTTTCGTGAACTTACAGTTTTAACTCCTTTAAAAGGATTCGATGATCTACAAAATTCAAAAATTATGGTTTCTTAACTCACAACCTTTTAACAGCACCGATGTATTGAGCTCAATCCATTCGTGATTGTTGTGTTTCTGTAATTTCGAGAAAATTCATTAAAATTTTGTAAAAATTGTGTTTTTGAGTTTAGTAGAAAATTTGTATGTAAAAACCTTACATAGGCATAGGCAGCTATGTAAAGAATTTACCCTGTAAATTCTGACATGCTTAAAATAATCTTTATTAGTTTTATTTTATATAGTTAAATATTAGTTAAGTAAATTTTAATCTTATTAATGTGTAATTAGAATATTAATATTTAAATAATTAATTTTACATTTTTGTTTTCACAAAAAAATATTTTAATTTAGTTTTAGTCTAAAAATAGTTTTTAGCAATATAATATATTTTATATATTATTAGATTAATTTGACGAACGAATCATTCAGGTTTATCATCCACTTCTTGAAGGGTTCGTTAACCAAGTAGTATATAGATTTATCTTGTAATGTTATTTTCTTTTTGTTTTATGTTAGTTATATTAGTACTGTGTAAAAATAATGATCATTTATAAATAATCATAATAAAAGTAATTAATTGTATAAATAATTTTAGAATAATTGCATGGATAAATTATGTAAAAATGTTTAATGTTAAGCACAGCTTTAATGATGACGTCACATTTAATGAGTACGATTGGGAGAACAACTACATGTTGGTTTTCTTGTTTTTGGTGATTACACAAAGTAATTTTTGATGACGTCACATAAGTAGAGTAATAAAGTTACACAAAAAAAGCTTTCCGTATGATGTTGCGTGGGCCAATTGTTAATTCGTTAAAAAAATATTATTTCTTCCTCTTTTTTTTTTTTGCATTCAAATTTGTAGGTACTTCTTTTAGTTTGTATATTTGAACGTTTCTGCACTTTTACTGCATTCTATTTATAATTACTTCCTTCTTTACTTCGGAATTTTACTTTTGATTATGTAGTACCACATGTGGACTCAGTGAGGCCAAACTATTATGTGACGCTTTTTACCCTTTTACTGGAATTTTTATAACTTTTGGTAGATGTTGTTGAGAGTTGTCGTTAAAATTAGGAGGATTGATGGATGCGAATGGCTCATGCCATTGACCAACAATCCTTTTATAATATGTTGTATCACTACTTGACGATTCAATTTTTTTTTTTTTTTTTTTTTTTTTTTATTTTAATAGTAAAGTAACACAGAATCTTTGTTGAAGTAGAATTTGTGTTCTTTCAAAATTATTATTATTATGTTTAAATTATTTAAACAAATTTAATTATTTCCAATATGAAATTTTAATCTAGTTAAAAAAATTGAATTTCTTTTGTTCAGTAATTCTCTTGATCTTAGCTTGATGCGTAGTTAAAATCGAAAAAAAAAAGTTATTTTTCTATTCTTTATTTCAACTAAAAACCAGACAGTTAGCCAAAAGCTTTTGTTTCTTTTTTTTTCTAGAACAACGAAACAACTGTACTCAATAAAAACAACATTTAAAAATTCCACTCATTTAAATATGCCATCATGTGGTAGGCTTTTCTCTTTTAGAACACAAAACAACTACACTCAATAAAAACAACCTTTAAAAATTTCTCTCATTTAAATATGCCATCATGTGGTAGGCTTTTATTTAATTATTTAATTTCTATTAAATTTTAGTTAAAATTATGGTGACTTTTGGGTCTTTCAATAAAAAAAATTAATTAATAGTATTTTTATAAGCCAACATTAAAGTGTAGTTTATGATAAATGTTCCTATCCATAACATTCAATTCGTATGAAGTCTTCATTTTTATTGCATGACATAAATTCATATATTAGGTATAAGTACTGCATTTTTCTACGGCATTTGTCGTAACAAAAAAATCTGCAACAATCTAACTGCTGGATTTTGAGAATATCGGTACATATTTGACTATATCCCCCACATAAGGTCCACTACCGAAATCCACGTTAATACTAATATATATCTTAAATATACCGTTATTATGTTGAAATTCGACGTGAAATATCCTCATATGCATGAAAATAAGTGTTCCAAAATTTAAGAAGATCGGCCCATAATTTGTCATACCTGCCATATAGAACCATTTCCAAAAAACAAATAAACCCACAAAAATGTCTAATAAATATCGATATCGAACCAACTTTTCTATAGATCAGAAATTTTAATCCAGAAATCATATTAGTATCGATTATACGGCAATAAAACTACTGTATTATGTAGCTGTCAGACAATAATAGCTCCTGAATTAAGTCCACTTCCGAGCATAACAACCAACCATACAACTGTTGTAAATAACGCTATTGAGATGAAATTCAACCAATATAATCCTAAGTGGATACTGGATTTAGAAGCCATCTGTCCATAAATAATGTTATTGAGATCAAATTTAAACAGAAAAGCCTTATCTTATATCTTATCCTTTTTTGTACTCTATTTCTTAACTTGTTGTGAATATGGTAAAATGTTCTTTTAATTTTATAAATTGTTAAATTACAATTAATGGCGTTTTCTCTTCTGGCAAAAATGATAAAATAAAAAATGCCATTCGTATTAGAGACTTAGCTTTTTCTAGATGGAAACGTTTTAAAACCACGCAGTTACATGAGCATTATCGCATACTCAGAAATTCAGTTAATAAGTTAATCCGAAAAGCTAAATCTGAATTATATGCTGAAAAATTCACAAATGCCCTGGATGGTAGGAAAAAATGGCAAATAATACGTGAAATTGGCATTGGAAAAATGAAACAGGAGTTACAACAAGATAATGCGGATGAAATTAATGAACAGTTTCTTAGTACACCAATGATAACTGCTGATCTCAATTACTACCGGAACCATAGTGATATCTTTCGAAATCATTTCTCTTTTGCCTGTGTTAACCAATGTGATGTTCTATCAAGCTGTCTATCTATTACTTCCAATGCTGTTGGCGCAGATGGTATTCATCCCAAATTTCTTAAAATTATTTTACCAAAACTGCTTCCTCACCTGACATTTATTTTCAATAAAATTCTTACTACAAGTTCTTACCCTACATGCTGGAAAACTGCAGAAATTATTCCAATACCCAAATCAAATTCTGAATATAGACCCATAGCAATTTTACCATTTCTTTCGAAAGTTCTAGGAAAACTAATTCTTGGGTTTGAATTATAGACTTTATTGATAATAATAATTTATTAACTGATAAACAGTCTGGCTTTCGAAAAAAGAATAGTTGCATAACTGCTCTGCTGGATGTTGCTGAAGACATAAGGAAAGATGTTGACGGTGGACATGTTACATTCCTAGTTCTACTAGATCACTCAAAGGCATTTGACACTGTAGATCACAATGTTCTATGTTACAAATTGAGGAATATGTTTGGGTTTTCAACAACGGCCACGAATTTAATTCAATCCTATCTTAGTAACAGGACTCAGTATGTTAAAGCTCTCAACACAAATGGTAAGCCCTTGCCAATAAGAAGAGGTGTTCCTCAAGGCTCAATCCTAGGCCCTCTTTTGTTTTCACTGTATTCCAACGACTTACAAACTAAACTACAAGAATGTAAAATTCGAATGTATGCGGATGATATTCAGCTTTACATTAGCTGCAAAGTTACCTCGTTTGAATTATGTGTTAAAAGATTGAACAAAGAATTAAAGGATATCTATTTGTGGGCAACAGCAAATGGACTGAGTATTAATCCCAAGAAATCTAAATGTATAATTATCGGAAAAAACTTAAAAACCAACTATTTAACATCTAATGTTAATATAACTGTAAACAATCAAGCAATTGAAATTGTAAACAATCTTGGTATTATGTTTAACAACACTCTGACGTGGTCAGATCATATTAATTACGTTTGTGGGCGCACATTCTCCATGCTCCGATCTCTTTGGCACACTCAACACTGTACTCCGCTAAATATTCGTATTATGCTTGCTAAAACGTACCTAACGCCAATACTTCTGTATGGTTGTGAGCTTTTTGCCAGTAGTGACTCACGAAGTATAAGAAAACTCAACATAACATTTAATAATATTGTTCGCTATGTGTACGGATTAAAAAGATACGACCACATCTCAGCATTTTCGCATAAATTATATGGAATTAGTTTTGATAACTTACTTAAAACACGAGTACTGATTTTCCTTCATAAAATAATATATACGCGACAACCTAACCACCTTTATGAACGGCTACTATTTTGCAGATCAAACAGAGGAAAAAGATTAATTGTATTTAAATCTCGTAGCCTTATCTCTAAATGGCAATTCTTTACATATGCAATACCTCTCTGGAACTCACTCCCCCACAGTTCTCAAACCATCAGCAACGTGTTTAAATTTAAAAGAAACATTATTAAATTATTTTCAAATTAAAAACCAAATCTGCTAAATGTAATGTGATTGTATGTACAAATGTAATGTTCAGTTATTATTATTGTATTTTTATGTTATATTGTAATATTCTTTTTTAGTTATATATTTATATTCTCTCAATTTTTGGTCTATATGATTTATGTTGTGAAAATTAAATTCAGTTAAATAAGGCAATATTTTTTATAATGTGTTTAACAAATCATCAGTTCTGTACTGGAATATAAGACTTCTAAGTCTTTTGTATAGAACAACAAACTAATAAATAAATAAATAAATAAATAAATAAAAATGTTACATGTATGTTACACTTTTTACCCATTTCCCATATAAAAGAGGAAAAAAGTGTAACATTTTTGCCAGAAAAGAAAACGCTATAAGATTATTATGAAAATCAAACAAACTATGTAAATTACAACAAGAATCGGTAATTACATCAATTATAAATGGTCGAAATTAGATAAAATTTCAAAATATTTAAAATAAATTATGTTGGTCGTAAAATTGTCTTTCAAAAAATATATCAAATACTAATAAAATTTGCACTAAGGCTGAATAGAAAACATAGAATAAGAATATTCTAGTCCTACAACCAGTGTAGTTTTTCTACTTCTTAGTACGTTTAGGTGAAGGGTATTTAAGATTCGGCACAGCCGAATATAGCACTCGAACTTGTTCTATACTCTGTTTCTTAACTTGTGGTGAATATGGAAAACTATTGTTTTCTTTAATCAATATATTCAATACAAACAAAGTTAGCTCTATGGCTGAAAAAAAAAACACTGAATTATGATATTGTAGTCGTATAACCAGTGTAGTTTTTATATTTCTCATTATATTTATGGGGAGGGTATTTAAGGTTCGGCACAGCCGAATATTTCACTCTACCTTGTTTTTCTCTTTTAATGCGCAATTTAGTTTGACAGCTGGCGTATACGTAATATTTTATATATCTCAAAAGCAAAGCAAAATAATGTAGTAATCTAACTTGTTTTAAATAAAAACCATAACAAGCCAATAAATAATAACACAGTAAATAACTAATAAATCATTGGTTTAAAGAAATAAGTAAAAAATAAAATCTTTGCAGAAAAAGTTCATCTGGTTATCAGAAATTGTTTACATGTTGTAACAATAAAACGTTAAGGAAAAAGTAAAAATTTACTTTTTGTATTACTTTTTTGCATCTGTCTACAAATAATTGTTAGTTACACTATCTACGGTTATGTAGGCTTACAAGTGCCTTAAAAAAATATTTCTTTATTTAGAAAATAAATTCTCTAAACAATAATAAATTTGCTATTGCTATTGTCATTTGTGTTCTTTTTCGCTTTTAGATATTGATTTAGTTAGGAATGACACACATTTGTTAAACCTGCTGTAAAAACAAAGTTCTGCCAAAGGATTTTTTTTAGAATATTTACTGTTATATGTTCTAAACATTTTTTTCACTCAGTTTTCTTCTGTGTACTTTTGGAAATTTCAAAAATTGTTTTTCTTTTTCTTGTGTTGTTTGTTTAAATTAAAATAAATGGCCTTATAAGCTCAATATGAGAGGAGAAAGGAAGTTAGTAAATTTACAATACTTTAAAGTTTATGTAAACAAAAATTAAAAATATGCGAAAATATAAAAATTTTTAGTAAAGACCGCAAATAGTTCGTCAGAAGTGTGTTCACCACTGTTGAACATTATATCCCAGTAAAATAGATTCGTGTTTTGAAGCACTTAAGAGAAAAAGCGCATAATCGAGCGTTTCAATAAAAGCGCTCTTTTGAAGCAGTAAATGCTTACAAATAAAATATACAAAAAATATGTTTTTTAGTGCTGACAATGAAGAAGGTTTTAAAGCGAAAAAATAAAAATGAAATTATAGCCTACTGATTTATGTATGACAACGAAAGTCAATTACAAAATGAATACCCCGCTTTTCAGTTACTATGAATTTTTCTTAAACAAAAACATTCAGATAGAATTTGTTCTTTGATTGGTGTGCGCGAAGTGACGTAAAACATCAGCAGGTTTGAAGCGATTTCAGGTATGAATTCATACATAAAACATTTTTTACTGGGATGTCCTATTTACTTTTACCACTGTGCTCAAACAGGTATTGTTTATTAAATTTCAATAAAATTTATTAAAACTAGAGATTTTCAATAATTATAAGAAACTTAGATATAAAGAAACACTGCAACATAATAAACCAACAAATTCGCTAAGTTTAAATCAAATTCTAGATTATAGCTACTTGTGAAATATAATTTCATTTGCTTTGATGTTTTTTTTTTGAAACATTTTACTTTTTTAATAATTTTGTATTTGGCAATCTACATTGTGTCTACTAAGTTATAGTTGATACAAAGTTTAACAAAATTAGAAACTAGTAAAAAATATTTCGCATTTGCCAAGACGTAAATAATAATTTCTCTTTTACCTACTTATGCGCTGTCTTATTTTTAGTTTCAAAACAAATTTTGATTTGCAATAATTTCTTTGTAAATTTCTTAAATATATAAATTATGCACTTTTGTGTGCTTGAATTTTGATATTGATATGTCTTTATTGTAATTTATATAGACATTAAAAGTGCATGGCACATGTTTCGTGTTATACGTGAGTCTCGCCAGACCTTTTTTAATTTAAAATGTTATTATAATACAGTGAACACTTAGTTAAAAACTTAAAATTTTAGGTATCCTTCTGCAATTTAGTTCGCTATAAATATTTAAAAAAGAAATCATGAAAAGGATATAGAAGGTCACTTATTCGAATATTTTACTGCACACATTACATTTGTAACACATGGGTCTGGTCAGATCGTACATATACAAGATGGCGCAAAAGTAACCTCCTATCAGAAAATGCTATAAATTTTGCGAGGCTCCTAATGTCAGTTCTGTTTTGACAATTGTGTAGTAAACACATGCGAATTACACGTTAATACACAATGTTACGCTACACTGCTCCAGAACGCGGAATATTGCTGACAGGACTGACAGGAGGATTACTTTTGCGCCACCTTGTATATTTTTTATTTTAATTATTTTTTGTCCAGTTATCTATTATTTATTTATATAATTTGGGAAAAAACAATAAACATACTAACAGGTAACTCCATCTAGATAATTTATAAGGTATAAGTTTTATTTAAATTCTTGTTACACTATTCACCACCTCTGCTTTGCCTTTGTGTTAATAATAATTAAAGTTGTGATTCCCCTTTTAGCATATGGACATTTATTCATAATTTATTTAAAAATTATAATACATATACATATGTATATATATATTATTTACATTTAATAAAAGAAATTGTTTTTTTTTTTTTGGAATTAAGTACATGAAAAACTAGGTGGGTATGGCTAGACCACATGCGTTACATGTGTAAGACGGAGGGTTAAAAGATGTTAAGAGTATACAGATTTTATAAAATTCAGTATGATTTTTATTTTGTACAATTTATTCGCTTACTTTTCTGTTTTATTGCGCAATTTAGTTTGGCATGTAGCGTATACGTAATATTTTCGATTGATTATAATTAAATATTACGTATACGTACTGTAAATACGTGTGTATGTGGTATTGAAAAATTTGGATTTTATGGGACATAAATAGGACAACACACAGTTTGGCAAATACGAAAATAAATATGTTTTGAACAATTATTATTTTTATTTTGAACTGTTAATTTTAAATCATTAATATTTCTTTTATTTCGGCTCGAGTTCATTAAATTTAATTTTCATTAAATTATTTTTACTGAAGGTAGGAATTGTTACATGAAAATTATTATTAAAATTTATTGATAATTTTTCTTGGCTTAGGATTCGAACCTGTGTTGTTGGTTGAATTTACATATGTTTCGAGAAACACCACTTTCTCTCATCAGAATTCTTTACGTTCTCACCCTCTGTACCACTGCGGCGCCCGCTAGCCTACAGTCAAACATCAATCCTTTTTCGAGACCAAGTCTTGGCATGAATACGAAAAAACTGAAGAAAAAGGAGGCAACATGTAAAATTAATGAAAAAATGATAAGTACAGCAAATTTCGAACCACCAGTGATACTGGTTAAAGGATTGATGTTTAACTGTAGGAAACGGCATAATAAGTGAAATTACTAAAAAATAGAGTAAAATTTTGTAATGAAACTAGTAAACCAATTGAGACAAAGATTACCAGCTCTTCGGAATCAACATTTGAGTTTGAGGTAGAGGTATGAGAGTTTAAAAATGCTCTCCAGGAACATCCATTTGCTGAGTTTTATTTTATTTAGTATTTAGTTCTCTAGTAACACCTTTTAGAAATGTGTTGGTTATTTAGTATTATAAAAAAGTTGAAACAAAACAAAAAAATCGAATGAATGTTTAAAAAGACTACAGCAATGCTGCCACGATTTTAAAATTTCTGATGATCTCATAAAGTTCCTAGACAAATAAATTTCTATACCTATTTTATAATTAGAGATGTTTGAAAAACTAAAAAATATTTAAATGCACATTACTATTTAAATATACATTCCAAACATGCATGCAATATATGGCTATGACATTGAAATCAAAGCCCAATCATCCCAATGGAAACGTCCAGAAAAGCCTAGACCGAAAACAGCACGTCAAGTTCGGTCAAATGTGAACGTTTTGCTCACTGTGTTTTTCGACTTCGACGTCGTGCATCATGACTTATTGCCACAAGGTCGTACGGTCAATAAGGAATACTACCTTGAAGTTATGCGCCGTTTGTGCGAAGCAATTCATCAGAAACACACAAAATTCTGGAAAAACCAATCATTGATTTTGCACCATGATAACGCACCAACTCACACGTCGATGTTTGTGCGTGAGTTTTTGGCCTAAAAAAACGGTATTCATGCCTCAACCATGGTATTCACCGGATTTGGCCACCGCTGACTTTTTCCTCTTCACAAAACTTAAGACACTGATGAAAGGAAAGCGGTTTGCCACGATTGAGAATATAAAGGAAAAATCGAAACAGGAGCTGTTGGCGATACCAAAAATCGCATTTCAGAAGTGTTTCGAGGATTGGAAAAAACGCTGGTATAAGTGTATTATATCTGAGGGGGATTACTTTGAAGAGGACAAGATAGTTAGTTATTGATGAATAAATAAATACTTTTTGAAAAAATTTAAAATAACGGGTTTTTTTGATCATACGTGGCTGCATTCATTAGTTGTGCTAAGAGATCTTCTGTAGTTGTACGAATTGAAAGGATAATCCAAGGGGAGTTGAGAACATTAAAGGCATCAGCAAGAATTTTATGGAAACCATATATTGTGTTGGACTTTTATATAGAAACCTGAGGTGCAAAAAGAGTGCCTAACTAACTCTTAAAAATCAGATTTTTTGTGTGGATTTTATATAATTTTTTAGCATATCAAGCTAATTAATGCAAAATTTTAAGCTTATCTTATGAGGAGTTCCCATGTCAGAAAACGATTGAAAATTATTATTAATTAAATTAGTTAACAACAAAATTTTTCGACATCTTTTAAATTTGCTATTTAAATCTTTTTAAAAGATTTATTTAGAACATAACAATATCTATAAAGAAATCAGAGAAAGTATATTGTTTTCCTATTTCATAATTACCGCGTTTTGAGTTTGGCCTTAAATTTGAAGTTAATGAGTTATGGACACAAGATAATAAAATTACCGTGAAACGATGAAAATATAAACTTGTTCACATAAAGAGATTTTTTTATACATACAAATTTATATAAGTAGTCGTTAATAGTAACACTGTTTACATGTTTTATACTTGTAGCACTTTTTGTATTATTACTAAAAAACCACCGATATGGTTTTATCCAATCTGGAATTAATGAGGGCCAAGTTTCCTATTACTTGGCTAGAGAAAACAATACAGGTGATCAAACCAAAATAGCGAGATCCACAAAAAAAAGAATTAGTTTGTTTTATTTTAATATTCAAAAATATACGTGAACGATATCACTTTCCTTTTTATTTATTATTCTTTTCGAATACATTAGTTTACAATTTTTTTTAGTTATTAATTTAAAAGTTATAATTAAAAAAAATATTAAAATAGATGTTAAAGGTGTTATGACACTTGCTATTTTTTGTATTTTTTCAATATTGGAGAACAGTACAAATATATTTGCATAGGAAAACTGACTAAGTGTAAAGAGTTTGAGTATATCATAAAAAATCTTGAAATGCAAACAAATATACGTATGTTATCGATAATAAAATCCAAGATTGTCAAAAAAATACAAAAATATTTAACTTAAAATTGACATTTCGAGATTAAATGTTAGCACTGTTGCCTATTTTTTTAGTTTTTGATCGAAAGTATCGGTTTTTAATTCTTTTGTTGCAATTTTAATTTTTTTACGGGTTTTTGTGGGAACAAAACGTGGGTAATATTGTTTGTTTTGTTTACATTTAATTTTATTGTATTAAAAAAATTCAATACAAAAAATAGCAAGTGTCATAACACCTTAACAAATTTCAAAAAATCATAATTGAAACATTACCATTACGAAGAAATTTAACTAAAAATGTAATATATGATGATGTTTGCGCCTATATATGTATGTCTTCTGGCACCACCCTTATGGTAAACAGTCCAAAAAAAGGGAAAGCCAAAGATGGGAGTACCAACACCATCCATCCAAAGTTTAGCAATTACTTTATGTTATATTTACTTTTAATTTGAAAACCCAGAAAATTCTTAATTAAGTTATAAGGATGACATTGATTTAATTAAGAACCGGAGTATATAGAAACTAAATTGGTCGTCCATGACACATATTCGTTGAAAACTTGTAGGATATGAGCGTTCTAGGTTTAAAAAAAGTGTTAAAACGGATGGAGGTTTAACTTAATAATAATACTATGTGGACTATAAATGTCAGTTGGTAGGAAGTTATAAATAATTCTGAAATTGTCAAAAAAACGCACATGAATAAAATCGTCAAAGTCACTGGAACTTTTCTAACGCTTTACCAATTTTCAAGAAGTACTCAATATGTGTTTGAACACTTACATACAAGGTGGCGCAAAAGTAAACTTCCGATGTTTTTTGACTGTAATTAAAAAAGAAATGAAAAATTTTGATTCTTCTTGTGGATTATTTTCATTTGGTCTTTTAATTTTAACATTGTTTATTAACGTGTATTTCGCATGTGTTTACTACACAAATGTCAAAGCAGAACTGACATTAGGGGTCAATCGCAAAATTTATAGCATTTTCTGATAGGAGGATTACATTGTAGAACAAGAACATAGAGCAAGTGATAAAAAATAACCACTTCCATTTTACTGCTTAACTGAATAAGAGTTTGATACAATATTTTTCTTATTACCAGTAAAATGGTACTTTAAACTTTATTCTATTTTATTTATATAGGTATATATTGCCTTTTACGAGATATACAAAAACATCTATGAATTTGTCAACAATGTTAATATAAAGTGGTTAGTTGTAATGTAGCAAGAGAATTAGAACAGCTGTTGCACTTAAGCCTTTTTCTATTAGAACTGACAACAACAGTACAGCATAGTTAAATATTAAAATGGAATATATAAATGAACTTAAACACACAGGCACATGTAAGTCCATGTGCTGATACTTGTGTCAGTTTAAGAAATAGGCAACAAACAAATATATACTAAGGCCACAACAAACTTCATTAATCATTTCCTGCATGACGTGCGAGTGTGAGATTGACCGAGAGCGGTAGGGGGGGGGGTAAGTAGTGATTATACATACACGTGTGTATATATGTATACGATAATGAAGCATTTGCTAAAGGCATGACTGTGTTGGTAATAATTTATACTATACTTTGCCAGAAATGATTGAATATTTGTGCCATTTGTTTAATTTGTTTATTTATACGACAAAACACTCAATGGGTTCTTGTTAAAATTATAATCCTTTGTAATTAAAACAAAATTTAAGGTGTTTTATAAAATTAATGACACACCATTAACCCAACTAATTGTGTGTAATTTGACAAGAAACACAAACAGTTTAAATGCACCAGAGGCTGTTCGTTTCCCACTAAAAGCTAACTGAGTTATTTTTAAGCTACATAAGTATATTTCAGGTTAGTTTGAAAAAAAATTGATAAATTAGTTAGAAACAATAGGATGGAGATTTTGAAGGCTAATTAACAAGGCAGAATGGAATTTTATTTTCAAATAAATAAACATTTTGTACACAAATTTTTAAATTTCCATTAGGTTTGAAGCTTTATAGTGTGTTTTATAAACATATCGAGATTTTTACTTTAGTTTTTTTGGACAAGAATAGGAATAAGAACTTGGAAATCAAATGAAAAACAAACAAAAAAGTGGACGCTTTTAAACACATTACATGTCAAAGATGCCCTATTTTCAGGCACCATAGCTCCGTTCCTGGAGATTGTGTGGGGTGGCATCTTCAAAAGGTAAACTATAACAGTACTTGGCTGTAATCATGTGAAATTTTACCTCAATAGGGCTAGGGATTTAGAAATGTCAGATTTATAACTACAATAATTACTTTTGGACTTTCAGAAGCCCAAATGCTGCAATTTTATCAATTACGATCTTAATAGCGTTCTTTGAAGGATAATATTAAAAAAACTATCACTAATTTTACTAGATGTCATTTTCATATTGAATTTTTGAAAGAAATTGAATTCATTTGAACAATATGTCAACAAGTAATGTGTCTGAACTTTCATCTTATTCCTATGTTGGAAAAGAGTTGTTGAAAAATCTTGTAATAGGTTTTGGACAACAGTAAACTATAGGTATATTTGGTGTTTATAATTGACTTAATTATAAAATGATATATTTGTAACCAAATCCTAGTTAAAAGTTGCACTTCAACTTCAACCACTACCCTCTTAATGTCAAAGCAATGGGAAGTTAAAAAAAATAAAGCGACAGAATTCTTTTCGTTGCCTTTAATATATTTTCTGAAACGAAACACAACAGTGGCTTTTTAGTTGACAAATAAAAATGTGCCATTAAAGTTAAACTGTTACTGTCTACATTTATTTTATTCTCTTTTTTGTTAATAGTCAAAACAGCAAAAACGGAAATAAAATCATTTCTTATCTAAACAAAAGCGAAGCAACATTAAACTGAGTGAAAAAGAAACAGACATAAAAAATTAAAAACAGCACTTGTCGAGGCAAGACAAATGCGCAGAAAAGAAATTAAAATAACAACAAATACTAATAATTAAAGTTTCCTTTATAATGTCTCTTTGCTAACATAAAACTGTATACTTCACCGATATCAAATAATAAAACTAATAAGGGTAATACAAACGGAAATGCTCGCTATTCTCGTATTTTAATAAAAATGGGATTTGAAAGTTTAGTAAGATTTTATTCGTTTAACACATGTTAAAATGTTTCTGTTTAATATTTAATAAAATAATTTTTAAATCAAGCTAAAAATATTAACTTCCGAACGGAATTAAATTTTGTGATATGGCTGATAACTTAAATTATTATTTCCAGTTTTACATTTAAATAAGAACATTTTCCCTGATATGTATAACTAAATAAACTAAACAAAATACTTCCTGCAAACAACTGTCTAAAAAATAAAAACCCTATATTTGAAATACCAACATTACTATGTCTAAAAGGTTAAATACTTTGAAAGTTAAAAGCTGCAAAAAAGCAAGAGAAATAAATTCCAACTCAAGTCAAATATGCCTTAAAAAATATCTTTCAATCCCATTAACAATTTTTACTTTAAAAAGCATTAATTTTAAAACTTTTTAAAGAATTTCATAAAGACAAGAAATTCTGCACAACAACAGGAAAGGACAACAACAAACAACTACAATGACACTAAGTAGTTGTAATAGTGGCAAAGACAACAGCAAAACATTTACAGTTTTAAGTTCGTACAATAAAACATTTAGGAACAACGACTGTAACATGAAAGTGAACACGAACAAGAGCAAAATGAAAACGTTCAAACTCATTATGTTGTCGACATTTTCATTATTATTCATTGTTTTTAAAGAGCGACAAGTAAGAGCGGACATTCGTTTATATGGTTGGTTGTGTCTTATAGTTAAGTGCCCTGTTTTGCAACAGTAAGATGTTGTTAGTTGGGTCATTCATTTTGGTGTCCTGTCAGCTTTTACGTTTTCTTGATATTAAGGAAAGAACTGACTATTTTTGTTGTTTTTTCATACATATTCTATTTTGCTTTTCATTTTATAGCAAAAGTTTTGCATTTTTTTTACAGCTGTTACTCATTTAGTTTTCCTTGTTTGTCATTTCGTCATCATCATAAAAGTTGCCATTGTTTTCTAAAGCATTTTTAAAGGCTTTTTCTAGTTTCTTGTTTTATTTTCGAATAATGGTATTTAAAGTGTTTATATTCCCCAAAATTTTTGCGAAAAACAAGTTAAAAAAAGGTTTTTTAAGCAAAATACAGTGGAAAATGAAAAATGTTAATTCTTAGCAAAATGTTAGAAATTTGTTAATGAGTGCTGCTTTGGTATTGATGCATATTATTTTGAGAATATAGATTAAGATCAACCCTTTTGGGTACGTATAGCTCAACACCAAAATTAAAGAAATTGAAAGTTATCGGTAACTTTTCTTATTCCGAAATTTTTTGTAGCAAATTTTGTTCCTTATAAATGTTTTATAGATAATTCAAAATATCGCTACATATTCCATAAACAATTCAAGACATTCTTCGAAAATCGAAATAATAACATAGTGTCTGCAATATAAACATACTACTTCCTATAGGAATGTTATAAATATTCACCCTTATTCTATTTGGCTTCGTCGTCAATTTTGTGTAAACGTCATTTTAACACAGTCTTGTGTTGTCCTCATCTTATTATCGATACATACAACACATATATCTAATATTTGAGTCAGCTGATTCGTTTTGTTTTTTTTTTTTTGGGGTACAAACAAAACTTTGTGAATTAATAAAAACATTTTTTAATATGTATATTTTTTAAAATAAAATTATTTTTTTATTCGGACTATAGCGAAGAAGAAAACAAGAAGAGATTTTTTCCTCTATGCTATACAAAACACCGGTTACGCACAGTAAAAATTTATTGTATTTTTAGGTTGAAATGTCATAATCTTTCTCTAATATCTTTGGATCTGTATTACCTACACGATTATGTTATATCTTAAATTAAACCTTAATTCCTTAATTCAAAATTGACCCATAAATGACCCACACAAGTAGGTCATGTTATATGTCGTTGCAAAGGTCTTTAAAATACCATACATACGACATATATATCGTCTAATAAAGAAATGTAGTTTTTTTAGATATAGCTGAATATATTACAAAATTTGGAGCCCATCCCACTCGAAAATAGGCGCGGCCAACAAAAAAATTTTATTTGAATTAAAATTCAAAACTCTATTAGTGATACAATTTTGGAAATTATTTGAAAAATGTCACTGAAACCGACCAGATTTTTTTCAGTTCTTCTACCAGCTTTTCAAATTGATTTGTGTATGTAAGTTTAATTTTTATCCATATTTTTATACCCTCCACCACAATGAGTGGTGAATAAGGGTATATTACGTTTGGCATTCCATGTAAAACTTTTTTAATATTCATCGCAGACCCATCAAAGTATATATTTTCTTGATGCTTCTGATTTTTTAAGTAGATTGAGCCTGTCCGTCTGTGTAAAACATTCTCACGTCCAAACTACACAACTTGTAAACGAAATTTCCAGAAGAATATTTCTTATTTTGCCGGTAACTTTGGTATTAAACAACAGCAAAATCGTTTTAGGTCAATCAATGGACTAATATGTGAGACAACCTCCATACAAATTTGATATTTTTTATTAAGTTTATTGCAATATTTTGAAATATATTGCAGATGATATGTACCATGAAATTTTGTGTACGTTATTTTTATGATAAAAGAAAAACGTGTGCGGAAAATAGTAAGAATCGGTCCATGATTCCTCATAGCCCCCATACATACCCCTGAAATATTACTAAATTATACATAAAGGCCTATAAAATTGGAAAATCAACACAAAATGCAAATAGGAGTTTCATGCAAAAATAAATCGCAAAAGGCAATTTTTTATAGTTCGGTCCATGTTTGACCTAAATTGGTCATAGCTCCCATATAAGGACCACATCCGAAAAAGACTCAAACCTTTGTACAGATACACAAAAATCATTCTACATAAATTGTGAATTTCAGTCCATATTTGACCATTCCGAAAATCACTTTAATAGTCATAAATCTCTTATAAATAACGGTACGGATCCAAAATTTTATACGGATCATTTAAATACATGCCAAAATCAAAGAATACAACACTACACAACGCAATAATATACTAAAAAGACCGTCGACAAAATGAAAGGCAACATTGACGTCAATTCAAGTTACAAAATACCAAACAATGTCGACAGTCATCAATAAATGGCAATATTGATAACGAGAATACGGATTTACAATAAACGATGACGTCTTGTGTCGACAACGCCAAACAGAATAAGGGTGATTGTTTAAAAAGTTTCTTTAAAAAGTTAATGTAAGTTTATTGTGTTGAAAGGATCGTTGGAAAACAATTTTGAGACATTTGGATTACTTCTTTTGCAATTTTATATAAATTGAACAGAGCCATATAACAAATAACTTGAATTCATATATAATATGCTTTCTAGAAAAGCAGTCAGCTTACACGTTTGTTTATGAAGAAACAACATTATTGGTTTCTAAGAATCTGCAGAACATCTTGCGTGTATGTAAAAAAATATCAAAAATGTTTATTTGTTTAAATTACATCATCTTTTGAACGTATGAAGAAAAATTTTTATAAAAATCCTACTTATAGGTTTAACTGCAAGTATCTATGTCCCCGTTTACACAGTCGAACATTTGGAAGAAAAACATTTAGCTTGGTAGAAAATTACGGGTGGGAAGAGAGAATCAATTTTGTGTTCGGTACTCGGTGAACATGCTTTGTTGACAAAAAAGCAAATAATAATGATATGTGTCTGACAACATTGTTCGATGAATAAAAAAACAAAAGAGAATTCCAAATGTTTTTCTTTCAAATGTTCGACTGTGTAAACGGGGACTATGATAACTATGAATAAATATCAATCATACGTTTAGTATGTCTCTTAACACATTCTAATAAATGAATAAGCCATTAATTTACGTAATGATGTTTGATTTAATCTCCTAATGCACCAATTAATATTGAAAGAATGATTCCTGTTATATTTAATGGCTTAAAAATAATATAAGAAATTAATATTAAAGGAGCAATTGTTTGTCAAGTTATTTTAAAAATAATGCATTTGATCAAGATAGTCCTTTTATTACATTAGGTTATCAAAAATAAGAAGGAAAAAATTATTATTTCTATAAAGGAATTTTAATTTGTTTTACTTGAATTTAATAAAAATAAAATTACTGCAAATAAAAGTACTGAAGAGGCTAATGCTTGAGTTAAGAAATACTTTAATGAGGCCTCTGTTTATATTAATTTATCATCTCTTATTAGGGGGATAAAAGCTAATAAATTAATTTCTAAACAAGTTCAAGCTCCTAACCAAGAATTAGCTGAAATAGAAATTAAAGTTCTTATATTTAAAATTCTGAAAAATATAATTTTTGAAAAATTATTAAAAATTAAAAAGAAAAGGTTTAGAACCTTTATGAATGGGTTATAAGCGTATCTTTTTATATTTTGGTGTATGAAATCGAAATAAAATAATTAGAAATATATAGTGCAATATTAATATAAAGAATTGCAATTATATACCATAAACATTTAAATACTTATCGATAACTTTGCTATACAAACAAAAAAGTTATCGATAACTTTACTATAGAAATTTAAAGTTATCGATATTTTTTCTATAGAAAATCGAATTTATTGCTATTTTTTCTATATAAAATCAAATTTTTATATAAAATCAAAGTTATCGACGACCTTAACAAAGATAATCAAAGTTATCGATAACTTTTCATACGAAAACTAAAGTTATCGATACCTTTTCATACGAAAACTAAAGTTATCGATAACTTTGGGTCACAAATAAATGTGTAGTGGATCTTTTTGTGACATGGCAGGGTGGGCAAACTGGGGCATAACAACCGCTTCCTGAAAAAAAGAAAGTATCATTTGTAGGGTATATTTGTGTTTGTGTATTGCACAAACACAAATATGGCCCCTACGGCTGTAACATAAATGTTACTTTTCATACGAAAATCAAAGTTATCGATAACTTTTCTATAGAAAATCAAAGTAATTGATTAATATTCTATGAAAGCCTAGGAAATTATGTACGTTTCTATCCAAATTTAAAGTTACCTGTAACTTTTTTATAAAAAATAAACCTATCAATAACTCAATTGCTTCAATAACTTTTGTTATAAGTTATAGTTAAATTTTTAAATAAACTTTGAACTTATCTCTTAAATTGTTATACTAGTACTAGTATTGAAGCCATTTAGAAAGCTTCCATTTTCCACTGAAACAACTATGCCTTCTTTCCTACAAAATAAAGTCTAACAACAAAGTTTTCTTGTTTTTTTTCTATTCATATACATATATATATATATATATATATGTATATAATACTGTTAGTATTTCAATTCAATTTATCACTATAGCGTCATCAAGAAGATTAGTTTTAAAATACCTTTTACATTTCTCAATATTTAACTCACATTTTCCCATTTACACTTTCATCTAAATACAGTATAAATTACAGTACCCACTAAGGCATTCATTTCGAATGTCTATGGCCCCAATTGATCCGTTTCAATACACACACAACATAATTCAACAAATGCTTTTATCTTTATTTGACATTACTTGTTTGTTTATCAGGAAACGGAAATACCGTATTTACATTTATAATTTAAACAACATGTTTAAATTAAACATAAAAAAAACTTTGATGTTTATTTTAGCTCAAAAATGCAAGATTTAGAGAAGAAGAAAAATCAAAAGACTACATTATTTCATATATTCATTTATTTATTTATAAAAGTCTATGAATTCACAAAATATTCCTACAGACTATTCGCTTAAAATAATTATAATAATTTTTTTTAAATAATCAGGTCTATTCGGGAAGTCACTTTCACCTTAAATACGCGTCTCTTTCATTCACTTTTTGTTATTCTAAAATACGTTAGCGATGTGAGTACCAGAAAACAAACAGAAAATCATATGTTTTTGTTCACTTGTATGCATTCTAAAATACTTGTTCACCACACATCTACATAATTTTAGTTCGACGCTTGATTTAGCGCGTAAAAATAAAATAATACTGAAAAATAAATAACAAGCATAAGCTTCAAATGTAAGTAAATATATGTATATATATATGTATATGTAAAAAATGTTTCATTGTACTTTTTCTATAAAAGCAGAATACGCAATTAATTCCACTTCCGCATGGAATTAAATACTGTGTGACATGTCTGATATTTTTCATTTAAATTATTGAATATTTTTTAGCTCTAATCAGTATTTTATAATTAGTTTCATGCTTACCAATAAAAATATGAATCATGATATGACAACAACTCAGAACATTTTATGTTGTAATTTATTACATCAAATAAGAATAAAATAGAGTGGAATTGCAATTGGAAGTTTATTACAACTGGTAATGCAAAAAGACATATGATTGTAGTCTTCTCTATTCAAAGAAAGAATAAATTTTGTAAATTTTTGTTGAACTCTTTCCAAACGATGTACGAGTAGATGCATGATATAACAGGGGCTCCATATAATTGAAGCATATTTGAGAACGGATCTAACAAATGAGAAGTGTAAAATTTTCCATGTAAATTTACTAACAAATGCAATACTATATCTTTCAACAAAAGCTAGCAGAGAAAATGATTTAGGAATAATATAATTTAAGGTGGATTCACCCAATTGTTCCGAACAAAATATTTGTTTGGACAATGTTTGATGCCTCCCTTTTTAAGAGTAAGAAATATTCATATGAAACAATTTTGTTCGAACAAATATTTTGTTTCGAACAAATGGGTGAATTCACATTTAGATGATTAACGAAAGTTAATTTACTATCAACTATAACTCCTAAATCCATAATATCATAAACTTCATGTAGAAATATTGAAAGTATGGAATATTTAAAGAGAACAGTGTGTCTCAGAAGATACAAACATGTAACAATATTAGATGGTAATTTATTACGATCACACCATGAAACTAAATTATCTATTTTTTTTTTTGCAAATCCAATGCATCTTAACAATATTTAACACGATAAAAAAATCTTTATATCATTACAATCATTAAAGCAAGAAAAAATATTATTCATGTAAATGCAAAAAAGTAAGGGAACTAAAACACTTCCTTAAAGCACACATGAAGTATCAACATAAGTGCTGGATATATAACACTGGTTTACAGCCAAAAAATACCAAAAACGCCACATGCCTGAACACGAAAAACGCTGTAATTTTTCTTCTAAGTACCGTTTTTTAGATAACGGTACTTTTGTGTTTTTCGGTGTATGGTCACATTCAAACCTTTGTGGAGCCCAACCATAAAGCCCGAACGAAATAAGCAGCATATCGTTGGAAAGGTAATAGAATACTTTTTCCGTCGATATGCTGCAAATTTCTATCTGACATGAAATGGCGGAAATAAAGCATAATAAAATAAATTCTATAAAATAAATTTAGAAATAGTGGAAATAGAGGAGAGTATGGCATTGGAATTTAAAATATAAGATAAAAATGCGTTAAAAAATGCCATAACATACAAATGTTTCTATTAAAAAGAAGACATTTATTTCTCAAAAAAATATATTAAAACTTTTTTTAAAGATAAAAAAAAGCTAATGTTTATATCTTCAGATAGAAGAAAATCGATTTCACTTTGTGCGTAATATATACCAAAATTTTCTAATTTGTTATTAAAGGTTTAGTAAAACATTATAACCTATGTAACTGCAACAACTTAATTAGTAATTTTTCAAAAAAACTTGTTTGCCATTATAGCTACATTGTAATAAATTAAAAAAGTTTAAAATTGCACGATACACTAAAATTAAACTTTCCTTACAGCAGTTACGCATCCATAAATATTTTCATTACACGACAAAGTCTTCACGTACACTCAATTCTTTTACATGCAAATTAAAGAAAGAAAGCATTAAATTTCCTTGCTGCTTTAAAATTTTCTTTTTTACTAATATTTAAACACAAAGTTATTTACATGAAAATTATTTCACACAATTTAAAAAACTAGGAAGAAAATAAAACGAACGGAGGCAAAACAAAATCAAGTGCTAAAAGTGTTAAACACAAACACAACAAAAATTTAAGAATTGCAAAAGAGAAAATGTTAAAAACAAAATTTTCTGGTAACAACAGGAAATGGGAAAGTTATATAAAAAGGTTGCTGTATTTAATATCCTTTAGACTTTTCATAAAAACAAAAAAAAAAAGCCTGCGCTGTGGGTCTGCTACTTTGTACATAAACTGTTTAAATGTATGAATATTGAACCAATAAACCAAAGTTTGAAATAAAAACATAGAGGTATGTTTTTATTTACTCGTGTGTTTAGTGTGAAGAAAGGTTCTTTGAAAATCAAGTGTGTGAAATTCTGATTACTTCTTATTAAATTGCTTAGACATTTTATTAAATTAAATAGAAATTTACTCGTACTTTAAATGTTGTTACTTTACGGAAATATGAAAGAAATGAAGTCGTAAAAGCAAGTTACAAAGGAGTTATATTTATAATTTTTTGGTCTTTAGGTTTAAGTAATTGAAGAAATTGAAGCCATATTTTCAAATTGTGCATATAAACAAACACAAATACACTTCCTAATTTATTTACCTTTCCTTTTCAAACAAGTAAGTACTTCCCTCTCGCCACTTAACAGAACAGAAACTATCAGACAATTTATGTAAAAACAATCTTATCTCTAACACAAGCAAATTTCAATTTATTTATTTTATATTGTTGATATATTTCTTATCTTACAATAATATAAATTTACATATTTAAAACAACAAACAACAAATATTTGAATATGTTTAAGCTTACATAACAAATAATGTAAATGTCATTAAATTATTACATATATTTTATCATATTTATAAAAATTTGTATAAATTTTTTTCTACACAGCATTATGCTTCATACTTTTTGTAATATACATTCTATGTGTAAAATAGACATGCATTTTAGGATATTTGTAAATAAGAATTTCAAATATATATATGGTGAATTTCACGTCAAGTGACCCAATTTTAAAAATCGATTTCTTTCGATTTGGATGAAATTTACACAAAGGTTAGTACTATAGAATAGTAAGCCAGAGACAAATTTTCAGCTCCATCAGTTCAGAAGTGCCGGAGTTGTATAAGCTTTCTTTTGAGAAAAAAAGAACCCAAATTAAAAAAAAAAAATTAAAAAAAAATTTAAAAAAAAATATTTTTGAAATGATTGAATAAAAGCTATCTTCAGTCCTTTTTTCTGAAAAAAAACTTAATTTCAAAAAATTAAAAATTATACTGAGTAATTTACATGTTCAAATCATTTTGAATATTCCAAAATTGTATAAAATATTCATGAATTATGTTTGATATAGATGTTACATGAATGATAATAAAATAAAAACAACATCAATTGTAGGGTATTTGTTATGATGTACGAGTATTTAATTAATAAAATCCTATTTAATAAAACCACGTACAAAATGTATCGTCATCAATTCAAATGAACTACAGTATTTAGTGAAATCTTACGCCCTGGTCAGTTAGTATTCCAAGAGCATAGTTACAAGTACAATTTCCTGAAAACTTAGCTAATGCTTTTTGATTTTATACTGCAATGTGTTCAAATAAAGTAGTAATTGGACAGATACACTCTTTCCCTTTACTATAATTACAATTCATGTTGCTATTTGTTGTAAAGTAACAAACAGTTTTGCAAAACAAGTGGCATTTTTTAATAATAACGAATTGGAAAACCATTTATTTAATTTAAGAGAGAAATTGTGTATTAATCGTTTGTTAATAACTATAATTACATTTTCTAATAGACAAAATAGACTACTAGAAAAAATGCAGTAGCTAGTACTGTTTTTTATTCTTATAATTCAATTGTCAGCATTTGGCATTAAAATCCCGCGCGATTTTGAAAAAGGTAAAATTTCAGTTTAAGTTTTCGAAAGCAGCATGCATTTTATGACATCAATATGAATTCTGATTACACAAAATTTCTAGATGAGACATTGAGGGTAGATTTAAAAAATAGTAATGAAAAACAATTTATTTTTCAACAAGACAGTGCAAACAAAGGGATGGTTGTATTCAAAAAATTGAGAATATGTGGGGAATATTAAGCCGTTGAATTTATGCTAAAAACCGACAATATGAGAGCATATGCCACCTAAAAGAATTTTTAAATTGATTAAAAATATGGAAGCCTAACACATTATTAAAGTCAAAAGTTTTTTTGAATATTGCTATTTTAAGTTATTTTAATTTCATTGTATTTATAATTATGAAACACTAATTGATTTCTTTATACATTTTTAAGGAGTAAAAAAAAACAATGGTTTTTTTGTATAATAATATTTGTTATATTGTTCGCGTCACATACGTGTAACTTGAACTGTTTAACTTTTTCTTTAACTTACGAAATTGAGAAATGTTTTATGTATTTATATTTATTTGATTTAGATAATCTTAGCATTAATCAAGTAACTCATACGCACAGACGCATTTTAATGTTAACTCTTTAAACCATTTTAAAACTAATTTATGGCAATACCATAATAAAGAAATAAAATTATTCCAGCTAAGCCGTTCATTCACGATTTTAGAAGTGTGTTTTCGGTCACCATTCAACTGAAAATTTATTTCATCCTTATGATAGACGCACAAAATCGATAAGCTGAGCTTGCAAAATATGCAGATAGTCTCCTTCATTTATAATTTCTTAGTGGTCGAACCATGCAATGCAGCAATATACCATACGTGCTTATTTTTTTCCTTTACATGGTATTTTTGAAATCTCTAGGCTGGTTGACGCTAGCAATATTGTTTATTTTCGGATTAAAAACGATTAAATTTGAAGTCGTCTGACAAACTATACATTTCAAGTCATCTACTGTCAAAATTTTTGTGATCTCTACCTAATTTTAACCGTTCCTTTACATGTTTTTCAAAAAAGCAGTTTTTAATATTTTTTGTACTGTTGAGATGTAATCAACATCGCAAATTGTCTTGTTGCTTTCCATCGACAATCGGTTTGCCTATTGCTAGATAAGCTTCCTTTGGTGTTAAACACATGTCTCTTTTCATTTGAATTATCATTAGATTGCATTTGTTAATAGTTTTTTGCGAGCTCTGATTTGTTGTCTTAAGACCACTGATTAACTTACTTAAAGCTATTAAGCTATTACTAGCAAAGAATAGCTAATTCTTGTAATTTCTAGACTATTCATCTCAATGGTTCTTGAACAGTATCGTCATTAATTATTATAATTTGTATTATAATTTTATTTATGTAGGATAATTTGCAAAAAGTGTTTACCAAATGTGGTTAAATTAATATCAAATTAATGTTTTATTTTTGCTAAGTCTTAAACAAAGTTTACACTTACAATTCAAAGTGTAAACTTTGATATTTGTGTGCAAATATTTCAAAAGACACAATTGTGCAAAATTGAGTATATGCAGGTGATTTTCATACTAATGTTTTATATCCTCAAAATTATAGTTTTTCATTTTGTTTTGTAAATTATTTTATTAAGCATTGAATATAAAATAAATTGTTTATAGCAGGAAAGTGATGGTTGGAAACTGAAGAGGAGACCAGTGGAATGTAAATAAAATAACTTTGATTATTTTATTTACTCGAAATAAAACCCCAATAAGAAATGAAAAGAAATGAACAAATAAAATATTAGGGTTTTGGACAAATTTAGTTTCTTTTATTGCGGATTGAATTACCTCTTTTCTTGTTAAGCTCAGAATTCAAACTTAATTATAATATAGAAAAAAAAACGGAAGCAGTGTTAGGACATATTTAGCCAACTTGACGTTTACATTTAGGCGTTAATAAACTTAGAAAGAGATGAATAGTTATGTTTATAATTATTCATCTAGGTAAGTTACAGCTTTTATATATAATAAACGAAAACTAAGTTTGTTAGAGTTATAGGGTTAAAACATGAACATATTATGTTGTTGGCGTAAACATTGCCGCCCGCCTTGCAGGATACGTGCAAATTAATGAAGGAAGTCATGTGGCCATGTCCTAATACTGCTGTAGAACAAACATTATTTAGAAAAGGTAGACTTAAAATTAATAAGTAAAAAAAAAGGAATTAATAATAATTAATAAGAATTTAATTCAATTTTAGTAATATTCAAGTTCTTACATACTAATTACAAATGTAAATTTTGTAGAAATTAACAATTCAATGAATAAGATTAAATAAATGTACGTTTCGTATTTTGCATGCCTAAAAGTGCATTTCGAAATTATAGTGAACATGGACCATAAATAGTCCACCCGAAAATGGTGCTTTGTGCTGTAGGACAGCCAGGTTTTGAAAAAACACCTTCAAGATTGACCTTATGATAAAGGTCTGCACCGATAATGATGTCGATCGAAGCCGATTCGTAGAATTTAGAATCGGCGAGGAACATATCACGGAAATGTTTCTTATAGTGTTCGGGAATGGATTCAGACGGGGTTCGGAGAGTTATGCGATTGTCGACACGGAATGTTCCCTCGATTTTGGAACTCGAATCGAATCGGGATTTTAGAATTATTGGACAAAATGTTTCGTCTCGTAAACTAAACGCTGTTAAGTTCAGTTTATCCACGAACCTTTTCGAAACTCTACTAACGGTAGATCCTGAGTCCAGTAAACATCTTGCGTGGGTAGAAGAAACCTTAACAAGGACGGTAGGCAAAAGGATTACTATATTTTGGCGTAATATCGAGGTCAATGAAGTTGATTTTGAGGTCAAAGGTATTGATGTTTCTGCTTCAGACTTGGACGAAGAGTTGCTTTTCCGATAGTTTGTAGGACGTGGAGAAGGCGAACGAGATCTTGAGCGGCGTGACAATAAGTCTTTCACTAGACGTGGATTCACATGCAGGAGGGTGTGGTGGCATTTGTGGCAATGCTTGCATCCGTGCTTTGAAAAGCATATGCCATGTGAATGCTCATGTGCTAGGCAGTTGGAACAATATTTGTGCTTACGAACAGCATTGATGCGATCACTTATATTCATCGCCAAAAATTTCCTACAGGTGCGCAAAGGATGTGGTCTGTTACATATTCTGCATGGAAAAGCATTATATGATCTGGTAAGTCCATCGCGGAAACTTTTCGAGTTGGAGGAAGTGGTTTTAGGCATGTTAATCTGAAAAAGAAAATATAATAAGTAAAGAAAAGAGTAGAAAAGTAGACACCTAAGATTCTGTCGGCAGAAGAATAAGTTTAACGATTGGACGAGTTATCATTCCTCGTTGTGTTAATATTTCAGCAACGCGTACTCGATTATCTAACCCACTGTAGATTTTCGAAACTCTACCAAGTCGCCATGAATTTGGTGGTAGGTTTTCATCTCTTACGACGACGAGTGCACCTTCCTGTAGATTTTGTTCAGGATTTTTCCATTTTATTCTCTTATGAAGCTCTTTCAGATATTCATTTTTCCATCGTTGGCAGAAATTTTGGTGAACAAGTTTTAATTTTTGCCATCGGTTAGTTATGGATACGGAAGAATCATTTATTTGTGGGTCTATAGGTGCGAGGATAGGCGATCCTATAAGGAAATGACCTGGAGTTAGGGCGCAGAGATCTGATGGATCAGTGGACATAGGAGATATCGGACGGGAATTCAAGCAAGATTCAATTTTTGACAATAGTGTGGAGAACTCTTCATATGTGTATTTAAAACAACCTGCCGTTTTCCGGAAATGAGCTTTAAAACTTTTTACTCCAGCCTCCCATAGTCCGCCCATATGAGGGGCACCTGCTGGAATAAAATGCCACGTGATATTTTGTTGTGCATAGATCGTTTGAATGCGTTGTTGTGTAGTTTTAAGAAACTCTTTCGCTAGTATGCGAGATGCCCCAACGAAGTTTGTGCCATTGTCCGAATAAAGGTTTAAAGGGCATCCCCGACGTGACACGAATCTACTGAATGCTGCTAGGAAGACGGGAGATGAGAGGTCGGATGTAGCCTCTAAATGAATAGCTTTTGTAGAAAAACAAACGAAGACACATACATATCCTTTTGTAATTCGGCAACCTCGACCAGAATAGCTCTTAATGTCGAAAGGACCCGCGAAATCTAGTCCTGTATTAGTAAATGGACGACTGAATTCACAACGTTCGGGCGGCAAAGCTGCCATTATTTGCTTTTGACAGCGTTTCTTATATATGAGACATGTCTTACATTTGTTTATTGTAGATTTTATGAGATTTTTGGCTTTCGGGATCCAATATTGTGTACGAAGCATTCGAAGAACTAATTGATTTCCACCGTGTAAACTGATATCGTGGATAAATTTTACCAGAAGTCTAGCGAATTGTGAATTGTATGGTATGATTATCGGGTGTTTTTCATTATACGATAGGTTCGAAGACAACTCCAATCGACCACAAGAACGGATTAAACCTTCTGGATCCAAAAACGGGTTAAGGTTCAGAATACTGCTAGATTTTGGAAGAATTTGTCGAGATGAAAGAGCTTTGTAGTCATTTGCAAACGCAACCTTTTGACAAACAGAAATAAGTTTGTCGCGGATCGAAATTATTTCGAAACTAGTAATCGAGGTGGAGTCTCTGTAGAAATTTGAACGAAATCGTGGATGAGTTCTGTAGAAAAACCTGTAAACATATGCCATCACACGCATTGCCCTGGAAAAGGATGAAAACCTTTCTAACAAATCTTCAAAGTCCGAAAAGTATGTAAAATGTACTCGAATAGGCTTGATTTCTAGGTTTGTAGTTGGAATATTAGACAAATTTCGACTTGGCCAATCGGAAACAGACTTCTTAAGCCAAGATGGACCAAACCACCATATTTCACTCTTCTTTAATTCAAGGGGTGAGAGCGCACGGCTTGCTAAATCAGCAGGATTTTCCTCGGAGGCTACATGATTCCATCTAGAAAAGGGGACGATTTGCGTAATTTTTGAAACACGGTTAGCTACGAAAGTTAGCCAATTACATGGTGGTTTTGCTAGCCAAGAAATCACAATAGTCGAATCTGTCCAGCATGATATTGTATAGTTATCGATATCTAGAAACGGCAGCACGTTTTCAATCATCTCAGCAAGAAGTAGTGCTCCACACAGTTCAAGTCGCGGAATGGACAGGGTCTTGATTGGAGCAACTTTGGTTTTAGAAGATATCAAGTTTGTTTGAACCGAACTATTTGTTGAAACTCGAATGTATAATGCTGCTGCGTATGCCTTCTCCGAGGCATCGCAGAATCCATGGAATTGGACTTCAGCATGCGGAATATAACCAATCCATCGAGGAATCCGTATGGAATTGATTGAAGAATAACTCTCCTCGAACAACTTCCACTGATTGAGAGTATCAGGAGCTAGGCTCTCGTCCCAATCCGTACCATCTATCCATATTTTTTGCATAAGTATTTTAGCAAGAACTATACATGGAGCTAACCATCCAGCGGGGTCAAACAATTTAGCAATTCTCGAAAGTACTTCTCTTTTTGTGTATATAGTTATTTTCTCGAATTGTTTTGCATCGAAATAAAATTCATCGGAATTAGCCTTCCAACGAATACCAAGCGTCTTTGTAGAACTATTATCCTCGAATTTCAGAAAGTGTTCATGAAGTAAATGGTCCTTTGGAATATCTTCTAATATGTCCACGGAATTGGACGTCCATTTTCTCAGCTCGAACCCAGCTGATTGTAGAGCTCGGATTAGCTCGTTTTTTGCTTGAATAGCATCGCTTTTTGAATGTGATCCGGTCAAAACGTCGTCTACATACATTGATTTTTGAAGAATTGAGCTTGCTAATGGAAAAGTGTTCTGAACATCGTCCGATAGCTGTAGAAGCGTTCGAATTGCCAAATATGGCGCACAATTCACACCGAAGGTGACTGTTTTCAATTCATAGTCATGTATTGGACTATTTGGAGAATCGCGGAATAGAATTCGCTGGTATGGAGTGTGTCTTGGATCCACTAGTATCTGCCTATACATTTTTTGAATGTCAGCATTGAAAACAAACTTAAAGAATCGCCACCGAAGAATGAGTAATGTAAGATCGTTTTGCAGTATCGGACCTACATGTAGAACAGAATTCAGACTCGACCCATTAGAAGAAGGAGACGAGGCATTGAAAACTACACGGACCTTCGTAGTGATGCTCTCAGGCTTAATGACGGCATGATGCGGAAGATAGTATACCTTATCTTCTGTCAACTTGGGAGAGTTGACTTTGGTCATATGACCAAGTTCTTCGTATTCACGTACAACTTTGTCATATTCTAATTTAAGGTCAGGATTTCGAATCAGTCTAGCTTCATTTCTAAGAAATTGTGCCATTGCACTGGATCTAGAATTACCAATGTTTGGATTATTTGGAAAATCTTCCTTAAAAGGTAACGAAACCACGTAACGGCCATCTGAATTTCTCGTTGTCGTTTGAACATACAGTTCTTCACATGCTCGATCAGAAGCAGATAAAAAGTTCTTCTTTGGAAGATTCTCCACCTCCCAAAAGCGTGAAATTGCCTTATCTAAGGTAATTTCACAAAAATTTGAAACAACAGTAAGACTGGGATTGGAGTGACGAGAAATTGGACCAGTAAGAATCCACCCGAAAATGGTTTCTTGGGCTAAAAGCGATTCACAAACGTTATGTATAATCCCTGAACGAAGAATCAAAGGAAAAACGTCACCACCAATCAACATGTCAATTTTCGAACTTGAATAGAACTTAGGGTCTGCTAACTGAATATCAGGCAAATTCGAAAATGTAGAAAGAGAAAGGCTTTGAGAGGGGAGATTATTAGATAAGTGAGGAACTACTAGAGCTGTAACAGGAATTGCAATGTCGCTATTTATGTTGGACCCTAATACCAGCGTACATTGATGTTGAACTTTTGCGGAAATGGTATTATTTAACCCCGAAATCTGAGCATTAATAGGGTTTGATGGTAGATTATAGGTGTTAAAAAGGCGTTCTGAGATAAAGGTACCTTCTGACCCAGAATCTATTAACGCTCTCACTTGGTATTTCGTGCCTAAATGAAGAATATTCACCCAAGCTGTTCCCAAAAGTACACCCTTTGAATTCGAAGCGAAACAAGATTGAACATGAGCTGAAGTTGAAGCTTTGGTGGACTGTATTGTATTTGAATTCGAAGATGAAAAGGGAGCTGAATTAGGATTGAGGGTAGAACTCGAACTTGGACCTTGGAAATTTGCATGAGAGTTATCAACTTCCTTATGAAGAAGAGTATTGTGCTGTTTTTTGCATTTGAAACATTTATGTTTGCTAGTGCAGTTTTTTACGCTATGGGTTTTTGAAAAGCAATTCAGACACAAGCCCTCCTTTTTTATCTCAGTAAAGCGTTGTTCATAACTCATTTTCAGAAATTTAGGGCACTTACGGATCGTATGTTCTTCTTTTGGACACAGTTGACACTTAGGAAGGGATACATTAGTCTGAAAGCTATGAACCTTTTTATTGGAAGTAGAATTGGAATTATTCTTTGCTTTCGAATCAGTAGGTTTAGGTCCACTTGACCCACGAATCTCAGACACCGATTCTAGAGTCCTATAGCGGTTAGTTAGGAATTTATCTAATTCTAACCACTGTGGAATAGAGGTCTTATCTTTCAACTGTTGTTCCCATAATGTTAATGTATTCTCTGGAAGTTTACTTGTACATAAAAATACGAAAATAGGATCCCAGCTTGCTACATCTATATTGTACAGTTTGGGGATAGAGAGACAGGAATTAATATCTCTTTGCAATTGTTTTATAGAGTTGCCAGATTCGGAATGACAAGCCTTTAGGTTAAATAGAATCTTTAGCTGACCGTTAACCAATATCCTTCGGTTTTCATATTGTAAACATAGATTTCTCCATGCCAAGTCGAAACCTTGATTTGTTAAGGGACATTTTTGAACTATTTCTCTGGCTTCACCTGTTGTTTTTCGCGTTAAAAAGAACAATTTTTCGACATTGCTGGCCCGAGAATTGGATACGACAGCGTTAAACATATCTCGAAAGGTTGGCCAGGAGGAATAGTCACCATGAAAAGTTTCGATATCCACAGGCGGCAAGTGAAAACTTCCGGAATTGGAGGACAAATTTTGTGCTAAATCATGCGATGAACAAGGTCGATCGGAAATACCGGCTTGAGGAGGTAATACTTCGGGCTTTGAAGTTTGCTGGCTACGAAGCTCATCCGAAATCTGGCACAATTTTGTCAAACAATTACAATAGGTGATATACGTATTTTTGTACTTTTCCTTAAATGATTCTAAATCAATTGGATCATCAGGCTCTCTAGTCTCCTTTTCCGCTTCCACTAAAAATTCTGAGTAGGCCATTCCAATACGGCTCCAGCTCGTCTTAATTTCGTTGCGATGCACCTCGAGTGCATGTTGCGAAGTCAACGGATACCTGTTGCTATTTAAATCAGCCTCAAACTCAACTATATTATCTGCGAGTCGAATAAATTTATCTAACGACATCTTGAATCTTTTTAAACAATATCAGATATTATATGAATTTCGAACAAAGTAGATTTGAAAACAAATGAGCGACTAAATTATGAAAAGCCAAGCAAAATCTTATACCAAATATCAAAGAATGAGCAATCGATAATAGTGTGATATGACAAAATGGTAGGGAAATAATAACGCAAAGATTAATTAAGGAAATATGTATAAATGCCAAATTATGTATATCGAATCTTTACAAATAGAACCAAAAAAAATTTTTAAGATCTTATTTTCGAAAATTGGACTAAAATGTAAATCAAAACTTTAATGAACAATTAAGAATTTATTCATTGGAATCACTGCAATGAAAAAAGTTTGAATCTATTTAATTATCTGAAGCTACAATCAGCTGTTGACTATGGAAAAACCAACTAAAGTTCATTAACCTTTTAGATAGTGGATGCAAAAGTAAATATATTGGAACGATTTGAAAATAATAGGCCTGTTCACTGATCGATGATCGAAAAAGGAAAGAATTTTATGAAAAATTGCAATTATTTTCGAAATTTCTAAACAAGTATAATTGTACTAGTAATATTCTGAAAATGTCACTATACTCAAGGTACAAAAAAATACTAAAACAAGAAATATAGTTCCGCTCACAAATCCAAGAAATTGATTTACAAGTTGAATGAGCGCACCTATTGTTTTCTTTTACTTGTACAAAATCACTGGAATGTATGTTAAAAACCAAACAGAGTTACCGCGGTGCTTTTTTTTAATTATATTGTGTATTATATATTTCAAATTCTCGGGATAAGAAATGGAGTTTAAAGGAAAATTGGACAAAGGAAAGGCTGTTAAACGAATTAAAATTGAATAGATTCAAGTTTAACTTATATGTAGGTATATTAAATTTTTCCCAATACAACCTTTAAATTAAATTTGCAATGTAACTTCTAATCCAATTTTATTTTAAATCTGCTGCAAATTTTTTCAGGAATAGAAAAATAATAACAAGAAACAAGAGAAATTGTAATTTTATCGAATTTTAAACAAATAATTTTTTTCTTTAATTTTATGAATTGTTTGTCTTGTATGTATACTGTTTTTCTAATTAGTAAAATAAATTTCTGGTAACCCTTATGCTTTGGAATGAATTCTCAGTAGAAGAGACTAAGAGTCCGAAGTAGAAAAAGAGAAAGATAGAAGGGGAAACAATGTTTGGAAGAGATCAACAAAAATTCTTTAAGCTAAAAGAGTTTAACTGCTCGTACCCTTTGATAATAAATGTAAGAGAGCAACAAATTGTATGTAAATAAACAGAGAATAAAAGGGGTAAATGTATTAAATATAAATAGGAGAATGTAGGAACAAATTGAAAGGTAATTTTTACGAGGAAAAAATGTATGGAAAAAAGGGAAATTTATAAACGGAGTAAATTTTTGTTAAACTGAAAAAAAGGGAAAAGAAATATTTATGTTCGTACCGTTAAGAATAGGAAAAAAGATGAAAGATGCCCTACACAACGCACTGGACGAACGATTTGAAGTTTGTGTGTTATGAAATTTTTTTTTTTGTAGGTATAAGATGAAAAACTTACGGCCAATGATAAAATTTTCTTCCTCTGCAGTTTGTCACGTTTTTCAGAAATAACTCTGACTCTTTTCCTATATGTTGTTATCCTCTTTCTTTAGGTTTTCTTTTTGAAAATTTCGTTTTTCTTTTTCTCACTTTTTAAATTTATTTCTTTTTGAATTTCTTTTTAGTTTTAATATAAAAATTCTAATTTTCTTTATTATGTTATTATGTATGTATGTTATTTATTATTTATTTTCAAAAATCTTCAATTTGATGAATTGATTTTGTTCTACATACAGCACGTTGTAACGAGAACCGAACAAAAAAGGTAGCACTGACGCGTAGGAATCGAAATGCACTCACTAACTAAATTGGAATAAATGCAAAATACTAAACGTACCTTAATGTTAAGAACTAGATGATGAGATGATGTTTGTTGTAATTATAATCCAATCGCAAGAGAATGAAAGACTGATTTCCAATCCGGCTCGTTGGGACCAATGTTTATAGCAGGAAAGTGATGGTTGGAAACTGAAGAGGAGACCAGTGGAATGTAAATAAAATAACTTTGATTATTTTATTTACTCGAAATAAAACCCCAATAAGAAATGAAAAGAAATGAACAAATAAAATATTAGGGTTTTGGACAAATTTAGTTTCTTTTATTGCGGATTGAATTACCTCTTTTCTTGTTAAGCTCAGAATTCAAACTTAATTATAATATAGAAAAAAAAACGGAAGCAGTGTTAGGACATATTTAGCCAACTTGACGTTTACATTTAGGCGTTAATAAACTTAGAAAGAGATGAATAGTTATGTTTATAATTATTCATCTAGGTAAGTTACAGCTTTTATATATAATAAACGAAAACTAAGTTTGTTAGAGTTATAGGGTTAAAACATGAACATATTATGTTGTTGGCGTAAACATAAATGACAGACATAATTTTAACATATTTCATTGCATAGCTTACACTAGCCATTCTTATTTGAAATGTAATAAAGTAAATCTTTTGTAAAACAATATATTTATCTAGCTACTACATAAAGCATAACTAACAAAATTAAATAATAATATTATATTTCGTATATGAATACAGTTTATTTTAAACATTTTAGTCCAATTTCATTCATAAGTTCTCTAACAAAATATATCAATTTAAATTTAATTTAATGTAATTGTTTTTTTAACTTAAAACGATTGTATTCCAAAACAATGGAAGACATGTTGTTTTGTTGAATTTTAATTGATTTAAACTCTTATCTGGTTGTGGTATACTTTTGCCAGGATAATTCTTCTCCAACAAAGGAAAATTCTTAATATAGAGTTTGTGTATGTTACAGTGTTTAAATGTGTTAAATATTTAAAAGATTTGTGATAAAAAAGAAAAGATAGACAATTTTGAGGAAAAGAACATAAAATTTTGATATGTTAACACATTCAGTTTTTATTTACAGGAAAGTGCAAATGTATATGTACCTTTATTAGGGTGGTCCCTTTTTTTGATTTTTGTATGCAGAATCAATGGACAAATAGGTAATTCAAATCCGTTTTATAAGTTTTATTTTATATTTGTTCTAATCTAATCATATGAAAGAACTTTTAAAGTCTTCATAAAAATAAATTTTACTTTAAAAGGCCACCCTAATACATATCTATATACAAGTGAAGTGAAGTGTTGTTTAAAAGATATTTGTAAAAATAAGATATTCTATTTGCACATGAAAATGTGTAAATTTGAAGATGTGTATGTAGATTATTTAAAATAAAGAAAGGATTTTAAATTCTTGAAAAAAGTTAATATTTTCACACAGAAAAACACAACTAGAGCAAATACCAAAAACTGTTAAAAATATTTATTTTTTGTATACGCCAGTCATATCCATATCCATCTATTATATATTAATATTTGAAATAAATTAATAATTATGATTATTTGTATGTAAAGTTCGTTTTTATATTTTTACTTTCAAAACAAAAGGTTTCCTGAGAAAATAAAATTTTTTTAAAACCGTTTTTGTTTTTTTTTTTTTGACCCAACTTTCAAAAACAATGGAGTCCCAACGCTTTACGAATTCAAATATTTGTTTAACGACTCTCACTCACTTGTAGCTTTAGTAAAGTTTAATTTAATTTAACTACAATAAAGATCACTTAAAATGACTTCGTACAAGTTTTCCTCTGAATGATGGAACTGAAGAAAAAACTTAATTTCAAACATAAAACTCAAGAAAAAATTATAAATTTTTTTTCGTTGGATTGACTAAAATACTGGCTCAGATTAAGAAGAATATTGGTTAGGGATATTAGTATACAGTGGGGAGCACAAATTAGGCAACGTAAGTACTTTGTGCACTTGTAATTGTACACAAATAAAACTAATTAAGAAAATTAGAGAATAGTTTTTGACATGGGGGCTATGAGAAATCATGCACCGATTCTTACTGTTCAAACTTGTTTCTTTTGTCATAAAAATAACGTATACAAAATTGCATGGTATTACCTGCAATATATTTCAAATTATTGCAATAAAATGGACAAAAAATATCAAATTTTTAGGGAGGTTGTGTCACATATTGGTCCAGAACTCTGGTTGACCAAAACCGATTTTGCCGATTTTCAATACCAAAGTTACCCACAAAATAGGAAATCTTTTTCTGTATATTTTGGACGTGAGAGTGTTTTACAGAGACGGACATAGTTCAATCGACTTAGAATTTTATAAGGATTTTTTGTTTGGGTATAAAAGAGTTAATTTGGAAAAGTACATACATACAAACTATGTCTTTTCGCCTTTAGCACTAAAAATTGTCTTATTCTTACAATCTTACTTTCTACTACATAAATTTATTTGAAATAAACAAGGGAAAACCCCTGTTTCGATTGTATTGTTTTTCGTACCAGACAACTTCTAGGGCTGCCAACTATGTGTCTAATTTAAAATACTTCAAATCCAGTGCAAAAATGATTTTTTGGTAAAAATACATATTCGTTAATTTAACTTAATACGAAAAGGCCCTAACTCATGTTTTTCATAGTTTACGGGAGAAGGAAAAACTAAATAAAAAAGATGCAATATTAATACAAAATTTTAGTTAGGGCTTTTGCTTTTTAGGCTATAACTTCGGTACTTTTTCCGAATTCATCTAATTTTTTTGGAGAAGGTGTATCTAGTAATAGTCTATCGAAATATGTTAAAATATCGATTTCGAAAAATTATGCGTTGAAGCATTTTCGTATTAACTTAACCTTGGTGTAAATTTCATCCAAATCGGAAGACATCGTATTTTAAAATTGGATCATTTATTTAAAAATCGATGTCTTCCGATTTGGATGAAATTTGCACCAAGGATAGTACTATTGGATGGTAGACCTGACACAAATTTTCAGCTCCATCAGTCAAGAACTGTCTGAGTTAGAGGGGGTCAAAGTTGGAAATTTTGGTCCATTTTGGTCCTACAGGGTTTTTTTAAAATGAGTGTAACTTTTCACCTATTGGTTCTATTAAAAATTGTCGAGAGGACATTGAAGAGCTATTTCTTCAATCATTCCAAAAATATTTTTTTTTTAATTTTTAAAAATTTTTTTTAATTTTTTTTTTAATTTGGGCCCTTTTTAAAAATTTAAAAAAAAATAATTTAAAAAGAAATTCAAAATTATTTTTTATTAAAAATTAAAAAAAAAATATTTTTGGAATGATTGAAGAAATAGCTATCTCGCGCCTAATTATGGACCGATCTCCACAAAATTTTCAGATGTAATTTGGCTTCATTTTACCGCTCATTTGTGATGAAATTTGTTTGGATACTTTCATAATTCAAACATTTATAATCGATAAACCCCAATTTCAGAAAGTGATTCTGAATCGATCGGTAGACCTTAAGGTGGGTGTTGGACCAATATTTCTGGGCGGTACAAACATCAGGACAAATCCAATATACCTTCCCCACTATGGTGGTGTAGGGTATAATTAAACCAATTCAATAAACAAAACAAATATTTTACTTCAACGATGGAAAACACAACTCCCCCTCCTCAAAAACACCTTACTCACACACCCTCATAAAATACCCTACTCACACCCCCTACTCACACCCCCTACTCACATCCAACACTCCAACAATGAAAACAAAACAAACAATCAAAACAAGACGAACACACACTTATACTAACCACAACAATATCCAGAGATGGAAACACCAACACAATCACAAACACAAACACATTTTACACTAACTATTTCATTTAACAAATACATACTCCCATCCAGGCATGCTCAACAATTTGTATGGAAAAAGTGATTTGAAAGGTACATAAACATACTACTCATGAAGTTTTAAATTCCATATGCTTCATACGATCTCATTTGCAAACTAGTTTAATTAATTGCATAAATTTTAGATGTACTCGTACACCTAGCCACTTCAAACAATTTATTTATAAGGATCTTGATAACTAAACACATTAAATTATTATATACATATATATGTACGTTCATATTATGTATATTTTTACACCTAGTCACTTCAAAAAAATTAATAATACAGTTCAACCTTGGTATAAAGAATATTAAGGGGATTAGAAAAAACGTTATATCGAATAATTCGTTACAATGAGGTTCGTTATATCGAAGTGAAGTTGCACTTCTATTCGTTATAACGAGGTAATAAAAAATTTTCAGACGTTACACAGAGGAGTATTTGGCCTGAAAAGATGGCCAAAATTATTAAACGTGTTTTTTGAATTAAAAGTTTTAGTTTTTTGATAGTTTTAGGTGTAGTATGATATAAAAATCTAGTTTCAGATTTTAAAAATTACACTGCGCAACAAAAGTACACTGCGCAACAAAAAAAAAATGTTCTCTACCCTAGAAATAAAAGTATGTGGACTATATGGATTTTGATGCCCTTAATTCAAATCTTTTTTCCGTTTTTCTCTAGTACGTAAGGATTTTCTTTTAAAGGCGTGGCATACTTCACCCCCTTAATCGTTGGGTTGCCTTATATATTTTGCCATAACTTGAAAATGTGTTCTCCGATTTTCATAGCAGGAGGATCAGAAGATGCACCGGAAAATTTTACTTAAACTAACCATACACATTTATTTGATATCTATTACTATTTTGGAGTTATTAAAAATTTAATGGCGAAAAAAAAATTTACATGCAAAATGCGTAAAATTTTTTGTTTTCAAAATGCAATAAAAAAATTTAAGAACCAAAACGTTAAAGTTTTTAAGATTTTTCTAAAAATCACATTCCTAAGGAATAAAAGTTGGTATAAATCGCAAAACTCAATTAACAAATGTTGATTTTAAACTCATTCTTGACAGACTGTATGTACATACATACATATGATTTACAGTCTAATTAAAAAAAAAAAAATTCAAAATTGTAAGGCTCTTATAAAACAGTATTTTTTTATGAAAAAAGGCTTTATTATATTTGTTTTATATTATTTAATAATATTGAAATATATATTGAAATTTTTCAAACACTGCTTCAGTGCTAATATGCCCCCATCCCTTTCACATTTTGAAATTTCGCTCAATTTTCTGACCAAAAAATCCAATTTTTCGTCAATGGTTCCAGCAGTAGATTTTTTCACTATTTGGAATATCTGTAATCTTGTGTAAACTTCCTATTAACTCTCGAAGTTACAAAACGGGTTTGATAAAAATTGTGTGCAATAACCCTTTATAAGTATTTTCAAACGCATGCTTTTATGACTTAATTAGAAAAAAATAGACAAAAATAGAAAAAATGTGAATATTTAAAAAAATCGTCAAAAATAATGGCGCAAACTTGCGCACACTTTTTTTTTGTTTCTAAAATTAGAGATTCCAAATTTTTTTGTGGTATCAAACATAATTCGTAGACATGCTAACCTCACTTTTAAAAACTTCTTCTTTTCCTTTTTTTGCAAAAAAAAGTGTATAATTTGTTTTTTTAGCTTTTGAACGAATTGTTTCAATATGAATATTCAACATATTTTAAATTTTTTTTTCTTTTTTAAATTACTTTTGATCAAACCCTTCAGCGAAAAAAATAATCTTTGTTAAACCTTTATTCGTTTAGTCGCAAAAAAAATATCATATAAACATCCAGAAACCGAAAAAAACATTAAAATCTCATATAAATTTCTTCACTTTCCTGACTTTAGCAGGGTCTCAGAGCTACAAATCGCAACTAAAAGCCTTCAAAATTTATAATATAATGTAAAATATTGTTATAATATAATGTAAAATATTGTTGTATTGCGTACTTAGTTCTTAAGATTTCTTAAAATTCAGTTTTGCCTTTTTGGCCAGCTTTTCAGGCCAAATACTCCTCTGTGCGTTATTCTAATACATGCTGTTGTGGACTACGAATGTATGTAATGGATATCGTTATGCAAAGGTTGTAAGTTGACAAAATTCGTTAAATAGAGTGCCCCGATAGACTAGGCGATAGAGTGCCGGATTATTAGTCAAAGGGTTGCAGGTTCGATTCCTGCCAAAGACTCTGGGTGTTTTTCTGCAGATAAACCAAAAGCTTCGCAATTTGTGTTTGTTAATTATTATTAAAAAAAATAATAATAATAGTAATAATAATTATTTCTATTTCGTTAGTCTGCAGTAAATGAAAATTCGTTATAACGAGGCTATTGACAAATGTATTTGTAATAGAGAGGTTTATTTTGTATTAAATATTATGGAGCGTTGTAGGGGATTTAAAAAAAATCGTTAAATCGAGGAATTCGTTATAGTGAGGGTAGTTATATCGAGGTTTGACTGTATAACTGAACTCATTAAAGTGGTGCATATACATTCTCCTTCACCTTCTGTAGCTGGTGGAATTTACAATAAAAGCAAACAAAACGTATAAAAATAGTTTGTTTGTGCAATATTTAAAAAAAAATGTCGTAGGGAAAAATGTGTTAAATATTTGTAGGAATTTTACAAAAAAAAATCTCCTGGCAACATTGCCAAGGGGTATAAAAAAATGTTCGCACTTATGGATATGTCGTGTTCTTCAGGTGATGAAGATTCTACAAGCGTCCTAGACATATCTATTGAAAACCCCCATCAACATCATGAATTTAACGAATAATGAGTAAGTAAAAAAATACTGTGGCGATTTACACACATCTAGATGCTTTTCCATTTCAGCTATCAACAATTCAAATTGAGCTGCCTTTGTGGCTTCTTTTACGCCCTAAGAAAAATTTCAGTAGTATTTTATACTAAATGAATATGTTTGTATATAGTTACTTACATCGTATTAATAAAGTTCCTACAGAATATTAACTTAATTGAATAGTTTTGTTTTTTAATAATATTTTAATTCGACTTTTAAAACTAACGCTAAGAAAATGGAGGCATTAAACAATTTAGCTTTGAGTTTTACAAAATGCACAATTTCAAACAGTTGTATTAACAACAACGTAAGAATCAGCTATAACAACGCAAACAATCACTTGCTGGAATGCCGTGATTTGCAAAATGTTATTTAATGTAACGCTTAGAAAATTGTGGCGATGCGTTTTACAAGATTAGGGCCTAAGTTTAGATTCTAAAAAACCTAAGAATGCTTTTCAAACTGAAGTTCTAAAAGATCTACGATTAATTTCTTAAATGTAACTTTAGCAAGACCTATGCTTAAATTTCACTTGTAAAGATAAACGATTGCTTCTTAAATTGAACCTATGATTCTAAAATTAAGCCTGTAAAAGACCTATGATTGATGCTAAAATTTAACTTGTAAAAAAACCTACGACTGATAGGTACAATGTCAAAAATGTTGGCCAAAAATGCCATACAGAATTTATAGATTACTTGAGCTGTTTCATAATCATATGAAAATGTTAGTTAAATTGTTAACATTCCAACATTCTTTACTACTGTACATATAACCTAATAATCCAAAAATGCTTCTATTCAAGAACAAATTTAAATTTATTTACGGAAGTTCTCGTTTAATTCTAATACAGTCGCATAATTTACTACCCTTGGGAAGTCTACGAATGTCTCATATTTGTTTCAGGGCTTAGCTGTCATCATAAATGTCGCAGCTTAAGCATTCAAATTTATTATGAATTTAATAAAATTATGAAAATCATCTTAAATTAAATTTGATTTCATTCAAAATGTAACTAAGTATATAAAAAGCCCTTAGGCCACAAATGTCGTTGTTGCGTTATTTTCTATTGCCCTATTCTTCATTGTGCCCATTAAATACACACCAGAAATGTATGAAGAACGAGAAATAGGGCAGAAATGTGTTATTAAATTAAATGTTAAGAAAAATACATATAATCCAGTGGTTATTTAAGCCATAAAATCAACAATAGAGAAAAACACAAAGTAAAAAGTAACGAACTGTTTGACATAAAGTCCTGAAGGAGAGAGAAAAAATAATTATATAGTTAGAAAACAAGTTAGAGTGCAACATATAATATAATAAACATTTAATAAATACAAAAACTACACTCGTTACAGGACAATAATATCCTTATTCTGTATTTTTTAATACTAATAGCTTAGAATTTTATATATTGTTTGAAAGACAATTTTACGAACAACATAATTCATTTTAAATATTAAAAATAATTTACAGAGTTTGTCTGATATTCTTAATAATCTTGAGTGTAATTTAACATTTATAATAAAAAAAAACATTTTTCCATATTAGCCATAAGTTAAGAAACCAGGTATAAACAAGTAAGAGCTTCTGTTCGGCTGTGCCGATCTTATATACCCACCACCAAATTACCTATTATTAGGCAGATTTAAAAAATCTACTTCTATTTATTTTAATCGAACTTCATCTCAATAACGATATTTATAAGAATTTTATGCATATTCCAGTTTAAATCAAGAATTTATAAACAGGTATATGTCTCTTTCTTTCAAAACTGCACTTTGTTTATATTTTTCCAGCGTGTAACATAAAGCAATTTGCATTAACAGACAATAAATTTAGTATTGACTATTACGGGCCAATTATCATGAACTTTTATAAGAGAATTTATATTAATATGTATTTGCAAATTATTTGTGTTGAGTTTCAATGTAATTATGTTTCTTATAAGAGATTATAATGCGCATTTAAGTGATTTTTTCAAGTTAACTTTATACTGGGACTACGGTCAAATATCGACCGATCATCATAGAATTGGCTATGAATATATCTATATATCTATGGAATATTTGTGCCAAATTTAAGCTTGATGCTAATGTTAATAGCACCTTTATGCGCATTTAAGTGATTTCCAGAAGTGGACACTATATGGGAACAAGTGTCATATATGGACCGATCATCATCATATTCAGGTGGACTATTTACATATATGCATGGACTATTTGTGTTGAATTCCAACTTGATAGTGGTTTTAGGAAGTGGTATTTGTATAGGGCTATGTCAAAATTATGGACCGATGCAAACCAAATACAGTTTTGAGATTTCACTTTGCACGAAGCTTATCTTTGCAGAATTTTGATTGGTATACGGAATTTCTACAGACATGTATGTACCATAAGGCCATATTTTGGGCAGACATTTGCATGGAGGCTATAAAAAATCATGTACTTATAATAAAAATGAAGTGTGCAAATGTTCATGATATTATTTGCATTATATTTGAAGAAATTATATACTGGAAGAATTTTGTAAGGGGGCTATAAAAAATTATGTACCTATTCTTACTATATTCCTCACTCTTTCTTCTTTAATCATAAAAATAACGAGCAGAAATAATTTGCAAAATATTGCAAGAAAAATTTTTAAAAATATAAAAATTTTATGAAGGTTTTCTCATATTTTGGTCCATAACTCTGGTTCTGCTATATCAATTTTACTGATATATACCAATAAATACCAATAAATATAAATGATTTTTGTAAACTCTATTGATTTTGGCTGTGTCTTTTGGACGTAAGAGTGTTTTACAAAAGACAGACAGACAGACAGACGTACATAGCTGAATCGACTTAGAATTTCATAAGGAGGAAGAATATTTATACTTTGTTGGGTCTCAGATGAATATTACTCAGTGTTACACACGAAATGACAAACTTGTATATACCCTCATTCACCACTTATGGTAGTTGAGGGTATAATAAGAAATAACAATTGAAAACATCAAGTTAGAAGAAACGGACTATTTAGTGGTTAAGAAAATTTAAGTAGGAAAATGATAAATAAATAAAAATTGCAAATAATAATAACAATAAATACTATTTAAATTTTATTAACCTTAGACGATATTTGAATAAACAAAAAATGATTTTTTTATGATGATTTCTCAGTGGTAGCTATTGGTTACATCTACACTAATGAGGCTTGTTTAAGATTTAATTAAAATTATTAAAATTATAATTGAAATTTACTTTTCTTGTTGTTGTTTTGTTGCTTTAATTCTCTTCTCTGGTGCAATATAATTACAATTATTATTATGACAGTACGAGTCTTGAATAACTTAATAAAATTGGTGAAGTTTGATAAAAATTATAGATAAAAAACAAAGTAATAGAATTTCATACAAGGACTTATAGAAATAATAGTTTTATCATTCTTGATTTGCTTTTATACATGGGATGAACATAAGATGCCAAGGTGCAATCATGGACGGATTTCATAAAGGTTTCCTTATACAAGTATGACAGTAAAATGTGACACATTTCTTGCAATTATGTTAGAAATTAAAACATGTTGTTTGATTAGCTAGATACACATTTGCAGCTCTTTGCTTTCTAAATTGAACTCCTAAAAGACTTGCGATTTCTTCTTAAAAATAACTTTTAAAAGACCTAAGATTGTTTTTTCAATTGAACTTTACTTAGAAATTAAGTTGAAAAGTAATAGGAAATTGTCGAACAGACTACTTACAAATCTACTAGAAAATGTACTTACTTTTGTGCTAAAAGAAATCCGTTATAATTTTGCCACTTTTAACCAAAAAATTAATAACTTATTTTTATACTTAAAAGTTTTATAAAACTGTGTAGTTGCAGATTTATTAGAACAAAATATTATAAAATCAGGAAACAAAATTGATAAATAAATAGGGAGACTTATTGCAAATGATATTAAAAAAGATTTATATTCATATACTAAGTGCTGTTTCACATATTTCAGTTTTAGCTGCCCAGTTTTCGTTCAATTCTGTTTAGAAAATTGACTAAAAAATTATGCTAAATTCAGAGAATTTGTTGAATTTTGCCACAATTACATCGAGCTGTCTTGAGCTGGCATTTACATTTTCCGATGTAAAATATTTTCTTCGTGCTGTCAACAAATTCTCCGAATTTAGCATCCTTTTTTGTTTGTCTCTTTCTTTGTCAGGTTCGATCCCCAGCTCAGCCAAGAAAAATGATCAATAAAATTTTAATAAGATTTCATGTTGTAAAAACAATTCCTACCTTCAGTAAAAATAATAATTTATTGAAAATTAAATTTAATGAACTCAAGCCTAACAAAAAATTACCAAAAACTTCACGGTAATTTTTAAATAATCTGCCCAATTTCTTAATAATATTATGAGATCGAAAATCTCAATGGTTTGGCTGTTATAGGCCAATATATCCAAAAAAAAAAAAAACGTGACAAAAGTCTGCGAAAAAACTTCAAGTCAAAATCAGGAGGCTCGATTTCCACCGTAGATAGTGGACTTTTTTGCTCAGTACAATCCAAAGAATCAGAAACGCGAAGTGCCAATTAAGATGTTCAAATCGCCCCACCGTAATATATATATAAATGTATGTAAATATAAGATATACACTCAAAAAATTCTGTACGTAAAATTAACTGAAATTTTAATATAAAATAAATGAATATTCAGTTAAAAACCGGTCTACTTATTATTCATTTACTTTTAACGAAAAGTTCATTTAATTTTAAATGTCAAATTCAACCGTAAAATAAAATAAATTTTCAGTTATTTTATGTATTTTAGTTATTAACTAAAATAAAATAACTGAAAATAACTTCAAATAATTTCTAAGAGTCTGTCTATACATAGTCATAGCTTCCGTATCATATCTACATATCGTTGGCCTCATGTAGAAAGGCCCTAACTCACTATTTTTTCGAAATTTGTTTTTTTGCGATTCCAATGCATTTAACGCAAATACACCTCCTCACAAAAATGTATTGCAATAGTGTAAAAAATAACGCTTTTATAAGCAGTTGTACAAAAAAAGTTACATGTTGAATATTACAGTTTCTATTATGTTTTTACCTTCTCCTGTAAAGTTTCAAATATGCGAGTTAGGGCCTTTCTACATGAGACCATCGATATACATATCTTATATTAAAATTCACATTGACTGTTTGAGAATTATAACATTTAAAATTAAATGAACTTTTTGTTAAAATGAAATGAAAAATAAGTAGATCGGTTTTTAAGAAAATTTTCAGTTATTTTAAGTTACAGTTTCATTTAATTTTACATACAAAATATTTTAACGTAAACAACTGTCAATATCAAATGCAACTGATAATCCGTATTATTGTGCACCTACTTTTTTGAATAAATATTAGATTCAGTACAAAATAAATTTTCTTTGAATTTTCAATGTTTATTTAGTTAAAAACAACTGCACGGAATACTTCCTGAATAAACTACATTCCGTTACTGTAATAATATTGTGAGTGTATATTTAGTAATACAAAAAGTGGCGAATAAAGCTACTGAATTCTGGAAGTCATTAAAGGAATGTTAGTAAAGTTTTTGCTGGGAACCTACGATTGTTTCTTAAATTGAACTAGTAAAATGCCTAAGATTGCTTCTTAAACTAAACTTGTAGACGAACTACTCTTGTTCCTTAAATTAAACTTGTAAAAGAAATGCTATTGGGGTTAAAATTTAATTAAAAAAAAAACATACGATCGATGTTTTTTTAGAGGAACATTAATGGCCTTCTTAAATAATAAAATACCGAAATGATACAACCACGAACAATGCTTTACTAAAGTGTTTTAAACATTCGTTATGACAAAATTGCACTCTATCTCTGAATTTTTCTTTTTTAAATAATGTCCTTAGTTACTTTTACAAAACTATAAGAACAATCTTAATTTACAATCTTTACAGATGATTGAACATATATACATATATATATAAATGTATTTATATCACTTATACATACAGCTGATGTCCGGCAGCTGAAACAGAATTTAAATAAAATTAGTTTTCTTTTTAAGATGATACATTTCTATAATTTGTATGACCTGAAGTATTTATAAGATTTATGCTTTTAAACCCTTTTATAAGTTTATCTTGTGGTTTGAAGGGTATAAGAAAAAAGAAGTTTTCTTTGTTAAAAATAAAACTAGATAAATTATTTTACAAGTTATTTTGTTATACTTAATCATACTCGTATTAGTATGTATTAAAATGTTAAATTCTGATACTGCATTAGATAGACAAAAGCATTTTAGCTCATTACTTGGTAAAGTGCTAAATAAAGTTTTAGTCCGATTCGGCTTCGTGTCATTATTTAAAATATTCAATGGATTGTTATAGATGAAGTATGTTCGACATTGAACAATTGACGTTGGCTGTTGTCAGAGAGAGTTAGAACATTTAAGCTTAAAGAAAAAGATTTTTAAGCTTTGCAAAACCTATGAAAGTAGGAGTACCTCAAGGAAGTATCCTGGGACCCTTTTTATACTTGATATATACATCTGCCAGCAAACAGTCGTACTTACACATCTACATTTGCTGATATTACTGCTATTCTAAGCATTCATGAAAACCCTCAAGCATCAACTTGCTATCATATATCTTAATTTGAAAACCGCTTAAAGCAATGGACGATAAAAGTTATTGAGCAGAAATGCACATATGTACATCACTTTTACATTGCTTAGACAATAATTATCTCCTATTTATATCAAAAATAAAGGAATAACACAATAATCCGAAGTTAAATACCTCGGTATGGAAATCCCATATAGATGCAAATTAGACTCAAATGAAATTGAAATTAATCATACTTAATTGCATCATTAGCAGAAAATCTAAGCTAAGTTTGGATTGCAAACTCTTGCTTTACAACTCAATCAAAAAACCTATATGGTGTTATTGAATACAGCTATGGGAAACAACCTCAGTTTCAAATGTAGACAGAATTCAAAGACGCCAAAACAAATTGCTACGAATGATCACAATATATAATATATAAAATTCGAATATCCATAAAGACCTTAACGTGCCTTTGCTAAAAACTGAGATCCAAAAAAATTAAGAAATATAATAGCTATAATACATAGTGTAAACTATTGTTTACATGGTGTGAAATATTGTTTACATGCTGTAAACAATTGTTTATATGGTATAAGCTATTGTGTACATGGTGTAAACTATAGTTTACATGGTTTAAAATATTATATACATGGTGTAAACTCTTGTTTAAAAACAGTTGTGGCGAATAAAGTGAAACGAACAAATAAAAACCGAGTACATTTTAACAATTAAAAGAGTAAAATGTTGAAAGCAGCTATATTATATTGCAAGTAACAACAAAACCATGCAAACATAAGAAAGACCACAAAAAATAAATTAAAAATTATATTGGTTTGTTTTAGGAAATAACTTCTAAAATCGTCTTCTTGCTAAAACTTAAAACACTTAAAATCGCATTCTAATAGCGTAGACAGACGACACCGTTAATTTGCATTAACAGTCTTAATTCAAATTAACTCGTGAATTATCCCATCTTAATGCGCATTAAGTTATACGTAAATGCACAAAATCAAACTGAATTTATACTGCATATAGCTATTTCAATATGGCAACATCGTCGAAAATCAATAATATGTTATCAAATTGTTTACTATTAAGAAGAAGAAGACAATTGTAAAATTAAAATAATTAAAATAGATTTCCACAAATGCCTTTTTCTTATATCAGAGTGTCCCACTGCGGTCCCCACATGTAGCAACACGATCAGGTTGATGGTTGCTAGTGCATGAACAATTTTTGCATTATGGAGCAGTTTCAGCAAAAGTAATTGCATTTGTTTGCAAACAAACAGCTGTTTACTAAATGCAGTTTAAATGCAGAAACTGTCGTCTGTCAAGGTAAAATCTTAATTCAAATTAGTGAGATTTTAATGCACATTAACTCTGTCGTCTGTCTACGGTATAAAGTCTTATTGAAAATATTTTAGGAATTGTGTTTTAAAATCAAAAAAAAGAAAAACATTTTGTTTTAAATGAAATTTCTGCAGGTTTTTTTGCAGCCATATAAAAACGTAGCCCACTTAATGCATGTAATGTACACGTGTGTAGTGTAGTATTAACATACAGCCTGCGAACAGACCTGTTTTTTTTTTCTAAATAAACAACAGTGCAAATGTTGTTAATTGTTTCTCTTTTACTACGTAGCTATTTTTTTTACAAAATATATAATATTATGCAAATAAGTATTTAAGTATGTTTAGCAGTTGCAAACCAATTTAAATGAGGATTAGATAAAGTAGCATCAAGCCTTGAAACGAAAGACAGTTAAATAAAAACAACTAAAGGTACGGTCACACTAGCAAATACTAGTAGATAGGTAATGGGGAGCAGAGACATCAAAGGAATGCCGCCGCCTATTCTAATAGGAATTTGAATTGGTAGCAGAGGCTTCAAAGGAAAGCCGCCGCTTTTTGTAATTGGAATTTGAATGGGTCGACAGCTAATAGCTGACATGTCATGAAGGGAATCCAGTTGGATAGTAATAGTTTATAGTTGGATAATGAGAAATGTGAAGAGAGTGAGAGAGGATTGTGTGAGAGAGTAAAAGCAGGTAGTTTTAAGGGTTGATAAAGCGGGTAATATTTAAAATTAGTTTTCATTGATAGTAATAGTTTATAGTTGGATAATGAGAAATGTGAAGAGAGTGAGAGAGGATTGTGTGAGAGAGTAAAAGCAGGTAGTTTTAAGGGTTGATAAAGCGGGTAATATTTAAAATTAGTTTTCATTGATAGTAATAGTTTATAGTTGGATAATGAGAAATGTGAAGAGAGTGAGAGAGGATTGTGTGGGAGAGTAAAAGCAGGTAGTTTTAAGGGTTGATAAAGCAGGTAATATTTAAAATTAGTTTTCATTGTTTTGATTGAAAATTGAGTACCTGTGTTTTTTTCAAGACGATTGTATGTTTTCCTAAATTATGATTGGCTGACTGTAATAGTTTGATCACATGTATCGTTTTGTGTATAATTTTCTAATTTTTATTTTTACTATCTGGTTTGTTAAATTTTCTGGATGGGATTTCCCAATTGGAATTCCTTTTTTTATTTTCATGAATGGGATTTCTAATAGAATTTATTTGTATTTCATGTATTTTGTTGGTTGAATACCTATTTCTAACTAATTTTGAATTTTCATTCTCTAGTTTTAATATTTTTATTTTGTATGAGAGTAAAGAGTAAATTTAGAGTAAGTATATTATATAAAAACTTCAATTTTAAATATATTTTATTTATTTATTTATTTATATATCTTATAAAAAATGTATAATAATTTTCTATTAAACGAAATACAGTATTTTTTTGTAAATTAAACTGAATACATTCACATGTATTTGGTATAAACTCGCATATTTTACAAATCCTTGGGCAATTGATGAAATGCTTCCCCTGAATAGAATCAATCATTTTGATATTTTCATACTCGTCCAGCATGCGTTGAAAATGGTTTACTATTTGTAAATGTTCATCAAAAATACAACCATCAAAGTCATATAGAAACTTCTCAATTATACCTCTGTACGACATTTTCTTTAAAAATATGTTTCTTCGTTTAATTCTGTCTCCTCTTCCCATCTTTAACTGTCATTAATTTATTCCATACAAGTGTTTAAATCCAGAAATCATGAATGTGCAAGCATTTATTTTATATTAAAAAAATTAGAGGAGGTGAATGTGAGATCAGTAACAATACATATGTAACAAGATTGGTCATACACAATATCAAAAGCAGGTAGTTTTAAGGGTTGATAAAGCAGGTAATATTTCTGTACTTACTTTGTGCATAATACATTTATCTAAGACATGAATAAGCATGCTTTTAAACTAAATATTAATTCTAATTATAAATTCAAAGGGCATAGAGATTGAATGAATGGATTATGCACACGTGCAAGTTAGTTTGTTGTAGATGGCATACAAAAGGTGCAAACTCCTATAGTGTCAAGTGCTATAAACCAGAGGATTGTGTGGGTGAAAAAGACCGCTGTGAAAAACAACAAACTCGAAAATAAAAGAAAGGTCAACCTGTTGAGTTAGAAAAGGAAAAGAGTTAATACTTTTTTATGCTGTTATGAAAAGAACCGCTCTGAAAAAAATAACAAATTCATTTGTGATTTTACTTACCTAATTTATCTTTATAAAAGTCAATAAATAAGAAGAATAAAATTTTTTTATTTTTTATTTATTTTATTTTACAATTATTTGAGTTTGTGTTTGTTTCTATTTAAAAGTAATTAAAGTAAATATAAGTTTTATTTTATTTTATTAAATATTTTGGCGAAAGTTATAATACGATTGAATTAATTTTAATACAATATCCTTCCGGAAATGAAATACGGAACATCTGCAGGTGTCTGGACCCTCTTCACAGCATGGATCAGACCAAGGGCAGCTCTTGAAATGTGCTCCATTTTCCCCATCTTCATCCTCTATAACTCCATGGTCTTCATTTTGTTCCAGCATGGACACAAAGAAGTTGAGCGTCTCCCGGTGCTCATATAATAAATCGTCTTCGAAATCAGCTAAAAATTGTTGGACGATACCTCTTATTAAACTCATTTTTTTTTTCAACTTGTTATGTTGACGTTCTTATTGTTACTATTAGTTTATTAAAATTTTCGTTATTAACTACATTTTTCAGAATCTTTTACACGAATGTTTTTTATTTCCAAATAATATACTTTTCTTTGTTACTCCATTTAAAAACAGTATTATCTCCCTTTCTTTTTCTTTTTTTAATTATATTTAATTTATTCCACTACGATCCTTCACAATGAAATGAAAAGATTATACTTGAATCCCTGCAGGTAGTGTGAGGAGAATAGATATATTTTATATTTTTTCTCCTATTACATCATACTAAATTTTATATTATCCCCTTTTTATTATTGAAGATAGAGCGAGGAGCATATATATATATATATATATATATGTACATATGTATATACATATTTCTTTTACTCTCTAACAATTTTTTTTTTTTTTTTTTTTTTGTTAAAAAATTCAAATTTGCTAATAAGACTTATTGAAAAAATTTAAAGATCAATATCAGAAAATCTCTTCAAGTGACAACAAAACGAAAAAATGGATTCAGCTAAAAATTTAATTAAAAAATTCAACAGCTTTTCCAACAAAACCCTTATTCATATTAAGGATTTGGAAACTAGCAAAAAGTATGCAGTCTTAAATGCAAAAAGGACGACAACAAAATATGGCCCAACCATTCAAATTGAGCTGGAAGAGAATATAATGTTTTTGCCAAACCGATACAATTCATTATCCGATGAAGAGATGACTGAGCTATCATCAGGTATATTCCGTATCCAAAGAGAAGGAGAACGAGGCTTACGCTTAGACACATTTGATGTAATGGTTGATTATATTCCAAATGGTCAATATCCAGTATGGGGAATCTAAAGCCTATATATCTTCATTCAATTTCTTAATATTTAGTTAAATTAAAAAAATTAATATAAATTCATAAATAAAAACATTTTCCTTATTAATATCAAAATAAAATGAGTTTTTTTATTTATTTTTTTTTCTTTCAGTTATATGATACAGAAATTTAATACATAATTGTCCGCAATTATATGAATTATAATCTTGATGTTGGTTGTAGTTATATTTTATATTTTTTCCTAGGTATTTAATCAATTCAGAAGGAGGTTGTAAATTTCCAAAGCTATCGAAATATTCTTTGTGTTGATTATTTTTATAATATGCTACCCAATGTGTTCCAGATCCTGTTGATAAATCTAAGTTGATGATACCACATTCTATTTTTCTAGAACGCTTTGGTAGTCTGTCTAACATGAAAATACCTCTAAAATATGGAATATTTTTTGACAAGTATTTCAGGTCGAGATCAGTTAGTGGTCTCTTAGGTAGCATTTCTAAAAGTTTTTTGGTTTCTCTTTACAAACCAATCCATATCCCTTTTTATATGGTGTGAGGTAAAGACCTTTTCCCATTGCTATAGCCTCCATATTTTTATTATGTCTGGTTGCTTCATCAAGTTGATTTTTAGCATCCTTTGCGGCATTTATAGCTTTTGCTATGGCTGCACCACCACCAGTTAAACTACCAATTGCACCAAGAGCAGTTAGAATGGGTATTAGAGGTAAAAAACCACCAATTTTTGGAACATTTATTACTCGAGGAATTACAACATGAGACTTTTTCCCTTTAAAAGAGTTTTTAATGACTTTACGAGCAATACTAATAGCAGAGTTAATATCTTGTGGCTTTTCTTTCTTTAAAGTTTTGGTTGCTGTTTTATTGTTGCATTGAAAAGTTTTCTTCCACTAGATTTATTTACTTTTGAATCTTTATTTATGTTATTCTTCTTCAAACCCATGCCTAATTTTCTTTTTGCTTTCATTGTGTTTGTTACCAAGTAAGCAAATGATTTTTCTGGTAGAGTACTGTCTTTTGAAATAACTCGTTCCCAAGCTTTATTTTCAAGAATTTTATCAGCCTGATGTCTTATATTTATCTCTTTATTGTTTGAATATACTATATCATGTTCCTTGCAAGCTGCGTCTAATTTATTTATTCCTTTATCTCCCCGATTTAAACGTTTTTGCAGTTTTGTTCCAGGGCCACAATATTGATATCCAGGAAGATGTAGTTCAATAGGTAGAGAGTTTATTATTTTATTCACTAAACCTTCTCCGATGACTGTTCTTTTATAATTAATCCCTGTGTTATAGTGTATAACCATTTTATTTTATTCTATAATAAAAATATTAATTATATATTATTAGTATCAGTTATAAAGATGCGGTTAATTAAACAACATAAAAATATTTCCATTCGCAATATTGATTCTTCAGTGCATAGCAATTCAAAAATAAGGCACAGTTCTTTATTACCGAATTCTATTCGAGCGCTGATAGTCGGTCCATCGAATTGTGGGAAGACTAATGTTATGATTGGATTGTTGGAAAGTCCTAATGGTTTAAAATTTGAGAACATCTATTTATACTCAAAATCACTATATCAACCAAAATATGAATATTTAAGGAAACTAATAACACCAATTAAAGGAATGGGATATTATACATTTTCAGATAATGAATCAGTAATATCTCCTTATAAAGCAAATTCTAACTCAATTATGATATTTGATGATGTTGCATGTGAAAAGCAAAATAACATACGTGCATACTTTTGTATGGGTCGACACAAAAATATTGACTCATTTTATTTATGTCAAACTTATACAAGAATTCCAAAACATTTGATACGAGATAATGCTAATATGATTATAATGTTTAAGCAAGATGAAATGAATGTGAAGCATGTTTATAGTGATCATGTTTCAAGCGATATGAGTTTTCAAAACTTTTATGAAATTTGTCGAGAATGTTGGAAAGATAAATATGGATTTTTGGTGATTAGTAAAGATGACGAATTGAATAATGGACGATACCGAAAGCAATTTGACAATTTCATAACAATATAAATTATTATACATATTACATTTAAATATTAGTATAACATTGAACTTTTAACATACTACAACTTACTACATATTTGTATCTACTATTTTTAACCGATTTCTACCTAACCTAATCCAATATCTAAAATAATATCATCGCTTCTATAATACCAGATAGCTGATTTAATATATTATCTTATACCAAGGCTGAAAGCTGATCTGATAATGTAACATCATTAATCTAGACACTAATTTATAATTTGATAAGAAAACCGAATTAATTATTTAAAATGAATAAAAATGTATTGAGGGATTTGATAAAAACGAGAAATGTATTGAAGAAAAAACTTCGTAGTATGAAAGTTGGTGAGGCAGATATGCATGAACAACTTAAAGATACATTTAAACCCATAACAGAACCTTTGAATGACTTTATTAAAAACTCAAAAACTATAAAAAAAATTCCAAAACTTAAAAATAAGGAACTTAAACATGAATTCACTATTAATTCAAATCCTATATCTAAAATACCAGCGATTAACAAAAGTACTCCAAAGAAGATTGTTGAAGAAACGTTATTAAACTCAAGCAACTCAGATGATTACGATGATTTTTACTCTCAGTCAGAAATTGAAAATTTAAATAGTAATAGAAATGATGAAGATTTAGTACATTTACAAAAAATTAATGAGTTAGACAATCTCTATGGTCCACATAGAGATTCTAATAATGAGTGGAAATTTGGTGACAGTAAGATTAACTTCAATGACGATAAAATTGTAATTGGAAATCAAATATGGGCTCTTACACCAGGATTATTTTCATTAATGTTTCATAAAACTCCAAAGAACTATGATAAATCTGAACTTGAAATTTATAAAAAAATATTGATTATTACAAATGCATACAAACGAGATTTTCAAGCTGATGGTAAAATAAAAGGTACGAGAGCCTATAAATATAAACACATTATTGGAAAATTATTTAAAGATAAAAATATGAAGCAATCTATACCCTCGACATCATCACATGAAACAGCAAACCAGAATTATATTGGTGCTGGATTAATGAGTGTTAATTCACAGAAACCTAACTATATATATTGGGATGATCCAAATGAGTTGGTAGATCGACTTAGACTACTAATAGCATCACAAGCTGCTGGTCATACGAATCACAATAACGAGATTGTATCAATTATTGAAGAATTATATGAAGCTAACATTATACAATAATATTAATTTAAATTAACTATGTCTGTTGATAAATTTGGACACTACCTGAACGATACAAGTGGTATAATTTCAATAAAAAATGTACCTAAATTGTTGGGGTTCTTTATGGATGCGAATAGCAATATTGACGTCCAAAACAAAAGAATCAGAAATGTGGCAAATGCTATGGAAGAGAATGATGCTATCAGTAAAGTGTTTTTGCAATATTACATTGAAAAGGTACAAAAGGAGATAATTGAGCATTTAGAAAAAAATATTAAAGATATCCGAGATCAAATTATAAAGTATAATACATCTACTAAAGAAGAAATCAGCAGGATAAAAGAGAAAATTTATAGATATGATAATTTTGAATATATCACAATAGGTGAAAATACGTCAACAGATAACAACCCATACGATATTATTTTACAAAAGAATTAAATAATGACTACAAAAAGAACCTTAGTAAATGAACTCCATAAACAGGCTCGAAAAGTTTTTAAACGTCGAAGAGTTGTAATGAAAGGAATAGATGACCTCTGGCAAGCTGATTTGGTTGAAATGGGGAATTATTCTACACATAATAAAAACTATAGATATTTATTGACTGTAATTGATACCTTCTCAAAATTTGCATGGGCTAAACCACTTAAAACAAAAACAGCAATTGAAGTAGCCCAGGAAATGGAAAATATTTTTAAATTAGGTAGGATTCCTAAAAATTTACAAACAGATGATGGTAAAGAGTTTTTCAATAAGGACTTTCAAAAACTAATGGATAAACATAATATCAATCACTACTCAACATTTAGTAGAATGAAAGCATCAATAGTAGAACGATTCAATCGAACCTTAAAAGGAATGATGTGGAAAGAATTTAGTTTTAATGGTTCATATTATTGGCTCGATATTTATAATAATTTAGTTGATGCTTACAACAGAAAAATTCATCGTACCATCAAAATGCCTCCAATCAAAGTCAATTCAACAAATGAGAAGAAATTGCTAAACACAGTATACAACCATATAAAAATATATAAAATATCAAAATTCCATGTCGGAGATTATGTACGTATCAGTAAATACAAACATATTTTTGAAAAGGGGTATACACCCAATTGGACCACAGAAATTTTTAAAATAAAAACAGTAAAGAATACATATCCTACAACGTACATATTAGAAGACTATCGTGGAAATCCAATAGAAGGAGGATTCTATGATGAAGAACTTTCCAAAACTCGATTTCCAGATACGTACCTCGTCGAAAAAGTTCTTAAAGCTAAAGGAGGAAAAGCATTTGTTAAATGGTTGGGATTTCCAAATCATCATAATTCTTGGATTAATAAAACTGATATATTGTAGTTAGTAATAATAATAATAATAAATAAAATAATATAATTGATGTAGTATTTATTTATATATATATTTTGTAATGGAAAATAAACTTATAAATTTCCTTAAAAAACAACATTGTGTTAAATTTATTTTATTTACTCTCCGACAAGCATAATGTCAATAACACTTACATTGAGCTCTAAATCATCTGAGCTATCAGCTAATTATTTCCCTCCAATTTATTTGGATGGTGAATATGAGTGTGCTCTGACTGATTTTCATTCATACAACAGCATTCCCAATGTAGACGTTTATAATAACAAGTTTCATATTGGTGATCATATAATTGAAATTCCAATTGGATCCTATGAATTGAATGATATTGTTTATTATATAAAAGAGCAATACAAACGCTACAGTCCAAAAAATAAAATTGATATAGAAGCTAATAATAATACAATGCAAGTAAGAGTTATTAGCTCTACTGATTTAGTTTATTTTAATAAAGAAAATACAATTGGAAAACTGCTTGGATTTAATAAAAAAATCTTAAATCCAAATGAGAATCACTATTCAGATCTTCCAGTCAACATTTTTAAAGTCAATCTCTTACGAGTGGAGAGCAATATATCCGTCAATACATATATGAATAACTCTCAAGCACACACATTACATGAGTTTGCAATTAATGTTCCACCAGGGTATAAAATTGATGAGATTCCGAGAAATCTCATTTATTTGCCAGTCAACTCTCGGGAGATAAGCTCCTTAACTCTACAAGTAGTTGATCAAGACGGAGATTTAATTAATTTTCGAGGAGAGGAAATTACAATACGAATTCATTTAAAACCCACAAGATAATGATAATTTATAATAAGAATATATCCACACATAAAGTATCATTTTCTCCTAATAAACAATTGTCAGCTAAATTAAAATTAAAGAAATCATTACCACATAAAAACTTGACACAAGCAAACAAAGAATTTCTTAAATCGTTAAATTTTAAATTGAGAAAACCATGAGTTCAATAATAGATGTACTTGAAAAACCCTTGTCTGATGAAAATATTATTAAAAAGGACTACCACACGTATACGCCATATCTTCAATCTTACAACAATAATGATGAAATTAGAATTTCAATACAAAATCAAGACTTATATGTCTTACCTGGTGAAAGTTTGATATATGTAGAAGGATTCGTTAAAGATGCTAGTAATACTGAATTAGTACCTTCCTCATCCAACTTTAAATTAAAAAATAATTTTGTTGCATATCTATTTGATGAAATTCGTTATGAACTTAATGGTATTGAAATTGATCGTACGCGACATTTGGGTTTAACAAGTACAATAAAGAACTTTGTTTCTTTATCACCAACCGATAGCAATGGATTGCTCAATGCTGGATGGAACAAAGTTGATGATGTTGATCTTATAAATGGATATTTCAATTTCTATGTACCACTAAAAATATTGCTTGGATTTGCTGAAGATTATAATAAAATAATATTAAATGGTAAACATGAGTTGATTATGTTACGCAATAAGAATGATGCAGATCTATTGTACTCTACTGTTTCTACTGAAAAAGCTAAAATGACAATTTCAAATATTTCATGGAGAATTCCGCATGTACAATTATCTGATTTTAGTAAATTGAATATGATTAAGACAATAAGCAGTGGTACTTCTATACCAATAGCATTTCGAAGCTGGGATTGTCATATTAATCCACAACTTAACACAGGAACTAGTCATATTTGGAACGTAAAACTTGCTGCAAATAGAGAGCGCCCTCGTTTTGTATTAGTTGCTTTTCAGAATCAAAATAAATTTATTCATTGTGATCTTACTAATATAAAAGTTCATTTAAATTCGGAATCATATCCATATGATGATCTGAACATAAAATTTAAAAATGAACGCTTCGCAATACTTTATGATATGTATCTAAGATTTCAACAAAACTACTATATTAGAGATGCTCAAACTCTACTCACTTCTCAAGAGTTTAAAAATAAAGCACCGATAGTTGTGATAGATGTCAGTCACCAAAATGAATCTATCAGTAGCGGACCTATTGACATAAAAATTGAATTTGAAACTTCTACCAATATTCCAGAAAATACATCAGCATACTGTATACTTATTCATGATCGTTTAATTGAATACATACCATTAAAAGAACAAGTTCGAAAAGTCTTATAAATCATATATAAATGCAGCCCAAAATTGTTTTTATGGATTTGCAGGGTTTTAAATTTAAATCAAATAATTTTATTGTAAAAGAAGTTGCAATTGTTTTCAATTCTAAGGAGTATATTAATTTCATCATAAAACCACCATTTAATTTTAAGCGTTTGTCAGTGAATCATCAAAAAGAAGCCAATTGGCTAATAAACAATTTCCATAATCTTAATTGGAATGATGGATCCATATCATTTAATAGTGTTTGCAAATTTTTAAAAACAAATCTAAAGTATTCCAAAGTCTATGTTAAAGGTGCTGAGAAAGTGATTTGGTTGGAGAAAATGTTAAAACAAAAAGTTTTTAATATAGAAGATAGTGTCTGTCTTAATTTTAAGCAACTGGAAATGAAGTATACGGACCACATTTATTGTTGTTATCACAACTATGGAGTTTGCGCCTTACGAAATGCTATATTACTAGAAAACGAAAATTCTACTTTAAATTAAAAAACAATAATTTATCAAATTTGTTTTATTACTATTTTTATTTATTATAATCATATATATATTACAAATGTTTAACTTAAAACTAGGAAAAGTAAATTTTAATAAATTTTATAACTTACAATGTTAAACATTTAATATTTATTTATATATAAAATTATATATTCAAAAATTTTCTGATACATTAGATTAAATATTATAAATAAAATTTTAAGGAATAAATACTTATTTACCTATGTCTACACTATTAACTTATATTTAAGAAATAAATAATTTATTAAAACATAAAAAAATGATAGTTTTTTTTTTCTTATTTACATGTTAGATTTATATTTATACATATATATTTGACCACTACCATCTCACAGATAATTAACAAGAACAATTATCTTCATCAATATCCATAAAGTTGTTATCCACACGATCTTTGTAATGACCCCAAGCACGTGTTTTTATTCTATCTATCATAATTTTTCTTTTATCATCAGTATGACTAAGTACAACTTTATGTAATTTTTGGGTATATAATTGATGCGCTTTGGATCTAAATAAATACATTTCATCTGTCAAAATTTTCTGTTCAAATAAACAATCTTTATAGTCATTTATCGATAGTTTTTGAATAACGGACTTTTTTACACCCTTTGATTTCTTTACATCGTCAGAATTAAGACTTGAAAGGGAGTACATTTTGGAACGTAAACCTACAAATTCAGTCATTATATTTCCATTGTTCTCATCTTTCATCATTCCTAATACCTTTTTGTTTAAATTAGGGAAATTGAAATGATTATCTTTTTTATATTCTGATGTATCGAAATTCATTTTAATGTCATTTCGAATGTCATCATAAAAATCATTAGTTTGAATTGAATAAATAAATGAATCTGTATCCATATAATTAAGGGATAGTTTTTCGCCGAATTTTGGTTTCATATAATTATAATGAAAGTTGTACATCTTCCATTTGGATAATTCTAAAACTGTGAAACCTATATATATGGGTTTGTCATAACAGGAGTCCATTTTTTTCAATTCGACTGCATACATATCGTCACTAAACTTACTTAAACTTTGAAAATTTGGTTTAGAGATCAACGATCTTAGACCCAAATGATTTTTATTTGTATTTTCCCATTTAGTTGCAATACGTATGTCTTTTCTTTTATCAACACTCTCCATGGTTTTCCCATAAACAGCATTATTGAGAAGCTTAAAAAAGTCCTTTTCAAATGTATTTTTAGCATTTGTTCTATGAAATGTATTAAGCTGAATATACTTTTGAAGCCATGGAGACTGTTTGAATTTTAAAATTCTGTGTACTTTTTTCAATACAAGACCCTCAGAAATACACTGTTTTAAAACTCTGTAGTGAATAGTGTATTTATTTTTAAATGTGAGATCAGCTATTAATTTTTTATATTTCGATTTACCAGTAATTTTATTTTGTGGGCAAAATGGCAGATCATTATGGTAATCATGTAGTGAATCTGGATATTCGATATCTACTTCTAAAACAAAGCCATATGCAGAAGTATCTGATATTTTGTTAACGTCAAAGTTATTGAGATCTTGATGACTTAACCATTCGAAACCTCCATACGGTAGATATTCGGACATAGCCCAACCATATAAATTGTTGGCATCCAAATACATTAAATATTCTGATGGTTTACTCTCATCGAAATTATTCATATATTTATGGTTGGCTTTAGCATACCTCTTTGAGCATTGCACAAGACCACCCCTTATTCCATTTTGCATGAACATGTACATATCACTATCAGTGAATAAATCTAATCTAATTTCAGTGGTCTTTAACATTGCATCCCAAGATAATCCTGGGGCAGTGTAGTAGTGACACGGATCTAGATTATAAATACTCTTACATATTTTCCGAAAATTTTCAAATATATCAGCAAGAAGTAAAACATCTGTTTTTAAATAAAGTTCTGTGTAATCCAGAAGAGTCTTACAATTGAACTCATTCCACACTTTTTGTGCATGCTTATATTCTTCTGCAGGACACTCCTCATTATTTAATATATTAAAAAATTTGTCTCTACTTGGAAGCTCTGTTTCTGAAAACCTTGCTAAAGAATCCATATATGAGTATGGAAACACTCCCTTTCTTCTTATTAAATTAAACTGATTTTCATCGGTGAATCTATCACGAACTGCATGAAAATCGCAAATGTCAAGGTTTTTAGCTAAACTGTCTAGACTAGAAGCCATAAATCTAAATGAATCTATAAAACGTATTTCAAATCCATGATTTCTGTCTAATTTAATATAAACTGAAAGTGAAATATATCGCTCTTTATTTAATGGGATAACTTTAATACTAGCATTCTGAATAGATGACAATTCTTTAAAAAAAAGGTGCATGTCATAAGCGGAAAGGTTGTGGAAAACAACTGGAATAAACTTTGGAATTTTATATTTTAAATTACACTCATTATGAGCAGCGCCTCGATAAGTACCAGTGAGATGGCAGTGGTCTCTAACTTTGTCATTATATAAAAGTTTATGACAAATGTGACATATCTCTGAACTTTTATACAAATCTAGTTCATATGGTTTCATCACCATTTGTTGTACTTTACATAAATGGTTGGTATAAATCTCGGTTGCATCATATACAATTTTGTCTACAAAAATTTTAGATGCATCTTCACCGAAATAATACCTATGCCTATCATTCTCTTTCTTAAAATTACACTTAATGAAATAACCGAAAGCACACGCAATGTGTTTTTGTACATTACATGTGCTACTGCTCACCTGTTCATCAGTTTTCTCCAAAATTGATTCAAAATCTGCATATATCACAAATGGTACATCTAATTGCTTTTGGTAGTTCTCAAACATCACAAATGCATTCTCCGGTTTAGGCATTAGGGTAATTTTTCTACCACATACTTGTTTGTGATTATTGTGGATTTGTTCATCATGGGTGTAATAAAGGCATGTGTTGCATATAAAAAGTTTGCCTCTATGCGATGTAATGCTTGATCGTAAAAGCCTAAAGGAAAAAAAAAACAAAATATATATATAAATTAAAATTAATATTCAAAAGTGACAGGGAAATAACTTACTTGGAGATATCATTGATAAGTACGTAGTGAAATTTTTCACCGGAATGTAGTAGAAGTAAATTAATATGTTTATCCTTCTCCTCACATGTGACGTAGTAGGGTCCAATGATGGATTTTCCATTGTACCCAAACACATTAATGCTAACAGCATTCTTCTTTTCAAATAATTTTATTTGCTTCAATTCTAGAGGAAAGTGCATCCCCTCAAAATTAAGCTCCATCTCTCCCAAAACAATTCGTGCATTTTCTATGCTACTTATATTGTAAATATTACAATTTTTTCTTTGTCGGAAATTAAGATTTTCATCCGTATACAAAGCTGCAATGAGGCACCATTTGAAGCAGAAATCATCTTTGTTTTCAATATTGATGAGGGCTTTTGTGAAAGCAATACTTTTAGGTAATGGGATGAAGCTTGATCCTCTTATTACTGAAGCTTTATTTATATTAATTTCAAGGGTTATTATTGAAATTAGTGTCCATCCACTATCTCTTTCCTGAAACTCCTCCATTTTTATGCAAACTTCATTTGCATGCTTCTCGTAAATCTCTGCAATGTCATCTGCTTTTGTTATCAAGCTCATTTTTGAAATATGTCCCATTGGAGCAATCTTAAATTCATCATCAATTACCTTCATATATTCACATAGTAGCTCAAAATTAAATTTAAATGTAGTATGTTTAATACTACATTCTTCCAATTGCTTCACAATAATTTCTTTTGCACTATTGAAGAATTCTTCCGGGAATAGAATTTCTTCTTTTTTATTTATAAATGCATATGTCTCAATTCTCCCTTCGAAATCACTTTTTCTCACCGTCAACTTATCGCTTAAACTAACCTTTTCACATTTGTTTTTGTGGGTGCTGGTCCTTATGTGAGTAAGGTATGAGGATGTTGGAATCATTACATTACAATCCTTGCAATGTTTATATGAGACATTAGGATTAATATGCTGTGGTGATACAGTATTATGGGCTTCCCTATGTTCATTAAGTTTTACTGTACTCATGAACAACTTTTTGCAAATCTGGCAATGAAGCTTCTTATGGACATTCAACATTTTTTTAGAGATTGAAGTATTGCATATGGGACATATTTCAAAATTTGTAGCATCGTGAGTATTCATCGATGTAGTAGTGCTATGCATATCCATATGCTCCTTTAGCTTGAATTTGCACATAAACAATTTTTTACAAATATTGCAATGTAAATTGTAATGCACTTTCAGCATACTTGGACTGCTTAGAGTCATGGAGCATAATGAACAGATTGCTGGAGCCATTTGTTAATTTTACAAAATAGTTTTATTATATTTTTTAAATTTTTTAGTTATAAAAATATAAGCGTCTTTAATAATATATTTTCACTGGAGGGAATGATGCAATACGTATTTGATTTCACAAAATATTTTTATTTTATTTATTTTTTATTTTTAGCTATAAGAATATAACCGACTTTAGTTATATATTTTGACTGGAGGGAATGATTCGATACACTGATTTCAGAACACAAAAATGCAAGTACTTAAATAATAAATGCAATATTATATTTTATATGTTGTATTTTGAAGTTTTTTTTTTCATAACAGCATAAAAAAAGTATTAACTCTGTTCCTTTTCTAACTCAACAGGTTGACCTTTCTTTTATTTTCGAGTTTGTTGTTTTTCACAGCGGTCCTTTTCATAAGGGTTAAAAAAAAAAAAAAAAAAAAAAAAAAAAAAAAAAAAAAAAAAAAAAAAAAAAAAAAAAAATTATCAACAAAAAAAAAAAATTATTAACTCTTTTCCTTTTCTAACTCACCAGGTTGACCTTTCTTTTATTTTCGAGTTTGTTGTTTTTCACAGCGGTCTTTTTCACCCACACAATCCTCTGGTTTATAGCACTTGACACTATAGGAGTTTGCACCTTTTGTATGCCATCTACAACAAACTAACTTGCACGTGTGCATAATCCATTCATTCAATCTCTATGCCCTTTGAATTTATAATTAGAATTAATATTTAGTTTAAAAGCATGCTTATTCATGTCTTAGATAAATGTATTATGCACAAAGTAAGTACAGAAATATTACCTGCTTTATCAACCCTTAAAACTACCTGCTTTTGATATTGTGTATGACCAATCTTGTTACATATGTATTGTTACTGATCTCACATTCACCTCCTCTAATTTTTTTAATATAAAATAAATGCTTGCACATTCATGATTTCTGGATTTAAACACTTGTATGGAATAAATTAATGACAGTTAAAGATGGGAAGAGGAGACAGAATTAAACGAAGAAACATATTTTTAAAGAAAATGTCGTACAGAGGTATAATTGAGAGTTTCTATATGACTTTGATGGTTGTATTTTTGATGAACATTTACAAATAGTAAACCATTTTCAACGCATGCTGGACGAGTATGAAAATATCAAAATGATTGATTCTATTCAGGGGAAGCATTTCATCAATTGCCCAAGGATTTGTAAAATATGCGAGTTTATACCAAATACATGTGAATGTATTCAGTTTAATTTACAAAAAAATACTGTATTTCGTTTAATAGAAAATTATTATACATTTTTTATAAGATATATAAATAAATAAATAAATAAAATATATTTAAAATTGAAGTTTTTATATAATATACTTACTCTAAATTTACTCTTTACTCTCATACAAAATAAAAATATTAAAACTAGAGAATGAAAATTCAAAATTAGTTAGAAATAGGTATTCAACCAACAAAATACATGAAATACAAATAAATTCTATTAGAAATCCCATTCATGAAAATAAAAAAAGGAATTCCAATTGGGAAATCCCATCCAGAAAATTTAACAAACCAGATAGTAAAAATAAAAATTAGAAAATTATACACAAAACGATACATGTGATCAAACTATTACAGTCAGCCAATCATAATTTAGGAAAACATACAATCGTCTTGAAAAAAACACAGGTACTCAATTTTCAATCAAAACAATGAAAACTAATTTTAAATATTACCTGCTTTATCAACCCCTAAAACTACCTGCTTTTACTCTCCCACACAATCCTCTCTCACTCTCTTCACATTTCTCATTATCCAACTCGAAACTATTACTATCAATGAAAACTAATTTTAAATATTACCTGCTTTATCAACCCTTAAAACTACCTGCTTTTACTCTCCCACACAATCCTCTCTCACTCTCTTCACATTTCTCATTATCCAACTCGAAACTATTACTATCAATGAAAACTAATTTTAAATATTACCCGCTTTATCAACCCTTAAAACTACCTGCTTTTACTCTCTCACACAATCCTCTCTCACTCTCTTCACATTTCTCATTATCCAACTATAAACTATTACTATCCAACTGGATTCCCTTCATGACATGTCAGCTATTAGCTGTCGACCCATTCAAATTCCAATTACAAAAAGCGGCGGCTTTCCTTTGAAGCCTCTGCTACCAATTCAAATTCCTATTAGAATAGGCGGCGGCATTTCTTTGATGTCTCTGCTCCCCATTACCTATCTACTAATACTTGTCGAAAAAGACGGAACCACTAAATAAAATATTTTTGAACTCGTTTATTTATAAACAAGATCAAAAATCATCAAATATAATAAAACTATTCTGTCTTGTCTTAAATAAATGAAGTTTTTTTTTAATAAAAAAGCGCGTTTCAAATATATACTAAATTAAATACGTCTTTTTCGGCAAATATTTGTCAAGTGTAAACGTACCTTTAGTCGTATTTTATTTGATGCTGTTTGATCTTGCAAAACTCTAGTAACAATAAACAACGTCCAACAAATTTGTGGTAAAACAAGTGGTTACGCTTTTTTGAGTGAAAATTTGGCATTTGCTATTATAGACGAATATAAAATAGGCCCCAACTTAAACTAGAATTTACACACGTCTTAACATTGATGGCAATTTGCACACATGCAACAGCTTACATGCAGTGCAGAGCATTGTTGATTTTGCTTTTAAAGTAAAACAAATACAACAGCAGGCTAGACTACAAAAACATTAAAATCATGTATTCACTAAAACAATCTCATTTATTAGTAAGCAACTGTAACAATGTTAAAAATAATTTTTGTAAAAAAGATTTAAATTTGTTCAAGTTTAGCGCACATTTTGTTCCAAAACTTTTTTTCGTACAGCAGCTATTATTCTATAATTTAATAGTAAACGTCTTAACCCTTAAATGCATGAGGTCAGAACACTGAATCGTGAGTACACTACCCTTATATAAACTCACTCACGAAATATAAATTCGGCACCGTTTTTCCGGAAAATTCAAAGAAGTAATTTTGGTACAGTATGCATTTAAGGGTTAAGACCATATTACACATATTAGGTGAATCTCATTAATTTCTGTTAAGTATTGCAATTTTGAACCTGTTTTACACGCACGCACATATTTTATTACAGGCCCAATTATACGACATGTTAAAAAAGGAAACAATTAAAGAACTTTCAGTAGACCTAATTGCAAGAAAATTACAATTTTATATTTGATTATGAATTTTATATTAGTTGTTAACGTAACTTACGGCCCGTATGTTTAACGTTTGCAATAAATGACTTCATGAATACGCTCAAATGTACTTTGAACACATTCACATTATGTATTCTGCATTCATAGTGTTTAACAAAAACTTAATCAAAGGCATCATAAGCATACACAGAAATATTTGGGAAGGAAACTAAAATTATTTTCTTTATGCATGTAAAAATTCTTTTATCTCCTAGAAATATATGTTTTAGCTAAATAACTTTTTTCTAGTATTACTTGATTTTCAAAAAATTTCATTTGATTTTCAAAATTTTTGCAAAAAGTCGGAAAGGCAAGCATTTAAATTACACTTCCACTGGAGCAATTTAACTTTTTGGAAATAAATGTTTAAATTAAAGAATATAATGTGTATAAAATAATATGTACGAGTATGACATTAAGAAGAATGAAAAGAATTAGAAAAGACATTTAGAAATAAATCTGGCATTTCTGAATGGCTGGTCCGATCGAGATAAAACTGTACTTGACACAGCCAAGGAGTAATTGAAAGTAAGTTTTGAAAATGGATTACACAAGCCCTCCAGGGATGCAGCTGCGGGCGCTCAATATGAGCACATTTGATATGTAATTTGTTTTATGTTATTCATTAGATATCTAAAATTTTCATATTTCAGAAAGTCTAAGTTGCAGGTGCTATTTATCTCTTGTGGCTTTTTTTTTTGCCAAAATCTGGTCCGGTTTTTTCTTAACGTCGGACAACATTTTCGACCGATTTTCCTAAACATTGATTTGTTAGCTGAACAACACAAATTCCTAGATCGAAAAACAAGCGAAATGAAATTTAAGAGTTAAAAATGGAATTTTTGCTTTTTTTTTTTGGCAAAATAGTTAAAGCTCTCTTATTTATTAAAAATAAACATTCTTTTGCATAACCATAAATACATAAAGCTCTTCTCAATTTTGTAAGTTAAGAAAAAAGTTACACAGTTTCATCTACATATTTGTGAAACGAACAAAATAAAAACAAATATTATTTTAGTAATTGTTCAAGCTTAAGATTTTTTAATAAAATTTTATTATTTCCTTTCGATACTTCGCTACGTCTTTGTGTAGCATCTTCAGGAAAAATTTTTATTTTATAAATTTCAAACTATTTGTCATAGGAAAAAGTATATGAAAATTTTAACATAACAATATAATTTATAAGAAGTAATTATACAATATTTGTAAGTGGTGTTATTTTTTATGTACTAACTGTCTGTAAATCTGTGCTATATTTTCAGTGTCTGCTTTGTAGTGGATTTATTTAGTCGTGCATTAATTATTTGTAAAATTTCTCACATATAACGACGTTTGTATTTTTTTTCAGTGTTTAATACCGATACATTTGCAAGTATATGTATAAAACAGTTTTTCAGAAATGGTCATTATATGGGAGATATAACCTATTGTGGACCGATCATCCAAAAATTTAATGTCATCATGTTTGTGGATATAAGTATTATACATATGTGTTAAACTTTATCTCGATATAAATACTTTTAAACGATTTATGGAGCTTAATTTAACTACAGATAGGATCTTATATGGGAGTTTCGAATAATTATGGACCGATCATAATAAAATTGTACCGTTTTATTTCATACATATGAAATATATTTGCGTTCAATATTAATTCGATACCAACATTTTTGGGAGAGTTATGCTATTTAAAGTGATTTTCGGAAGTGAGCCTTATATGGGAGCTACGAGTAATTATGGACTAATCTACACAAAATTTGTAGATGTGATTTGGCTTTATTTACCACTAATTTTTGATGAAATTTGTGTGGATACTTATATAATTCCAACATTTATGATCAGTAAACCCCAATTTAAGGAGGACATTTGTAATGGGGGCCAGGTGAAATAAAGGACCGATTTCCATCAGTTTCAAATCCATCCATCCTTGGGTCTAAAACATATCATGTACGAAAATTTTATCGAAATATCTTCAAAATTGCGACCTGTATTCTGCGCACAAGCTTTAAATGGACAGCCAGCCAGACGGACGGACGGACATCGATAAATCGATTCAGAAAGTGATTGTGTAGTAGCGTAGCTTGCTGTATCGAATGTGTTTAATGCTTAAGCATTTAATTTTCACTTTTGTACTCGTTTGAGCTCCACACTATATATCACGGATATTAAAATACATTGACAATATGTACATACATATATTAAATAAATGGTATTTTAAAGACCTTACAATTGTAAGGATTTTCATAAGCAAATTTACACATGGCAACAATTGATTGTTTGTCTGTCATAAAAAGCCCTAATGTTCTTTATTTGTCTTTGCTAAATTGTTTAATATTTCATGGTTATTTAGAATTTCTATAAAACATTTATTGTAATTACACAAGGATTTACACACATAAATATGTAGAAACACATATGCAAGCATTGTGTAAGGTTATACATTATTGATTAGTTTTTTCGGTTGTGTATAGAATTATGAATTATGAGAAATTATTGTTAAATAACGAAAACAAAATATGATGACTTAAATATGATTACTTAAAATTAAAAAATTTAAAATATGATAAAATCAGTTTTTTGATAGACCTATATATTGTATATATATAACAAATGTACTTAGATGTTACGCTTTATGCTTACTTAAGCAGTATCATAAAACAGCTTGTAAAGGTAACCTGTTACATGTTGCTTTAGCTCAAAATCTATAACTATATTTCTCAGTATTTCACAGAATTTTGTAAACTGTTTAATGACCACTAAATTAAATTAAACACAACTGTTTTATGGTTTTGTTTGCATTTCTAGTTACCTCCATTTCTCTTTACATAACGGGAAACAGCACCACAGGATTTTTTAGTACAACGTGACGTATGGTTAATTTTAATCAATAGCACAATTGGTAACTTTACAACGTGTCCTTGTTGAACTTTAAGGAGAAGTGGTAAGTTTATTATATACTATTTATTATATAATATTTAATAGTTATAACACACATATTTCGATTTATATTGAAATACTAGAAAAAAATTTTAAATTTTCTATAAAGCGCCCTGGAAGCAATGAAATTAACACACAATCACATACTCGTAGTTGTGTGGGTGCAAACGATATTTTTCGGCTACACATACACGTTGTCGGTAATGATTGATGAAAATCAAAAAGTTTTTATTTTGTTTTTTTATTTTACGGCCGATTATTTGAACGTCTCCGGTTGTGGTGGACGAAAAAAATTATTTTCCATCATAAAAAAGTGTACGGGTGAAAAATATACATATTTTGTGTTTTATGTGTTTAAAAAAAAACGGTGCGTTTTATAATATATTATTGATGCATTTAACAACTCTTGATGCCTAAATGATCATAACATTTTAATTTTGTATGTATTTTGCTTTTTATTTTATTTAATTTGCGTTACATATTTTGCTATATGGTCAACACTGTTTTTGTTTTGTCACCAACAAAAATAGAAGAGAAAAGTTTAATTTGACAGCGACGAAAAAATCAGCATGGACAACAACCTGCAGTTGCATTGCCTGCTGTCGTCAATATAGTCACTCTTATACATATCGATGGTTTCATGTAGAAAGGCCCTAACTCGCTATATTTTCGATTTTTGTTTTTTTGCGATTCCAATGCATTTAACGCAAATACACCTCCTCACAAAAATTTATTGCAATAGTGTAAAAAATAACGCTTTTATAAGTAGTTGTACAAAAAAATTTACATGTTGAATATTACAGTTTCTCTTAGGTTTTTACCTTCTCCTGTAAAGTTCCAAATATGCGAGTTAGGGCCTTTCTACATAAGACCATCGATATAAATGTGTGTATTTTATTTTTGACATAGTCGGTAGCCTGCTGTCTCGAATGTGCTTAAGCTTTAGTATTCAACAAAATAATTCATAAATCAAACCTAAACAAGTAAGAGTTTTTATTTGGCTGTGCCGAATCTTATATATCCACCACCAAATCACCTAGTATGGGGCAAACTTCATAAAAAATATTTTATATTTTATGCATATTCCAATTATAATAAATTGTTTATAATTTACACTTCGTTTATATTATTGCAGCGTGTTACAGGATGGCAATTGGATAATTCATTTACATATTTGATAGCTAAACTTTCATACGTTATAATAAAATAAAAAATATGTTCTATTTAATTTAATATATACACACATTAAAAGTAAGTTAAAATATTAAACAAATGTTTATAATAATGTTATTAATAAAAAGAATGTTTAAATAGATGTTTCCCTGAAAAAGTCAACAAAAAATTGACGAATCGTTGGGGAACAAATTGTAATTAAATGTAGTTTTAATTTACAATAGAATAATTTAAGCCCAATTAGCTTATACAGAAATAAATACCAAAAACTTCAAATATAACATCTTGGCCAAAAAATAAATAGATAACAAAAGCGATTTGCTCTAACACGCAATAAATTAAGTACCAAAAAGCCATAGGCAACTGATTTTGTATTTTTAGAACATCGAAATTATCCCTGTGGTTATTCTCGGAAGTGGAGCTTGTTTGGGTGCTATGCTCAATTATGGACCAGCTTTCACAAAAGTCAATAGTGTAATTTCTACATACTTATAATTGATCTGTGTAAAATTTCGGTTCGATATGGATGGATATTTATGTACGTTAATGAGTTTTCGTGAGTAGTCCTCATAAAGGAACTATGACCTATTACGGACCAATCGTCATGAAATTCTGTACGACTATTTATATGTACATGCAAATTATTTTTGTTGCATTTAAACGTAATAATGATTTTTATAAGAGATTTATGCGCATTTAAGTTATTTTTTAAAGTGAACTTTTTATGACGACTAGGGTCAAATACAGTGGGTGGCCATATTATTAGTTACACATGCAAAATTGTTTAGTTTGAAGCCGTATAACATTTTAAATAGTGTAAATTTATCCTTTTATTTGTTCTTTTAGGTAAATTAAGTATTTCTAATTCAATTAAAAATAAATTCTTTTGTTTTAAAACTATATATTTGAGGAACGGAAATATTACAAAATTTTTTGAAAAAAAAAATCTGAATATTTCGTAGAACCTTCTTTGGCATCAATTACAGCTTGCACCCTTTTTGATATGCTCTGAATGCATTTTTAAACATTTTCTTTTAGTTCTTAATCGTGATGCCAGCCTTTAATCAATTTTATCAAAATTGCATATTTCACACTTAAGAGCAGAATGACAGATAATGATTTACAACTGCACTCTAATGTCACCAATCATTGTTGACACTGCACAAAATATTTAACAGTATTACCAGAATTAAAATACGAAAACATCTGGTACAAGAAATAAATTTATATACGTATTAAAAGCGGTTGAATTTTAATTAATAAGTGTAACTAATAATTTGGCCACCCACTGTATGTACCGATCATCATTAAATTGGTTGTGATTATTTCTTTATATGTTTTTTAAATATTTGTGTCAAATTTAAACTTGCTGCTAAGAGATTTAGGCGCATTTAAATGATTTCTGGAAAATACTTTATATAGGCGCTATGGTCAAATATGGACCAGTCATCATGAAATTAAGTACGACAATAAAGATGTATATACGGTTTACTTGTGTTAAATTTCGACTTGTTAGTTATTTTGATAAGAGATTTGAGTGATTTCCAGATGTGGACTTTATATGGAGTCTATGGTCAAATATGGACCGATCATCATGAAATCTAGTACGACAATTAAGATTTACGAGTATATACGGTTTACTTGCGTTTAAGTTCGACTTGTTAGTGATTTTTAAAATATATTTATGCCTATTTAAGTGATTTTCGGAAATGGTGTTTGTATGGAGCTATGGTCAAAGTGCGGACCCATGCAAACAAAATATCGTTTTCAGATTTCACTTTGCTTTTATACAGACATCTATGTACCATAAAGCCATATTCCGCAAAAACATTTGTATGGGGGCTATAAGAAATCGTGGGCGATTCCTATCATTTTCAATAGGACTTGTCGTTCTATAAAAAAATAGAATGTGCAGCGTTACATGGTATTATCTGCATTATATTTGAAGAAATTAGCCAAAAATATCTGAAAAATATTGAGGTAGTCTGAAACTTTGATCTATAGCATGGGTCCGATTTTGAAACGATTTTGCCCATTTTGAACACCAAATATTTAGATCAAAGAATGTTTGGTAAAAGTTTCATTGTTCTATGTTTTTTTTTCGTAGCTCTATCGTGATATAAACAGACGGATGGACCCAGAATATATAAACTTTTTGGCTCTACGATCATCATTTCGATGTGTTACAAACGGAATGACAAACGTTATATACTCCCCATCTTTTTGGTGGTGTGTGCAAACAAATTGTAAATTCTTGTTCATAAATAAATGTCGTTATTGAGCTGAAATTCTACTAAAATAAACTTAAAATAAATAGAAATTACGGTACACATTTTGTTAAGTTGTGATTTGGTGGTGGGTATATAAGATTCGGTACAGCCAGATATAAACTCTTGCTTATCATGCTATAAAAAGTGCACATGACACAATCATCTAAACATTTGTGTTTCCCACTGTCTCATCATATCACATAGCAGCAATACGGTTTGGTTTGTTAGTGTTGAAAATTCATCCAAAACTGTTCTCCGAATATTTTGATATTTTTTTTTATTTTTTATCATTAAGAAGAAGTAGCTTTTATGGTTCTTATTTTGTTCTTAATATTATTAGCAGCACAAAATGACATGGCAAAGAGGAAATTAGTTGTACATGATAAGCAGTATTTTTCTGTCATGTTTGATATTCTCAAGCAGTTTTTATAGCATTTGCTACTTTAAATATACGAGGTCTGATCAAAAAATAACAGTTATTTTCAAATTTCGTGAGTTACGTATGTTCGATTTCCGCATTTTTTCTTTGTCATGTTGGTACACATGTCTGTTATATATGTTGGCCATTTTGGATTGTCAGTTTGTTGTTGACAGATAAAAAGGTTATAGCATATTCTGATATACACCTTAATTGCGACAGTCGCCATTATTGAGCTCAATATTCCATATAAAATCTCAATTAATTATTGCGCAATAAGTACGAAATTGTTATAATATTGAGATTTCGAATGCAACACTGATCACAGCTGTGTTTAGTGAACAAAATTGTATAAAACAACAAAAGAAAACAAAAGAAATCATTAAAAATCAATGTGAAGGTAAGTTTGTTTACATAGAAACACAACAACCATTTAGACTATTTTTTGTATTGTTTTCCAGCTGTCAGATGATTATTGAGTTAGGTAAAAATGTCGTATGCCTGAACACTTAAAATAATATTATCAAATAACCGAATATTGACTCAATACGGTTTCATATCTGAACACGCTAGTAGTCGTGTTTTGGTGTGCTATTCTTTTACTATTCGAAAAAATGGATCAAAGAAACTGTATTAAGTTTTGTGTAAAAAATTAAATTAAATGCGCAAGGACATTTGAAATGTTGAGTGTGGCGTTTGGTGATTTAAAGGCTTAAAGAAGGCCGAGAAGATGTCGATGACGATGCTCGTCCTGGTCGCTCGAGCACGTCAACAATCGACACAACTATCATAGATGTTGCTGATGATGTTGGCATATCGTTCTGCTCATGCCGAGCAATTTTTACGGATGTTTTAGGCACGAAACGTGCGTCAGCAAAGATTGTTCCGAAATTGCTAAATTTTGAGCAAATACAAAGTCGCATGGACATCGCTCATGAGCTGTTGAACGTCGTCAACGACGATCTAGATTTCCTCAAAAAGGTCATAACTGGTGGCGAATCATAGGTGTATGGATATGACATTGAATGCAAAGCCCAATCATGCCAATAGAAACGTCCAGAAGAGCCAAGACCGAAGAGAGCACGTCAAGTTCGGTCAAATGTGAAGGTTTTGCTCACTGTTTTCTTCGACTGCAATGGTGTGGTGCATCATGAATTCTTGCCACAAGGTCGTACCGTCAATAAGTAATACTACTTTGAAGTTATGCGCCGTTTGCGCGAATTGTGGAAAAACCAATCACACATCAATGCTTGTGCTTGAGTTTTTGGCCAAAAACAAAACCGTTATCATCATGTCTCAACCACCATATTCACCGGACTTGGCCCTCGCTGACTTTTTCCTCTTCCCAAAACTGAAGACACCAATAAATGGAAAGCATACTGCTTATGAATAATTTATGAGTTATTTAAATCAATTCTTAGGCTATTTTCTACTTGTCTGCCGTAGTAAACAGTGAAGTGCCACAATTTAGAATTTGAACTCATTACTTGGCAATCGAAGTTTTTGCAGGAATGTTACCGATTTTCTCAATATACATCTAAGTTAGTGCTATGTGGTAAACAATATGTGTTGTGATGATGATTCTTATTTGTCTGGAAAAAATAAATCAGTAAAAATGGCAAGTTTGTTTTCTTTGAACTAAACTTGCTGACAAATTGAAGTTAACTGAATAAAATCAACTTAAATGTCACATGGTAATTGCATTATAACATCTGCGTTTGTATTTTTTCAACAAATATGAATTACATTTAAAAGAAATATGCATGACATCCGCATAAAATATATTATTTATTGAAAATGAAGGAAGTATAAAAGAAATGAAGAGAGTTTATTTTACATCTGATATATTACATCTTTTTTAGTTTCTGTAATAAGTATGTATATTAATTCATATTTATTATACCTATAGTATGGGAGTGATTCATTTATAGCCATATGTGTGCGGCAAAAAAAAATCACCTTCTAATGCGCTGCAAGGTACCTGGGTACCTACATATATGAAAAAGCATTTTCGCACTTAATACATTGTTGGAGATATTTTACATAATTTTTATTAACGTTTTAAGGTTTGCAAGCTACTAACAACTTCAAATAATATACTTGCAATGACCGCTTTCTCATATAAAACACGTACAGGTACCCGGGTACCTTGATGCGCATTAACGGGTGTTAAAAGTAAATTGGTCTCTCAGGCAAATTACAAAAAAAGTTAAGGCGTACGGCTGCAAAGAAACTAAATTATTTGAAAGTTAGTAGTTCTCAAAAAGTTTCAGGTATCAATTTCAATAAAAACAAGTAAGAAAGTATAGTCGGTCAAGCTCGACCATCAATAAAAATGTTTATCAGATATGGGCGCTATATGGGAGATATTGCCTATTACGGACTGATCATCCAACAATTTAGTGCCATGACTTCCGTGAATATAAATATTATGTGTGTTAAAGTTTATCTCGATATAAATACGTTTAAAAGATTTATGGAGGTTAAAGTGAATTACGGAGAGGGTCTTATATGGGAGTTTTGACTATTAATGAACTGACTATTATAAAATTAGCTGTAATCCTATTTGTACATCACAAACTCATTTTTGTTAAATTTTATTCTGATAACAACATTTTTAAGAGCTTTATGATCCTTAAAGTGATTTTCGGAACTGGGCCTTATATGGGAGCTACGACTACTTATGGACCAATCACAATAAAATTATACCGTATTATTTGTATATATATGAAACATATTTATGTTTAATATTATTTGGATACCAACATTTTTAAAAGAGTTATGCTCTTTTCAGTGATTTTCAGAAATGGGCCTTATATGGGAGCTACGACTAATTACTGACCGATCTTTACGAAATTTGTAGATGTGATTTAGCTGCAATTAGTATTCATTTGTGGTGAAATTTCTGTGGATACTATAAAAATAAAAGTTTTTGTCACCACTCTAGTTTTTTGTTAACATGGGATCCAAATAATTTGCTATTTTTTTTCTAAATATGTTTTATGGATGAACAATAATTCATAAATCTAGTACACAAATATTTATTTCAAAATCATCACAGAGACAAATATTATATGGATTTAAAATTTAACTTACATATATACACTTAATTTATTAAAACAGAGAAGGAAATTTACATGGTTTAAATACACAAGGTGATTGCAAATAATGTAAAATAATGTATTACTGCAAAAACACTTGAAAAAGTATTACTTTTGACATAATTAAATTGTAAACAAAGTCAGTCAGCTGGGCTACTGCACTCACCTTGTATAGTTACACCATGGAAATTTAATTATTATTTTTTCATATTTTTGTTCATATTTGAAATTTGTTTCATTCTGACAATTAATGTTGAAAAATATTTTTTTTGTTGTTTAAAAAAATTTTATAAATTTGTTAAGAAATTTTATTTTCCTGAAGAAATAAAAAATATAATAATTAATTAAAAATATTTTGACCTTTGGCTTGATAAAAATATAATCTTTAATAAAAAGAGAAAGGTCGAACAATTAGTTTAATAATCTAAAAAAGTGACAGCAAATCAACATAACAAGAAAAACATGAACTAAAATATATTTAAAAAGAATGGAGGATTTAGCAGAAATATCAAACAAATCAAGACAAAATAATGAAATTTAAAACAACAATAACAAAATAATAATAATTCCTTGTTAAAATAAAGGTATAATTCCAATATTTATAAAACACTGCTAAAAATATTCTTACTATTTTTCATGTTAATCGTCTACCATCAACACAACAACCAGTTTCGAGATATGTTCAAGAATTACAGAGCTAGATTCTAAATTTATAAATTATACAAAAACATGAATTATTGCAAAAAGCAGAGAAAGAAATGCTATTTTTAAGAATATAAAAAAAGAATTTACAAATGAAGAAATCTACACATTTTTACAATATCAAGGTACATTAACAAGTACAAGTATTTTCACAACGAATTAGACAGGTACATATATTATAAGAAGACATTTGATTGAAAGAATAAGGGACTCAATTTAATAAAAACATGTTAGAGTGCAATATTCGGCTGTGCCAAATCATTAATAGCCACCACCTGAACGTAATAAGAAATACAAAAACTACACTGGTTATAATGTCACGAATCAGATTTCAGGCCCCACGTTGGGCGCCATAAAATAGATGTCACGAATCACATTTCAGGCCCCACGTTGGGCGCCATAAAATATATGTCACGAATCAGATTTCAGGCCCCACGTTGGGCGCCATAAAATATCTGTCACGTATCACAAATGCTAATGGCCACTGCCACTTGCACGATTCGTGTGCTCATCCACTAGTCACACTGGTAACTAACAAATTTTCAGCCGGGCTATGACTCGTCGGGCATGGGCGGGTGTTCGTTGCTAATGGATGGGCATGGAACATTATTTTAATGTACCAGTGCATTGCCTAAATACAAATATAAAATGGGGCGTAACAATAAACCGAAACCGAAACGCGAATGAACCACACAAGAGATACTATACCTTTATACTGGGATTATGATGAAATTAAATCCCTGGCTGGCCCTCCCTCAGCATCCATCCTGATGCTCGACCATGGTAGCATAGTAGCGTCAATTTTTAGCTACCCCTAATCAATATTCTCACCACTCAAATACCTACCTTACTCTTTCATCCCTCCATCATTAATTTAAACATATGTGCAAAATTCAATCTTAATCATCCTAGTGTAATTAATTCTACTCTTATTTTTATTACAATTCAGATTTTCTTATTTTTCAACTTAATATCTACTCTATACAACTAGATATTGATGTAGTAATACAATAATAAGGTGTCTTAAATTACTTAGATTATTTCAATTATCCCGATTTCTTGGACTATTACCTAGATTATTTATATTATCTACATTATTTAGATTATTTGGATTGGCAAAGAAAAGAAAAAGGGCGCATATTTTGCCACGTCTTGATGCTTAAGCATACTTCCTTCAAAAATTAACCGACCAAGGCCATGGCCTCAAACTTCAATTACAAAAATTTAAACCTCTGAAATGCTTCGCAAACCCTGGCAGAATACACCTCCTTTTTTATTTTAATTTTTTTTTCTTTTTCTTCTTATTTTAATTTTTAAATCTTATTTTAATCTTAAAGCTTATTTTAATTCGTAAACATTTTTTTTCTTATTTTAATTTTTAAATTCTATTTTAAGTTTGAAATTTATTTTAATTTTAAATTTTGATTTGAATTTAAAATTTTCTTTCAAGTTTTAAATTTATTTTAATTTTAAATTCTGATTTTAAATTAAAATTTTATTTTTAATTTTAAATTTTTATTAAAATTTTATTTTAATTTTCAAATTTATTTAAATTTTAAATTTTGATTTCAAGTTAAAATTTTCTTTCAAATTTAAATTTTATTTTAATTTTAAATTTTTATTAAAATTTTATTTTAATTTTCAAATTTATTTAAATTTTAAATTTTTGATTTCTAGTTAGAATTTTCTTTCAAATTTAAATTTTATTTTAATTTGAAAATTTATTTTACCCTATTTAAACTTTACGATCTGGACTGTTCAGTTTTATTATCTTTCTCAATTCCTCACTTGTAACCCTAAACACCTTTTCATTCCTCTAACCTTTTCCGATTCTCGGGTCTATTTACTAATTTCCCTGTCAAAAAAAAATTAAACGGCTAACCCAATTAATTGTCTATCCTGTTTTTTTTTTTTTTACAACAATTCAATATACTTTAATAAAAAGAAATTTCTAACAATCGGTACCCCGATTAAGAACTATTCCAGATTTGGTCATAATTATTAAACATTTTACTTATCTGTTATCCTCTTGATGTTGATGGTGTTCTTGTTGTAGTCTTAGTTGAGAATTTTGCTGCATCGTCCGTTGTAGATTTGTTGTGCATTTGATGGATGACACCGTTGTACATTCGATGATGATTTTGCCGTGGCGTATATTTGTTGTATTTTTTCCTTACAGATGCTGACGCTGTTGTAGACTTCGTGTGAATGGACTGGTAAATTAAGGGGTATGGAGCTCGAAGTTTTGTGCGGACGCTGCTGGTGTACGTGTGTGCGCGTTCTCTTCTAGAATTGCGCGTGTGAGCGACACTGATGGTTCTTTACGGACGCGACTAGAATGTTTTAGCGCCACTGACGATGTTTTTAGTGCGAACGCTGCTAAAGTGTGTGAATGCTCCGCTGATGAGAATGATTTTATGCGGACGCTGGTGTGCGTGTGTGCGTTCTCTGCTAGAGTTGCGTGTGTGCGCGCCACTAATGATTCTTTGCGGATGCGTGTGGGTGCGCCATTTATGATGACTTTGTGCCGACGCTGCTAGTGTGTTTTCGCCACTGGTGCTGTTTTTGCGCGGGCGCTGCGGCTGTATGTGTGTGCGCCGCTGATGAGGTTTTTGAGCTGGCACGGCTAGAATGTGCGTGTATGTGCGCCGCTGATGAGGATGATTTTAAGCGAACGCTGGTGTGCGTGTGTGTGCGCCGCTTATGCTGTTTTAGTGCGGACGCTGCTTGTAAGTCCTGTGAGGATGTAGTTGCAAATTATGCGAGAATGAAACTCAACATTTGATGAGGGTGCCCTTGATGTGCTTGGGTGAATGCCACTGGTGGAATTGTGCGGATGCTGGAATATGTCTGCGTGCCGCCGATGAAGATTTTGGTGCGGACACTGCTGGTATTGTGTGGATGTGTCGATGATGATGTTTTTGGACATGTGTCGATGGGCTTAGGTGAATGCCACTGGTGGAATTGTGCGGATGCTTGAGGATCACCTCAGAGTCCGTTGTTGGCGCATTCCCCTTCACTTCGACTGTCATCAATCCATCCACCAAACTCTCTTCCAGTCGCCTCTAATGATGTTGTTGTATCAGGATTGGTGAAAATTTTTCCGCTTACAACTTCCTCCTCGCAGGTCAAGATCACAAGAGACCGACCAAAACGTGTTTTCAGCCGGAAGTCGCATAATAATTTTCTTTAACGTGATGCCATATTTACGAGTATCTGTCAGACAAAATACGACTCTGCCGCAGTGTTGTATTTTGCTTTATTTCTGTAGATAATTCGTTACTTATTCATGTCTTACCATAAACACCGTGCCTTGGCAATGTCTTGACATGGCACACTACACACCTTCCTGGTGTTGATCAGTTTTATCATATTCGCAACCACATTGCGAATATGATAAAAGGGAACTACTAAACTATGCTTTCAGGTCTTTAGCATGAAAGACACCCAATGGTTTCCCTTGTAGAGTTTCTACCTCATACAGGCTGTTTCCAACCATTCGGACAATTCTACACTTGAGGAATTTCCGGCACAGTTTTGCCGATATTTGCTTAGCGAAATCAGACAACTGGAAATTTCGGCGGAATACTTCCTGTCCTACTTTAAACTTACCAATCCTGGCTCGTATGTTGTATCTCCTAGCATTAGCTTCATAGCTTTTGTGTAGCCCTTCTTTTAGCTTCTCTCTTACTATTTCCATGAAATCATTTCGGTTCTCAAATCTGATATCAGGTTCATCAACAATCTTTAATTTTCTGGCTATCTTGTATGCCGATGCGTGGGTAATCATGTTAGTGCCAAATAAAGCGAAGTATGGAGTCATACCAATGGCTGCGTGTACTGCTGACCGAAGCGCGCATTCAATTTCGCAGAGGTGTAGATCCCACTCATTGTGATTTTCTCCCAAGTAAGAACGAATAGCTGATAAAATTGATTGATTAACACGCTCTGACGCGTTAGCTTGAGGTGCATAAACTCCTGTCTTGCAGTGATTTATACCGAAGGTCTTCATCAAATCAGCAAACTCTTTTCCCACAAATTGTGGTCCGTTATCAGAAACTATAGTTTCTGGACAACCAAACTTATAAAAAACTTCTTTAACTAGAAAATCCACGACATTCCGGGCATTTGCTCTCGACATTGCCTTCAACAACACGAACTTGGTTACATAATCCAATACAATAAAAATAAAACAATTACCACGCTTCGAACGAACGTACGGCCCCAAAAAATCTATATAAATACGCTGAAAAGGTCTGGTCGCGTCAGCTTCTTTTCCCATAGGTGGTTTGAGTATGGTATTGGCTGGTTTGCATTCCTTGCAAAGGTCACAACGATTAACGATGTTTCGAACTTGGATGTTCAAGTGAGGCCAATAAAAATATTCTCTAATTCTCCGAATCGTCTTTGCGATGCCTCCATGTGCCATACTGGGCGGTTTATGAGCTTTTTCAATAATGCTTTCGGTTAGCGCTGCAGGTACCCACAATTTCCAAGCATGATCTTCTAGCAAAATATCGCCATTGTACATATTTGTTCTCTTGTACACAAAATTGTCAACCGCTTTGACATCTGGTAAGCTCGATTTCTCTTCCTGAACTACACGCACTAACTCTTTATAATCGTCAGAGCTAAACTCTGGCGAATTTAAATCAACCAAGAATGAACCAAAATCATCTACCTCGTCTACAGTGTACCGCGATAACGCGTCAGGTACGACATTCTGTGAACCTTTCCTGTGTTGAATTTGGAAGCTAAATGTCTGTAGTTGTAAACTCCATCGCGCTAGTCTGCCGCTAAGGTCTTTCTGCGACATGAGCCATTTAAGGCTATAATGATCCGTGATCACTACGAACTGCATTAACTCGATGTATGGGCGGAATTTCTTTATCGCTGACACTACCGCTAAGCATTCCCGTTCAGTTACCGAGTAGTTTCTCTGAGCTGCTGTTAATTTTCTAGAATAATATGCGATTGGATGTTCGCCTCCTTCAGTGTCTTCTTGAAATATGACCGCACCGATTCCAACGTCAGACGCATCGCACTGTATAAAAAAAATTTTCGTAAAGTCCGGGTGGGTTAAAACTGGACTTGTGCTAAGACACTGTATCAATTTGTCGAACGCTAGTTTTGCTTCTTCCGTAAATTCAAATTTTTTTGTTTTTTTAAGAGTTTCTGAAATCGGCGCTGTGATGGTAGCATAATCATTTATGAATCGTCGATACCATCCGGTGGTCCCCATAAAACTCCTTACTTGCTTTGGTGTAGTTGGGTAGCTAAAATTCTGTATTGCTGCTATCTTGTCTGGGTCAGGTCTAAGAATTCCTCCTCCCACAACATATCCTAAATATTTAAGTTCTTTGCAACAAAATTTGGACTTTTCTACATTGATGGTCAACCCAGCGCTAGACAAACAAATTGCCACTTCTCTTAAGAGCTCGAGGTGTTCCGCGAAGGTAGCAGATACAACTAGTAGATCATCCAAGTAAACGAAAACACGCTCGCGAAGGCGCGCGGGAATGACTTTGTCCATTAAACGGCATAACCGCTGAGCTGCATTACACAACCCAAACGGCATTACCGTAAAATGATACAAAGGCCTTCCAGGTACCGTGAACGCCGTCTTTTCTCTACTGGAGACTGCTAGCGGTATCTGCCAAAACGCGTCCTTCAAATCAACACTGGAGATGAAATGTGTATCTCCCAGTCTGCTTAGTAATCCATCAATAATGGGTAGTGGATATGCATCCTTGGTAGTGACTGCATTCAGCCGTCGTGCATCTAGACATATCCGTACTTTTTCACCCTTTTGGACGAATGTGACCCTATTATTCCACGGACTTTCACTTGCCTCTATTACACCCAGAGAAATCATGCGGTCTAGCTCAGCATACATTAGCTGCTGTACCGCCGGTGAAATTGGATAGTATTTTTCTTTGAATGGAATCGCCGCTCCTGTGTCTATAAAGTGTGTTTCCAACGACGTTTTCCCAAGTCCTTTTTGTGCGAATGAAGGAAATTCGCGTATGACTTTGTCCAACCTTTGTTCTTGCGCAGGTGTTAAAGAGTGTTTACTCGGAAAATCGGCTAGCGACTCATTAGTCGATATACTATTGATCTCAAAGCGAAAAACGTTAAATAATCTCAAGAAATCTACGCCTAAAAATAGTTTCTGTTTTAAGGAAGGAACAAGGTAGAAAGTCACGTATTCTGAACGCCCATTAAAATCTATCAACGCCCTTACGCGTCCTATTATTTGGTTGGCTCTGCCATCAGCTGTAAAAATCTTCGAAATATACGGATGTATCACCAGCTTTGCTTCTTCTACGAGATCAAGGCATCCTTCACCTAGGCAAGAGACTATGGCCCCGCTGTCTAGCAGTCCTTGTATCTCTACTCCATTAACAGTGATGGTGGTATAAATCCTTCGATCCGACTTTTCAATTAGTGTGGCTGACGCTATTTCTTTCCGGATCTCTCTCCGTTCCTTATAACGCTGTCTGGTCTTAATAATTCTTCTTGATGGTGTACCGAAAATTCTCTCTCTAGCTGCTTCATATTCTTTTAACCTTACGTGGTAGGGCTTTCTAATATTAAATTCGACTTCATTAGTGTGTTCGGATGTTTTCTGTTGTTCATTCATCAAAATTTCAATCGGTTGTGTGGTTGTAAAGTCTTCTGTGGAACTGGGCTCTGTATGTTGATCGGCGGGCGATTCGGTTGCGTAATCTGTTGGTGGTAATTCTGTTACAAGTTGAGGTTCGACTGATTCGTTGGTGGTGTAGTCGGTGTTTGTTGAACCTGGGTTGCTACATTTCTCGAACAACCCTCCATCCCAGTACGAGGATTGTTCGCCCCCCTGTTTCCCTGACAGACTGGACATTTAGGAGTTACTGTATTATCGTAACCACACTTGAAACAAAATAGCCTTCTACGCTCCGATGGACAATCCATAAACATATGGCCTTCGACTTTACAATTCCAGCACCCCAGTTTGCGAACCGGATTTGTCAATGCACTAACTGAAATCTCATTTTCTAATAATTCATCTTCCATATCTAGTTGATTAATATGCTTCCCTAGGTATTTCGGATTGTTTACTCGTTGACTGTTCAACAGGCTCTCGGCTCTTCTTCCTTCAGTTCTAAACTGACTCAATCCTAATGGTCGTATGGCAAACAAAAGTTGTGATAAGGCTGGTCTCAGATTACCTTTCAAAATTTCTACTAAATCCTGTTCTCCCATTGGGTTAGTTTGTTGGTTTCTCAGTCGAATCACTGCGTTGCAGAAATCATCAACTGATTCCAATGGCTGTTGTCTCCGATCCAGAATCTTCCGTTGAATATCGAAATCGCTTTCGTAGCGGTGAAAATATCTAATTAAAGCGCTCTTGAGGGTTGGCCAGTCACTTAGCGTCGTATTTATACGCCTATAATCCCATAACCAATCTAATGCTGGTCCACTTAATAAATGGTGAAAACTTCGAATTACTTCTGTCCAGGAGCAACCATAATCTGACTGAAGTGTCTCTACCCTAAACACGAAATCTTCGACGCTCGGTGTCTTTGTCGTCCCGTCGAATTGTAATCCCCACTTATCAATTCGGCTCCATGCCTCCCCATAATTATTCCGGTGATCCCGTGGTGCATGCCTCGGTGGTTGTATGTCAGCATAATGTGCTTGATGATTATCAGCAGCTGAAAAATTATTCCTGTGGCCGTAAGGTGGTGCTTGATGATTATCAGCAGGAAAATTCCTGTGACCGTAAGGTGGTGCTATATGTCCGATGTCTTGGTAATGATGACTCTGGGGCATACTCGCTTGGTAGTTGTTCGTCGAATTTCTTCTTGGTGGTGGTTGACGATGCATCTGCGACTGCCTCAAGTTACCTAACCGCTGTTGCGTAATGTTTTGATTTACTTGGGCTCCTCCCGATCCGCTTGCCTGTGACATTGCGCTCACTGTCGCCTGTACTATAGCTGGTATCAACTCTTCTACCCTCGCATCTACTGACCTACGAATTTCTAATTGCCTCAATCCTTCAGTGGCTCTGAGTGTCTCTCCCAACCTAATTGGTCTTTGTTGAATATTGTTCGCTGCTCTGAACTCCCTTTGGACTCCGATGGCTGTAATGCTGCTATACTCAGGAGAGGTTATTGAGCTGTTCATGGGCGAGTTAGCCATGGATGAGTTCTGCTCGTTTTCTTCAGGTACTACCGAGATGTTTTGTCCAGCTTCCCCCATTCCTAAACCAATAACTGGTGTCATCCGTTGTTGTGCTGACTGAGAGTGAACCATAGCCGAGGTGGTTATCGTGTTCGCTGACGAAGTGGTGGTGGCCGTAATTCCCTCTGCAGTATCGCTTGGTCCCATTTTGTTGACAGTATTTAATCCACTTCTGGTTCTTACCATTAAATACTAAGAATGTTCTCAAGTATGGTCAACGTCACACTACTAATCTCTAAATCAAAAAAACAATTTTTTCCTTTTCGAAGCTATCTATCTAACAAGTTCCGCAATACGTCTCTCCAACAATTGCTTGACCGCTCTTATGGGTAATTTGTCCAAAAAAAAAACACTCCCTCTAAGAATATAAAATTTATGTAGGCAGAAAAGTTTTCCTCAGTTACCGTTTTGCCGACAATTCAAAAAAAAAATAAAAATAAACCAAACCAAGTTCCAAACGAAATTGTAATTGGGTAAAATAATATGGACAATGTGATTTCAATTACCGGAGAATCAATTTAAGCGTCTAACGCGTAATCTCAAATCGATAAAAACTTTCGACACCAATATTTATCAATTTTCAAAAAGAAATATATGTATAGGTGTATCTTGGTGAAATAAAAGTTAAAATAAAATAATAAAAATGAACAAAAATTTTCTAAAACTACGATTAGAAATACATAATATTGGTAATAATAAAAATTGTATATGATCAATTGGTATTTGGCTCTTAATGTATACAACCTAAATTTTACAGAAATCAAATCAAATTAAAATAAAGTCAATAAAAAAAATCTAAATTACTAAACTTCAATGTTGGGTTGGTATTTGGATGGTGAAAATTCTAAAAAAAAATTAAAGGTATTGTTTCTCTTGGTTCTATTTTCGATATTTGCGAATGTTAGTTCTGCATGATTGCCTTCATGAGTGAAAGTTAACGTCGCAGCGCGGTCTTGTAACACAAACACACGGACAAACGCTACTTTCCTCGCTGGCCAAAGTTTCCGAATCTTATCGCGAATAGTAATCACGGACGGATCCCAATTACTATGACTTATAGTCATCGCCAAACTTCCCTAACCGAACTCATCGTCGCGAATGAACTGATGTTTCATCAGTCATGACTTACGAAAAATCGATTACGTAACGCCAGACAATCACAAGTGCTTTTACTAATATTTTCAAACTTTACAAACGCTCAAGATAAAAAAATAAAACGATCTATTGGTCGGGCCCCACATTGGATTGGTCGGGCCCCACGTTGGATTGGTCGTGCCCCACGTTGGATTGGTCGGCCCCACGTTGGATTGGTCGGGCCCCACGTTGGATTGGTCGGGCCCCACGTTGGATTGGTCGGGCCCCACGTTGGGCGCCATAAAATATCTGTCACGAATCAGATTTCAGGCCCCACGTTGGGCGCCATAAAATAGATGTCACGAATCACATTTCAGGCCCCACGTTGGGCGCCATAAAATATATGTCACGTATCACAATTCAGGCCCCACGTTGGGCGCCATAAAATATATGTCACGAATCAGATTTCAGGCCCCACGTTGGGCGCCATAAAATATCTGTCACGTATCACAAATGCTAATGGCCACTGCCACTTGCACGATTCGTGTGCTCATCCACTAGTCACACTGGTAACTAACAAATTTTCAGCCGGGCTATGACTCGTCGGGCATGGGCGGGTGTTCGTTGCTAATGGATGGGCATGGAACATTATTTTAATGTACCAGTGCATTGCCTAAATACAAATATAAAATGGGGCGTAACAATAAACCGAAACCGAAACGCGAATGAACCACACAAGAGATACTATACCTTTATACTGGGATTATGATGAAATTAAATCCCTGGCTGGCCCTCCCTCAGCATCCATCCTGATGCTCGACCATGGTAGCATAGTAGCGTCAATTTTTAGCTACCCCTAATCAATATTCTCACCACTCAAATACCTACCTTACTCTTTCATCCCTCCATCATTAATTTAAACATATGTGCAAAATTCAATCTTAATCATCCTAGTGTAATTAATTCTACTCTTATTTTTATTACAATTCAGATTTTCTTATTTTTCAACTTAATATCTACTCTATACAACTAGATATTGATGTAGTAATACAATAATAAGGTGTCTTAAATTACTTAGATTATTTCAATTATCCCGATTTCTTGGACTATTACCTAGATTATTTATATTATCTACATTATTTAGATTATTTGGATTGGCAAAGAAAAGAAAAAGGGCGCATATTTTGCCACGTCTTGATGCTTAAGCATACTTCCTTCAAAAATTAACCGACCAAGGCCATGGCCTCAAACTTCAATTACAAAAATTTAAACCTCTGAAATGCTTCGCAAACCCTGGCAGAATACACCTCCTTTTTTATTTTAATTTTTTTTTCTTTTTCTTCTTATTTTAATTTTTAAATCTTATTTTAATCTTAAAGCTTATTTTAATTCGTAAACATTTTTTTTCTTATTTTAATTTTTAAATTCTATTTTAAGTTTGAAATTTATTTTAATTTTAAATTTTGATTTGAATTTAAAATTTTCTTTCAAGTTTTAAATTTATTTTAATTTTAAATTCTGATTTTAAATTAAAATTTTATTTTTAATTTTAAATTTTTATTAAAATTTTATTTTAATTTTCAAATTTATTTAAATTTTAAATTTTGATTTCAAGTTAAAATTTTCTTTCAAATTTAAATTTTATTTTAATTTTAAATTTTTATTAAAATTTTATTTTAATTTTCAAATTTATTTAAATTTTAAATTTTTGATTTCTAGTTAGAATTTTCTTTCAAATTTAAATTTTATTTTAATTTGAAAATTTATTTTACCCTATTTAAACTTTACGATCTGGACTGTTCAGTTTTATTATCTTTCTCAATTCCTCACTTGTAACCCTAAACACCTTTTCATTCCTCTAACCTTTTCCGATTCTCGGGTCTATTTACTAATTTCCCTGTCAAAAAAAAATTAAACGGCTAACCCAATTAATTGTCTATCCTGTTTTTTTTTTTTTTACAACAATTCAATATACTTTAATAAAAAGAAATTTCTAACAATCGGTACCCCGATTAAGAACTATTCCAGATTTGGTCATAATTATTAAACATTTTACTTATCTGTTATCCTCTTGATGTTGATGGTGTTCTTGTTGTAGTCTTAGTTGAGAATTTTGCTGCATCGTCCGTTGTAGATTTGTTGTGCATTTGATGGATGACACCGTTGTACATTCGATGATGATTTTGCCGTGGCGTATATTTGTTGTATTTTTTCCTTACAGATGCTGACGCTGTTGTAGACTTCGTGTGAATGGACTGGTAAATTAAGGGGTATGGAGCTCGAAGTTTTGTGCGGACGCTGCTGGTGTACGTGTGTGCGCGTTCTCTTCTAGAATTGCGCGTGTGAGCGACACTGATGGTTCTTTACGGACGCGACTAGAATGTTTTAGCGCCACTGACGATGTTTTTAGTGCGAACGCTGCTAAAGTGTGTGAATGCTCCGCTGATGAGAATGATTTTATGCGGACGCTGGTGTGCGTGTGTGCGTTCTCTGCTAGAGTTGCGTGTGTGCGCGCCACTAATGATTCTTTGCGGATGCGTGTGGGTGCGCCATTTATGATGACTTTGTGCCGACGCTGCTAGTGTGTTTTCGCCACTGGTGCTGTTTTTGCGCGGGCGCTGCGGCTGTATGTGTGTGCGCCGCTGATGAGGTTTTTGAGCTGGCACGGCTAGAATGTGCGTGTATGTGCGCCGCTGATGAGGATGATTTTAAGCGAACGCTGGTGTGCGTGTGTGTGCGCCGCTTATGCTGTTTTAGTGCGGACGCTGCTTGTAAGTCCTGTGAGGATGTAGTTGCAAATTATGCGAGAATGAAACTCAACATTTGATGAGGGTGCCCTTGATGTGCTTGGGTGAATGCCACTGGTGGAATTGTGCGGATGCTGGAATATGTCTGCGTGCCGCCGATGAAGATTTTGGTGCGGACACTGCTGGTATTGTGTGGATGTGTCGATGATGATGTTTTTGGACATGTGTCGATGGGCTTGGGTGAATGCCACTGGTGGAATTGTGCGGATGCTTGAGGATCACCTCAGAGTCCGTTGTTGGCGCATTCCCCTTCACTTCGACTGTCATCAATCCATCCACCAAACTCTCTTCCAGTCGCCTCTAATGATGTTGTTGTATCAGGATTGGTGAAAATTTTTCCGCTTACAACTTCCTCCTCGCAGGTCAAGATCACAAGAGACCGACCAAAACGTGTTTTCAGCCGGAAGTCGCATAATAATTTTCTTTAACGTGATGCCATATTTACGAGCATCTGTCAGACAAAATACGACTCTGCCGCAGTGTTGTATTTTGCTTTACTTCTGTAGATAATTCGTTACTTATTCATGTCTTACCATAAACACCGTGCCTTGGCAATGTCTTGACATGGCACAATAAGACTAGAATATTCTTATTCTATCTTTTCTATTCAGTCTTAGTGCAAGTTGTATTAGTATTTTATTTTAATTAAACAATTTTTTATAAAAGATTTTTTATTTTTATATATAATTAACTCGATATTTCGATTTCCTTTGGAAATCGTCTTCAGGAGTTATTTTAATATTTAAAAAATAACAAATTTTCTATGTGCAAATAAATATTTTGATATAAGTTTGAAAAGGTTTGACAAAAATGGAAAAATATGTTTTTATTTACAATAATAACATTGAACAATAAATAATTTTAACAGAAAGATAGTAACATTTTGAATAATAACATTTTGGAATGATAACATTTTGAATATAATTGATATATTTAACCCAAATCTTGTGAAAGAGGCAGAGATGTTATAAAGAGATTTGGGATTATAATTACTCATATAGAATAATTATAATTGTGGGTTTATGGGGAATAATAGAAAAGGGAGTTAGCGACTTGTTTTTTTTTTATTAAATAACTTGGGGATTGGTATTTAAATAATAATAAAATTGCAATTAATTTGAAATTGGTTGAGTTGGGGTTTTATTAAAATCAATTGGTCTCCGGGACGGTTGTATGATAAGTGATCATATAATTCTAATTTTTAGTTAATATCTTCGTTTTTTTTAATAACTTAAATTATTCGGGATTTGTGGCGAGTAGGTACTAAAAAGTGTTTACAATTCATTATTTCTTATATTTTAGCGATTATTAATTAATCTATTACATTCTACTTTTAATTTTCAATATATATTTTTTGTGTCCACAGCTTCTTTGGACACATTTTTTAAATTAATAAATTGTGTTAATTTATTTATATTTTTGTTCAATATGTGTCTATAATTTTGAGCTAAGTTTTCTGTGTCTTTTTCAAAATTTATTCTTTTTTCTGATGGTACATTATTGATATGTAACATTTCTAACATGTGTCTTCATTTTGTATGATTTCCTGTGTTCAATATAGATGTGTTATGGAAATCTGGATAGTGGTTAAAATCTCTACAATGGGTTGATTAAGATGTTTTTTGTGTTGAATTATAATTTCTATATTTCTGGTCATGTCTATGTCCTGCTAATCTAGTTTTAAGTTTTGTCCCTGTTCTTCCTATATAAATACATTTTGTTACATTGCTCGTTATTATTACCACCACAAGGAATTTTATATACTAAATTTGACATATCTTTCTTTTATAATCTATCTTTAGTTTTTGTAAATAATCTTCCTACGTTCCTAATTGAATTATCAAGCTACAATTACATTTTTGATCAAATGCCGAAATGAAGGAATTATACCAAAATTTATAAAGAATTCAACAAAAAATATTTCCAACCTATTTCAAGAACATTCAAATTATTCAATCAGTAAAGAAGTATAAAAATATGTTCTAAATATACAGAACAATATTTTGAATTCATATATCAAACAAAAACACTGCATATTATAAGATAGTGAAGATGAATTACAATATTTAACATACAATTTAAACCAGATTTTAGATAAAAAACATTGGATAATTTTTTAAAATATGAGGACATAATAGCTGAAAATTAATGAAAAAAGAAAAACAGGTATATACGAAAAAGTTTAATTGTTGTGTTGCTTTGCAAATGAAATAATTAGGAATAACATTTAACAAAAGATGGTTTGTGAACAAAACAAACAAAGATATACCAAAAGATGTTAAGTGGATTTTATCATTAGGTGAAAAACACACACTTTCCGAAAATAGAGAACATTTTCCATACACAAAAAATTTTCCAAAATAAAGAAGAAAGAGAAATTGCAAGGTCAAAATTTACAACCGTATTAGATAATCATTTAAACAAAGTTTCATTAAATAATAGAGATAGATCTACAATAAATAAAGTAAAAAATTGCCAAACATTTCTAAAAAAGAATAGAGATATAATAATTTTAGGAGCAGATAAAGGTAACACAACAGTAGCAATCAATTAAATAGATTACATATCTACAATTAAAGACATTTTAAACAACAATCAAACTTTTCAAATTTTAAAAAAAGATCGAACAAACAGATTCCAAAAAATTAACAATCATTTAATAGATGAACTTTTTAAATTAAATATAATAACACCAATAGAGAAAAAAAAACTAAAAACTTCCATAGCTATAGCTCCCAGGTTATATGGATTACCTAAGATGCACAAAAAAAATGTTCCACTAAGACCAATTTGTTCATCAATAAATTCGCCGTCACATAATCTACGTAAATATATTTTTGAAATCCTTAAAAGAAACAGAAAATTTAAAATATAATGTTAATAATTCAATACAATTTAAAGAGAAATTAAAAAATATTTCAAACAAAAATAATGAAAAATTAATAGCTAGCTATCACGTGATGTTGTTTCATTATTCCCAAGTATTCCAGTTGACCTAGCAATAAAAATTATAGAAGAAAATTGGAACAAAATTTCCGAAATTACTGATATCAATAAAAAATTTATTCTTACGAATCATAAAATTCTATATAGTTGACAACATGTATTCTCAATATTATGGTAAAATATATACATACACAAAAAAAGGGACTTCCAATGGGTTCACCAGCATCTCCAAAAATATTGTAATGGAAAAATGATTAAGACACATGTATAGAAAAATTATCAATAAAACCAAAAATTCTATAATTTCTTTTTTTTTCTAGCAATTAGGTCACTTTTAATATTTATATAAAAATGTTCTATATATTTATATATCCAATATTTCGCTATCACAATGGATAGCTTCTTCAGGGATAGTTTATACAATTTTTGAATTACATATAATAAAATATTAATTGAAGTATAAAAAAGAAAATTTTTAACAGAAAATTAAAAATTTACAATTATGATATACATATATATAAAACTTGTTTGGAATAACAAATGAAAAATTAAATATGTAACATTTTTAGTTTCTAAACTTATTCTTATAAATTAAATGACTGTAATTTTGAGCTACATTGTCTGTATCTGTTTTAAAATTAATTCTCTTTTCTATCGGTATATTAATAATCTGTAACATTTCTATTATAATTTGTTTTTATAATTTGTTTCTGTATTTAATATAGTAGTATTTTCAAAATCTGGATAATGATCTAAATTGTAACAGTGTGATGTTAATGCAGTTTTTTGAGAAGAAGTATGTTTGTGTTTTTGGTCAGATTTATGTCCAGCTAATCTAGTTTTCAATCTGTTTGTAGTTGTACCTACATATATTTTATTACATTTTTCATTATCTTTACCCTTAGACGGTATTTTATAAACAATATTGGATTTATCTAATTTTACTGTCTTATCCTTATTTTTACTATATAATCTATTTAATGTGTTATATGTTTATGGGCTATCTTATAATTATTCTTGTCATACAATTTTGAATTTTCTAGTCGTTCAGAAATTAATGGAATATAAGTTAAAGATTTATAATTTTTATGTTCAGAAATTATATTTGTATTATTATTTCTTGGTCTTATATATTGTCTTATTAATTTATAAATTAGTTCATTTGGAAAACTATTATCTTTTAAAATTTGTGCGATTTTTATTTTATTATTTTTATGAAATATTTTGTCACTAATATTTAGAACTTTATCTATTAAATTTTTAGCTGTATTTATAATAACTCTCTTTGGATGTTTAGAATAATAATTAATAATTCTTCCTGATAAAATTGGTTTTTGATAAAAATCTGTTAGTAATATATCTCCCTTTCTAATTATTAGTGTATCTAAATATGGAAGTTTATTATTAGATTCTTTTTCAATTGTTAATATTAATATTTAATATTTAATATTTTGGTGAAAACAATTAAATACGTTTAATATATTTTTTATTTCATAATCTGGAATAATACAAAATAAATCATCCACATATTTGTTAATATATGTATGTATTAAGGACTTCTTCCATAATTATATATGCTATAATTGGAGAAGCTGGAGAACCCATAGGTAGAACTTTATGTTGAGAATATATTTTGTTGTTATATTGAAAGTATATGTTATTCCGTATGCAAAATTTTACAATTTCTAAAAATAATTATTTCTCCATTATTGTATATTCCCTAATTATATTCCATTTGTTAGGGGTTTAGAAAATATTTCCACCCTCATTTAACAAATTGAACCATTTTAACGGTTTTATTAAATTGCGCATCGTTATATACATAACATGTATGTATGTATGTAAATTTTTTTTCTTGCATGGCATATTTGAAATTCCATTCTGTTTTTTTGTTGTCAGGAATTTTATTTCACAACAGAAAAACAAAAGAACATTCTAGAAAACAAATCAATGTAGCGTTGTTGTTGTGAGCATACATATATTTTCCGTTAATGTTCTCTTCTCTCAAAATACATACAGTCAAAGACTAAAGTTTAAATACACCTCAAAAATTGATTGTTTAAAGAAAAGTAAAAGTTTCAGGAAAACTTAAAGTATACAGTTTTATTTAGTTTTATAAATAACAAAATAAAATAACAAAAAATATAGACCTCATTACGAACATAACGGTAATTCTTAAAAATACGATAAAATTCACTCGAAAAAAGTTTAAATACATCTTGGAATGTTAATAAATTTTGTTTAAATAAATTAAAAAAGAAAACATTTCAATACTTTTTGGACCGCCATGGCTATCAATAACTGTGGCATAGAAAATACCAAGTTTTCTGTTTCAGAAGGCGATATTTCTGACCAGATTCTTTTAATAGCTTCTTTAAGCGACTTTTTGCTCGTTATTGAAGTTGCTACTAATTTGCGCATCATTATATCCCAAACGTGCTCAATTGGGTTTAAGTCTGGCGATTGACGTTGGCTATGGAGCTGTCTGGGATCAGAATAAAGCAACCACTCTTTCACAGAAAGTGCGGTGTGCTTGGGATCGTTATCCTGTTGAAAAATCAAACGGGATCCAAGGCCAAAGATGTCGACGGATGCTTGCAAATTGCTTTCCAATATACTCTTTTAAGTATGTTGATTCATGATCCCATCAATAAACTCCAAATTTTCAACCCACGCTGCTCCAATCGCTGCCAAAGTATTACATTGCCACCACCGTGTTTTACCGTAGGAACCAAATTTTGGGTTTGAAGGGCAGTGTTTGGCTTGCGCCAGACCTTTGCACGGCCATCGCTTCCAAATAAATTAAATTTGCTCTCGTCTGTAAAAAGAACTCTTTTCCAAAACTCAGCGTCTTTGTTTCTGTACTTATGTCCAAACTCCTGTCTAAGTTTTCTGTTTTTTCACTTACTAGTGGCCTTTTTCGGGGAACTCGGCTTTTATATCAATTTTCTCGCAATGATCTTAGAACAGTTCTTGGATGAACATTTTCGTTATAGTTATTAGCGATATAATCTGCAAGTTTTGGTGCACTTATTCTTGGATTCTTTTTCACTTCTTTTACGATGTGGTTAACATCACGATTGGTAAGTTTTTTTGGACGACCGCTTCTTGGAATATTTGCTACGGAGTCATTTTCCTTATATTTTCTAATTATATTTTGGATACTTGAAAATGGCACATTTAATAATTTTCCTATTTGCCGATAAGATTTTCCTTCGTTGAAACGTTTTATTATTAAATGATTAATGATGGACTCAATTTCTTTACCTTTGCCCATAATTATCGACAAAACTTGCAATGCTGTCAATAAAAAGACTACTAATACAAGTTCTGGCTTGTAAGAACATAATTTCACCGAAACATAAAGTATAATTGTACTTTGTTTTTGAGAAATGAAAGAGAGTTCTTTGTTTTGCAAGATGTATTTAAACTTTTATCTAGTGAATTTTATCGTATTTTTAAGAATTACCGTTATGTTCGTAATGAAGTCTATATTTTTTGTTATTTTATTTTGTTATTTATAAAACTAAATAAACCTGTATACTGTAAGTTTTCCTGAAGCGTTTACTTTTCTTTAAACAATCAATTTTTGAGGTGTATTTAAACTTTAGTCTCTGACTGTATATACTTACAAGCTGCGTAGAACATTTAACATGTAGGAAATAACTAGCATCAGCAGTGTAGAGTTTTGTTTATTATATGTATGTAGTATGTATCTCTCACAACAACAACAACATAAATGGAATGACAAGTATGCCAAGAATGTGTAAACCGTTACATTTTTTTTGTTATGTTAAATGGAATGCGCATTCTTTTAATATAACAAGTGGCGAAAAAGAAGTCAGTTGGGCATAGGCAGTCAGTGAGATCGGTCTTTAACACTTAAAATAAAAGAAAATGTGTACTAAAATAATTAGTTATGTTATTAAGTAAAAACAAATGAAACAAGCGCAATTTTAAACAACAATTTAAGGTGCAACCAAGACAAAGTGGCAACAAGAGAAAAGTGCAACAAAAATAAATAAATTTAGTGAAAATAAAAACGCTTTAATTTAACTAAATAAGAAAGTTGAAAGGTTTTGTGCACTTAGCAAAGTAAAAGAGTTGACTGGATTTTATTTTATTGTTTGGATTTTATTTTTCATAAAAAAATAGACATACATATGTAAGTTGTATATGAAATTAAAATACGTGATTAGTTTAAATTCTACTTAACGAAAACACAAAAAAAAAGCTACAAAACTACAAGCAAAAACGTCAAAAAATCGTAAACTAAATTAAAATTTTTTTCCAAAAACAACAAACAATTATTTACATAAAATTACAAAATTGCAAAAAAAAAATAAAATACTGTGAAGGTATTCCCGCTATGTGTGTAAAAAAATTTTGAACATGTGGAGTTATTTTTACAACAAAAGAAACAAAACCCAAGAATTAACTAAACTATTAAAAACCATAAATATTTAAAATTATATAATATTATTAATGAAATTAATAAAAAAAAAAGTCATCAACCACCTTGAACTTGGCCATTATGAATCATCAAATGCAAGAAAACAAAGAAGTACGACAACAATTTAAATAAATTAATTTTAAAAAATTAGTGATTTGTAAGGAAAATTTAAAAGAAAAAATACAAAAGTTAAACTTAAAATGTACATAAATAAATTAAACATAAAATAAAATTAAAACATGAATTGAAGAAAAAGTTAAAAGAAAAACTTAAAATGAACATAAATAAATAAACATTAAGGTATGGGTGAACAGTGATAGGAAAGCATAAGGGGTAACAGAAAAAAATATGAGTGTTTAAGTTACCACAGGCGTAGTCATGATTGATTAGTTGGGTGGGAAAAGTGCACTCCAAGTGACCAACACCATGTCACTTTAATGGTATTGTCCTCGTTTGAACCCTCTTGTCTTTTACAATTTTACAAATTTTACGTTTCTTTTGAATTAACAGCGATTTTAAGCATTTCTCTTTAAATATATTTGTTTGTGTGGCAATTTAATAATGGCATGAATTTTGCTATGATTACGCGTCAAAACACTCGGGTCAAGAACCACGCCACTGATGGCAGAGCTAGCCAAAACATTCTTTTACATGCCATTGACTTCAGTTGTTTTTTTTTTATCTACTATTTTAAAGTAACAAGCGATTTGACAAAGCGCGCGTAACATAGATGGCGCCCAACGAAAGCTTAAAGAAAAGGCAGACGTAATAGTCCAACGAAAGCTTAACGTAAAACGTAAAATTTTAAAAGGCAAAGTAAAGTAATTTCATATAACGAATTTTGTCATTATTTTTATTAGACAACGAATTTTAAATATATTTGGATATAAAAGTAAACGTGGTTGGGCTTAAATGCTATTTTTTGAAAACCCAACTGTATGAAAAATCCAAATATATTTGAAGTAAGTTAGGAAAAAATTATATGAAGTTGCTTGTTCAAGGAGGAAATATATACCATTAAAAAAAAATTAAATAGTTAACGTAATTTTTTTTCCAGCAATCTCTTTTAAAAGGTTTCAAGAGCATAAAAGTCAAATGTTAAGGGATTGAACTGAACTCTCTTACATTTTTTGCGTTATGTTTTTTGGAATTTTTTTCATGGAGTGGAGGCTTTCTGAAAATTTAAGAGACTTTAAATTTCATTTTTTAAATTGAAATTTATTAATTGCATTAAATTTAAAGAAAACCTTGAATATATGTATGCTGATGCATTCATGGTTTTTTTCCAACTTTTTTTATATCAGTTTGATAAACAAATTTCAATATGAAATAAACTTTATTACGATTAAAAAAATAATTGATAAATACTATGGATGTAGAAGTTTCTACATATACGTATACTCAAACTTAACTATTTTTTTAAATTCTTTTATATATTTTTTTTTAAAACATTAGACTTTGTTTTATATTTTATGAAACATATGATCAATGTTGTGTTAAATAAAATCATTAGCGGTAAAATTCTGATATAAAGAATCGAATATTACAAGACATGTTTTTGACACAAATGAAAAATATCACTGTTCATTCATCCACCAATTTGTTAACTGGAGTTTCTTTGTAATCAATAATATTTTTTTGTAAACAATATTAATTTTGAAAAGCAATTATTTTCTCAATTGGCACATAATAACTGACTTTTTTTTTGTAAGCTCAACTGATTTTTTTTTGATTTTTGTCCGTTTTGTTTTATTGCTATGAACACTCGTAGTTCTAGCAAGGTTTCAAAAAGTAATTTGAATTTAAGCAGAGGTAGAGGAAAAAACATTTTAGATACTACCAAATCATTAGAAGATTTACCAAGTACATCTACGTCAAGACCCCGTGTTGTTCATTCTCCACCACTCGGAAAAAACGTTCAGAGTAATCTTAATCTGATTTCTTTAGACACTTGTAAGTCCGGTCAAGATTCCCTAGAGGATATTTCACGTCATATAGAATTTCAGAATACAATTGACTTAAATATGACTTCAAAAGAAATAGACAATACTAGTGAGTTCAATGTTCCGCAGTCTGCAGTTAATAACAATAATGATTTGTTATCAGCTGTACAACAGGCCATTAGTTTATCTCATGAAGAATTTAGAAGAGAAGTCAATTCTTTAAAAGCCACTATAACCAACATGACTAACCTGACTCGTGACCCTAGTTCTGCTACCAATAATCCAACCGTATTTCAAGAAGCTAGCTTTAGTCCCGGATTATTTGATAAAGTCAAACTGGAGAAATGGAACATTTCTTTTGATGGCACAGGTAATGTATCAAATTTCCTTTTTAAAATTGAAACCCTTGTTAAAAGAACTTGTTGCTCGGAAGAACATCTACTCTCTAACTTTCATATATTTTTACGCGGTCGTGCAGATGAATGGTATTGGGATTTCATGAAACGGAATGAAGATCCTTCCTACGCAAATTTAAAATACGCAATTTCTCGTGAATTCAGTACTCTGGAAACAGATGACGAAATTTTGATAAATATTCACAAACGTAAACAGCAAACAAAAGAATCCTATGACAGCTTTCACGCAGTCATAGTTAGTATGAATTCTCGTATGGAAGACCCTTTACCGGACTCAAAATTAATTAAAATTATAATGAAAAATGTCCAGTCTAATTTGAGAATAATGCTATTTAACACCAGTCCAACTAGTCTATTTAGTCTTAGAGACCTAGCCCGCAATGCCGAAAAGGTAATCTATGAAAATAAAACGTCCTTTCTTGATAACAAACCTCATCGTCACATTAGCGAAATTGAAGCTGATGCAGTAGAAGAGAAAGAAATTGATGATGATTTTGATCCTCAAATAGAAGCACTTCAATTCTCTCGACGTACCTCAAAACCAGATTATTCAAAAATAAAGTGTTGGAATTGCTTAGCTCTCGGTCATTCCTACATTTATTGTCCAGAAGAAACTAGGAGCCTTTTTTGTTTTAAATGTGGTGAGCGTGGAGTAGCTACTCCAAAATGTAAAAATGCGCACCTGGGAAACAGGAAGCGGAGCGAGATGGCCACCGGGGACTCTCGTTCCAAAGCTTTCTCCCCGAGTCACAATTAGGTCCATCGATTAAGAATCTTCCACAGGAAGATAAATCGAGATCTATAGTCTCGGGAGAGATTTCTCCAAAATTTTCGGACAATCAAAATAAATTTTATAATGACAAACCAACATTTTTCAAACCCACAGCTAAAACCTTAAAGAGTAGACTTCGTTTTAAGAAAAGAAAATCGTTTCGTAAATTAATAGAATCTTCGATATTATGTCATGAGAAAGACGAGAGACCTTTTGCAAAAATTCAAGTTTTTAATGATCATATTTACGGACTACTAGATTCCGGCGCTAGTGTTTCAGTATTGGGCAAGAATAGCTTAAATTTCATTGAAAGAATTAATCTCACCTTAAGACCTTTTCGATCTTGCATATCAACGGCAGATGGATCTAAAAATTCAGTTTTGGGTCACTGCAAAATACCTGTTGTTTATAAAGGCGTTACACGAGTTATTGATTTTTACGTTGTACCCACTTTAACCCAAGAAGCCTACCTCGGTTTAGACTTTTGGCGTAGTTTTGCCATCGCACCTGATATCATTCCAATTGTTGAGTCCTGTGATCTTGAGCCAGTAGACAAAATTAACCCATGTTTTCATGATTTAAATTCAGAACAAAAATTTCAACTTGATCGTGTAGTGTCAGAGTTCCCCTCTTTTGAAAAGTTAGGTCTTGGTTGCACAAATCTTTTAGAACACCACATTGACACCGGTGATGCAGAGCCAATTAAGTGCAAACATTACCCTCTTTCTCCTCCTAGACAGGCTGAAGTGTACCAAGAACTAGACCGTTTATTGCAAATGGGTGTAATAGAAGAGTCAAACTCACCTTGGTGCTTTCCCATAGTAAACGTAAGAAAACCGGGGAAAGTACGTTTGTGCCTTGACTCAAGGAAGTTGAACACTATTACAAAAAAGGACTCATACCCACTCCCCCACATTAACGGTTTGCTCAGCAGACTCAAAGATACTCACTATATAAGCGGAATTGATCTGAAAGATGCATTTTTCCAAATACGGCTCACAGACTCCTCCAAGGAGAAGACAGCATTTGCGGTTCCTGGTAGACCCCTCTACCAATATCGGGTAATGCCATTTGGGCTTTGTAATGGTCCGCAAGCGATGTCCCGCCTAATGGACAAAACTATTCCATCTCGTCTTAGGGAAAATGTATTCGTGTACCTGGACGATCTTTTGATCTGCACAGCTACTTTTGAGGAACACATAGAATTGCTCTCTCAGGTCGCAAAATGTCTTAACGATGCTAAACTTACTATCAATGTCTCAAAAAGCAAATTTTGCCAAAATGAAATCAAATATTTGGGTTATCGTATTGGTAGTGGATGCTTGAAAGTCGATCCAGAGAAGGTTTCGGCAATCATAGACTTTCCGATCCCAAAAACGCCTCGTCAAGTCCGCCGATTCATTGGTATGGCGAACTGGTATCGAGCATTCATAAATAATTTTGCTAGTCTGTCAGGTCCCCTTACTGATTGTTTACGTAAACGTGAAGGAAAATTCTCATTGACCCCTGAAGCTATTGATAGTTTCGAAAAACTTAAACTCGCTTTATCTAGCGCTCCCGTTCTTGCTCAGCCCGACTTTAACAAAGAATTTATTATTCAATGCGATGCTTCGCGTGTCGGAGTAGGTGGTGTTTTATACCAAGTAGACGACGAAAATAGGGAAAGACCCATTTCTTTTGTATCGCAGAAACTAAACGGTGCTCAGCGGAACTACACAGTCACAGAACTGGAGTGTTTAGCTGCAGTAATCTGCGTAAAACGTTTTAGGCCCTATGTCGAAGGATCACCTTTTCGAATTATCACCGATCATTCGAGCTTAAAATGGCTCATGGGTCAGAAAGACCTAAGTGGGAGACTCGCAAGGTGGAGTTTAATGTTACAAGGCTTTGACTTTAAGATCGAGCATAGGAAGGGTTCGTTAAATGTGGTTCCGGACACATTGTCTCGTTTTGATGTAGATTCTTTAGAAATTAACCGAAGTTTTCCTGAAATGGATTTGAGTTCTAAGGATTTTGATTCTCCTGAATATAAGCAATTAATTAAAACCATTTCCGATAATAAAGATGAGTTACCTGACTTATGCGTAATCGATGAGCGTGTATACAAGAGAGTGAATTTTCGACAGGGTATAGATAATGAAGAAGAGAATTTGTGGAGATTATGGCTCCCTGAGTTATTGACGCATAAAGCTGTTAAATTAGGACACGAATCTAGCTGTCATGGTGGCTACTTCAAAACACTTTCAAGGGTTCGACAGAAATATTACTGGCCTTCAATGAGTTCAGACATAAAATTATTTGTAAGTAACTGCGATGTCTGTAAAGTCATAAAAGCGCCAAACCAAACCCTTCGACCTCCCATGGGAGATGCATTTGAAACTAAACGTCCATTTCAGCGATTGTATTGTGATTTTTTGGGACCATATCCATCCTCCAAATCTAAAAACACATATTTATTCATTATCATTGATCACTTTACGAAATTTCTTTTCCTTCACCCTCTAAGGTCTGCTACATCTATAAATGTAATTGATTTTCTTCAAAACTACTTGTTTAATACCTTCGGCGTTCCTCAGTACATTCACAGTGATAATGCGAAACAGTTTGTTTCCAAAGAAATTCAGGACTTTTTTTCTCTTTTCGAAATAACCCATATTAAAACGGGATTATACTCTCCCCAGGCGAATGCCTCTGAAAGAGCAAATAGAGAAATCATCTCTAAGATTAGATATTATCTTTTAAAGGAAACTAACCATCTAAACTGGGACGCTTGTATACCTAACATTTTGACGATATTACGGAGCGATTACCACTCCTCAATAAATTGTTCTCCATATTATGCACTGTTTGGCCAAAATATGTGCACGCATGGTTCCTCATACGTTTTATTGGAAAAATTAAATATGATGGAAGATGACACAATTATAAAACATATAGATAAGCAAAATCAAATTAGACAGAAAATTTCCCAAAACATTGAGAGGGCACATGAAAAAGCCACAAAAATTTATAACACACGCACCAAACATGTTAGTTATCGTGTTGGCCAGGAAGTTTTTCGGAAAAATCATAGTCTTAGTAATTTTCAGAATGGTATTAATGCCAAGTTTTTACCTAAATACATTAAATGCCGTATTCGAGACAAAATTGGTAATGTATTATATGACGTGGAAGATCTTCAGGGAAATCTGATTGGGAGATATCATGCTTCGGATCTAAGACCTTAGAATGTATTTGTTGTTTTAGCCCGGCTTATCGTGGGTCGTGCCACACGTTTCTTTATTTCTACGCGCTCTAAATCCTTTTCCTGTTCTATATTCAATTTACAATTTCATAACGAAGCAGTTTTGTTAGGGATTTAGAAAATATTTCCACCCTCATTTAACAAATTGAACCATTTTAACGGTTTTATTAAATTGCGCATCGTTATATACATAACATGTATGTATGTATGTAAATTTTTTTTCTTGCATGGCATATTTGAAATTCCATTCTGTTTTTTTGTTGTCAGGAATTTTATTTCACAACAGAAAAACAAAAGAACATTCTAGAAAACAAATCAATGTAGCGTTGTTGTTGTGAGCATACATATATTTTCCGTTAATGTTCTCTTCTCTCAAAATACATATATACTTACAAGCTGCGTAGAACATTTAACATGTAGGAAATAACTAGCATCAGCAGTGTAGAGTTTTGTTTATTATATGTATGTAGTATGTATCTCTCACAACAACAACAACATAAATGGAATGACAAGTATGCCAAGAATGTGTAAACCGTTACATTTTTTTTGTTATGTTAAATGGAATGCGCATTCTTTTAATATAACAAGTGGCGAAAAAGAAGTCAGTTGGGCATAGGCAGTCAGTGAGATCGGTCTTTAACACTTAAAATAAAAGAAAATGTGTACTAAAATAATTAGTTATGTTATTAAGTAAAAACAAATGAAACAAGCGCAATTTTAAACAACAATTTAAGGTGCAACCAAGACAAAGTGGCAACAAGAGAAAAGTGCAACAAAAATAAATAAATTTAGTGAAAATAAAAACGCTTTAATTTAACTAAATAAGAAAGTTGAAAGGTTTTGTGCACTTAGCAAAGTAAAAGAGTTGACTGGATTTTATTTTATTGTTTGGATTTTATTTTTCATAAAAAAATAGACATACATATGTAAGTTGTATATGAAATTAAAATACGTGATTAGTTTAAATTCTACTTAACGAAAACACAAAAAAAAAGCTACAAAACTACAAGCAAAAACGTCAAAAAATCGTAAACTAAATTAAAATTTTTTTCCAAAAACAACAAACAATTATTTACATAAAATTACAAAATTGCAAAAAAAAAATAAAATACTGTGAAGGTATTCCCGCTATGTGTGTAAAAAAATTTTGAACATGTGGAGTTATTTTTACAACAAAAGAAACAAAACCCAAGAATTAACTAAACTATTAAAAACCATAAATATTTAAAATTATATAATATTATTAATGAAATTAATAAAAAAAAAAGTCATCAACCACCTTGAACTTGGCCATTATGAATCATCAAATGCAAGAAAACAAAGAAGTACGACAACAATTTAAATAAATTAATTTTAAAAAATTAGTGATTTGTAAGGAAAATTTAAAAGAAAAAATACAAAAGTTAAACTTAAAATGTACATAAATAAATTAAACATAAAATAAAATTAAAACATGAATTGAAGAAAAAGTTAAAAGAAAAACTTAAAATGAACATAAATAAATAAACATTAAGGTATGGGTGAACAGTGATAGGAAAACATAAGGGGTAACAGAAAAAAATATGAGTGTTTAAGTTACCACAGGCGTAGTCATGATTGATTAGTTGGGTGGGAAAAGTGCACTCCAAGTGACCAACACCATGTCACTTTAATGGTATTGTCCTCGTTTGAACCCTCTTGTCTTTTACAATTTTACAAATTTTACGTTTCTTTTGAATTAACAGCGATTTTAAGCATTTCTCTTTAAATATATTTGTTTGTGTGGCAATTTAATAATGGCATGAATTTTGCTATGATTACGCGTCAAAACACTCGGGTCAAGAACCACGCCACTGATGGCAGAGCTAGCCAAAACATTCTTTTACATGCCATTGACTTCAGTTGTTTTTTTTTTATCTACTATTTTAAAGTAACAAGCGATTTGACAAAGCGCGCGTAACATAGATGGCGCCCAACGAAAGCTTAAAGAAAAGGCAGACGTAATAGTCCAACGAAAGCTTAACGTAAAACGTAAAATTTTAAAAGGCAAAGTAAAGTAATTTCATATAACGAATTTTGTCATTATTTTTATTAGACAACGAATTTTAAATATATTTGGATATAAAAGTAAACGTGGTTGGGCTTAAATGCTATTTTTTGAAAACCCAACTGTATGAAAAATCCAAATATATTTGAAGTAAGTTAGGAAAAAATTATATGAAGTTGCTTGTTCAAGGAGGAAATATATACCATTAAAAAAAAATTAAATAGTTAACGTAATTTTTTTTCCAGCAATCTCTTTTAAAAGGTTTCAAGAGCATAAAAGTCAAATGTTAAGGGATTGAACTGAACTCTCTTACATTTTTTGCGTTATGTTTTTTGGAATTTTTTTCATGGAGTGGAGGCTTTCTGAAAATTTAAGAGACTTTAAATTTCATTTTTTAAATTGAAATTTATTAATTGCATTAAATTTAAAGAAAACCTTGAATATATGTATGCTGATGCATTCATGGTTTTTTTCCAACTTTTTTTATATCAGTTTGATAAACAAATTTCAATATGAAATAAACTTTATTACGATTAAAAAAATAATTGATAAATACTATGGATGTAGAAGTTTCTACATATACGTATACTCAAACTTAACTATTTTTTTAAATTCTTTTATATATTTTTTTTTAAAACATTAGACTTTGTTTTATATTTTATGAAACATATGATCAATGTTGTGTTAAATAAAATCATTAGCGGTAAAATTCTGATATAAAGAATCGAATATTACAAGACATGTTTTTGACACAAATGAAAAATATCACTGTTCATTCATCCACCAATTTGTTAACTGGAGTTTCTTTGTAATCAATAATATTTTTTTGTAAACAATATTAATTTTGAAAAGCAATTATTTTCTCAATTGGCACATAATAACTGACTTTTTTTTTGTAAGCTCAACTGATTTTTTTTTGATTTTTGTCCGTTTTGTTTTATTGCTATGAACACTCGTAGTTCTAGCAAGGTTTCAAAAAGTAATTTGAATTTAAGCAGAGGTAGAGGAAAAAACATTTTAGATACTACCAAATCATTAGAAGATTTACCAAGTACATCTACGTCAAGACCCCGTGTTGTTCATTCTCCACCACTCGGAAAAAACGTTCAGAGTAATCTTAATCTGATTTCTTTAGACACTTGTAAGTCCGGTCAAGATTCCCTAGAGGATATTTCACGTCATATAGAATTTCAGAATACAATTGACTTAAATATGACTTCAAAAGAAATAGACAATACTAGTGAGTTCAATGTTCCGCAGTCTGCAGTTAATAACAATAATGATTTGTTATCAGCTGTACAACAGGCCATTAGTTTATCTCATGAAGAATTTAGAAGAGAAGTCAATTCTTTAAAAGCCACTATAACCAACATGACTAACCTGACTCGTGACCCTAGTTCTGCTACCAATAATCCAACCGTATTTCAAGAAGCTAGCTTTAGTCCCGGATTATTTGATAAAGTCAAACTGGAGAAATGGAACATTTCTTTTGATGGCACAGGTAATGTATCAAATTTCCTTTTTAAAATTGAAACCCTTGTTAAAAGAACTTGTTGCTCGGAAGAACATCTACTCTCTAACTTTCATATATTTTTACGCGGTCGTGCAGATGAATGGTATTGGGATTTCATGAAACGGAATGAAGATCCTTCCTACGCAAATTTAAAATACGCAATTTCTCGTGAATTCAGTACTCTGGAAACAGATGACGAAATTTTGATAAATATTCACAAACGTAAACAGCAAACAAAAGAATCCTATGACAGCTTTCACGCAGTCATAGTTAGTATGAATTCTCGTATGGAAGACCCTTTACCGGACTCAAAATTAATTAAAATTATAATGAAAAATGTCCAGTCTAATTTGAGAATAATGCTATTTAACACCAGTCCAACTAGTCTATTTAGTCTTAGAGACCTAGCCCGCAATGCCGAAAAGGTAATCTATGAAAATAAAACGTCCTTTCTTGATAACAAACCTCATCGTCACATTAGCGAAATTGAAGCTGATGCAGTAGAAGAGAAAGAAATTGATGATGATTTTGATCCTCAAATAGAAGCACTTCAATTCTCTCGACGTACCTCAAAACCAGATTATTCAAAAATAAAGTGTTGGAATTGCTTAGCTCTCGGTCATTCCTACATTTATTGTCCAGAAGAAACTAGGAGCCTTTTTTGTTTTAAATGTGGTGAGCGTGGAGTAGCTACTCCAAAATGTAAAAATGCGCACCTGGGAAACAGGAAGCGGAGCGAGATGGCCACCGGGGACTCTCGTTCCAAAGCTTTCTCCCCGAGTCACAATTAGGTCCATCGATTAAGAATCTTCCACAGGAAGATAAATCGAGATCTATAGTCTCGGGAGAGATTTCTCCAAAATTTTCGGACAATCAAAATAAATTTTATAATGACAAACCAACATTTTTCAAACCCACAGCTAAAACCTTAAAGAGTAGACTTCGTTTTAAGAAAAGAAAATCGTTTCGTAAATTAATAGAATCTTCGATATTATGTCATGAGAAAGACGAGAGACCTTTTGCAAAAATTCAAGTTTTTAATGATCATATTTACGGACTACTAGATTCCGGCGCTAGTGTTTCAGTATTGGGCAAGAATAGCTTAAATTTCATTGAAAGAATTAATCTCACCTTAAGACCTTTTCGATCTTGCATATCAACGGCAGATGGATCTAAAAATTCAGTTTTGGGTCACTGCAAAATACCTGTTGTTTATAAAGGCGTTACACGAGTTATTGATTTTTACGTTGTACCCACTTTAACCCAAGAAGCCTACCTCGGTTTAGACTTTTGGCGTAGTTTTGCCATCGCACCTGATATCATTCCAATTGTTGAGTCCTGTGATCTTGAGCCAGTAGACAAAATTAACCCATGTTTTCATGATTTAAATTCAGAACAAAAATTTCAACTTGATCGTGTAGTGTCAGAGTTCCCCTCTTTTGAAAAGTTAGGTCTTGGTTGCACAAATCTTTTAGAACACCACATTGACACCGGTGATGCAGAGCCAATTAAGTGCAAACATTACCCTCTTTCTCCTCCTAGACAGGCTGAAGTGTACCAAGAACTAGACCGTTTATTGCAAATGGGTGTAATAGAAGAGTCAAACTCACCTTGGTGCTTTCCCATAGTAAACGTAAGAAAACCGGGGAAAGTACGTTTGTGCCTTGACTCAAGGAAGTTGAACACTATTACAAAAAAGGACTCATACCCACTCCCCCACATTAACGGTTTGCTCAGCAGACTCAAAGATACTCACTATATAAGCGGAATTGATCTGAAAGATGCATTTTTCCAAATACGGCTCACAGACTCCTCCAAGGAGAAGACAGCATTTGCGGTTCCTGGTAGACCCCTCTACCAATATCGGGTAATGCCATTTGGGCTTTGTAATGGTCCGCAAGCGATGTCCCGCCTAATGGACAAAACTATTCCATCTCGTCTTAGGGAAAATGTATTCGTGTACCTGGACGATCTTTTGATCTGCACAGCTACTTTTGAGGAACACATAGAATTGCTCTCTCAGGTCGCAAAATGTCTTAACGATGCTAAACTTACTATCAATGTCTCAAAAAGCAAATTTTGCCAAAATGAAATCAAATATTTGGGTTATCGTATTGGTAGTGGATGCTTGAAAGTCGATCCAGAGAAGGTTTCGGCAATCATAGACTTTCCGATCCCAAAAACGCCTCGTCAAGTCCGCCGATTCATTGGTATGGCGAACTGGTATCGAGCATTCATAAATAATTTTGCTAGTCTGTCAGGTCCCCTTACTGATTGTTTACGTAAACGTGAAGGAAAATTCTCATTGACCCCTGAAGCTATTGATAGTTTCGAAAAACTTAAACTCGCTTTATCTAGCGCTCCCGTTCTTGCTCAGCCCGACTTTAACAAAGAATTTATTATTCAATGCGATGCTTCGCGTGTCGGAGTAGGTGGTGTTTTATACCAAGTAGACGACGAAAATAGGGAAAGACCCATTTCTTTTGTATCGCAGAAACTAAACGGTGCTCAGCGGAACTACACAGTCACAGAACTGGAGTGTTTAGCTGCAGTAATCTGCGTAAAACGTTTTAGGCCCTATGTCGAAGGATCACCTTTTCGAATTATCACCGATCATTCGAGCTTAAAATGGCTCATGGGTCAGAAAGACCTAAGTGGGAGACTCGCAAGGTGGAGTTTAATGTTACAAGGCTTTGACTTTAAGATCGAGCATAGGAAGGGTTCGTTAAATGTGGTTCCGGACACATTGTCTCGTTTTGATGTAGATTCTTTAGAAATTAACCGAAGTTTTCCTGAAATGGATTTGAGTTCTAAGGATTTTGATTCTCCTGAATATAAGCAATTAATTAAAACCATTTCCGATAATAAAGATGAGTTACCTGACTTATGCGTAATCGATGAGCGTGTATACAAGAGAGTGAATTTTCGACAGGGTATAGATAATGAAGAAGAGAATTTGTGGAGATTATGGCTCCCTGAGTTATTGACGCATAAAGCTGTTAAATTAGGACACGAATCTAGCTGTCATGGTGGCTACTTCAAAACACTTTCAAGGGTTCGACAGAAATATTACTGGCCTTCAATGAGTTCAGACATAAAATTATTTGTAAGTAACTGCGATGTCTGTAAAGTCATAAAAGCGCCAAACCAAACCCTTCGACCTCCCATGGGAGATGCATTTGAAACTAAACGTCCATTTCAGCGATTGTATTGTGATTTTTTGGGACCATATCCATCCTCCAAATCTAAAAACACATATTTATTCATTATCATTGATCACTTTACGAAATTTCTTTTCCTTCACCCTCTAAGGTCTGCTACATCTATAAATGTAATTGATTTTCTTCAAAACTACTTGTTTAATACCTTCGGCGTTCCTCAGTACATTCACAGTGATAATGCGAAACAGTTTGTTTCCAAAGAAATTCAGGACTTTTTTTCTCTTTTCGAAATAACCCATATTAAAACGGGATTATACTCTCCCCAGGCGAATGCCTCTGAAAGAGCAAATAGAGAAATCATCTCTAAGATTAGATATTATCTTTTAAAGGAAACTAACCATCTAAACTGGGACGCTTGTATACCTAACATTTTGACGATATTACGGAGCGATTACCACTCCTCAATAAATTGTTCTCCATATTATGCACTGTTTGGCCAAAATATGTGCACGCATGGTTCCTCATACGTTTTATTGGAAAAATTAAATATGATGGAAGATGACACAATTATAAAACATATAGATAAGCAAAATCAAATTAGACAGAAAATTTCCCAAAACATTGAGAGGGCACATGAAAAAGCCACAAAAATTTATAACACACGCACCAAACATGTTAGTTATCGTGTTGGCCAGGAAGTTTTTCGGAAAAATCATAGTCTTAGTAATTTTCAGAATGGTATTAATGCCAAGTTTTTACCTAAATACATTAAATGCCGTATTCGAGACAAAATTGGTAATGTATTATATGACGTGGAAGATCTTCAGGGAAATCTGATTGGGAGATATCATGCTTCGGATCTAAGACCTTAGAATGTATTTGTTGTTTTAGCCCGGCTTATCGTGGGTCGTGCCACACGTTTCTTTATTTCTACGCGCTCTAAATCCTTTTCCTGTTCTATATTCAATTTACAATTTCATAACGAAGCAGTTTTGTTAGGGATTTAGAAAATATTTCCACCCTCATTTAACAAATTGAACCATTTTAACGGTTTTATTAAATTGCGCATCGTTATATACATAACATGTATGTATGTATGTAAATTTTTTTTCTTGCATGGCATATTTGAAATTCCATTCTGTTTTTTTGTTGTCAGGAATTTTATTTCACAACAGAAAAACAAAAGAACATTCTAGAAAACAAATCAATGTAGCGTTGTTGTTGTGAGCATACATATATTTTCCGTTAATGTTCTCTTCTCTCAAAATACATATATACTTACAAGCTGCGTAGAACATTTAACATGTAGGAAATAACTAGCATCAGCAGTGTAGAGTTTTGTTTATTATATGTATGTAGTATGTATCTCTCACAACAACAACAACATAAATGGAATGACAAGTATGCCAAGAATGTGTAAACCGTTACATTTTTTTTGTTATGTTAAATGGAATGCGCATTCTTTTAATATAACAAGTGGCGAAAAAGAAGTCAGTTGGGCATAGGCAGTCAGTGAGATCGGTCTTTAACACTTAAAATAAAAGAAAATGTGTACTAAAATAATTAGTTATGTTATTAAGTAAAAACAAATGAAACAAGCGCAATTTTAAACAACAATTTAAGGTGCAACCAAGACAAAGTGGCAACAAGAGAAAAGTGCAACAAAAATAAATAAATTTAGTGAAAATAAAAACGCTTTAATTTAACTAAATAAGAAAGTTGAAAGGTTTTGTGCACTTAGCAAAGTAAAAGAGTTGACTGGATTTTATTTTATTGTTTGGATTTTATTTTTCATAAAAAAATAGACATACATATGTAAGTTGTATATGAAATTAAAATACGTGATTAGTTTAAATTCTACTTAACGAAAACACAAAAAAAAAGCTACAAAACTACAAGCAAAAACGTCAAAAAATCGTAAACTAAATTAAAATTTTTTTCCAAAAACAACAAACAATTATTTACATAAAATTACAAAATTGCAAAAAAAAATAAAATACTGTGAAGGTATTCCCGCTATGTGTGTAAAAAAATTTTCAACATGTGGAGTTATTTTTACAACAAAAGAAACAAAACCCAAGAATTAACTAAACTATTAAAAACCATAAATATTTAAAATTATATAATATAATTAATGAAATTAATAAAAAAAAAAGTCATCAACCACCTTGAACTTGGCCATTATGAATCATCAAATGCAAGAAAACAAAGAAGTACGACAACAATTTAAATAAATTAATTTTAAAAAATTAGTGATTTGTAAGGAAAATTTAAAAGAAAAAATACAAAAGTTAAACTTAAAATGTACATAAATAAATTAAACATAAAATAAAATTAAAACATGAATTGAAGAAAAAGTTAAAAGAAAAACTTAAAATGAACATAAATAAATAAACATTAAGGTATGGGTGAACAGTGATAGGAAAACATAAGGGGTAACAGAAAAAAATATGAGTGTTTAAGTTACCACAGGCGTAGTCATGATTGATTAGTTGGGTGGGAAAAGTGCACTCCAAGTGACCAACACCATGTCACTTTAATGGTATTGTCCTCGTTTGAACCCTCTTGTCTTTTACAATTTTACAAATTTTACGTTTCTTTTGAATTAACAGCGATTTTAAGCATTTCTCTTTAAATATATTTGTTTGTGTGGCAATTTAATAATGGCATGAATTTTGCTATGATTACGCGTCAAAACACTCGGGTCAAGAACCACGCCACTGATGGCAGAGCTAGCCAAAACATTCTTTTACATGCCATTGACTTCAGTTGTTTTTTTTTTATCTACTATTTTAAAGTAACAAGCGATTTGACAAAGCGCGCGTAACACATTTGTTTTCTATAATATTTAATGCTAAATCTATAGGTATACTAGGAAATAATGAAATTACATCTAAAGGAATGATTTTTCATCATTTTCTATTTTTATTTGTTTAATTCTATCTTTAAATTGAATTGAGTCCTTTATATTATATATTGAATTTTTAGTTATGTTTTTGAGAATTTTGGTTAAATATTTACTAAGTTCATGTGATGGAGCATTAATACATGCACAAATAGGTCTTAATGAAAATGTTTACTTATGGACTTTAGAAACTCTATATAATTTGGAGCTATAGCTGCAGTTATTTTTAAAATTTTCTTTTCCATTATTGTAATAATTTCTAATTTGCTAAGTTTGTCTACTATATTGTAATTTGTCGGTTGTAATTTAATTGTCGGATCTTTATTTAATATATTATATGTTGATTGATTATTAGGAATGCCATTCATTCTTGAAATATAATCAGATTTATTCATAGCAACTGTTAATGTTACCTTTATCTGCATTTAAAATTAAAATTTTTTTGAATATGTATTTTTATTCGACCTTTATTATTTCAATTATTACTAATTTTTCAAACTTAAGGTCTTTTTTTATATATAAAAACTTTTTAACATTTATTTAAATCCAATATTTCGGCACTTCCTTGAGTGCCTTCGTCAGGGTTTTTTTCTTCCTAATTTTACAAATTTTTAACAAATTATAACAAATTTAATAATAACTGACAAATTAAAAAATTTTTAAATTCAAAAAACAAAGAAATATTTTTCAAATGAAACTTAATCTATATGTAAATAAATTATTTTTTTAACTTCCGTTTCTATTTTTATAAATTAAGTGTCTATAATTTTGTGCTACATTTTCAGTGTCTGACTTAAAATTAATTCTCGAAATTTACATTAGATAATAATGAGAGATTAATTTCTCTTGATGTAGTTTTATTGTTTCCTAGCATTCCAATAGACTTAGCTATTAATATAGTAGAAGAAAAATGGAATATAATAAGGAAACATACTAATATGGAAAAGGACTTAATTTACGTATTCTTAAATTTTGTATAAATGATAGTAGATATTTTCAATTAAATAATCATATATATAATCAAATGAAAGGACTTCCTATGGGTTCGTCAGCTTCTCCGATTGTAGCAGATATAGTTATGGAAAGGTTATTAGATATATGTGTTGAAAAATTAATTATAAAACCGAAGATCTTGACAAAATATGTTGACGATTTATTTTGTATAATTTCTGAATCAGGAATAGAGCAAATGTTAGATATTTGTAACTCATTTCATGCAGACATTAAATTTACAATTGAAAGGGAATCTAATTCAAGAATATCATATTTGGACACCTTGATAATTAGAAGAGGAAATAGGATATTAATAGATTGGTATCAAAAACCAACATGTTCTGGTAGAATTATTAATTATTTCTCGAAACATCCAAAGAGAATAATTATTAATACAGCTAAAAATTTTATAGAAAGAGTTCTAAAAATAAGTGATTCAGAATTTCATGGAGATAATAAAAAGAAGATTTCAAATATTTTAACTGATAATAGCTTTCCTAAACAATTAGTAACAGATTTATTAATACGACATGATAATTATAGAATAAATAACCGAAATAGTATTACAGAACAGAGGATTTATAAGTCGGTAACATATATACCAAAATTTTCAGAAAGATTAGAAAAATCAAATATATATGATAACAAAATATACAAAATAGCTCATAAATCTTTTAATACAGTAGGTAAATTCTTTACTAAAATGAAAGATAAAATAAAGAGAATGGATATGTCAAATATTGTTTATAAAATGCCATGTAAGGGGAATGATAGTGGACAGTGTAATAAAGTATATATAGGTACAACGAAGAATAAACTAAAGACTAGGATAGCAGGACATAAATCAGATCAAAGATATAGAAATATATCACAAAAAACAGCTTTATCAACTCATTGTGCTAATCTAAACCATTATCCAGACTTTGAAAATACAACGGTTTTAAACACAGAAAATAATTATAAACGTAGATTTATGTTAGAAATGTTACAAATTATAAAGGTTCCGACAATTTCGAAATTAATTTTAAGTCAGACACTGAAAATATAGCACAAAATTATAGACACTTAATTTATAAAAATAGAAACGGAAGTTAAAAAAATAATTTATTTACATATAGATTAAGTTTCATTTGAAAAATATTTCTTTGTTTTTTTGAATTTAAAAATTTTTTAATTTGTCAGTTATTATTAAATTTGTTATAATTTGTTAAAAATTTGTAAAATTAGGAAGAAAAAAACCCTGACGAAGGCACTCAAGGAAGTGCCGAAATATTGGATTTAAATAAATGTTAAAAAGTTTTTATATATAAAAAAAGACCTTAAGTTTGAAAAATTAGTAATAATTGAAATAATAAAGGTCGAATAAAAATACATATTCAAAAAAATTTTAATTTTAAATGCAGATAAAGGTAACATTAACAGTTGCTATGAATAAATCTGATTATATTTCAAGAATGAATGGCATTCCTAATAATCAATCAACATATAATATATTAAATAAAGATCCGACAATTAAATTACAACCGACAAATTACAATATAGTAGACAAACTTAGCAAATTAGAAATTATTACAATAATGGAAAAGAAAATTTTAAAAATAACTGCAGCTATAGCTCCAAATTATATAGAGTTTCTAAAGTCCATAAGTAAACATTTTCATTAAGACCTATTTGTGCATGTATTAATGCTCCATCACATGAACTTAGTAAATATTTAACCAAAATTCTCAAAAACATAACTAAAAATTCAATATATAATATAAAGGACTCAATTCAATTTAAAGATAGAATTAAACAAATAAAAATAGAAAATGATGAAAAATCATTCCTTTAGATGTAATTTCATTATTTCCTAGTATACCTATAGATTTAGCATTAAATATTATAGAAAACAAATGGAATATAATTAGGGAATATACAATAATGGAGAAATAATTATTTTTAGAAATTGTAAAATTTTGCATACGGAATAACATATACTTTCAATATAACAACAAAATATATTCTCAACATAAAGTTCTACCTATGGGTTCTCCAGCTTCTCCAATTATAGCATATATAATTATGGAAGAAGTCCTTAATACATATATTAACAAATATGTGGATGATTTATTTTGTATTATTCCAGATTATGAAATAAAAAATATATTAAACGTATTTAATTCTTTTCACCAAAATATTAAATATTAAATATTAATATTAACAATTGAAAAAGAATCTAATAATAAACTTCCATATTTAGATACACTAATAATTAGAAAGGGAGATATATTACTAATAGATTTTTATCCAAAACCAATTTCATCAGGAAGAATTATTAATTATTATTCTAAACATCCAAAGAGAGTTATTATAAATACAGCTAAAAATTTAATAGATAAAGTTCTAAATATTAGTGACAAAATATTTCATAAAAATAATAAAATAAAAATCGAACAAATTTTAAAAGATAATAGTTTTCCAAATGAACTAATTTATAAATTAATAAGACAATATATAAGACCAAGAAATAATAATACAAATATAATTTCTTAACATATAAATTATAAATCTTTAACTTATATTCCATTAATTTCTGAACGACTAGAAAATTCAAAATTGTATGACAAGAATAATTATAAGATAGCCCATAAAACATATAACACATTAAATAGATTATATATTAAAATAAAGGATAAGACAGTAAAATTAGATAAATCCAATATTGTTTATAAAATACCGTCTAAGGGTAAAGATAATGAAAAATGTAATAAAATATATGTAGGTACAACTACAAACAGATTGAAAACTAGATTAGCTGGACATAAATCTGACCAAAAACACAAACATACTTCTTCTCAAAAAACTGCATTAACATCACACTGTTACAATTTAGATCATTATCCAGATTTTGAAAATACTACTATATTAAATACAGAAACAAATTATAAAAGACGATCCATGTTAGAAATGTTACAGATTATTAATATACCGATAGAAAAGAGAATTAATTTTAAAACAGATACAGACAATGTAGCTCAAAATTACAGTCATTTAATTTATAAGAATAAGTTTAGAAACTAAAAATGTTACATATTTAATTTTTCATTTGTTATTCCAAACAAGTTTTATATATATGTATATCATAATTGTAAACTTTTCATTTTCTGTTAAAAATTTTCTTTTTTATACTTCAATTAATATTTTATTATATGTAATTCAAAAATTGTATAAACTATCCCTGAAGAAGCTATCCATTGTGATAGCGAAATATTGGATATATAAATATATAGAACATTTTTATATAAATATTAAAAGTGACCTAATTGCTAGAAAAAAAAGAAATTATAGAATTTTTGGTTTTATTGATAATTTTTCTATACATGTGTCTTAATCATTTTTCCATTACAATATCTTTGGAGATGCTGGTGAACCCATTGGAAGTCCCTTTTTTGTGTATATATTTTACCATCATATTGAGAATACATATTGTCAACTATACAGAATTTTATGATTCGTAAGAAAAATGTTTTATTGATATCAGTAAATTGGGAAATTTTGTTCCCATTTTTTTCTATAATTTTTATTGCTAGGTCAACTGGAATACTTGGGAATAATGAAACAACATCACGTGATATTAATTTTTCATTATTTTTGTTTGAAATATTTTTTAATTTCTCTTTAAATTGTATTGAATTATTTACATTATATTTTAAATTTTCTGTTAAACTTTTAAGGATTTCAACAATATATTTACATAGATTATGTGACGGTGAATTTATTGATGAACAAATTGGTCTTAGTGGAACATTTTTTTGTGTATCTTAGGTAATCCATATAACCTGGGAGCTATAGCTATGGAAGTTTTTAGTTTTTTGCTCTATTGGTGTTATTAAATTTAATTTAAAAAGTTCATCTATTAAATGATTGTTAAGTTTTTTGGAATCTGTTTGTTCGATCTTTTTTTAAAATTTGAAAAGTTTGATTGTTGTTTAAAATGTCTTTAATTGTAGATATGTAATCTATTTTATTGATTGCTACTGTTGTGTTACCTTTATCTGCTCCTAAAATTATTATATCTCTATTCTTTTTTAGAAATGTTTGGCAATTTTTTACTTTATTTATTGTAAATCTATCTCTATTATTTAATGAAACTTTGTTTAAATGATTATCAATTACGGTTGTAAATTTTGACCTTGCAATTTCTCTTTCTTCTTTATTTTGGAAAATTTTTTGTGTATGGAAAATGTTCTCTATTTTCGGGAAGTGTGTGTTTTTCACCTAATGATAAAATCCACTTAACATCTTTTGGTATATCTTTGTTTGTTTTGTTCACAAACCATCTTTTGTTAAATGTTATTCCTAATTATTTCATTTGCAAAGCAACACAACAATTAAACTTTTTCGTATATACCTGTTTTTCTTTTTCATTAATTTTCAGCTATTATGTCCTCATATTTTAAAAAATTATCCAATGTTTTTTATCTAAAATCTGGTTTAAATTGTATGTTAAATATTGTAATTCATCTTCACTATCTTATAATATGTAGTGTTTTTGTTTGATAGATGAATTCAAAATTTTGTTCTGTATATTTAGAACATATTTTTATACTTCTTTACTGATTGAATGATTTGAATGTTCTTGAAATAGGTTGGAAATATTTTTTGTTGAATTCTTTATAAATTTTGGTATAATTCCTTCATTTCGGCATTTGATCAAAAATGTAATTGTAGCTTGATAATTCAATTAGGAACGTAGGAAGATTATTTACAAAAACTAAAGATAGATTAGAAAAGAAAGATATGTCAAATTTAGTATATAAAATTCCTTGTGGTGGTAATAATAACGAGCAATGTAACAAAATATATTTATATAGGAAGAACAGGGACAAAACTTAAAACTAGATTAGCAGGACATAGACATGACCAGAAATATAGAAATTATAATTCAACACAAAAAACATCTTAATCAACCCATTGTAGAGATTTTAACCACTATCCAGATTTCCATAACACATCTATATTGAACACAGGAAATCATACAAAATGAAGATACATGTTAGAAATGTTACATATCAATAATGTACCATCAGAAAAAAGAATAAATTTTAAAAAAGACACAGAAAACTTAGCTCAAAATTATAGACACATATTGAACAAAAATATAAATAAATTAACACAATTTATTAATTTAAAAAATGTGTCCAAAGAAGCTTTGGACACAAAAAATATATATTGAAAATTAAAAGTAGAATGTAATAGATTAATTAATAATCGCTAAAATATAAGAAATAATGAATTGTAAACACTTTTTAGTACCTACTCGCCACAAATTCCGAATAATTTAAGTTATTAAAAAAACGAAGATACTAACTAAAAATTAGAATTATATGATCACTTATCATACAACCGTCCCGGAGACCAATTGATTTTAATAAAACCCCAACTCAACCAATTTCAAATTAATTGCAATTTTATTACCAATGTAACCATAAATACCAATAGGTAAGAATCCCCAAGTTATTTAATAAAAAAAAAAAACAAGTCGCTAACTCCCTTTTCTATTATTCCCCATAAACCCACAATTATAATTATTCTATATGAGTAATTATAATCCCAAATCTCTTTATAACATCTCTTGCTCTTTCACAAGATTTGGGTTAAATATATCAATTATATTCAAAATGTTATCATTCCAAAATGTTATTATTCAAAATGTTACTATCTTTCTGTTAAAATTATTTATTGTTCAATGTTATTATTGTAAATAAAAACATATTTTTCCATTTTTGTCAAACCTTTTCAAACTTATATCAAAATATTTATTTGCACATAGAAAATTTGTTATTTTTTAAATATTAAAATAACTCCTGAAGAAGATTTCCAAAGGAAATCGAAATATCGAGTGAATTATATATAAAAATAAAAAATCTGTTATAAGAAACAAAAAGTGACCTCAAGCTTAAAAATTATTTAATTAAAATAAAATACTAATAAAACTTGCACTAAGACTGAATAGAAAAGATAGAATAAGAATATTCTAGTCTTATAACCAGTGTAGTGTTTGTATTTCTTATTACGTTCAGGTGGTGGCTATTAATGATTTGGCACAGCCGAATATTGCACTCTAACATGTTTTTATTAAATTGAGTCCCTTATTCTTTCAATCAAATGTCTTCTTATAATATATGTACCTGTCTAATTCGTTGTGAAAATACTTGTACTTGTTAATGTATCTTGATCTTGTAAAAATGTGTAGATTTCTTCATTTGTAAATTCTTTTTTTATATTCTCAAAAATAGCATTTCTTTCTCTGATTTTTGCAATAATTCATGTTTTTGTATAATTTACAAATTTAGAATCTAGCTCTGTAATTCTTGAACATATCTCGAAACTGTTTGTTGTGTTGATGGTAGACCATTAACATGAAAAATAGTAAGAATATTTTTAGCAGTGTTTTATAAATATTGGAATTATACCTTTATTTTAACATGGAATTATTATTATTTTGTTATTGTCGCTTTAAATTTCATTATTTTGTCTTGATTTGTTTGATATTTCTGCTAAATCCTCCATTCTTTTTAAATATATTTTAGTTCATGTTTTTCTTGTTATGTTGATTTGCTGTCACTTTTTTAGATTATCAAACTAATTGTTCGACCTTTCTCTTTTTATTAAAGATTATATTTTTATCAAGCCAATGGTCAAAATATTTTTAATTAATTATTATATTTTTTATTTCTTCAGGAAAATAAAATTTCTTAACAAATTTATAAAATTTTTTTAAACAACAAAAAAAATATTTTTCAACATTAATTGTCAGAATGAAACAAATTTCAAATTTTCAAATTTCAAAAATATGAAAAAATAATAATTAAATTTCCATGGTGTAACTATACAAGGTGAGTGCAGTAGCCCAACTGACTGACTCTGTTTACAATTTACTTATGTCAAAACTAATACTTTTTCAAGTGTTTTTGCAGTATTTTATACGAACAAAATGATTGTTGTTTCTGTATTGTGTTGTATTTGTTGCCGATTTACACTCACCTTGGGTAAGCGTGTGTTGATCCGGACAAAATTTTATATGGGAGTAGCCAAGCATTAGAGTTTATGTTTTGAACATGGGCCACGCTTGTGGGCTTGAAGCGTGTACTCTTATAATTTTTAAATTAAACGCATTTGAAAATAAAATTTTAAAATATTGGTCTGGTTTAAAATATTCTCAGTTTTACTTTATTACTTAAACAGCAAAATTTCAAATTATACAAAGACACAGTTTGGAACCAATATCTTTTCCCAGTCAAAAAATAGCTAAAATGCCAAAACTGGATATACAAAACGAAAGGCTGTTTTAAAACCTTAATGTATACCCAAAAGAAATGTGGACCTTTAAAAATGCCATTTGTTAAAAAACAATTTTGTGAATTTTGTCTCATTTTTCAAGAATTACTGGATTGTCGTTGTACTTTAACAATAATAATATCATCGACAGGAAAATAAAGCAAATTAAATTCAAATGCTAACATAGTTTTTAATTTTTTACATTTCCTTTAAAATATAAACTGAAACAGTAAAAAGCGGGATTTTGGTTAAAAAAGCGGGTTATAAAATCCAGGCGGGATCAGCTGTCAAAAAACGGGATAATTCCGCCAATAGCGGGATGTATGGCCACCTTATTGATGACTTTTCCAAATAGGAAATAATTAAAATTTTTGAGAGAAACAACAAATGTTGCAACAGCTCCTAAATTATATGGATTACCAAAAATTCATAAAGATGCATTTTCTTTAAGACCAATTAGTTCTTGCAATAACTCTCCTTCTTACGAACTTTGTAAATACATTACTAATATATAATACCCTGCATCCAGTATATGTTTAAAAATGTTTTTCAGAATGGGTTGTATGGGTTACATGACCTATTATGAACCGATCATCCAAAAATATATTGGCATGACTTCTGTGAATACATATATATATAATGTGTGTTAAACTTTATCTCGATATATTTATACATAATTTATGGAGGTTAAAGTGAATTACGGAGAGCGTCTTATATGGCAGTTTCGACTAAATATGGACCGACCATTATAAAATTAAGTATTATCATTTCTGTATAAATGATACTTATTTGTGTTTTATTTAAGAGATTTATGATTTTTAAAGTGATTTTCGGAAGTGGACCTTATATGGGAACTACGACTAATTATGGAACGATCATTATAAAATTCGACTATATGACTTGTCTATATTATTTGTCATATTTGTGTTTAATATTATTGGGACACCATAAGTTTTAAGAGAGTTATGCTCTTTAAAGTGATTTTCAAATTGGGCTATGGGAGCTGTGACTAATTATGGATTAATTATCATAAAATTTTACCAAATTATTTGTATATATATATGAAACATAGTTGTGTTTAACATTATTTGGATACGGACATTTTTAAGAGAGCTCTTTAAAGTGATTTTCGGAAGTGCATATTATAAGGAAGTTATAGACGAATCTACACACGATTTGTAGATGTAATTTGGCTTTACTACTCATTTGTGGTGAAATTTGGCTTTACTACTCATTTGTGGTGAAATTTGAAAATAATCGTTAAACTTCTATTTCGGGAGGACATTTGTATGCCTGGTGAAATAATGGACCGATTTTCACCAGTTTCAATCCCATCCGTCAGTGGGCCGAACAAATATCATCTTCAAAATTTCGACCTGTACTCTGCGCACAAGCTTTATATGGACAGCCAGCCAGATGGACGGACATCGTTAAATTGACTCAGTAACATGAGTTAGAAATGTCAAACGTTGTTTATAAAAAACCAATGAATGAAACATGTAGTAAAGTATATGTACGCAAAAAAACTAAAATATCTTGACACAAATCAGATCATAAATATGGAGATATTTTTTCACAAAAAAAAAAAAACACAATTATCACTACATTGTGCAAATTCGAATCAATATCCCGACTTTTGAAAACAGAAAATTATTACAAACATCGTTATATAACACCGCCCCTAATATAGACAATATGGCCATCAATCTAAAAGGAGAATTTTTTGGATTTTGAAGAAACTTTAAAAATCTTTCTAACAAAATTTCAAATGTTTTTCAATTTTAATATAATTGTAAAATTTTGTTTAAAAAATTTAACAAATAAAATGTTTATTTAAGTTTAAATATTTTTTGTTTCCTCAAAAATTACAAAATAACACAATTTTGCTTTGTTTTCCAAAACATATTTTTAAAATTAAGATACAATTTTCTATCAATTTATGGGAAGGCATATGTCAAATTAATTTGTAAATATTTAACAACTTTTACATAAACACGTAAACCACTTCATTGCAAACTGTTACTTAAGAAAGCTCTTTAAAGTCCGGCTGCTGTAATTTAAACCATATTCACAACCTTTCTTTAACAATGTCTAAATGTAAATTAAAACTCAATTATTCGATTATTATTACTAAAAGCCTGCCATCACAACAAGTATAACCAGAACAACAATATGAAAAAAACTTTCACAAAAATCACTCGCAATTAACTGACATTTAATTAATTAATTGTTGATTGAATAATTTTAAAGCCATTCTAACTATTTGTAACTTTCATATATTTGTTTATAATTGACAACAACTATAAAATAAATGAACAATTTTATAAGTTTAATTTTGAGCATTTAATTCTGTACAATTTATAAATATGTATTTAAGCACAAATAATTTATATTTAAAGTCATATACATACAGATGAAATTATGTTAGAACAAAGCAAAGTTAATTTAATATTTTTTAATTTTTTTAATACCATTAATAAGTCGTAAATAATAATGAATTTTTTCATTGCTTATCATTTAAGGGAATTGTTTATGATAAAAATTACCTGACAAAAGAAATCTCTGAAAAAAAAAATAAAAGAAAAAATAAGCCAACATGATGGACTTCTTTATGAACTGTTTTTAATATACTTACCACACCATCAAAGCATAAAAATATTTTTGTAAAAACTCTCATGCATATAGAACAGTGGTCGACACTCAAAGGAAACGGGAACGAAACATAAACTTTTTTTGGAAAAACAGAAATTGTTCACATTTATGTAAGGAAATTGCAATTAATGCACTTAAAACCAATAGATTGTTACAAAGATGCTTAGCATATTATTACAGTGCAAAGATCCTAAATTTACATCGCAAACAAATTTATATCAGAAAGCGCAAATTTTCTAAATCAAATTTTGTTTTTTAAACCAATAATTTAGATTTCCTATTAAACAACTACTAGGTATCGTACTTGTATTATACTAGATATCAAAATGTGCGAGCAGAATTTTACTGCAATAAATACATTTACTTTTTATTCTCCTTCTGCCGACCACTGCTCGAAAGTATAATACTGCAAATCCCTTAAGGTATGCTGTGCAAGGACGTGCTGGAAAAAACGTAAATAATCCTTTAAAGAGCAACACGATTTTCGAAATGTAAAAGTAATAATACACGAGTTGAGATAATAAAAATATAAATACAGCCTAAGAATATAATTATTTAAATTCAAAGTTATTTTATGAATAAAAAAACATTATGAACATGGTAAAGAGAAAATTCAATGAATAGAAGTTTTTAATTTATTATATTAAGACAGTAAAAGCCATCACATGTCGACAACTTTTCTTTCTTTGTTGTAGGTACATACTAGGGTATCCATTAGAATAATGCTCGAATCGAACTATTTATTACAAACAATTATTTGAAGAATTTCAAAATTGCGATATTCGAATAACAAATAATTCGGTTAGTTGTAAGAAGAATAATCGAATAAAACGAATACATATTTTTGGGTTTATTTTTTTATTTATTATTAGTTTTAGAATTTTTTATAATTTTATTATTAAAAATATTAATAATTTAACACCATTTGGTTTTAATTTTATTTGCATATAAATTAACATTGTGGCAATTTCAGAAATCTAAAAATCCATTTAGTGAAAACTACAATATGAAATTATATTAACGATTTTTAATACCTATATAAATATAAGTTTTTCAGTCACTATAAATGAGTGGCACGGATAGCTCCTTATACGAGTATATAAATGTAAGTTAAAATTAAAAAATAAATATTTGATATTTTGAAAAAGAGTGAACGAGTTTGAAAATTGTAGGGGCTACATGTGATGGCGAAATATTTGAAACGTCGAAATATTTTCGTCGAAGTATTTCGTAATAATTTGCTTCTTACTGATAGCTTAAAAGAAAGTATTGAAAGTGATTGCAAACAAAATACTTATGGGAAATTTTGACATATATAGTATGAAACATGGTGCAATTAAAATTACTAGAATGAATATACGGGAAAACTCAATAAATAATAGAAAATGAATCAGAAATAACCACTTTTTTCTTTTCTATATACTTAATGATTCTTAATTAATCGTTATAGCCTAAAATTGTGGTGAATAAGATGTTGAATATGTTGTAGAAAGCGATATTGCGGATAACATTGATGATGATTACGTTGAAATAGACAAATAACATAACTACTAAAATGTATATAAGTGATATTTATCAAAGATGGCTTTAGACCAGGAGTGCCCAAAAGTTGCTTAGGTAAGAGCAAACACCAATACATTTAAATAAAAACTAATTTTTATTCAGTATTTTTTGTTGTAAAAGCCAATACATACAAAGAAACAACACACATTTTTAAACGGTATCACACGTTAAACAAAAACAAAATCTATACTGATGATCGCAGTCACCAATGTTTACCAGTAGAGCATACGAAAGTGTTGTTGCTTTGCGCTTGCGTGTATAGAGTGAAGTACGACAAACAAACAAATAACACAAAGTTGTTTGAGTATTTCGTATTGCTAGTGCTGTAATGAGTATACAAAACACACAGCCTATAGCTAAGAATTTTTACAAATACAAAAGAGCACCAAGAGTATAGAGCTTGGGCACTCCTGCTTTAGACGATACTACTTTATATACAAGTTGATGAAGGAAAGACATTTTCCTGCTATTTTATTTACAAATTTTTGATTACTCAAATAATTCTATTAATTTTAAATATGTGAACAAATTATTCCAACAAGTTAAAATTTCTTATTCAAATTATTTGTTTCATTCAAACAAAAGAAAAATCGAATAATTTGGATACCCTAGTATAGGGTGTTTGTTTTAAGATGTATGTTTTTTTAAGAAAATGGCAGCTATTAAGTGATTTATGTTTAGTTTAGTTTGGCATTTCAACATGAATAGACTGACGCCTGAAAGATGCTTCCAAATTTAAATACGTATCTAGGGTATTTTTTAGATGTTATTATGGTTTCAACTCGTGCTATAATTGATTTTTTGAAGAAACGTTGGTAACCGCATAGTGTCACGTTTCGGACCCGTGAATTGGTCTCCAAGATCGCGCGATTCAACTCCGCTTGACTATTTTATGTGGGAATATGTAAAGTCGTAAGACTACGTAACGATTAATTGACCACTTGGAGCACCACATTTGCCGTCTTATTACCAATATACGGCCACAAATGTTGAAGCCAGCTGTGGCGGTCTTATGCCAGAAGTCATATTTAAATTATAATGCCAGAAGATTACCTTTCGAATTAAGTAAATGTCATGTCAATTTTAAAAAAATTATCTTTGTTTTGTTTAATTTAAAAGTTCTATATATCTAAAAAAAAAACACCCTTTACATACATACATACAGTATATTAAGTTAATTTCTTACAGAAAGTATGTAGAACTTATGTATATAAATTTTTCTTGTGTTTGGGTTTTATTGCACAGAGGGACTAAGGGATACGAACATTTATTAGTTTTGCTTACGAAAACATTTCTCTATCTATTTCAAATATATTTAAATAAAATCTATGTAGCTTAAAATATTAAAGTTTTTAATGCTGGCACATACTCAGTCTTCTGAAGACATTTTATGTGGCAATTTTGCATAAATGTGACTGAAATTGACAAATAAATCCTTGAATTACCTCCTTAAATACAAGGCTGGTTGTGGGCGTGTTGGTAGAAATCTTTGATTTCAAATAGCCCTATAGAAAGAAATACAATTGAAGGAGTATTATATTGTTGATTGAAACCATTTGATATCCACATTAATATAATCTTGTCTAGGCAAAAATAATTGCGTTATCTTACAGAAATATTTGATTCAATGCAACTTTCCAGCCCTATCCAAACTTGATAAATTTTGCAAAAATAGCAGCGATGCTCTAAGAAGTTCCTTATTTATATATGTTATATTACTTAAATACAATAAAACAGCTGATTCGCAGTGCTGCCGTATATTATAACAATCGTGTGACTGGTAAACAGCAATTATTGTTCCTTTATCATTGTGCGCCAATTTGCAGCAATCAAATTTATACAATTTTAAGTAATCGTGTGACTGCTAAGAATTTGATTGGATCAATAATTTTATTGTCCTCGAAATTAGCACAATCAAAATTGTTGCAAATTGCCGTATTGCAGCAATCATGCGATCTTTCCTTACGGTTTTCACCAATACTTAATACTTATACAAAAAGCCTCCCTCCACCGGCGTAGCTGTGGGGGCTAAAAATAGAACACCTCTGACAATTCAGAGGCTTCATTATTATGTGTGATTAAACCTATTAAAAATGTATCCTCAAACCGTTTCCGAAATAAAATTTAATATTGCAATGATAGAAGGGTATTCCAATTCATTGTATGAAACTTAATAGCATTTTTCTAGCGTTAAAGGCAACTTTATCATGTTTTCTTGATTCGGTAGAATGTCACCAGGAACTGTGTAAGAGTTTTAAAAACTGTTGACAATATAATGAAAAGGTCAATTTTTTTAAAAAATTGCTAAAAAAGTAAATATGATAGAAATTTTCTATAGCTGATCCTAATTTTAAAGTCTTCACTGTTCAACCCTCAAAATTTTGTTTTAGCTTATTGTTGAAAGACTTAATTCTAAGAGAACATGTAGTACAGCAAAAAACCTAAAGAAATATTAAAATTTAATTATGCATGTTTGGTAAATAAATAACTCCACAAACACTCATTCTCTAACCACAAAAAAACTGTATTTACTGTAAATATTAGCATGTGTATAAACTTGGTTTTATATTAATAATTATTCATATCTAAAGTAGCATTAACAAAACCTTTTTGTGTAAAACATTTATTGAATTAAACATAAATTTGCAGGCAAAATCAAAAACATTAGCAAAACACAGTGGGTTCATCTAAAAAACATAAAGAGAGTTGTACGTGAATACGATTGAAATACAAAACCATAGGAAAAAGTTTTAACTTTTAGTAAATTAATTACGAAGAAAACTGGTGAAACATGTTGAGCAAGATGAGCTATTGCTTTTTTTTTAACGATTCTGACTTTGAAAAATACATATTGGTTAGCATTTATTTTGCACTAGGCCCCACTGTTAGCCATTGTATTGTATTGAGAACGATTATTGTGTTGTGCAACAATTTTAAATTGGCCCTTACGGCATAAATATGTAAGTACGGTTGCGGACTTTTTTAAATAGCTTTTTAAAATTTAACAAGCTATAGTATATACAGTCTGTATACATACATATACAGTGTGTAACACAACTAAATTGCCTACTTATTTTAAAGAGAAATTTGTTTTTCGTTAAAACATAAAATTGTCAAAAACTGGTGAAAATATTTTTTTCTTTTTTGTTCTTCATAGAAAACATTGTGTAAATTGTGAAAATCCCGAACAAAAATATAACAATGTCGTTTTGTTTTAATTAATTGTTGTCGTATTTTATTAGTTTGCATCACAAATTTGATTTCAGAAAATTAATTTGTATTTGGGTTTTTTTTACAAATTTTTCATATTTTTTGTTAAAAAAAATGCGTGCCATGTATTTTTCAATTGTTATTTATAATAATTAATTTTTGTTAATAAAGCCGGATGGAAAATAATATAACATTTCCAAAGAAAAAGTTATTTTTTATCTTTAAAACTAGGGCAAATTAATTACAAACATTTGTGATATGTTTAGTACGATAGATGTTTTCAAGTAGTCAACAATCTAATAAATTGACCTATAGAATGGTTGTCCATAATCGTTGAGTGCAGGGGAGAAAAGACTAATGCCCATGGAAATCGCTTAAACCTACATTTATCTCAACCAGAGATTAACTGCTAACTAAGAAGAACACACCAAGGTAAACAACAAAAAAATCTACAGGGTACTGAGAGCCATAGATACAAGGTGGCGCAAAAGTAATCCTGCTATCTGAAAATGCTATAAATTTTGCGAGGCCCCTAATGTCAGTTCTGTCAGCAATATTCCGCGTTCTGGAGCAGTGTAGCGTAACATTGTTTATTAACGTGTATTTCGCATGTGTTTACTACACAAATTTCAAAACAGAACTGACATTAGGGGCCTCGCAAAATTTATAGCATTTTCAGATAGCAGGATTACTTTTGCGCCACCTTGTATATATGTACGTTCGTCTGGCAAGGTAAAAACCATTTGTTTTGGAAATTAACACATTAATGAGGTTATCTATCATTCGCTGGGATTAATAAAAATACAAATTTTGCGTGTCGGAAATATGTTATTTTCTAAAGGGAAAGCATATGCAACATTTTTGGTTCAGATGGTGGACGTAGAGGCTAGTGGAAGCCAGGAAAAGCCTTAAGTATAACAATACAAAATCCACGGTTAATTATGATGGCGTTTCTATGGTGATTTTCTACCTATGGAGTTGGTAGTACTAACGAAATGATTGACCAACATGTTTATTTCGAAAGTAACTTCAGAGCAGAAAAATGCATCCATATGATGAGATATACATGAATCTAAATCATTATACGAGGGCAGTTCGGAAACTTCTTAGCCTTGAACAGAAATCGCGGTGTAAACAAAAAAAGTTAAGTTTTTTTGGAAACTTCCGTCTGTGCTATGAACACATGTTAAATTCTTTTTAGATCTGGCAATACCTACATATAGAAACAGGTCACATCCGCGATTTTTTTACAAAGAAAACATTATAAATTCGTGGTGTCATTAAATATTTAAATAAAAAAGGTTTAGCGGGACAAGAAATTCATAATGATATGGTGAATGTGTTAGTCCTGTTTCACACTCATCAGTTCTGGCTCGTCAAGTCAAATATTTTTCAATGAGAAGGTAAGAGAAAATTATCTTTTATCTTTTAGGTGAAAATGCTCCTTTATATGAAACAGTAAAAAATTAGGTTGCTGAATTTAAACGTGGTCGTACAAGCATTGAGTATAAACCATATAGTGGACGTTGACTGGTAAGGTTATGGCAACGGTAATTTGGGACTTCAAAGCCATTTTATTGACTGGCTGTCTGCAAAAGGCTAAAACAATAAATTCAGACTACTATTGCAATATTTTGGATCAATTAAAAATAAAAATTCGAGAAAAACGTCCTGGCTTACAACACAAAAAAAAATAACTTTTCATCAAGACAACGCACCAGTCTACAAGAGTGTTTTAACAATGGCTAACATCAATGTATTAAAGTACAAGTTGCTTGACCACCCACCTTATTCTTCTGATTTAGCTCCCAGTGACTTTTAGCAATTCCCAAATCTAGCTGGCAACCATTTTACCTCAAATGAAGATGCAATTACAATTGTAAACCAATATTTTGAAGGCCGTGAAGAAACCTATTTTAATCAAGGGATAGAATTGCTAGATAACCGTTGGACTAAGTGTATTGAAGTTTCTGGAGTTTATATTGAATAATAAAAATGTTTTTGAAAAACTAACTATTCTCTTTCCGTGCTAGTCTAAGAAGTTTCCGAACCGCCCTCGTATTGTTATATTTAACATTATAGTGACCCCAAATAGACAGTTTTACAGTAAAATTTTTACAGCATAAAACACTTGCCAACACCACCTTAATGCTCAGACCTGAGCCCCAGTGGTATAATACATTTTTATGGTTGGACATTTTTAACTCTTTTCTTTTTAACATATTTAACATATGCCATATTTAAGAAATTCAAAGACGAAGCCAATAAGGAAAATTTTATTACTCATAACAATTGGAATATGTACGAGTATTATAAGTGTTTTTTTACAAAATAAACAATTTTTTTTTTTTTGGAATTTAAACTTTGTTGGCGGAGAATTACCATCAAATTGCCAGGTTATCCCACGGTCTATTTAATTATGGAATGCTTAAATCTTGTATTAAAAAAATATAGCATGTGCCTAATGCACAACTTCTAAAAACCGTAACGCAGTACATTTAGACAACGCCAAGCGTGAACCAATGCAAGAGTGAGCCGCAAATCGATCGAAGGCCTGATTGCCCCTAAGCGATAATGACAATGACGCGCGTTCTTCCTCCGCTCAGATCTGAATTACGACTGAAATAAATAAAATAAGTCAATGAAAAATAAAAAAAAAGTACTAAAAAACTAAAAAAAAATATATTTTTACTTGAATTTGACAATTATCTGTATGAATGAAAAACAAATTTCTCCTAAAGATTAGTAGGTTTTACGATACACTGTTTACATACGCCATATACATACATATTTGCATACAGTTATTAGTATATAGGGGCTGTTGTAAGTATTCTTTGCTTTTTTAATACTTATAAAAAAAATCTTAAATAATATTAAGCTAAATGTATTTAACATGGACACGCATGCATAAACACACTCACTCTAACATATAACAATATATTATGTATATACATACATACATATGTATCAACAAATATGTTCAAACATGTGTTATTTGAGATTTTGTTTGAGATTGTTTGTTTGAATAAAAACCAGTAGCATTAAGTAAACAATTTAAATAATATAGTACAAACTTATTTAAATAAACACACATTTACGAAAACAATACGAGATATGCTATACAAAAAGCTTAGTAAAAGAAAACAAGTAAAAAAGTATAGTCGGTCAAGCCCGACCATATAATACCCAACACTTACTCTATATGTATACGTATTTTGGACCAAAATTTAGTGTCATGATTTCTGTAAATATAAATATTATGTGTATTAAACTTTATCTCAATATAAATTCTGATGAGAGAAAGTGGTGTTTCTCGAAACATATGTAAATTCAACCAACAACCTAGGTTTGAATCCGAAGCCAAGAAAAATTATCAATAACATTTTTAATAATAATTTTCATGTAATAATCCTACCTTCAGTAAAAAATAATTTAATGAAAAATAAATTAATGAACTCGAGCCGAAACAAAAGTAATATCAATCAATATAAATACTTTTAAAAGATTTATGGAGGTTAAAATGAATTACGGAGAGGGTCTTATATGGGAGTTTTGACTATTTATGAACTGACTATTATAAAATTAGGTGTCACCCTATTTGCACATAAGAAACTAATTTTTGTTAAATTTTATTCGGATAACCACATTTGTTTTTTATTTATGATTATTTAAAGTGATTTCGAGAAGTGGGCCTTATATGGGAGCTACGACTAATTATGGGCCGATCGTCATAAAATTCTATCATGTTATATGTATATGTACGAAATATATTTGTGTTTAATATTATTTGAATACCAACATTTTTAAAAGAGTTATGCTCTTTTAAGTGATTTTCGGAAGTGGGCCTACGACTAATTATGGACCGATCTTCACGATATTATTAGATGTGATTTAGCTTCATTTACTACTCATCTGTGGTGAAATTTGTGTGCATACTTGCATAATTCAAAGATTTATGGTCGGTAAAGCCCAATTTCGGAAGGACATTTGTATGGGGGCCGGGTGAAATAATAAACCGATTTCCACCAGTTTCAATCCCATCCATCCTTGGGCCAAAAAATATCACATACCAAATTTTATTGCAATATCTTCAAAATTGCGACCTGTACTCTGCGCACAAGCTTTACATGGACAGCCAGCCAGCCAGACGGACGGACGGACATCGTTAAATCGTCTCAGAAAGTGGTTCTGAGTCGATCAATATTTATGGGCGTTACAAACATCAGCACAAATCCATTATACCCTCCCTACTATTGTGGTGTAGGGTATTAATAATATTAATTTTTTACTGTATTTGTCAATGTTTACCTATGTACATATCGCACCCTAAATACAAAAGGGTCACAACTCAAAATTTTACAAAACTGACTTTTTTCTTCCATAAATTGTTTCAGAGTACACATATCTAACGACTGCAAACATTTCTTTCACATCACTATCTTCTTGACTTAACTAGAAAAATACAGTTATATCTATTTTTATGTTAAGTGTGTTGCTTGTGCACGATGAACTTTTTTGTCTTTGCTGAAAATTTAAGTATTTTGAGTTGTAACCCTTTTGTATTTAGGGTGCGATATGTATTATAAAAAGATTATAAACAAAAAATTGCTTTTGTTTATTCTCAAACAAAGGAAATTATTGTAAATACATTTGTAATAGGGAAGCCCAACGGGACTGATTTTTCATATTCCGGGATTATTCGGGATTTCGGAATTTTTGTTTGATATTAAAACAAATTGGTTTATTATTAATAAAAACTATTTATTTCAAAAAAGTAACTTATTTTAAAATATCAAGTAAGAGTTTATATTCGGCTGTACCGAATCTTATATACCCAACACAAATCACCTATTATAGGACAAACTTCATAAAATATTCACCCCTTTCACATGGAATTTTTATTCACGATAGGGGTGATTGTACCGTAATTTCTATTTTTGTTTATTTTAGTATAATTTCATCACAACAACGACATTTATAAGAATTTTATGCATTTTCCAGTAATACTCAAGAATTTACACTATGTTTATATTTTTGCAACATAAAGCGATTTACACACAATAAATTAAGTACCAAAAAGCCTTAGAAAACTGATTTTGGCTTTTTAAAACTTCAAAATTGTCACCTCTCTCTACTCAGTGGTTATACTTGGAAGTGGTAGCTTTGAGCAATTATGGACCAACTTTTACAAAAGTCAATAGTATAATTTTTACATATGTACTTATAACTGATCTGTTTAAAATTTCGGTTCGATATGGATGTTTATGTAGGTTAATGAGTTGTCCTTAGAAGGGAACTTACGGACAAATCATCATGAAATTCTGTAGGATGATTTATATATATATGAAATTTGGTATATTGATTTGTATATGTATATTAATTGACTAATTGTGTAAAATTCCAACTTCATAGTGATTTTTGTATGTTGCTATGGTAAAAATATGGAACGATGCAAACAAAATATTGCTTAGAGATTTCACTTTACATGAAACTTATTATTGCAGAATTTTGTGTGGATACGGCAGTTTTATAGATATTTTTGTACCATAATGTCATATTCCGGAAAGACATTTGTATGTGGGCTATGAGAAATGGTTGACCAATTCCTACCATTGTCAACTAGAAACGCAACTATAATTAAAATCAAGTGTGTAAAATTTCATTGTCTGCATTATATTAAAAAAATATATGAAAAATATCGAGGCAGTGTAAAACTTTGATCTGTAACTCGGATCCTACCAATTTCAATACCAAACATTTCGGTGAAACAAAGAATGTTTGGTAAAAGTTTCATTGTTTTATTTGTTTTCGAAGCTCTATCGTGCTGTATCAGAAGGAGTAAATAATTTTCTACATCGTTTTAAAAACCGATGCACTTGAATGCACATCACACTGTATTCTTATGTCTAGAAGAGATTTCTGATTCCTTAATATTTACACATCATATAGAAACAGTAAAAGCGACGTGATAGTGCGTTTGTGTGTTAACATACAACACAACTCCATTTAAAGATTGTCATAAGATTTAAGTTAAGTTTATCATTCATATTTTGCCTCATAACCCCAATCTCTGACGGGCTTTGTCTATAGTTAATTGAATATGAATGTAAAATTTTGCTATCATATGCAAAAGAATAGATAGGCTGGAAAGTTTGACGAAGAAGATCATTTTTCGGTACCTTGAACTCGGCTGATGAGATCCCATCTATTACAACTCGTATAATGCGATTAAAACCAGAGAAGTATTCACCACACCAAAAGCAATAAATTTCGAAAAAAGTGCACCATGCTAGACTCTACAGACCGGCATTTTTCGATAAGAATGTTAGTATGTCTCCCGTAGAGCATCCGAAATCCTTCGAAATCGGATGCCAACAATTGGTTAGATATTTTTATATCTCCCGTCCTTTCTCACCCTCCGCAACAAATAATTCTATTTCTAATTCAATATTTGATTCCATATGATAACAGAAATTATTAGGTGCGTGAGGTTCTCTTACGTATTTCAACTGCATTCATTATTTCATTCGTGTATAAATCAACTATTTTAATTTATTTCTGTTAGCAAACATTTCTATCTCATTAAGAAAATCACTGTTAAATTTTTTTTTTAATGTAAAAGTGTCAAGTAAAAGTAAGTAAAAGAAATTTCACCAGTTCATCGCCTAATATGCAATCACTTTTTGATATCTCTTTGAGCCTTAATAAAATTGCAACAGCAGCAGAGATTCATAGCACTGTAAACAAATACTACTTTTCGAGATTTATAAATCACAGGAAAAGATCGGTATTTCGGGATTGGCCACCCTAATTTCTATGTTTTAAGCATATAAGAAGGAATTTGGTTGTTTAAGTAACGTATAATTACAAAAAAAAAAAAACATTAAACCATGTCCTACAGAGTTCATTGTTTATTGTAAATGCGGGTTTGTTAATGTTTAATAAGTTTATACAACCTATTAAACTGTATTTACTAATATAGGAACATGCAAAGAAATCTAATGGAATTTTAACACATGGTTACAAATATGATTACTAATTTTTTTTATTTTCAGATTATAAAACTCCATTTAAGATACAGGTATAGTTTAAATCACATAGATTGCTTAATATATATAAATTGCAACAAAGATATTAACAACCAAGAGTTTATATTCGGCTGTGGCGAATCTTATACACCCACCACCAAATCACCTATTATGGAGATTTACAAGAGATTTATGTTAATTTAAGTGTTTTCGGAAGTGGTCTTTGAGATTTCCGGAACAAGTCGGTTTTAATGACTTTGCTCAAAAAAAAAAAAAAAAGATTTCGTCAAATAGGGATTTTAGAGGAAATTACAGCAAAAAAAAAATTTGTTGACGGTCACGCCTATTTTCGAAGGGGCGGGCCCGTAAAGTTGAAAATATATAGGCCTATATCTCGGGAACTACTGGGTGTCTGATAATTTGTAATACAGTAAATAAAAGGTAATAAAAATACCTTTCCAACAATATATATCATGATTATAAAATATGGACCTAATATGGGTTAAATCCGAAAAAATATTTTTTGACCCGAATTTCTTTATAATATCTAAAAAAATTAAAAAAAAAATGTCTTTATAAGTGTTATTTTAGTTTATTAATATAAATAGCCAAGACATTAAGCTTTAATTTAAGGTATCATATGTGTCTTTAGGTGCTATAATCATAGAATTATAAGATCTGAAAAATTAAAAAAACTCATTTTTTCAAAATTTTCTATGCAGGATAGTATTTTTTCCTCTGTAGTATACAGAACAACGGCTCCGCATAGTACAGATTCCCTGTATTGCCGGGCATTTGGTTAGGCTTAGATATATTCTGATTTTGAGATGTTATATTTTTATAGCTTTCGTATTTTTTGGGTGCATTTGGTTTATAATTATCTTCAAAATTTTATAGACAACTGTTCTTTACACAAAATTTAATTATATACTTTAACAATACGCAACTTGCTAAAAGTACTATTAAATTTACTTACAGAAATAAACAAATATGTATTTTCGGAATTACGTTCTTTTTCATAAAACTATGAGATTAAAAAAAATATATAATGAAAACATTAAATTTGTAAGACAAGTAAAAAATCTGCTTTCACTTGAAAAGATAGAACTAATTTTCTTACTTCATTCTATTTTTGTTTGAGCATCAAATTTTATTTATCTTTATCTTACAGATAGAAAACTAACTGAAAGTTTTCAACAAAAATCTTATTTATGTTTCTTTGTTGTTATTGCGACCTCCATTTTATTTGTGCCATAAAAATGTGATACCAGCATCAAGTGACTGATGCATAAAAAACGCTTTTCTTTTTTTTTCTTAAATCTAGACGTTCTTAGGGAATTTTATTGTTAGAAAATGCTAGAAAAAAAACGTTTTGATTGCTAGCAACCAAAGAGTGATACGAATGAGTGTATTTGTGTACTGACTGTTTGTTTATGCCAATAAAAGTTATTGGTTGAATGGTTTTTTTCTATACTTTAGCAAACTGCAAAAATATTGCGGAATTGAAATTTAGCTGGCAAGGATAAACGAAATCATTTTATAAACAAAAATATAGTGAAAGCATATTTTTTAAAGTGCTTATGTTGTGGTAGCAATATAGAAGAGCAATTTAAAAGAACTACACTGCGTGGCATAACTATAAAGATATCAAACTTTTCTTAATTTTGTAGGTTAAAGCTAAAACAGTTAAATTTAAAACTGAAACACTTTAACCTACATGTAAGTGAAACGTACAAAACAACAAATATTATTTAAGAAACAAATAATTATTTATTATTTATCTCTTAAAAATGCCAAAAAATTACTTTTTATTATTATTATTAGTATACTAATATAAGTGTACTCAAATTTGGACCTTTTTACACCTTTATATTTGAGTCATGAATAGCATGTTCTAGGTTCTTTTTTGTATGGATGGAAGAATATTTTATCGTTTTTTGTTTGTTTTTAAATTGAATAAATAATATTAAATGTCCGTTTTACCCCGTTTTTGTTAATTTTTTGTCACCCGTGAAAAAATAATTGTCAAAAAAGTACCTGTTAATTATCCGTAATACGTACTATTTGAAAATAATAGTTCATGGAAATTTTAGTCAGAAAATACATTTTGATAAAAAAAGTAACAAAAAAGAATACAAATTTTAGGCCATAGGAATTCGAATTTCAAAAAAGTACCAAAAAGATTTCTAGTTTTTATTGACCTGAGCCAGACGCATTTAGGTATTTCTATGTTTATTAATGTAGGAGATATATATGTTAACGGAGCGTTCTACGGGGACTATTTTTACCCCATATGGTCACTTGAATTTCGAATTTCAAAAAAGTACCAGACACCTGTCTGCTCTTTTTTTTATTAAAGGCGGACGTATTTAAAATATTATTTCTAAGTTTATTTGTTTTGGAGATATAGAGGTACTGGTTTTACACGTTTTTGCCCCATTTGTCCTCCTTAACGACCGAATTTCAAAAAATTGTTGGATAGAATATACATACATATATATGTATGTATGCTTATTAGAATTGTTCAGAAATCAGTTCTATTGCATATTTATTTTGATAAAACTTGCATTACGTAAATCATCTGAGCATAATAGGGTTTCTGTAAACTCACTCTCATCTACTAAGTTTTTGTAATCAGAAATATTGGTTTTTGTGCTTGAAAATGCCAAATCAAATTACTGTCTTCTTAAAAAGCTCATCTAATCATTAAAGACATTTCTGAAATTTCTTTGGCTAAAATGTGAACATCATCGTTTTAAAAAACTGCTTGTAACTTTACAACAAATAGCAAACATGAAGTGTAATTTTAGTAAAACAACACAGTGTATGTGTAAAATGTGAAAGCAAATTGTTTGTGTTGTGTGTTTTCAATAGCTTGTGAGTTTTCAATTTATTACAAAGCAAAAATTTTTGTTCAATGCATTTTAAAACGCGGATTAGTTTTACCATTTTAACTTTTTCATATATATAGCAACGCAAATTGTCCGAGAAATTGACAAACATTCCTACCTAGTCTAATCAAACTTCTTTCCTAAACTTTATTTCAATAGTTTTCTCATGTGTTTAAATTTTATAACAAATAGTTGTTATTAAATTTTCATTTCATGTAATATCTGCAGTATTTGTACTATTTGTTTTTCATTGTTACTCAAACATTTATTTTCATTAAAAAAAATATTTTTTTCATAGCATCACGTTTTGCCCGGAGTCTATACAGAAATTTGGTAAAGTAGCAATACTTGTTTAAGTACTTGGGTCATTATATTGTAATTTACAGTATGAAAGCACGCTTCCAGAAAATTATTTATAATATTCTTTACTACACTGTAAACATACATAAGTAGATATGTTCTCGTATAATTTCATTCCAAAGGGAGAAAACTCACACAATATTTTTCTAATTCTCTGAAATATAAAACTGCAGCTAGAGGCGAAGTTTGGTTAAAAAAAAATTAATATTTATAATAATTACTAAAAATCTTACAGCCCCAAAAAACGTGCTTAAATAACATGTATTTTGATTATGTTTGAATTAATTTGTTGATTATTTTTCTCCCTACATATATTTTTCTCCCTGCAGCGCTTCTATGTTTATACATTGATTCTTTTGTAAATAGTCTGCGTTTGCTTTGTCAGTGGTTAGAATTTGTTTTGTAGTAGTTTTGTTTGGCATTTTTTTTAACCTTTGCGTAGTACTATGATTATCTGTGTTTAAGATGACGCATAATTTATTTGTTTAATTTTAAAACATATTTATGAAATTAACCCTGAAAACGTTATCTGGAATAATGTGCAATTACTGTTAACTTAGTCAGCATATTAAGGGAAGTCGTAAAAGTGTTTAACATTTAACAAAAGTGACTGAATGATTTAGATATGAAATGCTGTGACGACAGCACTAAAATAAAAATTATAAGGGAATTAACAAAAATTAGCAAATTTTCAATAGCCCGATGGAGTAGAAAAAAGTGTTACAATCTGCGCAGTTTTCTATACCCTCTCAACCTTGTTACATTTGGTACATAATCTCTGATATCTTTTCGTAAGTAGTTTTCTAGGTATACCTATAAATTTGTGTTAATATGAATATAACGGATAAATGCCCGCTATCGGAAGTCTTGGTGTAAGTTTTTTGTAGCAATAATTTTACATAGGCAACACTTGCTTCCAAGTAAACAAGCTTTCGTTTCCTGGTCAAATTTGCTGGGGGACAACAACCTGTGGCTTTGTACAATCCCTAAACAAACAAATCAAAAAATCCATTTAAATTCAAAATATAGAAATCTATTTTATTTGCTGTAAATTACACAAACTACAGGTTGTTTTTTAAGATATTATTTTAAGAATTCTAAATTGGCAACACTAATATTTTAATTTAAGAGAAAAGTTTTTTAATTAGGCTAATAGTTCGAATAATCAAGAATACTATTGTAAAGTACTGGAACAATTCGCAAATTGTTTACTTTAGTTTGGTTTAGCATTTCAACATAAATAGACTGACGCCTGAATCACGCTTCGTCGATAAAACATGCTAAGGCACGGTTAAAATTAGGTGGAGATCACAGAAATTTGACAGCAGATGACTGGAAACGTATAGTCTGGTCAGACGACTTCAAATTTAATCGTTTTTAATCCAAAAATAAACAATATTGCCGGCGCTCAACAGTGAACCAAGTAAATGAAAAAATGAAGCATGTATGGTGTATTGCTGCATTGCAGGGTTGCACCTTAGACCACTAAGGAATTATAAGTAAAGAAGACTATCTGCATATTTTGCAAACTCAGCTGTATGACCAAAATTGACCAAAAAGTCCAAATTTGACCCCCTCTAACTCCGGCACTTCTGGACTGATAGAGCTGAAAATTTGTCTCTGGCCTACTATTCAGTAGTACTAACCTTGGTGTAAATTTCATCCAAATTGGAAGAAATCGATTTTTAAAATTGGGTCACTTGACGTGAAATTCACCATATATATATTTGAAATTCTTATTTACAAATATCCTAAAATGCATGTCTATTTTACACATAGAATGTATATTACAAAAAGTATGAAGCATAATGCTGTTTAGAAAAAAATTTATACAAATTTTTGTAAATATGATAAAATATATGTAATAATTTAATGGCATTTACATTATTTGTTATGTAAGCTTAAACATTTTCAAATATTTGTTGTTTGTTGTTTTAAATATGTCAATTTATATTATTGTAAGATAAGAAATATATCAACAATATAAAATAAATAAATTGAAATTTACTTGTGTTAGAGATAAGATTGTTTTTACATAAATTGTCTGATAGCTAACATGTTTTCTGTTAAGTGGCGAGAGGAAAGTACTAACTTGTTTGAAAAGGAAGGGTAAATAAATTAGAAAGTGTATTTGTGTTTGTTTATATGCACAAATTGAAAATATGGCTTCAATTTCTTCAATTACTTAAACTTAAAGACTAAAAAATTATAAATATAACTCCTTTAGTATATCAAGCAGAATTTTTGAAAAAATCTGTTATTTTTATTTCTGAGAACTAGACACATTTCCTTGCGAATTTGCTAAAGACATTATTACGGAAAAACCAAATATTTTACTATTTCGCAATGCCTACATAAGTAATGTACCATCTCTCTTTCCAATTCGTTTGAATTAGTTTATTTCCTTTTATAATATTAGTTTTACATGAATACATTTTCCATTAATCTATGATTATTAGCTTGTAATTAGCATTATATGTACACTATTTCTACAATCCTTTACCTATACACACATACTCAAGCATATAATCCTGTAACCTGTATCTTGTTTTCCTAGTCTTTGCATATGAGTTGTAGTTATTTTGATGCCGTTTTGAAATAATAGCTTTAATTGATTAGTAGTGTTTATGCTTTGACTTGTTGGATTTAATTAGATATGCAAATTAATATTTCCAGGCATCTGCATTTGTGTAAAGGATGTCCGGCCACTGAATATAGAGCAACATCAAGGAGCATGAAAAAGGGAATGAATTTGATTAAAAACCCCTTATTTGGGTGCATGTTTGTGACTTCTGGTAGTTTGATTGGCCTAGCTGTTTATATACTGTGTTGCCTTACTCAAATTAGACTTCATATCTGTAACGAACACTGTGTAAAACACAGCACTTGAATACTAGTAGAAACTAACACTCGCTTTTGTTTAATATTATCCACGAAACTCAAAAGACTCTGAAGTAATTTGTATTAAAAATGAAATAATAGGGTTAGGACTGCGGGAGCCTTTGAATGCTAGCTTCAGCGGTGTGGGGGAGTTCGGTGCTAATTTTCTACCAAATATTTATTTTAGACTCCCTATTTTTAAATGCTATGATGTTAGGGCCAGAATGAGTAGTATTACGTTGCTCCAATCTAGTCAATATTACCAAAGAAAAATTATTAATTAGTCAGTTTTTAAATCCCTAGTATTATATTTCTCAGATATTCCAGAGAGACTCCGCCTCGTTACCCACACCTAACATAGTTTCAAGGCTTAATTACACTGAACTCGATTTTGGCACTTTTATACCGATAAACGCGGCATCTAGTGGGTAAAGCTAAATCGAGTACGCTGAATCCAGTGGTGTAACCGCATTTTTAGCTGAGCGCTAGTTTTCGAAATATAGCGTTATTTGATACCATACTTATATTCTTCTTATAATATCTTCTAATGATTATTTCTTCTATTTATATTAATTAGCTATATTTTTTTTGTCCAAACAAATATGTTAATATAGTTTGATAACATATTCTAGTATGTATTTTTTTTTAATTTTTTTTTAATTTCATTTCATAAAATAGTTTTACATCGTATAATTTTGTTAGTTTTTTAGTTATATTTTCTTTTTATATTTCTTTTTTATTATGATGCTTATAATGCTAAGAAAACTTGAGAAACTTGGGTATTATTGTCGAGCAATAACACAATTTGCTATAACACAATTTTCTCGACAATAACACCCAAATTTCGCAAGTTTTCTTAGATAATATATATATCATATAATATATATGTCATTATCAACATTATCATACAAAACCCGGTTTTTTAAGTGTAAAACCGGATTTTGGAGGTGTCCGACATATTTCACTATTGGAATATAATAATATCGGGTCCCAGGTTTTTCTATTTCATTCAATTTTGTATCACTGTTATGTACTTTAAAGTAATTTTTGGCATTGTGTATTATAAGGGTGCCTTGGCCAATTATGGGCCGATCTCCATAAAATTTCTATATAACTAGAGGCTTTATATAAGACTTATTTGTAACGAAATTTGTTGGGATACGTGCAGAAATCAAACATTTATGACCAATGAACCCCTAGTTCGGGACGAGATTTGTATGGGCGTCGAGATTTGTAATGGGCCGATCTCAGCCAATTTCAATCGCTAGTGTGCTTGAGCTGAAAAATTATCACGTAACTTAATTGCAATTAAATTAATTATTTGCTAAAAATTTATTCAATTAGAAATAGGTTTCAGGAAGCAAAATTACACGCCCGTATTCCGAGGGGGATAACTTTATTGAAAAAACAAAATTAAAAAAAAAAATATATATTAATTTATACTTCCCACTGTATATGTATTACCAAACTCACAACAGAAAATTACGAACATGATTGTGTTTTGCAATTGGGGCCACATTATTAACAATAAATTTTTTCATTATGTGTTATTTAAATAGTTTCAGTTATTCATGACTTTTGTGTTTTAATAAAACAATCAAATGCCTACGTACTTATGTATGTAATACAAACAAGTAAGAGTTTATATTCGGCTGTGCCGAATCTTATATACCCACCACCAAATCACCTATTATAGAGATTTATTAAAAATGTATGTGCTTTTAAGTGATTTTTACGGTCAAATATGAACAGATCATCATCATACTGAGGTGGACGATTTTTATATATGTATGGAATATTTGCGTTGAATTTCAACTTAATAGCATTTAAGTGTTTTTCGAAACTGGACTTTATATAGGGACTACGGTCAAATATGGAGCGACCATCATGAAATTTGGTAACGATTTAAATGTATATGTTTATTATGCTTGGTGGATTTCAACTTTATAGTCAATTATACCAAAAATGTATGTTTATTTAAGTGAATTTCGGCAATGGTCTTCGTATGGGTCTATGTCAGAATTATGGACCGATGCAAACAAAATATTGTTTTGAGATTTCACTTTGCATGAAACTTATTCTCCCTTCGAAAAACACTTCAACATGTATTTATCTTTTAAAAATTATTTATATCGAGATAAAATTAGAGCCCTCAATATATAGACAAAAGTCACGCCACTAAATTTTTGGATGATCGGTCCATAGATCATAGCTCCCATGTAGCGTTCATTTTTTAAAAAAAGTTTTTACAAATAAACTGGGTGTAGGTTTCTATACTTTCTATACTTTCTTACTTGTTTTTGAATATATTTTTGTGGATTAGTAATACTTTTAAAAATAATCTTTTTAAAATCATCGCAGAATCAAAGGTTTATATGAGTTTAAAGTTGAACAATTTTAAAAATGTGAATTTTGACCAATTTTTGACATAAAAAGGTAATCACTTTTTTGACTATTTACGAAATATGCATAAAGACTTATAACGTGTATATTTATATTTATCGGAAAGCTAACTTTAAAATTAATATAGTATATAAAAAAAAAAACATTAAAAAAATTTACCGAATGGACCAGAGACATTATTATATCGTTATTGTTTATGTAAAATTCAACTTTAGAGCAAATGTTATTAAATCTTATAGACGATTACCAAAAATAATAACCAATTTTATATGGCTCAATATGATTTGAATTATATTTGAAAGGGTTTCGATAGCTCCGTCTTTGGTATAGACAATATTGTGACTTATAAAATATTTTAAACTTTATTTTCAGTTTAGAATTTGGCACAAAAATGCCTGTAAAAATGCATAATTTTAATAAAAAATATTTAGGAATACCAGTTTTATTCCAAAAAAAAGTCTTCCAGGAATTTCTTATTTGTGGAAAGTTTTTTGTATTTTTAAAAATATACACAATTTTCTATCAATTGCTTTATAATTTTCCTTGTCTTCTCTACGCATGTACAATTTTATTTTTCCTTTTTTTCCAAATTCCTCTTCGGTGCAGCTAATTAGTAGTTTAAAGCACTGCTGTTTAAAACCTTATTGGCTGTGAATTCCTCATTCAATCCTTTGTGGATAAAGACTATTAGTTTCCTTTAAAGGAAGCTAAGAATTTCTAAGCTTAGACGTTTCTTGTCTGTTATTAATATTCATCCAAATCCAATTTGTATGTTTTTTTCTTCGGATAAGATCTTTGCAGAAAATTAAAAAGTATGCAAGCAAATATATATCCAACGTTTCCTATCGGTGACCAAATTAAATTTGCTGGACATAACTCAATTTAAATTTGATCGTGAACAGGACTAACCCAATATGCATTGAAAAATTATTTCTCCAATGTTAGAGAAAAGCTTAATTCTCAAGTTGATTTCTAATGTAATTTTCAACTTAAGTTGAAACATTTTTCTCCTCTTTTATTTTCAACTTGACATCAATTTGAGATTTAATATTTTATCCAATCTTCTCTACTTGAGACCAAACATTTTTTGAACTTGAATACGATTTGAGATAAATTTGAGATTTTTTCTAATTTTTTTATTCTCGTATGGCAGTATAATTATATTAAATGTCAATTATAATTTTGAATTATTTTTATTTAATATATAAATTAAATCAAAAGATTGACAACTTGTAAAAAAATGTGCTCAAAGGTATAACGCATTAAGCATATTTCTAAAAACAAAAACACAAAAAATTACTAAAAAATTACTAAAAAGAGTACTGGAAGAGGTAAAATCGGGGGGAAAATAAGACGACCTTAAAGCGAAAGCCAATTTTGCCAAAAACACCATTTCAGCTAGTGTCGGATTTCAGCCTATTCGAAGATAAAATTCAAGCATCTGAAAACAAGTTTAACGACCTGGTAAGTTTGACAAAAATATAAACAAAATTCCAAATACTAAAGTTTAATAATTCATCTACTCGGTTTCCGAACTTATGGCGTTAGTATGTGGCAATTCCATAAAATTTTTAAACGGATGAGGTAGCTATCAAATATTCCTGGCAAGAAACTAAGACAAAACAACCTGTACGAGCTCTAAGTGTCACAGCGGTATTAAAACGTAATTATGTTTTTATGTTCTGGTTGAAATTAATATTAACTAAATCTAATTTATCTTTCCAGAAGCTTATAATCAATCAGTTCGAAAGAACTCAAATATCATTTTTCCAACACGCCAATAACCGCCTTCATAAGAAGAAAAATTATGCAAATGGAAAAAAGGAAAATATCTCATATTAATTAATGTTTTTTTTATTATTAAAAATAACTGTAATGAATTGTTTGTTATCAATTGTTTTTATGATCTTATTATTTTATGTTTTTTTTTTTTTATTTAATAAATAAGTTACAAAACTAAGTAAAAAACATTGTTTATATCATAAAGTTATATAAATCAGCTTTCTTTAATATGACAATTCCGTACCATACATTTGAAACCAATTGGAGAAACTTCTTTGATATCAAGTTGAGAATCACAAATTTCTCAATTTGATAACTAAGAAAATCACCATATTAAAAATGAGCCTTTTAAGTTGAGAAGACTATAATCGGACTATTGAGGTGCATTTGAGAATTAACGTTGGAGATTTGAGAATGGAATTTGATATCAAATGCATCTCAAGTTGATATCAAACAATAATGTTTATTGGGAATACACAACTTTTAACAGTTGAGTGTTGGTACATAGCTATGTATATGTGTGAATAAATATACATTATGAAATCCTTTTTTATTAAAATATTTTTTACAGCTGACATTAATACATATTTTTAACATCAATTTTAACCAATTTAATTTTTTTTAATAAAGGATCCCATAACCCATGACAGCTAAAATAAGTAGACGTATTTAATTTATGGACATGAAAAACATTTAATGGCCCTAAAAGTGTAATTTTGAATGGTTACTAAATTATGCGAGTAGTTGATATAGAAATTTAAAGAGTTTAAAATAATGGCTGGATGGAATAACTCTCCTAATGGGTATCAACACTTTGAGGATTTCATTTAAGTATTCAACAACTTCATGAACTATTTTCAGCTGAGTTTTCCTCTTAACTTTATAACTTTATACATATACTTAAAAATTTCTATTTAATAAGTTCATCAATATCTAACTACTTTTCGCTTATATTTAATACGTAAATGGACATGAGTTTTCTGTGATTGTCTTATCAAAACTTTCATTATTACCCATTGCAACTTGAAAAGTAATTTGTCTTTTTCTTTTGATTATTATTATCATTGTTATTGTTATTTAGTCGTATCTATGAACGACTAATCTTGATAAGAATTAGTATCATTTATTGTAATTTTGTTATGAATTAATGAACATATGTATGTATGTATATTAGATATATTTAAATTAGCGTAATACAATACAATACAATACAGTAATGATAAATGAAGTGTTATGCTTGTCAATTTCTGTACTTTTAATGAATTATACAAAATTCCTAATTGCTCATATACATTTTTTTTGTTTCTGTATTTGTTGAGGCAACAGATTAGTTTTAGATGTTGGTTGGTTGCAAACCACTAGATTTCGGTTACAAAAGTTTTTGTTTGTTTGAGTAACTAAAGTTAGTCCTCGATTTGTGGAACAATTATATTTTCAGTTTGTGTCAGAAACTGCGGGTATTGCAGAAATTAAATCATAATTTCTTTTAGCATAATTTATTTTTCAACCATTTATATAATTAATATGTATACATATACATATTTAAAATAGCCAATATTTGAGTTGAGTTCTTACAATCTAAAATTTAATTCTCAATTTAGTAATATCTATAAAATGTATTATTTTAGCATTTGACAAACTAAGACCTCACTGTGTGTTTAATTTTTTTAAAAACAATAGCAGTCCTTTAAAAATTCTTGTTTAAACGTCTTAACGGCTTATAAGATTACTTACTGCTGGAAAGTTTGTTAATGAAATTTCTTTTTTTAATTTTTGGGAAATTTTTCTAAATTCCTTTGCGTTAAAAGCTTTTGTTTTCAAAAACATATCCTTAGTAAGGACAATGCTTAGTAATTTTAAAGCTCAAACATCTTCAGTTATTTCAGCAACCAAAAGCTGCTTTTAAGAAAAAGCTTTTATTGAGACAAAATAACAGTAGTAAAACTTTAGACTGTAATAAAGTTTTAAGCATAAGCATAACAGTTTTAAAGGTGAAAATTTTTAACGATTTTTTGTACTGGAAATATACAGCAGCAATATTATTAGGCATAGAAATTGTTTTCAGGTTGCATTTTTATTATTATTGCAGCTAAAGGAATTCCAATTTTTCTCTAATTTTTATCATCGCCAATTCTGGATGATAATTTTAAGATGACGGAAATCTGCTTAACTCTACCTTATCTAGTGGTAAGTGTGCAAATTTAGTTAGCGATGCTAATTGGTTGCGCGCATGTATATAAAGGGTATCCCAACTAGAACGCAATTGTGGCAATGGTATTCGGTATAGTGAAATGGTAACCAGTTTTTTCTTGCCTAGAATTGAAGAAATTAATGTGGAGGGCATGTGGTTTCAACATGACGGCGCCACATGTCATACAGCCAGAGAAAATGCATCAGTCATTTCCCGGTCGTGTTATTTCGCGTTTTGGAGACCAGAATTGGCCGCCTAGATCGTGCGATTTAACACCTTTAGATATTTTCTTTGGGGTTTTTTGAAGTTGATGGTTTACGCGAATAAGCCGACGACGACTCAAGCCTTGAAAGAGGAAATTGGACGCTGCATTAATGAAATACCGCAGCATTTATGCAAAAAGGTCATTGAAAATTTCATTAAAAGATCGCGTGTGTGCCAGCAAAGCCGCGGCGACCATCTGCACGATATCTTATTCCATACATAACCTCATTCTGTCTACTTTACGATATAATAAAGCTTCAATATTTCTTTTCTAAATATCTGTGTTTTATTGAAAATTTAAAAATTGCGTTCTAGTTGGGACACCCTTTATATGTAAAGCAACCAACACATGTAAAGATTGTTCTGAAGCTTTAAAATATATTGTTTATTACATCTTCTTTGTAGTGTGGCACGTACGTCTCTATAAACTCTGATGTCGTCACGTGAGTATTAGTAAAAATATATTCCTATTGGAATGAGGGGCATCAGATATAGCTTAATGTGATTATATGATTTCACTTTATCTATTCTTTCCAATCATTGCAGAGATTCTGAATTGTAAGTCGCCGCACTTTAATCGTCAATTGTTATACCTAAAATCATCAGAAGTTTTGATTACATCGATACTATACTGAAAATGATCCAGTGACCGAAAAATGTACTCGATTAAATATCATCTCTTGATGAATTTTAAATTGTAGAATCTATTTTAAAATTAGATTAAGATACCGAAGGAGCTGTCAAGAGCCATTTCTGGCAATGACAAAAAGTAGCTATTCTTCGACTAATAGCTAAAGAGCTTAAAGTAAGTTAATCAATGGTAATAATGAAATAAGTCCCAATTTGTATGGAAAAATGTTTGGGATTTATTTCATTTTTCCATTGGGACTTATTTATTTTGGGAGTTATTGCACTGTACCACAAAGTTATAACCTATATTGTTGATAAAAAAGGATAAGGCACGGTTGAAGTTTGCTATAGAGCACATAAATTGGGCAATAGATGACTGAACATTTTTAATCTGGTCAGACGAATTAAAATTTAAACATTTTCAATCCGACGGTTAAGAATATTACAGCCCAGAGAATTTAAACACACCATGTTAAGGAAGAATATGCGGCACCTTGGATCACTGAAAAAAATGGAAGGAATAATGAGGAAAGAAGACAATCTGTGTATTTTGAAAAATTTATCTTCTCGATTTTCTAGATAAGAGCGTCTATCATGTGGATGAAGTTACTTTTCAGCAGAATGCTAACCAAAGCGCACTTCCAAAATCGTAGAAGAATAGCTTAGCGAGCAAAATTTTCTTTTGATGCAGTGGTTAGCAAAACGTCCTGAGAGTTTGTGTTTAATCGTGAAGAGGCAGATACCGATTAATTCTCATTTGAATGAGCTTTGGCAGCGGTTTAAGTGTGAATGGGAGAGTAATCCAAATTAGTAAATTAGAAAATTTGTACAGAGTATGCCAAAACATATAAAAATTGTTCTACGAAATAACGGACTTTGAACTAAATATTAACCGGCTAATTCATAATAATTTCAAATTTTAACTTATAAGTTTCTTTTTGTTTTATAACCTACTGATACAAATTTGTATTCATAAGTACACAATAAGAGTAAATTAAATTAATTAATTACTTCTTATTACATAAAAAGTAAAGTGTTTTTAAATACAATTATTCACCGCTGGCACAGAGTACTCTGTGCCGCCGTCAACAACAACTTGTTAGGGCTGGTCAAAAAACATCAAGGTTTTAAAAATACTCGATTTATTATGTCGAAACATCGATATAATCCGAAGTTTTTTTGCTACTAAACAATCGGAAAACATCGATGTTTTCTTTCGATGCATGTATGTTGGTATATAAACGTGTATACATATCTAACATTTTATACCCTCGATTCAAAACAATGCACTTTAATGATGCAATAGCCGTTGCCAATGCTGTATCAAAGATCAAGGAATTAATGAAAAATATTCTTTTGCCATTATAAACTAGTTCATAGAAATTGGAAAACCAACAAGACTGAAGATATATTGTCTGATGAACTTTCAGTTTAGTTGAGGATACCTGTTGGAAGACTGAACGAAAATCCGTTGGATATTTGGAAAGATTATATATCACAGTTTCCCAAGCTTTACAAGATCGCTTTTAAATACCTTACAATGGTGGAAATATCGGTTCCGGTGGGAACATCGGACTCAATAAAGAACCAGATTGAGTGGTGTAAGACTTGGTAAATTTCTAAACAGTATTGAAAAAAACTATTGGGAGATGTAAATAAATTTCAGATTTTTCGAAAATATAATAATAATAAATAATTAAAAAAAAAACAATCGATGTATAAAAAACATCGATGTATTTTATGACATATCGATGCAACATCGATTTTTGTGATGCATCTCATCGAAAAAAACGTCGATGTTTTTTTACAGTGTCCATATCTAGAGTGGACCTTATTTGGGTGCTATTGTCAAATATGGATCGATATTCCCAAAATATAGCAGTTTGATTTTGGCATGTATGAAAATGCTCCGTATAAAATTTTGGATCGGTACCGTAATTTATAAGAGATTTATGAGTATTAAAGTGATTTTCGAAAGAGGGCTTTATATGGGGCATACGGGTAAAAATTTACCGAAATTCACAACATTTTGTGGAATGATTTTTGTATATATGTAAATGATTTGTGCATCGTTTTTTTATACAATATATATAAGGATAAATATATTCTTCAAATGTGGTCCTAGTATGGCAGCTATGACCAATTCTAAGCAGACCACCTTAAAATTTAGTACAACAAAGATATAAAGATTATTTATGCCGTTTAATTTTATTTATATCTATTTTATACGTATTTAAGTGAATTTTGGAAGTGGACTTTATATGAGGTACATGGTCGAACATGGACCAAACTAAAAAAAAATTTGTTTTGCGATTCTTTTTTGCATAAAACTTATTTTGCTGAATTTTGTCTTGATATTCCAATATTATAGGCATTTATGTATAATCGAGCAATATTTCGGAAAGATTTTTGTATGTGGGCTATGAGAAATCATGGACCGATTCTTACTATTTTCCGCACACTTTCTTCTTTTATCATACAAACAACGTATACAAAATTTCATGGTATTATCCGCAATATATTTCAAAATATTGCAATAAAATAGACAAAAAATATCAAATTTTTATGGAGGTTGTCTCACATATTGGTCCATAACTCTGGTTGGCCTAAACTGATTTTGGTGATTTTCAATACAAAAGTTACCTGCAAAATGCTAAATATTTTTCTGAAAATTTTGTTTAGTTAAGTTGTATAGTTTGGACGTGAGAGTGTTTTACAGAGACGGACAGACCGACAGACGGGCATGGCTCAATCGACTTAGAATTGCATAAGGATCATGAAAATATATACTTTGTTGGGTCTCAGATGAATATTAAAAAAGTTTTACACGGAATGACAAACGTACTATACGCTCACTCACCACTCTTGGTATAAAAAATAGAAACTATGTATCTTCCTGATGTGCTAATAATATAACAATGTAATATTATCACTAAATTAGTTTTTTTTATATAAACATGTTGAAATACATAGTGTATCTGGCCAAATACATGCGCTACGTATGTGACTACCGAAACATGTGCATGACGAAGGGTTAAGGCTGCTACTTTAAAAAACGTATATTTTGTTTACTTTTACTTTTCTTTAAGACCATTGTTGGCACATAATTATTTCTATTATCTTACATGTTGGTAATTTTCTCGAGGCCCTATCGTAGCCGTACTTACGGCCATACTTTCATTATTTTAGGGTCCAATAAGGATCCATAATATATATGTTTATACAACTAAAAACAAAATTTATATTTCTTTATAATTTATTTAACTTCACTTAATTATCCATACAATTACATTGAATTACTTAAAACTACAGTCAATTAATTTAACCCAAATGTTTACATCACGCTGCGTCGACACCACACAAAATCACAACCATACCAATTCATAATTATGACAACTAGTAATAACAACAACCAGACAAAGTCACCATTAAATCTTACCGCAGCATGTGATCTAAGATTCACCTTGTCTATTTGTTACTTAAACAAATTGAAAGTTTTTAAATAAATTAAAAAAGTGGAAAAAGGAATTCATTATAAATAAAGTCATTAAAATTTTCAAGTTAACAAAATACAAACGTATGTATGTATAGTAAATAATAATACTTCAAAGTCAAATTTTGTTCTCTTAAGGTCACAAATCTCAAAATAAAAATATTGTTTTCATATATTTAATACACAAACACAAAGCTATACACTATTATACAATTGTGGTATCCTTCTGAAGTTAAAGTTAGAGTGGTGTATTTTGTTTGCAAAGGTCTGTGAATATTTATTAAGTTCTATAGCATTATTATTGTATCCGTACGAGTTAAGCTTAAAATTATTGTGTGTATAACTTAAAAATGCGGGATTCATAAGCATCTGCTATCTTTTGGATGCAGTTCTTGTCTTTAGTAATTTATAAGTCAATTTTTTTGGCTCGAATTTTTATATGGAATTCTACGCCCAGAAAGCGTCATATACGGGAAGCTTTCCTTTTTAATTTAAAACAAGTATCGCTGAAGCAAACCGATTGCTAACTGAAGCTTATCGTAAATGTGTTCCATCATTTTCAAAGTTGAAGCGATGGTTTGAAAGTGTTGATTTGATAAAGAAGAAAAATATCGCCCAAGTTAGCCAAAAAAGTTTGATAATCAAGAATTGGTGACAGTGCTCCATGAAGATTGTTGTCAATCTCAACAAGAACTAGCAAAATCATTTGGTGCTACTTAACCAGCAATTTAAATATTTTGAAAGACGATTTTGCATATTCCAAATGCTGCTTAAGCGATCATTACTTGTGATGAAAAACAGACTAGACTATCATGGGGAATCTGCAGCAGATTGTTTTGAAGATAGCATTGGCCGAAAATTGCCCAAATATGCAGCCAGTTACAAAAGCGTACTATTCCATCATGACAGCGCACGGCCACATGTTACAATACCTTTAAAACTTATTTCGAAAGAAGTTCTTTTAAAGTTTGTCTCACCCGCCTTAAAGAGCAGACATTGCCCGTCCCACTAGTATTTGTTTCGATCGATGCAGAACTTTCACTCACTTCTCTTCAGAACTGGTCTAAATGGATTAACCTTTGTTATATTGAACATTTTAATGATGTGAAGTAAAGTCTTGGTACAGCTGCATGTACTTTTTTTACTTGTTAAGATTTCTCTTTTTTGCACAATATAAGTACTAGCTAAAACCCGGTGTGCTTCGCTACCCGTATCGTAGTGAAATAAAAAGTTTAGAGTTAAATAAATATAATTGTTAAGTTATTAAAATCTACAGTTTTCCTTTTAAATTAATTCTTATTATATTATCTTATTATGATTTATAATATACAAACAAACAAACACACATTCACTTTTATATATAGATATTCACTTTTATTCAAATGTATACAAATTTTAACATTTCCTTAATATTGTTGCTAGTCAGCGCATTGGTGCCCTAAATATTAATATTGATAGCTGATATAACTTTCCTTATATTTAATTTGTCATCATATCTATGGGAGATACGACGCCCACTATTGATAGTCCTACCATTCTTGTCCTAAATATTAATATTGATGGTAGAATAACCGTACCATATATCTTATTGTATACCATATATTTGATCTTTTTTTAATTATCATCATATGGGAAGTGACACGCCCCCTGCCGCTACTACTCCCATTTTTTCGCAAATATTTAAACAAACAATGGAATTGCTCATGCAAAATTTGAGTACTAAGTATTTGATTTTTAAAATTAACTTTGTGTGGGAGGTACCACGCCCACTTAAAATTTCAGAAAAAAAGGTAGCCTATAGCTCCTTCCAGACATACAGAAGTATACTGTGAAAATTTCAAGCAAATCGGTTTAGCCGTCTATAGATCCCTAACTAATAATAATAAACATACATACACACATACAGACACACAATCACTTTTATATATATATATATAACAAATGTTAACAAAATATAAAATGATGAGTTTAAATTCAAACATGTGCTTACACAAATAAAGGGTGATTCATTTGAACCTTTTTAGCACAGGTGACTGCCATCTAACACCATAAAAACGTCACCAAATTATTCATCTGAATTACGAAAATCAGCTTTCTGCTTTTGTGCACAATGGCTTCATTGAGAAATTATTTTGATGGACAGCTAGTTTTGCATTTCAGGGGCCAAATTACTGCATTCGTAATCGAATGAGCTATCGTATGGTAAAATGATTTCGATATCGAAATTATGTGAAAATGTACTAAATTTCTTGCTCGATATCGAATGCCATAATCTCAAATAAGAAAATTACGATAAACTTTACTCGATATCGAATGCGGTAATTTGGCCCCAGGCCTGTGAAGTGGTCCCCAGTGAATATCATAATTAAGGAGATACTGGAAAGAGTGATAGAAAATTAGATGAACAACTTTGGGCAACAATAAATCTTTCGATTGGCGGTTCTGTTTTCAGAGTTTTAAAATCAGAAAAAGTCGTAATAAATCACCCTATACAATACACTCCAGCGCCTTACCCAAGTTCAAAAATATAAAAGCAAAATACAAATACCTTTACAAATTCTATGCTTATTTTTTTACTTTTTACATTTTCTAATTCAACCATAATGAAACCTTAGATTGTCATTCAAAACGTTGCTTCACTTGTTACACTAATAATAAATAATGAGTAAGAGTAAAGGATAAAATTGTGCGTGTATACTTGGGTTATTTAGAAGATAATGATGTTTATAAATGTACATACATAAATAAATCTAAATACATACTCTATTATATTTAAATAATCTAACAAAGAATTATTATACAATGATATTTCAACACATGTAAATTGTTTTACATGCAAAACGTTATAAATTTGCTTCATGATGAATAAAAAGGTAAAATGAATATACAGGTTGCACAATTAAAATAACAATCAGGAACTTATGGAAAGAAAATTAGAAAGTAAGCAGAGCAAACATATTGAATAAACATATAAACATAACCATAATAAGGGTTGAATTGTGGTTATACATACAGTGGGTAGCACAAATGTGCCTTGTTCACTTTTTCGTGCATAAAAATAAAATAAATAAAGAAAATTAAAAAATGCTAAGCAAAATAAATTACAATACAAAATGGAAAATAATAATTTTCGGTAAAAAAGGATTTAAAGCAAAAAACTTACATGCTTTTTTTTGTTGCGCAAGTCTCATTCTCAAATCTCAAACTTTACCTTGCGAGTTGTGTGTGTTTGCATTGTTTAGAACTATAAAAAAATTATTTTTATATAAGTTAAAGCAATCATTGTTATTATTCTATTTTTAGATTTGTTTATTGTATCATTGTTGTTATTCTTTTTTTAGAATTTTTTAAATTACATTTTTTCTTGCCTTGATTTATTCATTTATACTATGTTTCCACGACGACTTGAATCACCTGCTTCGCCTTCTGAATCATGTTTATGAATCCTGCTGTTTACATGACTAACAAACTTGATTCGATTTGACAGTTGTTTTTAATAAACAAACATAATAAAAAAAAACAGAATTTACAATTTGTGGAAAATAATTTTTTTTTAATGGACAAAAAAATGAGTGGAAATTAGTTAGCTTATTTAAAAAAAACATACATTCGTACGTATTTATTTTCTTTACTTTCAGCAACAAGAAAATAATTTGCTTTGTTTACAATAATATTAAATTTTTACAACTAGTGCAGATAAACTTGCGATAAAAATTAGAGAAGAGTGAAATTTTTCGTGCTTCGCAAGTAGATTCAATATGAATCTACTTGATTCGCTCTTAAAATTTTGTATGGTGAAGCAAGTTGTTTCACTAATGATTGGGGTGTGAAGCATGAATAGAGAGCGAAGCATGTACCGTGGAAACATAGTATCAGAGATGCTAACTTTTGAGACTCAAAACGCGTAAACATTTTTGAAAAAAGGGCTAAATTGAAAAAAAATCCGTTTAATCTTGTCAAAATTTTCGATAAAGTGCGAAAAGGGGCTAAATTATAAAATGTTTCTTTTAAAAATCAAAACCACAAACATATTTTTATAGAATAATTTATTAGAAAAAAACTACTACCATGAGTTACATATCACGGTGCGACAGTGCAAAAAACCTGGGACTGGAAATTATTTTTCTTGTAGGGATTGTCGAGTAAACAAGATTTACGATTAAAAACCCGGTTTTTGTACATTTGCGCACTTATAAGCCTGTAATTTTGTTGATAATGATCCGTGTTTCAATTTCAATAGATTTGGAAAGAAGAAACTGAGATCTTTCGAGTAATACATATATAAAATATCTAAGAAATTTTGAGAGCAAGTGCTTAACACCAACTCGTTAGTGAATGGACAAGTTTATCGCGATATTGCATTGTCGATAATAATATGATGATGCACGGATAAAGTTTGCCAGATAGTACATAAATAGTTGTAATGTGTAATACGGACAAACGAAAACTAATTTAATCGTTTTTGATCCGACCGTAAACAATATTGCTGACACTGTACTGTAAAGTGGTTCGAAAAAAAGTTCTGTGAGTCAGCCCCTAGGATTAAAAGGCTCTAAGTCCATATTTTACAATATTACAGGAGAGACAAAAAACAATCAAACTTTGTTTTTTAATAAACATTTTTGAAATCTGTAAATGCAATTTGGTTTTGTATTTTTCTTTATTTTTATTTGCGCAAAAGCAAAATGAAAAAATAAGTATTTGCCGAGATAACAGCTTTTTTGGTCTTAGAGCCTTTTCTGTTGCTTAGTTTGTATGTTTTCATGGACTTAGATCTTTTTCTTAAAACATGTCTCTACTTATATTTCTTACTTACTAGAATGAAAGTGTACTTTTGATGATTTTTTATTGTTGTTTTTTCAGAACTAATAATATGTAAAAAGTTAAAGTTTGTTTTGATTATTGTAAAAAAAGAAACAGATATTATTTTCAATTTTGATATTTGTATATATATACTTTAACATAATGAAAACAAAAATTATTCAGTCTTATTTCATTGCTGTTATAAAAAAGTAATATTAATTTAAATTATTAATGGATAGTGGATTTTAGGTATTGTAAGTCTTCGAACTATGTAGTGTTTATTTTTCTTCTTTCTTGATTAAGTTGGTGTAAATCCGAACACAAAAACAACAACAACAAATTAGATAACTGTATTTTTTTTTTGTTGTAATCGATGTATTTTTACTTATTGAACACAACTCCATCAAAATCTCAATTTTTTAAAAAAGTGGACTTAGACCCTTTACATGTTAAGCCAGCGATATGTAATAATTTTGTTAAATATTGAACATAAAACAAAAGACAAAAACTATACTTTAATTTCCTTAATTAGTTTTATTTCTATACAGTAACAAGTGCACAAAGTACTAACATGTACTCATTTGTGCTCCCCACTGCATTTGTTGATATTGAATGTATTAGTAATTATTGTTGCTTCAATATATAAAATAATTCCATTATGATCTGTCCTACTGTATTCTTTTGATAAATACTAAAAATATTAATCATACGCTATATATGATGAGCAAATACATACGATAAACAACACAGAGCGTATGATTATTATATACAATCACTTATGCGCACTGTGGTTTCGAACTAAAGTCTAACTGCCGTATGCAAAAAAAAATAAAGTAGGTTTGAAGTGTGCTTTCAGACAAAATTTTAATACACAATTTTCTTAATTTTTTTTTTTGCATAAGGCTGTAAGTGGACAAAATTATTTGGCTTTTTTATATGGATTAGTAGTCTCTATAATCAAAAGTCATGCATTACATATTTTTTCAAGTTAAAAAGCCTAAATTTATTTCCAGTCAACACGTTCAGCATGCAACAATTACTTCCAGAAGCCCTAATGTGCCAATATTGCTTGTTGTCGGTTTCATCTTTTCTTGAATGAATTAAGCGAATTTACGGAAATTTTCTAGCGAAATTAATTTCATTCTACCAATATGAAAAGCTGTTCAAAATTAAAATGTCAAAAAGTTTATGTTATTCCTATTGTTGTTCAGTAAATATTATTTTTAATTTAATATCTAAAATATTGCATATTATTTTTTTTAAGGCTGATAATGGCAGCTGGCAAAAAATGTACTCCTGCCCAGCATAAGTCCAATTTTAAGCTTCATAAAGCTTGGAAAGACTTATAGAGAAATAGGAGAACAAGTGATCAAGAGTTAAAAAAAAAATGGTTTTTAATATCTTGCAGCATGTAAAGACATACAGTCGGGAGCAAAAATGAGTAGATGTTAGTACTTTGTGCACTTTTTATTGTATTAGAATAGAACTAATAAAGCAAATTTAAAAATGTTTTTTGTCGTTTATTTGGTGTTTAATATTTGACATTATAAATTTATAAAACAGAACTAAAGGTATCAAATTCTAAGAAAAAAAGACTCACGAAGTAAATACAATCCGCATGTACTCAATTTTGCACCCTACGAAATATTCGGGGAATCATAGTGCTGTTTTTATTTCGTAAAATACTTTCTTCACTTTTTGGCATAATCTCCAACATTTTCTCAATTAACTAACTTTTTTTAATACTCTCCTATTCAAGCTAAACCTGCTGCCAAATCTTGTCTAAATTATCTCAGTTGCCTAGTCACAATTAACCACAAATTCTCAATTGGATTGAGGTCGGGAGTTCCTATTGGAGATTGCATGAAAAGAAAATTCTGCTCGCTTAGCCATTCTTTCAGGATTGTTGAAGTTTGCTCTTACTCACTATCTAGCTGACAAGTGAATTTATTCACATAAGCTCTTATCTACAAAATCGGAAAGATAAGTTTGTAAATTAAGCTTATTTCCTCATTATTCTTTGCAGTGTCCCGAGTTGCCACCATGTAACCCCATATCTTGGCCTTCCTACCCCTGTGCTTCATTGATTCCTTAACATGGTGTCTTTAAACTCACTCGGCTATTCGGCGCCAGCAATATTATTTATCATCGGACGGAAAACGTTTAAATTTGAATTCGTGTGACCAGATTTTGCATTTACTCTCCAATTTTTATGCTGTCTGACAAACTTTAAACACATAAACATTAAAATAAAGATTATCACGATATTGCTCTGTTAGAAGGTAACGGTATTTTACCAGTTGATTTTTGTTTGTTTGTTGCGTTCTCGTTATCAAGCTTTTATTGCTTTATTTGTGCATTATTGTTTGAGCCGTGAAGTGTTAACTTGATTTTGAAATAGAAAATTAAAATATCTTTTAAAATGGAAAATACGCCAACTGATATTGAAAACAATGTGATAAATTTGTTGCAAAATAATTACTCATGCCGTAAAATTACTGAAAAATTTAATTTAAGTAAATACACGGTAAATGCTACAAAAAACGGTGAAACTAAGCTTGCAATAATAAACAAAGGGTCGATTAAGACTACTTTCTGATGGTGATTCCTGGCAGATTGAACGTTTTCTACATAATAAGAACATCAAGCCCCGAAAAATGCTGCAAAAAGTATTGGCAAAGACGCGTGTTAAATAGAATTAATTTAGTAGCCAGTGTGAAAAAGAAAAAGTCAGCACTTTCCGATAGAAATGTGAAAAACGCCTTCTATAAAACCCACAAAATTGGACAGGGTTATTTGGAGCGACGAAACAAAAGTCAAACGATACCAGTCTAATGGAAAAGAATACTATTGACAAAGACCGCATGAGCGCATCCAAAAGCAGCTTCCTTAATGCAAAACATCCGGACAGTTTTGCTTCCCACTGTATGTTTTGAATTATTATGATACATTATACTTACAACAATTTTTTATCATATTTTAGGATGACATAATTTTAAAATTACTGGTTTTGTATTATATAATATATGTGTATGTATATGAATGTAGAAACCGACGTGTTTTGAATGCTCACAATACTTGTATTGACTAACTAAACAAACAATCAAGCATGCACAAACACACCAAGCGGTTGAAGTCACTAAAACACAATAACATAACGTTAAAGGATACTAGAATTCAATTACCATTATTTGGGTAGATAATTTAAAACTGATTAAGTTGTTTTGTTGTCATATAACCATATATTATATGACATTTAATAACAGAAACAAACAAAAAAAAAGAAATCACAAAAGGCTTAAGTGATAACAGTAATCAGCTGATATCAGCAAATATTTACCAAAAATAAATATAAACAAAGCACAACTGAGAAAAAAGTATACTAGTCACATATAAATTCAACACAGATACTCAACCATACCAACAACTAGAACTATTAAGTGCCAGCAGCACTTTTGGTGATAAAATTTTACTAATAACCACAACAACAACAACAACAAAATTAAAAGAAAAACACAATGTTAGTCTAAACAACATAACCAATTTATTTAACAAGCACATCACAAATAAACCTTAAGCTTTTTTGTTACAAACAATGCTAGAAAGCTTAGGATACTGAATTCGCCTTAATAAGGCGACATTTTATAAAGCTTTTTTTTGCAAATGAAAAACAATGAATGAATCAAGAAATTCCTTTGCAGAATCTATTTATTGAATACAGTTTACGAGCAACTTTCAAAGCGTTAAGTCAAGAAAACGGAAAATTAAAAAAGAAAAAAAATCAAAACGCAGCGGTTTACAACAAAAGAAAATGTTTGCAAAAGAAAATTTATAAAGTAAAGAAAAAAATTAAAAATAAATAAACCTAAATATTCCAAATAAAGGAAATTGTTTGTAAATAAGAAAATAATTCAAGTTACTTGTGCAAAAAAAATTTGCTTAATTAAAATTACAAAAAATGGTCAACTAAATGCAAAGTAAATATGTAATTACTGCAAATTTCTAAACAAGTCACACATTTTATTATAATAGTTTTTTTTTGTTCACCTTTAAACTTGCAGAAAAAAACAACAAATTAAAGGAAAAAGCGTCAGCTTCTTCTAACGGTAAAACAAAACAAAAACATCAACTAACAAGTGTGTAAGTGTGCGTGTGTTTAAATTTACAATCAAATGTTTTTTAACCCTCATATTCTCACATACACATTCTTGCTACAGTTACAGTGTCGGTCAAAACAATTATAATCACTATGTACGATATTATATAGCGATATTTACTAGAGATTTTACCACATATGAGCGGATCTACACTAAATTCGGAACTGAGTGCAGCAGCTTTTGTAAAGATATTTACGGGAATGATATATGTCGAATTTTAACTTGGTGAAAATATTTGTAAGTGATTATGGAAGTGAACTTTGTAAAATTGTATATGATAATTCATTTTAATACGATCCCTAATTTATACGAATAGGTATTAATAAAATCATATTCCGAAACTATATTTGTATGTTGGCTATGAGAAATCATGGACTTATGGTTAGCATTTCAAAAATTGTTTGTCCTTTTATTATTATTGCTAAGGCGTGATCCAATTCGAAGTTCCCTAATTTTTTAAAGAAAAAAAACACAGAAAATTCAAATTTAATGGGGAATGTTTATTATCATTTGAAAGAACATTCTTTGGAATTTAGTTTTTAAAGAATATGGCCTATCCATTGAGTTCAATTTTCGATGACTCGTTCAAGCGATGTTTTCCTCCAAGGCCTGAATCGAAGCGGCTTTGTCCGCATAAACTTTAGACTTTACATATCCTCAGGGCAAAATGTCGAACGGTGTGATATCATACGATCTTCGTGACCAATAAACATAACGTGAAATTATGTGCTCACCGAAGTGTTCTCTCAGTAAATCCATTGATTTATGCGATGTGTTGGAAGTGGCGCCGCCTTGCTGAAACCAAATGTCGAACTTCAATTTCAGGCATCAAATAGTAACGTAAATAGTACGTCAGTCCGAGTTGCTGCGAACGGCTACGAATCGACTCTCCACGGTATTCGTGTGCACTCTCAGATACGGCCGCTATATTTTCTCCACAGCATGCTGGACGTGGTCTGTTGAGTCGAATATTATCCAATAATGAATGCTGGGTCTCAAAATGGGTAATGGTGTTTCGAATAGCACGCTCAGTATGCCGATTATGTTGACCATAAGTTGAGCGAAGTGAACGAAACACATTCCTCACAGAACGTGAATTTTCTTAATAAAGTTGAACGATTTGTAAACTTTGTTCAGGCGTAAGTCTTTCCATTATGAAATGCCAAACCATACTAAATAAAAATAACATGACAGCATGACAGGACTCACACGTTATCTGTCAAAAAAGGCTATTGAAAAAAGTATCTCTACATTATTATCTGCAATACACTTAAAAATGTTTAAATATAAACTTTCGCTGAGGTTGTCTCACATTTTGTTTCAAACTCTGGTTGTGGTACAACGACTTTCAATACGAAACTGTTTAGGAGAATTTTTAACAGCTTTAAGTAAATCTTGTTGATTATAGTTTTGTATTTTAAACATAAGAGTGTTTTACACAGACAAACTCGCAGACATACATAAAAATATACCGTGTTGCCATTTCTATGTTCGCTTAAATTTTCGTTTTCCTTAAGCAAATCTAACAGAGCACTGCAGTAAACAATAGTTTTGCAAGCCACTTACAGAAGAGTAAAATAAGAGACATGACACATCAGACATATTCTGTATTTACACGGTAATTGGTTCCGGAAAACTTCGTGTAAAAAAACAGCGTAAAAACAGACATTGATCGTATGCAAAATGTGTAGGTGATTGGTTCCTTATCTCTAAAACCTATTGAATTAAAAAACAAGGATTTTTTAAGAAATTCAGGATTATAATATTAAATCATATAGGTAAAATGTACCTATATAAAGTACAATTACTTTGTAATTTAAATGAATTTCTCTTAATTTTCAAAATAAATATTAAACAAAACAAAAAAAAAACATATTTTTGGATAAAAAAAAGTGGAAAAAATAAGAAATAGAAAATTTGTATGATTTTGCGCTATCAACAACTGAAAATGGTAATTTATCAATATTTTCACGAAAAATGTGCACTTTCATTAGACCAAAACCGCCTGAAGGAGCATTCCAATGCTTTTGCGAAGTACTAGAGAGTTCTTAGTTATTGGCTTGGCTACAATTTTTGTCATAGTATTGGATCAAAAATCTCAATGGTTTGGCTGATATAGGCCAAAATATGTATTAAAAAAAAAAACGTGATAAAAAGTGGTTTTTTCTAAATAATATGTTCAGAGAAATTGTAGCCCGAGACAACAGCTACAACTTTAAATGAGTCAAATTTTAAATAGTTTACGTAAAATGAGCCCAAGAAAATTTGAAAATTTTCCAAAAAAAAAAACCGCCTGGCCCACGATGTCGAACGATAACGTTCGCTTAGATAAGACTTAAGACACGAACTTGATTGTGGAATAAACTTAGTTGAGTAAAAAAGATACGATAAAAAGTTTGTGTCTTAAGTCTTATCTAAGCGAACGTTATCGTTCGACATCGTGGGCCAGGCGGAAAGTCTAAAAAAATTTTTCAAGTCAAAATCGGGAGGCTCGATTTTCACCGTAGACATATATATGGTGTAGTGAACTTTTTTGCTTAGTACAAACCCAAGAATCAGAAACGCGATTCGCCCATTAAGATTTTTTTCCTTCCATACAAATCGTCCCACTCTAAGGTACATACATATATACATATCGATGGTCTCATGTAGAAAGGCCCTAACTCGCATATTTGAAACTTTACAGGAGAAGGTAAAAACATAATAGAAACTGTAATATTCAACATGTAACTTTTTTTGTACAACTGCTTATAAAAGCGTTATTTTTTACACTATTGCAATAAATTTTTGTGAGGAGGTGTATTTGCGTTAAATGCATTGGAATCGCAAAAAAACAAATTTCGAAAAAATAGCGAGTTAGAGCCTTTCTACATGAGACCAATGATATACAATGTGCTTTTACACAAGCATAGTTATGAAATAAAAAAGAAGATACACTCTAAGCTTAAAATTAATGTAAAAGAAATGTATGATTGCTCAGACCAGTAAATTTGCTCGTATTCACAAAAAGGGAATTCCCATAAATTTGTGATGCACATATTTTGCAAAAATCAAATTTAACCAAAAAAAAAAAAAAAAATTAAGCCCAAAAAATTTTGAATCGTGTTAAATAGAATAAAATCGTGTAAAAAAAATATAAAATTTATTTATTTTCAAATCGTGTTATATCAAAACCGTGTAAAAACAGAATATTTTTTTTCAGCGATTAAAGTAAGTTTGAGAATTTTTTTCAAAAACTCCCCAAAAATATGGCGAACCAAGAAAGAAGCCGAAGTATTTGGTAATAAATTTAAATATGGCGGCTCAGTAATGGTTTTTGGTTGTATGTCGGCATCAGGGTCGATAATCTTACATTTATAGAATCTACAATGAACAAGGAAGATTATCTCGACAGTGTAAAGAAATTAAAACTAGCACAGAACTGGATTGTTCTACAGAACAATGCTCCTAAGCATATCTCTAAAATTGTAAAAGATTGGTTGTTTACTTTATTTTACAACTTATATGAACAGTGCGGTTCCAAGGTCAATTCCAACTTACTAAGACGTATAACGAGAAATATTTTCTTTTATAAAATAATTTTATAAGGAATATGTCTAAAAATCTTACTTTAAATAATATTTTATATATGTACTGTTAACATATTTTATTAATATGGAGTACATCTAAAGCTGATGTCGGCTACGTTCAATGACATATTAGTCAGCCATCGGATGAACAAATATCGTACAATCATGGCTTTTCAATTTAACGATGTCCATCGTTCCTCTAGCTGATTGGTAATGCATGTAAACCTTTTGTACGGCCCAGGGATGATTGGTATTGAATATGGTCAAAAACAGTTCATTACTTTACCTAACAAATATTCTTCTGAAATTGGACTTTATCGGTCACAAATATTATTATTTGGTCAGATGCTTTTTGGTTGTAATAAATTGTAGCTTGAGCTAATAATTATGCTGACATAATTTTTCTAATATTTATTATTGAAGAATTTGTTATGATTCTATTGAATTGTTCGTCACTGTACACATTTATAAAGTACAAGTGCGGAAACTGCGTCTCATGCTCTTTCTCATCCATACTTCAACTCTATTTTGGTTTGGGTTTTGTTGTTTATTTGTGCTTTGTTTTTGTTTCTTTATGTATGAGTATAAATAAACATAATTGGAAGTGTAAATATATGTGTGCCCTAGTGTATGTATTTGTGTATGTATGTCACTGTTTATATTAAGTTGTTTTTGTTTAACGTTTTTTTTTTAACTTTTACTTCTATTTTTGTTCAAAACCATTTAGATTCCTAAACAGTGGGTTGTTTGTATAAAAGCAAGTAAGAAAGTATTGTCGGTCAAGCCTGATCATATAATACCCTACACCCAGATTCTGAGTCGATCGGTATACTTTATGGTGGGTGTTGGACCAATATTTCTAGACGTTACAAACATCAGCACAAATCCAATATACCCTCCCCACTATGGTGGTGTAGGGTATACAAATTAACTAAATAATAAATTTATTTTTCCAATCAATCGTTTTCATCTTTGGTTAAAAAAAATGTGGAAGGATTTGCTCAGCTTCCTTTATTTTCAGGATATTACTAAACAGCAAATTGATTAGAATAGTATATAAAATACAAAATTTGTGGGGCTAATAATAAAATAATCTATCAAATGTTGGGTTAAAATATGTTTAAGCAATTTGATAAGAAAAAATTAAAAAAACATGGGGGTATGTTAACAAATAGTTCAAAAAGTACTTGGGGGTTTATAAATAAAAAAGATAGAGATTGAACTTAAGGGTCTGAAGGAATGGAACTTAACAAATATTTGCGGTAAAGAATTTTTTAACAAAGAACTTTATACAACACTCATTCAAATGTTTTTTGTATTGTATTGCATTTTTACCCCCTACATCACCATAATGGAGGGAGGGTATATTGGATGTGTACTGATGTTTAGAACGCCCTTAAATATTAGTCCACCACCCACCTTAGTATACCGCTCGACTCAGAATCTCAGGAAGTGTAATTTTTAATATATTTCAATAAAATATCGTATATGATAGCTTTTGACAAAGGACGATTGGGACTAAAACTGGTTTAAATCGGTCCATTATTTACCTAGCCCCCATAAAAATGTCCTCCAGAAATGCGGTTTATCGGTCATAAATGTATGATTTATGCACGTATTCGTATTCACCACATTTTTGCCACAAGTAAGTAGCTAGTACATGCAGCCTTATCACATTAATTAATTTTACGCAGATCGCTCCATAATTGACCATAGCTTCCACATAAGAACCACTTCTGAAAATCATTTAAAGATCATAACTCTCTTAAAAATGTTGGTATCCAAATAATACTGAACACAAATACGTTTCATATATACGAAAATAATTCGGCCGAATTTATAATGATCAATATATAATTAGTCATAAGGCAAACTTCTGAAAATCACTTCAACATCGACAATTTTATATCAAGAATTTAACACAGGCAATATTTTTATGCACACCAGTCGTACAATAATTGGTCATAGATCCATAGCACCCTTTTCTGAAAAAAAGTTTTCACGCTTTCACCATATACATATATGCGTGTTGGGTTTTATATGGTCGGGCTTGACCGACTATACTTTCTTGTTTGATTTACTTATTTTTTTTCTCGCTAATACTGTAAAGTTTGGTAATTATAAATGAAAAACAATATCGGACAGATGACCATCATGCATAAAGTTTAAGAGCACTGTTATCTATCTTGTTATACCACTCCACCGAAAAGATAGGGTTATATTACGTTAGTCAATTGGTTTGTAACACATCAAAATAATGGTCGCAGAGCCAACAAGTCTATATATTCTGGGTCCTTATAAGAGTCTAAGATGATCTAGCCATGGCCGTCTGTCTGTTCGTCTGTTGAAATCACGATATAGCTTCAAAACAAAAGACATAGACAATGAAACTTTTACCAAACATTATTTGATCTACCGAAATGTTTGGTATTGAGAAACTCCAATCGATCCAGTAGGATCCGAGTTGTAGATCAAAGTTTCAGATCACCTCGATATTTTTTAGATATTTTTTGATATTTTCTTCAAATATACTGCAGATAATATTATGAAATTGTCCACACTTTATATTTATTACAGAACGACAAGACCTGTTGAAAATGGTAGGAATCGGTCCAAGATTTCTCATAGCCCCTATACAAATGTCTTCCCAGAATATGGCTTTATGGTACATAAATGTCTATAGAAAAGCCGTATCTAAACAAAATTCTGCCATAATAAGTTTCATAAAAAGTAAAATCTCAAACCAATATTCCGTTTGCATTGTTCCATATATTGATCATAGCCCCATACAAAGAGAACTTCCAAAATTCACTTAAATTAACATAAATCTTTTGTAAAAATGACTATCAGGTTGAAATTCGACAAGCACAATCAAAATATATATTTAAATTGTCGTAACAATTTTCATGATGATCGGTCCATATTTTGAATGCGCATAAACCCCTTATAAAACCAGCATCAAGTTGGAATTCAATACAAATAATACATACATATTTAGAAATCGTCGATCTCAGATTTATGATGATCAGTTTATATTTGACCGTTGCCCCTTATAAAGTCAATTTCTATAAATTATTTAAATGCACATAAAGCTCTTAATAGCATCAGCAGCAAGTTTAAATTCGACATATGTATAATTCGTCACTCTCAGTCTGATTATGATCGCTTCGTATTTGACCGTAGACCCCACATAAATTCTACTTCCGAAAATCACAAAGTAGAGTTAGAGTAGAGTTAGAGTAGAGTTAGAGTTAGAGTAGAGTTAGAGTAGAGTTAGAGTAGAGTTAGAGTAGAGTTAGAGTAGAGTTAGAGTAGAGTTAGAGTAGAGTTAGAGTAGAGTTAGAGTAGAGTTAGAGTAGAGTTAGAGTAGAGTTAGAGTAGAGATAGAGTAGAGTTAGAGCAGAGTTAGAGTAGAGTTAGAGTAGAGTTGGAGAATTCTTTGATAAAGTGTGATTCAATTTGACATTTCTTAAATTCTAAATAAAGCATATTAATAAGAATTAGTTTTAAAAGACAATTTCCATTCGGAATATTCAACTTTCGACCATTCTTTGCAGCATTGCTTCCGCTATCCAGCGAATTAAGCGACTATTTTTAGTTTCCAACCTAGATTATTGACGAAAACTGTCGACTTCATTCACATTTTTCCATGGTGACATGTTTAGAATACAAAATTAGCTACATGACTTGGAATGTCGATGGTTCAAAACACGAAAGGGGTTCACGAAAAACGTTTGTCACCAACACTGATTTTCTAAATACAGCTGTATAATTTGGAAAAATTGTTGCTGTTTAAGTCTTTGTATGGAGATTTATTAAACAATACTGAATAAAAATATGCAAACAGTATGAAATTAGTCAAGCGTAATCTGAAAAAAAAAAACAAATGAAGAAACTTTAAATTTGATTAAGGGATTGACTAAGGGTGACATGGCTTTTAAGAACGTAAACTTCTAGACAACTTTAGAGGCTCTTCTCAACTACTTCCTAGATTGTTTGTATTGAAATTGCAATTGCTTAAAAGTGCCCGAAATTAATGAACATAAAATATTCTTTAACGTGACAGAACTACCTGCATTTCACTAATTCCCCACACTTATGGCCTACTGTTTGTTTTTGTTTATTACTTGATGTTGATTCAATTTTAAAATTTATATATGTGTGTGTTGTGTTTTTCTCTATTTCTTATTATTATTAATATATTTTTTTTTTGTTTACATCCACCGCATTTAAACTTCTTGTGCACATCTTTAAACCACATGTCAACCGCAAAAAACAGGGTACGAACATAAAAAAAGAAAGACAAAAGAAATATATGTACAATAAAATGTAATTTATCTGCACTCATATATCACACATTAAATGCAAGATAAAAAAGTGGAAACTATACAATAAAACAAAAACAAATTCTAAAGCCACAATAATATTGTGATTAAGGAAAATAAGAAACTTAAAACTTAAACTGGAAACTTTGTAAAATAAATTTCCACCAAAATGGATTTTAGTTTCGCTTAATGTGTTTAATGAACAAACGAAAAAGATAAACCAATTGTAGAGTAAACAGTTGAGAACTTTTCACTGAAAATACAGCTTGATAAACGCTGGTGTTTCGGTAGATTATGCAGCAATTTGTGGATTAATAAAATACGAGGATTAAAATGCAGCGTTCATAATGATGGTAAGTAAGTTGTCAGTTGGTTGTCACTTTAGCGTAAAATGTTTAATTAAGCTTTTATGAACAAACACCAGTGACATGTTAGCAAATGAACGTGCAAATTTTGTGCTGGTTTAAGTTTCTTAATTGTCAGTCATTAAAAATGTCTTATTTGCATTAATAACATACATAGTTTAACAAATGCCTTCAAATTACACAGAGATTTAATGTCATTGCAACAAGATTTTCAACAAGAACTTTTTGTTTCAAAACAAAAAAAAAAAAACAATGAATTATATTGATTGTTCGTTCGATCGTATGTCTGACACATAAAAAATCTTGAGTGAGACAATTTACGAGTTTTTGCTCTTTCCCAACTACAAAACATCTTTTGCGAATATTACCAACAGAATATAAAAATTAATTTCTTAATTTGTGTGTGTCCTGAATGATGATGATGTCTTTAAAATAATGTAATACTTGTTGTTTCGAACGAATACCTCTGCATGTTTACATACAAGATATATTATGTGCAAATAAATGAGAGTGTGTATGATAAATTAAACCACATAAATACAAACATGCATACATCCATACATACATCCATACCTATTAATACATATATACATACGTATATGTAATATGTTAATTTTGACATTGCTCATACGCTAGTGTACACTAAAATAGTACGTGCTTCTTAATTTAAAAACAGTTAAAGAGGGAATTATGACAGAGTGTAAAAGGAAGAGAAATGAAGAGGCAACAAGCAATGTTTCCCCCATCGCATAAACCAGCAAGACATTGCACACAAACAAACCACAATGTCAAGAGAGGGATAACATGATAACATGATGTCTAACAATTTATAAATAAAGTAAACACAAAAAAGAAACTTCTTCATTTTAATCGCAAAGCTTTACAAATAAGCACTCATACAGGCTTTTGCTAATACATAAATACAAACACAACAGTATTGGACAAAATAATAAGAACTGTACTGTAAAATTTTGAAAAATATTTTTCCAATTTAAACCAAGACTTCTGGAAAGATGTAGTATTTACTGATACAAGTAAGTTCTATATGTTCGGATCAGATGGCAGAAGATTTGTGTGGCGTAAAGAAAATACCGCTTGAATTAAAAATCTAAAGGCAACTGTGAAACACGGTGGTGAAAGTGTTATGACGTCTTAGCGGGAGGTGTTAGAAATCTTGTATTTGTTGAAAAGACAATTGAATTCAAATATTTTGTAAGAATATTTAGGAAAAATTTCGTTTGAGCATGGTTATGACAACCACACTGTGCTTTTGATAACAATATATTGTTGTTGTACACAAATATTTGTTATTTGAATTTGATTTAATTAATATTTTAGTTACTATATCAATTATAAATTTGAGTGTGGTTCACCGAAACATAATTATTTTTAATAAATATTAACCACAACTATTGAATGAAAACCATTCAAATATATTATGTTATTTACAACTATTTAAACTTACAAATAACCATTAAATGGTAAGTTTCTATATTTGTACTCATATTATGTATAAACTGAAAATAAAATATGTTTAATTTTAATAATTTTGTTTTCATAATTTTTAGAATGCTTTTGCATTAGTTCAGTAGCTATCTGCGTGTTATCGGATTATTTATTTACATCTAAGTGTTTTAATAATTGCAAAAAAACCATACGCATAATAAATATATAAATAATAAATATTACTACAAAATACTAAAATTTCAAAGAAGTATAAAAGACCTCAAAATGTACATAATTATAAAATGATCTAAAGTAATCTTAAATATCACAAATTAAAAAAATATTAAGCATAACTACAAATCAATGTAAATATTTTTATATATGTTGAAAGTGCGCAAACATATATTTTTATTTACAAAAATATTAACTACAGTTTGTAAGTTTTGTGCTTTTTCAACAGAAAAATTTTTGAAAATAATTCACAAATAATCATCACATATTGTTTTGTATTTAACCATTAATAAGTCGTCTATTAAAAATATTATGTTATAATATTCTAGTTGATCATCATATTATGATCAGACATTTCCGTAACAGTTTTTCATTAAGGTTGGCAGAAATCCTTCACATAAAAATGTCACAATTAATAAAAAATTTTAAAAATAGAAAATGTATTTATCTTTAACAAAAATAAAAAAATATATTCGTTTCTTCTACTTATAATAAGTTTAAGTTTAATTTATTTTATAAACCAGGAATTACAACTAAAAATTTTTCAAAAAAAGGCGTTTTATGCAAAAAAAATATGATATAAAGTAATCATAGTATGATTACTTTTTATCATACTATGTTTACTTTACATTATATCTTACTTTAAGTCATATTAATATTAGTTTGAACTTAATATGATCGTGTATGATAATTTTAAGATCACATTGGGTTATATTATTATGTTATAATATCAAAATATGATTAATAAGAAAATATTATGATGAAATATTACGATGATAATTGATCATAATATGATATGATATTAATATGTTTTGTTCTTGCTTTTCGCTTCCTGACTCTTGTCTCTTGTTTTACTTTACTAAGAGTTTCTTGCAAAACCTTAATTTTTCTTCTTTGCAACATTAAAAAGGAGGATGTTCTTATTATATTTGCTACCACTGTACATATATACTCAAAGAATGTTTTAAGCATTAATTTATTTTGCAAAGAAACTCAGTTGTATGATGAAATACGAAAATATGAAATTTTTGTTAAAAAAAGGATGGTAAACCAAAAGGAAATATTTCGGTTTTGAGGGCGCTTTTGAAGAAAATTATAATGAAATTAACAAATTTCAAATAAATTTTGAATTGCTTTAATTCTCATATTTTCACTAAAAATATAAAATAAAATTTAAGCTTCATATGAAACGTTTTCGAATGAATTAAGTTCAAACAACCAAATCTTAGGATTTAGATGAAAAACACAAAACATTGCACACGTTTAAACAAATTACATGTAAAAGTATTTATTTTTATTTTGTGGCCAAGACATCTCCGCTATTGGAGGGTTGGTGGGATTCATGCTCAAAATTTAAACACAAATTCTGCTATGCTACTATCATGTAAAATTGTATCTCGATCGGAGCAGCTGATTTATTTCCAAAAAATTTTGATTCTGCCCCATTGTGTTCAAATATATAAAAACAAATTTTTAAAAGGGTATAAGATTTGTGAAACTACGCAAAAGCAAATATTAGATTTTTATAGGAGTATTTAGTACGTACTGATGCAAACTTTAGGACTTAAAGATTTACTGCCGTATTCAGAAAAAATAAAGTAGGTTTGAAGTGTGCTTTTAAACAAAATTTTCATACACAACTTTCTTAAAGTACATTTGAAGTCTACTTTATTTTTTTCTGAACAAGACTGTTATATATTAGTAAATTAAAAAATTTTATAAATTTTGTGGACTAAAAGTAAAAAACTTATAATATGCTGACTTTTGCATGAAGAAAACTATAAAATTTTAATTACCGTAAAATTTTACCAGTCAAAGATATCATAACAAAATTTACAACTGATATATATCTTAATGTCAATTAATCAATGCTATAATAATTTTTGCCCGTTTTTGTTTCGAAATACTTAAAACGGAGAAAATGTGCCCCAAAATCTGAGTTTTTTTTTATAAAAGAGCTCACTGTGACATTATTTCAAATTTGATAGGTGTTTAAGTAACCTAGACAGTTATTTATTTAAATATGGAACTTTTTTAAGGATTAGTGCTTTGCGTTTTTAGAATTTTTTACCAATTTTTTTTTCAAAATTCTTCAAGTTTAAAATAGGCTGAACACTTAAATTAGCTTTCTATTAATTTTATTTCATATATATATGCATTAAATTCTCATACCGGATCAAATAAAAACTATAAATAGTCAGGAATAAAGAAATTTTTTTTCTATAAAACAAAAAATATAGAGACTTTTTCGGTAAAATTTTAATGCGTAAAACTTTTTGTACGGACTTGAAACTGTTAGCATGATTTTTTTATTCTTATTAAAAGTTTTATCGCAAAAATAGCTGATATTTTAATGATATTTTTGATATTTTTTACTCTCCGGGAAAATATGTAAACCAATTGTCACACGTTATGCTTCGACAAGTCCTATCAATTGGTACCTAAAAATCACATAAACGCATGAAAACAGAAACCGATCGTAATTTCAATTTAATTTTAAATATTTTCATACATTCTATTCCATAAATAAATAATTCGGTCACTCAATTTAATAACAACTAAAAAGGCTTTGTACTTTTTACCTTTAATTAATCTCAGCTGTGTCATACCTTCTTTTTTTGTCTGAATACTTATAAAACAGAAATAGCAAAAAAGACTACAACTTCATTAACATGCAGTTGTGACAAAGATCTCCTTAGTTTTTTGTTCGCCAACAAAACTGTAACTTTCGTCTTTAATTTGTAACAAAAACCTACGTTGTACTTAATTAACCTGTTAATTGCCAGCAAAAAATTGTCTTCTGATTTTTAAAGAAAACCAGATAAATAAAGATGGGTCACATAAAATCCAGCCATACTACAAAATATTAGGAGAAAGCAGGTTTGATATTGAGAAACATATATTTTAAAAATTATATAAACGAAAAATTATTGTAACCTAAGACTTTTGCAGCTTTTACTACGTCACTTTGCAAAGTGCATTAAAATTGTTCTATATCTTGTCCAGATTAATTAGAGCTCTTAAAGACTTAACTTTATACCCTTTGCAATGCAATGGGTTACAGTTGCTCTAACAAATTTCCAAGCAACAACATGATTGACAGTACAGCATGTAAAACACTTTGCTAGAAGTGCTAAAAAGAAGGCACGCACATTGACAGGCATATTTAAGTCATGCCACACGTACTAGAAGCCACATTACCATGCACACAAAAGTCACACAAACTTTTGACAAGTTAGCAACCGAAAAAAGAAAACAACAAAAAAACAACGAGAGAAAAATCAATTTTTAAATGAATACAAAATAAAATTTTGCGAGTTTTTAAAGCAAATGAAAGAAAAGAAAAAAATTACGGAAAACAGAGTGTTAATTTTAACAACAGAAACTTTTTCTTTCACAATTTGCTTTCACTCTTTGCAGAAATAAAGCTTAGGCAAAATGTTGGAAAACCGTTTAAGGACTTTTTTTAATTTTTATCTTCAAAAACAATAAGCTAGATTAACAAAAACAGAAGCACACAGTTTAAGTGATTTTAAAAGCATAAAAGACAAAACACTCGTTTTGTTTAATTTAATTTTAGTTTTCTTTTGCAAAAAAAAAATCAACTGTTGAGAAACAAACAAAAAATTGTGTTATTACGGTCATTAAGTGAAACAATACAAAACGTCGAGTAAAATTATTTACAATTATGTACTTGAAGATACTTCAATACAGTAGAAAGGATTCAATGTTTTTTTCCATTTAATAGAATTTAATTTTTAATTTTTTATTTTAATAAAAACGGCTACTAGGTGTGTATGTGAAATTCTGTTTTGTGTGTGTGTGTGTGTGCTCTTAAAATAAATAAAAAGGGTTAAGCAGCCACATTCGGTACGAAAAACAAACAAAAGACAAAAGGAGTTAAATAAAGGAGGACTACAAGTGGTTAATGAGGGTATATTACTTTTGTCATTCAGAGTGAAGCTTTGACAATATTCATCTGCGATGAAACAAAAAGCTTTGAGTTCTAAGTATAAGATATCTGAATCTACGGTCAGAAAAATAATTGCTTTGTGTGAAACATGAAAGTCAAACAAAAGCCTAAAGAATTTATGTGGCAGAAAACGTAAGACCACGAAGTTAGACGATGCTCATGTTGAACTGTAGAAAAAAAAAATTCTTTTACGACATCCAAAGATATAAAGGAGGAACTGTAATTAAATATTTTGGCTCGAACTGTCCAAAGAAGACTTAACGAAAATGGTCTAAAAAGTACTTTCGCAAGTATAAAAAAGCGGTTAGAGTTTACAAAGGAATACACAATAGTAACTGAGTTAAAAATAAAATTTGAATTTTTAATTATTAAAAATAATAAATATATGTAATCAAAAAAACAGAAAATATATGAAATCGCACTCTATTTTGTCCGAAAAGTTTATGTCCGTCTGTTTGTCTGTGTAAATTACTCTCATGCCCAAAATACACAACTTTACTTAATTAAATTGCCAGAAAAATATTTCCTATTTTGCAGAAAAGTTCGGTGTTAGAAATCAACCATATCGTTATAGTAAAACCAGAGTTACGGAACAAAAGGTGAGGCAACCTCCATAAAAATTTAATGTTTATACCCTACAACACCATAGTCGGGAGGGTATATTGGATTTGTGCACACGTATGTAACGCCCAGACATATTGGTCCAATACTCCCCTTAAAGTATGCCGATCACTTTCTGAGTCGATTTAACGATGTCCGTCGGTGCATCCATCCGTCTGGCTGGCTGTCCATGTAAAGCTTGTGCGCAGAGTACAGGTCGCAATTTTGAAGATATTTTGATAAAATTTGGTACGTGATATTTTTTCGGCCCAAGGAAGGATGGGATTGAAGCTGGTGGAAACGGGTCCATTATTTTACCTAGCCCCCGTACAAATGTCCTCCCGAAATTGGGGTTTACCGATCATATATGTATTGAATTATGCACGTATCCAAACAAATTACACCGCAAATAAGTAGTATATAGAGCTAATTCACATCTACAAATTTTGTGAAGATCGGTCAATAATTAGTCGTAGCTCCCATATAAGGCCCACTTCCGAAAATCACTTAAAAGCCCATAACTCTTTTAAAAATGTTGGTATCCAAATAAAATTTAACAAAAATGAGTTTCTTAAGTACACATAGGATGACACCTAATTTTATAATAGTCAGTTCATAAATAGTCAAAACTCCCATACAATACCCTCTTCGTAATTCCATAAATATTTTAAAAGTATTTATATTGAAATAAGATTTAACACACATAATATTTATAGGCTCAGAAGTCATGGCACCAAATTTGTATATGATCGGTCCATAATAGGTAATATCTCCCATGTATCTCAAAAATTTTGGTATCCAAATAATATTGAACGCAAATATATAGCATATGTATGCAAATAATACGGTACAGTTTTATAATGGTCGGTCCATAATTAGTCTAAACTCTCATATAAGACCCTCTCCGTAATTCACTTTAAATTTGTAGATGTGATTTGGCTTCACCTACATAATTCCAACATTTATGATCGGTAAACCTCTTTTGATGAATAAATAAATAAATAAATAAAAAAACTCCTGAAGAAGATTTCCATAGGAAATCGAAATATCGAGTTAATTATATATAAAAATAAAAAATCTTTTATAAAAAACAAAAAGTGACCTCAAGCTTAAAAATTATTTAATAAAAATCATAAAAAAGGTCGATGAAAATAGAATAAAATTATTTAAAAAGTATTTGTATCGAGTTAAAGTTTAACACATACAGTATTTATATTCACAGACATCATGACAATAAATGTTTGGATGATCGGTCCACAATAGTTTATATATCCCATATAATGCCCATTTCTGAAAAATTGTTTTAAAAATATACTGTGTGTAGGGTATTATATGGCCGGGCTGAACCGACTATACTTTCTTACTTATGTGTTATGAAGACTAAGTTGACACCCAATCATAGGTCGTTATGTAGACTAAGTTGAGCTTTCATCGTAAGTCTTTATGTTGCCTTAGTTGAATATTTATTGTATTTCTTTATGTAGAGCAAAGCCACCACATCCCCTTAAACTAGAGGGGGGTGGAAATATTTAAGAAAAGCGAACATTAATTTACTCTTAAACAAATCCATATTTTGTTTTAATGGATTCCATGGACTTTTTCACTATATTTTAATCTACCTATGATGAGAACTTTTGTACATCTCCGTTTAAATTTTCCTTTGAAAGAAGTCTAATATGGCATATTTTATAAAGTTCATATATTTTTTCTAATTTGTATATTTTCATTATTTGTTGGTTTTGTTCGGCTACAGGTCGGTGAATAAATAAAAACTTTTGATTTTTATTTTAAATATTTTTATTGTTGTTCCCAATATTTCAATTAGCGTCGCTAATCATCTTCGGGGGTATTTAAAAAATAATAAATAACACAAAAAATTTTTTTTTTTTTATTTTTTTTTTTATTTTTACACTTATTGTCCTTCTGCTTGGATTTTTGTATATTTTCTTTGTATATTTCTTTGTATATTTTTAATAACATATTTACAGTACTTTTTGCAAGCTTTAGCTTTTTGAAAATAATTTAACCCAATATAGAATATAATGAATTTTGGTATGATTTGTTTCTATCACTAAAAAAAAATTAAAGTGTTTTCGTAAAAGTGTCCCTGTTTTATTTTTTAATTAATTTTAAATTGTCTTTTTTTAATCCACGTTGATTTGTCTACTACGCTAACGTTATACATACATATACATATGTATTTGTTTAGACTTTGTAACCTTAATTAAATGTTTAACAAAAATGTTATTTTTTTTAGTTTATAAAAATATATGTCAATATTTACAATAAAAAGCAATACTTTTCCTGCAATATAGTTTACAAAAGCAGAAGCTAATCTTTTTTTTATTTTTATGGAAAATAAACTTTTTTCCAAAATGAAAAATGTAAAACTACAAATATTTTTTTTCCTAAATTGGATTTTCAAACAATTGTTGTAAACAAATCCAGTAGATTTTTTTTGTATTATTTCCAGCACAGACTGTTTAATTTGGGAAAATAAATAAAATAAAAAATACCATAAAAATAAAAATGTTCTTCATTTCAAAATTCATTTTATTATTATTATTCAGTATAAGAGAGGAAAACAAAATATTTAGAGAAAAAAAAAAATAAAGTTTACATGAAGCAACGGAAACTGCATATGCATAAATACGTATACATCCGATACATATGTTTTATATGGATTTTGTGGTAACAAAAAAAAATGTTTTTAAACCAATGTCACATGTGTGTTGGTAGCTGGTGGTAGGTGCTGAAGGTATTCTTTTTAGTTTTTAGGAATTTGTATTTAATAAAATAAAAATGCGCTAAATGTTGATAAAGTTTTGCATAAAGAAAACACATTTGTATACAAATCTCAACTGCATGACTTGGGTTTTAATGCTAAATAAAAATAAATAATAATGGTTACAAGTTTAGATTTGGTTTGAATTGTATAATACTTAAGGAAATATTGCTAGTTGTGACTATCTGCAATCTACAGGGACTTTTGGGGTCTAAGTTGAAATTATATTATAAATCTTTATGTAGTCACTGTGCACTTTCATTCACATTCGGTATAAGTTGAATCTCAATTTTGGGGACTTTATATAGACTAAGTTGAGTCTTTGTCGTAGGTCTTTATGCAGCCTAAGTTTATATACAATTATTGTCTCTTTTGTAGACTAAATTTAGTATCAATCGAAGTCGTTTACAAATACTATGTTGAGTCTCATACGAAGGGGTTTATGAAGACTAAATTCAGCCTCAATTATTGAGTCTCAATAGAAGGCTTTATGAAGACTAAGTGGAGCCGCATCCGAAGGGGTTTGCGAAGACTTAGTTGAGCCTCAATTATTGATCTTTTTGTAGACTAAGTTGAGTTTCAATGGAATGAGTTTATGATAACTAATTTGAGTCTCATCCGAAGGGGTTTGTGAAGACTTAGTTGAACCTCGATTATTGGATTTTTTGTAGACTAACTTGAGTCTTAATGGAATAGGTTTATCAAAACTAAGTTGAGTCTCAATAGAAGGGGTTTATAAAGAATAAGTCCAATTATTGGTCTTTTTGTAGACTAAATTAAATGTAAATGGAACGGCTTTATTAAGAAAGGGTAGAGTCTCAGTTAAGGGTGTTTGTGAAGACTAAGTTGAGTCTTAATTATTAGTCGTGTTATAGGCTAAATTAAGTAACAATCGAAGGGGTTTTTGAAGACTAAGTTGAGCTTTGGTGTTAGTTCTTTACGTAGCCTGAAGGAACCCCAATCATAGTTTTAGACTGATTATAGCCTCTATCGTTGTGTGTATTTATACTAATTTGTGTCTTAATATTAGTTTTGATTTAGACTATCTTGAGCCTCAATTTTTGTATTTGCTTAGACTAATTTGAGCCTCAATATTAGTTTTGATTTAGAATATCTTGAGCTTTAATCGTATTTTTTCCTAAATTATAATATTTTTTTAACCCCTGGCCCACGATGTCGAACGATAACGTTCGCTTAGATAAGACTCAAGACACACACTTTTTATCGTATCTATTTTTTACTCAATCAAGTTTGTTTATTCCACAATCAAGTTTGTGTCTTAAGTCTTATCTAAGCGAACGTTATCGTTCGACATCGTGGGCCAGGGGGTTAGACTAATTTCAGCCCCAAACGTAGTCATTATTTAGATTAATTTTAGCCTTATTCTTAGATTTTATTTAGACACATTTTAGCCTTAATCTTACACTTTATTTAAACTAATTTGAGTTTAATTTGCCCTTATTAAAAGTCTTTATATAGGCAAGTTGGGCTGTAGGCATAAGTAATTGCTATTCAAATTGAGCCATAGTCTATGGTGTTATGATGTCTGACTCATGAAACTCAATCTTTGATCTATTTGCTGTCTAAGTTTAATTTCGATCGAAAATAAGTTCTTATGCAAAATCTATGACATTTTTATATTGAATTTTATATTATATGATGTTATTTACATTTTATACATTCTTCATTATAATCACAAATATAGAGCATACAAATCTATTCATTTCCTAAGAAATTATTTAAATAAATATACTTGTTGTTCTTATTGAATACAGTATTCTACAAGCATAATAACTTATTTGTATATTTATCTGATTTAAAAAAAAAATTTTAGTCTAGAAAAAAAACCAAACCTTTGTGTATTTTAGACAAATATTTATAATTTTAAAAGAAAATTTAAAATACGACATTAATGTTTTAAACTGTCTGAAAAAATCAGATTTGCCGTAAATCTAAGAAGTTGTTTACACTCGACACAATGAGTAGTATGAGTAGTAGGGCTTTTAAGTTTGTTATTCTGCTTGTGTTATCTAGAGTAGATATTTAAACGTATATTAGGTATAAATATGTTAATGCCCTGTAAGTAGGATTACGGTTTTAAAGATGGACAGTGTCTTAGGACCTCTTCTTTTTATGTTATATCTCAATGATATCAATAATATTGGTCTTGTTGGTAATATTGTAATGTTTGCTGATGATGTATCGATATTTTATCCTTATAAACATGATTTGGTACTAAAAACGCAAATGGAACGTGATTCATCTTTATTATTTGAATTTGCGAGACCAAATCGACTTGTACTAAACGCTGATAAAACTAAATTGTTACGTTTTCGACCTCATTCCCAAGTTATAAATAATAATTTTTCTATCTTCGTTAACGGAAAGATAATAAATGAAGTACATGAAATGAAATACTTGGGTGTTATTTTGAAAAGCAGTTTGTCATGGGATGCTCATATGGGATATTTAAAGAATAAAGTAGCCTCAGCCTCCGGGATGCTTTTTAAATTAAAGAGAAAATTAAGCACTAGAACTAAAATGCTAATTTATCAATCTATTATACACAGCCGTCTTGAGTACCTTGCAATAATTTATGCTTATAAAAATAGTAACGAACTAAGATCACTGCAGTCAGTTCAAAATAAAGCTTTAAAATGTGTTTTTAATTTAACACTTAGGCACAGTACTATATCACTATTTAATGATTATTGTAAAAATATCTTACCAATACATGGTTTGTATAAAAAACAACTTTTGTTTTACGTATATAAATCTATAAACAATATTGGTCATCGATCAGTGAGACTTATTATTAATCAAAGTCGATTTGACACTAGAAATGCTGGCAATCTTAGAATGACTCGATGCAGATTGGAGACAACCAAGCAAAGAATAGAATATTCCGGTAGTTTAATGTACAATAATCTTCCTGAACATTTAAAAATGTGTAATCCTTTATCAACCTTTAAGAAAAACGTGAAAGAATATCTGTTGGATCGAATAGAAATGCTTCTTGAATAATTTGGCTTATTTTTTTATTTTTTTATTTTCATAAATGATGTAAAATGTAAAGAAAATGTTTATAAAATTTATAAGACTTATCGTTACAGAATTTTGAGTGAACATTATTTTGTCAACTCGTCTCACCTAGCCATTTTTGGCGCGAGACAATTGTTATATTGAATTTAAAAAACTTTACAGACAAATATTATACATCAATATATCTGTTATGCTTTCAAGAAACCAAAAAAAGTCACAAAAAAAATCAAGAATAACAGATCCTTCATAAATACTTTCTAAAACAAGCCAAACCAACCGAAATCCATCCATATGACACTGCACTGACTACCGTTGGCCCAATTCTGGTTATACTTCTAATATATGTGTGTTTGGAAAATTTTAAAAATGTGTCCACAAATTAGGGTTTGTCGCCTGCAAAGTGTGTAAACAATTCGTTTTTGATGAATATAATACCACTTTTTCTTGAATTTCCTTCTATTTTTTTTTACAAAAAAAAAACCCCGACTACGACATCTTTTTTACAGATTTAACCCCAAAAGGTATGTAAGTTTACTCGCTTAAAGAACAAACAAATTTTTTTTACAGCACTCACATTTGTTGAAACGTGACTTTCTAACTTTTACATTTTCTTTTATTTTTACATGCAAAAAACAAAAAATTTCTCTACCGAGACAAACTAAAAATTTTACTTTCACATCAATAGCTAAAGATTATAAAAAAACAAAATCAAAAACAAAATATTTACAAATAGCAAAATCTATTGTAAAAAAACTGAAAAAAATTATACAAATTGTTGCTAAAAACCAAATTTAAATTATATCATAATAAACTTAAAATACTAAATAAGAATTCGTAATAGCTAACAATAAAACAATGTTTATCGTTCTATATGAATAAGTATTAGCATATGTATCTTATTAAAGTATCTACACACAATGTGTTTAATTGAATTATCAATAAGTTATAAAATAAAGCTTTCAAAGTGCTAATTAAATAACCCACATTTGCAATTTAACTTTATGATTTAAAAGCTTTTAAAATATTTGGTAAAATATTAGCAGAGTTTTTAATTGTTATTGATGATAAAGTGAAAAACAATTAAGCTTCTGTAGACTCTATTTTCTTGCTTAAAATACAGTCGGCAGCGCCAGTAAGTACATGTTATTGCCTTCTACACTTTTTATAGCATACCTATACAAATAAGACTAATAAAGAAAATTTAACAATAAATAATCGGCTGTGCCGAATCTTATATACTAACCACCAAATCATCTATTGCAGGGTGATTGTCATATAATATTGTAGCATAATTTTGTATTTATTTTAGGCTTTTTTCATCTCAATAGCGATATTTATAAGAATTTTAAGCATAATTTAGTTATAATCAAGAATTAATATTTCTTTTAGAACTGCGCTATGTTTATATTTCTGCAACAAAAAGCGACTAACTTTAACATACAGGTACATTAATTAGGTACCAAAAAGCCCTGGGAAACTTAACTGGCTTTTTGAAACGTCAAAATTGTCTCCTCTGTATATTCTGTGGTTTTTTCTCGGATATAAAACTTATAAGGGAGCAAAGGCCAATTATGAATCAACTTTCACAAAAGCCAATAGTATAATTTTTACACACTTATAGCTTTCGTTTCGATATGGATGTTTATTTACATTAATGACTTTTCGATTGTAGTCCTTCCTTATAAGGCAGTTATGATCTATTATAAGCCGATGTTCATAAAATTCTGTACGACGATTTATATGTATATGTGAATAATTTGTATTGAATTTCATGTCGATAGTGATGTTAGTAAGAGATTTATTCGCATTTAACTGGTGTTCCGAAGTTGGCTTTATATGAGTAATGGTCAAATATTTTATTGAATTTCAACTTGAAAGTGATTTGTATAACAGATTTACGAGCATTTAAGAAATTTTTCAAAATGGACGTTATTTGGAGGCTACGGTCAAATATGGACCGATTGTCATAAAATTAAGGAAGACGATTTTTATATATATACATGGAGTATTTGTGTTAAATGTCAACTTGGTAGTGATTTTTATAAAAGACTTATGCGCAGAATTTTGTATGGATACGACTTCCGGCATTTGTATGGTAGGTATGATAAATAGCGAACCTATTCCAATTCAACAGAACTTGTACTTCTGTAATAAAAATAAAATATGCAACATTTTATGATATTATCTGCATTATAAATATTTAAAAAAAAATAGAAAAATGTCGAGAGTGTTTAAAACTTTGATGTATAACTCGGATCGTACTGGTCCGATCTTGCCCATTTTTAATAGAAAACATTTTGGTGAAACAAACAATGTTTGGTAAAAACTGCATTGTTTTATATCGTTTTTTTTCGAAAGTTTATCGTGCTTTCGACAGATGGACAGACAGAAGGACATTGCTAGATCGTCTCTGTATCTTATAAGAACAGAGAATATATAAAGCTTTTGGTTCTAAGATAAATATTTCGATGTGTTACAAACGAAATGAAAATATTAATATATCTTCCATATTTTTGGTGGTGGATAGAAAAATGTTTTTAGACATTTATTGCTAAACAATATTATTTATAATAGAAAATAATAATTTTCGGCAATTAAATAGTTAATACAAAAAGAACTTGCATACACACAATTATGCACAAATGCGTCTTTTAAAATATTTGCACAAAAACATCAAAGTTAACAGTTAGATTTGCGTGTGTTTGCTTTGTTTATAACTTAAAAAACATTAGTTTTATATTAATTTAATTGGATGTGATAAACGCTTTTTGCAAATTATCTAACACAAATAAAATTATAATACAACTTATAAAAAAGAATGAAGAAACTGCCAACAGAAATTGAGGAAAATATTTTAGCAATGACAAAAATTAGCTATTCTAATGAAGGAATAGCTAAACAACTTATAAATCAATAAGCAAATCAATGCAATTGTACCTCTTATGATAACACAAATGAAATGGGATAAGTGTTAAACACCAAAAGATGCTGCTATTGCAATAAGCAAAACTATTAGTTGATGGACAGCAAAATGAGCCCTTCGCAATATTGGTTACATCTCAGAATGTGAAGAATTAAAAACTGTATTGTCGATAAAAAATGTTACGGCATTGTGAAAGTTTACCAGACAGCACAGAAATTGGAATTGGAAACGTGCTATCTGACCAGACGAATCCGAATTTAATCGTTTTCGATCAAAAAAAGGAAAACAATATTACTGATGCCGAACAGCCCAGAGAATTCGAAGACACCTTATTGGAACGTCCTGACATGAAGTTTATTTACATGGTTGCACTTCAGTCCACTGCAAAGTATCAAATGAATAATGAAAATATCTCATAGCATCGGACGGAAAGTAAGCATACTGTAATGCATTATTGCATGCTTCTTTTTCCTACTGGGATATGTCTCCAAGTCACCACTTTTGTTTACTATTTCGATGACTGTTTCGCGATATTGTCAACAAGTCGTCTACATATTTATATTTGTCACTGATAAGAAAAAAATTATGGCGGCGGCAGATACAAGTCAAAAATATTTTTATTTTTGCTTAACTTCTATATAAAATTTAATGCAAATAAAAGTTTTAAAGTAAAGTGTGCCATTTTTAATTGTGGAAATATTAAAAAATAACAGATGTAAATTTAATTTTTTTTAGATTTCCAAAAGAAAATAAATTAAAAATACAATGAGCAAAATTTTGCCACCTTGATGAAAAAAAAATTAAAAGTGTCTCATAGAGTTTGTATTGAACACTTTAAGGCAGATGATATAAAAGGAGATGTTAAATTAAAAATGGGTTAATGAAACGTTTTGCGTTTAAGAAACCTTATGTTAGGTTATCAAAGCCTACTGAAGAATTTATGGGTCAATGTGAAAATCTCTAAGATGTATTCAAATCTTTGAATGGAGAAAATCTCTTGATTTGCAACGAGTATTTAAAAAGCATATACATAAATCAAGTGCTATTAACGCGGATATTTAAAAAAGCACTTTTTTCTATCGAGAATGTTTTGTTTTAAATAAGGAAACTAAATCACCACTTTAAGGATGAGACAAAAAAAAAACACAAATGGAAACAAACAAAAAGATAAATTGATAATATAAGAATATATATATTTTAATTCACTTTTTTCATACATTTTAATATGTATAAAATAGTAAATAATTAAGTGTTTTATGTAGAATCAAAAAATTTACATTTTTTTTTAAATATTGTTAACAAAAGTTATTTGTTACATGGTGATTATGCAAAAAAAATAACCTGTGACGTCATGCGCAAAGAGAGAAAATAGGAAAATAGGAGAGAATTTAGGATGCGTCCTATCGGGTCTCCTCTTAGAGTTTATCGACGCATATGTTTTCTCCAAAAGAAGGCAGCAAGTAGAAAAATGATATTGGGAGTTGCATAAATAGCATTTTCAAGCTTTGTTGATAGATTGGTATTGCATTTTCCACGGAAATTCATTTTGATTATTTTTTTTGTGCTTTGCTTTTTCAAGTTTTTATAAATTGTATGTTTTTTTTAAAAGTTTCGTTTGTTAACACAAATAACACAGTGTTTAGAATATATTTTTATTGGTTGTTTTTAGGATATATTTTTATGAAATTTTTTTTGGACACTTCAACACTTTTAATGTGTACATTTTATTAGAGCTCGGCAGAAGTTTGACTCTTCTAACTTATATTTCAAATCTAGAAATAGTTAATTTTCTTTACGCTTTGTAGTGGATTCTGTCATTTTTCTCTAGACTAATACTTTTAAATTTTAAATCACATAAAAGAAATTTATATTTATAGTATTCATTAAATAAAATCCTATTACCCAAGTACTTAAAAATCATATTAAAATCCATCATCTCTATTACAAATTCATAAGCCTAAGTATTGTATAGATATAATTTGCTGTAATTTACATAACGACCAAGAATATTTTATTCTAATTTTATAAATGCAAATCCAATTTATACAAATGCTAATCATCATTAATACAGCAATGAAGTCTTAAGACCATAATATTGCATAACCACAAATATCATTTTAATTTGTTTTCGCCATTAGCCTGTGTTCAGGCACGAAAACCCTATTTTTTCAATAAGCAATCGAAATAATTTTGTTGTCCGGTAACACTGCAACTGCAGTGTTACTCGTTGCTTTTGTCTCTTTTGTTTATCATTCTTGCTCATACCGACGGGCAATTGTGGTGGTGGTTTTTTAACCACAAATGACTCTTTAAAAAACAATCAAAGCATCCACATCAAAAAGCTCTACATATAAGAAGTTAAAAACATAAAGAATTTTTCTAGAACAAAAACACAACTGTAAAAAAGTGAAAACACAAAAAAGATCATACCAATTAAAAAATTACAGAAAGTTAAAATTACAAGTGGTTAATAAACATAAGATAATAAACTAAATTTTACATATCAAAGAAGTGCTTAATATCTGTGTTATTTAATAACAAATATAATTTAAGGTTTATATATATAAATTGTAATTTATTACAAATTAAATTATTTCAAAACATTAAACCTAATAATAAAAATTATATTTGAATCAAAACTACATATATGTAAAAGCGTGTTTTTATTCTTATTAAAAATAATTGAACATAAAAGTGACATTTTTTTGAAATCAAATTTATACAGTGATACTCATACTATTATTTGTGAATAGTGAGCAGGCATCATTTCAACCAATCCAAATCCACCGCATGTCATCAACGAAGACAGCTCCCATCATTCCGTAGCGACGACATCATTCATCATAGAGTCCCCATCTGGCTCTAATACTTGGACATCATCCGTCACATCCCCCAAGGAGAACGGTAATCATCAGCGTCCCTCTACAGTATAACTCAACAGATCGGACGCAAGTTGGAATTTCTGGAAATCAACGGTCAGCCACAATCCTCATTGTCACCCACATTCACCCTACACTTAATCATCACAACCGTAAGTCACCCCCCATTATCATTATTATTTTCACAACTCATGTATTAACCTCAACTGAATTATCCCTTAACCCGTGTACATATACATTTTGGTCCTTCGAACCGGATCTCTGGGTCATCCAAAACCCAGAGATATCTCTCCCTAATCATCTCGTTCCGGGTCATCCATAACCCGGTACACCCCCCTAATAAAAATATTTTTTCCCGCAAATTTTATTCACATTGGTATAATATTCACCCGCAAATTATACCCATGTCGTTTCCCGCGCAATTTTATATGGTTATAAAATTCCCCCGTAAATTATAGCCATTTTCTTTTTTTCCGCGAAAAAATGTGGTTATAATATTTACCCCGCAAAATTATAACCCAACTTTTCGCGAAAAAACTGTACCTTTTCCCCCTCAACACGTTTAACATATTTTGTGCACACGTATTTTTTTTCGTTATCCCGTTACAACTGTTTGTCCCTATGTATGTATGTATAACCAATCTTTCTAAAAATAAAATTGCCGTTTAACAAAAACAACAACGTGTTGTCATTTGCGCATTTTGTTGTCCCTTTATATGCGTTTATTTATCATACGGTAAATTAGCGCTTCGAACAAAAGGGAACAACAAGACGCTGGCATCTTAACATTTTGTTGTGTACTTGTTGTGCATTTTTTATTAAACGAAAGATCTAACGGTAGCCTGACTAAAGAAAAATACAAAATACCGCATCAAAACATAGTGCATACTTGTTAATGTTGTTGTTGTATTTTTCTTATACAGGCATATGAAATACCTATTGGCATTCTTTGTAAGTTTCATAGCAAACAAACAAAAAGCCAAAGTCATTTCATATAAAGCAAATTTACATACATACATACAAACCCTGCATTCTACTGTTTTCTGTACATTTATGGTATTTGTATAAACCGGTTTTCTGTTTTTCGTTTGCTCAACAACAACAACATTTTTCTTATACAGGCATATGAAATACCTATTGGCATTCTTTGTAAGTTTCATAGCAAACAAACAAAAAGCCAAAGTCATTTCATATTAAGGCAATTTACATACATACATACAAACCCTGCATTCTACTGTTTTCTGTACATTTATGGTATTTGTATAAACCGGTTTTCTGTTTTTCGTTTGCTCATCCCATGTACGAAAGAGTTCTTACATTTCTTATTTAAATGAGAGACCTAACAGTAGCCTGATAAAAGAAAAAATACAAAATACCGCATCCAAACATAGTGTACGCTTGTTAATGTTGTTGTTGTATTTTTCTTATACAGGCATATGAAATACCTATTGGCATTCTTTGTAAGTTTCAGCGCAAACAAACAAAAAGCCAAAGTCATTTCATATAAAGCAAATTCACATACCTACACACAACTGTTTTTTCTTGTTTTTTGTACTTTGATGGTAATTTTGTGGGTGCTTTGATTCTGCTTTTTCTTTTCATCTCATGTATCAAAAATTCTCTCCCGTTTGTTCTCTCTCAAAATATTCTCTCTCTCTCTCGATTAACTCGTTGTTTTGACAAACAAACGAATAAATGCTTTATGTAGTACTGATTATGTACTTACATATGTACATAAAATTAAGTAGGTCACTGGAACAATAGTGATCATATGAGAAATTATGTACTAACCAGTGTATACGAGGAGAGATCGATAAGTCACCGAAAATTATATAATTTTGTAATGTGCTCGATTTTATTATTAAATACGACAAATCAATAACAATAATATTGCTAACCCCATACACAGTTGAAAATTTGTTTAATTTTATATTACCCAACTGAAAATTAATTTAAAATTTTTTTTTAATTTCTTTATACGTTACACAAAATGAAGATTTCCTTTAAACTTTTCATACTACACAACTGAAAATTTTTTTATATTACGCAACTGAAAATTTCTTTAAATTTTCTTTTAAAATTTTACCGAAGTCGCCTTTACGAGGCACAACTGAAAATTTCTTTAAATTTTCTTTAAATTTTACCCAAGTCGCTTTCACGAAGCGCAACTGAAAATTTCTTTAAATTTTCTTTAAAATTTTTTCCAGTCGCTTTTACGAAGCACACCTGAAAATTTCTTTAAATTTTCTTTAAATTTTTCCGAAGTCGCTTTTACGAAGCACAACTGAAAATTTCTTTAAATTTTCTTTAATTTTACCGAAGTCGCTTTTACGAAGCACACCTGAAAATTTCTTTAAATTTTTTTTAAATTTTTCCAAAGTCGCTTTTTCGAAGCACAACTGAAAATTTCTTTAAATTTTCTTTAAATTTTACCGAAGTCGCTTTTACGAAGCACAACTGAAAATTTCTTTAAATTTTCTTTTAAAATTTTACCGAAGTCGCCTTTACGAGGCACAACTGAAAATTTCTTTAAATTTTCTTTAAATTTTACCCAAGTCGCTTTCACGAAGCGCAACTGAAAATTTCTTTAAATTTTCTTTAAAATTTTTTCCAGTCGCTTTTACGAAGCACACCTGAAAATTTCTTTAAATTTTCTTTAAATTTTACCGAAGTCGCCTTTACGAGGCACAACTGAGAATTTCTTTAAATTTTCTTTAAAATTTTTTCCAGTCGCTTTTACGAAGCACACCTGAAAATTTCTTTAAATTTTCTTTAAATTTTACCGAAGTCGCCTTTACGAGGCACAACTGAACATTTCTTTAAATTTTCTTTAAATTTTACCCAAGTCGCTTTCACGAAGCGCAACTGAAAATTTCTTTAAATTTTCTTTAAATTTTTTCCAGTCGCTTTTACGAAGCACAACTGAAAATTTCTTTAAATTTTCTTAAATTTTTCCACAACCTCGCTTTTACGAAGTACAACTGAAAATTTCTTTAAATTTTCTTTTAAATTTTACCCAACTCGCTTTGACGAAGCACAACTCTAGACATATTTCCCCCGTGATTCTAAACCTATCGTAACCATGTCGGTCATAAAGAATTTAATTCAAGCTTCAGATCGTGTGGTCGAATTCCAAAGCTATTTTGATAGGCTAGCAGTAGAATCGCATACGCAATACACTTTGGAGGCTGAGGAAAAACAACTCCAACATCATTGGTCAAAATTCGAGTCATACTATGACCTCGCCTTGGACAAATATGACTCCATTAAAGATGACATAGAATATGACACCTTAAAGCAACGCTTTTTTTCCACTTTTGGGGCTTATAAAACGGTAGTCGCAAGAATTCATGAGCTCAGCGCAAATATTAAAGCCAAGGCAAAATTAACCTCCCCTTCAAATGAATTCACTGGCGATCTAACCCCTCATATCTCCTTACCCCCATGCGATACCGAGGTCTTTTATGGTGACTATCAATCTTGGCCTACCTTCCGTGATATGTTCACAGCGCTTTACCGCAATAATAAACGTTTATCACCTGTTGAAAAAATGTGCCATCTGGTAAAAAAGACGCAGGGTGAAGCTCGCGAACTTCTGAAGACTTGCCCTATGACAAACGATGGTTTTAATATGGCCTGGCAAAATTTGGTAAATCGCTACGAAAATAAGCGCATTTTAGTAAACGCACAATTAAAGTTGCTGTTTAATCTACAACCAATAGCGAAAGAGACTAGTGCTGATCTGCGACAATTGCAGCGTGCCATCAACGACTGTATCACCAATCTGCGTTTGTTACAAATAGAAGCCGACAATTGGGATGTCATTTTCGTTTACATTTGCTCCACCTGTCTGCCCGAAACCACATTAAGCTTATGGGAGCAATCTTTACCGCGCTCCACTGACCTGCCAACGTGGAAAGCTTTGGATGAATTCTTGTCCTCGAGATTCCAAACTTTAGATTCTGTCGCAGATATTAGGTCGACTTTCATAAGCTCACATCCCTCGAAATCTTCCCAATCGGCAAAATCTAATAAATCAAACCAGTCAGTAGGATCCAAGATTAACAGCTACCAGACTAATGTCTCCAATGACAAACTTGGCAAGTGCGATTTGTGTACCCAATATCACCCCCTCAGATTTTGCGCAGTCTTTCTACAAATGTCAGTTGAAGAACGCTATACCGAGGTGAAGAAACAAAATAGGTGCACTAACTGCTTGGGAACTCACGGAGCGAACACATGCCCAAGCAAATTTGTTTGCAGAATATGTAAAGGGAAACATCACACGCTGCTTCATCGCGTTGAACAAAAGAAAATCAGTAGTACTCCGGCGGTAAATACATCAGTCAGTAGCGATAATACCCCCCCTCGTGATCTAGATTTCTCCCCCTCTACATCGGCGCAAGCAGCAAGTAGAACGCTGCAATCCTTTTCCACGCAACTCGAACACACCACACATTCGGTTATTCTCGGTACAGCGTTAGTTGACGTTTTCAATAGTGACCTCAAGTGCACTGTCCGCGCACTAATTGACTCCGCCTCAGAGACCTCATTTATTTCCAAAAAATTACAAAGATATCTCGGCCTCCCTACTCGACCGTCAACAGTTCAGGTCCACGGTTTAAGCGACACCGTGACCGCCACCTCAACCCAAAGCTGTCATATCAGAATTGGGTCTCCAATTGATAAGTCATTCGAAACTTATTCAGATGCCTTAGTCATCAATAGGCTTACTGGACAGCTCCCTTACTTCCCGTCATCCGCATTAAAAAATGACCGTTTTTCCCAATTACAATTGGCGGATCCGTATCGCCCTAACTGCTCTGAAGTGGAATTACTTCTCGGTGCGGATGTGTACCCGAAAATACTCCAAGACGGTCTAGAAAGAGACACACAGCAATCTCTGCTAGCACAAAAAACAGTTTTCGGCTGGATTATCACGGGAAAGGTATCTGTAAGTCCGTGCAAGAAGGCAGTATCATCATTTTTTAACACTATAGAACTAAATAATCAGCTTCAGCGGTTTTGGGAATTAGAGGACATCCCGAGGAGAAAAACGCCCTCCCCGGAGGACACATACTGCGAAAATTTGTACACATCTACTACGTTTCGTAATAAAGAAGGTCGTTATGTAGTTTCACTCCCCTTTAGATCAGAATATCCCGAAAATATAAATATTGGCCCCTCTCGAAAAATTGCTTTCTCCCAGTTTCTACGAAACGAGGCGAGATTAATCAAAAATCCCCAGATGAAAATTGATTATGATAAGGTAATCACGGAGTATTCCACTCTAGGTCAAATGACCAAAGTAACCCCCATAAATGGTGAGAGCGGCAACTACTATTTGCCCCACCATGCTGTCTTAAAACCCGACAGCACCACCACAAAATTGCGCGTGGTATTTAATGCCTCAAGCCCCTCGTCTAACGGCATAAGCCTTAATGATCTGCTTCACCCCGGTCCAATCCTGCAGGCAGATTTAATGATTCTAATTTTGAGATGGAGATTTTTCCGCTATGTTTTCAATGCGGACATAGAGAAAATGTATCGCCAAATCTTGGTGCACCCCACACAAACCCCTTTTCAACGAATTTTACATCGGAATTCTCCGAATGAATTACTCCAGGATTTTGAGTTGAACACAGTCACCTTCGGTGTGAACTGTGCCCCCTATCTAGCAATTCGAACCTTGTTGGAACTTGCCAAAGAGAACGAAACCGCCTATCCTAAAGTTGCAGAGATTTTACGAGAGTATATGTATGTTGACGATGTCCTTTCGGGAGCCCATACAATATCGTCAGCCATAAAATCTCGCGATGAACTCATAAAAGTTATGAAAACAGCGGGTTTTTCCCTACGGAAATGGACTTCCAATCATGAAAAGTTATTACAAGGTCTGCCACCAACACACGTGCTGGGTGAAGAATTCCTACAGCTGTCGGAATCCAGTGTCACAAAGACTTTAGGACTTAGGTGGAATGCGGGGAATGATTACTTCTACTTTCAACTCAAAGCTAACCCGAACCGTGAATTAACCACCAAGAGATGCGTACTCTCCGAAATTGCGAAACTATTCGATCCCGCAGGATGGCTCGCCCCCAAAGTTATCGTGGCAAAAATAATAATGCAACAAATATGGAAAGACGGCACTGACTGGGATGAAGATTTGAAACCCATTACAATGAACAAATGGCGCGAATTCCTCGACGATTACGTCAGAATTGAGGAAGTTAGAATTCCCCGGTTCATTGATTTCGACCCATCCTATGAAATTGAATTACACGGCTTCTGTGACGCTTCGGAGAAAGCATATGCAGCCGCCATTTATCTCAGGTCTGAAAACCAAGGATTGGTCAGTAGCCATCTTTTAGCCGCCAAATCGAAAGTTGCCCCTGTTAAATTTGTCTCTCTACCTCGTAAGGAACTTTGCGGAGCAGAATTGCTCGCTAATATGATTGATTCTATTACAGCTCAAATAAACCTCAAGCAATATAAACTCTATTTATGGACGGATTCCACAATCGTACTGGCTTGGCTGAAAAAACCAGCCCACAAATGGAAAACATTTGTTGAGAATCGAATTTCATCCATAATAGAAAAGGTAGGAAAAGACTCGTGGGCCCATGTTGATTCAAAAAGTAACCCCGCCGACTTGGCGTCTCGTGGTATTACAATACATGAATTGACATCAAGTGAATTATGGTGGTATGGACCCGCGTGGCTAAGGAGTCCCCATTCAGATTGGCCATCAGATAGACAAGAGTATGAAACACAAGAAGAAGCTAGACCACTCCACGCGCTCACTACCTCCGTACAACAAAATGACATTCTGGAAGCCTTTTCAGATCTACCACGGGCATTAAGAGTCATATCATATATTTTTCGGTTTTATACACGAATCCAAACCAAAAAGCCAATAGAAAACATAAATGGAATTGCGCTATCACCCAAGGAAATAGTCTACGCAAAAAACCGTCTAATCATAGCCTGTCAGAAACATCATTTTTACGAGGAATACGCACAGTTATCTAGTCACAAACCATTGCCCCGAAAAAGCTCCCTCATAAACCTTAATCCCTCTCTAGATTCCAACGGAATCATGAGAATAAATGGTCGTCTGGCTAACTCACCTACTCTTAGTTATGATGAACGAAACCCTATTTTATTGCCTTACCATGCACGTTTTACGAGATTGTTTCTCAAGTATCTCCACCAATATTCCCTACATGGTCAAAATGCGCTTCTATGCCGCTTGACCAGATTGCGTTATTATGTCCCCAAACTCAAGACTCTCATAAAAACAACCCTGTCCCAATGCGTAACATGCGTAAAACACAAGCGTCAAATCAGTCAACAAATAATGGCTGCATTACCCCCCGAGCGTTCGACTTTAACGCGCGCCTTTTTCTCCACTGGTGTTGATTTTGCTGGCCCGTTTGACATCAAATCCTATGCCGGTCGTGGCTGCCGAGTAACCAAAGGATATGTGCTAGTCTTCGTATGTTTTTCCACAAGGGCAATCCATCTCGAGGCTACTGGGGATATATCCACTCAAGCCTTTCTAGCCGCCTTTGCTCGCTTCTTTTCGCGACGAGGAACACCTCACGCTATGTATTCGGATAACGGCACCGCCTTTGTTGGCGCAGCTAACATCCTAAAAAGCGATCAAAAGCACTTCCTTTCAATGATACACAAAGGTCTTCTCTCTCAAGACACTTTTAACCCCGTTGAGTGGCATTTCATCCCCCCTGGCGCCCCTCATATGGGTGGCCTCTGGGAGGCCGGCGTTAAAAGCTTCAAAAACCACTTTAAAAAGCTTTGCCATAGCCAAAACTTCACTTATGAAGAATTCAGCACCATGTTGGCACGAATTGAGGCGTGCTTAAACTCTAGACCCATAAGTCCCATGAGCGAAAACCCAAATGATCTATGCGCCCTAACGCCAGGTCATTTTCTTATTGGGACCCCACTATTATCTCCTCCTGAACCCGACGTCTCCAGCCATTCCATCGGCTATATCAATCGTTGGCAAAAGCTCAGAGTCCTTCATCAACAATTAGCCCGCAGATGGAAGGAGGAGTACTTAACTGAGCTCCATAAGAGGAATAAGTGGAAATACCCCCATCGAGACTTCGAAATCGACGATTTTGTGGTCGTTAGGCAAGACAACTTACCCCCTAATCAATGGCGTCTCGGACGTATTGAGAAAATATTCACAGGTCCCGATAAGCGAGTCAGAGTAGCCGAAATCCGCACGGCTAATGGCGTCGTCACGCGACCCATTGTCAAACTCGTTTTACTCCCCCAACCCCTTACGTCGTAACAATTAATTCACCCCCCTTTTTTTTTCATCGTTACAGCAAACATGCCTCCCAGTAACCAAGTCACCACTATCGAGAAAAGAATAGAGAGATCGCGATCCCAATCCCCGGACTGTCGCTTATGCCGTAAAGGCCACCCGCTGCGTAAATGCAGCAAATTTCTGAAGATGACTGTCTCTGCCAGAAAAGAAGTCGTGGAACATCACCGGTATTGCCGCAACTGCCTCGCGCACTCCCACCGTTTTGCCAAATGTCGCAGCAACGAGCGCTGTCGAGAATGCAACGGTCCTCACCATACCCTTCTTCATCAGGCCGAAATCACGAGAGCCAACTCGTACCTGAGCCGAGCAGCAGAGACTACTGTCATTCCCACCGTCATCATACGTCTAAAAATCAAAAATGACTGGTGCCATGTCCGTGGTCTATTAGATCCCTGTACGCCCACAAGCTCCATAGCCGAATTCATCGTCGATCGATACCATTTACCATTCGAAAGATTTGATGCCGATAAGTGGTGCCAATTCAGCTATCGGACCCGTTTTGAAGAAGAAGAAGGGACTTTTACGGTGAGGGCAAAAATCAATTGGGACCTGCCTGCGGAAATCCCAACAAAAAAATTGGAACGCAGTGTGAGTGACGCATATCGGAACTTGAGACTGGCCGATCCTGATTTTTTTGAAGGACATTCCATTAACTTCATTTTTGGAGCAGATATCTACCCTCGTATAATCCGTAGCGGCATCCAGGTGACAACCAGTGGTCCTCTAGCTCAAGATACTGTGCTCGGATGGGTGCTTATTGGAAAATTCGCGGTTTAACAACGGCATCTTTATCCAGATCCCTATTTCTAACTTTGAATTTTATACCAAATTATACATTAATTGTAGTATCTCTAACTTACATTTTTGTCTCACATTATACTCCTCATACTTATACTTACTCGTAATTTTACCCCTACTTGAATTGTTATTCTTATTGTTAAATTTATATATCTGAATTATTCATACTTACCTTCATTATTATACTTACTCGTAATTTTACCCCCTACTTGAATTGTTATATTTACTTGTAATTTTATATCATACCTGAATTGTTTATACTTACCTATATTCTTATTCTTCATTATTATACTTAGATTTTAAAAATTTAACTCATATTTGAATTATTCATTCTTATTCTTCATTATTATACTTAGATTTTTTGAATCTAACTTATACCTGCATTGTTCATACTTACTTTCATATTAGACTTACTCGTAATTTTACCCCCTACTTGAATTGTTATACTTATTGTTAAATTTATATCATACCTGAATTGTTTTATACTTACCTATATTCTTAATCTTCATTATTATCCTCATTTGTAAATTTAACCCATACATCATTATTATACTTACTTGTAATTTTACCCCAAAACTTGAATTGTTTATATACTTCATTCTTATACTTACTTGTAATTTTGCACCATACTTGAATTGTTGTATTTACTTATCCCTTTGAATTTTACCTTACATTATATTGTAATTTCGAATTATTTAATGTAAACCCAATTGCCTGTTGAGTACGACTACATCAACAAACGACCTTGCTGACCAATCCTTTTTGTTATCACGGATATAACAAGGGGGGCGGGATGTTCAGGCACGAAAACCCTATTTTTTCAATAAGCAATCGAAATAATTTTGTTGTCCGGTAACACTGCAACTGCAGTGTTACTCGTTGCTTTTGTCTCTTTTGTTTATCATTCTTGCTCATACCGACGGGCAATTGTGGTGGTGGTTTTTTAACCACAAATGACTCTTTAAAAAACAATCAAAGCATCCACATCAAAAAGCTCTACATATAAGAAGTTAAAAACATAAAGAATTTTTCTAGAACAAAAACACAACTGTAAAAAAGTGAAAACACAAAAAAGATCATACCAATTAAAAAATTACAGAAAGTTAAAATTACAAGTGGTTAATAAACATAAGATAATAAACTAAATTTTACATATCAAAGAAGTGCTTAATATCTGTGTTATTTAATAACAAATATAATTTAAGGTTTATATATATAAATTGTAATTTATTACAAATTAAATTATTTCAAAACATTAAACCTAATAATAAAAATTATATTTGAATCAAAACTACATATATGTAAAAGCGTGTTTTTATTCTTATTAAAAATAATTGAACATAAAAGTGACATTTTTTTGAAATCAAATTTATACAGTGATACTCATACTATTATTTGTGAATAGTGAGCAGGCATCATTTCAACCAATCCAAATCCACCGCATGTCATCAACGAAGACAGCTCCCATCATTCCGTAGCGACGACATCATTCATCATAGAGTCCCCATCTGGCTCTAATACTTGGACATCATCCGTCACATCCCCCAAGGAGAACGGTAATCATCAGCGTCCCTCTACAGTATAACTCAACAGATCGGACGCAAGTTGGAATTTCTGGAAATCAACGGTCAGCCACAATCCTCATTGTCACCCACATTCACCCTACACTTAATCATCACAACCGTAAGTCACCCCCCATTATCATTATTATTTTCACAACTCATGTATTAACCTCAACTGAATTATCCCTTAACCCGTGTACATATACAGCCTGTATTTAGTGCCGGAATTGTAACTAAGGAAACACCACAACACACAAACATTAATACTAATTATTATACAGACAATTAACCTACTGCAGTAGAACTGTTACTGTGTTTGGGACAGTACCTGAAGATGCCAAAGATTTTCACGGTACGCACAGTTGTCGAGGGCACACAGAAATAAAAACCACATTAAACAGCTGGGCAGCAGAAAGCGAAAATAATTTACCACACAAAACAAGCCAAATGAATATACTAATTGGTGCTGATAAATCATGATATCTGATTGAATAAATAACCATACAACTGAAACGTTGAGGTGAAATAAATAATAACGTAGTTTGAATAAAAACAAGAAAAAAGAATAAATAAAAATTGGTTTCATTAGTAAAGCTGATATCAAATAATTAATTATTTTGGAAATAATAATAAAAACAACATACGTATCTATTAAAGAACAACTTTTAAATTTACTATTCAGATTTTATAATTTTAAGCGTTTGGATATTTTTGCCCTTATTCATAAAACTTACAACAGGTTTATAAGAGGTTTAAAAAGAAAATTTTGTATGGAAATTTATTTAAATAAAATAACAATAATGATATTATCTATTTCATGTCAAAGTTTTGTTCAACAAATAAATGCAAATCCAATATCGTTAGCTACACATTCAAATGTGCTAAGTTACAAATATCAGTTTTTACAGGAGAGCTAAATAACTCATAAATTTTTGCAAAAATCATTATTTCATAAAAATTTAAATGCAAGCTTCTTCTTTGTCTGCCTGTTTGATCAATTAAAATGTAAAACACAAATAAATGCTGCATATTATCTCTCTTTCAGATGTTTTTTGACTTAGCACTTTTTATATTTTTTTTATTTTTTTGTTTACGTACATAGCACATTTTTTCCTGCTTGATAAAAAACATGATACAAACAAAACAAAATCTTTTTAAATGCATATATACATATGTACATACATATATATAATTTTTTTTATTGTTGTATTAATTTGTATCACAAAAAAAAATTTCCAGACTTACTTCGTTGCTGCTACTTAGTTACATTAGTTATTTCTATATAAAGTAATTTCATTATTGTAAATATCATTATAAAAATACAGACTAAACATTTATCACAAAACAAAATTTGCAGACTAACTTCGTTGCTGCTAGTCAAATTAAAAAAAATTACTATTAATCATGTGGTAAATCATCATAAAACTGATGATGATCTTTGGGCAAAGTCAATTTTAAACATTGTAAGTCCTCGTATTTCCTGCGAGTTATTGGCTTCCTTTTTTGGTAAAGCTGCTGTAAATCACACCACTGTAAAGGAACTATGTTTCGATCAATTCTGTGGGGTAAAATTTTCCATGATTCGGTGAACCTTAATTTGAAAAAAATTTCCCGATCAGGTGTATACCTTATAGCGCGTAGGTCTGTCACTTTGGCATCGAATTTTCCACGTCCTGGCCGAATGCTTTTACAGAACTCAATTTTGCTAAATTGTTTAAAAAAATCATGACTTAAATAAGTTACGTCGCACAGTGGGTGAAAATCGTTTTTCATTGGCCAAAATTCTGTAACTTTTGAACCGATCAAAATATTGAAGTAATTTTTTTTTTAATGGATAGATATTTAGTTGAGCTTGGCTCAGTCTTAATTACATTAAAATTGATTGATGACTTTTTAAGGACTTCTAGGTCAAAGTTGAACTTTTGATTTTTTTTAACTTTTGGAGTGAAATATGGGTTTATTTTTTTTATTTACATATTAAAAAATTTAATATTTGGAACTTAATAATAATTATAATTATTTTTTGTGATAATGGAATTTTTTTAATGTTACACTCAAAAAAATTTTTACACTCAAAAAAATGTTTACACTAAAAAAAATAGTAAAATTCACTGGAGATTTTGCTGTTACTACAGAAAAATTTATTCTTTTTTGCTGTCAGATTTGATAATTTAAAAAAACGTTTTAAAAATAAAAACTGCAATAGATTTTATTAGCATTTGTAACAAGAGTAGGTTCTATTTATTATTATTTTTAACCGACTTCAAAAAGGAGGAGGTTATCAATTCGAATGGTATGTTGCTTTTTTTATGTTTGTTCCATGATAATCATTTCCGAACCAATTTTAAAAATTATTTTTTTGTTTGAAAGGGTTTGCTTGCAGGTGGGTCCCATTTAATTTTTATGAAGTTCGGACGGACATACGGTTTTTTATTTACCGTTATCTATATTTTTTCTGTGATTCTCTTATAAATTGTTGAATAACTTCGTGATTTATGAATCAATTTTAAAAATAATTTTTTTATTTGGAAGATATGGCTTGCAGAAAAATATATTTAAGGTAAAAAAAATGAAAATTTCAGAAATTGATTGAGATATATCGGGGATATATAGCATAAACTGATTTTTAAGAATATATCGAATATGGGTGTCAAAATTTAGCTCTGTTAATGGGAAAACATTATAGATTTAGCATAAACCGATTTTTTAGAAGATTAACAAGATTTTCAAAATTCTTTCTTTCAATCAAAAAAGTGCAACAACATTAGTTATATTAAACATTTTTGAAAATTAATCCAACATTTTATTTGGCCGAAATTTTGAAGTCGGTTTTTTTTTAAAGAATTATTTACTAATACTATGTTTTTCGTACTTAAATACCAATGAAGGCATTTACAATTATTATTCATTTGAAACAAATATTGATTGCAAATATTCTATATTTTGTTCTGCGCTATTTCTGTTCTTTAGTAGTTTTTTGGCTTCTTCATCTAAATCCCGATGTTCCACTTTCCATTGATTTCGAATATTGGATATGAACGGATCTGATGTTGCCAATAATATATTAAATAGATCTTCATTTGTGGAATTTCGTGAAATTTTTCTAGTATTTTGCTCTCTATAAACTCTGTAATCCTTGTTCCTTTTTTCCTGAACCTCCTCTGATAGATCTCTAAGTGGCACCAAATGATATTTAATGATATCTTCTCCATGATAAAGGGTTTTGTGAACTGTTGCAGACATATTTCTCCATGGGTAGTTGGTTGTATATATTTTTGCAGTTTCCTTAGCATAATCTCCAAATTGTCTAGCGTCAATTTCTTCATTGCACGCAAGTACTTCTAGGATTATTTTAAATCGGGTAAAACTAATTAGTATCTCGCCAATATTGGGTTTTTGTTTTCTTTAGTGGTTTAATGTCGCGATTATTATTATAAAATTGTTTATGCCTTTGGTTGACCCTAGCAGTTGATAACAGATATATTAGAAAGAGATCATATGTTTACTGTAGAACCTATTGTGATATTTTTATGACATATTTTTTTGCTGATCAAAACAAAGCCATAAAACCCTTTCGCAGGTATTATATTTAATTATTTTAGTTTTACGTAGTCTAAAGTAAAAAACATAAACCTTTAGGCGAAAAAGTGAAAATTTAATACACCATTGTATACGAGTAACTATAGGGCTGTTTAAATTATCGTAATTTGAATTTTTTCAGAGTAATTTCATTAAAATTAAAAAAGTGTTCTACCGGCGGGTCGTGGCGGGTGCAAAAGTATATATAGGGTTAAAGAAGACACTTTCACCTTTCTTCTGGTGGTACACGTTTCTTGTTCCCTTTTGTTCCCTAGAAGTTCTATTCCACTAAAGTTTAAATTTCAGAAAAATATAGTAGTTTCACAAATATTTCAAAACGCCCCTAATATTAAACGCTAGAGCGGTAACCACTTACAACAACTAAAGACTGTAATCCTACCAACATTATAAAAAAGACCGCAGGCCATTATCGATGATAGCTTGCGTGTAGTAACCATTTATTTTTGACAAAAAACAAATAAAAAACACCTTTTTCTGAAATTAAAAAAACAGTTGAGTTTGACAGCATGCCACGCCCACAATTATTAATAGTTTAACCTAATTTTTTGGCTACCTTAATATGGATATATTAGCTCCAAAAAGGTGTAAAAATTTTAAAAATCGGTGACAAAAAAAAATTCGACTTTTGGCCAATGAAAAACGATTTTCAGCCACTGTGCGTCGTATGGTTCAGGTTTTTTTCTTGCAGCTTTACATATTTCAATATATTCGGCCGGAACATGGATATTTCTGTTCTTCATAGCTCGCTCTATAGTGGAGTGGACGCTATCGGCCTCCATTTGTGTATGCCCAGTCTCTAAAATTTTTTGTTCTATAACAATTTTCTCTTTTGGGGACAATTATATTTCTCATTTGATAGATTACCTACTGAATAAAGAGCACATTTCTCGCATTGGTCTTTTTTCGGTGTAAACAAGCTAATATTTCTTTTCTCAAATTCTGAATAAAACAATGATGGCGAAAGCGGTTGAACATTGTTAGTTGGGCACCAATCCGTAGCATACAAATCGAAAATCATTTTTTTAGAACGCCATTCTGGCAAAAGATATTTTTTTTTAGTCACAGATCGACAGTAGTGCGATTTCATCAGTGGAAGGCTGTCAAAAAATATATTTAAATTTTGTTTTCTTGGACAGATTTTTTTAACACTTTCAGTAGCATTCTTATTTGCAACCAAAGGCGTCTTCACCCAAGTAAGCACAGATCGCCTACCTATATTCAAGGTGTTTATGAAAAATGTTCTACACACCCGTACAGTCTCATTATTTAATTTCAAGTGATATTGCAAAGATCGGGATCTCCTAGGTAGGCTTTGTTCGATTGTGGAGTCGATGAGGATGTGTTGTGTTCACTAAGGTGTTTATATAAATTTTTTTTGGTTCCAATCCATTTTCCAAAAATTGGTAAACATTTCTTGCCTTTGAAGATCAGTAATTAATGGGCATTTCATGGCAGCGTTGTTTTTTTTTCTGTGCGCACTTACATCTTGGCTTCATAGCCCGTGCTTCCTTTTTGTTTCTGTAGTTCCACGAACCACTTTCTTTTCGAGTACCCCAATAATTTTTGCCAATTTCCCTTCTTTTTTTATTTTTTGCCTGAAACCATGCATCATTTTTCACCTGAATTCTTTTCTTTCGCTTTTTATTTTTTATTGGCATATCACTGGAATTGTCAGAATCACTATGGAATCCATAGGGCACTAACCCAAAAACACCATCGTCTGGTTCTATCCCAAAATAATCATCGGATGGCTGAAGCAACTGGGCTGCATTGTTATTTATGTTCAAATTCATTATATTCTGTAATAATTTACTGTTATAAATCTTGTTTAATTTAATAATAATAACAATTTCTTACCTTTTTGTAAAAATGAAACAAATTAACTTTTTATTTTGTACAAACAATAATTAATTTAAAATTTTCTGTCACATAGCACGTGCTTTTTTATAGCTGTGTACTTAGCACATTTATATATCATTGCCAACGTTAAGTAAAAACAATAAAAACTTAAAATTTTTTTTTTCCAAAATATTATTTGGTGTTTATCTATCGAACTGCGTCTAAATCTTAGTTTTCAAAAAAATGTACTTAGCACATTTGAATGTGTAGCTAACGATATGTTAATTAATTACTTAAGGCTTTGTTGAATATTAATGTAAAATGTTTTTGTAGGAGTTGGCGTATGATTGATATTTATTTAATATAACTTATACGTATCTTTAAGCATAGATAGTTTAATTAGCAGCATTAAGGCATAGAAAAAATAATAAATTTATGGAATAGAATATGGCAAATGAGAATTTAAAGGCTGTATAAGGTTTGAAATCCATAAACATACAGTGGGGAGCACAAAAGTTTTTTGTAATTTGTTTTATGTTTAATATTTAACAAATAATTTAGAAATCATCAGGAAAAGTATCCAGTTCTAAGAAACTAAGCAAACAAAATAAAAACTACCCTTATGAACGCAATTGTAAAGCTTTAGTGAATATTAGTATTTGTAACATTTGGTCCAATGGACATATTTTGTAAAACAGTTTTTACACGATTTGGCATACTCTCCACCCCCATATGCTCTTAACCCGCTGCCAAACCTCATCTCTTCACGATTGACCACAAATTCTTACACCATTCTTTCACGATTTCATTCAAATAGGCGTAAACTGTGTACAGACGTTTATCGAATCTTACAATATAGTCAGAAAATTGTTCAGAAAATATCTAACAGCCGTGTAAACTGACAGTGTTAGTCTTCCAACTTTGTCGGAAAAAGAATTTTCAGTATTTGTACGACAAAAATATTGTCAGACATATAACAATCTTGTGAGCACATTTTATGTCATAGTAAGATTGTTGTACTTACCAAATACTTTTTATTGTCAGATGTGCAAAGTTTTTATATCTGACAATGTTAACTTTGCCAGAGAAATCATACATAAATAGACAAACAAAATGGTGTATCAATAAAATAAAAAAAAATAAACTTGAGGAATTAAATTAAAATAATAAATAAATAGCGATATTTTAATTAATGACTCCATCGTCACAGAATGCAACTATGAGCGACAAATTGCGACAAAAAAAATCAATGCAAAAACAAAAAACCTACCACAAAAATGTAGAATCCTTGTGGTCACATGAAAGTATTATCAATCTTATGTCGAAAGCACGGCGAATTTTATGGTATCCTGGTTGCGTTGAATAAAAAATTCCCAATTAAATTGCAAGAGGCTGCAGATTCGAGCAGTTAAATTTAATCTTTCACTCAAACTTTGCGGAGTTGTTTTTTTTTTTTTTGTTACTTTGTCTTCCCCTACATACATATGCAGCAAAATTTGTTTTAATTGCTCTTTTTTGTTTGGTGTTAACGAATTTAAGAATTTTTGCCACACAGCAATCTGACAACCCTATCAACTGACAATTTCTGTTGACAGCTAAATTTTTTATGTGACAATTTTGTGGCAATGAAATTGTACGGTTTTATTACAATCGTCTGAACTTACGATTTATCTTTTGCTAGCAATTTTTGAATGTCAGTACGTTGCTAGCACATTGCCAGAACTGACAACATTATATGATCTGACAGCCGTCTGTACACAGCTTAAAGATCACCATTTAGCTGAAAAGTTACTACAAAACCGGTAATATGAGTTTGCAAAATATGCAAATAGAATTATTTCCTCATTTTCAATCGATTCTTTTTGGTGCCACCATGTAAAGTAACCCTATATCATCCTCCATTGCCTCATTTTTTCTTAACATGATGTCTTTGGGCTGTTCGGCTCCAACGATATTGCTTATATTCAGTGTGAATAGGATTACATTTGGATTCGTCTGAGCACTCACACTTTTCCATTCATCTACTGTCAAATTTCTGTGTGCAAACTTTAATCGTGCCGTATAAGTTTTTACCAACAAAACAGGTTTAATTTTTTTACTGCTGAGATATAATTAACCACAATCGCGCACGGGTTTGACTTTTACTATAAAAACATATTGCAATGTTAAACACATGCCTCTTTTTATTTGTGTTATCATGAGACGTGCGTCCGCATTCGTTAAAAGCTTTTTGTGCCCTCTGATTTGTGGTTTAGGACACTTGCGACGACTGATTGGCATAATAGTAACTGATTGACATAAGATTAACTAATTTCTGGCATTGCTTAAATATTGTTCTCAATAGCTCTCGACAATTTCTTTTATTTGTAATATAAATTGATTTGTGTTGGATAATTTGAAAAAAGTGTTTACCATATGCAATTAAATTAATATCAAATTTATGTTTTATTTTGTTAAGTCTTAGACAAAGTAAACACTTACAAATGGAACAGTAAACTTCGATAGTTTTGTGTATATATTTCAAAAGACAGACACACTTTTGCAAAATTGAGTACATGCTAGTTTTTTTGTACTAATTGTTTATTTGCCGAAAATAATTATTTTCCATTTTATATTCTAAACTATTTTGTTCAACATTAATAGCCTGTTCGCCGATCTCGAACGTTAACGTTCGCTTAGATAAGACTTAAGACACAAACTGTTTATCGTATCTATTTTTTACTCAATCAAGTTTGTTTATTCCACAATCAAGTTTATGTCTTAAGTCTTATCTAAGCGAACGTTAACGTTCGAGATCGGCGAACAGGCTATAAATCTAAAATAAATGAAAAAAATATTTTTATATTTTCTTTTTTAGTTTTATTTTTATGCAATAAAAGTGCTCAAGTGTACTCATTTGTACTCCTCACTGTATTTCAGCATCAAAGTGAGTTTTTTAGATTTTTGTTTTAGGCAATTAGTTTTCATTTTCCACATACATACATACATATATTTTTAACAATCCTCCCAATAGATCAATCCTCTTTAGCAAAATATAATAATAAAGCTTGCGAGCATAAGCCTTAAGCTTTAGAAAGACTTGAGAAACTATAGAAAAACACGTTTAAATTATTGTAGAATAATCTAAAAGGAAACCTCGTGATAATAATTATTATTATTAATTATTTAATAAGCTTATATTCTCAATTTTAGAAAAAGCTTCTCCAAATAATATTTAATTAAACCAAAAAAAGATAAGCTTATTCCAATAATTGTAAAATTAGCTTATGCCTACAATTGTAGAATACGGTTATTTCAACAATTGTAGAATTTGGTATGTTTGCAAATAAGAAAACTCGGAGCTTTGGCTACCGACGACTAGTCGTTCTCCTTAAAAAAAAAATAAATAAAAAAAACCTTTAATGGCATTCATAGTTAAAAAAGGAAAAAGTTACCCCCTGGCCCACGATGTCGAACGATAACGTTCGCTTAGATAAGACTTAGGACACAAACTTTTTATCGTATATATTTTTTACTCAATCAAGTTTGTTTATTCCACAGTCAAGTTTGTGTCTTAAGTCTTATCTAAGCGAACGTTATCGTTCGACATCGTGGGCCAGGGGGTAATTCTCTTTTCTATCGGTACATTAATAATCTGTAACTAACATAGATCGTCTTTTATAATTTGTTTCTGTATTTAATATAGTAGTATTTTCAAAATCTGGATAATGATCTAAATTGTAACAATGTGATGTTAATGCAGTTTTTTGAGAAGAAGTATGTTTGTGTTTTTGGACATTTTGGTAATAATTTGTAATTTGCTAAGTTTTTCTACTATATTGTTATTTGTCTGTTGCAATTTAATTGTCGGATCTTTATTTAACATTTTATATGTTGATTGATCATTAAGAGTATCATATATTCATAGTAACCTTTATCTGCATTAAAAATTAAAATATTTTTGTTAATTTTAAGAAATATTCATTCTTAACTTTGTTAGGTTGCTTAGTATATGATTGTTGAAAAATCTGAGTCTAGAGTTTTGAAGAGGCGGACATTCACAGAAGAGATGATGTACTATTTCTTTTTTCGCCCGGTCCTGGTCCGAGTCTGTTTGCATGCTTACCAATCGTCCAGTGTCCAGTTAGCACCGCTATGATACTCGAGATGTCCGTTGGTTTCATATATAGGAGTTGCATACTGCGCTTCTCATTACATGCTGGCCACACACTTGTAGTGGTCCTGCAGGTGTCCAAATTGTGCCACCTAAACCTTTTAAAAGACACTACTGAAAATTTAATTTTAATAGTCCCAAGTGGTATTAAAACATCTGAAGCGGATCCTTTGTTGGCCATTTCGTCCGCCCTCTCATTACCCTAGTAGTGCGCAGGGACCCAAATTAGAGTAATGCCAGTTAGACGATCTAGCCTTGACAGCAATTGTTTGCATTGTCTGACTAGAATAGATGTTGTAGTGTAGGATTTGAGTGACATGAGTGCCGCCTGACTGTCGATAAAAACAGCTGTGCTGCCGCGAACACTTTTTTCACATAAAATTCTGCATGATTTCCTAATCGCTACTATCTCAGCCTGAAACACATGCAGTGGCCAGCAAAAAGTGTCGACCTCGATCCATTTAAAAATATTTCGTCAATCGTGAAGCGACAGTTGGTAGTTGGTACTTTTAATTTTGATTTATATATTATTTTGGTAAATATAGGGTGTCCCAACTAGAGCGCAATGGTGTAAATGGTGTTCGGTATCGTGAAATGATAATCAGTTTTTTCTTGCCTAGAATTGAAGAAATGAATGTGGAGGGAATGTGGTTTCAACAAGACGGTGCCACATGTCATACAGCCAGAGAAACAGTTCAATTGCTGCATCAGTCATTTCCCGGTCGTGTAATTTCGTGTTTTGGAGACCAGAATTGGCCGCCTAGATCGTGCGATTTAACACCTTTAGATATTTTCTTTGGGGTTTTTTGAAGTCAATGGTTTACGAGAATAAGCCGACGACGACTCAAGCCTTGAAAGAGGAAATTGGACGCTGCATTAATGAAATACCGCAGCATTTATGCAACAAGGTCATTGAAAATTTCATTAAAAGATCGCGTGTGTGCCAGCAAAGGCGCGGCGATCTGCACGATATCTTGTTCCATACATAACCTCATTCTGTCTACTTTACGATATAATAAGGTTCCATGATTGTTTTTTAAATATCTGTGTTCTATTTAACATTTAAAAATTGCGTTCTAGTTGGGACACCCTTTATTTAACATAATTAATTGACAACAAACATTTTTCTAATTTTCTTTATTGGTTTTATTTTTATGCAAATGATTACAGATTTTCAATTTATACTACTATTTAATGATTCAGAGCCCATTTAATAATTCCATATAACAAAATTGAGTTTGTGGGAAAATTTAAGTAATTGTGAACAATTTATCTTCTTAAATTTTGACCAATATTAGGGGCTCTAGAATTATACATTTTTTGGAAAAGTTTAATTTTATCTGAACAGCGAGATAAAAAGGTTGTCAAAACCCTTAAAACGATTAACAAAAGTTTGAAAAATAAACAAAAACTATTTTTTTCATGATTCTAAATTTGAAAGAGTTTTTTTAATTCAAATATGTTTGTTTAATGTACTGGCCAGTCATAAATAATTTCTCCGAGTAGGATATTAAAACATTTCTGTCTATGTGCAAACAGTTTACCTGGCTGGTGTTTTAATAATGCATTGAATTAAGGTCAACAGATTAATGTGATGCATTTGCATTTACCTCACTATAACCACACAATTAACAAAAAAAAAAAAAGATAATATACTTTGAGACTATCTATTACATAAGTCTGAAAATCGAATAGCTATTTCAATAACTAACTATACTTGCACTAAAATCTAATAAAGGGAGATCAATTTAAAGTTTTTTCCATTTGTTTTTTTTAATATTTAATCATTATTTTACAATTAATGGCTCACACTGCAACAGCATCTTAAATTTACCCAGCTGTATTACGAAAATCAGTGTTGGCGGTCCACACCTGTCACTATTTACCGGCAGCAATGCTGAAAATTAGCCTTCCGAATGAACAAACAACAGCGATTCCGGCATCCAGTTTTTAAGCGTTTTATTTAAAATAAAAAAAAATTCTAAATAAATCACCCTATACATGTGTAATCAGAGCTATCATAAACACACTCACTTATGAAGGTTGAAAATACAAGAACTTGGTTTTTTCAAATAAAATAACACAAAGTATTTTAATGAAAATCTTAAAAATTTGTGTTGTATTAAAAAACTAGGTCGCACAGCTGTCCACCACTACCGGCCATACTGATGTCAATTCTTGTATAAAATTTTTAATAACGTTTTGACAAAATGATACTTCTGTTTCGTTAATTATTTCAAGGAGTAAAAATTTAAAGGGTGTAATCGTTTCGTTTGGCTCTGTATAGACTCTATATTTAACATAGCCCGACCAAAATAATCTAGTGGTGTTAAATTGCATAATCGAGGGTGACAATAAACAGCCAAATTTCATAAAAATCATAGCATCAATGACATGTGGCACCGTCTTGTTGAAACCATATGTTACTGATATCATTTCGAAAAAAAATGACCAACAAATCCTTAAAACTATTTAGGAGACCATACAGAGACACGTTTAGCGTTTACAAGGACACATTTCGATTTTCAGACGTCCAAAGAAGATAATACCCAGCAAGCCATATGAGTCCGAAAAGAGTATTTTCTGACACCTTTTTCGGAGCGTTAACGCTCTTTATGAGCCCAAAAAGCAATCATAATTGATCCGAAAATCTTCAGAAAAGAGGGTCATTACAATCGAAAATGGTCAGTCAGAAAGAGCTTTTAGATAATGTCAGAAAAGAGTCTTTTATGAAGTTTTTTTTGGGCTCTGTATAATCTTGTTTTTATCATTCTTGTGTGGTACAGCTATGTTTTTTTTTTATTCAAGGCACAAATAACAGGACAACGACGCTTTGGTACACCATAATAAAGTGGAATTTTTTTTCGGAGCGCTCCTAGAATGGTTGGTTGACATATCCAGAAAAATAAAAATGGTCTTCCGCTGAAAAATTTTTTTTTATTAAAAACTATTAGGTTGGTCTTGAATGAGTTTAGCAAATCTACGATGCTGTTATAGCAACTTTGAAGTTATTGTTAAAGCTTCTACTACTGAAGTAAAATGTCAAAACTTTAAATATATTACAATATGATGATGTTGAACAACAAAGTTCTTGTTAAAAACCTCTTTGCCAGCACACTTTCATTTACTATAAACAACACTTGTTTTACAATCCTGTTACAAAATTTTTATCTGTATGTGAAATGTATTTGCAAGAATGTGTATTTAATAAATGTATGTATGTATATATGCATGTGTGTAGAGTGTCAGGTAAACTGGTGTTTTAGAGTGGATGTTCATTTAAACACGTGCTGATTGAAATGAAAATGCAATTTCTGCACTAGCAGCACTATTTACTAATGTGTTGTTTCCGTTTTTATTGTTGTTTTCTATGGAATTTTATTGTATTGTTGGTTGGTTTGTTTCTTTGTTTATTTGCTTACTCACAGTTGTTGTTTAGTCTATTGGTCTATGGTATGGCATTACATTTGTAAAATTTATAAAATCCTACAAAATTAAACAAGCAAATACTGACACATGTACTCTCACTTAGCTGAACACATAATATGTGCTAGATAATCAGAGTCTGAAATGGGTTTTCTAATAATATTTAATGTTGCGATACAATTTAAGAGAGTGCAGCCAGAGAAAACACATAGTTATGTATGATTACGGGATATTTAATAATGTTGTGGTCAGTGTAATTATATACGTATATAAATATGTATATATATATATGAGTATTGCAATCTTAACTAGTTACAGTTCAGTTGCAGTAATTAATTTAAGTAATATATTACATTTACCATGCAGATGATTGCAGCAATCATGTAGTAATCGTTTGTAGTAGTTATAAGTATGTTTGCTGTAATCATTTTTATGATGAAGGATTATTATTTTGGGTTGGATCCCTTCATTTAAACACTTATACAAATTTAGTGACTTTTTTCTTTCAATTATCTACAATTAATATTTTTCTATGAGTTAGCTTTATATAAATTTAAGCACACAGTTTTATGAATACAACTATTTCACATACAATGTTTCCTAATGTCTACTGCAGAACAATTACATTAGGGCGCTGATACTCATAGATGTTTTTAAGTATCTAAAACAATCAGAGTGGAAACTGTAGCTGTAAAAAAAAGTTAGGTAAAGGATTACTCCACAATAGTTTGGTTAATAGCTTATACTTCAAAATTTCTTCCAAATACTTAATCCTTATAAATTCGCTATGATGACGAGTTTAAACTTCCTAAATACCTAGACAAAACTTTGAAAAACTAGAATATCAAATCATTTATGGTATAGTACAGGGTGGCCCACAAAGACCGAAGTGGTGTGAATTCCCTATAACTTTTTATTTAAGACATATTTTTTTAATTTTTTGTTTTTTAAATACAGTAAATTTATAGGGAATATTTTTAGATTAGTTATTAAAAATGATATCCCGCAAGTGGTGAAAATGGCCATCACTTGCTTCGCACAAATGTGCACCAAACAGTACACTTAACTGGGTGTAATTGTCGTTGATGAAGTACTCTCGGGTTGTCCGTAGTCCATATCCTACAGTTTTGCTTGTTAACGAACCCATTTAATTGGAAATGGGCTTCGTCACTCATAACTAAGTTATGAATAAAATTAGGATTCTCTTGAGCTTTTTGCTGGAAATAAATTGCACAGTCAAGTCGTTGCTGGTAAGCTGTTGGTTTCAATTCTTGGACAAGTTGAATTTTGTATGGAAACATTCTTATGGTATGCAAAATTCGCTGCAGCGACTCTCTTGAGAGACCAAGTTGTGTCGTACGTCTCCTGGTTGATGTTTCTGGATCCTCCCGAATACTCTCCTGTACCACTTGAATATTTTAAAATGTGTGGACAGTTCGTACTCTGCCGGAACCAGGAAGTTTCCTTACTGCTCCTTGTTGTCGAAAATTTGCAACCAGACGGTTTATTGATGACTGAAAGGGTGCAACCCGCTCATTAAATTGACGACGGTATGCACGCTGAGTCAACACAATGGACCGTTCATTTGAAAAGTAAATTTCAACGACTTGGGCACATTGTTCAGATGTGTATTGCTACATTATAAATTGTCCAAGTCTTTTTTACAAAATACTGAAAAGAAATGAAAAAAAAATTATAATAAAAAAGTTATAAGGAATTCACACCACTTCGGTCTCTCTGAGCCACCCTGTACAAGGATAAAAAACGTCCCAACTAAGAAAAAACAATAAAAGTACTCATTATGCAACAGCTTGTCAATTAATTGACCACGGTAATTGATGATAGTTTTATTCAGTGGTGTTTTCAATTCAATGTTCCATATAATCTTACATACTTAGTCTTACATAGTCTGTCATAGACTATGATTTTTCACATAGAAATAAAATATTGTCGCTTATGTAACAAAAACGCAAAACCAGTGCCTTATTTTCGATGCATCTTCTTGTGTCTGCAATATAAAAAGTTCATACCTGTAGTTGTTTGAGATCAATTCTTACATATATGGTATGTATAAAAACATTGTATAATAACATTATTCGCCCAGACAATATCCGATTTTTGAGTCATTTGTAAACGATATGTTTCTAATATATACTGCGTTGCATAACCATAAACTTTTCTCAAATTTTTAAGTTAAAGACAAAGTAAAAAAACAAATATTATTTAACAAAAAAGAAAAAAACATTATTCTTTATTTTACCTCTTAAAAAGGTATAAAGAAATAAATAACTGTTGGCCTCCTCACAAATTCCATCAGGTATACTATTCAAACATTTATTCGTATATCTTAAAATATATATTTCCAAGCATCTATTACAGCATGTAGTACCTGCTTTCATATTATCGGCAGCGTAAATTCAACGGTTTAAAATGTTCTCAATGGAGTTCTGATCTGGAGAATATGTGGGCCATTCAAGTACATTAACACTTTTCCAAGCCTGCCATTCTTTTGTTTGCCGAATAACATATATAAGTGTTTTTCATTATTATTTTCTAATTCAGTATAAGCTAAATTAAGCATACCAACGCATCGTAGAACCACCTCAGAAATATATTTTTAGCTACTTAAACTGGACCATCAGGATTGCATTGTTTCTTATCGGAAAATCGTCAAACAAATATATGGTGAATTTCACGTCAAGTGACCCAATCTTAAAAATCAATTTGGATGAAATTTGCACCAAGGTTAGTACTATTGGATAGTAGGCCAGACATAAATTTTCAGCTCTATCAGTCCAGTAGTGCCGGAGTTAGAAGGGGTCAAATTTGGAAATTTTGGTCATACAGTTTTTTTTTTAAATGAGTGTAACTTTTCACCTATTGGTCCTAGCAAAAATTTTCCAAAAGACTTTAGATAGCTACTTCTTCAATCATTTCAAAAATATTTTTGTTTTTAATTTTTTAAATTTTTTTTTTTAATTTTTAATTTTTAAAAAAATTAATTTTAAAAAATTTTTTTTAAACTTTTTTTTAATTTTTTTTTAAATTTAGGCTCTTTTTTCTCAAAAGAAAGCTTATACAATTTACTTTAATGTCTTTATAATCGCTTAATGGGATGCGAGTGGGATGTCTTTGGCCTACTATCCACTAGTACTAACCTTGGTACAAATTTCATCCAAATCGGAAGACATCGATTTTTAAAATTGGATCACTTGACGTGAAATTCACCATATGTTTAGAAAGTGCAACTATTAACAGAGATTACACGGTGCGACAGTCCAAAAAACCTGGGACCCGATATTATTTTTCCTGTAGGTTTTGTCGAGTAAAATAAGATTCCAATAGTGAAATATGCCGGACACATCCAAAATCCGATTTTACAGTTAAAACCCCGGTACGTATACATGTATACAAAAGTAACAAATTTTGAAGTAATGTTATTTAATTTTAAAATTCGTAATTTGAATTCAAATTTGTCATTTATTTACATATATGAAAATTAGGATTTCGAAAAAAACTCCTTTTTTGAAATATTTATTCTATATTTGGTTATTAAATCTTCACTCGGAGTCAATTCTTCTAGCTTGTTTTTGAACAAACTAAGAGACGAAAGCATGGAATCGCAAGTTTTTACCTTAAGTATGTTAGAAAGTTTTTTTAGCAGTGTTAACTTGGAAAAAAATCTCTTTCAGCTGAAGCTGAATTATGAGGCAAAGTAAATATTGTGCAACGAACTTAAATTTGAATAAAAATTTTCATCAAAAAATATATATAACTATTTTTTAATTTTCCAATCTCAAACCAAGTGGCCTCAGTTCTACAAGAATACTAAAAAAAAACATGTATTTTGTTGTTGAGTATAACGAAAAATTGACATGAATAGATTTAAAATGATACAAAAGGGTATTGAAAAAAGGGCATAATAAGGGTCAAATTGCCACTTTTGGGTTACAATGCTGATTGTAATTTGAATAATTATTTTGAAATCACGATTTATAATATAAAATTGCACTTTCTTTTGCTGCGAACAATTAAACAATAATTTTGTTTAATTATTCATTCATGAATTTGTTTGCATGGAATCGTAGCGTATACGCAACTTCAATCTGTCATAAATATTACGTATACGCAACATACAGTAACAGACAAGGAAAAGCAAGCACAATATATTTCTTCAGATTTCTCTAAAAAAAAATATTTTAACAATATTTGTTTATTGAAATCTGTTGGTGTCAATTTTGTATTTAATTAAACAAATTGTTTTTTAACATATATTTTAATTTAGAAGCTACTTTTAACAAAAATTCGTTTAAAATTTAACAAAATATTTCTGTTTGATTCTGATATAATTGTTAACAAATATAGAATAATTTCAAAATTATTTTATAATTATTGTGTGAAAATGTGAAAATGTGATCGCAATGGGTTCTACAGTTATGGTAGTTTTTCTTTAACAACTTACAAAATTGTCAATGAAAAGTATTAAATTTTTGATATTTTAGCACATATGAGTAGACTACGAGTATAATAGTCAAATAAGAGTTTGAATGCGAAATAAAGTAAAAATTGGCAAACACCTTCTTATTATCATTCTCAAAACAATGATAAAAGGTTTACTAAATTAAATATACTTAACCCGAAATAGTGAAGGTCACAAAAACCAAATTTTTTGATATAAATGTATTTATGATATACAGTGCAAGCTCGGTATTCGCGAATAATTCAATTTTCGCGATAACAGAAACAAACATTTTATTGAAAAATTGTATGTAATTTTTAAAATTAAACATGTTTTAATTGATACACATATTTAGATTTTAAAGATTGTTAAAGAAATTGGAGATTTTGAGATGCAAAATATTTTTTAAAATAACAGCTGTTGTCGGCTTATCATTTTCCAAAGCCCATTGTATGCATATGTTTATCGATATTATACAATCGTCCACTTTAATTTTGAATTCTACTTGACTACTATCGTATAAATCCTCCGATTCCGTATCTGATAATTCCATTTGCTCCTCATTACTTTTCACTTGAAATTCTTCTTGAACCTAGTTGTTTATGTTAGCATTCGTAAAAATATGTTCCCTACGAATTTGAGCTACAAGTGTACCAATAGTTGAAAGATCTTCGTTTTCTTCCTGAATTATATTTTGTAAAATATTTAAGGTCATGTTATCCTCTTCACTCCATTCGCTACCGAATTCGAGCAAGGCGTTCCACGATTTTCGGATATTGGACACTGATATTTTATCTCAGGACGTAGCTAGAATCTGAACTGCATTTTTGAGATTGAAGTTTTTAGTTTGAACTCCAAATTTGTTCCCTTCTCGCCAAGCAAGTGGGTGAGCAGTTGTTTTTTATAATTTAATTTGACTAAGTTGATAACGTTTTGATCTAACGGTTGAATAAGCCCAGTGCAATTGGGTGGTAGATTCTGCTTTAATTAAGCCGTCATCACTTTTTAGTTCCTCAACTTATCTAAAAGCAAAACTGCTTTTTGCGGAAGACCTAAAAATTTTTAATTATGAAGAACTTACTTTTACTAATTGAAGAAAATTAACTTACGCGGGGAACAAATTCGTGATGGAACCAGTTCTTGAATATAAACGATGTCATCCAGATTGCATAATTTCACACCTCTACTTTTTATAACCGTAGTGGAGAGTGTATATTCGATTTGTGCTGATGTTTGTAACGCCTAAAAATATTAGTCCAACACGCACTTTAAATTATCCCACCCACCTAAATTTTCAATTGATCTTTAAATAATAAATGTTTGGTTAAATTATCGAATAATGCGAGCCTTTGACTATTATTTTCATTAAATGATTTTGAGGCTTAATTCAAAAACTTAAGCTTAAAATGTAGTTAATCAGGATTTCAAAATTATTAGAAGTCAACCCATCTATTTCTTCTATTCTTGAAAATAAATCTAGTTATTTTGGAAATGTAATCGAAGAATGCACATATATACATACATATATCGCACCCTAAATGCAAAAGGGTTACAACTAAAAATTTTCCAAAACTTACTTGTTTCCATAAATTAGTTCAGAGCACACATCTCTAAGTACTGCCAACATTTCTTCCACATCACTATCTTCTATAACTGGAAAAATACAGTTATGTCTATTTTTATGTTAAGTGTGTTGCTTGTGTACGATGAAGTTTTTTGTGTCTCCTGAAAATTTTAGTATTTTGAGTTGCGACCTTTTTGCATTTAGGGTGCGATATATGCAACAATGTTAACTTTTCGCAAATAACTCGTTACTTAGATAATAGCGACAATTAACGAAAATAACTTAATTATTTGATTTATGCGCATTTAAGTGGGCTTTATGTGGACCGGTGCAAAGAAAATTTTGTTTTAAGATTTCACTTTGCATGAAATATATTATTGTAGAATTTTGTATGGATACGGCTTTTCTATAGACATTTATGTACCATAAAGTCAAATTCCGGGCAGACATTTGTATGGGAGCTGTGAAAAATCGTGGACTGATTTCTAGAATTTTCAATAGAACTTGTCCTTCTATAATAAAATTAAAGTGTGCAAAATTTCATGATATTATCTTCATTATATTTGAAAAAAAAATAGCACAAAATATCTGAAAAATATCGAGGTAGTCTGAAAGTTTGATCTATAAATCGGATCCTACTGGACCGATAATGCCGATTTTCGACACCAAAAATGTTTGGTAAAAATTTGATTGTTCTATGTCTTTTTTTTCGAAGCTCTATCGTGATTTTAACAGACGGACAGACAGACGGACATGGCTAGATCATCTTAGACTCTTATAAGTACCCAGAATATATAGACTTGTTGGCTCTGCGACCATTATTTCGATGTGTTACAGACGGAATGACAAAAGCAATATACCCCCCATCTTTTTGTTGGTGAGTATAAAAACTAAAAAATCTCTCTTGCTCTTGCCAAGACAATAAACATTTGAATGATTTTCATAGAAATTATTTGTTTTGAAAAATAGAGTTCTTATTGAAAACCTCTTTAGTAGAGTAAACAAAATACAAGCATATTTGTATTTATTTAAGTAGTTAAAATTTTAATTAAATGGAATGGAAATAAATACTTGTTAGAAAACAGCAAATTTCGTTAGGACACTTTACATTAAATTGTTTTGAATGTTGCATTTTAATTATACTCATACATAGTTGTTAAAAATCGAAGCCCTACACGTAAATCTGTATAATATCTAACATATTCAATAGATTTCTTAATTTATTTATTTTTTAAATTAACAACCACTCTAAATGTAATTTACGGCATTTGAAAATAAAAAAAAAAGTTTTTTAAACGCGTAAATAAATAAAATAAACATAAATCTTTGAGCCCAAATTATTAATTTCTTTTCCGGTAGACAATAAATTTCTTTTGTATAAAATATTTATTATCGATTTATTTAAAACAAACAAAATCAACTCTCTTTTGTTCTTATTTTTGTTCTTATTTCTTGCTATACTATTGTTGCTGATTTTAAACAATAAATATCGTAATAATAAGAAATGAAACAATTTTATTGTTCATAAACAACAAATCCTGTATAATTTTTTCTATTTTTATTTCCTTTCTAAAATTACATACCATTTATATATGTATGTATGTTTATTATAAATTGATTATATTTTTATGCATGACTTCGATTGAATGTCATCAAATGAACCGTGTTGTTTTGTTGTTGTAGGACAATCAATACAAACGGAAAAACAAGTGAAATAAAATAAAAAGGAAATTTATCTAACATTTACATTTTATTAGGAAAACACTGTGCACTCATTCAGTCATATAAATATTACTGTTTACTAATATTATTTTTTCTTTTTTATACCCTCCACCACCAAGAGTGATGAAGGAGGGTATATTACGTTTGTCATGCCGTATGAAACTTTCTTTAGTATTCATCTGAGACCCAATGAAGTATATATTTTCTTGATCCTTATGAAATTCTAAGTCGATTTAGCCATGTCCGTCTGTCTGACCGTCTGTGTAAAACACTCTCACGTCCAAACTACACAACTTAAGTAAACGAAATTTCCAGAAAAATATTTTTTTTTTTTCAGGTATAAATCAGTAAAATCGGTATAGCAGAACCAGAGTTAAGAGTTAAAATGTTAAATGGACCATATATACTTCCACTTCTTATTGAAATCAAATTCAAACAAAAAAGCCTCATCTTATAACTTATCATTTTTTTATATCTGTTTCTTAACTTGTTGTGAATATAGAAAAATGTTCTTTTAATTTTATAAATTGTTAAATTACAATCAAGATTATTATGAAAATCAAACAAGCTTTGTAAATTACAGTAAGAGTCGGCAATTACATCAATTATAAATGGTCGAAATTAGATAAAATTTCAAAATATTTAACATAAATTATTTTGGTCGTAAAATTGTCTTTCAAACAATATATAAAACAATAATAAAATGTTCACTAAGACTGTCTTACAGCCAGTGTAGTTTATAGAGACAATATTGCTAAGGAATTCTACAAGAAAAATATAGAAACGATTAACAAAATATTAAAGGATAATAATTTCCCTATTAATATAATTTGTAAATTAATAAGACATTTGAAAAATAAAATGAATAGCACAAAAAGATTTTCTGAACCTAAAATATATAAATCTTTAACTTATGTACCTAAAATATCCGAAAGATTAGAAAAATCTAATATATTTAATAACACCAAATATAAAATGGCTCCAAAAATGTATAATACAGTAGGCAGATTATTCAGTAAATTAAAAGTTAGGATACCTAAATTAGAAATGCCAAACGTAGTTTATAAAATACCATGTAATGGTAATAACAATGAAAAATGTAGCAAAGTATATGTAGGTGCAACTAAAAATAAATTGAATAAATCAAAAATATAGATATACATATATCATCACAAAAAACAGCATTATCATCACATTATGTAAATTTGAATCACTATCCCGACTTTGAGAACATATCAGTTTTGAAAACAGAAAATAATTATAAACGTCGTTATATGTTAGAAATGTTAGAAATTATTAATGTATCATAAAATCTTAGAATTAATTTTAAAGTAGATGGAGATAATGTTGCTCAAACTTATAGACACTAACAGTCTAATTCATAAAAACTTATCAAGTGTTTCTAAGAGGCTTATAAAGCAAATTTTGTATGTTATAAACCTTTGACAAGCTTTATGAATCAGGGGATTAATGTATAAAAACACAAAAACTAAAATATTTCTCATATTAATATTTGTGTTTGTGTAATATTTAACTTTTGACAATTACTGTTATTTTTGAAAAATATTTTTATTGTTATTAATTTAAAAATTTGTTATTGTTTCCCTAAAGATGCTACACATTGTTGTAGCGAAATATCGGAAGAAATAAAAACAATATTCGACCTTATTTTCGAAAAATGAAATATAATTGTTTAATTTCTTATTACGTTTAGGTGGAGGGTATTAAATAATATTGCACTCTAACTTGTTTATTTATTTTTTTGTTAATAATATTTGTAAGGAAACATAATGATGACATCTTTAAATATGTGTTTAGTATCTTAATCGTACACAGATTTCATTGTTTTAATGCTTTCGCTGTTATTTCTTTTCGTTCATAAAATACCTAAGGCAGAAAGTAAAAGTAAATTTTCTAAAGTACAGGTATACAAGTACTAATGTATGTACATAATTTTTATAGCAATAGATTTTTATAGCTGAACTGGTTACAAGAGTCAGAATAAATTGGCTGCTATTGACAAACATTTTTCGCTTTTAGCTTACATTTTTTCATTACACAATTCATACGAAAATTGACATATGTATATGATTTAAGGATGCTGCACTATTTTCTCTGGGTTCATTTTAAATACCGGCTTTGTGTGATAAATCTCTACGTGATATTGAGGAGATAAGTGAAGTTTTTCTGCAAAATGTACTTCAACAAAATAAAGCATTTTTTAAAGTTTAGGAAAAATTTAGATCAAATTTATCAAATTTTTCGCAAAAATAATGTTTTTCAGACATTCAATTTCTTTATTTAATTCAAATATGCAAATGAATTTTCAATGCAAATTAAATATATTATTCAAAAAATGCACTTATTAGCGCCAATTTATGATCGGTTACTTAATTATCGTAGTTGTCGATTTTATGTAATTCTAATTTGACAAAAATCATGTCAAAATCACAAGCATAAAGAAAAGTCATTTCGAGGTCATAAAGCAAAGAGATCAAAAATCTTGAAACCAGAATTTAAGTCATTGTGTAAAAAAAAACTTAATTGTTTTAAAAATCGAATTGTTAAGAAGATTAGATTACGGATTTGTTGCGATTTGTTTCACACCAAAAAGTACGTAATTATAAACATAAATAATTTGTAAATATTACTGTAGATTTCTAATATAATTTTATTTAGGAATTTCAACATACAAATACAGTCAATAGAATTGTGAATAAACTAAACTCATAAAAATTTGTATTTGTTGTTTATAATCTTGTGAAACTGTGCTCTCGGGCAAACTTCCGTAACAGCACTGTTGCAAACAAATGTAATAAAAGTAAGGATAAAATCCTGAAATTCCAAAAAAAAAAAAAAACAGGAAAAAATCCCAAAAATAGAGTTTTTGTAAATTTACTTACAAAGTTTACATTTCTACCAAAGTGGATAAAATAATTTAACCCTAGTTAAATAAGGTACGTCTGCGAGACGTACGCTTTTTCTGTTTTGTGCTCATACTCTCACATTTCCTAACATACAGCCATAGCTGCCAGATTTGACGATTTATCGTCATTTTGACGATTTTTGGTTTCAGAAATAGCAAAATGACGATTTGACGATTTTTTCATTGAAAATGACGATTTCCTGAATTATTAAAATTTTCTATAAATTGTTAGTTTTATTTATGTTTTTGTTACCAAATTCTCTCTTTTTTTGAGACAACAACTATTTCAAAAACAAAACTAAGTGATAGTAGTGTTTTCTTAATTATTGTTGTTAAGTTCAAGTAAAATAATTGCAAATAATATTGAGACAGGATAGTCGAAATTACTTATTTATGTGTAAACATAAAAATCAATTTTAAATACTGAATTCCATGAACTAAAATTTTAAGAAGAAACAATTTCTGAATTTCCACGGGGAAATTCTTCTACAAAAACTTCTCCTATTTTAACAAAACGTCGAAAGCATATTCAGCCGAATAAATTTAAATAACAAAAATACGGAATTCTTCGAAAATATGTTGAATTCTATACTCAAAATGTTATTTAAAACTTAATAAAATAAATTGTTTCGACATTGTAATTTAACCTGAATTAATAAAATATGCTGAATTCAACAATTTATTTATAAAATACTGTTTCACACTATTCAGTTTTAGCAGACCAGTTTTTGTTCAATTCTCTTTTGAACTTGCCATTTCATCAAACATGTCAATTCAATTTTCGTACTTTTTAATGTAAATCAACATGCATGAAAAAAAACAAAAGGAAATAAGAAAATTGACAGTACCGTCAAGTTTGTACCCCTTTTGTTCATATTTCCCTTCTCTTCCAAAAATACTTGCCTTGACGAGTGAAATATTACACAAGTTGTGTTTAACATAAAATTTTTTGTGATTTGTTATGTAAAAAGTTAAAATTTACGTATTTTGATATGTATTGTACAAGAGACTATATAAAATTTAATTTTTATGTTTTCGTTTAATAAAGATTTCAAAATACTATTAGAAATAGTGACTTTTTATTTTCCGATTTTTTTGACGATTTTTAAAATTCGAAATGACGATTTTTTTCTTTTTTATCGGGATTTTGACGATTTTTTCCGAAATTCATCTGGCAGCCCTGCATACAGCCTTCTCACGCTCAGTTATCTCAGGCGTTAGCAACAGCTTGTTGTTGGTGGTTGTTCTTGTGCGGTAAGTAATTAATTTTTCGAGAAATAAACACAACATACGTCTCAGAGGCGTAAAGTTATCTTTAGTGTAACTTTTGTAGCCAAAACAACTTTTTGATTTGGTTGAATTTTAAGGTAGTTTTTATTTAAATTAGCTTTAAATATGGCTTGTAAGCGCGGTTTGGACGACGCAGAAATTGCTACTCTTTTGCAGAGTGTGTTGGACGATTCGGATTTACTGGAAAATGTGAGCGAATCGGAAGATGAAGTAATGGAGGATGATGTTTAAAGTGATGTAGAAGATGAGAAGATGAGAATATACCACCTATTCAGGAAAGTCCTCAAGAACCTGCTAATTTTACAACTCCTTCCGATAGCTAGGTTATTACGGTATCTCGACTCACTATAAGAAGTAAAAGTAAGCACTAATGGACTACATCAAAGGTTCAAAGCGCTGGCCTAATTTCTTCAATCAATGATGACCCATGGCAATGTTTTATGGAATGCTAAATATGACATTAAAAATTCCTATGTAATTTATTGCCATAACATGATTTCTATTAATCAAAAGCCTTTAAACCGTAGGGAATATAGAAGGTATTTTCTACGTCTTTAACAACCCCTTGGATGAACCAAAAGCTAGAAATTCCTGCTTTATCTAAAACTTTTCGCGGAAATATTCAAACAATTTTACCAGATGAAGTAAACAATGATTTTAGTAGCAGTGGAAAACAGCCTGAACCAAAAAAAAAAAGAAAATACTGTGGTTTCTGTCTTTCAAAAATTCGACGTATGTCCAATATGGTATGTGTCAAATGTGGTACACTTGTATGTGGCGATCACAAACATTTAGTCTTCGAATTTATTTTTTTTGGTTTATAAACATTAATAAAGATATTATTATCTAAACATAGTACAAACAAAATATTTATTTTAGTTTTTAGAACCGAACTGAAGTTCTTTACAAAAACCTCTTTAAGTTGTGATATTTTTTTAAGGCTTATTGAATTTTATTTTTTATTTTATTTTTATTATTATTTTTTGTTTAAAGATGCTTTTATTTTATAAGAAATTGAACAAATAAATGATTTCAACAAAAACAATTATCAATATTATTTTCGGTGATATCCTTTAAAGGCTATAAACTAGTATACGTCTTTCAGACGTATCGTTATCTTTTCAGTACAAAAAAATAACGTTATCTAACTAGGGTTAAGGATAAATAAAAAATACATGTAGGTTTTCAAAATTGTTTTCCATTATGTAATCCCCACTTTGGAATTAAAAAACATATGATCTGAAATGTAAATTTTGATAAAAAATAGGTCAAATTCATAACAGCCTAGGGGAAACATATTTGAAAAATTTAACATGTTTTTCATACTAGAATAATCTCCGTAAAGGTGGCTTTCAGAAAAATATAAATTAGTCATATATTCTTGAAGAAAATTTATTTTTAATAAAAAAAGAGTTAATTAACCCTTCTTTGCATAATGGTAGAAATTTTCATCATAACATTGAATGCCCTCTTTTATTTCTATTTAGTACCAAGCTAATGATATAACATAGCATGATGATGGAAATTGCCATCATATTGCTTTTTTGATAAATTTATATCTAATATAAATAAATATATACTAAGATATTTTAATTGATTTATTTCACCAAAAAAGAAAAAAGTTAAAAGAATCTATAATCTTGGAGCTAGAAAACATATTGCTTTTGAAATTTTTTGCATTTGATGAAAAATTTTTTTGTTTAGCCACAAAAACTAAATTTAAAGAAACTCGGCCAAAAATTCTGTCGGTTATTAAAAAAAATTTAAAATTGATATGAATTGAAACCGAGAAACCTTGAAAGACGATGAAAGCCTTGAAAGCGCCACTAAAGGAAATCATTTTGGCACCGTATCAGTATTTGTGATGAATAATATATACATTACGATAACCCGAAGTATAATATATTGTATGTAAGGCTCTGCCAACTAGCCAAATCGACACCAGAGCCAAGTATCAATGGCGCTAAGGTAATGCTCTGTATTTGGTTGGACCAAAAAGGTTCTATCTGTTATGGGCTGCTGAAATATCATCATCACAGGGAAACTGTACCAAATGCAAGTGATTCGTTTGAAGCCAGCTTTGACCTCATAATATGTAGCCAGACATGAAAACGTCAGACAACAATCACCCACATGTTGCAACACCTGTTAAAAATTAAAAAGAAAAAAGTGGTTGAGAAGTTTTGCCTCACCCAGCTAATAGTTTAGACTTTGCCCCATCCGACAATTTTTTGTTTAGATCGATATTCGAAATTGGCTTGATCCGCTCATGGCCTTAAAATATAAACAGTTTACAAAGATGGGTAAAGGTTTACAAAGATGGTAAATGGCCAATACCATAGAATTTGACTGCAATTTCATTTTGTCATTTTTTTTTTAATTAAATAAAAATCAACATTAACTTAGTAATAAACGCAATTCAAAATATAAATTCAAGTACGTACTACGTACAAACTAGATGGAACTTATCTCTATAATGAACACTGTTCAACTACTACCTTCACTTCTGATAGTGAGTCAGTGTTTTATAATCACGTTCTTATTCTGTCCTGTGTCTATTCGTCCTGGCTCAACCACTGTAACTATCTATATAGTCTCTGTCTCTTTCCCTTACCCGTAGTCATACGTCGCGTATGTCCCGTTCCTACATACATATATGATTATTGTACAAATGTTTCAAAATAACAGCCGCAATTTAAAAAAAAAACGTATTTTTAAGTTTTAAAAACTTTTTAGATTGGTAATATTAATACTGATTTTATAAGACTATTTGATATTCAACACACATAGGAATAATATAGTGTACAAATAGTATATATACTAAATTGTATTCAATAACATGTTTAAATAACAACTCAGAAAAAGTAAACACCAATGTATTTTAAAATAAAATGACATACAAAACAAAAAACAATTGTGGTGAGAAAAATAAAATAATGGAAATAAAAAAACCTGCACGTTCACATAGAGCGCCCGAACTTGTTTTCTCTTACTAGAAAAGTGTTAAAAAAAAACTGCGACTTATTGCAACTACTCGAGAAAAATTTAATTTACATGAAATCAACATACCAGTCAGCTGGTACTTTATTTCAATGAACAAAAAAAATAAATACACGGGTAAAAACAGCAACAATAATAATTTTTATAACAAGAGGTGTTTGCATTGTTATTCTACAACATGCACTAAAGCAAAACATGATGTTTGTACATGCAAAACATACATATGTATGTATAAATGTATACATATGTACGAGTATGTATATGTATATGTATGTATATAATATATCGGGAAACCAACATACCTATACGTAACATAAATAAATGTACTGCCAAAATGCTGGTGAAATAGATACAAAGAGAAACATATTTTCCGCTGTTGCTGCTGTTTGGCTACACTCGAGCATAATAAGAACAACTGAGTCTAAATTAAAACCAAAAAAAAAAAAAAACAACCATGACAACAGTACTGAGATTTGAGTTTGAGCCCGTGCTGTCGCAAATGTCCAATGGGCTTGTTTACATAATTTTTTGTTTCAATTGCTTTTTTTATTATTTATTTTTTTTTTGCTATCCACCCACCATGGACACAAGGTTTAACAAAAAAAAAAAAAAAACGCAAACATTTTTTGTAAACTCTGTGTATGCAGATGCTGTAACACATAGATATATGCCACATTTAAAAATACATAGTATATACTTATGACTGTAGACAACAGCCCAGCATACCATTCTTGGAGAGCTCCGAAAAAGGAGTCAGAAAAGAGTCCAACTAAAGAGCATTTTCGGAGCGAAAGAAAAATATGCTTGTTACTGTCCTGAGTCGGCACGCAGTATGACTCAGAAATTATGTGTAAGTTTAAGTGTATACCAAAGCGTTGTTGTCCTGTTATTTGTGCTGTGAACAAAAAAAAACATAGCTGTACCACACAAGAATGATAAAAACACGATTACACAGATCCCAAAAAAAAACCTCATAAAAGACTCTTTTCTGACAATATCTAACACCTCTTTCTGACGGATAATTTTCGAATGTAATGATCCTCTTTTCTGAAGGTTTTCGGAGCAATTATGATTGCTTTTTGGGCTCATAAAGTGCGTTAACGCTCCGAAAAAGGTGTCAGAAAAGACTCTTTTCGGACTCATATGGCTTGCTGGGAGCGACCTAGTGCAAAAAATAAAAATTTAGTAGTTGTTTGGATTTTTTCAAATGAGCAAATGTACTTCTCTGCAAGTATAACATGTGATAAGAATTCTGAAATGTATTACTTTTATATGCCGCTGTGGGCCAGAGAAGAGCATTGGTGAATAATAATAAAAATTTATTTGCAACTAAGATCACTCAAATTACACTTCTGCTTAGTGGACCAAAATTGTTCTAAATGGCTGATTTAATTGGCATAAAATTTCACATATACATAGCATCATTGAGTTTAAGTTTAGAAGGGCTGACTGTGCAGATCCTTTAGATGAACACGTTGGCAAACTTTGAAGCGTAATATTTTTAAAAGCTGGTGAATTGTTTGTGGTTTATGCCGAATCTAAGATTTTAATATACAGTGTCCCGCACAACTTAATTGCATACTAAAAAAATTTAGTTTTCATTCAAACATAAAATCGTAAAAAAAGAAAAAAAATTGTTTTCCTTTTGTGCATTTAATATTAGACATTGTGTAAGTTTTGAAAAAGCTAAATAATGTTAAAGAGCGCAATTAACAATCTTGTGTAAATGGTCTTGAATCATTGCAAGTAGAGCAAAAATATTTTGCAAAGAACATTTACACAAGATTGTGAATTGCTCTAATGTCATTTTTTTGTTTTTTGTTGTTGCAGTTTATTAATTTGCATCATTAATTAAAAGTCATAAAAGTAACTTGCATTTTGAAGTCCCAGTTAATTTTGTTGGGTTTTTTGGTGTTTCCGTAATAGCGTGTTCAGATAAGAAACTTAATTGAGTCAATATTCGGTTAATTAACAATATTATTTTAAGTGTTCAAGCATACGCAATTTTCAGCTTGCTCAATAATTATTTGACAGTGGGAAAACAATACAAAAAAATGCTCAAAATGGTTGTTGTGTTTCTATGTAAACAAACTTACCTTCACATTGACTTTTCAATGATTTCTTTTGTTTTCTTTTGTTGACATTTGCCATTTTATACAATTTTGTTCACTATTTAATTGAGATTTTATATGGAATATTGAGCTCAATAATGGCGTTAATTGCGTTTAATGCAATTAAGATGCATATGTGAACACGCTATAATGTTCTTGAAATTTGAAATTTTTTTTGTTAAAAGGATACGTGCGATGTATTTTTCACTTGTTATTAATAATAATTTTCTACTTGTTGTGTGTGGTTGTACAGTTAATTGTGTTAAACATTTTGAGAGGAAAAGAATTAAACAATTCACAGAGAAAGATTATTTTATAACATCCAACAAGTGTAAACAAAATAAATGCATTTGTGATATGTTTAGCAGATGTCGTCAAATAATAGCAAGTTTAAAAAATATGTCAATATGAACAGAACACATTTAAAATTTTTCACGGAGTGGTCACCCAAAATCCTTGAATGTAAGAGAGGAAAGAACAATACTCAAGGAAAATCGAGTAAACCCACATTTATCTGCTCCAGCGATCAACGAAAAACTATCAAGAACACTATGTATAAATGCAAACCGTGAAACAATCCGTAGGGTGCTGAGATATAACAACACATACGGTAGCATGAAGAGGAAAAAACAACTTATTTCGGAATGGGACAAATTATCGGCAGAGAAGTATCGAAAATTAGTGCCAAAACGGCATTGCTTCCACCACTTAAAAGCTGCTCTAGCAAAGAGTGTCTATCATATAAATTATTATTTTTTTGAATACCTTTTGATATTTTAAAAACATAAATAACAATTTACTTCTATGACCTCTAAATATAGTGATATATTTATATTAAGTTGAATATATCCTGAACAAATATTGTGATATGAACTTTTTTAACGCAAAAGTAATATTTAAGATAATTTAGTATATAATGGGTGATTCAAGTAGGGATAATTTTTCCAATAGCCTTTTTTGACAGATCACGTGTGAGTTGTGTCATGTTATTTTTGTTTAATATTTTTTAACATTTCATAATCGAAAGACTTACGCCTGAACAACGATTACAAATCGTTCAAGTTTATTAGGAAAATTCACATTCTGTAAGACATGTGTTTCTTGCACTTTGCTCAACTTATGGTCAACATCGGCCTACTGAGTGTACTATTCGCAAAAACATCACCCATTTTAAGAGCCAGAATCCATTATTGAATAATATTAGACCACGTCTATTGATTCCATCACCGATACACTGTATTCTTATATCATTTGACTTCTTGGTCTTGCCAGACCACGGAATGATAATGAATAAGATTTTCCTGAAGATATTGTTTAATAAAATGTTTGTCTCCCAATTTTGTTGTAATTTATTTGTGTATGTCATAAATTGTTAAAGAAAGTATATCAGATTGTCTAGTCTAGTACAAATAGCTATTGCAGTGCCTACAAAAATAGTTTAAAAATCTGAAAAAATCACTTTCAACAAAATACCAGTAGTGTGATAATATGTCGATACTTGAAACTACAGACTATACTGAGGTGACAACATTGATGATTCTAAAGAGCTACAATCAGCTGATAAGGCAGTTCTCTTAAAAAGGGAGAGAAAATATTTTGTGATAGTATGCTGCATGTTGGAACCAGCGTTGCCGTTTTTGGTTATTTCTAACCAAAATTGGTTATTTTTTTTCTCAATGTGTACATGTGTAGATTTTTTCTGTTTTGGTTATTTTTTTTACTGAAAATATTTAGATTTTAAGACAATTAGTAATATATTGCAAGCAAAAGAATTGTGCAAAAATTAACAAAATGCCCATTTTGTTTGGTCTGCCAAAGACAAATTTTAAAACTCAAGCTGTGACATTTTAAGTAAAAGTGATCTTCATATTTATTGTAATATAATTACATGTTTTTTAGTATTTAAGAGAGTAACTTTCTAGTTCCTTATTTTATTGCCAATGAAAAATTTTTTGTTTTTATTATATACTTTTTATTTTTGTTTAAGACATTAAAAATTAATAATTAAACTTGCAAAACTTAATGTAAAGTATTGGAATTTTAAATTTTACAAATTGTAGCATTAGCTTATGTTTCTTTGCATTACTTTTTGCAAAATATGACGCTTAGTTTTTTAAATAAATTATTTTTTAGTATTAGGAGTTGTGTTGTAAAATACGTTGTTTTATGTTTTTTTTTTGTTACCTTAAAGTACAAATTATAGTTAAAATTACAAAAAATAAATAAATAGTACATGCATTTAAATTTGGTTATTTTTTTTTTTAAATTTGGTTATTTTTTTCATAAATATTGGTTACAAAAATTTTTTTTCGTGGCAACACTGGTTGGAATTATACAAGGTGAGTGCAAATCGACAACAAATACAACACAAAATAAAAACAACAGGCATTTTGTTTGTGTAAAACAAACTACTATCAAAAATACTTGAAAATGTATTACTTTTGACATAAGTAAATTGTAAACAAAGTCAGTCAGCTGGGCTACTGCACTCACTTTGTATATTTACACCATGGTATGCTGGTTATGTGAAAAAGCAAAGCAGTATATATCTAACTACAACAAGAATTTTGTGGACAAAACAAAATGAACAAAACAATTTGATTTAAAACATTTGAATTGAAATTTTGTTTATATGTTTGTGATTTCAATAACTTACTAAAGGTGTTATGACACTTGCTATTTTTTGTATTGAATTTTTTTAGGATTGATTGAATGAAACAACAAATGCAAGAAAGAACAAGAAATATAATAAAATGTAAACAAAACAAAAAATATTGCCCACGTTTTGTTCCCACAAAAACCCGTCAAGAAAAGCTAAAGATCGCAAAAAAAAATATTTAAAACCGCTACTTTCGATCAAAAACTAAAAAAAATAGGCAACAGTGCTAACATTTACTCTCGAAATGTCAATTTTAAGTTAAAGATTTTTGTATTTTTTTTGACAGTCTTGGGTTATTTATCGATAACACTCGTATATTTGTTTGCATTTTAAGATTTTTTATGGTATACTCATACTGTTTACACTTAGTTAATTTTCCTATCCAAATATATTTGTACTGTTCTCCAATATTGAAAAAATACAAAAAATAGCATGTGCTATAACACCTTAAATTGTATTTTAAAAATTGTTATACTTTGTAGTATGCATTGTGAAATTTGTGCATTCGTTAGATGATATGAATGCATTTCTTTACGACTGTTTCAAACAATACGAAAATACTCTGTGCCAAAAATTAATTTTATTGCGCCAGAAAAATAAAGAAAACAAGTAAGAAAGTATAATACCCTACCCCCAGTATATGTATAAAACAGTTTTTCAGAAATGGGCCGATTATCCAAAAATTTATGATAATGTCTGTCAATATAAATATTATATGTGCTAAACTTTATCTCGATATAAAGTGAATTATGGAGAAGGGTCTTATATGGGAGTTTTGACTAATTATGGAATATATTTGCGTTTAATACTATTTGGATACCAACATTTTTGAGAGATTTATGCTGTTAAAAGTAATTTTCAGAAGTGGGCCTTATATGGGAGCTACGAGTAATTATGGACCAATTTGCACAAAAAGATGTGATTTGGCTCCATTTACCACTCATTTTTTATGAAATTTGTGGGGATACTTGCATAATTTAAACATTTATGTTCGGTAAACCCCAATTTCGACAGGACATTTGTATGGGTGCAAGGTGAAATAATGGACAGATTTCCACCAGTTTCAATCCCATCCATCCTTGGGTGGAAAAAAAATTATGTACCAAATTTTATCGAAATATTTTCAAAATTGCGACCTGTACTCTGCGCACAAACTTTAAATTTACAGCCAGCCAGCCAGACGGACGGACAGACATCTCTAAATTGACTGAGAAAGTGATACTGAGTCGATCGGTATACTTTAAGGTGGGTGTTGGACCAATATTTCTGGGCGATACAAACATCAGCACAAATCCCATATACACTCCCCACTATGGTGGGGTAGATTATACAAATAGTAACACAAAGAAAAGAAAAATGCAGCTCTCAAAGAAAGAGACAAGTATAAGACTTAATTATCTTCCCTCTCCTGACACCTCTGTATACTTTGTGGTTGAAATATTTTACTAAAGATTTTAAATTTTGTTTGTATTTTGTTGCTTGTGATTTCAATAAAAGTTACTAAATTCTATTCTAACAAGTGTTCAAGCTTAAGCTCTTTTTTATGTCACTAAACTTTGCTTACTTCCCTTTATCACCGAAAATTAATTTTATTGCGCGCCCGAAAAATAAAGAAATGTAATAACACAAAGAAAAGAAAAAGGCAGCTCTCAAAGAAAGATTTGTAAAAATGATGTAAACTTGGTTATTTTCCGTTTCTTGACACCTCTGTATACCCTAAGCTTGAAATTAGTTTTTGTTACATTTTATATCGGTAACGATAATTATACGAGTTTTTTTATCTTGCTGATTCCTTACATGATCAACTATCAATTATTATAGGGACATTGTCATAAAATATTGTACCGTAACTACTATTTATTTGAAGATTATTTTGTTTAAATTTCATTTCAATAACAACATTTACAAGAATTTTATGCACACTCGTATTCCAGTTTTCCACAAAGTATACGGAAGTGTCACGAGACAGAAGATAATCAGATTTATATCGTTCTTGTCCTTTCTGTATATTCTGTGGTTGTTCTCGAAAGTGGACATTGTATGGGAGTCCATGGTCAAATATTGTCTAATATTGATAAAAACCAATAGTATAATTTTTACAACTGATCTGTGCAAAATTTCTGTTCGATATGGATCTTTATATAGGTTGATGAGTGTTTCGGAAGTAGTTTTATAAGAAAGCTTTGACCTATTATGAACCGTTCAGCATAAGATTATGTATGACGATATACATACATATGTGTATAAGTATATGAATGATTTGTGTTGAATTTCAACTTGAAAAGGGATTTTCGGAAGTGGGACTAAGGTTAAATATGGATCGAAATTTCAATTTAATAGTCATTTTAATTGGAGATTTTAACGCACTTAAGTAATTTTCAAAAGTGGACTTTGTATGAAGCTATGTCAAAATATGGACATATCAAACAAAATATCGTTTTGAGATTTCTTTTCATTCATTTTGAAGTGAATGTGGAAACACCCAGGTACGAATGTTAATGCTAAACAGTTCGTTTTTTGGGAGCACTAACAAACGCGAGATGATACTGGTGGATGCAGTGATGCCAACTTTTCAGAAGTAAAACGCGCAAAACAGTGCCTCAAAAAGCGCTAAAAAGCGCTAAATTTTAATTAAGCTAAAAGCGCCAAAAAGCGCTAAGATAAATTTTAATAAAATGGGTTTTAAATTCAATATTTATATAAAAATTTGTTTTATTTGTACATTTTGAGATCATATAATATATTATATTAATTTTAAAGTGTATATCAGCACAAAAATATTTTAGAGAATTCAGTTAAAACTTTTCATTTTCGAACAAAAATGTAGAATTTTCCTCTTCATCGTCTGGCCAAAGTACTGTCTTAATATAAAATTTTTCAATTGAATTAATTTTTGTAGAAACATGTGGAGGAATTTTATAACTTACACAGCATGAATTTGCCATCTTTAACGCGTATTTAATATGAATCAAAGAATTAACGGTATTTAAACACATTCTGTTCCGAATTTTGTTTTTAAAATAATTCATAACGCTAAATACTTTTTACAATTCAGCATTGGAGTATGGATATGTCAAAATATCTATGACATTTTATCCGATGAAAACTAAAATTTGCAGCTTTACTATCTGTAAATGCTGAACAACACAATTCACCAAGATGATCCACAGTAGAAAATGGACTATAAACAGCAGTATAAAGAGCAATTATTGCCTGACTTTTTTGCTTTTCATTTGGATTTTGTAAAGCTTCAAATGAAATTTCACTTTGAATAAGTTCAACATTATTAAATCGTTTCATCGCTTTCTCATGTTTTAATGTCTGGCAGTGTCGAATTAGATCAGAACGCTTTGCTTCAATTTGACAATTACAATAAATACATAAAGCTTTTGTATCATCTTTCGATGGTATTATCCATTTTTAAGGCAAAGGATCAGATTCCCACATTTTTCTATATTTTTGTACATAACGCTCCATCTAAAAATATGTATAAATCATTATTTTATTGTTTAACAAAATATATTTGTATTTACCTTTGCAAAAAAAACACATTCAATATAAATATAAAGTTCGTTAACACTTCTTTTTTATATGCTTTTAAATATTAGTTGCAAAAATAGAGTATGTATGAAAAAAAAAATATCAAATGTACCTTTTTGTCAAAGTGATTAGTTGTATGAAAAAGGCGCTAAAAGCGCTAAATGAAAAACGAAAATGCGCCAATTTAGCGCTTTTTTAAAAAACGCGCTAGATTAAAAAAATGCGCTTTTTGGGTGGTCAAAAAGCGCTAAATCTAGCGCGAAACGCGCTAAGTTGGCATCGCTGGGTGGATGTGTAGTTGATGGAGCATTTATTGTTTCAATTTTATGTGTTTCTGGGGATTGAGGTTTCGGGTTTGTTTTGTGTCTTTGCGTGTGTGTATTCTTTAGGGTGATGTGTATTTGGATGTTCGTTACTTTTGTACGCTTTGTTTGTGTTTGTTATGGTTGTGCGTAGCTGCATTGCATTCCGTTGGCTTTGTTTTTTTTTCATTGCGTAAAAGGGTCTCGTAGTTTTTCGTATGGGTTTTTTTTTTGTATTTTATTGTTGTCCGTCAGATGTGATCCCTTTTTGTTATTGTTTTTTGCAGTATGTAAGCAGCTACATGTGTTTTGATGAACCTTTTTTTAGTCTGTTATAATTTTGTGGTCCGTTAGGCATTTTTGGGATTACTTTTATTACAATGGTAGTGCGTATTTAAAAGTTTTTTTTATGGTACATCATACCATAGTTTTCTATTCTTATATATTTACATAATTTTGTTTATTATGTTTATATTTTCTAGTTCCTAATTTTAGATTTTTATTATTTTTTTAAGGATATTGTGACCTTGACAGTGGAGGGCTTAAAGAGGAAATTTGAAGGAACTTAGACTACTGACTGACGAAAGCAAAACTGTTTTATAGGATGGTTGATCAGACATTATCAATTCTGTGGGAATGCTGATTATATTATCTCCAAATATAATGAAGCGGCTTCAGGTTTACAGCGATTGGATCACCGTAGATCTTCAACATTTACTCTACGCGACACTCGTTCGGAAACCTTCCCAAGGTTCTCTGACGAAAGGCATCCCGAGCTTGATTATTGGAGCCAAAATTGCATTCGTGAATGGAGTTCACTTGAATATTGCCTGTCTGTATCAGCAGTTCAATTCGAGAATGTCATCTATTCAGATTCACAGACTTTTGGAGAGCCGTAACAAGCAACCTCCGGAAAGTTTGCGTGAGTATCTGTATTGCTTGATGTAGATTTGATTAGTGGTCAAGTCACATGAATGAGGAGAGTATTATTGAATATTTCATCGAAGGTATTCCAGATTCAAAGCCAAACAAATACATTCAACGTTGAAGACTTTAAGGCCAAGATGAAGATGTATAAAAAGTTCAGTGGTAAAAATCAGTAATCAAACTCCAAGGACTTTGTCAAAAACAGGAACAATCGAAAGATATTATGCAATCTGCGGAGGATGTGAAATGCTGTTTTAAATCCGGTTATAGAGGTCATTTGCCAAATCAATGTAAGTCTAAGAAAATTAGATGCTTCAAATGCAAAGAGTCAGGACATTAAAGTTTTAACTACAAGAACATTAAGGATGGGAATGGAAAGTTGATGAAGAAGGAGGATGGCAATTTTCAGAAGTTAAGGTGTTAATTTTCGCTACGGAATATCATTATACGTAACGCATTATTGATACGGGGAGAGATATAAGCTGTTTGCGCAATGAAGTACTGGTAACTATGGCGTTGAGGCCTGATTTGAAGATATTAACTGAAATTGGCCAAAATGATTTTACTACACTTGAATGTTTTCGACCAATGTCGATCTTGACGGAGTTTTAGCACTGACAACTTTTCGTTTGGTTAAGGATCAGGATATTTTATATCCGGCAGTTATTGGTAATAATGTTCTCAAGTTTGTCAGTATGTCAATAGACTCCAAAGATGTGAAATTCTCCTTAAGGACATCTAGTCCAGACTCCTTTTATGATCTTGAATTCCCAGGTGATTCTACAGTCATACAGAACGCCCTTAGGGAACTTGCGGATATTGATATAATTGGTCAAATTGGTGATGCGACCAGCGATGGCCAGTTTGAAATTTGTGAAGATGTTAGAAGACTACAAACCGACAAACCAACGTTCATTGCCAGTGACGATGAAGATTATACTTATTGACGATGTTTCAGTATGCCACAAGTCAAGAGGGATGGCCTTTGCAGATCAGAAGACCGTAGGCCAACAAGTCAAGGTGTGGCTAAGGGATGGTATTGTGAAGTCGAGTTTACCTGAGTATTCTTATCCGATGGTTCTTGTATCAAAGAAGGATGGTTCGAAAAAATTGTGGTGCGACTATCGCCGATTAAAGTAAAAGATAATTAAGAACAATGGCCCAATTGATTGCAGAAAAGTAAGGTTTTTACTATCCTTGACTTGAGGAGTGGATTTTTCCACGTGCTTGTGGAGCATGATTCTCAATAGTACACGGCTTTTGTTACTCACAACGGACAATTCTAATTTTTTACGTTCCCTTTTTGCATGTTCCCTTTTTGCGGCTATTTTTTGTAGATATATTTCTGCAATTTTTCAGGATTTGAAAATAAATGGCACACTTGGAATTTATACGGATGATATGGTCATGCCTTCAAGGGATGAAGTGTATGGACTCGCGAAATTGTGGAAACTGAAAGACTTAATATAAAATGAAGCAAGTGCCAGGTTTTAATGCAGAGGATAAGTTTCTTAGATTATATAATTGATTACTTGACACTATTACCATCCCAGGAGAAGAGAGTAGATATAGATAAGTTGCTCACTAAAGGATACAAAATCGATTCAACGATTTATCCGTTTAACATTGTACTTTCGTAGGTTTATACCAAATTATGTTGTAATCGCAAGGCCGCTGTCCGATTTGTTACGAAAAAAATGTTAAATTTTAATGTTAAATAAAATTAAAAGAATTAATTGCGAAATTTTTTAAGAGTATGCCAAAACTATCATTTCATTAAGTTTTTATGGTATAAAATCGTGTACGTGCGGGTTATTTTCGTTTCGTTTGTATTTTTTCTTAGAACTTGCTACTTTTAGTTTTGATTCAGAAAAAATTTGTTTAAATATTAAACATAAAATTATGTCATTATTTGTTTAACTGTTTTTTAAATTCCTTAATTAGTTTTATTTTTATGCAATAACAAGTGCACAAAGTACTAACATAGACTGGTTTGTGCTACTTACTGTATTTAAAAATTTACTTGCCAAATTTTATGAATAGCAGCCCTTTATAGGCCATACCTTTCACATAAGGACCAATACCGAAAAACACGCTGACAAACATATTTATCTTATAAATATCGAAACATAAAGTTACACAGTAATGTTGGCAAAATCGGTCCAACCAACAAATTTAAAGAAAAATGGCTGCCTAGGTTTAGAAGAGACGACCCTAAAATAATTTTTCACAAATAATTCTTTCTAATCTGCAAGAGAGAACAGATTGAATTGAAATTTGCCACTACATATTGATGGTAGTTCTATAATATATAACACTTTTACTTCTTTTCAATGACTTGGGCTTATCAAACTATATATAAATATTTTTAAAATTGCTGTTTTACTATGAGAGCAATCTTTAAAAAGACAGCTAGCCAGACAGTCATCAGATATCGATAAATGTACTGGGATAATGAGTCCATCGGCATACTTCAAAGCATGTGTTAGACTAATATTTTTGAACATTACAAACATCAGCAGCAAATTATAAGCTCATGTAGGGTGTAAAATTTATTTAAACTACATACTGGAATGACAACTTTTTTATTTTATTAATTTCTTAGAAATACAGCTTAATGACAGTTGGCACAAATTCAAAAAGCAATATGTTCAAGAAACAATATTTAAGATTATAAAAACACAATAACAACACTCGTACAGTGCTCGTATGATTAATATTTATTTAAAGTACACTGAAGCGTATGAGTTTTATTAATATATACAAATTTTTTGGAGCGTATGATTATTATTATTTTTTAACTAATAAACATAATTTTCTCTTTTTCAGAACTAACGAACCGAAAATAAAGCAACAAAGAATAACAACAAAATCAAAATTCTCCAAACTAGACAATACAAGTAAAGTTTTAGCTGCCTTACTTTTTATTTTGGCAACAATATCAAAAGTATAAAAAAAAATCCAACAAGAAGAAACTAATTAAAATGCAATTTAAATTTACGAAACAACAAGAACTGCAAGCGTTTCATTATAAATGCCAACTTAAGCAAATTTATAAATTTAACAAAACAAATTTCAGAACACACAACCATTAACAGCGGAATGATACAGTTAAAGTTTTCTTCAATTTCGTTTTAATTTTGTTGTACGAGAAAAAGTGTAATAAAAAAAAAAGCTAAAAAAAGAAAGAAAAATTCATCTAAATGGAATACAGAATAAAATAAATTGTAGCTGCATCTAAATGAAGTTAACAATCTGTCAATTTGGTAAATTGTTTCTGCTGTTGACAGCCTTCTTCTTCGTAACTAAATCCTTTAAAACTCTTGTTGTTGACGTTGCTGCTGCCTCTACCTCTACGGCTGCTCCTTTCAAACCTGTTTCTAGAGTGGCAGATGTTGATGGTATTTCAAATCCTACTGACACCAATGATGCTGAAGAACAGGACATTGAGCGGAAATTTGAAATAGTTACACAACAAACTACAACTAAATCGATAATAAACACTAACATTAACAAGGTGAAAAAGAAGCAAGAAGATAAACAGCAACTGCAACAACCACTCGTAAATAATACATTCAACGTTTTATTGAATAAAGCAGAGAAAAATGTACAAAATATACAAAATATTACATTAACAGGAAATGAAAATCAAACAACAACACCAAACACACCAACAACACTTTCAACAAATATATTAAGTTTACAAGCAACTAAGCTGCAACAGCATGCTGTAAATGGATTATTAACAAATCTGCACAAAGATCAACATCATGCCAATAACGATGCATACAATAAACACAATAATGAGAATGAGAACCCCATCAATAATACCGATGATAATGATGTCGACATGTATGACAGAATTAAGTCAAATTTATCAACACAAACGTCAGCTAGACATGTGACACATTTAAATCAACTACACTCTGGGTATATGATGGCAAACAATGAATTTTTATTACACCAACCCAGAATAAAACAACAAAAGCGTATAAAACCTCAGCTTAACAAACAACCTTTATTGCGATCATCGAAATCATCTGCCGCAGCAGCTGACACAGCAATAAAATTAACAACATCATCAGTCTCTTCATCAACTTCATTACTGCCCCTCAAAGCACAATATAATCAGCAGCAATACTCATCATACAATTCAAAACAGTATCCATTTAGACAACAGCAACAACACCATCAAATACCCTCTAAAATATTAGCGTCAGCAAAAACATCACCATCATTGTCGTCATCGTCATCGTCATCATCATCAACATCCTCAGCATCACCAGTATCTGGGGAACGTGTGGGTATTTTAATGCCTTCCCGTCTGCTCAATAGAATGCATGTGCAACAGGGTTTTCGTAATTTTGTGGAATTTTTCCAAGTGAACTTGAACAATGTCAGTGTTGATTTTATACCAGATGATGGTAAGTTTTCATTTTCATGTTCATTTTTCTACTTTTCTACCATTCATCTGTATATTGTGATTGCGTGCTCATTTTTATTACTTTTTATATTCGTTTGTAGTTTTTGTTGGAGGTTTTGTGAAACAAAATTATTAAAAAATATATATTTTATGCTGTACATTTTTGTAGGGTGTTTCATATTGAAAATCATATTATAGTTCATATTTCTTAATGTCAACATATGACCATATAATCAATATATGTTTGTGAAATATAATGGTGCTGTAACTTAATTGGCTAGCGCATTTGATCATTAAGCATGAGTTGGCATTTGTAGCCCGGGTTCGAGTCCCAGCCGCTGCCACTCAAACAACATTGCCCTCCTTCGGTGGTATAGCATTCAAACGCCACCGAAGTAAAATAATTAAATTAAGGCTATAAAATGAAGCTTTAACAATAGTGCACCTACTCACCACCAGAGGCGCTGCAATGCTGCACTAAAACAAACATAATGCGCAATTGCGGAGTTGTGATATAAAGCTTTCTTCTACTTTCACAACCTTTACTTCTTTAATATATAGGCATATTAATTGCCTGAGTGTAACTTCTCTTTAAAAAAAAAAAACTTGTTAAATTTTTATTCTGGCTTGAGTTTGTTATTACTGTAATAATTCAAAATATACACTAGTAATATAGTTTAAACAATTGGAAACTACGAATGTATTTTCTGTCCTGCCAAAGGCGCCATTAGCAATTTTATGTTCAAGATCTACTGTGAAAATCATAAATTTAACTCACTCGGGACTAAATCCAAACTAAAGACAATTGTTAAGTTTGTCAATTCTTACTGCCAAACTACTAATGATCTGATGGTGATTCGATACTGCTTAGATTGATCTGAATCTCTTTAATGGTCATAGGTTAGTTGCCTAAATTGTGTGGAAAATGTGAATTTGCATGGAAAAAATAACATGAACGATATTTACAATTTTGTATTTAAAACATCATTGAATTTTATTTCATCTGGAGAATTATAGAATCAATAGTCAAAACTATTTCCCTATGTTTGCTAATATTTTTAATTATCACAGGACTTAAAAAGTATTAGTTAAATTGTAATATTGATAAATTGTTCCTAAGGTATTCATTCGAATAATGATTGTTCGAATAATCTAACAATATCTTAGAAATAATTTTTTGAAGAATTTAAAAATTACCAATTTCTTATAACGAATAATTCGGTTAATTTTATGAATAGGTAGAATAATAATTGAATAAAACGAAAAAATGTTTTACTGTTAGTTTATCGTTTCTTTTTAGAATTTTTCATAATTTTGTAATTAAAAATATTACTAATTGAACACCATTCCGTCTCAATTGTATTTATAACAAATAGATATTTGTGTATATAAATTAAATTATTATTATTTATTAATAAACTTTATTTTTGATAATGACATTATTGAAATTCAAAAATCTAAAAAGATGTCAAAAAGTTGGTAATAAATTAAATAGAGTGAAACTGACAAAATTTTTGTATTGAAGTTGTATGGAGGGGTGGGTGTTACAGTGGGCGGCTTTTTACATATTTTCAAAACAGCATTTAATAGATGTTATATGCGAAAAATAAACATTCTAGTTACAAATTTACAGAATATATGGCATTTTTTAAATATCATTTATATGGGAGGTGGGTGTAAAAAAGGGCGGATTAAGTTCATATTTTCAGGAGCTCATTCTACAATTATAATATTAATGTTTTATGAAAATTGAGTTGATATATTTAAAATCATGGAAGTTATGCCACATTTTCTATTTAAGTTGTATGGGAGGTGGGCGTAAAAGTAGGCGTATTTTTGTAAAAAAAAATAAAATTCTGAAAAAATTTTAAATAAATGTGTGCAAAATTTCATGAAGCTACGCAACCTCCTTGACTTATGGCCATTAAATACACTACACGGCCACAGTGTGCGACATTTTAGTATTTAATTATTAATCATACGCCACGTTGCCCCTGTTTTCTAAATACAGTTGCAATTGCTTTGTTTTAGTATAAATTGTATAATTTAGTGATATTCATTTTTCAAATATTTTACCTTCAATTCGATCACAAATTCTGTGAAAACGATTATTCTTCCCACCTTGATTGTAATATGAAACTGTCCTGTTATAAAAAATATACGACATATGTACATATTATTTTCCTTTATGCCCATACTTCTCGACATGTTGACACCAACTAAGGGGGGTGTCTATTATTAAAGAATTCAGCTCAAATAAATATAATAGTGTTTTTTTTTTTCAGAAAAAAGTGTGCATTTAATGCTAGTTGTTGTAGGTTCGAGCTTTCTCTACTAAAAAAATACGAGCAAATAAAAGAATCATATAAATCTCAAATGATTATCATTACGATGATGATGTTTATATTTGGATTTCTTTTGTAAAATCTACATATATGAAAAACAACTTTTCATATACTTTTTAGAACTCTTGGTTAATGTTGCATTCTGTGGGTTTGAACAAGAATGTGTGAGACTGACTGACTGACTGGCACAGTAGGCAAAATGCCATATAAGTTTGTAGAAGTTTTTGTTTGTATGTTTAATTTATTGTTGCTGTTATTTCTTTAGTTTATATTTTCCTTTAGAAAAAAATACAAAAAATATACATATTTAAATTTGTAAACTAAAGGTAATATAACCAGAAATTTGTTGTTAAAAATTATGATGGCCTTTTCATTACTGCTTGAGGAAATAAAACGGCGGAAATGTACTTATTTATTTGTTTTGGTTGTAACCTTGAATGTTGGTACAAAAAGTAACACCAACAAATAGAAAAATTATAAAGAATATGTTAAAGACTTTTGTCCTTATTCAACAAACTTACAACAGGTTTATAAAAGGTTTATAAAGCAGATTTTGTATGGAAATTTGCTTTATAAACCTGTTTTAAGTTTTTATGAATAAGGAGGTTTGTTAATAATTTTGTAAAGAAATATGTGAAAGGAAGAGCTTTTAACAATGAAATTATATTAATAAATTTCAGTTATTTGGTGGTCTTGAATAGTTAATAGACATGATTGTTTGCTATTAATGGCTTTTAATATTATAAGATAATATAACAATTGAGAAGAATTAGCACTTCCTAATAAAAATAAAACAAGTCTGTTATAGGCTAGTGAAAATTTTGCTTAGTTTTTCCTCTGTTCCGCTGATATTCAAGGACTTGAATATGGTAGTGAACTAGATTTTAAAATACATTATTCTTTTTAAACTATCCCATATTTCTATGATATTTTAATATTTAAATATTAATCATATGCAATGCATTATGTTTGCAGAATGTTAAAGGCTGTTTTTATTAATATCATCTCGCCCTAAAGATTTGTTTGCTAACAAATTTATAAAACTTGGTAGTTGTAAGGTAATTTGGGACCAAAAACCACTATTTTTTTTTTTTGCATTTAATTATTTATTGAATCTTCATATTTGAAATGACAATAAGTATTCAAATCTTAATACTAAAAAGAAAATAATAAGCCCAGCCAGTGCTAGACAAAAATTTTTATGATACTAAAAAAATTTCACATCAACTGATCCAGTCATCTATTTTGCGCTTGAGTTAAAGCAAGGGTATCCCTCCTTCTCAACCGATTGTGGCCACTAAAGTTAAGGATGTCTCGTGCAAGTGGGTTTGGGATGGTGTTCAAGTTTGACATACTTTGACGCATATTTTGTAAATTCGACTTTTACTAATGGCACGCCTAGATCTTTGTGGATTCGAGAATTTTTAACATACCATGGAGCTGCAGTAATTGTACGTAGAATCTTATTTTGACCCCTTTGAATTTTTTCAATGTTGGATGTTGAGGCAGAACCCCATAATTGAATTCCATAACACCAGATTGGCTTTAGAATTGCATTGTACAACAAAAGTTTGCAATCCAATTTCAATGTAGAGTTTCTGCCGATTAACCAATTAAGTTGCACTGCTTTTAATCTCATTTGTGTAAGTTTCGCTTCAATATGAGACTTCCAAGTTAAACGGCGGTCGAGGTGAATGCCGAGGTATTTGACTTCATTATGTTGAGGAATAATTTGATTATTTATTCTGATGGACGAGCAGGTATCTTTTCGCAATGTGAAAGTGATATGAATACATTTTTGTTCATTTACCCTGATTTTCCAAAGCTCTAGCCAATTCTCTAGTTTATAAACATAATTCTGCAAATTCTGTGATGCAACTTGGTGGTCCTTATGGACGCTGACAAAGGCTGTATCGTCTGCAAAAGTTGACGTGTGGATTTTGGGGTCTGACGGCATGTCGGAGGCATAAATCAAATATAAAGTAGGGCCCAGTATGCTACCCTGTGGCACACCTGATTCAATTGGCTGAGCGGTACTTAAAAAATTGCCTTCTTTGATTTTAAATTTGCGACCGTATAAATAACTTTCCATGAGTTTATGGGTGTTAGCAGGCAGAGTTAATTTAATTTTGTGCATTAAACCGTCATGCCAAACTTTGTCGAACGCTTGGGACACATCAATGAAAAGGGCGGAGCAGTATTTTTTGTCTTCAAACGACCCTCTTATCACATTTACCAATCTGTGTGTTCGCTCGATGGTGCTGTGTTTAGCCCTGAAGCCGAATTGATGATTAGGAATACATTCAGTGTCATTCAGAATTGGAGTCAATTTAGTCAATAACAATTTTTCAAACAGTTTAGAAATTGTCGGCAGTAGGCTAATTGGCCTATATGACTCCACTTTGGTGTGGTCCTTCCCTGGCTTAGTAATCATAGTGATCATAGACACCTTCCAATCTGCAGGATAGTATTCTAGGCGTAAAATAGCATTGAAATTAAATAGGATAATATTTCTAGCTACACGAGGTAACTCCACAAGCATTTTGTTGCTGATTTTATCCATACCTGGAGCTTTTTTAAGGTTGAGAGTACCAATAGCGCTTTGAACATCATTAAAGCTAAGTCTTAGAGGTACAGGAGGTCTAATAACGAGTGGAGGCAAATCAGATGCATTATTTGAGTTGTTTATAGTAAACACTTTTCTCAAATGATTAACAAATAAAGTCCCCTTCTCGGAATCATTTCTAGCCCAGTCACCAGTCGGATTTCGCAGAGGAGGTTTTCCTCTTACTGGTCTTTTTAAACCTCTTGCCGCCCTCCATAACGAGTAGTCGGATTGTGGGGTACTATCAAGACCTTCCAAGTAAGATCTAAGTGAGGCCGTTCTTTGGGTTTCTAAGAAATGTCTTAGGATATCTCTGCTTTCCCGTAGCCTAGCTTTCAGTTCAGGAGACCTGTGAATTTGCCACTCTCTTCGCATTCTTCTTTTTTCTGATAGGAGATGTTCGAGTTCAGAGAAATAAGTTCTGTTTGTCCTATTTCTACATTCAACGTGATAAGTGGAAGCGTGATGCACAGCTCGTCGAAGGTCCTCGGTAAAGTTGCTAATCGACTCATCAATATCGTCGGTTGTTCTCAGCACAACATTTTCCGTGCAATCAGAACTTAAATACTTTTTGTATTTTATCCAACTTACTCGGGTCTTAGTCATGTTCATAAATGGAGAACCACACACTGGAGGGAAATGCATTGAAATGATAGTAGGAGAGTGATCTGAGGACAAGTCCAGTGAAGGATCCACTTGCATCGATTCTACAGGGATATTTTTCACTACTCCGAAGTCAATAACATCGGGAATCTTCCGTCGGTTCGTCGGCCAGTAGGTGGGATGCCCGCTTGAGAGTACATCTAATCCCATTTTGGCAATGGTGTTGAAGAGTTCACGACCCTTCGGGATCACCAGACGTGAACCCCAAAAAGTGTGTTTGGCGTTAAAGTCACCAGCAATTAAAAATCTAGCTCCAAGGGAATTCAAGAAGCTGTAGTATTGGTGTTCTTTTATTGAAAATCGAGGTGGCGAATAAATTGATGATAAAACAAAATTGTATTGACTGAATTCAATGCAAATGTTTGTTGCTTGTAGGTAATCCTCACATATGTTGTTCATTAAATAATGTTTTATTCTGTTCTTTATAAGAATTGCCGATCCTCCACATGCTCTTCCGCGGGGATCTTTAGTATCATACAACACGTAGCCATTAATTTTGAAGTACGCTGTCGCCGTCAAGTGAGTTTCAGCAATCATCATGACATCAATCTGCTTATCCATCAGGAAGTGTTCCAGTTCGTTTTTATGTTGGCGGAGGCCGTTCGCATTCCAAAAACAAATTTTTAAACAAATCATTTCTTTAAAATGGCTTGTAAGATAGTGGATTGTATTTTCAGCATTTCCTGCATCATGGATGTCATAGTGGTCGTAAAAGTGTTCATGGTTTGGACAAGAGTCTGCAATGTAGTCTCTAGATTGTTGATATACGGCTCAGAATATTGGGTTTTAGGTTCCTGCTCCAGACCTGGCATATTAGATTTAACGACGTTTGCGTAAGAAACTTGTCTAGAACTAGGCGCCTTTACATGACTAGTGGACCGTAATAATTGAGGGAAATTGTCACTCGATGCTAAATTTGGCTGTTGAGGACGTTTAGGCAATACTGACGTCTTGTTGGTTCTTATGCCTTTCAAATGAGTGTAAATTGGACAACCTCTATTATTTGCGGTATGATTACCTCCGCAGTTACTGCATTTTTTTATTTTTACGTCAGTTTTGGACTTATTACATTCAGCAGTTGGATGTAGTTCCCCACACGCAACACAAACAGACGGCAATTTACAGTACGCTTTGGTGTGGCCAAATTCTTGACAATTAACACACTGGACGGGTCCAATGCGCTTATGCGGTTCCTCCACGGTAACTCTACGATGCAGAAGATAAATGAGATTGTAGATTGGATGGAACTCGTTTTTCTTTAAGACAACATCTCCAGGTTCTAATTCTACCCTGAACATGGGCTGAGGGATCTTTTCACGGTTTCTGATATTCACTACGCTCTTGATTTTGAACCCTTTGTCCATTAAACCGGTCTTTATCTCCGCAGGATCAACACATGGGTCTATACCCTTTAGAACGACTTGGAGTCCTTTTGCGCTTTTGAACTGGTAGGTATAGAAATCCCTAGTCTCCCTCTCCAACTGGTTGAACAATTTTCGAAAATCATCTTCCCTATTCACTTGGATCTTTGTCTCGCAGATATTTCCATGTTTAATTGAGGTTACGCTAAACATGTTTTCACCTATTACCGAAACAATTTCTTGTACCAATTTACTGGAAGTCGGCTCTCTCAGATAAATTTCGTCTTAGGAAGTTCTGGCTCATCCGTCTGGAGGAGAGCAAACCTATTTTGATTCTTACTCACGGTCTTAGGAGCTTTTGAATTTGATGACACTTGAGCAGATGTCGGGCTCCTCTGTCGTTTGACTGCACTATTTGATGAAGATGATGTTTTCTCATCTGTTGAAATCACTATATTGGGAGAACAGGAACGACGCCGTTCTGCGGCTCTTGTAGTGAGAAAATTCTCCAGAGATTTTTTTATGGATTCTTCCTCAGAGATCCATTTAATTTTTCTAGACGAGCTAAGCTCTTTCTCAGAATTACATCTGAGAGGAACACTCATACAATTTTTATGCGATTTTTAGTGTTTTTTGTTTGTTTTAATTACCGATATTACCGTAGATTTTTTTAACCTATTACGAGTTATTTTTTCACTTTTTTGTTTTATTTCAACCTTTTACACTTTTTCACCTATTACGATTTTTTCACCGAAAATTCAGCCGCACTAAAAGTAACACGTCCGAACAGTTCGATGAGACGAGACTGAATCGACTACGAATCGAAACACTAATTTGAAGTAAAATTTTTTTTCAGATTTTCTGTTTTTGATAAAAAATGGTGTTTGATTAATTTGTTCATTTTTTCAGTAACTCAAATTTATTAATGAATTTTATTTAATGAATTTATTTAATTCATTAAAGCAAAATACGAGAAACCATTTATTTAAATTACAAATATGTATTAATTTTCTTCAAAACATTGTGTCTGAAGTGCAACATTGATTTTTTTGCAAAAAAAAAAAAAAACTTGGTTTATGGCATTTCTTACACCTCCATTTTTTATTTTGCTCTATTTTAATAACAAGATGCTTACAAGACTATTTGTTAAAAGTCTGTGTTAGTCAACAACACTGTCATTGCTCGCTGAATCAATATCTTCATTTTGCACCATAATACGCAAGGTCTACTCAAAAATCATTTTGCGATTTAATTTTCTGGTTTTGTCAAAATTCCAAGTGTTTACCAACGAAGAATTTAAAGTAGCGATCCATAAAGGCCAGTACCACTTCTTTGCTCGAATTGCAACACTATAATTTTGTACAGGATTATCATGCAAATCCACTCCTAACATTCCTTAGTTGTAGTTTTCTATTAGCTGGGGTTGGTTAGAATTACCAAAAATACCGTGTTCTATTATGCTGCCCTCATTATTTTTCTTTTACTTTTTCCATATTTTCACAGGAACAATTCGATCAAAATCGGCAGCCATTGTGATTTCTTTATTGTCCTGCCAACGGCATACTAAATTTAGTTTTTGCTGTCAAACTAAAAGTCGTGATCGTTCAAACGTTTTGCAAGAGTGCCGTACCAAATATGCCACCATTTGATCATCAACTGACAAATCTTCCCCAAATTTCGAACTGCATAAATTTTTTGTTTATCAGCTCATACAAAGGACGTATCTTATATGAAATAAAAACAATAAATATTTAAATATATTATCTACTAGCTGGCCGCCCGGCTTCGCTTGGTATTTACTAATGATTGGTGTTTCATATAATTTGAAATTAGAAGTGAAAAGGAGGCTTTGATGTAAGTTTTTCAAGTTTCTTCAAAAAATGTCTCTTTTTAAGAAACATGAGAAATGAGGCAGTAAAATTTAGTTCTTTGAGCTTTTATAAAATTGTCTCATACTTAAAAAAATCAGAAGTGAAAAGGAGACTTTGGTGCCAATTCTTCAAGTTTCTTCAAAAAATGTCTCTTATTAAGAAAAATGAGAAGTAAAAATGAGGCAGCTTAAAATTTCCAAATTTTACCTGGAATTTTTGAATTTTTTTTTTTACAAACCAGCTTCTGAGAATTTCGAAAATTGAACAATACTTTTTGCAATCAAATCACACAAGTGAAAATCGAAAACAATTTTTTATTATTATTAAAAGTAATTTTTTTGCGGTGGAGAGAGGAAATGCATTTTACGCATCCCTGCCAGGTCGTCACTCTTCACAACAGGGTATGTTGGGCTCCTCGAAACTCCTGCCACTGTTCGATACTATGTGCTCTTAATTCTTCCGCTGTCAGCCGAACTCCAGTGTCTTTGCTACCATCGTGTCCTGTGTTCCGTCGCCAGCAGGCCAATTGGAATCGTACTGCTAATCACAAGTACGGCCGCTTCCGAGACCGTTCTATAAGCCGACGCCACCCTTAATGCCGCCGTTCTTTGCACAGAGACTAGCACCGTCCGCCGGCAGTCTGCCCCCAAAGAGTCAGCCCATATTTCGCTTCCGTATAGGAGGATTGATTGCACCGCTGTCAGAAGCAGCTTTCGCCTACTCGCAGTCGGGCCCCCAATTTTCGCCATTAGCCTCGGTAGTGCCGCAGTAGCCTGCCCTGCTTTTGTAACTGCATTCCGTATCTGCGTCCAATAAAATAACTTGGAGTCAAAGTGGACGCCCAAGTATTTTATAGCTTTCTTTGTTCAAAGTGTACCGCCTATAGTGTGCATCGGTATCTCGACAGGTATCCGTCTCCTCGTTAGAATAAGAAGCTCGGTTTTTTCCGCTGCGAGGCGGAGACCATGGTCAGATATCCACTTCTGCGTTCTAATCATAACACGGTTCAGCTTTCGCTGGGCTTATTCCGTGTTCCTTGCCGTAATCACCGTGGGTATATCATCCGCATACCCAACGGAATATGAGTCTTCTGGCATGTCAATGCAGAGTATCTCGTCATACATAGCGTTCCATAAATCCGGCCCAAATATAGAGCCTTACGCAGCAGCCGCTGTTGTTTATCTCCTTGTTGGATCATTTTCTGTCTCGTACACGAGGATTCTATTGCTCAGATAACTGCGTATAATTCTCATCAGGTACTGTGGGACCCAAAAGCGAACTTGCAATGCGTCGATTATATCGGCCCATCTTGCGCTGTTAAATGCATTTTTAACGTCGAGGGTAGCTAAAAGGACGATTCGTCTGGAATAATGATTTCCGCTCTGCGCTATGTCTACACTCTTTACTACATCACTTATAGCGTCTATTATTAAAAGTAATTAAAAGTTTATTTTTTTTTTCTTATTTTACATATAGTTTTAAATTTGTAACGAATCTCCTACAATATATTATTGCTAAAAAAAGAAAGTTTTAAGTCTTTCATAAAAAAATATTAAAAACGCTTGAAATTTACTGTGTGAAAAATCGAACATCGACACGATATGGTTAAAAGGTCAAACATAAAAATGCAAGTTATTAAACATAAAAATGTTCTGTTCTATTTCCTATTGTTTGTTTTTAGAAAATTCCCCTGCCGTTTCCAAGATTTTTACATAAGTTCACTGACATTTGAAAGCTTATTTCATACTCGTAAATTTTCCTTATTAGTTAAGTATTTCCTTAAACCATATCATATTTCTACCGCATTTTTATATTTAATTATTAATCATACGCAATGGTGCACAATTTATCTAAATAAAGTTGAAAATGTTTTATTTATTATTTAACTTCTGTGCTAGATTTTATGCATTCTTTTCGCTTCTTTTTACTCTATTAAAAATCTATACACTAGGGTGGCCCTTTGCATTTTTAAATAAAAACCAAATGCTAAACATTTGAGCAAAATTAAAATAACATTGCACAAATTTAATCAAAATGTAAAATTTCAAATTTCAAATATGCAGGAAATTTTAGGTTTTTTTTAATTTCAAACATATGTATATGGATAAATGAAATAGAAAAACTGATGAGTTTTTCAACAATAATATGATTAAACATAATATTTTCTACAATTAAATATGATGATTAATTGTTAATATTAGAGAGTTTTTTATTTCTCTTGTAAATATTGTCAATGGAACTTAGGGCATTTGTGAATTCATATAAAGATGTATTACATATCAAAGCACAATGGTCTGGTAAACGAAAAACAAACCATCATCATCAGAAACACATGCGTATTTATTTATAAGATGCTGGAAACGATAATAAGAACTATATATTTTCTTTAGAGTAATTAATAACTTTATACCAATCTATAATTATGTCTCACATAATAGCGCTATTCACAATCTTGAGTTTAGTTGAACAACAGACGATGAAGAGAAATAAACATTAATTTTCCGTGGTCCATATAAATTATTATTTATTTGTAAGTTTACGTATTATTGTTTACATGTATTTTTATTGTTGTTTTTTCTATTTGTTATTATGATTGTTATTATTTTTTTATGAGTTCTAAATTATAATTATTTTTATAGACACGCCCACATGATGATACTCAAAGAGCATCGAAATATCGGCAAATAAAATAAAATAAAATTTATTTTCAATACTGGCCTCGAGCTTGAAATAAAAGCACTTTTATTTATTACACATAAAAAGGTCGAATAAGAACTACTTGAATTGAAAGACACTTTTCCATCTATAAATTGGATCGACACCAGATAAATCAAAACCGCACCACATCATTAACTACTACTGGCTTTAAATCGAATTTTTTTTATCATATTTTTAATTAATCGACTAGTAACAGATTCTCTGCAGATTACCAATGTGTTACTTTGCTTTTACGTAATTAAAAAATACTGATTAAACCGAGTCTATGTTTTTCACATCCTGCCTTCAGCATCTGGTTTTACTTCTCTGTGAGTTGCTTAACAAACTTTTGTTTTGCAACAATCTAGTATCCAAACAGTTTTGCAATTTCGCTCATACTTTTGTATTGTTTTAGTTGCCATTCTGGACTAAAGTCAAAACTCCATGTGTCTTGAATACAAAATTTTTAAATTTTTGTTCCTCGCATCATTGTAAATGAAGAAGCTGTTCTTATTATTTTAGCCAATTTATATTATATATGTTCAAGTTCCTCTTTTGCAGAATTATACCTAGATATTTAGCACTATTAGGTAATTAAAATTGACACCTTTAAGACGCGAAAGAAAAAAATTTATAATCTTTACTTGATAAGAAAACCATATAAACTCCTTTTTCCCAAGATTGAAGCTTAGTGCATGATTCGCGCTCTATGAGCTGACCTTTCTACAATTATTGACCTTGGCAGCACCAAAAAAAAAAAAATGCAAAATAAAGGCCCTCCTAATATGCGCTTGTAAAGAACAGAAGCCATCACTAAAAAATATATAAAGCACTAAATAAATATTATGTTTTAGCTCAACAGAAACGCAAAATACAAATAAAGCAAGTAGAACTTAAACTTTTAAGTCTTAAGGAAAAATATACACAATATCAAGAAAAGCAACAAGAAATGAAAACAAAAAACTTATAGATTTAATACTGCTCTACTGCAAGCTTTTACTCAGCGCCACCCCGTTGTTATTGATTGTTATAAATATATTTGTCTGCACTTGCCACACAGATGGCAGTAGCACCAGTTTCAGTTAGTGGATTTAACTTGTCAGGCTGTTTGAAACACAGTATTTATCTTAGTAACAAGAATGCTTGCTGAGTTGTAGCAAAAAAAAATCTAGCTGATTTGGTCTCAGTTTTCAATTATAAAGTCCACTAGACAAATAATATAGCTAGCATTTTTAATCAGTCCACTTTTACTCTTTTTTACAATTCATAGCGACCTTTATTAATTTTTATTTAAATTTCCCCTAAATAAACAAATAGGGTGTTAAACTTATATTTTCCGTATATTTTTGTTCTCAGCTTTATGTTGTGTATTTGTCTTTGTTTTTAAAAAGTTTTCCTTGTAAACAAAAACTTTAAATTGAAAAAATAAAACTAGATAAAATAAATAGAAACAACTTTTGTATTTTCTTTTGTTTTTTTTTATATATTATTTAAAGTTCAAATAGTTTCTGAAGGGTTAAATATATTTTAAAATGAGATAACTTTAAAATAAATCACTTAAATATTTAAAAGACAATTCAATAAATCTTAAAATACGTTTTTTTTTGTTTTTTTTTCCATAAACAGAGTGCAAATAAATCAATTTATTTGTAGTGTGTTGGTAACCAGTAATAGGACACAAATTGATTAGATTAAGCAACATTTTATGTGGTAAATAAGAAAGAAGAAAGGAATATAAACTGGGTGATATATGAAATAAAGAGAAATACAAGTGAAAAAGTGCATATGTATATTGAATTAAACTACATAGTTGGAACTGATAAATCAAGTGTAAACATTTATAATTTTACAAACTTAAACATTTTAGTCACTTGAACATAAAATCTCTGATGTGAACCGGTTAATTTACAATATCTACACTTAATCATGCGTCAACTACGTTAACAACCAACAAGTTTTAGTGGGACTGTCGATTGCTTTTTTCCACTTTTCTTCGTGTTGAGCCAGATCGTAATATGGAAATCGTTTGCTTAAAACGGTGTAAATCAGAAGTTAAATGTTCATATCAGCACTCAAAATTGTAACGCGCTGCTTAGATCTTAAAAATTGTTTCTTAAAAAAATCCCGATTAAAAGAGGCATTAACGATGTAAAATTTCCAGCCAGCGATAAGGAAAATAGTCGTATATAATAAACAAACACAAACTGCGAAGCTTTTTGGATTACCTGCAGAAAACTCCCAGAGTCTTTAGTGGGAATCGAACTCGCAACTCTCTGCCTGAGTCTCCGGCCTAGTCTATGTGTAGTGCACCCAAATTTAAATGATATTACCTTATGCCTACATAAACCAAAATATAACAAAAATTAGCTTGGCAAAATCTTAGCCATAAAGGGTGCACTTATCACCCTCCCCCCTACCCGCCCCTACTTATATCAAACACCATTGACATTCTAAACACCCTAAAATAGTTTTAAAAATGTCACAATAGAAGTTTAGAATATAATTCCACATACATTTAAAATTATTTATCATTTCCTTATTATTTAAGTTTTAGCAATTCATTTTTATTTCATTAATCATTATATAAATGATGACTTTTTTGTGAATTCATTCTTCTAATTGAATGAAAACAATTTAGGACATAATTAAAATAAGAAAATGACATAAAACTAATATTGGTAAACAATTTAATATCTACTGTGAGCAAGTGTGAAACGAAATAGAATTTAATATTTTTTTTTTTTTTTTTTTTTTTTTTGTAATACATTTTATTTATTTATTGAATCTTCAGAAATGAAATGACAATAAGTTTTCGAATCTTAATACTAAAAGAAAATAATAAGTCCAGCCAGTGCTAGACAAAATATTATGATACTACAACAAATTTACATCCACTGATACAATCATCTGTTTTGCGCTTGAGTTAAAGCAAGGGTATCCCTCCTTCTCAACCGAACATGGCCACTAAAGTTAAGGATGTCTCGTGCAAGTGGGTTTGGATGGTGTTCAAGTTTGCTGACATATTTTGAGGCGTATTTTGTAAGTTCGACTTTCACCAAAGGAATGCCTAGATCTTTGTGAATTCTAGAATTTTTAACATACCATGGAGCTGCAGTAATTGTACGTAGAATCTTATTTTGACCCCTTTGAATTTTTTCAATGTTGGATGTTGAGGCAGAACCCCATAATTGAATTCCATAACACCAGATTGGCTTTAGAATTGCATTGTACAACAAAAGTTTGCAATCCAACTTTAATGTAGAATTTCTGCCGATTAGCCAATTAATTTGCACTGCTTTTAATCTCATCTGGGTAAGCTTTGCGTCGATATGAGACTTCCAAGTTAAACGACGATCGAGGTGGATTCCGAGGTATTTGACTTCATTGTGTTGCGGGATAATTTGATTATTTATTCTGATGAACGAGCAGGTATCTTTTCGCAATGTGAAAGTTATATGAATACATTTCTGTTCGTTAACCCTGATTTTCCAAAGCTCAAGCCAATTCTCTAGCTTATAAACATATTTCTGCAAGTTCTGTGATGCTATTTGATGGTCCTTATGAACGCTAATAAAGGCTGTATCGTCTGCAAAAGTTGAAGTATGTATTATGGGGTCTAACGGCATATCGGATGCATAAATCAAATATAAAGTTGGACCCAGTATGCTACCCTGGGGTACTCCTGCTTTAATTGGCTGAGCGGGACTCAAAAAATCGCCTTCTTTGATTGTAAATTTGCGACCGTATAAATAACTTTCCATGAGTTTATGGGTGTTAGCAGGCAGAGTTAATTTTATTTTGTGCATTAAACCGTCATGCCAAACTTTGTCGAACGCTTGCGACACATCAATGAAAAGGGCGGAGCAGTATTTTTTCTCTTCAAACGACCGTCTTATCACATTTACCAATCTGTGTGTTTGTTCGATGGTACTGTGTTTAGCTCTGAACCCGAATTGGTGATTTGGGATACATTGAGTGTCGTTCAGAATTGGAATCAACTTAGCCAATAACAATTTTTCAAACAGTTTTGAAATTGTCGGCAGTAGACTAATTGGCCTATATGACTCTACTTTAGTGGGATCCTTCCCTGGCTTAGGAATCATGGTAATCATAGATACCTTCCAATCTGCAGGATAGTATTCTAGGCGTAAAATAGCATTGAAAATAAATAGGATAATTTTTCTAGCTACACGAGGTAACTCCACAAGCATTTTGTTGCTGATTTTATCCATACCTGGAGCTTTTTTAAGATTCAGAGTACCAATAGCGCTTTGAACATCATTAAAGCTAAGTCTTAGAGGCACAGGAGGTCTAATAACGAGTGGAGGCAAATCAGATGCATTATTTGAGTTGTTTATAGTAAACACTTTTCTCAAATGATTAACAAATAAAGTCCCCTTCTCGGAATCATTTCTAGCCCAGTCACCAGTCGGATTTCGCAGAGGGGGCTTTCCTCTAACCGGTCTTTTTAAACCTCGTGCCGCCTTCCATAACGAATAGTCAGACTGTGGGGTACTATCAAGACCCTCCAAGTAAGATTTAAGTGAAGCCATTCTTTGGGTTTCTAAGAAATTTCTTAGTATATCTCTGCATACCCGTAGCCTAGCTTTCAGTTCAGGAGACCTGTGGATTTGCCACTCTCTTCTAACTCTTCTTTTTTCTGACAGGAGATGCTCGAGTTCAGCGAAATAAGTTCTATTTGTCCCACTTCTGCACTCAACGTCGTATGTGGAGGCGTGATGTACAGCTCTTCGTATGTCCTCAGTAAACTTGCCAATCGACCCATCAATATCCTCGGTAGTTCTCAACACTACATTTTCCGTGCAGTGGGAACTTAAATACTTTTTATACTTTATCCAATTTACTCTGGTTTTAGATATGTCCCGAAATGGAGAGCCATTCCCTTGAAGGAAACGCATTGAAATAATAGAAGGAGAGTGATCTGAAGACAAGTCTAATGAAGGCTCCACTTGTATCGATTCTACAGGGATATTTTTTACTACTCCGAAGTCAATAACATCGGGAATCTTCCGTCGGTCCGTCGGCCAGTAGGTGGGATGCCCGCTTGAGAGTACATCTAATCCCATTTTGGCAATGGTGTTGAAGAGTTCACGACCCTTCGGGGTCACCAGACGTGAACCCCAAAAAGTGTGTTTGGCGTTAAAGTCACCAGCAACTAAAAATCTAGCTCCAAGGGAATTGAAGAAGCTGTAGTATTGGTGTTCTTTTATTGAAAATCGAGGCGGCGAATAAATTGATGATAAAACAAAATTGTATTGACAGAATTCAATACAAATGTTTGTTGCTTGTAGGTAATCCTCACATATGTTGTTCATTAAATAATGTTTTATTCTGTTCTTTATAAGAATTGCCGATCCTCCACATGCTCTTCCGCGGGGATCTTTAGTATCATACAACATGTAGCCATTAATTTTGAAGTACGCTGTCGCCGTCAAGTGAGTTTCAGCAATCATCATGACATCAATCTGCTTATCCATCAGGAAGTGTTCTAGTTCGTTTTTATGTTGGCGGAGGCCGTTCGCATTCCAAAAACAAATTTTTAAACAAATCATTTCTTTAAAATGGCTTGTAAGATAGTGGATTGCATTTTCAGCATTTCCTGCATCATGGATGTCATAGTGGTCGTAAAAGTGTTCATGGTTTGGACAAGTGTCTGCAATGTAGTCTCTAGAGTGTTAATATTAGGCTCGTAATATTGTGATTTAGGTGCCTGCTCCAAACCTGGCATATTAGATTTAACCACGTTAGCGTAAGAAACTTGTCTAGAACTAGGCGCGTTTACATGACTAGTGGACCGTAACAATTGCGGGAAATTGTCACTCGATGCCAAAATAGGCTGTTGACGATGATCAGGTAATACTGACGTCTTGTTGGTACTTATGGCTTTCAAATGAGTGTAAATTGGACAACCTCTATAATTTGCGGTATGATTACCTCCGCAGTTACTGCATTTTTTGATTTTTGAATCAGTTCTCGACTTATCGCATTGAGCAGTTGCATGTAGCTCCCCACACGCAACACAAACTGTCGGCAATTTACAATACGCCTTGGTGTGACCAAATTCTTGACAGTTGAGACACTGGACGGGTCCCTGACGCTTATGTGGTTCTTCCACGGTGATTCTACGATGCAGAAGGTACATCAGATTGTAGATGGGATGGGACTCGTTTTTCTTTAAGACAACATCTCCAGGTTCCAATTCTACCCTGAACATGGGCTGAGGGATCTTTTCACGGTTTCTAATATTCACTACGCTCTTGATTTTGAACCCTTTGTCCATTAAACCGGTTTTTATCTCCGCGGGATCAACACTTGGGTCTATACCCTTTAGAACGACTTGAAGTCCTTTTGCGCTTTTGAGCTGGTAGGTATAGAAATCCCTAGTCTCCCTTTCCAGCTGGTTGGACAATTTTCGAAAATCATCTTCCCTATTCACTTGTATCTTTGTCTCGCATATATTTCCATGTTTCATTGAGGTTACGCTAAACATGTTTTCACCTATTACAGCAACAATTCCTTGTACCAATTTACTGGAAGTCGGCTCTCTCAGATAAATTGGTGGGGGCTTAAACGTCTTCTTCGGAAGTTCTGGCTCATCCGTCTGGAGGAGAGCAAACCTATTTTGATCATTACTCACGGTCTTAGGAGCTTTTGCATTTGATGACACTTGAGCAGACTTCGGACTCCTCTGTCGCTTGAGAACGGTTATGTACTTATCCATACCTACTTGTTTTTTGGGTTTCACTGCACTATTTGATGAAGATGATGTTTTCTCATCTGTTGAAATCACTATATTGGGCGAACAGGAACGACGCCGTTCTACGGCTCTTGTAGTGAGAAAATTCTCCAGAGATTTTTTTATGGATTCTTCCTCAGAGACCCATTTAGTTTTTCTAGTTGAGCGAAGCTCTTTCTCAGAATTACATCTGAGAGGAACACTCATACAGTTTTTATACGATTTTTAATGTTTTTTTTTTTTTATATATTTTAACCTATTACGATTTTTTTTTTTACTTTTTTGTTTAATTTCAACTTTTTTACACTTTTTTCACCTATTACGATTTTTTTCACCGAAAATTCAGCCGCACTAAAAAAAACACGTCCGAACAGTTCGAGAATTTAATATAATTTCAATTTAGATATTAAAGCATATTGCAAAAATTAAGAGTAATTATTATGATCTTACTTACAAATCAAGTTGTTGTTGTTGCTTAAGTAATGTACCGTTGTAAGTCTGCTTTCTCACTCTTCAATTATGACTTGTCAAGGCAAGTATTTTTGTGATGAGATGGGAAAATAAAATCAAAGGGGTACAAACTTAACGATAATAGTCAATTTTCTTATTTGCTTTTGTTGTTTTCTTTCATGCATTTTGATTTGCATTAAAAAGTACAAAAATTGAATTGACGTGTGTGAATGAGATGGCAAGTTTAAAAGGGAATTGAAATAAAATTGTTTAGCTAAAACTGAAGATTGTGAAACCAGACTAATGCATTTTGCTTCAATGATGAGCCCGCCCTGCAAGGCATGAGCTATATGATTTGGAAAGAACTAGCTTAAAGGAAAATCTTAATAAAGTATTTACTCTAAATTTAAAATAATTCTTAAAATAGAATAGAGTTTATAATAAAGAATAATATTCGTATACACCTATTTATGTTTTTAACACAGTTTGAAAATAAACAAATTTTATATTTTTTACAAGACTTTATTCTATTTAGAACGATTTTTTGGGCTTAAAGAAAAAATAAATACGTACTCTTAGCTTAAAAGTATTGTGCAAAAATGTGTGTATGCATTACAAGTTCATTTGATTGTATGCACTAAAAGGAAATTCCTCTAAATTTGTGCTATATAAATCATATATAAAATATATATAAACATATTTCGCAAAAATTAAATTTAACAAAAAAATTTAATTTTTTTTCTTTGTAAAAACACATTGTAAGTATGTATAAATTAAAACTAGTTTCTTTTTTAATAGTATTGTAATAATATTTTTATTTATGACGATCTTATTCAATCAACGTCTATTTTATTATTGATCGCTAAGCCAAAACCCAAGCATAATTAATATGTGTTTCGATGTCGAGTACCGTTGGTAAAAGTATGTTAATATTCTGTAGATGTGCCATAGAATTCAGCTGAACAATTTGTTTGTAGTTATGTGCGTACATATGTCAACCGTTTTTGTGATTATTGTAGAACTGTTTCGCTGTTGCTATGTGTGTTTGTCTTGTGTGTTTTATTATCATCTTATTTTTATGATGTGCGAATATTAAAGTTTGAATGTTTGTAACGCAACATTACAGCATTAAGCAGAAGATCACATTAGGGCAACATCCATCATAATAAATACCAAAACAAGATCTGGTGATGGTTGGTACTATTTAACTATCCCCCTTCTTAATTACGAAACGTCCTCGTTTCGAAAAAGTAGACTAACTGCTTATCCCTTTTTCTTTCGATGAAGATATTATGTTCACAATTTATTGACAGTGTAAAAATATTGGCTTAAATTGTGCAAAGGATTTGGCTTAGTTGATCTTGATTACAATTATGAATATAAGTAATAGAAATATTAAATAACACAAAATAAATACATATAACAAAGTAATAATTAATTTTTTTTTTTTTTTTGTGACTATTCAAAAAGCTAACAAGTGGATTATTTAAATAGGTATGTTTTTTTTGTTTATGTTTTTGATTTATTATGCTTGCCTTAATCAAAAAGAGAGAGAAAATTTAGTTTAAATAGTTTATTTTCAACGAAGATTGCTTTTATGTACTTTTTTCCCATCAATTAAAACTGTAGTGCCAAGGTCTTTTTCAATTACCTTCTCGACAAATACCTTATCAAATTTATTTCCAAGTCTTTTGTTACGTCTTATAAAGACTTTTTCTCCAACACCGTAAGTCTTAGGCATTCGCCCTTGATTGATTCTCTGTAAAGTCTTTTCCTGAGTTTCAGATAGCCTTTCCCTTATAGTATCTAACTTATCTAACGCACAATTGTGAAATATATCAGTTGGTCTAGCATTGATGACAGAATGGTAGCTACGATTGTATTTATGCGTTGCTAGAATAACCAAACTAATAATATCGTCTATATTTTGCTGCTCTTTAATACAACGCGCAATTTCCAACAAAGTGGAATGGAACCTCTCCACCTGACCATTGCTTTCGCTGTGAAGAGTTGGTATGAAAAATTGGTCTATTGAAAAACTATCCCTTAGTAAAACCTTAATAGCATTTGACTGGAAGGCCTTTTCGTTGTCAGAAACAATGACTTTGGTATTATTAAATACTAATAAAATTTCTGATATAGCGTATTTAATACCAGGATCGGGGGGTCTTCGTTGGTATTTATTCTCTAGACATATCTTGCAATTTGTTATCGTTGATTTCAATAATTTTTTTATATCAGGAAAGTAATACTCACGAGTAATTTGGCGAAAGTTTTCGTGCAAGCCACGATGAGCTCGATTGTGCTCCGTTGCTATTACTTCCATTTGATCATCTTTGTTAGTTAAATCAATCAAGAGAAGCTCAGTGTGAATAAATTTAATCCCTGGAAAAGCCGATATTATTACATTCTGTATCTCTGCTAATGTTCTGAGATCACAGAAAATTCCGTTGGTGGTGTTAGGATTAACACAACTTTTTAAGCACTGAAGAAGACTCTCAACAGTGTCAAATGTGATCGTATGACGAATCAATCTTTTAAAAATAATTTTAGTGTTCTTGCTAAAAGAATTCGATTTGGAAACCATTAATTGGATTCTAAATTGGTTAATAGGGCATTTTACAGTCTTAATCACTTTTCCTAGAGATTGTTCGCTATGCACAGTTTCGTCCGATGCGACTTCGCTTAAGTTGTGGGAAAACTGCCTAGAGAGTGCATCCGCCACTATATTATCCTTTCCAGGTTTAAAGTGAAAAGTGGGCGAAAACTCCTCTATAAAAGCCCGCCACCTTTTCATTTTGGCGTTAGGATTTTTCTCTGACATTGCAAAAATCAGTGGCTGGTGGTCAGTAAATATCTTTATATCCTTAATTCCGTACAAATAATGGCGAAGCTTTCTCAATGCCCACACAATAGCAAGTAGCTCACGTTCGTTAGTAGCATAATTTTGTTCGGTAGCAGAGAGCGTTCGCGAAATCATTGTGATTGGGCGACCCTTTTGCGACAAAACCGCACCTAAAGCAGTAGAAGAGGCATCTGTTGTGAGTTCAAAAGTTTGGTTATAATCGGGATATTGAAGCAAAACATCCTCCGAAGCTAGTATTCGTTTTATACGCTCAAAAGCTTGAAGTGCTTCCGGGTTAAGATCGAGTTTTACGTTTTTGGAATTACGCGCACCTATTTGTCCGTTTTCTCCGCGAAGATAAACAGTCAAGGGCTTAGCAATTGCAGCGTAATCTTTTATAAAGCGCCGGTAATATCCGGATAGGCCAAGAAATGAACGTAAAGCTCGAAGTGTTTGCGGGATCTCGTAATTAATAATGTCATGAACCTTATCCGGACAAGTTCTGATGCCTGCTTCAGAAACTACGAACCCCAGAAACTCTACATGAGTTTTAAAAAATTTAGATTTTTCGGGTGACACTCTCATTCCCGCATTCTCAAGTTTTTGGAGTATGGAATCGATATGTTTTAAATGCGACTCTCCATCTGGAGAGTAAATGATTATGTCATCGACATAAACATGACAATATTTACCTATAGCTTCGCGTAACACATCATCGATGGCCCTTTGAAAAATACTCGGCGCGTTTCTTAACCCAAAAGGTAATCTGCAGAATTCGTATTTTCCATTGTTTATACTAAACGCCGTTTTCTGCCTATCCTCCTCACACAAAACGATCTGATGGAAGCCTGACTTAAGGTCTAGTGTTGTAAAGAATTTCGAATTTCCTAAATTAGCCAAGATTACCGATGTATCAGGAATGGGATATCGATCCGGAATTGTTCTCTCATTTATTTTACGAAAATCGATCACCATTCGCAATTTTGGGCTTCCATCTTCTTCGAAACCTTTCTTAGAGACTACATGGACAGGTGAGTTATAAGGCGAACAAGATTCCCTAATTATTCCTTCATTAAGAAGTGTTTTAATTTCATGGTTGATAAATGGAGCCACGGAAATGGGATAGGGATAACTTCTGCTATATATCGGCTCGTCTGTATTTGTCCGAATTCGACCTTTAACAGTCGTGTTATATGGCAGAGCTATGTTTGGGTCAGCAAAGGCATTAATATTGTTGTCAATTATCAGTCGAAATTGGGCTTGAAATTTGTCTGGAACCGTATCCTCTTCTATTGTAATTAAATTTACTTGATCACATGAAAGATGTTGTAATTTTACTTTACCGTTTCGGTAAAATAAATACCCTCTATCAGTATCAATTTTTGCGTTAATCTGTCTTAGAAAATCATAACCTATAATACCGTCGAACGTGCTTAAGCTTGGGAGCAGAAAGAACGTTGAGGTATTGTCCAACACGTTAATTAGGCATTTTTCCTCTATTACATTCTTGCCGTTAATTGACTTCAAATTGAAAGGTTTATCTAAAGGCTTAATTCCCTGAAGAAATGTTAAAGGTTTTATATAATTTTTTGATGTCCCAGTATCAATTAGAATGCGAAGCTCCTGACCGTTTTTGCACTTTATCGTAATAAACGGTAGGAGCGATCTTAGTTTAAAAAATTAATTTCATCGCCATATTCAGCTACAACGTCGTCATTGTAGTCATAATTGTTACTCTGAGCGCCTTCGTAATAATATTCATTATTAAAGTCAATATCCCTACTTAGATGTTCCCTTTCATTAGAATATGTTTCTAATTCTTCCGGCATATAATTAACTCTTTGTAGTTTCTGAAAAGGTGAGCGATCGGACTGTAACTGCTCACGACTCCGCTTATATGCCACTGGCAAATTGGGATGCGGATGTTGCGGCTTAGGAATATAATTCGGTGTATTATGTGGTTGGACTGGATTCTTGATATGTTGTTGATATGGAGTATGTAGGTTTTGGAAGCTATTACGCTGCCTAAAATAACTTGTATTGTTATCAACTTCCATTGGAGTTGACCCATTAGAAACATTTTGATTGAAGGGTATACTCGCATGAGGTCGGTTATTGCGATCTATCTGTTTGTGTTGAGACATAATCGGCCCATTGGGCTTAAAAGTATTTCCGACCGCAAATGCCTCTGCAAAATCGTATCGTTTGTGATTTGTTTGGAGTTCTTGGGCAACTGCAAGAGCAGTTTGAAGATCTTTGGGCCTTGTTGAAAAAAGTATATCGCACAAAGGGCGACGAAGTCCAGATATGAAAACGCGTAAAGCGTTCTCTCTAGCGCGTTCATTTAAAGTGGCAATGATATCCCTATTTCCGCCATATGTCATGATTTGTTTATTTATTATAAGACATAGCTTCTTATCTACCCTATTGTAGTACTCAGTGATAGAATGATTATCCTGTCTAAGAATACTAAGCTCATTCTCCAGTACATATAACGGTGTCTTATCGGCATATTCTTGGTCTAACCTAGCTATAATTGCCCTAAAATTAAGCACTGTGTTAAAGGATGCCAGTGTGGCGTTTGCAGGACCTATAATTTTATTTCGAAATATACCCATAGCGATGTAATACTTCTCCGAACCCTCTGTATAATATTTAATGGCAAACTCGGCTGCGCTTCGCCAAGCTGGATAAGATATAGAATCTCCACTGAATTCAGGAAGAGACTTTATCAAGTCTAGACTTAAATTATTTTCTACAACTAATAGATTAATCGAGACAGGCAAATATTGTTCAACGACACGTGGTTGCAGTTGGTTAATCGCTAATGTCAAGCGATTTAGCTCTTCGGCTAACTGTTGCCTCGTCTGCTCATTTTTCTCATTTACGATTTCTAATACCTGATCTCTATTAAGAAGCATTTTATAAGACTATAATTAATTTTTTGCAAAAGACTTGGTAAATAAGAATTAATAATAAAAAATACACAATTTTTTTAATGCACTTAAGGAAAACATATACCAAAAACAATAGTCGTTTTAGAAAATAAGCTTTATTATATTTCGGTAGTCTCAATACTATTTTTAATCCGGAAAAAGTGTGCTAAAAAATCATAGAATTACGTAAGCAGCACTATGCTTTTGCTTGAGACTTTTAAACGTTTTTTCTACCGAAAATCTTTTAAAAAAATTATTTTATATTAAGTATTTTATTTAGTTTAAGAAAATACTTTTCAATTTTCTGCTAATCGAAAAACAAAATAAATTTTGCACACAAAGTTTCAACTTTAAATTTTTAAATGTTTTAAAATATAACACGTATTACTAATTTTTTAAATAATATCCACTTTGAAAAATTTTTAAATAATCACTTACACTTTTTAAATTTATAAACATTTACATTGAAGACAATCGGGTTTCCTTCGTCCTTTCAGGATTCACATGTCCTTTTATAATTTGTAGGATTTCAAAAACCAAATAAGCTTTCCACACCGGGTTTTAAATATATTTTTTTAAATTTATTAAATTAAAGTTGAAGGTAGGGAGTATTCCTTTGTCCTTTCAGGATTCGCATGTCCTTTTAGCACTTGTAGGTTCTTAAGCCCCACGTTGGGCGCCAATTAAAACTAGTTTCTTTTTTAATAGTATTGTAATAATATTTTTATTTATGACGATCTTATTCAATCAACGTCTATTTTATTATTGATCGCTAAGCCAAAACCCAAGCATAATTAATATGTGTTTCGATGTCGAGTACCGTTGGTAAAAGTATGTTAATATTCTGTAGATGTGCCATAGAATTCAGCTGAACAATTTGTTTGTAGTTATGTGCGTACATATGTCAACCGTTTTTGTGATTATTGTAGAACTGTTTCGCTGTTGCTATGTGTGTTTGTCTTGTGTGTTTTATTATCATCTTATTTTTATGATGTGCGAATATTAAAGTTTGAATGTTTGTAACGCAACATTACAGCATTAAGCAGAAGATCACATTAGGGCAACATCCATCATAATAAATACCAAAACAAGATCTGGTGATGGTTGGTACTATTTAACTTATACATATCTGATTTTTTTTTAATATAAGGGACAAACACAAACTGCTAAGCTTTTTGGCTTATCTGCAGAAAACACCCAGAGTCTTTGGCAGGAATCGAACCCGCAACCCTCTGATTGATAGTCCGGCATACTATTAATTAATTAATATTATAAACCACTAGCTGACCCGGCAAACGTTACTTTGCCTTCAAATTTTATTTTTATTGGAAAGGTTTCATGCCAATCGATCTATTATAATAAGAAAGGTCACCAGTGCCCATATTTGCAGCAGCACTTAAAAAATCCACACCAAACCGACGAACTATTAGCATGAATAAAAAACGTTTCTCTTACAAAAAAGTACCAAATTTTGTTCAAATACCGTAATTAGGAGCAGAAATAATAGATTTTTAATTTGTGGTTTGTATGGGAGGTACCACGCCCCGTTGTCCAATTGGAGCGAATTGTAAATCTAAATAACCGGGGGCGCCACCCAAACACATACAAAAAAATTTATGCAAATCGGTCCAGCTGTTTAGGAGGAGTTCAGTCACAACACACGTACAGTAGAGTTATATATATGTATATAAAGATAAACGCTTTTTCAGTTTTAAAAATTTATATTCAAAACCAAGATTAACAATTTAATTTTTTTATACTATTTATTTTAAGATATTTAGCTTATCATTACTTTTAATTTACAGATAAGAAGAACTGAATTATTATTATTTCTTATGTACCTTTGTGTTAATACAAACGTATTATATACGTTTTTCTTATGTCTATGCTTTTAAATTAATTTATTTTCATTACAAAAAATAAAATGTTTAAAAAACACTTTAATGGTTTTTATTATTTTCTAATATTGAACGGGAAATACCGGGATCCCGGGAAATTTAAAAAAAATCCCGCTATCCAGGGAATTGAAAAAGTCCGGGGAAAAAAGCCCAAATAACTATATTCCCCATATAAGGTTCACTTCCGAAATCCACGTTAATACTAATATGAATACGTGAAATATCCTGCATAAAAATCACTGTTCCAAAATTTAAGAAGATCGGCCCATAATTAGTCATAGCTGCCATATAAGAACCATTTCCAAAAAACAAATAAACCCACAAAAATGTCTAATAAATATCGATATCGAACCAACTTTTCTATAGATCAGTAATTTTAATCCAAAAATCATATTAGTATCGATTATACGGCAATTAAACTACTGAATTTTGTGGCTGTCAGTCAATAATTCGCATTAGTTCCCGAATTAAGTCCACCTCCGATTATACCAACCAACCATAAACTCTTGTAAATAACGTTTTTGTGGATTATTAGTGGATACTGGGTTTAGAAGCTATCAGTTTATAACTGGTCCACTTCTGCTATGCTATCCACAAATCCATTGTAAATAATATTATTGATATCAAATTCATACACAAGAGCCTCTCCTTATATCTTATCCTTATTTATACTCTGTTTCTTAACTTGTAGTGATTAAGGAAAAATGTTTTTTTTTAGTTTATAAACTGTTAAATTACACTAAAGATTATTATGAAAATCAGAAAAACTCTGTAAATTACAGTCAGAATCGGTAATTACATCAATTATAAATGGTCAGAATTAGATAAAATTTCAAAATGTTTAAAATAAATTATATTGATCGTCAAACTGTCTTTCAAACAATATAAAAAATACTAATAAAATTTACACTAAGACTGAATAGAAAACACAGAATAAGAATATTCTAGTCCTACAACCAGTGTAGTTTTTCTAAACGTACTAAGGTGGAGGGTATATAAGATTCGGCACAGCCGAATATAGCACTCGAACTTGTTCTTCACTAATTTCAAAAGGTTTTAGAAATAAAGAACCAATCACCTATTTTTCATACGATCAATGTCTTTTTTTACATGGTTTTCTTTTTACGAAGTTTCCTGGAACCAATTACCGTGTAAAAACAGCATTAAGTGTATATGGTTAGCCATACGAAGTAAATATTAATTCACATTGATTTAATTAAAGTTCATGATTTAAGTAATATAATATAGTTACTTATTAAGTCAAGTGTTTACAGCTTAAAAATTTATTATTAGAATTTTTAAATATTGCTTTATATAATTTTATAGAAAACTAGTAATATATAGTTATTTTTAAATGTTTATATTGTAAAGTTAGATTTACACTATTAGTAGTTATTAAATAAATAAATTTTGAAGAAATTTTGCTGCTGACACGAGTTTGAAGCATTTTGAAGAGCAATTTTGAAGAAAATTTCAATCGTGTAAATCTAGATTAACATAGAATTAAATAATCATTTAGTAAGTAATAATTGAATATCTAAGATATTTAAGATTTAATTTGTTTAGTTATAAAATTATAATTTTTTGATAGGGTGCTAATGTTTGAGATATATTTATGATACTTCAGTTATTGAGTTTTAAAATATTCCGATAAAAAATTGTGTGATGAGCCAATGGAAATGTGACTCGCGTACATCCAAAAGCTACGTGAAAGCATATTTTTGGACTGAAAAATTGTGCTGGAAGTAGGTGTAATGTGGTACTTTTATATTGTAAAAATATAACCAGTAAAAATTTGATTGCATGGTATCTTGATGCGGTGTATGCGATTAATATTATGGACAAAAAACTTTTTTCGCAAAGTATATAGCTTATTAAGAAACGGTTTGTTCCAGAACTTAACAAACCTGAAAAATTAAACCTCACGTGTCGCACGTGACTTAAACCAAAATTAAGTGCCTATTTAAATAATAACTATATTGTTACCTTAGTATTGGCTGATTTTATAGGAAACACCATTCATTTTTTTAATTGGAGACGCTTTAATAAATGAAACTTTTCTTTTGTTTCTTACTTTTTAAATAGGTCGTATCCTTTTGGTACTCAAACTCTTTATAATTTTAGCAAAGAAATGTAATCGTGAGAAGTATGTGTATAAAGAATTTAAATTAAACAGTATTCTTTTTCTACTTTTACACGTATTAAATCAATTTATAATTTTAATGCGCAATAAAAGTTAGCAAGAAGACGAGTACAGAACTGAAGTGTAGAGAAAATATGAATGTCTAGCATGCTATACAAAATACACAATATTATGATCTAGGGTTTTCAGGACATAATAAAAAGTACTATAATAAATATTTTTATAATTAACCCGGTGTGCTTCGCTACCCCCCCTCCTTCTCATTATAAAATAAAATAACACGTATTAACATATTTACAAACATTTATTTATTTAATTTTAATGTATTTAGGTTTAGTTTGCCCATCAGGAGCATACACACATACACGGGATATTAACCTTGAGCTTTATTAACAGTCATCGCAAACGCTAACCGAATAGGAAAAAGTTGTTTAAAATCGAATGGTAAATCTGTTGGTAGAATTGGAATGCGTAGCAAAAGTACAGCTTCTACTAAATTATTTCTCAGTTTTTTTTACTGCAAGTCGAGTGCCATTGCCGTGGTGATCGATATTACGATATTAAATTAGCAATATTGAGCATGTCTGAACACTTTTTAATTAACCAATAATTGACAAAATTAAAAATGCATGTCTGAACACCATATTACGGTTGTAGATATGGAATTTTATTCGAACATTTTAAATGATGACGTAACATGAATTGTTGTTCCTCTTTTATTACGGTTTTCGTTTTAATTTTGAATTGGTGCATTTTTTTTTTAACAGCAGTGCAAAACCTTTTAGCATAATTTTAGCAATCAGCCTGAACTACGTTTGATTTCAATTGCAAGGTTTAAATAATAATGTTTACATAGATTTTAGGTTATGGTACCTGTCTTCAAATAAGATCAAATTCACTAATATCCTTCAGTTTTAAATTTAAATAAAAATATAATTTGTGGTAACAAAGACTTTATTTTAGATTCCATGTAATAAAGAAGCTTCAATCAAGATTTGCATTGCTGATTTCTATGTAAGTATGCAAATGGACTTTGTACTTAGATTGGCGTGGATTACAGTACGATTAAAAGCAAACGTATCTACATGAAAGTTGAATTCAATTAAGACATTTACGACATTATTCCATCCACTTATTTTAATAAAAATAACTTTGTATATTAAAAGCCTAGAAATAATTATCACATGAATTAAATAATTATTTCGACCATTCCAAAACTTACGAAATTAATTGGGTTTTATTTTTTTTGCTGTTTTCTTATTTTGAATGTATTAATAATTCGCTTTTTGTATTTAATTTTATTTAAAATATATGTAATTTTATTTTAATTTTATTAGTTTTTGAAAAAAGCACATATTATTGCAGATTAAAATTAATCTTAGCAAAAAAAATTAAACTTTGTTAAAAAGGCTGAACGGAAGACGAAGTTGAGGTTTTATATCTCGCTTTTGTTTGATATTACAATAAGACTGAGAGATAATTATTTTAATTATAGATAATATTCAATGTTGCTAACTTTAATAATTAAAACATTGTTTCATCTCATTTCTCGTCAAGATAGATACACATATGTATGTCATAACATGACATGATATTTAGGTATAAATGTATGTTATGTTATGCTTATATACTTATATGCTGTGCTATTACTCTAAGCATAAATGTAGCATAAATTTAAGATTTTGTTTTATAGAATCATATTCATTTCTTAATTTAATACTGTCAATAAATGCTTAAATATTAATAACAACATAAAATGTAAGAATAACTATTTTAGTCTAAATGGTTTAGTACTTGTAACATTGACAAAACATTCATAACTTTAAAATAAGTGTTAGGAAGTTATAAATAATTCTGAAGAAAGTGGTAATCTACTGTTATTGATTATGCATTAAACTGCAATGTTTAAATATGATTTCACGTAAATGTTGACAGAGGCTATACTTCACATGATGGGTACAATTTTATCTACTCTCTCCAACATATCGGCCGGTATCTCTCGAATAAATTCTTCAATATTAGCTTCCAGTGCGGCAACCGTTGTGGGTATGTCCATATAGATATGAGGCATTAAATCATAAGATCTAAAAGGTCAATTGACCTGCGACGAACGTGAAATATACTGTTCACCGAACTTGCCTCTCAATTAGGCCATTTTCTTCTTATCTTGGCACCGTCTTGTCAGCCAAGTCCAACTCTTCCATTTGGACCAAAAAATAATTTGTAATCATCACATGGTAGCACTCCCATTCACATGAACGTTCCTGCCTTCGCCATCTTTGAAAAAGTATGGTCTAAGGTTGCCACCTATAATTCACACCAAAGAGTGCATTTTTCGGGATGAATTCGCAGTTCTTGCAATACTAACAGACTTCAATAATCTGCACGCATTGTTCGTTTTTAAGTCGATTCATTGTTAAATTATAGACCAAACTGAACATGCTTAACAGTAGTATGTTACACAAACAGCAGAGCTGCCAAAAACAGTTCTGCCCAGTTCTAAAAAATCACTCTTTATATACAGTTTTTATTCATTAAATATTAACAAAAATTAATTGAGAAATATCGTATGTTTAATGTTATCTCCTATCTTTAATATTAAATACTAGATATCATTATGAAAGGCCAATATGTCAGTACAAGTAAACCAACTTGTATCTAAAAGTTAGAAATTAACAACGTTAAAAGGATGTTGAATCTGTATAATACAATACAATCCAGTGAAAATTGTTTAAAAATGTATGTGGAAATTATCATTATTATAACAACACATTAAATTAAATATATTTAACTGTAACGTAAGATCTACAATGAATCATGAATTGAAACACCTCTTGAATTTTAAAGCCTATAAGGAACATAATGCCCGAACATAGAATTGTTTACATAAAATCCGGTCGCATAAATATTTTAATTTTTATTTCACATAAAAGATTGTAAGAAAAATATTTACTTATATGGACATACTCCACTATTAATATATACGAATACCTAAAATCAACGATTATTTTTATAAATACAAACGCAAAATTAGGTTTTACAGTTAATCCCTTTCGTTATGAATCAATTACATATTTTTAAATAAACAAATATACGGATTTGCATAAAATAGGCAAACAAAACTATAAATAAACAAAATGTATATACATATATGTATTATTATGATATTACTTTACATTTATTTCTGTATTTATGAATAACATGTTTATCAGTAAAACACAAAAATACTAAAAACAAATAAATAAGTATATTCGATCAAACCCGACTATATAATAACCTACATATGTATAAAACAGTTTTTCAGAAATGGGCACTATATGGGAGATATGAGCTATTATGAACCGATCATTCAAAAATTGTGTGCCCTGACTTCTGTTAATTTAAATATTATGTATGGTAAACTTTATCTTAATATAAATACTTTTAAAATATTTATGGAGGTTAAAGGAAAATACGGAGAGTTTTAACTAATTATAGACCGACTATTATATAATTAGATGTGATAATTTCTGTATATATGAAATTTCGTTGTGTTGTTATGGCCATTAAAGTGATTTATTTATATTTGTCGACCGATCATCATAAAATTTACCCGAATGATTTGTGTATATATGAAACATATTTGTGTTCCATATTGTTTGGATACCGAAATTTTTAAGAGAGTTATGCTTTTTAAAGTGATTTTCGGAAGTGAGCATGTAACAAATTTTATCGAAATATCTTCAAAATTGCGACTTGTACTCTGTGCACGAGCTTTACATGGACAGCCAGCCAGACGGACGGAAGGGCATTGTCCAACTCAGGAAGTGATTCTGAGACGATCGGCATACTTTAAGATTTTAAACTTAGAAGTTTAATGTTTGAGAAAAATGGAGCATTTCAAGAAAAATTAAACACCAAATTACAAAGCCAGTTACTTTGTAAAACACTTTTTAAACGTTTTGCATACTCTTTACCAATTTCTAAATTAATTTATTTCGAGTAATCTCATATTCGCGCTGAACCTGCTACTAAAACTCGGCCAAATGGATTGGAGTTAAACGGTATTGCCCAACTCTCTTTTCACGATTGACCACAAATTTTCAATCGCATTGAGGTTGGGATTTTCTACTGGCTAATGTATCAAGAGAAAATTCTACTCGCTAAGCCATTCTTTCATGATTTTAAAAGTTGTCTTTGGCTTACCATCAAGCTGTAAAAAGCGATATCAGAGACGGTCGAGAAGATGAGTTTGCTAAATACGCAGATAGTCATTTGTTTTATTATTCCGAGGTGTCACCATATAAAGCAATAATATCATGACGTTCCTTCCAACGTATTTAATTGTTTCCTTAGCATGGTGTCTTTGATTTCTTTTGGCTGTTCGGCATTAGCAATGGTTTTTAACGTCGAATTGAAAATTATTAAATTTGGACTCGTCTCGCCAGATTACACGTTACATTCATCTGCTATGCTATCTGGGAAATTTTGACCTTAACATTTTTTTTATCGGCAATGCAGATTTTAATTTGTTTTCTGCTGAGATGTAACCAATATCGTGAAGAGCTAGTCTTGCTGTCCATCGACTGACGTGTGTTGCCTATTATAAGAAAATCTTGTCTGTTTTTATTATCGGCTTAATGATTAGTAGTTTTTTGCGATATCTGATATACAATACAATAGAACACCTTTTTTGGACTCTTTTGATTGCTAATTGACATTTATTAAGCTGTTTAACTACTTTTTGTCATTGCTAGAATATTGTCCTCAATTTTTTCAATTTTGTATTGTATAATTTGCAAAAAGTGTTTACCATATGCAATTAAATTAACATCAAACTAATGTTTTATTTGAAGTCATAAACAAAGCAAACACACACAAATCTGAAGCTAAACTTTGATATTTTTGTGAAAATATTTCTAAAGACAGACGCACTTGTGGAAAATTAAGTACATATAAGGTTTTTCTTTGTTCTAATTGTTTATTTCCTGAAATATTGTATTTGGTTTTGTTTTGCAATAAACCATAATGAAATGTCAAAAAAACATTTTAAATTTACTTTATTAGTTTTATTGTTGAGCAATAAAACCTGTACAAGGCACAAGTATGTAATCATTTGTAAACATTTGTTACTCTCCACTGTAAATCAGTGTATAGTTAGTCGACAATAGCAAGTATAAGCGACAGCTACAAATGGTTGGGATTATAATTTTTAATTTTAAGAAACCAATTACTACTATTAAAAGAAACATTAAAAATAATATTATTAATCATAAGTTCACCTTATCCTCTTTAATTAGACATGAGTTACAAACAAGTAGAAAAAAAGTAACAAATTTTAATTTTACTATAATGAGCAAAGAACTTTTAGGTATTTCAATAATTCTATCCACTTGCACGTTTATCTTATTTATCTTTAATATTTTTCTCAATTAGTGTAATAGACTAGAGATTAAATAATTAAAACCAGAAGGTCAAAATAAAGTAACGAATATTATAAAGATAAAAAAACCTTAAAAATTATTCATGATTAGGCAAAATTTCAAAGATATTTGCATCTTAAAGAATCAACAAAAATTAAGCTTAAAATATCAAATTGAAAAAAAGGGTCAAATATTTTCTTACAAATTCCTAACTTAAACACAAAATATAGACAAAAACCTTATAAAATTAACATTATTTTATATTTTGTTGGCTTACGTTAAGAAATATTAAACATATTTTAAGAAGAGTATTCAGCTCCTTCTAAAGATTATTAGAAATGAAATGGATTTTCAACAAATATTCTTAAGAAATTCGTTTGTTTTCCTACTCATTTACATTTTCATGTTGGTATTTCATTTTATTTTATATAATTTTGTGTTTTGTTTCTTTCGCTTATAGATTTAACAACGTTCATCAAGCTACTGGAACAACCCAATTACACGACGGTGGTGAAAACCTTAAATGCTGGCATTAATCTAGATGATGATGACCTTGTTGAAGGAGTTTTATTTAAGCCACAACAAAACAAAAGCTACCCATCAAACAAACAAATACAAAAACATGCCACTGATGATGAAGACATCATGGACGTAGACGAAAAGGAAAACAAAACTAAAAGTGAAAAAGTAAAAGATAATGAAAGTTATGAGGATTTACAAAATCAAAAACATTCACAAGCATCTTCATCTTGGACGAGAGGAAATAGAGCTGGTGGTATAAAAAAAGAAGCTGTAGAAGAACAACACAGGCAGCAAGATAAAAATTTAAACATTGGTTATTGCCACTTGACTAAAGCTCTGGAGCGTGATTTTAATAAAACGATTTTTCTTTGGCCCTGTCCGCACATGAAAGTAAGTATGCTATATAACTGCCATAATAAATAAATAAATGAACGAAGAGGTTTAAAGGCAGTGTGTTAAAAAAAAATATACGAAATATTTATATATATTTCATAAAATGATTATTTTTAGGAATTCAATGAGTCATGGAAAACACAAACTTGAACAAATTATGGTTATAATTAAGAGAAAGGTTTTGTCTTATTTAAAGATAAAAAATACTATTTACCAGAAAATTTTCATTTTTTTTTTTTTTTTGCAAAAAGAAAACAAATTATTACAATTATTATTAAAAAAATAAGAAAGTTTTTAATACCCTATACCAACTATATGAGCAGAAACAGTTTTTTCAGAAGTGGGCACAATAAGGGAGCTCGGAACTATTATGCACCAACCATCATAAAATTAAGTAGTATGATTTTGAAAGTGGTTATTATATGGGAACTAGGATCAACTATCGACTCATCAACATAATTTAGACATTTATGACCAATATGGGGGCTATGTGACTTAATGGATCGATATCAGCCAATTTAGATAACACTTCAAAATTGCTACCTGTATTTTGCACACAAGGTTTATATGGACAGCCTGCCAGTCAGATAGTCAAACGGAACTAGAATTTCGAAATTCTAGTACTGGTTCTGTGTTTATCGTTATGCTGTAAGCTGAATGTTAGACTAATTATTCAGGATGTTACAAATATCAGCATATACTTAATATACCATCCCCTCTTTGGTGTTGTTGCTTATAAAAACAATAACTTCAAAACTAAAGCAATGTACATACAAAATGCGGATACAGTGGAGAATATTGTTTAACAACTTGGAGGCAATACATTCCTTATTTTTTCAAAGATTTTTTTCCAATTCTTTTGAAACATGTAGTTTAGGCTTAACTATAAGACGAAGTTCCTAAGTGGAACATATTGATTCTTATCCTGCCTCCAAAGAGGGAAAGGGATTATTAACCCAAAAGCCTGTAATGGCCGTTATGAGGTTTCTGACAACGTTTCTAAACAGAGTTAATGCGAATTGTGCTTGGGTTAGATTTGTTTGACCTACAAATGTGTAGGTCATTTTTCATTTGAAATTGAGTAAAAATTTGTATGAAATCAGGTGTTTTCCTTTTAAGAGAGAATCGTCAATACCGAGTTTAAATTCGTTTGAATTAATGATGATATTATTATTATGTTCCCGTGTCCAAGACCTCATATAACGCTAACCGATGACTGTCTCGCTCTGCCCTCTAGAAACAGCCAGAGTTCTTTTTTTTTTTAAAGAGAAGTAACACTCAAGTAATTAATATGCCTATATGTACTTGCGTTACTTTCCTTGTGATAAATATTAGTTATGATAGATAGAAGAAAATTCATAATTATCAGAAACTGATGTTGTTTGAGTAGTAGCGGCTGGGAATCGAACCCTAACTACAAATACCAACTCATGCTTAATGATCAAATGCGCTAACCAATGAAGCTACAGCACCCTAAAAGAAAATACCATTGATTAAAGCAAAATTCATTTCAATTCAACAATGACATCGCAACTAAGTAAAAGTTTTTATTCGACAGTGCCGAATGTTATATACCCACCACCAAACACCAATAGCATGATCTATAAATAATTGAAACTAATTTGTGTAACATTTTGTATCGATAACAATATTTATAGAGGTTCCACGAGACAGAAGATAATTAAGTCTCTTTATGCCTATTTATCTCTTTCTGTTATAACAGCCCTTTGTTCATATTTTTACAACACGAAGCGATTTACTTTAACACACAAAAAATTAGGTATCAAGAAAGGTATGAAAACTGCCCTAGGAAACTAATTTTAAGTTTTTCTAACGTCATTATCGCAACCTCTGTATACTCTATGATTATTTATTTATGAAAGCTATAAGCAACGCTGGGCTAATTTTCACAAAAGCCAAGCTTAATGAGTTTTTCGGAAGAAGTTATCATATTGCAGACCGATCATCATTAAATACTTTATGACAATTTATATGCATATGGGGATTAATTGTGTTGAATTTCAACTTATTGCTGTTTCTAAGAGACGTATACGCATTTAATGGCCGAATTCACAGTCTTTAGTTAGCTAATGACAAAGGCTTAACTAATGATTCTTTATTCGCAATGCTTAGTTTGCCATAAGAATAACAAGTATTAGTTAAAGAACCGTTAGTATATTAGTTTACCAATGGTTAACTAATGACTGAGAATTCGGCCATAAGTGATCTCCAGAAGTGGATATTTTATGGGTGATATGTTCACTTATGTACCGATCATCATAACATTGGGTACGACGATTTTCATATACATATCTATGGACTATTCGTGACGAATTTTAACTTAATGCTAATTTGCAAAAGAGAGTTATTCGCATTTAATTGCGATTCTGTATCGAGTCCATGGTCAATTCTTGACCGATTATGATGAAATTCGGTGCAACGATTTAAATGTTCCAGTGAATTATTTTTGTTAAATTTAAGCTTCATAGTGATATTTAATACAGCTTTATACGCATTTAGATAATTTTCAGAGGATACTTTATATGGCGGTTATATGAAAATATGGACCGATGGAAAGAAAATATCGTTTTGAGATTCTTTTTCATATCAGCAAAAAATATCTGAAAAATATCGAAGTTGTCTGAAACTTTGGTATATAACTCGGATCTCAATAGACCACTATTGTCCATTTGTGATGCCAAATATTTCGGTGAAGCAAAAAATGTTTGAGAAAAATTTCATTGTTCTAAGTATTTTTTGCGAATCTCTATCGTACTTTCAACAGACGAACGGACATGGCTAGATCGTCTTAGAATCTTACAAGGACCCAGAATATATATATTGATGTGTTAAAACGTAACGACAAACTTAATATCTTTCTTTTCCTATATTTTTGGTGGTGGTAATAAAAATACAGTACCAATGTTGGTACCACAAAAACAGTATTCGTGGATGTTAGTTTTCAATGGAATTTCATGATACATATATTCAAATCGTAGTGAAAAACAAAATAATGTTGTTATTAAATGAACAGACATTACTCAAGATAATGTTTTAACATAATTCTGCCTTAAAGTGAATGAGAAAACATATCTAAAAATAGATTTCAGCGAAACAAGGTTATGACAACCCAAAATACAAATATAAAAAAATGGACCAATTTTGTAATGTAATGGCTTCGCAAGCAATTTTCAGTTATGTTGTGAAGAGCATTTATTTTTTCATGTCTTCAATTATAACTTTACAATGCCTGCAGAAACTATTGTTGAATCGTATTGAACTTCACCATTCTCCAGTGAGAAGTTGTTCTTATTTAAATATCAGAAATCACATAATAGAAATAACTATGTACTTCCCTTCTGCAATGGAACGATATTCAGCTACATACTATATAGAAAAGTTAAAGCGAAGTGCTGCTACGGTTCTTAACAATAAACAAATATACAGATAACAACAAATATATAATGCCAAATAACAAATATAAGACGAAAATAAATATAGTTTCTCCTGTTAGCTTTTCTTAACTACATATTAATAAATGAGTATCAATAGGCGCTTAATAGTATACTACCGATTTTTTTTTTGTTACATAAATATTAACACTTTTATGCCACCGAATTTTATACGAACAGTACGTTAGTTAAAGCAAACATTTCCAGTCTTTTACATATTTTCAAATACTTACTTATCTTCTTTTCTTTCTATTCTAACTTAAAAAAAATAAAAGTTTTTGTTATGAAAAACATTTAAATTTCAATATTTAAATGTTGCAATTTACTTAATTTATTTTATCTCTTCTTTACTTGCTGAAAACAAAAGACAAGTCTCTTAAATTGAAATTTAAACACATTTTGTGCATGTAAGCATGTACTTGTACAAGTATATTCGTAATGAAATTTACTTATTTAAATTTAAATTATTATTTAAAATACTAAATATACAAACAAACAAGTACTACATATACACAAGTGCTGCAAACACTGACTGCTGAGAAACCATGTATGAATACATTTGAAATTTGTTTGTAGTTACATTTGTTTTTCTTTTTATATTCGAGTAGTTTTTTTGTTGTTGTTTAGCAGCAATAAAAACAAGTAATAGTAGTACTTTTTTAAATTCAAGTAGTTTTTTATTACAATGTTACATTCATTATTTACACAAATAAAATGCATTTTTAATTCTTCACTTAGATTGGGGATAGTGAGTGACAAAATAAAGAGAAAGTTTTACAAGATAACTAGTGCTTACTTTTCATTTTTTTTTTTAATTTCTCTTTTATACATTTTATAGTTTACCATTAGTAGTAATGAAATAACGTTTGTAATTTTGGCTGTTATTTCTATAATATTAATTTACTATCTTAAAATATATCAGTATTTCATTCAGGATGCTTCTACACGCAGGGGAAAATTATGGTTGCAATGTCAACATTTTTACAAGTTTTTTTTATACCCTACACCACCATAAATGGTGAATGAGTGTATATATAATTTTGTCTTCGGGATTTCATAAATGAATCCCGAGATCCCGAAATCGGTATTTTTGTTTCATATTAAAAAATTACAATATTAATGAAAAATCTATTTATTTAATTCATAAATTTAAATAAAAATATATCACAAAAATTAGTTCATTGAATTAAAGTAATAAAGAAACAAAAAAGTAACATATATTTAATATTAATTTGTTTAAAAACAAAAAATTGTCTTAAAGCTATAGTTTTTTCATTTATTAAAAGTTTAAAAGCCTTTAATAATTTTAAAAACAAAATTACATTACATAGTTGTTTACACTGTACATACGTATATATATGTATAAATTATTAGGTTGACAAAAATTATATGTCATTTGGCTTTTAATTTCTATATTTATAAATTTAAAAATAATAGAATATTAATGATCATTCTTTAAAAAGCTTCTTAAAAATATTAAGGCATTTAAAGTGTCATCGGATAATCTGGATCTAATTTTGTTACCAATATATGATGCTGATGAAAAACATCGTTCACAATGAATGCTTGTGGGCAAAATTGTTAGCAAATTGTTGTATGCTGATTGCAAAAACAGTCCTCTCTCAATTTATTTTTCAATGTTTCTTTGCATACCATTACGGACATTATTATGTGCTTTGTTTGGACTTCTGCACATTTCAATTGCATTATTTAATTTTTTTATGATTGAAATATTAGAATCATCATTTGTTTCCTCAATCATTGATACATCCGAATCAGAATAATTTGAAGGTGAGCCATAGACCTCATTTGCTTTAAAATGAGCAATCAATGTTTTTAACTCATTTCTAATAACAAACATTTCTACGTTGTTATCAAATTCTGATTTCAATTTTGGGTTTTTCAAACAATTTAAGAGTGTTGAGTAAATCGTTCTTCTTTCTTGGATTCTTTTAAGGAGAGCTTTCACCAGTTCATCACTTTATTTGCAATCACTTTTTGATACCTCTTTTAGCATTAATGAAAGTGCAGCATCGGCTTCACAGAGATTCATATCACTGCGTCAAAGGGCTTCAACTGTTACTTTAATCGGATTTAAAATTACAACTATTTGTTTAAACAAGGCAAATTCATCATCTGTCATCTGTTGAGTTTTTAAATCAATTGAAGCTTTATTTATTGGAATTTCCAGTTCCAAAAACCGTTGACACATATCAAATAGTGTGTCCCACAATCCAAAATTAATTTGAAACGCAAAAATATTTATTTATTGAATAGCAACCATTCTGTTCACATTAATTTATGTTAAGTGTATATGTTTTGTATTTGTGTATGCTAAAAAAGCAAGTAAAAAAAATTGTCTGGATCTTTTACACAAATAAAAATTTTCAGGATTTATTAATCCCGAAAAATTCCGGGATTTTCGGGATTTTTTACAAATTAATTAATCTCGAAAAATCCCGGGATTTTTTAAAACATATCCCGGGATTCGGGATTGGCATCCCTAGTCTTCACATACAATCTCTTTCGCTTCGGTTTATAATATGGATCCATTTTTCACCGCAATCAATAAATCGATGCAGAAATTATTTACTTTTATAGCGTTTAAGCGCCATTTTGGAAATACGAAATCGTCTGTAAAGGTCTAGTTGAGTTTGACAACAATCTTCATGTAGTAATAGATGCAATTCTTTTTCGAATTTTTTTGGCACTTCTGAACAACACAAACCATCTCCCGCCTATTGAATCCGACTGAACACATCCACCAGAAGCTTCGGTTTGCTATGGGTGTGCTTCCGTGGCCCATTTTTTTTTTTAATTACAGAAGTAAACTTCTAAACCTCATACATAAAATGGCTCACAGCTTATTTCATGCAGTGCATTCTTTGTTTTCAAAGATGCAAAAAAGTATATTAACAGGAATTTAAATAAGAAATTGATGCCATTTAAAAGTAAAAATGTTATTGTCAAACAAACAAAAAATATTTATTGCAAAAATGTACATTTTAATATATTAGAACTAAAAAAAAACAAAAAAATATTCTTTTTTTCACGTCACAGATTATTTACATTTTATTATATATACAAGTTGCTAGAATATGCGATTTGTTATGAATCCGTCATTTTTAAATTATTCACCCAATAGAATGATGAATAATTTTCAACCAGCCTTTTAGAATAGCAAAAAATATTTAAAATAAATGTGCTATTTAAACAGAAATGAATTGTTTTGTTTAATGTTTGCTGTTCCCTATCCCGGATAATCTCTGATTGCTAGCGACTAAGGCCTTAAACAAAATATTATACTTTAAAACTGTCACGTGCACAGCAAATATATGTATGACATTTTACACAATATTTCACTTTTTATAATAAAAACTAATGCTTTAAAATTTATTGTCAGCCTAATAAGTGTGTACATATTTGTAGAGCTCCATATTTTTATATTATATTATTTGGTTATAAATACATAGTATGTACGCAAAAGAAACTTGTGTGTATTCAAGCATATTTATACCCACTTCTTTCTACTTAAGCCAACAGTTCTTTTGTACTAAAAAAAAAAAAAGTGAAAAGAATCTTTCTCACACTTGAGCATACAACAAAACAAGTCCTTCGTAGTTTTAAAGACTTGACGTTGGAGAACAGAAACAAGGGTTTGCTTCACTCTATTATATCATACTCACATACTTAGAGATACTTGTTTACAATTCAACATACTTCCAGTTTTTCAACTACTTATAATATTATGGTTGAATATTTGTCTTACTTTATTTTTATTTTGACTTTTTCCTTTATTTTTGTATTATTTCTAAATTGAGTTAATCAACTTCCAGATGGTGTTAACACGGCTGGTGTAATAAATATCCCTGTTTCGTGATCAGTGCAATGAATTTAGTTGTATTTCAAAAGCATTTAGTAGAAACATTTGTATTAACTGTAATAACTGTAATTGTGTGTCTGTAAAGGAAATTGTGAAGGTCACTTGGAAACAGCCGTTTTTTCAAAGAAACAAAAACTTAAATATAAAGGAACATATGTGAATAAATATTACGTTTATTTCGTGTGTGCCTGCTATTTGGAAGTATTAATAAATGAAACACGACCAAATGTTTTGACAGTTTTAAAATCTGATAAATTTAAAATGTGCTTTGTAAAACTACAGATTTTTGGGTAAAAATGTTTAAGTAAATTACAGAGTTGTAGAAAATAATTAAAACAGCAATGATGCTAAGCAGTTTTTCTGTTTTTTCTGTTTCTGTTGTTTAATTTTTATTGTCAAAATACTGCTAATCTTATGATGAAGTTATACACATCAATAATGGCAATTAAAAATATGCTCTAAGAAAACATTTTTATGCGTATTAAATAAGCATTTAAAAATATGCTCTAACAAATAGTTTGCCTAACTTTCATAAGCAGAGTTTTATTAAAATATGAGCATATGCAATTATGCATAAAAATAAAACTAGTTTAGAAAATTATAATATTTTTTATAATTTATTTTTAAAAAAAATATTCGTGTGTAAAGAAAAAATACAAAAAAAAATAAAACAACCCGCAGGTACTTAATGTTGCACCATACAAAACTTTAGGGAATGAGAGTAGTTTTAATATTTCTGTCACGTTTTTGGAAGCGTATTAAAAAGTAACTTCATCTATATAATAGAGCCTCTTATCTACGAAATCAGGAAAATTGTATTGCAAAATACGCAGATAGTCTATATTCCTCGTTATTACTTCGATTCTTTGGAGTGGTTCGAGATGCCACTATAACGTTCCTTCTGTCTTCTCTCGGCTGTTCGGCACCTGTTATATTATTTATATTCGGCTTGAAAATAATTAGATTTGGTTTTTTTTTTTTCACCATATTACACGTTTTCAGTCATCAATTGTCCAATTTCTGTGCTAATTTTTTATTGCTGAGATGTAATCCAAATCACGAAGGGCTCGTCTCGCTGTCCATTGACCAACGGCTTTCCCATATACAATGTTAAATACCTATTTCTTTTCATTTGTGTTATCATGAGAAGTGCGTCCGTATTCGTTTAAAGCTTGTTGCAACATTTGATTTGTAGTTTGGGAACAACTCTTTTGATTATTGATTGACTTACTTTAAGCTCGCATAGAATGGCTACTATTTGTCATTGCTAGAATATTATCCACAATTGCTTTTGACAGTTTCTTTATTATTAATTACAATTTGATTTGTGTTGGAAAATTTGCTAAAAGTGTTTACCATTTGCAATTAAATTATTTATCAAACTAATATTTATTTTCATAAACAGAGCAAATACATACAAGTCTAAAGACAGAGAGACTTGTTCAAAATCGAGTACATGCATGTTTTTATTGTACGCAAATTATTATTTTTTATTTTGTATTGTAAATTTGCTCAACTTCAATTTGTTATTTCTCAGCATTAATTGAGATTTCTGAATTTCAATTTGTTATTTCTCACTAGCAATTTGGACAACTGGACTTTAAATTGTACTTTCTTAATTTCAACTTGAAATGGTGTAGCTGATATGATTCTACTAAATTTATTGATGTGATACAAATTTATTGTTTTAAATTAGTTAAAAATAACAAGTTTGATTGTTGTGCTAAAACATTTCCTTTTAGGGAGAAATAGAAATTTTAAGTTAAATAGATTATTTTAAATGATATAAAAAAAGTTTCTAGTTTATATTATATTATGGCAACTTTGCAAGAGTCTTCTAACATAACAAAAAATAAAACATTAGAACCTCTTTCTTATCTCAGAATATTAAAAATGCGTATAAATTATCATGCAACTCTTAATATTAATAAATATAAATTAAGTTTATTAATTAAGTTTTAACTATGTACACTAATGACTGTATTAAATTTTGTTTATAAATTTTTATAAATGAACATTATTAACACAGTATAACAAATAATATACTAAAATAAAGTAACAATGGGGAAGTCCGAAAAATATAGCTGTTGATGGCAATGATGATGCAAAGAACCCCAAAATATAAAAAACACCGTATAAACTGTGTGCAGTTGAAGTGCTTTAAATTATTTAACAAGCTTTTTAACACACAACTAAAAGCAATCATGTTTTTTACGATCATGCCCTAAACTAAATGGCCAGTCTTACATTTCGTTCACTTTTTTTTTTGTATATTATGACTTGTTTTTCGAAAACAGTAAAAAACTACAAAAATCTACTACACACACACATAATAAAATTGGCTGCCATATAAAATCTGCACTGCTGTCTGTTAGTGCAGGAATTAAAGACATTATTCATTCATAAAATATGCACATTTTATGCTGGTAGCTGTAAATATGAGTTGTGCTACAGTCAAAGTTTACAACAGCATTGTCATGTTAGTTTTCTTCTTTTTTTTTTTGTTGGTTTTTATTGTAGTTTGGTGCATGTAGTTACAGTGGTTATATGTTTTTCTGTAAAACAAGTATCTGCTGTTATCGTGGTTGCTATTTTGTTAACCAAGCGTGCAGCAGATCTATTAAATTTAAATACTTAACTTCGTTTTAAAATTTATACCGCTAAGTGTGTGCGTATAGAAGTTTTTAATAAATAATAAAAGGTATGTATTTTGTATTACATACAGGGTGTGTTTTTTTTGTACAAAAAAAAACAAAAACATTAGATAACAAAACTACTTAAAACGCTTGCTTTTGCTTAGTTTATTATTGTAGCGTTTTATATAGCAATCTTCATAGAATCTTCAATGTCGCAAAAGCTCATTGAACTGCTCATTGATTTGATCTAAAATTTGGAGTAATATGACCAGCACAGAATATGAAAAGAAAAATAGATATTGTTACGAAATTGTATTTCGTAATTAAACTTAACGGTCGGTATCAACCTACAGCATTTTTATCAACACACAACATCTTTTCTGTTTTTATAAACATAACTGTGCAATATGGCAGCATTGCGAAATCCCCCTTTCAAACAAAGCAAAATATCTAGGCATTATACTGGACTCTAAATTGTCATGGAAGCTAACTACTCAACACAGGGTAAAGAAGACAACGGTGGCCTATTACACCTGTCGTAAGATGTTTGGTAGAAAATGGGGACTTAGTCCCAGCATAGTTAAATGGATGTATACGGCTATAGTACGTCCAGTTCTTACTTACAGATCTCTTGTAGACCAACTATACAAAATCCAGAGATCAGCATGCATTGGCATAACTGGCGCACTAAGGACTAGTCCTTCAGAGGCACTGAACACTATATTGCACCTTCTGCCAATTGACCTTCACATAGTGGTCACTTCTACCTGCAGCGCAGCGAGGCTTCAAGCGTCCGGTTGTTGGAGATCGACAATATATATCCACGCGGGGATTCTTGGCTAGTTGCCTTCAAACGTTCTCTAACCATCTGACTATATTACTCCATACACGGATTTTGATAGAATATTCAAGGCCTTAATTCCATCCACGAGTGAGTGAAATAGGGGTAATCTCGTGCAGAAATATGACACTAGCATATACAAAGACGGTTCTAAGATGAGCTGCGGTGTTAGTTCTGGGGTCTTCGGTGACGAAACTGAGCTAGACATCTCGTATCGTCTTCCGAATGAGTGTAGTGTTTTCCAGGAGGAAATTTTTGCAATCATGGCAGCTTGTAATACATTACACGATTATAACATTAGCGGCAATATAGGTATTTTTCTCGACAGTCAGGCGGCACTCCTCTAACTTAATGCCTACACAATTTTATCTTCACTAGTTAGGCAATGTAAGAATTCTCTGTCAAGGCTAGGTCGTCTATCTGACATTACCTTGGTCTGGGTGCCTGCGCATAGGAACCACTACGGCAATGAACGGGCAGACAAACTAGCCAGAAAGGAATCTGCTTTAGATATCTCCGATGTGATCTCAGTAGCAATTCCACCATGGACTATCAAGGGTATCATCTTCAGACATTTTCTTACAAAGGCTGAGTATAGATAACGTAATTTAGACACATGTAGGATAGCCAAGTTGATGTGGCCATCTTTAAACGAGAAACGTACTATGCAACTGATAACCCGGAATAGGAAGGATATATCAGGATATGGCAATATTAACGGGACACTGGACACTAGGCAAGTACGCAAATCGCCTGGGACTCCCTTTTAACGACCTTTGTCGTAGTTGTAAGTGTTTAAGTTTATTTTTATAGTTTCTTTTATATTGAATTGAATTTAATTTTAATTTATTTTTAGTACATATTATTTTAATTGATAAGTTTTATACAACCATGTGGTTGTTCTAATTGAACTAAAATACTTTTTTGTACAACCATTATACAGTACTCTAATGAATCAACACAGTCCATTATAAGAGATAAAAGCTGTAACAAGCAAAAAAAGCAAGAAAAGAAATATAGTTGAATAAATAAAATATATACGCATAGTATTGAATTTGCATTTTGAATTCAAAAAATTGGTGACCTAGATTAGCTGAACATATTTTTTGGTCCTTCGAGCCGGATGTATAACAGGGCATTTTGGAAAAGAAATTGTCATCAAACAACAAAAGCAATAGCGGGTGTAAATTCCAGAAGTTTCAGCTAATGGCAAAAAGAAGTCATCATACAACAAAAACAACAATATATAAAGAAGCAACGTTTATTCAGAACAAAAAGCTGTTATTATTCAACTATTATTAACAACAAAGCAAAGCAGATCAGACAACATTTATCAGAACAAGATAATAAAGCGCTATCACGCAACAGAAACAACACGAGTAGAAATTCCAGAAGTTTCAGCTAACGGCAAAAAGAAGTCATCACACAACAAAAACAACAATATAGAAAAAGTAGATCATTCAACGTTTATTCAGCACAAAAAACTGTCTAATTCAACGAACAACAAGGCAAAGCAGATCATACAACATTTATGCAGAACAAGATAATCAGCTAACGGGAATAGTCATCATACAACAAAAGCAATAGCGAATGTAAATTCCAGAAGTTTCAGCTAATGGCAAAAAGAAGTAATCACACAACAAAAACAACAATATAGGAAAAAGCAGATTTCAACAAGAAACAACACATTGATAATTCCCAGTGGGTATTTTTAGGAAAACGATTTTATAAAGGTATAGCATATTTTATTGCGCATTATTTTTATAAGAAATCAAAATTTTTGATAACTGAAAATTGTAGTTGTGTTAGTTTTTTCACCAACCATACAAATTATTGTAGCATATCTGAGAACCATACACACGGTCAAATTCGATGAAGGTATAGCATATTTTATTGCGCATTATTTTTTATAAGAAATCAAAATTTATTGATAAATGAAAATTTTAGTTGTGTTAGTTTTTTCACCAACCATATAGCATATCAGAGAATCATTCACACGGTCAATTTTAGTTTGTGCACAAACCTAAATTGTATATGATAAGATTTTAAGTATTGTCACAGACCACAGTATAATTAACTCAATTTTATTTAAACGAAAATAAATATATAAAAATATTGTTAACGAATAGTATAAGCCAGAATGGATAATCTAAAAACGAAGCGACAAACGTTGAAGGGCAGTATGACGCGAATTTATAATCTATGCGTTAATCCAGATACGGTTATTGATGATATTACGGTCCGTATTTCTGCATTGGACGATCTTTTTGCACAATATGGGGTAGTTCAAGACGAAATAGATAAATTGACCACGGATCCTGCGAAGCGTGGAGAAGAGGATAAGTATCGCAGTGAAATTGAGGACAAATATTTCATAACAAAGTCTACATACACGACTCGATTACGCGAAGACGATGCAAATCGTACAGTTGTTCATAATGCAACACATGATAACAATATTACACAAGCCATTCAGGCAATGGCCGAATCCCAGAGTTCCATTGGCGTGCTTTTGGAGAGATTGACAACTGATCGTGGATTTCACTCATCTCCACTTAACACTACCACAACAAGTCAAGCGCAACATCACGAACCAAAATTGCCACAGATTCAGATACCAGAATTTGATGGCACATACACGGATTGGATACGATTTCGTGATTTATTTGATGCATTAGTTCACTCTAAGACGACTGTATCCAATGTTGAAAAGTTGGAATATTTGCAGACCAGACTAAAAGGTGAAGCTTTATCTATAATTAAACACTTGCAACCGACGAACGACAATTATTTAATTGCATGGCAATTAATAAACAATAGATATGGCAAATCGCAACAGGTAAGACGGGCATATTTGGAACTTTTGTTTGATCAACCGGGTATGCAAAGGTCTACAGTTAGTGAAACAAAACGTTTATACAACAACACAAATGAGAGCATCAACGCCCTTAAGGTATTAAAAGAGCCTACACAACATTGGGATGCCATTTTATTATTTCATTTGGAGAAGAAACTTGATGCTGAAACACATGTTTTGTGGTGTAGAGAAAATAGGACAGATCCAAATCCAACATTTGATTCATTTCTTAGATTTTTGGATAGTCGAGTATCCGAATTAGAAAGTGTACAACAATGTGTATATAAGCAACCACCGAAAACTACGACACAAGCAAGTCGTTCACGAAATCAAGTAGGGACCTACGCAGCTACAATTCAGACATGCATCGGGTGTAATGAAAATCATTTTTTATTTCAATGCGACCGGTTTAAGGAATCATCTATTGAAGACCGTTACAAATTAGTTAAACAACATAATTTGTGTTTTAACTGTTTACGACCAAATCATGTTGCAATTAATTGTAAATCGTCATCATGCAAAACCTGTAATGCGAAACATAACACGTTATTACATTTTATACCGAAACAATCCGAAAGTCAACCACAAATTCTGTTACATTCATCTGGGGATAGACAAATGGAAAAAGTTTCCAAAACATTTACCTTTTTACCAACAACCATGATTATGATCCGTGATAGATATAATCAGTTACAACCTTGTCGAGCTTTCTTGGATTCGTGTGCACAGCACACACTGATTTCGGAAGATTGTGCTCAACGTATTCAATTAAAGAGAATGTATGACAAAACTTTGATGTATCGAGTTGGCCCAGATCAAGGAAGTTATACCAAAGGAAAGGTAAAATTGGAAATCGTTTCTACTTTATTTGGAAGAACTATAATAACCGAAGCGTTATGTCTGTCTACTTTGGCAAGGGACTTTCCGAGTCATGATATTGATAGTAAGAAATTTGAATATTTTAAGGATCTTAAAATGGCAGATCCAAACTTCAATAAAAGAGCTCCAGTTGATATCATCATAGGCGCTGAAGTTTATAATCAATTTGTATTATCCGACAAAATAGTTCATCCAAGTGGATCACCCGCAGCAATTGACACAATCTTTGGATGGGTTATTATGGGAAGTGTAGAAACTCAAGTGGAGCCGACAATATTTACAGCACATGTCTCAATTGATTTAGATGAACACCTACAACGGTTTTGGAAAACTGAGGATGTAGCATCAAAGCCGAAAATTCAATCTGAAGATGAGAAAGCAGCTGAAATTCATTTTCAAAAAAATGTTGAGAAATTAAACAACGGCAGATACATGGTAAAACTACCATTTAGAAATGACAACATTGAATTAGGGGAGTCGAAAACATCAGCCCTAAAGAGACTGCATGCTATGGAGAGACGATTCAACAACAATTTTGATCTTAAAGATGAGTATGTAAATTTTATTCGGGAATATCAAGAGTTAAATCATATGGAAATTGATAAGTCTTCAACTAACGAAATGGGCTATTTTTTACCACACCACGCAGTTTTAAAGCCAAGTAGTTCAACAACAAAATTACGCGTAGTATTCGACGCATCCTGTCAAACGACAAATGGACGTTCATTGAACGACCAACTGCTTGTAGGTCCTACTATACAGAATGATCTTTTTACCATTCTGTTAAAATTTCGCAAATATCAGATTGCGTTATCAGCTGATGTGGAGAAAATGTATAGGCAGGTATTGATTCATCCTGATGATAGACGATTTCAACGTATATTGTGGAGAGAATCAACTAAGGAACCAGTTAGGGACTATTGTTTGAATACTATAACATATGGGATTGCGTCGGCACCTTTTTTGGCAATCCGAACTTTACATCAGATTTCACTGGAAAACTCAAACCAATATCCTGAAATATCTCAAGCAATAGATGAGCAGTTCTATGTAGATGATTTTATGTCATGTGCCGAAAATGTACATTCCGCCGTTCAATTGAGAAATAATCTTTGTTCAGTCCTTTCTAAATCAGGATTTCACCTTAGGAAATGGTCATCAAATTCAACGGAATTCATGCAGAGTGTGGATCCAGCTGATAGGTCAACATCCACTGAAACGGTTATCGAAGCATCACAGCCCGTGAAGACACTTGGCCTCTTATGGGATACTCCATCTGACAGCTTCAGATTTTCAATAGACCTACAACCAATAACTAACGTAATCACAAAAAGATCCGTGTTGTCAGATATTGCAAAGATTTTCGATCCCATTGGTTTATTGGCACCAGTAGTGGTCTCTATGAAAATATTTATGCAAAAATTATGGCTACAAGGCATCGAATGGGATCAACAATTACCGGAACGATTATTTCTACAGTGGCAGTCACTTCGTGATAATATTCATCTTCTACGGGAATTAAGAGTGTCAAGATGGATTAAAGTTCAGAACAATGTAGAAGTTGAACTGCATGGTTTTGCTGATTCATCGGAATTAGCATACGCTGCTGTTATTTATTTAAGAGTTTTGCACAAAGATGGCGGCATAAGTACAAGCTTGATTACATCAAAAACACGAGTTGCTCCAGTCAAGCAAATATCGGTACCAAGATTAGAGTTATGCGGTGTTCATTTGTTGGTAAAATTAATGATTAAGGTTCAACAGGCATTAGATATCAAAGAATGTAAAGTATTTGGTTGGTCAGATTCATCAATTGTGCTGGCTTGGATATCAGATCATCCTTGCCGTTGGAAGTCCTTTGTCGCCAACAGAACTTCATACATTATTGAGCATATGCCAGCGAGTCAATGGAATCACATACCGTCACGCAGTAATCCAGCAGATTTAGCTACTCGTGGGTTATCGGCTTCAGAATTAATACATAATGATCTTTGGTGGCATGGTCCAGAGGTGCTTAAAACTAAGAAGGTGGTGACAGAAGATTTCCCAAATGTACCAGCTAACATTGATATGGAGCAGAGAAAGGAAACTGTTTCTCATTTAACAACGAAACAATCTGAAGAGAATGTTATCACAACTCAATCACATAACTTGTTTGTATTGTATTCGAAGTACAGTAAACTTGTTCGTATCACAGCTTTAGTCCTACGATTTATACACAATTGCAGAATTGGAAGAAACAATAAGACAACATCCTTTTTAACGGCGTACGAACTACAACAAGCAACCTATCAATTGGCAAAAGCGTCTCAACTCCAAACGTACTCGGATGAAATGCGTATTTTATCTTCTGGCAAACAGCTGCCAAACAGCCACAAATTAAGCGATCTTGCTCCCTTTATCGACAAATTAGGTGTAATGAGAGTTGGTGGAAGAATTGAGAACGCACGAATAAATTATGATCAAAAACATCCTATCATCTTGAATAAGGATCACCCATTGACAACTTTGCTTGTAGAATATTATCATTCGAAATATTTACACGCTGGTCACAGACAAACACTGTACTTAATCGGTTTAAAATATTGGATACCGCGTGTGACTTGCATTGTAAAGCGTTTTGTTTATAAATGTATTACATGTATGAGATTTAGAAGTATTCCGTATCAACAACAAATGGCTAACTTACCTCATCACAGAATTCAACCATCAGCAGCGTTTATAAATACAGGTGTGGACTTTGCAGGTCCGATACAAGTTCGTTCGTGGAAAGGTCGTGGATCTAAGTTGTACAAATGTTGGATAGCTGTTTATGTTTGTTTGGTTACAAAGGCAATCCACCTTGAATTGGTTACAGAGTTGTCTACAGCTGCCTTTATTGCATCGTTGCGCAGATTTGTATCGAGACGTGGCAAACCATTGCATATATATTCCGACAACGGTACAAATTTTGTGGGTTGCAATCAACAGTTACGTAAACTGTATCACTTCCTTAATCAAACGGAAACCCAATATTACATGGAGAAAGAAATGTGTGATCAACAAATACAATGGCACTTCTCTCCACCGTCAGCACCCCATTTCGGTGGCATATGGGAAGCTGGAGTCAAGTCAACGAAATATCATTTGAAACGAGTGTTAGCGGATGCATATGTAACGTTTGAGGAAATGAGTACTGTTTTATGTCAAGTAGAGAGTTGTCTTAATTCTCGTCCCTTGTGTATTAAATTCGAAGGGGATTTGGATCCTCTCACACCAGCACATTTTTTGATATTTCGACCAATGACTGCAGTACCTGATGAAACATTAACCGACATAAAGTCAAGTCGCCTGGATCGGTGGCAATATTTGCAGAAAATGGTCCAAAGCTTTTGGGCAAAGTGGTCAAGAGAATATTTAAAACAAATGCAACAACGCCCAAAATGGTCTCAAAAATTGGAAAACTTGAAGAATGATGATATTGTTATAATTAAAGACGAAATGTTACCTCCAACTAAATGGTCAATTGCTAAAGTAGTTGAAACTCACCCAGGTGCAGATGGACTTGTCCGAGTTGTTACGGTTAAAACATCTAAAGGATATTACAAGCGTCCAATTGCTAAACTTTGTCCTTTGTTCGTAGATATTTGAAAGCCGATGCTTTCAAAGGGGGCCGATATGTTTAAGTTTATTTTTATAGTTTCTTTTATATTGAATTGAATTTAATTTTAATTTATTTTTAGTACATATTATTTTAATTGATAAGTTTTATACAACCATGTGGTTGTTCTAATTGAACTAAAATACTTTTTTGTACAACCATTATACAGTACTCTAATGAATCAACACAGTCCATTATAAGAGATAAAAGCTGTAACAAGCAAAAAAAGCAAGAAAAGAAATATAGTTGAATAAATAAAATATATACGCATAGTATTGAATTTGCATTTTGAATTCAAAAAATTGGTGACCTAGATTAGCTGAACAGTAAGGATAGAGAAAAAGAAGAAACGATTTTTCACCTTCTCTGGGAATGCCCAGCCCTGAGTGTCAAGAGACATAAATTCATGGGAAACTATTACATTGAACAACCTTGGTGAGGTAGCCGGGTAAAACTCAATGACCTACTGAGATATCTCAGGTTGGGTCTAGCAAGACACGACTTTTTTGTACTCATCTTAGCTTAGACATTAAATCTGACGAATGGTGTGGTATTTTAAAACGGGGTCCCTTCGACTCTACTTAAGTGTTCGCACGTAGTAAACTACCACGTAAACCAACCAACCAAGTCTGAAACTTTGATCTCGAACTCAGATTCTACTAGACCGATTTTGAACATATTCAATACCAAACATTTCGGTGTATCAAAGAATGTTTCGAAAAAATTCATTGTTCAGTGTCTTTTTCGTCTTTTTTCAACAGACGAACGGACATGGCTAGATCGTCTTGGAATCGTATAAGGACCCAGAATATATAGACTTTTTGGTTCTACGATCATTATTTCGATGTGTTATAAACGAAATGATGAACGCAATATATCCACCATCGTTTTGGTTTTGGGTATAAAAAGGTAAAATAAACCATAAAAATACGTATACGTAATATTTAATTGGAATAGATGATTTTACAAATGATTTTAATTTTTATCTATTTTTCATAAAAACTAGAAATGGATTATGAAAACTTAATTATTAAGAAAAAATTCTAAAATTTTTGATTTCTTGAATAATTGCCGAGTGTAGTATCACATATCATTTGTCATGCTGTCAGAAACCCAAAAACAAAAACCCTATCAGCTTTCTTTAGCTTTTTAAAAGATTCAGCAAATTATTTTGTTACATGTGACAGACATTTACCAAAAATATACACATAGAAAATTACTTGCCACAAATTTTGTCCACAAATAACCAGAAAAAAGACAAAGAAAAGAGCCAAAATAAAACCATAAAAATTTGTGAAATATTTAATCTTTAACATTCCTTTAACACAAATATTCATCATTGTAAGATGTCAAAGAATTTCTTTACAACAAGTTACTTTTACTTTCTGTAGTTTTAGTAGTTTTAGTAGTTTTTTTTTTGTCTGTTTTGGCAATAATTTTCTTTAAGTCAGGACCAATGATGATGTCGCCAAGAAAGTTAGATGAATATCACATATCAGCGTCACAACACACATATTTAAGTATGTGAAGAGGGTGGAAATGTTTAAAGAATTTCTATATGGAAATCACTTTTAAAACCCACGACGATTAACTCATTTTATTTGATTATATTTCTGTATATTTTTCATTTTAAAGACAACAAATTTATTTTTCCAAATATTTGTGAGAGTATTTGTTAACAGTTGATTCACTGCTTATAGGCGACACTGAAACGGGCTCCTGTAATAGAGGTATTAACTTGTGTTTCGTTGTTAATAATATATATTATTGTTTTTCTTGTTGTTGTATCTAGTATTGTTCTTTTTTTTGAAGTCTGTATTTGTATTTTTATTGTTACCAGATTTTATATGTTGCTACTATTTCTCTTAAAACATACATACATATTTCAACATTTTTGTTTTTATTACATTGTTGACTATTTATATTGCTGATTTTTTTTTGAATCATTATTTCCCGCTGGTTGCTTCATTTTAAGTGTATTTGAGTCTATGTACCTTAGCGAGGGAGAGAGAGTGAGCGATTTTTATTGCGGAAATATGTAATTTTTCTTTTTGTTTGTCGTAAATAAAATTTTGTGGACATATTTTTAAAGCACTTTGATGGATTTTTGCGTCTGTTGGTACTGAATGACATTGTTTTTGCACGAAAAAATAAGAAATAGTTTTTTTAATGGTTGATATAAAAAATTTAATATGAAAAATTTTCTAGGAATTTTTATTAAATAATTTCGTAATAAAATTTTGCAAGTTCTTGAAAAAAATCTACAATGTTAACTCAATTAAGGTATTGCAGAAAATCCTTTGCATCGATGGCTACTTAAATAATATTAAGATGAAATTTCTGAAAAGTTTAACTCATATGTTGATATATTATTTTCATATAGTTTCATTACTAACTTAATCAAAATAATATATCTTAGCTTATTATTTCTTGATTGCTGCAATAAAATCTCATCTAAACAAAAGTATTATTTCACTTTTTCTTAAAGAAATAACTTTATAACTAGAGAGTAATTGCGAATTCTTAAACAAAAATAAAATAAAAAAACGGTAACTTTTACTAAAGGAAAGTGATCAGACTGTTTACAACTTTTAATAAAGAAAAGTCATCAGACTATGGACAACTTCTACTAAAGAAAAGTGATCAGACTCTGAACAACTTTTACCAAAATTTAAATTCATATTTTTTTAATAATAATATTATCTTTGATTTAAACATAATTAGAGGAAATATTTGAATAATGATATGTGAATCAATTTAATCAAACAAATTAATCATTAAAATTAAGCAAATTGTTAGCAACGTGCGTATACGTAATATATAATAGAACAAATGCAATAAATATTACTCATACGCATTGTAAATATTCAGCATTATTTTAGATGCGAAACCAATTTACAAAATTTTTGAATTAATTTCCAGAATATAATAATGGAATAATGTAATTTTTAGGAAAATATTTTTAATTAGTTTTAATAATTTTTTTTAATGAAATTTCTTTTAGAATTCTTACAGGACTTAAGAACTGTTAAACAATTTTAATTGAAAATATACGCAAAAATTAGTTTGCCACTTGTTTATTTTTGAGAATTGTTTCTAATTAACTATTAAAGATATGTGCAACATGCAACGTTTTTGTATGTCAAACTGTCTGCATGCACTCGTATCTACTTAAAGAGCTCTATTTAATTTTCTGCACTTTTTTCGCTTCTCACTTGAGGATTTATGAATGTTAAAATTTCTGTCAAAAAAGCTAAAATGTATTTTATATGTATGCAAAATATTATTTCATTTTCATAATAATATCAAATGTCTAGATTTGAGTAGCTAAAATATGTGTTGTGTATAAAACGAAATAAAATGTTTAAAATTTAAAAAGATTTTAACTGTCATATATTTTAAATTTATGTTCAGAAATATTATAATTTATAATTGCAAAGTATAAAATATTATTTTACGAAAAATTAAGAATTTTTTTAATATTTCCAAAGTTAAAATTTTCAAATTCTTGGCTCAAGAAATAAAATTTTTCTTACAAAATATTTGTTTGGACAAAGTTTTTTTCATATGAAGTTCGACGTCCCTCTTTTTGAGAGACAGAAAATATTTATATGAATAAAACTGTGTCCGAACAAATATTTTCTTCGGAACGCATGGGTGAACCCACCTTTACGAATGCTAGTCAAATAAGCAAATAATATGAAACAAAAATAAAATTTTTTATATATTTTAATGTTATGAAACAATTATCGCTGAGAATCCTCTGTTTAAGTACAATATATAAATAAATGTCCACATATAACTCGTCATGTTATAAAATACTATTTGTAATTGTACACTTTTGTTTTTTTTCGTCTGTAATTTGTTTTATACTTTATTCTGTAAAAAAATGTTAGCTGGAGCAACAAAAATCAAAATAGAAAGAAAATAATCCACAAATTAATTGAAAATTGCTAAAAACCTAATGCTTTCGCTTCTCTTTATTAAAAGTTGTACAGATTCTAATAATTTTTATTTAGTAAAACATAGTAAAACATAATGCTTTCGCTTCTCTTTATTAAAAGTTGTACAGATTCTAATAATTTTTATTTAGTAAAACATGTTCAAAGTCTGATAAATTTTTTTTAGTAAAAGTCGTTCAGTCTCTGATCGCTTTTCTTTAGTAAAAGTTTTTCAAAACCTGATTACAGTATACACACCATTAAAAAAATGAGAGTTATATTCAGTTTGTCAATTCGTTTGCAGCACATCGCAATAAAGCTCGTAGAGCCAAGGAGTATATATGTTATTGGTCCTTTTAAGATTCCAAGATGATATATCCTTACGTCCGTCTATTGAAGGCTGGACAGAGCTTCTAAAAAAAGACCTATAGAACAATGCAATTTATACTAAAGATTCTTTAATCAACCAGACTGCTTAGTATTGAAAGTGGGAAAAATCGAAAGATAGAACATTTTTTTTCTGTGCTATTTTCTACTATTCTTCTTGTTTTCAACTGAAGCATGCAAATTAAAATAATGTTAGCTGTAGCTGGTTAAAATTGAGTTTAGCAAAAATAAGAACCTACACCGTTAGCCGACGAGACAGGAGCCGGAAACATTTATTGCATGCTCGCTAAACGTTTTAAAACTACACCATCTAGTTACAAATCAAGGTTATTCGCTACAGTTGTGAGAGTCCAGTTGATTCCTTTCCCTTTCTTACATCTGATTCATGTTCTGCTATTCTTAAGATTTTTCTGTAGACAAGTTAGTCAAATAATCCATAAATAAAATTAAATTAAAAATATACTGTTTATAACTTTCTATAGAATAAACTGTACCACATTGTTATAAAAAGTTTATTTTCATTACAATGATATACATTAGGTGCCCGATAGACTAGGCGATAGTGTGCCGGACTATCAGTCAGATGGTTGTGGGTTCGATTCCCGCTAAGGACTCTTGATGTTTTCTGCAGACTAGCCAAAAAGTTTCGAAGTTTATGTTTGTTAATTATGAAAAAATATATATACTTTAGCTATTATCTGTCCTTGAACAAACAACTTACTAATTTTTATTAACGCAAACTTGCTTGGCTTATTTCTGTATAAAGCCTTATACACCTTGTTTAAAAAACGTATTTATCAAATTCAATTATTTTTGCTTTAGATCAAATTACATTGATCTAAAAAAAAATTAATTGCATTTTTCGTTATATGCTGGTAAAATAATTAATTACCTTTGAACTGTCATAATGTCACAATGTCACAGCCTACTGAAATAATAAAACATAATACAAACATCAACAACGCCAACACTATTTAACACAATACCCAACACTAATAATTCATTCATCATAAAACCAAAGAATAATCACATTCAGATACACATTTATGTGAATTTGAAATGCCTGAAAAAAAAGGTATTTGAAATGCCTTCAACATTTCGTACATAATTTCAATTGAATATATTTTTTTTCTATTTTCAGTTGTTGAAACCCAAACAATTGTGAAGAGAATCAATTAATTCAATCTTTAATACAACCATAACAAAAACACATAATGTATTGAAAGTGGGCGTTAGAGTGTTTATGATAAATTGCACACATTCTTCTAACAGATTTATACAATGTGTAAATTGAAAGTCAAATGGAAATTGTGGGACAAAAGAATACTAAAAATATATCGCTTTAAATCTTTGATATTTCTTTTATTTCGGCTCGAGTTCATTAAATTTAATTTTCATTAAATTATTTTTACTGAAGGTAGGAATTGTTACATGAAAATTATTATTAAAATTTTATTGATAATTTTTCTTGGCTTAGGATTTGAACCTAGTATGTTGGTTGAATTTACATATGTTTCGAGAAACACCACTTTCTCTCATCAGAATTCTTTACCTTCTCACCCTCTGCACAATTGCGATGCCTGCTGGCCAACAGCCAAACATCAATCCTTTAACCAGTTTTACTGGTGGTTCGAAATTTCCTGTAATTATCATTTTTCCAATTTATTTACATGTTGCCTCCTTTTTCTTCAGTTTTTTCGTTTTAGTTAAGCAGTTTCACTTCAACAAATAGAATTTTATTTGAACAAAGTGAAAATACAAAATATCATCCATATTGGGGACACACAATTTCTCTAATCTCCCCTCCCCCTGTCTGACTGAATGTGATGATTATTTATTAAGAATGTTTTAATATTTTTTAATAAGCCCCCAGTAGATGAAACCTATAGATTTTATACCCTTCAAATTCCAAATATTTTCTAAAAGCCCCAACCAAATGTTAAATAATCAACGCAAACACTTCACTTAAATCATTTCAAATCATAATTAATAAAATACTATGTTATAAATTTCCCCTACAAAACCATTGTTAAAAAATATATATTAGTCAAGTCAAACCCTCTTTATATGAACACTAAACAGATTTAAACAAATAAAACCACTGCTGTTTAAAATTAATGTTCATGTGTGTTTTTGAAACTAATATTCCAAACTCTCTTGATTGTAAGTATTGTTTTGTTCATTTTAAAGTGTTGTTCAGATTTTGTGCTCATTTGACCATAAAATGAGCTGCTATATAACCGTGTGAATGTATGAATGTGTTTCAAGTATTTGCTGTTGCAACAAACAAAACTTTATGAACAGCTTCGACATTGTAACATTATGTTGCACTCAATGCAACAAAAATATGTTATCTCTTGGAAATATTCGTTTTGAAATTTATGTTAACATTTTACACAGCATCAGAAATCGAGATTTATTAGTATTAGAAGACACAAAAGGAATGTAAGTAGAATTTGAGGTTTTACTGAAGGTTTTATATACTTTTGTTAAGAGACTATTTCTACACCTTTATTTTAACAGATACTGTGGCATTATTTGACAGAAAATTGAGAAACCGAACAACTTAACTCTGAAAAAGTTTTAAGAAATCCATCCACGTTTTATGTAGAAACTTAACAAATTGGCTCGAATAAAAATGTCAGTAGCTGGGCAACTTTTTGTTTGCGAATTTTGTTAGATTCTGAAAAACTTTATTACGAAAAATATGAAAATTAGACTTAGATCATATTAAAGATCAGAGCAAAGAAAGGACTTTGCACAACTTTCACTAAAGAAAATTATTAACAATTAAAATTACTAAAGCAATGCGATCAGACTCTGAAAAGCTTTTATAAAAGAAAAGTGATTAAATTCTGAACAACTTTTACTAAAATAAAGCGATCAGACTCTAAACAACTTTTACTAAAGAAAAGTGAGCAGACCCTGAACAACTTTTATTGAAAAAAGTGAACAGGCTCTGAACAACTTTTTCTAAGAAAAAGGAATCAGAATCTAAACAATGTTTACCAAAAAAAGTAATCAGACTTTAAAATACGTTTTCAGTAGAAAACTTCCCATTATCTGAACTAATATTCTCCCGTTGGTGGATGGCAGATAAAAATGAGACAATGTTTGTTGCTTGTTGAAAATCTGAATACAAACATATGTAAATTGTGTGTTTTTTGTTTCAGAATAAAATTTATATGAAATATTAAATTTAGCAAATAAAGATATTATTAAAAACATATATTTTGACTTAAAATAAAACGTACATGTTAACTTTTATATGAATAAAACTACATACATTACAACGGATATACATACAAGTAGAACGTACTGTGTATGTCCGTTCATACATATATATTAGTAAACAAAAAAAAAAAGTTGCGCAAATATATTTCACAAGTACCGTTGACATTTGCCAAAGAAATATTTTCACACAGTATTTGTATTTTTAAGCTCCTCTCCACTGATACGTTATAAAATTTTCCTTTCCTTGCAAGCATTTGTAGGATGTTTTTGCTTTTAAAGATTTTTCTTTTTAAAATTTTATTTTCCTTTGAGCATTGTTTGTACGATTGATGTTTTCTTCTTTTTTAACATTCATTTACTTTTATTGTCTTGTAAGTAATTATACATTACTATCAGAAAAAAAAGACGAAAAATCTGTAACGAAAAAAATAAATAAATAAAATTATCGGCAATAAAAAGTTCAACAAGACTTTGAAGTCAACAAAATGAGGTAAACTTTTGCAATAATAAACCTGGTTGTAGTGTTTAATTTTTATAATAATTTTTCGCTCAAAGAAAACTTAAGGTTTATTTATGAAAAACAATGAGATACAAGGTGGCACAAAAGTAAACTTCCGATGTTTTTTGGCTGTCACCGACCGATTATTGGTCAAATAAATAGTCAGCAATATTCCGCGTTCTGGAGCAGTGTAGGCTAGCATTGTTTATTAAGAGAATAATTATATTTATAATTATATTTTTTTTTTATTAACGTGTATTTCGCATGTGTTTACTACACAAATGTCAAAACTGAACTGACATTAGGGGCTTCGTACTACTAGTACTACTTAATATTTGTATTAAGTCTACATTCAACAGTTCAACAGTTTAGCTTGGTTTTATAGAAAACTAAAAGTATATTTTATAGTTTATTGTAATAGCCTTAACAATAGCATATTTTTCCTAAAACTGTTTCTATATTCTAAGTTGTTGGCATAGTTGTGAGCTAGTTTATTTATAGAAAAGTTATCGCAATTGTAAGAAAGTTATTGTAAGTTATTGCTGTGGGAAAGTTACTGTAACAGCAGTTCTAGAGAAAATTTGTCGCTGTCTGAGCAACGATTTCTATAGAAAACTTTTCATTGTCTGAGCAACGATTTCTTTAGACAACTTGTCACTGACTTGCTATAGAAAACTTGTCGCTGTGCGATTATGTTTTACTAAAAAAAACTTGTTGGCATCTGAGCACCGACTTCTATAGAAAACTTGTCACAGTCTGAGAAACAATTTCTATAAAAAAATTTGTCAATATCTACCAACAACTTCTATTGAAAACTTGTCACTGTCTGAGGAACGATTTCTATAGAAAACTTGTCACTGCCTGAGCAAAGATTACTGCGTCTAAAAAACAATTTCTTTAAAAAAAACTTGTCAATATCTACCAACAACTTCTATAGAAAACTTGTCGCAGTGTGAGTAATTTTTAATTTGCATTTTTTTTTGAGCAATTTTGTCTATAGAAAACTTATCGCATTTGTGTGCCTGTTTTGCTAGAGAAAATATTCTACAGTCTGTGCCTGTGTTTTTAAAGAAAACTTGTCATATGTTTATATTCGTTTAAGTACGTGCATTAGTATTTTTAAACCCTTATCATAAAAGTTACAAAACATAAGATTACCTTATTTTATAATGCTTTTCTTGGCCTTTTATTGCCCTTAGGAGAATTTTAAATGAATGATGGCTTTCATATTTTATACACATAAAATGTTGTTTTTTAAACTTACATTTTAATACTTTTTTAAACGAATTTTCGTATATATTGCTACAATATGCGATATATAGTATGCATGAAAAAACATTTTATTTATTTTTTGTAATCTCATCTGTACTTCCAAGTGCAAGGTGTGATAGATGGGAAAATAGGTTTAAATTTATAAGGAATTGGCTTGATTTAATTCTTCAATTCCTTTTCCAATACTTTTCTGCAGAGTTCTGCTTCATTATATCTAATGACGTTTAACCGCTAAATGAACATAAAACCACAATCATAAAACCTTTTACTTAAACATACTTACATTTATGTATATATGTTGTAGTAATATTAGTGCAATAGTGTTGTGTCATAACGTGTCAGGACATAACAAATAAATAAAAAAAAATCAACATGTTAAATTATTTACTAAAATTGCTTTTAAAAGCCTGGTGTGTGAAGCAATAATAATGACTACAATCATTATGATGTATTGATATTGAATAAACATTTAACACATAAACAATTTATATGGAAAAATACTTGCTTTTAACACTAAAACTGCCAGTGTGTGCTAAAGCATCAATCATTCAAATTGACAGGGGACAAATAACTTGAATGAAAAAAGTTAAAGACATAAAACCTCAACAATGATACAGTGTATTCCTTCTAGGACGATACAAGTTGCTTAAGTAGTTTGCTTGTTTGGTTGATGTAGTGTTAACAAAAACCCACAAGGCTTTACAAATACCATACACATGTTTGGGCACATATTTACATGACAAATAGAATCTGAAAAACGAGCTTTTAAAAAATTTAAAAAGTACATTAAATATTTATAAGTATTTCACACAAACATTTATCTGATGTAAAGATTTCAAGGAAATATTTACCCAGTAAATTGAAGTAATTGATTTAAATGTTTAATATAAAAACTAATTGAAATGAAATTACTTAAAAACATATTAAACAACCAACAGGAAAGAGTGAATCAATTAAAGTAATAAAGAAAATATTTGGAAAATATTTATTTATTTATATATTGCCTCATGATTGATTTATTTGGTATAAAGTGTTTTCCACTTGAAAGAAGAGCAAAAGAAGCAACAAATGTTTAATCGATTACTTTGAAATGCATGAATGATTCTTTTTAAAGCAACAAATTTTAAGCAACACAAAGAAAAAGAAAATTTTATTTTTATATACAGCACTAAAATAATCGCTGGTCTCATGTAGAAAGGCCCAACTCGCTATTTTTTCGAAACTTGTTTTTTTTTGCGATTCCAGTGTATTTAACGCAAATACACCTCCTCACAGAAATGTATTGCAATAGTGTAAAAAATAACGCTTTTATAAGCAGTTGTACAAAAAAAATTACATGTTGAATATTACAATTTCTATTATGTTTTTACTTCCTCCTGTAAAGTTTCTAATATGCGAATTAGGGCCTTTCTACATGAGACCGTCGATATGTACATATATATGTGAAATCAATTTGTACTAGAGTTTGAAAGAAAAACATATCAATCATACACTTCATTGCATTACTATAATTACACTTATTGTTTCCTATTTATTGTAAAGTTACAAACGGTTTTGTTTTGAATGTTTAGCATTTTTTAAGGGTATGGTTGATTTGGTCTTCCAACTTAACTTTATTAATATCAAACATAAATTATACATTAATATTTTTTTAATGTTTCAAACTACAATTACTTACTCGTACCTTAGCGATTTCGAAAAAGATCAAATTTCAGTTTATATAAAAAAAGTGACTTAAGTTTTCGAGCAATTGCCAAAAAAATACACCGGTCACATGTTGTGGTATAAAATTTTACAAATAATCCGGATGTTAAGGTAAAAATAAAAGTCGCAGTCTGAAAAAAGATCTTACCGACCGGGAGATTATTAATGAATGTAACATAAATATGTCCAAAACAACCATCAACAGACTGCTAGAAAGAAACCCACAATATTACTCGACAAATACTGTAGTCTGTTCCAAGGCTATTACTCTACACCTACAAACTAACTGGAAACAGATAAGCCGGTAATCTTTGTTAATAGTTGCACTATTTGAACATATATTTGTTTGAGAATTTTCGGATAAGAAGAAATTCAGTCTTGATGGAGCAGATTGTTTCAAAAGCTATTGAAGAGACTTGAGGCAGGAACTATGATATTTCATAAAAACAAATTTCGGAGACGGTTCTTTGATTTGGTATTTTTAAGCCCCAAATCAGAATCAGAAGTGATTACACAAAATTACGAAATAAGAAATTATTGCCAGTTTTAGAAAATAGCAATCAATATTTTTCTGCAAGATAATGCACCTATACATTTAATTCGTCAAAGCAAGGGATGGCTGTCTTCGAAAACTATTAATGTACTGTAATGGCTCATATTCTTCAGATCACAACCCCATTGAGAACATTTGGGGAATATGAAGCTGTCGAGCTTATGCCGAAAACCAATTATATGAAAGCATATAATACCTAAAAGATGCTTTTCTAGATGCATGGACAATGTAATCGCTACATTTGTGTCTTTAATCATATTTTACTACCACATAAAATTTTACTCATCAGAATAGTAAAAAAAATTATTTAAAATTAAATATCTTTCGAAACGGAGAATATTTGAAAATATAAAATACAAAATATTCGAACCGCTAAATAATTTGGATATAACATTTGGACCCATGTGCTGTGGACAATATTGCCGAATTTCAATTTATATTTAGAAAATGTTCGAGACTCCATTTTCTAAAGTCGGCATAAATCCTCATCATTAATTAAATTAAATTTTTCATATCGACTTAAGTAAAAAAAAGAGAAAATTTACAAAATTAAATTCCATATAATTAAATCAAAATTAGTTAGTTGATTGAAAATATAAATTGTTATATATTTAAACCACCAATCTTATATTTAAAATCAAAAGGTTTTTAAACATTAGTATTGTTATAGATGTTTTGTTGTATTTTTTATTGTTACCCATTTTCAAATTATTAATTTTAATCATGGTTAAAATTTCTAAATTTGCATAAATATTTGTTCCCTGTAATTATTATCGCTAAATTTATACATAAAATTTGTTAATGCCCTATTAGTTATTGTTTCGTAAGTATTTGTTTCACTCTTCAAGTGATCAATGGTTTAACTTAATTTGTTATTTTTGTAATTTATATTTTAAATAAGAGCTTTATTGTAATTTTTTTTGCAACTGCGATTCTCTTAAATTATTCTTAAAATTTATCTCTTTAGTATTCTTGTTGTAATTTGAAATTCGATAAAAAGCAACAGCATCTGGGGTTTTACCAACAATATTTGCCCAGGCCTGAGCAACGTAAAATGAAACTACAGTGAGTAGCAAAATAAATTTAAGAATTAAGTACAATTATATATACTAATTTATATAGATATTTTACAGTTAATTTTGCATATTAATACTTTAATATAATTTAATTTTAACTAGTTTTTTTATTCATTTTATACTGTATTCAGATATGAAACTTAATTGAGTCAATATTCGGTTAATTGACAATATTATTTTAAGTGTTCAGGCATGCACAATTTTCAGCTTCCTCAATAATCATTTGACAGTTGGAAAACAATACAAAAAATACTCTAAATGGTTGTTGTGTTTCTATGTAAACAAACTTGCCTACACATCGATTTTTTAATGACTTCTTTTGTTTTCTTTTGTTGACATTTGCCATTTTATACAATTTTGTTCACTAAACACAGTTGTGACCAGTGTTGAATTCGAAATCTAACTCAATATTATAACAATTTCGTTTTAATTGCGCAATAATTAATTGAGATTTTATATGGAATATTGAGCTCAATAATGGCGTTAATTACGATTATCGCAATTAAGGTTCATATCTGAACACGCTATTATTGAATTGTAAAGCACGTTCAACTCTGTTTTGGTATAAGTCGGATATGATTGTGACAAAGAACCCCACCCCATCCGGCGAGCTATAGCCTTAAATAAGAACATGTAGTCACAACATTTCTTAAATATACCATCTTTAGCATTATGCATAAATTTACAAAAGGAATCCATTAATCTAATGGACATCAATATCTGAGTATAAATATAACAAAAAATCTGGTGAATAGTATGCCTAATTGAGTTTTTGAGTTGTTTCTAAAAAAAGGCGACCCAACACATTATTAAAGTCTAAATTTTTTGTGAAGATTGATATTTTAAGTCATTTTAATTTCAATGTATTTATAGTTATGAAACACTAATTACTTTATACATTTTTAAAAGTTTTATGTATTTTTAAAAGTTTTATGTATTTATAGTTATGCAATGCAGTGTATTTATAGATATTTATATTATAGTAACATATTAGTTTAATTAATTTTAATTAAATTTCAAAATTTTAAATAAACAAACATTTGATATGAATTTTCTCCAAAAAGCTACAACAAACAATGCGTATGATTAATAATTTATTTATGGTTTCTATTTAATGTTAAGTATACGTAGCCATGTTTTCATTATAGTATGTAATACTTAAATATTAAATGTAAAATTTTCATTTAATACTTATAATACATTTTAAATTATGGTTGTAATAATTATAAACAAATATGTATTTTACATTTATTTAAAATGTAGTAATAAATATTCTCATTTAATTGTCTGCATTTATGTTTAATACACTGGCCAACAGCTATCATTTAATTCTACTCCAGCATATGCTATAATTTTTGCACCAAAGGCAGGCAGTATAAATTGAAGTTGCAATGAATAATATGTTTTTAAATGAGATTCCATTAAAATAAAGACTTGCTTTTCTGCACAAATGCGACTATATTGCACCTCATTAATGGTTTTAATTTTTTTGTTTTTTTTTTTTTATTTTATTTCGTTTATATTATTTTATTGCCAACATGTTGGTTTTTTTCTGGAAAATGCAGTGTAAAATTAAATACTATACAAATGCTGAAAATTAAAACTACTTGTTGTTTGTTTACAATTTCGAAAAGTAAATGGTTTAAAGTTTAAGTGGGAAATAAATAATGTTTACATGCATATATATTTACTATAATATACAAAGGAAATTTAAAAGGGATTTTATTTATTTTATATAAAAATAATTGAAATATTAGCCAAATGTTGTGAGGTTTAAAAAAGTCAGTTGATTGTGAAAAATTACATTTGGGTAAATCTTTTACAAATTAACGTGTATGCCAATTAAATAGTAATTTAGTAAGCATTGTTGGGTTTAAGGTTTTTTATAATAATAGAAATGGAAAAAAGGCGAAGAATTGCTTTGAGTAGCTATAACCGCAGGCAAATGTTGTTGGATTTTAAATTGTTTTGGCATGCATTGATTCGATTATAACTATCTAAATTTAAAATAAATTTCTACGAATTCTTGATGGTTATATGCTCATAGAATTCCGGCTCAAAATTATATGAAATTAATTGGGCTTAATGATTAGAAAAAAGACATAGCTTGCAAAAAAAAACTGTAAATGATCTTACAGAATGATGCTAGCAAACCTTACGCATACGTTGTGGATAAAATTAAAGCAAAAATTCAAAAAATATTACTACCTTCAATAAAGCAAAATTCGGGACAATACAACTGAAATTATAAATATAATTCCTGTTGATGCTGGTTTTAAAACTTAAACCTAGTTTGCAATTAAATATCAAAATCGTAGTGTAAACCAGTCTCATTCAAAAATTAATCTCAAACTGCTACCGGGATCTAAATTTAATGTTGCATAGAATAAATATAGAAAAGGGCATAAATGTCTTAAAAAGGCAATAGTTTATCAAGCAATTATCAGTTGTTGTTTGAAGAGTAATTCCTCTTGTCACCTCTTCATAAACATCTGCTGCCTCTTAAAGACGTTAACATGCTTCAGCAAAGTTTTGTTCCAATGTAGCTTCCTAACTTTATTCAAAAGCTGCAATGAAGAAATAAAGTCTTCTTTTATTGACCCCAGCTTCAACTTATTGATCAATAAGACACTATTTCCAAAGAAAAATTAAAGCGGAGGGGTACTGTAGATTCTTATAATACAAAAATGTTATCGATTTGGAATAATTTATAGCAACGCAGATGAATAAGAATGTTGTGCAACAGTTAAATAAAAAAAAATAAGGCATTTTCCATATAAGTTTATTATGAGGGTGCTGTAGCTTAAGTGGTTAGCGATATATCTTTGGTGGTAAAAAAAGGGTATAAAATCAAGCTTTAACATTAATCCGCCTACTCACCACCGCTGCAATTATGCACTAAAACAAACATAATGCGCAATTTCAGAGTTGTGATATGAAAAGCTTTCTTCTTTCACCACCTTTACTTCTTCAACTATCCCCTTTCCAAAGAAAGTAATGCAAATATATATAGGCATATTAATTTCCTGAGTGTTACCTCTCTTTTAAAAGAAAAAAAAAAGATTTGCGGAGTTCCAATTGATCTTTCCTTCCCATCGTATATTTTTGACTATTTAACGTTACAACTTAATCTCTTTTAATAATAATTTATAAAACTCTATTATATTCAAACAAAGAAAAATTTTAAAATTTGCCACTACTTTCGAAATGACAATATAATATTCTTATATAATATTATTTTAATCAATATAAATAAGCTTTTCTTTTAATACTATCTATGTATGTGGTATTGACTTTATTTTAACGCTCACAGGAATTGATTCGAGACTTTTTTCATTATAATTTAGACATTATAAATGATAGAAATTAATACTATATTATTAAATTTGATAATTAAGTGACAAATACACGGAAACGTTATTAATCTCAAAGCATTTTGTTTTCAATTATCTTTGGCTGTGCAATTGACATTCCACTAAAAGTATAAGAAACCCTGTGGGTGTTGTATTTGAACATTCATACTACACAATTGATCAGACAAACTCACCTTAAAAATAACTCACATACATTTCCCACTTAAATATGTTGTACAAAAAAATAAATTCTATTACCCAATAATGTCACAGTTTGTGTTCTCCTCCGAATGCAAAATAAAATAAATCTCTAGGAAAAACATCTTTTTAAACACATCAGTCACATCAGTCAATAAAAATAATGTATGAAAAAATAAATAAAAAGTGATTGAAAACAATTCTTTAATTTACTTTCCTCTTAAGTCCTGATGTGAATATAATGTTAGCTTTAAAATGTTGTAAGAATGTTTTGTTAAAAATTACCAAGATTTTTCTTTCACTTGCCTAAAAAAAAAACGGAAAAAACTTGTAGGGAATGTTCTGGGGAAAAATCAGAAAAAAATCAAAAATGCCAACATACACTCATATATGTATGTATGTATACAAGTCGTTATCAATTACAACAAATTGTATATATTATTTACGTGCCTTTTTTTTAAACTTAATTTCAATATAACACTCATACCTACACATAAACTCATATACAGGGTTGGAAAGATAATAAAAATGGCTTCTTTATTTTCAATGATGCAAAAAAACACTTTGTTAATTCTACCAAACTATTGATAATGTTATGGTCAATCTATACGGAAGAGCTTTTTATGAAACAAATTCATATGAAACGCTATTTTTTAATCTCAAGTTTTTAGGCAAACGTGGTTCATTCAGTATTCTCACATATAGTGTTTTTTAATATTCCTAATATTCGTGATTCATTTAATATTCTCAAATTAAGAGCAATCCTTGTGTTTTTAACATTCTCAGATTTAAAGCAAATGTGTTTCTTGTAATATTCTTAAATTTAAATCAATTGTGGTTCTTTTAATATTCTCAAAATTTAGGCAAACTTTGTTCATTTAATATTCTTAAATTTAAATCAATCCTGGTGTTTTTAACATTCTCAAATTTTAAGCAAACATCTTTCTTTTAATATTCTTAAATTTAAATCAATCGTGGTTCTTTTAATATTCTCAAATTTTAGGCAAACCTTGTTCATTTAATATTCTTAAATTTAAAGCAAACGTGGTTCTTTTAACATTCTTAAATTTAAATCAGTTGTTGTGCTTTTAATATTCTCAAATTTGAAGCCTTCGTGGATCTTTTAATATTCTTAAATTGAAATCAATCGTGGTTCTTTTAATATTCTCAAATTTTAGGCAAACGTTGGTTATTTAATATTCTTTAATTTAAAGCAAACCTGGTTGTTTTAATATTCTAAAATTTAAATCAACTGTTGTGTATTGAATTTAAAGCCTTCGTGGTTCTTTAAATATTCTTAATTTTAAATCAATCGTGGTTCATTTAATATTCTCGAATTTATATCAAACTTTTTTTTATATTCTTAAATTTAAATCAATCGCGATTTTTTTTTAGTATTCTCAAATTTAAAGCAATTGTTATTATTTTAATGACCAATAATATATATTTAATATCTTCATTTTTTCCTCAATCTGTACTACTGTAAAACAATTTTAATAAACACTTCCCGTCTTAGCATTAGAATTTGAAAGGGAGAAACAGGAGCATCAATTCCCCTGGTTAACAATCTGTAACATGTGTTTAACTACAACAACTATTACGTCTTCAGTTACACTATATGCTATACTGTTTCCTTTTTTCTCTTTATCTTCTTTCATTTCTGTTATTTTTTTTTAATTTCGCTGTCATTGCATTAACCCGATGTTTGAGTAGGTAACTATGTATAGTTACTTAAAATCTTAAACATGCTTGCATAAACACACACACACATACACACGTACTTACTTACTTATGCACACATGGGAATATTCAAAGAAAAAAAAACATATATGTACAGTGGGTGGCCAAATTATTAGTAACACTTATTAATTAAGATTCAACTGCTTTTAATACGTATATAAATTTATTTCTTGTACCAGATATTTTCGTAATACTGTTAAATATTTTGTGCACTGTCAACAATGATTGGTGACATTAGAGTGCAGTTGTAGATCATTATCTGTCATTCTGCTCTGAAGTGTGAAATATGCAATTTTGTTTAAATTGATTAGTTGAATTAGAAACACTTAATTTACCAAAACGAACAAATAAAAGGATAAATTTCCACTATTTTAAAATGTTATACGGCTTCAAATAAAACAATTTTGCATGTGTAACTAATAATTTGGTCACCCACTGTATATATGTAGGTGGGTGTGTACTGCATACGGTTCTATATATTTATTTTAAGTACATACATGCTGTTGATCGGCTCAAAGGTACGTTTGTGTTAGGATTCGTTGCTTAATGTTTGTAACTGTTAAACAGATTTTCAACGGTTTGAACGGATGTGTCAGTGAGGATGTATTGTACACGATTTTCATTTCAAATAATATGGAATTTGTTAAATAGATATTCTTTGCACAAAACATACTATATATAGAAAAAGTAACAAAATTTTTAATAAGTAGGTTTCCATTGCATATTTTATTAAATTAATTGCTAAGAATATAAATAAGGTACAGGTTTTTAGAACTTCCATTTTAATGAAATACAAATTTAAGAGTTAAAAAAGATATTTATTTTGTGTTTATTTTATACAATTTTTCTGAGTCAATTAGTATTCTGTAGACTAATATTTTTGGGCGTTAAAAAAACCTGGTCGTAATCTTAAAGACTTAAGCGAAATAAAGCCAATGAATACGGTGAAATATATCAAATAAACAAAGCTATATGGACATTGAGAAACAACACCTTTAACCCATATCGAACTATGGTTGCGAAAACGCAACACTCACTTTAGGGATGTGTGATTCTCAGTTTGGCTATATTTTTCTTAAACCCGATATGCAATATGTAAATTTGATTAAATATCTAAGCAACATGAATTGAAATTTTCCTCAGAAATGATTTTTTCTTATTGAAATCAGATCACAAAAAAAGGATTTTTTAATTTTTTTTAGATTTTTTATGAATTGTTATAAAATTAGTAATATTATTAAATATATCGACGGACAGCTGTGATAGTATGAAGATTATACATATATCTATGCATTTATATAAGATTTGGAACCAAAAAACACAACGCCTATTGTCCTGGTACAGAATAATGTGGGTGTTGCGAAAACGCAACGCTAGTCCTAAACAGTATAAATTTTGAGATATTTTGCATTGTAGTGTGTTTTCATTGAATAAACCTTTAGTATATTTTTTGCTGCCAGTTTGTTTACTTTTACATATTTTGTGCTAGTTTACTTGAGTTTATAATATTAAAAATAATTGAATTTATTTATTGAACAAAAAGTTCATGCAATTTGGTATATTTTCACACGAATTATCAATTGATAAACAGATGATCGCATATTTTGGTAGACATTCGTACAAGATGTTTATAAAAGGCAAACCGATTCGTTTTGGATATAAATACTGGTGCTTCTGTTCCTCAGAGGGATGCTTGTACCAATTCATTCCATACTCTGGAGCATCTGGTATACTTATGACAAAACATGTGGCCTTGGAGAAAATGTTGTCACTAAACTTCTTCCAAAAGTTGATAAGCCAATTCAACACACGGTAACATTTGACAATTTCTTTACATAACATAGACTTATAGCTCGTCTTTCGAGTTTAGGATATTTTGCTACAGTTAATTTAATTCATAATTGGTTTATTCTTTTCTATATGTAAATGATTTTTTCTATATTTTAAGGCACAGTCAGAGAAAATCAAACTGGTGTTGCAAAATTGGAAGAATGTAAACAAATGAAAAAAAGATCGTGGTGAAAGTGACTTCTGTTTTGACACACAAAATGAAATTGCTGCAGTGCGTTGGAATGACAATTCGGTGGTTACAGTACCATCTAATTGTACATTGGCGATCCCTATGCAGCAAAAAAAAACGTTATGACCGAAAAAAGAAGTAGATGATAAATGTGCCAATGCGTAATGCAATTCAATATTACAATAAAACAATGGGTGGTGTGGATTTATTTGACAATGGAGTCAACAATTATCGCATCCGAATGCGAGGTAAAAAGTGGTACTGGCCACTTTTCACAAATGCCCTTGATTCTGCAATGGTCAATGCTTGTAAAATTCATTGTATTTGTTCCAAAGTAGCACACACAAAAATTATGCATCAATGCGATTTCCGAGCCTTTGTTATTGATTGCTTGTTGCGTAAGGAAAATGCTTCTACAATTTCATACAAACTGGGTGTCAAATCATCAAAGTCAGACAATTTTTACATGTAAAAAATGCAATGTTGGGTTGCTTCCTAAATGCTTTGAAAAATATCATTCTTAAGCTAAATTTCTTATAATAAATAAGTCTAAATAAAAAAAACATAAATTTTATTTTGTCCATTTTTCTATATTGTTTAAGACTAGCGTTGCGTTTTCGCAACAAGAGCTGGCGCCACGCCCAGTGATTCAATTTGGACCAACATTTTTTTCTTAGTAGGACATAAATAAACATTTTCTAAAACTCTCTTCATTGTAACTTGATGGAATCTTAGGCCAGTCCGATACGGGTTAAAATAGCAGCTATGCTTATGAAATATCAATACTTTCAGAACCAGCACTGCTATGTAGACTATGGAATATATATATACATATATCTGTAGTATCAATATGAATCTGAATGTATGCTATTGTCAGCACTTACTGTTTCATTACATTTTTCTAAGCAATCCTTAGTCACATGATTCATAGTTTATCGACGCTTATCTGAGCATTATAACGCTTCTTATCCCAATGCATTTCAGCTGATAAATAACCAGTCCTTATGTTATCGCTTCGGATGTGCCATATTTTACATACTCCCAGTTGTCTATTTTGGCTTAACCTTGTAAAAGACCTCTAATAACTCCAGATTGGAGGTTAGAGTATAATTCAAGCCTTATACATAGTTACACAGTTAATGTGTTATAAATAATTTATTACAGAGTTTATACGAAAAAGTATTACTGAATTAAATTTTACAGTAATTACTACTACTTTCTATATATACCTTTAATAATCAATATAAACATTTTGCAAATAAATGGCAATACGCCAATAATAAAAACTATTTAATAAATCCAATAACAATCAAGTTAATTAAATTAAATGTCACTGGCACATCAGGATTTTATTATAACGAGAGCGTTATATAACAAAAAACAAAACAGAAAACTTTTGTTCGTGCAATTATAAATCTTGAAAATCGTTCGCTATTTTCCCCTTCTTTATTGTGCCTTTGATTCAGATTCCATTTCATTACGTCTTATTATCACTGCAAATATGCATTAAATTTTCACAACTTTTTGCATGATTTTTTTTTACTTTTTATTTTTCTTTTTCAACCCCTCCCCACCATAAGTGGTTAATGAGGGTATATATAAGTTTGTCATTTCGTGTGTAGCACTGAGACCAACAAAGTATATACATTATTGATCCCTACGAAATTATAAGTCGATTGAGCCATGTCCGTCTGTCTGTCTGTGCAAAACACTCTCACGTTCAAAGGACACAACGGAAATCAACCATGTTTACAAAAAACCGTTTACAGTTCTCCTAAGCAAATTGCCATTGCAAAGCTGCAAAATCGGTATAGTAGAACCAGAGTTATGGACCAAAATGTGAGGCAATCTCCATAAAAAATTTATATTTTTAAAAATTGTTCTCTCAATTTTTTTAAATGTATTGCAGATAATTCCATGAAATTTTGTGTACGATGTTTTTATGTTAAAAGAAGAAAGTGTGAGGAAAATAGTAAGAATAGGTTCACGATTTCTTATAGATCCCCAAACAAAAATCTTCCCGAAATATTGCTCAATTATTCATAAATGCTAATAAAATTGGAATATCAATACAAAATTCAGCAGGAATAAGTTTCATGCAAAAAGTAATCGTAACGCGAAATTTTTTTTAGTACGGTCCATGTTTGTCCATAGACCACATATAAAGTCCACTTCCAAAGTTGACTTAAATACGTATAAAACTGCTATAAATAATGGTAAACTGTTAAAAATTGACATAAATAATAATTATAGATAAATAAATTGTTTTATTGAATTTTATGGTGGTCGGCCCATAATAGGTTATAGCTCCCACACAAGGACCATATTCGAAAAAGCCATATATATATCATATAAATATCGGTGCCGACTCAAAACTTTGCACAGGCCAATTTACATATATACAAAAATCATCCCACAACATTTTGTGAATTTCGGTCTATTTTTAACCGTATGCCCCATATAAAGCCCTCTTCCGAAAATCACTTTAAACTTATAAATCTCTTATAAATTACGGTACCGATCCAAAATTTTACACGGAGCATTTTCATACATGCCAAAATCAAACTGCTGTATTTTGGGAATATCGTGCCATATTTGACTATATCCCCCATATAAGGTCCACTGCCGAAATCCACGTTAATACTAATATATATCTTAAATATACCGTTATAATGTTGATATTCGTTGATAGACGTGAAATATCCTGCATACAAATCACTGTTCCAAAATTTAAGAAGATCGGCCCATAATTTGTCATAGCTGCCATATAAGAACCATTTCCGAAAAATGATTTAAGCCACAAAAATTTCTAATAAATATCGATATCAATCCAACTTTTATATAGATCAGTAATTTTAAACCAGAATGCGAGCACACCAACCAACTATACAACTATTGTAAATAACGTTATTGAGATGAAGTTCAACCAAAATAAGCCTCAAATACATAGAAACCACATTAGTGGATACTGGATTTAGAATCTATCAGTGCAAAACTTGTACAAATTCAAACAAAAAAGCCTCACCTTATATCTTATCATTTTTTTATATCCTGTTTCTTAACTTGTTGTGAATATGGAAAAATGATCTTTTAATTTTATAAATTGTTAAATTACACTCAACATTATTATGAAAATCACACAAATTCTGTAAATTACAGTAACAATCGGTAATTACATCAATTATAAATGCTCAAAATTAGATAAAATTGTCTTTCAAACAATATATCAAATACTAATAACATTTACACTAAGACTGAATAGAAAACGCAGAATAAGAATATTCTAGTCCTATAGCCAGTGTAGTTTGTGTATTTCTTATTATTTTTAGGTGGAGGGTATTAAAGATTCGGCACAGCCGAATACAGCACTCGCCCTTGTTTGCTTTTACAACCATTTCAATGATTCGTTGTTGCCATTTCCAACAAATTGTCAAACAATCAATAGTCATCAATTGTTTAGCGCTGGTCTTTAAAGCGCGCAACACGATGGCTAGCTGTACTGTTCTGTGACAGTAAATCAGCGGAAGACTTGCAGTCAGTAATGAGTTATTGTTGTTATTTGTTTGGTTTTGTACTTTTATATGCTCCAGCTTTGGCTTTTATTCAGTTTCAATTAAGATTATTTATTGGCTTTGTGAGGACATGAAGAAAAAATCAATTTTAAGTTTAAGAAATGAAATTGAAATAAATTTCTTGTAACTTTTATACCCTATAACACCATACTGGGGAGGGTATATTGGATTTGTTCTGCTGTGTGTAAAGCCCATAAGTTTTAGTACACCACCCACCTTAAATTATCCCAATCGATTCAGAATTACTTTCAAAATGGCCAAATGGGACAAAGGCATGCATAACGTCTATATGGTAAATATGCACATTGATAACAGCAACACATGTTCTTTTTCGAATTCCAGAATTGAATTTGTGAATTTTTCTACAAACTTTTGAAAATTCACTTAAACAGTTTTGGAGTTCTATGAGAGATTTTGGACAAATTGGCCAAATGGGGCAAGGGCATGCTGTTTTTATATATATACTGGTTGTAGGGTATTATAAAAGTGGGCTTGACCGAGTATAATTTGTTAGTAGTTTTCTTTGTCGTTTTAACAAATAAAATTATTTTTTTGTTAAGAATTTTCTAGAGAAAGCCTGGATAAAATACATTAGTATATTTCGGTAGTGAACGGAAATTAAGAGTTAAAAGAAAAAGTTAGTTAGTTTGTTGTTTACCGTGTCAATCCATATATCTGTGCACTGAATTTGTCTGATTTACTTATTCTTTGAAACGTATTTGTTTGTTTACGAAAATCAAGAGTCTTTTCAATAAAAAAAATATAAATTTAGAACGAAGGTGCTATTGTGCATGTAAATTAGCATATACGTGTCAAATAAAATCGGGAGTATTTTCAATAAAATAATTTAAAAACATTTAATGATTTACTCATTCTCCATTTCATATTATGTATAAAAAAAACAATAAAATCAATCAATAACACTGCCATGTCAATAAACAATGCTCGAGTGAATAAATGAATGATTGAAATACTCGTATTCATATCTCAACACATTTACGCACTCAAAGCGAACACATCCACAAAAACACACTTATTAGGATGGCTTTATTTTCATTGAACCAACAACAATTGCCAAAGATAAGAACTGAAATAAAATAGTTATGAACTGAGCCATTTTTTAAATAGAACTTGTAAAAATTGCTTATAAAATTGAGAAATTATAAACAAAATTGAGAATATAAAATTTAATGTTGCTAAAATTGTAAATAGTATTGAGAATTTCAATTTTTAATAAGATAGAAATTGAGATTTTGAAATTGAAATTGTTAAAATTTAAATCAAGTTGAAAAAAATTGTTTTAATATTTTTCTATGTAAGTGGAAAATAAAAATAAATGAGACAAAAATACAAGCCACAATTTTTTCTTTCAACAAATTACCAAAAAGGTTTCCTACAATTCCGCTACGTATAGACACTATCAAATATTTTGGGAATAGTATTAGAGAAAAAAACTTACTTTCAGACAACACGTCATGCAAACAGTAAGATGTGGAAGAGCTTTATTTCCATTATTAAATTGAAAATCCACGCTAATTAGTAAAAACAAGATTCTCTTCTGTGGTCAAACATGGACCGAACATATGCCAAGTCTGGTCAAAATGTTGTGCAAAAACATATTTATATAAATATACATTTATTTGTTCATTAAATTTAATTTACATTAAATTATTTTCACTGAAGGTAGGAATTGTTACATGAAAATTATTATTAAAATTTATTGATAATTTTTCTTGGCTTAGGATTCGAACCTTTAACGAGTATTAGTGGTGGTTCGAAATTGATGTTTGACTATAGGCTAGCGGGCGCCGCAATGGTGCAGAGGGTAACAACGTAAAAGAATTCTGATGAGAGAAAGTGGTGTTCCTCGAAACATATGTAAATTCAACCAACAACCCAGGTTCGAATCCTAAGCCAAGAAAAATTATCAATAAATTTTAATAATAATTTTCATGTAACAATTCCTACCTTCCGTAAAAATAATTTAATGTAAATTAAATTTAATAAACTCGAGCCTAAATAAAGAAATATCAAAGATTTATATATTTTTTAGTAATTTTCAGAAGCGGGTCTTATATGGGAGCTATGACTAATTATGGACTGACCGTTATAAAATTAGTTATCATGAATTCTGTATATATGCAACTTATTTGTGTTCAATTTTATTTCGATACTAACATTATTATACCCTCCACCACCAAGAGTGGTGAATGAGGGTATATTACGTTTGTCAGTCCGTGTGAAACTTTTTTAATATTTATTTGAGACCCAACAAAGTATATCGTTGGTCTCATGTAGAAAGGCCCTAACTCGCTATTTTTTCGAAATTTGTTTTTTTTTTGTGATTCCAATGCAATTAACGCAAATACACCTGCTCACAAAAATTTATTGAAATAGTGTAAAAAATAACGCTTTTAAAGCTTTTAGGATTTGTGTATATATGAAACAGAGAAGTAATTTCCGACAGCGGGCCTCATATGGGAGCTATGATCAATTATGAACCGATCTACACAAAATTTGTTAACGAGATTGGGCTTCATGTACCGATAAACCTCTATTTAGGAAGGACTTTTGTATGGGGACTAGGTGAAATAATGGAACGATTTCAACCAGATTCCTTCCCAAGCGTCTTTGGGTTGGAAATATAATGTGGAAAATTGTTTCGAATTATCTGTAAAATTGCGACCTGTAGTCTGCGCACAAGGTTTCAATGGACAGCCAGCCAGCCAGACAGACGGCAGTGAACGGAAATTAAAAGTTAAAAGATAAAGTTAATAGATTTACTTTTTTGTTTAAAGTTGTCCACCTATATATCTGTGAACTTTCTGGATATTTTTATTTACTTATTCTTTAAAATGTATTTCTATGATTTTAACAAAAAAAAATATAAATTTAGAACGAAGGTGATATTGTGCATGTAGCATACACTCGTATATTTCAAATAAAATCGAGAGTATTTTCAATAAAATAATTTAAAACCATTTAATGATTTACTTGTCTCATTCTCCATTTCACATTATGTATAAAAAAACAATAAAATCAATCAATAACACTGCCATGTCAATAAACAATGCTCGAGTGAATAAATGAATGCTTGAAATACTCGTATTCATATCTCAATATACGCACTCTCTCTTTGACAAACAAACACACTTATTAGGATGGCTTTATTTTCACGGAACCAATAACAATTGCCGAAGATAAGAACTGAAAAAAATAATTATGAACTGAGCCGTTTTTTAAATTGAAATTGGAAAAATTGCAAACAAAATTAAGAATATAAATTTGATGTGGCTAAAATTGTAAATAGAATTGGGAATTTCGATTTTAATGACAGAATTTCCAATTAAAATTGAGGTTTTGAAATTGATAATAGTAAAATCAAATTGAGAATTTTAAAGTTTTATTTAAAAAATCTTAAATGAAATTCTGGATATCTATATATATAAAATTGAATGTATGTATGTATGTATGTATGTATGTAACGTATAGACTCCAAAACGGCTGAGCCGATTTTGATGAAATTTTCACAGCATGTTACTGTGACTCTAGAAGGAATAATAGGGTACTTTTTTTACCACGCCCACTTTTACGCCCACTTTTTTAAAATATTGTAATTGGAGACCAAACCTCTGGACCGATATTTTTGAAATTTTCACAGCATTTAACTGGGACTTTGGTATGATTAATAGGGTACTTTTTTTGGCCACGCCTATTTTTACGCCCACTTTTTAAAAATTATGTAATTGCTCCCATATAGTTTTTAACAGATTTACTTCAAATTGTATACACATTATATACTCCAGGCGAGGTAAAAATAAAGATTTCTTAAGCCACGCCTCTTTCACGTCCCTTTTCACGCCAAATTTTTAAAGTTTTATACTTTTTGTTCTGTATACAAATTTCTTCATTCCAACGTATTTTTTTTATTTGGTAGTATATTGCTCTTAATACTGTTAACGTCGCCATATAACTATGAACTACGCCTACTTCATCGCCCCCTTTTTTTAATTTAGATACTTACTTATACCACTAACAATGTTTGCTATACAAAATACTTTTTTTGTAATATGTATTTACCTAAAGTTTTATATACTTTTTAACTACATACATTTTTTTATTACCAAATCCCCATTTTTCGCCCTATTTCACCTTAAATTATTTATATACTATAATTATTGCTTTTAATCTATATATATATAAATGAATGTGTGTCTGTATGTTTGTGCTTAATAGGAGGCCGAACCCTTGGAGCAATCTGCCTGAAATTTTTACAGCATGTTACTGTGACTCTGGAAGGAATAATAGGCTATATGAAGTTTTGATTGTACAAACGGGGGTGGCACCGCCCATATAACCCACAAATTTAACCCGCCATATTTTGGGCATTTTTTGACGTACGTCGGTGATATTTGGTACATATGGTATTGGGGCATAATTAGGAATACGTACCAGAAGAAAAGTGAGTGGGACCACGCCCCTTTTTAGGAAAATTAAACATCATAATATAGTCTTAACTACTGGACCGATCGTCATTAAATTTTCACAACAGGATATTCTTACGAAATAATAAATTCTTGACTATGTAAGTGGACAAAGGGGCATGGTCTCGCCTAAAGCATTGCAATAAATACATTAAAATTAAATAAATAAATGTTTGTAAATATATAAATACGTTTTATTTTATTTTATGACGAGGGGCGGGGGTAGCAAAGCACACCGGGTATAGCTAGTTTTAAATAAAATTCAAAAACATTTTCCTTACAAAAAAAAATGTTTACCTCTCGAAAACCTTGAAAAAAAAGAAAAAACGTGTCATATGGCAACGATACTGTGCAATCCTTTCGATACGCCAATATTACTCAACGTTAGGGGCAAAATTTTACTGCCGAAATCACAAACGAATGTGTGATAGATGTGAAAAATAGAGTAATCAGTCATCTGCATCAAATTTTCGACAACAATCTAGCAACTCTTTCACCGTATTCTTAATTTCAATTGGAATTTTCTGAAATTATTCAACTTTCATTTTACTTTGAAATTCTTCCCTACCATAGTGGGGAGGGTAATTTCGTTTGTTCTGATGTTTGTAGCGCCCACAATCATTAGTCTAACACCCTCTTAATCGATTTAAATTTTTTCGCAAAGTACAGGTAGCAATTTTAAAGATATTTTGATACGTACTACGCAAACATTTTTCAACCCAAAGACGATTGGGATTGAAATTGGTTAAAATCGCTCCTTTATTTCTCATAGCACCAATACAAATGTGCTGACGAAATTGGACCTTATCGGTCCAAAATGTTTCGCCGTAAATAATTTATATATAAAACCTAATCACACCAAGAAATTTTGTCCAGATTGGTCCATAATTACTCATAGCTCCCATATAAGATCCACTTCCGAAAATCAATATAATTAGCATAAATCCCTAAAAAAAAATGGTGGTATCCAAATAAAAATTAACACATACATATAACTCTCATATTTACAAAAATTTGTTCTGCTAATTTATGATCGGTCCAGTGTTATATGATAACGAGATAAAATTTATAATTTGGATATGGAAGCTCATAGCTTCCTTATAGAGCACATTTCTGAAAAACTGTTTTGTTCATAAATATTTATTTATTTAGGTCAATGGATAAATCCTTATAGACTATTAAAAAAAAGTATATGTATTGAAAATTACAATTAATTTACAAAATATTTAATAAACCAATTATTTTATGCTTAATTACATTTGTTGAAAGAGAAAAATCAATTATTTCATATAGATTGTTAAATTCACAAAATAATCTTCTAAATGGGTCAGCTTAAGCATAATTAGTACTAACAAGTTTGACATACAGTGGCTTAAAATGGCGTGAAAATCATTGATGAACATTAAAAGTAACATTATTTATAAGGAACTCGGCGCAGAATTCACCATTAATTATATTGATCATAAATGTTACATTAAGCATAGTCTTTCTACTAGATAGAGGTGGTAATTTTATCAATTTAAGTCTATCGGTGTATGATTCCAAGGTAACCCACGTAGACAAAAGAATAAAAATTGTTTCTGTACAGACTCTATACGCTGAAAATGAATATTATAATAAGGATCCCAGATAATAGAGCCATATTCCAATATAGGTCTTGCTAAGGAAATGTAAAGTTGTTTTGTGACATAGGGATCATCAAACTGCTTAGCCCATAGCTTTATAAATGCAAGTACGAAACAAAGTTTAATTTGTTGTCTAGTAAAATTCCTAGATCAAGAGAATTTTCAACAATTTCAAGCCGGTAAGAACCCAAAGTATAATTAGCAGGAATATAATTACTTCTTGAAACAAAAAGAAATTGTTGAGATCGGATTGGAGATATATATGATCCAAAAATTTAGAGAAGCTCAAAAATATTTTAACATCATCACCATACATTAGAATGTTGCAAAAATTTAATACATTTGGAAGGTCGTTGATGAACAAGGAGAAAAGAAGTGCACCAAGGTGGCTGCCTTGAGGAACACCAGAAGTAAGCAAAATATTTTTAGAGTATTTATTATTAAATTTTACGCAATGAGTTCTATCCAAAATATAAGATTATACTTGCTTAATTGTTTTATTTGGAAAATATCCAATTAAAGGAAGAAATTCTCAATTCAATTTATAATTTTCTCAATTTCATGTATTCTCAATTTTTATTGAAAATTGTGTAGCACTGAAAAAATTGTGTTTTAAACAAAATTATTTTGAATGTATTAATAAGTCATCTCACATATGATTTCTCATTGTTGTTGCAAACTCTTTGCAATATTGAAACGACAATTCAAGATCTTTGTTCGTTTTTTTAATTTCATTTATTTTTTTTTTTTAATAAAGCTAAAATTTTGATAATTTTATTTTCTAGGGGGTTTTTTGGCAATATAAATTTCGTTTTGCAACTTGTTCTTATTTTGCTCCATTTATGACCCCAAAATATTATGATAACTATGAACTAATAAGGAATATGGTCAAATAGGCGATCATATATTTGCTTTTCATAAGTTTTTCACATTATCTTTAATATATTATAATTTATCTGATTTTATATTTTGGATTTTTTTGGTTAATTTAATTTTTGATAATAGATTTATTCTCTTTATTTACCTTTTAGCTTCCAAATTTATGTTTTAGCTTCTGGTTTTCTTTAGCCCTTTTTAATTTTTAAAACAGATACAAATGTCATTAATCTGCCATCACTCAGTTATTAAAATAGTAAACCATTTCAAGAGCGACCAATAGATCCTTTTTAGTTTTAGCATTGATACTAAATTGTCAACTTCAATTTTAACTCTTTATCATCCTCACATTCAAAATTTAATAAAATTATCGGCACTGTTTTCGTATAATTTTGAACAATAATGACAGATAAATTAAAAAAAGAAACAGAAAATATGTGAAATTTAAAAAAAAAAATCTAGTACATCAAAAGTGTCAAATTTTTAAATGAAACTTACGGAATAACTCATGGTGTAACTATACAAGGAAAGTGCAAATCGGCAACAAATACAACACAATACAGAAACAGCAGGCATTTTGTTTGTGTAAACTAATCTACTACTGTCAAAAACACTCGAAAAAGTAAAGGGTGTCCCAACTAGAACGCAATTTTTAAATTTTAAATAAAACATAGATATTTAAAAAAAATCGTGAAACTTTATTATATCGTAAAGTATGAGGTTTTGTATGGAACAAGATATCGTGCAGATGGCCGCCGCGGCTTTGCTGACACACACGCGATCTTTTAATGAAATTTTCAATGACCTTTTTGTATAAATGCTGCGGTATTTCCAATTTCCTCTTTCATCAAAATTCGCTGCATAGTGGACTTGGAGACACCAATTTGCTGAGCTCGGTATCGAATTGAGGTGGATGGAGTTTGAGCGACATCATCACGTACAGCTGCGACATTTTCGGTCGATCGACCTGGTCGAAGGCGCGTTGTTGTCATTACATCACTAACAGACCCAGTTTCGGCAAACTTATCCATTAATCTCTTTACAGTTGACTCTTTTGGAACATTATTGTGACCCCAAATTGATCGCAATTTGCAAACAATTGCACAATGAGAATGCGCAGTTCATTTACTAAACTCGTACCTTCTGCTAGCTAACGATAGTTCAAATGTCAAACAATGACACTTCAAATGGCTCCAAATTTAAAAATTGCATTCTAATTGGGACACCCTTTATTAATTTTGATATAAGTAAATTGTAAACAAAGTCAGCTATGCTACTACACAGACCTTGTATAGTTGTACAGTTACACCATGGAATAATTGAAGCCAAATTTTCCAGCAAATATTGATACACTTCGAAAAATTAGCTTTTTATTTTTTATTTTCACTAAAGAAAGAAAAACAAAAAATATTCGCTCATATTGAATATGAAAAATTTAGCTATACCGACCATGAAATAACCATAATTTAAGATCAATGGGGAAACCTTTTAAATTGCAAATTAACAAACGTTGACTTTTGGTTGGAGGTATGAGAGTTTAAGAAAGCTTTGCAAGAAAATCCATTTGCTGAGTTCCTACATTTAGTGTTTAGCTTTTTAACAACATAAATTGTTATGCATTTTTAAATATTCGATGTTTTTAAAAAACTCTACGTAAACACTCGTGATATTTATGCAAATCCTATTTCCGATTGCCTAATATATGCCTAATTTATAGTTATATATGCTTGAAAAACTAAAAAACTTTAAAATGTACATTTAAAAAAAAAGACTTGTTGGGTGGATCTTATTTTGGTTTTCAATCCAAATAGAAAGCAAAGAATCCATTTCGATCATCAAGACACTTCTTGTACGGGTCATCGTTTTAGCAAGATTTTTCTAAAATTAAAAAAAAAACAACGCATAATGAAATTTAGTTCTAACTAAGCAGCGACGCAACTATGAAAGACACAAAACGAAACAACGCGAAGCAAGGTATTGGTGTATTACCCTTACCCCTAACTAATTAATAAATACACTTAATACTGTTTTTACACGGTAATTGGTTCCAGGAATTTTCGTATAAAAAAACCTTTAAAAAAAACATTGATCGTATGAAAAATAGGTGATAGGTTCCTTATCTCTAAAACCTATTGAAATTAGTAAAAACCAAAAATTGTTAAGAACAACTATTCAGGTTAATATATAATATTAAATCACATATACAACATTTAAAACTAATTAATGCTAAATTTAAAGCTTACCGGATGACGAAACGGATTGAAAATTATTAAATTCGTTAAACAACAAACTTTTTTGTCATCTTTAAAATTTGTGATTGTGGTGAACAGTTTCTATCATAATGGAAAAATATATTAGTTGCTTAAAATTTGTATATAATTTCCGTTATACTATTATTACCTATCTTTTAACCACCTTACACATTTGGTTTGTTTTTTTCTTGCTATAACAAATCTCAAATTCTGTTAAACATTTAAAAATTTTGCTATCATAACAAATAATTTCGTCAAACATTTATTATTCCACCTAATATATAAATGATACATGTATCTTATGTTACAATATGAGATGCATTCTAAGTTGTTGTAAACATAAACGGTATATATACAGATGTAAATAAACATCAAACGTTTATATACATTTTAAGAGAGCAATCTTACTATACACAAACATCTGCATAATGTAAAAAAAATTAAAAACTTACGAAATATTTCAACAAAAGAATTGGAAAAATAAAAAATGCAACAAATAAAATTTAAATTTATACATTTAGTTACGTTTTATCCAAAAAAAAAAAAATATAGTTTTTTTCTACCAGGAATCTATCGTCTATGTAATATTTGGTAGGTCGTTTGATAGGTTGCCACAAAATTTGCAGTATTAGACAAATGTCAAATTTGCATTTCATTGTGAATATATTTCATGTATTTGATCTTCTCATAAAAGTAAATTGGCAGGTGCGGAAGACTTTAACTTCCTTTTTCAAAAAGTATTGGGAGACATCCAGACATAAAAACATCCAAAACCATCTAAAGCTTTGAAAACGTGTATTAAAGGAAACTTGTGCATTGTTTTTTTTTTTACCCTATACCCAACATTTTAATTTTATTTTTGAAGAAAATTCCACACAATTGGTAAGAATTTATTGTGATTCTAATTTATTAGGCATTTTGCTTTAAATATAGAAATTTTATTCTTTTAACTAGAACTGGGCTACAATTACATTTTCTTTAAGTAGCACCAGCACATGGTGGTGAAACCAGTATTTCATTTGAACATCTAAAAATATCTAAACTATGGCCTTGGATGCATTTAACGACCTACAAGGAAAAAGTACTCCCATTCCATAACTAATAGTTAGTCAAATTATTGCCAGTCGTGGGATTCTATACCAAAATGAATAGTGCTTATAGAATCATGGCTAGGGAGGGTTATGAGGCACCAGGTTTTTCAATATCACCAGAAAAACCTAATTACAACACTTATTAGCATTAGTTTTGATCAATATTTTATTGTTTTTACTTCAAGATAGTAGGGGCTTTTATTTGATACTATGTCTATTCCATTTTTTAACGTTCTTCAAAATTTCTACTTTCTCTTTTGTTTTCATCGGGAGTCTTTATAAAAATATCTGTAATGAAATGAGTTAGAAGCAGATGGGTCACGAATCCCCCCCACCCGACTGATAGCTAGCTATTATAGGCTCCCATCGACCTTATCTGATCTTTTACTTTACCAACTTATAAGATTTGTTTCTCTGTTTTTGTATTTCACAATAACATATAAACTTTTCAAAACCTCATTGGCACTTTGGTGTTTTCTTCGCGTACGTTACATGATTAAAATCCCTTTAAAGGAGTTACTTGCAAAATAACATTATTTATAAAGAAATCAAAATAAGTAAAGTAAATTTTAAACTAGTGATACTATATATAAAGCGTGCTCCATTTCGAGGTCCCTACTTTAAAAAAAAATACAGAAAATTCCAATTTAATTGGGAATGTTTATTATCATTTGTAAGAACATTATTTGGCATTTATTTCAATCCGTTGACTGGTTCGAGCATTTCGACTGGTAACTGGCGAATGATACGCGTGATGTTTTCCTCCAAGGCCTGAATCGAAGCGGGTTTGTAAAAGCATAAGCTTTAGAGTTCAAATATCCCCACTAACGGTGTGATATTACACGATCTTGGTGGCCTATCGACCGGCCCAAAACGTGAACACCGAAGTGCTCTCTCAATAAATCCCATGACTGATGCGATGTGTGGGAAGTGACGACGTACACTCTCAGCTACGGTCGCTATATTTTCCTCATAGCGTGCTGGACGTGGTCTATTCGGTCGAATATTATCCAATAATGAATGCTGAGTTGACCATAAGTTGCGTGAAGTACACGAAACACATTCCTCACAGAACGTGAATTTTCGTAATAAAGTTTAACGATCTGTAAACGTTGTTCAGGCATAAGTCTTTCCATTATGAAATGCCAAACAATACTAAACAAAAATAACATGACAGCACGACACGAGTCACACGTGATCTGTCAAAAAAGGCTATTGAAAAAAATATCTCTACTTGAAACACCAGTTACAATACAAGTCGATACTAAAGAATTAAATAAGACTCGACCGACGAAAATATAAACTTGGTTTCATATAATTCATTTCAATAAATATACACATAAAAATATATATTTACTTATTTTTTGTAAGAAGTCTTTAATAGTATTACTGTTACATGTTTCATACTTGAAGTACTTTTTAAGGTTACGAGTATTACTACTTACTTACTTACTGGTACTTTTACTTTTTAATTCGAAAAACCATAAAATTTATTTTAAGTATTTTATTTATTTATTTATTGAATTTTTTCATTTCCTGTACAACAAGACTAGGCTATCAAGTGAAACTCCGTAAAGTAACAGCAAAAACATGGTCAAACCTTTTCAATACATCTTATAATGTTGTTAAACAATATATTAAGCTTTCTTTTACTACTTGAAACACAGCTTCCAAACAACTCGCACCCATAAATTAGAGAAGGAATCAGATACGTGTTGGCTAGTAAGGTTCTTATTCTTATTGGTGTAAAATATTGTGTGGGCCAGAGAGCTCGTAACGTTATGCATGTTTGACCAACCAGTGAGTTTATATGATCAGTCCATGTCATATTGCTATTGAAAATTATACCAAGATTTTTCGCTGAATTAACAATTTAAATTTTTTCGCCATTTAAAACAATATCTTCAGAAATGTAACGATTTAAGCTCGTTTTACATATCACAATGCATTTAGATTTGTGAAATTAAAATTGTATCGACTTTTTTTTTAAAGAGATTTAACTTTTTTAAATCCTATTTAGATTCTTTTTTCAGCTCTTGGCAACACTGCTGACATCTTTTGGTATTATATTTTTCATTATCATTAAATATTATTAAATTTTCTATTTTTGGAAGCGTAAAACTGATATACAATAGCTAATATAAATAGAATTCATTGGTCCCTCTACTTGCAGAGAAAAAATATAATTGTGCATAAGCACTGCAATAATTTAAACATTTTTCAAAGTTTTTTTTTAATTATATTTTGGTCACTATAATTCTTTATATGATGGCAGTGACCATAATAACATTACGTTTAACATGATTGTAATAATGATATATATGATTGTAGTAATGAATGAATCATTTTATCATAATGTGTTATTCTGAGGTTATTATATCTATATTGATGTTCTTGAAATATGGCAGGTATTAGACAGTAGAGACTTGTCTGGTTCCGGTTACAGTACCAGAGAACCAGTGACATCAGCATTTGTCCTGACTGACAATTGATTAAGGTAACTTTGGGAAGCTTGTAGTTACTGTAGTTTAAACCAAAAACCGCGGTAAGAAATATATGGCTAATGTTTGTCCTAGTGTCAAATTTCGAAGAATATGTTTATAGAGGTCTAGTGACGACATGCTAGACTAGTGGCATTGATGTGCTATGCCCCAAAACTAAGTGTACTCAGTATGTTTCGATACTTTTTTTTGACTTTGCTGATGAACTAACCTATGGATGGCAGAAAAGGAAGAGCTTAAGCTCTACATCAAGGTGCTTCAACATTGATAACTGCAGTCATGTACGAAAAGTTGTTCTTTAAAAATCATACAATGGCTGTGGTGGGATATTCATTTCACAGGCATACAGTAAACTGCATGGCTGCCATCATTGCGAACAAAAACTATTTTAAGATATTATCTTAACAAAAACCAAATTTTAATTTGCTTGTAGCAACAAAAGCCAATTTTTCGTGAGCCTACCTAGCCACCATGTACTTAAATGATAAACAATAGCAAGAAAAATAACTACAACAACAACATGAATGAAATTGATATATTTTTATATGAATGTAAATAACAATAGAAACCCAACAAAATAAAATACAATACAATAAAGCACAATACAAGTGATGCATGAGATGCTTATGCATGCAATTTATAGTTAAACATACACAAAAATACATACATATACAGTGTATCGCAAATAGAGTTTTTGTCCCGGGAATTCCCGGGACGGGTTTCCCGGGAATCCCGGTAATTTTTTATTCCCGCAATCCCGGGATTTCATGCGAAATTTCCCGAGATTTTTTTTTGTTTTGCACTAAAAATATTTGTTGGTTTATATATAATATTTTGATGGTAACTCTTTTTGTTAGAAAGATTAACACCTGATCGTGACTTGACATTCACTACTTTTTCATTAAAAAGTTGTTTTTCTAAGATTTAATTGCTAAAAATATTTTTCGGCAAGGTAATTATAACGTAATTTGTGTTATTATAAACATATTAATGATTTATTGCCTTTTTATTAGATGGAAAGCTCTTACGTGTGGAAATACTTCAATAAGAAATCCATTGATTCAGCAGCCTATGCCTTATGCTCCAAATTGATTTCTTGCAAAGGGAAAAGCACAAGTGGCCTCATACGGCATTTGAAGAATATTCATAACAAACCATTAGAAAAGCAAGAAATACAAGAAGTGCCACCAGAGAAGATTAAAAAAACGCAGACCACTTTAGAGAGATTCTCCAATAAAAACGAAGATTTGTGTATAATAGTGTCAAAACTTGTTACGATTGATCTGTTGTCAATTCGGGCCATAACAAGAAGTGAATTTATAAGAGAATCTATGAATATAAGAGGATTTAAACTTCCAAAGTCAGAGCACGATGTGCAAAAATTGGTTGTTCAACAATATACGATAGTTAAAAATTAAATAATAAATAACATTCAGAAGAAACTAAAGGAACAGTCTAGATTCTCTCTTGTAATGGACGAATGGACAAGTATTAAAAACAGACGATATTTAAATGTATGTTTACATGGAAACGAAAATACATTTTATAATTTAGGAATTGTATATATACCAGGAAAATGTGGGGCTGCTGAAATTCGAATTTTAATGGAAACTCGGTTAAATGAATTTAAAATAAATTTCGAGAAGCATATTATGTCAACAATTACCGATGGTCCACACGTGATGAAAAAATTTGTAAGAGAAAGTCCGGTTGATGGAGTATTTTGTCTTAACCATGGTATTCATTTGGCAGTGGTAGAGGTTTTCTACAAACAAAACACAAATACCTCTTCTGATATTTTTTCGGAATTAACGGATGAAGATGATTTTGAAGACGAAGGTGAGAATAGCGAAGGTATAGTTCTCATAAATAATTTTAAAACAGTATTGGACCAAACACGTAGCATAATAAAAATTTTTAAGAAAAGTCCAACAAAAAATTGTGTCTTACAAAACTACATAAAGGCTGAACAAAATAAAGAAATAGCACTTGAGCTAGACATTGTTACTCGATGGAATTCCATGGTTCCAAAGTTAGAAAAATTTTTGCTTCTGAAAACATGTATAAAAAAGAGCTTAATTGAATTAGATCTTGGAGAGTTATGGATTGAAAGTAACATACTTATCTTAAATAACTTGTTAAATGTTTTAAAACCGATTAAAATTGCAGTAGAAGCACTTTGTCGTCGTAATATGAATTTATTAAAAGCTGATGTTATAGCGAATACTTTATGCCAGCAAATTTCATCAATACGGACTTCTCCTGGCCAACAAATGTTTGAAGCCCTAAAAAATAGAATTGAAGAAAGAAGAGACAAAAGGCTGTATACACTGATAAAATTTTTAAGTAATCCTGATATTTTTACCAACGTTGATGAGGTAAATTTATTTTCGTACGCTTCCAAAACTTCAATAATTTGTTATGCAGAATGTCTTTACAATCGTCTTTTTAGAGATCCAAATATAGATGAAGAAATTGAAAGCAGTGATGATGAGTGTGACATAGTTGAAAAAACATTTGAAGAAGTTTTAAATAGTGCAATAAATACCGTTAACGATATTGTAAAGGCCAAATTTAAGCAATGTTCAACATATTCTATTAAAAAGGACTTGAAATTTTTTGAAGGCTGTGGTAAAAAAACCGAAAACATACAAAATTTATTTGATGCGCTTCTTACAATACGCCCAACTTCTGTTGAAAGTGAACGGATTTTTTCGCTCTCAGGACTTTTTATAAATAAAATTCGAAACAGACTTTGCGACGAATCTATAAATGCTTTTTCAGTTTTAAAAACTTATTTTCAAAACCAAGATTAGCAATTTAATTTTTTTGTATTATTTATTTTAAAATATTTTACTTATCATTACTTTTAATTTACAGATAAGAAAGAACTGAATTATTATTATTTCTTATGTACCTTTGTGTTAATATAAACGTATTATATACGTTTTTGTTTTGTCTATGCTTTTAAAAGCATGATCTCATGGATTAATTTATTTTCATTACAAAAAATAAAATGTTTAAAAAACATTTTAATGGTTTTTATTATTTTCTAATATTGAACGGGAAATCCCGGGATCCCGGGAAATTGGAAAAAAAATCCCGCTGTCCCGGGAAATGAAAAAGTCCGGGAAAAAACCCTAATCGCAAAACTATTTTGCCTACACATTTTTAGGAGAAATTTGTTTTTCATTACATTTCAAATTGTAAAAATCAAATAAAAAAATTAAATTTTTTTGCAATTGACAATAGATATTATGTAGTATAGGAATCCCCCCCAAAAAAAACATGAATAAATATTAATTTTTATTTAGTTATTTTAGTATTTTATTAATTTGCATCATAATTTGAAGGCCACAAAAGTATTTTGCTTTTATACCCACCACCAAAAAGATGGTGGATGTACTACATTTGTCATTACATTTGTAACACATTGAAATAATGGTCGTAGAGCCAAAAAGTTTGTATATTCTGGGTTCTTATAAGATTCTAAGATGATTTAGCCATATCCGTGCGTCTGTTGAAATTACGATAGAGCTTTGAAAAAAATACATAGAACAATGAAATTTTTAACAAACATTCTTTGATCCACCGAAATTTTGGTGTTGCAAATGGGCAAAATTCGTGCAGTAGGATCCGAGTTATAGATCAAGGTTTCAGACTACCTCGATATTTTCAGATATTTGTTGCTATTTTCCTCAAATATAATGCAGATAATATCATGTCATTTTACACATTTTAAATTTGTTATAGAAGGACAAGTCCTGTTGAAAACGGTAGGAATCGGTCTAAGATTTCTCATAGCCCGCATACAAATATCTTTCCGGAATATGGTTTTGAGGTACATAAATACCTCATATGTTTAAATTTTGCTTTTATACAGCACAAAACACTTGCCAACACCTCCTCAATACTCAGACCTGAGCTCAATAGTAATCATATATAAACATATTTTTTTTAGGACATTTTTTATTCTTTTCCTTTTGGAATGTTTAAACATAAAGATCTTCACACTTCGTGATAATAAGAAAGTACATATAACTAATAACAATTGAAATATGTATAACACATATTTTTTAACAAAATAATTTAAAAAATTATATTTATGTACCTCAAAACCATATTCCGGGAAGATATTTGTATGCGTATTGTATTGTTTTTACTTTTGTGGATCTTAAAAAATCATAACTTCATCAATCTGTCAATTTCCAAAATAAATGGTTTGTACCTTGCCAGACGATCGTCAATATATATATCCGCAGCCTGCAGATTTTTTTGCTGTTTACTTTAAAAACATTGACGATTAAAGACCAATTTATTAAATTGATGAGTGCTTGATAATATTTACTAAACATATCACAATTTTTTTTAACTTATTTGCCCTAGTTTTGAAGCTGTAGGATAATTTTTCCTTTGGAAATATTAAATGATTTTCCCTCCAGCCTTTTTAACACAAAGATCTTCATATCTGTGCATAATAAGGACAAAATTATTAGTAGCCTTTTAACAAAATTATTAAAAAATTTCAAGAATAATTTAGAATTAACTGGGATTTCCAAGTGCAAATTACTTTTATTACCTGCAATTTACTATGCAAATTAATAAAATGCAACAACAACTAAATACACAAGAATATTGTTACAATTTTTTGGTGAATTTCCTAATTTACACAATAAGTTCTATCAATTGAAAAAAAACACAAAAAAATATTTTTACTTGGTTTTTGGAATTATATGTTAGAATGAATGAATGAATATAGTTATGTGTAGTGATGGGATCATTTGATGCATTATAATCGATTTTTTTCTTTCAATTAACGATTTAATTGCATCGAAAAATGGGTTTCGATGAATCGAAACGTTAATCGATTAGTTGCTAAAATAATCGGAAGTAAACGTAATAGCAAAATAATATTGACATCTCTAATATCATTACATTTTTCGCGCAAAAAAAGAGCTTGCTTTGGACGCTTTCTAACAATTTCTAATTTGTTTAACAAAACTATGGCTCCAACTCAAAGCAAAGTGTGGAAATTTTATTCCAAAATTAACGACAAGGAAGTGCAGTGCCGGTTGTGTGAGAAAAGAATAAAATGGTGCAAGAATATTATGAACATGCTCCATCCAGCACACTAGGCTAAAACACCCAAAAGATGCTGAATACCTCAAAGTAAGTTTCAGCTTCAATTACAATTAAATTCATTTAAAGTTTTAATGCATTAATGCAATGAAGTCCCTGAGGGTGATGAGGAAAGCACAGAAGTCAAAAGCACAAGCCGAAAAGCAAATTCAGTGAAAAACAGTCATCCCAATATTCAAGCTGCTTTTTTAAATGTAAACAGTTACGCATCACAAGTTAACCAAATCAATTGTTGAAATGATTGTCGCTACTGTTATCTTTGAGGCACTTCGGTACCAGCAGAGCGCCTCTTTTCAAAGGCAGGTGCTACTGCCACTGAAAAAAGGAACAGGCTGACGAGCTCGCGCCTGTCAAAACTATTGTTCCTAAACTCTGTAATGAAAAAATAAAATAAAAATATATATATTTTTTTCAATTGATATATACTTTCATCTATTAATTCTTTGTTATTGTTATTACAAGGCATTTGCATTACAATTCACATATCAACAAACCACAAAATTACACGGTTTAGTTAAAATATTAAAAAAATCATTTGATTATTCGATTGTTTTAATTTTCCTTCGATTAATTGCAATTAATAATCACTCGGTTTCAATTAATCATATGATTCATTAATCGATTAAAGAATTTTTTCCCGCCATCACTAGTTGTGTGACACACAGTATACATACATAATAAATATGTATATCGTTAAATAAATTGCAGGAAGCCACAAACCAAACAGGAGTAAAATTTTGCAATATTTAGAAAAGAAATAATCAGTGAAAATTGAAGCACAAGAACACAGTTTCACTTTTAAATTCCGTTTCGCTTAAGGACAAATTATAAATGAGCAGTCTTCATAATTTTTGGTTTAAAAAAACAGTTTGAGCATTATTCAATTTATCTAACGCTATGATAAATATTGTAATTTTTTTTCTGCACGTGTTAAATACATATAAGTGTTTACATTTGAAACAAGTTTGACTGAGTTCATATCCATATGAATATGAGATATCGCATTAACATTCATATTCCTTTCATACAAAAATTCATATATAGCTCAAATACATTTGAACATAAATGGCAATCATTTTGTTCGCACATATCAAATAGCTCTATCATGCACAACAAACACAGCATGAAAATAATAAATATTTCAATACAATTGAAAAGCTCAGCAGCACTTTATACATATGTACATACTACGTACATATTTATTTCATTGTTAAATACATAAAAATATGATGACAGTATGAAAAGTTATTTATATGCACATACATACATTTATATAAAATGATATTACAAACTTCGACCGTCCCCATCCCTACAATCGTTTCATGGAGTGTAAAAGCACGTTTTGGAAACTATTAGGGTAATAGGATTAACGTTAATCCTATTATTAAGTTAACGTTAACTAGCACCGCAACAGTTTGAAGATGAATTTACAAGGGGAAAATTTGTTTTTTTTAATGGCAATTTTGGCATTAGGTAATTATTTGGCATTTTGAAGTAAAATAATCGAAATGTGTACATTATAGTAGGTCAATTTCTTTGTAAGTAGACGTAATCTCTAATAAATTTTCAGAAAACTTGACTAAGAAAGTGTTGGGGTCTAAAAACAAAACCTAGCTCCCGCGGAGAGACATAATGGAATCTTGTAAATTGGTTTCAAATAATAGGTAATGAGAGTAAAATACTGTTCCATGCAAAAAATACCACATTTTTAAAGTTCGGTACTCAAATAGTGAAAAAGGAACCTTATTGCTGAGACTTCTTCTCCTGCAAGCCATACTTTAAAAACCTTTATTTTATTTAAAATTTACCTAAATAATTAAGTTTGTAATATTACAGAATAATCAGTAAGAACACTATTTTTTGAAAGGATATTTTATTTTGTAACTCAGACAACAGAAAACAAGTCTTTTTTACAATCCATTCGGGATCTATGAGTCAAAGATATTTAACATTAATTCAGGAATTGTATTCTTTTAATCATGTGTTGGTCAATATTGAGAGAATCAGGAGTTAATTAACAGGAGCATGACATTGTTGTTTTGCAACTGCATTTACCATTATAAAATACATTATTTGACGATGTCTCAAATCTATTTATCAGTGCAATATTATTTTTTTCTCAAATTTCAATTATCTTTTTTACAATTATCGGAGAAAATCTAGCATGCGATTGTTGTTTTTTTCATTTTTCTCTTTCGCGTTCACTTTAGATTAATGGCTGAAAACAACACGATAACTTGGCAAATTTAATCCATTAATAATATTGGCATGCCAATGTTACTAGCGTTCTATTTAGTCAGGAAACTTGCTCCGTAGGAGTCAATTGACACTGCTAATGATTGCATAATTAAGTTTAAGATTTTTTTTTAAGTTAAGATTTTTCCCTTTTTTATTTTCACATGTAGGAAAAAAAGGACAGATTTTGTTTGTTTGGAAATTTTGTAGGAATTTTTATAATTATCAATTAAAAAAATTTTAATTTACATTAACCAGCTTACAAATCTGTCAAACAAAAAACTTTAGGATGAAGAAAGCGATTTTTTTCAGTGTAACATAATATTCTATCTATAGAATCGTTTACGACTAATGTAGTTGTAAGATTTCCTCATATTTCATTACCAATAGAAGATGTTTATGTAGGAAGTGAATGCGAAGACTTACTAAAAACATTCCCAAACTCAATTGTCTATCAGATAAAATATGCCCTCGAAGAAACTCAACGTAGACTGCCTTTGAAAGATAAATCAATTTTTAAAGAAATTGAATTTCTCAACCCTGAATTCGCCAGTGATGGCAATAATAATACAAATGCGCAATATGTCAAAAGTAAGAAATAGATGTTATATTTATAATTTTTCGACTTTGAGAAAAAATCGCTCTCTAAATTGGATATTGATATAGTTTGGTCAAATATATGTAAAGTTTTAAATTTTAACAATAACTTAGTATTTCCCAATTTTGCAAAAATTATTAAGATCGTATTAAGTCTGATGCATGCAAATGCGTATGCCGAGAGGGTTTTTTCTATAATTACCGATGTACGTACAAAAAAGAGAAACAAACTAAGCCATTAAGTTTTAAATTCCATATTATCGCAGTTGTTGTAGAGTCTATGTAGTGTTTTATGTAAATGTATTAATTTTTAGTAACAAAATAATAAAATATTGTAGTTTAAATGAAATGTGTTTTTATGAAAATTCAAAAATTTTTAAGACAAATGAGCGGGCTAAGATATCACTTAATTGAATATTTTTTTTTCAAGTATATATTACCCTTTTAGGTCTAACAGAAAAATATTACTATTAGAATATCTCGGAAACTATTCGGTGTCTGATAATTTATGATAGGTCAAATTAATGGCCCCACTAAGGATTAAATTCGAGGTATATATTTTTTTACCCAAATTTTTTTTAATATCTTAAAAATCTTAAAAGAAAAGTCTTTATAAGTGTTATTTTAGATTAGATTATATAAATATCCAAGACATTTAGCTTCAATCTAAGGTATAATATTTGTATGTAGGTATTATAATTACAGATTTATAAGTTGTGAAAAATTAAAAAAAGAATTATGTTTCGTTAAATTATAATTTCCAAACTTTAGTATAAATACTTTGAAATCAAAGTTCATACTTTTAATATTAATGGCATATATAAGTTATGTTTAATTAGTTAAATACAAGATTTCTGCTCTATGGTATATAGAACACCGGCTTCGCATAGTACAAATTTATTGTAAAATTTATGGTGAAATGTCATCAATTTTCTTTAATATCTCTGGATCTATACTACCTACACGGTTATATTATACCTTGAATTAAAGCTTAGTTTCTTGACTTTTAAATTTTGTAATTTATATACATACTCATAAAAGTATTTTTTTCGGATTTTTTAGATTTTTTAAAAAATATCGGATCAAAATTAATTTTCTCGACATTGACATCTAGATGGTTCATATAAGTAGATAATGTTATATATTGTTTGATACCTATCATTTGATATATATACATATATGTATCGTCTAAAAAACAGTTTTCAAGATATAGCTAAACATATTACTAACTTTGGAGTCCCATAGAACAATTCTGGGGTTGGGGATAGCCTGTAACCTGAATTTGTTTCGTACATAAAAACTTGAAGCACTCTAATATATGTACGTATATATTTGGGGATATCAATAAATGTATTTATGCAAACAAAATAAGTTAAATGGTAAACTATATAATACTAAGATTAAAAATACATATAAATATAAATGACTTGAACGATTTTAAACAAATATCTAAATGTGATGTCGCATGTTTTGCATAAAAATTAAATAAAATAAGTTATCTGTAAATTTGTACTATTCATCGAAATATCAGCTTTCTTCTCTTTAAGAAAACTAAGGTTTTACTACAAAAAAAAACTTAAAAAGACTTAAATTCACTTTAAACATGGAATTAAACACTTGACACTAGAAGTTTTAATATTTTTTACAAATTTTTCAGAAGCACTCTTAAACTCTTTAGGCCTATTTGACAGTATTACTTTACAAATTAAGCCACTTAACAAATACAACCTTAAAGAACCAAGCACAAGATAAAACTCATCTGCATTCAATTAGAAAAAATATAGCAGATAAATAAATGTACAACTACATCACTTTAAAACTCATATAAATGGATATTTCGCAAAAAAAAAGTTAAAATAATCTTCATAAAATCCTATAAATGAGAGAAAATTACAACTATGTACAACCAAAATTAAAACTACCAGCAGCATTTTGTATCATTATAAAGGGTGCTTCATTAAGAACATTTTGTTAATTTTAAATAAAACACTTGATCAAGAACTGTTTATCGGAATCTTTATTCTTGCACGAAAGAACAATCTTTGAAAATAAATTTTTAAAATTTTAAGTTCATTGAAATGTCCACGGGACTAGACTATGGGGCTAGACAGACGAACAATTTTCGATTATTCTTTCCAGCATTGCTACAGCTATATATATATACGCAAAATAAACTACTTACCAAAATGATTTCCCAAGAAGCTATGCACAATAAATATTTCTAGCAAAATGCTGATTTTCGTAATACAGCTTACTAAATTGCGTAAAAACTTATAAATATAAAAACTTATATTTTGAATTATTGACTTCTTACATAATTTAACTAATATAAATGGAAATAAACTTTAGCTTAAGTCTACAAGTAAATTATTTTTAGTACGATTTAAATTTTTTTTTTATTTTTTTAATGGATGAAATCATTGTGTTCAAATGTACCCCCAAACGGGGCGGCTTTGAACTAGGCTGGGGCAGTTTTGAACGGCATTTTTTTCTTGTAGCGCTTATGTCCAAAAATGAACCGATATTCTCAAAATCCAGCAGTTTGATTTTGGCATATACATATGTAAATGATTCGTGTAAAATTTTGGATCAGAACCGATATTGACAAGAGATTTATGAGTATTAAAGTGATTTTCGGAGGAGCGCTTTATATGGGATATACGGACAAATATTGACCGAAATTCACAAAATTATGTGAGATGATTTTCATGTATATTTAAATGATATACATATATAAAGTTTTGAGTTGGTACCGATATTTATAAAATATATATAAAGATAAATGACTTTTTTCGGATGTGGTCCTTATATGGAAGCTATGACCAATTATGAGCCGACAACCATAAAATTTAGTACAACAATTTATTTACCTATAAGGAAATTTTATGTACAATTTTAACCGTTTAACATTATTTATACCAGTTTTATACGTATTTAAGTAACTTTATATGGGGTCTATGGTCAAACATGGACCGAACACAACAAAATCTCATTTTGCGATTTATTTTCACATGACACTTATTGTTGCCGAATTTTGTATTAATATTTCAATATTACAGGCATTTATTTATCATTAAACCATATTTCGGGAAGATATTTATATGGGGGCTATAAGAAATCATGGACCGATTTTTACTATTTTCCTCACACTTTCTCTCTTTATCATAAAAATGACGTGTACAAAATTTGATGGCAATATCTGCAATATATTTAAAAAAAATTGCAAGAAAAATGTCAAAAATATCAAATTTTTATGAAGGTTGTCTCACATTTTGGTTCATAACTTTTGTTCTACTATACCGATTTTGCTGATTTTCTATACCAAACTGCTTAGGAGAATTATAAACAGTTTGCTGTAAACCCTGTTTATTTTGGTTGTGTTTTTTGGACATGAGAGTGTTTTACAGAGACAGACAGACTGACAGACGGGCAGACAGACAAACGGACATACTCATAGCTCAATCGACTTAGAATTTCATAAGAATCAGAATATATACGAGTATACCTTGTTCGGTGTCCGATGATTATTTGTCAGTTTTACACACGAAATGACATTCACCACTTATGGTGGTGGAGGGTATAAAAAAAAACAAAAAAGGTCTAACTGGATCACCCTTTACAAATACATATAACTGCTTATGAAACTGTATTTAAACTGACAAAAATTACTCCCAAACAATCTATACAAATGGCCATGAACATTCATTTTTATGAGTCTATCTTGTCTATACGGGTTGTATAGGTTAGTTCAGTTAGTTACTGTAACCAAAATTCAAAAATCCTTATCTGAATTGCAGAAAATTTTACTAATAGCAATAAGAAAACGGATGGCAACAACAACGAAAGTTAGAACAAAATTGATAAACCAATATACTGGCATTTTAAAAAATAGAATTTGAGTAAAAGAGTTTTGTAAAAAAAAAATTATGAAATTATAAATTATATAAATAAAATATGTTTTTCTTCACAGCAAAAACTTACAAATTATGTTAAAAAGTAATATAAAAATTGTCAACCAGACTACTTACAAATCTACTAGAACAAGTACTTATATTAGTTTGAGATGTCCCAAAAGTAATCCGTTATAATTTAGTCACTTTTAACCAATCATAAAAATATGAAGTTGCAGACTGATTACAACATTATGTTATAGAATAGATAAACTTAACAAATATTAAGAAAATTTACTTGCAAAATGAAACGAATAATGAATTTTAATCGTATAGTTAGTAACTACTTTAAACACTAACCTTATTTTTTATACGTTAACACTAATCATAAGTTTAATCGACTAACATATATATATAACCGATTTTTTCGATATTATAAATGTAAATAAAATAACAAATTTTAGTTTTTATAAAACAATTCATTTAAAATAATATATTTAATAAAAATACTTTTGATATCAATTGTTTGAGATCAGCTGTTAAAAATAATAAAAAAAATAACAAAAACAAAAAATAAAATCACAGAATTCATTACAAACAATAAATCTTAAATTATATAAAAATTAAATGCAAAAAAAAAATTTATTTTTTTGATTTTTAAAACATTTGTTCCAAACTTCATTAATCGATTCGACTAACACGCGGTATATAACTCAAAAATTGTAACACTTACCTCAGCAATGCGACCGTTCACAACGAGAAAATACCGACTACTGAGTATACAAGAGAGTTGAAAGTGATCGGTAAAAAAAATATAAAAATGTGAGCGAAAATGTAAGTGATGTTAGTCGAACGTTAGTATTCTAGAGTTAAATGTATTTATTTGAAGTAATTGGAGATTTTATAAATATGACATTTTTAAAATATATGTACATATATAAGTAATTCTTTAATATACAATTAGTAATACAAATCTTATACAATTTACTTTAAGGCCTTTATAATCGCTTAACGGGATGCGAGTGCGATATCCATCAAAAAAATAGGATAGGAATAGGATTTTTCAATATTTCACACATGTATCATTTTCATTTATAAATTAATTTTATTAAATTATTTATTATTGTAATTATTAGAGCTGAAAATTTGTGTCTGGCCTACTATCCAATAGTACTAACCGTGGTGCAAATTTCATCCATATCGGAAGACATCGATTTTTAAAATTGGCTCACTTGACGTGACTGCTTAATTTTTACTTTACTTTAATTTATTTTAGAAAAAAGTAAAAAATACCTAACAATTTAGCTAGTTCTTTTTAGTGAACTTTTAGACCGTGACAAATATTACATTGTCTAAATAATGTAAACTACAAATGCCCCTCCTCTCCATGACAGTCACAGTATCTTTCGAAAACTACATTCCGCATTTCATATAAAGTAGATATTGCCATAAAATAGTTTTTGCCATCAGACTTTAGAACTGAGAAGATAATAAAACGAAAGTGAGTATTTTGCATAATAAATGCAGCAGCAGCTTCTTCAGTCACTATATTTTTTTTCTTTGACAAAAGAAAAACAACTAGCTAGTAATGGTGGTAGTAAAAAAATGTTATTGAACTTGTTTTCTGTTAGTTTGCCAAAATAAAAAAGAAAAGAAAAATTGCATTTGTATGAATATTTTTAGCAGACACGCAGATTTGTGTAAGAGTACATTCAGTAATGTTTAATCGTTGAATAGTAGAAGTTATATTTGCTGTTAAATTCACTATTTTTATTGAGAATCACTTTTTATAATCTCCACCGCCACAAGTGGAGAATGACAGAATACATAAGTTTTTCATTCCGTGTGTAATCATTATGAAATTCTAAGCCAATTGAGCCATGTCTGTCTCTCCGTCAGTCTTTGTAAATTACTCTTACGTTCAAAATACTCAACCAGAGTCAATAAAGTTTAGAAAAATGGAAAAATGGTGTCGTACTATACATCGTTTTAGCGAAATTTAAGTGGTGGCTCTAGATATTTCTAAGGCGTTCGACAGAGTCTGGCATGGTGCTCTTTTATCGAAACTCATTGCTTTTGGTGTCGGTGATAACTTCTCTCGATTTATATCGACTTTCCTCAGAAATCGCACTATACGAGTTGTTATAGATGGGATCTCATCAGACGAGTTCAAGATTAATTCAGGGGTACCGCAAGGCTCCGTTCTTTCTCCCACTTTATTTCTCATCTTTATAAATGACCTTCTTTGTCAAACTTCAAACCCTATCTACTCTTTTGCAGATGATAGCAACATTTGCCATTCATACTCATTTAACCATGGACCAAACCCTTTGGAGATTGGGGAAATGAGACAAAATATGAATGCTACGCCCAGCCGAGATCTTAAGACAATCTCGGAATGGGGTTGTGCGAACAGAGTCGATTTTAACGCACGTAAGACTCAGTGTTGTTTATTAACGCACAAACGCACAACAGATCATGTTGCTTCATCTGTTTTTATGAGCCGTGTAAATATTAAGGAATCAGATGCTCTTGACGTTTAGGCATGAGAATCCAGTGTGATGTCCGCTGAACCAAACACATTTTTCAAGTGTCGAAAGAAGTGCTTAAGTGCCTTGGTTTTTTAAAACGGTGTAGAAAATAATTCACTCCATCTGATCTTCTTACTATTTACACCACCTATATTCGACCGAAAATGGAATACAATTTTCATGTATGGGCCGGTGCTTCAAAGTCTGTTTTGGAGTTACTCGACCGCGTACAGGAGAGGGCGAAGATGCTTATCGGTAACAGTAGGGTATCCAAGTCTATTGCTTCATTGAAGCTCCTCGCAATGTGGGTTGTGTTTCACTGTTCTATCAATACTATAATGGACCTTTTGTGGTCGAAAATTCGTTCTTTAGCCGTACTGTCCGTATGTGGAACAAACTCCCAGCAGAAGTATTCCCTGCCACTTTCAATATAGGAAAATTCAAGTCACAAACACTATTCCCGCTATGCTCCCTCCCATAACCTATTTTCCTAGTTTCACCACAATGCATTGCATAAGTAGGGGTCATCCCCTGAGTGCTGGTCCAAGAAAAAAAAAAGCGGTTTACAATTTTTGTAAGCAGTCTGGTATTAAAAATCAGCAAAATCGGTTCAGTAAAACCAAATGTGAGATAACCTCCTACAAAAATAAATCGCAAAACGACATTTGGTTCGGTTCGGTCCCTCATATAGTATTCACTTCCGAAAATCACTTTATTACTTACAAATTTGTTCTTATTAACGGTATTGGTCCAGAATTGTTAACACACGATGTATATGTATCAAACTGTTGGATTTTGTGAATATTCCACATTTGATCATATTCTCCATTAACTTCCGAAATTTACTGGATAATAGAATTTGAAGATATCAATCTATAATTGGTCCACTTCCACTACAACACCTATAACACTCTTGTTAATAACCTTATTGAAATTAAATTCAGTACAACAATTCTCACCTTACCATTTTTTATATTATTTTCCTTAACCTGCTGAATATGGAAAAATATTGAACCTCTTTTTATTTTTATAAATTGTTGCTCTGTAAATAATATGCTATAGTTGAGCCAATATTTTTGACCACTACTTCCTGTTTTGTTTTTTTTTGTTTTTTTTTTGTTTTTTATTATAAAAAACATTAAAACAAATTTTATTGAAAATGTCATTAAAAGATCGCGTGTGTCCCAGCAAAGCTGCGGCGGCCGTCTGCACGATATCTTGTTCCATACATTACCTCATTCTATTGAGTTTACGATATAATAAAGTTTCGCGATTTTTTTTTTTAAATATCTGTGTTTTATTAAAAATTTAAAAATTGCGTTCTAGTTGGGACACCCTTTATATACATCTAAAAAAACACCCTATATTTTAACAACATTAACAACATCATTTATTAAGGCTTGTATAAACAGCGCAACAATACTAGATCTTCCTAAAACGTCACTAATATTACAACAATTAAAGACCCATAATAATTGTCCCAGTTATTGAAAAAGTACTAGAGAAAATAATAGAAAATAAAAAATACAAAATCAATTTGGTTTACATAAAGGGAAAAATATCAGTAAACTACTTGGAAAGTTTTCTCAAACTGCATAAACAAAAGCCTAAGTGAAATTAATCACTGTCTAGTACTGTTCATAGATTTTAGCAAAGCTTTCGATACCTTATCACATTCAAATCTAATTCATATACTAGAAAGTAATGGTGTTAGAGATAACGTTTGGAATTTGTTCCAAAACTGTCTGGATTTTAGAAGATGACAAAATCCAAAACACAATAAACAACCAAACTTCTTAGTATAGACTCTATTCTTTATTTGATATTTGCAAACGAGATGATAAATATTTTGAAAAACTGCACAATAATCGCCTATGCTGAAAATACTGCAATAATCGTAACCAATGAAATTGTAAAAACAGCAATAGATATAATGCAAAATCAACCAGATCTAACAAATAAATGGTGTCTTGACAACGGGTTTGTAATAAACTATTCAAAATCGATATTTATGCACATCAAACCACCTCACATTGGTACTGAAAAATGGCCGTCTATGTACCAGACAATTATGACTATAGCCGGACTACCTTGACCAGCCAACTATGACTAGATGACTATGACTAAACGACAATGATTAGACGAATACGGATAAAAATGGACCGAAATTCACAAAATTTTGCGAGATGATTTTTGTATATATATAAATGATCTGTGCAAAGTTTTGAGTCGGCACCGATATTTATAAGATATAAGATATATAAACATAAATGGCTTTTTCGGATGTGATCCTTGTATGGCAGCTATGGCCAATTACCGACCGACCACCATAAAATTTAGAACAACAAAATACCTATAAGGATTTTTTGTGTCAAATGTTAACCTTTTATCATTATTTATATTAGTTTTATACGTATTTAAGTGAATTCAGGAAATGGACTTTAATGGGGTCTATGGTCAAACATAGACCGAACCAAAAAAAAAATAGTTTTAAGATTTCGTTTTGCATGAAACTTATTCCTGCTGAATTTTGTCTTGATATTCCATTTTAATTGGCATTATTTGAGCAATATTTCGGTGAGATTTTTGTATGGGGGCCATGAGAAATCATGGACCTATTCTTACTATTTTAATTACACTTTCTTCTTTTATTATAAAAACATAGTATACAAAATTTCATGCGAATATCTGCAATATACATATTTAAAAAAATTGGAAGAAAAATGTTTAAAAATATCAATTTTTTATGGAGGTTGCCTCACATTTTGGGCCACAGCTCTCGTTCTACTATACGGATTTTGCTGACTTTTCAACATAAAACTGCTTAGGAAAACTGTAAACTGTTTTTTTGTAAACTTTGTTGATTTCCGTTGTGTTCTTTGGACGTAAGAGTGTTTTACTCAGACAGACAGACAGACGAACATGGCTCAATCGACAATAAGGACCAATAATATATATACTTTGTTGGATCTCTGATGAATATTTCTCAGTGTTACACACGGAATGACAAACTAATATATATACCCTCATTCACCACTTATGCCTTTAAGAATAAATTTGTTAAAGCCTTTCTAACACATTTTCATAATTCGTTAAAAACCTCATGAGATTCCTTTAATATACCCTTGAATTTACATTTTACTTACTTATAATTTAATTTTAACCTTACTTAACCATCTGCACAAACCCAATTTCCATCAATTTTAAACTTTCAATCCTGTTAGCATTTTATAACAATCACAAAAAAGGTCAACGTTAGCTATACACATTTACATGTATGAAACCTAAACAATTTGAACAACTTCTTTCGAGTCCTCATATGAGTATGTGAGAAAAAGAAAAATCTTTTGTTTTCTTTTTAAGTTTTACAGAGACTTGAACCTTTTTTCTTCTTCGTTACTTTGCTCTGTAGTCGAGGGGTTAAAACGCATCTGGCATTGTGTCACGCTTAATCAGACCCATTCATACTGTCTGTGTAAAACACGCAAACAAAAAAATCTTCAATAGGTTTTCAATCTTATTATTATTTTATTTTTTTGTTATTTTGTATTTTGTGTCGATGAAAACTAAAGCAACTGTTTGTTTCATAATGACAAATCCCTTTCAACTGTTCATTGCTGTTGTGAAAGCCGAAAATCCTGAGTGGTAAACAGATATGAAAAGTGTTGCGCAAAATGAATAGAATTATAGAATTTTGTTATTGATTACAAAATTACTGCCATGTTGAAATAAGAAACGAACAATACGGGCATAAATTATATAAGATTTGTTTGTGTGTATAATTGCGAGTACGTTAGCTGGTGTAATTTTCTAGGTTTTTATGCAGCCTGTATCCATTTTAATGTGTTTGTTATGGCAGTATTTTAGAGATAAGCCACCGTTACGTATGATTAGTATTAATTCAAAATGATTGTCCTTGATAAACACACAATTGTGTGTGTCTCGTTTAGTTAAGAAATAAATAGATATGATAACATACATGCAGATAAAAGCATTTCCTTTACAATGTCTTGTGACAATAAAATTAATAAATTAGAATGTTTATTTGTATTTAACATTAGTTAATTAAATTTAATTGCTTAGTTTGATAATATTTTTATTTTGCACTTTATTACAACTATTTAAGTTTTATTGATAAAAAAAAATATTGCAACTATCTAAAATATTTTATTAAACTGGTCCCACCATTAATAAGGTCAAAGCGAATCCAGTTCAACCATGGAATGTGTTGCCTCTGTAGATATTTGTTCTGTTAAAGACTTTAGTTAAGTAAATATGCAGTCATGTAAATAATCACACGTAAATGTTTTATTATCATCTTGCAAAACAAATAACAAGCTCTTGGTAAAATTGTAAAATTATTTTCATTATACAAGGTGGCGCAAAAGTAATCCTCCTATCAGAAAATGCTATAAATTTTGCGAGGCCCCTAATGTCAGTTCTGTTTTGACATTTGTAGAGTAAACACACCAAGTTGTCATGGCCTTTTATATTCCATCAGTTTGTAATTTATAATTATCTCCTAATATTTAAAATAAAAAAATAAAAAGATATTATTATTTATAAACCAATTTGTTTTAATATGAAACAAAAATCCCGAAATCCCGAAAAATCCCGGGATTTGTAAAACCAGTCCATGTGGCATACATATACTCCTATATAATATTTTACGTAAAAATTCGGGATTCATAACAGAGGGTGTATCTTTTGAACGCAGTTTTTGTCATTATTAAATATATACACAAGTATATATGTATATTACATTGAAGAGGCGTATTTTATAAATGGAAAGAATAAACAAAAAATAAAAAAAAAAAAAAGAAAGATATCAAAACAGTTGTTGTAAAGTTCGCAAACAAAAACAGTAAGGTGGCGCTAATGAAGGAGAAATCAAAATTGAAAAATATTGATGAAAACAGAAAAGTTTTTATTAATGATTTCATGTGCAAAGAATCAATGGAACTTTTAAAACATGCTAGATAACTAAAAGCAGTTGGTTTTGATTTTGTATATGCAAGAGGTGGGAACATTTTAAATCAATGCATGATGTGGATAAAATGTTGATCATCTCTGCTATTGGCAAAAGACAAAATAGCTTATCCGATACTAATATGTCCGACGATGATGAAGATGACGGCTATGGTGATGATGATAATGTGCTGTTTACTCCCACAAACTAATATTTTTATTATTTCTTTTAATATGTATTTTCTTTTAATATTAGTTTTAACATTTTGTATAATACAATTACTTATTTATGAATACAAGGTATTTTTCCAATTTGGATTTATTTAATTGTTAAATAAAAGAATCTAATTTAAAATCATTTAATATATTATCAATTAATGCAAGAAGTATCTCTTAAATTGAAAAATTTAATAATTTTCGTACAAACTTATGTCAAATGTTGATAATACCGGAAAGTATAGCTGTTTAGGAAAACTGGTTAGATAAAAAATTAATAACTTTGTACTCGATTGATGGTTTTGAAGTTGTGCACTGTTGCAGACATGATGGATATGGCGTTATCCCGCGAAGTTTTGAATTTTATCCCGGAGTTTGCATCTATTATTTTTCGGGGACTCCCGGCCGGGAATTACCATACCCAAACCCAGATGGGTATATTAAAATTATGTAAAACATTGTATATAATATTTTGTTTTTATGTTCCATTAATCCTGTGTTACTGTCTTTAGGTTATCTTCGCAAGAAATATTTCTTTGTACAGATACTCACGGGCTACATTGTTTTTTAAAATGTCGAGATAATCTTATTTTTAATTTCCCGGGATCCTGCTCCATAGAAAAAATAAAACGTAAATTTGTTTTTATTTATGAAAAATCTTTTATTAAAAAACGTGATGGAAAAAACAAGGTAGAAAAATACTTAAATACTACAAAAATTAGTTTTAATTGAAAGAGGAACTTGAATTATTACATTACTTTTTTAAATGTGAATTTCTTATTATTATGCTCTAGATACTAGATAAAAAACAAACATAAACATAACAATTTAATTCATAAAAAAAATAGTAAAAAAAAACAAATTCAGGTACTCAAGATATGAGATCAAAAAATTTAAAATTTAATTCATATAAAATATAATATATTTTAAATAACTATACGAAAATTTTAACGGCTTAGGAAATAACTTTTTAACACACTCAAAGCGTTCATTGAGTCGTCAGAAAGTCAATTTCTGATTTTATTTACAAATTTCCCGCTTTAGTGAAAAAACTAGTTCACTTTCTGCCGAAGTTGGACGAATAGTTAAAAGTGCATTAAACAAGTATTCAATATTTTGAGTTCTTTGACCGCTACCTTCAACAAATTTTAACTCCTTAACTCTTTTTTTTGCAAGTTTTTGTATTTCCCGGGATCTTGCAAAAAAAATCCCGGGGAACGGGATATCATAACAATTGAAACGGGTCGGGAAATTCCGGGAAACCCCTTATTGTAGATTCTATAAATGTAAAGGTACGGTCACACTTGGCAAATATTTACTCAGAAAAGCGTAACCACTTGCTTTAGCACAAATTTGCTACTCTTACAGAAGTTTTGCAAGACCAAACAGCATCAAAATTGGTTTTAAAACCGACAAGAAAAAATGCTTTGCACTGCTACACGTTCAATAAATATCGAGATATTTCTAGTATCACAATATTTATTGAACCTGTAGCAGTGCCCAATGACACCAAAGCATTTTTTCTTGTCGGTTTTAAAACCAATTCTGACAATATTGGTTTCTATGACAGCCCTGTATGAAAAAATATTCATATGTTAAAAAGGGAATCACAACCTTTATTATCATCAATACAAACGACAGTTTCAATAAATCTTGTACCTCATGAATTAACTAGATGGTATTTGTATATTAGTAGTTTATTGTTTTTTGCCAGAATTAACCTAATCTAACTTTGTTTAATAGATGTAAATAAATAATAATAGATAACTGACAAAAATAATTAAAAACAGCAAGAAAAATATAAAAAAAGCAACATTTGCAATGCAAAATATATGTATATGGGTCCGACCAGACCCATGTGCTACAAATGTGATGTGTTCAGTAAAATATTCGAATAAGCGTCCTTTTGGGTACCTGAAATTTCAAATCTCTAACTAAATGTTGAATATATTATAATAACATTTCAAATTGAAAAAGGGCTGGCCAGTCTCATATATAAGACGAAGGGTTAATATAAAGGCCTTCTTACGTGACACTCTACCAAGTAAGCTATTTTGATGAAAAGATCTTTTAATCGTACACGTGCTGCCATGATTTTCTAGAAGTAAGCCGCTGTGTTCCTTTTGTACCATTAAAATTTTCTACGGTATTGTGTTTGGTATATTTGTCTATAATTTTGTTTATTGTACAATAATGACTTCCAAGGATTTTAACTATTTCACGCAGGGATTTGCCTTTTCTATAAATTTAAGTCTATTTTGATTTGCCGAGTCTCAATAGATGTTTGTCTTCCCATTGTCACAACTTAATGTCAACTTAATAATAAATTATAAAACTTGCAATTATTTTATTTTGAACTTCTCTTTACCGTTATACTTTCAAACAAAGAAAAATTAAAATAATTGCTACGACTTTTAGAATTACAAGGGTTTTCTGCATAAGGAGGAGTGGCATCATCCTTATTCACTTTATTTTGCCAATAAATCAATTAAATTTGTATACGCTTTTGTTTCCGTTTCTTTATTTTTGTGAATTCAATTCTACTTAAACAACTATGTATATAAAAATACAATATAATTTTCTATATATAATATCATTTATATTAATATAATTAAGCTTCTCTTTTAATAATACGTGGTGTTGACTTTAATTTAACGCTCACAGTATATCTTTTCAACAAGTAAAATTCGTAATTAATAAAACAAACGTCTTAATTTGTCTTGCCAAGTTAGATTGCATAGGTTTTAAGTTAATTTTCAAAGTAAATAACCTGCAGTAATAAATAAATTTTGGCTTTTTGAAACTTTTCTCCATTTACCCTAACAATAACTGTCTCTAGATAATTACTTCAGACTATAATCTAGTCTAAAAACAAAACTAACAATGTAACGCTATTTAAACTTTTTACATATTTTCATTTGTTTTATCTAATTCCAGGAATCTAGTAATTTTCTGCCATCATACGAAGCAATTTCCTTTGCTGTTAAAAGTATAGCAACCAAACTTAATTGGACAAGAGTTGACATCTACGTTGGCGGTAAGTTGCTTTTCATTCATTCATTCGTTATTTTCATATCCCAAAATCTCTTCATACAACTTACAGTTGTTATTATTGTGTTGTCATGTTAGATAGAAAGTGGGAGAGGGAGTGGAAGTGAGAGAAAAGTGCTAAAGAGAGGGACCTAAGAAAACAGATTGGCCGGCAAATAAGACAAAACAGTTTTGTTTTTGGGCAATTTTTGTTTACGCTTTTATGCCTCTTTTTATTTTCTTGGTAATTGTGTAATTTTATATTATTATATTGTTTTTTTTTTTGCTGCTGTTGTTACTGGCACTAAGTGTTTAAGGCCTTAAGGACTAAATGAAGGACTAAAAAATAAACTAAAGTAGCAGATAGAGAGAGATAAAGTAAAATGCCAACAAATTTACATTTAAATTTAACGTTAATGTTGGCGTTAGTTAAACAAAATGTCTTTGCAAATCGTTGGCTAAAGGTGTTAAATGTTAGAATATTGGCTTTCTGTTCTATTTTGGTCTAGCTTTATAATTTGTTTAACACCGGAGAAAGGGAAAAGTGACATCAGGTATTTGGCTAAGATAAATGAGCTAGGGTTTATTTATTTTTAAACAAGTCTATAATATTACAAATTGTAAACAAAGTTACTTTGTTATACGAACAAAGTCTCAAAATTTTACTTATGTATATGATTGAATATTTTATTTAAGACTGAAAAGATATTTTTAAAATTTACAATTGCCAAAATACATTTTAACCTATAAATATTACTAGGATCTTTACTTTGTTAAATAGCAATATAATCTTCTTGTTTAATGATACAAAGCATTGAAACTTTAAGTTTTAAAAATTGTACCAAGAGGGCGGTTTGGAAACTTCTTAACCTAGAACAGAAAGCGCGGTATAAACGGAAAAATGTTAAGTGTTTTGGAAACTTACATTTCCGCTGTGAACACATGTTAAATATCTTTTTGATCAGCCAACTCCTTCATATAGAAACAGGTGTTCAAAAAAGAAGCATGCGCGATTTTTTTACACTGAAAAAATTATAAATTCGTGATGTCATTAAATATTTAAATAAAAAAGGTTTATTGGAACAAGAAATTCATAATAATATGGTGAATGTGTTAGGTGAAAGTGCTCCTTCATATGAAACAGTAAAAATTAAGTTGCTGAATTTAAACGTGGTCGTACAAGCATTTAGGATGAACCACGTAGTGAACGCCCAAAAACAGCAACAACAGAAATTGTTGCCAAAATGCATGACATGGCATTAACTATTCGACCAATAAAGTGCGCAAAATATCTAATGTCATGGGCATCTCAAATGATCGAGTCTATTTAATTTTGCATGAAGAACTACAGATGAAAAAGATTTCTGCAAGATGGGTGTCAAGCTTGTTTGGATCTAAGAAAAGTAAAATGGATTTTAAGCGTCGTCTCATAACTGTTGATGAGATATGGATCCACAACTAAACTGCAGAGACAAAAGAACAATCCAAGCAACAGTCTGAAGCTGGAGGAGTGCCCCAAAGGAGGCAAAAACAATTCAATCGGCTGGTAAGGTTATGGCAACGTTTTTTTTTTTTTGAGACTTCAAAGGTATTATATTGATTGACTATCTGCAAAAGTTTAAAAGAATAAATTCAGAAATTTAGACAACAATATTTCTATTATCCGAAATACGATCAAATGTAATATATTTATGCCCTTATTCACAAAAAATTAAAGTAGACTTCAAATATACTTTAAGAAAATTTTGTATGAAAATTTTGTCTTCACTTCAAACCTACTTTATTTTTTATGAATACGGCAGTTAAATTATAAATTAACATATGTATTTTACCATCCTTTATATACGACACTCGCACATTTGTGTTAAGCAAAAAATTGTATTTTTTTTTTTTGTTTTTATGGTTTTCTTCATTGTTGCTATCGGGTGAGCTTTTGTTTAACTTGGAAATGTAACTAGAAAGTGTGAATGTTACAACTAAATATATAAAAGAATCTGGTATAGGAGTTTGTAATTATTTTGCTACATGTTTTATGTTATTGATTTAAGTAATTTAAGTAAACTATATCAAGTTATAAATTAATGTTGTGTGATATAAAAACTTTTTAACAACTTAGTAACATATATTCTTACACATCTTTGTGACCGATAGAGATAATGATCATGTAAAAAACTGTATATCGAGCCCTTACTCTTGTGCACAACAGCAATATTTACAGAAGAATCACATTTAACCCACCACCACGAGAGTGTTTTAACAATGGCTAAAGTCAACGAATTAAAGTACGAGCTGCTTGACCACCCACCGTATTCTCCTGATTTAGCTTCCAGTGAAAAAAATTCCTAGCTGGCAACCGTTTTACCCCAAATAAAGATGGAATTACAGTTGTAAACCACTATTTTGAAGGCCTTGAGGAAAACTATTTTAATCAAGGGATAGAATTGCGAGATAAGCGTTGGACTAAGTGTATTGAGATTATATTGAAAAATAAAAATATGTTTGAAAAACTAACTATTCTCTTTCTCTGCTAGGCTAAAAAGTTAAAGAACCGCCCTCGTAAAATCAATATTAACTTGACCAACAGCTAGTTCATAACAACTTTCTCCTCAAGCTTTTTATCTAAAGGGTGTTCCAACTAGAACGCAATTTTTAAATTTGTCACCATTCGAAGTGTCATTGTTTGAAATTTTAACAATTGTTATCGTTTGCTAGTAGAAGGTACGAGGTTAGTAAAAATGGAGCGCTACACCAATGAACAATGCATTCTCATTGTGAATTTGTTTTACGAAAATGGTGAAAGTTTTGCAGCTACAGTTCGTAAATTGCGATCAATTAGGGTCACAATAATGCTCCAAAAGAGTCAACTGTGAAGAGAATAATGGACAAATTTACCGAAACTGGGTCTGTTAGTGATGCAAAGACGACAACGCGCCTTCGACCAGGTCGATCGACCGAAAATGTCGCAGCTGTACGTGATGATATCGCTCAAACTCCATCCACCTCAATTCGACACCGAGCTCAGAAAATTGGTGTCTCCAAATCCGCTATGCAGCGAATTTTGACAAAAGATTTGCATCTTCATGCATACAAAGTTCAATTGACTCAGGAACTGAAGCCAGCTGACCATGGACAGCGAAGGCAGTTCGTTAATTGGGTATTGGAGAGACAACATGAAAATGCTGATTTGGGCGATAAAATCATCTTCAGTGACGAGGCTCATTTCCATCTTGATGGCTTTGTCAATAGGCAGAATTGTCGCATTTGGGATGAAGAAAATCCTCGAGTGATTCACGAGAAGCAAATGCATCCTCAACGTGTCACTGTGTGGTGTGGTTTTTGGGCTGGAGGAATCATTGGAGGAGGCAGGTCAAGCACAAACAGTCAATGGTGTTCGGTATCGTGAAATGATAACCAGTTTTTTCTTGCCTATAATTGAAGAAATGAATGTGGAGGGCATGTGGTTTCAACAAGACGGCGCTACGTGCTATACAGCCAGAGAAACAATTCAATTGCTGCATCAGTCATTTAAAAATTGCGTTCTAGTTGGGACACCCTTTATAAATATTTGTTTATTTCTTTATGTATTTACTTTCCTTTTAAATATTCAGCTTCTCTTGCATCGTATTTCGTTTCGCAATATGAATATCAGGGGTAAATAAAATTTATATGTTCCCTTTTACCATTAGAGCGGTAAATTAAAAAACAGAATATTAAAAAAAAATAACGATAAAAACTAATTTTTAACAATAAATACCATTTTAGACACAGAAAGAGATAAATGTGCAAAGTATGCAATAAAAACTGTATATTCTCGCTAACAGTTGCTTTAAAAATATAGAAATAAATAAAATATACATGCATATATAAATAAATTCTTTTGAAACGAGTCTATTTATCAAGTGGTCATGTTCATTTAAACATTTGTTTTTAACTTATGGTTTCTATATAAAAACTATAAATATATAAATCTTATTTTTTTTTTGTTTCATTTATATTTTGTAACATTAACTAACTGATGTGGCATTTAAAATTAATGTTTATAAATAAATAATCTATTCGTATTGTATTTGTCAGTTTTTATTCAAGGGAGATTTTGTTGCAATTTATGTAAGTAATTGTAGTAATGTGCCCCATATATAGTGCTCACTTATTAAATAGTGTAATATTTTAGATTTCCTATGTACTCAGCAGGAATGAAAACATCAATTAGCAAATTACAATGGTGTATGACTTATTTTTCTTAAACATCAATTTTCCACGCCCACCAAAACTTGAGTGCCCCGATAGACTAGGCGATAGTGTGCCGGACTATTAGTCAGAGGGTTGCGGGTTCGATTCCCGCCAAATACTCTGGGTGTTTTCTATCGACAAGTCAAAAGCTTCGCAGTTTGTGTTTGTTTAAAAAAAAAAAAAAAAAAGTAATGTGTTAAAATGTTTACATTAACCCCGTGATGTTATTGGCTCAAATCCTAAGCCAAGAAAAATTATCAATAAATTTTAATAATAATTTTCATGTAACAATTCCTACCTTCAGTAAAAATAATTTAATGAAAAATTAAATTTAATGAACTCGAGCCGAAATAAAAAAAAAAATATCAAAGATTTAAAATTAACAGTTCAAATAAAAATAATAATTGTTCTTATCATATTTTAAAAATGTTTACAATAAATACTTTTTTCGAGATCTTACTTAAAAAAATATTGCAACAAGTATAAACTAATGTTGTGGTATAGTTATAGTTAGGAAAAAAGATAGGGAAACACCTAGTAAATAGTCAACCTAAAGTTCTCCACGTCTAAAAAAACAACCTATACAATGACTTCATACTCCAGAAATAACATAGGTGACAGTTAATGCAAGGCAAAACCCCAAAACACACCTAACCTACTGTGAGGAGCTAAATATCCAGAGTTAGTGATGGGACGATTAATCATTTGATGCATTATAATCGATTTTTTTCTTTCAATTAACGATTTAATTGTATCGAAAAATGGGTTTCGATGAATCGAAACGTTAATCGATTAGTTGCTAAAATAATCGGAAGTAAACGTAATAGCAAAATAATATTGACATCTCTAATATCATTACAATTTTCGCCCAAAAACAGAGCTTGCTTTGGACGCTTTCTAACAATTTCTAATTTTTTTAACAAAACTATGGCTGCAACTCAAAGCAAAGTGTGGAAATTTTATTCCAAAATTAACGACAAGGTAGTGCAGTGCCGGTGTGAGAAAAGAATAAAATGGCGCAAGAATACTATGAACATGCTCCAGCACACTAGGCTAAAACACCCAAAAGATGCTGAATCCCTCAAAGTAAGTATCAGCTTCAATTACAATTAAATTCATTTAAAGTTTTAATGCATTAATGCAATGAAGTCCCTGAGGGTGATGAGGAAAGCACAGAAGTCAAAAGCACAAGCCGAAAAGCAAATTCAGTGAAAAACAGTGAGCCCAATATTCAGCTTTTTTAAACGCAAACAGTTACGCATCAGGTGGCTCCAAGCACCACAAATTAACCAAATCAATTGTTGAAATTATTGTTGCTACTGTTATCTTTGAGGCACTTCGGTACCAGCAGAGCACCTCTTTTCAAAGGCAGGTGCTACGGCCACTGAAAAAAGAAACAGGCTGACGAACTCGCGCCTGTCAAAACTATTGTTCCTAAACTCTGTAATGAAAAAATGAAATAAAAACATGTCTATATATTTTTTTCCATTGATATGTACTTTCATTCATTAATTCTTTGTTATTGTTATTACAAGACATTTGCATTACAATTCACATATCAACAAACCACAAACTTACACGGTTTAGTTAAAATATTAAAAAAATCATTTGATTATTCGATTATTTTAATTTTCCTTCGATTAATTGCAATTAATAATCGCTCGGTTTCAATTAATCATATGATTCATTAATCGATTAAAGAATTTTTTTCCCCATCACTACCTAGAGTTCAATACAATTGAGAACCTAAGAAATAAGGACAGTAAGACGCAAGAATTTGACAAATTTGTGAAATGAAATCCACATCTGCTCCAATAAAGAGTATGCTTATCAGATGTGTAGCTGTTATGAAAAACAGAGAATATTCAACTAGATATTGGGATTTGAATTAAGTTTTTTGGTTTTGTTATTTTTACTAAAATCAAATTTGTATTTATTGCTAAATTACAGTACAGAGTTTTTTTGGGTAGTTGTATTTTGGAAAGAATAATACCAAAATGCAAAACATTGGTGTAGTGGCGTCATCTTAGGTGACATGTAGCACTAAATAAACGCTCTGAACAAATAACGTTCAACAGAAAATTGTTGCTTTATTTGGGTACAAATACCATATGTGCTAACCTCGTGTCCACCACTGTATATTAATATATTCTAGCTTTAATGTAATTCAAATACATAATTTAAAGTCTTTTACGAAATGTTTTCGTTAAACTCGTTCCGAAACAAAACCTACTGGTAGCATTTTTTAGCCCCTTAAATTACCAAAAAAAAAAATGACCATGTTAAAAATTTAATTTATTTTTCATATCTTCATGCTGTCATTATTAAAACGATGTTAATGTAATTTGCCAACCCTATTATTCAAGATTTCGTGTTGTACTTAAAAATGTTTTAAACTCCTGTCAAATATTACGAAACACGTAACATTTTTAAACATACGTTCATATAAATGAAAATATAATAATATAATATAAGCTCTATAGTCAAATAAAAGTATTCGGTGAAGATCCCAGTAGTTCTACATTAACTAGCTCACTACAATTTATACATTTTTGGTTCATGTGACAGGTGCAAAGAGAAGTCAAGTACTTAGTTTGCACATAAAAAGTAGGCAAACATGAAGTCAATTGTCACTTTAGTTTTTCTACGTAATCTACAGTGGGAAGCAAAACTGTCCAGATGTTTTGCATTAAGGAACTAAGGTAATGAAAAATATTTGAGAATACGATAAAAACTGTTCCTATTAAAAACAATATCAGTTCAAGATGAAAAAACAAGATTTATGAAGTCGAATATCGAATTTTTGGCCGAATATTAGTTTCGGTTCGGTTTCAGTGGTATTCTTTTATTTTACCAACCAGAAATATTCTACTAGAGAGTCAATTGTCACTATGCGATCTAGATTTTATTCCATGTTAAAACTGGCCACATAGCAAATTTTGTAACCAGTTGTGATACAAATGCTGTGTCAAATCACTAATTCTGGACATTCACCCAGAACTGCTGGGGTAATTGGTAAGTATAAATGTGTATATGTATATATATATATATTTCTGTCTTTATATTGAGGTACATTGTGTAGGTATTTGTAAGTGTTGTGTACACTGAACTGTCAAAATGTAACAGTGCAAAATGTTGGTAAATTTTTAATGCATTTCAAACAAGTATTCTGTTAACAACTATGACAAATAAAGATTTATATTTTTTATACATGAGTAAGTATGTAGTATGTTTGAGTATATATGTATATTTGTATTGTATATTCATATAAAAAACAAATATTTAGATTTCATTTGAAACATCAACAAATAATAATGGATGTATTCATCCTTATGTAAGATGACAAGCGTTGAACAGGAAAATACAATTCAAAGAAATTATTAAATAAAAAATGAGCTAAACTAAAATCCAGGAAATATGTAAACGTACAACACAAGTTACATGTATGTAAGCTTACATTATTAGTAATGTCAATATGGAGAATAAGTTAAGAAAAAAAAACAAGTAAGAAAATATAGTCGGTCAAGCACGACAATATAATATCCTACAGCCAATACGTGTGTAGAAACATTTTTTTTTAGTAATGGGCAATATATGGGAGATATGACATATTATGGACTTATCATCCAACATCATCCGTTATAAAATTAGCTGTCATGATTTGAGTTGAATTTTTTTTTTTTGATACCAATATTTCTAAGAGATTTATGGTAGTTAAAGTGATTTCGGAAGAGGGCCTTATATGAGATCTTTGATTAATTATGGACCGATCATCATAAAATTAGGCCGAATGATTTGTTTACATGAAACATATTTCTGTAAAATATTATTTGAATTCTAACATTTTAAAGAGAGTTATGATCTTTAAAGTGATTTTCGGAAGTGGTGCTCATATAAGACTTATAGTCAATTATGGACCGATCTGTACAAAATTTCTAGATGTGATTAGGCTTCATGTACAACTTAATTGCGGTGAAATTTGTTTGGATACGTATATGAAACAAATATTTATGACTGATAAATCGCTATTTCGGGAGGACATTTGTATGGGGGCTAGGTGAAATAATGGACCGACTTCAACCATTTCAATCTCAAGCATCCTTGGGAAAAAATATCACGTACAATATTTTATCGCAATATCTTAAAAATTGCGAACTGTAGTCTGCACACAAGCTTTACATGGACATCCAGCTAGACGGACGGACGGACATCGTTAAATCTACTAAAGAAGAATTTAAACTCTTTATGAACAAAATACATAGAAATATTGTTTCCGTAATACTAAATTTGTTTTAAAGTTATTGTACAACTACTTTTCTAGAACTAAAGCAGTTTTTATTAATAATAATGGTGAAAAATTGTTTCTTTCATTTAAGTGCTTATTAATGGATAATTCCTTGTGTATTTAATATCAGCCAATTTTAATCTGGCGTAAGTTCATTACTACTGTAATAATTCAAAGAATATTTCTTATTTATGCGCCATACTATTGAGTGTATAACTTGAAAATGCAGAGTTTTGTAAAATTTTTTACTTTTATTTTCAAACATTTGTTCAATATAAATTTATTTAAAGTATTGCCAATTGTAAGCCATTACCATTTCCCATCTTTTTGGAAACAAATATGAAGTGCTAGCATCAATCAAAACAAATACTAGACGAACGTTGGGTGTGACCAAACTTCCCAACCATTTATTTCTAAATAGTTTTTAACAGGTATTACAACATGTGGCCAAGCATTGTCATGATGGAATATTACGTTTTCATGTCTAGCCGCATAATCTAAACGTTCTTCGACCAATGATCGCTTCAAACGGATTAGTTCTATTCGTTAGATATCCCTGTGATGCTCTGACCAGATTTCAGCAGTTCACAATAGATAGGAGCTTTTGGTCTCACCAAATACAGAGCATTAAAAATTAATTTTAAGGGAATGCATTTTGGGCTGTGGTGTTGATTCAGCTAGCTTGCCGAGCTATGACCTCTTATGTTTCGGGTTATCACAATGGATCATAGCAATTAATAATTCAGTGCAAAAATTATTTATTTTTATAGAGTTTAAGAAGCATTTCTGACATGCAAACTCGTTTTCAAGGCCACTCGGCTTCAATTCATATGGTACACAATTTTCCTTGTTTTTGATGAATTATGCTGCTCGCAAATGTTTTTACATTGCTGCTTGCAAGCTTTTGTTGAGTTTGACAGAAATCTTCTTCTAGTAATATCTCCAATTCTTGGTCTCAAACTTTTTTGGCTGGTCTAGGCGATCTTTGTCTTTCGTGTCAAAATCAACACTTTTGAACCGTAAGAACTATTTCTCGCTAATTTGAATTCTTTATGAACAATTCAATAATCTGCAAGTATTGTTCGTTTGTAATTCGATTCATGGTAAAATTATAGGCCCAACTGAACATGTTTAACAGTAACATGTTGTACGAAAACAGCTGAGTTGTTAAACACAGTCTTGCCAAAAAGAAAGTTGCCAGCCAGTTTTTTGGTTTGTTTTCTGATTTGAATCTTCAAAGATTCTCTAAAATTATAAAATTTCCTCATACTCGTATTTAAAAATACTTTCTCTTGTCTTCAATTATTTTACCACGCCACCTTTCCTAGATTCCTTTGTTACATTTATAAATATTTTATAACCTTTTTTACAACTGTCGTTCTTGTTTATACAAAAATTGATGTTCTTCTAACTGACAAATAAAAGCAAAAGTGTTTGCCAATCTTTTAATTCCTGATATAAACCAAAGAGAACAATGTTTGTTCTTAAACAAACCAATTCGTTCAATGACCTTTGTTTTGCTAGAAACATATTAAATAAATTTCGCTGCTACAAAAGCACAAAATAAGAAAAAGTTTTAACAAAAGAATAGAAAAGACAAACATTGAAGCTAATAAATGTTTCTTATTTTAAATGGAACAAAGCAAAGAAGATAATAGTCATGAGCTGGTGATGACTGTAAATGACCAATTGAAAGAGCGACGTTCTGACGTCTTTAATTTTGTCTAGTGTTCGCAGTAATAAACATATTCAAATAATACAAAAAACTAAGGAAAAGTACAATTGTTACAGTTTATTCTGGTTACACTTAAATGAGTTTCTTAATTTTTTTCCTTTTTTTTCATTTTATTTTTTGTTGGGCGTGAAGTAGCAAAACCAAACATTAAAACCTTTAATGCTTAAATAAAGCTTTTTGTAAAGTATTTAATTTACGTTTTGCTTTTATAACTTATACTTTTTGTAGGGAGGAAAAAATCTCTAGTTATTTTTTTAAATTTATTTCCTACAATTTCCTCCTGTTTTGCTGTTTGTTTCTCTTTATTTTTTGTAACTAAAGGTTAATTTCTTAGCAACTTTCTTTTTGGCAACTCAGCTGTTTTTGTTTATCATGTAACATGTAAAATTGTTTTATGACTTTAGGTTAATGTGAGGATTTATGCAAGAAAATATTTTCTGTGTTAAAAAATTGCTTTTTATCGGAAAATTTTGTTGAGCGACGAAGCTCATTTCTGCTTGAATGGAAATGTAAATAAGCAAAATTGTGGTATTTGGTATGAAGAGCCGCTAGAAGCATTGGAAGAACTGCGAATGTATCCTGCAAAATACACTTTGTAGTATGGATTATAGGCCCGTGGTATCATCTGACCGTACCTTTTCAAAGACGACGCAGGCAGAAACGTTACTGTGATTGGCAAGTGCTGCCGTTCGATGATTACAAATTTTGTTTGTTTTAAAATCAAAGACCTCGACGTGGGTGACATGCGGTTTCATTGAGAGGCGAATCCAGTGAACAGTTTATTTTACATTTGGTCCGGTCAATTGGCCAGCTAGATAGTGCGATTTAACGCCTTTAGACTATTTTTTGTGGGGCTATGTTAAGGCTCATTTCTAAGGAGTAAAGCCTGCTATGATTAACGCATTGGAAGCCAATATTGAATAATTTGATTATGTGATACCGGCAGATATGTTAGAGAGAGTATGGCAAAATTAGACCCAGCGTAAGAATCATCACTTACATGAAATTATCTTTAAACATTGAATTATATAAAACTTTCTTTTTAAGCAAAGTCCCGGGGCACACCCTTCCACCTTCTTCCACTTTTGCCTCTCAACTTCTTTTTAATTCTCTTTTAAAGTTGCCTTAATGTTCACACAGGGAAACCTGCAATTTTACACAACGAAACAAAGAATGAAAAGAAATGTTAAATAATACCTCCAGCTAACTTCGTATTTATAATTACGAATGACTCAACAAAACGAGCTTACCAATACAAGCAGCTCCGTACCAAATACCACTCTTCTTTCCCCTCTTACCAAATAAAGATTTCAGACATTTCTTTTAATTGTATGTGTTTTTTTTAATCAAATCTAAAAACTTTTAAAAAATCATTCTTTATTTTCATGTAGTTTGAGACATTCTCTATTTTTTGTTCTCTTCTTTATCATATTTGTAATTTTGTATGTAATTTTTCCAATTTACATAATCCTAATCATTTGCATTGAACCTATTAATAAAATCAACTATTCGAAGCCCCCAAATACGTGCCTGGTTTAGAAATATCCAATATCTTGCTGTGCTGTGTTGACAGCTATAGAAGTCAATTTGTCACTTTTACACAATAATTTTCACTAATAATTAATTACTTGGCTGTCTCAGCGTATATTGCAAAGAGAAATTAATTGTTTATTTCATATATCACAGGTAATCGAACGAGAAGACAATTCTCACTTTACTATTACAAAGTAATCGAGGATGTATTCAGTTTTATTTTGTACTTTTACTCTTTAGAATGTAGTTATTCTTATCCACCAGATGTAATCAATTGGTGAGTCAAATTTCACTAAATTTTCTTTTCTAATCTAATATAATTCAATTGATTTCAGTCCAGTACACGAACATATACGTATAAATAACTACGCACACACACATGTTTATTTATGTAACCAATTGTAACATATTCAGCAAAAAAACAAAACACCTAACTATGTGTGCTAGTGAAGGGCATTTAGTATTCGTCTCTGCTGAATATAATCATTTGATTTTATTTTTCATTTTCTTATTCTTACCCTGCAAATAACGCGACTAGTCCATACATGCATGTAAAGACTAGTCCAAAGAGGAGTAGGAGTACTCCAAAACTACTCCAAATATATGAAAAAGGTGGTCCATTTAACATTGCGATGTCCTAGGACTGGACCATATAACCCATCGGAGTAGTCCGAAAACTACTCCATGGAGTACTCACGAGGGTTAGTTTTAAACAACAACAACAACTCAATATGCAATCGTGTTAACACGAAACCATGTCGTTTAACTACAAACTCTTGTTTAACTATGACATGGTCCATGACTGCATTACATTGGACCATGTTGTGAGTAGTCCATATCATCTAAAATGGATCACGTAGTCCAATATTATTTGCAGGGTAAGTACATATTTACTTATTTATGGCGCATTTTTGTGTTTGTCCTTTTATAATATAATTTTATTTAAAATTCATTCCCATTTTACAGTAGTGTTAACAAGGAGAGCGTTCAATGAAACAAGAGCAGTAAATTTGCTTGTTGAATAAGATTTTAACTTAAAATTGGAATCCTGATTTTCATGAATATTTTGTATTTTCTTAAAGGTAGACATGATATTTACTGGGAAAAATTTATACATTCTTTTTATATATAAACATACTGTCATTTGTTTAAATAGTTTATTTTTAGCATCAGTATAGTTTATGTTGAACTTATGTTATTAAAAAATGTTAGATTTTTTAAAATTTTTAGCTTTTATTTTGTAATATTTGTACAACATATATTTATTCAATGTATTGGCCATTGTTAGCTATGACCTTTTCTCGTCTTTCTTGAATCTTATGGATTCCGCAGCAAATGAACTGCTCATCTTTAATGGTCAAAAGCGAATCAAGCTTATTTCGTATACTCTGCTCTTCCAGAGAGAGCGTTCAACATTGATTATTTATTTATTTATTTATTTATTTAGGTCAATAGATTTTACATCCTTACTGACTAAATATAAATGACAAAAACAGTAATACATATAAATAATTAGTTCAACAATTTAGCTATAAAGTAATATTTCTTTTCAGTACGTCATTACTCTCAGATATGTCCATAAGGTGATAGCATTTTTAAAGTTAAAACATGCATGACGAGAAGAATCATTATTAGCATATACAGAACGGTAGTATTTTAATGCTAAGAGTTCAAAATTGCGGGTTGGTCTAACAAGAACATTGAAGTTTAGTTGACTAAGCAGGAACTCCGAATCAACATCACCACAAATTATGTCCAGAACAAATAAAGCGCTCAGCATCAATCGTCGATTATTTAGAGTTGGCAATTTTATCAAAGTAAGTCTACTTTGATACGATGGCAAGACATAAGGATTCCAACCAAGACCACGGAGAAATAAAATTAAAAACTGTTTTTTTACCGATTCAATACTCAAGAATTGGTCGAACAAGAGAAGTATATAAAACTTTTGTAATATAAGGATCTAAAAATTCCTTAGACCAGCGCTTAATGAATCCAAGTACCCCATAGGTTTTATTTACCATTATAGAGATGTGATCGCGAATATCAAGTCTATGATCCAACAGTATGTCAAGATCCCACATGATCAAAATAGTAGTGGAATTAAGGGTCTAGTTTATAAGGCTGATGGGAAAAAACTGTAATCACTTCTTTCCGAATAGTTTTTAAGAGCTATTGCAATATATTGCCAAGCGTTATCATTATGGTATATTATGCTTTAGTATCCAATTTCTTGCTTTTAAATCCTGCTGCTTGCAAACATTTTGAAAAAGCTACTTGTGAAGCTCCCAATGATTTTGCAAATTCTTGTTGAGTTTGACAACAATCTTCGTGAAGTAATGCCTCTAATTCTTGGTCTTCAAACTTGTTTGGCTAGCCGTCTGAAGCGTACAAACTATCTCTCGCATGTTAAAAACAAATTCGCTATAAGCTTCGTTGAGTAATCGGCGAGCTTTAGCGGTACTTTTCTCAAATTAAAGATGTAAAACAAAACTTTTCGCTTTTTGCCACAAAATTCTAAATTCGCGAAGCAAAAAAATTTTGTTGATTACAATATAATGTTTAATATTGAGAATAATAACAGATATTGCTAATGTTTGTTTATTGTCGAGAAAACAGTATTACTCTGCTTTAGATTTCCTTTGACAATAGCTCAACATATCTTGTCCAAAGATGAATCATTTAGGGAGATTCAAATATTTCTCTATTACATATATCGGATATCTTCAAAGTATATTTGCAATAATGATAGAATTGAAACATCTAATAAGAGGCAGCAAGCTTAATTCTATATTAATATTCGATCTTTAGACTACAACTGCAAATTGCTTGCAAATGATTGCTTTTTTATCAAATTCTTCTACTTGGGTCCTACAACTGTTCGTTTACATAAGTTTCATTTATAATATATTGTTTAATTTTATTAACACTTTGTCGCTAAGATTACCTGCCCCTTTTATAGCAATACCTTTTTGCTTTTCACTATGATTGGAATACTTAATTCCATGATTGCTTTGTCATACTTGTGTTTTATTTGTTTGCGATGATCTAAGAATTCCAAATTTTGTTCTACATTTTTCAAGTTTTAATTAGGACTATGTTTGTTTACTTTGCGTTAACGATCCGTGCTTAAGGTTGGCTTGACATTTTTTTTAAATTGTTTACAATAACTTTTTAAAATCATTTAAACCAAAGACAAAGTCGAATTTAATTTTTCATTAGTCGATCCAAAATATAAATATACAAAAATGGATAAACTTAGAAATAAGCGTATAGTGTAGAGATTACCACATTGGCATCACTTTAACTCTTACACTTACTGACTACTTCACTAAATGCGAACAAATCTTTCTTTCGGACAAATACATTTAAATCAAAAATTTGTTTTTGTTTAACATTTAGTTGTGCGAAAGAAGGTTTTCTTTAATATAAATATCCGAAAAGTAACTGCTTATTTTTTACTAAATGCGAACAAATCTTTCTTTCGCACAACTAAATGTTAAACAAACACAAATTATCAAAAATTTGTTTTTGTTTTAAATGTATTTGTCCGAAAGAAAGGTTTTTCGCATTTAGTGAAAAATAAGCTTTTCGGATATTTATATAAAAGAAAACCTGCAGAAACTTTTGTTACCTCCTATTAGACGCCACCATTCTTCAGTAAAGTGTTTTAGTTCCATATCATTACTTCCTTACCTTTTGACAAGCTCTACTCCATTCTTTGTTTTAACAATGCATTTAATTAGCTTTATAGTGCATTTACACCTACGCCATAAACCAGTTATAAGTTGTTTATGGTGATAAACTAGTTTGAGAAACTTGCTTATCCTTGTTTATCTTTTGAGATAAACTAGTTACAAACAACCAGTTTCTGCTAATGCAACTCTGTTTTTTTCAACATTTTTCTGGCAACGCTGGACACATTTGACATTTGCTCAAAAATAAAAAAAAAGTTTTCTTTTAAAAAAGGTACTGTAATTGAATTTTATTCATCCTGGATGAAAAACACAAATTTGATTTTTTTTTCATAACAACGTCCATATTTTTATTAAATTTTTAATATTAAAGTCAGCTGTTTTATGACTTGTCAAAGATAAACCACTTAACTGTCAAAAATGCTGATGTAACCGGTATGGCTTATGAAAGAAGCTTATGATCATAAACTAGTTTGAAAATTACAAGTGTAAATGCACTATTAGATTTTCGATACAAAAATAAGAAAATATTGTCAAAATCAATAATTAAATACTTTTTTAAAAATAATAAAAAACCGGTTAACCTGTTTTTGGTTTCGTGGTTTGAATATTTTAACCTCTATGTCTTAAATATTTTTTCAAACAAAAACCATTACACTAGTTTTTCTCATCTCTGTCCTTATGTCTGTTTTTGAAGGCTTTGAATGTGTACAAAAAATGCCTATACTTACGCTTCCGGTGATTTATATAACGTCAAATCTTAATACTTGGTACATTAGGGTTTCCAAAATTTACACTAACAAGAAATAAAAAAAAAGCAAAAGATCTTATTAAAATGGGGTCATGAGCAAAAAGAAACAATTTTATAGTGTCGCTAAAATATATAATAATTTCTGATATTTGTGGGATTTTGGTAAATTTTTCTTTTGTAGACACCCTAACAAATATACGGACTTACCAGGTTTGGAAAATATGGTACAATTGTACTTGTTTGCTACATTTTAGACTCATGACTACCATGAGTCATTTAATACTAATTCATAGAATTGCTGCATAAAAAATTGGTATTCCAGATAAAATATATAAAGAGAAGTTATTCATTGAATTATCGAACAAAAGTATCAGCTATATTATTATTTCGCATTAAATTATTTTAGGGCTAAATCTAAAAATGAAAGCGTAAAGTTTTGCTTTCAAAAAGCATTAGAAGCTAATTTTGCTATCGCTTCAATATATTCTTCAAATAATAAATCTGGTCATTTTGGATATGTAATCATAGAATGCACGAATACATATTTTTTTAAGGATAACTTTTCGCTAATATTCCGATTCTTTATAAAAATCGTGATAATAAACTAAAATAATATGTTTATAGTTTCAGATGTCTATTTAAACAATAACTAATTATATATTTAAAATAATACAGGTAAATCCCGCTATAACGAACAATATGTTGTCAAGCCTATTCGTTAAATCGAAAAATTTTGTCATGTCGAGATTACTTTTTAAATATATTTGAATAGGTGTGACATTAGATGGCATAAAGTTTTCTATAGGTTCTATAAATTATTTTAAATATGAAATATTTGAATAAAGATTATTTACGGGAAACGAGCTTTGTTTCTTTCCCTTTCCAAGTAGAATAGGTTTCCATCATTACGAGGGCGGTTTAAAAACTTCTTAGCCTAGCACAGAAATATAATAGTTAGTTTTTCAAAAACATTTTTATTTTTAAAATTTTCGATATATTTCTTTAGTCAGGCTCGAGTTCATTAAATTTAATTTTCATTAAATTATTATTTTTACTGAAGGTAGAAATTGTATTTACAACATGAAATCTTATTAAAAATTTTTTATTGATAATTTTTCCTGGCTGAGCTGGGTATTGAGCCTGGGTTGAATTTACATGTTTCGAGAATCACCACATTATCTCATCAGAATTATTTTGCATTCTAACCTCTGCACCACTGCGGTGCCTGCTAGCCAACAGACAAACATCATCTCCTGACTCTTCAATATACTTAGTCCAACGCTTATCTAGCAATTCTAGTCCTTGGTTAAAAGAGCTTTCCTGAAGGCCTTCAAAATAGTGGTTTGCAACTGTGATTGCATCTTCATTTGAGGTAAAGTGATGTTGCATAAATATAAATGTTGCAATCGTACTATGAATTTTTAGTTTTACCCTTTTGCAGATAGCCAATTAATAAAATACCTTTGAAGTCCCAAGAAACCATTCCCATAACATTACCAGCCAATATAATTGTTTTTGCCTTCTTTGGGCCACTTCATCCAGTTGCAGTCCATTGCCATTTTCCATTTTCTGTTTATACCGCGCTTTCTGTTCTAGGCTAAGACGTTTCCTAACCGCCCTCGTATGAAGCATTTTTGTATTTTAATGGGTTTGATTTTTAAAGCAATGCAATTGACTGAAATATTGTTTTTTTTCCTTTTGTCGAGAAATCAACACAAAAACTCATCAGAGATCGATCATTTTTTGGGACATTTTTGATATCCTGATACAATTGTCAATGTTAAAAATTTCGTCGTTAAAATTATTTAGACATTCGTTACAAAAGGTAGTGTTAAAATCTTTGCCGTTAGTTTCATTATTATTAAATAAATATTAAAATTTTTACCATGTTGGTCTAAAAAGTACATTTTATTTATTTAGTTGGTACTAAATCCAAAAGGCAATTTTCCATTCCTGACACAAACTATTTAAAACAGAGTACATGCCGATACACGTACTCAATTTAATACATACTAAGTTATATGTGTATATTTATAATACGCAACGATTTCAACACAAAAATATACCAGCAGACATTTGAATTGGAAAATATTTACCAAAATTTATTAGAAAGAAAATAAATAATTTAAATAATTTTAATTTAATTTAAAAAACTGTTTTTAACTTTACAACAAAAAGCAAACATTAATTGCAATTATAGTAATGCAACACAGTCTATTTTTGTTCTCTGCATATATAAGACAAGAAAGCGTTTCCTTTTTTTCAAGCATAACCTATTTTAAAGTATGAAAAACAATTATGGTCTGTGAACCCGTTCGAAAAATAACAACCGAAAACTCATTCTGAATTACAAATTGGATATACGAATGTAGTAGGAACTATTTTAATTGTTGTAAACTAGCCACTAATTCCAGAATGATAGTGGGTGGATCTAGTTGTAACAGTTTATATGAAACAGAAAAACTTTAGGATGACGTTGTCCTAAGAGGGGTAAATTTACAACTTTCAGGTACTGCAAGACAGGTAGTGGAACTAATCCTTCTGTTTTTAACGAAATATGATTGAAATTAACAGCGAAAGAAACTTAAGACCTTTACATCGGACAACACTGCATTAAACTTAAAATAATTTTTTCCCCTGAAGATGACCAACAAAGTTGGTCGAAATATTGCAAATAAACAATCAAAATTTAAAACGAACAAAATTATTCATATTTTTAATTAAATAGACCTCAAGCCGAATTAATAAAATGCAAAGATTTTCAAATTAAGAGCATTGAAATAAGTGTAATTTTAATTGAAAAATTGTCAACTTGTGACATATACTCTTTTCACATGTCATGGAATAGTTTTTGGGTGTTGTTTAAAAAAGTATATGGCTTAAATAGTTTTAATTAATTATATTTACTACTACATTGTTTTAAAAAAAAACATGTACATGTTAAACAAAACGCCTGTTTTTTTTAAACATTTTGTTGACTGGGTTCTCGCTTTATTACACATTTAACAACAGAAACTTTGCGACACATCAATAAGATTGGCGACACGCGGATGTTTTTGATATTCTTATTATATACAGGAATATTTATAAGTAGTTATGTATCTATTTATGCATGTTGTTTATGTATTTGTAAATAAAGTTTTTTATATATTTGTAAGCTCAAAAAAGTGCTAACATTATACTCTTAGAATTATAAGATTTTGTTCATAATAATTCTGTATGTATGTTTATAATCTAAAGTAGATATTTGTGTGTAATATTACAAATGATTGTTATTTTCTTAAATTTACATAACGCTATAGAGCTGAGTCCTAAAACAAAAATTCTTCTAATACTGTGATGATAAATTGTATCCGTGTGCTTATTTTTAATAAATCAGCAAGAGTATTGCCCAATTTTTATCTATGACGACTGCACTTGACATCCAATTATATACATATGTATGTTAAATTTCCCATAAATAATAAGTACCGGTGGGTGTATAACCTCATTAAATTCCTTTTTACTTTCAATACACCTTATTGTGTTTTTACACGGAAATTGATTTCAGAAAACTCCGTGTGAAAAAAAACGTGTAAAAAAAGACATTGATCGTATGCAAAATAGGTGATAGGTTCCTTATCTCCACGAGTACAACCTATTGAAATTAGTGAAAAACATGGATTTTTTAAGAAAAACTATTCTGGTTGATAATATTAAATGTGTTTTTACACAAGCATAAGAAAATAAAACGATATGCACGCTAAGCTTAAATGTAATGTAAAAAAATGTATTACAAGTTCATTTGATTGTATGCACTAAAAGTGTATTCCCCTAAATTTGTGATATTAACATATTTCGCAAAAATTAAATTTAACCAAAAAAATGTATGCCAAATGATTTTGAATCGTCATAAATGGAATAAAATCGTGTAAAAGACTAGTTAATTTTCAAACCGTGTTAAATCAAAACCGTTTAAAAATGGAATTGGATGTATACCAGTGATGGAAATATTAAAAATTGAAATAGTGCTGACCGTCAACAAAAAGAGTACATTTTTCAACATTTTGGTACTTTTTAGGAAACATATATTTTTATTCAAAAATACAATTAAAAATCCATTTAAAAATAATTCAAAAATAAAATTAATTCAGTTTAATAAAAAAAAACTATTATAACAACAAACTAAAAACTAATTAATTTTTATGTAAAAATATATGTTTCAAACATTATTATTTGTTGTGGGTTAAGATAATAAACATATGAGCATGCCTGCATTTTGTTAGTGTTAATGCCTAATCATTAATAGATCGTTCACCAATATGTTTGAAGTTTTCAAACTCATATGATACACAAAAAATCTCAAACAAGAAATGAGAATTACAAAATGGTACGAAGCATAAGAAATTTAAAAAATTTACCAAAATAGTACCACAAACAACTTTAATTCTTTATGCATCAAATAAATAACAAGAATAACGAATTTGTACATTCCTTATGTTCTCGTTTTGAAGCCAATGTTGTCAATGATTATAAAGATAGTAACGCTGGATTTCTAAACAGGGAACAAAGCAAAACATACAAAGAGTACTAAATATGTTGTGGGGGTACTGCGGTATTTTTGTTGTGAAAAAGTACTGAAAATAGTCCAATAGTATTGAATTTTCCATCACTGATGTATATTGAACATTATAAATTTTATTGAGAGCGTATGTTTAATTTTTAATTTTTTTTAATAATAATTATTAATATTGCAAAAGTCTTGCCCCCTTATTCATAAAAACTTACAACAGGTTTATAAATCAAACTTCCATACAAAATTTGCTTTATAAACCTCTTATAAACATGTTGTAAGTTTTATGAATAAGGGCATTAGACCAAATGAAAATACATATGGTGAATTTCACGTCAAGTGACCCAATTTTAAAAATCGATGTCTTCCGATTTCGATGAAATTTCCACCAAGGTTAGTACTATTGGATAGTAGTCAAGAACTGCTGGAGTTAGAGGGGGTCAAAGTGGGATATTTTGGTCCATTTTGGTCATACAAGGTTTTTTTAAAATGAATGTACCTTTTCACCTATTGGTCCTAGCAAAAATTGTCCAAAGTACTTTAGATAGCTATTTCCTCAATCATTCAAAAACTATTTTTTTTAATTTTGAAAAAAAAATTAAAATTTTTTTTTTTATTTTTTTTTTCAATTTTTTTCTCAAAAGAAAGCTTATATATATATATATTATATATATTTTCATTTTCCCCCATTTTTTTTATTTTTTTTTTTCAAAATGGAGTTTTTTTTTATTTTTCCTCAAAAGAAACTTTAGACCATTTCCTTTAAGAGCTTTGTGGTCACTTAATGGGATGGTACTCTCTTACCGAAACTCTTTGCTTTTGGTGTCGGTGATAACTTCTCTCGAACACTTTATTCCTCATCTTTATAAATGAACTTCTATGCCAAACTTTATACCCTATCTATTCTTTTACAGATGATAGCAACATTTGCCATTCATACTCATTTAACCATAGACCAAACCCTTTGGAGATTGGGGAAATGAGAGAAAATATGAATGATACGCTAAACCGAGATCTTGAAGCAATCTCGGAATGGGGTTGTGCGAATAGAGTCGATTATTAACGCACAACAGATCATGTTGTTAAGGAATCAGACGCTCTTGACGTTCTAGGCATGATAATCCAGTGTGATGTCCGCTGGGCCAAACACATTTTTTAAAATGTCGTAAGTGTTATACAAAACATTTCTATAGAAATTGCCAACAACATTTCTACAGCTGTTGTAAACAAATATGAATTATTATAAAACCATTCTATTTGTAGATTATTAGTTATTATAATTTACATTTATTTTTCGTCTGTCGGTCCGTTTCAATTTTGTCCCCATGCATATTAAGAATTATTTTTGTTTGTTATGATCACATTTCTCTTTATACAGATTTATGAATGAATATCATAGAATCTCATTACTATTAGTTATATTTTTCTTCTTATATAACTTCTCTTCTTCAATGGGATGGATAGCCAAAACAAAATGTAAATACATATACAATGTAAGTTAAAAGTCATGTTAATTAGAGACAGGTGCGAGTATTAAAAAACGGGTATTATATCTGTCAAAGGTGTTCATAATTAAAAGGGGGGCGAATTGTACCCCATTTGGTTTAAGACCTATCCACTTTCGTAGTAGAAAACTATTAGTTTTATTTGTTTAGCATATCTTCTTTGCATTTTAAAATTTATTTTACATACTCTATTGGTATTAAGAACCAACATTATTTAAATAAGAGCTAGTGGGAAAACTTTTCATGCCCTTAACTGACGTTTTGAGCGGTTATTTGATAGAAAACAATTTTTTTATTAATTGTTAACTGGCCGGCGCGTAGCACATTTGTTTTTTTGTTTATCATTCAACGGAATTGTGCAAATTAAAGTGAAATTTTTTTTACCATTTCTTTAGATTAAAAATTTTGATTGCCATAATTTATTCATTCTTTTACATTTCTTATATCACTAAATTAACTAAATTGATTATTGAACGGTAACTAAAAAAACACACATTTATTTTTAACGAGTAGTGGAAGGAAGTCGCGAAGGTTTCATGTATTTTTTTAATATAATGTTACAATTTGTTTCATTTATCTTTAACAGTTATTCTTAAGTGCAAGAAAAACACTAATCAAATCTCAATTAATATTAAATGGTTGTAGTGTAATAAAAACATCAACTAACCAATAAATATATATATATTAATCAAACTAAAAGCCTTTTTATTGGTATTTATGTATATTTGACAGTAGTCACAACTTAAATTTATGCATATGTGACTTGTTGGAAGTTCAGCAGGCCTTAATCTTTTTAAGGACCCAAATATTTTGTTTTTTTTTTTTGCAATATGCAGCGAGTAACTTCAATATATAGCAGCAGGAAACCTATTAATTTTATTTTTATCCAGATATAAAGAAAATATGTTTGAACTCAATGAGGAACACACACATATGTATGTATTTATAATGGGTGTTTTTTTGAGAGGTATAGAACTTCGAATTGAAATAAAATACAAGAAAATCGTTTTAATGACCATCAATTTGGCTTTATTGGAAGGATAATTTTATGCCATTAATATTTAAATATGATTTCAGGCATGTGGCACCCACGGCTGGCTCGAATAAAGCCAATTCTACAGGTCCAATTTTCAACCACTTTTTCGAGCATATGGGGCCGTATGTCGGCAATAACGCCACGAATGTTGCCTTCCAATTTCCCTAACGTTTCTGATTTGTTGGCGTAGACGAGCGACTTCACATATCCCCAAAGAAAATAATCCAATGGTGTCAAATCACACGATCTTGGTGGCCAATTGACAGGTCCATTCCGCGAAATTATGCGCTCATCGAATGTTTCCTTCAATAAATCGATTGTGGCGTGCGCTGTGTGGCATGTAGCGCCGTCTTGTTGGAACCAGAACTCATCCACATTCATGCCATCCAATTCGGGAACAAAATAGTAGGTTATAATGGCTCTATACCGGTCTCCATTAATTCGGGTCCCCTTCAACACTTTGCTCTACAGCGGCAATTGTTTCTTCCGTGCGCACTGTTCGACGTCTCTGCGGATGCGTATTATCACATAGAGTAAACGTAGTGCGAAAACGATCCATGGTTAACCGAATTAATTGCTCTGATGGACGATTATGTCGACCATAAAATGGACGGAGCTTGCGGTAAACTTCGCGAACTGAACCGTTATTTTCGAAATAAATTTGCACGATTTGCAAGCGTTGTTCTTTTGTCAACCTGTTCATGATGAAATGGCAAACCAAACTGAACATAAATGACATTAGAGTTGCCAGATTTGACCACAAAATGCCAGTTTTATCTCTTTTCGAAAAACAAACCTGTAAAAAAACACCCTATATGTTATCATGTTTTTAGGTTCATAACAGGAAAAACCTAAAAAGTACCCCAAACTCAAAAAGAGGTACTAAACAAAGAGAAAAAATATAGTTGTGCATGTTAACCACAACAATGTCAAGATTTTTACAGGTTTTTAACAACGTTATGGTCACTGCAATTCAATAAATATGATCGCGGTAACCATAATATGGTTAAGTTACAAGTCAGATGATTATTAAAATCATATGAGTAACTATGTGTATATTTGTTGCAATCATGTTTATGATGAATCCATTTATCAGAATTTGTTGCTCATTGATTATGATAGAGAAAAACATAATTACCATGAACATTACATAATTGCTATAATCATATATATGATTAATATAATCATGTGAATGGTAACCTAACCAATAGTTACAGAAATCATATAAATTATTACAGTTAGCATATTATTTAAAAGAAATGTTGAAATAGTTATGGTAAACATGCACAACTATATTTTTCCTCTGCGTGTAAGAGGGCGGTTCTTAAACTTCTTAGCCTAGCATAGAAAGAGAATAGTTAGTTTTTTCAAAAACATATTTATTTTTCAATATAATCTCCTGAAACTTCAATACACTTAGTATAACGCTTATCTATAAATTCTAGTCCTTGATTAAAATAGTTTTCTTCAAGGCCTTCAAAATAGTGCTTTGCAATTGTAATTGCTTCTTCAATTGCGGTAAAACGGTTGCCAGCTAGGAATGTTTTTAGATTTGTGAACTGGTAAAATTCACTGACAGCTAAATCAGGAGAATAAGGTGGATGGATTTGTTGCTTGTGTTGTAAGCCAGGACGTTTTACTCTAATTGAACTGAACTGAATTTATTTTTTGCCCTTTTGCAGACAGTCAATTAATAAAATACCGTTGAAGTCCCAAAAAAGCGTTGACATAACCTTACCAGCCGATTGAATTGGTTTTAACTTCTTTAGGGTTTTTCCTCCAGCTTCAGTCCATTGTTTGGATTGTTCTATTGTCTCTGGAGTATAGTGATGGATCCATGTCAACTATTATGAAACGATGCTTAAAATTAATTTTATTTTTCTTAAAATAAATTTGAGAAATTTGCATTCTTATGCATTTTTGGTCGACTGGACTCGATCATTTGAGATGCCCAAGATATTTACTCTTTCATACACTTTTATTTGTCGATCATATCATGCACTTTGGCTACAATTTCTGTTTTTGTTGCTGTTCTCGGACGTCCACTACGTAGTTTATCCTCAATGCTTGTACGCCCACATTTAAATTGAGCAACCAATTTTTTTTACTGTTGCTCCTTCATATATAAAGGAGCACTTTCATCTAACACATTCAATGATGCAAAGCTAAAAACTTAAAAATTAATAACAGAGTTATTTCTAACTTTCATATAAAGCAAATCTTTACTGTAACCTTTCTATGAATTCTTTAATGGTTAATTGTCGAAATTTTATGGAAAATGTTAAATTTCTAAGGAAAAATAAACAGCATATTCTCTATGACTTTATATACATACAGGCCACCATCTCTTGACAACAAAATTGAACCAACAAACTGAATGTTATATCACCACCATTGCATCTCAAGTTAATAGCTGACAATCACAATAAAAAGTGACTGTGGACTAGTGTTAATAATATAGTGTACAATGGACAGACACTAATATTGGGTGTATAAATTAAAAATTCTGGATGTTTTAACATTTTTAGCTTTTATTTTGATACGTTTGTACAGTATTAATTTCTTCAACATATTCACAGTTGGTAACTATGACCATTCCCAACTTTTTGCTGCTGCAATAGGGAAATATTGTAATAGATCTATATTTCTTCAGAACTAATGATTCATTGCAAAAATAATTTCCTTTAATAGCATTTAAGCAGCATATCGTGCATGCCATATTGTCTTTCAAGGTGTGCCGACTTCAAATCATATGCTACCCAATGTTTGCCGCTTGCAAACATAGTGAAATTGCCCCTTGAATAGCTCCCAATGAATGTTTGACTACAATCTTCAGTAATGCTTCCGATTCTTGGTAGACTTTTTTGGCCGTCACAAACCATCTGTCGCACATTGAAACTAATGAACAGATTCGCCATAAGATTCGTTGAGCAATTGGTCAAATTAAAGAAGCAAAGTTAAACTTGCCGCATATGACGCTTTGTAAGCATACAATTCGTCGTTGTCGAAACAAAAACAAAACTTTGTTTTTTTTTTAATTTTTAAGTTCACATCCAATACATTTTGGTCTACATATCATCAATCGTTTGAGAGATATAATAGCCAATCTTTTTTACATTACAATGTAATTTCCTACCTTCAGTATATTGATTATTTTTAGTTTTTAACAGCCTCTCATAATGAACACGTTATAATATTTTATAATCTCTTTCATCTAAGAATCACTCGCTAGACCATAGTGCAATGTGTGTTAATGCATATTTATGTACAGGTTGTAATTATGAATACAATTTGATAATGAACGCAATGTTTTTTTTTTTTTTGCTCGAATGATGAATATTTAACTGAAATTGAATTTATATTCATCATACGTATATAGGCACAGTGAAAATTATATGCGTATGAATATTTGCAATGAAATAGTACCTATATTTAAAGAAGTATAGAACCACTAGAGCGTCTCATAACCATTATTGATTTAAAATATGTACAGACATTTAGTTTATGAGTTGAATCCACTTGAATTTATTTCAACTTGTACTTATACTTGTACTTGAACACAACAGGACCAACGAATGGACCTAAGTAAGCTGTACTATGTACAACTATGGCTGCCTGGTGACCTAAGCTGACTTTAGACAACATAAAACAACATTATCTAACTGATAATAAAAATTGACTCTGACAAATAACAATTACACCTTGATACACAGCTTAAAAGTTTCAAAATCATACTTGACACTTCCATTTGAAAACTCATTGGTATTCAGTTCATCTTCATCCGACTAAACACTAAAAGTTAATGTAATTATGATGGCATTTTGTAAACATATTTAGTTGCTGTTTTCTCTTATTTTTTGTGTAAGGCAATTTAACAGCTACATATATATACTGTACATGTAATAAAACTTAATTATTCTTATATTTTAGGAGAATGGTATATAAAAACAATAATGTTTATATATGGTTTTATATACAATGTATATTACATACATATGTACTCGTATATCTGTATTAGCTTTATATTGCCACAACATTTATAGTGTATGCACAGACATGATAAAGGCTATAAAAAACTTATACTAGCTATTTTATGTACCAGATACATTTATATACAGATAAAGTAATGATTTTTAACACTAATGCCAATTTCACGCTCTCACAAAAAACTACTCAATCTATTAGAGCTCTTCACTTATTTCTGTAATCTACACGTTAAAGTGATAAGGTCACAAAACTGTTGTTCCGATTATTTCAAAGTACAAATATTTTTGATTGACATCATTGTCAAAAGATCTTGTTGTTCAGATAAGAATCCTTTGCTGCCATTTGTTTTGTGAAAATTTAATTTCATATGACTAATCGCATATACGCAATAATAAACAAACATTTATAAATACAACTAAAGCTAGATTTACACGATTGAAGGTATTTTGACGTCTTATCAAAATTTTGAAAATTTATTTTGATGTTCTATTTACACGTTTCAAAAATTTGATCAAAATATTTTTTCAATATATTTCAAAATCTTTTGATAAAAAATTGAAGCTAATTTACACTATTGGTAAACTTTTTATATTGAAAATATTGACTTTGATCAGCTGTTTTGCTTCTTTTGTGAAATAATTTATTATTATAAAAAAAACAATTAATAAGTATGGACGACAACACAATCATCACAGCATCAACATTTTTAATATTGAACGAAGAAGTAGCTGGTAATAATGCAAAAAAATAATAAAACAAAAGGAAAATTGGGTTCGACTTTTTTGGTATGTATGTCATTTTTAGGGAGCGATTTATAAGGAATGATCCCGACCTATACAAAAACTTTGTTCGAATGTCACCAGACGATTTTAATTATTTGTTTAATCTCGTCACCCCATCAATAGAAAAGGCCAATACTAATATGCGGGAATCTATATGCCCCGGAGAACGCCTGGCAATTACTTCGAGATTTTTATCGACTGGGGATAGTTACCCAAGTCTGATGTTCTTGTTTAAAAGATCAAGATTATCGATATGCAGTATTGTGTCTGGAATCTGCGCTGCATTATATAAAGTATTAAAAGATGAATTTTTAAAGGCAAAACCTAATTTATTAAATAAAAAAACATATCAAAAATAATATCTATTGGTACAGATACCAGCAACAGAAGAGGAATGGGAGAGTATTACCCAAGGTATAAATAAAATGTGGAATTTTCCCAATTCAATCGGGGCATTAGATGGACAACACATCAATAATATAGCACCAGCACATGTATATGTATTGATATGGGTTTGAATCAAAAGAGTGAACATGCTGTCAAATTATTTATTGTTATTAATATTGCCAGATGCGATTTTGATGCTCATTTACACGGCATCAATAAAATCTTCAAAAGTTTTGTTCAATAAATGTTGATCAATAATTTTTGAAGAAATTTTGCTGTTTACACGAGTTTAAAGCATTTTGAAGAAAATTTCAATCGTGTAAATCTAGCTTAACAGTACTGAAATTATATTTGAGCAACACGTATTTTCGACAATTGTGTTAATGAATAATATATTTTATTGTGTTAATGAAATGTGTTGTGTTATTTCGACAATTGTGTCAATGAATAATATTTCAATTTTTTATAATCGGAACAAAAAGTATGTGACCTTATCATTTTGATGTTCACATTATAAGTATCTGGTGTTCATGAAGTAAGTATCTGTGGTAATCTTATGACACATATACATACATAAATACATATAGGTAATAATAAACAGACAATGTAGTATTTGTTTTAATATCATTGACTTTAAAACTTAATTTATATGTATAAATTTTGGTTTAATTAGAAATATTGCTTTATTTGCTTGACATTTACCACAATTGTTTTTTGCTCACATTAGTAATTTTAGTTACAGCAATGAAGTAAAAATTCCAAATACTTTTTATTGATACATAAGTTAAATTCTCTAAAATTGTACATTTCAATGTAATTGTTTGCAAAATTTTTTAAAGAACAGTTTTTCTTAATGAAAAATTGTTGCAATTAATATTTATTATTAGAGAAAATTTCTTATTATTTCAGCTTGAGTTCATTTTAATTAACAATTTGAAGAACACCATTGGAAAGTTATATTTTTTAGAAAATTGGCAGATTGGAATTCATTTTCTATCCTGCCAAGGGCGTTCTCAGCAATGTTTGTTGTCTAAGATCTGCTTGCAAACATCATCTATTTAACTCACCATTATTGAGAAATAGACTTCGGAATTAATCATTTATATTTCTTATTACATGTTTTGAGTTAGAACGAAATTTACATACATTTACAATGTGTGTGTATTGTAATTTATTTCAAAAGCTTTTTAATTTAAATATGTAATATTAATAATTGTTATAGAAGACTATGACAAAACAAATAGAGTCATACACGTAGAATAGGGTCACTATCCCATAGAACAGAGAGTGTCTTTCACAAATACTAATAGTGTATTTTCAAATAATTATATTGAACCTATAAACAAAAAGCAACTATTTTAAATCAATACTCGGTACACACATCTCAAAAATATTTACTCTTCTTTAAGACTATAATTGTGTATGTACAGTGAGCGCCAAAATAAATTTAACACCACATATTATTAAAAGAAAAGCTTAAATATATTAATATAAGTAATATTACATTAGAAAATTATATTTCTTTTTTATATAGTTACTTAGGTAGAATTTTTTTTTTTTTTTTTTTTTTTGCAGTTAATTGTTTATTGAATCTTCATATTTGAAATGACAATAAGTATTCAAATCTTAATACTAAAAAGAAAATAATAAGCCCAGCCAGTGCTAGACAAAAATTTTTATGATACTAAAAAAAATTTCACATCAGCTGATCCAGTCATCTATTTTGCGCTTGAGTTAAAGCAAGGGTATCCCTCCTTCTCAACCGATTGTGGCCACTAAAGTTAAGGATGTCTCGTGCAAGTGGGTTTGGATGGTGTTCGAGTTTGCTGACATACTTTGACGCATATTTTGTAAATTCGACTTTTACTAATGGCACGCCTAGATCTTTGTGGATTCGAGAATTTTTAACATACCATGGTGCTGCAGTAATTATACGTAGAATTTTATTTTGACCCCTTTGAATTTTTTCAATGTTTGATGCTGAGGCAGTACCCCATAATTGAATTCCATAACACCAGATTGGCTTTAGAATTGCATTGTACAACAAAAGTTTGCAATCCAATTTCAATGTAGAGTTTCTGCCGATTAACCAATTAAGTTGCACTGCTTTTAATCTCATTTGTGTAAGTTTCGCTTCAATATGAGACTTCCAAGTTAAACGGCGGTCGAGGTGAATGCCGAGGTATTTGACTTCATTATGTTGAGGAATAATTTGATTATTTATTCTGATGGACGAGCAGGTATCTTTTCGCAATGTGAAAGTGATATGAATACATTTTTGTTCATTTACCCTGATTTTCCAAAGCTCTAGCCAATTCTCTAGTTTATAAACATAATTCTGCAAATTCCGTGATGCAACTTGGTGGTCCTTATGGACGCTGACAAAGGCTGTATCGTCTGCAAAAGTTGACGTGTGGATTTTGGGGTCTGACGGCATGTCGGAGGCATAAATCAAATATAAAGTAGGGCCCAGTATGCTACCCTGTGGCACACCTGATTCAATTGGCTGAGCGGTACTTAAAAAATCACCTTCTTTGATTTTAAATTTGCGACCGTATAAATAACTTTCCATGAGTTTATGGGTGTTAGCAGGCAGAGTTGATTTTATTTTGTGCATTAAACCGTCATGCCAAACTTTGTCAAACGCTTGGGACACATCAATGAAAAGGGCGGAGCAGTATTTTTTATCTTCAAACGACCCTCTTATCACATTTACCAATCTGTGAGTTTGTTCGATGGTACTGTGTTTAGCTCTGAATCCGAATTGATGATTTGGAATACATTCAGTGTCATTCAGAATTGGAGTCAATTTAGTCATTAACAATTTTTCGAACAGTTTAGAAATTGTCGGCAGTAGGCTAATTGGCCTATATGACTCCACTTTGGTGTGGTCCTTCCCTGGCTTAGGAATCATAGTGATCATAGACACCTTCCAATCTGCAGGATAGTATTCTAGGCGTAAAATAGCGTTGAAGATAAAGAGGATAATCTTTCTTGCTACACGAGGTAACTCCACAAGCATTTTATTGCTGATTTCATCCATACCTGGAGCCTTTCTAAGGTTCAGAGTACCAATAGCGTTTTGGACATCACGAAAGTTTAGTCTTAGAGGTACAGGAGGTCTAATAACGAGTGGAGGCAAATCAGATGCATTATTTGAGTTGTTTATAGTAAACACTTTTCTCAAATGATTAACAAATAAAGTCCCCTTCTCGGAATCATTTCTAGCCCAGTCACCAGTCGGATTTCGCAGAGGAGGCTTTCCTCTAACTGGTCTTTTTAAACCTCGTGCCGCCTTCCATAACGAATAGTCAGATTGTGGGGTACTATCAAGACCCTCCAAGTAAGATTTAAGTGAAGCCATTCTTTGGGTTTCTAAGAAATTTCTTAGTATATCTCTGCATACCCGTAGCCTAGCTTTCAGTTCAGGAGACCTGTGGATTTGCCACTCTCTTCTAACTCTTCTTTTTTCTGACAGGAGATGATCGAGTTCAGCGAAATAAGTTCTATTTGTCCCACTTCTGCACTCAACGTCGTATGTGGAGGCGTGATGTACAGCTCTTCGTATGTCCTCAGTAAACTTGCCAATCGACCCATCAATATCCTCGGTAGTTCTCAACACTACATTTTCCGTGCAGTGGGAACTTAAATACTTTTTATACTTTATCCAACTTACTCTGGTTTTAGATATGTCCCGAAATGGAGAGCCATTCCCTTGAAGGAAACGCATTGAAATAATAGAAGGAGAGTGATCTGAAGACAAGTCTAATGAAGGCTCCACTTGTATCGATTCTACAGGGATATTTTTCACTACTCCGAAGTCAATAACATCGGGAATCTTCCGTCGGTCCGTCGGCCAGTAGGTGGGATGCCCGCTTGAGAGTACATCTAATCCCATTTTGGCAATGGTGTTGAAGAGTTCACGACCCTTCGGGGTCACCAGACGTGAACCCCAAAAAGTGTGTTTGGCGTTAAAGTCACCAGCAACTAAAAATATAGCTCCAAGGGAATTGAAGAAGCTGTAGTATTGGTGTTCTTTTATTGAAAATCGAGGCGGCGAATAAATTGATGATAAAACAAAATTGTATTGACAGAATTCAATACAAATGTTTGTTGCTTGTAGGTAATCCTCACATATGTTGTTCATTAAATAATGTTTTATTCTGTTCTTTATAAGAATTGCCGATCCTCCACATGCTCTTCCGCGGGGATCTTTAGTATCATACAACACGTAGCCATTAATTTTGAAGTACGCTGTCGCCGTCAAGTGAGTTTCAGCAATCATCATGACATCAATCTGCTTATCCATCAGGAAGTGTTCCAGTTCGTTTTTATGTTGGCGGAGGTCGTTCGCATTCCAAAAACAAATTTTTAAACAAATCATTTTTTTAAAATGGCTTGTAAGATAGTGGATTGCATTTTCAGCATTTCCTGCATCATGGATGTCATAGTGGTCGTAAAAGTGTTCATGGTTTGGACAAGTGTCTGCAATGTAGTCTCTAGAGTGTTAATATTAGGCTCGTAATATTGTGATTTAGGTGCCTGCTCCAAACCTGGCATATTAGATTTAACCACGTTAGCGTAAGAAACTTGTCTAGAACTAGGCGCGTTTACATGACTAGTGGACCGTAACAATTGCGGGAAATTGTCACTCGATGCCAAAATAGGCTGTTGATGATAATCAGGTAATACTGACGTCTTGTTGGTACTTATGGCTTTCAAATGCGTGTAAATTGGGCAACCTCTATAATTTGCGGTATGATTACCTCCGCAGTTACTGCATTTTTTTATTTTTACGTCAGTTTTGGACTTATTACATAGAGCAGTTGGATGTAGTTCCCCACACGCAACACAAACAGACGGCAATTTACAGTACGCTTTGGTGTGGCCAAATTCTTGACAATTAATACACTGGACGGGTCCAATGCGCTTATGCGGTTCCTCCACGGTAATTCTACGATGCAGAAGATAAATGAGATTGTAGATTGGATGGGACTCGTTTTTCTTTAAGACAACATCTCCAGGTTCCAATTCTACCCTGAACATGGGCTGTGGGATCTTTTCGCGGTTTCTGATATTCACTACGCTCTTGATTTTGAACCCTTTGTCCATTAAACCGGTTTTTATCTCCGCGGGATCAACACATGGGTCTATACCCTTTAGAACGACTTGGAGTCCTTTTGCGCTTTTGAGCTGGTAGGTATAGAAGTCCCTAGTCTCCCTCTCCAACTGGTTGGACAATTTTCGAAAATCATCTTCCCTATTCACTTGGATCTTTGTCTCGCAGATATTTCCATGTTTAATTGAGGTTACGCTAAACATGTTTTCACCTATTACCGAAATAATTCCTTGTACCAATTTACTGGAAGTCGGCTCTCTCAGATAAATTGGTGGGGGCTTAAACGTCTTCTTAGTAAGTTCTGGCTCATCCGTCTGGAGGAGAGCAAACCTATTTTGATTATTACTCACGGTCTTAGGAGCTTTTGAATTTGATGACACTTGAGCAGACGTCGGGCTCCTCTGTCGCTTGAGAACGGTGATGTACTTATCCATACCTACTTGTTTTTTTGGTTTGACTGCACTATTTGTTGAAGATGATGTTTTTTCATCTGTTGAAATCACTATATTGGGCGAACAGGAACGACGCCGTTCTGCGGCTCTTGTAGTGAGAAAATTCTCCGTAGATTTTTTTATGGATTCTTCCTCAGATACCCATTTAGTTTTTCTAGACGAGCTAAGCTCTTTCTCAGAATTACATCTGAGAGGAACGCTCATACAATTTTTATGCGATTTTTAGTGTTTTTTTTAATTACTGATATTACCGTAGATTTTTTTTAACCTATTACGAGTTATTTTTTCACTTTTTGTGTTATTTCAACCTATTACACTTTTTCACCTATTACGATTTTTTCACCGAAAATTCAGCCGCACTAAAAGTAACACGTCCGAACAGTTCGATGAGACGAGACTTAGGTAGAATTGAATTCACAAAAAAGAAACGAAAACAAAAGCGTATACAAATTTAATTGACTGATTGTTAAAATTAACCCTTATGCAAAAAAGTCCCTGTAATATCAAAAGTAGTGGCAATTCTTTTAATTTTTCTTAGTTCCGTTCCAAATAATTACAATTTTAATAATTTATCATTAAATGAGACCAAGTTGTGATGTTAAGTTGTGAAATATTTACATTGGGAAGACAAATATCATTTGACACCCATTTTCCGAGTCTAATAAAAGACCTACATAGAAAAGGAAAATGCCTGTGTGAAACAGGTCAAATCATTGGAAGGCATCACTGTGCAATAAAAAAAATTATAGACAAGTTTACTAAACACAATACCAAGAAAATTTGCCTGGTGTAAAATGAGCAAAGCATCATACAAAAACTGAATTAGGAGCTATAGTAAGAGAAGTTAAAGCAAACCCAATCTATAGAGCTGTCAAAATATCTGAAAATGTTAGGAACACTTCTAGGAAACCTATAAGCGTGAGTACAATTGGAAGATTTTTGCATCAAAATGGCTTACATGGTAATATGTCTCGTAAAAGGTGTTTTATATCACAGAACAACCAAACCAAACGCTTAAATTTCTCAAAAAAGAAATATATAAACGAGCCTCAAATTTTTTGAAATAATATTCTTTTCACCGATGAAAGTACGTTTGAAATATTTGGTGTCAAAAACCCCCAAAAATATGGCAAACCAAGAACGAAGTCTTTAGTAATAAATATGCTACCAAGGCGATAAAATATGACGGCGGCTCAGTAATGGTCTAGGATTGTATGGCGACATCATGAGTCGGTAAACTAACATTTATAGTATCTACAATGAAAAAGGCAGATTATATAGATATTTTAAAAAACAATGTGGCATACAGAAAATATAACTAACACAGAACTGGATTTTTCAACAGGACAATGATCCCAAGGATTCCTCCAAAATTGTTAAAGAATGGTGCTCAATCATTGTAAAAAAAACTTTAGATCATCTTCCGCAGTTCCCAGATCTCAATTTATTTGAGTATCTATGGGACTCTCTGGACAAAAAACTAGGCAAAGAAATATTTCTTGCAAGGATAACCAAAAGGTAGTAATACTGGAAAGGAGTAAAACAATTTCGCCATATTTCGCTAAAAAATTCAATGATTCTTAGTTAGCTGTGATAAAGACAAAAGGACAAGATATTAAATACAATGTTGTACATAGTGTTAATGTACCTGTCTATTTTATTTTGACGTAAAAACCCTGCTTATATTCTTATATTCCTTAATTTTCTAGTTTTTGTTAATGAGTTATATTTGCTTAAGTTACTTGTGAATTATAAAATACATTTAGTTTTAAATCTGAACTTGTAGTATTATAAAACATTTTTTTAAACAATAAACAACTAATACTTTATAGTGACGTTCACAGTATATCAATTAGTATATAATTTTTACTGTATTTCAATACGTATGATTATTATGAATTCAATATAAGTTAAATATTTATTATTCGATCAGTGTTTAGAAATTAACATAGCATTCATAATCAAATGTTATTCAGAAAATTGCAACCTGTTTGAAAACGAGTGTGCTAGCAATCATTGCACTATGATCTAGAGAGTGACTCTTAGATGAAAGGGTATGAAGAAGTTATAAAAAGCAATATTAATATTCAATATATTGGTGTTAAAAAAAATATATTAAACATTAAAAATTATCTTAAACACACGAAGTATTTTTAATTAAGCCAAATATATGATAATCGATTTTTTGACCTCCAGTATTTCTTGTAACATGTACTTGATTAATCGTAACTTTTACAATCATATTTAAAGTAAAAGGTCAAATTAAATTTAATTTTATTCCTCACTATTATATAACTACATTATAAATTTACCTAAAATGTTATATATTACACTAAAAATTTCTCCAGTTGTTAAAACTTAGAACCCATTACAATTTTCAAGCCATAATTATAATTCAATTATCTATTTTAATTAGATATAGATTTTTTGTTTTTGATATACTTTAGTAATAAGATATGAAATATTTGTTCCATGTTCCAAAACTATTTGATTCTCAATATTGCTCATTATCAGGCAAATGTCGGTAATGTCCAACTTTAGAAGGCTATAGAGTAGAATGTATTATTAAAATTTCAATAATATCGGACTTGTTAAAAATTCAAACTGGTTTGAAATAAAATAAAATGACACTAAAATATTTATCAAGGGAAATCGTATTTGTTTCGAGTATAAGTGTTTGATGTCGGAAGAAGTATTTTAAAAGTTTGTTCCAGAAAACACTTGTCTATAGTTAAGTGTCTATCAAAGACCGTTGTCTATAGAAAAATGTCTTCTAAAGGCACTTGTCTATAGAAAAGTTTCTGCTATATATAAAAATTTTTAATAATAAAATTTCATTAAGTTCAAGGTTTATATGCAATAAACTTATTAAACACAATGTAATTACAGTTAAATTATAAATCATATGATATTTCACACTTCAAAATTTCTCAGAACTCGTTAGTGTTTGAAATATTTCAGGGCAAACAATAATGTTAAGCACTATTAGCTTTATTATTAAAATTACAGGAAATGCTATAAAGCTTCCTGGAAAATAAAGCAAATTTTAAATAGTTTAATTAGTCTCAACTGTTAAGCTTATATGTATAAAAAAGGAAAATTTAGATTGAAATTATTTCTTTATTGTTTTCGAGAAAAATTAACAGAAATGAGCTGTAACTAAATGTATGTGGACGACGAAGATTATTAGTTTTATTTACTGTACTTTGATCAAAATTCTTTTAAAATCTCCATTTTCCAACCACTTTATTTCAAACATTCAAACCATTTTTGCTCAATTTTAAAGCCATATATTTAGTATATAATTAAATACAGACAATGACCAGCAAACACCCTCTCTGACTTTTACATGTGTGTAAATTGAAAATTAAATATTTACTCAAGTTTTAATTGTTCCGACCTCCTCTTTGAAGCACACATTCTAGACAAAAAAAAAGTATTTTAAACTCTAAAATAAATTTTTATTGTTGCATCAAGAACAGTTTTTCCCCTCAAGCTTTTAGTAAAGTGTTTTTTTTTGTGTTTTTTTTCATTCTAGTGGTTGGATTTGGTAACCACATTAAATATGCACCAGGCATAGATGCATTTAACATTTTCACAAAAACAAAAAAAGTTCGTTAAATTCATTTATGTGGGTGAAATGGGTAAAAAATGGAAAATAAATGAAATCTACAATAACAGCAACAAAATTAAACTAAAACCACACAAATTTTTTACAGTTTAATGGTAGAAACCATTAGAATAAAAACACCGAGTAACTAAGTGCAATTATGGACATTTAAGACGAATATTAGGAGCACTATAAATTGATTGCTACAATATTTTTGGCAGCCAGAAATTATATAATGATAGGTAAGTACTAGAGGTCTGCACAAATGTATTTGGCAGCCAAATGAGTGTTGTGTGTGTATTTGATTTTCAATTCAAATGTGTAAAACAAATGAGAGCTAGTCATTCACGTTCCATCATTTTAAAGGAAAGATCAACACAACACCGTTCATGAAAAGTTAAATACATACACTAACACTAATTGTGTGTGTGTTTCAATTATATTGTATTGCTTGATAAACTCAAATTCATACATCTCACAATAAAAAAAACCTGTGTGAAGTTAAAAATCACACAATTCATTCGTGTATTTGTTGTGTTTCTTATTTTGTTAAAATTGGGTTTCCCCTATTTAATAAATTTCACTAACGTTCTTTGATTTGATACGGGCGTTTACTAAGCTGTTGTGTTTCGGTTGCTCAGCAGTCTTGTTTTTCTTTAGTTTGGATTTACATAAATACAATTGTATTTACTCGTGTAAAACAGCATATTTGTTATTTACAGTTGAATCAAATATTTTTCTCACAACACTCACATAATGAATTGAACGCTTTGCACAATATGTTATTTCTTATACACAATAAATTTTGTGTGATTCTTAAATCACACACAACACACTACTTGCTAGTTTGATGTGTGAATTCATGTGTCGTTTAATCGCACATATGCAGACCTCTAGTAAGCACGTGATATTTTCAAAAGCATTTTTAAATTTAAGAATTTATATGAACATTATCAAAAATATATATTTAAAGACCCTTTTCCATTACAATTATAAATCTCTGAGCAGAAATGATCAGTAACTTTAGGGCTTTTGACAAATTTGTTGATATTTAGCAAACTTTTAGAAGAATTTGGGCAACATTTAAATTCTTTGAGGTGAAAAAATAGCAGTAACATAAAAATCTTAAGTAATTGCGTTTTTAAAAGATCATTTTTTATTTTTACTTAACAAAACAGTTGTATCATACCATGTGTAATCGCGAAACACCTGTAATTTCTCCTACAGCGTAAAAGTTTTAACAGAATATTTTCATTAGTAAAGTGTAAATGCTTGTAACTAAACGCAAAATTGGTTAGTTTTATGCAACTATAAGATATAAATTGCATTTTAAGCTGGAACATGCTTGGAAACACTCATTACAAAACACACATATTTACATACATACTTAGACACTTTTACACTCAAGTACACACAGCTATACAGCCACAGCACAGGCAAATTAACTCAGAAAACCTAAAGGCAACAAAGAAATGTTGAAAAATATGTAAAGGGAAGGTTGGAATCAGAGATCAGTTATGAGTACTGAAAAAGTGAGTATAGTTGAATCATGACTTATAATTTGTTATACTTATACGTACTCATACTTGTCTCAATATCATCAAACCAATATTCATCTTTAAAGTTTGAAGTACTCATTATATTCAGACTTAATCTCATGTATGATGTTGTTTATTTTGACTCTCCTTAACTTAATGTGCGTAGACGATAAAAAAATATGTATGACTCGCATACACTCATGCGTCATGTGTCTTTTATGGCCCAACCACCACTTAAGTTTGACAAGGGGAGCTTACATAACACAGGTCTTTTAAGAGTTTTAGTCGCTCGCCATAGAGAGTAATCTGATTGCGGAGTTGCGTCCAGACTTTCTAGATATTTGTTTAGTGAGTAAATTTTCCATTATTCCAAGAGCTCTTTAAGCCTTTTCATGCAATCTTTTAGCTTAGTATTGAGTTAGAGCGATCTGTGCAATTGCTTTTAAATGAATATCAGGTAAAAATTTCGTTATTCTGAGCTCTATCGTACCTGCAATTATTATAAGGACCTTTTGGTTTTACGACCAATTGGCGAATCCCGTTATAATGAATGTTATATTGTCAGGCCCATTGGTTAAATCGAAAAGTTCGTTATATCGAAATTTTTTTTAATAAGTTTTAAGCGATGTGACATTATTCATGACAAACCTCCAAATTTTCTCATATTTTTTAATAGATCTTTGCTGGGGTGACTAGAGTCATTATCAACGATTAACAAAGTTTTCATTGGGAGACATTTTGGTTTTAAAAATAATTCTAGCTTTAAATAATATTCACGCTTTAATTGAATGAAAATAATTTACAGGTAATACTTTGTTACGAAACGAGCGTGGTTTCTTAGTCTGTCCCATAAGAAGAGGTTAAAATTTTTTCCTATTTCTTTTAGAATTCTTACCTTTGTTTAATACATTAGAAAGTCCAAAAAATTATTTTTTTATTTCCATGACTTTGGTTTTGAAAGCAACTCGATCGAGAATCCAATTTTAATGCTTCCTTTATATCAGGGGTTACTCATCATTGTTTAGAGATCGACGATTTTTTAGTCGTCTTGATAACTTGATATAATTTTCAATGCTAAAAGTTAAGAGGTTATTTTGAATTTGTTATATTTTTCTTAATATTCATTATATAGAGCATAAAATTTATTATGGAATTCATTAATATTCATTAATATACCTTATACTGGGATTTGCCTGTATTCATTATTTAAATGCATGATATCTAGACTTTAGTTACAATGAGAAAGTTCAGGACTTATTAGCTTAATAAAACTAAACAACATCAAAAGTTAAAACTATTGCCCCTATTATTACAAACATTAGTGTATAACAAGGATTTCATTGTTAATCAAAACTTTAATTAAAAATCAAATACATAATAACGTACATAACTTATAATTTGCCATCATCAAACGATAGACATTAACATATTAAATGTCAGATAATACTCCTAACAACTTAAGTTAACTTGTCTACCATACTTCCCAACAGAATCGAGCTATCTAAAATAACATTTAATTTAACCTTTAGGAACTTTAGCACAAGTCTGAAGTGTAATCAAAAATATTTAAATTAATATTTAAAGGATAAGGAACCTCGCAGCACTAGGGAATACTTCCTTACAAATACATCAGTAAGTCACACATTTACATACATGTGTATGGAAATGTATAAACATGTATGGATGACTGTAGCTGTGTGTTAGAAACTCTTAGCAAACTCAATTAGTAATAATACATATGAGTATATATATAAAAAATGTGTAAATGTCTTACCATAAATATCTTACAATATGAATGTCTAGATATGTAAGGTAAAAACTAGAGTGTTGGCAAATAGTTCGATATAAAATACATATAAAGAATATTAACTATTTTTGTAAAAGTACTTTTATGTGAGAGTGAGGCTCTTGATAACTTTTAAAATTAAACAACAAAAATTATATAAGCATATCATTTGAATTACAATTTCAAGATTAAGCTCTCCATTACAAAACCAAACAAATTACTTACCTTACTAAAGTTTTCTTGTAGGCACGTTGAAGAAATTTTCTAGGTAAGAATTTTTAGCTTAAAGGGACAAAATATTAAAATTTTGTGGTTTATTTATATACAACAAAAAGAAGTGCGCAGATATGTACATAGATACATGTACATGTAATAACATATAAATTATGCCAACAACAAACATTTAGCATACATTTATGATATAAGTATATGGTCAGTTGGAAATTTAGTCAGTAATGGCAAGAAACATAGGACAAATGGTGTCAAAGACACAAGATATCCCAGCAGGAGCTATGCTTGAACTCAGGTAAACTGCGAAATATCACCTAAGCTAATCTAATCTTTTGAATAATACATGAGCTTATTATTATATGAAAAATACGTATTAGAGAATTGAAATATTTAAAAATATAAAGTATTTATTTAGTTCTTAACCAAATTACAACTTTTTTCGATTCTTAAAATGTACAAACATAAAGCATGGTTCACATAATATTCGGTCGCAAAAATTTTTTATTAAGTATGTTATAAAAAAGCGTTTGTAGTAGTTATTTTAACATACACTAATAGTTTCTAGAGAGTTCTATGAATATGTATAATTTTAAATTCGACTAAGCAAAAGCTGAATTTTTAAGAATTTAAAGAAATCATTCACAGTGTATCTCCTGTATTCCTACAGGCTTCTAATGTCACACACGAGTGTTGTTTGTTTAGTATAACATTCTTATACTAGTACATACTTATATGTAAACATAGGAAAAAGGCCAAAGGTTATAAATGTTAATAATGATTTATGCCAGCATAAATATAAAATATGAATACATACAACGTATTATGTTGTTATACTTATGTACTCAGATGATTTATACTCGTATATTTTTGTGAGGTACATATTTATAAAGTTACGTCATTTTTTAACCGGGACGAAATAATGTGTGTACACATATTTTAAATCAAAGACAAACTTTAAAAATACATATACATCTATGTAAAGGAGATTGTTATGCTTGTAGCATTAAGAATTTTTAAACGTCTGGAGTAAGGTATATATTTCCATAAAGAATTTTATAATCTTACTAACAATGTTACAAGCCAAGCTTTGAGTCTTCGAAATTTCCAAAAAACCAAGTATCAATTTTAATAAAATATGTCCAATTATAAGAGACCGAAAATAAGGGGCCTATTTTAATCTCAATTGTTATTTGGCACCAAAAATACTCGTTAAATATTAAAATTTTACAAAAAAAAATGATTTAAAAAAGTACATATTTAACAGTATTATGACCAATGTACATAAATTGTTAACGTTACGTTACGTTACGATACACATGATTATTTCAACTATATATGTATATGGTAACAGTGATTATGATTAATTTTTATATTATAATTTGTTGCTCTTTGATTATGATAGAGAACAACATAATATGCTGTAAAATCTTATTATAAAAATGATTACCACAAGCTAACAATCATATAAATGATTGCTACAATCCTGTTAACCATAATGTTTTATATATTATGGTTGCCGCAATCATTTAACCAATTACAATAACCATTATTTCGTTTAATGAAATGGTTAAAGTAACCATTTACAACTACAGTGGGAAGCACAAATGAGTGCTTGTTTGTAACTTATGCCATTTTTATTTCATAAAAGTAACAATATAAAAATGAAAATTTAAAAATGTTTTTTTTTTTTGTCATTTATTTTATTTATGGGTTTAATGCTAAACAAAATAATTTACAATTTGTTGATTTGTTAATGACTTTAGACATTAGTTTGATATTTATTTTAGTGCATGTGGTAAACACTTTTTGCAAATTATAAAACACAAATCAAATATTAACACAAATTATAAAAAATAATGGAGATAATGAATAATTAATTGAAAAAAGTCAATAATAGCTTAAAGTACAATCAGTGGCTATAAGAGTTCAAAAATGTAGTATTATTATTACCAAACCACAAATCAGGTCTCCCAAATTAACTAAAGCGAACGAACATCTTATGATAACATACATTAAAAGATACAAACGTTTAACAGTAAAAGATAGACAGCAAGACGAGCAAAGCCCTTCGCGAAAACCTGCATTTGGCAAATTTTAGAACAATCCAAATTTAATCGTTTTAAATCCGACGTTACACAATATTGCTGGCGCCGAATAGCCCAGAGAATTTAAAGACATCATGTTAAAGAACCAATAAAACATGGTGGACGACCATGTGCGTATTTTGCAAACTCATCTTCTGATTTTATGGATAAGAGCGTCTTTTATGTGGAAGAAGTTAGTTTTCAGCTGGATGGCGACCTAAACAACACTTCAAAAAAATCCTAAAAGAATGTCTCAGAGAGCAGAATTTTCTCTTGATGCAGTAGTTACCAAAAAGTGCCGACCTCTATCCAATTAAGAAATTGTGAAGAGACAGTTGGCAAAATACCTTTTAACTACAATCTATTTTAAAAAGCTCTACCAATCGGTTGAACGCGAATGAGACAGTATTGCAAATTAATCAATTAAAAAAACATGTTTGTGTTTATGCTTAGAAATTGATACTTTTATTCTTGATTTCTAAATTATTTTGTTATATAAAGGGTGTCCCAACTAGAACGCAATTCTTAAATTTGGCGCCATTGGAAGTGTCATTGTTTGACATTTGAACAATTGTTATTGTTTGCTAGTAGAAAGTACGAGGTTAGTAAAAATCGAGCGCTACACCAATGAACAACGCATTCTCATTGTGAAATTGTTTTACCAAAATGGTGAAAGTTTTGCGGCTACAGTTCGCAAATTGCTATCAATTTAAATCCATAATAATGCTCCAAATGAGTCAACTGTAAAGGGGTTAATGGATAAATTTGCCGAAACTGTGTCTGTTAGTGATGTAAAGACAACAACGCGCCTTCGACCAGGTCGATCGACCGAAAATGTCGCAGCTGTACGTGATGATGTCGCTCAAACTCCAACAATTCGAATTCCTCAATTTGACACAGAGCTCAGCAAATTGGTGTCTCCAAATCCACTATGCAGCAAATTTTGAAGAAAGATTTGCACCTTCATGCATACAAAGTTCAATTGACTCAGGAACTGAAGCCAGCTGACCATGGACAGCGAAGGGAGTTTGTTAATTGGGTATTGGAGAGACAACATGAAAATGCTGATTTTGCCGATAAAATCATCTTCAGTGACGAGGCCCATTGTCGCATTTGGGGTGAGGAAAATCCTCGAGTTATTCACGAGAAGCAAGTACATGCTCAACGTGTCACTGTGTGGTGTGGTTTTTGGGCTGAAGGAATCATTGGACCTTTTTATGAAAATGATGCAGGTCAAGCGCAAACAGTCAATGGTGTTCGGTATCGTGAAATGATAAACAGTTTTTCTTGCCTAGAATTAAAGAAATGAATGCAGAGGGCATGTGGTTTCAACAAGATGGTGCCACGTGTCATACAGCCAGAGAAACAATTCAATTGCTGCATCAGTCATTTCCCGGCCGCCTAGATCATGCGATTTAACACCTTTAGATTTGTTTCTTTGGGGTTTTTTGAAGTTGACGGTTTACATAAATAAGCCGACGATGACTCAAGCCTGAGAAGAGGAAATTGGACGCTGCATTAATGAAATACCGCAGCATTTATGCAAAAAGGTCATTGAAAATTTCATTAAAAGATCGCGTGTGTACCAGCAAAGCCGCGGCGGCCATCTGCATGATATCTGGTTCCATATAATACCTCATTCTGTCTACTTTATGATATAATAAAGGTTTACGATTTTTTTTTAAATCTCTGTGTTTTATTGCAAATTTAAAAATTGCGTTCTAGTTGGGACAACCTTAAATATAAAAGAAATGAAAAAAAACATTTTCTAATTGGATTTCATAGTTTTATTTTTAAACAATAACAAGTATACAGAGTGCTGTCCACTATACATTTTTTTCTCTGGGTGTAGTAATATTAATTAAGATTTCATAAATGTAAGACTCAAGCTACCTTAAAATAAATGTTAAATACGTTTTAAATATTCTTTAATCAACAAAATATTTCCATGTTACATAAGTTAAAAAAAAAACAGAAAAACAGAAAAAACAGGCTAAACAACTCAGAAGTACTAATTTAACCTAAAAAGCATTTGACTGGTCAGTTCTCTAAAAAATTTATATATAAATTTGCTTCTAAAAGGGGAAAAATTGTTAGAAAAAATAATAAAAACTGCTTTAGCAGTTTTCCTTTGGTTGCTTCTTTTAAATGAAAAGTGTTTTTTAATTAACTTTTTACTGAGAATATATTTTCTACTGCGGTATTATAACTAATTCATTTTAATTATGAGTATGCTGTTTTTACCAATTGTTCATTTCTCTTGTTTTTTGTATCTTTAAAACACAAGTATAATTTAAAGTGTTTTTTAAGCTAATGCTTTAAGTTTTAATTCCTGATTTGCAGTGTTATTTACAGTAACGTAGAATGTGTGAGGAAAAAATCTAGCTAATTTTTCTCTTTTTATGCGGTCAATGCTTTACTTAAGTTTAAAAATTATACAAAATATAAGGCTATAATGTAGGAATTATTCACATTATATCCGGCCATATTATAGAAGCTGATTTAAAAACATAGTGACAAAACTTATGTGAAACTTAAAATGGTGCACAATTTCCTTGAAACTCAGATTTTTATAAGAGAAAATGAATTTGAGTTGCTCTTTGAGCTTTTCTTAAATATTAATAAATAGTTCAAAAGTATTCAATCACTTTTTTTATTACATAAATATTAAGTCGTTTATAAAACCGAAATTTATGTGTACTATGCTTTAATTGCACACTTCTCTTGCTTTTAGAATTAAAAAAAACATGAGCATGATTTAAGACTTCAAGTTTTAATTCCTTCTTTGCTGTGCTCTTAATATTAAAGTGGATTATGTGCAAAAAAAAGCTTGCTAATTTTTTACTTTTCTTATTTATGCTGTTAATGCTTAAATTAAGTATGAGAAATGTATGTTTTTGATTTGGTATAATATTTACTTTAGGACCGTTTGTGTAGGTTTAAAAAAAAGGAAAAATTTACAACAAGATTTGTTTTATTTAGCCATAAACAAAGGTTACTTTTTAATTGCAACGGTTTAAAGTATAAAGGAGCAATAGAATAAATGTTAATGAGTGTTAATAAATAGACAAGGCATTTTATAAACAATTACAAGTAGTTGGCATGGTCCAGAGATTATATGTTAAATGAAATGTTAAATAAATTAAACAATTTCAGTTTAAGAAATAAATAAATAGAAATAAATTGTTTTGCAAATTTGTTTAGTGTTGTGTTTTAGCAACTCTTTTAAAGATCTAAAAAACTGTTTACATTTTTATATGAAACCCATAAAAAATATTTATTCGTAACTCCCATATAAGGCCCACTGCCGAAAATCACATTAAAGAGTATAACACTCTTAGAAATGTTGGCATCCAAATAATATTCCACACAAATATGTTTCGTCTATATATAAATTATTCGGCCTAATTGTATGATGATCAGTCCATAATTAATCATAACTTCCATACAAGACCCCCTATGAAATTCTTCGACAATAAATCTCTGAAAAATGTTGATATCCAAATTATATTCAACATAAATAAGTTTCATACAGAAATCATGACACCTAATTTTAAAACTGTCGGTTATAATTAGTCAATGCTCCCATATTAGATCTCCTCTGAAATTCACTTTAACCTTAAAAAGTGTTTATATGGAAAAAAAAATAGAAAATATTTCTATGCCCAGAAGTCATATGACCTATTATGGATATATCTGCAAAAATTGTTTTTACAGTGAGCGTCAAAATAAAGTCAACACCACATATTATTAAAAGAAAAGCCTAATTATATTAATATAAATAATATTATATTAGAAAATTATATTGCATTTTTATATAGTTACTAGCTAAACCCGGTGTGCCTTCTACCCCCCCCCCCCCCCGTTTTAAATAAAATAAAACGTATTTATATATTTACAAACACTTATTTATTTAATTTTAATGTATTTACTGCAATGCTTTAGTTTTAGTTTACCCATCAGGAGCATACACAAGTGCTGGCAAATTCTACAACTTTCCATTACTCAATAACATTCAATACTTTTCAACTCAATTCTACTCCAAACTTTTAACGGATTTTTTGAAATTGTAACGCATAGTTTTTATCTGCAATAGTTTCTTCAAAAAATAAAAATAGTTCTGCAACTATTATTGGTTTTGTATGTCTTTTATTATTAAATCAAAAATAAATGTTAAGCTAACTTTTAATTCAACGTTAACAATAACTTAAGAAATAATAGACAGCTTTATTTCGGCGGTTGGTTTATTTTGCAGCTTACATATTGTTGTCTTTTTATACAGTGATGTATTTTTATGCACTATTTTACCCACTCAACTTGCTTAAAAATACAACTCAGAAAGTATCGAATAACTACATAATAGGAGACTGAAGCGCGTCATATGAGCGATGCATTTCAGTGGGCGAGGCCATGCCCCTTTGTTCACTTGCATATTCAAGAATTTATTATATCGTAAGGATATCCTATTGTGAAAATTTAATGACGATCAGTCAGTAGTTAAGGCTATATTTCGATTTTTAATTTTCCTAAAAAGGGGCGTGGTCCCATATACTTTTCTCCTGGTACGTATTCCTAATTATGTCAATACCATATGTACCACATATCATTGACGTTGGTCAAAAAATGCCTAAAATATGGCGATTTAAATGTTTGGGTTATATGGGCGGTGCCACCCCCGTTTGTACAATCAAAACATCATATAGCCTTTTATTCCTTCCAGAGTCACAGTAACATGCTGTGAAAATTTCATCAAAATCGGCTCAGCCGTTTTGGAGTCTATACGTTACATACATACATACATACATACATACATTGAATTTTATATATATAGATATTTTGTATGAAAATTTTCTTTAAAATCATACTTTAAGTCTACTTTATTTTTTATAAATACGGCAGATAGAATTTAAGTAGAATTGAAAAAAGAAACAAACACAAAACCGCATACAAATTTAAGTGATTTATTTTTAAAATAGACATACACTTATGCGTTAATATAAAGTAAGCAATGGCATCAGCCATATGCAAACCCCCTGCCATTCCAAAAGTATTGGCAATTCTTTTGATTTTTCGTTCTAAAAGTATAACTATTCAAAATAATTAAAAATTTTATAATTTATTATACAAAGGGATTAAGTTGTGATGTTAAGTAGTGAAAAATTTACATTATGAAGAAAACATTAATTGAGACCCGGCAAATCATAATTAACTTACATAGAAAAGGTAAAACCCTGCGTGATATAAGTAGAATTGTTGGATAACATCGCTGTACAATAAAAAAAATTATAAACAAGTATACCAAACACAATACCGTAGAAAACTTTCCGGGCGCAAAAGGACCACAGCGTCTTACACAAATTTAAATAAAAGCTATAGTAAGAGGCCAACATCTAATGCTGTACTGTAAACCTGTAAGCGCGAGTACGATTAGAAGATCTTTGCATCAAAATTGCCTACATGGTGAAGTGCCACGTAAGAAGCCCTTGATATCAAAGGACAGCCACCAAACGTTTAAATTTCGCAGGGAACTTATATACTTCCCTGCCTCAGATTTGTTAATATAATATATAAAAGTAAGTTTAAGATATTTTGAGCAATCATCAAAAAGGTAAAATGTGGCGGCGGCTTAGTAATGGTCTTGGGTTGAATGGTAGCATGAGGGGTCGATAATATTACATTCATAGACTCTAAAACAAAAAAAAAGTTTATCTCGTCATTAAAAAACAATGTAGCAACTAGTGTAGAGAAACTAAAAATAGCGCAGAACTCCGCAGTCCTCAGACCTTAATCCAGTTGAGTTGAGTGCGCATATCTGGACAAAAACATTAGGCAACGAAATATTTCTTGTAAGGGTATCCTAAAGACAGTAATAAAGCGTGATTTTTTTAATATTATGTTTAGAAGACTGTCAGTTATGATAAAGATACCCCTTCTTATTCAAAAACGATTATTAAATTTAACAAATGTTTATTAAGGCAAATTTTATATGCAAATCTGTCATAATAAAAGTTTGTTAAATTTAATAATCGTTTTTGAATAAGATGGAAAAGAACTACAAACAAAATATTAAATACAATGTTTTACATAATTCTAATTTACCTGTTTACTTAAATTGTACGCGAAAAATTTAATACTTTTTCCGTAAAATTTAAATGTTTTTTTAATGTTCCTTATTTTTCTAGTTTTTGTTAATGACTTATATTTGCTTAAGTTACTTATGAATTATGCAATATATTTTGTTTTAAATTTGTGTATACATTCTTACCTGTTTTAATTATAAACATTTACAATTTCTTTGTGAAATTTGTGAACTCCATAATTTTAAGGTACATTTTCAGATACTTTTTTATATTTTGTGTTGAAATTTGTTTGTTTAAATGTGTGTTGTTGCAATATATTTCTGATATTAATTTAGTTTAGTAGTTTCCTAAGTACAGATTTATTTTAGGGGCCAAAATTTTTGGTTTTGAAAATTCAAGCAAAATAGAGTAAATACTGCATTGAAATTTTCCAGGAATACCAAAGAAAGGTTAATATAAAAAACTTCAGATTATAAATGATGAGTATTTCAAACTTAAGAATATCGTATTTCTGCACAAAATTATCACTACTAAACAACCTAACTACCTTTATGCAAAGATAATATTTAACTCACCGCCAAGAAATAACTCCATCAGGACTTTTAAGTATAACAATTCAGCATAATTACATCAATTTTAAATTTTTGTTATATATCTCTGGAACCATATTCCCCCGAACCTACAATTTACTAGCAACGCAATAAAATTTCAAAAACTACTAACGGCATACTATCAATGATTTATTATTATATCACATTTCTTTAATATTAACCTACAATTTAATACATTTATTATGATCCTATATTATTTTTTATTATTTATGAAAATTATGCCCTAATAAATACTTATAATAACTTATCGGGTTATAATGCTGTAATTTAAGATATTGTATCTTGTTGTATTAGAAAGGCAAATAATAAAAACCAAGTTTAAATATAAATATTCATTGTATATGTAAGACATGTGCTAGCATACATTGCTCATAAATCTAATTACATTTCTCAATAATTGCAATTGTATATATATATATATGTAATGCATATAAATATGAATATAAGGGTGGCTCTGTTTGTTAGGAGGAAAGAAAAGGTGTCGTTTTTTTAAATTTTTCTCATGGCTTTAGTATTTGGTAAGTGGAATAAAATCATAATAAGGTTATAAATTTGAATATTTTTAAATTTTGAATATTTTTCGTTTATTTAAAAAAGTCGATTTTTTTAATTGCTTGAAAATTTCACTTATAGCAGTAAGAGCATCTTTTGCATGCTACCAAAATTTGCATATATTTACTTTGAGAGATTTATAGAAAATCAAAACAAAACCTTAAAGCATTACCTTTTAGCTATTAATATTGCCCAACAGATATTGACATTGGGTCAAATAGCTTGACAAATAATCTGCTACAACAAACTAAACATACAGTTCCTTAATACACACTGAGGCCACCCTAATGTATATGAGTTCGATTGTGTATAATATATGTTATTTAAGTCTAATTACAGAATATTTATTTGGAAAGTATAAATTGCAAAATAAACAGAAAATACAACAACATTAATTTTTATACGTAATTTTGTGCAAATATAAAGTACAGATTTCATCAATTTCGTAGAATTTTAATAAAAACTTTGAATTTTCATATAGAATAATAAGAACGATATATTCAATCTTAGCAATAAATTTAAAGCCATTTCGCTTCTATATTTAAATAAAAACCTCTTGAAATTTATTTTCTAACCAACTTTCTTGTCTTCAGCACAATTACTCTCAAATACATGTTATTTATTATTACTTACGTTTTTTATTATTATCTTTCATGGTTATAATTAAATTACTGCCTTACCAAATTTAATATTGTCTTTCAACTCCCAATATTTTGCCCATAAAATCTTTCTCTATATTTCGTATCATGTACATAAAATTAAATCTTAATTTATTTATTTTCTGTAAATTAAATTAAAAAAGTTAAAGTAGAAAAATATCATAAAAAAGCATATTCCATAAATTTCTTTTTATTTTCTGTTTTCACTTACTCTCCTTGAGTTTTAATGTATAATTTCATAGTTCTTAGAATACTAAATAGCACAATAAGCAAAAAAAAAAAAGAAAGAAAGAAAAGCAGAAAATACTTTTATGATGTTTTCTTGTTTCATATGGCAAGCTGGATGTTTAACTGTAAAAGAAAAAGAATGCTTTAGTATCGCAAAAATTTACTTACTTATCAATATAACTACAGGCATATTTTACAATATGTAGCCAATATTGTAAAGTATTTGGAAGTTTCATTGGTGACAAGGAAATATTGAAGTAGTCTTTACAAGAAAATAAATGGAGACGTTTTGAAAATAATACTTAAAATATAAACTATGACCCATATAAGGATATAAAATAATATTAATATCCACATACTTACGAGTATATATATATGTTAGACTTTGTTAAAAACAAGCCTGTGAAACCGAATGGGACCAAAATTTTACAGAAAATGTATTATGTATAATACGAGCCAAAAAACGTTTATGCAGGTATTTTTTATGTAAATATACGAATTCATAGTTGAAGACGTGGCAATAAATGAATATTGCTTAAAAAATATTGCAATAAAAAAATAAACATTTTTTATTCATATTTTGGGCCGGCATTCCTTTGTTTTGCTTAATTAAATTAAATATTAGCAGTAGCTGCTTGAGGTTAATTATACCCTACACCACAATAGTGGGAAAGGTATATTGGATTTGTGCTGATATTTGCAATGCCCATAAATATTAGTCCAAAATTCACCTTGAAGTATACCGATCGACTCAGAATCACTTCCTGAGTCGATTTAACGATGTCCGTCCATCCGACCGTCCGTCTGGCTGGATGGCTGTCCATTAGGCCGGGTCGATTTGTGGGGAGGCACAAAAATCGCCCATGGCTCAGTAAAAATCGTATTCTAGGGATCAAAATAAGAAACTTTGCCGAAAGAACCATACCTCTAAAACGAATTCTACTACCCCCCAACTGTTGACTTTTGTCCCGTACAAACATTTAAAAAAATCACCATTTTGGCACTTTATTTTATTTTTTTTATTTATTTTATTTATTTTTATTATTTTATTTATTTTTAAATATTATTTTTTAATATTTTTTATTTTTATAATAAAATTATTTTTTATTTATTTTTATTATTTTATTTATTTTTAAAAAATAATATTTATGATTCCTTCGGCAAAGTTTCTTATTTTGATCCCTAGAATACGATTTTCACTGAGCCATGGGCGATTATTAAATCGACCCGCCCTACTGTCCATGTAAAGCTTGTGCGCAAAGCACAGGTCGCAATTTTGAAGATAATTTACTAAAAATTTTTCGGCCCAAGGACGGATGGGATTGAATCTGGTGGAAATCGGTCTATTATTTCACCTGAACACCATACAAATGACCTCGCGAAGTAGGAGTTTAACGATCATAAATATTTGAATTATGCAAGTATCCAAACGGATACTTGCATAATTGCCAAATCGCATTTGTGAAGATCGGTTCATAATTGATTACAGATCCCATATAAAGAGCATAACTCTTTTAAAAATCTTGGTATGCAAATAATATTGAACACATATATATTATATATATATATATATACAAATAATATAGTACAATTTTATGATAATCGGTCCATAATTATCGTAGCTCCCATATAAGGTCCATCTCCGAAAATCACTTTAACGACATCTGGTTCTTAATGGTTCTTTTAATAATAATAAACTCTCCTAGTTTGTTTGCGATAAGTGTTTAAGGTTTGCTTGTATCGTTCTATATCATAATTTGCAGTACTTTTGGAAGATTATGCAATCATTAAAATTGACAATGTCGAACTTTGTGCGCGATTTTCTTTCTATTTTGCTAACTTATTGCGCAGAAGACGTAGAAATATATACCGACTGACTGATTTGTTTAAAAGAGAGAACAGAAAAGATGTTTAAAAAACAAATCACGCAGCGGATTATAGTATATTCAAAGAGTATTTCATAATTGATATTTTAAAAACCGCAAAAGATTCCGTAAGAAAAGACATCAGAACTCATTATTGACAATATGTAAGACAATTTCTTGAAAATGAATAACTCTGGAATTGTTTTTATAATTATCAAGTGTTTATAATATATCTTAAAATATATTTAGCTTACAATAGAAATTGAAAGAAAATAAAAGTAAAAGATTAAAAAAAATTACTTTTAAAAGTGGGAATTACATTCATGATATAAATAAAATTGTTAGTACCCAGCGTATGATTATTATTTAATTCAGGTTGCAAATTAAGTATACGCAATATTTGTCACTTGTATGCAGAGATGGAAAATTAAATTTTTGTTTTGTAGATACAAAATACATATAGAAAATTGTAACCTGCTTATAGAACAAATCCTTCTGATTCTATAGAATTTTGTTCACATAAAATCCGGCTTTAAAAAAACTTGGTAGTAACACTTTCGTTTTTTCAGAAATTTGTCTTTTATTTTATTTTTATTCTGTCAAAAAATGTGATAAAAAATTGTGCACAAATTTCTTAAAAATCCGACAATGTCGAATTCAATGTTTTCAAGCAATTCTAAAGCTTTTAAATAGTAGGTAATTTATGTTATGAAGCGATACTAAAGCACAGATCATAAACAAATATAAAGCAAAATGTTCTTAAAATAATCCAGTAATTTACAAATAAAATAGCTCTCCTACCACAACAACGTACAAAAAGCCAACTCTAAGTAACCCAAGAAGTGTTCTTGTGAATGCTGTTTTTTACACCTATTGTGGAAATATTAAACTACCCAAATCGTAGTAAAAACTAGGCATTGTTCTCAGCAAAGTTTCAACAGAAATCAATGTATGTAAAAGAGGTTTGCAGCGAAATGTGGAGATCTAAATTTTTAAAAAAGGAAATTTTTGATTATGGTCTGATGAGAACTCTTTTTGTCACCTTTTATGTCTTTGGATATTTATATATATTTTTTTATATAATTAACAAACACAAACTGCAGAGCTTTTTGGCTTATCTGCAGAAAACACTTAACCCCTGGCCCACGATGTCAAACGATAACGTTCTCTTAGATAAGACTTAAGACACAAACTTGGTTGTGGAATTAACAAACTTGATTGAGTAAAAAATAGATACGATAAAAAGTTTGTGTCTTAAGTCTTATCTAAGCGAACGTTATCGTTCGACATCGTTGGCCAGGGGGTTAGAGTCTTTGGGAGGAATTGAACCCGCAACGCTCTGACTGCCTAGTCTATCGTGGCACCTGAAGATTATAAATGTACCAAAAAATCATAGAAATAATTTTAAAGCAGATACAGATAATGTAGTTCAAACCTATAGACACTTAATTTATAAAAACTGAAAAGGAAACTAAATTAGTTTTTATATTTTTGTTTTTGTAATATTTATAAATTTTTTTATTCTGACAATTCTGTTGAAAAATATTTTTACTGCTATTTTATAAATTTGGTAAAAAATTTAATTTCCCTGAAGAGACTACGCATTGTTCTAAATTGGCCTTAAGCTCAAAACAAAACACTTTTTAATAAAGATATAAAGGTCGAACAATTAGTAAAATAGTTTAAAGTTTATTCAAATCGGATTTCTTTTGTAGATATTAGTTGCTTTCTTCTTACACATGAGTCTGGCCAGACCTTTTCACATAGTTAGAGACTTGAATTTTTAGTACCATTTTACAATTCAGTTCGGTCTTAATACTTAAAAAGGAAATCCTGGAAAGGATATAGAATATCGAATATTTTACTACACACATCACATTTGTAACACTTTGGTCTGGTCAGACCCATATATATTTTGTATTGTAAATGCTTTATATTTGTGTTGATTCCCCTTTTAACAAAACAGATTTGTTCTGGCTAGACTCATGCGTTACGAATGTAAAAATCAAAACCCGTGTAAGATGGAGGCTTATTTAATGTGATATTGCATTTAATGGTATCTTTGTATTTGGAAATTGTTTACTTTACTATACCTATACAAAGTAAATTTTCTGAACACCTTTAACCGCACTCAGTATTTTTCGACTTTTGTTCACTTCAATCGTACCAATGGGGCACCCAACAGACCAAAAAATAAGTAAAGTATAATAATACTTTAGAAGAAGCTTTTTTTAAAAAAATACTAAAATTTTTTTAAATCATGTTTGAGAAACTATTATCCTTCACAATATGTTTTTAAACATAGTATATAATAAATAGTATACAATAAATATATATTAAACATGCTTGTCATATTTTGTCATTGTTAATTTTGATTTAAAATAAAAAATTATATTTGAAAAAATGTTTTGTTTATCCAAAAAGTTTTAATTTTTTTTGGACATTTGCAAAAATATAAATTTTGTTGTTGTATTTTGGCGAATCGTTGTTTTGCCATATACAGTCCATTAATAATCTTTGAATCATATAGTCGTTTTAATAATTTGCGTTGTATAATTTGAATATTTATTTGATATTTCTTGAAATCTGTTAATCGCCATTTTAACATTGAATTGTGGTTTTTTATATAAATTATAAAAATAAATTTTGTAAATCATTAATTCGAAAAGAAACATACAAATAAAAGAAAAGTGATATCGTTCACTATTTATTTGAATTAAAATAAAATAAAACTCATTTCTTTTTCTTTTGTGGAGCCATTTTGGTTTAGTCACCTCGGTTGTTTTCTCTAGCCAAGTAATAGGAAACTTGGCCTCCAGCGATTCCACATTGGATGAAACCATATCGGTGGTTTTTTAGCTGAAAATTACCTTTCTACACTGACTTGAGTGGCAGGTACAGAATGAACAATTAAAGCTAATTTTCGAAGCCATGGAAACACAAATTTTTTTGTTCTCCCAATATTCCAATAAATTAGCAGAAGTATCGAAACGCTTTTCATTGTAATTGTCTATTTCAAAATAAGCTTTGCGGACGCTGTCATTTATTGTCGTAGGAGTATCATCGTCGCTCGAAGACGAATAATTCATCTCCATTGACCTTAAACCGTCTGCTAAAAGAGATCGACAGCTTGCAACGGAGCTTTCATCTATTACAAATAAGTTTTCTTCAACAGGTGGCGTACCGCGTACCTATGTCACGAATTTTGAATTGATTTCTATTATTGATATAAAACTATAAAAATCAAAAATAAATTATTTTTCATTTAAAAATATAAAAATCAAAAATAACTTTTATTTTTCATTTAAAAATATAAAAATCAAAAATAACTTTTATTTTTCATTTAAAAATATAAAAATCAAAAATAACTTTTATTTTTCATTTAAAAATATAAAAATCAAAAATAACTCTTATTTTCTATCTAAACATATAAAAATCAAAAATAACTCCTATTTCTTGATTTTTTTGATAAAAGTCATAAGAGTTACGGTCCCTGATTATAATATATTTCTAAAGGGTTTTGGTCTATTGGGCAGTATCGAAATTTTTTGAAAAGAAAGCACGCTGCAATATGTAAAGCCTAAAGCCAATAAACTCATAATAAGTATCAGATATTTCATGCTGGGTATTGCTTTATTTATAAATATGCATATTTACATTTACATATATATCTTCTTACTGTTTCTCTATTTGCCTCTTCTGCAGTCATGGTGCCACAAATAAAATTTATTTAACAAATTTATGACAATAATCATTGTTGGAATAATTGTATTAAAATTATAAATACAACTTCTAAACTAAAACTAATGTTTAACATATGATAAGAGAAGGAATTAAACTTTGTAACACAATTTAATAAAGGGGAATTTATTTAAATTTCAAAAATGTTTTCCACAAAAAATATTACAACTATTGAAATTTAAACTGTTTGTTTAACACATACTCAATTTTTACTACAGTGCAACTATACTCAGCTTATTTTCTGTTGAAATATAATTTTTCCGTTTTTTAAGGCATAAAGAGAAAACTGAACTTAATTGCTACTGAAACTGTGTCAATTCAACGTTAATTAGTTTTATGAAAAAAATCAACGAATAATAAAAATCAAGCATACGACGAAACAAAAAATAAAGCATGAATACAAAAAGGATCAAGTGGGGTTACCTCATAAATAGCTAACAAAAGCAGAAGAAAAAAGATTACTTTTTATGACAAATGAGATTTATGAAACAAACAGACTTTTTTATTATATGCGTTTATGAGTATGGAAATTTAAAGTAGTTTAAATGTAAATTGAATTCCCTGAATAAGTTTTGCAATGAGAAGAAAATACTGCAAATAGTTAAAAATAACAAAATTATATTTATGTTATCTTTGCTAAAGGTTAAACTAATGTTAATTTATTGATATTTAATTATATGTACATCATAAAATATAATTTTAGTGAAAGTTATGTGCTAAACTGTATCTTTAACTAAATGGAGAAAATGTTTTTTTCTAAATGAATTCTTAACTGCGTAGAAGTTTTGATTAATAATTATGTATATATATTTATTCTTACATATAGTTACGAAAACCTAAAATCCTAGCTTAGGCAAGTAAATAAAAGAAAGTATGAAAGTCTTTTTCCTATTTATTCAACAAACCCAATTTTTATTTGCTTTTATCGCCGGTTATTTTGTTCACCAAGGCCAAACTTTAGATATACATTGCCAAACTTAAGATTCAATCGACTATCCAATGGGATTTACATTTCAACAAACTTTTAAGGACAATTTCATTGTTTTGCTTTTCTTTGCTTTCTATTCTTTTTGCAGACCAAAATCAGATATAAACTTCGTAGTTTTTTGTGTCTTTTAGGTATATAGGACATATTAACTTTATCATTTCGTTGGTGTAACACATACTGAAGAGACAATTGTAAAAGAAAAAACAAATTATTATTGTTGCATTTTAATTTACAAAGAATTTAATTAATAAAGTCAACAATAAACTACGTATAATAAAAAGGCCTTTCATTAAAGCTGCTTTTCGTTTTCTAGTTCAAACTAACTTAACTGATTATCTGTTTTCTCTAAAGACCCATTTTACTAAAAGGCTGTCTTCAGTGAAACCTTTTGTGCCACAAGTAAAATAAAATGTTATTTCAACAAATTGTCTGAAATTATATTAACCAAATACCTTAAATCCCTTCGCATGTGTAGGGTATTAAACAATTCTTGCTGCCTTAATATAAATATAAATCGTGTAACTCGTTTTCTAACTTTGCCTCCGTTACTAGTTTAACAACATGCCACACATATGACAATAATCATTGTTATCAAATGCCAACAATGTAGCCACAACATTCCTTTTCGCTCTCTTTCTCTCTCTCTCTAAGACATACCAAAATAAATATTTACATTTAAAACATAAAATGTTAGAAAAAAAAATCGACTTTTATTATTTCCAAATGCTTTTGTTTTTGTTTATCTATTGCCTTTAGTTTCCTTATTTACTATGGCCACACATTCATACAGGGAAATAAGAAAAGTTTGTTTTCTATTATTTTCTTATTCATTGTTGTTTTTATCAATTCGTTTTCTTTTCTTTTTTTATAGATGAAAATTGGGCATTACCAATGGCCATAGCAGCCAATATGCATGTGCCATACAAAATTGAAATTGGAGAAGATGACATACGTGATCTGAATGTCGAAGATAAAATTGGCAAAGGTAAGTAAAGATTTTTTTAATATGTTTTGGTTTCTTCGAAAAAACTACACACATTGGCAAAAAAAGAACTTTAGTTTCTCTTGGTATGTATAGTGGTAGATACTTCAACAGTGGTTTAAATTTAGCAGGCTTTAGAAAAGTAATGATTTATTATGGTCAAATTTGTGAGTTGAGAAAAATCTTGTGGTAATTGAATTGAAGTCGTGAATCTATCTCAATCAAATACACAAGTTCATTCCTAAGTAAAAACAAGTAAAAAGTATAGTCGGTCAAACCCGACCATATATATGACCCAATATATGTGTAAAACAGTTCAGAAATGGGCGCTATATGGGAGATATGACGTATTATGGACCGATCATCCAAAAATTCAGTGTCATGATTTCTGTGTTAAACTTTATCTCGATATAAATACTTTTAAAAGATTTATGGAAGTTAAAGTGAATTACGGAGAGGGTCTTATATGGCAGTTTCGACTAATTATGGACCGACTATAATAAAATTGTATTGTATTATGAAATGTATGTATGTTCAATATTATTTGAATACCGAAATTTTTAAGTGAGTTACACTCTTTTAAGTGATTTTCGGAAGTGGGCCTTATATGGGAGGTATGATAAGTTATGGACCGATCTGCACTAAATTTGTAGATCTGTTTGGCTTCATTTACGACTCATTTGTGCTGAAATTTGTTTGCATACTTACATTTTTTTTTTATAGTCTTTATTTATTTATTGAATCTTCATATATTGAAATGACAATAAGTATTCAAATCTTAATACTAAAAAGAAAATAATAAGCCCAGCCAGTGCTAGACAAAAATTTTTATGATCTGTTTTGCGTTTGAGTTAAAGCAAGGGTATCCCTCCTTCTCAACCGATTGTGGCCACTAAAGCTAAGGATGTCTCGTGCAAGCGGGTTTGGATGGTGTTCAAGTTTCCTGACATACTTTGACGCATATTTTGTAAATTCGACTTTTACTAATGGCACGTCTAGATCTTTGTGGATTCGAGAATTTTTAACATCCCATGGAGCTGCAGTAATTATACGTAGAAAAGAATACTTACATAATTCAAACATTTAAGCTTAATTTCGGGAAAACATTTTGGGAGGACATTTGCCCAGGTGAAATAATGGACCGATTTCCACCAGTTTCGATCTCTTTCGTCCTTGGGCCGAAACAATTTCACCAAATTGTATCGAAATATCTTCAAAATTGTAACCTGTACTCAGCGCACGACGGACGGAAGTGATTCTCAGTCGATCGGTATAATTTAAGGTGGGTGTTGGACCACTATTTCTAGGCGCTACAAACATCAGCACAAAAAAAAATAAAGCAAATACACTCTAATAAAATAATTTAAATATAAATACAAAACCAACTTAAAAATAATTGTTTAAAATTGAAAAAACACCACTTTACATTGCAATAGTTGTCACGTTATTAAAATTTAAGTGATATCTCTAATTCTTATTGGCTCCTCTGAACGAATCTTAACGAAGTCATAGGTAGTCGTGAGTAAGTTTTTTCAACAGAAAAGATTATGAATCCTTTCATTCTATTATAATGAATAAAAATATCCTTTACTCTTCTTTATCCAAACGGAACGTAGTTAAGAAGCAGCTATGTTCTTTGCATTTTGCTGCATCCATGGCAGAATATCATCAGGTCGCTGTAATTTATAGAGAGGGAAACTAACAATCGCCCTGAAAATTTGTCCTGGGAGATTATGTTTTCACTGATTTCAAATTACTCACTGTGCAGTAATTCACCGCCAGCCTGATACTTACATATTGTATTGAGTAGAATATCAAGAAGATTCTCATATTTGGATTGTATTTGTAGGCTCCCTGGCCAGAATCTTGCGGAGTATTTGGCATTCATAATAGATTCGCTGAAATTCCAACACGAATTGCTTTTCGCAATTTGAATGGCCTTTCGTAGGCATTCTTTTTAGCCATTGTTTATAGACAGAATATTTAAATTTTCTTTTAAGAATAACAGTAGTGCCTTTGCTGGCATTTAAGGAAACCATTGATGTTACATCTCACAGTTGGATTAATAAAACAAGTTTTTGTCTTCCAATACAGTCCTACATCAAAGAATATCGAATTATGGTTTAAAAATACCCCGTTTCTGATAGTTGATCGATAACGTGGACAACCTCTTTACACCCAATGATCCCAACTTAGAAGGATAAAAGGCGTTTAAGAAACGGAGTTGTATATAGCCAAATTATTTAGACTAGTATATACTCGTATGTACCTCTGAAGTTAATTTCACTACTGTCCTAGATGTTCACTACTTTCCTGAATTATATCAGCAGCTGATCTAATGAATGCCATGAGAGCTATGAGAGCTTACTTTGACTTATAATTTAGATTTATCCTGCGCTGAAAACAATGATATGGCTTATTCTGAATTCTAGAATTTTTTTAAAATAATAAATATCTCGACATTGCACAACGATTTCATTAATTTCAATTCAATAGTAATTATCTTAAATATATATCTAACAGATCTCTTAGATTTGATTGCAACTCAACATTTAATTTTTAAATATTAAAATTTTATTAACAAAAATTAATCTAAAGTCAATTAATCTCAATATTTCAGTACGTGACTTTGCTCCTGGTATAGTCTTGTTCACATCTTGTTAAACATCTATATCTTGTGGTCACTGTTTCCACTACCACCACCCCTAAAAAATATCCATATGAATTTGCCAAATTAAATCTGTCTGCATGCCATTTGTATACGAGAGTATTTAACCAATTGTGTTTTCTTTGTTCGATTAAATCTGAGTTTTTATTATTTTCGTTACTGTATTTGTCTCTTCTATTTTCCTTTTTCCAGCAATTATCATTACGGCTAACATGAATGATGTTACAACATTACGCCTTCTCAGCTTATTGGAAACGTTAATGCATACTAAAGTGCTGCTCATTGACATTGTGGCAACATCTTTCAATGCAGAAAATCGTTTCTACAAGTATCTGACACGTATAAAACCAGAATCGCAACTAATGCCCAATCTGCTCTTATTGACAATACTGAGTGACAACTATCGATATTTTCTTAATGTGGCCTTTGATAATAATGGTATTGAAATGGTGCAGAATTTTCGCCAACAAAAATTAGGGCTTGAAAGAGACAAAAGTAAAGCGGCAGCAGCACACAACTGGCCCATACATTTGGACAAATCGGTAACAGATATGCTGCGTGAGGGTATCGAGGATTTAAACCGAACTATAACTTCCCAAGTTACGGAACAAGAGATTGTATTACTACAACAATGGTTAAATGAATGTCCAAAATTAAATCTAACTGCGATAAATTTAAATTTCATATGCTTAAATTTTAAATATATTAAGGAAAATTGTTTGCAAGCCAAACTACCAGAGGCCATAGAAACTGTTTGCCAAAATCATGCCATGTTTAAAGAACAACAATTAATAGAAAATTTAAGAAATTTTATTGACTTTTTCAACTTTTATGATTTCCTAATTGCCAATATTTTGAATTTAACACCAACATCAAGCTCAGCATCCTCAACAGCTAGTAAATCTTTAAAACATGTGCCAAAATACGATTTTATTGTACTAGATGTGGTACGTGGCGGCATTGCCAATAGAGCAGTTGCAAATGCAACAAGCCATATATCCGTTACTAATGATAACACTGGCAGCAACATGTTTGAATTTATAAACGGAAAACATCAGCAAGAATATCAATACCACAGCAGAATAAACACAGCCAGCAGCAGTTTTAGTCTGATGGGTAGTTATGAAAATTTATCTTCATCATCATCATCATCATCAGCATCATCAACAACATCCCCTACAATGGCAACATCAACATCTGCATCAGCAGTTGTATTTAAATGGCGACCCCTATTGATATTGGAACAACATGAAATCAACTTAAAAACCTATATAACACATTCCATTCTACCTGGTTACGATGATTGGTTGTTGGTTAGCACTGCTAAACTCTGGTATTGTGGCTCGATATGTTGGGCGATTATAGCGATTTGTGTGGGTGTCTTGATAGCTATTGTTGTGGCAAGTGTGGCAGCTGGTATTGCCATGAGGTATGTTTATATAATTTATTTTACATAAATTGTAGTTAATTGTTTTAGAAATATAACTTTTGGACTGTAGGTATTTATGTATATTACCACAAAAGGTCACTTCATTGAAATAGACAGAATACTGGTGTGATGGACAAACATTTTGTTTTTATTTATGTATATTTATTTCAATTTTTGTTTTTAATTAAAAACATAACTTTTATTTACAGTGGCTTACAGCTTATTTTATGCAGTGCATTTTTTTTTTTTTTTTGTTTTCAAAGCTTCATAAAAATAAAACTAACAGGAAAATAGGAAAGTATAGTCGGTAAAGCTCGACTTTACAATACCCTACAAGCAGTATATGTGTAAAAACAGATTTTCAGAAATGGACTCTATATAGAAGCTATGACCTATTATGTGACGATCATCCAAAAATTTCGTCGCATAACTTCTGTGCAATTAAATAATTTTTGTGTTAATTTTTCTCTAGATATAAACACGTTTAAAAAATGTACATATCACTACATGTTAAAGTGATTTGCGAAGGGGCCTATATAGGAGCTTTAATTAATTATGGACCGAGCGATACAAAATTAGGTGTCATGATATCTATATATGTGAAATTTATATATGTTGAATTTTATTTGGATATCAAAATTTGTAAGAGATTTATGGTCGTTAAAGTGAATTTCGGAAATGGGACTTATATCACTAATTATGGAACGATCATCATAAAATTGGGCCAAATAATTTTTGTATATATGAAACATATTTGTATTGAATATTATTTACATACCAACATTTTTTAAAAAGTTATGCTCTTTAAAGCGATTTTCGGCAACGGGTCTTATATAGCAGCTATGGTAAATTATGAACCGATATCCACAAAATTTATTGATTAAATGATGATGATGCAAAATGTGTTTGAATACATGCATAAATCATACATTTATGGCCGATAAACCCAGCCCCATTTCTAAAGGACATTAAGTGAAATAATAAACCGATTTCGGCTAATTTCAATCCCAACCGTCCTTGAGTAGAAAAAATATCATGTAGCAAATTTTATAGAAATATCTTAAAAATTGCGATCTGTACTCTGCGCACAAGGTTTACATGGACACCCAGCCAGATGGACGGACATCGTTAAATCGACTCAGAAAATGATTCTGAGTCAATCGGTATACATTAAGGTGGGTATTGTACTAATATTTTTGGGCGTTATAAACATCAGCACAAATCCAATATACACTATAGTGGTGTAAGGTATACAAATTTCAAATAACTGATTAACAAATGAAGTTCAAAAAAAATAAGTATATGATTTCAAAAGAGTTCATTACAGCAATAATTTGTTTGATTTATGCGCGTATTCCAATAAATTTCTTCACAAATAGGTTTTATTAGTCATTAATTAGTCATAACTCCCATATAAGGTCCATAAATCTCTTAATAATGTTAGTATTCAAATGCAATTGAACTCAAAAATATGGTTCATATATACAGGCATCATGACAACTAATTTTACAATGGTCGGACCATAATTAGTCATAGATCGCATATAAGATCACCTTTGATAATCGTTTTAATATCTTTAACTAGTTAATAAGTGTTTATATCGAAATAAAGTTTAATACAATGAATATTTATATACACAGAAGTTATGCCACTTCATTTTTGGATGATTGGTCCAGACTAGGTCATTGTTCCTATATAGAGCCCATCTCTGAAAATCTGTTTTTACACATATACTGGGTGTAGGGTATTATATAGTCGGGTTTTACCAGTATAGTCTTACTTATTAATCTTAGATTAAAACTACATAGAAAATAATTATATGTACATTGCAAGGCAGTCGAGTTTCAGATGGTGAAAAGTTATGAAAAGTTATGTCTTTCTTAGGTTTTATTTAAATATATATTTTTTTGTGATCGACGGATGTCAACCATAGACATCAGGACTAAGTGGCGAATTCGACATTTAGCAGCAGATGAAAACGTGAGTTGCAGGCAAATAAAAGCAGAATTCGATTTCAGTGTTACCCGGCAGCGTACACAAAAGCTGCATACTGCGTTTGCAAAAAAAAAATAAAATTTTGGAATGAAGAATTTGAAACGGTTATATTCAGCGACAAAAAAAGTTTAATTTGAATGGTCCTGATGGTCACCGTAAAAATTGGCGCGATACAAAATGCCTTCGTGAGGCGAGCAAAATGAATGCTGAAATACATGTAATTATTCTACAGACTAATTAAACAGACTTTCCAGTTGAGTTATATGGCGATAATTGGATATTCCAAAAAATAACGCTCCGATTCATGTCGCACGTAAATTAAAGATTTTATATACCCAGAACCAAAAAGATCGGGAGTATATTGCGTTTATCATTCCATTTGTAACACATCGAAATAATGGTCGTAGAACCAAAAAGTCTATATATACTGGGTCCTTATAAGATTCTAAGACGATCTAGCCATGTCCGTATGTCTGTCCGTCTGTTGTTGGCACGATAGAACTTTGACAAAAATACATGGAAAAATTAAATTTTTACCAGATATTCTTTGATCCACCGAAATTTTTGGTATTTGAAATGGTCAAAATCGGTCCAGTAGAATCTGAGTTATAGATCAAAGTTTCAGACTGCCTCGATATTTTCTAGATATTTTTTACTATTTTCTTCAAATATAATGCAGATAATATCATGAAATTTTGTGCACTTTATTTTTTGTTATAGAAAGAAAAGTCCTGTTGAAAATTGTAGGAATTGGTCCACGATTTCTCATAGCCCCCATACAAATGTCTTCACGGAATATGACTTAATGGTACATAAAAGTCTATAGAAAACTGCATCTAAACAAAATTCTGCGATATTAAGTTTCATGCAAAGTGAAATCTCAAAACAATATTTTTTTTTGCATCGGACCACAATTTTGACATAGACTATAATAACCGCATAATAACCGATATTACTACAATTTCTGGATTAAAATTTTTGATATGTATAAAAGTTGGTTCGATATCAATATTTATCAGACATTTTTGTGGGCTAGATTGTTTTTCGGAAATGGTCTTATATGGCAGCTATGACAAATCATGAGCCGATCTTTTAAAATTTGGGAACACAGAACAGAGAATTTCAATATAACAATGGTTTATTTTAGTATTTATTAGTACTAAAATGAATTTCGAAAGGGGATCTTATATGGGGGATATAGTCAAATATGGACCGATATTCTCAAAATCCAGCAGTTTGATTTTGGCTTGTATGTATGTAAATGTTCCGTGCAAAATTTTGAATCTTTATCGTTATTTATAAGATATTTATGAGTATTTAAATGATTTTGCGGAGAGCGCTTTATATGGATGATAAAGAACAGTGTTTTTGACAGACTGTTTCCTAAATAACAGTGTCTTTGGTAGACACTTTTCTAAAGAATAATGTCTCTGTCAGACTGTTTTCTAAATAACAGTGTCTTTAGCAGACACTTTTCTGTAGAACTGTAATTATTTTTTAATTAATATACTTTTCAACCTGCTCTCATACACACATTTATTTAACAAATAAAGAAAATAATTAGTAAAGTAAAATAAACTAATCATGCAATGATATTGACTTACTAAATTCCAAATAAATGAAATTCTATGATAAAATTATACCAAAACCACAATTAATTACAAATTTTCTAAAACGAGCAAACACAAAAATATGTAATTTTATGCATAGAAATAAAGTGTCTCCTTAATTTTCATTCTTACTCCCGCTCTCGCTTTCCATCATCATAATTTCATGCTAAGACCACATTATTATAATTAGCACAATTTTACAAACACACTATGTCCAAACTAAACCACCCTCTTACAATTTACTCAAGAGTAATTCCAACATTTGTACTGTTATCAGTCTGGGTTTCTTGCATTATTTTATGACAACTACATAGAATTTACAGACTGACCCCTAAGGAGGATTTTCATTTCAACTTTTACATTTACAAAAGAAATTTTTCAAACAGAAAAATCTTATTTTAAGTCTTGCTTTTTGCACACAACTCATAAATTATAGAGCAAACTTTTTTTTGCTATTGTTTCATGTTAAATTTATTTTGCCTTTGTTATGTATAATTTGATAGTTGTTGTTCATTTTTGCTATTTATACCCTACACCACTATAGTGCAGAGTATTTATTGGGTTTGTGCTGACGTTTGTAATGCCAATAAATAAACTGTGCTAGTTAAAAAATCGACAAACGGGGCTCGTAGTGTGTAAAGATAAATCGAGTACGCTGAATCTAGTGGTGGTAACCGTTTTTATACCCTCTACCACAATTGTGGGAAGGGTATATTGGATTTGTGCTGATGTTTATAACGCCTATAAATATTGGTCCAACACCCACCTTAAAGTATACCGATCGACTCAGAATCACTCTCTGAGTCGATTTAATGATGTCTCTCCATCCGTCTGGATGGCCGGCTGTCCATGTAAACCTTGTGCGCAGAGTACAGGTCGCAATTTTGAAGATATTTCAATAAAATTTGGTACGTAATATTTATTCGGCCCAAGTATGGATGGGATTGAAACTAGTGGAAATGGGTCCATTATTTCACCTGGCCCCCATATAAATGTTCTCCCGCAATAGGGGTTTAACGATCATATATGTTTAAATTATAAAAGTATCCAAAAAAATTTCACCACAAATAAGTAATAAATGAAGCTAAATCACATCTACCAATTTTGTGAAGATCGGTCCATAATTAGTCGTAGCTCTCATATAAGGCCCACTTGCGAAATCATTTTAAGGACCATAAATCTCTTAAAAATGTTATTATCCGAATAAAATTTAACAAAAATGATGACACCTAATTTTATAATGGTCGGTTCATAATAAGTCAAAACTTCCATAAAAGTCTCTCTTCGTAATTCATTTTAACCTCCATAAATCTTTTAAAATCTTTAAAAAGGTAATATCTCCCATAGAGTGTTCATTTCTGAAAAACTGGTTTTACATATATTCTGGGTGTACGGTATTATACGATTGCGCTTGAGCGACTATACTTTCTTACTTGTTTACTTCAGAATATTATATTTTTAGTTTGTACAAAAGAAAAGAAAACAAAAAACATCGAATTTCACACTATAGTAGACAAGGAACTCTTTAATAATCATTATAATGCAGAATTATAAAAAGTAAATGGTTTTTATTGTTACATTCAAATAGTATACTGACGTCACTATGATTTGCAGAAATAGTATAAGTAAAGAATATTAAAATAATTTGAAAAACAGGTGGAGCTACTGCCGTATAAAAGCCATTGAATGATTTGTTCATTTCCAAGTTATTATTTTGTATATCTCATAAAATTAAGCAAACAAAAGAATAGATAATTAAATTAATCATTGACAAAAGAGCAAAGAGTAATAAATACAATATTTAGAAGGAAATTATTTTCCAAAGACAACATTGGAAAAGGGTCTACTTAAGACACTACTCGATATAAAAGGAAAAAGTTTTTAAAGGCACTGTTTTAAAGAAAAGTTTCTGCTAAAGACACTATTCGAAAGAAAAATGTAAGCCAAAAACACTGTTCTAAAGAAAAGTGTCTGCTAAAGACACTGAAGAAAATTATCTGCCAAAGAAAGTGTTCCACAGAAAAGTGTCTGCCAAATACACAGTTCCAAAGGAAAGGTTCTGCCAAAAATACTGTTCCTCAGAAGAGTGTCCAAAGACATTGTTCTAAGGATAAGTAGTGTCTTAACCCGACATTTTTATATAGAATGTTGTTCTAAGCAGAACTTTAGAACTGTGTTCTATAGCTTATGTGTTTTGTGTATTTCGACTTTTATTTCTCAAAAAAAAATTGTATGCAGTTTTATTTATTAAAAAAATCTTTATTTATTTTAAATAAATTTACATGTAATATAAAAAAAATATGTTTAGTCACATTCACTGAAAAATATGTCAAAACTAATTAAATGTTACTCATACGCTATAATAAATGACATCCTATATATTTCAAATAAAACACTTAAAATAAGAAATAAATATTTTTCCTTAGATAAATGAAAAGAAAAATCATGTTCAAATATTTGTTTTTTTTCTTTATTTATTGTCTTACAGAAATTATTTATTACGCAAACGTTTATCTAAAGGACCCAATAAAATTGTATTATCTGCAAATGATTTTGTATTCCCGGTGGATTCGCGTAGAGTAAGTGGATTATTTAACACATATACAACATATACATTACTCTAACAAACACATAAACTTCACATTTTTAATCTCTTTAGGTGGACGAGGGCATTGAAGCCATGCTGTGTTGTTGGTTGCAACAACTACAGGAATTTGGTGGACCAGAAATAGACAAGCCTGATTTATTAAAGGGATCTATAGGTTCTCTAAAAAATCTTGGTTTTCTTATACCAGGCGCTGCCAATAACTCCAACACGGCCACAATTAATGGCAAGACAAGTTCAGGTTCGGCCAGTTTGGCTAGGCACAATCCAGCCTTACTGGACATGAGAGCCCGATATAATGGTGACCTAGTGCAACTTAAGGAAGTACCCTTGAATGGCTCAAATGAACTGAAATCGAAGGCCATGGATTTGTTGGTAATGGCCCATGGCCTGAGGCATGAAAACATTAATCCTTTAATAGGCTGGCTGGCCGATCCCACTCGTACGGCCATGGTTTTCGACTACTGCTCACGTGGCTCACTGCAAGATGTGCTCATCATGGATGAAATCAAACTAGACTGGTCATTTCGTTTAAGTCTCCTAACAGACTTAGTACGTGGCATGCGTTATCTGCATACCTCACCACTGCGTGTTCATGGTACATTAACATCACGTAATTGTGTTGTTGATGCACGTTGGGTACTTAAAATAACTGATTACGGATTACCTCTATTCTATGAGGCTCAAGGTTTAACACTACCGCCACGTAACTACAAAGAACTCCTGTGGACAGCACCAGAGTTACTACGTTCGCTAAAGCCACAACAACAGCAACACCACCATCACAATTCTCATGGTACCAGGATATTTGGTACTCAGGCCGGCGATGTCTATTCATTCGGCATAATCATGCAAGAAGTGGTAGTGCGTGGTGAACCGTATTGTATGCTGTCGCTGTCGGCTGAGGAAATAATAGCGAAAATAAAAAAACCACCACCTCTAATAAGACCATCGGTGTCAAAGGGTGCTGCACCACCGGAGGCGATTAATATAATGCGTCAATGTTGGGCGGAACAGCCAGAAATGCGACCAGATTTCAATTCGTAAGTGTTTGTGGGTGAGATGGTGTTAATTTGTGTTTGTGCATTGAAATAGAGTGCCAAATGCAGGGCTTGGAAAGGTTTATCATAAAACCTAAAGTTTAGCACTAAACGATTGACGGGTTGGTGGTTTAGTAATAAAAATTCGCTATTAGGTCTTTATCTAAATCTGCAATTTAAAGCTTAGTATTGTAAGATATACTATTAAAAATTATGTGGAATCAAATTAAGAATCGTTTAGAACTAATCTTTGGAAGACACTTTTCTTTAGAATAGTATTTTACATTGTCATTGACAGAAACTATTCTCTAGAATATTGTCTTTGCAGACATTTTTCTTTTGAATATTGTCCCTGACTTTGTCTTTGCATACACTTTTCTTTATAATATTGTCTGTGCAGACATTTTTTTTTGGAATACTGTCAAAGACAGACACTTTTCTTTAGAATATTGTTATTGACAAACATATCTTCTTAAAATGTTGTCATTGACAGATATTTTTGTTCGGAATAATACCTTTGAAAACTATTTTCGTGGTTCACAGTTTAATCCATGGTGAAATTAAATACTAGGTGACAGCATTGCTACAACAATTACAACAAGGCAAGAACAACAGGCATTTTTCTATATGTAAAAACCTTCGTCACTGTCAAAAAGTTTTTTTTATATAACTTTTTGACATTTTCAATTTCACCATGAATAATCAGCTGGCGCTACGCTGTCACCTAGTATTTAAATTCACCTTGGTTTAATCCCTGTTCTATTAGTACTAAACTTTGAAGCACTTGTGGTTAATTTAGTACTAAACTTTTAAGCTCAGTAATGGTATTGAGCTTTTGATTATTGCTAAGTTTTATAATCACGGTTCTCTTATTAGCAGATTTTCAAGCTCAATCATCAATTACTAAAGAAGACATAAAATTCTAAAGGAATTCCAAACCCTGCACTTGTAATAAGTTTATATTGCTCTAAAAGGCTTTTTGCTTTAACTTTACTCGTACTTAAATTTACACACATAAATATATAACAAGTTTTTTAAGTATTTGCTTCTATTGATTTTCATATTTTTTACTACTTTTTTGTTTTAATTTTTTTATTTTTAAACCTCGTCGCTTACACGTATGAGAAAATTTATATTGATATTTCTGTCTATGTAACGATATTTGTGTAACTGTGTGTCCTGGTTGCTTCAATGTGACTTGTCTTTACACTGAACAATAAATGATTGACGACGATGTCAATGTCGCTGTTTGCTATAAATACAAATACAATGATGCGATGATGTTCTTAATGCTGCTCCTGTTGATGATAATGATGGCGATGTTGACTAAATAACTCACACTTCCCCTTCATTTAAATGTATGAATGGCAATGATGACACATTTTTAATATTAAATGATAATAATAAAAAAAATATAACAACGGCAAAAAAAACAAAATATAAATATATGAACAATACAAATATGACAATAACTTTTGCCACAATGTAAAACAATAATAACAACAACAACGCTTTAAAACCTATTATAGAGTTTATGAACGTTTTAAATTGTTAAATCATGGACGTAAAGTGAATTTTGTCGATACGATGTTTCAAATGCTGGAGAAATATTCAAATAATTTGGAAGAATTGATACGTGAGAGAACCGAACAATTGGATATTGAAAGAAAAAAGACTGAGCAACTGTTAAACAGAATGTTGCCAAGGTAAGGAGAAGAGGAAATGGTATCTTTAAAGAAGCCTAAAGAAATATTTAATTTTGTTATACCCTCCACCACCATAACTGATGAATGAGGGCACCTACATATATATAAGTTTGTCATTTCGTGTGTAACACTGAGAAATACTCATCTGAGACCCAACAAAGCCATTGTCCGATTGTCTGTCTGTCAGTGTAAAACACTCTCACGTCCAAAGGACACAACCGAAATCAACAAAGTTTACAAAAAACCGTTTCTCCTAAGCAGTTTGGTATTGAAAATCAGCAAAATCGGTATAGTAGAACCAGAGTTATGAACCAAAATTTTTAAACATTTTTCTTCCAATTTGTTTAAATATATTGCAGATATTCCCATAAAATTGTGTATACGTTGTTTTTATAATAAAAGAAAAAAGTGTGCGGAAAATAGTAAGAATCGGTCCATGATTTCTCATAGCCTCCATACAAAAATCTCACCGAAATATTTCTCAAGTATACGTAAATGCCAATAAAAATGGAATATCAATACAAAATTCAGCAGGAATAAGTTGCATGCAAAACGAAATCGTAAAACGAAATTATTTGTAGTTCGTTCCATGTTTGACCAAAGACCCCATATAAAGTCCACTTCCAAAATAAATTGTTGTACTAAATATTATGGTGGTCGTCTCATAATTGGTCACAGCTCCCATATAGGGACCACATCCGAAAAAGCCTTTTATCTATATATATATATCGTATAAATATCGGAGCCGACTCAAAACTTTGGGCAGGTCATTTACATATGTATATAGAAAAATCATCCCACAAAATTTTGTGAATTTCTTGTAATTTTTAACCGTATCCCCCATATAAAGCCCTCTTCCGAAAATCATTTTTATACTCATTAATCTCTTATAAATAACGGTACCGATCCAAAATTTTACACGGATCATTTACATACAAGCCAAAATCAAACTGCTGGATTTTGAGAATATCGGTCCATATTTGACTATATCCCTCATATAAGATCCACTTTCGAAATTAATTTTAGTACTAATAAATATCTTAAATATACCGTTGTTCTCAAATTTTAGACGATCGGCTCATGATTTGGCAGCTATGACAAAGACCATTTCCGAAAAAGAAATAAACCCACAAAAATGTCTAATAAATATCGATATCAAACCAACTTTTATATAGATCAGTAATTTTAATCCAGAAATCTATCTTTTAATATAATTGCCGTATATGCTACTGGATTGTGTTGCTATCAGTCAATAATTGGCAATAGCTCCCGAATTAATTCCACTTACGATCATATTAAACACCTTGACAATAACGTTATTGAGATGAAATTCAACCAAAATAAGAAACCACATTAGTGGATACTGGTCCACTTCTACTATGCCACCCATAAATCTTTTGAAAATAATATTTTTGAGATCAAATTCAAACAAAAAAGCCTCACCATATATCATATCCTTTTTATACTCTGTTTCTTAACTTGTTGTGAATATGGAAAAATGTTCTTTTAATTTGATATATTGTTAAATTACACTCATCAAGCAAACTCTGTAAATTACAGTAAGAATCGGTAATTACATCAATTATAAATGTTTAAAACTAGATAAAATTTTAAAATATTTAACATAAATTATGTTGATAGTAAAATTATCTTTCAAAAAATTTATAAAATACTAATAATAATTTGCACTAAGAATAAATAGAAAACACAGAATAAGGACATACTAGTCCTATGCCAGTGTAGTTTTTGTATTTCTTATTACGTTTAGGTGGAGGGTATCAAAGATTCGGCACAGCCTCATATAGCACTCTAACTTGATTTTACTTTACTTTAGTTCGGTGGCGGAAAAGCTAAAAATGGGCTTAGCCGTAGAGCCAGAAGAATTTTCGGATGTTACAATATATTTTAGTGATATTGTTGGTTTTACAACAATAGCTGCTCATTGTACACCGGTACAGGTTGTTGATCTACTAAATGATCTCTATACGATATTTGATGCTACCATCAATGCTTACAATGTTTATAAGGTAAACTATTTGTAAACTATTCATAATTGCTTAACATTATGTGAATAATATTTCTTTTTGGTCCCTCTTTAGGTTGAAACTATTGGTGATGCTTATATGGTTGTTAGTGGAATACCCGTACGCACACCAGATCATGCCGAGCAAATTGCCACCATGGCTTTAGATTTACTGCATCAAAGTGGCCGCTTTAATGTTAAACATTTACCAGGAGTGCCATTGCAATTAAGAATCGGTCTACATACCGGACCCTGCTGTGCGGGGGTGGTTGGTTTAACCATGCCTAGGTATTGTTTATTTGGTGATACAGTGAATACGGCCTCGAGAATGGAATCAACTGGTAACGTTGACGAAAGGTTTATTTATAGTAAATGTTTAACGAAATTTGTTTGAAAATAATTAGGTTCCTCTTGGCGCATTCACATGTCCCAGGAGACCCGTAGTCGCTTAGAGACTCGCGGTGGCTATATGATAGAACCCAGAGGTCTTATTGATATTAAGGGCAAAGGCATGATGAATACATTTTGGTTGTTAGGCAAGAAAGGTTTCGATAAACCTTTGCCAAACCCCCCACCGATTGGGTAAGTATTTTATCAGTATTTCTTTAAATAACTTAATATTTTAGTACAATAATTTTATTTAATAAAACATGCTTACGTTCACAAAAATGGATACAGAGAGTCGCATGGGTAGGTTTTGTTAAAAGTGTAAATAATGCCGAAAAATTGCAAACCGAATTTTCTATATAAAACAGAAGTTATGGATGACTTTTCTATCGAAAATAAAAGTTATTGATAACTATTCTATAGAAACTAACTTTTGTATAGAAAATATAAATAAAAGTTATCGATAACTTTTCTATAGAAAATAAAAGTTATCAAAAACTTTTTTATAGAAAATAAATGTTATGGATATTTTCTATATCAATAACTTTTCTTTAAAAAATAATATAAATAAAAGTTATCGACTTTTCTATAGAAATTAAAATTTATCGATAACTTTCGATATTTTCTATATCGATAACTTTTCTGTTTTCTATAAAAAAAGTTATCAATAAGTTATTAATAACTTTTACTTTTCTATAAAAAATAAAATAAATAAAAGTTATCGATATCTTTGCTATAGAAACAAAAACTTATACAATAGGAGTTATAAAATAAAAGTTATCTATAACTTTTTTGTAAAAACTAAAGTTATCGATAGCTTTTATTTTCTATATTCTATTTATCGATAACTTTTCTATAGAAACTAAAAGTTATCGATTACTCTTCTATAGAAAATAAAAGTTGTCGGTGAATTTTCTATGAAAACTATCGATAACATTTCAGTTTATATTGAAGTTTTCTATTGAAAGTAAAAATTATCGATAACTGTATAAAATAAAAGTTATCAATAACTTTTCTGTAGAAAATGAAAGTTATAAATAACTTTTCGTTTAACGTTTATTGAAAATTTAAACAAATGAGAAATTTTATTCCTAAATTTTGAAATAGCTAAAAATTTTATATTATTTATTTGAATCTAAATCGTAAATTTTTCTATTGAAGAATAAAAAAATCAAAATTATGAAAGGTAATTCAAAAATATTGGAATATTCCTTAACATAAAGAAACATGATGAAATATTCATATCGGTTCTACATCTGTAAAATGACATGGAAGTGAAATTTTCATTTCAAAAGATCATTTCCAGTTTTGTTCATCGTAAAATAAAAGTTTCACTCGTTGCTAGAACGTCGTGAAATTGTCTGTGTGAAATTAAAACTTAATCTTAAATTCGTTCTAAATTTGTTTTTGATTATTATTTCAGTTTAGATGAATCATTAATTCGCAATTCGATCACTCTAAAGGCTCAGGCCAACAAATCACGTAATAGTACAAATCCATCTTCCAGCCAATCATCATCTTTGGCCGGTGAGTCGGTTGAGGTCAAAGTTGAAGTTACACCACCCACAAATGTTGATGTGTGTTCGTCCTCAAATCTGCCTAATTCCTATTCATTAGACTCCAATTCAACTAACACCATTAGTCCCAACGTGACACTGTGTCCAGAGTTCCCCACCAAAACTCCCAGCAACTCACCACAACCTAGAAAAATTACTGAAATCGCAACAGATAATCTATTAAATCCTTCAAATTTCAATCGTTTACCCATATCAGCGGCGGGATCTTCTTCGAGGCTGTACAAGAAAATTGAAGAAATGATGGATCTTAGTTCACCATATAATCATTATAAATGCTTGAGTCCTAGTGAAAGTAATTTGACACAGTTTTATGATGGTAAATATTTATATAGTGGCGGGAGTGTAGGTAACACTACAGCTAATAATTTCCATTCGGTAACAGGAAGATTCGAAAAGCCGGGTTCTTCACGTTTACTACGACGTCAATTTAGTTTAGATCGTGACGATACACACTCGAAATCTGAACATCAACACCACCAACATCATCATCAGTCTTCCTTGCAATCTTCCCTACCGTTATCGATATCGAATAAGTCCTCAACACTTGAAATACCCATAATACATGACACCTCCAGAAGTCCCAAGGGTACACTGACACGAGTTCACAAGCAAAATTCCACATCTATAGCTCAAGATCTGGAGAAAATAGAAGAGATACCCTTGTCGCCAGCTTCATCACAGCAACACAGTAGTTTAGATAGTAACATGAATCGTAGTCCACCCTCCATTATAGAAGCTCAGTCACCACCGGTACAAACTACCACAAAACGTAGGAGTGGTTTGTCGGCCTCAATGTCACCTCCACCCACTCTACTATCAGCACCTACCTCACCTGCTCCTTCCAGATCACTGAATGGTGTGGCCTACAATTGCACCATAATGGAGAGTCCAACCACAGATGCTTCCACAGCCACAACAACAGCTTCAGTTAACTCCAATACCGCTACACCAATCGAGGAATCAAGTAGTCATTTGAAGAAACAAGAAATAGTGCTTAATGTTGAGGCTCTAATAAGCAGGTAGGATACGGTGTAAATTATGTTTTAGTTTATTTATTTTTTAATATTAAACAAAAAACACAATACTCTATAATAATTGATTTTATTTTAAGCAAGTATGACCTTAACAAGGTTTGAAACAATTTTAATTTAAAGAATTTTAGCAATTTTGATTTTATACCAATTACTCCTCTTACTAAGGTCCTACTTAAACAATTTATGAAATGATACGACTTATTACTAGAAATTTGAATGGCTTTATAATTAAGAAATGGTACCTTATAAGTATTGCGCTTTCTAACATAAAAGTACAATTTATTATTTTTATTTAACATAATATGATGCTACTATAAGAGTTTATTTAAATACAATAATAAAGTGTTAAAATCTAACAAAATTTATATTTGTCAAAGAAAAAATGGCAAACATATAAATCGAAACCAAATTTTTATTTAAAAACAAATAAGTACATATTTAAGAAATATCTGTATTATTATTCTAGTATTATTCAATACAGTATTTAGTTCCTTTATTTTAAAATCGGATATTTACAGTTTTATAGATATCAATATTAAAATAGTATATTATTGCGACTGGATTAATGAACCAACAACTTATCAACTTTTCATTTTGCACTTTCAACTCTTTTTAAGTTGTTGGCGCTCTCCTGCAAAGTGAGAGTGATAAGTATTCCACAAATCATTTAATCAGCCTTGAATTTCTGCCTTATCACTTTGCATTGCTAAAAAGAACTTGTAAAAATGAGTGCTACATGTGATTAAAGAAAAAAGATATTTTGTTTGCTAGTTTTAAAAACAGTAAATATTTGTTTATTAAATGATTATAAATATTAAATAGAATATACTATATTAAAGTATATTTTCCAATTTTAATACGAGACTCCTTTTTAAAGAATGCCAACACTATTATTAATTATGCGCCATGTTTTTTGTGGCTTTTTGGGATTTCATAGTTTAATTAGATTTTCAGTCCATAACCACTATCACCTAAAACAACAGCATCCGGAAATGGACATAATCAAATCTTTGACATACAGCCAAATTTCGCAACACGCTTGCATTTACACTGTCTGGCCCGCATATCATTATCACATGCAATGAGTGGTTTCCATGCCGGTCCACATACGTGTAATGATTGCGCCATCGACGCACATAAGGGAATTTACCAATCAAAAAAAACTTTTCAGCAATACCAATGGCCAAAATCGGTTGAGAAGGAGGGATACCCTGGCTTTAACTCAAGCGCAAAACAGATGACTGGATCAGTTGAAGTAAAATTGTTTTAGTATCATAAAAATTTTTGTCTAGCACTGGCTGGGCTTATTATTTTCTTTGTATTATTAAGATTTGAATACTTATTGTCATTTCAGTATATGAAGATTCAATAAATAAATACAGGTGAAAAAAAAAACTTTGTACGTGGAACAGAAATTGCAAAGAGAATAAATAGTACAATTCCAAATGCTTTGAAAATTACACTTATCAATTATTAAATTTAATAGTTCTGAGGAACATAAAATTTTTTAAAATTAAGAACAATTGCATAAGTGCAAAGTTGATAAGTTGTTTTGTGGAATAGGGCCCTGATGCCTAAGCTACCTTTAAACTATTTGAGTTACTGCCTGAGTTTGGCAATTTAGACCCTTTCAGGTATTATAATAAGCTTATTAAGAAAATCTTCCGTTTATACAAGCCGTAATGCATCTAACTCCAGAACTAGATCTGAATCAAGCCTCTTATGCCCAAAATCTTTATTCTCTATTATTTAATTCTTAATTGTTTAAGCATTTACAAAGACTTATATTTGAGTTAGGCTTTGCTTTGAAATCAATCTCAATTGGGGATAAAATGTCCGTGTTAATGAGATGTACCCTTAGATTTAATAATAAATTTAACGTTTTAAATCGATTTAAAAACATTTGGGAATTATTGCTGCTTTACATTTATTTTAAATTTAAGAAATACTTTTATTGGTATATTATAAAAAGCCTTGGAAAATTTCAAATGTGTTTCGAATATTCATTGGGAGCTACTCAAGCAGCAATTTCCAAATGTTTGTGAGCTGCGAGATTCATCCAAAAGTTGGAAAATTGAATTGAAGCTGAGTGATCGTGAACGACGAGTTTTTATTGCGAAAAGTTGTTTAGACGCTATAAAAGGAAATCATTATTGCACCGAATCCTTGCCTGCAATGAAAAATGGATTACCCAAAGATCATATGTGAAGTCCGGCCAACCAGCTTAATCCACATTAAAGCCAAATATGACCTGCTAGCAATCACAGAGAACCAATACCGAATGCAACTGAATTATTTAAAGCGAGCATTGGTCGAAAAACAAACATAATATGCGGTCACCATGACAACGCTCGGCCACATGTTACAATACCTGTTAAAAACTATTTAGAAAGAAGTGGTTGTTAAGTTTTGGCTATTATAATACAGACCTTGCCCCTTTCGACTACTGTTTGTTTCGATCGATCCAGAACACTCTCTTTGAGCTGCGCTTCACTTCAGAACAGGATATCCGAAATTGACTTTCTTGGCCTCAAACGATGAGCAGTTCTTTTGTTCGCGGAATCCATATGTTGCCAGAAAGATTGGGAAACTGTCATAGCTAACAATGGCCAATGGAACTTTTCGAGCAACCATTATTTGCAAACATACCATAATACAAAATTTGTATACCTTCCACCACCATAAGTGGTGAATGAGGGTATACTATATATAAGTTTCTCATTCCGTGTGTAACACTGAGAAATAAAAGTTATAACTAGAATTTGACGTGGTGTAAAAAATTATTTAGAACAGATATGTAGCCCTTACAGAACCATGAACACCGGTATAAAAATTGTTATGATCGGACTAAAAATAGCGACACAGTGAACAAAATACTAAAAGGGCGGTTTTTACATTATCTTTAATCTTAGGGGATGACTGACACAACTTTTTATTTTTGTATGGAAGGCGAACCACTCAAATATACCCTCATTCACCAGTTATGGTGGTGGAGGGTATAAAAATTAGGATGAATTTTGATAATAAATTTCATACTCATGCTCGTTTGTAAGTCGATTCATGGTTAAATTATAGAAGGAACTGAACATGTTTAACAGTTATATGTTACTAGAAAACAGCTGAGCTGCAAAAAATAAAGTTGTTAAATAATCACCCTTTAGTTCTTGAAGAGGAAGAGGACATGTGTATTTAATTTGGCATTGGAGGGAGTTAATTAAAACAATTTAGATAATTTTTGACAAGAAACTGATCTAATTGTAATGAATTTGTTCAGTGTTGGTATTGACCCAAATAAAATTTAGAAATTTTTGAATAAATTGTCTTTGCTTCGATATACGAGTATTTTACGTTTTGCAAATTTTTTACTGATAACGATACATCAATGTTTGTTGCGTATGGTCGGATCTTCTTAAACAAAGTAGTAACACTTTTATAGTTCTAAAGCAATATTAAGATCCTGAAAATATCATAGTGTCTCTAGATCCAGTTCTTGGGAAAACTCAAATTTAGTTAACCGTAAATATATTTTTTTCCTGAAATTTTACCATGCTACTGAAACTGATGAATATATTTTTTGAAATTTGATTTTTATAAAAAACTCTTTATTTGTTTATTGTTTATATTTTTCATATTTTCATTAAGAAATGGATTTAAGTTGTTAATTTTTTCACATGACAATCGTTATTTATGTAATAATATTGTACTTTAAATTACAAAATAAAATAATATATTAAAAATAAACTATAAAACCTAGTTAAAACATTAATTCTAATGAAGTAAATGTTAATTGTTAAGTACCATGTAATTAACTACTAGTAACTAACTAAATAACTAACTAGCTTGTTTTCCAATAATACTGTACTTATAGAAATAGGTTTATCAACTTTTCAATTAATAAACTTTAGTTAACAAATTTGTGTATTAAACTTATTAAAAAACATACAATACAAAACTAGACCTAAACGTTAATAATGATGAAATAATATTTAAATTATTGTATAACGTAAACAAAACAGAAATTTAAACTTTTTTATAACTCTAAAACTAGAACAAAACCTTTTTATATGTGAAAACCAAAGATCTACAAATCAAAGAAAAACTCAAAAATGTTAAATATTTTTTTTAGTCCTACAAAAACCAAAAACTATAAAATGTGTTAAACGATAATTTCTAATATTTAAACTAAAGAATATAAACGTTTTTTTTTTGTCAATACCAAAGAATGATTTATTAGCGTTACAAGAAAAACAAAAGGTATTTAAAAATAAATTAAATATAATGTTAAAGTGACTTTAATTTTTAAGTGTAAAGCTGTATTACCAGAATAATAATTATAGTGAAAATAAAAGTAACAGTAGAAAAATTCATAGAATTGAACATATTTTTTATATAAATAATATTTTAAAAAGGGGTAAGTATAAATAAAGCGTGATCTTTTTCGAGGTTCCCTACTTTTTTAACAAAAAAAAAACACAGAAAATTCAAATTTAATTGGGAATGTTTATTATAATTTGAAAGATAAATCTTTGGCATTTATTTTTTGAAAAGTATGTCTATCAAATGTTGGCCGTTGCTACGTCGCAGATGGTCTATCCGTTGAGTCTAATTTTCGGTGACTCGTTTGAGCATTTCGGCTGGTAACTCGCGAATGACACGCGTGATGTTTTCCTCCAAGGCCTAAATCGAAGCGGGTTTGTCCGCATAAACTTTAAACTTTACATAGCCCCACAGGAAAAAGTTTAACGGTGTGATATCACACGATCTTGATTACCTATCGACCGGCCCAAAACGTGAAATTATGAAATTATCTCAATAAATCCATTGCTTGATGCGATGTGTGGGAAGTGGCGTCGTCTTGCTAAAACCAAATGTCGCCGTGATCACGAGCTTCAATTTCAGGCATAAAATTGTCGGTTATCATGGCACGGTCGCACCGGCATTATTTTTAAAGAAATATGGACGGATGATTCCACCGGCCCACAAACCGCACCAAACCGTTATTTTTTCTGGATTAAACGGCACTTCTTGAATTTCTTCAGGTTGCTCTTCGTCCCAAATGTAGCAATTTTGTTTGTTTACATACCCATTGAGCCAGATATGGGCCGATTATATTGGCCATAAGTTGAACGAAGTGCACGAAACACATTCCTCACAGAACGTTAATTTTCGTAATAAAGTAGAAAGATTTGTAAACTTTTTTCAGGCGTAAGTATTTTCATTATGATATGCCAAACAATACTAAACAAAAATAAAATAACAGCATAACACGACTCACACGTAATCTGTAAAAAAAAGTTATTGAAAAAAGTATATTTACTTGAATCACCCGTTAGTTTGCAGCAGTGGTCGGCACAAATATAACATTGATGCAGAATCCCCAATTTATTTCAGCTTTGATAATTTGCTCTCACGCGTGCTGTGTAGTTCTGAACAGTCGATAGCTTTCGGCGCTTAATAGCTATGAGTGCGGCCACTGGTTTGGACTACTTGTAAAGATTTATTTATTTATTTGTATTCCACTTACCCTAGTAGCTGTTTAATTCAATTTAAATACACTGATTTATATTAAATCTATTACCGCTTTGTACTATTTATTTATATACATTATTTTGTTCATTAATTATTTAATTTAAATCAAATGCACCCCAAAGTAAGCGGCAAAAAACTTACAATTATTTATGACATGAAAAATTAATTATATGAATTAATTACATAAACAAACGTATCAGATTTTTTTAAATAAAAATAAATGCTATTTATTTAATGTTTATTGTATAATGAGAAATAAAGTGATGATGATATATATGGCATAATTTAACTATTTACAGTGTTTTTATTATATCCTTAACTATACTACGAAATAATCCAGTTAAAGTGCATTCATAACGTCTCAAGGATAATTGCCGTAAGGCTAAGAGTAGCGTACCAAAACGTAACCAATGTGATTGTTGGGCTGTATAGCGTGCCAAGGCCAATAGTGCATTATTTGTATATGACTCCAGTAATAAAGCATATTCAGAGTTTATGGCATATTCTGAAAATTAACAACAATTTAATAAAAAAAAAAAGTATTTAGTGGATAGAAAAGGTCCTGATATAAAAATGTAAAACAATCCTTGGATTGCATATTCGCTTATTGAATTTTAGTTTTCGTCACTAATTTATATATATGTATTTTGGATGCTATGATAAATCAACATCCACCTGTTCTATGTCGATTGAAATTAATTTACGGTAGACCCCAAATATTTTACGGAACCAAAATTTGTATCATTATATCAAGTATACTTTAGAGTTTTGTAAACGACGTTACCCAAGATATTATTGATATTTTATTCCCGGCCGCTGATCATTTAACATTTTGGGAATCTAGCACACAAACGAAGCATATTTGGTGTTTTCTTGCTATAGGAGAAAAATAAAATTCATGCAACTCAAATTCTTTTATGGGACAGCATTTTTTCATTAACGAAGCATATTTGGTGTTTTCTTGCTATAGGAGAAAAATAAAATTCATGCAACTCAAATTCTTTTATGGGACAGCATTTTTTCATTAACGACCTATATTTCGAAAACAAATTTTTGTACAAAGTAATATTGACATTCAGATTTTAAATATCTGGTAGGATGCTGATGATAGCTGTTAAATTTGTTTTCTTAATTTTCCATATCAAATTTTAATAGTCTCATTGTATTCACGTCTTTGTCCATTATGTTTATGATTATAATTGCTATTGAAAATTGTGTGCTAATAAAGAGTTCTTTTTCATCATTAAAGGAACAGATGCCCGGATTAAGTAATTTGTATGTAAGACAACTTTTTATATAAATAAATATGGGTAGTGATTGGAATTCCAGTTTAAACGAATCTCTTTTGAACAAGTAAGAGTTATCTTATATATCACCACTAATTTACCTATTATGTGTAAAGTTGCTGGCATGAGAGACAACACTTTTATCACGATAATAGAATCTTCACAATTTTTTTTTATTTTAAATTCATAAATAAATTTCACTCAAATTGCTATTATGTATTATAAATATTAAAGTTATTTTTCGAATTAATAACTAAAGATATCATATTTACTATACCAAGTTCAATTACCCATTTAAAACCATTTTATTTAATATATTTATTTTCTATGGATGAAAAATTTAAATGTAAAAATGTTGTTAAAACTAGAAAATTTGTAAAAGATTGAAAAATCGCTAAAATTACAACACATTTTTGAATCTGGCATTCTTGACTTAATATCTAAAAATTTTCACCACTCGCAAGAAAATAAATTTAATTTAAGATGTATTGGTAACTAGTTACTTTCGTATACATTTGTAGTTGGCGCATATTTTATTCAGCAATTTGATTCGTATATTTGCTGATCATATAAAAACCTGTATGGGCTAACACACGTGGCATAACCAATAAAATTCTGAGTGAGAAAGTCATAGATTATTAAAAGTTGATAAAAAAAAAAAAAAACGAAAACCAAATTATATAATTACACCACATTTTCAATAATAATTTAAAAACGTTTGTTATAAAAACCAAAATTTATACTCCCACAACTAACAAATGTGAAATATAATCCTGAGTTAAAGGATACAATTAAATTTATCACACTTATTCCTGGTTGCCACATCCTTACGGGTAAATTTTTATTATGAATTTTATATTCTTTTCTAATAAATACCAATTATTTCAATAGATTTGGCACCATATTTAAAATTCCTGGTATTGGTTATAAAAACCTACACTTCAAACACCTAAAATCTAAGACACTTGGTGCTTGTAAAGAAATGATATTCTGCGCCAGACAAGTTATTGAAAAATCTGTTGCATAAAAAGTTTTGGATTCTAATATTTGAGCCAATTCCAATAATTCTTCAACACCTGGCATTATCTACAAAATTTACCACGACAGAATATTAAAATCAGGAAGAGCTGAAAAATACCATCTAATATAAGTTCTTTAATAATTAGCAATTATTCGAGCATGACATCGCCTTAAAATTATCCAAATGTCCAGCAAACTCTGAAATTTAACACCCATTTTCATCATTATCATCATAATCATTTAAATATTCTTAATAATCGACAGCATCAAGAACATTACATAATGTTGCAAAAAAATTTGGAAACATGTTGCTAAATTTTTTTTCGTTGAAAGATATGCAGATTAAGTAAAAGAAGAATTACAAAAAGTAAGAATCGATCACACAATCAAATTTATATTTTGTCTCTCTCCCACATACTATCCAGAAATTGCTGAATGGCCATTCATCGATGGATTAAATGCGACAACCGTAAGTGACATTTGATTTACAATTCTTTTTACATTTAGTTATTTTCACTACGTACAGTATAAAAGAGCAAATGCTTCATATTAACTTTAATTAAATTAAAATAAAATTTATATATAAATGAAAATATTAAAAATATTGCCTAAAACTAGTGAAAATATCTAAATCAATTAAATGTTATACGAAATACTGAGATCTGATATAGATTTGTGTTGTGTGTGATTTAAAAAAAAAAATGGAAAAAAAGTTAAAAGATAAATTAGAAAGATAAATAGTTAATAAGAAGAAAAAAAAAATTAGAAAAGTAACAAAAGAAAGCAAACGTTTTCAAAATAAAATAGTGTTTCACAGGTTTATGGAATAGCAGCATTTACTTAGTAATGTTCTGTAAGTTATTAAGAAATTTTCTTTTGTTAATCTAATGGTGTTTTCTTTTCTGAAATAAAAGGTTACACTTTTATTATGTACATTTTTATAATGTTTACCCCACATTTTAAAGATGTCGCATTTTTAATGGTCAGATTAGAACATAAAATCACAACAGTTTAACACTTTTTTTTCATGTACAGCTGTTTTTGTTTTTTTTTTTTGTTAAAAAAGAAGAAGCAGATAGCTCCCTGGTAAGATAACTTGAAATAAGACAATGAATATCTCAAAATGACCAATGGCACCTTCCCGACTAATACGCAAATTCTTCTTAAACTCTAAAAATTATATATATAAACATACATTACATATGTATATAAGAAGTAGGAGATATTGTCCTATGAAATTTGACATATGTACATCAATTTCAGAGTATTCATTAATTACGTTCTCTACAAAGCCTTTAACTCGCGGTTCTGGATTTCTTTCCATAATCATATAAAATAGTTCATCATTATCAGATGGTGAAGATGAATCCAACAAGTCATCCAAAATTTTTCAGCACATAAAAAAGTAGTAATATTTTTCATTTTGTATATTTTTTTTTGTTTCTTAACACAAATACACATTCATAAAAAAAACAAATGTCAGCTGTGTTATCGTGCGTTTCTCCCCTTCAAAAATACAGAGTGTGAAAGGTGCAACATTTTTTAAATTTATAGTGTGACATTTATAGAAAAGAACACACTACACTTTAGCAGTGTTGACATTTTTTCACAAAAGAACACAAAAAAATTAAAAAAGGTGCGAAATGGGAAAAACGTGTAACATTTTTGCCAGAAAAGAAAACGCCATAAATCAGCCCCTCTTTTAAAGTTTTTTTTTCGCGGTCATGTCCGTCTGTTTTTTATAAATCTCAATTACTTACATACCTCAACTTGACCTAGTTTCGATTTTGTTTTCTTTTTCTATTCTCAATTTAAATACAGGGTATAAAGCTCAATTTGAATCTGTAAATTTTGTAAATGCATTTTTTTTGTTAAAAGTTTGCCTAAATATAAAAGTTTTGGTTATATCTTTTATATTAAATTTGCCTGTAAATATTTATATTAATTTTTCTATACATTTTTCCTATAAAGTTTGTTAAAATTTTTCTAATATTTTTGTTTTATATTTTCTTATAAATTTGGTTAAAAAAAATTTGTTTTAATTTTACTATTTTTATATATTTAAATTTAAAAATTATGATTTATTTGAATATATTAGATGAACGATATTCCAATATTATTATACCTATTAAATGAATTTCTAATATTATCATGTGTTCTTATAAAATTGTTTTATCTATAAATGGAATAAAATAGATATTATGAATTGCTAAATTCTTTCGTTTTGATTCTAAAGGCAAAATCTAGCTAGGTAGCGAAATATTTTTGATAGGGATCATCAACAAAAATTTGTTTGCGGAAATATTCGTAGATGATCATGGTAGGGATGGGCATAATGTTGCAGCTTCCATCTAATGGCAACAGACAGTTCTCAAATGCAATGACTTTCAAGTATAGTTTAAATTTTTGGTTTGTTTATGTTTTAGCTTTTCCTTGCTCCAATAGTTTCAGTTTAGTTTGTTTCTTTTAATTCGCATGCATAAAAGATGTATTGCTATGTAGTTTTTTTTTACATCTTATGTTAAGTTCAAGAACCCAGACCGATTGCCGACGAGCCAGAGCCGGAGAACTAAAGCATGCGAGAACTTAACAACATTATTTGAAAAGACTGCAAATCTTTAGGTTACATGCTACATATGGGGCGAAGTTCAAAAATATTAAATAAAGAGAAAAATGCGCATTTAAATGCTCTTTCGGAAATGGACTTTATATGAGTACTACGGTCAAATATGGTCACATTATCATGAAATTAAGTACGATGAGTATTTCAATTATTTTTGTTTTCATTTATGTACATTTAAGTGATTTTCAGAAGTGGACTTTATATGGGGCTATAAAATATCGTATTGATATTTTACTTTGCATGAAACTTATTATTGCAGAACTTTGTGTGGATACGGCTTTTCTATACACATATATGTAGAATAAAGCCATATTCCGGGAACACATTAGAAATCGTGGACAGATTCCTATCATTTTCAACAGGACTTGTCCCTTTATAATAAAAATAAAGTGTGCCAAATTCCATGATATTATTTGCATTATATTTGAAGAAATAGAAAAAAATATCTCAAAAACATAAATGTCTGAAACTTTGATCTATAACTCGGATCCTACTAGACCGATTTTGCCATCAAAGAATGTTTGGTAAGAATTTCATGTTTCTATGTAAGCTCTATCGTGATTTCAACAAACGGACAGACATACGGACATGGCTAGATCGTCTTAGAATCTTATAAGGACCCAGAATATATAAACTTTTTGGCTCTACGACCCTTATTTCGATTTGCTACAAACGAAATTCCAAACGTAATATACCCATCATATGTTTGGTGGTGGGTATAACAAGGAATCAGTAAGGTAGTTGTTCTAGCCACCCTATCGAAATATTTGTCGTAGAACCAAGAAGTCTGTATATTCTGGCCTTATAAGATTCTAAGACAATCTATCCATTTCCGTTCGTCTAGCCGTCTGTTGAAGGCACGAGCAAAGAAAAAAAGATTTAGAACAATAACACTTTCCCAAAAATTCTCTGTTTCACCGAAATTTTTGGTATTGAAAATAAATAACATCGATCCAGCAAGATCCGGACAACATTGATATTTTTTAAATATTTCTTGCTATTTTTGTCAAATATAATGCAGATAATATCATGAAATTTTGCACACATTATTTTTATTATAAAGGGGCAAGTCCCTCTCGGTGCAAGGTTTTTATATAGACCCAGATAAATGTCTTCCAGGGATATGGCTATATGGTACATAAAAGCTCTTAGTAAAGCAGTATCCATAAAAAATTCAGCAAATATTAGTTTCACGTAAAGAGAAATCACAAAGCAGTATTTTGCTTAAATCTGTCCATATAAACTCCACTTCCGAAAATAACTTAAATGCTCATACATTTCTTATAGAAATCACTATTGAGTTGAAATTTGACAGAAGTAATCCACATATTTACATAAATCATTTTACCGAATTTTATGACGATGGGTGCATAGTTGACCATATACCCCATATAAAGTGTATTTGCGAAAATCACTTAAATGAGAATAAATATCTTATACAAATCACTATCAAGTTGAAATTCGACATAAATAATTCACATGTAGATATAAATCACCATACCATAATCTAATGATGTTCGGTTCATATTTGACCATAGCCGCATAAAGTAGCCCATATTAATTTGTAATTCGTCAGAAATAATCCACATATGTATATATGTATATAAAATTTATTTTATTATATTTATATTATAAATTATAGTAAGCAACTTAATGATGATTGGCCCATAATTGGTCAGAGCTCCCATATATTGCATATACTTCCGAAAACCACATTAACCTTCGTAAATATCTTATGAATATCGAACTGAAATTTTTCACCGATCAGTTATATGAAAGTAAAAATTTTACTATTGGATTTTGTGAATGTCAGTCCATAATTGGGCAAGGCTCCCATATAAGGTCCATTTTTGAGAATAACTGGAATACCCAAAAAACTCTAAAATATATCGATATTGAGATGAAAATATCGTTATTAAAATATGAAATTCACAATGAGATTCAAATACAGTAAAATATTTTATGACCATCGTCCCATAATAAGTAATAGATCTTAAAAATAATATAAACATCGTTATCGTTACAAAATGTTACACAAGAATAGATCACATTACTGATTTACTGATGACGATAAACACTGAAATTTTTAAAAAATATTGGTATTGAAAATTGACATTATCGGTCCAGTGGGATCCGAGTTATAGATCAAAGTTTCAGACTACTTCGATATTTTTCAAATATTTTTTGCTAGTTTCTTCAAATATAATGAACGTAATCTCATGAAATTTTCAACACTTAGTTTTACTATAGAAGGACAAGTCCGGTTGAAAATGGTAGGAATCAGTTCACGATTTTTAATAGCCCCCATACAATCACTTAAATGCGCATAAATCCTATAAGTATCAGCATCAAGTTTAAATTCTACACAAATAGTTCATAAATATATAGAAATATTCGTAGCCAATTTGACCGTAGTCCCCATATAAAGTCACTTCGATCACTTAAATTACTTAAATGTATATAATTCTCTTATAAAAATCATTATTACCTTGACATTCAACACAAATAATTCGCATATATGTACAAATAAATCATCGTACATAATTTCATGATGATTGGCCAGTAATAGGTAAATAGTTCCCTTATGAGGACTATTCCCGAAAACTCATTAACCTACATAAACATCCATATTGAACCGAAATTTTACACAGATCAGCTATAAGTATGTAAAAATTATATTATTGACTTTTGTGAAAGTTGGTCTATAATTGGCCAAAACTGACACTTTCGAGGATAACCACAGAGTATACAGAGGTGACAATTTTAATGTTTGAAAACGCTAAAATCAGTTTCTTAGGACTTGTTGGTACTTAATTTATTGTTACACGCTGAAAAAATTTTAACAAAGTGTAAATTCTTGGTTATAACTGGAATATGCATACAATTTTTATAAATATCATCATTGAGATGAAATTCGACTAAAATAAACCTAAAATAAAGAGAACAATACGGTACAATAGTTTATAAAATTCGCCCTATATTTGACCATAGGCCCCATATAAAGTCCATTTCGGAAAATCACTTAAATGCGGATAAATCCCTTACAAAACACACTATTAAGTTAAAATTCAATACAATTGTCCAAGCATATAAAGAAATCGTTCATCTCAATATGATGATGATCAGTCCATATTTGGCAGTAGCCCCATATAAAGTTCAGTTCCGCAAAATAGTTCATACATATATAAAAATCGTCTATCTCAATATGATGATGACCGGTTCCATATTTGACCGTAGTCCAATATAACGTCCACTTTCAAAATTCACTAAAATTTGCATAAATCTCTTATCAAAATGACAATCAAGTTTAAATTTGACAAGCACGATCAGAATATACATATAAATTATCGTACTAAATTTCATGATGATCGGTCTATATTTGACCATAGCCCCCATATAAAGTCGAGTTCCACAAAACACTTAAATGCTCATAAATCCCTTATAAAAACCACTATCAAGTGGGTATTCAACCCATATAGTCCATACATATATAAGAAAATCGTCACTCTTAATATGATGAAATCACTTAAATGCGCATAAATCTCTTATAAATTCCCATAATAGGTGATTTGGTGGTGGGTATATTAGATTCGGCACAGCTGTTTGTTCTAAAATTGTTTTGGTTGGATTGAGTTTGTCCTTTTTTAACACCAAACTTTTCAACTTTCAATAGGCAGATGTTGGGACACAGCAGCAATTTTTTTTAGTGGACTGATATTACCCATTTTTAATACCAACTATTTCTGATAAAGAAAGAATATTTAGGGAATATTTTATTCCATTACAAAGATTTTAATAGGCTCCAATTATTGTCTATAAGTACAATTTTGTGCAATTACATAACTATTTTTTTGGTTAAGATCCTGTAGTGAAATAAAGTAAGTTGAATACATATTCGCCTAAGCATACATACCCTTTCGGCACAGTATTAAAGTTTCTAAAAAATTCAATTCCATAACATCAGCCTTTAATTGTTTCGCTTCGTCAATGATGCGTTGCAAAGATACATCCCCGCAAGCCTCAAATACAGCCGTTATATCGAGTGTCCAATGTGAAGCACGCAATACAAAGCATTCACTCCACACCGAATGCAACAACGTTTCCTGTTGACAACGTGACAATGTACGAAATTGTTCATTGCTCTTAGCCTGGCGCAAACACGTTACTAAAATTTGAGTCAACATTTGAAAATTTAAAGCACTTCCACTGTGCGGTAAACCCGAGGAGGGTAAAGCTGGCAGTGATGTGGATGACAACGTTGATGATGATGATGATGATGATGCCTTAAATGCTGTATTTGTTGTGTTGTAGGTTAAATTTTGTATTGTATGTAAACGTTTTGTTGTTGCGGTCGAAGATTTCAAAATGAGTTTTGTTTCGTTAATTCGAGTTGCTGCAGCAGTAGAATATGCTGGTGATGCGGCATGTTGTTGTCGTGGGCCGCGTTCCTCTTGTACTGCCTGGACATTCATGCCACATTTTAGACATTGTTGAAAACGACAATAAGGACACCAATTTCTACGGGCCTTATCTATCACACAATTCCCCTTGCTTGCTATGCAATTGTAAATATTACCCTTGCGTACACTGCGCTTAAAGAAACACGAACAACCATCACAACAGATAACACCGTAATGTTTGCCCGAACTTTGATCGCCACACACATGACAAGGACTAAATTTTATGTTAACCACTGAATTATCCGTTAGACTATAAAATGCACTTGAAATTTTAGTATGTGCCATCGCTTAAAAAGTGCCAACGTAGACTAAAGGAAATATCACTAAGGACATTTTCTTTTATAGATATAGAGAATGAAAATTGTTGGAAATAAAATATGTTTGTATGTATGAATGTATATTTGTTGCATATTATTGGTTTATTTTGTTGTTAATCGGTATGTTCGTGTGTTTTTGCTGGTTATATTGTGTATTTCTAGTTAAAGCGTTAAATATTTGACACGTGACAGCACATGACATGCGATGAGTTGGCACAAATGATATGCAAATCAAATCAAATCAAAATTATTTACAGTTTACACCCTTTATTGACCAATTATCCAATGACCACAGAAAAATCACACATTATTAGATGTTTTTAAGTGTTAAATAAATAAACGGGAAGCAATTTTGTGCGAGTTAGTATTTAAACATAATTTTGTATATAAGTATATATGTATAAGTATTTACATTCATACCTATATGTATGTAAGTATGTATGTATATACATGCATGTATGTATGTATATACATATGTATATATATGGATCTTAGATATTCATTTACGCTTTGAAGCGCCAATAGACTATATTTTTTCTAGACCTTGAATAGGTAGGGACAAAATGGGTAAAATCCGGTAAATTTTGTTCATTTATTTCTTAAACAATCAAGTCCAAACGACTAAACCGATTTTATGTAAATTTGGAAAATAAATATTGGGAACAGGAAGGGGAAAATGGGAAACTGGTAAAATGTTGTTCTTAAATATAATTGTCTTTGTAATGAAGCAATAACATTTTTATTTTAACTTGCTGTAATAAGCATGTGTATTAGAAAATTCTTTCTATATTCAGGAAGTTTAACCCTAGAGCACACTCCCGGGTACAAATGTATCCACTTTACAGTGCTGTAAGTCAGGAACGGATTTTTTGCCTATATCTTTTGAACCAGGTAGAATATTTACATGAAACAAAAACTAAAATATTTGTAAAATATTAATATACGCATTTAAAAAATAATGAAATTAGACTATTTAAACATTAGAAAAAGCCAAAATAAGCTAGTAGGTACAAACGTATCTCGGGTGTGTGTTCTCGAACAAAAAAGTTGGGTATGCATCGTACGGTTAAAAAAGGAAATTTGTGTGGGTTAATAAATTATCTGCAGACTTGAAATTTTAAATATTAAAAAACAAAAAAAAAACTTATAAAAAACATACTTTTGTGAGGGGTAAAAAATTTGTGTTTTGGTACCTTTTGTATCTATTGTTTTGCAATCACAACCCTCTAAGGGTTTATCTGTGTCCATTAAAGGAAAACCAAAGCAGAAAAAATCCGTGGTTATTGAACAGGAGTTCATGATTGCAGGACGTGCTGGAAGGGCTCTTAAGAGATCTGAGGAATGGAAGTATCTGGGTGTGAATTTCACCGCTGAGGCAAGAACCAAGGTGGATTTTGTCGCTTCAGAGGTCGCCAAAGTAGAAAGATGATTAGAAGTAGGAGAGCATAGCCTCCTGACCAAGAGAGATTTTACAATCTTCTGGGCCGAGCGGCTGCACAATTCTGTAGATGGGCGTGGACTAACTAATAGTGCAGAACACAAACAAGCCTACCAGGCTTTTGTCGGGTAGGGACTTTGCAAATTGCATAAGATCAATGCAATAGATCAATGCATAAGATCAATGCACTTCCATCGCGATCGAGGTGTTTTCTCAGATCGAAGATGTCGTGCTGGTTGCGAAGCTTAGGCGACTTTAAATCATATACTGCAGGGCTGTTACAAAACAAAGAGGGATAAGAGTAGAAGACACGATAGTGTAGTTAATTTTGTTGGAAGTTTTCTGTGTTAGTAGGGTGCATACAGTTGATGGTATCAAGAAACCTGATATAGTGCTTTCAAGGGGGAAAAGATCTACTTGCTTAATGCACAGGTCGTCACTGATGGTCGTGATCTGCCTTTAATGCACAGAGATAAGGTACGGAAGTACAATACACAGGGCTTCATTGGGGCTTCAACGGAAAAATGTGGGCGTGACCAATTGCACTTCGGTGCAAATACCTTATCATCGAGAGGAGTTTTGGCTAGGGACTCAGTAAACAGGCTTCTTGAGTGGGGCATGTTAGATAGGAAAGATACCGCTTTAGTTAGTACCAGTGTATTGTTAGGAGGTATCGGTTAGTTTAGTTTGTCGTTTCACTTTTATGACGCCTGCAGGCATGTCGTTGACAATGTACATTACTCATGACGCCCTTTGGGCTGATATTTTCAAAGTATTAATTGTCTTCGAGCTGTTTGCACGCATTTTTGCTTTAAATTTATTTAAAGTAGAGTAAAGACGTACAGCCTGAGAATAACAGGCTTAATAGATATAGAAAATTCAGAAACAATCTTTGTGAAAGGTAAAAATAATTATTTTCAAAAAGAAAATCTAATAGTAACATTATTAAAAATCTTTTTTCAAGAAATTTTTCTCAACTTTCGTGGCGAGATATATGTCAAATGGGAAGATTTAATAAATAAACCTGAAGATGGAAAAATCGACATTATGCAACAATTTAAAGTTCATGAAATTTGTGTGAATAAACATATAATCATAAAAATCATGGAGGGTAAACTGAGTTATAATGTGAAGCTGCAGATACCCCAGCAAATACCTGACAGTGTCAATAGGAAATATGGCAGCGTCAAGTACAGGTTGAAACTGGCTATACAGCATGGGACTAGAAGTATTGTGTGCAATGCCTCTTTATATAAAGAGATATATGAATATTTGTCCCAAATCGGATTATAAGGTCAGGTGATGGATTTTTAAGTAACTGTAGATTAATTTAAGAGCATTTAATATTAAACATTTTTCTTTTCTTTTAGCGCCCTTTTCAAACTGTCCTCAATAAGTTCTTCTGCTGGGGCATCTGCAATTATCCACGTCTTAAGGTCTCTCTCTTTGTGCTTGTCAGGTGATTCCATAAAATATTTTATAATGGTGCAAAATTTAAGCACGTTTAAGAACCTGCAGTGCCTTTCGGTTATACTTACACAAACCTAGCACTATAAAGCCTTAATACCCAAAGAAAGGCTTAAGCAAGTCCACACAACATTAAATATAATGATGCCTCATCATATCAAGCGAAAACACCGTAATGGAAAATTTGAAGGCTCCTTAAAATTGCCACAATCTCTTACACAAACTTCCCAAGAATCATATCATCATGTCTAGAGACCAGTTAAAAGCTACAATTTATTTTGGCCGATGATATTATTTTATATAGCTGTGCCTATAATATTGGCAAGACATAGAGATGTTACAGAAACTACTCTCAAGCTAACAAAGGAGCATGAACTGAAAACTGAATATGAAGTATAGGTAAATTTCTACTGTACCGTATAACAAATTCGTTTTAAACTCAGGTTGCGTTCTCTTTTGTTAATTTGTTAAATATTGTATTTACAAATTATTAGCGGTTTGCTGTCCTGTTGTTTGTTCTGTTTCCGTTTGTGTACCTTTAACTATTTATTTTGATTGCGTTATGGGTCAACAATACCAACACCGTCATCTACATACACATTTTACTACAAATACACCTCTTTTGTTGTACATATACCCAACAGACCAAAAAATAAGTAAAGTATAATAGTACTTTAGAAGAAGCTTTTTTTAAAAAAAATACTAAAGTTTTTTTTAATCATGTTTGAGAAACTATTATCCTTCACAATATGTTTTTAAACATAGTATATAATAAATAGTATACAATAAATATATATTAAACATGCTTGTCATATTTTGTCATTGTTAATTTTGATTTAAAATAAAAAATTATATTTGGAAAAATGTTTTGTTTATCCAAAAAGTTTTGATTTTTTTTGTGGAAAAACCTACCCCCTGGCTTACGATGTCGAACGATAACGTTCGCTTATATAAGGCTTATGCTCGCAAGCTTTATTATAATATTTTTCTAAAGGGTTTTGGTCTATTGGGTATTATTATTATTATTATTATTTATTAATAGATATGATACAAATTTTTATACATATTGAATTAAATTATAAATACAAATATCTATGGCATAATTATGTTTGGTGCCAGATTGGCATTTTAATATAATTTTTAGTTTAAAAATTATTGATTTATTTTTTAATTCAGTTCAGTTTTGTTATATATCAAATTCATTTAAAAGCAATTTTCTATATTTTAAGCTAATTTCAATATATTTACATAGGTTGCTAAAATTTGAGCCATTTAGTATACATATAACTTCGTTTTTTTCAAGTCGATTTTTTCGAAAATATTTAAGTCTATATGGGTTATACATAGGACATTCGACAATGAAATGAACGGTGTTTTCTGATTTGTCTAAATTACATAACGTACATATACCAGTAGTATTATTTCGAAAAGCTCTAGCGTTAATATCCAGCAATCCCCCTCTGACTTTTATTATCAAACCAGTGTCCCTTGACGAGAGATTATTTGTCAGAATGGGTGTGATATTAAAATCAAGTTGAGAATAAAGATCATGGAACTGAGAACAAGAAGCAGCGGATAAATATTCATCCTTTTCCTTCATTCTCAAATGATTCAATATCATTTCCCAATTATGACTTACTGGAATGTTTGTTCTGTCAGTTGAGATTTGCAGCCTTTGTAATAAATTATCCCATTCTTTTGCCCAATAAAGCTTATTGGAGATTATGTGACTGGCTAGAATACGTGGTAGTCTATTTGGGGACATACTCAAGACTTTGTTTATATAAGAAAAATGTAATTTTAGAGTGCTGAGATATAAGGAATCAAAACCAGTCTCCAGATAGAGCATATAGTTGGGTGTTGTAGAAGGCAAATAAAGCATTTTTTTAATAAAGAATCTGAATAATTTTTCCACATCATCATACTTTTGAAATCCCCAAACTTGAGCAGCGTAAAATATAATTGATCTCGATGCCGCAAAAAATATTCTGAGTTTATTGGCATTCGATATACGTGAATTATTTATATATTTAGACCACGTCGAATTGATAGCCAATTTTGCAGTTGATAATTTATTATTCAAGTGTTTTTTGAAGGATAGATTATATGTGGTTTCTACTCCAAGATATTTGTAACTGTTGACCACCTCTATGTTGTTCTGACCAAACTTCCAGTTCCAGATCGAAGAAAGCCTAGTGCCGGTTCGAAAAACAATTATTTTTGATTTTTCAAGATTAACTTTAAGACTCCACATAGAGCAGTAGTTAAAAAGCTTGTCGATCATACGCTGTAATACTGTTGCTGTATCAGCTAAAATGACAATATCATCCGCATAAAGTAGAATCTTAACATTAATGCCACAAATGTTAACACCGTATGGCAATTCGTCGGCTAAATCATTCGTGTATAATGAAAATAAAATTGGACTGAGAATACAGCCTTGTTTTACACCTACATCAACTCCAAAGGTATCTGAAAATGATTGACCGTCCCAAATTCTACTTTCTGTTTTCTCATACAAACCCTGCAGTATTCTCACCATTTTCGAAGAAAGTCCCATGTTTGATAGTTTATAGAAAAGTTTATTGCGAGGAATTGTATCAAATGCGCTAGAAAAATCAACAAAAAATGCAAAAGTATTTTTACCAGCTGCCTTGTTAATGTTGACAATGTTTGTTAGATTGAAAATATTATCTACAGTGGAATAGTTTTTTCTAAAACCTGCTTGGAATTCGTTCAGAATATTATTGCTTTTTACCCAGAATGTTAGTCTGTTTAGAAGAATAGAGGTAAAAATCTTACAATTTGTATCGATGAGCGACAGCCCACGGTAGTTCTCCGGAAGCTTTGGATCACCCTTTTTGAAGAGTGGAATCAAGATGGAATTACGGAAACTTGTTGGGATTTGTTCATGTAAAAGTATTTTGTTGAATATATTCAATATTACGATTAGAAAGCATTCCGGGGCATGTTTGTAGAATTCATAACTTATACCATCTTGACCTGGGGCTTTATTATGTTTTAGAGTTTTCACCACTGATAAAAGTTCGCAATATTCTATGGGGGAAACTAACATAGGATCAACAGTGTATGGCATAGCCCAACTTATACTATTGTACACGTCTTTACATTGGAGAATTTTACTGAAATGCGGAAGAAACTCTTCTGCATTTAACACGTTTTTAGTTTTAGTATTTCGGGTTTTTAAAGAGTTTGATAATTTCCACCAGTCACTGCTATTTCTAACTGTATTTAATAGATATAAATTTCTATCGAACAGCTCGAGTTTTTTGGTTTGACAAATCTTTATATATTTTGATTTTGAATATAAATATCGGGATTTACTTTGAACTGTGCAATTCTTTCTGAATGACTTAAGATTTCTTTTCATACATTTACGGGAGCGGGCACATTGCCAATCAAACCACTTTTGTTTAGGTATGAAAAAAGATTTTTTAACGTTCGAACCATATGCTTTTTTAATTTTGCTCGTTACTGTTGAGATTAAATCATCAATCGATATATTAGATGGAAGGTCAACGTTACATGAGAGGCGACTTAAAACTTCAGTATATTTTACTACATAATTTGGATTCCAACGTAACCTTTGCCAGGAATTTTTGTTTTTAAAAATATCATTATTATCAGATTTTATGTTCACACACAGTGGCATATGATCAGAGTATGGTTTTGTGGATATGTAAAAATCATCAACGAGTTGTAAGAAACTATATGAACATATGCAATAATCAATGACAGTGTCTCCCCTCGCTCCGTGAAAGGTAAAATCACCTTGAACATCTCTTACAGTCCGTCCATTTAAAACAATACCACCTGCATTTTCTATAAAATTTATTAACCTTCTTCCTTCCCTGTTCAATGTTTTGTCCTTTGAGCTTCGAACTTTCTGAATATTTGGTGAATCTTTTACAAACGCAACATCTAGAATTTGTTCTACACCAATTCTGGCGTTCAGATCACCAACTATACAGAAGTTCGAAGGGCTAAGATCCTGCATAAAATTTTCAAATTTCTTAAAATCATCATCCCAGTTTGTACAATTTAAATATCTTGGTATAAAGTAACATAGACTACCATGTATTTTAGCAGTTAATACTAAATTATTATTAATATTTACGAAATTGAATGCAAATGTTTTTTTCAGTTCTGTTCTGTATCCATACAAACATCCACCACTTGCCCGACCAGCATTACAAGTTTTTACAGCTGGAACCCATGCTGTGAAATAATTTCTAAAATACACTTCAAAAATATTTTGTTTTTCTTTAGTGACATGTGTTTCAAAAAGAAAAAATATGTCAAATTTGTTTAAGTAAGCTAAAAAATTAGGAAAATTAAGAGATTTTGCTAGATTTGCAACATTATATGAAACTAAATGGCACAATTTACATCTTACATCGCTATTGATTTTGATTTTGAGTTACATTAATAGATGTTTCCTTAACACATATATCCGGATTACAGCCACATTCTGTTAGAAGATTTTTCAGGAAAATAGCGTCATCATCAGTGTAGGCAATAATTTTATCTTTGGACCAAGTATATTTCTTGTTTTCTACAAAAATCCAGTATTCACCAAGGCGAACCTTAACATCTTTCTTCTTTTTGTTTATAGTTTTACTAATCTGACGGAGATTGTATCTAACATGTTGTTCCTCCTCCGTGTAATTTTTTTGTATATAAACTTGAAGACCTTTCAACTTCCCTCTGGCAGTGAGGACTTTTTGAACCTCCAAATTCGATTCCAGGTTAAATAGAAATGCTTTGTCCTTTGCAATCATCTTGGTCGATACTACGTTTACATTTATATTCATTATATTTGAGCAGACCTTCAAGAATTCAGCTTTGGCAGTTTGTATATTAGTGCAGTTTAAGCCTCTAGCAACGAGATTTGTTGAGCGTGTTTTACGATCTATAGACTCAATACGTGAATTAAGCTTTTTTATTTCAGTTTTTAGTTGCATATTTTCTTTTTTTTAGTTCTTCCATATCAGACTGAATTGTTTGCAGATCTTCTTTTCTAGCTACATCATGAAGCATTTCATTTAGCATACCTCTCATTTTCTCCCATGAAAATAGATCACCAGTAGTATTTTGGCTTGCCATGTTTTGGTATATAAACTTTTTATTATTTTTTACAGTGTAGTCGGGTGAGGTATGTTTAAGTGTGCGTTTTTTCATTTATTTTGTAAAGTTTACTTTTGGACTTAAGAAAAAATTATAAATGTCTATTATGGTCTATTGGGTATATTTATAAACAAATTGTTGAAGTATTTATTGTATAAATTAATTCGAATCGAAGGTATTCTATTGCTTGTGTACTTTTGACAATTAATTGTGTGTGTGTCTGTTTGTGATTTGGGGTGTAACCTCCTATTTCTTGAGAGGTTAAACACATTTTTGGCTTGAAATGATTTTTAATGGTTTAACAGTTGACCATTAAATGGAAACGAATTATAACTGACATATAAAAATGATAAGTCAGAATTTATGTTGAAAATTATTGTACATAAAAAAAAACAATTTAGAGGTAGATTTTAAAAAAAAAAGTACACAACTCGTTGAGAATTTTTCAACAAGAACTTAGTCGAAGTTTTTGATATTTATTTCTTGTATAAGCTAACTGGACCTAAATTATTCTATTGTAAATTAAAACCACATTTAATTAAAATTTGTTCCCAACGTTTCGTCAATTTTTTGTTGACTTCTTCAGGGGAGCATTTAGAAGCATATTTTTTATTTTATTATAACGTATGAAATTTTAGCTATCAAACATGTAAATTAATTATGTTTATAGTCTTCCAACAGAGGCGTGTTGGAATAGCATGAACATTTTGACATTTTGAAATATTTGTAGTAGAAGCTTTTGCTTAAGTCTGTCAATTAATTCGTGAAAGTATTTAAGTAATTAAATATCGATCTATACAGCCATAAAACTAAATTCGTGTTTAAAAACAAAAATTCAAAATATTTTTTCTTCAAATTTTAAATCAACTGTAATGTATATTAATAATTTGTATACCCTACTCCACCATAGTGGGCCCACAAATATTAGCCCATTAGCCATCTTAAATTATACCGACCAACTCAGAATCACTTCCTTCCGTTTGTTCGTATGGCTGGTTTCGATTCGAAAAGAATATCGTTCGAATTTGTATACTTTTTACATTGTATTTCGAGAGCTGTTGCTTTCGAATAACACCCCAGGACGCAATTTTGAAGATATTTCGATAAACATGACATTTTTTGGGTCAAGGACGCTTGGGATTGAAACTGGTTAAAATCGGTTCACTAGACCCCATACAACTGTCCTCCGGAAATAGAAATTTATCAGTCATAAATGTTTGATTTATGCACGTATCTCAACAAATTTCTCCAAAAGTTGTACATTAAGCATAATCTCATCAACAAATGTTTTCCAGATCGTTCCATAAGTAACCGTAGCTCCGATATACAGCCCGCTGCCAAAAAGAGCATAACTCTTAGAAAAATGTTCAACATAAGTCTGTTTCATATTACAAAAATCATTTGGCCCAATTTTATGATGATCGCTCCATAATTAGTCATAGCTTCCATATAAGTTCCACTTCCCAAAATCACTTTAACGACCATAATTTTTTAATAATATTTGTATTCAAATAAAATTGAACACAGTTAAATTTCGTATATACAGAAATCATAGCACCTAAATTTATAACAGTTGGTCCATAATTAGTCAAAGCTCTCACATAAGATCCCCTTAGCACATCACTAACATCTAAAAATCTTTTAAAAATGTTTATATCGAGCTAAAATTTAGCACACACAGAAGTCATGCTACTACATTTTTGGATGATCGGTCCATAATACATACTGGGTTACATTTGAATTAGTTTTAAGAAAAGTAATACTGCGTTTTTAAAAACTAAATGCAGTCGGCAAAGTATTTTTATTTAATTTTCTTTATAATACAAAATACTCTTGCATCAATTTATTATGCCTTTATTTTCATTTACATTTTCAATTAACGTTTAATCTCTGGAAACAGTCACAGTAGATATACTACTCACCACCAGATGGCAGCTGTATTTGTCATATACAAAAGCTACATTATAAGTTATTTTAAATTGATACATATATATATAAAAACTACATTTTATAAAACTCCTTTAATTTGCAAAAGGGATGAAATATTTATTTGCTATTAGTAAAAAAGTACTTTTTTCCACCCAACCGCAGTAAAATTTAAACTTGTGTCTCAATTATCAGTTTCTGTTAAACGCAAGAATTTTTTAATTATCTGTAATCTCTTGTCTAGACATGATATCAATTTGTTTACTCAGCGAACAATTTCTTGTCTGCACCCGAATTTGTCACAACTCTTTTCGATATTATGGTCCTGTTATTTTCATCCAATAATATCGACATTTTATAAAATTACAAATAAATATTTGAATTCGAATATCAACACGTTTTCCCTACACATTACAACATGAACAAAGTGTGTGTGTCAACTCAAATGTCAAATCATGTGTGATGTCAAGGCGTTGAATAAAAATCTCATGGTACTTTTAGCAATAAATATTAGGTATTAAAAAAGTTAAAACGTATCAACTTTTCCATAGCTGATTTCAGTGTTGCCAGAAAAGAAGTTTCAAAATATGCTAAAACTTAAAAAACAAAGAGCTAAAATGTTCTACAGAAGAAAAAATAAGTGCTAAATTTTTTCAATTTAATAGTGCATTTACACTTGTAATTTTCAAACTAGTTTATGATCATAAGCTACTTTCATAAACCATACCGTTTACATCAAAATTTTTGACAGTTAAGTGGTTTATCTTTGACAAGTCATAAAACAGTTGACTTTGATATTAAAAATTTAATACAAATATGAACGTTGTTATGAAAAAGAATTTTAAATTTGTGTTTTTCATCCATGATGAATAAAATTCAATTACAGTTTTTTTTTAAAGAAAACTTTATTTTTTATTTTTGAGCAAATGTCAAATGTGCCCAGCGTTGTCAGAAAAATGTTGAAAAAACAGAGTTGCATTAGCAGAAACTGGTTGTTTGTAACTAGTTTATCTCAAAAGCTAGTTACAAAACCTGTTTTTGATTTGTATGGATAAACAAGTTTCTCAAACTAGTTTACACCATAAACAACTTATAACTAGTTTATGGCGTAGGTGTAAATGCACTACAACATTACAATTTTTATTTCAAATATTACAAATATAAATTACAGATTTTTCTAATTTTGCTCATAACAATTGTTGACTTGTTTTAATAGATTACATTTAATATATTAATTCAAAAATTTCCTTGTTCATTTTTTATTTCTCCAAAAGTATTTTTTGGAGTAAAAAAGTAAAAATTTGTTTGAGAAAAAAAGTTTTATCAAGCAAATTATGCTAAAAAGCATTTTGCATAATTTTTAAAAATTTCTATGCGTTTTCGAGAAACAAAATGCTAAATCTAGCATTGAAAGTGCTAAAATGGCTACACTGGCTGATTTGCACGTTGTTTTTTGCATTCTCTCTTTCTCACCCAATCTCTTTTAAAGAAATTCACTTTGTTAACAATTGTTTATATTTTTCCCATGGTCAGCGGTGTGTTTTTAATAAAAAAATTTAAAATTTCTACAAATATATTCTAAAATTAAACTCTGTCAATAAAATGTCACATATACAACTAATTGAACATAAATATAAAGGAAATACTTGTGAATTAACACTAAACATTAAGAAGTCTCATGAATTTCCAACCGGACTTGACTCTGGACCTGGTAGACATGTGCAAAATATAAGAAATTGTGATGTCTTTATAGAGGACTATAATTTTCTAATTTATTTAGATGTACAACTATACAAGTAAGCTTTTTTTATATACATACATACTACATTTAGGAATTCTTTTTACTGTGACACTTTTTATTACAGATTCAAAAATTCCCGACGTTTTGATATGAAAGATATCAAAAATGTTGAAATTAACTACAATACCAAAAAACAAAGCATGCTTATACATCTACCCTGTCTGTCTGATAATGAAGAGGAACATCATGACTCCACAGAGAAATCTGCTGTGGAGAAAAACACCAAGGATACTGGGAAATCTTTGGATTTGTGGAAATTAAAGAAAATTACTGAACAATGTTACATACGTGTAGACAATTCCAAAGAGCTGCTCAAGCCAGAAGGCAATTTTGATTATGGTTTTGCTAGTAAATTTAGAGGAACCATAAAACCATTTGAGGTAATCAGTGATTTTTAAATGTTAGTTTATATTTTTATTCAAAAATAATTTTATTTTAGTGCGATTTAGAGGTTATTACTCGAATGCCAGAACCAGACAGTGTTAGTCCATTACAACGAACCATTGATAGAGAAATTGATGAAATGAAGAATTTTTCTAGAGATCAATACAAATTTAACTTTGTTGAATTGCAAGTACCAGATGGCCACGATAATCCCATGCAGTTTAGTATTAACTTCAAAGGTGAGCTTCTTAGATTGTGACAACTCCGAGTGGAAAATTACTCAGACCTTGAAGGTGTTTCTATTCAATTCAAAGCAGGCTCAGAAAGTGAGAAGTTCTTTCTACAGGAAACTTGCTCGGACTGTATAGAAAACTGTGTCAGTATGTAACCAGATTTTCTATAGAAAATGTGTCCGTGTGACCAGATTTTCTCTCGAAATCTGTGTCAGTCTGTGACCAGGGTTTCTATAGAATACTGAGTGAGTCTGCTCCGACTGTATAGAGAACTGTGTCTGTGATAAGATTTTCTATATAAATCTGGCTCAGTCTGACTATTGACTTATCCTTTAACCTTCGACCAATTTTTTAAATTTACTTTCTTTCAGATTCTGTTTTATCTCAAGAAGAACAATGTATACTCCACAATTTAACTTGTAAGCCAGAACTCATGGAAATGCCAGATGAGTATAATAAAATGGAAATAGATTGTAGTCTTATTAGCATTTTATTAGGCATCTGCTACGATATAAGGTGAGTATTTAAAACCATTTCCTTATTTAAATAAAAACATATCTTAAATTGCTTCAATAGGTTTACTTCCAACGAAACAAACTGTGAATCAGCCTGGACCCGTAGTGTACTTTCGGCTACTCTTACATATTTTGAACCATTTACTTCCCTGAAAGATGTGGTCATTAGTTTTATGAGACGTTCATTGATCTATCCCTTGTATCGTAACTACGAATTAAGCAAACAGTGTGTTGAGGATTGTATAACAGCACTACAATCAAATACTGCCTGGATTTTAAAACAATTGCTCTTAACACATGACATATTTGAAACAAATGAACGTTCAGTATTCAATCACTATTATATAGATGATTATATACGTTATCTAAGTAATCCAGCACTTTGTACTACCGCCCACTTACAAATGTTGGCTCACAACTTGAAAAATGTTTTACTAGACATTTTTAAAAAACATTTAGGCCTGGGGCTGCAAGAATTGGAAACAGAACTATTGAAAGAGTTAATAACAGATATACACATGGCTGCCTCAAATAGTGAAGATGATTCCGAAGATCCCGATTGTGATGATGAGGAAGACGACGATGATGATGAGGCAACCGATGATGTTGGTACGGAAAGTTGTGAATCCGAATTTTATACTACGCCTGATAGTGAGAGCGACAGCAGTAGCAGTAGCAGTGATACCGAAGAGGACAGTGTGATAGAACAAAAAATGGATAGTTTAAAGTTGTAAGTAAAATTTTTATTTTATAAATATAAATTTTACCGCATTATGGATGTGAATTTTAAAAAATGGGTATAAAGACTACTAAGAATTGTATTTTTTATAATTATATATGTGCTTGAGTGCATTTTAAACCAAAACTCTGAAATATATATATAAATGGATATTCAAAATAATTGAACATATGTTAAGTTCGCATAAGTATCGAAAGTACTTAAGTTGTTTTAAATGGAATCTCTTTAAAACATGGAATGTGTTAATTTTTTTTAATGTTTTGATTTTTATTAAAATCTTGTTTGCCTCTTACCTGTTTACAAAATTTGTCTGTTTCTTTATATTTTCTTTATTAAACTAAATGAAACACATTCACTCTTTAATTTTTATTATTTTTAACTTAAAATAGTTTTTATTTATGTAAAACTAAGCAAAAGTAAAGCTAAAAAATTATACAATGCCTTTCGTGAATAATAAAAAAAGAAAAATAATAAAAGGAAATAAAAAGAAAAAAAATAAAATACTTCGTAAAAAACATTAATAATTTAAACACTCATCTTTACAATCTAACAAGAATATTTAAATTAGAAATGTTTTCTTAATGGACAACTAAAACGTACAGATTTTTATATATACAAAATTATAAACAAAATAATAAAATAAAGAAAAAAATTAAAAAATAAAAATCATACTTAAAAACTACAACATCTCATTTCAACTTTAAATAATGGCTTTTCATATAATTTATAAATTTTTCGCAAAAAAATAATCATGTAGATATTAAGGCCAATCTTTTTAATATAGGTTTTCTGTTTTTCTTTCAATTCTTCTGATTTTAAATTAAATCTGGCACTTTATATTGTTTTAAATATTTTTCGTTATTTTCTTTTGTTCCACTGCTTTATAAATGGTTACACCAATTTCTGTTTTATATGTATATCATCGTTTTAGTTAAGGAATTTATATTTATATATACTTTTGTTTTTTTTTTAAATATTTACACAAAAAATAATCTGTTTTGAAACCTAATTACTAATTCACAACTAGGATTTGTTTCCGTTTTGTTTGTAATCATTTTGAGTAGATAAAATAGGTTCACTTGGTTACTTTACGCAATTAAAACCGCTACAGATCTGCAAGCGAAAAAATTTATTAAATATACATTTTCATAAATTACCCAAACATTTACTGCATATCAATATTTGAAAACTTACTCATGGTTTCTTGTTGTATGTCAACTTTGTATGAGGGATTGTCATAGGCAGCATCACTTTTACGTGGTGGTGTTATGGAAGCTGTTTGATGGACACGCCTTCTTGTCAGTATCAGTAGCAATACCAATGTCGACATAATAGCTAAAGCAGCTACCACAGACACAACAACTAAGGGACCATAATAATCGCCAACGGGTTGATCAACTCCAGCGGTTAAAAGTTTTCCTAAATAGACAAGGAAAATTACTCATATTAATTCAGATATTTTTAAAATCCTTTAAAACATTATATTTTAAAGCAAATATCTTAGACTGAATATCTTTTTAAAGACATTTCCTAAACAAGGAAAATCTGCGAGGTTATTGTGTATTACGATTCGAAAGCAAAAGCTTTAGAAATATGTATAATGTAAAAAGTATACAAATTCGAACGATTTTCTTTTCGAATCGAAATACACAATAACCCCCCTGATCTAATTTTTTATACAAAATCTAGTCAAAGCCTGAGACAGTTTTCTATAGAAAATCTGGTCACAGACTGAGAAAGTTTTCTGTAGGAAATCTATTCAAAGTCTGTCCAAGTTTTATATAGAAATTCTGGTCACAGACTGAGAAAATTTTCTATAGGAAATCTATTCAAAGTCAGACCAAGTTTTATATAGAAAGTCTGGTCACAGACTGAGACAGTATTCTATAAGATATCTATTCAGTCTGTCCAAGTTTTATATAGAAAGTCTGGTCAGAGACTGAGACAGAATTCTATAGGATATCTATTCAAAGTCTGTCCAAGTTTTATATAGAAATTATAGTCACAAACTGAGATAGTTTTCTATAGAAAATCTATTCAAAGTGTGCTCAAGTTTTATATAGAAAGCCTGGTCGGTCACAGACAGATAGGGTTCTATAGAAAATCTATTCAAAGTCTAAACTAAGTTTCCACTAAACTGAGTTTGCTGTTAATTTATAAAACTGTTTAATTTATCTTCAATTTACCAATATTTCCAAAAAAGTCTTGTATCCTTTCGTAAGCATTTAAAACTTGTAGAAATATTTGAATATTAATTTAAATAAAATATTTATTAATTAAAGTAATTAAACTTACCAGTTTTACCAGGTACATTATTATTGCCGCCAGGTTTTGTAATAAAGTTAACAACATTACTTTTCTTAATCTTGCCATTGGTCATGTACATCTCTAACCACAAACGATATTTGGTGCCAGGTTTCAAGTCCATTATCAAAGTACCAGTTGTACTATCTCTCTTCGCTACCTTGAACACACTGGAATCTTCTTTGCCCGAATCACTTTGATAAATAGCTCTATAGATATTAACATATTTATCTTCAGGATATGGAACACCATTCCAAGACACTTCTACGCTCTGGGCCTTAATCTTGGTAACATTAACCATAACATCAAAAGCATAAACATCGACCTTGGGTCCTGTACGTACTTTAATCATATGACCAGCTCTCAACTCAGCACCATGACCGGGGAAGGGTATATAGTATAAACCGATTTCATAGCCAGTATCGGGCAGCAAGTTTTCAATGGTGTATGAGGTCAGTGAACGATGTACCAGAGGTGTAGATGAATAGATCATGCCGGTCAATTCCTTGTATCTCAATTGTATGCCATCAACATAATCCATTTGTTCATCCGACAATTTCTTCCAAGTCAAGTGCAACCAGGTGGAATTGGTTTCACTAACATTCAATTCAGGATCTTCGACATTCTTAAAGATATCTTGGAAGTCTGGTCTATAATCGGAAATTGGTGGTGGTGTAATGGTTCTTTCGGCCGGTGTCTTAACGGTGTAGACAGAGCTGGTTGGTTGGGAGTTCAAATCTCTTAAGATCAAAGTGATTTTGATTTTATACAAAGAGTTGGGTTCTAAACCAGGCAAATCGAATTCCATTTGTGAAGTAGCTATCAGATCTTCTGGTGGAGCAAATATTTGTTGATCCCACTTCGAAGTATCATTACCGGGTCCATTGCTATAACGTAATTCAACACGACCGTGTAAGTTGACATAAACCTGGGGCACGGTAAATACAATGCGCACTGTTCGGGGATCAATAGCCTCCAATGTATGCACTTCAATATCAGGTTGTAAATTATTAAAAGCTTTAGGTGAAACAAAAAGAATAGAAATAAAATTGTTATTATTTTTCGTTTGAGAAAATTGGTAAAAGGATCTGTTTGAGGTTTAATTAAAAGGTTTTAGTTTGTAATAAATACTACATAATGTTCTCTAGTCTATGAGAGAGATTTTCTTTTTCAAGATTAAAATGAAGTTAAGAGCCGTGTATATACAATTTGTTAATATTGTGTGTATGTTTTGCAATGAGACAATGGAACCCTCAACCAAAGTACTAAAGTTATGATAGAATTTTCAAAGAAAAATTTTTTTTAACATGATATGACATAATGAAAAATGTTCAACTACTATTACTTTATTTTCAAGATTAGTTGAGAAAAAAGTTAAAACTTGTGTATATATAAAAGATATTTAAAATATATTTATTCTGTTTTAAATATTATCAAACTATTTTTCTTGTTCAGATTCTGGAAATTTTAACATTTTTCTAGCAAATTTTCTAGAAACTTTTTTTAGTTTCTGGACAACTTCTGCAGCATTTTTTTTATAAAACAAATTGAAAAATTCACTGCAACTTTTCTTTTTGAAAAGTTGATAATCAAAGAATTACTTTTCTAAACTAATCTTAAAATCTTTAAACGTAGTAGTAGTTGTAGTAGAAGAAGAAAGAAGTATGACAAATGAGGTTTTAAAGAATCAACCTGTTTTCTTGGGTTTTGCTGCACTTGAGGCTGCATGTTCTGTCGATTGCGGAGCTAAACCATTTGATGAGGTAGTCGATGCAAATTGATTGATAGTGTGGTGTGTAGGTACTGGACCAACGCCTGGTATAACAGGATATCCACTATATTGCACCGGCTGACCATCGACTATGGCAATGCCATGTGGAGGGGGTGGCGGCGGTAAACCACTGTGAACCACAGGTACATATTGGCCATGATTAGGCGGTACGGCTACACCTGCTAATCCGGATTGATGGCCACCAGCACCACTTATATTACCATGACCATGTTGGGGTATGGCCACATAGGGTCCTTGATTGTTGACATGTTGATTTTGATTGGCAGCATTTTGTTGTAAATGTTGCAAGATATGTTCGATACGTACATGATGTGGCAAATTGGTTTGTGATGGTTTACCGCCGGGTCCTGCTGCTCCTATAATATTGAATAAATCTGATTGACTAGTTGGTGTTGGGGGTTTGCCTTGTGGTATACCATTAGGATTTATGTCGTACTGTTCATAGGGATTAAAGGGATCGTTGTGATAGAAGGGGCCATAAGGTCCCTGAGGACCTGGATGCTGTGGTGCCAGATTTTGATTGTAATTAACACTGTCATAGGGTGATATGCCACCGCCCAAATGAACGGGTACAAAGCCGGGCCCTAAACCAGGATGATGTATAGGTAAATCTTCATCTTGCGGCTCATGTACATCATACTTAACATCATTTTGTTGGGGCTTAATTACAGGTTTCTTAGCATGTTTGTCATGCTTATCAGGCTTTTCATGTTTTTCCGGTTTCTCTGGTTTGTAATCAAAACTGTAAGGAGCTTGACCACCTTTGGGTGGTTTACCATCTCCGGTGGGGTAAAAAACATTTTCTGACTTTTTGTCCGCCTGCTTGTTCATTACAACATTAAGAACTTCTTTTTTGCCAGCATGCTCAGTGGTTGAAGCTATTTTTATTTCAAGTTTTATAGTTGATTATAGATGATTTGAACGAGTTTCATACATATTTACAAATGCATTTTATTTTTGGTAAAGATTTTATTTAATGAAGCATTTTTTTTGATTTTTTTAGGTTTTTAAAAAGTGGGTGAGTGCGCAAATTAAAAATGATAATTTATATAAAAAATAGAAGAGTTATAATTATAAAAAAAAACATTATTTAATATATAAAGAAATAAACAGTAATAGATAATTTATGTATGACATACATTTAGCTATAGAAAAATATTTGATTTAAATTTAGTTTATTTTATGTCAGATGTCAGATGATCTTTTAATCAAAATGCATTCAATGAATTGAAAATGAATAGAAAACATAAGGGAAAACATTCAGTAGAAGTGTGAATTTTGTAAAGGATAAAATTTTAGTTTCTTTTATAATATGGGTCTCATGCAACAAGAGGAACAAACCAGTTAGTCACTTGAGGTAATTAAGATGATACAATTTATGGTAAATAACACAAATAAGTGTTTAAGACAAGTCAAAACGAGCTATTATAAGTTTGTATTATGTCAAATTACTTGGTATTGAAAGCATGTGGAAATATTGTACCTGAATTCAATAAATTTCATATGTTACATAATTTTGTAATTCCGCTTTTAATTTTTACAATACATACTTGCGACCTTATAAAGTAAAGAGTATCTTTACATATTGGAAAACTGATATGGGGATATTTATATGTTCTTGAAATCAACTTTTTGAAATTATCTTGTATTGATCAGACCAAAGTAAATATATGTACATACAAGACGGATGAGTTCCAGAATTTTGATATTGAAAATCGGTATAATAATGACATTGATTTTTGGATATATTTTTTTGTAATATTTTTATGACATCTTTTCGGTATGAATGATGTACGATACTGAGCAACTTTTCCATATATGAAAATTTCTCAGTAAGCAACTCTTCTATAAGAAAACTCCTCAGATTTCGAGCAACTTTTCTATAAGAAAATTCGGCAGATTCCGATCAATTTTCCTATAAGAAAATTCGTCGGATTCTGAGCAACTTTTCTATAAGAAAATTCTTTAGATTTTGAGCAACTTTTCTATAAAAAAAAACCGTCAGGTTCTGAGCAAGTTTTCTATAAGAAAATTCTTTAGATTCCGAGCCACTTTTCTACAAGAAAATTCATCAGATTCTGAGAAAGTTCATTGGATTCTGAGCATCTTTTCTATAAAAAAAAACTCATCAGATTCTGAGCACGTTTTCTATAAGAAAATTTATCTGATTCTAAAGCAAGTTTTTTATGAGAAAACTCGTCAGATCTTGAGCAACTTTTCTATAAGAAAACTCGTCAGATTCCGAGCAACTTTTCTATCATAAACTTTTCTAAAGGAAACATGGCAGATTCCGAGAATCTGTTTTATAAGAAAACATGTCAGATTCCAAGTATCTGTTTTATAAGAAAAAAACTTTTCAGATTCCGAGCAACTTTTCTATAAGAAAACTTGTCAGATTTTTACTTTTTTCTATGATTCGTTCTACTAACTTTTTTTTGCTAAAAAATTACTTCAATTATTTTAATGGTTTGAGCAACAAATCGGTGCGGAGTATTTGTTATTATATATTGTTTTAAACATAGTGTATAATAACAAAATTTAAGCAAAATTTTTAAATCAAATCTTGTAAACTAAAGAACCCAGATGCGACAGGAAAGACTATTATTTTCACAAATATTATACATTTAACCCTTGTTTCCGTTTACTTCATTTTAGCTTTGATTTTTTCAAAATACTTTATAAGAAATAATTATTTTTATATTCAATATTCTACTCAAAACCCAAGCATACTAAGCCGGTTGTTTAACCTCCTTGGACCCATATTAGTTTATAATTTTACTTATTTGCATGTTTTATTTGGCACAAACACATTCAAAAACGAAACGTAAAAAAAGCTCTTCACATAGTACATGCAACGTTAAATACAACGTTTAGGAAACCAATGCATTATATTTACCATTGTGGCCCTGGTGTTCAGCCGATATTTCTTCATCCTCCTCATCTTCCTTCTCTTTACTGTCGTTGTCTGGGCCATTGTATGGTCGGCCGGTTTCAAATGCAGTGCAAGACCAGTGCTTGCAACATTCATCATCGGGTATGGGCACCAGGCGCGCCTGTGAGATGTGACAGCCCAAATCGGCAGGCGGTAGAGCCAAAACAGGAGGACAAGCTGGACGGCATTCAACTTTGCCATTTTCACAATAACAATGTTTTTCACAGCCTGAATGAATACAATGAAGCAAATCATGTGTGTAATGAATGGATGAGGGCATAGAGTTAATCGGTGTTGTTTTGGGAATAATGAAAGGGGGTTATTAAGCGGCAAAGCTTACCTGTTAGATTAGTCGGTATTTGAGACCAGTTTTCAAATTCTTGGCCACTGTAGGTGCAAGTACCATTGTCCATACAACGCATGCTGTCGGGACAGCAGTTAGGGGCTTCCGGTTTGAAATTAGCCGGTTCTGGCTCCCATTTCAAACAGTGGGGATTCAAGACATCCAGGCCGAAGGAGGAGGGGCACTGCAGTTTAGCACAGTGAACACCCTCACGCGTGCAAATGCACAATTGTTCGCAACCATCATGGAATTGTTTGCCATCCGAATACATTTGACCCTTATATTCACAAATAGCATCGGTAGCAGCGCCATCAACATCACGACCCTCTTGGAAACCGTAACTATCATCGCCTATGGAATTGTGGGCCGTGGGTGGCGCGGGAGTTTGTTCATGATCATCCAAAGTAACATCACATAATTCCAACTGGCAACACACATCTTTGGGATCCTTAACGAACACACACTTGTCCTGACGTGTATGATTACGTTCGGGGCATCTGGGTCTACAGTTCATTATGCCGCCCTCATCACAGTGACAAATCTGCTCACAGCCAATTTCCAAACGTTCACGGAATTTATACATAACACCATTATAATGACAATCAAGACGTGTTTTATGTGTTGAAGCTGTATTTTTTTTTAATGTTTTGGTTGGTTGTTTGTTTGTTTGATATTTTTGATTTGATGGTAGTAAAATGTTGTTTGAGGGAGTTTTGTGTTGTGTTTGTTTTGAATGAATATGAAATGAAATTAAAAACGAGATTAACATTTGATGCAACCAAATATAAAATAACAAAAAGCAATGAATAAAAGCTAAATATGATATAGAAATAATGCATGACACTTGAATAACCCAGCTAAAATTAATTTAAAATTGTATATATGAACTATAAGGAAGTATGTAAATTTGTTCATATTCGGTTTTGTTAGTCTAAACAATACTTTACCTTTTTTGTTTTGCAACCTAATAAATTTGTTTAAAGATATCAATTTTCCCCTAACACACTTACCATTCATTGACTCAGCTGTTGATTGCGTAGGCAAATATACCTCCTCGGCTGTGACACATTCCATCATGCCACAGCACTCATCATCTTCTACGGCAATTTCACGACAATTTGTCTGTTCATTTTCCAAAATCATTTGCATGGAGCCACGTTTGAATGTTTTACCCATACAACGGGGCGAACAAATCCATTCACCGCGATTGCAAGTACAACGTTCATCACAGCCACGTTCCATATTTTCACCATTCTAAAGAGAAACGAGCATAAGAATAACAAAAAAATATTAATCAATTAGAAATGTTTTTTTTTTTTGAGGTTTTCTTTCTAATCATTTTTGAAATCTAATACAATTTTGCTGCTAATTTAAAACTAAATCTTTCTTTTTACGTGTACAAAAACACGACGAGTTTTAGTTTAGAAGAAAATTACTTGAAAATAATTGAAAAGTAAATTTATAGAGCATGAATTGTTTAGTAATTCTATTCTTTTGCATTTATTAGCTAAATTAAAGAAAAACTTTCTTAACCAGCCTTCAAATGTTGCTAACTTTAAAATATAATTTACCAAATATATTAAATTTGAGTAACACTAAATTAAGTGTCGTAATTTGAGATCATTTTAAACTCATTAGTTTTTTTTTCAGATATTTTTTTCTTTTACGAAACATATGCAGCTAATTATTATTTGCAAAAAAGGTTAATTACTTTTGGTAGTTAATAAATACTAATATGTATAATTTAGTAATAAATGTTTAAACAAATCATTTAATATGACTCAATATAAATACATATGTACATATGTATGTATAGAGTCTGTGTTTTTAAAATAACATTTATGAAAGTGTGAAATTTTTGCAATTTAAATAATATTATCATATATTTTTTTTAATAAAGAGTGCATACGATTACGTTTTTACGTTTTTTTAGGAAATGTTTTTTATGTCCTGGAATTTTAATTTTTGAACCTTTTACTTTCTAAAGACATAACTGCTATTAAATTGTTTAAACATTTGATTTTCTTTGGAAATTTATGACAAAATGGAAAAGAATTGTGGCAAAAATATGTGATCCTTAAATAAAAATCTTTACTTTTGCCTAAAAAGACGTTATCACAAAATAAATTTTTTCGAACTCGTTTATTTAATAAAAAAACTTCGTTTATTTACCACAAGACACAGCAAATATTTAGTCTTATTTTATTTGATGATGTTTCATATTGTAAAACTCTTGTAAGAGTAAACAAAGCCAAACAAATTTGTGCTAAAACAAGTGGTTACGCTTTTTAAGTCTTAATTTATAACAAAGTAGTGATTTAATAACACAAACATAAAGTTTAGTTTAGTTTTAATATCTATTTAAAAAAAGCAATTGAATACTTTTCAATCACACAAATTGATGCGCATTTACAAGTGTTTACATAGTTTTCTACTAGATCGACTAGATTTCGATACGAATTCATTGCAAGATTTTGAATAATGACAAGGAGTCAAAACTTTGCTGAACAGAGGTGACTTCTAATAAGAACCAGCAAACGTTTCTGCGTGCATATTTTTATACACAGTGTAGGATAATTAATTAATTATTATAATTAATTTTCAACGATATGAAGTGTAGGATAATTAATTAATTATTATAATTAATTTTCAACGATATGAAGAAGAAAAACGATTAATTTAGTTAATTTTTACCGTCAAACTATGCTGTCAAATCTGTGCTGATAAGCTTTCTAAGAATGTTTTTAATAAGTTAATGTCATTTACTCCATAAAGATTGTTGTCACACTCAAAAAATCATTGGAAGCTACTCAAGCAGCAATTTCAAAAAGTTTGCGAGCAGCAGTATTCACCCAAAAGCATGGAAATTGGGTATCATATGAATTGAAGCCGAGAGACCTTGAAAACCGATTTTGTCCGAAATTCTGCTTAAACGCTATTAAAGGAAATCCTTTTTGCACCGAATCTTTACATGCGATGAAAAATATATCCATTACGATAACTCGAAGCATAAGATGTCGTATGTGAAGCCGGGCTATCAAGCCGAATAAACACCAAAGCTTGCAGATTATTGAATTTTATTATCAAAATTCAAGTTGGATAAAGATCCATTTTTTGATCAGAAAATTGTGTTCAGCGAGGAAGCTAATTTTTGGTTGAAAGGATAAGTAAAAAGCAAAATTGTCGTATTTGGTGTAAAGAGCAGTCAGAAGCATTGCAAGAACTGCCAATGCATCCAGAAAAATGCACTGCTTGGTACATTTTCAAAGACAATGAAGGCAGAAACGTTACTGTGAATGGCAAACGAAACCGTGCGATGATTACAAATTTTTTTGCTCACAATGGAAGTGGTTTCCACATGCCAAACAGTACGCGAAAAAATTGCCCAATTAAGCGGCGAGTTTGGTACAGCTTCCACATACACAATTGATTCGTTATTAATCGCAAAGGATGATGCCAGAAAGATGGGTGAAGGTAATATCTAACAATGAGTAGCCAACTTTTAATAAATTTATATTGCACAAATGTTTCAGAATTAAAACTAAAAAAATCTTTGTGAAGAAACCCATTTTAGTCATCTGAAATATTCAAAATTTATTTATGTGGATCTGTAACTAGTCGCTCGAGTATGCATCAAAAGGCTGGATAAGTCTGAGAAAGGTAACTTTATTGAGTAGAGTAAACAGGTTGTATTTTACTAAGAAACCAAGAAAATTAGGAAAATGTGGTTTGGTCAGATGAAATGAATATGAATATGTTTGATGGCAAATACTTTATGTCAAGTCAAATAAATAAAAATTTGAGCTCCGGTATACCAAAAAAAAAAAAGACCGTAAAGCATGCAGGATGTTAATGATATGAAGTTGCGTTTCTACATCTGGTGTCGGTTGAATTTATTGGAAGGATGGAAAAATGTGTGTAGAAATAATGCAAAATCAAATGCTATTCTATCCTGAGAAGAAACGCCGCTCTTGTGAGAATTCATGCAGGACAATTATCCGAAGGACATATCGAAATGCTTTAAGCAAAACAAAGTCCATGCAATGCAGTGGACTTGAACCATATTGAACACATTTACGGAGTCCTAAGAAAAAAAGTAGTGGAATATAAACCTAAAAACAAAACGATAGGTGGAAAAAATATCAACAAGTAATGAAATTCCATATGGGAAGAAGAAGGTTTTCTTAAATAAATTTTTAATATTTTATTGCCTCGAGCGAAATCGAAGTCATTGCAAGAATTGCCAAAGCTTCTACTACTGATATGTCAACGATTAAACTGTTAAAATTTTCATGTTATTGGAATATACCTCTGTTGGAACACAAAGTTCTAGTTGAAATCACCTATTTAAAAAGACATTTGTTTGTTTGCACAACCTTTTCAAATTTGTTACGCCAGTACGTTATTTAATAGAAAATTTAAAATTGAAAACGAATAATCAATTTAAGTAACGTTAAGTAAATTCCCAAAAAAAAAATTAACAAAAAATCACAATTTCGTTAAGTTTTGAATATTTTTTTTCATAAAATTTACATTTGGCCTGGGATTAATAGAAGAATATTATGAATGATTTGTAATACTTTATAGTATCTGAAACTGTTGCTTTTTTCGGAATACCAGCTTTGAGATTTTAAAAAACATAGCCAAAAATTCAAAATTTTGATAATTTTTTTTTTTAATTCCGAAGAGGGATCTGTCTAAATATTAGTGTATTTTACACGTTTTCTATGTTAAAGTGATCCCTGTTTAGATGCCTTTTAGAAAAATATAAAATAATTACAAGCGTGTTTTCCGCTATTTTCGTTTTAAAATATGACATAGTTTTTTTTTTAAATATTTAAAATAACTTTTTTGTGTCTCCTGTTAAATTTTTAAAAAGGAATTTGACATGTTTACATACTAATCATTAGCATGTATGTATTTATCGTTTTCGACGTTTTCTTATGTACACTAAAAACTGTACGCTTTCATAGATTTAAAGCTTATATTGATATGAAACCCTTATTTATTTAACTTAAAAGCTGTAGCTGTCAGTTAATCAATTTAAGTAATTCTCCTTGTTCAGTATGTCTAATAAAGAGATATCTAGTTTAAGATTGAGTTTTTTCAAAAGCTTAATTATTGTGGCATTATTTTCCATACAATTAACAATATTTAAAGCCCCTCCTATTTATGGTCATTTTGTAGCCACAAAATAGTTTCCAAATACGTTTGCAAGTTTTTTTTTCTGTCTTAAAATAATCTTTTAAAACAATCACGTTGTTCTAGGAATATGAAATAAAATATATAAATACATAAAGAGTATAGATGTTAGTATTTATTTATTTAGTTATTTTATAACTGGTATTAATATAATTGTTTTAATACATTTCCTTATTTACAAACAATTAATTGTAAATTATAAATAAATATGTTTAAGAAAAGTAAACCTTTGGCTGCAGTAATTTGAACAAGTGTGCATCTTAAGTCTTTTGTTTCTGCTTAAACAACGTGAGTCATTTTTAGAAGCAGTTAATTAATTTTAATTGTTTAATTAAGAAATTAAATTAGTAATTAATAAGAAACTACGTATATATAATCTAAAAGAAATTAACATCATATAGCTTAAAATATCTATGTATATGTTTCAACAACCAACCAAAATTCATATTTGGTAATAATTTAATAACAGAAAAAGTGAATGCATTTTTTTACATTCATTTGCCATTTTGTGAATGGTATAATTTAAAATAAAAATGCACTATATTGTTTACATGTGTTGTTTTTTCTGTTGTCTTCTTTGTTTAACTGTAAGTGTGCAGTTTTATTGTTGCTGTTTCATACGGTTCTCTTATTTAATTTCAACTCTAAAATGCAAGTGTTTGGTAGTATAATGTATATCTTAGTATCAATGTTTGTCAGTTGGTTTAAATTGTGTATTATTTCTTTTAAGATTTCATTGGCCTGCTTCTATTTTATTAACGTTTTTGTTTTTATTATTATTATTATTTTTCATTTGTTGTATTTGTTTTATTGTTAACCATAATGCGGCTTTTTCGTTCCACTTTTATGTCTTTTATTAAATGTATATAGTTTTTTTTCAACCGGGTTTTCATAATAATAAAACAAGAAATACCTACCTAAAATCTCTAAAAAAATTTTTATTTCAGCCAAATAGCTTTAGACGTTAAGACAAATAAATTGTTTATATATGTATATACTTATACATCTATATCTTTGTATCCTTTATATTTATATAAAGCTAAATAAATAAAAACCAACAACTGATCTTAAAACCGGTCTGCTATATGGGGTGTCATTAAAATAATATTGTTCAAAAATGGTGTTGGCTGTTTTGTTTGTTTGGGTTTTAACTATTGTTCATGATTTCTAAAGCTGATTTTTACTCAAAAAAGGGAACACAATTTTACAAAATTAAAAAATTAAATAAATTAAGAGTTAAGTATACTAAATTTGGTACAAAAAACTTAAATTTGAGATCAATTTTTTTTAACAATAATTGATAAAATTTCTTTAACATATTTTATTATAAATAATGAGATTTTTTTTTATCAACTTGTAAAAAATTGTAAAGTAAACCCTAACTTTTATTTAAACTAATGAAGATATAAATCAGCACAATTAAAGGCATTTTTACAAATTGTTCACATAAAATAGTGCAATATTGTTTAATTGGCTGAAGCTGGCGACAATTTGTAATGTACATACAGTGGGAAGCAAAACTCTCCGGATGTTTTGCATTAAGAAAGCAAGGTAATAATGCGTTCATTCGGCCTATGCTAATAGTATTCTTTTCCATCAGACTGGTATCGGTTGACTTTCGTTTCTTCGCTCCACATAACACGTTTCCAGTCACCTACTCTCCAATTTTTGTGGGTTTTACAGAAATAAGGCGTTTTTTCACATTTCTATCGGAAAGTGCTGGTTTTTCCTTTTTCACACTGGCTACTAAACCAATTCTATTTAATGCGCATCTAACCATCCAGGAACTGACATCCTTACCAATACTATCTGCAGCATTTTTCGGGGTCTTGATGTCTTTTTTATGTAGCAAACGTTCAATCTGTCGGGCATCACCATCAGAAAGCAGTTTTGGTGATCCCCTTGGTTATTATTGCAAGCTTCTTTTCACCGTTTTTTTATATCATTTACCATGGATTTACTTAAATTTAATTTTTCAGTAATTTTACAGCATGAATAATAATTTTGCAACAAATTTATCATATTCACCCCTATCGTGAATAAAAATTACACGTGAAATTTGTTCACTTTTATTTTTTTAACATTGAATTTAAATAGGAAAATGTGAAAAGTGAACAAATTTCACGTGGAATTTTTATTCACGATGGGGTGATTGTTTTCAATATCAGTTGGCGTATTTCTCATCTTAAAATATATTTTAATTTTCTATTTAAAAATCAGGTTAACACTTCACGGGTCAACGAATAATGCACAAATATAGCAATAAAAGCTTGATAACGAGAACGCAACAAACAAAAAAAAAAAAAAAAAAAAACAACGGGTCAAATACCGTTACATTTTAACAGAGCAATATCGTGATAATGTTTATTTCTCGTACTGTGCAAAAGTTTCCGAAATGTGAAATTTTTGCTTCTTTTTTTAATTTTCTTTTCTTTTTTTAATTTTTTTGAAGCAATTCATATGAGTTATTGTGCTTTATAATTTAGAATAAGGTTCAATTAATTAAAATATATATCGTCCCCTCAATATAACAATAGCATATAATTTTTTTAGGGTTTTGAGAAAATAGAGTTTAAAGTTTTTGTCAAATCGGATGTATATTAAAATCTCAATATCGCGGTAAATAAAAATTCTTCTTATAGGATTTTTCGGGGAATACCTAATACAGTTTCTTGTCTTTAAATTGGCCAATTTTTTTATTCTACGCATCCTTTAAGACCATAATTCTGTCATTCAAAGCGCAAGTCCTCCATATAGGCTATTTTATTTTTTTAAGGAATTCGTATGATGTATCTGATACACTATTTTATTTTGTATGGTATACGCTGTTTTATTCAATAATTTTACGGTATTTTTATTAAAATATTTGATCTCAAAAAATATAAATTTTTAACATTATAAAACAGTGATTAATGCATAGTTTTTTTTTAATAAAGTGGCACATATTCATTACTTTCCAATTTGGGTACATTGCGTAAATCAAAAATAACTAGAAATTCATTCGTCTTCTTTCTCTTCCTCTGCTACTTCTGGCTCATCTAAACAATTTCGCTTCTTTCCACCTTGTAAGTTAAAAAAAATGATTGCGAGCCAAGAGGAATTACATTCTTTTTGCACAAATTTTGAAGATAGAAATGGTCGGAATGAAAATATTTCTTAAACAATAGTGTATATTATTATAAGCTGTTTTATAAGTTAAAGTTTTAATAAATTATATTTTTTTTCTACGTCTAAAATGAAGTATAATGCGTATACACTATTATTCTTTTAACAACTTTGGAGTGGCAATTTCAAGTAAAACATGAAATTATACACTATTTTTTGCAACGATATTTTGACCCACTTTTTGGAAGTAGAATTTAACGAAATTTTGACCAGACATAAAGCACATACGCTATTGTTATATTGAGGGGTCGATATATATATATTATAATATATCTGTATTTGTATTATTTTCATTAACTTACTTTCTTAAAGCGGACAGTTTTGCTTCTCACTGTATATTGTTTAATTACAATTCATTTAATAGCAATTTATTACTCTGAACTAAATCGGTACAAATTTTTTTTGAAGAGTGGTGATGTCTGATAAAAGACAGCAAACGTTTGTGCTGGCATTCTTTTAAGTAAATATCCAGTCAGAGTTGAAAAAGCCAGATGTTAAATTTTGATAAAACTTTAACGTAAAGAATGCCCAAAATCAAAGCTATATATTCTAACAAGGATATTTTTAAAATAAGAAACGCTTAAATATATACACAAGGGGCTTCCGTTTCGAATATATGCCAGTTTTATAATATCTCAAAACTGTATTATAATTTCGGATGCCCTGTTCTGAAGTGAAGCGTATACCAGAGAGAGCGTTCTGCAATAATCGAAACAAATAGTAGTCGAACGAAGCAAGGTCTTGACTATAAGGCGGATTAGGCACAACTTCCCAACAACTTCTTTCTAAATAGTTTTAGGTCTTGTAACATAAGGCCGAACGTTGTTCTGATAGAATATTACGCTTTTACACTGAATTCAAACAAAATCAGTCCTATTTGGTGCAGGTTCCCTGTGATGGTTTGTTTAGATTTCAGCAGCTCATAATAGATAAGACCCTTATGGTTCCATCAAATATAGAGTATTACCTAAGCGACATAAATATAACTAAATTACTTTTGTGTAATGTAAACAGTAATAAGGAAGTTAATTTGAGTGTTCATTAATAATGGCATGACATATTAGCGTGACATATTAGTCTTACAACTTATTAAATATTTTACTGGCACCCTACCATTGGTATTAATTAGTAAGAAAAGGCCAGTTTTTAGTCAAAAGAAAACAAATAAATGCTTTACAGACAGTAGCTAAAAATTACATTCAAGAAACTTTTATCTTAAATATATAAGTTTGGAACATCAAAAACCATGTAAAGAAGAGACAAAATCTGAGTTTTAGAACCCTATTTCTACAATTATTATTTGTTTGAGTCAGTTAGTATTCATGTCATCATTTAAACCGATATTTTGTATAGAAAATCGATTTTATATTGAACTCTTGACTTTTCATCCGTTATAAATTTAATTAAAATGTTTTCATAATCTCCCTACTCTGCTATGATGACAACGTCTTTCTTCGGTTTCTTTTCAGTACCTACATATGTATGTATATTTGTTTTTTTACATGTTTTAAAAAACAATCTATCACTTTCATCATCATGTTAAATATTTTATATTTAGTAATTATAATTGCAATTAACATGCAAATATTAAAGTAATAGGCATGTTTAAAAAATTGTTCATTAAACGTTACTCTGCTTTAACCAAAACAGAAAAAACGCGAAGAAAACAAAAAAGTGAAACACATCTTGCTGACCAAAAAAGTAAATAAAAATTTGCATTTATGTTGCTTTTTCTTACTTATTTGTAAAATGAAATTTAAGCAAACAAAACAAAAAAATTTGTAATAAATACTTTCACTTTCAATATATGAGTCTTATGTTAAATTACTTGACGAAAAAACTGCTTCAAACAATTTTTCTTTTTCTCTAAAACTTAAAGCCAGTACATGCCACACGTGCTTTTTGTTGTTCATGTTAGTGTTGCTGTTGTTGTTGTTGCTTTTGGTGCTATAGTGTGTTGGTATATTGTGTGAACGAGTACATTTACCCGTATATATACAACATGTTACCTCTTTTTTGTCTGCACCAGAAAAAAACGAGCATTGTAGCCAAAATTGAAAAGCAAAATAAAAACTAAATTTACTCAATGACCAACTACTTGTTATATACGCAATTTTTGTTTGTTTGTAATTTAATTACATTATTGCATGTTGATTTAAAGTTTTCTGTGGTTATTAGATTGTAGTTAATTAAAAACATTGTATGTGTAATATAAAGAATTATAACAAATTTTACAAAATCAAATAAAGTATATATGTATGTACATATGAAATATGTGGCTTGGAAATGTGTAATATCATAAAGTAGATGACCTTTGATAATTAAATATAATGTAATTCAATGCACTAACGAATTAACTATTATCCCCTTGGCCTTAAATTTTAAAAATTAACAAGTGTTAATGAATTGACAAACAATTTTGTAACAAATAATTGAGACTTACAATGTAAAGATATGTATATAAACTCTTTGTTTCTTTTAAAAAACAAAAGACTTAAGACTCATATAACATTACTATATTTAGTTCTGCTTTCCAAACATTATTTAGAAAGAATTGTTTACTTAAAACTATCTGTGTAGCGATTTTGAAAGTATATCAAATAAATTAAAAATTTAATAAAAAGAAATACAATTTTAGAAAACACTTTATTTACTTACGCTAATGGAATATTACGAAATCCCCAAGTATTATATCCATGTGAAATTGTTCATATACATACAGTATTTGATAAATTAATAAAAACGGCTTCTTAATTTTCTATGATGATATATTTGCTATTGTTTTCAATTGTCAGTAGTCCAGAAAAGTGTTAATAAAACAGCACTTTCTTCGAAAAATAAACTAATTTAAAGCTTTGAAAAAGTAGGAAAAATTATAAGTGAAATTACAATATCGATGGATTGTTCCAGAAACAAAGGTTTTTCAAGCAATTCATAGCAAAGTAAAACCAATAAAGATAACAAAAAAGTTTGTTCAGTGTTTAATATTGGATGTATAAATTAAAAACGCAGGATTCATAAAAAGATGGGGCATCTGAATATGAATGTGTTCCATTGGTTTTAACATGCGAGAGATGCTTTGTGCGGTTCTGAAACGGTGATTTTTAACACGGAAGACAAAGATCGCCCAGGCCGGCCAAACATGATTGAAAAATGGAGCTACTCAAGCAGGTTAAATTGGGTACCATATGAATTAAAGCCGAGAGACTTTGAAAGACAATTTAACTTATGTATATTAAATGCTGCTTAAACGCTATTAAATGAAATCATTTTTGTACCGAATGATTACTTGCAATAAACCGAAGCATAAGAGATCGTATGCGAAGCTCGGCCAACTAGCGGAATCAACACCAAAGCCAAATATTTATGTCGGTATTGCTCTATTATGAATCTGTAACGAATACAACTGATTCGTTTGAGATGAGCATTTACCGAAAAACGGCCAAATTATGCACGCAGGTATGAAAACATAACCAGGCATGTGATGGCAATCGATATCGAAAACGAATCAGTTTTGGAAATACATTTTAATGCATTTATAATCTAATTTTTAAAATTTTTGTTTTAAAATTGTTTTTAGTAGCCTAATATCTTTATATTTTATGTGACAAAAGTTTTTTAATACAGAAATATTACGAAAAAATTGACTTCTAAAACTCATTCGTTTTCGATATCTATTTCCATCACATGCCTGAATATTTCATTATGACACATATTGCAATACCTGTTAAAAACTATTTAGAAAGAAGTGATTGGAAAGTTTTGTCTTATCCGTCTTATAGTCCAGACCTTGCCTCGTTAAACTACTAGTTGATAACTGGGAAAGCTCCACTTCAGAACAGGGCAAATGAAATTGGCTTTATCCGTTATTGGCTGCAAAAGATGTGAAGTTCTTCTGGCGCGGAATACATATGCTAACAATCGCCAATACTTTGAATAAATTGTAACAGAACTACAAGTACAAATGTTTCAAATTGGAAATTAAAATTTTTTAAAAATCCTTTATTTTTAAGTTATTCATCCAATAGGTAAAATCAAAATATTCCAATTCGAGCATCTGAAAAGCTCAAGATTGATTTATGTGCATCTGTTACTAGTTGCACAATTAGAAATAGGTTTCCTAGAGCTGGATTAAATGCCCGTAATCAGAGGAAGGTCATTTATTGAGCATACCTATTGTTAACAAGTAAGAGTTTATATTCCCACCACTTATATAGAAGTTGTGTGTTTTATTCATACTTGAAACTAATTTAATTTATTTTGTTTTTCGGATCCCTCACATGGGAGCTGTGAGGCAATTTCTATGTATTCGCAAAATCCAACAGTAAAATTTATATATTTTCGGAAGTCTATTTTAAATGGATGCTTTGGTCATGAAATTGTGTACGACGATTTTGTAATATATATAAGTATATGAATTATATGAGTAGAATTTCAACTTGAAATTTATAAAAGATTTATGCATATTTAAGTGATTTTCGGAAGTAGACTTTATATGAGTCCTTTGTTCGAATATATAGCAATGCAAACAAAATATCGTTCTGATTGCTCAATTTTGTATGTACACTGCTTATCTCTAGGCAATTATGCACAAGCTAGATTCCGTGAAGAAATTTTAATGGGGCTCTATAACTCTGATTCTACTAGACAAATTTTGACAATTTTCAATACAAAACATTTCGGTGAAACAAAGAATTTTCGATAAAAATTTCATTGTCCTAAGTCCATTCTTCGAGGCTCTATCGTGCATCCAATGGACGGTCTGACTGGCAGACGGACGGACATGGCAAGATCGTCTTAAAATCTTTTAAGCATCCAGAATGTATATACTTTTTGGTTCTATGGTCAATATTTCGATGTGTTACAAATGGAATGACAAACTTAATATACCGCTCGTCTTTTTTGTGGTGGGTAAAAAACAGGTTGTGTCTTGCTAAGAAACAATTAAATCGTGGAAATTGGGAAATGTGTTTTGGTCGGATTAAGCGAAGAGAAATTTTGTTTCTAATAGAAAAACCTTTGTTTGAAGGCCATAAAATAAAGAGAAACATGGAGGAGGCTTAGATTTTTTACTCCCACTAATGCTTCTATTAATATTTTGTACTCTGTTTAAAGGTTTTTCATGATTTTAAAAAAGGAAAGGATGTGAAATATTAAATTTTTTAATAGATGTTTGCACTTGGTAGTTATATAAAGGGTGTAACCCTGGGAATTCCTTAACTCTGCAAAATAACCTGAACTAAAGCATATTGCGTTTAATTTACAAACACTTAAGCTAGATTTACACGATTGAAATGTTCATCAAAATTGCTCTTCAAAATGCTTCAAACTCGTGTAAACGGCAAATTTTTTTCATCATTTATTTATTTAATAACTATTAATAACTAAATTTAAATAAATTTTCAAGCAATTTTGCTGTGTTTACACGAGTTTGAAGCATTTTGAAAAGGAATTTTGAAGAAAATTTCAATCGTGTAAATCTAGCTTTAGTTATAAAAGAATAAAAAAAGTTTGCATGACTAGAGTACACTTTGCAGCTCGTTAGTATTCTATGCTTAGCTTTTGTAATAATAAACCTACTGCTGTACATACTAATTATTATAATGTAATAACCTCTAAAATTTATAGTTCTGTTACAAGGAGACCTGATGTGTTTTCCAATATATCTAATACTTATAATTTTATTTCAAAGTTTATAATACTAGGCATAGATTTATAATTTCCTTACTTTGGCAAAAACATAAAGCCACTATTAAATATTTCCACATAAAAGCCATCATATTGATCTAAAAAGAAATGACTTTGAATTCTTCTTAAAATGTTTTGCCTTTTTTTAAGTAAAATTTAAATTAAATTGTCACTTTAGTCACGTTCGATTTATAAAAAAAAAATAAACTCACATTACCTAATAATAGTAAGTAAATGAATTATAAATAAAAATCTTTGTCATATAAACCAAGTTTCATTGAAATCAATCAATGATTTCAATAACAACATTGTTTTTTTTTATTTGTTGTTTTTTACTAAATTTTTTTGTCATAACACTTGCATTTTAGTAACTTCCTTTTTTTTAGCTTGTCTCGAATTTTATGGCTTTCCTGTCTTAACAATTTTCCCAATCATACGGAAAACTTGTTTTTGTTGTTTGCTTTTCTTCTTTTTATTGTTGTTAAATATTTGCATAAAGAAAATTATTATTTTTATGGTGATCATTGCAAATTTTGTCTTTATTTACAAACTAAACTAGTATTGTTTTTGGTAATATGTATGTATGTATGTCTTTGGTTTCATGTTTTAGTTTCAGATTTATTTCATTTTATTTATTTATGTATATTTTATTTTCAAAGATCAAAAAACATTTCCTAGTTGATCCAGTTTTTGCTAACATGATTTTGTTGTTTTTATTTTTTAATATTTTTGTTAAATTTTTTCTATGTTTTTAGATAGAAAGAAACCAACAAAATAAGTGTTGATGTCTGCTTATGAATGGAGTGGAAACTAAAGTGTTGTCTTTAATGCGGACAATGACTTTAAAAACTAACGCAAATACAATAATGTAATGATAATCAGGTAATTTATGTACATATGTAGTTTTTTACATTTTTATTTGTTACAGTCTTTATTTCGTGTGCAGGAAAATGTAACTTTCGAGTAGTTGATCTATAGATATAATATGAGTATAAGTATAGAAGACAGCAAATACGAAAATATGTTTGTGTCAAAACCAAAACAAAAAGAAAATAACTTTAAGGCGGTTTGAACAATGACAAGTAACATCAAAATGTTGATTTATGTCCAAAGAGTGTTTTATATCGTAGGTATATGCTAAATATGTTGTGAAAGACCCAAAAGGAAAACAAAATCCTTAATAAGATCATAACATTTATTTAAAAGAACAACACACATTGGTCTAACTACTTTTAACTACCGGTATGATGGAAAAATATTTAACAGATATTTATGAAGTAGGATATAAACTTTGTTTAAATAAGTTTTAATTTAATTATTAACAAGGAAAAGCTTTTATTTAGCTATTTGAGTCAAAAAAAAAAAAAAATAGACAACATATAACATACATATATACCAACATGATGCGGACATTAAAAATTGTATACTGGCAACGAGTTGCTTCATTATTATTATTTTTTGTTAAATTGTATAACTGTATATCTGTATAAACAGATAAAAAAGCTGCGATTTTCCTAACATTTTTTTCACAGTTCACCTAAAAACAGAAGCTTTTTTTCTAAATTCCAGAGAAAACTATTTAGATTTTCAGACAAAAGTATGAAATAGTTTTGAACTTCAAGAAATACCTTTATAAAGATTTGTTTATTTCATATAATTTGTAGTTAAGTAACTAATAATTAATATTAAAAAAACATTAAGAAATACAATGTTAAAGCATTTAATCATTTAAATAGTTGTTTCTGCAACATGTTGCTATTAAAGTATTTGTAGCTTCTAAACACCTCTTAATATTAATAGTTATATTTGTAAAACATTCATTTGAATATTTATAAGTAACTAGCAGCTATAGTTAAAAAATTTCTTAGCAACATGTTGCCGACTAATTTTAAAATTGAGTTTAAAATTTGAATAAATTGTCTAACATTACCTTTTATTCTGTTCATTAGCATGTTCAAATAATGCTTAGCAACTGGTTGCTGTACTAAATTCAGTTATAAAGATGATGTCTAAGAAGTTGAAATATTGATTTTAATATAAAACTAGAAATACTAATAAGACCATTTAACAAACAGTTCTGAAATTATTGGCTCTATATTTGTCTATATAAAAATCAAGCAATAATTACTGTAATTAATAAATAAATTCTTGATAACACGTTCTTTTAAATAAGTTGCCAAACTTATTGCAAACAATATTCCTTATATAATATACTAAATCCAAAGAAATATGTTGCAAAACCGACTGGCATTATGTTGCTAAATCAATTTAAACAATATAATGCAAATGTCAATCAAAATATTAATAAACTAAACTTTAAGCAATATGTTGCTAAACAAATTTTTGACAGTTAACAAAACTTTCTAATGTCAAACAAAATTGTTCATTAAAATTTAAGAATTTTTATTAAATCTGCTGTTTCATCCATATTTTAACTATTTCATTTCATTCTATGTACAGCAACATGTTGCTACTAAAATGTTTATAATTTTAAACGTTTAATTTACAGTAATGGCTACAGAATTGTATATGGGATGACAAATATTTAGTTATTCTAGTCATAATTCATCTGAACTAACTGAATTTCTATTTACATAATCGAATCATTTAATGGACAACCGCTACGTACAGCTTAGAAAACACTGTGACTAACTTTTATGTTGTTTATCTTCCCCTAAAGGTTACGACGCTTTACTATTAAATTTTTATTAAATATTAATTAATTTTCACTATTATTTTTCCTTACACTTTACTATTCATGTAACATCTTAGAAGTTTAAAAAAAAGTAAAATAAAAACTTTATTAAAATTGACATTATTTTTAGCTAATCATGTTTGTTTAATAAACATTCTTTGGAAAATCATTAGTATGCACTAACAACAACTACAGGGTCAATTCGGACGTCATTTAATTACAAATTGTTAACGCTTTCATTCATTCAATTCATTCCCCACCATTCACAGAGCCATTCATGGAAAACTTACCGTATAACTTTTGCCATCTGCCATGCATTCACGATGCATTGTATCACCGGCTGCTGTTATTTCAGTTATTTTCATCTGTGGCTCTGTAGCATCAGGACCCGAAGTTGTATTGCTGGCGGTGGCATTAGTATTAGGCATACTTGTGGTGGTCATCTCTTCTTTGGTATTTTCATGTATAGCAAAGTGATCATGCTGATGGTCATTGTGTTCATGTAAATGTTCGTGTGCTTTGTGTAATTGTGCCTCTTCGTCTTCATCCATGCTGACATCGCTTAAGTCTTTGAAAGCGGAATTTTTATGCTCATGATCGTCGTGGGCTCGTTGAGTTGTCACAAAATTATAATGATAATTCAAGTTATCGTTATCTTCGGCTGATATGGAGGAGTCAACAGAGCGACCCTCACCATTAAAAACATATACAGCTGGCATATCATGAGACTTTTCTGTGGTAGAAGAGGTCATGTGCTGTTGTTTATCATGATCAGCATTGTCAATATCAGTATGAGAATGATCATGTGTAGTGTGATCATGTGTGCTGTGTTCATGTGGGAGTTGGTGGTCGTGCTCATGCTCATGAATATGCTGTCCTTCAGTAATGCTAATTACGGGTCCCACAGGTGTGGCTGCCGTCGTTGATGTTGTTAAGATATTTCCTTCTTCGTCATCATCGTCATTCATGTTTATGGCTCTAGCCCTACCTTCAGTGGTTTCGTTGTGCATTAGTCCAATGCCATTAAATAGTGTAGGTTTGGCAGTGTCTTCATTTTTGTTTGTAATAACCATTTCATCGGTTTGAGTATTTTCAATAGGTTTTGGTGTTGTTGTTGTCGTAGTCATTGTATCCATGGAATCTTCAGTACTGGATAACATTTGATAGTCTTCATGCTCGGCCAAACGATCATGATTCTCCGACAATATATGCGCATGATAGGGATCTTCATGCTCTTCCAATGTGTTTGAAGTGTCTTTTTCTCTATTAAGTGATTCTTCACTTTGACTAGCGGTGATTAGGGTGGCGGGATGTCTAAAATTATTCAAGTCTTTAACATCATCTTCAACTTCGGCGGAAATTTGATTGATGTGCTCTTCAGTTTGAGGTTCAATTTCATTGAATTTCTCTGTCGTTGTAGTGGATGTCAACAGGTGTTGATGATTATGTTCATTATCATGAATATGTTCATGTTGTTCATGATTATGGTGTTCATGATCATGATGTTCATTTATTCTCTGTATATGATCCTCTTCGTTTACAACATGTTCATGAATATGTACTTCTTCTGGTTTATGTTCATGCATATGGTGTTCATTCGTCATCATCATTTCATTCATCATCATCATGTTGTTGTGGTGTTGCTCATTTAGTACTGTAGGTGTTGTTGTGGGCTCCGTTGTCATAATCGGTTCAATTGTTGTCATTGGCAATGAAGTTTCTCCTTCATTTGTTGTTTCAATTAAATTATTTATTTCCGTTGTACTCGTTGTACTAGTTGAGGTTGATGAATCTTCTGTCTTTAAATCCGGTAGCATTGTGGTTTCCATTGCCATCATATGTGGTGGTGGCATTGTGGTGTCCATTTTAGATGAGGCATCTGTAATCGGAAAAAGAATAATACAATTGTAGTAAATTATTGGTAATAAAGAGTTTTTATTAGCTGGTTACTATTGTTATAATAGAATATGTATTTATTTGTAAAGTGATTTCTTTTCTACAAAGGCATTCATTTTAACAATTTTATTGGTTTTTCCTTGGCTTAGATAGTCTTGTTGGTAGGAAAACATATTTGTTATAAGGTAAAATTAAAAGTTGTTCTTGGATGTTTCGTACAAGTTTGCCAAGGAGTCAAACACTTATTTTTTCCAAAAATTGGCGGAAAAGAATTACATTTTAAACTTTTACATATTCAAATGTATTTCCTACAAGAAATGATTAGAGAAGTTTAAAAAACTAAAAATTTCTAAATAACTGCTTAAAATCTAACTTCTTTGAATCTTCCAAATGTTTGACTTTTATTATATTTAATGTTCTTATTTAGAACAGATTTAAAAAGACATCTTCAAGCAATTCATATCTTATGCCATCAAACAGAAATGACATTTGTTTTATTTTGTTTTGTAAGATACTCTAACGAGACTACGCAGAATCTTTTTGAAATATTTCAGGCAAATACCCTTTAAAATACAAAATCAAAACAAACCAAACCCCATGAGCAATGTATGTATATTTTATCCGCATACAAATTCCAAGAATTTTGTATGATTCAATTTTCGAAACTAACATTTATCATTTGAACATACAAAAACAAGCCTGAGAATCTTCAAAAATGCTATAAGAGCTGGTGTGTGAGTGTTCTTTTTTGTTGTTGGTAGATAAATGTTTACCCCTTGCAAGCTTTAATTTAGCTTTTGTTAAACAGTTTCTTGAGAATTCAGCTTGAAAAAAGAAGATTTTTTTAATAAGCTTAGAAATAAACATGTAATAACACACAACATTCTGCTATAATCATGATTTTAAGTGTATTTGTTATGAAATATTTTTCCATTCATATCTTAAGATCTGCAATGAAAAATAAATTTTAAAGGGGGATACAAAATCTATTTTTTATATATTTAATAAAAAAAATAAGAAACCTTTAACACAGAGTCATTTACCTTTTAAAAATTTAACTATTTGTTAATTTTTCCTTGAATTTTTGTCTTACTTAATATAAGTTACTCTGTGTTCCTTTCAATAACAAAACAAAAACTATCTTAATGGCATAATGGCTTTACATATATCACAATACCCCTTCAATTTTTATTTCGCTTTTTGGTAAATTTATACTTAGAAATTAAAAAAAAATCATGCTCAATTTTATTAGTATTTTTTTTAATAAACAGGATAGCAATTAAGTAACTGTCGTTGTTAAGCATATTAGTTTTATAAATTTAATTATTTTTTATGATTTTCAGTTACTGATAACTTAAATGTTAAATATTTTGTTTTATATGTGCGTCTTTTAAAAGAAATTAACAATTTTTTCACTTATGACATACTTCTTTTGCCATTTTTGGGCATATAATAACTGTACGTGGGCTATTATTGTTTGTACGATTTATTAATGCGAATTATGGTTTATTTTATAGTAAAGACAGCAATAATGACAAAATATTAAGTTATTATAAAAAGGTGATTGACTTGATAAATAGTGTTTAAAATAAATAGCTATTAAATTACAAATGTAAGAAGAATATGTCTGCAAAGAGTAATAGCAATCGAAAGACTTAAGACAGAAATGGGAAACACATTTTAAGCTTTTAGCTGGAATTGTTGAAAAAAAATTTAAAAATTGTCATACAAAAATGATAAAAATTAGCTAAAAACTAATTTGGAAATTGAATTTTTTTATTTATTTGGTAACAAAGTTATCAAGATAATAATTATTTACCTAAAATAACTCGGTACAAAATGAACAGAATCTCAAAAATAGATACTAAGTGACTAGTTTTAGATGGTCATCCAACTTTTATCATTGAAATTTTTAAAGGCGACTCCGTGTTTTTGTTTTGCTTTTCTATCTGAACATTCTAGTATATCAGAAAAATTAAGTCCTTTACATTGTTTGATTTTCTGAAGAAATAGTTGCGTTTTCTTGATTCTACTCACGTAAAAGCTCTCATTGGCCAAACGTTGACAACTATTCCCTAAAGTGTCTAACTTTTCTTAAAATGAGCTATGTTAAATTAACTTTTTTACTGCGTTTGATTTTTATTATATTCTTACAAAAAACATTGGAACAAGTCGGTTTTAGTGACTGCTCAAAAAAAAAATTTTTTTTCATCAAATAGGGCTTTAGAGGAGATGACATCAAATAAAAAATTTGTTGGCGGACACGCCTATTTTCGAGGGGGCGGGCCCTTAAAGTTGAAAATATATAGGCCTCGGGAACTACTGGGTGTCTGAAAATTTATAATACATTAACTTAAATACCTTTCCAACGATATATATCATGATTATAAAATATGGACCGACTATGGGTTAAATCCGAAAATAATATTTTTTGACCCGAATTTTTTTTTAATATCTAAAAAAGTAAAAAAAAGTATATATAAGTGTTATTTTAGTTTATTAATATAAAAAGCCAAGACATTAAGATTTAATTTAAGGATTTTTTCCTCTATGGTATACAGAATACCGGCTTCGCCTTGTACAAATTTTCTGTATTGCCGGGCGGAAGGATTTTCTCCTCCATGGTATACAGAACACCGGCTGCGCATAGTACAGATTCCTTGTATTGTCGGCCTATGGCCGGGCGGAAGGATTTTCTCCTCTATGGTATACGGAACATATAACAGATTGTATATTTTATCGTGAAATGTCATAATATTTCTTTAATATCTACCTACAAGGTCATATTATACCTTAAATTAAAGCTTAATTTCTTGACTTTAAAATATTGTAATTTATCCTCTTACTCATATAGACCTTTTTTTTAAAAATTTCGGATAAAAAAATAATTTTCCGAAATTTATCAATATAAATAGGTCGTGTTACATATCGTTGGAAAGGTATTTAAAATACCTATCAATTGATGTATATGTCTAATAAGAAAATGTAGTTTTCAAGATATAGCTAAATATATTACAAACTTTGGAGCCCCGCCCACTCGAAAATAGGCGTGGCCGCCCCAATTTTTTTATTTTCATCGGAATTTAAAATTCTATTAGTGATAAAATTTTGATAAAACCGACTTAAGCCAAAACATTTTCTGCAGTCATTCTTTTACATACATTTTCGAAATCATAATTAAAGAGGTTACAAAAGATGTGCTCTTCAGACCACAACTGTAAATTTCTTGCCTTTATACCTTATATGTTTTCTTTTTGCTTACAAACTATGCTTAAGGTTAAGGTTGATTTTAAGAAGCTTTAGCTTTTTTCAGTTATGGAATTCGACAATATTGTATTTTCAAGGGATTTGTACACGATTTATTTTCTATTTTCTCTTGTAGACCGGGATTTATGTGAACAATGTTTTGCATTTCAATATTAAAAGTTGTGTTGATATATTTGAAGTTATTATGAAACAATATTACCTAACAACCAATCAAATACTCAAGCGAATGACAAAAAACTACCAAAACCAAAGAAATTAATTTATTAACATAAACTCGTACGCACAAAACAAAAACAAAACACCTAAATAATTAAATAAATAATTACTAACTAAATAATTTAATTAAATAACCTACGAAAAACACCATTCCACACATAACCATACAAAACCAAACAAGTTTAATGAGTCATGCATTCCATTAAAAGTTTAAACAATAATCCAGCAAAAAAGCACGTGTTTATTGTGGTTAAATTTAGAAAAAAACATATTTTAAATATCAGTTATTTTTTTCTGATTTTTGTTAATATTATTATTTAATCAATGTTGTATTTCCGTTAAAATAATAGTTCCCATCTTGTTTACTATCATTATTCACACACACACTTACTAAAAACAAAAAAAAAATATAAACATCCGCTTGGGTGTTTTTGCCTTCTTTTATGATTTTCTGTATTTTTTATTTTTTTTTTGTAACTGACATTAAATAATGTATTTTCTTTATTCTTCAATACATTTATGATAAAACGTGCTTGGCTTAATGATGGGTTCTTAACACAAAAGCCACACTTATGTGTTGTGCATACAAACATGCATATTTATGCACATTTTGACCATGGAAAAGAAGTTTCAAGAAAAACTTTAAAAACAAAATTATAAACTTCAAAGAGTCGTTAAAATCCTTTAACTAGCCAGTTGCAATACATATGTATATATTTAGTTAAATTTAAGTCTGTAGAGAGTAAACAAAAGACTTAAGACCAAAACTTGGCGTCTGTTGCGTTTTTACATATGCTAGTGTGTGAAAATTCGAATATATGTGAAAGTAAATTACTTTTAATTTAGATAAAACCTAAAAGTTGTTAAATATATAGTGTTGATGTTAGTTAACAATATTTTTTAATTAGTTCCCATTAATTTCAAATAAAAAGAGTGTCAAGATACCAACATTTGTGCAGACTTACTAGACATTTTAATTAAATAATTAAAAAAATGTATTATAAATAAAGCTTGTTTTATACTTATGTATACGCCATTACAAAATTCTAAACTATTAATCTAAATAGCTAAAGATTCTAAGCTAATATAACTTTAAAGAACAATCACCTACTAAGTGTTGTGTATAATATAAAAATTCCTATTATTTCTGAATTACCTGTCCAGTTTACACATTCATGCAGCTTATAAAATCATGCTGCTGCAGCATTTTTAATTACATATTTTCATATGTTTTTGCTTCTATATAAAGTAAAATTATAATTTGTTGCTAAAGGAAATGCTTTTAAATTTGACCTAGATCGTAAAAGATAAGAACACATTTTATTCCACCCCTAAGAATTTCTTAGCATAATAATTATATAGTAATTTGCATTGCAACTTGCCAACGTATGTTGAATCAATAGTTAGTTTATTCATTTCATATTCAATTGCTGGTACATGTGTAATTTTATCTAAGTGTGCTGCATCAAAAAATATATGGAGGTGGCTAGAGAGATTACGTGAGAGATTGCCATAATTTTATGTTATATCAATGCTTTTTTCATAAACCCGGTTTTTGGCAAAAAAATAGATTTTTTTAAATTGTTTTTTTTTTTTTTTTTTTTTTTTTTGCAAAATCGATGTTTCTGTTAGTCAAAATAACTATTTAGCAAGCTCGATTTTTTGGCGAAACACTTTTTTTGGTAAAAATGTTTAGAGTCTTAAATGTTGTTTAATTTTGTGGCGATTTGGCTTGTCTTTTATTCATAAGCCGCAGTATTTGTTAATCGAAAGATAGTGGCAGTGCGAAAGTTTATTTACGCTTATACTAATAGCCTGTTCGCCGATCTCGAACGTTAACGTTCGCTTAGATAAGACTTAAGACATAAACTTGATTGTGGAATAAACAAACTTGATTGAGTAAAAAAATAGATACGATAAAAAGTTTGTGTCTTAAGTCTTATCTAAGCGAACGTTATCTTTCGAGATCGGCGAACAGGCTATTAGTATTGTATTATTAGAAATCACAGAGAAGCATTAAATGATGAGGTTTTTTATTTTAAACAGAGTTATAAAATCAAGTGTTATGAAGCTCAGATAAGTGCAGACACAATAAAAATATAAATACTGTGATACATGACGAAACATTTTGCCTCAAAAACTGCCGGTTTATTGCAGGACAATAGACAATGTTACATTATGCAAAAGCTTTGTTCTGAAAAGCTTATTGTCGCCTTATGAATGATTTTGAATGATATTATGTTTGTAAAGACTTAATATTGAAACTATAATATTGATTAATTTATAAGCATAAAATAGACATAATCCAAAATACTCCATAACAATAGATATACTCCATAATTAATAGTAATCCCATTATGATTGTTCTGGAAATGTCATAAGTTTGTTCATAACCATATTATGGTTCAAATGCAACCAAAATATGATCATATTACCTATTACCATTAAGTTTTAATCTTAATATGTTTAGACACAATCATATTGTGGTTGCATTATGAATATAAAATGATCGTAATTTCATAATATGATTATATTAAAATTACCAATAAAAAAATAAGTAAAACGGGATTAAATAATGGTTAGGTATGATTACATCATTAGTTTTAGTGGCCTACTAGCACAAAACTGTTATTCTGCTTGTTATTATGCAAACGCTTTTAAATGGATGACAAAATTAAATAGCTGTTGTATTAAAAGGAAACCATTCACCAAATTATAATAGAGTTAAGTTCAATAGAAAACTATTGGTCAATTATGAAGGGATGAAAGTAATTAGAACTAAGTTGAGTTTCACAATCAAACAAAGCGCTGATTCTCTTATACCAACACTAATGGGATATTTTTTTAACTTGTTGTATTAAATTCATTTTAGATCAAAATCCAAGAAATATTTGATCATAGAAATCTAAATTAAAGACTAAAATCTCTTTAAATATGTGTATTTTAGTTAAGTTGCAGTTGTATTCCTCATTCACCATTTTGTGAAAGACATTTGTAAATATTACCACACTTTATGATAGTATTTGATTTTATTGCAAACAACGTTTGTTGGCAAAACATCAATGTCTACAATAAAACTATGATAAGTACATAAATAAAGAAAACAAATCTGCAATGTACAGGCTTTCTAAATATCTTTTATTTAGAAATATTTTTTAAAACATACCATTTTTTTAGTTTTAAAATTATTTTTCATGATCTTAACTGAAATTAATACTAAAGAATGTATAAACTAACTTACACATTGGAATAAACCTTACCATTATTCCCCAAACAATACACGTTTGATCTAAATACCTATTTGGTATTTAATACTGATTTTAATAGCATTTTTAATAGTTCATTGCAAACAAAAAAAAAAAAATCGAAGCTTTTGGTACATTTGTTGGCACCAAATTTGGATAATATTGTAACTTAAGGCAGTTTTAATTCTTATTAAAAGTTATTTAACTTATTTAACTTTATAAGCTATTTGTAACACACGAAATTGTTTTATACCAAAGCAAACATTTCGTAGGTCACATCTGAGTAAGAGTTTTTTTTAGTAAAAGTTTAGAAAATTCTTTGTATGGTTTGTAATATTATTATTAAGAACTAATTTGTAATAGTAAAACTAAAAAAGTATAGTCAAGCCCGAACATATACCTGTATTTTGCGCACAAACATTACATGAACAGCCAGCCAGATAGACGGGCACCGTTAAAACGACTCAGGGAGTGATTCTAAGTCGATCGTTATACAAATTGGGTTAGTCTAATATTAATAGGCATTACAAATATCAGTATAAATCCAATAGGATATATACCACTATGGTAGGTAGGGTATAAAAATGTAAACGAAACATCCAATCTATATTAACTACAAAGAAGTTTGTGACTAAATTCTTTTGAGTGGATAGTAACTTGATAAAAAATTTTATTTTTACTAAAAATACGTTTGCTTTTTGTTGTGTAAAACTGAACTTAAGCTTTAAAACGATTTTTTATATATTTTTAATTTATACACATGATCTAGATTAAGTTTTCAAAGTTATGAATATAAAATCACAAGTTTTTTTTTCTAATACACAACTTGACCTTCATCTTGAAGTAAAGCACAAAACAACAATTAATATATATTAATTGATATTAATATTGACATTTAAATTTATTTATGTAAAGACTCTAATATAACTTTAAAGTCTATTTAGCAAACAAAGGCAAAAAACAAAAAACCTTTACATTTTCGAATGTTTGCACTTGTTCAGGGTCGACTGGTAATAAAAATGTAATATAAAGTTTAAATGACAGTCATATGATCGCAGTTAAGCAACAGAAAATTAAAAAGTGAACTTTGTTATCGTAAAGAGTTCAATGTTTAAAACTATTGAAACAGCTTTTTGTTAAGTAAATAAGTAAAATTAATTTTAAAATATATTTATTCATAAAAGTATATAAAAAATTAAAAACAAATTGTTTAGGAAGAAAATAAAGCAACATAATTTGAAAGTATTTAAGTGCTGACTTTCTTATAAGCCAGCAAAACAACAATGATCAAAAGATGTGGCAAAATAGAAGTTGAAACAAACGCATCTCTTGTTGTTTTGCTTAGCTGTTTGTGTTTTGTTTGTTTATTTCTTTTATTTTTACCAACTCAAGGTTCATGTCAGTAACCCTTTCCTAAATGCAATAAAACGTTTTAACTTTAAAAGCCTAAAGGAAAAGACTAAACACTCATACAAACAACCATAGTAAAACTCGTCTTACAGCCACAACAATCAAACAAACAAACAATACATACGTTATTTTAGCCAAAACAAAACAGAAAAATGAAAAACAACGTAAACATAAACAGAATGAACTGAACCTAAAGCCACCAAAGAGCATTTTACTACTCGTACATATTGTATATTTGTAGTGTACAATATATATGTATACGAGTATAAAAAAATAAATAACGTTGCCCAAACCAAGAGTGTGACTAAATGTTGAAATAAAAACTTTAACTAACAATACTGGTAACAGAGGAACAAAAACACATCAACCAACAACCAAACAACAAAAAAACAAAATTTTGCAAAACGAAACAAACAAAATAAAAAAAAAAAACGTTTGAGGGATTTGCATGGTTTTATAGTGTTGCTCCATGAAAAAGGTTCTTCTTGCCACAAACCAAAATAACAAAATTCTAAAACAGTATTGTATATTTTTAATAGTTTAAAACCCAGCAAACATTTTTAGATCTACATATGTATATCCCAGAGACTAGTAGTAAATTCTAAAGTCCTTAATAAAACCTAATCATAGCACTTACAGAAAAAACTGCTAAATGTAAAACAGCACTATAATGAAAATAGAAACTAAAAAACTAAAGCATTGCTCACATAAAATCCGAACGCATAAATGTTTTAATATTAATGTAACAAAGAAAGCAATTGTATACTTTTGAGCCGCATTTCAATACTCATGTGTCATACTTAAGAAACGTTAAACTCAATAAGACAAAGACACGGAGCTTTGTTCCTCCCACGCTGCATACTTTGTTTCAAATTGCTAACATTTTGTATTGTCAAGAACTACAACAGTACTTACTGATCTTAAGTTCTCCTTTGACAATAGCGCAATAGTGTTCATGAATGATCAAAATTAAGAGTGCTCATATATTTCTGAAAAAAAAAAAAAAACAATAGCAAACCAAAATGTTAGCTGGGCTGCATTTGAGAGTGTGCGGAAAAATAACGTCTAGTGTTATGCTTTGTTAGAGCATACAAATACTACTTCACTCCATTTATTTTTCATTGCATGCAAACAAAATGCAAAAATACATATAAATGTAAAAAGAAACGTTAAAGAAATTCCTAGGAAACTATTAATGATGGCTTATGATTTCGTTTGGAATATAGCCGTATTCTTGTAGACATGTATGAAGAACATTTACAACTTAAACGTTTAATGTTACGGTCTAACTGATGAACAAACCAAAAAACAAAATAATATAAAGAATATTTATACTGTATAACTAGAGATTCGAAATAGAGAATTTGTCTGATTAACTCATTCGGGCTTTGAACTGAAGATATAACTTTAAATAATGCTGTTTACTATTGAAACAGTATTCTTCTTTGCTAAAATTTCTTTTCAGAAAAAATATGCATGAAAAACAAGCCATAACGAATCATATTTTTTTATTACTACTTTTGTTTATTTATTGTATCTTCATTAGGCGAACTAACAATAAGTATTTCAAAATTTAATTATTTAGCCCAGTCAGTGCCGGAGGAAAATTCTTCTTTTTTGTCTTCGGTTTAGATCTGCTGTATCTCTACTCCTTATCCAAATACTGCCACTGTTATTTGGTTTGTTGCGGGCTAATGGGTTTGAATCATATCAATAGGCCTTTGTTTTTGATAATTTTAGTTGTAAGTTGATTCGTAAATATCCAAAAGTTTTATCGAAAATAAGTGTAAATTTCTAACACTTGGATTTAGGGACGAGTTGTTTTCAGTGTCGTCTAAATAAAATAGGAGACACAAAAATTTACACAATTTTGTTGGCACTTCATTTCAGTGTAAATTGCAAGTTAATAGAAGGTATATAAACCGACATTGATTAAAACTACAAATTAATTTTACAAATCTTATATTGTTTAAATAATATGTTTGTTATTATTAAAAACAAGCCAAAATCAAAAAGAAAACACAGCTCTGATTCATAAAAGAAACAAAGCAAATTAACCACGCATCATGTTTATAAACCACGATATTTTTTAAATAAATCTTATTGTATATAACAAAAATTAAAGGCTATAAATGAATGACTGACAAGTCTGCACCTAAATAAGTGACCTTAAAAGTGCAACAACTCACACACATTTCTTAAATTTGATAATTTCAAGTAATACACTTTTTAAACAATAAACACAAATTTATTTAAAATAAATTTATTTAATAGTTCACGTACCTACCAACCAAAAATTGGCAAGGTTTAATAAGAAATACAATTTTTAACACATTTAAGCATTTTTCATAAAAGCGACTAGTTATGATTCATTATTAATAAAATTTTTAAGGAGTTGGTAGAATTACTCAAATAAAATACAATATTTAACAAATATATTCAATAAATATGTGGGCCTAAAAATTTCGTAATTGTTTTGTTGTTTGAAATATTGAAATTGACAACCTTTCATAAACAATTTCAGTTATTTTTTTTTTCTGTTTGTTTAGTTTCTGCTTGAGAAGAAACCTGAATTATTTATTTGGTTTGAGTATTTATTTTAGCCAGCTTTTGTTGCATGGTTTTGTTAACTTTATTTTCATGCCATTACTTACATACATACATACAAATGTACACAAAAGGTGCAGTGGTGCGTTAATAAAATTAATTACAATTCATATGATTTTTTTAAGTTGGTCTAGACCGTATAAGTATTAGACCAGGTTTCAAGTATTACAGTAATTTTATATGTATTGTTTGTATTATATTAAAATATTTGTGTAATTTTGTTATTAAAGAAGTTTTTTACTTAGTAATTAATAATAAATCATTATTATTATTTTTAATATTTGTAATAATTATTACGCCTTTAACATGTAAATAATATACACATAAATTGAGTGAATTACTGGGTTTAAAATATGATCACTTGGTCAGTAAGCGATAAATTATTTATATATGTAATTTCTTTATATATTTTCTTTAACATACCTTAAACTCAAGAAAACTTGTCAGCATTTGTTAAAGTACAAACTCTGTTGTAACCTGGTTTAAAGAGGGGGAAGTGTGCGTTTTATAACTTCATTTGTTCAATTGGAAGAAATTAGAAGAATAAATATAAAAGTCCTCATTCAGACTAATTTGAATTTTTAAAATCGTAGGAACATTTCACTTTATAATATGTTTCTAAAGTGGCCTATCAATATCCTGTGATTTAATAGGCAACCTCGATAGATACGCTAAAAGGGCGCTAAGGAATGCATAAATAATGATAAGGTTTGACAAACTTAGAAGCGCTTACGGAATCCCCTACAAGGACGCCGTTTAAAAGCAATACTGTTGATATAAAGTTAAGCATAAGTTGACATAAACCATTACTTCATTATTATAATGATGTCATACAGTAATAATTTCAATTAGTTTAACATGAAATTGAGTTCAGAAGCTGGTGTTTAGAGCAGATATAGAAAATAAGGGGACCACTTTTTAACAGTATCACTTTTCATATTAAATTACTGAAGTAACTGCTAGATATCACACATAAAATATTCCAAAAAGGACAAACTATCCAAAACTTCATTTCGAAAGTTTCAATATTATGAAATAAACAACAAAATTTGAGGCTTTGTGGTCTTAGATAGTAGTTTCCATAATAGTATGAATAAAAAACACCATTCAAATAATCCTTAAATATCCTTGATATTTTTGATATTTTAATAAAGTCAAAGTACTTTGAGTGAAAAGCAATCCGTTCTAGTGGAGGAAAAGTCACATCTTTGATCGATTGAAAAAATACATGAGAACTTTTGTAAAATCAAACCAGTTCTTTTGGCCCGACATTGCCAGATGTAGGCGATAGGCTTGAAATATACAAGTCGATTTAACCTGAATTGCTAACAATAGAAGAATATTGATAAATTGTAAAAGAAACTTTCAAGAAAAATAATTTTAGAATCATGAACAATTTGGCATCTATAAAAGTGGATGAAAATTTTGTGTAAGCACTAAAGAAAAGAATTATATAAAAGTGCCAAATTTTGCATAATAATCAACATCTGATTAATTGTTAAAATTTTTATAAAAAATATATAAAACGACATGTGGATATTCTGAACTCATTGGTTGAATATTTTTAATAAATACAAAGTCCCAAACCATAGATAAACGCTAGCCAAATCTAAAACTGTAGTTATTTTTTCATGCTCATAAATTTAAATAATTCCCAAGTTAAAAGAATTTATGGTTTTCTTAATATTCCCAAATTTAAAGCAATTGTTTTTCATTTCATACTCTCTTTAAGCAATCTTAATTTTAATACACCCAAATTTAAAGCTATTGTTGTGTATTTTAAGCAATCTTGACTCTTAAATACTCCCAAATTTAAATCAATTTTTGGTTCTTTTAATACTCCAAATTTAAAACAATTGTGACTCTTGAATACCCCCAAATTTAAAGCAATCATGGCTCTTAAATATTTCTAAATTTAAAGAAATCGTGGCTCTTGGATACTACAAAATTTCACTAATATATGAGCTGTATTCACCAAATTATTTCCATATTTAATTCTTTATAGGATTTCAGAGAGTAATCTCTAAATTTGTAAAATTTTTTTAAAAAAAATTGTCAACGAGAAAAGCTCTGTTTATTTAATGACAATTTAGGGTTAACAACGTATTTTAATTGTTTGCCAGTATTTCAAAAATAGTAAAAGTCAAGTGGTCACAGTTGCGATGATATGATTCAATAAAACAATAGCAATCTATAGAAGAAAACTTTGTATTCAATGTATTTCAAATCCTGCGTAAATTTTAAAAAACCACTATTTTTGTAAAAAAAATACTATAATTGAAAAAAATTTCATTATAGCATTTACATTTAATTATGCATGCAGATGTAACAATTACTATCTTATTTATTAAAAATATCTACTATTAAGATAAATATATACTTTATTTTACTGTTTAAATTTCAAAAGACGTTTAAAATGTTAAGTTATTTCTTTACGTTTATAATATATTTCTAATTACTTAAGTTTTCTTTAACAAAAACAGCAACAAACATGCCAACAACCCTGACATTAATAAAACAAATATTTAGAATTTTAAGCATTAAAGAAACAACAACTTGTTTTAATTATAAATTTAAAATACAGGTAACGAATAAAAAAAGACACAAACAAGTGAAACTGCTTTAAAGATCTGTAAAGATAAAAGATATTTGAACTTTAAACACAAATTCTGTAAACAGAGAAAGTAATAATAAATACACATTTAATAAAATAAAAAACCTAATTTCTTTAATCTAACAACAATTTTTAGCAAATATATTTGTTTTTCAAACAAAAAAAATATTTTCTCTTTCGGAATTTTTTCTTTCTTTTTATTACTAAGTATAAAAAAAGTATTCTATTTAATGTTCATTCATTAAAAATTTCCTGCAAAATACTTGTCTTGATGTAATGACATTTTTATTTTTATTTATGTTTTTTTTTTGTTGGTTTTTATTTACATATCTACATGGAAACATGTAGACAGGGAAACATACATGGAAATAAATCTAAACAAGTTTGTTTAGTAAAATATATATTCCTTTGGCTGGCTTTTCATTTCACTGATTTTGTGTTTGTTTTTTTTTATTTGTTTATTTTGCCTGTTACTTGTGCTAAGAAAGCCATTTGATTTCTTTTACCACATGTATTTATAAGAAATTGTTAGAGAGAGGGAAAGAAAACAGGTTAAAATATCTACAAGTGGCATTTTAGAGGGTCATCTCCATGCCACCACCACCGGTAGTGTCATCTTTTTTGTTAAAAAAAATTAACAAGTTGTTTGGTTGCCCAGTTTTTTTCTTCCACTTTTTATCTTTACACTAAAAATTTATTCAAGCATAAAAGTAGTCAGTAAACCACAGCATTATATATAATACTATATAGAGGGAAATCCAAATAATCATAATGAGATGGAAATAGAGAAAAACAAAACTTGTTGAACGCATATTTTTTATTATACAAACAGATTTCAGGAAATAGCATTTTATCATAATAATTATGGTTTTTATTATCAGTGATATTTTTAGTAAAAAAATAAACTAGAAATGCAAAATTAATATAAAACTTGTGCAATTATATTTTCTTTTATTGTGTGTATACTTTTCATGATTCTTAGTTTGTTTTGTCTTGAAGAGTTTAAGCATTAATTTGAAAAACAAAAGACTTAAGAAACAAACTTACATTAATCTACTGTGACTGACATTTAACCAAAAATTAGCAATATTAAATATAAAATAAATGTATTAAATACTTTACTTAAAAATAGTTTTTAACATTTGCTAATATTTTTAAAATCTAAAACATAATCTTTAAATATGCCACAAAACTCATTTAAAACAATTGCCTCATTTTATACAGACTAATTTTAGCAAAAGCCATTAATAATTAACTTACTCTTTACGATGACCCCATTTCTTTTAGTTTTTACAAAATTCATGATGACTAAAGTTAAACAAAACAAATATTTCCAACAATAAACTCAACAAATATTATTCTTACCTAAATTTTTGTTGTAATTTAAATACAATTAACGCTTAAGTGTTAAACAAAATTTCGGCATTTCTCAGCAATTACTGTAAGAGCCTTTTACTTTTCAGTTAACGGGTTTTTTATAACATGAATTTAAACCATTTCAAATACTTAAGCTCATATTTTTGCAAACCGTTAAAATGGTTAATAGAAACAGTCCAGTTAACTAACTCTTAACCACTTACAATTCATGATATTGCATATTATTTTTCTGTAAATACATATGTTTGTGAGAAACATTTTTAACAATTAATATGTTTCTAATCTAAAAAACAGTTTAAATGTGGGAATCAAAAAAGATGAATGCATTATTTAATGAACGTGTTGCTTAATAGCGAGCTAAGGAGTTTTTTTGTATTAAATATTATTAATTGAAATCAATTGAAATATGTGCAAATTATTTGCCGGATGTTTGGCAAATCTCAGTGTTCGACAAAAATTTAAATGCTTTCATTTACAAATCTGAAATTAAATACATACATTAAATAATTTCTGAAGACATAAATTATTTTCTCACTTTACAGTCAGATTTGTATGCACAACTTTAAATTGTTCAATTTTTATCCACGAGAAGGCTTGTTGGGCCTTCGGGAAACTTTGATTTAGCCAAGAGTCAGTACGTAAGCACATAATCATGCTGGGTAGGAAAACTTGCATTCCATTATTGAAATCTTCGATTTGATCAAAATCTTAAGTTAATCAGTATAAAACTGTTATTGGATCTAGAACTTGGTGTAATAATATAAATGCTGAAACTAATTCTCTGATTTTTGTGAAAAAAAAGTCAAATCGCCTAAGCAATAGAAGCTTTAAATCATTCGTTAAAATTGAGCTAGTTCTCTAAATGTATAATACTAGTTCCCTAATTCCAACTATTGGAGGATGATCAAACATTTATAAAACTAACTTTTTTCGGAATTCTGCGTAAATAATTCTTACTTGACAGAAAGTGATAAACTTCTGCAATAGTTCGAAAAACTATTAATAACAATGCCAAATATATTATTTTTCTTGTTACTTAAACTTGTTTAGCAGATCATATTGATGACCCAATAAACTTATTTATGTTTTAAATGACATACCAGAACTGAAGTGGAATAACTGTTCTTTAACGTTAACTCATCCATTTGCCATGCATTTCAGCACATTAAAACCGTCACATAGAGCTTCATAATCTTAATCTTTTGCATTCAAGAATATGTTAAAATTTCATCTTGTTATATATTTGGAGTGAAATAATCTACTTAGCAAGCGCTGTATAGTAAACTTGGTAATCTACCTGTAAGAAAGATGCTGTAGTTACATTAAATTTTCTCGCGAAAGTAAAGTAATGGCTTTAGATATTTGAAAGTCGTTCCTTATTGTGTGTTGCACAATGTTGTGACTTTAATCGGTATAACTTCTCTCGATTTTTATAAAGTTCTCTCAAAGATCGCACTATTGAAGTTGCAGTAGGTGTGATCACATCAAACGAATTCATGATTAATTCATAAAAACTGCAAGGTCTTTTTTTGTATGATCTTTTATATTAAACTTCCAACTCGATTATTTTATTTCTAGATGACAGGAATATTTGCACATTTATATTCATTTAATTATAGGCAGAGTCTGTTAAAGATTAGGACAATGAGACAAAACATGAAAATAAATATCATATTTGTTTTGGGACTAGTAAATTTGTAATACCTCATCGTATCTGAAACCGTTGCCCGTTTTGGATTCCAAACTTTGGGAATTGAAAACAATATTTTTATAAATATTTCGTTAAAATATTGCTAAAAAGCAGAAGAGCGTAGATTATTATCTATGAGTATATTTCATGTGTTTTATATTTTAGAGCTCCCTGTTGAAATGCCTTTCAAATAATATTGAAATATTATAACTTCTTTAAAAAAATTTTTTCTAGTATTTAAATAGTAATAATATTTTTTTTTTTTGAACAAAAATCCCAATCTTTTTTAAATTTTCAAATTTAAAATCTAACTTTTGTTGTATCTACCTTTTATTCGTTGTTTAATCGGTTATAAATGATAATGATTTTGGATGAACTACACGATTTTGAGGTGCCCCATTTTAAGACCCTAAATCTCCCGCCCTGAGGAGCTCTGACTAAACTCCATTACTCTTTTATTGGGCCTATGTGAAATTTAATGTGAATCGAGCCATACAGTTACAAGTGACAAGACTTATAAGTTTTTAAATAAACCACACACACATCAATTAGCGAGTGTTTTAAAATTTTAATCTACCTGTAACTCTGCTCCAGAGAGCCTGTGAAGTCCGTTATCAACACTTAAACTGTTTTGCTGCACCTATGTTAAAATTTCATGTCAATTGAATCAGCCAGTTAGAAATAGCAGTCCTCCGTTTTGGTCTACAGTTCAATCCAATTTTGTTCCATCTGGTTTTTACTTTGTTCAGAATTATTGACGTGAATCTTAGCTGCCATATTTCACGATTTTTCGTCATTTTGGCGATTTTTGACGAATAGTAAAGTGTCGTTTTGATGATTGTTTCTTTAATAATGAGGGTTTTCTGAAACAACAATTTTTCTCATTTAATCACCCATATTGTGTAAGGCGTTGACGTAAAACGACATCTTGCATTGTCATAGTAAAACGCCAAATTTTTCATACGCACAACTAAATTGTGGTGACGTTTTCTTAATTATTGAAAAGTGGAATAATTCCAAATGATATTATGAGTCAGAATAATAAAAAGGATTATAAATTACTTATTTATTGGTAAAGATGAAAAGCAATTATAGATGCTGAATTTCGTAAATTAAAATTATTATATCTGAAAATCAACTAAGAAATTATACAGAAACTTTTCCCATTATAACATAAAGTCGAAAGTATATTCAGCCAAATAAATTTAAATAAAATACAAATACGGAATTCTGTGAAAATAAATATATTAGATGAATTCTTTACTCAAGATGTTCTTTCAAACTTAATAAACTAAATTGTTTTCACATTGTAATTTAACCTGAAGTATTGGCAATATTGGCTGTATTTCAGCCAGTAATAACAACTGTTAAGGTAGGGTTAAAGTTTGTCATAGGAAACAGAAATTGGACGGCAGATGAATGGAAAAGTGTAAGCTGGTCAGACGAATCCAAATGTAATTCTTTTTTAGCCGAAAGTAAACAATATTGCTGGCGCCGATCAGCCCAAAGATAGCATGTTAAGATAACAATGAGGAACGGAGGGGGAACATCATGATATAGGCTGCTTTACCACTGCATAGAATCGATGGAAAATGAGGAATGAAATAAATTTGCATATTTTGGCAACTCATATTCCTTATTTTGTAGATAAAAGCTTTCTTTAAGCTATGTACAGACGGTTGACAGATCATACAATGTTGTCAGTTCTGGCAATGTGCTAGCAACGTACCGACATTAAAAAAATTTTAGCAAAAGGTATTTTGTAAGATAATTATAAGATAATTATTTGTAAAATACTGTAATATATTACAAATAAATTACATACATTGTGTTAAACATTATATTTTTTGTGATTTATTTATAAAGTTTAATTTTATGTATTTTGATATGGATTGTACAAGAGACTATATCAACTTAAATTTTTATATTTTCGTTTAAATAAAAATTGAAAACTACTACTCGAAATATTGACTTTTTAGTTTTTCGATTTCTTTTAATATTTGCGAAATTACGATTTACTTTCTTTTTTATGGAGCTGGACATGGTCTGAGATCGAATGAGATTCAAAAGTAAAGACGTATGTTCCAAGGTGGGAATGTTATGGTTTGCTATTTGCTGTTGGGAAAACAAGGATTTGTTTTGTTTTGAACTTTAAATTATACCCTTATCTCATTTATTGATTAAAAAATAGATGGGATTGGTATATTTCACTAAGACAATGCAACAATTCACGTTTCAAGATAATCCAAATCATATTTAACTAAATTTAATATTTATCTGTCCGAGTATCCGGCTTGCAGAGCCGACTTATGTATGTGGGTATATGGCACATAAATTTTATGCAAATAATGGCCGCAATGAAATCATTTTTCAGAACAGTCAGAACTAAACTAAAAATTTTACAAAAAGAAAAAAAATTGATCTCAATTGCATCTTTTTTGTAATTGAAAATAAAGGATGCTCAACACATTATTAAAATTGTCAAATTGTCTCATAATTTAAAGTGTGTTTATAGAAATAAGCGCCTAAAAATTTGAATAAACCACTGACATTCAGATTAACACACTATAAATATACAATTTAATGATGAAACAGAACTGGGGCTGAACGTTTTTTTCAATACATTTTGACATAAAATTATGCCAGAGAATGCGGTCGTGAAAATAGAATCTATTTTATTTTGACAGCGTTTTTTCTTATGCTCTCACTTTAAGAGCCAAATGCTCTCAACAATATTGCCATACTTTCATTAAATTTTATACATTTTATACAAAAACCATATGTTTTTGCAGTTTTGGCGCAAGAAAAATAAAAACAAAAGAAAATCAAAAGAAACGTTCAAAAGCGAGATTTTTGTAATTTAAAAGAAAATAAGTGATATTATAGAAAAATTAATTGAAGAAGTACAAAAGCATGATTGCATATATAATTTGTAGAAAAATTTTTATTTAAAACAAGATATGTGGACAAAAAATGGAAAAGCCGTCGGCATTAGAGGTTGGTAAACAGAAAAAATATAAAAACATTAAATGACAGTTCGTTTTTGCTTAAAGTTGCTGTCGTATTCTGTTTCATCATTAAGTTGAAGTTAATAATATTTAAAGTGAATTCAAGAAAAATTATTAAAGGAATTTGTAGTCTGAAAAAAGTGATGTGCGTTTATAGGAATATACAGCAGTGTATAACACTATAATTTGTACCTAATAATTTTGCATGGTTTATATTCTATTAATACTAGAATTTTTTAACCAGAAAATAACTTACATTCCAACCCAATATAACTTCACTATTCCACATTTAATTTCTCTTTCAGTTTTTATGTGTAATAACTTTAAAACGTAAAAACGTTGTAAAAACTAACAATATTGAACAACAATTATTATATGCAAAAACAAAAAAAAAACGGAAAATTTTGTTAATTAAAATCACATAGACTTTGCCACATAATTTCAATTGCCATGTTTTTTTTTAACACCTACTTAAAAATTTTAGCTAAATAAACTTTAAATGACTCGCAAAACAAGGCAAGGCCATTTGAAGAGCAATAATTGAAAATCATATAAAAGAAAAAATAATGAAATAAAATATTAATTTAAATCCTAAGAAATATAAAACAAGTTTTATTAAGCAAATTTTTTTCAACAACCATAATGTAATTATTGAAGTTCAAAGTTAATTTACGGTGGTAATAAAAAAAAACTTATACACTGATGTTTAGTTTAAATTTTTTTTTATTCATCAACTATATAACTTGTCTTTAGAGAGATTTAGATTTAGAAGCAATTAGCAGCAAACCTATAGAAGTATGTGACTGTACTCGTTGTTAAATACTGGTTGGTTGTTTAGTTAGATGGTTGTTTGCTGGGATCGTATGGTTTGAGTCTGTTTGCTATTGAAACTGAAAATGTTAATGGCGAAAAATGTGTTTTTGAAGCATTTAATAAACATTAGATTTACACACTACCGTCACATTACTATGGCCTCTGATATGAAACTGAAAAGTTGTTGGCAATTACGAAAGTGAAAAGTATTAAGTTGGCTTTAGCAGACATATTAGAAAATCATAGAATGTTAGCAGAGTTCTAACTTAGTAAACTGGATTCAGCAAACTGCAAGTATTTTCTATAGTTAAAAGGAAACCAGGTTTCTTTATATCGCACCTAAAACATTCGTTTGACAATTATTGGAAAATATTTTGAGACTTAACACTATTTGCTTAAATCTTGTGTTTTAACTGTTTATTTTTAGTGTTATTTATAAAAAAAACCTCAACTTAACTTGAGTTTCTATTTTAGTTTAGCATTATAAACCAGTAATTGTAGTTAATGACTTTAAAGTGCGTCATTAAATTGTTTTACTTTACATTTTCAACTATTTTATTGCAATCTAATTGCTATTGATCTTTTTAAACCCATTCACTTTATTTCTACAAGTATATACATATTTAACATTGTAATATGTTAATAGGCGGATTTGTAAATACTCTTGATATTGTATATTCGTTAAAAAACAACAACTAACAAAAAATCGTTTACTAATTGTTATTATTGTAAATTATTTGATTTGGTTAACTTAAATAAATGTATTTAGTTCAAAGTTTCTTGCTTGTTTAATTATGTTTAAAACTTTTAAATAGTTTTTAGTTTCATTTATAATAAATACGCAATTAGTTAAAGTAAATTTAGTTTCTTTTACATTTTTTTTAAGCAAATTATTATTAGTAGTCACAGGTTGTTAATTAAAAAGTTTGATTTTAAAATGCTTGAAATTTAAAATTCAGCGTGAAGTTCTTTTGTTCGCAACATTTATTACACATACAGAAAATAACTCGTCCTATATTTTTCTTTACTTACATGATAGTTATTGGGTTTTAGTGTTTTTAATTGTGCATTTTTATGAAAACGTTTTTGAAAACTTAGTTTTCACTTAGCTGTAAGTAATTTCTAATATAAGTTATAAATTGGTCTTTACTGGCAAACAAAATTAAGAATGTCTTTCTTAGTTTTAATTTTCTGACTCTATCAACCGTTTACGTAAAACTTTCTCATACAAATCACTAACACGAAAAAAGTAAACAATAAATGGTGCCAAAATAACAACAGAAATTTAAGTGGACCCCTTATTTTTGTTCTCATTATATTTATTTATGTAGAAAAAGCCTTTTTAAGCGTCTTTTATTTTAAACATCTATGAACATTATTTTAATATGTGTAACTGGCATAAATAATTGAACTGAATTTTAAGTAAATTGAAGCTTATAAAAAACTTTGTACAAAAAAAGAGCTGAAAAAAATCTCTTTTTTTTGGATATTGAATTAGAATAAAAAACACATACAATTTAAAGAAATGTATGAAATATTTATTTGAGTCGATAGAACGATCTATAAAATTCAATATTTAAAGATGATTTCATTTATATCTGTTTCCCTCACTGCCTAATTTTACATGAAGTTTATGTATGGTTGACTTGTTTGTTTGCAGTTTCTAGGCATAAAACAGGGACATAAAAAATTTATTTCTATGATTTTTAGGGACTAAATATAACACACCAAACATTTTATTTGAAGCCATCAACTTTATATTTCTTGGGTCGCAAAGGGATATGTTGACCGTGGCTACACTCAAATGGTTCAAATGGTTCCAATATTTGCATACTCTCTTCAACATATCGGCCGGTATCTCACGAATAAATTCTTCAATATTAGCTTCCAGTGCGTCAACCGTTGCCTTCTTATCGCTGTAGATATAAGTCTTAACAAAGGCCTACTAAAAACTGTCTAAAGGGTTTAAATCGCACGATCTAGGCGGCCAATTGATACGAACAAACGTGAACTGTTCACCGCTTTTTAATTGTTCAGGTCTTTCATTTCGGGCAAAAAAAAAATTGTAATCATTGCACGGTAGCGCTCGCTATTCAAAGTAACGTTACTGCCTTTGTCGTCTTTGAAAAATTACAGTCCAATGACACTAGCAGTTCTTGCAATGCTTCTGATTGCTCTTTACACCCAATATGACAATTTGACTTGTTTACATATCCATTCAAGCAGAATTCTCGCTGAACACAATTTTCCGATAAAAAAGTGCACAATGCACTTTCTTAACGAAAACAGCTCAGCTGCCAAAAATAGTCTTGCCAAAAAGATAGTTGCTAAGAGATCACCCTTTACTAGACAATATAAAGATAAACAATATAAAGTTGTTCGTAAAAAATATTTTCTCTCTCTCAAGAAGAGAGACGTCAAACTTCATATAAAAACACTTTGACCGAACAATAGAAGTTTGTAAAGTGTTTTTCTGAGAAACGTTGTTTTTCAAAATAAAATAAAACAATTAACATGAAAATTATTTAAATTTGTATTGTATTGGAAAGTGTAAGGTTTGAAAATTATTATTGAGAAATCATATCGGACTGATGTCTCTACCACGATCACGTATACATATGATGATACTTTTATCAATATTTTCAAAGACAGTTTGGCAAAATGGTGCGTCTATTTCGGTAATCGCGTCACGACTACAATTTAATGAAGGCCAAGAACTGTTAACATTATATATTCTTGAACTGTGTTCAAGTTTAAGATGGAAATAAATAGCTTTACTGAAGGGCTTGGAGTTTGTATGGATCTCAGTGGCATCACAGGATATGGAAAGACAAATAAATTGTCTAAAATAGCCTCCTTCTTGCAGAACATCAACTTGTACAAAGCTAAACAGTTACAAGAGTCCAAAAAAATTCTTAAAAAAACAATTGAAGTGATAAAAACTTCAAGAAGCGTTAATCTGTGATTAGAAAACTGAAACACCACATCATCAATACTCGAACAATGCTCAAGAGTAAAAGATAAATATCTTCACTGCACACAATTACTTGGATCCCAGGACATGGCAACATCACAGATGATGGACAAATTGCGTTAAATTATTTTCATTTTAGAAAATGTTAAATTGTACCAACCTTATCTGTTTCGAGAGTTGAAAAAAATAACTTCAGAAACACTTGAAGTGATTAAGGTGTATTTATAAAATTCTCTGGGGAGACCTAAACAGTTTTAAAAAAGATCAGCTATCCGAACTTAATAGAGCGGCCCACAGTGGCACCGTCTCATACATTTCTTGGAAAAAAATAGAAGGAGTGGTCGTACAGCAATGAAATTTTGCAGAAACACTTCTCTGGGCTAAATTAAGAAATTTTTAAAAAAATCTTGGAAAATCGCCCACTGTCACACCCACTGCACTTGTCAAAAACATTTTTTTTGGATCTAATTCGGGACACTTCTTAATTGAGTTCTCCTTATGAAAAAAAATTAAACATATTGGGGATGCCACGCCTACTTTAGATTTTAAGCCCACTGAAAGTTGTAGATTTTAGGTGTTTTTCTTCCCTATCTAGAATCATATGAAAATTTAATATAAGTTAAAAAATATTAATTTTTATGCAAACGTTAAACATCTGTTGTCTCCATACAAAAGAAGAGAATATCCCCAACAACCCTCCTCGAAAGATATTAGTCTTCAAATACACCGAAAATATCGAACAAATGCATGCCGCTTTTCTAGTCAAGTATATGCCAAGTGAAAGTGTGTAAAACCTAAGTCATTGAAACAAATTGATATAAAATACAGTTATGAACCCTTTTTAATGCTTTTTAATGAAAAAAAAAAAAATGGTGTTGCCAATATTGAGACGCCAAATGAGGTTATTTATACCTTTCAGCTTGATAAAAATCCAATATAATATACAATGTTTTAATTGAATATGTAACAGACGAGAAATTGTGTTAGTTTTTATTTGTAATATTATTCAAGCACCATATATTTAACAATGGTATCTAGTTCTAAGGAAATTTTGTTCGAATGACGCCTTATGCTACTTATGTAAGGATCCAAAGTTATAAGAAGTCTGTTGAATACATCAGTAATTGTGGAAATTCGATCACACTTTCAATCGATACTTCTTGTAATCTTTGTTTCTGACTGCCTCTGAAAGCATTCCTATTGGTAATACGGCAGCATACATTATATCCTTACCATGCATTAGTACTTTGTGTACAGTAACAGGCATATAAAACCAACTACATTTTGTTATGAACAGTTTCGCAGTGTCCGACGCATATAATTTAAATTTGTCATATTAATATGCCCTATATAAGTATATGAATAAAATTTAATATATTTTAGCCGTGAAAACTATATTATGTTTTTATTGCGATTGAAATGTCATTCAATTTCGTTACGCTTACATATTCGCAAACAAAAATAATGTTACATTATGACCCGTAGGGATACATGTTTGTTTTAAAATTCAACAATAACTAGGATTTTTTAGTTATTATCGTTATTTTTTGAAACAAAACTACAAGAAACCACAGCACACTCCCTCAAAATTTTTAAAATTGTTTAAATGTTTTCCTAATTCAATTTAACATTTCAGGTCTATAACAGTTGTACAGACGCAAATGTGAACAACCACTCAGATTTTTGAAATAAACTCGTTTCCCTACCCCTTTAGCTACAAATATTGTACAGATAGCTAAAGTCTGCATTTACACAATTTTTTTTCTCTTTCAAAATTTACATAATTTGTTTTACAATCCATTTTTTATAACAGTTTGTTTGTCTGGTATTTGCATATTGTCATACATATATCTGACAATCATATACAAAATTATGTACTTATTCGTGCATTTTGCAGATAGGTACTAGTCTATAAATATTAAAAAAATGTTTACTTAATTAAAACGTTTTTAAGAGTGGGTGTAGATTGAACAAATAACAAATATAAAAAACATGTATGTAAATAATTTCTGGTTTTTGGCAGCCTTCAAAATAACATTAAAAAATACTTGGTGGCAAACGCTTAAGAAACTGTCTGAAATATTTTAAGACGTTAAGCGTTTTATGGCCTAAAATTAAATAAAAATGTTTATGACATGGTATTTTTGTTCAAGCTATAAAGGTTTGGAGTAATAAGTAATATAAAATAATATTTGAAATAAAAAATCTAGGAAAATCAATTAGTTATATAACTTTACAGAACGACTTTTCTAGTTCATTAAGAATTATGTTTCTTTGAACTGTTCTTAGTTTTTTCTTTCTAAACCGGATATTTTAAAATTGTTTGTTTTTAATTTTACAAGATTTAAAATAACACCTTCAAGCCTTTAAATACCGTTAAAACCAATTAAATTTTGAAATTTTCTTTAAATATATTATAATATATTTCCAAATAAAACACCTTTTTCACCAACAAATTTCTATTCTATTAGATTAAAAAGAAATAACATTAACAAGTGTTTCTTTATGCTTTTAAAAAATTTTGATTGTTTCCCTCCTTATGAATATAATATCATTCTTTATTCTTTTTTTGTAAGTTACGACCCCCATTTATTTGAAAACGATTAATACACAGATATAAATAGACATTACTCGTACCTTTTCTTCTTTTTTTCTAAATCTATTCACTCAAATCTATAAAAGATTGATGTAATAAAAGAACAATTCTCATAAATACAAATATTTTTTTCTTTTTAGTTTTTCTAAGCAGTAGAAAAGAAAAAACAACAAAATAAAACACACACATATAATCTAATTGGAAATTTAAACCTTTAACTTTGTAGTAGTTAGAATGAAATAGAAAAACTATTTACACCATTATCGGTGGAATTTGAAATGTAATGAGTAGGGCAATAAGTAATTGAATTAACAGTCTCAAATTTAAAATGTGTAACAACCTAACATTTGTATATAAAAATTGAAATTGCTAATTCAGCGAAAAATCTTGGTATAATTTCCAATAGCAATATGACAGGGACTGATCATATAAACTCACTGGTTGGTCAAACATACATAAAGTTACGAGCTCTCTGGCCTACACAATATTTTACACCAATAATAATAAGAACCTTACTAGCCAACACGTATCTGATTCATTCTCTAATTTATAAGTGCGAGTTGTTTGGAAGCTGTGATTCAAGTAGTAAAAGAAAGCTTAATATATTGTTTAACAACATTATAAGATATGTGTATGGATTGAGAAGCTTTGATTGTATTTCTGCTGTTTCCAATAAACTTTACGGAGTTTCGCTTGATAGCTTATTAAGAATTCGTATTCTTATATTCTTGCACAAAATAATAAATACTCAAACTCCTTCTAATCGTCTGGAAATCGAAATATTGTAATACCTCGACATCAATACCTAGTGTCTGAATGGCAGTTTTATGTACATGCCGCTCATCTTTGGAACAATCTTCCACGAAATCAACAAATAAATAGTAATGCTAATAGTTTCAGGAAATTTTTATAAAACTTTTTCACGTAACATGTTATCAATATAGGTTTTTCTGTAACAAGTTTGTTTATACCTTTTTATTAAAACCTTTCAGTTTTTCATTTGTGTATCATATATAATGCACAAGCGTATTAAAGCAACATGGTATGTTTCATATGTAATGCACAGGACATGGAAAGGGTTAAATTTGAAAATTAAGAAAATGCTGAATTTTTGTATTTTTGGCCGCTACACAATGGGAGAATTTAGAAAAAAGGGAAATAAATATGGAATTTCTAAGCGGTGAGTCCGATAGCAATAAAAAAACACATGCCTAGAGAAGAAGTGTTGTCGAGTTTTCGCATTGAATTTAAACCTCACAAGCACACCAGGGTCGGTGCCACAGACATCCAAAGTGGGGCATCTCGGGTATGTGTGAAATTAAAAACGATCCCAATTCTTCGTTTATAGTCCGATTTCAAAGATTATACTATATATATATGAAATCTACTGTTTGAGTACTAAAAACTTTGTCGTATCTATATATTATCACTTATAGTTTACTAGATTTACGCATATGAAAATAAATGTTTAACCCAGGGTGGCTAGGATTTTTGATAATAGTGAACCAAAACATTTTTCGATTTTGTTTTTGTGGATTAATAACAGTTTTATAAATCTAGTAAAAATTTAAAAATCATTATATAGTCAAAAGCTATATGCAGTTAATTATACAATTGTTATAAAATTTCAGTTTTTGCCATTTTGTGGAATAAAAAGGTACTTTTATATTATTTAAGAAATTTCTAAGAAGACTCATAACTTATTTATATTTTTCGGAAAGTTAAATTTAAAGGAAAAATTAAAAAAACTTTGTTACCGATTGGTGCATAGTCATATAAAATATAACTTTAGGGCAAATGTTCTCAAATCGCATAGTTGATATCTAAAAATAATAACCGATTTTAAATTGTTGCTAACTATTCTGCAAAGGGTTTCGATAACTCCGCACCTGGTATAGACAATATAAAAAAATTTTAAAAATTTCACACATATCCCATTTTAAAAAGCTACAAGAAAAACTATGAACATAAAAATTAACATGTTTATTATTATATCCAGAGAATTATGAAAACAATTTTATGTTCATAGTTTTATTTCAACTTTTTAAAGTTTTCAAGTTTGATGGCAGACATAGTTCGAACAAATGGCTCATTAAAATGTGGAGATAAAAGAAAGTCGATTTAACGACTGCCTTTCTGTTAATAGTCCTCAAATAGCTGAGGCATATATGTATGGTGCATTAATATATAAACAAAATATAATAAATAAATAAATAAGACCTTTTATCAACTTTTTGTTTAAAATTTTTATCAACAAAATGGCAAAGCGCGCTTAAATTTAAATGGAAATGGTGTTAAAAGTCACTCTCAAGGTAGACCTATAATCCCAAATTCAAAATTACTACAACAACACAAAAGCAAAAGAAAAAAAAAATTGTATTGTGTCTAGTTTGAGAAAATATTTTTGTTTTAAGAAAAAATTAAGAAAAAAAAAAACATAATAGAAACAACAATAATAAAAATGAGAAAAAAACTTACCAGTATTGGAGAGCAATGAATTTGAAGCCGTTGTGGAGCTAGTAGAAAAAGAAGCTGATGAGGATGAAGATAATTCATCTAGAGAAGTAGATGGATTGTTTGTTATTATTGGGGCCGCGGCTGCAGCAGCAGATTCTGTTGTTGTTGAAGTAGTGGTGGAAGACATAAAAGTCATTGAACTATCATTATTCATTTCTGTAGGTATTGTTGTAACTGATGCTAAGACTGAGGCTGGTGTTGTTGTTATTTCTAATGTTTTAGCCTCCACAGTCATGTCGATAACATCATCAAGCCTATTGATGTTGGGCTCTGTATTGGTGTTGGAGCTGACAACAACATCACTGACAGCGTTGGTGTTACTATTATTATTGTTGCTTTCGTTGCTAATGTTTTGCAATATTGGCATCAATGTAGTTGCTGATGATGCTGTGAATGTAACTTCATTTATTGCTTGAAATTCTGGTGGTGGTGGTGTTGCTGTTATTGCTACAAATTCTTTAGCTGTTGCTGATGATTGTGATCCATCAGTAACAACATCATTTGTAACATTATTGTTATTGTTATTATTATTATTATTTGCATCATCGTTGCTGGCTGGTGCTGCTTGAGTTTGAATGCCACCACATACAAGTGTACCACAAATTAAGGCAACCATAAACCATGTTGAAGATGATGCTGTGGTTGCCGCTGTCGAAGATTTTCTACGTTTACTTGTTGTTAACATTTTCGTGAATTATATTTGTTTTTTTTTATTTATTTTATTTTTTTGTAAACTTATTTTGGTTTGCCTTACAACAGTATTCTCTAAAACAATTTCCTTTTATATAATTTTGTTTTCTTGTTAAATCTAATTTGCACTAGACTTTAATTTATTGATGATTTCTTTTTATATGTATAAATATATTTCGTTTCGCAACTAGGAAATTACACGTTTGTTTTGTATTTTTTTTTGTATTTATTACTTCAGTTTAACAAGCTTTAATTTAAAATAAAACAATTTATTATATCACAAAATTATTTTGTGTTAAATACCAAATTTGGTTTTGTTAAGGGCTCATGTTGCTAAAAATATTAGAAAAAAAAATAAATAACAAAAACATTAGTTTAGTTTTCAACCATTTTTTTAAATAATAAAATTGTTTTAAAGCAATCCTCACAAAAAGTTTTTTTTTTTTAATTTAAATGTAAAAACCTTAACCTAGTTTTTTATTTTTTGCTATCATAAGTAATAATGTTGATGATTTTTTAAGTTTATATTATAAAATTCATTGCGCTTTAATTAATTTAATTATCAAACTTTAATCATTGTATGAGTGTGTTGAAAAAAAGTTTTATGAATTTATAAAAAAGACATTTCCGTTTGATATTTATCTAAACATAGCTGACAATGTCAATTAACAAATTACTGTTTTTTTTATTAACCAATTAGAAATATAATAGGCCATAAAATCAATACATTTTTTCAGACATTTTTAAATACATACATTTTTAAAATTCTACTGTTCCAATTAGACTTTGAAGGCAAACATGTATGCTATTATCGATTGCATATATTTAATGTAAATAGTAAAAAGCGATTCGTCCAGCAAACATTTGATTTCTTTTTCCTTGTACATAAAAAGTATATCAACCTTGACACCTATGGACATTGAAATCGTTCTTAAGGTACGGTAACACTTAGCAAATATTTACTCAAAAAATCGTAATCACTAATTTTAGTACAAATTTGTTCGACGTCGCTTACTTTTACAAGAGTTTTGCAAGATCAAACAGCATCAAATAAAATAAAACTAAATATTTATTGTGTCTTGCCCTAAATAAACGCAGTTTTTTTTAATAAATAAACTAGTACAAATATTTCTTTTAGTGGTTACGTCTTTTTCGGCAAATATATGCCAAGTATGACCGTACCTTTAGTATTCAATAGATTAAATTGTTTTCAACATAAGAGAGTAACAAAGATCTTGAACTCGCTAGATTGAGATTGTGACTGTTTTTAGAAAAATCGATATTAAATTAGATATTTTATTAGCAACACAAAATTGCACACGGTTTTTAAACAGTTTACGTTTAATAGCAATGAAACATATCATGAAGGTCATTCATATTGTAAATTATCATACTATAAAACGACCGATTTTGTTGTAGATCCTGTAAATGAATTTAAGGAAATGTTTAGTAGAGACAATATAATCTTTAATATAAAGGTGGATTCACTCATTCGTTTTGAACAAATTATATTTTCGGACATTTTTGAGAGAGGGAGCATATTTTTTTGATTTGATTTTATATTTTGTCTGAACAAAAATGAGAAAAATGAGTTGCCGATAGGTTAAATTTTGTCATAAAAATAATAATGTCTTATGAATTTCCATGGCCATCAGCAAAAGAAACTTTCTTTTTTTATTCATTTTGAATACACAATATTTTATAATAATTTAGTATTTGTTTTTTGACACTTAAAAAACAAAGCAAAAGAAATCAATGGCCGCACTTGTAAAACTAATAGATTTTTTTTACATATGGCAGCTTAAATTTTCAAGAAAATCGTTCGTAATGTGGTGAATCGTGCTGCAAAAAACTCTAAGTAAAAAAATTTTTCTCCTAACAAAATTTTGGTTCGGAACAGGGTAAATTCACCTTAAGAACCCAAATCCCGACATTTCACAAACATTTATTGCCACTTCCATATTTCAGCAATGTTTTAATCAGAGTAGTATTATTTATTCTGCACTGCGTGGCAACAAAATGTATAAAGTTTGTTCTACAGTTCAAGCAGGATATGAATTTGTCGCCATTTGTGCAGTAAATTGTTGGAAAATATAAGTATAAAAATAACAGTTTGACAGCTGATAGTTTGGGGTTTGTTAAAATATAACATTATGTGAGATAAAAACTAGTTTTTATTATTGCTGCCACCGTTTGAAAATTTCGTACAAAATTTTCGTAAACTTTTTTAACTGTGAATAGAAGAGCATTCATCGTATAGATTATATAACATTATCAAGAGAATACTGAATTGCTGATTGATCAAAATTATTTTAAGCAATGAAGCACATTTTCATTTTAATGGTTTTGTTAATCTCAAAATTGTTGCAAGTGGAACTAACGGATGTTTAAGCAGTGAGTGTTAGTAGTATTCAAATTGTTTCTAAATTGGCTGATATTGCTGTTAACGATACTTGATTTCTGAAAATAGTGCCACATGTCATGGAGACCATAACAAGAAATTAATTTCTGAGTCGTGTGTTTTCAGTGATCAGAATTGATACCCTAGGTCATGTGATTTGATTTATTTTTATTAGCTGTTTGAAGTCATATATGCATTAAAGGCAGAAATTCAAAAATTCATGGACAATTTTGTCAAAAAAAAGTGTATGTGCCAACAATGAAGTGGAGACAATTTGCGCAACGTACTATTCCAAACATAAACTTATTCTGTGTAGTTAACGATTCAATAAAAAATAATAATTTGAAGATAAATATAATTGAAATATTAGGGAAATTTTGGCACATCCTTTATACATTTTTAAATGCAACAGCTACTGCCATAAATGCTTCTTCATAGTTTGATATTTCATGTAATTTTAATACAAGAATTTGTTCTTTAAAATACATATTCTGTTGTTATTTTCGTTCAGTTCTTTCATGATTAAAAATTATATTCCAAATGCCTTTTTTAGTATTTTGCTATTTTCCTGAAAACATACAATATTTTAATCACTACTTCTCAATATCATACAATTATATTAATATTAAAGGCTTAAGTCGGTTTTAGTGACTTTTTCAAATCACTATCAAAATGTTATCACTAATAGAATTTTAAATTCTGATTAAAATAAAAAAATAAAATTGAGGCGGTCACGCCTATATTTCGAGCTATAAAGTTTGTAATATATTGAGCTATATCTTGAAAACTACAATTTTTTTTTAGATATATATAGCAAATGATAGGTATTTGAAAGACCTTTCCAACGATGTATAACATGACCTATTTATATGGACCACCTATTGATAAATTTCGCAAAATTATTTTTTGATTCGAAATTTTTTTAAAAATTCTAAAAAATCCGGGAAAAATGTCTATATGAGTAAGTAGATAAATTACAAGAAATTAAGCTTTAATTTAAGGTATAACATGCCCATGTAGGTAATATAAATCCGAAGATATTAAAGAAAGATTATGACATTTTACCATAAAAAATACAATCTGTACTATGCGAAGCCGGTGTTCTGTATACCATAGAGGAGAAAATACTGCCGCCCGGCCGTAGGCCAGCAATACAGGGAATCTGTACTATGCGAAGCCGGTATTCTGTATCCATAGAAGAACAAATTCTATCCTGCATACAAAATTTTGAAAAAATGTATTTTTTGAATTTTTCAGATCTTATAATTCTATGATTATAGTACCTACAGACACATATGATTATATTTATATTAACAAACTAAAATAACTCCTTTATAGACTTTTTTTAAATTTTTTAGATATTAAAAAAAAATATTTTTTTCGGATTTAACCCATAGTCGGTCCATATATCGTTAGAAAGGTATTTTTAATACCTTTAATTTAATGTATAACAAATTATCAGAAACCCAGTAGTTCCCGAGATATATTTTTACTTTAAGGGCCCGCCCCCTCGAAAATAGGCGTGACCGCAACCAATTTTTTTTTGCTGTCATCTCCTCTAAAAGTCCTATTTGATGAAATTTTTCTTTTTTTTTTGAGCAAAGTCACTAAAACGGACTTGTTCCATATTAAATATGCAAATCCTTTCTGAATTTAAATCTATTTAAAGTCTATTGTTTTTCGATGTTTTTTAATAATCAATTATGGTAACAAACTTGTTTAAAATATGGTCGTTTTCTTTCTTATTAGACTTTAAATAAAAACAGGTTTGTTGCTTTACAAATATTTTGTATAACCAAATCCTTTTATTTGATAACTTGCATTGTTTCCGCTAAAGTACATAAATATTAAACATAAACAGGTTAGTTTTTTATGTCTTTTATTTTTACTAAAGAGAATATTTCGCTGAATTGTTATATTTTATCAATTCATTAAAATCTACAATTTCTTGTAAATTAAAAATTGTTGTATATATTTTGATTATTTAAAATTAGTTTGTTTTTTTAACTCCTACATTTTAGCATTTTAAATACTAAAATTAGAAAATATTGAATTTTTTGTAATTATTCATCATAGATTTTTCTTATTAGACTACCATCCAAAACAAGTTTGTTTCTTAAGTCTTTCGTTTTCACTTAAGATATTTTTTATTTTACACCACAAGATAATCAACACATTCCTCTAGACATACTTTGACACAACAAACAAACAAACGAAAATATTATATGTACATATATATATATAAAAACAATTAATTAATGCTAAAATATTAAAAATTCTCTTTATAAAAGTCACCAGAAGAACCGGTTTCATTTATAAGAAAAACCGAAACTCCAGCAGCAAAAAAATTAAAGGAACTAAACATGGCATGAAATGTATTTTTTTTTGTCTTGTCTTTTGAAATGGTAACTTTTTTCTTGCTGCTGTTATTGTTGTTGGTTTTGTCGTTGGTGTAGTTTGTTGGTGGGTTATTTTGGCTGTATGCCTTTTAAAGTTAAGTGAACCTACAAACAGCTGCAAAATGTACAACCAAATTTTATTTCGTATTTTTTTATTTTTTTTTATTTAATAAATGCACTAAATTAGTAAAGCAAGTTTTTGTTTTTGTGTTTATTTTTTTTTTCGATTTTGAAATGTAAGTTGTTAAGTAATCATTGACATTATTTAAAATTTTTACGATTTTCAACAGAAATGAAAGTGAATTTTATTTATTTAAGCTTTTTGTTTTGTTTTCCTAATAACACCATCACTTTATATCATTAAACAATTTCTCACTTAATTTTTTATTTACAATTTTCTATGAAATTTATCTTTTTCTTAAATTTTTAACAAGTTTTAGAAATTTTACTGCCATATTTGTTCACGTTTTGTATTTTACTACAATATAATTTTTTTATTGAATTTTTTAAGGTTTATTATTGCTTTTGATTGTCACCTTTTAGCAAAAAAATTCTTATATAAACATTTTTAAATTATTATTCAAAAATTTTTTTATTACCACTTGTTTTTGATATTTTTCGTTACCCGTTTTAACGCCCGTTATGTTACAAGCTCTATAGTCAACTGAAGTTGCTGGTTAGCATGTTAAGCGTTTGCCAGAAATCAACCAGACCAACTGAGATTTCTCTATTAGGAAAATACAATTACACCTCAATATTTACACCACTATGAAATTCACCTCTTACTAAATACCTTCTTTTTGTTTGTATATTTTTCAGTTTCTTTATTTGGTTGTTTCAACACTGGCCACGTTTCAACTTGAGTAGAGTTTATTAAAGAAAAAGAGTTAAACAGCACAAATACCACCACCATTCACTCTACCATAACCAAACTAAACTCCTAGTAAATTTGAACAGTGTGCCAAAAAAGTATTTTTACATGCCAAACAATTTAGCCGGAGATTATCTCTAAAAAGCGGTAAGTTTTCTATTTCTTATTTTATATTAATAATATAAAACGAATAGTTTATTAATTAGAGATTATTTCAAAATGTCTGTAGCTAATTTACCATTATCACTTTTTAATTTCAAATTATTTGACATTTAGTTAGTAACAATTTATATATATTTTCTAAAACTCTAAATATTCGAAGAATATTAATAATAATTAATATCTCTAAGCTGGAGTTCAAATTTGTTAATAAAATAAGTATATAAAATGCTATTAAAGAGCTTTTTAACGAGAACTTTGTTTTTAAAATTAAGTGAAATAAAAATAAAACAAAGAATTTATAATAAAATCATTAAATTGTTTATTGCATTTGAATGTAAAGTTTAACAATTATAAATAAAAAATGATGTGCACCACGAAAACGCATACTCATATCGATTCTTTAATCCAATTTTCAATTACATGTTGCTAAAATCTCCTTAAACACGTCACAGATTTTTTTAAGGCTGTAGTCGCTTGGCTCTGTATAGACCAGAAGGAATGCAAAGGTGTTTAAGTATATGATCAGGGCGACCAATAAGTACAAGGTGGTGCAAAAGTAATTCTATCAGAAAATGCTATAAATTTTGCGAGGCCCCTAATGTCAGTTCTGTTTTGACATTTGTGTAGTAAACACATGCGAAATACACGTTAATAAACAATGTTATGCTACACTGCTCCAGAACGAGGAATAATACTGTGATATCCATAAAACTGTATGATTGCTTAAAATTTAGAACCCCAATTTTCAGCTGAATTTTCGGAACAGAAAATGGTCCAATCATGACTCCAGACCACATATTGCACCATACAATGACGGGTTCAGCATACACAGACTTCTCAATAATTACTCATAGATTTTCAAAAGCCAAAATGCTACAAATTTATCGCCCAAACTCTTAATAGCGGCCATAGAAAGAACGAAAATATCACGAAATGTAGCATTTATAGATTCGCTATTTTCATAGTGAATTTTTAAAGTGAAATTGAATTCATTGTAGCAATTGCCAAAGCTTTTACTGATAAGTCAACAAGTAAAATGTCAAAACGTTCATGTTATTCCAATAAGACGCTGTTGTCAATAAAAGTTCTTGTTGAATATTTAAAATATTCAAAAGAGTGTTGAACTGATAGTCTCATAAAAAATCCATAACATAAACATATACGGAATGGTGTGGTAACAAACAATGTGTACGATATTAGAAATAATAAACATTCCCTCAGCTAAGCTCGCATTAGCTGTCAATTTTTCAAGATATTGGTCTATTTATATATTTATTGCTCTATTTAAGTCTTGAACGGTTATAGTCTTAAAGCTAAATATTATTATTGAAAATAGTTTAGTATCGATTTTTAACTGTCTTCTCCTAAAAATACAGACATAATTTTTTAAAATTGAAAACAAAAGCTCCATCATATTTTGGCTTTCCTAGCTCTTTGAGTCGGGAATTAATTAGAGCAAAGTAAAAAAATTATTTGATATCCGATATTAATAACTAGAGCCCAAAAACCCCAACAATTCGATAATCCTTTTTCAGGATGTACGCAATTGCGTACTAACAAACTCCAACGACGCTCCTCTCAATAATAGAGAAAAGTTTTCTAAAAACAATGTGATTTTATTTATGGCACTATATTTAAAAAAACAATAGAAAAAAAATATAAAAATTCTGTCTTTAAAGCAGAGGTCGGCATCCTATAGCACAATAGTGCAGAGAGCACTTCACACATACGCTTAATCTCATTCACTCAGTCGTCATTGAGACATCAATGTGTGCACATGCGGCGGATGCTTTTATATTTTTTTCAGAAATACTTCCCAACAAACATTTCAAATTAATAATAAATTACGAAAAATATTTTATGATTGATAATGCATTTGGTAACATGCATGTAATCAGCTTTTGAAGTATTAGAAGTTCCGTTTGTATATCAATCTCGTTGTTAATTTCTTATATATTACGGAAAATACATTGTGAGTGTATGTTTCCTATCTAAGTTGTTTTGTATAATTTATATAATTATGTTTATGTTTGTTGGGTAGTTTTCTCACACACACAACCTCATTTTTCGCTTTGCCGACCTCTGCTTTAAAGCTAAAAAAAAACAAATTTTAATACAAAGTTAATGAAATAAATAACAAATTTAAAAATCACTCATATTCATACCCTTGTGTGAAAGGTAACAAAGCAATTGCGGTCTTTTGTTAAACACAAGTGCACTTTGCATTTATTGCAATATATTCGTGATGTACTCGTACATTGCGGATTTTTGCACCTGGTAGCCTTTTTTGAATTGTCGTCCAGCAGGCACAAACAGCAACATCAATAAAATGAAAGATAACACACAATGTCCACTTTTTCGACTTTATAAATATTCTAGTTATAATAAGACATTAGTTGATCCAAGAGGTCAACTCCTCCCATTCCATTATTATAGGCAGAGACAATGTTGGGTTGTTTTATATCGACCTATTGTCTTGATTTCTTATCAAATCGTATGACAGATTGTTCTTCATTTACTCCAATAAAGTTGCTCGCCATATGCACAGCCTTATTGTCCTGCCATTTTATAAATACAATTTTTCCATCACAAGTTACTATCTCATCAGAGGATCCACGTCCTTTTTTCTTTAATATTGCATCTGAAACAAATGGCGGATTGTTGAATCTGTTGATCCTTATATTGATCTTCCGCTCCTTCAATATTTCAAATAACTGATAGGTGCTAAAAAAAATTGTCAAAATATAACTTATGAACTGTGCAAGATAATCTTTTGACTAGATAAAGTACTGTTGCAGCACCGTGGCCAAATCGAGCGCTTTCAAAAGATGATATTTCTGTATTAGATCCTTGATACAGGAAGAAGTCATAAGGGAATCCACTTTTACCGCATAGCATGTAAACTTTAATTCCCCAAGGTTATGGCTCGCCCTTTATATATTGTTTAATGTTTATGCTCAGTGAATGGAATTATCTGCTCATCAATTGACACAACTTCTTCAACTGGTATTTTTCAACATCTTTCTAGCAGCGCATCAATTAATGGCCAGGTTTTAACAAACTTATCATTACATTCGGTTGGAATTTCTAAGTTGTTGATGAAGTGCAGGTGTTAATTGAAAGAAACGTTCGCAGGACATACCAGAGGCCACAAATTCTATTTGCAGATATTTGCTCCAATACATTTTGATTTGGGGCAGTTTCATTGTTTCCATAATCATATAAATTCCAATAAATTGCTTCATTTCCTCGGAAGTTTAAATGTCCGACAGATTGTGCCCTTCTGTTCTGCATAGATATTGGTGTAAGTTGACACTCTTTCATAAATTTGAGAAGGCAAGTATTTGTCGATATACAGTGTTTTCATTACAATTTTTAGTTTCTAACCGTATTTTGGTTCTCTCATATTTTTATAACGGTTAAAATAAAACACAACACATAATTAAAACGCGACAGCAATGCAATTTGATATTATTATAATACAACACGCTCTTCTGTTTGTACACAAATGAGTCCATGTGCACATTTGCGTAGAGATGCCAGCTTTTGAGACTCAAAACGCGTAAAAATTTTTGAAAAAAGGGCTAAATTGAAAAAAAAATCCGTTTAAAGCCACATCCTGTCAAAATTTTTAATAAAGTGCGAAAAGGGGCTAAATTATAAAATTATTCTTTTAAAAATCAACACAACAAACACATTTTTATAAAATAATTTATTAGAAAAAAATTACTACCATGTGCGACAGTCCAAAAAACCTGGGACCGGATATTATTTTTCTTGTAGGGATTGTCGAGTTACAAGATTCCAATAGTGAAATATGCCGGACACCTCCAAAATCAGGATTTACGATTAAAAAGCCGGTTTTTTTTACCTATGCGAACTTATAAGCCTGTAATTTTGTTAATAATGATTCGATTTTTAAATTCTTACTAGATTTTGAAAAAAGAAACTGAGATCTTTCGAATAATTTATCTAAGAAAACTTAAGAAATTTGGGCGTTATTGTCGAGCAAATTGTGTTATAGCAAATTGTGTTATTGCTCGACAATAACTCCAATTCTTAGATAAATTAATAGTTTATTTTGTAGTTTAAACAACATACACTATCGCTTTTTAGGCTACATTTAATGTGTATTAAACTGTTACACGTATTTAATGACATTTTGTTTCTAATTTTATTTTTGAATAAATTCATGACACTAAAACTCCTCTCAACTTCTGCGTTTGAGGACGGATATGTCAATATGTGTTTGGCAAAACTGGACAATTTAAAAAATGGGTTATTACCAATAGCATTATTTCGATATTATTAGATTAAAGGAAGAAAAAGTATAAAAAAACTAAAATGTAGCCATATCAAGCAAAAAGTAATAACGGGCTAAAAGGCCTAAAAGATAATTGTAAAACGGGCTAGATTTACGCGTTTTTTAGTTTAGGGCCAATTTTCTTTTTTCGCGTTTTGAGTGACTAAAATCGGGCTAAATCTAGCCCGAAAAGGGCTAAGTTGGCATTGTTGCATTTGCGTACACAATACCACAGTACGTGTGTACACAATTGCGTACATACTTTTATTTAGCTGTATTTTTATGCAAATTAAACGTTTTAATTCAAAACCTACACCATTAATTATGCCTGTAACAGTTCTCATCCGATAAAAATATATTTACAATAGCATACGGATATGTCTAGACCTATTAAAAAGGATTTTAAAATGCATCCATCGCATATGACGTAAGCTGTATCAGAAATTTATAAAAAAAAACATTTAAACATTTATGTTTCTACGGAACGTGAGAGAAACTTGGTGAGAACACTTCATGTTTCCAATCAAAAACTCTTTATTATTTTTAAACGTTCAATTCCACTCATGATACAAAGTGATGTACGCATTTGTGTACACGCCGACTCAAAGGGCTAGAATATGTAGTTTGAGCATTGAAATCATACATGTTAAATTCCAATTAGAATTAGCAATTGATGCAATTGGTTTATATTCTCTAATTCATCAAACAATTAGTATTAGTTCAATTAATTCCCATTAGATAATTTAAATATTTATTCCAATGGTAAAACTAATTGTAATTAGTTGCCATTAGCAGAAAAAAAATTGGTTTACCTTTACAATTAGAAATCTAATTGACTTCTGCTAATTCAATTAGATATTCAATTAGCTCGAATTAGAATCAATTATTTTGATATTTTCAAAAACAAAAAAAAAATAAAATATTCATAATATGAATTATGATTATGTTTTGTAAGTCAAGAGGTAAAAATAAAGTATATTATCGGTTAAGCCACCAATATTTATTATATCTTGAATCTTGGTTTCTAACCCCTAAATAAGAGTTTGTATCAAATCTTTTGTTGTCAACAGTCAATTCGTTGGAGAGTGAAATATAAATGGGTTACTGCAATTTTAAGTTGAACAATTTTGCATTTTTTTTTACATAACTTAATTTTTTATCGATAACTTTAGTAAAATGTTTGACAATTTGCCATTTATCTTAATACTGCTGAACTCTTTGCACTTAGTAAATTTTTCTATTACATTATATTTGTACTGTTCACCAAAACTTGAACAATGCATTAAAAATGTAGTATCATAAGGCCGTAACCTCCATAAATCTTTTAAACGTATTTATATCGAGATAAAGTTTAACACACTTAATATGGCACTAAATTTTTGGATGATCGGTCCATAATAGCTAATATTTCCCATATAGCGCCCATAGCTGAAAAACTGTTTTATTGATATAGTGGGTGTAGGGTATTATATGGTCGGGCTTGACCGACTATACTTTCTTACTTGTATACTGGTTAACTTTATTTTCAAGCAAAAAATCTGGTATTTTTACGTTAAAATAGAATTATTATTTTATGTTCCTTATTTTTCTAGTTTGTGTTATTGTTTAAGTTTAGAAAAAGTTTTATTTTGCCTAACATTTTGACGCTCACAGTACATGTTACCAAAAACGAGATTGAATACTTTTGATCCACACATTGATACTCATTTAAAATTTAATTAATAAATACTCATTTATTAACATTTATGAAAAGTTGATTAAAAAAAATTCAAATACATTTTCTCTTATAAAAATTCGAGGTTATGTTTTGATGGTTAGCGTTATCAATAATTATTTCGATCTACCTGCGCTGCATTTTTATTCCAAATTGCTCGCATTTTTTATTGTAAAGAAAGTACCACTCGGGTCTTTTATTTTGTTGTAAGTTTCTGGTTTCTCTAAGTAAGTAACATCTTAACTTTATTTTTTATGATCTGTGTTTGCTTCTATCGTTTTATAACATCATTTTGTGTGAAAAAGTTCATAAAAATTGATATGATAAATTCTTTTTTCATATACCCAGGAAAGAATTTTTTCTAATGACAGCCTTGAAGCTTGTTTTTACGTGAACATTTCTATCAAAAATCATTAACGAAAAACCTAGTTTTAGAACTGTTCCTTATACTGTTTCGTAAAGCTTCTCTGAAACTAGTTTCGAGGGTGAAAATTTCAAACAAAAATAATTTCTTAAAGAACCGTTCGAAATGTTCAAAATGTGCTAGTTCTGCAAAACTGCTCTTAGTTCAGCAGCTGACAATTTCAAACAAAAATCATTGATCCCAAACAAGGGCTTGTATGCAAGCATTCTAGAATTGGTCGTGCAACTAATACCTTTTTCCTAGGTAATAAAAAAACTATTTTTTAAATTTTAAATTATTTAACAAATTTTTCTTTTATAAATTTGTACAAATACAAATGTTGATTGTGAATATAATTCATAAATGAATCATGTGTTATTTATTATTATTTTTTACAATAAGTCAAAAAATACTTGCTTGACAAACTGTATTTTTGTGCGATCAATGGTTATAAACATGAATGCATTTTTTTTGTTAGATACCTAAACAAAAAAAAAAAAATCACGCAATAGTTCAATACACAAAAATATGACTAAACCCAACTACAGCAACAACAAAAACATTAAGGTAACAGGTTTAAAATGTAGTAGACAACACAACAACAAGTGGAGGGGTAACAAATATGACATAAATTGAAAATTAGAGAGCGAGAGAAAGAGGGCGGTGAATTATTAATTTTTTATTAAACACTCGCTACTCAGTTTTTATAAAGGTGAATAGAAAGAAAACAGTAAAAGAGTACGTTAAAGTTTTAAAATTCAAAATAATATTATCAAACTATTGATTGATTTAAGGTGTTAGCTACAGTATTTTTCAACTTTATATTTTTTAATTATATAATTAATTTAATATGTTTTTTATTAAGTATTTTGTTAGCACACTTACAAAGTGTTTGTTTACTCTATATATTTTGTGGGTTTTACAAAAAAATAACTTTTATTTTTGTTAATCTTGTGTTAGATAGCTTTTTTTGTATTGTATTTGTATCAAATTTAAACATATGCAGTTTGGCTGGCAGATAAACTGCTTGATTGTGACAATAGACCCAACCCAAATTTTGTATATTTTATTTATTTGGAAATTGCGAAAGAAAATATTAAATATTTTATGATATTTTGTGATCAATTATTTGAACTTCAACAACCTTTTTTATAATTTCTCAGCAAAACTTGGTTTGCTCCTAAAAAAAATAATCTAGTAGTAATTTGAAATTTAATACTAATCAAATAAAAAAAACTACCAAAATTGATATTGAGAAAATTTTATACAAAATTTTTAAACCTTTACACACGTATATCCCTGTTTGGATATTATAAAAATTATGTAAAATAAATTTCTCATTTTTTTTTTATAAATATTTCTTAATTTTACAATTTTAGTATCATTTTGATTTTTCTCAATTTCATACTGAAACTCCTAATTGAAATTGAGAAAATTCCAATTGAAATTGAGGAAATTAAAAATTAAATTGAAAAAATTATCAACTAAAATACAAACTATTTAAAATAATAATTTCTCAATTTTATTGAAACATTTTTTTTTTCATTTTAATTGTGAATACTTTTGGGAGTATTATAGAATCTCTATTATAGATGTTAATTAATGTGATGATGAGAAAGGGGTTGATCTATAACAAGATTAAAGGGGGTAATCTATAATAAAGATATAATTGTAATTACTCAGAAATTTAATAATTATAATTGTGGGTTGAGAGAAATTTAAGGGTTAGATGACAACACTCATAGGCTGGTTCATGTAGCATAAATATCACCTTTTTTTGCTTTCAATACAAATACAATTTCGGTTTCTTTTATTACTTCTTCAATTTAAGGCATGTTTCATGATGACAATGTTAAAGGTAAGTATTATTTCAAATCTTTAATTTCAAAGTGAATATACATATATAAAACTTTTAATTCTTTAGTTTACGATAAGTATAGCATTATTAAGAACTGAACTTCTAGGTGGTTCTAGCGTAAGTAAGTTTTCTTTTCTTGTTAACTCTATCAGTTAGTTATTAAATTTTCAGTACGTTAAAACTTCATGTTTTTTTACGAAAACTGGTGATAGAAAACTTAGCGCTGTCACATTTTGTATCTTTTACGATATAGCTTACACTACAAATGCTTATATAAATTGAGTTTCAATAATTAATACAAAAATTGTATAAATGTATACTATATTATAATTTTAGTATTCAAACTAGTTTGGACAAATTGGAATTTTACAATTGAAATTCTAACTTAGAATTAGAACACCGTACCAGTTTCAAGTAAAATATAAATTTTATTAAAAAAATATACTTATTGCGTAACTAACATCTCTATACAGGCTGATATTGCGAAACTCTATATCTTTATATTATTGACTCTCAAGATAAAAATCACCAACACTTTTGCAATTTTTAAATGTAATATCTTTGTGAAGAAATAAACAAAAATTTAAAAATCAGAATCTTAAAACTCTTATCAACAACGAGTTATGTTTCGAAATCTTAATGTTTTGTTGTTTTTTTTTTCTAAAATTTGGTAATTAAAAAAAATTATGTTGCAAACGTATTAAGGAAAATTCTGTACTCAATTCGAAAAGGATATTTTATGACAATAAACACTACAGATTTATGGAGCATGAGAGAAACCATAATTGTGAAAGAATTGATTTATAATACCATTAAAAAGTAATTTTCAATTGTTTTTCAGAATTTTCAATTTGTAGTTCTGAAACTTTAATTTGCATTTCTATTAGAAATTCCTGAATTAGAAAGTTCTGAAATACAATTAGAAATTTCTGAGATATAAATGGAAATTTCTGAAATATAATTGGAAATTTTTTAAATATAATCAAAAACTTCTGAAATACAATTGAAAATGGTGTATAGTTGAAAAATCTATGTACTCGTATATAATTGATTTAATTTATGCTAAACTAATACTGCCAAAAATGTATCGAGAATTCCTAAAAATATGCTCGGAAAATATTTTCCCGATTGGGAACTCTACAGAATATGCTACCATAAAGATTTGATTTCATGAGCCGGTCTGAGATCATCAAGATTGGATGAATACGTTAATTGATTCGTCATATGGGTTGACCTGGGAACCTGTTAAAGAGGGAAGATAATATCATATATAACTTCAAAATTCAACAGCTAATATGAGTAACGTAAACACATTTGCGTTGCCTTTTGTTCAATACTCTTAGACCAACTGAAATACATTTTTCGCCATTCGAAAAAATAAAAAAAGTAATTTTGTCTAAAACAAAACTTGTATAAACACTAGTATAACTAACTATTAAATTAGTTTATCTATAAATTTGGGGTCATGTGTAAAATAAAACTTAGCCTTTAAGTTAATTAAAATAACTTAGCGTAAAATATTTGTAAAATCTCCTAAGTGTAAACAATTTTAAAAATTTCATATTTTTTGAAGTTCATTAACTGTTAAAATCTCTAAACTCTCATAACATTTATAAGTGTTTTCATATAGGAGATAATTAAATTATCATCATACATATGTGGTGTAAAACCAATTTTTAAACCTGATTGACATTGGGGCAAACATTTAGTTAAAAAACAATAAACTATGAAAACTCCTTTAAAAAATATAAAAAACTACCACTACTACTCACAAAGCCAATGATAAATAAAAAAAAAAAGAAAAAGAAGTAACAAGCAAACAAAAAATTGATTGACAATCACTTTGGCAAGACAGTAAGACAACACAAATGCACGCGGCGGCTAAAAGCCCGTATTGCAACCAACTTTTACACAATTAAATATTGTTTAATGGCTGAGTTTGTAGCTGGGAGTAAGTGTGCATGTGGATGAGTGGTTGAAATTAGTGTCTTTGTTGACGCTTATTTTTTGTTAAACCAGTTGCATATGAAAGTAAAAGTGATATAATGAATATAAAAAACATATATATATTTGTTTGTTGTTTAAAAGACAACAAAATATATTAAGAAAGAAACCATTTAATAATTATATAAAAAAAATATATAGTTTTGTTTAACAAAAAAAAAAAAAAACTTACAACAATAACAACATAGCATAGATTTTAAATTAAATGTTATTGAACAATTTAAAAACAATCAATAAGAAAACATACATAGATACAAATTTAAACACATTTCTTTTAATTATAGCGGTTTCTTTTTTAAAAGAGAAAAACACTAGCCATTTAAACGAAATAAACAATTAACCTTTAAATTTGATTTGAGCAAGATAATTTTAATTCAGAAAATGTGTAATATCCATTTCTGGCGAAATCTTTATTTGTTTGTTTTTTTTTTAATTATAATGATGTCATAATTTTGTTTAAGAGATTGCTTGATTTTAATCATTTTATATGGAATTCTTTGAATACTATTTATATTAAAATGTGAGTTTTTCGCATATTTTCCTTTAATTTCTTGACATTTATTTAAATCATTCACTTTTTGATTTTAAACAAAAATTTATGACAAGAACTGAACATTTTAGATATAAAAACAAAAGACTTAAACAACAAACGTTTTTTGTTTCTCTCTTTGTCTTTTGTTTTTGTTTTGCATATAAATTTGTATGTTAAATAACGTTTGTTGTCTAAGTCATTTGATGTTTGCTGGTGTTTTTTTTCTTCTTTTTATATTATTTGCGGTTTTCCGTTCTTGTTTCCGATGCTTGTCTTTGGTATTATATGAATATTTTCCTATTCAGTTTAAATGTACTACAGTATTTTTTTTTAAGTATATTGTGTTTATTTTATTATTTAAACAAAGACGGGAAAATAATCAGCAACACAATCCAGTTTAGTATTTTTAATAATCTAAATAATAACTGAATTTTAAAGTCATTAACAATTTGATTTATGCTTATTTCTTTACTTGTATTTTACCATTTGAATCATGACTATAGATTGAAACAACCAGTTTTTTTCTTAAACAATTAAACGTTACGATTATTCGCAAAAACCATGACAAATTCTCAAAAATATTAAAAAATGTTGTCGCTTGAAAACAAAACTTAAATATAAATTAAAACAAGAAATTTAGAAACAAAAAAATCTTAGTATTAAATTTGGATTATTTAAATGAAATGTTATTCATCAGAGCAATTAATTTTATATAATACACTTTAGTTAATTATAAAAATTAATACAAACAATAAGTAATATGTACTAAAAATTATATATTTTTAATCCGCCGACTATATCTTGTTGACCAGATCTTTTTTTAATTTTTCAAGAAATTTATGAAAACATTAAATTCCTTAACATATTTTTGAATATATTAAAAACTTTTAACTGCCATTTTAGTTAGTTTTAACTTTTTGAAAACTTTTTGTTGCACTTAAATGTATTTAAAACTTTTCATACTGTTAATTATTTCAGTTAATTAGTTAGTGTTCTATTTTCAGTATTGCTAAGTAATAACAGTATTAAAAGTATTATATTTGATGGCAAAATATTTATCTTAAAATTGCCTAAATAATCTCAACAATTTGTGTTCGCAAAGGTGTTTTATATCGTCTATATTAAAATTCTTTACTGTATTTGTACTAGGAGCTTGAAAAAAAAACACAAATCGTTAGCCACATAGGATAACTCAAGCTTAATTAAATGATCTGAACTTTAACTGGCAAAGAACAAAGTAAATTTATATGCTTTACGTCTTTACGTACTAGAGAGCAAATGTATATGAAATATATTTAAATTGAATAATGGAAATGTTTTTGTGCAAAGATCTGATTCTTACATTAAGTCATTAAGTCAAATGAAACATTTTAATGTTGGCGGACTATTTCTGATTTTTATGTTTGATTATATTTTGAAAATATATAAGTTTTGTACCTAGCTCGTATGATTATAAAAAATATAATTCAATGACCTTTCCAAAATAGCCCAAAGTTGAATATGCTTGCCGTGATCTATTACCTGATTTACTTTTAAGAAATTTGCTACACGCTAGCAACTAAATGTAACAGTTGAATGGACTTCGTTTTGATAAGAGCATATCACTTGTGATGGGGATAGTTCCAGATTAAGACTATTTACTTGTGAAAAATTACTGCATCATTTACGCCGTTCAGACTAGTCCCCGATTCTTTAGGTTGTACATTTACAATAGCTTTCCTAGATCCCGTCCACAAAATATGTCTGCAGTTTGCGTTATCTATTTCATGCTCTCTGTTGAACCTATTAATTTTTAATTCTCCTGCACATCATTGCGCTAGTGCTAAGATAAAGCTATCTATTTTGAATGGCACATATTGCCATTTTAGAGACATAAACTCAAATTAACATCCCAATCTAGAGAGTTTTTCTCACATTGGCCAACTAGCCTTATCTAATGCTCCTACAAAAATATTGCAGAGCCTATATTTTACATTGTTATGATGATATTGCCAATACAGTAGGTTTATTTGGAAAATATGTAATACGCAATAGCGAAGCATATAGCAGAATTCTATAAATTGGAGTATATCACAAATTCGCAAATGTTTATCAGAGGTCCCATTCAAAAGCGCTTTTCGATTACAATTGTTTGAAATTCAAAATGAGTGTTTAAGTGTAGCTTAAGATAAATTTTATTTCTTCTCATCGGGTCTTTTTTCTAACAACAAGTAAAGCTACAACATTAGGCAGTGACGAAAATTAGATATCATTTTACTTCTACTCAACTCGAGAGAGATTTTAGTGAACTCAATTACTCATGCAGTAATTTAATTGGTTCAAGGCCTGCATGGCATTTCACACTGTTTTGTTCTCGTCACACATGCATATCATCCAATCTAGAGAGAAGCAAATCTGTTTCCATCGTTATATTAAAAACTAGTAACAGTCACTGTTAGAACCACGCCAGTCTAATTTCTAGTGACTTCCACGGGGATTTTGAATAAAACACACAAGTTTCATAAAAACTTAATTTATTCAAAAAAAATGTGCTTATATTAAAATTCCTAAATAAAATCAAATAAGTATGAATTGCAAGTAATATAAAAGTTATAAAAATAATTATAAATAATGGTACATACTTTTTGGTATGGTAACCACTAGGAACCTTTTTTCCTGAGCACAGCCAACTTTCAAGTGATGTAACTTGTAATTAAGAAAAATGGCTAAGGCTCAGAATCACGACTTAACATTATAAACCTACATATTAATTTTTCGTTTTATTTTTTTTTAAATGAAGTCATACATTTTGACTGAATAATGTGAAATTGGACGCCTAGAAATGATTTTACTTTCATTGTTTCTCCTAAGGTTCCACTAATTGTGGGCAATACCTTTTAATTTAAAAAAGGAAATTAAAAACTTTGTCGCCGTCAAAGTTTCTACTAAAGTTCCTTTAACTGTGTTGGAAGCCCTTTAATTTACTGCCAGTTTCTTTAAGTCAGACGAAAAGCATGTATACATAAAAAACATATAAAAAGCATTCGAAAATATTTAATAATCTGTGGATTTTTCACTAATTAATTTTTTCGAAAAAAACAGCAACTAAAATTTGAAACGACCTTATTCGGTAGGGTATTTCCTTTTCGTTTAAAATTCTACGTAACTCTTAAAACTAATGTTTTCTCATCTCATTACATTTATCTTAAATGTTGTTTTTTTTTTGGTTTCTTACTTAAATTTTATTTTCAAAACAATTGTTTGTATTGTTCTTGGTTACAATTTGAGCCGTCATAAATACCACAAAAGTATTTATACATACATAGTTTGTTTATTTTTTTCCTAAACTTTATTGTAGGTTATAATCAGTAAGTATGGGTTTGTCTGTTATAAGAAGTTCTTGGTTATTGTGTTTGTTTAGTTATGCATGCAATTCAAACGCTAATGTTTGTTTGTTAAATTCATTTTCAAGACAAGTTCTTAAAACCAAATTGTGTTAAATTTTTTGAGTAATATCTAACAAAGCCAAGACGAGAAATAACTTAACTAATGTGTGAAGTTGGTAAAAGTATTTACAAAATTCTTGTGTGGAGTTTTGTAAGAAATAAATATTATTCGGTATTATGATATTATAAGGGCTTTAACTGGAGAGTTTTGTATAAGAAAGTGTGTTTGATTTTGTAGCTATTGAAACTTTCTTCTTAAATGAATAGAGTATTTATGAAGTTGTAATATTCACAGTAAGTATATACCGAATATTTAGAAAAGTTTACAAATTAAATTATTGATTTATTCGTTAACACTTTTTGGTGTTAAAATTACCTTTAATTATTGTCATTTTTAAACTACTTATTACGTTAACTCATAATATTAACAGCACCTTGCAATGTACAGTATACATTGTAAATAATTGTAAAGAGCAAAATCTCCAAAAGCAAACTAGATAGATGGATATCTGTTCTATGTGTATGTTTGACAAGATTTAAATATCCATTTAAGACACTATCAAGCAGTCGTTGGAGGTTTCGTGTCACCTATCTTCCCTTAATATACATAAATCACCCTGAAACATAATTTTAAAATTTAAAATTTGAAACATGAGATATACATGAAATTTTATATTTTTTGTGAATCAATTCATAATTACTTGCAAACTTCAAATTTATGCGATTTGCTTATTGATGATAGAGAATAATTTTGAATAAAAAGTAGAGATTAGTACCACCCTACTGTTGTTTACAGATGACCATAATTAAGTACTTAATGCTTTTTACATTGTATTTATGAAAGTGAAATTTATTACTTTAAAAAATCCCTACATCTTCATTATTTATTTTATGCATTGTAATCAAGTTTTATTTATTTTGTTTGTTTAACAACAACATTAACAGTTTGTTGTAAAGAAAGAAAATTGTGAAAAAATGAACAAATAATTAACATTTGTTAAAAATCTACAAATGATAAACACAAAAAAAAAAAACAAATACTGAACAAGTCATTGACAGTTTCAGTGACAAAATAAAATGAAGAAAATAGCAAATAAATATAATAAACAAATTGTCAAATTAAAGGTTTGAAAGTCAAAACAAGTTAAAATACTTAAAAATAATTTAAGTTTTTTTTTTAAATTGAGAAAAAACGGAAAATTTCTTTGTTAATATTTTTATAATCAAAAGAAAGTTGTTATATATATACTGCCGTATTCATAAAAGATAAAATAGGTTTGAAGTGTGCTTTTAGACAAAAATTTCATACAAAATTTTCTTAAAGTACATTTGAAGTCTACTTTAGTTTTTTATTAATAAGGGCAATAATCTTTTAAAAAGAACACAATAAAAAAATCTTACCAAGAGAAAACAAGTTCGTGTTTTAAATCTTTTGTTTGCTAAAACATTGTTCTCTGCTGTAGATTGATGCTAATCAATAAAATGGTGTCATTAAAACAACAACAATGTTTATAGAATTTTTACATTTTTATAAACTAAATGTATGTACGAGTAGTATAAACATTTACTAAGATTTAGCTTAAGTTTATAGGTTTATAGATTTATAACAAAAACAAGTCCGCACAAGTTTATTTAACAATTTATATTTTCTATACCGGCCGGGCTGTCAAGTAAAAAAAAAACACATACTCATTCTAAATCTAAATGGTTAGAAGTATGAAAAAGTGGTCTACCTTCAAATCTAGTTGACATTCTTGTTTGTTATTTCTTTATTATTTTATTTTTTCTCTCTCCTCTATATAGATTTGCAAATACTTCTAAGCTTACTTTTTATTAGAACAGTATATAGTAAAATTTCTTAATAATTTTTGTTTAATATTTTCTAGGTTTTTTCTTGATTGTATTTTATTTGTTATTTGATTTTTTTTTGTTTTCTTTGTTTTTCTTAACAATTTTTTAATATGTGTAAATTTGCCAACAGCTATATTTTTTGTGTGTTAAAATTGTTTTGCAGCTTAATTTGTTTTCTGATCTTAACATGACTCGTATGTGTGTGTGTTTTTTTTTTCTTAAAAATCTGTTTTTGTTAAAGCAAACAATATATACATATATACATACATATATAAATATATATTTAGTTTATTTTGTAAGTCTACATATCTGAAAAATTTTAGATTTATTTCGACAGCTGTAAAAGTAATTTTTAAAGGAATTTATCCAAAAGTATTCAACTAGAAAATATTTTTTTCTTAGTTTATTTTGAAATGGTTTTTATTACAGCAAAAATAGCCTACAATTTTTCAAAGAATGACTCAAAGTAAATGGAAAAATATATACATATGTATACAGAATTCATTCATTCAAAGCTGCCATATTTTGCTTGTTTAAACACTTCAAAATCATTTATAATTAAAATACAAACAAAGTAGGATATACACATTTGAGGAAATGTTATTAATTGTTTAAAATTGTCTAGCCCAGGTAAAATTGTATTCTTTTTACATTTAGTTAGATTTATATCCCAAAAGAAATAAGTTTTGTGTATAATAGTTCGGTTAAGAATAATCGTTGTGGAAAAATCTAAATACAAAATTTATCCTAAATTGTCAAATATAACTTCCAAAATTTTGTATTATAATTTTGTATTGTATATTCGGCATTTTATATTGCTACAGAAAACTCTAACATTATATAACAAAGCAAACATCTTAAGTTCGTTTTTTATGAACATAATACAAAACTTTAGAATTGTTCACATAGAATCCGGTTGCATAAATGTTTTAATATTTATGTAACAAAAAAGCCACTGCATACCTTTGAATTACAAATTGATACTCATTATACCCTACACCACCATAGTTAGGAGGGTATATAGAATTTGTGCTGATATTTATAACCCCCATAAATATTGGTCCAACACCTACCTTAAAGTATACCAAAAATTCCGATTTGGTTTTGAGAACTCTTTAGTTTTTCTGGAAGATTAAGCTCTTTTTCCGAACATGCTCTTCATCTCTTCATGTGCAAGAAAATTACAAAGCAAAACATTTTAAATTTAAACATTTAATATTCATCGAACTGCATTATTCTTTTAATTTAGTTTCATATAAATTTTAAAAGTTATAAAGCGTTATTTACGAAATTTATTGAAAAAAATTATGAAAAATTGTAATGTAGGGTACCTAAATGAGCAAATTCATTGCCAAAACTTATAGTTTTTGCACACAAAAATAAAGCTTTAACATTTTTCTCTTAAATTGTTTCTTCAAAAGTGAAAAAAATTGTGGTTTTTGACAAAGTTATGCAGAAAAGTCAAAAAACTGCCGGCAAAGCCATTTTTGGCATAAATTCGACTTGTGTGACCCTAAAAAAAGCTTTCAAATTATACTTGAGCACCCTTTAAAATCAAAAAACAAAATTTTTTGGGACAACCTATTGTCATTGTAAAGCTTGTGCGCAGAGTATAGGTCACAATTATGAAGATATTTCGATAAAATTTTGTACGTGATATTTTTTCAGCCCAAGGATAGATGGGACTGAAACTGGTGGAAATTGGTCCATTATTTCACCTGGCCCCCACACAAATGTGCTCCTGAAATAGGGGTTTAACGATCATAAATGTTTGAACTATGCAAGTATCCAAACAAGTTTCATCACATATGAGTGGTAAATGAAGCCAAATCACATCTACAAATTTTGTGCATAATTGATCATAGCTCCCATATAAGGCTCATTTTCGAAATACACTTTAACGACCATAAATCTAAATGTTGGTATCCAAATTAAATTCAACACAAATAAGTTTCATTTATACAGAAATGATGACACCTAATTTTATAATGGTCGGTCCATAATTAGTCGGCACTCCCATAATTCTCCGTAATTCTCTTTAAACTCCATAAATCTTTTAAAAGTATTTATATCAATATAGAGTTTAATATGCATAATATTTATATTCACACAAGTCTGTCCATAATACGTCATGTCTCCCATACAGCGCCCATTTCTAAAAAATAAAAACATACTGGGTGTAGGGTATTACATAGTCGGGCTTGACCGACTCAAGCTACTCAAGCAGTAATTTTAAAATTTTTGCACCGAATCATTACTTGCGGTAAAAAATGAATCCATTACAATAACCCGAAGCATAGGAGATCGTATGTGAAGCCGAATCGAAATCAACGGTAATTATCCATGTCGCTAAGGTGTATTTGATGGAATTAAAAGGGTTGTATCTATTATGAGCTGTTGGTCATACCATAAAAAAATCTGTACCGAATGCAACTGATTCGTTTGAAGCGAGCATTGGCCAAAAATCATCAATATGCGTCCAGAAATGAAAGCGTAAGTTTTGCTTCACCCGTCCGACTACTATAGGGTGATTCAAGTAGAGATACTTTTTTCAATAGCCTTTTTTTGACAGATCACTTGTGAGGCGTGTCATGCTGTCATGTCATTTTTGTGTAATGGAAAGACTTAAGAAAATTCACGTTCTGTGAGGAATGTTTTTCGTGCACTTCGCCTACTGAGCGCACTATTCGCAACACCATCACCCATTTTGAGACCCACAATTCATTATTGGATAAAATTAGACTGAATAGACCACGTCCAGCACGTTGCACAGAGGGATTTGTTCATACAATGTTTGGCATAAAATATAAGGAGTGCTTGTAGAATGTTGAAATTTGGCACAGAGCCTTTGGTTAGCTTAATTAAGAAAAAAATAAAGTTTCATCAAAATTGGCCACACCCACTACCCACCGCCCATAGAACCCAAAATTAATTTTTGGCCCAAAGTTTTTGAAATTTGGCACAGAGCCTTTGGTTAGCTCAATTAAGAAAAATATAAAGTTTCATCAAAATTGGCCACGCCCTCTACCCACCGCCCATATAATCCATATTATATTTTTTCCCACAACTTTTTGTTTCATTACCAAAACTAATTATTTTATAAATAAATTTCAATACATGCATTTAAATATAGACTTTTATTCATCATCTATCATTTCTGTAACTATATCATCAAGTTCCATAACCTGTTTACGGGGTTGACATCTAATGATACTTATAAAAGGATCTGACGATACTAGAAGTCGATGAAAAACATCTGTATTTGTTGCAACTCTATCACATTTTCTGGATAACCTTATTCTATAATTTCTATAATCTTTATTTCTGGCTTCTTCGGCTTCTTCAGAAAGCATGCCAATAGGAAGTATTGCCGCATCCATGATATCCTTTCCGTGTATTATTATTTTGTGTACTGTTACTGGCATATAATACCAACTATATTTTTCAACAAAAAGTTTTGCTGTATCTTGAGCAAAATTCTTGAACTTCAAGGAATTAACTTTTTTGCCACAAGTTATTATTTGTAGTATAATGCGAAATCGATCAATTAGTTGCTCCTCTACACCAGTCACATCGGCAACAAGTGCGGGGTTAGAAAAGAAACGCCTGGACGTATTTCCATCGTTAGTAGACCCAGTTCCTTGTTGAACTGCATCCACTCGTATACCCATATGTTCCTTTAAGGCCTTCTGAATTCGAAGTTTGTTTTCCAGTTTAAGTCTTTTGTGTTCGTCCTTGAGCGCGGACCATTTTTCAAATGGTTTGTTGTAGGCGATATGAAGTCTGCACTCCATAAATTTTATGCGAGCATGTAGGGAGGAAACGCCCATTTTGATTGCTTCACCATCAATAGAAAATAAACTCATTTTAATAATATCTTTTCCACTTCGATATTTTCACAAATTGTTTTATTTTTATTGTTGTTAAATCATATGGTTTTGTTTTTAATCTATTCTAAATAAGTTATTGTTGTAACTTAATGTCATTATAACGCACGTGCCTAAAATTATGCAATATATTTTTGTAATTTTTTAAAATTAAAAATTTCATGAAATCGGAAACCAATTTTATGATTTTATAAAAGATTATTAATTATTTAAATTTTTTTTTTTAATGATAGTATGGAGTCTTACCTTTCATTTTATTATAGCGAGAGCACCGAGCACGACCGAGCAACCTTTTTTTTTTTCCAAGGAAGTTTGTAATCACGGCACATTATAGAACAAATTTTATTCTATCATATCTTTTAAACCATATGAGCGAATTTTATTTTTTCTTTAAATACGCAGAAAAGGCTATATTTGAAGAAAATCACTATTTAAATCAGAGCAATAAAATTATCTTACGTACAAACACTTTAGAAGTGCGTAAACAGTTTTCAATATTTTGGACCAAAATTTACATGTGACTTTACTTCATTATTTCAAAGACAAATAAACGTTTTTTTGGAATACTGTTTATGGATTCTTCATACTGAATCAATTTTCTACAAAACTGCATCATTACATTTTTAAATTTTATGTGTCGAAAAAATGACTTATTGCACAAAAAATCCCACTGTGCGTTGTGAAGAAAATATAGCCGCCGTAGCTGAGAGTGTGCACGAAGACCGTAGAGAGTCGACTCCGTTAATGGCGACCGTTAGCGTGCCATGATAACCGACTATTTGATGTCTGAAATTGAAGCTCGTGATCTCGGCGATATTTGGTTTCAGCAATCGCATCAATCAATTGATTTATTAAAAGAACACTTCGGTGAGCACATAATTTCACGTTTTGGGCCGGTCGATTGGCCACCAAGATCGTGTGAAATCACACCGCTAGACTTTTTTATGTGGGGATATGTAAAGTTCAAAGTTTATGCGGACAAACCCGCTTCGATTCAGGCCGTGGAGGAAAACATCACGCGTGTCGAAAACATCGAAATGCTCGAACGAGTCATTGAAATTTGGACTCAACGGATAGACCATCAACGACGTAGCAACGGCCAACATTTGATAGACATCATCTTCAAAAAATAAAAACCAACGAATGTTCTTTCAAATGGTAATAAACATTCCACATTAAATTTGAATTTTCTGTTTTTTTTTTAGGCAACATCGAAATGGTTCACGCTTTATACGCTTCGATTGATGTAGAACGATCTATTTGAAATACGCTTCACTTCAGAGGATATTCGTAATTCACTTAATTCGTTTGATGACCTCAAAAGATGAGCATATGTAGCCAGAAAGATGGGAAAATGTCCAATACTTTAAATAAATTAAAATAAAAAATACAAATGAAAATGAAAATAAAAGTTATAAATATTTGATTTTTTCTTTTATGCTGCTTCTGAGCTATAAACTGTGAATGTTTCGACAGCAAAAGCAATAGTTAAAGTTAAATTTTAAATATGTTACTATGCTGAAGTTACGCAGGTCGTATTTTCGTTGTAGCTGCTTGTATTTTTTATATTGTGCAAAAAATCACGAACGCACACACAAATTATTACAGTATATAACGCAAAACCGGTTAAACGGATTTCTTTTCCGAAAACCATATTCGAATCCGGCTTTTTAGAAAATGCAATTTTTCGAATAACCTGAAAACCGGTTTTCTAAAAAAGACGGTATTTTGAATTCTCTAATGGTGACTAAGAATGGGTCGCATAATTTTATGATATTAAACTGTTCGCGATTGAATTTTTCTAAACTGTGTAAAAAAGGCTACAGCAACTCGCATAAGAAATTAACTCGCAAATAAATTAAAGGCTTTATATTAAATGTGCTCTCAGGATTACGTTCATTATTGAATTCAATTTTAAGATGAGTTTTTCAAATGAATGAATGAATAAGAATGTCATGTTTAAAAGTTTTTGCCAAATACCTTGTTGATTAGTGTAATTTCTTCATATGATGTGTGCGGTTGGTTTACCAACATTTTTTGAAAAAAAATAACGTATTTTTCACTATTTGTCATAAATTTAATCGTATTGCTTTTCGATTTTTTGTCTTGTTTCAATTTATTATTTTTGGCACACATGCCTTAGGCAATATTGGGAAGTATATTTTTTATAATACATATAATACACAATAGTGTAGAAATATATAGCATATAAATAGGAAAAATACATTGTGTTGCACTACTATATTTATATGTACTTGATGTTAGCTAATTGTTGTAAAGTTACAAACAAATTTTTAAAATGTGTAAAAATTAATCACTTGACAGCTAGCAAAATGGCCGCCAGTTAAAAAAGTGTTGTCAACTTAAAGTTCTATACATCTAAAAAAACAAAATATTAATGCACATTTTTTGTCTTAAATAAATTAAGTAGTGGTCTCTTAAATTTTAAGATATTTTCCTTTCAGTGCATTCATAGTTATGAAACACTAATTATTTTCGTCACAAATTTTAAAGAGGTAAAATAAGAAATAATGATGTTATTTTGTTAAATAACAATTGTTTTTTTTTTTTGTTCGTTCAAGTTTATGTTAGTTAAACTATTTTACTTTTGCTTTAACTTACAATCCAGTATTTATAATTGTGCAACGCAGTGTACATAGCAAAAACAATCTAGGTGCCTACTTAATGTCCTACAGATATTTGTTAAAAGATTTCATTGAAACAAAATATTGGCAATACAGTAATACTAAAATCTGTGCCACAGTACAGGAATGAAATAATTAAAGCATACTTAATACCTATTCTCTCTTCAAAATATTAGCTTTACAAAAAAAACTGCTATTATTCTTAACATTAATGCAGCTGAACATATAAATTCATTCAGTTGTGTCTTCGACAAAAACACTCATCATTTCATTGTTTATGTATGATGTTTAATCGCAAGAAAGACACACGAACACGACGACTTCAAATGGCCTTGAAATTCAGTTTTATTTTAAGTTGTTTTGTTTGTTTGTTTGATGTTCGTATAAGTATTTTTGTTTCTGAAAAGTCTTGTTAAAAATTTATATCTTTTAACAGCAATATGAGTGCAACTAAAAATTGTTCCTACAGTTTTGAATGTTTATTGTATGTATTGTTTTTTTTTTTTTGTGGATATTATCTATTAATTCAATTTATTGAATTTATTTCAACAATTATACTACATATATTAAGAAAAACAGTTTGTAATTTTATTGTGTTTTTTATGTATAAAATTTTTTTGTTTAATTTTGAAATTTTTAAATTAAAACGTATGAACTTGACACATAACTTTCTAGAGATGTTAAACTGTTTTTTATGGTTTGCAAATGGGAATTTAAAAAAATAGACCTTTTTTGTTAATGAAATGAAATATGTGAGAACTCTTTTCAAAAACCGGAAATTTGTTATAACGGTTTGAATATTTTATTAAACAAATATATATATTAATTAAACCTTTTTAAATGAGAGAATTTTATTTGAATTTTGTGATGGACAGTTAAATGTTAACTTTATAAATCGTTTTTTTTTTTGTTTTGAAATTTCATTTCATTTATAAATCATTTTAATAATACAAATCGTTTGTCATCATTTCATATTTCTTGGTTATATAACTTTACACTTTTTCCATTGAAAACATAAACCATAATAATTTTTTTTAATTTTCATGGTCATATTTATTCTATGAATAGTAATAAAATTATGACCCCCTAGTACAGAGCAGTAGGTAGACTAAATTGAAAATATTATAGTGTGTTCACTGCACCTTCTCCAACTAAATTTGAGAACTTTCTATTTATAGTTTGCAAATTTATATTTTAAAACGCTAAAAATATATTTCAAAATTTGTCAAATTTCATTGACATTAATTGTACGTCAGAAATATATACACTGTCGGACAAAATAAAGGGCGGTTTTGTAACCTTTTTCATTCCTATTTTGGTATTTTTCTTCTACGTGTATTATTTACTACTATCGGGACTATTAAAGTCCCGTTATTTGTTGGAGTATCTAAATTATTTATACAAAACAATTTTATAAAGTCGCTCATTTATATTTCTGATGTAAATATATTGAAGTGCACAAGAAATCTCCGCGACATAATAAAATAAGAGTTTTATTCTTGTTTTTTTTAATTTTTTGGTTTTTATTTAGATTAATATTATTTAAATATACACAAAATATGACTGCGTCTTTTTTGAAATGAGGACCTTAACCGAAAAGGAAAAAGATTTGTTGGTACTAGATCGTGAAAATGGAATGAAACAGAAAGCTTTGAGTTCTCAGTATAAGACATCGGAATCTGTTGTCAGAAAAATAATTGCTTTGTATGAAATAAGAAAGTCAAACAAAAGCCTAAAGAACTTATGTGTCAGAAAACGTAAGACCACGAAGCGAGATGATGATCATATTGCAATTAAAGCAATAATAAATTCTTTTGCGACAGCCAGTATTGTAAAATGAGAAATAGAATTAAATATTTTGACTCGAACTGTCCTAAGAAGACTTAACTGTCCTAAGAAGACTTAACGATTCTTAGGACAGTTCGAGTCAAAATATTTAATTCTAAAATATAAAAAAGCGGTTAGACTTTACAAAGAAGTATATAAATATTAAATAAAGTAGTAACTAAATTAAAAATAAAACTATAATTTATAATAATTAGAAAATAATAAAAAACAGGAAATATTTGAAACCGCACTTTATTTTGTCCGACAGTGTATGATTTTGAAATGCAAATTGAAATATCTGAATAACAATTGACAACTTTTGAAATTAAGGTTGATTCATTTACTGTTTTTATCTTCATTATAATCCCATCTCTGACATTAACTTTATAAACATATCTTTCTACCCATGTTATTGGCATTTTAGGTTCTGATTTTTAAACTATTTTTAATCAACGTTTATTGCTACAATTTTTTAAGATTATTAAGTATGGTAAACCTTTGTATCTGATGGAGAAATTTGTTTTTGGCAGGTCTAAAAGAACTGATACATTGTTTGCCCAAGGTACTTAGACTTGTACATGACTAGATCATTTGTAGTAAGAGTATGCTAAATTTGGAACCACTATTTTCTTTATGAGGAACGTAATTTTAGGATATCAGTTGCAAATTTTAACAGGATATCTAAAAAATATTTCTAAAAAGAAAAATATGCTGTTACGTAAAAAAGTACTAGGAAATGTAACGCAATAAAAAAATATATTTAACTTTAATGTTTGTGCAGTTTTACTTTCTTTTAACAATCTTTGGCCCGCAGTACAGAACTAAAAACAATCACTACTAATATTAGACACCTTCAAACAAAAACCAACAGAAATCATTTTTATTAATTAGAGAAATAATTGAACTAATATTATCTTTTAGGAGAAAGGCTTTATGCTTTCAGGCTAATAGTTCGAATTTTTCAAATAATTTCAAAGAATACTATTGTAAAGTACTAGAACAATTGGCAAACTGGAATGTATTTTCTACCCTGCCAAAGCCGTCATCAGCAATTTTCATTGCCCACGATCCATCTGTAAACATTATCTATTTAACTCACCATTTTTTGAGAATTCATTTTTATTTCTTAAAGTTCTTAAGAAATCCAACAACCACTTTTACTAACTAAAAACGTATGTACATCATTTATCAATTGCCTGCTCAGATAATGAATCATACATTTATATTTATTTTAAGCTGGCAAAATTAGTATTCATTTGACTAACTGTTATTTAGTTGGTTATTATTATTGTCACAACAACAGTCCAGAAATATTTATATTATTTATTTATAAAAAATTATTGCACATTGAAATGAATGTTAGGAATTTCCACAAACACACAATAAATACCTAAAAGTACTCAATGAAGCTATTTTCGTACGTAATGAACTTGAAAATTAAAATCTAGAAGGTTGCAATGACAAATATTTAAAAATATTTACAAGCCGGATAATGTACTTGTATAATGTATAAAATAAATGGTAACAATATTAATACGTCAATAAAATAACGGGAATTCTGTGCTTTTAACGTATTTATTTTTTCAATATAATTTAAAATATTGTTTATTTAACTGACCCTTATTTAAACCGTTTTTTTAAATTGTTTTTCAAGTAAACTATTAAGTATACACAATTTATTTGTATTCATTTAACACACTTTCGTTAAATAATAACTTACATATTTGTTTTAAAGACCTGTTATTAAATCTTCCTATTGCTAATATCCAAATTACTTTCATTTATGGCATTGATTTGGTCAAAAACTGAAAATAGTTTTCTGTTTATTTAGATAAACCTGTTATGGTTATAACGCGTAAATACTATTTAAAATTTTTAGTAATAAATTTTGGTAATATGCGCCCTCAAGTGATAATGACAAATTCATCAACAAAAATTTAAATTGAAATTAATTTTGGATTGTCAAACTCGAACGCACTATTTGATGTGTCTACGGTTTTTGAAATTTTGTTATTCCTACATAAAAAACTTTAATTGTTTTAACCCTTCTTTGCATGATTTTTTCTTTATTGGTGAAATAAATCAAGATAATATAATTCATGTTCAAAATTAAAGGAAAAATAGTGACAAAAAATCTTAGTATATATTTATAGTATAAATTTTACAAAAAAAAACTAAATTATAGAAATTTGCATTATCATGCAATGTTAGATTAATATAGCTTAGTGATAAATAAATAAAGAAAACATTCAATGAAGCATGCAAAGAAGGGTTAAAACCTCAAGAGATGAAGAATTTGTTTTACTTACCTAGCGTTTACACATGCGAGTAACAGTTCGAAAAACTCAATACACTCACATTTTTCACACTTGCAGAGCTACTCGCAGCTATATTTGCATACGAGTGAATGTTTGACACTCTCATGCCAGTAAACGTCAAATAAAAAAAGTGGATAATATAATATTTATAATTGATATTTTAGTTTGTTTTATGAGTGATTGTAAACAAATTTCTTTCAAATAATATTGATAAACAAAATGTTTTAATTTTGGAGAATAAATATCATTAAAATCATAATAACTAATTATTGTTAATGAAAATTTTACCTTATAAACATTTTTTATGTCATCAACTCGGCAACTCTATTTTTCAATCAAAACAAAAATGAAAGTGAAATTAAATTTAAAAAATATAATATAATAAAATTAATTAATTTATATCGTTCCCATCCTCTTCTGTGGAATATGAGTGATAAATTATATAGGAGGAACGATTTGAAAAGCAAGGCCTTCGAATCAATTGCAAATCAAATGGAGCTGCCGGTAGAAGTTTACGCTTTGACAACATTTTGAAAATGAATTCTCACTGTTCAGTGTAAACAGTAATACTACTTGCAAATGATTCGATTTTATATAATACGTACACAGCACTCGCATGCAAGTACTTGCATGTGTAAAGGCAGGGTTAACAACATAGTTGTCATTGTAAATCTGGTTAAAGTAAAGTGATGTTGCACTTTTATTTATGCTTAAAGAAATATCAAAAAGTAAACTGCTGAAATCTCTCTTTAAAACAAAACAAAAAAGAAGGATGATTTACTCAACACTGAAGAGTGAATTTGGTAATGAGATGGAAATGTTTGTTATTAGAAATGAATTCAAAACGTTAATTGTGAAACGAATGAAATAATAAATGTAATTAAAATATGTCAAAGCCCCCCCGCCCTCAACACATGACGTCTGTAATAATATGGAATAAAATACTGAGTAAGAATTATTTGTTTCGGAGGGTAAAAATGGATGTTTATGCAATCAGAATACAAGAATTTGCTAACAATTTTGTCTACAAACCATGTAAACGATGAGTTTCGTCAGCTTCATGTATTGGTAACAAAATTAAATCAAGATTCCCTCTACTATAGATACCTCAATATTTTTAACAAGCTTTATCGATCGATAATATTCTGTTACACACATTGATTTAATATAAAATTGCTTCGAATTTGTACAATTTGTGTAAAAAACTGATGCTGATAGATTTAGGCTAACAAATATTTACTTGTATATAAAATAAATGATTAAAAACATTTTTGTTAAATTTATATTTGAACATGACGTAATTAACAATTACGTCTGGTTTGAAAAAGTAAGTTTAACTAATTGTGATGCTGAACTTCTTCACAATTTAATCTTTAATTTGATTAACAATATTATGACAGCTTAGCTCCTCTAAATTATGTAGATATCAGACCAGTACTTTAAAGATTTTTATATTTGTTACAATATATTTTGCAAGTGAACCACTCTGGACTAGGTTCAATAAATTCATACGATATTTTGGTGTCGCTAATTACGAACATCACACATCTCTTGGATTTAAGTTTGCTAAACAAGTACTGTGAGCGCCAATATAAAGTAAACATTTGATATTACAAATTTAAAACAAAATTCATATATTGCATAATTCATAAGTAATTTAAGCAAAATATAATTCATTAACAAAAACTAGAAAAATAAGGAACATAAAAAAATAATTAAATTTTAAAGGAAAAGTACCAGATTTTCCTCTTGAAAATAAAGTTAACTTTATATTAAATTTATGTACTAAATTGTATTCAATATTTTGTTTGTAGTCCTTTTGCCTTTATCAGAGCTGACAATCTTTTAGACATAGAATTAACGAGTTTTTAGTGAAATCAGGCGAAATTTTGTCCCATTCATCTTATATTTCTGCCTTTAGGTTATCCTTGCAAGAAATATTTATTATGCCTCAATCTTTTAGATAGAAATTAACCCTACATTCTGCGGCGTTATAGAGTGCATGAAAAAATGCTACTGGGTGAATAGCTAGTTATGCTATGGAAAATTCCCGTTCAGGATTGACAGATGAATTTTTGTTACGCTGTCAAAGGAAAACACCCCAAAACCTATGACAAATTGTATATACAATATTGCATATACAAGTATTAATTTAGCTTACGTTAATGAATAACGGAAATTGCTTTATTGCTGTTTTCGAAAATTAACTAAAATCCGTTGCTATTCAGATTTAAATAGAATCAAACTTGTGTTATGTAGTAAATGTTTTAAAATTTTAGGTTTTAAAATAATTAAAATTTTTAATTCCTTTTATGTGGGCCAGTATGTTCGGTGCTTGGAAGCTTGAATGGGCTTAGCTCGCCGGATTGGGGAGGGTTCTTGACCATACGTGACCTTAAAATCCTACATAAACAAAAAAAAAAAAGAAAACAGATACTTCCAAGGCTGAAAATCTATTGAAATCTAAAAGAAAACTCACTAACTTGGCTATTGCTATTAATAAATTGGGATATGTTTAAAAAAAATTACAAAAGAGTGACAGATGATGTTGTCACTTGGAACACTTGCACAGAAAAACCCACCCTCGTTTACCTTAGATACATTCGTGTTCATATTTTCTTAGTATCTTCCCTAACAATTAGTTAAATATCTAAAACATCTTACGTAAAATCGGTCTCATTATCAGCATTCCCCAAAATGATATCTTCTACTCAAAATTACTCATTATGACAATTCAAATTTATTTATTGTTTATAATATAATTAGCAAAATTTACGAGCTTAACCATAAGTTTAATAATATAATTTAAAATTAACTTTTCATTTGTTTTTTGTTTTTTTTTTGTTTTTTTTTTAAATAAAAAAATTAAATTAAACTCATAAATATATAGTCTTAGATATGAATTGAACGCATGTTAAATAATGAAATGTATATTATAACTTACTGTTTGGTGTATCTTCAGGTTGCATATTTCTTACTCGATTTTACCCTTACTTGTTACTCTTCCAACATTGTTGCAGTAGGTGATGGTTTGAGCTCAAAACATCCTGGGAACTGTAACTTTTAAAAATGTACATGAGTAAAATTATAAATAACTTTAGATAAGAAATAATATACATACTTTGTCTAACATGCTATGTTAATTTTGATATTAAGATATAGTTATTTTATTTTAGATTACAACAAAAAAATCAAAATCGCAAAAATAAAGTTCAATTTATATGCTTAACATTAGTCTGTTACATACATTCTAAGCTTTACAATAAAAATTACTTCTCCGATATTCAATCGAATGTTAAGAGTATAGCTTGAACTTTATTCTTTACAGTTGTAAACGCACTGATACAATTAAGAGAAACTTAACTCAATAATTAATCTTTTAAAATTAAAGTCTACATACATATACTTAAATCTTACTCTTAATACTTTACTTCTTCTTCTTTGTTTTATATTTTCTTATTAAACCTTGATTATTGGAGACATCATTCTATTGCTGTTCTTGCATAAAAAATTTACTGCTGTTGTTTCTTCTTTTTTTTTATGAGTGGTATTACATCTTGGTTTGCAGCAATGGGCAACTATTCAGCAAATAATCGGAATATGTTTGAAAGTAACTCGATTTTACTCCAATTACTTCTTCCAGCTTTTGATAACTTTCTATATGTCAGGGTTTAATTGCTCCAGTATATAAAGACTGTACTGGCTTAATATTTAAGCATTACGATTTGGCAATTGACATAAACGAAATAATGGACTTTGGACTTGGACATGTGGCGTGTGTCTTGTCAATTAGTTAAAGTCATAATTATTCAATTAGCGCCGTCGAATCACGTGGAATTCACAATTCATGATTTAAAACTATTTAATCGACATCCAAGTAGCTAATGTTCAGACATCAAAATGGTATATTCCATACACCAAAATTATGTATTTCGTACAATATATTTCATATACCAAAATTACATATATTTTATACGCCAAATATGAAAATTATTTCACACACCAAAACCCTGAAGAATAATTATTATTTTAATGAAATAATTATTTCAATAAATCATAATAACCTACCAATTAAAATTGGGCTTTATAATTATAAAAATTTTTTTTTTATTAAATCACGATGTTTATCGATTAATTGATTTCACCCTTCTATTTTTATAATCCGCAAAATAAACTTTGTGCTTACAAAATTATATAAAAAAGGTTTTTAGCGGAAGACGAAGTTCAGCTCAACAACTCGGTCTAATTAGATATCTAGTTTTGGTAATTACTTGATAATCAGGTCAGTTATCTTTATTTACCAATGTTGTCAACTCCACTTAATGATGTGATGAATTTATGTCATAACATAACATGATGGTGTGAAACATTTATATTTATGTAAAACTTAGGGTAATTTATAATTTAAGAGTATAGACTAAATTTATGTTGTTACTCTCTTACAAAATAATTATATTATACAACTAAACTATAACATTAACTAACATAATGTTAGTATAAATAACTTTGTTCAGAAGATTTTTTTTTTCATGTTGTAAATTAAAGTGTTGCCATTTTAGATAATTTATAAAGTTAAATTTTTTTTTTATCTATTAAGTTAGTATAATTCATACGTTTATATTAAATTTTTATATGTTTTATCTTTAAACGTCAAATTATTCTGTACAGTTATTAATTAAAGTATCCCTCTAAAATATAATAATTACATCAAAATTTAATAATTTTAATTAGTTTTAATTAATAAATTCATATTATTTATAACTAAAGTAATTAACGAAACTAAATGTAATGGAACCCATAGATAAATATAAAAATAATTATAAAATGTATACAAAATCTATCATAGTAGATATCAATCAAAAAAAAATTGACAATAGCAAATATAACAGTATTCAATTATTTTGCTAAAACTTTTGGTTTATTAAATTTCACCAATTCTTCTTTCAAGACTAGCATTTTTTTTTTTTTTTAACAAAATCTGTTACACTTGCGAATACATGATATAAGATTCTTTTGATGACTTTTTATTACTCCAATGTCAAATATTAATTTGGGTATGATCAAATCAGATATCTCCATATGCTTAATTTAAATATTTATGTATGGTGGTATTCTGAAGACTGCACAAAAACCAAGCAAATCTAACCCAATCTCCTACTGGGTGAAAAATTTAATTTTCGATTATCTTGCAAAAAAAAACTAATTCTACTCATCCGTTAAGTAAAACAACCAATATACCTAATTTATTTACAGCCATTGATTTCCTCCACCAAATTTTTATTTTCACTAACAAAGTTTCCTCATTGAACCATGAATTTAAAAGTCAATGAAATGACAAAGAAATTTAGTGGTTATACAATTAACACGTATTATTTGATAGACAAAACACTACTTGTGATTGTTTTGAAATTGAAAAACCAATTTCCAGTAGCATCTTCCTCCGTTAATTTTGTTCCATAATGAGGTTTTGTAGCGGTTATTTCATTTAATAAGTTTTCGAAGTTTTAATTACATATCATCTATGGATATTACGACTAAATATAGATATACATAAGTATGTTTTCATTGCTTCATACATTTTAAATTTCAATGCATACAAAAGAAGCAACTAATTTTATTTTTATATAAGTATAAAATTTATTGTATATTTTTACTTAGTTTTACTTTTAATGTATCTAGTGTTATTTCGAATAGTTTGTTGACATTTTCATCTGGTTTTATTTATGACACATTTGAAGACATAAATTAACATACACAAACAGAAATCCATTTTTACATTTATTAACACTCAGTCGCTCAGACACTCACTCATTCATTCATTAATTCATATACATCAACTACGTCAATATACATAATGCAATATCCCAGCAAAACATTGAATCTTTCACTTTTCACTTTTTATACCCTACAGCACCATAGTGGGCACGGTATATTGGATTTGTGCTAATGTTTGTAACTCCTATTAATATCAGTCCAACCTAGCTTATCTATACTGATCGACTCAGAATCACTTAGTAGAATCCCAGAGTCGATTTAATTGTGTCCGTTCATATGGCTGGCTGGCTGTTCATGTAAAGCTTTTGCACAAAGTATAAATAGTTCGATACAATTTGGATAATTTTTGGGCCTAAGAACGGTTGGGATTGAAATTGGTTGAAATCGGTAAATTATTTCACTTAGCCCCACACAAATGTAATCCCGAAGTAGAGGTTTATCGGTAATAAATGGTTGATTTATGTACATATCCAAACAAATTTCGCCACAAAGCAGTTGTAATGAAGCTTAATCACATTTAAAAATCTTATGCAGATCGTTCCAGAATAACCAATAGTTCCAATACTCTTTCAAAAATTTTGATATGCAAATAATATTCAGCACCAATATGTTGCATATATACAAAAATCATTTTACACAATTTTATGATGATCCGTCTATAATTCATCAAAGAACGCCCTTCGAAAATCATTTTAACATGTTTCTTAAAAGTGTTTATATGGAGATAAAATTTAACACAAACAATATTTATACGCACAGAATTCATGCCACTAAATTTTTAACATTTCTGAACAACTGTTTTTGCACTAAATTTTTGGATGATCAGTCCGTAATAGGCCATAGCTCCCATATGGAGCCCATTTTTTAAAACTTGTTTTTGCACATATAGTGGGTGTAGGCTATTATGTGGTCGGGATTGACTGACTATAGTTTCTTACTTGTTTTTTATTAACTTCATTATAAAATACTAAATGGTAATATTTAAGACGCAACTGGAGATTTGTCAGGTCCATTTTCAAAACTTGACTTTAAAAACAAACATTAATATTTATTCTTCTTGTGATATTCATACTGACGTTATTTTCTTTTGTTCGCTCATTATCGTAGAGATCCGGATTTTGCTTTATTGAAATTTTAAAAATATGTTTGCTGGGCTTAATTATATCTGCGTATGTGCGTTTATTGTATGAAAGATGAGAAAGAGTTACTATACATATTTATTACGGAAAAGTGATATGTTTATTAAACGATCTTGTGTGGTTATAAACAAAAAATATATGAAAATGAAAGTTCAGGAAGTATATTTGGTTTTACAACGACACTTAAAGACAAAAAAAAACAGTAGGTGGCATTTACCATTCGTTTTTGTTAAGAAAATAAATTTGTAATAATAAAATGCCAACAATTGTTGTAATATTTCCATAAACGATTTGAGACAATGAAATACATACATAGTTACTTACCTTTGTTATTAACAAATAGTATTTTATAGTTAAATATAACTTATAGTTTTTAATTAAATTTCAGTTCATTAATACAAATGTACATATGTATTTAAATGTAGTTTGGAATTATGCAAGCAATAAATCATTAAATTTCTTAAACTAGCATTTTGCAGCCGGTTATGTCGTGATGAATACTAACATCATAATAATTCTGTTAATTAATTATGTATTCCATTTCTTAAGATATCTATTTTCTCTAATCGCAAAGTTGGAACCAAGAAATTAATGGCTGTCTTACATGTCGTTATATGTTCTCAATTATTTTAGAAAAGCAATTCTTTCGTCTCGTCGGCCTATGAAATAATGACTTATATTTTCGTTGATCGCAAAATTGTGGACAAAAGAAAAATTGCAACTCAAGCTAGATACTTTGAAGCATATGCTATTTCTCAAATATAATTTAAAGTACGAATGCGTTGAATTTTACAATTTTTTGAAAGAATCCCCAACATTGCTGAAGCAAATTTCATCACAGGATAAATACGATTTTAAACAAAAAGCGACAGAAAATTAGATTCAATTTACTTATAACATTATAATTGTCTACAGTTAACTTGAATAATAAAGTTTTTTTTTCATAAAAAATGTTCCGGATTTTAGTATTTTTTTCGAAAAATGTCCCGGTTTCGCTCAAAATTTTTTTTGGTTTCGATAGTTTTTGAGACGCTCTTTCACGTGGTGACCTAGAAAGGAAACTAGAAAGTCCTAACTTGCTTAGAAGTGTACTAAAAATGTAGAGAAAGTAGAGCACAAATGAAAGAATAAATGGAATTGAAAAATTTTAAAACAGGATTGAACGCTGCAAAAACGATTTATAATCACACACGAACTTTTCTCATGTATGCTCTTTTGCATTTTTTGGTTGCCTTTTGGGCATGAAAGGCTGTTTTCATAAACGCAGTATGCAAGGCAACATTTCATTGCATAGAGTTCATAATAGCATTTAGAAATACAATTTAAACATTTTTGTTTTAAGATTCTCTTTAATGGTCGAATATCTTTATATTTTATATGATAAAAGTTTTTAAATTATATTCTAAATGCTATTATGAACTCTATGCAATGAAATGTTGCATTGCATACTGCGTTTATGAAAACAGCCAAACTGACGAAATGCATTGTTTATATTTAACAGCTGTGTCTCGCAATTTCTTTTTTGAATAATAAGCCACCTTTTCATAGGCCGGGTCACATATGAATAATGCCAAAAATTTTAAAAATCACCTTTTTGGGATTTTTGAAAAGTTATTTTTGAGAATGTTCAATTTTTTAAACATTTTTTGAAAGAAGAGACAATATTCTACACTTAAATATAAAATTCGTCTAGAAATGACAGATTTACTGTGTGCGTCAATATAAAGTAAACACCTAATAATATTCAAACAATGTTTTATTATAGATATAGTAGATAATTCATAAGTAACTTAAGCAAAATATAATTTATTAACAAAACCTAGACAAATAAGTTTTTTCGCGTCAAAATAAAGTAAACAGGTATATTAAAATTATGTAAAACATTGTATTTAATATCTTTTTTGTAGTCCTTTTGCATTTACAATTAACGAGTTTTTTTTACTGAAATCAGGCGGCGAAACTTTGTTCCATTCATCCTGCATTACTGCCTTTAGGTTATATTTGCAAGAAATGTTTATTTACCTATTTTTTTAACCAAATATTTGCATAGATGCTTAATTTTATTGAGGTCTTTGGATTAGAGAGGATGACCTAAAGTTTTTGGACAAAGATTGAGCAACCACTCATTGTCCTGTTGGAAAATCCAGTTCTCTACACTAGGGTTACATTGTTTTTAACATTTTCCTTTTTCATTGTAGGTTTTATAAATGTATGATTAACACCCCTGATGTTACTATACAACCTTAGACCATTATTGAGACTCCGTCATGTTTTACCGTCTTGTTCTTGGTTCGCCATATTCTTGGGAGGTTTTTGACTCCAAATATTTGAAACTAACTTTCCATCGGTGAAAAAATTATTATTCTAAAAAATTTGAGGCTGTTTTATATAATTTTTTGCGAAATTTAAAGTTTGGTTGTTCTTTGATATAAAGAGTTACTCACGTAGCACTCTATCAGGTAGGCTATTTTGATGCAAAGATCTTCTAATCGTACTCGCGCTTACAGGTTTTCGTAATATTTTGAGCTATTTTTACAGCACTAGATGTTGGGTTTGCTATTATTTACGTTTTGGTGACATTGCAACAGGAAAATTTTCTACGGTATTGTGTTTGGCATACTTGTCTAAAATTTTTTTATTGTACAGTAATGCCTACGATTGTGTACCTATTCATGCACCTTTTCGATGTTAGTCTATAATGATTTGCCGAATCTCAATTGATGTTTGTTTTACCATTGCAAATTTTTCACTCTTAAACGTCTCTTAATCTCTTTTAATAATAAATTACGAAATTTGCAATTATTTCTAACGGCACTTTACCGCTATCTTTCAAACAATTAAAAGAATTGCCACTACTTTTGGAATGACAGGGGATTTTTCTATTGGTCTATTTTACCAATAAATTTGTATTTATATGCTTTTGTTTTAGTTTCTATTTTTGATAATTTAATTCTACTTAAATAACTATATTATTTATTATTAAAAAAAAAATAAACTTTTTTTTACAAAAAATTCAAAATTATCTTTAAAATCCGACTTAATCTGATAAAAATCTTTAATATATATTTGCAGATACATACATATTTGACTGCAACGAAATTATTTACATAATTGCCAACAATAAATTTTTAATACACCACAATTTCCTTTCATTTCAATTATAAAACGTTTAAAAGAAATTTTCAAAATTATGATGTTCATTTTACCAATTTATTTATTACAACCACAAAATCAAGTTATTTCTTTCCTTTCTGTCCACCAAATTATATGTTTTGACAAATTCTCCATTTTATTTTTCACAAAACTAATTAACAAATTTTTGTGTAATTAAATAAAAATCGAAAAATAAAATCAAAAATAAAGAGATAAACAGTTTGTCATGTTATTTTTAAATTTTAAACAAGGCAAAACGCACATTTTGTCCAAAGAAAATTTTAATAAACACACACTAGTTTACATATGTCTGAAGAAATAAAAGCAAACATGGCAAAATATTTCTTTAAATAAATCCTCTTTTAAACAAATAATTACATGATTAAATTATATTTTTACAAGTCAAAGTAATAAATTATAAATGTGTACATTAGGGTGGTCCCATTTATATGCAGTTATAAAACCTAGTCGATGTTATTCATAAATTGAGTATAAACTATATTGGGTTTTTTTTTGTAAAAAAGGCTCATCACTTTGTATTTAAAAAAAATATTTTTTCATATAAAAGCTAAAACCGGTAAATACTATGTTTTTTTTTGGGAAATAAGTTTAATCTGTGATCACTTAGAATAGAAAATCTATTTTCTTTTATAGAAATTTAAATAAACACCTAAATCATTTATAATCCCTTAAATACTGCGTTCAAAAAAAAATTATTTTGTGATAGCTTCTATTTTGGATCCGAAATCAGTTTCTTTACAGAAACTTTAAATCACGATTTAACGATAAAAACTTAGTTTTTGAATCAAACATTGATTTTTGCATCAAAGCTTAAATTTTTTATAACTCGAAAAATATTGCGTTTATTTACGAAAACAAACTGAAACTGTAATCACTTCTACTTTGGATCTAAACTCAATTTTTTTTAGAGAAATATTTATCAAAACTTAAATCGTTTACAAATCGTTCAATAGCTCAATCTGTGGAATTAGAACTTTTTGTCCAATACGAAACAAGCCGAAGCTTTTCAAATGTAATTTTAATTTTAGAAATAAATTATTATTTAAATTAATAGCATGTCAAGATTACATTATGAACTTTTTTTTTCATCTTAAACACTTAAACTGAAATGTTTTTAAGGGATCCGTTCTTATAGGAGCTTAAATATTGGGTATATAAATTCGAAAAACGTATTTTTTTCAAATGTTTAGCCATTATTTGGAAATATTAATACATTTATAGAAATTTATTAAAAAATATTGGCCATTGCTAGTTATGACCTTTTCTAATCTTTTGGCGTCAAATGCATTCCGCGCCAAAAGTACTGCTCATCTTTTGACTGTTCTGATGTAATGCGTATCTCAGCGTCCTGCTTTAAAAGACACAAATAGTAGTCGGACGGGGCAAGGTCTGGACTATAAGGCGGATGAATCTAAACTTGCCAACCATTTATTTCCAAATATTTTTTAACAAGTATTGTAATGATTTAATATTACATTTTCATGGCTGGCCGCATATTTTGGATGTTTTTCGACCAATACTCGCTTCAAATGAATCAGTTACTTTCGTTGCAGGTTGCCTGTGATAGTCTTTTCAGTAGCTCGTAAATACAGATCATTACCTTAGCGTCGATATTTTACTCTTGTCGCTTCGACTAGTTAACTTGGCTTCAAACATGATCTTTTACACTTCGGGTTATCGTAATTATTTCATTTAATCGGAAGTAATAATAATTCGGTACAAAAATGATTTTCTTTTATAGCGTTAAGGCAGCGTTTCGGACATGCAAGGTCTCTCGTTTTAATTCATATGGTATTCTACTGCTCGCAAATGATTTAGCAAGCTCTGAGTTTCACAACAATCTTCCTGTAATACTGCCTCTAACTCTTGGTCTTCAACTTTTTTTTTTTTTTTTGGCTGACCTGGGTGATGTTTGTCTTCCGTGTCAATATCAACCAAACCAGCTCTCGCACGTTGAAACCTATGGAACACATTCACCATAATGTTTACGAAGAACTATATTATCATGTAGAACGATATATTTTGCTTAAATCTTTGAAATTATTTTTTAGTTTTTAAAAACGGGGCCAGGCTAATGTATATTTTACCATTGCATTGTAAATAGCTACATAGTAGGTACGTCTGATGTTAGTCTACAGCAAACTTGATATTTGCAAAGTTTTATTTAATAATTGAATGAATGTGTATTTTTCAATACTTGTGTTTATTTTTGGCGGTTTTTCATAATTTATTTTGTATGAATTGGTGTGAGTTTTGTTTTATAGTAAGCACAAGTTATAATACATACATACGTGTTTTTCCACAATAATTCATTCACACACAGACACCCAGAAATTACTTCCTTGGATTTTCAAGGTAAAAAATTATTCAGTTTTCTTTGTTGGGGTTTTTTCTACTTGCGTTGAAAAGAAATGGCAAATGAGCTGGGGTTAACAAAAAAATTTAAGTTTAAATAAAGTAATGCTAGGAAAATTACATATATATAGATAGGGTACCCTACATAAAGTATTAAAGTATTCAATTTAGTCTTAAAATGATACTTATTTGGTAGAATTCATAAAGCTTAATTTTAATTTAATTCATGCTTGTAAAAGTTTTATTAACTGAAAAGGTTTCCTTAACCGAATTGTGCAACTTTGGCCAAATGTAGCGTCATCCATGTTTTAAATTTGAAATTTGTTTAGACAACATTCTGAAACCCAAACACCTTCTCAATTATTGTTTAAAGTTTCAGTAACATCTAAGCAGTGGATACACATATACATAGCAATCGCTCAAACTGGGACATGCCAAATTGAAATTAACAGTTGTAGAAAACAATTGAAGAAAATGGTTGCAATCAGCAGAATTCAACAAAAGGTAGGGAAATTCAGGTTTAACTTAACCATCTGCCTAACGTTACAGCGCCCTCAAACACGAATGAACTCGACTTACCACCACATTGTTCGTTCTGCAAGAACTTACTAATGTATGTCTTGCAAAGAGCATAGTTGTATAAACTTGCCAGGAACATACAATTTGCAATTTCTCGTAAATGACTGCAACTATCAATATAACGCGTACTTTGCTTAAGAGCTTGCGCTGCCATCCTTAGCTTAGTTAATTAGCATGAGCCATGACTATTGCTAGAAAAACATAAATCGCAACATATCATTGACGACCACTACTGCCAAGGACGAGAGTTTACTGCGGTTGCCACAAGCTGCTATATAACCCTGTTCAGGGTGGAACGTCTGCAACCTGCCACGAAAGCCATAATTTTAGAACATTTACTGAGCACAGAGCTAAGTGTCACCACGACTTTAAAGTTCTCTGTTGTTTCAGCAACAGCACCTAGAGACAATTTGGTTGCCCGTTATTTAACCAACTGTCATTCTCCACGCTTTAGGTATCAACCACAGCCACCACGTACCGTCAAAGAGGCCACACCAATTATAAGTTAGGGACCCGCACCCTAATGATTAAATTAGGGACAAGTCCACCGGCTCACAGTGGCTGAAAATCGTTTTTCATTGGCACAAAGTTCTGTAACTTTTGAACCGATCAAAATATTGAAGTAATTTTTTTTTAATGGATAGATATTTAGTTCAGCTTGGCTCAGTTTTAATTACATTAAAATTGATTGATGACTTTTTAAGGACTTCTAGGTCAAAGTTGAACTTTTGATTTTTTTTTTTAACTTTTGGAATGAAATATGGGTTTATTTTTTTTATTTACATATTAAAAAATTTAATATTTGAAACTTAATAATATTTACAATTATTTTTTGTGATAATGGAATTTTTTTAATGTTACACTCAAAAAAATTTTTACACTCAAAAAAATGTTTACACTAAAAAAAATAGTAAAAAAATTCACTGGAGATTTTGCTGTTACTACAGAAAAATTTATTCTTTTTTGCTGTCAGATTTGATAATTTTAAAAAACATTTTAAAAATAAAAACTGCAATAGATTTCATTAGCATTTGTAACAATAGTAGGTTCTATTTATTATTATTTTTAACCGACTTCAAAAAGGAGGAGGTTATCAATTCGAATGGTATGTTGCTTTTTTTATATTTGTTCCACGATAGCCATTTCTGAACCAATTTTAAAAATTCTTTTTTTTGTTTGAAAGGGTTTGCTTGCAGGTGGGACCCATTTAATTTTTATGAAGATCGGACGGACATACGGTTTTTTATTTACCGTTATCTATATTTTTTCTGTGCTTCTCTTATAAATTGTTGAATAACTTCGTGATTTATGAATCAATTTTAAAAATAATTTTTTTATTTGGAAGATATGGCTTGCAGAAAAATATATTTAAGGTAAAAAAAATTAAAATTTCAGAAATTGATTGAGATATATCGGGGATATATAGCATAAACCGATTTTTAAGAATATATCGAATATGGGTGTCAAAATTTAGCTCTGTTAATGGGAAAACATTATAGATTTAGCATAAACCGATTTTTTAGAAGATTAACAAGATTTTCAAAATTCTTTCTTTCAATCAAAAAAGTGCAACAACATTAGTTATATTAAACATTTTTGAAAATTAATCCAACATTTTATTTGGCCGAAATTTTGAAGTCGGTTTTTTTAAAGAATTATTTACTAATACTATGTTTTTCGTACTTAAATAACAATGAAGGCAATTATAATTATTATTCATTTGAAACAAATATAGATTGCAAATATTCTATATTTTGTTCTGCGCTATTTCTGTTCTTTAGTAGTTTTTTGGCTTCTTCATCTAAATCCCGATGTTCCACTTTCCATTGATTTCGAATATTCGATATGAACGGATCTGATGTTGCCAATAATATATTAAATAGATCTTCATTTGTGGAATTTCGTGAAATTTTTCTAGTATTGTGCTCTCTATAAAATCTGTAATACTTGTTTCTTTTTTCCTGAGCCTCCTCTGATAGATCTCCAAGTGGCACCAAATGATATTTAATGATATCTTCTCCATGATAAAGGATTTTGTGAACTGTTGCAGACATATTTCTCCGTGGGTAGTTGGTTGTATATATTTTTGCAGTTTCCTTAGCATAATCTCCAAATTGTCTAGTGTCAATTTCTTCATTGCACGCAAGTACTTCTAGGATTATTTTAAATCTGAGAATAAGGTTTAAATCCACTCCTGTTATTTCAGATGCTATTTCTGGATCTGAAAAGAATCTTCGTGCGGTATTGTCATCATTTGTATTGCCTGACTCTTGTTTTGGCTGATCTATAATTAATCCAAATTTGCGATATTCATCTTGAACATGTTTCTTTTTTGAACTTCTTAACTCTTTGTTGGTTCCATTGTTTCTTATGGATCCTGAAGACCCGAAATCCAAATCATAACTGATTTTTAGTATATGTTCCATAAGTCGTCATTTGATCCACAGTAAAAAGTCATGAAAAAATATGTGATGCTCTTGGTAGTCACAGCTAAATTCAAGTGCGGCCGAAAGGGTTAATATCAGGTAAAACTAATTAGTATCTCGCCAATATTGGGTTTTTTTTTCTTTCGTGGTTTAATGTCGCGATTATTATTATAAAATTGTTTATGACTTTGGTTGACCCTAACAGTTAATAACAGGTATATTAGAAAAAGATCATATGTTTACTGTAGAACCTATTGTGATATTTTTATGACTTATTGTTTTGCTAATCAAAACAAAGCCATAAAACCCTTTCGCAGGTATTATATTTAATTATTTTAGTTTTACGTAGTCTAAAGTAAAAAAACATAAACCTTTAGGTGAAAAAGTGAAAATTTAATACACCATTGTATTTGAATTTTTTTAGAGTAATTTCATTAAAATTAAAAAAGTGTTCTACCGACGGGTCGTGGCGGGTATAAAAGTATATATAGGGTTAAAGAAGACACTTTCACCTTTCTTCGGGTGGTATAAGTTTCTTGTTCCCTTTTGTTCCCTAGAAGTTCTATTCCACTAAAGTTTAAATTTCAGAAAAATATAGTAGTTTCATAAATATTTCAGAACGCCCCTAATATTAAACGCTAGAGCGGTAACCACTTACAACGACTAAAGACTATAATCCTACCAACATTATAAAAAAGACCGCAGGCCATTATCGATGATAGCTTGCGAGTAGTAACCATTTATTTTTGACAAAAAACAAATAAAAAACACCTTTTTCTGAAATTAAAAAAACAGTTGAGTTTGACAGCATGCCACGCCCACAATTATTAATAGTTTAACCTAATTTTTTGGCTACCTTAATATGGATATATTAGCTCCAAAAAGGTGTAAAAATTTTAAAAATCGGTGGCAAAAAAAATTGGACTTTTGGCCAATGAAAAACGATTTTCAGCCACTGTGTGGCTTTTAACAGATACCCGTGATGCTGGAAAGTTGCATTGAGTAAACAATGATACTCTATCTAGTTTGAAGCTCGTGCAGCACTGGCTTTGTCATATCTCTTCCAAACATTGAAATAGCACCAAGCTGATGGCATTACACCAGGACAACTTTCCACTTGAGAAGGAAATTGGGCACAATATAAATTGAAGCCAAAAGACCATGAAGCACGAATGATTCTTTATAAAGTGGGACCAAAAGGGTGATATCAATTATGAGCTGCTGAAATCTGGCCAGACCATCACATGAAACATGTACCGCGTGCAACTGATTTGTTAAAAGGGAAAATTGGCCGAAAACGTGGCCAGGTATGATAGGGTAATATTTCAACATGACAACGCTCGCCCACATGTTGAAATACCTGTTAAAAACTATTTAAAAAGAAGTGGTAGGGAAGTTTGGTCTCACCCGTCTAGACCTTGCTCTGTCCTCCAACTATTTCTTTTGATCGCTGCAAAATGGCATACGCTTCACAGGAAGTCCGAAAGTAGTTTTTTTTTTGCCTCAAAAGATAAGCAATTCTTTTGGCTCCGAATCAATATATTGCCAAAAAGATGGGAAAAGGTCATAGCTAACAATGAATAAATTTTTATTGTACAAATGTTTCAATGTTTTAATTTTTAAGTTATACATAACGAGACTAGAAAGTTTTTATCAAAAAGCGGGATGCTAAGGATGAAAAAGTGTGATTGCGAAGTAAATATAAAAAAGGCGGGATTTTTAAAATAATGATATAAAAAAGTTGGTTTTATACATAATCTCATATTTATTACTTTTAAATTTTTAAAAAAATATTTTTTTTTTTGTAAAATCATTAATTCTAAAACTAGCGAAATCAGAATCACTGCTGAATATTTAATTACATCTATTTTACAAAAAGAACTCTAGCGAATTAATATTTTAAACACTGTTAAAAATTATATACATATATTTAAATTTTTGTTTAGAACTTATAAAATTTACCAAATTCTTGAAACAAAAAACATTGATTTACAAGCCATTGACAATTTAAACAAAAACATGAATCTGAAAATTTTTCAACATTGAATTGTTCTTGAAGAAACGTTAAAATCTAAATGATCAGAATCTAATTTTTTTGGAAATAAGTCTGTCATTTCTAAATGGCTGGCCCGATCTGAAGCAAGTAAAATTCCAATAACTAGGTTTTTACTTTTCATTCGTTGCTGGTAAAATACTTTAACGGTCAATCTGTTACTAAAATGACGACAATTAAATTCAAAAGTTTAAAGAAGAGAACAACAGCTTTCACAGTTTTGAGTTTTTATATATTCTTCCAAATTAGGCAAAAACGGGATTTCGGTTTGAAAATCGGGATATAAAATTTAAGCTGGATGAGTCTTCAAATAACGGGAGAATCCCGCCAAAAGCGGGATGTATAGTCACGTTATTGACCCATAAAGTATGGAACTTACTATATTTATTGGTTAATTATCTTTCTCAATTACAGCATGTTTAGCTCATTGCCAAGTCGCTGTGCTTGACAAAATCCAAACTTAGTTACTTGTTTAAACGTTAACAAGTAAAAAAAATGCAATAATACAATATTATTTGTTGTATAAAACGAAGAAAACCCAACTTCAAACAACCAGATATGAAAGTGTTTGGAAAAGAAATGAAGCGACAAACTGCAACACACAACACAATAACAACAAATTGTAAAGAGACAGGAAATACATATGCAGTGTACGCAACACTGTGTGTCTAATGCAAATATCAAAGAAATAAAAAAAAACAACAAAATAAAATAAGGAATTCCTTGATGTGCAGCAAACAAAGACAAGTTGTACAAGTTGGAATACATTGATGTAGGTCAATGAATTTTTAAATCAAATTAAGTAATTTATTTGTTTAAACATTTATTTATGTATTTGTTTAATTAAACATTTACAATAACTAGTTTTTATTTAATTGCAAATAACTTATACGCCACATACTCGTATGTTTATATTTTAAATCATCCATCATTTAAAAAACACTTAAACCGTTAAATTTGTTTTAGATTTTGTAAATATTTTTTTCAACTAAACGAAATTGTGTTTAAACATGTTGACAACCGTTTGTTAACTGATAGACAATGTTTTTGGTTTAAACGCTCTATATGGTTGTTGGCTACAAACAATTTGTTTTTCTTTCTTGTAAAACTGAAAATTTGCTCACATGTTGTGGAAAAAAAAATAATGAAATGAAATACAATTTTATATATGTACACTTTAGTTGAAACTAAAAAAAATGGATCAAGTTTAATTGTAGTTTTTTTTTCATTTGCATAAAATTAAATATAAAAGAAAACTAGAATGGAAATGACCTAAGAAATTCATAGACCATCTGTACTTACGTTATGTACATTATTTAAATCTACATATGTATGTATGTGCATGCATGTTTGTAATAATAAACATGTACATACTATAATTTTTAAAATATACTCACTTGGAAAAAAGGCTAAATACACGTTAAGAAAATTTTTATATAAACAATTTAAGTTATTTTGATCTATTGATTTTCTGTGATACACGAAAGCCAAAAAAGTTTAAAGACCAATAATTAGAAGCATTACTCAATCAAATCTGACCAGGCCATCACAAAGAACCTGTACTGAATGCAAGTGAGCTCGGTCACTGTCTAAAAATAAGTGGTTAGGAAATTCTGTCTCACCCACCTTATAGTCCAGATCTTGCCCCGTTCGACTACTATTTATATCGATCGATGCAGAACGCTCTGTCTGGGATACGCTTCACTTTACAACAATGTATCCGAAATTGTGGTGATTCGTTCATGTGCTCAGAGGATGAGAAGTTCTTTTGTAATCTCAGCATTGGGATTTTAGAAATAATTTAAATTCGGAACGTTGTACAGAGGAGATTAATAAATCCCGGAAACTGGTATTTGTTTACAAAGTCATCAACAAAAATTTAAATTTTAAAAAGTACGTCGAAGAAATAAAGGTGAAAGAATTAAAATTAATTTTGGATTGCCAAACTCGAACGCACTATTTGATGTGTCTATGGTTTTTTGTAATTTTGTTATTCCTATATAAAAAACTTTAATTGTTTTAACCCTTTTTTGCATGATTTTTTCTTTATTGGTAAAATAAATCAAGATGATATAATTCATGTTCAAAATTAAAAAAAATACAAAATTTGCTTTATAAGCCTGTTATAAACCTTTGACAAGTTTTAAGAATAAGGGGGTTATAAGTATAAATTTAGCAAAAAACAATATGATGGAAATTTCCATCATGTTGTTAGAATGTTAGATCATTAGCTTAGAAATAAAATAGGGCATTCAATGTTATGATGGAAATTTTCACCATTATGCAAAGAAGTTAAAACTTCAAGAGATGAAGAATTTGTTTTACTTAAACACATTGTTGCCATTTTAAATCCGGTTAAAGTAACAGACAAAGAAAGTCCTTTGTCGCAGTCATATGAATCTCTGCTGATGTTGCACTTTTATTTGCTTAAAGAAATAGCAAAAAGTGAACTGGTAAATAAAATCTCTCTTTAAAACAAAACAAAAAAGAAGGATGATTACTCAACACTTTTAAATTTTTGAAAAAACCCAACACTGAAGAGTGAATTTGATAATGAGATGGAAATGTTTGTTATTAGAAATAAGGGTGAGAAAGGATTGTTTATTCAATCAGAATACAAGAATTTGCTAACAATTTTATCTACAAACGATACAGACTAGTTTTCGTCAGCTTCAAATATTAGTAACAAAATTAAATCAAAAATCTCTTTACTATAGATACCTTAATATTTTTAAGAAGCTTTTATCGATCGATAATATTCTGTTGCTTTTCAATTAATAAAGATAATTACAATTATTATTTTTAGTCGAACTGTTAATTTTAAATTTTTGATATATTAGTCAAGAACTCGAGCCTGACTATAAAGTAATATATCAAAAATTTCAATATAATGTTATGTTTTTTTTATTTATTAATGGTTTATAAACTTTTAATCAATTTAAAACTTTTGTTTTCAAAAATATTTACATACATTTTATGTATGATTTATAAACCAATTTGTTTTAATATGACACAAAAAAATACCGGGATCTTGGGAATCTATGCGTCGTGGGAATACGTATTTGAAAAATTGGACATGATTTTATATTATAACGATTTCTTTAAAGATAACAATCGGCTCTGAATTTCTAACTTCTAGCGAGTCAGGGGCTGGCAGTAGCTGCTACACCGCCAATTCATCTGATTTATCATGACAACTTCTACAGATACTTTGTTTTCCAACAAGGACATATTGGAATAACTCGAAAGTTATTAATTACATTTTACTTGTTGACATATCAGTAGCATCTGATATGTCTGTAACAGTGATAGGGTCATCTTTTTTTCTAAAAGTCGAAGATATTAAAAACAAAATTATAATCTATTATTGATGAATATCACTGAAATGTGATTTTAACAGAAAGTAATTAAAACAATGAATTATTGCAAATCAATTTTTCAATAATTTAATTGGCCGACACATAATCGATTTATTACCATAGTATTATTATTTTTAATAGATTCTTTTAAAGATGAATTCAATACAGACTCAATCGAATCAATATAGCCTTAAAACTCAAAATCCGTGACGAGATTAACAAAATAGGCACTTTTTGCCAAAATGTGATTCAAATTTTAATAAAAGAATCGATATCTGTATACGTGTCCTGTTGGTTGCTAACCCTCACCCTTTCAAATACGAATGATTTTCATATAAGTTCTTTGTTTTATTGTGATTTGGAAATTAAAAGTTCTTGTTGAAATTGTCGAATTGTGGTCACCAAACTTTAATTATTTTTTGAAATATTGTACAACCATTAACCCGAATTTTCCCGGTTTTAGAAATAGCATTTTGGACAGACGGAAGCAAAAGGAAGCAAAATTCCATTGTTCTAAATTCTTCCCAAGTGAAAATAATTGAAAATCTGTGGAAAACTAACTGAACAAATCATAGAGTTCGGGAATTAGGCATTTCTCCATATCTGGAGTTCATCCCCGACAGATCCCGTGTCAACGTGCTGGAAGAAGGTTCTTAAGGGACATTATTGATCACAGGCACAACATTCATTAGACAATCAATCACGTAGAATGTTATTTATTACTCTCAAGCGACCATCTAGTTTAAGCAAGCCATAATATCAATTCTTTATTAGTTAGGGAATACTAACTAAACTTATACAACTATGGTATGAAATTTAATATTTTCTCTTTGTGTAACTTAAAGCGTGCTAGCTATTCTCGTTTTTTTTTAGCTTTTGCATTTTTCTACAACTTACCCAGATGAAATTGTATTTTAGCTGTTTGTAGTCAACTTGTATGAATGTGGTTGTATCATACAGACAACTTTTAATATAAAATATTTTAATTAAGGATACTCATAGTATGAACTCAAAATACATATCATACCTTTATTGTTATTGCCACCAAAAAACACACATGGGAAATATAATTAAAAAAACACCAAAGGCTTAATTTAAACACTTAAATTTCTAACTCTATTTTCAGCCTGTGACTGTCCTTATTGCACAAAGGAATCTTTAATGTTTGTTTGCAAATATCGTTATATGGTTGTTGTTACTGTGCTTTTTTCTAATTTGCCCTGCCTAGTTTTTTGTTTTATCTGTTTTCTAACGGTTTTTTTATTACACATTTTCATGTGAATATATGAAGTGTCATATTGAAAAAAAATGCTTTAAGCCATCACACTCGTTCATAGCAGAACAAGCACACTTCATACATACACACACATATGTGTATGTATGTGTGTACATATGTATATTTTTTATGGACATTTTGTTGTTTTTCGTATCCTTTGAAGGACATTTCCAAAAGGTGAATGTTAAAAAGTATCTGCTGGTTTTAAAGTGTGTCAAAAGAGAAAAACAATTTTTTAGGAGGCCAATTCAGACATCTGTCTTTTTAAATGCTTTTTGTTAAGTTTGTGTTTTTTTAATTTTATTTAAATCTTACAAATTGTTAAGGCAAGGGCAAGTGAAGTGGTCTTGAATTTCGTAGCCATCTAACAGTAAAACTTACAAATTTTTATGGCACAAGGGAACTTAGTGCACAATTTTTTTATATTACTACTATACCTCTTAAGACCTGAACGTGAACCGATTGAAAAAGGGTTTTCAACTGTTTTTTTTATCTTATGAGGTGTAAATAAAATACTTGTTTTTATTTTTTTTTTTTAATTTTTTATTTAAAGTGTTAGAAAAAGGAGGTGCAGATATGTGTATGTGGTGGTAAATAGACTTTTAACGCTATGGTAGTGCTCAAAGCAGTTATTTTTTACAATACATAAATATACATTGCATTTTATACATATAGTACGGCAGCGTCAAGACCAAGTTGAGTGGCGACATTTTGACGCAGACTTGCTCTCTACAAAGCGCGGTAGGTGACCAATATTGTCAAGCCTTATTTCTGGCAGTGGGTGTGGCACAACCGCGCGGTGCTTCTTCAAGGGAGGTTCGCGTAGACAATCTTGACTTTCATCTATGGCATCCAAGCTGGATCCTGCAAAAGCGCTGGTGTTAAGATGAGATATAGCGCCACGAGGTAATTATTGGGTTCGACTCTGCCTCCATCATACTTCATCATCGCTTTGGCCAGATTAGCCTGTATTGCAGCAAACTTAATTTATCATTTCGTTGGACATTTTCTTGTACACAGCAACGCGTGTACATGACCCAGCAAATAACGACAACTAGGTCCAAGAAATGGCAGAAAGCTCTCACGGGCCATATTTTCGTCTGCATTGAACATCGATAGTAAGCTATCTATCGGATAAATCTATGCCATACATGCATATCTGCGTATCTGCAGAAGCGCTTCCTGAACACGTAGATAGCATGGTAACTGATTTCTTGTCCATCCATTTAATGATACACATAAAAAATTTGTGTCTTTCCATGGCTTATTAACCTTTGGAATGAAGTATGAGTCAAATTTGGGTACGAGATCCCCATATTTTACGTCCATGTTGAAAAAAAAAAATAAAATATGTAAGCTCCGCTACCAAGGTGGTGAAGCAAGAAGGCCACCTTGCGTTGATCCGCAGCATCTTCCAGATCAGAGGCTCTTATAAAAATTTTAAATTGTGTGTTGACGGTTAATTATTTGTTGGTTTTGTTCGGCTACAGGTCGTTGAATAAATAAAAACTTTTGATTTTTATTTTAAATATTTTTATTGTTGTTCCCAATATTTTAATTAGCGTCGCTAATCATCTTCGGGGGTCTAAATAAATACATAGAACAATTTTTCTTATTATTATTAAACAAAAACGAACATAATATATTGATTATAATTACATTTAAAAATAATAAATAACACAAAAATTTTTCCTTATTTTACACTTATTGTCCCTCTGCTTGGATTTTTGTTACTAAACTAATTTGTCGTTAATTAATTGTCTTTATATGTGTGCACAATTCTCTGTGTCTTGTCTGTAGTTGTGTGTTGACTTTAAATTTATTTGTTGTAATTAATGCTGCCGTAAATTGTTGACCACCCGCTTCATTTTTAATAGATTTGTCGCCATTTTATTTATTTCTTTCTTTTATAATGTAGGTTATTAAACATAAATAAATATAACCAAATAAATGCATACGAGTACATACGCATAACTATTGCAATTTTAATAAATATTAAATTGATAATATACATAACTATTAAAAGTGCTAGATTATGTATGTATGTAAATTTTACATTAGCATTATTTGTGTGTGCATTTATTTTTTCATTGTAGCACACACACACAAAATTTTGCTATTAAAATAACTTTTCAATGTCCATCACTGTTTCGAACAGCTGATTGTTTATTTATTGTTTTTTTTTTTTTCTTGAACATTTTTAGTGATCACACGATGCCGCTAGTGTTTAAAACAACACTATTTAATTTTTTACAATTTTGTCATTAATTAAATTTCAAAGTTGACAACAACTGTTGACAACGCTGGTATTACTTTTTTTAAAGTTAGCTACAACGAACCCGGTTTTCTTCTAAGATTCAAACGGCCACAGCAACCCACCCAAACAACAACGACGACCGACGGAAGAAAAAAAAATAATGCAGAAGAAGAAGAAAAAAACAAGGTGTGGGGTGTGGCTAGATAGCTAGCACACCAACCACTTTTTAACCTAAATAGGAAAAAAAATTTTTTGCTCGTGTGTGCACCGTTGCCATATATTTTTTTAAGAAAACTTTTTATTTCTAAAAATAAAACTTTTTTTTAGAAAAAAAAACTTTTTTAAAAGTAACATTTCAAAACCCAAGTTATGGTATGGAAAACAAAAAAAACAACTTTTATTTTTGCATATTTACTTGAGTACTCCTAAATGTCCAACTCCATATATATGTACTCGTATGTATAAAATAAAGAATTTATTTGTGTTGTAAACTGTTTACATTTTATAAATATTTATATGACATTTATTGTACTTAAAACGGAGTAATACTAAATTAAACATTGTTGCAGTAAAAATGGATTAAAAAATCTATTAAATTACTAACGCAGTGCAGCATAGTAGAAAAACATTGTTTTGTTAATTGTGAAAATAATTTGTTTTATAAACTAAATCAAATAAACAAGTTATAAATTCCCAAAAAACTTTTTTTTTAGAATAAAACTTAAAAACTTTTTTGCATCTCAAAAAACTTGCAAAAAAAGGGAAAACTTGACAAATGGCAACGCTGCGTGTGTGTGAATTTAAAAATATCGTGGTGAGTAAAAAATCGTGGTGAGATTTTAGAAATTCACCACAAATTCCGTTATTCCAAATTTTTCAAGGTCATTGAAAATTTGTCATCCTAAAAGTTGCCAATGTGCTTTTTTAAAGAATATTTCTACAGCATAACTTAAGGATGCTTTTATTTTTGTTTTAGGCTTAAGCAATACTTGCATCCCACCTAGCGGCTGCTAGCAACATCGCAAGAACCAATTATTAGTAAACATCAAACAGCTGATCGCGCGCTCATTTCGAAGGTATTTGCACAAGACGAGGTTGTAGTTAAAATTTTCTTAAATATATAAATCCCAAAATTTATCAATGAATCCTCCAAGAGCTCCTGCTCCTTCACGTTTTGTACGTGGCCGTGCTAGAGGTGGTGGTGCTTATCGACCATATTTCTATTTTAAACGTAATGGACGAACAATACCAGCACATGGTCGTGGTGCAACCAATTCTAGTTCAAGGCGAAGAGGAGCTGGTACTGCTACTACTTCCAACCTAACAAATCGTTTGAACAATGTACCAGCACCCTCAGCTCTAGCTTCAAGTTTCCTACGGCCTCAACTGTATGTGGCACCCGAGGATGTGCAACAACAAACACAATCACTTGAAATTGAAGTTCCTCCATCTAATCCGGGTTGGCGTTTGTATTTCTACAAAGAACCTTACAACGACTCAAATGAATTAGTGCATCGCATTAAGCACATGGAAACCCACTTTAAGGATTATGTTGCTCATTACGATTACTTGGACATACAGAAAAAGGGGTGTTTCGAATTGAAAGCAAATGTAGTAAGCCAAGATGAAAGTTTAACAGAAAATTGGCCTAACTTAATGCAGGAATTGTCGCGAAGCCCTTTAAAAACTTTAGCCATCATTGGTAGTGCTATGCATACATTGGCTATATCAGCAGCAATCGATGAGTCTTTGTCTCAACCTCCTTGTAGTGAAACTAGATATGTACCAAAAGTCGTAAGACCCCGTAAGATTTATGTACGTCCAACGGGTTTTATAGGTGAGGGGGCCATTGCTTGCATAAATTCGCTGGAAATTGATCAGTTATATTGTGTTCGTGGTAGGGTAAAAGAAATTGGACCAGTAGATGTGGCAGCTTCTTGGGTGGCCTATAAATGTACGCGTTGTAGACAAGAGCAAGCCATTAAGCAGACAGGTAGGTGAAAAATATCACCAGTAATTATTAACATTTTTAACTGCTGTTACAACAACAACAACGTTTTTAACCAAAAAAGGAATTGCGAATAAATATTGATATTTTATTAAATGGTTTTGTATTTTTAGTTTCAAAATGAAAGATATTTGCGATATGAAGCTTACATACTTATGTATGTAGATATTTTATTCACATTTTATTTACTTATACATACATACATACTATATGTATAGGCAATTAAAGTATTGCATTCGTATATGCACTTTTTATAAGTTTTCCTTTCGTTAAAATACTTTTTTTAAATTAGTTCTTTGTAATAAGCCCTTTATTTCTTCAATTATACCTTAAACTTACAACACGTATTATTTTATGAAAATAACTAAATTTTTCCAGGCTATCAAGCTTGTCGTCCCACTTCTTGCAAACGTCAGGGTTGTTTAGCTAAGCAAAACTTTACTGAATTACGTTCCTCACCCTTTACTCGAATAACGCCCAAACAAATGATACGTTTAACAGAGGCACGTATGGACTTTATCTACGATATCGATAAAGATAACAACAATTTTATTGATGTTGAACTGAAATACGATTTGATAGACTCAATACATTTAGGACAAGAAGTTGTCGTAACGGGGTCTTTAAAAATGAGACCCTTGCAAGATGAGCGAATGTTTGATCAACCTTCTACATCAAAAGCAGCCACGGAGATTTTCCTTAAGGCCGTTTCCGTAGTAGACGCCAAGTACTGTAAATACAAATTCTCGGAGAAGGACTTGGAAGGAATATCAATGATCAATGGGGAAGTTGATAGTTTTAAATTATTGGTACATTCGTTGGCACCCGAAGTACATGGCCATGAAATAATTAAAGCGGGGGCTTTATTATCATTGATAGGAGGTTCTGGTTCACAGGTTCATGATGAGGAGGAGATTAATATTTTGTTGGTGGGTGATCCAGGAGTTGGCAAAAGTAATATTGCCCTGCAATGTAGTAAAATTTCTCAAAAAGGTAATTTATAATACAAACAAAAATAATGTTCTTTTTAATTATTTGTTTTTATTTTAAGGCTGCCTGGTGCAGGCCAAACGGGCGAATACAACTACTGCCTCAAAACTAACCCACGCATTAAAAGGCCGTAATAAAGTAACTCTAGAATCAGGGGCATTATTTAACTCCACATATGGCCATTGCGTTATAGATGACATAGATCGCCTGGCTAGCCAACAGGAATCTTTAATGAATGTGTTACAGTCAAAACTCTCTTGCTTGGCTTTATCCTCACTATCAAATACAATGCATACACCCACCTCTGTGATAGCCACAGCCAATACCGTTAGTGCTCATTATGATCAATCAAAATTGTTAACCGAAAACATACGCATAAATCCTTCCCTATTAAATGAATTTCACTTAGTTTTTGTAATGATGGACAAACCCAATAAAGACATGGATACGTCTCTAACCGAACATGTAAGAGCTTTACATGCTGGCAGCAAACGGAATACAGTCATAAGCAATAAATTCGAGCAAAAACCCAAAACCAATAATTCCATGAATATGACTATAAATGATGACTTAGACAAAATTGATTTAGATGAGGACTATAATATAGGTTTAAAACTAAAACTGAATCCCATAGAAGAGGCAGAAATGGATTTATTGCCTACCATATTGCTTAAAAAGTTTATTGGTAAGTTTTGAACTAAATATTTGTATCAATTAGTATTTCATCGTTACAATTGCAGCCTATTGCCGCCAACAGGTTAAACCTTTATTTGTAGCCGAATCGACAGAGGCTTTAAAAAAGTTTTACCTAGAACTAAGAGAAAAATCGGCCAATTCACCCACACCCATTTCCTCCGGGTAAGTTTTAATAATTAGTTTTTATTTAATTCTTAACAAATACTTCTTTTATTTAAAAAATGAGTATTTCATTCTTAAATCTAAATAAATTATGTAAAAAATATTCATTAAACAAAACTATAAATAATTTTACACTTAAAGTAGAGCGTAAAATAAATCATTGTAATAATTTTAAAAATGATGATACTGGCAATTCTAGTAATATGGCCAATACAAATGACACTACATACGAGGCGGACATTGTGAACACAATTAAGGCGAACTGTAGAAATATGTAAAATGTATTAATTAGTTTAAGTAAAAATTATTGTTTGAGTTTAATTTCAATAAAAACTTACCATCATTCCGGTACCAAAGTAAATTGGTTGCCTAAGTGTTGCTATAACTACGCGAGATACTATTAGATGCACCAGAAAAGCACCATAGGTTAAACGTCCCAATATACGGAAGATGGGCAGGCAGCAGAATTTACGAAAGATCCCTGAGAAATAAAAAAAATATAATTAAATTATTTTGCTGAAAAAATAAAAACCTTTTTTCCAAAATCCTTTTGGCAAATAAATTAATGATTGTTTAAAAATGATTTCAAACTAAACTCCTTTTCAAACGTTAAACAGTGATTTCACAAAAATTTGGGCATAATAGCTTTCTCTACAATTAGAGGAGTTTATTCTCAACTTCAGAAATGCTTTTCTTGATTTTAAATTTATTCTTAAATGTATTTCAAGTATTGATTGCAACTGAATTTATATTTTGATTTGAACTAAAACAAAAATTAAAATGATTTGAAATTAACATTGATATTAAATTAAGAAAAATAATACATATTTGTAAAAACAGATTTCCAGAAATGGGCTCTATATAAATAGGAGCTATGTGCTATTATGGACCGATCATCTAAAAATGTAGTGGCATAACTTCTGTGCATATAAATATTCTTTGTGTTAAATTGTATCTATAAAAGATTTATAGATGTTAAAGTAATTTTCGAAGGCAATCTTATATGGGAGCTATGACTAATTATAGACCGATCATCACAAAATTAGGCGAAATGATTTTTGTATATATGAAATAAGTGTACGTTGATTATGATGTGGATACCAACATTTTTAAGAGAGTTATGTCCTTAAAAGTTATTTACGGCAGCGGACCTTATATGGGAGCTATGGTCAATTATGGACCGATCAAAAATTTGTTGATGAGATTAGGCTTCAGGTACAACTTTTTTCTAGAGAAATTTGTTAGGATAGTCATGTGGTAGTCGACCAACTTAATCCGAGTTATGGATGGAGCTTCACCAGTATAAATGTCGAACTTTTTATGGTCTCCACTAGGGTTTATACAATTCAAAAGACCCGCGGTTGGTGTAAATTACGTAAAACAGGAACCGTCATACGATGCTGAACATCACACTCTTGCCAGAGCAAGATGCAAAATTGTAGAAGGCAAAAATATAAAAAAGAGCCTGATTGCCCTTAAGAAATAATGGCGCACGAGTTGCTAATCAGCTCAAACCTACTTTTCGGCTGCTAAAATGATCAGCATACATTCACAGTTGTTTGGAAAGAATATCCATACAAAAAAAAAACACATTTCACCACATTTTTGTAATAAATAGTTGGCATTATTAATCGTAAATGTTTATAAAGTTTCTGTCGATCGTGAGAGAGGAATTTCAACCATCTTACTGATTAAACTATTGGTTTTCAAGAAAGACATTGATGATCAGATTTGTCTTCAATGTTGGCGGGAATATTGGCATTATTTTTGACAACCAAACACGCGGCTCATTTATGTCTAGGAAAACGTATTCTGCAGGTTATCCTCTTATTTATTTATTACCTTCGTCTTGACAAGCCCTTATTTATTAACTCAGCCAACAATTTCTTGTCGACACATGAATTTGTCTTGTGTGGACCAACCTTGTCAATGTCATGTATGTTCTTGTTCAAACGAACATTTGTTTGCAAAATTTTTAATGTTAATGTTCATTAAAAAGGTCGAAGAAAATAGAATAAAATTATTTGCAAAATTTTTAACCAAACCAAACGTATGAAGGCATCTAGCCTTCTGACGGACATAATCGAAAGTTTTGCCATTTTGAGCAGGAAAATTCGCCCAGACATTCCAGTCTTTGGTTGACAGTCACTGGTGTGCAGTCTTACCTTCTTCGTTCAGTAATAGTCTAAGCTTAGTTAATGGTACCCAGTTAGGTCTGATACTTATTTATAAAGAGCAATGTTTAATGAGCTTGGCTAAACTAACTAAAAATGTTCTATCTTTTTTCTGTATATATAAATGTTGGTAAAGGAAAATGTAGCAACTTGATAGATATCATAATCATTTTCATTATGTATAACGCTAATAATATCCAGTTTATAACTAGCAGTCGTTTCATTCCTATATTTTTCGCGCGTTTGTAAAACGGAGGTAGCTACTACTTTACTAGATACCTGAAATGTCGCTATATCATTTGTTACATATTCTTTAAAAGTATTTGATTTACTTACATCCACATTTTGATGACATTCCTATAATAAATATGCCCAAACCAATACCCCAAAGACTACGTTGTATAGCTGCATATAAACTATTCCACAAGCGCATATCTTCATCATGATACTGCTGCAGGAAAGTGTGACCGGAAAACATCCACAATATGGCAAGGGGTATAAGGCTGTAGAAAAACGCATGAAATAATTTGTTTTTGCGTAATTTTATTTGATTTGACGACACATAATCATAGATAAGAGCAGCTAAAATACCACTGAAATAGCAGACGAAATTCATGTGGAAAGGAACATAGAATTCATTAAATTGTCGACTTTCTACAAAGGAATCACGTTGTGTTCTAAAATAACAAAACAAATTTGTATAAGATATTAAAGAAATAAGTTGTAAAATAACTTACTGTGGTGTGGGTATAAATATGGCATTAAATTCTTTAACATATGTTACTATGCCCGGTAAAGCCATGAAAATAGCAAATACGCTGCCTAAAATCCAATTACGAGCCTTGTGCCATCTGTAATTAAACCATAACATTTGTTAAAAGTTGTAAAACATTAAAAACTTGAAATTTACTTATGGGCCATCGTTAGAAACACCAAACTCAAAACAAAGGATTGAGTATCTGCGGCCAAATACCAACCTTGCAGCATGCACTGTATGATATGAAATGATGAGATATATATAAATTAGCGATTAGAAATTAATAAAATTGCGTAAAAACATACCCGTTCATTTGTGTTGATATAATTATTTAAATACAATAAATTCGCCCACCAATTTTTGCGACATGACAATTGTTCACGTTCCAATATGTGACGCCACAAAGGACCACCAGCATTATCAAAATAAATACCACTCCAAAGAATAACAAAACCGTAGGGGATAGTCAGTCTACCATAAACAATTCAAACATTTAATATCTACTTGGAAAATACTAGAAAACAAGACTTACCTTAAATAACGAAATGCATTGAATTTTATAAATAATAATATATATTGCAATGTAGACAATTCCTCATTTTGTTTGGTCACCACTAACCAATGAATAGTTAACAATAAACCACTTATAACAAAAAATGTTACTGTGATCAATGAACCCGCTACTAATAAAGTTCCAGCCAAAGTATGTAATAATCTCTCTGGATCTTGGGGGTTGCTAATGGCTCCCTCATATAGCACCCAATTAGTGTGAGCAAATATTACCAAAAACATGGAGAAAAACTTAAAACAATCCAGGAATCTTAATTCTCTGCCAACTTTGCCATTGGGCTCTTGATTTAAACGATACCAATTGCGGGCTATAGAAAAACTAACGCAGATTTTGCAAGCTGTAAAGAGATGTTAGAGTTAGTTTTTGAGTTTAATAAATTGAAAAGTAAAAGTACCTAAATTTCCTGGCGATGCCTTGTAATGATCGCGATCTGTTAACAGTTTATCTTTACGTTTATGTTTAAAATATAAGTCAAATAAACTGCTGGCTGTGGTGCAGAGAACAAGTAGTCCCACTACAGCATAAAACGTTAAATTCCAAGAATCTGAAAATAGTTATTTAGTATCGCACACAAATTTTTTAAAACTTCTTATCAACGAATGCATTTCAACACTAAAATTTGGATTTTGGAATAGATTTTTGTTCTCAAATTTAAATTAAACTTTAATTTATTAGAAGATAGTCAAAAACAAATTATTATACCATCGTCAAACTCAACAAGAGCTTGCTAAATCATCATGGGGGCAGCTGGATTCTTCCAAAGGCAGGGCATTTAGGTGCCATATGCATTTAATTCAAGAGACATTCAAAGACTATTTTGCACGTCAGAAATGCTGCTTAAACACTATAAAAGGCAATCATGTTTCACCGAATCATTACTTGTGTAGGAAATGGATCCATTACAATATCCCGAAGGTTATGAGATCGTGTATGAAGCCCGGCCTACCTGCCAAATCGACACTAAAGTCAAATATCCACCACACTTAGGCTCTGTATTTGGTATGACCAAAAGGGTAATATCTATTATATGCTGCTGAAATCTGGCCAGATTATCATAAGGTACTTGTATCAAATGCACCCAGAATAAATGCTTAAAAAATTTTTAGAAAGCAGTGGATGGGAAGTTTTGCCTCACCCGCCAGACCTACAAGAGGTAGTCGGACGGGGTATAACGCTCTCTATCTGGGACACGCTTCACATTAGAACAGGCTACCCGAAATTAGCTTGATTTGTTCTTGGCCTCAAAAGATGAGCATTTCTTTTGACGCGGAATCCTTATGTTGCTAGAAAGACGGCTAAAGGTCATAGCTAACAATGGGCAATACTTAATTATATATTGATATTGTACACATGTTTCAAAATAGAAGAGTTTGGCTATACTCGTAATTAGTAGCTTAAAAATTGCTACTTTACCCGTATGCAAAAGTCTGCGTACACAAAAGTAAACGATACTATTTTATTCTCTTTTGTGTTATTGTAAAGTATTTTGGTTTCGATTTGCAAGAAATTGCAAGCAATGGTGATCAGAACAGATAAAAATAACATTGCGTAAACGTACTAAGAAATAGAAAAACTACACTGGTTATAGGACTAGAATATTCGTATTCTGTGTTTTCTATTCAGACTAAGTGCAAATTTTATTAGTATTTGATATATTGTTGGAAAGATAATTTTACGACCAACATAATTTATGTTAAATATTTTGAAATTTTATCTAATTTCGACCATTTATAATTGATGTAATTACCAATTCTTACTGTAATTTGCAGAGTTTGTTTGATTTTCATAATAATCTTGATTGTAATTTAACAATTTATAAAATTTAAAGAACATTTTTCCATATTCACAACAAGTTAAGAAACAGAGTATAAAAAAAGGATAAGATATAAGATGAGACTTTTTTGTTTGAATTTGATCTCAATAACATTATTTACAAAAAATTTATGAGTGGCATAGAAGAAATGGACCAATTATGGACTGATAGCTTCTAAATCCAGTATCCGCTAATGTGATTTCTATGTATTTTAGGATTATAATGGTTGAATTTCATCTCGATAGCGTTATTTATGCTCGGAAGTGGACTTAATTCGGGAGATATTGCCAATTATTGACTGACAGCTACAAAATCCAGTAGCTTAATTGCCGTATAACCGATACTAATATGATTGGTGGATTAAAATTTCTGATCCATATAAAAGTTGGTTCGATATCGATATTTATTAGACATATTTTTGGGTTTATTTGTTTTTTGGAAATGGTTCTTATATGACAGCTATAACAAATTTTGGAACAGTTATTTTCATGCATATGAGGATATTTCACGTCGAATTTCAACATAATAACGGTATATTTAAGATATATATTAGTATTAACGTGGATTTCGAGAGTGGACCTTATGTGGGGGATATTGTCAAATATGGACCGAAATTCCCAAAACTCAGCAGTTGGATTTTGGCATGTATGAAAATGCTCCGTGTAAAATTTTGGATTGTTACCCTTATTTATAAGGGATTTATGAGTATTCGGAAGAGGGCTTTATATGGGGCATATATCAGAAAATGCTATAAATTTTGCGAGGCCCCTAATGTCAGGTTTGTCAGCAATATTCCGCGTTCTGGAGCAGTGTAACGTAACATTGTTTATTAACGTGTATTTTGCATGTGTTTACTACACAAATGTCAAAACAGAACTGACATTAGAGGTCTCGCAAAATTTATAGCATTTTCTGATAGGAGGATTACTTTTGCGCCACCTTGTACTTAAGTTAAATATTACTAACCTTGTTCAATGGTTCTATTACTAATTTCACAATATTCAATCATGCTCTCAGCTGATAAATTATAATTCTTCAATCTCATGTTAACGCATTGATTCATAAGACGATTATAACGCTGACGATGGACATCTTCCGATTTAAATAAATTTAAATATATATTAACCTGTAAAAAATGCAATAAAATGGAAACAAAATGTTAATAATTGAATTTATCATAAATATAAAAGAATAAAGAAGCCAATGTTAACTAAATAAATACAAACCCAAAAAACAAAAAAACGTGTATAAAAACAAAAAATTAATCATTTTATAGATTTTTATTTTGCTTTTTCGAAATCGGCTACTTTAACAGATGCTTGAAAACTGAAGTTTAATGACCTTGAAATTGTTGAAAACGCATACAAGAAGTCTACATCAAAATAGTGACACGCACAATACGCATACAACAGCAACAACAACAAATATAATATGAAAGTCAAATATCAAACAAACTAAAAATGCATAATGATATTACAAATTACAAATAAGCATTTAAACAGTAATAGAGCTGGGAGTAGTGTGACCAGATCTCAAAAAGTTAAGTTAGCCGCTTAACTTCAGTTTAAAAATAACCTAAAATATGCTAAAACTTATATTAAAATGCCAAAAAATGCGCTAAATTTTAAAAATACTCTTTTGAAATAATTTTTTACAACTTGATGTACGCATGATTAAAAAATAAACTTTTTATATAATTAATACAAATTTGAACAATCAAGCACAAAACTAATTAAGGTTTTCTTTAGGAGTCTAAAATTAAAGATAACTCAGTTGTTAAATATTTCCATACAAATTTTCATTTTTTTTACTGAATCAGGCCTTAATTAAGTCTTCTGTAATTTGAAAACATTTATTTAATCTTTTTAATCCGCATCTAGTGTAAAGCATAGAACTCGTAGTATTTAAAATAATTATGTTTCTTTTATTTATTTTACTCTGCTTCATCATAGTAGGTGTAACGCCCAAAAGTATTAGTCTAACATCCACCTTAAAGTATACCAATCGACTCAGAATTACTTTCTGATTCAATTGAATGGCTATCCACGCAAAGTACAGGTGGCAATTTTGAAGATACATATTTTGATTGTTGAAACTGGTTCATTATTTCACTTAACCTCCATACAAATGTCCTCTCGCAATATTGCTTTATCGATTATAAATGTGTGATTTATAAACGTATTCAAATAAATTTTGCCGCAAATAATTTGCATATATAACCTAAACAAACCAACAAATTTTGCGCACGTCGGTCAATAATTAGTCATAGCTCCCATATAAGGCTCACTTTCGAAATTAATAATATGTGTTTAGAAATCATGATACCTAATTTTATAAAGTATGGTCCACAATTCGTCTTGCTACCATATAAAGCTCAATTCCGAAACTCATTTCAACGACCATAAATCTTCTAAAAATATTGCTATCCAAATGAATTTAAGAACTAGAAATTATTGCACCTAATTTTAGAACGATTGATCGATAATTAATCAACGCACCAATATAAGAACCACTCCTGAAAATCACTTCAACATGCATTATAATCGGGCTTGACCGACTATGCATTTTTATAGGAATCATTCCATTAAATATACGTTTAACTTCTGAATTACTAAATGGCAAAACTTAAATCTTCATAACAAAAGATGAAAGGGAGTTTTCATAAAACGCATTCTTGTATTTACAAATTTGTTTTCAAAATTCTACAATTGAGTTACGATTTTCCCACTTATATGAAGTTATTATTTCATTTTAGTTCAAGAGTTCTAATTTCATCTGTTAATAAATTTCTCATTTATTCTTTAAAATGTTCATACAATTTTTTATTTTCAAGCTATTTTCAACAGAAAATAAATTAGTATTCTTAAATTTTAAACTGCTAAAAAATGCTAAACATATTACATATTAAGAAATGCTTAATAAAATGCTATATGTAAAATTTTGCAGCTAAATCAAAATAAAATAAGCTAAATTTAGCAAAAAAAAATACTGAAATGGTCGCACTGGCTGGGAGCATTTCATTGAGGGATTTTGGACTGCTTTAAAATTATAACGATCATCATTTTGTTTATTGATCAGTTGTATTGTGTTTGTGTGAATATTTTTAAATTGCTTTATGGCAGCCAAATTGTTTCTTTACAGTTCCAAGGCGTTGTAAATTATAGACCGGTGTTTTATTTTGCCGCTTCAGAAAAAAATCATGTGTATTTTCAAATGTTGTTTGTTCGTTTTGTTAATTCGTTGTAAGTTTACACATTTACATTCCATTTTAATAAACATTCATAATTAAATGTAAACGAAAACCCAAGATTAAACAAATAAAATCAAGTTCAAATTATTATCAGACATAAAAATTATAATTAATTATCGACTGAGATGATATTTTGCAATATACCATCACAGCCATGACTGATATTAGTGTTAATGTATGCAAAGTAATGTTAACTGGAAAATTATGAACTATTTGTTTATCTCGTTATACAGCATAAAAATTATCCTAACGATGGTTTTAATGGAAGGTGTAAATTTAGAAATTACTGTTATGTGTTTTAGATTTTTGTTAATTTTCATTTGCTCTAAAAATGAAATGAATAATTTTTAATATTTTAAAATATTTGCAATTTCAAGTATGTAGTTGTCTTTAAGTCTTTTGTTTAACATGCAAGTAATTTGACATTGAAATTTATAAAACTAAACTGTATAGAAGACCTGTTTAAATATTTATTTTAAGAGATTTGTTTTGTTTTAAATATAAATAATATATTTTATGTAAATAATTTTTCATAATTTTCATTTAGCAAAAACACCGACGCGTCACGATGTGCATACCCTCCACCTAAACCTAATAAGAAATACAAAAACTGCACTGGATATAGGACTAGAATATTCTTATTCTGTGTTTTCTATTCAGTCTTAGTGCAAATTTTAGTAGTATTTTATATATTGTTTGAAAGACAATTTTACGATCAACATAATTTATTTCAAAAGTTTTGAAATTTTTTCTAATTTTGACCATTTATAATTGATGTAATTTACAGAGTTTGTCTAATTTGCATAATAATCTTGAGTGTAATTTAACAATTTATAAAATTAAAAGAACATTTTTCCATATTCACAGCAAGTTTAGAAACAGAGTATAAAAAAGGATAAGATATAATGTGAGGCTTTTTGTTTGAAATTGATCTTAATAATACTATTTACAAAAAAATTTATGGGTGGCATAGTAGAAGTGGAGCAGTTATGGACTGATAGTTTCTAAATCCACTAATGCGGTTTCTACATATTTGAGACTTATTTTGTTTGAATTTTGTCTCAACAACGTTATTTACAAGAGTTGTATGGTTGGTATGCTCGGAAGTGGACTTAATTCGGCGGCTATTGCCAATTATTTACTGACAGCTACAAAATCCAGTAGCAAAATTTCCGTATAACCGTTATTAGTATGATTTCTGGATTAAAATTACTGATCTATATAAAAGTTGATTCGATATCGATATTTATTAGATATTTTTGTGGGTTTATTTGTTTTTCGGAAATGGTTCTTATATGGCGGCTATGACAAATTATGGGCCGATCTTCTTAAATATTAGAACAATGAATTTTATGCATATGAGGATATCTCGCGTCGAATTTCAACATAATAGGGCTATATTTATATTTATATATTAGTATTAACGTGGATTTCGTGAGTGAACCATATGTCAAATATGGACCGTTATTCTCAAAATCCAGGGGCCAAATTACCGCATACGTGATCGAATGAAAAATGATTTCGATATCGAAATTATGATAAACTGCACTAAATTTCTTGCTCGATATCTAATGCCATAATCTCAAATAAGAAAATTACGATCAATTTTACTCGATATCGAATGCGATAATTTGGCCCCAGAAGTTTGATTTAGTCAAATATGGACCGATATTCTCAACATCCAGCAGTTTTTGCTGGATATATGTAAATGATCCATGTAAAATTTTGGATCGGTGCCGTTATTTATAAGAGATTTATGAGTATTAAAGAGATTTTCGGAAGAGGGCTCTATATGGGGGTTACGGTTAAAAATGGACCAAAATTCACAAAATTTTGTGGAATGATTTTTGTATAGATGTAAATGATTTTGACCGTTTAACATTATTTATACCAGTTTTATACGTATTTAAGTGAATTTTGGAAGTGGACTTTATATGGGGTTATGGTCAAACATGGACCGAACTAAAAAAAATTTCGTTTTACGATTTCGTTTTGCATGAAACTTATTCCTGCTGAATTTTGTATTGATATTCCAATTTTATAGGCATTTATGTATAATTGAGCAATATTTCGGGAAGAGTTTTTTTTGTATGAGGGCTATGAGAAATCATGGACCTATTCTTACTATTTTCCTCACACTTTCTTCTTTTATCATAAAAACATCGTGAATATCTGCAATATATTTAAAAAAAATGGAAGAAAATATCAATTTTTTATAGAGGTTGCCTCACATTTTGTTCATAACTCTGGTTCTGCTGTACCGATTTTGCTGATTTTAAATACCAAACTGCTTAGGAGTATAAATGGCTTTTTGTAAACTTTGTTGATTTCGGCTGTGTCCTTTGGACGTGAGAGTGTTTTATACAGATAGACAGAAAGACAGGCATGGCTCAATCGACTTAGAATTTCGTAAGGACCAAAAATATTTGTATGTATATACTTTCTCAGTGTTACACACGGAATGACAAACTTATATATACCCTAATTCACCACTTATGGTGGTGGAGGGTATAAAAAAAATTAATTTATAATGAAATACATTCAAGCATGTTTAATAGATTTTAAAGTATTTTTCTGATAAACATGATTACTGTCGCATCAAAAAAATTAATTTTAGAGGGAGGGAAAATGACACAAAATAATCACGTGACCGGTTTCTGACTGGTTGTGACTGCTTCCAATTCGAACGTTATATAAAGTTGACCTGTTAGTAATTTTTTTTATTGAGATCTTTTTCGTATACAAGTTTTTGACGCATTCTTCATAAAAAAATATTTCGACCAGATTTAAAAATATTGGGTGTATAATTAAACTAACTTAAACTTAAAGTTATACTTAAAATATTTTTCAAATTTGTATCTCTTATTTGAAACACTTGTACAATACAAATTTATTCAAAGTATTGGCTATTGTTAGCTATGATCCTTTCCTATCTTACTGACAACATATGAATTATTTTTTTATTTATATATTTATTGAATTTTTTCATTTCCTGTACAACAAGACTAAGTCTTATATTTATAGAACAGGAACGCATTACGTTATACACAATTTTATCATGAGCATAAATAAACTAGTTACAGAATAACCTATATTGATAACATGTTACGTGAAAAAGTTATATAAAAATTTTCTGAAACTATTAGCATTACAATTTATGTGTTGATTTCGTGGAAGATTGTTCCAAAGATGAGCGGCATGTATATAAATCTGCCTTTCAGACACTAGGTATTGATATCGAGGTATTACAATATTTCGATTTCCAGACAATTAGAAGAAACGTATTTTTTCAAATATATGTATATTTGGGAGTTTGAGTATTTATTTGTTTATGCAAGAATATAAGAATAAGAACTTTTAATAGACTATCAAGTGAAACTCCGTAAAGTTTATTGGAAACAGCAGAAACATGGTCAAACCTTCTCAATCGATACACATATCTTATAATATTTTTAAATAATGTATTAAGCTTTCTTTTACTACTTGAATCACAGCTTCCAAACAACTCGCACTTATAAATTAGAAAATGAATCAGATACGTGTTGGCTAGTAAGGTTCTTATTATTATTGGTGTAAAATATTGTGTAGACCAGAGTAACTTTATGCATGTTTGACCAACCAGTGAGTTTATATGATCAGTCCCTGTCATATTGCTATTGAAAATTATACCGAGATTTTTCGCTGAATTAACAATTTAAATTTTTTCGCCATTTAAAACAATATCTTCAGAAATGTAACGATTTCAGCTCCTTTTACATATCACAATGCATTTAGATTTGTGTGGATTCAAACAGAGTCCATTTGCACAAGCCCAGAGGTAAATTTTGTTCAAATCCTCATTTAGGGATGATATTCCTGAAGCTATATTTTGAACAGAGCTACTTACAGTAAGTTGCATGTCATCTGCGTATAAATGGATGTTGCATTTAGAGAGTTGGTTTGGCAAATCGTTTATATATAAAGAAAATAAAAGTGGTCCTAAATAGAGCCTTGAGGTACTCCTCTATTAAGGGATACGCTATCTGACCATGTATTGTTCACAAACACCGATTGTCTAGAAGTACTAAAAAATGCATACTACCTTCATCTAATCCTTGACGTATATTTTCGCTAACCAACACAAGAACCGTAATGCAGCTGTGATTCTGACGAAACCCCGATGGCGTGTTGGAAAGTAAACTATGAGTATCAATATATTCCATCATTTGTTTATACACGAGCTTCTCTAAAACCTTCGATAGAAAACACAAGATAGCTATCGGTCTATATTCTCCATTCGATTTAGGTAATGGTATAATTTTTGCGTGTTTCCAGTACTTGACATTATAATAGTATTAAATAGATAAGTAACATACGGTAGAATCACGGGTAAAAGTAATCTTATAAACTTCGGGTGTATGTCGTCAATTCCTACTGCATTTGATTTTATCAAAGAGCTTGTTGAAATAACGTCATATTGAGTAACGCACGAAAATTGGAAATGTTTACTAATTATTCCAGTATCTGTATTTGGCGAGCTTGAGAAAAAATTAAAAAAAGTGGGATTTGTCTGTACTACAGGTATGGCAGTGAATAACTGCTTATCTTTTAGAGTCAAGAACGAATCTAGCCAATTTCGGAACCCCGTTGTGAAGTGAAACGTATCCCATAGTCATAACTTTTAAAAACTCGGTTTGTAGCCACAATAATGCTTAAAATTTTTGTACGAATTTTTAAAAGTCATGACTAGAATTTGACGTGGCAGTAAAAAATGATTAAGGACAGAAATGTAGACCTAACAGAGCTATGAACACCGTTATGTTATGATCGGACTAAAAATAGCGACACAGTGACCAAAATACTAACAGGGCGGTATTTGTAGGCGTGGCAAAAAAATAAAAAAATATTTCTAGAATTGTTTTTACCTTATCTTTAATCCTAGGGGGTGACTAACCACTCTAATGTTCACCCCGTATAGTTTGTTTGTCGGCGTAAGAAATAGAAATTAATATACTTTAGGGCTCAGCCGTCGCGAAGGGTCGCCATTATTGTGTGTATTTTCAAATACACAAATGTGTTTTATTTTTGGCGACAAATATTCGCGACCAAAAATTCGTTGTTCATCCAAGTAAGAGAGAATAAATTACATATTTTTTTTACATATGTATAAGTTACTAAAGACAAAAAAGACAAAATATATGTCCCGGTTATGCATCCTCCATTTTTTAAGTATACTCACAATATATTATAGGTATTCTGACAGATTTAAAACATATTATAAATTATTCATAGCTGTCTTAATGACAGGATATGTGAGAGAATACTTATTTTTCCTATATCAACTCTTAATTTCGCCTCTAGTTCTATCCTATGGTTCAAGGACTGTTCTAGGATTACAAATTTAAAATAGTTTAAATAATTTGAGTATTTTTCTGGCAAATTTTCTAAACGAATTTTTTGTTAATAAGAGTGAAAGCGAGAGAGAGAGAGATCTTTTTTGGTTATTTAATGTTTACTCTTATAAAATCGTTTATACATATAGGAAGATTCCCATTGATTTTTATGTTGTTTAATCAAACACTTCATCAGATATCTTGTACTTAATTACTATACTGTTTGATTTTAGCTATTAAATCATTAACTTTGTAACTTTTTTAAAAGTTTTATTATGATTTCAAATAAAATAAATCTGATTTTTATGTATCTTTGTGCAGTTTTTGGTTGCACTTTAGTTAGTATTTACAATTTGATTTGCTTTTGTGTGAATATAAAACAAAAAAGAAATAAACAATCATCTTAAATTGATAAGCAATAGAGAATATACAAAAATGTAATAAATTAACTCGTTAGGTCTACAAAAATTTCTCAAAAAGTACCATAGTACCAAAAAATACTTGCACATTTAATTTAATTACATTCTTTAAAAATATAACGCAACAATTGTCAAATTAAATCTGATATAAAACAATCCCATGAAAGCAGATAATTTCCTATCCACTTCTCTCATACATTGTAATATTTTTGGAATGACAAATAGATTGGTTAATAATCGTTTTTTTTTTTTTTGTATGCATAATTTAATTTTGACTTTATTTTCATTAGTACATTTTTTCTCCCATTTAGTACTTGCTCTAATTTGCGTCACTTTCTCTGATCACCGCTAAAATAATTATGTCGATTACTTACAGTTTCAAGTATCGCTCTTAAGTCTTTTGTTTATTTCTGCTACACAGAAAGTTTCATACACACAGAAAGTATCACTCGTGTTAACGCGCAAATAAAAAATACTTAAATTTAAACTACTAACCTTTGTATTATTTATTAATATTCCTTTATATAAATCATTTGCCTCGTCTTCCGGTATTTGATTGATTTCCAATTGACACCACTGCACACAAATGCCATAGTACAAATGACGATGCTGGAAATGATGTTTATAGTACATGGAAACCTCTTCAATAGCCTGCCAAGCTTCATTGTTGTTTTCTCTTTGGGGTATAATATCAGCGCGTACAAAACAATACATTGAGAAACTATTGAACTCTTGCAGGCAACGATCATAGTCATCCAAATTGTACAAGGAAGGCATTTTATAATATTGGGTCACTAAGATAAAACAAAAAAAAAGAAAAATTATAAAATTTTATTGAACAAAAAATTCCATTAAGAATTAAAAAAATAAAAAGTGCATTTAATTGGATGTAAAGTTTATTTTATACCCTTTATTAACTAGAAATCCTTGTAAGTAAATGTACATTTCTGTTTGTGGTTTTTCTGTTTCTTATATGGTTCTTAGTAATATACGCTTATTTAGGTATTTCGTTTTGTTTTCTTGATTTTTTTTATTGTAATTTTTTCCAAAAGTGAAAGGGAACTTGTTTTGTTGTCAGTTTCTTATGTTTGTTTGACTTCTAGAACATCCTTTGTTAAGATGTTTTCTAGATTTATTTATAAGTAATAATATAATGGAAACTTTTTTGTTTTTTTATGGCTTATGCAGAACTAAATAGTTTATTTTTATTTAACTTGTTTTATATTTCCACACCTATTAACTTAAAGTAAAAGTAACCGTCAAATTAGTTATATGTTGTTGATATTCTGTATTTTATCTTAAGAATCTTTACAGTTCAATACGTTTTCATTGGTTTATGCAATTAATATTAAACGTTATTTTGAATTGTATCTATAATTTAATATCAATGCACGATTTTTAATAAAACAATTAAAAATTTATAGTTTTAAATATTAAATTTTTAGCTTTGATTTTGTTTAAAAGATGCTGTAAAAATAATAAGAACAATATATTTTCTTCAGAATAATTTATAAGTTCCTACTAATCTACCTTTATGTCTCAAATAATATTAATATTTAGTTGCAACTCCATCAATTTTTGACACTTTTTCGCACCAACAATTCATAGATCCCGCAAGTTTTTACCATATTTGAGGACATATAGAATTCCATTCGTTCTTGATTTTTTCCTACATATCGTTTTCCTTCTTAGGTTTATATCCCTCTATTTTATTTTTTAAATCTGCTCTAAGGATTTTAATATTGTTTAAATCCGGGGTGCATAACCATAGGAGCATCATTTCTTCTCTGGTATAGTTTAGCATTCGATTTTGCAATATTTTTACGTAATCCACAGCGCACATTATTCCATCTATACAATATCCTTCATGCTTTCCGTTTTTTTTTATATATCTGAGCTTAAATTCTGTATTTTATGGTTTTTATGTTTGAATGGTTGTCGGCTTATTGTTATAGGCTTTTGACTTAAAACAAACACAAAAAGAAAAAGAAATCCAATGGTTTTAAGTTATTCTTATTGCCAATACAAGAGATAACACGACTAGGAAATGTTTTATTTGGTTTTAACTTGGTGCTATCCTTACGATATCCTTATGGATATGTGGAACATTTCCAAACTCGTTCACCATTTTTTACCAAATATTAAATATTATTTTAAGAATACAGTACATTTGTGTTTTGTATAATGAGCATTTATTTATAACGATTGAAAAGTTTTTTAACTTTCGTTTATATTAAAATTGATGTTTATTAAATATGTTTTATTTTGTAACTAAAATTTAAACGGAATGATGTTAAAATGTTAATTGTTGAATTATAAAATTATGGAAAATTTTAAAATAAAACGATAAATTAACACAGTAGCATTTAATCGTTTTCTTCAATTATTCGTCATAAAATCAAATTATTCGTTCTTCGAAAACGTTAATCGAATAATTATACGTTAAAATTTTGTCGATTATTCGAACGATCTTTATTCGAATGTATACAAAAATACATACAACGTTCCGAACTTGACCTATTTGTTTAAAACTTACTAAAATCCAAAAGCTGGGATTACAAACGGAAGGCAGTTTTGCAAACCGTATATATTCCTTATTTATCCTTGAAGTACTTCACCAGCTCTAAAACAGCTGCACCATCTCCGAAAAAATATATACTTTATGAGTAAAATTACAAAAAATCTAATTTCTGAGATTTTGCTGTTTTTTAAATTTTCAAATTAAAAATCGTTTAGTTCCTAGCAAAGATTTAAAATTGTTGTGTATGATGGGTAATTCTGTTATTCCATGGTGGAATGAGGAAAAGATAAATAAACCAGAGATATCTACGCAAGAAATCTTTACAGCGTGAAGTAACACCTAGAGGAGTAACCAACCAATTGGTTTTAGCTTATTAAATCCAATTTTAAATTGAAATCATCATTTCTTAAGGTATGGTCGCATTTGACAAATATTTGCCGAAAAAGACGTAGCCACTAAATAAAATTAATTTAAACTAGTTTATTTATTAAAAAAAAACTTCGTTTGTTTAGGAAAAGACACAACAAATATTTAGTCTTATTTTATTTGATGCTGTTTGATCTTGCAAAACTCTTGTAAGAGTAAACAACATCAAACAAATTTGTCTAAAGTGGTAACGCCTTTTTGAGTAAATATTTGCCATGTGTGACCATACCTTTAATTAAATATTAAAATAAACAAATATTATTATAATTTGGATTAATAAAAAACGTATTAGTTGTTAAAACCTTCAAAATTATTTGATAATTAAAAATAATTAATGTTGTGTGCTTTTCATTCAGAGGTAGGTGTATTAAAAACTTATTAAAAATTTCAAAAATTATGAGTGTCATACATGAGTTAACTTATTTTAAATAAATAAACAAAAATGAATATTTAATTTTATAAATATTATTTTAAAATTCTGTTAAACAAAATATTTATTGAGTTTATAAAATGCGTATTACTTCTTAAATTCATTCAATAGTTATATTCATTCATATGGGCCTTTTTATGGCTCATAAAAAATCTTCATTTACAAAAACAATTACTTGTCTACACAAGCAATTCAGTAACTAACTGTGTAAGAAAATAATTTATTATAATAAATATAGCAAATAGTTATTTAGTAACAGGTATTTGGTATGAAATAATTAAACCTACGTAAAAAAATAAATAAAAATTTTACCTTTTTAGAATGAAATGTTAGATTTATAAATGCAATTGGATTGTTTTAAATAACTTTTAAATTAATTACCATTCATTTGTGGCATTTCTAGTTAAATTTCATATTACTATACATTTTGATAACATCTCTATCAGAGACCTGCAACGAGTACTAAATTTTCGGGTATACTTAATCATGCACATTGATTTTTATGATTTAATCGTTTTTGTTCAAATGCACAAAACGCTCGTTTACGCAACCGTTCGTTTCAAACATTCAGTTTTATTCACCGGTTGTTTTTTGCGAACATGAATATTCTGACTGTGTCGTTAAATGTATGAAGCTCGTTTTACATCAAAGCCAACGTGTTGTTAGCCGAACATGTGTTTTATTCATTTGTTGTTTTGTGCGAACATGAATGTTCGACTGTGTCGTTAAATGTATGAAGCAGCTCATTTTACATTTTTTCTTTAATTTTTTTTGCTGTGCAAAGATATATTTGACAAACTGTACATATTACAAATTTTATCATTGCTTTGTCAAATAAGTTTTCTTTTCGACGAAATAATGTTAAATAGGTAGTAAATGCACATTTTTTATGTTTTCATATTTTTCTGCCAGCCGCTTTTTACTTATAAGTGGCTCGTGTGTTTTTAGTTCAATTCCAATCAGATCATGCACAACAAAGCCGACATGCAAAAAACAAACTGTGTATAAACAAGAATTTTTGTTTTCAAACATTGCAGTTCGAACCAAGTGTTGGAAATGATTTATACTCGTTGCTGAATTTTCTGTGTGTGCATAAAAAGTGAATAAGCATAAAATTGAATCATACTTTTTTGTATTGTTCTTAAAATTCAACGTTAGTGAATAAGTCGGCTCGTTCATACTTGTTGCAGGTCTCTGATCTCTATTACTTTAGCAACACTAGCTTCCTGTAAGCTAAGAGTAGCTCCATTTGGATTTGCTTAATATTGAAATAAACAGATCAGAAACTATGATTTTTTTTGTTTCTATGTAAAAGAGTAAATTTTAATGTAAATCGCTTACCAATAACTTCTGGTAAGTTAAAATATGATGTAGGAGTTTTTGAATTTGAAATATTACATGTTTGTTAATCGATATTTTTCAGCGTAATTGTTGTTCAATGTTGCTTTCCATTTTAAAACCTTTCTATTATTAAACAAATAAATATTTGGTTCTTTGTAAAATTATTCACCAGAAACTGTCCAAACTTTGGCATTATAAATTCTTATTCCCAAGTAATGAGTTAAAATTCTAAATTCTCTACAGTGATGTTATTAGGGGAAAAACAACAATTCGTGTACAATTATAGTCATTCTACAACCACTTCTACGCAATGCAGACTTTAAAGGAGTTTTTCAGCAAGCACTTTGTTATTCAAAACAAAGTAAAACAAAGAATTTGTATTCATATTTTTATTGTTTTGGAAGGAGTAAGAGTTGACAGATAGACATATGACCAACACGACTACGCATACAGATGACGATTCTTTTATTAAAAATTTGAATCGCATTTTAGCAAAATGGCGGGTTTATTTCGTTAATGACATCACGTACTTTGAGTTTTAAGGCTGTACTCAATTCGATTGAATGTGTATAAACTCTATCTTTAACGTAGCCACATAAAAACTAATCCATTGATGTTAAATCACATGATTGGGGATACAAATTAGCAACTAAATTGCGTGAAATTACGCGATTTGGAAATTTTGTTTGCAATATATTTATTATAGTGGCTGTGTTGAAACCACATATCAGTGATAATCCATATAATCAATAATATACCCAAATTTAGTTGTTAACAACTCTCGATAGCGTAATCCACCAGCCAAAGAAAATCCAATCAGCTACACATACAGCATACAAAACCTTCTCAAAAATTTTTCTTGGATTGTCAGATCCGCAAATGCGACAATATTGCTATGATAGTAAGCTTTGTCTGGAATAATGATTTTGTTCTTGAATAAATTTAGCGTCTATTTTTCAAGCGCAATTTAATGCTTTGTAACAATTTTTTAAGCTTCTACATATCAGTTGTCAACAATTAAAATATCAAAACTTTTATATTATTTCTGCAATTCATGTTATTGAGTAATTGCAAGCCATTACTAAGATTTTGCTGGGAAATCACAACGATCAACAATTAATTATTCTTAATAAAATTTAATGGGGGAAGAAATTTTTTAAACTTTGTGTTGTTTTAAGTACCGAATCAAACAAAACATGCATATCAAATTCTTTCTGTTAGCATTTTTAACATTGAAAAACCAATATTCCTAAAAACATTTAACTCGCAAGAAATAAATAAATTTCTTTTAATTTTGTTTTCTTAACAAATCAATCATTAATAATGTGTGCAAACAATGCATGATTGAATTTTTTCTAACATAAATTAAGAAATTTTTATTTTAAATGAACAAGTTTAAATAATAAAAGAAATTAAAAGGAATAATCTTTTATTTAGCTGCAAAAATTTAAACAGTACGAGCTTGATTTGCGCAAACGCTTTTTAAAAGACTGATTAATGGAACTGATAAATGCATTTTTACATGGAACTTTATTTTTTATTTCCTTTTGAAGACCATATCAAGTATGCTTCTCGAGGAATTTTGGTTTTAATATTTCTCCAGTAAAAAGTTAGATAAAATATGCCTAAATGTGATTTTTAATGGAGGGCATTAAAATGTAGAAGTTTCTGTTCTATTTAGTTCTACTTTTAGTATTGTTCACATAAAATCCGGTCGCATAAATGTTTTAATTTTTATGTAACGAAAATAGCGATAGAAAATACTTTTGAATCAAAAATTGATATTCATTTATTAATATTTAGAAAAAGCGAAAAGAAGAAATTATAATTAATTTTTTCTTATAAAAATCGTATTCCTTTAAAACTCTTATAAAAATTGTTTTAATAGATTTATTGTCAAGCACTCCAGTACTACGATGCTTTAACTTTTATCTGAAAATAGCCACATATTGCTTAATTAGCCGAAGCTGGATACAATTAGGGCGGTTTATATATTTTACTATTATGTCGATCTGTTTTATTCGATTCTAACACAAAAATAGCTGGGACACAATCTAAGAAATGAGTGTCTAGTAAAACCTTAAGTATTGCCTTACTACTCATTGTCGAGCTATCGCAGGTTTTCTTAATGGAGCGTGGTACAACCGATGAGGTTGCTAGCATTTTATAAAGTCTATTGGTCTCGGAGGAAGCTTCCACGCCTGTACAAAAAGCTCTACATGCTTTTCGCCCTCCTTAGAAAATTTTTAAAATGGTTTAATGAGGTTTTGTTTGAGCATCTAAAAATTTTACGAAATGTCCTTGCGCTATGTCAAGGTTCAATTAAGGGGCTTTGTTTCCTTCTCTGTGACTAATGGATACGCCCTAATTTTGCTGTATATAACGTTTTATAACATAATCTACAGTACTTTTTTGAATTTTAAGCTTAAACCGACAATGTCGGATTTTCTAGAAATTTGTGCACGATTTTCTTCCTATTTTGATTTTCCAAGTTCAAAACTCGTACAAATAAACATATACCGACTAATTGTATTTTCTGGCAGAATAATGAAAAAAAAAACAAATCACAGAAAAAAAAACGAGAGTGGAGTTGTTTCGATTCTCTGTGAGTAGGGGAGACGCCCAGACTTGGTTTCTTAAACATAACATTTGCTTTGTAAGTAACTGGTTTCTTTCAATAACATTTTTATGCTAAATGTTTGTTTGTATCGTTACAAAAGTTACAGTATTTTTTGAAATCTTGCTTTTTTGACTATTTTTTGCCAGATCAATAAAAAAACAAATCACAGAAAAAAATCGAAAGTGTTCAAACAAAGCTTCTTTAAAACTTGTGTTTTTAAGTGGATTTGTTTGTTTTAAGCTTCAATATTAAATAAAAATAGAAAAAAAATGCTAAAAGTTGATTGACTTTTGTTTTGCTTAAAAAATTTATGCACAAATTTATTAAAAGAAATGTATAATTAAGTAGTTGTGGGTTTTTTTTTATTGGTCTGGTAAATATTTAAATTAATTTAGACGAAATTATGCAAAAACACACACGGGACTGGGGGTCGCACAGTGCGACAGTCAATCGGCAAAATTAGAGAAGTTATCGTAGAAGAATGAAATTTGGTGTGCTGGTTCAAAATATGTCAATTAAGAAAAATTCTAAGTTCCGGAAAAATCGATGCAAGGACATGACTACCTCCCATACATCCTTAAATTTAAAACTTTAATTTTAGCTATAATTGTAAATAAAATAAATCGAAAGTTGGTAACTGTCTGTTAAAATATGTCTTTTAGCTTAGTGGTTAATTTTGTTTCATTCGGTGCAAGGACATGACTACCTCCCATATATAATGTTTCTCAAAAACTAAATTGTAACTACATTAGTGATCAGAATGCACTAAAAACTTATAACAACTTATAAAACTATATTTTTGAGCTCTCTGGAAAATTTCGCTTCAGTCGATAGAAGCACATGACCATCTCCCATATATCCTTTTTCTCAAAAAATAAATTTTAGCTACATTTGTGATCCAAATGCAAATAATTTAATATTCCCTTTAAAATGGGTCATAAATAAATTTGTTTCTAAATTTGCTCAACAAATAAGATAATTTATTTTAATTGTAATATATGATGTTGTCTTTTAAAATGTATTGCTCAATTTCTTTGAATTCATTTTTTTATGTGTTTTGTAGACCTAAGTGATCCGACATTAATAACAAATGAGATATTAAATCTCTATTTGTATTTTCTCTCGTCGATTTTCTTATATGGGAAAATCGCACATTTCTTATGTTTTTATGACTGGCTTCTACGGGTTCTTCGGACAAACACCCTAGAATAAAAATAGTTTTGGAAAATGTGTAAAAGGTTTTCTTAATATTTTATTACCTATTGGCAAGTTGAAACCTTATGAACAGTGCTTGGCATGTAATACCAGCCATACTGAATTAAATAAGAGTTCCTAGTAATATTTAGCAGCTCATTAAACGTTGTAACATTAACCGGGATTCCGCAAGATAAAACTCTTAATATTATGCCAAAATTATAAATAAGACTTCTATCAATTTCCGTAATTTCAGAAGAAATTTCACTATTTTGAAAAAATCTATTATTATTAATCCCGTCCGTGTTTCGAATTCAGTTTGAATTCTTTTTTTGTTTTGTGAAAAAATTGAGGTATTTTCCTTATTGACTCGCCAAGCTTTCAAAGGAAGACGTTAAGCAATGTGCAATATGCATTCAAAAAAGCGTATCCAGCAATGGAGTGTAGAAAGCCCATATTTATAATTACACGGTGCTACAAAATTTCCTTTTTTGCAAGCACTTTCAAAGTGACCTAGTGTATGTTAAAGGTCTAAAAGAGTGTATTACAAAACCGGTTTTAAAAGTTTCAATATACCTCTAAATTCCCGAGTTATGGACCAAAGAGATTTTAATGAGGCAGCTACTTTTAAACATTTATAACTTTTTTATTTATTAACTGATTTTTGAAATTCAAACAGTTTTGGAAAGAAAAATAATTTTTATTTTTAAATATATATACTAGGGTGGGGTGAAATTTTGTTTTGTCTTAGATCGTCTTCTAATAGCAAAATTTTCTTTAAAATTTTATTGAAATATTTAAAATGTAAGAGCCCGCGCCTTGACTACAAAGTAGGGTGGATCGCCTGTGTATGGGAAAAATAAAAGTTAATTAATAAAGTTCTAATAGTAATATTTTGCTGTCTTAGACTTAGAAAGGTAATACATGAAAAAAATATTCAATTAAGTGATATCTTTAGCCGCGCATGCGTCTTAAAATTTTTGGAATTTTCATAAAAACATTTTTCAGTGAAGGCGATTTGTTAATTTGATATGGTATTGTTGTTTTATGTGTAATTTGTTCTCATTTAAATACTATTTTATAGTTTTAAGATCTAATTTTAACTATTATTTAGTTTTGGGTTACAAAAGAATGATGAAATTATACATTTTTGATACTACATATTTGTTAATTTCAAAAATCATGAAACGTGCATACTTTAAGCAATTGTCTTAAATGTCTCAGTGAGATGTTACAAACCCGCCAGTAAATAAAAAAATATTTTGAAGAGAATAAATTGTTTTATAATTACAATGCAAAAGGATTATTCCAATTAAGTGACTTGACATGATTTTAGTTATTGATTGATTTTAAGCAAAAATGTGAAATTACTTTTAAACAAGATGTTAAAATATCAAAAAATAATTGTAATGTCATGTCATGGTTGGTTGAGAACATTTAATAGGATCGTTAAAAATGTTTCTAACTCGTGTTATTTTGTGTTGATCTTCATAATATTATTGCAATGGTTTTCGAATGAGGATTCGTAACAAATTTTGAGGTAGTTATGCGATGAAATTCTAAATTCTCGCACTTTACTATCTATACAATTGCATTATATCTATACAAAAAAGTATCTAATGGAAATGTTTCATAAATAAACTTTAAAAGAACAAATTAAGAGCCCGATTATCGTTCGCAACACTACAACAATACATGTATTTTTAATACGATTAGGCCGGTAAGCGTTGTGAATCGTAATCGCAGTTTACAACATACAACATCAAAATACTTAGTGATGTAAAAGGTAATCAGGGCCTTAAATTAAGCATTTTATGCTATTGTAGTCAATATTGGCCACTATTTGTTTTTGGGTAATTTTGGTTTCAAATGTATAAATTTAATTTAACGTTCTCAAAATCTATAAAAATAAATGTCGAATGTTTTATCAAAATCTACTAATATTTAAATATACAGGTAAAGTCAAAATTTAGTATACAGCACGCTTTTACGTCTATAATAAGAAATATAAGTTTGAATCTACTTAAAATTTAATTTAAGGTTTAATATTTTCTTATTTTAAAAATTGTTAAAATTAAAATTGATTTAATGGAAATTTTGTGGGTAGAAGAAATAAGTACGTGAGAGAAATAATCAAAAATTAGTATACACTTAAAAAGATAGCGCCCTATTTTATATTACCAAAATCCAAAAATTAAAAGTTATTATTTTTTTTAAAGATAATTATCATTTACAAAAAAAAAATATATATATATGTATATTCATTCTCATCTTTAATCAAATGAGTAACTTAATATATAATTTCTTTGTTATTGTTGTTATATTAAAAAAAATAGATAGAGCTTATTGAATTGCAATCTATATATATAAAATTGAATGTATGTATGTATGTAACGTATGGACTCCAAAACGGCTGAGCCGATTTTGATGAAATTTTCACAGCATGTTACTATGACTCTGGAAGGAATAATAGGCTATATGAAGTGGGGTGGCACCGCCCTATAACCCAAAAATTTAAATCGCCATGTTTTGGGCATTTTTGACCTACATCAATGATATGTGGTACACATGGTATTGGCATAATTAGGAATACGTACCAAGAGAAAAGTGGGTGGGACCACGCCCCTTTTTAGGAAAATTTTAAATCGTAATATAGTATTAACTACTGGACCGATCGTCATTAAATTTTCACAATAGGATATTTTTACGAAATAATAAATTCTTGACTATGTAAGTGGGCAAAGGGGCATGGTCTCGCCCACTGAAATGCATCGATCATATGACGCGCTTCAGTATCCTATTATTTTTCCATATGGAGAAGATGCATATCACTTTGATTATCCTGTTGAATTCTTAAATTCACTCGATGTGCCAGGCTTTCCACCACATGTGCTACAACTTAAAATTGGAGTGTCAATTATATTACTGCGTAATATCGATCATCACGGCTTTGCAATGGCACTCGACTTGCAGTAAAAAAAACTGAGAAATAATTTAGTAGAAGCGACCATTATAACAGGAAAATATAAAGGTACAGATGTACTTTTTCTACACACTCCAATGCTACCAACAGATTTACCATTCGATTTTAAACAATTTTTTCCTGTTCGGTTAGCGTTTGCGATAACTGTTAACAAAGCTCAAGGTTAATATCCCGTGTATATGTGTATGATCCTAATGGGCAAACTTAACCTAAAGCATTGCAATCAATACATTAAAATTAAATAAATAAATGTTTGTAAATACTATATAAATACGTTTCATTTTATTTTATAACGAGGGGGGGGGGAGTAGCGAAGCACACCGGGTTTAGCTAGTGTAAGAATAAATTTGAAATCACATTACATATAAATATACATACATATATCAATAACAAAAAAAACACGAAGTTAGAGTGCAATATTCGACTATGCAGAATCTTTAATACCCTCCACCTAAACGTACTAAGAAATAGAAAAACTACACTGATTATAGGACTAGAATATTCTTATTCTGTGTTTTCTATTCAGTCTTTGTGCAAATTTTATTAGTATTTGATATATTGTTTGAAAGACAATTTTACGACCAACATAATTTATTTTAAATATTTTGAAATTTTATTTAATTTCGACCATTTATAATTGATGTAATTACCGCTTCTTACTGTAATTTACAGAGTTTATTTGATTTTCATAATAATCTTGATTGTAATTTTACAATTTATAAACTTAAAAGAACATTTTTCCAAATTCACAACAAGTTAAGAAACAGAGTATAAAAAGAATAAGATTTAATATGAGGCTCTTTTGTTTGAATTTGATAATGTTATTGAGCATTATTTACAAAACATTTATGGGTGGCATGGGCCGATGGCTTCTAAATCCAGTATACACTAATGTGATTTCTATGTATTTTAGGATTATATTGGTTGAATTTCATCTCAATAGCGTTATTTACAAGAGTTGTATGGTTGGTTCTTATGCTCGGAAGTGGACTTAATTCGGGAGCTATTGCCAATTATTGACTGACAGCTACAAATTCCAGTAGCATAATTGCCGTATAACCGATATTAGTATGACTTTCGGATTAAAATTACTGATCTATATAAAAGTTGGTTCGATATCGATATTTATTAGACATTTGTGTGGGTTTATTTGTTTTTTGGAAATTGTTATTATATGGCAGCTATAACAAATTATGGGCCGATCTTCTTAAATTTTGGAACAGTTATTTTCATGCATATGAGGATAAATCACGTCGAATTTCAACATAATAACGGTATATTTAAGATATGTATTAGTATTAACGTGGATTTCGAGAGTGCACCTTATGTGGGGGATATTGTCAAATATGGACCGATATTCTCAAAGTCCAGCAGTATGATTTAGGCATGCATGTAAATGATCCGTGTAAAATTTTGGATTGTTACCCTTATTTATAAGGGATTTATGAGTATTAAAGTGATTTTCGGAAGAGGGCTTTATATGGAGCATACGGTTAAAAATAGACCGAAGATCACAAAATTTTGTGGGATGATTTTTGTATATATGTAAATGATCTGTGCAACGTTTTGAGTCAGTACCGATATTTATACAATATATATAGGGATAAATTCTTTTTCAGATGTGGTCCTTGTGGTCCATAAAATTTAGTAGAACAATTTATTTGCCTATAAAGATTATTTATGTCAAATTTTAGCCGTTTAACATTATTTATATCTGTTTTGTACGAATTAAAGTGAATTTTAAAAGTGGACTTTATATGGGGTCTATGGTCAAACATGGACTAAAAAAAATTTCGGTCTGCGATTTCTTTTTGCATAAAACTTATTTTTGCTGAATTTTGTATTGATATTCCAATTTTATAGGCATTTATGTCAAATTATAAAGTTGTGGGAAGATTTTTGTATGGAGGCTATGAGAAATCATAGACCGATTCTTACTATTTTCCGCACACTTTCTTCTTTTATCATAAAAACAACGTATACAAAATTTCATGGTATTATCTGCAATATATTTCAAAATATTGCAATAAAATGGACAAAAAATATCAAATTTTTATGGAGGTTGTCTCACATATTGTTCCATAACTCTGGTTGGTCTAAACTGACTTTGCTGATTTTCAATACCAAAGTTACCCGCAAAATAAGAAATATTTTTCTGAAAATTTCGTTTAGACAAGTTTTATAGTTTGGACGTGAGAGTGTTTTACACAGACAAACGGACATGTCGATTTAGACTTAGAATTTCATAAGGAGCAAGAAAATATATACTTTGTTGGGTCTCAGATGAATATTAAAAAAGTTTCACACGGAATGACAAACGTAATATACCCTCTTTCACCACTCTTGGTGGTGGAGGGTATGAAAATGATTAAAAACTTACAGAATTTTGTTTAATCCATCGATGCTGAAGGCCTTCTGCAGTTGTTGGAATTAATGTTGACAATTTAACATTAATATGTTAATGATCTACAGGTATGTATATATTTATACGTAAGGGATAATGTTAATAGTTATGATTATGAATTTTTAGCATGGATTATTATAAAAACTAATAAGGTTTAATACTTAGCTTTTAACCCTATTGGGACATATGTGTCCCACTGAATGTTTACAGAGCCCTAATATTTAAGTTTTTTCCTTTAAATGGTTCAAAAATGTCCCATTTAATTATTTAAAAGTTTAAGTACAGTTATTGAAAAAAATTATTGCGTATTAGCAAAACACGAGTTCTTTAGTCATAAGCAACGTTGCCGTTTTGGTTATTTTTAACCAAAAAAAGGTTATTTTTTTCTTCAATGTGGAGATGTGAATTTTTTTTTAATTTTGGTAACTTTATGGGGAATAAAAAATATAAATGTTTTGTTGTCTATTTAATTTGATAAATTTTTTAATTTTTTTTTTTGCTTTTTAATATTATTTAAAAATAAACGTTGTTATAAACACGTTTTTTTACGTCGCTTGGATAACACTACTATATTTAAAGGCTTCATTACACAGTACAACACATAATTTCGGGACTCAAATCTGGTAATTGTTTATGAAAGTAGCCCCAAAAATAAGAACTTCTGCATCATTCGTTTGATCATTTTACATCAAGAAATAATTTAAAAACTAATTTGAAGTTAGTAAGTATCGTATAGGGAATTTGTCATGTTTTAGGCTCTTTTGTTTGTCATAACTCGAGAACCACTAGTCCGAATAAGCTGAAACAAATTTAAAAAAAATTAAGAATTACAATTCCTTTAATCATACAACGTTTCGTTACATAAGCAACAGTTTCGCAGTTATAAATAAATGTATGAAGAAAAAAACTATTTTCTGCCTAAAAAATTGATTTTTTTTATTTTTAATTCATAAAAAATCCAAAACGGTAAAAAAAAGTGTCAAGTCCTATTACTTTCACGTAAAGTCGCCTAAGAATGAAGAAACCTATGAATAAAATGAGACATAAATCATGAAAATCGATGAACGCGTTTCGCTTTTATTCACAATTAAGTAAAGGTATGAATTTCAAAAATTGGCTTAAGTCGGTTTTAGTGGCTTTTCAATCACTATCAAAATTATATCACTAATAGAATTTTAAATGCTATTTAATATTTAAATAAATTAAAAAAAATGTCAATATAAGTGTTATTTTAGTTTATTAATATAATTATCCAAGACAATTAGCTTTAATTTAAGGTATCATATGTGTCTGTAGGTAAATCTATGACTAAGTTCAAAGGACGTTCATCACTAAAGCAATACATGCCACTGAAACCAACGAAACGTGGTATAAAATGAGGATGAGATGTGATTCTCTAAGTGGGTACGTGTATGATTTTAATATTTACTGCGGCAAATAAGATGGACCTACCATTGGCACTCTTGGCGAACGTGTAGTAAATAATCTAACAAAGACCATCAAGCACCCAAACGTTACACTTTGCTTTGATCGATTTTTTACCAGTGTTCATTTACTTGAAACTCTGGATTATCCGGCATTGGGTACAGTGATGATGAATCGAAAGAACTTGCCAAACTTTCAAAAAGGATCATATTCGTGGATCATATATATGAATTTACATCGTAAAAAGGAACCATTTCTTGATTTTTTAGTTCTGCTAGCAGAAGGTCTCATTGCAGAAGGACAGGAAACTGCTGCCGTTAGGAGAAGCATTAGTCATGGTGGTTACCATTCTAAAAATAGGAAAACTTATGGCCAATCTGCTACTCACTTGCCAATTGAAGGACCTACGAGACGTCGATGTGCAGGTTGCCAAAAAAAGAAAATTGAAAAACGCACTAAAACTTTATGTCAAGAATGCAAAGATTGTTTTGCACCATTTCACAAATAATTTTCAAACATTTGCTTTTATTTCGTTTTTGTTGTTTTTGTACAAAATGAATTTTTAAAGAATACTAGATAAAGAATATTAGATATAAGGGCTGATTGAACTAGATTGAGACATTTTTGGGTGTTGTAGTTTATTTTGATATATTGTGAGTTAGAATTAATAATTTAATATTCTAAACTCTGTCGATTGCTGGTACGGTTTAATTAGAAGGCTATTTAGGATTTTCAATCACATCTTCAAACCATGTACGAAATCTTGATGTAATATTTTGTGATGGACAGTACGATGGTGGTTATCCTCGAGAGTGTTTAAAATCCTTGGTATTGATAGATAGAAAAGGCAATTGTTTGTAGAAAAAAAAATTGGAAATTTGTCGTATAAATCTTTTAACTATAGAATTTTGCTGAATTGATGTTCGATTTTTTAAAGTTCTAATAGAAATTTAATTATACACGTGGTACAATTCATTACACTTCGGTTTTACTACACTTTTTATTTCTTTATTAGGTTCTACTTTATTCAAGTTTACTGTTCAACGTCTATATGCAAAAGACTTGATAAGTGGATCAGCAATCTTTCATTATCCTCCTTTTTTGCGTATTAATTATTGATCATTTTAATTCAAAGCTATAAAAAGAGTAAACGTAAAAAAGGTATGTTCCGTTACCCATGTCGAAATCATTTGAACAATTCATGATCTCAGTAAGGAAAAATAAATAAATGATAATAACATAAGAGCATATATGAATATGAGAGCATTCAACATTGTTGAGTAAATTAAAGTTGTAAACATCTGCGGTAGGTAAAAGTACAAACAATAAAATGTACTAATTGAAATAATATGATAACTTTAGTTAATGAATACAAAAAAAAAAATATTTAATGAATACAAAATATTTGACTTTTCCGCTAAAGCAGTTCTGGGTTCGTCTTTGGATAAATTGCTTCTTTTTCTGATGTTCCTATTTAAAATTTCCCACAGGTGCTCTATGGGGTTTAGGTCGGAGGTGAATGTAATTGCTTAGGCACGTTGTACAATAGCCACTCCTTGACAATTCTAGCAAAGTGTTGCTGAAAGACCCATTGCGTTTTTGAACAATTGACCGGCTTTTGTTTGCAATTTTATCGATATATGCGAGAGATTAAATCTCTAACAACATCTTTTCGACGTGTCATTCGGTTGCTTAAATAATTACCTAACTCTGTACCTAAAAAATTATTACTAATTTTATTTATAACTCCATTAAAAAAGTGCTTAATGTACGATCTACTCATAACGCTACTTGTTTTATTCTTTTTTAATGTTCTGTATACTAAATATTGAATGCATTTTTAAAACCATTTTCATTGTTAGATAAAAATAACATGAATATAACATATCTCTCAGTAAAAGAAAAAATTAACTGTTTAATAAAAGTTAGCCTATCCGAAACATTTGTATGTAAATAAATTTTAAAAATATAGACTTATAAAGATATTTTCTTTGCAGAAATTATTGTTCGCTGTATACTAAATTTAAACTCTGGCTGTGTAACATTTAGAAATGAATCGACCTAATTGATTTTGAAATAAACTGTAAAAAGTATATAAATAATTTTCCCCGAAATCCTTAAAATTCTAAACAAAAGTACTTAAAAATATTGATTAGTATTGAACTAGTTCTTTGGCACTCTACTCTCCATAGGAGCGTTTCCTTAATTTATAAAATTCGCATAAAAAGTTTAAATTATTAAAATGTTATTAACAAATTTGTATTTTCAAAACTTATAGAGAGTATAGTTTACTACAATATGTATATGAAGAAATGCTGGAATATTTCCAAGCCATGGGATATATTGCGACATATTTTATTAACACTAGTCGTCTAGCCATTGTTGTCCGTAACACATTAGGTTCCTCGATTTATACGGATCTTCTATTAATGATTGAAGTTGTGTTCTCATCAAATAAGTTTAATATTAATTCAGAGTTGTTAAAGACTTTATTCTTTCTCATGCTAATTTATACAGTCAAGAACGTGACATTTGTATGCATTTGAAATTAAATTTAAATATCGAAAAAAGTGTTCTTGTTTCCATTTTTTGTTAGTATTTTAATATCACAATGTTTAGTTCAAAATTTAGCAAAAATAAAAGAGGAATCAAGAACGTGACAAAAAATAAAACGTCACATTTTTCACATAATTTTAGTTCAAAATTGTAACATTTTCTTCGTATATACATATGTATGTATGTTACTTTTACTTTTTATATATTATTTCAATACATATATGTTTGTCTAAGCTTCTGTGTTCTTTACAGTTTTATTCAATGTTTGCCGGCAGGTTTCTGGCCCAAACTTCTAGTTCATATAAAATCCGTCCACACTACAGAAACTGTAAATTATGTTATAAAACGATAAAAGCAAACCGTAAGCATAAAAAGAAATCAAAATGGATTGTTCTGATTGTTCTCAGCTTCGGCCAATTTAACAATATAAGGGAAATGTAGAAGGGAATTTAAAGCGGAGTGGATCTGTAGTTCTTGACAATAAAAAATTTTAGCGATTTGGATACTATATTTAAGCACGAGACTAATCCAAACTAATTTCTTCTGTTTATATAAAATAATTAGATATTTAGAATTTTTACCAATTTGTTTTTTAATTCTTTGATAAATTGAGAACAGTTTGAAACAATTTGACACTTGACACTCCTTTCTCGCCGGATTAACACACCAACTTAAAGGTAACAAAATGTTTTTAAAATAGTTTTAAAATTTTCTGATTGGGGAAAAGTTGAAATTTAAATTTTTTATAAACAGTAACAGTTTTGATTACTCTGTAGTTATACCCTCAAGTTTTGCTTTAAAATTTTTTACTCATACTGTTTAAAATTTTCAAAATTAAAAGCTTCACGCACATTTAAAGCAATTTATTTTCGAAATGTCAAGAAAACACATAAACAAAAAACATATTTATTTAACTTTAATTGGTGTTTTTTAATTTAGTGCATTATTATAATATTTATAAAAAAGGAACGCAACACAAAAAATTACGAGGCCAGCATTTTTATAAAGAAAAACCAAAAAAAATGTGTTTATTAAAATTCCAAACTGTCATTTGAAACACACAAATGGAACGAGAATTTGAAAGCAAACTCATATGAAATTTTAAAAGTATGCATGCATTAGTAAATGAAACAAACATTGTTTTTTTATAAATATAAATATTGTTTTTAAAGTTTCATTGTTCATTTTCACTCACTATTATTTAAAAATGTTCATAATTAATAATTTAACACTTACTATTCATTTCAAATCCTTGTACATTAATTCCATATTGCAGTATGATGGCTATAAGCCATAACATGAATTTAATCTGCATTATTATAAATCTCTTTTAAAATTTTGTCTTGTGTAATTAATATTTTTCTTAAAATTTTTTATGTTTCTTTTTAATAATTTTCTTTACAAAAAACCACAATTCTTTTTACACTTTTTGCTTAAAAACATGTAAATTTATTTTACAAAAATATCAATTTTTTTAAACCAAAATGTAACAAAATTGTAGCAACAAAATAAATTATTGATTGAACTACGTATATTTTTTGAATTTAAACCGTACGCGCTCGTAGCCACAAGCTGAATGATTTTAAAAGACAGATGCAGTAATAATAAAACCCTAAAAATAATTATGTTCCCTAAATACACTTGCATACAAACACAGGTATTGAGGAGATATTAGCAGAAATAAAACAAAAGCCGTAAACACTATAAGCCTACATTTAGAAAGAAACTGGTCAAGAGAGCAAAACGCACCAATACACAGCATCTTAGTCATTATTATCTTCATTAGCAGCACTAACATCATTATTGTCTTCGTTAAAATTGTATTATTTTGTTTATAGTTTTTGTATGTGTCAAATTTAAAAATATAAAAATAATCTTAGAAAATAATTTGCATTAATTAAAAGAAATTTACCAAAATTTATTCATATTCTTTGTATTAAATTTACTGAGTTTTTGCGTTTAAATTTAGATTATTATTTACCTTTAGATTTATGACTTTAATAATGTTATTTTTCTAAATTTAGTATGTTATTTATAAGAACTATGATAACACAGTGATACAAAATTGAATGAAATAGAAAAACCTGGGACCCGATATTATTTTTCTTGTAGGGCTTGTCGAATAAAAGAAGATTCCAATAGTGAAATATGCCGGACACCTCCAAAATCCGGTTTTACGGTTAAAAAACTGAGATCTTGCGAATGGTATATACTTTATCTATGAAAACTTGAGAAATTTTAATGTTATTGTCGAGCAAACACAAATTTTGTAGATTTTTCAAAAAATTTCAACTTTGGTGAAGTTTTAATACATTATTTTATTAAGAAACTAGGTATAATGTTATTGAAGTTATTCAAAAAGTGCGTTTATTTACGATTACAACGCATATTTGGGTTTAAAAATAGATAAGTAATTGACTGAGTTATTTAACTTTTCATGAAAATAAACTTTTAAACATTTTATACAAACCTGGGACCGGATACTATTTTTCTTGTAGGGCTTGTCGAGTAAAACAAGATTTCAATAGTGAAATATTGCGGACACCTCCAAAATTCGGTTTTACGGTTAAAAAACCGGTTTTTGTACCTTTGCGCACTATAAGTCTGTAATTTTGTTGATAATGGCCTGATTTTCAATTTCTTACTAGATCTGGAAAGAAGAAACTGAGATCTTTTGAATGATATATATATTATCTAAGAAAATTTGATAAATTTGGGTGTTATTGTCGAGCAATAACACAATTTGCTATAACACAGTTTTCTCGACAATAACACCCAAATTTATCAATCATTTGTTAAGCATTTCCTTATTGTTTCTTGTGTCCCTATATTTAATTAATTAATCATTGTAGTTTTTATTATCAAATAACTTAACTATAATTTAATGTACACAATCTAAACTTTTTGCGCTTCATACTAACGATTATATTCCTCTACACGTGTTTAGGTTGAAATTGGAAATTCCAAATTTATATTGAGAAAAAATAAATTGAAAATTCGAAATCCAAATTCATATTGAGAAAACACAAATTGAAATTCATAAATCCAAATTAATATTGAGAAAAAATAAATTGTAGTTAAGAAATCGAAATTGATATTGAGAAAATACAAATTAATATGTTTTTTCTCATTATCATTTTGTATTGTTAACTTCAATTTGTTATTTCTCAATATCAATTTGCTTTCTGAATTTAAATTTGTTTCTTCTCAATATTATTTTGGATTTCTGAATTTCAATTTGTTATTTCTCAATATGAATTTCTGAATTTTTGTTTTATCTTAATATAAATTTGGATTTCTCATTTTCAATTTGTTATTTCTCAATATCAATTTGGATTTTTGAATTTCAAATTGCATTTTCTTAATTTCAATTTGAAAAGGTGTAGATCAGTTCGTATGTATCATACATGTTGTAAGGCAACATTAACATCATACATCAGGGATGGAAAATTAAAATGTTTGAATGATATCCAACAAAAGCAGTATAATAGTACATCCAACCTTTATCTGTGAAGCAAAGCGATAATCTAAAGCAGAGGTGATCAAAATTAAAAAGCTTATGTATTGGTGAGAAAATGAGACAAATTTAAATGTATAGTAAAACGAAAGAGTAAACGAAAGATTTTTATAAAATAGTAAACGTAAAAAATTGTTTCGGTTTAAAAAATATGTTTTTTTTAATTCGTTTATTAAATTAAAGTTTTGATACAAATTTAAACTATAATAAACAATAGTAACAATATTTGCCTATATGTACATACTATATACAAAGTCCCACCATTGGGCTCTCCAGTATAATTGATATAAGGTTATAATTACATATTTTGTTTTTGCAAATAAGATAATAAATTACGCACTACAAATGAAGAATATATAAATATTTATTTATTTTTTTGTTATGGAAAATTTGTTAAAAACCATAACATATATATGAGCAGAAGGAAGGTGGTCAAGAGGTAGAAATCAGAAAAAAGAATGGCTTATTTTGTTAAGCACCAAAATTTTTTGGTTTTTGATTTTTGAGAATTACAAAAATCTATGTTTGCAATACTGGTATCATGCCTGAACTCCAAAAGATTAAATGTTTCATTGTTGTTATTAGCCTTTACATTGGCTCTTCTATATTTGTGATAAAAGACTGGTATACCATTAGTGTTTTGAATGCAATTTATTTTATCTAAATATAAAAATGCTTCAGGTGGTACGAAACCACTTTGCAGTGTTACTTTTATATATTCTTTATTTGTGTAATACGGTGCCATAATGAAATTGTTTTCTTTACATAATGTGCATCTCACTATATGTTTCTGATTAATTTGATAATAAAATTGTATATTTTAGAAATATTGGATACGTTGTACAATTTTCGGTTCGGTATATATTTAACAAAATTACTTTCTTGAGATCTATACTAAGCTCTCAAACATTTTCTTTCAAAAATTCGAATCTTTTCCATGTAAGAAGGTGAAATGTTAAACCAAATTGCACACCCGTACGTGATAATTGGTCTAATTAGTGATTTGTACATAATAATTTTGACCCCTGGTTTTATGTGTCTTGAATAAAATAATGCTTTATAAGCAAAAAACGCTTTCCTAGCTTTACTGATCATTTCATTAACATGATTATTAAAATATAAAAATCTATCTAGATAAATTACTAAATATTTCACAACTTCTTTGTTTGAAATATATGTATTTGTCAGGATTGATTTTATACCAAATTCTCTCCATTTCCTCTTTACATTACTGTTACATTTATTTACTGATGGTATAAAAAGAATTGTCTCGCATTTTTGTGCGTTTATTGGCATGTGCCAGTCTATTGTATATTTTTCGGCTGCGTTGAAAGATTCCTGAAGTTTTCTATTTATTTCCTCGATTGTTCAATTGTATTTACTAAGTCAAGTGTGAATAAGTTAAAAAGAATAGGTGCGTTTACAGTTCCCTGTTGCAATTCATTAAATACTTTAAATGATTTTCTACTTTCATAATTTGCATGGCAAATCTTGAATGTTTTGTCACTTATCATGTATTATTTGGTTTATTAAAAATTTATATTTTTGAAGTTTAAATATAAGCCCTTTTATCCAAATGCTATCAAAAGCCTTTTCCATATCTATTAGACATGCCCCAGTGCATAACTTTTTGTTCCAGTTCCAATTAATGTTGGATGTCAGTAAATGTATAGTATTGACTGCTGAGTGTTTATATTTAAACCCAAATTGCTTTTCGTTTATTAAATTATTAGTGTCACAAAATCGATTAATATTATTATTTACACACATTTCAAATACTTTACTGATATTTGGAAGCAATAAGCTCTTAGATTTTTTGGATCACTTGTATCCTTGTCCTTTTTAGGCCACTTTTGCCTTTTTCCAATTTTTAGAGATATATGAATTGTTTAGCATATTATTAAATAGGTTAAAATACTCGAATCTCAATGCTTCTGGAATGTTCTTGAGAATAATATTAGGTATATTATCAATGCCGGATGATAATTTACCTCTTAGACATGAGAAAATATAAAGTATTTTATCTCTTGTTATAAAATATTCATCAGCTTGAGATTCCTCTAACTGGTCGGATTTTTTATTATCGCTAAAAGTTGTTAACGTTGTTTGATTGTTTTCAAAAGCTTCTTTAACTTCCATGAACCTGTCAAAAGACTCTATGAAAAAAAATTCCTATGTAAATATAATAAAAAAGTAAAAAGAATAGTGGGAGACTCGAAAATCGAGATAGACCCATGGTTTCTTCACCAAAGTTGCTTAGAATTGTCCATAGAATCATCCTAGGGGGCGGCTCTAATCGATGTTTTCGGCTCCATACAAATTGGCCCGGCCTAATATACATGCTCTGTGAAATATTTTATATCGGTACCGTTGTTTATAGCAGATTTATACGTATTTAAATGGTTTTCGAAAGTGGGCCTGAACCGATTTTGATGATTTTCAATACCAAACTACTTAGGAGAACTATGAACGGGTTTTTGTAAACTTTGCTGGTTACATATTTTGGCCGTGAGAGTGTTTTACACAGACAGTCGGACAGGCATACAGACAGACGGACATAGCTCAATCAAGAATATGTACATATATTCATCTCTTATGGTGGTGGAGTGTATATATCTCTTATATATTTAAGACCTTATAATTTATATTTTTTTTAAATAAATCTCTTATATATTTAAGAACATAAATGTCCTGTTAAATTAATATTTCAGATATAACCAAACTTATAAAAATTCAATTCATAAAAAAGTGTAGTTTCATGACGAATTTTTATATATTCAACTACGTTCTAATAAAAAGTCGGATAATCCCGACGAAAAAGAACTTCATTCAGGCGTTTTGGCACTCATTGTACCAGTTTTTCCGTATGTTAGAAACTAATTTCTCAGTTAGTACTGTAGCTGAAGCATCTCTTTTGATGTTCGTATCCTCCTTTACCGCAAATCCCATAAATGCTCTATGGGATTTAGGTCTGGTAACTGCGGTGTAGTTTTTGATTGTTTTTTACGTTATACAACAAAAAAAAGCTTTGCGTTATGTGCAATTAGTTTTAGGTCGTTGTATTTTCGGAATATATAACACTTTCGGTACGATTTTTTTAAGAATATCTAAATACTAGATCCATTGTCTATGGAAAAAGTTCTAAATTACCCACATATTTGCTTGCCATACCGCCCCATACCATAACGCCACCACCACAATGTTTAACTGTTAGTTTTAAATTTTTGCTGACAACCTTTTATACCAAAAATGCAGTGCTTGCTTTTTTCTGCAAACAGAACTCTGCAGACTTATTTATGTGTTCTTTAGCAAAGGCACTAGACTAGTGCCTTCTTCCGTTTTACATGGCTTCTGTAATTATCCTTCTGCACACAGTATCTATGGAAACATATTTGCTAATTTGTGTGTTAAATTATGTTTTCAACAATTTTAACCCACATGTGCTTATCGCCCCATTTTTAAAACGGTGAGATATTGACCAGCTGTGTTATGATAAAAAGACTAATTATTTTTTTGAGTGTACGGTATATGTATTCTATTAACATAAAAAATAACAATAATAAAATTTCTGCGGCATATTTTCTGTCAATTTGCAAAATAAAAAGTGCAAATTTGGTGATCACGATGTCGCGCAGTAACAAGTAAGATTATTATTACTTTTTTTAGTAAGACTATATAAAGTGTTTTTGTTTTATTTATTGATATCAATTAATGAGTTTAGTGGCAAACAAATTGTTTTTGGTGAAATATTGGTTTTTGGAAATGTTTTCTATTACGCCCCATTATTGGGGCGCTGGGCACCGACTCGTGTGAGGATTTCAAGTTTTTTGTCACATGTTTTGTAATTTTTTTCATTGAATATATTTATATCATACTCGTACGTTGTTTTAGGTCTTTGGCTGAAATTTTAGATATTTTAGAGACTGAAGATGATATTATTGAGGGTACTATTTATACATGTCCGCCTATTAATCATATGTTAAGTAATGGTGATAGTGACGAGAAAGATGCGCTTGCTAAAGACTTAAACCATTTAACTGGAAACCAACTCCGGACTGAAGCGGAATTTGAGTTATGAGCTTACATTTTGAAGCAATAGGACAAGACGACTCAAGTGATGACAATTTACCTCTGTCACATTTTGCGTTCAGTTCTTCTGTTAAAAAACCATTGAAAAATAAGAAGGTTATAGATTATATATTCTGCGATTTTTGCCACAGTTCTACGAAGTTAGCATTGATGAGTCCATGATTCCGTATTACGGTCATCATAGTACGAAGCAACATATTCACGGGAACCCAATACGTTTTGGCTTTAAATGCTGGTGTATGTCAACACGCCTAGGTTATCTTGCGCAAGCTATACTTTACCAAGGTGCAAGCACAGGTAACACCAATCCAGAGCTATTTGTTAGAGGTTCTATCTTTACAAATTACCTTTAGGAGTCCCAGTCCATGTTTACATAGACAATTTCTTTACATCTATTAGATTGCTCTCAGCACTGAAAGAATCAGGCCATCATGGTACAGGTACAATCAGGGCTGCCAGATGAATTTCGGAAAAAATCATCAAAATCCCGATAAAAAAGAAAAAAATCGTCATTTCGAATTTTAAAAATCGTCAAAAAATCGGAAAAATAAAAAGTCACTATTTCTAACAGTATTTTTAAATTTTTATTTAAACGAAATCGTAAAAATTCAAGTCTCTTGTACAATACATATCAAAATACGTAATATTTTTATTATTTAGATTATTTAATTAATGTCAAAACAATTTAGTTTATTCAGTTTTCAATAACATTTTGAGTAAAGAATCCAATTCATCCATCAACAGATACTTATTTTCAACGAATTCCGTATTTTTGTTTTATTTTAATTTATTTGGCTGAATATCCTTTCGACGTTTTGTTAAAATAGGAGAAGTTTCTGTAGAATTTCCCCATTGAAATTCAGAAATTGTTTCATCTAAATATTCAAGTTCATGGAATTCAGCATTTAAAATTGCTTTTTATATTAACCAATAAAATAATATTATTAGGAATTATTATACTTAAACTAAAAAATTTTCTTGATTAAAACATCACTATCATTTAGTTTTGTTCTTGAAATATGTCATGTTAATTACTGAGAAAAATAGTTGCTGTCTCCAAAAAAGAGAGAAAGGACGGAAAATTTTAATAATTCAGAAAATCGTCACTTTCATAAAAAAATCGTCAAATCGCTATTGCTATTTTTGAAACAAAAAATCGTCAAAATGACGATAAATCGCCAAATCTGGCAGCTATGGGTACAATACGTACAAATCGTGTTGAGAAAGCGCCATTGCAGTCTGTTGCAGTTATAAAGAAAAAGAAGCGTGGACGCTATCATCAAACATCTGATGAAATATCAGGCGTGACTTTGGTTCGGTACAATGACAACAACGTTGTCACCGTGGCATCAACTTTTGAATTCATTGCACCGACTGGATTTGCATATCGGTAGTCGTAGAGCGAAAATAAGAAAATAATTATTCAACAGCCTTTTTGTGTACAAATGTACTCATTTCCAGTGCAACTCAGATACATTGTGCTGAATGCAATAAAAATACTACAAAAAAATGCCGTAAATGTGATGTTGGCTATCACACTAATAGCTTTGAAACTTTTCATTCATAAACAATATACGAGGTCTGATCAATAAATTACCGTTATTTTCAAATTTCGTAAGTTACGTATGTTCGATTTTCGCATTTTTTCTGTTATGTTGGTACACATATCTGTTAAATATGTTGGTAATATCAGCCATTTTGGATTGTCAGTTTGTTTTTGACAGATAAAAAGTGTGGGAATAATATTTATGTTATAAACTGAAAAATAAGCAAATATAAATCACTAAACACTACAATTAGCGGAACAAGACTTGTCTTGTTTGTCTAAATAATAATATTATCACTTAAATTTATAATAAAAACTTCAAGTGTTCCTTTTCAATGTTTTGTTAAATATAAAAATTGTTGAAAATGTTTGTTGTATTGGTACTTACGATCAGCGTTGCCGTTTTGGTTAATTTTAACCAAATTTGGTTAATTTTTTTTCAGTGTGTAAATGTGTAATTTTTTTCATTTTGGTTATTTTTATTGATAATAAAAAATGTAAGAATATTTTATTTAGTAAATATCAAATTAGCATGACAAGTTTTAAAATTAAATTTTGAAGAAATTTTTAACGTTTGTATATATGTATAAATGAACTTTTTTGTAACAAATTTCAAAAGTTTTTGTAACAATTTTTACAAATTTGTAAAAATTTTTAGTCACTAAACAAACCTATTGTTTTTAGCAATTTTTATATGTTTCTTTTTATTAAAACTTGAATTTTTTACAAATAAATGAATTAATTTTGGTTAATTTTTCTCCAATTTTTTATATCAGTGTTGGTTACAAATTTTTGTTTGGTTGTGGCAACGCTGCTTACGATTATACCTTATGCAAGATTCAAAGATTACTTTAAGGCGCTTTCATTTATTCACGTTTTCCTTGCCGCACTTACTGTTAGTAACCATATTGTACTTTTCTACATAATATTAAAGCATACTTTAGGGGTGTTGTAAAATAAACAAAATTTTAAATTATGCCTACCAGTAAATTCTGGGCACCTGGTAGTTCAGAAAATTTTTTTAAATGACAAAATCGACAACAAAGCTTTTTGACATGACAGTGAAGGCAAAAATTGCATAAACAAAACGGCGTGCATATATGGTAATATTTTAAAGCTGGGTACGTACTTTTTTAAAGTTTAAAGCTATTTGTGGAATTTTTTCGGAAAATCTTAAAAAATAATTAAGTTTATTTTGTGGAAACCAATTTAGTTTAATTTAGAAATTTTTTGTTAAAATTATTTATTTTGTTTGATTTTTTTTTGTTTAATTTAAGGCAAAATGCTATTTTTATTAAATAAAAAAGTAAGATTTATACTAATTTGTTTGGTTATTTTTTATTTTTTTCTAGACATTTAGCTGGCTTAATGCGTTTATGTCAAGCCCGTGCCCGCATAGATTTCTCCAGTGAAGTCACAAAACTCCATGTACGAGACGTTATATCTCTGGTAAGACAAAGTAATGCCGACATGGCTTTGGGAGATTATGTTGATACCAATGCAGCCACTGGAATAGCCACTAGCAAAGGTGTTCAAGGAAGTCAAGCTAATTTACGCAAATTTATACAAATGTTACAAATGCGTTCTAGTGCTTTGGCGCGCCGTATATTCGAGTTTGATGAATTGAAAGATATGGCCCGCCGTGTGGGCATACAATGTGGTGTGACAAATCTAATAGATATAGTGAATCTACAGGGTATATTATTAAAAAAAGGTCCAAATATGTATGAAGTAATGTTGGATTAAGAACACATACAGGCATGTGATGGAAATCGAAAACGAATGAGTTTTGGAAGTACATTTTAATGCATTACTAATCTAATTTTTTTAAATTTTTCTTTTAAGAATCTCTTTAGTAGCCCAATATCTTTATATTTTATGTGATAAAAGTTTTTCAATACAGAAATATTACGAAAAAATTGACTTCTAAAACTCATTCGTTTTCGTTTTCGATTTCCATCACATGCCTGATACATAGTTTTGGTTTTATGTATAACTTTATTGAATTTTTTTTTGTCATTTTTTAAGTATACAAGTTGTCATTTACTTGAAGTTTTTCCTAAAACTTATTCATTAAATATGTATTAATATATAGATTTTAGTTTTCATTTTATTTAAATTAATTTAATAATATTTATGAACTACCATTACAATGTCTTTTTAACCTTTTTTGAAATAATGTTATTTTATTTAGTTTTACTTTAAATATTTAATATTAAATGTGAAGTAAATGTTTTTTGTTCTAATAGTAACTATGGTATTTAAATTTTTTGTATGTACTTAGAAAAGATGAGGCTATAAAAATGTTTCAACATATACAAATTAAAATTGTTGTAATATATTATTTACAATTTTTGTTGGTTTTATTCTTCATAAATTTTTTATATTCAAAATTCGTGCAAATTTAATTAAGTTTCTGTTTTGTTTTTACTTTTTTAATAAAATTTTCTGGTTTTTTACCTTTTTTTTGTTTTTTTGTTTTTAATATTTTATTTGGCTTTCATTCCAGTTTGTCAAAATGATTCTAAATTTAAAAAAAAAAATATTTTTAAATGTTTGTTTGTATGTATGTATATATTTTCTAAATTTTGTGATTCGTTTCTTAAGTGTTAAAGAAACTATAATATAAAACTAGAGCTAAAATAAATATTCTTTTAAGGTTGTTATGTGTATTTATCTTAAATAAATTTTCACTAAAAAGGCAAGTAACTGATTTATTTTAACCTTGATTTTGTTTCTCATTATTTTTAATTGTTATTATAAATTTTTATTATTTATATAATGAAAATAAATATTTTATAAATATAAGTTAATCAGTCGTGAACTAATAAAACAAAGTTATGGAAAATATATCTAAAAATTTTACTTTATTACTTATAAAAAAAAACTAGTTTGTATAATTAAAATATTTTGATTTTGGTAAAAATAATTCGTTATTTTGAAAATCACTTGTGATGTCTACATGACCAATAAATATGTATGTTTATACATTTAAAAGGAAAACTTATAAATGTATTTGAAACTTTTGTATTAGCATTGTATGTATTATATTTAGCTTAGGATGCAAACATCACCATTATTTATAAATTTCAATGGAGTGACAAAAGACGTCGTCTTAATTCCATTAAACGTATGCTTTGAAAAAACTATTTATATTCTGCATTGTTTATATTATCTATTGTTCACATTGACACAATTTTGATTTCAGCTATTCATGTAAGCCTTTTTCATGTAAGTTTATTATGATTTGCCGAATCTCAAATGATGTTTGTCTTCGCATTGAAAAATTTTCACAATTTATCTTTTAATGATAAATTATGAAACCTGCAATTATTTGGAGCGGCACTTTATATTTATACTTTCAAACAAAGAAAAATTATAAGAATTGCTCCTACTTTTAGAATGACAGTTTTTTTTTGCATAAGTGACGCATTAAATTAAAAATTAATTTTTTTTAAGCTTTTGTTTTTGTTTCTTTTTTTTTAATTGAATTCTACTTAAATGCCTGTTGACTTTATTATGACGCTCACAGTATTTTGTTGTTTACTACAGGATCGTTATATCTTTTATAAAGTTTTTTTACTATTTCTTTCTCAAAAACAAACTTCTTACAAATTAAAAAAAAAAGATTTGAAAATTGTTTAAAAAAGAATAAATCATATAAACTTTATGTTTCATATTTTATGTTAAAATCCATTCCAGAAGGAGGTTTTTCCTTTACATATTTCCCTTTATAATATAAATTTCGTGAGTTTTTCTATTCTAAGTGCCTTGCTGTGATGTTTCTTTTATTACTTAATTTCTGTTTTTTAATTTTATTAAAACACTTAATAAGGTGTTTTGATTTTTTTATATTTTGTTTTATAAATATATTTCATATAATGTCTGAGAAATAAACCCTTTTATATAATGTTAAAATAACTGAATCTGTTGTATTAGTTAAATAAACTAGAAAATAAAATATGTATGTGTGTGTTTTAAAATGTTATTATGTTTCAAGACAAAGGTACATTACTTATAAATGTTAAATACTTAATTTAATATACATACGTAAATGTATGTATGTATGTTGTTTTGTTTAAATATATGAAAATTATTTGATTTGTTTTCACTTGCATTTTTATTTCCGTAATAGAGAGGACGTGTAATTGGCATATATTGCACTAACAATAGTTTTATTTTGTTTGTTTGGACTTTGGCAATGTCATGATGGTTTGCTAAATGTTATATCAAAGGAGACAAGGTTGCTCAAATGATCAAGTTGAAGATTAATGCACAGGGCTTTAATTGTTGTGAAATTCCTATCTTCTTGCGCCGATTGAGTGGCAAGCTACTCCGTCACTCAATTCGAAAGCAGAAATATTCTAATTAGTAAGCTAAAAACTGAATCTGAAAGACTTTCCTTTCGCGTCGAATTACGAAGATCTTAAGCTTTATAGGTTTAAATTTGAAATGCTTTCCAGTTAGTTTGTATATTCAATCTTTAAGGAAATTTTCACCCACTTGAATGTTCTTTCCGTTTTCCTTGGAATCTAATCATGAGAAATAGAGTTATTTGTGCGATCTGCACTGATGAGTTGGGAATGAAAATTTATTTTGGAAAGTTTTATTATTGTTATATTTTTCTCACTGAAATATAAACGAATGTAGAGCATAGACATATATTTGTATTTATAACGATAGAAATGTTGTCTAAGCGCGTTCAAGAAATCAAAACTATTTCAGCAATGTTAGACATTCTTGAAGAGACAAATAATCACTTGACAGCGAATGAATTAAGAAACCAGGAAGCTTCATCATTCTTATGAATTTTACGAGCTAAATTTGAGACATTTTCAAACGGCTCAAAAGCTTTTCAAATCAAAGCCAAGACTTTAAAAGTCGACATTGAAAATACAAAGTAACATAGTGGTAAAAATAAGTGATTATTTTAACTTAAATACATCTTTAGAAGTTGTCATATTGTTCCGCATGTTCTGCTAATCAAGTGATTTTAAAAACGAATACTCGACAAATTTTTGCTCTACAAATCGCACGAATTTGTACATAGCAAACAGGTTTGTTTACTCGAAAGTAAAACAATTTAAAAAACACCAAAATATGCGAATTCGTTGTAGAACGAAATCGTTATTCGGATTTTGTTTATAGAACAATCTTGCAGTCCAAGATGTTTGTAAACTCATTAATTTAATCTTGATTTTTATTTGTTGCAGAATGTATTTCGAATATTCGAAACTAGAAATTTAGCAACTTGACATTGTCAATTGTGAAATTAAAGCAGAACTTCACTAGCAACTTAATTTAGAAATAAAAAATATCAGCAATTCAATTCATAAAATTATTCATCAAAAAAGTTCTTTAGCATCATTCAAAGGCTTCATTCATTGTTAATAAAATTCATAATTGTGTAAAACTTGAATTGAAACGGACTTTATGTAATTTAATTCAACCAATAATAAAGAATGAATTATCATAGGAATCAATTCTATAAAGAATGATTTTTCAAAAGAATGAATTCAATAAAAAAATTTTTCAGAAAGGAATGAATTCTCAAAGAAATAAGTTCTATTAAGAATGAATTATCAAAAGGATCATTTCTATAAAGAATGAATTGTTAAAGTAATGCATACAATAAAAAGATAATTCTCAAAAAAATTAATTCTCGAAGGAATAAATTCTATAAAGAATGAATTTTTAAAGGAATCAATTCAATAAAAAAACTAACTCAGAAGCGAATGAATTCTCAAAGAAATAACTTTTATAAAGAATAAATTAATTATCAAAGGAATCAATTATATAAAGAATGAATTCTCAAAGGAATAAATTTTATAAAGAATGAATTCTCAAATAAATGAGTTCAATAAAACATTAATTCAGAGAGAATTCAATTCTATAAAGAATGAATTTACAAAAGAATGTATACAATAAAAAATTAATTCTTATAGGAATAAATTCTCGAAGTAATTAGTTCTCAATGGAATGCATTTAGTCAATTAAATAATTCGCAATGAATTCATTGATGTAATTGTAAAGAAGTAATTTAAATTTTAAAAATTGATTTATAATTAATTTCAAAGACATGAACTCTATAAAGAATGAATTTTTCTAATGAAATTTTTAGGAAATTGTTTTTATTTTAATTTTAAAAATTGATTTAGGAATTAATTATTTTAAACCTTAAGTTTGAGCAAGACGAACTAATCCTCTTGCATATATACATATAGCCGTATGAGATAATTTGATATGGATAAAATAAAGATTTATTTCGATTGTATCAAAGAAATATTGAAAATATTTATTAAGATGCTACCATAGTTAAAGCTAATTAGAAGTGATACCATCATGGTTCTTTCTATAAATTTATTTGGCTTTGGATTAGACTAAAAATCGAGATTCAGTTAGTATTCCAAGAACTTTATAATATAAATACATAATTTTAAATGATTTAGTGCGAATCGTTAAAGTTTTGGAATTTTAACCGAATCTACTTTTCTGGCCAGATTTTTGGGTTGGGTGCAATAAGTATAGTTAAAAATGATTGTAAGCTATATATACATATTTCAAACTTAGAACAACAATGTGTTTAATAATAATTTACATATTCATTGTCAACTTTTTTCTACATTTCTCTGTCATTGTCAAGTTAGAAAATAGAAAAAAGTAGGATGCATGTCTTCACTATTGAAATATGTATAACATTGAAAACTATAAATAATGATCCATAATTTGAATTTAGAATAAACATCAAACTAATAACAATTCAAAAATAAATTCAAATTAATAAAATAAACTAGTTTAAAAATCATTTCTAAATATCAACGTGTCATAACTTAGTTTCACATACATAGTTTCAAAATTTAACTTCAGCAAACCATCTCCACATTTTACCAAATTTAATTAATTTTCTTACAAGTCAAACTAAATATTCCTTAAATATTTATCAATTTTAAGCAAATCGTTAAAATTTCTACTATTTTCTTCTATATATAAAAATAAAAACAGCAAACGGAAAACAAAAACCAAACCTAAACCATAAAATTATAATAAAATACTGTATTCAAATTAAAAATTATGTTTATAAAAGAAAGATATTGTTGTATTAAACAAGAAGATTGTTGTTAAAAAGTTGGAATGATTAAAAAGAAATACATATGTTTAGTAATTGTTGTTATGGTATTGTATTTGGAAAGAAAAAAGTATTTGTTATAAATACAAACTAAAATAAAATTTGTACCTATTTGGTAGTAAATGTATGTTTTATGTCTATGGAAGGAAAATAAAAATAAACACAAGGGAACAATAGTCATAAAAAATAAACTCAGTCTGAATTAATTAAAGCTGTTTAAGAACATTAAAATTATAAATCAGTCAAAATTAAGGAAATTAAGGAACAAAAGAAATGAATTAATTAAATAAATAAGAGATTCTTAGAAATTATTTATACAAATAATCAATTAAATTCATAAATAAACTAAACAAATTGCCCTTTAAACTCTTAAATTATTACATATAAAAATAAATGTGTTTCTTAGTTTGTTTTGTTGCTTTTAAATCTAAGTTTTAAAAGTAACATTAAATGTTAATATTTCCATGGGCTTAAGGGTGATGTCATTAAAAGATTTCAAAAATTTACGTTGTTGTGAAGTTAACATGCCAGTTAAACTGGTTGTTTCTAAACTTTTCAAATGCAATTTATTAAAACTTACTTTACCCAGACCCTTTTTATTAAGTGGACATACATTCGATAAATCTACCATCTTATTGTGCACCGCACAATCGTAACCCTGGCGCTGTAAAATCATGAGAGCCGATGAAGAGGGAAACAATTGTAATTGTTCTTCGGAAAGGGTACGGAAATTTAAGAGATGCACATCACAGGGCCAGGAGCCATGTTCCAAAAGTAGAGCTCGCGATTTTAACTGTGGTGGATTATCGAAGTTTTCCACAAAATAAGTGGTGGGAGGATAACGTAGACCATTCGCTAGATAGTTGGTCAGCAGACTGGGTACTTGATATATATTGTGTTTGGCGGTAGCTGTAGGCATATCTTCTATAAGTACCCAGAATTTGTGACGTGTTAGACGACTGTCTACAATACCCTCACCCATGCCGCGATAGTCATCATATAAAGTACGCCTATCTAACATTACCTCTAGTTGTCCAGGTTCATAGCTGGCAGCACCTTGGGCATGTGTGGTCAATAAAGTAAATCTTACTTTGTCATCCTGCATAAAGGCGGCCGTAGTGATGGGGAAGTAATTACCCTCAATGCCAATTGAAGGAACCTTAGTGCGTCTGTAAATTCAACAAAAAAATATAATACTTTAACAATTATGTATTTAAATAACACTCGTAACTCCCTTTACCTATGATATTGGAAACCATTTTGATCTGTATAAAATTCCGGCAATTCCGGTATAGTATCACCTTCCTTTAGAGTATCCTTATTTACAGGCGCTATATTATCTACATCGGTTACAAAACGCATAAACAATTCGGTTTCTCTATTCTTAGGCGGTGGTTCAAAATCTATATCATTCTCTATATAAATGGCTGAATCTAGATGTGTTTTTGTATTGAAGATTCTTACAGTATGAGCCAGGAAAGGACCATAGATAACCGTTACATCACTGGCAATGGGACCAGATGTTATAATAATACGTTTATCTTCATACTGTTCGAGTACATCTTTTTCCGCTTCACTCTGTTCGGGATCAGTTTTGAACAGATAGGCGCCAGAATGAAATTGGGCACTACGATAGGCTGCAAATTTAATGGCACACTGCATGGGATTAAGTAGCTGCTGATTGGGTCCTTTGCGTGTTATTGTCTTCATAAAACCGTTCTTTTCGTCAAAAAGCAAACGCATGAAATTATTCTCCAGCTGCACATCGCCTGGAAGAAAGGTAAGGAAAATATATATCAAAATGAGGCTGATATTTTTAATGCAAAGGTTTATATTCCCGACAAAGAATGCCCAGCAAATATAAAAAATGGTGATCACAGACATTTTTATAATTCCATATAAAAAATCGATTTTTCTATAGCCTTCCCAAAAAGTTTAAATAATATGCAAAAGTTAATTATACGATATAATGACAAAACATGATCGAGTGCTATATTCGGCTGTGCCGAATCTTAAATACCCTCCACCTAAACGTACTAAGAAATAGAAAAATTACATAAATATTCTTATTCTGTGTTTTCTATTCAGTTTTAGTGCAAATTTTATTAGTATTTGATATATTGTTTGAAAGACAATTTTACGACCAACATAATTTATGTTAAATATTTTGAAATTTTATCTAATTTATAATTGACGTAATTACCGATTCTTACTGTAATTTACAGAGTTTGTCTTATATTCATAATAATCTTGAGTGTAATTTAACGATTATTAAAATTAAAAGAACATTTTTCCATATTCACAACAAGTTAAGAAACAGAGTATAAAAAATGAATAAGATAAAAGATGAGGCTTTTTTGTTTGAATTTGATCTCAATAACATTATTTACAAACGATTTATGGGTGGCATAGTAGAAGTGGACCAATTATGGGCCGATGACTTCTAAATCCAGTATCCACTAATGTGATTTCTATGTATTTTAGGATTATATTGGTTGAACTTCATCTCAATAGCGTTATTTACAAGAGTTGTATGGTTGGTTTTTATGCTCGGAAGTGGACTTAATTCAGGAGCTATTATTGACTGACAGCTACAAAATCCAGTAGCTTAATTGCCGTATAACCGATATTAGTATGATTTCTAGATTAAAATTTCTGATCCAATAATGGCAGTTATGACAAATTATGGTCCGATCTTTTTAAATTTTGGAACATTGATTTTTATGCATATGAGGATATTTCATGTCGAATGTCAACCACGTTAATATATTAGGATTTCGAAAGTGGACCTTATATGGACCGATATTCTCAAAATCCAGCAGTTTGATTTTGGCTTGTATGAAAATGATCCGTGTAAAATTTTGTATCGGTACTATTATTTATAAGAAATTTATGATTATTTAAGTGTTTTTCGGAAGAGGGCTTTATATGGGGGATACGGTTAAAAATGGACCAAAAATCACAAAATTCGGCAGAATGATTTTTGTGTATATGTAAATGATCTGTGCAAAGTTTTGAGTCGGTACCGATATTTAGACAGTATATATAAGGACAAATGTCTTTTTCAGATGTGGTCCTTATATGGGAGCTATGACGAATTGTGGGCCGACCACCATAAAATTTAGTACAACAATTTATTTGCCTATAAAGATTATTTATGTCAAATTTTGGCCGTTTAACATTATTTATATCTGTTTTATACGTATTTAAGTGAATTTTGGAAGTGGACTTTATATGGGGTCAATGGTCAAACATGGACCGAACTAAAAAAAATTTCGTTTTGCGATTTTTTTTTTGCATAAAACTTATTTTTGCTGAATTTTGTCTTGATATTTCAATTTCATAGGCATTTATGTATAATTGAGCAATATTTCGGGAAGATTTTTGTATGGGGGCTATGAGAAATCATGGACCGATTTTTACTATTCTCTGCACACTTTCTTCTTTTATCATAAAAACAATGTGTACAAAATTTCATGGTATTATCTGCAATATATTTCAAAATATTGCAATAAAATTGACAAAAAAAAATCAATTTTTTATGGAGGTTGTCTCACATATTGGTCCATAACTCAGGTTGACCTAAACCGATTTTGCTGATTTTCAAAACCAAAGTTACCTGCAAAATAAGAAATATTTTTCTGGAAATTTTGTTTAGTTAAGTTGTATAATTTGGACGTGTGAGTGTTTTACACAGACGGACAGACTGACCGACAGACAGAGGGACATGGCTAAATCAACTTAGAATTTCATAAGGATCAAAAAAATATTTTCTTTGTTGGGTCTCAGATGAATATTAAAAAAGTTTCACACGGAATGACAAACGTAATATACCCTCATTTACCACTCTTGGTGGTGGAGGGTATAACAAGTAAGAGTGCTATATTCGGCTATGCCGAATCTTATATACCTTTCACCTTTGTTGTGGGTGCATAATTATATTATATACACACATACATATACATATATATTATGTTGTTACGTTTTTACCTTTTGGTTAATTTCTTTAAATAAACCGGATTCTTTCTATTTATACAGCAGTCATAATTTCTGGAAGGTTCGAAACTAAGATACTAGAATGTTCGTGACTGCTAGTCTAGAATGTTCGTGTCTAGAATATTCAGCCAAATTCGTTAAAACTCAATGTTGCCATATTGCCATATTGTATGTCGATAAACACGCCATCTGTTGATAAAGTTGTTTTGGATTTTTGCTCATATCTCCGTGATTTATGGACGGATTTTGCTGATTTTAAATAGCAAACTTCTCGAGAGCATGTCTGACAGAATTATTGAAGATTTGAATCTCGAATATATTTGGGGACTTCAGAAAATTGATTTCAAGAGACAGACAGACGGACATGGCTTAATAGACTCCGGTATCTATAAGGGTTCAGAATATATATACTTTATTGAGTCGGAAAATTATTTTGTGGAAATTACAAACGGAATGGCAAACTTATATATACCTTTCTCATGAAGGTGATGGGTATAATTAAGAATATATTTCTTAAGAGGTTTTGAAATACTTTTTAGAATATGTTAAAAAAACGAAACTCCGCATTTTTCTGCTAAATATCCTGATTTTTAACTGAAATCTCTTCTACTCACCTGGTGGTTTCGATTTAACAACAAATTCCTCCTTGGTCAGTGGGACTTCGGTTGTACCTTCCACATTATCCGAACATTCGTCACAGTATACAGAAGACATAAAACGTTTATAGTTCACCTCATCCATTACCACCTGATATGAAGTTAACGACAACGCCTCCAATTCCGCCACAAACATGACCTCATATTGCCGCTTAGATATACGAATGCGTGCCGCACTGCTGGAACCCATCATACCCATGCCCAATTCATAGGGATCGGTAATATTCCAAACCGGATTAATTTGTACATTTCTCAACTCCACACCCAATTCATTGACGATTTTTATGTGTGGCGTTGTAGTGCGTATGGTTAATGCCTCTATACGTTTGTGGGTCAAAGGATTGAAGACAACAAATGTAGCCGATTTGGCATCAGCCGACGAAGAGGTGAATTCAATGGAGAAATCTCTGGTTTGTCCGAAAGAGGCTGTTAATGGTATGGGAGTCTTGCGTGGCAATTTACTGAAATTATCCCTTTCCAATTCACTCAAAAGGAAATTGTGACGTTGTGTACCATTTTGTATGAGCAATTCAATGGAGGATTGTTGCATTCTCACAACATCCTGTAAACTTTCGAACAACCGCATGCCATAGTCACGCATAACTGCTGCCTTTGAGGTGCCTGTTATGGCGTCGTGATGTTGAAACAGTCCTAAATTACGTCGTGCATGTATCATTTTCTCATAGTTCTTTTCAAAGATTTTAATAGCATTCTCATTATGTTTCTGACGTGCTGTGTTAAAAGCCAAGGTAAATAAGATTTCCGCTATTCTTAGATTTTGTTCTAAATCCGCACTCAGAATTTTATACGAAGGCCTAGTTGTGAAATAACCGGACCAATAGGCAGGCCTACCTTCCGAAAAAATATCCGAATAAACGAAAAAGTCTCCTTTGAAAGTGGGAAACTCCTTAGTTCTCTTTTTAATTTCAGCGAAATAGTCCTTGGGTGTACCAAATGAGATGTCCACATTGTACAAACGCTTATTGGCCATTATATGATCAATTAATTTTTTATAATTCGTATATTGTTGATCAACTTCCCGTTCTTTGTTATAACGGAAATCATCACCCACTGGTATAAGAGCCACATTGTGAGGAAACAGGGAAGCTGTTCGGGAATATTGTTCCAATAACAATTGGGCTTTCTCCTCAATATTTTCATCCGTTATAAATTGTGCTTTAATAGAGTATTCGGTGTATTCGCCCGGTATTTTACGAAAATCAAAATTTAAACATATGAAGGGATGCGGTCCACAGGAACCCTTAATCGAATAGATGTCGAAAGGCATATTATGAGTCAACAATCCACCTCTTTTGTTGCTTTCCTCTTCGTGTAATTTCCAATATGGCGTCCATATGAAGTCACCCTTCTGCTGCCTAGCAAACCATTGTTTCCAGGCGTAATGTATGCGTTGTATTATGGCTCCCTCGAAATTTGCACCCGATAACAAGTACGGCACTGTACTACCATGACCAAATGGATCTATGGACCAGCCAACAGTAGGCGTTACATTTAAGTTATTCTTTAGCCATTGGTGACCCTCGATCAGCTGATCTAACATGGCATACAGATGTACATTAGCCTCATCTGTCATTACCCAACCGCCGGTGGTGATTTCTAATCTACCCGAATTAATAAGTCTTCTCAAGGCCCGTTGTTTGGTAGGGTGAGCTTGATCCCACCACAATTGCAAAAAACTTATTTCCGACCATATAAAAGTCATATCGGTATATTCTTGCATTTTCGTGACCATTAAATTTATAATTTGCCTCGAATCGCTTTGGAAATAATTGACGAACGTTTTCAACCAACCAGGATCGTTGTGAGAATGTGGCACTACAATGACCTGAAAGAAAATAGGAAAAATTAATTATGTATCAAATTTACGTGTTAAATAAAGTCTATGATCAAATATAGACCGATTAACGAAAACGATGGTCCTGAGATTTCTTTTTACACTTTTAGTATTTTATTCACTGTGTTGCTATTTTTAGTCCGATCATAACATTTTGTATACCGGTGTTCATGGCTCTGTAACGGCTACATTGTTATTGTTACATTATTGTTACTATCACGTCAAATTCTAGTCATGACTTTTAAAAACCCGGGTCGTACCCACAATAATGCCGCGTTACTTGGCGAAACTTTTTTTTATTAAGGACAGAAATGTAGTCCTTAAAGAGAATGTGAACATGAACACCGGTATACAAAATGTTATGATCGGGCTATAAATAGCGATACAGTGAACAAAATACAAAAACGGCGGTATTTGTAGGCTTGGCAAAAAATAAAAAAAAATGTTTCTGGAATGGTTTTTACACTATCTTTTTTGTATGAAGGCGAACCACTTTAATGTACCATATTCTTAAAATCAGTCTATTTAGTCAGTTTAGTTTTCAATAGAGTATTAGTCAAGGTATTGCTTTCAAGATTTAAAATTTTTAATACAATGGACTCTATTTCAGTTACATTTCAGTTGAGTTTTTTATATTCATTTTCACATATGTACATACAAAAATAAAATTAATTCTCAGTCAGACTTTAACTGTTATAGTGTAAAGACGTGATTATCAGTAAGCTCTCTCTTAGTGAACATTTTTAACAAAAACAACATGGACAAACCCCCAGACAGTGGCGGTTTATTCCATCTACCAATTTTATTTGATAAAGATAAAACCCTCAAAATTACAACACCAGGACCGAAATATCTTGTAATGTCAAGGAAAAATAGCACCGATACACTCTCAAAAGTATCGCCTTTTTTAATTAAAAAGGTTATCGACAATGTTTGTGGAGGTGAAGTAATATCTTGTAATAAACTACGAAATGGAACAATAATAATTAAAACGAAAAACATGATACAAGCCAGTAAGTTAATTAAATTAGCTTCACTTTCCTTTAACATCGAAGTAGAACTATCCGAACACAACTCCCTCAATTATTCCAAGGGAGTAATCTACTCTAACGATTTGCGCGGCATCCCCGAAAATGAAATTCAAGAAGAATTAAAAACTCAGAATGTTGGCAAAGTTGAAAAAATAATGAAAAAAACAACTGATGGTAAATTAGAAGAAACCGGTTTAGTCATTCTTACATTCAACTCTACTTCTCTTCCGTCCGAGATTGCAATTGGATATGAGAGAGTAAGAATACGTACATATATTCCACTACCTCTCAGATGTAAAACATGCTTACGCTACGGACACATCGCTAAAACCTGCAAAAATATAAAATTATGCCCTAACTGTTCCCATGAATTTCATTTAGGAGAAAACGAAGAAGTATGTGTAAGTACCAAATCTTGCATCAACTGCAAGGAAGATAATAAAGAGTTTAATCACTCCGCAACAGACAAGAAATGTCCAATATTTCTTAAGGAAAAAGAGATCCAAGCGATTGTCACCCAGGAAAAAGTTAGCAAGAAAAAAGCTATAAACATCTACAAAGAACGTCACCATAATGCAAATGCTACATTTGCTTCTATAGTAAAAATCAACCCAGCACTTCAACAAACTTTGAAATCAAATGAAAACAACATTTTAAATATCACTGATCCCATAGTATCACAAAATACTAAAACTGACCAACGGCCTCTACAAGATTATTCTACTATTATATCTGATGTAGATATATCAGAGAACGAAACAAATGACATTGAATTTCAAAGTGTCTCTTCCCTATCAGGAACAGAAAACACTGATTCTCAACCAACAACAAATAATAATACATTTCTTCTCCCAAAGAACATCTCAAATAAAAATAAGAGTAAGATAAAGAAAAAGCTGATATCTGGCAACAAGAAAAAATAAACTCTCTTACTAATTTACAATGACTCTTAAAATTTACAATCCACATATACCGTTATCCCACATTCTCAACTTATTTATTACTTGTTCACAAAATATTGTAATTATATCGCTTTATTTTTTACCTCTCTGTACTTCACATCTATACTCTACAATAGCAATACCTCTTACACATATCAATACTTTATTCTTTTTTACATATACAGTTTTTATTTTCAAACTTCAAAATGTTAATTACATATCCATAAAACTACAGTCTGTAACAAAACTTTATCTTTTTTCGGCACTTATAAAATTGTATTTAATGCATCATAATATCCAATCATATATACACATCTTCAATTTATTTCACAATCATTATAAAATTAAAAAAAAAAAAAAATATATAATGTAGGTAAAATAATTAAAATATGTTATTGAATATTATCCAATGGAACATTAACGGATATATAAACAATTATAATGAATTGTTGATTCTTATCAAAAAATACAATCCAAAAATTATATCAATTCAAGAATCACATATCCACTCCCTAGTTAACATTCCAATCCCTATAAATTATAAACTCTACGCTACTAACTCTTCATCTACCAGGTACGGAGGTGTAGCCATTCTAATTCACCAATCAATAGAACATATAATCATTCCCCTTGAAAAAGACTTTGACACAGTGTGTTTAGAAATAAAATCTGGTATCAAATTCAATATAGTCAGCGCATACATTCCACCATCTCCGCAAATGAGAATACATAATAGTAATTTGGAAAATGTCCTAGGAAACTTCAACTGCCAAACTATTATAACAGGAGACTTTAATGCCTGGCATAGTGCCTGGGGATCCCCCTCAAATAACCAACGAGGAAAACTTATTGAAAACTTTATATCCAAATCTCAATTCATAATCCTAAACAATGGATCTCCAACCCACTTGAGTTCTCATGGATCTCTAACACATGTCGATCTTACATTATGTACCTCCTCTATAGCAACCATAGCAAACTGGCAAATCGATGAGAACCTTTGCGGAAGCGATCATTTTCCAATAATAACTTCATTACATTTTCAACACAATGCTACAGATATTTTACAAAAACCTTACTTTAAAACACATATAGCCGACTGGTCAAAATTTTGCAATATTTGTTCAAATCTTTGCTTGAAAACTGACATAAGTAATAACATAAACAAAGAGGCAGCCAACATACGTAAAATTATAATACAAGCAGCTAATTTAGCTATACCCCAATCATCCCCAAATGTGCTTCCCAAGAAAGTTCCTTGGTGGAACGAAAATCTTAATAAACTAAAAAAACAAAAAAACACTGCATGGAATTCATTTAAGCGTAACATAAACACCCAAAACCTCATAAATTTCAAAAAACTAAACGCGGCTTTTAAAAGGGAAATAAAAACAGCAAAAAATAAAGCTTTGTACGACTTTACTTCAACCATCAATCCTAGTTCGTCGATAGAAAATTTATGGAGAAATTTAAAGAACTTCACCGGTTATAGAACCTCCCATCATATACACAGTATGCAAACCAATTCATTAGATTTGACAACAAACAAAGAGGAAATTGCAAATATTTTAAGTAAATTCTGGTCTGACAATGCATCAGATAGTAAATTCGCAAAGGAATTCAGAAACAGAAAAGACAATGTCACTCAAATGGTACCAATAACTACACCTTCAGCTATAACAACTACCATAGAAAAGGATTTGCTGTTCTCGGAATTAACAATGGTTCTGCAAAGTTTGAAGGGCAAAACCCCAGGCATTGATAGGATTTCTTACTTAATGCTAAAAAAATTACCAATTAACATGCAACAGAGAATCCTCGACCTTTACAACAACATATTTAGAAACTGTATACCACAACAATACAAAATGAGCGTAATAGTTCCAGTACTAAAACCAAACGCAAATAAAACTACCCCCAATTCTTATCGACCTATATCACTGAATACATGTATATCAAAAGTTCTAGACAAAATCATAGCAAACAGGCTATGGTGGCTTGTCACGTCCAACAAGCTTCTCGATAGTCGTCAATTTGGTTTCAAGAAAGGCAAATCAACAATTGATTCTCTACTCTATGTAGATCATCAAATTGCAAACTGCCTTTCCTTAAAAAAACATGCAACAATAATTTCGTTAGACTTCGAGAAAGCTTTTGATAAAATTGGCATTCATGTAATAGTTGACCAATTAATTGCTTGGCAAGTTGGACCAAAAATTTTGAACTACGTCAGAAATTTTATGACAAATAGGAAGATAATTGTAAGAGTGGGAAAATATTTTTCTAAATATCAACCGCTACAAAACGGAATACCTCAAGGATCACCTTTATCAGTTATACTATTCCTCATATCATATAATAAACTATGTCTAAAAATATCATTCTATAAAGAGATTGACTATATAGCTTATGCTGATGATTTCCACCTAATAATAAGATCTAGCCATGAAAAGAATCCAACAATTGATTTACAAAACCTATTTAACGACATTCAAGATTGGTGTAAATACTCAGGAGCAGTTATGTCACCAATAAAATGCAAGAGTATACACATCTGCAGGAAAAGGAACTGTGGATGTACAATTTTATGTAATAACAATCCCATAGAGAAAGTCGAAAACCTAAAAATACTTGGACTAATTATAAACAATAAATACAATTGGAACAGTCAAATCGAAAATCTATCAACATCTTTAACAAAGCAACTTAATATTATTAAATGTTTGTCTAGTCCCGAGTTCAACTGTAGCACATATACACTGGTAGCGATTATAAAATCACTTTTGTTATCTAAAATTAATTATGCTCTACCCTTTTATGGCTATTCAACAAAATCATCGTTAAAAAAACTAAAATCCAAAATTTCTTCAGCAATAAGATTTGCCTTGGGAGCTTTTCGTACAACACCTGTAAATAATATGTTATTTGAATCCAACATATTGCCACTAGAAATCCAGCGAGATCTCTTAACATCGCGATTAATAAAATCTATATATAATAATCCAGATACACCTCTACATTTAATCGTTAAAAAATGTATCAAAGCTAAAAAAGTTCCGAAACTCCCATCTGTCATATACAAAATTGTTCAAATTACTAAAGAACTAAATCTACCAATCCAAAGACCTTTCACCAAGCAAAACATCAAACCTCAATGGTATTTTAAGCAAACATTCATAAACACTGATCTAAACAACTTTAATAAATCCACTACTGAATCATCAGTATTTAAAAAACTGTTTTACGAAATTCAGGACAAATATAAAAACTATTGCTTTATTTACACAGACGCCTCTAAATCAAACGAACAAGTAAGTTATGGTATAGTCTCTAACAATAAAACTATTAAAACATCTGTACTTCCAAACTACACAACCATATTTACTGCCGAAATCATTGCCATTACGGAGGCTTTAAATATAATTAAGAACAAGAATGGTTCCTTTGCAATTTGTACCGACTCACTATCATCAATAAAAGCTATCTCTAATACATCCAATAACAATATATACGCATCATTTATAAGAAATATTATAATTGAAAAATCTCCAAATGTTATTTTAATATGGTCTCCTGGTCATTGTGGCATTGAGGGAAATGAGCTCGCTGACAAACAAGCAAAGGAAGCACTTACATCTCCACTCATATCAACATCTAACTATAACTTATCCGATATAAACAAATTCACCAAGACATATCACTTTTCCAGAAATAACACCTTTAGCCTTACATCCGATTGGTACAAAACAACGAACAACAGAAAATTATCAATTGATAATTTCTTACATAATACAAAAAACATGGTGAACAGAAGAGATTGCATCAAATTCGAACGAATTCGTCTGGGACATACTAAACTCTCACACGGTCATTTAATCAATATCCCAACCACTCCGATTTGCAACTGCAACATCCCGTTAAACAAAATCCTCAAACACATACTCACCTCCTGCCCTAATTTTCAAACCCATCGCAATAACTCATTCAAAAATGTACCACACCCTATAGAACTCATTTCAAATCCAACACCTGAATCCATTACACAAATTATATCCTTTCTAAAAGAAGCTAATTTACACAATATTATCTGATATCACATATGTATATTTCTTTAAGATAAAAATAATTATTTGATATGTAGAGCCTAAGGCCCTGTAGCCATGGCCATGTCTTAAAAACATTAGATTATAATTTGTAATTATCTTCTAATGATATATAAATAAATAAAAAAAAAAAAATTAATTCTAGTTTCTTCTCTTAGCTTTTCGTGTATATATATATATCTGTTGAGAGGTGTTCACTCTATGCGACCGACTTTTATATGAATAATGCTTTACGGAATTACGTAGCTGAATTGTCTTAAAATTTTACAAGAACCCAGAATATATGTAAATACATTATTTAACTTCTTTTCAACAATATTAAGATTTACTAATTTAAACACCTTCAGTAGCGCTTAAAATATTTAATTTAAATTTACACAGAGAAAAAATAAAACGTAAATATTTATGCATAATTACCTTTAAAGGTGGTCGTTGCTTATCTTTTTTCTGCGCTTCAAAACGTTCTTCGAAACCTCTATCCCAATACTCCTTGGTACGTATCCACTCGGGCTGTTTTAGTGGAATTAAAACAAAAAAGAAACAGAAAAACATGTATTAAAAACAAAAGCAACATAATAATTCATAAATATGTATGTGTGTACACTGTACAGTGGCTCTAACGCATAATCGGACAAAAATTTGTCTGATCTAAATATGCTCTGAACAAAGACAAAATGTACTTAAGTTATTGTTTTTTTAGATTTTATTTACACTGTACCTATTTACATATATAATAACAAAAACAAAAAATTCTAATATTCACTACATACATATCGTTAACTTAATACAAAAAGACCCTAACTCACGTTTACAGGAGGAAAAAACTAAATAAAAAGATGTAATATTAATACAAAATTTTTGTTAGGGCTTTTCGTTTTTAGGCTATAACTTCGGTATTTTTTTTCGAATTCATCTGATTTTTTTGGAGGAGGTGTATCTAGTAATAGTCTATCGAAACATGTAAAAATATCGATTTCGAAAAATTATGAGTTGGGGCCTTTTCGTATTAAGTTAATGATATATACTTTTTAAGAGAAAAAATAAAAACAACTCAATTTCTATGCTTAACGAATAATCGGACAAAGCGAAGTAGTAATGATTAAAATCAAAAATCTTTGTTGTCCACAACTCTCTTTAAGAATTTGGGAATTGATGCTCAATTACATTGAGGTATTTGCTCTGTGCATGCGTTTCGATCAGTATGGGCAGTTATGAATCAACCAAAGCTTTAAAACTCCCGAAGTATTCTTAGGATCGTTATCTTGATAAAAAGCAAAGTTGTTCTCGATTCCCAATTTCTAGGCACTTTGCTTCAAAATATCGAAGTAGAAAAACTTGTCCATAATACCATCTATAAAACAGAAATTGCCTACTCCGGCACTTGACATGCAGCCCCAAACCATGACAGAGTCTTCTATGTGCTTAACTGTGGCTGTTATGTTTTGATGGTTAAATTCGCCATTTGGTTTACGTCACACCGTCTCAACCATGCAGATATTTATGTTCAAGATTAACATGGATATCTGCCTTTTATCCTAACTCCATGGCACACTTGAGCGCATGGTGAATTCGGCCCATCACCGCACTATATGACCAGAGCAAGAACATAGAATATATTATGTCTTGCAAAGAGCATATTTGTATGAACTTGCCAGGAACATACAGTTAGCAATATCTCTTTATACATAACTGCAGCGATTAATGTAAAGAGCACCTTGCTTAAGAGCTTGGGCTATCTAATCCCTGCTATATATAGCTTAGTCAATTAACATGACCCACGACTATTACTAGAAAAGCAGCAATCGCAATACTGCATTGACCGACCACTACTGTCAAGGACGAAGATCAGAATTTACTGCGGTAGCCATAGGCCGCATATCTAACCTCATCCAAAGGCGGATCATCAACACAAATGCCACGAAAGTCACAGTTCCCGTACATTTCCTGAGCACCGAGCTAAGTGTCTCCACTACTTTCAATGTCTCTGTTCTTATCAGCAACTGCACCTCGGACAATTTGATAGACCGAAATTTGCCATTCCCCCCGCTTTGGGTATCAACCACAGCCATCACGTGCTCCTTGAAGGGATTTGCAACCAATTATCAGTTAGAGGACGAATCCCCGGGCTTTTAACTGATACCGTGATCCTATATAAGACTATAGACAGTTGCGAATTTAATTGGGGTGAAACCATCAGACTCTTACCAGTTTCGAGCCCGTACAAACTCATGGCTTCGGTTTCGCCATATCTCTTCCCCGTATTTAAGCAGCGTCAAGCTAGTGGAATCACACCAGGATATATTTCCAGAAAATCTTAAATAATGTAAACTTTCAATGGAAACATTTTTTAGATGATGTCAGTTCGCCAAATTACCTGGTTCAGAAATCCTCAGTTTTAAATAAACACTCTTTGGCGAACTTTAATCTACGGTATTTATTTTTAAGGCTTATAAAATCGCTTTTTTCTGGGTTATTCCATGGTAAGCGTACTTATGTAATGTACAGGTATTGTGAACAGTATTCAGACAAGCATCTTTTCCAGTGCGAGATTTTAATGATATTTTAAGAACTTTTGCGGTTTTAAAGGAATATTGCTTGATTTCTTCGATGATCGAACGTTCTTCTCTTTCATTTAATATTTTACCTTGAGGTTTTATTTGCCAGTCTAAATTCATTCATTTTATAATGTCATGGACAGTAAATTTACTTTTTCCTACCAATTCTTCAATTTATTTCACAGTTTATCCAAATTTAATTTTACTATTAATTGTCTTATTTCGACGGCAATTTGTTTAACACTTGGAGCCATTTTTGCTTAAAAAGTTAATGTTTTCCCCATTTATTTTAATTTAGAAATTAATATGACAAAGAAAATCCAGTCTTGATTTCAAAAATAACGGCATTAAATGTTAGATTTTTGTATTTTAATAATTTCTACTTCGCATTGTCCGATTATTCGTTGATCACAACAAATTTAGTTCTTTAATTTGTTTCTCAAAAAGTAGTTATCGTTAGAAATGTTTTTGTCTTTTTTGTTATTAATAGATATAATTAAGTATAGTGAAAATAAAATCTGAAAGAAAAACAAACCTTAAATGAATTTTGTCTTCGTTCAGAGCATATTTAGATCAGTCAAACTTTTGTTGGAGCCACTGTATGTGTGCTTGCTCAACATAAAATTTTGTTATCGTTGAATGTAATTTTTAAAATTTTTTTCATTGTTCATATGAGTGAGTATTTACCTGAAAATCAAATTTAGCATATTCCTCTTGGGCTGTAATATTCGTATCACTCTCATCTAGAATGTAACATTTATCGCCCCATTGAGGATTATTGACATACATGCCAGAGGCATAAGTAGTACTGCTGCCACTGCCACTTGTGCTACCACTGCCACCACCATCACCTGCTAGATCCCCTCCGCCAGTTGTTATAGTGCCAGTCTGTAAAGCTGGGTCATTGCTATATAATGCAGCTTTGGCTATCAACTTATGTGGCTGGTGTTGTTGCTGTTGTCTGTATGAAGTTGAAGCTGTTTTATCTTCATTGTCGTTGTATTTCATTTTATAAGCTGATGCATAATTTTTATTATAATGCTGCTGCATTGAGCCACTGCCACCATTTGCTGATGCTATTAAAGTGGCCTGCTGTTGTTGTCCTGTTAATAAACTGGCCTGTAGGGGATCTTTTGGCTGTATAGATGGTTGACCCATAGAGATATAGTAGAGACATAGCAGAATTGTTATAAAAGCCGATAGTAAACCAATACAACGTGCAGAACCACGTCGAAAAATTTTAAATGTCATGCTGTTTATTTGTTCGTTTCAATGGTTGTTGGTTGTTAGCCTGGCTCGTGGGTTGGTTGACCGCTGTTCTCTTGCTGACCGCTGTGCTCTTGTTTGTGTGGATTTGTTATACTCTCTCTCAACTTTAATTTTGGGATTCAATTTCCAAAAAGGATTAAATTCTTTTTATTTTGTTACCGTGCGGGTTATTTGAGAAGCCTTCGTTGAATACCAAAACAAAAAGGAAAAGGTATTCGATATCGTTATTTTATTTACTATATATTGACTGTTGTTTATTTATGTGTGAGATTTGAGTTTTTTGCTTAAAGCCCTGTATTTCTTTTGTTTGTATTTGTTGTCCTACAAATACAATACAAGGGCTTTATGTCAATCTTAAAAACTAATTTAACTGCATGTCAGCCATGTCCAGAGATTCTTAGCAGTTTGTATTTTTTTATGTCTACTTTTTCTGTTACTTGCTTGTCTTTTGTTTTATTTTGGTTTGGTTTCTTTTCTTGTTAATTGTATTATGCGGTTTGTTTTTTTTTACTTATATATTTTTTTCCTGTCAATTATCAGTTACCGTCGCATCTTTAGAACTTTTTTTGCTGTTGTGGCTTTGGGAAATCTGAAAGAAGAAAATAACAAACAATTAAAGTTGATTTGAAATGATTTTGCTGAATTTATTTGTAATCTATATATATAAAAATGATTGTGTGTCTGTATGTACATATGTTTATTATTATTAGTTTGGGATCTTTAGACGGCTGAACCGATTTGCTTGAAATTTTCACAGTATTTTTCTGTATGTCTGGAAGGAGCTATAGGCTACTTTTTTTCTGAAATTTTAAGTGGGCGTGGTACCTCCCATACACAGATAATTTTAAAAATCAAATACATACTTATGTAACTATAATAGCTATAGTACTCCAATTTTGCGTGAGCAATTCCATTGTTTGTTTAAATATTTGGGGGAAAAAATGGGAGTAGTAGCGACAGGGGGCGTGGCACCTCCCATATGATGATAATTAAAAAAAAATCAAATATATGGTATACAATAAGATATATGTATGGTACGGTTATTCTACCATCAATATTAATATTTAGGACAAGAATGGGCGGACTATCAATAGATATGATGACAAATTATATACTATAGGGAAAGCTATATCAGCTATCAATATTGTATATTGTAAATTATAATAAGATAATGTAATAAGATTTAATTTAAAAGGAAAACTGTAGGTTTTAATAACTTAATAATTATGTATATTACGATACGGGTAGCGAAGCACACCGGGTTTTAGCTAGTATTATTATAAATTAAGATGAATTTCTTTATTAACACAAACCAATCGGCTATAAGGCCTTTTTATGGTTGAATTTGTAGGGGTTTAATGATAAATTTTATTAAATAACTTGTCGACGACTTGACTGCAAAAAGTCGTAATGATAATTGATTCAAAGTCTATTCATTTAACAAAATACTTCAACATGTTTCTACTCATTTCTATTCTGCAGACAATTTTCTTTTATAACAGCATTTTTTATAGAAATTTTAAATTCCACAGTATAGAACATTTTCTGTATAACTTTATTTTTGTAAAAAATGTATTACGATAAATTTCATATCATTTTGATTACATATATGGTGAATTTTACGTAAGGTGACCCAATTTTAAAAATCGATGTCTTCCGATTAAAAAAAAAATATTTTTAAAAAAAAAATTAAAAAAATTTTTTTTTAAAAATTAAAAAAAAAATATTTTTGAAATGATTGAAGAAATAGCTATCTAAAGTCCTTTGGACAATTTTTGCTAGGACCAATAGGTGAAAAGTTACACTCATTTAAAAAAAAGCCCTTTATGACCAAAATTTACCAAAATTGCCAACTTTGACCCCCTCTAACTCCGGCACTTCTGGACTGATAGAGCTAAAAATTTGTGTCTGACCTACTATCCAATAGTACTAATCTTGGTGCAAATTTCATCCAAATCGATTTTTAACATTGGGTCACTTGACGTGAAATTCACCATATATCAAATATTTCATTCTTTTATAGACATTTCTTTTAAACTTTCAACTCAACTACAAGTAATTCGTTAATTACTGCCATATTCATAAAAAATAAAGTAGGTTTGAAATGTGCTTTTAGACAAAATTTTCATAAAGTATATTTAAAGTCTACTTTAATTTTTTCTGAATAAGACTGTTAATGTTTAATATAAACAAAACTGTTCCTTAAAATTCTGACCAATTCTATAGTACAATAAATTAACCTTAATAATTTTGATTAAAGCTGTAAAGTTCCTTAATAGCATTAGTTTAACTAATTTATTTTTGCATACTAGTATTTGTATGTAGGTATAGCTAACACTTGTAATAAAAAAAATCAAGTTCAAACCTTAAAATAGCATTCAAGTGTAAATATTGCAAATAAAAGCCAATATCACAGAGTGCTAGATATCATGGCACTGACACTCACTACTCATGAGTCATGACAGAGGAACAGAAGAGATAAACTTGACCATAAATAATAAAAATAAATAAATAAAATTTCCTCAGTTTGTAACATTATACCGCTAATAATGTTGTTGCAGAAATTGTTGTTGGCTAAAACGTAAAATGGTCAATGAACATGGACGAAAACAAAAAACAAGAGAATACTTGTACAAAAAAAAAATATATATATATATATGTATAACAGGGTTTTCAACAAGAACTTTGATTTTCAGCAGGGTCATATTGGTTTGAAATTTTACATCTTGACATATAGGTAGTTGGAGGCTTTGGCATCTGTTACAATGAATTTAATTTCACACGAAAATTCACTATTCATAATTGGTGTATCTGCAAAAGCATTTGTGATATTTTCGGTCAACATAAACAAATCGCTATTAAAAGTTTTGTCGATAAAAATAATAAAATCTTTATTTTATTTTGTTTTCAAAAACAATGTTTTTTTGTAAAGCCCTGTTATTCAAATTTAAGACATACTCGTACAATTGTATTTATTTGGCCGACTTTGTAATACTTAGTAGAAGTAAACAATATTCATTATTGGTAAAATGTGTATGGTTTTTGTTTGTTTGCAACTTTTCTCATTAACAGAGTTTTAAAGCAATGATATTTATTCTTAAAATTTAAAAATTATAACTCGTATGTTTACAAAGGTTTACAAAAGTCTTTTTAAAAGAAAGTTTTCAGCACAAGAGTTTTTTTTTTCTAAATAAAATTTTTTTTTAAAGAAAATTATCTGTATAACAGTTTTTCATAAAGAAAATATTCTGTATAACAGTTTTTCCTAAAGAAAATTATCTGTATAATAGTTTTTCCAAAAGAAAATTATCTGTATAACAGTTTTTTTTATAGAAAATTGTCTGTAAAATAGTTTTTCTGTATAACAGTTTTTTTTATTAAAAAATTGTCTGTATAACAATTGTTTTTATTAGAAAACTGTCTGTATAACATTTTTTCTATAAAAAACTGACTGTGTAATAGTTTTTCCTCTAGAAAATTATCTGTATACCATTTTTTTTTTATAGAATATTATCTGTATAACAGCTTTTTATGGAAAATTATCTGTATAACAGTTGTTTTCTATAGAAAATTGTATGTATAAAATTTTTTTCTATAGAATATTATCTGTATAACAACTCTTCTATGCAAAATTATCTGTATAACAGTTATTTTCTATAGAAAATTGTCCGTTTTAAATTTTTTTTCTACAGAAAACTGTCTGTATAACAGTTTTTTCTTTAGAAAATTATCTGCATAACTGTTTTTTCTATTGTCTGTATAACAGTTTTTCTATAGAGAATTATCTGTATAAAACTATTTTCTATAGAAAATTGTCTGTATAAAAGTGTTTTCTATAGAAAATTGTCTGTTTAATAAGAAACCTTAAAAGATAATTGAATAGATTCCTTTATAATTCTGTATTTACAGCCTGAAACCTAATAAATAATAAAGCACTGATGCAAGAACACAAACAAATTTAAAAATGAATGAATGAATGAATGACTGACTGCTGACTGGGTGAGTATAGAAAGAAAGAAAGAAAATAGAATAGTAGTGAAAAGAAGTGTACCAAAAAAAATTTGCATTTTATTTTAGGCCAAGTACAATAACGACAACGACTTTATTTTGCTAGTTAATCACAATGACAACAACGAACGACCTTTCCTTCTTTAATTTTTTTTTACTTATGGCGCAAACACCTTTAGAAAATTATGACACTTTTACACTTTCTATGCCAAATACTACGAGTAAGAGTACGAGTGCTGAGTGTTAAATTTAAACTAACTGCTGAAAGGCTGACTTTTTATTATGAATTTATAAGACACTGTTCGCCAGTTTTTAGGCTTTAGTAGGTTAAATATTGAAATGTGTGCAATACTTGTAAATAAATATATACCAATTTTTCTACTGACTAAACTTTTGTATTTGTTAGTAGCATATTTTCAGTTTCTTCTTACAAGTTAGGGTGTCTTTTTGCATTCACTTTTATGTTTTGAAATTTGCACGAGTGTGTGACTTTTGTGGGCGCGTTAATGAATGAAGATTACAAACATATACATATGTAGATAAATGTATAATTACTTTGGAAGCCATAGAGAAAATAAACATTTTGTTTTAAGAACTTAAAATTTTAGTAGGTAGTTAATTTAAATTAAAAAATATTACTTTTACCAAAATAAATAAATATAAAAATATAATAAAAATAATTAAAAGTAATGAAAAAATAGAAATAGCGGGACTCCTTGAAGATCTTATTGGTCGTTAATTTACTAATCAAATTATATACATACCCTTTATAAAATTATGACTCTTTTATACTTTCTATGCCAAATCCTAAGATTACGAGTGCTAGCTGCTAAATTAAAACTAACTGCTAAATGACCGACTTTTTGTTATGAATTTGTAAAGAACTTTTCGCGAGTATTTTAACCTCAGTGGGTTAAATATTAAAGTACAATACTTGTAAATATACCAACAAGAACAAAACCATCTCTGCTTTTAATGAACGAAATTCAGCCACATTTATATAAAATTGTTCAAATATCAACAAAGTAAAGATTATTTTTCTGACGTGCTATTCTTTATGATTCAATAAAAAAAATATCTAAAAAATCTTTGTTTTCTATTTAATTTAAATCGTGCTTAAATTTTGGCACACCCTTTATTTATATGTATTTAAATTTTGCGTTTAAGCTATTTTATTTAATTATACTCAATGTAAAACCAATAATTGGCAAATAATTACTGCAGTGATGAAATAAAACCGAGTTACACAATTAAAATATTTTTATTTGTTTACAATACACTAATTTTAAATTCTACTCAATTTAAAATAGTGTGTTGTTGTTTATAAATACAGCAAACAGTGGATCAGACTTGAAATAAATAGTTTGAAAATCATTATTTACATATTTTGTAATCTCATAAATATGAAACAATAATTGACGTTGATATACTCAGTAATTTTGTATATTTTAAGTAAAAAAAGTAAAGCATAAGATATCATTAAAACATATTCAATAAATACATTGTTGAATAGTTGAAAAATGTTTATTTATATAATATATATAATATTTTCAGTTAATTCCTTAAAATTTTATTCTTTGAATTTAAAAAAAAACAAATTTAATGTGATTGATTTAAAATCATTGTTCGGCATAAAGAGCCTGTTTTATAATAGTCTGAATTATAAAATCATCTTCTTATAAGACTCTTCTTCCACTTTTGCAATCACATGTGGTTTTATGTTTGCGATTTTTGTTTCTTATTTATTTTTATAAATATTTTAATAATGTTCATTATATAGACAGACCACTGCTTGGAAAATAAATTAATATCTAAAACAGCTTTCAGTTTGGAAATTCTAGCTTTATGTTTTAGAAACACTTAGCTAGGTTACTTTTTAATACTAATTATAAATTAAAACCTGTAAGGTTTAAAATAAGTAGTTTTGATAAGATCCAAGTGTTTTTAGGGGTATTTAATATAATAGTGCTACCTAACTGGTCTTTTCATACACATACATATGTGCAATTCACAAGTGATGTTGTAGTGTCGTAGGAGTTGTACGTCGTCTGAATTCACAATAGTTATTGGTAATTTCTATATAAATATTTTGTACAACGCCTACGACATTTTTACATATGTTTTTCAAATGTTGTATGAAAGTTTAAGTGTTGCCAAAAGTTAAAATACTTATTTTCGTAAAAAAAATAACCAAAAGTTAGCACTCAAATCATAAAGAGATTAAGAAACTTAAAACAAGAAAATAAAATTAATAAACAAAAAGTTTTAATAATGGATTTTACTGAAAAAAAAACTGCGGTATGTTTTAATTTTGTAAAATATCCAACCATATATGGATATTTGTTTTTAAAATATTTTTTTTTTTTGTCAATTTGATGGTTTGACAACATAAACATACGACTTTACTTAAAATTGTGTTCACAATCAGATATTTGTATCAAAGTAGTTTCAAAGTATTGCAGATGATAAGTTAAATCTGGATAATGTGTAAGACAACTTTTTCAAATCAGATGTTTGCTATTTGTTGTAAAGTTACAAACAGTTTTTTGAAACGTGTAAACTTTTGTGAGAGTATTTAATTTAAGAGAGATATTGTGCATTCATATTTTGTTAGTATTACATAACTATAATCACATTGTATGATAAACAAAGAAGAATACAAAAGTATAATAGCAAAAGTATTATTTATTCCTATTATACAATTTTCAACAATTTGCTATAAAATGCCGCATGGTTAAACCGGTCACATATTGTAGTAACAAATTTTGCAAATAAACCGGGTTATTATGGTAAAAATAAAAGTGGCTTCCCAAAAAAAAAAGCTTTCTGAACGGGGCAATTGCATAATTATAAGATGTGCCAGCAGCGCAATGAAGAGTATTGTTCAAATTATTAATGAATTTGAATATTACTCGGAAAATACTGTTGTCGGTGCCATGGCTATTAATCTGCCACATAACTTTTAGCCTTGAATTCGCTAAAAGAAACTTACAAACCAACTAGAAACAAGAAAGCGGATAATCTTTGTTTATAATTGCACTATTTACGAGTAAATAGCTATTGGAGAAACCTACGGAAGGAACTATTATATTTCTCAAAAAGAAATTTCGTAGGCGGTTCTTTGATGGTTTGTGGAACTTTTTGTGAAGACGGTATGCTTGATTTGGCGTTTCCAAGCGTCAAAATTCTTCTGATTACACAAAATTACTAGATGAGAAATGAGTGTCATTTTTAGAAAATTAAAATGAAAAACAATTTATTTTTCAACAATACAACCACGGTGTAACCAAGGTGAATTTAAATACTAGGTAATAGCGTAGCGCCAGCTGATTATTCATGGTGAATTTGAAAATGCCAAAAAGTTATATAAAAAAAAACTTTTTGACAGTGACGAAAGTTTTTCATATAGAAAAATGCCTGTTGTTCTTGCCTTGTTGTAATTGTTGTAGCAATGCGGTCACCTGGTATTTAATTTCACCATGGGTGTAACTATACAAGGTGAGTGCAGTAGCACAGCTGACTGGGTTTGTTTACAATTTACTTATTTTAAAAGTAATACATTTTGAAGTATTTTTGAGAGTATGTAGTACATTATTTTACACAAACAAAATGCCTGTTGTTTCTGTATTGTGTTGTATTTTTTGCCGATTTGCACTCACCTTGTATAGTTACACCATGAATACAACTATACATGACTTACATACATGTGTTAAGAAATGGAAATAAATTATTGGACAATTAGTGTGGTGAATTCCCCCATTAAAATCATTTAGAGAACATCAAATTTATGTTGAAAGCCGATAATAAGAAAGCTGTTGGAGATGCTTGCAGATCTAAATCTGAAGATATACTCGTAAGAATAAATCTGGTCGAATGATCGAATTTTTGATTTGATTAAAAAAAAGACTCCTAACGCATTATTGAAGACTAATTTTTTGTGAATATTGGTATTTTAAGTTGTTTTTTTAAATTCAGTGTATTTATAGTTATGAAACACAAATTAATTTCTTTGTACATTTTAAAAAATGATTTTGTTTTGTTAAATAATATTTGTTTTTTTTTTGTTCGTTTTACACACATACATACATGTAGGTTGAACTGCTTTACATTTCCTTTAACTTAAAAAAGTTTTATGTATTTATAGTTTTGCAACGTAGCGGATTAACAAATATAAACAACTATTGTTCGCATAATTTTCTGTATTTGTTGTTACACAGTTTTGGGTTTAAGAAGCGAATTTATTGCTATTATCGATATGCTGGAAGAACCAAACCAAGTTGTAGTAGAATTATCATAGGTATAATTCCTTGAACACGCAATTATAAAATATCGATTTTTTGTTATTTTTACACCACTGTACAGCACAAAAAAATATTTCTACACTATTCTCTTACACATTAATTATCCAATAATTTATTTTTTGCTTTTTAGTAGCTTATATAGGGTGTTTTTTTACAGGTTTGTTTTTCGAAAAGAGATAAAACTGGCATTTTGTGGTCAAATCTGGCAACTCTAATGTCATTTATGTTCAGTTTGGTTTGCCATTTCATCATGAACAGGTTGACAAAAGAACAACGCTTGCAAATCGTGCAAATTTTTTTTCAAAAATAACGGTTCAGTTCGCGAAGTTTACCGCAAGCTCCGTCCATTTTATGGTCGACATAATCGTCCATCAGAGACGTCGAACAGTGCGCACCGAAGAAACAATTGCCGCTGTAGAGCAAAGTGTTGAAGAGGACCCGAATTAATGGAGACCGGTATAGAGCCATGATAACCGACTATTTTGTTCCCGAATTGGATGGCATGAATGTGGATGAGTTGTGGTTCCAACAAGACGGCGCTACATGCCACACAGCGCACGCCACAATCGATTTATTGAAGGAAACATTCGATGAGCGCATAATTTCGCGGAATGGACCTGTCAATTGGCCACCAAGATCGTGTGATTTGACACCATTGGATTATTTTCTTTGGGGATATGTGAAGTCGCTCGTCTACGCCAACAAACCAGAAACGTTAGGGGAATTGGAAGCCAACATTCGTGGCGTTATTGCCGACATACGGCCCCATATGCTCGAAAAAGTGGTTGAAAATTGGACCTGTAGAATTGGCTTTATTCGAGCCAGCCGCGGCGGTCACATGCCTGAAATCATATTTAAACATTAATGGCATAAAATTATCCTTCCAGTAAAGCCAAATTGATGGTCATTAAAAAGATTTTCTTGTGTTTTATTTCAATTCGAAGTTCTATACCTCTCAAAAAAACACCCTATATTTTAAGTAAAATTTAAAGCTTAAAGTAATAAAATAGCATCAACAAAAAATGTTGAAAATCAGCCAATTCGTTACCAAGAATGAAATAAAGTTGATAATCACTTCCCACCTTGGCATGTACGATAATTAGGCTCTAGTCGGAGGTCTACTTCACAATTTCCGTCTTGAAGATCAATTGGTATTTTCCCATGGAAATTACACATTTTTTTCACAATTTACCAGAACTATACTTAATTAACAAAGTCGCGCCACTAAGTGTGATTTTCAAGACTTTCGGCATGCAAAACAATCATTCTGCATTCAAAAAAACGTATATAACTTATTTAAGTTGGCAACATTTTTTAACCAGCTTTCAAGTAATTTACATATGTTTGAAGTCTCTAGTCTACGCCGATTAGCCCGAGACGATTGCACACTTGGAGGATAACATTCTTCGTGGTATTGCCAATATACAGCCATTAATGTTAGAAAAAGTCATCGAAAATTGGACCCCCACATCCGAGCCAGTCATATCTTTCATTATCTTTCTTTTATTCCATTTCAATAAATCTGAAAAAAAACATGATTTTCAAAATAAATTTGCACAATTTGGAAGCGTTGTTCAGGTGTCAGTCTATTTATATTGAAATGCCAAACCAAACTAAACATAAATCACTTCACAGCTGACAAAATGGCCGCAAGTTAAAAAAGTGTTGCCAACTTAGAGTACTATACATCTAAAAAACCACTATATATGGGTATGCACAAAAATTACATATACAACTTTTGTGTGTGAAATTATATATTGTGCATTCTAAAGGAAGTGTTAATAAGTTCTTACATAACTATTAATAACTTTAGCCCTTCTGGTCAAGACTCAACAAATATAAAGAGTGTATTTGTGCAAAATTTTGTCACTTGTTAAAAGTTTTACACTCCATTTTGTACTTTTCATAGTTCAACACCTGTAATTATAATAACTCGTATCTACCCTAAATTACCCCACAAAATTTGTTTTATTTGTGGTCAACATAGCATAACTAATAGACAATCTCATTTCGCTTTCATATAATTTTTTATTTTCATTTTTTCAATTACATACACTTTACCTAATGACCGGAAAGATAAATAGCAGAAACCAATAATTGCATTAAATAATAACAACATCCATTACTTCCGAACGATTAAATGAAATGTTTGCAAAACGACAACAAAAAAATAACTAAAAATAAAATACTAGTAACTCCTACGGATGTATGATTTTAAGTATGTTTAATGTCATGTTACATTTTAGAGTTTAAAATCTATGTTACATGAAAAATTTACAATTAAAACAAACATTGCATGACATAAACTCTTACATAGTACATTAATATGTACATAAATTTGTAGGTACTAGTATGTACTCGTATGAATAAAGATCGAATGGATAAACATGAATAAAATATAAGCGATCATTCAACAATTGTAAAGATGGTGCACAATTGTAGACTTTGTAGAGTTTATAACGAAACTGATTGCACTTTATTATTTGTTACAAACTTATAAAAATTCAAAAAATTTGCAAACACCATATATTGTACAAGTTTAAAACAAAATATATTGCATAATTCACAAGTAACTTAAACAAAATATAACTCAGTAAGAAAAACTAGAACTACCGGGGCTAAATTCCCGCATTCGTGATCGAATGAGCTATCGTATCGAAAAATGAGTTCGATATCGATATTATGATAAAATGTACTAAATTTCTTGCTCGATATCAAATGCCATAATCTCAAATAAGAAAATTACGATCAATTTTAATCGATATCGAATGCGGTAATTTGGCCCCAGATTTTTCGCTTGAAAATAAAGTAAACAGGTATATTGAAGCTATGTTCAACATTTTATTTAATATTTTATTTCTTTTGCCTTTATCACAGCTCACAATCTTCTAGACATATAATCAACGAGTTTTTTATTGAAATCAGGCGAAAGTTTGAACAATTCATTCAATTCATCCTGTATTACTTCAAGAAATAAAAATCTAATTTTTTTCGAGATATTTCCACAGGTGTTCAATTGGATTGAACTCGGGGGACTGGGAAAGTTTTTGTACAATGACTGAGCCACCAGCCTTTTACAATTTTGCAGGTATGTTTAGAATCATTGTCCTGCTGGAAAATCCAGTTCTGCGCTAGTTATAATTTATCTACACTAGGGGCTACATTATTTTTAAAATGTTAAAATAATCTTCCTTTTTGATTGTAGATTCTAAATGATTACCGACCCCTATGACGCCATACAACCCCAGCTCAGCCGCCATGTTTTACCATCTTGGTAACATTTTGGAAACATTTTTAGCTATTTTTACAGCACTAAATGTTTGGTTTGCTCTTCCTTCTTTTGCAATAGCTCTTACTTCAGTTTTTGTATGACGCTTTGGTCGTTTTGCACCAGTCAAATTTTCTCTGTATTGTATTTGCTAAACTTGTCTATTATATTCTTCCAACGATTTTACCTATTTCACGCAGGGATTTACCTTTACTATGTATATAAGTCTATTATGATTTACCGAGTCTCAATTGATGTTTGTCTTCCCATTGTAAATTTTTCACAACTTAATCTCTTTTGATGATAAATTATGAAACTAGCAATTATTTTGAACTGCACTTTACAGTAATACTTGCAAACAAAGACAAATTAAAAGAATTGCCACTATTTTTGAAATGACAGGGGTTTTTCGCTTAAGGATGATGCCACAGTTTACTTTATTTTAACGCGTAAAAATTTATTTATTTTAACAATAAATCAATTAAATTTGTATATGTTTCTGTTCTTGTTTCTTGTGTTTTGTGGATTTGCTTTTATTTAACTAACTACATAAAAATGCAATATAATATTATTTATATTAATATAATAACGCCTTTCTTTTAAAAATATGTATGCATTGTTGGGTTTATTTTGGCGCTCACAGTACATTGCCTAAGCTTTCTAAATAAATTTAAATTGTAATGTAGGGTAACATCAACCACCAAATGAGTCAATGACATTTGTAGATATTTTCCATCAATAATATGTATGACATTAAATTGCATACAATCAGTGTTGCAAATACAATGAAAAAGTAAAATAAAAAAAAATTCCATTAAACAACCACTAAAAGATTTTTAACGACTTTTTTGTTTGTTAGTTTGTTGTTTTATAGTTATTGTAGAGTTGTTATAAAATAATAATTTATGTTATATTATACATATTATTTGCAACCATGCGCAATAAAATATTGTATGTAGTTGGTTTAGTAACTAAAATCATATTTTTATGATCTGGTATTTATATCCTTCAGCAAGACTAGCGACTAGTAATGACAATTGGATCATCGCTCCGAAATGATCCGAGTTTCACTCGGCCACATATTGTCAACGCAGTGACAGCTGTATCCATCGGAAGATTTTTGTCTCCAGGAAATAACCTGAGACAACAGCAGAGCTGTTAAAATAACAAACAACCTGTATCAACTGGAAGTTTTTTGCCAAGAAATAAAGGCATCAGAGTTCTTATTGCCTTCTGTCCGATTGGCTTTATTTACTCTAATTTTAATACATATATTCCATGACTTCATTCATGGAAAATACTAAAATACTATTTTCATTCCTGGTAATTTTGTATTACTGAATTAACAAAAAACCAGTCAAGTTTTTCACAAAGTAAACAAAATTTTGCGCACGTCTTAAACAACAAACGTTTTTTAAGGGTTTATAATAAACAAAAGGTATTTGAACAGTCTTGTAAATATCGCAGCTTTAATCCATCAAATTTTAATTAAATTCTTTTAAAGTGTTTTTCAAAACAAACTTTATTTTTTAATCATTCATGTTTGTATTGTATTGGAAAGAGCAATGAAAAATTATATCGTACAGATTTCCACCAATACCACACATACCAAAGTAATTTCTTTCATTATGAAATGATGATAGTTTATCGATTCCATATGATATGTGATCGATACCAAATCAATATCTCCTTCAACCGTAATGAGTCATTAACTAAAACATTCAGTTTCTCGAAAAAAGGAATTTATCTTTTTGAAATTTATAGAGAGAGAGAGATTCGTTAGATCAATGCAAAAATAGCCAATCCAACGTAATGCATATCAGAGCCGTTGGGGTTTATCTCACCATCTGGTTAAGAACTTTAATTTCATAACTAAAGTGGGTGTTGTGCAAACACCAATAATAATTTCATGAAATTTTGTTCATCGATTAACACAAGGAAGTATATGTTGAAGAACGTTACTTAATAATAAGTGGAATATGCGCATAAGAGCGGTAATCATAACTGACGAAGTTCCTAAGATTTTAGCAAACGATATACGATGGTTGAATTCCAGAAAAGAACTATTCCATAAAACAAGTACATCATACTTAAGCTTGAATACATGAAAAAATGGCCACAGTCTTACCCACTCTGGATTGAGTGTAAAGTTAAGTATTGACTGTTAATAAAAGTGCCGAAAACGGATCATTAGAATGAAAAAATTAAAGGATATCAATCTTTTACGCGTTAATTAAATTATCACCTTCAACATAATAAATACCAGGAATACCGACATTTTCTTCAATTAGAAAACTAGCAGGCGGGCGTTAGGCCTGAGAAGTCCTTATCAGCAGTATTTGAATAAACAATTAGGCTTCGATATTTATTCTCTAGTATCTCACCGAAATTGGTTTTTTAGGCCGAAACTGAACCGAACGTAATATTCGTCCAAAAACTTATTATTCGGTCTAATCCAAAACAAACCAAGACTTTTCAAATGTATTATCAATTTCGAAAACAAAAAATGTTTTAACTAAAATTGTGGAAATTTAATTTTCTAAAAAGCTTTTTTTACAATAATATATAACTTTTGTATTTTATTTACCGCATTCAAAACTTGTTTATCCTCTGATATTTCATGTTTCACCATTTGGATTTCGGTCTAATTCGAATCCAAAACCGAGATTGAATGTTGACTCTAATATTGTCTTTACAGAATTTCGGCCTGTGGTGGTACAACAAATGCGTCTTAGGGTAAAATTTGCTTCTCAATTCAATGGCTATTTATTAAATAACGTTCTGGTGATTTACAATTTAATAAGAAATAAAAATCTATCAGCACTGAAAAGAAGTAAAGTGGAGGTTGGGCGTGAAAATATAAGGTAGTGGCTATTTAAGATTCGCCATAACCGAAAGTAGCAATCTCTTGTCGTTCAAATTTTGTATTTGTTTATAATTTATGAGATGAAAATACGCAATACACATGGCTTATGATATTAAAATAGATTAAATATAATAAGAGAAATTTGGTTAAGAGATTTATATCATAATTATTGTTGATGTATTAGAATTTATAGCTAAACTAATACAATTGCTTTAATAAATATTAATAAGAAATTAAAGAAGTTCCCTTCTTAAATAGCACAACCATAAACAATTTTAATAAAGTATAGTAGTCTACATAAAATAATATTATATAGTATTAAATGCTGCAACATGAGTGGTAAGAGGTGTTAAATAGAAAATACAGTTTTTTTCTTTTGTTGAAATTGTTCATGATCAAAATCCACATAAGACAGTGTCAATCACATTAGGGTTCTAAAAACGAAAACTTTAGGTTATTGCGTGCACTTTTGGATATAGTTGGTCGGTCGTTTTCAATTTTTTATAATATTAATATGAGACTTTTTCTGTATCTATATATATAGGAAGGAAAATTGTTGTTGATTAAAATATGTTTTTCAAAGTTTGCAGATATCCAAAATTTAGTATCATGAAAATCAGCAAATTCAAACCACAAAAATCCGCCCAAATGTTCACCTCTGTCGGATACTAATTTCTAATTAAATGAGCGGCATTTCAAGAGACGAATTATTGTCGCCTTTCGCAAAGAATGTTAAGGATATTCCTTTCCCTCAGATGACCAGCCAACTGCCAGTGCCACGTCACCAGCAATAACCAACTTGTTGGAGGATGATCCTTTTAGATCTTGTCTTATAGAAGTCCTTCGATTTTGTCAGTCATGCCACTCACTTTCCAGATATTCTGAAATCCACAATTCCCAACAATATAAAAAGATGTATGGTGAATTATCTGAGTGGCCGTCAGCTCAAGGCGCGATCTTGTTTAATTAATACATCTCTGAATTCTTCGCACCGTCACGGGAAGTGGCTTATGCCAACGAAGTCTTCGCCAATAGACTTTACGACCTAGACGAAGAATGTAAAGCTGTGAACCAACTAAATATGTTGAGGCTCCTCTTGTTAGCTAATTTACCTATTTAGTTCATGTCACTGCAAGCAAACACAAATTGTGAAGTAGAAACATGACCCTAAAAGCTGTAGCGGAATAAAGAAACCTTGTTGGCTACCTATAAGAAGATTGGTTAATCAGTGGTTAATTACGCTGCTCCATTGTAGTTAACTTTGTTGAGTGATACCCACGAGGAAACAAAGATTATTCCAGTAATGGAACACAGCATTATGTTGGCGGAACTGTTCCTTCTAGCATAGGATGAATCATCCTAACTTTAATAATACACACCTGGAACCACCTCCGAGGCATGTCAACACATATACAAGGAAAACATAAGAACGTATGAGCAGGATCGATTGGATCGAAACAGCAGATTTGAACAAAATTCATAGAGACGCCAATACCTCGGTAGCTGTATTGTATAAATATCAATAGACCATAGCAGACATAGATATACATCTACCGCGAAAAACAATAGTAGTTCTGCCACAACTGAGCCACATCCCAGTCAACCCTACTTCACTTCGTCCTATGGATTTATGTAATGACACAGGAGAAATAGCACAAGTCCTTGATCTGAACCTCGAAGTATAAATTAAATTTTATTCGATCTGCCAATTTGAAACACAAATTTTTACCAAAAAATTATTTTTCAAATGGTTGACAATTACTCTAACTCTTTATTTTAGTTATTTCTGTTTTTCTATATGTGCTTTTCAGTTTTCCTTAGCTGTAATTTTATTTATGCATAATGTATATTCATGAATTGTACCCAGAACCACACAACTACAACAATCACATCCATTATTCATTCATCTTCAAAACATCAAACCATATATCATGTTTAAATTTAAATGTATATTTTAATCGTATATGTTTCTGAAGTTGTGTGTTGTTGAGTGTTTGTCGACACATTAGCCTTTCCAATATCACCACACTGTTAAAATTAAAGTTGGGACATTCAGTTTAAAGGAGTAATAATTTCTCAGCTTTATTATTTATGAAGTTCTGGGATCAAGACACTTTTGGAAATACAAAATTTCGAAAGGAAATTGCTACTAAATAACTACTACATGTGTAAGATATAATTTATATTCTTCCTTTGAATTATTTCGTTGTACTTCAATTCATATAATGCCTACATTTCTCCAATTTTTTTGTTTCTCTCATCAACTGTTGCCTCTTTTCATGAAACCTACTAATTATTTTGCATAAACATCATCTGTGTATGTGAGTTTTTTTTATGGAAAATGTAGAACAAAAACATTTTGTTCAAGTTGCGGCATAATTAATGTTGTCACTAAAAATCAAAAAAAAAAAAAGGAGAAAAAAGTAACACGTATACCTTTCAAATTCTTTCCAGATTTGTTGCTGCTGTTATTATTTTCACACTTTCTCGTGTGTTCATGTAAAACTTCACATCATAGTGATGTGATGTTGTAAATGAATGCAACCAACACCTGCATATCTGATTGGGGGAGAGGTAAGTATCTGCATGTAATATGTAAAATTCTTGGTGTTAGTTTTACTTCGTTAGTTTTCTAACTTGAAAAATCTTGTGTTTGTAATATAAATTCTTTGTATACGTTTTATATACAATATGTATATTTAACTATTTTATATACGTGTAAATCTAACAATACTAACAAACAAAAACGCCCACACCTTTTCTATTTAAATAATTTCTTTAGTTTTTTGTTTATTAGATCTTTTTCATCTATTTCATTACTAACTAGATTCATATTTCCCATTCAGTAGCACATAGCACAACAATAACAAAAAAAGTAATAGTTTATGTTTTTATTTTTTTCCCATACAACCTCCATTTACGTTATTACTTTTAGCAACACAAGTCATAAGTTTGTTTATCCTATAGTAGGTATTTTAGATACAACATAGAGTGTGGATAAATAAAAAAGTAATCGTATTCAAAAATCTATACTATTTCCATCTCTAATGCATTCAATCATAAGTCTTATGCTTCCTCTTAACCCTATTAGAGTACCGAAGCCCGATTTTTGACATAAAGTACGTAGTCGGGTCATTAAGGTTCCCCAAAGAAAAATGGGCTTTTGTTGTTTATATTTTAGCATAAAAGAACTAAATATATTATTTTGAAAGTAAAAAAAATATTATTTTATTAATTTTCAGTTTTTATCTTTAATTATCACATCAAAACGCATTAATTTTAAAATATTTTTTAAAGAAAACCTAAAATTCGGGGATCTAAGGTTCCCCACTCCGTACTCTAAGGGTTAAAAGTATAGATTCTGAACATAGCGAATATTATGTAAGATTTCCATTATAAGTTAATACAGAAATTAAAAAAAAACAATTTTAAAACTATAACTACTCCAACGTTACTTCTTACAATATGAAGTAAATTGAACAAATGTATCCTTTTAGACCAATTGTCGGCATATAGAGTATATAGTTTATAATAAACTGTTGTGTACTTTCTTTATCTGTTGTAATCTGAGCAGCTATTGATTGTGATTATTGTTTCTAATTTTGGAGGTTATTAGTGCAGACCACTGCATTAGACAGTACTTTTACTTTGTAATAATACAAATTACTTAATTGACTAGTTTTTACATTCTACTTAATCTAACGTATGGTTAATAGACCCTTAATAGTTTCAGGAAACTCCCCAGTTGTCATACTACAATAAACAAAATCATAAAAAACAGATGTGCATATTTGAAACGAAATATATTTAGAAGTCAATTTGGCGAGTATGGTTTAAAGAATATTTTGAAATGAAAGAAAGTTCCAATTCTATATTCAGTTTAGTTGAATCTTATTTAAATTGTTACAACTCTTTAATTTAGGATAATACATATTCTTTAAACTATGCGTAATTACAAGGACTGTTGGATGCAAGAATGATAGAAATAAAGATTACGACATGCGCATGATTTCTCATTTGATGACGTAGGTTGCGTTTTTCTAGGGTTGCCAAGTGAAAAATTTCCTAAAAATTTCGGGGTTCTTATAAAAAATTTTATTTTTTTATTTTCATGAAGTGTGTAGTGGGCAAATGCAAGCAAAATAACATTAAAAAATCAAGTGAGAAATTGTAAGAAAAGGGAAATGATCAATGTTTTTAAAAAAAAGTGTTAATATTTTTTTAGCTGGTGGAAAAAAATCTTCCACAAAGATAAAACCCATAGGAAGCTTTGGGTAACGTGTTTATTATTAATTTTATTTTTTAAGGTACTATACTTAAGAATATCAAACCTGTCATCAAAGAAGACGTACTACTAAGAGAAAATGATGAAATTGAGCTGAAAAACCTACAGCTTGGAAAATAAAAAATACAAATCCTGGCATTTCTGTTAATCCGCTGGAGACATGACCTACTCATGTGTTAATCAGGTAATCTAAGTAATGGTTAATCGGTTTAAGCATTTCCATTATGCGTTGCCATATTTGTAAAGTTAAATGAAAACTGGATATTTGCAAACATATATGACGGAAGCAAAAGAAACCGAAGGAGCAGAGAAAATAAAAATATGTATTTTAGAATAAGGTTACTTAATGCCGAAATTTTTCTGAATATTAATACAAGAAAAAGGAAATTTAATAAATTAAATCAAAAAATTTAAATGTCCTACTGTTATTTGACAATAACTTCTTTTAAATTTTGACAGCTTGAATTATTATTAGAAGTTTAACATTTTGTGTTCGGGATGGCGTAATCTTTATTTCTATCTTTCTTGGTTGGATCTCAATGGAAGCTAAACTTAGACTTTATTTTTTTCTTTTTTGAATTCCTATAAATGTAACTAAACATATATCTAGTAAATAATTGTTGCCAGATAGCCTCAACAATGCCAAAATAGCGCTGAGGCCTTAATTGTAATTTAGAAATATGCTAATAAAAAGTATTTTTGAAAAAAAATAACTACGATTAAAGCTAAACTTAGACCATATAAACAACAATGAATGAAGTTAAACTTAGACCTTATAAACAACTACGAGTGAAGTTAAACTTAGACCAAATTTAGACTTTTCAAACAACTGTGATTGATGTTAAACTTAAATCAAATATAGAAATTATAAACATAAATTATTGAATTTAAGCTTGAACGTAACTTGGACCATATAAAAAACTTCCATTGAAGTTAAACTTGGACATTACATTAGAGCAGATATACAACTATGATTGAAGTTAAAATTAAATTCAGACCTTATAAACAACTATGATTAGAGTGAAACTAAGGCTAAAATTAGAACTTTTAAACAACTACGATTGAAGATAAACTTACACCAAACTCATATCTTATATACATTTACGATTAAAGCTAAACATACACCAAACTTAGACCTTAATATTTGTACTATTTATTCATTAAACTTGAACTATTTCCTTTTGAAATAATATATTGTAGAAATGATGTTTTATTTACGTCCGTTTATGATTGCTAGTCTGTTTAATTTCAGTAGGTTAATAATGAAACAGAAACACCATAGATTGTTTCACTGTATAAAGACTTCTCCTACAAGCTGGACATATATCGGAAACGTACGGTACTTTCCTCATGCTACCTTGCTGTTAATAGCGCCTCTATGATGTCGTCTAATGCTGTCGTATTTGAGCTACGATACAAAAGATCTGGCATATATCAATGTATGTTATCCTTGTGATCAAGAAGGAACTTCTTGACACTACTTGGATAAGGCTCTTGCCGATAACTTTAGATGCGCTGATTAAGTAGTTAATTTAAACATTATAAAGCAGTGGCCAGCAGTCGTAGCCACCAGAGTCCGAACGCGATCGCTCGGACCTAGTAATCATAACTAGGTGAAAATCTTTACACATTTTTTTCTCTTCATAATTTTCTTGTAACTTGCATCTAATAATCAATATAAACGAAATAAAATAATCGGCCCTGTTCTGTAAATCGAATCGTTTTTAAAAACGAGAAATTTCTAAAACCGAATAAATCGCTTTTTGGTGTTCTGCAAATTACTCGTATTGATATGATTCGAAATTAAAAAAAATTTTATACAATTCTAGAGTTGCGTGACAAATTATTGTATTTTATTGCTAAATAATGGTGAGTAATAAAATAACATTTAAGGTAATTGAACCTTCAGATATATATTTGGTTTTTATTTTTATCGTAAATATTTTAAAATTAATTTTTTATAATATACAAATATTCACAAACAGTGGCGACTCTAATTTTTCGAAAATAAGAAAAAATGGTGATCGCCATGTTAAAAATAAATTGTGTTTTTGCAAAATACTTGTGATTTACGCAATTATTTTATTTCAAATAAGTTTTTTTGAATTAAAATTTAATTTAGTTATAAAGTGTTTGTCATAAAAATTTAATGTATAATGTTTACTATTATTACAAGAGTGTTGTTTATTTAAATGCCTTTTATATTCTCTATAAAAAAAGTGTTTTGTTCATTAAACTTTTTTTGTCACTCTTAAAGCAAAAATATATAGAAGTTTTACGGTGCTTTTAAAATATATTTTTTTAAAATTCAAATATATTAAAATGCATGTAATTTTAATAGAATAAATAAAAAAGACTATATTTTATATTGCACTTTTTTTTATTTTTGTAGTCATTTATTAAAATAATTACACATTCATTTCCTTTCGACTAGGTTTGTTTACTCGGTTTCAAAACGAGAAAAATTATGTGAATTCGGTTTACAGAACACCAAAAAATGTGAATTCGTTTTAAAACGAGAAATTTACTCGGATTCGGTTTACAGAACAGGGCCGAATATTACGGAATATGTTTTACACTTGTTATTTAGCTAGAAAATTAAAATCATGGTCGGTATGGGCATTGCATCATATCAAGCATGTTTGGATGTTGTTTTAAACAATTCAAAATTTGTAGACCCTTAAGATATAATTTAGTGGTTGTCTCAAATTTTGGCTCATTTTGACACATAATGTAATTAGAATTAAGTAAAATTTTAGGTCCATTATTTTTTTCCATGTCGATGTAGCGTTACCTCTCAATTGTCTTTGTCATACACTCAATTCCCACTTAATTTTTTTTAATTATTAAATGTGCAAAATAGTCAACAAAGAATCGAGCAAAAAAGCAAAACAAACGAATATCTCATGCAACTACAGCAATCATCAAACACAGATTAATAAAGAAATATTGAATTGATATAGAGGGGTTTCCAGCAAATATTTTCCACACTAACTATTCAGAAAATAACAAACAGACGGCAGCAGCACGTGCTTTTATTAGAGAGCCAGCGAACTTTTGTTGTTTGGGTGTGAATGAGTTAAAGCAAATAAATATGAAAAAAACATAATACTGATTGCCTTTGTCGTTTTTATTCATTTGACAATAGTTTATGTTACAAAGATCATCGAGTTTAATTTGTTAACAAAAAATAAAAAAAAATATACAAACATGTGCAAATAAACGTTATTGTAGCATTGTAATTAATTAGCGTTTTAAATATGAATGTATGCACATATTTTGAAATGATTTAATTATGTATACAGTATACCACGGCTAAATACCCGACGCTTAATTACCTTTTTCGCTTATTTACCTCGCACTGTAAATCCCCATACATTTTTCATACTTTTTCAAACAAAACTATGCGGTATAATACCTTTCGCTTAAACACCCAATTCGGGTAATTACCTCAAAAAAAATTCCCAACACTGATATATTCCTTAATGCATCTTCGTTTATTTGCTTCAATATATATTTTTTACATAACTTTTTAAATTTCTTATAAATACCCAATGTGGGTAATTAAATAAAAAAATCCCAGCACTGATATATTCCTGGATTTTTCTCAAAGTGTCTTTTTTAGACAACTTTGCCAGAACTTTTTATGTTAGCTTCATATATACCTAATTGTTTTCATTCAGTGTTGGTGGTAAAAATATTAAATTTAAAAATAAGTGAATAAGTGTAGTGAATTGAATAAAATTTAAAAAAGGATTTAACGAAATGGCTCCCAAGAAAACGTCCCTATCTATGGAGTAAAAACTTTAATTTACTTTTTCTGATATGAATTCCTTTTCAATAAAATGTTTTGTTTAATTTTTAATTGTGTTTTCTTTATTTACTTTAATGCCAAGAAATGAAGTAATATTCGCATAATTATCCCTTAAATAAAATTAAGCGTATTCGTATAAGTGCCTCTGAGAGGTAAATAAACGTGGACGTTTAAATACCTTCCCCGGATAAATACCCAACAAATTTGCACATTTTAGGTGAGGTATTTATCCGTGGAATACTGTATATTAGATTTATTGAGCTAACTAAACAAAAATTTAGACAGTGCATTTTTTTCAAAGCTGCATAAAAAGAAAACTAACAGGAACTTAAATAAGAAAATGGTGTCATTAAGAAAAAAATTTAAAGTCTAACAAAAAAAATTAATTGCAAAAATGCAGATTTTAATTTAATTTAATTAATATATTTTTGTATTTTTATCTCTATAACAAAATTTGATTTTAATAAAAAAAAAATCAAGAATTTTCATTAATTCTCTCACCAATTGATTTATGATTTAATAATAATTTTCTACCTCTTAATTGCTTTTATTCTATTTGATTAACACTCTTAATTAAACTTCCAGTAAATAGCCTCTAACACAAATATGTATTTGTTCAAGTATGACAAAATAATTTTTATTCTAAAGCAGAACTAATTCACACAAATACAAAATCTCACATCACTTTATTCACATTGTTAAATATGCTATGAATTTGCTTTTCAACAAATCCCAAATTTAACTTTTATTTAGTTTTTTTTTATAAATTGTATTGACGTTTATTTATTTATTAAAAAAAGTACAAACAACAAAATAAATGTGTCACGAGTAAAAAAAATAAAGCATGAACCATTTACACGTTTTCCTATTATTCTTCATATCAAAACAGCCCGAAAAAATCACAATAGATTCCAAAAAAGAAAAAAGTAATTTAACGTATAGAAAAACGTGTTCACATTGAATGATTTCACATGCAGCAAATTATGAGTTTAGCATAACTTAGGATACCAAAAAATTCATAGGAAAAAAGCTAAATAAAAAAAAACTTTTAAATATTTCCACTTATGGAAAAAATTAGGATTAACGGCATTTAAATGAAACTTTTGTCACATCTAAAATGGAGAAAGGATTATAATTGCTAGTATAAACTTTTTTTGAATTATTCATTACTGGGATTTGAATAATATTTATTTTGAAGAATATTGGTGGCAAACTGGACTTGAAAAGCGAAGAACTGAGGCCTGGTATCTATTCAATAAAACAAAAGTGACCAGTAACTAGGTCACCTATAAAACTCCGTTCACTGAGTACAAGAGGGAAATCGTGAGATGAAAGAGGTTAACGTGGTTTATCTACTGCGAAAAATTGACAATCACCCTGATGCAATTCATCTGCGGAAGACGTTATTTCAGACCCTTACTACTCTCACTATCTGTATCACCAGAGGAAAACTGTAAATTTGTTCTAAATACTCTCTTTCCGAGTTCAATGTCTTTTAATTCAACGCCGATTTAAACACACGCCTGAAATAGATCTATGCTTCTTGCAACAGTGAAGTGGCATTATTGCTCCACAACTTCCAAACATTTTCAAATATATATTTTTTTGTGATCATGTACCAAAGATTAAAATGGTCTTTATACCAAATGATATCTCTGCAACTGTCAAGCTGTACAGACCAACCAGTCTCAACTCCTTTAGCAGGAAGTATCTGGTCATTACTGAATTATTAAAAAACCTAAAAACGTTTGCTTCCATACTTGCTCTTGCTGGGTGGGAAGACGTAACGATATCGGGTAAGATGCAGATCGCTCTTGCTATGACCACCAAGTGGGTTGACTATCAGACTATAAAAACAGTCATAAAAAGTCTGACTAACATAAATGACGTTTTTATTGGAAAACGCTAAATCTAAGGTAAAAGCACTAAATAGGAAACATTTATTAAAGTAATTTTTAAACAAAATTTTCTCAGACTTTATTTATTTAACAGTAAGAAGAAGGTATTATATGTATGTGGTTAATATAACAAATTTCACCTAGCCTCCCTATAAAGTCCCAAATTACACGAAGCAATTTTTATTGAAAAGATTGATACAATTTTTTCCTTGAAATTTCTTCTGCGCTTACGCAGCACAATTCTTATTGCTTAAATCGCTCGTATTTTTATTTGAGAGTATCTGAAAGGTAAGCTAAGTTGATTAAAGAATTGATTCGTGTAAATTGGGACAAAGTTTACGCACTCCATTGTAATTATCATTTTGTTGATGCAGCACGCACTTTTCTCCTTTAACTAAAGATGCGAAAGCCATCGCTAAACCGTCATAGGCCAATAAAATTGGATTGGAAACATAACTGAACACTTGGATGTACTAAAAGTCAACACAAATCACTACCTAAATCACTAGCTCAAATCATTTTGTATGCATATATTTGCGCTATTATACTTTCTAGATCATATAAATATATATAGATGTAGAGAATACTACAATTTCCTACATTTTACTAAAATGTATTTCTATCTAAAATAACTTAAAAATGTTTTAAACAGATAACTATTTTAAGCTTTATAGCATAAAAAATCTTTGGCCAAAACTCATACTGCAGGGCATGTCAAATTCGTCTAAGACAGCTTTACATGGCATGTTTTAAAATAAACTACCTGCTCCAAATGGAAAAGGCAAAACAAAAATTACTCAATATATTTGTTTGTTATACGGTTGACTCCCCAAGGAGGATGTCACATAGTTTTTATACTTGATTTATACTCTTTTTTTTCTTCAACTATTAAATTTTGTTTGTTTTATTTTTATTTTTTTTTTTGTATTTTTTTCGTCCTATACACAGATCGAAAATTTATTGAACTCTTTCTGCTGCATTAAAGTACCTTCGTACCCTAGATGTAAAAAAGTGAATTGAGATTTCATTGTTGTATTTTTTAGACCAAACTACTTCTGTATTATGTTGTAAAGGACGTAAAGTGTTTGTTGTGTAAAGTATATGCAAAACTATAGAAAAAACTTAATGTTAAAGGGTTAAGAAATAAGAGCAAAATATAAAATTGTTAAGAAACATTAAAAAGGGGCTCTTAAATTTATGGAAATATAATATTATTTTTGTATAACCCTTTACTCTTAACGTTTAAGTTTTTTCTTTTGCATTTTGTTTTAAAATATGACATGGTGGGTGGACCTTTATGTTTGTAAGTGTGTTTGTAGGTATGTAAATGTTTTGCTCGTACAAGTTCTTGCAAGATTGAGTGAGATTGACTTTAGTCAAAAGCAATAAAGTTTTTTAATTAATTTATTTTTTTATACCCTCCACCACCTTAAGTGGAGAATGAGGGTATACGTATATAAGTTTGTCATTCCGTGTGTAACACTGAGAAATACTCATCTGAGATCCAACAAAGTATATATATATACTTGGTCCTTACGAAATTCTAAGTCGATTGAACCATGTCCGTCTGTCTGTGTAAATCATTCTCACGTCCAAAGTACATAACCGAAATCAACAAAGTTTACAAAAAACCGCTTATAGTTCTCCTAAATTTGGTATTGAAAATCAGCAAAATCGGTATAGTAGAACCAGAGTTATGGACCAAAATGTGAGGCAATCTCCATAAGAAATTGATATTTTTAAACATTTTTCTTACTACATTTTTAAATATAATGCAGATAATACCCTGAAATTTTGTATACGTTATTTTTATTATAAAAGAAAACAGTGTCAGGAAAATAGTAAGAATATGTCCATGATTTCTCATAGCTCACATACAAAAATCTTCCCGAAATATTGCTCAATTATACATAAATGCCAATAAAATTGGAATATCAATACAAAATTCAGCAGGAATAAGTTTCATGCAAAACGAAATCGTAAAACGATTTTTTTTAGTTCGGTCCATGTTTGACCATAGACCCCATATAAAGTCCACTTCCAAAATTCACTTAAATACGTATAAAACTGATATAATTAAAGTTATAATCCTTATAGGTAAATAAATTGTTGTACTAAATTTTCTGGTGGTCGGCCCATAATTGGTCATAGAACCCATACATGGCCAACATCCGAAAAGCCATTTATCTGTACATATATCGTATAAATATCGGTGCCAACTCATTTACATATATACAAAAATCATCCAACAAAATTTTGTGAATTTCAGTTCATTTTTAACAGTATCCCCCATATAAAGCCCTCTTCTGAAAATAACTTTAATACTCATAAATCTTTTATAAATAACGGCACCGATCCAAAATATTACACGCATCATTTACATATATGCCAAAATCAAACTGCTGGATTTTGAGAATATCGGTCCATATTTGACTATATCCCTCATATAAGGTCCACTTCCGAAAGCTGCGTTAATACTTAAATATACCGTTATTAAGTTGAAATTCGACGTGAAATATCCTCATATGCATGAAAATAACTGTTCCAAAATTTAAGAAGATCGGCCCATAATTTGTCATAGCTGCCATTTCCAAAAAACAAATAAATCCACAAAAATATCTAATAAATATCGATATCGAACCAACTTTTATATAGATCAGTAATTTTAATCCAGAAATCATTCTAATAACGGTAATACGGCAATTATGCTACTGGATTTTGTAGCTGTTAGTCAATAATTGTCAATAGCTCCCGAATTAAGTGCACTTCCGAGCATACCAACCATACAACTCTTTTAAATAACGTTATTGAGATGAAATATAAGCCTCACCTTATATCTTATCCATTTTTTTATAATCTGTTTCTTAACTTGTTTTGAATATGGAAAAATGTTCTTTTAATTTTATAAACTGTTAAATTACACTCAAAATTATTATGAAAATCAGACAAACTCTGTAAATTACAGTAAAAACCGGTAATTACATCAATTATAAATCAAAATTAGATAAAATTTCAAAATATTTAAAATAAATTATGTTAGTCGTAAAATTGTCTTTCAAACAATATATAAAATACTAATAAAATTTGCACTAAGACTGAATAGAAAACACAGAATTAGGATATATGTACTAGTTCTATAACCAGTGTAGTTTCTGTATTTCTTATTACGTTTAAGTGGAGTGTATTAAAGATTCCACACAGCCGAATATAGCACTCTAACTTGTTTATTATTTTTTTACTGTTTTCAAAGCCTATTTTTTGTGTGTTTAGAAAATATGAAATAACATTTAATATAAACTTAGATTTTTTATTAAATATAAAATGTAATTACATAAAACTTATTCATAAATATTTCCATATGTACATACATATGCACATATAAGATTATAAACAAATTAGTTGAAATTATATTTTCTGTTAAAATCTTAAGTAATCATATACTATTCAACATAAATTTCAAACAAAACAGAAAATATACATTAATTATCCCTTATAAAATATTGTATTAGTTACATATTTTCATCTGAACTGTATAATTGTTATAATTTTTATACATATTTCCAAATTCAAAACTTCGTGTCTGCTCTATTGTTTTTATAATATTATTAATAAAAAATGTCGACTTTTAATAAATTCTTTACAAAAATATTGCCTTTATTAAAACCAACAATAGCTTTAATTAATTTAATGCTTTAAATTTACAACAGTTGTATTTTTCTCTGCAACTTCATATCAGATTTTATTTAATGAAAGTAATAAAAACTGCCCATAAATTATAAATTTATTATATTTATTTAATTAATATAAAATAGCATGATTCCCACGACATTTACACGTTCTTGCACATAGAAATACAGACATAAATAATATACGTAAATAATCATATTTCATATTAATTATTGAATTAGTAATTAGCTTTATTCTTATGAAAAAAAAATGAACAGTAAAGACCACAAAATTAAGTTGCAAACAAATTTTGTATAGATGGTGGAATGTAGACATTCATAGTTATAGTTATATAGTTATAGGCAATTGTAAAGAGATATGAATATTTATAGGATTATAAACGCAATTGGATCATAGCTTAATGTCGGCGGAAGTGGTAGCCGAATAGATTGGATAACATTTACACCATTTTTATACTCTCTATTACCCCTTCTTCTTAATATAAAATACTTCACTTCAAAAATAATTTTTTAAAAACCTTTTTGCAAAACTTTTGTTTTTTTAAGTGTAGGAGTTATAAAATGATGCAAAACTTAAGCAAAGATCCTATACAGAGAGAAAGCTTAATGTTATTAGGAGAAACCAGGAACATACAACGAAAATGCTACATTCAATAAAGCAAAATTTTGACAGCACCAACGCACAGTGGGCAGAATCGTTTTTTTTTTTTTTTGTAAATTAATCTATTATTTCAGGATGTGGGATTGATTAGGATCTCAATATAGGCCATCTTTGATGTGGGATCTCAATGACTGTATTAAAAATTATCGCTTGTAATTTTTGTCGCCAGATTTCAAAGATTTTTGTATTTTTTAAAAGTCCTTCGCTAGATCTTTAAAAAAACATGGTTGCCTTTAAATTTTATCTGTTATAGTTTTCCAGTTTTTGAATTAGAAACTAAATTTTTAAAATTTTGCTGTACCCTGATCCATTTTTTTTAATATTCGGCAGAATTGTAGACCGATTTTTTGTTAATTAAACACCAAAATTTACAATACACAAGAAAAGTTTTCGAACAATATCTTTATTAGGTTAAAAACTAAACGATAAAAAGTGTACAAGACATAATCATGTACTCATTTGTGCTCCCCACTGTAAATTTTTCTAATTTTTTGGTCGAAAATGTGCCGTAATTTTTTTTTTAAGTAAAACTGAAACTTTCTGTATAAAATTTATATATTTTTGAATCAGATTTTCATAAAAATCTTTTTAATATAAAAAACATATATATGTATATAATTTAAAAAAAAAAAGTTTCACTACGTCATTTTAAATTTGATTTAATTTTTATCAACATTTCAACTTTAGAACATCTGCTCTAAAAATCCAAAATGGGATTACAAAACAGATAACCAGTTTAGAAATCTAAATGTGTAGCTTATTTATTTTTTAAGGATTTTACCAGCCCGTAAACAAATGTGGACCTTATGAAAAAAAATTTATGAAATCCCATTTTAGGTATATTTTATATTTTTCTTGGAAATGACGGGTGTTCCCTTGAAAAAGTATATAATAAATAAATCTATATATATAAAAATGGTGTAAAAAATGTATAGTAATTCATCAAATGAGAACGGCTGGGCCGATTTCTATAAAATTTTTTGTCAGTTGTTCGTATTTTCGAGGAGAAGGTTCTTACGGAAGAAAATTTTGGAAAATCCCTCCGGAAAAGTCGGAAAATTGGAAAATCGAGTTTTTGACTTAATGACTTTCCAACTAAAAAAATAGAAATTTCTTAGTGTAAATCATGAAAAATGCGAAATGCGAAACGCGGAAAATTGGAAAATCTCTTCGCAAAAGTCGGAAAATGGGAAAAATTGGAAAATTAAATTTTTTGTACGAAATTTTGTGTGAAATTATTCCTGTTGTATTATATTATTACTCTAAAGTTTGTCTGAAGGCCTAAAATTGGGGCGAGGCAAAGTTCGCCGGGTCCGCTAGTAAATAATAAAGATTCACATTCTATCTTACGAACTTGCAAAGAAAATACTACAGAAAGCTTATTTTATACTTTCCGGCAATGACTGTGCGAAGAATAATTAGGCTTTCAAACCTGACATAGTGAAATGCAGAATGGGTTTGCTATAAAACCGATTTGCAAGCCATTTGCAGATGTCATCTAAAGAGTAACCCTTTTCTCACCTCTTCAACTATGATGACAGATATTTATATAAAAAAAGGTCTACATAAACGTTTGTCCACCACTGTTCAGTAAAGTTCTGACATAATTTACTTTTTCATCATTATTCCAAAGTAATAGAAATCTAAATGTCACAAGCTTCGGCTAACTGAGCTTTATTGGGCTATTGGCAAAGAAAAGTTAATGTATATTTATTTTTAATTTTATTACATAAATATTGAGACATTTATGCGACCGGATTTTATGCGAACAATACTTCAAATTTGTCAAACCTTAAATTCTCTTCTATAGTCTATGTGATCAGCACTACCATGAAATATTATAGTTTCATTTAACCCAACGATAAATTACCAAAAGTCAGTTAAGTGGCGGGTACAAAAATAACATATACAGATAAAATAAAAATAAAAAGTAACTTATTGACAAGTCTTTTTATTCCAAAAAGAATATATTGCTAACGATTTGGCCAGGAAAGGTACAATGTTGACCGATGAGGCGATTGATCCCTTCATTGGGGATTGGGGAGAATACTTGTTCAAAACGAAATTTTTAGACTGGCTCGGGAAAAGTGGTCGAATGAAATCACTTGTTATACTGCAAGGTTCATCTGGCCCGTATTTGATGTGGGAAGGACGAATTCACTGCTTAGCTTTCGTCGCAACCTTATAAGACTTAAGCTAGATTTACACGATTGAAGGTATTTTAAAGTCTTATCAAAATTTTGAAAATTTATTTTGATGTTCTATTTACACGTTTCAAAAATTGGATCAAAATATTCTTTCAATATATTTCAAAATCTTTTGATGAAAATTTGATCAAAATTTTTTGAAGCTAATTTACACTATTGGTAAACTTTTTGTATTGAAAATATTGACTTTGATCAGCTGTTTTGCTTCTTTTGTGAAATAATTTATTATTATAAAAAAAAAACAATTAATAAGTATGGACGACGACACAATCATCATAGCACCAACATTTTTACTATTGGAGGAAGAAGTAGCTGATAATAATGCAAAAAAAAAGAAAACAAAAGGAACGTAGGGTTCGACCTTTTCTTTTGGAAGGTATGTCTCTTTTAGGGAGCGATTGATAAGGATTATTATACAAAACTTTGTGCGAATGTCACCAGACGATTTTGATTATTTGCTTAATCTCGTCACCCCATCAATAGAAAAGGCTAATACTAATATGCGGGAATCTTTATGCCCCGGAAAACGCCTGGCAATTACTTCGAGATTTTTACCGACTGGGGACAGTTACCCAAGTCTGATGTTCTTGTTTAAAAGATCAAGATCATCGATATGCAATATTGTGCCTGAAGTCTGCGCTGCATTATGTAAAGTATAAAAAATTAATTTTTAAAGGTAAAACCTAATTTATTAAATAAAAAAAAATATATCAAAAATAATATCTATTGGTATAGATGCCAGCAACAAAGGAGGAATGGGAGAGTATTTCCCAAAGTATAAATACAATGTGGAATTTTCCCAATTTAATCGGGGCATTAGATGGAAAACACATCAATATTATAGCACCAGCACATGTATATGTATTGATATGGTTTTGAATCAAAAGAATGAACATGCTGTCAAATTATTTATTGTTATCAATATTGCCAGATGCGATTTTGATGCTCATTTACACGGCATCAATAAAATCTTCAAAAGTTTTGTTCAATAAATTTTGATCAATAAATTTTGCTGTTTACACGAGTTTAAAGCATTTTGAAGAGAAATTTTGAAGAAAATTTCAATCGTGTAAATCTAGCTTTATTCTCTCTTTATTTACAGGTCACTGTACTTTTGAAACACACGCTAAAATACTAGGTATACAGTATAATGATTTCTGTAGAGGCTGTCATAACGAGAAGGAAGAAGAAACAATCACCCATTTTCTCTGCTAATGTCCGGTCCTATCAACAAAAAGGGAACGCCCTATCCATCATGCTTGGATGACTTATCAAGAATGAATCCAAAATGCGTATACACCTTTGCCAAGGAATCTGGATGATTTTAAAAGGAAACAACCAAAAACGAGTGATCAACAGGTTTTCTAACAATGGGGTAAAAACATCAGCCCATAGAACCTAACTAAACCTAACATATACAACTAGTGTATCTTTTTGAATAATAACAATCGCCGTTTTTAAGTTATAACTAATCATTTGTAAAAATATTCCCGCAATCAGGTGCTTTTTAAATCAAAAATTATAATTATTACAACAGCAAATGGAATTAATTTAATAATAAGCTGCTACTGCCAAGACTAAAAACTCACACAATATTTAAGCCATATTTATTAAATACTTTGTAGCTGTGTGTAATTAATTTTATCAAATGAAATAACGAACGTTTAAATAAATAAAAACATAGTTTAAAAATCATTATTCAAGTTAATAATTATAAAGCTTTTTAAATAAAGTTCAAACCAAAAAAAAAGTTATTATTATTATTATTATTATTATTTAAAATTGGCATTCGTGCGACAATTTGAAATGTGCATATATAAAACTTTATTTAATTATTACTGGAATTATGGGTTTATGTGTGCGTTTATTTTAAATAAAATTTAAGTAAAACAATCTAAAATTATTTAAGTTGCAGTAGAGAAAAGTAACTATACAAAAATTCAAATAAATGGCGTGCAGACCACACTGCACACAATACCGAATAACAAAACATGCAAACTTTATTTGTATATTTATACTCGTACATAGAACAAATTTGTTAATGTTTTTCAATTAACCCTATAACGAAGTGTTTGTTAACCCTTGAATGGGCCAGGGACTTGTAGGGAAATAAATATTCAGAACTAAATTGAAATTTTATTAAAAGAAAGTCTATTGTGTATGAAATTACTATAACTGCAAGCAATATTTTAGAATATTTAATAGTTTATATGCGATTTAGGTCTGGTGACGGCGTTGGAGTTTTTAATTGTTTTTTTACGTTATACAACTACCAAAGCTTTGTGTTATATGCAGTTATGATCCATTGGCGATGGAAGAAATTATAAACTACCCACAACTTGGAGCCATCATCACCGTGTTTACTTAGCCCTATAGAAGGCTTCTCCAAACAACCTGACGGCCTTTTATACCAAAAATGCAGTACTTGCTTTCATCTGAAAATAGAACGTTTTACCAGAACTTTGCAGGCTTATTTATGCCTTCTTTAGCAAAGGCAATTCGTTTTAGCCTATTCACTAATGACACTAGAGGCTTCTTCGGTCCTACATGGCTTCTGTAATGAGCATTTTTCTTTGGAAACACTTTTAATTGTGAATTTATGTTTTCAACAATTTTTGTTGCTGCCATTTTGAGGCTTTCCTTTGCCGATTGTAATATTACTTTCCTCTCGTTTCACTGCAACATAGTATTTTAATAAGGCAGTTGTTTAGTTTGTTAGAACTTTGTCGTAAAGAATGTGTAATCGTTCTTTAGCAACACCATTTTGATTTTCACTACAATTTGGTTAATTAATTGCACAATAGAATTGATACCAGCTTCAACACATTAATAAAATGTTTAAAAAAAACCATTAACCAGATTCTGATTTTGTTTTATTGAACGTAGTATTTTGTTTTTTGGAAGTTACTGGTTTCTTTTAAACATTTTATTAATAATAAATATATTTTAATAATAAATGACCGTCATTTCTAAAATTTACATAAAAAATTAAGAACATTAACATCGACATGTTTTCTCCATGCAGAAGTAACTTATTTGTATCCGAAATTCTGCCGAAGTTTTGTTCTGGTGTGCAAAAAACTATGGCTGATCAAGAAGTGGGGTATCGTTTTATACCATAATTTACATCACTTTTTGAAAGCTTTAGCTTTTTCTTCACGATTTAAATAAAATCCCACAAAATGACTGTCATTTCTAAAAATTTCAAAGCAAATTAAGAACATTAACATCGACACGTTTTCCTCATACAAAAGCAACTTATTTGTATCCGAATGGCTGATTAATAAGTGGGGTATCGTTTTATGCCATCATTTACAAAACTTTTCGAAAGCTTTAGCTTTTTCTTTACGAATTTATTTTTATTTCGATTTTTTTCAGCCTTAGCACTCGTACAAATATATTCCGACTGATTAAATTTTTCGACAGAAAACGGTAGTTATGATTAAAAACAAAACTACCAGGTTTTTAAAAAACATGCATAATGTAAACAGATTTTATGTGAACAATGCTTAATACTTGTATTTTTTTCTATATTTTAAACAATTTAAAATTGTGAAAGTAAATTTCCTTCCTTAAACTCCTTGTCATACTTTCTATACATTTCATAGTTTTTGTTTTTTAAACAAAATTGTTTCTGACAGGCTTTTAAATCATAATTAATGGAAACGAACAGCAGTTTTTGATGACTATGATCATAAGATTGGTCACAAAATGTCAATAGAGCACTTCACAAACATTGTATAGTATTTATTATTGTATTTAAGTACTTTTTTGTTTAAACATTAAAAAGCTTATTATTTAGTTTTCATCAAGTGGTATGTGACCCAGTGAATTATGTTTAGTAATAAATTATACTAGTTTAAAGCAATTTATTTCGTATTGTTTTATATTTTCAGTTATGCTTGTAAAAATATTTTTTTGTGAAGTTTTCACAAAAAAATTCAAATTAGAGTAGAGGGCAAAAAAAAAATATGAAAATAAAGAAAACTACATATTTAAATGCTCTATTAGAGCATTAAATATGAATGAATAAACTTATTTTTGTTTTTGTGAAAATTTTTTGAAGCATCCAAGAGTGAAATTGACAGCACGCTTGCACACAACATACACGTACTGTGTAACAAAAACTATCGTTAATAATAAATAATATATTAGTAACAAATAAATAATAATAAAGGAAAATATAATAATACATAATTGAAAATAAAGTTAATACAATATCAAAGCAAAAATTAGTAAGAATTGTGTATTAGCAAGAGAGTAGATTGGATTGGAGTCGTAGGATTTTTATAATAAGAGCACTCTTCATATAAAATCCGTGAAAACTACGGAAGTTATAATCATATAAGAAATTAATAAGCTCTGAAACTGCAAATATAAAAATGCTAAAGGTTAGCTGCTCTTTGCGCCCCAGTGTTGCACATTCCCCCTGCTACCATAGGTTTAAAAAAACTCTTAATGAGTATTAATACTGCTATAAATTATACGATCATTTTTTCCCTACTCTCTTCAACAGGTAGTAAATATCCGAATTACTTAACATTACTTCGCGAAATCAATATAACCGCCTATATTTGGAATGCGGGGATCTTCAGTTTCACTTTTAAAATTGTTTAAAAATAATGTGCTTAACAAATAAAATACAACAAATATATTATATTCTGTAAGTACTGCCAGTGGCTGCTGGTTTTTACACCTATCGAACAATTAATTATCCAATTCGTAGCGAATACCACTCCGCTGTTGTTACGATTTTTAAGTATCAGTTAATTCATTATCTTATGATTTCCTATGATTTCTATTGTCTTTTGATACTTTCCAAATAGAAGCCACTTTGGAGGAGTTCGGACTTTGTCCTCGTTTCAAGGCAGTAATATACCTATCAATACCTATCGTACTGGGGATTTTTATTTAATTTCGTAGTAGTTCTGGGTATTGCTCCCATTTTATTGGTGGTATTTGTAATCACATCGTTTATTTCATTGGGCATATTTTTAGACATATTGAAAATTACAGTGTTGTTTATTTTTGAATGTCAGGGGATTTTTTGTTTACTTTATTTGTATACGCTTTTGTGTTTGTTTCTTTTTTTTAGCGAATTCAATTCTTTTTAAAAACTAAATAAATGTGCAATATAATTTTCTAATACAATATAATTTATATTAATATAATTAAGATTTTCTTGTAATAATATGTTGAGTTTATTTTGACGCTCACAGTACATATAAATAGAAGACCCGGAATTCAACCAAATTTTTAATTTGTTCTTTTGATAGATGACAAAAAAAACTAAAAAAATTGATAAAATCCACATTTGATCCGTAAGTGTTAATAATATTATTGATTTGGAATACAACTGTTGACCGTTTTCAAATGCCAGTTGAGAATATATTATAATATATGTAGGTATACATATTGGACGAAGATCAAAACATTGGCAGGCATTTAAATATTGTGCATGTTTGTAGTACCCTAATTGAAGACCCCACAATGTCAATCCTGACCCAGAGTTCAAAATTTATTAATGGTTATCTGATTTAAACTTAAACTTTTATATAAATTAAAAGAAAATTTCCACTTCATTCTGCATTCAAGCTTTCGTCAACACATTTTTTTTTCTTAACAACCAAAATTAATGTGAAAGGTTGGAAGGAAAGGACAAAAAATGTTTTACATACATAAATACATAACAAACTATATAGATATACATACATTCCTATTTTTACAACCCATTAGAATTGTCATTTTATTATTTTTTTGTTTAAATGTCAACAACAAAGTCTAGCAGCTGAGCGATAACCAACCAACAATGAAAACAGAAATAGTAGAATGAAAATGAAAAAAGGATGGAACACAAAAAACATTATTAATGAAAATAAATATTAACTAACAGCTGGAAAAGTTTACGCCAAAAAAAAGAGTTACATATACATATATGCATATGTATATAACAGGGTGTTGAAATAAACACTAATATTTGATCAATTTCTAACAAAGAAAACTAACTCTAAAGGCTGCTGTTATTAAATTAAATTTTGATTTCTTCGACCTTTTTTTCTTTTAATAAAATAAAAAAAATTTTCGAGCTTGAGGCCAATTATTTGTAAAAATGTATATATTATTTAATAAATTATTTTTTTCCAATATTTCGATATCCATCGGATATCATTATCAAGGAATGAGTTACAATTATATTTGTAAGAGACGTATTATTCTCTCCACACTCAATAATGAACTGCCGTTATTGTTAGAAATGTAGCAGCTATCAATTTAAAGCAACGAAACGATTGATCACGTGGAGGACAACATTCGCCGATATACGGCCACAAATGTTGGATAAAGTCCTAGAAAATTTGACCCAGCCGAGGCCATATGCTAAAAGTCATATTAAAATTATAATGCCAGAAGATTACCTTTCGCATAAAGTAAATTTCATGACAATTTAAAAAAATTTCTTTGCTTTATTAAATTTCAAAGTTTTATACATCTAAAAAAGACACCATTTACATATATGTTGGTGGTCTTATGAAAGTTAATATAAATGTATTACCAGTAACACTGGAAAAACACTACAGAAAAATCAGTTAGATAATAAACAAAAATAACGTTTAAATAGTTTTTGCAAATTTTAATATAATAATTATATCAGGACTTCCTTATTGTAAAAACGACTTCTTTAAAACAAGCTTTTCTTTTTTCCTTTAAATTTTACAATCACAGTTCAATAACCTAGTTTTTAATGCTGAATTTCAAAAAGTCTCTTTAGACAAACCCTTGCTTCTCCAAAACAATTTAGTTAGCGAGATACAAAGCTAGTCTGATAAAAATGTTAAAAAAAAGAAATGTTTGCCTTATCAAGCACTTGGAATTGCAAATTAGTTATTTTTGCCTTTATTATAACACAATAACAACGAAAAAAACCCTGACAAAAATGGAAGCTTTTTGTTTGAGTTGAGCAATACACAGTCAGTCGTCATTTCTTTATTTTTTTGCGTTTTTGTTTTTGGCTTCAAAAAACGCCCTTTACTAATGACATTTTGGCAAACACACCATTCGTTCGTTGAACAATTGAACAATTGTTTTTTGTACTCCTTTTTATTTTCTAAACTAAATTAAAGATCAACAAAAAGTAAAGAGAAGAAAAACTGCATTTTAATTATGCAATGCTGAAAATGCTGAAAACTTTTTTCAGTGCAGTTTGTAAAACTTGTGAAATGGTGTAAAGGCTTGTAATGGCAAACAGTTTTGAATTGAAAAGTATTTGTTCTAACTACGTATGTATTTATGTATATTTATTTTAAGTTGTAATGTGAACTATATTTTTAGTTTTACACACCGTTGTATAACGAAGCGTGTTCCATCGGTTTATGGTGAATGTGGTTTGAGCGGTTCAGAAGTGGTGGTTTTGACACGAAAGGCGAAGATCGCCCAGGCCAACCAAAAGAAAATTTGAAGCCCACGAATTGGAGGTATTATTCTATGAATATTGTTGTCAAACTTAACGAACAGCCGCAGGAATCATCCAAAAGCATGCAAATTGGGTACCACATGTATTGAAGCTGAGACCTTTGAAATAAATACTATAAAAGGAAATAATTTTTACTCCGAAACATTAATAGCGATAAAAAAAAATGAGTCCATTGCGATATCTCAAAGCATAATAGATCGCATTTAAATCACAGCCAACCAGTCAAATCGACACCAAAGACAAATCTTCATGACGTTAAGGTAATGTCCCGTATTAATACGCTTACATTTGTATGTTATCTCTTTTAGTTCAAGAGAGATATGGGTTTATTTTTTTACTTTGTTCATTTTGCTCGATCTTTTATGGGTTTTTAGATATTATCAGCAAATTTTATTGTTTAACTTTGAGGAAAAACGGTAAAAAAAAATTCTGACCGATATTTAACAATAATCGGATCTGGATTGGGCAAAATTTTAATTTTAAAATTCGAAAACACCTCAGCTCCAAACATGTAATATTTCATTACAATATATGTAATAGTTCCCGTTTTTAAACTACAGTGCATCATAACAACGCTCGGCCACATGTTGGAATATCTTTTCAGATAGCTCAATTAAGAACAGGGTATGTAAAATTAACCTAATTCATTCCTGACCTTAAGAGATGAGCAGTTCTTTTGGCGCGGAATTCATATGTTGCCAGGAAGATGGTGAAACAAATCATAGCTAAGAATGTTCAATATTTAGAAAACGTAAATTTATGTACATTGTACAACTGTTTCCAAATGAAAGCTTAAAATATACAATTTTAGACTGTCAAAATCTAGAACGTTTGCAAAGCGAAAATTAACATCATAGCTTTGGTAGTGTAATTTATACATAAATTAAGGTAAGTAATATCTCTATGTAGATAGTTTTGCTGCAATTAAGGATCTGAGTTTCAACGTTGTAAAGTCGAAACTTTTACTGGATTGTATACATTGTCTTACCCAGTTTGTTTGGCTTAAGTATTCCCTGACATGACAAAGTTCTTGGGAATGAGAATATGCTATGTGATTGAACGTATGTAGAAACGCGAAATATCTATTGGAGGAGTTAAATGCACAGAGTATTGGTTCGCTGTACATATGTATATGACTAGCTTTTACACTTTACAAAATCTAATCAAATTCATCAGATGTACCGCTTTGTATATATGTATATAAATCATGCATGTATTTTTGCATATTTGTGAGCTTTTTAATAATTTTCAAAGTAATCCAAAATGTTAAAGTGATACAACAAGAAGGAGCACTCTTCGTCAGCATTAATTTTTTCTTTTGCCAAAAGTACAATTCTGATTGGGAAATTAAATGTTTATATATATATATATACAAAATCTAGATACCTTAGATTTTATGTGTGCAAAGTTATAGGTTTAGTTTTAGTTTTAGGTCAAAATTTTAAATAATTATTATATTATATTTCTTTTTATTTTAAAAAGCTCTGAAACTAAAGATTCAAGAAACTTAAACAATGGTGCATATTCCACCTTCCTACCCACGATTTTATCAAACTCTTTTTATATTTTTTAACTTGCCGACACGCTTGATGAAATCTATGAAACGAGTTTGACACAACAATTAATGATAACCATGTCGACAAGCTACTTAGTGTAGTATTCTATGTCATAGCATACTGAGACGGGATTTTTCTCAAAAATATTATCAAAGTAGTTTCACAACAAGTAACATTAAAAGAAATCTTACACTCCTAATAATTACACTGAGCTAGTTGAAAAGATCGACAAGCGGGCCATCCAGTGGGTAAAGCTAAATCGAGTACGCTGAATCCAGTGGTGCTAACAGTTTTATAAGTTTGCTCTAGCTTTCGAGATATGCCGTTATTTAAAAAATGGAAGAGGTCGCGTAACTCGAAAACAGTTTAGTTTATTAAATTAAATAAAAAAATCGAAATACGGCAACAAAATTATGTTTTAACCAAATAATTTGGAAATAATTTGTTTTCTGGTCTGATTTCTGGTAAACTATCAAAGACACATACTGAACATAAATAGATATTTTTTGAAAATTATTATTTTTTTTGCAAAAAAAAATTATGTATTTCTAAAAAGAATGCTTAATTAAAAAAAAAATTAGTCCAACTTAGAGATAATTTTGTTGCCGAATTTCGGGTTTTTTATCTAATTCGATAAACTAAACAGTTTTCGAGTTACGCGAATATTTATTACCTACAAAAACGGTTAGCACCACTGGATTCAGAGTACCCGATTTAGCTTTACCCACTAGGTGCCCCAATTGTCGGTAATAAAAAGTACCAAAATCGAGCACAAAGTTATTAATACTTATTAAAAAATGTTATAAGTTATAAGATCATTTACTCCCTTAAATAAAAAACAAGTAGAATTAATTAACATAACTCTGCAAAATACAGATAAACGCCGATGTTTGGAAGACAACATGACGAGGATCTTTAGTTTCGCTTTTAAACTAAAATTGTTAAAAAATCAAATGCTTAACAACTTATATAACATAAATATTTTTAATTCTGCCTTTGTACATAGTTGCTGACTAAATCATTAATTTCCCCACCATAATTTTGTGCATTAAAATTGTTTTACAACACTCGACAACAAAAGAAGAACCCTAGAAACACATTCAGAAATTATAACATATTTTTTTAAGTTGGTTACATCAATATAATATAAGCACTCATGGCAGAGATAATCAAAAGGTAGCAGCTTATTTAGCAGGCAATTTTACTGCTATGTGTAAAAAAATCTTCTTTTCGGTTGGCCTTAATTAAACTGAAACACACCTTCAAAAATATAGAACACAATATGTCTTAATGGGACTCAACTTTTTTGCACATTTCTTACAACATACAAATAATTTTAGATATAAATCTAATGAAAGTAAAACATAATTCAAAATATAAATATGTATACAATATGTTCTATACATACCATAGGAAAATACCATCTCAAGGATAAAACGTATTAAATATTACATGTTTATACATAAGTAAGTGTGTATATATATATAAAAGTGATGTTGCAGCAGTAATAGGGTTTCTAATAGAGAACATTTTACCGGGAATATTTTTTTTTAATTCTCGCAAAATTTCAGGAATATCTTTATAAGTTTTCTTCTTAAAGTTACAGTAAATTTTAGGAACATATAAAACAGTCAATTGAATGATTCGATTTTATCAGTTAATATAGAAGAATTACGATTTAAATAAAAGAATTTTTGTCACACCAACTAAAACTTTTCAGGCACAAAAGAAGAATTCGGTAATTTAGACTGAATCGTTTGATTGAACAAGATAGTCTCTTATCACAAATAAAACTATTTTCTTGGTGTGAGAAAAACAGAAACATGTTTATTTAAAATAAAAATCTGGGAAAAATTTTAGGATTTAAAACGACTGTAACCGGAACAACTTTATAATCTTTTTTAACATCCATAGAACTAGAGACATCTTAACTACTTCTAGAACCCGTTCTGAGGAACAGTGTTGTGATTTTTATGAAATTGTGTAGAGTAACACATTTGTGCTAGACTAGTTCTAGAAAACAAAAACTAGTTCCGAAAGAACTTCAAGGGACTATTAGGAAAACTTAAACAACTTGATTTGGAAATTGAATTGTCAGAAATATGATATTAAAAAAAATTACTATAAAATGTTTTTGTTTATTATCGGTAACTAATAGAAATGGAAAATATGATGTATTTGCTCGGTCCTCTTAGGTACGTCAAAAAAACTAAAATATTTATATAAAACTAAAATATATATATAGGTATATAAAATATGTATCGAATCGTTTGGGAAATATTTTCATCAGGATTTTATCATTAGCATTTTATAAAAACGAGTACGGAAAACGTTAAATGGATCCAAGAAACATAAACCAGTATTTTAACTTAAATTTTCTGCTTCCCCGATCTAGTTACAAGTACGACAATACATTGATAGAAGAACTAGTTCTAGAACCGTTCTTAAGTAGAAGTAGTTGTGAGAGTTACAAATTCAAGCAGAAATAATTGATTAAAGAATCCTAAGCTGGTAATTTCAAACAAAAAATAGTCGCAAATTCTACACTAGGACGAGTGCATGCGTTTTAGAACTAGTTTTGGAACTAATTAACTTTTATAGTTGCTCGAATTAGTAAAAAATAAAAATTAAATGTTCGTTAAGGAATTATTAAGATGCTTAATATAGGTAGAATATTTTAAATTATTTAATTTTCACCAATTACCGGTAATCAAGAAGAGATATTTTTATTATTTCTCGGCGAATTAGAAACCCTAAGCTGCAGTTATGAATATTGGCTATACACTTTCGGTTGGTCTTTCATTCCTACGTTGTTTGGTTGGTTGGTTATTTGCCATAATTTAGTTTAAACATGATAAGAAAATACTGGCCATAAACAATAATGTTAAAAGAAGAAAAGGGTGTTAAGCTGTATAAATATGGTTTAAAAGACTTTAAAAGTCTCACAAATGAAGAGGGTAAAAGATGATGATTTAGATGAGTGTAAATTTTGTGTTGCTTGTTTAAAAAAGAAAAAAAGTTTGGAAAACATTTGTTGAGCGCTGGAAAAAGTTGGACATTTTTTAAAATATGGCAAAAATTTATAAATATAAAAAAATTAAATATTAAAAATTTTTAAATTTTAATCAAAATGTGAAGAGATTACTTCCAGAAACAACTCGGCAGAACTATATATCTCTCTTAAGTAATTGTATATAATGGAGTTCAAAAAAAAAGTTAAAAATTCAAGTAGTCATTAGGTCAATACATCTCATTCTTTAAATGTTGCAATTAAAAAAATTTCGTTCTGCCGACTGTAGAGTTTTTTCATTGTAATTGCTTTTAGGTTATACTTAAATCCTTGGAAGGGTTTGGCTGTTCCCGGGTATTCATACATGTTTCCGAAAATGATGGCATGTAAATTTTTTTTACTTTTACATAAACATAGAATAGAGAACATTGGTAATTTTTTTTTTTCAAAACGGAATCAAAAAATTCCACTTGAATGCTTGCAAGCAGCGGGCAACCACGTAAACCAAACTCTTACATTTTAAAACGTTCCGAGACTTTATCCGTTTGTTCCTTTCGGTTTTAATAACGTTGTCCTTTTGTAAAAGTATGAGTTAAAGTTTTATTATCAAACCTGTTCAACTATTTAATGTTATTCGTAATGGTTATGATTTTAAAATACAGTAACATATGGAAGATGGAAAATATTTACCTATATTTCGACTTAGATCATAGAAGCCAATTCCCAATTTTAGACGCCTACTTTCGAACCATGTACAAATATATGTGTTCCTCTTTAATTTCTCTGAATGACAGTATTATGATGTGGGAGACGAAAGTTTGAACTATATTCTCATTCTTCTCCATTTGTAATGATTGAAAGTTCTGAATGTGCTGTCTCAATAGATTTACCCATAATAAATAAGCATGTTGTTAAAATATCATTGCGCTGTTTGGTATTTGTGATATGCTGAAATCTTTTTCTGTTTTTAATGTGTGTACACACATTTTAGGCAACTAATAAAAATTCCTGCCAGTGTGGTTTCAATTAGGTCAATTCTTTTTTAAGGGAATGACGGAAAAATAACATCTGGCTGTACTAGTTGTGGCATTACATCCCTGAGAGTTTAGTTCTTCTGTAACCTCTATCATTCCCGTGTGAAAGTGTGTCTTCATTTGTTTTCCTAACATCTTTTCCATTGTTTCCGTTCTTTTACCATTCGTATCTATGAGTGTTTTGGGTTATATATGGATTTTTGATAGGAATTTCTTAATTTTCTAAAAACCATTAAGGCTATCGATCCAGGATTTAGCTTAGGCAGTTGGGTTTCTCTTCGAATATTTTTTCCGAAAAACTTTCGACTGAATTTCAGAATGTAATAAATGTTAAATGAAGACAAAAATCTTTAAATATGACTGTTTCATACTCTTTATGAAATATACAGTAAAAGCTAATGATTGAAAAACTAGTTCTAAAACCGCTTCCGAAGAAGATGTATTTGCTCTGCAAAGCTTCTTTGTAAACTAGTTTCGAGGATGCTGATTATTTCCAGAATCTTTCCAAGTAGAATTGTTCTGATTCTTAAAACACCTTAATATTTAAAGGGTTTCAGATAATTATTTATAATATTATTTATTAAGATTTTTAGGATAAAAATTTTTATCCTGAAGAAGCTACTCAAAGAGTAGCGAAATATTGAAATAAAATTTAAATAATTTATAAAAAAAAGACCTTAAGCTTTAATAATTACTAAAAATCTTAATAAAAAAAGGTCAAATAAATAATAAAACCTATATTTATAAAATTTCGAAAATTTTTAACTTGGCATTGCAAAGTAAATATAACAAATTTTTAATATATTTGATGATTTTTTAATCATTTGATTTTGCATAATAAATATTTCTTTTACTTACCGATTATTGCGGTTTAAACTTTCCTCGAAGTCTGTTAATCTGGTATTCTGAAAGTAAAAAGTATAGTGAGTATTACAAGCAAATATATTAAACATTAAATTTTAAGTAAAAATACAACTTTGTTGTAGAGTTAAAAAAGGCTTTACCTTAAAAACTTTTTACTGTTTATGAATCTGTGGCGATCTTCATTTGTAACATTAATATTCACCTGGCTTCTACATTTGTAAAATAAAGTGGATGTGAAATGTTCATTAAGGTTGTGTTCTAATTTTAGTGAAAATGATTTGAAAAGTAAAACATAATTTCCTGTTTGGTTCAACGTAGTATAAAAGTTTTTAGAATGCCGTGAAATTTTCTATGTGGAAACGATTTCAGTTTCACTTCGTAGTAGAATGTAGAACGTAAGCGATTAACACATTTATACACCCGGATTTTATGTGAACATTGCTTTTATTATATATTAAAGTAAATCGATCTATGTTGGATGTAGCAACAAAGGCTAGTTCTAAAAACAAATTAATTATCCAATGGCAACGTTGTTTATTTTACGGTATATGTAACTGATATGCTTATAAAAAATATTTTCTAATTTCATTTACTATGCAATTCAGATTTAAGAATCTTTTATTTTATATTTACACCAATGTCCTCCCGTATTCTATGTTTATTCACCTACTTACACCGGCTTACAAATGTGAAAAATTTATTTCTAACCTTCTTCGAAACGAAAGCAAGTGAAAACCACAACATCAGAATTTAAACATGTTAAATTTTAAACTAAGTCTTACAATAGGTTTTCATTTTATTGGGTCTTGTAATCCTTTACTTCTTTGCAATTGGAACAAAATAACACTTACCACAAAAACAAATTTGTCAATATCTACTAGAAGTTGTATTAGACTTTCATCATTTATTGTTGCAAGAAATCGAACAAAAATAAAACTCAGACGCACACACAATGGCAAATAGCCATGTAAACTAAAAAGGTTTAAAAGAATTTTCGTACAAATTCTGAGCACTTACTTACAATTTTCGAATTCGACCAAGCGGCAAAAGAAACAAGCATTTCAAACATACAAAGAATACCAAAAAAAAAAAAAAATAACAGCTATCAAGGCAAAGAACATAAAAATAAATAGATGGCAGCAATGCAGAAAAACAACAAAAATAAATATACTCGTAAGAAATGGGAAGTGTTTCTACAAAAACAATATTTATACATATACTATATATGTATGTATGTATAAAGTTAAGGTGGATTCACCCATTTGTTCTTAACAAAATTTTTTTCCAGAGAACAATTTTTTTACTGAGAGTTTTTTGCAGCACGATTCACCCATTTCGAACGATTTTTCTGAAAAATCAAAGCTGCCATATGTAAACAAAATCTATTAGTTTTACAAGTGCGGCCATTGATTTATTTTGCTTTGGGTTTTAAGTGTCAAAATACAAATATTATATTATTTTAAAGTATTGTGTATTCAAAATCACAGATATAAATTCGAAATGAATGAAAAAAGAACCTTGATTTTGCTGATGGTCATGGAAATACATAAGGCATTGTTATTTGTATGAAAAAATGAAACTCAATTCACTTTTGTCCGGAAAAAATATAAAATTAAACCAATTCAAGTTCGTAAAAAATATTTTCTCTCTCTCAAAAAGAGAGACGTCAAACTTCATATAAAAAAAATATTGTTCGAACAAATTTTTTGTTAAGAACGAATGGGTGAATCCACCTTTAGAACAATACAATAGAGATATTTACCCTGCAAATAATATTGGACTACGTGATACGTGATTTAGATGATATGGACTACTCACAACATGGTCCAATGTAATGCAGTCATGGACCATGTCATAGTTAAACAAGAGTTTGTAGTTAAACGACATGGTTTCGTGTTAACACGATTGCATATTGAGTTGTTGTTGTTGTTTAAAACTAACCCTCGTGAGTACTCCATGGAGTAGTTTTGGGACTACTCCGATGGGTTATATGGTCCAGTCCTAGGACATCGCAATGTTAAATGGACCACCTTTTTTTCATATATTTGGAGTAGTTTTGGAGTACTCCTACTCCTCTTTGGACTAGTTTTTACATGCATGTATGGACTAGTCGCGTTATTTGCAGGGTAGTTAGAAATAAGTAAAAGTGATGAATTTTGTGAGGGGCTAAGGTAGAATATGCGATTCCCTGCGGCTTTAAATAGTTTAATCATGTGAAATGGCAAAATATGAGCAGAAGTGTTGTGAGGCCTTGTCAGAAACTAAGAGTAAATGGTAAAAGAAGTAAATTAGTAATTGCACTTAAACAAGCAAGTTAAGAAATGTTGGTATTATTTAAATAAATAAATATAGTATGATTTGTTTAGAGCAGTGACCGCCAATCACAATCAACTGGGGAATGAACTATTTATGAAGAATAACTGCGATACGGTGATCTCTTTTGAAAAAGAAGGACAATCTGTGATCATTTATTATTCTCACTCTAGATCCCTCAAAAGTTGTATAACTGTATATTACATGAAATTATAGATTCCTCAATAGTGGTCTAAATTAAAAGAAAATGATAATGTGTAATCACTGTTATTTTCTACCAAAAAATCAATTTTTATATCAAAAATAGCTCTAGATTCTTAATTCTTTGTAAAATAATAACAATCTGTGATGACTTAAATTTCGTACCAAAAATTTCATATAAAAATGGCTCTAAATTCTGTCTAAATTGAAAATAAGGGATAAATAGAGTATAGGATCCGAAATGTCTTTTATATATGTGGGTATTTGAAATAAGACATTCAGAATCAAATGTACAACTAATTAGATTCAGAAAAATGTTGATATTCGAAAGTAATCTACTATTTAAGGTGTGAAGCTGTATGAGTGACAGTTGATGATTTTATAGTGTAAAGGTACGGTCACACTTGGAAAATATTTGCTAAAAAAAGACGTAACCACTAAATAAAATATATTCGAACTCGTTTATTTATTAAAAAAAACTTTGTTTTTTTTAGGACTAGACACAACAAATATTTTTAATTTATTTGGTGCTGTTTGATCTTGCAAAACTCTTGTAAGAGTAAACAACGTCCAACAAATTTGTACTAAAACAAGTGATTACTTTTTTTTGAGTAAATATTTGCCATGTGTGACCGTACCTTAAGATTTTTTGCTGAATTTCATCGTAGATATCGAAAAGAAAGTATGTATAAAGAATTATTATTTATTATTATTTATTTATTTATTTCCAATTCTATACACAAGACTTAAAGTCTCTTATTGCAGTATAGAACATTGTTTTAGCAGAAACATTAAAAAGAAAAAAAAAATTATAATTCTTAAAGATAAAGTGTTTAAACTAATTAATTTATAAATTTATAAAAGAAAACAAAAAAGAAAAAGAAAAGTGTTTAGTTAACAAATTAACATGTAAAAAAATTAATAATGCATTTTTTAAATCTCAGTGCGTTACTTATTATTTGTATGTTGTGCGGGAGTAGATTCCAAAGCCGGATTGCATTAAGAAAAAATTGCCAATCAGAAGTTAATTATGTTGAATGAAGAAAATTTTTCTTATTTACACATTGTATTGGGGATCAAAGATTACAAATCCATATCAAGGGATCAGTCTGTCTAATGTTGAGATTGGACCTTTTGTCACATATAAATTAGATCAGTATATTTATTTACACAACGTGTTACTCATTTAATTAACAGTCATAATGATATGATGAGTATTTACTTTTTTAATTCCATTTTAGAATGATGAATTTTAATTTTTCACCATCAAGGAAATAGCCATTGAAGTACTTCGCATACCTCGAGAAGAACATGTAATAATATTTTTTTCAGGTTCGGTTGCCACAACAGAACTCTTTAGATAAAGCAACTAAATCTAGTTTCGATATCAACAAATTTTGTTTAGCTTTGTCAAAAACTTGCTAAAATTTGTATATACCAATCAGATTATTGAGCTTGGTCGAATCCAGAATCAATGTTCCATAAAATTTGTCGATGTTTATCATCGATGATATAAACCATATTGAGAAGGTGTTATTACTTTCAGCAGCAACATGTAGATTTTGTTAGGGATCAGGCTAATAAAATATGCTGGCTACTCGATTTGTTGACTTTCTTTATTCGAAGGGAGTATATCAACCACCCAGCTATTGGAAATTTGACAATGTGGATCGACCTCGTAATAACACACGTTAGTTCAAGTGTCCCATCTGTACCGTTCAAACTCAAAAAGTTGTGAAGAAAATATCATTGATAGTCCCAGTTTTTAAGAAAATTAAATTTGACTTTTGGTAACTAACATTCTGTTTTGACTTGATGTAATAAAGTAATAAAGTCGTATTAAATTATATTTTTTGCATAATTAGAAACATGTTAATTAAGGCAAAAGTATATTACATTTCAAAGTGATTTAATGAGTTGGTGAAAATTAAACGATCAATAGCAAATATATTTATTTAGAAACATAGGCTGGTTAAAAAAATAGTCTCTTGTGGACTCTGGATCCAGGAACTTGGATTACTGTAGGATTATGGTATCTATCTATATATTTCTAAGAAGTGAGAATTCCGCGAAAATATTTAATCTAAAACTTTAACTGATAAAAAACAACTACTTCCTCAAAGTCCTGCTAGTGACAATAAAAAAAATCAGTAAATTGAAAAAAAAATATGTATTTACCATAAAACTCTAACGTTTTTTTCTGAACAACAGAAACATCTCTTTAATCGAATAAAAACTACAGCATCGTTGGCAATCGTTTGCTTATGCCTGTTGCCAAAACACTGTCAAACTCAATGTATTTTAAATCTTCGAGTGAAGGGTATAACGAAAAAAACGAAGTAAATCAGGAAAAAAAACACCAGCAATGAATCTGCACAACTTAACAAGCACAAGAAACGACTTAAAAACGATGTTATTCATCCATAGATGCACAGGAACACACTCACAGACGGTGGCAGAAACAACAACCAGAGATTTACACTCGTACAAGAAAAACTAAACTTAGGAATTGATATAAAATAATTCTACTGCTCCGTTTTTTCGTTCGTTTTGTTCTTCTTACCACCTTTCTACAATTGCTAAATGAATGTCTTTAACAGGCATATAAAACCAGCCAACAACAATAACAAAACACCATTTAAATTTTTACAAAACGTTTCATTTTTGTCTTTTGTTTTCTACAATTCACGTATTTTCTGTAAATTGTTTTGTTGCGCTCTTATTATCAACACGGTGGCAGTTGCTTTTGCTGTTGCAGTGTTTTAAAATAAAGGGGACTGTAAAAAAGAGTTAAAATTAAGATGCTGCTGCTAGTGTTGCTGAGTTAGACGTATGTAGTATGTGAGTGGAGTCAATTCTACTGCTTTTTTTTTCTACAGGGCACTATAACGAGATGTACCGAGATTTGATGGTCATTTCAATGCTGTTGTGGTTGGATAATTCAATGTTACATTGAACTTATTTTATGTGAGATGATGGTGATGATGATGACGATAATAATATTTGCAACAACGTTGTCGTTCTTGATATGGAGGAAAGATATAATATTAATGATTAAATGATGATGGCTAAAGATATGACTGGAATATAGTGTGCAAAGAAATATCTGAAACAAAGAGTAATTAAAGTTTAGTTTTTTAAAAAAAGGTTTCAGAAATCCACCTCATAGCTTGACCGCAGGGCCTTTATATGACGGTAGAATATTCTGATTAATACATATATTTAAATACTTTTAATATCAAATTAAGCATAATATTCTTTGTCTTAACAACATTTCATAAAATGCATACCGTCTACTAGGAAAATTAATTTCAAATGTTCATGCACATACAAATTATATGTACAAAATTACTTTCAGTCCAGGATGAAGGGAGTCAACGACTATGCAAGTAGGATAACTGCTCACATTCTAAGAATGAATTGCATTTGGTCTATTGTGACACCACGAATAGTTCATTGATGACACCCAATCCGTGAAGATTATATATTTACAAACCCCATCACGGAAAAGTAGTATTTGAAGAGTTTGGCATCCTTCTTTTCGTTCTTTTGTCGGCAGCTCTGATAAAATCATTTTAACGTTTATTTAGTGTCCAATTATCAGAGACAGCTGCTCAGGAATAGTATAATGTGCCCACTATTCAGCTGTGGTCGCAGTTGTTTGGGTATCCTGCAAACAATTCTGGTAACCCACCTAAAATTCTTCTAGTTTTCAATTTTACTACTAACATTTCATATAATATTTATCAACTTTAATCTAATTTTGAACTATACTATTGCGCGAGTATTTGTTTATATTCATCGGTTTGCAGGCACCATCCTAGAGCGGATATTGGCATATTTTTCACGTGCGGTAAACAATCGGATAACTCATTTCTAAGAAGACATGACTTACGCTAAATTTAACACAAACCTTATAGTCACCATTGTACACTGCGTATACACAATCAAATAATGTCACTTCCTTCTAAAGACTTTTGTAGAAGTTTTAACATCCACGAGAAGAGGAGACAACTAAAACTTTTTTCTGTCCTTGTATTGACATGAACTATTTCTCTAAGGGATATTTGGATAAGATTTACAGCATCATGATGGTTGGAGAACGAAGAATGGTGCGATAGACATTAACTAGAACTATGCTTTACACGGCTTCCAATTAAACCCAACTCATAGTTTAAACTACATATTCCAAATCCATAGGATCCCTAAGGTTGTGCCCACCCAGCTTATTCGCTTATTCGCCCACATGTCATCGTGTCCTAGGATCAAAATAAGTCTTATGTTAAAATGCACCTCAATCTGGCTAAGAAAAATACGGCATCCAAGAATTGTTAATAAGGTCAATGTTATTGACTGTAAGGCAAGGGTGAGTTTCAACATATATTATTAATATTAATACTATTAACCAACGACTGCCACAGCCTCAGTAAACCTGCAATTTCTTAATAAGATAACTCTATAATACAACATCTGAACAATCTATCCATATTTTTACAACCAATATTTGCATTAGCAAACATAAACAAACAGGAGCAATACTTGGGATATCTACAGGCACCGTGTAGTAGATACTGGCTAGTTTATTTTCTGTCTGATGATCTTTCTAATTCATCAGTAAATAAAATAAAAAACATAGGATATCTGATAGTTCCACACAAAAATTTCTCTAAATTACTTTGGTTAGATTTTGCAGATTTGCACGTTTATGCAGTATTGTGTTATCCGGCTAACAGAGTCATTAATCAGGTGCTTTCGATGTACCAAAGCTTTAAATGTCTTTCTGTTTTGTCTATTGAACTTCAAATCAGTTCCATTTGTGCGTATTTGTCTTGTCTGCCTTTATATAATAAACATTTGTTAAATTTGTATCCATTTAAATCTCGGTACCTTTATTTGACAGTCCTAAGACGCGATGCAGTGTCATGAAAAACTGGAATATTAAAATCAGTCCATTTGTAAGTATCGTATTTTCTGTCCTTATTTATTATAAACTCATATACATTTGCCTGTCGCTTCCTTGTTGTCGTATGGATCCATTTCCTGGCGCACAGTGGCTCGGAATCGTTTTTCATCGGCCTAAAATCTGTAACTTTTGAACCGATGGAGATATTTTAGTAATTTTTTTTTTTCTTGTGAAGAGAAAACATCTTGGATTTTTCTCCAGTTTTAATTTTATTTAAATCGGTTCAGTAGTTGAACTTTTGTTTTTTTGTAGCATTTAGTATGAAAATGCTCGATATTTGTTTTGTGGAATCTGATTTTATTTTAAAAAATCGTTGCGGCGATTATAAAGAATTAAGATGTCATCAAGTTATATTGAGAAATTTGATTTCGTGAAGAGGGTGGGGACATATTAACCAAAAAACATCGTAATTTTATTCCTTGGAAACACAAATGCACTAATTTTTTTAAATTGTCTTATGCACAAAAATTCTAAGAGATATATTGAGAAAATAAAATGTTAATCTACAACAAACAAAAACGAATCATTGTCTTCTTTTCTTGTATCTAAACTAAGCTAACATTTATTTGTCCCTCCCTACATTTCACAGTTCATTGATACAAAAACATCTCTAAAAATATAATCAGATGTCAATAACTTTATTTGTTGTCAATTTTTGAATGGTTCATACATGTACCAGTTGTAACAAACGTATAATCCCTTTAAGTATGCTTGTTCTAAATATAGAACAATTTTGGCAGACGTACATACATACGTACGCACACACTCACATGTGTGTGTCAGACAAAAAAGTTCAATAAATATCTGCTTTGTTAATTCTTTTTATAAGAAGCTTGCGACATGCGTTTTGTGTGTGTATTTTGATTTCGTTTGAATATTTCTACCCTACACCACCATACCATAGGTATATTGGATTTGTGCTATTTGTCACGCCCAGAAATATTGGTCCAACACCTACCTATATCGTATATCGATCGACTCAGAATCACTCTCTGAGTCGATTTAACGATATCCATCCGTCCATCTGGCTAGCTGGCTGTCCATGTAAAGCTTGTGCGCAGAGTACAGGTCGCAATTTTAAAGATACATATTTCGATAAAATTTGGTACGTGATATTTTTTCGGCCCAAGGATAAATGGGATTGAAACTGGTGAAAATCGGTCCATTAATTCACCTGTCCCCCATACAAAGTCCTCCTGAAATTGGGGTTTACCGATCATAAATGTTTTAATTATGCAAGTATCCAAACAAATTTCATCACAAACGAGTGGTAAATGAAGCCTAATCACATCTACAAATTTTGCGCAGATCGGTCCCTAACTACTCGTAGCTCCTAATTTATAATGGTTGGTCCATAATTAATCGAAACTCCCATATAAGACCCTCTTCGTAATTCAATTTAAGCTCCATAAATCTTTTAAAAGTATTTATATCGAGAGAAAGTTTAACACATATAATATTTATATAACGCCCATTTCTGAAAAACTATTTTATGCATATACTGGGTGTAGGGTATTATATGGTCGGGCTTGACCGACTATATTTTCTTACTTGTTTTTTTTTTTGTAGTTTTGTGATAAAAAATTAATATGGAATTATTTCTGTGTAATACTTTTAAGTTTACCGATCAATAGTGATTTATTTAAGGTTGATTGAACTTTATGGGAAATATATATATATATATGGGATATAATAAAAAGTTATTAATTTTGATTTGTGAAACACTTTTTATTTAAAGAAATTAAAATTTTAGAAAAAAAACTAATTAGTACATTTTTCAATTTGTTAAAAAACATTGAAATGTTGTATATTACAGTAATATATTTTTTCATTAAAAATTAAGCTAAATCTGACAAATAAGAGATTAAATTCGTCCGTGCTGAATCTTATATATCCACCACCTACCTACCCACATATGTATATATCAGTAGTGTGATCTATGCATACTTGAAAGAAATTTGTGTAACATTTTGTATCGATAACGATGTGGGATCTATTACGTATTATGTTACGATCGTTATAAAATATTCGAGAGTTGTGGTGAATTTCATATCTCAATAACAATATTTTCATCTCCATAACGATATATTTTAGATTTTTTTGGGTATTCTAGTTATTCTTGGAAATGGACCTTATATGGATTATATGGACCTTGGACCTTCTAAAAATCCAATATACATATAACTGACTGAACGGCAAAAAATTTCCATATCGATATTTCTAAAATATTTACGTAGGATAATATTATATATACATATTATCGCAAAAAGTTTCTGAAAATATCGAGGTTGTCTGAAACTTTATCTATAACTCGGATACTACTAGACCGATTTTGTCCTTTTAAAAAACTAAACATTTCGGTAAAACAATGAATGTTTGGGAAAAATTTCAATGTTTTAAGTTTTTTTTTCGAGTGCTATCGTACGAGTATATATACTTTTTGGTTCTACGACCAATATTTCGATGTGTTACAAAAAGAATGACAAACCTAATATAGCCCAATTTTTTTTAATGGTGGGTATAAAAACGGCTTAAAGTTGGATAAAGTAGGCCCCTATTACCGTTCACAACACTAAGTATTTGGATGTTGTCCGTTGTAGAACGATTCACAACACTTGTTGGCTTAAAATGCATGTTGCGTTGTAGTCGAGACATTATTATTTTAGTGAAAGATATTTTATATACCTGGTACTATTATAAAAGGTATATTTTGTAATTATTATTAAAAAATTTAGAAATTATATTCAAATAATTCATATAAAGTATTAGAAACAATTTTAGTAACCTGTAGAAGCCTTAAAACTTAATTGCTACAATCAAACCAAAAATCCCATATCCGGGGAACTGTTGTATGTTCTAATATTTAGATATTTTATTCATATATCATATATGTTGTTCATAGAAAGTATTTAAAAACTATTTTGAAAGCTTACGTATCTAAAAAATTTAATTCCTAAAATGAAACTAAAAATCCCATTTTTTGAGAACCTTTGGAAAACCTATACGAGTTTAAACATTTAATTCATAAATCAAAACCAAAATCCCCTGCAAAGGATTGTGTTATTTTTCCAACAAATTTTATATTTCAGTAAGATTTTACAATAAATATAATAATTTTAAGCAAGTCCGATGCTAAAACCTGATTTCTCAAAAACAAAACTAATATCCCAAAACTAAAATCCCAGAAATTGCATACTTCATAATATTTAAATATTTTGTAAACATTTTTAATAAATAAATTAAAAATTTGCAATTTAAACAGAAATCAAGCCAGCTTAAGCTCAGTCTTGTTATTAAAATGAATTAATAAAAATTCTTAGCACATTCAGCATTTTTTTTCTCGTTAACCCACCAAATTTATTTAAACAATGTAGCATTATAATCACATGAATAGTAAACACAATTATCCATAATTATTACTACAATTCTTAGCAACATTACTTTTGTTTACATGTACATAGATTACAGGCGTTCATTTGTACATAAGTAACGTAATGTAGCAAAAGGAATATGGGTTAACGCAATTATCTACATACTCGTACAATCTAGCATCATACTTCGTTTAATTGATTCCTACAGTTTTAGCATGCGTTGACATATAGTACTAGTATCATCATTATCATAAATTTCACTAGAAAATGAACAACTAAAAGTATTATGTTCATTTTACAACAAATTAAATGTCGTTTTTTTTGGATTGCTGTAATATGTTGAGAATCTTTTTTTTTAAATGATGAAACAAAAAAGTCATGTTGTGGAAGTTAAATAACTGACTTGCTCTTGGCTTTGTTTTAAAGATGACGACGATAATTGTGATGAAGACGATTAAGAGGATGATGATGATTACATGAAAAATCGGTTGTGGTCTGTTGAACAAATTGAAAAGCGTATAGTGTTGTCAGTGATGCCAACTTTGGAGACTCAAAACGCGTAAACATTTTTGAAAAGAGTTAAAAAGGGCTAAAATTAAAAAAAAATCCGTTTAAAGCCACATCCTGTCAAAATTTTCGATAAACTGCGAAAAGGAGCTAAATTATAAAATGTTTCTTTTAAAAATCAAAACAGATTTTTATAAAATAATTTATAGAAAAAAATTACTACCATGAGATACATATTTCAATTACATTTTAATAAATAAGGTATATACGTAGATTAAATACATAAAAATTTCGATTTTTTGTTCATCATCATTTTCAGTCCATAAGACACTATCAAGAAAATATTTAGATTTTTTATATGTTTCATTCGAATTAATTTTTGAGCACACTTCGTCAGGTATTTTGTAGTTTGAACAACATATATTATCTCTTTTTAGGCTACATTTAATGTGTATTAAACTGTTACACGTATTTAATGACATTTTGTTTCTAATTTTATTTTTGAATAAATTCATGACACTAAAACTCCTTTCAACTTCTGCGTTTGAGTACGGATATGTCAATATATGTTTGGCAAAACTGAACAGTTTAAGGAATGGGTTAGTACCAATAACATTATTTCTATATTATTAGACTAAAGGAAGAAAAAGTACGAAAAAACTAAAATGTAGCCATATCGAGCAAAAAGTAATAACGGACTAAAAGGGCTATAAGATAATTGTAAAACGTGCTAGATATACGCGTTTTTTAGTTTAGGGCCAATTTTTCTTTTTCGCGTTTGAGTGACTAAAATCGGGCTAAATCTAGCCCGTTGGCATCGCTGAGTGTTGTAGTGTAGCCAAAAAATAACTCTTTCTTTCTCTCTCTCTCACTCATCTGCCTCTTAACGCACATACCATTAATGTACACTGAATACTGGAGTACTGGTCCGTCCATATTACGAGTACTATGTGGATGTATAACACATGTGTAATTTATAATTTTTTAAGCCGGCATTAAGGCAGCTAAATCAGTTGCAGAAAAATATGGAAATTGAGATTGCCATAATTTTAAAATCATAAATCATTGTTTAAAGGAAAATAAGCAATGTTCACAAGAAAAATTGCAAAATTTTGCTTTTGTACTAAAAAAAAAAATCTGCAAAGAAACAACAACTAACCACTGAAGACCTTTTTAAGGCAAAATTTATGAAAAAAAAACTGCTAAAGATAAACAAGTTTCCAAAAACAAATATATAAGAATATTAAATTGGTATAAAAACCTCAAGCAAGATTTTTAAATCGACTAAAAAAAAATCAAAAAACAAAGCAATCATAATACAAGTGAGTAAGTAAGTCTATAGGGAAAATAAGAAGAAACATTATTTATACAAATATACCAGCAACAAGACGCACAGTAAAAAACAGACCACTAAAACAGCTTTTAGTCAGTCATTCAGTTGGCCACTCAGTCAGTCAGTCATTCGTTTGTTCATTCATTCAACAAAGGCAGTTATAAAATTACAGAAAATAAAGTTTGTAATAAGACACAGTACAAAAAGAACATAAAAAACAAATCTGTCTCAAAGACGTCATATTTCAAATTATAATTTAAAATTTAACTTTTGTTAAAGATTTTAAAGGGGCAAAAGTGTTGCTCAAATGCTGACAAATTTTAAGTGGTTTATGGAAAAAAGGCATTAAATATTTACTGCGTTATGCATAATAAAAATAACTAGAATATAGATTTGACTTAGCAGTTTCTTGGGAAAATGTTTATTCATAAACAATTTGCAAACGTCTGCTAACTTTAAAAAATTCAACTCTGAAAATGAATGATGCCACTACTAAAATTACTATTTTTGTTTATATCATCCCTGAATTTGATATTTAAAGTTTGTTTTCCCTCTATAACAAACTAAAAATTAGCAAAGCGTCAAAAATATTTGATAGTTTAAAATGGAAGTGCCGGTATTAAATAAAACAAAAATAGAAAAAACGAAAAGATCGGCAAATTGGCAACAGGATGAAAACAGCTAAAACGCTAACAAGTGTTTAGCAGTTTGTTAACGGTAGTTTGTTTGCACTTTATAGTTAAACTCTATGCTAACTTCATGGCAACTTTTTATTATACATAACGCTGTTAAAGGTTATCTTTTGGCAACAAGAATTGTGCAATTGTATTCTCCTAAGAGTCTGGATTGATAGATTTAACGTTTGGGAATCATAAAGCCCGTTAAAACAAAGTTGATAGGTTATTTACTTAATCTCAATACAATTTGCATCAGTATCGTTCAATTTAGTCAGAAATAACTCTGTTATCATTACGCGGTATCCTCACCGGCGCACATAGGGGCTTTTTGCCAATCTATCCGGACATTAAGAAAAAAATTAAATTTAAGAAATGTAAGAATCTAAGTACGCAGCTCGACAAACAACAAAGTTCTGCATCGTATAGTAAATTCTCGAATCGTTTGCTTGAGATTTGTGATTTTGAGACACTGTTAAAGTCAGGAAAGTTGATTAAATTGCATGCGTGTTCATTGACTTTTTACGGTTTAGGGAGGTTTACAATATATTTTTTTGTGAGTAAACGAATAAAGATTTTACATTGATTTTTTTTTCTGTGAAAGACTACTACTTATAAAACTTTTAGCAAAAATTTTATTAGAAATTTTTATGATAATAAAATTCGTTCGAAATTAAAAAAAAAAACGAATTTTTTGTTCACTTTTTTGTAAAAAAAAATTACAAGGGTTTTAAAAGTGAGTTTTGCTGTATCAAGTAAAATCTTTAACATCACGATAAAATTAAATCTCTACTTTTAAATTCCAAAAAAAAAAACGTTGCGCGTTGTTGCGCCAATTTCTTTTATGATTTTTTGAAAATTTCACCTTTTTTCTGTTTTTGCTCATCTTGCATATGATAGAAACCCTTTCATCAGTCATAAAATGTTTTGGTTGTACGTAGATTTTTTTGTTTAAATTATTACATCTAAGACTACTATTACCTGTGTAAAAAAAGGAATGCGCGAAACAGTAAGTAACGGTTTTTAACCACCTGTGCAGGAGCTAAATGACGTTATTTTATGGAGCAAAATAAATGTACCTGTTTTGCATAACTTTTAAAATTATTAAGAACAAAAATTATATTTAATAAAAAATTAAGCTGGGCTCCAGGTATTTAGTTTTTTTACTATATATTGTGGTTATTGCATAAAATTAATATCAGAACCATTTTGAAGCTTCGAGAGTAAAATGGAAAAAGTGTATTCGAAATTAGAGTTATTCCAAATTATAGAAGAATGTAATGCTAAACTCGTTAAAGAGAAATTAAAATTTTTAGTTAGAAAATTGTGCGAAATTTCAAAATGTCAAGGAGATTGTGACATATCAGTAGTAAATCAGTGCTTACAGGATTTCAAATATTTTTTTAAAATATTAAAATATACTCTTTCCTATGACTTTACGAAAGATGCAATGTCTTTTATGCTTCCACCTGTACTTGGATCTGAAGAGAGTTCAGATTCGGAAAAGGATTTTAAAGAAACAGACGAAGAAGAACCATGGCACTCATCATCATTGTACTTCAAAAAAGAAGCTATTTTAAATAAAATAGTTATTATTTTAAATAAAATTTGTTGTTACTATTATAAATAAGTTATAATTACGAATAAATTTATTATTTTCAGATAAATTAAATACTGTGAAATACATAAAAGTCACATAAAATCTTAAAAATGAATTCCAACAGGCTGGGTCTATAGTTGAATGAATACAAATGTTGCTATTATTTGCAAAAGAGTAGATAACATTGGCGTAGAAGGTCATTTAGAAAGAAAAGAAATAAAGTAGTAGTCTTGTGGTATCCCAGATTATACCTTGAACTCGTCTGATCAAATCCCATCTTTAACAACTCGTATAGAGCGATTTCTGAGAAAGCTGGATACAAATCGGAAAAGCTATCATCGATACCAAAAGCAATGGGCTTTTTTCGACCGCTTGGAAATATCTAAAATCGTCACTTTCGTCAAAATGCTGAATAGAACGACACCATTTATATAGTGTCAATCGAATCGAATTACAGTCTTAAATCACAAAATCCTTGACGTTATTAATGAAAAAGACCTGTCATTTTGTCAACACTTTCCTTACTATTTAATTTTTAACTATAACCTTTTCCCATCTTCCTGGAAATATATGGATTCCGTGCCAAAATAACTGCCCATCTTTTTAGGCCAGAAAGGAATCAAGCCAATTTCGTATACCCTGTTCTAAAGTGAAGCGTCTCCCAGAGAGAGCATTCTTTACCATTATTTATTAAATAGTTTTTAACAGGTTTTGCAACATGCGAAAAAACGTTGTTATGATGGAATATTGCGCTTTAATGTCTAGCCACATATTCTTGAAGTTTTTCGACCAATGCTCGCTTCAGACGAATCAGTTGGCTTTGGTACTAGGTTCCAGCGATGGTCATCCTTGATTTCAGCAACCATACACATAGCATAATCTTAACGCCTTGGATATTCGACTTTTTTTATCGATTCGGATAGATGGACGACTTTCTAATTATATCTCTAACGCTTCGAGCAAGTGATAATGCGATGCAAAGATGATTTCCTTTTATATCGTTTAAGCAACATTGAGGATACGCTAAATCGTATATCAAAGTCTCTCTTTTTTAAAATCCTGCTGCTCGCAAAAGTTTTGAAATTGCTGTTTGAGTAACTACCAATGATTTTGCAAGCTCTTGTTAAGTTTGACAACAATCTCCAGTCATGCATGCAGTCGTGCTTCCCACTTTTTATCTTCAAACTTTTTTGGCTTCCATAGTCGATATTAGTATTCCGTGTCAAAATCACCACTTCTGAACGGCACAAAACATCTATAATGTTCAATAACTAAGTGAGAGTAAATGACAGATATGTACCCTTCAAAATGACTAAATACTAAAGTCGTGTTCAAAATACCAATTTAACTACATTAGCCTATTGTAAAAGGAAAGTTAAAGTGGAGTGGTAATTTAGGACTCGACAATAAAACAATTGTTAGTGGTTTTTAATAAGTATGTAGCACCGAAAGATCGAAATGTTTGCAGCTTTTCTTAAATATTAACAAATAAGTACCTGTTTGTGTTGCAAAAGTATTAATTTCCTTTTTTTTCAGATCTATTAAAATATTTATGCGGTCGGATTTTATATGAACAATGAACACTTTCTCTATGTCTATGTTAATACATCCGTCTGTTTTAAAGACCTTTTTAACTTTTACTACTAGAACCGTTTATCGATATGTTTGCTTGCATTAATGTTCTATTGGAACGCCCTCCTTTCATTTTCTCTATGCAGCACTTTACAAAGATTGATGCATTGTTAATGATTTCAATTTAACACGACACCTCCACCTTCAACACACAAATATGTATGTATATTTCATCACATTTTTGCTTTGTTCGGCAGCGCATGTTTTTTATACTGTCAACTCTAACGTGCTAGATGTACAAGAAGTGAGCCTCCAATAAACCATTATACCAACATCACGTTAAGTCATCTTAGTAACAGAAAGACCACAATAACAAGCCAGTTAACCAAACAATCAGTCAGTCAGTTAGCTAGTCAGTAAAACAAACACAAACAGGCAGACAGTCGCAAGCAAGAAGGGAAGGCAAAACTCTAGTGGTACACTTGGCAATATTTGATAAAAAAGACGTAACCACTAAATAAAATATATTTAAACTCGTTTATTTATTTAAAAAAAAATTGTTTACTAGAACAGGACACAAAACTCTTGTAAGAGTAAACAACGTCAAAAAAAATTAGTGCTAAAACAAGTGGTTACGCTTTTTTGAGTAAATATTTGACATGTGTGACCATAAGTCAACCCAACAAACATACAAACAAACAAAGCCGCAAAAATCTAGCCAGATTTGTTAACATAAAAGTGATTTATGAATGTAATTGACCGCAATACGTTTACGAAAAAATATAGACGAATAAATAAATATATGTATATGTGTGTTTGTATAAATACCCTGCAAATAATATTGGACTACGTGATCCATTTTAGATGATATGGACTACTCACAACATGGTCCAATGTTATGCAGTCATGGACCATGTCATAGTTAAACAAGAGTTTGTAGTTAAACGACATGGTTTCGTGTTAACACGATGCATATTGAGTTGTTGTTGTTGTTGTTTAAAACTAACCCTTGTGAGTACTCCATGGAGTAGTTTTGGGACTACTCCGATGGGTTATACTGGACCTAGGACATCGCAATGTTAAATGGACCACCTTTTTTTATATATATTTGGAGTAGTTTTGGAGTACTCCTACTCCTCTTTGGACTAGTCTTTACATGCATGTATGGACTAGTCGCGTTATTTGCAGGGTAATGTTGTTAGTACTATATTTAGTAAAACTTGGTGGAGAGATAGATACACACACACAAGCTCATAATACTTAATGTTTTTTTCTTATACATATTTTCTATTCAATATTATTTTATTTTTATTCTGTTCTTATTTGTTCTTTTGCGTGCATCATTTGCTGCTGTTGTCTATAGTTTGGTTTTTTGTGGCCACAGTCTTTTTATGGTGTTTAAGATGTTTTTTTTTCGTAGGGTTTTAAGTAACCGAGGAAGCGAAATTTTTTAAGTGTAGTAGTATTAAGATATTTTAAGTTTTAGTTACTTTTTTATTTGCCTTCCATCTTCATCTTTTTTAAGTGGGGTCTTTTGGTAGATGAAAACAAGAAAAAACACGAACTTCCCAATGATTAGAAATTATAAAAGATGTCTTCTTAAACATGGTTGATGTTGTTTTAAATGGTTTTCTGTTATTGCACTTAATACTCCATTAATGATGATGGTTTAATATAATAAATTTTCTGGTAATTGTATGCCAGCAATATTTAGTGTCCCATGAATAAGTATTAAATATAAAGAATATGTTTTGTGCATGTTTAAGAAGTTGTGATAATAAATTTTATAGACAATTTATTGCTGCTATTATGTGGTGAATAGAAAGGCTTTCATGTACACTGCTTTCAAATCTTAACAATTTTTAAGAAACAATTAAACTGTAGTAAGATGCGAAAGGAGAATAGGAGAGAGAGAGAGTTATGTGTTCAATTAACATGCGGATTGCTTGGAAAGGTTTTGTAAATTACTAGGGGAGTGGGGGCACCTTAGAAAACTTTTTGCTTTCAAGCCACATAAAAATTTATATTTTTAAATTATTGACTTTTTACAAAATTTAACTAATATATATGGAAATAAACTTTAGCTTAAGTCTTCAAGTAACTTATTTTTAGTTCAATTTATATGTTTTTTTATTTACGGGGTAGCTTTGAACTAGGCTGGGGCAGTTTTGAACGGCAATTTTTTCTTGTAGCACTTATGTCCAAAAATAACATAAACAGTTATATTTGTTATATATTTAATAAATTCGATTTATTTATTAAGAAAAACATAAACATTAACAATTAAAAAATAAAAAAAAACCAGAATAAGTTTAATATTAAGACGGAAAAGCCCTTGCGATTTCAGGTGACATTACATTTTCCTTTAAAGCATCATGATCAGCATTGGATTCGTCATTTTCAGAAAATAAGAGAGAATCAACAATGTTTGGTACTTCGGTTGATAAATTAACATGTTCAAAGGTGTCCCTTTTTCTTTGTTCACACCTGAAGTGGCATGCCATTTCACGGAAATTTATAATTATTTTTTTTATTTATTTATTTAATCAGCTACAATATGGTAATAGCTGAGCAATTTTGAACATTTTATACATTTTATACAGACATATTAAACAATAATAACATAACATATTAAACAATAATAATATTAAATAAAAATCTATTAAACACAGTTATAAGTATAGTCATTTGAGTTTAGGAATATAATAAGCTTTCTCTTGGAACTATCAACAGAATCAGATAAATCTATTAGATTGTAGAATTGGTTCACTTCGGCAGAGATTCTACGTAATGGATCGAAGTTAATATAATTTGATCTGTGAAAACTTAAATAAACTGGCTCATATGATCTAAGTTGCCTGTTAGGTATATTGATGCTAATTTTATCATGAAGACAAATGGAATCTATTTTACCATGAATTAGATTTATAAAGAATGCAATGTTGAAGACAATCCTTCGACTTTTTAATGTTGGCAGGCTTATAAGCGCTAGGCGTCTGCGATAGAGCGGCAGGTTAATATTAGGATTCCATCTCAAGTTACGAAGACAAAACAGCAAGAATTGTTTTTGTACAGATTCCAATTTTTTATATAAACGTTATATTGAGGATCCCATATTACAGACCCGTATTCAAGTATTGGCCTGACTAGAGTTGTAAATAAAGATTTCGTTACATAGGGATCATTAAATTCCTTTGCCCAACGTTTTATAAAGCTTAACACACCATTAGCCTTAATACTAGTCATTATAATGTGTGAATTGAATTTAAGTCTCATATCGAAAAGAATTCCAAGATCCAAAAATGAGTCAACTGTATCTAACTTAACGCCCTTAATAAAGTAATCACTGCGTAATGGAGAATACCTAGAGAAAGTCATAGATTTACACTTTTTAAGATTGAGTTCCATTAGGTTTACACTGCACCAGTTACTGAAGCTATTTAGATCATTTTGCAAATAAGTACTATTCGCAGCCTTATCAAATGGAGAGAAAAGTTTGACGTCGTCAGCATACATGAGAATATTGCTATGTTTAATGGCCTTTGGAAGATCGTTTATATATATAAGAAAAAGTAGAGGCCCTAGATGGCTTCCCTGGGGAACACCTGAAGTTACATCTATATATTTTGATTTCGAGTTGTTGAATAAGACACACTGCTTACGATTTCTTAAATATGAAGATATCCATTTTAAAAAATGATCGGAAAATCCCACAATATTCAGCTTAGCTATTAATAAATCATGGTTGACCTTATCAAAAGCTTTACTAAAATCTGTGTATATAACATCAGTTTGTTTTCGGTTGCAAAAGCCAGAGTTGATATATGACGTTAGTTCCATTAAGTTAGTAGTCGTGGAACGACCTCGACAAAACCCATGTTGAGCTGGTGATAGGATCGGTGATATTTGATGGGTTAGGATGTCTGTCACAATTTTTTCAAATAGTTTGGGAATAGCATTAAGTTTCGCTATTGCTCGATAGTTTGTTACTTCACTTCTGCTGCCACATTTATGAAGAGGAATAATAAAAGAGTCTTTCCAACATTTCGGTAGCAGACCAAACTTAAGAGAATTATTATATAAATGAGCGATAGGGATAGCTAATACATCAGCGCAATTTCTTAATATGCAACTTGGGATACCATCTGGTCCAGGAATAAACGAGTTTTTTATACATTTGAGGCTTTTTAAAACAGCTGAGACATCCAAGGAGGATATGTTTATTGTGGATATTCTTGAGATTTCATACGGGTATTTTGTGTTGCCAAGTGATTTTGTAGAGCAACTTGATGCAAAGAAATCTGCAAACAAATTTGCTATATCGTCATTATTGGATAACACAGTGCCATTCATTTTTATTGTAGCAGAATGCATCGAAATTTTTCGCTTATAATTAATGAAATTATAGAACATTTTTGGATTCTTCCTGATATTGGATTTCATTTTGTTCACATATGATGAATAGCATTTTTTATTTTCGAGATTAAAGTAGCTTCTAGCTATTAGATAGCGGCATCTATCAATTTGGTTGTTACTATTTTTAAATTTTTTATATAGTCTGTTTTTCCGATTTTTCAACCATGTTAGCAAATTAGAAGTCCATGGAGTACTATTTTTTACACCTTTTTTTATTAGAGGAACACTTGATGATATACAAAGTGATAGTTTAGAATAAAATTTGTGTATGACTTGTTCAAAGTTACTTCCATCATTTTTAAATGCGAGATATTCCAGCCAGTTAACATCTACTAACAGTTGATTTAACATTTGATAATTCGTACGCTTAAAACATAGTGACTCAAATACTTTAGAATTATCAGATATTAGAGGGAAAGGTGTGGAAATTAAAAGTGTTGGATGATGACGATCTTCAAGAGTACATACTGCACTAGTTCTACGCACATCAAACAAAACGGAATTATTTACAAAGACGAGATCCAAAAACATGTTGTTGCAGTTGGAAATATTATTAATTTGAAAAACATTAATATCTGCCAATAACGCTAGGAAATCTTCTGTCCAATCATTTGAAGTAATTGGTACTAAGAAATCAGTATCATCCGAAGTAAGCCATGGTACCATTGGAAGGTTAAAGTCACCCAGTATAATCAAGTAGTCTGCTGGTTTAAGTTTTTGAGCTACAGAATGTATTAATAAGGCATGTTTTTCGTAGATCCGATAATCAGAATTAGGTGGAATATAAGAGCAAGTAATATAAATCACTATGTTGTTAATGTGAGTGATGACAGCTACTATTTCCAAATTATGTGAGTTTTCAATTAAGATCTCCTCAGCAGGATACAAGCTGGATACAGCAATCAATACTCCACCACCGAGTCGGCCAGTTCTATCGCGTCTAAAAATTTGATATTTATCGCACATTATTTCAGAATTGTATACATTGCTGTTTAACCAAGTTTCTGTAAAAGCAACAATATGAAACTCGAAATCAAAACTGTTTAGGAATAAATCAGATAATTTTGTATTCAAGCCGTTTACATTCTGATAAACAATATCAACGGATTAAGCTGGTATTAGTTTTTTGAATTTTTATTAAAAGTCGATGGAATACGTGCCACATTTTCTTCATTATAAATGAATTCACGTATGAGTGTATATTTTGGCCAAAAAATAGGGTTGAGAATTTGTTCAAATAATTCCAGTGGTACAATTATTTTGAAGGAGGTCCTATTACTTGAATTTATTCTATAAACGAGGATATTTTCAGATAGCACATTATTGCAGTTATGCTTAATGTAATTTTTTACTTCGTCTGCTGTTGTGTTATAATGGAAACGAGTAGCAAATATTGTTTTTCTTCTAGGAGGAATAATACGCAAGTCACTGGGCATATTTACTAAATTTTCCACCATGCTACCAGCATTTGGAGATAATATTGATGGCTTTGTATGATTAGTGGATTTTTCATCAGAAACAGGAGGTGACAAAATATTTGCAGATGAAGAAGACGTGCTAGGCATTATAGATATTGGAATAGAATCTTCAACTACAACACGATTCTCAGAAGAAACCACTGAAGGAAGCGAGTTATGTGGTATGGATGAGGGCTTGTTGGATGTTTTCTTTCTTTTTTGCGATTGCGATTGCGACTGCTCAGTTGTAAAATTATCCAAAGTAGTAAATTTTGTGAACAATTCACCAAACTTTGATAATTTACCTTGCAGTGATACAAACTATCAAATAACTTAACTTAATTTTGTTCGAAATGAATTTTGGACTGCAATAAATTTCTTTCACGAAAGAAAACGATCACTGAATACTTCTTACACTCTTACAAAAAAAATAAAAAAAATTTACAATGGCACTGCGAAAACTTGTTCACCCAACTACATTCGGTCGACGACTGAAAAAAAACTAGCAAAAGTTGTTAACGTTGCTAAAAAAAACAGGTTGCCATGTGAAAAACTCGGTTAAGCGTCGGAAAAATTGTTAAACTGAGATTTTATCAACACAGTTCAAAGGTGCCCCGGGTATAAACGTGCCCCCCTTTCCCCTATATATTGTAAAATTTTGTAAGCGCTTAAGCACATTTTTAATCGTCAAAACTTCCTTATTTATTGTTCACAGAACCCATAAAGCTGAAATTAAAATAAATGGTTGGAAATTAGGTTAGGACGAATGTAGTATGCAGTTACTGGATTACTTTTTGTGGGGCTATGTTAAAGTAAAAACTGTAAACTACCGATCGAATCAAATTACAGCGAAAAAGAAATACATCCATGTATAGCAATATAATATGAATGTGGTAGAACATGTAGTTTCAACAAGGCGGTGCCACATGTTGTCTTGCAGGTGACACGACCATAGTACACATTAATGCTAACCAGTAATTCTTAAGGTAGCCCTCGTATACTATACTACATATCCTGATACCAGTTATACATATGTTATAGTTAGTAATTTAGTACTGCTAAGTATTTCTTTCAAAACATAGTCATATATAAATGCTTTAAACTGCATGTAGTAAAAAGTTTTAGAATTTATTTGCAATATACAGTGGTAGACACAAGGTTAGTACAATTAATATCTATTATCAATTCAGGCAAGGATTTTCAATTGTTTGTTATTTTTAAAAACCCTTTACTTTTCAAACGGGCTACATATCATTCTAAGATCATGCCACTATACTTTTTGTTTTACTAATTTGTTGCATTTTGGTGGTTTTCTTTCTAAACACTGGACAGTAATTTAACACTAAATAAAAATTTTATTCTCATAAGAGAAACAAAACAAAAACTTAATTTAAAAACTAATATTTTTTTAAGAGAAGTAACACTCAGGCCAGCCAGCCAGCCAGACGGACGGACGAACGGACATCGCTAAATCGACTCAGAGAGTGATTCTGAGTCGATCGGTATACTTTAAAGTGGATGTTGGACCAATATTTATGAGCGTTACAAACATCAGCACAAATCCAATATACCCTCCCCACTATTTGGTGTAGGGTATAATACTGAAACATACTGATCACAAATTGCAGTTAATTATTTTACTCATATAAAAGAAAAATACATTTGAAAACTGCATATGTTAAATGTTCTAACCTCATGTCCACCACTGTATATATTTTATATAACTGACGGGAAACCTTTATTCTTAGATTCTTCTATTGTTAGTAAATTCAAAAACAATATTTAAAATATTTCATATTGATAATGGGTGAAGTTTTCACTAGAATTTATTTTACGAAATCATTACATTTCAAAAGTCTAATACTTGCAGCAAAGGATATTTCGATCGCAAAATGAATATGTATTATACATTCAGCTATAGTTAGCATACATCGCCATTAGAGTTGTGCCCGGTTGTTCATTTCAGTGACCGGTCATTTTCGTTCATTTATCCGAAACTGATTCGTTCATTCAATTCGTTCAATCGTTCACTTTGAACGAATGAATACAACCCTTATTAAATGTGATTTTCTTCTTGTCTTTTGATAAACAGCAGCTGAACGAAATTGATCCCTACACTATTGAACGAAACCCGTTCAGTTAAATGACCGTCTCATTCCGTTCAATAAAGTGATCCGTTCATTTTAACCCGTTCGTTCATGAACGACACAGCTCTAATCGCCATCACATCAATTGAAAATAATAAAGCAATTTCGATAAATTAACATATAAATTTTTAACAATTCGCAGATTGCCAAAATATTTAAGGTTTTTGGTGCATTGACTTAGGGGCGTATTAAAATGAAAAAAAAAATACAGTTTTAATTTATTAATTAATTTTCTACTTATTTATTTAACTTATGTTAACTGTACATTTTGCAATTATAGCCACAAAAATTCTTTACAATAACGAGTTCTGTGCCATTAATTCCTTTTTAATATTTCCATTTAATTACTAAACTTCAATCATAAATATGTTCAAATATTAGGTTTTTTAGTTATTTTTTTTAATTCTTACGGTTAGTCACCTATTAGTTGTTATCAAAATACATTTACATTTATGTACATCAAATGGGAAAACACTGATATAGTTTTGTGGTTTTTTATTGGTGTTTTGAATTAGACTATTTGGTAGACAACCACAAAATTAAACCCATTCAACGCATAATTGGCAAACAATAGAGGATTGCAAAACTATCATTAATAATAACGACATCAGCAAATAAACACATACATACAGAGCTATACTTCTAATAACCTGAATAGCTGATGATACAACTTGCATTTTATTGCATACAAAGCAATTAACAACAATTTAATTTGCTAATTTAAATAATATTTATATAATAAATACCTACTTAATAAACAACAGCAAAAAAAAAACTGACAAATAAAATATGGTGCTAGACAAATTGGCAACAAATATTATTATTGTTGTTGCCAATAATATTGTTTTCATTGCACCCTACAGTATTGGGGAGGAATAATTTGTTGGACGATATTGTGACAAAAGTTTAACAGTTATTACGGAAATTGCTTTTGTTTGTAACTGTATTTTGTTTAATTTCGGCTACCGTATTTTAGCGATAATAGTATTTTCTGCTTTCGGTCTGACATTAAATTATTATTACAATTTACAAAAATCTATTATTATAACAATTATGTTATTGGAAGAACTGAAGTAGAGTTGTCTGCCACTTAAATATGTATGTAGTGTATCATAAGGTTTCTGAACAAAAGCTGGTCACAACTACTCTTGCTTTGCGCTAAAAGTTTTTTCGGTGTCAGATTTACATATACTTTTGAAAATCTAAAAGTATGACTTATATTTGGCAGGGTATTGATGGCAAATCTTCGATCAAGTGAATCTTACTTTAAATGCCTTTGTATGTTCTCCTCGTATACTCGAAAGTTCTTCCTGTTATGACTTGGGGGACACTCCAACTATGTTATGTTGAAGCTAATATTACTCGTAGATCGACATTCTATGAGAAACATAAGGAGATTATCCATAACATATAAAATCTTCGTTTTTTGCATGCGAACCGTGACAGTACTTGAGGAAATTTTGAGTATTTCTCTACTGGGTATCACTCAACGAAGGTGATTATACTGGAACATAATTGATCAGTTACCGATCAATCTAGAAAACAAGGTTTCTTTATCCATGCGAACCTTGTTTTAGCTTCATAATTTGTACTTGATTGCAGTGACATGAGCTAAGGAGGTCAAGAGGTTGTCAAAGGCGACCTACAAAATTATTGGCTGGTTCATGGTCGGAATTTAGATCCAATAGATTATACCAAGACTTACTGATGACAAGTGCAGTTTACGCGTAGTGAATAATTCCCACGACAGCTGGTAATATGTACCAAAATCACCCGAATAAATACAGTCAAATCCACCTACAATTCTACTACTGACGATATTATTGACGTCTTTGTTAGCATTGTGATCGATTTTCCTTGGACTTAAATGTCTGTCAATGGAGAATTGTTCGATGGTTCATAATAGGAATTTAAACGATGTCAAGATTCCTTAGTGAGAGTTGTAGGTTGTGAGCAGTGAATCAGTAGAACCATAGGCGGTTGATACATCTGAATGAACCGAACACGACATGGAGTTTTTTCTGTGTATCGGCATTACCCGGCCAGGAGCAGTCAAATCTACAATTTGTTTTAATATTTTCTTGGGCCAAAGAGGTTGGGGTCTAACGTTAGGTGGTTCGCAGTTGAAATTTAAAACCGTTCGACTACGATGTCAAGTACAATAAATCATTCGCACGGCAGATTCTACTCAACGGAATTAACGGCCAAAGGCAGTCAAACCCAGCTACAATTTAACAATCATGTCGATGTCTTAAATCTGTATCTGTACTATACGCAAAATTGCAATTTATTTTCTTAGAATATCTTGGATAATCTTGTAATTTTTCTTTTCATTTTAGGAAATTAGTGAGCCATTAGATACCTATGTATTCCATTAGTTTGTTCCACCACTGTGGTTTCTTTCATAAGTTATTTTTATATCATATTGACAATATTTGGGTGTGCCCTTTCCAGTAAGTTCGCTCCAATTCAAACCGCTTAATCCTCAATAAAACCAGGCTATTCCTTCACTTTTAGTTGGTAAAGATATAAAACATTAAAGACACTTAATGGTTTTGATCAGCTGTTGTTAAATCCGAAGCAGGGGCCAAATTATCGCATTCGTGATCGAATGAGCTATTGTATCGAAAAATGTTTTCGATATCGAAATTATGATCAAATGTACTAAATTTCTTGCTCGATATCGAATGCCATAATCCCAAATAAAAAAATTACGATAAATTTTACTCGATATCGAATGCGGTAATTTGGCCCCAGTATTTGCTTTCAGAAAGCTATCAACTCTAACTTTCTTTTCAATCATCGTGAAGGTTTTCTTATTTTGCTTTCGATTTATTTTTCTTTTACTCAAGATAATTTTATTATATATTATAACAATTAGTAGTGTACCCTTATAAATCACCCATGAATACCTACAATACTAGATTTGCCTAGTTTGAAAATCTCTTTGACTTTTAGTTCATTGAAGTGATAAATAAACAAACTCTATTTTTAAATGTATTTTTATTTGTATATGCTATTTTACTTTTTGCGTAAGAGATAGATATGATGTTTAGTTAATTAATTTCATTAAGTGTGCCAAAAAAAAAGTCATTCCACTCTACTAAATAAATTGTAGCTAAACGATGAAAATGTTGCCATTGGTTTGTATTTATTTCTGTCTGGTAAAGATATTTTTCTCATGTATTTTTTTTTCTTGTTTGTAATTATGTTGAATATGTTTCAGTTTTTGGTTTTTGTTTATTATGTTTTGTATTTATGTTTTCGGTTTATGGTAATTTAAATTTTATGCTGCATTTCCGGTACGTATGTATTTAAACATTAAAAATAAAATTTAGCAAAATATAATACCAAAGACAACAAATTAACATTAATGAAGAAGCCACACAAGATTGTCTTGTCTGTACATTGTAATGATTCAGAGCCAAAATTTTACTTTAAATAAAAGAGAAATTTCTTGTTGTGTTATTTTTGGTTTAAACACAGTTGACAACATAAGTTTGATGTTGATGTGAGGTTTGATGTGAATTAATAATGAATTACTTTACGCGTATATTGAAAATTCATTATTCAGCAAAAAAGCACCAAAAAAAGAAGAATATTTCACTTATCAGTTTGCTTTTGACTTACTAAATAAGTGAATTCACAACTTTTTTTATTTCTTATGTATAAACAAACACAGGCACATATAGATTATCACAATGGATTTAACAGACTATTTCGATTTTGCTTATATATACTTAAATGCTTATAATAAAGTAAGATTACGTGCTATTCAGATTTATTAGAAAAAGTAGTTTAGAAAATATTCAAGATGTTCTATTACAATATATATGGGCATTTCCTGCAAATCGTCAACCAGGATCCAAAAATAAAATGTTGATAATCATTGTGTTTTATTGTTTATGATTATAAAAAAAAGTCTATATTTTTATAATAGAATGGGTTCATATCATATTTCAGCTGTTTTACATGAGGAAATTGGGCTGGAAAATGGAAAATTTTATATTTTGCTTTATGCTATTTATAAACCAATTTTTATATTTAATTATTTTACATGCAAAAATATGTTATTTATGCACTCTTTCTTCAAAATCTCTCCATTACAATCAATTCGTAAGATAAAAGTGTATCGAGGACAAAAAAGTTCGATTAACGGTAAATTTTTACTTTGTTTCTTATCTATGTTTTAATAGTACGTTCGCGACCGAAAATATCATTTTATTTTAATTGCTTTGCATTAACTGTCAACAGGTGTCAGATATTACAAATTTTAATCAAGTTCGGTGTCACTAATTTGTAATTAAAAAAAAAATTCTGGGCAACAATTAATTAAAACCTTTTTTATTTGCAAAATTTCGTACGTTCGCGACCGTAAGTAAATTTTTTTCATAGGCAATGCATTTATTTTCTTAACACGCAAATTTACTTTCGTAGATGGTTAAAATATGTGATAAATCGCAAAACGAAAAACAAAAGCGTTATATCAATAAAATTAAAAGCGATCCACAAAAGCTACAAATTTTACGCGAAAAAGCTGCTGAGAGGATTCGAAAACGACGCTTAGCATTAACAAAAAATAAAAAGGTTTTAAAACAAATACAAGAAAAAGAACGTGCAAGGTTGAGAGAATACCGACAAAAGAAGAAAAAGGAAGCTCAACAAGAAGACGATCATGAATGAAGTTATTAAAGGACTATTTCAGAAGTATGTCGAACCGGAAAACGAGCAGAATAAAACATCTACGCAAGTTGAATGGGGCAGGAAGTTAGAAGTAGTGAAAGATATTTACTTGCGTGAAGATGTTAGCGTTCAGTCGGCAGCCAAAAAGGACACCCTCATTGTTGATGGACAAATTGTTGCTAAACGATATATGCTGCTAACTGTATCGGAAGCTTACGAAGTTTATAAAAAGGAATCAATTGGAGAATGCGTAAGCAAGAAAAAATTCTTTCAGTGTCGACCCAAACATGTTCAACTCTCGACCAAAATGCCGCATAACATGTGCGTATGTATTCATCACGCCAATTTCAGTTTTTTATTAAATGGTTGCGCAACAGTTATACAGTCTTTCCCCAAAACCTTCGAAAGTTTTTTACAATTAGCCTGTTGCAATATTAAAAATGAAAGCTGTATGACCAACGATTGCGAAAACTGTACAAAAGATGTGAAATCTATTGTTCCAGTATTATACTTAACAAAAATGGATGAAATTGTAAAATGGCAACACTGGCGGAAAGTAGACGATAGAATAACTTTGACTGACTCTATTCCATAAAAACAAAATTATAAATACTGTTAATATATTATATGAAATAAAATATTTTGAATTAAATTAAGTTTTGATTTCTTCGACCTTTTTTTTTTTTCAATAAAATAAAAAAAGTTGTTTCGAGTTCGAGGCCACGTATTTACGTATTTTGTTAAAGAAATTTGAGAATATTTATGGGAAAATGCATGGTGATAATAATAATATAAATAACATATGGAAAAATCGTACGTTAGCGACCCGTACGTTCGCGACCGTTACTTAAGACAATTGAACAAAAACCAATCGAGATCTTTTATTGTGTAAATACTGGATAGAGACCTACATTAATACACTTTTAAAATAAATTAATCACTTTAGAATATTCCGTTCCATTTCGCAGATTTTAAAATTTCACTACTGTCAACCAAAGTTGACTTCTATTTTATGTACGTTCGTGACCACATGTTTATAACAATCATTATGAAAACTTACACTGTATAAAATCTATCTTTTGTATTAAACATAGAGCTACTAAAATGCTATCGAATTGCAAAAAAAAAAATTAGGAAAAGTTTTGTTTTCTATATCTTTTGTACATTAAAAGCGTACGAACATACGTTCGTGACCCTAGGAAATGCCCATATTTGTTAATGAATATGGCAAATTAGTTAAAATTTTATAATTTGTTGGCAAAATTTTTTTCAAGTCTTTTTCCTTTAACAATACCTTCAATTTTTTTTGTTCGTAAACTTTGATCTTAATTCTGGTACATAGTTAGGTTGAGTTTAAATAGAGCTTAATCTGTTTAAGAATTAAATATATTATATGTATGATCTTCCAAAGAATAGTCCTCAACTTAGAGATTCCCACGAGAGATAAATGCGGCATATACTTAAACCCCATTTAAGTACCGGGACAATGCCTTTCAAGATTTCCCATGTTTTAGGTTAATCCTAATGATCCCATAGTGTTAACTCTAATCGAATTGAATATGCTTATCCGATCTTTTGAACATTTGGAATATTTGTGGTCTATGGATTGTATTTAGTAATCAGTCTCCATTTATTCTAAGTTTCCTTAATTTAATGAATGTCTGTGAATATTGTAGCATTTAATGTCTTTGAAATCACCAAAATTTCAATGTGGATAAAATATATAATTGGTTTGGTTAGTGGACATTCTTTCGCAAATTTTAGACACCAAATAAAGCTTTTTAAGATTCTCATTGACCTAGTTTTGACTACAGCATAAGTAAGGTTTATGTAATACTATATGCAGCTAATAGCGTTTTTTGGTTGAAAGTCCTTCAATGTTTCACTATGTCCTTTCTACTGTCGATATGGTCTTTCTAGAATAGTCTTATGTCAAGAACGACCTGTTTAGAAAGTTATTTAGTAGGCTAAGAAGGATAATTACCAATAGCATTCTTGTGGGTCTCCCTTAGACATATTTCGTTATGTATGTGGTACAATATTTAAATTTTACAATAAATCATACGAGTGCTCTTATGGCCTAATTCAAACCTATTTAGATAGATAAGATTGCGTGAGCAGAATAAGATTGATGTGTGGAAAGGGCAGTTCAATCTCCGGATCGCATTCCAATTGAGAACCTATGAGATGATATGGAACAACATCAAGAATTTGCCTGATTTGTGGAAGGAAATCCAAAATGCTTTGTACGCAATTTCAAAAGAGCAATGTATTGCTTTGGTGAATAATATTCCCGGAATATGTGCAGTTGTTATAAAAAACAAAGGATATACTACAAATTTTTGGATTTGAACCAAGTTTTTTTTTTTGTTTCTCTTATGAGAATACAATTTTTATTTTGTGTAAAATTACTGTCCAGAGTTTTTGTTTGGATTATTGTATTCTGGATAGAAAACCACCAAAATTCAACAAATTAATAAAGCAAAAAGTGGAGTGGAGCGATCTTAGGGTGACGTGTTAAACATTCGAAAAATTAAGCGTTTTAAAAACGAACATCAGAAGATGTATGAAATGGCAACAGACATCTAGTGTGCTTACCTCGTGTCCACCACTGTATATGAAAACAATTCGAATGTTTATTGTATTGAAATAAGTAAGGTTTGACAATTATAAATGAAAAATTATAACGGACAGATGTCAACCGCGACCACGCATACAGATGTTGATTTTTGCATAAAAATTTTTAATCAACACATCCCTGCAAAGAATTTGCACAAATTGTTATTGCTAATAGTAGTGTCCGAAAATGAATACGCTAGGTTGAATCGTTAAAAAGTTTTAGATCGAAATATATAAATAAGTAACACTGATGTATAAATTATGTTCTCAATAACATTTAAATGCATGTGATCTAGGTGATAAATGTAACTAAAATTCAACAAATCGGCTGTTCAAGATAAATGTTTTTATACAAAATGCACTCTTAGTCCTACTTGTTAATTTGATAGTTTAATTTGACACCGGAAGCAACTTTTGCGAATTATTATTGAAAGTTTAATAAGAACAGATTTATTATTAAATTCTAGTAAATTTAAACTTGCATAGTTTATGCTTTAAATGTTTGAAATAAAAACGGTTTATTTGCATCTGTAACCTACATAGTACATTAAATATTGTAATAAAGGTAGGAAACCTGATAAATATTTTACTCATATTTCAATTTGAAAAAAAATAAAGAAATTGTAGAATTTATAAGTTATTTTGTTTTTCACTTACCTTTACTTCCAATAATTCCTTCTTATGAATGAATGAAAAAAAACCGGTTGCGGTGGTCAAACCATGGATGTTGCTGTTGTTGTAGTTAGTATTATGGAAAATAACTAAAATAAATCCTTTATTTAAATTTAATGCAGTTACATTGCCATCGTTTTATTCGTGTATAAAGAGACGCCCTTTAAGAATTCCTTTTTTTTTGTATTTATCTGTTTTGTTATTGTTGTTTTTATTTTGTTTTTGCTTGATTTGCTTTACTTTACATTGCCTGTGGCCAAATAATCACCCCCTCAATGTTTATTCCTTGTTCATTGCTACTTGTTCCTTTTCTTATGCTCTGCTCTTTTTTTCCTGTACGTTTTACCAAACATTCAAACACTCAAAACATAAAAAACACAAAAGACACTCACTCTTCTCCTTTGTTCAAATAGAAATTTTCCTTCCCAACAAAGATTTAAACAAAAAACTCTTAAAATCGTTTGTATTTTTTTTAATTTAATAAAATAGATAATAATTTACTTTTAAATATAGGTATTTCATTTAATATTGTTTGCACTATTTTTATTACTGCATGTTTTTTTGTTGTTATTCTTGCACTCTTTTTTATTTATTTATTTATTTATTTCATAGAAAGGGCTTTAAATTTTCTTGTTTGATTTTTAACATTTAATTCAAGGTCGTTTCTTTTGTATTTGTTTGTTTTTTTTTTTAGTTTAACACTTTTGTTTAAATTCAATTTGTTGTATATTTATAAATTATTTAATTCTCCTTGATTCTCAACGTACACTTTAAACTATTTAATTTAGAAATGTTTGCTTTTTCATTTAATTATAAAATTGCACTTTTTTGTTTGGTTGTCCCAAACAGAAATATTCACACACACAATACACAAACAGGGGTTAAATCGATACAAAGCGAGCGACGACAGACCGTATGAAACCAACACTTCAGATACAATGAATTTTGTCCCCATGTAAAAAGTGTTGCCGTTCTGTGTACTTTTAGTTTTGTTAACGTGGTGAGTTTGTTTAAGTACTTGGTGTTGCCGTATTTGTTGGTGGTTAAGGCGATGCCACTAGCTGATGTTAAGGGGTGTCGCGCAAAAGTGAATTGTGCTGAAAAGTATTGTAAATATTTATGTTAATGAAAGACATTGGTAAATTTTTTTAATTAGCAGTCAAATATTTGATAAATAACAAATATTTATACAGCTATCAATCGTCTTTCGTTCCTAAGAAAATTGTGTAAAGTATAATGTAATATGTTTGATATATGTATATTAGGGCGGGCCAAATTTGTTTGTCGGATAGAGCCGCCACCTAGGATGATTCTATGGACAATTCTAAGCAACTTTGGTGAAGGAACCATGGGTCTATCTCGATTTTCGAGTCTCCCACTTTTCAAAACATTAGCCCTCACCGACCGCATGATGATGCATGTCAGAAAGAAGATTCGATTATACGCGTAAAATACCCTTTGCATGTTGCTTCGTAAACATCCTTCGTATTGAAATCAACGATGACTCATAAAAATCTAAGTTTGAGCGGCCCTGTTTATTCTATTTATACAATAGCGCCATATATAGTAATTTCCGGCGGCATCTAAAAAAGACCATTGGAAGCAAGGTGAATTTAAATACAAGGTGACAGCGTAGCGCCAGCTGATTATTCATGGTGAAATTGAAAATGTCAAAAAGTTATATAAAAAAAAAACTTTTTGACAGTGACGAAGGTTTTTCATATAGAAAAATGCCTGTTGTTCTTGCCTTGTTGTAATTGTTGTAGCAATGCTGTCACCTAGTATTTAATTTCACTATGATTGGAAGTTTCTTTTTATGGCCGTTAAACCTTAATGTTGCCATACTGCGTGTTAGTAACAGCGTGCTATCAACAATGTTTATAAATAGAAACTTCTACTAATGCAATAAATAGATACAAATGTTGTATATTGATAAATATGTTGTTTGTCCACCAGCCATTACAAACCGTTAAATTTAAATTGACAGATATATTTACAGTCTACGTAATTATATTGACAAAACTACAAAAACAAATAATTTAATCATAATAATAAATAAATTTTATGTGGGTACAAACGAGTATCTACCCACTGCATTTATCAATGAAAGTTATTATATTATTTTAAATTTTAAATATCTAAGTAAGATTTTTGTAAAAAAAAATTTAAAACATATAGGATTTGTGTAAAATTGAGCCAGTAAAATTTAGGAATAACGTTTAATAATACAAACATTTAATTTTTTATATATTTTTTAATTTTTGGCTCATAATACAAATATGTAAATAATTTACGGCCCATGGTGAAACATCTGGATAATTTGAAAATAACGGTTCTGTTAAATTAACAGTGCTACCACTATAACACAACTAGAGAGTTGTCATACTATATGTATATTACCAACATGTGCTGCCATCTTATGTTATTATTTGAAACAACAAAATATCACAACATTTAGCTTTCATATATAGCTCAACAAGCAAAAGAGTTCATTCCTGGCATACACTTGTTTAACATTGCAACCAGCGCTGTCAACTTGGTGCGTTTCGCACCATTTTTGGTGCTTTTTTAAATTTTTGGTGCGAAAAATTCTTTAGTTGGTGCGCGGTACACTTTTTTTTTTATAAATTTTGGTACGTTTTGAAAGTTCAAATTTGACAGCGGTGGTCCTCTCTAACAAACGAAATAATAATTCCCATATTCTTTTTTTGAAAGTTCGCATATATGTACATATGTATTTGCACGGAAGAAAATTATGTGAGTTCATGAGGAGGACGGAAGGTAAAGAGAGAGGAAAGAAGAGAGGAGAAGAAGAAGAAAGGAGAAGAAGAAGAAAGACACAAAAAAAACAAGAAAACAAAAGGTGGGTGTGTGTGTGGGTGGGTGGCTAGCTAGTTAATTAATATAAGGTGGTGTAAATTTTTTTTTGGCTCGTGTAGTAAGTAGAAGGTGAATTTAAAAATGTGGTGAAAATATCATGGTTAGTAAAAATCGTGGTGAGTATAAAAAATCGTGGCGAGTAAAACGAGTAAAACAAGCGTGGTGAGTATGAAAAATCGTGGTAAGTAAAAATAGTGGTGAGTATAAAAAATCGTGGTGAATTTTTAGAAATTCACCACAAATGCCGTTATTCCAAATTTTTCAAGGTCATTGAAAATTTGTCGTCCTTAAAGTAGGCATTATGTTTTTTTTTTTAAAGAAAATTAGAGAAATCTTATGCTTGTTACCAGCGTTGTCAATTCCGAATAGCATATATGAGTATTTTTACTATTAATCGTTGATCGCTTTTTAAAAAGTTAAAAAAGAAAAAATAAAACTACATCTGGTACAAAGGAATACAAACTAATTAGTTTAGTTTATTTTTTATTTTTGTTGTTTTTTATTTTTTATAAAAACACTGAACTGTTTGTTGAAATACAAAAATATTATATTTTTTATGTGAAATTATTTCAATAAACTTTTTTAATACATAAGAAAATCTAAAAATTTGGTGCGATTTTTTTGAAATGGCGCGTTTTTTCTCCATGTTGGTGCGTTTTGAAATTTCAAAGTTGACAACGCTGATTCCAACCACTCCTTCATTCAATTTCACTGCAAAGAAATGAAAAAGCAAGAAATTTTATACAGCCACTAAAGAAAACAAATGCCCAACAAACAAAACGTTAACTTCACACAGAGCACAAAACTGTTTAGTCGTGTTCGTCTAATCGTCGTGATAAGTTGTTAAAAAATCAAAAGCTAAATTCACTTCTAACGAGCGCGTCTGACAGAGAAAAAAGTATTGGAAAATTTTTTTCACAAGAAAAATTTTCACAAATCACTTTTGCAAAAAAAAAAAAAAAAATAATATCCAAAAAAAGAAGAAAAAAATTAAAAAAACCCAACAAAAGTTAATAGCAAAACTAAAAATTTTTTCGGACTCTAAAAGCACAAGAAATTTGAAATTTTTTCCCCATTTTTAACGAAGTAATAGTTAAATAATTAATAATAAAGCTGTTATAAAAGAGAAGAAAAATTATAAGAAAATAACGGTATATATATGTAGATGTATAATGTATATGTATATAGATGATGATGTTGAGTAAACGTTAAGTGTATTGGTGTATGAGTGTGCGTTTGTGTGTTAAATGTTAATTGAACAACTTTTTTCTGCTTGCCTTCGTCTTTTTATCAAACGAAGGAAAAGAAACCTTTGAAAAAGAATTAATACTTTTTCTTTTTGATTTTTTATCAAGCATACTTTAGGGATGAAGAACTATTAAAAGTTTTAAAATAAAAATTGGTATTTAATGCATAAATTATTAATTTTTAATTTTTTTGTGTCTTTTTTTTTTTTGCTTTTCCTATCTATAAGTGCTTGTGTGTTTGTGTGTATATTATGTAGAAGGAGAAAAGTTTTCTTCTTTAGTATATTTTTTTAACATGTGTGAGATCACCACTTTTGATGGTTAAATTTTACGTAGGTACCGCGTTGCCACACTAAGGGGATTATTAATATTCAAGGAAATTGCTAAGTGTTTACAATTATGTAGGAAGTCTTTATATTTTTTTGTATAATTAAAATAAAATGTAATTTTTAAAAAGCAAAATTGTAAAAATCTATATATATAAAAATGGTGTAAAAAATGTATAGTAATTCATCAAATGAGAACGGCTGGGCCGATTTCTATAAAACTTTTTGTCAGTTGTTCGTATTTTCGAGGAGAAGGTTCTTACGGAAGAAAATTTTGGAAAATCCCTCCGGAAAAGTCGGAAAATTGGAAAATCGAGTTTTTGACTTAATGACTTTCCAACTAAAAAAATAGAAATTTCTTAGTGTAAATCATGAAAAATGCGAAATGCGAAACGCGGAAAATTGGAAAATCTCTTCGCAAAAGTCGGAAAATGGGAAAAATTGGAAAATTGAATTTTTTGTACGAAATTTTGTGTGAAATTATTCCTGTTGTATTATATTATTACTCTAAAGTTTGTCTGAAGGCCTAAAATTGGGGCGAGGCAAAGTTCGCCGGGTCCGCTAGTTATTTATATTAAAGTTAGATGTTTTAGAGTTAGTACAATAATAAAAGTCTGTCTGTAAAAGTGTCACCTGATTAGAAATACATAGAACATATTTTGATAATCGAAAATGTAAGCTACAGCCTTGTAACTTTAGTGCTTTGACGTAAAACAAAGTTTTTTAGAGAAATATATAAAATTGTGTATAAATTTAAATTACAGATTTGAAACTTCAGTGATTTGACGTAGATCGAAGGTTTTACAGAAATTTAAAAAATTTATTTTTGCAATACAAACATAAATGTTGTTTTACAAGTTTACAAACATTATACAAATTCGGAGAACAAAATTATAAACGATTTAATATTTGTACAAAATACCCTGGAAAAAAGTTATTAATTCAGTTATTAGTTCTATAACGCATATAAAAAGCCAGTATTTCTTATTATTTGGCGTTGTAATCAATTACTAAAAAAAGGATTAATTTCATAGATATTTCTAGAACGCATGCATAAAGCTAGTACATACTCGTTATTGTTTGGAATCAATGATTCTTTTTGTCAATTATCAGCACGTTAAACAAACAAACAAACATTCTTAGGAAAAGTTTGTATGATTTTTGTATGAAATTATTTCCTCCCGAAATAGTTCTAAAGAACCATTCTGCAACTAGAACACGTTATTTTAAACTGTTCTTCAATCACTTCTTCAAACAATGATTTGGTATTGTCAACCTTGCAACTGGTTCAAGAGAAGCTTTGTGAAATAAACACCTATTTTTAGGGATAGTTCTAGAACTAGTTCTCTCGTCATTGATTTTTGTTTGAAATTGTCACGTTAGGAACTAGTTTTAAGATGCAAAGAAATCATTTTTATTGTTTCTATTTACATAATTTATTCCGCGGCCACTGATGTTAAACATACTTAAAGGAGTTCCACTGAAAAGTTTTCAGAAAATTATTCTACTTTAATTTTTTGTAGATATTAAAAAATTTAATTAAAATTTGTTCGATAAATAAACGTATTTGTATACATATCATGAATCATCAAGGAATTGTACAAGTGTACTGGGAATATGTATTTGAAATATTGTGGCCATATGTGATAGTTCGAATTAACGTTCTTAAAGTGGTTCTGGAGCTAATACATATTCTGTACAACTAGGCCAGATTTAATGTATAAATAGTGTAAAGAATTGGCTGCTAAAAATCCTATAGTAGTATTTTAGAATCATAATAACGTTCAACAGAACTGGTTTCAGAAGTTATTGCAACTCGTTTCACTATTTTCATGGTTGCCATTAAAGAATCAGAAGAGGTTCTGATTACACTCGAGTTCTAGAATTAGTTTAGAACATGTTCTTGGTTAATTTATTATTATATTTTCTTTGTACTGTTTGTATATACATTTTCTATTTCCTAGACATAAATAACAAGTTTAGTAAATATTTATACACAATTCTACACTTAGATTTTGGTTTGAGAAATTTTTAGGTCAACTAATGTAAAAAAAACAAATCGGTTAATATTTTTCATATTTAATCACAGTCTACGTTCGTACTAGTACTATGATTAATACTGCTATAAAAAATATGAACCAATTTTGTAAATTTATTAAATGGGGGCTTCGGATTTCAATGGTCAGATACCACTTAAAGAACTAACTTTAACCATCCACAATATATTTTTACAGAATTTCTAAAGTTTTTGAATTAAAGAACTTCTAATTACATCGACTTTGAGTTGATATAAAAAGCTTCATTTTTCTCTCTTCCATGTTTACAACTTTAAATTCAAGTCAAACATTTTATTATTCTAAAATCTATATATATAAAAGTGAATGTGTGTCGTTATGTTTATTATTATTAGTTTAAAGTCTATAGACGGCTAAACGGCTGAACCGATTTGCTTGAAATTTTCACAGTAAATTTCTGTATGTCTGGAAGGAGCTATAGGCTACTTTTTTTTTGGAAATTTTAAGTGGGCGTGGTACCTCCCATACAAAGTTAATTTTAAAAATCACCGATTTGCTTGAAATTTTCACAGTATATTTCTGTATGTCTGGAAGGAGCTATAGGCTACTTTTTTTTTGGAAATTTTAAGTGGGCGTGGTACCTCCCATACAAAGTTAATTATAAAAATCACCGATTTGCTTGACATTTTCACAGTATATTTCTGTATGTCTGGAAGGAGCTATAGGCTACTTTTTTTTGGAAATTTTAAGTGGGCGTGGTACCTCCCATACAAAGTTAATTTTAAAAAATACGGGTAGCGAAGCACACCGGGTTTTAGCTAGTTTAATATAAATTTCATTATTATTTAAATCTAATAAATATAAAAAATAGTTGCCTATTCTGGTTGTCTTAACTTAAGAAAAATTTTCAAAGTCTTTTTACAACCCTATATGGGGCTTTAGTCTTTGGAGCATTAGTTTTTGTAAATTTAGATTTAAAGTTTTCAGTAAAATTATCTTGACATACAATTTTTGGAAATATCTGGAAAATATACATCAATTTAGAAAGTGCATTATTAAATACTATATGGTAAGTAATCTTGCAAGTCGATTGGAATGATGTTGATGGAATGTATTTTTCCGGAGTTTTCTGAACTCTTATTTTTCAGGTGTATTTCTGAGTCTCTTTGGATGTTTTCATATCTTATAAACAATATTGTCAACATCATGGTCCAAAGAATTTTGAATTGAAGCTGGTATTACTTATGCTTCCCTATAATTATTTTCCATATGTCTGAATTTTTGAAAATAGAAAGTCTTTCCAACCAAGGTAATTTCGATGGACGGCCAGTTGAGATAAGAAGATCTTGTATGGAGCCTCTTGGCTTTTATGTAGTATGTGGCATGATCCAAATGCTAATGTGACAGCTAGTGTTTGACAGTTTTTCGACATTTTTAAAAAAACTGAAACAATTATTAACTTTTCTAGATGCTATACTTGAACTAAGGAAGACACGCATAAACTATGAATACGAGTGGCATTTGTAATTGCAGAAAACTTAGAAAGATAGCAAGATGGAACATTGGCAAAAAGATTATCCTTTGAAAACCTTTTACAAATAGTTCTGACAAACAGGTTGGTATATATAAAGATAGTTTCGTTTTGTAATCATTTGGAAATATGGCTAGTGTTTAGATCGCATTAAGTAATAATAATAACACAACTAGAATTATTAATTAATGATTCGTGTTACTAAATTATAGTCTGCAGACTTTGTAGAATAGCTGCGTTGATTTAGATGGATTAATGTCGGCTTTAGGCGGTTATTGTCATTTCGGCTTAAGCGTATCTTCATAAGATCGGTATCAGCTTATCGCAGGTTCAGGTTTTTGTACTCTGGATTGGATTTTAGTAAGTTCGGGTTTTATATCCAGGTTCGGTTTCTAGTTTTCTGTTGTAGTAGGTGCGGGTGGGTGTCTGTGCTTATGATCAGGTTCGGGTTTACTATGATTACTAAGATGTAAGAATGTGTTATTGCAATCGTCTCGTATTATTTTGAAAAATCTACAAACAATTTGAAGTCTTGTGTTAACCGCTCCTTGTTAACCTTGTTTTTATTTAAACTTTTTGAGTATTGTGTTATAAAAGTATATAAAGTGGTATTTTCATGCAAACTAACAACTGCCAACTATTTCTGAGTTATAGAAATATATAGGTATTTATTTAGAATTGAAAATCCTCATAAGTCTGGCAACATATCGTATAAAAACGCACACAAATTGACATTTATGTTTAGTTGCGATACGACTTAACAAGGCAACCGACAAAAACTTTTAAATAACACTTCGGTTCGGTGTTAACATATACACACACACACACACACACACACAAATATATATAAATCTATTTTCGTGCTTGTATTTTTATTTAAAAAAATACATTACTTTTTGTACACCAAAAAATATATTGAATAATATATGTGCTTGAGGAAGAAATAATGTTAATCTTCTTAAAGTATGCTTTGATTTTGTTGATTAATTGCTCTTGTATTGTATATAAACTTTATATCCCTTAAAATGTACTACATATCTAACAATATACTATGCATTTTATTTAATTAAAATTTAATGACATTTATGTACATTTTCGTTAATTATTGAAAAAAAGCTTCCCAAATAATTAAACAATAATTTTACTTACCGCAAACATGTGTTAAAATCCAGTCATTATTATTAAATTAATTTAATCAATTTGTTAAGAATTTAACGACAGAAGTACAAAAGTTTAAGAGAGTGAAAGAAAGAAAGAGAGCGAAAGAGTTTTCGAATACAAAAAAAAAATAAGAAAAAACGTTGTTTAAATGTTAATTGTTGTTGTTATTGTTGTTTAACTCTGTGTGCAAATACATAATTAGCAAAGAAACAGCCAACAAAAAAATAATTAATTAAACAAAAATAATTACAAAACCTCCCATTCAATTGTTTGTTATTGTTGTTTTCTTCAATTTAATTCAGTTTTCGTTGAGCAGAAATTGAAACGTTTCCTTATGATCGGCTCATTTTGGAATTTGTGTAGAGCGTGCCCATCAATGCCGGTTGACAAGGTGAGTACAAACATACCCAGTATTTAGTATTTAAGCTGCCAAATTATTAAACCACAAAACTCCTTTTTTAGCCATAAATATGTATTTCTTTGTTAATTTTTCTCATTGTTGTTTGTTCTGGCAAAAGGAAAAAAGTTCTACCGTCATGTTTTGTTTTTTATTTTTTGTATTAAGCAGGCCATTGGGTCATAATACTACTCCTATTGCTGCTCGTCGTTCGTTCTAGTAGCTGCAATTGTTATTGCTGCTGCTGTTGTGTGTTGTTATAAGTGATTTCATACTGCAGTATTTTTTTGTTTTTTATTTCCAGAAGCCTTTATACACAACAAAAACTTGAAAAAAAATTTACCTACAATTGCAGTTGTGTTGTTAGACATGGTAAAACATGCTGTTGGTTTCTGTTTTGTTGTTATTTGTTGTTGTTGTTGTATTGTATGGCTAAGGATAATAAGGTCGTTATATAAACTTCTATACCAATAAATTTTGCAAAGAAACATTTAGACAAATTAACTTAACACTACCTAGAAAAATGTAATACAAACAAATATAAACACACTGTTTTTGAAAAGGGTTGTTTTTCAACAGTTCAATCGTCTAAAAGTAGGCACAGTTTTTTATGTTTAGTGTAAGTTTTTAAAATTCAAAACTACTTGACTTGTTTTTGTGTATATGTATGTGTGGTGTCTGTTTGCAAGTCGCATGAATCAAACGCCTGAAATTAGGCTGAATTTTTATCAAAGCAATGTAACAATACGGAATATAAAAATATATAAAGCACAAACACCTAAAAGTATGCAGAAAATAGTTGGCAAAGGAATGTTTTACCCATAGGTAAACACACATACATATACATTGTTGAGCGGTATATCAAAGAAGGAAGAAAGAAGTCTTTTCTTGAAATCCATTAAGAAAATATTTTTTTATTTACAAACGTTTACGTATGATCTTTTGAAAACATTTTAATTTTCACATAAATACGAAAAAAGTTTTGCCAGTTTTTATTTAAATTTTACTGAAAATTTTAAGGTTTTGAAAGGTTTTTAATAGAAAAAAATTAAATATGTTTTAATTAGCTATATTAATTTAATTGAATTGTTTTAAGTTTTGTAATAATTAGAATTTGATTTAAAGCATTTAAAAAAAAATAAAGCCTTTGGATTCTTTTGTACCAGAAATTGATACTCATTTATTAATTTTTAAGAAAAATAAAAAAAAAAACAAAATAAAATTTATTTTCCTTAGAAAAACCCGTGTTTTAATTTTTTATTGCAGAACATTTCGATCCACCTGCACTGAATACTTATTTCAACTTCGCTTTAACTATTTTTTAATAATTCAGTTCAATTGGGCCAAACTTGAACAAAACCGAATATTGTTGCAGGTTGTTTCAACGGAAAGGCAAACAAATAACTTGTTCCAATAGAGACATATTAGAATAAAATAAGAGTTGTTGACATATCAACAGAAAAAGCTTTAAGAAATGTTACAATGAATTCAATTTCGCTGGAAAATTCAATATGAAAAAGGTTGACCTCTTAAGCTAAAATTCGTGATACTTTCGCTTAAAATTATTGTCTTTCTGAGATCGCTTCTAGGCTTCTAAAAGTCCAAGAGCAATTATTAAGAAGCCTTTACAATGACTATAGACTTAAAACTCAAAGTTCATGATGTGATTAACGTATAGTCAAAATGTGATGGGCAATTTCTCTTGATGTAATTTTTCATTTATATTTATCAAACCGTACTCTTTTCAATATAATATCAATTTTAATGATTTTCAGATTTTGTTTTATTTGGTTTTTAAAAACAAATTTCTTCTTCCAAAACCCTTTACGCTATAACGCTTACAGTTTTTAAAAACGTTATAATTTTATTAGTAAATTTCTTTTGGGTTAATTTTATTTTAACTTTATATTACAGTGTTTATGACTTTTTCGGGTCAAAGTTCACACTAGTTTCTTCAGTTTCTGCAAATATCTTAGTTTAATTATTACGTGATCGTAAATTATACTAAATTATACTACAAACGTCGCTATCAACTTCAAATTCGAAATACATAATCTCCATATATATATTTATTAATCATGGCACTGAATTGTAAAATGGTCGGCTTACAATTGATCATAGCTCCCATATAACACCCAACTCTGAAAAGCACACTAACCTGCAATGGGGAGCATAAATGGCACTTTTTATTACATGATAATAAAACCAATAATGAAAATTTAAAAATGTTTTATTTTAACTTTAATGATAAACTCAATAGTTTACAATATAAAATGGATAACAATAATTTTCCGAAAATAAACAATTAGTAGAAAAAAAATTCCATGTACTGAATTTTTTAGAATGTGGCTATTGAAATATTTGCAGAAAAATATAAGAGTTTATCGTTGGATTTGTATGTGTTGTATTTGTAAAATTAGTTTGATTTAGCCCTTTCTTGGTAATTTTTAATGAAAAATGTTAATGAAAACGTATGTTTGATTGCAAGTGTTATATATTTTTTTTAGCGTTTTACTAGTGAGTGTTATTAGTTATGTGCATTATATTCCAAATTTAAAATCAGCACCACCGATTTGGATTTTATGTCCCATGGCTCCCAATGCCATGTCCCGGGGCGAAATCTGAAATTATGGGATGGCAAAAACTTTAACCTATTCTTTCAGGTTCAGCTAGTGTCAATATCGTATCTCCAGCAATTTTTTTCGGTTCGAAAGGTTAATTGTATGTGATAAACACTTTTTGCAAATTATCCAAAATTATTATAAATAATGAGGAATCATTCAACAGCCGTTCTTGGAATGAAAAAGTAGCTATTCTATGCGAGTAATAGCTAAACAGCTTAAAGTAAAGGGGAAAGAATATAAGAGCGTCTATCATGTAGATGGAGTTACTTTCAAAAAAGTAACCAAGCCCAAAATCAGAGACCACAAAAAGCACGTCTAATACTACCATAAATGAAACGTGATAAAGACGAGCCATTCCCGATATTGGTTACATCTGAGTATTAAAAATTTAAAACCTGCATTGTCGATAAAAAATGTCAAAGCACGATTAAAGTTTGCAGGAGAGCACAGAAATTGGACAGTAGATAACTGGTATTCTGATAAGATGAATCTAAATTTAATCGTTTTTAATCCGAAGCTATTAGAACTGAATAGCCCAGAAAATTCAAAGACACCATGACCATGAAACCATGACTTTTTTGATAAAACTTGGATAGTAAGTTTTCTACATACAAACTATGTATATCAAATAAAAGGTATTTCAAAAGCGTATTGCCTCATTTTAGCAAAACTTTTATTTTTCAAAAAAAAAAAAAAAAAATTTTGCATTTAAGTTTTTATTAAGAAAAAAATTTAAAGTACGAATTCAGAGTACGATTTTTTTTCGGAAATATCCAAAAATGATTTCCAAAATATAATACCGATGATTTACTGCCTTCTTTTTTTATATTTACGACCGTTTTTTATGAAACAAATCAAATTATTTTCAAATTCTCTTGAAAATATGTATGACCATTTTTAAAGCTTTGATGAAAAATCAATTTGAAAACCCCCGTCCACGTATTTGCAATTCAAATGATATTAAAACAATAAAATATGTTGAAGGTGCCTCAGGTACAAACATGCTCCAAAACGTTTCAATTAAACATTTTTTATTTTTTAAATGAAAAATTACATTAATTTATGACAATAATAAAACCAATTTTTATTGCATAAAACACTAATATTTTTCATGAAGTTTAAAGAATTTTTAAAGTTCATTTAAAAAAGCAATGAAATTTAAAGTCTACCATCATCTGTTTTTTAAGACACAAAACATATTGCCTACTTTTAGGTGTGCTTAAAATAGTATTCCTATTCACACATACTGAATGGATGCTAATTTATAATATTACTATTGATTTTCTATTTTAAGTTTAATTTTATAGCAAAGAAAGCAAGAAAAATGTTATAAAATTTTTTTCTCTTGTTCTGCACAAAGAAAAATTTTTTTCTTTAATGACGCATCCTATTTGTTTTTCTTACTTTTTTTTGAAAAAAAACTACTACAGCTACAACTTTACGCAATTTCTTAGGATGTTTATTCTAATAAGAAATATACTAAAAAACAAGTAATTAAATAGACTGACATTTCAATGGGCAAAAACAAGAAGTGTTGGCAAAAAATTTCAGATATATCAGGGGAAACAAAAAAAAATAATACATAAAACGGCTGCAAAAACAACAACAACGAACAAGTGGATTTATACTTGTACAATGAGCATAAAAAAATACAAAAAATCAATAACATATGATAGAGTGGTATTCAATTGCAAAATACTATAGAAATGTATGAAATAAAACGAAAATAAAGAAAGAAAAAAAGGACACGATAAATACAACAAGAATAACAGCAATAACTCATTATAGTTATTAAAACAACCAACAACAGCATGATAAAAGAAATAGAAGAAAGACTAAACCGAAAACCTGCGACAAGTGGTGGCAAGTAAAATAAAGAAAATTATACAAAACAGGCTAGAATAGAGCATATAATATAAAGAGAGAGATAGAGAGCAGCAGACATTGAATATGAGTTGAAAGCAACACCCTGTAAATGTGAAAAGAGACAATGGAAAAGAGAACTAAACTAATTTATGTTAAAACCTGAAACTAGGCAAGGGATTTGAACAAAATAAATATTTTTCCTTATTATGTATTAACTGGAATGCATAACGGTATATTAAGCAAACCAAATGAAGTAAGAGAAAAAGGAGAGAAAAAAAGTGAGAGAGAGAGTGACAAACCCGTGTAAATGCGCATAGAGTTCATTTATATTATACTCAACCGAACTCAAAAAAGTATTTCGCATGTAATTCCAAAAGGTCTTACGACTGAAAAAATAAATAAAAAAAAAAACATTTTCTTACCGTATGACTGACTGGAGCCGGCTTTTGAATGTTTGTTTTTAGTGGTTTGAGTATTTAATATATGTATGTATGTATATAACAAAATCAAATCACACTGCAAACACAATGCCAACAAATAACCAAGTGTAAGAAAAATAAGGAATGAAAAGGATAATATACTTACATCAAGTAAAGAGAAGGACATCAAAAAGTATTTGTATGTGTATGTGTCATTATAGTTGGCTGGTTAAGTTGTAATATGATTACTATTACATCAGAATGTTGGCAAAACCTTATTACTTAACAACCAACGCTGGTCGTTTCTGTCCACATTTGATTCACTGTGTGTGCTTAGAAAAAGGAAGAGTAGCTGGCTACATATTAATGACTGATTTTCATGGAAAACTTAGAAAGACATAGTTAGATGGTGACACAGAAAATATTCATTTTAATTTTATTACAAAAATGCCGGTAATAAATATTTTTCTCTATTTTTGTAGAACACAAAACATTCTGTGTTTAAATAACTACCATACGCTTTAATATAAAATATAATAGTAATAAATTAAAGTCACTACAAACACACTACAACAAATTTTTTCCAACATGACTCATCAATTGAAAAAATATTTCCTTTTTTTTAACTTAAATGAAGGGAGGTTTTTCTTTTCTTATTTCTGTTTTTTGGAATAAAGAGTTTAAACCAATAAGAAGTTCTTTTATAGTAAAGAATATCACACAGTTTTTTGCTTCCGGCTGTTTTGTTGTTTTAAAAAGGTTTTCTTTAGTTTCTTGGCAAAAACGTCAGACAAAAATACCAAATTTCTGGAAAATATAATAGATAAATGCCAAAAAAAACGGGCAAGTACGCTAACAAACAAAAGACAAAAACTATTTTGATGTGTATACAAGGCATTGGAGGATGTTGCCAGGGGACAAAATATTTTATCTCAAGTTTTAGAAAAATAAAATATATAGGTTTCATGGCTTCAAACCAAAACCCATAATTATTGCTCAGTGTTTTCTTTTAGAACTAATTTAAGCAGAACCAAATCATATTTTAGAATTGAAAACTATTTCTTTATTTATTAAGTAATTTACAAACAAAAAATATAATATATACAGGATATTCAGATCATTGGAATATTACTATTTACTTTCGTAACAAGCAATTTGAATTTTGGATGCCATTTACCCGCTACTGCATTATTTTTTAGAAAAGCATTAAATCAAAATCCGGTCGCCTAAATTGCTACTTCTTTATCAGAATTTATGGAACCCTAAAATAAGTCTCTATTTTTTTAATGATTGATATTAACTCCCCCGCATACTTATTTCGAATCATCGAGTGCTACAGTATCACTCTTTAGCTTTCTTTTGACAATAGTTAAATACGTATTGTTTAATTGACCGAATTAATTTGGGTAAGATTTCTTAGAAACCAATTTATTGCAGCTATTGTATAATGACAAATCTATTCTTATGATTTGATTGCATCATTTAGCACGTTAATGTCATATTTTTAAAGAATCTATTTAATATTTTCTCTCTATTTTGATTTCCTAATTAATCAGCAATCGATAGTAATGTCACTAGTAAATTACAAATAGTTTAAAAAAGTTTTACTGACGATTTAAAGACGCAAAATTTCATGAATGTTGTCCTCTTGGCAATTGCCCGATAAAAAGGAAAAACGGAATGAATTATGTCGATAAGTTTGCGCCAGAACTATAAAAAAGCGCATAAAATCAGCAACAAATGGAGAAAATCGATTAAAAATGGGAAAAAATCATGCAAATAGGTTAAAAATTTTGATTTTCTCAGTTGAAATGTGCATTTTAATGGTGGAAATAGTAATTACGAGTCGTCTAAGGATAACACGAATACAGAAAGCGACTTAAATGGGCTGAAATGGTCAAAAATTTACAAATTGACCGAAGTTCAAACAAAACGCCATAAATTTTTCCCCATGAGCCAAATTGGCACTTTCATCGGTGGAGTAGTAGTCATATGGTTTTCACGTTAGTACCATTTTACAATTTGAACAGTGTTAATTCTATTATTTCAAACATACTAATGATTCTTAGTTAGTCATATTATGATCTAAACTAATAATATGATGACTCAAAGTAACCATATTATAGTTTAAAGAATTCATAATATGATCCAAGGTAATAATAATATGATTCAAAGTAATCATATTATGATATAAAGTAATCACATTTGTTGATTAATTTGTGGTGCAAATTCCTGGTTTATAAAATAAATGAAATTTAAACATATAGCAAATTCTATAGGCTAAATTATAAATAAAACAAACAGAAATTATTTAAATTTTTTGTTAAAGATAAGTAGTGTTTCTATTTTTAGAACTGTTTCATAATTTGTGACACTTTTATAATAAGGATTTCTGGCAACCTTGATGAAAAACTGTTACAGAAAGTTCACATCATTATATGATGGGCAACTCAAAAATTACAACATAATATTTATAATGGAAAATATATTAATGGTTGAATATAAAACAATATGATTAGTTATAAAACAATTATTTGTTTGACGCAAATCGCAATTATTTTTGAATTATTTTCTACATTTTTTCTTTCAAAAAACACAAAACTTACAAACACTAGTTAATATTTTTGTACCTATAAATAAAAATAAATATTTACGCACTTTCAACGTACGTTATATTATAACATAATTTACATATAAAATAATTTACACTTATGTTTAGTTATGTTTAATAGTTTTTATTTTTTATGAAGTAAAACTTATTTGTGGCGAAGTTTATAACCGATAAATCCTTAAATTTGTATGGTGGTTAGGTTGATAATGGACCGATTTCAACCAAATTCAATTCCAATCGTCTTTGGGTTACACAAAATTCTCATACTAAGTTATAGGTTTTATAAATAAAGGTATACATAGACCACCAGCCAGACGGACATCGTTTAAAGTGATTCTGAGTAGTTGAACTAATATTTACGGGCATTACAAACATCAGCACAAATGAAATAAATTCTCCCCGCTATGGTGGTGTAATGTATACAAATATTTAACTGCTATGATTTCAATGCAAGATCAGAATCTTTTGACAATTCCGTAATTTTTCTCCCTTGGCAATTTTATTACAAGGATGACTCAGGATTTCAAAATCTTCTCAAATACTACCAACAGGCCACACATTTTAACATGATGTCAATTTTGCTAAGAGAAAATCAAAAAACTTAACAAAATATGTATCTGGTATTAAATCGTTTTAAAGATTCATTAATTCACCCGAAAAAATTCGAACTCTTTTCTGTTTTACTTATTCATACCAAACCTTCAGAAATTTGTCCTGAGAATATTACATATGATATGTTGAAAAATCTCTGAAGAACATTACTGTTCTAAAGAATCGTTACTTTTTCAGGTATTTGTGTAAATATTGGGAAATTCTAGGACTTGAATAATTACACCAATTTTTGACTTATCGCACTGTTAGTAGTTGTAGTGAAGACTAAAGCAAATACTGAAAGAGAGAATTTCCACTTTTATGTTTAAAAATATCATACTTCCAACTAGCTACTATGTAAGTTGTTTCTTCATTAATGATTGCAAGATTTTGGATCATACTACATGACACTCTATATAACTCTATAACTCTTCTCGCTTTTCAAATTTGCCAAAGACTTCATAATTATCTCCACTCATCCAGATTTTGATACCTCTGGATGAAAAAAAGTAAATATTTTTTATGAGATCTTATCTTTAAATAAATTTCCCCCAAGAAGTGCCTGTTTTCGAAAACAAAATTCTTCAAATCTTCAGCGGCTCATCCACCAACGCAATATGCTCTGCACGATTCTGTGGCATATTCCTATTTTTCTTTGTGTACCTGTATTATAATTATTTGAGTTATCTCTAGCTAACTTTTTATAAACACTTGTGACACTTTGGAGCTGTTTATTAAAATGTCTACAAAATTAAAACATATTAAAAATTTTTTGAATTTCTAAATTTTATCGCTGATAAGAATATTTCATTTTTAAGTAGACCCATTACTTAACCACTTCTAAGTAATGTAAAAGATCTTAACCCTTCTTTGCATAATGGTGTAAATTTCTGACATAACATTGAATCTAACATTTCCAAATGATGGAAATTTCCATCATATTGTTTTTTGCTAAAAGTATACTATAAATTCTCCTCCAATGTTCGCTCTATCCTGCTATATGGATGCGAGTCCTGGAACTCTACTGCAAGCGATATCCAATCCCTGCAAGTATTTGTTAATCGTTGCTTCCGAAAAATTTTGCGAATATTTTGGCCGAACGTAGTTTCCAACAGAGACCTCTGGCAAAGAACAGGTGAAATACCGATTCGCATAGAAATTGCAAATAGGAAATGGAGCTGGGTTGGCCATATTCTGAGAAGACCCCATGAGGATATACCAAATATGGCAATTGACTGGAACCCTCATGGCAGCAGAAGAAGAGGTAGACCAGCTAACACCTGGAGAAGGCAACTAGAATCCGAGATTAGCGAAACAGGAAGAACATGGTCTGAGATCAGACTAATCACACAGGACAGATCCCAATGGAAGAATTTTGTTACGGTCCTTTGTTCCAACTTGGAACCATAGGAATCAATATATATATACTATAAATATATACTAAGATTTTTTAATAATTTTTCCTTTCATTTTTAACATGAATCACCTTGATTTATTTCACCAATAAGGAAAAAATCATTAGACAGTTTTTTTTACTGTTTTTTACTAGTTTTGCATATAAATATTAAAAATTATTATGCATTTGCTGGCAGAACTTTACGCATCTTTGAAAATAACTTTGTAAAGATTCAAACTTTTATTAAGAGAGAATAAATAAAAATTGTTTGAAATGAATCAATTAATTATCCAATAATTTCAGTTTCCCACTCGCTTAACAAAACTATGGTGATTTTTTCACAAAATTTCACTCGAAAACAAGAATTAATACCACTTTTAAATGTTTGCTCTTGTGTGAAAATGAAATGCGACACCAAACGTATTAAAAGGATCAAGAGAGACAAAGAATTTAAATATTCTGCAAATTAAAAGTGCTTTTACACAAAACAATGGCGACTTACCAAAAAAAAAAAAAAAGACTGCACAATGCACCCCAGCTCAATTCCTGATTTTACTTCGCACTCACTGCTTTTTTCTGATAAACAAAAGAGCAAGTGCACTAATGTGTTTTTTCCTATTTTTTGTTATTATCTTTTTAAATTTCTATAGAAATATGTAAAAAAAAAAGAAAAAATAATAAATAATGCAAAAGTTATTGTAATCCAGCTGTCAAAAAACTATGAAAAACCACCAACAAATCTCTTGAACTAAAATATGTATTGCGAACGAAAAAGAAAAACAACTAAAAGAGAGTATTAAAAAAAAATTAACGTTATGTCGTACAAAGAACACGCATACAACAACAGAGAAAATGATAGAAAAAAAAAAAAAAAAACAAAACAAAATGACCATCAAAAACCCATAATAATGGTCCATTTGAATTTGTTTTGGGACATAAAAACAACTACTTATTGCAGCAGAGGTTCTGAAACTTTGTACTTAATAACAATATTCAAAGCATTATTAACATAAAACCTTAATGTAGAATGTTTTTCTAAAAATCTGGTGACAAAAGTTTCATTTATTCTATCAGAAACTGTAATATCTTGGAATATATTTGTATTTTGCACTGAAAAATCAAAATAGAATAGATAGAATATCATGATTGAGTATAACGTTACTATCTGCGCTTTCGAGCTATCGCAACGGCACACTCAAACACGGTTGTACTCGGCTCACCGCCGCATTGTATGTCCGGCAAGAACATACTAATACATGCCTTCTAAAGAGCATGCAATTGTATGACTTGCAAGGAAAATAGAATTTTCAACTTATTGTATATGACTGCAACGATCAATGTACAAACAACTTGCTAGAGTGCTTGGACTAACTTATCTCTGCTAACCATAGTTTGGTAAATTAGCATGACCCAGAACTACTACTAGAAAAGCAGCAATCTCAACATTACTCTGACCACTACTGCTAAGACGAGAGATCATTACGGGTGCCATAAACTCCTATATGAACCTGCCTAGGGCGAATCTCCAGCACACATTTCGCGTAAGCTACTATTCCAATACATTTCCTGAGCACAGAGTCAAATGTCTGTACTTCTTCAATGGCTTTGTTGTTTCAGCAACAGTACTACATTTAACCAACTGTAATTCTACCCGCTTTGTGTTTCAACCACAGCCACTACGTGACCCTCGAATGAACCCCAACCAATTATTAGTTAGGGGGCAAGTCCCCGGACTTCTAACTGACCGGATAGTTCTAAAAAGCGACCCTACTTAGCTGTAAGTTTAAATGGGTAAATAATTAAACTCTATTCAGTTTGAAACTCGTACCAGGCTTCGCTATATTTGGCCCTCCCTTACAAGATGTGAGAAATCATTTTTCCAACATGCCAGGGGAAAATCTTAAAGAGGGAGAGGAAAATTATCGCTCAATAATTATTCTCCAAAGTTACGAAAACTAAGTATATTGTCGAAAATCTGGAGTCCAACTTAGCAACCGCCTTGACGGCTTTCATAGAGAACGTTCTTATTGAAAAGCTGATTGCATTTCATTCACCGTTTTGGAAAAAGTAAAGTGGTAGCTCTTGTTATTTCCAATGCATTGATGGCATGTTGCACTTTAATCAAAACTTATTGCTTTTGTATCTGGATCGAGCTTCCTCAGAAATCGCACTATTGTAATGGTTGGGTCAGGGGTATGGAGCGTTGCCCTTTTTCCAACTTTATTTCTTATCTTTCCAAATGACTTTCATCGTCAAACTTTAAACCCTTTCATTTCTAATGCAAATGATAGCAACATTTACCATTCAGATTCATCAAGCCTCTTCGAAATTGAACAATCAACATCTCAGGAAAATCAGACAATCTCTGAATAAAGTTCTGCGAATGGAGTAGGTCTTAATAAATGTACGATTCAATGTTGCATATTACCACAGAAACGCACCAGATTTCATATTGCTTCTCTTTTTATGGGCGGTATAAATATTAAAGAATCAGAAACTCAAGATGTTCTAGGAGTGTCAAAAAAAAGCATTGAAGTGTCTTCAACTTCACACTACACTCCATTTGATTTACTAACTATTTACACTACTTATATTCATTCGTCTTAATACAACGCTCATGTGTGAGCCAGTGCTTTCAAATTTACTTTTGGAGTAATCGGCTTTTGGAAATATAATAGGCTATCCAAATGTACTGTGCACTTTGGGTCAATGTGAGTTGTGTTTTACTGCTCCATCGATACTATAAGGGAATGTGTTCCTTTGCAATTAGATATTTTTATCGAAACCCGTTGGTTTTTACGCAATACACGTTATTTAGCAAGGACTCATTAATTCGTGTTCGACTGGGTAGTGAATCTCACAAAAGACTACAGGAAAAATTCGTTCTTTAGCAGTTTCGTCCATATGTGGAATAAAACTTCTAAAGACGATTTTCCTGTATATTCTACCTCCCATAACATATTTCTCTAGTTCCAATACAATGCATTCCATGAGTATTATACTGTCAAAGGAAAGTTAAAGCAGAGTGGTATTGTAGTTCTTGATAATATAAAATTTTTTTAGCTTTGTGGGGTCTTTTTCATGTAAAAGTATCCTTTTATTGAAATTTAGTACCACAAAAGAAGGAATTTACAAAAAATATTATGCTTCAGAAATATTATCTGTCAAATAAATATTTGTTTAAGATTCCCTGCTTCAAAGAATTTGTATTTATTTTTTGCGAAGGTTTTCTTTTTGTATTATTGTACTTTAGGTTATGCCATATTATTTTCTTTTTTTAATGTGTTTTTTTTTCTTTGCATAATTTTTTGTTTTTTTTTATTGTTATTATTGTTTCTATTTCTGTTTTTGTAACTTTATTATTTATTTTTTTTTTTAAATTTTATGGTTACAGTTCATGCACCAGCAACACTAAATACCAGTGTACAAACTAGTACCCAACGTCGGCCGTGCAATATAATTCAAATATATAAATATATAAAACAGTACATTCATTTACACTGTGGGCAGGTGTTTAGTAATGTAACTGCCGGTGCTGTATGCACATTTAAAGTTGTTAGATTTTTTTATTGCACTTTTTGTTATAACCAAACATGTAACTTAAGACACGGCAACATTTGAATTTTCACTACTAAATAAAAAGTCTGCTTTATTTTCTTTTGCATTTCTTGCAGTACACAGCAGAGACTGAAAATAACTCGTCCCCATATTCAAATTATAGAATTTAACACTTATCTTTAGTCGAATAAAAAAAATATTTAAAACAATTGTTATAAAAGCTATTTTATAACATACTTTTGTTGAATTATTGATATTAATGACGGTTATAAATAGAAAAGTAATGAATAGGGCTGAAAACTAAGTAAACAAGCAATCTATGACGCAGTTAAATTCTTTGACTGTAAAATACAGCCTTATTTTTTTTTAAAGAGAAGTAACACTCAGGCAATTAATTAATTAATTAATTGTGTTACTTTCTTTGGAAAGGGATAGGTAGGAGAAGAATTGGTAGCGAAAGGAGAGAAAAGATTTTGTATATGACAACACTGTAATTGCGCGTTCTGTTTATTAGTAGTGGTGAGTAGGCGCATTGATCAATGCTTAATTTATAGCCATTATTTAAGTTATTTGACTTTAAATGCTATAAATGCTATACCACCAAAGGAGGGCGCTGTAATAAATATTAGCTATAATGAGATAGAAAAACTAATAATTATCAGAAACTGATGTTGTTTTGAGTGGCAGCGGTTGGGAATCGAAGCCAGGCCACAAATACCAACTCATGCTTTAATGATCAAACGCGCTAATCAATTAAGCTACATCACCCTCCCATAATAACATAATTTAATAAATTAATAACAGATTTAACTAGCACCATTGAATAAGTTCTGGGGAATCTAACTTTATTATTATTCAATAGAATTAGTTGGTGAACTAACTAATTTATGAATGAATAAAGTAATATTAATAAAAGCGTTAGCTACTTTTATTATTATTCTCTTTTGAAAAGGAATTAAAATTACTAAACGGGATGTTGGTTAAAGGGAATTGTGTAAGGTACACAATGTAATATGATTAAAATTTTATAACCGGGGGTTGGTTATATGGGAAGACTGTGCAGATATCTTCTCAGACTACAAAAGGAGTCTTATAATAAATGAAGGACAGGACGACTGTGTGGAAATCTTCTTAGACTTCTATGGGAGTCTTATAATAAATTAAAAGAGGAGATTGTATAGATATCTTCTCAGACTCCTTAGAAAGTCTTTTAATAAATGAGAAGAGCTTTCTTTTTATAAATTCATGTGACTTACATTTATTTATTTAAAATACTTGGGTACGTGATGGGTTGTGAGCAGGTCTGGCCTAATGGTTTGCTGGCTACTAACGAACAGACTTTTTATGGCAATAAAATATCGCTCGGGACCTAAACGGCTCATTATTTAAAACTACAAATATACATTAAACTACAATTTTAATTTGTGGATTAGAAATTCAATCACAATATTATAAACAGGTTAAATTCAATCACAATAATATAAACAGGGTTGGGAAATTCAATTTAAATAATAAAAAAAGTTATAATTTAAACAACTATGTATTGCTGTTTTCAATATATTACTAGTAAACATAAACAAATTAGAAATCCTGCATCAAAAAAAAAAATAAAATAAAATCTGCATAGTATTGCATAATGTAATAATGCTTTTTATAGTTTCTCTAAGATGGTTGTATTCGTTTTTTTACGACAAGTGGTATGTTTTAGCACGCGACATATTCCATTCACGTTTGTAATAATGAAAATTTAAGTGGACTTAATAAAACCTTCGTATCTATTATTTATTCGTCATACTTTTTATGTAAAGTGCTGTTCACATAAAATCCGGCTAAATTTTTAAAATCCCGTTAGTAAAACTTGTGTTTGTTCTTTAAAAAAAAAAAAAAAACAGTCGGAATATATTGGTCCCAGTGCTGAGGCAAATCAAACTGGGTAGAAAAAATTAAACATTATTGTGTATTGTATTGCTTCGCAGAATGTCGAATTTTGGGCCAACAAACTGTAATTCACGTTTACTTCTTCATAATTTAAAAAAATTGCCACTGAAGCACTCCATTTGTTCATTGAAGCATATGTCTGATATGTTTTATTGGTTTCAAAAGGGCTAATTTTGACACGAAAGACAAAAATCACCCAGGCCAGCCAAAAACAGTTTGGAGGCACTACTCCATGAAGATTGTTGTCAACCGCAGCAAGAGCTTAGAAATCATTGGGAGCTACTCAAGCTACTTCATTTGCTGGTAGCAGGATACATTCAAAAGCGGGGAAATTGGCTAAATTATAAATTGAAGCCGAGACACATTAAAAAACGATTTTGCATGTTTGAAATGCTGTTTAAACACTATTAAAGAAAAATATTTTTGCACTGAATCATTACTTGCGATGAACAATGAATCCATTACGATAATCTAAAGCATTAGAGATCGTATGTGAAGCAAACGTATGTGATGGCCAATCAAGCGAATCGACACCAAAGTCAAATATCCAAAGCGCTGAGATAATTTGGTAGGAACAGAAAGGTCCTTTCTACTGAAATCTGACCAAACCATCGCAAGGAACGATGAGTAGATCTTTTAATAAATTTATGTTGTACACATGTTATGAAATAAAAGCTAAAAATTTTAAAAAATCTCGCATTTTTAAGTTATACGCCCAATATTTTTCTATACCATATAAAGATAACAAGATGCTTCATAGAATGTTGGAGCCGTTGGAGGACCATTTTTACATATGTTTCATCATTTATAATATAATATGTCAGTTGTAGAGTTTTAGTGAAACTTTGTCGTACAGAACAGTGTTGTTTATTAACGCACTACAGATCATGTTGCTTCATCTGTTTTTATGGGCGGTGTAAATATTAAGGAATCAGACGCTCTTGACGTTCTAGGCATGAGAATCCAGTGGGATGTCTGCTGGACCAATCACATTTTTCAAGTGTCGAAAGAAGTGCTCAAGTGCCTTGGTTTTTTTTTTAAACTGTGTAGGAAATACTTCACTCCATCTGATCTTCTTACTATTTACATCACCTATATTCGACCGAAAATGGAATACAACTCTCGTGTATGGGCCGGTGCTTCGAAGTCTATTTTGGAGTTACTCGACTGCGTACAGGAGAGGGCGAAGATGCTTATCGGTGACAGTAGGGTATCCAACTCTATTGATTCATTGGAGCATCGTCGCAATGTGGGTTGTGTTTCACTGTTCTACCGATACTATAATGGAAAGTGTTCTGCTGAAATTAGGGAACTTGTTCCTGAAACACGCAGTTTTTTACGTAAAACACGTTCTCCAGTCAGGGCTCATCCATTTGTGGTCGACTGGACAGTGGATCGCACAACACACTACAGGTAAAATTCGTTCTTTAGCCGTACTGGCCGTATGTGGAACAAACTCCCAGCAGAAGTATTCCCTGCCACTTTCAATATAGGAAAATTCAAGTCAAATGTTAACAAACTCTACTCCCTCTATCATCCCTCCCATAACCTATTTTCTTAGTTCCAACACAATGCATTGCATAAGTAGGGGTCATCCCCTGAGTGCTGGTCCAAGAAAATAAAAAGTGATGATAGCAGGTTATTACAAAAAAAAATGTTAAAGTTTGGCCGGATTTCATGTAAAAATATTTAAAATTTTACTTATTTATGTTACTATTAATATGTAAGCATTACTCTAAAATAATGGGTTAAAATGTTTATAACATCGTATTAGCATTTTATCACATTACTGGGGGCTTGTGCAGTAATATACACTGTATAATAGAGTAGTTCGCCTTCCATACAAAAAAAAAGTTTGTGCCAGTCACCCCCTAGGATTAAAAATAATCTAAAAACAATGCCAGAAATTTTTAGAGAATATTATGTCGAACTTTTTTTATATTTATATATTAGAAACATTTTTTAATTAGGCGTGAGTTCATTTTTTTAATTAATATCTCGAAGAATACCATTGTAAAAACTATATTTTTCTAGACAAATGGCACACTGAAATGAATTTCCAGAAATATTTGTTTAATTTTTTTGCCACGCCTACAAATACCGAACTTTTAATATTTTGTTTACTGTGTGGGGTACATTTCTGTCCTTAATCATCTTTTACTACCACGTCAACTTCGAGTCATGACTTTTAAAAACTCGGTAGTAAAAAATGATAAGGGACAGAAATGCAGCCCTTACAGAGCCATGAACACCGGTATACAAAATCGGATCGGACTAAAAATAGCAATACAGTGAACAAAACACTAAAATTGCGGTATTTGTAGGCGTGGAAACAAATTATTTCTGGAATTGTTTGTACATTATCCTTAATCATAGTGGGTGACTGACACAACTTTTTTTCGAACCACTTTACTGTATAATGACATGTCAAGAGAGTTTTAATCAAGAAACTGCCAATTATTCTCAAAATATAAGTTTGTTAATTAAATTTTATTGACAATCAAGCCATCATACATCTACAGGTCATATTTATGAATGTAAGAAACATGTTTCTGTGACATTTTAAAGCAATTCTTTTCATATGACACAAAAATACAGATATCAGCCAATATCCTTATCGATTTAATTATCAAAAGAAAAGGCAACTATTTAACCGTAAAATATTACACACATTTACATGTCAAGTATGGACGTAAATATGTAGTTTTTCTCTTTGACTTTATCAATCATATGTTTGACACTTTTGTCATAAAAATCAATACAATCTCGTAGTGATACACATGTCGACTGAAGGTTTACAAGAAAGCATTTTATGCATTTAATGCACCCTGCTCTCCTGCTGCAACCACAACCTTTTTATATTCTTATTTGCCAGCACATGCTGCAAACACAATGGTGGAAGTTGTGTATGCACTCGCATTAAACTAAATAAATGGTGAATGACTGACTGACTGAATGACTGACTGCTTGCCAATCATATGTTATAAACATGCAACATTTTTGTTTCTTATTTTTGTTGGTTTAGATATTGTTATAATTATTTTGTATGTATGTACTCGTATTTATGTATGTACATACATATTTATTGTTGTAAAGCTTACAGCTGTTTCGTTAAAACATGCAAACAATAAAATAATTATTATAAGGTGTGTTTTGTATCTATGGGCCGTTTATGTGCAAGTTTGTTTGTGTCTTCATGTGTGATGGCCTTTTTACCGGCAAAGAAAACAAACAACCACCAAAACAACAGTAAACAATTTTTAGTTTTTTTTGTAGTTTTTTGCATTATTTAAAGAGAAATTTCATGCCGAAGAAATTAAATTTTCATTTCTTGAGCCACAATTTTTTTTTAATAATAATTTACATAGACTTTTCTTGATAAAATTTTAAATAATTAAGATCATTGTTTAAAGTTAATAACAATGTATTATGTGTCTTGTTTATAGTATTAATTAAAATTTGAATAATTCATTTATGAAGATAAACACGTACGAAAAATATTTACAGTATGGTAAATTAGTGTTCGTACAAAGTTGTTTTCGTGATGGTTGAAAGAATATAAATTAAAAGAACATGGCAGTTCAATGTATAATCTTTTAACCTTTAATTTCAATATGTATAAAGATAACATAAAAGCCAATTTTATAGAAAATAAAAGTCTTAAATATTTTGATGCAGTAATTATTATTTTTTACACAATCTTGCTATTGTAGATTAGTACGAACGCAAATAGTTCAGGTGTATACTGTGAGCGTCAAAATAAATTCAATACCACATAGTTTTAAAAGAAAAGCTTAATTAATTAATATAAAAATATTATATTATACAATTATATTGCATTTTTATATAAATATTTTAATAGAATTGCAATCACAGAACAAATAATCAAAAATAAAAGCGTATACAAATTTTGATTTGTTGTTTAAATACACCAATTTTGCACCTCAGAATAAAGTAAACAGTGCCATCATCCTTATGGGAAAACCCTTTGCCATAACATAAGTAGTGTCAATGCTTTTAATTTTTCTTTATTCAAAATAATTGCAAGTTTCCTAATTTATCATAAAAGGTATTAAGTTGAGACAATAAGTAATGAAATATTTACAATGGTAAGACAAACATCAATTGAGACTCGGCAAATCATAATAGACTTAAGGTATGGTCACATTTCTCAAATATTTACTCAAAAAAGCGTAATCACGTGTTTTAGCACAAATTTGTTTGGCGTTGTTTACTCTGACAAGAGTTTTGCAAGATCAAACAGCATAAAATAAATTATCAGCCATGTCACAGAATTTAATTCCGTTCGGAAGTGGAATTAATTCCGTATTTTGCTTCTATGGAAAAAGTAAAACGATTTTTTTTGGAATGACACCACTTTAAATTTGCTATGTGAAATTGTAATCTTAAGAATTTCTAGGTTTCATTCCGAAAAAATTGTTCGTTCTATTTTTTCCATAGAAGCAAAATACGGAATTAATTCCACTTCCGAATGGAATGAAATTCTGTGACAGACTGTATAACTCATTATTTTTGGCCTAAAAAGGAAAAGGTTTTTTAAATAAATAAATGAGTTCAAATATATATTATTTAGTGGTTACGTCTTTTTCGGCAAATATTTGCCATGTGCTGAAAGGCTGATCTGGCTGGTGCAAAACGACCAAAGCGTAAGACGTAAAACTGAAAAAAGAGAAGAAAAGTGAGAGCTAACCTAACGTCTAGTGCTGCAAAAATAGCTGAAAATATTACGAAAACTTCTGGAAAATCTGTAAGCGCAAGTACGATTAGAAGATATTTGCATCAAAATGACATACATCGTAGAGTGTCACTTAAGAAGCCCTTTATAACAAATAACAACCAAACGTTTAACTTTCGGAAAAAATTTATAAACGAACCTCAAATTTTTGGAATAATATTTTTTTCGCCGATGAAAGTAAGTTTGGGTCAAAAACCCCCCAAAAATATGGCGAACCAAGAATGAAGCTAGTAATAAATATGTTACCAAGTAATAAATATGTTACCAAAACAGTACAGCACTAATGATCTGGGGTTGTATGGCAGCATCGAGGATCGGTAATTGTACATTTTTAGAATCTAAAATGAAATAGAAAGATTATATCGACATTTTAAAAAACAATGTAGCCCTTAGTGTAGAGAAATACGAATTGGAGAAGAACTGATCGAATCCAGACCTCAATCTAATTGGTCGCCTATGGAAATATCTGGACAAAAAAGTTTGGCAAAGAAATATTTCTTGCAATGATAATTTAAAGGCAGTAATACAGGATGAATTGAACAAAATTTAGCCTGATTTCACTCAAAAACTCTTTGATTCTATGCCCAGAATATTGTCAGCTGTGATAAAGGTAAAATCACTACAAACAAAATATTAAATACAATATTTTACATAATTTTAATATATGTAACTATTTACTCTATTTTGACGCGAAAAATCTGGTACTTTTCCGTTAAAATTTAAATAGTGTATAAAAAAATACTATACTGTTTGCTTATATATTGCAATTAAATACATGTGTGTAAGAAGTATTATGTGGCACTCTATTATAGAATGTGGTTGGTTATTGTTTTTGTGTAAACAGCACAGAAACGCAGAGAAGTATGTATATTACTGTATTCATAATATTAGAGTGAACAAAAAAATTTGCACTAACAAAATTTTAAATACAATCAAGTGGGACGATACAAACAAGTATTCTATATTTTTACTTTATTAAAAATAAATTGTAAGAGTTTGATTTCGGCTGAGCCGAATCTTGTATACATACCCAATACCTATGTATATATTAATAGTGTTGTCTATGCATGCTTGGGCTATCTTTAAATATGAACCGATTGGCATTTGAATTATTTGTATCGAATTCAAACTTGATTGTGATGTTTATAAAAGTTTAATGTGCATTTAGGTGATTTTCGGAAGTGGACTTATGGGGCTATGATCAAATATGGACTGATGCAAAAAAAAAATCCTTTTATGATTTTTCTCTGCATGAAACTTAGTTTTCCTGAATTTTGTATGAATACTACTTTTCTATAGGCATTTATGAACCATACAGCCATAATCCGGGAAGGCATCTAATGGGGCTATGGAAAATTGTGGACCGATACTTACCAATTTCAAAAGAATTTGTGTTTCTGTAATAAAAATATTAAGCACTATTAAGCAAAAAATATCTGAAAAATATCTATGTTGTTTGAAACTTTGGTATATAACTGAAATCCTACTGAACTGATTGTGCCCATTTTCAATATCAAACATTTCGGTGAAAAGAATGTTGGGAAAAATATTCATTGTTCTAAGTCTTTAGTACCTTCAATAGCCGCACAGACGGACGGACATGGCTAGACCTTTTTAGAATTAAATAAGGTCCGAAATAATATACTTTTTTAGGTTCTACGACCAATATTTTGACGTGTTACAAACGAATTGACATACTTAATATACTATAAACCCATCTTTTTTGTGATGGGTATAATAACTATTCTAGATCTAGTTAAAAAATAGTTTGTTCCTCTTAAAAACAACCTCTTAAAGCAGTGATCGGTACATATAGCCACCAAGAGCTGAAAGAGATTGAAAAATTTAAATGAAAACATTACGAAAGAGTTAGAAACTAGTTAACAGCCTGGCCCACGATTTCGAAAGAAAACTTATGCGAATGAAAGGCAGTCACTCACTTTCATTCGCAACAGTGGCCCACTAACTTACGAATTATCGTTCGCTTTGCTTTACGTTGCAAACGTAATCCAAATAAATAATTAAGTTGCCATATCTTCATTTTAGAAAAAAATCGACAAAATGTAACAAAAAATCGCTTAAATATATAAATTGTACAATGAAAAATGCAACTGTGTGCTGTTATAATTGACAGTAAAAAGGTAAATAAAACAAACAAAACTTGTATGAAAACAAAAATAGTGCACAATAAAATTTATAAAATAAAAAATATACAATGGATCTGACTATTGCAGTTTATTTCTTAGAGGAGTCTGAGAACGTGGAACAAATCGATCGTAGACAATTGCGAGACATATCTGATGTGCTCAGTATGCCAACAAACCAGCAAGTATTAGTGGATATATGTAATTATGTTATATTATGCACAAATGTATAATAATAAATACCTACGCTACAATTGTTTACTAGATTCATAGCAAACTTTCGTATATCTAAGGATATATTTGTTAATATATTGGACGTCATGCAGCGAAATTGTAATTCTGGTTCCAGAACCACACAAATTCGGCCTGACATAAAATTGGCAACATTTATGCGATTCTTAGCTACAGGGAGCTACCAGCGCACGATAGGTAATGAAAGTGTGTCAACTACCAGTAAAGCGTCTGTCTATAGAATAATAAAAGAATGCGTAGAGTTGTTTGAAGAGGTCATTTGTCCCCAGTGGATAAAAATGCCACTCCCTGAGGAAGAAAAAGTTATTATGGAGGAATTTTTTAATCGTAGTGGATTCCCGGGCGTAATAGGTTCCGTGGATGGAACCCACATTCGTATTAAGTCTCCAGGGAATAATATGAACCGTTTGTACTATAATAGAAAGGGCTATTATAGTTTAAATGCAATGATTGTAAGTACATATGCGTTATGAACTAAAATTCAAAAATAAAAATTACTTTATTAACAGGTTTGTGACCATAAAATGAGCATCAGGTATGTTGATGCTAGATATCCTGGCTCCAACCATGATTCATTTATATGGGAATATAGTATGGTTGACCAAAACCAGCAAGATGCCTTTGACGATGGGAAACGAAAAGCTTGGATACTTGGTAATTTATACTGAACGAAATATGTTCAATACATATGTACATACTTATATATATATATTTGTCAGTATTAAACAATTTTCACTTATTTTAGGTGATGGTGGCTACAAACTGAAGCCATTCTTAATGACACCATACAGAACCCCAAGAAATGCCATCGAAACGCGGTACAACAAAAAGCATGCCAGTGCGCGCAATGTGGTAGAACGGTGCTTTGGCGTTTTAAAAAATAGATTTCGCTGCATACTTTGTTCGCGAGGACTGCACTACAGTCCTGAGAAAGCTACAAAAATTGTCAATGCGTGTTGTGCATTACACAACATGTGCATTCAGTACAATTGCGATGAAATCGAAATTGAAGAATCTCAAGACGATAATGATTTCAATGACATTGAGGAAGACGATAATGGAGAGGCAACTGCTGTGGCTATACGGAGAGGTATAGCTTTAAGCTTATAATTATATATATGTACTCATACTGTATGTATATTTAAAAACTTTTTATTATTACCATTATTACTATTATTATTAATACTATTATTATTATTACTATTATTATTATTACTGTTATTATTATTACTATATTATTAAATAAATGAAAATAAAATTAATTCAATGTATATAAAAACAAAACAAAAACACTAATATAATATAATATGTACAAAAAAACATGGCTTTAAATTATGTTTCCTTTTTACTCGAGAATATTAGTTGAAAAACAATTAACCATTTCTGCTCGAAATGCGTCAATAGATGTTAATATTTTGGCTTGTGTTTCAGCATTTTTTTTGGCTGCATCTGCTTGTAATTCAACCGCATCTGCCATTCTTGTCACTGCTACAACAAGAGCTTTTGTTGCTTCAGCTAAAGTTTTTGTGGCTTCAGCCTGTTCTTTGGCTATAGCAGCTGACGACTCAGATATCCGGACTTGCCTACGAATGAGTGAAATTTGCTCATTTGTTGCTTTTAGCTTTTTGGCTGAAGAGCAACTAGGTAACTCATTCTCGGTTTCACTGTGTTTGCGTTTTTGTGGTGGTTGTTGTGGTATATTATGCTCTAATGGGAGAAACCAATCATCTTGAGTGGAAATTCCTAAAGTGCGATTGGATTGAGTGCCACTAAGGTTGCTTTGTAAGGTGGGTTGGCTTGCGTGTGGTTTTTGTTGCCTGGTGGGTGTAATTACAGCTACCAATGTAATACTCTCGGGTGATGTAGCTACCACTGTGTTATCCCTGAGTGAGTCTTTCAACATTTGATTGTGTTTGGGTTTGTTGCAATCTGCGTAGCCGAATATACTGCCACCCGGTGCTGCAGATTTATTTAGGTTTAGAATTTTATCAATAACTTGCTCCAACGGCGTTAAATTGTACATTCGATACGCACCACCACCTGTTTCGCGAAGGCTCTTGTTGTTGTCGGCAATTTTTTTTTTGTTCGGGACTTTAAATCAGCCCAGGTCTGTAAATATTGTATGTATATATATGTACATATATGTATATTTAAAAACAACACACAAAGCAAAACCATAATATACAAATTTACCTTTTTCCACTCAACAATGGTACGTATAGGAGGACCAAATGAATTTAATTTTTTGGTAAGTTGCACCCACTGTTCCTCCGTTGACATTTTACTGCTACCATAGACTACTCCTCCCCGAGCAAAATCAGGATGTTCTTCCATATACTCCACGAGAGACTGCAGCTGGTTGTAATTTGATTTTTTGTTGCTAAGATTGTTATATTCTTATTATTATCTATTTACATATATACATACATATTTAGTTGCAATATATATAAGTATTTTACTTACCATTTATTTTCCATTTTTTCAATTTTAAATTTTTTAACTATTTTTTTTTTCTAATTCTTGCACAAACGACAATAAATAAAAAGTGAGTCAATTTGACATTTCAGTTCGTACAAACATCAGAAAACGTAAATAGTGAGCCGCAATTTTGTATGGAATTGCTTACGTTATCGTTCGTATTCGTTTTCTTTCGACTAAGAATATTAGTGAGCCGCAAAACAGCTGTTTGTCGTTTGAAACGACAACGTTCGATATCGTGGGCCAGGCTGTAAATGTTTGTAAAATGTAAAAAATTTAAAAACTAACAAAAAATGCGTTCATTTACCAATGTGGCATTATTTTGCTTTGGGCCGATCACTGCTTTGTGTATGTATTATATTTCGCCACATTTCTTATTTGCAATTTTTTCTTATAACCCATTTCTTTTTTTATAAACATAACTGTGACACTATACCCTATAAATACGTAAGTAATACGTACTACATATCTATTTTATTAGCGGCACTGTGCTTATGGTTAAAGGTCGTTTGTTGGAAAATTGAATCAGTTTAATAACACGATAACAACAACTGCAGCAACAACACTCAAGAATACATGTAGTTTTCATAATTGAGTTAGTTTTCATAAAATCTATTACAAACATACAATGCCACCGTAAACATACAGTGCCAATGTACGTACATATGTATGGAATTTACTTTCATACCGAAATTAATAATGTAAAACAATGTAAACCATCATGTATGTATGTTCTTTATATTTTTTAAAATATAATTAAAATTTAAAAAGGGTTGGGCTAAATTTTAATTGGTTATAAGTTGTTAAATAGGGTTAAAAGGTTTTCAATAAAATTGATGTTAGACAAAAAGTATGAATTTACAGAAACTCAATAAATTATCAATTTTTAAAAATAAGTAAGTGATTGGCAAAGGTTAAAATCATATGGAACCCTACAAGAAATTGCTGATGGAAACTAAAACATACAAAACTTATAAACTAACACACTTGCAGCAATTTTATATTAAATTGTTGCTGTTGGCGTTGCCACAGTGGGGGGTTTCTTACCAAATTTTAATAAATATTTGTTAAATTTTCTCTTATACCTAATTTTGCGTCGGCATCATTTTTATATACGTATTTGATCATAGAGATACTCTTTTCAAAAGTTTTAGTTTTTTTGTACTTTTTTTAAATAAATTTCATGCTATTATTTTGATTTTGTATATTATGGAATTGTGGGGATTTTTGAAACAAGATCTTGTTAATAAAAAATGTTATGCAATGGCAAGTTGGAAAGAGAAAAAGAATCACACGTACACGAATGTTTACATCAGGTTTTTCACATTACCCTTAATAAAATGATAGAAACTACTGATGTATAAGCCCATCAGCAATACCCATCAGCTGATGCATCAAATTACTGTCATTGTTCTTGTAGGGGAAGGAACGTAAATGTACGACATGACTGTAAAGGTTGTTAATGTATCTAAAGTAAATAATTAGATAGATATTTTAGTACTTTATATATATATATATGTATATAGTATATTAGTGTATTTGCTTTAAATGCAATTAAAACTGTGTGAATGAGTTTATTTCTATACATAGTTGGCACACATTGAGGAAAATATGAGTCTTATTATGTTATAACACCAATTTAGAAAGTACCTTTATGTGAAAGGAAAAGTACCTTTTATGCTTTAGATCCAAGCAATTAAAATAGTTTTAATATTTGTGCTACAGAAAACACACAGGGGCCTCCGTCGATCAAATTTCATGGCTGTCCTATATACAGTGGGGAGCACAAATGGTTATATATTTGTGGCATGTGCGGTTTTTATTGCCTAAAAATAAAACTAAGAAGAAAATTGAAACAAAATTATTTACACAAAAATTGAAGAAATTGAATAATTTGTACAAAATGGAAAATATCAGTTTTCGGAAAATAAACAGTTTTGCACCCGCGTGTCTTTTTAAATATAATAGATTTGTATGTATTTGCTTTTATTTATTTATTCATTTATTTATTTATTTTTTTATTTATTTGTTTCTTTATTTATTTATTTATTTGTTTCTTTATTTATTTATTTATTTATTTATTTATTTATTTATTTATATATTTATTTATTTATTTATTTATTTATTTATTTATTTATTTATTTATTTATTTATTTTTTTTTATTTATTTGTTTCTTTATTTATTTATTTATTTAATTATTTATTTATTTATTTATTTATTTAATTATTTATTTATTTATTTATTAAGCCAATGGATTAGGTCCTTACAGACTTTTATGAAAGTATATGAATAATTACAATTTATTTACAAATAGTATAAAAGATTAGGTCATTAATAAACTAATTATTTTATGTTTAATTATATTTCTTAGATAAGAATCAATTATTTCAAATATATTGTAATCTTCTTGGTCATAATTAGCTCTAACGTGTTTGACATACAGTGGCTTGATATTTTTTTTGTACATATATTTGTTTATTGTATCTGCCGGACGACAATTGTTTGACCATTATATATTTTATTTATTAAGTTGGCATTCTCCCTTCTTGTCTTCGCCTCAGATCCGCTATATCCATTCTTTTTAGTCGAATATAGCCACTAGTATTTAATATATTGCGGGCTAATGAGTTTGGGTGTACTTCAAGCTTTTTTATACTGTGTTCAGATATGCACCTTTATTGCGATAATCGAAATAAACGCCATTATTGAGCTCAATATTCCATATAAAATCTCAATTAATTATTGCGCAATAAGTACAAAATTGTTATAATATTGAGTAAGATTTCGAATGCAACACTGTTCACAACTGTGTTTAGTGAATAAAATTGTATAAAATGGCAAATGTCAACAAAAGAAAACGAAAGAAATCTTAAAACATGGCATAAATAACAGAATTTCCATTGGATGAAGTGCCAGTCGCAACCTCAATCAGACTATTGACAACAGTCAATAGTAAATAGACAGTTGTGAAAATACCGATCAACGCCAACTCATTTGGATGAGCTTTGGCAACGGTTTCGCCGTCTATTTGATTTTCCATCTATTTGATTTTAAATAAATTAAGTTAACTGATTTGCAAGTCTTCATCCCCTTAAATAGCAGATCTGGGTCTTTTTGAATTTGATATAATAATAAAAACTTGGAACATGAAAACGGCGGATAATATTGTACTTTTTCTTTATAAACACAGACGCATAGTTATATACCCAGTAAAAAATGTGCTCCAAAAGGAGCAGGTTTTATGTATGAATTCATACCTCAAATCATTTCAAACCTGCTGATGGGATGCATGATTTTTGTATGAGGTGTTCCCGGTTTGGAGGACTACTTTTTCCTGACAATAAGCGCTTCTTTTAACCTAATCAAACATGCAAATAAAACACTTTCCTAAAGTGTTTTTTTTAATTCTATCTGAACGTTTTTGCTTAAGAAAAATTCATAGTAACTTTCGTTGTCATACGTAAATCTGTAGGCTATAATTTAATTTTTGTTTTAAACCTTTAAAACCTTCTTCGTTGTCAGCGCTTTTATTGACGCGCTCGATTATGCGCTTTTTTTCTGAAGTGCTTCAAAAAACACGATTTTTTTTATTGGGTATGTATAAACGTGCGATTAGTCCGCACGTTTTTTAAATGGTACTTTTGAGTTTTTTCTAATGATTGAGAATTCACAAATAGGCTTTAGGGCTTTCATTCTATTGATACTTTTTTAGTATTTAAAAAAAATTACCTAGAATCATTAAATTTGACGTACATGTTATTGTAGCAGTTAAAATCCACAAAAGTGAATTATTTGTTATAAAAAATACCATTAGAAAATGACAATTAAAAAATGGGAAATATAACATTAACTTTATATAGTCTTGAGTGAGTGGGAGTTCGCAAGATTCATCTTTTTTAATATGTAATTCATTTATATTTTTCGAGTCTTTTGTAGAAATTTTACGTTCTTCGTATGATACTAAAAGTTTATAGATTTCCTTGGCGATATATTTTTCATTATCATAACAACCTTGAGAAAATGTTTGCTAAAACAAACTAAACTTTAGTTTTAATTGTAAACAACGACAACTAATTTTTCCTACATACAGTAAAGAAATTAATTAAATTTCCAAGAATTTGTTAATTAAAATAAATCATACGTCATGATGTTTTCCTAAAAATATTTACAATTGATTTAAATTAAAATTATTTTAATTGAATGTAAATTTTTTGAATTTAAATAATATTTATTATAAAAATTATTTTTTTAGTTGGAAACATCAATAATATATTTTGTATTGTATATAAATTCTTAGTTGAATAGTCTTGTATATTTAATTTCTCATAAATTAATTATAACATTATTTGGCAAGTTTCCTCAGAATTTTTTGCAAAAAGTAAAAGCTAAAAGAGATTATTTTAGTAATTCATTAACCTTAACTATTTCCAGTAACTGTAAGCCCTAACCTTGTTTAACCTTGAGCAAACCTATACATTTCAATTAAAACTCAAATTACTTATTAGTGAAAAAAATACTGATGAAACAACATTAACTTTGTTAGCTTTTTAATTATAACAAATTATTCCAACATCAGGTGTCTTCCAAGCGAAAATAAAATGAAAATTTACTCAAAGACATTACATTTCAGATTTGTCTCTTACTAAATAAAGAATTGGCTATAAATTGTCTAGAACTTATGCATACAGCAGAATATTGTAGGCCAAAGCATAAAATACAACAAGGTTTTTAATTTTCTCCACAAGAAAATGAAAAAATAAAACTGATTTTTTCTCATTTCATTTTATTCTAATACCAACGACATTTACAATGACAAATTTATGTGGCCAATTTAATGCTGCACGACATTTCAACATCTACATATACATATATTACCAGCAGCAGAGAACCAACATTACGAGCAATACTCCACTACATTACACTACTACATTATCTATAGAGTAAAAGTATAGAAAAGCTGAATGCAAGTAGGAAACAAATTAAATACACAGAAGTGCTACTTTTATTGGTCTTTGGTTTTATTATTATTTTGTTTTTTTTTTTTCTCTCTTTAATTTTCAGTAAGGATTTTAACATTTTTAAGGACAACGTAAAGTAGAATTCTAAGTATAAGAAATACTTGTACAACACGTAACATTTAACAGAAATGACACTTAATGAAAATATATATGTATATATGTATGTATGTATGTTTCTTGTGTGACAAGTATATATAGTGCGATAAATTATAGTTAGAACGGGATTTAGGAAAATATATATAAAGGATATTATGATATATTTAATGGGAAACTTTTCTTGTACAACACAGACGGAAATATTAAAGGTTTCTCATTCTGTTGTGCTGTTATAGTGTAGCATCAGTCGTTTAGTCTGTACGATCACTAATCAGTCACAGTCAGTTACATTAAAGTTATACAATATTCAGAACTTGTACGAGGACTTTTTAATTTGTTACTTTTAAGGTATAGTCCCACATGGCAAATATTTACTTAAAAAAGCACAATTTGTTTGACGTTGTTTACTCTCACAAGAGTTTTGCAAGAAAAAACAGAATCAGATAAAAGTATATGTAAATATGTGTATCTTATGTCTTTCCTAAATAACAAAGTTTTTTAAATAAATAATCGGGTTTAAATATATTTTATTTAGTGGTTATGTCTTTTTCGGCAAATATTTGCCAAGTGTGACCGTACCTTTAGGCATTACTTCTCTTTCCAGTTTTTTTTATGAAACCTCCTACGACTTTCTTGAATCTATATTATTTAAAAAAGATAACACAATAGCACTCTGTCTATTTGCAAACACTTAATGAGTACAATGTTGTATGGTCATCAACTATGCAGTGCTGCTTTTATATTATTATAAGTTTTTAATAAAAAATCTTTATAGTTCAATTAACGAAGTGAGGCGTTGTGAAAATATTGATATATGTGGCACAGTGTTCCAGATTTCAATGTATTCTTATATTTATAGTTGATTTTTAAATACAATGACAACTATTTAGTATTATGTAGTGTTGGATGGTTGGTTTAATATCAATATTATATATTCAAATAACGAGTTTTTAAAAAATCACTGAATTTGTGTATTGTAACCAAATTTCTTTACTTTTAAGCAAGTCAATATGAATTACATATTATCCAAGCAAAAACTATCATTACCAAGTAATGAGATACAATTTTATGGCACTCAACAAATCTGTTACAAGTAATGACTTCAAAAACAGTTAATCCAAAATATTCCCATGTGAATGATTAGAAAATAACCAGTTATATTACAGATAATAAATAAATCGTATGTCTACAGACGGTATGTAGTAGTCATTGAAAAGTAAGCTATTGGGTAACTGTAATTTATTTCCAAGTTGTTGCTAGTCTCAAATTGGATCAGATTTTTGTATGATTTAAAATCCTTTTAAGTGTTATTATTTTCTTTTACACTGTAAGCAAATAATAATGCTATGTTTTCTCTAAAAAACATTTTTTCCTATATATCGTACACACATTGTAGTTGAATAAAAGTATATTGTACTTAAAAGTACTTAACACGGTTTTTTCAAATGTTGATATGTTATTAAACTTTTATTATTTAAAATCCACAGAGAGAAAAGAAACACATTTCTAATTTTTTTTTAACAAATAAAAGAAAATTTAAAACAATCAATAATTCAATTTATTATACTTAAAGTATAAAAACACAAGCATTTTCGTGCATTTACTACGAAAAGTCACGGAAATATCTATTAATAACCTTAAAAATTTAAAATTGCATTCATTTACAATATTGTTTTCTAATATTACAATGGTATCATTTTAAGCCATAATGAGTTACGCAAAATGTGTAATTCATTTCTGTCTTGTTTGCTCTTTTAATTAAGATTTTCTTTAAGCTAATGAGCAGAGATTTTTTATAAGAAATTATTTGCGTATTTCTTGAATTTCAGTTATTTGTAACCAGTCAAGTTTTAAAGGTGAAAGTAAAAAGAAAAACTGCTGTCATTGTAATAAAACGTTGGGGTAATTCTTAACATTTGTTTTGAAAGCGCATTTGAACAGCATTGCGTATGCATAATATTAATTAATGAAAAAATATAAAAAAAAAATTCACAAGAAAAATCTTTTAATAAAAATTGGTTTTATGAACACGAATTTAAATATTAAGAAAGTAATTTTTAAACATTTATGATGAATTGAAGTTGATTACCCCTTTAAAGTATAAAGTACTTAAAGGTAAGATTTTTTTGTAGCTTTGAATAATTGTTTAACATTTATGAGCAATTTAAGTTGATTCACTTCCTTAAACATAAAGTACTATAATAAGCTAAAAGGAAGCATATCAAATGTACAAATAATTTTATTACATTAACCTTCATTGCAGAGCCTTTAAATATACGTATATACAGTGGTGATATTCGAAACAATTAACAACCGGTTCGCTTAAAAAATTATATTTTTGCCAAATTTTGATAAAAATAACGAAAATTTTAAAGTCGCATTCCAGTAACAGACCACAAGCCTCTTGAAGGAAATTATATAACCTTTTGTTTAATAAAAAAATAGTTTTGATTTTGCAAAATAAAAGTCAAAAAAAAAAATTGCTTTATTTTTTTTCTTAAAAGAGTGAAGAAAACGCTATCGAAAACATCATCATCCAAGAATTCAATGTATGACCAAAATAAAATCATTTGTTTGTACGTTTGGACAATGAACAACTGAACAATATTGTGTTTGTTGCCGAGACTAATCACCTTGATAAATACACATTATATAAAACCGTTAAAACAATAAACATAATCACCTTAACAAATTTCATATGGAATTTTTATTCACGAGAAGGGTGAATATGCAACAACCGGTTCGCAAAATTTTTAAAATTTTAACAACCGGTTCGAGCGAACCGGTCCGAACCGGCTGAATATCAGCACTGCGTATATACATATTTATATAATATATTATAAAGTCTTATTTTATTTAGCTTTTAAACATCAAAAATTGCCTTAACACAACATGACGTATGATTGATATTAATTTGCTAGTAAATTCTTAAATTCCTTGTAATTTTATTACCGGAGATGATATTATTATAATTTCAATAGCTTTTGATAGCTTAGGAAACAATAAACTGGAGATTGTTTCTATTATTAATTTAAATTTCAAATAGTCTCATGTTGTAGTGACATGGTAAATAAATGTTGTGTCATAAACATTTAAGGAGATTTAAGAGATAATTCCTTTAGAGCTTATGCAAATTTAATAATTTTTAAAATATTAACACTGGATAGATATCAACAGCAATATTTGAGTAATATTTAAATATTTTTGAGTAAGATCAAATATAAAGTCTGAAGGAATAATATTTTGGCAAAAACCACGAGAAATAAAAAAAACATGTTAATAAAAACATTACCATATTTAATATCATATGGAAGGAAATTGTGTCTGGTTTTCAAAAACTGATATATATATGTTTTTGAAGTATAGTTACTTTTAAAAACAAACCATAAATTACCCTACATCCAGTCTATGTGTAAAAACAGTTTTTCAGAAATGGGCGCTATATGGGATATATGACATATAATGGATCGATCATTCGATTATATGAGAGCTTTGACTAATTATGAACCGATAGTTATAAAATGAGATGTCATGATTTCTGTATATATGTGTGTATTGTATTCCTCGAATGTCCGTCACTTTGGAATCGCCTTTTCCACGGTCAGAGCGAATATTTTTACAAAATTGTACATTGTTAAATTTTAAAAAAAATTAATGATCCAAATAAGTAACATCATGACGATTAAAGTTATGACTGTCAATGGTGTTGATACTCAAAACAACGATAGTGTAGCAAATGAGAAATAATATTATGTCAATTGGTTGGACTCTCAGACTATTCCGCGCGAAACAGTTGATATGTCAACATTGGAAGAAGTGAGATATTACACAAAGATGTGATAAATTGGAATTAGCGCCTTTACTCATCACTACAAAACAACAACAACAAATGAGATAACTATATCTTTTTTTTTTTTGTAATCGATGTATTTTTACTTATTGAACACAACTGCATCAAAATCTCAATTTCAGCCAGCGATACATTAGGGTGGCCCCGTTTGTATTGAGAAAAAATAAGGTATCGATGTTCCCGACTAATATGAACATTTTATTGATTTTAAGACTACGTTTCTCAATTTTTTTTGTCCTGGGGTCAATATTTAGTGAGCTGGATCAAAGGATAAAAATGTCCTTTTTATAGGTTTTTTAATTTTTACATTTCTTTCAAAGGAACTATATGTAAATTTGGCATCATATGAAAGGTCTTTGAGAGGCGCGTTCAATGGGTTTTCCAAAATTTTAAAAAACATTTTTTTTTAATTTAAAAATTTTGAAAATTTCAGAAAAAATTTTAGTGTTTTTTTATTTTTTCATATAATTTACTTAAATAAATAGTTGAAATTTCTTGATTATAAACATCATGCAATTTAACCCAAATGGGGTTTTCCGTCTTGCCTACTATCCAATAGTACTAACCTTGGTGCAAATTTTATCCAAATCGGAAGACATCGATTTTAAAAGTTCTCTCACTTGACGTGAAATTGCCCATATACAAATTAACTAGATATCAATAGCTATTTAGATATCCAGTCAGAAACTGAGGTAACTGACTCATTGAAAATATTAATGTGCTGACATGTAACAATTACTATCAAGGTTGTCTAGCGTTTTCAAAACTTTTGGAATAAATATGTTTAATTATTTTGGTCTTATACAGAGTATTATTAAATGAACTAAAACTTTTACCCTACTAACACAAAATTCAAAAATCCCATTAACTTTATTTCTATAGCTAAAGCTCTAAATATGTAAATATCTTGTTTTAATTTTAAAATACACAATAAAAAGAATACTCTTATTTAACAATTAAAAACTTTTAACCACCCAGACGTGTGATTAATATTAATTTATGACTTGTTTTATAAAAGTCATAATAACTTCATTATCTCTTAAGATGTTTTTAGAATTTAAACACAAATACTAGGTTAGCTCACATTATACTAAATTTAATACAAAGTACTGGATGTGGTACAAATTAACAAAACAAAAAAAGTTTAGAAATTGGCAAATTAAATTGACACAGTCTTTTCAAATGTATTGATAAATTAAATAAAAATATCTTTCAATCCATTTCCAATAATTTCTGTAATATTTTTATAAATTTCTTGTAATAAATTTACATATAAAAAAAGCTTTCCTTCTTAATAACGGATTGCTTAAGCTCTTAACCACCCACACGAATGATTAATATTAATTATGGTTTCTTTTATTAAATACTTTAACAATTTCATAATCTCTTAATATATTTTGAGAACTTTAAAGCATTTCTATATATAAAAAAATATAACAAAAGTCAGCACACATTAGTCCAATTTAATATAGTGTACTCAAGGTAACCAAAAAATCAAAAAATTTAGCTTAAGTCTAAAATGCTTGACTTAAGTATATGTAAATTTGTATTAGTGCTATTTTAAATATGGCTGACTTGCTAGCTTGGTGGCTGGGTGGCATTAAAGTGAAAAAAAAATAACAAAAAAATCCTCATTCCTGTGAAAAGCCGTCATATTGCTCTTCTAAAAGCAAGCCTCTGGATACAAAATACGACAACATTCAGATTTTTACACAAAATCTTACACAAACAAATTGAAAAAGCAATCTATCTCTAAACGGAAATTATAATAATTATATTATGACAAAAAGAAAAAAATAAACTCAACTAAAAGAGGAAAAAAATGGAAAAATGGTTGTGCATAAAATTGATTATAAATTTTTCTAGAAATTAAAAAAAAATGAAAATAAATATCTTAAGCTGTGATACATACAGAAACTCTACATTTGCAACTACTACATTTTAGTCTTGTAGTTTTGTTGTAACTCACAAGCAACATATTTTTATTTTACTCGTTTATCATCATGATGTTGTTAAGAAAATGATTATGATGATATGACTGACTTGGTAACATGTTGCATTTAATTTAATAGTTTGATGTATACAGTTTTTCTTCATGTATATCATATTCATTAGAGTGACACTTATTTTGCAGTGTAAATGCCTAACATTGCTACCAGATATAAATTGGAATTGAATATAAATAAAATTAACTATTAGTTCAAACACTATGAAATCCATTATAAGAAAATAATGTTAACAAATTTGTGACTTAAATCTAAATTAAGACTTGTTTAAAAATTTCTAAAGTGAAATAAGACTGCACGCAAAACCTTAAAAGCAACAACGATTTAACTTTGTGTATTGAATCCTTATTTAGTTTGTTGGAACCGAAACATTTTATTTTAATTTCGTTTGAAAACAAAAAGTTAAACAAATTTAAGGTTTAGAAAAATAAAACTTTTATTTTTTTTTGTAATTATTTTATTTTTGTAATAGAAAAAAAAAATACAACAATACAGCTTTCTACCACAATATTTAAGAGATTCCTTTAGCTCTTAACCACCCAAAAAAACATTTCATACAGAGATGTTCGAAAGTGGTTTTGATTCTGTAAATTGAGTGTTTAGAAACCGAAAAACTAATTCCTTTTTCGGAATGAAACTACTTTAGATTTCTAAAGTGGAATTGTTATTTTTTAGGATTTTATACTGAAAAACTCATACTACAGATTTAAAATGACAATTAAATAATTAACTTTATTATTACTTTGTTTTTTTTTTAATTATCTCATTTATAAAATGTTAAAAATTTCAAAGTTGGTGTCAGCAACAAGAAAACTTTTGTCGTTTGCACTAGAATATGATAGAGGATCAGATACATCCCTTAAATTTCTTGTTCGTAGCTTTACAATTGCATATTGATGTCTTTGTGCATTTAAAACAGCGAAAATTAAAATTCCGGGCATTTCTAAAAAAAATTTCGTTCACTTTTATTTAAAATTTCTTCGTTAGCGCTTTTTTTGTTCGCTTTTGTTATACTTTTTAGTACAAAAATCATATGTTTTTTATTTTGGTTACACAACGTTTAACCATTTTAATTTAAAAACCGAGATTTAATAATTTTTTGGTAATAAATATAATCAGTCGGAATTTAGAGAACGCAAAGTAAAAAATGATAGATTTGCATATACGGAGTTGAAACTATTCCGATCGAATTATGTGACACGCCTGATATATTGGAAATCTGTATTGAAACAAAATTTTAATTTTATTAAAAAATACTCAGCAATTTACAAACGCAGTTTGAAATCACTTGTTATAATTTTATAGTAAAAATAATAATATGACTAATATTAATATATATTATATTATCTCTTCCGATAATTCGAGAATTCAAAGGTATTTATAAAGCTCAATAAATACTGAGTCATATTAAGCTCAATTAAATTTAAGTGTTTTTCTTAGTTAACATAAAATTGCCTCAAACAAAATTTTAAATCTAAACTGAAACAAAATTTAATTTTGAATAAAAAAATTCAAGGAAATTTCATTCAATTCAGTAAGTGTCCCCGTAACGTTCTTTTAAATCTCTTATTACTACATTATAATAAAAAAAGCAACAATCCAGATTTCTACCACAATTTTAAAAATAAGTCTGTAGTTTTTATCCACCCAGACGTATGATTAATATCAATTTATAACTTCTTTTATAAATATCTAAATAATTTCATTATATCTAATAATATTTTGAAAAATTAAAAAGCATTTTTACAGTTTTATAAATGCCCGCATATAATAAATTAAATTGTAAGTAATTGTATTCTATTTTCTTCGACCTTTTTAATGATTAACAAGTGTTTGTCCCTAATTGCAAATATTCATACATGAAGACGAAGGCAAAATTTAAGTATATGCATGAATAAAAACAATTCAAAGTAGGGGAAAAACACAAACAAAATCCAAATAAAACATATAAAACAGAAACATATTTAGAAATGTGTGAATTCCCATATAAAATGTGCTTGCATACCCGGGTATGCTTGCTGTTGACGTAAGTATAATTTTTCAGCTGTTGACATAAAGGTCAAATAATTTTTAAGCTTGAGGTCACTTTTTTGTTTTTTATAAAAGATTTTCTTATTTTTATATATAATTAACTCAATATTTCGATTTCCTTTGGAAATCTTCTTCAGGAGTTATTTTAATATTATAACAAATTTTCTATGTGTAAAAAAATTTTTTGATATAACTTTGAAAGGGGTTGACAAAATTGAAAACATGTTTTACAGAAAAATAAATTAAAATGTTCGATAATAACAGTAAATAATTTTAACAGAAATATAGTAACATTTTGTATAATAACATTTTGGAATTATAACATTTTTTTTAAATACATAAATTGTGTTAATTTCTCCTATTGTTAACATTTATATTTAATAGGTGTTTAATAGGTGCCTGTAATTTTGAGCTAAGTTTTATGTGTCTTTCTTAAAATTTATTCTTCTTTCTGATGGTACATTATTGATATGTAACATTTCTAACATGTATCTTCGTTTTGTATGATTTTCTGTGTTCAATATAGATGTGTTATAGAAATCTGGATAGTGGTTAAAATCTCTACAATGGGTTGATAAAGCTGTTTTTTGTGTTGAATTATAATTTCTATATTTCTGGTCATGTCTATGTCCTGCTAATCAAGTTTTAAGTTTTGTCCCTGTTGTTCCTATATATATTTTGTTACATTGCCCGCTACTATTTAATTAAATTAAATTGTTTGAAATTTGTGTTAAAGGATTGATGTTGTCTGTTGACTAGCAGGTACCGTAGTGGTGCAAGGGTCAGAACGCAAAGAATTCTGATGAGAGAAAGTGGTGTTTCTCGAAACATATGTAAATTCAAGCAACAACCCAGGTTCGAATCCTAGTCAAGAAAAATTATCAAAAATAAAAATTTTTCAAGTTGTAAAACAATTCCTTCTTCAGTAAAAATAATTTAATGAAAATTAAATTTAATTAACTTAAGCCTAACTAAAAGAAAATATCAAAATTAAAATATTAACAGTTTAACTAAATACTAATTATTCTATTTGTGTTAAACAATTTTTGGGAAATGTAAAATTTTCAAATCTAAATATGCTTGAAATTTTATGATATCAGTTTCTAAAAGGTTATAGATGTCATAAAATGTTTATATTTAATAATCTAAGGGTAAATAAAATAAAAATATTTCTACCTTACATCACCATAGTTAGGAGGGCATATTGGATGTGTACTACTGTTTGTAATGCCCATAAGAATCCATATAAATGTCCTCCCGAAATAGGTATTTATAAATCATAAATATTTGATTTCTGCAAGTTTTATCACAAATAAGTTTTACCTGAAGCCTAATCACATCTACAAATTTTGTAGATCGGACCATAGCATAGCTATGTTAAAAATGTTGGTATCTAAAAAATATTCAACACAAATATGTTTCATATATACACAAATCATTGAACGCAATGTTGATGATGATGGGAGCATTATTAGTCATAGCTCCCTTAAAAGACCCATAAATCTCTTAACAAAATTTGGTATCTAAATAAAATTCAACACAAATAAGTTTCATATATATAGAAGTCATGGTATCTAATTTTATAACGGTCGCTCCATAATTAATCAAAGCGTGTATAAGTGTTAATATCGGGATACAATTTTAAAACAAAAATTATTAATATGCGCAGAACTTAGGTCACTAAAGTTTTGGAAGATCGATAAATAAAAGGTCATAGCTAAGATATAGCGCCCATTTCTGACAATTTGTTTTCACACATATACTGGGTATTATATGGTCGGACTTGACCGACTATACTTTCTTATTTGTTTTAATTGGAAATATTTTGTAATATCAAATTTGTTTGAAAATATTTGGCCCAAAATTCACAAAATTCAAACAAAATGTGCATTTTCTTTCAACAAGACAGAGAACAATTTTAAATCTTAAGAGCAACGAAAATTTTAAATGTGCTTAACAAGGATCTCCCTAATATACATATATATACAACAGTTTAAATATATTTGTGTATAAATAAATATATGTGTAACATACACATGAATATGGTCCATGGGTTGGTTGTAACAATCTTAAAAAAAAATCCTCATATTTTTGTGAGGCCTGTCTATATCTTTTAGTTTAAGAGTTCGTGTGTCATAAAATGTTGTTACTTGTTGTTAAAATATAAAAAAAAGAAAGATTTATTATTTGAATTTACAAAAACATTGTTGTAGTTGTTGTAGTACGGAGAAATTGAAATTTAATTACTATATGGTATGATTTTATGATTTTATTTTTATTTTATATATACAAATTCATAAATGTATGTTTATGTCTGTGTAAACCATGTTATCATAGATTTCTGATGCAAAACTGCAATGCTAGTTAGTGTTAGCCATTTTGTAGTTTGTAGGTTTTGTAAAATTTGCTTAACACAAAATTGAAAATTAATTGAAAAAATTGGTAGCAATAAGTGAACGTTGATTTATGATTTGATATATGTGGCAAAGCTGCCAGATAAGCAGTTTTGGGAAATAAAATTATTAAATGTTTAATTTTCAGTGATTGTAAGAGAATATAGTAAAATATACTATGACTACACAACTTTAAAAGTGTGCAGTAAATTTCTTATACTTGAGAAAATAAAGAATTTTTCTGAAAACCACTTAAATAAGTTTTTGTTAAAAAAACCTTGTTGGGTAATGTTTGTTTCTCAAAACGGCATTAGAGCTGTAAAAAGAGTTGTATATACATTGTATTGTACAATATGGTCGCATAAATGTTGTAATATTTATGTACCAAAAAAGTGTCAATAACAGCTTTTGAAGCACAAATAGATAAACTTTCATAGCAATTTGAAAAAAGAAGAAACTAAAACTCATTTCCTCTTCTAAAAATCAGTTTCTTCTATCCAATAATAGTCTAAATCGCTTGGTTTTTTTATGATACTCGTTGATACTCATATACTGATATATATGGCTCTATTGATCCATATATAACCATAAATACATAAAACTTTTCTCTAACTTTTTGTAAGCTAATGAAAAAGTAAAAAACTTTAAACTACATGTATATGAACCGAACAAAAAAAAAAAAAACAAATATTATTTAACAGAAAAATTTTACCTCTTAAAAATATAATATAATAAGAAATTAATTAGGGTTTCATAACTATAAATACAAACAACTTTAGACTTTAGTAATTATTTGATATTATTTTTTATTTATGAACAATTATTATTTTTATTTGAACTGTTAATTTTAAATCTTTGATATTTCTTCTTTAGGCTGGAGTTCATTAAATTTAATTTTCATTAAATTATTTTTACTGAAGGTAGGAATTGTTACATAAAAATTCTTAATAAAATTTATTGATAATTTTTCTTGGCTTAGGATTCGAATCTGGGTTGTTGGTTGAATTTACATCTCATCAGAATTCTTTGCGTTCTAACCCTCTGCACCACTGCGATGCCTGCTAGCCAAACAGACAAACATCAATCTTTTAACCAGTGTTACCTGGTGGTTCGAAATTTGCTGTAATTATCATTTTTCAATTTATTTACATGTTGTCTCCTTTTCCTTAGTTATTTCGTATTCATGTCAAGACTTCGTCTCGAAACCACCCAGGTTCGAATCCCAAGCCAAGAAAAATTATCAATAAATTTTAATATAATAGTTTTCATGTAACAATTCCTACCTTCAGTAAAAATAATTTAATGAACTCGAGCCTAAATAAAGAAATATCAAAGATTTTTTATTTATTTAATAATTCAATAATCCTTTATCGTCATCAACTCAAAAATTCGATCGGTCATTTATTCTTATATTCTTATATCTTAAGACGTATATGTAGATTTTCAAGCATCTTTAAGAGCTTTTTTCATACTGTCGGCCTTAAGCCTATATTCATTCGGTTTCGGTGGCTAAAAATTCCCCAAATGTTCTCAATGGAAAACATGCTGGTCATTTAAGTATATGATAATTCTTCCAAAGTAACCATCCCTTTGTTTGAGAACTTGTCTTGTTGAAAAATAAATTGTTTTTCATTACTATTTCCTAAAAACGGCACTAATATCTAGAAATTTTGTGCAAGCAGAATTTCTATACTTATCAAATTCTTTGCAAATTCTTTGTGATTACCTTAATAGGTCTAGACAATCAACCATCAGGATAATCAAGATTGGCAATTGCTCGATAACTTAAGCCAAATTTTATATAAACTTAAGTTTGACTTTTTTTAAAATCATTAAGTTATGTACCACGTCGCATTCTGTAGCAAATTGCATTAAAAGAATAAATAAAAGTTATTCTTATTTTTAAAGAATTCTTCTTTATTTATTATAAAATGTAATTATAGTTATGAATCACTAATAAAATAATAATGCACAATTTTGCTCTTAACTTAATGAAGTGTTCTCCCAAATGTTGGATAAAAAGAAAGCAATAGTTAATAGCTAAATAATAATTTCTGTTGTACAAAAGTAAAGTCACACTAGTAGTAGCTACAGTTAACCGATTTTAATAAAATTCGGTGTTATTAATCATATGATTAATTGAATGGCATGCACCAAATCATTAAATAACAATCTGCAATTTATTATAAAATTTATTATAAAATTTACATGAAATGGGTCCCGAAGATTTTGTCTGAGATGAAGGCTATAATAAAATAAAATTTGGAATTTTTACCATTCAGTCTTTGCTAAATTTTTCATTAGTAAAATGTTCCTTTTTTTATAAGAAAATACTTCGAATCTGGCCACTCTAATATTATTTAAATGCATATTTTTACCCTTGTTGTCCTTTTGAGTATGATTGAATTTTTTTCATAATCGTAGCAATCATAAATTATGAGTTATTATCAACATTAATAAATCGTTTTAATTGAATGACAAATATACGATAATTTGTAATTTGTGTTGTTTGACAGTTTTATTATTTTATTAGGAGTTAATTTATATTTCAATGAAGCTGAGTTTACTGGGTGTAAGCAGAAATTAAAGTAAACAAAAATTAATAACAATTTTCTTGATAACTTTTAACAACTAAAATGATGAGGAAAATAAAAAAATGGTGCAATTCGCAATGGTCGTTAGATAATCCCGGTTTCTTCAACGTAGATTTTCCTTGCACTTTTCGACGCTCTAAGAAGAGGTTGAAGCTGCCAATATTTGGCTTTAATTTTTTTCATTTTTTAGAACAAAATCATTTCTTTAAATTACTAGGCAAGTGTTTTAGGATGAGAAGGGAAAAGAGAATAAAAGGGGTACAAACTTGACGGTACTAGTCAATTTTCTTTTTTCCGTTTGTTCTTTTCTTTGATGCATGTTGATTTGCATTAAAATGTACGAAAATTGAATTGACGTGTGTAAATGAAATGGCAAGTTCAAAAGAGAATTGGAAAAAAAAACTGGTCAGCTAAAACTGAAGAGTGTGAAACAAGACTTAATTGCTTTAAAATTCCACCTCCAGTAGACGTGCCTCTGCCTTGTTAGTGACACATTTTTTTCACCTTAAATTATAAATCCCGCCAAACCTTTAAGAAAAATTTTGTCATGCAACAATCCTTTTAGTGCACAAATATGACACTAGGATATACACAGACGGTTCTAAGATGAGCTGCGGTGTTGGTTCTGGGGTCTTCTGTGACGAACCTGGGGTAGACAACCAATCCTTTTAGCACTGTTCATGTAACCTTTTGCCAACCGAGACCAGCTCTTTTTGATGGACCAAGGGCATTCAGTCCACTGCTCTTTAAAATCACAAGGAAAACTGCCTTTTTGAAAACTTTTTGCAAGTGAAGGACGTTTTTCCATCTCCTCTACTAACTTATTGAATTGGCCAGTGTTTGTAATTTATTTTTTATTTATCCATTTTTTTTTAAAATTGAAACCAAAAAGACTGACGATAAAATCAGAGTCAATTTATATCAATGCCGGCGTAAACGTTGCGTACGGCAGACCACATATACATCGACGCTTATCGATAAAACTTGATATTGATAATGGGCATAACGATTTACAACAATCGACACAAAACGATATCGTTTCGTATTAATAACGCTAAATATAATAAGGGTGAATACTTTATAGAATAACAAATTAATAGTGTAGAAATGACAAAATTTTATGTAAACACCAGGACTACGGTATCATTAATATTGACGTTCAATACATTATAAGACAGCAGTCATAATAATCTGAAACGCAAAATAGATTTTAAGAGTCATGTTGGACATGCTGGAAATTATGCAAAACGAATCCTTCTTTGGTTCTAAGTCAATTTAGCTTCATCTATCTGTCCATTGGTGTGTCCTCATTCATTCAATCTGCACTAAAATCTTTTTTAAGAGTTTTTTTTTATTATAAAATCCCTGTGTTTATTATGTATATTTTTTTAACACAGAGGGTTGTTACTTCAATTTTTCATAATCCTATGCAAACAACAGTCGCAAAAATTAATTTGAAAAGAAAATTTCAATTTCCGTTCTCATTTGATTGATTTTTTTTATATTCAAGGGTTTTAATTAAAAATTTACAATTACAGCAACAAATGTAAAAAAAGAAATAACAGTTCACTATCTTTAATAATCATTAAAGCCTTAAAGGGGAAAAATAATATTTCATACTTTACTTAAAATATAACCAAAGAATTAAGTAAAAAAAAGGAGCACACAAATCCTGATACAAAAAGAAATCTATGCATTTTGCTTTAGTTTAAAAAAATTAGACACATTGTAAAAATTTACTGACGTACACTTAATCATTATACCAAATAATTGCAACACAAAATTACATATTGTAAGAAAATACTGAAATAATTTTTTTAATTCACTCAAAGTAAGACGTTTACTCAAGTGTAAAAATTTTTTTCTGAAGAGAGAGAGATAAACTTACATAAACTATTCATTGTTACTGTATATTTATTTACTTTTACATTGCAAAGATAATAACAATTTGTACTGTCATATATTCTGATTTGAAATTGTACAACAATTTGTATAATGTATTTACAGCATTTGTATAGATTAAATTGTTATGGGCTTTAAAATGGATTTAGAATAAAATTGTTTTTCGTATGTATCATTATAAACGTAATGGTAGTCATTAATGATTTTAAGCATTTTAAGAAGTTTTACATTGCAGACAGACTGACAATTGAGATAATGATGTCAAACGATTTACGAAGGAGAAAAACAATTTGATATGATAGAATCCTTAAAGGATGCAATCACGTAAGCATGGAGTTCAATATCGGTCATGTACTTAGTGTCATTATACAAGTCGATGCCAGATCTTATTTTTGAAGTTATATCTAAAAATGGTGGCAGTACTAATTACTAATGGAATGCTAAAATTTTAAAATAAATTACAGTTTGCTTAATTTTAAAATATTCCTTATTTAAGTGACGCCCGAAAAGTACTACAGAAATAAATGTCTTTAATTAAGTGGCAGGCAGTGTATATACTTATATATCTTAAAATGATCATAAATATAAAATCTAAACAATTTAATTTAAATTAATAGATTTAAAGAAGTTATTACATGATTACAAATCATTATAAGTATATTAGTATAATAAGTTTCCGTTGTATTTCTTAAGTTTGTTTACTTACCCCCTTATTCGTAAACGATTATTAAATTTAACAAACGTTTATTAAGCAAATTTTTATATGCAAATCTATTTTAATAAACGTTTGTTAAATTTAATAATCGTTTTTGAATAAGGGGGTTATTCTATAACATTTTGTTGTAATCTATTTTTTTGGTACAAAAATAAGTACTTTTTATAGCGGACTTGTAAGTAGTATGGTCTAATTTCCTATTACTTTTTAACTTAAAATAAAAAAAAGTTTGTAAACTCTTAACAACGTTTGCATTTGAGGTTTAGAGGACGTGTAACTATTTGGTTGTTGTTGTTGTTGTAACAGCAGTAATTGCTGAGTTGACAGCCCTTGGCCGAGTGATATCGGGTCATTCCGGTGCGTAGAACCGGCTGTCGTGGGAATGTATTTGGTAGTGATCGTGGGTGTGGCATCATTGGACTTCTTCAAAATGAGGCTGGTCAAAGAATGACTGTTAATTCTGCTCGATATTACGATATAATAAAACAAATTAATTTTTGCCTAAATTAGATTGGATGATATTGACATTGAATAGATGACACATTTCCCCAATGTGTACATTGCTGTTTCGGTAATCAGAATTGGATCTAGGAGTTAACGCAATTGAATTTGTTTTTATGGGATTATTTAAGTCTAATGTTTGTGTTAGCAAGTCAAGAACTACCTGTGCATTGACGAAAATGTAATGATGAATCATCGAAAATTTCTTTCATATTAGTTGTTAACAGTGATAATTTTTTCTGTAAAAAGTGGACTATCCTAATATGTGTATATGTATGTGTCTGTGTTTAAAAAACAACTTATTTATACCGTTCAAGAGCGTTTACTTTAAAGTATAAAGTTCTTTTGTTATTAATGCATGTGTCAGAAAAATGTAAAAGAGTTTTTGTTTTTCACAAATCTTTGATTTTATTTTAAAATGTTTCTTTCAATATTTCATAAACAGATGACAACAGATTTACTATATTTTAAAAAATATTATTTAACAAATATTTTATTTGAAGTACAACGTAGGTTATGAAATAACAAGAATATCAAGATAAAATACATTGAAAAAGTCTAGAACACCAACTTTCAACAGGTTATTTGGATTAAATTATGTCGTCTTGAGTACTCTTTTGTTTTTTAATAAAATTTTAGTTTAGAAATATATTCAAACTCTTTTGTACAAATAGATATATCTATATGTGACTAGTTTGATAATTGATAGAACGATGAACTACATTCTCAAAACTGTGCACTAATTTCATATAGGTATTTTTGCGATATTCTATTTTGTAACTATTTAGTATTAAAGTAATTGTTTGACCTTCTTATCTTTATAAAAAATTATATTTTCTTTAAGATTAAGCCAAGTTTTCTAGCGGAAGTTGCTTCCAGAAGTGATCTCCAAACGTTTTTGTCGTGTAAACACGTTTTAATAGTCGACTGACAGAAGTCACGGCTTGCACAGATTACTTTCCGTAATTATGTGGAAACACGTGTTTGCTACTTGCTGAAAGTAACTTAAATGACATGCTGTGATATGCAAGTGTCTCGAAGATTTGAAAAAAAATTTGGGTAAACGGTTTGTGGTATTCTCTTCTGTTTTCACTTGTGTTTTATGTTTTTTTTTTGAGATTTTTTTGTTTACAAATTTATATAAATGAACAAAAATGAACTCGTTTGGAGTAGTGCAAAAACATATTTGGTAATGAAGAAACGAGAAAGTTATCCTGAATTATGGGGCACATCCTCAAAAGAATATAAACCGCTTTAAAGGTAATAGCCAATAGCCAAAGATATAGACGCGCCTAAAGAAGAGGTCAAAAAGGAAATTTCAGGAAAGGAAAGAAAAAAATGTCCAAATGTGCTGAAAATGTATACTCGTATATTAGCAAGTGGGAGTTTTATAATGACATGAAATCATGACGTCATCTCATGCATCCAAAGAAACTGAGTTTAATTTCGTAAGAGTAACAAAATCCAGCTTTATCATTAAACACATTTGGCACAGCAGGCTACAATATGTCAAAAACAAAAATTTCTTTCAGATAATATTTACACCTTCTTATCGTATTACCAAAACATCTCACTTCACAATTACTTTAGAAGCCCATAAAAGACATTAGATTTAATTACTTTTATATTTACAATCAAAAAACACGCAATGCAGACTATTTTTTATTATAGATTGTAGTTTGTAACACACAACCAAACAAATATGTTTTAATATATTGTAAAAAGTTCATTAAATTATAAACAATGTATGTTTGGTCTACTTAAAAAGTACCAGTACTTTAAAAACAACAACATTAAAATACACATACAAAAAATGAAAAGAAAAAACAACAAAATGTTAAAATTATTATCCCTGACTTGAAAAGACTGTATTTATGAATAAATCATAAAAACAACAAAGTGCATAAACAATTCAAACAACACACATCTATCACTTTCATGTAATACTAAAACACATATACAAATGTATATTAGGGCGGCCCTTATTTTGGCTAAGAACGAATGAAGCTAAATTCGGATAAAGTGTAAAATGTATCCCAGAGAGAGTGTTCTGTATCGAACGAAACAAATAGGACGGGCAAGGTCTCCAAGGGCTAGGCAAAACTTCGTTTCGATTTTATTATAAATTATTTTAAACAATCAGTTGCATTCGATATAGTTAGTAAATATAAATATAAAACCGTTTTGGCCCCACCAAATACAGATCATAAATTTAGCGCCATTAATACTTGGCTTTGGTGTCGATGGCCGAATCTCACATTTTGTATTAATATTTAAAAAACCTTGTCTCAAAACTAGAAATTCCAAATGAAATATGCAACAGATTTTGTTCAAATGTTAATCATTTGATTTTTATATAAAATAGAACAAATTTAGACTGAAAACCTATAAACTTCAATATTAGAGCCATCCTAGTGTGTATACATAAGCACTATTTTGTGGTCACAAAATATATATATGTGTATATAGAAAATATTGCTCTAAGTACAATCAATATTCAAACACTCCTTTTCTAAAGAAAAGCAAATATTTTCATATACTCTCATGCATATATAAATATTCACACACCAGCAAAAACACAAACAAATATGACAAAAATGACAAGAACAGCACAAAAAAAAATCTAGTAAAAAGACAAAGTGCACAAAAACCCAAAATTGTGTGGTATAAACATGTTAGTAGCACACCCCTTACCTTTTAGTTTTTGTTAGTCATTGTATGCTTGTACTTGTGGGTGTTTGTAAATGAGTGAGTATAATAATTTTGTCAACAAAATTTCTATATATTCAGTTTTTATTTTTTGCTCTCTAAAGAAACCATAAAAATGTGAATAAAATCCATGCAAAGGAGTACAAACCATAGAAAAGGACAATTACATTCATTCATGCATATTTACTTATAATCATTAGCGTGACCGGATTTCACAGAGGGGGAAACAAATTTCAGAATTTTGTTCGTGCCCCACAAAACGATGCCCCTTGCCGAAATTTGCGCTCAAAGTTTGGAGGTGCCATTAAGTAATTAGTTTTGCATTTTAGTGTAAAATAATCGAAATGTTTACGACATAAGCGTTCTAAAAAGATATAAAACATATAAATCGGTTAACGAATGTTAAAGTTATTAAGTATTTCCCTGGCCATTAACATGTTTCACACCACTTGTATAAGAAATGTAAGAAAAATATTAACAAATTTTAAAAAATATTTGCATAAAACCATATTTTTACTTGGTATTATATGGTTTTTTGCGGTCACCCTAATACTCACACATGTATATTTGTACTAACACGTTTACATTTAAGGTGTCAATTCACATATACTACATGTATGTATTGTGTACAAGTGTGTCAGAAAATAAAAAGATTTTTGGCTGTTTTGTAGTCTAAAGAAAATAGGAGAAAATTTTATTTTTTTCAAAAAATTCTTTCATTTATATTTACAATTTTGATTATTATTATTATTTTATTTAGTTGTTTTTTAATTTTAATATGATGCAGCATATGAGTTCTTTTCAATTTATTTTGAATTTGTAGACTACATACAAACATATAGTGATTTACAAAATTGCTTAAATCTGTTTATTATTATGATTTGATTATTTTACAACATCAAATTATTTAACATTCACGTATACCGATGGACTCAGAATCACTTTCTTAAGTGAAGTGTATCCCATAGAGAGTGTTCATATGGCACAGGTAACCTGTGATGATTTAACTACATTTCTGAAGCTTATAATAGATAGAAGCTTTTTGGTCCCACCAAATACAGAGCATTCTTTAGGGCCATGTATATTTGGCCTTGGTGTCGATTCGTCTGGGAAAATGTGCTTCAAATACAATCTCTTACGCTTCGGGTTATCGTAATGCATTCATTTTTAATCAAAATTATTTACTTTTATAGTGCTAAAGCAGCATTTCGGACATGCGAACTCATCTTTCTCAGGTCTCTCGGCTGCAATTCATATGGTACCCAATTTATCTTCTTGTGGATGAATACTGATACTCTCAAACGTTTTAAAATTGCTGCTTGAGTAGCTTGTAATGATTTTACATACTCTTGTTGAGTTTGTCAACAAACTTCATGAGTAATGCCTAAAATTCTTAATTTCTATTTTTTTTGCTAGGCTGGGCGGTCTTTGTCTTCCGTGCCAAATCACTACTGCTGAATCTTCCACGTTAAAATCGTTGGAACGTATTTACCATCAGCTTCCATGAGCAGTAGAAGCAAAACAAAAACTTTGTTGTTTACACTATATTGTTCAATAACTAAGTAAGAATAAATGACAGATATGTACTATTCAAAGTGACATATAAGTTACAAAAGACAAAAACCACATTCAAAAGATACGACACCCGCATTTGTAATATTTGCAATGATTATTGATACTGACATCAAATCCATCCATTGATAAAATAAGGTCCTAACCATGATATTCAGAGGTTTCTAAAAAGTATGTTTCTCAGACATCATGGACGAATTTAATATTAAAAATGAAAATAATAAAAAAAGAACAATTACAATGTAGATAAACCTGACTGTAGAAGTTGTTATTAATACGATTTAAAGCATCCCGCCATTCTACAATGATATAAATAAAATTTCAATTGTAAATATGTAAATGAAGAGGCATATATTCTGAATGGAAAGTTTGAATTTTATCTCATCCCAAACATATGGATGACAGTTTTGAATGACACTTTTTGAGGTTGAAGTAAGAAATATTATTTAGAAATGATGCATAAAGTTACAACATAACAGCAGATTAGAATTGAGAATGTCATATTATATATCAATATAAAGAAAGACAGAATAAAGTTTTCTAATTAATTTGTACTATTTTTAAAATAAATTAAGCAAATAAATTATAATTTTTTGCTTAAATTAAAAATATAGTTATTATTTATAAATTCTATTTAGTCAAATCGCGCTGTAACGCAATTTATTAAAAAAATCCTCAAAGTTTCTTTTTCGAAAACAAGACAAAACGTGTTGCTTACAAACATTTGTCTACCACTGTATATGTTTAGTATTTCTAAGGAAATATAATTTTCTTTTTGTTGTTGAAAACTTTGTGATGCCTATAAACAGGGTGTTTAAAACAATTAAGTTTATTTGTATACCATTCACCACCATAAGTGGCGAATGAGTTTGTCATTCCGTGTGTAACACTGAGAAGTATTCATCTGAGACCCAACAACAGTATATATATTCTTGATCCTTATGGAATTCCAAGTCGATTGAGCTATGTCTGTCTGTCCGTCTGTCTGTCTGTCTGTGTAAAAGACTTACGTCCAAAACACACAACCAAAATCAACGAAGTTTACAAAAAACCGTTTATAGTTTCCCTTAGCAGTTTGGTATTGAAAATTAGCAAAATCGGTATAGAAGAACAAGAGTTACGGACCAAAATGTTAAACAACCTCCATAAAATTTTTTTATTTTTCAATATTTATCTTGCAATTTTTTTTTAAATATATTGCAGATATTACATGCAATTTTTTAGACGTTATTTTTATGATAAAATAAGAAAGTGTGAGGAAAATAGTAAGAATTAGTTCATGGTTTCTCATAGCCCGAAATTTGGCTTAATATATAATAATAATCGGTGCATTTTTGAACGTATCCCTAATATAAAGTCCCCTTCCGAAAATCACTAAAATTCGCATAAATCTCTATCAAAAAGCTCATTTATCTCTTATAAATATCCATAATAGGTGATTTGGTGGTGGGTATATAAGATTCGGCACAGTCTAATATAAACTCTTACTTGTTAGGATTCTTGTCATTTTCAGTCTGTCAAAATGTCTTGTGTCACTATAATTTAATCTAGAGACATTTAACTTTAAAAGGCGATTTAAATACATTTGTAAGGTTTCATATAAATGAAATAATACGCTGGACACTTAAACGGCATACAGTTGACAAATTATACTGACAGACATTTAAAATACAGTTTAGAATCTTGTGTGTTCTCCACTAATACTTCATGTGTAGTATTGAGTGTAAATTGAGTCGGATGTGTATATCATGGATAATAGAGGGTGCACAGGTAATTCTATTGGAATTTCTTGTTTCATTTATTTATTTTAATAAGAAATTTATTTATTTTAATAAGAAATAAATGAAAAATTAAAAAAATTAATCGGATACCCTGTTCGGTTTGTCGATTGAAATATATAGTAGGCGCATAGGATAAGGTCTGTAAAGTGAATCTTCATTTAACTTTGCCAGCGCCCATTCGCCAAAAGTTAGCCGTTATGGCTTCAATTCTTGCACCAGCTGTATTTATAAGGTTTTGCACCGAAATGCTTTTGTTATAGATTCCATATTTTTAAGTTATAGACCCAATATCTTAAAATATATTCAAAATTAAAACTTGTCATTTATAAACTAAACTGTTATGGTACCTAGAAACTCTTTAGTCTAAGCTAAACTGCATTTTAAGTTGGAAAAACTACGGTTTACAGTAGGAAATGTAAAAAAATAGTGAAATAATAGCTAGATAATTGTGGACATTTTTGCATGTAATTTATATTTTTACAAATAAGATTTGATTGTTTGCAGTTCACAATTGTTCGATAGTGTTCCTTAAGTTCTGTCCTAAGCAGCTAGTGAAAGCATAATAGCAACATAATTATTCCTTAAGAATAATTTCAGAGAAAAACCTAAGGTTTAATATTACTGATGTAGTTGATGAAATTCACCTTGGACAGCCTCGTTTTCTTTTCAGCTATTGTCACTGCAATGTCGCACAATTTGTATATTAGAGACAAAATTAATTAACAGAAATCATTTGGTATATTGCTAAAGAAACCTTGTAAGTCTGCCTAACTTAAAGAGAAAAACTCTTAATCTTCTCATATCTACAGATATATGTTTTATATATTATACAATATTTTATTTTAAATATCACACAGTTGGTAAATATTTTTTAATAACACTCTTTCGTTATAACACCCTTTTATATATTATTACTTTTGCAACAAAACACTTGGTGTCATGCAACTGCTACAGATGATGATAATGATGATTACAGTTGAATGGTTAAAGTTTAGGCTTAAGGCAACAAAGTCTGTGTGAAAAGTTTAAGTGATAAGGAAATGCAATTAAATGATGAATGAAACGCAAGAGCGTTGGAGTGGCAGCCAAGAGAGAGAAACAACAACAATAACTATAACCAAAAAAGAAGTTTTATAAAATAAATGTAAAAAAAAGCCGAAGATTTAAAAATTCTAAAATATTTCCAATTTACAAGCTTTGTGGCAATAGAATATAACATAAAACAACTTAAGCTCATTTTATCTATAAATTCAGTGGTTAAAAATGTCCTGTTTTCCGCAGCATCATATACTGCAACGCCTCTTTAGCGTTGCATATAAGTAACTAGAAAACAATACTTCCCTCATTGTAAGTAAATGTTTGTATAAAACACCAAATATTTATAAAACTTAAATTACCATCCGCCTTACGGTACAGTTCCTACTGCCATTAACAAAAAATTGCTGACAGACAATTTTATTTTTTTTATTATTACTCCTATGTATTTCATAATACTGAAACTTTTATTGTTTTCCTTCTTTCATTTCCAAAAAAATAAAGGAAAATTGAATGAAAAAGCAGAAAACTGGCAAGTAAACTCCTGTTTTTTTTTCGAAAATAAAAACTATTCATATAAATTCGTACTGGTTTATTAGAATTTAATATATTTTATTTATAAATATTGTGTATAAGTCTGCATAACTTAAACAAAAAACTACTAATCCTCTTATATTTACAGATACATGTTTTATATGTATTCAATTGTGAGTCTCTTGAACTCGAAATACAAAAAGTTAAATAAAAAGATTTACAACGAAATTTTTATTAAATGTCTGGCAGGAGTAAGAAGGTTAATATACTTACTTACTCCATGCTCATATGCTTTTCGAATATTATTTGCAACTATTTTCTTTATACGTATTATTTTCATAAAAATGTTGAACAGAATTATTTATGAATAAGTATAGTTAGTAAATCTGTACAATGTGATTCTGTTGTTTCAGTTCATTGAAAATGTCAAAACGTATAATATATAAAACGTAAAGTATATTCATTTGATAATATATAAAAGGATAAAAGAAAGCAGTTGTGTTTTGTTTTTTGGTAAATTTCATAAACATGCAACCAACTGGAAATTTTAGACGTTTGCTTATATTTTCTATGATATGTCATGAAAATCAAAATTAAATACATTTGAGATTTAATGAAATTTCAGAGGTAGGTATGTGAATGACTTTCAATGCATCCATAGTTAAAGTTTATAACTCTCAAATTACAACTTACAAATTTAAAGCCAACAGACTTCTTTTACAACTTACAAACTTAAACCCAACGCGGTTCTTTTACAACTTCCAAATTTAAAGCCAATGTGACTTTATATTTAAAAGTGGTTCTTTTAAAACTTTAAAAATTAAAGTCAAATTAGTTCTTTTAAAACTTTCAAACTTAAAGCCAACGCGGTTCTTTTACAACTTCCAAATTTAAAGCCAATGTGGTTCTTCTACAACTTTAAAATTTAATAGCCTTAATAGTTTCCCGATTGAAAGTCAGCATGGTCCGTTTAAAAATCTCGAATATAAATATATAGCAAATATGTACTAAGTTTTTATTTTATCTCAATACATAAACAGTAACCGTCGTATAATTTATTTGCTGGTTTTAGTCGCTTATAAATTACATAAAACACATGTATTTTAGAAAAAAAAATATATAAAAAACCTTTTTAAACACATTAGATATAAAAACTAGAAAAATATACATTAATTATTGTCATACGTCACGTACAAACAACACATTAATAATAATCATATGTTACGTTTGTTTCAACAAATTTATAATAATCATACGCCTTAGTATGATATAAATATATATACATACACATATACATACATACGAGTACATATATATTTAAGTTTAATTTGATTTGACTAATTAAAATTAAATTAAAATAATCTTCCCATAATGGATTAATTATGGTTCGTAGAATTAAAATTTCTACTAAAATAAAATTCTTGGAAAATTGTTTACTTCTGCAACATAATAAAAATATTAAAAATCTTACGAAAAATCTCCAAAATATATTACACAAAAAAACCAAAACAACAACAATTCTATTAAATATTTAAACAACTTTACGCAATTTTCTTTGTTGCTATTCACATGCTGGTCTAAAATCGTTAAAGAAATTAAAAAAAATTCTGGCAAACTATCAACATTTTTCGTTTGGCAAAAATATGTTTATGGAACAATACTTTTTTGACTTGCTGTTATGTTTTTCCTTTAATGCCAAACTGCAACACTTTTAATTCTGGCATGCCTGTGGTAGAGACAAATATTTATGTTTCCTGTGTGCACTTAATGGGTTATTTATGCATTTCAATGAACTGTTATCTTGTTGTTGTTGTTAGTGTGTTTTATTTATTATTGTATTTGTTTATAAACTGCATTTAAAGTACTGATTGTTAAGGGAGAAAACGTTAAATTGCTTGTGTTTTTGGAGGAGAAGAAAAATAAATGTTTTGATATGTAAATTTTTTTTTTTTTTTTTTTTTAAATACATTTAATTTATTTATTGAATCTTCAGAAATGAAATGACAATAAGTTTTCGAATCTTAATACTAAAAGAAAATAATAAGTCCAGCCAGTGCTAGAGAAAATATTATGATACTACAACAAAATTACATCCACTGATCCAGTCATCTGTTTTGCGCTTGAGTTAAAGCAAGGGTATCCCTCCTTCTCAACCGAACATGGCCACTAAAGTTAAGGATGTCTCGTGCAAGTGGGTTTGGATGGTGTTCAAGTTTGCTGACATATTTTGAGGCGTGTTTTGCAAATTCGACTGTCACCAATGGGTTATTTATGCATTTCACTGAACTGTTATCTTGGTGTTGTTGTTAGTGTGTTTTATTTATTATTGTATTTGTTTATAAACTGCATTTAAAATACTGATTGGAGGAGAAGAAAAATAAATGTTTTGATATGTAAATTTTCTGATGGAAAAAAGAAACGTATCAAACTTTGCTTTAGATAAATGTTGAAAGTTTGGAATTTTAGAGAATTAAATTCCAACTGAAAGTAATACAATATATTTCACAAATTTACTGAATCATTGTCAAAATTTTGATTAATTAAAAACTTAAAGGCGTAAATAAAAGATTTTTTGTGAAATAATGTTCGTTGTTTAAAGGTTTTTCAAATTGTACGTGATTATTTTAATACTTCCAAATTTATAGCAATCATGGTTCTTGTAACACGTTCAAATTTAAAGCCAATGTGATTCTTGTAATACTTTCAATTTTAAACCAATTATGGTGCCTTTAATACTTCTAAATTCCTGTTTTTTTAATACTTCCAAATTTAAAGCAGTCATGGTTCTTTTAATACTTCTAAATTTCTGATTCTATTCTACTTTTAATATAATTGTTGTAGGATTGTTGCCATATATATTTAACTCCAAATAATTTCGTAAATAACCTTATTTAACTACAAGTGCAGAACTCTGGTCTAAATCTATGTACTTAGTATTTGCACTGAAAAAAGTATTTTCACATCAGCAACTTTAATGAACCTGTTACTTGACTCAATGTACCAGTACATTGATATTTGAACTCAAACTTAATAACGTGTGAAAAATGAAAAGAAAGTAAACGTATAAAAACAAATTAAAAATTAGTATCTTGATTGAATGAACTTTTTTATTAAATCAACGTACGCATTCATTATTTTCTAACTTTAATCAAGTTAAAAACTGTAAGAATTTCAATCAACTGCAGTTGATTGATTTAATATACCTGTGTCTTAGGTCAAAATTAAAGAATAAATTCATTGAAACAATGAACTTTTTCCTTGTTTTTATGTAATTTTTTGGTTGAGTGTGATAGCTCTTCTACGTAAATTCATAATAGCGATGAAAATTATTAATGCCATCTTCTAGTAATGTATTTAAATTTCATTACTGTCGAAAACTGGAACTCATGCTACAGTTTATGCAATTTTCTTTGTTGCTGCAGGAAGTTTATAATTTCATTATAACGCTGAATGCTGTTTTAACAGCCATTGTTCTGTGTATTTTAAGCTGTTAAAAATAAGTGCAATAAACTTTTAACACAAGTACAAGTACGCTTATATATATATATAGAATGTACATATATTAATGTTTTCAGTAGTTTGGCTTAAACAAACTTGCCAGCGGAAAATATTAAGCAGTAAGTGGAAAATGCAAATAGGCAACATACTTCCACATATTTGTACATACATATAAAACTATGCATATATTTATTTAAATAAATACAAGGGGAAAAATACAATTTGTATATAAATAGTAATATGAGTTGATATTAAATCGCAGTGTAAATATGTTATTAAAACAAATACATTACTTGTTTAAAAATAAAAATATTTATTTTAAAAACCTTGTAATTTAAACGCAAATAGAAAAAATTTTAAATATTTTGTTGAAGGCTGTTAATCAGTTTTGTTGAGTGTTTTATATAAAACCTTAAGATTTTGGGTTTTTTTTTTGTATTTATATTCGTTATGTATCTATATTATAAGATTTGACATTGAAGTTACTGTTTTTTTAGTTCTCAGAATATTTATAGCTTAACAATTAAATAAATCACAAAATCTTAAAAATTTGGCTTAAACCCAGCATTTGCTAAAAACAACATATCCAATTGTAATGTCACTCAATGCTGCAAACGCAATATGTCATATTATAGTGTCTACACTGCGTTGTAAAATAAAAATTTTAAAATGAATAGATAAAAAAATGAAAGTTTTATGAACTGAAACTCAATCTTTTCAACAGCATAAAAACAATTATTGGACCATGGTGGCTAATAAAATGAAATAGTGGCCAAAAGCTGAAAAAATATATGAAATTCATGTGTGTATGATTGCTGTTCTAAAAAATTTACTCCTCCATACTGTTTTTTTTTTTCTGGTATTAGCCATTTCTTTTTCATGACCTCAACTCTGGGGTATTTTAAATTTTAAATGCAGCTTAATTGCACTGCAGTGGTTGTAACTAAATTAAAGTAAATTCAAGTTTTAAATAAAATTTATACTAATGGCAATAATTTTTAATAAAAATTAAATATTTTCCTCTACGATAGTAAACGTGTATGCTTTTATTTTGTACTGCAAAACTATATTATATGAAATGTAAACCGCGAGCTCCCTTTATATAGCATGAAACACAATATTATTGAATAATTTTTCTATAGAAATACTCGAAGCTGATACAAAAACTTTTCTTTTTAACAGCAATACAGATGAAAATTAAGTTTTATTAGCTTAGATAAATTAAGTTTCGTTAGAAATATTTGAAAAATTCTACAAGTATGTTACTGTCAACTTGAACAGTTCAGTTGAGTTACAAAATCGAAAAAAATGTGATGCTGGAACTAACACGTTTTATCTTTTAGTTTAATAGAACGTTGAGTTTGTTGGGTTCTTATTTATGGAGTCTATTAATATGATACACTTTAACTATGTTATGGTACTACTTTGAAACAGAATAACCTTGACCTATTTAGAAGTGACTTCCTGAAACCATTTATCATTTCATATCCTGAAATAGTTTTATATGCCAGCTTTTAAGAAAATTTAATTATTTATAAATACAAAAATTTAGTTATTTCATTGCAGTTTAAGCATTTTTTATTTAAACTTATTACAATTCTAAACAAATAAGAGAAGACCACCAGAAGAACTAAAACGTAATAAAATTTATCGGAAAAAATGGGTTTGATTGTGACAATTTTTTCATAGAAAAATTGTTCAGACTGTGATAAAGTTTTCCATAGAAAAGTTGTTCAGACTGTGAACAAGTTTTCCATAGAAAAATTGTTCAGACTGTTAACAAGTTTTCCATAGAAAAGTTGTTCAGACTGTGAACAAGTTTTTCATAGAAAAATTGTTCAGACTGTGAACAAGTTTTCCATATAAAAATTGTTCAGACTGTGAAAAAGTTTTCCATAGAAAAATTGTTCAGACTGTGATAAAGTTTTCCATAGAAAAGTTGTTCATACTGTTAACAAGTTTTCCATAGAAAAGTTGTTCAGACTGTGAACAAGTTTTCCATAGAAAAATTGTTCAGACTGTGAACAAGTTTTCCATATAAAAATTGTTCAGACTGTGAAAAAGTTTTCCATAGAAAAATTGTTCAGACTGTGAAAAAGTTTTCCATAGAAAAATTGTTCAAACTGTGATAAAGTTTTCCATAGAAAAGTTGTTCAGACTGTGAACAAGTTCTTCACATAAAATTTGTTTAGACTGTAAACAAGTTTTTTAATAGAAAAGTTGTTCAGGCTGTTTTCCGTAGAGAAGTCATTCAAACTGTGAACAAGTTCTTCATATAAAAGTTGTTCAGACTGTAAACAAGTTTCTTCATAGAAAAGTTGTTCAGGCTGTTTTCCATAGAGAAGTTATTCAAACTGTGTACAAGTTTTCATAGAAAAGTTGTTTAGACTGTGAACAAGTTGCGTTCAGAAAGGTTGTTGAGACTGTGTACATGTGTTGTTTAGATTGTGTTCAAGGGTTCCATAGAAGATTAGTTTCGATTGTGTTAAAGTTGTTTAGGTAGTGTCCAAATTCTCTATAAAATAATAATTTAGAATATTGAAAAGTTTTCTATTGTGGAGTTGTTAAATTGTTGCCAATTTCTTTTTTTATAGAAAAATTGATTTTGGTTTTATATAGAAAATGTGCGTAGATCGTGAGTTTTTATAAGGTTGTTTAGATTACTGTTCTATATAAATCTGGTTAAAATTTTGGAACTCGACTTTTCCAGAAAAATGTGTCAGACTGTGATAAATATATTATTATTATAAAATGAAACTCTTTGATAAACTTATAAAAAACTAGTGAATAAATTTGTGTAGTAGATCTAACGTAAATATATTTCACTACCTTTTGTCTTCTATAAAAAGTCTGATTAAAGAAATGTTTGTCTGCATTATTAAAACTAAAATATTTGTATGATTTATTTTTATTAAAATCAAAAAGCGTTTGTTATTTTTTAATATTCTTTTGATTAGAGGAGCTTGGGAAATCACTTTTTTTTTACAGAAAGCAAATATATAAAAAGAATATTAATAATAAATATCAATAAATTCATTGTTCTACACATTATAATGCACTCTATTTTTAATATTTCCTATTTTTTTATTTTATTGTAATATAGTGTCTGTATATTGCTTTTAAACATTTGAAAATTCATTGGTTGATGGCTAAAATATAGATATTTTTACATTAGTATAAGTTTTGTACTGAGGTATTGGGGTAGATTAGAATAAAATGGTCATGAAGGACAATGTTAATTACAATATGAGTATAAATATCAATACGAATATGGAAAATGACTACTATATGTACAAATCTATATGAGTATGTGTGTCACTGTTTGTGTTTTGTATTTGTGCATAATATGAATATGAAAATCTCAAGTACTTTTTTTAGTATGGACAAGAGAACATTATTTTCTAAAGAGTTTTGTAATAAGAACTTTGATTTTTAACAGGAACTGATTGGATTAAGATGTAAGCTTAAACATTCTATTTATTGACGTTTCGGTAGAGAAGCTATTGCAATTATTAGATTCTCTGATTCTTAATAATTTTTTCACTTTGACAGACAAGTCAATTTTCTTTTGTCAGCACGTATTATTCAATCCAAGAGCAATTCTTGCATGCTGAACGTACCACAATCTCTTGCACTAATTTTAGTCTTTCCAATACAATACAAATTTTAAAGATTTTTATATTAATTCTTTGTTGTTAAAAATCATGTTCTTGCTGAGAACCCCTTTATACGCGATTATATGTAATGCATATAAAACAGGGGTTTTAGTGCTTATTTTCTTATGGCCTTATTATAAAAGGTTTATAAAGCAAATTTTGTATGGAAATTTTCTTTATAAACCTGTTATAAAGCTGTTGTAAGTTTTTATGAATAAGGGGGTTATTGTATTGCACTAAAAGTTTATTTTCAAATAAATCTTTACTTTAGATGAAAAATTATTAAATTACTTGCAAACATGCAATAGTGATGATGTACGTTTCAACAATTTTGCCACTTGCATGCAATAAGGTTTTATATGAAATAATTTTGTTTGTCAAAGTACATAACTAAGCAGTGGAGGTCGCGAAGTTTTACCTAAATTTAAATCGTATGTTTTAGAGAACAATTTTCGAATTTACAGAAACTTTTTAGGATTTTACAGAATACAGCTGATTTGTTAAAAATTCTAAGTGAAACAAATTTTAAAATTTGTTTATAGTATTGCACAAAATCATCCTTACTATATATTGTTTTATTACTATCTATTAGATAATTAAATATTTTGTTTTTAAAAAAAATTTCATCCTCCTCTTTTCGACCGCTCTGAACACTGATAATTGTTTTAGTTTTATAAGAATTTTATAATGACTATGACCTATTTGAATGCTATTCAATGACAAGCAAGTAAAGAAAAATACAAACGAAATAATTAATCTGATGATAGAATATTTGCTTTACCCATTTACCTATTGTGTAATAGTGCTAAGTTTCCACACAAATTGTCTGCTTTCATAATAGTTACAATACTCACAAACGTTTTTTTTGTGCAAAGAAAAGCCAAGCAATAAAATACAAATGAGAAAATCGATAGTCCTCATACGTCACATATGACTCAGATACACATTAATATTAATCATACGTCTAGAGGACTTAAATGTAACAAACTGGTCAATACTACATACACACTTCATGTTACATGAATAAGAAAATACATTTTGTACTTGACATTTTTTTTGTGGCAAATCGTTCCTTTTTTTTGTGCTATTCCTCTACTAGGAGACCTGCTTTTCTGCTACTAAAAATCAAAAGGGTAAAACTAATACTTATATCCCTTGGTCATGTCTGAAGATATAAAAATAATGTTACACGTTTTTGGGGTTTCTTTATACACTGACAAGTAACTATATACATACATACATTTTAGTGGTGTAGTTTTTTATTTGTCACATGTATTTCTATTGGCAAACAAAAAAAAAAAATAAAATAAATAAAACAAATCCAGACATTTGCCTTTTCTTTCGTTTTGCTTTAAAGGTTTGTTTTGTGTACATTTTACGCTTCTTGATAGTCTTCGATAAATAGCTTTCGGCATGTTTCTAGTTCAATGGTTACTAAAAAAACAAAAAAACAAAAAATACTCGTGTACACAATTTTTTGGCAAGTAATCGTAAAAAGGGCTGACATCTTTTGTCTTGTTAAGTAATGACTTGAGTGTTAGAGAAGTATTCGTTCAGTATCTTTTCTTATACACTTTAATGTTTAATTTTTTGTTTAGGAAAGAATCTTATTAATGTGACTAATATATCTGTAATGAGTAAATCATAGAGTTAAGTGTTTAAATGCAGCCACTTTGTTTTAAATTTTAATAGAAATTAAGTAGAATTCTTTTGTAGAAAAGATGCCCCTACAGTGAAACTTTTTCTTCATAGAACAAGGCTGTGACAACTTTTTTAATGAAAATTAGTTAGTAAGTGAAAACTTTTTTTAATAGATGAATTTACCAAAATGTTACCAAATTTGTTAAAATTGTTGTTTAGATTGTCACTGATAAAAGTTGCTTTCAAAGTGACAAAGTTTGGTTAGATTTTGAACAAGTTTTCTGTAGAAAATTTTGCCAGATTGCGAATCAGCTGTATAATTAAATACGTCAAACTGTGAACAAGGTTTCCTTAAAAAATATTGTCAGACTGTGAACAAGTTTTCTATAAAAAATTTTCGTAGGAAAAATTTGGCTAAACTTTGACCTACAAGGGCGGTTCGGAAACTTCTTAGCCCAGAACAGAAAGTGCGGTATAAGCAGAAAAAAGTTAAGTGTTTTAGAAACTTCCATGTGTGCTATTAACACATGCTCAATTCGTTTTCGATCTGTCAACTCCTTCATATAGAAACAGGTGTTCAAAAAAGACGCATCCGCGATTCATAAAATATTTAAATAAGAAAGGTTTATCGATACAAGAAATTCAGAATGATATGGTGAAGGTGCTCCATTATATGCACCAGTAAAAAAATTGGGTTGCTGAATTCAAACGTGGTCTTACAAGCATTGATGATAAACCATGTAGTGGACGTTGAAAAACAGCAACAACAACAACAGAAATTGTTGTGTATTGCCAAAGTGCATGATATGGTATTAAATGATCGACGAATAAAAGTGCGTGAAATAGCTAATATCATGGGCTTCTCAAATGATTGTTAACAGTCGACCAAAAACGCATAAAAAGGAAAATTTCTCAAGCTTGGTTGGATCGTTTTAAGAAAAGTAAAAAAAGTAAATGTTTCATAACTGTTGATGAGACATGGATCCATCACTATACTTTAGAGACAAAAGAGCAATCCAAGCAATGAACTAAAGCTGTAGGAAGTGTACTAAAGAAGGCAAAAACAATTCAATTGGCTGGTAAGGTTGCGGCAACGTTTTTTTGGGACTTCAAAGATATTTTATTGATTGACTATCTGCAAAAGGGTAAACCAATAAATTCAGAGTTCTATTGCAACATTTTGGATCAACTAAATACAACACAAAAAATAATTTTTCATCAACACAACGCACCAGCACACAAGAGTGTTTTCACAATGGCTAAAATAAACGAATTAAAGTACGAGTTGCTTGACCACCCACCAGTTTAGCTCCCAGTGACTTTTACCTGTTCCCAAATCTAAAAAAATTCCTAGCTGTCAAGCGTTTTATATCAAATGAAGATGCAATTACTATTTTGAATGCCTTGAGGAAAACTATTTTATTCAAGGAATAGAATTGCTAGATAAGCGTTGGACTAAGTGTATTAAAGTTTAAGGAAAAACTAACTATTGTCAAACCTCGATATAACGACCCTCACTATACCAAATTCCTCGATTTAACGATTTTTTTGAAATCCCCTACAACGTTCCATAAGATTTAATACAAAATAAACCTCTCTATTACAAATACATTTGTCGATATCCTCGTTATAACGAGTTTTCATTCACTGCACACTAACGGAATAGAAAGAATTATTTAACTCTATTTAACGAATTTTGTCAACTTACAACCTTTTCATAACGATTTCCATCAATTAATTCAAATTATATGAAACAGATACACACAAAATTATTGTGTTTGCAATGAAAACGTCTCCAGCAAAACTACATTCGCAAAAAAATTTATTGCTACCAAGAGCTTGTACGCTTGTTGCAACAGTTGTTGTTGTAATCTAGCTAGTTAATCACTGGCTCAGACTTATTATTTTATAAATATAAACTATTTTTGAATTAAATACAATAATATTTTTGAATTTTAAAACTACAACATACAGTGTTTTCTTTCAAATGTGTGTTGATTTATTAGCAGATGATGATTAATATTCATACAACATTTTTTATTACCTCGTTATAACGAATAGAAGTGCAACTTCACCTCGATATAACGAACCTCATTGTAACGAATTATTCGATATAACATTTTTTTTCTAATCCCCTTAAGATTCGTTATACCAAGGTGGAACTGTATTCTCTTTCTGTGCTGAGACTTTGCTCAAGTTTTCTATAGAATAATTTAATCATACTGTAAGCAGCCCTTGTATAGCAATAGTGATGCGAAAAGTTTATCTATTGGAAAGTAGTTGAAAATGTTTTCGTTCATAGCGAAAATTCAACTTATATAAAAATGTTTCTAAAATGTTTTTTTTTACAAAGTGTTAATGCATTTTATCTACAAAACATTTTGTTAATTGTATCTAAATCACTTGCACTTAGTAAACGAAAGTCAATTTTAAAAGCTATTTATATTTTTAAGTTTCTAATTGATGTTTGTTGTTTACTAATTTTAAATATACTTTTTTTTTATTTTTTTTTTATCAAAGTCATAATTACTTGTTGTTATATCATACAAGTAGTTGTTGTATTAGATGTACATGTATTAACGCAATGATTTAAGTGAAATGTGCTAAACTAAGTAATTATTTTTGTTATTAAATAAACCACCATTAAAACATTAAGCTGCATCTAACACGCAAGTCTGTATAGTAGTTTTGTTTGAATTTTAAGAAAACGAAATTTGTTTTGCGTAAGATAGTGAGTTTTTATATAAAAAAAATTTGTAAGAAACTAGAATCGGTCGAGCATAACAGTATGTTGCCCTATAAGTACAGCAAAACAATTTGTGTTAATTTACAACGACAATGACATCAAGGATATTTTGAGTGCATTGACTTCGAACAATTCATTGAGTTTTAATTAGTCCTCAGGTTTAATTAAGCTGTCGGATCTGAGTGAATATTAATATCGTATACCGGTTTTTGAGATCACTAAATTTTTGTAAATCACTAAATTTTAATGTATGTAGCTTGTTTTGAATTCGTGTTAACTTAACTTTAGTTTCCTTATTTCTCATTTAGTGTGTAATCGTTATACATAATTTATGATACTGTTGTTCATTTTTTTTTGTTTTTTAATATAAAAACACACACATAATTTATAAAGCAGGCAGTCAGAAAAATTGAAGGTGGTAGAGTATTAATGAATTTATGATATTCTACCGTAAGTAACTGCCTGTTACTTTTCTTGGTTAAGGCGTTATTTTTTTCTGCATTTATTTATATGTATATGTTTTTGTATTATTCGTGCCTTATCAAGTTCAAGGTGAATTCTGCAAGTATTTTCATTTTGTTGGGGAAATAAATAGAAGAACTTAAATTTACTGAAAATAACGGCTTGTGTTTTGGCGGAAGAATTTTAAATTAGAAAAGGGGAAAATTATTAACAAAAGTAATTTATGTAATAGTTAGGGGAACAAATTTTGTAATTAAAGTGTTTCGAACAAAGATACAAACTGATTCGTTTGGCAGAATGTAAAAGTCGTTGCAGATGTGTTTGGTTGGTACTTTCTGTTATATCAGTAAATATCTTCACGCTAAAGCAAGACTGAATGCAAAATATGGTTTTGAATACTTATTTTTAAAAATATTATTTTATCTTAAACAATTTTCGAAATTACTGCCTTACAATATTAATCCTAAACTGTTTAAATGTTACATACTGCATAACTTGTAACACAAACTTCTAATGGCCAAAATCTTAAATTAATAATATCTTGCAATCACAATAGAAAAAACTTTATTCAAAAGATTTAGCAAAACTATGAAAAGTTTCATTATACAACAAACTGATATGCATTTTAAATGTATAATCTCATTTTTCATTCCACAAAAGGTCTAAAATACATACTATGGCCTTTATTTTAGAATCATCATTATTTAGGAAATATTTGCTTTAAGTATCAGATGTTTACCTTGCTTTTCTATCTAAAATTACCAAGTTTTGCTGCTAATAAAAGCAACACTAAGAAATCTTTACAAATTTTAAACACAATGGTTAAGCAAATGAAATTCCAGCAGCAGCACAAGAAAAATAAACATATCTTACTTTAATTCATATTCTTGTTTCTTACACTAATTTCTATTTTGTTTGTTTTCAGCAGCTCCATTCGGAGTATAGGAGCACTTATCGTTGGCATGAGTTTACTGGTAATTCAAGGCCAGAAGTGGTACGTCGCGCACCAGCGCCAAATCCAAATCAATTTGTGGGTAAGTTGAATAATTAATAATGAATTACATAAATATAAATTTGATTGCTATGACTTGTAGATCGTATTGATTATTTAAAGTTTTTAATGTGAAATTTTAAAACATTTATTTATTCAACTTTCACTATTTTAAGGTCCCACAAATGAACCACCATTGCCACGTAGAAAAAAGTGCCCAGAATTAGCGTATAAATCGCATGAATTTATTATAGGTTCCGAATATACAGATGCACGTAACAATGCTGCAAATCGTATGGCCAGGGTAAGTTTGATAATAGTTTTAGGGATTTAATATTTTTGAATTATAACCAACAACAGCATTGATATTTAGTCTCGCAAAAATACTCAAACAACAAGTGTATATACTGAAGTAGTGAAGATTTAATAATGCAAAAAGTAACAAAGAAAAAGTCGGACATATTGCTAATAAGTGAACCGTATAGCTTTCATAGCACAACTTTTATAGTGAAAAACAGTAAGTAAGTGAAGTTGAAAGCAAATCTTTGCAAAAAAACAATCCTAGCATTTTGTATCAGAACCTCCAAATATAAGGTGATCATAGGGGAAGACTTCAATAGCAAATCGCCAGAGTGGTATTTAAACAATGTAATAATAATGGTATCTCTGTGTGCGAAATCATTGCTAGTCTTAGACAAACGATCTCTAACTTCCTGATCAACTTTTGGGAGAGGAACAGGCGGTAGCATAATTGACATAACTTTTGGTAAAATAAATCTATTGAACGAGTAAATGAACTGGATAGTATTGGATGATCTCACCTTGAGTGATCACCAGTAAATGAAAATGACATGGAACAAGACGATTGTTAGAATATACTAAACGAGATAAAAATATGAACATACACGACCAAACGGAAATTATAAACATACTAGTAGATACGGCCGTAAAGTTACTGACAAGGGCTATCATAAAAGGCTACAATGTGGGAATGCCAAGAACAGAAAAATATAAAAACAAACGTCCAGTATACTGGTGGACTGAGGAAACACACTCCAGCTTGATGTAAAAATCTCGATGCGTAAAATCTTTAGTAGAGTAAAAGATTGACGGATTTAAACCTATATCTGAACTCTGAAACACTTTTCCCATTTGATTGAGATGGCTGTGTAAGGCATCAATGCTTCAAGCAAAATATTTCACAACTGTTACCATTGATGAGATACAATACTAAGCATTGAAAAGAGTCCCAGACCAGACCGTAAACCAAACGAGGTCGTAAAGCAGGTATACGAAGTATGGTTTGAATCCTTAATCAAATTGTTCAATCCACAAATATATAAGGGAGATTAGTACTTCAAAGAAAAGCAAACTGAACAATCCTAGTGCATACAGACCGTTATGCATTACTTAAGTTACGGTCACACATGGCCAGTATTTTAGCACAAATTTGTTTTACGATAATATATTTTGTAAGATCAAACATCATTAAATAATTTATTTTACTAATTGTTCGACCTTTATATCCTTATTAAAAAATATTTTGTTTTGAGCTTAAGGTGAATTTCTTAGTTATTTTTTTTTTGTATTTATTTTTTCTTTATTTATTTATTTATTTAAATAAATAAATAAAAAAGAAATTGACCTTAAGCTCAAAATAAAATAATTTTTAATCATCAAATAAAATAAAACAAAACTAAACTTCTATTGTGATTTCGAAATAAAGTTTTCCAAATAAACTCAAGAATTATAACAAATTTTATTTAGTGGTTACGTTTTCTTCGTCAAATATTTGCCTTGTGTGACCGTATCTTTAGAATCTTTAGAGAAAATGTTTGCGAATACACTGCTGTGAAAAGCACGGTAGATTCCGTAAGTGAAGTAGTGAGTAAAGCAATTCAAGCTAAATTAACAGGAGAATGCTGCGCCATAATAACACTAGACGTAAAAAATGTAGTTCTGGAAGCGCTCAGAAACAAATATCTCGATCACTACCTGTATAGCATTATAGCAGATTATCTAGATAATAGAGTCTTGTTATGATGGCTTATTAAAGTTAAAGTTACTATATAGTGCAAAACTTGTTGGCTACGCAGATGACATCGCTCTTGTGATAAACCAACAAACGCCCGAAACGCCTTTGTCGATGTAACAGATTGCTATTGAGAAACGGCTAACAAGTTGCAGTACCAAAGACAGAAACAATTCTCGTTTTGGTAACAACAAAACTGCGTCTACAGAATATTAAAAATTGAAATTGTGGAAGTTAGTGAGATAAGAAAGAATGCTTGCTTAAATGGCAAGAACGTTGGAACCAAGGCCAGGCTGGAAGGTGGATATAAACACTAATACCCAATATAAGAACCTGGATTGAGCGTTCACATGGAAGTACACAAGCTATGGCTGATCATGGAACTTTATTTAAATACCCTAATAGATTGAAATTAAAGGACATAATCAGATATGACTCATGAGAAGTATAATACGAAAATGCAAAACACACACTCTTTGAATGAGAAAAGTAGAGAGAAGAGAGGCAAGCTGTGTATAATTAGCAAGGTGCAACCCTGACACCTATAGAATATAGTAAACAAAATGCTAAGCCATGCAGAGGCATGCAAAAGGTGCCATAACTACAAACAACTAAATTAAAATTATACTGTAGTTGCACTGTAGTTCCGAACCTCCTTACTAAGAGAAAGTAGGGGGACGCACAGTGGGATTTTTTGTGCAATAAGTCATTTTTTCGACACATAAAATTTAAAAATGTAATGATGCAGTTTTGTAGAAAATTGATTCAGTATGAAGAATCCATAAACGGTATTCCAAAAAAACGTTTATTTGTCTTTGAAATAATGAAGTAAATTCACATGTAAATTTTGGTCCAAAATATTGAAAACTGTTTACGCACTTCTAAAGTGTTTGTACGTAAGATAATTTTATTGCTCTGATTTAAATAGTGATTTTCTTCAAATATAGCCTTTTCTGCGTATTTAAAAAAAAAATTATAAAATTCGCTCATATGGTTTTAAAGATATGATAGAATAAAATTTGTTCTATAATGTGCCGTGATTACAAACTTCTTTGGAAAAAAAAAGGTTGCTCGGTCGTGCTCGGTGCTCTCTCTATAATAAAATGAAAGGTAAGACTCCATACTATCATATAAAAAAAAAAAAATTTAACTAATTAATAATCTTTTATAAAATCATAAAATTGGTTTCCGATTTCATGAAATTTTTAATTTTAAAAAATTAAAAAATATATTGCATAATTTTAGGCACGTGCGTTATAATGACATTAAGTTATAGCGTGTTCAGATATGAACCTTAATTGCGTTAATCGCAATTAACGCCATTATTGAGCTCAATATTCCATATAAAATCTCAATTAATTATTGCGCAATAAGTACGAAATTGTTATAATATTGAGTAAGATTTTGAATGCAACACTGTTCACAACTGTGTTTAGTGAACATAATTGTATAAAATGCAAATGTCAACAAAAGAAATCATTAAAAAATTAATGTGAAGGTAAGTTTGTTTACGTAGAAACACAACAACCATATAGAGTATTTTTTGTATTGTTTTCCAACTGTCAAATGATTTTACATAGAAACACAACAACCATATAGGGTATTTTTTTATTGTTTTCCAACTGTCAAATGATTATTGAGTAAGCTGAAAATTGCGTATGCCTGAACACTTAAAATAATATTGTCAATTAACCGAATATTGACTCAATTAAGTTTCATATCTGAACACAGTATTACAACAATAACTTATTTATAATAGATTAAAAACAAAACCATATGATTTAACAACAATAAAAATAAAACAATTTGTGAAAATATCGAAGTGGAAAAGATATTATTAAAATGAGTTTATTTTCTATTGATGGTGAAGCAATCAAAATGGACGTTTCCTCCTTACATGCTCGCATAAAATTTATGGAGTGCATACTTCATATCGCCTACAACAAACCATTTGAAAAATGGTCCGCGCTCAAGGACGAACACAAAAGTCTTAAACTGGAAAACAAACTTCGAATTCAGAAGGCCTTAAAGGAACAGATGGGTATACGAGTGGATGCAGTTCAACAAGGAACTGGGTCTACTAACGATGGAAATACGTCCAGGCGTTTCTTTTCTAACCCCGCACTTGTTGCCGATGTGACTGGTGTAGAGGAGCAACTAATTGATCGATTTCGCATTATACTACAAATAATAACTTGTGGCAAAAAAGTTAATTCCTTGAAGTTCAAGAATTTTGCTCAAGATACAGCAAAACTTTTTGTTGAAAAATATAGTTGGTATTATATGCCAGTAACAGTACACAAAATATTAATACACGGAAAGGATATCATGGATGCGGCAATACTTCCTATTGGCATGCTTTCTGAAGAAGCCGAAGAAGCCAGAAATAAAGATTATAGAAATTATATATTAAGGTTCTCCAGAAAATGTGATAGAGTTGCAATAAATACAGATGTTTTTCATCGACTTCTAGTATCATCAGATCCTTTTATAAGTAGCATTAGATGTCAACCCCGTAAACAGGTTATGGAACTTGATATAGTTACAGAAATGATAGATGATGAATAAAAGTCTATATTTAAATGCATGTATTGAAATTTATTTATAAAATAATTAGTTTTGGTAATGAAACAAAAAGTTGTGGGAAAAAATATAATATGGATTATATGGGCGGTGGGTAGAGGGCGTGGCCAATTTTGATGAAACTTTATTTTTTTCTTAATTAAGCTAACCAAAGGCTCTGTGCCAAATTTCAACATTCTACGAGCACTCCTTATATTTTATGCCAAACATTGTATGAACAAATCCCTCTGTGGGACGTAGGAATGATACATATTAATACCAAGCGTGCTGATGAAATACTGAAACATTTGCAGGTGAAGATATGATATGGTCATTAGATGATAGCGCACTATTAGGAAAAAAACTATGACTATGACTAGTTTAAGTGTGTGTGATTTTACAATAAAAATTTTATCATTAAAATCAAACTAGTACCTATATTTATCTAAAATAAAACTGTTCGCTTTCCAATCAGCTTTCATGTGGAACTAAAAATATTTATATTTGTTGTATTCCATCCGCTTTATGATGTATCGTTAAAATATTATTCGAAAACAAAGTGCTCGATAAGCTCGATAAGCCACCTTTAAAAAACATTCTAAAATCTTTTAAATATGCATAAAAAGGATATAATACTTTTTATAAAAGAAAGAGTCTTTAATCTCCATTCTTTTTACCTATATATGAGTACATATTGTTTTCATAAGAAAATTCTAAATGTTGTTTACGTGTTTGATATTTAAAATTCTTTAAAATTTTCCGTAATGTTATTTTAGTACCAAAGGTACACGAGATATGAGCAGCAAGGTGATGACGATGAAGCAGGAAGAAATAAAACGTATTGTTGTTTTAAAATCCATTTTTATGCTCATTGTAGTTCTTAAAATCTTTATAATATGTGTATATAAAAGCTTTTTATGATTTTTTCTCGTTTTCGTTTCTTCTGTGCCATCAGTTTTCTTTGTTTTTTTTTTGTTGTTCATATAAATTTATTGTTTTTATTGTTTCGTCATATTTTCCGCTTTTAAGCCGTATGTCCTTTTAGCTGTTGGCAATTCAAGACTGCTTATACTTATATTTTTCTGTTTTCGTATTTCCTCGCATGTGTGTGTTTGAGTGGTATGAATGCATTTGAAATGATGCCACAGGAAAGACTTTTATATGCGCTAGACTTTTTATTTTGTATTTTTAACTTACATACTTTCATTCATAGATTTGAAGGACCCTTTTTCTGTTTCTGTTTCATTTCGCTGTTGCTGTCGTGTCGATGGAAAGCACAGCAGTCAGAAACAGAGTTCCTATCGATTTTATAAGTAAATTTTGTTAGATGATGTTAACAGTGATGCTAATGGACATTCATAAAGTTGTTGCTATGAAGCAAGTGGATAAAGTTATATTTTGGCTGATGTGTAAACGATTAAGATGTTAATAACTTTTGTTTGTTTAATCACACTTCGCACATACTGTAATACTAGTAACATTGTTTTGCTGGAGTATATATCATGTGTGAAGAAAGTTTATTATTAGTGGTTTATTAGTTTATTTACAATGGGGATCTGAAGTGTTGTTGCTTTATTTTCGAATGGGAATCTTCAATTTCGTCATACTGATAGAAAAAATAGTTATGATTATTAATTAGTTCAACCGCAAACATTTTTAATTCCACATAATTGCACATAAAAATAGGGTTCATGAAGGTAAAATTTATGAACAAAAAAGAAAATAGTTGGGGACAACTGTGTTCCAACTGTATAAGAATTCGCTTTTTCTTAAATTTCACAAAAACTTCTTACAAATATGAAATTAGTGCTAAAATTCAGAAAAATTTGAATAGGATTTGATTTGCTTTATAAGTAGTCGTTAAAAGTAACACTTGTTACATGTTTTATACTTGAAGTACTTTTTATTTTAATTTACTTTTACTTTTAATACGAAAAACCAGACAACCGGGATTTAAATTTTGTTGACTTTTTTAGCCATTTTTTAAAGAGATTTAGCCTTTTTCGTTTTTTAAGCCCATTTAGCATTTCTTTCCTTGCTCCTAGCATAAGACTTATAAGATTTCAAAAAGGCATTCTATTCTTCCTAAACTACAAAACAGATCTAGTAACATGTCCGCATACGTCTCATGATAACACAAATGAAAGGGGTATGTATTTAACACCACAAAATGCTTCGATAGGAATAGACAAACCCCTTAGTCGATGGTCATTAAGATGGGTCCTGTGCGATATTGGTTAAGTCTTAGCAGTAAAACAAATGGAGACCTGCATTGTCAATATAAAAAGTTTTCCAGAGAGCACAGTGTTGGACAGTTGATGACTGTAAACGTGTAATCTTGTTACGCGAATCCAAATTTAATCGTTTTTAATCCAAAGGTAAACAGTATTGCTGGCGCCGAACAGCCCAGATAATTCAAAAACACCAATGGAAACAATGAAGCACGGTATGAGGCACGTTATGATATGGGGTTGCTTCGGTGTTGGTATTTCAGGCCACTGCAAAGAATCCAAGGAATAATGAGGAAAGTAGACTATCAGCGTATTTTACAAATTCATCTTCCCGATTTCTTAGATAGGTATCATGTGAATACAGTTCCTTTTCAGATGGATGGTGACCAATAACACACTTCCAAATTGATGCAGTGATCAGCTAATACCCCGACGTCAATCCGATTAAGAATTTATGGTCAATCGTGTAGAGAAAGAGGGGATAATGCCGATTAACTCCAACCTTTTTGAACTAGCTTTGACAGGGTTTTATATGATGCAAAATTGTGTACATGCACGTTGTTTGCATTTTATTTGTATTTTTTTCTTAAAACTTGATTTACCTATATAAATTATTTTGTTAAATATTAAACATAAAATAAATGAAAAAAAACGTTTTATAATTTTCTGTATAAGTTTTATTTTTATGCAATAACAAGTGCGCAACTAACGTGTATTTCTATGTGATCCCCACTGTATATTAAAAATATTTGGTTACAAAATTTTTTTGGAATCAGACTTTGTGTCGTTCAATTAATGTAAAAAAGCAAAAGCTTGAAAGTTATACAAGTCAACCTTAAACACAGATTGTAAACAAAACGAAACCTAAAATGTCATCAAACGAATACAAGAACTGACATTTTCAAACCACAAGTATTAGTTTTACATCTAATATGGTTTTACATTTACACAGTATGTACTCCAACTATTTTACAATTATTAAACAAATGTCAAAGTTTTTTTTCAGCTTTAAAAACTTTAAATAATAGAATTTCGTATTCCATATAATAATTTACTACTTTGTCCTTGTTTAGAATGTTCGTGAAAAAAACACAGAATTTGTTTGGTGAAAAAAAGTTTACCTTATACTCTTATAATGAAGCTTTGTTTCATATATGGACGTTTCCACATTTGGTCAGAAATGCGACATTTGGTGGTCTTTGAAGTGTTAAAATTAAAGAAATCATTACAATATTTTTGAATTTTTGTTATATTTTGTGAGCTTTTCCCATCTGGTTTCCACTCCAAAAGAACGGCTCAACTTTTGAAGTAAAACATATCCCAATGAAAACATTCTGTATCGCTTGAAACAATTAGTAGTCGGGCGGATCAATGTCTTGACTATAAGGTAGGTGAGGCAAGACTTCCTAACCACTTCTTTTTAAATAGTTTTTAAAAGGTATTGCACCATGTGGACGAGCGTTGACATGATAGAATATTAAGCTTTCTTGTCTGGCGTTTATCGGCCAATGCTCGCTTCAGATGAATCATTTATATTCGCTATCACTTCCTTGTCATGGTCTGGCCAGTTTTCAGCAGATTATAAGGCCTTTTTATTCAAGTCAAAAACTGAGCATTGTTTTAGCATCATGGATATTTATCTTTGGTGTCGATTCGGCGATTGCAATCGATTGGCCGGACATCAATTTCAATCTTGTATGCATTTATTCGTCACAAAAAGCGTTTAAGCAGCAATCCGGTTCTACAAAATCGTTTTTTTAAGGTATTTCGGCTTTAATTCACTGCTTTTGGATGAGTTCTTTTGCTCTAAAACATTTTGTAATCACTGCTTGAGTAGCTCCCAATGATTTTGCAAGCTCTTGTTGATCTTGACAACAATCTTCGTGGAATAATTGCTCTACTTCTCCACACTTTCTTGGCTGGCCTAAGTGATCTTTGTCTTCCGTGTCAAAATCATCATCTCACGTTGAACCTGATGGAACACATTCACCATAAGCGTCATTGAGCAATCGGTGTGCTTCTGCTGAACTTTTCTTATATCCACCATATTAAGTATATTTATTCTGTATCCATCCGTCTGTCCGCCTGTTAAAGACACGATTGAGCTTCAAAAAAAAAAAAAAGACTTATAACAATGAAATGTTTATCAAATTTTTGATAATTTTTAGTTAGGCTTGAGTTCATTAAATTTAATTTTCATTAAATTATTATTTTTACTGAAGGTAGGAATTGTTTTACAACATGAAATCTTATTAAAATTTTTATTGATAATTTTTCTTGGCTGAGCTGGGCAGCGAACCTGAGTTGAATTTACATGTTTCAAGAATCACCACATTCTTTCATCAGAATTCTTTGAGTTCTAACCTCTGCACCACTGCGGTTGTAAAAACAATTCCTACCTTCAGTAAAAATAACAATTTAATGAACATTAAATTTAATGAACTCAAGCCTAACTAAAAATTATCAAAAATTGAAAAATTAACAGTTCAACTAAAAATAATAATTATTTTTATCAAATATTATTTGTTTCACCGAAATGTTTAGTATTGAAAATATGTATGTAAAATCAATATTTTTCTAATATATTTTTTTTATTTTTTTAAACATAGTGCAGATAATATCATGAAATTTTGCACACTTCATTTTATTATAGAAGGAGAATTCCTATTGACAAAGATACAAATTGGTTTACGATTTTTCATGGCATATATAAAAGACAGTATTCCTACAAAAATCAGCAAAAACCGGTTTCATGAAAAGACAAATCATAAAATGTTATTTTGTTTGCATCAGTCCATACTTGTCCATAGCCCCCATATAAAGCCCACTTTCGAAGATAACTAAACTACTCATAAATATCTGACAAAAATTTGTTTCAAGTTGAAATTCGATACACATGCCACATATAAAGTAAATCTCTTAAATGCGCATAAATCACTATCAAGTTAAAATTCACCGAAAATAACCAACATACCGAATTTTATTGTTATCTGGCCATAATTGATCATAGCTACCTTATAAGGACAACTTCCGAAACGAAAATATCTCATAAATATCGATATCGATCCGAAATTTTACATAGCTCAGTTATATGTATGCAAAAACTATACTATTGGCCTTTTGAAGATTCACTTCCGATAATAACTGAAATACCTATGAAATTCTTGTAAACATCGTTATTAAGATGAAATTCATAACCTGAAGTAAATAGAACTTACGATTGCCCCATAATAGGTGAGGGATACGAAAAATAAAATAAATCGTATAAATGTCGTTATCAATACAAAATGTAACACAAATTAGTTTAAATTATGACTTAATCACGCTATTGGTATATTGGTGGTGGGTATATGTGCAAGATTCAGCATAGCCAAATATAAACTCTTACTTATTCAAATTAAATAAGTAAAACAGAAGAATATAACTATAAATAAATAATATATAAAAATATGAATTTATAATCTAGGTACACTTTACTAAATATTGCCGATCGGTGATAATATTTCACTTACCCAATAAAAGTTCTTTTATTTGTTTTTATTATAATGTAGACAAATCGATAATTTGTTTATTAACATTTTAAATTTGAGTCTCTGTGAACGTTTCTATGGAAATGCCCATATATTGTTTTCAACAATATGGGAAGGAGAAAGAGGAGGATGTATTTTAATGCCCACAAGCTTAGGTTGGGTTTATTATATTCGTGTAAAGTGTACCTTTTTAACCATTGGTAAATATTTTTAAAATATTTTTATTTAGTTTTTGTTTAACATTTTGTTGAAAATGTATGCCTTGTTAACACTTAAAGGACACCCATGTATGCACACAAATACTTGCAAATAAATGTATATACATATAAATAAGCTTTTGCAAACATATGTATGTACCTAAACATATGTATGTTCTCTTTAGTATAGATGTGTGGGTGGTTGGGTTCAAAAAAAAAGGAAAACTTTATTTTCCAAAAGCAATTGTAGAGGCATGTTAATGCTATACTTAACATTATGAATAAACAAATAGCAAAAACGAATACAAAAATAATATAAAAACAGCAAAAAAGGCTAATTTGTTAAGAGCTGGCTAAAAATATGTTGTTGTTGTTTCTGCTGTTGTCATTATTTAAATACTTAACAGTTATTATAAATTTTAAATTCCTATTTAAACATTTTGAAATTTTGTGTTCTTTTTTCGTTGAAATATTTTAGTCTGAGGAACGTAATGGTACACCTTCAAGGCGCAGCAAATCAGAGGGTCCCCCAGCCGTGCCCAATGGTCGGGCTTATGCAATTCCCACGGAAGTTGATGGACCGGAAACTAAACAGGTATGTTAACGTACATTCAGCATCCAAAACACAAAAGTATGTATTTAAACAATAATTTATAATTCAAATAACTTAAAATAAATAATAATAAAGAAACAAAAAAAAAAAAAAAACAATAATAATAATAATCATTTAATGAAACTGTAATTGTGTGTGCGTGTACGTGTGAGTGTGTGTGTCAAGTTTACACATTATATAAGTTAAAATGATTTGTAATAATTAATTTAAAACCCAATAAACAACTTAATAAAATTGCTGTTATGAAAAAGTTTGTCTTAAATGTGGTTCTGTTTTTTGTTTTGTTTTTGTTTTTTTCTTAAAGAAACATTTCATTTAGCATGAAAAAATAAAAATAAAACAAATTTATTTTGCATGAGCAAAAACTTGAGATTAAAGCAAGTATTTATTGGTTTGTGTTTTTACTCCTTCTTACAATTTAAAAAATTATTTTCTTTTTTATTTTGAATTTATTTTCTTGTTTCAAATTTTATATTTTATTAAATATATAAAACTATTGTAGTTTAAGCAGCAGTAAAAGCTTTAATAAAAATATTTTATATGATTTTAATTTAAATTATACGAACCTGCCCTATGACCAATTGTAAGTGATAATTATTTTAATTATTTTTGAAGATAAATTCTGTATAGTATGTCATCAATTATCTTTAATGAGTTTTTTGTAAAATTTATTTTTTGGAGTTTTTTTGTATTTGTAAATATTTATAAAAATCTTTTTAAACTCTATAACACCGTAGTAGGGAGGGCAAATTGGATTTGTGTTGATGTTTGTAACGCCAAAAATATTAGTTTAAAACCCTCTCCTCTACTCAAAATCATTTTCTGAGTCTGTGTATCCATGTCCGTCCGTCCGCCTGGTTGGCTGCCTGTCCATAAATGTTTAATTTATACACGTATATCAAAAATACCTCCTATATAAGGCCCACTTTCAAAAATCACTTTAACAAACATAAATATTTTAGAAATATTGGTATTCAAATAAAACTCAAAGAAGTAAATTTCATATACACTGTTTAGCTGAAAATCCCTTAAAAGTGGCTGATCGATTGGAAGAGATTATCAGAATCTCTGAGCCGAAACCAAATCGTTTAAGATGGATTCACCCATTTTGCTGAAAAAATCAAAGCTGCCAAATGTTAATAAAATCCATTAATTTTGTTTCGGGTTTTAAGTGTCTAAAAGCAAATATTAATTTTTTTATAAATATTGTGTATATTTTTCAAAAATAATTTATAAAAATATTAATGAATTAAATGCTATTTCGTCTAAATTCATGAATATCGCACAGTGGGGGAATTACATAGAAGGGGAATAAATCTGTAATATATAAACAACAAAATTTCACATGCCTAGACAGGAAAAGTTGTCGAGTTTAAGTTTTGAATTCGGACTTTATAATCATACCAGGGGCGTAGGACACCTCAAGAATTCGTGAAATTAAAAACGATCTAAATTTCTTTTTTTTATCCAAATTTAAGGATAATACTATAAATGAAATCTACTAGTCGAGTACTAAAATAACTTACTCAAACATATATACTATCTTTTATAGTTTGCAAGATATTCGCATGCCACCATAGTCTGGTTTTTTGTTAATAGCGGCTCCAAATATTTTCGGATTTTCCCTAAATATATTTTTTTTTTGGTGATTAGTGATGCTTTTACAAACCTAGTAAACAAATAATTTTTTAAAAATCGTCACAGACTCAAAAGTATTTTAAAAATGTTAAAAATGTGATTTTTGGCCATTTTTATACCCACCACCAAAAAGAGGGTTGGGGGGGGTATATTACGTTTGTAACTCAGTTTGTAGCATATCAAAATAATAGTCTTAGAACCAAAAAGTCGATATATTCTAGGTCCTTATAAGAGTCGAAGACGATCTAGCCATGCCCGTCCGTCTGTTGTTGTCATGACAGAGCTTCGAACAAAAGACATAAAACAATGAAATTTTTACCCAACATTCTTTGATCCATCGAAATGCTTGGTATTGAAATTGGGCACAAAGAAGGTTCTGAGTTATATATCAAAGTTTGAGACTACCTCGATATGTTTCAGATATTTTTTGCCATTTTCTTGAAATATAGTGAAAATAATATAATGCAATTATGCACACTTTATTATTATTATAAATAATTGTTGAAATTGGTAGGAATTGGTCAAAGATTCTAGTAGCTCCCATACAAATGTCTTCCCGGAATATGGCTTTGACCGTAGCCCCACATATAGTCTACTTCCGAATTTAAAACAAATAGTCCATATATATATTTAAATTGTCACTCTCAATATAATGATGATCGAACCATATTTGACCGTAGTACCCTTCTCTTAAATACGCATAAATCTATTATAAAAATCATTATTACTTTGAAATTCAACACAAATAATTAGCGTACACATATAAATTGTCGAACAGAATTTCATGATGATTGAGACAAATATAAATTTTTCATTATAACTGGAACATGCAAAAAATTCTTATAAATGTTGTTATTAAGATTAAGTTCAACTGAAAGAAATCTAATATAAACAGAAGTTATGGTACAATATTTTATGAAGTTCGCTCTATAATAGGTGATTTGGTGGTGGGTATATAAGATTCGATACAGGCGAATATAAACTCTTACTTGTTGACTTCTATTATATATAGGTACATTATTCAAGAAATTTCCAAGAAGATTTATAACGTATTTATATTTTTTGGAAATCTAACATTAAAAGAAATCTTTTGCTCGAAAAAATATTAATAAACTATGTTACCAAGACGAACAGAGTCGTTTAAAACATAACTATTTTTTATGTAAAATTTAACTTTAGAGCAAATGTTCTTAAATCGCATATTCGATATCCAAAAATAATAACCGATTTAATATGGCTTAATATGTTCTTAAATATGCTGTAAAGGATTTTGATAACCCCGTCAAATTAAAAAATTAAATTTTTAAAAACGATTAAATATAGATTCTTCTGGCCAGATTAAACGTTTCCAGTGCTCTCTGGCAAACATTAACCATGCCTTAACGTGTTTTATTGACAATTCAGATCATAATACGGAAATTACTATTCAAGTTATCCTCTATAGTTTTAGACCAGTGTAATGCAACTAGAACTACTGTGATCTATCGATTGACATTTATTTATAAAATAAATCTTACAAATATTCAATCTAAAACAAATCGGTTTATTAAAGTTTTTACTGTAAACTATTATTATTATTATTCTTATTATTATTTTTATCATTATTATTTAGCATTCTGTTAAAATATCTAATAAAAACTATTCAATAAATATTTCTTCAAAATACCTACATTATTACACTTGTTTTATTTACACTTACCCAGCCAGCATTTCGTGAAAATTTTAAACAAAAATGAGTAACATCCCAGCCAGCATTTCGTGAAAATTTTAAACAAAAATGAGTAACATATGACTCTTCTAGATGATTAAAACAATCGAATATGCGCTCATTATTTAGTCGTAAGTTACTCTCCAGTCGTGAGGAAACGGTACCCTGCAATGACTATTCCTACAGAATAGTTTATGATTTATGCTTTAAATCAGTTTTTACGAGTATTTGATATAACTTTTTACTTAATTTGGCAATCGTTTTGTGGTAATATTTGAAATCATTTTATGATCATATTTGAAATCATATACAATCATTTTTTGATTATATTTAAAATCATTTTCGCCCCAATTTTATAGTCAGATATTACTATAATTATAATTCATTTTATGATTGAATGTGAAATAATTTTAAAATCAATTTTTTTTTGTAATATTAATTTATTTCTATTCCATTTTAATTACATTTATTAAAGTTAATTAAATTTAAGTAAAAAAAAAAAGTTAAATAGAATTTAAGTTAAAAAAGCAAAACAGAAAATAAAAACTTAATGTATACAAACTATAACTAATTTTTACATTGGCGTTTACGTTTTTGCAGGCGCTCTTTAGCATGCACAAAGTGTTGGAGAATTCCATTAATTTCTTTCGCTTCAGCTTTATACTTCTGGTGGCAAATATATGTAACAAAACATATTAAATACAAAATCATATTGTTATTTAAATTCATATAAATCTTACTTATGACTATGGTTGTAATAAGCAACTTCTCAGCGCTTGGTTTTTCGTTGGTTCCCTTCCAACTGAATTGAGAAGCCAATTCATCAGAAAATACTTTCCTTATGGAACTTCTAAGGAACTGCGTCTGTCCATCGCCACCAATATTTCCAATAAAATTTTTCTATGACAAAAAACAATCAAAAGAAAAAGTAACATAAAAATATGGGAAGGAATACATCGTTTCAATATACTTACAAAATCATCCAAGAATTCTTTGTCTTTCTCCAATTCACTATTGAAAGCGTTCAAATCATCCTTCAACATAAAAGGCAGTTTGTCAAATTTCGGGTTGTTCTTAAAGGCTATTGAATTGTGATGCTAAACTAAACTAAATGAATATAAATTTTATTTCAACTTCTCAAATTTTCAACTTGATATAAAAGTCCCGGCATAACTGTTTTAATAAAACACAAACATCAGTTTTCAATCATATAATTACCAAAAAATTATAGCACCTGCACATAGATCATATTTTAAACATATAATGAGTAAAAAATGATTTATATTTATTTATTTTTTTTAACCAAGAATACATTTTTGTTATTATCATTTTTTGGGCATCTAGTGTAATCTATAATGACTCAGAAAATGATTAAAAAAATATCTTCAGTTTTCAATCATAAAGAATAGTCATATTTGACTGTTTCTTTTGTTTAAATACATGAAAACTTAGTTTTCAATCACCGAAAGTAGTCAAAAATGAGCCAGTTAGATGACTGCTGAAAATTCAATCATCCAAATGCTGGCTGGGTACATACATTGAACAAATACTTATGTATATATAAACACACTTATTGATTTTAAACATATAAAATATATATGTATGTAAAACTATGTATATATGTATTCATATATATAAGCATTTGTCTAATACATTGTATATTTGTTGATTATAGATTAAAAGGAGGTTTATGACTATCAAGTGTTTTTTATTATACTCTTCTTTTAAGTTCGTGTTATATTTTTTTATACATTTTTTCCATTTCTTATATTTCTTTTTTTTAATTTTCATGTCTTTATTTTTGAGCTTAGACCAGGAATCTGTATTATGTATTAATGTATAAAATGCATTCTTTTTTGTTACTACTATTTTTCTTCTACTACTACTCGTGCTACTTCTTATTTTTCTATTGGGTTTCTGGCGAAACGTTTTCATTTAATATCACAAGTTTAAAGCGTCATCATACTCAGTATAAGAGTTTTATAGAAATTTTCATTTCTTTTGGTTTATTTTGTTGTAATATATAATATTGTTGCCGTTGTTTGTAGAGTATTCGACAAGGTTTCTTCTCTGTATATTGTGGGTACTTGTAATTCTTCTTTGTAATTTGAAATTCTTGTGTCAATTTTCTATTACATTTATTACATTTGTTACATAACATGTGTGCCGTTTGTCATTACATCTAGACCATCGATTCATGTAATTTTGTTTCTTCTTCTCCTTTCCTTTTTAATGCCGGCGGACAGACATACAGTCCGTTAGATGTTCGTTCAGCTGTTTAGCTTTCGAATTGTATTTATAATGATGAATGTATCTGTTTTGTGTTAAACTCAATTACTTTATAAATTTTCAATAATATAAATTATAGTTGATGTCATTTATAGCCGTAATATTTATAGAGATGGCTCGTTTTTTAACCCTTAAATACCTAAAATTTAAAATACGTTAAAATTCCAGAAATGAATATTTGTTCTAGCATGTATTTCATCTGCAAATTACGAATTTCAGTTCCAATTCAGAAAAAAATACTCCTGGAAAGCTACAGGACAAAAACAAGGAAGAGAGTCTGTAGATGGTCTTAGTGGCTACACGGAAAAAATATTCAACTGATAGACGGTCTATAGATCTTAGGCGTTAAAGGGTTACTCAGTTTTTGTAGCTATAAGAACTATTGGAATTGTGTTTTGAGTAAAATGATTTATTAAAGTTTGTAGGAATATCTATCAGGTATTTTGATACACAAACAAATATATTGTGTCAGTGTTAATATAGTTTTATTATTTATTACATTCTTAATGAAATACTTGGATTTATAATGAACAGAAGAAAAAATTCATTTGAAAAAATAATTTATGGCCTGGTACCTTCACTTGAAATCTTTCTGAACTTGGTAATAATAGAGTTGAACTTAAAATGCATTATTATTTTTTTTGCAGAAATTTACATAATCAATATGTTTTGTTAAATTCTTAGTTTTTTTTAATAAAGTCAGAATAAGGGTATTCATGTTAGATTAGATCACCTAATTAATATTTGTCTCTATTTGACCAAAGTTTCGTTTTACAGGCAACATAATCCGATAGCTTCCTATCGCTGGCTTAACATGTAAAGGCTCTAAGTCTACTTTTTTTAGAAATTGAGATTTGGTACAGTTGTGTTCAATAAGCAAAAATACATCCGACGAATCGGCATTTATTTCGGAGTAGCTTTCGTCAGAATCTGCTTCAACAAACAACTTCTCTAAAATGTATTTTTGTTTTTCGTAGGCCATTATTTTAAGCTCTGAATATAATAAAATACAATTTAAGTTAAGTAATAATTCACAAATCATATTTTCTATATGAGAAATAGAAAATAATTCAACTGTTTACAAAATTTAACAATTTTTAAGCATACAATGGGACCAATGATATGGACCTAAGTGGGCCGTTTCACATGGCCGCCTGCTAACCTAAGCATACCTTCAAATTAATAATTTTAAAATGTATAAAATGTTTTCACTTTAATTTTATAAACCTTCCCACAGACACACACTTCTACCTAATCAAGGAACTCTCATATAAATGTGACGGCTATATACGTCATGCGTTTATGTGAAACCCCGCATTGAAAATATTGCAGTTTTTTTAACGACTTTTATCAGTTGTACATTTTTGTAGTCTATTTTGTCTAAAAGAATGTTTACACACATATGATAGTATGGTCCATAGATGTACACATGATCTAAATAAGGTTTTTATTGAAAATGTTCACTAATAAAGCTTCTATGAGCCAAACATTTTATGCCGTGAGTGCACGTCATGTCCCATGAGAAAACTTTGTTTTGACGTCTATATACGTCAGTGTCCGCGAAAGTCTTAAATATTTCCTAATCATTAAGTAATTTGCATAGTTTAATAAAATTAATAAGTTTATTTACATTATAATTCTAGTTACATTTGATAACTTCTTTAAAAGTACTAGTAGCATGTTTTTTCTCTAATTTTTTTTTAATGTATTGATGATTAAATCAATCTTTATATGAATATGTTTGGTAATTTCTTGAATTTAAAGCACCTTTTTGTTTTCAAAAATCTCATTTAAGTAACTAAAATGTATTATTAGGCAATGTATTGTATAATGCATATAATTAATTATTACTATACATAAATATATAAACAATTTTATTAAATAATTTAATTAATTAAATAAACAAAAAACAAATTAGTTTAAATTAATCTATAAATTTATCAAAAAATACTTGTATTTTGTCTGTCTCTCTTTCTCTTTCTCTTCTTTTTATTAAACCAATTAAAACGTGGATCAACTACAACACAACCACACCATCAAATAACTACATATGTACTGCACTTTATCTTTTATCTCTCCACCCTAAACGTCCCGGATGCTTATGATGTTGACGTTAATGATTTGAACAAAAACTCAAAACGTTTTATAAAAAAAATTTTCCTTATCTAATTTTTCTTTCCAATTCATTTTGGGTATATATCTATTGTTTGAAATTCTATATATCATTATTTTTTGTTTGTGTTTTTTTTTTGTATTTTCTTTGCAGGCGGGTGAGTCGAATAATGGCTTATTCAAAAAGACCATCTCAAAATTGAGCACAGAGTATCGTTTGCAATTCGTTTGGCCCAATGTTCGTAGAATAAGAGATCAAACTGGGTCAAACGTACAAAAAACAACAACCAAAGAACAGCAACAACAACCAAAAAAATCAATATCATTAGGTGCGATTAGGGGTCAACAGCACCATCCGCTCAATGATCGATGTACGGCTGCGATGCCAACCGTTCATAAAAAACGTACAACAAATCAAAAAGAAGGTGCGACAAAATATTCCATTTAGTTTTGTCGCTTTTTTTTACAAAAAAAAATTAAACTTGAAAGAAATACTTAAAGTATTTACACTTTTTTTGGTTTCTAAAGCAAAAAAAAAAAAAAGACTAACAAAATTTAATTAATATTTAATACTCGTTAAAAGAAAACGTACCAATAGCAATAATGTTCTTATTAATTTATTTATATATATTCAACGTTTTTTTTTTCAAAATCGTTGTGAATGCGGCTGTTATGAAACAAATAAGGATTTGAATTAATCATTAAATTCTAAAAGCGATACTAAATTTATTGTAGTTATGAATAATTTAGTATTTTTTAAATGTACGTTTTAAAATAGTTTCATAAAATAGATGCTTTAAGTAGCTTTTTAAGGCGATTTTGTTTAGTCGGATAACAGATTTAGTTTTTCTTACATATAGTCGTTTTGTTTTTATTAAATAGTAATTCAGAAAAGTTTTTTTAAAATAAGAAGGAATTTGAGGCTTTAAAAGTTATAATATCATGCGATCACAGTGAAGTATTAAAGGATTTCATTGAATTTAGTTGGAGCTTGTTTTAAGTACAAAGCAAATAAAAGATTTCAATTTTTTCTTAACAGGACCAGACGAAAACAAACATGCTACAAGCCAAAGTTACAAATAAACTTAGTCCCAATTTACACCAAGGAATTTTTATTTAAAAGATTGATACAATTGCTTCCTTAAAATTTCTACGGTGTTCACACATCACATTATAATTGCTTAAATCACTCGTTTTTTTATTTATTTAACAGTGTACACACATTTGTATACACATTATTAATATAAATAAGAGAGTACCAAGAATAGCTACTACAATCAAGTGTGAACTCGTCTTATCTTCTCCTCACCACGATGTCTAAAAGTAATCAGCTAAGCTTAAATATTGCTTCGTGTAAATGGGGATGTAATACTCATTACTTTCAAAAAGTTAGCATCTAGTAATATGGAATACATATCCTAACTCCTAAATGAACTGATAATGTTTCCCATAACATAATTGTTTCGATATTATTGATAGAGTCTAATAAGCATCAATGGAGTGTGATTACCTTTACAGTACCACTTATTGATACCATAAAAATTGTCCCACTTTTTTCGATTGTTACCAAATTTCATCAAATTTTATTAATAATTACATACTGAATCCCTTTACAAAAATAACTAAATTATAACTACGTATGGGATATCGATCTTAGAAATAGAGTTTTTTATATTTGATCGGCCTATATATGCAAGGACCCGGGTTTTAGCGATGGTCTGGATTACATTTACTGTGAAGCCATCTGTCGCTTGCTGTTTATGGACGTAGACCTACGTCTTCTTAAAATTTCTACAAAAGAGAACTGGCAGTGGCAATTCACATGATGTTTGCAGTCAGTTCATGCCTCCTTTACGAGATATAATCTTACCTTTAAATAGATTATGCAGAATGTCCTATTCTACCTCAACAATGTACGTTCCAGTGATAACGTCTGCCCCATATCAGCTCTAAAGTATAACATGTTGTTCATACATTAGCTTTTGACTATCCTCGTTCATAAAAAAATGCGCCATTACAATAAAATGATTCGATAATTAACATCAGATGCAACAAATACCACTGAGTGGCGCAAAATCGATTTTTTTTGGAATTAAATCAATGTCATTTCTAAACGAACGAAATAAAATTTTACATGGAAAAAAACTTTTCATATACTGCAGATTGTTAAAATTTCATAAAAAATATGTCGTTGTAATAACGTGATTAGATAATTAACATCAGATGTAACAGACATCGCACAGTGTGGCAAAATCGAAATTTGTTAAAAAGAATTTTTTTGAATAAATGGACTTAGCCTTGAATACTCCAGGGGCGGAGCTGTAATGTCTCAAAAAAGTGCATCTGTTACATGTAATTTGTTTAAACGGGTGAGAGTTTTTTTTAGTTTTCATCCGATTTCTAAGAATTTTATTTTATTTAGGAGTTTCAGCTAGATCTTTAAAAGTCATGCTTGCGTGTAATATTTATCTCCTTATGATATTCGAGTTATATACATTGGAAAATAGAAATTTTAAAATTTTGCCAAATCCTGGTCCGGTTTTTTTTAAATCTCAGGCACAATTTTTAATAGATTTTCCTCGAATTTATTATGTGATTTAAACTATAAAATTTTCCTTGTGATAATAAAAATTTTAAAGCCATATCTTTTCTGCAATTATAATGTGGAAAAAAGAAACGTGTTTTTGCTTTTTTTGGACAAAAAAGTGCCTTAACTCTTTTTTATAAAAAGTTTTTTTTTAGGAATATATAATTTTTGTTTTTCTCGAAAGGTATCTTTAGAGAGATAACTTTAATATAAAAAACATGTCCAATTTAACAAAGTTTTTTATCAAAATTTCAAATTTTGTTCATATGTTCTAAAAGCTCAGAGCTAGAATTATAAAATGGCAAACAGCTTTGTAAAATATCATGTATTCCTTATTTATATTTAAAGTTTTTTAACAGATCCAGAAGAAATGGGGACGCTATGAGCAAAATATAAACACATTTCTGTAACCTTTGGGAAATAGGGAATTTTTTTAAATTGTTTTAATTTTTTTCATTCTAAATAAGAAATTAAAACAAATTTAAAAGTTGCATTGCATTATGTTAGTAAATAAAGTATTTCTTACATATCAAATGTTTGTTGCATTTAAAAAAATAAAAATAAATTTTTATTAAAACTTCCAAATATCGGGAACAATTTGAAACATATTTTTTCAATGAAGTAATTTTCAATCTTTTAAGGCAATATCTCGATTTTTAAATATATACTATTTTAAAGGTTAACAAATTTCGATCCACCCACACTCTTACATTAAACTACACTCATTGGAAAACCATTCATGTGAAAAAAAACCTTTGTGATATATTAACTTTTGGTGACATATTTAGAAGAAGCAAATTAAATTCTATTTTGGAAATAATACGGCAATTAGTGTTCTAATTAGTTTTCCATTTAAGTTTTGATGACGCATCACAAAATACCTCAGGAGAGGTGCAATGAGGTTTAGAAATAGGGCAAAGTAGTTACGATGATAATAGTTTATTTAGAGATTTACACTGCTTACACTGTTTAGTTATCTCTTGCAGTTAGCAAGTTATAAACACTTGGAAATTCGAATTTCAAAATTCTTCTTTATTACCTAGTAAGAGTTTATAAAATGTACATGCCTGAGCTGCTCTTATTTAAGAAATTTATTTTAATACATACAAAACTCCCAACTATAGTAAAAGGCATGAATATATTTTCATTTTCAAAAAGATGAAAACAAAATGTTTTTTACTTTGAAATATATATAAGAAAAAATGGCGCAAAGTATCTATATTCGTACATGATGTGTATAGCTAGAATATTTTATATCGATGTTAAAAGTTAGAGTATTTAAAATGTTAGGAAAAATCAATACCTTTACTTCACTGTGATCACTGAAATAAAATAAACAGTCTTAACTATTAATACATGCAAATAGTAATAAATATTTGTAGTTATCACTTTAATTAAAACAATTTTCATATGTTTTATTTTAATTTCTTAATGATTTTTTGTTTTGTTTTATAAACCACTACCCACAAATTTTCCTCAAACTTTCAAACTAAATTCTAAATTATTAGTTTTTAACGATTATCAAAAACAAATGACTTTCTTTATTTTTCTTTGCTCTTTCTTATTATTATAAAAATATATCTCAGTGTATAGAACGAAATTATTTAAAAAAATACAAATTATTAGAGCGCATTTAATTAAAAAGATTTTCAAATCATTATTATGAACAGAAAAAAAAAAAATATTGAAAATTTAAACGAAAAAAAAAAAAAATACAAAAACACACGTAAAACTTGTTCGTTGAAAACTTTTATAGCAAAGCTTTTTTATAGCATTAATGATTGATGATTTTTTTAGGTTAAAGCAAGTAAGTGCTGTTGTTCTTAAACTTTTTTAGATTTTGTTTTGTTATTTTAAATAACAAAATTAAGAAAAGAATAATACAAAACAAATACAAATAATATTAATAATAATTTAACTAAAGACTGGGTTTGTTTAGTTTTTTTCTTTAGTTTCTTAAAGATTTTCTTCTAGAAAATTGTTCCATTAGTGGGAGCATGCTGTGTGTGTGTCCGTTATTGTTTCTTTTGTTAAACGGTTGTTTAGTTTTACTTAGAGTTTTTCTTTGTTTAGTTTTCATTTCATTTAGTTGTTTTAAATATATTGATTTGTACATAAATACATGCATACGTACATACATACCATAAGGCTCTCTTGATAACATTTCATAATTCATTAGTAGTTCTTAATAAGTAAATATATTTATATGCATTAATTATCGATTTGAGACGGAGCATAATAAGCAGAATATAGGGTAGTTGTAAAACAAAACTATGAGAATTAATTCTATTAGATGCTTTTCTTATAGTGTATTTATTTTTTTCTTCTATATGAATAATCGAACTGATGCTGAGAACAGCAGGTGGTATGAGCACTATTTAATGCAAATCATACACTCTAGAAGCCCAAGTAAGTTCTAATGCAGTGATAATTGGGAAATTATTCTTGTTGTTTTATTACAGAGCTTTAACTTTTCTAATGTTCAACTGTGAAGGCATAAGACATACAAATATATAGATATAAATATTTAATTATAATATAGTGTTCTGTTGTTGACATATTTTGTAGCAAGTGCTTTGAAATTTATTTTAACAAAAGAGTATTAAAATTAAAAGATTTTTTTCTAGAATCTTTAGATTTTAAAAACATTTGTACAATATAAATTTATTTAAAGTCTTGGCCATTCTTACCTATGACCTGTTGCCAACTTTCTGGTTACATATGAATTCCGCGCCAAAAGAACTGCTTATTTTTTGAGATCATAAACGAAACAAGTCATTTTCAGATACCTCCCAGAGAAAGAATTCTGCATCGATCGAAACAAATAGTAATCGGACGGGAAAAGTTTTAAAACTTTATTTTTCCTTTTCCTTTTCCCTTTAAATAGTCTTTAACACGTATTGCAACATGTGTCCCAGCGTTGTCATAAAGGAATATTACGATTTCATTTCTGGCCGCATATTGGTAGTTTTTTAGTCAATTTTTATCCCAAAATCATTTTGGCCTATATAGCAAATAAAAAAAAAAAAAAAAACGCTTTCAAAAGATACACCATCAGTTATAAATCCCGCATTATTACGTTATATACCCAACAGAAAAATATGATATCGGCAAACAGTTTTCATATAAAATTGTCAATCAAGCAAATTAGACCAAACTTTTATGTTGCATACGATAGAATAAAACAATTATTGTCATCAAATGTCTGTTACTAATAATGAATCTTCTGAAGCCATTTTTAATTTTCGTTTCATATCTGTATTATTGTCCCCCTTTTGTCGCTGGTGGAGAGCTGGTTTCTTAAAACACACCTCTACATTTTATCAAGCTATAGAGATTAGGTCTGGATATTACTGGATGTATGGTGAGACAATGAAGTCATAACATTTCTTCATATATACATAAAATCCATATATCGTAGGGTGTTCTATGACTTAAGGAGTTTTTCTGAATGAAAAAAAGTATTTGTTACGACACCATTCTATAAAAAGTAGACAGGCAATTATATGTCTATTACTTATATTGAACTATGATTATAATGTGGACAAAGAATGGCAAGACTTCAGTCAGTGTCTGATAGACTTTGATTTTAATAAATATGCCTTGGTCCAGTACAGTAGATGTCTACCGCACACTCTTCCTATCGCCTACAAACTTCGTCTGTCTGTCTTTCAATTTCTCAACTGTAAAAGGGGACTAAAGAAAAATGCAAATATATAAAAATGAAAACAGTAGCATTATCACTTGCTAACAATGACTTAATTATCTATAAAAACTCCATTGAAATTATTCACTTAATATCATTCATTTGTTTGATGTTTGTTTTGCGTAATTTAATTAATTAATGATTTTCGATTTAGCGTTTTCTATTGAATATTGTTTTCAGTTTTGTGTAATTCAAAAATATGAATCGCAAATGTATTGGTTAAAATTTCGTTCTATATTGTAATTGCAATTAATAAAAAAGCAAATTGTCAGTAACTAAGTTCACTACTACTACTACTAAACAAGCATAATTTTATAATTTAAGTAAATTCATTTAATTTAATGTACTGTTAACTTTAACTAATTCCAACTTAAAACTATTTGTTTTAAATTTTTATTTTATTTTATTTTCTTTTTCTTTTCTATATTGATTGGTTTCTTTGATTTACTGTAAAAACGAAATTCTAATTTATTTATGCAGGTTCTTAAATATCTTTCTACTAACTTAAATACTAAAAGTAACTACAATTGCTGTTGTTGTTAATTTGTTTACTAATCTAACAGAGTTCTGTTACATTTGGTTTTATATAGTTTTCCTATTTTTTTATTTTTATTTTGGATTTTGTTTTGGTGAAAACTAAACAGTGAATAATTTAACCCAAAATCGAACAAAATAAAAAAATAACAAAAATAACAAATTAAAAGTTGTATTGCAAACGTACTACTACTTAAATTTTAGATAATATATTTACTTACTTACAAACGTTTTAGTAACAATTAATGTCAATGGTTTTTATTTTTCTACAAAATACTAACGAACAAAACAAAAAAAAAAAAAAAAAAGAAAAACGAAAATCAATTTTATATATTTATATATTTTTTTAGCAACACTACATGAGTTGGAGCCGCTGGTTAGCGATGCTGAAGATAGAAAACCCATTGAAAAGTATGCAAATACACAGTTTTAGTTTTAAGTTTTAAATAGTTTTTATTTGTTTTCTGTTTTTTTTTTGTTGTAGTTTTTCATTTGTATATTTTTCGGTTGATAGTCAACAAAAGAAAATTGAGAAGTATACCAAAAGTGTAAAATGGTTTCAAATCCTGTTAATGTTAATTGAATATTTAAGGAGTGTGTAGCCATGATTGTGTAAATAATTTGCAAGGTTTGATTCAAAACTGATGACTAAAACTTAACATTTGGGATTAAAAGTACCTATTTATACAAAATGATTGGGATTAATGAAGCTGAAGATTTATAAAAAAGGCAGGAAAATTTAACGATTTCTAGCTACACAATACATAATCAAATCTAGTTGAAAATATTTGCCCTTAACTTGGAGTCAGGATCTCTTAATTAACCTCATATTAGCAGAATGGTAGACCAATGTATCAAGCATTGTTCTAGTTTGAGCTCTTGTAACTTTGTTTCTGCAATCGAGCTCATATGTAGCAACAATTTCAGATCTCTATAAGATTTGCCAATAGCTTTACTTGCCATTTCACATTGGTTGGTTAATGCTTTTGGCCACATGAATACCAAGTTATAATACGTGGTTAGACGTATCATATACTCAATCATGATAATATAATCAATCATTCGATTTTGTAATTATTATTTTGTTACTGACTATTGGTCTTAATTTTACAAATTATCAGTTAATAATTAAACCAAATTTAAATAAGTTTGCTCTACTTTAACTTTACTTTAGGTTCGAATCCTAGTCAGAAAAATTATCAAAAATAAAAATTTTTTTTTTTTTTTTTTCAAGTTGTTAAACAACCCTTCTTCAGTAAAAATGATTTAATGAAAATTAAATTTAAAATGAACTTAAGCCTAACTAAGGAAAAATATCAAAAACTTTAAGTTAGTCGTAACAAAAATAATGTCATATGTTTCACTGAAATGATCTAGTAAGATCTATGGCTACTGCTGACTTCATTTGCATGAATGTATAACTTTTTTAAAAATACCACATTTTGCATTAACATTCTCGGAAACCTCTAGATTCACTCTGTTATGGCACAATAGACTTTTTGAGCGTAAAGGATAATCAAAATACAATTCGTAAGTGACAAAATGATTGTCTGACTGACATAGCACTGTAGATGAGACAACAAACCAAAAACTAGAACTCTATTTTACCTTGAAGATATTAATTTAAATGGAGAAAAGAACATTTTCTTTAGAAGAATTCAACTGTTATTTCGGTAAATTCTTAAATATCAATGTTTCTATAATGTGCCTACTATTCTATGTTATATGTAAACCATCATTATTCTCCAAGTTTTCTTGTCATGAGCTTTGTTATACTGTCTTAATCTGATGCACTTCTTCTTGATGATAAATTTAATGTAAATTATCCCCAGTTTCTGTTAAAACTGCGCTCTGATACTTATAAATTAAGGCTGGTATATCAATACAATTGAATCTTAAACTATCAGTAATCTAATAAGGTATATAACATGATTGTATTGATCAGATGTCTCCACATGCGATAGTTATATCATCTTCGCTGTAGTCTATTCTGCTAATTCCTATTGATGTAAACTTCTACGTTTATATCCTGCTGTGTCACTGTTCAGTTTCCACCGCTCTGGTGGCATCTCTGAGAACTAATTGTTAGCTGTTAGGCTGTGTGTATTGTTCTGTAATTTATACTGTGTTCTTGTATGGATCCTTCCAACTCGTGTCCTTAAAATTCTCTGTTGAAAGATTTTAGTTTTTTGCTGCTTTCCTTCTGTTGCCCAATGGAACTGGACGTTTTTATCTGAAAATCCCAGCCAATATCAAACTTTCACTTTACTGATAATGATTTGTTCGAGATACCTTTTAATTTCGGTTTGTAATTAATAGATTCACATTTTACTCAGGGCCTTTTTTCAGCAACCGTTTTACTTTAATTTCTTATTATACCTTCTGATGATAGTCTCTAAAGATTCCTTCGTTAACAGTCCCAAGCTTTTGCCTGCTTAATACAAAGCAGTCACTATTCTCAGGTTCAGAACTGTGGCTAACAGTGGAATAAATCAAAGAAAAATCGTACAATAAAGCAAAATTAGCTAAATGAAATATTACACAAAATTAACGGCCCCACATAGAAGTGGGAATTTTACCGAAAAATATTAAGAAATTTATTAATATTGTTTGATTATTTATTTAAAAGTCAACATTGCACATTGTCGTGTGTTCACAATTGATAGATATTTTTTGGCATAAAAAATTTGTAACCACACATATCTGAAATTTTTTATCACCTTATTTTCATTACGATTTGTGTGTTTTTTTTTCATTGCTCAATATGAAAAAAAAAAATTATTCCCTGAAACTTGAAAATATTATCAAAAAATGTCCCCATTTTGACATAATTTTTTTTATTTGTGCAATTTTCAGTGGTTTATTTAGCATGCAACCAACATGAACAGCATTTCTTTGCACAAATTGAGTGAGACAGAATTGCCAGCTGGTTGTATTCAAATGTGTATATTTACGTCACATACAAATTTACATATTTCTCTGAAATCCAATATCTTAGCCAGAAACACTCTAAAGTCGGCTGGATTACGATACGATCTCTTTAGGAAAGAGAAGAGTCAAATTTTGAATGAAGTAAGTGTTTGAAATATACCAGAGTTTAGCCGGCTATTTAGAATATCTTTTTAAGTAAAGAAAAAATGCAAACTATAGTGGGGAGCACAAATGAAGTATTATTACTTTGTGCACTTGTTATTGTATAAAAATAAAACTATTAAAGAAAATTTTAAATTTTTTTTGTCATTTATTTTGTGTTTAATATTTAACAAAATAAATTATAAATCAAAACTAAAAGTATTAAGTTCTAAGAAAAAATACAAACGAAACGAAAAAACCCGCATCTACTTAATTTTGCACCATACAAACATTTTCGGAAATGATAGTATTTTCAATATTTAGTCCAAAGATCTTCAATTCGTAGAATATTTTCTACATGTTTTGGCATACTATGTCAATTTTTCAATTAATACAATTGGAATGCTCGCTCTTTCGCATTTAAACCGCTACAAAAGCTCGTCCAAATGGATTTTAGTAAATTGGTATTGTCCCAACTGTCTCTTTTCGAATGACCACAAATTATCAATCGCTTATTTCACCATTTTGTGCTTTTGCATTGGGTTACCACCCAGCTGAAGAGTAATTTCACCCGCATTATAAGTGTTCTTGTCTACAAAATCAGGAAAATTAGTTTGCAAAATATACAGATAGTCTTCTTTTTTCAATATGCCTTCCAATCTTTGTAGTGGTCCGTCATGTCACCGTGTAAAGCAACTGCATGTCATGACGTTTCTCAAACTGTGCTTCATTGTTTCCTTTACATGGTGGCTTTGAATTCTCTGGGCTGTTCAGTGCCAGCAATATTGTTTATTGTCGGATTGAAAACGATTAAATCTAGATTCGTCTGACCAGTTTTGTGTTTCCAGTCATTTACTGTACAATTTCTGTGTTTTTTTTTTATTGACAAGTTTTTTGCAGGTTTTCATTTTTTTTACTGCTAAGATATAACCAATATCGCGAAGGGCTTGTCTTGCAGTTAATAGATTAACGAGTTTGCCTATTACTATAGTAGCATCTTGTGCTGTAAAACACTTGTCTCTTTTCAATTGTGTTAACATGAGGTGTAAATCCGCATACGTTAATAGCTTTTTGTGACCTCTTAATTGTGGTATGAGAAAAATATAACGCATATTTGTGACACTTTTTACTACTGCTTAAGTTAGTTAGTTTAAGCGGTTTAACTATTACATGCGTAGAATAGTAACTTTTAGTCATTGCTAAAATATTTTGTTCAATGGTTCTTGACAGTTTTGTGTTAGATAATTTACAAAAACTGTTTACCACGTTTTTAAGTGATAAATAAATCAAGCACACACAAATATAATGGTAAACATTGATATTAATTATTGTGCAAATATTTCGAAGGACAAAATGTACAAACTTAGGTACATGCTAATTTTTTTTTACTAATAATTTTTAATTTTGTATTGTAAATTATTTTTGTGCAATCAAAAATGCACAAGGCACAAACATTTATTAATTTGTGCTCCTTTTATACAAACAGGAAATTTCAGGTTCAAACTAACTTTTGCACCTACGTTAATATAAAAACTTGATGGTATTCCTTGAATTGCATACACTTTTGCAATAATTTGTCTAAGTACTGAAATATTTTACTAATACTTTACAAACTGAATATATTTTATTACTTTTCATGTCCCACCATAATTGAATGCAATCTTGCTCTTTCACAGCAGGTTATGTTTATAATTTAAAGTTTTTGACCCACCAATTCTGCTGAAGCAATAGTATAGTCTTACTAAAATCTTTGGTAGACCTTAATAAGAAATTATTACTTAATTATATACAAAATTACGTGTTATGTCTTATACAAAATAATTCGCTAAATAATACTTTTAAATTTTTGGTATACTTCTCAAAATAACTCTTTATTCTTCTGTTGTAGTCCTCAGATTTTTTTTATTCTCAATAAACCATTGTAAATAATTTTGTAAATTTCTGCTAAACACTGAGAAAGAAAACTAGATTAATCATCACCTTTTTCCAAATCAAAAACGCACCCCACATCATGATTCAAACATCATTGTTTATTTCTAAATATATGTTTTAATTAATTTTCGTTTTCTTAACTTTTCACTTTCTTTTTTTTTTTGAAACAAACAAATAAAATAATCCTCAATACTTAATGGTTTTTTACAAAAAACTCAATAATGAAAAACAAAATGGATGCTTGCTCGTATGCCTTATAAAACATGATGCTTTGACTGCTTTTTTTCAAAAAAAAAAAAAAAAACAATCCTATAAATCATCTGTTTCTAAAACAAACATCAAAACTGATGCCATTTAAATAAAAAAAAAAAAAAAAAAAAAACACTACCTCCTTCCCCTACCAAACAAACTAAAAATGGCTTGCATTTTTTTGCACCTGGCTTAAAACTATAACAAAAAACGTTTAAAATTTTTAATAAAATCAAATAACAAAAAACAATCTGTACAAAATGTTTGCACTTTTAAACTGAAAAAAAAACTTAAATCAAAATAAAACAAAATAAAATACTTAGACAAGTAACTATACAAGAGAAAAAGGTCACCAGCCGACCCTTCTCCCAACTGATTGATCAAGAGCGAGCTAATCATTTCATCACCAAGAAGGAAAATTTCGGTTTCGCTGATATAACCGAAGCAGACAATAAACAACAACATGCAAAACAGCAAGAACATCAGCAGGGTGAGATCATTATGAATGGATCGGCCCCACCCTATTCGAAACCAAATTTGGATTTATGGTTTAAAGAGGTAGTAGAAATGCGCAAAAAGGCTGGAGAATATAAGGTCTGTATAGATTTTGAGTGCTATTTTTTATCATACTAAAATTAAAGTAATTTTTTGTTTAATTTTTTCTTTTGTTTATAAAATATCTGTTTTGGTATATAATTCGAACTAAAGAGCCGAGGATGGGGCAAGGAAATTGATCCAGAATTGTACAAGAAACAGCAGGAACTCTGGGATCAGGTCTCGAAACGTAGTTCATTGTCTTCTTTATGTTTGGCCTCAACTATGCCAAGGTGAGGAAAAATAATATTAAAAGATATACAAGAAAAGCTTGAAAAAAGTTTAGGCAACTATTTAAAATACTTTTTTCTCCAAAAACCAATTTTTGTTCAATGAAGAAAGCTTTTTTATTATTACTATTATTAGACTTTTGGAATTTTATAAAGGCTTTTAAAATTTAGTTTATGAAAAAAGATTTTTTCCTAATGAAACCTTTTTTTGGAAAAAATTTCCGAATAAGCCTTTTTTAATTAAGAAAGCTTTTTGTAAAAAGCTTTTATTGTAAAAAATTTAGTTTTCAGTTGTTTTGTAGAAAAATGTTTAAATAAGAATTATGATGAAAAAGCTTTCGAACAAGAAAAAGCTTTTATTGGCCAAAAAAAGCTTTTTTATTTTTTTGTACAAACATTTTTTTTTGGTTAAATAACCTCTTATTTTAATGAAAAAAAAACTATTTATGAGGTAATACTCTTTTTTATATTAACTTTCTTAAAATTCTTCAAAATATACTTAAAAATATTTCCAGGCCCATAACTAAGGAAGAAAAGGAAGAGGAGAATAACAAGAAAACCGCTCCCATATTAAAAACTTATAAACCTCGAGTTCCTGGTCAGGCTTACTTTTTAGAAAATTTAACTAAAGACGAATTAAATGCACTGCCAGCACGATTTAGTCATATACGTCATCATTTGGAGCGTACCACAGGACCAGGTTTAATATTAACACTATACCAACTAAAACAACAAATTTATTTAAACATATTTCATTTCCTCATCTAGATGTTGAGGAAGGCGCCTTATTGCCTTCACCCACACGCGAAAAACTAATGCCAGCCATTACTAAACGCGAATCAGAATCACAAAGGGGTAGTCCTAAGAAAACCGCCGCCTCACGTCACGGCTCACCACAAAAGGGGAGTCCACAAAAGGGCAGTCCCAAAAAGGTTCTTAAATGTAAGTACCCACTTTTACCTTCAGATTTTATACTATTTCTACTATTATGCACTTAAACAAAAAAATCTACAAAATTATTTATAACACGTTAAATGTAAAGCGCAAACAGCCAACAGAAAACAAGATATTATGAAATTAAGAAAAAAATACCTTTTTTTAGTACCACCACACCAACACCAACACTGATACCTTTTTCTTTGGCACTTGTCAGGCCAGGTTTATTAATTCCTTGAGAACTGTTTTTGTTTTTGTTAATTATCTCTTCTTCTAAACACTCTAATTACACAAAGTTTTGTTGTACTACAATAAACAATTAGTTAATTTTTTATTATTGATTTTTTAATTGTTTTTTTTTTGTTATTTGTTTTTTTTTTATTTTTACTTGTATAAGTTTTATGCTAAATACGTTTGCCTTGCTGTTTGATTAAAAAAAAAAAATAATTAAGTAAAAAATTGTTAATTTTTGCTTGTTTATTTGCAAGATTTTTTTGTTAGCAATTATTAAAAATTAATTTTGTTTCAATATTAAAAGTGTTTTTGAGTGCAGTTTTTTTGTGCAAGTTTATTTTGTAAAAAAGTTTTTTGCAAAATGAGATTTCTTAAAAACTGTTTATAAAATGTTAGTTAAGAAATAAACTAAATAATAATAAAGGTAAATTTAATGAACATAAACATAAACATGAAAATCTGTTTAAGAATTTACGCGGTCTTCATACACTCAGAAAGTTTAACATTGTTTTCTGTCGTCTTTCCTCTGCAACAATTGACTTTAGTTTTTATTTACTCATTAACTAACTCAGTATTTCAAAAAACAATTTTGAAATAAATATGTATAACTTATGAATTAACATGAATATCATGTTGATTTAAAAGGATAAAGTAATTATTACACTAACTACAGTGGTTTCAAAGCTCCATAAAAAGACAACCAACAGGAACTTAAAAAAGAAAATCTAATAGTCTAACAAACAAAAGCAATTTATCTACATATTAATATACTCGTATTAAAACTATAAAAACAAAAAATGCTCAGTTTTCACATCACAGCTTATTTTATGCACTCCATTTGTACTGTACCGATAGCTCGACATAGCGTTTATGATTATAATACTTTTTTGGTCCCACCAACCACAAAGCATTACCTGAGCTCTATGTAGACTTGGCTATGGTATCGACTTGGCTGGTTGGGTGGGCTTCACAATCGATCTCTGGTTGTCGTAATAGTTTGTTGTTCACAATATAATGTTCAAAGACTTACTGAAAATACAGATGATAGATATGTACCCTTCAAAATTATACATACGTAAGTTATAACGCGAAAACTCTCTTCAAAAAATACACTAGAATCTGATACTGCTATACTAAGGTCGTTTTATGATAATGTAAATTGATATTTAATAATTTACAAAAACTGGTTTTCGCGGGTCTCACTATAAAAAAGTCTCCTGAGAAAGATGGTGTACCGTAGTGGTCTGGAAGTAGTTTTTAGCACTTTATATCGTACCGGTCAGTTTCCCAAGTGCTGTAAGGCTGCCAATATAACGTCGATCCCTATTAAAGGAGACGCTACCAACCTTGATTATCGCCCAATAGCAATTTGTTTATTCTTATGGAAAGTATGTAGTATGTTAAATTACATATTGTAGAATATCTGGAGTACATAAAATTTAATTAGCGACCGGCAGTGCGGTTTTCTTAGCGGATGCTCCACAGGAGACTTACTAGCCAACTTTTCGGACAAATGGTATTGTTGTATTAAATTCAATGTGGCTTGTATTTCACTGTTCTCTCGATACTATAATGGAATGTGTTTTGCTGAAATTAGTGAACTTGTTCCCAAACAACAATAAGTTTTTACGCAATACACGTTCTTCAGTAAGGGCTCATCCATTCGTGGTCGACTGGACTTTACCTACAAAATGTATTCTTTAGCCGCTCTCTGTATGTGGAACAAACTTTCTGCATAAATTTTTTTCTAATACTTTCAATACAGGAAGTTGAAGTCAAATACTACTCTCTCTATCCCGCTATTAATTTATCATCCTGGACCAAGCAACAAAAAAAAATGTCAGCTCTTTTGCTTTCAAACAAATTCAGGGACTAGTTCATTTAAAACAAGTAATACTCGTATAAACTTCCCGCAGGTTTAACACACATATATGCAGCAAAGGACATAGCAAACAATTTATGGATTTTACAACTTCCGAATTAGTTTTTAAAATTTTTAGCGGTCAAAAGCGGCGAACAAATACAATTAGCTAAAAACTCCTTACAGCTAACTTGAAGTACTGAGTCCTCTAGTAGAGGAATCTCGAATAAAATGTAATGTAATATTTCTGAGCAATTGGGTGTGCTTCTTGTGTTTTTTAGTATCCTAAACTTTAGTAAGTTCTTGTGTTTTCCTGATATATTACAGGATGTTTTTTCGTATTTCTTTGCCAAGAGGTTCTTTCAAATTAAAAATATTTGTTGCTGGGAAACAATAAAAAGAGACAAATTTTAGGGATTTTTTTCCGAAAGACGAAAAGACAATGGCGGATAAAAATCGTTTTTTGTAAATAAAGATTTTTAAGAAAGCAGCAAAAACAATTTGGAAGCATTGAAGGTTTTCAGATAAGTCCCTTAAAATCTATATAGTTCTGTATTTCAAAATTTATTTTTATACCCACCACCAAAAATGTGTATATTAAGTTTGTTAATCTACTGGTAACACTTCGAAGTAGAACCACTAAGTCCTGGGTCCTTATGAAATTCTAAAACGATTTAGCATTGTCCTTCCGTTTGACCGTCTGTTATAGACATGATTGAGACTCGAATAAAAAACTGTGGAGAATGAAAATTTTCAAAAAAAAAAAAAAAAATTGATATGGACCAAAATTTGAGACAACTTTGATATTATTCAATAATATTTTCTTTTAATATATTATGAATAATAGCATCGAACTTCAGACATATTTTTGTTTATAAATTGAAATGTTCTATTGAAAATGGTAGGAATCGCTCAATTAATTCTCATAGCCCCCATACACATGTCTTCCCGGAATATGGTTTTATGGTACATAAATGCCTATAGCAAAACCGTATCTATAAAAAATGCAGTGAAAATAAGTTTCATGCAATGAACAATCCTAAAACGATATTTTGTTTGCATCGGTCCATATTTTGACAAATTCCAATTCCGACAATCACGTCAATGCGCATAAATCTGTTATAAACATCAGTATCAAGGGAAAATTCGAAACAAATAATCACACATATAAATAATATAAATAACATCATTGTACAGATTATCATATTGATCGGCTCATAATAGGTCATAGCTCCCGTATGGGATTTTGTAAATGCTATTGAGATGAAATTCATCCAAAATAAAACTCAAATAGATAGACGACTGCCCCATAAAGTGTGATAGCATCCATCAATATCGTTATTGATACCAAATTATTTTTAATAATGCATAGATCGCACTGCTGGTATATTGGTGGTGAGCATGAAAGGTTCGGCATAGTCGAATAATAACACTTGTTATAACAGCTACTTTACTTTGTAAGCAGTTACTTTATATACATATGTAGGTATACTACAGATTCGTTTTATTAACGAAATATGTTAAACATATTTACATATGGTGAATTTCACGTCAAGTGACCCAGTTTTAAAAATCGATGTCTTTCTATTTGGATAAAATTTGCCCCAAGGTTAGTACTATTGGATAGTAGGCCAGAGACAAATTTTCAGCTCTATCAGTCCAGAAGTGCCGGAGTTAGAGGGGGTTAAAGTTGGACATTTTGGTCAATTTTGATCATACAGGGTTTTTTTAAATGAGTATAACTTTTTACCTATTGGTCCTAGCAAAATAGGACTGTAGATAGCTAATTCTTCAATCATTTAAAAAAAAATTGTTTTAATTTTTTTTAAAAAATATTTTTTTTTAATTTTTTTTTTCAATTTGGGCCCTTTTTTCTCAAAAGAGTGAAATTCACCATATATATTTATTTTCTGTGTTTATTTGCTATCTCTAAATTCTTTAACTAAACCATAACACTGTCTCACTAAATATTATGTGGCGTTCATCAACATTGGAAACTCATCATTACCATCAATTACATACATATATAAACATAGCAGTCTAAATACTTAATATGATCTTAATATGATACTTAATATGATCTAGTTAGATAGAAAAAAAATTAAGAATATCTAACTATATGTTAGTTACTATTTAGTGGTGTTAGTCAATACAGCTAGGTTAAAATAACTGTAACAAAAACGTCTAACTAAGAGTCTATCTATATATAATTTATGTTAATTTGTTTAAAATTTTTTGTGTTTACACCTTAGATGATTTCATTAATCAAGAGTCTCCAACTATGTAAATGTACCCCAAACAATAACACAAACTTTGTGTCTCATATGTATTTCAATTAATTAACACACCCTTTTAGTTTTCAAACATAGATAAATTAAGTTACATATGTCATTTTCAAACTTCATTAACATTAAAAAAAAACCTAAAATTTTTTCTTCAAAAATCAAAACAAACAACTTTAAAAATTCTATGAAACTAACCATAATGTACATAAATGGTAAAAAAAACGAAATTTTTCAAAATTGTATAAAAACTGCTTTGTGTAAAACATAACAAAAGTACGCTCACAATCGGTTGGTCCAGAACATGAATCGCCTAAACGTCAGTTACGTTCCGTTAGTACAGCACCCTACAATCGAACGGCTGGCAAGAAAACTCCTACAACAGCTACTCAAGGAACGACTGAACGTAAACCACGACCATGTAAGTAATTTGAAACAAACAAAAAAAAAAATAGAAAAAATTAGAAAGCGAAAATTAAACAATTAAGTAGCTACATACATACGTTTAATTCACTTTATTTAATTTCATTTTAAATATTCTTTTATTATAATTGGCTGAATGATTTGGTAATAAATTTTTAACTCATCTAGCCTGGATTTCAAAATTTCATTAAATTGCATTTTTATTGAAATTATTATTTTTTATTTCCTTTTTCTTTCTTACTCGTACTACATTTAACTTTGTCTAGGTCTTAGTTTTTATTTTTATGTGTAATTTAATTGTAGCAAATTCAATGTAGTTTCTATTAAAGTGTATAATTTATTATGACTTGTTTCTTTAAAATTATACTGAACTTTTAGCTGATTGTGTGAATTTTTATTGAATTGTTTTCTTTAAACTTTCAACTGTGTTAAAAAAAAACAATTTAAATACTATTGTAAATTGTTTTCCTAATACTCTTAATATTTTCATGTTATGTAAAGGTGTAGGATTACTGCTACTAAATACTACTCGTACATACTTAAATTTACATAAATATCTTAACAATTCTTATGAGTTTAGCATGTTTGTTTAATAGTTTTTTTTAACAAAAAAAAAAAAAAAAAAAAAAGAAGAAACTTGTATAAATTTACTAATGGTTTTTAGCAAAACATATAGAAAAATAAATCATTTGTAATGTTATAAAATTTAATAATTAGTGTTTTTAAGTGTTTAGTTTATAAAATATCTACAATTAAAAAAAAAAATTAAAATAACTCATTTTCATTACAATTCGCTTCAAAATGTAAAAATTTTACCTTGGTTTTTTATTAATTAGGGTGTTAGGTTATTTTCCATACATTTTTCTTTTTATTTCTATACTTATTCATAATGTTGAAGATTTTAAGTCTGGCGTGTAAAGGTACGGTCACATTTGGCAAACATTTACTCAAAAAAGCATAACAAATTTCTTTGACGTTGTTTACTTTTACATGAGTTTTGCCACATCAAACAACATCAAATAAATTAAAACTATATATTTGTTGTAATTTGGCCTAAATAAGAAAAGGTTTTTTAAATAAAGAAACGAGTGCAAATATATGTTATTTAGTGGTTACGTCTATTTCGGCAAATATTTGACAAGTGTGACCGTACCTTAGCTGAATGAATAAAATGCAGCCTTTCTGTATTTATAAACTGTTGATGAAGCTTTATTAATTCAACTTTGTACTTAATGCTTTGGATTGCAGTAGTGTTAAGAGTTTGCTCAGGTTAAAAGCGTTTAATACTTTTAAAGCTTCAAATTAGTGTTTTAAGCAGAGATCATAAATTGGGGTGTTTTTAAATTTAAATTCATGTTTGTTAATATTATAAAGAAGATAAGTTTAACTTAAATTATAATCTGTTTTATAAAAACAAATGTTTTAGTTATTTGTTAATGTTTAATTTTGTGCATAACTCTGTCTACGATCTTTGTTTTGAGCATTTCTGTAATTGGTTTCTTTAAAATAACTCTCTTAACATCAGCTATTTGACCTTTTATGCAAGCTTTATAAATACAACATTTCTTAAACTTTATTTTAAGATTTTTATTTTAATTAAAAATTAACTAACAAACAAAAAAATATCTAAATAATTCAAATATGCAAATTTGCAAATTTTCGCCAAAAACAAAACCTTTATTTAATTAAAGCTTTATGTTTTCTTATATGTTCTGTCTAAAAATTTTTTATCAACAAAAAGAAAAACAAATTCAATTTTTATTTATTTACTTCTTTATTCTTTTATTCCCATATTTTATTGCCCACATAATTTTTTATATAAAAAAAAAAATAAAATAAAAAAAACCAAAAAAAATCTATATATATAGCTACCCTATCCACAACATTTCATTCCCGTACGAAAAGTAGTTCATTACCTCCTCCTAGTGGTAGGGCTCATGCAAATGCTGTTGCTACTGCTAGTTATGCTGCTGCTAATGCAAATCAAATGCATTTGTCGTCTGCATCACAATCAAATAAATCACCGCAACTGCCACAAATGCGCAAAAGTGACAAAGACAAAACCAATGCCGCTAAACCACGTTCAAGAACGTCAGCAGCTAAATCATCATCATCTTATCCTCCACATCCTCCATCAAACGATATGACAAGCTCAAAAATATTGGTAAATGGCCATGATGCTCATAAGGATGTTTTTGATGTTGACGGTAATGAGAGTAACAAATTTATTATAAGAGCTGGCAAGAAAGTAAATTCATTGGCTTTAGATCATTTACCTGTGCCAGGTCGTGATAAGAAATTGTTCGAAAGTGAGTAGAGAAGGTCGTTCAACATGAAATGATGTTCACAATTTATACAAACATGCATACATATGACTTTTTTTGTTTTCGCAAAACAGGAATGTTATATTCAATCAATATGTTTCTACTAAATATATTTCTTATTGTTATTATTTTTTTTTCTAACTAATTTTTTTGGTTTAACCCAAAAAGAAAGATATTGCCTAATAAAACATTAAACACTTGTGAAATTTTTAAAGTAACTTGCAAATTGTAAAATGTATGTATTTTGATTACAATTGTGTTTGCTCACATGACTAAGTCGTCGCTTTTTAATATTTTAATTATAGTTGTATTCGATTATTTATAACTAATATTTTTAGTAATGTAGAACACATGTTGAAACCCTACAACTAACCAGACTAACTAACATTTAATTCAGTTAAGAGATGTAAATATGCATATTCTGGTCTTTGCAAATTAAATGTTTCAAATCATTCTGCTCTAACCGAATTAGAACCTGAACTAAAACTAGAACTACAACAAGAACTTTAACTAGAACCTGAACTAGAACCTGAACAGCAGCTTGAAGTTGAACCTGAATTAGAATCTGAACTAGAACTTGAACCTGATCTAGAACCTAAACAGCAGCTTGAAGTTGAACCTGAATTAGAATCTGAACTAGAACTTGAACCTGATCTAGAACCTAAACAGAAACTTAAAATTGAACCTGAATTAGAACCTGAACAGCAACTTTAAATTGAACCTGAATTAGACTGAACTAGAAGTTGAATCTGAACTAGAAATAGAACCTGAACTAAAACCTAAACAAAAACTTGCAATTGAACAAAAATTAGAATCTGAACTAGAACTTGAACCTAAATTAGAACCTAAACAGAAACTTAAAAATGAACCTGAACTAGAACCTGAACAGCAACTTGAAATTGTACCTGAATTATACTGAACTAGAAGTTGAATCTGAACTATAACCTGAACATTAACTTGAAATTGAACCTGAATTAGAATCTGATCTAAAAGTTGAACCTGAATTAGACTGAACTAGAAGTTGAATCTGAACTAGAAATAGAACCTGAACCTGAATTAGAACCTGAACAACAACTTTAAATTGAACCTGAATTAGAATGAAATAGAAGTTGAATTTGAACTAGAAATAGAACCTGAACTAAAACCTAAACAAAAACTTGCAATTGAACAAAAATTAGAATCTGAACTAGAACTTGAACCTAAATTAGAACCTAAACAGAAACTTAAAAATGAACCTGAACTAGAACCTGAACAGCAACTTGAAATTGTACCTGAATTAGACTGAACTAGAAGTTGAATCTGAACTATAACCTGAACAGTAACTTGAAATTGAACCTGAATTAGAATATGATCTAAAAGTTGAACCTGAACTAGAAATAGAACCTGAAATAAAACCTAAATAGTAACTTGAAATTGAACCTGAATTAGAATATGATCTAAAAGTTGAACCTGAACTAGAAATAGAACCTGAAATAAAACCTAAATAGTAACTTGAAATTGAACCTGAATTAGAATCTGAACTAGAAGTTGAACCTGAACTAGAACCTGAACAGAAACTTAAAATTGAACCTGAACAGCAACTTTAAATTTAACCTGAATTAGACTGAACTAGAAGTTGAATCTGAACTAGAAATAGAACCTGAACTAAAACCTAAACAAAAACTTGAACAAAAATTAGAATCTGAACTAGAACTTGAACCTGATCTAGAACCTGAACAGCAGCTTGAAGTTGAACCTGAATTAGAATCTGAACTAGAACTTGAACCTGATCTAGAACCTAAACAGAAACTTGAAATTTAACCTCAATTAGAATCTGAACTAGAACTTGACCCTGAACTAGAACCTGAACAGAAACTTAAAATTGAACCTGAATTAGAACCTGAACAACAACTTTAAATTTAACCTGAATTAGACTGAAATAGAAGTTGAATCTGAACTAGAAATAGAACCTGAACTAAAACCTAAACAAAAACTTGCAATTGAACAAAAATTAGAATCTGAACTAGAACTTGAACCTAAATTAGAACCTAAACAGAAACTTAAAAATGAACCTGAACTAGAACTTGAACAGCAACTTGAAATTATACCTGAATTAGACTGAACTAGAAGTTGAATCTGAACTATAACTTGAACCTGAACTAAAACCTAAACCCAAAACAGAAACTTGAAATTGAACCTGAATTAGAATCTGAACTAAAACTTGAACCTGAATTAGAGCCTAAACAGAAACTTTAAATTGAACGTGAATTAGAATCTGAACTAGAAGTTGAACCTGAACTAGAAATAGAACCTGAACTAAAACCTAAACAGAAACTTGAAAATGAACCTGACTTAGAATCTGAACCTGAAATAGAACTTGAACTAGTACTAGTACTAGAACATGGGATTTCTCAAGGCCTTGTTATTACTTAAGTGAATGAAAATATACATTTTATATCAGAATCTGTCTTAAATTTTCACTATACACACTTTAATAATTTTGAATTTAATGAAATTAAACCCGAATGACTTAGTTTAGTAAGCACAAGAGTAATCGAATAAATTCTAAACTTAATATTTGCTTTATATTTATGAAGTGAAATACTAATTATATAAACCAAAATTTATTACTGTATTCCACAGAAAGGAGTATAAACCTTAAAACATTTACTGAATATAATTAAAATTTTATAGAACTTAAACGACAACCAATTATTTGATTTTAGTAAAGTTAACATTAAACAAATATTTTGTTCGGACAAAAATTTTTTTTCATATGAAGCCTCTCTTTTTAAGAGAGATAAAATATTCATATGAAACATAAAATTTATATTGAAAAACAAAAACTAAAAAAAAAACTGTAAATGTTGCCAGGTTATAAAGAAATTAGAAATTTTAACAAATTAAATGTGTTTTTATGTATTTGTTTTATAAAATGCCTTCAATGTTTGTAACAAATGTAAAAATAAAAAAAAAATATAAATATTTGTGTTTGTAGTCCTTTGCTCCTGCTCTGTTTTTTCTCTAGACTTGTTGTAAATAATTAACAATTTCCAGTAGTTGAGTGTTAAGTACTCGTAGTTTATTATTAACTTAAGTTGCAGCGTTTAAATATAAATACTACTCTCCGATACTTCTCTACAAAACTCAAAAACTAAACAATCAACTCTAAAACTTATTATAAATACTAACGATTATATACTACAACTAACATTTTAACATCACTCTCTCACATTCCAAAAAAAAATATATTTGTTACTTTATCTTTACTCTAACTCTTATTTACTCTGTCTAATTCTATTTGGATTTTTTTGTCTTACCTTAAACAACAATTTAAACTATAACAACAACTTAACTATGATCATAAAAAGACTTAACAATTAACAAAAGCTTGGTTGAATTATGATTGGTTTGAAATTGCAAAATATTTTATGGAAAAGCTGTGAAAGCTTTAAGCATGCCTTTTAAATTGATGGTTTTTATTTAAGCAGTTAAGAATTTAATTTGATATTTTGATTGAAATTTATTTCTTCTGTTTTAACGCAGCTTTGTTTTACTTATTCTTTCCATATATTTGGTTAAAAACATAATTTTTTAACAGGACGTTTTTTTTTTTGTTGAAATCAAATATTTTTAAACCTAATTTTTGAATACTAAACCCTATTTTTTTAATAACAAACTTCTAAGTATGCTTTAATTTAAATAAAAACATACTAAACATAAAAAATATTAATTTTAAAATAATTAACCATTTAATGTGGGGGAAAGCGGATATTTATTATATATTTTTTGCTATTAATGTAGATGATACCGAAGATGGCCGTGATACTGCCATATCTGTATCTAGTTGCAGTCCCCAACCAGTTGCTGAGGTTCCCGAAGAACCCATTGTTAAATCGCCACCCGAACCTACTCGTGTCAAGAGTCCAGAACAAATTATAATGCGTTCACCAGATCCCGTCAACTGGACTGTACCCTTGGATACAGGGAAAACATTTACCGTAACACAAAACGTCAAAGAAGGTATGTTTAGAGTAAAATGTTAAGAAAGCATTTAAATTTAACTTTTAACATTGTGCGATTAATAACATTATAGGTGAAAATTATAGTAGACCACAAAGTGAAATTAAAGCTTCTACCCCTGTAGAAAAGCCACCACCACCACCCCAGTCGGCTCCACCCGAATTGACTGAACAAGTCAAAATGGACGGTAAGCTTTAAAGCACGCTTGTTCTTCGTAACATCCATATCCAATAAAAAAAAAACACAAAAAAAAAAACAAAAAACGCTTTTCAATACTAATTCGCTTTCATCATTATATATCATCATTAAACCAAAAAAACGTTTTTAAAAAATCTAACTCAAAAAAAGCTTAAAAAAGTCAATCAATCAAGCAAGAAAGCACTTTTTTCGTAACACTTCATTCTTCTTCGTAATTTAATCCCTATACTCACTCACGTTTGTGTGATAAAGCAGCCTGGAAAACAAAACAACCACGCAGCAATAATACTCAAAATAACAACAACGAAGCTAAGTCACCAACACAAACTACTACAGCCTCAACTGGCAGTCCTACGTCTGAGGTGGGCAAAAATACTCTGCTACAAAATAATGCCAACAGAAAACCAGTGCCCGGCACCACTATTAGGGTTCTTGAAGATCCCATGTTTGATGTTGACGTTATATTGGCTTCATCGGCAGCTGCCGCAGGACAGCCACAACAACAACAGCAACAAGCCGGTAATTTGTCTTCATCCTCCAATTCAACCACTACCACAGCTTCTACTGCTCGTACCACAGCCACAGACGTTCTAGAAAAGGCTCGTGATCGTTTTGATCGTTTCTGGGGCGGTAACAGTAGCAAAGAGGAAAGTGTTTAAGTCAATCGATTTTTATTAAATCACATATAAAAACAAACAAATAAAATCCCAAAATATATTAATGCTGATGAAAACTACAACAAGAAAAAATAATGGCTTTTAAATTTTATACTCGAACAAATAAATACAGTTCTTAAACACCCTAAATAAACAAACATTTAAGAAAGTAAAGTAAAATTTATAAAATAAAATAGTATTAAGACTTTTTGAAGTTAAGAAAGCTATCAATTAACCCCACACAAATATTGAACACCATTTAGGTTGGTATTTAAATTGCCCAAATTTATTACTTTACATTTAAAAAAAAAAAATATTTAAAAAATTATTTTTCTTTTCTTGTTAACCACTTACCTTCTTGATCCCACAAGAGGTCAGCAACCTTTGAAACAATGCTTTTTAGTTAAGTAGGGTGGAAAATTACACACACACACTCTCTTTCCCTCTCTCTCTCTCTCACACACACTTACTTACACACATGGTGAAATTAAATACTAGGTGACAGCGTAGCGCCAGCTGATTATTCATGGTGAATTTGAAAATGTCAAAAAGTTATATAAAAAAAAAACTTTTTGACAGTGACGAAAGTTTTTCATATAGAAAAATGCCTGTTGTTCTTGCCTTGTTGTAATTGTTGTAGCAATGCTGTCACCTGGTATTTAATTTCACCATGCTTACACACTTTCAAACAAATGTGTTACACTTTGAAAATAATGCTCAGCTAAAGAGAATCACTTTAAAAAGAGCATTTAAGCTTTGAGTAAGACAAAAGCAAAAAAAAAACTGCTTTTCTAACATGAGTATTGCAAATATACAGCAAAACAAACATACGAGTTCATACATTTCATTACAAGAGCCACAAAAACAACAAAAAAAAAAACCAAAGACACGAAGACCCGTCCAAGAAAAATATTAAAAAAAAATATAAATACAAAAAAAAAAAACTAAAACAATAAAACAAAGAAACTTAAAAACTCAAAAAGAAATTTAAAACAAACTTACTAAAACATTAAGAGAAAACAAGTTTAGGCCATTTTATTATTCAGGCGCATAGAAATTTCCGTCATTAAAAATACAATTTTACATACATACATAAAAACAAAAGCAAATTTAATTCTCGTATGTGTAAAACAATTTTCAGAGGGTATTTAAAATGAAAAACAAACAAAAAATAAACAATTTTTAATATAAAATATAAGCATATTTATAATTAAATAAACAACTAATTAAATAATTTTTCATAAGTTTTTTTTGCCTTTTTCATAAGTGATTAAATTATTTTCGTATTTCTTTTTATTTTTGATAAAATTCTCAAGTGCTTAATAACATGTTTTACACAAGTTTGAAAAAAAAACAAACCAATAATTTTAGTTAGTTTTGGAAAATTTTAAAATTTGAAAACTTGAAAGTATTGAAAATATTTTTTTAAGCTAAAACATTAAAAACTCATTACTAAAACAAATGACAAGACAAAGAAAAGTATTATTATTGGATTATGATTAAGATCGTAAAAACCCAAACAACAAACAAAACAAAAGAAAAAACAACCAACACTGCAAAGCAAGTCATTATAATTAAATTAATAAAATGCATGTTAAATTGATATTATTATATACTTATTACAAACAAAACAAAAATTAAAAAAACCAAATGCAAAAGGAAACTTATATTTACATTAATTACATTTATATTTATATATTAATATAAAAACAAACAAAAGCTTGCATTAAATGTTTTTTGTTTAAGATGATGTTAAGCTTTTCTTAATTTCTTTATAAGCGCAGTGTAGAGGAATTTTTTAATAACAAATTTAGGAGAACATTTTCAAATAGGCACTTTTAACAGATAACATACTTTGGGGAACAAAGTATAATGTGAGTTATTTTTGAAAGAGTGTGGTTGGCCATGGTACAATTTCTCAATACATACATACATGTATATAAGAAAACTATGACACTTTGCTGCCTTATTTTAATGTATATCAAATAATTTCACACAAATTTATTTGTTTGTCAAACTTAAGAATTTTTGGGAAAATGTTCAGTATTTTTAAATGTTTCGACCGAACTTGATTAAATGAAAAAAGCCGTTTTGATGCAGTCGTCTAGTGATAGTAATAAATTAATTTAAGTAAATCAAATGTTTTATGTAAATTTATAAAAATTTCAATTTAACTGAAACTCTGAGTAAATGTCATCTGATACATCTTTCATAGATCTTTCATGTGAACAAACTCCTATACAAGTTTTAAAACCAAAAATTTATCTTTCTCTGTAAACATTAACTCACTTTTGTGTCCACTTGTCAGCACAGTTTTATATTTACAAAATACAAAAGAAAATATGGCTGAGTTTTTTTTACAACTCCAATAATACCAAAAATAAAACGTATTTTCATTAATTTAGATTAATACACCTAATTGGTTAGTTGAAAAATAAAAAGGATTTCCTAAATTCATGCAAAGTGGTCGACACTCGCCAAGATCATAATAAACATTTTTCATATCTGAAACACCAGAGTTTAACAACTAAACCACAAGTTCTATGGAATATAATTTTAAGTTTCAATAGCTCAGAATAACCACTTGTGTTTTACCATACACAGAATAAAATACCGTCTATCTTGTCTTTGTTGGACTGAGTCAGTCTTATAGCTTGTTTTACAGTGAAATCTTAACAATACTCAACTCGAAATATATACGGGAATTAGACTGCTGGCAGCTATAAAAAAGAAAATGGAGAAATTTAATTCATATTGCAAACTCTATTCGTTCGAAAAAAGAACTAATGTAAAACTCGGCACATAATTCATCAACATCAGTTCAGGTGCTGTTTTGGACTAGAAGATAACTATTATATTTTATGCACTCTTTAAAAAGTTCCTGAAAGTTGAACGAAATTGTTTTAGACAGTAACAAAATCGCTAATGAAAATTTTTCAAAAGTAGAAGCTACTTTGTTCCGTTATCAATAGCATAAAGGTCTTACATTTATCAGCTACTAAAAGATGTTCTTAAAATCAGCAAACTTTCTTTATAGTAAACAATTATTAAACTTGCATTATTATTGGTATTTGGTACACAAACTTCTTAACAAAAGACTTAACCGAGTTACATGACATGCTGCTGACGTAGTCTGCTTATAAAACTGATTGTGGCAGCTTCTGTACAAGTAACTAATGGAAATGTTTTAATGCAAAACATATACTTAACATATCCAGGTTTAACTAAAAATCATAGACTCACAAAGATGTAATCACAAAATAGGCAGCATTAAAACGTGTCACTAATTAACAAACAGATTTACTGGAAATGCTGCTTACTTGTCAATCATCAATCATATTGTAACAGCTTCTGCACTTGTAATCAATTATGTAAATGTGCTCTACGCATGATAAGCACTATATGAATTAATTGGACTTTCACCCTCAAAAAATTAAATTTTGTATGCTTTAAAATCTTAAGTGATACGTTCATTATTGTGCTCATGGCAGAAGAAACTGCATGACTATCGATTATGGGTTGAAAAATAGAGTGACAAGTTATTTTTTGTTAATTAAGCAGTCACAGAAAGGCTTCTATTTTGAATATTTTGATACAGGTTACAATATAACAAGAAAATTCTCTGATAAATTGTATACTTTTGAGTAAAATTAAATCAGCTTTTCAAAAGTCATGGTAATATGCATGTTTTAGATAATTAATGCTATCAATATAAAATATTCGCAATATTAAAAACATACCAAAGCAACATTTACAAAAAGAAGAAGAAAAGAAGAATCGTCTTTGATTTTTAATTTAAAATATTTAAAGAAAATCAATTAATACAAAGGAACAAAAAACAAGTGATCTTAACTTATAAATTAAAACACAACTTTTAGAAATATATATACATATACATATAAAATTGTATAAAATGTTAATATTGTAATTGATTTTCTTATAAAAATGTTTATAAATTGCAAACACAAATTTACGTATGATTATTATGCAATCATCAAATAATCAATAGAGTATACGCCTGATTTATATTTTAAACATCATAAAAGTATGCAATAATTGAGAGACAAACTTACAGTGAATTGTAACATGCGTATGATTAATATTTAATGATCAATAAATAAATAAAGTATATGCAAAATTTACTGTGATTCAAGCGAGTAATATGGTGTTCACACATGCATTTTTAATTGCAATTTTTTAATTAACACCTAATTGAATTCAATTATCCATACAAAATTTCAATTAAGATAATTGCTTCATTAAGAGTTAATTGTTCTAATAATTGTTAAAATTAAAAATACAACCCTGTGATAAGTAATAACTAAAATGGTAGTTGATAACTCACCAAGTGTGTGTCTAAATGGTTTTATGGGACCTGCAAATTTGCTAACCAAGTTTCAAAACAACTTGATTTGTGTTAATAAAAAAAGGATTATTTTTAAACTAGGCAGATTCAGCTTTTATTGAAAATCAAAGACTTTCCTTTTTACAATAATATAGTTGTACAAAATTTTTAATTATAACTTCAGGAATGACGGGCTCGATATAAACTCAAAAAAAAAAATATTATGAAATTACTAAATTCCTTGAGATCTAGACAACGAATAATTAACAAAATGGCTCGAAAAAACTAACATAATGTTAAAATGAAATTTAACGAAAAACTAACTTAAGCTAAAATATATATAATAGCAGCGCTCTATGTTTTGTCGTTATATTGTTGATGGTAACATCATCTCCCAACAGGACAGAGACGGGAACACCAATACCATCCTTCAGACATGAACAGTAGTAGATTCGCTTTTAAATTAATAACGAATATTTTTAGGCTGAAAATTATAATATTACAACCAAATACAGTGCACTAGAGAAAACGTCAACTACTTAAAACCGCGGGTGTTGACAAATTAAAAAAAATCTGTTATTTTTTCTGCTTTTTTTTCTTTCCAACACTTGGAAGAGAGTTATTTATTTCATACAATTTTAGAGTAGGGAATGTAAAAAAATCGTTGACGTTTTGGGATGTTGACGTAAATGAGCGTTGACGTTTTCCCGAGTGCACTGTAATTGTATTCTTTTTTGTCAGCTGCTGTCAAACGCTAATAGAATTAGCAATATTGAGCATATGTGAACACCTTTTAATTAACCAATAATTGACTCAATTAAAAATACATGTCTGAACACCATATAAAGCTATGTATAAACGGTTTTTACATCATATAATGTTCTCAGATCTATGTAGCAATGTGCTAGCAATGTACTGACATTGAAAAATTGTTAGCAAAAGGTAAATTGTCAATGATTTTTCTTACAACGTTGGAAGACGAAAATTTTAAGTTCACACGTTTGTTAGACTTTTTCTGAATATTTTTCGGATATCGTTGTAAGATCTGTCAACCTGTCTATACAAAGCTTAAGCTGAGTAAAAATTAAACATGTATTTTGTTCAAAATACCTTTAAATTATAACAAAAATATCTCCTTGTAAGTTTTTTTCTATAAATACTTTCATAAACATTTGGTTTTTATAAATTTACATATTTTACACTGCGCCCTTGTTAGCCACTGTTTAATTTTATTACTACCTTTACATTAAATAAAAGAAAAACTAAACAAATATTATGTGTCTTTAAAGCAAAAATCAAATATTTAATAATTTCTTTACAAAATAATTACTAAAAAAACCAAAACAAATATTTAACAAATAATAAGTTGCCCTGCATCATGTTAAGAAAATGATTTAAATTTTAATAACAAAATAAAACAAGTTGAGTTTACGATAACAAGAACCATAACATTATTATTATTATTAATTATTTAAACAAAAACAGCAAATGATAAAATAAATATAAATGTTTAGCCTTCTTAATCAAATTAATAAATTAAAATAAAAACGTAAACAAAACGTAAATCTATATACTCTCTGAATTATAAAAACTTAAACATAAGACACTCCTTTAATAAATAAATGAACAACAACAACCAAAAATGTAAAACAAAAGAAATGAACTTACACTTATTGACATAAAACACCAACAAGAAAACAAAAATAAAACCAACCGTAAAACATAATTATGAAATGAAACCAACAAATTTCCATAATGAAAAATTCCTTCCCTTCTTCAGTAACAAAAGCAAAAAGAAAAACTAAAGACAAAACAATAAAAATAGTTAGTAATTAAATAATAGTAATAAATAATAATAATTATAATAAACCTCATACTTAAACGAATAAAAATTAAAACAAAAAAAAAATAAAAGAAAAGAAAATTACAAATAAAAAACAAGCACATATTCAGAAAATCTCTCAAAAATCCTTGTGTAATTTTATGGTATTACAATAAAGTTGGGGCTTTGGCTGTAGATCTTAGAAAAATGGTTTAAATTTTGTTTGCAGAATCTTATATATAAAGTGCAACGAAAATTTATTATTTTGGTACAACAAAATATATATTTTGTTTTCTTTTTAAAGTTAATCGACAATTTTTTCTGTTATATTATTTAAACACAATTTCAGTTGATGAAGTTGAAATTGTTTTATTTTTTTGTAGCCTTTTATCGCTTGAACTGATTTTACTAACAGTTTTGAACTTTTTTGATTTGGTGACTTTATTTTTGATCTGAAAGCAATTATATCCTCTAGAATCATATTCTCTATTGATATTTGATGCATTGACAAGAAACGAATATCCTGATTTAAAGCGACCTCAAGAAAATGGAATCTTTTCTATATAAAAAGTCATACAGCTATTTTAGTAAAAGTCGAAAGCAAATTAAAATCGTGTGGTGGAAAACTTGCCCTTCCTCATTGTAAGGAAAGTGGCGAAGGAAATGGACTTTAGGTTTCTGTATTTCTATATTGTGGCACCTACAGTTGAAAGTGGCTGGTTAAATCTAGAATAAATGTAATACACTCAGAATGATACTTAAAGTTACAGCAATCTAAACCATTTTTGACTATTGTACAACTTGTAATATTATTTTGAAGAAAAAGCTGTCTTAGCTGTCAAAGTTATTTTTGTTAAATATCCGAATATAACAATATTTCGATTAGATAGTTGTGTTTTACAACTTTCTTAGAAATGTCCAACATTAGACTTAAAAGATATTTGAAAATCATAAGCAATTATTTGTTGTATCTGAAAATCATTAAAAAAATTAGATTGGTTCAATTGTTTATCATAATCAAACAATTGTTTATCGAAATAAAACAACATACATTTAGATTTGTTGCAAACTGAAAAAATTTTTAAGAACTTCATAAAATGTATGAATTGTTTTATATTAATTATGAATTCAAATCAATGAAAGGTAATTTATACCATTTATGTACAAAATGTTTTTTGTGTAATTCCAAAATGAAAAAAAAAATAAAAAGAAGTTATATAGTTTTTGCCCGAATTTTTTAGACTAAATTAAATTAAAAACAAGTGAAATTGTATCCTTTTATAAAAAAAAAATTAATATAATAGTTTGTGACTCGTTTTTAGGCATCCTAAAAGTATGCAATGCTTATTTGTATTTAACAGTAATTTTGACTTGTATTCTTTTATTTAGAAAACTTTTCAATTTTATTTTTTTTTTTGGGGCAGAGTTAAGAATGAATTTGAATATAATTCTATTTATAGGCATATAGATAATTTTTTCCTAAAGTTTTGATTAGAACAGCCTGAAATGTGGAGGATTCCTGATAGCATTTTAGTAGTCTCTAATCAGAGAATATACAACTTCTAAAACCTTGTAAATCTAATACAAGAATAAATTATTATTTAATTGATAATTGCTGCAATAGTTCATAAACGTTGAAATTTTCAAACAATTTTGTCGATTTGAAATATAACAATCATATTACAATGGTTAAATGAATCACACTTAAAACAGTCTAAGCTTATTAATTGCACTTAAGTAAACATTTGCTTTATTATCAAGAAGTTTTTTAATTAAAATTTATTGACTTAATATTGCACTTTTAAGTTAGTCATGAAATATTTTATGAATGTTTTGTATTCTTTTTTTCTACCAAATACTAATTTATGCTACCAGCAACTCTTGTTTATATTACCATAAAATTACTAAATTTTAACATTTATATCTAACAAACAAAAAAATCTCTCTCCCTAATTCATCTAGTAACACACAAAAAACAATACTTTTTTTTAGGTTTTAATAAAATAAATAAAAACAAACGAAATAAATAGGAACTTAATAAATTGTCATAAAAAACAAAATCTTTTAGCTGGGTAAACAGATTAAATTTAAGTAAATTAATAAAAAAAAACAAAACTAAAATCCTTTAAAACAATTAGTAATTACCACAAGCTTAAAACAAATAAAAGAAAAACAAATTAAATAAAATTTCCGAAAAAAACAGAAAAATCAATTTTAATACTTTATAGTGAGTAAGCTCCACTGTCTCTTGATTAAATACTAAACAGCAAACAAAAGAGAAAAACAAGTATATAATGTGAATTTAATTAAATAAATAAATAGTGAGCTTTTTTTAAAAACCAAACGAAAATAATAAAAAAATAAATAGGAAAAATCCATACACTCCTGGAAATTAAAAAGAAAACATTATTAAAAACAAGCAAAACCTTTTACCAACCAGGTGTTTTTTTTATTAAAAAAACAATTTAAAAGAAAATCACTAAATAAAATCTTCAAGTGAATAATAAATTTATGAAAAATCAAGTAATAAGCTATATTACAATTTAAATAAAAACCAACAACAACAACAAAAAACGATCAATAAAAAAAATATATATATTTAAATAAAGAAATGCATATGAACGTTTCAGTAAATATTTGCAAATGTGTTTTATTTAAAGGAAATTGTTAGGATATATCATATTGAAAATAAAGCAGCTGTTATTATTTATACTTTCCAACACTGTATATATATTAATTTTAATTGTTTAATTTGATATCGTTCATATTAGCATCATGAACACATTTACAGTGGTCCATTAGTTGCAGTCTAATTTTACTTAATTTTTACACTTATACGCAGTTACATTCAAAATTTTGCATTCAATAATGTAGAGATTTTCTTGTCTAATTTTTTGGTAGCCAATAATATGTGTCTTAATACAACTCCATAAAAATAAATTTAAACTGATACATTTTGGGAACAGCTGAATTGTACTAAGAACCCCACATTTAATTCTACAACAACATAATGGCGGCGTAATTTTTTAATAATTTCCAAATGTTCTTAATTGGTATACTGGCATGTTAAAAATGGGAACATTGGCTGACGGTTTGACATTTGTATACACTGCTTTCTAATTTGTTTATTTGAGTCTCAGGGTAAGGTATTGGAAGATACGAGAACGAATATATCACATACAGTCATTATTGATTTCAAAGACTTGGAAGTTAATATTACTCGCCTAAAGCTGGAAACACTGATCGCAAATAGGCCCTTTCGAATGGACCACTCAAAATATTTGAATGAAATTACTGTATAAAATGTTAATGTCAAAGTTTTTCTTTCGATTTTAATAATAATGAAACATCAAGTTCTTTTCGGTTTTATTTAATATTATAAACAAGTCTAAATCAATCAACCAATATATTGGGCCATTATTGAGACTCTTTATGTTAGAATAAATAATCATAAAGAATAAAGAAGAATGCGATATTGAATGAGATGTTAGTGACGAAAGTGATATTAATAATATTAACATATTTACACAATACATACTTTCATTTAATTTAAAAAATATTTTAATTAGGCTAATAATTCGATTGATTATTTACATACATAAAATCGAATTATTTGATGTTAAAATCTATAATTCGAAATCTATATTACAAATAGCCAAACTATTACGAAATTACCAAGTACCCTATCAGCAAGTGTACAATTTTCTGAAACCAAATAACCTATCAGCACTCATGCTAAAGAAGAAATCAGAGTAACTATTTATTTGAATTTTTTCTTTTTGAAAAACAGTTACCTAAAGTAAACATGATTCGAACAATGATCAATCCGGATATATATATTACAAAATCAATATTAAAGACGATTGTCAGCTTATCAGCTTTTTTGAAATTCGTCGCCCTAAGTTATTACATCCCTAAAGGTTCTCCAAAAAGAAATGATAACATTTACAAGATTTAAAAACTTTGCTTCCAGCAGACTGTCATTACTAGGGCTAAGATTTGCATGCACTAAAGAATCGAAAATATGCAGTAAAACTTGAAAAATTTCAATAAAAAAATGTTTTGCTTTTTAATTTTATTGAAAACAAAAAACAAAAAAAAAACAAAAAATTCAGTCTATTGTTATTTAAACGTAAATCTTTTAAAAACTAAAATATGTAACTAATTTAAATGTTTGTTTGTATAAACAAATAAATACTTTTTTATATTATCAAAAAAATTTTGTACATAGAAAATGTCTCTCAACATCAATCGAAATTATAGGAGCATACTTGAAGGAATCCAATTCATTTGGAGAATATTTATTTTCTAATTCAGAGCCCACATTTGATTCCAGATCAAAAATCTTTGAAATTTGTTTTATTTTTTGAAATCCTTCATTTTTTTGCAAAACGCTTTGGATTTTTGTTTTAATTTGTTGGGCTTTTCTTCCGTCCACATTGTTAATTTTACTTTCGCAATATTAATTAATTTGATTTTAGTATTAAGTGAACCCAATCCCTCCAATTTATTTATTGTCTCCGCAGTTGGAAAATACAAATGCTAATTGACTTTTGATGTTATTTAAATTTAATATTTCTTTTACTTTTTTAATTGCATACGAATCGGTATCAACAAGCACGTCAATAACATTCTTAAATTGCTCAAAGTTTTTTGAATAGTATTCTACAGCATCTAGCCAGGTTCCCCATCTTCTTAATACTGGATGCGGTGGAAGGAAAACCAAGGGATACATTTCTTTAAAAATTGCAACTCGTGAAGGAGACTTTAAAAATATTTTTTTCCGTATGAAATCAATAAATCAATACTACCGAATTTGCTTCTAATTTCCTCTGCAGCGCGGTCTAACCTATGTGCCAAGCAGGTAACATGTAACAGTTTTGGATAAAAGAAGTCAGTTTTTCTCACAAATACGTTGCAAAAAAAATGAAAAATTACGTTTATGTTTTTATTTGAAAATTGAATGTGAAGGTGTTAGTATGTAATCTCTTTACAGTTGACTCTTTCGGAGCATTATTGTGACCCCAAATTGATGGCAATTTGCAAACTGTAGCTGCAAAACTTTCACCATTTTGGTAAAACCATTTCACAATCAAAATGCGTTGTTCATTCGTGTAGCGCTCCATTTTTACTAACCTCGTACCTTCTAATTGTTCAAATGTCAAACAATGACACTTCGAATGGCGCCAAATTTAAAAATTGCGTTCTAGTTGGGACACCCTTTATATCAGTGCAAAATAAAATAATGCGTTACAAGTCGGAAAAAGTACACACTAACATATTTCAACATCAATATTTATTCAAAGTAATATAACATATATTTATCAACAATTTTAAGGAACTGAATATTTGTAGGACAAAATGAGACAATCTGCAATGAAAAAAACGAAAAAAATACAAAAAAATTATTTTGTATGATACCTGAATGCATACCTAGTTCATCTTTAACAAAAAATCGTCTAGAGTCGTTTGTTTTTGGCGACGCTTTAAAATTTGTTGAAAAAGCATTATCATTGAATAAATCTGTTGCGCGTTTAATCACTGTCTGAATGGGGTGATGCTTTTTAATGTATGATGCCACAGACTCCCATGCCTTAAGCATTTCTTTAATTGCACTAGACGGTTGTTGTTCTTCTGTAAACTCCTCGATTAACGTCTTGTTAATTGTATGAACACAAGTGATGCTAAATCTAAACACAAACAGAGACGTTTTATGCGCAATTCGGTAGTTCCTCTTTTTTAACAAAATCAAATAATGAACATGAACTATATGTTTGTATGTCTCAACACGTCTTTTTAATTGTATGAACTAGTGCTGGCAAAGTATTGAGTAATGGGTACCGTGTATCGAGTATTTTCCCTTTTTTTGGATACTCAATACTCAAAAGTAGTTACTCGATACTTTCTGAGTTGTATTTTAAAGCAAGTTGAGCGGATAAAATAGTGCATAAAAATACATCACTGTATAAAAAAACAACAAAATTCAATAATTTTCCAAAGCATTTATTTTAATTATTTCTTAAGTTGTTGTTAACGTTGAATTAAAAGTTAGCTTTACATTTATTTTTGATTTAATAATAAAAGACATACAAAACCAATAATAGTTGAAGATCTATTTTTATTTTTTGAAGAAACTACTTCAATTTGCAGATAAAAACTATGCGTTACAATTTCAAAAAATCCGTTAAAAGTATCGAGTAGTATTGAGTACCCAAATGAAAAGTATTGAGTATTATTGAGTAATGCAAAGTAGTAGAATTTGCCAGCACTAGTATGAACACAAGTGATGCTAAAGCTGAACACCGGCAATAGTTTTTCGCGCAATTCGGTACATATTTCCATTTTGCGTTCTTCGTTATACGAAACTTTGTTCGTTAAGCGAAACATTTTTTTATTTTTAAATGTAAATGTGTTCATTGTGCGTAATGTTCGTTAAGCGAGGAGTTCGTTTCGAGGGTCAACTGTATTTTAAATGACATAAAAACCTGCTAATGTAGCGCAGTTCTTTCGCTAAAAGCTTTGAATTTGTAACGTCGATGCTTCGTCTCTATCTCAACTTTTTCCAGATTTTTATCTTACCTGTTTTAGTAATATCTATAGTTACGACTTGGAAAATGAAACATTTGTATGATTAGTTTTGGGTTTTTGTAAAGATTTAAAGAAAAAAAATACTTATTCTTTTATTCAAGGATCGTTGTAGAAATTTACAGGGCATAAATATTTAATAATCTATTGGTAGGTATTAAAATACAGAACAAGTAAAATTATTTAAAATAATTAACAAAATAAACAAACAAACTATTGATTAAGTACAATTTGCCTGTTAATAATATTAAATTTAGTTTGTTTTTTTTTTGTTTTGTTTTTATACATACATACATATATGTATATTTGAATATATGTACGTTTATTGATTGTTTTGATATTTATTATTGATTTTGAGTTTTAAGTTTTAAGTTTTATTACTATAAGAAATGGGTGTGTTAAACTAAAAAACATACAGGACTGCGTTAATATCACAGTTGTTATGCTAATACAGCCAGTCCTTTAAATGAATAGAAATTTTTAAACTAAAGTTTTTTGTAATTGTTGTATATAAATTGTTGGGTGTTTTTGAAAAACATTTTAGAGTAGTGTTTCCTTTTAATTTTGGTAAATTGCTTTTTGAAGTTAGTATTTTTGGTTTAATTTTGTATTGGTTTGTTTACAATTACTTTTGTGTTTTAATGCAATACAAATATTATCTGAAAAACATCTAATTATATAGATTTATTAATAATTGTCAAAATTTTTTTCTGGTTTGTTTGTTTTTACTTATTAGTAGAGTTTTTGAAAAACAAAATTTGTTTCGATTGGTTTCGTTTTTTCAAATTTTTAGTAAACCTAAATTATCGTAAAAAATGTTTTACGAAAAAAAGTTTCGTTTTATAAGCGTAATTCGAATTTTTTTGTTTAAAGACTTTTAGGAGTTTTTTTTTGGTTGTTTTTAGTTATTAATAATAGTTTGTTTTTTAATTTAATATTTTTTTGTTTAAATTTTTATTTTTAAAGGGAACATCATGTATTTAACTGGGCTCGTTTGGTTTAACACGATAAACACACAAGATTCTCTTTGCGTTTTTCTTGTTAAAATTATATTTAAAATTTTGTTTTATGTGTGACACTTAAATATTCATTTGTATGTTTGTGTTTTAATGGGAAACAAATTTAAAATATAGTGTAAGTTAGTTGTTTTCAATTATTACATTTAGTTTTAGTTTAAGTTTTTATTTTTTGATAACAAAAGTGTTTTAAATTTCATATTTTAGAAATATTTTAAAGAAGTTGGCTCGTTTAAGCAAAAATGCAAACTTAAGAAAAGTTACTTTCCTTTAATACTATTTGCAATGAATTATATGTTTCATTCTTGTTGTAAAATTGAATCCACGTAAATTAAAAGTAGTTTATAAATACTTAATCAGAATGAATTTAAGAAACATATAATTCTCGTGGAAAACTTTCTGTACTCCTAACAGGTTTGATTAGATTCTTCAGTGACACAATCCAGTTCATTAAAAAATTTCTTGTCCAGATATTTCAGTTTACCCTCTCAAAGAGGGTTGTAAATAAACTAAGTTTTTTTTTAATGTATTAAAATAAAGAGGACAGCGTCTTGCCATCAGCTATTTGAATTATACGTATACTGCTTTAGGTTGGTTTTGTGACATAAAATAATAAATCAAGTAGAATGATACTATTTTGAGAGGACTTTACTACTCCATTAGCTAAAGGAATCAAGACTAGTATGAGCTGATAATTACATAAAACCTGTATGATTGGTGTAATCAACTCATCAATTATTAGGTTCTATTCCGATCTACTGACATATATCATCGTCAAATGGGATCGACAACCGTCTGTCTCTAAAGCGGCCAAAAGAGGAACAGAGAATGGCGGAATACGCTGGCGATTCTTGTGGAGCCTGTTTTTGTTTAATAATTAACAACCACAAACTGCGAAGCTTTTTTGGCTTATCTGCAGAAAACACCCAGAGTCTTTGACGGGAATCGAACCCGCAACCCTTTGACTGATAGTCCGGCACTCTATCGACTAGTCTATCGGGGCACTCAATTTTAATAATGTACTAATTTTACTAAAGCAAATGGACTTTCTGAGATTTAAAAATCTAGTAACAATTTAAAATAGCGTTCAGTGAGCTGAGCATTGGAAAGTCATCCAAGCAAAGTAAAACATGTGAAATTCTTGGGCAGATTCAATATGCCAATTTTTAGTTTTACCATTCTCAGCGGCATGCAACTGACTATATGAATAATACTTTGACATTATTTCAGATAGAAAATTATATTGGAAACTTAATGGCTTCAATAAAAGAGTACGATTTGATGCATTTATTCTGGTGAATAGGCATTTATGGAAGAATTCTGCTCATCCCCATAGAATCTAAATAACTTAAATAGGAAAGAAGGACTTTTGAATTAAGATTTCTTTTGGTCTCCCGCATTAACGTAGTATTCTTCAAAGCTCTAAACTCTCTAAACTGTCGACTGTTAAAAGAACAGAATATTATCAAAGAAGTATTACTGATATGATGTCGAAACACTAAGTCAGCATTAGTTTAAGAATGCATTCGAATGTCGTAATTATTAATTTGAGTCTTAATGAGATCGTCATTGGTAATTGTATTGCTGATAATCTGGTGAGGAAAGGGACAAAGCTTTCAGTCATATACCATATATACGTTAAAGATTCTTCCAAGAAACTTAGACAAGATATTATATATGTATATTATATATGCTAGACAACATAATAGTTTTCATTACAGGATACACAAATTCAACACCTTAGGTTTCATATCTGCAGAAGGTGCAATGACAATAAAGAAAACGAGAAGACCATAGTTCATCTTATCTGTTAATTTTCATTCAACTCACTTTCCATCCTTTTATTTTTCATATCATTCTACGCAAACTATTCTTATCGGTAAGGCAAAAATATCATGTCGTTGAATAATAATCTAAAGTACTGCCTGCAGAAACTTTTGCTGGCATTCTTCAGTAAAAGTTTTGAACCAATTTTAACATTATTCAAAAGCTGACATGGATTGGTATCGAGGAAATCTAATCGACTTAATAGAAAATTATTAAAACGCCTATATTTGTACCCCGGTTCGGCCTTTTGATCAATATTGGGCTATTGTCAAATGAAAGTTAAAGCAGAGTAGTGTTACTATCATTCTTGACAATAAAATAATGTAAGCGATTTCGAATATATATGCAGCATAGGTGGATCGAAAAGTTGTGCAAAATAAAAATTTATAAGAGGAATAAAGTAGGCAAGTTTGGCTTTACTTCTTTAATTTGAAACAGTAATGCTGAAGTTCAGCGATTTCTCACCAAAGCTTATGAAGAATGTGTTATATATAAATTAAAGCCGACAGACATTGCAAGATGATTTTGCATGACCAAAATGCTGCTTAGACGCTATTAAATTCGATCGATGCAGAACGCTCTCTCTATGATGCGCTTCACTTGAGTACAGGGTATCTGAAATAGTCTTGATACGTTCTTGGTATGAAAAAATGACCCGTTCTTTTGGCACAGTAACCATACGTAATCATCTATATATACAATTCCTATGCCGGTAGATATGGTACTATGAGCTGCACCGAGCTCGAAACTGCGAAGATTTGATTGTATCACCCAATCAAACTCGAAACTAGAGCTACTGGATCAGTTAGAAGTCCGGGGATTCGTCCGTAAACTGATAATTGGTTGCAGGTCCCTTTGGGATACACGTGGTGGCTGCATATCTAATAAATCTCTTGACCCAGCTTAGTTGACTAAGCTATGGATGGCAGGGATTAGATAGCCCGAACTCTCTAACCAGGGTATTGTACAGTGATATGTGCAATTGCTGTATGAGAAGCTGTGAATTGTGTGTCTTGCGAGACATGCAATATTGTATGTCCTTGCAAGACATGCAATGCGTTGCTTGGCCGTACGTTAATCTAATTCAAACTGGAGAGAGTTTAATTTAACTGCTTTACCCATTTAAACTTGAAACTAACTAGACTCTCTATCTAGAACTATGGAGTCGGTTAAAAGCCCGGGGACTAGTCTCCTACCTAATAATTGATTGAGGACCTTTCAAGGGTCATGTTGTTTATACACTTGGTTTTTACTTGCAATTTTCGGACTATAACTTTATCACTAGGTGTTGTTGCCGAAACAACAAAATCATTTAAAGTAGTTGTGGCAATTGGCTTTGTGTTCAGTAATGCCTTCGTGGCAAATATGATGGAAACCTGCTATGGACAGGGTCATAAAAATGAGTTGGCAGCTTTTAGTGATTTCCAGTCATTGGCAGTAGTGGTTGGCCAGTGTAATGCTAGAACAGTCTATACTACGTGTCTAATAATTGTCCAGTACTTTGCTAAATGACTAGGCTATGGATGACAGGGATTAGATAGCTCAAGCTCTTGAGCAAGGTGCTAGTTATATTGATCGTTATACTTATGTAAGAGAACTTGCAAATGGTATGTCCCTAGCAAGTCATACAATAGTATGCTCTTTGTAATATATACAATGCCGTGATGGCCCGTTTGATCATCAGCACTAAGAGCACCGTGAGTTTAAGCCTCTAGCACAGGTATTTACGTTTTACCATTCTGTACAATTATTTTCAAATAAAGACAAACAATTTGGAAAACTTCCTCTTGTTTAAGTTATACATCCAATACTAAAATATACATATATATGGGACATACTTTTATGTATGAATGCTTTATAATGCTATTCTTGGGATGAATTAATGAACCTTGCTATTACTGAAACTATTACAGACTATCAAGTGTTTTATGTAAAAAATTTCAGAAACACACAAAATATTCAGGGTTTTTATTTGATTTTCCTTAATTAGTATTTTGAAAGAACCAAAATATATGTGACTGCATGTGGTGTACTAAAAGTAATTTTCCAAACAATATTGTTTGTTAAAACAGCCAGAGATTTTGATACGAATCGAATGGGCAACTCTTAGTTTGTTGGTGCAGCACACTATTATCTGATTTCTCAAGACACCCTAATGGACTAGATAATAGTTTGCCAGTTAAGACTGTGCTAGTCTAAAGGTTGCGGGAGCAATTTATATCAAAGACTTTAATTGTTTGTGAAGACAAAACAAACGACTTTGATTGTTTAAAAATAACTCCTTTTTTAAATTTAAATTCGGTATGTTGGAAACATTTGAAGTATTTCAATATGTTGGGTGGTAATTCACATTTGAGCACAGTACAATAAATTACATTTAAACACTAATACAATGAACAGTGTTTCAACAAATGTACGTATTTTGTTGTTTTAAATATTGCATTTCTTTTCTATACTTTAATGACTATTAAAACATTTTTGTTACAAAACATTTTGGTTTTAGCACTTGTTTAATCTTAGGTATTAATTTAATTTCTTTTTTTAAATTCTTGGGAAAAATACTTAAAAATTGCAATTTAAATGTGTTCGTTATACTGCTGTTTTTTACCATAATTAATATATTTGTATATTTATTTCAACAGTCATTATTATTAATCTTAATTCTCTTGTTTTTTTAACTTAAATATAAATTAGTTTGAATTTAAAGTTTAAATTTGGAATTTAATTGCTTTTAAAATTTAGAATAATAAGAATTTTGTGTTTTTGAGAAGTTTTTTTCTTTTCAGTTTTTTTTAATGATTTTTGTGTATTAATTTAAATTAAATTCGTGTTTTAAATTTAAAAATTTAAATTTTACGTTTTGTTTTTATAAAATAAGTTAAACTTAATATTAGTTGTTGGTTTTTTTTTTGGGACAATTTTTTTGGTTTTCTTTTTGTAAATTTTTCTTAATCTTAAATTATTTAAGGAGTTATTAAAAATATTTGTTTTAACATCTATTTCGGTTTTTGAATTTAATTATTAAATAAGTGTAAAATAAAAACAAATATTTAAATGTGTATTTCGTTAATTTATTTAATATTCGTTAAATTTTGTATTTGATAAATTTTTAAAAATTGTTTTTTTTTTTTATTGAAAAAGTTTGTAATTGTAATTGTTGGTTTTCGAAAGAGTTGCATTTGTGTGGCAAGTTAAAAAATTTTTCTTGTTGAAGAAAAGTGTTATGTTCTCTTAAAGATTTGATTTGGGACACATTTAACAGTAACTGTTAAGTAACTTAATGAAAAATTTTATTGGAAAAATTTAAATCATTTTATTACTCTAAAATCAGCTTTAAATTTAAACGCAACTCTTTGATAAAATAATTTTTTTCTCAGCATTCCAAGATAAATAAATTTGGTTTTTTTGCTTACACAACTTCCATTAAGTCCCTGTTTGTACCCAACATGCATCTGTGGCACTTCCATAAATATATTATTTTAAAATTGAGTCGCGATCAAACTGTCATGATAGACGGACGTGGATCATTGCTTAAAATTCTTTGTCGTTTATTTTGTGTATTTTTTTACATATTCATATTCTTGTGTAAAATTGTTGTTAATAAATTCCAAGAGAAATAGACTCTTATTCATAAACAAAAAAAATAAATTAATTATGAGTGAGCATAATGCTCTTTACTCATTTACAAACGGTGACAAAAACAATGTAAAAAATAAATCTATTGATACACCAAAAATAGAAAAAGCATGCAAAAGAAAAAGTGTTACAATGATAGAATCAACACCTAAACATTTAAAAAATAATTATTGGGCAATTCTTGCTGATGGAAAAAATTGTAATAACGAAGTAATACAACAATTTAAAAAACATGTGCAAGATAGAGAAATACCCACAACATCCAAAACTGTCACTTTAATTACCTCTCCAACTACTGAGAGCAAAACCAATAATAATGCTTGTAATAGCAATAACAATAATAATACCAATGTTGAAAAAACGAATTCTAATCAAAATAAAAATAAAAAAACACCTCCACTCTACATCTTTGATGTAGATCCTAACTCTCTTATAGAATTCGTTAAGAAAGGCCTTAATATAAATGATTTCAAGATAAGAGAATATAATAACAATAAAATTCAACTACTCACCTCTTCGATAGACGATTATTCCAAAATAAGAGCATATCTACTGGAAACCAAAACAAAATTTTTCACCTTTACTCCTAAAAATCTAAAAACAAAAACCTTTTTGTTAAAGGGCTTATCTGCCAAAATAAATACTGATCTAATATTAACTGAATTAAAGAAGTTTGAAAATGAAAATTTGGAATTTATTAAAGTAAGTCCATTTACAACTAAAAGAGCTGATGCCAATGGACATGATTTACCAATTTATATGGTTCAAATAAGCGGTGAGAGTAAAATTAGTGAACTCAAAACAATCAAGGGGCTGCTATATCGTTGTATCCATTGGGAAGGCCTACGTAAATCTGAAATAGCACAGTGTAGAAATTGCCAAAGCTTCCTGCATAGTGCTTCAAATTGTTATCTACCACGTAGATGCGTTAAGTGTAATGATAATCACGAAATCGGTAAATGTTCGTTACAAGAGGTTCCAGCAACTGAAAGAGAGAAGCTTTTCTGCGTGCTATGCAATAGTTATGGTCATCCAGCATCATACAAAGGTTGTCCAAAGTATAAGGAGCTTCAGCAAAAGCTACGGGCTAAAAAACAACAGTTGTCAGATAAAAGGACACAAAATTCCCCAATTATTATTAAGGATAATATAAGTTATGCCAATATGTTAAAAAATAATTTTACACCACAAAATATTAACTCAGATCACACAATTAATAATATCTTAGAACAATTAAATAACTCAGTACAAGCCTTATCTAACCAAATTATTAATCTGAACAAACAATTTCAATTACAATCGTCTAGAATAGATGCTCTTTACTCTATTATAGAATCTTAATTATTTACGATGGCTGAAACAATTGCAAAAGAATTAAATATTATCCACATAAATATTAACTCCTTAATTAACTTAAGTAGAAGATACAACCTTAGTGTATTCCTAAATAATAACAATCCAGATTTAGTTTTAATTAACGAAACAAAACTTAACTCCAAACACAAACTGAATTTTGAAAACTATAATTTTATACGAAACGATAGAAAGAACGCCAAAAGGGGGGGAGGAACAGCTATTCTGATCAGAAAAGGAATAAAATATAGCCATCACAGTAATAAAAACCTCAATCTTTATAGACACCTAGAAACATCCATAGTAAAAATACCTTTTTGCCCAAATAAGACACTTTTCATTATAGCTGCCTATTACCCTTCAGGAAACAATTGCAATCTTTTCAAATCAGAGCTTTTAAGTCTTTTTCAAACAATGAATCTGGAAAATACAGATAATTATTATATTTTAGCCGGCGACTTAAATTGCAGACATACTGACTGGAAAAACTCAGAGTCGAACACTAAAGGCAACCATTTGAAAGAATGGATAGTGGATTACGAAATAAGATTTAGATGTAAACTACTTGCGACTTGTAGTCCATCATACCCACGATGTAATTCTTATCTGGACTTGTGCATAATTGATTCGAGACTGAAGTTTTATAGGACAAATGATTCCATGAATTGTCTCGAGACTGTGGGATATGATAGTGATCATGATGCAGTTAAAATCAAATTATTAGGAGTTGAAAATTACCACCCTCTTTCGTTCTTTAAAGAATCTCCCGAAGCATTGTTTAATTTTAAGAAAACGAATTGGAAGAAACTCAAAAATATGCTGTTAAGAGAAACCAATGATAATATTATAATTCCGAATGATAGGAACCTAATGAATAACGAAATAGATTTTTATTTGCGTGAACTTAGCGATTATATTATAAAAGCCATGGACACATCAATTCCAAAACATAAAACACATGACTCGACTGAGAGGTTCACCAATTCGATTATTAAAAAGTTACAGGTAGAGAAAAGTAAAATTCTTACCATTATTAAACGTTTCAATAGACTAGAAATCTTTTTAACACAATCCGAAATTAAAGTTCTGAAGGCGAAATTGAAGCTAATTAGAAAACTCCTTAAAGACAATTTTATAATCTCAATAAATAAATATTTTCAAGACAAACTTAAACAACTCAGTCCTAAAGACTCATCAAATATGTTTGGTGAAGTGAGAAAACAGTTTAAGCCAACACGGCCTTTCGAACTAGATATTCTGAGAATTCCTCTAGAGGATGAAAGATTGATAAGAAACGGTGGTATCGACCCCCAAGTTCTAGAAAAGGAAGGTGAGAATTATTTGATTTACGGGGAAGAGCATAACTTAAATATATTTGGTTCGTTTTTAGAATCGGTTCACTCTTTTAAGGAGATTGATCCTGATAATACAGTACATCTGGAAGTTGATAGTCGTTTCAATGATTTTTTGGAAGAAAAAATGCAATATGAATACAATTTTTCAACCTTGACAACATTTTCACAGTCAAATAAAGCAGATGACTTAAACGAAACTCAATTAAATAACATTTTTGTTCAAAAAGATACAGTTTTATCAATTTTTAAAAAATTAAGACCTAAATTGTCATCAGGAGTTGATAATATCCCCAACGTTGTATTGCGTAATTTACCCGAAAATTTAATATTCAAATATGGAATACTTTTCAATAAATAAATAATGCTAAATAATGCTTACTTTCCCCGTGCTTGGAAACAAGCCAAAGTGATAGTTTTACCCAAGAAAGATAAGGATACATCAAATCCAAAAAATTTACGGGCAATAAGCTTGCTTCCAAATATAAGCAAAGTATTTGAAGTATGTATCAATATGACTATAAGCAAGTTTTGCGAGAAAAATAAGTTAGTTAGTGAAAGACAATTTGGCTTTAAACACAAGCATTCAACAGTACATGCAATTCATTTATTAGCTTCAAATATTCAATGGAATCTTAACAAATCTTTATATACTGGAGCTTGCTTAGTCGACTTTGAAAAAGCTTTTGACAGTATTTGGATTCCTGGCCTTATTTTTAAATTGCTCAAATATAAATTGCCATTTCATTTCGTAATCCTTATACATAACATGCTAAATAACAAAACTTTCTCAATTTATGGAAAACAATCAGTTAGTACTGGAAAATTCAACATTGTCAACGGATTACAACAGGGAACTGTTAATTCTCCTATACTGTTCAATTTATACTTGTTAGATTTACTAGACAAAATGGACAATGTTATAGCCTTCGCAGACGATATAACTATATATCATGCTGACAATACAGTTGATAAAATTAATGACGGTTTGCAAAATAAATTTTTGATAATTGAAAAATATTCTAAAGATTGGCACATGAAGATCAATTTGGACAAATGTGAATGTATTCTTTTTAGGCCACCGGTTGGGAAATGTATTAGTAATATTCGAAGAAACTGGAAGTCATTTGGTATTAGATCTACAAATAATATAAACATTCCCGTAAAACAAAGTGTTAGGCTATTAGGAATAGAGTTAGATAAATTTCTATACTTTTACAACCACATTAATCAAAAACTTATAAAAGCTAGAAATGCATTTTTTGTATACAAAAAATTCTTTTTTTCTAAATATATACAACCAAGGGTTAAAATCATCATGTATCAGAGTTTAATTAGACCAATTTTATCATATGGCTGCCAAATTTGGTTTAATATTTGCCCCTCGTATATGGAGAAGATTCGCGTTTTCGAAAGGAAATGTCTCAGATGTTGTACTTCATTGTACAGATCAAAAAGTAGCAACTACAAAAAATACATTTCAAACAAAATCCTCTATGAAAAAGCCAAAATATCTAGATTTGATAACTTTATTATTCATATCATAAGAAATCACATTGTAAACAGCTCAAATATCATTGAAAACAATTTAATTTTGGCTCCTTACTACGCTGACGAGGAATATATTTCAAAAACAATCGAAAATGGTTTCATCCCTCCCGAGGCTTTTCTATATCTTGATAAAAATGGTTTTATTCAAAACGAAGAGGGTATTCCCATACTTTATCATATTTACAGACGATCCAATGAAAAAACTATAAGTTGTAATGAACTAACATCTGAAAACTGTCGTTTTGACACTAGTATTTATTTGGATGATAAAAATACTAAACCTAATCTGAATCTTAATAAATATTGGTGGCTAACTCAATAATAATTCTTTTATTTTAACCCTTGACCTTTTATTTTATCTTTACAAATATAAAAGTAAGATTTTTATTATCTTTTTGCTTACATTAAACCTGGATACCAAAACTTTTATAGACATATATATACTAATATTTAATTAACCAAAAAATTAACTTTACTAACAAATACGTCTTATACTTGAGTGCTCTTTAAAATGGGACTTTGTATATAAAAAAAAATTATCAAGATACTTTTTGTTTATTTGGAGTTTGTAATTTTTGTTCTAAATATATATTAAATAAACATTAAAAAAAAAAAAAAAAAAAAAAATTATTTTAAAATTAACTTATTTTGAAAAAAGATTTGTTTTATAGCTTATCTAATTTAAGAAAAATTTGTTTGTGTCAAAAATATTTTCTTTAAATATGATTGTATTAAGCATTTTTGTTTTGATATTTGAACTGAGTTAAGCTCAATTTTCGTTCATGTCCTTGATGGCCTGCAAGATACGCTTAACATGACCCACCTTAGTAACACCCAAATCCTTGAGATCGCGACGACCTAGTGTGAGCAGCTCTTTGCCTCGTATATCGTTGCGTAAAAAACTATCAACATATTCGGATAGTTGCATGGTCTCCAGCCAGGTAACGACTTCATTGACACTCCAATTGCTAACCGCTTCACGGGTGTTGGTGAGAGGAGGTTTGAATTGTTGCTGGCCGGCGGTGGAGCCGGAACGTAGACGAGTCCAAAAGGCGCGTGATTTACGGCGGCCATCACCCTGTTTAGAAATAAACAAACAAAATTTAATAATCATTTTATTTAGGCAAAAATTCCTTACCTCTTCATTGGGTGCAAGTACATTGAAATAGGCTCTCAATTTTCCATCTACACACTTTTGCACCGAACACTTCTTCAACTCCATTTCCATATTGGCCAGGGCAGCACTTAGTTTGCTCTCCAAATCTTCTCTCAATATCAAACTATGACCACGATCTCTTAACAAAGTGCAGGCATCGTCATATAACTGTCGCGAGGAATCTATAACCTCTACCAAGTTGGTCCTTAATGAAGGACCCTCCAGCAGTTTACCCTGAGGATGTATACTCTCCAAAGCATCTTGAGCACGACAGGCCACCGCATAAAGGTCATGTCTCAAGGTGGGATGTGATATAATCAGGAATTTCACCCATTTAACCAGAGAACTAACGGCCTCAATGAAATTAAGTAGAACATAGCATTCACGTTCCGAAATAACTTCATCTGTAGAGTTGGCATGTTCCGAAGCAGTAGATGAATGATCTCGTTGTATGGATATGCTGTGCTGGCGTTGTTTTTCTTGCCAGGTCTTAAGTGAGGCTTCCAGTGAACGATTGCGGCATAACATTTGTACACGATTCTTGTGCAATATACGTATCATGCCGGGAGGTTGTAGCCAGGCTTCACCATCTACCTGTATGGGTACTTCCTCATCTCCTAAAATATTAATTTGTACACTTTGACATTGAGCAATACGATGATGTTGTAAATTTATAAGCCTAGACGCAGCCATTTGTACGGAACCAAATACAGCCACCACCTCCAATATGCGATCATCGAAACTGGGTGGCAGGAAAATGTCATCTTTCTTGCTGTTGCCCCAAAAGTTGGTGCCGCCCATGAAGCTAAACAATAAATAATTCATATTACTAAAATGTTTTTAGAAAACTTTAATAAAACCCACCTGGGTATATTTAAAATAACAATACCCTGCAGTGAAGGCAAAGGTATTCTCTGGCCATCGCATTCCAGCTGTACTCTCTGCTCCAGATTCTTGCAAGTCTTTTGCAACAATTGCTTGGAACCCAAAACTCCATACCACATATAATTCTTGGCCCTTGAGCGACACTTCTCCGGATGTTCTTCCCGTTTGTTGTGGAAATCCAAAGAGATCTTGGCATCTATGCCAATACCAAAATAATTATTCATAACACATTTCTCATGATAGCCGGCCAAAAGGGTTTCATCAGGATCCATAAGGGGACTAACAGCAGCACACAAAGTATCAGCATTAGCCATTAAGCACTTGGAAATGAAACTCGAACCTCCAGTAAGATCTGTAAAGCAAATGAATTTATTAACTTGTCTTTCATAATTTCATTACACTTCATTAAAATACTTGGCCAGTTGGGTAACTTGACTATGGGATTAATAATCGGCAATTTGCGATTTTCCTCTGTGGGCGTCTTTTCTTTTTCCTTTCTATCTTTATCTTCTTTTTCGGGTGTAGCAGCAGGCGCAAAATGATCCAAGCCAAATAAGGTTGAGCCCATAAATAAACTCGCCTTGGATCCTTTAAGATTCTGTATGTTGGGCAATGCTTCATTGGGCTAAAAAGATCAAACACAATTGTACTATAAATATTAGGTGAAAAAATGCACAAGTTCAAGGAATTTTATTTAAGCTTTTTGCTTTGCAACAAACTACTAGAGAATATGAGGGTATATTTTGAAAAGTTTTAGCATATGAGTAAGTATTTATATATAAATAATATGATATCTTGAATATCTTCAAAAACAATTAACTACATACAAATTAGAATTTGGATAGAAAACTACAGAAAACAATATCTTTTAAGAGTTTTGAATCAAAGGATAGGTTTTTGTCGGATTTGGTTGTAGTTAAAATATTTAATTAAAGCTGTTGGGTACAATTTTTGTTTTTGTTTTTTTGTTTGTTGGTCTTACCAATGCTATAAGTGGCCTGATTAAAGCTAATGTTGCTAAACGTATATCGGGTTCCGCAACCACAAAAAATCTTAAACCCAAAAATCCATATGCTCGTTCCGACATACACATACCCTTCGATTTTTTCTTCTACAATAAGAGTTTGTAGCCAAAATAGATATAGACAGCGTGTTGTGGATGTGATAAGTAAGTGTTGTCGATAGTGTGAGTGAAAATTGAAATATATTTTTTGGTTTGTTTTATAATTAAGGCATTTTAAATAGAATGGAACTGTTTGGAAATATTAGATCGGTACAGGGATCCTGTACCGAATGCAACTGATTTATTTGAAGCAAGCATAGGTCACGCTCATCCACATGTTGCAATAATTGTTAAAAACTATTTAAAAAGAAGTGGTTGGGAAGTTTTGGCACACCTGCCAGACCTTGCCTCGACCATCTTCTATTTGCTTTGAGCGATGCAGACCGCTCTCTATGGGATACACTTCACTTTAAAACAAGCTATCTGAAAGTGGTTTGATTCTTTTTTGGCCTCAAAAGGTGAACAATTCTATTGACGCGGAATCCGTATGTTACCAAAAAAATGGAAAAGAGTCATAGTTAACAATGTTAGATCAGTTTCTGATAATCATTAGTTTTCTTCCATCTATCATAACTAATATTTATCACAGTGTCCTCCTTCGGTGGTATAGCATTCAAATGTCACCGAAGTAAAATAATTAAATAAAGGCTATAAAATCAAGCTTTAACATTAATGCGCCTACTCACCACCAAAACCGCTGCAATTCTGCACTAAAAACAAACATAATGCGCAATTGCAGAGTTGTGATATAAAAAGCTTTACTTCTTCAACTCAACATACCAAAAAATAAGTAAAGTATAATAGTACTTTAGAAGAAGCTTTTTTTAAAAAAATACTAAAGTTTTTTTAAATCATGTTTGAGAAACTATTAATCTTCACAATATGTTTTTAAACGTAGTATATTATAAATATATATATATATATTATGTCCTGTGGTTTCTAGTAGGAACAAAGGGCCGTAATAAATAGTATACAATAAATATATATTAAACATGCTTGTCATATTTTGTCATTGTTAATTTTGATTTAAAATAAAAAATTATATTTGGAAAAATGTTTTGTTTATCCAAAAAGTTTTGATTTTTTTTTTTTTTTTTGAAAAAAGTTACCCCTTGGCCCACGATGTCGAACGATAACGTTCGCTTAGATAAGACTTAAGACACAAACTTGATTGTGGAATAAACAAACCTGATTGAGTAAAAAAAATAGATACGATATAAAGTTTGTGTTTTAAGTCTTATATAAGCGAACGTTATCGTTCGACATCGTGGGCCAGGGGGTAACTTTTTCCTTTTTTAACTATGAACGCCATTAAAGGTTTTTTTATTTAATTTTTTAATATACATATGCATATTGTTGAACATGTTGAACTTTTTAATATTTATTATTAGATAAAATTATTATATCGGCTTGAGTTCATTAATTTAATAATTCAAAGAATACCATAATCAATTTTTAAATTTTTATAATAGCATTATTTTAAGAGTTATAACAATGTTTTGTGTAATTTAACAATTTATAAAATAAAGCATTGGTATGCTTACCCGATTGGTTCTAAATTTTTCTGTATTCAACACAAATTAAGGAACATAAAAACGTTAAAGTTATAAGGTTAGGCTTATTTTGGTTTAATTTAATCTTAAAAAGTTTATTTATATTATATCAATGTCTATATATATCAGAAGCAATATGGATTTTCGCAAGCGGTCCTTATATGGGAGCAGTGAGCAATTTTTGGCCGATCTTCTTAAAATTCGGTACAGAGAGTTTATATGTAGAACTCTGATCATGTATCACTTTGAATGCAAACATAATACTGATAACTATATGAATATTTAGAAGATTTTGTTAATATCTGACCATACTTAAATATGGGCCGGTATTCACAAAATTCAGCAGTTTACTTTTGGCATATATACAAATGATTCGAAAATTTTGGATAGGAAGAGATTTATAGGTATTTAAGTAATTGTTGGAAGTGTTATAGCGGATATGGTCAAATATGGACAGAAATTCACAAAATCCTGTAGTATGATTTTGATCATAAAATTCAGTATATTTATAAGGATTATTTGTTGCGAATTTAAATCTGGAATTAATTTACACGCATTTAAGTGAATTTTGAAAGTGGAGTTTATATGGGGGTTTGCTGAATTGTAAGTATCATTGAGCCATATTTCGGGAAGAAATTTGTATAGGAGCTATGAGAAATCCTAGATATATTACAATTTCTCCTTACATCATAAATATAACGTACACTAAATTGCTTCGTATTATCTGTAATATATTTTAACAAAAATGCAGAAAAAACTGATGAAAATATGATATTTTGCTGGAGGCTGTCACACATTTTGGTCCCTAGCTCTTGCTATACATCACCGACTTTGCTGATTTTCAATACCAATCTTGTTAGCAGAATTATAAATGGTTTTGAAAACCTTGCCGATTTCAGTTACATATCTTTGAAGTGAGAGTGTTTTACAGAGACAGACGGATATAGCTCAATCGACTTTAGAATTCTATAAGTATCAAGAACACATGGAATAACATTCTTGTATACCATCATTATTTATTTGTGCGCTTCGGAATTTCACTAAGAATTAAATGAACATCTCTACTAGATTCAAGAATAACATTAAATGTGGAAGCAGTGATGCACATTCGTATCGTACATATGATTTGATTTTATATGATCAATGATTCATTAAAGTGCCTCTGTAATACAATTTCCTACAATGACACCATTAAGTTTAAATATATATGTACATAAAAACATATATAAATACGTTTTTTTTTCCAAACAGTTTCATTCTTTTAAAATTTCTTTAAATGTAATAAATAAATACAATGTAAGACATAAGCAGTAAGTTAATGGCATAAATAACGAATAGAGAACAATAGTAAATAAGGTAAATATTTATTTGCACAAAATAAAATTTTGAAATACATACCAATTGCGTTTGCTTTGTTTTTTGTTTTTTTTTTTGCATTAACATATATAAACAAAAAGTAAATTTTAAATAAATTAAACTAAAATATCATTACAAACATACATATGTATGTATGTATATTTGATTATTTTGGTTAATCACCAATTTGTTTTAAATAAAATTGTTTAAAAAAAATCACCTAAAAATAAACCTTTCCAAAAGTGTATTGTGTCTGTACGTTTCATTTGGTTATTATTTGTTTTGTTTTTCTTTTCTTTTTCCTCTGTCTGTCTGTATTACATGCAGTCGTATTAGCTTACCTTAAACAAGCTGCCACAGCTAATGCGACGACTAGCGGCTGGTGAGGAGCTTAGGAAACGTGTATGTTCCGGATCCAAACTTAAATAGTTTGGATTGAAACCGGAATGTCGACGATCCTTTTCTGTGTCAAACTCACGCACTGTTAAGCTAGCAGCATGACTGGAATGTCGCCGTATCTCCATTGGTACACGCACCGCCAGCAGACTGTTACAGGCATCGGGATTTAAAGGCCGTATAGCATCTCCTCTGAGGGGGGTGGGTGGTCTAACGACAACACTTATCTGTGGATGATGGGGATTTACATCATCAAGTGATTCTTTTTTACACGAGTCATCAAAAGTTATGCGCTTTACATCTTGTCCTGGTCCTAGTTTCTTCGGTGATGTCTGACAGTTGTTGGCCGCTGAGTTATTGCTCTTCAAACAGGATGTATTGGTGGTTTCACTAACTTCAATCCTTATGGCTGTTGCTGTTGATAAATCATCCTCCGACTGATGGCCGCTGGTCGTAATAGTGGTCGCCGTGGTCGTTGTTGTGGTCAATGCTCTGTCCAATGAGAGCTGCTGTTGAGATACAAGTTTCGAAGTTGTTTGTTTAGTCTGTTTAAGGGAAGTGCGTTTTTTGGTACGCTATTGGTTTTAATTTGATTTATTTTTGTTTGAGTTAAAGAAAAAGAAATCATAAGGTTACTTTAATGATAACGCCAAATCCTCATATTTAGGCAAAGATGTTTGAACTACACATCATACACTCAACTTTTTGCATATTGGGGGGAAGTAAATATGTAAAAACTTACCTTGAAACTTTGTCGTGCTATATCGTTACCTTCCACAAATTGTGCCAAGGAACAAAAACGTGGCGGTTCGCGTATCTTTTGGTCATCGCAACGATTGTCAATTTCGAATACAATATTTTCAAAGCCAAATTGCTGGGGATTGTCATCGCTGTCCATGTGCTCCAAACGTGGTCTATGCGGGGGAGAGGAATTACGTCTATGTGGTGCTGTGGTCAAGGGTTTTTTAGCTCTCGCTGGTTTGGGGGGTGGTTTAGGATTAGCAATATGTTCCGAACAGAGTGTAGTGGAATCTTCGGTTATGGTATTGTCTTGCAAAGCACTGGTTATGTCGTGACCTAAAACTGAACTAATATCATCCATTATGCTTTCACCAGGCATATTTTCCGTTTCATCGCTGGTTTCAGGGGAATCAATGTGGCAAAAGTCAGCTGAATCCAAATTCTAAATATTTTTTTTTAAGTCAGCAGTGTAGTACTTTGTAATACATTTTATTTATTTCCAAACAAACCTGCAAAAAGTCTCCTAGTTGCAAAGCGGCCACAGATTGTTCCGGTTTGTCAAATATTTCGGAGCCCACGCTAATTTCCTCATTACTAATGGCTGACAAGACATCACTGCCATCCACTGGCAATTCCTCAGAGCAAGAGCATTCATCCTGATATTGGAATAAAAAAAAAACATTAAAAAATTAATTAAAATATTACTCTATCTTAAGTAGTGGGAAACATACAGTGTTTCCATCTGTATCGATTATGGTTATATTATCACTTGTATACACATTATTAGGATCTTTAGGGTTTGCATTATTATTGCTGGGTACCTGTAGCTGACATGTATGTATCAATTGGGCCGCATCCAATATTTTTTCATTCTCATCTAGTGATTCTTTTTGTTTATTTAGTTCTCGACTCATGTAGTAGTTACGCTCGAACACTTCAATAGGCCGATAGTCAGACAAAGGATCAACCATATGTTCACTGGTTATAATGGGTACTTTTAGAAATTTTCTTTCAATTGGAGTGGTGGCACCTTCGCTGCCAGGCGATAAACGATTACCAGCATCGTCAATATTGGCTCCTCCACTCAACGACATGCGATGTATCTTGTATGTGATCTCTCCATTGGCATTTTCCTCTTGTTCTTTTATGACTTCCGGCACCCCAGAACTACGGCGACTATCAGCAAATTGTCTGGGCACTGGCAAACTGATGGAATTAAAGAACTGTTCATCCATGGACTCACGTCGGGTATCGGGTAAGGGTGATATGCATGTTAGACGTGAGGTTTCCATGGTGGGTGATATAATGTTAATGGGTGGTATAATAGGTAAGGGTGAAGTACAGGGTGTAGAATCACTAGATGTGGTAGTGGGTATCTTCAAGGCCTCAAAGGGGGTAACAGATAGTCGGCGCTGATAGCGTTTCGGGCGGCCTGGCTCAGAGTGTTCCACGACGTTGTACATGGCACGCTTAACGCTATTAGCACGACTTTGTAATGCCTCCCGTTCGTTGCCTCGAAGTGAGCGGCTGTTACGTCTCTCTTTAAGATTAAGTTGATCCTTTTCGTTTTTCTCAATTGATATGTTTGGATTTCTGTAACCGAAATAAAGTTAATATGATAAATAAATTTATATTTTAAAAACTAACAATAGTGATGCGGAAGAAGCCGAGAGGACTGGTGAACTGGGTGCTGATTTCGCTATTATACTATTGATGGTGGCAAGCAAATCATCACCACTATGTGAGCCATTCTCCTCCTCCCTCAAGGCATCTAACAGCATGTTTAGCTTTTGCCTCAAAATGTCACATTTAACAGTCAACTGATCATCTTCCCTTCGATGTTCGCACATGCGATCAAGCAAATCGTCTATAGTTTCGCAGAGAGTTTTTGTAGCCGTCATCAATGTAGGCAAATCATCTGTCTCTACAATGGAGCATAGATTCTCATTGGCAGCTGTTACCATGCCGGTCAAGAGAGCTTCTTGTTCAGAGGACAAAGACATTTTGGGTACTTTAGGTTGTACAGAAATGGCTTTCTCGAAAACCATAATACTCCAACGATCTAACATTTTAGTACTGGCTGTTTCATAGCGTTCCAATACTTGAGGCAAATGGGCGTCATCATCGCAGGACGAACCCCAACCCAAGACACGTGCCAAGTCATTGCCAGTGCCCAAGGGTAAGACAGCCACTTGGCATTGCTTCTGAAAAAACATATTTATTGTCAGAAGGTTAATTAAAATTATTTTTATTGTTATCTACTCACGCTCATACTAAAACGATCGATTTCGCTCAAAACCCAGCCCACTGAACCATCTCCCGAACACACCAATATGCGAAACATTTCAAAATGACGAAACAGTCTTAAGCCTAAGCCGGGGCCCGTTGAAATTAAATCAAATACTTGTGCTGGATTTAGAAGTTGTTTGAAGCGCCGTAAAAACTTTACACCTTGATTGTCGCCAGACTTGGAGTTGACAAATACCAAAAGTGGTGAAAAATTCCCCTTGGGACTGACCACATCCCAAGAATCATCATTGCCTATAGAATGCACACATGTGGGAGGAACCACCGACAGCTTAGCTGGACCAATAGGACATGAGATGGACATGTTAGGTCGACAAGCCACATGCACCGTTGTACGACACCACAAACAACGCCAATCTTGTAAACGTAGCACTGAGCCACAAGTTTTCCGGCACACTTGACATGAGGCAGACACCGGTAAATTACCCTCCATCCATTGATGTGGCATCACAATACTACCATCTCTATCCTCTATGATGTCCTTGCCCACCGTAGCCAAGGTGGTCCATTTGCAATTGGCTATTGCTTTGGCGGCACAACGTTTGTGCACTTTACATTTACACACCTCACAGGATAATCCATGAGAGGTGACACCCGACAAGGCATCCCGGCAGACATTACAGTATGTGGGTCGTGCATGAGAGGTGGCATACCAGTGATGATGATTTGCAAATATATCATGTTGCTCGATGAAAAAACTATCACCTCTTGACCTCGGTGGTATTGAGGCTGATTTCAGTGATCCTAACCAGTCTTCCATTTCACGTCTGGTTTCGGCACACAATACCAGGGAACGAGTAGGGGTTATAACCTGTAAGTGAAAGAAAATACAAACTTTAATGTATAAAGTTGGAAATATTTTCTAATTGTCTGATAAAAAGGAAATTTTAATAAAACGTTTAATAATTCTAAGAATTTGTAAGCGAATAATAAATAAACACATAATTACTTTGCGACTTATTATTAATTAAATAAAACAACCTTTTAGCTCTTAATACCTTCCCCCGCAACATGGATGTGTAAAATCTTATTAAAATAGAAATTTAAGCAGTAAATGCCATTACAAATATTATCGACTAACATGCAGTCATTTATATTTGTACTTCAAACCAATTCAATTGGAAATTATTGTTACATTTTTTGTAAATTTATGAAAGCCACAAAGTACATAAAATTAAAAACAAGTAACAGTGCTATACTCGGCTGTGCAAAATCTTTAACACCCTCCACTTAAACGTAATAAGAAATACAGAAACTATTATTATTTATTTTAAGTTTTCTATTAAGTTATATTGCAAATTTTATTAGTTTTTTTATATATTGTTTGAAAGACAATTTTACCACCAACATAATTTATGGTTAATATGCCGAGACTTCGTCTCGAAAACCATGAATACTAAGAAAAAACTGAAGGAACAAAGGAGGCAACATGTAAAATAAATGAAAAATGATAATTACAGCAAATTTCGAACCACCAGTAATACTGGTTAAAGGATTGATGTTTGACTTTGGGCTAGCGGGCGCCGCAGTGGTGCAGAGGGTCAGAACGTAAAGAATTTTGATGAGAGAAAGTGGTGTTTCTCGAAACATATGTAAATTCAACCACTGGGTTGTTGGTTGGAATCCTAAGCCAAGAAAAATTATCAATAAAATTTTAATAATAATTTTCATGTAACAATTCCTACCTTCAGTAAAAATAATTTAATGTAAATTAAATTTAATGAACTCGAGCCTAAATAAAATATCAAAGAATTAAAAGAATATTTTTACGTATTCACAACAAGAGTATAAAACAGATTATAGAAAAGGATAAGGTGTAAGGTGAGGCTTTTCTGTTTGAATTTGATCTCAATAATATTATTTACAAAAGATTTATGGGTGGCAGAGTAGAAGTGGACCAGTTATGGACTGATAGCTTCTAAATCTAGTATCCACTAATGCGATTTCTACGTACTTGAGGCTTATTTTGGTTGAATTTCATCTCAATAACGTTATTTACAAGAGTTGTATGGTTGGTATGCTCGGAAGTGAACTTAATTCGGAAGCTATTGCCAATTATTGACTCACAGCTACAAAATCCAGTAGCATAATTGCCGTACAACCGATATTAGTATGACTTCCGGATTAAAATTACTGATCTATATAAAAGTTGGTTCGATATCGATATTTATTAGACATTTTTGTGGGTTTATTTGTTTTTCGGTAATGGTTGTTGTATGGCAGCTATGACAAATTATGGGTCGATGTTCTTAAATTTTGGAACAGTGATTTTGTGCATATGAGGATATTTCATCGTTTAAAGTTATTTATACCAGTTTTATACGTATTTAAGTGAATTTTGGAAGTGAACTTTATATGGGGTCTATGGTCAAATATGGACCGAACTAAAAAAAAATTTGTATTACTATTCCAATTTTATTGACATTTATGTATAGTTGAGAAATATTTCGAGAATATTTTTGTATGGGAGCTACGAGAAATTATGGACCTAGTTTTACTATTTTCCTCACACTTTCTTGTCTTATTATTAAAACATCGTATACAATATTTCATGGGAATATCTGCAATATATTAAAAAAAAAAATGGAAGAAAAATATTGAAAAATATACATTTTTTGTGGTGGTTGTCTTACATTTGGATCCATAACTCTTGTTCTACAGTATTGATTTTGCTGATTTTCAATACCAAACTGCTTAGAAGAACTATAAACGGTTTTTTGTAAACCTCGTTGATTTCGGTTGTGTCCTATGGACGTTGGAGTGTTTTACAGAGACAGACAGACAGACGGACACATACGGACATGGCTCAATCGACCTTGAATTTCGTTAGGACCAAGAATATATTTACCTTGTTGGGTCTCAGAGGAGTATTTCTCAGTGTTACACAGGGAATGACAAACTTAAATATACCCTCATTCACCACTTATGGTGGTGGAGGGTATAATAATTATTTGTTCTAGAAAAAAATATACTTTAACCTTAATTTCTAATTTATAATAAATAATATATTTATATTTTAGAACTCTTTTGGCTCTCCCTAAACACTTAAAATCAAATGCATGTTATGTTTTTGACATTGACTGACTGAGTGAGTGACTTCAACTATGTGGCTTAAGTAGAATGACTGGAAGTATCAGATGCAATGACATCACACAAACTCTTTTTTAAAAGCTAAAAAATAGTACAAACAAATTGAAAACCTCACCCTAAAATAAATTTTTTTTATATATTTTATTCTTGGATCATTCACTTAGCAAGTACCTCTTATACGTACCACAACCATCATGTAATGACTGAAATACTCAAGTCAGGCGACATACATATGTCGTTATTGTCACTCAACTCTGTTTCAATATTTCATGTCAAAAAAAAAAAAAACTTGTACTATCTAGCATGTGTATAAATTTCTTTTTACCAATATAAAAGAGACATTTTTGTCATAAATTATTTATGGATATTGTATAACACAGCATGTAGTAAATGGGAAACAAATGTAACTATCTTGGTCTAAACGTGTTTTCCCTGACTTTATGATATTCTGTTGTATAAAGTTTGTTTTTTTTCTGTATTTTAACGGCAACTATAGTGATGATTATACAATATTATGGAAGCATTGTGTATAATAAAACATTTGTGTGCAACGAAATCTAAAAGAAAAACTCTAAGGTATTAAAAAGGTCAAGTGATGATAACATACTTTAAACTGAACTTGATAATAATAGTAAATGTATAAATCAAGTCATTAGTATTGGTAATAGTTCGAGTAGGAAAATATAACATTTTGTAGAAATAATTTTACGCCATACTGCACATAAAGTTGGATACAGTTGAATGAAGGAAAAAATAATTTGGCACTGTTTAAGACTAATGCTAGAAACACAACTGGGACGAACGACGAATTATTGGTCCCGCATATAAAAATACAATACATTTGTGAATATGGAAATAAACACAATAACGGAGTCGGCTAAATTTGTCATATGTTGCAAACTCTGAAATAGAGTCTATTTCTATTTTTTACGCCGGCGAACAACGAACAAACAATACGGAATGACCATGTTTCGTTTTAGTTTTTAATGTTTTAATGTTAATTTTTACTTTAATTATTGTTTTATTTTTTACTTTTTTTATTTAAAATATCTCTTATTATAGTTTATTTGACCTTTTTTATTATCAATATTTTAGTAATTGTACAAGCTTAAGGTCGTTGCTTAAAAAATTTAAATTTTTATTTTCAATATTTCGCTACGGAAATAATTTTTTTAATTTTCTAAATTTCAAAATTATTTGTCTTCTCAATCATTGCGATATTGCCGGAATATAAGTTATTGATTTGTATTATATCTTGTATTGTTTTTATTTTTGTTCTTATATATTGTCTTCTAATATATTCCTTATATTCTCCTTGTTCTTCTTATGAAATTTGGATAATTTACCCAACACTAACTTATATTCCGAAAATATCAGAACGATTGAGGCGATCAAAAATTTTCGATACTGATAAATATAGAATGGCTTACAAGACTTATAACATATTAGATAAATTATTTAGTAAAACCAAAGATAAAGAAGGAAAATGGAACATGACAAATGTTGTATATAAAATACCTTGTGGCGGAGATGATAAAGAAAATTCTAATAAAGTATATATAGGTGCAACGAAACATAAACTAAAAACAAGATTTGCTGAACATAACTCAGAACAAAGATATAGAGATAATATTACATTACAAAAAACTGCGTTATCTTCTCTTTGTAGTAAATAAAATCAATATCCAAACTTTGAAATCGGTATTAAACACTGAAAATAACTACAGACTTCGTTATATGTTAGATTTGTTTCAGATAATTAATGTACCTACTACTAAAAGAATTAATTATAAAGCAGACACTGATTATGTAGTATAGATTTACAGACATTTGATACATAAAAAATAACACAACTTACAAATATTGTATAATTACTAATATTTTCTACTTGTTATATACTTTTGTTATACGAAAACAAAAACATTAAATTAATAAAAATTAATTAAGCACTGCGATAAGATGGATATAAGTGAAATTGAAATTGAAATGCTTAATGCTTATATAATACAGTCGGCAAGATGGTAAATGTATGTGGTAAGAATTAATTGAAAAAGTTTTACATACCTAGCTGTCAATTATAACAGCTGTATTTGTTTCGTCACCAACTAATTCCTTGTGTTGGGCGAAATTCGTCGTACCTCCCAGTTGTGTTTCTAGCATAAGATTTGGTTTATTTGAGGAAACTATGTATACAAATTTTTGTCCTGGCGTTAGTGTTTCGTTTCAAGGATAAACAGATAAATTTTAAAATGTTTAAAACTAAAATGTTTATGAAAACCGAATCTTAACATTAATTAAACATTTTTTGATTGACCTTACATATCTATGTATATTTACATTTATTTATAAACTCATTAAGTTTTAGAATATTTTCTACCTTGGTCCAAGGTATGTTTACATTTCTATAGAATTTTTAGGATAAGATAAAATTCAACACTTTTTTCCATCTTATTTTAATCACTTCAAATAAAAACAAGTATTATGTTGTTTAATATTAACAACTTTCAGCAAGATTAAGATTAATAAATTTAGGACCAAAAATATTTTCTTTGGAAGTTGGAGTTTCACTTATGTTAATCGAAATAATTCTGTGAAAACACAGAAGTTTACTCCAGAACACCAAGCCCGCCGACAATTTACTTGGACATTGACATAACTGAAAACTATCAATGGTATTTGGACTATACTTCTAAAGTAAAGAATTATTGGGGAATACAAAATTTGAGATTTTGAGTTGAAAATTGTTGATAAGCCAAACTTAGTAATCGTCTCCGAAACCGTTTAACTGCGAGAGCAACTTTCCGCAACTGCTTGTGCATTGTTATAACTAAAGACTTTTACTATCTTAATATGCTAAACTTATTATTTGTGGTTAAGATTAAGCTGCTTGTCTATTGGAGATTTACTTTTTATTAGTTTTATGAATTTATCACATATTTCTGATAGACGGGGGGATAAGATGGAGAGGTGTCTTCATTCTGAAATTAGATTGAAGAAGAAATTAGATTTCTTCAAGAGGACCTTTAAAGAGAAATATCCAAAGCTCTTAATAATTCTTCTTTTCTCTGCAGTTGTCAAATATCTATCTGATGCTACATCTAGAGAAACAATAAATATACACTGAGGGAAAAATCTAATCGAATCGGACTTAAATCAAGTCGGAAACGTCATAAAAGTCGGTTAAGCTTGAAAATTCTAAAATTAAGCCGAAAATCTTATTTTTAGAACGATAATTTTAAGAAAAAAATGTTTGTTTAAGATTCATGCATTCTTAAAGAAAGATTAATATGGGCTTATTTTAAGTCTGACTCAGGCTTAGTTTAAGATTGTTTATTCTTATTTCAAGAACGTTTCCCCTTAATTTCATACTTTTCGAAATTCGAATGTATTTTACACCATAAACCTTGCAAACAAAATAAAATAATTTTTTTTTCAAAATATTGTAATTTTATTCAAATATATAATTAAAATAAAGAAAATTCATATGTTTTTGTGTAAATAATTCTATTTACATATACTTAAGTCTAATAAATGTTTTACCACTATTTATGAAATATACGTGTAAAGGAGGGCTAGTAAAGTTACATTTATTTAAAATATTTACTCACAACATAAATATTTTCATTTTGAAGAAAGCACAAACTACTAGAATTATTTAAAAGAAATCCACAGATTTTTTTTTGAAATGTTTGAAGATCGATTCGCGATTCACTTTCAATGGTTTCTTCTCAAGAAGTATTTAAACTGTTTTCTTCCGCCGGAATTATTGCCTCAATAGGTACAGTCATCCAATTATTTGCGGAGCTTTCATCAAGGTTTGATATTTGTGTATTTTCCATTGGAACAGATTGTTTTTTTAACTTTTATTAATTTTCACCTTAACACATTGAAAGCAAAGCACAACTAAATAAATCACAGCCTACAGAAAGTTTTTTTGTTTTTCATTTAAAATCGTTTTGGATTAAATTAAGTATTTTTAGATTAAAAAAATAAATTAATCTTGATGTAATCTTAAATCAAAAATTTTATTCTTAAACTAGGATTTTTTTCTCCTATTTTATGGTTTCAATCTTGGTTTAAGACCGTAATTCTTAATTTTATCTTCATTTTAGTATTTTGCAGACTTGATTTGTTCAAAATTTCAGAATTCTAAAAACAAGCCCGACACAGTTTGATTTTAGCCCGCAGTTTTTCTCTTAGTGTACTACTTAACTTAATGAAATTTGTAGGAATGGAATAAAAGAATCAGAATCAATGGTATAATGTTATTCTTTGTAGTGCTATGTAAACATCTTTATCCGATATTCATATCGTTCTGAAATGCTTGATAAAATAGTAATTCTAACGAAATGACTGCAAGTTGCAAGATCAAATTGCTTAGATCAGACAGCTCAATCACGATCTACAAAAATTACTACAGGGTTTTTCAGACGGACATTTTAACAATTTAATAGCGGGGAAATATTTTACTATAAGCTTTATAACGAGCTACTTAAGCAGTATTATAACACTACTATAGGATGAGTCAAGTAGAGATACTTTTTTCAATAGCCTTTTTTGACAGATCACGTGTGAGTCGTGTCATGCTGTAATGTTATTTTTGTTTAGGATTGTTTGGCATTTCATAATGGACAGACTTACGCTTAAACAACGTTTACAAATCGTTGAACTTTATTACGACAATTCCCGTTCTGTGAGAATGTGTTTCGTGCACTTCGCTTAATTTATGGTCAATATAATCGGTCTACTGAGCATAATAATTGTAACACCATCACCCAATTCGATATCCAGCATTCATTATTGGATAATATTCGACCAAATAGATCACGTCCAGCACGCTGTGAAGACGATATAGCGGGCGTAGCTGAGAGTGTACGTAGTGAGTGTGTAGCGAACGTAACCGTCAATGGCAACCGTTACGTGCCATGATAATCGACTATTTGATGCCTGAAATTTACGCTCGTAATCTCGCCCACATTTGGCTACAGCAAGACGGTGCCACTTAGCACACATCGCATCAGTTAATAGATTTATTGAGAGAACACTTTGGTGAGCACATAATTTCACGTTTTGGACCGGTCGATTGGCCATAAAGATAGTGTGATATCACACCGTTAGACTTTTTCATGTGGGGATATGTAAAGTCTAAACGTTATGCGGACAAACCCGCTTCGATTCAGGCCTTGGGGAAAACATCACGCGTGTCAATCGCCAGTTACCAGTCGAAATGCTCGAACGAGTCTTAGAAAATTGGACCAACGGATAGACCATCTGCGACGTAGAAACGGCCAGCATTTGATAGACATAATCTTCAAAAAATAAATACCAACCTCGAAATGGATCACGCTTTATAAGCGCTGTGTTGTGACATCATAAGCTAACAATATTGCTATGAAATTGAATGATAAGAAATTAAAAAAAAGAACAGAGCTACATACCAAATTAATGGCAATTAATTTATGATCATGAATGGGATTCCTAGAAAGCTTATCCGTATAGTAAATAAACAAACAGCAGTCGAACGGGTTAAGTCTTGACTAAAAGGCAGGTGAGGCAAAACTTTCCACCCACTTTTTTAAGAGATATTACAATATGTGGCCGAGCTTGGTCATGATGGATTATTACGCTTTTATGCCTGGGCATTTCTTGACCAATGCTCACTGGTCAAATCTCAGCAGATCATAATAGACAGAACCCTTTTGGTCCCACCAAATACGGAGCATTACCTTAGTGCCACAGTTATTTGACTTTGGTGTTAATTCGGCTGGTTGATCAAGTTTCGCATACTCTCGCTTAGGCTTCGGGTTAGTGTAATGAATCCCTTTGTCATCACAAGCAATAATTCGGTGCAGTTTAGACATGCTATTTTTGGATGAATCATGTTGTTCGAAAGCATTGTGAAATTTCTACCAAAGTAGTTCCTAATAATTTTGCAGGCTGTTGTTGAGTTTAACAAAAATCTTTATGGAGTAATGCCGCCACTTCATAGTCTTCACACTTTTTTAGCTGGCTTGCCATCTATTATGAGTCCCTTATTTTTATCTTATACATTCAATAATATAGACTATTACACAAAATTGTTTGAGAAACGATTCATATATAACCACTTTCAAAAATCGCATAACATTTTCCATAAAATTTAATAAATTAACTCATTGAAAATTAAGAAGTCATTCTTATTAACTTGCCAATGCTGTATTACTCTGTTTTCATATTTCGATGATGTTTATATTCTCACAATTATCCTACTGAATTTTTCAGTCTCACTTCATTACAATCTAGGTTTTAGGTTATTTAGCAACTTTACCATAAGAAATTTACGTTTTTCAATGATAGATAGATTTGACCTTTCTGACTCTCTTCATTTTTCTTTTGATTTTATAATCGAATTTGATCCTTTTTTAATCTTTGTCTACATAACATTTCAATGCTGTATTTTTTTCAGCCAACATTGACCGCAAATGTTAAACTTTGCACTCGTATGTAATACTTATTAAACAACAACTTGTGTGCCAGAGAGCCAGAGTGTACACTGCTTGTTTGTGTGCTTAAAAGGACATGTGAATATATGCTTTAGTTTATTGTACTCTTCACATTGTGTTTGTTGTTGTAAATCAACAAAAACAAACACCATACTTGTGTGACCTTTGGGCAACATCAGAAACAACATCGTCGCCATCATCATCATCATCATCATAAGCATTGTCATAACAATAACCACAATATTAGTTGGTGTGACAGCAGAAAAACAGGAACTCATTATAGTTTGTACATTTGACAGTATGAATTAATAGCAGCTTTTACTTCACGTACTAAAAACAGCAATCAAGGATATGATATACCACTAACACATGTAACAAATTAATTAACGCTGGTTAATATTTAAAAACATTTCTCTTTTTTGACTAATTAGAGTTTGATTTTATTACACTGTTTGGTTTAGTTAATTTTGTTTTTTTTTTTTTGTTGTTTTGCAAAAATGAGGAAACATGAGACAATTTAATGCTGCTTTGCATTTTACAAAATAATTGTTTCATTTTGTCGGTAGATTGGTTGGCTTAATACGGCTGGCATCAATGAGTATAGTTAATTGATGTGTATGAGAGTGAGTTTGTTTGTATGCACAAGTTTTACAGGATGTTTCTTGAATTATGTGCACTTAATGCAATTTTATAACTTTGTGTTGCTATTGATTTAAGCAATCTATTGAAACATTGTTTAATGAAGCTGGGGATTAATTAATTGCTTATTAAAAATGATTGTGCATGTTGTATATTACTGACGTCAAATTGATTAGAAGCAGCAAATATGTGAAATATACATGTTTTTCATTTTGTAGGTCTTAAACTAGAGAAAATTAGGTAAATTAAAAAATCACCAACTCAGTTGTAACTTCCTGTTCAGTTGTTTAAATTTTGCAATTGCACAGATCGCTGCTCGGGACAGAAAACCAATGGAGATATTTGCTTAAAATTTTCCTCACATGACCTTTAGATAGTTTTTAACCATCTGTGCAAAAGGCGTCAAAATTGGAGAGCAGATCGAAATTTTTTATTGCCGCAGTGGACACAGTGTGCGGCGCCGAATTGAAAATTCGCGATCATCAACAATACTGGTTGATACAGCTGCAATATATTCCTCTCTCCGCATTCTATGTATTTACATTGGTGGTTGAATGTACAGTAATGTAAATATGCTACGAAATTTTGTCACAAGATTTTTAATAGCCGCCTCAGATGATCGCCCAAAATCACCATAAAACGGAGAAAGTGCATGATGCACTTTCTTAATCAAGTATGAAGTTTGATAATAAAATGCAATAACCTGCAAGCATTGTTCGTTTGTAAGTCGTTTTATGGTTCAATTATAATTAAAATTTCACATGTCTAACAATAACATATTACACGATTAAAGCTGAGCTGCCAAAAACAGTCTTGCCAAAAAGAAGGTTGCTGAACACTATTTAGTGGGGGTTGGGTGCTGTAGCTTAATTGATTAGCGCGTTTGATCATTAGGCATGTGTTGGTATTCGTGGCCCGGGTTAGATTCACAGCCGCTGCCATACAAACAACATCAGTTTCTGATAATTATTATACCTCCTAATAAAATAATTAAATAATGGCTATAAATCAAGCTTTGATCAATACTCCTACTCACCACCAGAGGCGCTGCAATACTGTTCTACTAATAAACATAACGCCCAATTGCAGTGTTGTTATATGAAAAGATTTTCTCTTCTTTTACCACCTATTCTTCTCCTACCTATCCCCTTCCCAAAGAAAGTAACACAATTGATTAATTAAGTTATAGGCATATTTATTGCCTTTAATAAAATGTGACATAACAAATAAGTTTCAAAAGAAATTATAGAGCGAACTTGTTTAGCTTTGGATCCATATTTGACTACAGACATAAAGTAGGCTTCAACTAATACTTAAATATGTATAAATATTGTTTTCAGTTCAGTTTCAGTGAACACTAATGTACAGTATGTCATGTGTTCTTTTTCTCGAAATCTGCATTCAAATACCATTGCAGTTTCATAAAAACAATACATTCACGAGTAAAATTTTATTTGTTTTTGTATCTGCATGAATATTAATTTTTATTAAGAAAAGCTTATTCATAGCAAAATACAAATTGACTGAGTAAATATTTGTGTGTGTGTTTTTTACCAATGCTCAACGTGCAATTTTTATTCAGTGTATAATCATGTCATATCTGTTAACCATGACAACCGCAAAATGGTATGGTTTAAAGCATTCCAATAAAAAAAATTATAAAATTATTTAATAAAAACAAACAAATTAAAATGAGTGGTAAAAATATATAAACATCTAAACAACACAACTGCAGTTTAAAGCATTGTTCATATAAAATTCGGCCATAAAGGGAAAAATGTTTGGTTTTTTGAACATTACTACCGCTATTCAGTCAAAAATTTCAATTATTCGGAATATATTTATGAGAAGATAAAATGTGAGTGAGCAATGGAAAGTTAAAATATAAAGCAAAATCGTACACAATTTGTTTAAAACTTTCAAAAGATACTGTAAATAATGCTATGAAACGATACCAGCAAATCTTAAGGACAGATCGCAAACAAACCAGCATCACACAAAGAAAATTATTTAGAATCTATTGTCCAAATACATTTCTAAATTGCAATGAACAACAGAATAGTGTTGGTCTAAAACGGACCAGCATCTTTTACTATAAAATTGTAACAATACTTTAATTAGATATCGGAAACAAAACACTCAATTTTAGAGCAACGAGAATATGTAGACCTGAAATACAAGCAAAAATGAAAAACACCACTTTTGTCAGCTCCTTAATTATGACTTCGGATATTGATTTAAAAGAACCCCTGTCTGTTTGCTGCCTGTTATCAGAGCTCAACAGTCTTCTCGAAAAGCTTGTCTCGATTTAGGTCACACTCATTATTCAAAAGTTGTAATGGATTGGTATCAAAGACATCAGATCAGTGTAATGGTAAATTAGCTTCTCCTAAATATTATTGGGTGTATAACATAAAAATTCGGAATTTTTAGGCTTTTAATTTGAAACATTTGTACAATAGATTTTAGTAATTATTTAAGCTTTAGGTCTTTTTTATAAAAAAAATTTAAATTTTATTTCAATATTTCGCTACTCTTTGTGTAGCTTGAGTAGCGAAATATTGAAATAAAAATTTAAATATTTATTATTTAAGACCTAAAGCGTAAATAATTACTAAAATCTTAATATAAAAAAAGGTCAAATAAACAATAATAAGAAACATTTGTACAATAAAAATGTATTTGGAACATATGGATTTCGCGCCAAAAGAACTGCTAAGCTATTCAGGACAATAACAAATCATGCGGATACCATGTCTTGAAGTGTAGCGTATCTCTGAGAGATAATTTTTATTTATTTATTTTTTATTTGTTGGGGTTTTCTCTTTTTTTAGCATTTTTTATATTAGCAACTGATTTTAATAATAATGAAGCTTGAAATACTTTTTTTATGCTCGTGGATTTTATGTAAACAATGCTCAATATTTCTTTTGCTTTTCACACTTTATTTAGCATTTTGTACATTAGCAATTGATGAGATAGCTTAAGATAGTTATTTATTTGCTTATTATTTGTTTGGTTTGGAAAATAATATATGTACATAATAAAAATCAACAAAAGAAAATAAAAAGTTTAAAACTGTCATGAATATTATGCAGACGATAAATGATATTAAAAATAAAAATAAATGGTCACAATGGCGAGATATTTAAGTCGCATGCAAAATGTTTTAATTGAAATTTAAAAATGTGGCATTTGGAATAAACTGTGTGGTTTTTAAAGTGCAATATTTGGCTTAAGAGTGCAATATTCAGCTGTGTCGAATCTTAAATAATACACTGGTTATAGGACTAGAATATCCTTATTCTGTATTTTTTATTCAGTTTTAGTGCAAATTTAATTATTATTTTATATATTGTTCGAAAGACAATTTTACGACCAACATAATTTATTTGAAATTTTCGAAATTTTATCTAACTTTGACCGTTTACCATAATTTACAGAGTTTGCCTGATTTTCATTATAACCTTGAGCATAATTTAACGATTTATAAAATTCAAAGAACATTTTTCCATATTCACAACAAGTTAAGAAACAGACATTAAAAAATGATAAGATTATAAAGTAAGGCTCCTTTGCGTTGAATTTGATCTCAATAACTTTATTCACAAGAGATTTATGGGTGGGATAGTAGAAGTGGACCATTTATGGACTGATAGCTTCTAAACCCAGTATCCGCTAATGTGATTTCTATGTTTTGTTTTTTGGAAATGGTCCATATGTGGAAGCTATGAGAAATAATTGGCCGATCTTCTTAAATTTTGGAACATTAAATTTTATGTGTATGAGGAATCTCACGTTGAATTTAAACGCAATAATGGTATATTTAAAATATATAGCTATTTGTATTAACGTGAATTTCGGAAGTAGATTTGATATGGAGGCTATAGTCAAATATGGACCGATATTCTCAAAATACAGCAGTTAGATTTTGGCATATACTATGTAAATGATCCTTGTAAAATTTTCGATCGGTGCCGTTAATTATAAGAGATTTATGACTATTGAAGTGATTTTCGGAAGAGGGCTTTATATAGGGGATACGGTCAAATATGGACCGAAATTCACAAAATTTCGTGGAATGATTTTTGTGTATCTTTAAATGATATATATAGAGTTTTGAGCCGGTACCGATATTTTAAAGATATGTAGGGTTCTTACCTTTTTATTTAGCCAATTTACACGCATATGAATTAATGTTCTCTTTTTTCAGTTTATTCAGTTTATTAATTCATATGGTAGCTTAAATTAAAATTACAAAATCTTTTCTTTTACTTAGGTAAATGTTTTTAAATAACTCCTGTGCACTTTGTTTTTATGTTTACTCGACATCACTTTTCAACTCAACCGTTTAACTCTAACTCTCAATCTGTTCTGTCTGTCCTTTTTATTCTTAGTCATTTTCTTAGCGAACCAATTAACGAATTACCAATAAAAGCATAGATAGGATTAGTGTTGTAAGAACACAAATACTCAAGTATGCGGTTATAAGTAACTCATCCCACATTCGGCTATCCTGGCGCTGACTTCGACCCCGAAGTCGGATTCCAAGGCTTCATAAATTCAGCAACGGTTGGACATCTTCTAGCACCCTCACATTCGCCAACTTTTTCCACCTCATATCTTTCATGGTTCAATTTTCTGACTACTTTGTATGGACCCAAAAACTTTGGTCGTAGTTTCAAGCCTGTACCGTACTGAGTACGTTGTATTGCGACTAAATCACCCAACTCATATTGCTTGGCGGCAATTCTGTTTTTGTCATAAGTTTTCTTGTTTTCCATTTGTATTTTCAAAATATTTTCTTTGGCATCCTCACGAACTTGATCACGTTCATTTTGCAACTCTTCAATTGCTAGTTTCTCAAGCATTTTCTGTAACTCGAAATCTTCTTTTGTTCTCATATCGATGCCTGTTAAAATTTTAAACGGTGTATTCTGCGTGCTTCTTGATGGGGTGTTATTCAGGATTTGTTGTACTCGATCCACGTATCGGTACCAGTTGTTCGGTTGCTCGGCGCACATTTTGGCTAACATAGGCACGACCACACGATGTACTCTCTCGACTTGACCGTTTCCTCTTGGCACTCCGGTAGCGATTAACAAGTGTTGAATATCTTCCCTTTTACAGTATTCTTCGAATTCGTTCGAGGTAAATGCTGTACCTCTATCGGTGATAACACGAACTGGATTTCCGAAAATAGCCGCTTGTTTTTGTAATTTATCCACTACTTCTTTGCTGCCTGTACTCTTCGTAGGATGAAGCCAAACGAATTTCGAAAATGCATCGACAATCACCAGAATGTGATTGTATAACTTTTTTGTATTATCCATTGGACCGACATGGTCCAAATGGTACGTTAGAAGTGGCCTATCTGATTTGCCTATCGGATTAAGCAATCCTTCTTTCTTTCCCGCCTTTGAGTCAGTTATGATACACTCAACGCAACTTTTTACAACAGCATCTACTTTAGCGTCCAATTTTGGAATAAAAAATTGCTTTTCGACCAAATCTTTCGTCTTTTTTGTTGCGAAGTGTCCTTGACGATGTGCCATTTCAATTATTTCTTTCTCCATGTTCTCTGGTATTGCTATCAGTTCCTTAGCTGCATCTTTATGAACTATATCATATTTGATGAAATAATCTTCATATTCGCTCATCTCCAAAACCTTGCGAATAGCATTGATACGATCGTCACTTTTTTGAGCTTCTTTTATGCGATGTTGTAGACTATCTTGTATCATCAGACACGCTACACGGCTGAGAGCGTCTACATGTCTCATTTTCGTACCCGATCGGTGCTCTATGACGTAATTAAAATCTTGAAGAAAAAGTGCCCAACGCGAAACTCGAACAGGAACATCTTCTTTGCGCATGGTCATTGCGAACGCGTTGCAATCAGTTACGATTTTAAATTTCAGACCCATGACGTACGTTCTCCATTTTTTCAGCGCTTCTACGATAGCTAGCACCTCCAACTCATACGAATGGTACTTTTCCTCCGCTGGTGTCGTCTTTCGGCTCATGTACTCAACAGGGTGTAGCTGCATGTCCTCTGAATCTCTCTGAAAAAGTACTGCTCCGTAACCATGCATACTAGCATCTGTGTGAATTTCTGTTTCGGCTTTAGGATTATAAAGTCTTAGAACCGATTCGCTCGTAAGTGCACTTTTCAATTGTTGAACTGCAAGTAGTTCGTTATCGCCCATCTTGAACTTAGCATTTTTACGAAGAAGATCCGACAATGGTTTAGCGACCAATGCGTACTCTCGTATAAAGCGTCGAAAGAATGACGTAAGTCCCAAAAATCTTTGCAATGCTTTCACATTAGTTGGAATGGGGAAGTTTTTAATCGCAGAAATTTTCTCATCGGTTGGATATATTGATGAATTCTCTATTCTATATCCCAAGAATTTAATTGTTTTTCTCAAAAATTGGCACTTGCTCCATTTTATCTCAAGGCCATTTGACGACGCGACTTCTAAAAATTTATACAATTTTTTAAGACCCTCCTCCTCGTCTTTTGATGGAATAACGATATCGTCCATATAAATTATCACAGTACCGTCTCTAACCAACTCTTGGAGAACTGCAGAAATATAACGGCAAAATACGGCTGGGGAATTAGAGATACCAAATGGCACAAAACTAAACTCATATTGACCATTATGTGTAACGAAGGCCGTATATTTTTGTGATTCTTGCTCTATGGGTACATGGAAGAAACCATTCCTCAAATCAATTGTGGTATACACTCTAATCTCCTGTAATCTCTGAACGACGTCATCAACAAGGGCCATTGGAAAGTTATCGCGGACAATTTTTTCATTAAGACGCCGATAATCGCAGCATAGTCTGTATGTACCATCTTTTTTAGAAACTAACACGACTGGTGAGGAATATTCAGACACGCTTGGTTTCACTATGCCCTCATCTAGCCATTCTCTGACCTGTTTGTCAATTTTCTGCTGGTCAACGAACGATGTTCTTCTAGGGCGGCTGGCAACTGGAATATCATCTTTCAGTACAATTTTCATTTTTATAGGAAACTCTGCCGGTTTGATTGGCCTGTATGAATTAATTGCATTCTCAATCTTGGCACGCATCTCTTTACTTAAATGATCCAGTTCTAAAATATCGCAAAGTTGTTCATCTATAGACATAGAGTGAATTATTTCGTGAAATTCATTTTGCGCTGCTGCAATTGGATTGACGTCCAACGTGGGCAAACGTTCATCGAAAGTTACTAACGTCTCCTCTATAGAATTATCTATGTTGTCGAAATTTATCTCAAACATATTAACGGGCTTAAAATTTCTTCTAAATGTCGCACCTCTCACATCGATTATTAAATCAGCTTGATTTAAAACGTCATTTCCAATAATAGCTGAATACAAAATATCACCCTCTTTTGCAACATAAAAAACAATATCTAGTTCAAGGTTATCTACTTTCACTAGGCATTTAAGACAACCAATTGTCGTTATTGTTTTGCCACCAATACCCGAGAGAACTTTTGTTCCAGATTCTAAAGTTGTATCGCCTAACAATAAAAGAGTATCATAACGGAGTAAACTTATATCGCTTCCAGTATCGACTAAAGCAAAGACAGTTCTTCCTAACACCTCAATATCTTTAAAGATTCGTCTCGGAGCTGCAGATACATCGTCTGTCAGTGTGTGAACAACTTTTTTCTCTTCCTTAATATTCTCATCTTTAGGGTTTTCGACTTTCTTTTTTGTACCGCACTCAAATGACTTGTGGCCAAATCCCTTACACTTGAAACATTTTATGTCTACTGAACGACAATTTTTCGAAATGTGGACCTTTTCCCCACACTTAAAACATTTTACAGTGTCTTCGGTCTTTACATCTGAGACCACTTCTTTGCTGCCTTTGAAATTTAACGATTTCGCAGGTGCGCCAATTTTTTCGTACACAATTATTTTTTCTTTCAGCTCTGAAATATTTCGCGCTTGGTATAAAATGGACTTATTTATTCTGGAATCGGTTATGCCCTCAATGAAATATTCGACAATACTAATTTCATCCAAATGTATGGAACTGCCAATTTCCATTAGAGTGTATAAATATTGTTTATAAGACTCATCTGCCTTCTTTCTACGACTCTTCAACATTTTATGGACTGAAATGGATGACAACTTGGTACCGAACTCTCCTTTTAAAACTGTCTTAAGAGCGCCCCAATCTCTTACGCCTGCTTGGCTTCTTACAAAAATTCGTGCTGCACCCGTCAACAATTGTTTTGCATATATGTAACATTGCAACTCATTCCATTGCACCACGTGCGAACAGTCTTCAAATTCCTGAATCCACGATTCAACATCAGGAGCACCTTCCCCTGAAAACCGTGTTAGCGAATTTTCAATATCTTTCAGGGTAAAACTAGAACGTCCTGCCATATTGCGTACCAAATCTGAATTTGCATCATCGAAATTAGAGCCAGCGTCAGTAGCGTCAGTAGCGTCAGTATTGCAAAAATGTCGAATGAGACGTTCTTGTAAGTCCGTTTTAGACCCAGTAGACGACAGTCCAGCGTCCTCAGCGTTTGTTCTTAAGTCTTCTACTGTCATAGCTAAAATTTCCCTTAACTCCATGATAGTGCACAAAAGTTTTACAAATTCACAATAATTTAAATTTAAAATAATGTAAAATATTTTAAAATATTTTTTCAAATTTAAAAGAATAATAATTTCAATTAAATTCTCCCTTTAAAAGTAAGGCAAAAACATACAAAAGAATATTATATTGTATAAAAACTTCTAATCAACTTTAATTTAAATCAAAACAAAATATCAATTTCACCCAAAGTTTTTTTTTTTTTGCCCCACCTTAATGTCTGAATGGAAAACAAAAATATTCAAAATATTATAAAACAACAAATCAACTCAAATTAAAGGCCCAACTATAATGTGCATATGCTAGCTTAAGCAAACGTGCGAACACATATAAATTGTATGTGGTAAACTATAATGTACTTAACGAAACTTTTCGTTAAGTTTTTCAACTGTCATTTGCTTAAGCAAAAAGCGAAACTGATCGCACATTCTGTACGGAATCAGCTGTTTGTTGTTGTTTGTTTGTGTTTTGAACAAAATGGAAGAAAATATATTTATTTTAAATTTAATAGAAAATGCGGAAAAAAATAAGTGCCTTTATAATAAAAGGGACCCTTTTTATTTTAACAAAAATGTCTTTCTGTCGCTGCTTATTTCTCTGACAGAACAAGAGCGTCTTCTTCTTTTACAGTGTAGTTCACTTATTTCTTTTAATGTGCACAGGCCTTCAAGCGCTAACTTTAATATTTTAATATTATTTAAATTTTTTTAAGTTTTTTCTCCATTTTTGCAAACACAATACGAAAATTAACAAAACATATGTAAACGTTTATTATTATTTACAATGTAGTGCTGCCACAGCTGTACATTTTAGTACTTTTGCCGATAAATTAAAAAAAAGGAAAAATTATGCGTTTCTGGTACGAAGTTTTCTTTTAATTATAAAATAATATAAAATATTTATAAAATATAGTCATTTAATGGGTTTTTGTTAAAATAAAAACATTTTTTTTAAACATAAATGAGCAACTGTGGACAAAAAGTTTCAAAGTCATTGTAGCCACCTAAAAGTTAACTCTGAACTGGTTATGCATTTGACAGCCTTTTCGTTAACTTTTGCAATTTGCTTAATCTTGCTTATGCATATTATAGTTGGGCCTTAAACTTTAACATTCCAATGTTCTCTTCGATTATAATATTTTACTCTTAAATATTTTCCACTTTACACAAAATTTTTTCTCTCTATTAAAAAGCCTTCTATCTTTTTATACCTATAAACCAGGGATGTCAGCGTCATACACAATTGTGTAAGCAAAACTCACATGTACGCTTACGCTCTTTTATTTTGCGAGCGTAAAATATAATTGTTTACTGCAAAACACTCTCATTCAGCGGGAAGTATCGCACGTCTTGTTTTGAGGCCTCTAAACAGAAATAATATATTTATTATTTATTATATTTGTTTCTATTGGCTCATAAACATAGTCATAGAAAAAGCATACTTTAAGTAAAATTAGACTTTTAAATAACAAAAACATATAAATTTTGTTTTGAATTGAAAACAAAAGCATGCTTTTGCTTAAATTATGCATTTTCTATGACTATGATTATGGGCCATTTTGTTTTATTATTGTTTTTAACATTGTACAATGATTAAAAAAACAAATTGCTTGTGGTTTTTGTACGAGGTGTACTTGTTGTAGTATCAAGAATAACTGTGATGAGGCCTCGTAATAGGCCTCGCAACCGCAGTTTTCTCCCGCTGGGAATGTAAAAGTCAAGAGTAATCGCACCAACACAATCATAATTGACACCACTGCTATAAACTCAATGTTACATACAATAATACCAACAAACTACAACCACTTATCTTTACTCTACAAGGCGTTGCAGCTTCTCTCTCTCTGTTGATAATAATGATGTTTGACTGCAATTAACGTCTCCAGCTCTCTGCTATTAATCGGCAATCCTCACTCGAATGTACACCAGTGGTGTCAATTATGATTGTGTTGGTGCGATTACTCTTGACTTTTACATTCCCAGCGGGAGAAAACTGCGGTTGCGAGGCCTATTACGAGGCCTCATCACAGTTATTCTTGATACTACAACAAGTACACCTCGTACAAAAACCACAAGCAATTTGTTTTTTTAATCATTGTACAATGTTAAAAACAATAATAAAACAAAATGGCCCATAATCATAGTCATAGAAAATGCATAATTTAAGCAAAAGCATGCTTTTGTTTTCAATTCAAAACAAAATTTATATGTTTTTGTTATTTAAAAGTCTAATTTTACTTAAAGTATGCTTTTTCTATGACTATGTTTATGAGCCAATAGAAACAAATATAATAAATAATAAATATATTATTTCTGTTTAGAGGCCTCAAAACAAGACGTGCGATACTTCCCGCTGAATGAGAGTGTTTTGCAGTAAACAATTATATTTTACGCTCGCAAAATAAAAGAGCGTAAGCGTACATGTGAGTTTTGCTTACACAATTGTGTATGACGCTGACATCCCTGATGTACACATAGACAACTTGTACTCTTAAACTCAATTTCTTCATCCCTCAAGCGTCCTCGGCATGGATCGCTCTATTTACTTTTCTCTTAAATTCACGGCAATTATTAATTCTCTCTTTTCTTCTTTTCTTTTTCTTTCATTGGCACAGTTTTTTTCATCTTTTTAAAACAAAAATACAAATGTTAATGCATATTGTATTTTGTAAAGTAACTGTTTTTTTTTTGCGTTAAACTTTTGGTACACATAAATTCTTTTCAGTTGCTTATATTGTTTTTTTTTTTTGACACAGCTAACGTCTTGATTTTCAAGGCCACTCAATTGTAGTTCATATGTAACGGCACAATTTATTGTATTTGTTTTTACGAACAAAATTCAATTTTTATTTTCATAGCACTACAAACGTTTATGTACACAAACTTTAATGTTTCTTTTGATTAAGATTTTACATTTTGTTAATTGTCACTCACTTTGGCTTAAATTTTTTTGGAAAGAAATCCCGGTTGAGCCCCCAATTTTGTAGGGTTCTTACCTTTTTATTTAGCCAATTTACACGCATATGAATTAATGTTCTCTTTTTTCAGTTTATTCAGTTTATTAATTCATATGGTAGCTTAAATTAAAATTACAAAATCTTTTCTTTTACTTAGGTAAATGTTTTTAAATAACTCCTGTGCACTTTGTTTTTATGTTTACTCGACATCACTTTTCAACTCAACCGTTTAACTCTAACTCTCAATCTGTTCTGTCTGTCCTTTTTATTCTTAGTCATTTTCTTAGCGAACCAATTAACGAATTACCAATAAAAGCATAGATAGGATTAGTGTTGTAAGAACACAAATACTCAAGTATGCGGTTATAAGTAACTCATCCCACAGATATATATATATATAGATTAACGACTTTGTTGATTTTGGTCCTTAAATGGGAGCTATGACCAATTTATATATCTATAAGAATTATTTGTGTCGAATTTTAACCTGGTAACTGTATTTGTACCTGATTTATGCGTATTTAAGAGAATTTTAGATGTGGACTTTATATACGGTCTATACGCAAACATTGACCCAACAAAACAAAATTTCGTTTTGCGATTTTTTTTACATGTCACTTATTTTTGCCGAATTTTGTGGTAATACTTAAATTTTAAAGGCATTTATTTGTCATGAAGCCATATCTCGGGAAGATATTTGTATGGGGGCTATAAAAAATCATGGACCGATTCTTACTATTTGCCTCACACATTCTTCTTTTGTCATAAAAACAACACGTGGCAATATCTGCAATATATTTCAAGAAATTGGAAGAAAAAGGTTTAAAAATTTAAAATTTTTATGGAGGTTGTCTCAGATTTTGGTCCATAACTACTACACCGATTTTGCTGATTTTCAATACCAACTACTTGGGAGAATTATAAACAAGTCTGTGTAAACTCTGTTGATTTTGGTTGTGTATTTTGCATATGAGACTGTTTTACACAGACACAGACAGACGGACAGATATACGGACAGACAGACGGACATAGCTCAATCGACTTAGAATTCCATATGAATCAAGAATATATATACTTTGTTGGGTATCAGATGAATATTTCTCAGTGTTACACACGGAATGACAAACTTATATACGTATACCCTCATTCACCACTTATGGTGGTGGCGGGTATAAGAATTTAATATGAAACTTAAAAATAGATGTTTATTATTTTATCTTATAAACAGAGAAGACAAATTTGCTTTTTTGCCTTTTTACCATTATGTGCTTTTTTGGCTTATTTCGTCATTTTGATGCTTGTTTTGCTTTTTCCCCGTTTTTTTGCATTGTACATTGATTGTGTACATTTATTGACCATTTTTGTATACCTACAAGTTTTTACAACTCAGTGTTGAAAGGTACTTTACTTTTACTACTTCTTTTTACAACTCTTTTATTAAAAAAAACTGTGTAAAAAACATTTGCGTTTGAAAAAATCAAGTAGGCCGTTGTAAACGAAAAAAAAATCAAAAAATAAAATGTCGAATGAAAAATCTAATAAAATGTTCATGTTAAAAATGGTTCAATCGTACCCCGGAGTTCTTAAAATTGAAAAAGATTGACTTTTTTGCAATGTTTGTGCCTGTTAAATAAAAAGTACAATGTGGAGCAACATTTAAATACAAACAAACAAAATTAACAGCTTCTCGTCAAGAAAATCGTCAGCAAAAACTTATCACAGAATTTCCTGTAACTATAACATCCAATACATTTCACGAAGATATATGTAAATTTTTGTTGGAGACAAATATACCAGCCATCCTAGTTTTAAAAACATATTTCAAAAGTACGCCAACTTATCAGTAACGAGTGAAAGTTCTGTTCGAGGAAAATACATACCCCAATAAGGAAACTTTAGAAAAAATTCGTCAAAAAACTAAAGGTAGATATATATGGATTTCTGTTGATGAAACTGCAGACAGCCAACAAACATATGTAGCCAATTTTATATTTGGTGTTTTGGATTCTGATGTTGGGAACAAACAATTAGAGAAATACTACTAAACAATAACTATCCACAAAATATAATCAACGAATTAATACATAAGATAATAAATCCCATATCAGGCGAAAATAACACAAAGATAAATAATACATCTGGTAACACCAAATTCTTTAGTGTACCATATATACCAAAACTCACAGAAAACAAAAAGCTTAGGGATATAATGAGAGAAGAAGGACTAGTTTTAGCACACAGGGCAAACAAGACAATAAATCCACTATTTACGCAGACGAAAACAAAAATCAAAAAAGAAGACCAAAGCAATGTAGTTTATGAAATTAAATGTGCAGGAAAATTAAACGAAAACTGTGATAAAATTTACATTGGAACAACAAAAAGAAATTTAGGAGTTAGAATGGCGGAACACGAAACGGACATTAAAAAGTACCGGCTTTCAACTGCACTTGCCCAACACTGTTTTGAAAATAAACACACAGCTGATCTCGAGAATATAAGAATATTGCATAAGGAACGAAAACATAACAAAAGATTTACATTGGAAAGTTTAAGTATACAACAAAAAACAAACATCGCAATAAACAACAAGACAGACAAGGACAACGCTAATGCAAATTACAATATTGCACTTGTTTAAATTTTAGTTTAATTACAACTGTGATACCTAGCATTAAGGGACAATCTATTGTGATATTTTTAATTAATCGTACCATTTGTGTCGTGAAAAACATCTTTTATTTAAAACTAAATGTAAAACTGAATAAGAAAAGATATGTAAGTCTGATTGTTGAAATAATATTATGTACCTTATTGTTGTTGTTATTAAAATATTGTTCTTTTGTTAATGTTGCCAGATTTAATAAAAATTCATCCCCTGAAGATGTTGGCAAAATACCAACGAAACGTCGGATAGAAAATGTATAAATAAGTCTTAATAAGTCTAGTATAAATAAAGTCTTTTATTTACATTTAGGAGGAAAACTGACCTTAAAAGCCTGTTTTAGAAATAATTTCTATAAAAACCAAGACAAATCTTATTTACTTAACATGGCTGTTCTCGAAAATGCAAATGGAGCTTCTGCGTTATGTAGCAAACATGATTGTTTATTGTAACAGCTTTTATTATATTGATGAATTAGAATAAGAAACTGTTGATCGTTAAAAAATATATAAATAAAAATGCTTTTTTTTGCTACTTTCTTTGAATTTTTTGTGCATTTTTCGATATTTTTTTGCCATAAACACATTTGTGTTGCCATTTTTTGTCTTCTCTGGTTATAAATAATATAATAACTATGTTTGGTATATCTGCGTTTTATCAGCAAAAATTACACCCTAATGACATATATGTTTTTACAAGAAAACCTAATTCAACAACTTTACAATTCACTTACTTCAATACCATAAAAAAAATGTTCAACATTGCTCAATAATGCAGAAAATCAATTCAAATATACAAATTGACATTTCAGGCCACAAATGGAAATTCATTTTTTGCAAAACCAATATATAATGGATCTTTTTTAATTCATTGTACATTCACAAATAAATATTCATGCATACATTCATAGCACATATGTACATATGTACGCATGTTGTACAAGAATCATTGTTTCCATTAGATTTCTCATAAATACTATAGCTACATATGTACGTATCAACAATTAAAACAACAAATGAAAGAAAGTAAATAAAGTTATTTGTAAAATTCAATGAATTCAATTTCGTAAAAAAATTTCATCTTGTGAAATTCTTGAGCAAACAAATGAAGCCACAATTTTTTGTAAATAGTAAATAAATGATTGTTCATTTATGTGATATACAAACATACATTTGCTGTGCCTTAATAATAAAATTCCAAAGATTTTTTTTATTATTTTTTCCAGCATGTTATTAAAATTTGTTATGTTATTGATTTTGTTTTGTGGCACAACTGATGTCTACTGCTGCGATTTATGCTATACAGTAATAAATACAATTTGTTAAAAGTTGTATTATTTGAAATAAACAACATGTAAAAAAAGTTTTAAAATATTGTGTATTGTATTAAAACAAGGGTTGTTAATTTCATGTACGTTTTTGTCTGCTGAGGGCGTTCTTTAAAATTTCTGGAAATGTTATGTTAAATTGAGCAAGTAGGCAACTTAAAATAGACTAATGTAGCACCTACAAGTACTCCATTGTGAGAAAGGGAAAGGAAAGTTCAAAAAGAAATCATATGATGACATGTATGAAGGCTTCTAGCCATTTGAGGTTAATTTTTCCTGATTTTGGTTTGTCAGAACCAGGCATTGACACGTTGATACCTTACAGCCTCATTTCTGCTTCATCCTGGTAACTTCTGTAGAAGTCGTAATAAAGAAATTTTTTACATCAATCAGACTGGCAGCTTGTCATTGCATGTATGAAGGCTTTTTTCAAGTTCAAGTTTATTATTCCAAATATTTCTTTTTACAAGTGTTTAAAACTAACAAAATTTATATATACGTACTTCCAAATATACTATTGTATTTTGCGAGGACTTATAAAAAAAACATTTTATTGTCCTAGCTTATATGGAAGCGTCATTAATAAACCTCGCAAAGCTCTAGATTTCTAACTTTCTGACTTCCATCTTTGATACACAGAAAAAATCCGTCCAGGTTTTCCGCGCATTCTTATTCTTTGCATAATCCTGTTAAGTTCTTTAGAAGTCGTTATTTTACATCAATCAGGCAGGCAACCTGTCATTGCGCGTATGAAGGATTCTAACCTACTTACTTCCATCTTTGACAGATTTGCCAATTCGTAATTCGTAAAGACTTTCCTGTTTTTGGTTTGTCACGACCGGACTTTGACAGCTGTAATATAAAAAGTAAATTCTGCAGAAGCCATTATAATGGAGAATTAGTCTCTTAAGGTACGGTCAGATTTGGCAAATATTTGCCAAAAAAACCGGAACCACTAAATCAAATATGTTTTAACTCGTTTATTTATTTACGTATTTAGGACAAGACACAACAAATATTTAGTTGTATATTATTGCATGTTGTTTGATCTTGTAACGCTCTTGTAAAAGTAAACAACGTCAAACAAATTTGTGCTAAAACAAGTGATTACGTTTTTTTGAGTAAATATTTGAATTGTGTGGACATAGCTTTAGCATGTAGAATGTTTAATATTTTTTATTTCTAGTTTTTATGAATTATATATTAGAGAACATTTTTTAATTAGGATTGAGTTCATTTTTAATTAATAACTCGAAGAATACCATTGTGAAAACTATATTTTTTAGACAAATGGCACACTGAAATGCATTTTCTTCCCTGCCAAGGGCTTCATCAGTAATGTTTATTGTCCAAGATCTACTTGTAAGCATTATCTATTTAACTCAACATTTATTGAGAAATAGAATTTGGGAACTAATATATTTCCTATTACATGTTATGAGTTAGAACGAAATTTACTTATGTTTTTACAAATGTGTGTGTATTCTTCTTTGTTATTATTATTATTATTATTATTATAGATTTTTGTATTACTACAAATACGTTTTTACTTTTGCTGCGTCCACCGTCGGTTGACAAATCAGCAAAGTATGTTGTTGTTGTCATTTGTCTAGAAAAATATAGTTTTCACAATGGTATTCTTCGAGTTGTTAATTAAAAATGAACTCAAGCCTAATTAAAAATTTTTCTCTAACATATAAATATAAAAAGTTCGACTTAATATTCTATATAAGTTTTTATTAATTTTTAGTTTTTATTTGTTTAGTTTTTAGCATAAGCTTTTACATTTTATCATATTCAAATTAATTAAAAATTTAGTTTCATAAAACTGTTTTACAAAATTTTATAACAACTTTTCAAAGTTATAAAATAAAATGAAACAAATTTCAAAAAAATTAAACTTATATTACAAACATGCGTTAATTAATTCATTAGCCGTATGACACTTATTTGTTACTGATTGATAAATTATCAGTAGCGCAATTTCCCACATCAGTTAAATCATATGTTGCTTGCTTGTCTCTCTATATGCTTTTCAAAACTAATTGTATAAAGAAACATAAAATTATGTTTCTATACCTCACTCTTTTTTCTTTGTATCCATGAAAACCTTTTAAAGCAGTTTTCAAATGATAATATTAATTTAAAAATTGAAAAAGATTGACAGTAAAGAATAAGAAGATAAAGCTAAAGTGTATAAATATTAGAAATAGAAATTTAATAAGAACTTATTAATATTTTTATAATATTTAACTTCCTTATTCCATATTTGCTACTTTTTAATAAGCTAAAGGTAGCTTTAGACGGTATGTATTTTTCCCTGTACTTGTCAGTTGTACAATACATATATAATTGTACATGTCTGTCAAAATTGGCAATTTACAGGCAGTTTATAATTATTGCTTTCACACGTCGGTTTGTAGTTTCATCTGACATAATATATCATAGAGCACAACAGCTGTCTTTGTTATGATTATTTTCGCGGAAGTTTTGTGTACTTGCAAATATAGTTTCAAAAAATGGATTAAGAAATGAAATAATTTTAACTTGCAGCATTACTGCAATAGTAGCTTCTATTAGATAAAAAAAAAATTAAGCAAGAGTTAAAGAGAAAATGTGTCATGTGGACACATAAATTTTTGTATTTAAGTTAAATAAAAAATTGATATGTATAAATGCGTTTTTTAAATACATATTTTAATATAAATTTATTGTTTTGTTTAATACAATTTTTTTAATATAAATTTGCTGACTCACAAACACTATGTTCTTGGCGCCATAAAAAATTGAAATGAAAATAGAACATGCTCTAATTAAAAATTTTACACTGTAAATACAGGCTGACATTTAAAGAAGCATTTTTTTGCTTTTACATGACGTGTATGCATTTTGTAGTGGAAAAGCATACATGGAACGTGATGCTGCTCTTATATCCGAATTTACGAAAATAAATAAACTTATATTCAATGTCAATTAAACAAAATTAATTAGATTTAAACCGTATTGTACTAGCAACGTTAACTTCAGTATTTTTGTTGATGGCAGAGAAATCATGGAAGTTCATTTTATAAAGTATTTGGGAATATTTTTGCAAAATAATTTTTCTTGGAGTCGACATATACAATATTTGAAATCAAAAACTGCACAAGCTGTTGGATTTTTGTATAAATTTAAAAACAAATTTGATCGTAGTACTAAATTGCTAATATATAATGCCTTAATTCAAAGTGATTTTAACTACTTGGCCATATTGTATGGGTGGAAGAAAAGTACCGAGCTGAAATCACTTCAACGGATGCAAAATAAAGCCCTCAAACTAGTAGGTGACCTTTCAATTAGGCACTCAACAGTATTATTTGCAGTTTGATGCAGTTTTGCCAATATATGGTATATACAAAATGAAGCTTTTACTTTATGTTTTTAAATGTATACATCACATTGGTTATCATACAAATCAGTTTTCAAGTTTTCAACACTCACATAATACAAGAAATAACACAAACTTATCCGTAGCCTGGTGTAGATTAGAAACAACCAAGCAAAGAATAGAATATATGGGTAGTTTCGAATTTAACAACTTGCCACAATACTTAAAAAATCTTAATAGAATTTCATTATTTAAATCAGCTCTTAAAAATTATTGACTGCAAAATGTAAGAGAACTTTTATTATAAACAGTAACTTTTGATCTTAAAATAACTTACTTAACTTATTTATTATTAAATTACTATAACTACATAATATTTTTATTTTTTTCTTAAACTTTTCTTCTTTTTTATTTTTATTTAAAGTGAATTTAATTTATGTAATATTTTTACCAACTCGCCTCTATAAGGCCTAAAGGGCGCTGAGGCATCATTATTGTCATATTGTAAACAATAAGAATTAAATTTTTTTTAAATAAAAAAAAAAAAAAAAATTTGACAAGTACACTGCAAAATACATACCGTCTAAAACGAGCTTAAGCAATATGTTTTATGCCCTCTAAGGTATGCAACAGATAGCTGAACTTAACACAACTACCAAGTACTACACTACACTGCGTATGATTACTATTTGCAAACATGTTGCAAAATAAAATACTAATACGTATCGTTGTACAAGTATAGCAACACGCTTCGCACTTTCATACGTTTTGTCTTTATTAAAAAGTTTTCAATGTTAAAATGTATATGTATATGGATAGAACGTACACAGCTTAAAGGTATTTAATATTTGTTGGGAAAATAAAAACGAAATAACTTTTGGCATTAATAAAGTTTTTGGACTTTTATGTTTAAAACTGTATATATACAACAAGGAAGGAAAGACATAAAAAATTCTTAATTTAGAAGTTTGCTTTCATATACAAGTGTGCAAATGTCATTGGTGAGCAGCTACATATTACAATACATATATGTTTTTCTTATCTGTTATAATAAGGAAAAATATAGATATAGCAATTGAAAAGAGGCTTTAGAATTATTTAAGTTTTAAAGAAAGAAATTTAAAATGCTTTCAGTATAATACGAATTTTTGTCTTCATTTTAATCAGTATTTGCTATAAAACATTATGAAATTTTTCGTAAATTAAAGTAATATATTTTTATGTTTTTAATATAAAAAAAAACATAACAGCGGCAAATTTAGTTTAGATTTTTATTGCCAGATTCATACAAAAGAAACAAATACATCTAAAATAAAGTAAACATTTTAAAAGGCAATAAAACATCCCAGCAAAAACTTTACTTACATTCTTAATTTTAATGAGTTCCAGAGCTTTATTCGACACTTTTTGTATTACTAATTATATATTAAATAAGTACTTATATATATCTTAAAAATACCATTCTAAAATCCAAAAAAATTTACTAAAAAGACTTAGAGTAGGTAGTCCGTTTTGACACGTTTCAATTCTGACTCTTTAAGGCGGGTATTTATGGGGGAGAAGGGAAAAGAGAATAAAAGCGGTACATACTTGAAATTAATAGTAAATTTTATAAATTTTTAAACAGAATTGAACAAAAACTAGGCAGCTAAATCTAAAATGTCTGAAACATCACTTAGTATATGATTATAGATCTTTATCAATATAATTTGCAATAAGTTTCCCTAATATTTATTAAGTTTGTTTACTTATTTTATAATTTTAATATCTAATAATTCTACAACTACACATTTTTCTAAAACTTTTAAGTATAAAAATAAGTTATTAAGTTTTTGCTTAAAAGAGACACAAATATAACGGATTAGACACCTTTGGGACATTTTGAACAAAAATAAGTACTTTTTCTAGTAGATTTGTAAGTAGTCTGGTCGACGATTTCCTATTACTTTTTAACTTATTTTTATAAATAAAGTTTTTGCTGGGATATTTAATATTGCCGTTGCTTACGTTTTCAGGTGGCCAACATTTTATGAGAAAGTTTTGCTACATCGCAAATCGACATGATTAACTAGAAATCAATAAAAATATATGATGAAAATTTTTTATATTTTTCTTGTTATGGAATGAATAAGTCTCAACATTCTCTTTAAATTCACAATTCCTGTGTTTTTTTTTTCAACAATACTTAAAATTCAAATAAATTAAGTACTTTAACACTCTATCTTTATTTCTTTTTAAAGACAGATTGCCATTTAAACAAATAAATAATATTTTTAGTCATAAATTAAATAATAAAAGAGACAAAATAAATACTTAAAATAAAATTAAAATCTACCAAAATGAAATATTTGTCTGGACTGTTAAATTTGGCTATAAATCATATTGTTGGCAACATGATGTGAGGCAAAAATAAATTTTTGAGAAAAACTGCACAACATTTTTATCTCAGTTTATGTTAAGCAAAAAAAATATATTTTCATGAGAAAAAAATAAGACTTCAGCATTTTTGGCGTAATAACTGAATAAATTTTGTGACAAACTTTTGTGATAGCAGCAAACAGAAAAGTTATTTAGTTTATGGAATTTATTAGAAATTAGATTTATTTTTGAAGCCATTTAATAAAATTTATTTGATATACAGTGGCTTCAAGCTTATTTTATGCCATGCATTTTTTGTTTATAAAGCTTCATTAAACAGGAATTTAAAAAAGAAGTTGGTGTCATTTAAAAGATCAAGTGAACACAAAATAGTCATTGCAAAAATGTAGATTTAATAATAAAAATAAAACAATTAAGAGTTTATATTCGGCTATGCCGAATCTTGTATACCATACCTACCACTAAATCACCTATTATAGGGCGAACGTCATAAAATATTGTTGTATTTATTTTAGGTTTATTTTGTTTGAATTTCATCTCAATAACCATATTTATAAGAATGTTATGCCTGTTCCAGTTATAGTCAAGAATTTACACTCTGTTTATATTTTTGCCGCGTATACATGAAGCGATTTACTTTATTCACTCATAATAAATTAGGTACCACAAAGCCCTAGGAAATTGATTTTGGAGTTTTGAAACGTCAAAATTGCAACATCTACATACTCTGCGATTATTCTCGGAAGTGTGGCTTATATGGGAGCTATGAAAAATTGTGGACCAACTCTTTAATCTGTGTAAAATTTTGGTTCGATATATAAATATATATATGTTTATGTAGTTAATGAGTTTGCAGCAGTGGTTCTCATAAGTAAATAATCCTTAATCATCATATTCATGAAATCATGTACGACGATTTATATGTATATCGATGGTCTTATGTAGAAAGGCCCTAACTCGCATATTTGAAACTTTACAGGATAAGGTAAAAACATAATAGAAACTGTAATATTCAACATGTGACTTTTTTTGTACAACTGCTTATAAAAGCGTTATTTTTTACACAATTGCAGTAAATTTTTGTGGTGAGGTGTATTTGCGTTAAATGCATTGGAATCGATAAAAACAAATTTCGAAAAAATAGCGAGTTAGGGCCTTTCTACATGATACCAACGATATGCGATTTATTTATGTTGAATTTCAACACAATAGTGATTTTTATAAGAGATTTATGTGAATGTAAGTAATTTTCGGAAGTGGACTTTATATGGAGCTATGTCAAAATATGGACCGATATAAACAAAATATTGTTTTGAGATTTCACTTTGCATTATCTTTGCAGAATTTTGTATGGATACTGCTTTTATATAGACATTTGTGTAGCCGTATTCAGGGAAGATATTTGTATAGGGGTTCTGAGAAATCGTGTAGCGATTCTTTCCAATTTCAACAGGACTTGTCCTTCTATAACAAAAATAAAGTTTGCAAACTTTCATGATATTATCTGTATTATATTTTAAGAAAATAGTTAAAAATATCTGAAAACTATCGAGGTTTTCTGACACTTTAGTCTATAACTCGGATGATTTTGTCCATTTTTAATACCAAACATTATCAGGTCTCAGAATATATTTGGCATTAAGGGGAAAAGTTTTTGGGTAATACCCGGCGAAGTATTGGACCACTCCTTCAGAAGCACATTTTTTAAATCGATTTTGTTAAAAATTTTGATTTTCTTATGCTGATTTCTAAAATTGCCCATAAATTTTCGATAACATTAAGGTCTGGTGACTATGGGCAGTTATATAGTCCAATAAGTTGAATGTCCTTAAACTAGTCCATTATTGTTTCAACAAATGCTAATTTCCCAATACTAGCAGTTGATCTTCAGGCACAAACCATGGCATTACCACCATCATGTTTTACATTGTGTTCCGAGGTCAGGTTCAACATCGGAGACCAGTTGTGAAGCTGATAGCCTTGGATTTGCCCTTATTTTTCTTAAAATGTGTCGCTTATCTACTAGAGAGCTGCAAAGAGTAAGTTTTTTCTTCATGTGTGAAACTCACTGTCGAATGTAGTATATATGTGTACTCTTACTCAGAGAACAAGTAGGGAAGTGAAGAGAATGTTTGCTTATTAAATACGAATAAGTAAGTAGCCGAAGTTAATAGAGTACCAAAGAAAAAGAACATCTGAGATGTGAACAACAAACAAGAAGTACCTTAAAAATCATGTTCTCCTCATGTGGTACTGCAAGTATTTTTGTGTATTATACAGTTGAGATGAAAGTAATATATAATAATGTACTTTACTTTCAATGTAAATTTTCTATCGAAGTAGGTTTTGAGAAATATATTTTATGTTGAACAAATAGTTTTTAGTTTGTCAGAAATTTTACTTTAATAAAGATTCTTTATAATAAACATAATTTTTTATTAAATAAAACTATTGATATTTTATAACATTGGTTATGAGCCCACAACGGCGATAAAAAGATTATCGGCAATTTAATTTAACAGTTTTAATGTTTTTATATAAATAGGGATAAATTCAAAACATTGAAATTTAGTAAAAAAATCGGTGATTATAACATTATTATTTTGTATTTTATAGCTATGTAGCCACATATGTTAGAGACACACATAAATAAGAGCGTCAGCGGTGCGTTGTATGTATTTTGTTTTTGTTACAACAATAAAATACACGTAAAACATCGTTTGCCGCTTAAATTTTAAGGGAAGACTGTAACTTTGAATTAAAACCGGATTTTTTAAAATATTTTACAAGCTTTATGCATTTGTTGCAAGGTTCAGCGAGATCTGTAGTTTCTTTTATTGATTTTCTACTGTATTATTTAGCAAATGATTTATACACAATATATGATTACTTGAACGGAAAGCCGAAATCATATTGAAGCCTCTATCTGTCACTATTATTGCTTTATTACTTAATTCGCAACAAAAGTTTTCTAAAGCCTTGATAACCTTCAATTTTATGTTTTCATTTTTAAAAATTGCAGACGTACTCGTATATGTGTTTTCATTAAGCTGTCTAATTAAGTTTAGTGTTAGTCAATTTTCTTACCAGTCGATTCCAATTTTCTTACCAGATTACAACGTCACATTTTCATCATATTTCACACCAACAGATATCAAAAAGAAGACGCCCTGAGTCCTCGATCGTTTTAAAAGATCGACAGCTTTCGACTACCCATTCTGTCACAATGCATACATTTTTGTTTTTTTGTTTTTTCATCAACTTCTATTTCTATTCCGCTTTCATTTAAAATTCCTGCGAATACCTCCCACACTTTACTTTTTCCGTTTTTATTAAAACTTGTATATTCGCCATTTAATAGCTTATTCTTTACACCCTCAATTGCTACTAAGGTGGCATTTGATGCCTTCATATTACAAAAATTTATGTATACATATACATACATACATCGTACATTGTACACCCCCTTAGTTAAAAAAATGCAAATAAAAAATAATAATAATTTAATATCAGATATAAGAATAATTTTCAATAATTTAAGTAATAACAATTTTAAAATAGGCTTAAATCAATAAATAACTAAATATATTTTAAACTTGCCTCATTTATTTCTTATGACGAGAACGTGAACACTTTAACAGAATATTAAATTTAAATTTTATTTGCAAAACTTCACGTATTACTGCAAGTACCACGTGAAGTTTTGTTGTCGCTTGATACTCGATATGTTCTCTTCATGTATGGTGAGAGTGCGAGCGTAAAATAAACCTGTACTTAACTCGTAAACATAATGCCGAGTAACAGCATATACATATTCGGCATGAAGCAATAAACACAGATGGCGCATTCCTATCTCCAAAAAAAATTTCTACTGCGCATCTAAGTCATCAGAGCGCACAACTGTTTGTATGTTATGAAAACAGTATCAGATTTGTGGTGGAAATGAAAAAATATTATGGTTATTTTTTATTTTTAATAAAATAAAACGAAAAATCATAGAATTTTCTTTTTTCATATTTAATTTTGTTGTTATAAACATATTTTATTCTGTTTGTAAAACACTTTATTGTTTTATACTTGTTTGTTTTTATTATTTATAAATTGATATACATATTGCTTTTTTATGTTTTGAATATTTTGTAATTCCGAAAAAAAAAATATTGAGATTGAGACATTGTAATAAACTTTTTTCCTGTGTTTTTATTTTTAAATAATTATGTTATTAATATAAAATAAGAAATTTAATTTATTATTTTTTTATATTTTCTTTTTCTCGAACTGGAAAAGGTTTTCACTTTTTTGTCTCATTCAATATGATCAGCCTGTTGTACGTGAGACTTTATGAAGTTGTCTTTAATTAGCAAGCCTTGTCTATTGTTTTCTTCGAAAATATTTTCAAGGTCTTGTATGCGTTCCATAGTTTTTTGAGTCGGCTTTGATAGTCCGCCCTCAGCCAAATGGTCAACCCACGAAGACGATGAACATTTTTCGTTTTCTGCTATGGATTTATTTTTTACATCATCTGACGCGACGTATTAACATATTAGTTTCATGATTTCTATGCTGATTTGGGATTTGCTCAACATGTCGGTCAAGTGTCAAACAAACTTGCTAACTCCTAGTTTCCTGAATTACCACATTAGTTTTATATCATATAAAATAAATGAATGTTGTTAAATTTGGACTGTCATAATTCATATTCTCTATATATTCACAAATGTCCAAAGCCACTGGAACAATCAAAATACATACATATGTATGTATGTATGTATGTATATACATATTAAATATTCTTTTCACTGCCCCATACAAATGTTAAATAATACTTTTAAAAGATACCCTTAAAAACGTTTACATGTGTTTTTATGCATGTAGCAGCATATACATGACAACTTTAATTGTTTGATTAACTGACATTATGTCATTAACTTAATAGCATTAACATGACTTATAAACATATGATACATGTAATATTTTCTTTACTTTTTTTCTTCTTTACACATTACTAATTTCTAACAGATACATGAGAATCTGCATATACATATATATACATATATATTCATATATAGCACCAGCTAATGTAAGTAAATCCCAAAAGCTTTTCTGTTGTTTTTTATTTATATTTGCAGCAAGTTGGTATTACTTTTGTTTCAAAATAAATGGATATTTGATCGGATTTAATGGAATACATACATGATATATAATTATATTTTCTAGAAAACTTTTTCAATTGAACAAGTAGTACAATGATAAAGTAAAGAAAATCTAAAACAAATATATTTCAGCAAAAAAGTTATCTTATATTTTCAAAATAAACACATATGAGATACAGGTGAACATGCGTTTATTATAATATCTATGTAATTTTAGACAAGTTAATCAAAATTTTTGGTACAATTCAACTAAAGCTCGTGTAGCAAGTATTAAACTTTGCTAATGTTAAAAGGAAAAGTAATTTTAAAACGTAAATATTTGCTTGAATTTCTGAATTGAACAATTTATTTTAATGATGAAATGGTTTGAAATACAAGCAAATGATTTTTACATTTGATTTTATAATATTTTATAATATCCTATTTCTCTTGATTAAGTAATTTGACTAATACAATTAGATTTAATTATTAAATATACCTAAAATGTCCAATACGCATTTAGTATATATTACATTTCAATTGTATTGTTTATTTTTCTATCTCTATACCAGCTATAATCAATAATCATATCTTTGTTTCATTAAACAACAGTTTAATTTTGATTTATGTATTAATTGTAAATAGTGTACTAATTAAATTGGTCAATTGAATGAAATTCAATAACAATTACTGGTATAATAAAATAAAAACAATAATTTGATGAGTACTCATGCTGCATAATAAAATAATGATTGCCAAAAAGTTAGAGAAAATCCAACTAATACGCAATTCTTTATAAAACAAATAATAGTTGATAATTTGTAAATTCAATACACGTACACTAAAATCAAAACCTTAATTAAACATTTTGTCATAAATTGAATACAAAGGAAATTAATTTGTATGCGCAGCATCAATTTAGTATTTGTAGTTATGTTGAGGTTTGCTCATATTCATATTGATAATTTACATTTGATTTGGTGATTGGTTGGGGGGGGGGGGGGTGGAAATAGAAGCTAGTTAAAGCAGAAGTAATAACAACTAACAAAATACGGACAGGATAAGTTGATTTCGCAAAGCTATAATTCGACTGTAACAATTTTTATACACTTTCTATTATTCCTCCAAAGTCAGCTGTTTTGTGTAAAGTAATTGTTATATAAAATATTTGTATTTTAATGAAGTATAAGACGCAGTCTTTTGTATAATACATATGAATGCTTTACTATAAAATGTATTATTTTATATAAGACGCAGTCTTTAGTAAAAAAAAGTAGTTTTTTTACAAAGTATGTTGTTTATTGTATAGCACGTTGTCTTTAGTCTTTTGTAGAACACGTAGTCTTTAGTATAACACGTAGTCTTTAGTATAAAACGTAGTATTTAGTATAAGACGTAGTCTTTAGTATAAGCCTTAGTTTTTAGTATAAGACGTAGTTTTTAGTATAAGACGTAGTCTTTAGTACAAGATGTAGTATTTAGTAAAATACATAGTATTTATACAATAGACCTAGACTTTTGTATAACATGTTGTCTTTTATGTAGTATAAGACGTAGTATTTCGTGCAACATGTAGTATTAAGATAAGATGTAGTCTTTAGTATAAAACGTAGTATTTAGTATAAAACGTAGTATTTAGTATAAAAGTAGTCAGTATAAGATTTAGTATTAAGTATAAGACGTAGTATTTAGTATAAGACATACCCCCTTATTCAAAACGATTATTAAATTTAACAAACATTTCTTATGACAGATTTGCATATGAAAATTTGCTTAATAAACGTTTGTTAAATTTAATAATCGTTTTTGAATAAGGAGGATAGTCCTTAGTATAAGGCGTAGATTTTAGTATATATATATAAGACTTAGTCTGAAGTATAAGGCGTAGTCTTTAGTAAAAGACATAGTCGTTAGTGCAACATGTAGTATTTATTTCTTTGGTATAAGATGCAGTCTTTGGTATAAGGCATTGTTTTAGTATAAAACGTGGTTTTTAGTATAAGACGTATTATTTGGTGTAAAAACTAGCTTTTATTACAAAACGTGTTCTTTAGTATCGGTTCTAACAGGCTTCAATCAATTCGGCAAAATATATTGGTGATTTGATAACTAAGAATATATGAAAAGTAATAGTTGCTCTTAAAACGTGCGAATTCTCAATATAATTATAATGAGCAACCTGAAGAAACTCGACCACCCACATCACGGCAACTGAATTGTATGTTACCATGATATGGTTTAAACAAAGCGACACCGCAATCCCTACGGCTCCAAAAAATCCTATTTTTCAATTAAATAATCTTAAGGAAAAAATTGTCTTTAGTTCAATTGAAATATTGTAGTATGAAAAAGAAATTTTTTCTAATGCCAAACAATGGTATACTACTCCTCTCCGAAATCACTAATCTCAATAAAGTTTCAACATTATGCTAAAAAAAATTTTAACACGCTTCAACACTGCTTATAGTCTATTAATAAGGATTACGTACAAAAATATATTGGATAAGCACTTTTATAGAATAATGGAATAATAAAAAAGAGGTTTAAAAAAATATTATTTTTAAACCCCACAATATAAAAGTACATAATGTTAAACAAATTTAAGGTAGTTAAGCAAAATAAAAAAAATTGTGTGTGACAACTAAAAAAGTATAAAAAAAAACTTTTCAATTTCTTTTTAACTAAACTCTACAAATAAAAATAAAATTAATATTCCTTAAGACTTTTTTCATTTAATATTTAAGAGCAATTTAATGGTAGAATAAAAAATTATTCAGGCTTCAACAAAGATTTAGTCGTGTGTAAAATAAATTCATGGCTTTAGACACGTTTTACGTAGACACCCTCTAAATTTTGTATTTATTTGCAAAAGTTTTGTATTTAAAAATTTGTTTTCTCTTTGTGTGTGCAAAGTGAATATTATTGTTTTAATAGACTTTTTTCGGTATTCTATATACAAATTGTGTTTCGGTTGAATGAGTGGTGTATAGAAAATGAGAAAAGTTAGTGGAAAAACTTTGCCTATTTTGTCATACATAGTTGGATACAAATTGCTCGTGTCTGTCTTTAAAGGTGTTGCGCTTTTCTTATTTCCTACACTTATCAAGGTCTTCTGGCAGATTTGTGTCTGCAACAGAGTAACGTTTAATGTTTGCTATCTTATGCGAAAGTTTTGTTTCGTCAAGTAATTTAATGCTTATGTATGTTTATCTTTATATTGTCTGGAAAAATAGCAACATTTTTATAAGTATGTAATATTTTGTATTATGTTCGTATTGTAATTGAGTAGCAAAATTTAAGGAAACTAGATGAATTGATGATAAGTTTTATTACATTTAGGTATTTAAGAATCACATTAAAATAAATTAAAACATGAAAAGAATTTAAACCATGTTTACTGTCTTTCTACTAAATCGATTTTACATACTTTCAATACCAAACATCTTTTATATAAGCAGAATATTTGGGGAGAATTGCTTCTCTACAAGTTCTTTTTTCGAGGTCCTACTGTGCACTCAACAGACGCATGTTCTTAGCTGTAGATATACTTTTTGTTTCTACAAACAATATTTTAATTAATAGTAAACGGAATTATTCCCTCAATATTTTTGGTGGTGTGTATTAAAATACCACAATAATTTCTCATTTGACATTGCTCGAAATTTTCAAAAAAACACTTTTCAACAAAAAAAAGCATAATCAGAATTTAACTAATTTCATATTGAATTTATAAATCGGATAAAATATTCTCTTCCACAATTTTAAATATATAAATTCATAAACTCAAGAAAACACAATTATAATTTCATTTATGTTCCTTTAAACATATTTGAAAAAAAAAATAAAAATTTTTAGTAAAGTCTAAGTACTGCAAGAAGCTGGGTTGAAAATCTAAAGTGTAACTAAGTAGATACATAAAGCTTTCTCAATTTTGTAAGTTAATGTATGTGAAACAGTGATGGAAAATGGGTTTTTTTCGTACCAACTATATAAATAAAATGTACTTTTTAGACCTCCATGGTATCATTTTTAATATTTGTTAAATAATCATAAAACTTTACCACACATTTACTTTATCGAAAATTCGATATATCTTATAGCAACATTATTGCGTTAATTGTCGCGATTATCTAAAAATATCCTTATTTATGAAGTATCGAATCATTTGCGAAAAGTTAACCTTGGTAAATACATTTGTTTGTTATTATAAAGACCCCAACACATTTACGTTATATAGGCCAATTAATTTTATATAGGAATTTATATTTTATCTTTAATATATATTTAAATTATTTTATAGATTTAAATCGACTTTTTAATTTTAAGCGTTTGTCATGCAGAAGACTGCAATCATTAAATATGTGAAAAAAAGAGTTATCTTCTCACTATGTTTTCACTATGTCATTTTTGTTGTCAAATTGTCCAAATTGTTGGAAATTGTATGAAAACGGGTTGTCATATGTTTGCAATCATCACAACCCGTTTTCATACAATTGACAACAATTTGGATAATTTGACAACAAAAATGACATAGTGAAAACCAAGCATAACGATTTTGAAATCCTGATTAATTACATTTTAAGCTTTAGTTTTTGAATTCAGCCTTAAAATCATTTAATGTAAATGAATATGTCAAAGACTCATATTGTTCGATAATTCAACCAAATATTTATTTTAATAATCATCTTATAGATACATATATAACGATCAAATTGATATCAGTTCCAAAATGTTCATGAAATTTAATAAAATCTCCTTTGCTTGCACTATTACACAAATAGTAACTTATGTGATATACAGCCATGTCACAGAATTTAGTTCCGTTCGGAAGTGGAATTAATTCCAATTTTTGCTTCTATAAAAAAAGCAAAACGAAAAATTTGTTCGGAATGAAAACCATTTTTAAAAATTTTCTTTGCAAAAAAGGAATTTAAAGCTTTTTATTAAACGAAATAGCATAATTATTTGCAAAATCTTTGCAAGTTATTATTTTCAATATTAACTTTTCACTTTGCGCAAGAGAACGTACATGAATTAGAAATTACAAAAAGAAGTGCACTTATCAATTTCAACTTATCAACAATAGTATAGTTCTTAGGAACATAAAATTTTGCAAATTGACGAAATCTTGCATAAGTACAAAATAAAAAGTTGATAAGAAGTTTTGTGGAAAAGGGCCCAGTACAACTTAATAGAATATGTATGAATACTCCTAATCGCCTCTAGCTACTTTCAATTAAACAATATTGGCTTGTTATTGGATAAAAGTTACAGCGAAGTGGTACTATAATTCTTGACAATAATTTTTTTAGTGATTTGTTAGCAATTGGGTCGAAGAGCAGTGCATTAAAGCAAAAACACGGATTTTTATAAATGGAAATTAATTTTAGTTTCTTCTTAATAAATAATAAAGCTTTAATAAAAGCCTAATTATTTAATAACATATTGTCACTGTTTATGGGACACAAATAATAAAAGATTTATGCCACTGTATTTAATGTGAAAAAAGCTTTATGTATTTTTAAAATTTTTTGTTAACTTTTCAAATTGTACATGAACTTTGTACTGGTTATCTTACTTTTTATGAGTACTAGCAATATTTAAAGATGAATATAATAATAATAATGCTGTTTTAAAATGGTAACCTTTTTCACAAGCCACTATTACTGTTTGACTTCTGAAAGAAACATATGAAAAACTTTGCAAGATAGCAATTGAACGTATAAAACATCAATAAGTAAGTAAATTTAAACCACTTTTGCAAGAAAAAATATATGAAAATAACAAGGTACTTGTTAAACATTTTCAAATACCATAAGAAGTATGTAAAAGTAAAGATGAAACCTAATACTAGTTATATATAAAATATTTACGTATTTTATTTTCATATACAAGTATTGTGATGGTTTTGTTACACAGATAGCTGGTTTTGTTAATAGTAGGTAAGAAAAGATTTGCGTGCATTTAAAACAAAAATTTTAAGAATTCGAATTTCAAAACAGCACTGAAACATTTTCTGCTGTACAATGATTTTAGCCGGATGCATAACAGAGAGTTCTCGAGTTTTGATCATCTAAAATTTTTAATTTTCAAAGAGTACTAGATATCTGGCTTCTCCTTTTTAAATCGAAAGGTAACGAACTTAAAATTTGTATTCTACTTCATTAGTTTGGAGATACACAGTTACCACTTTTATCAGCTTTTGGCCATTTTATCCCACTTAAAATCCTTGCTTAGTGGATATTTATGATGTAAAGGGAATTCACTACCCGAATTTTTAGCTTTAGCGGTTTGGGCTGTGCAATGATGAACGAATCATTCAGATAGTCTTTTATGTGTATACAGATTACCTTTAAATTTCCGATTGCTTAAAATGAAACTTTTCATTTTAAAACAGCTTATGTACTTATGTACATAACCCTGAATTGAACTAATGATCCAGTAAATAATTAAACAGATACAGATAAACACATTAACTTACCTGAAAACTATGATTTACGTTTTTAATGCTACACTCAGCTGTACACAAGTCTGATAAATCAATTTCATCGAACACATCACTCTGAAATGAAACATAAAACCAACAGTTAAAAATAATGTTAAAAGTCTTTTCAAATTTATTTTAACAGTATTAAATTAAATATTTAATACACCAGCTGTAATGAATGCTATTTTTGTTATTACTACGAGTACAATATTATTTTTAAACGTTTGACATTTCACTGAAATCGGATTTGATATAATTTAATTTATAGCAACATTTTTTTGTATCAGGTTTTTAATATTAAGCTTTTAAACAAAATTACAGTTTACATTTAATAAATTGTTATTTATAAACGCACACACACACATACATACACATCCAAAGATTATAATTTAATAATGAATGCTATTAGTCTTGATATAAAGCAGAACATTTCTTTTAAATATTCATCCTTATGTTTCTGGTGATGACGTTGTTGGTATAAAAGAAAAAATTTACCAGCTTAATTGTTATAAAAACCTGTTTAAGGTCATTATTTTTAACAATACCATTAATAGATTTTAAAAATTGACTTTTAGATTTTTTTATTTCCACTTTACACAAGCAGCTCTTGACTAAAGTGGAGAATGCGAAAAACTCATTGAGTTGATCATTAAAGTCTTTCAAGTTGTTTTATTGTTTGAATATATGGTTTCTAATTGCATTACTGGGTTATTTATTAAATAAATTTTAGTTAAAGATATTTACTTACTTTGATTGTGGGAAGAATATGAGTGATTTTAGTTTGTTTTAAGGGAAATATTACACTAACTATGATGGCTAGAGGAGGCAGTTGTATGCTAATTAAAGTCCCTGGGGTCTTTTGAAATTCTTCTTTTCAAATTTGTCTTATATTCAAAGTATTGTTTGTGCAACTGCTAGAAATCTCTTGTTCAAATGGAAACGTTTTTTAGTATACATGTATGTGTGTGTTTTCTACTTCCATTAAATAAACTTTGGATTTTTCTTTATTTCTTTCAATTTTCTCACAGCTTTACTATTCTTTTATGTTCTTGATTTTTTCCAAACATTTTTAATTCATTTTGTTGTAAGGTCATTACAATAATTACTGCCAATGCTTAAATATGACCTGATATTAAAAAAGATGTTTTTCTTATACAGTTTTTCTTTGTACAGTTTTGACAGAGATATACTAGCATACAGTTTATAGGTTATTAAAAAATACATAATTAACAAATTATTACAGAAAAGTTAATATTAAGAGGAAAAACTGTGCTAAGTAAAGTCACATATATCACAATTTAAGCAGCGAGTATTATTTTATTCATTAACAACAAGTAAGAACGTATAGTAGGCCAAGCCCGACCATATAACACACTATACATGTGTAAAAACAGTTTTTCAGAAATAGCCACTATATAAGATATAAGACCTGTTATGGACTGATCATCTAAAATATCAAAATAAACACTTTTAAAAGATTAAAGTAATTTTCGAAGCCGTTAAACATATATATCCGATAAACCCCTATTTCGGCAGAAATAATGGACTATTTACAAACCTCATTGAGCATGAGAAATATTATGTAACAAATTTTATCGAAATATTTTTAAATTTGAGACCTGTACTTTTCATGGACAGCCAGCTGGACGGACGGATGGGCATATTTAAATCGACTAAGAAAGTGATTCTAAATCGACCATTATACCCATCTTGGACTAACATTTATGGAAGTTATAAACATCAGCGTAGGGTATATATGTATGTACTAGGTAAAACCCGGTGTGCTTCGCTACCCGTATCGTAATGAAATAAAAAGTTTAGAGTTAAATAAATATAATTATTAAGTTATTAAAATCTACAGTTTTCCTTTTAAATTAATTCTTATTATATTATCTTATTATGATTTACAATATACAAACAAACAAACACACATTCACTTTTATATATAGATAAGGGTTTCAAATGTATATAAATTTTAACATTTACTTAATATTGTTGCTAGTCAGCGCATTGGTGTTCTAAATATTAATATTGATAGCTGATACAGCTTTTCCTATATAAAATTTGTCATCATAGACTCGGCAATAGTATGCCGGACTATCAGTCAGAGGGTTGCGGGTTCGATTCCCGCCAAAGACTCTGGGTGTTTTCTGCAGACAAGCCAAAAGCTTCGCAGTTTGTGTTTGTTATATAAAAAAAAAAATAAAAATATCTATGGGAGGTACCACGCCCACTATTGATAGTCCGCCCATTCTTGTCCTAAATATTAATATTGATGGTAGAATAACCGTACCATATATTTGATTTTTTTAATTATCATTATATGGGAGGTGCCACTGTGAAAATTTCAAGCAAATCGGTTCAGCCGTTTAGCGTTCTATAGATCCCAAACTAATAATAATAAACATACATAAAGACACACAATCACTTTTATATATACCTTATATTTTATACGCTTTAAAATTGTATTATTTCATAAATCACACCGTGTAGTTTGCTGTTGATAAACAAACATGTTCCTAAATAAAACCACCAACTAAAAGTCACTTAGCAAAAATTATATTTGATAGATTTTTCTTTTGTCACACTAACGCTACTTAAATCAATGTTTACATAAAATCCAGTCGCATTAGTCTTTCAATATCTATGTAACAAAAAAAGAAGAGGTAAGAGGAGAAACTAAAATTAATTTCCTCTTTTGCCACTATTTTTTTTTTTTACTTCTTAAGCTTGAGCCCAATATTTCGATCCATCTACTCGTACATAATATCTTCTTATAGTCAAGAACTATAGCACCAATGTATTTTAACTCTCCTTATATAAAATTGTACAATTCGCATGACGTGGGAACACAACATACATATCGATGTTCTCATGTAGAAAGGCCCTAACTCGCATATTTGAAACTTTACAGGAGAAGGTAAAAACATTATAGAAACTGTAATATTCAACATGTAACTTTTTTTGTACAACTGCTTATAAAAGCGTTATTTTTTACACTATTGCAATAAATTTTTGTGAGGAGGTGTATTTGCGTTAAATGCATTGGAATCGCAAAAAAAACTAATTTCGAAAAAATAGCGAGTTAGGGCCTTTCTACATGAGACCAACGATATGTACAATGTACATACATGTTTATCAAAATAAAACAAAGGAAACTATTGTGTGATATGAAATCACGCTCTGCTGATGATATGCATACATATCAAATTGTCATAACAACAAATAAATTTTCAAAACATTCATGTTATTTCCATATTCTCCACTTGAAAAATAAAGTTCTTCTCAAAGAACTTGAGTTATAGTGGAAGACGTGCCAAAAGAGGTGTTCTTCAGTTCACAACTGCAAATTGCTTGCCAAACTTTTCCCTTTTTACAGAATTTATGCATGTTTGTATTTTTATTTTGCGTGTATAACTAAAAAATGTGGAATTTTTGGAACATTTGTACAATATACATATGCATGTAAATTTATTCAACACATTGGCCATTGTTAGCTATGAGATTTTCCCATCTTTCTGGAAACAAAAAGATTACGCGCCACCAAGCCTATTTCGGATATCCTGTTTTGAAGTGAAGCGTATTCTAGAGCATTCGCATCGATCAAAATAATTAGTAGTCCGACGTGGCAAGGCCTGGAATATAAGGCCGATGAGACAAAACTTTCCAACCACTTCTTTCTAAATAGTTGTTAACACAACTATTTCAACATTTTTAAAAAAGTTTTTTTTAACTATAATAGTCACTGTAATTATTTTTATGATTTCTGCAACCATAATATTTTCAAGTTATCATTCTCATGATTATAGCAATCATATATATGATTATAGCAATAAAATGTTTATAGTGATCAGTTTTATGATGAAAGATTATAGCATATTATGTTGTTCTCTATCATAATCAAAGAACAACATATTATAATAAATGGATTCATTATAAACATGATTGCAGCAAATATATATAGAGTATAAGCGTATATATGATTGTAGTAATCATCTGACTATGTAACTTATATCATACAAATAATGACAGTGACCATAACATTGTTGAACAACTTGTAAACAACTATATTTTTTTGTCTGTGTGTGCCTGTAATGGACACACATGGAATGCAACACCTCATGATTTTGCAAGCTTTTATTGAGATTGACAGCAATTTTCATGGAATAATGCCTCCAATTCTTGGTCATTTAACCGTTTTAGGCTGGTCTGAGCGATGTTTGTATTGTATGTCAATATCCCCACTGCTAAAGCTTTTTAGGCTGGTCAGGGCGATTTTTGTCTTGCAAATCAAAATCCCCATTTCCGTACTACACAAACCATCTCTTGCTCATTGAAACCGATGGAACACATTCACCATAAGCTTCGATCAGTAATAGGTGTGCTAGAGATGCACTTTTTCCAAATTAAAGAAGTAAAGCAAAACTGACCCTAAAATTCGATATTTTCGATGCAAAAAAAAAAAATATTATTCACACTATAATATTAAATAACTAAAGGTCACACTTGGCAAATATTTACTCAAAAAGGAGTAACCACTTGTTTTAACTCAAATCTGTTTGACGTTGTTTACTCTTACAAGAGTTTTGCAAGATCAAACATCATCAAATAAAATAGAACTAATATTTGTTATGTTTTGTTCTAAATAAACAAAGTTTTTTTTAAATAAATAAACGAATTCAAATATATTTTATTTAGTGGTTGCGTCTTTTTCGGCAAATATTTACCAAGTGTGACCGTACTTTAAGGGAGAATAAATAACAGATGTGTACCCTTCAAAAATACTCGTACACATAAGTTACAAAAGAGAAAACCCGCGTTTAAAAGAAGAAATCATTCCCGTTTTATAGCAAAATCATTCTTTTTTACGCTAAGATTTGTATATTTAATGTTTGTAAGATTTGTAAGACAAGATTGAAAACCACAATTCGTAAATATTGGATGCGTGAGTATTGCGTATTGTAACATAGTTTACAGTAGTATTTGAGAGTTTTAGATCTTTTTACAATGACTACATTTTTGCAAATAAATACCAGGTGTGAAATTTGATGGATCCAATATGAGTATTAGTTAATTTTAGGCTCCAGGTAAGAATCATAATGATATTCATGATATTCATCAATTTCTGAAACTAAAATATTTGTAATCGATTAGAGATAAACTTATTTTTTTCCAATATTTTGTGAACCTTGCCTAATACACCAGACAAAGGTTTTATATATACTATTTTATATACAATATATTACGAGCAAAATGGACTTGCTTTCCCAAAGAGACTATTGCAAATACTCTAACGAGTAACAAAGAAATTTCTCCTTAGCTACATAAAAAAAACGTACAAAATAGAACAAAAACTGCATCAAATTTAGTATCTTAATAGCAATCATTTAAACTTGAATGTTTTACTAACCCTTTTTTGTTTTCTTTATTTAATAACATTTAGTTTAACTGTTTCAAACAATTTATACAATATAATTTTTAGTGAATTATTAAAAAAAAAATCACGTGTTTAGGTGTGCAAGTTTTTCTATGGTTCTTTACACATAATTACTCATGGGTATATATATCCTTACATATCAAACAGCTAGTAATATTCTTCGGATACCAAATACATTCTGGTTTTATATTTAACATACGCTAGCGAAATAAACATTTAAATGTTATTATCAGTGTTTTTTTTTAAGTTTTTGTTATATTTAATGTTGAAACGAGTGTTATTTTAGTTACTGGTAGAGGGTATTTTATATTCGGGACATCCACATTTAATTATATGTGTAGCACGTTAATAAAAAAATTTTCCAGCCAATGTTTTAGTATTACATTTTAAATTAAAGGAAATCTGACAACTGAGATACAGAAATCATTTAATTTACAGTCATTTTTCTTTTTCTTTGATACCTTTCTTTCTAGCTTCGTGCTTCCTATTTAGTTTTTTTTTTATCTTCTCGAATTTATAGACAAACTAAACTGTCTGGCTTGCATTAAACGCATATTTTCTTTTTCTATTTTTCGCTCATTTTATGGTTTCAGACTTTTCGTGTTGTTACGTATATTTTTTTGCTTGTAAGCATTTTTGTAGAAAGTAATACCAGAATATTCCAAAGGTAAACAAGCCTTTAGGTATATAATTATATGTGGCTCAAAGATATTTCTATATAACAAAAATATATGAGAAAACAATAGTTTAAGAATCCCTTTCAATATACCCTTAAATGTATATAAACGATTTTATGTGGAAAATCCAATTGCAGACATTTTTTATGAGCAGTTAAAGAGTTTCTTTTTCCAATTTGTTTTCGTGCATTTCGGTGTTTTCTGTTATAAAAATTAACATTATTTTTTTGCTTCATTTGCAAATATAAAATCATGCTGCAAAAACAACATCAAATCAAACATTGAAACTTTGTTTTTGTAAAGAATTTTCATGTATTCTGTTTGTTACGTATGTATATTTGTTTAACTTAATGTTAAACTAATTTTTAATTTTCGCATCAATTTATTTACTTCTCTGCAGACTTTTCGTTTGATTTACAGTTGCCTAACAACACATTTGTTATTTGATAAAGGACTAAATTGTAATCATGTGTTTAAGGGTGTTTAAATGTGTTAGAAAATTAAGATTTATTTATACGTTAATGTATGTCTTTTATATCAATATAAATGTGTTAATATCGATTTCTTGTTTTACATGTAACATCTAGAAATATTTATATAAGTTTTTACAAAGTATGTATAGTATATGAGGGAAATCTTATTGGATAAACATTTGAACTGAGTTCAGATTGCTTGTTTTTAATTTGTGTTTGACACATATCGATGGCTTAATATAAAAAAGACCTAACTCAATTTCAAAAAAAAAAAATCAATGAAAAAAGTGCCTATCTTTGATACCTTCATTAAAACAAAAATTAAAAAAAAATTTAAATGAGTAATAAAATGCGTTACTTTTTTTATAAAAATTTTATTAAAATTTTTGTTGTATCTAAAATTTTATGGATTTTATTAAGTTTTTTCCTTCGTCTGTAAAACTAACAAAAAAGCGAATTAGGCCTTTTTTATATTAAGCAATCGATATGTAATTCCACATTACCTATAGGTGGTTTTAATTTCGGCAAAGCCATAACCATAAATCTAATCTATTGTTTATTTATTTAACAGCAAAATCATTGAAAATCTAAATCATAAAAATGTGCAAATATTCTGCTGCGTAATTACAATCAATAAGTCTTCATTAACATTTATTTTAACATAATTATAAAAATATATATCCAAATAAAATGTTAAAAGTGTTTTACACTCTACATCAACCTAGTGGGGGTATATGGGTTTTTGGTAATGATTATTCAACACCCATCATTAGAGACCGAAAATAACTTGTCGCATATGATCGGAATACAAAATAGTGATTAATATTTTGTTTTAAAAAATAAATCACTGAAAATAACTGTTAAAAAATCATTTTTATTTACATGGTTTGTTTTGACCTTTATCCCTTTCTTGTTGTTTTTTAATGCCTTGGTTTAATGCCTTCTTTCTCTTTTATTTCAATATTATACGAACAGTTTTTAAATTTTAATTGTGGTCTTAAGGAATTTTGATATTTTTTTTTTATTTTTTTATTACTACTATTTATTTATTGTATCTTTATTAAGCGAACTAACAAAAAGTATTTTAAATATTATATCTAATAAGCTCAATTATTTAGCCCAGCCAATGCCAGACGAAAATTGTGCGAACATTATTTATTTTATTTATTAAGTTGGCATTCTTTCTTCCTGTCTTCGGTTCAGATCTGCTGTATCACTTCTTCTTAGTGGAGTATAGCCACTAATATGTTGCGGGCTAATGAGTTTGGGTGTACTTCAAGCTTTTTTAAGCGTGTTGCTGCATTTTTTTTTAATCTAAATTTTTAGATCTTTATGAATATTCGAATTTTTTATATACCAGGGGGCAATTATGATCATTCGTAGCAAATTGTTTTGTTTTTTATTTATGATTTGTAAAATTTAATTTTTTTGCGCTTTTTATGCTTTTTTATTTTTGTCTAAAGTTTTAGTTTTTTTAAAGTTTTTTTTTTGCAAAATTTAAAATTTTTTGCGCAATTTTAAATTTTACATACAATTATTTATAATTCTTATATTCAGGCATCATTGAATTACATCAAATGAACTTTTGCCATTTATTTTTAAAGTTCGAAAACAAAAGTTATAATCTTACCTTTACGAAAACAAAAAACTAATTATAAATCACTCATCTTGATTACTTCCGTTTGTTTTCGGTTTCTCTCAACCACTAACCTAGAATATTCTTTTATAAATCACTTTCTCAGTGATATAAAACAATAAACAAATTTTAAATGGTAAATGGTGCCAATTAGCCACTAAAATTAAAGTGATCCCGTTATATTCAGTCTCAGGCCATCGTAAATCGATGCTAGCCATTTGACTGGCTGTCCACGTAAAGCTTGTGCGCACACTACATGTCGCTATTTTTAAGGTATTGGAATTGGTTGAAAACGGTGCATTATTTCATCTAACCCTCATACAAATATCTTGATTTATGCACAAACAAATTTTGAAACAAATAAAAGGTCTATAAATCTAATATGAGTCTAATCATATCTACAAATTTTGTCCACTATAGCTACCATATCATCCGAAATGTAACACAAATATATTTTATATATACACAAATCATTTGGCCCGTTCTCCCCATAATTAGTTTCAATGATTGGCATAAATTAGGTCATATCTGTCTATATCATCCATTTCTAAAAAAAAACTGTGTACATTATGATACGGTCTTCTATGTAGGTTATTGTATCATACTAGTTTTCTGTTATTTTTCTCTTGAGCTAATGAATATATTGCCAATATTTATAAATACACTTCAATGTATCCATTAATTTTCATTTGCTGTGACGTTAGAAAGCAACATTAGAAAGAGGCTGCTTGAAAATAACTTCAAAATTCAATTTACTCTTAAAAGCATGACAACAATTTGATTTGGTAAAAATAAAAGCAAATTTTATCAAAGACCTGCTTATTCGCCATCTAAGTTAATCAACTTCTACATATGTTTGACACTTTTAAAAACAAAAGGGCAAAGATTAATGCAAAGGTAAATTTATTACTGGATGAAATATGTATGTATGTTCAAACAAAATGAAGTATAGGAAGAACACATTGTTATTGCTTATTCCCTGAAGTTGGGAGAGAATCTAAATGATAAATGAAATGAAATGATTTGATTTATTTAAAAGAAGAGGAAATAACAACACGAAGCTAAAAAATTTGAATTGTGAAAATTTTTAAATTATCCCAAAAATCAGAAGTTTAAAGCAAAATTTTAAGAATATTCGATTTTACCTTTCTGTTTGCTTTTCTGTTGATTTTTTAAAAAGTCACCCATTGTGCAAATTTGTTTCCAACAACAAAATAGATGCCCATAAACCATTTATAACTCAACATATACTTAACAAATCACAAAAAATCATTTAACTTTTTTATTGCTGCCCTTCATAATAAACATTTGATATGCCCTTTTGCTAACCTCTGCTATGTAAGTAAATAAATACGTAATATAACATATACAGCTATGGACAGAGAAATAGCGCAATTTATCATTTTAGTAGTATAACGGGGATTAAATTCTTGATTTTTCGATGTACAAACGTTTTTCCGTTTGTACCAATCACATTATTTATGGTGTCGTCTGTGAAAAACACTCTTTTCCAGAATTTTATAGCCATATTCAGGTGTAGTTTTACAAAAGATAATCGTGCCTTTATAGTCTTTTTGGACAGAAGTGTTTTTTTTTTTACTTAAACTACCATTATAAAGCTAATTTTCATTGAGACATCTTCGTACAAGTCTACTGAAAACATTTAACCCAAATTCCTTATTTATTTCAGTCATTATTGTTTTCGATGACTTGAAAAGATCTGGCTTACTTTTTTTAACTCTCGCCTTATACTCATGAACTGTTGTCTTTCGCGTTGGTTTCTTCCGATCTTACTTTACATTAAGCAAATTTGCATCTGATTAAACACATTTAATGACATTATAAACCGTCTTTCGACAACATCCAATAATTTCAGCTGTTTTGGTTAAGTTCCTGAGTAACTTTCCATTTTGATTGACAAAATTAATGAAAAACAATATTTTTATTACATTACACAAGAATTTGCTACCGCAATTAGCAACAACTATTTTTGCTTTAAATCAAAATAACTTCGCGCTATTTTATTGTCCCACCAAAAAAGAAAGAATGTGCAAAAGTTAACAGAACATTTCCAACGAATTTTTGGAAAAGCAGAGTGAAGCAAAATAATAGCTTAGAATTCCATGTTATTATCATTATAATTTTCAACGTATTATGTTTGGCGCTGCATTGAATATTGGTGCGCTATTTCTCTGTCCATAGATATGAATATATTTATTGTTCAAAACCCTTATTGTTCATTTTATTTGATTTGATATTATGTTGAAAACAGGAGAGAAAATCTACAGGTTTTTTGAAAGGTTGTGTGTGTCTTGTTTAACCTCTGGAATAATATTTTGCTTTTTTACTACTGAAATCTGGGTCAATCAAATTTAATATCAAAGACACTGTGTAGCTACATAAGTAAGAATCATACAGTTGTAACCTTTTGGCTGGTATATTAAAATAATTTTGTTTTTGTTGATGCTTTTTCTTTGCCAAATTACTTTAAGAGAAAGTAAGTAAAATTTTAAGAAAATAAATAAAAGGAATTGTTAAAGAATTAAGAGAAGGTTATGTGATATTGAACTGAAATAATAGTAGTGAATCTATACTGATATAACTTCTATGAATCTCTTTAATGGTTATAAGTTTATTGCTTAAGTTTTAGGGAAAACCCAAATTTGCTGGAAAAAATAATAAGCATATATTTTAAAGTCATTTCGGCAGACATTACTTTTGATTCTACTCGCAATATTGGTTACATTTTGGCAGTAAAAAAATAAAACTCGCATTGTCGTACCAAAATGTTAAGGCATGCTCAAATTTTGCCATAGATCACAGAAAGTAGACTGTAAGTGTATGATTGGAAACGTGTCAAACGTATTCAAATTTAATTGTTAGTAATCCAAAGGTAAACAATATTAAGAAGAATTATTATTTTTAGTTTAACAGTTAATTTTACAATTTTTGATAATTTTAGTTGGGCTCGAGTTCATTAAATTTAATTTTCATTAAATTATTATTTTTACTGAAGGTAGGAATTGTTATTACAACATGAAATCTTATTAAAATTTTATTGATAATTTTTCTTGGCTGAGCTGGGGATCTAACCTGGGTTGAATTTACATGTTTCAAGAATCACCATCATCTTTCATCAGCATTCTATGCGTTCTAACCTCTGCACCACTGCGGTGCCTGCTAGCCAACAGACAAACATCAATCTTTAACCAGTGGTACTGGTGGTTCGAAATTTGCTGTAATTATCATTTTTCAATTTATTTACATGTTGCTTCCTTCTTCAGTTTTTTCGTATTCTTCCTGTCAAGACTTCGTTCTGAAAACCTAAAAAAAATTATCAAAAATTTAAAAAAAAAATGGTAAACAATATTGCTGCCAACGAAAAGCCCAGAGAACGGTGAAAGGAACGTCCTGATATGTGTTTGCTTTACATGGTTTTATCTCCGACCACTGCAAACAATCGAAGGAATAAAGACGAAAGAAGACCATCTGCGAATTTTTCCAACTCATCTTTCTGATTTTGTGAATGAAATTACATTTCAGCTAGAAGCACTCTTCCAAAATCGTGAAATGGCTTAGAGAGCAAAATTTTATTTTTTGAATGGCCAGCAAATAATTCGACTTTTATCCGCTTTAGAATTAGTGGTCAATATTCTTCATCGAACTGTGCGTTGCATAGTTTTGTTATCGTCTTTTTACTTTCAATTTAAGTTGTTTGATCATTTCGTTTCCACCAATTCCAATTGGCATCATTTTTATTATTTTTACTTTATAAAGCTCTAAATTTAATGCTCCAATGAAAACGGTAAAGGAAAAAGTAAAATAGTTTAATAGCTGCCTCATTATTTTTGTTAAATGTTCTTTTTAAAGATATTTTATGAGTTTTTTTCTTTAAATACCATATCTTTTTTTAACGATATATTAACAAATATATATGTACTTGTATACAATGTTTTATGTTTTAGCGCCTTGAACATAATAAATCATGAACAGCAGTGTATATTAAGTCATGTGGTTTTGCAAGAATTTTTTTGCCCCCCCACCCCCAAATTAATGTATTTCTTATTCTTCTTAGCTGTTGTTTTTGCTTTTTTCGCCGTATTATTATTTTTCATAATACATTAATGTTAATTAGAATATTGTTATTATGCTTACGGCTATTAGGATTTATATTTTCTTTCGCCATTAAACTTTTTTCTTTCGCATAAAAAAGGTGTGGAAAATACTTTTTAATTAATTACAGAAAAAAAGATCAAATACATTATTACAATTTTATATTGTAAGTAACTTTATGCAGACACATATTTTTTCTGTGCAAATTAGCTTTATATTTACACTAAAGTATTTATTAGACATAATTTGTTAAAAAAATATGAACAATATTAATATTTGTTCGGCATTTTGTAGACTTATGTATAGAGCAATTCTATATGAAAGCGATCACCTTTTGGACGACCCCTCTCCGATTTTAAAATAAATAGTCTCAATCGATTGCCCAGCAAAAAATATTGTACCTACATATTTTTTTTTTTTTTTTATAGTGACTGGTTTAGTGGTGGTGCACACCACTGTCTGTGACAAAATTTTCTAACAAAAATTAGGAAAATTTTATTTTTCAATTAAAGCCTGATTCAATACCTTTCCAACGAGCTATCACTCGTTGCGATCGCTTTAGTAGCTTTTTTTTAAAACAACTTTCAATGAGATCCCTTATGAAGAATTCTTCAATTTTGTCACAGACAGTGGTGTGCACCACCACTAAACCAGTCACTATAAAAAAATAAAAAAATATGTAGGTACATTATTTTTTGCTGGGCAATCGATTGAGACTATTTATTTTAAAATCGGAGAGGGGTCGTCCAAAAATTTGCCAATTTTGATCGTTTTCATATGGAATTGCTCTATATGTACTAAAAGTATATATGAGGAAAAGAAATTAATGTAATTTAGTTTTGAGACAGCAATAAGAACATTAACAATTATCGAGAAATTAGGTGAGATAATAGTTAAACTGAAGCTAAGCGAATCTTAAAACAAGTAAAAAGCATAGTTGTTCTAACCCGACCATATAATACCTTTCAAATATGACTGCTATATAGAAGTTATGACCTATTATGGACCAATCATTAAAAAATTTTTTGGCATAACTTCTGTGAAAATAAATATTGTTTGTGTCCAATTTTATCTCGATATAAACACCTTTAAATGATTAATACTTGTTAACCCTAGAAGACTAAAGGTACCGTCACAATCGGTAAATATTTACTCATAAAAGCGTAACCTCTTATTTGAGCAAAAATTTGTTTGACGTTGTTTACTCTTACAAGAGTTTTGCAATATCAAACATCATCAAATAAAATAAAACTAAATATTTGTTGTGTCTTGTCCTAAATAAACAAATTTATTTTTAAATAAATTTTCGGCAAATATTTTCCAGGTGTGACCGTACCTTATCATGAAAAAAAATAAACCCACGTAAATTTTACGTACTATGGTAATTTTCCTAAAGCGTTTCAGTTAATGTGGGAAAATTTGTATTTTTTGCTTTTTATTTATTAAGTAACTCATATTAAGGTGAACCCATATTAAATTCATATTTAACTCAGTAAACAAAATAATTTTAAAGTTAAATGAACAAAAACATTTTTTGAAAATAAATACCTATAATATAATCTCTAAGCTCAAATCATAGGTATAATAAAGTAAATGCCCTTTAAATCTTCTCGCTCCAAAAGCACTACAATGGCTAAAAATTACTTTTTTATATATTTGCGCTTGCGTAGAAACTATTGAAAAAACGCATTTGTTGAATTTGATACCGTTAGATTACTAGATGATCGTATAGTAACTATAAGAAAAACAACTGTACGTTCAATTTACGTAAGTTAGCTTTCTAGGGTTAAAGTGATTTTAAGAAATAGGTCTTATTTGGGAACTTTGACTAATTATGAACTGACTGTTATAAAATTAGGTGTCATTTTTAAGAGAGTTATGGTCGTTAAAGTGATTTTCGGAAGTGAGTCTTTAATGGGAGTATTGGTCAATTATGGACCGATGTATTGAAATATCTTCAAAATTGTGACCTGTAATCGACTTAGGAAGTGGTTCTGAGTCGATCGGTATACTCGTACTGTAAGGTTGGTATTAGACTAATATTTATTGGCGTTACAAACATTAGCACAAATCCAATACACCTTGAAACAAATTTTTGTAAAAAATAAGTTTAATATATTACAAAATTTAGCCAAAAGCTTAAAACATTTTTAGATACGCGAAAAATCATATTATTATTAGAATTGTAGCAAACAACGATAAGTTAATTTGAATAATCAACTTAGGTCTTTAGTTAGTTTAATTGTAGCATGCAACTTGATTTCCGGCTTCCATCTCGTCGGCTAATGGGGTAGGTTAAGAAGTACTAAACTGTTTCAGTTAAAAGCTACAGATTGAATTACTTTAGTTGTGCATGCATATGATCTAAAGTGCACTAGCATAAAAAAGAAGAAGTAATTAGGTTAGAAGTAAAGAGTTTTTAGATAGATTTATAGACCTAAATGTGTAAAGATGTTGACACATTAATTCCCCACCCAGCCATGATCATGTCGTGGAATGCAACTATTTGTGGCATGATCCCATATATAATCGTCAACCTATCTCATCAGACAATCAGAATTCAAAGGCAAATATTCTTTTACAGATTCATTATAAATTCCAAATCATTTATTTAACTAGATTTATATTCATCAAAATAAATGTTAAAGAAAAAAAAATTTAACTTATATTATATGTAAACCAATGATTTTCAAGAAAAGTGTAATTAAGTTTAGAATTTAACATTTTAGAAAAAAAACTTAGGGCAAGTAATAAAAATAAAAAAACTTAATTAAATATAAAAATATGAAGTAGCAAGGAAAAAGAAATTAAAAATATTTTATAAAAAAAATTTATAGCCTGTTCGCCGATCTCGAACGTTAACGTTCGCTTAGATAAGACTTAAGACATAAACTTGATTGTGGAATAAACAAACTTGATTGAGTACAAAAATAGATACGATAAAAAGTTTGTGTCTTAAGTCTTATCTAAGCGAACGTTAACGTTCGAGATCGGCGAACAGGCTATTAAAGAAAAACTATTATTGGGGAAAACATAAAAGAATTGTCTTATTCTGTTTTTTTCCTATTGGGGTTTTAATACGGTGAATAGTATAAGTATAGCAATTTGTAGGATACCGTTAGTTTTTTTCCTCTTTCTTCAAATCATTAAAATAATTAAATGCAATTTAATTAATTTCTATGTTATAAATAAAGATTAATGTACCAAATTTGGTATCGTTTTTAATAATTTTTCAAAATCTCTTTGATTTTTTTATTTATAATCGCGAAAAACATAAGATAATCGAAATATCATACACACACGAAATTATGTTTAACATACTTAACGGTTAACATGACAATTATTATATATTAACATTGGCAAGTATGTTAACATTTTCACTCAATGTTATTAACATTGATTATCGTTAACATTATTCATTAACATAGATTTACGGTATGTATGTATTTATGATTATTTGTTTTATTTATTCTACGGGCGTGTGTCAAGAATTTTAATATAAAAAATATAAAAACTTACGTTTTTTCCAGGATTCCGGTGAAAGATCTTTCGCAGGTTCCTTATTGGTGTGTTGGTTATGTAGTTAGTTGATGTAGAAAAAAAACTTCTTTAAAATATTCCTGATAGAATAATATATTAAATTTTAATTTTTTTTGAAGAAAATAAGAAAAACGGTGCCTACTTTAGGGAGTACGCGGTATTATTAAATTGAACTTTGTCCCTTCTCTCATATTTTTCTATTTAATTCTTAATGATCACTAATTATAATATAATATAACGTTTTTGTTCTTTTTTTTCAAATTTCTCTTACTTTGTTTTATATATATATATATATTTTTGTATTCATTACTTTTAATATGACAATTGTTGAGTTTTTGCACATTTAGTTGTTTTGATTGATTTATAAATTGATTTTTACATTAATATATAAAGGTGACTAAATAAAATTCTCTTTTGTATCATTTAGGAATTTTTTTTTTAAAAAAAAGCACTTTTACTATATTATTTGTGTTTTTCTGTTGGTTTCATTTAAATTCTTCATGCGAAGTAAAAATTAACGCTGGTTGGTAAGGTAATACAATAGATTGTAACTATTTAAATTCTTTTTAGATCTAGTATTAAGTATTCCTTTCTCTTTTTGTTTTCTTTCTTTAATATCACACTGATCACTACACTTTATTTTGCTGATTATGAGGTTATGTATGGAGACTGCCGGAACAATTCAGCCAATAGACTTCAGGGGATTATAGATATTAGGATATCCTCAGCCCAATAAAAATGGATTTTTGTGAGCTGTAGTCTTTCCGATAGTGGATATTTCGCAGATGTAGGTTTAGGGATAACAGCCTACCCTGTCTATATAGACTTCCGGGTATTAGGTATATTTACAACCTTAATCAGTTGTAGTTGCCAAATGAATTTTTGCCTCGTTTGCTATTAAAATTTTTAAAAATATAAACTTTAAGTTTACCTCAAAAAGAATTTGAACAAGAATTTTGTCTGATTTTGCCTGCCTCATAAATAACCCTACCTTATTAAAATATATTATTTAAAAACACAAGTTACAACTTTAAATTAAATGTTTCTTTTGCATTAATTTTAATTATATATTTTAATAAAGTAAAGAAATTTATAATCTGACACATAAAAACTTACTTTTTCAAATAATTATTAGTGACTTTGAAAACTTTATTTCCTCTGGAGCTCTTGTGAAGTTTCTGGTCAACAAAAATTTAAAATTTGACTCGTCTACGGTGGTTTCTGGCAAATAGACAGAGCTGTAGGATAATATGCCTTATATAGCCTTAATTTTCTTGGAATAGTCACGCTAATCCAGCACTCCATTTTTCTTTTTTTTTTCAATTACAAAAAAAATAAAACTTTGGTCATATGTATATTCATTTGTACCACACATGTAAAAAAAACCATGTTCCTAAAATGTTCAACCGTTAGAGAACTGCATTACCATATAACATCCAGCGATTTTATATGCTCTCCATAAATAATATTTTTCATGTCATAATACTTCTGATCATGTTTAAAAATTTTTTCTTTCTTTTTTATTTATTTTTTTTTTTTTGAATTAACTATAATAGAACTTTATCAAAATTTTATACTATTAAATAATATAACGTAAATAAAACTATCAAAATTTTTAATGAAGTGACTGAAAAGAATGAAATGAATAGGATTAAAGAAATTAATGAAATAAATGAAATTATTTAAAATGATGAATTTATTTAAACTAAGGAAGTTCTTTAAAACAATAAAATCATTGAAAATAATGGAATTATTTAAAATAATAAAACCATTCAAAATAATGAACTTAATGAAATTAATAAATTGACTGAAGATTAAATATTATAACTTTATAGTCTTATGGAAGAGAATAAACATGAATAATATTACTAATCAAATAAAAGTATAAGCGGAATGTGTGAATTCTTTACACCCATTATAAAAACCTAACTACAAAATAAATTAGTTGGACAAGCGCCCTACATTTACCCCCGCCAAAGATCAGACTTGGGTATTGAAAAGAACCAAGACTGATACCGCTTGTACAACAGAAAAATAAATAACTAAGGTCGTATGTCTTTTGCATGATAAGTACCAATCACTTTGCCATTTAAATCCTCCAACTGATAGTAGCAATATCCGGTCTTCTTACGAATCCTAGCTTTCACAAATACTGGTGCCAATTTCGCATTGAATCCCTTACCCATATCACTCTGTTTGAAATTTCTCCTGAATACTTCCTGTCCCACTTCATAGTTCACTTCCCGCGATCGAAGATTGTATGACCTTTCATTTCTACCCTGTTGTCGTTCAATATTCCTAGTAGCCCTATTGCGTATAATAGAAAATGTATCTTCTCGATCAAAGTTTACTGTCCTATCCTCTAGCATTTCCAGATTTCGTAAAAGTGCATATGATTTACCGTTGGTAATCATGTGCTGTCCGAATGCCATATAATAGGGTGAAGTACCTATCGAAGCATGCACTGCTGAACGTAATGCACAGCTAATACTGCTTAGGTATTCATCCCAATTACTCTGGTCGTGTTTAATATACGCTCTTATTGCTGAAAGAACTGAACGATTGACCCGTTCAGATGCATTAGCTTGCGGCGAGTATACTGCTGTATATACATGACCTATGCCATAATCCTCTAATAATTTATTGAATTTCACGGACTTGAACTGAGAGCCGTTATCAGAAACTAGAGATTCAGGTGTTCCGAATGTATGAAACAATTCCTCCAAATATTTCACGATTAAGTCAGATGTAAACTTTTTTCAGGTTTTAGGAAAGAAAATTTTGAAAAATGATCAAGAACTATAAAAATACCTATGTTACCGGATTTTGAACGCGGGTAAGGTCCTAAAAAGTCAACATACAGTTTTTGAAAGAAACGTGCCGTGTTAGAGGTTATTCCCATTGGTGGCCTCATAATAAAATTTGGATGTTTTGTGCTTTTGCACACATCACATGAGTTAACATATTCCCGTACGTCATTGACTAAATTAGGCCAATAATAAAATCGCCGAATTTTTTCTAAAGTTTTTGTAATTCCACCATGAGAAGATGAAGGACTATCGTGTGACCTTTTCAGAATTTCTTGAACCATATCTTTCGGGATCCACAGTTTCCAAGCGAGGTCATCCTGAAGGTGTTCTCCTGAACAGTGTTCTGTACGCCTATACAAAAAGCCGTCTATTATTTTAAGGTCAGGTGTTTTAACCAAATTCTTTTTCACTCTGTCTAGTAGTTGTGTATGTTCCATACTTTTAAAATGATCGGATTCTAGATCCACAAACATACCACAATCATTAATTTCGGACAAACTCAATCCAAGGATCTCGGACAAATCTTCTGTGTTGGTACGAGAAAGCGCATCAGGAACCACATTTTTACTGCCCTTTCTATGCTCAATTTTAAAATTGAAGCCCTGCAGCTTTAAAGCCCATCTTGCCAAGCGTGAGTTTAAGTCTGTTTGGGACATGAGCCACTTTAGAGAAGCATGATCTGTGACCACAGTAAACTCATGTCCTTCCACATATGCTCTAAATTTTTTTTATGCTTAACATTGCTGCCAAACATTCTTGTTCGGTAACTGAATAATTGCGTTGGGCTTGGTTTAGTTTCTTAGACATAAACGCTATTGGAAACTCTTCACCCTCCGCAGTTTTCTGTACCAATACGCTTCCTATTCCAGTGTTGCTAGCATCACAGTGTATATAAAACGGCTGTGAAAAGTCAGGGCTATGCAATACTGGGGCTGTGGTCAAAATTAGCTTTAAATCATCAAAGGCTTTCTGAGCATCATTGGTCCAAATAAACTTTCTTTTGTTCTTCAACAAATCTGTTAAAGGCGCAGTTACAGAAGCGTAGTTCCTAATGAACTTCCTGTACCAACCGGACATACCTAGAAATCGTCTAACTTGTCGTATAGACCTCGGTGTCGGAAATTCTGTTATGGCTGATATTTTATCCGGGTCCGTCTGAATCACACCATTACCTATCAAATGCCCAAGATATCGAACCTCCTTTACACAAAATTTCGATTTCTCTACGTTTATCGTAAGACCTGCAGCACGAATTTGCCTTGATATTTCCCGCAATACTTCCAGGTGACGACAAAATGTATCCGACACAATGAGCAAATCGTCCAGATAGACAAACACTTCTGTCCTTAAATTTCCCGGTACTACCTTGTCCATTAGCCTTGACATAGTCTGAGGCGCATTACATAAGCCAAAAGGCATGACCTTATAATGGTACAAGGGACGGCCAGGGACAGAATATGCAGTCTTATCCTTCGACGATTTGTCAAGGGGGATTTGCCAAAACGCATCTTTAAGGTCCAGGCTGGTTATGTATTCTGCTTTAGGTAATCTACTAAGTATGCCCTCAATGTTAGGCAGTGGATAAGCATCCTTGATGGTAACTGCGTTTACCTTTCTACTGTCAAGACATAATCTAATTTTTCCTGGCTTCTTAACTAAAACTATCGGAGATGACCAGGCACTATCTGACTCTTCTATCACATCATTCTCCAACATACGATCCAATTCGCCATAGATTAATTTCTCCATTGCCGGAGACACGGGAAAATGTCGCTGTTTCACAGGTGTGGAACTACCAACGTCAATTACGTGTGATAAAACAGAAGTGCGACCTAAACCTTCCTTTGAAAATGAGGGGAAGGTGTTAATAACTTGTTGAAGTTGTACCTGCTGTAATTCCGATAACTGTCTCTGATCTTCTGCGATATTATTGATATCTGCGATATTATGGGTCCCTATATTAAAACACCCAGAAGAAATCAGTCCCCTTGGTAATAACTCAAATACATGCCAGAAATCTATTCCTAAATACAAATCCTGAGACAAGTCAGGCACGATATAAAGCTTTATTTTTCTTGTTAGGCCGCGAAATGTCACGTCAGCTAGAACAAAACCAAAAACGTTTTGCGAATTACCATCTGCGGTCTTTACAAAAGAACGAATTCTTTTAAATTCCTGACCAGAGTTTATAAAGTCCGTGGCTGCTTTAGCACCGAGACAGCTTACTGAAGCACCAGTATCTAATAAACCTACCAATGCTTTATCAAAAATTTGTACAGTAGCATATGGCCTAATATCATCAGGGTTATCAAAAATTGAGCTCAATAAATTTTTTCTAGTTTGCCTAACATCTGTCCAAAAATTTTTCATACGCTCAGTAGATCGTTTTTTTCTAATACTGGGAATAGGTTCGTTAAAGATTTCCGCTCTTCTAACATTATATTCTTTAAGGCGCACGTGAAAAGGTTTCATATAGGTTGGTAGAACAGCTGAAGAAGTATTAGATATGACAGGGTTTGAAAACTGTGGTAAATTTGAATTAAGTTGATAACTTTTAAGTTCTGGTTTTTCATGTTCATGAATAGTTTTTAAGGAAAAATTTTGGTTTTGATTTAATTCGGCTGGAGAGAAATGGTTTAGTTGAGTAGTTTGTATGTCATTTAAATATTCTATTGTATTTCTATCAGAGTTTATTTTGGAAATTATTCTGTGCTCGTACTGGCTGTTTTCATCCGTTTGGGTGCACTTTTCAGCGCACTGGATTTTAAGTTTTTTGATGTGTTACACTCGGTACAGTTCGGTTTATATATTCCTGGTGAACCGCATCCATAACAAAAGACTTGGCGGTTTTCAAGACAGTCTTGATACCTATGCCCAACTTTCTGACAGTTCCAACAAATTAATGAGATTGCTGCTACTTCATTCTCATCCTTCAATTCTTCATCTTCTTCCACAATTTCGTGAACCTGTCGACGTTGGCCAAATGGTCTGTTAAATGACTGTTTTCTACTGACGTCAATTAAAAAGAACTCTCTTCTTCGACATATATCTCGCAAATGAGATACGGAATAAATCGGAATATTTAAGATTTCATGTTGAATTTCGGGTAACAAATTCCTTCTTAATATTTCAACAAGAACATTTTCTGGTAAGGGTGTTGCTAAACGATCGGAAATATCTACAATTGACTCGTAAAATGAGTCGAAACTTTCATTCTGCCGTTGTTTTCTATCGCGTATCATCTCCCGGAAATCAACATCTGTCCTGGAGTCCTTATATTGATGTCTCAACGCAGTACAGAGATCGGACCAACGAATTTCTGACACCGAACGGTGGTATCTCCAAAACCAGTCAGATGCCTTAGAATCAAATAAAGTAGATATATGCCTACATAACAAGTTAAAATTTCCATTCAGTGTCTGAGTTGTAAGTGCCTCAACTCTGTAAATGAAATTATCCACCGACATTCCTTTCGAATCTCCAGAAAATCGAATTTTCCAATTATGGATAACGTGACCCACCTTGTCTGACCTCAATGAAGAATCAATACTACCACTAATATTCAAATTACCATTTCCAGAGCCATTACCAGCGTTTTGAGTTGAAACACCATTCGCAGGCAACCCTAAAAGTTGTTCCATTGTCTGGCATCCAACTGCAGGTAACGTAGGACCTTGAAACCCAGAATCCCGGTTATTACGACAGGGATTAATATCGCTATTCATACTAGGGTCACTCTGAGCTGAGTTTCCTAACTTAAGGTTTCTGAAACCAGATTCAATATTTTGTTCAATAATTTTAGTTAGTTGTTGACTAAGATTTGTCAGCTTTTCAGCCTGTTGTGCACCAACAGCTGCTGTTACAAGATTACGAATATGTTCCCTTTGTTCCTGCGGAGAACTGGATGACATTACCGAAGAATTTGAATCCTGTATTTGGATTGAACCTTTCGGGGTTGATGGCGGATTATTAGTTCTATTTAAATCGTATTCTTGTGCTCGTTGTGACTGTGATCTGGTCACAATTGGTGGAGGAGGAGTTGCAATAGATGCTAATTGAGCATTACAATTTGGACAAACTTGTTTCTGCTTTATATATTTTTGAAAACAAGACTTGTGGAAATTATGACCACAAGTAGATTTACATAGATATGAAACGCTAGTTATTGCATTGGCACAAATACCGCAATTTGGCAACATGCCACCTAGGGCAACTAAGTCCTCAGTGCTCCTTTGCAGAGACATTTGAAAATTATTATTAGAAAAAAATATATATAGTATTTGTATATATATATATATATTATTTGTTCAAATAAGTATCAAGAACTTCCAAAAAAAATCAGGTTTTACTAATTCACCAACAATTACAGAATTCTTGTATTTTTATAAAAAAATATATAAGAATAAGATTTGAAAAAAAATCAGGCATATAATTCACAACAATTTTAGTCTTGTCTCATCTCTTTCAAACACTTTGGGCAGGCACGATACATTTCGTGATAAGCTTCAATACAAAGGATGTGAAATATATGTTTACATTCAAAAAGTATCAAGATTTCATGTGATGGCATTATAAAAGCATTACAGACTCCACATATAATATCAGACTTATCTGCTACTTTACTACCCATACCAATACTGAAATAAATGAAAAATAAAAAAAAACCTCACTCAAACAATGAATTAAATCAGAGAAAATTTTGATTTAATATAAATGTGCAAAATTGTGAAATGAAAATATGAAACAAAAAAAATATATTCGAAAAAAAATAAAACTGGAATAAAAAAAACAATATTTTTTTCTTTAAAATTTACAACCGTATATAAATATCTTCTAAAATGCCTGAATTCTGATTTGTACTGTTTAATAGGTTTTCGCTATAATATTTGTCTATAATATCATATCTAAAAACAAAAAAAAATATTATATAAAATAAAAGCTGAGAAGAAAAAGAAATATTAGTTGGTACTTATATAGACTTAATCCATATTAGTAATTTCCAAGCTAACAATAAAACAACACAAGTTTTATCAATATAGTCTGCCTAATCTAATGGTCTGAGATTAGTATGATCCAACCAAAACTCAGTATTTCCGGAAAAGATTTAAGTAAACATATGATAAAGCAGTTAAACTACGAAAAACTAGAATATGAATGAATTGTAATGGCGGTTAACAGATACCGGAACTAGTAAACTTGTTAAAATTCTCAACATTAAATTTTCACTCAATGGAAAAATAGTAGGAAATAAAAGGGAAAACAAATAAATACTAGATACACTGTTTAATTTTTTTTTTTTTTTTTGAATTGTGAGCCTCACATAACTTGAATTAACATTCAATAGCTGACAGTATGGATGTAAAATATGTGGGCCCCACGTTGGGCGCCAAAAATAATTCTCTGTAGCAAACAACGATAAGTTAATTTGAATAATCAACTTAGGTCTTTAGTTAGTTTAATTGTAGCATGCAACTTGATTTCCGGCTTCCATCTCGTCGGCTAATGGGGTAGGTTAAGAAGTACTAAACTGGAGTTTTTAGATAAATTTATAGACCTAAATGTGTAAAGATGTTGACACATTAATTCCCCACCCAGCCATGATCATGTCGTGGAATGCAACTATTTGTGGCATGATCCCATATATAATCGTCAACCTATCTCATCAGACAATCAGAATTCAAAGGCAAATATTCTTTTACAGATTCATTATAAATTCCAAATCATTTATTTAACTAGATTTATATTCATCAAAATAAATGTTAAAGAAAAAAAAATTTAACTTATATTATATGTATGTAAACCAATGATTTTCAAGAAAAGTGTAATTAAGTTTAGAATTTAACATTTTAGAAAAAAAACTTAGGGCAAGTAATAAAAATAAAAAAACTTAATTAAATATAAAAATATGAAGTAGCAAGGAAAAAGAAATTAAAAATATTTTATAAAAAAAATTTAAAGAAAAACTATTATTGGGGAAAACATAAAAGAATTGTCTTATTGTCTTTCTTCAAATCATTAAAATAATTAAATGCAATTTAATTAATTTCTATGTTATAAATAAAGATTAATGTACCAAATTTGGTATCGTTTTTAATAATTTTTCAAAATCTCTTTGATTTTTTTATTTATAATCGCGAAAAATATAAGATAATCGAAATATCATACACACACGAAATTATGTTTAACATACTTAACGGTTAACATGACAATTATTATATATTAACATTGGCAAGTATGTTAACATTTTCACTCAATGTTATTAACATTGATTATCGTTAACATTATTCATTAACATAGATTTACGGTATGTATGTATTTATGATTATTTGTTTTATTTATTCTACGGGCGTGTGTCAAGAATTTTAATATAAAAAATATAAAAACTTACGTTTTTTCCAGGATTCCGGTGAAAGATCTTTCGCAGGTTCCTTATTGGTGTGTTGGTTATGTAGTTAGTTGATGTAGAAAAAAAACTTCTTTAAAATATTCCTGATAGAATAATATATTAAATTTTAATTTTTTTTGAAGAAAATAAGAAAAACGGTGCCTACTTTAGGGAGTACGCGGTATTATTAAATTGAACTTTGTCCCTTCTCTCATATTTTTCTATTTAATTCTTAATGATCACTAATTATAATATAATATAACGTTTTTGTTCTTTTTTTTCAAATTTCTCTTACTTTGTTTTATATATATATATATATTTTTGTATTCATTACTTTTAATATGACAATTGTTGAGTTTTTGCACATTTAGTTGTTTTGATTGATTTATAAATTGATTTTTACATTAATATATAAAGGTGACTAAATAAAATTCTCTTTTGTATCATTTAGGAATTTTTTTTTTAAAAAAAAGCACTTTTACTATATTATTTGTGTTTTTCTGTTGGTTTCATTTAAATTCTTCATGCGAAGTAAAAATTAACGCTGGTTGGTAAGGTAATACAATAGATTGTAACTATTTAAATTCTTTTTAGATCTAGTATTAAGTATTCCTTTCTCTTTTTGTTTTCTTTCTTTAATATCACACTGATCACTACACTTTATTTTGCTGATTATGAGGTTATGTATGGAGACTGCCGGAACAATTCAGCCAATAGACTTCAGGGGATTATAGATATTAGGATATCCTCAGCCCAATAAAAATGGATTTTTGTGAGCTGTAGTCTTTCCGATAGTGGATATTTCGCAGATGTAGGTTTAGGGATAACAGCCTACCCTGTCTATATAGACTTCCGGGTATTAGGTATATTTACAACCTTAATCAGTTGTAGTTGCCAAATGAATTTTTGCCTCGTTTGCTATTAAAATTTTTAAAAATATAAACTTTAAGTTTACCTCAAAAAGAATTTGAACAAGAATTTTGTCTGATTTTGCCTGCCTCATAAATAACCCTACCTTATTAAAATATATTATTTAAAAACACAAGTTACAACTTTAAATTAAATGTTTCTTTTGCATTAATTTTAATTATATATTTTAATAAAGTAAAGAAATTTATAATCTGACACATAAAAACTTACTTTTTCAAATAATTATTAGTGACTTTGAAAACTTTATTTCCTCTGGAGCTCTTGTGAAGTTTCTGGTCAACAAAAATTTAAAATTTGACTCGTCTACGGTGGTTTCTGGCAAATAGACAGAGCTGTAGGATAATATGCCTTATATAGCCTTAATTTTCTTGGAATAGTCACGCTAATCCAGCACTCCATTTTTCTTTTTTTTTTCAATTACAAAAAAAATAAAACTTTGGTCATATGTATATTCATTTGTACCACACATGTAAAAAAAACCATGTTCCTAAAATGTTCAACCGTTAGAGAACTGCATTACCATATAACATCCAGCGATTTTATATGCTCTCCATAAATAATATTTTTCATGTCATAATACTTCTGATCATGTTTAAAAATTTTTTCTTTCTTTTTTATTTTTTTTTTTTTTTTTGAATTAACTATAATAGAACTTTATCAAAATTTTATACTATTAAATAATATAACGTAAATAAAACTATCAAAATTTTTAATGAAGTGACTGAAAAGAATGAAATGAATAGGATTAAAGAAATTAATGAAATAAATGAAATTATTTAAAATGATGAATTTATTTAAACTAAGGAAGTTCTTTAAAACAATAAAATCATTGAAAATAATGGAATTATTTAAAATAATAAAACCATTCAAAATAATGAACTTAATGAAATTAATAAATTGACTGAAGATTAAATATTATAACTTTATAGTCTTATGGAAGAGAATAAACATGAATAATATTACTAATCAAATAAAAGTATAAGCGGAATGTGTGAATTCTTTACACCCATTATAAAAACCTAACTACAAAATAAATTAGTTGGACAAGCGCCCTACAGAATATAGTTTCATATGAATACGGAAATTAATATCTAGAAAGTTCTTCATTACTCACACCAATTACACTCAATGCTATACCGTGAAAGTGTCGTTGTTATTTCTCTCACTGTAACCATTTCAATTAATTTCCCAATATAGGATATTGTTGTGTAACCAAGTAGAATTTTAAAAAGGAAATAAAATCCCAATGGTTATTGACATTATCTATTGACAAAAACTACATTAAATAAACAAATACATACATATGTATCTTCAGTTAATTCCTTCCTTTGATAATAGCTGTTGACATAAAGCTTTTAATCAATAAACTCGCGGTGAAATACATACATATATATAGTTACACTTAAGTAAACAGGAGAATAAAAAAAGTTCAAATCCGAAATTCGCTTTTTCCTGAAAGTTGATGTTAAATCATACACATCTTAAGCTTTATTTGCACTTAGTGGTGAAACAAAATTCTTCCATTAAAATGTCACACTTAATCATCATTAAAAACTTTCGAAATATTTCTTTGTACTGTATAGTGGATAATTTAAATAAAAAGTCTATTTAAAAGGCTGGAAAGACACCATCAATATAAGTGAATTAACAAGCAAGCCTATTTGAAAAAGTAAGAAAATTATAGTTGACAGTGATGGAGAAAAAAGTATTTCGTGGGAAGTGTTATATTATTGTGGACGAAGGTTTATGTGATATGAGTTAGAAGTATACAATGCAATGGTTAGCATTAAAACTAATGTAATAGGATATGACAAGATACCTTTTAAATATTTGAAACTAATTTTTCCTGCAATTTCACATTACCACATCACAATTTCATAAGATTTGGAAAATTGGGATAGTTGTACCCGTTCCTAAGACAAAGTCACCACGATTGGCAACTGATTTTTGACCAACAAACATTCTTTCTTTTTGTTCTAAAATTTTGGAGATTTTATTAAGGAATAAAATTCAGGAGTATCTGTTAACAAATTAATTGTTCAATATATTTCAAGCAGGATTTAGAAAGAACTATAACACCACAGGTTTTACTTTGGCGGTAGTTGCGGATTTAAGATATAATATAGACATGAAATTTTAATCTGTTGCTATATTTGTAGATTACTATAAGGCCTTTGATTTTATAAGTCATATTATGTTAAGAATACAGTTATTGAGTCAATTGAATTTCAACAACAGTTCTTGCAAACTAATTAGATCCTTTCTTAATCATCGTAGAATGAGTGTCTACAATCACAGAAACTTATAGGGGTATGCCTCAAGGATTAGTGCTAGGGCCATTACTTTTTATGATATACGTTACGCGTATGCTGACGACATACAGCTGATTGTTTGTGATAATGGGCATGGAGTTGATTATTTAATATTAAATATTAACAAGGACTTACAGCATATAATGGAAGGGTCAGATTTAAACTTTTTAAGTCTCAATCCTACTAAAACTCGAGCTATATTATTTTCAAATAACATTCATTTGCATGCAACATTTTTTTTGGGAGATAATACTATACAAATTATGTCATACTTTACATCTCTGGACATATACTTGGATAATAAATTAGATGTTGGAGTTTATATTAATCACGTTATTGCTAAAAATGTCTTTCATATTAAGGAAACTTTATTCACTAGGATGTTATCTACCTTTTAAATATAAAAAACAATTGGTTTTTTCTGTATGTTTACCTATTTTTCTCTCTGCAATTGTGGTGTATGTAATAATAGCAGTAGCAACAGTAGGCCCCACGTTGGGCCCCATTTTTGTTGTGGTGTTGTTAGCTCGTCTGATGCTCGCCGGATGGGATGGTTCTTGCCGACAATTTGGGCCATGGACACACACACTAACACAAAAAATCATACCAGCTAGTGGTTTAAAATATTGAATACGAGGGCCTAAAGTAGTCCTGCATTTCCCTACTGGTCATATATATACACAAATAGTTTGCCCTCCCACTCGAGATCTTCGTCTCGCCATGACGTCATCTTCCTCGACGTCCCAAATCCAACCTGCAAACATTATTTCCCTTACTTACCGCCGCTTATTGTTTTTAGCCAATCATACTAAATTATAACACTGAAAAAAATTCATTTAAACATTATAAAATTGTGTTACGTGCCGTCAAGTTTCCTTCGAATAGTAAAAATTGTAATTTTTTGTAGTATGTTGAAAAATACATGAGCATACCAACAACGAAATTTAGGGGCATGAAAAATGGTGACCCGCTAGCTCTACATGATCATTCTTAATCCATGTTTGGCCACGTAAGCATATATCATACTCCCATACCCATGGAGTATGAAAAAAAAGCAAATTACATAACTATATATGAAAAAAAATCAATTTCAAAACAAATGAATCGATGGCTGGGTAGTATGACATATAGGGTACATTGTTCCCTCCCTACTGTTAACACAGACACCTACGATAGACTGGATACCCTACTATTTAAATATATCCCTATATTTGACACTATTTTCAATTAATACTCACATATCTGTTACATTCATCCTTCCCATAATAAGAAATTTAAAGCTTCATGTTCGTAAATTCAAAATTAGCAAAAGTTTAATAAAACAAAAGAGAAAAATAATAATAAAACATAATGGAAATAAATGATCATTACTCAATGAGAGTCATGAATAAACTAGTATGTAATAACAATGTGGATTATTTTGATTTTTACTTTCTTTACAATTTTACAATTTTTTTATGGACAGTGGGGACAAATAGGAATCGGACCGACAATGCATAATAGTAAAATTTACTAAGTAAATGCAAAATACGTACAATATAAAAAAAAAAATATATATATATTTAAAAGCAAATTAAGTAGAAGAGAATCATAATTACTTACAATGTTTCATTTCACGTCTATTGAGATGATGGGCCCAGCAGTTCAAAGAGTGTTGTTGTAATTTTGATGATCTCTGTTACATGTGATTAATGATTATATAAATTCAATTTGTTTTAGATTTCAAAAATGTTATATAAAAAAAATCAAAATAGATACCCACACTAGAAAATTTTGTGTTAGTTATTTATAAATAAATTTACTCACATTAATTTAAAGTAAACATATTATAATATGAATATAGTTATTTTGTATACACTAAATATAACATATTAGAAAATTATAATAATGAAAATTTTTCTTATAAGTAATATGAGAATTAATGAGTATGTATGTAAGATTAGCTTAGTAATTTTAAGTAATTCAATTTGTTCGAGATTTTTAAATTGTGAAAATTACAATACAAGTAGTATAATAAGTAAGTAGTTTTACTTATAATATATTTGAAAATTCATTAGTTTAATTTAGAAAATTTTGTAAATATTTGAAGAAGTTTGGTTAGTGAGATTAGAATAGGTTTTTTTTTATAATAATTTAGTTTTTGTTATAATAATATAGTTTTAATTAGAAAATGTATATACGTAGTTTTAATTAGTGAATTTAGAATAAGTTTTAATTACTTTTAAATAGTTTGAATTACGAAGTTAGGTTATACTATGTTTCCACGACGACTTGAATCACCTGCTTCGCCTTCTGAATCATGTTTATGAATCATGCTGTTTACATGACTAATAAACTTGATTCGATTTGACAGTTGTCTTTAATAAACAAACAGAATAAAAAACAGAATTTACAATTTGTGGAAAACAATTTTTTTTAATGCACAAAAAAAAAGTGAGTAGAAATTAGTTAGCTTATTTGAAAAAAAACATACATTCGTACGTATTTACTTTCTTTACTTCCAGCAACAAGAAAATAATTTGCTTTGTTTACAATAATATTAAATTTTTACAGCTAGTGCAGATAATCTTGCGATAAAAATTAGAGAAGAGTGCAATTATTCGTGCTTCGCAAGTAGATTCAATATGAATCTAAATGATTCGCTCTTAAAATTTTATATGGTGAAGCAAGTTGTTTCGCACATGATTGGGGTGTGAAGCATGAATAGAGAGTGAAGCATGTTCCGTGGAAACGTAGTATTAGGGTTTGCATATTTTTAATAGTCTTAATTAGGGAATTTAGCTTAGGTTTTAATTAATAAATTTAGTTTTGATTTTGGCAATTTTACTTAGTCTGATAGCAAAAAATGTAAATTATATAAAATCTTGATGAAATTTCAGTTATCTGGACTTATCTGGTCTATGATGAAAATGTAGATGTTGTAGTGATGTTTAACTTCGATGGCTTTGGTGAAAAATGCAATTTGGATGTTTACGCACGTGATTTCTGCGTTTTAGTGAGACTTATTATCTCAGACATGTGGTCTTAAAATATCACCGACATACAATTTTGCCACTTTTATGTTTTCCAGACACGTGTGTAGGTTTTTATGTTACGATACTGGGAACTGATGATACTAAAGGTGACATTGATTAATTGTGGGGTCTTCTTTCAAAACTGACTTTTGGTTATGAAATAAGAAAAATTAAGAAAACTTAAGACCTTTATAAGTAATAATGTAACACTGTATGTTATAGAATGCGAGTTAATTACTTTGCTCATTAACACTTTACTTTGATATGATCAAAGCGTAATCTTTAAGCAATAATTTCGGCGTTGTAAATCAATTACTCTCATTTAATAAATTGCGCACTTTCATCAAGGATATTTGAATGACATTGGAAGTAGTATTAAATTGTTGAAGAAAAAAAAAGACAATAATATTATCAAAAAAAATAGGATGAAAAAAAGGTTAAATTCTCAGAGCTAACAAACTTACATATGTACATAATAAAAGTTGAAGAAAGGCAAAAAATGCGATCAAAAAAAAAACATTAAGTTTTAGAGTGTAAATCTCAGCATGAGCAATCCTACATGCATATATAATTATTGTATGTGCATACATATGTTTATTAAATTGCTCTAGATAAAAAAAATGTAGCATGCTAGAAGAGTATTTATAGGGTAAGAAAAGTAATGTACTCTAAAAGCTAAATCTGCCCAGTGAACATTTTTTTGCAAAATTAACTTGATATATATGTTTTCAATAATTTTCGTATACAATAAAAAGAAAAACATATCATTAAAAAAAATTTTTTCATAAACCAAAAATTATAATAAAAATCGCAACAATTGTTTTGGTTTATTTGGAAAAAGGGAAATTTTAAATCAATTTTTACTGCTTCTATATAATAAAAAATTTAAATTATTAAAATGAATTTGGAAAGCTACAAAATTTTAACTACTGACAAATTTTATTCTTATTTGATTTACAACAATTTTGCTTTATTTTTTTCTTTCTAGCGATGATTTTCCCTTTATTTTTAGTTATGCTCTCCAGCTCCTTCTTTCGGGTGATTGCAGATGACAGGAGCTGCCTTCCGTCCGTCACTTGTCCTAACTACTATTTGTATATACAATATATATATACGAATTTCTAACTTCTTTTTCTTTTCTAGGTTAAGGTAAACAAATTTTACTCTCTGGGCAACTACACCTACGATGACTGACAGGCTTGAGCTCAACCCCTATAGAACGGGCACCTGGGAAAAAAAATACAACCAGGGACTGAATTTACAGGTAAATAAAAACTCTGTTTTCCCTATCAAAAAAACACATATATATATATAAATTTTATATTTTGTTCATTTCAGCTGTCCGTCGTAAATGTCTAGGTCCAAACAAATTGGCAAAATACCTGACCCTGGAACATGAGGTGTTGTGCGAAATAATTGCTGGTAGTTGTTCCCACGGTGGCTGGAGTACGTGATGGCGTGGCTTTGGCGGGTTTTGTTTTATTTTTAGATTTTATAAATTCTTTATTAATTTAATTGCTTTGTTTTGTGCAACTGATTTTGTTAATATTACTTTTTAATTTTTCAAAAATTTTAATCGAAGTTACCTTCAAGTTAAATATACAATTTATTTGAAAATAAATTGTTACACTGCATTTATTTTTGAATATTTCTGTTATATATTTAACTTGAAGGTAACTTCGATTAAAATTTTTTAAAAATTTGTTGATTAATACTCGCAAGAGGAATAATTCTCATTTAATTTATAATTAAAAAAAGTTAAATATGCAAAGTTTGAAAATAAAACACTATTAGACACAAAGAATGCTGATGACAGCTTTAGCAGGCCAGAAAATGCATTACATTTTGCTAGTGTCTCTTTGAATATTTTTGTATGTTTTTACATTTATGCTTTCCAACGGAAGGCTATGTAGAATATATAACAGAAATATTTAAAAATAAATGTAGTGTAACAATTTATTTTCAAATAAATTGTATATTTAACTTGAAGGTAACTTCGATTAAAAAATTTTCGAAAAATTTGTTGATTAATACTCGCAAGAGGAATAATTCTCATTTAATTTATTACTTTTTAATGTTATAATTTACAATTTATTTTATTTGTCCTTTTATTTAAATTTAGTAATTTCAAGTTGTTTAAATTTTTCTATAAAAATTGTATTAAACGTTCATTTTCTCTTTGGTAAATAAAAGCAAACAAATAGATTTTTTTTTTACAAATTTTGGTTTCACTGATATTGCTGGAATTTAATTTCTACGTTGGCCACTTACTCTACCGACATCTTGTCACCGCCACAAAATCAAAAAAGAAAAAGGGGCTGACATTTTTCTCTTTGGCGGCCAAGAAACCTCGGTCGTCAAAATGTCGGATTTGTTCATTTTTTTTTTTGTCTTTTCCAATCAGACAGTTTTCAGCAATTACTTTTATTATTGTATGTTTGTTTGTTTACTTCTTTTTTCTTTCTTCTTCTTCCCTATTTATAAATATTTCACCCTCGTTTTCTACTGCTAGTGTTGTCCCTGTTTTTTCTTTCCAATGCTGGTGTTGCCAACCAGTATTACTAGTTAACTCTATAAAGGGTACACACGACACAATAGAAGTACATATATAGTGGAACGACACAACACAATATGATAAAATTAGAACATTGCTTCAATAGATTAGACTAAAATATAGAACTCGAATTAGATTCTATATTATATCGCTTTTTGGATGTAATTTACAAGATTTCTTAAATATAAGATTGATACTTCAACTATTCAAAATAATAAAAACTGGCTGCCCGCCATAAATTGAGAAATTGTTTCATTTCTTCACGGACACATGTTTTAGTGCCTCTGCTTTATAACACATTAATAATGAAGGGGTCATTTGTTACTTGATCCACTGCGTTGGGGAATTCTACAGTTCCTTATTCAGACAGAAAATTTTGACATTCTATTAAACACTTTAGAAATATAGTAATTGAAAACTTATAAATCATAAATTTGTTATGAAATTTATTGTGACTGCTGTCTAGGATACCTGAATTGTCTTTTCCGTTTTGTTTTGTTTTAATTTTACTCTTAACATTTATGTATGGGGTATTATGCTTTTTAAATTAATAATTTCTCATTTCAGATAATTTTTGAATTCAAAATTACTTATATTATAAAATATTTATATTTAAAATTAAATTGTATGCCATATACTTTTGTACCGGTTTATTGGCCCTATTGGCTTAAAAGTTATTGAATAAATAAATAAATAAATAAATAAATAGATAAATAAATAAATAAATAAATAAACAAAATAAATGTTTGGAATTGAATCGTGGATTTTTTTTAAAGCGAAAGTTGAAAATTTTATTTCTTCCGATAATATTAAAATTAGACACATAATGCATTGTACAAATTTATATGACTTACAAGTTTGCCGTATGTTATCTTTGTTCACTTACGCACATTTACTTTCCACAGTAAAATTTCTTCTTTTTTCCTGTGTATTGTGTATCAACTTCAGCTGGATAAATACGTTGTACCAAAAACCCCATGCAAACACTATTATTTGCTTACAGTACCACCTTACCATTTAGCCAGTCTCACATTAAGTCTGCTAACAAGGCCATTGTACCTACATTCCGTTATCAAATGACATAATATTTGTTTTGTGTTGTTAGGTGACTAAGTGTTTTTATGTCGTTTGTCGTAATAATTTAGAAAATTTGTTGCAAAATTCTGTTTATATGTTAATCAAAAGAGCGCAATAGTAATTGTTTTCTTTCGGGTATAGATTTTATTTAATTAAATTCACAGTTAAATTTTAAAAATTGGCGTCTAAGATAACAATGATTTATTGTAAAATGCAAAAATGTTAAATAAGCTTATTTTAAATAAGCTCATGTATGTGTGTATATATTTTAAACATTGTGTTTTTAATTACACAACAATTTAACGCTCTATTGGAGATTTTAAACAAAAGCAATTTCTATTGAAATAAATAATAAATAAATTAAACCTTTGTCTTACACATGGGTCTGGCCAGACCTTTTTTAAATTGAAAGGTTATATTTTACATTTTGTCAGAGACTTGAAATTTCAGATACCCTTCTACAATTTATTTCACTACAAATATTTAAAAAATAAATCCTGGAAAGGATATAGAAGGACAATAATTCAAATATTTTACTGCACACAACACATTTGTAACACATGGGTCTGGTCAGGATGTGGCTAGACCTCATGCGTTAATAAAATTTACAAGGATATGCCATTTGCTAATAATTAATAATTAGTATTTTTATCTCATAAACCTCATAAATCGATTATAATCAATTTATAATAATTTTTTCAACTTTTCAATTCAAAATTGTTTAGTTTTGGAAAAAGAAAAGATTATTGCTTTGCAATATTCTGTGCCTGATCGCTCAAAAGTTCTGCTTGGTATTTTAGAAAAATCGGACGTAAATTGTGCAAAATTTTTATATTCCAATTTTACTTATAATTTATAATTTACTTCTAACTCGAAAACTCTAAATAAATAAATAGCACATGCGATTATGTTTTTTTGAAGAGTTAAAAAATATAAAAATCCTAGGATTGAATTAAAACCATGTCAAAGAGCTCCACAGCTTCGCCTCTAAAGGGTTAATGGGTTCCATCGAAAAAAATTTAAAACATATACTCGTTTGCTACTCTCATGTAAAATTTAATGACGTTCGGACCAGCGCTTTAAACATGACAGATTTCTTTGCAAACAATTTCGATTCTGTATGTATAAAGCTTTTGAAGAGTAAATATAAATATTTTCTTTAAGTATTGGGTAGTGGTGAAAAGCATAGGACTTCAGAATTGATAATTTAATAAACTGAGTTAATTTCATAAGTTAATAGATGTCATTTAATAAAAAAAAAACTAAAAAAATTATGACATGAAGAAAATTATAAAATTTGAATTAATGTCAAATTTGAATGGTTAAAGATATTATAATAAACTTCAATGACCTTACATCAAACGTGAAAAATATAATCCAAAATTCGATTTTATTTATCTAATTTGACGTTATTTATTTAGTGATAGTAAAAATATTTTCTGTGTATTAAGTAATACATTTATATGGGGTTATATAAATATGAAATTTTTTTTAGGATCAATGCTTTGCGTTCTTAGAATTTTATACTTAAACCTTTTTTTTTAAATTCACCAAATTTGGATAGGGCTGAGAAGGGCTATATCTCTTTTCAGACCTTAAAAAAATAGTCCTAAAATTTTTTTTTGGTATAAAAGATTAAATGGGGCTTTTTAGGGAAGAAATATTATAATATGGACCTTTTTACATGTTCCAAATTTGGATGCGTGTAACATTTAATATTTAGAATTTCTACAATAAATATAGCTGATATTTTAGAAAATTTATATTATTTATTTAAATTTTATTATATTTTTTTTTTTCATATCTAAAAAGTCAGTCTCGTCTCATCGAACTGTTCGGACGTGTTACTTTTAGTGCGGCTGAATTTTCGGTGAAAAAATCGTAATAGGTGAAAAAGTGTAAAAAGTTGAAATTAAACAAAAAAGTGAAAAAAATCGTAATAGGTTAAAATATATAAAAAAAAAAAACATTAAAAATCGTATAAAAACTGTATGAGTGTTCCTCTCAGATGTAATTCTGAGAAAGAGCTTAGCTCGACTAGAAAAACTAGATGCATCTCTGAGGAAGAATCCATAAAAAAATCTTTGGAGAATTTTCTCACTGCAAGAGCCGTGGAACGGCGTCGTTCCTGTTCGCCTAATATTGTGATTTCAACAGATGAAAAAACATCATCTTCATCAAATAGTGCAGTCAAACCCAAAAAACAAGTAGGTATGGATAAGTACATAACCGTTCTCAAGCGACAGAGGAGCCCGAAGTCTGCTCAAGTGTCATCAAATGCAAAAGCTCCTAAGACCGTGAGTAATGATCAAAATAGGTTTGCTCTCCTCCAGACGGATGAGCCAGAACTTCCGAAGAAGACGTTTAAGCCCCCACCAATTTATCTGAGAGAGCCGACTTCCAGTAAATTGGTACAAGGAATTGTTGCTGTAATAGGTGAAAACATGTTTAGCGTAACCTCAATGAAACATGGAAATATCTGCGAGACAAAGATACAAGTGAATAGGGAAGATGATTTTCGAAAATTGTCCAACCAGCTGGAAAGGGAGACTAGGGATTTCTATACCTACCAGCTCAAAAGCGCAAAAGGACTCCAAGTCGTTCTCAAGGGTATAGACCCATGTGTTGATCCCGCGGAGATAAAAACCGGTTTAATGGACAAAGGGTTCAAAATCAAGAGCGTAGTGAATATTAGAAACCGTGAAAAGATCCCTCAGCCCATGTTCAGGGTAGAATTGGAACCTGGAGATGTTGTCTTAAAGAAAAATGAGTCCCATCCCATCTACAATCTGATGTACCTTCTGCATCGTAGAATCACCGTGGAAGAACCACATAAGCGTCAGGGACCCGTACAGTGTCTCAACTGTCAGGAATTTGGTCACACCAAGGCGTATTGTAAATTGCCGACAGTTTGTGTTGCGTGTGGGGAGCTACATGCAATTGCTCAATGCGATAAGTCGAGAACTGACTCAAAAATCAAAAAATGCAGTAACTGCGGAGGTAATCATACCGCAAATTATAGAGGTTGTCCAATTTACACTCATTTGAAAGGCATAAGAACCAACAAGACGTCAGTATTGCCTAATCGCCCTCAACAGCCAAATTTAGCATCGAGTGACAATTTCCCTCAATTATTACGGTCCACTAGTCATGTAAACGCGCCTAGTTGTAGACAAGTTTCTTACGCAAACGTCGTTAAATCTACTATGCCAGGTCTGGAGCAGGAACCTAAACCCCAATATTCTGAGCCGCATATCAACAATCTAGAGGCAACATTGCAGACACTTGTCCAAACTATGAACACTTTCACGACCACCATGACATCCATGATGCAGGAAATGCTGAAAATGCAATCCACTATCTTGCAAGCCATTTTAAAGAAATGATTTATTTAAAAATTTGTTTCTGGAACGCGAACGGCCTCCGCCAACATAAAAACGAACTGGAACACTTCCTGATGGATAAGCAGATTGATGTCATGATGATTGCTGAAACTCACTTGACGTCGACAGGGTACTTCAAAATTAATGGCTACGAGTTCTACGATACTAAAGACCCCCGCGGAAGAGCTTGTGGAGGTTCGGCAATTCTTATAAAGAACAGAATAAAGCATTATCTAATGAATAACATAAGTGAGGATTACCTCCAAGCAACAAACATTTGCATTGAATTCTGTCAATACAAATTTGTTTTATCATCGATTTATTCTCCGCCTCGATTTTCAATAAAAGAACACCAATACCATAACTTCTTTAAATCCCTTGGAGCTAGATTTTTAGTTGCTGGTGACTTTAACGCCAAACACACATTTTGGGGTTCACGTCTGGTAACCCCAAAGGGTCGCGTACTCTTCAACACCATTGCTAAAATGGGCTTAGATGTACTCTCAAGTGGACATCCCACCTATTGGCCGACGGACCGACGGAAGATTCCCGATGTTATTGACTTTGGGGTAATGAAAAATATCCCTGTAGAATGGATGCAAGTGGATTCTTCACTGGACTTGTCCTCAGATCACTCTCCTACTATCATTTCAATGCATTTCCCTCAAGTGTGTGGTTCTCCATTTATGAACATGACTAAGACCCGAGTAAGTTGGATAAAATACAAAAAGTATTTAAGTTCTCATTGCACGGAAAATGTTGTGTTGAGAACTACCGACGATATTGATGAGTCGATTGGCAACTTTACCGAGGACCTTCGACGAGCTGTGCATCACGCTTCCACTTATCACGTTGAATGTAGAAATAGGACAAACAGAACTTATTTCTCTGAACTCGAACATCTCCTATCAGAAAAAAGAAGAATGAGAAGAGAGTGGCAAATTCACAGGTCTCCTGAACTGAAAGCTAGGCTACGGGAATGCAGAGATATACTAAGACATTTCTTAGAAACCCAAAGAACGGCCTCACTTAGATCTTACTTGGAAGGTCTTGATAGTACCCCACAATCTGACTACTCGTTATGAAGGGCGGCAAGAGGTTTAAAAAGACCAGTAAGAGGAAAACCTCCTTTGCGAAATCCGACTGGTGACTGGGCTAGAAATGATTCCGAGAAAGGGACATTATTTGTTAACCATTTGAGAAATGTGTTTACTATAAACATCTCAAATAATAACGAATCTGATTTGCCACCACTTGTTATAAGGCCTCCTGTACCTCTAAGACTAAACTTTCGTGATGTCCAAAACGCTATTGGTACTCTGAACCTTAGAAAGGCTCCAGGTATGGATAAAATCAGCAATAAAATGCTTGTGGAGTTACCTCGTGTAGCAAGAAGAATTATCCTCTTTATCTTCAATGCTATTTTACGCCTAGAATACTATCCTGCAGATTGGAAGGTGTCTATGATCACTATGATTCCTAAGCCAGGGAAGGACCATACCAAAGTGGAGTCATATAGGCCAATTAGTCTACTGCCGACAATTTCAAAACTGTTTGAAAAATTGTTAATGACTAAATTGACTCCAATTCTGAATGACACTGAATGTATTCCTAATCATCAATTCGGCTTCAGGGCTAAACACAGCACCATCGAGCAAACACACAGATTGGTAAATGTGATAAGAGGGTCGTTTGAAGACAAAAAATACTGCTCCGCCCTTTTCATTGATGTGTCGCAAGCGTTCGACAAAGTTTGGCATGACGGTTTAATGCACAAAATAAAATTAACTCTGCCTGCTAACACCCATAAACTCATGGAAAGTTATTTATACGGTCGCAAATTTAAAATCAAAGAAGGTGATTTTTTAAGTACCGCTCAGCCAATTGAATCAGGTGTGCCACAGGGTAGCATACTGGGTCCTACTTTATATTTGATATATGCCTCCGACATGCCGTCAGACCCTAAAATCCATACGTCAACTTTTGCAGACGATACAGCTTTTATCAGCGTCCATCAGGACCACCAAGTTGCATCACAGAATTTGCAGAATTATGTTTATAAACTAGAGAATTGGCTAGAGCTTTGGAAAATCAGGGTTAACGAACAGAAATGTATTCATATAACTTTCACATTGCGAAAAGATACCTGCTCGTTCATCAAAATAAATAATCAAATTATTCCGCAACACAATGAAGTCAAATACCTCGGCATTCACCTCGACCGCCGTTTAACTTGGAAGTCTCATATTGAAGCGAAACTTACACAAATGAGATTAAAAGCAGTGCAACTTAATTGGCTTATCGGCAGAAACTCTACATTGAAATTGGATTGCAAACTTTTGTTGTACAATGCAATACTAAAGCCAATCTGGTGCTATGGAATTCAATTATGGGGTACTGCCTCAGCATCCAACATTGAACAAATTCAAAGGGGTCAAAATAAAATTCTACGTATAATTACTGCAGCACCATGGTATGTTAAAAATTCTCGAATCCACAAAGATCTAGGCGTGCCATTAGTAAAAGTCGAATTTACTAAATATGCGTCAAAGTATCTCAGCAAACTTGAACACCATCCAAACCCCCTTGCACGAGACATCCTTAACTTTAGTGGCCACAATCGGTTGAGAAGGAGGGATACCCTTGCTTTAACTCAAGCGCAAAATAGATGACTGGAACAGTTGATGTGAAATTTTTTTAGTATCATAAAAATTTTTGTCTAGCACTGGCTGGGCTTATTATTTTCTTTTTAGTATTAAGATTTGAATACTTATTGTCATTTCAAATATGAAGATTCAATAAATAATTAAATGCAAAAAAAAAAAAAAAAAAAAAATATCTAAAAACACTATCTAATAACTAGAGCAAAATTAAAAAAATAAAATAATGAACCTTTATATCTCTTAAACTAAAATATAATGGAGGTGACGAGGTGACGAAGTTTGAAAGGCCACTAACTGGCCCCCTGTGCCTACAATGCCAAAAAACTGTAAGTCGACTTCCGTTTCATCTGTAATAGCTGCAAAATAAAACGTTTCTAAACCACTGTGCAATACCAGTGTAAGTACTGCAAGAAGAATACATGATGTTTACATACATAACACAATGAGAATATCATTATGCTTTCGGTGCAAATTAAAGTGTTTCATACAATTTTGGCAATTTACTTATATCCACTAAAGAGATTCATAAATAGCTTTTCTGTATAGTTTTATTGTACGGTAATCAGTAGTAAGAATTAAGGTGGATTCACCCATTCGTTTTTAACAAAAATTTTGTTCGAACAAAATTTTTTTTATATGAAGTTTGACGTCTCTCTTTTTGAGAGAGAGAAAATATTTTTTCCGAACTTGAATTGGTTTAATTTTATATTTTTTCTGGACAAAAATGAATTGAGTTGCCAATAGGTTGCATTTTTTTCATACAAATAACAATGCCTTATGTATATCCATGGCCATCAGCAAAAGCAACTTTATTTTTTCATTCATTTTGAATTTATATCTCTGATTTTGAATACACAATACTTTAAAATAATTTAATATTTGTATTTTAACACTTAAAACCCAAAGCAAAATAAATCAATGGCCGCACTTGTAAAACTAATAGATTTTGTTTACATATGGCAGCTTTGATATTTCAGAAAAATCGTTCGAAATGGGTGAATCGTGCTGCAAAAAACTCTCAGTAAAAAAAAATTCTCCGGAAAAAATTTTTGTTAAGAACAAATAGGTGAATCCACCTTTAGCAAAGCTATTCGTTTTAAAAATAACGATGATGTTCTTATTATTTTTTCCTTCACTGCATGTATTCAAATATATACACTTTTGTATTTCATACTTTGATTATTGTAGCATGAAGCCAAACAATGCATACATTTTTTAATCATTTCTTGCAAATAAATCTGTATTAAAAACATTATTCTACACAAGAAAATATATACACATGTATAAACATACATGCAGGTATAATTATATATGTATGGATAACACAATGTTATACATTTGAAATTTAAATTTAGACTTTTTTAAACAATCAACAAAACATTTCAGCAATAAAAACCTGCAAGTTTAACCATATTTAATCATAAATTCACATACAGCAACATGAAAAAACTTGAGTGTCCCAAATACATTCTTTTCGTAACAGTTTGTCATACATTTTCTGGAACCTTTTTCATTTTCCACTACTCCTCCTACACTACAGGCCTGTTGGTTTAACAACGATCAACATCAGACACGTGTTTATGTTTGTTTTTTATATTTCCTTCTTTTCAGGCCTTTGCTAGCTGTGTTCACATGTTTTTTGCTGTTTGCGAAAAATCCTTTCACATGTTACAAGTATAGCTAAAAGCATATGAGCATTTCCACGATTTTAATTGCGACATTCATGGTGTATGAAATGAAGTGAAATGAAACTTACCAATTTTAGCATACTTAGTATATATATAGCAATATTTTTAATGTAAAAAATAGGTATTGTCGATTACTTGTTTAAAATATATTAGCTATAAACATGGTATCACAAACGACATAAACGTTCTATATTAGTAATATAGATTCAATTAAATTTGAAGTTTTTTAAACATCCATAAAAGCAAAATGAGGCAAAACTTCCCTACCACTTCTTTCTAAAGAGACTTTAGCAGTAATTTGCAACATATAGCCAAGCGTTATCATACTTTCATGTCTGGTCGCATTTACTGGACGTTTTTCGGGCAATGATTCAAACAAATCAGTTGCATTCGGAACGGGTTCCCTGTGATTAACTGACCAGATTTTAGCAGTTAATTTTTCAGACTCATTTTTCTTTGCCATTAATGATTCGATGCAAAATTGTATTCTTTTGATAGCGTTTAAGTAGCATCTCGGAAATGCAAAATCGTCTTTTAAGATCTCTCGGTTGCCTGAAACACTCTTCATGGAGTAATGCCTCCAATTATTGGTCCTCAAACTTTTATGGCTAGCCTGAGCAATATTTTTCTTCATTGTCAAAATCACTACTTCTGATCTAAACACACACCATCTGTTGTACTTTTCTATGGAATGTCCATATATTATTCATATTTAAAAAAAAAAAAAAAACAAATGAAAATAGTGAAATAACCACAGGCATATACATACATCAATCATACCCATGAATGTATGTAAAGGGATTTCTTAGAATAATTTTTATTTTTATTTTTTTTTGCAACTTTTCATACACATGTATGTGCATGTTTGTTTATGGTGATAAACAAACCAGTTCCCATCAAGCCGGCAAACAACCATCACTGAGTATTAAACGTACATACCTACTACATATTGTTTATGCATTGTATGCCTAGTGTGTCGTAAACATGGGAATAGTTAAATGAATAATGTATAACTAAAAAAGAAAATACAGAAAATGAAATAAAAAAAATGTATTACAAAAACTTATTTTCCTCCTTTGTTGATATTTTCATAATTATTTTTAAATACAATCTTTGTATAGAAATTTATTACATAAAAAATTTATTATTTGCCATGTGTCAAGTTTTTCTTTTTTTTTGTTGCTTTTTGAGACGCAAAAAAGTTTTCAATGTTTATTCTAAAAAAAGTTTTTTGGAATTTTATATAACTTTCCCAAGTTTATTATAATTTAGTTTATTGAACATACTATTATCATCATTAACATCATCTTTATACTATCCTGCACTGCGCTAGTAATTTAACGATATTATACCTTTTTATTCCTTTTTTACTGCAACAAATTTAATTTAGTATTACTCCATCTTAATTACAACACTGGAAAATAATTTGTCTTACATTTTGTATTGATAAGGATGTTTAAACGAGTTATTTTATTTTTCGGTTCCTTGATATAGGATCTATTACATATTATGGCATATTATGGCCTTATGGTGAATTCAATTTCTCAATAACGATACATTTTAGTGCCCTTTTCGGAAATAGAGCTTAAATGGGAACATAATTGGCTATAGTTTCTGATCATAGACTGATTTTTATAAAATCAAATAATTAAATGTTTACTAAAGGTGCTATCAGACGGAATGTATTTTACATATGTACTGTCAAATTTTCCATCTGTAAAAGTTGTACACATCGTGTGATACATATGAAACTTTGCATGTGTAAAATACATGATGATATAAATGCAGATTTGAAAACACATGCATTAACAACGAAGCACATAGAGATATCATTGAGAGCCATTGAATTCTGAGCGAGAAGCACTTTAGTCTTTACTTATGGTTTTATAAGAAAATACCCAATATTGAACTACACTTAACTGCTTCCTGTCCGGAACATACTATCCCGTTTTTAGCAAGGAATCTCTTAATTTCCCTGCTACAAAATACTGTTATAGATTGGGAGAAAATTTCTTGTGCAAGAAAAAAAAACAACAATGAAGAATGGCATAGGAGAAATGCATAAAGATGGACTTTTTAATATTTTGCAAAGTAAATAGTTGTCAATACATATTGACGAATCTACGAACATATCAACAATAAAGCAATTATCTTTAGTTGTGCGAGTGGAATTTGAAGGCAAAATTTGTTTTTTTTTTTAGTTGTGAAAGTTGATAATTGCAATGTCATGTGAAAATATCATCAACATTTTCACCAAAATGACATTTGAAAGCACGACATTTATGTTTTGATAAAAACAACCATCTGAATAGATAATGATGTGGTGAATTTCAGGAAACTGTTCAAGTGAATTTCTCAAATGTTTAATAATAATTGTAGTAAACGTAGATGAAACCAGATATCCCTTAGTTTAATTTGAAATATAATTGTCAGACTCGTTATTAACTACATTGTAAATGGTAAAATTATGTAGCTGGAGCTTTATTTTATAATAAGACGACTTAGCTTTAGACTTTGGTAAAAGATTCACTGCGTGCATGTCTATACAAAGTAGTAAACACAATCCTGATTTTGCGTTTTCAACATCATTTACCTTTTCAGATCTCATATGGTCAATTTCGATTCGGTGATTATCAAACCCTTCCTGTGACAAGTTTTTTGCCTTATAAGACAAACATAAATAGAGCACAATTAGAAGATTTAAAAAGCTTCATGTGTCTCCGAACATTCAACGAGACTTTGGACATAAAGCTTTTTATTGTCCCATGACATTTTCCAAAATGAATCAAAAATCTCTTTGCGAGAATCTTCGGAAAAATAAGAACAATGTCGAATCCAACTTTTTTCGCAAAACTTTGACTTACATGCATCCTTGATTTTTCTAGGCTTACGTACAATTTTCACGTTTCCTTTAGAAAAACCTTGATATTGCTTTCCTTACAATTTTTATTAGTCTTTTTAAAACTGACATGATGCTTTTTATTTTATTTTTGTTTATTTCAGAAATATTAAGACACAGATCAATCACAACTCAGATAAAATCGCTCTTATGATGAAATTCATATATTTTATTTAAAAAATTGCATTAATTTATTTCTCTATAATAAATAAATTGTTCGACGGTTAAATCTGTAAATTTTTCTGTAAACTTACAATGTTGTCTATATAAACAATCAGTTAGGTCTTTTTGCGTTTATGAAATAAATGCTTTTGTAGATAAGGCCGTTTATTTTTCGGTTGTAAAACTGGTAATTTTGGTCAGATAAGTCCAAAATTTTTGTGGATGTGTATTTCAATGCTATGCATCAGAATCACTAAAAACCGGATTTTTGGATTATATGAAATAATGTTTTTTGATTTAAAGTATGTGAACGAATTGGATTTTGCTATTTTATTACCTAAAAAAGGTTCTTTTTTAAATTTTTTTATAGAAATAAAAATAAACATATGGCAACGTTGAGTAGTACTAAAAAAGAATTCAATGTTGAGATAATGTTAGGAGAAGAAATTGTGAAAAATTAGAGGAAAACATTTTGAATTTACAAATTCGATCATTTTCAAGAGGTCCCTACTAATCATGCAATCGCTTCTAAACGGTATCCCAATTCATTTATGTCTACATGACACAATTAACAAAAATAAAGCATATGCTCGTACGTATAAATGGTCTACAATTATAGAAGTAGTAAAGTCATACAAATATTTGGATGTCTATCTTGACTGTGTTTAACGTATGAAAACAAGCGTACTTTTTTTAATTTGCTGAATCGTACTTAAGATATGGTATTACTTCTTGGGGCAGTTCCACAATACTTTCCATTTATTCCATTTTCTTATATTTAAAAGAAGATCTTGGACAGCAAACATTGCTGATGACGGTAGAAAATGCATTTCCGTGTGCCAATTGTCTGAAAATATAACTTTACAATGGTATTCTTTGAAGAAGCTTTGGGAAGATTTATAATTCTCTTGTATATTCTCTTTTAAACAAGTCAGCATTAGGAACTAAGTGTTTTAAGATTTTTTATAAACTTTTAATGAGTAATGGTGAAATATTATCTGAGGCTGGTAAGGGTACAGAGTCTAGGGGTCTTTATATGCAGTATCATCAAGAATAACATGACCAAAAAATGTTCTTCACAATGGGTTGACGAACGGCCAACCAACGCATTCTATGCCTTGCAAGACACGCAATTCAGAATTCCTTATACAGATTTGCACAGATCACCTTGTTAGAGAGTTCGGGCTCTCTAATCCTTTCCATCTGTAGTTTAACAAACTGTCACTAGCCAGGATAAAAATAAATGATGAAACCAACAAAGTTCAGCCCTAGCCCGATGCAGCCTCCAATACTTACTGCCCATTAGCCTAGCGATCTGCCGACCGACCACGAAAGACATCGACACCTATCGCCGCAGAACTTTGCTCATACCATCACCTCTTCCTAATACAAAGACAATCTGTGAGCACAACCTTGAATGGATCTGTTGATTCGGCAACATCACCTAGAGATAAGTTGATGGTCCGAAATTTGCCACCAGCACAAACATCAGTCTTTTAACCAACTATCTTCTTCCTGCGATTTTAGGTTTAAACTACAGCCATCACCTGTTACCAGAAGGGGACCTGCAACTAATTATCAGTTAAGGGATGAATCCGAAGGCTTCTAACTGATCCCTTGGCTCTAGATAAGACTTTAGTTAGCTGTGAGTTTATTGGGGTACAACAAGCAACTCTTCCCAGTTTCCAGTTCCGTGCAGCTCATGGCATCAGTTTCGCCATCATTTCCGCGGCATTTAAAAGGGCACAATCAAAGTTTAAATGATAGAGAGAAGCCGAAAGGTTACATTATAATTTTTGTTAAATAAGTGGTAAAATTATGAAAGGCCGTACCCACAGTGCATTGACCACTGCAGACAGAATAATTCTAAAAGGAACTTCTAATTCACACGACTCAATATACAATATATGACAGAAAACTGACGTTAATGCAAGCTTTAACACCATCTATAGTGTTATCTCAAAAACTGATCATACAAAGAAAATAAAGAAAAAAAACTTAACGGCTCAATTTTTGTTGTGCTAAAATGTCATGTTCTTAGATGAGAAACAATTTAATTTGACCCCAACTGGTAACAAAATAATTTTTACGATCTACGAAAGGAACTTTATTATATGGATCGACTACATATTCGTATTGTTGGTGTCATGGTTTGGGGAGCAAATGTTTTAAAAACTAGTATGAATATCACGGCTAGCATTGAGGTACTAGAAACGGCATTTCTACCTCTCCCAAGATAACGCTCCATCCATACTGCTCAAGTGGTAAAGTCCTACATAGAGATCAAAAATATAGAGATGCCACAATGGCCTCCATGACCTAAACACTATCGCAAACATTTGGACACGATTATCTCAAAAAGTGTATGAGTCTGAACAGCAATATTCAACTATGTCATCAAGCTAGCCTGGAGTTCAATTCAACTAGATTTCATAGACGAGTGTTCTATTCAAATAGTGCAAATTTTAAGTTAATTTACAAAAAAAAACTTGTATAAAATCAAGCATTACGGAGTAAAATTAAATCTGATTTTAAATTTAAATTTGAGTACATTAACTCGAAAGTCGGTTCTTTTTAAAAACAACTTTAAACTTAAAACCTACTTTTAATTATTTTGTAAATGTAGTCAAAATTTAAGGTTGTTTTAAGCTAAACCGACTTTAACTGAGTGCCACCTCATATGTAGAAAGTTATTTCATACAAACTGTAAAGAAAAATAAGCAAGTGTTAGCTTTAAACAGCTGTCATTGAAAAATGAAACAAACAACAATCGGCGAAATAATAAAATTAAGCTGGAAAAGTGTTTATGGTGGAAAAATCGAGAAGATAAGATTAGTATCATAATTAGGCTATTTTGGCGTTGATTTTTTGATAACTCTTTACAGGAACATAAAAAACAAAGAGAAAGAGAGACGAATTGGGCTACTGCAGAAAGAGATTTTTTTTACTTTTTTACACTTTTGTATACATCCAGTTTTTGTTCTTTGCATAAACAGCTGGTTGATTTTAAAGTGATGTTTATTTATTTAAAATCAACTTCAGCTGGTTTTAAATTAAAAGGATGTTTTAGCGGTTAAAGTACACTTTTCCGTGTCTATAGTTAAAGTGAAATGTACTTTTAACAAAAGTCAACTTTTTAACTATTAAAGTACACTCTTTTTTTGACTATGGCTGGCGCATTATATTTAATCTAAAAAAGTTAGGTTCTAGCAATAGTTGAAAAACAATATTGATTTTTCAATTAAATGATTTTTGGTGTGCTATTTAAGTGGCGCAGAGCATATATTTATGACATTCACACAGACATTTATTTTTCAATTCTATATAACTTTTCATATAAAATTTTAAATTACTTTTATTTGTTGTATACTTTTATATTATTGTTTATTTTTCTTACTAAACCTATAATATTGAAAATATCAATAACTACCAGATAATATCTTTCATTTTATGTTTTATTTAAATGTCAATAAAAGTTTTCGTTGTGTGTATTTTTAGCTTCGTTTTTTATGTTTTCGAACATTCTTTTGTTGGAACAAAATGTGTCAGTTAATTTCTAATGCCTTTGTTTTACTCAAAATTTTTCATGTTGAGCACATCACCTGTCACCATCAGTAGCTGCATTGAGAGTTGCTTAATGTTTTCACAAAATAAAACCCAACGTGAGAAGGGTTTGTTTAAAGTGCTTTTTATTAATTTTGTTTTTAAAACGTTTGTGTTGAAAAACAATAAAACTTAGCTTTAAATTCTGCGGAAGTGTTTTAGTGTTACCTTAACATCTTTCGTTTATTTATCGTGCAATACGTACATGATTAATTCTAGTTTTTGGGAAAACAAGGAAAAAACTCCAGTGCTTAATAAACATTTACGATGTGTTTTTAAGAAAAATGTCTTAAAAATAACTTACAAAATATTTTTGGCTTATACATACAAGAAATGAAATTAAAAATTAGAGAAAACTCTTTCTTATATTTAAGGTTATACTTCGGTCAACAGCCGAAAAGATTTTATCTTTAAATACATTTAAATATAACTGTGACATTATTAAAAATTAAATGTCAAAGAAAGAAAATTAAGTAAAGGTCGTTAGAAGTGATACATTGCGTATGATTTATTTTTAATTTCATGCAATTAAACAAATATCATACGCCACAATGTGCATATGTATTATATTACACGGTGCGACAGTCCAAAACACCTGGGACCCGATATTATTTTTCTTGTAGGGCTTATCGAGTAAAAGAAGACTCCAATAGTGAAATATGCCGGACACCTCCAAAATCCGGTTTTACGGTTAAAAACCCGGTTTTTATACCTTTGCGCACTTATAAGTCTGTAATTTTGTTGATAATGATCCGATTTTCAATTTCTTTCTAGAAGAAACTAAGATCTTTCCAATGATATATATATTTTCTAAGACAATTTCAGCAATTTGGGTGTAATTGTCGAGAAAATTGTGTTATTAATCGTTATGGAGGTGTCCGCAATATTTCACTATTGGAATCTTGTTTTACTCGACAAGACCTACAAGAAAAATAATATCCGGTCCAAGGTTTTTCAATTTCATTCAATTTTGTATCACTGTGTTATACGAGAAAGATTTTTTAGCAACTTACTTTCTGACAAGACTGTTTTGTTTGGCAGCTTAGCGGTTTGCGTGTAACATGTTACTGTTAAGCATGTTTAGTTTGTAATTTAACCAAGAAACGACTTAAAAACAAACTACGCTTGCAGATTATTAAATCTTAGTGTCAAAATTCATGTTCGGTTAGAAAATGCATCGTGCACTTTTTTAGTGGAAAATTGTGCTCAGCGACTCCAATAGTATAAGTTACTATATCGTTATTTTTAGTTGTTTTTTATGTTTTTCTTTAAACTTTAGTTTAAGTTGCAGTTAGTTAGTTATTTAGGCAAATATTTGTCTTAAAAGATGTAACCACTAAATAAAATATATTTGAATTCGTTTATTTATTTAAAAAAACTTCGTTTATTGATAGCAAGACATAACAAATATTACTGCTATTTTATTTGTTGATGTTTGATCTTGCAAAACTTTTATAACAGTAAACAGCGTCAAACAAATTTGTGCTAAAAAGTTTTTACGCTTTTTTGAGTAAATTTGCCGAGTGTGACCGTAAATTTAGTTGTGTTTGTTATTTCGATGCTTAAACATTAAAATAGGAAGAAGAAAAATTTTTTTTTTTGAAAAATAAAATAAAAATCATCCATGATTATCGGAGACATTTGCGAGTAAAAGACTTGTGTAAAAAGTATGGATTGAATAAATCCACAGTTAAAAATTTTTAAAAGAAAATTATTTTTTTAAGAGGAATATAATATTCCATTAGCTTTCCTGTTAAGAGTAAACAAAAAACTTATGGCAGTTAAAACTGGAGTTCAATTGCTAAATTCAGTTTTTCCAAATGTAAGTGATAATTATACATTTGAAGTGCATTTCCAAAACAGCAGAACTACATTCAAGTGATTTATATTTTCAAATAGAGCTATAAGCTAATGACGTTAACAGATGGATTGCTAATAATTCCTTAACAGAAGACAATGATGAAGGGGAAGTTAATGATATTGAAAATGACTATACTCAAAATTTGCAGAAAATAATCAAACATGAAGATGTCATTACAAGCTTCGAAATTTGACTAAATGGGCATAGCAGTCACAATGTTGATGCCGCTGAATGCATTATGTTACGAGATATACAAAAATATGTAATTAAAAAGAAAACTTCAATTCCGAAAACAACTCCTAACTATTCTAGTTAAAAGAATTTACTCCTGAAAATTATTTTTAATTATTATTTTACATGCCAAAGTGATACGAATTGTTCCTGTTAACTTTTTTATTTTTTTAATGAAATATTATATTTAAAAATATTTTTTAATACAACAAATAATTAAAAAAAAACATTAAATCTTTTGTATTTTGTAATAAAACTTTATCGCGGGAATGTTTTAAGTAAGTATTACGTTTAACAAACTTTTCAATTTAGCGAACCGGGATGATTAAATCGAACCTATGCATTAAAACGCAAAACTGCTGTACTATGTCCTTTACTACTCTTAAATTACAGTTTAACTTCACACTTGATTTACAGTTTGAGAACGTTTAATGTTCACTCAACGATGACTTACCATAAAGTAACTTTTGAGTGGCCCTATGTGTTACTTAATGTTACCATACTGCGTGCTAATCAACAATGTTTATAAATAGAAACTTCTGTTAATAGAAATGTTGCTAAACAAGTTGTATGTTGCTAAACATGTTGTATGTAATAAACATATGTTGATGCCGGCCGTTGAATTTAAATTGAAATATAATTTCGCAACAATATGAATGTTTTGATTTATTTTAGTTGTTGTTACAATACTAATAATGAATTTAATTTCGTTCGAAAATCACTTTGAAAATGGTGGATCTTTAAAAATATTATTTGGTAAAATTCATGATAATTTGTTCTGAGGAGTTGGTTAATAAAATTGCCGCATTTAGACTTCTGAAACTTGTAACGAAAAGCATTGCATTCAATTCTCAGTATAAACACTCGCCACTATTCTGGTCGCATAACGTAGATACTAAAAAGAGATTATCAGAGTAAATAATTTCATTTAATACTAACATAATCCTAGCAGAATTTGTAAGCCTGACAAACTCTCATCAACCGAAATGCAATTTAACTATACACATCTAAATGATGGCATTATTTTTAACACCCCTTAGTATTTGTGTTCTGTGGTTGCTTCTTTGCAAAAACCAAAGTTCACGTTTTGTACATATTACTAATTTCCAGTAAAAAGTTAGTTTTCAAGTACGTTGCTACTGTATTGGACTCTCGTTTACACTTAACAAACACGATATATTCATTCGTGAGCACCCCAATGGCTGGAAGTATGTTGATGTTACTGTGGCTGATGCCACAAAAGTAAAGAAAACCTTGACAATGTTTTTAGTTGCAAAACATGTTAATTAAACACAAACAAAATAATGAACTTAGTGATTATTAATAAATGATAATGGACCAACTGCTAACTGAGAGTAAGGGGTGTCCAAAAGCTACTTTTTGAAACATAAAATATTTGAACTTAACAACAAAATTTAACTTGTGTGTAACAATGCTAATGAACGTTACAAAACAACAATGATTATGACAGCAAGCATAATTAAAAAGTTTGCAACAAACATTAGTGCTGTTGGCGAAGCACTTAAAATTAAGAGTATTTAGTAGGGCAACCGAAAATATGCTCTATTTCACTTAAAACTAAGTACAAGAGTATAATATTCAAAAAAAATTTGGCATATTACACAATTTTCCATAATTTGCTTTAAAATGCCGCGTTTTTCGTAAATTTAGTAATTTTAAAAAAGGCCAAATTTCAGTTTCAGTACAAATGCCGGCTTTATTTTTGGATCAATTGACAAAAAACTAAACCGGTCACATGTTGTAATAACGAAATTTGCAAATAATCCGAATTGTTATGGTATAAACCGTGGGAGAACAATCGAATTCCACTTTATAAAAATATACTTTATTATTTTTATTTTATTCTAATCAAACTATTTCTGACTTTTGTGTTTCTAAAATATTTTGTATGAAAAATATGTTGTCTTAGTTGTCTATAATCTTTATTCAAGCAACGCAATCAAGAGTGCTGGCCAAATTATTATTGAATGTAAGGTAAATATGTCCAAATCAACCATTAGTAGTCTGCTAAAAAATTGGATTTGTTTGGATTAAATATTGGATTTTTAACTTTGAAATAATCTTATTTCTAAGATTATAATAATTGTTCATTTGCACAAAACTGGCAATAAAAACACAAACGATTTTAAGTTTGACTACTTTTCTTTATTAGCTTCAAATAGTTCTCAACCCGTCCGGTAATTTAATACTAGACAAAGCTGTTGACTCATTGAAGGTAGAAAGCAAAGTCTGTTTATTCATGCAACTGGCGCTGCTAATATACTATTTTTCAATACACAGTTGTAAACATTAAGTAACAATCAGAATGTATAAACAGAGTTGCATAAAACAGTAACAATAAAGGAACAACAAAGTTGTATTCGGTAAAATACGTTAAATTCAAAAATAAACGTTAAAAGTAAAATTTAAATAATAATTCCATAGAAATGACATAAAAGTAATTAATGTTAAGAAAAATAAATAAAATAATGAAAAATAAATAATAAGCTGCTTCATTCTCCCCCTTTTGATGCTGAAATCGTCCCGATAGGCATCAAATCTGCCTTATCGTCTAGGTCGACCTCTAGTTCGCATTTTTCGTTCTGGCTGAATAGGTTAATCTATTGACCCCACTACAGGTGTTAGGGCAGAAGCATGATAGGTTCCTAGTGGCATATTCACGTTATCTTCATGAGCTATTACGTAAGAGGTAGTGCCCTTTTTCTCCATAATAATATATGGGCCATCTCGTTTTGGAACAAATTTGGAAGAAACGCCCATGCTTGTATTGCTTAAAACGTGAGTAGTCACCAAAACTTTTGAACCAATTTCCAATGGTGGTTGGTTACGTCTATGACTGTTGCTGAAATAAATTGAACACCGTTGTCGCTGATGATTTTTCTGGGCACCCCGTAGCGTAGGAAAATTCATCTACTAAGGTTTTGGCACAGGCCTCAGCTGTAGCAATTTTTAAAGGGAAAAGTTCAACCCATCTGCTGGCTACGTCCTCTATTATAAATATCCACTGAAATTGTTTTGGCGTAACAGGCAATGGACCAAAAAGATCGATGGCAACAACTTCAAATCTTTGGTTAGATGATACTGTTTGGTATAGTCCCGCAGGTTTTAGATTTGTTGCTTGTATCTTTGGCATTCTATACATTCTTTAACATGCTTTTCAATATCCTTTCGCATTCCAGGCCAATAGTATCTCGAGGTGATTTTCGATGTTGTCCTTTCTATCCCATAGTGACTGGCAATTTCATCATTGTGATAATATTTCAGGATATCTTGTCTTTCATTTCTGGGTATCACAAGTTGAGCATCTTCAGCATCGTCATCATCGTAGCAATATAAGACGCCATCATTCATTGTGTAACCTCTTTTTGACCAATAAGCTATATCATCAGTATTATTCTCAAGGCTTTCAATAATTGTTTTAAGTTGTTCATCATTTAGCAGACTTTTTCTAATTTCACCAGCGTTTTTTCTTGACATCTCGATGGAGAATGAGCAGATTTCGCAAGGATTTAAAACATCATGATGGTCCTCACATGGTGGCCTTGATAAAGTATCAGCAATCACATTTGTTTTTCCTGGCTTATATTCAATTTGAATATCAAACGGTATAAGCTGTAGAGCCCAGCGTGCTAGGCGTCCAGTTGGTGTTTTTATTTCATTAACCATTTTAAAGGTTGATGATCAGTGACAAGTTTAACTTGAGCTCCTTCAATATAACCATGGTATTTATGGACAGCCCAAACGATTGCAAGCGCCTCACGTTCAATTGTGGAATAGTTACGTTCTGCATCGGATAAAAGCCTGCTTGCGTACTCGATGGGATGTTCATCTTGACCCTCCCCCTGGAGCAACACTGCCCCTAGAGCATAACCACTGGCATCTGTTTTTAAAATGAATGGCTCACCATCAACTGCTTGTTTTAATATTGGAGTTGATGTCAAAAGTGTTTTCAGATGATCGAATGATTTTTGTTGTTCTGAACCCCCAACACCACACAGCATTCTTCTTTGAAAGAGCAGATAACGGTTTGTACACGTCAGCAAAGGATGGTATAAAACGACGATACCATGAACATGCTTGTAGGAATGACAAAACTTCTTTAACATTTCTTGGCCGATTTCTATTGTATAATGCCGCTATTTTTCCAGGGTCGGTCATAATTCCTTTCGGGGTAAGCACATGGCCTAGTTATTTTACTTCAATGCAGGCGAAACGACATTTTGCCAGGTTAACTTTAAGACCAAATTCTTGAATACGCTGAAAAATGTGTTGAAGATCCTGGATGTGTTCTTCAAAACTTTGGGAACAAGAAATGATGTCATCCATGTATGCCAATAGAATTGTGTCCCCCAGCGAAGTTTTTAGTCGATCAATTAATCGTTGGAATGTTGCTGGAGCGTTTCTTAATCCAAATGGCATACGTGTAAATTTATACATACCAAAAGGAGTTACGAAAGCTGTTTTATCTTGATCCAAAGGGTGAACACCAATTTGCCAGTAACCGCTTTGTAGATCCATTGTTGACATATAGTTTGTAGCTTTGGCCTCGTGCAGTATATCATCCACTCTTGGCAAAGGATAACGATCAGGTTTCGTTATAGAATTAAGTTCACGATAGTCAATGCACACACGAATCCCACCAGTTTTCTTAGGAATAATAACTACAGGAGCAGCCCATGATGATTGACATTCAACAATTACTCCAGACTCTAACATCTTTTTAATTTCGGTTTTCAGAGAATTTTTCCTAGCTGAAGACAACCGATAAGGAGGTATTGCAATCGGATCATGGTCCTCAGTATGAATATGATGGATAGCATAAGGCGTGGCCCCGGTAGATTCCTCAAATATAGACTGGTTTAAAACTAGGATTTTGTCTAACTCATATTTGTGGTCAGTAGTAAGACCAACACCATCAGACTCTTTTAAAATTCTGATATCCATAGAAAACAAAGGTGTAAAACAGTCATCTGTGTATTCATTTTGTTGAATTTTTCGTACTTTTGTCGGTGCTGTAACTACACTTTGTTGCAGTTGCTCTTCAATATTCATTGTATCCCTAAATATCGATTGGATATAATGTGGAGAATAATTGTCGCCAGATGTACGCATTGGAGATGAAAATTGATCTGGCGATCGTTGTTGGGTTCTTAAACTTTCAGCCAATAATTTTTTTTCTAATAATTTGCCAAGAAAATAAGTCGTATCGACAATATTGACAAATGTGGGTGTTTTTGGCAAAGGTGTCGCATTTCTCACTCTTATGTTGGATTGTGGAGTCCCCAGTATTGGTGATATTACATTATTATCTTCATAAAATTTTATGAACGACGACATCTCTTTCATGACCTTTGTACATGGAGAAGTCTATTCACTAAGTTGCAGACTACAAATTTTTGTTTCCATTAAATTCGTAAAGGAAAACTTTTGCTTAGGTTGATCCTCGAAATACCAATACTTCTGGGCCATGTTGAGTACAATGCCTGCCTGTTCAAGGAAGTCGGCACCAAGAAGTGTTCTGTTTTTCGTGGCATTTGGAAGGTAAATTAATCTTATTTTGCATATTCTGTTGCCAATCTTCACATTGCAAATGGTAGACATAACCTTTCCTGCACTGGTAGAGCCATCCGCAAGTGTGATTTCTGCACGAACGTCTTGAAACACACATTTATTTGCCGTTAGTATTTTCTTTAATTCTAGACTCGCAACACTGGTTTTAGCACCACTATCGAATATAGCTTCACCCTTAAGGCCAAAAAATTCCACGTGTGTCATCGGCAATTAATGTCCAACAATAGTGGTAGATATTGAGTTGAAGGACAAATACTGTGGACTATCCTTACCGCTTCCATTGCAAGTAGTGCAGTTAGACCTGTGTACACCAGGTGCACCACATCCATAGCAAGAAAATGTAGGTTTTCTCATCAATTCTGGCTGTTGTTGTCGACGTGGTTGATTATCTGGTACATTTTGGTTTCGTTGTGTCACCTGTTGGTCATCACGTTTTTTTTTTATAACATGTTTCTATAGAGTGACCCTTAATTCGGCAAAAACTGCAGCGATTTGTCTTAGCAACATCTTTTTCAACCTCATTAGCAACTGTTGTTAACGGTTGGCTTTCTTCGAAAAACATCTCTGCTTCTCGGCTGGCAGAAATTAATTGTTCGAAAGTATTAAAACTTTCACGGCGAACACGTTCTCTAATGCTAATATAAAGGAGGCCATACATCATATTTAATTGAATGACTTCAGTTGGAGGCACCTTCAGTTGTGACAAAAGAAGTCTTTTCTTGCATATAAATACATCAGTCGGTTCATTCTTCTGTTGTTTCGTCTCAAAAAAGTTGGCAAAAATTCGCCAGTCAGGAACAGGAGGGGGTAAATGTAGTCCGAATGAGCGATATAGCCTGCTCAAACGTACATACGCTGTCCTTTACACCAAGCCACCATGATGCGGCGTAATCTTCCAATATCAATGGCATTCCGCGCAAGGCATCAATATCAGAAATTTTCTCGGTGTCTTTAAAAACGCCGATTGCAGACAAAAACTCCTCAACGGCAGCTGGATCTCGTAGTCTTTTAAATCGAGCGGTACACTGCGTAAACGAGCCACTTCTACCATTGCCACTCATCGCAGCTAAAATCTGTTGGAACTGCTCATTTGAAAAAGTAGCCATCTCCACGTTCCCTTGTTCAGCTTCAAATTCTTCTTCTATAAGCGTTGCGTTTTCCACGTCAGCTTCGTACTTTGATTCTGTAGTGTTTTCTGTGGTTGTATTCGTAGCCACTGAGTTTTGCGCCAATGAAATAATCTTATTTCTAAGATTATAATAATTGTTCATTTGCACAAAACTGGCAATAAAAACACAAACGATTTTAAGTTTGACTACTTTTCTTTATTAGCTTCAAATAATTCTCAACCCGTCCGGTAATTTAATACTAGACAAAGCTGTTGACTCATTGAAGGTAGAAAGCAAAGTCTGTTTATTTATGCAACTGGCGCTGCTTATATACTATTTTTCAATACACAGTTGTAAACATTAAGTAACAATCAGAATGTATAAACAGAGTTGCATAAAACAGTAACAATAAAGGAACAACAAAGTTGTATTCGGTAAAATACGTTAAATTCAAAAATAAACGTTAAAAGTAAAATTTAGATTGAATTTGGTTGAAATTCGCCTACTATTTCATTTAGAACCCTCCCCCCCCCCCCCCATTCAAATGTTCACCCGAAATAAGGGTTTATCGATCATAAATGTTTGACTTATGCACATATCCAAACAAATTTCGTTACAAAAAAGTTGTACTTGACACCTAATCACATGTACGAATATTGAGCTGATCTGTTCTTAATCACTTTAATGAGCATAACATTCCCAAAATCACTTTAAGTGTTGATATCCAAATAAAATTCAACGCAAATAAGTTTCATGTATACAGAAATAATGACACCTAATTTTATAACCGTCGCTCCATAATTTGTCAAAGTTCTCATAATTCTTTTAAAAGTATTTTTTTTATAAAATTTAGCACAAAGATATTTATATGCCCAAAAATCATGCCGCAAAATTTTTGGATAATTTGTCCATATAGTGCCTACTTCTGAAAAACTGTTTTCATACATATACTGGGTGGAGGATGTTATATGGTATATGAGCTGTGTGTAGTTGTTTAAGGTAAAAAGAAGATATAAAAATAAATCTATGCTGATACGATTCTAAATTCTTTGTAAATATTGGTATTTAAAGTTATAAACTTTTAAAAGGTAAAATAAAAACTAATGATTTTTTCGTTAAATACTATTTGTTCGTTTGTTCGTTTTAAATTTTACATTTTCTTTTACTTATAAAATTGAAAATCTGCATTATGTGAATAGTTGAATTGCAAAACCGAATTTCGGGAAAAAGCAAAAACATGTAGCGGCTGATTAATTGGAGATTAATTGGAATAGTTGAATGTTTTAAATTCTTAGATGTTACTCCATTCTTGATTAAAACAGTTGAAAAATTTGCACATACTGCAACATAGAAAAATAATAGATAAAAGTTTGGAACGCAAGAGTTTTGCAACAAATTTTCGAAAGAAACGAATTTTGCTACAAACCAAATGGCATCGAATGAGTTTTGCAACAAATTTTCGAAAGAAACGTGTTTTTGTAGCGCACTATAGCCCACCAGGGAATTTTATTATTCTATTTTACTATATTTGAAAATTATTTTTATTTATTAAAGTTATGGTAGTAATAATAAAACGATAATTAAAATTAATTTTTTTAAAGTTTAAAAAAGAAAAATATGAATTTTTAAACTGCCATGTTGAAGTCTGCACCTTCACTGTATGCTTCATTATTTTCCCCCATGTCATAATCAATAATTTTAACCAAAATCATGGCATAAATTTGTAGATCATTATTGCTTCTCCAATTTTTCCCAAAGTGGTTTGATAAAATGGTTTCAACATATTTTTTATTTTCATTTTTAATCTCCACACTGATGGGAAGTAGTTCTGGATCAATTTCATTAATTGTCTTTCCTCGCTTCTAGAATGGATTAGGTGCAGTAGTAACTGAGCTCACAAAGCTATATTTTTTTATTTAAGATTTTAAAACGTGTGCGCTAAAAGGTATGTTGTAGGTAGATGTATATAGAAATTGAAATTTTATATCTTACTGTGAATTGTAATATTTATTTTGGAAAACGACTCAATAGGAACAATTTAGAAATTAGCGCACTTGAAATAGAATGGCTAAAACATTGAACTAGCCAGAGTTTTGAAAATGACTTATAAGTGGAATAAACAAGTTTTAGTGCTAACTGCAATTTTAAGTTATGTAAAAATATAGAAGAGAACATGCATCCATACAATCTCTATATTGTTTACCATAAAGCTCCCAAATTACTGCCATTTGTATGAAAATCAAAGTTTTATTATAAAAACTTTTTAATAGTTTCTTTTTACAAGCAATAAGGTCACTTGAATTTTATATAAAAATATTTAATTTATTTATATATATTTATTTCCAATATTTCGCTATCATAAATATATATAAATAAATTAAATATTTTTATATAAAATTCAAGTGACCTTATTGCTTGTAAAAAGAAACTATTAAATATTGAAAAAGGTCAAATAAACGAACTAAATAATAAAACCTTTTTTATGTTTATCACATTTATTACATTTATCATTATAGCACTACAAGAAAACGGTTTGAGTCTTTTTATAATTCGATATATTAATTGATTTTGGATAAGAAATAAAATATATATTTTATTCGTGATTTTCAATTTATACCAATAATAAAAGATCCATTTTATAATTCCATATAAAAATATTCTATACTTGTTTAGAAACAGAGTGATCGCAGATAACCTTCCGTTTAAAATTAAAATCACAATTACAGCATCTAGGGCCTATTTGAGAATTCAAATTTTAAACATTATTAAAGGATCTAGAGCTAGAATTTAAACGCCATAGAAGTGAAATAATTAAATAATGGCTATAAATGAAGCTTTAATCAATGCGCCTACTTACCACCAGAGGCGCTGCAATACTGTACTGTTAACAAACATAAGGCGCAATTACAGTGTTGTCATATAAAAAGCTTTTCTCTGCTTTCACCACCTATTCTTCTTCTGCCTATCCCTTTCCAATGAAAGTAACATAATTAATTAATTAATATATAGGCATATTAATTGCCTGAGTGTTACTTCTCTTAAAAAAAGAATGTTGGTGTGATATAAAGGTAATCACAGATTATCAGCCTTTTCCTATTTATACCACTGTTTAAGGATCTAGAGACGTTTTCAGAATTCCATATAAAAAATAGATTTTTGTTGTAATATATAATGATCACATATTATTTACGTGTTTCAATTTGGACCAATATTAAACGATCAAGAGCTTATTTTAGACGACTATATAAACAAATTATTTTTTGATAAAATAAAGGTAATCACAGATTATCCATATTTTGCAATTAACACTATTACATAGATTGAGTGGAAAAATATGATATTGTATATTTTTGGTAGCCCTGGCTATTAATTATAAATATTAAAATTATTTGGTAACAATAAAAAGAAGTTTCTTCATGCTCTAATGTATTTTGATAAGTTATGTTAATGAACTTTTTTAACAATATATTTTTTATGTCTCGAAGATATAAGAAAATTACTTAATTTTTCCATCTATATTTACCCTTATCACTCACTCTTGGGTACAGCAAAACTTCTTAACCAAAAGTAACTTCCTCCTTACTTTATTGTTTTTGTTTAGTCTCTTCTTTTTTGCTTTCATTACGGTTTTTCAAGGCTGCCTTCATGTCCTTTGAATTAAGTGTGTAAATTTTATAAAATGAAAGACTTTCAATTTAAATAAAATGTTGTTTTGAATATGAAAGAAAGCAACAGAATAATATGCAAACTTATACTTATAAAACTCATTTTGAAAGCAACTGTCAAACCTTAATATTTTTCAATGACAAAACCAAATATTTATGTTTTTCCATCATGCAAGTTGCAACAGTGGTGTAAATATCAATAGCATCAATAGCACGAAATACCAATAACTTTATATTTAAAATAAACATCACTGTTTACAACATTTTGGGAAATTATGTACTTACAAAGGTTAGTCTATAATATTAATATAATTCCAAAACCTTTTATTTCGCATTTCTTAAATATAATAATAAATATATATCAAATATTTTGTTTACGAACTGGTGTGATATTTATCAAATAAATATTGAGACTTAAATTATGTTTTAGAGTGTTATGAAAAAATATGTTTTTAATTCATTTTTATTTCTTTGTGGAAGTTTTCACAAACAACATATCCTATTGATTCTTATAAATAGTTTCTGCTGCTAAGGAGTGACTGACTTACGACTGGCAAACTTACAATGTTAGGTTTGGTTCATTTGGACTGCCGATATGCAAGCAATTCAGTGATGCTGATATGTAAAGTCTCTCAATTTATATGTACTATTTATATACTGAGTATCTGATAACAGATATGAATCTTAGCTGCATATTTGACAATGATTCTAAATATGTATCAGTAACTACAGCTCAATCACTGTTGCTGCAATAATATGTATTATCGGGATAGATAGCCCGGTCTGGGGGAGGCTAAGACCCCCCTCCCTAGAAAAAATTTAGTTACCCCCAGAATTTTTATTCTTTTATTGTATTTTTTTTATTTGAACAATTTTCCATAGCCTTTACTAAATTTATAAATTAACAATTTAATGCTGGCTGTTCCCTTAATATTTGTATGTATAGTTAAAGAACACTTCTTTACAAATCTTTTTTTAAGTGTTCAACAAGTGGCTAAATACAAACTTCACAGCGTAATTACCAGCTAATTGACCAGATGATCCTAAACAAAACGTAATAGCAAAACAAAACACAGAAACAATCTTTGCCGGATTTTAAACAAAATACACAATTTTTTTATTTTATTGAAGTCAGTAAAAAAAAGATCAAAAAAGCTAATAAATTAATTAAAGCTAAAGTATTGGTATGTTTAATGATTATTAAATCGTGTTAAATGTATTAAAAAGTGTATTTTTTTATAGTTACGAAGAAAATAAAAGATATACGATCATTTTTTACCGTTAATGGCTAGAGCAGCCCCCCCCAGGAAAAAAGACTAGCTGCGCCGATGATAATACAGCTGTTGAAAGTAGCGGTAATAATTGTGCTCAGTATTGGAATTGGGGATATCGTAACCATACCCGAGTACCCGTGTATGGTAACTTTTCCGTTACGGTTTAAGTATCTATACAATGCCTTGCATTGTAGTTCGAGAAATCCCAAAATTCTTATTTTAATGTAAAACACAAATTTGTTGTATGTGTACGTAGTTTTTTTTTTTGCATTCTCAACCTATACGGCAGCAGACATAACAGCTTTAAAAGTAAAGCCTTGCAAGTTTCATTTGATTTCATTGTAAGAGTTAAATCCATTAATAGGCATTTTATTGGTCATGTTTTAAAATGGTGCCAGCGATTATCCTCATTCAGCTCTTTGGGAAAAGTACGCTCATCCACTATATAAAGCGTCATTAAATAGTGACATATTTCAACAAGTTATTAGTGTAATACGTTTTGACAAAGCATTCACACGAGCAGCGTGCAAACAAACTGATAAAGCAGCTCATATTTCTGATATTTGGAATATGCTAACTAAGAACATACAAGAAAACTATTATCCGGATGAAAATGTGATAATTACCGAGCAATTATTTCCATTTCGTGGCCTCACCGGCTTTACTCAATATATTCCCTCAAAACCAGCTAGTTATGGAATTAAAATATTTTGGTTGTGCAACACTGACAATAGCGAAAAGAAAGAAATAAATTATTTTTACAATAAAACAAATAGATGGTGTTTAGCTCTTTTTTATACCCTTCACCATCGTGAGAAGGGTATATAGAAGTTTGTCATTCCGTGTGTAATTTCCACAAAAAAATTTTCCGACCCTATAAAGTATATATATTCTGGATCCTTATAGATAGCGAAGTCGATTAAGCCATGTCCGTCTGTCTGTCTGTCGGTCTGTCTGTCTGTTGAAATCAGTTTTTTGAAGTCCCCAGATATACTCGGGATCCAAACCTTCAATAATTCTGTCAGAAGTGCTTTCGAGAAGTTTGCTATTTAAAATCAGCAAAATCGGTTTAGGTCAACCAGAGTTATGAACCAATATGTGAGACCACCTCCATAAAAATTTGATATTTTTCGTCCATTTTATTGCAATATTTTGAAATATATTGCAGATACTACCATGAAATTTTGTATACGTTGTTTTTATGCTAACAGAAGAAAGTGTGCGGAAAATAGTAAAAATCGGTCCATGATTTCTCATAGCCCCCATACAAATATATATATTCCCGAAATATGGCTTAATGATAAATAAATGCCTATAAAATTGGAATATCAAGACAAAATTCAGCAAAAATAAGTTTTATACAAAAAGAAATCACAAACCGAAATTTTTTTTTAGTTCGGTCCAAATTTTACCATAGACCCCATATAAAGTCCACTTACAAAATTCACTTAAATACATATAAAACAGATATAAATAATGTTAAACGGTTAAAATCTGACATAAATACTCTTTATAGGCAAATAAATTATTGTACCAAATTTTATGGTGGTCGGCCCAGAAATGGTCATAGCCCCCATACAAGGACCACATCCGAAAAAGACAATGTTAGCACATGCGGTGGCATTCCGAGTGGTTCCAATGAATTTAAAAATTCAGTGGGATAATTTAACATAAATTAAGTTGGTCTTAAAATTGTCTTTCAAACAATATATCAAATACTAATAAAATTTCACTAAGACTGATTAGAAAACACAGAATAAGGATATACTAGTCTAGTGCAGTTTCTGTATTTCTTATTACGCTTAGGTGAAGGGTATTTAAGATTCGGCACAGCCGAATATAGCACTTTTACTTGTTTTAAACTGTTGACGTGGCTGCTTAAAATTAGGAAAGAAACTAGGAAAGCTTAAAATTATGAAAATCTTTAGAAAATGACGAACTTGCCGAACCTCAATTTTGTATTTCTTATTGTTTAAGAGTTATTTTACTTTAAAGTTCGTTCGGGTACCGGGGTAGCCGTGTCAAGAGGGTTAGGGTTAACATGTCTTATTGCGGTCCACCCTGACAGGTTCATATAGTGGTAGTACTGGTCAGTCAGTGTAATGTAGCGATTGTATATACACTCCATTGATCCTTGCACTCGTCTACGAAAAGCTGTTGCTAATTGCATGTCCCTTGCAAGTCATAAAATAGTATGCTCTTTGCAAGACATGCATAGGTATGTCCTTGCAGAACATTAAATGCGCTGGTGAGCCGAATTCACCCGAATTTGAGTGCACTATTGCGTTAGGCTGAAAGTCAGGTAGAAACGTTAAACTTGAACACATATGTACATCGATCTTAATGATTTCAACGAGTTAAAGCTACCATTGTCAGATCTCAGTTATTAACGGAGTTATCAGAATAAAAATCTGCTTAAATTTAGTTTCAGGATTTAAAAATAAATATTGTTTGCTCTTACAAGTTCATTTTAGTACATTTTATAAGAAACTAGTTATTTTAGCACCACTGCGCAAATATATTCCAACACATACATTCACATATATTGAATTTTTGTATTTTTCAAAAACTATAAATTTACTTTCTATACTCACAATAACAAATGGTGCCGCTTCTATAAAAATAAATATGTATATACCGACATAAATAGAACAAATAAGAGAGTTATATTCGGCAGTGCCAAATCTTATATACCCAACACTAATATTTAATGGTAAATTTCACCTACAATTAAGATTCACACATTTGTATAGTCACTATTGCAAACAAAGATTTTTATATACACTGAGTTTCAGCAGCCATAAAAACATATAACTTTTATCATTTTGTAAGTGAAACATTTAAACCTGTATGTATGTGAAACGAACAAAGAAACATATCCTATTTAAAAGAATATAATTTTTTTTGCATTACCATTGAAAAATATATAAAGAAATTAATACGTATAAATACTTGGTAATTAAAATAACTTAACTTACAAATTTCTCATCTAGTAATTTTCTGCAATCTGAAATATTCAAGCAAACTGTCTCCACGAAAAGCTTCCCAACCATAAATGAAATGCATTCGATTTTCTTTTAGTTCCTTCCCGACATCTCTCTAATATCTGTTGAAAATATTATGAAGAATGAATTTTTCTCATCGTAAAAAATCACCCTATGTGTTTTCCTGTTTCCGGTTAGCTTTTAACTTTTTTTTAGCGAACTCAAGTCTAGCAGTTTTATGGCAGACTAATAGCTTTAGCACAGACAACAGCTTTGTCGAGTAATAGTCTGGAATATTTTCTTGTTCAGTAGCGTTCAGAAATATTTTTGTGGGCCCACTATTATTTTTACCATAATAATGAAATTACTACAACATGCGATCGGATTATGTTTTCTGCAGTTGCTCGAAAACTTAAGCCATATTTTATAGAAACTGAATTATACCTTTTTTAATCAATAACGTACGAACTAGCGGCATTTTTTTTTAGGAAATTTTTGAAAATTATATAGTAAGAATAACAGTTATACTTTTGTTTTTTTTTTTTTTTTTTGAAAGCAACAAATTAGTAAATCTTACTAAGAGCTTACTCAGACTAGGTGGGGAAATGAACACATCTGTACAATCACACAATTGATTTGGCCTAAGCTTAATAGGAAACGTATGTTGTACTTACTAAAACTACAACGATCACAATTAAGTAACTTGGTGGCAGTGATCACAGGACAATGTAAATTCGGTAACCATGCAAGAAGACTAGGTCTACCCTACAATGACTTTTGCAGAAGTCGTAATAATGAGGAAGAGGAGGAAACCGTCTCTCATATTCTGTATCAATGTACAGCAATGAGTACTTCGCGAAACATCTTTCTGGAACAACCATTCTTTAATAGTCTATCTGAAATATCAGATTTTAAATTAGAGTGTATTGATGCCTTCATTAGAAGAAGGAATTGGCTACCGTAATTTGCATCCTTTCTTTTGAATAACCTCTTTGGAGTGTTTTTACTCCATCTTTTTTTTTACAAATCTATGGACCTAATACTTTCTCTCTTGTCTACATATAATTACTATCTATTCCTATCCATCTCCTTCGCCTTTCTTCTCTCTCTTATATTTTCAGGCAACACAAAAGGACCAGTGATATGGTTCTTAGTAAACTGTATACTTGCCGCCTGCTGACCTAACCCTAACCCTAACCTAACCTTTATTATATTAATTATATTAATGTAAATTTTCTGTCTTAAATTAATAAAGTGGTCTCCCAAAGATCTTTAACCGATACTATTTAAAATTTTTAGACGTTTAAAAAAACTGTTCTTAATTTAACAACAGATAGCAAATATCAAGTGTGATTATAGTTTTGCAACATAGAGTATTTAAATGTAAAAGTTTTTACCAATTAAAGCTATTTTTTATTTTTGGACATTGATATAAGCTATAATTATTTGTGGCAAAATTTGGCCCAAAACCCCGGTTCTGATAGGCTGATATTCATACCAAACAGACCTGATCAAAAAATATATACATATGGGCATTTCCTCGGGTCACGAACGTATGCTCGTACGCTTTTAATGTACAAAAGATATAGAGAACAAAACTTTTCCTAATTTTTTTTTTTGCAATTCGATAGCATTTTAGTAGCTCTATGTTTAATACAAAAGATAGATTTTATACAGTGTAAGTTTTCATAATGATAGTTATAAACATGTCAACTTTGGTTGACAGTAGTGAAATTTAAAAATCTGCGAAATGGAACGGAATATTCTAAAGGGATTAATTTATTTTAAAAGTGTATTAATGTAGGTCTCTATCCATTATTTACACAATAATAGATCTCGATTGGTTTTTGTTCAATTGCCTTAAGTAACGGTCGCGAACGTACGGGTCGCTAACGTACGATTTTTCCATATGTTATTTTTATTATTATCACCATGCATTTTCCCATAAATATTCTCAAATTTCTTTAACAAAATACGTAAATACGTGGCCTCAAACTCGAAACAACTTTTTTTATTTTATTGAAAAAAAGGTCGAAGAAATCAAAACTTAATTTAATTCAAAATACGTAATACTTAATTTGTATTGTGTAGTAGTACTTATAACAAGAAATAGACTATTTTATTTCATATAAAATATTAACAGTATTTATAATTTTGTTTTTATGGAATAGAGTCAGTCAAAGTTATTCTATCGTCTACTTTCCGCCAGTGTTGCCATTTTACAATTTCATCCATTTTTGTTAAGTATAATACTGGAACAATAGATTTCACATCTTTTGTACAGTTTTCGCAATCGTTGGTCATACAGCTTTCATTTTTAATATTGCAACAGGCTAATTGTAAAAAACTGTCGAAGGTTTTGGGGAAAGACTGTATAACTGTTGTGCAACTATTTGGTGATGAATACATACGCACATGTTATGCGGCATTTTGGTCGAGAGTTGAACATGTTTGGGTCGACACTGAAAGAATTTTGTCTTGCTTACGCATTCTCCAATTGATTCATTTTTATAAACTTCGTAAGCTTCCGATACAGTTAGCAGCATATATCGTTTAGCAACAATTTGTCCATCAACAATGAGGGTGTCCTTTTTGGCTGCCGAATGAACGCTAACATATTCACGCAAGTAAATATCTTTCACTACTTCTAAATTCCTGCCCCATTCAACTTGCGTAGATGTTTTATTCTGCTCGTTTTCCGGTTCGACATACTTCTGAAATAGTCCTTTAATAACTTCAATTTTTTTTTTTTTTTTTTCAAATCACTTGGTAATGCCCTTTCAGCCCAGAGTTTGTCTACACGAATACGCTTCATGATCGTCTTCTTTTTCTTCTTTTGTCGGTATTCTCTCAACCTTGCACGTTCTTTTTCTTGTATTTGTTATAAAACCTTTTTATTTTTTGTTAATGCTAAGCGTCGTTTTCGCATCCTCTCAGCAGCTTTTTCGCGTAAAATTTTTAGCTTTTGTGGATCGCTTTTAATTTTATTGATATAACGCTTTTGTTTTTCGTTTTGCGATTTATCACATATTTTAACCATCTACGAAAGTAAATTTGCGTGTTAAGAAAATAAATGCATTGCCTATGAAAAAAAATTTACTTACGGTCGCGAACGTACGAAATTTTGCAAATAAAAAAGATTTTAATTAATTGTTGCCCAGAATTTTTTTTTTTAATTATAAATTAGTGACACCGAACTTGATTAAAATTTGTAATATCTGACACCTGTTGACAGTTAATGCAAAGCAATTAAAATAAAATGATATTTTCGGTCGCGAACGTACGATTAAAACATAGATAAGAAACAAAGTAAAAATTTACCGTTAATCGAACTTTTTTGTCCTCGATACACTTTTATCTTACGAATTGATTGTAATGGAGAGATTTTGAAGAAAGAGTGCATAAATAACATATTTTTGCATGTAAAATAATTAAATATAAAAATTGGTTTATAAATAGCATAAAGCAAAATATAAAATTTTCCATTTTCCAGCCCAATTTCCTCATGTAAAACAGCTGAAATATGATATGAACCCATTCTATTATAAAAATATAGACTTTTTTTTATAATCATCTATATATATAAAATTTAATGTATGTATGTGTGTATGTATGTATGTATGTAACGTATAGACTCCAAAACAGCTGAACCGATTTTGATGAAATTTTCACAGCATGTTACTGTGACTCTGGAAGGAATAATAGGGTACTTTTTTTTACCACGCCCACTTTTTTAAAATATTGTAATTGGAGACCAAACCTCTGGACCGATATTTTTGAAATTTTCACAGCATTTAACTGGGACTCTGGTATGATTAATAGGGTACTTTTTTTTGACCACGCCCATTTCTACGCCCACTTTTTAAAAATTATGTAATTGCTCCCATATAGTTTTTAACAGATTTACTTCAAATTGTATACACATTATATACTCCAGGCGAGGTAAAAATAAAGATTTCTTAAGCCACGCCCCTTTCACGCCCCTTTTCACGCCAAATTTTTGAAAGTTTTATACTTTTTGTTCTCTATACAAATTTGTTCATTCCAACGTATTTTTTTTTATTTGGTAGTATATTGCTCTTAATACTGTTAACGTCGCCATATAACTATGAACCACGCCTACTTCATCGCCCCCTTTTTTAATTCAGATACTTACTTACACCACTAACAATGTTTGCTATACAAAATACTTTTTTTGTAATATGTATTTACCTAAAGTTTTATATACTTTTTAACTACATACATTTTTTATTACCAAATCCCCATTTTTCGCTCCATTTCACCTTAAATTATATTGCTTTCAATCTATATATATATAAATGAATGTGTGTCTGTATGTTTGTGCTTAATAGGAGGCCAAACCCTTGGACCAATCTGCCTGAAATTTTTACAGCATGTTACTGTGACTCTGGAAGGAATAATAAGCTATATGAAGTTTTGATTGTACAAACGGGGGTGGCACCGCCCATATAACCCACAAATTTAAATCGCCATATTTTGGTCATTTTTTTATCTACGGCAATGACATGAGGTACATATGGTATTGGCATAATTAGGAATACCAGGAGAAAAGTGAGTGGGACCACGCCCCTTTTTAGGAAAATTAAACATCGTAATATAGTCTTAACTACTGGACCGATCGCCATTAAATTTTCACAACAGGATATTCTTACGAAATAATAAATTCTTAACTATGTAAGTGGACAAGGGGCATGGCCTCGCCTAAAGCATTGCAATAAATACATTAAAATTAAATAAATAAATGTTTGTAAATATATAAATACTTTTTATTTTATTTATGACGAGGGGGGGGGTAGCAAAGCACACCGGGTTTAGCTAGTAAACAATAAAACACGATGATTATCAACATTTTATTTTTGGATCCTGGTTGACGATTTGCAGGAAATGCCCATATGTGGGGAAAAGTCATCCTCATATGTCCTTCCCTGGTGGCTCGAGCTTGCCTTCAACAGACGAGCGGACATAGACCATTCAAGAGTTCATAAGAACCCAGAATATATAGACTTATTGTTTCTACTTTGTGTTACAAAAGAAATGAAAAACTGAATACACCATACATGTTTTTGGTGCAGGGTATAAAAATGTTAGTAAATTTGCATAATATTTATTACTTGAATTCTTATGTCTGCTTATTGTGCTGACAGTAGCACATATGTTGAGGACGTTTTTATTTTTCTACGTTCGCTACGTTTTATTTTTCTACATAAAATAAAATAAGAAAGAAGTCTTAATAATATAAATGTTGTCTTGTTTTGTTTTGTTCTCTGCAACATATCAATCTGCAGCAATGAAATTGTTTATTTATTTAGTTATTCGATTGCTGTTGTTCTTTTTTTACCTTTCTTCTGTTTTACTTTAGCGTGTTGTTAATAAATATTTATATTGATTGTTTTTTCAAAATAACATATTCTTTCGACTCTGTCTAAAAGAAGGTGTAGTTTATATTAAGTATTGGTTTTGGTGGAAAATTACCTTAAGGATGTTGATGAAATCAACAGAACGTGAATATTAAACAGTATGTGAATATATTTGTTGTAATTTGGTCATGATATGAATGTGAAATGGTGAGATAACCATAAAAATATTCGTTAATAGTTTGTTTATAAGATGAGGCCATTTTTATGTTACTTATTTTCCTTTTATTGAATTTTATTTTTAGTTTTATTTAGAATATATCGCACTCTAAGCAGTGCTGATATTGAGCCGGTTCGGACCGGTTCCCTCGAACCGGTTGTTAAAATTTTGAAAATTTTCCGTACCGGTTGTTGCATATTCACCCTTATCGTGAATAAAAATTCCACATGAAATTTGTTCCCTTTTATTTTTTAACATTGAATTTTAATAGGAAAAATATGAAAAAGGAATAAATTTCATGTGAAATTTTTATTCCCGATAGGGGTGATTATGTTTTTTGCTTTAACGGTTTTATATAATGTGTATTTATCAAGGTGATTAGTCTCGGCAACAAACACAATATTGTTCAGTTGTTTATTGTCCAAACGTACAAACAAATGATTTTATTTTGGTCATACATTGAATTCTTGGATGATGATGTTTTCAATAGCATTTTCTTCAATCTTTTGAGAATAAAATAAAACATTTTTTTGACTTTTATTTTGCAAAATCAAAACTATTTTTTTAAAAAAACGTAACTTTTTTTTATTAAACGAAAGTTTATATCATTTCCTTCAAGAGGCTTGTGGTCTGTTACTGGGATGCGACTTTATAATGTTCGCTATTTTAATCAAAATTTGGCAAAAATATATTTTTTTAAGCGAACCGGTTGTTAATTGTTTCGAATATCACCACTGACTCTAAGTACAAAAGGGTCACAACTCAAAATACTAAAATTTTCAGGAGAGACAAAAACTTCATGGTGCATAAAAATAGACATAACTGTATTTTTTCAGTTAAAGAAGATGATGATGTGAAGGAATTTTTTGTAGTAGTTAGAGATGTGCACTCTGAATTAATTTATGCAAAAAAGTCACTTTTGGAAAATTTTGAGTTGTGACCCTTTTGTATTTAGGGTGCGATATAAGATTCGGCACAGACGAATATAAACTCTAACTTGTTAGTTATAGGCAATCTCTACTGCCAATAATTTCGTTGGCCAACTATTTAACTTTAGAAGATAAAATTTTATAGATTAATGCCCTTATTCATAAACCTGTTGTAAGTTTTTATGAATAAGGGGGTAAATGGTTTTATTAAAACTCCAAACTGAGATTTATATTTAATTTGCTTACAAACCTAAAAGTACAAAAAGTCTTTAAGTATCATGATTTAAAAAATGTTTGTCAATTAATTGTATATAATAATTTCTATGTACTTCTTTCCTAACATGCCAGAAAATTGTTACCTAAATTATACCCCAAAGATTTGAACAATGACATATTAAATCCTACTTTTATAACATTCAGAAAATTCAAATTTAGCAAAATACAAACAAATAAAAATTAACTGCCGTATTCATAAAAAATAAAGTAGGTTTGAAGTGTGCTTTTAGACAAAATTTTCATACAAAAATTTTCTTAAAGTACATTTGAAGTCTACTTTAATTTTTTATGTATTAGACCGTAAATATTTATAACACAACATGTACGAGTATGTACTTGATTTATGCATACTCGTATGATTTTATGGCACTCTTTCGAACAACACAATTTGTAAAAAATTCTAAGAATACGAAAATTACTTTAAACAGCAACATAATTAAGACATTGTTGTTTTGTATGTTTTTAAAGTAGAACTCTTTTAATTTGTATATATTGCTGTGAACAAGCCCTGGAGACTTTCAAATAAGTTAACAGGGTAGAAAACAAAAAACAAAAAAAAAAAACGAGCAAGAAGGTATAGTCGGTCAAGCCCGACCATATAATACCCTATACCCAGTATATGTATAAAACAGTTTTTCAGATATGTGCGCTATATGGGAGATATGATCTATTATGGACCGATCATCCCAAAATTTAGTGTCATGATTTCTGTGAATATAAATATTGTGTATGTTATACTTTATCTCAATATAAATAAATTTAAAAGATTTATGAAGGTTATACTTGATTACGAGGAGGGTCTTATTGGGGAGTGTCGACTAATTACGGACCGACCATTATAAAATTATGTGTCATCATTTCTGTATATTATTTGTGTCGAATTTTGTTTGATTACCAACATTCTTAAAAAATTCATGATCGTTAAAGTGATTTTCGGAAGTGGATCTTCTATGAGAGATACGACTAATTATGGATCGATTATAATAAAATTGTAGCATATTGTTTCTATACATGTAAAATATATTTGCTATCTAAAGCCTTTTGGACAATTTTTGTTAGGACCAATAGGTGAAAAGTTACACTCATTTAAGAGAAACCCTGTATGACCAAAATTGACCAAAATTTCCAACTTTGACCCCCTCTAACTCCGGCACACTTCTGGACTGATAGAGCTAAATATTTGTGTCTGCCCTACCATCCAATAGTACTAACTTTGGTGCAAATTTCATCCAAATCGGAAGACATCGATTTTTAAAATTAGGTAACTTGACGTGAAATTCACCATATATGTAAGATGTATTCACTTACAGTTAAGTACAGAGTGTGTGTGTGCCTTTTGCCATCCTTTGTGTGTCATAAAGCCTTGTGGCATTCACCAAATACACTGTTAACTTTAATACCAACATATCCATCTAATGTTTCTTTACACATAGAAGTATGTATAGCTAAAAGTGGAGTTGTTTTTGGGCGTATGTTTATGTCTCATAAGTATAAGTACGTACATATATTTTGGAATTATAATGATTATATGATTACTTAGCATAAATATATGTATATTACTTGTAAATACACATTCGCACAAATCCCTAACTTTAGAAAAAAAACACAGGAAAAGATTAAAATTATTTTGCTGCTTCTACTGCTATTACGTTCTGCCTACAGAAGCTAAATTAACGTCTTAAGTAGAAAATAAGTTACTGTAAAATTGTAATTTATTAAAATAAAAAAAAAAATACAGAAATTTTAAGAATTACAGGAAAATACAAAAAAATGCTGTCAAAAGCTTTTAAGTAAATTAAGCTTAAAATACATTAATTTTATTTTGATTAATATGAAATTTAAAACACAATTGGCTGAAAAATGCGTGTTTTCTTGTGAGTTGTGTGTAACGATTGGTACAAGTTGCTAAATGGTAAAAATAATCTACTTATGCCTATTGAAAGTAATTCGTTTGGAAACCAAGGAAACCTGCAATAATTTAAAATACTTTCTCGAGTTTTCTAAACTGACACATGCCTTAAAAAACAAGCAAAGGCATATAATTACACTTGTTTTAATCAACTTTTAGTACAGATAATAGCAGTTTATCGAAAAGTTGAAGGATAATAAAATGTTTTCACTCAATTACAGATTTAAACCAGTAAGAGCTTATATTCGGCTGTGACAAATTACCTATGATAGGGCGAACTTAATAAAATATTGTACCGTAATTTATATTTATTTTATATGTATTTTAGTTGAATTTCATCACAATGACGATATTTATATGAATTTTATGCACAATTAAGTTATAATCAAGAATCTACACTTTATTTATATTTTTGCAGCGTGTAACATAGAGGCATTTACCTTAGCACACAATTAACTAAGTACCAAAAAGCCCTAGGAAACTTATTTTGTCTTTTTCAAACCTCAAAATTGTCTCCTCTGTATACTCTGTGGCTATTATCGGAAGTGGAGCTTGTACATGGCAGTTTTATATACATGCCGCTCGTCTTTGGAACAATCTTCCACGAAATCAACAAATAAATTGTAATGCTAATAGTTTCAGAAAATTTTTATAAAACTTTTTCACATAATATGTTATCAATATAGGTTTTTCTGTAACAAGTTTGTTTATGCTCATGATGAAATTGTTTATACCGTAATGCGTTCCTGTACTATAAATATAAGACTTAAGCTGCGGTCACATTTGTGAAACATTTGCCCAAAAGTTGCAAAATTTCTTTGCTGTAATGTGACCAAAAAACATTTGTTTGGTGTAAACATGTTTTTGAGTAAATACATTGGTTTGGTAGCAAATAAAAATGTCTCTAATGTGAACATAATGTCAAATATTTTCCACTTATTCGAGCAAATAATTATTTGAACTTACAAAGTTTTTTAAAGAAAAAAACAAGGGAAAATAACAGCTGTTTCAACAGTGTAGTAACTAAATGATTTAAATATTGAATTATACTTACATATTTTAGTTTCTTGTTTCGTTGTTAATGCTTTTAATATTGAATTTTCCCTTTTTAATTAATAAATTATTTTTATATATTTATTATTTTTTTATTGCCTTTATTTTTAACCGAAATTAATTGAAGTTATAAATGTATGTATGTACATATGTACATACATATGATTTACTTATATGTTTATATTGAAAATGAACTTCACCTTCTTCCAAAAAAATATCGCGAAAATTAATCTCTTATTATTGATGTTTCATTTGCTACGTACGAGCGATGTCTTTGCTAATTTAAAAATTTTGTGCATTATTATCACTGCGCCATTCTCCAGGAATTTTTTATTTCTTCGGGGATTTCTCGTTTGCGTGATTTTGTTGTTCTCACGAGAGTCAACAAAATGTAAACCAATTGTCACAGGTTATATTTCGACAATTCCTATGAATTGGTACACAAAAGTTACATAAAATATAACAGTACGTCTCCTAGACGTATAGTTTTTAATTTTTGAGCAACCAGATCAACTTATCGCACCACTAGCAAGCTACTGAGACTAACTGAGAATACTGAGCATAAAAATATTCTCTTATACTATATAATATAATAAATTGAACGTCAAGATATGGGGTTGCTTTTTATGGTGGCACCAAGGATTACTGCAAAAAATCGAAGAAATAATGAGGAGAGAAGAATATCTGCGTATTTTGCAAACTCTTCTTGATGTTGTAGATAAGAGCGTCTGTCTTGTGGCTTAGGTTACTTTTTCGCTGCATGGCTTGACCGAAAGCACTCTTCTAAAATCATGAAAAATGGCTTTCTGAAAAGAATTTTCCATACGATTGAGAGAATTTGTGGTTAATCGCGAAAAGATAGTTGGGGCAATATCGAAAGTGTACGCCATAGTCTATAGCACAAAATATTTGCACAAAAATAAAACATTTTCTTTATCTTTGTGTCTGTTAAATTTCAGTAAAAAATGTTTGCCTAAGATAATTTTGGAAAATAATACAGCTAGCAACAAATACTTTGTAAACAGAGAAATAATTTAAGCCATTATTATTTATCAAATTTCTTACTTATTAACTTAACAAATAATTTTTGTTTAAATTGTAATTAATTTTCAAAAATGAAACTTGACATTTTTGCAGCCAACATATAATAATCCGTTAGGTAATCACTTGTATATAACAGCACGCACCTTTGAAACTTTCATTAACATTTACTATTGTATAAGATACAAATATAAAGCCAATGTCAAAAGTTCTGGTACTATTTTTTTAATAAATGTTTATAGTCGCATACATTCATTGGTGTATCAGCAGGATTTTATTTTTCTATTCATACAGAATAAAAATACACGGAAAGAAAAAAACCGGTTAAAGCAGGTAACATTAATTTTTTCAGTTGCAAATTACATACAATGCATGTTGAGATAAAAAGGTTTGTTAAAAAATACATCACCTCGTTAACATTAAATAATTTTTAATGACTTTCTATTAATTTTTTGTTTAGCAGTGTATTTAGTTATATTTAAAAGGGATTTTTTTCCAGCTGAATGACAAACTTTATGAGCAACGAAATAGCGACACGTTGATGATGAGAATCACTATTATTTTAATAATGAAATACAATTGTGTTGCTGCAATGCTTGTCATATGGTCATATTTGTATTGCTATTTACTGCATTTATTTACGTCTATCATGTTTATGCACGTCTGTAGCAGCGAGGTCTAATAGGTTGTTATCGGGTTTTTAAGTAAAATAAACTGTGTTGCATTACTATAATTACACTTGGTGTTTGCTATTTATTGTAAATTTACACACAGTCTTTTAAAACGTGTATAATCTATCAAACAGCGTTGTCAACTTTGAAACTTCAAAACGCACCAAAATGTAGAAAAACGCGCCATTTAAAAAAATCGCACCAAGTTTAAAATTTATTTTTTATTTAAAATGTTTATTGGATGAGTTTTACATAAAAAGTATAATATTTTTTTTAATTTATATAAAACTTATAAAAAAAACTTTGCCCGAACAAAATATAATGGGTGAATCCACCTTAAAACAATCTTCTACAGTTCAGTGTTTTAAAAATAATAAAAATTAACAAATATAAAAATAAACTAAACAAATTTGTTTATATTCCTTTGTACTTGATATGTAATTAATTTTTTTTTTTAATTTCATAAATTCCACTTTTTTATACTCTTATACTTTTACACTCTGTTCCTAAGGAACAAAGCATAACCAGACGAGGCCTTGGTCCTTATTTCTTAATATTGTGGTCGTAGTTAGCCGACCGATATCTGAAGCATTTATCTCGTCGGATTATAACTCTGAGTTAGTGTAAGCACATCAGAGTTGTTGTTAACAGTCAATAGTAAATAATACGATTGATTCCGGAAACGATCCCATTGTATACTGAAAATAAAAAACAGCGCAGTGGAAATATTTCAGAGAAAGCAGAGCTCTGAAGAACCGTACTAGGCATACCCCGGCTGGAAAAAGAAACGGCATTACAAGTTGATGTTTTCCAATGATTTGGCGTTTCCAAGCACCAAAATTAATTCTTCTTTTTCAGTTATTTATACTTTATTGGAAAAGAAGAAATTGATTTCAATTGATCAGTTGTTGATTTTTGTGCATCAATTATCTTGATTATACATCGTAGATAATATTGTAATATCACTGGTCATGAAATATACAACAGTTTTGAATCTTTACTAACAATATCTCTCTTTTCTTAATAAATAGTAAATTTTGTTATTTTCTAATCATTCTGCTGTAATTTTCTGTTGAAAAATCTTTCTTGAAATACAGTCCGATTCCAAAAGATTTCTTATAGCAATTTTAAATGAAAAGCATTTACCGTATTTGCCGGACGATAAGACGCACATTTTTACTCTGAAAATTTGACCTAAAATCAGGGTGCGTCGTATGGTCCGATTCGTTTTATCGTCCAAACCTAATTTCTAAAAATTTATAGATAAAATTTTGGGGTGCGTCTTATCATCCGGCAAATACGGTAACATGCATTACATTTAATTTTTCATCGAACTCAGTAATAAGATGGCTTTACGAAAGATTTCACTTTCTCAATCGTACGTTTTTTCAGTGTGACTATTTATAAAGAATTCCTTTCTAAGTATTTTATATTTACCTGTGCTTTTATTATTTGGACAGTGTGCTCCAAGACGAAAATTTCTCAACACGGAAATTGTATTATTATTAGCAGAGAAGTAACTACAAGGTTGCAAATTTTCTGATCTTAATAAAAGCTAAAATAATAAATTATCAACCTGTGCTGCGAATTTATTACAAAACAAGTATTAAAGTACCTAATGTCAGTACCAAATTGCAATACGAAATTGCAGTACCAAAAATTGCATTTAAAAATTACCGTACCACTCAGCTTTAACTATTCTAACACAATATCCCAAGTTGTGGATAAATTGGGAAGGTCATATATTTTCTAATACTCGTATATTGACCTAATTACAGGGATGTAAATCGGGCCAAAACTATAATGCAGTGTGGTGACATTAAAGGTGTCATATTTAGCAACTTTCCTTTTGTCAAAACAGTTTTTTTACAGATCAGTTGTTTTTTACGTAAAATGTTACTATTAAATATTTTCAGTTTGGTCTATAATTATAACTAAAGTATGAATAGACTTACAAGCGCATAACGCTTGCACATTATTGAACTGCCAATGCATTACGAAAAATTCACTGATTAGTGTGGTTGTCCCAAAAAAATGGGTGCTCATTGGGCTGTACTTTTCACAGACGACGAAGGCAGAAACGTTATGGTAAATGTCGAGCGATACCGTGCTATGATTACATTTTTTTTACATAAAATGTCTGACATGTGGTTTTAGCAAGACGGTGCTACATGCATCACATCACGCAAAACAAAGGCCAAATTTAGAGGCGAGTTTGGTAAGCAATTTATTTCACGTTTTACGCCAATAAATTGTCCATCTACGAGTATATCGTGCAATTTAACACCTTTAGACTATTTATTGGGGAACTATGTCAGTCGCGGGCACACACGTACTCACTCATATGTGCTAGTGTTGGAAGCAGCAAAAAACGAACGGCCGCAAATAATTGTACACTCCAATAATTTTTCAGTTGCCAAAATTAAAGACATATTTTGGATTTTAGTATTTTTATATACATATACAAATAATATTAAATAATAAAAAATTATATGTACATAAACATAGTGTATAATTAAATATTTTTTGTGCATCGCCAGCCATGTTTTCTAAAAAAAATCATTTTCCCATTCTTCATTAAACATTTTGGTTTGAGTGTACATACTCAAAAAAATGTGCAGCGAGATCAGACAGCGAAACAGGTTATAGTATACATGTGTCAACGTCTTGGACACAGAATTTTCTTCGTATACACGCATGTATAGCAAGCGCCCGAGACCGAACTATGTTAAGGCTCATATATATTGATATTAATATTGAAGAAATTACATGTTAGAAATGGCATGCCAAATTGGACCTAGAGTATGAACTCGTTGAGGCGTAGCCTCGGTCAACATTTACATTAATTATATAGATCGTTCTATCGACTCAAAAAAAATTTTATACATTTATGTAAATTTTATATACTTTTTATTAACCCTTATGTGACTGACAAGGTACTCGGGTACCTTTTAGGTTTTTATTTTTTTTTTTTTTTTGCAGAAATTGCCAACCATTGTACTTGAAACTTCTAGAGATCTCTTTTTATGTTTTATTGTATTTAAATGTTTGTAACATTTCAAATTTTGTTGTAAAATGGATTGTTTTTCAAAAGATTTGTTTGAAGAAGGCACCTGGGTAACTTGTCGTACAAAACATGGAGGTTTTTTTCTGTCAATCAGATTAGGGTTAAATCATATAGGAAAGCTTTTAAAAAATCACTCTTTAACAAGAGACAGTAAACAGATATTCTCTTATATAAATATCCAAAGAAATAGTTGAAGAGATAAATAAATGGTGAATTTTCAGACTACAACTGAAAATTGTTTGTCAAACCATAACCTTACAATTTTAAATTTATCCTTATAGTTAATCTATTTAAAACTCTAACCCCACTGTGCCATAATATATGAATCAATTTATTGCTTTCTGATGCTTCTTGTTTTGTTGTTGCTTTTCTTTCGTTTTGTGTGGTATTTAACATTACATGATTGTTTTCTAATTGCTGTAACAGCAACAACATAGAATTGAAAACAAACACTACAAATGTAAATCTTTACCAGCATATTATTGGTGTATGTGATATTGGCAACTAAATTTTGCTTTAATGCCAGTATCAGTTACAATTGTTCAAATACTCGTAATGGAAAATGCCACATTGTTACTATGTCTGCAGCATTTGTAAAGTGAATTATACAATATGAATATATCCTTGAATATTTGTTAAACTATTTATGTTTTTTTTTTTTCTTCTAATAAGTACATATGAATGTGTATGGTATATATAATTTTCATGGTCTGTTGTCAGTATTTGTAGTTATACTGACCTTGTTTTGGGTTTTGACTTAAGGTACGGTAACACTTGGTTACGGTCACATTTGAGGAAAAAGATGTAACCACTAAATAAAATATATTTGAACTCGTTTTTTTTATTTATTCGTTTATATAGGACAAGACATCTTGCAAACCTCTTGTAACGTAAAACAAATTAGTGCTAAACAAGTGGTTACGCTCTTTTTTAGTAAATATTTGATATGTGTGACCTTTAGCTGTTTATTTCATAATGTGTGTTTTCTCTCTCTTTATAATACATTAAAATTGATGAGTTATGCAGTGCTGTATAGTAAATGACTGCTATAATCAGTGCTAACTATAGTAAGATATTAAGTAGTTGCTATAGAAATTTAATTTGTTTTTATTTGTTTTTATATTGCACATAGAGTTGTTCGATTGTAATAGAATTTGCATTTAAATGGGATTTATGAAGGTTTCTTAATGATTGGCATGCGGTAACGTAAAGTTATTCACATAAAATTCGGTCACACTTGGATTTTTATATAAAAAAATTTTTCAACAGATCAGTTTGCTGGTTCTTATGTAACCACTCTTCAGTAAAGTTTTAGCCCGATTATTCAAAAGCTGAACAATTAAACAATATTCGGCTATTGTCGAAGGAAAGCGAAAGCAGACGGATATTTGATCAAAAAATGTTAATGATTCTACAATTATACAATGAAACATGAACTGTAATAGGGGAAAATTATTTTCTGTTTTTTCTAAACAAAACATTTAAGCGACCGGATTTTATGTGAGCAATGCCTGATGAGAAATATTTGAATTCATGTAAAGTAAACGTACTTATGTTTACTAGAAAGTTTTTTTTATTTATTAGCCATACAGGGGTGTCATAGAAACCAATATTGTCAGAATTGGTTTTAAAACCGATTTCTATGACACCCCTGATAGTCATGTACTACGAATGAGCAGAGGATTGTGTTTAAAGAGATACTTGTATATTAAGTTAGTTAAAGTTGACTCAAATAACAAATAAAATGTCAAAACTTTCATGGGTAAAATGTTAACTTACGACTTCTGCGATTAAACGTACCTGAAAAAAGAAAAAAAAAATATATATAAAATTTTATGTAATTTGCTAATTTTCAAAAAAAATTTATTAAAATCTAAATTAAATGAGTGTGATTATAAAGGTTTTTGCACAAGTATTTCGTTTTTCAAAATCAAATAATACAAATATTATGGTATCGATGAATTTAGTTTTGCAATAAATTGTCTCTTTCGGTAGTTGGGTGAAACAATAACCGTTATTTTGCCGGAACTTTTTAAAAACACCTTTAGTTTGCAAAGACTTTTTAACAAATTACTTTTGTATTTTCAGAAGCTTATATGCGGCTTGAAACTGAATTCACTTGTCAAAGCTTCTAATACTGATATGTTAAAAATTGTTAAATTGTAAAATGTCAAAACTTACATGTTATTCCAATATGCCCCTGTTGGAAAATCCCAATGTTTTATTTTTTATTTGAACTGGGATGTAATACATTTTTGTAAAATTCTATATAATGTATAAATTATTAAATTAAACTTATTTACACGACATACATTCCTGGCCACTTGAATAGCACAGTCTTTATGGCCTCAATATTGCCATGGTATTGTTTTTAACTTTGGAAGATTTTTATTATTCTCTTGTCTCTGCTCTACAAAACAATTCATCATTGAAAATTAACCACTTTTAAATTTTTTTATATTTTCTTTTGATGCACCATTAAAACTATCTATCATCTTATGAAATCGTCAGCTTAATTGTAGTAAAGACCTTTGAGATTATGGTATTTAATAAATTTGTAGTTTTTAAACATTCTTGGAAGGATACAATTTTAATTGGTGGAGATAAAGATGAAAATTATCTGAGCCTGAAAAGAACCTCATATGGGCCTTTCTGTATCAAAAAAGATAGAAATAAGCCGAAAAGTTATATCATAATTTTTTGTCAAATGAGTCTAATTATGGCAAATATATGAAAGGCCGTATTCACAGTGTGTTGACTAATGCAGACAGATGACTAATTCTAAGAGAAACCTCTACTTCACACAACTCAATATCCCAGAAAAATCAGAAAACTAGCATTAATCCAAGCTTATCGGCGTGTTTTCAGACCACATAAAGAGACTAAATTGATGCCAAAATGAACCACTGAGTGAGATCATGTTATTTTCTCAGATGATGACATGTATCGATATTATTTACACGATATATGGAAGGAACCTCATTATATGAATCGAATATATATTCGTGTTGGTGTCATGGTTTGGGGAGCAATATCTTATTATGTTAGCTGCGAGCTTAATTTTTTAGAAGCCAATATGAATGCAGAGGCTTATATTGAGGTACTAAAAACGAAGTTTCCAATTTTATTAATATATATTGACCTCTCCCTTGGATATTCCAACAAGATAACACCCCCATCTATATTGCTTTGGTAGTAAAGTTTAACAGAGCCAAAATATAGAGATGTTACAATGACCCCCATTTTCATCTGAACTAAACATTATTGAAAACGTTTAGGAATGGTTGTCTAGAGTACATAGTCGACCTATATAGGCACAAGCCATTTGTAAAATAATTCAATTTAATTTAAAATATTAAAATTAAAAACTATAATAGTTTTACGCAACAAAAATGTCTATAATCTTATTTCATGCGGGGTCTTCTATTCAAGTTGTTAACATTTTACTGTAACTTCTTTTTAAGTTAATTTAAAAAACAAAACTTTGTATTAAATTAAAAAAAAACTAGGATCTAGCAATGGGTTTCAAAATATTAAATAAAAAAAAAATAAAAATATTAATTAAATATTTGACTTTTAAATTAAATGATTACAAAGCCCGACAAAATGAAAACTTGTTTTTGGTGCCTTAGATTTCTTAGTCAGCTTGTATGCATCTAGTATTGGGCTTCAATTCCTATCATTCACTTTTTTGTATCAGCTCCAGTTTGCGAGATATTAATTTTTTTTAAAAATTACGTAGTTACGCGATTTATTGTAACGCAACTAATAAACGGTTCATTCCATTCAATAAAAATAAAAAATAAAAATTCGGCTAGAATATTATCTATTTTTATTAACATTATTTTGATTCTATAGGCTTCTTTCAAACGGTACGTATTTTTTACATCACTAACTTGGATTACACTAACTTGGCAGTTTGTGTATGCATTTTTCTCTTAAAAATATTTTATACGTGTTTCAAGAAAAAAATATAAAATTTTTTTTTCAAATGTTATGACCAATTGAACTTTGGTGAAATGGCGATTTTTTCAAAGAGGTGTGTTCATTCAATCGCATGTAACTCCTGAAATACTGGACCGATTTTAATGTGCTATACCTTGTTTTGAAGGTAATTTCAACTTCTTCTAAAATACCAAAGCGGTATGACATATCCCCATAGCATTTTTTTAAGTTTGTATCATTTTCATCCTTTTATTTCGATTTTCAAACTGATTACATCTTTTTTTTTAAATTTTGAGGGTGTGTTCTTATAGGTCTTTTTTACAGACTGTGTGAGTTTTGAAGTGGTGAAATAATGCGTTCTATTTTTAATGATTTTTTTACCTTATACCTTTTGCACGAGCAACAAAAATTTCTGTGAATATAGAAAAAAATATATTTTTCGATAGTTTATTACCACAAGATACAAACAACAACAAAAAACAAAGAAAACGTAGTTCAGTCATGTGTAATATTTACAGTTTCACAAAATTATTTATAAAATCAAAACTATTGCGTCCATATTAACAAGAGATATTGCATTTTATGCAGGGCATATCTGCCTACATGGCTATAGAAAAATATTGAAACTTTTCATATTATCTCTAATTTTTATGAACTTTTTAAAAAATATTTTTCTGCATATATTCGGCTATATCTCCAATACTACTAAGAGAAGTAAAATTTATGCTAGGGAAGCATGAAGGTAGTATTGTATGTATGTTTTTAGTAGACCTTATTGATGGTTAATTATTTGTTGGTTTTGTTCGGCTACAGGTCGTTGAATAAATAAAAACTTTTGATTTTTATTTTAAATATTTTTATTATTGTTCCCAATATTTCAATTAGCGTCGCTAATCATCTTCGGGGGTCTAAATAAATACATAGAACAATTTTTTTTATTATTATTAAACAAAAAACGAACATAATATATTGATTATAATTACATTTAAAAATAATAAATAACACAAAAATTTGTCCTTATTTTACACTTATTGTCCCTCTGCTTGGATTTTTGTTATTAAACTAATTTGTCGATCGTCTGTGTTTTTTAATTAATTGTCTATATATGTGTGCACAATTTTCTGTGTCTTGTCTGTAGTTGAGACGAAGCTCCGGTCTTACATTTATTATATGTAACATCTCTAATGTATATCTCCTTGAGTAATTTCTCTCTTCTTGTAATATTTTTAACTCTTCAAATTTTGGTTTGTGGTTTATTAGTGCACAATGGGCTGCTAATGCAGTTTTTTTGGTCAATTGGTTTTTCAGTTGTCCTCTAATCAGCTTTGTTAGATGATAGTCTAGTTTTTAGTTTTGTTTTTGTTGTCCCAACATATACTTTCTCACATATATTGGTCCCGTCACCATTGCACGGAATTTGATACACAACATTTGATTTTTCTTCCTTTTTCAATTTAGATTTTATTTTGCTAAACAGCCGATTCACAGTATTGTCTGACCTAAATGCTAATTCAAACTTTTCGGCGTTATAAATATCGGTGTTCTTCCATCTTTCAGAAAGTCCAGAAACATAAGTTAAGCTTTTATATCGTTTTGGTTCTCTTGCCTCCTGTCGTTTTGATTTGGCACGTTTTATTAGATCCTTAATTGTCTTTATCGGGAAATCATTCATTTTTAAAATATCCATTATTTTTTCCTTATTATTTTTATGGAATACCGTGTCACTTATTTGAAGTACTCGTCTTATAAAATTTGATGCTGTATTTATGGTGATCTTTCTAGGGTGTTTTGTTTATTGTAGCTAAATTTTTATTTTTGCTTTTCACTAAGTAGGTTAAACTGTTGTTCAGTTATGTTACTCAAAATCGTGTAACTGCGTAGTTTAAAAAAAATTATATCTAGAGCTGATGCAAAAAAAAAATGAGTTAGAGAACTTAATATTATAAGGTTCAATAATCAAATATTATGTATACGCCACATATTAAAAGAAATTATCAAATAATTGATTTATACAAATTACAACACAATTGTATACAAATATATATAATTATATATAAACACCAGCCGATCTTTGTTTTATTTTACAAATTAATAAAATTTAAAGAAATAAAATGTCTGTAATTAACCAAAGAACGTCGGATGTATAAAATAAATGTTATTTTAAAAAATGCAAACTAGGTTATTGGTAAGAGTTATTGCAAATCAGTTGTTATGAATCGACAATGCTTGAACAGTTAGTATAACTCCAGAAAACATATGTAGGTTCATGTCATGCTGGGCAATCAGTGGGTCATAAGTTACAAATTTGTTAGTTGTGTGAGGTACATTGTTTAATAATTTTTATATTTAAATAATAAGGCAGCTATGATATTTTTTAGAAGTACCCCATTTGTTTCATTTCGCTACGATTCGGTTATTTAATTCCACGATTGGCTTAAAACCCACCAACCAAATGTATTTTTCTGGCAGTAGTTAAGCATAAGCTGTTTGTATTAACTGAACCCCACAAAGTCAAAAAAAATTTCACGAAATTCGTATTCGAATTTTGTTTTAGCCTTCGCTACCTAAATTGGTGAATGGGACTATAGAAGTACATGCGTTTATCATTTCGTGTATATTTCTTTGGCAGAAATATTTCTTTAACAGCATATATATTATTGATCCTTAAGAAATTCTGTGTGTCTGTATAAAACACTTTCAAGTCCAATATACGCAACTACACTTAAAAGAATTTCCAGAAAAATGTTTATCATTCAGTTTTGTATTGAAAATTACCAAATTTTATTCAAGGGCTATGATCAAAATGTGAGACTACCTTTATGTTGTCTTAATATATTGTAGACTATATACAGGAATTTTCTATATATTATTTTCGTGAAAGAAAAGCTGCGATGAAAATAGTAAGAATCGGTTCAAGATTCCTCATTATAGCCTTTACGCAAATAGATTCAATGGATACATATGGCCCAATGATACACAAGATCGAAAATCTGGAAAAAATCTTCTTTAATTATAAATGGTTAATATTATATAGAATTTTACCACAATTGAAATAGACAATTTGCTATATAAACTTGCCTTTCTACCAATATATAAAATACTAATAAAGCTAGCGCTAAGCGTGAATAGGAAACACTGAGTAAGAATATTTTAGTCCTTACAATTGATTATGTATGTGAACAATGCTTCGAAGGGACTAATATTTTACTACTACATTGGTTGTGTCATTTAAGAATGCGCGATTTTTTTAAATTTTTAGCTTTTATTTTAACAAATTTCCAGTATAATTTTTAAACTATTGATCATTGCTAGCTATGTTTTTGCCATCCTTATGGCAAGATATCAATTTCCTGAAAAAGAAACTGCTCATATTTTGCAGTCAAGAAGGAATCAAGCTTATTTTGGACACCTTGTTCTAAAGTGCAGTTTATCCTAATAAGAGCATTCCCTATCGATGGAAACAACTAGTATTAGGCCGCGGGTAGGTTCGGACTATAAGGCGGGCGACACAAAACTTTCCAATAACTTTATTGCAAAGAGTTTAAAAATGTTGGAATATTCTGACCATTTTGGATAACTCCTACTCCTTGCAAACGCGTTTAAATTGCTGCTTGAGTAGCTTCCAATGATTTTGACTGCATTTTCTTAAATAATAAATATAAAATTTATGATAAGACATCAAAACAGATATATGTATGTATGTGCGTAAGTAAGCATATATTTCACAATTACACAATAGTGTATTGTAAACATTACTCAAGTACTCTACAGGAGGTTATTTTTCCAAAGAACAATCACCATTAGCACGCAAACAACACACAAACTATAGAAACAAAAAAATCAAATAAAAGCCAACAATAACCATTCCTTTATAATTAACAAAAAAAAATGTGTCTGCATGTTTGTTTTATGTGCAAATACTAAGGATGCCAAACGGGATTCGTTTTTCAAAGCCCGGGATGCGGGATTTTAGAAATGTAAATCTAAATTGATTTTTTTTTAAACTAACTTATGTTAAACAAAGACATTTAGTAAAAGTTTATAATAATTAATAATATAGAAACATTTGTAATAACATTACCTTGAAATCGTAGATTTACAAAATTCAAATCAATATTAGTTTAAAGGCAAACAAATATTATCGTTCGGCCTTAAAAAAACTTTATAAAAATGTTATGGTATCTAAAGTAAAGAGAATCTTGATTTAATTGTGTTACTTATTCATATATAATGTTAACGAAAAACATCGTTCACATCGTTTGTGGGCAAAATTGTTAGCAAATTATTGTAGGCTTATTGCATTTCTCACCCTCCGAAACAAATAATTATATTTCTTAGTTGATATTTGATTCCATACCATAATACGCATTAGGTATTGTGGAGTGCTTTTACATATTTCAATTGCATTCATTATTTCATTCGTTTCGCAATTAATGTTTTTAAATCATTTCTAATAAAATGTAAAATCATTTATGCTTTCCATTTATGCTTTCTAACCGAAAGCTAATGTAGAACATATAACATAGGTATAAAAAAATTGCAAATAAATTTTTATGTTTGTTCTCATTCAGTAAAAGTTCTTCTTCTAAAAGCAACAACATCATCATGTATTGATTGCTGGGGCCTACAGTCGAAACATCGAGAAATGGAACACGTCATTTGTTGTGAGTAGAATTCAAACCAAATGAATTTTTTTTGTAGTATAACTACTCTCATTATTTTTTTGATCATTAGTCCGATTCCATAGCATTCTTTCTATCACTAATGATTATGTATGTTTGTAAATTCTATTTTTTTTTGATTTCTTCTGTACATTATTTTTCATTCATCTTATTTTCTTCAATTTTTGAGTATGAATGAATTTATTTCATTATGATTTTCTTATTTTGTTTTGTCTTTAAATTAATAAATATCTTTTGATAATTTTTTTTTGTACAAGATAAAAACATAATGCCAATTTTGATTCCGTATCAACAAGAAAAGGATAGCCTAATGAAACTGATCTTAAAATAAGTAACCATATCAATATTAGGGACAGAAATAAAATGTAGGGTACGAATTCTGTCAAGGCGTTTGACAGTTTGATAGTCAAGTAGGGTGGGAAAATGTATCCCAAATGGCTTAATATCTTTCCATCATTTCTCGTTGTTAGGTTACATTTAAAATTCACTTATGTATTTAGGTATACTCTCTGGTAATGTTTTGGCAAAGGAGTATATTATATGTTATGCGTAAGGAAACTGGGCTAAGAACCTATGTACAACCAATAGCTGAGCTAGTCTTAGACCTTAATTTACCTCTTAACTGCTTACTCCAATATAGCGTATATTTAATGTTTTAAATACATATTTGCAGCAAACATTTTTATTCTTTTGCGTATATACCACGCGTAACAATTTGTTTAAATAAAACAAATTTTTCATTTGTCATCAGTTGAGCTTTTAAATCAATTAAAGTCTTTTTAGGAATTTCCAATTCTAAAATTAATTTGAATTCTTTCATCTTCATTTCTTTGACATACTTTTGTAAAATTTTAATTTTTGTGGATGACTTTGTACACAAATACTTGATTTATAAATCCCGACAAATCCCGAGATTTGGGTATTGGCATCCCTAGCAAATACGTTATTTCACTTTTCTCTGTTATAAACTCTTCAAATTGTGTACGTGTTGAGTGTTTTATATGGAATAATATGCTTAGTGTCAAACTGCTACAACTCAAAAAGTACAGTTTCAGTTGAAATGAATTTCGGTATCTTTGTATTGTTCTTTATGGACCATGTGCTTAATTCAACATATGTATCAAAAGTTACAAATTTTAAATTCTGACAGTTTTAGAACTATATAAGTGATGTAGAAAAGTGTGTTGTAGAACAATCCATAAATGTTTACAATGGCAAATGTCTGTACGTGCAAATATATTTCTATGTTTATTAAAGCGAGTAAAGATAAAAAAGAAATTCCTTTTTGTTTTTAATTGTTACCTTTGAACAATAGAATCTAAATCAAAATAGAATATTTGCAGCAATAGCTGACGAACTTAACATATCACCTACACATACTTATTTTAAAATAATAACTGCTGTATTCATAAAAAATAAAGTAGGTTTGAAGTGTGGTTTTAGACAAAATTTTCATACAAAATTTTCTTAAAATACATTTGAAGTCTACTTTAATTTTTTTGCATAAGGCTGAAAACGTTTAGTTATTTCTAATATAGTTAAACTATTGCAAAGTTAAATCCCCTGGATAAATTAGAAAATATAATATTGTATCTAAATCAAAATAAAATTAAGAACTGGAAAAAATTATTCTTCTAAATTGTTGACCTTTTTTATAAAGAAAGTCCACGGTTTATGCATGAATTCCTGGCCAACATTTTTAGCATCTCGCTGAAACCTTAAACACATTTTGGGACATCTTATAAAAACGACATAAAGATAAAGGTAAAGATACAAGACAATGTACATCAAAGTAATATGTTAAACAAACCATCGAAACAATAACACCCCTCATTAGTAAATCACACACATAAAAGGAAAGCAGAAACACATTTTCAATTTTGAATAAAGCGCAAATAAGTCTCTACGTCTCAATTTCTTGAAAAAAAAAAAACAACTTTGTCTTTATTTACCGTACAAACGCAATAAGTAACAAAAAAAAACAATTGTGATAATAGTAGATGAAAAGGAGCAGCCCATTTAATATTTAAATTGAATACGAAAACAAGTTTAATCTCCAGCTTTATCTAAGACAATCGTAACAAAACCTTGGCCTCAGCAAAATATTAAATTGAAATATTAAGATAATACAATCACATAAAAGACATGACTACTTTAATATGCTCGTGCGAGTAATTTGACAATAGACTATTGAAATTAACACAATAATCAAGTACATCATTTCATTACAATGAATAGTCAGTTGAATGATTTCAAGTGATTATAAAGAATCTGTAATTCCTAATAACAGTAATTAATTAAATAAAATATATACAAAGCCTTCAAAGCTGATATCAAAACAAGCACTGTGTCAGCCAGTTTAGTTTTCTATTGAAAACTTTACTGTGTCTGGAGAGAAAATGTATTCTGTTAAGAGCTAAGTTTTCTATAGAAAATACACTCTATTATTTCGACTTAGAAAATTGCTATTATTGTTACTGCAGTTTGAAAATGTTTAACTCATTTAAAAGTACTTAACAAGTTGTAATATGTGTAAGAGTTTACCACAATGCATTATTTAGTTGTAGATTTACATATTCATAAATATGAGTATTTTTAAGCACAAAGAATATCGTAATGACATATTAAGAAAAAGTCCGCTTAGCATAACCTTTGAAATATTCTTCTAATACAAACAATAATTTTACAAAATAATATTTAAGTTTAATAAACAGCATCTTATAGAAGATAGAAGCTATTCATAGAAGCTGTTCACTGGCTCACATACTTTTTGTAAATTTTAAATGCTTTGATGTTTTCTATATATATGTATAAATAAGGACACATATACATATAAAGATTTCCAGTCACTGAGTTTCCCAAATATAATAGTTTTATACACGTACATTAAGATAATACTTATTTTGTACATTTTGTAATTTCGAAGCTCCCAGAATCTGAAATTTTTATTCGTTAGTAATAAAATCTTTATTTAATTTATTGTTGTCATTATTCCTTATGGTAGACTCTGTTTTTCTATTTCTCAATATTAGTGAGTAAAATAAATGATATTTACAAACAGATCTTAAACAAAACAAATTGTTAATGACGCCATTGGTGCCAATTATCTAAAAATATTACTTTACAATGATATTCTTTGAATTATAAAATTATTGAACTTAAGCCAAATAAAATTGTCTCTAATAATAAATACTAAAAGTTCAACAATTTTCCACTAAGAGAAAATAGAAAACTCTACAAACTGAAATACTAAAATGTAAAACAATTTAACAAAAGAATTAAGAAAATCTCGCAATTTCCAAAAAAATTAACGAACATCCAAAAAAATGGGATTTTTTTCAGTCGTCAAAAGTTAAAGGCGAATGTTGCTTGGAGTAAAATTTTTCTTCATAAAAGAACTTTGGAAGTATCGCAAATCGAAAATGTTAAAAATAACATCGTCCCTAATACGCATATTGAATGCATGTGTGTATGTTGACTCACATGCTTACTAAAGATAGAAATGAATACACCTTTCTTTAACATGAAACATTTTACAAGCGTAAAAATATATGCTTTAGGGAAATTTTAAAATTTATTTGTATTTGTGCAAGATTCTAACTAGAAAAATCCATAATGAGAAAATTAAGATAAGAAAGTTTAGAGCAGTTATTCTTATGAGAATGAGTTTCATAAAAATTTTAATTCATAAACATTTTATTTAACTACGTCTTTTATTTCTTCCCAATAGACCAAACCCCTTTAGAAAAATATTATAATAAAGCTTGCGAGCATAAGCCTTCAGCTTTAAAAAGACTTGAGAAACTATAGAAAAACACTTTTAAATTATTGTAGAATAATCAAAAAGGAACCCTCGTGATAATAGTACTGAAATAATTATTTAATAAGCTTATATTCTCAATTTTAGAAAAAGCTTCCCCAAATAATATTTTATTAAACTAAATAAAGATAAGCTTATACCTTTAATTGTAGAATAAGCTTATTTCAACAATTGTAAAATTTGGTTATGCTCTCAAATAAGAAAACTCGGAGCTTTGGCTACCGACGACAAATCGTTCTCCTTAAAAAAAATAAATAAAAAACCTTTAATGGCATTCATAGTTAAAAAAGGAAAAAGTTACCCCCTGACCCACGATGTCGAACGATACCGTTCGCTTATATAAGACTTAAGACACAAACTTTTTATCATATCTATTTTTACTCAATCAAGTTTGTTTATTCCACAATTAAGTTTGTGTCTTAAGTCTTATATAAGCGAACGGTATCGTTCGACATCGTGGGTCAGGGGGTAACTTTTTCAAAAAAAAAAATCAAAACTTTTCGGATAAACAAAACATTTTTACAAATATAATTTTTTATTTTAAATCAAAATTAACAATGACAAAATATGACAAGCATGTTTAATATATATTTATTGTATACTATTTATTACGGCCCTTTGTTCCTACTAGAAACCACAGGACATAATATATATATATATATATATTTATTATATAATACGTTTAAAAACATATTGTGAAGGATAATAGTTTCTCAAACATGATTAAAAAAAACTTTAGTATTTTTTTTTTAAAAAAGCTTCTTCTAAAGTACTATTATACGTTACTTATTTTTTGGTCTGTTGGGTTATTAATTTGCCATATACATACAAGATAATATATTTAAACAATAAGCCTCCAGAACTCAGAAAGAATATTTGTTATTTTTATTTTGTACCCTTCACCACCACAAGAGGTGAATGACGCTATATATAAAAGGTAATTCATGAAGAGATACTTCTTTAAATAGCATTTTTTTGTTTTTGAAAGATCACGGGTGAGTCCTGTCATGCTGTTATGTTATTTTTGTTTAGTATTGTTTGGCACAATGTTTTACAAATCGTTCAACTTTATTACGAAAATTCACGTTCTGTGAGGAATGTATTTCGCGCCCTTCGCACAACTTATGGTCAACATAATCGGCCGACTGAGCGTACTATTCGCAACACCAACACCCATTTTGAGACTCAGCATTCATTATTGGATAATATTTGACCGAATAGACCACTCCCAGTGGTTTGTGCGCCGGTTGGTGCATATTTCTTTAAAAATGATGCTAGTGCGAACATAATCGTCAATGGCGACCGTTATCGTCCCACGATAACCGACTACTTGATGCCTGAAATTGAAGCTCGTGATCTCGGCGGTTTCAGCAAGACGGTGCCACTTCCCACACATCACATCAGTCAATGGATTTATTGAGAGAACACTTCGGTGAGAACATAATTTCACGTTTTGGGCCGGTCGATTGGCTACAAAGATAGTGTGATATCACACCGTTAGACTTTTTCATGTAGGGATATGTAAAGTCTAAACGTTATGCGGACAAACCCGCTTCGAATCAGGCCTTGGGGAAAACATCACGCGTGTCATTCGCCAGTTACCAGTCGAAATGCTCAAACGAGTGAAACGCTCAAACGAGTCTTCGAAAATTGGACTCAACGGATAGACCATCTACGACATAGAAGACATAATCTTAAAAAAATATATGCCGAAAAATGTTCTTTAAAATGATAATGAACATTCCTCATTAAATTTGAATTTTCCGAATTTTTTATTTAAAAAAGTAAGGAACCTCGACATAGATTTGTCATTCAGTATGAATCTTTGATAATATTCATCTGAGACCCAACAAAGTGTATATATTCTTGATTAAGAAATTCTAATCCTATTAAGTTACGTCCGTTTGTCTATCCGTGTAAAACACTCTCACGTTCAAAAGATACAACTCAACTTAATGAAATTTCCATAAAAATATTTTATGTTTTGTCAGAAAGTTTGGTATTGAAAATCACCGAAATCGGTACATTAGTTCAAGTGGAGTTGTAAACCAAAATAATAGATAACATCCATAATATCTACTATTTTTCAAAAATGTTTTGCTATTTTGTTTAATTGTGTTGCAGTTAATATCATGAAATTCTGTGTACGTTATTTCTCTGATAAAAGCTGACACGGTGCACAGAGGGTTGAAATGTACCAAAAGTGAGGATTAATTCAAAAGCTGAACTTTATCCTACATATTCGTGTGTGGTACTGGGTGAAAGGTAATTAAATTCTACATCACTATTTGCCAAAAACTTTTGTTTTGAGTAAATTACTTTATCGACTGTGAGCTGTCAAAGTCAAATAATTTTTCAAAATTTTTCGTGCCGTGCCTAAAACTGAAAATTGAGATATTTTGGGTGCTGATAATTCTTATTAAGCGTTCTAAAAGTAATTTTATTAAAATGGAACCATCAACTACAGGTATTTGGCTACATAATTGCATTAATGTTTTTTAGATAAATGTTTTGCAAATATTTTTAATATTTTTTTAAAAATTGCTCCATATTTGGGGTATTTTCGATATATACACAGAGTTTCAACAAATTTCTTGTTGCGATCCAGCAAATTTTATTAAGTGATATTTTAATATAGTATTTTAGCTTATATATTCCACACCAAACTTTTTGCAGAGGCACCGCGTTTTTGTACTTATTAAAATTTTTGTGAAAGAACTCCAGTTGCTAAATACTTAATCTGAAAAAACAAACAACAAATCAACTTGTTTGTTTTTAACTCTCTTTTGTCTTTATTTTCGGTATTAAAGTTATTGTTATAAATAAGTTTGGTTTCTATCAGAGATGGTTGCGTGAGTTAATTTTGACTCACGCTCACTTACAAAAAATAATTTCTGTTTTATTTACACCGAATTCTAATTTTTGCATACGTTCGTGCTTTGTTAAATTTAAAATTAACTCACGAGCTCGAAATGATCACGAAAACACTTAATGTTCGAACAAATAAAATTATATGTAACTCACGAACACTGCATTTAAAAAATATCGTGTCACGCTTCCATCTCTTTATTGTTATAGTTCATTTTACCCTACATAAAAAAAATTGGGCACAAGCATGTGAAGATACATAGAAGTATGGTTTTCATTTGCACTTTAATAGAAAAAGTAAAGATTCCTACTATAAATTGGGATATTTCAACATATTCTAAATAATTTCTAACATAAGCTAAGTAAATTTACCTAATTTATAGTGGGTAATTTTTTTTAATTTTAATTACGAATAGAGTGTTTTTTATTAACATATTATACAAATTTTAGAATTCATGAAATTTTGTCGTACGGACAAATATTCAATTATGTTGAAATATTTATATATGTATATATTATTTTTTATTTATCTTTTTAATAATATATTCAATATATTTTAAGTTTAAATTTTATTTAATCATTTATAGCTTTCTATTTTAAATTTACAATAAAATTTGTACATTAAGCCCATTTTCCACAAAATTGAAAAAACGTTCCCAAATAGACAAAAATTTATTTGTTTTTAATTTTTTTTTTTGTGTAATATGGTTTCTTTTTAAGTGTATGACAATTATTAAAAAATTATATAAAAAATTATAAAAATTTAGTTCGTTACTTTTTTAAAAAATTTGTAAAATTCTCGAAATCCTTCAATACCCAAATTCAGACTTTAAATTAAACTTATGTTCATATTTATGCAAAATATATATTTATTTTTTTATTTTTTAGCAAGAAGACAATATAGGCTTTCATTTACTTCTCATTTTTAAAAAAATTACTTTCCATTTTAAAATTACGGCGAAAATTCTGAAACAAACTATAATTTTCCGAAAAATAAAAATGTCTATAAAATCGTAAAAAAAAATTTTTTTCAGTGTATCTTTTTTTCAGAATATGCCTTTTTATGTATGTTTAACGATTTGAAAAAAAAATTTCAAAAAAATTTAAATTACGGCTCCCATGAATTAATCGCCACTTTCGGTGTCATCGAACCCACTGTGCGGTGATGAAAATAGTAAAAATCAGTTCATGATCTCTTACAGCTCCCATACAAATTTCTTCCCGAAATATAGCTAAATGTTACATAAATATGTTTAAGATGACAATATCAATAAAAATACCAGCAAAAATTTGTTTCATATAAAAATAAATCACAAATTAATATTTGGTTTGTTTCGGTCCATGTTTGATCATAGCCCCCCTAGTTGTCTCATAAATCTGTTATAGATAACAGTGACAGTTAAAATTTTTTCACAGATCATGTATATATATGCCAAAATCAGACTGTTGAATTTTGTGAAATACACGTCCATATTTGACCATATCCTCCATATAAGGTCCACTTTCGAAAATTACTTAAATAATCATATCTTCTTTGCTCCACCGTCGTTAACAACAGCTGTTTTATGCATTGAGAAAGCAAACGTAGATTTTTATAATGGGAGTTGTTTTACATTCAGCAGCTTTGGTGGTATGAATGTTTTATGTTGGCGCACTGTGCCTGTCAAGTATTTTACCCTTTTAGTTCTTTCGTTAGCTCCAACACCACTCACTATTCTTGGTTCTGTTTAGGGTTTGCATTTTTAGCTTTTCCAAGACATGGTTGTATTTTCCTAATATTTCCTATTAAAATTTCTTGAATAACAAGTTTTCCAAAGTCAACTATGTTATAGCGAAAATCCAAAAAAAAAAAATACCTAAAAGTACACATATTTCAACATCATATATTTTTAACATTATTATTGTTGGTGTTCCATGTGTATAATGTTAAAAATGATAGGCGCTCAAGCTGTTACGTTTTGCACCTTACACAACCATAGTGGTTAGGGTATATTGTACACTATTAATGCACATGTATACCACCATTAAAAAATAACTTTCAGAGTCGATTTAACCATATCCTTCCATTTATCTCGCCGGTTTTCTGACAATGTAAAACTTGTGAGCAATTTACAAGCAATTTGGAAGATATTGCATTAAAATTTATTGGGTATATAAAGTAAAATTTTGGTATTAATAACAGGTGGCGTATCTTTTGAAAAGTTTTTTGTCTATTGTAATTAGTAATTTGTATGTCAATAGGATAAAGAAAGATGTTAGTTTATATATACAATATTATGTTTATACTCACGGAACTACAAGTAAATTCGCACAAAAAAATAAAAAATAAAATATTTTTTTGCAAAGTGAAAACAAATATTGGTAAAAATGCGATTTTATTATAATTTTATACAGTTTTATTCCAACAGTTTTATTATGTAAGTTCTCAATAGAGATTATTCATTCATTCAAAATATTGCGTTTCTAATTAAAGCTCTTTTAATACTAAAATTAATTGTATTTTCTGATTAACCATAATTTATTTGTTAATTAATATTTATTATGCGTACTATGTTCAGTGAATTTAAACTTTTTTCGCATTATTCAATTTATTTTTATCAATATACATATGTAGTTACAAATTAAGACAGACTTTAGTCAAATGGCTACAAGCTTTTAGTTCTTAACTTGAAATTGTAAATACACCCTAATGTTTCACATCACAATCGAAATAAACTTGTTTAGTATACAGAAATAGCTCTATACAAATACAATTAAGTATTATTATACTACAATATCATGCAATTTTGTTAATTTATATGTTTTAAAATATGTTACTTTATTATGTTTGTTGGTTTTTCAAACAACTATTGATTTGTATATCGAATTTCAAATAAAAGTGTCAATGAACTAAAAAAATATTGAAAAAAAGAAAATAAATATATAAAAATTTAAAAATGGATAAATCTTTAATGAAGTATACACAAATACAATACTTAAGTTTTAGTAAAAAAGATGTGACCACAGCCACTTCAGAATTTCAAATGGATTCTCTTTCCTCATCTACATACATTATCATCATCATCAACTGAAGTAACCAAAAGTTCCTCCACATTGACTTATACTACACCAACTTCCGTTCCGTTAAAAGTCAGAAAAATTTTCGTTTATCTAGTTTAAAGAAGAAAGCAACTACTTTCACCGACAATATTGGTAGCAGCTTGAGCTACTCCACTGTGTCCTCTTCTTCAGCTATTACTGAAAGTGTAGCACTTAAATCTACAACCAGACAAGACACTGATGAATTAACATTTTATCAAGAATCGTCCATTGTAAATCTAGCTATTAATAAGAAATACAAAGAAATTTATGATAACATAAAGTGTAGCAGAGCATATGTGAAGCCCGGCCTACCAGCTGATTTGATACCAAAGCGAAATATCCATAGCGTGAAAGTAATGCTTCGTAATTGGTGGGATCAAAAGTGTGCTATTTTTTTTAACTAATAGGATATGTCTAGATTATCACAAAGAATCTGCTCCGAATGCCACTGATGCGTATGAAGTGAGCATTGGCCAAAAACGCCTAGAATATGCGGCCATATTTGAAAATGCAATATTTTATCAAGACAACGCTAGACCAAACGTTGAAAACTATTGTTGAAAACTTGCTACTGAAATCGGATCGATCAATAATTGTCCACTTTCAAAAACACTTAACAAGCATATATGTTTTACATATATTTTAAAACATATAAATCACATCACAATTTTATGATTTACCATATTGGAAAACTTTCCGAACGGAATTAAGCTCTGTGACATGGCTGTAGCAGCCATTTCATAATTTTACTTAAATTAAATAAAGTGTAGCATAATATGTTTTAATTCTTTCAAATAACTCATATTGGTGCATATGCATTATTTTAAAGGCATGCATACATCAACAAAAAGGGTATCATGTATCTAATGTATATAGTAATTAACTCGATATTTCGATTTGCTTTGGAAATCTTCTTCAAGAGTTATTTTAATATTTAAAAAATAACAAATTTTCTATGTGTAAATAAATATTTTGATATAAGTTTGAAAAGGTTTGACAAAAATTGAGAAATATATTTTACAGAAAAAATAATTTTAAATTTTCAATAATAACATTGAACAGTAAAAAATTTTAACAGAAAGATATTAACATTTGGAATAATAACATTTTAGAATGATAACATTTTTTAAATACATACATAAATTATGTTAATTTCTCCTAGTATATATTAATATTTATATTTTTGTTCAATAGGTGTCTATAATTTAGAGCTAAGTTTGCTGTGTCTATTTTAAAATTTATTCTTTTTTCTGATGGTACATTATTGATATGTAACATTTCTAACATGTATCCATAGCTGCCAGATTTGACGATTTATCGTCATTTTGACGATTTTTGGTTTCAATAATAGCAAAATGACGATATGACGATTTTTTCATTGAAAGTGACGATTTTCGGAATTATTAAAAATTTCTATCATTTGTTAGTTTTGTTAATGTTTTTGTTACCAAATTCTCTCTTTTTTTGAGACAACAACTATTTTTCTCATTAATTATCATAAATATGTATTAAGAAGAACATGACATATTTCAAAAAAAAAACTAAGTAATAGTAGTGTTTTCTTAATTATTGTTGTTAAGTTCAAGTAAAATAATTCCAAATAGTATTGAGACAGGATAGTCGAAATTAGTTATTTATCTGTAAACATAAAAATCAATTTTAAATAGTGAATTCCATGAACTAAAATTTTAAGAGGAAACAATTTCTGAATTTCCACGGGGAAATTCTTCTACAAAAACTTCTCCTATTTTAACAAAACGTCGAAAGCATATTCAGCCAAATAAATTTAAATAACAAAAATACGGAATTCTTTGAAAATAAGTACCTGTACTCGTATATGATAGATTAACTGAATTTTATATTCAAAATGATATTTAAAACTTAATAAAATAAATTGTCTTGACATTGTAATTTAACCTGAATTAATCAAATATGTTAAATTCAGATATTTATTTATAAAATACTGTCGTCTTGTTTTACACTCGTCAGTTTTAGCTCACTAGTTTTTGTTTAATTCTCTTTTGAACTTGCCATTTCATTTACATACGTCAAATCAATTTTCGTATTTTTTAATGCCAATCAACATGCATAAAAAAAAACAAAAGGAAATAAGAAAATTGACAGTACCGTCAAGTTTGTACCCCTTTAGCTCTTATTTCCCTTCTCATCCAAAAATACTTGCCTTGACGAGTCAGAATTACAGAAATTAAAACGGACTAAGATATTATAAAAATATTACACAAGTTGTGTTTAACATTATATTTTTTGTGATTTGTTTTGTAAAAAGTTAAAATTTATGTATTTTGATATGTACAAGAGAATATATAAATTTGAATTTTTATGTTTTCGTTTAAATAAAAATTTCAAAATACTATTAGAAATAGTAACTTTTTATTTTTCCGATTTTTTTGACGATTTTTAAAATTCGAAATGACGATTTTTTTCTTTTTTATCGGGATTTTGACGATTTTTTCCAAAATTCATCTGGCAGTCCTGCATGTTTCTTCGTTTTGTATGATTTTCTGTGTTCAATATAGAAGTGTTGTAGAAATCTGGATAGTGGTTAAAATCTCTACAATGAGTTGATAAAGCTGTTTTTGTGTGTTGAATTATAATTTCTATATTTCTGGTCATGTCTATGTCCTGCTAATCTAGTTTTAAGTTTTGTCCCTGTTGTTCCTATATATATTTTGTTACATTGCTCGTTACTATTACCACCACAAGGAATTGATGATATTTAGCTCCTAACAGAGTAAATTTTCTAAAGAAAACTTAGCTCCTACCAAACACCAAAAAAAAGAAGCAACTGTAGACATGATTCAATGAAGAAGACCATCAAGTAAAAATTAGACAGGATTTCACTATTCGCCAGTAGTACCTCTTTATGTGTGATTTTTGTAACCATTGTTATAGGTATGATTGGCTGTTTGCTATCACAGTCATTACAGTTACAGTAAATGTTCATATCGTTAACTGAAAAACAATTGGCTCTTACCAACAAACATAGAAATTTACTAATTACAATCTCTAAATGATTATCTGTTATAAGGTTGTAGCTATAAAGCAAATGGTTTCTACTGATGTGCACTGGCAATGTAAATTTTTAGTTGTGTTGCAAACCTCATTAAATTTCCTTCAATCTGTCAGATTTCTCTTTCATTTCCTTTTCTAATTAGACTTCTAGTTTTGCAAATAAAAATGAATACAATTCCCAATATAACTACCGCAACAGTGAAAAGTTATTTTAATAAGCAATTTAAATTATTTGGTATCTAAGGGCGGGTAAAAGACTTTGTTTAACTAAATAATTGCAATTAAGTGTCACAGTTTTTGTTGGTTTCATTTCAGTAGTTTTCATTTAATCACACAAATTGATTTAATAAACAGTTATTAGAACGATGTAAAACTTAGTGTTAATAGTTAGAGCGTCATGCAGTGTGCTGAAGCATGTCGATTAATATTAATTTTATGTCTAGCCATTAGTCAATTTGTTTTATTTGGTAATTTTATTAACACCAGCTTATATATTATATATGAAAGATTATATTGCTTTTGTTCTGCTGGTAGTGCCAAACATTTTATTATATTACAAGTTTTCCCTCGTGTGGTCTTTAATAAATCCTGAAAATATATTTGATCAAATTAACTCATTAATAAATTATGGAGACTATTTACGGTCTCCCCTCTTTTATTTTAAGAGAAGCTGCATAATGGAAAAGTTATTATAAGTATATTTTGTGTTTGTGTGTCATTTGTTACAAATTGAGATTTAGTTTGTAAATGACAATAAAACATATCTCGGAATTTTATATCTTGTCTTGGTTATTATAAGGTGGTGGTGATGTTATAAAAATGTTGTCTTGTTCCGTAAAATTAGAGTTATTGAATCGGCAAGGTTAAGGCGACAGGATTGTAGATGTGAATAATTATGTTATGAATAAGAAATTATATTTATCAAGACATATACGAGGTCTGATCAAAAACATAACCGTTATTTTCAAATTTCGTGAGTTAAGCATGTTCGATTTTCGCAGTTTTTTTCTGTTATGTTGGTACACATGTCTGTTATATATGTTGGTAATATCAGTCATTTTGGATTGCCAGTTTGTTTTTGACAGATAAATATGTTAGTCGTGTATTGGTGTGCTCTTTGATTTTTTATTATTCGAATGGATCAAAGAAACTGTATTAAGTTTTGCGTAAAAAATTAAATTAAATGCGCAACGACATTTGAAATGTTGACTGTGGCGTTTGGAGAGATTACTATGAGCAGATCAGAAGTTCAATTGTGGTAAAACTCGTTTAAAGAAGGCCGAAAAGATGTCACTGACGATGCTCGTCCTGGTCGCCCGAGCACGTCAACAACCGATGAAATCATTGAAGCAGCAAAGAAAATGATTTTGGATAATCGTCGAATCAGTGATGATGTTGGCATATCGTTCGGCTTATTCCAAGCAATTTTTGTGGATGTTTTAGGGACGAAAAGTGAAGATTGTTCCAAAATTGTTAAATTTTGAACAAAAACAACGTCGCATGGACATCGCTCAGGAGCTGTTGAACATCATCAATGACGATCTAGATTTCCTCAAAAAGGTCATAACTGGCAATGGTATGGCTATTACATTGAAGCCCAATCATTCCAATGGAAACGTCCAGAAGAGCCAAGACCGAAAAGAGCACGTCAAGTGAAATGTGAATGTTTTGCTGACTGTTTTCTTCGACTGCAATGGCGTGGTGAATCATGAATTCTTGCCACAAGGTCGTACGGTCAATAAGGAATACTACCTTGTAGTTAAGCTTAAGTTCGTCAGAAACGCACAGAATTATGGAAAAACCAATCATGGATTCTGCACCATGATAACGCACCAGCTCACACATCGATGCTTGTGCGTTATCATGTCTTAACCACCATATTCACCGGACTTGGTCCCCGCTAACTTTTTCCTCTTCCCAAAACAGAAGATACCGATGAAAGGAAAGTGGTTTGCTACGATTAAGCAGTTAAAAGAAAAATCGAAACAAGAGCTGTTGGCGATACCAAAAAGCGCGTTTCAAAAGTGTTTCGAGGATTGGAAAACACGCTGGCATAAGTGCATTATATCTGAGGGGGATAACTTTGAAGTGGACAAGATAGTTATTGTTGAATAAATAAATACTTTTTGAAAAAATTTAAAATAATTGTTATTTTTTGATCAGACCTCGCATATGTATGTTGCTTTTACTTTTAAGGTAACTTTATTATTCTGAGATGATTTTGATTAAACATATTTGTGGCACTGAGAGGTTGTTAAATTTGTGTTACGTTTTGAACCTAATTTAAATATTAAAAAATATAAATCGTTTTGATTGCATAAAATATTCAAACAACAAAATTTCTTGAATTCAACTAAAGTACCATTTTCATATTTAATGTTGAATATTTAATTCACAAATAAATTTGTTTTCACAAGCAACTCTTGTAGCGTAACAGCGTAAACCTTTTTGCCATTTGAAAGTATTTATTGTTTAGAACGAACTAAGTTCTTCTTGTCTTCCCAATACGACCGTTTGTTTTTTAAAGGCTATACCAAAATTCATTGAAGCTGAATGACACAATTTTTTCCGCTTTTGATTTATAGAATTTAGTTGTCGTGGTCCTATTTACTTTCAAGCATTTAGCAACTTGAAAATGTACCTTGTCAAAAATAGAATTTTAAATGAGTTTTATTTTTTGGGTTTGGTTTGATTGTTATTGGAAAAACTTGCTTTCTATATTTAAGATAAAATGTTCATTTAATATCATGGTGTAACTATACAAGGTGGGTGCAGTAGCACAGCTGACTGACTATGTTTACAATTTACTAATGTCAAAAGTAATTCTTTTTTAAGTGCTTTTGTTAGTATTACATTATTTTACACATTCAAAATGACAGTTGTTTGAGTATTTGTATTTGTTGCCGATTTGCACTCACCTTGTATAATTACACCATGTTTAGTATTCTTGGAAAAATAAATAAAACCAGTGAAATAAAATATATGTAAATACCAACAATACGTCAAGTAAATGTAGAAGAAAAAGGATTTAGATTTGGCCATTTCTTTAATTTGAATTATAAATATTTTGGGTAAACAATATTATATAAATTTAAAATGGTGGAAGGGACAAAAATACAATATATTTATTTAAACATGAAATACTTTTCTTTATTATAAAAGACTCCTTTTGTTAAGAGTAGATATCAATTATTTATATACACATATTGTTGTATTTAAGGGTAGAAAATAAGAAAAAAATACAAAAATAGTACTGCCTCTTTATCAAATATTAATAAATAAGTACCAATTTGTTGTTCAAAACTATTCAATTGGTTTTCAAAATTTATTTTAGTAAAGATTTGCTTTTTTAATTCTATATGAAAATGCCCCAAAAACACTCTGTATACCAGTTTAATTTAAAACAGCAATTACCTCTTGAGTTAAATTATGAGAAGAATTATATGAAACATTTGTTGCTTGTATTCACATTAGTGTTATTGTTATTGTTGTTATTATTAAAGCTTTAGATTTTGTTTACTTTTTATTACAAAAAAAAAAACACATACAACACAAAGGCTAACAGAATAAAAAACAAAAGGAAAATAAAGAATTGTATTCTGTCACTGGTATACAACACAACACTCAAACATACCCAAACAAATGCTTTAGCACTTACGCACATTAGGCTTTTTATGCAAGGATGTGTATATTTATGTATGTACGTGAGTGTCATTGTGTTTATGTGAATGTCTATAAAGTGTATTAAGAGAAAAGTCTCTTAACCTTATACTGGTAGTGTATGTTGACATATTTAAGAAGACTGATATTGCTTTGTATTCTTTTGTTTATATGTATATGTATGTATGTTTTGTTTATTTTGCTATCACTGCCACTACTACAGCTACCGTTGCTTCCTTACAGAAGCATGTGTTTTAAAAATTTATATTTGATATTTTTCCCCATTTCATTTTTTAAATATACTTGTACCCTTCTTATACAGTCCTTTACAGTGTTGGAAAATATAATAAGAACTTAAAGCTAACTATGTCCGCTTTAATTTAATTTATTAAAAGTATGAACTGCTTACTTTCTCAAGCCAATAACGAATAAAGCCACTTTCGGATACCCTGTTCTGTAGTGAAGCGGAACCCAGAGGGAGCTTTCTGCATCGATCGAAACAAATAGTTGTCAGACAGAAGAGACAATGCTCTCTTCAAATGAATTCGGTTATAGTGTGGTGATATTGGTTCCACCAAATGGAGAGCATAACCTTAGCGTCATGGATATTTAACTATGATGTATATTTGCTACATACGATCTCTTATAACAAAAATCAAAATAACCCCATTTGCATTATATAAATTGATCATATTTTGTTTGTATTCATGCATCTGTTACTAGTGGCAGAATTAGAAATAGACTTCATTCAGGCTGCTGCTTAAAAAATGTTGTGATTCGCTAAGACCATGAAGATTTGTATCAAGACAGTTACAAAAATGTAAGATCACAAAATAAAAAATTTGAACCCAGGTATACCCACAAACCCAGCGTTAATGATATTGTTATGAAATTGTATTTCAATTTAAATTCAACTATCGGTATCAATATGTTTAGCAACAATTGCATTTATAGAAGTTTCTATTTATAAACATTGTTGATAGCATCCTGCTATAAACATAGCTGAGCAATATGGCAACATTAAGTTCTGACGGCTTTGGCTGAACGTTGTAGACATGAACATTCTAGAATTGCAGTCATAAACATTCTAGTAGCTCCATTCAGTTAGCTCCGAACCATCCAGAAATTATGATTGGTGTATAAATAGACTAAAAGTTCCAATTAAGTTAGTGAGTTTATCGTTGAATATTTGATTTAATTCATTTACTTAAAGCAAATAAACCACCGTTTTGAAAAGATAAAAACGTAACAATTAATTTTTTTCATCTGGTACCGTATGTCTGAAAAGAAATACCACTCGTATAAGAATTCATGCAGAACAGTGATCCCAAGCACACATCCAAACTAGTTTAGTCTTATAAAGTGACGTTGGCAATACCCGAACCTAAAATCTATTTAAACCCTTTGGGAGTCCTAAAAAACTTTTTTTGATATATGAATCATAGGTGCGAACAAGTGTTAAAACAAAATGGATATTCAATTTAATATTGCTAAAGGTTGATTTGACCTTTTTGATTTGTTTTTATTTTGCTCAAATCACTTTCATCTTATCTTTGTTCAGTTTTGTTTGACAATTCATCATTAAAAGGCTCACACAGTAACAACGTCTCTAAATTATTCAGCTGTATTACAAAATCAGCTACCTGTAAGATATGTGTAAAATAAACAATGGTTTTATTGAAAAATGATTTTGAAGAGCAGCTAATTTTACTGTCCGCATATCTCTTCTGGCCGCAAAGAACTTTTTTCTTTCAGGCTTAATGAAGTCAAAACTCTTTATACAAGAGATACTAAAAAGTGATAGTTAAGAGTTTTTATGTATTTGATTAAAAAAACACAAAAAATTTAGAGAAATATATGAAATTTTTAATTGAGTCGATAGAGCAATATGCATTTGAATAAAAATCAATGTTTTCTCGATGATTTCATGTAAAAGTTGACCGCGGCTACGCATCAAATGGTTCATACGCTAAGTCCAATTTTTGCACATTCTCTAGAACATATCAGCCGGTATCTCACAATTGAGTTTTGCAATAAAAGCTTCCAGTGCGTCAACCATTGTGGGTTTGTCACTATATATATGAAATCGTATGATATTGACGGCCAATAGACCGGTGCCAAACGTGAGATAAAATGTTCACCGAACTCGCCTCTCAATTAGGCAATTGTTTCGAGTGCTGTGTGGCATATGGTAGCGTCTTGTTTAAAACTAACGTCTATCAAATCCAGCTCTTCCATTTTGGGCAAAACAATTGTAATCGTCGCTTAACTTTTAACTTAACTTTTTTAAAAAAGTATAGTCCAATGATGCCACACCTAACAGTGCATTTTTAGGAATGCTTTGGCAGTTCTTACAAAGCTGCCTTCCACACCAAATACGACAATTTTGCTTGTTTACGTATCAATTCAATCGGAAAAAAAGCTTCGTCGCTTAACACAATTTTCCGATAAAATGTGTACACTGCTCTTTCTTTATCGAACATTAATTTAGATAATAAAATTCAATAACCTTCAAGAGTTGTTCGTTTATACATAAGTTGAATCATGGATAATATATAGACCAAACTGAATATGTTTCTCAGTTAAATGTTAAAAGAAAGTTGCTAAAAAATCACTCTTTAGTGGCAATGCCGAAAAGAGTCGTGAGTTACACGTAGCAATATCGGAAAGACTTTCTGAATGGGGTACCAACTACGCAGTGGTGACGTGCACCATTTGAATGAAATTATTTCTAAAAAGTAAATCTCATAGATTGTTATTTCGGGCAATAATAAAGATTGAGAATATTTCGAAAAAAGTTCTAAGAAATAAATCAGGCTATATTATGGCACACATAGAGGTAGATTGACTGGAAGTTTTAAATAATTCATTAGAAGATATGGATATTTTTCTCTGGAGAAGTGATAATGGAATGCTATTGTTTTCTTCTAACAGGCTGGCTGACTAATTTGATATAAATACATATATGCATTTCTAGTTATTGAAAATAAATATTTACAAAAATAAAACGCAAGAATGAATTTAAAATTATTGTACTTATTATGTTTTCCAACACTGTATATTTTTGCAGAATTTTCATAAAGCACAAATATTTACAAAGAAATGTTCTTCTTTTCTACCGCCCTTCGCATCCGTGCAAATAAATGAAGGTACATAATTGTGCACATACGAGTATATACGAGTATAGATTGTAAAAGCTTGAAATTTTGCTTAAAAATTAACGCTTTTCTTTTGGAGAAATAAATCTAATCAAACATTGTTCATATGCATGATACGGCAGTGCTTTGAAATTCAGAATATTATTGAAAAAGAACATTTCCGCTCAAAAATGTTTAACCTAATATAAAAATCTTCAAAGGAACATTTTACTATCTAGAGACGAACCTTTCAAACCGCCCTCCTATCAGCCTCATATTTAAATTTTAACATACATATTACAATTTAGTGTTGAAAACAAACAAAATATGGCAACAAAATACAGCAAGAAATAACTGTGAACACACTTTGACCTTTAGAAACCATCACAAAAAGCAAACATACACACACAATCTCCATATATACCAAAAAAAAAAAAAAACACCTGCAGTTATGAAAAAAAAACTAAAATGGTAAAATAAACTTTTGTAAGCAACGTATAAGTAAACACAAATTTCATAAAATTTCAACGCAACAGAAAAGTAAAAAGATAAAAACTAATTCAACCAAATTGTTTGCAAAAACTAAACTTACCAACTGAGTCTTTCTGTCCTGTTTTGTATTGTTTACTTGTGGCTTTTGTCTTTAAAATCACCAAAGCTTAAGACTTTGTAAAGATATAATAAAAGAAATCAATCTTTTTTAGTATTTGAATATTATATTATGATTTAATATAGTTTCGTTTCACAGAGTATTTTTTGAATACTTCTGCGTATTGTTGATGATTAACTGGAAGTTCACAAAGAATGTTTACAAATTTCCATTTGATTTTATGTTACTTTGATTAGAAATTTTTTATTAGTTTTCCAAGTACTTGAATCCAATATTTTTCATATTTAATAACTAAGGATTATTCAGGCTAATGCAAATATTAAAACTTAAACTACTTAATTAAGTAGCAAGTTAAGTTCTATACATATAAATATTGTTAGGGTTTAATTTTATCTCCATATCAACAAATTTTTATCTCAAACAAAACATTGGAGAGAGATCCTTGTGTAATTTTTTTAAGTGTACCGATGCTTAGTAGCTTAGAAACGTTTTATTTTGGAAATAATATAATATCTCGAGAGCAATTGCAAATTTTAAATGGCTGGAGCTGAGGATTTTTAAGTTGATTAACAGTTTTTAGCATCGCCTTTCAAAGTTGGACACATTGGGTCTCACATTTTTTTTTTTTAAATTGCAATAAAATCAATTTATGATTCGATTGAGCTGAAATTTAAAATATAAATAGCTCTTTAGAAGATCTACAAAATCTCTTTAAGTTCAAGAGATATAGGTTTAATTTTTTCATTTTGATCGATCTTTTTTAGGTTCTTTGATATGGCGGACTAACGGTGGATCAAAATAATTTTCAAAAACATCAGCAATATTTCCGATAAAATTCTATAAAAATTTAAAAAAACTTGCAATCAGTTGTCTTTATCCTATAAAAAGTTACACGCATCCAAAATTGAAACATGTAAAAAGATCCAAATTTTTTACGATTTTTTCCAGAAAAAGTACCTACAGTTTTTCTATAATATAAAAAAATATTATTGTGGATTATATCGTCCCCTTAATAAAACAATAGTGTATATTTTTTTGCCATTTCGAGATAATTGAATTTAAAATTTTTGTTTTATTAGACATTAATATTTTAGAAAATAGTCAATATTTTTAAGTTGTGGTCATTTAAATATTTGGTGGAATAGTCAGGCTATTAGCAGATGATAATTCATTAATTTACAAGTGCTTTAATTGCAAGTATATGGGACTCAAAGTAGCACGATGCCACTTAGGCTATTTAATTTGTTTTTTGCTACGGTTCAGTGCATTATAAAACAAGTTCAAAAACACTGGCTTAATAGAAACAAGCTAAGATCAGGACGCCCAAACAAACTCTTCAGGCGTCAAGAGACGTGGCAAGAAATTCTAGAATTTCGAAAAGAATCGAAGACTCTACAAATAAAAAAGTTCATCCAAGAACTATCCAAATTGCATTACGGGATCAAGGGTATGCAAGCCGAATACGCCGCAGAAAACTCGAAGACCTTGGCTCGAATTTGCAAAAACAGATTTAAATAAAGACATTGATTGTTGGTAACGAGTTTTGTTTACAGATTATTTGTATAGTAATTAAAATAGAAAGTTTTAGATTTAAATTTTTTTGGTACTGGTACTCTTAAATTGACGAAAATGTGAAATTTTTTATATGTACGAAGTTTTAAGTCCCTACTGTATGTGCATCTGTTGCTATTCCCACAATTGGAAATAGGCTACAAGAAGCTGGATTAAATTCAAGTAACTTACCTTTATTAAGTAAACAAAATGTTAAAAATTGGTTATATTTTGCTAAGATCTACACTACAAAAAAAATCTAGTTGGGTCAAATGAAGGGAGGATAAATCTGTTCGTTTCTAACGGAAAAACCTTCGTCCTAAACCCTACTCCTGAAAACTGATTAACCTACATACACATCCATATCGAACCAAAATTTTACACAGTTCAGTTCATAAGTATGTAAAAATTGTATTATTGACTTTTGTGAAAGTTGGTCCATAATTGGGCATAGCCTCCGTGCAGCACTTCCCAGAATAATCACAGAGTATTAAAAGGTGACAATTTTGACGTTTCGAAAAGCCAAAACCGGTTTCCTAGGGCTTTTTAGTACTTAATTTATAGCGTGTTAAAGTCCAGACAGACGGACGGACATGGCTAGATAGTCATAGAATCTTATATCTTTTTGGTGGTGGGTATATATTACAAAATTTGGGCTAAAAATTTAATTTAAAATATATGGAGCAATTTTTCGCTATAAAAAATGGCCCCAATATTTGTGGCCGCCTTCATTTTAACCTTGGGGTGGTTTTTCATAAACAAATTAGGGCTAAATTTCATAATGAAATGTGAACCCAAAATTTGGCCTTTTCTCATTTTTTCCTTGGGCCATTTTTTCTAGGGTAATTGTTTACAGAGCCTAATTAATTAACATGTTCTTTATTAATAATAAGATAATAAATGACAAAAATGCTTCTAGCTAATTTTTGTACACTGGAAAAATTCATCAATTACACTTTTGGCAGGATAAAATATGTTTTTTAAGCTAGATTCATTAGTTAGTTTAAATGCTAACAACACTTGGTAAAATCATATATATGGCAACATATATAATTTTGTTCCTGTTAAGATTAATAAATAATTTTGCTAATTACCCAGCCAAGAAACATTTGTTTATTTTGATGCTGTTACTAATTTGAAATTAATTATTCTCTAAACTGAAACTCATAACAATTCAGCAAATCTCACATTTTATACACATATATTTTAATGGTTCTGTTTTGAAAACAAATAATTAAGCATTACTATATATTTATACTTGTTTGGTTTTTACTATTTATTTTTTTTGCAAAGTTGTAAAACTAAAAGTTTAATGTCCATAAAACATTGTGGTTAGATATATTTACATAAGCACTTGCACAAGACTCTTAATAATTTGCCCTAAATATTAGGCAAATTATTTGTTGCTGGCCGTTTTAGAGGCAAATGTTTTGCCAAGAGAAATTTTTATTAAAAACCGAAAACATAATTCGTAAATGTTTCTGGCTTACTCTACGAATGATTATCAAATTAAATTAATATTCTATAACAATTATACGCTCAGTTGCACTTTAAGCGGTTTGCTTTGTTAAAGCAAATTAAATATACGCCTTGAGCTTTATATTGAAATTAGTAAAAAAAAGTTATTTTTTTCTTAAATAAATTATTTTGGTTTAAAAATTTTCTTATTTTAAAATTCCTTAAACTGGTAATTTGTTTAAAATCAATAAAATTTTACTCACCTCTGTTTGTGTTTTTTTTTTCGAGGGAAATTTTTTTAATTATTTACATTACCATTAAACATCTTAAATGAAATTAACACTAAGAAAACATTCAACACATCTTTAAACACTTATAATACATTATTTCAAACAGAAGCATTGTTACTTCTTTAAATGTGATTTAATGAATTAAATAAATTATTTTTGTTTTTATTTTAGAATTGCTTTAATTAAAACTTTTACAATTATGATTTTTTGTTGTGATAATCACAATTTGTTTCTTTGTTAGATTTAGGTACTTTTTGTTTAATTTCCTTTTGTTAGTTGGCTGAAAGCACTTTTTTGTTTACATACACATAGATATATATATATATTTAATGTGCTTATTTGGCATTTTTTGTTTGTTTTATATTTGTCTTATACTAAATAATTTATTTATCCATTAAATGTATTCCGCTCATTTAGCTTTTATGTTTAACGTTGCGTAAGTTTGCTACTACTGACTGACATTCTATCCAGCATCTGTGTTTTTATTTCGATTTTCTTATAGCGTGTTGTAACCAGGCCAAAATCCACCACAGACATTAAGGCTCTAAGGATTAAGTATTACAAGTGGAGGGTAACATACCGATAGAAAAGGAAAGGCTTATTATTGTTTTCAAACAAAAGCAAAAATAAAAAATAAATAAAAAAGAGTAGTTTGTTGGTATGCTTTAAAGGGAAAATGTTTGGCTGCATAAAAAAGAGCGAGTAACAATAATATACTCGTTAGGGATGTCAAACGGGACTGGTTTTTCAAATCCCGGGATTCGGGATCCCGAAATCGGGATTTTCGGGATTTCGGGATTTTTGTTTCATATTAAAAACATTACAATATTAATGAAAACACTATTTATTTAATTCATACATTTAAATAAAAATATACATAACAAAAAAATTAGTTCATTGAAAATTAAAGTAATAAAGAAACAAAAAAGTAACATATATTTAATATTAATTTGTTTAAAAACAAAAAATTGTCTTAAAGCTATAGTTTTTCATTTATTAAAAGTTTATAAACAAACGAAATTACACTACTACTATATGTATAAATTATTAGGTTGACAAAACTTATATGTATGTCATTTGGCTTTTAATTTTTATATTTATAAATTTAAAATAATAGAATATTTATGATCGTTCTTTAAAAAGCTTCTTAAAAATATTAAGGCATCTAAAGTGTCATCAGATAATCTTGATCTAATTTTATTACCAATATATGATGCTGACAAAAAACATCGTTCACAATCAATGCCTGTGGGCAAAATTATTAGTAAATTGTTGTACGCTGATTGCAAAAACAGACCTCTCTCACCCCCGGAAATAAATAATTCAATTTATTTTTCAATGTTTGATTTCATTCCATTACGGGCGCTATTAGGTGTTTTGTTTGGACTTTTGCACATTTCAATTGCATTATTTAATTTTTTCATGATTGAAATATTAGAATCATCATTTGTTTCCTCAATCATTGCTAAATCCGAATCAGAATCATTTGAAGGTGAGCCACAGATCTCATTTCCTTTAAAATGAGCAATCAACGTTTTTAACTCATTTCTAATAACAAACATTTCTACGTTGTTATCAAATTCTGGGGCCAAATTACCGCAATTACCGCTATCGTATCGAAAAAGGATTTCGATATCGAAATTATGATAAACTGTACTAAATTTCTTGCTCGATATCGTATGCCATAATCTCAAATAAGAAAATTACGATCAATTTTACTCGATTTAATTTGACCCCTGATTTCAATTTTGGGTTTTTTAAAAATTTAAGAGTGTTGAGGAAATCGTTCTTCGTCAGGGATTCTTTTAAGGAGATTGCAATCACTTTTTGGTACCACTTTTAGCATAAATTAAAGTGCAGCATCGGCTTTACAGAGATTTATATCACTGCGACAAAGGGCTTCAACTGGTGCTATAATCGTATATAAAATTACAACTATTTGTTTTAGTAAAGCAAATTCATCATCTGTCATCTGTTGAGTTTTTAAATCAATTAAAGCTTTTTTTATTGGAATTTCCAGTTCCAAAAACCTTTGACACATATCAAATGGTGTGTTCCAGCAGATTTGGCAATCCAAAATTAATTTTAATTTTTTCCATTTTATTTCTTTGACATACTTTTGTAAAATTGTATTCTTTGTTGGTGACTTTCTAAGCAATTTTGAGGTGTTTCTGAACTTTGCAATTAGTGCTTTAATATGAAATATGTCAGTTAGATCTCTTTTACTCTCTCTTAATAAAAATGCAAAACAATCAAATGCTTCATCCTCATCCGATGATAATTCATCTTCATCATTGAAATCTTGTGATTTATATAATACATCTTCCAATGCGAGGTGTACACCATGGGCTAAGCATAATTGTTGTTTCGCTGCAATTATTTTACCAATTTTTTGCATTGTAGAAGCCCCGTCTGTTGTGAAGCTGACTATATCATTTGACAGTGACACACCAAAGGGTTAAACGCTGCTCCAAATACTGTATGCAAACAACCGCAGTGGCAGATCTCTTTATTCTGACTAGCTCAAGATTAAAAAATTTGTCGCACGAACGCAAAATGATATTCGTAAAACGTTATTTCAATGTTCGTTTTGCATTTGCAATATAAATAAAATAAAAAATTTCGGGATTAATAAATCCCGAATAATCCCGGGATTATTTTAAAACAAATCCCGGAATTCGGGCTTTTTCAAATCCCGAAAATCCCGGAATTTCGGGATTGGCATCCCTAATACTCGCACATGGAAATAAATTACATGAGAAATATACCGCTTCTTAATATTTATATTTTCTTTGCCTAGGGTTCTTGTAACAGTAGACTTCAGTTTAAGTTATTTTTATAATAAATTTCCTGCTTTTGTTTAACACTATGATAATTTAAATAGAAATTAAGGCATTCTGGAACTCTGTAAATTTATTTTACAAATATTTTCTGAAAACAAATTGCTATAACTATATACTGCTAAAATATATATGGAACAAATTAAAATAAAAGTTCAAATTATATAAACTTTGTTCGCGTTAAATGGAGGTATTATTTAAAAAGTATCTTACAAAAAAGACAATCTAAAATCCGTAAAGTACATACAAAGATATACATATATTTGTTCTAGCTGTTTTCATATAAAATCTCAATGCCCAAAAGTTTTTAATATTTTTCAATCACAAATTAATAAACATTTATTAATCTTTAAGAAAAACCATAAGAAGAAACTAAAACAAAGTTTCTCTTATAAAAATTCATATTCTGCATACCATTTACAAATCGCTAATATTTTTAAAAAATATCAATAAGGCGAACTGGAGAACAATTTGGTAGCTGCATAGTTATTTCCGTTACGTCGACCTATTTTGAAGTATTGAATAGTTGTAACGTCTAACAAGAGGCTGCAAATTTTATTGCAGGCATGTCTTTATATAAATGTCTGAAGTTATAGAACTATAGGTGACAATAGAGGTGTCTAGCAGACCACAACTGCAAACTGCTTGCCTAATAATGGTATTCTTATTAAATCTATACATTTTTGTATGAATATACATTGTCTGGGATCATCCTTTTTCCTTGAAACATACATTTTCAAAAAAAATTTAAATCTGCAGAATTATAGTTAAACTTTGTGGTTAAGAATACCTATGATTATTTGGTTATTAATTACACGATAGATTTAAAGTCCAGAATCCAAATTTATTCTTTCGTAGTTTTTGGCGCTATCATTATTGGATTGAATGTAGTATTCTCTTTATAAGTTCCTAGTTTTTTTAATGACATTTAAATTGCATACAGTAATCGCAGCAGACCAATATTGTAATTAATAAATACTAAATAGCATATATAATTGCAAGCAATCTAAAGACGCAGAAATACTTCATCGAATATAATTTAAATATCTAAAAAATCCTTCCACATATCAATGAAATAATGCAGAAATATTACTGCATTTAATTTAAAAAGCAACAATCCCAAATAATTTAACTGTAGACAACACTGCATTATTACGCATATTCTCTGAGCAATTTTTTCAATTGTCTTTGCATGCTATTTCACCTTAACTTATTTTTCCAGTCTCTTTCATTCTCTCGCTCTCTTGGTATCTCTATTGCAATATTCATGTGTCCTTGTATATAGTGGTGAATAGACAACATGCTTGTGTATGTTTATAGTGTGTTTGTAAAATCAGCTAAACACGCGGTAAAATACTATGACTTGCACATGTTAAATACACTCAGGGAAAATAATTTTGTTAAAGATAAGTAAAATATGTGGACGGAAATCTTGTTAACATATAATCCTAAGTTATATGTTTCTTTTTCAAAATTTAAAAGTTCAACTACACTGAAGGAAAACGGCACAAAGTAGGAAAATTTAGAATTTTTTTTAAATAAATCTGCATTTTCTAAATGTTAATTCCGATTGCAATAAAATCTTGATATGCCTAGAGAGGAAATGTTGTCAAGTTTAAGTTTATAATTTGTAGACAGAAAGTAATTTATTACCCGCGGTCTCACGTCACTAAAAATCTAATCAAATGAAACCAAATAAATGCAGTTGCAACTCCAACTAAACCACGACATACGATCAAAATTTTTTTTTGATAAAATGCTTTTTTGACTGCCTTCTACTCAATGCAAATGGATAAAACTTCGCAGGCATTCATACTACCGATGTCAATACATGAATACATGGGCGTAGCCAGAATAAAATCTAGGAGAGGGGCAAAAAAATATTTTTTTTTGTAAAATTCTTTTTTGACTGCCTTCTCAATCTTTGCAGGCATTCACCAGGATAAAATCCGTTACAGGATTTGATTTTCCGAAGTGAAGCTAAATAAAAACATTTAAAAACAACGAGTTTGGCTGTTTTTAACGGGTTCCTATAGCAAAAAAAGCATTGGAAGAGATGGAGAGACTGCGAAATTTATCATAACATTAAATACTAATCCACAAGTGTAAAGTTTTATTATATGAATATAAATTTTTTATTTTATAAATATTAAATACAAAACATGTAAGAAAATTTTCTTATTTAGCATGGAAATTGTAATGTATTAATTAAAGCTATTCGTTACTAAAAAGTAAAAAATAAATAAAAAAAAAATTTTAAGGCTTTTCTTTACCTTAATTTGTGATTGATCAGTTGTGAACATAAAATAAATATGAGTACTAAAAAAATTGACTAAAAGTCAAAAAATAAGAACATTTCAAACAACATAAACTTTTAAATAAAAATGGAAATAATCTCACACATTCCTTAAAGAAAAGCGTGGGGCGCGTTGTTATGAAATAGTGTTGGCAAAGTATTGAGTAATGGGTACCGAGTATCGAGTATTTGCCCTTTTTTTGGATACTCAATACTCAAAAGTAGTTACTCCATACTTTCTGCATTGTTTTTTTAAGCAAGTTGAGTGGGTAAAATAGTGCATAAAAATACATCACTGTATAAAAAGACAACAATGTTTATCATTAATTTTCCAAAGAATTTATTTTAATTATTTCTGAAGTTGTTGTTAACGTTGAATTAAAAGTTAGCTTTACGTTTATTTTTGATTTAATAATAAAATACATACAAAACCAATAATAGTTGAAGATCTATTTTTATTTTTTGAAGAAACTACTGCAATTTGTAGATAAAAACTATGCGTTACATTTTAAAAAAATCCGTTAAAAGTATCGAGTAGTATTAAGTACCCAAATGAAAAGTCTTGAATATTATTGAGTAATGGAAAGTAGTAGAATTTGCCAGCGCTATTATGGTTGTATTTCTTTCGGTCTGAAATATTAAAATGTACTCACGGCAGTCATGTTTTTTAAGTTCAGGTTGGTATGGGCGCCCCACGCTTTTCTTTAAGGATTACGAACAATAAAGTGTTTTATGTTTTATTACAATCGCTATACGTATTATGGATTTTTGTGACAAAACAAACAAAATTTTTAGAATTAAATTTGGCATTTTTACCTGGATGTATAGTATTAGGATAGATAATATTAGTGTTAGAGGACTTTTAGGTTCAAATTATGTCGCTTTAGATAAAATCACTCAGTCAAGTTTTGGACGAATTTAACTCCCTGTTATTATTCAAAAGCTGCAATGTATTGTTATCAGAAAAACAAGTCGACTAAAGGTCAGTCATACTTGGCAAATATTTTCCGAAAAAGACGTAACCACTAAATAAAATACATTTTAATTAATTTATTTATTAAAAAAAACTTTGTTTATTTAGACCCCAGATGCAGAGCATGTGAAGGCACAGAAATTTTAATAAAAACTCGACTTAAACACTACTTAATGAAGATTATCTTCAAGCCACAACGATATGTAGCGAAGATTGTCATCGAAATATAGTGATTTCGTCTATATATTCAACACGTAGATTTTAAATAACGGAAAGTCAATACAACAATTTTTTTAAATCACTAGGCCCCTGTTTTCTGACAGCTGGCGACTATAACGCTAAGCACACATTCTGGGGATCAAGACTGATTACTCCGAAAGGTCGTATTTTATTCAATACAATTTCTAACATAGGATTGAATGTAATTTCGAGCGGGAAACCTACTTACTGGCCTACTGACTGAGTAATAAAAAATATCGCTAGAGATGTAATTTACGTCAAATATTCTTTTTATTTATAATATTAAACATCAAATAAATGACAAAAACGTTTTATTAATTTTCTTTATTAGTTTTATTTGTATGCAATAACAATTGCACAAAGTACTAACATATACTTATTTGTGCTACCCACTATGTATAGAAAATGTGCATCAATTTGCAGTTCTAAAGTATTCAATTCCTTTCTTTGTTGCATTAATATTAAAACATATGTGCGACTAGATTTAAAAAAAAAACGGTGCTTTATTATTAAAATTATTAAATATCGAAAATTATTTTAACACAATCTAATTGTTACTAGAGAATTCTATGAATTGATATAATTTGTTTTTTAATTTCAATTAAATAAAAGCTATTTTTTTAAATTTTAAACCAACCTAAACTTTTTTCGCAATGCGAATAGATATTCATAACTTAATGAATAAAGAAGTTAATTTTGGATTTTCTTCACTATGTGTAAAAAAATAAACTAAAATTCAAATTAAATTTCAATAAAAAATATCTCAGCTGCTAATAAAAATCTAAGTCATATACAATTACTTTGAAAATATAATTATCCAACAGTAAAGGTAATACATTTTTCCCAGGCAATGGTCATTATAAATTAATAAAAGCAACAAAGATAATTAAATCAATTTCGAAATATGTTCCACATAATTTTCTCAGAAGGACAAAATTTCTTTGAATTAAAGTCAGTTTGTCGACATTCATGTTTCATTACAAAATTCTATAGCATATTTCAATCAGCAAATAATAATGTTGAAAAGTTTCCTTTAAATATAGATTACAAACAAACAATTCAATTGTGTTTGTTTGCCTTTTGCACCTCTAAAGTTCAGGTGTTTTAAAATTTAAATTAGTTTGTTTTTTATTCAACAAAAGCTGGCAGACATCTAAAACGCTGTGTATTTAGGTAGGTTGGTAGGTACATACAGTATGTATGTATGTATTTATAACAGTACATAGCGGCAGACAGGAGATAAATATATTTGGCAATGTTCCTGGTATGTAAAAAAAATAATTGTTTTGTTAACAAAACAGCTTATTTGAATTTCGTTTTTGATTGTTGTTTGCCAAACTTACCAACAACTTTTAAGGGCGCATGACAATGGCTTTAAATACAGATTTTATTTGATTTTGTAAAAACTTGTTCGTTTTGTAAAATTTTATGATTTTTGTTTTTTAAAACATACCCTGTTAATATCACATTTTATCACACAACTTTACATAAAAATATATATTAATGTGTTTTTAAGTTGAAAGACCTTATTAAGGAATACATTTGACACAGGTGTGTTTAATATCTTAGTGCTTAAGGTCATGTAAATGTTATATGCGGCTGACAACTAATAAAAAATGTAAACCATTAATAAAAGGCTTAGAAAAAGTCGGTATATTTTAAAAGAAGATTAAGAATAGTCATTCACGTGTTTTATAAATGCAAAAATAAACGAAAAATTATATTAAAAACGCCCCCAAAGAAAAAAAACGAAAAAAGCCCAAATTTTGGGCTCACATTTCGTATGAATTTTATGAAAAATTACTCCAAAGGTTATGAAAAAATGTCCCAAGTTTAAAATGAAAGGCCCGAAATATGTAAATGAATTTCTACCTTAAATTTTTTAATTTTTATAAAATATTTCTAAATAGTTTATTGAACACTTTTTCATTTTTATATTTTTATTATATTTTACAATATTAACGAATGGGTTTATTTTTCGTTTCTCTTTAAATGCAAAATTACCGCAAAGAACAAAAATGAAAAAAGACCAAACAAATTTCGTGTTTTTATTATCAGTTAATAATTTTTTGCGGTTATTTTTAATTTTTTTTCTTGGCCATTTTTTATTATTTTACTAGAAATACAAAAGAAATCACTTTCTAGAATGTAATATTCTACAAAGAAGAAACTGTTTCAGTGTTTATACACTTCACTACCAAAAGTAGTGTCGAAATGTTCATCTGAGGACCCCACAAAGTTATTAACAAAAAAATCATTACTTTACTTCTTAAAAATTTATGTATAAAGAAATGAATTAGTATTTCTTATAGTTTATTTCCTTTTTTGTTATTAATACATATTATAGCAATTGTTCAAGCTTATGGTCTTTTTTAATAAAATTTTATTTTTTTTTTTCGATACTTCGAAATTTTTCAAAATTTCTTTTTTCCTGAATAAGCTATACAAAAACGTAGCAAAATATCGAAAATATAAAATAAAATAAAATTAAATTAAAAAAAGACCTTAAGCTTGAATAACGAAAAACAATTTTCCTGAAGAAGCTACACAAAGACGAAATATAGAAAATAAAAAATAAAGTTTTATTAAAAAAGACCTTAAGCTTGAACAATTACTAAAATAGAAATGAATTAGTGTTTCATAACTATATATACACCTAAATTAAAATAAAAAAAAAACATATTCTCAACTCAAAAATTTGGTCAGGCATACTTTCTTTCAAAAATTTGAAGGCTTTCATAAATTCGATGGCTTAATATTCCCCAAATGTTTTGAAATATTGTGGGCCATTCAAATATTTTTCACTTTTTCACCTGTTGTGAAATAAATTGTTTTTTATGAATATTTCTTAAAATCGGCATTAATTTTCTTTCTAATCCGAAAATTATATTTGAGAAATATCGTAGTTCATTACGTAAGTCTATCCAATAGCTGTTGGGACCATTTGAACTAATAAGTTTGATTTTTTTACATCAGAAAAAATCATCTTAAACAAACATACAAGGTGTGATCAAAAAAAATCGATATTTTAATTTTTTCAAAAAGTATTTATTTATTCATCAATAACTATCTTGTCGCCTTCAAAGTAATCCCCCTCAGATATAATACACTTTTGCCTGCGTTTTTCCAATCCTCGAAACACTTCTGAAACGCGCTTTTTGGTATCGCCAACAGCTCCTGTTTGTTGTTGACGTGCTCGGGCGACCAGGACGAGCATCATCATTGACATCTTCTCGGCCTTCCTGAACCGGTTATACCACAATTAAACTTGTAATCTGCTCAACGTAGACTCGCGAAACGCCACAGTCAACTGTTCAAATGTGCTTGCGCATTTAATTTGCGAAAATCGAACATACGTGTCTCACGAAACTTGAAAATAACCGTTATTTTTTTATTATACCTCGTATGTTTTAATAGTGCTACTATTAAAGAAGATTTTCGGGATATCTGTTTCCACCGACTTTTAAAGTGAAATATGAGCTATTTAAAAATCACTAATATCGAACCACTCGACATTTTATAGCAAGTTGATGAAAATAAGAATAAATAACAGTTATACTTTTGTTTTTATAGTATAGTTTATAGTATAGTTTATCATAAATTCTAATTATAGTTACGAAGCACTAACAAAATATTAATGCACAATTTCACTCTTAAACTAATGAAGTGCTCTACCAAATTTTGCATAAAAAGAGATCATTAACGATACTTTTAAAAAGTTTTACACGCTTTTAAAACTGGTTGTAACTTCACAACAAATAGAAAATATCAAGTGTACTTATAGTAAAGCAACATACCGAATTAAAATTTTATAACCATGTTTCTAAGAGACTTATACGCTATTTCCGGAAATGGTATCTAATGGGAGCCAAATAAAGTCACAAAATTTGTTAGTTTGATTTTTACTTATATTGAGAATGTGCTTTAAAAATTCGGGATTCTGTAGTTACTTAAGGTAGATTTGCACAATCGTTGTGAACAATATATTTGTTTGGACAAAGTTTTTATCAAATGAAATTTGACGTCTCTCATTTTGAGGGACAGAAAATAATTTTTACAAAGTACTCTCAGTTTGAATTGGTTTAATTTTATACTTTGTCTGGAGAAAAATTAAATCAGTTGCTAATAGGTTACACTTTTTAATGTCTTATGTATTTGCATGGCCATCAGCAAAAGCAACTTTCTTTTTTTTTTAATTTTGAATACACAATATTTTAAAGTATTAAATATGTTTTTGGCACTGAAAAACCAAAGGCAAATAAATCAATGGCCGAACTTGTAAAACTTTGATTTTGCAGCTTTAATTTTCCATCGTTCGAAATGAGTGGGTGAATCATGCTACATAAAAACTCTCAGTAAAAAATGGTTCTCCGGGCAAAATATTTGTTCGGAACAAATGGGTGAATCCATCCTTAGAGATAATTTAAAAGGGTAATTTCTTCTAACATATTTACTGAACATTGTATTTTAAAAAACAATGTTTTTTTTCTCCGAAAATTCGAAGTTTGTGCATCATATACGAGAAGTTTTACTGCACCTATTTATTTGAAAAAAGTGCAGTTGAATATTATTGAATGCTCGCCTATGCTTATGGTAAATGTGATGGAACAGATGGAAATATATTTAAGCGTACGATAGATGGTTTGTGCGGCTCAGTCTTAAATTAATGAAGTCACTATATCCTAAATATTCAATAAAAAGAAAGAATTTACCATACTCTTGAACAATTTTACACGTTTTATTTAGCTTTGTCCACTTGTGTAAAATACTCTCACGCCCAAAATACACAACCAATATCAATAAGATTTACGAAAATAATTAACTACAATAGCGCCATTGAAATTCAGTAAAATCAATCCAGTTGAACAAGAATTATGAACCAAAATGCGAAACTAGCACCAAAAAAAAATTTTTTATAACCCATTAAATTTTGCAAATCTTAGAATAATATGACATATTCTGGAAAAATTTCTAAAAATCGGTATATGATTTGAATGGAAGCTAATGGAGAAATAAAAGTGCGTTTCTAACCTTATTCAACAGTAAAACGCAATGACAAACTTAATATAGATGAATTACAATCTATGTATTTAATTTAATTTAATATTGAATAATTTATATTTAATATGGAAAAACTTAAATTGTATTTAAAATCTACTTATATACATATATATGTATGTACATATATAATATATATTTTACATTGTATAAATATATAGTACAAATATTAAGCTCTTCTCAAGAAATTATTAAAATGTCTGCATGTTGATTCAGTAATTTCAGTAAATAAAACAAAGAATACACATTCACAACAGATCAAGAAACATAGGGAGAATTATAAAAGAAAAAAATAACTGCGTGAGTGTTGTATTAAATACTAGAGTAGAGCACTTGCACTTAACAAGGACACACACAACGGCAACAACAACAATAATAAAAACATATAAAAGCAACAACAACATATAAACGAGTGTGTAAACAATACATATGCAAAAGCAGTAGTATTGTTAATGTGTTAAAGGTGTTTTCAACGTGAACTTTGTTTTTCCATTATTTTTATCAACAATCACATATTGGTAAAATAGTGGGTATATTTTGTTAAACATATTACAGATTTTGAATTTCGAGGATGCAATAAATTCGATTGGGTTTGTATAGAATTTATCTTTAAAAGAGCCTTAAAAACAAGAATCACTAAATTAGTTTTCCAATAACTTCATTATTTCGGTAGTTGTAGAACATTTTTTTTTTAATTATATATATATCTGTTCCTTTAAACTCCTACAAGGAGTTTAACAAACACAAACTGCGAAGCTTTTTGGCTTATCTGCAGAAAACACACAGAGTCTTTGGCAGGAATCGAACCTGCAACCCTCTGACTGATAGTTCGGCAAACTATCGCCTAGTCTATCGGGGCACCCATAACCTCTTATCAAATCACATATCAGTGATGTGTGCTCACAGCTGCATAAATTAGCATTTTTTGCTTTTAAAAAAGACAACCAACAGGAATTGAAAAATTAAATGGGTGTAATATTTTATATATTGTTTCAAAGGCAATTTTACAAACAATATAATTTATTTTAAATGTTAAGAAATTATATCTAATTTTGACCATTTAGAATTAATGTAACTACTCACCATAATTTACGGAGCTTGTATGATTTTCATAACAATCTTGAGTATAAATGAACAATTTAAAACTTTAAAAAACATTTTTCCATATTCACCACAAGGTATAAAAAGGGTGAGATTATAAGATGAGGCTCCTTTTAGTTGCATTTGATCTCAATTAATTTAATTACAAGAGATTTATGGTGTGATTTCTATGTATATTCATAACGTTATTTACAAGACTTGTATGTTTGGTTGTTATACTCGGACTCAAATCTACGAATATTATTGGCAAAAGTGGTCTTGGAAGGTCGATGATGTACACAATATGTTAATCGAAGTAAACGAAAAACGTTGCTCTTTCGTGTTTTTCCAGTTTGCCCCTGTTTGAAAACAAAGTTCATGTTGAAACCTCCTTTATATGAATTTGTATGAATGTTTGTGAGTCATGAATAAATGCATGTATGACAACAATAAATATGCATACATACATACGTACACACGTAAATACATTCATATTTCTCTGAGTACATATGAGTATTGTGGTATAATGAATCTGTAACTATTGTATGCAAATAGGCGCAAAGTCTACTAAATTGTCGGCGCACAAATGAATGTAGGAAGTGAAATAGAAACAGAAATGTTACAGAAAAAACAAAAGTTGGGAATAATTAAAAAGAAAGGATGAAATAAAAACTCAACACAAAACGTTGTCGAGAATATGAAAAGGTAAGTGAAAATTTAATGGCCATGAATAAATTAGATTTTGCTGCATAAGAAAATAATTGTATGATGTGTTTCTGTTTTGTTGAACGTTATCATGGACGATAGAGAGATTGACATTTTTTAGAAATTCAAATAAAACGGGGAATTACGTAATGCAATGATGTAATATTAGTACATAAACGTATTTACTCGTATGCATTTGTGAAATAAGGAAATTTGTTAGGGCGTAAAAAGAAGACATATTTCAAAAGCTCTTAAAAAAATAATGCTACAAGTAAGTATGTAATCATAGTATTGATATTAGATTGTTGCTAACTGAATAAGTTATTAATAAGAATCACTGGCAAATTGCAACAAGAGTTTATATAATTTTCGTTTTGATTTTGTTATTCATTAATAATTTTAATACATTTATGTTTTAACAACAAAAAATAGTGTGACGGCTAATATTCAAACTGTTTGCAGTAGTTTTAAAACTTTACAGTATTATATTTATATATACATATGTATATAGTTTGTGCCTTGAACTAAAAAACTAATAAAGAAAATTTAAAATGTTTTTGACATTTATTTTAGATTTAATGCTAAACAAAATAATTTACAATACAAATATCAAAGATTGCCTTTAGATTAATGTATTTGCTTTATCTATGATTTGTTCGCTTCAATATTCAATGACTAAGTGAGAGTAAATAACAGATATGTCCTATTCAAAACAATATATAAGTTACTTGAGACAAAAACAGTGTTCACAAGGAAAATCGTATGTTACGAATCCCGAATTTTTAATTTATACAGTCAAAAAAAGAGTGCCTTAGCTCTTCCTCCCAAAAAAAAAAAATTAAAAATAAATTATTTTTCAACTTTCAAATTGAAAATCATTAATTTCTGGACATCGAAAATAATAAATAAAATAAAATTCGGTGGAAATCGGTCAACATTTTAGCCCGATATTAACCCGAGCAGAGCATTGAAAAATTTTTAAATTTCAATTTAGCGTATAATGAAAACCATAACAGATACGTAACATACTCACGCATGTTATTTTTAATATCTAGCTGAATGTTTTAAGAAAGTATAAAAATCTTAGAAATAAGATGAATAAAAAAAAATTACACGCGTTTCAAAAAATTAAGTGTCAAAGTTAATATTTTTTGAGCCATCACAGCTCCGAGCGGAGCTTAAGGAATATGGTTACAAAATTTAAACTCAAGTGATCTTTGGCCCATGTCAAAAGCTATTTGTTTTCAAAAAACTTAGTTTCTGTACAACTAATATATATGACAAAAATCTAAACATATCTCAAATAACACACACTAAATCATAAAAGTAGTGTGTAAGTCAATATAAAGTAAAAACCTAATATTGTTTAATAAAAAATGTTTTATTATTCTACAAGTATAAATTAAAACCAATTTATATTGAATTAGTCTCAAGCAACATAAGCAAAATATAAATCATTAACAAAGCCTAGAGAAATAAGGAAACTAATTCAATTTTAACGGAAAAGCACTACATTTTTCGCATCAAAATTAATGGTTTGTTTGTATTGCTTTTGGTTTTATCACAGATGGTAATCTTCTATACATAGAATCAACAAGTTTCTTAATTGTAATCGGGCAAAATTGTGTCTTTTTAGTCTTGTATTACTGCCTTTAAGTTATCTGTGCAATAATTATATATTTGCCTAATTTTTTTGTACAAATATTCCCATAGGTGCTCCATGTGATTGCGGATGATGATTTAAAGTTTTTGGAAAATGATTGAGTAACGTCTCTTTTAACATATATTCTAAGGATCATTGTCTTGTTGAACACTAGCGCCTATATTGTTTCTTAAAATATCGAGATAATATTCCTTTTTTATTTGATACTGCCGTACTACCCCTAAGCTAAAGAATTCGTTCTTGGTTCGCAATATATTTAGGAGCTTTTTGACTCCAAATATCTTAAACTTACTTTCATGGGTGAAAATCATATTATTCCAAAAAAAAATTTGAGTCTCGTTTATTTATTTCTTTGCGAAATTCAAACGTTTGGTTTGTCTGTTCTTTCATATAAAGAGCTTCTTGCGCAGCACTCTACTATGTAGGTCATTTTAATGCAAAGATATTCTAGTCGTAGTCGCGCTTAAATTTTTAACTGAAGTTTTCGTAATATTTTCAACTATTTTTACAGCGCTAGATGTTGTGTTAGCTCTTAGTGTTCTTACTATAGATCTTACTTTAGTTTTTGTAAGACGCTTAATCTTGTGAACAATGAAATTTTCTACAGTATATTGTATTTTTTATTGTACAGTAATGTCTTGCAACGATTTTACCTATTTCACGAATTGATTTATATTTTCTATTGAACTCTTGCCATTGTAAATTTGTTTTACTTATGGCCGAATTCTCAGTCATTAGTTAACCATTGGTAAACTAATATACTAACTGTTCTTTAACTAATACTTGTTATTCTTATGGCAAACTAAGCATTGCGAATAGAGAATCATTAGTTAAGCCTTTGTCATTAGCTAACTAAAGACTGTGAATTCGGCCATTAATGTCACAATATAATCTCTTTTAATAATTTGCTTTATTTTAACGGATAAAAATTGTTCCATTTCCATAATAAATCTATTAAATTTGTACACGCTTTGTTTTTGTTTATTTTTTCTGTGAATTTAATTCTAGCTGTATGTATATAAAAATGCAATAAAATTTTCTAATATAGAGCAATTCCATATGAAAGCGATCACCTTTTGGACGACCCCTCTCCGATCTTAAAATAAATAGTCTCAATCGATTGCCCAGCAAAAAATAATGTACCTACATATTTTTTTTTTATAGTGACTGGTTTAGTGGTGGTGTACACCACTGTCTGTGACAAAATTGAAGAATTCTTCATAAGGGACCTCATTGAAAGTTGTTAAAAAAAAAAACTACTAAAGCGATCGCAACGAGTGATAGCTCGTTGGAAAGGTATTGAATCAGGCTTTAATTGAAAAATAAAATTTTCCTAATTTTTCTTAGAAATTTACCTTGGGCCCCGACTCCTTGTTTGGACAGGAGAGGAGCATTTAAGAGACCACCTTATTAAAAATACATTTTAAAAATTATTTTACAGTTAAAAATACATTTATGAAGAAAAAATCTTTCTTATTTTGCTGCTTATACTTAATTACAATATTTATTAAAAATTTCAATTGTCTTGGCATCATTATAAAATTAAAGTAACTTTAAATTTAGCACATCGGCAGACGAAGAGTACCGCTTTAGATTAATTGACATATCAAAAATATTTGGTATGAAGCAATGAAACTTTTGCGTTCCAGTTATAGTTTTGACATTATTATATCTGTTTTGAATTCGTCGCTCCATGGCATCGTGTTCTTTTTGAGTGCATAAAACTGTGTTAATGGCAATTTCCTTGCTTTGAATCCACGAAAACAAATGTTGTACATTTAAGATCTGGTCAGTATATGGCCTTTGCAAACTTGCCTTAGTCGCCATGCGTTTTAGGGTTCCCCCTAACGCATCGCATGGGCCCTTACCGTGGGACGTCGCGAAAAAGTGTCATTCGACCTTGCAGTTTTGTTCTTCTTCAATTATGCAAAGATTGTAAAAATTTTTTTTATTCTTGTACTGAGAAGCCGCGCCGCGCCGTCTGAGAAAAAAGTGACTTTGTCGATTGCATCGAATTTTGATCTTAAGAATTCAAACAGTTTCATTTGAAATAAATAAACGGACACATAATTATGAGCTAAACTCTCCGCGACAACAACAAGGCTTACGGTCTGTAGTTCGTTATGTTCGTTTTTGAAATAAATGCAAAAAGGATGCACCGTGCACTGGTCGTTTGCCCAGTGATAAGCCTGAATTTCATCCTGAACGAGAAAAGTGTAATTCTCGGCAAAGTCGCTTATCACAATGAATTCATTTTGGGCTAATTTCTTCTTACTTTCCTTTAGAAATTTCGATTGCATCTCGGATATGAAATGGTGCGCCTTCAGTTCATTCAACTTGAATCCGAATTCCTCGATGAATTCCGGAATCTGCTTTACCACGGTCTCAAGGGAACATCTGCCGCTGCTAATTATCCACTGTTTGAAATGCACCTCCTGAAATAACAGCTGTTCAAACTTTTCCGCCAAATATTGCTCTAGCTCGTCAATCTTCGGACAATTGTCGCATTTGGACAGATGACAATTTTCCGTGGGGTATGCGCACAACGACTTCGACAGGAGGTCCCTATATGTTTCAATTTCATCGTGAAATACTTTCAATTTCTTGCATGGAAAAAAAATTAATTTGATGTTTTGATGAAACATGCAAACGCAGACTGAATGCGTTCCGTGCCTGTCTAATGCCAGCATTCCTTTGGTCGTAGGATGGCAAACTTAGAAAATCCCACTTTTTCTGCTGGGTATTTCTCATTGAACTGATGGTATGCTTCGGATAGATTACATAATAATAATCTGCGCTGCTTGTGTACTTTTTCTCCATCTTCACGTGTGATAACATAGTCACGTGTACCTGGGCAGGCGCGGCTGTTGCCATCATTGCAGTAAAAATCTTGAATCAATTTCACCGTTGCTTCGCTGAGGGTCCTTGAGCCAAATTTCTTGGTGGGAGTCGCCAATATGCCCTTCTGTCGAACTTATGCTTTGCTTCTTCTCGCGATGTAAAAAGATGTTTGAAACTGTTCAGAAATCTTGCGTATAGACCATGATTGAGGCAGCACAGATAAAATGAGATATTTCTCCGGAAAAGTGGTCGCTAAATTGAATTTTCTTTTCAACTGCTCAATCATTTGTTTGCCGTCATCAACGTCATCTGCTTGACTGCATTCGTTATCAGAGCCTTAATCAAATATTGTCGCGATTGCACTCATAATCTTGCCTTTTTTCTCTTTCCTGTATGTTTCACTTCGCAACTTTCTTTTTCTAATAGGCGTTTCACCTAAAGTGGTAATAGCCTCATTCAAAGGACTCAAAGACATATTGACCATCGGAATGTCTGCCTCACTATCAGATGAAACATTTTGTTAACTTGTCATTTCACTCTCGGATTGTGGCTGCATTTGTTTCAATGAATTTGCTTGTTGAGACAAATCGATTTTACACTTGGGGCAAATGAATTCTGCTTCTTCACCGTAAATATTTATTACCTGGTAATTTAAAAAATTTACAAAACATTTTATGACCTGTAGCCTCAGTCGGGTTTGGTGTGCCATTACATGCCACTGCTGCTATTATCCATGGATTTATGGCCGATCTTGTGAAGGCAGGCAGACCATATTCACTACACACTCAAATTGGGGCTCTTAAAAAAAAATTGATTTTTTCTTCATAAATGTATTTTTAACTGTAAAATAATTTTTAAAATGTATTTTTAACAAGGTGGTCTCTTAAATGCTCTTCTCCTGTCCAAACAAGGAGTCGGTGCCCATTTTTTTATTGCTGATTCTTAAAGCAAAAATTATAAGGAATCCAAAAAAAAAAAATTACCCGGAAAATTTAGGAGCTTCTGTGGAAAATCGGAAAATTTAATTTTCATGGGAAAATTTAAAGGTAAATTTCTAAGAAAAATTAGGAAAATTTTATTTTTCAATTAAAGCCTGATTCAATACCTTTCCAACGAGCTATCACTCGTTGCGATCGCTTTAGTAGTTTCTTTTTTTAAACAACTTTCAATGAGGTCCCTTATGAAGAATTCTTCAATTTTGTCACAGACAGTGGTGTACACCACCACTAAACCAGTCACTATAAAAAAAAAAAAAAATATGTAGGTACATTATTTTTTGCTGGGCAATCGATTGAGCCTATTTATTTTAAAATCGGAGAGGGGTCGTCCAAAAATTTGCCAAATTTGATCGTTTTCATATGGAATTGCTCTATAATATTATTTATATTAATATAATTAAGTTTTTTGTTTAATAATATGTGCTGTTGTGCATTTTATTTACGGTTAAAAAATGTACTTTTACATTTTACTTTTATCATGTTAAGTAGACTTTCAATTTTGTGATGGTCTTATAAAGACTTAAACATTTATTTACATATGTGTTATTTAATATTATTTTTCTAACAAGATTATCAAGATTTAACAACATATATAGTTACCTAGATAAGTAAATGCAAAAGGAATGCTAAAAAACCATATAACATTAAAAAAAAAAACCACAAAAAATATTTATGCTTCGTGAGGCATAATCAAATTATACTCGTATTCTATAGTTGCCTTAACACACATGTGAAAATGTTCAGCTATATACAGACAAATGTTACAAAAACTAAATTGCATGAGTTTACTGTATAAGTTTTATGTAACAATATATAATAATCGATGTTAGGTTTTTATCAGCTACTCGTTGTTTATATAGTTGGACTAAATTTTTGTAAATAATAAAAGTAATAGTACTTGAGCGTATGATTGATATTATTTTGGACAAAGTCGCGTGCTGGTAACGAATAGTTATTTGTTTGAAATAATTCTTGTGCTTACAGAATTATTAACTTGAGCAAAACACTTTTTAAAAACCACCAAAATATATTGCTTTGTGTCTGATGATGTTTATTGTTGAGCCAACAAAATAATGTTTTTATATAAATAAAGTGAAGTAAACTAAGCTCAAACAAGTTAAAGTGCAATATTCGGCTGTGCCGAATCTTTAATACCCTCAACCTAAACGTTATAAGAAATGCATATGTGTTTATACCCTACACCACCTAAGTGGGGAGAGTATGTTGGATTTGTGCTGATGTTTGTAACGCCAAGAAATATTGGTCTTACACCCACCTTAAAGTATATCGATCAACTCAGAATCACTTTCTGAGTCGATTTAACGATGTCCGTCCGTCTGACTGGCTGACTGGCTGTCCATGTAAAGCTTGTGCGCAAAGTACAGGTCGCAATTTTTAAGATATTTCGATAATATTTGGTACGTGATATTTTTCGGCCCAAGGATGGATGGGATTGAAACTGCTAGAAATCGGTCCATTATTTCAGCTGGCTCCCATACAAAGCCCTCCTGAAATTGGGGTTTACCGATCATAAATGTTTTAATTATGCAAGTATCCAAACAAATTTCATCACGAATAAGTGGTAAATGAAGCCAAATCACATCTACAAATTTTGTGAAGATCGGTCCATAATTAGTCGTAGCTCCCATAGTTTAGGTTAGGTCATCAGGCAGCCATAACTTTATATCCCACTTAGGTCCAAGAATTAGTCCTTTTGTGTTACCTGAAAAGTAATTTATGGAAGAAAACCGGAAAAGGTGGATAGATATTTTAAAGATAGAAAAAGATTGTATGTGAATAGGTACTAGAAAAAGAAAAAGACATCAAGAGAAGATGAAGATGTCGGGTCCAGAAGTTTAGAGAAAAGATTGAGTAAAAATTTCGAAATTTCTTCATTTGGCAAAAAGATGCTGGTAGGTTGTGTTTATAGGGCAAATAAGAGAATACCATTAACAGTTTTGTATTCAACACTAGAAACTCTCGCCACAGTGTATAATGATATAGTCATTACTGGTGATTCTAATTCAAACGTATTAGTGGAGACGACGCTCCATGATAATATGTTATCGCTTGGTCTTTTTCCAGTCAAGATGATTAATCCAACGCACCATACATCCACAGCAAGCACGCTGATTGATTTTTTCTTTATGTCCAATACTACGAATATAGTTCTGTATGTTCAAATATCTGCTCCGTGTTTTTCTAAACATGACCTAATATTCCTAACTTATAACTTTCAAATCCAACAAATTGAACAGTGTTTCAGTTATCGTGACTTTAAGCATCAAGATTTTAATATTTTATATGAATATTGTTCCCATATTGCCTGGAATGATATCTATTTTATGTACACCGTTGATGAACAATCTTCATTTCTGGAATACAATATTCAATATCTTTTTGATCAAACAGTACCACTAAAATATAAAAAACAGTACATACTCAAAAACCATGGTTTTCAAATTCTGTTAAGAATGCAATACAATTGAGGGACTTAGCATATGCCAGGTGGAAAAAATTTAAAACTCCTGAACTAAAATTACAATATTCCAATGCCAGGAAAAATGTAAATAAACATATTAAACAGGCAAAAACTGAATATTATTCCAACCGCTTTGACTCAGCAATCAATTCTCAACAAACTTGGAATATCATTCGCGAAATAGGAATTGGCAATACTAATAATCGTACAGATTGTAATGTGGATGCAAACATGCTTAACAGAACTTTCACTGTCATACCTGTAGTACAGGCAAATCCCACTTTTTTTAATTTTTCCTCAAGCTCGCCAAATACAAATACTGGAATAATTAGTGAACATTTCCAATTTTCGTGCGTTACTCAATATGACGTTATTTCAACAAGCTCTTTGATAAAATCAAATGCAGTAGGAATTGACGACATACACCCGAAGTTTATAAGATTACTTTTACCTATGATTCTACCGTATGTTACTTATCTATTTAATACTATTATAATGTCAAGTACGTATCCGTTGAACTGGAAACACGCAAAAATTATACCATTACCTAAATCGAATGGAGAATATAGACCGATAGCTATCTTGTGTTTTCTATCGAAGGTTTTACAGAAGCTCTTGTATAAACAAATGATGGAATATATTGATACTCATAGTTTACTTTCCAGCTCGTAATTGGGGTTTCGTCAGAATCACAGCTGCGTTACGGCTCTTGTGGAGGTTAGCGAAAATATACGTCAAGGATTAGATGAAGGTAGTATGAATTTTTTAGTACTTCTAGACCATTCTAAGGCGTTCGATACGGTAGACCATGACATACTCATTAAAAAACTGTACCACGTTTTTCGGTTTAGCGACACTTCTACTAAACTTATATATTCGTATCTTACAAACCGCACACAATCGGTGTTTGTGAACAATACATGGTCAGATAGCGTATCTCTTAATAGAGGAGTACCTCAAGGCTCTATTTTAGGACCACTCTTATTTTCATTATATATAAATGATTTGCCAAACCAACTCTCTAAATGCAACATCCATTTATACGCAGATGACGTGCAACTTACTCTAAGTAGCTTTGTTCAAAATATAGCTTCAGGAATATCATCTCTAAATGAGGATTTAAATAAAATTTACCTCTGGGCTTGTGCAAATGAACTCTGTTTGAATCCACACAAATCTAAATGCATTGTGATATGTAACAGGAGCTTAAACCGTTACATTTCTGAAGATATTGTTTTAAATGGCGAAAAATTTAAATTGTTAATTCAGCGAAAAATCTCGGTATATTTTTCAATAGCAATCTAACATGGACTGATCATATAAACCCACTGGTTGGTCAAACATACATAAAGTTACGAGCTCTCTGGTCTACACAATATTCTACGCCAATAAGAATAAGAACCATACTAGCCAAGACGTATCGGATTCCTTCTCTAATTTATGGGTGCGAGTTGTTTGGAAGCTGTGATTCAAGTAGTAAAAGTAAGCTTAATATATTGTTTAACAACATAACAAGATATGTGTATGGATTGAGAAGGTTTGATCATGTTTCTGCAGTTTCCAATAAACTTTACGGAGTTTCACTTGATAGCCTATTAAAAATTCGTATTCTTGTATTCTTGCACAAAATAATAAATACTCAAACCCCTAAATATATATTTGAAAAAATACGTTTCTTCCAATCGTCTCGAAATCGAAATATTATAATACCTCGACATCAATACCTAGTGTCTGAATGGCACTTTTATGTACATGCCGCTCGTCTTTGGAACAATCTTCCACGAAATCAACAAATAAATAGTAATGCTAATAGTTTCAGAAATTTTTTATATAACTTTTTCACGTAAGATGTTATCAATATAGGTTTTTCTGTAACTAATTTGTTTATGCTCATGAAAAAATTGTTTATAACGTAATGCGTTCCTGTACTATAAATATAAGACTTAGTCTTGTTGTACAGGAAATGAAAAAATTCAATAAATAAATAAATAAATAATAAATGGTACCAAAAAAAACTTCGAGACACCTAAATAGCCAGTAGTTTAATTTCAAGTGAAGGGATCGGATGTCATCATAACAACCAATTGCTATTTCTAATGAAAGCGTTGATACCATCCAAATTAAAGTCTGATATTTTAGATAGGTCATTGAAGTACGGTTGCCCCGAAAGGGTGTTGCGCATAGTGTCCATTGCCGTACAATGAGGTATTGTCTCCTCCTCTTTTTCATCATTACAACTCCTACATAAATCATTGTAATGGAGTCCTAATCTTCTGGCATGATTGCCGAATTTGCAGTGTCCGGTGATTATTGACACCAAATCACTCAATTGTGACCGCTGTAATTTCAGCATATATAGGGTGTTTTTTTGAGAGGTATAGAACTTCGAATTGAAATAAAACACAAGAAAATCGTTTTAATGACCATCAATTTGGTATTATTGGAAGGATAATTTTATGCCATTAATGTTTAAATATGATTTCAGGCATGTGGCCGCCGCGGCTGGCTCGAATAAAGCCAATTCTACAGGTCCAATTTTCAACCACTTTTTCGAGCATATGGGGCCGTATGTCGGCAATAACGCCACGAATGTTGGGGTCCAATTCCCCTAACGATTCTGGTTTGTTGGCGTAGACGAGCGACTTCACATATCCCCAAAGAAAATAATCCAATGGTGTCAAATCTCACGATCTTGGTGGCCAATTGACAGGTCCATTCCGCGAAATTATGCGCTCATCGAATGTTTCCTTCAATAAATCGATTGTGGCGTGCGCTGTGTGGCATGTAGCGCCGTCTTGTTGGAACCACAACTCATCCACATTCATGCCATCCAATGCATATACCGGTCTCCATTAACGGTAACTGCCTCTCCAGCATTATTTCGGAAGAAGTATGGCCCAATGACTCCACCAGCACACCAAACAGTCAGTTTTTGTGGATGTAATGGCGTCTCAAGGGTCTTATGTGGATTCTCTTCACTCCAAATGCGGCAATTTTGCTTGTTGGCGTAGCCATTCAACCAAAAATGAGCCTCATCACTGAACAAAATTTTGCGATGTAAACTTCGCGAACTGAACCGTTATTTTCGAAATAAATTTGCACGATTTGCAAGCGTTGTTCTTTTGTCAACCTGTTCATGATGAAATGGCAAACCAAACTGAACATAAATGACATAGAGTTGCCAGATTTGACCACAAAATGCCAGTTTTATCTCTTTTCGAAAAACAAACCTGTAAAAAAAACACCCTTTATAACGTCCGTTCTTTATTTAGCCTAGGCAAAATAATTCGTGTAATTGCACAGGTGTGTTCGTTTGCTCACCTAGTCTGAGCAAGTCCATAGTAAAATTTCTCATTACGTTACTTGCATGTTGTTAGTGGAATACCACATAGATGATCAATGTCATCATCAGGTAGCATGGAACCAGTCTTTGCTAAGTTATAAGCAACCAGATTCCCTGTTATGTATCCATGTCCACGCACACATACGAGTGACACTGTTGAATGTCTCGCCATCCTATTTAAGGATGTGCAGCATTCCTGGACCAAGGTCGATGTAGTGTATACAACAGTTAGAGACTTAATTGCAGCCTGGCTATCGGTATATATACGAATATCCCTGCTGAACTTTGTATTGATATTCCAATTTATAATTGAGCAATATTTCTGCTCCATATCTCCAAACTGCTTACGAGAACTATAAACGGTTTTCTGTAAACTTTGTTAATTTCGGTTGTGTCCTTTGGATGTGAAAGTGTTTTACACAGTGTTTTAGACAGACGGGCATGGCTCAATCGACTTAGAATTGCGCAAGAACCACGATTACATATACTTTGTTGGGTCTCAGATGAGTATTTCTTAGTGTTACACACGGAAAGACACACTTATATATATCCTCATTCACCACTTATGGCGGTGGAGGTTATAAAAACAGAATGTGAAATTAAACTCTTGAAAACGTGATAAATCCTAATAAACCATGAATAGATAGATTCTTTAGAATTGCTTATACGTACATACGCATAAAATAGCCTTTAGTGGGGGTTACTTTAAATAGAGAAACTGTTTAATTATTACCGCAGGCGTCTTCACTATTTTCCAACTAAGCAAGTGTATGGCCATTTGTTTAACTTGAAAATTGTGATAATAGTTTTACTTTAAACATGTTCTTTTCACCATAATGGTTAAAGAATCACTATGAATATTTTGTTTAAAATAATAGTTTTTTCTATAAAGCCAAGAGTTTGTTTTAAAGTTTTGCTTGATTTATGCAGTTTTCATTTTTATTTTAGTGGTTTTTATTTTTCCAAATAAGTAGTACTTGTACTTGTAAAAATGTTTGCACTTGTATACTGACCTTGGGTTGTTTGGCATAATAGAGCTTATTGCGTTTTAAACGAAAATAACATCTACGCCAACGTTGAAATGACCACGTTTGTTTCAATAGGAAACCCTCTTTGATGGCAACCTATAAGAAAATGAAAATTTAATATTAAAATAAGTCTTTCAACCGATATAGTGAAATTATTTTGAAACCTTTTGAAAAAATTAAATAAAAATAAATATAAATAGATTTATAAATGCTACCTACAATTATAAAGGCAAAATCTTTTTGTTATTAATGTATAAAGTGTGTGTAAAAATATATGCAAGACTTGCCTTCAAGCCTTACTAATGCAATGGTTTATATGATTTAAAAAAAATTAAACTTTAATTTTAATTTAAAGAAAAGAGCCACGAATTGATACTAATTTATTAATATTAAAGATGAAACTTAAATTAAGTTTCTTTTGAATAATCATAATATAATATTTGCAGTGTATTTATAGTTAGTAAACACTAATTAATTTCCTTATACATTTTAAAAAAGTAAAATAAAAAATAATGTTTTTTTTAATAAAAATTGTTTTTTTTACATGAATGTAGTTTAAACTGTGTAACTGTTTCTTTACTAGCAAAATTAAGAACAGTTTTATGTATTTATAGTTATGCAACGCAGTGTATAGAAAATTATCAAATTATACGATACAGCTAAATTTTGGTTCTAAACTATATAAATGGTCATAGACTGATTTTGTCATTCTGTTTGTAGTACATTGATATATCGTAGAACCAGAAAAATAAAGTAGTAGATTTTTCTATATTTGTTCGTCTGTCTGTCTATATGTTGACGGTACTGCATGGCCTACAGGAAGGAATTAATTTTCCTCAAATATTCTTTTACTACTATTATATTTTGTTCCCGATAAAATTTACTGTTGGTAGCTAGTGGGTTTATAAAATTTGCATAACCGCGAATATTACCCTCACTTGTTCCTATTTTACCAAATTAATAATCATTGAGACTTTTTTCTTTAATCGATGCAATTTGAACATCTTGGAATCATAAATGTCTAGATATTCTGGGAATACAGTTTTAATTTATTTAAGAAAAACAAAACTATTATTTTAGCTGCCCATAATTCATTTACATAGTTGCTGCTGTATTTGTATAGTTTGTATCGTAGTTTAGTGGATCTCAAAGTTCAACTCGTACTCGTATTTCATAAACTAAACAATCATACTTGATTTAAATCAAAAACATTTGTTTGTACCATTTCTGTTTGCAATTTGTGTTACTTTTCAAGTTCTAGTTCTGTTTATTTATGACGATTTGTTTTACTAACAACAAATAATAAAAAATAATACGCTTGTAAATGGGTTATGATATGCAGAGTGAAATAAAAATATTTACAATATATGATTACTTCAAGATAATTGAATTGAAGAAAATCAATATATGTGACCCGGCCTATGAAAAGGTGGCTTATGACTCAAAAAAAAATGTTTCCACTTTTTTTTTGGTTTCGATAGTTTTTGAGACGCTCTTTCACGTGGTGAAAGTATTGAGTCCTCGAACCAGCCGCCATTGCAGATATGATATCATAACATTATTCTTATTTTGTCCAACACACACTGACGAAAAGCATTGTTTATCTTTAACAGCTGTGTCTCGCAATTTCTTTTTTGAGTCATAAGCCACCTTTTCATAGGCCGGGTTACATATGTAGTATGTATTTTAATTTAATTAAAGCCTTTTTATACAATGAAGAGTAATTTGAAAATAATACATATAATAGTGTTGTATTTGATTACACTTAATCTTATACACAATCCAAATAAATATAATGATAATTGCAGAAACTACTAAAATGTTGGTTCAATAATAATATTAACAAGGAATTTATAACATATATATACATCTGTCAGAGTTAAAGAATGTATTCACATTGGTCACTAGAGAGATTGTGGATGTCTGTCAGTTAGTAAACTAAATGTACCCCAATATTTTTAGTGGTTGGTACAAAAACATAAAGTTTTTTGATATTACAAAAAAAGAGGAATTTCAACGGAACAAAGTTATGTTCAAATAAACTAATTAATTAAATAGCAGTTTTTTGTGTGTTACTATACTGCATATAATTCTAAATCTTGTCAATTTTGTTTAATTTTTATTCACCTAAAACACCTACTCAGTCACCCTGATTTAGCGCACTGCCATTATAATAGAAGTCTTGCAATATGATCTGCTTTATACGACACACACTTCCCCTGCATTACATTTGCTTCTATTATATCTATAGACTTCTACTATAGTCTAAAAACGTGATCTATCACTTAAATCTTATAAAAATCATTCTTACGTTGAAGTTCAACAAAAATAATTTACATATACATATAAATCGTCGTATAGAATTGGCCCAAAATAGGTCATAGTTCCCTTATGCGGACTATTCCCAAAAACTCATTAACCTACATAAACATCCATACCGAACCAAAATTTTACACAGATCAGTTATAAGTATGGAAAAATTATCCTATTGACTTTTGTGAAAGTAGGTTCATAATTGGCAATAGCTCTAATACAACGTTCACTTCCGGGAATAATTACGGAGTATGCCAGAGTATGCGAGAATAACCACAGTTATTTTACGAACCACTGTGCATTGCTACAGTCGAATGTTTCGAATCTTAAATACACATTATCCTGATTGTTGAAGGATAAATAGCGCTTACTAAGAAAGCTATGTACAATAAACCTATCAAAACAATCAAATGTAAGATATATTCTTTATATTCATTTCAGTCAGTGAGTTACCTAGTGATTGGATTTTATTTTATTGAAAAGAAATAAAATGTGTGTGTTTTTTTTTGTTCATGACACCATCAAACGTCATATCAAACGTGACTAGACACGTATATGTACGTGTACATATTTAAACACAACAACATACAAGTTTGTTTAATTTTCGTAGCATTGTTCGATTAACGGAAATGAAACATTCAGAACATTAGATTACATATAGAGGAGTATATGGCACATGTATACTGTGTATATATGACCTACTTTTCCAGTAAATGTTAAAATGGGAAGTTAACTTAGGATTGTACGCTATAATAGTCAGTGTGTGAGTACTTTTACATTTATTATGTATTTATAGAATAGTAACTGACTAACCTTGATACAAACTAAAATACATATGCTATTAATTTTCTTTGTTTATAAAAGCAAACTAAATTGAAATGAAATAAATTTATTTAAATTCCTTTTATTTATTCATAAAAAATATTAAAAAAAGCTTTCTGTTACGGAAACATTTGGACACTTGTAATTTCCATAGCGGAAGTGAATATGTTACCATTAAAAATGTTTTTCCATATTTTTATAAATTGATATACGGACACATAAAGATTTATAAATGCTTATTCGCATGTATTAAGTTCATAAATATTTATATATACATATTATATTATATACATTTGTTTATATGTATATATGTACATCCCTACTAGCATTTGAAAGACTGTTTTATCAAAAATCACCTAACTAAAGGCCCAACTATAATATGCATAAGCAAGCTTAAGCAAATTGCAAAAGTTAACGAAAAGGCTGTCAAATGCATAACCAGTTCAGAGTTAACTTTCAGGTGGCTACAATGACTTTGAAACTTTTTGTCCACAGTTGCTCATTTATGTTTAAAAAAATGTTTTTATTTTAACAAAAAGTCATTAAATGACTATATTTTATAAATATTATTATATTATTTTATAATTAAAAGAAAACTTCGTACCCGAAACGCATAATTTTTCCTTTTTTTTAATTTATTGGCAAAAGTACTAAAATGTACAGCTGTGGCAGCACTACATTGTAAATAATAATAAACGTTTACATATGTTTTGTTAATTTTCGTATTGTGTTTGCAAAAATGGAGAAAAAACTTAAAAATTTTAATAATATAAAAATATTAAAGTTAGCGCTTGAAGGGTTGTGCACATTAAAAGAAATAAGTGAACTACACTGTAAAAGAAGAAGACGCTCTTGTTCTGTCAGAGAAATAACCGCGACAGAAAGACATTTTTGTTAAAATAAAAAGGGTCCCTTTTATTGTAAAGGCACTTATTTTTTCCGCATTTTCTATTAAATTTAAAATAAATATATTTTTTTCTTTCTCCATTTTGTTCAAAACACAAACAAGCAACAACAAACAGCTGATTCCGTACAGAATGTGCGATCAGTTTCGCTTTTTGCTTAAGCAAATGACAGTTGAAAAACTTAACGAAAAGTTTCGTTAAGTACATTATAGTTTGCCACATACAATTTATATGTGTTCGCACGTTTGCTTAAGCTAGCATATGCATATTATAGTTGGGCCTTAAGTCTTCCTCGAATACTTTTAACGATCAAAAACTGATTAATCACTTGCGCGCTTGAAAAAAGGCTCGAAAATGTTTCGTGCTTATGCTTAAAAAGTAATTTGTTGAAAATACAATAACAAAACATACAGCAATCGAAAATGGATCATATAGGTGTTTGAAATATGACTGTTTTGTAGTTATTTATGAATAATATTTTAATCATCTAGATGATGAAATACTAATTTTAATTATGTAATTTTTAAAAAATGAGTCGAAAAATATTCGCAAACAATCAGAAATACGACTAAAAAATGAGTCGAAAAAGACTTGCAAATCATTAAAAATATGAGTCATAAATGTGTCAACAATCGGGTAATAAAAGACTCCTCAAGAAGAGTCTCGGGTAGGGTACCATTTTTCTCTCGAGAAAACAATAATTTATGATCAGAAAATGAGCTCAAATATGCCTCTTTTAATCGCGCAGAGGAGTCATAAATGACTCGAGTATGATCAATTTTTTCATAAAATGCTAGCTGGGATATTTGTAGTATGTATGTTTATTAAAATAACTTTATTTACCTCTGTAAAGAGTAAAAAATATTACTACAAAAAATATAATGAATATTTAATTTTGAATTCTCATTAATATTTCATATTTTAATATGTAACAACATCATATTTATATCTCTATATACAATGTACAGGGAATGTGAAAATGTATTAATATCTTTAAAGCAAATACGTTTTTGCTTACAATCCCAGAAAAGACTTGGCCATTACTTCAAATTACTGTGTAACACAACTTTCATCTACAATATTTGTAAATGGTAAAATAATAAAACCAAAGACAAGAGGCCGGAAGCCAAAAAGAACATTATACATTTTGATCAGTGTTTATCACGTGAAATCAAAATTGATTTATGTTAATCTGTAATTGGTCGCACATTTAGAAATATATAGGCTTCAGGAAGCTGGATTAAAAGTCTGTAGTCCGAGAAAGTTAACTTTATTGAATAAACAACATGTTAATAACAGGTTGATCTCTTTTATTACAAAATTTGGGACACCACTTCATTAATTTAATAGCGAAACTGTGAATTAATATTTTGTTAGTGTTTCATAACTATAATAACATTTTACGATAACCAAAGAAGAATACTTGAAAAACAATCTATAGCTGTTATTTATTCCTATTATGCTATTTTCAACAATTTTCTATAAATTAATCGCAGTTTAGTGGCGGGTTGGGGAGTAACTGTATAAAAGTAAATAGTTTTTACCAAAATTTTTTATATTTTAATTAAATATAAAATTTCGAGCTAGGAATAATATTAATTACTTTAGATTAAGAGAAAAAGGTGATTTTTTTTAAGGTGACATTAAACCACCAACACGCATATGTAGAGTGCAGACGGAGGGAAATATCGCAGCTGTATACGCCAGTGTTGTTGATGACCGTCAACGATTCGGAGCCGTTCAGAGCAATTGGGCCTCTACGTTGCAAATTTTGCGAAAGGATTTTGTTGTAAGATTTAATTGTCCAAATTGTCTGTTCCATGGCTATTCTCTGAAACAAAACTGCTAGACTTGAAGCTCCAACAAACTTAAAACCGCACCAGAAACAGGTAAGCTGATTAATACTAGCACTGTTTAAACATATATTTGTTTAAGGTGATCTTTTCCGATGAGGAAAATTCTATTTTGATTGCCCAGATAGTTTAAGCAGTAATCCCCAGCTCAGCCAAGAAAATTTATCAATAAAATTTCAATAAGATTTCATGTTGTAAAAACAATTCCTACCTTCAGTAAAAATAATCATTTAATGAAAATTAAATTTAATGAACTCGAGTCTGACTAAAAATTATCAAAAATTAATTCATTTGATTACACAAAATTACTACCCCTGAAATTGAGAAATTGCAAATTTATATTGTGAACGATATTGAGAAATAACAAATTGAAAATGAGAATTACAAATTGACAAATTGAAATTAAGAAATGTATTAAATTAATATTAAGAAATTAAGAAAATTGAAATTGAGAAATTAAAAAATTTATTAGATTTGATTTACTAAATCATATTATGTTATGTATAAGTAAAACAATATGAGAAAAATTTCATACAAATTTTAATTTCTAAGTAACAATGTTTTTATTTCACAATTTCAATTTGTGTTTTCTCATTTTCAATTTCGATTTCTTAATATTAATTTGTATATTCGCAATATTGATTTGCATTTCTTAAATTTAATTTGTTTTTTCTCGTTATCAGTTTGCATTTCTCATTTTCAATTTGTTATTTACTCAATATCAATTTGCTTTTCTGAATTTCAAATATTATGTTCTCAACTTTAATTTGAAAATGTGTAGATGAGAAAGACGTTAGTGCTATTTTTAGAAAATAATAAAGAAAATTATTTTTTCATTCAACAAGACAATGCACCTATTTATGTAAGTCATCAATCAAAGGGATGCCTTAGAAAAATATTTATTTTTGTTCTTGAATGACCCTTAAGTATCTAAAGATCTGAACCCCACTGAGACAATGTAGACAATATTAAGCTGTCGAATTTATGTTGAAACTTACAACATGAAATCATATATCAGCTAGAAGAAGCTTTTGTACATCTGTATCAGAAGATATAAAAATAAATCCTTAACCTTATCAAATTTTTGAGTTAATTAAAAAAAACGTATTGTTAATATTGGTATATTATGTTATTCTAATATCAGTGTGTTTATAGTTATGAAGCATAACTATAAATAATAATATTAAAGCAAATAAGAGCTTCTATTTGGCTGCGCCGAATCTCATACACTTACCAGTAGTGTGATATATGAATACTTGAAACTAATTTTAGTTACATTTTGTACCGATAACGACAATTATGCCGGTTATTTTATTTTGCGGATTATTTACATGAGTGCTAAAAACTATTATGGGGCGATCTTCATAAAATATTGTACCACTTATTTGAAATGTATTTTGTTTGAATTTCATATAAATAATATATGCATATTTCAAATTTTCCACAAAGTATACGGAGGTGTCATGAGACAAAAGGAATCACATTTTATAGGAAACAAACTTTTTGAAAAGTCAAAATTGTCTCCTCTGTATACTCTGAGCTTATTCTCGAAAGTAGACGTTGTATGGAAGTCCATGGCCAATTATGGACCAATTTTGTCAAAAGCCAATAGTATAATTTTTACATGCTTGAAACTGATAATCGTAAATTTTCGGAAGTAGACCATACGAAAACTATGACCTGTTATGAACCGTTCAGCATGAACTTATAAACGATGATTTATATATATAAGGACATGAATGATTTGTGTTGAATTTAAATTTGATAGTGATGTTAGTAACAGATTTGTGCATATTTAAGGGATTTTCGAAAGTAAAGTTTACATGGGGCTGCGCTTAAATATGGATTGATCATCATGAAATATGGTACGATGATTTATATGTATATATGGATTATAAGATATTTATGCAGATTTAAATGATTTTCGGAAGTGAACTTTGTATGAGGATATGTCAAAATATGAACCGATGCAAACAGAATTTCGTTTTAAGATTTCTTGTTGCATGAAAATTATACTGTTTTTATATAGACATTTATGAACCATTAAGCCATATTCCGGCAAGACATTTGTATGGGCCTAGAAGAAGTCATTTACTGATTCTTACCTTTTTTAAAAGGACTTGGCCTTCTATAATAAAAATAAAGTGCGCAAATTTCTGCTTTGTATTTGAAGAAAATTCCAAAAAATATCTGAAATAAATCGAGGTTGTCTTGGTTTTTAACTTGGATCCTACTGAACGCGTTTTAACAATTTTCAATAACAAACATTCTGTTGGATCAAAGAATGTTTCGTAAAAATTTTGTATTTCTATTTATTTTTTTCGAAGCTCTATCGTGCCTTGAACAGATGAGCGAGCATACGTCTTAGAATCTTTTAAGGACCGAAAATATATAGGCTTTTTGGTTCTACGACCACTATTTCGATGTGTTACAAACGTAATACCAAACTTAAAAATACAATCTTATTAACTTTCCATCCCTGTTATGTGTAGTACATACATACTGAGCGAAACAAAATAGTCGTTTTCACAAAATGTCACATGTTTGTTGTTTCTGCTGTTGCTGTATTCGATTATATCATGTGATGGTATTTTGTTGTTGCTTTTATTACTTATACTTTTTGCAATTGTAAACATAGCGTAAAATGTTATTTACTTTTTAAGGGTTTTTCTTTTCATATATGCTTTTTACACAACTTCCGCCAGATACATATTTATTATCTCTCACTTTTTGCCGACTTTTTATGCTCACAACCAAAAAGATGGCGGTGTATTTGGTTTGTCATTCCGTTTGTAACAAATTGAAATATTGATCGTAGGACCAAAAAGTCTATTAATTCTAGATTATTATAAGTTTCTAAGACGATCTAGAAATGTCTGTCCGTCTGTTGAAGGCAGGATAGAGCTTCGAAAAAAAGGCTTAGAACAATGAAATTTTTACCGAAAATTCTTCGTTTCATCCAAATTTTTGGTATTGAAAACGGACAAGTCATATATTATTATGATATAAATATAAAGTCCATTTCCGAAAATCACTTACTTGAGCAAAAATCTATTATAAACTACACTAGTAATCCAAATATGTATCTATGTAAATTATCGTACCGAATTTTATAGTGGTCAGCCAATAATTAGACATAGATCCAATATGGGAACGACTTCCGAAAAACACATTAACGTACGTAAATATCATTTAAATATGGATCCCAGCAAGCCATATGAGTCCGAAAAGAGTCTTTTCTAACACCTTTTTCGGAGCGTTAACGCTCTTTCTGAGCCCAAAAAACAATCATAATTCCTCCGAAAACCTTCAGAAAAGAAAGTCATTACATTCGAAAATGGTCCGTTAGAAAGAGCTGTTAGATAATGTCATAAAAGAGTATTTTATGCGGTTTTTTTTTGGGCTCTGTGTAATCTTGTTTTTATCATTCTTGTGTGGTACAGCTATGTTTTTTTTGTGTTCAAAGCACAAATAACAGGACAACAACGCTTTGGTACACACATAATTAAGTGGAATTTCTGAGTCATACTGACTCCTTTTTTTGGAGCGCTCCGAAAATGCTCTCTTGTTGGACCCTTTTCTGACTCCTTTTGCGGAACGCTCCTAAAATGTTATGCTGGGATATTGAAAAATATGTACTATTGACTTTTGTGAAGGTCAGTCCATAATGTAAACATATTTATCGAGTTGAAATTCGACACAAATAAACCACATACACATAAAAGTCATAGTAACGAACTTTGTGGTGATCGGTTCATTAATGGTCTTAGCTCCCAACTTCTACAAAAACCCAACAACCAGCGTTTTTATTTTATAAATATCGACATCAAACTGAAATTTTACACAGATGAGTTATATAAAAGTAAAATTTTATTATTTGATTATAATATATTGTCTATTTCCGAAAAGAAGATCGTTATCAAGAAATTAAATTTAACACCATAAACACCAAAATGCAGTAAAATATTTTATTACATTTGCCCCATAATATGTAATAAATCCTATATGAAAATAACTCCTATTAACATCGTTATCGATAAAAAATTGCAAGACAATTTTGTTTCAAGTATGCATAGATTGCACTTCTGGTGGAGGGTGTATAAAATTCGGCACAACCGAATATAAACTCTTACTTGTTTTATTTGAGGCTATTCAAAGAGATTTTCTTTCATGTAGGTTTACTTAAAAAAAAATTAAGAATATATTATAGAAACAAGAGTAGAAAATATAACGTTTGAAGATTAAGAGCAAAAATATAAATGATAAAAAGCTTAGATTTGCCGGTTGTAGCTAAAAAGAGAGCTTTTGGTGTCAGTCAACAGTTCTGGCATGGGAAACTTTTAAAATAGGCAAAAATGTATTTATCATGTAGACACAAAAACATTATGCTAAATATTCTGCATTTAGCAACAACCGGCTCCATATTAGTAAGGGATGTAAACCATCACCCTAATGGTCTGGTGGTTTTCATACAATTACATACTTTATTGCTTTAATGTTCGAGAAAATTAAAAATTTATATATGTATATGCATGTATGTGTATAATTCAAGTAAAGTTTATTGTTCTTATAAATCATTGTTGTTTTTATAGAAGATGTTTTAACTATAATTTAAATTCTTGGTTTACTCGTTTTATTTATTTACGCAGGTTGATGAAAAACTAACTCTTTTTGTTAATATTTTGTATGCGTTCGTATATCTTGTCTTATACAATTATGTTGATAAAATCTAATACTGTGTGTACATACAGTGGTTGGCTAAATTATTAGTTATACTATATTAATTAAGATTCAACCGCTTTTAATACGTATATAAATTTATTTCTTTTCGTATTTTAATTCTGGTAATACTGTTAAATATTTTGTGCAGTGCCAACAATGATTGGTGACATTAGAGTGCAGTTGTAGATCAATATCTGTCATTCTGCTCTGAAGTGTGAAATATGCAATTTTTATTAAATTGATTAAAGGCTGGCATCACGATTAAGAACTAAAAGAAAATGTTCAAAAATGCATTCAGAGTATGCCAAAAAGGGTGCAAGCTGTAATTGATGCCAAAGAAGGTTCTACGAAATATTAAGATTTTTTTTAAAAAATTATGTAATATTTCCTTTCCTCAAATATATATTTTTAAAACAAAAGAATTTATTTTAATTGAATTTGAAACACTTAATTAACCTAAAAGAACAAATAAAAGGATAAATTTCCAATATTTTAAAATGTTATACGGCTTCAAACTAAACAATATTATTGCATGTGTATCTAATAATTTGGCCACCCACTGTATTACTTGTATATTTGGAAATAGAAAAAACAAATAATAATCATAAATAGAATGTAGTATATTCTAATTTCATGACTATTAATTATGCTAACTTCTATATTTTTTTAAACTTACAGGGATATAAATAATATGTTTATTATAAAATATTTTTATTAGAAATATAGAATAACATTATACAACGAAAACATACTATTTTATTAAACTTTATAAAATCATATGTATATCATTAATATTGGTTTTTATCTTTTAAAAATTCAGTTTATGTTCAAATTTTCACAGGGGTTGTAATAATTTTAAATATTTACTAATTTTACACGTTCAAAATAAATCGAACTCTGCGTTGCATAATTATAAATACATTAAACTTTTCTTAATGTTGTATATTTTTAGGAAAAAGTAAACCAGTTTAACGTGAAAGTGAAACGAACAGAAAACAAGTTAGAGTGCAATATTCGGCTGTACCGAATCTTAAATATCCTCCACCTAAACGTAATAAGAAATACAAAAACTGCACTTATTCTGTGTTTTGTATTCAGTCTTGGTGCAAATTTTATCATGATTGTTTGCAAGACAATTTTACAAGCAACATAACTTATTTTAAATGTTTTGAAAGTTTATCTAATTTTGACCATTTATAATTGACGTAATTACCGATTCTTACTGTAATTTACAGAGTTTGTCTGATTTTCATAATAATCGTGAGTGTAATTTAACAATTTATAAAATTAAAAACATTCTTCCATATTCACAACAAGTTAATAAACAGAGTATAAAACAGAGGATGAAAGAGGATAAAATATAAGTTGAGGCTTTTTTGTTTGAATTTAATCTAAATAATATTATTTACAAAAAGAATCGATCAGCTTATATCTTCTTATATCTTCAGATATAGAACTCCAAGCCGATATAACATCTTGTTTTAGGTGAGATAGCTTTTATATGCTCTATTTTTATAATTAATTCGATGGCTTAGTATTCCCCAAATTTTCTTAATGGGATTCTGATCTAAATAACATGCTGACCATTCAAATACATTAATATTTTCCCTTTGTTTGCTGACTTAAATGGATAAGTGAGTTGTCTTGTTGAAAAATATTTTCAGTACTATTTTCTAAAAATGCCACTAATTTCTCATCTAATAATTTTTTGTAATTTAAAGAAATCATTTTGGTGATCTTTCCAATCTCTGTTGAAAAAATCACATTAAACTAATATATCTTTAAATAGTGAAAGATTATCGGTTTATCTGTTTTTAATTAGTTTGTAAGTTTCTGTTAGTGAATTTAAGGCCCATTATTACAACTTGGCAATAGTTAAAGGTATGATGTTATCGGACAGATAAGAAGTATTTGGATATTATAAGTTTACTTTAATCTAAACCGACCGATAAGCTAAAGAGAAGATCATCTTGCCTTTAATTTTATACTGAGGTTTATGTATTTGAAGTTGCCATATGTTCTGAAAAATTGACAACTTCATGAAAAATAAATTAATTTTAATTTTGTTTTGCGAATAAATAATTTGATAAACAAAAATGGAAACAACACAAACAAATATTTTCACAAACACAAAAAATTTACTGTTTCTTGTCAGTAATTTGTCAAAAGTAATCGGTTTTTAACTGGTATTGCCATATTTTAGAAAAAAATTATTTTATTTTACAAGGAAGTTGTAATAACGAAAAATTTTAAAGGTCACTTTATTCCTCACTTTAATTAAAGTTACCTTTTATTATTAAGAACATTAAAGGCAAGTTGTAATAATGGTCCTAAGTCTAGCAGTTTTGTGGCAGATTAATAGCCTTAACACAGACAACAGCTTTTGTCGAGTAAAAGTCTGGGATTTTTTTAGCAGTATGCATATGTTTTATTTGGACACATTTACTTTACATTCATTAATAATGTAACCAAGAATCATTATTGCTAGCACAGTATTTTGCAATTGTCCCGTTCAGATAGTTTTTTTTTCCGCTCCGCCACCATTATTTTAACCATAATAATCCGGATGACTTGTAAAATTAGTTTCTAAAATATGTTTTTGGTAATTGCTAGAAAATTTAAGCCACATTAATAGCACCTAAAATTAGACCTTTTTCAAATATAATTATAATTATGAAACACTACCAAAATATTAATTTCTCTATTAAATTAATGAAGTCGTCTCCCAAATTTGATAACAAAACAATTAAAAAATTATGATCATTTTAAAAAACATGTTTTTAACTTTAGAACAAATAGCAATTATCAAGTGTAATTCAACACAAAGTATGAATTAGACTATGATTGAACCACAGTGACAGTAGTTTTATTGTCATGAAAAGTTTTTCTGTACACTAAAAAAAAAATATTTACTTATATTTCGTTGTAATATTATTTCTTATACAATTTTTTCATTTAATATCAAATAAGCCTGAAACACCTGTTGAATACTTTTTATGCATGTTTGCCTAAGAACTTTTTTACTCAATTTTTTAAAGGTGTAGACCTTGTATATAAGATATGTTTTAAAATTACTTTTTGAAAAGGATGTTGTGATGATAAAACAGATAAAGTTTGTCCTATTTATATCAATGATCAAGTAATAACACAACAATCCAAAGTTAAATATCTCGGTTTACATCTCGATCGTAGCCTTACATGGAAATTTCACACAGAAATTTGACTCAAATGAAATTGAAATTAATCCAAATTAGTAGTCTTATTGGCAGAATCTTAATGTTTGGTTTATATTGCCAACTCCTACTTGATAGTTCGATCCTAAATATTAACGACTTGAATATATTTTTAAAGTATTACTATACGCACTTCCGAACTATTGTGGATATTTGGTGTGGTACTTAAAAATTTTTTTTTGTTTTTTAAGTTTTAATTTTGAATCATTTGTGCTATATACAAAGTATTCGCCATTATGAGCTATGACCTTTCTCGTCTTTCTAGCATGGATTACACGCCAAAAGAAATGTTCATCTTTTGGGGGGAAAAACGAAATAATCCAGTTTCAGATACCCTGTGCTGAAGAGAAGCGCATTCCATTCAGAGCCTTCTGCATCCATCGAAACAAATAGAAGCAAACGGGCAAGGTACGGACTATAAGAATTGAGGCAAAACTTCACAACCACTTCGTTCTAAATTTGGTCCCACTAAAAAAGGAACATTACCTTATCGCTATCGAACTTTGGCATTTGTGTCGATTTGTTTGGTTGGTCGAGTTGGTGAAGTACTAATTCGGTGCAAAAACTATATAAATGTGTTTAATCCGCATTACGGACATTCAAAATCGTCTTTAAAAAGGTCTTTAGGATTTCTGGTTTTGGAAGAAATTACTGCTGGAGTAGCATCCAATGCTTTGACAACTTCTTGTTAAGTTTGACTACAATCTTCATAAAGACTTCTGTGTCAATATCGCCACTTCTGAACCCCACAATGAAATACCATCATCATAAGTTTCGGTGAGCAACCATTGTGATTCAGCTGCACTTTTTTTCTAATTTTAAGAAGTAAAACAAAACTTTCCACATATGATGCACAATATTCGAAATTGTGGTTCATAAATGTCTATGAATAATACCATGAACATTTTTTAAATTTCTCAATCAGGAAACACAAAATTTTTTTTGCACTGTGTAACAAAAATATTCCTTTTTTCTAAACCATTGTTTTAGTTGGCTTTGTCTTTTTTTTAGAAGAAGGAACACTTTAAGCCATTTTTCCTGTTCTTTCAACAGTAAAATATAAAACGAAAAGTTTTTGTTAAACGAATGAAATGACACAAGAAGAATCTCTAGCATTAGAAAACTTTGGAAAAAAAGAAAATAAAAAGTTAACAAAGACATATAAAAAAAATTCTACGTAGAATTTATAACTTAAAAGTTATGAATTTGCTTGTTTGTTTGTAAGGAGGTTTCTTAGGATTATTTTCCATATACATACATATTCATGAATATATTTTTTATTTTTGTTTTGTTGTTGTTTACTTTGTTGTTTGCTAATGTGAATTGATTTTTAGCCTTGAAAAATACTTACCGAACTATTAACGTTTCGTTTAGTGGAAACACGACGATGAAATATTTTTGCCGGCTCAGTTTCAATTTCCGACTCAGAAGATTCATCTCCCGGACTAATGGCAATTAACGGTATTGGCATGGGTATGGGTGAAACGCTGCCCGAACTGCAAGTGCTGCTAACACCACTGCCACCGCCACTTCTGCCGGGGCCAAAACGTGCACCAAAAACTCCTGCTCCTCCTCCTACCCTTCTGACATCCAGAGTGGCAGTAGCAACATGTAGTCTTTGATTAGACATTGTTGTTGTTCTTAAAATGGGTGGGAGCTTTTTTCGTGTTTTCGATTTTTTTCTTAGATTTTGTGGGTGGCTGAGTAGGTGTTGAGTTTGGGTAGTAATTAATTTTATTTTATTTAATATTAAATTTTAATATTATTTATAGCATACTTTTTTAGAGTAGTGGGATGAATTTAATTAAATGAAATTTCAGTTAATGTTTTATTTTAATGGTTTATGGTATATTGTTTAAACCACAAATAAAGGCAGTTTGTGTTTTATTCAATTATTTTTGTATTTTTACTTATTCAATTATTTAGTTTAATTAAATATTATTTTAAATGTGTGTAAAATGTTTTATATTAGAAGTTTTATTTTATTGTTGCATGTATATTTTAAATTCTGCTTTAAAAAAAAATCACATTCATTTATTTATTTGTTTTGTATGCACATTTGGGTAAACACTTTAGTATAGTATACTTTTAGGCTTAGAAATTCAAGAAAAATATTCAAGCCTATGTAAAAACTTTTACTAATTATTAATTACTTTTTTATTACTTTTTTAAAAAAAATACTAACTATTTACAACTAATTGAATTTTTGTTTAATACACAATATAAATTTTGATGCTTTTACGTATAAAAAACTCTGTATAAAAGTAAGAATTTTTCTTATATGTATGTATGTATATTTTATGACTTAAATTTATGTCATTTCATAGAAAATTTTTTTAATTTTTGCACGGTAACACGTTAGCACAAATTCTCATGTAGTAAGATTTCTATAAATTTGTATTCAATTTTATTGTTAGTCCTTTTAATTGTTTTTGGGTATTTATTTAACTAATTTTATTAATGTTAGAATTATTGCAAGACCGCTACCATGACTGGGCTTTTCAAGTTTGTGTGTGTGCAAATAGTATAATTTTATTTTAGCGAAGGATATAACAATACAACTTAACTTGAAATGCACATACACACACAAAGTCGAACACTTATATGCATATACATACACATATGTATACCGATACACATGCCAGGCTCTTTTATTCCTTTTTCTTTTTGTATTTTCGGTTTTGCTGGCTGTGTCTGTTAGTGAGTGTGTGCGTGCACCAATGTTAGTAGAGTTTTTGCTTTATTATTGTTGTTGTGTTGCTGCGCGTGTTAAGCATTTTGCTTTTTGTTTATTCTATATAAAGAAAGCAACAAAATAAGAGTAATTTATAGGGTTACCATTCTATTGTGACATTGAATTGTCATGGATAAAATTTTACAGCTTACTACATTAGTAACAGGAAATCATATATAGTAATTTCTAAGGGTGATACACTTGAATAAAAAATTTTTATTTCAGTGCTCCTTTTATGAAAATTATGACCTTTAATAGGTCGATATTGGTAAAAATTTATTACTGCGATATATATACAGTGAGTGTCAAAATAAAGTCAACACCACATACTACTAAAATAAAAGCTTAATTATATTAATACAAATAATATAATATTAGAAAAGTACATTGCATTTTTATATAGTTATTTAAGTATAATTGAATTAACAAAGACAGAAACAAACGCAAAAGCGTATACAAATTGAATTGATTTATTGTAAACTTTTTTGGTATCATTCTTATGCAAAACACCTCTGTCATTCCAAAATTAGTGGCAATAATACCGTACAAAATTTGTCTAGTACAAGACTACCAAAGCGTCTTTGAAAAAAAACTGAAGTAGGAGCTAAATTAAGAGAAAAAGGAGCAAACCCAGTAACTGGTGCTGTCAAAAGAATTGAAAATGTTACGAAAACTATTGGAAAACCTACAAGCCCAACTACAATAAAGAGATCTTTGCATCTAAATGGCCTACATGGTATAGTGTCACGTTTATATTAAAGAACAACCAATCCAAGCGTTTCAATTTCACAAAAATATATCTAAACGAGCCTCACATATTTTAGAATAATATTATTTTCACAGCCTAAAGTGAGTTTGAGCTATTTGGAGTCAAAAACCAACCAAAATTATGGCGAACCAAGAACAATAAAACGATGTGTGAAAAATTTAATTTAGAATGTAGTTAAAGAAAATAGCAAATCATTTATTATTTAAAAATAAATATTTGTATATATCTCTAGATAGTCATATTCATTCATCGTAACCTCATTTCCAGTCACGCATCCATACCACAAAGCTCACTTCAACTGCTACTGGATTTTTAGAAAACCATATAAACCATATGACGTTTCCAGACAAATGGCTATTCTTGAATAAATTCAGTGAACCTTCGGCAAAGTTAATGATTGGCAGACTTGCACAGTCTGATCTCGATATAAATAGTACTTTTAAAAGATTTATACATGCTTTGTCTAATTATGGACCGACCATTATAAAATTAGGTGTCATGATTTCTGTATATGTAAAACTCAACTATGTTGAATTTTATTTGGATACCAACATTTTTTTTATAGATTTATAGTCGTTACAGTTATTATCGGAGGTGGGTCTTATATGGAAGGTATGACTATATACCGATCTGCACAAAATTTGTAGATGTAATTTAGCATGATGAACAACTTATTTGTTGGCGAAATATGTTAAGATACGTGCATAAATCAATTATTTATGACCAATAAACCCCTATTTTGGGGGCTAGGTGAAATAATAGGCCGATTTTAACCAATTTCAATCGCAACCGTCCTCGGGCCGATCAAAATTGCGACCTCTAATCTGCGCACAAGCCAGCTAGACGGATTAACGGGCAGACGAATATGGTTAAATCGACTCAGGAAGTGATACAGAGTAAATCGGTATACTTTAAGGTGGGCGTTGGACTAATATTTATGGGTGTTCTAAACATCCCGATATTGGGAAGGTATGGTGTAGGGCATAAACATACAATATATTTATTGGCAACTCTACTAATTTTGCTATTGTATTTTATCTCTGAAATTTGTTTACACTCCCATTTGTTCTCTCCCTGATATTTTTGGACGGAGATAAAAACCAAGAAACAAGTTGTACCGAAAGTAGAAGAGGATACATAAAAGAGAATCAAAGAAGGAAGTAAAGTTGAAATAACAAATGATAGTTAAAAGTTCAAAAACCCTTAAAATGAATACTGACTTTCGGCATTTGATTTAGAATGTTACACATAAAACGGCTGAAAACAATAAACAGCTAAACTGTAAAAAAAACAGGGAACCACCCTTAAAAATAAAAACAAATAAATAACACATACTCTTTTTAAATACGAACAGTAGAATCAAAACAAAAAAGAAAAAAAACTGTTGTCGGTTTGGTGTAGAAACTTGGTAGGGATGGTGTAGTAAAATGAAGAGTTTAAGTTTGATATAGCATTAACAAAGTTTGTGATTTTTAAAGGGTCAACATTTAATGTATTCTGTGGGTTTGTTTTTCATTTGGTCAGCAATAGTTTTTATGTGTCCTTTTTTGGACCACAATAGTTATAATTTTTTCAAACAAACAAACTTATTCATTTAATTTAGTGTTTCATTTTTCATTGTAAATAATATCAAAATATAAGCCTTATTAAATTATATATGTATATTTATGTTGTCTTTACTTTGGTTTGATCTTTTGATGGGATTAAGTGATTAGAAAAGTTTTCTGCTTAGTTTTTAATGTTACCCTAAAAGTTTCCACATGTACATACGTAAAACTTTTGCCATTGTTTGCTCTTAACCATCCAAGGTTTTAACTTTTTAAATTTTACCTACAGGGTGGGCCAAGTTTAACTGAATGATTTGAACTCTATTGGCATATTGTAGCCGTTGTGGTGCATCCCTCGGCAATAATTCTTGGGCCAATTGAATTTTATATGGACACATCTTCAGATCAACTTTTAGAATACGTCGTAGCGATGTTCTGGAGATGTTCAATTGAGTATTAAATTAAAAATGCAAAAGTTATAAGCATTTCAAATCAGTCAGTCCAAGTTGGCCCACCCTGTATATATGGTATAGTAAAATGTACATGAGTACATAAATATTTAAACTTGTTACAATATACGTACATTGTCCTGCTTCTTGCAGTTTTAAGTGAAAACTGTTGTTTACAATAGACAGAGAACATTGAAATGCTTGTTATGGATGTCGTTTTTATACCCTACAGCACAGTAGAGGGGTGGGTATATTGGATTTGTACTGATGTTTGTAACGCCCATAAATATTGGTCCAACACCCACCTTAAAGTTTACCGATAAAAACAGAATCACATCCTGAGTTAATTGAACGATGTTCGTCCTACCGTCCGCCGTCTGGCTGGCTTGCTGTCCATGTAAAGTTTGTGCACAGAGTACAGGTCGCAATTTTAAAGATATTTCAATAAAATTTGGTACGTGATATTTTTTCGCCTAAGGACGGATGGCGTTGAAACTGGTGGAAATCGGTGTATTATTTAACTTGGCCCCCATACAAATGTCCTCCCGAAATAGGAGTTTAACAATCATAAATGTTTAAATTATGCAAGTATCCAAACAAATTTTACCACAAATGTGTGGTAAATGAAGCCAGATCACACCTACAAATTTTGTGAAGATAGGGCGATAATTCATCACAGCTCCCATATGAGCCCAGTATTGCCAGAAAATGAATTTCAAAATATGCTAAAACTTGAAAAACTAATTGCTAAAATTTTCTACAGAAAAAAAAGTGCAACATTTTTTCAATGTAACTATTCAATTTTTATTTAAAATGTTACAAATAAAAATTATTATAGTTTTTTCTAATTTTGTTCATAACAATTGTTGACTTGTTTTAACTGACATTAGGGGCCACCCAAAATTTATAGCATTTTCTGATAGGAGGATTACTTTTGCGCCACCTTGTATTAAGAGAAAAGATTTTTTATATTGTATTAGAAAATTATATTGCATTTTTATTTACTTATGTATATAATTATAACAAAGAGTTGATTATTTTTACCCGTCAAAATAAAATAAAGAGTGGCATCAGCCTTATTAAAAAAAAAATCCCTGTTATTCTAAAAATAGTGTCAATTCTTTTAATTTTCTTGGTTTGATAGTATTAAGGTAAAGTGCTCTTCAAAATAATTGCTAGTTTCATGATTTATCTCTTAAAGAGATTAAGTTGCGACAGTACGAAATGAAAAATTCACAATGGAAATATCAATTGGGACTCGGCAAATCATAATAGACTTTTACATAGAAAAGGTAAATCGCTGCGTGAAGTAGCAAAAATCCTTGAATAACATCGCTGTACAAAAAAAAATTATATACAAGTATACCAAACACTAAACCGTAAAAAATTTGTCTGGTGCACAAGACCAAAGCGTCTTACAAAACCTGAAGTAAGAGCTATAGTAAGAGAATTAAGAAAAATGTTACGAAAACTCATGGAAAACTTATAACTTCGAGTACGATTAAAAGATCTTTTAGAAGCCCTGAATTTGAATTGTTACGTTTTTACTTTTTAAAAACGGTGGATTATTTCATTTAAATAAACTGCATTCTTATTAATTGCAAATTAAAAGCGTCAAATAGTTTGATGAAAATATAACGAGTGTTTATTTATTTAACCCAGATATACCAACGGGCGTACTAGTGCAACAATCTTCGTAGTTTTCCAAAATAGTTTTATTCTGACACATTATATTACAAAACTAAGAAAGAATGAAAAAAATATTTTTTAACTTCAATTTTGAGCCCTTACTACGTGGAGTACGCTCAGCACATATGAAAGTAAAAGACAGTATTTTCTTGTGATTTAATTCAAGTCGTTTATTATTCAGCTAATTTTATATACATAAATAAGAAAAAAAAACAAATTAATTAAAAAAATTATTTGGTGGTGGTACTCTACATAGCACTTTACATGGAGTGGCACACACATTTTTACACCCTTTCTCTCTTTTCTGCAGATCTTTTTTTTACCAAAGAACAGTTGCCTAACCGAGTGTGACGAATTGTTCTAGTGCCTTTCACGCGTCCTTCTTCTAACTCAGCCATTAAGTTGTGTATAGGTTTTTTATTCCAATAATTAAAAGACGTCTTCAATTCTTGTGTTCTGGTTTAATAATTGAAACCTTTATTTTAAAAACGTTTCTTATATCTAAAACTTATAAACTGAAGATTAAGTGATTTTTTTTTCAATTCGCTCAAAAGCCTATTCTCTAAATTATTATATTCTACTTATGGTAATGTAATCTATAACAATCTAATTCATAAATACATTATCACAGCAAAAATAATGAAATAAAAATTACGCCATGCGCATGATTTCCCGTTATGTGACGTAGAAGGGCCATTCTAATAATGTTTCATGTGTTAGAATTAAAATTTCTTGGGAAAAATTTATGTTTTATGTGATAGTTGGCAACCTTGCAATTGAAATCTCGGAGAGTTCTAAAATAATTTTTTTAGATAGTGGATTGCATTTTCAGCATTTCCTGCATCATGGATGTCATGGTGGTCGTGAAAGTGTTCATAGTTTGGACAAGTGTCTGCAATGTTGTCTCTAGATTGTTTATATGCGGCTCAGAATATTGGGGTTTAGGTTCCTGCTCCAAACCTGGCATATTAGATTTAACCACGTTTGCGTAAGAAACTTGTCTAGAATTAGGAGCGTTTTCGTGAGTAGTTGGTCGTACAATTTGAGGAAAATTCATACTCGACATGAAATTAGGTAGTTGATGATGATCAGGTAATACTGCCGACTTATTGGTCCGTATGCCCTTCAAATAAGTATAAACTGGACAACCTCTATAATTTGCGGTATAATTTCCTCCGCAGTTACTAGATTTTTTTTATTTTTACGTCAGTTTTGGACTTATTACATTGAGCAGTTGCATGTAGTTCCCCACACGCAACACAAACAGACGGTAATTTACAATACGCTTTGGTGTGGCCAAATTCTTGACAATTAAAGCACTGGACGGGTCCATTACGCTTATGCGGTTCCTCCACGGTAATTCTACGATGCAGAAGATAAATGAGATTGTAGATTGGATGGGACTCGTTTTTCTTTAAGACAACATTTCCAGGTTCCAATTCTACCCTGAACATGCGCTGAGGGATCTTTTCACGGTTTCTAATATTCACTAAGCTCTTGATTTTAAACCCTTTGTCCATTAAACCGGTCTTTATCTCCGCAGGATCAACACATGGGTCTATACTCTTTAGAACGACTTGGAGCCCTTTTGCGCTTTTCAGCTGGTAGGTATAGAAATCCCTACTCTCCCTCTCCAGCTGGTTTGACAATTTTCGAAAATCATCTTCCCTATTCACTTGGATCTTTGTCTCGCAGATATTTCCATGTTTAATTAAGGTTACGCTAAACATGTTTTCACCTATTACAGCAACAATTCCTTGTATCAGTTTATTGGAAGTGAGCTCTCTCAGATAAATTGGTGAGGGCTTAAATGTCTTTTTCGGTATTTCTGGGTCATCCGTCTGAAGTAGAGAAAATCTGTTTTGGTCATTTGGTTTATCACTATTGACGGTCTTAGGAACTTTTGAGTTGGAAGACATTTGAGCAGATGTCGGGCTCCTCTATCGCTTGAGAACGGTGATGTACTTATCCATACCTACTTGTTTTTTGGGTTTGACTGCACTATTTGATGAAGATGATGTTTTTTCATCTGTTGAAATCACTATATTGGGCGAACAGCAACGACGCCGTTCTACGGCTCTTGTAGTGAGAAAATTCTCCACAGATTTTTTTAAGGATTCTTCCTCAGAGACCCATTTAGTTTTTCTAGGCGAGCTAAGCTCTTTCTTAGAATTACATCTGAGAGGAACACTCATACAGTTCTTATGCTATTTTTAATGTTTTTTTTTTTTAATTACCGTAGATTTTTTTTTACCTATTCCGAGTTATTTTTCACTTTTTTGTTTTATTTCAACTTATTACACTTTTTCACCTATTACGATTTTTTCACAGAAAATTCAGCCGCACTAAAAATAACACGTCCGAACAGTTCGATGAGACGAGACTATGTGAAACTATACGGAACTATAAAATCTGTTTAAAAAAGAAAAACAAACAAAAAAAAAACAACAAAAAATATAAACATGAACAGTGCAGTGAGCAAATGCAAGCAAAACATGAGTAAAAAAAAAAAACAAGTGAGAAAAAATTAGCCAATAAAAACACAAAATGTGTGACGTCACAGGGCCTAAATGCGCAGAACATTTTAAAATTTTACGCGCGTTGGCGTAATCTTTATTTTATCATTCTTGTTATCACAGTGTAATAAGGTAATGAGAGGCAAAATACGAAAAAATTGTATTCATAAATGCATAATAGCTTGTTAGCTGGTTATAAGTCTCTTGTATGTTTTGATATTTTTATTGTGTTCTATACTCAACTTTAACCATTTAATTAATGCCCCTATTGCCGTTCTCAACTCAACTAAGTTTGGTCGTCTGTCAGTCAACCCGACTTTAACTCAACCAAATTATTTTTTGGTATTGTGTAACACAACGATTTTTAGTTGTAATTGTTATGGCGTTGCCGACATGAAATATTGATTTCATGTTGGCAACACCATGCATTTTATTTGTAAAGTGAAGAAAAAAACGCAAAAAAATCAAGTTTTTATAAAATAAAAATGGAAAAATAAGAATGGATTTAAGTGTGGATTTATTTTTTGAAGACGAAAATCAGGACACTAATTCAAATGTTCTACGTATACGTAGACAAATACGCGATGATTCTAATCCTCTTAAACTACCCAGTGCGAAGTAAGAAATTTCCAAAATAAGTAACAAATATGTTTGTATAATAAGTATTATTTTTCATAGAGGCAATTTTCTTTTGCTTAATTTGTAAAAGCAGCTTGTTTATTTCATAATTTTTATTACTGTTTTTCTCCAAATCCTTAATACTTTTTAAAAGTTTAGCTCGCATTTTTTTCTCAGAAGTTCCAGACGCTCTTGTTCTGGTGATTTTTTTCTTTTCTTGGCTGGTGTGTTTATTATCTCAGGTTCATTTGTAACGATTTGTTCCATGTCGAGATTTTGAGGAGTTTCTAAAGCCTGACTTGTTGACGGACCAACGTTTTCAACGCCGAAAGTTTGTCCAGATGGTGCTACTTGGTAATTTAGTGATAACAGCTGGGACACGCAATCCTCAAGTACATTAAGCGGAATTTCTTGTGAAGGACCACCACCTGCTGCTTGTTGGTTTTGTTTATTATTAGCAAGTTTTTTTAATACTTGCTTTGTAATGAATCCAAACCTATATGAAGTAAAAATTCTAATAAAATGTCTGTTTACAATAATTAAGATGTCATATACTTACACGTTGCCATTCGAAGGATGTTCTTGTAGGTGGGCCCAAGCTATTCAATTCTATTGTAAGTCCTTCCCACGCTTCCTTACACTGAGTTTTAGTCATCTCAAATTTTTGCTTTCCTTTAGCAATTTCTGGATTTTTTTCCATCAGCTGCACAAGTCGCTCAAATTGGGCTTTGGTTGTTATTTTGACTGTCCTGCGTATGTGTATTAATCATTTAATTAATTATATTAAGATCAAAAAACACCTATACTTACGATTTTTCCATTTTTTTTTTTTATCTTTTTTGTATTATTTTTTTAAAGGAAATGTATTAAAAATTTTATTTAAATCTATAACCGACAAAGACTCAACTGCTAATAAGCAGTTGTGTATATTTATCGTTTTTGTCAACCAAACTCATCCAAAATGGTGAACCGCAATACTATTAAACACAACCAAAAAGTCAACTACATTTAAGTTGTGAATGGCAATACCGATTTATGAAAAACGACCAAATTATTAAAAAAGTTGTGAACCGCAATAGGGGCATAAATTTTTTTAAACATATATTTTTACATAAAAATTAATTAATTTTTAGTTTGTTATAATAGTTTTTTTTATTAAACTGAATTAATTTTATTTTTGAATTATTTTTAAATTTTTTTTTAATTTTAGCTTTGAATGAAAATATGTTTCCTATAAAGTACCAAAATGATTAAAAAGTACTATTTTTGTTGACATTCAGTACCATTTCAGTTTTTCATTTTTCCATCACTGGTATATATAAGTACAAATGGTATCTTCATAGCAACTATTACATAACAGAGATGTCGACATCTTCTACAAGACGATCAAAAATAATTGCTAGCACTTTTCCTATTTGATACGGAAGGAGAAGCATCATAAATTGTGTCCATTCTTTTTATTTATATTTATAAATATTACTTACATAAAAATTAACATAATTATAGAGATGCATTAACAATTACATTAAAGTGAATAGTCGACTAATTGTTGTTGAAGGCAGCACAGAGTACTCTTTACACTCTGTGCCAACGGTGAATAATTGTATTTAAAAGCAAATTTTTTACTATTGAACTTACTTTTTATGTAATAAGAAGTAATAAAACATATGATTTTTAACATTTCGATTAAATTATGTTCAATAATTCATATTATTTTCAGTATTCTATTAGGGTACTTAAATAACACAACGTAACAAAATAAAAAAAATTTCATATGCTTTTAAAACCACTATACAATTTTGATGTATCATGACTACCTTTGTACAAAAATGGTAAAATTTTTAAATTCTATGGATAGATTTTTTTTTTTTAAAATTTTTTTGTAAAATTGCATTTTTTTAGACGCTTTTTCACATTATTAGTGATAACTCAAAAACGGCTAATCGGATATTATTCAAATATAATCAGAAAAATTAAGATTTACATAGCCTTTAATCCGTCTATATCTTTTGCTTTAATCGGATCAACAGTTTCGGAGTTATAATAAAAAATGTAAGAAAAAAATATATTTTTTACGTAAAAATGGCAAAAATTTTTGTTTTAAAAAAATCATGAAAAATATAAAACGGCAAAAAATGTTCAGATTCATTATTCTATTACAAAGCCAAAAATAATACCAACAAAACGAGATATCGACCATAAAAGTCGACTGATTATTTTCGAATTTATTCACAATTAAGTAAATTAAGCAACAAACCGTGAATAACCTATATTTAAATTTATTACAACATATAAAATAAGAAAATAAATATTATAAACTACAAACTCTGGAATTTTCTTTTATGAGATTTTCTATTATTGAATAACGAAGTATTACTGTGAATACTCCAGCAAAAATCTGCCATCATGTGTGCATCCCAGCGACCCTGGTATCGTTCCTCCATTGTCCGATTATCTTGATGAAATCGTTCGCCCTGTTCCTCACTGAAGTCTGCTAGATTTTCAGGAAAACGATCTAGGTGACTGTGAAGGTAATGTACTTTGACGCTCATGTTGCATCCAAGATTCTGGAAGTGAGTTAACATCTCTTCAACGTGCGCAACATAATCATCATCCTTGTTATTTCCTAAGAAATTTTGAATAACCCATACAAACAAATCCCATGCATTTTTCTCAATTTCTGACATTGAACTGAGAAAATCGGTATCTTTGACCAATTTGCGAATTTGTGGGCCGGTAAATATTCCTGCTCTCAGCTTTTCCATACTCAAATTTGGAAATTTCCTTGAAATATACTTGAAACATTCACCATCTTTGTTAAGTGCTTTAACAAATTGTTTGATCAGACCAAGTTTAATGTGAAGAGAGGGTAATATGATACGATCTCGGGGCACCAGAGGTACATTTATAACATTTGGCATACCTGGATTCAGTGTTTCCCTATAAGGCCACTGTTTTCTCTTCCAGTGTTCTGACTTAGCTCTGCTGTCCCATAAACATAAAAAACAAGGGTATTTGGTATAGCCACTTTGTTGACCTAATAGGAAATTTACCATCTTAAAATCAACACAAATTACCCAGTTATGTTCACTATACTTTATCTTCTTCATGACCAATGCAATTACAGAGTATTTTTCTTTCACTTTGGTTGAATGTGCTATTGGCAAGGAGTGAAATTTATTTCCATTATGCAAAAGGACACACTTCAAGCTGCGTTTTGATGAGTCAATAAATAAACGCCATTCGCTTGAATCATATCCATGTAAGCCCATGGCAGTCATCAAACCAGGAATATCTGTGCAGTAGACAAAATCATCCTCTTCTGCAAAATAATGAAGTAAGCCTTCATAAAAATGCCATAAAGATCTGTTCCAAATAATTTTCTACATTTAGTACTGTATTTCCACAGTAATATTTTGCCCAAAACAGTATTTCGCGTACTTCTTTTGCCATACATTTCTTATTCATCCAAAACACTTCAACAGAACTTGGATATTGTATAGTAGTTTTAAAAGCATCTATTTTTTTATTTTGTTGCGTTGTGTAATAGGAAGATATCAGTCACTTTTAATGAAATTTTATATTTTATTGTTTACAAGTAGAAAAAAAAAGATAAAATCGTAAAAAATTTTAAACCAAGTAAAATGTTTTTGTAAATTGTCTTCGGCAAGTCCTCAAGTACATGTAATGACCAGGGCAAATTGTAATAACTGGAAAACTGTTTAACTGATTTTAAAGATATGTAGCTTATTGCAAATCTCATTGTGTTTGCACTAAGAATCCGAATCCACTTTTTTGCAAAAGGGGGAATAAATAGCTTTAATTTTGCAAAAACTCAAAATTTTTCAATTTTTTCCATTCAAACGCTATTTTTCAGATTTGGGGCCTGGGCGCCACGTGTTAACCTTGTCCAAATTCGACTAAAATTTTGCGGGTGAAAGTTTGTCACCAAATTTCATAATAATCCGACATGAAATTGGAAAATTTATTTTTTTTCATACATTTGAAAAACCGCTCTATACGTAAGTATATCAAGCAAAAAACTAAAATTTTGTGAAAATAACCGAATTTACTTAATTGTGAATAAATTCGAAAATAATCAGTCGATTTTTATGGTCGATATCTCGTTTTGTTGCTATTATTTTTGGCTTTGTAATAGAATAATGAATCTGAACATTTTTTGCCGTTTAATATTTTTCATGATTTTTTTAAAACAAAAATTTTTGCCATTTTTACGTAAAAAATATATTTTTTTCTTACATTTTTTATTATAACTCCGAAACTGTTGATCCGATTAAAGCAAAAGATATAGACGGATTAAAGGCTATGTAAATCTTAATTTTTCTGATTATATTTGAATAATCTCCGATTAGCCGTTTTTGAGTTATCACTAATAATGTGAAAAAGCGTCTAAAAAAAAATGCATTTTTACAAAAAAATTTAAAAAAAAAAATCTACCCATAGAATTTAAAAATTTTACCATTTTTGTACTAAGGTACCCATGATACATCAAATGCATATAGTGGTTATTCGAGTATATTTTCGCTGTTGCCCTGTGTAATCAATTGTATTCATCACTAAGTTTAAAATGAGAGCGAAAATAACTACAAAACTATTAAAACCGACAAATTGTTAATTTACTCTTATTGTGTAGTTATGAATTCAAATTTTTATCAGTAGCTTATAAAACAAAAAGAAACTTATAACTATTATCAGCTTATAAGCTCATATATGAGTTAAAATTTTTATGCATTAGACGGTAAAAATTTAAAATATCACTGTCAGTGAAATAAATTTAAGACATCAACAACGGAAAACACTGCATTAAACCTAAATTTAAAAAGTTGGTTGAAATATTGGAAATAAACAATAAAAATTTAAAACAAACAAGAGTTTTGTATATTTTTTAATAAAACAGACTTCAAGTCGAATTAATAAAATGGAAAGACTTTTTAATAATAATAAAATTTAATTATACAAATCAAATATATCAGGGGTGTTCTGAAAATCACTTTTTGTCAAAGTGATTCCAAATCACGCAAAAGGTGTTTTGCGCACAAAAAATATTGAAATAACGTGATTTAAAACCGGTCAGCTACATAAATGGCTGACGATTTGAAATCACTTGCCTATTTTGTCTATGTTATTTGTAGAGAATTCACTTTAAATGTTATTTTGTATTAAGTACGATGTGTTTTTTATTGATTTTTGTAATAAAATTAGGGTTTATATATACAAAAACATTAATATTTACAAACTCTTGAAGACACTGCTTGTTTTATAAGGAATTGTTTTGCTTTATTTACCAATGCTTGTGATTTACTTTTTCTCTTTAGGAGTCAGCTGGTTTGTTTTTTCGAAGATACTTTTAAGGTTGCCAAATTAACACAATCGTAAAATGTCATATAAGATTTATTGAATTAATTCCATCCTGTTCCTTACTTAGGACAAAATTTAATTACTCTTGATTAAAATTTAAAAATATTTAATAATTTAGTAGTTTTTGTGCATTTTTAGAAATAAGTGAGTGCAAAATGCAAGTTTTATCGATAAAAACAGTGACAACTTTGTTATTTTTATATTTTTTTAAATAGTGCTTACTTACTAGGTTTCACTTGTATCCATAGGATTTTATGAGTCCCGTAAATGACGTTTTTTAACACGTACATTTTTTAAGTGCTGTTTTCTTAAATTAATTACAATAAAGTAGCTCCCGGCATTTTTATTTACTAAATGTTCACTTTTTATTTTCATTAATAATATACCAATATAAACAAACAAAGCACAGATTTAAAAAGTCAGCTGTTTTCTCGTGTTTTCGAAAAATTAAAACCACGTCGAAAACCGTAAAATCACGTGATTTGCAGAACAGCATCAAATCGTCGGCGTGATTTAAAAACGGCACGTGATTTCAAATCACGCGGTTTTCAGAACACCCCTGTATGTATGTAGAATATAATATTAGGTTCATATAAATACATGTTCACTTATTGTCCACTCCACAATGAACAATTGATAAAACAATGCCACAAGTCTATATACGAGTATTTAAGGAGCTAAACGTTCATAAACCCAGCCATTTTCACCGGAATGTGTTAAAGTGTTATCAATATCCTGCAAAAATAAGTAAAATAAGCTTTTGAACGTAAAACATATTCTTTATAATATAGTACATACTTTATCCACATCATTTCCTTTCCTAAACACAATGCGATCATGCAAGCGATCTGTTTGTCCCTGCCAGAATTCAATACGATTTGGTCTTATTAAGTAACCACCCCAATTGGGCATGGGTATCTCTTCTTCTTCGCCCAATTCTTGTTTAATTTTCTTTTCGATCTCATCCAAATGTTGTCTTGAAGGAATTCTTGTACTTTGTTCTGAAGCCAAGGAGCCAATTTGACTAGCCCGTGGTCGTTGATGGAAATATTTTAAAGAATCTTGGCGGGAAATTTTTTCCGCCTTACCCTCAATACGTACAGATCTACGTAGGGGACACCAATATAAAGTCATGGCTACATTGGCATTATTAGAAATGTCAGTGGCTTTACGACTGCCATAGTTGGTAAAGAATGTAAAGCCTTCGTCGATGACATCTTTGAGCAAAACGTAACGATTTGAGGGATAGCCATTACTGGAATTAAGAACACATGTTATAGGTAGAATGTATTAATTTATAACAAATACTTGTATGTAAGTATAAAAATAAGTACGAGTAAAATATCTAAAAATAATCTTATTCAAAAAAATTAATTGGTTGAAACTGTGACAGTTTATACAAAGGATTTTCTATAGAGAATACTGTTATACAGAATATTTTCTATAGAAAAAACTGTAATATAGAACCTTTTCTATAGAAAACACCGTAATACAGAGTATTTTCTATAGAAAGTGTTCGACAGAAAATATTGTTATACTAAATACGTTCTATTGAATATATTGCTTTACTTAAAATTTTCTATAGAAAATACTGTTATACTAAATATTTTCTATAGAAAATATTGTTGTACAAAATATTGTTATACTGAAGGTGTTCGACAGAAAATACTGTTATACTAAAGATGTTCTATATAGAAAACGGTTATACTTAAGAACTATTATAGAATATACTGTTATACAGAAGATTTCTTATGGAAATTAATATTATACAGGAGATATTCTATAGGAAATACTGTTATACAAAAGATTTTCTATAGGAAGGACTGCTACACAGAACATTATTATAGAACATACTGTTATGCAGAAGAGTTTCTATAGAAAATACTATTATACAGAAGATTATTTATAGAAAATACTGTTATATAGAAAATAATACTATACAGAAGTTTTTTAATAGAGAAAACTGTTATACGAAAGATTTTCTACAGAATACACTTTTATACTGAAGATTTTCTATATAAACTACTTTTATACTAAATATTTTTATTGTTATACAAAAGTTTTTCTATGAAACATGCTATTATACTGCTGATTTTTTACAGGCAAACTATAGAATAATAGATTTACTTTATCAATTACTTTTATACATAATAATTTCTAATGAAAAAAAGCTTTATCTCTGGTAGAATATCATTCTGAGTATATAGGAATTAGTAAATGTATCTTGTCATACTAAAAGCACCAAATAGAGTGAAAGTGTATAAAGCTGAAATAATGTACTTTTAAATATGCAATACTACATAAAACAACGTGCACAGAATATGATTGGGCCTCTTATATACGCTAACATTTATTTCCATATACAATTCACTGTGGATGTAATATAAAATTCATAAGGTCATTCTCTCACCTATTCACGGTCGCCAAACAAGCTGCATTTGGTTCTAAAATCTCCTCTGTCTTCACAGCTTCTTCCAGCCAATCTCTAAATAGTGCTATAGGTTCTTTAACCTTTATATTCTCCTCCAAAAATGCATCTTTCTTTTCTCTATATTTCAAACGTAATGCTAAATATAAGTATGTACATAAGTATAATGAAAGCCAAAAATACAACAATTTAAGGTGGCTATACACTGTTTTTTTACATTGTATATGTCAAATTTTACATAAGGAATAAAAACATATAGTTGGTAACCTCATAAACTTTGCTTGTGTAAAATACATGTGGAAATGCATATGTAATTTTTTCGATTAGAACACGCTCTATTTTCTTATGTTCAAACACATGTTTTCAAATGTATATGCCATGCGAAAAGATTTGTCGACGGTTAAATATCTGCGCTATCATTAGCCGGTCGTATGAAGAATTTGCATAAGTGATAAATTAAATATTTTTTATCTCATTTTGTTAATTTAATAACAATGATATAAATTATTTAAAAATTTTTGATACAAGCTCCACATATTGTATATTAAAAGACCAAAAACCGTGACGCCACCAAAAATTTTTGCAGCGGCTTTAACGCATTTTTCAAAGAAACGACATGGAAATTTATATGTAAATAATCATGGCGATGTCACGTGTAATTGTACATACAAGTTGGTGACCAAAAATGAAAACCCTTATGTAAAATAACCAATTTTGACAGACATAAAGAAAAACATGTGGGTTGTAAACTTAAAAATACATAAGCAAAAACACGTAGTGTATAGCCACCTTTAGCAACATGCGAGACACTTTCATATAATCTTACCTGATAAATTCACACTCGAAGACATTTTTCGTAGTTGTATTAAAAGCTTCACTAATTTCGAGGGTAAAAATAGATTTAACTTGTATTAAATCGTAATATTTAATAACTTGATTTTTTTTTTGTTTATTGTTGTAGTTCTTTTAAAAAAGTAAATAAAAAATAATATGAGATTTTAATAATTAATTAATAATTTTAATAAAAAATACATACCTGATAAACGAGCTATTGTATTTTATAATTTTTATATTTTTCGTTTTTCTTATATTTTTTGTTTTCGCGCACACAGAATTTTATTCCACGCGTGTATAGCAAGCGGCCGAGACTGGTATAAAAACAACTAAAAATAATTTGAGTGTGTTAGAACAATGAGTTTTGTATGGCAAAAATAAACCGTTGTTCAGTTTAATTCTCTATGAAAACAAAAACGAAAATAAAAAAAAAAAGAAATAATTTAAAGTGCAGTAGCAGTTTACTGTACTCATCGTTGTTTCTACATCAGTCTCGACCGCTTGCTATACACACGTATACTAAAACCTGTTTCGCTGTCTGATCTCGCTGCACATTTTTTTGAGTACACTCAAAGCAAAATGCTTAATGAAGTATGATTTGTCATCGCATTGTACGTCAAAAAATATTTAATTATACATCATGTTTATATACCTACATACATATATAATTTTATTATTTAATATTATTTGTATATATTTTCTCTCGTTTTTAATTATTAATGTTAAAATTTAATGATAAACTAATTAACAACGGAAGAAAATATATACAAATAATATTAAATAATAAAATAATATATGTACATAAATATGTATAATTAAATAAATTATAATTTGATTTTGCAAAAAAATTCAAATCAAATAAAAATACTAAAATTGTGGATGACAAAACATATGTAAAAATAGGCTTCAAACAGCTATCGGGATAAATGTAGGAGATATAACAAATGATCCAAAATTTTTAATATACAAAATGAATAAATTTGAAGGACAACCCTTTGTCACCTCTTCAAGTACAATTTCGAATGTCTATCTATATATATCCAAAAAATGTCTTTAATTTTGGCAACTGAACAATTATTTGAGTGTAAAATTATTTGCGATCGTTTGTTTTTTGCTGCTTCCAACTTTTTTTGGTACAATTCAAAACTAAAAAGTACGATGGTACCCCTGTCATTTGGTACTATTTCGAAAGTTTTCAAACCCAAACATATTTTTAATTGATATTAAATGGCAACGCTTATTTACTGAATGAATATTGTGAATAGATTTTTGCACTTGTTCATTGGGAATAAATAGCAGGTGGTTTTTAGTATTCAGCTAATGTTTTCTTGTTGTTAATCTTCATATATTAAATAAAGAAAGAGAGCAATTGTAAAGTTTATACAATTTCATAAAAAAAGGGAATGAAATGCTTTGTTGTAGAGTAGCAATCATCTTGTTAAAATACATGGCACGCGCTTAATTTTTTTAAATGACTAGGAAAAACTTCAATACGGTTTTTTTGCAGTATGAAATCGTCCTCTTAGTTTTTTTTAGCAATAAATATAAAATAAAACTCTTGTTGTTACAACTTTAATATAGAAACTAGTTTGTTATCAAAATGTATAGATTTGATCTCATTTATTTGAATGTACCTTACTAATATTTTATATGACCATAATTATCTACATATGTATAATTAATGAACATGTATGTATTTATGTATTTATTTTTTGTTATCTTTACTTTACATGTACCAATGAATTTAAAGTACCTTTTGTTTTTGTTGTATTACATTTTTGTCTAGTAAAATAAAATTAAAAGAAATTGTAAAAAAATTATTTAGTACTATTGAGGTCGAAAAAGTACGATTTTAAAAGTTCGTTGGTACGATATTGGTTTCTCATTTATCATCCCTGACTTCAACAAAGCAACAGCAAAGACTATAAATATATAAAGATGTTGCACGCAGTGTATTAAAAATTGACAAAATTTTGTGCTTCCTCTTGATGCGGGAGGAAAGACAAAAGGGAAAGAAGCACAAAGAGCGTAACAATCTCTCGTTCTCTTGTTGTGTATAAGATCTTTTAATTCTCATTTATCATTGTTTGTGTGCATGTGTGTGTGTTGTACATTGCATTAAAAATGTAAAAATAAAATAAAAACCCAACAAAAGAATTTTTGGTTCTTGCAATTTTTGTGCAAAGAACTTTTGTTGATAATGTGACCGATTGTGTAGTTGTAGGGTAAGAGTATGTGTTTTATTGTTGTACGTACAAAACTATATCGATTCGCACCGAATTAGATATAATGCTATTTTTTAGACTATTCAATTATGTGTGTATGTATGTACTTACTATATATAATTTTATAGACAGTTCAATTATGAACTTCTGTCTCTATTTTTGTATAGAATGAAGTTGTAATAACACGAATGTTTTTTTTGTTTAGTATTTATTAAATTTATTTATCAGTGTTTCAAAATTTTAATTTTTTCCCATGTGGAATGCTTCCGTAGTAAAATAAGAACTAGTAATTAAGAATCTTCATTCTGTGTTTATAACATTCGTTATTCTCGTCAAACCGTAAGGAATTTTTTTTTTTTTTTTTTTTTTTTTTTTTTTTTTTTTTGCATTTAATTATTTATTGAATCTTCAAAATGAAATGACAATAAGTATTCAAATCTTAATACTAAAAAGAAAATAATAAGCCCAGCCAGTGCTAGACAAAAATTTTTATGATACTAAAAAAATTTCACATCAACTGATCCAGTCATCTATTTTGCGTTTGAGTTAAAGCAAGGGTATCCCTCCTTCTCAACCGATTGTGGCCACTAAAGTTAAGGATGTCTCGTGCAAGGGGGTTTGGATGGTGTTCAAGTTTGCTGACATACTTTGACGCATATTTTGTAAATTCGACTTTTACTAATGGCACGCCTAGATCTTTGTGGATTCGAGAATTTTTAACATACCATGGTGCTGCAGTAATTATACGTAGAATTTTATTTTGACCCCTTTGAATTTTTTCAATGTTGGATGCTGAGGCAGTACCCCATAATTGAATTCCATAGCACCAGATTGGCTTTAGTATTGCATTGTACAACAAAAGTTTGCAATCCAATTTCAATGTAGAGTTTCTGCCGATTAGCCAATTAAGTTGCACTGCTTTTAATCTCATTTGTGTAAGTTTCGCTTCAATATGAGACTTCCAAGTTAAACGGCGGTCGAGGTGAATGCCGAGGTATTTGACTTCATTGTGTTGCGGGATAATTTGATTATTTATTCTGATGAACGAGCAGGTATCTTTTCGCAATGTGAAAGTTATATGAATACATTTCTGTTCGTTAACCCTGATTTTCCAAAGCTCTAGCCAATTCTCTAGTTTATAAACATAATTCTGCAAATTCTGTGATGCAACTTGGTGGTCCTGATGGACGCTGATAAAGGCTGTATCGTCTGCAAAAGTTGACGTATGGATTTTAGGGTCTGACGGCATGTCGGAGGCATATATCAAATATAAAGTAGGACCCAGTATGCTACCCTGTGGCACACCTGATTCAATTGGCTGAGCGGTACTTAAAAAATCACCTTCTTTGATTTTAAATTTGCGACCGTATAAATAACTTTCCATGAGTTTATGGGTGTTAGCAGGCAGAGTTAATTTTATTTTGTGCATTAAACCGTCATGCCAAACTTTGTCGAACGCTTGCGACACATCAATGAAAAGGGCGGAGCAGTATTTTTTGTCTTCAAACGACCCTCTTATCACATTTACCAATCTGTGTGTTTGCTCGATGGTGCTGTGTTTAGCTCTGAAGCCGAATTGATGATTAGGAATACATTCAGTGTCATTCAGAATTGGAGTCAATTTAGTCATTAACAATTTTTCAAACAGTTTTGAAATTGTCGGCAGTAGACTAATTGGCCTATATGACTCCACTTTGGTATGGTCCTTCCCTGGCTTAGGAATCATAGTGATCATAGACACCTTCCAATCTGCAGGATAGTATTCTAGGCGTAAAATAGCGTTGAAGATAAAGAGGATAATTCTTCTTGCTACACGAGGTAACTCCACAAGCATTTTATTGCTGATTTTATCCATACCTGGAGCCTTTCTAAGGTTCAGAGTACCAATAGCGTTTTGGACATCACGAAAGTTTAGTCTTAGAGGTACAGGAGGCCTTATAACAAGTGGTGGCAAATCAGATTCGTTATTATTTGAGTTGTTTATAGTAAACACATTTCTCAAATGGTTAACAAATAAAGTCCCCTTCTCGGAATCATTTCTAGCCCAGTCACCAGTCGGATTTCGCAAAGGAGGTTTTCCTCTTACTGGTCTTTTTAAACCTCTTGCCGCCCTCCATAACGAGTAGTCAGATTGTGGGGTACTATCAAGACCTTCCAAGTAAGATCTAAGTGAGGCCGTTCTTTGGGTTTCTAAGAAATGTCTTAGTATATCTCTGCATTCCCGTAGCCTAGCTTTCAGTTCAGGAGACCTGTGAATTTGCCACTCTCTTCTCATTCTTCTTTTTTCTGATAGGAGATGTTCGAGTTCAGAGAAATAAGTTCTGTTTGTCCTATTTCTACATTCAACGTGATAAGTGGAAGCGTGATGCACAGCTCGTCGAAGGTCCTCGGTAAAGTTGCCAATCGACTCATCAATATCGTCGGTAGTTCTCAACACAACATTTTCCGTGCAATGAGAACTTAAATACTTTTTGTATTTTATCCAACTTACTCGGGTCTTAGTCATGTTCATAAATGGAGAACCACACACTTGAGGGAAATGCATTGAAATGATAGTAGGAGAGTGATCTGAGGACAAGTCCAGTGAAGGATCCACTTGCATCCATTCTACAGGGATATTTTTCATTACCCCAAAGTCAATAACATCGGGAATCTTCCGTCGGTCCGTCGGCCAATAGGTGGGATGTCCACTTGAGAGTACATCTAAGCCCATTTTAGCAATGGTGTTGAAGAGTACGCGACCCTTTGGAGTTACCAGACGTGAACCCCAAAATGTGTGTTTGGCGTTAAAGTCACCAGCAACTAAAAATCTAGCTCCAAGGGATTTAAAGAAGTTATGGTATTGGTGTTCTTTTATTGAAAATCGAGGCGGAGAATAAATCGATGATAAAACAAATTTGTATTGACAGAATTCAATGCAAATGTTTGTTGCTTGGAGGTAATCCTCACTTATGTTATTCATTAGATAATGCTTTATTCTGTTCTTTATAAGAATTGCCGAACCTCCACAAGCTCTACCGCGGGGGTCTTTAGTATCGTAGAACTCGTAGCCATTAATTTTGAAGTACCCTGTCGACGTCAAGTGAGTTTCAGCAATCATCATAACATCAATCTGCTTATCCATCAGGAAGTATTCCAGTTCATTTTTATGTTGGCGGAGGCCGTTCGCGTTCCAGAAACAAATTTTTAAATAAATCATTTCTTTAAAATGGCTTGCAAGATAGTGGATTGCATTTTCAGCATTTCCTGCATCATGGATGTCATGGTGGTCGTGAAAGTGTTCATAGTTTGGACAAGTGTCTGCAACGTTGTCTCTAGATTGTTGATATGCGGCTCAGAATATTGGGGTTTAGGTTCCTGCTCCAGACCTGGCATATTACATTTAACGACGTTTGCGTAAGAAACTTGTCTAGAACTTGGCGCGTTTACATGACTAGTGGACCGTAATACTTGAGGGAAATTGTCACTCGATGCTAAATTTGGCTGTTGAGGGCGATTAGGCAATACTGACGTCTTGTTGGTTCTTATGCCTTTCAAATGAGTGTAAATTGGACAACCTCTATAATTTGCGGTATGATTACCTCCGCAGTTACTGCATTTTTTGATTTTTGAGTCAGTTCTCGACTTATCGCATTGAGCAGTTGCATGTAGCTCCCCACACGCAACACAAACTGTCGGCAATTTACAATACGCCTTCGTGTGACCAAATTCTTGACAGTTGAGACACTGGACGGGTCCCTGACGCTTATGTGGTTCTTCCACGGTGATTCTACGATGCAGAAGGTACATCAGATTGTAGATGGGATGGGACTCATTTTTCTTTAAGACAACATCTCCAGGTTCCAATTCTACCCTGAACATGGGCTGAGGGATCTTTTCACGGTTTCTAATATTCACTACGCTCTTGATTTTGAACCCTTTGTCCATTAAACCGGTTTTTATCTCCGCGGGATCAACACATGGGTCTATACCCTTTAGAACGACTTGGAGTCCTTTTGCGCTTTTGAGCTGGTAGGTATAGAAATCCCTAGTCTCCCTTTCCAGCTGGTTGGACAATTTTCGAAAATCATCTTCCCTATTCACTTGAATCTTTGTCTCACAGATATTTCCATGTTTCATTGAGGTTACGCTAAACATGTTTTCACCTATTACAGCAACAATTCCTTGTACCAATTTACTGGAAGTCGGCTCTCTCAGATAAATTGGTGGGGGCTTAAACGTCTTCTTCGGAAGTTCTGGCTCATCCGTCTGGAGGAGAGCAAACCTATTTTGATCATTACTCACGGTCTTAGGAGCTTTTGCATTTGATGACACTTGAGCAGACTTCGGGCTCCTCTGTCGCTTGAGAACGGTTATGTACTTATCCATACCTACTTGTTTTTTGGGTTTGACTGCACTATTTGATGAAGATGATGTTTTTACATCTGTTGAAATCACAATATTGGGCGAACAGGAACGACGCCGTTCCACGGCTCTTGCAGTGAGAAAATTCTCCAAAGATTTTTTTATGGATTCTTCCTCAGAGATGCATCTAGTTTTTCTAGTCGAGCTAAGCTCTTTCTCAGAATTACATCTGAGAGGAACACTCATACAGTTTTTATGTGATGTTTAATGTTTATTTTTTTTTTTTTATATATTTTAACCTATTACGATTTTTTTTCACTTTTTTGTTTAATTTCAACTTTTTACACTTTTTCACCTATTACGATTTTTTCACCGAAAATTCAGCCGCACTAAAAATAACACGTCCGAACAGTTCGATGAGACGAGACTGAATAAATTGTATTTTTGGTGCAACTTACGCATTGCTCGGAATCATTTGTATAATTTTTTGCATGAACAAACATTTCTGAAGGATATGACAAAATTTGCGCTGGTTTAAAAAATCTAAACGACATTTAAAGCAAGATATTCGTTGAGCTACATATGTATGTAACCAACAAAATATCGACTTGATATTAATTCTATTCGCACATTGTTGGATGTAAAACAATCGGCGTCTTCATTAAAATATTCTATATTTTATATATTATACTTATATGATATACTTCCAGTCCTTATAGTATCTTCTAAAATTGTTTGAAACTCTATAGATAAAAACATTGCATCATCGTTTGCACAATTTGATGAGGTGCTAAACTGAGTCATTTTTAAGGATAATAACTTAGCTACTGCCAAATTAAATTCATGAACCGATGGATTTTTTCAGTGTCCACCTTTGGCACTTATATATGAAAACAACTTTTTTAAAGGATCTTGGTTAAAATGGCTCGTTAAAATGCAAAGGAAATTTGAATTTAATTAATGTATGTAATAATTAAGTGATTTTCATTATTTGCTAGTTTTATTTCTCTCTAAATATGTAATTCTAAAAATGTATATAATAAAGGTTTTTATTTCGGTGCGAATCAATATAGTTTCATTTCTACAACAATAAAACACGTATTCTTACCCTACAATAACACAAACGGTAACATTGATTTTTCCACATGTTATTTGCACATACATTTTGTGGAAACAAGACTTCTTTTAGTTTGTGTGTTTTTTGATTCGGCAATATATGTATGTATGTATGTCAGTGGTACTCAAAAATAAAGATGTTTTGGTGAGAGAATTTTCATTTCTACAACAATAAAACACATATTCTTACCCTACAATAACACAAACGGTAACATTGATTTTTCCACAGGTTATTTGCACATACATTTTGTGAAAACAAGACTTCTTTTAGTTTGTATGTTTTTTGATTCGGCAATATATGTATGTATATCAGTGGTACTCAAAAATGAAGATTTTTTGGTGAGAGAATTTTCCCAGCAAACATATTGTGAAACGCTTAAAATAAGAAAAAAAAGAGTTTTAGCCAGATATAAACACCTTAAGAAAAAATATCAGGGACCATTAATAACAATTATCAATATCAAAAAACAATTTTAAAACAGTTATTTTTAGAAAAAACAAAAATAAGTCCATCTAAAACAGTTTTTTATTTTTGTGTTCAATTGTAATTGAATTGCGTGTGTTTGCTATGCTTCGTCCAACAAGAAGCAACAACAATGCTTAATAAATTTTGGAAAAAAAATGACGATAACCATCCGCATGCGTTCTCATCGCTTGCTCAACGACGAATGAATGAATGTTTTGAAAAGAGCATAACAAATGTGTGTAAAATTCTCTCATTAGTCATACACAAGGGGATTTTCGCAAAATCCCATCAATAATTTAGCAGTGGCAGAACAATGTATGGCAGTGCAACATCTTTATATATTTATAGTCTTTGGCAACAGGTTCAACACGTTTTAAATGATCGGTGCTGCCAGATCTTTATCGGTAACAAATTAGGAATTTAACATAAACTTAAACGATTTTAATAAGGGATTTAGCAATTTTAGTGTGACTCTATATGAATTTCAATAAAAAAAAATTACGGAAGTTGAATTAAAAAAAACTAGTTTCTTTAACAATACAAGCCACTTATAAAAACCTTTTAATATAGTTATCTTAATAATATCCTAGTCATATATAAATATAAATAATTATATAGCAATTATATGAAAAAATATGTAAGTATAAAATATTTTATACACATAACCTATTTTTACTCGGGAAGATTTACAAACCGAGTAATATTTCAAAATTGGAATAATATGAATAGATACGGGATATGTTTGGGAATTTATATGTTTGTCATTAGGAATTAGAAGCTAACAATTTCTGGTAACACCTGATAAACAAAGCAAATTGTCCCGTTAGCTTAAAACAATGTTGCATGCTAACAAAATAAATAAAAACGCGATATTGTGAAATAAACCGCGTATTTTCTATAATTTTCTTGCAATTGACATCATTCTTTGAACGGAGCGTAAGATTCAATTAAACATTTAATTACAATAAAGTAGCTCCCGGCATTTTTATTTACTAAATGTTCACTTTTTATTTTCATTAATAATATACCAATATAAACAAACAAAGCACAGATTTAAAAAGTCAGCTGTTTTCTCGTGTTTTCGAAAAATTAAAACCACGTCGAAAACCGTAAAATCACGTGATTTGCAGAACAGCATCAAATCGTCGGCGTGATTTAAAAACGGCACGTGATTTCAAATCACGCGGTTTTCAGAACACCCCTGTATGTATGTAGAATCAGTGTTGCCACGAAAAAAAATTTTTTGTAACCAACATTTATGAAAAAAATAACCAAATTTAAAAAAAATAACCAAATTTAAATGCATGTACTATTTATTTATTTTTTGTAATTTTAACTATAATTTGTACTTTAAGGTAACAAAAAAAAACATAAAACAACGTATTTTACAACACAACTCCTAATACTAAAAAATAATTTTTTTAAAAAACTAAGCGTCATATTTTGCAAAAAGTAATGCAAAGAAACATAAGCTAATGTTACAATTTGTAAAATTTTCCAATACTTTACATTAAGTTTTGTAAGTTTAATTATTAATTTTTAATGTCTTAAACAAAAATAAAAAGTATATAATAAAAACAAAAAATTTTTCATTGGCAATAAAATATGGAACTAGAAAGTTACTCTCTTAAATACTAAAAAACATGTAATTATATTACAATAAATATGGAGATCACTTTTACTTAAAATGTCACAGCTTGAGTTTTAAAATTTGTCTTTGGCAGACCAAACAAAATGGGCATTTTGTTGATTTTTGCACAATTCTTTTGCTTGCAATATATTACTAATTGTCTTAAAATCTAAATATTTTCAGTAAAAAAAAAAATAACCAAAACAGAAAAAATCTACACATGTACACATTGAGAAAAAAAAATAACCAATTTTGGTTAGAAATAACCAAAAACGGCAACGCTGTGTAGAATATAATATTAGGTTCATATAAATACATGTTCACTTATTGTCCACTCCACAATGAACAAATGATAAAACAATGCCACAAGTCTATATACGAGTATTTAAGGAGCTAAACGTTCATAAACCCAGCCATTTTCACCGGAATGTGTTAAAGTGTTATCAATATCCTGCAAAAATAAGCAAAATAAGCTTTTGAACGTAAAACATATTCTTTATAATATAGTACATACTTTATCCACATCATTTCCTTTCCTAAACACAATGCGATCATGCAAGCGATCTGTTTGTCCCTGCCAGAATTCAATACGATTTGGTCTTATTAAGTAACCACCCCAATTGGGCATGGGTATCTCTTCTTCTTCGCCCAATTCTTGTTTAATTTTCTTTTCGATCTCATCCAAATGTTGTCTTGAAGGAATTCTTGTACTTTGTTCTGAAGCCAAGGAGCCAATTTGACTAGCCCGTGGTCGTTGATGGAAATATTTTAAAGAATCTTGGCGGGAAATTTTTTCCGCCTTACCCTCAATACGTACAGATCTACGTAGGGGACACCAATATAAAGTCATGGCTACATTGGCATTATTAGCAATGTCAGTGGCTTTACGACTGCCATAGTTGGTAAAGAATGTAAAGCCTTCGTCGATGACATCTTTGAGCAAAACGTAACGATTTGAGGGATAGCCATTACTGGAATTAAGAACACATGTTATAGGTAGAATGTATTAATTTATAACAAATACTTGTATGTAAGTATAAAAATAAGTACGAGTAAAATATCTAAAAATAATCTTATTCAAAAAAATTAATTGGTTGAAACTGTGACAGTTTATACAAAGGATTTTCTATAGAGAATACTGTTATACAGAATATTTTCTATAGAAAAAACTGTAATATAGAACCTTTTCTATAGAAAACACCGTAATACAGAGTATTTTCTATAGAAAGTGTTCGACAGAAAATATTGTTATACTAAATACGTTCTATTGAATATATTGCTTTACTTAAAATTTTCTAAAGAAAATACTGTTATACTAAATATTTTCTATAGAAAATATTGTTGTACAAAATATTGTTATACTGAAGGTGTTCGACAGAAAATACTGTTATACTAAAGATGTTCTATATAGAAAACGGTTATACTTAAGAACTATTATAGAATATACTGTTATACAGAAGATTTCTTATGGAAATTAATATTATACAGGAGATATTCTATAGGAAATACTGTTATACAAAAGATTTTCTATAGGAAGGACTGCTACACAGAACATTATTATAGAACATACTGTTATGCAGAAGAGTTTCTATAGAAAATACTATTATACAGAAGATTATTTATAGAAAATACTGTTATATAGAAAATAATACTATACAGAGGTTTTTTAATAGAGAAAACTGTTATACGAAAGATTTTCTACAGAATACACTTTTATACTGAAGATTTTCTATATAAACTACTTTTATACTAAATATTTTTATTGTTATACAAAAGTTTTTCTATGAAACATGCTATTATACTGCTGATTTTTTACAGGCAAACTATAGAATAATAGATTTACTTTATCAATTACTTTTAGACATAATAATTTCTAATGAAAAAAAGCTTTATCTCTGGTAGAATATCATTCTGAGTATATAGGAATTAGTAAATGTATCTTGTCATACTAAAAGCACCAAATAGAGTGAAAGTGTATAAAGCTGAAATAATGTACTTTTAAATATGCAATACTACATAAAACAACGTGCACAGAATATGATTGGGCCTCTTATATACGCTAACATTTATTTCCATATACAATTCACTGTGGATGTAATATAAAATTCATAAGGTCATTCTCTCACCTATTCACGGTCGCCAAACAAGCTGCATTTGGTTCTAAAATCTCCTCTGTCTTCACAGCTTCTTCCAGCCAATCTCTAAATAGTGCTATAGGTTCTTTAACCTTTATATTCTCCTCCAAAAATGCATCTTTCTTTTCTCTATATTTCAAACGTAATGCTAAATATAAGTATGTACATAAGTATAATGAAAGCCAAAAATACAACAATTTAAGGTGGCTATACACTGTTTTTTTACATTGTATATGTCAAATTTTACATAAGGAATAAAAACATATAGTTGGTAACCTCATAAACTTTGCTTGTGTAAAATACATGTGGAAATGCATATGTAATTTTTTCGATTAGAACACGCTCTATTTTCTTATGTTCAAACACATGTTTTCAAATGTATATGCCATGCGAAAAGATTTGTCGACGGTTAAATATCTGCGCTATCATTAGCCGGTCGTATGAAGAATTTGCATAAGTGATAAATTAAATATTTTTTATCTCATTTTGTTAATTTAATAACAATGATATAAATTATTTAAAAATTTTTGATACAAGCTCCACATATTGTATATTAAAAGACCAAAAACCGTGACGCCACCAAAAATTTTTGCAGCGGCTTTAACGCATTTTTCAAAGAAACGACATGGAAATTTATATGTAAATAATCATGGCGATGTCACGTGTAATTGTACATACAAGTTGGTGACCAAAAATGAAAACCCTTATGTAAAATAACCAATTTTGACAGACATAAAGAAAAACATGTGGGTTGTAAACTTAAAAATACATAAGCAAAAACACGTAGTGTATAGCCACCTTTAGCAACATGCGAGACACTTTCATATAATCTTACCTGATAAATTCACACTCGAAGACATTTTTCGTAGTTGTATTAAAAGCTTCACTAATTTCGAGGGTAAAAATAGATTTAACTTGTATTAAATCGTAATATTTAATAACTTGATTTTTTTTTTGTTTATTGTTGTAGTTCTTTTAAAAAAGTAAATAAAAAATAATATGAGATTTTAATAATTAATTAATAATTTTAATAAAAAATACATACCTGATAAACGAGCTATTGTATTTTATAATTTTTATATTTTTCGTTTTTCTTATATTTTTTGTTTTCGCGCACACAGAATTTTATTCCACGCGTGTATAGCAAGCGGCCGAGACTGGTATAAAAACAACTAAAAATAATTTGAGTGTGTTAGAACAATGAGTTTTGTATGGCAAAAATAAACCGTTGTTCAGTTTAATTCTCTATGAAAACAAAAACGAAAATAAAAAAAAAGAAATAATTTAAAGTGCAGTAACAGTTTACTGTACTCATCGTTGTTTCTACATCAGTCTCGACCGCTTGCTATACACACGTATACTAAAACCTGTTTCGCTGTCTGATCTCGCTGCACATTTTTTTGAGTACACTCAAATCAAAATGTTTAATGAAGTATGATTTGTCATCGCATTGTACGTCAAAAAATATTTAATTATACATCATGTTTATATACCTACATACATATATAATTTTATTATTTAATATTATTTGTATATATTTTCTCTCGTTTTTAATTATTAATATTAAAATTTAATGATAAACTAATTAACAACGGAAGAAAATATATACAAATAATATTAAATAATAAAATAATATATGTACATAAATATGTATAATTAAATAAATTATAATTTGATTTTGCAAAAAAATTCAAATCAAATAAAAATACTAAAATTGTGGATGACAAAACATATGTAAAAATAGGCTTCAAACAGCTATCGGGATAAATGTAGGAGATATAACAAATGATCCAAAATTTTTAATATACAAAATGAATAAATTTGAAGGACAACCCTTTGTCACCTCTTCAAGTACAATTTCGAATGTCTATCTATATATATCCAAAAAATGTCTTTAATTTTGGCAACTGAACAATTATTTGAGTGTAAAATTATTTGCGATCGTTTGTTTTTTGCTGCTTCCAACTTTTTTTGGTACAATTCAAAACTAAAAAGTACGATGGTACCCCTGTCATTTGGTACTATTTCGAAAGTTTTCAAACCCAAACATATTTTTAATTGATATTAAATGGCAACGCTTATTTACTGAATGAATATTGTGAATAGATTTTTGCACTTGTTCATTGGGAATAAATAGCAGGTGGTTTTTAGTATTCAGCTAATGTTTTCTTGTTGTTAATCTTCATATATTAAATAAAGAAAGAGAGCAATTGTAAAGTTTATACAATTTCATAAAAAAAGGGAACGAAATGCTTTGTTGTAGAGTAGCATTCATCTTGTTAAAATACATGGCACGCGCCTAATTTTTTTAAATGACTAGAAAAAACTTCAATACGGTTTTTTTGCAGTATGAAATCGTCCTCTTAGTTTTTTTTAGCAATAAATATAAAATAAAACTCTTGTTGTTACAACTTTAATATAGAAACTAGTTTGTTATCAAAATGTATAGATTTGATCTCATTTATTTGAATGTACCTTACTAATATTTTATATGACCATAATTATCTACATATGTATAATTAATGAACATGTATGTATTTATGTATTTATTTTTTGTTATCTTTACTTTACATGTACCAATGAATTTAAAGTACCTTTTGTTTTTGTTGTATTACATTTTTGTCTAGTAAAATAAAATTAAAAGAAATTGTAAAAAAATTATTTAGTACTATTGAGGTCGAAAAAGTACGATTTTAAAAGTTCGTTGGTACGATATTGGTTTCTCATTTATCATCCCTGACTTCAACAAAGCAACAGCAAAGACTATAAATATATAAAGATGTTGCACGCAGTGTATTAAAAATTGACAAAATTTTGTGCTTTCTCTTGATGCGGGAGGAAAGACAAAAGGGAAAGAAGCACAAAGAGCGTAACAATCTCTCGTTCTCTTGTTGTGTATAAGATCTTTTAATTCTCATTTATCATTGTTTGTGTGCATGTGTGTGTGTTGTACATTGCATTAAAAATGTAAAAATAAAATAAAAACCCAACAAAAGAATTTTTGGTTCTTGCAATTTTTGTGCAAAGAACTTTTGTTGATAATGTGACCGATTGTGTAGTTGTAGGGTAAGAGTATGTGTTTTATTGTTGTACGTACAAAACTATATCGATTCGCACCGAATTAGATATAATGCTATTTTTTAGACTATTCAATTATGTGTGTATGTATGTACTTACTATATATAATTTTATAGACAGTTCAATTATGAACTTCTGTCTCTATTTTTGTATAGAATGAAGTTGTAATAACACGAATGTTTTTTTTTGTTTAGTATTTATTAAATTTATTTATCAGTGTTTCAAAATTTTAATTTTTTCCCATGTGGAATGCTTCCGTAGTAAAATAAGAACTAGTAATTAAGAATCTTCATTCTGTGTTTATAACATTCGTTATTCTCGTCAAACCGTAAGGAATAAATTGTATTTTTGGTGCAACTTACGCATTGCTCGGAATCATTTGTATAATTTTTTGCATGAACAAACATTTCTGAAGGATATGACAAAATTTGCGCTGGTTTAAAAAATCTAAACGACATTTAAAGCAAGATATTCGTTGAGCTACATATGTATGTAACCAACAAAATATCGACTTGATATTAATTCTATTCGCACATTGTTGGATGTAAAACAATCGGCGTCTTCATTAAAATATTCTATATTTTATATATTATACTTATATGATATACTTCCAGTCCTTATAGTATCTTCTAAAATTGTTTGAAACTCTATAGATAAAAACATTGCATCATCGTTTGCACAATTTGATGAGGTGCTAAACTGAGTCATTTTTAAGGATAATAACTTAGCTACTGCCAAATTAAATTCATGAACCGATGGATTTTTTCAGTGTCCACCTTTGGCACTTATATATGAAAACAACTTTTTTAAAGGATCTTGGTTAAAATGGCTCGTTAAAATGCAAAGGAAATTTGAATTTAATTAATGTATGTAATAATTAAGTGATTTTCATTATTTGCTAGTTTTATTTCTCTCTAAATATGTAATTCTAAAAATGTATATAATAAAGGTTTTTATTTCGGTGCGAATCAATATAGTTTCATTTCTACAACAATAAAACACGTATTCTTACCCTACAATAACACAAACGGTAACATTGATTTTTCCACATGTTATTTGCACATACATTTTGTGGAAACAAGACTTCTTTTAGTTTGTGTGTTTTTTGATTCGGCAATATATGTATGTATGTATATCAGTGGTACTCAAAAATAAAGATGTTTTGGTGAGAGAATTTTCATTTCTACAACAATAAAACACATATTCTTACCCTACAATAACACAAACGGTAACATTGATTTTTCCACAGGTTATTTGCACATACATTTTGTGAAAACAAGACTTCTTTTAGTTTGTATGTTTTTTGATTCGGCAATATATGTATGTATATCAGTGGTACTCAAAAATGAAGATTTTTTGGTGAGAGAATTTTCCCAGCAAACATATTGTGAAACGCTTAAAATAAGAAAAAAAAGAGTTTTAGCCAGATATAAACACCTTAAGAAAAAATATCAGGGACCATTAATAACAATTATCAATATCAAAAAACAATTTTAAAACAGTTATTTTTAGAAAAAACAAAAATAAGTCCATCTAAAACAGTTTTTTATTTTTGTGTTCAATTGTAATTGAATTGCGTGTGTTTGCTATGCTTCGTCCAACAAGAAGCAACAACAATGCTTAATAAATTTTGGAAAAAAAATGACGATAACCATCCGCATGCGTTCTCATCGCTTGCTCAACGACGAATGAATGAATGTTTTGAAAAGAGCATAACAAATGTGTGTAAAATTCTCTCATTAGTCATACACAAGGGGATTTTCGCAAAATCCCATCAATAATTTAGCAGTGGCAGAACAATGTATGGCAGTGCAACATCTTTATATATTTATAGTCTTTGGCAACAGGTTCAACACGTTTTAAATGATCGGTGCTGCCAGATCTTTATCGGTAACAAATTAGGAATTTAACATAAACTTAAACGATTTTAATAAGGGATTTAGCAATTTTAGTGTGACTCTATATGAATTTCAATAAAAAAAAATTACGGAAGTTGAATTAAAAAAAACTAGTTTCTTTAACAATACAAGCCACTTATAAAAACCTTTTAATATAGTTATCTTAATAATATCCTAGTCATATATAAATATAAATAATTATATAGCAATTATATGAAAAAATATGTAAGTATAAAATATTTTATACACATAACCTATTTTTACTCGGGAAGATTTACAAACCGAGTAATATTTCAAAATTGGAATAATATGAATAGATACGGGATATGTTTGGGAATTTATATGTTTGTCATTAGGAATTAGAAGCTAACAATTTCTGGTAACACCTGATAAACAAAGCAAATTGTCCCGTTAGCTTAAAACAATGTTGCATGCTAACAAAATAAATAAAAACGCGATATTGTGAAATAAACCGCGTATTTTCTATAATTTTCTTGCAATTGACATCATTCTTTGAACGGAGCGTAAGATTCAATTAAACATTTAATTACAATAAAGTAGCTCCCGGCATTTTTATTTACTAAATGTTCACTTTTTATTTTCATTAATAATATACCAATATAAACAAACAAAGCACAGATTTAAAAAGTCAGCTGTTTTCTCGTGTTTTCGAAAAATTAAAACCACGTCGAAAACCGTAAAATCACGTGATTTGCAGAACAGCATCAAATCGTCGGCGTGATTTAAAAACGGCACGTGATTTCAAATCACGCGGTTTTCAGAACACCCCTGTATGTATGTAGAATCAGTGTTGCCACGAAAAAAAATTTTTTGTAACCAACATTTATGAAAAAAATAACCAAATTTAAAAAAAATAACCAAATTTAAATGCATGTACTATTTATTTATTTTTTGTAATTTTAACTATAATTTGTACTTTAAGGTAACAAAAAAAAACATAAAACAACGTATTTTACAACACAACTCCTAATACTAAAAAATAATTTTTTTAAAAAACTAAGCGTCATATTTTGCAAAAAGTAATGCAAAGAAACATAAGCTAATGTTACAATTTGTAAAATTTTCCAATACTTTACATTAAGTTTTGCAAGTTTAATTATTAATTTTTAATGTCTTAAACAAAAATAAAAAGTATATAATAAAAACAAAAAATTTTTCATTGGCAATAAAATATGGAACTAGAAAGTTACTCTCTTAAATACTAAAAAACATGTAATTATATTACAATAAATATGGAGATCACTTTTACTTAAAATGTCACAGCTTGAGTTTTAAAATTTGTCTTTGGCAGACCAAACAAAATGGGCATTTTGTTGATTTTTGCACAATTCTTTTGCTTGCAATATATTACTAATTGTCTTAAAATCTAAATATTTTCAGTAAAAAAAAAATAACCAAAACAGAAAAAATCTACACATGTACACATTGAGAAAAAAAATAACCAATTTTGGTTAGAAATAACCAAAAACGGCAACGCTGTGTAGAATATAATATTAGGTTCATATAAATACATGTTCACTTATTGTCCACTCCACAATGAACAAATGATAAAACAATGCCACAAGTCTATATACGAGTATTTAAGGAGCTAAACGTTCATAAACCCAGCCATTTTCACCGGAATGTGTTAAAGTGTTATCAATATCCTGCAAAAATAAGTAAAATAAGCTTTTGAACGTAAAACATATTCTTTATAATATAGTACATACTTTATCCACATCATTTCCTTTCCTAAACACAATGCGATCATGCAAGCGATCTGTTTGTCCCTGCCAGAAATCAATACGATTTGGTCTTATTAAGTAACCACCCCAATTGGGCATGGGTATCTCTTCTTCTTCGCCCAATTCTTGTTTAATTTTCTTTTCGATCTCATCCAAATGTTGTCTTGAAGGAATTCTTGTACTTTGTTCTGAAGCCAAGGAGCCAATTTGACTAGCCCGTGGTCGTTGATGGAAATATTTTAAAGAATCTTGGCGGTAAATTTTTTCCGCCTTACCCTCAATACGTACAGATCTACGTAGGGGACACCAATATAAAGTCATGGCTACATTGGCATTATTAGCAATGTCAGTGGCTTTACGACTGCCATAGTTGGTAAAGAATGTAAAGCCTTCGTCGATGACATCTTTGAGCAAAACGTAACGATTTGAGGGATAGCCATTACTGGAATTAAGAACACATGTTATAGGTAGAATGTATTAATTTATAACAAATACTTGTATGTAAGTATAAAAATAAGTACGAGTAAAATATCTAAAAATAATCTTATTCAAAAAAATTAATTGGTTGAAACTGTGACAGTTTATACAAAGGATTTTCTATAGAGAATACTGTTATACAGAATATTTTCTATAGAAAAAACTGTAATATAGAACCTTTTCTATAGAAAACACCGTAATACAGAGTATTTTCTATAGAAAGTGTTCGACAGAAAATATTGTTATACTAAATACGTTCTATTGAATATATTGCTTTACTTAAAATTTTCTATAGAAAATACTGTTATACTAAATATTTTCTATAGAAAATATTGTTGTACAAAATATTGTTATACTGAAGGTGTTCGACAGAAAATACTGTTATACTAAAGATGTTCTATATAGAAAACGGTTATACTTAAGAACTATTATAGAATATACTGTTATACAGAAGATTTCTTATGGAAATTAATATTATACAGGAGATATTCTATAGGAAATACTGTTATACAAAAGATTTTCTATAGGAAGGACTGCTACACAGAACATTATTATAGAACATACTGTTATGCAGAAGAGTTTCTATAGAAAATACTATTATACAGAAGATTATTTATAGAAAATACTGTTATATAGAAAATAATACTATACAGAAGTTTTTTAATAGAGAAAACTGTTATACGAAAGATTTTCTACAGAATACACTTTTATACTGAAGATTTTCTATATAAACTACTTTTATACTAAATATTTTTATTGTTATACAAAAGTTTTTCTATGAAACATGCTATTATACTGCTGATTTTTTACAGGCAAACTATAGAATAATAGATTTACTTTATCAATTACTTTTATACATAATAATTTCTAATGAAAAAAAGCTTTATCTCTGGTAGAATATCATTCTGAGTATATAGGAATTAGTAAATGTATCTTGTCATACTAAAAGCACCAAATAGAGTGAAAGTGTAAAAAGCTGAAATAATGTACTTTTAAATATGCAATACTACATAAAACAATGTGCACAGAATATGATTGGGCCTCTTATATGCGCTAACATTTATTTCCATATACAATTCACTGTGGATGTAATATAAAATTCATAAGGTCATTCTCTCACCTATTCACGGTCGCCAAACAAGCTGCATTTGGTTCTAAAATCTCCTCTGTCTTCACAGCTTCTTCCAGCCAATCTCTAAATAGTGCTATAGGTTCTTTAACCTTTATATTCTCCTCCAAAAATGCATCTTTCTTTTCTCTATATTTCAAACGTAATGCTAAATATATGTACATAAGTATAATGAAAGCCAAAAATACAACAATTTAAGGTGGCTATACACTGTTTTTTTACATTGTATATGTCAAATTTTACATAAGGAATAAAAACATATAGTTGGTGACCTCATAAACTTTGCTTGTGTAAAATACATGTGGAAATGCATATGTAATTTTTTCGATTAGAACACGCTCTATTTTCTTATGTTCAAACACATGTTTTCAAATGTATATGCCATGCGAAAAGATTTGTCGACGGTTAAATATCTGCGCTATCATTAGCCGGTCGTATGAAGAATTTGCATAAGTGATAAATTAAATATTTTTTATCTCATTTTGTTAATTTAATAACAATGATATAAATTATTTAAAAATTTTTGATACAAGCTCCACATATTGTATATTAAAAGACCAAAAACCGTGACGCCACCAAAAATTTTTGCAGCGGCTTTAACGCATTTTTCAAAGAAACGACATGGAAATCTATATGTAAATAATCATGGCGATGTCACGTGTAATTGTACATACAAGTTGGTGACCAAAAATGAAAACCCTTATGTAAAATAACCAATTTTGACAGACATAAAGAAAAACATGTGGGTTGTAAACTTAAAAATACATAAGCAAAAACACGTAGTGTATAGCCACCTTTAGCAACATGCGAGACACTTTCATATAATCTTACCTGATAAATTCACACTCGAAGACATTTTTCGTAGTTGTATTAAAAGCTTCACTAATTTCGAGGGTAAAAATAGATTTAACTTGTATTAAATCGTAATATTTAATAACTTGATTTTTTTTTGTTTATTGTTGTAGTTCTTTTAAAAAAGTAAATAAAAAATAATATGAGATTTTAATAATTAATTAATAATTTTAATAAAAAATACATACCTGATAAACGAGCTATTGTATTTTATAATTTTTATATTTTTCGTTTTTCTTATATTTTTTGTTTTCGCGCACACAGAATTTTATTCCACGCGTGTATAGCAAGCGGCCGAGACTGGTATAAAAACAACTAAAAATAATTTGAGTGTGTTAGAACAATGAGTTTTGTATGGCAAAAATAAACCGTTGTTCAGTTTAATTCTCTATGAAAACAAAAACGAAAATAAAAAAAAAAAGAAATAATTTAAAGTGCAGTAGCAGTTTACTGTACTCATCGTTGTTTCTACATCAGTCTCGACCGCTTGCTATACACACGTATACTAAAACCTGTTTCGCTGTCTGATCTCGCTGCACATTTTTTTGAGTACACTCAAAGCAAAATGTTTAATGAAGTATGATTTGTCATCGCATTGTACGTCAAAAAATATTTAATTATACATCATGTTTATATACCTACATACATATGTATATAATTTTATTATTTAATTTACTGAATGAGAATTTTTCCTCTTGCGAGTACTAATTGTAAAAATTTTTTTAAAAAATTTTTTATTCGAAGGTTTACTTCTAGTTGAACATAATAATTTGAAATTTATTTTTGTATACTTCTGTTATATGTTCTACATAGTTTTCCGTTGGAAAACGTAAATGCAAAATCATATAGAAATATACAAAGAGACACTAGCAAAATGTAATGCATTTTCTGGCCTGCTAAAGCCTTCGTCAGCATTCTTTGTGTCTACTATTTTTTATTTTCAAACTTCTTATATTCAACTTTTTAAATTTACTGAATGAGAATTTTTCCTCTTGCGAGTACTAATTGTAAAAATTTTTTTAAAAAATTTTTTATTCGAAGGTTTACTTCTAGTTGAACATAATAATTTGAAATTTATTTTTGTATACTTCTGTTATATGTTCTACATAGTTTTCCGTTGGAAAACGTAAATGCAAAATCATATAGAAATATACAAAGAGACACTAGCAAAATGTAATGCATTTTCTGGCCTGCTAAAGCCTTCGTCAGCATTCTTTGTGTCTACTATTTTTTATTTTCAAACTTCTTATATTCAACTTTTTAAATTTACTGAATGAGAATTTTTCCTCTTGCGAGTACTAATTGTAAAAATTTTTTTAAAAAATTTTTTATTCGAAGGTTTACTTCTAGTTGAACATAATAATTTGAAATTTATTTTTGTATACTTCTGTTATATGTTCTACATAGTTTTCCGTTGGAAAACGTAAATGCAAAATCATATAGAAATATACAAAGAGACACTAGCAAAATGTAATGCATTTTCTGGCCTGCTAAAGCCTTCGTCAGCATTCTTTGTGTCTACTATTTTTTATTTTCAAACTTCTTATATTCAACTTTTTAAATTTACTGAATGAGAATTTTTCCTCTTGCGAGTACTAATTGTAAAAATTTTTTTAAAAAATTTTTTATTCGAAGGTTTACTTCTAGTTGAACATAATAATTTGAAATTTATTTTTGTATACTTCTGTTATATGTTCTACATAGTTTTCCGTTGGAAAACGTAAATGCAAAATCATATAGAAATATACAAAGAGACACTAGCAAAATGTAATGCATTTTCTGGCCTGCTAAAGCCTTCGTCAGCATTCTTTGTGTCTACTATTTTTTATTTTCAAACTTCTTATATTCAACTTTTTAAATTTACTGAATGAGAATTTTTCCTCTTGCGAGTACTAATTGTAAAAATTTTTTTAAAAAATTTTTTATTCGAAGGTTTACTTCTAGTTGAACATAATAATTTGAAATTTATTTTTGTATATTTCTGTTATATGTTCTACATAGTTTTCCGTTGGAAAACGTAAATGCAAAATCATATAGAAATATACAAAGAGACACTAGCAAAATGTAATGCATTTTCTGGCCTGCTAAAGCCTTCGTCAGCATTCTTTGTGTCTACTATTTTTTATTTTCAAACTTCTTATATTCAACTTTTTAAATTTACTGAATGAGAATTTTTCCTCTTGCGAGTACTAATTGTAAAAATTTTTTTAAAAAATTTTTTATTCGAAGGTTTACTTCTAGTTGAACATAATAATTTGAAATTTATTTTTGTATACTTCTGTTATATGTTCTACATAGTTTTCCGTTGGAAAACGTAAATGCAAAATCATATAGAAATATACAAAGAGACACTAGCAAAATGTAATGCATTTTCTGGCCTGCTAAAGCCTTCGTCAGCATTCTTTGTGTCTACTATTTTTTATTTTCAAACTTCTTATATTCAACTTTTTAAATTTACTGAATGAGAATTTTTCCTCTTGCGAGTACTAATTGTAAAAATTTTTTTAAAAAATTTTTTATTCGAAGGTTTACTTCTAGTTGAACATAATAATTTGAAATTTATTTTTGTATACTTCTGTTATATGTTCTACATAGTTTTCCGTTGGAAAACGTAAATGCAAAATCATATAGAAATATACAAAGAGACACTAGCAAAATGTAATGCATTTTCTGGCCTGCTAAAGCCTTCGTCAGCATTCTTTGTGTCTACTATTTTTTATTTTCAAACTTCTTATATTCAACTTTTTAAATTTACTGAATGAGAATTTTTCCTCTTGCGAGTACTAATTGTAAAAATTTTTTTAAAAAATTTTTTATTCGAAGGTTTACTTCTAGTTGAACATAATAATTTGAAATTTATTTTTGTATACTTCTGTTATATGTTCTACATAGTTTTCCGTTGGAAAACGTAAATGCAAAATCATATAGAAATATACAAAGAGACACTAGCAAAATGTAATGCATTTTCTGGCCTGCTAAAGCCTTCGTCAGCATTCTTTGTGTCTACTATTTTTTATTTTCAAACTTCTTATATTCAACTTTTTAAATTTACTGAATGAGAATTTTTCCTCTTGCGAGTACTAATTGTAACTGTAATTGTAATTGTAACTATGTAGAACATATAACAGAAGTATACAAAAATAAATTTCAAATTATTATGTTCAACTAGAAGTAAACCTTCGAATAAAAAATTTTTTAAAAAAATTTTTACAATTAGTACTCGCAAGAGGAAAAATTCTCATTCAGTAAATTTAAAAAGTTGAATATAAGAAGTTTGAAAATAAAAAATAGTAGACACAAAGAATGCTGACGAAGGCTTTAGCAGGCCAGAAAATGCATTACATTTTGCTAGTGTCTCTTTGTATATTTCTATATGATTTTGCATTTACGTTTTCCAACGGAAAACTATGTAGAACATATAACAGAAGTATACAAAAATAAATTTCAAATTATTATGTTCAACTAGAAGTAAACCTTCGAATAAAAAATTTTTTAAAAAAATTTTTACAATTAGTACTCGCAAGAGGAAAAATTCTCATTCAGTAAATTTAAAAAGTTGAATATAAGAAGTTTGAAAATAAAAAATAGTAGACACAAAGAATGCGGACGAAGGCTTTAGCAGGCCAGAAAATGCATTACATTTTGCTAGTGTCTCTTTGTATATTTCTATATGATTTTGCATTTACGTTTTCCAACGGAAAACTATGTAGAACATATAACAGAAGTATACAAAAATAAATTTCAAATTATTATGTTCAACTAGAAGTAAACCTTCGAATAAAAAATTTTTTAAAAAAATTTTTACAATTAGTACTCGCAAGAGGAAAAATTCTCATTCAGTAAATTTAAAAAGTTGAATATAAGAAGTTTGAAAATAAAAAATAGTAGACACAAAGAATGCTGACGAAGGCTTTAGCAGGCCAGAAAATGCATTACATTTTGCTAGTGTCTCTTTGTATATTTCTATATGATTTTGCATTTACGTTTTCCAACGGAAAACTATGTAGAACATATAACAGAAGTATACAAAAATAAATTTCAAATTATTATGTTCAACTAGAAGTAAACCTTCGAATAAAAAATTTTTTAAAAAAATTTTTACAATTAGTACTCGCAAGAGGAAAAATTCTCATTCAGTAAATTTAAAAAGTTGAATATAAGAAGTTTGAAAATAAAAAATAGTAGACACAAAGAATGCTGACGAAGGCTTTAGCAGGCCAGAAAATGCATTACATTTTGCTAGTGTCTCTTTGTATATTTCTATATGATTTTGCATTTACGTTTTCCAACGGAAAACTATGTAGAACATATAACAGAAGTATACAAAAATAAATTTCAAATTATTATGTTCAACTAGAAGTAAACCTTCGAATAAAAAATTTTTTAAAAAAATTTTTACAATTAGTACTCGCAAGAGGAAAAATTCTCATTCAGTAAATTTAAAAAGTTGAATATAAGAAGTTTGAAAATAAAAAATAGTAGACACAAAGAATGCTGACGAAGGCTTTAGCAGGCCAGAAAATGCATTACATTTTGCTAGTGTCTCTTTGTATATTTCTATATGATTTTGCATTTACGTTTTCCAACGGAAAACTATGTAGAACATATAACAGAAGTATACAAAAATAAATTTCAAATTATTATGTTCAACTAGAAGTAAACCTTCGAATAAAAAATTTTTTAAAAAAATTTTTACAATTAGTACTCGCAAGAGGAAAAATTCTCATTCAGTAAATTTAAAAAGTTGAATATAAGAAGTTTGAAAATAAAAAATAGTAGACACAAAGAATGCTGACGAAGGCTTTAGCAGGCCAGAAAATGCATTACATTTTGCTAGTGTCTCTTTGTATATTTCTATATGATTTTGCATTTACGTTTTCCAACGGAAAACTATGTAGAACATATAACAGAAGTATACAAAAATAAATTTCAAATTATTATGTTCAACTAGAAGTAAACCTTCGAATAAAAAATTTTTTATTATTTAATATTATTTGTATATATTTTCTCTCGTTTTTAATTATTAATATTAAAATTTAATGATAAACTAATTAACAACGGAAGAAAATATATACAAATAATATTAAATAATAAAATAATATATGTACATAAATATGTATAATTAAATAAATTATAATTTGATTTTGCAAAAAAATTCAAATCAAATAAAAATACTAAAATTGTGGATGACAAAACATATGTAAAAATAGGCTTCAAACAGCTATCGGGATAAATGTAGGAGATATAACAAATGATCCAAAATTTTTAATATACAAAATGAATAAATTTGAAGGACAACCCTTTGTCACCTCTTCAAGTACAATTTCGAATGTCTATCTATATATATCCAAAAAATGTCTTTAATTTTGGCAACTGAACAATTATTTGAGTGTAAAATTATTTGCGATCGTTTGTTTTTTGCTGCTTCCAACTTTTTTTGGTACAATTCAAAACTAAAAAGTACGATGGTACCCCTGTCATTTGGTACTATTTCGAAAGTTTTCAAACCCAAACATATTTTTAATTGATATTAAATGGCAACGCTTATTTACTGAATGAATATTGTGAATAGATTTTTGCACTTGTTCATTGGGAATAAATAGCAGGTGGTTTTTAGTATTCAGCTAATGTTTTCTTGTTGTTAATCTTCATATATTAAATAAAGAAAGAGAGCAATTGTAAAGTTTATACAATTTCATAAAAAAAGGGAACGAAATGCTTTGTTGTAGAGTAGCAATCATCTTGTTAAAATACATGGCACGCGCTTAATTTTTTTAAATGACTAGAAAAAACTTCAATACGGTTTTTTTGCAGTATGAAATCGTCCTCTTAGTTTTTTTTAGCAATAAATATAAAATAAAACTCTTGTTGTTACAACTTTAATATAGAAACTAGTTTGTTATCAAAATGTATAGATTTGATCTCATTTATTTGAATGTACCTTACTAATATTTTATATGACCATAATTATCTACATATGTATAATTAATGAACATGTATGTATTTATGTATTTATTTTTTGTTATCTTTACTTTACATGTACCAATGAATTTAAAGTACCTTTTGTTTTTGTTGTATTACATTTTTGTCTAGTAAAATAAAATTAAAAGAAATTGTAAAAAAATTATTTAGTACTATTGAGGTCGAAAAAGTACGATTTTAAAAGTTCGTTGGTACGATATTGGTTTCTCATTTATCATCCCTGACTTCAACAAAGCAACAGCAAAGACTATAAATATATAAAGATGTTGCACGCAGTGTATTAAAAATTGACAAAATTTTGTGCTTCCTCTTGATGCGGGAGGGAAGACAAAAGGGAAAGAAGCACAAAGAGCGTAACAATCTCTCGTTCTCTTGTTGTGTATAAGATCTTTTAATTCTCATTTATCATTGTTTGTGTGCATGTGTGTGTGTTGTACATTGCATTAAAAATGTAAAAATAAAATAAAAACCCAACAAAAGAATTTTTGGTTCTTGGAATTTTTGTGCAAAGAACTTTTATTGATAATGTGACCGATTGTGTAGTTGTAGGGTAAGAGTATGTGTTTTATTGTTGTACGTACAAAACTATATCGATTCGCACCGAATTAGATATAATGCTATTTTTTAGACTATTCAATTATGTGTGTATGTATGTACTTACTATATATAATTTTATAGACAGTTCAATTATGAACTTCTGTCTCTATTTTTGTATAGAATGAAGTTGTAATAACACGAATGTTTTTTTTTGTTTAGTATTTATTAAATTTATTTATCAGTGTTTCAAAATTTTAATTTTTTCTATATGTACCTGATAATTTGTATTTGTATATTTCCCATGTGGAATGCTTCCGTAGTAAAATAAGAACTAGTAATTAAGAATCTTCATTCTGTGTTTATAACATTCGTTATTCTCGTCAAACCGTAAGGAATAAATTGTATTTTTGGTGCAACTTACGCATTGCTCGGAATCATTTGTATAATTTTTTGCATGAACAAACATTTCTGAAGGATATGACAAAATTTGCGCTGGTTTAAAAAATCTAAACGACATTTAAAGCAAGATATTCGTTGAGCTACATATGTATGTAACCAACAAAATATCGACTTGATATTAATTCTATTCGCACATTGTTGGATGTAAAACAATCGGCGTCTTCATTAAAATATTCTATATTTTATATATTATACTTATATGATATACTTCCAGTCCTTATAGTATCTTCTAAAATTGTTTGAAACTCTATAGATAAAAACATTGCATCATCGTTTGCACAATTTGATGAGGTGCTAAACTGAGTCATTTTTAAGGATAATAACTTAGCTACTGCCAAATTAAATTCATGAGCCGATGGATTTTTTCAGTGTCCACCTTTGGCACTTATATATGAAAACAACTTTTTTAAAGGATCTTGGTTAAAATGGCTCGTTAAAATGCAAAGGAAATTTGAATTTAATTAATGTATGTAATAATTAAGTGATTTTCATTATTTGCTAGTTTTATTTCTCTCTAAATATGTAATTCTAAAAATGTATATAATAAAGGTTTGTATTTCGGTGCGAATCAATATAGTTTCATTTCTACAACAATAAAACACGTATTCTTACCCTACAATAACACAAACGGTAACATTGATTTTCCCACATGTTATTTGCACATACATTTTGTGGAAACAAGACTTCTTTTAGTTTGTATGTTTTTTGATTCGGCAATATATGTATGTATATCAGTGGTACTCAAAAATGAAGATTTTTTGGTGAGAGAATTTTCCCAGCAAACATATTGTGAAACGCTTAAAATAAGAAAAAAAGAAAGAGTTTTAGCCAGATATAAACACCTTAAGAAAAAATTATCAGGGACCATTAATAACAATTATCAATATCAAAAAACAATTTTAAAACAGTTATTTTTAGCAAACACAAAAATAAGTCCATCTAAAACAGTTTTTTATTTGTGTGTTCAATTGTAATTGAATCGCGTGTGTTTGCTATGCTTCGTCCAACAAGAAGCAACAACAATGCTTAATAAATTTTGGAAAAAAATGACGATAACCATCCGCATGCGTTCTCATCGCTTGCTCAAAGACGAATGATGAATGTTTTGAAGAGAGCATAACAAATGTGTGTAAAATTCTCTAATTAGTCATACACAAGGGGATTTTCGCAAAATCCCATCAATAATTTAGCAGTGGCAGAACAATGTATGGCAGTGCAACATCTTCTTTCTTTCTTGCAATTGACATCATTCTTTGAATGGAGCGTAAGATTCAATTAAACATTTAATTGAATCAATTAAAAAGTTAATTGAAATTGAAAATTTAGACAATTAAGTGTTTAATTGAACAAAAATGTGAAATATTTTTTTCAGTGTATGAGTTAAAATTTAAAATTTTTATGAACTAGACGGTAAAAATTTAAAATATCACTATCAGTGAAATAAATTTAAGACATCAACAACGGAAAACACTGCATTAAACCTAAATTTAAAAAGTTGGTTGAAATATTGGAAATAAACAATAAAAATTCAAAACAAACAAGAGTTTTGTATATTTTTTAATAAAACAGACTTCAAGTCGAATTAATAAAATGGAAAGATTTTTTAATAACAATAAAATTTAATTATACAAATCAAATATATCAGGGGTGTTCTGAAAATCACTTTTTGTCAAAGTGATTCCAAATCACGCAAAAGGTGTTTTGCGCACAAAAAATATTGAAATAACGTGATTTAAAACCGGTCAGCTACATAAATGGCTGACGATTTGAAATCACTTGCCTATTTTGTCTATGTTATTTGTAGAGAATTCACTTTAAATGTTATTTTGTATTAAGTACGATGTGTTTTTATTGATTTTTGTAATAAAATTAGGGTTTATATACACAAAAACATTAATATTTTTCAAGAGTTTAAAGACAATGCTTGTTTTATAAGGAATTGTTTTGCTTTGTTTACCAATGCTTGTGATTTACTTTTTCTCATTAGGAGTCAGCTGGTTTGTTTTTTCGAAGATACTTTTAAGGTTGCCAAATTAACACAATCGTAAAATGTCATATAAGATTTATTGAATTAATTAAATCCTGTTCCTTACTTAGGACAAAATTCTTGATTAAAATTTAAAAATATTTAATAATTTAGTAGTTTTTGTGCATTTTTAGAAATAAGTGAGTGCAAAATGCAAGTTTCATCGATAAAAACCGTGACAACTTTGTTATTTTTATATTATTTTAAATAGTGCTTACTTACTAGGTTTCACTTGTATCCATAGGATTTTATGAGTCCCGTAAATGACGTTTTTTAACACGTACATTTTTTAAGTGCTGTTTTCTTAAATTAATTACAATAAAGTAGCTCCCGGCATTTTTATTTACTAAATGTTCACTTTTTATTTTCATTAATAATATACCAATATAAACAAACAAAGCACAGATTTAAAAAGTCAGCTGTTTTCTCGTGTTTTCGAAAAATTAAAACCACGTCGAAAACCGTAAAATCACGTGATTTGCAGAACAGCATCAAATCGTCGGCGTGATTTAAAAACGGCACGTGATTCCAAATCACGCGGTTTTCAGAACACCCCTGTATGTATGTAGAATATAATATTAGGTACATATAAATACATGTTCACTTATTGTCCACTCCACAATGAACAAATGATAAAACAATGCCACAAGTCTATATACGAGTATTTAAGGAGCTAAACGTTCATAAACCCAGCCATTTTCACCGGAATGTGTTAAAGTGTTATCAATATCCTGCAAAAATAAGCAAAATAAGCTTTTGAACGTAAAACATATTCTTTATAATATAGTACATACTTTATCCACATCATTTCCTTTCCTAAACACAATGCGATCATGCAAGCGATCTGTTTGTCCCTGCCAGAATTCAATACGCTTTGGTCTTATTAAGTAACCACCCCAATTGGGCATGGGTATCTCTTCTTCTTCGCCCAATTCTTGTTTAATTTTCTTTTCGATCTCATCCAAATGTTGTCTTGAAGGAATTCTTGTACTTTGTTCTGAAGCCAAGGAGCCAATTTGACTAGCCCGTGGTCGTTGATGGAAATATTTTAAAGAATCTTGGCGGGAAATTTTTTCCGCCTTACCCTCAATACGTACAGATCTACGTAGGGGACACCAATATAAAGTCATGGCTACATTGGCATTATTAGCAATGTCAATGGCTTTACGACTGCCATAGTTGGTAAAGAATGTAAAGCCTTCGTCGATGACATCTTTGAGCAAAACGTAACGATTTGAGGGATAGCCATTACTGGAATTAAGAACACATGTTATAGGTAGAATGTATTAATTTATAACGAATACTTGTATGTAAGTATAAAAATAAGTACGAGTAAAATATCTAAAAATAATCTTATTCAAAAAAATTAATTGGTTGAAACTGTGACAGTTTATACAAAGGATTTTCTATAGAGAATACTGTTATACAGAATATTTTTTATAGAAAAAACTGTAATATAGAACCTTTTCTATAGAAAACACCGTAATACAGAATATTTTCTATAGAAAGTGTTCGACAGAAAATATTGTTATACTAAATACGTTCTATTGAATATATTGCTTTACTTAAAATTTTCTATAGAAAATACTGTTATACTAAATATTTTCTATAGAAAACACTGTTGTACAAAATATTGTTATACTGAAGGTGTTCGACAGAAAATACTGTTATACTAAAGATGTTCTATATAGAAAACGGTTATACTTAAGAACTATTATAGAATATACTGTTATACAGAAGATTTCTTATGGAAATTAATATTATACAGGAGATATTCTATAGGAAATACTGTTATACAAAAGATTTTCTATAGGAAGGACTGCTACACAGAACATTATTATAGAACATACTGTTATGCAGAGGAGTTTCTATAGAAAATACTATTATACAGAAGATTATTTATAGAAAATACTGTTATATAGAAAATAATACTATACAGAAGTTTTTTAATAGAGAAAACTGTTATACGAAAGATTTTCTACAGAATACACTTTTATACTGAAGATTTTCTATATAAACTACTTTTATACTAAATATTTTTATTGTTATACAAAAGTTTTTCTATGAAACATGCTATTATACTGCTGATTTTTTACAGGCAAACTATAGAATAATAGATTTACTTTATCAATTACTTTAATACATAATAATTTCTAATGAAAAAAAGCTTTATCTCTGGTAGAATATCATTCTGAGTATATAGGAATTAGTAAATATATCTTGTCATACTAAAAGCACCAAATAGAGTGAAAGTGTAAAAAGCTGAAATAATGTACTTTTAAATATGCAATACTACATAAAACAACGTGCACAGAATATGGTTGGGCCTCTTATATGCGCTAACATTTATTTCCATATACAATTCACTGTGGATGTAATATAAAATTCATAAGGTCATTCTCTCACCTATTCACGGTCGCCAAACAAGCTGCATTTGGTTCTAAAATCTCCTCTGTCTTCACAGCTTCTTCCAGCCAATCTCTAAATAGTGCTATAGGTTCTTTAACCTTTATATTCTCCTCCAAAAATGCATCTTTCTTTTCTCTATATTTCATACGTAATGCTAAATATATGTACATAAGTATAATGAAAACCAAAAATACAACAATTTAGCAACATGCGAGACACTTTAATATAATCTTACCTGATAAATTCACACTCGAAGACATTTTTCGTAGTTGTATTAAAAGCTTCACTAATTTCCAGGGTAAAAATATATTTAACTTGTATTAAATCGTAATATTTAATAACTTGATTTTTATTTAAAAACTACAACAATCTTACTTTTTTATTATTTTCTATACTATAGAGACAAATGCGGACAAAAGTCTGATGATAATAAAAGTAATTCAGTGATGCCAGAAGAATAAATTCAAAAGGTCTAAAATAAAAACGCCTTTTTAAAGTTACATATGTACATATTACTTATTAATGAAAAATTATTTTCTTAAAAAAATATGTTAAAATTAGATATCCATAATACATTTGTATTTATTTTTATTATTTCATTGAAATTTTATAAATTTCTTTAACTTATTTAAAATAATTAAAATGTTTATTTAAATCCAAGTCTGCATTTAGACACGGAAACATTTGGAATGAAAATATTTTGTTAATTAGAGAATGAATTGAACTAATATTTATCTTTTTTTTAACCCTAATCGTACTGACAACATTTACACACGTAGACTCCTGACGAATGTACCCGGGTGCCCGTGTGTGTTTATTTGTCCGTTATTATGTACATAGGTGGACCACGTCGCAGATTTAATAAAGTGATGAGTGCAAAAGAAATATTTGATGCATTTTTGTCAGAAAATATAACAATGAGATCCTGAGACACAGCAACAAAAAAGGCAATGAAATAGCACTGCATTTCAATCAGAAAAATGCAGCGGATATTGCAGTTTTAAAATTGAAACCTCGCCAGTTTCGGTTGATTTCAATAGAAGAACTTGTTGTTTTTATTGGAATTTTACTGGTCATGGATACAAATGGTTTCAACGATGATCCTTCTCCAATTCTATGGGGGATTACAGTCATCCTTTATACAAAGCATCGTTAAATCGCGATAGATTTCAGCAAATACTACGCGTAATACGTTTTGATAATGCTTTTACAAGAGCGACACGCAAACAAATAGACAAAGCTGCTACTATCTGCGATGTCTGGAATATATTGATGCATAATCTACTTTTAAATTATTTTCCAGATGAAAATGTGACAGTAGACGAACAGTTATTTCCATTTAGAGGTAGAACCAGTTTCACTCAATATATTCCCTCAAAGCCAGCTAAATACAGAATAAAAATATTTTGGTTGTATAACGCAGCCAACAGCTATTCTTTGAATGGAAGCATTTACACAGGCAAGCCACCTGGTGGTCAATGACATGTAAATGCAGGAGAAAACATCGTTCTAGATCTGGTAGATTTTAACAAACAATCTGGAATAAATGTAACAACCGACAATTTTTTTACTTCACTTCCTTTGGCCAATCGGCTACTAGTTAAAGGAATAAGCCTCGTCGGTACCCTTCGATAAAACAAAGTCTGTATTCCAAAAGAGCTACGTCCTAACCCAACGGACGATATAGGTACCCCCGATATGGTTTCAACAAAAACGCAACAGTTTTGTCTGTTGTGACCAAGAAGAAGAAGTGTGTTTTCTTTCTGTCAACTCGAGGGGAGCCAGTTATTAATGGAAAAGAGGAGATTAATGACTTCTATAACAAAACAAAAGGCGGAGTAGATGTCATGGACCAGATGGTGTCTAAATATACCACCAAACGCAAAACAAATAGATGGCCATTGACAGTTTTTTTCAACATGATTGACGTGGCTGCATTGGGTGCATTTTGTGTATACTCCAGCCTCGATCCAAGCGCAAAAATAAAACGTAGCTCTCGTCGAGGATTTTTAACATCATTTGGCGTAGGGTTGGCAACTAAAAATATGAATAAAAGATCTAATGATAATCAAATAACACGACACTATAACGTCCGGGCAGCTCTAGAGCTTATGACAAATAAAACCATGCCTAAAGAAGTTTTCCAGGATGCTGCGGTCCCATCAGATACAATCAAACGAGATAAAACTGGACGGTTGCCAATGAAGGGTCGCTGCTACCTTTGCGTGACTACTGATCCAAAATCTGATCGAAAAACACGCAACAATATTAGTAAACAGTTTTATTTATTTTTTATACATGTACAACAGAGATCAGTTATGAGTACTGAAAAAGTGAGTATACTTGAATCATGACTTATAATTTGTTATACTTATACGTACTCATACTTGTCTCAATATCATCAAACCAATATTCATATTTAAAGTTTGAAGTACTTGTATATTTTTATATTTTTTTTACTTATTTTGTATAAATACCTAACGGATTTAGCTTTTTTAATGACTTAACTGAGTTGAATACTTTATGAGTATGTGAGTATTTTTCTTAAAATGTAAATCTAAATACCGTTGTTTATGAATCAAACATATTGGAAATGGTATGAGCTCGAAGTCGGCGTAGTACTCATACTTATATCCACCCGCATTTATAAGTCAACGTTGTTGTTAGTTTGAGTAACTCAGAGTAGTTAAATTTCAATGATGTAAAACCACTTATACTTAAAATGTTATGAGTAGTTGTGAATCGTTAAAAAACGATTCATTGCCGATCTCTGATGTACAAAGTTTGATGTAAAATATTTTTTTAATTTAATAACCAATAAACAAAATAATACTATAATTTTTACTTTTTTCATACAAAATGTAAAAAGTTATATAAGGGTACCCGGGTACCCTTATCAGGAGGGAAAGGACTATTCGACTTTGGGTGGCATCAGAGCCAATCCAAAAGAATCAAGAGTGCTTTTGATGGAAAAAAAAAACTTTAGAAAATGGTTATCTGAAGAAACTTGTGGAACCTCAAATTTGTATTTTATTTGGTTTAAGAAAAGTTTGACTTCAAAATACGTTCGGGTTCAAGAATACTATTGTAAAGTATTGGAACAATTGGCAAATTGGAATGTATTTTCTACCCTGCCAAGGACGTCATCAGCAATCTTCATTGTCCACGATCAATCTGTAAACATCATCTATTTAACTCACCGTTTTTTGAGAAATAGAATCGGAGAATTGTCATATTTCTTTTTTTACGTGTTGTGAGCTAGAACGAAATTTACGTACGTATACAATGTGTGTGTATTCTTTATTATTATATACAAATCTTGTATTATGACAAATTTGTTTTTGCTTTTCTTGCTGCGTCTACTTTTTTTTTGTAGAGCAATAACAGCAATGTAACACGTAAAAAAATGATAATTTAACTAACCCCAATAATAGCACCACTGGCCGTGTCGTATCTGGTTTTATCTGTGGGCTAAACTTGAACCAATTTATTTATATAATAATAATAAAAGTAATATTAAAGTTTATAAAAAAAATCGCTTAGTGATATTAATATTTGTGTTTAGTCAGCTGGCATCTCGTAATAAGCTTTTACCTGCTGTTGCTTGTTTTGTTTTGTCGAGAGATATTATGACATTTCAAAACAAAGAGCAAACATATGTTCCCTTAAGCTCTTGTATGAAAAACTTTTCATACTCTACAGTTAGCCAGTGCTAAGCTTTCAATTATAAATCATATGTGCGTCAGCTGTTAAGTATTGGTTGATTATATTTATTGTTTAACCCTAATATTACCAACAGCTTTTGTATAGAAGTTGTTTAAAATTAAAAATATTTTTTTAATATTAATAAGTTTAACTTTAATATAAATAATTTAATAATTTGTATAAAGTTGTAAATTGTTGACCTTTAGTTTTGTTGTTTTGTTTTTTTTTTTGTTTTTCATTTATTTATTTTAAATAACCCCTGAAGATGGTCAACAAAGTTAACCGAAATATTGAGAATAAAATAATATAGAAATTTTTAAAACAAAATATTTTTATATTTTTCATTTAAAAATTTGTTACCTTATGACCTTATGCCGAACAAAATTTACAAATTTAATAATTTTAAATTTATTTTTTGTTATTGTAATTTTAAGATTTTATAATTGCAAAAATATTTGAAAAAAAAATTAAAATAAAAACATTTTGACCAAATATTTATTTTGATAAGTAGGTCAAATTCGGAATGGCATTGGAACAACGAATTTAGGAAACTATCAGAAAATTCTGTTTACACGGTTTACGCAGGCATTTTGTTTGCGTAAAATAATGTACTACTGTGAAAAACACTTGAAAAAGTATTACTTTTGACATAAGTAAATTGTAAACAAAGTAAGTCAGCTGTGATACTGCACTCACCTTGTATATTTACACTATGCTCATACTACTAATTTTAAATGAAAATTAAATAATTAATTTTATTATTTCATTATTTTTTTAATTATTTCATTGATATTTAATAAAAATGTTATAAATTTCAAAGTTAATGTCAGTAACAAGCAAATTTTTGTCGTTTGCATTGGAGTATGACAGGGGATCAGATGCATCCCTTAAATTTCTTGTTCGTAGCTTTTCAACTGCGTTTTAATGTCCTTGTTCATTTAAAACAGCAACAATTGAAATTCCGGGTATTTTTAAAAAAATTTGTTCACTTTTACTTAAAATTTCTTAGCGCTCTTCATGTTCGCTTTTGTTATACTTTTTATTACAAAAATCATATGATTTTTATTTTAGTTACACAACGTTAAGTTAAAAACCGAGATTTAAAAATTTTTTGCGAATAAAAAAAATCTATCGAAATCTAGAGAACGGAAAGCAAAAACAATTATTATCAATTACGGAATTATGGAGTAAATACGGAATTTAAACCATTCCGATCGAATTATGCGACATGTCTGATAATATACTCGTATATATGGATTTACGTAGAATTAAATTTACAGAAAAAGGAAAGAAAACTAAAGCGAGTTTTTTTTTAAAAAATGGCTTTACACAAATACTGGTCGACTATACTTTCTTACTTTTTGTGCTACATTTATTTTTTATGTTATTCAGCAATTATAATTTATTACCAAGTTTTTGCAGGGTTACTCAGCTTTTTACTGGATGTTGTATACATACACTGAAAAACAATGTTATTAGTAATTTCTAAAATAGTTAACAATTAAGTATACAACAATATACAACATACAAATTGTAATGTAATTCAATTTTAATGTAGAGTAACGTTTAAATAATAATAATTTGTTATAACAGAAACTTAAAGGAAATTTAGCAAAACTTGATAAAGAGAATGAAAGTATTAGAAAGTCCCAATTTACACTAAGCAATTCTGTGAGCTTAGCTTTTAGACATCTGGGTGAGGGAAAGATAAGACGAGTACACATACGAATGAGAGAAAGCAACACGTATGTGTATACAAATGTGGGAATACTCACACTCAAATAAAAATACGAGTGATTTAAGCAATAAAATTGGAATGTGTAAACATTGAAGACATTTTAAGGAAATAATTGCACCAATTTTTTTAATAAGAATTGGGTCGTGTAAAGTGGAACAAAGAAAGCTTTCTTACTATGGACGACATGACACAATTTTCATCCTTTTGTTTGTGAATTTCTAAGAACATGGCGATAAAAGCAAAAAATTTGTAATAAAAATGCGTATGAAATGAAAATAGCAAAAAACAAAAACATTAAAAGAGCGAGTCTCATTATAAAATTTGTAAGTGAGAGTATGTAGAAAATACTATAATAATTCTTAACGGTAAACATGTTGTTGCTATTTGGCAGCGCTGCCAAAAAGGACAAGAGCATAAATAGAACAAAAACAAAAAAAACAAGAGCAGAAACTAGAGCAACACAAACGTAAAGCATGATATTGTGCTAGATACAACAATAACATACATACATATACTGGCACAAAAATACACACATACACACACTTTTGCACATTAAGAAATTATAAAAAAATATAAAAAATAAAATTGTAAGAGAACAATGACATGACAAACACTATGACAAATAAGCAGTGTGGCCATATCCCAAAATAATTTACAGCTAAATCGGCTTTAAAGTAATGCTAAAAAAAATACTAAACTGCCAAAAAATAATGCTAAAATTTTAATTGTATAATTTTTTGTAATTTTGGATAATATATCAATTTAAATGGTTTATTTTTCGTAATTCTTCCCTATAAACACTTATTGCACATCATTTCAATGAAACAAACTGTAACAAAATATTTATTGAAGTATATATACATATTTATGTACATTCATAAAAAGTTTTTTTAACCAAAGGTATCATTAAATTCAATATCACATTAAATTATTATAAAATTAACAAAAAATCAAAATCAATACCATTTACATAAAATATTTTACAAAATATTTAAATTATAAATTAAATACGTCATCGAAGGTATATTTATTATCTTCTGAAGAATCGTTCGATATATCATTATAATATATATTCTTATCACTTATTTAATGAGATCATTCGTTATTTTAAAATTTTCGCAACATGTATTCATTCTTTTCAAACCACACCTAATATAAAGTAGCGAATTCATAGTGTTTTAACATCATTCTATATCGAATTTTCGTTTTTATGAGATTCATGCCACTAAAAACCCTTTCAACTTCCGCGTTGCTAAATGGCAAAACCAGGAACTTCATTGCAAAAGTAGCTAATTCACTAAAGGAATTTTCATTTAGTGCATTTTTATATTCATATACATTTACCGAAAAGTCAACTGTTGAATTATTATTTAAACATTCATATGTATTTAGTTTCCGCCACTGATGTTCCAAAGCTGTAATTTCTTCTACAGGCAAATCAATAAATTCTTCTTTAAAATGTTCGTTTAGTTTGCATTTATTAATTTTTAAACTGTTTTCTACACAAAAGAAGTTAGTTTTTGATAAATTATGACAATTTTTTTGCCAATCGTTGTCTAAGTTGGCATATTAATTGACCTACAAAATCTCGGCATGAAAATCGTATTGGTTTTTCTATTTCAATAGTTATGATATCTCTTTTTGATTCCAAATATTTTTCAAAATCGTAATTAAAATATGGTGTTAGTGAAAAAAAAAATCAGATAAACATGAATTTAGTGGATCAAACTGGTCCAATTTCAAAACAATTTGATATGAAAGACCTTTTAAAAGATTGTATAGTTCTACTAGCAAAAGAGTAGGGTCAGCATCATTACTTTCAAACATTTTGTTAACCTTCTGAACGTCTGATAATAAAGGCTTTAAAAGTTTTAAATATAATAAATTGTTATCATTGTAAAAATTTTTTAAGATGTTTGCTTGGTTGCATGACTCTAACGTTGCAGCAATTTCAAAGTGAGTTTTTAATTCTAGCCATTGATTTTCTCTACGTTTAACAGCTAACTCAATTGATAACCATCTGGTATCACAGGCTCTAACTAATTTTAATGGTTGTACTCCCTCATTTATTGCACAAAATATGTTTTTATAATTATTGTGCCTTAAAGAAGATTTGCTAAACCAATTATAAGTTTCTGACACCAAATATTCGATTTCATTAGGTAAAGATTTTGATGCCGAAGATATTGATAACTGCAATGAGTGACAAACGCAAGGAACTAAAATCGTGTGTTTATTTTTTCCCCGTAATTTTGCTATTACACCTCGGTTAATTCCCGTCATTACGTTGGCATTGTCTGTACCTAGTCCAACCATTTTTGAAACTTGTAAATTAAAATCGTTAAGTACTTTCAAAATGGCTCTGGAAATTGGCTGAAGCATCTTCTAATTCACTTAGATGTAAGAAAGTACTTACAATTTTTTTCCAAGAACTGCTATAGTAACGAATTACTATTCCCATGTATTTGTGAATACTTATGTCTGTTAATTCGTCTATAATCAAACTGAAATAATTATTAGCAACATCTTTAGCTAATAATTGTTGAAAATGTGGAGCCAAAACTGATCTAATGATGGCACCACACTTTGTTCGGCCTAAGGTCATGCTAACAGCGGCTTTACTATCACTGAAGATGTTTTTTTGCAAGCGGTCTAAATGTTCTACTGATCTTATTGAAGTATGCATAGCCACATATAAAGCTTTCATAATTTCTGCTTCCTTTGCTTTAAAATTACTGCTTACTGGTAGAAAATCTATTGTTTGTTGGTCATTTTTATGAAAAGGAGACGCTGCTACGATATGTTTAGATGTTTTTTCATGCATGATAAGGGTGCTTAGTTTTGGTTTCAAAATACATTGGCCGTATTTACATTTTATCTCTTGGGCATTTAATTCAACTATCACTTGCATAGTCTTTTTAATTTCCATTAACTTTATTGCCAGGTTTACAGATTTAAATGTGTAATCACCAAAAAATTGTGGTAGATTTTGAAATTAAGATTAATATTTTGAATAAATAAATATTTTGAATAAGATAAAGAATGCTAAAAAATGCTAAATATATAATTTAAAAATGCTAAAAAAATGCTAACTGCAAAATTAAAAATTTACAGCTAAATTAAAAAAAAAAATGCTAAATCTAGCCGCAAAAATGCCAAAATGGCCACACTGCAAATAAGTAACAGTAGTAAAAAGCAATAGGCTGCTGGCCGTTCGTGAGGTTAGTTGTAATTGTACGCAAAGGAATAAACTAAAAAATACAAAAAAATATATATTTTTATTATAATTGAGAGACGAAGAAAAAGCAACAACAAAATTAATCATAAAAAAAAAGAAAAAAAAAATTGGATGATGAAGTGCTAAAGAAAATTTATTAAAGCGAAAATTACAAGTGATAAATTATATACAACAAACAAAACCTAGCATTAAAAGTTATACCTGATTACTAATTTCAATTTGATTTAATTAAATGAAAAGCATACAAAAATTAACAAATCTAAAAAAAGTTTTTTAATAAAAATTACTCCCGAAAAAAGCAATATTTATTAACGATTTTTCTAAAAAGAAAACATACATAAATTAAACTCAACAAAAATATAGCAAAATAAATTCTACAAATTCTTAATAAAATTTTGTAAAAGCAACAAAGAACGTTTCCTATTTGTAGTAGTGTCTTTTGTTTTGTACGGTTATTATTGTTTATTTCTGTTGTTCTTGTTGCTATTATTGTATTAGTAGTATCTAGTTTAAATTAATAATACTAATAAAGTATTTGTTTGTGTATTTGTGTGCCTATATGCCCATTGAGTGCCTTATATCCTTTGATAACAATACTCAAGGTGTTTATTATGCTGGTCAAGAATTATCTGGCATTGTTGATCTCACAGTTGACACAACAAAACGTATTAAAGGTAAGACATAAAAAAGGTTAACAATTAATTGTAAAACGATAAATTGAAATACACAACTATGCAAATATCTTTAGTTACACACTAAATATTTTAATTTAAGTGGGTGTGCTTCTTGTATGTATGTATGAATATGCTTCAGTATGACTCAAACAATAAATGGAAGCGAATTGTTTTTGTTTTTCCTGTTTTGTTCGGAACATGAATAAATTTGTAGATATACATGTATACATACATACATATATCCATGTATATGTATGTCATGTATGTACATATATACAACTGAGTTTTAGTATATTTGTGAAAATTGTGTCATTATCGCAAACATTTATCTAATATCTCTCAATTCATGGCAATTGCTTCAAACATTGTATATGTAGTATTAAATTACAACCCAGCAAAATGAATGTGTTAGAATATATATTTTAATATTTACAAAGTTCGTAAAAATAATAAGAAACTTACTTCTCAATTCATTTATATACCCTGCACCATCAGCAATGGCGAATGAGGATTCGTAATTCCATGTATAATATGGAGAAATATTCATCTGAGACCTAACAAAGTACATGTAGATTTTATTGATACTTATGAAATTCTAAAACACTATTACATCCAAAATACACAACCAAAATAAACAAAGTTTACAAAAAAAGTTAACAAGTTTCAAATCATTTATATATTACTTTTATTTCGGCTCGAGTTCATTAAATTTAATTTTTCATTAAATTATTTTCACTGAAGGTAGGAATTGGTACATCAAAATTATTATTAAAAATTTATTTGATAAATTTTCTTGGCTTAGGATTCGAACTTGGGTTGTTGGTTGAATTATCAAATAAAAATTTTTAATAATAATTTTCGAGCCGAAATAAAAGTAATATATCAATGGTTTTAAATGTAACAGTTCAAATAAAAATAACAATTATTGTTAACAAGTTTCGCTAGAGTGCAACCAGAGTTATCTATCAAAATGTCTTAGATTTCCAAATATTGGAAATCTATTTTGTTTAAATACGAGGTCTGAACAAAAAATAACCTTTATTTTCAAATTTCGTGAGTAACGTATGTTCGTTTCGCATTTTTGTTCTGTTATGTTGGTACACATGTCTTTTATATATGTTGGTAATATGTATCAGCCATTTTGGATTGTCAGTTTGTTTTTGATAGGTTAGCCGTGTTTTGGTGTGCTCTTCGATTTTTTACTATACGAAAAAATGGATCAAAGAAACTGTATTATGTTTTTTGTAAAAAATAAAATTAAATGCGCAACGACATTTGAAATGTTGACTGTGCAGAACACAAGTTCAATTGTGGTAACCGGTTTAAGAAAGGTCGGGAAGATGTCAATGGTGATGCTCGTCCTGGTCAACAATCGCTGAAAACATTGAAGCAGTGCAGAAAATGATTTTGGATAATCGTCGAATCACTATGAGAGAGGTTGCTGATGATGTTGGCATATCGTTCGGCCCATGCCAAGCAATTTTTACGAATGTTTTAGGCATGAAATATGCGACATCGAAGATTGTTCCAAATTTGCTAGATTTTGAGCAAAAACAACGTCGCATGGACATTGCTCAGGAGCTGTTGAACATCGTTAATCCAAATTTTCTCAAAAAGGTCATAACTGGTGACGAATCATAGATGTATGGCTATGACATTGAAACCAAAGCCCAATCATCCCAAGGGAAACGTTCAGAAAAGCCAAGACCGAAAAAAGCACGTCAAGTTCGGTCAAATGTAAAGGTTTTGCTCACTGTTTTCTTCGACTGCAATAGCGTGGTGCATCATGAATTCTTGCCACAAGGTCGTACGGTTAATAAGGAATACTACCTTGAAGTTATGTGCCGTTTGCGCGAAGCAATTCATCAGAAACATACAGATTTGTGAAAAAACTAATCATGGTTTTTGCACCATTACACACACCGATGCTTGTGCGTGAGTTTTTGGCCAAAAACAAAACCGATAAAAGAAAAATCGAAGCAGGAGCTGTTGGCGATATCAAAAAGCACGTTTCAGAAGTGTTTCGAGGATTGGAAAAAATGTTGGCATAAGTGTTTTATATCTGAGGGGGTTTACTTTGAAGGGGACAAGATAGTTATTGATGAATAAATAAATACTTTTTGAAACAATTTAAAATAACGGATATTTTTTGATCAGACCTCGTATATATACTTTATCGCTCTACGACCATCATTTTGATGTATTACAAACGGAATGAGAAACGTAATATCTTTTTGGTTTTAACTATTTATTCTATATGCACAATTTTACTGTTGAAATATCTTCTAAAATGGGAAAAAAATAAACTGTTTTCAGTTCTAAACTAATGACCAAACAAGTATCAAATTCGTAACATAGACTACTAGAAACAGACAACACGGTGCAGTTTGGAATTGGCACATAATGATATAGAAAATTTTACTTTTTAATATGTATTATTTTGTAAACAAATTAACCGAGATTTGTTTATTCCATGTCTAACATAAATTTTGACAAAACAGAGATTTGAAAATCCCATTCTGATGACGCAATGTCATATTGGTAAATTTGGCTCCTACTAGTAGTTTTTATTATTTTTTTTTTCAATGTTTATTTAATATATATTTAGAACAAAAATTACAAACTCCAAATAAACAAAAAGTATCTTGATAATTTTTTTATATACAAAGTCCCATTTTAAAGAGCACTCAAGTATAAGACGTATTTGTTAGTAAAGTTAATTTTTTGGTTAATTAAATATTAGTATATATATGTCTATAAAAGTTTTGGTATCCAGGTTTAATGTAAGCAAAAAGATAATAAAAATCTTACTTTTATATTTGTAAAGATAAAATAAAAGGTCAAGGGTTAAAATTAAAGAATTATTATTGAGTTAGCCACCAATATTTATTAAGATTCAGATTAGGTTTAATATTTTTATCATCCAAATAAATACTAGTGTCAAAACGACAGTTTTCAGATGTTAGTTCATTACAACTTATAGTTTTTTCATTGGATCGTCTGTAAATATGATAAAGTATGGGAATACCCTCTTCGTTTTGAATAAAACCATTTTTATCAAGATATAGAAAAGCCTCGGGAGGGATGAAACTATTTTCGATTGTTTTTGAAATATCGTTAGCTACACATTCAAATGTGCTAAGTACATTTTTTTGAAAACTAAGATTTAGACGCAGTTCGATAGATAAACACCAAATAATATTTTGGAAAAAAAAAAATTTAAGTTTTTATTGTTTTTACTTAACGTTGGCAATGATATATAAATGTGCTAAGTACACAGCTGTAAAAAAGCACGTGCTATGTGACAGAAAATTTTAAATTAATTATTGTTTGTACAAAATAGAAAGTTAATTTGTTTCATTTTTACAAAAAGGTAAGAAATTGTTATTATTATTAAATTAAACAAGATTTATAACAGTAAATTATTACAGAATATAATGAATTTGAACATAAATAACAATGCAGCCCAGTTGCTTCAGCCATCCGATGATTATTTTGGGATAGAACCAGACGATGGTGTTTTTGGGTTAGTGCCCTATGGATTCCATAGTGATTCTGACAATTCCAGTGATATGCCAATAAAAAATAAAAAGCGAAAGAAAAGAATTTAGGTGAAAAATGATGCATGGTTTCAGGCAAAAAATAAAAAAAGAAGGGAAATTGGCAAAAATTATTGGGGTACTCGAAAAGAAAGTGGTTCGTGGAACTACAGAAACAAAAAGGAAGCACGGGCTATGAAGCCAAGATGTAAGTGCGCACAGAAAAAAAACAACGCTGCCATGAAATGCCCATTAATTACTGATCTTCAAAGACAAGAAATGTTTACCAATTTTTGGAAAATGGATTGGAACCAAAAAAAAATTTATATAAACACCTTAGTGAACGCAACACATCCTCATCGACTCCACAATCGAACAAAGCCTACTGTCTCTAGGAGATCCCGATCTTTGCAATATCACTTGAAATTAAATAATGAGACTGTACGGGTGTGTAGAACATTTTTCATAAACACCTTGAATATAGGTAGGCGATCTGTGCTTACTTGGGTGAAGACGCCTTTGGTTGCAAATAAGAATGCTACTGAAAGTGTTAAAAAAATCTGTCCAAGAAAACAAAATTTAAATATATTTTTTGACAGCCTTCCACTGATGGAATCGCACTACTGTCGATCTGTGACTAAAAAAAAATATCTTTTGCCAGAATGGCCTTCTAAAAAAATGATTTTCGATTTGTATGCTACGGATTGGTGCTCAACTAACAATGTTCAACCGCTTTCGCCATCATTGTTTTATTCAGAATTTGAGAAAAGAAATATTAGCTTGTTTACACCGAAAAAAGACCAATGCGAGAAATGTGCTCTTTATTCAGTCGGTAATCTATCAAATGAGAAATATAATTGTCACCAAGAGAGAAAAGAAGAAGCGAGACTTGAGAAAAATAAAGATAAATCTGAACAGTCACATGTCTTCACAGTTGACCTTCAAGCAGTACTGATGGCTCCAAAGTCCAACGTCAGTAGCTTGTACTATAAAACTAAATTACAAGTACATAACTTGGTGTTTTACAACCTTATTAACAATAAAGGGTACTGTTTTTTATGAAACGAGGCTGAAGGGGGCGTTTGTGCCGAAGAATTTTCCAGCATATGGAGTTACTTCATTGAAAATAAAGTTCTTCCCAGCATTACTAACAGAGATGATGAGGTAAAGCTTATATTTTTTAGTGATGGGTGTGGGTATCAAAACCGTAATTACGTGATGAGTAACGCACTTTTGAACGCTGCAACCAAACACAAAATTGTTATAGAACAAAAAATTTTAGAGACTGGGCATACACAAATGGAGGCCGATAGCGTCCACTCCACTATAGAGCGAGCTATGAAGAACAGAAATATCCATGTTCCGGCCGAATATATTGAAATATGTAAAGCTGCAAGAAAAAAACCTGAACCATACGACGTAACTTATTTAAGTCATGATTTTTTTAAACAATTTAGCAAAATTGAGTTCTGTAAAAGCATTCGGCCAGGACGTGGAAAATTCGATGCCAAAGTGACAGATCTACGTGCTATAAGGTATACACCTGATCGGGAAATTTTTTTCAAATTAAGGTTCACCGAATCATGGAAAATTTTACCCCAAAGAATTGATCGAAACATAGTTCCTTTACAGTGGTGTGATTTACAGCAGCTTTACCAAAAAAGGAAGCCAATAACTCGCAGGAAATACGAGGACTTACAATGTTTAAAATTGACTTTGCCCAAAGATCATCATCAGTTTTATGATGATTTACCACATGATTAATAGTAATTTTTTTTTAATTTGACTAGCAGCAACGAAGTAAGTCTGCAAATTTTGTTTTGTGGTAAATGTTTAGTCTGTATTTTTATAATGATATTTACAATAATGAAATTACTTTATATAGAAATAACTAATGTAACTAAGTAGCAGCAACGAAGTAAGTCTGCAAATTTTTTTTTGTGATACAAATTAATACAACAATAAAAAAATTTATATATATGTATGTACATATGTATATATGTATTTAAAAAGATTTTGTTTTGTTTGTATCATGGTTTTTATCAAGCAGGAAAAAATGTGCTATGTACGTAAACAAAAATATAAAAAAATATAAAAAGTGCTAAGTCAAAAAACATCTGAAAGAGAGATAATATGCAGCATTTATTTGTGTTTTACATTTTAATTGATCAAACAGGCAGATAAAGAAGAAGCTTGCATTTAAATTTTTATGAAATAATGATTTTTGCAAAAATTTATGAGTTATTTAGCTCTCCTGTAAAAACTGATATTTGTAACTTAGCACATTTGAATGTGTAGCTAACGATATATTCCTCGTAGTTTTTATTATTTTATATTATAATACACCTGATTTACACGATAGATGCGTTCCTGAAAAAATCGTATAAATCGAAATAGAAAATTTTTGTATGAGAAATCGTGTAAATCGAGAAAAAACCCAAATACGAATAAATTCAAAATTTTGTTTAGAACGTTCATTTATTTTAAAGTAAATTAAATTATGTATATAAAAAATAATTAAAATCAATACATACATTGTACATACATATTTACATTGCACTGATAAAACAAAATAAATGGAACTCATAAAAAATATTACATGTCAGTATATACACTAAAAAAAACAATTAGAAATATATTAGATATACATATTTACATAAAGCATGTATATGTATCAGTCATCACTTTCAAATAATTCTTCATCACTGTCTTCCACTACTAATCGTATCTTTTTGGTAGGCGACATATCACTTTCGTAATAGATTAAAGATAAAATTAAATTTGTTTCTTTAATCTATTACGAAACAGTCGTTGTCGTAACAAAAACGACACTCATAAAAATGCTGAATATTTCATGCGAGTCTGATTCGATAGTTGATAAATTAGAGATAACACCAGTTCGTAGAGGTTTGGAAGTATAATTTGTAATTAAAACTTGTGTTGAATTATTGTTTAAGTCCTTATATACCTCCCGATAATAGGCTAAGCCCTGTGAAATGTATCGCGGGAATGCACGGGCTCTTTCAATATTTGGGTAATTTTTTAAAAAATGATTTTCCAATTTTCGGCCTAATTAAAGCCTTTCACGAATATTTTTTGTTGTCAGAGCTACTGATTCCATAACTCCTTCATCGGAATCGTTGTCGTTTATTTTGACCACCATATTTACTAAATCTTCAACATATAATTTTTTATTTACACTACTTTTCGCTTAAAGTCCACTATAGTATAGACGAATTTGGACTATAACCGATTTTTTTTATAAGCAATTTTATGCATTATATCCGCAAGTAAATATAACAGTTTTGGCTTATATCCGTTTTTGGCCTTTAAGTGGAATGGACTATAAGCGAAAAGCACACTATATCATCAATTCTTCAACATCATATGGATAAAAGTCATCAAAACCTTGTTCTCCCACTGTATGGGCCAACTGAACTATCTCATACATTTCACGCTCCAAGGATTGACAAGGTAGTATAATATTTTCTCCTACATCTGGCCACACATTTTTCCAAAAGCCTTTAAGTGTTGATTGCTTGAGTGCAGAATAAATCAATGCACCATGCTTTTACCATTCTAGTATTGTAAATTTTTTCCATGCATTCATTACTGTTAAAGATTTAGCATTTTCGATTTGATCTAAAATATACCTGAACGGTTGCTTGATATATGAGTAATGCTTTAAATGTCGAAATTATTTCCTGGTCTAAGGGCTGCTACAAAGAAGTCGTAATTTTTGGTAGAAATATAACTTGCACATTCTCATGTTGCAAGTCTTGTGGATGTCCAGGAGCATTGTCAATTGCTAGAATCACTACACTACACTACTACCTTTTTGTTTAATTACCGCTTTGTGTCTGGGACAAATAATATTACCATACGAAAATGTGTAAAAGTGAAATCGTGCAAAAAAAGTATCGCATAAATCGAGGGATAGGTGTATACTTAGCGACATAAAAGCATGAAGACTTTAAAAAAGTACATTTTTGCTACTTTAATTTAAAAACATTTAAAGTAAATAAATTTTATTGTATTGAAATAATAATTTTCTCCATTAATGTTCCACAATTAATTAACTACGTATGAAATACAGATGGGGATTTCCTTAAATGGCAATGTTTTATAAACTGTTTTAGAAATTTACTAAAAAAATAATTATTAATATAACAGTGTCCTTGTATCATAAAATGTCTCGTAGGAAAATATTCCAGAAGGACTTAATATTTGCATATTAATTAAATTATGTAGAATGGAAAGGTTGCATGATTAATAGTTTAAATATAACTACATTTTCAAATATATATAGCTGCTACACGTGCATTAAACTAGAGAAACTTTTAACATGCAGCTATACTAGACTATTTTGGTGGCTACTGTACATTCGTTTGATAGGACCTTTAGAATTTCGATAATGTCCAGAATAGTTAAAAAAAGACAACATCACCAAAGGAAGAATGCTATAACATTACATGAACGAGATTGCTGTTTAATTTTAGAACAATTGATAAGTGCGCTCATAGTGGGATCCAGCACAAATATGTTACGACTGGGCTCGTTCGATAGCAATTATAAATATTTTGAGTGATTAATTTTAGTATGTAGAAATAATTATGAAAACATGTTAAGTATCTTATATAATTTTTGCACAAATTAGGACACGAAAGACAGTAACTCGAAATGCTTGAATGCTTGTGTGTCATCAAATAATTTGTCTTCTATTAATATCGTTTCATGTAAATCACTTCTTATTTATTCAACTGCTCTATAAAATCTTATCAATCCATCGATCTTAATTATATTTGAAAACATTTCATAAGCATTATGATACGAATTATTTGCATTTGTCGTACATTAATTGCTTTTTTGAAGGTTTCCTTATGTATGATTGTACACCATTGTCATTATTTTTAGCCATAATGTCATAATGTGTGTTATTGCAAGTAGTCGTAAATATTAGGGTGGCCCTTATATTGGACTTATATATTGGACCTAATTTATATTGGACCTTTTTTCAGTCTGCTAATATTAGAACAAATTAAAATTTTTTGCAAAATCGAATATGGTATTTAGAGCTGTTTTATTTTATTTAAAGTTTCGGGTTTTGGGTCAAAGTAGCAATATTTTTCAAAAAATAAAAAAAAAGTAATATTGAAAAACCTTACCAAGCAGCTTTAGTTTATTGGTTAACTGTATGCTGCACGTTCCAGTATATAATAAGGATGTTATTTATTGTGTTATAACAACACTATTCTGCTATGCACTTCGATTTGGATATTAAATTTACGATAGGTTTGAAAGCCACCATCTGCCACCTATATTTTTTCTCTTATTTACACTGGTATTGTATTTTTTATTGCGGACATTGTTGAGTTTGATTTTTATACGTAGTATTGTCTTTGAAAATTCCTGTTTTCTTTCAACATGGTTGTTGATTTCTTTTTGTTTATGATCTGTTCTTAAAACCCTATCTTGACAAGCCATCAATTTGTTTACTAAAACAACTTCTTGCATGAACATGAGTTTGACGCGTGTGGACGATACTTTGCGATGTTATGTTTTTGTTTAAACAACATAGTCAGAACATTTGTTCACACAACTGCCATCAAATGACATTTTCACAAAGAAGGACTGGGATTTTTAAAAAATATTATAAAATACCATGGACATCAACACCGGTACGTTTTCTCCATGCAGTAGAACAGTGTGTCCGTTAAGTTCCTGTTCTTATGATCGTTTTGTAACATCATTTACATTATTTTATGGGAGGAAGGTTTAGCATTTACGAAGTCATTCACGAATGTTTATCATTTACGAAATCATTCAATCCGATAATGTCTGATTCTCAAGGAATTTTAGTACAATTTTTTTTCTATATGATTTAGTATTGCTTAGCATTCGTGCAGTTAGGCCGTTTTTAAATTTTAAATTAAACACTTACAAAAGAAATTTTTCAAAAACAATCCTCGAAATTAAATAATTTTATTCAAACGTTGGCCGATCTTACAGCTGATTATTATTATAAGGGCTGATTAATTTCGACATTTTTTAATTCAAAATAAAACACTTAAAATAGTACAGGATATCGGAATCGTTTTTATTGATCATTTGGAATGTTTAAATTTCTATCACTCTTTTTAGCTTTGTTATCTGGTTGTCTTGCAAGTCTATGAAGACTGTAATTAATATATTACAGTCTACAATCTTTCTACAATCTTTCTACAATTTACACTGATACTCAAATGTTTGATTGGTGTTGGTAAGAGTGAGTTTAAAAGGTCGATGATGCAAACCATATGTTGCTCAAAGTATACATAATATATGATTTTCGTAATACAGCATAATAATTAGTAGACATTGCTGCTGTGTGAGTTTTGCTTTATTTGTTTACCCAAAACTGGAATGTTTAAATGAAATAGTTTTTAGATAATACAGATTAATGTTAGACCCTTAAAGCCCGCAAATTGAAAAGTCCAATATAAGAGCCACCCTAGTACAATACATGTATATGAATAATAAAAACCACAACAGCATTTCCGCTTGTATGTATATACCTTGTACACACACTGTTATATTTGCATTTCCTGTTCCATTATTGTTTGTTGTTGTTATTTTGTCCTGTTGTTGTCATTTTTATTATGACCATTTTATCTTTATCAAAATGTGCTCTATATAATTATATCCTATTTTTAGTTGAACATTTTTGTAAATAAACTTTTGCTTTGTTGTTTCTGTATATGTATGTTTGAGAGTTGATTTTTGTTTGGCATGCAGCCATTACTGTGACCACAAAGCATGCTAGCTGTAGTTAGTAAATAATTTTCAATGGTTCTAGACTGCTGAGGAAATACCCTAAGTAGGATGTATTTAAAACACATTAATATGAAGTTCAAATTAAGACAGCAGGAAATAAATAAATACAATTGAATTAAAATATAATTGAAATTCCCCTAGAGGAATAAAAGAAATAAGGGTTAAAGTGATAAGAGACAGTTAGAAGCAGTTATTGAAAGATATGTAATTAGTTTTAAAAATAGACGTAGTTGTATTAAATGCAGATATATATTTGTTTTTTTTTTTTGCATTGAATTATTTATTGAATCTTCATATTTGAAATGACAATAAGTATTCAAATCTTAATACTAAAAAGAAAATAATAAGCCCAGCCAGTGCTAGACAAAAATTTTTATGATACTAAAAAAATTTCACATCAACTGATCCAGTCATCTGTTTTGCGCTTGAGTTAAAGCAAGGGTATCCCTCCTTCTCAACCGATTGTGGCCACTAAAGTTAAGGATGTCTCGTGCAAGTGGGTTTGGATGGTGTTCAAGTTTGCTGACGTACTTTGACGCATATTTTATAAATACGACTTTTACTAATGGTACGCCTAGATCTTTGTGGATTCGAGAATTTTTAACATACCATGGTGCTGCTGTAATTATACGTAGAATTTTATTTTGACCCCTTTGAATTTTTTCAATGTTGGATGCTGAGGCAGTACCCCATAATTGAATTCCATAACACCAGATTGGCTTTAGAATTGCATTGTACAACAAAAGTTTGCAATCCAATTTCAATGTAGAGTTTCTGCCGATTAACCAATTAAGTTGCACTGCTTTTAATCTCATTTGTGTAAGTTTCGCTTCAATATGAGACTTCCAAGTTAAACGGCGGTCGAGGTAAATGCCGAGGTATTTGACTTCATTGTGTTGCGGGATAATTTGATTATTTATTCTGATGAACGAGCAGGTATCTTTTCGCAATGTGAAAGTTATATGAATACATTTCTGTTCGTTAACCCTGATTTTCCAAAGCTCTAGCCAGTTCTCTAGTTTATAAACATAATTCTGCAAATTCTGTGATGCAACTTAGTGGTCCTGATGGACGCTGACAAAGGCTGTATCGTCTGCAAAAGTTGGCGTGTGGATTTTGGGGTCTGACGGCATGTCGGAGGCATACCCTGTGGCACACCCGATTCAATTGGCTGAGCGGTACTTAAAAAATCGCCTTCTTTGATTGTAAATTTGCGACCATATAAATAACTTTCCATGAGTTTATGGGTGTTAGCAGGCAGAGTTAATTTTATTTTGTGCATTAAACCGTCATGCCAAACTTTGTCGAACGCTTGGGACACATCAATGAAAAGGGCGGAGCAGTATTTTTTATCTTCAAACGACCCTCTTATCACATTTACCAATCTGTGAGTTTGTTCGATGGTACTGTGTTTAGCTCTGAAACCGAATTGATGATTTGGAATACATTCAGTGTCATTCAGAATTGGAGTCAACTTAGTCATTAACAATTTTTCGAACAGTTTAGAAATTGTCGGCAGTAGGCTAATTGGCCTATATGACTCCACTTTGGTGTGGTCCTTCCCTGACTTAGGAATCATAGTGATCATAGACACCTTCCAATCTGCAGGATAGTATTCTAGGCGTAAAATGGCGTTGAAGATAAAGAGGATAATCTTTTTTGCTACACGAGGTAACTCCACAAGCATTTTATTGCTGATTTTATCTATACCTGGAGCCTTTCTAAGGTTCAGAGTACCAATAGCGTTTTGGAAATCACGAAAGTTTAGTCTTAGAGGTACAGGAGGTCTAATAACGAGTGGAGGCAAATCAGATGCATTATTTGAGTTGTTTATAGTAAACACATTTCTCAAATGGTTAACAAATAAAGTCCCCTTCTCGGAATCATTTCTAGCCCAGTCACCAGTCGGATTTCGCAGAGGAGGCTTTCCTCTAACTGGTCTTTTTAAACCTCGTGCCGCCTTCCATAACGAATAGTCAGATTGTGGGGTACTATCAAGATCCTCCAAGTAAGATTTAAGTGAAGCCATTCTTTGGGTTTCTAAGAAATTTCTTAGTATATCTCTGCATACCCGTAGCCTAGCTTTCAGTTCAGGAGACCTGTGAATTTGCCACTCTCTTCTAACTCTTCTTTTTTCTGACAGGAGATGATCGAGCTCAGCGAAATAAGTTCTATTTGTCCCACTTCTGCACTCAACGTCGTAAGTGGAGGCGTGATGTACAGCTCTTCGTATGTCCTCAGTAAACTTGCCAATCGACCCATCAATATCCTCGGTAGTTCTCAACACTACATTTTCCGTGCAGTGGGAACTTAAATACTTTTTATACTTTATCCAACTTACTCTGGTTTTAGATATGTCCCGAAATGGAGAGCCATTACCTTGAAGGAAACGCATTGAAATAATAGAAGGAGAGTGATCTGAAGACAAGTCTATTGAAGGCTCCACTTGTATCGATTCTACAGGGATATTTTTCACTACTCCGAAGTCAATAACATCGGGAATCTTCCGTCGGTCCGTCGGCCAGTAGGTGGGATGCCCGCTTGAGAGTACATCTAATCCCATTTTGGCAATGGTGTTGAAGAATTCACGACCCTTCGGGGTCACCAGACGTGAACCAGATATATGTGATATATATGAATATTTAAAGTTATATTCATTTAAGACTTATTACATTGAACTTTGACTACAAGTAATATTTAAATAGTAACAGTTGAGCCATAAACATAAGTGCTCTAAATATTAGCGTAGGGTACCGCTACACACACGTGGTTGTTTGCCCAACCCCTTTTCTGAGTTTGCATTACTACTGTTGCTGTTATTAGTAGAATTGTTATTGTTTTTGATTGTTTAGTGCTCCTTTGAGAATAAAAGCTTAAAATAATACTCGGTCGTGTAATGAAATTGCAGTGGAAAATTAATTACAATGTCAACATTAAATTGTAGTGGCGCCTAATTGCAGTTTATAGTATTTTGTTCAAAGTTTTTTATATTTTTTCAAAGATTAAATGCGAGATATAAAAAAACCGAGAAAATATCTAAGATGAAGGAATTTTCGAATGAGTGTTGCCAGAATATTTAAGAAACTGTTAAATTTTATTTTTTATATAAAAATATCAAATATTGACCTTAAATATTGAATGAGAATTTTTCCTCTTGCGAGTATTATTCTAGTTAAACATAAAAATTTATTTGAAATTTATTTTTGTATACCTCTGTTATATGTTCTACATAGCTTTCCGTTGGAAAACATAAATGTAAAATCATATAGAAATATACAAAGAGACACTAGCAAAATGTAATGCATTTTCAAATAAATTTTTATGTTTAACTAGAAGTAAACCTTCGAATAAAAAATTTTATAAAAAATTGACCTTAAATTTTAGATAGATTTACTAAAACCGATAAAGTAATTTTTTTTTGTCAGCTAAAGCAACGTGTGCAGAAAAATATTAATTTTGTATTATCAAATATGGATTTCTCATAGTTTTCGTATAAAAAAAATACATTTTACATAACTGAAGTATGTAAACCATATCTTTACCGTAGTTTTCATATATAAATTATAGATTCTACAAAGTTTATATACATATGTAAGCTATGTATATATATATATACTTTTGTTAAATATATATTTTACATAATTTACCTACGTAAAATATGTTTTTTACATAATTCACGTATGTAAAATATATAATTTACATAATCTACACTTGTAAAATATGTATTTTACATTGTTTAAATATTTAAAATATATATTACACATAATGTTACCTTAAATATGTTATTTATATAATTTACGTATATAAGATAGATAACACTGTGGAACATTTTTGGGATTATAAATATTATTATATAATATTAATATTAATAAATATTGCCTAGACTTTTTCGATGGTGGTTGTTCGGGACTAGTGGCATCGCATTCATTGCCGAACAACCACCATCGAAAAAGTCTAGGCAATATTTATTAAAATAAATAAAAATAAATAAATAAAATAAATAGATAAAATAAAAATAGAAAATTATAAAAATGTTTACTTAATTTTTTTAGTAGTTTATGGCCAGAAGTCTGGAGTTATTGGGGAAAATTTATAAAAAAGGCAATAAATGACACTTTTTTGAATAAAAACAAAAATGGGATACCTTCACTTAATTGTAAATAAATAAATAAATAAATTCTTAATTTTTCTAAATTTGTTTCATCAAAATCGCACAAGTGGTTCTCGAGTTATGTTAAACTACGTTTTTGCCAAAATGTTACAACTAAGCAAAAAAACATCAAGATAAGGAAAAAATTTAAAAGGTCATAAAAAAACTGACACATACGAACGCCAAACCCTTTGAGGGTTTTACTACACTGACCTAGTACCATCACCCTGATTTGGAATTTCTCACCCCCCAGATTGGCTGTTGTACTGTGTAATTTACATAATTGACATTCTTTATTTACATATGCAAAATATTTATTTTTCTTAATTAACATATATAAGATATATATTTTGCATAATTTAAATACGTAAAATATATATTTTACATAAACAAGTAATTTGCATAATTTACATATCTAAAATATGCAGTTTACATTTATTGCATATTTATTTTACATAATTTACATTTGCAAAAGCTGTATTTTGCATGATTTATATTATTAATTAATTTACATAATTTTGCTATGTATAACATGTATTTTACATACTTTACATATGTAAAATTTGTATATCACATTATTTAAATTTGCAAAATATTTATTTTTCTTAATTTACATATATAAAATATGTAATTTACATAATTTACATATGTTAAATACTTATTTTACATTAATTTACATATGTAAAATATGCAGTTTACTCTATTTCAAAATGTAAAATAAAAATTTTACATTAATTTACACATGCAAAATCGTTATTTTGCATAATTTACATATGTAAAATATATATTTTACATAATTTTCATTTTTATAACACGTATTTTACATAATTCTACATAATTTATATACCTAAAATTAGTCACTTATATAATTTACATATGTAAATAATGCATTTTACATAATTTGTACATGTAAAATATATATTTTACGGTATTTACATATGTAAATATATATTTTGCGTTATTTACATATGTAAAATGTGTACTTCACGTTACATATGTATATACTCTATAAATTTTACAGTATACACATATGTAAACTATAAATTTGACACTAAAATACATATTTTACATGTGTACATTATTAAATATGTATATGTAAATTACATTAACATTATTTAGATCTATAATTTCACACCACAAAACTTATTATACATATGTATATCTGTAAATGACAAAAATTTTTCCCTCCAAAGAAAAAAAAAACGCTTTGGCAACATCTTTAATATATAATACATACATACATATATCGAACATACAACTAAACAAGATTCTTTTTAAGAGAAGTAAAAAGATAAATTAAATATTTAACGTCTTATTTGAGTGCCATTATTTTGTTATTATTTTTCGCCCTCTTTTTGTCCATCTCTCTAAACACATATTTAGCCATACACATTACCGTTAATGGTTATGCCAAGATACGCTGGATAAAAAAGGGTTATCCACGTGATAATGAACGTGCCATGTGTAGAGCCTATCGTTCGTATTTATCGTCACGCTCTTACGTTTTGGGCTCATGCGGTGCAACAACTTATATGGATTGGTTAGCTGGTGAATATTCATATACATTTCATGTTATACTGCCGGACAATTTGCCAACATCATTTGATGGGAAATATGGTCAAATACATTATGAAATAATAACAACTATAGATAGGCCAGGACGTTATCCTAAAGTTTTTAAATTACCATTTACCGTAATACAGCCATTAGATTTAAATGCCGATGCCATATATAGGGTGAGTTTATCTGTATAATTTGTATTAGTATAAATATTATGTTTTAATATTATTATTATTGTTTTTAGGTACCTTTAGATATTCTCGATCGCAAACGTTTTTGGAGTTTTTGCTGCCCAACCGGTCCTCTAACTGTTAAATTTTCCACACCCTATTGCGGCTATGCACCAGGACAAAAAATACATTTCGTTTTGTACATCAACAATGAATCCTCCATAGATATAACCGAATGTGATGTTAAGCTTAAACAGGAGGTTTCCTATGAGACCCATGATCCCCAGCATGAGTATCGCTATGATAAACATTTGATTGCCTGCAAACAATTTGGCAATGTGTTGCGTTGGAGTCGCAAAGTTTATCGGGGCTATTTAGAACTGCCATCTATACCGCCGACATCAGTAAAAATAACGTGTCCTATAACCGTTAATTATGCCATAAAGATTATTATAAAGCCAACAGATTTTCATTGGAAAATGAAATTGAAAATACCATTGACCATTGGTAGCATACCGATTATGGATACTAGCGGTGGTGTTGGAGGAGGTGGTGAGGTTGGTATTAGTGCCGTGGCTGGTATTGGCGGTGATGGAAATGCTAATAATAATAGTATAATACGTGGACCATTGGACGAGTCGTCGCCACCACCTGTAATGACATTAGATGACGTTGGCATATTGGCCGAAGAAGAAGATCCAAATCAAAATACACCCGCTATAATAGTGACTGATACAACTGACAATCCTCCAGATTATATAGCTATGAGTGAGTGTTTAAAAATTAATTAAATATTAAAAGAAAATTTCGGCTCAGCCAAATGTTATACACCACCCTACGCTTAAGTTCTTAGTTGTGGCATACGATGCTGGAGCTTTTCAAATACCTTCTACGGTTATAAGTTAATTGCCTACATTTTATTGAAAATGTTAACTTTTGTTCAGAAATATCGTTTGAAAATATCGATTTTATTGATATTTTAAATTTTTATTTAAGACATTTTCAATTTCTTAAAAGACCTAAGTATTTTTTTCGTTGATTTTATAAAGGGTTTTCCAATGTTTTAATTTTCCTGTAAAATTTTCGCAGAATTACAACGCTGATAAACATTCCACGCGAATTCAACGGAATGTAGTAGAAGTGATTACAGGTAACTATCTGATTCGTGTTAAATCTTCCTTATAATGACTTCTATAGAAGTTGTCATAAAGAAGCAGAGCACTAAACTCTAATTCTTCTCCTCTGTCAATGACCGACCTTAGCAAAGATATTTTGACTTAAATTTATTATTCCTGGGATACCTTTCTCTGTGACCTCTTCTTTACTAGTATCATAATGGGAACATTGATTAACCAAAGTTTTTTTTGTTTATTATCATTTTGGTTTGTTGGTATTCTAGATATATTCAAAAAACAAATCAATGTTTTTATCAGATTTTTTAAAATAGCTTTTATAGTGTGGCAGGATTTTACATGAACAAAGATTTGAAGTTTTGAATTGTGTAACTTGTCATGGTGATTTAACATCAGTGAGTAAATAATAAATAACAAAAGTAAAAAATATCTGTAAAAAAACATGGTCGCAAGAGACTTTAAACATCAAACCGACCTTATTGGAAAAGTTTTTATTTGAGGCTTTCTATTTAATAACAAAGTTTTACCACCTTATTCAAAAACGATTATTAAATTTAACAAACGTTTAATTTAATAAATTTAATAATCGTTTGTGAATAAGGGGGTTATACTTTAAACGTTCTGCTCAATCGTGTAACTTGTCATGGTGATCTGGTAAGTGACTGAATAATAATAAATAAAATTGACAGACAACGTGATAAACACATGATCGCCTAAGAATGTCAACTTCGAATCACACTAATTGGAATAATTAATATACCGATTTTGATGTTTTTTATATCAAATAATTTATGAATATATCCGATATATATCGATAAAAATATTTAAATTTTCAAAACTGCCTCTTTTAACAACTTTTTCTCTCAGCCATTTTTAGACCATTTTTATACCCTAAACCACCATAGCATAGTAACATAATATTTTGGATTTTTGCTGATGTTTGTAACGCCCATAAATATTGGTCCAGCACATACCTTAAATTATACCGATTGATTTAGTAAGTAATCCTGAAGTTTTAAAAATATTTCTATTCAATTTGATATAATGAAATTTGTTGAAAGCGGGCCATTGCACAAATATCCTCCTGAAATAATGGGTTTATAACATTTACAAATTTTGTGCAGCTCAGTACATAATTGACCATAGCTCCCATAGAAGTCCCACTACCGAAAATCACTTTAAAGAGCATAACTCTTTCACAAATATCGGTATCCAAATAATTTTCGTCGCAAATATGTTTTATATATATACACAAATCATATATATATATTATAAAAATCTATTTTTACTCCCACAGTGCCCCCTTCGTATGAGGACGCAATGGCTTTAAGTGAGAAATTCTACGATGACACCGAGTACATGGAAAACGTGAGCATGTCTAGTGTAGCAACTAATACGAAAACGGAAATTTTTAAACCACGCTATCCCGTCTACTATGATTACGAAACGCCCATTATACCACCCGGTAGTGATGATTCTAATGTTGAATCCGAATAATACTAATTCCTAACAATTATACATTTTTTTTACTAAAACTTATCTATTTATAATTATATAACCTTTTTTGTTTATACATCTAAACCAACAAAAACAAAAGTAGTTAGTCAAACAAACATTAACAAAAATAACAATTAAAACATTTTTTACCTAAATTAAAGAAACAAACTATTTGGTATGTTAAAAATATTAAAATCACAAATTTTTATATAAATATTTTTTATAACAAATTGATAATCTTAAACTGCACAGCCTCAGTAAATACCAAGTAATTAGCATTTTATCTAAACAATAAGAAAAACTGAAATTGTATTTACCAGTTAAAAAAAAAAAAAAAACAAAAAAAAGAGAAAAAATATTTTTTTATAAACACATTTTTTATATTTAGAATATATTAAATATTTTCTTAATTAATTGTTAAAAGTAAAAGATATTTCTAAAGTAAACTCCATTATATTAATATATGTCTCTATTTGTTTTTTTCTTCTGTACCACCCGTTTACTTTTTTTAATATAGAGACCCTTTATGATGCCATACCAACACGTTACCATCAGCAACATCATCATCATTCTATGGTATTGCCAACGACGGATATGTCATCATCTTCGTTAGAATTACATCATGTTAAATCATATAAAAAATTTCAATTACTGCGTTACATAAAGAAATAGTTAAACATGTTTCTTTTTATATTTTCTTTCCGTTTGATAATTGTTCAGAATTAGTCCAACAGTTTTAGACATAAATTTATATTTTATTTCAGTTTTTTTTAGATAGCAACAAATTAATGTATATGTACTATAGAAAGAGATGAAAACAAAATACTAAAACCATTAAAGAAATTAATGTTTTGTAAAATAAAAAGTGCCATTTATGTAATTGTTTTGTCTCTTATTCTATGGTGAAATACAAATTATAGAATTATAAAATATAATAAGTATATTGTTATTCTAAAAATTATTACTAAATTAACTAAAATAGCCTAAAATAGTCGGCTTAGCCGAATATTTGCCCTTTACCAAACTGATATGCTGAGTTTCAGTGACAACTAAGTAGTGTTTACTTTGTTTACACATAGTTGGGATGTTGCCCAATAGTACCGCAACATACTGTTCCCAAATTTAGAGTTTTAAGTCCGCAACAACCACTCATACCAATGGTGTGTCTTTTGTCAAAATTTTCAGTAAAATTTATGCAAAATGACGGACGAAATTCTATTTCGTTATTCACATCACGTCGGTTTTTCAGTTTTAGTTCTGTAACTTATTCGATTGGGTCTGTAAAGAATCTATCTTTAACATAGTCCCATTAATAATAACTACCAGCTGGATTTCGTTTCAAAATATGCATTGCCACGTTCAGCATGCAGAGACTTCTGAATATTTCAGAAAATGCAGTAGGTTGTAGTTTTAATGAATTCTGCATAACTACGGCAGTTTTCGAGCGTAATTGAATTGATTATAACAAATTCCAATTGAGATGTGAACAAGTAAAATGTCCTTTTGAAAATCAAGTTCTTATTTTCGAAAGAAAATCGTTCAAATTTGTATGCTTTATACACTGTATTTCGAAAATGTTTGCTTTCGAATCGAAGTACCCAATAACCTCCCTGTTCCATTCAGTACGAATTGCTGAAAGTTATTTCGCTTCTCCGTTGTTTAGTTGACGGCGCCACGTATGATACGGTTTCTCTTCGTGTATATCTCTGTGGATTTCAAGCCAATACCTGGTGCCAAATTACCGCATTCGTAATCGAATGAGCAATCGTATCGAAAAATGATTTCGATATCGAAATTATGATAAAATGTACTAAATTTCTTGCTCGATAACGAATACCATAATCTCAAATAAGAAAATTACTCGATATCGAATGCGGTAATTTGGCCCTTGGCTTTGCGACGTATCGTTTTGCATTTTTTTGAAGTTGCGTCGCTGCTTAATTAGTACTAATTTTCACTGTGCATCGTTAGATTTTCAAGGTTGCAAGGTTGATGAAATAAAAAGTAATCCAATATCCAACGATAGTAGCATTGGTAGTAATACAGACAATTGCTACAAAGAAATTTATTTTACGTTAAAAAAGGCTTCCAGCAAACATTGGACCAATTTTTTGAAAAACAAAACAGACGACTTAGTATTTTCGTAACCCCAGAACCTATCTTCGATCGTTACATAGTTTGCTATAGAAAATCTTAATTCACTTTGCGTCATTTTAATTTGCGTCGTGTTTGTTTTAAACGTAACTCCGACGGTATTTGTGTATCATATAAAGATCTGAACAGCCTATGACCAACTCAGTGTCATTTCCGGGTTAAAATATCATTGATTAGTTTCGCTTCAAAGTTCCGTATTTTATATAGTATTAAGCCGAAAAACAATTCTTCGAAGGCATCATTTAACAATGAATTTACGTTGTTCGTTTGCATTTCATGTTTCAGCATACAGGAGCACGTCCATCCGATGGACCAAATTTTTGATGATGCTGGGGTTAATTGAGGTTCTGTGCCATTAATGTATCAAATTAACTCATCCTTTATCACTTGAAATAACCGCAAAGAGAGAAGTCCAATGGTGTCAAATCACATGATCTTGGCGGCCAACTGATATCGCCACAATTTATCTCCCAATTTCCATACAAAATTTCCTTTATAAACCTCTTATAAACCTGTTGTAAGTTTTATGAATAAGACAATAGTGTTTAGTAAAAAAGAATTTAAGTGGCTATAAAAATGTTCCTTTTCTAGCTGTTTATTATTATTCTAGCTGTTAAAATTCTGGCACCATATGGTCCTATTGTTTATCGATAGCAAAAAAAAAACTTGCACTGTTTGTTTTCAAAATTAATATTTTCGGAGGTATTAAACTCTTCTGAATGTCCAATGTTGCAATTTCTGCAATGGTCGTAATTTTGTATTGGAATTGTTATATTGGTACCCAACATCTTTAAATTTTTTATGCTAAACTAAAACCAGACTATAATAAATAAAAGTTACGTTTTGGAAAATTTTGTAAAAACATAAAACGTTTCACGATATATCAATAGCAAATCACAGATTCTCTTTTAAATATTTTCCCATATAATGACGCCTTTTCAAACTTCAGGTTAAATTAATAAAAAACTAGTTTCTTCAGCATCCTACTCTAATAATATAGAACATTTGGTAAAGGCTGCAATTAAGTAACAAAAACATTTAAAAAACTAAAAAAATATATATATGGTGAATTTCACGTCAAGTGACCCAATTTTAAAAATCGATGTTTTCCGATTTGGATGGAATTTGCACAAAGGTTAGTACTATTAGATAGCAGGCCAGACACAAAGTTTCAGCTCTATCAGTTTTATTTTTTTTAAATCATTGATATTTCTTTTATTTCGACTCGAGTTCATTAAATTTAAGTTTTCATTAAATTATTTTTACTGAAGGTAGGAATTGTTACATGAAAATTATTATTAAAATTTATTGACAATTTTTCTTGGCTTAGGATTCGAACCTGGGTTGTTGGTTGAATTTACATATGTTTCGAGAAACACCACTTTCTCTCATCAGAATTCTTTACGTTCTCACCCTCTGCACCACTGCGGCACCCGCAGTTCAAAATAAAAATAATAATTTTTCTTAATTATTTTTTTTTATTTTTTTTTCAATTTGGGCTCTTTTTTTTCAAAACAAAGCTTATACAATTTACTTTAAAACTAGTGGGATATCGGGATATCTATCAAAAAAATAATTTTTTAACTCAAGAATATTTTTCAATATTTGGCGCATGTATCATTTTCATTTATATATTAATTTTATTAAATTATTTATTATTATTATTCTTCTTTAGTATTATAAATAATAAATATAAAAAAAATTAAAATAGTGCATATGGTACAACTTGAAACACTTTCTTCTTTGAGTTGCAAATTTTGTTTACAGATACCCCACTTGCATCCCATTAAGTTACCACAAAGCTCTTAAAGGAAATGGTCTAAAGTTTCTTTTGAGGAAAAATAAAAAAAAAACTCCATTTTGAAAAAAAAAATAAAAAAAAATGGGGGAAAATTTAAATTATACATGTGCCAAATATCGAAAAATCCTATTCTTGGTTTAAAAAATATTTTTTTGGATAAATATCTCACTCGCATCGTATTAAGCGATTATAAAGGCCTTAAAGTAAATTGTATAAGCTTTATTTTGAGAAAACAAAAAAAGAGCCCAAATTGAAAAAAAATTAAAAAAAAAATAATTAAACATTTTTGTTAGGACCAATAGGTAAAAAGTTACACTCTTTTTAAAAAAACCCTCTATGACCAAAATGGACCAAAATGTCCAAATTTGACCCCCTCTAACTCCGGCAGTTATTGAGCTGAAAATTTGTCTCTGTCCTAATATCCAAGAGTACTAACCATGGTGCAAATTTCATCCAAATCGGAAGACATCGATTTTTAAAATTGGGTCACTTGACGTGAAATTCACCATATATAAACGTAACCAAGCAAAATTTAACTAATATTAAGATTTTTACCTTTAATAATAAATTTTTCCCCTTTTTAAATGTTAACAATTGCACAATTTATATACAAAAAAAAAACATATATTTGACATTTAAAAACTAACAACTAAACTTAATTACATATATATTTAAAATTTCGGAAAAACAAATACAAGTCTTCTACTTTTGTTTTCTGTTTAAAATTTTCTAGCCTTTAGCTGTTAAGCATATTTGCACAATTTTTACTATTTAGCTAAGCATAAAACTTTTTCCATAATTAAACATTTAAATAGATGTTTTCGATATATAAAAAAACAAAACAAATTTTATTTTATAATTTTTATTTGTAACTTTGTTATATATTTTTAGCTTGTAAGTTAAATTAAAAACAATTGTGCAACAAACTAAATTCTTAAAAAAATGTAAACAAAATAAAAAAATTCTAACAAATAAATGGGAAATCTTTTAAATAAATAAGCAAAAAACTGAAATAAACGGATACAGGGGCCAAATTACCGCATTCGTGATCGAATGAGCTATCGTATCGAAAACTGATTTCGATATCGAAATTATGATAAAATGTACTAAATTTCTTGCTCGTTATCGAATGCCATAATCTCAAATAAGAAAATTACGATTAATTTTACTCGATATCGAATGCGGTAATTTGGCCCCAGAACTAATATACATCATTTCAACGTTTGGGCGGTCTTTATTTAATTTCATGTTAATTCCATTGAAAATGTTTACACTGTAAAATAAAAAGTTTCAATGTCAACAAAGCAATACATTTTAGACGGTCTAGTGTTTAGTTTACTATACGTCGAATAAATAAATAGAGATACATTATTCATGTCAGAATTTCCATAGTCAAGAACGCGACATACATACGTCTGCATTTTTGGTTAGCAGTTTAGAAGCACTATATCATGTAGATTTTGTCCCTTTATTGTTTTCAATGTAGTAGCAAAAACAAATAGGTTAAAACCCCAAACCTAAAATAGAAACCGTTTTTTAAACTGAAGTATAACCAGCTGATAGTTGTAATGTTAAAATATTTACCTTTTGCATTGGGGTAGGTATTACTTAAAAATGCGGTATTCATAATAGATGGCGTATATTTTGAACGGCGTTTTTCCTGTCATTTATTGTAACTTAAGATAGATTTACACGATTGAAATTTTCTTCAAAATTGCTCTTCAAAATGCTTCAAACTCGTGTAAACAGCAAAAATTCTTTAAATTTATTGAATATTTATTAATAGTTATTAAAGAACCATCAAAACAAGAAAACGGATTTTTATAAGACTCAATAAATTTTAGTTTCGTCTATGAGGTTCTTCTATAAATAATATATGCGACCGGATTTTAATGTCTTTGAATTTAATTTGGTCTCAGAGTTTAAGCAGATGATTATCTAGGTACATGAACGCTACATTGGATACTAAAAAGAATTAAATGAAAAATATGCAGTATTTCGAGAAAGTTTCTATTGGAAATTTCTACGAAAATGCCCATCTATCTATCTATCATCTATAAAAATAAATTGTCCTATTTTCGTGATTCAAACGAGTACATGTGTTGGAAGGGTATACTTTCACTGATGATTTATAAAAAAAAAACATTGAACAAATTTTACGAATATGCGTTTTACGCGCACTTTTATGATTGTGTGCTTTCCCCATATAAAATGCATTCTGTTTTTTCTGAGAATTACATCTTGTCGTTATAATACTATGTTTCCACGACGACTTGAATCACCTGCTTTGCCTTCTGAATCATGTTTATGAATCATGCTTTTTACATGACTAATAAACTTGATTCGATTTGACAGTTGTCTTTAATAAACAAACAGAATAAAAAAAACAGGGGGCTAATTCTGGCAGTCGTATACGATCGAATACTTACTCGTGAGTTCAAGTTTTTTTGACTTTTGGGGTTTTATTAGTCGTTATCGAATAATATGTATCGACATTTCTAATGACAGCAGGCGATAGCGAGCGAGCGTTTAAATGCAACATTGCGAGTAGAAATAAGAGCACTATCGAAATTGCTTTCGAATCGAAAACAATTTCGATCACGACTGCCAGAATTAGCCCCCAGAATTTACAATTTGTGGAAAATAATTTTTTTTAATGGACAAACAAAAGTGAGTGGAAATTAGTTACCTTATTTGAAAAAAAAACATACATTCGTACGTATTTACTTTCTTTACTTCCAGCAACAAGAAAATAATTTGCTTTGTTTACAATAATATTAAATTTTTACAGCTAGTGCAGATAAGCTTGCGATAAAAATTCGAGAAGAGTGCAATTTTTCGTGCTTCGCAAGTTGATTCAATATGAATCTACTTGATTCGCTCTTAAAATTTTGTATGGTGAAGCAAGTCGTTTCACTCATGATTGGGGTGTGAAGCATGAATAGAGAGCGAAGCATGTACCGTGGAAACGTAGTATAAGGATCTGCTTGCACGCGTCATATGATTTATTTTATTTCTGTGTGTTTATTGATTGTAATTTAAATTATTTAAGTTGCAGTGGGAGCATTGACATTTTTTAATTATTCATTTGTAATATTTTAGTTAAAATTAAAATCTTTTACATCAAAAACAAGTAAGAGAGTATAGTCGGTCAAGCCCGACCACATAATACCCTACACCCAGTATATGTATAAAACAGTTTTCAGAAATGTACGCTATATGGGAGATATAGCCTATTATGGACCAATCATCCAAAAATTTAGTGTCATGATTTCTGTGAATATAAATATTGTGTATGTTAAACTTTCTCTCGATATAAATTCTTTTAAAAGATTTATGGAGGTTAAAGTTGATAACGGGGAGGGTCTTATATGGGAGTTTCGACTAATTACGGACCGACCATTATAAAATTAGGTGTCATCATTTTTGTATATTATTTGTGTCGAATTTTATTTAATTGCCAACATTCTTACGAAATTTATGATCGGTAAAGTGATTTTCGGAAGTGGGCCTTATATGGGAGCTACGACTAATTATGGACCGATCACAATAAAATTCTACGGTATTATTTGAGATATGAGATATATTTGTATTAAATATTATTTGGATACTAACATTTTTGAGTGAGTTATGCTGTTTAAAGTGATTTTCGGAAGTGGGCCTTATATGGGAGCTACGACTAATTAAGGACCGATCTGCACAAAATTTTTAGACGTGATTTGGCTTCATTTACCACTTATTTGTGACAAAAGTTGTTTGGTTCCTTGCATAATTCAAATATTTATGCTCGGTAAACCCCAATTTCGGGAGGACTTTTGTATGGGGCCTGGTGAAATAATAGACCGATTTCCACCAGTTTCAATCCCATCCATCCTAGGGCCTAAAAATATCACTTACCAAATTTTATCAAAATATCTTCAAAATTGCGACCTGTACTCTGCGCACAAGCTTTACATGGACAGCCAGCCAGACGGACGGACGGATGGACAGCGTTAAATCGACTCAGAAAGGGATTCAAGCCAGATATTAATCCAATCCAAAAAACCAATTTGTTGAATATTAATTAAAGAAAATTTAAATAAACTTAAGATTGTTACAGCCAATTATTGTTGCGATTGTTTAATTAAAATTTTGGCCATAATTTCAAGTAAATTTATTGTGGGTACTCTCATATTTTTAAATCTATGTGCATTTTCTTTAAATTGCTAAAGACAACTAACTGGTTTGGGCCTTAACAATAAAGATGCTCCATCACAGATGTCCATTATTTTTATCCTGGTTATTAGTTTAAAAATATGTGTGTGCAGTTTTTTCTCATTAAGAGGTATTGAATGAGTATATTCTTATATTTAGTATTAAATAAGTTTTATTAATTTTTTATAACAATATCTTAATGACTTCCTTAAATGTGTTCTACGTTTACTGGGTAAAATCCATATTGAATCAAATACTTGATCGGCAGTTGAATGAGTAAGATTTGTAAGATTGGCATTAGTGGGGGCAGTAATTAATTTATTAGAGGAAGAACCTGAAACAAATTATAATAAACAAATAAAAATAAAAAAAATTAAACAATATATTTAAAAGTTCAACTTTATGTTGTACTATTCAAAAAACTTACCCAAATTATCAAAACACATGTAGCTCTTCATACCCCCTTCAAATCTATAGCAGGGTGTTGTGCCGATAGTCAAGGGTATAGAAGCACTGATCAAAGCTTTCTTATAACCATTAATTAAAATAGCTTCCAAAGTATACTCAATGCTAAGCATTAATTCAAGGTCATTAATTGTACTAGAGGTGTGACTATGCAATGGTATATTGACATGTGAAGAGGTTTCAGGTGACATGTGTTTTTCATAATTAATAATTTGCTTAATTTGTTTATATTTATTGCACGGGCTGTCTGTGCGACATGTTGTGAAACAGCTTAATTGTATTATTAATTTGCAATCGGCTTGTCTTGTTTGACATTTAATATGATAGGGAATTTTTTGGCCCGGCGTAAAACCAGTACAGGGTACTCGTAAGCTCAGGTGGCCAAATTCGTTGTCACAATAAACCGTACAAGGCTGCAAAAAGAAGCGAGATAAAATATTTTTTTGGAATAAAAAATAAACAGGTTGTTTTTTTTTCATGTGATTAAAATTGAAAAATTTTCTTGTTTGTTTTTTTTTTTTTTTTTGTTTTTGTTAAATGTTGAACTTTTTGTAATAAAAGTCATTAACACTACCTCTTTGTATTTAAATTCCTGCGTTAAATCCAGTTTATTTTTAACAACAATTCTTTGGTGAAATTCTTTATTAACTTTCTTTGCATGCTGCACTTGCAATCGCAAACCATAATCTGTTTGCCCATACAGACAACGATATGTTGCCGGTACTTGCTGTGGTATTGCGAAACAAAACTCGAATGTATATTCAACATGTGGCTGCAGTTGTTTAAAGTTCGTTGAATGCAGTTTAAGTTGTTCACAAACATGTTTTTGCTGGCTGTTGTAAAGTGTTTTATCTGTTAGCTCCTGGGTACTGTAATCGTTGTGCATTATATTATCCTTAGTTTTATCCAATTCCCACCATTGTACTGTAGATTGACCATAAAACTCGAGTACAATTGCTGCATATAGGTATATAAAATTAATGATAAATAAATAAATAAATAATTTGATTAAATACGAAGACAATAAACAGACAAGAAGGCAATGATATCGCGAAGCAAACATAAACAATATTTTATCTAATCTTAGATGGTGTTCGCACTTTTGGGTAACATCACAATTAACTATATTAAAATCAAATATAAAATAAAGGGTTGAATTACAGTCGATCAAAGTCAATTACGAAAAATATTAAATATTTTGTACTTTTTGCAAATTCGATTAAAAACTATTTTTATTTCTCGCCGTTTTATCATAAATTCATAATCACACTATTATATTAATATTGAACATTTTAACAATATTTTTGTTATATCAATGAGAACGAAAGTACCAATTAGAGCCAATTTTGATACATTTGTTCCATCAGTATCTCAAAAAAAAAGTAACTCAAATGCTGATATTTATAACTAGAGTGGACTAGAGGTCTTTTTTTACAACATATTATTTATCATCGTTTGTTTCATGACTTTGTCACACAAACTTTCTCCAAAATGGAGTAAATCCAGCTCCATGGTTGTTTAAGGAAGAAAACGGGAGATTGTTTAATTTTTTTCTTTTAAGGTACTTGTATAATATTTGAGATTAATGAAGTTGTCATCATCAGAGTTAGCTGATATGTAACAGAATGAAGTAACTTTCAAGTTAAGGAAGCGAATTATTACTTAAGTGTTCTGCTAATGGTACTAAAACGGTAATTAATGGTAACGGTAAAATAATGGTACTTATCTAATGATGATTTTTAAGAATTTATACTGTTTATTTTAACTTGTAATACTTAACCTAGAAAAAATCCAACAAGAGAGACTAATGGCCGAATTCTCGGCGGATGTTTGACTAAGATATTTGGGCGGTACAAACATCAGTACCCCACTATGGTAGTGTAGTGTATAAATAGTTCAATAGTGTTATTCTAAATATGTCAGTAAGAGATACATACATAGACACAAATTTATTAATTTATTTATGGGATAAGATCGTTGGAAATTGAGGCAGTGGGATTAAACAGGAAACATACGCTTTATAAGTATTTTGTGACAATTTCTAAATGGGATCCATTTCAACGCTTGCAATAATCAATGTTGTATTTTAAAGCCTAAACGCTCATATGATCTTAACATTTTATCTGTATTTATGTTTGATGTATATTTTATGAAGTCAAAAGATCCCGATATTCTGGTTATGAGAATACAAATACTGGACTATAAACACAGTTTTTAAGTGTCGAAAGTAGGGTCAAGTGTTTCTTCGCTCTAACTGATCTTCTTACTATTTACACCATCTTTATTGGACCGGAAATGAAATACAACTCTCAGGTATGGACCGTTTCTTCATAGTAAATTTTGAAGTTTCTCGAAAGCAAACAGTAGAGGGCAAAGTCGGCTTATCGGTAACATTGTCCAATGCTATTGATACACTAAAGCATCGTCCCAATGTGGGTCGTATTTCAGTGTTAAATCAATACTATAATAAATTGTGGCTGCAGAAATTAGTGAAGTTGTTCCTGATGCCTCCAGATTTTTACCTATAATACGTTTTTCAATGAGAACTCATCTGTTTGTGATATAATGGGCAGTGGATCGCACAATACACTACAGGTAACGCATGTTATATGTCAGTGTTTGGAGTAAACTTCTTGTAACTTTTAATGTCGGAAAGTTTCAATCGAATGATCACAAACACTACACCCATTCTACTCATCACTCCTGCAATAACCTATTTTCCTAGTTCCAACTCAATACATTGTTTGAATGGATACAATTTGCAGTGATGGTAAAATACAAAATACAAGATCTAATACTATGTTTCCACGACGACTTGAATCACCTGCTTCGCCTTCTGAATCATGTTTATGTATCATGCTGTTTACATGACTAATAAACTTGATTCGATTTGACAGTTGTCTTTAATAAACAAACAGAATAAAAAAAACAGGGGGCTAATTCTGGCAGTCGTATACGATCGAATACTTACTCGTGAGTTCAAGTTTTTTTTTACTTTTGGGGTTTTATTAGTCGTTATCGAATAATATTTATCGACATTTCTAATGACAGCAGGCGATAGCGAGCGAGTGTTTAAATGCAACATTGCGAGTAGAAATAAGAGCACTATCGAAATTGCTTTCGAATCGAAAACAATTTCGATCACGACTGCCAGAATTAGCCCCCAGAATTTACAATTTGTGGAAAATAATTTTTTTTAATGGACAAACAAAAGTGAGTGGAAATTAGTTACCTTATTTGAAAAAAAACATACATTCGTACGTATTTACTTTCTTTACTTCCAGCAACAAGAAAATAATTTGCTTTGTTTACAATAATATTAAATTTTTACAGCTAGTGCAGATAAACTTGCGATAAAAATTAGAGAAGAGTGCAATTTTTCGTGCTTCGCAAGTAGATTCAATATGAATCTACTTGATTCGCTCTTAAAATTTTGTATGGTGAATCAAGTTGTTTCACTCAAGATTGGGGTGTGAAGCATGAATAGAGAGCGAAGCATGTACCTTGGAAACGTAGTATAATACGATTTTTTGGTTAAAATTTGTGAAAAAGTTGACACTTTGTATAGGTATATTGTTAAGCATTTTCTGTATCTTTAGGGGAGAAATCTTGGATTATTGAAGATTCCAACTGAATATTTGAAGAAGCCAAAGCGAGGCAAAAATGCAAAAGTAATTGATTTTATGTAATTCTTAAATTGTTAAAAAATTTTAAATAAATAAATTGTTACCATTTCACAAATATTCATGAATTTCTATATAATTTATTTTAAAAGTCAAATATGTATATGTATTGCGGTCTTAAATTAAGAGCAATACCCAGTTATACAGTTTTGTTTACAATTCTGTTTATTTACAACCGATATCTCACATACCGTCACCAAATAACCACCCACTCACTCACTTATTTACCTTCTATTTGACGTTGTTTTAAACAACATATAGTTACCGAACCCGCTATTTCTTCACCACTGTAATAGATATTGGATATGCGTGATAACTGAAATTTACATGTAATTGACATTTTATGCCAATAATAATAATAATAATTTAATTTTCCACTTAAATCAGACAATAATTTATGGAGTTTTTGTTGGTCGCACGAGTACTTTGCACTTATTTATGTGTGATATGAAATGAAAATTTTCCGAAATTTATTTACACAAAACTTAACGTAACGATGATATTCTACGGTGGGCACCGTTTAAGCCGAAATCTGTGTTGATGGTTGAACGCTTGCAATGAAACTGTTGCAAACTATTGTCGAACAGCAACATACACTTGACTTTCTTTGGCAGGTTATTTTCAGAGTTTTTTAACTGAATGGCTGGCATGGCAAATAAGTCGAATTACAGTTGTTTTGCTTATTTATTTAACGTTTGAAGTTTTATTTTAGGAGGATTGTATTTTTAATTACGTCTCATAATATCTGTTTTTGTTTTTGTTAAGCAAAAAGCGGCAATAATGTTTATTTGTTTGGTTTATGATGATAAAGCTGTTAAAATTGTATATATAAATTTTTATGGTGTAAATTATAAAGATTGGTAAAGGGCAACAAAATTAACTTGAACATCTTGGGGTATCTAAATCGTTTAGAACTTATTCTGGGAACAAAGAAGTTTTTGCTTCAACAGTTTTTAAACTAATTGTATGTTACGTTTTTTTTACTAATTGTATGTTACGAGTATTTAGCCTATATTTTTAGTTCTGGCCTAAATACAAACAGTATTTTTCAATTCATAACTGATATTGTAGTGCAGTAGGAGTTGTACGACACGTCGTCTGAATTTATAATATTTGTACAAATATTTTTGGTAATTTTTATATACCTAAATATTTCGTACAACACCTACGACATTTTTACATATGTTTTTCTAATGTTGTATGAAAGTTTAAGTGTTGCCAAAAGTTCAAATATAGTTTAAGAAATAACCAAAATTCAAGTCATAAACTGATTGACAAATTTAAAACAAGAAAATATTAATAAACAAAAAATTTTAATAATGGATATTATTGAAAATTCTATAGTATGTTTTAACTATGGATTGTAATTGTTATGTTTTGTATATTTTTCTGCATTTGTATAAACGAGTTTAATCAAAATCGTCTTCACAATAACAATCATATAATGTACAACTTACAACATTGCTTGTGAATTGAGCATATATTTATTAGACATTTTTTTTGAAACTACATTTAATTAAAAACATTCGTAGAAAAAACTAGTGTTAGACCTACTACATCTTTTACAAATCAATACAATCATAGTAGCTCTTGAAGAAGATTTCCAAAGGAAATCGAAATATTGAGTGATGTATATATAGAAATAAAAAATTATCAATAAAATTTTAATAATAATTTTCATGTAACAATTCCTACTTTCAGTAAAAATAATTTAATGAAAAATTAAATTTAATGAACTCAAGCCGAAATAAAAGAAATATCAATGATTTAAAATTAACAGTTCGAAATTAAAATAATAATTATTCTTGAAATAAAAAATGTTTTATAAAAAACAAAAAGTGACCTCAAGCTTAAAAATTATTTAATAAAAAATCATACAAAAAGTTCGAAGAAAATAGAATAAAATTAATAATTGTTAACGTTGTTTTTGCCATTAAATTTATTTTTCGTAACACTAAAATGCATTTGTCTATAAATGTAACAGTTTAGAAGTTTAAATGAAAAGTGTTTTTATTAAAATTCCAAAAATTTAAGACACATGCGCGGGCTAAAGATATCACTTAATTAAATATTTTTTTTCAAGTATTACCGTTTTAAGTCTAAGGCAGCAAAATATTACTATTAGAACTTTATTAATTAACTTTTATTTTTTCCCATACACAAGCGCCCCAACCTAATATGTATATATGTAGATTTAAATAGATAAAAATATTAAATAGAATAAATATATTTATTTCACCTAGACACTGCGAACGGCTCCAAAGGCGAGAAATTTGTTGGCGGTGTATACCTACCAAGAATTTTGAATTAGGAAGTCCTTTAGGGTTCGATATTGGCTGTAAAAAGAGCAGCTAACTGGAAAAGTTATAACAGAATATCGGAAAGGGATATACATACGTATTTACACTGATAGCCAAACTGTAATAAAGTTTCTGACAGATGTATATACTACATCAATTTTGGTCCAGAAATGTCGGACTTCCTTAAATAGAATGGCGAGACATTCAACAGTTTGCGTGAACATAGACACATAATAGGCAACTGTATTGCAAATAATTTCGCGAAGAAAGGCGCCATGCTACCTGATGGCGACAATGACCTATTACTTTTTAACTTAATTTGTAAGTGAAGCTTTTGCTGGGTACACTAACAAATTTAATGATATCGGACAAAAACTCTTACCGATATTAAAACAATTGGTGAAAGTATGCACAGGAGGGCAGAATGGAAATTTTTTGGAAATAATTCTAGCTAAGTACAAGGTGGCGCAAAAGTAAACTTCCGATGTTTTTTGGCTGTCACCGACCGTTTATTGGTCAAATAAATAGTCAGCAATATTCCGCGTTCTGGAGCAGTGTAGCGTAACATTGTTTATTAACGTGTATTTCGCATGTGTTTACTACACAAATGTCAAAACAGAACTGACATTAGGGGTCCATCGCAAAATTTATAGCATTTTCTGATAGGAGGATTACTTTTGCGCCACCTTGTATAACTCTCAAACTATATCCCGAGTATGTTTTAATTAGGCCTTACAAGTTTGAATGTCTCTAGTGCCCTACATGCAGAACCGACAACACCCCACATGAGTGGTCTGTGGGGTCCGTCATCAAAAACGGCTATGAAAAATTTCATGTCAAATGATTCTGGCCGAATGTATATTGTATAATTAAATCATCTCAACATAACACCATTTCATTTAACACATTACAGATACTTTTTCGATCCAGGTCAATAGATAATTGCTTTCCGGTAATTTTGAGTTACTTCATAGTTCAGCCAAAATTTTAACTTTATCATCATCATTTATCATTTTACCATCATTGAAAAGAATGTGCATTCGAGAACTATAGTTATCCTTTATTCTTTGACCGATTGTCAAAAAAAAATTTAATTGCTCCGGTAAACAATAACAAATTTATCTAGTAACATAATAGTAACAATGTTTTCCATCCCCATCATAACTACGGTCTCGACCATTTTTACCATGTCTCTGAACATTTTGTCTTAGAAATAATGTTTCCTACAAAAATGCTGAATTAATTATTAATTAAGACAAGGTCGGCCACTTATTGTAATATTATTAAAAGCTTGTTAGAAAGAACTTTTGCCCCAACCGCCTGTAGTCCAGTTTTAATCGATACAGAACGGTCTCTCTGGGGTACGCTTCACTTCAGATCGGGGTATCGGAAAGTGCCTTGATTAGTTCTTAGCCTCAAAAGACAAGCTCCTTTTTTCGCTCGGAATCCATATATTGCCAGAAAGATGGAAAAAGGTCATGTCTAACAATGACCAATACTTTTAATAAATATATAAATTTATATTGTATTAATGTTTCAAAATAAAAGCTAAACATTTAAAACTTTGCGAATTTTTATGTTATACACCTGAACCTGAAACTCATTCCACAAATTTTTAATAGGATGACAATAGGTGAGGCACATTTTACAGTAGCCAGGATCGCTACTATTGAGCTTAGAGTTTTGAGTTATCAATCATTATCTGGATAAATGTACCAGCCATTGTTAAAACAAGTTCATCTACACTTTTTGGCAATTTTGCTTTTTGTAATTTCTAAATACACATTTTTGTTCACATCAATGAAATGCAAAGATCCTAGCTCTGCTGCGAAATATGAGTCTCGTACTTATTTTCTTCGACTTTTTATGTTAGTCTTACTTTAATTTATTTCACTAATTTTTTACTTTTGAGTGTATTATCTTCAAAATACTCATAAGTTCTCACAAACTATTGACAGTGAAAATATTTAGTTCAATAACTTTTGAGCACATGACCTGACTACCAATGAAACGTAGTAAACCAGAACTATATCATTAATATAAACATACCCCTACACAGACAAATGTTAAGGGAGTAAATGTGAATGAAGGAAGCAATGTTATCCTTGTTTGAAGCAATAAAAAAAAAAACACAAAAAACAAAATAAATAAATAAAACTCATGAAATCTGTATGTACAAGGAAAAAGGAAGAAAAACAATTATTAAAAACACATGATACTCTTTTAACTTTGTCAGTATTTATAACAAAATTAGTTCGTAAGCCACATAATTTTTGTAGATTCAAATAAAATTGATGATTTACTAACTCCTATAAGACTTTATATGGATTTAAAATTCGTGTTCATTTCATTTACTCTTTCTGGTTTTTATCAATGTTTTTTATTTTATATTATTATTGAGGTTTTTTTTTGTTTTTCCTCACGGGCTATTCTTGATCCACAATTTCTCTCCTGCTTTTCTTTAACAAATGTAAATAAAAAACATTACTGGTTTTTTATATATTCGTTTCGTTCGCTTTTTTCGAACATCATCAGGGGTATTTTTTATTTCGTAATAATGAATTAAGGTTTAGATTTGTATTGCACTTTTTCAATTATAAAGTAAAGTTCACTTTCAAAATTAACTTAAATACGTATAAAACTGGTATAAATAATGTTAAACGGTTTAAATTTTACATAAATAATCCTTAGAGGTAAATAAATTCTGGCACTAAATTTTATGGTGGTCGGCCCATAATTTTTCATAGCTCACATATAAGGACCACATCCGAAAAAGTCATTTATCTTTATATATATCGTATAAATATCGGTACCGACTCACACAGATCATTTACATATATACAAAAATCATCTCACAAAATTGTGCAAATTTCGGTTGATTTTTAACCGTATGCCTCATATAAAGACTCTTACAAATAACGGTACCGATACAAAATTTTACACGGATCATTTACATACATGCCAAAATGAAACTGCTGGATTTTGAGAATATCAGTCCATATTTGACTATATCCCCCATATAAGGTCCACTTCCGAAATCCACGTTAATACTAATATATTATTATGTTGTTATTACGTTATTCGACGGGAAATATCCCCATATACACAAAATTCACTGTTCCAAAATTTAAGAACATCGACCCATAATTTGTCATAGCTGCCATACAACAACCATATCCGAAAAACAAATAAACTCACAAAAATGTCTAATAAATATCGATATCGAACCAACTTTAATATTTTTTTTTTTTTTTTTTTAAAGAGAAGTAACACTCAGGCAATTAATATGCCTATATATAATTGCGTTACTTTCTTTGGAAAGGGGATAGTTGAAAGAAGAAAGCTTTTTTATATCACAACTCTGTAATTGCGCATTATGTTTGTTTTTAGTGCAGAATTGCAGCGCCTCTGGTGGTGTGTAGGCGCATTAATGTTAAAGCTTGATTTTGTAGCCTTTATTTATTTATTTTACTTCGGTGGCGTTTGAATGCTATACCACCGAAGGAGGGCGCTGTGATAAATATTAGTTATAATGGATAGAAAGAAAACTAATAATTCTCAGAAACTGATTTTGTTTGAGTGGCAGCGGCTGGGAATCGAACCCGGGCTACAAATACCAACTCATGCTTAATTATCAAATGCGCTAACCAATTAAGCTACAGCACCCTACACTTTTATATAGATATGTAATTTTAATCCAGAAATCATAATAATATCGGTTATACGGCAATTATGCTACTGGATTTTGTAGCTGTCAGTCAATAATAGCTCCTGAATTAAGTCCACTTCCGAACATACTAAACAACCATACAACTCTTGTAAATAACACTATTGAGATGAAATTCAACCAATATAAGCCTCAAATACGTAGAAATCGCATTAGTGGATACTGGATTTAGAAGCTAGCAGTCCATAACTGGTTCACTTCTATTATGCCACCCATAAATCCTTTGTAAATAATATTACTGAGATCAAATTAAAAAAAAAAGCCCCACCTTATATCTTATCCTTTTTTATAGTCTGTTTTATACTCTGTTTCTTAGCTTGTTGTGAATATGGAAAAGTTTTCTTTTTTATAAATTGTTAAATTACACTCAAGATTATTATGAAAATCAGACAAACTCTGTAAATTACAATAAGAATCTGTAATTACATCAATTATAAATGGTCAAAATTAGAAAAAAATTTCAAAATACATTTTGTCGTAACGAATGAATTCACTTTGATTTGGATTTTTAATTGCACGAATTGTTCTTACGATACTTATGGTTGTGTTTTTTCCGTAGTTATGCAATCCCATGTAAATAATATTATTGAGATCAAATTGAAAGAAAAAAGTCTCACCTTATATCTTATCCTTTTTTATACTCTGTTTCTTTATTTGTTGTGAATTTCAAAATATTTGATATAAATTATGTTGTTCGTAAAATTGTCTTTCAAACAATATATAAAATACTACTAAAATTTGCACTAAGACTGAGTAGAAAACACAGAATTAGAATATATTAGTCCTATAACCAGTGTAGTTTCTGTATTTCTTATTACGTTTAGGTGGAGGGTATTAGAGATTCGCACAACCGAATATAGCACTCTAACTTGTTATCTATGAAAAGTCTTCCAGAGGACCTGTGTTATGCGAGTTCTAGGTTTAACTATTTTAAACATACACAGTAGGAGTTACTAAGCTCCCATAAAGAAAATAAGGATGTAAACTAAGAAACTATAGCACAACAACAAAAAAAAAATTCAATGACAAACTCTATGTCGCCAGCTTATTGATTCCCAGAAAAAAATGCCAAAAAATCATACAAAAACAAAACAAACAAGTAAGAGTTTATATTGGGTTGTGTCGAATCTTATATACCCAACACCAAATCAGCTATTATGGAACAAACTTCATGAAATGTTGTATCGTAATTTCTATTTATTTTAGATTTGCTTTGGTTGAATTTCATCTCAAGAACGAAATTTACAAGAATTTTATATATGTATATTGCAAAGAAATTAAAGAATTTATATTTGTCTCTTTCTTGCAGAATTGAGAGAGTTATGCGCATTAAAGATTTTACAGTCAAATTACAGTCATAAAATTGCGTATGAATATTTCCATAATGAATTAATGAATTATTTGTGTCCAATTTAAACGTGCTGCTGATGCTAAGCAGAGATTTATGTGCATTTAATAGATTTCTCGAAATGGAATTTATATTATATATATAAAGACCGATCATCATAAATTCGATATTGACAATTTTCATATACATATACGGATAAATTGTGTTGAATTCCAACTTCATGGTAGTTTTTATAAGGGATTTATGCGCATTTTCGGAAGTGGACTTTATATGGGGATTATGGTCAATGGGATCGATCATCATTAAATTTGCTACAGATTTATACTTGGATTATTTTTGTTGAATTTCAACGTGATAGTAGTTTTTATCAGAGAATTTATCAGCGAATTTAAGTGATTTCGGAAGTGATCATTGTATGGGGCTATGTCAAAATATAGACTATTGCTTTGTTGCTTGCGGCTGTCTGAAACTTTGGCCTATAACTTGGATCGTACTGGGGCGATTTTGCTCATTTTCAATACCATTTCAGTGGATCAAAGAATGATTGGGAAACATTTCATTGTTCTATGTCCTTTTTTCGAAGCACTATCGTGCCTTCAACAGAAGGACATAGGGACCGATGTACAAACGGACAGACGACGTGTATGGGAAGATCATCTTAAAATCTTCCAACGACCCAGAATGTATAGTCTTTTTAGTTCTACGACCAATATTTCGATGTGTTACAAACGAAATGACAAACTTAATATACCCCACATCTTTTTGGTGGTGAGTATAAAAACTAAAGTAAATCCTAGACAAAAAAAGCTACGGCAAGATTTGGAAAATTGGCAGGATAATAAAACACACTGTTATTTGAAAAAGGATGCTGTAAGAAGAAGGTTGTGTATTATTTAGATAAACAAACAAATAAAACTATTAAATTAAACAGAAATATATTGTTAAACAAAGAAAATGCCCACTACTTGTACTTTTGAATTGGATCGTTTAAATCCCATATATTCTTCCGGAGAATATGTTAACGGGCGCATTATTTTAAATACGGATAAAATTAAAAGAGTAAATTGTGAGTGTAATAAATGCGTAAAAGATTTTTTTTAACGTGATGTAATAATTATTAAAGAGTTACTATTTTGTTTATCTATTTTAAATTTACTCTCTCAGCTGTCTATGTTACCTTGGAGGGTGAAGCAAAAGTTCAATGGTCTATAAGTGGAAAAGAAACGGCCAGCTATTGTGGTCGTCAACAGTATTTGTATTCACGTGCCAATGTTTTTGATAATTCAGATTTTGCTGCCGGTAAACATATTTATGTGTTAACTTTACGTATACCACCCGATTGCCCATCATCGGTTAAGGGTCCTTATGGTTATATTGCGTATAATATATCTGTGGTTATAGATAAACAACGTAGTTTTGATGAGGTTTTCCGTAAGGCAATATGTGTGATACAGACTTTGGATTTAAATTTTCATCCGGAATATTCGGTAAGTAGGAAATGTTTAAATTTATCAAAATAAAAATTTTCAACAGCGCGTAAACAAAAGAATATATTTAATACATTTACAAATACTTTTTCGATCTCGGTCAATGGATAATTGTTTTCTGTATAGAAAGTGGATCAATAAAATAAATTTTAATATAAAATTTATTGATAGCAGATCTGATGATCAAAATTCTTTTTTTATCCAAAAATTTTCTATAGAAAATCTTTTTCTCGCAAATGAATAAATCTTTGAATAGAAAACATTTTTTATTGAAAATCTTTGAACAGCAAACATTTTCTTATAATATCAAACATTTTCTGTAGAAAGTTTAAAGATTTAAATCTTTGGTAGCAAACATTACCTTTCAAAAATCTTTAAATAGCAAACATTTTCTTTAGAAATCATCAAAACTCAATAAAAAAATTTTTCAATAGAAAACTTTGTATTACTAAAAAACATTTCATTGTATGTTGGAAATTTATCGACAATAACAATAGACAGACTAAATATGGAAAATTGTCTATTCAAATAATAAAATTGAATTTCTTTCAGCTGCCAATTAAAGAGGAAAACCTCAAATATCTCTGCCAATGGCCATGTACCTCGGGACCATTATGCTTTACATTAATGTTACCTTACGCTGGCTTTATACCCGGACAATATGTAAAATATTTCCTAGAACTAGACAATCAGTCGCCACACTATGACATTCTGGGCGTAGAAGCATCCCTAAAACAACACTATGTATTTTTGGCGCGTAAACCAGTCAAACGTAATTTCTATACGAAATCGTTGGCAAAGAGTTCAATCGAAGAACGTACATTGCGCTTGACCAAACGATTGTACGAGGGTAATGTGTATGTGCCAACCGATACGCCAAGGTCAACTTTAAATCTAAACTATATAGTGTTCATACATTACACGCTGCAAGTCAAATTGAAAACGGGTGCATTTCATTATGATACGGACATTTCAGCGCCTGTGGTTATTGGCACAGTGCCACTGAGGCAGTTTCAAGAGGAGCAGAGATTAATGCAACGTAACTTGAATAGAGATTGTAATATGTGCAGCGGCAGTATGCTGGGTGGTAGTTTGGTAACATCACAGCCAACACTGAGATTGAGACAGGAATTGGAGAATTTGTTGAGTTCACACGATATGGAAGAGGCGGAATTGAATCGTGCCGTGGAAAAGATGATAGAAGATGAACCACCTTCCTATGATAGTTGCTGTAAGTTCATTGAATGTTTTATATGTAATTAAATTACACTGTAATAAAGTTACGAAATAATATTTTTGTTTACAGTGCCACCATCTTTTAGTTTTGCTACTACATTTGGTAGCTTTAAACAACCGGATTTAGAAGTTGCCGAACTAAAGTCTGATGAAAGTTGCCGTATTAATATACAACTGCCACAATTTCCCGGTTACAACACTTTCAATTCTCACACTCAAGCTCCCAGTCAATCTAATGATTCTCTGTTGCAGTCGGATAATATATACAATTCGTATGGCTCCATATACACTGACCACACTGGGAGATCCTTAGATACTTTAGATGTTTTAAGTTGCAGTGGTGCAGCAGCTGAGGATATGAATACACACAGTGTCGATCATTTAAATGAAGTAGGTAAGGAGGATATTCATAGTGAAATAGCAGCAAACGTTAGGACAACAGTTATTGAAAGTTGTAACCAGTCGGAAATTAGTTTGGATATTGATGTGAATGATTACGATAATGATCACTAATAGGCGAAAATAGTTTTAGAAATTAGTGCAAAAATAAATCAGGTACATTTAAAAATAAATATAGATTAATTGACCAATATCAAGACAAAACTACATACTCAGTATGTTTGCCCATATTATCTTATGATATTAATGTAATGAATACAAAGATCCAGGATATTTCCAGTTGAACCAATTTCATCAATATTTGGTATATCTTTTAAACAAAGATACATCAAAAAATGTTTCGAATAAGAAACACTTTGTTAAACATGCCCTTAAAAATCTGTTCTTTACAATTCAAACCGTTTTAGATTAATAAAGATTATTCATTACAATGTAGTAAGACAACACACGAACGGATCTGTCTAGATCTTCCTAAACAGGTCTGAGAACAAACAAAACCGAGCAAACATGATTAGGTCTTGACTATCTAAACTCTTTTCATATTTTTTTAATTGAGACTATTTTATTTTAGTCTAAATTGTATCAATATAGTACTAAACTATAAAAAAAATTATTATTATAATTATACTATTTACTTATAGTATATAATTATTCTTATTGAAAATACATAATAGTTTTTTAAAAGCTTTTTTTAAAGATTTTATAACAAGTTTGAGAAAATCAGAAAATTGTATTCATTTTACAATTTGCTTATTTAATTCTAAATTATAATTATATATAAATTATAAATGCCTTAAAAATACTACAAATTTTATTATGTCTTACTATTAAATATAAAAGTAAAATTATATTATTCTAATTAAACAAATGCCTTTATGAAAAAATCTAACTAATGACAATAATGTAAAAATAAATTAAATATAAAGTTATATTTTAATAACAGTATATAATAAAGTTAACACAAATATTAAATAACAGAACATATGCTTTCTCTATGTAACAGAATTTGTGTAAAGTTATTTTATAAAGCTTAATTGTTAGAGCTTTTAACAGAATAAGTTAAAAGAATAAGTATGAATGAATTCGGAGTACTTAACAGGGTTGTCAGATTTTTCTCACCTACGTCGCGAAAACAGTTGCCAGAGATCGCAAAAAAATCGTTTAAAATGTCGTCAGAGTCAAATTTTTAAAATTAACATTTTATTTTCCGATTATGAAGTTATAAATAAAAATTATTTTTACTTTTCGTCAGTTATAATAAACATAAAATTGAGATTAATATAGATATGGTATCTATGTATGTTATACATACACATGCACTTTTATTTATATACATACATACATACATACATACATACAGTGCTGATATTCAGCCGGTTCGGACCGGTTCCCTCGAACCGGTTGTTAAAATTTTAAAAATTTTCCGTACCGGTTGTTGCATATTCACCCTTATCGTGAATAAAAATTCCACATGAAATTTGTTCCCTTTTATTTTTTAACATTGAATTTTAATAGGAAAAATGTGAAAAGGGAATAAATTTCATGTGAAATTTTTATTCCCGATAGGGGTGATTATGTTTTTTGCTTTAACGATTTTATATAATGTGTATTTATCGAGGTGATATAGTCTCGGCAACAAACACAATATTGTTCAGTTGTTCATTGTCCAAACGTCCAAACAAATGATTTTAGTTTGGTCATACATGGGATTCTTGAATAATGATGTTTTCGATAGCGTTTTCTTCAACCTTTTGAGAATAAAATAAAACAATTTTTTTTGACTTTTATTTTGCAAAATCAAAACAATTTTTTTTTTAAAACGTAACTTTTTTTTTGATTAAACGAAAGTTTATATCATTTCCTTGAAGAGGCTTGTGGTCTGTTACTGGAATACGATTTTATAATGTTCGCTATTTTTATCAAAATTTGGCAAAAATATATTTTTTTTAAGCGAACCGGTTGTTAATTGTTTCGAATATCACCACTGCATACATATATTTATAAGGTCGTAAACCTCTTTTTCATACAGTTCATCTGTATCATTTTCATCATTGTACATTATATTAGCATTAATTTTTTTGTAGGTACAAATAAGGCATCCAAAAGCTCATATTGAATTCTGTTGCCCAAACGAGTTATAGTGCAATTCATAATTGAAAACACATTTTCCGAAATGATCAATATGTTAAGACCGGCCAAAGCAATATCTTTAAAATGAAATGTCGTCGTATAGAATTTCATGTTGATTAGCCCATAATAGGTTAAATTTCCCTTATGGGGACTACTCCCGAAATCTCATTAACCTACATAAACATCAATAACGAACCGAAATTTTACACAGATTAGTTATAAGTATGTAAAAATTATGCCATTGACTTTAGTGACAGTTAGTCCTTAATTGAACATAGTTGCGTACAAGCTCCACTTTCGAGAATAACCACAGAGTATGCAGAGGGGACAATTTTAACGGTTCAAATAGCCAAAATCAGTTTCCTATGGCTTATTGGTACTTAGTTTATTGTGTGTTAAAGTAAATCGCTTAATGTAAATTTTTGATTATAACTGAAATATGCATAAAATTCTTATAAACATCGTTATTAAGATCAAATTCAACTAAAAGAAACCGATCACCCTATAATAGGTTTGATGGAGGTATGATTTGATGTATAAAAAAATCCATAACACACTAAAAAATTTAACAAATATTTTAAGAGTCAAATTAGCCGCAATTAAACTTTAATGTAAAGAATAGAAAAAGTCACCATTAAACAAAAAATTTAAGTATAGGAGAAGTATCATAGAAAAAACTATGAATGAACTAAAATTAATAGTTTATAAAGAGCCACGTATACTATTTACGAATATTAATAACAAGGAAGCATACATGAAAATTCACAATACTACCATGACAAATCTTAAGGTAGTTAATAGTAGTGAAAACCTGTAAAAGGTCCATATTTTTCATGTGCAAATCTGCAGATTTATATGAAATATAACAGAAACTACAATAGTAGACTCCTACCGAAATCTTAGTTGAGTCATAACTAAAGGGTGGTTAAATTTCAAGGACCGATGTTGATTTTGAATAAAACACAAAATATTTAAGAAATTATTGTAATTTTATTTTATTTGATATATTGGTATTACTCAATTATGTATGGAATAAAATATCGGCCAAATGGGCGCCGCGACTACGGCGGCACACCTCCATCCGATGGTCCAAATTTTCGATGACCCTGAAGCATAATGGAGGTTCTATGCCGTTAATGTGCCGAATTATCTCATCCTTTAGCTCTTGAATTGTTGCTGGCTTATCGACGTACACCTTTTCTTTCAAATAACCCCAAAGAAAAAAGTCCAACGGTGTCAAATCACATGATCTTGGCGGCCAATTGACATCGCCATTACGTGAGATAACACGGCCATTGAATTTGTTGTTGCGTTAGCTGTGTGGCAAGTGGCACCGTCCTGCTGAAACCACATATCGTACACATCCATATCTTCCAATTCGGGCCATAAAAACTTCGTTATCTTCTCACGATAGCGAACACCATTCACAGTAACTGCCTGACCGGCCTCATTTTGGAAAAAATACGGCCCGATGATGCCGCCAGCCCATAAACCGCACCAAACAGTCACTCTTTGTGGGTGCATTGGTTTTTCGACAATCACTCTTGGATTCTCATTCGCCCAAATGCGGCAATTCTGTTTATTGACGAATCCACTGAGGTGAAAATGTGCCTCATCACTGAAGATGATTTTCTTCGAAAATTGATCATCCACTGTTGCCATTTCTTGCCACCATTCTGCCCCTTCACGACGTTTGGAATGGTCAAGAGGCTTTAGTTCTTGAGCCAATTGCACCTTGTAAGCGTGTAAATGCAAGTCTTTATGCATAATGTTCATCAACGACGAGCGTGAGAGGTGCAATTGGTGGGCACGACGACGAGTTGAGGTGGACGGCTCTCAGCCACACTATCGCGAACAGCAGCAATATTTTCTGCAGTACGAGCTGTACGAGCATGCACTGGTGTTCTCACATCTTCTACAGACCCGGTTTGCTCGAATTTTTCCACGATTTTTGCGATTGTACGCACATTTTGACAATCAAATTGACCAAAAAAATCACGAAGTGCACGATATGCATTTTGATTTGAACGCCCATTTTCATAATAAGTCTGGATAACTTTAACACGTTGTTGGATTGTGTATCTCTCCATGGTTCAAATTGAGTAAGTCTGAAATAGAGAAATGTCAAATAAAATTCGGAAAAAAGCTTGTCGTTTAGGTGTGGTTCACATTCAACATCGGCCCTTACAATTTAACCACCCTTTACTAACTGATTAGTAGCAAAATTTCTTTTAGGCAACTATACAAATAGATATTATAGTCAAACTTTGTGCAACAAGAGATTTTCTGCAGTGTTGATTAGAAAATACAAACACATACATTAAATAAGCTTCTATGTATCTTTTTTGCAAACAAAACATATTAAATTATCGATTGAGCATTGTCTGATAAGATAAGTGAAAGCAACCACAACTGAAAGCGATAGCATTATAAAAAAAATTAATAAAATACCGACAAAACCAATAAACAGTTAGCAGTTGGAAGTCGAAAACTAAATAAAAAAAATTAAATGCGGTAAATTAGTATTAAAATAATAAATTATTAAAGAAAATCCAAACATAATGACAATGTGTGCAGCATCATGTACAATAGAATTTGAAAATTATACCGAATGCTATCGACCCGGTGAAGTTATCAAGGGTCTAATGATTTTAAACATTAATGGCACAACTACCATACTAATCAAAGGTGAATAAATACCCACAAATAATAAATGAGTCATTTTAAAAAGTGTGTAATATGTATACAATTTTTTTCTCCAACATATTCCGAAGCTTTATCACTACAATTCTCGGGTCATGCGTGCGCCAAATGGGAAAAACCACAAAAAGTGACAAAGTCGGGTAAATCGAAACCAATAATCTACATAGAAAATAGAGAAGACTATGTTTCGACTACAAACTATTTGATTGGTTCAGAAATGGCTAATCCAAAGCCTTTGGAGCCTGGAAGTTATACTTATAACTTTATGTTACAGATACCACAAAACGTACCCTCCACATTTAATAGTCCTTTGGGTTACATACGTTATAATCTAGTAGTTAATGCCGATTATGGTGATCAAACTATTTCACTTTACAACTCTGCCATATGCATAGAACAATGTAAGGATTTAAGACTGCTGGATCCGGCTGTACAATTGCCCGAACAAAAAGAGCAACTAGAATACAAGCCGTGCTTAAAGTTCTGGCAAAAACCATTGCTACTTTATGTCAGTGTACCGCAAAAAGCTTATATAGCTGGCGAATGTATCTCACTACATATTAAGCTAACAAATCCTGGGAAATTAAAACTCAGCACTATAACAACTAATTTAAATCGCTTAGGCACATACAAAGGCTACACAAAAGACGCGACCCCTGAAACCACCACCGAAATTACTACAATTGCCTCAAATATTTACAGCTTGTATGGGCAAAATTCAAACGTCATACAACATTTACAGCAAATTTTTATACCAAAAGTACCACCCACTATGGCGTTTGATGAATGCAAGTGCATAGGCGTGTCTTATGAACTGGAAGTTTTGGTGACATGTCAAAAGAAACGGAGATGGGTTACAGCTACAATACCCATCTTAATGGGTACTATATCTCTGAAGAGTGATGCGAAAATTATTCCCATACATTTGGCCAACAACAGTGTGCCTTCAATAACAGTTGCCAGATCAATGGATGAGTTGAATTTGCCATCATCTATGGATTTGCAACCGAATATGGTGGAAATGCAAACGACGCAAATGAGTGCATCGATAGGCTCTTTGGGTAAGTTGAAAATATCGAAAAACTATGTCAACCTTTATGTTAAGTAATATTCCCATAAAATCAGTTCGCATAAATTCTTTAATATTTATACAATAGGAAAAACTATTGAACACTTTTTTTAACATTTAAAAAAAATTCGAAATAGGAAAATAAAAATAATTTCCGCTTATTAAAAATTTGGGCTTTAATCTAGTTTACCGACGCAGCTCCAAATGAAAAAAAATATGTAGGGTGATAGAAAATTTAAAAATAAGAAGAAAAAACAAAATAAAAAGCGCAAACGCTTAGTTTTTGAGTTATGGACATTTTTAGTTTTCATAGAAATATGTGATTTGGAAGAAGTTCAGCTTAAAGAGCAACGAAAAAAAATAAAAAAAAATGCCCAACAATTCAGAATAAAAAAAGAAAAAAACCAAATTAAAATTTAAGGGGGCTTAGGGACGTGGAGCCCCCTGGAACCAAAAAACTTCCCCGCCCACTTAGTGATATGTGTGGGTACTCAAATTAAAGGTAATTTGCTCACGATTGCAAATATGTATGTATTTTGTTTTTGTATTCGCATATTATATTCCTCGTTAGCTTAATTTAAGCAAGTTTTAGTTAGCGAAGCCGGTGTTTGTTATATCATAGAGGAGAAAACCTTGCACCCGTCCATAGGCCGGCAATACAGAGAATCTGTACTATGCGAAGCCGGTTTTTGTTATACCATAGAGGAGAAAATCTTTTCGCCCGGCCGAAGGCTGGCTATGCAGTTTTAGTTAGTTAGTGGAAATTTACATATTTCTATGAAAATTAAAAACGTCCATAACTCGAAAACTAAGCGTTTGCTCTAATATTTTTCTTCTTATTTTTCAATTTGTTAATGTTATTCTGTGTGGAGAAAACGTGTTTATTTAATTATATAAACTTGTAAAGAGGAAAATTTATTTATTTATTTTAATTTAAAAAAAAAGTTATTTAAAAGATTTTATTCAATTTGAAGTTTTTCAAATAAGTCATGCTCCTAATAAATTTCCCATTGCAAATTCCTATTTCCTCTTATCCATTTCATACGAATTCATATTTATTTTTTACAGCATCCTCATTTAAAGAAGCCGAATTTATGACAGGTGTTCAGTTAAATAAAAAATCAAGACATCAAATTGCCGGAGATTTAAGTGATTTCAAGCCCAAATATCTATACTACGATTTGCCAGATGAATTGCAACCGAATCTCCAAGATGACGTTGCCACTACTAGTCAACAAACTACAATTCAACACAAGGAATATACCGAAAAGATAGATATGTTATAAATAAAAGCATATTGTTGTTTAGGTTTTATATAACATATATATTTAAAGTATTTAGTTATAAATATTGTTTAAAATTGCCGTTTGTGCAATTGCGCAAACTTGCAAGACTTGTTTCATGAAGCCCCTTTTTAATTTTTTTGCAATCTAAACACATCAGTTTGTGAGAAACATTAATTCAAAAATACATAAATAAAACAAGTAAGAAAGTATAGTCGGTCAAGCCCGACCATATAATACCCTACACCCAGTATATTAATCAAACAGTTGTTCGGATATGGGCGCTATATGGGAGATATGACCTATTATGGACCGATTATCAAAAATTTAGTGCCACGACTTCCGTGAATATAAATATAAATATTATATTATGTGTGTTAAAGTCTTGTATGGGAGTTTTGACTATTTATGAACTGACTATTATAAAATTAGGTGTCATCCTATTTGTACATAAGAAACTCATTTTTGTTAAATTTTATTCGGATAACAACATTTTTAAGAGATTTATGGTCCTTAAAGTGATTTCGGGAAGTGGGACTTATATGGGAGCTGCGACTAGTTATGGGCAGATCATCATAAAATTCTACCATATTATATGCATATGTACGAAACATATTTGTGTTCAATATTATTTGGATACCGACATTTTTAAAAGACTTATTCTCTTTTAAATTAATTTCGGAAGTGGGCCTTATATGGGAGCTACGATTAATTATGGACCGATCTCCACGAAATTTATAGATGTGATTTACCTTCATTTATTACTTATTTGTGGTGAAATTTGTTTTCATACTTGCATAATTCAAATATTTATGACTGGTAAACCCCAATTTAGGGAGGACATTTGTATGGGGGCCAGGTGAAATAATGAACCGATTTTCACCAGTTTCAATCCCATCTATCCTTGGGTCAAAAAAATAGCACGTACAAAATTTTATCAAAATATCTTCAAAATTGCGACCTGTACTATGCGCACAATCTGTGCAGGGACAGCCAGCCAGCCAGACGGAAGGGCGGACGGACGGACATCGTTAAATAGACTCAGAAAGTGATCGATAGGTGTAATATAAATAATAAAGGTAATATTTCTGGGCGTTACAAACATCAGCAAAAATTCAATATACCCTCTCCACTATTGTGGTGTAGGGTATAATGATCCTTAAAATTCTGCTGTGGTTGTCTTCAAAACAATCGTACCGCTTACAGTATCTCTACTCTTAAACCGAATTGGGATTGTTTATTTGAAATTTACATTATTTGGGTTTCGTTTTCAGGACACGCACACTTGATGCATCTCGGTCGATTAACTAAAACACATTTTTATTGCATGAAATTAAAATTTATCATTTTTTTTAGTAAATATACATATGTATGTGCAATTCATTATTTGTAAACGATCAATACTTTTGTAATTACAGACACTTACTTACTTCCACGACTCATTTTGCTAAAACTGAAATGTGACTGAAGAAATCAAACAAAAGAGAAATGTGAAAAGCAAATATAAAAACCAATCGGCACAATCGATGCATGCCAGTCTATTTCAAATTGGGTTAACAGAAGCAAAAATATATTGGTATGAATAAATAAGACCCAAAATTTACAAAATCTAGTACATAGCTTGCTTTTTGTATATCGATATTTTAACATAGTGATTGGGGGCTATAATCATATATATATCTAGTCTCTTAGTATTTCATAAGGACTCAGGATTTATATACTTTTTGGTTCTACGGTTACTATTTCTATGTGTTATAAACGGAATGACAAATTTAATTCAGAGGGCAATTACAAACTTAGGTTATAAATATTGGTCAACTCTTACAATATGTGTAAAATATGTATTATGGAAAAGTTAAACATGAAGCTAAAGAGTTTTATTTTATTAACCCTTCGTCGTGCACATGAGTCTGGCCTGACCTTTTTCAATGAAATATATTATATATATATATATTATAATATATTTAACACTTGAAAATTTAGTTATCCTTTTACAATTTAGTTTGCTATAAATATTTAAAAAAGAAATCCTAGAAAAGATATAGAAGGAGGTTTTGTATGGGATTATTCTAAATAATGTTTTTCATATAGTTAGTTGATACTAAAAATAGATGGATTAAACTTTAACAGTTATATTTACTAGCCGAAACTACTCTTGAGTATATAGATTTATATGCATTAGTAAAGTTTAGTTGTAAGTGGTTTTAATTTTCCAAAAATGTAGTAACTTGCAACAGAATGCCGTCTAGGAGCAACACATTAAGTATTTTGACATACCTGGAAAGCTTTACGCTGTAAGCCTGACAATTTTCTTTTAAATACCCGACGGGCATTGTTGAAGTGAAGAAGGAATTATGAAATTACCATGACCTTTTGGTTTTAATGTTTTGTACTTTTTTGTAGATTTCCATACTTTAATGGTATAATCAATAAATATATTCGTAATTTTTTTAAAAATATTGCATTTATCTGATCCATTTATCTGTACCTTCCAGACTTATTCTGTCAATAAAATCTCTTTTAAAATGATGAAGAAAATTATTGTTATGAATTATTTTTTAGTCAAACCTTTTTATCTTAAATTATTGTGCTTAATAGGCCAACAACTTCAATTTTTTGATTTCTCTGAAATAAGTTGTATATGGATTTTTCGTATTATTTAACAAAATAAAGAAATTAAAATGATAATGATAAAATTGAACATGTTAAATGGATGTATTTAACTTAAAGTGCATTTGTTTTATGACACGATAAAAAGAATATAATTTAACGTGTAACGCAAATCACAAGCGAAAACTTTAAACAATATTTTTATAAAAAACCTAAGTACATATATTATAACTCATTAATATCGTATAAAAAGTTTGACCAAAACATGTTCAAAAGTTTGTATAAAATTAAAATTTTGATGGGTTTATAGCGGAGACCGAAAATAACTCGTCCCATATAATCAAAATACAAAATAGTGATTTATATTTATATCTCTCAAAATAACTATTATAAAATGGGCCTTTTGACATAAAATCCTACGTTGGTCGTGGCTGTAAAGTGACTAAAGGATACGTGCTGGTCTTCGTTTGTTTTTCAACAAAAGCGATCCATCTCGAAGCTACCGGTGATATATCCACACAAGCCTTTCTAGCTGCCTTCGCCCGTTTCTTCTCGCGACAAGGAACACCTTACGCTATATATTCTGATAACGGGACTGCCTTTGTAGGCGCAGCTAACATCTTAAAAGGCGATAAACAACTTTTTTTTTCAAATATACAAAAAGGTCTTCTTGCTCAAGATGCTTTTACTCCCGTGGAATGGCATTTTATCCCTCCTGGCGCCCCTCATATGGGTGGCCTCTGGGAAGCTGGCGTAAAAAGCTTCAAATCCCACTTCAAAAAGATTTGTCATAGTCAAAGTTTTACGTATGAAGAATTCAGCACCATGTTGGCAAGGATTGAAGCGTGTCTAAACTCTAGACCCTTAAGTCCCATGAGTGAAAACCCAAACGACCTATGCGCTCTAACACCAGGTCATTTCCTCATCGGAACCCCACTCTTATCGCCCCCAGAACCTGATTTGGCAAGCCATTCCATCAGCTATGTCAACCGTTGGCAAAAGCTTAAAATCCTTCATCATCATTTAGCCCGTAGATGGAAGGACGAATACTTATCAGAACTTCATAAAAGAAATAAGTGGAAGTACCCGCAACGAGACTTCGAAATCGGCGATCTTGTGGTCGTCAAGCAAGACAATTTACCCCCTAATCAATGGCGTCTCGGACGTATTGAGAAAATCTTCTCTGGCTCCGATCATCGAGTCAGAATAGCCGAAATACGCACGGCTAATGGCGTCGTCATGCGACCTATTGTAAAACTGATTTTACTCCCCCTCCCCCTGACATCGTAAGAATTAACTCTACCCCTTAATTTTCCTCATTATAGCAAAGATGCCCTCCCGTAGCCAGATCTCCACGATCGAAAAGACGAAACCAACGGCAAGATCACCAACAAGAGCCCCTGACTGTCGTTTATGTAGCAAAGGGCACCCGCTCCGAAAATGCATAAAATTTCTCCAAATGACTGTATCCGCCAGGAAGGACATAGTCCAACAACACAGGTACTGCCGAAACTGCCTTGCGCACTCACATCGCACGGACAAATGTCACAGCGAAGCACGTTGTCGTGACTGCAACGGCCAGCACCACACTCTTCTGCATCACGCAGAAATCATTCGTGCCAATGAACACTTGAGCCGTGCAGCCGACACCTCTGTTGCCCCAACCGTCATCATAAGGATGCAGCTCAACAAAGAGTGGCACCAAGTTCGAGGCCTACTAAATGCCTGTGCCCCCACGAGCTCCATAGCAGGGTTCATAGTCGAACGGTTTCACGTGCCGTTCGAGAGGTTTGATGCAGATAAATGGTGCCAGATTACGTTTCGGACCCGTTTTGAAGGAGAAGGTGGTACCTTTAAACTAAGGGCGAGAATCTCCAAGGACCTACCCCAAGAAATCACTACGAAGTCACTAGAGCGGAAAGTCACTGACGCCTATTGCAACCTAAAGCTGGCCGACCCGGACTTCTTTGAAAGTCGATCCATCAACTTTATCCTGGGAGCGGATATCTACCCGCTACTGATCCGAGGAGGCATCCAGACGGCAACATAAGGAGCACCCCTAGCACAGGATACGGCTCTAGGTTTTGTCATAATCGGCAAATTTGCTGTCTAAATTACGATTTGTTATTATATTATACTTAGCTTGTTTGTTATATACATAATTGAAATTTATTTTCCTAAAAATTTGTTAATATTATACTTACCCCTTTTTTACACTTATATCAAATTGTTATATTGAATTATACACATACACATATATACTTACCTTAGTTACCTAAAAATTGAATTTTCTACACTTACCTTGTTTCCCTAAAATTTTAATTATACATGTACTTACTTTATTTACCTAAAAATTGAATTATAAATATATTTATCTTATTTACGTAAAATTCATCATAAATATCCACATTTTTATTATTATAATTATATTTAATTTTTGCATTTATTACCATACTTACCTCTTTTTACATTGTTAAATTTTGAATTTATACTATAAATTACCTATTCTTTAAATTGTTAATGTTTGCATTTATTGCTATACTTACCTTTTTTTACATTGTTAAATTTTTGAATTTATACTACAAGTTCTCTACTCTTTAAATTGTTAATTTTTGCAATTAATACATACTTACTCTTTTTTATATTGTTAATTATAATTATTGAATTATACGATAAAATTACCTTTTTTACATTATTCATTATTGAATTTATTCTTATTATACTTACTCTTTATGCATTTGCATCATATTGAATTTGTACTATATCTCCGAATGAATTGTTATAGTATTTTCTAATTTCAAATTATAATAATTAGTATCTATTTTTATACCATATTAACCACCCAATGGCCTGTTAAGATTGTAAAAGTTGTTATCTTGGGATATAACAGTTTCTGTTTATATGGTTTGCTATGAAATTTATAGTTTTTTTTGTTGGTTTTTAACGCTTTAGTGAGAGACAAACTATTTCTATTGCGATTGATCGTTATGTTATCAGTTAACATTCGTTATCTTTTATTTACATACTATAAACTAATTTTTATGAATTTTTAACAAATTGTAAAATGAATATGGTAAATATTAACAATTGTGGAATTATTGAATTTAATTTTTTTTTGTAAAATTTGTGATTTGTAAAATGTAAAAATTTTGGCAGAATTGTGGATTTTTTTTTAATTTTTCTAGTTTTTTGCAGAATTAAAATTTTTTTAATTATGAAGATTTTTTTTATAATTTTTAAAGTCTACTCTTTTTCTTAATTTTTTTCTCAAACTTTTTTTAAAATTTTTGATTTTTTGTAAAATTGTAAATTTTACATACAATTATTTACAATTTTCATATTTAGGCTTCATTGATTTGCATCAAATCAGCTTTTCTCATTTATTTTTAAAGTTCGAAAATAAAAGCTATAGCCTGATATTTTTTTTATAAATTTTTTGTAATTTTTTTTAATATACTGCAGATAATACTATGAAATTTTGTACACGTTATTTCTGTGACAAAAGAAAAAAATGTGAAATAAAAAGTAAGAATCGGTCCATGTTTTCTCATAGCCTCTATACAAATATCTTCCTGATATATGGTTAAATGATACATAAATTCCTATAAAATTGAAATATCAATACAAAAAAAGTTTAATGTAATAAAAAATCGAAAAACTAAATTTTATTTAGTTCGTTCCATGTTTGACAATAGACCCCATAAAGTAAAGTTCACTTTCAAAATTAACTTAAATACGTATAAATACGGTATAAATATTGTTAACAGGTTAAAATTTGACATAAATAATCTTTATATATAGGTATATAAATTGTATAATTAAATAATAATTTATTTCAAATTATCAAAATTATAAATGATCTAATTAACAATTTTTACCATAATTTACAAAAACAAAAAAAAACATTTAGGAGCATTTGGGGCGTATATACATATTTATATTAAGTAAATCTGATTTTTATATGGTATTATGTTTGGTATACTTATTTATATACTTTTATTATTTTGAATAAGGATGAGCCGCTTTGACTTGAAGCGTAAAAATCTGTGTATTTCAACAATAAATCAATTAAATTTGTATACACTTTTGTTTTTCTTTCTTCAATTTAGTACATTTCTACTTAAATAACTATGTAAAAATGCAATACACCGCCTATAAATCCATTATATACAGCTTTTGTTATAAAATATTATAAAAACATAGTTCCTGCAGATATTCGAATAAATAAAAACATATTTTGAAGTAATTAATTTACCCATCGCTTTGCGAGTACGAGGGATACAATGGTCTAAACCCAATATGACGAGTGTACTCGTTTTTATCAGTATCCAGAAAGGGAGAACTGCTGCGTGTAGCCTCTTCGAATGAGGGAGGGACTATAAGGGTATGTATAAACAATTATTTTTCTTTAAAAGCCATTCATGGAATAGCACTTACCCAATTCCATATAACTTGGTGGTAAATCATTGTCTCCTTCGTCATTAAGCTGCAGTTCTGGTGCTGTGGGAGCTACCGAAGTACCAGGCATTACAATACTCTCTCTCAGCGGAACGGTACCAATAAATATGGGTACAGTTATACTACTGTCCGAACTACAACCACCCATATCTAGTTTAACCTTTAGTGAATAACATACACGTATTATATTCTCACCTTCTGTGGTGGGAGGTGTAGAGACTATAAGAAAATTGCCTTCAAAAACACGCGTTGTCAGACGTAAACAACGGATCATGTATGATTTCTTATGTAAAATTGTAGTATCTTCTCGAGTCTTGCGATGGGGCGAAAGGGCAGTAAATATCATTTTACGTCTAAATGTTATGGTGTAGCCTGCAATATCGTCCATTGATTGGTTTTGTATATGTAGAGAGTACTTGAGATTCTGACCGACGGTATAACCACCGAAGGGGATAGTGAGTGTATTAGTAACTTTTCCATTTGAACAACTCCAACAGCAGGAACTAAAGACATCCTCACTTTCAATTGGTATCTGTATTATGAAATAAAATTAAATAAATATGTTAACAATTTAATTTTTCTTTTATACTATATACTCACCCTTAGAGCTGGATTTAAATTTAAATCCAGTAATTTAATTACAGTCAACGGTTTACTAAACTCATTATTGAAACGAAATGGCCTATCCAAACTGAGCATGAGTTCGTAGCGTATGTTACCATATCGACCCTCACAAGAGGTGGGACAAGCCAGCGGTAAAAGTATTTGGAATGTGTATGCATGAGTTCCGGCAGGCAGTGATCCCTCGCCATATACGGTTGTGGTGTTGTTAATGTACAGGTCATTGGATCTGTAGTGGACCGTGTGATTGGTGTGAGTACCATCTGATTTTCTACGCCTCTCCGTTTCATTCCAACTTACTTTTCCCTCGCCACGGAAAATGATGCGTATATCTAAAGTGAGCAATATAATTATAAGTTTTTCTTTTAAAAGTATTTTTATACCTTTAAAATGTGGGGAAAAAATCTCAATTTCATTTTAATATTTACACCACCATGGTGGGTAGTATATATTCGTGTTGATGTTTGTAACGTATAAGTCTGTCGGATTTTCGCTAGTATACCGATCGACTCAGTATTACTTTTTTCCATTTTTTAAATTTTTTCTCTGGTACTTTTTAATTGACGAAAATAAGAAATTTTGGAATGTAATTGTAGAAATCCCGTTACTGGATTCTGGTTTTTTCTGGTTCATAATTGGGTGTACCGATAGACTCTGGGTGTTTTCTGCAGATAAGCCAAAAAGCTTCGCAGTTTGTGGTTGTTAATTATATTTAAAAAAAAAAATTGGTCCACTTCCACTATGACATCTATTAAAAACTCATAAATAAAGATAATGAGATGAAATTCAAGCCTCACCTTATACCTTTACCCTTTTTATAGCCTCCATCACCATAAGTGGTGAATGAGGATGATTCCATGTGTAACACTGAGAAATACTCATCTGAGACCCAACAAAGTCTTAGTCTTTACGAAAGTCTAAGTCGATTGAGGCATGTCCGTCTGTCTGTCCGTCTGTTTGTCTCTGTAAAACACTCTCACGTCCAAACGACACAACCGAAATCAACAAAGACTAGATGATAAACTAAGCGATAGAGTGTCGGTCTATTAGTCAAAGGGTTGCGGGTTCGATTCCCGCAAGAGACTCTGGGTGTTTTTCTGCAGATAAGCCAAAAGCTTCGCAGTTTGTGTTTAAAGCCGATATTTATAGGGACTATAAATCTAAATGTTTGAATAACAAGGTTCGTCCAATATCATCTCTTACGTTTTACAATTTATTTGAACAACACAATATATGTACGTAGCTCTATATAAGCCCCGTAAAAACGAATGTGACACATGTGCTGGCTTTAGAGACAAACAAGTTGAATTATACGAATGTAAGACACATATTTAAGAAAAAAAAACGTGCTTAATTAGAAAAGCAGCAGGACAAAGTTGCTGATCAAGAAGGGAAGCGTCATGTATTTACCATGGATGCACAAGCAGTAAAACTTTGTTCTGACATAAACGCGTCTGCCATTTACTATAAACAGCGTCTTCAGGTGTACAACTTTACTGTTTACCTTTGTTTCCTGTATAATGCATCTTTTAAACACCCATTGATTCTCGCATATGCTTCGATTACTGTGGCTATAAAAATCGTAACCATCTTTTAGCAAATGCATTGTCGATTTGTTTTTATAGAAAACAATAAAATAATTGAACAAAAATACTCAAATGAAGTGCGACAGTGCACACGCTAAGATTGAGATGAAGCTAAAAAATCAGACAATTGATATGCCGAACGATTGCCTTTTGATGCTCTTTATCTCAACTACGATTTTTTTTAAAGACTATACCGAGCTACTCTCATTAAACTTTGTTTATTTCTCTACAATGCGTGTGCACACGTACGTAAGAGAAGAGTAAATGAAAAACGCGGCGCCCATGTTTTGCCTTTCCCTGTTTTATAATGAATGTTTTCGATTAGCCGTTGAGTGGCAAACATTAATAAAATTCGCGAGAGTTCACTCGTATTTATAATAAACGCAAGCAGTGTTGCCATTTAGCACTTTCAGTGCTAGATTCAGCATTTTGTTTCTCGTAAATGCATTGAAATTTTTATTGATAAAAAACAAATTTATACTTTTTTACTCCAAAAAATACTTTTGGAGAAATAAAAAATAACTTCTATTAATATTTCAACTAAATTTCTTTCGGTGTGGTAAGTAAATGAACACGGAAATTTTTTAATTAATATATGAAATGCAATCTATTAGAACAAGTCAACAATTGTTATGAACAAAATTAGAAAAAACTATAATTTATATTCGTAACATTTGAAATAAAAATTGTATTGTTACATTGAACTTATTTTTTCTTCCGTAGAACATTTTAGCACTTAGTTTTTCAAGTTTTAGCATATTTTGAAATTCATTTTCTGGCAACACTGAACACAAGAGATATTTTGTAAATTCTAAAGATGAGCATTGTTTTCAAAACACTCTCATTCAGCCCCAATTTTTTAGATGACGTTGTGATCATGTATAAATAACAGGGTTGGGAAACACATAACCAGGTACATATTTTGATACATATTTGTGTAACCACGAGTCATTTGGTGCAATTGAATTTCAGATGAAACACAAAATTATATGTTTTTTGTTACCATTTGTGTGATAGTGCCAGCAAAAGAGATAATTTTATGAAATTTCATGAATATTTTGAAACTGATATTCATATGGTCTTTAAATATGCATCATTAGATAGTTATCACGACGACAAATAATTGGTTGAATTATCGAACAATGGGAGCCTCTGTAATATAAACTCATATTAAATGATTTTGAAGCTGAATACAAAAACATTTTCTTTTCTTCCGTATATTCTTAAATAATAAATTTAATAATTGGATTAAAATTATACTAATCGACTCAGAATCACTTCCTGAGTCGATTAAACGATATCCGTCCGTTCGTGCGTCCGTCTGCCTGGCTGGTTATTGCCAAAAATATATTAAAGAGCATAACTCTCTTAAAAATTTTGTTTTTAAATTATATTCAACACAAATATGTTTCCTATATACACAAATCTTTCGTCCTAATTTTATAATGATGGGTTTACATTTCGCAAATATTATAATAAACGAGAAAAGAATGTGTTTCTAAATCATTTCGGAAACTATCAAAAGCGATTTCGTCGATAAAATCAAAATAGTTTCGTGGTACAAAAAAGAAAACTTTGTTTTGCCAAATCAAAATGTTTAAGTGGTATGTCAAATATAATGTATAAAATATATATGTAGTAATGTGTTATTATTCATTGCGATTTCAATATTTTTTATTTTTAAAATTATGTATATCTCGCCGTGTTTTTATTTGTAAGTATATTTGACAGTTCAAAGCGCGATCTTTTCTCACAAACATTTTACGAACACTCTTTTTATGTAACTTGACGAGTAAATTTGTGATAGCGGATATGCGCTAAAAAAGTTACAGACACAGTTTTGTAAGAAAAACAATCGTTTTTTGTTTAATTTATGACATTTATACACATTTTAATTTTTATTAAAATGTTTAATGTGTGGACACTTTAATCAAAAATTGTTTGATGCGGGAGTTACAGAACATGTCCACTGGAAGCATTTTGCTATAGAGACAAATTTTGACGCACTTATAATATCACCAGATAATAGATTGTGATTGTTTGAAGAAGTCGTACACCGTTTACTTTTTTTTATCACTTGCAATACATCCACAATTATAAAGCCGTTTTGTATATCTATGGCTTTGATTTTTAAAACAATTCAATTAACAGAAATATTGGCCCATAATCATAGTCATAGAAAAAGCATACTTAGGCAAAAGCATGCTTTTGTTTTAAATTCAGAACACAATTTATATGTTTTTGTTGTTTAAAAGTCTACTTTTACTTAAAGTATGCTTTTTCTATGACTATGATTATGGGCCATTGTATTTGTTTCCTTTTGTCGAGAAATTAATACCAAAGCGAGTTGGACGATTTTTTGAGACATGACATTCTTGTTATAATTGTTAAATTTTAAAAATTTTGTCGTTCGTAGTGGTTAAGTTTTATTGCCATTGAACAAATATTTAAAATGGTACCGTGGAGGTTTGAAAAGTACATTTTATTTATTGGTTCAAAATCAGAAAAGCCATTTTCCATCCCTGATAAATAATGCAAACAAAATACTCATACCCTTCTTTTGAAAGAACTGAAAAACAGCAAAAATTTCTCTTTTCAAATATTGAAGGTTGAGTAGCGAAATTTAGAATGCAGCATAAGCTAATGTTTTAAAGCATTCATATAGTGTAATCAAATCTAACTTATCCAGAATCAGTTTATTATTATTAACAGTTTTATTAAATATTTACCTCTTACATCTTTGTCGGTGGTTGTGTTCAAAACAATCGTCCCGCTTACAGTCTCTCCACTATGGTAAACCGCATTCGGATTGTTTAATTCAAATTCACATGTTGAAGGCATTATTTAGTTTTAGATATATATATATATATATATACATACATACATATGTTCTTGTTTTCTAATAATATTATACCTAATTATTATTTTTATTGTGTCAGCTATTGCTTCTTTTTTGGGAAGAAGAAACAAAACACAAAATTTATATACGCCTCTCAATATTCATTCTACCAGATACTTTTTGTTACTAAATACCACAGAGTATAACTTTGTGTGAAATGCTTAGTTTTTTTTTTTAACAAGTATGTACAAACAGTGTTGCCACGAAAAAAAATTTTTTGTAACCAACATTTATGAAAAAAATAACCAAATTTAAAAAAAAATAACCAAATTTAAATGCATGTACTATTTATTTATTTTTTGTAATTTTAACTATAATTTGTACTTTAAGGTACACAAACATAAAACAACGTATTTTACAACACAACTCCTAATACTAAAAAATAATTTTTTTAAAAAACTAAGCGTCATATTTTGCAAAAAGTAATGCAAAGAAACATAAGCTAATGCTACAATTTGTAAAATTTAAAATTCCAATACTTTACATTAAGTTTTGCAAGTTTAATTATTAATTATATTTTGTCTTAAACAAAAATAAAAAGTATATAATAAAAACAAAAAAATTTTCATTGGCAATAAAATAAGGAACTAGAAAGTTACTCTCTTAAATACTAAAAAACATGTAATTATATTACAATAAATATGGAGATCACTTTTACTTAAAATGTCACAGCTTGAGTTTTGAAATTTGTCTTTGGCAGACTAAACAAAATGGGCATTTTGTTGATTTTTGCACAATTCTTTTGCTTGCAATATATTACTAATTGTCTTAAAATCTAAATATTTTCAGTAAAAAAAAAAATAACCAAAACAGAAAAAATCTACACATGTACACATTGAGAAAAAAAATAACCAATTTTGGTTAGAAATAACCAAAAACGGCAACGCTGTGTACAAATAATGTCTCATAAAATTAGAAAAATATTACGCCATGCAAGAGAACTGGCTAGCTAACAGTACAAGAGATAACATTAAGAGTTTGGTAATGTTAACAGAAGGGAGCACAACGTTAACCATGTTGGAATGAATAACCAAGCATGTTCGCACCAACTTAGTTTAAAGCAGAGGTCGGCAAAGCGTAAAATGAGGTTGTGTGTGTGAGAAAACTACCCAACAAACATAAACATAATTATATAAATTATACAAAACAACTTAGATAGGAAACATACACTCACAATGTATTTTCCGTAACATATAAGAAATTAACAACGAGATTGATATACAAACGGAACTTCTAATACTTCAAAAGCTGATTACATGCATGTTACCAAATGCATTATCAATTATAAAATATTTTTCGTAATTCATTATTAATTTTAAATGTTTGTTGGGAAGTATTTCTGAAAAAAATATAAAAGCACCCGCCGCATGTGCACACATTGCTGTCGCAATGACGACTGAATGAAAGAGATTAAGCGTATGTGTGAAGTGCTCTCTGCACTATTGTGCTATAGGATGCCGACCTCTAGTTTAAAGCATTAAACACCAGCGGTGCCAGAAGCATAGCTGCCAGATGACGATTTTTGGTTTCAAAAATAGCAAAATGACGATTTGACGATTTTTTCATTGAAAGTGACGATTTTCTGAATTATTAAAAATTTCTATCATTTGTTAGTTTTATTAATGTTTTTGTTACCAAATTCTCTCTTTTTTTGAGACAACAACTATTGTTCTCATTTAATATCATAAATATTAAGAAGAACATGACATATTTCAAAAACAAATCTAAGTGATAGTAGTGTTTTTTTAATTATTGTTGTTAAGTTCAGTAAAATAATTCCAAATAATATTGAGACAGGATAGTCGAAAGTACTTATTTATCTGTAAACATAAAAATCAATTTTAAATACTGAATTCCACGAACTAATATTTTAAGGGAAACAATTTCTGAATTCCACGAGGAAATTCTTCTACAAAAACTTCTCCTATTTTAACAAAACGTCGAAAGCATATTCAGCCAAATAAATTTAAATAACAAAAATACGGAATTCTTTGAAAATAAGTACCTCTCGTATATGATAAATGAATTGAATTCTATACGCAAAATGATATTTAAAACTTAATAAAATAAATTGTCTTGACATACGTTAAATCAATTTTCGTACTTTTTAATGTAAATCAACATGCATGAAAAAAAAAAACAAAAGGAAATAAGAAAATTGACAGTACCGTCAACTTTGTACCCCTTTTGTTCTTATTTCCCTTCTCATCCAAATTTATAAAGACATGTGCATTTTATGAAATTTTGTTAAAGTAATCAGGCATGTGATGGAAATCGAAAACGAATGAGATTTAGAAGTCCATTTTTTCGTAATATTTCTGTATTGAAAAACGTTAATCACATAAAATATAAAGATATTGGGCTACTAAAGAGAATCTTAAAACAAAAATTTTAAAAATTAGATTATAAATGCATTTCTTCATGCTTTTCATTATGGTTGAATGCGACCTGCTTTACTGCAGTTATAATATTTGAAACTTCATCAGAGAATTGTTTCTTGATGGCAAAAAAAAAATCAACTCAATGCGTTTTTGCATGAGAGAGGTCTGTCCGAGAGTGCATACTGATGGTGAGGTAGGGGACTGCAGTACTGGACGCACGTACTGACTGAGCACTTTACGATGACGTTAGGGATTTAGATGGTATGGGCTCAACTTTTACCAGGAGGGCTGGGATTTTAGTAGGGTCGATGAACTTTAGCTAAATTGAGGGAATTCGCCCGTCTGGCGTTTGGTAGCAGAAGAGGGTGATAAGTTAGTGGAGGTTGGACTCTGCATGGCCATACGTACTACTGTTTTCTGCGTGATAACTGGGAATTCTGTTAACTACGCATCTCTGCTGTTGTCCGAGGGTTCCGGCTGGTAAGTATCTCGACGCTGTACTGTGGCTTGCTCTGATGGATTGGGATGAACAGTTGGGTTTTCCTTGGCTGTTGACGGACTCTGCTTTTGTACCTTGCTTAGGATTGGCTGAATTTCTATTGTTGCTGATGATGAGTCATTTTTATAACCTTGGGTTAACCCGTGAGTTGCTTATTGTTATTATATTTATGTTGTTTGTGCTGTCCTTTGCCGGTCGCTCGGCTGACGAGGGCGGTTGTTGAATGTTGTGTATCTTGTTGTATTTGTATCCTTTTTGTTGATTGTTGGGGGTGGGGTCATCAGTCCTGAACTTGTTTGGGATCAACTGTTAGTAGTTTGTTTTTAGCTTCGAGGTCTGACCAGAGTCCTAATTCTGGTACCAAGGTAGTCAGAAGCTCCTGTAACTTTAGTTCCCGCCTGACTGTTAGAGAGGCCTTTCGGGGAGCAACGTGTGGCTGTGGTTTATGCCCGAGTTATGCCCGGAGCCATGACCCATAGAACGGAAGGAGTTTAGAAAGGCTACGCTTATACCAAGATGGGGGGTTAATGGCCAAATACATAACTTCGAGTTGGCACTTGTGTATGCCATTTAAAGAATAAATGAACAATAAATAGTAATTGGTTTTGAAAGGAACTAAATATACAAGTTGAATTAAGCTTTGTACATGGGATAACGTGGTTTAAATCCCACTATTCGATTCCTTTCATCAATATCAGTATCAATGAAAGGAGAACTGCTACGTGTGGCCTCCTCAAAGGTGGGTGGTTCTAAAAGTAAGTGATAATAAAAAATTAAGTATTCAAATAAAATTAATTTAATATGAATATATATATGACTTACTCATTTCTATATAACTGGGTGGCAAATCACCACCAACACTCTGGTCTGCTAGTTCTGCAAGTTCTGGGGCAGTTGGCACAATACGTTGAGTAGCATTTGGATTAGTTAATAAACTTTCTTGACTTTGCCTTAATGGTATAGTACCTATTATAATAGGTATTTCCAAAACTGGGTTTGATACACAGCATGATAATTGCAAAGTAACCTTTAATATATATTCAATACATATAATACTAGATCTGGGAGTAGTCGGAGGAGTAGAAGGTATATATAAGCTACCCTCGATAATACGATTAGTAAGACGCAGGCATCTTTCATCAAATAATCTGTCTAGTAAAACATCTTTAGAACGACGCTCCTTATGTCTGGGAGTTCTTGCAGTGAAAATCATTTTCTTAGTGAATTGTAAACTATAGCCCTCAGTATCGTTCATAGATTGGTTAGCTATTTGCAAAGCATATTTAATGGTTTGGCCAGGAGCGTAGGCACCAAAGGGAATTTTAAGCGTACACATAATATTACCCCTTGAACAGGGCCAACAGCATGCACTACTCATAGTATCCAACATTACTGGTAGCTAAATTTAAGAAAAAAAAAAATAAAAATTATTAAATATTTAAAATCAAATTTGATAACTTATTTACCCTATAGGCAGGAATTAAATTCAAATCAATAGTTTTTATTATGGTCACAGGCTTTTGAAAGACATTGTCGAAACGATAGTATCTGTTAGCTTTTAACGATATTTCATAGCGCACGTGACCATATTTACCCTCACATGATGTGGGACACTCCCACGGCAATGCTATATTAAAGGTGTAAGTATGTGTACCGGCTGGCAGAACTCCATCACCATGTACCACTGTATTATTATTGACGTACACTTCATGTGCTCTATAGTGAGTTTCACTAGTCGAAGTGCTGCCATCGCTATTAGTTGTTGAATGAGATTCTTCCCATTTAACTTTGCCTTCGCCGAGGAAGATAATGCAGACGTCTGAAAGGAGAAAAAGGAAAAACAGGATTTACTGCCCAATCCTAATTTACTACAGATCAAAATTACTTTCGAAAAACTATAAATATAGGATTATTTATTTAAAGTTTACGATTTTTCCAAACTAGTGAGTCATAACATCTTAATCATATTCAGCAAATATTAAATTGTTAAACGTAATTTTAGTTCGATGGAAATCCATCTATACTCAGATAATGAATGTTGCTGATAAAATTATGAATTATGTGTCGCATTATTGAGGTGTCAACGGAATTCTATGTTCATGTGAAAATGTTTAATATACATATGTATCAAATAAAGCTGTTTGGAAACAAAGTAAGAATGAATTTCGCAAATTTTAGATAATATATTTCAATGCAGTAGATTATTTCTTGTTAATTTGAGCTATTTACTTTTAAAAATTTCCCGCTTGGGCAACAAATAAAAAGTGTTTTCAAAAATACGTAAACAAAAAGGGTAAATGATCCAAAATTGATTTTATATAATAAACTGCAAAGAGTATATGAGTGAACAGTTTATTCAAACCTTCCCGACAGGGATGGGATGACCCACATATGTGAACAATAACTAAATTAACCTTTAATGGACAATCTTGAATTTTATTGGTTTTTTGTATTTGTGTTAAGTTTTGGGTTTTGGTGTGTTCTGACATATAAGTAAAATATAATGGCCACCATTTTTGTAGAACATTTCATCCCCGCCCTTCCCCTTTTTCGGGGTGTTTTTTACAATTTCTTAGAATAAAGCCAAAAATGCCGTTATGAGGGGGGAGTTAGAGGGTTAATATGTTCTAAAAAAATATTTGCCATACCATTATCTACAAAAATGCTGAACATACCCTACACCTCAGGCGTAAAGAAAACATAGTTTTATATCGATATGCTGCAAGTACAGGCCAGAGCCGACACACGTATATTTTTTTTTGGGTCTCCTTAACAACAATTGTGTTGTACTGTGTAATGTATTAAGGTAACATGAGTTTTAAGTATATGAAACATATTTGTGTTGAATTTTATTTGGACAGCATTATTTTCAAGTCATTTTTGCTAGTTAAAGTGATTTTCGAAAGTGGACCATATATGAGAGCAGTTGTTACAATTTTATGCAGACCAATCTGCACGACCTGTGGTTGGTTTGAAATACAAATATTTGAGGCGAAATTTGTTTACATAAAACCGATAAAGTGCTATTAAAAGACAAAATTTGTATGCGAACTAGGCTAAATAATGGAGCGATTTTAACTAATTTAATTTTTGAAAAATATATATTTTTTTGGAATTTTTCTCACATTTAGGCGTATAAAACTGATTCAACTTGACATATTGACACCAATGACAAACAGTTCTAATCAACAAAGAATATTTGCATGTGCCTAACCTCGAGTTTCTATCCCATTTACAACAGACGGTCACCTTAGAAGTGCATAAGTACCATGAATATACATATATACTTTTTGTTCCACTATTTCGATGTGTTTCAAACTTAATTCAGAGAAAAATAAAAACGCAATAAAAATCTTCTATACGCCCTTAACACTCAGGTGTATATTTTAAACATTGGCGAAATGAACACTCTATATATTGTTTTAATTAATTATAATTGAGAATTTAATTTTAAAACAATTAAGAGTTTATATTTGGCTGTGCCGAATTTTATATACTTACCACCAGATCACCTATTACTGAGATTTAAAAGAGATTTATGCGCATTTAAGTAATTTTCGGAATGGAACTTTATATGGGGACACAGTTAAATATGGACCGATCATCATCATATTGAGATAAACGATTTTTATATATGTATGGACTATTTTTGTTGAATTTAAACTGGAGAGTGGTTTTTATAAGAGATTTATGCTCATTTAAGTAATTTTCGAAACTGGGGTCTATGGTCAAACATGGACCAAACAAAACAAAATTTCGTTTTGTATTGATATTCCAATATTATAGACATTTATGTGTAATTGAGTAATATTTCGGGAAGAAATTTTTATGGGGGTTGTGAGAGATTATGAACCGATTTTTACTATTTTCCTCACAATTTCGTCTTTTATTATAAAAGTAACGTCTACAAAATTTCATGGCAATATCTGCAATATATTTCAAAACATTGCAAGAAAAATGTTTAAACAAATCAAATTTTTATTGAGGTTGTCTTACATTTTGGTCCGTAACTGTTGTTCTAGTACACCGATTTTGCTGATTTTGAATACCAAACTGCTTAGGTGAACTCTAAACGGTTTTTTTAAACTTTGTTAATTTCGGTTGTGTCCTTTGGACGTGAGAGTGTTTTACACAGCCATACAGACGGACATGGCTCAATCGACTTAGAATTTCGTAAGGACCAAGAATATGTATACTTTGTTCGGTCTCAGATGAATATTCCTCAGTGTTACACACAGAATGACAAACTTAAATATATCATCATTAACCACTTATGCTGGTGGAGGGTATAATAATGAGTTTCTAAAAAAATTAATTCAAAATAAATTAATTGTGGAATAGTTTTATACAACAGTTTCTAACAAATTTGCTGTAAAAATGATGGCATGTGTAAGACTTTATTGTTTTCATTTAGATACATACACTCATGTCACAGAATTTAATTTCATTCGGAAGTGGAATTAATTCCGTATTTTGCTTCTGTAGAAAAAGTAGAACTAAAAATTTGTTTAAGGAATAAAACCTAGAAATTCTTAAAATTACAATTCCACATACCAAATTAAAAGTGGTTTCATTCCAAAAAATTTTTCGTTTAATTTTTTTTAAAGAAGCATAAGGAATAATAAGGAATAAATTCCACTTCCGAACGGAATTAGATTCTGTGACATGGCTGCTAATTTCCCAACATAAATATCTTAAACTTTATACAAATTTAGAAAGAACCCCTCCTTGTATTACTCACCTCTAACATTTTTATCACTTGTGGTAGTTAGAGTGATGGTACCCGCTATTGTTTCACCACTGAAATAAATTGCATTTGGTTTATTTAATTCAAATCTGCAGCTCGAAGGCATGTTATAATTGTTTGGTGTAGTAATATATGTACTTTTTTAAAAATAATTAGTTCTTACAATTATTTATTTACACAAAGAACTAGTTTATTTGCGTTTTGTTTTATTAATTTAATATTTGCACAATATAACTCAAGACTCCTAAGTAAACTGACTGAATGAACAACAATTAAAAAATGTTTTTACAAACAGTAAAGTATGGTAAGAATATAAAATGTATGTACACATGAAACTTAAGAGTTTTATTTTATTAAAGAGAGCTTGTGTTAGGTGATAATGACATCATCAATTTGTATATGTATTTGGTGAGCGTTTGCTGTTGTTTACTTCTTGTGGCCTGTTATCATTTTTCAGAAAAAGCGCTTTTTGTTGAACATATATATGTAAGTATGTGTTTATTTTGTTATTAAAATTTGCTGGGTGCTTTTTTATGTGTGGGAAATTCCCTTAAGTGGTTCTTCATGGAAATTATGATACTTTATTGTATTGCAAATGTATGCAGTTTTTAGTATCAATAAAGAGCTTTTAGAAACACTTTTTAAAAAAAAATGTAGTTTTATTAAGGATTATTTTTGTAGTTATAGTCAGAACTATTTAATAGCTATTGTCACAACTACGAGGTCTGATCAAAAAATAACCGTTATTTTCAAATTTCGTGATTTACGTACATTCGACTCATTCTCTAACTAAGTGTTAAATATATTCTAAAAACATTTTAAATTGAAAAAGGTCTGGCCAGACTCGTGCGTAAGACGAAAGATTAAAAATGGTTTCTGACATAATTTGCTGCTAATTTGCTTCTTAATTTATTTATGAACAAGATATAAGTTTATTTTAGGTAAAATACAGTTTTTCTAGATTATTGGCGCTGTCGAAGTTAGCGTTTATTATAAGGGATTATCCAATAATTAAATATTTGATGCTGGAAATATAATATAGATTGTTTTTTTTTAGATGTATATAACTTTTAGTTCGCAAAACATTTTTAACATTTTGTCAGCTGTCAAGTGATTTATGTTTAGTTTGGTTTGGCACTTCTGCATGAATAGACTGAAGCTTGACAACACTTCCAAATTGTGCAAATATATTTTGAAAATCATGGTTCTGTGTTTTTTTTTTTAGATTTATAAAACTTTGAAATGAATAATTTTTTTTTAAATTAATATGAAATTTATTTTATTTGGAGATAATCTTCTTGCATTATAACTTAAATATGACTTCTGGCATATGACTGGCTCGGACCTAGTCAAACGTGAGGTCCAGCGATGACTTTTTCAAACATTTGTGGCCGTATATCGGCAATAATATGTCGAATGTTTTCCTCCAAGTGGTCAATCGTTGCGGTCTTATCGGCGTAGACTAGCGGCCTCCAGTTAAAAAGGTTTGCCAACTTGAAGTTCTATACATCTAAAAAAACACCCAGTATTTATTAATATTTCAGTTAATAAATCTAAAAATTATTGAATTTATTGGATCCTTATAAAAGTTATAAAATAGATAATAAAAAAAACTGAAAAAGTACGTTTTTGCAGTTAGCTTGAACAATTTTCTTTGCAACACCCGGGCACGGTTGAAGTAATTATCAAATTTCCATGACCCTTTAGTTTTAAATCTTTCAAACTCTTTAAATGCTATATATTTTGTAGATTTCCACACTTAATATCCAAGCGATATGGTTTTGTAGCTTATAAACTTGTTCTAACTATATATATGTATACATATATGTAATTATAGACTCTTTTATAATTTTGAAGAAACCTTTTTCGCCAAACCAATTATTAACGTTTGACTTTTTCTATTGAAGCAAAATGCGGAATTAATTCCATTTCTGAACGGAATTAAATTCTGTGACATGGCTGTATATTTCAAATGTTTTTCTTGTAGGCTTGCCGAATAAAAGAAAAAACTGAGATCTTTCGAATGATTTATCTAAGAAAATATGAGAAATTTGGGTGTTATTGTCGAGAAAATTGTGTTATAGCAAATTGTGTTGTTACTCGACAATAACACCAAAATTTCTCAAATTTTCTTAGATAAATCATTCGAAAAATCTCAGTTTCTTCTTTCCAAATCTAGAAAGAAATTGAAAATCGGATCATTATCAACAAAATTACAGGCTTATAAGTGCGCAAAGGTATAAAAACCGGGTTTTTAAGAGTAAAACCGGATTTTGGAAGTGTCCGGCATATTTCACTATTGGAGTCTTCTTTTATTCGGCAAGACCTACAAGAAAAATAATATCGGGTCCCAGGTTTTTTGGACTGTCGCACCGTGTTATCAACATATTGTTAGAAATTTGTATTACAAAGAAGTTAATTTTAAAACAAAGAGTTCATATACTTGTGAATAACTTATTTCAAAAACTATAAATAATCTTACTATTTTCTAGCTTCTTAAGTAGTTTTTTTTAGATGTTATTAAATTATCAAACATAAGTACATATTATAAACTTTTTATAAATTGTCATATGAAACCTCTGTGTATTACTCATACCGTACGTTTATATCACTTGTGGTATTGCTATTGCTTCACCACTTAAACAAGTTCTATGTGGCTTATTTAAATCAATGCAGTAGGTAGTAGGAATGTTATAGTATTGTTTATATTTGTACTTTTTTAATAAATATGAAATTCTTGCAAATATTTATTTATACAAACAACGAGTTGTAAATTAACACTTGTTATACCCTACACCACCTTAGTGGGATTTGTGCTGATGTGTGTAACGCCCAGAAATATTGGTCCAAAACCCACCTTAAAGTATACCGATCGGCTCAGAATCACTTTCTGAGTCGATTTAACGATGTCCGTCCGTCTGGCTGGCTTTTTATGTAAAGCTTGTGCGCAGAGTACAGATCGCAATTTTGAAGATATTTCGATAAAATTTGGTATGTGATATTTTGTCGGCCCAGGGATGAATGGGATTGAAACTGGTGGAAATCAGTCCATTCTTTCACCTGTCCTCCATACAAATGTCCTCCCGAAATTGGGGTTTACTGATCATAAATGTTTGAATTATGCAAGCATCCAAACAAATTTCCCACTTCCCACTTCCGAAAATCACTTTAAAGAGAATAACTTTCTCAAAAATGTTGGTATCCAAATAATATTTAAAGCAAATATATTTCATATATGTACAAGGTGGCGCAAAAGTAAACTTCCAATGTTTTTTGGCTGTCACCGACCGATTATTGGTCAAATAAATAGTCAGCAATTATCCGCGTTCTGGAGCAGTGTAGCGTAACATTGTTTATTAACGTGTATTTCGCATGTGCTTACTACACAAATGTCAAAACACAACTGACATTTGGGGGCATCGCAAAATTTATAGCATTTTTGATAGGAAGTTTACTTTTGCGCCACGTTGTACAAGTAAACGGTGCAATTTTATTATGATCGGTCCATAATTAGTCGAAACTTCTCTTCGTAATTCACTTTAAGCTCCATAAATTGTTTAAAAGTATTTTTATCGAGATAAAGTTTAACACTAAATTTTTGGATGATCGGTCCACAATATGTTATTTCTCCCATATAACGCTCATTTCTGAAAAACTGTTTTCTACATATGTATGTATACTGGGTGTAGAGTATTATATGATCAGGCTTGACCGACAATACTTTCTTACTTGTTTTTTTAATTTATTGCGGTTTTCTATTAATAATATAATTGCTTAAATAAACCCACTAAAACCCATGTCCAACCATTAAGCAAAGGTTTTGCAAACAATAAAGCATGGTTGCTTGTATTGTTCGAATAAAAAAATGTACTCGTAGATACATGAAACTGAAGAGCTTTATTTTAATAAAAAGAGCCTGTGTGGGGTGATAATGACGTCATCAATTCATAAATTTTTTTAACGCTTGCTGTTCTCAGTTTTGCGGTTGTTTACTTTTTGTAATCTGTAGCAATGTGAATAAATACTTGGCCTTAATCTGTAATCAGTTGACAGAGAAAGTGCTTTTTGCTTGACATACATATGTTTATTTTGTTTAGGTTAGTGTATATTTTTTGTGGGAATCCCCTTCTATCAGTAGTACTTCACGGCTGTACTACTTGTGTGCTTTCGATACTATGCATAACCTTTTGTAGGGTTGCAAATGCATGTTGGGCAGAAAACTTTTTTAGTATCTATTAAGAGCTTTTGACAAACACTTTCTAAACTTACAAATACATAAATACTATAACAGAAATATTTCGAAACGTAGTTAATACAACAATTGTTCTCTTAAATAATACATACATACATAAGTTATAATAAATTCTAAATAAATTTTAATTTTTTTTTTTTTATAATTTATAAATTATATGGAATTAATATAATATAATTTATTATACATATCTGCTATTCTATTATTATGACTTAAATTTGACTCAAAAATACATATCAGAGTTTATTCTAATAATATATTGAATTCCAACAACTTCTTAAAAATATGTAAGTACAGCATGTAAAATTAGTTTTTCTGCAGGCCACATGCATTTAGTGATAGAGAATTTATTCAGTGCTGGACATGAGGTTAGCACACTTCGTACATATATGCTGCTGGCAAAAGTATTTTCCTTTTATAAAATTATAATTATTAACTGCAATATTTGTTTATTGGTGTATCCTATAGTGTGATTAGTGTAGATCAGGATATTTTTATTGCATTATGTCTTTATATTTTTTTTTCTATTTGTGCATAATTGCATTTAATAATTAAAGCCGTGATAGTACCTATATTTACATATTTTTTTAGTTTTTCGCGGTAAGTTTTTATGAAACAAAAGATTAAGGGTCAATAAATACTATATTTTTCTTTTTGTTTCTTTAATAAAAATACTATTTTTATATGTAATAACAAATTACTGTTCAGTGTTTTCTTTTTAGTTAGTTGTATTCTGAAAGAAAGCCATCGAATTGCAACAAATTAATAAAATGGAGGGTGGAGTGGCCTGATCGTAGGGTGACATGTAACACGATTGATTTAAAAAAATAAAGAACAACGGAAAATATGTCCTTTAATTGGCAACAGATACCAAGTCTGCTAACATTGTGTCCATCACTGAATGCCCAATTTCATTATGTATACTAAGTTTCATTTAATTATGTTAATAATATAACATGAAGCCTAATTTTGCACTTAAGTTATTTTTTGCATTTCACGAAATATTTGTGTATTTACCAAGATTATTTTGTTAAATTACAAAATAAATTTTTATTTAACGAAAAATTTTCGTAAATAAAACTTTTATATTTGGTCTGGTTTACAAAATTAAATAAAAATAAGAAATATATTTCGTAAAAATACAAAATTATTTTGTTAATTTTAGAAATATTGCCTCCTGTTTTACGAAATTTTGTAAACTTACGAAAATATTTTGTAGGTATAAGAAAAATTTCATATTTTTTCGATTATTTTACAAAATTTTACAAAAAAACGAAATATATTTTGTAAAATCGCGAAAATATTTCCAAAATACACGAACAGTATCGCTAATACAAGAAAATTTTCGTAAATTTATGCTAAAAATTGGTAAATTTACAAAATTTTCTAAAAATATTTCGTAAAGTTACTAAAAATTGTGTAAAAATAAAAAAAAACGTTTGTTTATTTTAGAAAGAGTTTCATTAATTTCTCAAGAAATAAGCGAAATAAATAAATAAGACTATTTGTACAATATACATCACTCCAACATATAATTGTTGTTCTGAATAAACAAAAATAGAATTAAAAAGCAACAATTTCTTAATATGTGTATAATTACCTATAAAATAATGCAATAAGTCACTCATATTCCATTCAGTTAAAAGTTTGTGTAGCTCATCTTTATCACCATAGTTTTCTTCAATGTGATTTCTTGTTATTGGTATTGTTTGATTTATAATATTGTTATTTTCTTTAGTGAAAGAATTCATGTTAAAGCTGTTAGATTATGAGCAGAAAAAATGTACTCATTTCATCCTACGAAATTATATTTGTGAAATGCATGAAATTTCTAAATTTACGAAATTTGTCTCTGCATTTAATACGAAAGTTTCGTGTTTTTCGAGAAATTTTTGTAAAATAAACAAAAAAACATTAACGAAATTTAATTTGTAAAATTCAAAAAATTTCTAAATTTATAAAATTTTCTAGAAGATCTAAATACGAAAGTTTTGTATTATAAATGAAATTTTTGTACAATATACAAAAATAATTCTACGAAAAAAATTTTGTAAATTAACGAATTTTGTAAGTTTACGAAATAAAAAAATTACTAAAATTTCATATTATATACAAAATTTTAGTAAAATGTACGAAAATAACTTTACGAAAATCAATTTCGTATTTTTATGCATGAAATATTTTGAGTGTAAAAAATTAAGAAAATAAAAATATACTTTTTCAGTTTTTTTAAGGTAAAGGTAATTATTCGATTTTGGTGCTTCTTTTGGTAGGAGGATAAATAATTTTTATATATTTAAAGATGCATCGTTCCAAAGTTATTCTATCCTAAACATTGCTAATTTTTCACATAAATGTCCGAGATGTCCAACTTTTGAGGGTTATAAAATGTGAACCATATATGATATCAGTCATAAAATACGCATTTTTATCGTATCTATTTTTTACTCAATCAATGCAATAAACATCCATAATCAAGTTTGTGTCTTAAGTCTTATCTAAGCGAACGTTATCGGTTGACATCGTGGGCCAGGAGGTAAGTGTATTTGAAAAACTAACTATTCTCTTTCTGTGCTAGACTAAGAAGTTTCCGAGTTCATGTTAACATGACAACCTTTCATGTTGTTATAATATGATTCGGTTGGAAAACAAAGTTTTTATTAAAAAACACTTTGTTAAAACCAAATAGCACAAAAAAATCTTTTGCTATGCGAAAAAGTTTAGAAATATGGGGTATTTAACTTACTAATGCGAAACTCAAAACAGATGGTATAACTTTTGAAGGCGATTTTGTCTTTCGTAACATCAATGCCATTTATTCTCTCATATCTCTTATTAAAACTTCTTTTTTTTTTTGCTTCAAAAATGTGCCAACAAAGCGTCATATGCGGGAAGTTTTGCTTTACTTCTTTAATTAAAAAAAAAATCAGCTGAAGCACCGAAGCTTATGGTGAATGTGCTTCAACATTAACAGCCAGACTACCACAGGGAAGCTGTTTCGATTGAAAGTGATAATTTTAAGCCGTGTATTGGCCCAAAAACGCCCAGTATTTCCGGCCAGTCATGAAAGCGTAATTTTCCATCTTAACAAAGCTCAACTACATGTTGCAATGCCTGTTAAAACCTATTTGAAATGACGTGGTTCGGAGTTTTTTTTTTCACCCACCTTATAGTTCAGACTTACTCCGTCTGTGATATGCTTCACTTTAGAATAGGGTATTCAAAATTAGCTTGATTCGGTGAATATATGTATATGTTGCCAGAAAGATGGATAAAGATCATAACTAACAATGGCCAATAATTTGAATAAATTTATATTGCACAAATGTTTAAAAAATTACACATTTTTAAGTAAAACACCAAAAAAGTTTCTCTTACTTTTAACATAACTACCATGTACTTGTTAGTCAGCTTTTGAATTTTTGTTATATATAAATATGTACCTATATATAAATACTTACTTTCTAAGCACGTTTCCTTTGCTCATTTATTTAAGCTCATCATTATAAAATTTCTTAAATTCACTTTTTACTGACACATTTATAAATTTTTATAACTAGACCTTGAATCTTTCTTTTTTTTCATAATTTCCCACTCACCCGTAATACAATTTTTATTTACCCTTTTTTTGCTGCTCTTAAAATTCTTACAAACTTCAGGCCCTTAAGATAGAAAATAGAAAAAAAAAATAAAACATCAAATGTCATTCATATTTGGAAAGCAATAGCAAATTCTTCTATTCAAGTATCTTGTTTTATATGCATTTTTCCATTGCATCCGTCGATGTGAATTGCAGAGCATGGAAATATACAAGTTGTAGAATTTGTGATCTTAATCACGCATGTGTTAAAAAAAATTACTAAATACAAAAGCCGTTTATTTGGGATGATAGTTTGTGCTACTTGTTGTAGCTTTAGCACTAAAAACATGACCTACAAAACGAGTAAAAATTTATGAAGGGTATAGCATCATTGATACTGTAATTGAAATGTTGAGGAAGTTAAACGTTAAATTGTTGAAAAAGTTTTACCCCCTTATTCAAAAACGATTATTAAATTTAACAAACGTTTATTAAGACAGATTTCCATATAAAATTTGCCTTAATAAACGTTTGTTAAATTTAATAATCGTTTATGAATAAGGAGGTTAAAGCTTTGAAATTTATTCAATGAAATCAGAATGATTTTTTTTTTGTTAAGAATGTACCTTGAGTTGTTGAAAAAACCAAAGGGAAATAAAGTGTGTGTGGAACCTTAAATTTAGAATAAATAAATTTTAGCATAAGAACTTTATATAGAAGTCATTAAAAGGAGTATTCAATATTCTGGCATGCGCACTTATTAAGCAATAACCTGTCACCAGAACCGGTAGTCGATTCCCCGATAACTCCATTACAGCCATAACAGTGTCATTTGTTTTTTCGCTTTACTGATTGCAACAATTAAAAAAAAAATTAACTATATATTGACCTAACTTTAAAGTTTTTCCATTACCATACCTATTTCTTTCAACAAATACTACATCATTTTTATCACCACACAATCTGTTGCCATATTTTAATGATCCAAAATAATAAAAAAAATACAACAATATAAAAAATAGAATTTAATGTCCTGGTTGTAATAATTGGCAGGCGTTAAAGGAAATATATATTTCGTAAAACCAAACAAAAAAAAAAATATCAAAAATCGCCGTACACGTACCAATGAACTGTAACCGTAACGAGTGCCAAAAACAATTTAAAACCCCAAAAACAGACTTACAGCAAATGGACACACAGTGGCAAATGATGTCATAGCAATGGCAATGCAATGAAATGCAATTCAAAGCACATGTAGTATATTCTATCCATCTATGATGCCAAAATAAAAATTGTTATGAATTTTATATTCAGTATAAAATAACACTTGCAGGATACTAGATGCACCCAGCAGAGCTCAAAAAAGAAAGTAAATGAAAATTTCATTTGAAAACCTAATTCTATACTAAATAAATAAGCAAACAAGCTTTTGTGTATGAAACAAGTCAAAAAATATAAACAAAAAAACATACATTAGTTAAAGAAATACAGAAAAAAAAAAAGTTATTATCGAAATGCCTTCAACTTGTAAATTTATTTTAAACAAACCCAACGCTGTCTACTATAGTGGTGAATCTATAAGTGGCCAGGCCATTGTTAATATATCTTTTGTACAAGATGTAAGAAGTAAGTTTTGTGTACCAAATTAAAACCTAAATAAACCATCATATGTTTTATATGAAAAGCATAATAAAAACAGAAAGAATTTTTAATATATAAACATACATTTATATTCTTTTATATAATCGCTACCTGAAGACGTGCGTATTTTTGTATTGGGTGAGGCCAAAATCAAATGGTGCGAACATGCTGGTCGTCATACTACATATTATAAATCACATGAAACCTATATTGACAACGGCACTAATTTGCGTATTGAGAATGTTCTACAGCCGGGCACATACACCTATACATTCGATATTGCTTTGCCTCCATTATGTCCAACTTCCTGTGAATGCAAATACGGTTATATACGCTATGTACTGTCGCTGAAACTGAAGGGACCCTTTGGTCTAGATAATTTTGTATTTAAAAAACCATTAACGGTTTTGCAAAAAGTTGATTTAAATTTACATCGTGATTATAAGGTAAGTGAAGTGTAATTTATTTCAATTGGTTGTGTTGTGTGTGAGTGCATATGTCTGCTAACATTGCAGACATCGGATTTAAATAATTGAAACAAAATTGGCCATGGTGCATGATAATAATGAAATTCAGAGTTAAATACTGTTTTGTTCATTTGAAATGTATGTACATATGTACTTAAAAATTATCAGCTTTTTTAATGACATTGGTTTCAACAAAATCAAGTGGTGGTTAAGTTAGTAAAAGTTTAAATGTCATCAAAATAGTGACTATACAAAATGGTGCAAAAGTAATCCTCCTATCAGAAAATGCTATAAATCTTACGAGACCCCTAATGTCAGTTCTGTCAGCAATATTCCGCGTTCTGGAGCAGTGTAGCGTAACATTGTTTATTAACGTGTATTTTGCGTGTGTTTACTACACAAATGTCAAAACAGAACTGAGATTAGGGGCCTCCCTAAATTTATAGCATTTTCTGAAAGGAGGATTACTTTTACGCCACCTTGTATTTGTACAAATATTTTTAGTTATGCTTAAATAACTAGCATTACCATTAAATATACGAGCCAGTACAAATGTTTTAATTTCGATTCGGTGCCACGGGGCTGCCACGTAAAATATACTATATGTGAAGCGAACAAAATACACAAATATTTATAAAAAAGACTATTTTTTATACCCACCACCAAAAATATGGGGGGTATATTATGTTTGTCAATCTATATGTAACACATCTAAATATTGGTGGTAGAACCAAAAACTCTATACATATATTCTGGGTCCTTATAAGCTCTAGCCATGTCCGGCTGTCGAAGATACGATTAGAGCAATAAAATATTAAAAAAAAGATTCCTTGTTGCACCGAAATGTTTAGTATTGAAAATGGGCATAATCGATTCATTAGGATCTGAATTACAGACTAAAGTTTCCGAAATATTTTTCCTTGACCGTTTTCTATAAAAGCAGAATACAGAATTAATTCTACTTTCGAACGGAATTAAATTCTGTGACATGGCTGTATAATTCTGCGCTTGTCCCGTTCAGAAAGTTTTTTTTCCGTGCCGCCACTTTTATTTTTACAATACCAATCTATTTTATTTGCAAAATGTGTTAGTGCAACAAGTGATCGGTTAACTTTTTGCAATTTCTCGAAATCTTGAGCCACTTTTTATATAAACTAAAAATTCAAAACTTATTCAAAATCACTGAGGTACGAACCAGCCGCCATTTTATAGCAAATTATTGAAAATTGCATAATAATAATAAGTAAAAGTTATACTTTTGTTTTTCTAGTATTCTTCTTTGTTCATTATAACATGTAATTATAGTTATGAAACACTTACAACATATTAATGCACAATATCTCTCTTAAAATAATGAAGTTTTAATTAAACAGTTGATGGTTGTTGATTATTAAAACCTGCCGATTGAACATAAAACTACTTTATATAAATATTTAAGTGGGTGTACACTAGGCCGGGCCAATTTGTATGGAGCCGAAAAAATCATTTAAAACCGCCCTCTAGGATGATTCTTTGGACAATTCTAAGCAACTTTGGTGAAGAAACCATGGGTCTATCTCGATTTTCGAGTCGCCCACTTTTCAAAAAATGATTTTTTCCCCTATAACATCATTTTGATTCGAAATTCGATTTTTATTCATCGTTATATTATCTTTTTTTATGTGTATATGGGGGGTTTTTGGGGTCGAGAAATTCATTTTTGATCTTTATTTTTACCTATGAACACCACCAGAGGGCGTTTCATGCATATTTGTAATATCTTTCCTCTATTTTCCGAGAAAAAATGTTCGGTAAAATTGATATTTATTTTATTTTTTTCAACAGAAATTCAACCTAAAAATAAGAACATGTGTAAAAAAAATTAATTTAGTGGAAGAAAAGCGGAATAAGTTATTTTTGAAAGTCTTTTTTGCTTTTAAGTCATTCATTTTTTGAAAAGTGGGAGACTCGAAAATTGAGATAGACCCATGGTTCCTTCACCAAAGTTGATTAGAATTGTCCATAGAACCATCCTAGGGAGCGGCTCTAATCGACAAAAAATTTGGCCCGCCCTAGTGTACACTGTACATAAGTAAATTATTTTTATATAAAAAATCGTGTCCACTTTTCCAAAGCCTCTACGCGCTAATGAATTTGAGATTTTTTTCCAAAAAATGTAGCGCAGCATACTTTAAATTTTAATTTTCTTTTGATAATAGACCAATAATTTCCAATTAGTAGAAGCTATCCCTAATTGTGGCTTTTATATATTATTCCACTATGTCGAAAGCAATCAGTTCCAGCTCTATTTAACATTATTTAAATAAGTATTAATTATAAAACAGATAACAACTCCAAATTGCTTAAACGGTTAGAATTTTTACCAAATTTTTCTATTTTTGTATACGAGTATTTCTATTTTGGATCGTCAAAACCTCGTTTCGCTGAAACATACAATTGTTGTGAACTAACTAACTGTTTGAGATTCATTTTTGCGAGCCCTTGCAACATATGATGTTGGTCCCGGTAACTGTTTTTTACATACTTACGTTTCATCATTCATTATAAGGCAGTTGTTAAAATCTGTTAACATTTTGTCGTAACGAATGAATTCACTATGATTTGGATTTTTAATTGCACGAATTGTTCTTACGATACTTATGGTTGTGTTTTTTCCGTAGTTATGCAATCCCATGTAAATAATATTATTGAGATCAAATTCAAAAAAAAAAGTCTCACCTTATATCTTATCCTTTTTTGTACTCTGTTTCTTTATTTGTTGTGAATTTCAAAATATTTGATATAAATTATGTTGTTCGTAAAATTGTCTTTCAAACAATATATAATAAAAAACTAATAAAATTTGCACTAAGACTGACTAGAAAAGACAGAATAAGAATATTCTAGTCCTATAACCAGTGTAGTTCTTGTATTTCTTATTACGTTTAGGTGGAGGGTATTAAAGATTCGGCACAGTCAAATATAGCACTCTTAAGGTGGATTCACCCATTCATTCTTAACAAAAATTTTGTTCGAACAATTTTTTTATATGAAGTTTGATGTCTCTATTTTTGAGAGAGAGAAAATATTTTTAACGATTTGAATTGGTTTAATTTTATATTTTTTCTGGATAAAATTTTTATACAAATAACAATGCCTTATGTATATCCATGGCCATCAGCAAAAACAACTTTCTTTTTTCATTCATTTTGAATTTATATCTGTGATTTTGAATACACAATGCTTTAAAATAATTCAATATTTGTATTTTGACACTTAAAACCCAAAGCAAAATAAATCAATGGCCGCACTTGTAAAACTAATAGATTTTGTTTACATATGGCAGCTTTGATTTTTCAGAAAAATCGTTCGAAATGGGCGTCATATGAGCGATGCATTTCAGTAGGCGAGGCCATGCCCCTTTGTCCACATACATAGCCAAGAATTTATTGTTTCGTAAGAATATCCTATTGTGAAAATTTAATGATGAACGGTCCAGTAGTTAAGACTTATTAAGATTTTTAATTTTCCTAAAAAGGGGCGTGGTCCCACGCACTTTTCTCCTGGTACGTATTCCCAATTATGGTAATACCATATGCACTACATATCATTGACTACATATCATTGGTCGAAAATGCCCAAACTATGGCGATTTAAATTTTTGAGTTATATGGGCGGTGCCACCCCCGTTTGTACAATCAAAACTACATATAGCCTATTATTCCTTCCAGAGTCACAGTGAAAATTTCATCAAAATCAGCTCAGCCGTTTTGGAGTCCATACGTTACATACATACATACATAGATACATTCGTTTTTATATATGTATATAGATTTAATTTGTAAGAATTTAGAATTACTTTGTCAACATTTATAGATATTTCAGATAATTTAAAAAATAAAAACCTACAGATATATATTTAAAGATTATCCAAAAACCCCATAGTAATCCCACAATAATTAATTTACATTTACATAATTACAAAATATATTATGTAAAAAAAGTCACATTGTAATTAATAATTCTTTTTCTCCACCAGCTAAACATTTCAGTGGATGACTCCTATACACCCTACACGAGTGGTAAAATTTTCTACAACATTCAAATTCCTTTCGGAGCATACGCACCTGGCCAAACAGTCAAATACACATACCACATAAATAATCAATCGACATCAGATATCGACGGCTACACATTAGAGTTCTCACAGAAATTCCTATGCATTGCCAAATCAACGGATTTGCTGTTGCCTAAGAAAAAAGAATTCACCGACGAAAATATTATTTTGCGTATCACGTTCATTGAACCGTGCAAACATTTGTCTAGTCGCATGTGGAAGGGACAATTTATTATACCTTCGGTGCCACCAAGTGAAGTCAATTGTAATTTCATACGTGTTGAGTATGTTATGAAAGTTATCGCTCATATCAGTGGTCACAAGGATTTCCCCATTTGCATACCAATAGTTATTGGCACAATTCCACTGCAGGAGAGTGTGGTCAGGCAACAGCAACGACCAGCAACTTTGGCCCAGGAACGTGTCATGGCATTGAAGTTCAACAGCAGTAGTACAGCGGATTTAGCGACGTCATCTACGGCCACATCTTTAACAACGGGTGATACGGTTAAACGTCCTAGGTCTCCCTGTAGATCGTTGAAGGCTCAAAGCAGTTTGACTCCATCCGCTTCGGAAATTTCAATATCATCGTGTGATAGTCTGCAGGAGTTTTATGAAAATGGTGAGTTAACAATTTGTAAAAGAGTAATTGAATAATTATTAAACTTGTTTTTGTTTTTTGTTTTAAAGATCAACCTTCATTTGAGGAGAGCGTACGCAGTGGCTCACCTTTTATTGATAACGATGCCGATGAAAATCAACGTATTGATGATTTTAGACCATTGTATCCCATCTACAAGCAAACTATAGTTTAGAGTCATTTACATTTATAGCGTGGGTGTTTGAATTAACAATTACCAACAATATCCTTGGTAAATTTGTTCAACTTGTTGCTATCTATACTTATTTTATACTGAATGCTTGTGAATGAATAAAATCAACATGTGCCATTTTTTGCTCAACTCGCTTCCACTTTAATACAATTAAGAACACCAACCAGTTTACAAAGAATTACAATTACATTTTAGCTCTTAAATATACGAGAAAGTTATAATGTCGATTATTAAAGTTTTGAAGATATACAGTTCCAGATATTATGATTATATATGTGTAGATACTTATATGCATATATTTTTGCTGTTAAATAATCGGTTCATTTATTAATTAAAAATTAATCCAACATTCTAAATCATTATTTAGAAAATGTTTTTTTATCTTTCTATTTTACAACGTTATAATTGGAGCTCTATAATAATGATATCTCAGCCACTTTCAAGTATAACAATCAACTCTCTGAGTCTGTCTGTCCCTATGTTCAGTTTAAACTGTTAATTTAATACAATATGGTACTAATACCAATGTCGAAGCCGTCTATAATTATAAAGAATGATTTTTTAACAACTTTCGGATTTGATTAAAAAAAACACATACCGTTCTAAAAAATTTATAAAATCTGTATTTTAGTCGTTATATCGATCTATATAATTCAATGTATAAAGGCTACGCCTCAACCGGTTCAAACGCTGGGTCCAATTTTGGCATTACTTCTCCAACATATAGGCCGGTACCTCACGAATAAATTCTTCCATGTTCCCTTAAAGTACGTTAGCCGTTGCGGGCTTGTGGACGTGAGCCTTAATATAGCCCCACAAAAATAATAAATTGTTCACCGAACTCGTTTCTGAATTGGGCTATTATTCGCGTGCTGTGTTGCACCGTATTGTTGAAATCTCATGGAAGCCAAAGACAGTTTTTTTTAAACAAAATAAAAATTTGTAATCATCTGACGGTAGCGCTCGCCCTTCACAGTAACAATGATGCCACCGGCCCATAATCTACAGCAAACAGTACATTTCACGGGATGCATTGACAGTTCTCACAATGTTTCTGGCTGCTCTTCACAGCAAATACTGCAATTTTGTTTGTTTACGTATCCAGTCGACCAAAAATGAGCTTCGTCACAATTTTCCCATTAAAAGTTTACGATGCACTTTCTTAACCCAGCATGAATTTTGATAAATAAAATTCAATAATCTGCAAGCGTTCTTCATTTGTTAGTCGATTCATGCTTAAATTATAAACCAAACTGAGCATGTTTAACAGCAACATGTTACACGGAAACAGCTGAATTGCCAACAACCAAAGTTGCAAAAAAATCACCATTAACTTCACATTTAACAAATAAACCAACAATTTACGAGTATAACTATAAATTGTTTTTCATTGAAATTGAGATATTTTAATTTACCTATAGAAAATTCTAATAACATCGAGAATTTTAATTTTGAAAGTAATTAAATAATTTCATGAAATGTGTGATATCTTGTAAAAGTGGTTACAACAATACCATCATCAAATTTAGATAGAATAAAGTCTGTCATCATATTGCTATATCGAGTATCATTGAAAAAACTCATTTATGTGGAAGTAGGGTTTTATAATGAGCTAAATCAAACCCTGTGGATGCATTTGCTTTTCAACATTCACATGTGCCCATTAGTATCAATAATACCGTTGAAGGGTAATAATTTTTTGTATAAATTATTATCAGACTTAAAATAAATCTTTAACTTGTAACAGTTGTAGGATAAAATAAAGTCGGATTTTCACCGACTTTGCATTAATAACAATTTCATATCTCAAGGTTATCTTCTAGTTAATACATTTTCCAAATTCTCTGTGTATTACTTTCTCACTTAAATATGCTTTAACAAGTAATAAATAAACTTTTGATGAAAGTAAAACCAAACAAATTTTATTTAAATAAATATAAAATAAAATAAAAAGGTAAGAATCTTAAGATAAAAATGGAAGTAGGTGGAAGGCCATTCGATTTCTCTTTATACCGAAGAGCTGCTCTGGCAGTATTATATTAGACTAAAGTGAATCGCTATGGCTACCATTTCTAGCACACGTATAACAGAGTTAGGTCAACTCAGGCTGTTCTTAAAGTGTTCAATATCTTCATACCTCGCACAGTGGTTTCCCTTATATGGAAAGCGGTCAAAAATCAATATCTCCAAAACTAATGAAGCTAGGGTCTTAAAAATTTTTCAGCTCATTTCATTCCCTAAGAACTTAAAGTTGGCGAATTTTTAGGAAAAAATATTAACAACTGTAGCCACAGTAACCACTTGATCTTTTAAGGGTTAATTGGCTTATAGATATGTTTTAAAAATGTTTGAAATAAAGTATTTTAATATGAAAATTTGGTTGTTTTAAACAAGTTTTGTAAATTTTTATTTCATTTTAATTCATTCGAAATATACACTGAAAAAAACTAAATTAAAATGCTAAACAAAGTTAAATAATGCAATATAGGGTATTATTAATTAAGTAATATAAGGTAATAAAGTAAAATAGTAGTAATATATATCAAATATTAAGCAAATTAAAACTCCTTGACTTAAACTACTTCTTTTCTTTGTTGGTAAGTTTCGGGCTCCAGAAATAAATAGATCTGAACTTAAAAACAGACGATTTAAAATATCTGTATTTGTAGCTATGCGCGATATTTTCGTGCATGTATGTTGCAATCTAAACTATTTTATATCCTTTTTTTCGCTTCAGCTGCTTCCTCCGATAATTCACCTATTGACACTAATGCATGCTTGATTACCTCAGCACCATGGATAAGAATTTTGTGTACCGATGGAGGGAGGTAGATACTCCTTCACCAGTTTTCTTGCTGTCTCTACAGTATATTTCTCAAACTTTTCGGCATCAATTTGAAATCCAAAATTTATTAAAATATCCTTATCGATTCCTGTTATTTTTGATGAAAGCTTTACATTTCGAATTTAGCTTTTTCTGCATTAAATTTTTCCTCCATAATTTGAAATATTTCGTTTGCTTTCGAATGATATTTACCAGCTGTAGAACTCCAAATATCAAGCACATACATTCTAGAAAATTGGCACTGCCATAATAAACCTTCTATTTTAATTTCCATATTGATATTTTTGAAACTTTCATCACTATCGCGAAAACAATTAATTATAAGAATTAAAATTTGACCTTTGTTTTTACACTTTTCAAATTCAATGAGTAAGCTTCACTTACACTGAAAGTCAAATACCATAAAATTCCAATATAAAGTTTAATATAACAACAATTAAAAGAAATTTAATTTCTCTTTACTCATATTCTTAAAAAGAAATAGTACAAAACAAAATGCGATTCACTATTTTTCGTCGGATGACTATGTAAATCACACCCATATGCGAAAATATGCAAAAACCCGCGGCCACAATATTTTTAAATTTAAAGAGGGATAAAAAAACTACAATTTGATGCATAAGGCATTGTGGGCAGATGAGGTCCAAATCACTAAAAGTTTACGTGAAAAAGAAGTTTTTGAAAAACGTGTGTTTTAAAAAGGTCAAAAAAGTATTCTTCAGCGATTTTTTATGGGCTCATATTTTTGCAGCTTCTGTTATTTAATTTGGTAGAAAATAAGTTAAAACTTAATGCTTGTAGGGTTTTTGGAAACTTCTGCCACAATATCGCGAATAACTTTTTGGATAAACTTAAGTTTTCTTGTATGACTATGCAAACACAATATATGCAATATAAACATACCTCCATTTTTACCGGGCACAAACAATAAATCTCGCCAAAAAAACAACAACATTTGTTAGATTCATAAAATTTAGCGTGTTATCAATAAATTTTGTGCAATACAGCTTAAAAAAACAATAACTTTTTTGATTTTTGGCCTATGGGGGAAACCACTGTGTACCGGTGTCCTATTCCACAAATTGACTTATCAAATTATCACATGGTACTAATGTAATTTTTCTTAAATTTGCAAAATTTTATGTTCCTTAAAACTATAAAATTTGATAAGTGATAAGTTAAAATAGATAAGTGCAATTTGCAAAGTCTTGCAATTTTAATATTCTCTTTGAAATTTCTGTTTCACGTACATTCTCTTGTGCAGAGTGCAAAGTTAATCAGGCATGTGATGGAAATCGAAAACGAATGAGATTTAGAAGTCCATTTTTTCGTAATATTTCTATATTGAAAAACGTTAATCACATAAAATATAAAGATATTGGGCTACTAAAGAGAATCTTAAAACAAAAATTTTAAAAATTAGATTAAAATGCTTTAAAATGTATTTCCAAAACTGATTCGTTTTTGAATTCGTTTCCATCACATGCTTGAATATTAAAAAGTATAATTTGTAAAGATTTTGACAAAAGCTTACGACTGGACAACAAACTCAACAGAGTGAAATTTGTTTTTCATTTATTTATTTTAAATAACCCCTGAAGATGGTCAACAAAGTTGACCGAAATATTGGGAATAAGATAAAATAAAAAAAAATTTTTAAAACAAAATATTTTTATATTTTTCATTTAAAAATTTGTTACCTTATGACCTTATGCCGAACGAAATTTACAAACAACAAAACTAAAGGTCAACAATTTACAACTTTATACAGATTTTGCTAATATTTATGCTGTTTCGTTCTACAAAACTAATAAATACCATTTTTGCAAAACGAAATATTTGAAAAAACTATAAATAAATTTCTGAGCTTAAGCTTAATAAAGATTTAATTTTAATAAAAACAAAAAGTTCGAACCATGGTTCGAACTATACAAGGAGAGTGCAAATGGGCAAAAAATAAGATACAATACAGAAACATCAGGCATTTTGCAGATGGTATGTAAATGCGGCGTAATGGAGCCTAAGGTGTTACCAGTACTCCAAACTATAGCTCTTTTGAAATTATAATTAGTTTGAATAACTTGCATGATTCATAAACATGAGCTAAAAAATATATTTCTGAAAATCACAATATTTTTGAAGCTTTTTTCATATTAAATTTTAAGAAAAATTTTCCGACCGTATTTTTATATCAGACACTAGGTTTTTTTTAATTTTGGAAGTTTTCAAAACTTATTTAAATAATGTTTAAGTGAAGATTATCTCTGGTTTGATAACCAATAAACAATAAATCGAAATATATGTTTTGCAAATATTTTAATATTTACACACAAAATGTTTGCCAAATATTCAGAGCACAATATCAAAAAATACATTTGTTAAGTATTTTTTGAATAATATTTTTAACTAGACATTTATATAAAAATAAATATGTATATACAAATTACATTATATACAAATTACAAATTAAAACAATTAAATCTCGATAGGTGACTCTCTGGTTGACTTTTCTTCCATGTTCGACATTTCAGGCTGAGTTGGCTTCTTTTTACGCTTACGTCGCTTTTGAGGAGGATTGGGTGGAGGACTCTGAATCATAGCATTAGACATAATAATATTATCAACATCATAGACAGGATAACGTGGAGTAAATTGAGCATTTTCACTAACAGTATTGGCATCATCATCAGCAATATCGGTTGTCATAAACATGGCTTCTTCATAAGTGGGAGGAGCTAAATAAATATAGAATTTTTATTAAAATCGTAACTCCTTACATTTTATAAAATACTTACGCAATTCATAGTCAACTGCCGTTTCTTCACTCAACAAATTGTGATCATCTTCCTCAGCCCGCTGCATGGCACATGCTGAAGTTGTGGGCAAATCATCAGTGCTGGGTGGCTCCACTTCAAGGGTCGGTGTGACTAATGGCACATTGCCTATAGTTATTGGTATCACGGTTTTAGGATTATTCATAAAATGATTCATGATAGCCTTAACACAAATCTCATAAGAAAGCCTCACCACTTTGCTCAAATGATCACAGGTTGGTGGTGTGGCCGGCACTCTTATGATCTCGGCAAAATCTCGGCAGGTATGACGAGCCACTGGACCACAGTGTTTCTTAACTAAACAAAGTTTCTCGGAAATAGTGCGCATACAGGGTGTGTCGGATATGTAGGTGGCTCGCAGATTCAAAGTTATCAAAAGTTTCTTAACATCAGCACTGGATTCATTGTTGACATGAGAGCTAACCAAAATCATTTGCCCTGGCACATAACCGGTTTGAGTGACATCCACTCTTAAGTGAACAGCCTTGGTATTGAAGAAGCAAAAGTTCTCAAACGATTCATTGCAGGCAGGACCCTAAAAGAACAGGGAAATAACTTAGTTTAATATGTAACTCATTTTATTTACAAGAGTTATTTTTACCTTTAATAAAGCAGATTCTCTATTCAAATCTAATAATTTCAATACTGTAAATCCCTTAGTATGTGTACGATTCGAGGCTCCCGGTCTGATAAATGTCACCTTTACCATGTATCTAATATGCCCAAAGGCACCTTCATATGAAGATGGACAATTTATGGGTATGGGACAGCTAAAGGTATATGTATGTGTACCCGAATCAATGGCAAAATTTTGTCCTTCCTCAGAGCCCACCAAAAATGTAGTCAATGCTATGTAATCTTCATGGCCAAAGAAAATATTTCTCTTTTTTTTTGAATTTGTTTTGTGGATGGGTTTTTTACGTCCATGTCGTTCGCGCCACTGACATTGGGCATAGCCATTAATTTGCAATTTAATGCCTATTAGGGATGAAATAAGAAAAAGTTAAGTTGATTAGATTTTGAGTAAATATATAAAATACTTAATTGCAATTAATATTTTACACATATTTTCGTTAAAAAAAGCCATTAATTTATGCATGTTTTAATAGTTTGTTTTATTAGATCAAGTACATATTAAGTACACAGCGCAGTGTTATCAATGATATTTTGGTCATTGACTATATTTTGCGTTGTGTTTTCGTTTTTATTAAAATGATAAGATATAAAAATATATACATATGTATGTATTAAATAATTTAATTTAGATTATTAGAAAGAACAAAGCATTTTTCTAAATGTTCTTAAATATTAGGCTTTAGACAAATGTAAGTAAGACAAATATGTAAGACTAATTTGTTATAAAACTTTATGTAAAATACTTTTCGATTTATAGAAATTTAATGTCACATAATTCGATCGGAATGCTTTCAATTGCGTATTTGCAAACTGATCGTTTTGGTTTGCATTCTATAGATTCCGATCTATTTTGTTTATTCACAAAACAATTCTAAATCTCGATTTTTAATTTAAAAACAAAAAAACATATTATTTTTGTAATAAAAATATAACAAAAACGAACAAAAATGGCGCTAACAAAGAAATTTTAAATAAAAGTGAACCATGGTGTACGAATACAAGATGAGTGCATATTGTTTAAATAAAATAATGTACTTCTGTAAAAAACATTTGAAAAAGTATTACTTTTGACATAAGCAAAGATCTCAAAACACAGTTGAAAAGCTACGAAGAAGATATTTAGGGAATGCTAAGGAATTCTCTGTCATATTCCAGTGGAAACGACTAAAGTTTCCTTATTACTGACAACAACCTTGAAATTTTTAACATTTTATTTAAATATCAATGAGATAATAAAAAAAAACTATGAAATAATAAAATTAATTATTTAATAGTTTAATTAGTAGTATGCGTTTTTTCAATATAAAATTATAAAAAATAACAAACCCACTTTAGAAATCTATAGTGGTTTTATTCCGAAAAAAAAAATTCGTTTTTCGTTTTCTAAAGACTCAACTTATGGAATTAAAGCCACTCTCGATCGGAATTGAGTTCTGTGATATGGCTAAATATTTAAGTTAAATTAACAAGACAATAAAAACTGTTTAAAAATTAAACAATTTTTCAATTTGCATTTTGATTCTACATACATATGTGTAAAAAAATAACATTTAAATATAAACATTATTGAATTTTGTTTAAAATTTAAAAAAAAATTATTAAATTCCTTGACGTTGTTGTTGTTTTAAAAGTTTTAGCTATAAATCCCGAGTCCAGATCAAAGAATTAGGCTACTTATACAGACTGGCCCAAAACTACCGAAGGGGTTTGAATTGCTCATAACTTTTTATTATAATTTTTTTCTTTTCTTTTCTTTTCAGTATTTTGTGAAGAAGACTTCGGGAATTTTGAATGGAGCAGTACTGAGTTGAACAACAGGCCCAAATTGTTAAGCTTTATTTTACCATTGTTTTGACTCAGCGTGCATATCGTCGTTATTTTAATATGCGGGTTGGACCCTCAGAGACAACAATAAACCGTCTGGTTGCAAATTTGCGACAACAAGTAAGTAACAAGCAGTAAGGTAACTTCCTGGTGCTGGCAGTAGACGAACGGTGCACGCGGGTGAAAATATTGAACTGGTACAGAGGAGTATTCGGAAAGATGGAGAAACATCAACCAGGAGACGTTCGACACAATTTGGACTCTCACGAGCGTCACTGCAGAGAATTTTGCACACATTAGGAATGTTTCCATACAAGATTCAGCTTGTCCAAAAAGTGAAACCTACAGATTGCCAGCAACGACTTGATTACGCAGTTTTTTTTTCGGAAAAAAAGCGGAAGAAAATTATAATTTTATTCATAATTTAATTATGAGCGATGAAGCCCATTTTCAGTTAAATGGGTTCGTTAATAAGCAAAACTGCACGATATGGGCTACGGAAAATCCGAGAATAATTCAACAACGAGAATTACACCCACCTAAGTGTACGGTTTGGTGCGGTGTTTCATCGGAAGAGATAATTGGTCCTTATTTTTTTGAAAATGAACACGGGGTAGCCGTTTCCGTCAATGATGTCAGATATCGGCCAATGTTGGAAACTTTTTTAAGACCAGCCGTGGAAAACCATCCGCAAGGAAAGGATAATTGGTCCTTATTTTTTTGAAAATGAACACGGCCAATGTTGGAAAATTTTTTAAGCCCAGCCGTGGAAAACCATCCGCAAGTATGTTTCCAACAAGATTGAGCCAGAGCGAACGAATTATTTCACGTACAAGTGATTTCAATTAGCCTCCTCATTCACCGTATTTAACAGACCTAGACTGTTTTCTTTCATATTCAAATAAAAAGTTGATTTTAATATTTTTTTTAAAATAAATATGAGGTATGGAGAAGTATATCGATCTATTTAAAAATATTGTATCAAAACTAAATTGTACACAGATTATCACACTACATATTTTGTTCAAAATTATATACATATATAAATGCATGCATTTGAAATGTATCACTTAAATTAACGAAATCCGATGTCACATAATGTATCATATCCGATCAGATACATAATTTAACACTAAATGCATAAAATTGGTAGCCATATTATTGGTGGTATTATTTTTCTACATGACAAAAACGAACGAATATTTTTCAAATCAAAACCAAACATTTGACTTTACTGAACAAATTTATATTATTTTCTGCTGTACCTTTAAATTTCTTCGGTTTATTTAAAGTTATAACAACTTTTCCCGTTAACAGCTGGCCAGTAAAATAAGTACCGTATTCATTTTGATCGAATGTTATAACACAATTATTAGCCATGTTAGGTATTTAATAATTACTTTTTTGTTTAACACATTATTTAACAAATTAACATATTTTTTTCAGCGTTAGCGCTTTTTAATAAATGCCTTACAAACGAGTTAAAACAATTAACTGAAATACTCATTTATTCGTTAGAGTGTGCATGACTTTTAGTATATTCATATTTCAGGTGTTGTCATAAATATTTGTTTCTAGATAAGACCAATAGTTTTATACTCTCCACCACCATAAGTGGTGAATGAGGGTATATATAAGTTTGTCATACCGTGTGTAACACTGCGAAATACTCATCTGAGTATATATATTATTGTGTCTTAAAAAATCTAAATGGATTGAGCCCGTCTATCTGTCTGTCTGTCTGTCTCTGTAAAACGCTCTGAGTCCAAAAGACACAACCAAAATCAACACAGTTTACAAAAAACCGCTTATAGTTCTCCTAAGCAGCAAAATCCATAACAATAGTTATGGAACAAAATGTAAGACAATCTCCTTAAAAAATTGATATTTTTAAAAAATTTTCTTACAGTTTTTTAAATATATTGCAGATATTCCCATGAAATTTTGTATACTTTGTTTTTATGATAAGACAAGAAAGTATAAGGAAAAGAGAAAGAATAGCTTCACGAAATATTGCTCAATTATACATAAATGCCTATAAAATTGGAATATCAAGACAAAATTTAACAAAAATAAATTTCATGCAAAAAGAAATCGTTCGGTCCATGTTTAACCATAGACCCCATATAAAGTCCAGTTCTAGAATTTACTTAAATACGTATGAAACTGGTACAAGTAATGTTAAACGGCTAAAATTTGACGTAAATAATATTTGAGGCAAATAAATTGTTGTACTAAATATGGTGGCCCAGAATTGGTCATAGCTCCCATACAATGTATTGTATTAATGTGGGTACCGACACAAAACGTTGCACATATCACATATATACAAAAATCATCCCACGAAATTTTGTGAATTTCGGTCTATTTTTAACCGTATACCCCATATAAAGCCATCTTCCGAAAATCACTTTAATACTCATAAATCTCTTATAAATAAGGGTACCCATCCAAAATTTTACACGGATCATTTAAATACATGCCTAAATCAAACTGCTGGATTTTGAGAATATCGGTCCATAGTTGACAATATCCCCCACATAAGGTCCAATCCCGAAATCCACGTTAATACTAATATATATCTTAAATATACCGTTATTATGTTGAACTTCGACGTGAAATATCCTCATATGCATGAAAATAACTGTTCCAAAATTTAAGCAGATCGGCCCATAATTTGTCATAGCTGCCATATAAGAACCATTTCCAAAAAACAAATAAACCCACAAAAATGTCTAAATGGAATAAGTCCACTTCCGAGCATATTAAACGACCATATAACTCTTATAAATACGTTATTGAGATGAAAATAAACTAAAATAAGCCTAAAATACATAGAAATTACAATAGTGGATACTGGATTTAGAAGCTATCAGTACATAATTGGTCCAATTCTTCTATGCCACCCATAAATCTTTTGTAAATAATGTTATTGAGATCGAATTCAAACAAAAAAGCATCATGTTATATCTTATCCTTTTTTGTATACTCTGCTTCTTAACTTGTTGTGAAATGTTGTTTTAATTTTATAAAGTGTTAACTTACAATCAAGTTTATTATGAAAATTAAATAAACTCTGTAAATTACAGTAAGAATCGGTAATTACATCAATTACAAATGATCAAAATTAGATAAAATTTCAAAATACATATTTAACATAAATTATGTTGGTCGTAAAATTCAAAAAATATATCAAATACTACTAAAATTTGCACTAATGGCGTTTTCTTTTCTGGCAAAAATGTTACACGTTTTTCCCATTTCGCATCTTTTTTAATTTTTTTGTGTTCTTTTCTGAAAAAATGTCAACACTGCTAAAGTGTAGTCTGTTCTTTTCTATAAATGTCACAATATAAATTTAAAAAATGGTGCACCTTTCACACTCTGTATTTTTAGTGGGGGAGAATCGCACGATAAAACAACTGACCAGTGATGCCAACTTTTGAGACTCAAAACGCGTAAACATTTTTGAAAAAAGGGCTAAATGGAAAAAAATCCATATAAAACCACATCCAATTTTCTTTTTTTTCGCGTTTTGAGTGACTAAAATCCGGCTAAATCTAGCCCGAAAAGGGCTAAGTTGGCATTGATGCAGCTGACATTTGTTTTGTTTATGAATGTGTATTTGTGTTAAGAAACAAAAAAAAAAAAATATACAAAATGGAAAATATTTTTTATGTGCTGAAAACATTTTGGATGACTTGTTGGATTCATCTTCATCATCAGATGATGATAAAATATTTTATATGATTATGGAAAGAAATCCACAACCGTGAGTGAAAGGCTTGGTAAAGAACGTAATTAATGAATACTCTGAAGTTGATGTATGTCAAATTTCATAGGACAATATCTCCTACTTCTTATAATGGGTGGGCCAACTTGGACTGACTGATTTGAAATGCTTATAACTTTTGCATTTTTAATTTAATACTCAATTGAACATCTCCAGAACATCGCTACGACGTATTCTAAAAGTTGATCTGAAGATGTTTCCATATAAAATTCAATTGGCCCAAGAATTATTGCCGAGGGATGCACCACAACGGCTACAATATGCCAATATAGTTCAAATCATTCAGTCAAACTTGGCCCACCCTGTATATGTAATGTATGTTTATATACATATATAATTTTTATATTTGAGAAGAACTTTCGTATTAGTCGGGAAAGTGCCATAGGTCATTTTGATAAATATTCATTGTGTTATTTCAAGCGATCTTACCAGGGAGCTATCTGATTCTTCTTTTTTAGCAAAAAAACAAAAACAGCTGTACATGAAAAAAAATGTTACACTGTTGTAATTTTATGTTCTATTCTGACCATTAAAAATGCGACATCTTTAAAATGTGGGGTAAACATTATAAAAATGTACATAATAAAGGTGTAACATTTTATTTCAGAAAAGAAAACACCATAAGACTGAATAGAAAACACAGAATAAGAATACTCTAGTCCTATAACCAGTGAAGTTTCTGTATTTTTTAGTACGTTTAGGTGGAGGGTATTTAAGATTCGGCACAGCCGAAGATAGCACTCTAACTTGTTTTATGTTCTTTTGTTTATTTGCTTTTCGTATATTTCTTACTCTCTTTGTTACTCTCTGCAGGTATTGTTCGGTTATCAACTTAATGATAACGTTTTTGTATGTGAAAGATAGTGATAGATAATGACAAGACAGACAGTGCTGTCGTATTATATATATGTGCATGCATATGCCTATTTGTTTTATTATTGTATGTATGTATATTTACTTTAATTTTGACATATTATTTAAGATTTATAAAGTGATTGATAGGTGAGTCATATTAATGCAATATTTGACAATTATAAAATACCATTAATTAGATTCTATTATTCATAATTGTAAAATTTGCTTTATTTATTTGTATTATATTTTATAATATTTAAAATTTTTAACAAGTTAATTGCTACTATTACACATTCTTTTCTAAAAATTAATTTTCTAAAATGTTGATTTAGGTTTTATGTTTTTTTTACTGATTTTTTTTTACTTTTTTTTACTTATGAACATATGTATATCTTTGCTGTTTATAAATATATCTATCAGAAATATCAGTATTTTTATAATAAAATGCAAAATCTTCGTTGTTTTAATAATAATATTGGCCAGAAAACATAGCTTTTATTGTTCCAATTTACCAATTTAAAGACATTCTTATACCTACCACCAAAAAGATGAGGGATATATTAAGTTTGTCATTCCGTTTGCAATACATCGAAATAATGAGATGATGTATGTACGTATGTTAAAGGCACGGTAGACCTTCGATAAAAACACTTAGAAGAATTAAATTTCTCCCAAATATTCTTTGTTTACCTAAACTGTGTGGTGTTGAAAATGAGCAAAATCGTAGACCTATATATAGACATATATACAGCTGCGGTAAACAAAATGGCACTAAAGGCAGGATTCGACTGTAAATATGAATTTTTCTTCGATTTAGTTCCCTAGTTATCTCCGTGACACATAATTGCAATAATTCAATAATTTTTTCAACGTAAAAAAGATTTGTATAACTTTTATTGGCTTTTTGTTGCAAACATTTACAATGTCAGGTGAAGTATTAATATTTGGACGGTAACCAATAGTGCTAATTATTATATGCAGATAGATTTCAAAAAAATTAAACTATATTTTATATAAATAAAAAAAAAAACAAATAAAAAAAGTTGATGAAACAAATAACTTCTTAATATTTTGTTGCATGGCTGCAACTTTTTTGTTCTCAGAGATAGAGTTCTGAAATTTTGCACGAATAATCTTAAATGTATTTGCTATTACTCTCTAAAATATGAGCCAAATTAAACTAGAAATTATTTCAGAATAATGGTAAGATTTTTTTTTTTTTGCATATAGAGATGATTTGTTGTACATGTATTTGGTTCAACAACATTCTGTTAGGTATAGTGTAACTTTAAATATTTAAATAATACTTTAACTGTGACATTTTCTTCTTAAAAATATTTTGCAGATGTTTTTCTTATACTTGTTACATATGGATCAGAGGTGTAAAGAAGTCTGTTGAAAACATCTTCGTTAGTGGCTTATCGCGAACATTTGACTAAAGCTGGTGGAAGACAGCAACTTTTTTATGCTTCCTGAATTTTATAGTATGGAGGAAGAACAGTATATTTTTTTCCATCATAAAATTTCTTAAGTATATACAAGGTGGCGCAAAAGTAATCCTCCTATCAGAAAATGCTATAAATTTTGCGATGGGCCCCTAATGTCAGTTCTGTTTTGACATTTGTGTAGTAAACACATGCGAAATAAACGTTTATAAACAATGTTACACTACACTGCTCCAGAACACGGAATATTGCTGACTATTTATTTTTTTAATTTTTTTTTAATTACAGCCAAAAAACATCGGAAGTTTACTTGTGCTTTTGTCAGGTCAAGATGAATAAATACACTTAACGTCTCTAATTCATCGAAAGATTCACCCTTTTCAGAATCTTCCAGGTATTCAAGAATCTACTTCTTTTCAAGTTTAAAACAAGATCTAGGCAGTTCAATAATTTTTGCCTTCTTCTAATTCTCCCATCGATCGCAAACCTTGTATATAGGCGCCATAAATATGGTGGAACCCATTATCTTTACATAGAGAAGTATTTTTACATTTCTTTGATGATTTTAATTATGTTTCATTAGAGTTACAGTGTCTTGCTCGATTCGCCATACATTTTGAAGGTTTCACTATTGCTGGCAAAGTTCAGCAAAAGTCCCCATTTGATCACTCTGTTTGATTTATTCCACCGATTATTAAAAGTTAGTATGACAATTTTTTTAATATTATTCATTATATATTTTACATTTTCTTCAGAAAGTTTATAATTTTTTTCAACAAATACGTTAATACTTTGTGCATTTCTTCCACTTTCAATATAAGTATCAATTATTTGACGCACTGAACACTTAAAATTATTAATTTTTAATTAATGTAATACTGATTTTTTAAATCTCTTCACACAGTATAACAAAAAACCATATATTTATTGTGACGGTCGAAATAGCTCCCAAAATATTACACTTCAGAAAGTCACTTAAATACGAATAAACCTTCTATTATGAAAATCCTAATCAATTTGAGAAACACAATTCTTGTGTGTAATGACCATTGGCCCATAATTAGTTTTCATTGTCTAATGTTGCATTCTCGTAGCCAAATCTTCATTTGATATCAGAACTCCGAGATCGGAACATCTCGATTTTTCTACAATCTCGTTAGAATGGAAACCTTGACGAACTAATTTTATTGATGAATAATTGTTGTTGGATATTGCAGTGCCAATAAAAACTTTATCGTAACATTTTGAATAGTAAAAGTTTGTTAGCTAAAACATTGAAAACAACTAACAATTGCTCACTTAATAAACTACTATGAAAATAATACCTAAAAGTGGAAGCAAGAAAACAAAATTTTTAAGATTACATAATCTTTTGTGATTTAAAATTTTATGAATGTCGGAACCTTCATCGTGAAAAAATCATATTTAGTGTAGAAATATCTCTTTAAAAGATGATGTTTAGATGTTCATATTCTTATCTAAAAAATCAAGTTGTTTTACTAAATTTCCATTAAAAAATTGGAAACAAGAACACAAAATTGTTAAGCTTACATAATTTTCTTAATTTCAAAGGGAAACGAATGTGCGTGTTCTTCGCCATGAAAATGCCTATATACTTCATGGGTCTTTTAATATTATTTGCAAAAATTGAAAATTTCCAATTACTCATTACCATCTTGTCTGAAAAGAGCTTATAAAGCATTGTCCACATAAAATCCGGTCGCATATATATTTTAATATTTTAATAATTTCGAAACAAAAATTGATACTTATTTATAAATGTTTAAGAAAAGTTAAGAGAACCAACTACAATTCATTTCCTCTTATAAAAATTCTTGTTTTTGTTTCATGGATACCATTTATTGTTGCACAATAGTTTGATTCATTTGTGTTGTATATTTATTTTAAAACTGCAATATTTAATTTATCATTGACAATAGCCCAATATTATTCAATTGCTCTATTCTAAGGACATATGTATATGTGTATATGTATTATATCATGTACTACATATTTAATTTTTCATATATTTTTCTCCTAAGCTGATTTGATTTCTTTCATACCAATTTATTGCAACTTTTGAATAATGACCGGGAGCGTAATCGAGCCAGAACTTAACTTTTTTACATTTTTGTCGTTTCGCTGGAACATACAATTGTTGACCTGTTAGCTATTTGATGTTCATTTTGGATTTTTGTTAATACTTTGTCATAAATATGCGGGCCAACCATTTATGTTGCAGCCATAGTGACCAGTAAGTTTTCCGACTCTTTTCGGTGCTCAATCTCGAAATCAAATGCTTGCAACTGAAGCGCTGGAACATAAAATTGTTGACCTGTTAGCTATTTGATGTTCATTTTGGATTTTTGTTAATACTTTGTCATAAATATGCGGGCTTTATTATACAGAAATAGCTATTGTATCCTTAATTGTGGAAATTATTCTTATGTTGAAAAGTTTTTTATTTTTAATATAGGGCACATAAAAAGACGCCTCTATCTACCAACATTTTTGTCTAGATATACAACCACAAATTCTTGTTTACTATTTTACAAGTTCACGGTAAACAAAACAAGTTAGAAAGTATAGTCGGTCAAGCCCGACCATAAAATATCATACACCCAGTTTTTTCAAAAGTCATCACTATATAGAAGTTTTGACCTATTATGGAACAATTATCCAAAAATTCTGTGGCATCACTTCTGAGCATATATGTACATAAATATATACACTTTTAATAGAATTATGCCAGTAAAATTAACTTTCAGAAATGAGTTTTATATGACAGCTTTGACTAATTACGGACCGACCATTATTAAATTGGGCGATATAATTTTTGTATATATGAAACATATTTGTGTTACTTATTTGTGGTGTTAGTTGTTTGGATACATTTTTAAACTAAACATTTATAACCGTATGGTGGGTAGGTGATATAATGGACCGACTTCAAATAAATTGAATCACAATTGTCATTGGGCCGAAACAAAACATAATTTACCAAATTTTATCAAAATATCTTTTTAAATTGTGACCTATACTTTCCGCACAATCTTTACATGGAGATAAAGCCAGCCAGTCAGGTTAACGGACGGACATCGTTAAATCGACTCAATAAGTGATTCTAAGTCAATCGCTATACTTTAAGGTAGGTGTTGAGCTAATATTTTTATGCCTTACAAACATCAGAACAAATCCAATATACCCTCCCCACTATGGTGGTGTAGTGTGTAAATACAGCAAAAATTAATTTTTATCTCATTAATTTTCAACGAAAAATACTAAAAAATGTGTTTCATACGCCAAATTGTTTCTCGAAGGTACTTACACGGAACAGTTTAATTATTATCACCAAAATGATAAGAATATCTGCAACAAATAAAAATAACAACCTTTTTGTATTTGACTAAATTTTGCATTGAACTGTTTACGTTTACCAGTTGTTTGAAAAACACTTTAACTGTTTATTTAATATGTTTTTGATTTAATATTTATTTATTTGCTTGTATTTTGTGACGCTCACAAAAATAAAACTTAATAACTTTAAAGCATTTCGAAAACAAAACAGACCTTAAGTATTAAATAAACCTTTGAAGCTATAACTGTCTAAAGTTTTACAATATTCAAAACGACTTTAAAATGGTTGTGACGTGTGATATACAATTTGAAAATAATCCAGCAGCAATTTTCTATGCTGGCCAAGTGATATCGGGTAAAGTTACCCTAACGGCTGATAAAATAAAACAAGTCAAAGGTAAAGTACAAAATACAATGACTCATTCTGAAAGCAAATATTTAATATTTATTTGTCTTAAAAATAGTTATGTATAAGATTATTTTCATATCAGATATAAAAGATATATTGAAATGTGTTTACAGCTGTTACTTTAAACATAAATGGCTGGGCAAAATCCAGATGGACAGAGAGGGGTTCACGAAATAGTAGTGATACCACATATTGGGGAAAGATAGACTATATGAATAGTTTGACATGCTTATTAGCACCGAATGCTACTGGTATTTATATGATTTAAATTTTGTTAAATTGGTTTATAAATTATTGTTATTTTTTTTTGTTTCAGACCAAGCGGTTTTAATTGAACCTGGTATTCATACTTTTAGTTTTGCCTGCCATATACCAGCAAACTGTCCTTCATCCTTGGAGTGTTTGCATGGACATATACGTTATATCGTACAAGTTTCCCTAGTAAGACCATGGAAAACTGACCAGACTTTTACTAGGGGCATTACAGTACTCACAATAAAGAATTTAAATTATGACAGTCCTGTCTTAAAGGTAGGTAAATGTATTTTTTTAGGTTAATCTTATCACAACCCTGTGATGATTTATAATTTAAAGATTATGATTATGTTAACCCTTAAATGCGCACGGTCTTGTATCTTTAGGAAAAAAATATATTGTATGTAAATAAGCACAAAATTAATTTTTTGCTTTTTTTTAATTTTAATAAGAAAAAACTGGTTGTATCTTATAAGATACACTGCGCACTCCACAGAGAAAGTGAAACGCTTGTGCACCAGCAACACGTTTCTCTTTTCAATACAAACAGTGTACATGAAACAATAACAACAAACATTTCTAATTGGTGTGGAATGCGCAATGTATCTTATAAGATACAACCACTATATACGATTTTTTGACGAAAGTATAATTCAGACCGTATTGAAAATTTCTGTGTAGTTAGAAAACAGTATTTTTATCAAAATATAATTTTTTGGAGTAAATTCGTGAAAAAATAATGCCCTTAGCTTCATTTCTAAAAGTACAAATTTTGAAATTTTGATTCAAATTGTATAGGCATTTATGTATAATTGAGCAATATTTCGGGAAGAAATTTGTATGGGGGATGTGAGAAATTATGAACTGATTCTTACTATTTTCCTCACACTTTCTTCTTTTATTATAAAAATATCGTATACAAAATTTCATGGCAATATCTGCAATATATTTCAAAACATTTCAAGCAAAATGTTTAAAAACATCAAATTTTTATGGAGGTTGTCTTATATTTTGGTCCATAACTCTGGTTCTACTACACCAATTTTGCTGATTTTCAATACCAAAATTTCCTGAAAAATAAGAAATATTTTTTTTTTGGAAATTTCGTTTAGTTAAGTTGTATAGTTTGGACGTGAGAGTGTTTTATAGAGACGGACATAGCTCAATCGACTTAGACTTTCATAAGGATTCAAGATGAATATTAACAAAGTTTCGCACGGAAGAACAAACGTTATAAACCCTCATTCACCACTCATTGTGGTGGAGGGTATAAAAAGTGTTAGAAAAAAATTTACACGAAGTAATTCTTATTGAAATATTTTTTTTAAATTTCTTCGCTGTTTACACAGCACAATTCTTATGGCCTATTTCTGATTTAAGAAAGAAAACTCAAGCGAACGAAAATCACTCGCTCGAATTCGAGTCAATTTGGAATTGTCATTGGCATTCACTTTCTTTCGCACTCGCCTATGTATGCCAGCTTTGGTATCTTACGTCTTTAAAACTAGAAGCAATTCCATATCATAAATTTTGATACTTTTGTTAAAAGTATCAAAAAATACTACGTAAATATTCTAAAGCAAATACAACTGCGTGTAAATGTGATTAGCTGGTGCAAGTGTCAATGAATAAAAAAGCGATAAAATTAAAAAAAATATTTGTAATTTTAATACGTGTCAACACTGATTGGTGGCATTAGAGTGCAGTTGTAGATCATTATCTGTCATTCTGCTCTGAAGTGTAAAATATGCAATTTTGATTAATTTGATTAAAGTTTGGCATTACGATGAAGAACTAAAAGAAAATGTCCAAAAATGCATTCAGAGTATGCCAAAAAGGGTGCAAGCTGTAATTGATGCCAAAGAAGGTTCTACGAAATATTAAGATTTTTTTTCAAAAAATTTTGTAATATTTCTTTTCCTCAAATATATATTTTTAAAACAAAATAATTTATTTTAATTGAATTTGAAACACTTAATTTACCTAAAAGAACAAATAAAATGATAAATTTCCACTATTTTAAAATGTTATACGGCTTCAAACTAAACAATTTTGCATGTGTAACTAATAATTTGGCCACCCACTGTAATATATACATATAAAAGAAAGTGGAAATCGCGTTCAAAAAAGCCATATTTGTTTTATAAAGATGAATTTATCGTTGGCAGTTTACTTTTTATATGAGAGAGATAGTTATTAATTCATCGTTATTAACTTTTAGAAAATTTTTTTCTAACATATTTTCTAGCCTTATTGTGGCTTTAACTAGCTCCCTTATACCAGCTGCTGTTATTTCAGCGGCTTTAACCATAATCTTTGCTGATTTAGCTTGTACATCCGCAGCATCAGCCATTCTTTTCATAGAATTGGCTTGTACAGCAGCTTTTAGCTATTCTCAGCTGTTGGCGGATCAGATTAATTAATTTGCTCATTATCATGTGTTGTTGCTTCTGATATGCGTATGATCTATACAAGAGTTTGTTCTCTTTATTACATCTTCTCTTGTTATTTTATTTATTACACACTGTAATCAGTGTGACCATTTTAGCATTTTTGCTGCTAAATTTAGCTTACTTTATTGCTGTAAAATTTTACATTTAGCATTTTATTTAGAATTTCTTAATAATAGGTTTAACATTTTTTTTTAGAGTTTTAAAATTTAAGAATACTAATTTATTTTCTGTTGAAAATAGCTTGGAAAAAAGGAAAATTATATAATTTTTTTAAAGAATAAATGACAAATTTATTATCAGATGAAATTACAACTATTTTACTAAAATGGAAGAAAATTTCTGAACACAAGAATGCGATTTATGAAAACTTCCTTTCATCTTTTGTTATGAAGATTTTAGTTTTGCCATTTATGGCCGAATTCTCAGTCATTAGTTAACCATTGGTAAACTAATATACTAACGGTTCTTTAACTAATACTTGTTATTCTTATGGCAAACTAAGCATTGCGAATAAAGAATCATTAGTTAAGCCTTTGTCATTAGCTAACTAAAGACTGTGAATTCGGCCATTAGTAATTTAGAAGTATATTTATTGGAATGAATTCTGTCAAATCCAAATAAGAATGTATGGTGGCTCAAGCCCGACTATAATGCATGTTGAAATGATTTATTAAATTAGGTGCCATGATTTCTAATTCTTAATTGCATTTGGATACCAACATGTTTAGCAGATTTATGGGCGTTGAAGTGAGTTTCGCAATTAAGCTTTATATGGGACCAATGACTAATTATGGTCCAATCTTTATAAAATTAGGAATCATTATTTCTCTATGAAACTTATTTTTTTTATTTATTTATTAGATATTTATTAGGATTAGGAATCATTATTTCTATATATATGAAACTTATTTGTATTGAATATTATTAATTTTGAGAGAGTTAAAGTGATAAGTTAAAATGATTTTCGGAAGTGAACCTTATATGGGAGCTATGACTAATTGTTGACCGATCATCACAAAATTTGTACATGTGATTAGGTTTCATATACACTTATTTGTGGTAAAATTTATTAACTTTATGAGATCTGGTCACACTGACTGTAATACATTTGATGATATCATTTCTGTATATTTTGTTGTTCTGATGTTTTTTTTATTTTATTTGAAGGGAGAAAAGAGAATAATAATATCGCCAATAATAATTATGGCTTGTGTACAGGGCTGCCAGATGAATTTCAAAATCCCGATAAAAAAGAAAAAAATCGTCATTTTGAATTTAAAAATCGTCAAAAAAATCGGAAAAATAAAAAGTCACTATTTCTAATAGTAATTTAAAATTTTTATTTAAACGAAATCAAAAAAATTCAAGTTTATATAGTCTCTTGTACAATATATATCAAAAAAACATAAATTTTAACTTTTTAAATATTAAATCACAAAAAATATAATTTTAGACACAAATGGTGTTATATTCCCCATTGAAGTTCAGAAACTGTTTCCTCTAAAAATTTTAGTTCATGCAATTCAGCATTTAAAATAGCTTTTTATATTTACCAATAAAATAAGTAATTTCATCCTGACTCATAATATTGTATGCAAATATTATACTAAAACTCAACAATTGTCTTTAATTAAGAAAATATCAGTATCATTTAGTTTTGTTCTGGAAATATGTCATGTTATTAAATGAGAAAAATTGTTGTTGTCTTCAAAAAAGAGAAAATTTGGTAACAAAAACATTAATTAAACAAACAAATTATAGAAAATTTTAATAATTGAGAAAATCGTCACCTTCAATGAAAAAATCGTCAAATCCTCACTTTGCTATTTTTGAAACAAAAAATCGTCAAAATGACGATAAATCGTCAAATCTGGCAGCTATGCTTGTGTATTTTTTTATCTTGTTTACAGTTTTGTCTAGTTACTAGACTCTAGTTCTATTATGAACTCATTTACATTATGTTTTGGCGGTAGATAAATTGTAAACAGAGAGAAGGTTTTGTTGGGCTTAGTGACATTTGTTTGAAAATAGTTTGTGTTTCGGCTAATATTAGAGTGCAATATACATTCTCTTCACCTCTATTATCTCTGTTTAAGAAATATGAATTGAAACCATTTATATTATGAGCATGTTGTTCATCGTTTCCGATATTTGTTTTAACAAGTAGTATAAAGTTAATATTATTTATAATTTTATGCAGACTAGCTAGGAATGGAGTGAAGTTTAATCGTAGTGAGCGAATGTTCATAAATGGTGAATTTCACGTCAAGTGACCCAATTTTAAAAATCGATGTCTTCCAATTTGAATGAAATTTGAATCAAGGTTAGTACTATTGTATAGTAGGCCAGACACAAACTTCAGTCCAGAAGTGCCAGAGTTAGAGGGGGGCAAAGTTGGACATTTTGGTCATACAGGGTTTTTTTTAAAAATAAGTGTAACTTTTCACCTATTGGTTCTAGCAAAAATTCTCCAAAGGACTTTAGATAGCTATTTCTTCAATCATTTCAAAAATATTCTTTTTTAACGCAAATATATTTTATATGTATACAAATAATACGGAACAATTTTACTATGATCTGTCCCAATTCCGAAAATCTCTTTACCGGTCATAAATTTCTTAAAAATGTTGGTAATCATATAAAATTCGATACAAATAAGTTTCTTATATACGGAAATAATAACACCTAATTTTATAATAGTCGGTCCATAATTAGACGAAACTCCCTCTCCGTAATTAGACGAAACTCCCTCTCAATAAATCTTTTAAAATATTTATATCGAGATAAAGTTTAACACATATAATATTTATATTCACAGAAATCATGACACTAACTTTTGGTCCAAAATAGGTGATATCTCCCATATAACGCCAATTTCTGAAAAAGTCATTTATGCATATACTGGGTATAGGGTATTATATGGTACAGTCTTTTTTACTTGTTTTCTTTTGCAACTAACTTTACTGTGAAACGCCTTGTCAAAATCGAATTTTCAAATGTATGAGCATGAAAAATTTTGACAGTTAAAAAACGCCTGCCGCCGGTATTTAGGGATGGCTGTAAGAGTTGCAAACTCTATTGTAGTTGTTGTGTGAGCTGCTTGCATATTTATGTTCATTTGATTATTTTCCTGGCTTATTTTATTGCAAGATTTTGCATTGTTTATGTCGTACATGTCTTTTTTTTTATAGCTGAAACATCTGTTTTTAAATTTTTAACATCATTTTAAACCATTTACAAACTTCTATTAACATCGTTTAGATGACGACATGTTAAAATTTTGCGACACCCTTTATTGGCTTTGGCAATCAAAGGGTATTTACGTTTCAATTTGTATGGCTGAAGAGTGCAAAATTATGTGGCTGCTTGTGGTTAAACTTATTTTGATTAATAAAGAAATTTACTGTGGCTCTTGTTTTCTCAATTTCATACCTGTGATTTTAAAACTTTATCGCTTAGAGAATTGTTGTTCATAAGATAAGATCAAGCGTACATATGTATGTGTATGTAGGGAAACTTTTTCTGTGTGTTCACAATTTTAATAATAGAATTGCCCAACAGAAATCAATACAGTATTCTAAACATTGTTAAACAAAACGGAACACATAAATAATATAAAGGAAACGAAATAGTTCATTATAATTGGTTATCAAAAAAATAAAAAAAAAATGGTTGTAAATTGCGTCATAGAGTTTGAAAACAATGAAAGTGACACTTTTTTGGCGGGTCAAACAGTTCGCGGAAAAGTTACTTTATCAGCGGATGTACAGAAACAAGTTAAAGGTATATTGTAGTTGCAGTATTCAAAATTATTTGAATGAGTCATTTCTAAAATAAACTCTATATTTCTTAGCTGTTACCTTGAAAATAAATGGTCATGCGGATACAAATTGGTCTGATGATGAAGACACGGATGATGATAGGAACTCAGTTACTTATTCGGGCCATATTGATTATATAAAATCAAAAACCCATTTATTTGTAAACAACAAAGTGTGTAAGTGTTTGTTTGGATTGTTTATTTGTTAGGCCTCTAAAATATAAGCTCTCACTATTTTAGCTTCCAATGATAGTCAGGTTGTAATAATAGAACCCGGGGTTCATTGTTTTCCTTTCACTTGTCACATACCTCCACACAGTCCCTCATCAGTAGAGGCTTTCGATGGTTACATACGCTACTGGGTTCAAGTAACTTTGAAACGTCCTTGGAAATTTGATCAAATTTTTACAAAAGGTTTTACTGTGGTTAATATAAAAGATTTGAACTATAATGGAGAGTTGAAGGTATGCAATTCAATGACTTTTAAGCCACAATATTTTTTCTAAATATAGTTTGTATATTACTTTTTAAATTAAAAAGAAAAATAAAAATTCGTTTTATATTTATTATTTTCAGCTCCCAGTTAGTACCGATGTTTCCAAAGTTTTCTGCTGTGGTCCTTTCAAAAGCGATCCCTTACAGTTAAATGTTCAATTGCCACAAACTGGCTATGTGCCGGGCCAACTTATACCTGTTAGTATTTTAGTTACAAACGATACTAAGGCTCGTATTAATGAAATCTGCGTACGCCTGGTAATGGTGGTTAATCTCTTTAGTACAGAACCATGGCATACGGGTAAAACAGAAACAAGAACTGTTTCTAAACTGATAGGTGATCAAGTGCTAAGACATTGTAAAAAGCATTTCAATTATTTATTGCCTATTCCTGCCACACCACCCACATGCATTAATTTATGCAGCATAGTACAAATTACTTATCGTGTCGAGGTGGAAGCTAAAATGGATGGTATGATGTTTACCAATCAATGTATTCATACACCGATTACAATTGGCAATGTTCCCCTGCAAATGGATGGTATGGTCGTGCAACAACAACCCATGTCTAGACAATTTGATTTAACGGAAAATAATGGCAGTGGTATTGAGATAATAGAAAATAATATTGATCCCTCAACTGGTAATAGGAATACGGAACCTTGGGCTGCAATGGGTAATATACGTAAGTGAAATATAGTTTTATGAAATATATGATTATCTAATATATAATTTATTTCCTTAGCTGCTCCTGTCTACATGGCCGCCACACATATGCCTGAGGGTAAACTTTCTGAGGAATCTGCTCATGATTATGGTGAAAACAATTTTACACCTAAATATCCTGTGTTTAATATACCAAGTCCTACCAGTCTTCAGCCTTCGAATGGAGATGAAACAGATGGTCCTGTCTTGCCGCCGACAGTCACAGATCCTGATAAAACTACTTGGCTGTAAAAATATACCCTTATTTTGTTAATATTTTTACTTTTATAATAAAATATTACTCCTATTGGTAATTTAATATGTACATTTAGGATGAAATTCAATTAAAAAATTATTTGAAATATGTATTTGAAAATTTATTTAAATGGATTGTTTTTCTTTTGTGTTTTGAAATAACAAAAAAATTAGAGCACTAAATACGTTTTACTTAAGTCAGAGTTTAAGAAAAAAAAAACAGTGCTTGTCAACAGTTCAAGAATTAAACTTCTTTATCTCTTCAGAAACTAAATTATTACTGCGGACATCACTACTCTTGAAAAATTCCTTATTGACTTTGTTAAGGACATACAGTGGGGAGCACATATGAGTGCATGTTAACAATTTTTACTATTGTATACAAATAAATCTAATAAAAACAAGTTCAAAAGTCTAGACGGTCGTGAAATGATAACCAATTTTTTCTTGCCTTGAATTGAAAAAATGAATGTGGAGGGCATGTGGTTTCAACAAAACGGCGCCACATGTCATACATCCAGAGAAAATGCATCAGTCATTTCCCGGTCGTGTTATTTCGCGTTTTGGATACCAGAATTGGCCGCCTAGATCGTGCGATTAATCACCTTTAGATTTTTTCTTTGGGGTTTTTTGAAGTCAATGGTTTACGAGAATAAGCCGACGACAACTCAAGCCTTAAAAGAGGAAATTGGACGCTGCATTAATGAAATGCCGCAGCATTTATGCAAAACGGTCATTGAAAATTTCATTAAAAGATCGCGTGTGTGCCAGCAAAGCCGCTGCGCCATCTGTACAATATCGTGTTCCATACATAACCTCATTCTGTCTACTTTACGATATAATAAAGTTTTACGATTTTTTTTTAAATATCTGTGTTTTATTTAAAATTTAAAAATTGCGTTCTAGTTGGGACACCCTTTAGATTAACATGAAGAATATTAAAAAAAAACAAATTGGATTTCATAAATATATCGTTGTTTATACAACGTAGTTAAATACATATTTCGAAAAGCTGATGGCACGTTTAAGTAGTCATGTTATAGGGGGTTAAGATAAAATGTTACTTGGATTTTTTTCAATAAATGATACTTCTTGATTTTTATATAATAAATTTCTACACCATGTAAATTGGAACAGCATTATTCTTACTAAAAAATATTGAAAAAGGAGGAAAATTGAGTTGACATTAAATTTAAAGTTCTCTTTTTTAATGTAAATTAATACATATACAGATTGATTTACAAAAACTAATAAATTTAATTTTTGTATTACAAGCAAAGCAAAACTATTGTAATCTAAAAGACTTTGATGATATAAAAGATACAATATGTCATTTAAATTGTATTTTCTATATACCTTCTTCAAAAACGTTTATAATATTTTTTGGTTGTTTATTGCATTAATATTACAAAAATGTTATTACATGAATAAAGAGTTATGTTTTCGTTAAAAAATAAAATGTACTGAAAAGTGTAACGACAGTTGCAATAAAACTTGTACCTGATGAATTAACTAGAACTAACTTACTACTTGTTAGTATGTTTATTGGGTTTTCCCCGAATTAACCACCCGTTGCCACATGGAAGTGCAAGTTCGAAAAACTCAATACAATTACAATTTTTTACTAACACAATCATATTTTTCGCACTTACAGCTCAACTTGCGAGAGAATTTGTAAATCGTGTAAAACGCAAAATTTATTTATTTAATAACTATTAATAACTATTAAATAAATAAATTTTGAAGAATTTTTGCTGTTTACACGAGTTTGAAGCATTTTGAAGAGCAATTTTGAAGAAAATTTCAATCATTAAAATCTAGCTTAAGTTTTACAGATATTATAATATTTCATATTGCCAGACCAGACTCATGTGTAAGACGAAGAGTTAATAAAATAATTTAAAATGGATCTAAAAGTATCAAGTTCTAAGAAAAAATACAAAAGAAATTAAAATAATCCGCATGTAAACAGTATTTTTCATAGTTTCTTCAAAGTCTGCTATTTCGTAATACACTTTTTACATGTTTTTCAATTAATTAAATTGGAATACTCTCTCATTCGCTCTGAACCAACCATTTTTCAAATCCCGGGATTCGGGATTTCATCAAAAAAAAAAAAATCCCTAAATGGTTGCAGAAGTAACTGTGTCATGAATTGTGCTATTATTATAGAATCTGAAGTTCTAATTACTCTCATTCTAGGGAATTTCTGGATAGAATGAAAGTAAAAATTCCATATAAGAAATACATGAAACATACAATTCAAATATTTACTAAAAACGATTATAATAATATTGTTACAATTTCATGGAAACTACCAATGAAAATAAAGTTAAAATCTACTTAAGATATATTTATTTTATTATTAAATTTTATATATCAGCTGTATTGACATCTATTGTTTTCACTGTATTGGTCATAACCATTTTCCTTTATTATTTTATTTGTTCAATATTCATAGTTATAAAATGAACTTCTCTTCAATGAAAGTGCACGCTATCAAAATTGATATCTCTCTAAATGGTTGTTACATTTAATTTTATCAAAGCATTTTCAAATAAAATATTTCTCTGGCGGAGCTTATCATTTACTTAAAAATATGTACATATGTAGATATGTATGTATGTAAGTATATGAAAACAAAACAAAATCTCTTTAATTTAGTTACTAAATTGTTTTTGATTTCAGACTTGAATTTAACTAAAAAAATTCTTTTCTTTTTACTGATTAAAAAGGTGCTGCTCAGTTAATGTTTTTTTTTTTATTTTTGATTTTTATTAAGCATATTTTATTTTTGTTTGATAAACAGTGTTACGAGTACTGACTTTTAATTGTATTTTCATCAACGAGGAGAGAGAGAAAAAGATTGGTAGACATTTAATTGATTCCACTAAAACAAAAATTTGCTACTTAGTTTAGTATTTGTTATTTAGTGGCTTTGACATAATGGTTGTAACGTGCGATATAGAGTTTGATGAAAATAAAACGGGCTGTTTTTTTGACGGTCAATTGGTTAGCGGTAACATTACACTCAAATGTGGTAAAGCCAAGGACGTCAGGGGTACGTGTTGAATTTTTGCACATTTTATTTTTTTATTTTATTGATGGTTATTACTAATTATGCTTAATATAAGATTTTGAGGTATTTTAATTCTTTCAATATTTATATGTAGTGTTATCTCGGCGAAAACAAAATAATGTTTATTTAATAAAATAAAACAAAAACAAATTAGTCACATTAGCGGCGTAATGGCGTAATTATACCTATATATTTAAAAATTTATGGAAATTTTTAGTACAAGTACTAAATATTTCTATAGTATAAAAATTTATGATAATAATGTTAATTTAAATAAGAAAAAAAAAATATTATTAAACATACTATATGTATGTAGAGTAAGACACATGGATAAGATTAAATTTAAGTAAAAAAAATATTTTGTTATTTATGCAGTTAGTGATTGTAGGTGTTTTGAAATTGTTTGATAAAATGCGTATAGCATATTTTTTCAAAAACCTAAAATACATTAGAAAACTTTATCTTTAAATAAATTTTCATTAATTAATTTATGATTTCAGCTGTACAGCTAAAATTAGACGGCTATGCTCAAGTAATATGGCATGAAAAACATTTCAATAGAAGGCGTATGTACGAAGGACGGGAGGATTATTTATCCTCAACCACATATTTAATGGGTTCTGAAAACAGTAAGTAATTTCATTCCTTAAATGGTTGCTGCTTTATTTAAATAATGCTTGAATATATTATTTTTTAGGTTCAAGAACTACCATTGCCACTGGAGTCCATAATTTTGCATTTGCCTGTCAGTTGCCTGCAAATTGCCCTTCGTCGTTTGAGGGTTTGCATGGTCACATACGTTATACAGTCAAAGTGGCTTTGATAAGACCCTGGAAATTTGATCAGACTTATAAGAGGGGTTTTACGGTGCTAAGAATGACAGATTTGAATTTTGAATCACCACAGATAAGGGTAAGATAATGAGCCACACGTTTTCATCTATATATACATATATATAGCTTCTAGGTTGTATGACCAAACAAACAATATTCAAACAGAACTACTTTCCCTAGAATTGTTTTGCAAAATAGGACATTGGATTTTTATGGCGAAGGTATCAAAAAATAAGCTAAAAAAATTTAATCAGTGGTAATATTTTGTACGAAATGTAGAAAATAAATCGTGCAAAAATTTCTTGCAATTCATACATCCTCGAATTGAATGATTTTGAAAAACTTAATACAAAAAATTCTGTAAATGATTTTCGGAAGAGGTTCCCTTATGGGAGCTTTAACCAATTATGGATCGATCATCATATAATTTAGCACAGAGGTTTATATATACCTGAACAATATATGAGTCAAATTTATACTTGATTTTTGCTACAGATTTGATCAAACCAAAAGTAAATGCTTTAGGTAGAATTTTAAAAAAAGTTGTCTTAACAGATAAGTGAGGGTAATCTGTAATTACAGTTTATTTATATTTCCTACAAAAATTTGATTGCTCTAGATCATTTGATTGTATATACCCAATAAGCATTTTGGCTAGAATTCAAGTGGAATTACATTTGAAATCCAATCACAATTTCCAATTTCCAGTGTTGAATTACAGTTGAAACACAGTTGAATTCAATAGCGAATCCAGCAAAATTAACCATTGAGTTACAGTCGAACAAAACAGTACATTTACAGTGTAATTCCGGCCTTAAATAACAATGTGATTCCAGTTGAACCGAACCTGTTTTTTACACTTGAACCACTTTTGCAAACGTCAGTTTTGACGAATCTGGTTATATCTGTGAAGAAAAAGCAATTTCGTTTCTTTTTTCTTTTGATTATTCTTGCAGCAGTTTGGAATCTGGAGTTTCCATGGCCGTACAGAACAAAAAAATATTGCAATAAAATATTCTCTTCTTCCGCCATTGTTTACTTTATTTTGAATAGTAATACAATGTACATATATAAATGTTTCTAAACGTTTATAGGGTTGCAAAGTATTAGTATGCAACGTATTTAAAAAGTAACTACACAATGTATCAACTTGGTATTAATACTGTATTGATACATTGTAAATATACGTTTAGGAAGTCAGCCATACTTCTGCGAAATAGATAAATTTAGAAATTGAAAAATTTCTCTGAAATTTTAATTATGAAATCATCATCATCACCGCCGCCAATCATTTGCATCAAATCTGTGTCATTATTAACATATGTTGTTTTTTAACAAACTTCAAACAGACTGGAAAGAGGATGGATTTCAAATGTAATTCAAGCTTGGATTCACAATGGAAATCCATCATTGGAATTAAAAAAAAAATGTGCTTATTGGGTATGTAAATTGAAAAATAAAGTTAATATGTGATCAGTTAATAATACTGTAATACTTTAATCCTTATATTTTTGAACTACATCTATAGTAAAACTTTCAACACTATTCTCTTTCATTATTTCTCCTACTCCAGTCCTTATTTTTCTCAACGACCTTTAAAATAAAACTTCCAAAACTATGTATTCCTTTACAGGCCACATCAAAAATTGAGGTCAATGAGATCAAACTTAAAAGAATCACAATCGCGGCAGATGGAATAAAAAATCCTTTTCGGTATTTCTATTTTGGAGTTTCTCGATCACTTATAGGTGCTGCGATGCATAAAAGTATCCAGTTCCATTAATTTTCTACAGCAACTTCGGAATATGGGTTATGTTTCATTGTTCTATGGATATGGCACGCTGATATTATGATATTTAACTCTATTGATGCGCTCTAGCATATAATTGTGGGTTGGGTTTTGTGCTCCTCTTTCGGAATATTTATTGTTGTCCGAAAGAAAAATCTGTGACATTTACTTTTTAAAATGAATTACATTAACTACGCTGTAGGTATTCTATTTAAAAGATCCAATTTTTGATTACTCTTTAACTACTTTAATTTAAATTTGTTTTACACTTGACATATTTCGAACAGAAACGAGCTTTTTAGCTGATAAGAATTGGCCTTTATTTAGCTAGCTCCTATAAATACTTTTGACACTAGGAATCGTCCTTGAACTATTAAACTATAACTAAGAAATAAAATTTTTTAAAATAACTTTATCGAATATACTCCTTCCAGGTTCCCTCTAACAGTGAAGCATATCGCACATTCTGTTGTGGCCCCTGTACCACTGAACCTCTAAAAATTGAACTGAAAATTCCTCAGGCTGGCTACGTGCCCGGCCAGAGTATACCCGTGCAAGCCTTAATCATTAACAACAGCAACATTGCAGTTTCCGAAGTTAAGTTTGCCCTAGTAATGCTGGTGCGCTATATCAGTCAAAATCCCACACATCAAAATGTACAGCGTATCAGTGTAAGTAAGGTGAAGAGTGATGGCGTGTTAAGATATTGCACCAGATCCCTGAGAGATGAAATTCTTGTACCGGCCACACCACCCACTTGTCTGCAAACATGTGGTGTCATACAAATTGTTTATCAAGTTGAAATGGAGGTAAAAATGAAAAGTTACCACAAACGTCAAGTGGTAACCATTCCCGTTATTATAGGCAATGTACCCTTGGCCAATAATGCCAGCATTTTGGAGGTGATAGAACAGCAACCAAGTGGTAATAATGGCATGTATAGGGAGAGACCGATAGATCTACCATTGGAATTAGTAGAAGAAATGAGCTCAGCTCCTAATTTAGAAATGATAACACCAAATTGCCGTAAGTATTATATTTGTAAATCTAAAATAATTACAAGCAATTTTAATAAAATTTTAGCTCCACCCTCCTATGAAGAGTCATATCACACGGTACGCAGCAATATCAATGAAAATGAACAGCACGCTTTCGGTCCTTGTGAATTTGCTCCTTTATATCCGGTGTTTAATATACCCAGTCCCACTTTTGAAGGGCCATTTAAGCCCTTGGGCTTTGACAACAATAGCTTCGAGCCCTAAAAGCTCTTTCAACTGTTAATATATAGTTTTGTTATGTCTTTTTTGTTTATACTAAATAGGTAGTTGTTTATGATAAAATAAAATATTGTGGTATTATATGTACGTTATTTAAGTGGATGTAGAATTTAAATTATATGAATGCATGTCACAAGTACCACAAAATGAATTGTGTAATGTGGAACACTAGAACATTATAGCACACAGTTTGAGTGTCATTGTGTATTGCTTAGTGTAAATTTGTTTGAAAAGGGGGTTGTAGTTGTTAACGGTCTATAAGGCTTTGCTAAGGGTGGGTGGAGCTATTATTTAAAAAAGCTCATTTATTTAACAGACATTTATTATGTTTTTTGGTTATGTAAGTAACTTAGCAGTTTAACCTGGCCCATAAGCTGTTGTCAAAGTTTTCTACTCAATATGTTATTTAAGGACTATCTGTTATTCATACTTCCTTATCTAGGAGATAAATCAGTTGCATATCTGTGCACAGATACATATTTTGCTTTTGAACTTTTTTAGTACATGTGTATAAGATATTTTGTTTTATTTATTTGGAGTATAACACATTTCAATACTTAATAGTTGTTATATTGTAAATTTATAGCATCTTTTCTGGATAAACTGCCTTAAAACTTTTTAGGACAAAATTATGGTAGACTTACAAAATTTGTATATCAACTTTTTTTAACAGTACTTTTATCATTAAAAGTTTTCGTTTACAAACATACTCGTAGCTTGTTTTAAAACATTTAAGAAACATGTTGAATGATTTCGCAAACATGCAATTAGGAACAATTGTTGTTGCGCATTCATCACATGTTTGGATAAATGTCCTTTAAATGTGTTAACAATAAGGAAAACCTGCTGATTTATAATTATACAAAACAATTTAAATTGCGGCTCGTTTCGTGGTTGTACTATTATTGCACAACTACATACAATGTATATATTAACTGTAAGTAAAACAATTTTCGAGGCCTATATTTATGTTTCGTTAATGTGTTATGTGGTCCTTATATGGGAGCTTTGACCTACTGTGACGAAATAAAATACTATTTTTCAGTTTTAAGATACAATATTTTAAACTTGTTTTGGTTAAATTTGTTCTTAATAACGATATTTACACAAATTTATGGATGTTAGAAGATGTGGTCAGAAGGAGATACTGAGACGACCTATACTAATATTTTTGGGCATTACAAACAGCATAAATCCGATGTGCCCTTCCTACTTCAGTCTGAAGGAACAACATTACATTAACACAATTTATTTTCTTTGGGATTATTTAAAACTTCCTACTAATTTAACTTTATCAGCCATGTCACAGAATTTAATTCCGTTAGGAAGTGCAAATAATTCTGTATTCAGAATGAAACCTTTAATTTGCTATGTGGAATTGTAATTTCAAGCATTTCTAGGTTTCATTCCAAAAACCTTTTTCTTTTTGCTTTTTCTATGATTTTGAAGAAAAATTAATTATTGAGGAAGAAAAAACTATTGGAAAAGAATTGATTGCGAAAACGTGTATTTATGTAGAAATCTATGAGCATTGATTACAAATTAGAAAATCTTAAAAAGCTATTGGATGGAGATTACTGAAGATATTTTAAATTCTGTGAAATGTTAATTTAAGAAATGATAAGCAAATTAAATTAATAACATTTAGTGCCGTTTAGGTATCAATTTAAAACAAGTAAGAGCTTATATTCGACTGTTCAGAAACTTATACACCCACCACCTAATCACCTATATTATTATTATTATTACCATATTTCAAGTATTTCCACTTTGTGTAACGTAAAGCGATTTATTTAAACCAGTGGTGGCCAAAAAGAGAAATGAAAATGTTTAGTTGTGTTTAACAAAAGTGAGAGTGTATTGGTAAATATACGCATAGAGAAATGCATTTGTTTTCTTTTGTTTTCATGAACTGATTATATTTAATTCTTAAATCTTCTTTTAACTTGATAATTAAATTGCAAACAAGGCATTCTGCTTCATTAAAAATATTTAATGAAAATAAAAATGAATTTTCCCAACCAATATCCCACAGACTGAATGAAAATCAAAAAATGTATTTATTAAAAATCAAAAATTTAATATATTAAATTTATATAATTTTTAAAAAATTTTATTTAATTAAAAATTTTAAATTAATAAAATCAATATTATTAAATAAAATCTATTTAATTTTAAATCAATTATTTAAAATAGAAATATAATATATATATATATATATATATATATATATAAGTTGTATTTTAATGTGCTGTTTGAATATTTTACCAGTGTACCTATTTCATAAAATTTAATCATAATTTATCAAACAAAGCGACGACAACCTGCCTTTGCTGGTATGCAACTGAGTGAATTTATTTGTTTTTCCTCTCTATTTTGTTTTGTTTCGTAAACGTTCGTGCTGTGTGTGTGTGAACCCCGACCAACCTTCGTCGTTTCAACAAGAGTTGGCCGTCACTGATTTAAACACATACATCCCAATCATGAATAAAAATTCCGCGAGAGTTTCTTTCCCTTTTCTCATTTTTCCTATTTAAATTCAATGTTAAAAAAATAAAAAAGGGAAAAACTACCGCGGAATTTTTATTCATGATTGGGCTGATAATAAATTAAATTCCAAAAAGCCCTAGGAAATTGATTTTGGATTTTTGAAACGTCAAATTTGTCAACTCTGTATACTCTGTTGTTATTCTCGGAAGTGGTAGCTTTAACCAATTATGGACCAACTTTTACAAATGTCAATAGTATAATTTGTACATACGTATAACTGATTCGTGTAAAATTTCGGTTCGATGTGGATGTTTATGTAGGTTAATGAGTTATCGGAAGTAGTCCACATAAGAGAACTACGGCATATTATCGCCCAATCATCATGAAATTCTGTACAATGATTTATATGAATATACGAATTATTTGTGTTGAATTTCAACGTAATAATGATTTTTATAAGAGATTTATGCGCTTTTAAGTGACTTTTCAAAGTGAACTTATTTCGGTCAAATATTGACCGATCATCATAATATTAAGAGTTATGCATGTATGAAACATTTTTGTTGAATTCCAACTTAATAGTTGTTTTTATAAAGGGCTTATGTGCATTTAAGTGATTTTCGGAACTGGACTTTATATAGGGGCTATGGACAAATATGAGCCGATCATCATGAAATTTAATACGACGGATTACTTCTCTTGAATTTCGTCTTCTTAGTGATTTTAAAAAAATAATATATTTATTAATAAAGAAGTTAGAGTGAAATATTCGGCTGTGTCGAATCTTAAATAGCCCCCTAAACGTAATAAGAAATACAAAAACTACACCGGTTTTAGGACTAGAATATCCTTATTCTGTGTTTTCTATTCAGTTTTAATGCAAATTTTCTCTCAAACACTTTATTTGCAAGCAATTTATGGATGGCATAGTAGAAGTAGACCAATTGTACTCTGCTATTTCTTATGGCTGATGCTTTCTATATATTTTAGGCTTATTTTGTTTGAATTTTATCTCAATAACGTCATTTACAAAAGTTGTATGGTTGGTTGTTTTACAAGGAAGTGTACTTAATTCGGGAGCTATTGCAAATTATTGCCTGACACTTACATGATCTAATAGCATAATTGCCGTATAACCGATATTAGTATGATTTCTGGATAAAAATGTCTTATCTGTATAAAAGTTGGTTCGAACGCAATATTTATTAAATATCTTTGTGGATAAAATTGTTTTTCGGGAATGTTCTTTACATGTCAGCTGTGCCAAATCATGGACCGATAATTTCGGAACAGAGAATTTTATGCATATGAGTATATTTTACTTTGAATTTCAAGATACATATTAGCATTAAAGTAAATTTCGGAAGTGAACCTGATTTTGGGATATAGTCAAATATGGACCGATATTCTCCAAATCCAGCAGTTTGATATTGGTATACTTGTAAATGTTCCATGTAAAATTTTGGATCGGTACCATTATTTAAAAGAGATTTATGAATATAGAAATAAGTCTTAGAGGAGTGCTTTATATGGCGGATATGGTCAAATATGGATAGAAATTAAAAAAATCTGTAGTTTATTTTTTGTGTATATGTTAATGATTTGTGTAAGGTTTTGAATATGAATCAGCTGTTCTTATAATTATTTCGCATTACTGTACTCGTATATGGGACTGATTGATGTAGAATTTTAAATTGATAGCGCTGTTTATAAGATAGATATGCATATTTGAATAATTTTGGAAAGTAGTCTTGATGTAACAGTTATGACCAATTATTTATACATATGAGCATTATTTATGTTGTGTTTTTGTTTTTGAACCAGATAACCGTATATTAATTATATAAAATTGTATGTTACCGAGTGATTTATTTAGAACTGTTTTTTTTTTAATTGAATTGGAAGTTGGAATCTTAACATTGTGCGGAGAAATAATATTTGGCATTACACTTTTTAAAAATAATTTAATTTAAATGTTGATAGCGACTACGCTGTAGCCCCAATTTTTGATCACTCTTTCCAGCATTGACGGTATCTCGCGAATAACGACTTTTGACCAGAGTTTTAATATTAGAGTTGGCAGATGCGGAACATGGAATTATCTGCTCAGCAAAACTATTTTCTTCATTTTGTACTTGTGTTAATTAATTAAAATTTAATGTGATCATTTATTAATGGCATTAAAATTCCACTGAACAGTATTAATAAAAACCAAAGTTCTCTTATTAATTTATAAAATATGCGTTAACAAAACTTTAGCAGCGAAAACTTGGTAATGGCGTGCAAAATAACGTACCCTTTAATGATCAACTACTTACCATCTGAATTGCTTCGGAATAGTAGAATAATGACTACTATCTGAATGAATATTGTCTGATGTGTGTATTAGCTGTTATATAGTTAAGAATTTTGCATGAGCGTTATATGTCTTTACAGCTAACAGCTTCTGTAAATTGTGATAATAAATTGGTTACTAAAGCTATTATTTTAAAATATTTTTGTATTATAAAAGTAATGATTTATTTATTTATAATCTGTTGTGGTAAGTATTACCCTCCAATGGCATCACCTTGTAAGAATTAATAAGTAAAAGCGATGTACATTGATATATAATAACATGCATTTTAATTGTTACTCTTTACTTGATAATGATAGTTTTTGCTGGCTTCGTATATAAAGTAAGCGATACTAGTGATTCAAATATAAAGTTTAGACAGATTCATAACATGCATTGCTTATTATAATAAAACATAATTAAGTAAAATATTATTGTGAAAAGAATTGGAGAAAATATTACGAAATAGTTACTTATGTTTGTATGTATGTACAACACATAATGTAGCAAGTAGAAATGCAAAAGGTAACTATAGAAACAAATTTTTCCCGTTTTATAAACAACAATATTTGATATGTAAATTAACTTACATATCACTGCATTTTTGTATGTTTTCTGTGTATAATTTATTTACTGTTTTTCAATTAGTCAAGTTTTTTACACTGTACTAATGTGCAGTTTGTAAAATTTTAGTCGCACTATTTAACTATTATTATGGTAGTTGTAGTTTTTCAGAGCATAAGTAATTTTTAGAATTTCAAATGTTGTTAATGTGATAAACAAAACAAACTTCATATTCAAATAACTAAATTGTGTATGACAAATAGGAATATGAAATTTTGCCAATATGAGCACATATGAAAAGACTGTGTGTGTGTGTGTGCAGTATTATTGTTGGTCCTTGCAAAAGTCAAACAAACATTATACTAATTGTATGCCACACAATAAAATAGCAAAAATTACGCAAATGCAATCATACGCATAGAAACACATACAACAGCATTGTTATGCCGGTAAAGAGAGAGACAGGGAGCGAAGAAATAACAACTAGATAGTTTTATATACATAATGCAAGACGACCTTAAAATAGGCTACATTTTTCAGTTTATTCGGTACTTCAGATGTAAAGATTAGATTCGGAATATTTTATCGCAAGTAGATGGTTTGTATTTATTTTGTGTTTCGAAATTAATTTTGAATTTTTTGTTTATCTTTCAGATAAAAAATATGGTTTCACTGCAATAATTCCAAAATTTGTAAAAGGTTTTTAAAAATATTATGGTCACTGTAATTGTTTATATGATTTCGCAAACCATAATCCTAATTCTCTTAATTATAGCAATCAATTGATTATAGGAATCAGCTGATCATAGCAATCATTAATCTGATTGTAGTGATTTAATTTAATTTTTGCGGCAATCATGTTCATTGTGAGAATCACATACATATATGGTGTAAACGTTCATCATGAACATGCTTGCCACAAATTACCACAATCATATATATGATTGCTATAATCCAGTCAATAGCAAGAACAACATATTATGGTTGCTGCTGTATTGTTATAAACAAATAACTATATTTTTTCTCTGAGTGTAGATGTGGATTTTTTGATCAAAAATTTGTCAAAATAGCTGTTATATTTCTTTAACCAAAGACCGTCCTTACCCCTAAAATTGTTCTATGGATTGCAGAAACACGTTCTGAAAAATATTCGGACGATAGGGTAACTTTAACTGGAGCCGCAACGGCTCTGAAGCTTGGAGGTGTATTTACAAAAACAATATATGAATTTTTTCAGTTTATTCCAAAAGTGTTCAATTAAATATTTATTTTTTCATTTCATTGTCAAAGACTCGAAATATGCACGAAAATAGTGTTTTATTAAAATATAAAAGATAGAAATCCGTTAACAGATTTTAAAATTATTAAGTATTCTGCAGACCATTGAATAATAAATGCGGGGAAAAATTAAAAAATATCGAAAAATATTCTAACATAATCATATTTTTACTTTAAATATATTTTATATACTTGTATATGTAGCATTCATCTTTGTAGCATAACACTAACCTATTATTATCTAGCATGAGATATGCCGTTAGACCCCATAATACATACTTCAACTTTTGCAGACGATACAGCCTTTATTAGCGTTCTTCGTTTCTCGAGAGATCAGGTTGTTCACTACCCTTAATTGTGAAACAGTGGAAGTCTATAGGTGAAATGTAATATGGTGAAATCGGAAAAGGTGAAAAAACACATCCACTGAGTTTGAAGCTTGAAGCTTTTATTAGCGTTCATAACGACCATCAAATAGCATCACAGAACTTGCAGAAATATGTTTATAAACTAGAGAATTGGCTTGAGCTTTGGAAAATCAGGGTAAATGAACAAAAATGTATTCATATCACTTTCACATTGCGAAAAGATACCTGCTCGTTCATCAGAATAAATAATCAAATTATCCCGCAACACAATGAAGTCAAATACCTCGGAATCCACCTCGATCGTCGTTTAACTTGGAAGTCTCATATCGACGCAAAACTTACTCAGATGAGATTAAAAGCAGTGCAACTTAATTGGCTAATCGGTAGAAATTCTACATTAAAGTTGGATTGTAAACTTTTGTTGTACAATGCAATTCTAAAGCCAATCTGGTGTTATGGAATTCAATTATGGGGTACTGCCTCAGCATCCAACATTGAAAACATTCAAAGGGGTCAAAATAAGATTCTACGTTCAATTACTGCAGCTCCATGGTATGTTAAAAATTCTCGAATCCACAAAGATCTAGGCATTCCTTTGGTGAAAGTCGAATTTACAAAACACGCCTCAAAATATGTCAGCAAACTTGAACACCATCCAAACCCACTTGCACGAGACATCCTTAACTTTACTGGCCATGTTCGGTTGAGAAGGAGGGATACCCTTGCTTTAACTCAAGCGCAAACAGACTGGATCAGTGGATATAAATTTTTTGTAGTATCATAATATTTTGTCTAGCACTGGCTGGACTTATTATTTTCTTTTAGTATTAAGATTCGAAAACTTATTGTCATTTCATTTCTGAAGATCCAATAAATAAATTAAATGTATTAAAAAAAAAAAAAATTATCTAGCATGGTCAATAATTGTTGATTTTTAAAACGGTCAAAACTCCAATTTAAATTTTTAAAAAATTATGTTCAATAAAATTTAGAATTTGTATAACATGTCCTTGGAATTTAATATTAAGGATATATGAGGGAACAAAAATATAAACAAATTATGTCAATACCTCCCATAGTTTTACTGTACCCGCGATTTTAAAACTTATTTTTTGCCATATTTTTGTGAATTAACGTAATTTCTTTAGTATTATGAATTTTAAATAAAACATATTTAAAAGAATATAGTTCAGATATTCTGAAAGTTTTACTCAAAACCGACAGCAGTAACCGTTAAATCGTAAAAGTCTAAGGTAAAATTTAGCTATATTTGGAATTTCTATTGGAAAAATAGTTAAATGTTATACATATTTGAGTCGGCTTTAAGAAACTTGAGGAATATATATAAATAAAGTTAAAAATATACAATAACAGCGCAAAAATCTAAATTAACACTTAACCCTTCAAATAATAACAATAAGTAATAAAAACTTTAAATGATATACTTAGGTTAGGGTAGGTTCCGTGGGCAGCCGTTCTTGAAAACAGCTCACTTGGGTAAATCGTGTTGATCCCATTGTAATACCCGTTGGTGGACAATAGTGGACCTTGCAATAGAGCAGGTGATCTCGTTCGAGATATCCGGCATTCTGTGGTTAACCTAGATGTCACGTAGACACCTACTATATTACTTACGGCGGCTTTGCTGTCGGTTGAGGGCCTCGATAGACTAGGCGATAGAGTGCTGGACTATCAGTCAAAGGGTTGCAGGTTCGATTCCTGCCAAAGACTCTGGGTGTTTTTCTGCAGATAAGCCAAAAGCTTCGCAGTTTGTGTTTGTTAATTATTATTAAATATACATATATCTCCAGATATTCGATAACACTTCAGCCAGTTTGCAGCTCGCTTTATGGCAGAGATTCTGCTTGAAGGACAGAGCAGAAATCAGGAAGCCTAAAATAGGATCTGATCCCAAATTCTTCGATGTAGAAGTAATATACTTGCAATGGCCGCTTTCTCATGTAAAACACGAACAGGTACCCGGGTACCTTGATGCGCATTAAAGAGTGTTAAAAGTAAATTGGTCTCTCAGACAAATTACAAAAAAAAAGTCAAGGCGTACGGCTGCAAAAAAACTAAATTATTTGAAAGTTAGTAGTTCTCAAAAAGTTTTAGGTATACATGTTATCAAATTTAATTTAAAAACTTTGACTGAAAACGCCAAAGATACCCGGGTACCTTGGTGCACACATAAGGGTTAAACGCACTTGGGGCCTTCCAGATTAAATGTCATATATGCTGCAGCACATAAAGTAATTTGCTAAAACGAAATAAATATGTGTTCTGTAGTATATTATTATATTTTGCACAAAATGTAATTAATGTTAAATTCCTGTTAAATATTTCAAAAAAAATAATTTTATCTTATTAGAGATACCAAAGTCAGAAAAGGACCGCACCATCCTCTTATAGACCAATTAGCTTGCTATCCTGTTTGTCGAAACTATTTAAGAAAGTATTTCACAAGAATTTTTTAAACTTTTTGAATAATCAAAACATTATCCTAGTTCACCAATTTGGTTTCCGTGAACCACATGGAAGTTAACCGTTTAACTGAAGAGATAAGAAAATATTGTTCGGCTATTAGCTGTCGCACAGGCATTTGATAAGGTTTGGCATAAAGGTCTAATACATAAGATGAAATGCTTACTGTTAAATATTGTGTTTATGTGACAAGTGACTACGAAATCAGACCTGAAGTTTCACAGGGGAGTGTTCTTGGACCAACACTTTAATTAATATACACCTCTAATTTGCCAAGGAGTGAAAATTTAACCATTTCTACATTTGCAGACGACACTGTAATTCTTAGCTGACATTTGGATTCAAGTGCGGTATCCAGATAACCATTATAATTATCTCAGACATGTGGAGACGTGGTTCAAAAACTAGAGAATACGTGTAAATTAATCCAAAAGTAGACATGTTACGTTTACGATTAAATTGTCCACCTGTATCAATAAACAATGTGAATATTCCACAGTCTGATCATATCACATACATACCTTGGCATACATCTGGATAGAAGCCTCAGCTGGCATCGCCACATAGAAGCCAAGAGGGTCCATATGAGACTAAAATCATCTAATCTGCACTTGCTAATAAACGACCAATCTAAATTAGGCTTTGATTGTAAAGTCAAACCAATTTGGACATACGGAATTCAATTATGAGGAACTGCAAGTAATGCCAGTATTGATCGTATACAGAGGGCCCAATCGAAAATTGTTAGAACCATGACGGGAGCACCATGGTACATAAGAAATGACAACATCCATTTAGATTTAGAATTACAACTGGTTAAATATGAAATCAGAAATATTCGTGAGAGATATATCTTAAAGTTGCAAAACCATCCGAACCCGCTTGCGAGAGTGCTTACTAGAATTCAAAAAGAAACAAGGCTTCGTAGAGCTGATTTACCACCCTACTAATTTGGGGCCCAACTGAGAGTAAATAGTTTTTATGGTTTAGGTGTAAGATTCAAATACTTATTGTAAGGCCTATGTAGTAAAGGCAGATTCAATAAATAAATAACAAAAGAGTAAAAAAAAGAATCTTATAATATGAATGAATTTACTGTTATCAAAAAGCCATAAAAGTTAGCATTCTATTGATGGGTGGTCGTCTTACTTTTAAGAGGAACAAACAAGTAGTCAGTGATTAGAAGTAAACTGAAAGTTTATTTGTAATTTTAGGGTATCACTTCTCAAACATGTTTGCTTAGACATTAACTAACCAACAGGGCTTCTAAATTTTTAACGTATTTATTTCAAAGCAATCAAACATATTTTTATAAATAAGAGTTAACATTTTGAGCAAAAAACAAGCAATGTTTTTTTTTTGTAAAGACTTCAAATTGCTATAATATATGTACATACAGTAGCGTGTTTGTTAGTCTTTAAATATAAATGTGAATGTTAAAATGTTTAACATAAAATGTGGTCACATATGAATGATCATTAAATTGCATACAATCCTTACAAAAATAACAACTCTCTACACATGCACAAACCCACATAGATTAATATGAATATTTTCGTAACACAAATACTTAGAAAAACCAGACAGTCGAAAGAGCACAACACAACAATTGTCCTTTTATAGATGTTAAACAGACAAATATTCCCATACATACACAAACTACATACATATGTATATTAATGTGTAATGTAAGTGTGTTTGTATAAAAATGCACCCATACACAAATGAACATGTTCGAATGTACATATACGAGTATATAGGTATATATACCCACAATTGGTTTAACATTGACTGCGGCTTCCACTTGGAGGGTAAAACCACAAAAACTATAAATGTTAAACAGAGAAAATACATACATTTATGCACATTAGTTTGGCCTTTATATTGGCATATTTTGATTATTGGTACTGCCAATATTAAAAAGTATAACAGTTATATGAAATATTGATATGTGCAACACCTGAGAACACCAATCTGATTTTGCTAAAACGTTTTACACTTTTTTAAGATAACAGATAAATGCCACCCTAATGTACATGCAAGTAAGCACCAATACAAATAGCAGTTATACTTATTTCTTATACTGAATGTTATTTTAGAATGCATGTTAAACACAATAATAAACCCCACTTATTGTCTACATAAGTGTTCTAATGACTATATATGTACATACATCCATATACCGTATCTGTTCGTATTAGAGAGCGTTTCCCTGGTACACTAACATTTTCAGTTTCATTATTATTTTTAACAACATTTCAGTAAATGCATTAGAAATACTAACGATTGTATTGTATTGTACTCTCATGTTTAAGTCCAAATATCTTTATGTAAATACACACTAACTAACAACATTAGTTTAGTATAAAATTTTAAGCAAAATATGAAAACAATGTCTCCTATTGACACTTGCATTTTCAAAATATCTTTTAAATGCCAGAAATTGCTTCCTCTGTTTGTTTAATTTTATTTCCACCACCAAAAAGTTGGAAGGTATTATAAGTTTGTCATTCCGTTTGTAACACATCGAAATAATGGTCGTAGAACCAAAAAGTCTATATTTTCTGGGTTCTTAAACGATTTTAAGATGATCTAGCCATATACGTCCGTATGTTTGTCTGTTAAAGGCACGATGGAGCTTAAAAAGTTACCTATAGCAATGAAATGTTTCCTAATCAATAATCGGTCCAGTAGCATCCGAGTTATCGACCAAAGTTTTAGACAACCTCGGTATATTTCAGTTATGCTTTTCTTTTTTCTTTAAACATAATGTATATAGTACCATTAAATTCTGCACACTTTACTTTTATTATAGAGGAACAAATAATGCTGAAAATAGTAAGAATCGTTACACTATTTCTCATAGCCCCCCATATAAATGTCTTCCCGTAATATGGCTAAATGGTACAAAAATGTCTTTAGAAAAGCAATATCTATACAAAATTCAGCAAATTTTAGTTTCAGCAAAGTCTAGTTTCACGTAAGGATAAATCACAAAGCGGTATTTTGTTTGAATCGGTCCATATTTGACCAATCCTTCCACTTCAAAAATTGTTTTGAATGAACATAAATCTCTTATAAACATCATTATTAAGTTGAAATTTGGCAGAAATAATTAACATATATAGGTACATAAATCAGCGTACTGAATTTTATACCGATGGGTTGATGTTTGACCATATCCCTCGTATAAAGTCAACTTCCGGAAATTTCTTAAATGTACTATATAAACTTCTTATAAATTTCAGTTGAAATTGCATAGAAATAATCCACATATGTATATATATATTTTTTTTTTTTTTTTTTGCATATTCTTTTTTATTGTATCTTCATTTTAAATGAACTATCAATAGGTATTCAAATCTTAAAACTAAAGTTAATTAAGATAAGTCCAGCCAATGCTAGGCAAAATCTAGTTTTCAAATTCGATAGGATATAATGAACAACTTGTATTTATTCATCTGAGAGCGGTGGTGTCCCTCCTTCTCAAACGGCTATGACCGGGATGTTGTAAGATGTCTCGAGCGAGGGGATTTGGATGAGTTTCCAGCTTACCCAAATAAAGGGCCACGTGTTTAGTTATTTCCCATTTGACAAGTGGAACATCAAGATCGTTGTGTATGTTGTTGTTTTTAATATACCAAGGAGCGGTAGTTATCATTCGTAGAATTTTGTTTTGACGGCGTTGAATTTTCTCAATATTGGAGTTGGAGGCAGTGCCCCATAACTGGATACCATAGCACCAAATTGGCTTTAAGATTGAGTTGTAGAGTAGAAGCTTACAATCGAGCCGAAGGACGGAGTTTCTGCCGATGAGCCAATGAATTTGGGCTGCTTTCAGTTTCATTTGAGTCAGCTTAGCATCTATATGTGGTTTCCATGTGAGGCGACGGTCCAGATGAATACCAAGATATTTCACGTGTGAGTTTTGATTCACTATATGGTCATTAATACGAATAGGGGGACATGATTCCCTACGTAGAGTAAATGTTACGTGGGTGCATTTCTGTTCATTTATTTTTATTCCCCATTGTCTTGCCCATTTCTCCACTTGCGTTACGTGGTGCTGTAATTGAATCGAGGCATCTTTTGGATCTTTGTGAGTACTGAGAAATGCCGTATCATCAGCAAATGTTGACGTGTGAATTTCATTGTTTGTTGGCATGTCTGCTGTGTACAGCAAGTATAGAATTGGTCCTAAGATACTACCTTGAGGGACGCCAGCACCTATAGGTTGAGGACGGCTTAAATAATCACCTTCTTTAATCATAAACTGACGGTCGATTAAGTATTTCCATAGTAGGTGTTGAAGATTCACCGGCAAATTCTGCTTTAATTTAGATATCAGGCCTTCATGCCATACTTTGTCGAAAGCTTGAGAGACGTCAATAAAGAGTGCCGAACAGTATCTCTTTTCCTCAAAGGTTTTTCTTATGACTTGTACCAATCTATGTGTTTGTTCTATTGTGCTGTGTTGACGTCTGAAGCCAAACTGGTGATTGGGAATGCAGTTGTTTTCATTCAAAATCGGAGTCAGCTTGGTTATAAGCAATTTCTCGAATAATTTGGACATAGTTGGTAATAGACTTATTGGCCTATACGACTCAACTTTGCAAGGATCTTTTCCCGGCTTAGGAATCATCTTTACTAGTGCAATTTTCCAAACCGGAGGGTAGTACTCAAGCCGTAAGATGGCATTAAAAAGAAAGAGGATTAATCTTTTTGCAATGCGAGGCAGCTCAAAAATCATTTTATTGCTGATTTTATCAAACCCAGGTGCTTTTTTAACATTTAAATTATCAATAGCCTCAACAACCTCCAGATATTGAAATCTTATTTGTACAGGTGGTCTGGCAACAACAGGCGGTAGTTCGCTAATGTCAGTATCCGTATTGGGAGTGAATACATTTTTTAAATGTATATATATATAAATCATAGTAACCAACTTTATGGTGATCGGCCCATAATTGGTCATAGCGCCCATATAGGATCCAGTTCCAAAAAACACATTTACCTTCGTAAATATCTTATCAATATCAATATCGAAAAGAAATTTCTCACCGATCAGATATATGCAAGAAAACATTTTAGGATTGGATTTTGTCAGTCCATAATTCGCCACAGTTCCCATATAAAGTCCATTTCAGAGAAAAACTGGAATACCCATAAAAAGACTCTAAAATATATCGTTATTGAGATGAAAATATAATTATTGAAATATGAAATTCACCATAAGACTCAAATGCAGTAAAATATTTTATAACGACCGCTACTTGGTATATAATAGATCTTATATAAAGTTTCTTTAAAATAAACTATAAACTCGTTAAACATCTTTATCGATACAAAATGTTACACACATTTCTTTTAAGTATGCAGAGATCACACTACTGATATATAGGTGGTGGGTTTATAAGATTCGGCACAGCCGAATATAAACTCTTACTTGGGAGTGGGGGATGGTTGAAATGTTTTATAATGTTCAATTGATTACAGTTCTGAAAAAGCAAACACAATATACCTACATTTATCCTTCATCATACAAAATTAATACTTTTATATGCTTCTATAGTAATTTGTTAAGCGATGCTGTGCATTTTTTATTGTTAAATATTCGGTTTATTTCTGTAAATAATTTCATAATCTGTAGTATCTTATAAATTAAAATTATTTTTCAATAAAGACATAATGCACAAAAAACATTTCAAACAGAACGTTGATTTTCATAATTCACCTGAATATTTTGGAGACATTGCTGCAGTGTGAGGTTTTTAATGATAAATTGTCATATAATACTGAATAAAAATAAGATGACAGTTTCATAACAGTCACGCGTAATATGTGATAAAAAAAATTAAATATCAGTGAAAAACAGCACATTTTGTTTGACATAAAATAAATGCGAGACTCTAAATCGTATTAGAAACTACTGCATCTTAAGCTTGTTAATTTAATTTGTAGCAACGTCAGTAATAACTTTAACAGTCAGATTCATGAACTTCTAAACTTTAAGTCGACTTTTTTGTTTCAATATTATTCATGAATTTGATTATTTAAAATAAATAAAATTGTTTATTTGTCCTTTTTTATTAAGATTTTAGTAATTATTTACGCTTAAGGTATTTTTTATAAAAAATTACATTTTATTTTAATATTTAAATTAAAAAAAAAAAATCTAAAGATTAAATAATTACTAAAATTTCAAATATTTTCTTTAGAATCATTTATAACTTCCTACCAGTCAACATTTACGTCTTAAATAATAATAATACAAAGCCATGTCCGTCCGTCTGTTCTTCTGTTGAAGGCACGATAGAGCGTTGAAAAAGCTCATAATTTATCTTCGTTTCATCTGACTGAAGCACATTTCCCAAATTTTCCCCTTTGTACGAGGTCTGATCAAAAAATAACCGTTATTTAAAATTTTTTCAAAAAGTATTTATTTATTCATCAATAACTATCTTGTCCCATTCAAAGTTATCCCCCTCAGATATAATCCACCAGCGTTTTTTCCAATCCTCGAAACACTTTTGAAACGCGCTTTTTGGTATCGCCAACAGCTCCTGTTTCGATTTTTCTTTTAACTCCTTAATCGTAGCAAACCACTTTCATCGGTGTCTTCAGTTTTCGGAGGAGGAAAAAGTCAGCGGGGGCCAAGTCCGGTGAATACGGTGGTGGAGGCATGATAACACACGCACAATCATCGATGTGTGAGCTTTATCATGGTGAAAAATCCATTATTGAATTGATTTGCGCAAACGGCGCATAACTTCAAGGTAGTATTGCTTATTGACCATACGACCTTGTGGCAAGAATTCGTGATTCACCGCGCTATTGCAGTTGAAGAAAACAGTGAACAGAACCTTTACATTTGACTGAACTCGACGTGCTTTTTCGGTTTTAGCTCTTCTGGAGGTTTCCATTGGGATGATTGGGCTTTGGTTTCAATGTCATATTATAACTTAAATTCCACTTTAGTGTATGCTCCATCATAATACATTCAAGCTTCCTATAAATTTCATGTTTAGTAGAAGATAAGTACTGAAATTTTTAATAAATACTCATCTAAAATCAAAAAAATCCAATTTATATCACCAGTCGATTTCGTTGGTATCTACATTAAAAAGTTCAATTCAAAAAATCTTCCTTCATTCATATATGTATATACATAAATGTGAACTAATATTGGAAACATACATGTAATAGGAAACGTAGATACATATTGGGGTACATTTACAATCCATGTCAAATAGTCTTGATTTCATGTTTATAAAAGGAAATTGGTAAAATGTTCATTTAATAAAGTGTTTGTAAAACAGGAAAATTTGTTAGATACCAAACAATTTCAGATTTTGCTCACACACACAGATGCACAAAACCTTAACTAACCAACAATTTTTTTTACCTCAGTTTTATATTTCTACTAACTGTATGTTCACTTTTAACGTCATATTTAAAAGATAACCAGTATTAAGTCGTTTGGATAATGTTCATTGTCCAAAAGCTTCAGGTAACAAAACCAAACAATTTTGGTCTATGTATTTAAAATTGCCATACAATTTTTTACTATTATCAACATATATTTGTTCGGTTGGAATAGAGAAAGAAAAAGAAATTAACATTTTAAACTAAATTTTTTCCACCGTTTTCCGGGTTTTCTCCAAAAAAAAAAAAAAAAAAAAATGCGGAAAAGGAACAAGAATCAAAGGAAACCAAAAATGTTTTTGTGGTGCATCGTCAAGTGGTGTTAAATAATTTCAGCTTTTCAACTGGACACTAAGTCGCAAATAATGCACCTTTTTTTTTAGCAGATGAAATTTTTTGTCAACTACTATATTGGTATTTCACTTTTCCTGTGACACTAACCCAATACTGTTCAACTGGAGAATTCCATGGTTTCTATAATTTGTACTATGCCGTTTTTTATTCTTTGATACTAATTGCAATGGATTTAATAGATAAAGAACCAATCACCTATTTCCATACGATCAAAGTCTTTTTACACGGTTTTGTTTACACGAAGTTTCCTGGAACCAATTACCGCGTAAAAACAGAATCAGGTGTCTGTGAATGACACTCTTATCTATGCAAGATTTGATTTAATACTTTTGATTACATAATTATGCTAACTTAATATAACAAAAACTTAGAAAAATAGTTACTAATTTTAGTTTAACATTCGTTTTAGTTAAACATTTCGTGTAATTCTAGTATTTCGATCTGCATAATTAAAACTTTTCAATTCTTCAGTTGAAATTTAATGGATTTTTTAGATAGACGCTAGTGCCAGCAAGCAGGAGAAGAACTTCCATTAAATAATACGCTAGTGTAAACATTTGAAAAAGTTAATAAAAACACAGTACGTTTAGTCGGAAAATACTTTAAAGCTATTTCTGAAACAACAACCACTTGGTTTTGTCTCCAACAATTATATAAAAGATTTTACGAGTAAATATTTTCTTTTCAAGTTTATTGAGATTCATGGATTATATGATGCTGCGACAGTTCTAATAGGAACAGAAACTTAATGCGCTGGTAATATATGATAATCCATTATAATTGGCATTTTTCTCTTTAACCTTCATCGCAGCATCCAAATGGTTGCCAGTACAAATATCTCTTATTTGCGCAGATTATTTGAAATCTAGATTGCCTATTTATATGGTAATTCCTGAGATACTTTCACTTGAAGAAGCACTGTTTTCGTCAATCTGAAAGCAAATTAGTTAATCAAATAATTGTATAAACTATGTTTTATATAATAAAACGAATTATATTTTCATGAATGTACATACATTGACAAACAAAAACATATCAACGAAGTTATACAACGATGTGGTCTAGCCAACCAAATAGGCGAGCTTAGTATACACTTTTACTTTACACATAAAAAGGGAAACTTTGTTATGGTACTGCAATCAAAATAGGTCTTATGTGGGAACTATGGCTAATTATTGACAGATCGCCATAAAATTAAAAACAAGTTAGAGTGCAATATTCGGCTGTGCCGAATCTTTTTTACCCTCCACCTAAACGTAATAAGAAATAGAAAAACTACACTGGTTATAGGACTAGAATATACTTATTCTGTGTTTTGTATTCAATCTTAGTGAAAATTTTATTATGATTGTTTGAAAGACAATTTTAGGAACAACATAATTTATTTTAAATGTTTTGCAACCATATATAATTGATGTATGTAATTATCAATTCTTAATCCTTTTGGCCGCACTTGAATTTACCTGTGACTACCAAGAGCATCACATATTTTTTTCATTAAAATTAAGAGCGAGTATTCCCGCTTTTTTTTATCTTTAAATCATGAATTTTTACTGTGGATCAAATGAGGGGAATTCCCAATAAGAATGCGTTGAAATGAGTTTTGTTTGTTAGAGCAAGTATTTTACCATAATAACAACTCCCACTGTGTACAAGGAGTAACACAAATCAGCTGTAACAGTTAAAAACTTGTTTGAATATTAGCGGGAATTCCCGTCATTAGTTTATTAAAGACAAGTGAATGACGGGAATTCCAATTTATTATGGTTAGGTATGACAATTTTATAATTATATTAGATTATAATATGAAGAAATATTACGATGATAATTGATCACAATATGATATTTCAAGGCACTAATATTCATCATAATGTATTTTGACTACAATCGTAAATCTTAGTTATGTTTACCACAACATAATTAAGATTTTCGTGACACCTTTGTTTACTTTGGGGTATTAAGAGACAAAATCGTAAGCATTTTTAAAATTGCGTAACGAGAAATTGCTTGCATAAGTGCTAACCAGATAGTATGCTGATGTGTCTGGACACGTAAGATTCACTAGTTTTATATTTGTTGTTTTTTATGTTCTTTGTATTATTACTTTTCTGTTACATTATTCCTGTAACCCTACACAAAATGAGTCTACTCTATATATGCGTGTATGGACTACTCCACAATGGAGTAGGAGTACTCCAAATGTAGCCAGAGTGTATGAAAAAAGCATGCTCCAGTTTACATTGCAATGCCCTAGGGTTGGACCACATTACATTTGTGTACACACAAAACTACTCCATGGATCACTTTGTTGAAAGTACTCTATAGATCACATACATAAACAACTTTTCAAAGTACACTATTGTACTACTCCATGGTGTACCCAAAGGGAGTTTTTGGAATCAGCCTTTTTAATTTGATTTACTAAAAATATGTTAACAGTAAACTAAAATAAATTTTTACTGCCGTATTTATAAAAAATTAAAGTACACTTTAAATGTACTTAAAAAAAATTTTGTATGAAAATTTTCACTAAAAGCATACTTCAAATCTACTTTATTTTTTACAAATACGGCAGTTAGTATTTAGTATATAAAGGAATTCTTTAGTACATTTGTTTTATTTTGCAGTTAAATTTATAAATTAATGGCTATAATATATGTAAAGTAACAGGCAAACAAACAAAGAATAATTTTATTTCACTTCAATAGACATGACAGTAGTGTTGCCAGAGTTGTAGATTTACGCCAAACTTAATAGTGTTGCCAAACAGTTGTAATTTAAAATGCTTGTGAACAATGAAATAATCCATGGCTGCAATACATAGGAGTAGTCCAAAGAGTACTTCTTTGGACTATGTAACCCAATATTTTTTGTAGGAATTTTAATTTTGTTCGTCTTATATACAATTTAGTAACTTTTATTGAAATCACAAAGTACATATAATAATTTCACTTTTAATTTATGTTTTTATTTGCTTTTTCACATTACCAACATACTACTACAAAATATTTTCTTTCTCTTTTCAAGAGAACTGCCTTATGAGCAGCGTGACTGTCAGCGCTACTAAAGTATCAATTTGCCACTTTTGGTGTTACTTTTTAAAAATGTTCTAAATCTGCTAATATTTTCAAAACTTTGCCCCTTTTAGTACCCTTTTTAAAATACCATCACTAATTTCAAGTTTTGATCAGCTTACGTACGTATTTCTTTCTTTGACAGGTTATTATTTTATATAAATTTGTACAGAAGCTAAAATGTTCGTAACGAAATATGAAACTTTTAAGAGATCATAAGCATCTATACTTGAGATAAAATTTTACCAAAAACTGTGTAGTGAAGTAATGTCTAGAATTGACATTTATGATAAAAAACTTAATGCATTACTATTTTTAGAGCCAGAATTTTTAAAGGCCAATGAATTTATTAATTATTTTGAACTTGACTGACCCAGAAGAGTTTATTAACAAATTCAAGTTATTAGAAAGTAAAATGAATGACAAAAGCTGTGAGCATATCATTACAAATTTAAGTTCGGAAACTTTCTGGTGTGAAGTGGGATAGCTAAAACTACATTTGGCGAACCTTTATTAAAAGTTAGTACCTGCGAAAATATGCTTTCAGCATTAAACTTATAAGATGTTGATTTGGAAGATTGGAATCTAAATGAAGATGTTGTCAAAAAATATATTAGCACAATTTCAAACCATTAAAATAGAAAAATTTATAAAAAATATGTCAAATTTATAAAAAATAATAAATAAATGTCATGTATTTATAAAAAATAAAGTAGGTTTTTAGTGTGCTTTTAGACAAAATTTTCATACAAAATTTTCTTAAAGTACATTTGAAGTCTACTTTAATTTTTTCTGAATATCTGAATATTTTCTGATAATCTCTAAAAAAAAATTAATTTTTTATTTTCATGAATAAAACTAAATATTAAAGCGTTCGAAAAATTGTTAATGACTAAGTTGACTCCTATTCTGAATGACACTCAATGTATTCCTAATCATCAATTCGGCTTCAGAGCTAAACACAGCACCATCGAACAAACACACAGATTGGTAAATGTGATAAGACAAAAAATACTGCTCCGCCCTTTTCATTGATGTGTCGCAAGCGTTCGACAAAGTTTGGCATGACGGTTTAATGCACAAAATAAAATTAACTCTTGCGCGTATACTCGCTTCAAACTAATCAATTGTGTTCAATACAGATTCCATGTAATGGTGTTTGCAGATTTCAGCAGCTCATAATATATAGGACCCTTTTTGTCAAACCAAATACAAAACATTACCTTAGCTGCCATGTTCGCAGATGTTTTGAAATTGCTGATTGAGTAGTTCATATTCAATAGAAATATTTGAAAGTGTTCAAGAATTAATATTCTATGTTTGGTATAAAACACATCTTTTCTGATTAACCATATCTGTTGATAAAAAAAACTTGTTAAAATTTCCTTGTTTTCCTTGATTTTATATGTGTTTCTTAGTTTGGTCTTCTGTTTGTACCTGTTCGTTTTGCTTTTTTTTTTGCTTTTTCTCTTATTTGAGGCTCAACACAAATCTTTCGATGGCAAAAAAGAAAACTTCAGAAAATAAACAGCTACGCAATAACCATCATCTTTTTTCAAACTTTGTTTACAGTGACTTAAGGCACTCTTTTGCGTTGTGTTTTACAAAACTACACCATGAAATTGTCTGTAAAATAAAGTGCCACAGATAAACGAAGAAGTGCTCGTGAAATGTTTAAAGTACTACCCTACCACTGGGTACAAAAGCAAATGGGTCAAAGTTATGGAGTTTCATTGCTTTGTTGTTTAAAAAACGGGTTAAACGCTCTTAAATTTCTAGTTGTTTTTATTTTTTATAACTTCATTTCTTTTTCATGTTTTTCTGCTCATTTTGTTTTTTATTAAGCCAAAGAAATGTTTCAATTTTAACGTTCTTTTGGCAGAGGTTGTTAGTTTAATTTTTTTAATATGATTGCTTCAAAGGCGTGACTTGTTTAGGTTTTTGCTACTGGTGTTCCCTGAAACCAACACGAAATGCAAATTTGCACAAACATACTTGAAAGGTAGTGGAAATGTATTTTAATAAATGAATGAATAAATGTTGAAGATGTTTTATGTTGGAGTTGTTAAGAAAATTAATGTATGTAAGAGTGTATGTACGAGTATATAGCTTTGATTGTAAGTGTGTGAAAAACATGTAATGCTTTTAGCTAGTGTGTAATTAATTAAAATAAATGATTAAGTAATTTCTAACTAAAGTTGTATTTCAAAGAAAAATATCATGTAAATACAATTTGTTCAGAAACTAGTGTTTTAAGTTTTTAAGCACGATGAAAAATAAAGTATGGTGAATTAAGCTTTCATTGCAAATGGTAAAATTTTGACAAGAGAAGCCAATTGTAGATAAAAGAATGGATTTTTATTAAAAACAGAAATAATATTTTATTGAAAATATATTTTTGTCTGTGTAAAACACTCTTGCATCCAAAATACTCAACTAATTATTTTAGAAAGTTGTTATGGAAAATCAGCACAATTGATATAGCAGACCCAAGTTATACTCTTATAATGATATTTGAAACGACCTCTTACAAATTTTGTATTTTTTACAAATACTTTCCTATTTACGAATATATTTCAAAGAATGCATTGGCATTTTTTACACGTTATTCGCATAAGAAAATTCAAAACTGTGATGAAAATACTAAGAATAGTGGCATGATATCTCCTGGTCTTCATACCAATTTCTCCCCAGAATATGAGTCATGAGTACATAAATGCCCATTAAGTGAAAATATCCATATAAAATTCCATATAAAAGAAAATAATAATGTGATATTTTGTTCGGTTCAAAATAATTTATTTGTATATAGGCAATATAAGGGTCAGGTAACATATCTTATAACTGAAACTAAAAACTATTTTCTCTCAATTAATGGAGCCATAAACAAATGATCCTTAGATTACTAAGAATTTTTCTTGTTTGGATTCTAGTAAGAAATCTTTCAAGAAGATTTCGAAGCTGTTGCAATTTTGAGATGCATCTCACACGAATTTTTCGAAATTCTTCTTTAATTTTTAACACTTCTAAGTCTCTATAGATGTAATAATTTCTTATGTACTAAGAAGCTCCCATCATGCCTCTAGGACCCTCTATATAAGATCAATAAGGCCGTATATAATTGAATTGAATTCCATATGTTCAAATTGTTTTCAAAACAGCCTTATACAGAATGACTTCAGAATTAAGGCTTAATTGAGTTGGGTCGTAAATTAGTCGGTGCAGATTAAAAGACTCTTGGTGACGCCACGTAAATGCCTTGAAACACGATATTATAAGATTGTGCAACATTCACATTGTTAAGCCAAATATATAGGCAATTTATTTTCCTAAGTGTAAACGTAACGTGTTCACTTTTGGTTTTATTTACACATTCTCCCCATTTTTTCTTTAGATACCAACGAAGTCAACGTGTGAACTAAGTATGTCACTATCATCTGCAAATGTAAAAATGATTAAATTATCGCTCATTGGCAAATTACAGATATAGCCACCGCCATAGACACTGTTGTTTATCCTAAATAGACGTTCGGATCGATTAGACTCCAGTAATCTGTGAGTACTAGGAGGCACTAAGCATTTAATTTTATGTATTCGACCTTTATGCCAAACTTTATTAAAGGCTTGTGCTACATTTAAAAATATAGCCGGACATAATTTTTTAATTGTTCGATTGTTCCATGGTGTTCACTTGATCGTAAGAATTTTATAATCTTTTTTTAAATATCTTCTCAAAAGGTAGTACGCTAATACCGTGAAATGCTGGATTTGGTATTATTATGGATCGTCGTTGACGATGTTCAACAGCTCCTGAGCGATGCCCATGCGACGTTGTTTTTGCTAAAAATTTAGCAATTTTGGAACAATCTTCGCTGCCACATGTTTCATGCCTAAACATCCCTAAAAATTGCTTGGCATGAGCCGAACGATATGCCAACATCATCAGCAATCTCTCTGATAGTGAATCGACGATTATCCAAAATCATTTTCTTTACTGCTTCAATATTTTCGTCGGTTGTTGACGTGCTCGGGCGACCAGGACGAGCATCGTCATTGACATCTTCTCGGCCTTCCTTAAACCGGTTATACCACAATTGAACTTTTGTCCTGCTCAATAGTAGACTCGCCAAACGTCACAGTCAACATTTCAAATGTCCTTGCGCATTTAATTTTATTTTTTACACAAAACTTAATTCTTTGATCCATTTTTTCGAATAGTAAAAAATCGAAGAGCACACCAATACACAACTAACATTTTTATCTATCAAAAATAAACTGACAATCCAAAATGGTTGATATTACCAACATATATAACAGACATGTGTACCAACATAACAGAAATCGAAAATCGAACATACGGTACTCACGAAATTTGAAAATACCGGTTATTTTTGATCAGACCACGTCTGTTTATATTCAGTTTCTGACATGTTTACTTTGCTAAAATAATAGATAATCGACAAAACGGTCCTAAACGCAAGATTCGTAATTGTTTTTGTTTTTCTAACTTCCATTTCATTGCTTACAATTGATGATTTTTCAGAAGTAATAAACTATAAAAATACCCCAATAGCAAACATTTCATGGTGATATGTTGAACCATTTCTTAGCCAAAGCAAAAACAAAACAAAATTTTACCAAAATGGTTCAAATAGCAGGCTTAAATGTTCTGCAAAAATTAAATTTTATTTTTTTACACCTCGTGCCCACATGATAATAGGTTTTCTACCGGTTGCTTAATATTTCTATCTGCCTTTCAATAGGTGAAATTTTTGTGCCTAGTTTTTGTGATATTTTTAATGAAATTGTCATTTTTGTGATCTGTTGCTAAAATAAGGGAACTTTTCAGTTTTTTACTTGCAATGGATAGAAACTTGTTTGTTCTCATTCTATTTTACATTTCATCTCTTCAGGAAGAAGAGTTTTAATATCTGAGTTTGATATATCTATACTAGGTTTTAAAGGAAATTTATACTTGGAGTTATCCATGATATCTTTTAAAATAATGAATATAAAATACAGTTGTCGATATTTGCTACAGTCATCGATATCTGATGCAGTTATCGTTATTTTCCTCTCACTACATCTAAGTATTTGATTAAGAATTTAATTATTTATTTTTTTCTGTCTTATTTCATATTATAGTTTATTTGACCTTTTTCATTAATATTCCAATTACTGGAATATTAATCAATTCTTTATTTTCGATATTTCGCTACTTCTTTGTGTAGCATCTTCATGAAAAATTTTTTTATTTTATAAATTTTTTTATTATATAAATTTTTCCTAAATATGATACACAAATATTTTATTAAAAAAAGACCTTAAGCTTAAACAATTATTGCAATATTTTTTAGTTATTGCTTATGAAATATTAAATATTGAAGATAATTTAGTTGATATGATTGATATTGAATTGTTCTTTTCAAAGCCAATGAATATAATTTTTGCTAATAATGATAAAATGTATGTACGCTACCAAAGTTTATAAATAATTTTTCTTTTCTATAACTTTATCAATATACGAAATAAATAATAATAAATTAAATAAGAATAATAAAAAAGCGTTTAGTAGTAATGATAATGAACTCGCATAAATAGGATATTTTTGAACAAGCATTTAGTTTATAAAAATTTATTGCACATAAGTTATTTATTCAACGCATATTTAGTTATACTAAAATTGAACGCACATAGTATATTTCTAAAAATATGTTTACTTTTTCACAAGCTGTAGTATTAGTATACATAATCAAAAACTAAATGCACGTTTGGCACGAAAAAAACAAATGTTCAAAAAACCCGCACATTGGTTTGCTTTTCTACTACGTAATTTCTGTGCATTTTTAATTATTATTTAACTATGTTGCTCTATTAAACTTATGTATACGAGGGCGGTTAGGAAACTTCTTAGCATATCACAGAAAGAGAATAGAATTTAGCCATTGTTAAAACACTCTTGTGCGCTTGTGCGTTGTCTTGATGAAAAATTATATTTCTTTGATATAAGTCAGGACGTTTTTCTCGCATTTTTGCCAAAATTCCAAATTTTGCAATAGTACTCTGAATTTATTGTTTTAAAATTTTTTAATCAATAAATACCTTTTAAGTCCCAAAAACCGTTGACATAATCTTACCAGCCAATTGAATTGTTTCGGCCTTCTTTGAGGCACTTCCTCCAGCTTCAGTCCATTGCTTGGAATGTTCTTTTGTCTCTGGAGTATAGTGGTGGATCCATGTCTCATCAACAGTTATAAAACAATGCTTAAAATCCATTTTATTTTTCTTAAAACGATCCAAACAAGCTTGAGATATTTTCATTCTTATGCGTTTTTGGTCGACTGTTAAAAACTGCGGCACCTATCTTGCAGAAAGTTTTTTCATCTGTTTCATTTGAGATGCCCATGATATTAGCTATTTCCCGCACTTTTATTTGCCGATGATTTAAAACCATATCATGCACTTTGGCTACAATTTCTGTTGTTTTTGCTGTTTTACGACGTCCACTACGTGGACTTTTTTTATGATTCTCAGAATTAAAAAAAAGTAATAAACCAAAGGTTGTTTGATTTTTATAATTGCGGTAGCAAAATAATAAGCGTTAATAAATATGATTGGACAATTAAAAAAAAGGAAAGTGCACTTTTTTAATTATTTGGGTTTTTACCTGCATGATTTGTTTACAGAAATTGCACCCACGTTTATGAGTGCCTTTGTTTTGCAACGTTTCTAAATATGCGCCCATTCATATGTACCTGCAAGTAAAATATTGTAAAATTTGTAGTATTTATAGGTGTTCTTTGATCGAGTTTTGTTATATAACAAGAGTCGACGAACGCGAAATGTACAAGTTAATTTTTCTCTGGTTTTTAAAAGAATTTTGTGCATATCTCGAGTAAATTTTTGAAATTCATACCTTTACTTATTCGGACTAGTGGTTCTCGAGTTATCACAAACAAAAGAGCATAAAACGTGACAAATTCCCTATACGATACTACTAATTTCAAATTAGTTTTTAAATTATTGTTTGATGTAACATGACCAAACGAGTGATGCAGAAGTTCTTCTTTTTGGGGCCACTTTCATAAACAATTATCAGAATTGAGTCCCGAATCAATCACCTAAAAAATGTTGTACAGTGTTATTTAAAAAAGATTTATGGGTGGCATAGAAGAAGAGGACCAATTATGGACTGATGGCTTCTAAATACAGCATCCACTTATGTAATTGCTATGTATTTTAGAATTATATTGGTTGAATTTTATCTAAATTGCATTATTTACAAGAGTTGTATGGTTGGTTGTTATGCTCGGAAGTGGACATAATTTGAGAGCTATTGCCAATTACGGTATATTTAAAATATATATTAGTGTTAACGTAGATTTCGGAAGTGGACCTTATATGGGGTATATAGTCAAATATGGGCCAATATTCTCGAAACGTGTAAAATTTAGGATCGATATTGTTATTTATAAGAGATTTATGAGTATTAAAGTCAATTTCAGAACAGGACTTTATATGGAGAATACAAATATGAACCGAAATTCACAAATTTTTGTGAGATTATTTTTGTATATATGTATGTAAATGATATATGAGCAGTTGCCAGATACAAAACATTTTTAACATGTGTTCGTAGCACTGATGTAAGTTTCCAAAACAGTTAAATATTTTCTGTTTGTACCGCGCTTCCTGTTCTAGGCTAAGAAGTATTCGAACCGCCCACGTATGTATGTTATTTTTTCCCGTAATAGTTGATAATCACGGGACAATTTTCAGAAGATAGGTAGTATAATATTTCCATAGTAATACAATTTCTATTTATATTTTTAGATATGACAAAGTCTACTTAATCAGCTTGTATACAGTGGTCTTAAAAAACCTTTGCTTTTGCTGGATAGCTTTGTTTTAGTTTGCATATACATATCGATGGTCTCATGTAGAAAGGCCCCAACTCGCATATTTGAAACTTAACAGGAGAAGGTAAAAACATAATAGAAACTGTAATATTCAACATGTAACTTTTTTTGAACAACTGCTTATAAAAGCGTTATTTTTACACTATTGCAATAAATTTTTGTGAGGAGGTGTATTTGCGTTAAATACATTGGAATCGCAAAAAAACAAATTTCGAAAAAACAGCGAGTTAGGGCCTTTCTACATGAGACCAACGATATATAACTTTTTATAAAATTTGTATGCTATACGCTGCATTCTATTTCAAATCATATTGTTTGAAGCATAATGATGAATAATTATTTTAAGTGCTTTTTCACAATAGTACAGTAAAGAAAAGCAAATATATAGTAGAATAAATAAATGCCTGTATAAAGCTGGAGGTCCACACCAAGCATCTACGCATTTCACGCGTTCTAAGGAACTGTCAAAAAAGTAGAATCAATGTAGTAGTATGTTTTAAGTTACACACTCAAAAGCGTAGGACGCGTTGACGCTTGAAACGCGAAAAGTTCGTTTGTACTTTTGAACGCGTCGCAAGACATTGACAAATGCAAAGCAAATTTATTTTAAAGGTGATGTCACTAAAAAAATGACAGTTGAAAAAACATTTTTTATATGATTTTGACAAAAAACTTCATATAAAAACAAAATTAGCCGGACTTAAGGCATCACCTCCGAAAGTACATATATATAAATCACAAATGATTGACGCGAAAAATCTTCGCATGTAACTTGAAATACTTGACGCATAAAACATTTAGAAAGCTTAAAACGCGTTGACGCCAAAACGCGAGTTGTGGACCTCCAGCTTAACGGAATGTAAGCCACTAATTACTAAACTGGTTCTATATTTTACTGGTAGCGTACAATAGTTATTAAAAGGTATTGAAACTCGTAATGGCATGTCATTTACAAGCTTTTGTGGTAGTTTGCTTATTTAACCCTTATCCTGTACTTCAAAAATAAAAATCATATGACATTAGTGGATCAAATTTGCATAATACAAAAAATTCTAATATTTATTAATTTTTTTTTTTTTTACATTCATTACATACAATATTGGTCTCAGAATGCTTTTTGCAAATAAATTTTTGACAATCGAAACATTTGTATCAAAAAAATCCGCTAAGTATTTAAGGAATAAATGAGCAATAAATACTGTTTCGGCGATTTTGACTCATTAATACAGGATAAGGGTTAAAACAATTTATTAAATTAATAAGTGACACAACTTTGGTTATGTGATGGCGTATGATTAATATTTAATAATTCCAAGTAATTCCATATCACTCATACGTAACAGTTCAATTTGTTTAAGACACAAACAATGAATAATTATCGATTTTTATTTGTCTTTTAAATAATATTTGATTACCTGACGTACTTAATTAAATAAGACCATCATGTGTACTGAAACCTCTTAATAGTGATACTGATGTTTTTTTTTTATTATTATTGAAAATAAATTGCAAAATTGATAAAGTTTAATTATGTCCAAAAATGTAAAGACAGTTTTTGGCACCAGCAACTTTTATTATTTTCTCCTTATTATTATTTACTTATTTCACTTCACTTTTATTCACTTTTTCATTCATTAATTTTGCAATATATTTCAAATTGTTCGAATGCAATCGCAAACACTTATAACTGTTTGTGGTTTCCTTTTATATTTTATAGGTTGATAATAAATTAAATGTGTCTCTATTGTGTCTCGCTAGTTTATCTGGATACTTTAAGACTTCTCTTGTGTGGCCTCTTTTTTTTACCATTTAACCCCATATAGAACTGAAGTGCATGTGGCAGAAGTGTGGGGAGGGGTGTTCCCTAAGGAAAATAACCGAAAAATTAAACTTCAGTTTATAAGTTTCAAGTGTCTTTTGAAATCGATTTTTTTTTTGGTTTTGTGCAATAAGTTTTCAAACAGAAAATTTGTAGCAAACACTTAAAAAATGAATGAGTAAAAGACCAATAAACAAAATTGTAGTGGCAAAGGGTGGAAAAAATGATAATAATGAAACAGACACAAAAGCACTATTATCATTATTATTATTATGGGTAAATAGTTTCATCGCCATTATATACTAAGTTCTTACTGGCAGCGACGAAGAATATAAAAAAGTTTTTCTGATTTAAAGTAGAGAATTGCTATAGATATATTCTGTAATCCATAAAATACCCTATAGTAAGTAATAGTTGTTGTTAATATAAAAGTTAGACAAAACTAAAGTAATTTTCTTAAAATAAAAAAAAAATTGTACTATTTTTCAAACTACTAAATACTAATTTACATTTTATTCTATTAACCAAAACTACAGGGTGTATAAATAAGCGGCTTTGTTTTACAATTTATGTTGCTTTTCGAGTTTCCATTTCTTTTTTTTCCTCTGTTACCCTTTCCTTTTAGTCGTTCATTCTCCTTTACACTAGTAGTTATATGGTGGTTTTGGTTGTTACTTTTGTTTAAAGAACCATTTAATATGGCACACATTCTCTCAAAAGCTCAACGAAAAAGAAAGTTGTGGTCTGGCTCGTTTTACACAAACATACACAATTCTTTGCAATGCAATGCTATTGCCGTTGTATGTATATTTGAGTTAATGTTAGGGTAGCCCTTACTTAGCACTTTGTTGGAATTTCGAAAAATACCTTAATTTTGGAGTTTTGGGTCAAAGTAGAAATATGTAAAACAAAAGTTGAAAAGAACAAGTTAGAATCATAAATACCTCCACCTAAACTTAATAACAAATACAAAGACTACACTGGTTAGAGGACTAGAATATCCTTAGTCTGTGATTTCTATTCAGTCTTAGTGCAAATTTTATTATGATTGTTTGAAAGACAATTTTACGAGCAACATAATTTATTTTAAATGTTTTGCAATTTTATCTAAATTTAACTATTTATAATTGATGTAATTATCAATTCTTAGTATAATTTACAGAGTTTTCTTAAGTGCACTTTGATTTCTCCATGTATTTAAATGATCCGTGTAAAATTTTGTATCGATATCATTATTTATTAGAGATTTATGAGTATTAAAGTGATCTTCGGAAGAGGGATTTATATGGGGGATGTGGTTAAAAATGGACCGAAATTTGTGGGATGATTTTTGTATGCATGTAAATGATCCGTGCAAAGTTTTGAGTCGGTAGCGATAGTTATACGATATATATAAAGATAAATGGCTTTTTCGGATGTTGTCCTTATATGGGAGCTATGACCAATTATGGGCCGAAGACTATAAAATTTAGTACAACAAATTATTTACCTATAAAGATTATTTATGTCAAATTTTAGTCGTTTAACATTATTTATACCAGTTTTATACGTATTTAAGTGAATTTTTGAACTGGACTTTATATGGGGTCTATGGTTAAACATGGACCGAACTAAAAAAAAATCGTTTTTCGATTTCTTTTTGCATGAAACTTATTCCTGCTGAATTTCGTATTGATATTCCAATTTTATTGGCATTTATGTATAATTGAGCAATATTTCGGTATGATTTTTGTATGTGAGCTATGAGAAATCATGGACCTATTCTTACTATTTTCCTCACATTTTCTTTTTTTATCATAAAAACACCGTATACAAAATTTCGTGGGAATATCTGCAATATATTTATAAAAAACTGAAAACAAAATTTTCATAAATATCAATTTTTTATGGAGGTTGTCTTACATTTTGATCCATAACTCTGGTTCTACTGTACCGATTTTGCTGATTTTCACTAACAAACTGCTATAAACGGTTTTTTGTAAACTCCGTTGATTTTCGTTGTGCCATTTGGACGTGAAAGTGTTTTACACAGACAGATAGACGGACATGGCTCAATCTAGTTAGAATTTCATAAGTACCAAGAATACAATTACTTTGTTGGGTGTCAGATGAGCATTTCTCAATGTTACACACGTTATGGTGGTGGTGGGTATAAAAACTCGTTTCTTAATACTTTCAGTATTTGACTTTAACATGACTAGATTGGAGCTAGATTTTTAGTTGCTGGTGACTTTAACGCCAAACACACTTTTTGGGGTTCACGTCTGGTGACCCCGAAGGGTCGTGAACTCTTCAACACCATTGCCAAAATGGGATTAGATGTACTCTCAAGCGGGCATCCCACCTACTGGCCGACGGACCGACGGAAGATTCCCGATGTTATTGACTTTGGGGTAATGAAAAATATCCCTGTAGAATCGATACAAGTGGAGCCTTCATTAGACTTGTCTTCAGATCACTCTCCTTCTATTATTTCAATGCGTTTCCTTCAAAGGAATGGCTCTCCATTTCGGGACATATCTAAAACCAGAGTAAGTTGGATAAAGTATAAAAAGTATTTAAGTTCCCACTGCACGGAAAATGTAGTGTTGAGAACTACCGAGGATATTGATGGGTCGATTGGCAAGTTTACTGAGGACATACGAAAAGCTGTACATCACGCCTCCACATACGACGTTGAGTGCAGAAGTGGGACAAATAGAACTTATTTCGCTGAACTCGATTATCTCCTGTCAGAAAAAAGAAGAGTTAGAAGAGAGTGGCAAATTCACAGGTCTCCTGAACTGAAAGCTAGGCTACGGGTATGCAGAGATATACTAAGAAATTTCTTAGAAACCCAAAGAACGGCCTCACTTAGATCTTACTTGGAAGGTCTTGATAGTACCCCACAATCTGGCTACTCGTTATGGAGGGCGGCAAGAGGTTTAAAAAGACCAGTGAGAGGAAAACCTCCTTTGCGAAATCCGACTGGTGACTGGGCTAGAAATGATTCCGAGAAAGGGACATTATTTGTTAACCATTTGAGAAATGTGTTTACTATAAACAACTCAAATAATAACGAATCTGATTTGCCACCACTTGTTATAAGGCCTCCTGTACCTCTAAGACTAGACTTTCGTGATGTCCAAAACGCTATTGGTACTCTGAACCTAAGAAAGGCTCCAGGTATGGATAAAATCAGCAATAAAATGCTTGTGGAGTTACCTCGTGTAGCAAGAAGAGTTATCCTCTTTAGCTTCAACGCTATTTTACGCCTAGAATACTATCCTGCAGATTGGAAGGTGTCTATGATCACTATGATTCCTAAGTCAGGGAAGGACCACACCAAAGTGGAGTCATATAGGCCAATTAGCCTACTGCCGACAATTTCTAAACTGTTCGAAAAATTGTTAATGACTAAGTTGACTCCAATTCTGAATGACACTGAATGTATTCCAAATCATCAATTCGGATTCAGAGCTAAACACAGTACCATCGAACAAACTCACAGATTGGTAAATGTGATAAGAGGGTCGTTTGAAGATAAAAAATACTGCTCCGCCCTTTTCATTGATGTGTCCCAAGCGTTCGACAAAGTTTGGCATGACGGTTTAATGCACAAAATTAAATTAACTCTGCCTGCTAACACCCATAAGCTCATGGAAAGTTATTTATACGGTCGCAAATTTAAAATCAAAGAAGGCAATTTTTTAAGTACCGCTCAGCCAATTGAATCAGGTGTGCCACAGGGTAGCATACTGGGTCCTACTTTATATTTGATTTATGCCTCCGACATGCCGTCAGACCCCAAAATCCACACGTCAACTTTTGCAGACGATACAGTTTTTGTCAGCGTCCATAAGGACCACCAAGTTGCATCACAGAATTTGCAGAATTATGTTTATAAACTAGTGAATTGGCTACATTTTTGAAAATCAGGGTAAATGAACAAAAATGTATTCATATCACTTTCACATTGCGAAAAGATACCTGCTCGTCCATCAGAATAAATAATCAAATTATTCCTCAACATAATGAAGTCAAATACCTCGGCATTCACCTCGACCGCCGTTTAACTTGGAAGTCTCATATTGAAGCGAAACTTGCACAAATGAGATTAAAAGCAGTGCAACTTAATTGGTTAATCGGCAGAAACTCTACATTGAAATTGGATTGCAAACTTTTGTTGTACAATGCAATTCTAAAGCCAATCTGGTGCTATGGAATTCAATTATGGGGTACTGCCTCAGCATCAAACATTGAAAAAATTCAAAGGGGTCAAAATAAAATTCTACGTAGAATTACTGCAGCTCCATGGTATGTTAAAAATTCTCGAATCCACAAAGATCTAGGCGTGCCATTAGTAAAAGTCGAATTTACAAAATATGTGTCAAAGTATGTCAGCAAATTTGAACACCATCCAAACCCCCTTGCACGAGACATCCTTAACTTTAGTGGCCACAATCGGTTGAGAAGGAGGGATATCCTTGCTTTAACTCAAGCGCAAAATAGATGACTGGATCAGTTGATGTGAAATTTTTTTAGTATCATAAAAATTTTTGTCGAGCACTGGCTGGGCTTATTATTTTCCTTTTAGTATTAAGATTTGAATACTTATTGTCATTTCAAATATGAAGATTTCAATAAATAATTAAATGCAAAAAAAAAAAAAAAAAAAAAAAAAAAAAAAAAAAAACATGACGAACACAATTGTAAGCAATAAAAATCCAAAAAGTGTTAAAATATGGGCCACCCTATTTTTCGTTTATGCGCGTAAGAGTGGTTATGTAAGTATGTCCCTTGCATTTAAGTAAAACAAAAATTTTCTTAATGAGCAATTTTTTTTACTTATTTTGGCGTTATATTCATTTAAATTTCCTTTCCTGGCTGGCTGTTTAAAGGAAGTATTAAAAAATAGTAGCAGGGAGAAAACCCCAGGAGTTGGCAAATACATTTTTAGTTAAGTATGCTGTACAGTAGGTTTATGATGGAGCCCAAGAGTCAAGTCGGAAGATTTTTATATTTTTGTTTGTTTTCTAGCTTCACTGCTTCTATAATGGCCACTTTTAAATTGTTGTTTTAAAACTTGTTCAAATTGCTAATATATCAAGCTTGGGCATAAACAAAAATGAAATAAAATAGAAAACTCTACGCCAAATGAAAAACAAAATCAACAATATGATTATAGTCAATATTTAGCAAAAAGGGCGTATTTTACTTTTAAAGGAGTTTTTAATGGCTTAAATAAGGACTTTATTTATGCGGTTGTTAACTTTTTTCTGTTTAAGTTGTTGCTGTAAACAACCATGTAAATAATGAAAGGCTAGAGTGGCTTGTTCTCAGCTGTGCCGAATCTTATATACCCTTTAAATGCAGTTAAATATTTAAAAGTAGAAAATTTAATCAGTTGGAACGCTGAATTATGAAAAATCAAAATAAAACAAAAATCGTGTAACTCTCTAATTCTATTCCTCAAAATATGGCGAGTTAAATAGATGATGTTTACAGATTGATCGTGGACAATGAAGATTGCTGATGATACCCTTGGCAGGGTAAGAAATGCATTCCAATTTGCCAATTGTTCCAGTACTTTACAATAGTACTCATGAAAATGCGAACTATTAGTCTGAATAAAATAATTTTTCTCTTAAAAAAATCGTGTACACATTTCTTTTAATAAAGACAAAAAAGTTAAAGCTTGCAAGACGTATAAATTAAAAAATAATAGACGTAAGCCATAAAGCAAACATTAATACATGAACTTACAAAAATACTTTCAAACTAATGTACCACAGGAGAAATATGTGTGCAACCTGGTTTTCAAACCTATTGTGCAATAAATCCAAATCATAGTGAAAAGATATAAAATTTTAACAATATTCAATAACTGGCATACAATGGACGAAAATACATGTGTAAAAATGAACCTGAAATAACTAAAGTAATCAAAATACAAATATATGTACATAAATGGACAAATTGCGTATAAGAGGCGATTGTTTGGCAAGCAAATGTGATGCCGAACGACCTTTTCGCCAACTCTTCAACTACTAATTCAGGTATTTAAAAGGAAATAATGCCTGCAGAAACGTTATTAGCCTCTTATAAGATGTTAGCACTTTTCAGTAAAGTGTTAGTCCGATTTTGAAGGATTGGTATAGCAATATATGTAAATACAATTATGACCATATATGTCATAATATATATGAATATTTATAGAAAAGAATACCTACATAAAGGTTTGCTGTCTCTTATAAGATGTTAGCATTTTTCAATAAAGTGTTAGCGGAATTGCATGGATTGATAGAACACTGAATATTTTGAAAGTGACAAACTTATTAAATACGCTCATCATATCACAATGGTACAGATTGTAAAAAGAACAAGTAAGTGTTTTTAATTGGGCTGTGCCGAATCTTATATAGGTACCAACAATATACGAAGAGTATGAGGCTTTGGGAAATAGTCCCATACATGATAGTGATGTTTATAAGGCATTTATGAGATTTTCGGAAGTCTACTTTATATGGGTGCTATAGTCAAATATGGTCCGATCATCATGAAATTGGGTACGACCACTTCAATATTTAAATATGGATTATTTGTGTCGAATTTCTGCTTGATAGCGATATTTATAAGAGGTTTATACGCTTTTAAGTTATTTTCGAAAGGTGTCTTTATATGAAGCCTTGATCAAATATGTGCCGATAATCATGAAATTCAGTATGAGGATTTCCACATATAAATTAATTATTTGTAACGACTTAGTAGTGATGCTTATAAAAGATGTATACACATTTTGGTGAAACAAAGAATGTTAGGTAAATTTTCATTGATGTAAGTCTTTTTATAGAAGCTTTATCATGCCTTTAACAGACCCAAACACATACGGACATAGCTAGAGCGTCTGAGCATCTTAAAAACACCCAGAATATATAGAGTGTTGGGTTCTACGAACAATATTTGGTTTGTGTTACAAACGGAATGACAAACCTACTACCCGAGAGGATACATTGCACTGGTGTAATTTCATTACCTTGACGATGGCGACGCTGATGCCATGAGCTTTCACTGGGTAGAGTCTCGTTAATAACACCTAATAAAACTTGAAGCTGTCTAGAGTATATATCTAGTACTATGGAATCTTTTAAAACCCTGGGGCCTTGTCCCAAATTTACCATTAGGGTGCAGATCACTGCAGGTAATTGATAATTGGTTGTTGGTCCCTTCGGGGTACACATTGCTGAACAACAAGAGAGTCATTGAAAGTAGTGGTGACACTTAGCTCGGTGCTAAGTGAAAATGTTGAAATGTTGGGGAACTGTGGCTTTCGGTGTATTTGTGTTGATGAGCCGCCTTTGGATGAGCTTAGATATGCGGCAATGGCAACCGCAGAAAATTCATCCACATGACAGAGGCTCTTATCTACAAAATCAGGAAGATGAGTTTGCAAAATACGGTATTCGTTTGATTATTTTTAGTGGTCCGCGGTGCCACCGTGTATCATGATATTCCTCCCATTGTTGCCTTTACATGGTCTTTGAATTCTCTGGACTGTTCGGCGCGAGAAATAATGTTTAACGTCACATTGAAAACTATTTAATTTGGAATCGTCTGACCAGATTTCATGCTTTCAGTCATCTAATGTCCAATTTCTGTGCTCAATGGCAAACTTTAACCGTAGCTTGACATTTTTTAATGCAAGTTTTAATTCTTTTTATTGTTGAGATGTAATCAATGCTGTCCATCGAATAACCGATTTGTCTATTGCTATAGAAGCGTCTTTTGGTGTTAAACACTTACCAGTTTTCACTTCTGTTATCATAGCTTTTTGCGACTTCTGTATTGAGGTTGAGGAACAATGGAACGCCTTTTTTGGACTATTATGACCATTGATTAACTTACTTTAAACTTGTTATTTATTAGTTACTTAAAGTAGCTACCTTTACTTGTTCCTAGAATATTGTCATCAATGGCTTTTGGTAGTTTCTTTATTACTACTTATCATAATTTGATTTGTGTTGGATAATTTGCAAAAAAGGTTTACCACATGCAGTTAAATTAATATCAAACTAATGTTTTTTTAAGTCTTAAATACAGCAAACGCAAACAAATCTAATAGTATACTTTGATATTTTTGTGCAAATATACCAAAAGACGAAATTGTGCAACATTGAGTATTATTTTGTATTATTATTTTTCATGTTGTGTTTTATTTTATTTTATTAAGCATTAAATATAAAGTAAATGTTCAAAACAGTTTCTTATTAGTTTTATTTTTATGCAATAAAAAGTCCACAAGGTGGAAACATGTACTCAGTTGTGCCCACTACTATATATTTATATATATAGCTAATATACCACCTAATGTCTGGGCAAATCAGGTGCAAAAACAGCGATCTGAGGCCAGTTAAAGAACAGCTTATAGGAGTAAATTGAGCGCTCTAATAAAAACGTCAGTTTAAAAAAATTTTGTAGCCAAACCAGAACCAACCAACCAGTGTCATATAAGTTATTTACAAGTTAAATTCAGTCTAGGCTAATTATATAAAATACTTAAAATTTTTCCAGTCGTAGACATTTAGTAACCAATTGAGAATATTTAAAAGGATTTTATATTTAATTCATAATATTGTTTTTGCTTTACATTCATGTTTGCATGTTTGCGTTCCCTTTTATGCTCATACATATTTAAATGTAATTTTTTGTTTAACTTATTGTTATATATGTTTTTTTAAATTTTCATAAATATTATGTGTTTTATTCATAAATACTCCTTTGATAGTTGTTCACTTTTTATGCTTTTAATTTCTCTTTCATTTTATTTTTATGTTCCTTTTTCTACTATCCAAAGAACAGCAAATATCATAAAATATTCACATACTTAAGCATGCATAAAAATCCTTGACTTTATCTTTGGATTTGTTTACATTTAACTTTGGTTTTCCACCACTTTTTTCTTTGCTCACTTTAATCTAGAAAATACATAGATTTTTGTTTAATTTTTATACGCTGTCGTCCTTGTGGAAAAATTAAATAAAATAGAAAAACACTGTCTGGTATTTTATAGAAAAGGATAAATATTTGAGCAACGCACAAAGTAAAAGCAGAAAGTGGCGGTTATCAAAGCATTTATGCAAATTGAATTGTCACATAAAAAAAACAACAGCAGAACACAAAAACAAAAACATGAAACTAAATCGATTATAAGAAATGTAAAATTCTAAAAGATTTTACGTATCCACAGTATTAAACAGCTTCGAAAAGAACAATTTGAAAAAAAAAAACTAAATTTATTGCTGATGCGATAAGCAGGGGGAGTTTTATTTGTTTTTTTTTCATTCTTCTAAATTTTAAAAGCAAGTGAATTGGTGGAATAGCAACAAAAGTTAAACATTGTTACAGAAATTCACATTGCAAATATGAAAAAAAGTTGCTAAAAGAAAAGAATTTACAACATTATAAATAAACAAGTCAACGTTTGTAAAACGTCAAAATTTATGTAGCCATTAACATAAAATTAATAAAATATGTAGGCTTTTTGTAAGAGTTTACTTATGTTGATCGAAATTACATTCGTACTATTTTGGATTTTAACTATTACTATTATACTGTCTTCTTAGAAATAACTGTGATTAAAATTTAAATTTACTGGGAACCCTGTAATGCCAGTTTCTAAAATAAAGGCCAAACAGTTTTTAAGTAATTTTTTTTTAATAAATTTAGACATTTGATTTAAAAAAAATTTTTTCCAAGTTAGTACAATTTATTGTTTACTAGGTAGGTGGCAAAAGGTTAATGCGTGCTTCAAGACACTCATTGGCTTTTATTGATTCAAATGAAGTCATTTCTAAAAAGGTATATTTTTTTGATTTTATTGCAAATATTTTAAATAAGTTGCAAATAATTAAACAAAATTTTTGTTGATTGATCAGCATAAGTGAATTTTGCATTTCGAACGAAAATATTGCGTCTGAGACTTTTTGCAATGCTTGAACCATTTTTACCATTTTCTTTTTTTTTAGCCATATAGGGTACTGATTAATGCTATTATAGCGGATATCCGCAACTGGATGAATAGCTTTGCTGCTTGTTTTTAAATGATTCGGTTGTGGTGAATTTACTAAGGATGTACTACTCGATCTAACGATTGGGTGACCTACTGACTGCTTTTCTTGATATGCAACTAGTCCAGCAGCAAAAGCTTCTCGAAATTCTGGTAACTCAAGCGCTTTGAAAATACACTTACTTAGAAAAAGGTATAGCAAAATATACAGAACTGATCTTTCAAAAACTTTTAAATTCTTTGAACATATTTTAGTACGTTTACTAGCAACTGTAAAAAAAGCTTTTGGAATAAAAAATTAGTTATATTTGTCACCATTATCACTTTTGCGATGAGTGACTTGAGGCATGGTTACGCATAAGAGGGTTAAATTTCAATTTATATATTATTTTATATTTGTCGATTATTTTAAATTCAAACGCGAGAATACTTTTCAGCAATATTTAATTTTTTTGTAGATAAATTTAACATAAAATTATTCTTTTACAGGATATGTAAGGATAAAAGTGATTTTCCCACTATAAATGTTTATATTCTAAGAAGACATATAATATTTCTACAATTTTTTTAAAAATTAAACTAAATATTTTGTTAAAATCGGTTGTACAGTTTTTTGAATTAAAATTTTCTTTGTATTAAGTGAACTGTCTTTTTAATTGTTCAATTTTCCAGAGAGATATACATATGTTCAAATTTTGATGATGTCTGTTACTGAATACAGACGTACGATACCTATCAACTGAACTGACATTTTTCTAGTCCTCCAATAGTTAAAGGTTAACGCTGCTCTAAAAATGCACAACAAAACATTTCAATTATGTTTATCATTGCTAGCCAGCTATTTAGCATTTTATTTTTTTTAGTTATTTAGAATTTCAAATAATATACGAAGCAAACTGTAGAAAACTATATTGTAAAACCAATTACCAACTTCCACTATACATATCATAAATATTCCCCTTAAAATTTTATTTAATTATAAACACAAATCAAACAAACAAATACTTGTAGAACAGCAAACTGTTTTTCCGTTTTTATTTTTTAACCACTTTTTTGATATAAATTAATTTTGAAAATAATTGTAGTTTTTCGTTATTGTTTTCATTTGTTGATGTAGCAAATTCCATTAAAATATAATTTTACAAAACGTATTTTATTTTTTATTTACTCTACTATATTTACAAATGTGAGAATACGTAAATATTTGTATAAGCAGAATAGGAGTATACAGTGGGAAACAAAATAGTTTTGAAAAATCACATTTCAATCTATTTAATTTTATTACAGAGCTCTGACATTTAATAAGGGCTAGCAGTGGTTTTCTCGGCCATTCTTTTATATAAATATCCGAAGTCATAGTTGATTAAGTAACAAAAGTGAAAACATAAGTCTTTTTACCAAATTTATCCATTTTCGTACATTTATATATTATACAAATATATTCAGACCGATGGATTTTTTTTAGAATACTGTTAGTTGTGTTTAGGTGGATTCATCCATTTGTTCTGATCACAAATTTTGTTCGGAGTTTTTTGTAGCACGATCCACCCATTTTGAACGATTTTTCTGGAAAATCAAAGCTGCCATATTAGTTTTACAAATGCGGCCATTGATTTATTTTGCTTTGATTTTTAAGTGTCAAAAAACAAATATAAATTATCTTAAAATATTTTGTAAATATTCAAAATTAATGAAAAACGAAAGTTGCTTTCGCAGACGTCCATTGAAATACAGGGTGACCCAAAATTAACGAAGGGGGTTGAATTCGTTATAATTTTGTTTTAAGAAATAATTATTAAATTTTTTTAATACAGTATATAAATGGGGAATATTTTTAGTTTAGGTATGAAAAATAATATCTCGCAAGTGGTGGCCATTTTCTGTTTCGCAAATTTGTGCTCTTTCCAACACATTTTCCATAATCTTTCGCAAAATTTCAGGTGTTATGTTGCTTATTTCGTCGCGTGTATTGCTTTTTAATTGCTGGATGGTTCTAGGCTTATTGATGTAGACTTTTCCTTTGAAATAACCCCAAAGAAAACAGTCTGGGCGGTTAAATCCGGTGAACGCGGAGGCTAATTAAAAGCACTTGTACGCGAAATAATTCGTTCACCAAAGATGTCCCTTAAAAAAGTCATTGTGTCCATTGCAGTTATTAGCAATTTAAACCCCTTCGGTAATTGTGGGCCCCCCTGTACAGAAGGCATTATTATTTGATTGAAAAAATGTAACTAATTGACAAAAATATAAAATATAAAATTGTATAAAAAATATAAAATTAAACCATTTCAAGTTGAGAGTTGTTCGTAAATAATATTTTCTCTCTCTCAAGAAAAAACTTTGTCCGAACGAATGTGTGCATCCACCTTTTAAAACTAAATCACTGAACAAAATAAAAGTGTTGCCATCAGGTTTTTATTAAAAGCTTTTGTAGTGTGGCCGGCACTTACATTGTATGTTGCATTTCTATAATTACACTTGATGTTTGCTATCTGTTGTAAAATCACACACAGTCTTTCAAATCGTGTACAGTTTTTAAAGACTGTGGTTTATCATCTCTTTTTATCCAGAATTTGGGAGATCTTTTTTTTTAATTTAAGAGAACTAATATTTCTTAAATATAGTTTCATAACTATAATTACATTTTATGGTAAGCAAATAATAGTACTAGAAAAACATAAGTATAGTTATTACACGGTGCGACAGTTCAAAAAATCTGGGACCCGATATTATTTTTCTTGTAGGGCTTATCGAGTAAAACAAGATTCCAATAGTGAAATATGCCGGACACCTCCAAAATCCGGGTTTACGGTTAAAAAATCGGTTTTTGTACCTTTGCGATTTTCAATCTCTTACTAGATTTGGAAAGAAGAAACTGAGATCTTTCGAATGATATATAATTTATCTAAGAAAATTGGAGACATTTGGGTGTTATTGTCGAGAAAATTGTGTTATAGCAAATTGTGTTATAATAGTGCGCAAGGATACAAAAACCGGGTTTTTAACCGTAAATCCGGATTTTTATGTCTGTCAGGGGTATTATTATGCAATTTTAAAAAATTAAATTAAGTTTTCGAGAAATGTTCAGAAAGTCCGGAGACAATCCGGATAATTATGCAAAAATAAAAGTGGCGCGCCCAAAAAAATACCTTCTACACGATATAATCGCAGAATTATATACTATGTTAGAAACACAATGAAGAGTTTTGTTTAGTATGAATGAGAGGTAAATGTGACCAAATCAATAATAAGTAGACTGCTATTAAATTACAGACAGACTCTTTCTCGATAAAAGTTGTTTTCTGTACCAAAGCTATAACTCCTTCACAAAACTAAATTAGCTAAAAATAAACTTACCAACTAACTAGAAACTGGTTATTCGACAATCTTTGCTAATAGTTGAATTATTTTAACATATAACGGGTCCGCCATTTAACATTTTTTTTCAACTAGTGCTTATTTCCTGAAGTTTTATCCTTCCGCTGAACGAATATGGTTGTGTATACGCTTGTCTTCGCTTCGCTAAGTGGGCCTGTAATCGACTTACAGAAGATGCCGATTTTGCCAAAAAAATAATCTTTTCAGATGAAGCTCATTTTGATCTTGGCGGGTATGTAAACAAGCAAAATTGTCGTAATTGGAGCACAGAAAACCCGCACGCATACATTGAAAAGCCGATGCACCCAAAACGAGTCACTGTTTGGTGCGGATTTTGGTCCAGAGGCATAATTGGGTCATTTTCTTCGAAAATGAGCAAAGAGTGGCTGTTACAGTCAATGGCGATCGTTATCGTTTCATGTTGAACGAATTTTTGTTCACAAAAATTGAAGAGGAGGATATTGGCAACATTTGTCTTCAACAGAACGGCGCTATTTTTATTTATTTATTTATTTACTTATTTATTTATTTATTTATTTATTTATTTATTTATTTATTCCCGTGCTACACAGGCGAAGCGGCACTCGATGTTTTGCTCCCTGTTTTTGAAGATCGCATTATCAGCCGCAGAGTTGATGTCGTTGGCCACCTCGGAGCTGCGATTTGACACAGTTTGACTATTATTTGTGGGGTGCCGTCAGAGATAAGTGTTACGCCGACAAGCCAGAGACAATTGACGCTTTAAGGGACAATATTCGTAAAACCATTGGTGAAATACAGCTGCACACAATCGATAATGTGCTTAAAAATTGGACCGATCATGTAGGCTACTGCATAGCCAGCCAAAGCAGCCATTTGATTAAAATTATTTTCTGTTATTAACCGGAAGGATTGTACTTTTAAATAAAAAAAGAAATTTGAGAAAATATTCAGAATTTTTTTTATAGCATTTTCAAAAACAAAAATATTATTTGTTTATGGTGAAAATATTCAATCTTGTAGGTCCAGATGGTTTCAACAGTTAATAGAGGATTTTTCGAAAGGAACCGCAATATTTCTCAAAAAGAAATTGCAGAGGATGTTCTATGATGGGTCTTGGAGATCTTGGGTCTTTTTAAAGAGAGTACGATGCTTGCAGATCTATAAATTAAGAATAAATCTGGTGAATACTGTGTGTGATAAAATTTTTGAGTTGATTCAAAAAAAGGTTTTTACATAATTAAAGTTAATTTTTTTTTGTAAATATTGATATTTTAAGATATTTTTCTTTCAGTGTACTTGTAGTTATGAAATAATAATTAATTTTTTAATACATTATAAGATTTTTTTTGTTTGATTTTCTTTGTTAAAATAATATTTGATTTGTGTTCGTTTCACGTACATAAAGGTTAAAATGTTTTACTTTTTCTTTAACTTAAAATATTGACAACAGTTTTATAAATTTATAGTTATACAATGCAGTGTATACGAAAAATGCTTTTTTTAAAACTTCTTTAGATGTATCTCGACAACATCTCAGCTAAATAGTAAATACGTCATGCTGCAGTTCGACAGTTTGGCTCGTAACTGTAGCTAATAGATGCACACGTCTATTCACATCTATCTACATGTACAATTGCCTCGCTGCTTGCTAATAGTTACTGGGTCATACTCTTTTTTATAATCTATAAAATGTTCTTTTTCCAGACATCTGCACTAATTTACATGAAAACACATGCTATTCCTCTATGAGGGAGAAAAATTAAACTATAATAGAATAAGCATGTTTTTGGATATAAAAAACACTCTCTCGTACACACAAACACACGTTACACATACGTTTTGATTTTGTCCTTAACAAAACAGGATAAAAATAAAGCAAATTCATTTTTACACAGACAGACAAGCAAACATGGACATACACTATACGATGTATTTGCTCGTATACCATAAAATTATATTTAAAGTGAATGGGTGAATGAGTCAGTGAGCGAATGGTGATGTTGCAAGAAATGTAACAAAAAAAAAAAGAACGTGGTGAATGCATACAAACCAACAAAATAAATTTAACACATTTTTAAAATATTTCCTTTAACAATTAACCCATTAGTTTCAAAATATTACAAAGTGTAATTGGATTCATTTGAGGATATTCAAAAATTGTAGAAAATTTTACAATATAATTTTACAATGTCATATAAATGCTCAGAGTTTGGCGTCTAAAATTGAAGAATTCCGGTACATATTTGAGAACTCCAACATTGATATTGTATGCGTTTCAGAAACATGGTTTCATACAAGTATCACTGATCTTTCAATTTCTCTAAGTGGCTACAATTTAATAAGGGTTGATAGAGTTAGGCGCGGTGGTGGAGTGGCTATTTATATTAGAAAAGGCATAGCTTACAATATTAAAAGCACATCTTATAGTAATGATGATGGTGATAGTAATAATTGCTTGGTGGAATACGTCTTAATAGAAGTCATATCCGATAGAAGAAAATTACTGGTTGGAAGTTTGTACAGGCCTAATAATAATATACCAATGGAACCGTTTTTTTCAATTTTGGAGAACTTCACAGATTTATATAATGACGTTGTCCTTGTGGGTGATTTCAACTCAAACCTTTTGACTGACAGTAGCATTATCGACATCTTGGCACCATTAGGACTTGTTCCAACTAACGTAACCACACCTACTCACTTTACCTCGTCCAATAGCACTCTAATAGATCTTCTCTTTGTTGGTAATAACAGGAATGTTCTATTTTACGACCAACTGTCCGCCTCGTGTTTTTCGAAACACGATTTATTGTTCATGACCTATAATTTTCAATTGCAAGTACCACCCTATTCAATAACTTTCCGTGATTTCGAAAATATTAATTACACCACACTGGAACTAGAATTACTCAGAGTTAATTGGAATGCAATCTATTTTATGGCTTCACCAGAGGATCAACTAGCCTTTCTTGAGCGTAATATATTATGTTTGTTTGATAAATCTGTTCCAATAAAAACCAAAATAGTGGGTCAAAAAAATAGACCATGGTTTTCACCATATATTAAGCAAGCTATTAAGCAAAGAGACTTAGCTTTTTCTCGTTGGAAACGGTTTAAAACAAACGATCTACACGTTGAATATTGTTCAGCAAGAAAGACAGTACACAAAATAATTAAGCAGGAAAAATCTAAATTTTACACTGCAAAATTGTCTCCGGCTTTGGAATCTACTCCCGCACAACATACAAATAATAAGTAACGCATTGAGATTTAAAAAATGCATTATTAATTTTTTTACATGTTAATTTGTTAACTAAACACTTTTCTTTTTCTTTTTTGTTTTCTTTTATAAATTTATAAATTAATTAGTTTAAACACTTTATCTTTAAGAATTATAATTTTTTTTTTTTCTTTTTAATGTTTCTGCTAAAACAATGTTCTATACTGCAATAAGAGACTTTAAGTCTTGTGTATAGAATTGGAAATAAATAAATAAATAAATAAATAAATAAATAAATAAATAAATAAATAAATAAATAAACTAGTCATATGTTAGTCGCCAAAATTCAAAAAATACAAAGTTGAGATTACAAAACGAAGTGTTGTTTCGAAAATATTACTGCATTCATCGGAACTGGTAACATATATTAAGGATACAAGAAGGTTTTAGAAACTGCGTTCTATTCTGTAATCTTAGCATTGAATTTAGGTGATATTGTTTAAGTCAACATTTTTATTTAAAAAAACAAAGTTGAGAACGTAGAGCCAATATATTTCGATAATTCAGCATACCATTCTAGGAGCGCTCCGAAAAAGCAGTCAGAAAATAGTCCAACAAAAGAGCATTTTCGGAGCGCTCCGAAAAAAGGAGTCAGAAAAGAGTCCAACAAAAGAGCATTTTCGGAGCGAAAGAAAAATTTGCTTGTTACTGTCCTGAGTCAGCACGCAGTAATAATTCAGAAATTCCACTAAATTATGTGTGTACCAAAGCTTTGTTGTTCTGTTATTTGTGCTTTGAACAAAAAAAAAAAAAAACATAGCTGTACCACATAAGAATGATACCAACAAGATTACACATTGCGCATGTTGTTCAAAATACTACGTCAAAATAGAATACAATTTTTTAGAAGCCATTAACCCTTTCATTAATGCTTTTGTGCGGGAATTCCCGTCATTCATTGATATGACGAAAATCGTAAAAGACTATTTTCTGACATTATCTAAGAGCTCTTTCAGATCCCAAAAAACACCTCAGAAAAGACTCTCTTCTGGCATTATCTAAGAGCTCTTTCTGATGGACCATTCTTTTCGGACTCTTTTCGGACTTATATGGCTTGCTGAGATGTTATCTGTATTAAAATGATTCAAATAAATATACATTTATTATACCTATATATTCATGAAGAAAGTTTTTAATAAAAGCATAAGGCTAAATTAGTTTTAGCACATTAATAATTATAATATAAGTTATCTTAAATAAACAATTAAATGCACCAAATTTCTGCCAGTGTAATGCTTTAATAACTCGACACAGTTTCAATATGGAAATATAATTATGAATGTATTCATATTTCAGTTTATTTCCCATTACCACTAAATAGTTTTCTGCTTGAACATAATTAAATACAACTTATTTAAATCTGTATTTAGGTCACTTTTGTTAATAAAATAATCGATTTGGTTTACTTCAATAAACAATAAAAAATATAAACTAGAACAATATAATGCAGCATGACAGATTCAATGTAGTTCCTAGTAGTTTAATACAATTATTTTCCGAAATATGTTTTGCTTTTAAAAGTTGTTAAATGCTTTTAGTATTGCTGGTATTATTAGTTCTTAACACGTCTAAGTTACAAATTTATATGTCTTAAAATCTAACAAAATTTGCTTGTATAAAAAAACTGATTTTCTTGCTAGATTGATTTTTTCTATACAATTTACATAAAGCTCTTTTTGCTAACTGTCTTACCAATATAGAACTGAAAATTTGCTGCAAATTACTTGAGAAAAAAAATTGTTCAATTCACAACTGATGTTGTATGTTGTACATTGTATGAAACAATAAGTATACAAAAGACAATAAATGTACCTACAAATATAAAATTAAAAATACAAGCAAAAATAGTAAACAATTGCTGCATTATGCGAAAATCTCCTTCTTCGTTGTAGGGTTCATCTAGGATTGTCAAAATCTACTGAATGGAATAAAAATGTTTAAAAAAACTGTCGATAACCATCGTTCATATGGTATGATTGCATTCATTAGAATTTAGACGACTATACTTTTAATTCCAGATGCCGTAAGACGCATCTTTCTAGTGAGTTATAGCTGATAATAGTTAGTAACATCAGTTTATATATTCAAGTAGAAACTTTTCGCAAAGCTTAAACTTTCATACTACATTCGCAAAAACACATGTAAAAATGTGCACGAGACATTTTTATACAAAATTCATTTCTGCAAATATTGTAAATTCAGATGAATACACCTCATACACGACTACACCTCATGCACCAGTTGTGAATTGAACAGTGGTATTTTTACTAGAGATGCCAAACGGTACTGCATTTGCAAGTCCCGGTATCCCGGGATTTTTGGGATTTCGGGGTTTTTGTTTCTTTTTAAAAGAAATGGGTTTATTAATAATAAAAACTATTTATTAAAAAAAAAGTAATTTATATTAAATATAAATGTGTTTGAAAACAAACATTTTCTGTCCTTATAGGTGTAATTTTTAAATTTACTCAAAGTTTATAAAGCAAATTTTGTATTTTATAAAAAAATATTATAAACCATTAATAATTTAAAAACATAAGAACATAACATAAAAAATTGGATGAAGAAAATTAATATGTCATTTCGCCTTTAATTTCTTCATTAATATAAAAGCAATAGAATATTATCGTTCGATTTAAAAAAAGCCTTCTATATACCAATATATGACGCTGACAAAAAACATCGTTCACAATCAACGCTTGTGGACAAAATTGTTAGTAAATTCTTATATTTCTCACACTACGAAATATTTATACAATAAATCAAATCTCATTATTTTCTAATAACAACCATTTCTATTTAATTATCAAATTCATTCTTCAATTTTGGACTTCTGGTTTAACCAGTTCATTACTTAATGTGTAATCACTTTTTGATATCTCTTTGAGCTGAAATATGTTGAGCTTTAAAAATCAATTAGAGCTTTTTTATAGGAATTTACAATTCTAAACCCCTACACACATCAAATAGTTTGTTTGAGTTTGGTAATCCATAATAATTTTTATTCTTTCACCTTAATTTCTTCAACATACTTTGTAAAATTTAAATTTTTGTTGGTGTAAATTTGTAAATAATTTTGAAATGTTGCTGACCTTTTCAATTTGTGATTAAATATGGAATCTCTCATTAGATGTCTATTCTTTTCTCTTATTAAAAATGCTAAAAAAAATTATTTATGTTAAGTGAAGATGTTTTGTATTTTTATATGCTAAAAAGTAGAAAAAACAATTATTCATACTTATCTGGATATTTTACATACATATGTAAATACTAATTAAATAAATACTAAAATCACGGGATTAGGGATTTGTCAAATCAGATGCCAATCCCTACTTTTCACCAAATTCATAGGGTCAACATATTTGGAATATTTAACATATTATTTATATTAAAATTCTGTACTATATGTTATTTTGTTATATGTTTGTATATTTATGTTCTGGGTCGTTAATTCCTCTTGTTGAAATATATTATGCACACAATGCAATGTTATAAATTTTGTTGCATTTGTTCAATAAACATTTTCACTATGACATATTGGCACTACATGTTTTCTATTATTTTAAGTAACATTAAACATTTTTGGATACATATTTTATAGTTCAATTTGAATTCATCAGTAGTAAATTAATAAAAGAATAAAAAAAACTCAAATTTTGGTGAGATTTTAGTTTGTGCACTTTTAACGCATCTATGATGTCCACAATTTCTATTAACTAAAGAATTTATGTTAGAAATTTTGTGAAGCGTGTTAATACGAATTTTTAATATAAAAATGAATTTCGGTCAATAGTCAATCTATTAGGCTGCGTTAATTTCCTGCGTTGTATTCCTCATCCGGCATTCATTAACACATTAAAGTAAACCGCGGTATACATATTTTAGAATACATCGCTTGAAATAACACAAATACTAAACTCCATATCCCATCAGAAGCATGAGCTTACCTCTAAATCTTTAGCACCGAAACTTTTATTTTGTCAATAATAACTTTAACAGTCACCATCATAATAATTGTACTTGTTTTTATTCATAAAGTTTCCTCATACGTACAAATTGTCTGAAATATGATTTTATACAGTGTTCAGAAATAATTGTATGAGTCTTTGAATATCGTAGTTAATACTTCAATTTTTAAATTGTAAATTTAGAATATAATTTCTATATTTTAGAATATAATATAAAATAATATAATAATTAAATTTAGAATATAATTCAACAAAACCTAATTTGCCCTACAATGAGAGAATTACTCATATAAGTTCTGTTAGCGCCATAGATAGTGGGGAGCACAAATAAGTAAATATTAGTGCTTTGTGCAATTGTTACTGCAGAACATTTTTATTGTCATTTATTTCATAGTGTTAATTAAACCTCTGCGTAAATTTAAATTTGGGTTCGTTTTCAGTCATCTACTGTCCAATTTCTATGCACTCTGCAAAGTTTACCTGAGCCTTTACAATATAACAAAGGGCAGGTCTTGTTGTATTGTGTTCTGCGTTAACAATATTGTTTATAGTTGGATTAAAACGACTAACGAATAACTACTTTTTATCATTGCTGGAATATTGTCCTGAAGTGCACTTGACAGGTTCTTCATTATTTGTTATCATTTCTACTATATTGTGTTAATTCGCAAAAAGTGTTTAACATATGTATATAATTAAATTATTATTAAACTAATGTTTGTCATACACAAAGCAAACACATACAAATCAAACAGTAAACTTTAATTAAACCTAAAATAAATGAAAAAAACATTTTGAAATTTTCTTTAGTTTTTTTTTATGAAATAAAATGTATTCATTCCAGCTCCCCACAGTAAATGCTCTCCTGCAATTGGAAAAGAAATCTTACTTTCAAAGTTTGTGACGATCAGTCCATAATCGTTTAAGTTTCGATTTAAAGTTATTCTAATCCTCTTTCATTCTTGTGTTCATACCAGTTGTAGGGTAGTTGGAGCATATTTTAGGTTAATTAATGGTTAGATTCAACATAAAGTCAAACCAAAAGTTGATTACATAAAATTTATGAAATATTAAGTTTGCTTTTAATAAAGCTCAAAAAATTATTGTTTGTTTAACACAGAAGAAGAAAATCATACTCAGATTACAGGTTGACAAAACTATAGCAAATTAAATGGTATAAGTCAAGTGTATTTTTATTTGCGGTAATTTTTGAAACAATCGTTGCATAGTGGAGTGCAAATAACAGAAAACTAAATTGTTTCAAAATTAGAGTGGACGAAAATTTTAACCCACAAATGGTTAAAGAAAATGCATAAGAAAAAATCTAAAGACTAACAAACCACAGATATGTATTTATATAAAGGGGTTTTCAGCAACAACTTTGTTTTCCCGCAGGGACATATTAAATTATCATGAAGGTTTTAATATTGTATAGGGTGGTTTTTTAGATGTATAGAACTTTCAGTTGGCAACACTTTTTTAAACTGGCGGCCATTTTATCAGCTAGTAAGGGATTTCGTTTGATTTAAATTTTCATTCACATAAATAGACTGACGCCTGAACAACGTTTCCAAATTGGGCAAATTTATTTTGAAAATTATGGTTCTCTTCGAAATACGTATCGAGGGTGTTTTTTTTTTAGATGTATAGAAATTTAAAATTTAACAAAACAAAGATGAGTTTTTTTTTAAATTTAAAGATAATCTTCTAGCATTTTTATTTAAATATGACTTTTGGCATATGGAAGGATTCACCACTTGGAGAATAACATTAGCCATATGCGGCAGGATGTTGTCACATATCACACAGACGCCTAAAAAATAAATTTATTGCAAACAAAATACTAAATTCAGCTGTTAATTGGAAGCCTCAATCCTGCGATTTAACATCACTGTATTATTTTTTGTAGGACTCTGTTAAAGATAGATTCTATACAGAGCCAATCGTATTAATAACAGCCTTAAAACTCAAAATAGGCTTCTTGATTAACGAAGTAGATATACTTTTTTGACAAAATTTTATAGAAAATGTTGATAAAAGAATTGACGTTTGTATGCGTGGTAGTGCTGGACATGTGTCTGATGTAATTTTTCATTTAAAATAGTCTAATCTAACTTTTGCAATACAAGAAACATTTAGTTTTATTTTGTTTTGAGCAGCAAAGTTCTCGTTGGAATACCCTTCACTAGTAATACATAAACCAACCCTTATTCTAGCAGAAAACATGGACAATTTAAGACAAATGCCTCAAGTTGTGACAAATATTTTTTTTTGTATTTTTTTTTTAGTTTTACAGAAAGTAGAAAAACTTTGCCGTTGAAGAAACATAAAATACAAACTATATTGCAAAAAGCTGAATGAAAAGTAACAGCAAGGGTAAACTTTTTTATGTATATTTTTTATGGAATTTTACAACAACATACATGCATGTATGTATATAAACTAGAGTGGTTCAAATTTACAATTTAATTATTTATTTAAAATTATTGACATAGACCTCATCTGAAAAATGTTGGCCATATTGTAGATTTTACTCTTTAATGAACCGCCCTAATGGACATTGTAAAATATATACAAATGTTTGGCTTGGTTCAGAAGGATGTATGTTTTTTTAATGTAACCATCATCAGACTTGCAAACTAAAAGTAGCTTTTTTCAACACATTTTTCCCTTTCACTCTGCTTTTTTCTTTCTTATGTCAATTTATTAGTCTAAAGTGCAGACACTTTAGTAAAATGATGTCTTTATACATTGGCTAAACATTGATTTATAATATCGACATATCGCATCTATAGAAACTGTTAGCAAAAACCAAGTGCGGAAAGAATATTCACAACATTGTTCGTCTAGCGTTTTAAAAGCCAGAGCCAACTAATGTTTATATTTAATAGACAAAAAAGTAAATGTACTAGAATTTATTGGCAGTAGTTACGAGTATCGTATATGAAATACAAATTTGTATACATAATAATTTTTTTCTAGATAAAATTTCTGCCTGAATGATGATGAAATTTCAATGACACCTGCTACAAATAGACAGCATGAAAGGTTAGTGGTTAGTAAAAATGCATATTTGTGGAAAATATAGAAAAAACAATAACAAATGGAATAAATTGATAAAGTTAATATGGCCAGTATGAATAGTATTCATAAGTTCAATTAGAAATACTAGTTTAAATATAGTTTTCATTATATTTAAGATTTAAACATAATTTGATTTTTAGACAATGAAATCATTTGGGAGACTATTACAGCAGACTCTAGTGTAATTCCAAAATGTTTCCATCTAAAGTTTTCAATTTTTCTCTTTTTGGATTTTACAAAAATTTAAATCACGTAATCAATAAAATGTTATGGGGAAGTTTCATAAAATTATAATCAAATTACAACATGCAGCCTGATTACAGCATTTACAATAACTGACATTGCACTATGGTCAAGAAAGCGATTCTGAGCGAAATGAGATTAAAAAATGTTTTAATGTGTGTGTGATTGCAAAAATATTATCAAACAAACTTCATTAATATTTAATATATTGTAGGTAATTATCATACTTTGTATTGAGAATTAATTGTTTCTGGTTGCATACTTCGGGAAGCAGGAATATACAACCACAACAAATATAGATATTAAATGTCTGAAAAATAGTAGTTTACAACTGCAATTGTAACTTCATTTGAAGTAAAACGCTTGTCAGCTAGTAATTTTTTTTAGATTTGGGAACAGGTAAAATTCACAGGGAGCGAATTCAGGAGAATAAGGTGGGTGGTCTAGCAACTCGTACTTTATTTAAGAGAAAAGTTTTATTCTTTCAGGTTAATAGTTCGAATTTTCAAAGAAGTACTAGTACAATTGGCAAACTGGAATGCATTTTCTACCCTGCCCAGGGCGTCATCAGCAATTTTAATTGTCCACGATCCATCTGTAAACATCATCTCTTTAACTCACCGTTTTTTTAGAAATATAATTCGAGAATTATCATATTTCCTTTTTACGTGTTGTGAGTTAGACGAAATTTACGTACATTTACGATATGTGTATTATTTATTATTATTTACGAATCTTGTATTGTTACAAATTTGTTTTTTTTTCTGCGTCTATTTTTTTGTAGATCAATAACAGCAATGTATTTATGTTTTTGTTGTCATTTCCCCTGTTTTCTTGGTGGATTATGTTATTTTTTGTAACAATGAAAACACCGGAGATAAGATGACTACATACTTTGATACACCGGGCCATGTGTTTGTTTTTATTAATTTATCTTTAATTCGTTGATTTTAGCCATTGTTAACACACTCATGTGCGCTGGTACGTTGTCTTGATGAACAATTATTTTTTTGTGTTGTAAGCCAGGACGTCTTTCTCACATTTTTACATTTAATTGATCCAAAATGTTGCAATAGTATCTACTCTAAACTTACTGTTTTATCCTTGTGCAAATAGTCAATCAACAAAATACCTTTGAAGTCCCAAAAAACCGTTGCCATAACCTTACCAGCCGATTGATTTTTTTTTGCCTTCTTTGAGGCACTTCCGCCAGCTTTAGTCCATTGCTTGGATTGTTCTTTTGTCTTTGGAGTATAGTCGTGGATTGATGTGTCATCAACAGTTAAATTACATTTTATATTTTTAAAAACGATCCAAGAAAGCTTGAGAAATTTTCATTCTTATGCGTTTTTGGTCGACTGTTAACAAATGCGTCACCCATGTTGCAGAAAGATTTAATAACATTACATGCACTGTGGCTACAATTTCTGTTGTTGTTGCTGTTTTTTGACGTCCACTGAGTAGTTCATCCTCAATGCTTGTACGACCACGTTTAAATTCAACAACCCAATTTTTGACTGTTGTATATGAAGGAGTTTTTTCACCTAACACATTCACCATATTATTATGAATTTCTTGTACCGAGAAACCTTTTTTATTTAAATATTTACTGACAACACGAATTTCTAATTTTTTCATTGTAAAAAACTTGCCGATGCGTCTTTTTTGAACACCTGTTATTAAATGAAAAATTCAGTCAGATTGAAAAGAATTTTAACATTTGTTGATAGCTGTCGATGTAAGTTTCCAAAACACTTTACTTTTTTCTATACCGCGCTTTCTGTTTTAGGATAAGAAATTTCCGAACCGCCTACCTAACAACCGTCTCTCCTTGGTGTTGTTAGGTAGAGACGCGCCTCAAAAACCTCCCTGCCTTGATGTTACTGGCGCTTAATGTTGAACTAAGATCTCAAGTTTACTTACTAAATGACGGAATCTCATATCACAAAAAGTAAGAAAATGCAAATGAATTAGTAACTCATTTTAATACAATTAATTTTTTTATTTAAACAATATTTAATAATTTTCACGAGTTTACATAAACCCTGCTCAGAGCATTTACATACTAGAAGTGATTGTTGAACAATGCTAATATACCTATGTAAATTTTTTTTTGTTTTGACAGGAGATACCAAAATATTATTATAAAAATTTACAATTATTTTCCTTGTTTCAAATCGTATTCAACAAAATAATCAAGTTAAAAAAATTATTCTTTATTCCAATCTTTAGAAAAATACAATTCCAATTTTAGATAAAGAATTACTGTTGACTTGTTTGTTCATAGAAATTAATTATATTTTAATACTAGAATTTTAAAATTAAAAGAAAATGGGATTTCTGTGAATATTTAATGGTTTCCTTTTTTTTCAAAGTAATATATTAAACATATTAAAATTTCTGCACAAAATACTTATTAACAAATTAATAAATAGATTGAACACAAAGATGTTTTGTTAAGATTTAACACTTAACGTCATCCGATTTTATTTACATCTACAAAATTTTAATAATATTAATGGTAAAAGTTTAATAATGAATCCATAATTCACTCCTAAAATCATATGTATACGGCACAATATACAAAATCGTATAATTTACTTAAATTTCAATAAAAAATATTTCTTTTGCAAAGAACTATTTTTTCTTTTTATACGCATCACCAAAAGGATGGGGGTATATTACGTTTGTCATTCCGTGTGTAATACATCGAAATATCGGTCGTAGGGCCAAAATGTCTATATATTCTGGGTTCTTATGAGATTCTAAGACTATCTAGCCATTTCCGTCCGTCTGTCCATCTATCCGTCTGTTGCAATAAAGACATAGAACAATGAAATTTTTACCAAATATTCTTTGATCTACCGAAATGTTTGGCATTGAAAATGGGCAAAATCGGTCAAGTATCTTCAAAGTTTCAGACTACCTCGATATTTTCCGGTATTTTTTGCTATTTTCTTTAAATATAATAAAAGATAATATCATACAATTTTGCACACTTTTTGGGGCCCATACAAAAATTTGCCTTGGTAACCAAATGTCAATTTTGTGATTGGCATTGACACATCACACCGATACTTGGAACTAAATTCGACTCCGTTAATCGTTAAAAATTCGACCAGTTAAAAATAAAACAATTTACCCTGAAATTCAATTTTTTTTGTATTTGTTATATCAAAATTAATGTAGTTAAGATATACAGGGTGGGCCAACTTGGACTGACTGATTTGAAATGCTTATAACTTTTGCATTTTTAATTTAATACTCAATTGAACATCTCCAGAACATCGCTACGACGTATTCTAAAAGTTGATCTGAAGATGTTTCCATATAAAATTCAATTGGCCCAAGAATTATTGCCGAGAGATGCACCACAACGGCTACAATATGCCAATAGAGTTCAAATCATTCAGTCAAACTTGGCCCACCCTGTATTATCCAATATTGCAAAAAGAATTAAGTTATACCTTAATTAATACATTAAGAACTATGAATTATTTTACAATAAAAGTTTTTTAATTTTTAGATGATAAAAAGTTTGCACATCACTGTTATGCAGATTCCATTACATATATTTACTAAAAATCTGACGTGCAAAATCTGAATGTACAATATACTATACATTTGAATTTAATGTCTTAGTAAAAAATGTGCTCTAAACGGAGCAGATTTTATGTATTATGTAATTCATACTTCAAATCACTTCAAACCTGCTGATGGGATGCATGATTTTTGTATGAGGTGTTCCCGGTTTGGAGGACTACTTTCTGCTGAAAATAAGCGCTTCTTTTAACATAATCAAACATGCAAATAAAGCACGATTCCCGATGTTATTGACTTCGGAGTAGTAAAAAATATCCCTGTAGAATCGATACAAGTGGAGCCTTCATTAGACTTGTCTTCAGATCACTCTCCTTCTATTATTTCAATGCGTTTCCTTCAAGGGAATGGCTCTCCATTTCGGGAAATATCTAAAACCAGAGTAAGTTGGATAAAGTATAAAAAGTATTTAAGTTCCCACTGCACGGAAAATGTAGTGTTGAGAGCTACCGAGGATATTGATGGGTCGATTGGCAAGTTTACTGAGGACATACGAAGAGCTGTACATCACGCCTCCACATACGACGTTGAGTGCAGAAGTGGGACAAATAGAACTTATTTCGCTGAACTCGATCATCTCCTGTCAGAAAAAAGAAGAGTTAGAAGAGAGTGGCAAATCCACAGGTCTCCTGAACTGAAAGCTAGGCTACGGATATGCGGAGATATACTAAGAAATTTCTTAGAAACCCAAAGAATGGCTTCACTTAAATCTTACTTGGAGGGTCTTGATAGTACCCCCACAATCTGACTATTCGTTATGGAAGGCGGCACGAGGTTTAAAAAGACCAGTTGGAGGAAAACCTCCTCTGCGAAATCCGACTGGTGACTGGGCTAGAAATGATTCCGAGAAGGGGACTTTATTTGTTAATCATTTGAGAAAAGTGTTTACTATAAACAACTCAAATAATGCATCTGATTTGCCTCCACTCGTTATTAGACCTCCTGTACCTCTAAGACTTAGCTTTAATGATGTTCAAAGCGCTATTGATACTCTGAATCTTAAAAAAGCTCCAGGTATGGATAAAATCAGCAATAAAATGCTTTTGGAGTTACCTCGTGTAGCAAGAAGAATTATCCTCTTTATCTTCAACGCTATTTTACGCCTAGAATACTATCCTGCAGATTGGAAGGTGTCTATGATCACTATGATTCCTAAGCCAGGGAAGGACCACACCAAAGTGGAGTCATATAGGCCAATTAGTCTACTGCCGACAATTTCAAAACTGTTTGAAAAATTGTTATTGGCTAAGTTGATTCCAATTCTGAACGACACTCAATGTATCCCAAATCACCAATTCGGGTTCAGAGCTAAACACAGTACCATCGAACAAACACACAGATTGGTAAATGTGATAAGACAGTCGTTTGAAGAGAAAAAATACTGCTCCGCCCTTTTCATTGATGTGTCGCAAGCGTTCGACAAAGTCTGGCATGAAGGTTTAATGCATAAAATTAAATTAACTCTCCCTGCTAACACCCACAAACTTATGAAAAGTTATTTATATGGTCGCAAATTTACAATCAAAGAAGGCGATTTTTTAAGCCCCGCTCAGCCAATTGAAGCAGGAGTACCCCAGGGTAGCATACTGGGTCCAACTTTATATTTGATTTATGCATCCGATATGCCGTTAGACCCCATAATACGATACAGTCTTTATTAGCGTTCATAAGGACCATCAAATAGCATCACAGAACTTGCAGAAATATGTTTATAAACTAGAGAATTGGCTTGAGCTTTGGAAAATCAGGGTTAACGAACAGAAATGTATTCATATAACTTTCACATTGCGAAAAGATACATGCTCGTTCATCAGAATAAATAATCAAATTATCCCGCAACACAATGAAGTCAAATACCTCGGAATCCACCTCGATCGTCGTTTAACTTGGAAGTCTCATATCGACGCAAAAATTACCCAGATGAGATTAAAAGCAGTGCAAATTAATTGGCTAATCGGCAGAAATTCTACATTAAAGTTGGATTGCAAACTTTTGTTGTACAATGCAATTCTAAAGCCAATCTGGTGTTATGGAATTCAATTATGGGGTACTGCCTCAGCATCCAACATTGAAAAAATTCAAAGGGGTCAAAACAAGATTCTACGTACAATTACTGCAGCTCCATGGTATGTTAAAAATTCTCGAATCCACAAAGATCTAGGCATTCCTTTGGTGAAAGTCGAATTTACAAAACACGCCTCAAAATATGTCAGCAAACTTGAACACCATCCAAACCCACTTGCACGAGACATCCTTAACTTTACTGGCCATGTTCGGTTGAGAAGGAGGGATACCCTTGCTTTAACTCAAGCGCAAAACAGATGACTGGATCAGTGGATATAAATTTTTTGTAGTATCATTATATTTTGTCTAGCACTGGCTGGACTTATTATTTTCTTTTAGTATTAAGATTCGAAAACTTATTGTCATTTCATTTCTGAAGATTCAATAAATAAATTAAATTTATAAAAAAAAAAAAAAAAAAAAAAAAAAAAAAGAAAGCACTTTCTGGTGTTTTACACCACTTCGCGCACACCAATCAAAGACCAAATTCTATCTGAATGTTTTTGCTTAAGAAAAATGCATAGTAACTGAGAAGCGCGATATTCGTGTTGTAATTGACTTTCGTTGGCATACGTAAATCTGTAGGCTATAATTTCATTTTTGTTTTTTCGCTTTAAAACCTTCTTCATTGTCAGCACTAAAAAAGCATATTTTTTGTATATTTTATTCGTAAGCATTTACTGCTTCAAGATAGCGCTTTTATTTAAGCGCTTGATTATGCGCTTGACGTATGAATAATATACATTTTTAAATATAGTATATAAAGTATACGTATATAAAGTATACGTAAAATTTAAGAATATTAGTATTGTGCCATATTATTATATAATTATATAATCAAATTTCCGAAATATAGTATTTACATAACCGAACGTACCTAAAATTATACCACACACTGCTTTAAATATATTGCATACTTATGTTTATACTAAAGTAATTTTGATCAATATGTGTTGGGCATAAGCCATTAGATCTTGATTTTTATATTTTTCTTTTTTTTTTTGGCGAATTGCAACCACAAGTGCACCAGAAAATGTGGAAGAATGAAATAAATAAAAAAGAAAATACCTATAGTTTTAACTTACTGTTCAACAGCTTGTGCTAGTTTTAAAACTCTTGTCCGCAGTCAACATTGTAGAGTGTAACACAACTGTGAAAAATGTTATAGTACACCTTATCTAGGTGTAAAAAACCATACTTACGGTGTGGGTGTTTAAGTAAATATTTGCAAGTATTGGTTAGTTAAGGTAAATACGATATAAATTCGATTTTACAGGGCGAGTCATTGATTCATTCATTCGTAATACTGCTGAAAAATGTAGAGTCTTTATTGCGGTTGAATCCTTTCCATGATGAATACTTTAAAAATAAAATGACAGAGTGTAAACAGAAATAAAAAAATGTCTAAATGGATAACTATGAATGAATGTATGCACAATAGTAAATGTCTGTTTAAAGTTAGTTTAAACGTAAAGGATTTTTCAACAAAAACTTTGTTCTACAAAACAAATTTAACAAAGACTTATATGAAATGTTAATTTTATTTTATTTGATTTTATTTATGTTTATTTTATATCAGACCGTTGAAACTTGGCCGCTTGGAAAAAAATTTGGTTTGAGTAAAAATTCTAAAAATGCAAAGAACCGATCCGCGAATAAATTTCTTATAGTCCCATGGGTTACTTAAATACATAAATTTTTTTTACTATAATTTATTAAATAATGTCTCAGTGGTAAATTTTATAAAACAAACTCAGTTCAAAGGCGTACGAAAGAGTCTGACATGGCGTACTTTTAACGAAACTTATTTCTTTTAGTGTTTGTGATAACTTCTCTCATGAACCATCTACTTCTTATGGGATCACATTAGACCGTTTTCTATAGCTTTATTTCATTGTTTTTCCAAATGGCCAAATTACCTTTCAAGTTAAATTCCAACCCTATCTACGAATCCATCTCGTATTCTTTTGCAGATGATAGCAACATTTGCTATTGGGAAAATGAGACATGATATACTTAACCAAGATCTTGTGACAATATCTGACTGAGATTGTGAAAATAGAGACGATTTTAATGCATAATCGTATAACATATCTTTTTTAATTGGTTGTGTAAATATTAAATAATCAAACAAGAGCGTTTGTTCTAGGCATGAGAATTCAATGTGCTATCTGCTGGACTAAATACATTGTTCATGTACTAAAAGTTTTTACGTTTTTAAAAAAGGTATAGGAAATAGTTTACTCTATCCCCTATGCAACTGTTGGAAGACAAACTTCTTGTTAAAAACCCCTTTACATATATATGTATGCATAAATAAAAAATTTATATGTACGTATAAATAAATATATGTTTGTATGTTTATAAATAAGTTTTACTTTTGATGGTTATTGAAAATTGCATTAGAGTGCTCTTTTCTCCTGTCTGTGTGTGTAAAAGTGTTTGCATTTTCCAGCTTACTATTAAGGGCTTTTTTATTTCTATATATTTTCAGTTAGTTTTTGATGACTGTATTATGGTTACTAAAATAAATAAACTTTTTTACGTTAAATTTTGTATTTTTTAGATTTTACGTTGTATGTTAGCTAAAGTTTTGTACGCTTTTTTTTTTTGTTTAAAACTTTAATAGTGTGCATTTTAAAAACATTTTTTACTCACTGCTATTTTTATTGGTTCAGCAGTCTTCTTTATCTAATAATGTATACTGCGTATTTGCCAGCCAAATTGAAGTTTTAATGTTAAGCCATGATGTTGAATTATGAAGGACATTTTAATGCAGATAATTTGGTTAAACTAATAATAAACAAAGTTTTTGGTTTTGAATTGGAGCATAAAGCAAGTACTGCTTTTGACAGATTTCCACAAGAAAAGAAAAATAAAAGCATTGGTAATTAGTTAATTTTATAAAGTTACAACGAAAAAGGCGGACACAGCACATATTGGCCCAATTAATATTTCAATTCAAGATTAATAAAAAAAAGCTTATCGTTTTTTTACAACAAATGATTTATGTCTATAGTCAAAATTATTATTCTATTATTTACTAATTTAATTTTTATATAAATAAATATGCTTCCTGAATACATATATTCTTGTTTTTGAAATCTTCCTAAAACTTTAGATCTCATTTGACTTCGACTCTTATTTTTTCATATACTATATTCCGTGTGACCAGATCTCAAAAAGTTAAACTGCTAAATCAGATTAAAAATTAGCAAAAATATGCTGAAACTTGTTTTAATTAATGTGCTAAATTTTTTAAAATAATTTTTTTAAAAAATTTTACAATTTTACCGTACATCACCATAGTATACCCTATTGGCCTTTTGCTTATGTTTGCAACACTCAAAAATCGTAGTCTACCATCCACCTTAAAGTACACCAATCGCCTCAGAATCACTTTTTGATTCGATTTAACGGCTGTCCACTCAAAGTACAGGTCGCAAGTTTGAAGTTATTTGGATTGTTGAAATTGGTTTATTATTTCAATTAGCCTCCATACAAATGTTCTTTCTAAATAGGGCTTAATCGATCATAAATGTGTGATTGATAAAAATATCAAAATTAATTTTGCCATAAATAAGTTGTATTTGAAACTTAAACACACCTAACAATTTTTTGCAGATCGTTAAATAATTAGTCATAGCATATCCAAAAATCACTTTAACGGACATAACGCTCTTAAAATTAAAAATATTCACTACAAATAAGTTGCATATATATAGAAATCATGATATCTAATTTTATAAAGATTGGTCGATAATTAGTCACAGCTCCCATATAAGAATCACTTCTAACAATCTCTTCAACATGCATTATAATCGGGCTTGACCAACTATACGTTCTTACCTGGTTTTTATAGAATTTATTCCACAAAATATCTATACGTTTAAATTCTAAATAACAAAAAAAAAAGCTGAAAGGGGTTTTGATAAAACGCATTCTTCACTCAAAAAAATAATGAACTAGAAGTTAGGATATTTTACTTATTTTAAGGACGTAATGGTTGTCGTATGGCGCCAAAGACATTTTTTATTACAAGTCAGTAAAAAATTTCCTTAATATTGGGAAAAAAAATTTACTTAATATTAGTCCAGAATTCCTACTTTTATACAAAATTTTCCTAAATTATAGTAAATTTTAACTAGAATAGTGGAAAAATTATTTTTATACTAGTTCATAAATTATCTGAAACATTCCTTCATTTTAGTTAATATTTACAAGAATATAGTTCAGATAAATTTGAGAGAACAATAAAAATTTGGAAATTTTTCGTCTATTTTAGTTAAAAGATAAATATTTTTTACTTAAAATTATGACAACATGTACCAGTTCTGAGTAAAAGTTTACTTCGATTTAATAAATATGTTACTAAAAACGAATAAAAAAGTTATAAATTTAGGTTAATTTTTTCCCAAAATTGGATACAATATATGTAAAAAAGAGTACATTTAAGCCTTAAAACAAGGAAAAAAATCTGCAAATAAGAACTGAAATTGAGTAAGCGCATCCACCCCAGTAGAAAAAAATTTACTAAAATTAACGGAAAAAAATACTAAAACTGAGTAAATTATTCCCAGAAAATAGGAAGAAATGTACTGTAACTTATTAAATACATTTACTCTAATAAAATAAAAAATATGTTACTAGCTAGTATATTTATTCCTTATTTTAAGGAATAAATGTACCAAGTAGTAACCTATTTTTTCTAGCTTACTAGAATAAAAGTACTTAAATACAATTACATTTTTTCCAATTTAGGAGTAATATATTTACTTAATTTTAATATTATTTTCCTAGATACTAAATATTGCTTTATCTAGAAATAAACGTATACGAATAGGTTATTTAAAAGGTTTATTTATTATTAAAATATTTTACAATGTAAGAATAACAAAAAAAGTATTTAAAATTTAGATAAATATTTTTATTGAACTTTGAATTTGTTTGTATAAACATTTTTATTTACCAGAATTGCACTCAGATTCTTTAAATTTTGATAATAGTTCCAAGTTTTTTTTATCTTTAACATCGCGTTCTATGATTTTTAACTTCAGCGTACAAAATGTCTCCCATTTTAGCTCAAGTAAATGTTCCTTTTCTGTATAAATTTTTGAAAAATCCGCCAATATCTATATATTTATACAACAAATGTTATTATTATATGTATTATGCTAAAATTATACAACTAACTAAATTGTTTCCAAAAGATTGTTTATATATAGGCAATTCTTTAAAAATTTGTTCCAAACCATTTTCAGAAGCTTTTATAAAATTTCTTCTAATGCGAAAAGTGTTGTCCCACTTTTCAAGGACATCTGACATTGGCTCTATGTTATTCATTAACCATTGTTTATCATTTAATATATCATCTTTGTTTGAAATTTAAATTATTTATATTTTGTAAGATATGTATAAGAAGAGTTAAATATGTATACTTATGGATTCTGTCTAAACAAGGAAAACAATTTAAAAAAATGTACTTCAGAATTTTCTGCTACGTGATAAATTGTGAGAAAATTCAGAACCTTTTCATAGTTAAATTATGGTTCTTTTCAGAAGAACTACGTGGAAGGGACACTCTTTGTGACACACTGCATCTTTGGCTATGGAACACTGAAGGTCCTTAGTCTTCCTTATTATACTATTTCAAGGCAATCGTTACAAAAATACAAAAGCGCAACATATATTTGGAGTTACAAATAATTAAATATTCATTGGAAAATATGAAATTTCAATACAGATGCACGTTTTGAATTTAAGGAAACAAACAATAATTACGTAAAAGCTCAAATTTAAAAATTGAAAACCTTGTTTTAAAGAAAATTGTTTAAGTATACATATTTTTAACACACATATGCTTTATGTACCTGCAGACTCCAGTTCTATATTTTCAAAGTTTTCATCAGACGACGCACACTGTGGCCACTGCGGCAATAAATCAATTTGGACCTTCTGTCCGATTTTGATGATTTTTGCACAGATAGTTAAAAACTATCTGAAGGTCATGTGTGGAAAATTTCATGCAAATACCTCCATTGGTTTTCTGTCCCGAGCAGCGCAAAGTTGAAGTATGTGAACAAGTCTCAAATGTGATAGTTTTCTATGTTATATTCAAAAGCTTGTTACTTATAAACTATACACCGAATGTACCTTATAAGTATTTTTTCACTTAAAATAGACATTAAGCATTATGTAAATTAAAAAAAAAAATTTTAAAAAATTTAAAAAAAAAATTTCCTTTGACAATATATTTTGAGCCAAAAAAATAAACATTTATGATTTTCTTTTAGACTTTTAGTTATGTGCGAAGCAGTGCGACACATGGAGTCATATACCAAATTAAAGCTGAGAGTCTCAGCTAACAGACTAAAAAAAAAAACCTGCCCCAATTTGCCCGCCGCCGAAAAAACAATGAAAAACCAAAAAATTACAGTAAAAAATATGCGTTATTTTACGCGTGCAAAAACAAATGCGCATTCTTTCTTTCTTTGCTACTCGTGCATAAAGTTTTGATACATGGTAGCAAAATTGTATCTGAGGCCATTCTACCTATAGGTAGGTTAAATATACAATTTGTTTCATACATTTTAAATTAACATATGGTTTATTTTTCAAAGGAATGTTATCAGAAGAAGCACAGGAAGCGAGGAACAAAGATTATAGACGTTATAGGCTATATCAGTGCTCGTCAAGTATGTATTAAAATTTGTTTAAATGCATTTCTTTATTAGCCGGGTGTCTATATATGACCTATTACCATTTCATGATAGCAGAAATTAGCGATTATTTATGAATGTTTAACAAATTTAAGTTGTTTTTATTATACAAGTTGTATTTAGCCTCAATAAACAGTAATATAAAACATCACAAATGTAACAACTGTAAAGTTATAATAATAAGACATATTATAAGCACGTTAAGTTTTATTAAAATTAGATTAGTGCTATTGGAAGGTGTCATTCCATTTAAAGTTACGAAAGTCGATGTTTACTAATGCGAAAGGTGAGCCTGTTTATTATTTACAAGCTTATCAAGTCGTGGCTCAATTGTGGACAGTGCTACTACCATGTAGATAATTGTACAATGTTTAGAAGTGTGGAGTATACATATAGTCGTATATGTATATATAATCGTTTAAAAAATCGTTGTCCATTTCGCGAGACGCCCTTTGCGGACCGGCGACTTATGGCTGACGGACCGGCACCGGTCCACGGACCACCACTTTGGCGAGCACTGGGCTATATCACTCGCGCAAGACTGGGCGCTGTTCTACTAACGAAGACGTAATGCATCATTTGTTGATATCCACCGACCCATATATCAATTCATTTAGAACGAAATTTAAGCTTAAAAAATTAGATTATCACGAAGATGTAAAAAAGTTGTTAGTAAATGAAATAGAGTGAAACTGACAAAATTTTTGTATTGGAGTTGTATGGGGGGTGGGTGTTACAGTGGGCGGATTTTCTTCATATTTTCAAAACAGCATTTGATAGATGTTATATGCATTTTTGCGAAAAATAAACATTCTAGTTACAAATTTACAGAAGATATGGCATTTTTGAAATATCATTTGTATGGGAGGTGGGCGTAAAAGTGGGCGGATTAAGTTCATATTTTCAGGAGCTCATTCTACAATTATAATATTAACGTTTTATGAAAATTGAGTTGATATATTTAAAATCATGGAAGTTATGCCACATTTTCTATTTAAGTTGTATGGGAGGTGGGCGTAAAAGTGGGCGTATTAAAAAAAAAAAAAAACTAAAATTCTTAAAAAATTTAACATAAATATGTGCAAAATTTCATGAAGCTCCGAAACCTCCTTGATTTAAGGCCATTAAATGCACTACACGGCCACAGTGTGCGACGTTGGCACATTTAAACACTAACAAATGAAGCAACAACAAATAATCAAAAACAATGTGCATGCACAAATATGCTTATAAATACAAAACCAATGTTACGAAACTTTTGTCAAATAAAATTCTTAACAAGTCACTTACATAGTACATAAACTAACGAGATTAACTTTTCACTTTCCTTTTTATATTTTTGTTAATAATTGTATTTAAAACTTAATTATGTATGTATTATATTTTTAATTTTGCACTTTTTTTTTTTATTTTAATCGTTAATACACAGTTTATATTTTTATATTTTAATCCAATGCTTTCAACTACAACTCGTTCAGAATAAAACTAAAACCAAAAGAAAACAAGTATGTGTGTTTTTTGTATAATTAAAACAGTTACTTTCAACATTCCAATGTTACGCCAGTGCTGTTTACCTAATCGTATTTAGTTTAGGTATTCGGTTCTACGTTTAAGTTCAAAATATATCAAAATTAAGTAAATTATTTTCTAAAATTTAGTAAATATTTACTTATAAAAAAGTTTTCAAAAACTATTTTTTTTTCAAGAAAACGACTTTATGTTCAATATTTTTGTAAGAAACTTTTACTTCAAATTAGTAAAATTTTTCATTATTTTTTAAATTATCTACATTATTTGTTTAGGAATTTATATTACCTGTTTCAAGTAAATGTTTACTATATTTTTTCTACATTTTAAGTAATATTTAGTTAATTATGTTCTAAAACCAAGTACAATTGTACCAGTTATAATTTTCAATTATACAATTTTTTAAAATTTATCTGTACTTTTTTTTTAAGAAAGATATTCCTAAATATCAGTTTGTTACTTTCTAAGAAGTAAGACATCTTTTATTCAATGGTAGGAAATAATATATTGATTTGCTTCTTAATTTATCTGAACTAGATTCTTGAAAGCATTTCTTAATAATTAGTAAGCAATAAACTCGAAGTAGAAGTTTAATAAACATGTATTAAAATGCAATATAAATTTCTCAGTATTTAGGAAAATTTGAACTAATATCAAAGAAAACCATTACCAAGTTTTAAGTATATTATAAATTATGAACTATTTTGGAGTAAACCATTTACTGAACTCAGTTTTTTGAACTTAAACCAAAATTACTTATTTTTATGATGTAATTCCCTTAAGTCTAGGAAAAATTTATTAATTTCTAGTAAATATTATTTTGCGGTTAATAATATTTTCCTACAATCAAGTAATTTATCTATAGAAAATAATAAACTAATATCAAGTTTATGAACTATTTGCTTTTTTACTCAGATTAAGTAATTTTTATTACATTTTAATAAAATTTCCTTAATTTTAGTTAAATTTTACTCAAATTTAGGGAAACTTTTGAACTACTTTTAAAGAATTTTTTTTCATAAAATTTAGTACATGTCTTTTTTTTGAGTGTTGTATTCACAAACTTGCTTACAAAATTCTACGGTTGAGTTTCAAGAGTTGCAATTTCATATGTTAATAAATTTGTCATTTATTCTAAAAAATGTTCATATAATTTTCTTTATTTTATGTTCAAGCTTTTTTCAACAGAAAATAAATGATTATTTCTTATTATTGTTTATTTGACCTTTTTTTATTAAGATTTTGGTAATTATTTAAGCTTTAGGTCTTTTTTGTAAAACATTTAATTTTATTTCAACATTTCGCTACTCTTTGAGCTCAGGGAATTCCATGATATCCATGGTGTAGAGCTGACAGCTGTGTATTTACATGAATGTGATATCAAAGACACCAAAGGCTGCTATTAGAACTTTAAGTTGATCGATAATGTACAAAGTATAAGTCCAAGTAAATCTGAAATTTCGAGAAGATACAATGAAATTAGTATTTTGGGTAGCGCTAAATACCATGGTATGATTATTATAACATGGTGAAGACAACAAAGGAGATGGTAATGTAATTACGACTGCGAAAAAGCCATACACATGATACGTGGTATCAACAACAGCAATGTAAACTGGATTTTCGATTAGGGACTCAAACGGTACCCTCTTTGAAAGAGTACTAATGATAATGACATGTCTGATAACAGGAGATATGTGTGTTTTTACAATGCTAAACTGGATATTGGCCAGGACTCTAGTCTAAGCTTTATATGATAAGCGTATATAAGCAGAAATCGTACAATCTTCCAGGTGACTCTAACACGTATACCGAAGGGATTCGCTAAAGAATTGTGACAGAAGTTATCACTAGGCTCCGATATTGCGAAACTATAGTGGTGATTATTGAAACGAAACATGTAGATTACTCTCCAGGGTGGTCACTTTTCTTTGGACTTTATAGGAATTCAAATTTCAACTACCTATTTAAAATACTAATGAGATATCAACTGTTCACTCATAGAGTAATTTAATATTATATATCATTAGCTGGGCTAGTTGATTGTTTGATGTCATATAGTGCCACTTTTTAATTTATGTATTTTAACTTTATATCAACTCATTTTTGATGAGCCACATTTGCTAAATTAAATAAATACATGTTGACATTGATGTTTTTTAAAGTTCTTTCATTATTTTTAATATTGTCATATAGCGCTGAATAGCGCACCAACAAACAGTGTTTGTATTTATGCTTTAAATAAGTATCATTCGTCAAAAAAGTCAACAGCTTGTACCCACATGTTTGGATAATATTCTTGCAGTTTTTGTTACGCAAATGGATAATGCATGTTTTTCATCAAATTAATTTTTTTTATACTTGAACTATGTTTCCACAATTTGTTGGTGTCTTTTTTTTTCAATTCTGTTGTAACTAGCTGGCTTGCGGCATTTTAGAAGCAGCTTTACACATGGAGTTCTGTGATATTTAAGAAGGGTGCTACTGAAACTATCACAAAAAATAAAGTTTTATTACAATAAAATACTTGAAACTTTGTAGTGTGCCTAATGCGCTGAAATTATACAAATTTATTTGATGTGATGATATTGCATAAAACAAATAGTAAAACTTAATTACATATTTATAAAAAAGTATTATACAAATAAAGTTTTCTGGGGGGTTTTTTATATTCATATGTAAATATTTGCTTAATGTTCCTTAGAAGGTATAATTTATTTCTGTAAAATTAAAAGTACAATGCCGACTGTTTATTTCCCTATTTTCTACAAGTAAAACTATGGCCATTATATGGTAATTACTAGATATGGTTGTATTTAAATGGCGTGTAAACTTGTTGAAAAAATAATAAAAAATCTTTTTCTCATAAATTAAAATATTTTCAAATTCATTTCTTTAATCTTGACTTTTTTGTCTGTTATGACAGACATTAACTTTCTCACACAAAATTCATAGTTGATTTCTTTCCACATCAAATTTATTGCATTCAGCCACCTGTGTAGGGGCATTACCAAAGTGCATCATGTGTATATGAAGTTTATGATAAATTATGTGCTGATACTAAAAATTTGCATAAACTTTCAAACAAACAACACTACTACACTCTTTTAACTATAATTTTTATTATTATAATTTTTTCTTCGTAAATTCAATTCATTGTAATTTATGTTTAAAGTTTCCTATGCATGCAGTTTTTCTGTAGATTTTTCTCAAAATAAACCATCATTTATGTTTGAATAGTTATAAATAGCTTATGAAAGAACAAAGTTGCTGATGATGGTTGTTATGTCTAAGTGTACGTTGCTAGGTTGTTAGCTTGGTTGGCAGCAACGACAGTGCACAACAGGTGGGAATTTAAGTGAAGCATGATTATTTGCATTCTCTAAGGAGTAACTGCGGGCGAAGTTTATATTCTTTACATATGTATAACAGGTTACTTAATATGAATAACGATTTTAGTAATGCACAGTCAATGATCTAATATGTTTAATGATCAGATATACTACTTTATTGGAGTAGAATTACCATTAGAGTTCCACATAGGTGTAAATAATTATACAGTGTGTTGATCTCAATTATTGAATGGGCATAAAGAATTGTTCAAATTAAATCCGGCTACAGTACAGAATTTTATTATAGCCACCACCAAAAAGATGGGGAGTATATTACGTTTGTCATTCCGTTTGTACCACATCGAAATAATGGTCGGTCGTAGAACCAAACAATTTATATATTCTGGTCTGTCCGTCTGTTGAAGGCACGATAGAGCTTCGAAAAAAAAACATAGAACAATGAAATGTTAACTTTATTTTTTTATTTCATTTTTGATCCACCGAAATGTTTGGTATTGAAAATGGGCAAAATCGGTTCAGTAGGATGCGAGTTATAGATCAAAGTTTTAGACTACCACGTTTTTGTTTTGGTATTTTTTTTTTTCAAATATAATGCAGACAAAAGCATGCAATTTTTTATTATAGAATGACAAGTCCTGTTGAAAATGGTAGGAATCGGTCCACTATTTCTTATTGACTCCATACAAATGTCTTCGCGGAATATGGCTTTATGGTACATAAATGTCTTTAGAAAAGCCGTAGCCATATAAAATTCTGCCATAATAAGTTTCATGCAAAGTGAAATCTCAAAACGATATTTTGTTTTCATCGGTACATATTTTGACATAGCCCTATACAAATACCACTTCCGAAAATCACTTAAGCACTAATTTAAATTGTTGTATCAAATTTCATGATGATCGGTCCGTACTTGACCGTTGTCCCCATATAAACTCTACTTCCGGAAATTATTTAAATGTATATTCCGTTTACAAACAATAATATTTTCACAATGAAAGAATTTTTAAAACAAAGAAAATTAAAGAGTGTTATGGCCTCTCCACAGTGCTGCATTTCTGCTAAAAAGTAATTGCAATTGCATACCAATTGAACGTTTTGGAAAAAATTGTGAAATTCTGAAGTTTGGTGGGTGGTGAAAAATATGAGTTTTATTAGTTTTTGCACAAATTTCGCATTAAATAATTATTAAAGCAGTTTAATTTAAAATAATAATCGTCTAAGAAGATATAGAAGAAAATAATTGGTTAACAAAATTTTAGCTTATTAAGGGCTATTAGCATGTGTCAGATCACTTGGAAACTTAGATAAATATTCAAATAAAGGCATATTTTTAGTTTAAACATTTACTTGTATATGAGTTTTTATTCTCGTAGCATTATGCCAGCCTATTATCTAGTATGTTCAAAAATATATGATTTCTTTAACGGGCGTTTTAAGGCCCCATTTTTAATCTAAAAAAAGTTGCTAAACAAAATTTAGAATTTTTAGTACATCTCTTTGGGATTTGTAATAAATATATAAGGAAACAAAAATACCAAAAAATTAAGTAAGTACATCTAATAGTTTTTCTGTACCAGCGATTTTAATTTGGCGAATTTCTGGAAAAAGTAATTTTTTTGCGATATTTTCAATCAATATCTTTAGTTTTATGAATACAAAATAAAAAGTATTTATTATATTACAGTTCAGATAGTCTTGAGAACTTTTCGAAAGCTTTACTCAAAATCTACAACATAAATCTAGAAGGTAAAATTTCGCTATATTTTCAATTTGTAATGGAAAGATAGCAAATTTTGGGTCAAATTTTATGAAACTTGAGCAAAATATATCTTGCAGTCCAAAATTTACAATCACTGTGCAAAAATTTAAATTAACCCTTAAACAAACTCAGTGCCAAAATTTTTCCAAAATTTAAATACGAAGAAAAACACCGTCAGTTTTAAAATTAACAAGTTAGCATGCTAAATTCGGTTGTGCTGAATCTTTACTACCCTCCACCTAAACGTAATAAGAAATACAGAAACTTCACTGGTTATAGGACTATAATATCCTAATTCTGTTATTTTCTTTATTGTTATTTAGGGCAAATTTTTTTTAGTATTTTATATATTCTGTGAAATACATTTTTGAAATTTTATCTAATTTTGACCATTTATAATGGATGTAATTACCGATGCTAACTGTAATTTACAGAGTTTGACTGATTTTCATAATAATCTTGAGTGTAATTTAACAATTTATAAAATTAAAACAACATTTTTCCATACTCACAACAACTTAAGAAACAGATTATAAGAAAGGGCAAGATTATAAGGTGAGGATTACTTTGGTTGAATTTTATCTGAATAACATTATTTACAAAAGATTTATGAGTGGCATAGTAGACGTGGACAAGTTGTGGAATGATAGTTTTCACATCCAGTATCCACTAATGTGGTTTCTACGTATTAGAGGCTTATTTTGGTTGAATTTCATCTCAATAATGTTATTTGCAAGAGTTGTATGGTTCGTTGGTATAATTTGGTATAATCGGAGGTGGACTTAATTCGGGAGCTATTGCCAATTATTGACTGACAGCTACAAAATCCAGTAGCTTAATTGCCGTATAATCGATACTTATATGATTTCTGGATTAAAATTGCTGATCCATATAAAAGTTGGTTCGATATCGATATTTATTAGACATTTTTGTGGGTTTATTCGTTTTTTGGAAATGGTTCTTATATAGCAGCTATGACAAATTATTGACCGATCTTATTAAATTTTGGAACAGTTATTTTCATGCATATGAGGATATTTCACGTCGAATTTCAACATAATAACGGTATATTTAAGATATATATTAGTATTAACGTAGATTTCGGAAGTGGACCTTATATGGGGTATATAGTCAAATATGGACCAATGTTTTCAATATCCAGCAGTTTGATTTCGGCATGTTTGTAATTGATCCGTGTAAAATTTTGAATCGGTACTGTTATTTATAAGAGATTTATGAGTGATTTTCAGAGGAGGGCTACGGTTAAAAATGAACCGAAATTCACAAAATATTGTAGGATGATTTTTGTATATATGTAAATGATCTGTGCAAAGTTTTGAGTCGGTACCGATATTTATACGATATATATAAAGTGAAATGGCTCTTTCGGATGTGGTCCTTGTATGGGAGGTATGACCAATTATTAGGATTAATTATGTCAAATTTTAGCCGTTTAACATTATTTATGTCAGTTTTACACGTATTTAAGTGAGTTTTGGAAGTGTGTGAGAGGGATTTAGTTACCCTAAATTTAAAATAAAATTTGTTACCAAGCAAGCTTAATTTCATAAAATAAAATATTTGTCATTTAGAAAATTTTAAATTTTCAGTCTACAAATTTTTTTTGAGCAAACACATTCAAATTGTAGACGACAAATTTAATTTTCTTTCAAGAATTATTTTTAAATAATAGATATTGGTTTTAAAATTGGGGTAAGTGTAGATTATATTTTTTCTTCTCAATGGGAATATTTTAATGCGATTAACAAATTTCAAGATATTATTGAAATCATCGTTAGACTTGCTGTGAACATTGCCAATGTCCATGGCTTTTACTAATCACAAGAAGTAAAGGAAAAAGAAGAAAACAAAAGATAGACCGAAACTACAAAGAGGATTCAAAGATCCATTATAAGATATAAAAAGTTAAGATTATTACATAGAACAATTAAAACAACCAATACATACATACATACATACATACATACACAGTTGAAAAAAAGAAATAGTCAGGTGCTAAGCACCGTAAGTAAATTATCTTCCAAAACCTTATTAATTTTTGTTAAATATGATAATTTTTTTTATGTAATTTGAATTTGTTTTAAATTTTCTTAAATATAATAATTTTTCTTATGTGTAATATTGTTTAATAATTTATTTATTCATTCATTCATTTCATTAATTTTTTTTATTGTTGTGTAAAACTTACTTTGATTTTGTTTTGTAAAATATTTATTAATGAAAAACAATTTAAAATTCCACCACTTACACCTCATAAACTAAACATATCAATTTTACGTTAAAGCGGAATTTCAAATTCCTGACGACAAGCACTTGCTGACCTTGAAGTTGTAAAAGTAAATAAATAATTTTGATACATTTAATTCATTCATAAATTTTGAAAACACACAACATTTTTATTTGTTGACAAAATTTGATTTTTTACACTTATAAATATATATTACAAAAATGTAATTAATTTTGAATTTTGTCAACAAATTAAAAAAGAAGGAAAATAAAGATAAGAAATTCTACACGCAACAAAAATACATTAATACATTATTGAAAGTTATTTTTATAAATATTTGAATTAAAAATTGAAATGATAATATAGTATACAATAGTATACAAACATCAGTAAAATTAATCATAATTTTGTTTTGTCCAATAAATTAATAATTTTTTTATAATGAATAATTGAATATTAAGCTTTATCATTCACGAAAGGTACGTTTAGTGGATAAACTATGTATGGGACGGCAAAGATTTATATAAATGCTGTCATAGGAGGGTGGGTAAAGAAGTGACTGATCAACATCTGCAGTCATGAAGTCATCACAATATCCCTATTTCTTTTATATTTTCTTTTATTATCTTGATTTTTCTTCATAAGAGCTATCTTAAAATTTACATTTGTGTGATTATCATTTGTTTGTTTTAGTTGGAAAAAGGACCTTCCCAAGACTGAGCATGGCAGGTAATAGCAGATAGCCAATTTCCATAATAAGACAGGGCCTTTGGGTGGGATTCGTTACAAGTAGACTTTATATGGGGTCTATGGTCAAACATGGACCGAACTAAAAAAAATTTCGTTTTGCTTTTTTTGTGTATGAAACTTATTCCATTATTTATACCTGTTTTATACGTATTTAACTGAATTTTGGAAATGAACTTTATATGGGGTTATGGTCAAACATGGACCGAACTAATCATAATTTCGCTTTGCGATTTCTTTTTGCATACAACTTAGTTTAGCTGAATTTTGTATAGATATTCCAATTTTATAGGAATTTATGTGTAGTTGAGCAATATTTCGGGAAGATTTTTATATGAGGGCTATGAGAAATCATATACATATTCTTATTATTTTCCTCACACTTTCTTCTTTTATCATAAAAATAACGTATACAAACTTTAATGGGAATATCTGCAATATATTAAAAAAAAAATGTAAGAAAAATATTTGAAAATATCAGTTTTTTATGGAGGTTGTAATCCATAACTCTGGTTCTACTGTACTGATGTTGCTGATTTTCACTAACAAACTGCTTAGGAGAACTGTAAACGGTTTTTTGTAAACTTTTTTTTTGTTTTCGGTTGTGTTTTTTGGATGTGAGAATGTTTTACACAGACAGACGGACATGGCTCAATGATTTATTTATTTAAAATTTCGTAAGGACCAAGAACATATGTACTTTGTCGGGTCTCAGACGAGCATTTCTCAGTGTTACATACGGAATGACAAACTTATATATACCCTCATTCGCAACTAATCATGGTGGAGGGTATAAATATGAGATTCAATGAAAATACCGTTTTGTGATTTCTGCTGACATTTAAATAATTTCTCATTAATTTGGTATAGACACTAGGGTGCCAGTTATTTTTTAAAGTTGGAATTTGTTTCACGGCACCCCCCAGATTGGTTCGAATTGCTAAAAAAACTACTCCCTTGAAAATTTGAGCTCAATCGGATAAGGGGAAAAGGTGCCCCTGAGCTGCCCAAAATTGGCAAAATACCTGATTTGTGACTTTAATTGTCAATAACTTATTTAATATACATTTTACAAAAAAAATTTGTTAGTAAAAGTTATAGACAAAACTCAGAGGAACAACCTTTGCTCACAAATTTTTTTCGTATCTCCAATATCTATTGAATTAAGAAAAAAATAAACGAAAAACCATGGATTTATACATATGTTTATATGGGTGATTTTATTTACTTAAGTGTTGGCATTACATGAAAAAAAACTTGAAGCATTGATATTTTAATTTTATTTGTAGCAAGTGTTTTTTGTGGTTTTGTTTTTTGTTTTAATTTATATAGTTACAAAAGGTTTCCTTATTGCAATTTGGAAAACGTAAACGGTAATCCTTAACAATTTGTAAAATATATTGTTTTTGTTCTTCGCTTCTTGATAAAATATTATTATAATCCTGCATTAATTTGACTCCCCATTCAGCGGTATCGTTCACTACTTTTAAACCTGAAAGAGTTTTTTTTAGCTTCAATAAACTTTTTCTTACTCGGCCATTTTGTGGGAGTTGTTTTTAAAAACTCTTCAGATAATTCAAAACGCTTAAAAAACGCTTTATATTCACAAACTGTACAATACCTTAACAACATCATCTTCGTTCAAAGTGTTTATTAGGGCCTTTTTGCTATTTACATCAGATTCATTCTTCAAAGCTTTTACCATTTTTTTTTTTTGGTTTTGACTGGTACATTTTCATCAAAAATGCCAAATCAACGCTTTGTGTCCCTAGATACCACAGGTGACTGCAAAATTGGTTGGTGTTTTTCCGAGAAATATTAGAGCAAGTTCTATAAATTCCCTATAGTCATCTCGCGGTTGTTTTTCTGCAGAACATTATTAAGAAAATTTGTAATTCGCTCTACATCACATAAACTAATAACGTTTTTAACTTTCTCATTTTCGATACCGATCCTGAAATTAAATGTTTATTGATGGCCAGCACTTCTGAAATCGTTGAAATATTTGAACATTAGGACCTGTCTTGCAAAATTTAATATCAAAAACGCTTTTAAGAATAAGTTCAAAGATGTGATGCCTACAAGCCAAATATAGCAGATCCCTATCTAGTGTATTTTCAATTATGGAACAAGTTCCATTGAATCGTCCAGTATTAACTGCTGTTGTATCGAAAACTAAAGCTATTACATAATCTTGTAGACCCCATTCAAAAAGCGATTTGCAAATAGCATGTGCTTTTTTCATACAGAAATGAAGAGCGGGTATTCCCCTTTTTTCTTATCGTTAAATCATGATTTTTAACTGTGGATCAATTGATGGGAATTTCCGAAATGACGAGAATCATTACCATTACGTACAACGCAAGTGTGGTTATAATAGCAACTCTAACTTTGAACAAAGAATAACACAAGTTAGCTGTAGCAGCTAAAAAACTTGTTTGAATATTAGCTGGAATTCCCGTCATTAGTTTAATTAAAGACAAGTGAATAACAGGAATTCCCGCATAAAAGTCGACAGGGTTAATATTAACCTGTGAGGCTTAAATTCGGCAACTCCCGTCATTACTTTAATATAATCCCAAAATCCTTACCTGAAAATCTTAATTCATCATATTCTTATTGGAAAAATTTACTTTAAACCAAAGTAGATATCATTTTAAACAATAAAAAATAAAAAAAAAAACAAAAAAATACTTGCTACAAATAAAATTAAAATATCAATGCTTCAAGTTTTTTTTCATGTAATGCCAACACTTAAGTAAATAAAATCACCCATATAAACATATGTATAAATCCATGGTTTTTCGTTTATTTTTTTCTTAATTCAATAGATACGAAAAAAATTTGTGAGCAAAGGTTGTTCCTCTGAGTTTTGGCTATAACTGGCTCAGGGGCACCCTTTCCCCTTATCCGATTGAGCTCAAATTTTCAAGGGAGTATTTTTTTAGCAATTCGAACCAATCTGGGGGGTGCCGTGAAACAAATTCCTTCAAAAAAATTTTCCCATATAGTTAATTGGCACTCTAATGGACACTGATTTGCTATAGGCATTTATTTACGAAGGAGCTATATTTCGGGATGGCATTTGTGTCGAAGCTAGTAGAAACCATGCATCGCTATTTACTATTTTCAACATTAATATGTTCAAAATTTCATGAAAAATATAGAGGCTGTCTCAAATTTGGGTCATATGACAAACTCAATATACCCCCATCTTTTTGGTGGTGGGAATAAAATTTATTTTATAATTAAGTGTCTTTAATTACAAAAGTATTTATTGTTTACAAATAATGAAGTGCACATATGAATATTGACTAAAAAAATGATAAATTTTAAGTTATCAAAAATAAAAATTTTTTCAAGTTGTTAAACAATTCCTTCTTCAGTAAAAATAATTTAATGAAAATTAAATTCAATGAACTTAAGCCTAACTAATAGAAAATATCAAAAATTGAAATATTAACAGTTCAACAAAATACTACTAGTTTTCAAACTAGTTGAAATCGTTTCTTGCAATAAAAATGTGTTTTAGTTAAAAATAGTAATGAAATTTACCGAGATGCATTGTGCATGTCCTGAAAATCCTTGAGGGATATAAAAATTATAAAACCTAATTAATGATGATTTTTTCATACGGTGTATAGATCAGATAATCCAAAAATTATAAAAAAAGTCCTGGTAGTTTTGTGTCAGATCTGAAATTGATAATTGCTTAAAATCTGTTGATTATTTCTTCTAGCCTCCATATAAATGTCCTTTCCAAATAGGACTTGAACGGTCATAAATTAGTATACAACATAAAACCAAATCACAACTAAACATTTTGTTTGTTTTATATTAATTATTTTGTTATTAAAAAATACTAACAAATATACGTCAATTGAAGTGAGCTTTTGAAAAATAACAAGTAATAATGGCGCAGTAATCAATTTATATAAAATAGCAAAAAAATATATTTATGTAAATTTAGTTAATATTTCCCAAGGCATTTTTAATTCTAATTTTGTTTCTAAGGTTTTAAATTGCTCTGTATCCAATCAGTGTAGTCAGCAACGCGTGTATAAACACCAGGCCAACCCTCTAGCCCACAACGATTGCCAAACGAAACAACACCCTCCAAATACCAACGTTTCATAAAAGCCTTGCGCATTAAAGGGCCACCGGAATCACCGTCACAACTGTCCTTGGCAAACTCACCGCCAGCACACAACTGAGAAAGTCCAATACTAATTTTTCTAGTGCTAAACTTTTTAACACAAGCATCGTGATCATTGACGGGAACGTCTAGTTGTTTTTTAACATTAGATTGGCGGGCTAAAAAGACAAATAAATGAGTAATTAAATTGTATGTAGATTTTAGCATTACTATCTAATTTATTTACCCAATAAAGTTCTGCCCCAACCGGCCACTGTTAGTATAGCTCCCGGATTTATGTCCTGTTTTGTGGATGCCACTGGCAGGCATACTGGTCGTATAAAATCATTATAGACTACATCTTGAGCTAACCGTATAAGGGCAATGTCATGATAACGATTATTGTTTTTAGTATCATATTGTGGATGTGGTACGACTTCTTCGAAACCCAATTCCAGGACTTTGTTGTTACAATCGGAGCCAATGCAATCTATTTCAGAGTTAATGTCGTATTCACCCAAACGTATACGGTGGCTAAAATAAAAAGATAGGAATAAATTAAATTGGTTTTTTCTTATTTCCAAATTGTATTATTTCAAAATAATTATTTTTATTATTAGTAATTACTACCATACAATTTTTAACGATTAATTGTCTTTAAGATTTTTAATAAAATTCCTGGCATCTTAAACTTTAAACAAAACTAGAATTTACCAAATACAATTTACTTACAGAGGACCAACTACAGTTTCAATTTCGCCTGTAACACAATGGGCAGCGGTTAAAACATAACGTTGATTTATTAAACTGCCACCACAATTTAAAACTGGTTGACTATTTTCTATACAACAAATTGAAAGATAAAAATAAAAAACACAACTACACACAGCTAATCTTGTTAATAACTTACTGCTTTTGTATTCCAACAAAACCATCCAAGGATACTGATCCAGTACAGTGTCAATGCCATTGTAAATTTTACCATCTAAAGGATCTGGCCCACAACGTGGTGGTTCTGGCAGCACATTACCCAAACCATTACTGGGTGAGGCATCTCTTACCAGCGGCATAGTCGGGGTAGTTTCATCCACAAAACTAGCAGAGGTGGTTGGAGTTTGAGCATAGTTTTTGTCTGCTGTACAGCAGACATGCGGTGGATTGCCATGACCATCTGTACACTGAGATTCGCGTAAAAATTGCAATTCTTGTGGTGAGATGTTGATTTTGCGTATCACACTCAGCAGACTATTGCACTGGTAGATCGACACACAGAGACCAGATTTGCGGTTAGGATTAGCGCAGTTACCTTTATTGATTTGGAGGGGGGAGAAAAACGTAAAAGATCATGGTATTTATTAAATTATTTTTTTGACAAGAAAAGTACAATAGTTATAGAGATTTTTAGATTTGTACAGCTTATGTGAGAGCTATGGCAAATTGTGCACCAATCTCCATAAAATTTAGAACAGCGATTTGTTTATGCAGTGGAGAGCACAAATGAATACATGTTAGTATTTTGTACAGTTTGTGTAAAAAATTAGATTTGTTTTTATTATTATTTTATGTTTAGTATTAAAGAATATTATTTGTTATTAGAGAAATTTTATTTGGCATGAGTTTATTTTGTAAAGTAATATTTTTTTAAACAATTGGCACATTGTGGAATGCATTTTCTGCCCTGACAAGGCCGTCATCAGCAATATTAATTGTCCAAGATCTACTTGTGAACATCATGCACTTAACTCACCATTATTCAGAAATAAATTTCGGGAATTATTTATATTTGTTTTTTACATGTTATAAGTAAGAACGAAATTTACATACGTTTACAATTATTTTACAATTATAAATTTTATTAATACAATTATTTTAATTTGTTATTGTTTCAAAAAAAAAAAATAATTTATTAAACAAAACTAAAACTGACAATTTCTAAGAAAAAAAAACAAAAACAAACGAAACGAAAAAAACACACACGTACTCAATTTTGCAACATAAAAAATTTTAGGGACTGATAATATTTTTAATATTTAGTCCAAAGTTCGATATTTAAAATGTTCCATTAATTCATTTGAAATACTATCTCATTAACGCTGAACCCGCTGCAAAGTTCGTTTAAATGGGTTGGAGTTAATCGGTATTGTCCGAACTATCTCTTCATGATGTACTGAAAATTCTCAATCGCAATGAGGTCGGCACATTTTGCTGGCCTCTTCATCAAAATAAAATTATGTTCGCTAAGTCATTCTTTCACGGTTTTGGAAGTGTACTTTGGGTTACCATCCATCTCAAAAGTAACTTTAACTACATGATAGACGCTCTTATTTACAAAATCCAGAAGATGAGTTTGCTAAATATGCAGATAGTCTTCTTTCCTCATTATTCCCTCGATTTTTTACAGTTGTCCGAAATGCCAGTATGTAACGCAACACCATATCATGCCGTTCTTCCCACCGTGCTTCATTGTTTCCTTAACATGGTGTCTATGAATTCTGTGAGCAGTTCGGGGCCAATATTGGTAACTGTCGGAGTGAAAACAATATTAAATTTGGATTTGTCTGGCCAGAATACATGTTTCCGCTCATCTACTGTACAACTTCTGTGCTCTTGTGCAGATTTTCATTATTTTAATGCTGAGATATAACTAGTATCGCAGAGGGCTCATCTTGCTGTCGATCAACTAAGCCTTTTACTATACAAAAATGTTTTATTTCTTTTCGTTTGTGTTATTATAAGATGTTTGTCCGCATACGTTAATAGCTTTTTGTCATTGCTAGAATATTGTCTTGAATAGTTCTGAACAGTTTCTAAATTATTTATTATAATTTGATTTATGTGTATAATTTGGAAAAAGTGTTTACCACACGTAGTTAAATTAAAAAGATACACTTGTGCAAAATTTAGTACATGCAAGTTTTTTTTATATCAATTGTATATTTGCCGAAAATTAATACTTTCCCTTTTTTATTGTAAATCAAATTATTGAAACTTATTGAAATCATTAATCCTTACTAAAGTTTTGGTCTGATGCAATTTTCTATCATTATTATTGATATATAGGTAATTAGGTCGTTACGATGGCGAAAAAGTAATCCTCCTATCAGAAAATGCTATAAATTTTGCGATTGGCCCCTAATGTCAGTTCTGTTTTGACATTTGTGTAGTAAACACATGCGAAATACACGTTAATAAACAATGTTACGCTACACTGCTCCAGAACGCGGAATATTGCTGACTATTTATTTGACCAATAATCGGTCGGTGACAGCCAAAAAACATCGAAAGTTTACTTTTGCGCCACCTTGTATATATAAACCTAAAGGTCGCCAGCTTTATCTAAACGCAGAGGAGTTGCAGTGTAAGAAAACGAAATGCCGTGCAACAGTTAATGGAATTCATCAAAACAAAAGCACGAATTTTTATAAGAAGAGGGTAATTTTAGCTTAATTTTTCAGCTTCTAATAAATATTATAACAAGTCAGAAAAGAGTACAACTAAAAAGCATTTTTGGAGCAAAAGAAAAATTTGCTTGTTACTGTCCTGAGTCGCCACGCAGTATGAATCAGAAATTTCACTTAATTATGTGTGTACCAAAGCGTTGTTGTCCTGTTATTTGTGCTTTAAACAAAAAATAATAAATGTGAACTTTAAATTTTTGTTTTTAAAATTGCAATGACTCTTTTCTGACATGATGTAAGAGCTAGAGCTGTGTCGTTCATGAACGAACGGGTTAAAATGAACAGATCACTTTATTGAACGGAATGAGCCGGTCATTTAACTGAATGGTTTTCGTTCAATAGTGTACGGATCAATTTCGTTCAGCTGTTGTTTATCAAAAGACAAGAAGAAAATCACATTCAATAAGTGTTGTATTTATTCGTTCAAAGTAAACGATTGAACGAATTGAATGAACGAATCAGTCTTGGATAAATGAACGAAAATGAACTGAAATGAACGACCGGGCACAACTCTAGTAAGAGCTCTTTCAGAGCCCAAAAAAAACCCCTCATAAAATACTCTTTTCTGACATTATCTAAGAGCTCTTTCTGAAGGACCATTTTCGAATGTAATGACCCTCTTTTCTGAAGGTTGTCGGAGCAATAATGATTGTTTTTGGACTCATAAAGAACATGAACGCTCCAGAAATGGTTTCAGAAAAGACTCTTTTCGGACTTATATGGCTTGATGGGTTGCTTTTATTGTTACTTTTATATTAAAACATTTATGCTACCGCATTTTGTATAAACAATACTTATGAGTTCAATTAGTGAAAACAGTATTGCATTGTAATTTATGTTGCTGAATTGATGGCATGAATACTTTTGAGTGTGTTGTTAAAAGATTCGACTCAAAAATTCAATGTAGCCGTATACAGAATTTCAATCATCATACAATTACATTTGACAATTCTTATAGTTTTGTATTTCATTTAAAAAAGTTAAAAACACCCAAAACTGTATTCCGTTTTAAATTTGTTTTGTAATTAAGATTTTCAAAAGTTGTTTATAAAAATTTTAATATGAAATCAGCAAATTCTTTCTAAAAGTATTTATTTAATTTACGTCAATTCGCCAGTTGAATTTTATGTTAATAATTGCGTCGAATGTTTTAAATACTGATAAACAAATTTACACTGTCATTTCTTATACATGAAATACTTCAATTACGAGTTGCATTTAGTACTAATTGCATTTAGTAATATAAAGTACCATAATTTAGTACTAATTGCATTTAGTAATAAAAAGTATCATAAGTTGTAATTGAATTATTTTATGTATAAGAAATGACAGTGTAATTCCCCAAAAAACGGGTAAAACCAATAGACTAAATTTCAACGATTAATGTTAACAATGAGTAAGCATATAAACAAAATATTTGCAATGAATTTGATGAAATTTTCAATGATTTAAATAATAAAACATATTTCGAATAGAAAAGCAAATTGTGAGAACCATTTTGTTAGTAAAAAAAGTACAAAATATTTCTAACAATGAATATTGCTTTGGAAAGTAAACATCTTCAATAACATTATATTTGTATAAATATTTATCTATAATATAAAACATGTCTAATTATTTCAACGTGTGTATGTAGTATAATTATCTATAATCATTAATTTTATACTTTCAATATGAATCTGATGATTTTATGAATGTCAAGCTAATTAAAACCAAATTGCAGTGAACTGTAAATACGTAGAAAAAATTTATTTAAATAAATAAAATATGAATGCAAATCCAGTATTTCTGAAATTGTAGCAATTAATTATAACATTATTTACTTCAATACTTATGGAAATACCAAGTGCCAAAAAATCAGTAGAAAAAAATTAAAAAAAGTAAATAATAAACATAAAAAAATAAAATCAAAAGCCGGTTAAATTAACACACGCTTGACTTGTCTTGTTTTATATATTTTGTTTTTTTGTATATAAATTAACGTTTTACACTTGCCGACACTGCTCTCCATTATGACTCACACTGTGTTGGCATCAAGTTTTGATTTTGATTAGTATTAAATTGTTTACTATCATTTGACTGTAATTCCCCAAGATATTAAGTAGAAATTTGTTCTTTTTTTAGGATGCAATAATGGGTTTTATTAAGAAAACGCAACGGGTTTTTAGTATTGCCAATTTTTTAAGGTTTTTTAACCATAAGACAAGTTTGATGTTTAAATATATAGAAATAGCTTGTACTTAAACTTTAAATATATCGTAGAAATGTATTTTTTTGGGATGCGAAACTTGTTTTTTGTTAAAAAAAAAAAAAAAAAAAACGCAACGGTTTTTTAGAATTGCCAATTTTTTTTGTACCAATATACACGAAGCAATTTTTATTGAAAAGATTGATACAATTTTTTCCTTGAAATTTCTTCGGTGTTCACTCAGCACAATTATATTGCTTAGATCGCTTTTTATTTGAGAGTATAGACACATTTGCATACACACATATAACACGAATAAGAGAGCAACACGAATTGCTAGTACAATTAAGTGTGTACTCGTCTTATCTTCCCCGCACCCCGATGTCTAAAAGGTAATTAATTAAAGAATTGCTTGGTGTAAATTGGGAATTTACATATAAAACGAGTTTGTTGTCCAATATAATAAGATTGCTTAAACTTAAGATTTAATTTAAATACCCTGCACTTGTATTTGAATTTTATAAAGTTAAATAAATCCTTAAATATCATGAAAAAGATATTTTTTATTTTATTAACTCTTTTATACAAAATAGACAACGGAGTTATAATTATTGTATGAAACTTACAAAATGCTATCCCAAAGGGTTCTGTAGTTATGATAGTTTTTTTTAACAACTTCAAAGAAATTTTCAAGATAAAGTATCAGCTATTCGATATTTCATTACATTTGTGAAGCAAATTAAATAAAACAAAATTGGTAGACACCTTTGTCTTACCGTTTTTAGTGTGATGATAAAAGTTTTAATTTAATAAATCTACGTTACCCGAAATACTGAAGATTAAAGGTCATAAAAATCGAGTTTTTATATATATTGCGAGGTTAGAAATGATTAAAAAAAATCATTTAAAATCGAATTTCCTACATTTAGCTTGAATATAATTTTTAGTTATCATCATTCGTTTTTAAGTAATAGAAAATTATCGTTCCTTTGCAAAAAATTTTTTAACCTCAATATATTAAAGATTAATAAAACTTGTTCGATAATTTTATTTAACCGTTAACAATAAAAATATTAAAACATTTTATAAGCTCTTTCGTCTCAGAATCACTTTCTAGACCATAGTGCATTGTACAATAATCTAGATTTTGTAATCAAGCTACATATGAATTGTAATTATGATAATTGTATAATATTCAGTACACGTAATGTAATTGGAAAATCCTTTATTAAAACCACATGTTTTTTCAATCGGATAATAATTTTAGAATATATTGTTTTCTTTGTATACATGCGTGCATATACTGTGAGCGTCAAAATAAAGTCTATACCATATATTATTAAAAGAAACGCTTATTATAAATAATATTATTTTAGAAAATTATATTGCATTTTTATATAGTTATTTTGGTGGAATTGAATTCGAAAAAATAAGAATGAAAAAAAGCATATATAAATTTAATTAATTTATTATTAAAATAAGCCAAAATTTACGCCTCAAAATAAAGTAAACAGTGGCAATCAAAAGTAGTGGCATTTCTTTTGATTTATATTGACACTCAATGTATATTGAAAATTATCATTAAACGGTTGACGGTATCTAAAATATGTTTATATATTATATTGATTTGCAGAAGTGGGTTTTACATGGAAGCTATGAGTAATGATGGAATGATGTTTATAAAATGCGGTGAAATGACATTGTTGACAGAAAATAGAGGTCCGTTAATACAAATTTTCTAATGAGGCTAAATGTTGTAATTATGATTACAATTTGACGAAACTTAAGGTACGGTCACACTTGGCAAATATTTAGCTAAAAAGACGTAACCACTATATAAAATATATTTGAACTCATTTATTTATTAAGATAACTTCGTTTATATAGCACAGAACACAAAAAAATATTTAGTTTTATTTTATTTGGTGTTCTTCTTGTAAGAGTAAACAACGTCAAACAAATATGTGCTAAAACAAGTGGTTACGCTTTTGTGGGTAAATATTTGCCAAGTGTGACCGTACCTTTAGTACACGTAATGTACTTACGCAATGATTTATCTCCAACAAATTTATTTGAATCGGGTATTGATTTTAGAGTATATTATATACTTTATATACACCATGCTTTATATGTATTTACGTATAGGAAATCATGATTCGATTTCAACAAAATTTGGTGAAGATAAAGCATTGCCCATAATAATCATAATAGAAACTCGGACTTTGCAATAGAAAGTGATTCTGAGAAGAAAGAAATTATCAATTCAAAATTTCTTGATATTATTTATATTATATTTTAAGAATTTTGATTCGTAAATCTGGTTATAAGGGACCGATTTGATCCATTGGTTATCACAAAGAGCCCTGGGTAAATATTCTATGTTAATCAGCCTAAATATATTCTTCGAGGCTCCATCGTGTCTACAACAGACAGATAGACGTACGGAGGACCTAGAATATATTAAATGTGGTATACAAATATCTTTGTTCCTCAAGTTTAGTTTTTAAAAGGTAGAAAGGAAGATATTATGCATAATAAAACTAAATAAATTTTAATAATTCTTATAATGAATTTAAACTCGTTCACAATTTCTTTATGTAATAATTTAAGAACATTTCAAAATAAAAGCTTTCAAAAACATTAATATACAAAACTAATAGCAGTCATTTTTATTGTTACTTTAAAAATTTGTTTAATTGTATACTGATGATTGCTGGCAGGTATAAAAATATGTATATTAAGTACAACAAAAAACCTGATAATTGCGTGTGAATTATTTAAACGCATAAATACAAAGAACCATTAACTGAATATAAATTCTCTGTTTCAAAATATGCCATCTTTTACTACTTACTTTGTGCATTAACGTCATAAATATTGTTTAAATTTATGCTTGCAATTAAGCACAAGCATGTTACACATTTAAAGTTGTTTAAAAATTTTATAAAATATTCCAATTTTTTATTGATATACATTTTGAATTTTGTTGTTAATAATTTTGTTTTTTGTTATCTTGATTTAAAACAACAACATGAACTTAAACGTTGATCTTTGATAGTTTTTTTTTTATACTACAACAATGTAGAAGCAGACATTGGTTTGTTGTTATTGTTGCTGTTGATACGCGTTTAATATTTTGTATTGAATTGGCGATGTAAATAAGACGAACTTTTAGCTGTTGTAGCGACTGTGGATTGACTTTTTATTGAGCGGCTCATACAACCTATTAATTTCGTTGTTTAGACAAGACTGCTGTTGAGATTTTTATATTTGTTTAAATAACAGATTTTATTTAATTCTATGAGATATTTCGTTTTGATTTAATGTTACCAGATGAATAAAGCTGATGGGCAGGTAGTGGGAATTTACGTAAAATAGTGGTGGGACAAGTTTTAGTAGATAATGAAAAAATTTGGATATAACATGTGTATAAAGTGTCACATATTGTATTACCATAATTACACTTGATTTGTGCAATTTGTTGTAAAGTTTGAAACAGTTTTTTAATAAGTGTAATTTTTTAAGAGTATGGTGAATGATCTCTGTTTAACCAAAATTTGGGAAACCACTTCATTAATTTAAGAAAAATATTGTGCATTTAAATTTTGTTAGTGTTTCATTTTATGATAAACAAATAAGAATAGCTATTTCTTATTATAGTTTATTTGACCTTTTTTTTTATTAATATTTAAGTAATTGTTCAGGCTTAAGGTCTTTTTTTAATAAAATTTTAATTTTAAAATACTTTAAAAACAAAAGAATAAAAAGTATAAAATTTATTATTATTATGCAATTTTCAGCAATTTGCTAAAAAAAAAAAAAGACCCGCGTGGCTCTTACCTTTGAGTTTTTCAAAAATTCAAATTTCAATTTATATAAAAAGAGGCTTAAGTTTTCAAGAAATTGCCAAAAGAATAAACCGGTCGCATAATGTAGTATCAAATTTTGCAAATAGCAAGGATTATTAAAAAAAATCTTTCTGAATTATTAAGTGTGCCAGCTAGAGCTGCAAAACTATCGATAGTCGCCCCAATCGATAGTTGCGATAGTGGTCACATTCGATAGTATCGAATTTTAAAAACTGTATGCAAAAATAATTGTTAAATTTAAATTTACTTAAAGATATATTATTAAAACCAGCAATCGTTTTTGCATACGGCTGTTAATCTTCGTTTAAAATTAAGGAATATAAACTCACATGTAATTGAACAATTTTCAATCTTCAATTGATGCAAAAAATAGAATGACTAATTTAATATGAAGGCCAATGAGTGAAAAAAATTTTAAACTTTTTTTTAACATTTTACTTACAAAAAACCAAAGCGTCACCAGAAAATTGCAAAAATAAAGCAAAGTCGGTTGGCTGACATTCTGTTTTATCCCCGTTAAAATATTTTTATCCGCTGATGACTTGCGTTATAAGTTGCCAGTTTTGACCATATTTTTCTTGAATATATCACTTACACTATTTAACACTTGTTGAACTAATTTATTTTATTAGCGCCTTATATTGAAAAAAAAAGTTAAAATTTAAATTTTATTGACTAATTTCATGTTTAAGTTTTAAAAATATCCACCGGCGCCGCAATTTTTTCCGACGACTAATTCTTGTCAGCTACGCTGTTATTTTAATAATGACAATCGGGAAAAAACAATCGATAGTACACCAAAAATTAAACTATCGATAGTACCATTGATAGTTTTGCAGCTCTAGTGCCAGCAACACAATAAATACTCTTAGTTAAAATATTAATGAATGTGAGGTAAATGTGTCCAAATCGATTATAAGTAGGCTAAAAATATCCCAGACTATTACGGAACAAAAGATGTTGCCTGTGCCAAGGCTATTACTCCGCCACAAAACTGCTAGACTTGAATTCGCTAAAAGAAACTTAAAAACTAACTGGAACACAAACACATACATATATGTATGTATGTATTTAAGGTGATTTTTTCCGATGAGAAAAAATTCAATCTTGATAGTGCAGATTTAAATGTAAATAGTAATGAAAACCAGTTTATGTTTCCAGAAGACAACGCACCTTTACATGTAAGTTGCCAAACAAAGGCATAGTTGTCTTCAAAATATTTTATTGGCCTGCATGACCTCCAGAACAGAAATGCATTGAGAACATTTGTGGAATATTAAGCTGTCGCAGTTTAAATGAAAAACATCAATATTAAATACACTTAATTCTGTTTTTTGTAATTGGTTCCACGAAACTTCGCTGTAAAAAAAACCGTATAAAAAAAGACATTGATCGTATGCAAAATAGGTAATTGGTTGCTTATCTCTAAAACCTATTGAAATTATTGAAAAACAAGGATTTTTTAAGAACAACTATTCAGGTTTATCATATTAAACCACATACTTACATATATTCAAGAAAAAAAAAAAAAGATACACATTCTAAGCTTAAAAGTAATGTAAAAAAATGTATGTATTACAAGTTCATTTGATTGTATGCTCTTAAAGGGAATTCCCTAAAATTTATGCTATTTACAATAGCTCTAACTAGTAAATTTGCCTGTATTCCCAAAAAGGGAATTCCCCTAAATTTGCAAAATGAACATATTTCTCAAAAATTAAATTTAACAAAAAAATATTAAAGCCCAAAAGATTTCAAATTGTAAATTGTTCTAAATGGAGAAAATCGTGTAAAAAATGTAAGATGCGTTATTTTCAAACCTGGTTAAATCAAAACCGTGTAAAAATACCAATAAAAACAGAATTTGTTCTATAGGAAACACTAATTAATTCCCTCATACAGTTTTAAGAGGTAAAATAAAACATAATTATTAAATTCAGAAGTGATGTAGTTTGGTTGGAGTTGTAAGTCGTCTGAATTTACAATAGTTGTACAAATTCTCTTGTTAATTTCTATATAAATATTTTGATGTATGCAAGTTTAAGTGTTGCCAAAAGTTAAAATATGTTTCTCAATCAAAAATTACTCATTTTAGTTAAAAAAAATAACCAAAAGATTTCATGTAAATCATAAACTTATTGTCAAATTTAAAACAAGAAACTAAAATTAATAAGCAAGAATTTTAATTAATTTAATGCAATTGTATTTAATTTACGAAAAACGATCATTCATGTACTTTTTACGCAATGCAGAAATTTTTTTGTTTTTCTCTCTTGTATTATTCATTTTTAATATTTTTAATATTTTTATTTTGACATTTTGACGGCTTAACAATATAAACATACGACTTTGCTCAAAATTTTTTTCACAATCAGATACTTGCATCACTTGTGAATTGAACAAATTTTATTTAGTTTTTTGTTTATTATATAATATTTGGTTTTTGTTCATTTCACAAAGATGTAACTTGAGCTGTCTCACTTTTTCTTTAACTTATAAAATTGAGCAGTTGTATATATATTTATATATAATTTAATAGTTAACTAACTGTTTATTATTTTTATGGACACATTTATATACTAAATTGTTTAACAATTGAAAGACACTTTTAGTACATTTCACTGTAACCAAGAGATTAATTAGCAATCTGGTTACTTTGTATGAAGCTTAAATTTTGTTTTGTTTATTTTACCCTTTTTGTTTTATTCTTGTTGTGTGCAATTTATTTAAAACAGAGCTTTAGTAATGCTGAATAATTCTCTCTATTACTCTCACACAGTGCTTCCTTTGTTATACCCTATACCATCATAGTGGGTCTAAATGGATCAGCTATTATAAGCACTGAAATCTTGTTACTAAAGTTTGTAATGATCAGTCAATAATAGCGGCCACTTCTGAAAACATTTTTGCTTATTAATTCTGTGTAATATATTTTTATTTTTGCATATAGTTTTTGTAGTTTTATATTTAAAAGTTTTTTTGTTGAAATTAAGTAGAGATTATTTGCTCATTCTGTTTTTAAATAAAAAATGTGCAATACTTTGTTTTGAGAATTATAGGGAATGAAGTAGATTAAACATTAAAGACTTTTTTGTTTATTTGCTTTAGCATTCAAGATGAGATTTTTATTGTTTAATACAGCGTAATTAATTATAAAACTAAAATAGTCTAAAATGAATTAAATAACCTTGAAAGGAGGCAAGCTTTAGTGTATATATATCTGCTACAATTGGTTGTGAAATTTTAAAATGCGAGTTGATACCAGCAAAATAGAAAGGCAAATAATAAGGAATACTTTAATGTTAACTTACATTGACAGTAACCAACTATATTATGAAATGTTAGCAGCACTATAGCAAACAAACCTAGTTGGTTGAAGAATAATTTAATTTGAAATCTTTGTTAAAGTTTTAAGATTATATAAAAGAAACATCAATTCATTCAAGCACTGTTTCCAAAACCGACACTAAACTTTTTATTTTAGTCCTTTTTTTCAGGTAATTAAATTTCCTTTGATCTTTTCCTACCACACAATTTCCGGTTGCTGGTGAAACCTCATACTTAAATAATGCATAGTTGCCCATAATATAACCCTCTCTATTAAGGTTTACCTATTTAAGAACACAGTCGCCTTGTCACTTTAAATTCACCTAAATGTCAAGATGGTAACACAACAACGAAAGTTTAACTTAAACACAATATTTTAATAAAATTTCCCTTCTAACAGTTGCTGCCATTGTTTGCTCTATTCACGTATCCTTTACTTTTTGCCATTGCAAATACTTATTTATCTAACAAATTCAAGTCGAAGGAAAATCTTTAGCTCTAACAACACCTTTTGTTAGAGTTTATGCAAATTTCTTCAGGGTAAAACAAATTGTCTGAGGGACCAGAAATGTACACAAATACATAAAAAGAAATTTAGTTAAACATACAAATTGTCTTTTTTTCTGCAACATTTACCATACTACAAAGTATCAGCTAGGTGCCTGTCGTTTATACATCTCGTTGCTCCTTTTTTTAACAAAGCTAATACAAAGCGACTGAATGTCATTGTAATAAAGTGCTGTGTTGTTGTTTAAAAAACAAAAGGACTCCCTCGGACTAGCATCTAACTGGGGAAATGTATTTTGAATCGCTTAAAGAACATCAGGTCTCACACTAGTATCTAACTGGTAAAGTGGGTTTAGAAATGCTTTGTGCAAAACTGTTATCTCCTTTTATACTTTTCTCCTGCAACCGTACAACGGGCATGTGCGTCTTTAAAATGATATAGTACATGGAGAATTGATGAAACAACATGTTAATGTGTTGTCTATAAATTAAATTTGTATTTTTTCGCGTTGTAGGTATATCAGTTACGGCTAAAGGCTCCAGACGGTTTGTTATATAAATACACATTTATGCCAAGGGCTAACATCTTTTGCTTATAACATAATTTAATGAAGATTGAAAATCATTGAGTATGTGTTCAATAAATAATTTTTTAATTCATACAATTTTTACATTTACATAAATATATACACATACGAGGGCTGTTCGGAAACCTCTTAGCCTAACAACGAAATAGAATAGTTAGTTTTTCAAGAACATTTTTATTTTTCAATATAATCTCCTGAAACTTCAATACACTTAGTCCCACGCTTCACTAGCAAATCTCTCCCTTGATTAAAATAGTTTTCCTCAAGGCTTTCAAAATAGTGGTTTACAATTGTAATTGCATCTTCAGAAGAATAAGGTGGATGGTCAATCCACTCGTACTTTAATTCGTCGATTTTAGCCATTGTTAAAACACTCGTGTGCGCTGGTGCGTTGTCTTGATGATTGGTATCGAAGAAATTAAGTCATATTTAATACTTTTAAGCTTATTTTCTTTACATACTACAAAAAATAATTTTTTTAGCACTAGAGAAAAATACATACTTCGTTTTCTGTTGCACATTCTATTCAAATAAGTTTTAGCCTTGAAAGTCTTGTCTGTCATGTACTTTATTGTAATCTACATATATTTCCAAATAATTACATTAATTGGATGAAAATGTTTCAAGAATTTAATTTAACATAATTATGTAAATAAAAAAAAAAATAAAACTTTTGGGTATTTTGTGTTCGTCACTTGCATTTGAATATTTCATTTTGTTAAAATGAAAATAGTTTTTCACTTAAATGGAAACTCATAATAATTTCATATTGGCAAAATCACATTATCGCTAAAATGCAATCAGCCACCATATTGTATTTATTTAGTTGAAAGGAGTTTATTGAAAAATCATTTTAATACGTTTTAGAGCCAACAATTTGTAGATTTTTGCCATTTTGTATATTGCCTCATACATACATTTTTAAAGCTGAAAATGGTGATGATGCAGTTTGATGGTGTTGCTGGTCTCATATTGATTATTTTCTTTTTTATTCTCCCACTATTATTGTACTGATGGATTCGTTTGTAACAATGATTGCATGCACTAACATGTTTTGAATAAATATTTATTTCGATTGCAGTTGTTAGAAAAATTATTTGAAATATTGTAGTTTTTATTACATTTTTGCAAACTTGAAAATAATACAACTGACAAATGCTATGATATGTTTAGAGTTGTTATATGAAATATTTAAGTAATATTATTTTATTTTTACACAGGTTCCTAAATAACTGCGGTTATAATGGCAGGTTAACTTTAATATTATCTATGAAAAAAGATACATACTTAGATGGTAAATATTATTTAAAAATAAACTATATGTTTGTACTAATATTAACATTAGGATTGTTTATTATTTATTTTATTGTGCAAATTGGAGAACGCGGTGTGTTTATACCCTACGCCACCATAGTGTGGTGTAGAAATATTAACCATAACCTCCCTCAGAACCCCTTTCTGAATCGATTTAACCATATCCGTCCGTCCGTCTGGCTGGCTGGCCGTCCATGTAAAGCTTGGCCGCAGAGTACAGGGCGCAATTTAGAAGAAATTTCGATAAAATTTCGTACGTGATATCTTTTCGGCCCAAGGATAGATGTGATTGAAACTGGTTTAAATCGGTCCATTATTTCACCTGGCCCCCATACAAATGTCCTCCCGAAATTAAGGTTTACCGATCATAAATGTTTGAATTATGCAATTATCCAAACAAATTTCACCACAAATAAGTGGTAGATGTAGCCAAATCAATCTACAAATTTTGTGCAGATAATTAGTCGTCGCTCCCATATAAGGCCCATTTCCGAAAATCACTTTAAAGAGCATAAATCTCTCAAAAATTTTGGTATCAAAATAATATTTAACACAAATACATTTCATAGGTATACAAACAACACGATGCAATTTTTTTTTGTAATCGGTCCATAATTATTCGAAACTCCCATATAAGATCCTGTCCGTAATTCACTTTAACCTCAATAAATCTTTTAAAAGTATTTATATCGAAATAAAGTACACATACACAATATTTATATTCAAGGAAATCATGACACACAATTTTTGGAAGATCGATCTATAATAGGTTATATCTCCTATATAACGCCCATTTCTGAAAAACTGTTTTATACATATATTGGGTGTAGGGTATTATATGGTCGGGCTTGACCGACTATACTTTCTTACTTGTTTTTTTTTAATTTCGGTGCATTTTTTAATTTTTTCCGAAAATGTGATGAAATGTTTACTTTTTTTTTAATAATTCATTCTCATTAAATCTATACAATGAAAAAGAACCCCATTGAATTTTATATACGAATGTATGATAATCAACCATTTGTCACATGAAGGTTATTGCTAAAGGTGAATAGAGTGAAAATCGTTGTTTGAAAATAAAATTAACACTTTAAACATAGAAATAAAAAATTATGTATAGCCTGATGGTTTGGTCTATTGAACTGTAGATGAACAACCAGGGTTAGAGTCCCAATGGAGCCTAACAAATTTTTAAAAAAAAAAATTCAAATAGCTAGAATTACTTAAAATAGAAAACAAAAATAATTTAAAAAAGTACCAAATATGTACTGTACCTATTATAACAATTAGTACTTCAGTTCCGAATTGAATATTATGAGTTAAATTTTGAGTGCTTAAATGCTTTTTATCTCTATTAGCTCGTTTATTCAAAAGAAGGTGTTTAATATTAATCGTTGATCTCTTTTTAAACGGTTTTATATAAAATTTATGAAATTAAAAAATGTAAAATTAATTCAACAAACAATTTAAATAACAATGAAATTCTAAACTTGGTGCGTTTCTTCTTAAATGGCGCGTTTTTTCTCTACTTTGGTGAAATTTCAAAGTTGACAGCGCTGCTTACCGCACATTCGTTAGAATATATTAATTTTTCTTGTTTTATTTTTCATACTCTCTTTGACGAACTTCCCATTTTTCTTATGTTTGCAAAATATATTTTCGAGGTTATATTTGTTTAAGTAATGTACACATTCTTACATTAATTTTTGGCAGTTTATACAAAATGTGCGTACAAAATAGTGTTTATGTTTTATACAGAGTATCAGAAAAAGTCGTTTGCAGATAGTGACTTAATTGAAATTCAGCAACTTCTATTTTACTATAGCTTGACGACAGCCATTCCAAATGTAATCAGTCAATCTTTCAGCATCATATACATACAAATCAGCAACAAACAAGCAGCATTAAGCAATAATTTTAGATGATTTGTAGCTAAACAAACCGCTATTGGTTGGAGCACTTCAAAATAAAGTAGTAAATGATTACAACTAGCAATAGTAGTACAAAGCAACAGCAATTGTAGTTAATAATAATATAAAAGCAACTGTAACAGAGCCATCATTTTCTTTAATGCTGTAAACATCAACAAGCAAGAAGTGAGACAAACCGGAAATGTAACAATATATAAAAACAAGTTCCAGAGCAGCGCCAGAGTTGTAAATTTACTGGTATGGTAGCACCAATCCAAGTTTAGTGAGAACATGGCACAAGTATACAATTATAATTTATATACTCGTACTATCTAATCAAAAACGGATTAATATCTGCTGGGAAAGTGATTAGTGATCTTTTAATAGGAGATATATGCGCTTTAAGTGATTTTCGGAACTGGTCTTTATATGATGGATATGGTCAATTATGGACCGATCATTATGAAATTTGGTACGTCCAGTTATATGTGTTGTTGGATTATATTTGTTGAATTTCAATGTGATAGTGATTTTTATAAAAAGATTTATGCGCATGCAACTTATTATTGCTGAAATTTGTAAAGATGCGGTTTCTCTATAGACATTTATATACCATAAAGCCATAGTCCGGGAATCATGAACCGATTCTTTTCATTTGCAACAGGACTTGTTCTTCAAAAATAAAAATAAAGTGTGTAAAATTTCATAATATCTGCAGTATATTTGAAGAAAATAGCACTTTCAATACCAAATATTGAAGTGGTTCAAGGATCCTATAAGGACCCAGAATATATAGACTTTTTGTTTCTGTGACCAATATTTCGATGTGTTAAAAACAGAGTCAAAACGGAACGTTTGTCATCGTAATATAACCCCCATATTTTTATTGATGGGTATAAAAATATCTATATGCACAGAAGTTGTGCCAATAAATATTTGAATGATGGGTTCATAATAGGTCATAACTCCTATATAACACCCATTTCTTAAATACTATTTTTACACATATCGTATACTGAGTGTAATTTATTATATGCTCGGGCTTGACTGACTATACTGTCCGGCTTGTTTATTATATATTTATGATTTATATTTTATTCTATTGCTTTTTCTGGCAGTATGTTCAAACATATTTAAACATATTATTTAATTATAATTTTATGTGCAATTTTATGACTTTACTAAACATACTCGTATGCATGGTGAAATTAAATACCAGGTGACAGCATTGCTACAACAATTACAACAAGGCAAGAACAACAGGCATTTTTCTATATGAAAAACTTTCGTCACTGTCAAAAAGTTTTTTTTTTTATATAACTTTTTGACATTTTCAAATTCACCATGAATAATCAGCTGGCGCTACGCTGTCACCTAGTATTTAAATTCACCTTGCTCGTATGTGTACATTTGTTTTTTTTATAATTTTTTTATTATTTATGGAATCTGTCTTATTTCCTTAGGCCTAACAATAAGTAAAATAAATCTAATTACTCTCTAACAGAGCATTAATTTCTTACTGGCTGTTAAGCTCTACGAAGCCTCGACTCCGTCTGGCTCTGAGCTAGTATTCTAGCAAGCGGATTCGGGTGGGTTTGTAGATTTTTGATGTAGTTCTCGCGGGCCCTTCTGAATTCATCATTTACCAATGGTTCTTCTAGATATCTGTGGATGTTTTCATTTCATATGTACCATGGTGTGCCCGTCATGGTTCTAAGAATTTTTGATTGGGCCCACTGTGCAAGTTCAATACTGGTATTACTAGCAGTTCCCAACAATTGGACTCCATATGTCCAAATTGGTTTTAAAATGGTTTTATACAGGGTGAATTTATAGTCCAGGCTTAGCTTAGATTAGTCACTAATTAACCAGTGAAGGCTAGATGCTTTTAACTTCATGTGAAGTCTCTTGGGGTCTATATGACGACGCCAAGTAAGTCTTCTATCTAAGTAAATATCAAGGTTTGTAACATAATCGGACTGAGGTATATTTACATTGTTATGTGTGACAGTTGGACAGCATCCCCTCCTCAATGTGAACGTAACATGTTTGCTTTTTAACTCATTTACTCGTACTCTCCATTTGTTTAACCATGGTTCCACACATCTTAGATAGCTATCTAGTATACTAGATGCTATATAGATTTTTATGTGAGCTAATAATTGCGGCGTCATCAGCAAATGTAGAAATAGTTAATATATCGTTCGTAGGCAAATCAGAGGTGTAAATCAGATAGAGGGTAGGTCCAAGAACACTTCCTTGTGGTACTCCTGCTCCAATCTTATATTCTCTTGTCACGTAATTGTTGTACTTAACTGTAAATAAGCGCTCCAATAGATAAGATTCCAATAGTTTTTGGGTAAATGGTGGTAGCAAGCATTTTATTTTATATACAAGTCTTTGTGCCATACTTTATCGAAGGCGTGAGCGACATCCAAAAATATTGCTGAACAATATTTCTTTAATTCAAAGGATTTTCTTATTTCTCCGGTTATACGATTAACTTGTTCAATTGTTTCGTGGCGTTCCCGGAAACCAAATTGATGAACTGGGATTATATTTTTCTTATTTAAAAATGGTATGATTTTATTTTGAAACGCCTTTTCGAATAGCTTAGATAAGCAAGGAAGTAAGCTTATTGGGGTATAGGAGGATGGTACGGTCAGGTCTTTACCTGGCTTTGGTATCATTATTATCTGAGAAGTTTTCCATTTTGTCGGAAAAACTCCATGTCTAAAGATCGCATTAAATATTATAGACAACACAATTATTGCCACACTTGATAGGTTTTTAATCATAGTAGGTGTAACTGAATCATTTCCAGTTCATTTTCTTAATATTATATTATCCTTGATTACTTCTTTGTATGTATTGTACATTGGGTATATAATGACTGAAACCTATGTCACTTCACATGGATTTAAGAGAGATATTCTTATCTTTACCACACGCATTGATGAGAATAATAGACAGACAGCATCAATAGTAGTGGCCTTTATTGGCTTACGATTTTTCATGAATAAAAAATAAAATATTTTTATATACCAGTTTAGTTTAATATTATAATATTTAGTACTTAAGTTTTTACTATTATAATAGTAATATATAATAATAATAATAATATGTATATATATTATAATAATGATTATAACAATACTAATATTAAATAAGTTCAGTATAAGGAAAGTATTTCAAATTAATTAATTGAAAAATTTGTGAAAAATATGCCAAAACGAGTTTTATGAAATAACAGGCTTTGGAATTTATAAATGCCTGAAGTTTTGCAATAACAAGTCTACTGTTTATTTCACGTTTGGTTCTGCCTAGATCGTGCGATGTTACGTTTTTAGACTATTCTTTGTGAGGGTATGTTAAGGCTCATATTTATATTAACAAGCCCGCAACGGTTGACGTACTAGAAAAGACATGAGACAGCGGCTAATATGTTAAAGAGAGTATGGCAAAACTTAACCCATTTGAAGAGTAGCTGCGGTCAATATTTACATGAAATCATCTTCAAACATTGAATTATATAGATCGTTCAATCGACTCAAATAAAGATTTCATACATTTCTCTAAATTGTAGGTTTAATTTTTAATCAAAAACGAAAGTTCTTAAAAAATCTCTCTTTAAATAGTTCTTAATATTGAAAAGATTGTGTTCGTAATTACTTTTGTAATTAATTTCGTAGTTTAACATTATGGTTGATTTAATTAAAATGCGATTTACATATATCCTCCCAATAGTTGAGATGGTATTATACGCTTGTAACACTGTTGACGTTTGTAACACTTAAAACAGTTTTCTAACACACATCTGTAAATAGTATATGTACCTATTGATACAGAATTACTTTCAAAGTCTATTAACCTATGCCCGCCCGTCTAACTGGTTGCCTATGAAAACTTTGTGCACAAAATACAGGTCGAAATTTTGAACGCATTTCGGTAAACTAAGGTACATTTGTTGGTTCAAGTCGGTCTTTTATTTAAACGAATGTAAATATTATAGAATTGTGTTCATGTTTTCGAGCTAACTGTTACAATTTAAGAATGTTTTGGTTTTAGTGTGCGGCGTATGTCGTTTAATTTTTTTTTTAACACAAAAGTTATTGAACTTTTTCTTTGTGCAATTGTCTTAAGTTAACTTGAGTGAAGAACTAATTAAAGTTTCAAAAGTTCCCTAATGAATACTAATTAAATACTAAACCTATTATTAACACAAATACTCACACATTAAACGCATGTGTTCGTGAACATATACATATGGACATATACTCATGATGATTACAAAATGCAATTCCATTGAAGTATCCGTGACTGCTCTGATATTATTTACAATTAAGTACATACGAGTACCTATGTATGTACTTGGGTATCCCTGCAATAGCATGCAGACAACTATCCTTTCTCAATTGCTCTTCATTTCCATGTCTTGGTGTACCATGCACACATTAAATACTGGGAACTCAAAGAGCAGCAAAACAAAAAAAAAATCAATCTTACTTATACGAACTATTCACTAATTTCATTAGTTAGCGATGAATTTCAGCCAGCCATCCATTTCTGTTGTTGTTTATGAAAACAGCAACCGAATGTAGTGCATACTTGTTGGTATTTGTTATTTTTTTTTTGCTTGAGTGTGGATAATACTGCAAAATACACCACCAAACTATTAATTTGGTAAAACAAAAAATACTAAAAATATTTCCATATAACCGAACTGTGTTTTGACTGTTAAGTGGCTAATACTCCTTGTATTTAGATAATAAAACAAGTCAATCCCGACTATATAATACCCTACACCCAGTATATGTATAAAATAGTTTTTCAGAAATGGGAGTTATATGAGAGATAAAACCTATCGTGGACCGATCATCCAAAAATTTAGTGTCATGATGTCTATGAGTATAAATATTATGTATGTTGAACTTTATCTCGATATAAATACTTTTAAAAGATTTATGGAGCTTAACTTAAATTTCGGAGAGGGTCTTCTATGGGAGTTTCGACTAATAATGGACCGACCAATTTAAAATTAGATGCCATTATTTCTCCATAAAAGAAACTTATTTGTGTCAAATTTTTAAAAAATTTATGATCGTTAAAGAGAATTTCGAAAATAGGCCTTATATGGGAGCTACGACTAATTATGGTCCGATCACAAGAAAATTGTACCGTATTGTTTGTATACATATGAAATATATTTGCGTTAAATATAATTTAAATACCAATAAATTTGAGTGAGTTATGATCGTTAAAGTGATTTTCGGAAGTATGGGAGCTACGACTAATTATGGACCCATTTTAAGAAAATTGTACCGTATTGTTTGTATACATATGAAATATATTTGCGTTCAATATTATTTGGATAACAACATTTTTGAGACAGTTATGCACTTTTCGGAAGTGGGCCTTATATGGGAGCTACGACTAATTATGCACCGATCTGCACCAAATTTGTAGATGTGATTTGGCTTCATTTACCACTTATTTGTGATTAAATTTGTTTGGTTCCTTGCATAATTCAAACATTTATTATCGGTAAACCCCATTTTCGGGAGGACTTTTGTATGGGGGCCAGGTTAAATAATAGACCGATTTCCACCACTTTCAATCCCATCTATCCTTGGGCCGAAAAAATATCACGTACCAAATTTTATCGAAATATCTTCAAAATTGCGACCTGTACTCTGCGCACAAGCTTTACATTGACAGCCAGCCAGACGGACGGACGGACGGATGGACATCGTTAAATCGACTCAGAAAGTGATTCTGAGTCGATCGGTATACTTTATGGTGGGTGCTGGACCAATATTTCTGGGCGTTGCAAACATCAGCACAAATACAGTATGCCCTCCCCACTATGGTGGTGTAGGGTATAAAAATTAAAAATGAAAGCTGGACTCTAATATAAGATTAATGTGGTTTCAACAATTGAAATTATTTTCAATAATTAACCGATCCGGACATAATCTATAGGTTTGACTTGTTTTTATATTGATCTTATTGTGAAATATAGAGAATTATGAATCGATTTCTAAAGCCTTGGTTCTTGGTTGGATGAACAAAGAATTTCCCCAAATATTTTTTTTTTGATCAGAAATATGAAATGGGCAAATATTTTAGAATAAAATGTCTACCCACTCATTATTTAAAAACTATTAAAGGCAGGTGACTAGGAAGAATTTCACACAAATAGTTATTGCTAACAAATAAGAAAGTACCGAAAGTCGATCTACGCCGACCATAAAATAGCCGACACCAACACTCTATATGAGCACAAAAAGTTTTCTTCGAACATTTTCGGAAGTAGGTGTAAAAACATTAGTTTATTATGGACCGATGGTTAAAAGATTTGGTATCATGACTTATGTATGTATAGAACTTATTTGTATTCACTTTTATTTGGATTTCTTAATTTTAAAGACACTTATTAAAGTGATTAAACATATATGTGTGAGAGTTATGAATATATGCGCACAGACGGAAATCGTTAAATCAATTCAGAATTTGATTCTAAGTCGATCGGCTAGTTTTGAGACTAACAGTTTTGGACATTAGAAATATCAGCACAAATTCAATATGGTGGTATAAGGTACCTAAATAATTAAAGATTAACATCTGTTGAAGTAATTAAAATGTTGTTTGTAAAGTATGACATTAATGCTTTATTTTTTGCTGGTATACTACACACAATAAAGACAAACGTTTCGTTGTTCGTGTGTATACCTATAGATATGTTATAGTATATTAGCAGTTTATTCACAGCAACAGAAATCATAATCGAATTTATGTGCTTGAACAGGTTTAAATTCTGAAGAGTTTTAAGTGTATTAGTCAATATCTGAAATGCAATTTATACTTTAACCTAATCAACACAGTTAACCGCACTAACACCCATATTCACAGACACATACATCTACACATACATATAAATATTTATAAGCAAATGTATATTACACACACATTTACATATGTATTTGTATAGTAAAATCAAGCAAATCTATCTATAGATTTGCTTCGTACGTACAAGTTTATCTGTAAATCTGTAGCCCCTTTCACTATCCCAGCGGGGAAAAGATACTGTAAAAAGGCCTTCTAGAAGGCCTACTTAGGCAGTCACAAGGCGTGTCATTATTAGTAAAGGCATTGCCTACTCGCTACTGCACAGAACCAAAAATTTACCTAATTAACGTCAAATGGCGTGTAGACTTGAAGAAAAGTAGGTCAAAATAGAGCCAACTAAAAAGTTTGTCAAGATTACGGTTGCTTTTCCTAAATTTTTGTAAAATAGTTATTTTGAAGAAATTTCTTCAAAGTGATTATTGTGTTTCGTTATTTAACAGGATGTAAATATGAAGAAATTTTAGTAACATTCAATAAAGAAATTATTCATATTAACGATTATTATTGAAATGGAGTAATGAGTTTAGTCAATTTGAATATAAGTTTTATTCATATTGAAGAAATCTTATTTAAATTAACTATTAACTTTAGTAAATCTTAATAAAATTTTTATTTATATTGAAGAATTAATCTTCAATATAACTACATACTTCATTTTACTCAATAGCCCAGTAGGAATTACTTTTAATATTCTTTCAAGGCATTTAATGTACATATACATATGTAAGTGCACAATATTACTTTGGGTACGTACACATATTTATACTGGCTTAAAAGTCTGTAATATTAAGCAAAATAGTTAATAAGGTAAGATATATTATAGATACTTATGTATGTATATTGAATAACCTAGAATAAAAACAACGGCAAAATTGGATGTAACATATATATTTAATATGTTCATATGTACATATTTATTTTATATTATATTCTATTTTTAAAAAGCAACGCATATTCAATAAAACAATGAATTTTTATTCAAGTTCTCTATTAAAAAACTAATGCTTATTCTTGATTAATTATAGTTTTAAAAAATTTAAAAAACTAAGAAATTTCATTTTTAATTTGGTAGAAAAAAAAACTTAAAAATATTTGTTTTACAAAAAAATTATTTACGGGTTTTCAGTATATAAGCGATAAATATTTTTTACATATTAATGAGTATTATTAGCAATTGCGTGTAAATGATTATGTATAATTTAGAAATATAATTAACATTAAGCTCTTATAAATCAAACCTTCAATTATGTAAAATTTGTACAAACTAAAATATAATTTACGTACATACTATATACGAGTTTACAAAAGAACATAAACGCAAATTATTCTGTTTTAAATTATACTTTTTATAATTTTAATAATTATGAATAAAGTTTAATAGTATAATAATATATGAAATAATATATAAATATATATTTATAATAATAAAACTGCTTTGTGAATCTCGTATAGAAAAACGTGAACATATTTTTTTCCCGTTCTCAACATTAAAGATTTCCGTTGATGGCACTAAAATACTGTGAAGAAGATGAAATGTTCCAAAGCAACGACCGTCTGAAAAGATTAATAATGGATAAATAATGGATAAGAAATAAGGTAAAACCTACTTTCGCTTAAGTTTTCCATTTTAACCATAGTTTGAAATAAAACTTTGCTCGCTGGGTCTTTGATGCGATCTTCAAAGATGTAATCAATCAATTTTAGAACAAAAATTCTTGAAATTTACATGCAAGCTCTCTGCTTTTGGGTACAAATGTTTGAAATCTATATCAATCTACAAAAATACATATATCAGTTTAACAAAGTTTAAGTATAAACGTAAACGTACCAGCTTAAAACCTAATGGTTTCTTATACTGCGGCCATTTACTTATGATATCAGATGTACTATTTAAATTGAATATTTCGTTCATCCGATAATTTTTCGTTGCAGCCCAATGGCTTTCAATTTCCGCCCACGAGCAGTTATCCGTATAATTGCCTCAATGTTATTGTTAATATTGTCTTCTGGAGGACCTAAATTAATTACAGATATTGCAGATATTTAACAAATACCAAGATATAAAAAATTAAGTTTGTACTTCTTACCAAGACTTAAAACTCTTTTATTATTTGTAGTCTTATAAGAATACGGTCTTTTTTTGAGAACACCATTATGATTTAGTTTACGAATTGTATTAAAATATTTATCATACAGTTTTCCTTTATTATTTAGTTATTTTTTAATTTTTTTCAATTGGTTTTTAATATTTTTTATATAACTCACTTATTTTTTCTCCACTTTCCAGATGCGTGTTTTAATGCAGTAATTATGTTTTTGATTTTCTATTTGAAAAAAAAAATCTTCAGGTCTACATGCCTTTATTCATATTTACTAAAAAAAAATAGTCAGCTTGAAGAATTTTCTTCAACTTTACTAAAACTATTTACTTAATGTACGAAATTTCTTCAATTCTACCGGCTCTTACTCAGGTTGAAGAATTTTCTTCATAATTACTAGAACAATTTAGGTAAATTTAACGAAATTTATTTAATTTTACAGGCCTTTTTGAATTATTTTTTACTTTTAGTCACTTTGAAGAACTTTCTTCATATTTACTAAAATAGATTACTTTACTAAAAGTTTAACGAAATTTTATTTAACTCAACACCTTAATATTTATTTTTATTCTTCTTCTTCATTACGTTAGAAAAAGTTACGAAATATATTCAAGTAAACAAAACTTTTATTCAAATTCACTTGCCATTAGGGGTGTAAAATTAACTAATATTGTGCATTATTTTGTTTACTATGCGTTACTGCCGCTTTTACTAACTTTTTGTTGTTCAAGCAGAATATTAGTTTATTTTTTAACTAAATTTTATTCAAATAAAGTAATTTTACTAAAATATATTTTTTACTAAAAAAATTATGTCTATTTGAAGACTATTCGTCCATATGGATAAACCGCCAGTTGATTTGAATAAAATTTTTGTTTATTTGATTATTTTTTTCGTTGAAGGTTTACTACATTTTTTCGTTAATATTACCTACGATATTTTTTTCTGTGTGGCAATTGAAAGGTCGACCAACTAATACAACGCGTAATTAAAGGTCTGCTAAATTAATAATTTGATTGAGGAAAATAAAAGAAGGGGTTTTAAATAAAACAACTGTGTTAAATTAATGTAAAAAAAATCGAATCTGTATAAAGTACTGCTTCATGCGTACCACAAACTTTCATAAAAGACTAAATTTATAGACGCTCTCCTTAATCATTTTTATTACTCGTATAACAAATAAGGTTTGCTGTTGTAGTGACGATATACAGGAATAATTACAAAACCATTCGTGTTTACTATTGAAATCATGATTTGTTGATATTCTTTTAAAATGCAATTTGAATTTGTATGAAACGCCTTCTAGAACCCCTTATGAGGGAAGGCATAGTGTAATTAGTGTCGAATCTTTTAGAATGTATAAACAGGTCTTCGATAAGGCCTGCAAATGGATGCACTTGCAATTTTTCCCTCTTGGATGTGGTTATTTACATACACAGGCACTTAATTATTTTTGTTGTTGTTAAATGTATTCACTATTTGTATATACTCGTAAACTATATTTTTTTTGTTCTGCATACATAAATTGTACAATGAATGGCCTTAAATATTTAGTGAATTTTTTGTTTAAAATTGTAAACCTCAAAGACTGCGATTGTTCATTACACTTGAATTAGTATCGGTTTAAATACAAATAGGATTATTTACACTAGACATTAGCTTTCAGGGTACTTTCTGGCTTTCTTTTTTCTGGTGGGTATATTTCCGAATGTGAGCCATGTTTCTAAATATATTTACGTATTTGTTTTTATGTAGGTTAATGTTTTTTTTTTCGAAAGTTCTGACACATATAACCAATTTGATTAGTGTCGATGAAAAGACATTTAAATGATTTTAGAAAGAGGACTTAATATGACTGCTATAATCAAATATAGACCGATATTCACAAAAATCAGTAATTAAGCATATATTTAATTGATATGTGCAAAATTTTGTTTCAATATCGATGTTTTTAAGTTATTTATATAAGATGTGTGTTCATAATTTGTCCTTAACTGCGAGCTATGACCAGTTATGGGAAGATCTTATATATAATTTTCCAGCCATAAATATATAACACGACTTCCAGGAATAATTAATATATCTTAGTGAGCTTGCCTCTTATTATTTTCTGTGAGTCATTGTTCGCGAAGGGAGTGGGCGTGGTCAGAAAAGCCAGAATATTTGTGATGAAATTTATTTCTATACCTTCATTTTTAAGATATTTATGCGACCTGGAGAACGATCATTAAATCAACTCAGAAAGTGATTCTAATGCCTTCGCCACTACCGTACCAGAATGAAAAAATCATTTCTTATATTTTTAATGGATTGACACACATTTTGGTCCATAACCATAGTTTTACTGGAGCAAATTTTTCCCTGTTTAATATTAAACTCTATTGTACATTCAGCAGGCATACAAACGGACGGAGGTAGATTTTTATGGTTATTTTTCATATTTTTGTGATTATCTCACATTTTGGACCATAACTTAGGATTTTCTTCACAAGTTTGTACCATTTTCAATACAAAACACTTCTAAGCAACAAATAATATTTGGGTACAATTTCAAATCACATATGTAGGTCCTTCTGTTAAGGCTCTATCGTATCTTCAGTAGACGGGCAGTTTTTATATGGTCAAAAACAAATGACTAACAGTGTCATAAATGGAATGACAAAATAATTTAAAATAAAATTTATATTTTAAAAAGTGGAAAAATTTGGAAATTTACAGCCGTTTATTGACTTAAAAATACGGGATTTTTAAAAATGTTTAAATTTTATTTTGAAACATTTTGCAAATGTTATAAATTTATTTAAAGTATCGGCCATTGTTAGTTATGAACTTTTCCCATCTTTTTGGAAATATATGTATTCCGCTACAAGAGAACTGCTGCACATCTTTTGATGCCTAGAACGAATCAAGCCAATTTCGGAAGTGAAGCGTGTTTGCATTAATCGAAACAAATAGTAGTCGGACGGTGCAAGGTCTGGACTATAATGATGTATGTGTCAGAGCATTGTCGTTATGGAATATTACGCTTTCATGTCTGACCGCATACTCTGATCATTTTTCGGCCAATTGTCGCTTCAAACGAATCAGTTTCATTCGGTATGGGTTCCCTGTGTTATAAGCAGCTGCTTATAATAGATAGGATACAGAACCAAATACCGAACATTACCTTAGCGAGATGGCTTTGATATCGATTCGACTTCACATACATGCTTCGGGTTATCCTTATGATTACATTTTTTATCATAAGAAATGATTCGGTGCAAAACAGATTACATTTTATAGCACTTCAGCAGCATTTCGAACATGAAAATCATGTTTCAAGGTCTTTCGTCTTTAATTAATATGGTACCCAATTTCTCTGATTTTTAATTTAACCTGCTGATTGAGTAGCTCCCAAAAATTTTGCGCGCTCTTAATGAGTTTGAAAACAATCTGCATGTAGTAAAGCAATCAATTCTTTTTATTGAAACTTTTTTGACCGACCCGGGCCATCTTAGTCTTCCGTGTAAAAATCAAAACTCCTGAATCGCACAAGGCATCTTTTGCATGTTGAAACCGATGGAACACATTCACCAGAAGCTTAAGCGGGCAATCGGTGTGCTTCAGCGGCAGTTGATTGACGATTTGTTGGCACAAAATTCAACATTTTCGAACCAAAACAAACTTTTTTTTTTTTTTTTTTATTAAGAGAAGTAACACTCAGGCAATTAATATGCCTATATATAATTGCGATACTTACTTTGGAAAGGGGATAGATTGAAGAAGTAAAGGTGGTAAAAGAAGAAATCTTCTGCAATTGCGAATTATGTTTGTTTTTAGTGCAGCATTGCAGCGCCTCTGGTGGTGAGCAGGCGCATTATTTTTAAAGCTTGATTTTATAGAATTTATTTAATTATTTTACTTCGGTAGCGTTTAAATGCTATTTACTATAATGTTCAATAATAAAGTGAGAATAAATGAAAGATATGTAGCCTTTAAAAGGACATATAATTTACTAAAGACAACAGCCACGTTCAAAAGATATGACATCTGTAATGCAACACGAATTTTTAAGTTATACTCCCAAATACTTAACGTTTGCCCCATTTATGGAACAGGATTTAATTCATGTGTTTTTCTACTCAGATTTTCAATAGCCTGCCAAAAACTTTTAGCAACACTTTTTTAAAATATCGCCAATAGAGTGACTAAAATTTTTTGCAATATATTTAAAACATTTTATTTGTTTGCTTAAATAGTTTTTCAAATGTTAATACCCCTGTTCTTAAGTGTAACAGAGAATGTTATTTTAAATACACTCACACTTGCTCTATACGAGCAAACAAAACTAGGCATCGAACAACGGATGAGAAAAATTGCATTAATGGACTCAAAACAATGTTTGCCATGATTTTTCATACAATCGGTTTAAATGGCTTTTAATTTTCGAACAAACTTAATTGAATTAAATATATCGAACATTTAAATAGTTGAAAAAGATTGCATTCCAAATACATACACACAATTTTTATGGAAATAGTAAAATTGTGTAACCTATTTAATTTCTAGGAACAGGATATACAAAAACTCGCATGACTATTACAAGTTACAATATACAAAGAGTTTAATAAAAAAAAACAATTAAATTCGCAAATATACAGAAAACTGTGTTTATGTGTTCTTGTCATGTAGAGGATTTTGTCCAAATTTTCATTGGCCAAAATAACATAAAAGTAATTTTCTAATCAACATAAAATTTGCTACAATATATACAGCTTAGTGCAACTAATTAAGGAGATGATACTAAAATGTGAGCTTGAAGCAAATAATACGAAAGAATTTATGATATTCTCAAAAATTTGTCGTAGTTTCGACAAACTCTTACTCCTAGAAAATAACTGTGTCAAATTAATTATTATTTATAACTCTTTGAGTCATATTTTCAAATAAGATTCATATCAGTCGTGCATATAATTATGTACATACTATAAATTCTAAAAAAAGTATTTATTTAAAAATAAGTCAATATTTTGTTGCATGCCCATTGTTACCGAAAACAGCTTGACATCTACGAGGCATTGAGGTCATCAAATTTGTTCCACACATGGAATGGCTTCCCAGTTTTCTTTGTTTCGGCAAAGAGTTCATTAAAATTGCTTATTTTTACAAAGCTTATTTTGGTTTTTGCAACTTGCCATCATTTTTTAATAGGGTTAAGACCAGGACGTCAAGGACAGTCACCGAATTGTTAAAAAAGCATTGCCTGACGTGAGGAGCTGTATGTTTCGGATCGTTATCTTGTTGAAATATCCATGTTACAGTGCAGCGGCCCAACACCATGTGACGGCATAACATCCCAAAGCATTAAAAAACCTCCCACATGTTTCAAAGTGAAGCGACTGCACTTTGGATCAAATTCTTTAAACTTTGGCCGTCGAATAATTTTTTGCTAATTCTCTTCTCCTCTTTTGGTTACGTTCAGACAATAATGACTTTTTTTTCGTTACAATCGACGTTTTACTGGATCTACTTGTACAGACGGTTTTTCCTCATTTTGGCTTAAGACTGCAATCCGAAACTCATTTGTTGATTTATACGGATTTTTTTTCGACTAGCGCAAAATCAAAATCTTTACGAATTGTCGTCGTCTTTTTTCGGACCTTCTTTTCTATAAAACATTGTTTTTGAAACATTCAAGGCTTTTCCGATTTCCCGATAAGTTTTTCCATCCTGATACATTTATGCAATAATCCTTGGAATACTAATATCACAGGCTTTGCTTTTACCCATGTTAAGCAAGTATTAAGAACGTTTCATATACTGAAAAACGCTCGCGTAATCATAATTATGTAATTTAATCTAACTTTAAAAATTTTTTGAATTTGAAAATGTTAGGAAGTTTATCACGGTCGTTAATTTAGTGCACGATTAATTTATTTACAAATTATAAAAAACATCATAAAGAAAAACAAGTTAGAGCGCAATATTTGGCTGTGCCGGACCATAAATACCCACCACCTAAACGTAATAAGAAATACAAAAACTACAATAGACTAGAATATCCTTATTCTGTGTTTTGTCTTCAATCTTAGTGCAAATTTTATTAGGCTTTTTTACTCGTATATTGTTTGAAAAACAATATTACCTGTTGGTCGTAATTCACTAATGTGATTTTATTTTAAATGTTTTAAGATTTTATCTAATTTTGACAATTTATAATTGATGTAGTTATCGATTCTTACTGTAATTTACACAATTTCTCTGATTTTCATAATAATCTTGAGTGTAATTTTAAAAATTTCTAAAATTAAAAGAACATTTTTCCATATTCACAACAAGTTAAGAAACAGAGTATAAAAGAGTATAAGATATAAGGTGAGGCTGTTTTGTTTCAATTTGATCTCAATAACATTATTTACAAAAGATTTATGATTGGCATAGAAGAAGTGGACCAGTTATGGACTGATAGCTTCTAAATCCAGTATCCACTAATGTGGTTTCTACGTATTAGAGGCTTATTTTGGTTGAATTTCATCTCAATAACGTTATTTGCAAGAGTTGTATGGTTCGTTGGTATAATCGGAGGTGGACTTAATTCGGGAGCTATTGCCAATTATTGACTGACAACTTCAAAATCCAGTTGCATAATTGCCGTTCGATATCGATACTTATTAGACATTTTTGTGGGTTTTTTGTTTTTCGGAAATGGTTCTTATATGGCAGCTATGACAAATTATGGACCGATCTTCTTATATATTACAACAATGAATTTTATGCATATGTGGATTTTGGGAGTGGACCTTATATGGGGGATATGGTCAAATATGGACCGCTATTATCAACATCCAGCAGTTTTATTTTGGCATGTATGTAAATGATTTGTGTAAAATTTTAGATCGGTACCGTATTTCATAAGATTATTAAAGATATTTTCTGAAGAGGGCCTAAATTCACAAAATTTTGTGGGATGATTTTTGTATATATGTAAATGATCCGTGCAAAATTTTGAGTCGGTACGTATATTTATACGATATATATAAAGATAAATGGCTTTTTCAGATGTGGTCCTTATATGGGAATATGACTAATTATGAGCCGACCACCATAAAATTTAGTAAAACAATTTATTTACCAATAAGGATTATTTATGTTTGACATTATTTATACCAGTTTTATATTGTTAAAGTGAATTTTGGAAGTGTACTTTATATGGGGGCTATAAGAAATCATGGACATATTCCTACTATTTTTCTCACACTTTCTTCTTTTATCATAAAAGCATCGCATTCAACATTTAATGGTAATATCTGCAATTTATTTAAAAAAAAATTGGAAGAAAAATGTTTAAAAATATAAATTTTTTTGATCCATAACTCTTGTTCTTCTATATCAAGTTTGCTGATTTTCAATACTAAACTGCTTAGTAGAACTATAAACGGTTATTTGTAAACTTTGTTGATATTGGTTGTGTCCTTTGGACGTGAGAGTGTTTTACATAGACAGACAGACAGACGGATATGGCTCAATCGACTTAGAATTTCGTAAGGACCAAGAGTATATATACATTGTTGGGTCCCAGATGAGTATTTCTCAGTATTACACATGGAATGACAAACATATATATCCTCACATATACACTTATGGTGCTAGAAGGTATACAAATGAGAGTGTTAAATTTTAGCGTTTTATTTAATAAAAAGTTCTTTTAACAGAACAATTTAAATATTGAATACTACTGGCCTTAATTAGTTGCACGCTGCTGTATATTTAGATACACAATATATTTGATTTGCCAACAAATAACTGACATGCTGCGAATGCTATGCCAAAATATGTATGTATGTTGAACAATTGGTTCCAACTTTAATTATTAAAAATACACATTCTCCATAATCGGTTTTATTTTGAAAACGATGGCATTTATTTTTAATGATTTAGCTTAAAAATTTTCAAATCAGAATGCATTACATGTCTAATTAATGTTTGCAACATACAATAAATTATTCATAAAGTTAGTTTGTTACAATAGTAATTAAATAACAATTCAACAAAAACAAATATGAAAAATAGTGATGGTTAAAACCGACCATGAAATCTGCATTTAGTTTAGTTTTGTTTACAATAACGAGAATTCAAAAGTACGTTTCATCCATTTAGACTGCATTTAGGCTATTATGGAGTTTCTACCATTTACTGATCGGAGAAATAAAACAAAATAAAGGGCAAAAAACTGTAACGAACCGAATTATAGCCACTGGGTCATCATAGCGAACAATCCCTTAGAAATTGTGGCTTAATAAGGTTACATTGAAAATTAATATTTATATTGATTATTCATCAATGAATATGATTCGAAATCTAAATTACACCATTATATCTTAATATATTAACGGCGATTTTGACTTATTTCAGATATAATATAACTATTACTTTAACTATCAATTAACTTATTTCTTCTTCAATAAATACAATTAACGCATACAATGATGCGTTGACGGTGATAGTGAGTAGTGTATGCAAGAAAAAACATGGTTGTAGAAACCATAATCAAACGGCGTCATAATGTGTTTGGTATTATAGTTATTGTAATTATATAATGCTTCAACTATAATATATATAACCATAGTATGATTATGACTATACAAATTATGATACCAAACATATGATCAAACATTTGATCACAATAATATTATGATTATTCATAGGATTCATAGCATATTAGAGTTGATCACAGCCATATTATGACGTGGATTCATTTCCTATTTAAATGAAGTCCAACCATAACATGAATCCAGCTCAAAAATTATGATTGTGGACACTATTACGGAGTATTTATGATCATGTCATGCAAAAAAAGCTAATAATTCTAAAAATTATTGCAAATTATGTTATAAAAAGATACAAGCAAATCCATGTACACATCGTTAACAAAATGAAAGCAAAAATTCTAGTAAAAGAAAGCGAGAACAAAGGAAATACCAGGTTCAATAAGGTAAATGACAGATCTCTATCGAGCCAAAAAATACAAGTTTCATACCTATTAAAAAGCCAACTCGTATTGGAAACAGAATGACATTGATATAAAATGGGCATGCATACTTTACAATAAATTATTAACAAAATTTAACAACATACATATAATGTATCATGGAACATATGTTAAAAATTTACCTCAAAGAGCTATCGTGTAAAACGCAATTGTTTGTGAAGCAGTTTGCAGTTTTGATGGCATCACTTCAAATATGACTTCAGATGTTTATAAAAAGGAATGGCTGCAGAAATGTTTGCTGCCCCTTTGGAACGATTTAGATCCATGTCATTATTAAAAAGCTGCCCTGGTTTAGTAACGAGACTTTAGCTGATTGAACAATATCTGTATGTATCAATATCAGTTGCATCAGAATATTTTGCAAAAGTTAATGAGATCAAAACATTTAAACAAAAACACGGATAAGGGAAAAATAACACTGTCCAACAAATTAAGAGTTTTTGAATGGAACAGAATAGCGACCCCATAATTCTGAAAGGGTATGTTGAGTAGATAATTTTTGTAGAACAAACTTATGGTCCAGCACGTCTGAGTTTTTTTTTACAGTGGGTCAAAGTTTTCATTTTTTGGTCGAAGGGAGCATTATACTATATGAATAAAATGTTGTAAGTTAATGTCTGAGAGAATTCTTATGGTCAGAGTTGTATTGTGGAATTGTATGAGGATTATTTTTGTGGAAGATCTTAACCCTCTAACTGGTATCTTTATGGGTCAATTTGACCCTTTTTTCGATAAAATCAAAAAATATCCTTTAAAAAAGGACATTTAAGGATTAAAATATTCTACGAATATGTTTGGCGGAAAATTTCAGTGGGGGTCGCCAAAGACACCATTGTTGTAAATAAAGCTCTTTACGATTAATTGGCAAAATTACACGTTTTAAGAAATAATTTATTTCATTTAATGTAAATTACCTTTTCTAGGAATGCTCGTTGGACCAGATATAAGAAAATTATTACACGATGAAGAATTTTATGGTCATCTGTCGGATATGCAAAAGACAGCATTTGACTTTATGCAGCTAGTTATATCAGAATTCCTTGGAAACTCAAAAGCACAAAACTATGCAGAAAATATTGAAAGCATGCTAATCGGTTTTAACAATATTGGCGTTAAGATGTCACTAAAGCTGCATTTTCTGCACTCTCATCTCAATTTTTTTAAAGAAAACCTTGGAGCGGTTTCAGATGAACACGGTGAAAGGTTTCATCAGGATATAAAGGTATTGGAAGAAAGATTCAAAGGGAAATCCCAAAGTGTAATGCTTGCTGAATACGTATGGGGCTTGTACAGAAACCTTGACCCATCGGAACATTCACGTCAAGCTAAATACAGGAAAGCATATTAAGTTTAATCTTTAATCCATTGTCATACTAGTGCTATTTCCCATTTCCCTTTTACTCGAAAATTTGAAAAAAATAAATATGTACATACTTATGTACATAAACCACTATTAAAACAAAATTATAATTTTTTTATAGAAGTTGGCGTGTAATTTTGCCAATTAATCGTAAAGAGCTTTATTTACAACAATGGTGTCTTTGGCGACCCCCACTGAAATTTTCCGCCAAACATTATCGTAGAATATTTTAATCCTTAAATGTCCTTTTTTAAAGGATATTTTTTTATTTTATCGAAAAAAGGGTCAAATTGACCCATAAAGAGACCAGTTAGAGGGTTAAGATCTTCCACAAAAATAATCCTCATACAATTCCACAATACAACTCTGACCATAAGAATTCTCTCAGACATTAACTTACAACATTTTATTCATATAGTATAATGCTCCCTTCGACCAAAAAATGAAAACTTTGACCCACTGTAAAAAAAAACTCAGACGTGCTGGACCATAAGTTTGTTCTACAAAAATGATCTACTCAACATACCCTTTCAGAATTATAGGGTCGCTATTCTGTTCCAAAAATGGTGTTGGACAGTGTAATTTTAGTTTATTGTCTTGGCTTTTCTCAAATATCAATTGAATTGTTTTTTTAGTACATTTTAAAATATTTCTACTGAACAATACTTTAATTTTATTCAACATTTTACAAAAAGTCTACGATGATCATGTACTATAAATGCAAAAAAAAAATTATGAATAAAAATGAATTAATAATAAAGTCGTTGCGACAATCATTTATGACTTCGTACAACCAAATTGTAACCGTGTAACATGTTTCCATATGTATACACTGGAATTGCGAAAGCTTGGGAGACACAGCTCTCACTTGGGATAAAAGTTTGCAATATAACTAGTTTTTGTGTGACTTTGCTTCCATAATCTAATTATAGGATAATCCATTTAGACTATTTTTCATTTGTTTTTTTTACAGGTCACACGTGACTGGAACCTTATTTTAATTCAGTATTTTTTTTTTGCAATTTATCATGGAAATACTCACACTGTAACAACATCTCCCAATTATTCTGCTGTATTACAAAAATCAACTTTCTATGAAGATTGTAAGATGGCTTTATTGAAAAATCACTTTGTTGAGCAGCTAATTTCGTATTCCGGACCTATCCACGGCCGCTTAAAATGTCTGATATTACACCTCTGGAATGTTTTACTTTGGGCTTCTTTTATTTATTTGGCGTGGTAATTTTTTATTATTTGGGAAATATCTGCAGAAGTACTTGAAATAATAGCAATTCGCGAGATATCCTTATAAATGCGGGGAAGAGTGATCGAAAATTGTATCAGCCGAATGGTATACAATGGTATACAATGGTATACAATGGTATGCATAGCGTAGTCTCGTTAAGCATTTAAATTAAATTACCTTAAAAACTAAATATCAAAGAATATCAGTTATAAAGATTCCAACATCTAGTTCTATTTTAACTGATTTATTTAAATAAACCCTCAGCCCAATAATGAATACAAATTCCGTGGGGGGTTTTCCCTTTTTATTTTTTAACATTGAATTTAAATAGGAAAAATGGGAAAAGGAAAAAACTCCCGCGCAATTTTTATTCATGATTGGGCTGTCTATGTAGAGAAAATTTCCACACAAATCCTCAATACCGGTAAAAACAATACATGTGTGTCAAATATAAAAATAATTATTTCATAATTGTATTCATTATTAAGAGAAAATTGAATCAACACATTTTGTAGCATTTTGTATTTTTTAACAAGCAAATCAAAAAAGAAATATGCAACTAATAAGTTTAAATAAATCCGATGCAAAATTATTTAATTATACACGTTACATAAAGTGTGGCAGTATATTATTAGCATACCTACTCGTATGCGAGTATAATAAAAAAATGTTTTAAACAATATTAGGTGTTTACTTTATATTGACGCTCATAGTATTTGCGAGCCATTTTAATAGAACATTTCTATAAATAAATATAAATAAATATAACAATGTTTGAAATAGTTGTTTTTGTCAGTTTATAATTATAAAAATGAGCTACAGGTTTCACTAGTGAAATTTTAATTGAAATATAATATTATTAAAATTCATAATATAATATTTCTCTTAAAATTATGTTCATTAATATAAAAGTAATAACACAAATGAAATAATAATTTAATGTGCGTAATTTTTGTCTTCAAATTCTTGTTATATTACTTGTTATATTATTAGTTCTCTTATATGGCATAATGAAAACTGTTCTAGCAGATGTTGTGAAAAACGTATATGCTTTAAATATATTTAAATTATTATATGTTAAAATACCTAAAGTTTTGTGGGATATTTTCAATTGGAAAATTCGTTTATAATTTGTGTAATTCAAATAAACATATTTCCATTTGTGTTTTCTATTTTCATAGAGCATGACTGTCGTTATATTGTCATTTCTCAGTTTTGTTTAACAATTCATCAAGGAAAGGCTCATAACAATGCAACAACGTCCTTAAATTATTTAGCTTTATAACAAAAATCTACGTTCTGTGAGAAATTGTTTTATGACTTTATTGAGAAATAATTTTTCGATTATCTAATTTTGCTGTAATCTAGGTTTAACGTTGCAAACAAATTAAAATTTTATATAACATTTAGTCAACTAACAGTCGCAACATTGAAATTTAAGTAATAACTTTTTATAATTTTCTCCAACACTGTAACTGTTTACACTTTCAAGCAAATGCGTAAAATGGCTTGTGGCTGCATGTTTATTTTTGTTTGCTTCTGTGCTTGCATAAATCTATATTTATGCATTAAGTATTTAAGTAGTGAAAGGAAGCCAGGTGTTTACAATTTGTCCAAGTATCCAATTATCATTGTATTGACTTCACCTAGACTTTGTATATATAAGTATATTTACAAACATGCTTATGCACAAACGTAAATACAAATTCTATCGTACCAGTACATTGACTATATTTTGCTGGAATACCCTAAATGTATGCAATACAATATTAATGTTTAACGATCTGAAGACAATTAAGTAACACATTCATACATGTGTGTATTTATATGTATATACATACATTCCCAGCTAGCATTTGGAAGATTGTTTTTTCAAAAATCACCTTCCTGAGTCTTCTTAGAGTACTTTTGCTGATCAATAACTGATTAATCACTTACACGATTAAAAAAAGACTCGAAAATGACTCGCGCTAATGATTAAAAATAGTTTGATTTAAAATACAATAACAAATTGTACAGCAATCGCAAATTAATCATCCAGGCGTTTAAAATGTGAGGATTTTAACCGTTATTTATGATCATATTTTGCGCATCTGGATGATTGAAAACTGCTGTTTGGAATACATATCATGCAGGTGTTTGAAATGTGATTGTAATTATGTATTATGATAATATTTTAGATCGATAAAGAACTGATTGTTATGCTATTTTTTCTTAAGTATAACGGGACATTTTTTGCGTATTCTTTAGTAAACGTCAAAAAGTTCAATATTTGTTCATTTACAAAAGTTAAGTCGTTAAAGTGAAATATAAATATATTATGTATATATGAATATACACTCTTCAATATGTAAATTATGTTTTCATTGAATTTGTTATAATTTTTGTATTTAAATAAATAATTACAAAAAAATAATTATTAAAAAGTTACTTTAATCACGTACATATTAAAATAAATAAAGTAAGTTTATAAATCTAAATAAAAAAGGCAATGTCAGATAAAAAATAAAAAGATTGGCAAAAAAAGAGGCCGAAAATTTAATTTCACCCAAAAAAAATCTGAAAAAAGCACAGTGAATCATATTGAAGAAAACATTCAAGAATATAAAGAATCAAGTCAATATTCAAATGAAAACAGTATTGATAGTGACAGTTTTATTGATTCAAGTGAAGAAAGTGAAAGTGAACAATGAATTTAATTTTTGTGATGAACTGGCTAAGTGGGCAAATCAATTCCAAGTAAGCTTTGTTGCAATTAATGCAATTTTATTATTGTTGCTTAAATTCAACATGAAAGTTCCAAAAGACGCTAGAACACTTTTAAAAACGCCTAGTTCTGTTGTTAAGAGAAATATTGGTGAAGGAACGTATATTCACTACGGACTGAAAAACGGATTAACGGATTTCTTGGTAAGAAATGATTGGAAATTGTTGGATATAGTTCTAGATTTTGGCATTGACGGCCTACCGCTTTTTAAAGGCAGCTCTAAACAAGCTTGGCCTGTTTTAGCAAGTGTTGTAGGATCAAGCTACGTTTTCCTTATTGGTGTATTTGAAGGAATTTCAAAACCCAATTGCGCAAATGCTTTTTAAAAGAATTTATAACAGAACTTAATGAGCTGATGCAAGAAGGATTGGTTTTTGCTGATAAGTTTTTTAATATTAAAGTACGTTGTTTTGTTATGGATGCCCCAGCAAAGTCCTTTGTTTTAGGAACTAAGGGACATAGTGGCTACTATTCCTGTAGTCGCTGTGCACAGAAAGGACAAATTGTTAAGCATCGTCTTATTTTCCCGACCGAATGCGAGTGTGCCATAAGACCAACGACACCTTCAGAAATCGTTTTCAACCCGAACATCATTTGAAGCAGAAGAAGTTATTGCCGTTAAACTGGATGGTCGAAAACACCATGGTGACAACATAATGGTGGACGAACTCAACGACACCCAAAAATTTCCATTCAATGAGTTAACCGGTTTAAATACCTTTGATGATTTAGTACAGGGGAATGAGGACAATCACAAACAATTTGTGAGTATCGAAAATGGCGAACAAATACTAACTAACTAAACAACTAACTAACTAACAAGCTAGCCAACAAACTAACTAACTAAATTACTAACTAACTAATTTACTACCTTATCATATACGTTTCTTTATAACCTATTACATTTTCAGAAAGAATATATTGCAAAAACCGGTGGTGAAGGACCCGCACAATTCCTCAGAGCTGCAATTCGAAAAGTTTTTTCGGATGACTTAGCCACATTGTACAGCTGGACCAGCACTAAGCCTAGCGCCGAAAAGTGCTTTCTGATAACATCAATTAAAAGTAGGTTCATATTTCTAATAAAAATAATAAATATAACAAAAATAAAAAACTGAAATATTTTGTTTCAGATATTTGTCATCTTAAATATAAAAGCACGGATAAAGATATGAATATTGTTCTTCAAAAGCATTATGTACATGCTAGAGATAGATTGACAAAAAGAAAACATAAAGATTAGAGTTCTTATTTTTAAAACTGCAAACTATTTAAAATTTGTTTTTTATAAAAGTAAATATTTTTTCTGGTAAAAACTTTAAAGTACAAATGAAAAATGTACAAAATGATTTTAAAACTTTTTTGTTATATGTTAAAATAGCCAGTAATTTTGAATTCGTTTAGATTAAAACAATATTAATATTATTTATGAATAAAAATTAAAATTATACTTTAAAACTATATCGTATGAAAATAATTTATTTTCATAAACTTTTTAATTATTTTTTAATGTAAATTTTTATTTTAAAAACTATTTTTTATGAAAAAAAATTGTTCCTATAAAATAAAATTTGATGTATTATCATACGAATATGAACTTAATATTTTTTGTTTTTGTTACTTCACGCTCATATGGACGTGATTTTTAAAATCGCGTCTATGTAAACGTAGGACTCAGAAAACCGAATAAAAACAGTCGAAAAAGAATCAAATAATATTAGTAATACGACTGATAAATGACTCGAAAAACAATCATAAATGACAATAAAAAGACTCCTAAACAGACTGATAAATTACTTAAAAAAGAGTCGTAAGCGATTAGAAACATGACTAGAAAACGACTCGAAAAAGACTCATAAATGAAGAGAAATAGGACTAATAAATGACTAGAAAGCAATTCGAAAAAGACTATAAATACTATTAGAAAAAGGGTCAAAAATGACTCTAATTTAACAAAAAAAAGACTCATAAATGACTTATCAAGAAGAGTCGTGTGTAGGGCCACTTTTCTCCCGATAAATGAGTCTTTAATGATCTGAAAATGAGCGCATATTCCATCATTTTAATCGCGCAGAAGTATCGAAAAAGACTCGAATTTGATCAAAATTTTGAAAAAATGCTAGCTGGGTTTGTATATACAATATGTAGGTGTATATTTGTGGGTTCATAAGTTTCTTTGTCTATGCCAGTATTGGTAAATTTTCTAAATTTTCAATTGGTTATACATATTTGCCTGAGGTTTAATAAGCATCATGCTGTAACCGAAAAAAAAAATCAGAAACACATACATTTTATTTATTTGCAGGAGTATGTGGGTGTTTTAAGTGCAAAGTTTGTGCATAATAACACTTTCGTAGAATCACTTTTACATATTTAATAATTATTATTGCACATACAGTGAACGGCACTATTAAAGGACTGTTGACTGAGATGGAAATTAATTACAACTGACATATTGCATTAATTACATAAAATCAAGTGGGATATATTTTTAATATTTATGTTACAATTAAAAAAAAACAATTGAATGCTTTTAAATCACAAGAAGGCAGAACCTATAATTAGTTTCTTATTTAAGTAGCTTAAATATTGCATTCCGATCCAGCTTCCAAATTGCTAAAAAAAAGATTTAGTTTTAAAAACTATATTACTAAAGAATATTCCTGGAATCTGCTGTATTTAATTTTAATCGGAATTTTTCAAAGCATAAAAGCTAAGTTTTCAAAAAAAACCTGTAAATGATATTAAGAAATGATTTAAGTACATAAAAAAGTAAAAATTAATTAAAAGAAACCAGGAATGTACACAGTAATGTACAGTTTAACTTTATTTTAAAAAAGCCCAATAGTATTAAATTTTTCGAAAACAGCTGACAATTAGAATGGTTCATATATTTTTCTATTACTTCGAACTTGTTTTGACCTGATGGCAGAAATCTAAATCTAGTAAAAATTTACTGACGAGTGATGGTATCTAATAAGACACACCAACTTTTCTGCCGGCATTCTTTTATATAAATATCCAAAGTCATCTTTGAAGAGACCACAACTGCAAATCACTTGACTTTTTACCAATTTACTTTTATGTCAAAATTTATAAACTGTTTAGTTGCAACATAGAAATGGCAGCTGTCTGAGGTCCACTTTTACTTATCTTTCATTCATAATAATTAGTTATTATTAACACTTTATCACATCAAAATCTTTATTTTAGCAGAATCATTCATCAATAATACATTGGTTTCTTTTAACTAATTTTTACTTTTTTTTGTACTTAAATCATTTCTTAATATCATTTACAGGTTTTTTGAACCCTTAGCTTTTATGCTTTGAAAAATTCCGATTAAAATTAAATACAGCAGATTCCAGGAATATTCTTTGAAAATATAATATTTACAATGTTTGTTTTATTCCCAATTGTTAGTAGTACTACAAAGTTTTAACGTTCGTTGGACCCAAAAACAGGGGAATTGTTGTTAAAATTTATAGCCAAAAGTGGCTGTTTAGTTAATCATTATAATGCAAAAAAAACATGTTTTGGTAAAAGTGGCATTTATGTCTATGCTGTAATTTTAGAAATTTAATGAAAATAAATATTTAGATTTTATTTTTTGCACGAAATGGTAAATTATTTAAAATGCCTTAGAATTGCAAACTATATGAGACGTAATTTGCAATGCTTTATATATTATCAATATCCATTAGAAAGTTACAATCAGAAATCAAATATGTTTTAAAATAATTTCCTTGTATAATATAAGTTTACTATTCGAAATTGTGAACAAATATTTGCAAACAATCATTTTAGTTTTGTGAGCAACATGAGAAATTTGAAAATGCAGGAAAAATATTTTTTTTGTTTTGCTAAAATCTAGATAGGTATTTTTTAAAATTTTTCAAAATGTTTTACCTTATGTACTTATGTACATATGTATGTACATAACAATACAGTGGTGCCACTGTTGGCTTAAATAGTCGAGCACTCTAGTAATGAATTTGCTTTATATGTACACTTTAACTACATATTCATATGTATTTGGTTTCCTGTTAATGGAAACCACAATATACATACATATATTGCAATTTATTTACGAGCGCAACCCGGAGAGACTATGCCACCAAATCAGCGGCCACAAAATGTAAATATAAATAATTTAAATCATTAGCTGATGAATTTTAATTACTAAATTGAAAAATCGACAATTAATTATTAAAGAGAAAATGTCATGTTATAATATTATATTTCGAAGCCACCTATTCAACAACGATTTTGAATATTTAGAGAAAAAAATGACTGCATATATAATTGCTGCTTCATATTGGTATTATTCAGTAATTTTTTGGATCGATGGATCGTCTTGATTATTATTAAAAGCTGCAGTGGATTGGTATTATGTTAAGTGTTTTCTAATTGTATTCTGTAGTGTTCCCAGCTTAATTTTTTGTTAATTTTAAGGCATTTTTTCTTAAAACAAACACAAATTGCGAAGCCTTTTGGCTTGTCTGCAAAAAACTTCTGGCGATTTTTGCAGAAATCGAACCCATAACCCTATGACTTAAAGCCTAGAACACTATCTTTTAATCTATCAGAGAACTCATTTATGTGATTTTATGTGAACAACGCTTTAAAAAATTAGACTAAGAGAAACTAATACTACTACTAATATTACGCAGACCAACATCTCCAACTGTCAATCAACCATTCTGCATTCAGATTGTATAGTAAATTATTAGCATTACATAGCGTCTAATAGCATGTTCACATATGCGCCTTAATTGCGTTAATCGCAATTAACGCCGTTATTGAGCTCAATATTCCATATAAAATCTCAATTAATTATTGCGCAATAAGTACGAAATTGTTATAATATTGAGTAAGATTTCGAATGCAACACTGTTCACAACTGTGCTTAGTAAACAAAATTGTATAAAATGGCAAATGTCAACAAAAGAAATCATTGAAAAGTCAATGTGAAAGTAAGTTTGTTTACATAGAAACACAACAACCATTTAGCGTATTTCTTGTAATGTTTTCCAACTGTCAAATGATTATTGAGTAAGCTGAAAATTGCGTATGCCTGAACACTTAAAATAATATTGTCAATTAACCGAATATTGACTCAATTAAATTTCATATCTGAACACAGTATAAGGTTCAAATAAGAAGAACATGTGCTACTGCAATACCATTCGGGTGGCCTATTTGATATCTTGTCGTTTCATTATCCGTGGTGCTAGAAACCATTCAACTTCCAATTGGTGAACGATTTTGCTATTAAGTGGCCAGAGTTTTATGACATACATACAAGAAGCTAGAACAATGGTAAGTGTATTCGTCAACAACATTTTTCATCTGAGCTATTCAATTAAACGTTCAATCGTTAAATCAGATCAAAGCTGATATATCTAAAATCTAATGGCATGGACAAAGGATTCATAGGCAGTACCCAAATTTTCTCTTGCACAGGGAGTCGTTCACGATTACACCTTTTTAGCATCTACAAACATTTCCTTTGGAACTGAGTTAAAATTCCCTGGGTATTTAGAGTTTAGGTAACTTCTTATTTGGAGATAAGCCCTCATTGAAGAGAGTTTTGGAAGCCGGTCATATATGAGAACTACGGTCGGTTATAGGCCGATCTGAATATGGGTGGCTGTGTTTTGTTTTTATATACGAAATATGTTTATCAGACATTATTTGGATATAAACATTTATGGCTGATTAAAACCTATATCGGAAGGATATTTGTATGGGAGCTGGTGAAATAAAGAACCGATTTCTACCAATTTTAATATTTATTAGTCGTTGGTTCAAATAATTCACTAAATTTTAACGAAAGATCTTCAAAATTGCGAGATCTACTTTGCATACACCGACAGCCAGGCAGACGAATTGATGGACATTTTTATATATTATTTGGTATATTTTAGGGATCGTGTTTAACTAATATTTTTGGGCATTACAAACATCAGCACAAATCTTCACTATGTTGGCGATAAATAAAAGTAAACGTTTTTTTTTTTCAACTAGTGCTTATTTCGTGAATGGTAACACTTAGCTCATGTCTGATTCGACAGCTAATTAGTTTTATCCTTTCGCTGAACGAATATGGTTGTGTATACGCTTGAACAACGCTGGGAAATATTGCGACATTACTTTGAAAATCATGGTAATATTGCAGAATGTGTGCGAAAATTGAGTACGGATTTTGGAAGAAGGGAAGCACCGTCAGCTCCGTATGTTCGTTATCTTGTGGAAAAAAGTCAAAGAAACTGGCATCCTCATCGATAAACTAAAGAGTGAAAAGCCAAAAACCATGCGTACACCCGAGAATATTGCTGCTGTGGCAGAAATTGTGCGTGAAGCGCTATCAACATCAATTCATCGTCGTTCTCAACAATTGAACATTTCGGAGACATCATTGAGACGAATTTTGCATAAAGGCCTTGGTATGACGCCATACAAAGTCCAATTGGTTCAGAAGTTGAAGCCAACTGACCATCCAATGTGTTTTCGCTTCGCTAGGTGAGCCTGCAATCGACTTACAGAAGATGCCAATTTTGTCAAAAATATCATCTTTTCAGATGAAGCTCATTTTGATATTGGCGGGTATGTAAACAAGCAAAATTGTCGCATATGGGGCACAGAAAACCCGCTCGCATACATTGAAAAGCCGATGCACCCAAAATAAGACACTGTTTGGTGCGGATTTTGGTCCAGGGGCATAATTTGGTCATTTTTCTTCGAAAATGAACAAGGTGTGGCCGTTGCAGTCAATGGCGATCGTTATCGGGTCATGTTGAACGAATTTTCATTTACAAAAATTGAAGATGATATTGGCAACATTTGGTTTCAACAGGACGGTGCTACGTGCCACACTCGATGTTTTGCGCCCTGTTTTTGAAGATAGCATTATCAGCCGCAGAGCTGATGTCGTTTGGCCACCGTGGAGCTGCGATTTGACACCGTTGGACTATTATTTGTGGGGTGCCGTCAAAGATAAGTGTTACGTCGGCAAGCCAGAGATAATTGACGCTTTAAAGGACAATATTCGTTAAGCCATTGGCGAAAAATAGCTGAACACAATCGATAATGGGCTTAAAAATTGGACCGATCGTGCATGGCCAGCTGAGGCAGCCATTTGCATTAAATTATTTTCCATTATTAAACGGAAGGATTGCACATACTTTCAAATAAAAAAAGAAATTTGAGAAAATAGTCAGTAATTTTTTTATAGCATTAAAAAAAAAACTATTTGGGTTTATAAGAGTCTGTGTTTTTAAATAAATGTTGTACGCACAAAACGACTAGCTGAGTATGCAAAAGGTGTGTCTAAACAGGAACAACAGGCTAAAATGGTTGGCAGGATTATGAAAAAGTACTGATTTTTAATTACTTGCTTTAATTAGTGGAAACTTCTATAAACAATGTTTTTGCGTTAAATAGCAGAACATTTAACCTTTGTCCAGCGGAAGAATTTTACAACGTTAAAAGGCGGTATGGGTACAATTGTACCCTTATATACTTAACACGATATGTATGGCTTTTCCTATAAATATAATTAAATTATTCTGTTCTTATTTAATAAACAAATGATAGAACAGGCCCGTGGCTAAAAAAAACTTATTTTACGTAGGTACACATGTATATATTTTTTGCAATTCCAATCAGATATGTTTGACGTTTGGTCAGTACATACTATGTAAACAAAACTCTTATTTTGTTTGCATTGTTGTTGTTGCACCAATGCTATCACCGTATACATATAAATACACTTGAATATTACTTTGTTGTGATAACATACATACAGGGGAATACCCGTAAAGTAAAAACAAGTAGTAGAAAAACTGTATACCAAAAAATCGAACTCGAGACCGCTTCAAGATGATGCTAAGATTTGTCCGATTCGACAACGAAAATACACGTGCAGCGCGAATACAAGAAGATAAAGCTGCACCAATTCGGGATATATGGATAATGATGAACAAAAATTTAGAGAATGCGTACAAACCATATAAGTGTATCACAGTAGACGCACAATTATTTCCTTTTAGAGGCCATAGCAAATTTACTCAGTATATACCTTCTAAGCCGGCTAAGTATGGCATAAAAATATTCTGGGGTTGTGATTCATCAAATTCCTATCCATTACATGGTCAAATTTATACCGGAAAGCCGAAAGACGGTCCAAGACAAACAAATATTGGTGAACGAATTGTGCTGGACTTAGTTCAACTGTATAAGGGCTCCGGAAGGAATGTGGTTGCAGATAATTTTTTCACATCCTTACAATTGGGCAAGGTCTTAAGTTCTTAAAACATGAGTTTAGTTGGTACAGTAAGAAAAAATAAAAAATTTTTGCCCAGCAATATGCAGCCAGCAAAGGAAAGGCCTATCAACTCCACTAACTTTGCTTATAACAGTGATGCCACGATCTGTTCATACGTGCCAAAAAAGAAGAAATCGGTGATGTTGTGGTGGCCATTTGCCATTTCAGTAAAATAAATGCTAGTTTGTACTATTTAATAATTACTTCTAGTAGATCAGTGAAAGAAACCCGAGAAGAAAATAATTATTGGGTATGGAAACGGTGTAACTAAATACAAAGAATAGAACACAGATACAAAATTAGTAAAAAGAACTGTCAAGACAAATTGTAAATTGAATAAGTGAGAAAAAAACAAACAAGTCAGTCACCTATAAATTGTATAAGTTGGGGTGTTGATCTTTACAAAGTGTTACCAAACTCGCAAATCATAAAACAATTTCGTAAGCACTGTATGATCATTGTGGAAAGAGAACAGCTGGCTTAATCTGTAGATTGTTAGAAGTAATGTATAAGTAGTGACATTTGCTCAACAAATGGCCGTAGCTAACATACAAGGCATTCAATGATACCAAAATTCAATACAACACAACTTCTGTGTGGCTTTATATAATACGGGCTTTTAAATTTTAATTATGTTTGTTAAACTATATAATGCATTCTATTGTTTCATATTGTTGCATTGTATTGTGGCTAACCACAGAATAGTGTTTGATATTTTATAAATTATAAAAATTCAAAATGGTTTACCATATTTTATAATTAATGATAATTATCTTATTAATTTAATACTTTTTTTATTATACGCAGTTTATTAAATACTTTTCAATACACATAAACATGTTTATATGCCAAAAGAAAACTTTTCAACCATAAAAATTAAATTAAATCTTCTTAAATTGTTTAATATTCTATAAAAAATGTGTCTTATGCAAAACATGATTTGCAAATAATTTTCTTTCGATGATAATGATTGCTTCTTTATGTGATATATAATATATATGTATGTATTTACATACATATGTATCTTTGTTTACAAATTAAGTTATTAAAAGCATTATTTAATAAATTTAACTGAATTTCTTATTAAATAGAATTAAAAAATAATTTTTAAAAATTGATAGTTAAATGTATTGTGTGCAATATTTTCATGATTAATACATTTTTATCATGGTGTAATTATACAAGGTGAGTGCAAATCAACAACAAATACAACACAATACAGAAACAACAGCCATTTTGTTTGTGTAAAATAATGTACTACATACTGTCAAAAACAGTATTACTTTTGACATAAGTAAATTGTAAACAAAGTCTGTCAGCTGTGCTACTGCACTCACCTTGTATAGTTACACCATGATTTTTATTTTACTTTAGTATTTTGTCATGTCATGAAGGTTTCCTTTAGAAAGTTTCATGATATTAATTCATGTGTCAAAAACATACGTATAGACATTTTAATATAAACATTTAGTACACAAAATCACATCGATTCATATGAAGCAATTAAAATTAGAAAATTAACCCTTTTCTAGAAATGATAACAAAAATGTTTTCAAATGATTCGTATAGTTAGGGTCTTTATAGGACTTTAAGTCGATTTAAAAACATCTGAATGTTGAAACCAACTTTTCAAATACATATGTTGAATATACATATGATACATCACTATATACCAATAAGTTATGATACTGAAAAATCGGTTTATTATAAAATTAAACTTACTAATAAACCTTTGAAGTTTGGTGAAATAAGCAGCCGACAGCTAAATGAGAGACGGATTTTAGTTCTTAATGGGATTCGTTGTCATACTTGGGAAAAATGTAATCAGAAAGAAATTAATTCTTCCTATCTGATCAACTCGATTATGCATTCTCTTGAAGGCATCCGACTTTGTGACAACCATTTAGGATAGATGCATTAAATCGTGCAAGAAAAATTTACAATATTTGTTCAGCATAACAACATCTACAGATGTCATTATATGATCGTTTTATTTTGCTAGCAACATACAGTCAATGGTCAGCGTTTTATCATTCCATAGTTTTTTATGAAATCATGGTCCCAAGATTTCTACGATGAGAGCTGTAAATCAACCAATCTCTCGCATGTAAAGCCAAGGGTCAAATTTTTGTAGCGCTATCCAGAAAATTAAATTGAATAATTTTGGGTGACTAGATTTAAGAACGGTCTGACTGTCAGTATTAATCACAACTTTTTTACTCGGCAGCCAGCTCGCAACTCTGACTATGTAATCAACAGGAAGCCAGTTTAATATGACAAAGGGGGCTTTGGATGGTACAATATGAATTATATCTGTAAACATCCATGCTGTGCTACTTAGAATCCTTTTTTATGATCCCAAGCGAGTGGACCAGCTGGTAGCCAATCTCCATGAGCATTTAAAAAAGTAATTAGGTATTCTTGGTTATAATGCCTCTACATGAATAAATGGTCATAGCGGCTTTAGACACTTTCATCTGAGTGTTTTGATTTTAATATAGCTTTAAATCTGTCATTTGCGTTATAGGCTTAGTTCCTCACTATTTAAATTTCCATAGTAGATCTATTTCTATAAGAACACTTAATGCTCCAGTAGAGAGTGTAAGAAATGCTAATTTTAATAAATTAATGGCAATAAGTTTAAACGTGAAATAAACAGCTTGGCGTGTTGTGTGGCTTGTGGCACCATCTTTTTGAAACCACATTTTCGCCAATTTGGGGAGTAGTGCTCGCCATTCACAGTAACGTTCCTGCCTTCGTCCTCTTTGAAAAAGTTGGTTGCAATAATGCCACCAGCTTATGAACACCAAACACAACATTTTTCGGGATACATTGGCAGTTCTTGGATGCTCTTTACACCAAATACGCATTCATTCAACCAGAAATTAGCTTCGTCGCTTAACACAATTTTGCGACAAAAAAGTGGATTTTCATCAAATTTTGCCAGTGACCATTTTGATAATAAAATTTCATAATTTGCAAACGTTTTTCTTCTGTAAGTTGATTCATGGTTAAATTTTAGACTAAACTAAACTTGTCTAATATTAACATGTTACACGAAAACAGCTGATTGAAAGTGAAAGTTGCTAATAAATCACCCTTTTTTATTTCCAAACTCGCTGTGGTTCTTATATAGAAGAATAAATCGATAGTCACCAAATTCATTATAAAGATGTGTGAATACATAATATTTTTAGGACGTGGGCCTACTTTCATATTTATTTGAAGGCCCAAATTATTAAACCGTCAGTCTTTTTGATGCTGATGAAAAAAAATTATATTAGATAATAAAAATAAACTTAAAAAATATATAAAAAAGATGTTGGTTGTACTCTTGCACAATGCGTGTACGTGATATTTCATGGTATAATATATTCATTTAAATTAAAAATGTTCTTTTCTTAAGAGAACCACTAAAATAAACCAAATATATAAAGAAACTTTGGAAAAACCCTAAAGATATGTGGCAAACTCTATTACCGCCTTAAAACACATTAAACATATAACCAAATAAACACCACTACTATAAATAAATACAATGCTAAAAACTTAATGAATGACTACATAAAACTTGTACAAAAGAACAATTGAAATACTCGTATACGATGATGTTCAAGAAAACTTGTTTATATACTTATATAGCCTATATATAATATATATGACATATGAATTGTATCTTTTCACAATAACATACTTATGTACAAACCCAGCAGTTTTCCAAGTAATGCATGTAACACTTTTAGACAATAAATTTCACTCAGTTAATTCGGTTTTAAATTAATAAAGATTATTTTTAGGCTGAAAATTATAATATTATGCTATTATACCACAAATTGTTGGTAATTTCATAACAATTTGGATAATTTGACAACAAAACTGACATAGTGAAAACCAAGCATTACAACCAAATACAGTGCACTAGGGAAAACGTCAACTAATTAAAACCGCGGGTGTTGACGTATAACAAATTAAAAAAAAATCTGTAATTTTTTTTCTGCTGTTTTTTTCTTTTCAACACTTGGAACAGAGCCTTCTCTTTGTTTATTTCATAAAATTTTAGAGTAGGTAATGTAAACAAAGGGTTGACGTAAACGAGCGTTGACGTTTTCCCGAGTGCACTGTAATTGTATTCTTTTTTGTCAGCTACTGTCAAACGGTAATTAAATTAGCAATATTGAGCATGTGTGAACATTTTTTAATTAACCAATAATTGACTCAAGTAAAAAAACATGTCTGAACGCCATATTGTGGGTCCATCTTGAAAAACAATTTCTCAAAAATGTCAATTCTTTTCTACTGTGTAACAATTATTACGAATACCAATATAAGAACAGGGATTTGAATAAGAGGAAATGAGTTCAAGTTTTTTTCTTTAAGACGGGTTTAATGCGAAAAATTTACTCAGCTATGTTTGACTTTATTAAAAAAAATACAGTAAAGTAACACAAAGAACTGCTGACTAGAGCCTCTATACTAGGAATTACGAACACAAAACATGTTATATCTCAGTACAATCGGAAGTGTTTAAGTGTTTTATCTATGTAGCTTTAACTAATTTCCGTTCGAAAACATAAATGTGAAAACATACACCCAGAGCTGCTGGTATGCACGTGCCATCATCCATGTTAAAGTAAAAAGTATTTTATATGAAATGTAACGCTCTTATAATTAAGGTAATAAAACATAAACAACTAACTATTAAATATACATACAGCAATTTTACAATACAAAACGTAATTTAAAAAAACTGCTAAAAAAAGTAATTGCAAACATTGCCTGACATTCAGAGAAAGAGGAATTCTTTAGCGCTGCACAGAAATGGTTGACATGTGTCAACAACTTACCAAAGAAAAACTGCAGCAATAAAATAAATTATATGAAGGCAAGGGCAAAATTTTAGTAGAATAATACAAATAATACAAGTAGAATAATACAAACTTGAATAAAGTCTAAACAAATTGCTTTTTATTTAAAAAATAACTTTAAATAATTGACTAATTAAATCTTACTGAATATTGTTATTTTAAAAATAAATTTCAACCACTACTGTTTAGATCTCACAATTCAAGAAATTTAAAAAAACTTAATAATTTAGTTGGTTGTATATTCCTATAAAACTTTTATTACAGACAAAATAAATAGAATTTATTTTCAAAAGCAGCGTTTTTATATGCAAGACAACAAAAGAAACGTTTGTAACTTTTGACTTTTAGCAATTAATAAGAAATTAAAACAAAAGAGTATGCAAATATTTAACGCATTTTAGTAAGTTTATCTGAAGCATAAAATTCAAAAAGGTCTGAAAACGTTGAAAGATTGCTGAAAAAGGATATGAAAAGAACTTTTAAATTGTATAAGAAGTTTTTACTTGATTAATAGCAATGCTGAATGTGTTACAAAATAGCAGTTTTTTATATATTTAAAACAATTAAATGATTACTATTGTAACCTTTATTCATGACTTCCATATTTATTATTTATTAAAAATACTGTATGTGAGTTATTTTTATACCATTTATCAGGAGTGGTTATTGATTGTTTAAAGTTTATCGTTACTTTGCAGAAAGTTTAAATTTAATAACTGCTAACTGCAGTATAATTAGTTCGGTCCATGTTTAACCATAGACCCCATATAAAGTCCACTTCCAAAATTCACTTAAATGGTACAAATAATGTTAAACGGTTAAAATTTGACATAAATAATCCTTATAGGTAAATAAATTATTGTACTAAATTTTATAGTGGTCGGACTCCCGAATTGAGTTCACTTCCGAGCACACTAAACAACAATACAACTCTTGTAAATAACGTTATTGAGAGTAAGTTCAACCAAAATAAGCGTCAAATAAGTAGAAACCATTAGTGGATACTGGATGTAGAAGCTATCAGTCCATAACTGATCCACTTCTACTATGCCACCCATAAATCTTTTGTAAATAATATTATTTAGATAAAATTCAAACAAAAAAGCCTCACTTTAGATCTTATCCTTATTTATACTCTGTGTTATATACTCTGTTTCTTAACTTGTTGTGCCTGAAAATCAGAAAACTCTGTAAATTACAGTCAGAATCAGTAATTACATCAATTATAAATTGTAAAAAATTCAAAATACTTAACATAAATTATGTTGGTGGTAAAAATGTATTTCAAAGAATATATAAAATACTAATAAAATATTCGGGAAAAATCTAAAAAATATGGAACTTTTTAGATGTTCCAAATTTTAATTCTTAATGCTTTTTTAATTTTTTTTAAGAATTTTAGCACAAATGTATTTGATATTGCAAAAAATTATTCGACCCTCAATAAATCAATTTTTGACATATACGCAAGAAAATTACACTTTTCACTTACAACTAATTTTTATACCCTACACCACCATAATGATATACCCTGGATTTGTGATAATATTTGTAACGCCCGGAAATACTGGTCCAACACCCAACTTAAACTATATCGATCGACTCAAAATTACTTTCTGACTCGATTTAACGATGTCCGTCAGTCCGTCCGTCCGTCTAGCTGACTGTCCATGTAAAGCTTGTGCGCAGAGTACAGGTCGCAATTTTGAAGATATTTCGATAAAATTTGGTACGTGAAATTTTTTCGGCCCAAGGACAGACGGGACTGAAACTGGTGGAAATCATAGCATTATTTCCCCTGGCCCCAATACAAATGTCCTCCTGAAATTGGGATTTACTGATCACAAATGCTTGAATTATGCATAAATGAAGCCAAGTTCCATCTATAAATTTTGTGCAAATCGGTTCATAATTACTCGTAGCTCCCATATAAGGCTCACTTTCGAAACTCTTTAACGGTCATAAATTTCTTACGAATTTTGGTAATCAAATAAAATTCGACACAAATCAGTTTGTTATATACAGAAATGATGACACCTAATTTTATAATGGTCGGTCCGTAATTAGTCGAAACTCCCATATAAGACCCTCCGCGTAAGCCATTTTAACCTCCATAAGTCTTTTAAAAGTATTTATATTGAGATAAAGTTTAATACATATAATATCTATATTCACCGACATCATGACACTAAATTTTTGGATGATCGGTCCACAATAGGTTATACCTCCCATATAACGCCTATTTCTGAAAAACTGTTTTATACATATACTGGGTGTAGGGTATGTTATGGTCGGGCTTGACCTACTATACTTTTGTACTTGTTTTAGGTTTAGATTTGAAGGCCACACCATCACCCAGAGACCAATACGGTTCATTGTGATTACTTGTTTTACATTTATTTATTTATTGTATCTTCTTTAAAAATGAACGTACAATAAGTATATCAAATCTTATATCTAAAAAATGTCAGTTATTAGTCCAGCTAATGCCGGACGAAAATTGTTTGACCATTGTTGGTTATAAGTATTAAGTAGACATTCTTCCTTCTTTTCTTTGGCCGCTGTAACTATTCCTCTTAGTGCAATGTAGTTACTATTATTAAATATGTTGTGGGCTAATGGGTTTTGGTGTACTTCAAGCGTTTTTAAGTGTTCTTCTGCATATTTTTGTATCTCAGTTTTTTATGTGGCAGGGGTGATTATTCATAGCAATTAGTTTTGGCGTCTTTGAATTTTTTCTACATTTGAAGCTGAGGCTATTCTCCATAGCTGTATTCCATAACACCATATAGGTTTTATGGTTGAGTTGTAAAGTAAGCGTTTGCAATCTAAACTTAGCCAATTAATTTGGATTAATTTCAATTTCATTTGAGTTAATTTTGCATCTATATGGGATTCCCATGTAAAGCGTCGATCATGTATTTAACTTCGGATTGTTGTGTTACTGCTTGATTATTGATAGTTATGATTATTTGATTATTTATTACTGATATTGACTTACAACTAATTGTATAATATATGTAATTTAAAATGCAAACTACCTTAAATTTGCGTTTAGATTTTTATTTATTTTATTTATTTATTAGTTTGTTGTTCTATACAAAAAACTTATAAGCCTTATATTTCAGTACAGAACTGATGATTTGTTAAACACATTACAAAAAATATTGCCTTATTTAACTTAATTTAATTTTCACAAAATAAATCATATATACAAAAAATTGAGAGAACATAAATATATAAATATAAATGAATATTACAATATAACATAAAAATACAATAATAATAACTGAACATTACATTTGTATATTCAATCACTTTACATTTAAGAGATTTGGTTTTTAATTTGAAAATAATTTAATAATGTGTCTTTTAAATTTAAACGTTTAAAAAAAAATACTTGAATTTCTCTTAAAAATTTAACTTCTATTTGCCTAACTTAAATAAGCAAAATATTTACAATAACAACCTAATTATAATAAACACAATACCCATCACAATTGAAATCTTGCAGATATAATATATTGCAATAAGCCTCAGGTATCAATTGTTTGTATTTCTTTGCAAGCAAAATAACATTATTATTTTTATGAATTAATCCAAATGATGTGATAATTACATTATAAAATATTTAATTTATAATAAACTGTTTCATTTTAATATACGCACACACTAAATATTCTAAATAACGAAATATTACAGCCGTAATATAAGTAGAGTAAGAACTCACACACCGCTTGAATATATTTTTTGTTTTGGGAATTTATGTTGAAATAATTATATTTCAAAGGAAACGGAAGCTCTAAATAATGCTACAATAAGGAAACGAAGGAAAATTTAACAAAAAAAAAAATAACAATGAAAGAAAATATTATAATTATTTGTTTGAATAAAATGAGTAAATGAGTTGGTGTATTTGTTTAATGCGTATATTTGGTTACAATATTAGCGATAATGGGATGATAATCAATGGCAAAGCAAGCTACTAATTAATATTATAGAAAATAAAAACCACCAAAAAAGATTTTTGTTTGCTTATATGACGTGTGTGTTTAATAAACTAAATTTAATTATAAATATATATACATACATACAATTATTAAACATTATGGTATATCAAATACATAATAACAAATAAATGAGTAATAAATCAAGCCAAATCACATCTACAAATTTTTTAAAGATGGGTCCATAATTGATCATAGCTCCCATATAAGCTCCACTTCCGAAAATCACTTTAAAGTATATAACTCTCTTGAAAATGTCGTTATCCAAATAATATTGAACTGAAATATGTATCGTATATATAAAAATAATACAGTACAATTTTATTATGATCGGTCCATAATTAGTCGAAACTCCCATATAGGACCCTCTCCATAATTCACTTTAACCTCCATAAATCTTTTGAAAGTATTTATATCGAGATTAAGTTTAACACATATAATATTTATATTCACAGAAATCATGACACTAAATTTTGGTCCAAAATAGGCGATATCTGCCATATAACGTCCATTGCTGAAAAACTGTTTTATACATATACTGGGTGTAGGGCATTATATAGTCGGGCTTGACCGACTATACTCTTTTACTTGTTTTGTATTAGTTTTCAATATTACTAAAGAACCGCTCAAAATATAGTGCCAACTTCTTTTGTGTACAATAAAGTTAGCCCATAATATGTACTTTTAAATTTAATTTATTGCTGTGCACTCACTTTCTGAATCAACTGTATACACATACATATGTTTTTGTTAAATATAAAAATCGAGAAAATAACAAACTTTTTGCATAAAGACAAAAATACCCATACATATACACATATTTCTGTATTTATAAAGATCTGTGTAAACATATTTTCTGTTCGGTACATGTGCACCTACCTAGAATATAATATGTATGTAGTAATTGTTTGTATATTCTTAACTTATGTATGTATGAATGAGCGAGTGAGTGAATAAATGAATGAACGAGTGATAGCATACAGAAGAAATCATAACATAACATGATTTATTTTTTCTTTCAACATCATCATCATCTCATATTACATGACATGACATAAAAACTGTTGTTGGCGCCTTTTTTGGTTTATATGGGTTTAAAAAAAATATCAAAAAAAAAAAATTATATTGCCTAAAATTTAGCTATACGCAATACATTTAAATTCAATTAAAAGTTTTAGTTTAAATAAATATCTAATAGATAATGGTTATTTTCAGTTAAAGTTTACAAATAAAAGAATTTGTTGTTTTAAAGTTGTTAGAAGGGCACACAATTAACATTGTATAATTAAAAAAAAGTTTTTGTTATTAAAGCAAAGATAATTATAGGAAAGTTTAAAGGTGAAGATACCTATGAAACCAAGTGATCTACAATTTAATTTTAAACGCTTCCAATTTCCAGTTCGCCTTGCATTCGCAATGACGATAAATAAATCTCAAGGACAATCTTTAAAAGTGTGTGGGTTAACTCTCGAATCCCAATGTTTTTCCCACGGTCAATTGCTCCAATAGAAGAACAAAAAACATTGTTTACCATCAAGCTTTAAAATGTTTCTTTTTTTTGTTTTTTAATTAATAATAATATAATAATATATCGAATTTTGAAGAAACATTTTAAGCAATAAATAGATAAAAAATTTTGTTTTTTTTCCTTTTACTGAAATTTGTGTGTCTTAATTTTTAATTCTATATGAAATACAAATCATTAGTAAATACCGAGCGAAGCCGGGCGGTCAGCTACTCTTAATATATATTGAGATTGTCGTACCAAATTTAATGATGATGGATTCATATTTGCTCACACCCTCCTTAAAAAGTCTTATCACTTAAATGCGCATGAATCTCTTATAAAAGTCAATATCAAGTTGAAATTCAACACAAATTTTTCACATATACTTATAAGTCGTCGTACATTATTTCATGCTGAGTGGCCCATAATAGGTCAGCTCCCATATGAGGACTACTCCCGAAAACTCATTAACGTACATAAACATTCATATCAAACCGAAATTTTACACAGATCAAATTTAATTATGTAAAATTTATATTATTTAATTTTGTGGAAGTTGGTTCATAATTGGCAATACCTCCTATACAAGTTAAACCATAGGGTGTATGAAGGTGACAGATTTGATTTTTTAAAAAGTCAAAATCAATTTCCTAGGGCTTTTTGGTACTTAATTTATTGTGTGTTGAAGTAAAGCGCTTTATGTTACACGCTGTAAAAATATAAACAATATGCAGTTCTGAAAGAAAGGATAAATATATCGCATATTTCTTAAAAAAACTAAGTTTAGCATCTGTGCTTATATTTTTCTTGTACTTTTGTAAAGTTTTCGATTCATTGCAAACACTGAAGTCATCAAAAAAATTCATCCACCTTTAACTGAATTTTTTGCAATGTGTCAATTTTATTCGCAACACATACACAAATCTATATGTTCTGCTGTAATTTTTCAACTGTTGCAGATGTTAAAATGCAATAAAATAAAGCACCTTTGTGTAAAACTTATACTTGCCACAACACAAAAGATAAATCGAGCTCTCGTTGTAGTTTTAATATGTTTTTAAAAATATATTTATGTATTTACGCATATGTAGAAAAATATGTTTTGTACTTGATTGGACTACATTGAGTATGATTGATATTAAATTGAGATGTTGCGTATACATTTACTGCTACTATATAATATATTTGTATATGTACATATATGTATGTATATGTATATGTGTACGTACAAATGTGTTATTTATTAATATTAAACAAATTATATGGGAATTTTTGAACAATAACATTTATATTGATTTTAATGAAATTGCTTTTTGTTAATGTTGTACACAAATAAAGATATTTTGAGCTTTTGATAGCATTGGAGATAAATTGCAAAAATTTGATAAAGATTTATAGAAGTTTCATTGACAAGCACTAAAAAAAAAAATAATTTTTTTTGGTGCCAGGACATCATCAAAACTTTGTAAAACATAATAGAAATATTAAAAAAACCTCGTATATTTGTGTAATAAAAATCTAATCAAAAATATATGTTTACAGCTAAAATTTTATTCCGTAGAGGTCATCGTTGTGGCCAGACCTTTTTTAATTTGAAATATTATAATATGTATATTTAACACTTAGTTAGAGACTTGAGATTTCAGTTACTCTTCTAAAATTTAGTTTGCTTAAATATTTAAAAAATAAATTCTGGAATAGATATAGCACAGCACACATAACATGTGTAACACATGGGTTAGGTCAGACCTATATAGAAATATTTGGTATTGTAAATGATGTTTTTTTTACATTTTTCTCCGACCGTTATTTCGATGTATTAAAAACGGAATGACAAACAGTAAAATGTTAACCACAGATATTGTGAACATTTTTATTATTATTAGTTTATGTAATTTTAATATTCTATATTACATTTAATTATTTTAGAAATGGGTTGTGTCTCCTCTATTGATCAGCACTTCACAGATTCTGTTTGAAAGTAATTCATATACGTAGCTCGGCTATGTAACCTAATTTAATGGAGCTCCAACCTAGTTTGATGGCTTTAATAAGTTCGAAAATTGATACATCTCTATACATACGCTCTCAATGTAGGACTGTGTAACCCGAGCATTATGGATGGTGGCATTATCTTATTGAAATATCGAAGGAAAATATCCCAATATATTACACGGTGCGAAAGTCCAAAAAACCTGAGACCCGATATTATTTTTCTTTTAGGGCTTGTCGAGTAAAAGAAGATTCCAATAGTGAAATATGCCGGACACCTCCCAAATCCGGTTTTACGATTAAAAAACCGGTTTTTGTACCTATGCGAACTATAAGTCTGTAATTTTGTTGATAATGATCCGATTTTCAATTTCTTTTTAGATTTGGAAAGAAGAAACTGAGGTCTTTCGAATGATATATATACTATCTAAGAAAACTTGAGAAATTTGGGTGTTGTTGTCGAGCAATAACACAGTTTGCTATAACACAATTTTCTCTAATAAGCTATTGCTTCCCAAACCATGACATCACCATCACGACTGAGTAGTCGATCCATATAATGATCTCCCTTTCTTAGATCATGAAAATAATATCGATAGAATTGAGGTTTCTCTTCATCTGTCTGTACGGCCTTTCATACTTTTGTCATAATTAGTCTCATATATCAAAAAATATGATTTTGGCTTCTTTTTATATTTTTAGATATTTTTGATACAAATATTACCATATCCTTATAAGTTTTGATGTTGCCCTTTTCAGACTCAGATAATGATTTAGCTCCACCCATTGAAACTTTATTCTTCCAAAAATGTTTAAAATTTAACAATTTAATAAATACCATAACCTTACAGGTTAATTAAATTGAATTGCCGATTTCACAAGATACACTACATTTCATTTTCATGGAATATCAAAAGCAAATACACAAAGTTTTTAAAAGGTTCATTTTCAATGCTGAATTGTTTTATAGAAAAAAACAAGAGAATGATAAAAAATCTTCTAAGGTTAAAAATAATGCCAGATTATTATGATATATGGAAAGAAATATGGGTACCATAAGGAATGTGTTATTGAAGAGGCGCGGAGTAGGAGGTTTGAACAGAAATTGTAAGTACATAAGGTTTACGGATTATATTTGGCATTTGGACATATTGTAGATTACAGTTTCCAGTTCTAAACTAAAGTTAAACCGTGGTTTATGATGTGTTAAATCTAAAACAGAAAACAAATAATTATTCTTCAGTTTTTACCTTTTTTTCTGCAGACTAATTAATTTAAATGGGAAACACACACAAAAAGAAGGATACTTTAATGGAATCCTTTACGCAGGCCCTGCTTTTGACAGTCATATCTAGCGTTAAGCTAAACCAATACACAATATTTGTTCAACTAGCTACCTCTTCAAATGCATAAATTATATTTACATATGTATATCCTCTTATAAAAAGTACATGCAGTTTTCACTAAAAACAACATATTTCATATTTCAATTAAATTCAATTTATTGTGTGTTCACTTCAGTAGAAGCAATGATTTATTTATGTCTATATTCAGTAGACACCTGTGTGGGCGGCTGTGTGTGTTTCTTTTTATATAATTTTAGTGCTCATAATCCAATTTAAACGTTGACGTTCTTTACGCGTTAAACTGAAAAAATTACGTTGTGTATGGACAATTTCACTGCGACTATGTAGAGGCGGCCAAATAGTGGTAATGCATAAATGTCTGTTGTAGACAACGCGTCGTCAGCATCATCATCGTCAATGGTAAAAATGTAAAATATAAAAATAAATATTATATTATAATAAAATTTTCGGTTGAATTTAATGCAAACCTATTTAAACGTGCTGCTTCGTATCCACTAGCCTGCTGGGTAATTAATTGTTCAATTTCATATTGAAAACGTTGTTCATACAGTTTTTTGCTAGCATTATAACGATGGCGGCATTTAATTATACTGATGATGATGATGATGCATGGTTGGATGGATGGATAGATGTATGAAAATGGTTGTTGCATTGATCTAAAAATGTTTGTTTAAACTTTACACACTTACTAAGGCAACTGAAATTTACTAAAACTCGGCTGTAGACTAACATCTCGGTCATCTTGATGTTGTAATTCTTTTTGACAAATCTTTTTTAATAAATTTTTGAAATTCTCTTGCCTTTCTTCTTCATCTCTGAGTTTTTGTTGAGCTGCTAGTTCTTCCAATGTTTGCTGACTCTTTCGTATGTAAGATGAACGCCTACTCTGACGTTGAATTAAAGATGGTCGAGTTTCTTTAGGCGTAGTCATAATTTTAATTTGTATTGTAAAACCTTAAAAATAATTTTATATAAATAACTAAAAAGTCAAAATAAGTCAGTTTTTTTGAAAACAATGTCATAACAAAAATATATTCAATAACCCCCCGTTGCCACATGCAAGTAATTACTTGCAAGTAGAGTATACTTATTTTATACGATAAACAAACACCGAAAAACAACAATATTTTTTTGAGTGGCAACACTAGCAAGTGCAAGTTCATTTTTTAAATGTCGTCAACAAAGAAACTTCAAACAAAATTTAAAATAAAATATGTTTGTTTGTGCTTTGTAGGAAGCAAAATTTTTGGAGCGATCTTCCTGAAATTTTTACAGCATGTAACTGTGAGGAATAATAGGCTTTATGAAGTTTTGATTGAACCGCCCATATAACCCACAAATTTAAATCGCCATATTTTGTCGATGATATTTGGTACATATAGTACTGACATAATTATAAATACGTATCAGGAGAAAAGTGGGTGGGACCACGCCCCTTTTTAGGGGCGTGTCTTAACTACTGGATTGATCGTCATTAAATTTTCACATAGGATATTCTTAAGAAATAACAAATTCTTGACTATATAAAGTTGTGAGTGGACAAATGGGCGTGTCACCGCCAGTACCACCAATTAGGCCTTTGTTTGCGATATACTGGAGGCTGTTCCAGTTAATCTATCTTAAATTTTCACAGCGTGCAGCTTTGACTCAGGAATACTTATTATATGATAATATTTTTCGACCATACACACTTCTACACCTATTTTGACTACTTCTATTAACGGCTTTACCTCAAAGCGAAGTACATCGAATGCAGCTACTGATCAATAAAGATATAAAAACATACGTTTAAAGCATAAGTTTGAAAATATAAAGACCTATATTTAAAGCTAAAAATTGACACTAAAAAAAACCACATTTGAAGCTTAAATTTAACAATATTAAGGCCTACGTTTGCAATTTAAATTTGACAATATGAGGACATATGTTTAGAGCATATTTTTTTTATTTGGTCTCTAGATTTACAAAATCCTTACAGACTAAAGACTTACATATTTAAAAATACAATGATATTTCTCTTTGAAACATTAATAGGATGTGATATATCAATAACATTATAGCAATCATTAAAATGTTTGCAAATGCGGCGGAACGAATCATTATTAGCATAGACAGATCTGTCATGCGACAGTCTTAGAAGTTGAAAATTACGAGTTGTTCTAGCTGGAATATTAAAATTTATTTGGCCAAACAGTAACTGGGAATTTACTTGACCACAAATTATTCCAAGCAGAAATGTAATACCCAGCATTATACGGCGACTTTTTAAATTTGGAAGCTTTATAAGGTTGAGTCTGTTCTCGTATGGTGACAGCACAAAAGAGTTCCATCCAAGGCAACGTAAACAAAATATCAAAAACTGTTTTTGAACAGATTCAATGCTGTTAATATGAATACTGTAGCAAGGATCCCAAATGATACAACCATAGTCTAGAATGAGGCGAACCAAGGCAGTATATAGCTGTTTGGTAATATATGGGTCAGAAAACTCCTTAGACCAGCGTTTAGCCTGTGATCTAGCAAAATTTCAAGATCAACAATAGTGTTAACTTCTTCCAGAGTTGCACTATTTATATTATAGTTCGAATTAATTTTGTTATTTCTGTAAAACGACATGTCTTTGCATTTTTTAATATTAAGTTCCATTAAATGGATTCTGCACCCTTGAAAAAACATGTCTAGATGTTCCTGTAGAAGACGCATATCATTAGAATTTTCCAAGCACTTAAAAATCTTGACGTCGTCGGCATACATTAGTACTTTAGAATGGACGATGACATTGGGAGGATCATTTATAAAAAGTGTAAATAGTACAGGACCAATGTGACTGCCCTGAGGTACTCCTAAAGTAACTTTAATAACATTTGAAACAGCTTCTCTAAACTTTACTTGTTGAGTTCTATTGGATAAGTAAGAACTCAACCATTTTAAAGCCGGAATGCTAAAACCCATCAGTGATAATTTTTGAAGTAAAATAACGTGGTTTACTTTGTCAAATGCTTTATTTATGCTGTGTATATTACGTCAGTTTGCAGTTTATTTACAAAACCATTATTTATTAAAATAGTAAATTCAAGTAAGTTTGTTGTTGTAGAATTGTTGCAATTGAACGCCATGTTGACGAGTAGACAATAAAGAGGATGTTTGATGCGATAGAATATCAGTAAGTATTTTCTCTAATAATTTAGGGATAGCATTTAATTTAGCGATTCCACGGTAGTTTGATACTTTTAAACAAAAGAATAATATGTATACGACTTTTTCCATAATTGTGGCAAATAACATAGTTCAATAGATTTGTTAAAAATTGCAGTTAGGGGACTACACAATGTTCCGGCACAGTTTTTGAGAAGACAACTGGGAATTCCATCCGCCAGTATATATAGGGTGTTTTTTTAGAGGTATAGAATTTCTAATTGAAATAAAACACAAGAAAATCGTTTTAATGACCATCAATTTGGCTTTATTAGAAGGATAATTTTATGCCATTAATGTTTAAAAATGATTTCAGGCATGTGGCCGCCGCGGCTGGCTCGAATAAAGCCAATTCTACAGGTCCAATTTTCAACCACTTTTTCGAGCATATGGGGCCGTATGTCGGCAATAACGCCACGAATGTTGGCTTCCAATTCCCCTAACGTTTCTGGTTTGTTGGCGTAGACGAGCGACTTCACATATCCCCAAAGAAAATAATCCAATGGTGTCAAATCATACGATCTTGGTGGCCAATTGACAGATCCATTCCGCGAAATTATGCGCTCATCGAATGTTTCCTTCAATAAATCGATTGTGGCGTGCGCTGTGTGGCATGTAGCGCCGTCTTGTTGGAACCACAACTCATCCACATTCATGCCATCCAATTCGGGAACAAAATAGTCGGTTATCATTATTTCGGAAGAAGTATGGCCCATAGAGCACACCAAACAGTCAGTTTTTGTGGATGTAATGGCGTCTCAAGGGTCTTATGTGGATTCTCTTCACAAAAATTTTGCTTGTTGACGTAGCCATTCAACCAAAAATGAGCCTCATCACTGAACAAAATTTTGCGATGAAAATTAGCATCGAGATCAATCTCATTTTCGGCCCATACACCAAAATCACCACGCATTGCATGGTCTCGCGGCTTTAATTCTTGCACAAGCTGGATCTTGTAAGGTCGCAAGCCAAGATCTTTGCGCAAAATCTTCCATAAAGTTGATGGACAAAGCTCCAATTGCTGTGCACGGTGGCGAATCGATTCATTTGGGTTCTCTTTTCCTCCCACATTTGAGACTTAAATTTCACTGCACAAACCCAAGGTTTGGGACTTCAATTTGACCGTAAAAAGACCTATATTGGAAGCTTAAATTTAACAATATTAAAACCTACACATAAAGCTTAAATTTAACAGTTAATATACCTACATTTGCTTGAATTTGACAGTAAATAAAACTACGTTTGAAAATTAAATTCGACAATATAAAGATGTTTGGAACTAAAATTTGACAACAGCAAAATTTCTTCCAAATTTATTTATTTAATAGTTATTAAATTTATTTATTCATTTAAACTCGTGTAAATTTTGAAGAAATTTTGCTGTTGACACAAGTTTGAAGCATTTTGAAGAAAATGTCAATCGTGTAAATCTAGCTTCAGTTAGAAGAAAAAATTTGACTGTCGTTTTTTATGTATTAAGGCGAACATTTAAACCTAAAAATTTACGGATTTCTTGCTTCTTTTTTGTGTTTTTTTTTTTTGTTCAGCCATCATTCGATAACTGCATTGAAGTTTTTTGGGTTGTTGTTACTATAATTTAAAACATCCTTACTAGCCTTTAAGTTTACTCTCATGAGTGTTTAAAATGGCTATCAGCATACACGCAAACGTATTTTTGCCGGCCGGACTTTTTCATTTATTATAATTAATTTGGCTGCCATGGTCTGCAATAAACAAATTTAAAATCTCATTATCACACATACCATACCACTCAGTTATGTACACATCAGCAATTTTTTCCTGAAAACATGAACACACAAATAATTTTCTTTTTGAATTGCACTTGTGAAAAGACTTAATATGTTGAATATGTTTGACATGTTAAAGTGTTAATAGATTTTCACAATTACCCTTGAGTGGCTGCAGTATAAAAATGATTATTATAATTATAATAATAATAAATTTGCTTATAGTAAAAGTAAAAATGTAATTTTCTGTAGATTTAAAGTTCATTAATTAATCAGTTGTTGGATGTGTGGAAATACGTTTCAAGAAAAGTTTGATAGAGCTGCTGCTGCATTAATATACTAAAGTTTATATATTTAAAATATGTAAAATCTTGTTGACATTTAATGTATAAATAGTACAGGATATTATTGAAATTGTGGATGTTGTATTCTATAAACAAATAATGTACTTTAATATAGGAAATTGTCATCAAAATTAAATATTATATATGCAAGATGCTGAGATTTCAATTGAATGATTGTATTTCAATTAAATTTATAAACTGCAGTAGATTAAAAAGACAGCCCCTTAGAATAATTGACAATCACACTACCTTCAACCTGCATTCCTCAACATATATTACCAGAGCCAATTGTGTTGTGACCTTAACTATTAAGGTTAAGATTTTAGTTTAGTCTTATGATGAAGTAGCTCGGAACTCATCTTATCACATTTTATATTTATTTAACTTGTGGCTTGCTTCAACTAAAGACATTTTCATAAAATTCCAATACATAATAATACTGTCAGCTCTTGACTGTCTATTGTTTCCAGTTAAATAATAACACTTTAACAATAAAAATGTTCTTATAACTTTCAATATCAGAACACCCACACACTTGAACAGCTGGTGACTCACAGGCGTTAATGTTAACTTTAATTCAAATCTTAATCAAGGTTTTTGGGAAAATCAAAAACCATAGAAAACACTACAACACATACATATATAAATACTTAATTACATGTGTAAATTGGTTTTATAACAAGGATAGAAAGCCTGATACCAATGCACATTTTTTAGTACCGTCCATTTATTCATGGGCAAACATGTTGTTTTATTATTGCCACTGGCATGAAAAGCTGAAATTATTTGATAGACAGAAGTACTATTTGAATATTATTTTGGTCATAAACAGCATTTGTATATTCCATCCTTGTTGTATACTACATATATTACAACATATTCAGATACATATCCTTACCGAAAATCTAAAAGACCATAACTACACATTTTACTTTTTACAGGAGAAGCAAAAAAACGTTATAATTTAAGACTATTTCATTCTTATTGGCCAAATTTTAGAATTAACCCTAAAAAACTATTGCGGATTTGGTTTATTAAAAAAAATAAAATACTAGTAGTTTTTTAGTAAATGTACTTAAAGCCTTTTGGAATCGTTTTTTCTGAAACCAAAAAGCCGGAACAACAACAAATTTTTTAATAAAAGTTAAAACTAGGATCAAAAAATTTCGTTTCGCACTCTTATTAAAAGATATAAAACTCATTACAACGAGTTTGATGAATTCAAGAAAAATATACTTTATTTAGGAAAAAACGACGCTGGTTGTAGGATCGGAATATCATTATTCTGTGTTTGCAAATTTTATTAGTATTTGATATATATTTTTTGAAAGACAATATGACAACATGTTGGTCGTAAATCACTAATGTGATTTTATTTTAAATACTTTTTTTATTTATTTATTTATTTAATCAATACAGTACAACAAGAACTAGTCTTATCTAATAGTACTGGGGAGATAGTGGCACAATATGATTTTGTAGGTAAAAAAAATAAAATAACCTAATACTAATTTTAATAAATAAAAGAAATTTAAATCAAATAAAATTTAGAAAAAAACAAAAATATTAAACGATATTTCAAAAATTACAAAAATTATAATGTTTAAATTAAATAAGAAGAAAGCAAATAAACATACTAACATCAAATAAATATAAGTTAACACATTAAATATCTAAGAGTTATATATAATTAGTTTATTGTTACCCTAAACGATTAAATATTGCAATTTTAAAATACTTTGCATTGCTAATGGTTTGAATATTAGGGGGAAGTTGGCGCCAAAGATTGATAGCATTGTAGAAAAAATGTCTTTTCGATATATCTTTTTTAATGCGAAATATATTTACCCTCTTTCCTCGGTCAGACCTTGAAAAGATTATTCTATTGTATAGGTATTCAGGCTGCTTAGTGTAAATTACTTTATGAAAAAATAATAATGTTCGAAGCTTTAATAGGCCATCAAATGGTATATTACATATTTGTCTAGAGTACTGTGAGATTCTGCTTCGCCTACTGCGGCCAAACACATATCTGGCAATATTATTGTACGTTACATTAAGCCTTTTCATACTTAAAGTATCACAGTTAGTGAATAGTTCACAACCGTACAAGAGCGTAGGCAATAAATATGTTTTAGCAAGTAACATTCGAATATCAAAAGGTGTGTAATGTTGCGATATCCAAAGGTTTCTCAACATCGTATATGTTTTACCACATATAACATTTATGTGATCAGACCAGTCTAATTTCTTGTTAAATATTACTCCTAAATTTTTGGCAGTTGCGTCTATTGTGATTATAGAGTCTCCGATCAGAATTGGTGTAACATAGTTTGCAATGATTCGGTTTTACCAATTATCATAGCTTTAGATTTCTTGGCATTTATGGAGAGTCCATTGGCTGAAGCCCATTTTTTAACACTATCTAGGTCATTATTGATACGGCCAATGCAATTATTAATATCAGATGGTTCACAACTTATAAAAAGTTGTACATCATCTGCGTACATATGAATTCCACAAGAACTTAGTCGAGAAGGTAAATCATTAGAATATAATACATATAATAGCGGGCCAAGTATGGAACCCTGTGGTACACCTCTCAGAGTTGAGCAATTATAAGACTCATCAGTCCCATGATGCACAGACTGGCTTCTATCACACAGATATGAGTAAATCATCTTTACGGCGGTAGCCGAAAAATTGAACATGTGCCTAAGTTTTTGACAAAAAATTAAATGGTCAACTGTATCAAATGCTTTAGAGTGATCAAGCAAAATTAAAAATGATACCATACTGTTGTCTACGTTTGCTCTAAGCTCCTCTGAGACTTCGATTAAGGCAGTAATGCAACTGTGTTTAGGTCTAAAACCAGATTGCTTGTCGGTAAGCAGAGAATTTGCATGTAAAAATTGGCTCATTTGAGTATGGATTAAACGTTCGAAGGCTTTCGATAGAAAGGGTAATATAGCTATCGGTCGATATGTGTTATCAGCTTTTGGTATAGGAACAATCTTTGCGTGTTTCCACGCTGATGGAAAAGTAGACGTTGTAACAATATTGTTGAAAAAATGTGTTATATGTAAAAGAGTATAAGTAATTATTAACTTTACGAACTTCGGGTGGATTTTATCGTATCCCACAGAATGGGATTTAATACTTAAAATAGAACCTAGAACGTCTTCTTGAGTGAAATGTATGAAATTAAAGCACGTTGTATCATTGGAATTATGATTACTGATATCCATGGTATTAGTAAAATTATCATAATAGTTAGGATCCACTTTTGGCATTGGAATATTGGTAAATTCATAATTCAGTTTGCTAAAATCAATCGTATTATCATTTTTAGTATTACAATTAATAATTCCCATATTCCGAATTTCCCTCCACTTCTTCTTCGAGCAAATAGCCGATTCGAACTTTTTCTTATAAAATAATGACTTTGAACATCTAATTTTCGAATTTACTTTTCTTCTAGCGTCCTTAAAAACATTATGAAGCTCAGTAGTTTTAAATCGCTTCCATCTCTCATAGGCTATGTTTCTTTCTGTGATCAATGTTTTAATCTCATTTGAGAACCATGGTTTATCATTACGTAATTTACTTGTCTTTATTGGAACGTGTTTTTCATATAAATAAAGAATATTACTCTGCAAAAAATTTAATTGCTCATCTACGGTTGGCATAAGGAAGATTTGGTTCCAAGAGATGGTAGACAATTCAGTTTTTCCAATGATTGAAAATCTATGTTCTTAAAGTCTCTAAAGGTTATTTCCCGTGTCTGTTTTTGAGATTTTATGTTAAAGTCATAGGACAAAAAAATCATGTCATGTTTTGAGAACATGGACGCAGAGAGCTGATCAAAGAGCAACAGTTTTGAGAGGTTATTAATGAAATAAAGGTCTAGTAAAGTACTTGAAGTCCGTGTAAAGTGGGTTGCTAAGGAACTATTAACTAGCGTCAAGCCAATGGCATTCATATCCATCATCAAATTTCGGTCAACTAATATGTTTTCGTTGAAATCTCCAGTAATAATAACGTCAGTATAACCAAGAGTAATGTTATTTAATTTTAACCATTTATAATTGATGTACATAATTAACAATGCTCACCATAATTTGCAGAGAATATAATATATTTCGTTTTTTTTTTTTGTAATTAAAAAGGTAGTTACGACTTTGTGGTTTATACAAATATTAACTTTTAGTTGCGGCATTTTGAAATGTTTTAATAAAATCGACGTTTTTCGGCATATCAGAATAATATTTTAAAGAAAGATGTATTTTGGTTAATTACATAATAATCAATCAAAAAATCGATTTAGAAAATTTTGTAGTTACGGCCTTTTGTATTTTAGATGACGTTATATGTATGTAGATATAAATAAATAATAATTAAGATTTTTGTTTATAGTAGAAGCAATTGTAATCAAATGTATAAAGTATATTTAGATAACCACACAGCAAGAATATGAATATGATTAAATTATTCTTAAATGTATTAAAAAGTAAATTGAATTTACTTTTATAAAGATGTAATAAAATTAGTTATCATGGCTGGCTGGGGGGGGGTATAGAGTTTTCTGTTTATTAATATAAAATTTAATTGCCTTAGGGAACAATAGTTAAGAGAACAAAACAAAATGTCTAGACTAAAATTGTCGTTAATTAACATCTCAAAATTATCTATCCATTGCTGTTGAAAATACACTGTCGCTCAATTATGTTATTTAAAGTATTAAAGGTTTTAAGGTAATATGTCTTACATCTTTTGTTAAAACATAATATTAAGCTAATTTACTGCCAATATTAAGATTTATGCTTTTAGCTGTTATGTTCAAAAATAGTTGTAAATAAGAGGTTTTAGATTGTTTTGATTTTAAGTAAAATACTAGCTGCCATATTCATAAAAAATTAAAGTAGACTTTAAATGTACTTTAAGAAAATTTTGTATGGAAATTTTGTCTAAAAGCACACTTCAAACCTACTTAATTTTTTCTGAATACGGCAGTAGATATACTAAGATATAATTTTTTAATAGCAACTTTATTATTGTCCGAAACAGTTACAAATAATTTAATTTCAATGTGAACAGCGGCTACTCTGTAGATGTACCATTCGTATGTTTCAATTTCTTATTACCCTTTCCTCTATTGCTACCGGTACCTCGCGAATTACGCGAGTAATGTTAGCTTACAAGTGTTGAATCTATCTGCGACGTCCGAATATGCTGCTCTAGTGATGCCAAATTTTGCATTATCAAAAGCACTGTGAGCACATAAAAAAGGACAAAAAGGGTAAAACTTAACCAAATTGCGGGTAAGAAGCACCAAGATTGATATTCCTTATTATTGATGTTTTTATAACGAAAAGATAGAAAATAGGTTTTTATATTTTTGTTTGGAATGGATTGATTTTTATTTAAATAAAATAAGAAGAACTTGTTCATGTTTTGTATGACTAGTAGATCACTATATCGGGTTTTAATTTCACAATTACAACAAATTAAAAGTGCCTTTAACTCATCTTTTGTTGGTCTAAGTCACCTTTTGAATGCTGGATCAAGCTTTTCTATTTTTTTGTTTTTCCATCTGAAAAAAATTCATAATTAGTTCATAAACTTTAACAAAAATTGCATAAGCAACTTATTTTTATGAACAATTTTTAATTTTATTAAACCTAAGGCAGTTTTTTTTTAATTTGCACAAAAGACAAATGCACGCACGCGAATAAAAGTAAAATTACTGTTTAATAAAATAATAATAACAGTTTTTCTACGGATTTTAAATATATATGCTGGAAAAAATTCTAGAACCGTTTGCTCAAAACAAAAATTTTATACGCAGTTGGCTAAAAAAGTATCAGACGTGTTTAAATAATAGTAGTAAAATGTTTCAGTATCAACAATTTTGAGATTTTAACCTTTATGGCAACAACCACCTACCCGGGAATGTTTTTTATATTAAATTTAACATATTTTCACCACCACTTGAACTATCGGTTTGAAATTTTGAATATGCTTCTAAAATATTGTTTTTTAATTATTGAAAAGCCTATTTAAAATAAACTGGAAAAATCCACAAGCAGTTTATGGAAATCATCCTCTGAATATACAACCGGCATACCCGGGCGCAAATTCTGGATTTATAATGCAAAGATAAGAACATAGTTGTATGTATGTTTATTTTTAATAAATTTTAATATTATTTTTCCTTTTACATTTTATTAAAAAATTGCATGTGGTTATAATAAAGACTAGAGATTCATAAATTCAATTTTTTCACATAATTTGTGCATTTAGTTTGAGCACGTATGGCAAGTGTTCACGTATGGTACCGATTTTTTGCATTCTTCGCAAGCTTTTCTTGTAGATCTTCTTTTAGCATATATGTAATTTTGTTTGTTCTCCTTTTTGTGGGCATTTGTCCATGTTGCCAACTCCACATTTGTCTTTTGTTGTAATCTAGTATCATTATAGGCTTTTGTTTTACACCTCCAACTTTGATATTGTAACGAGATGTAGATAGAAGCACAACCGATCCGTTTTTTTTTATGAGCAATTTATAAATCCAAAAACTGAAGATTATACTTCTCTTCATTTCGGATTAGAAACTTCAGCTGTAACACATGTTCATCTTCTGTTCACGGTGCTCAAGATAGACAAGTTATAGTCAATATCAAAGAAGATGCTAACAGAAACATAAATGTTTCTGCCACTTCTACGAAAAAGTTTACAACAAAAATCTTGAACGACTTGTTCACTCAGATTTTTCCCTTTCTAAAGAAAGTGCCAACCCTGTATATATTTGTCCACTCAGGGGATAAGATGTAAGAGCATCACAAACACACCAGAACTTTATGCCATATTTCGCCGATTTTTAAGGAATATAATGTGTGAACCCACTTCCCCATGGAAGGAGAAAGCTGTATATAGTTGTTTTGTAGGTTTCTATGTAACATTAGAAATATATCAGATGTGGCAGTTGCTTTATCACTTTCTTTGCGGTACTGGTGTGTATTGCCATTATCAAATCTTATATAACGGCTATTGTTGAATACCCATCGATACATGATACAAGGTATGAGAACCCCGATAGACTAGGCGATAGAGTGCCGGCCTATCAGTCAGAGGGTTGCGGGTTCGATTCCCGCCGAAGACTCTGGGTGTTTTCTTCAGATAAGCCAAAAGCTTCGCAGTTTGTATTTGTTATTTATTAAAAAAAAAAAACTAGTTCTTTTATAATATACACATGTTGCAACTGCATCAGTTTGCTGATATAAATAAAAAAAAGCAGTAGGCCACTATGCGCAAATTCACTTTTAAACTATTTATGTGAATTACCCGGGTATGACGGTTGTATACATAATGAACATTTTTTGGTTGTAGACACAAAGGTCAAAAGGCACTAAAAAGCACTGTGAGAAATTGCAAAAGCACTAAAATGCCCGCTTTTCCTAAAAGGGTATTTAATAAAATTTCGGGTATTTAAAAAGCAAAAAAATACCTGAAAAGCATCAAAATGGCAACGCTGTGCTGCTCCCCATTATTATATCTCCTGATCAGCGTCTTACTGAAAGCAAATACTACCGTCATCACGGGCTTCAACTTCAGAAAATAAAACATTTGTTATCATGATTAGGTAATATTCGGCATTAAAAAAATATCACACCAAATGTGCATTTTTGTATATGTTAAGATACATAGTTTAAAATGTTTTCGGCTTACTGTTCAACGCAAACACGGAAAATTCGATTATTTATTTATGCATCTAGTATTTAACAATCAAAGGAGAAAAATGCAAATCTAGCATAAGTTTTGGGATTCCTTTATATTTTTTTAAAGATGACAAACAATATTTATTAATCCTTAGTAAGTATTTAATACGAGTATTTGCAAAAATATATCACAGTTTACCATTAAATTTGTATATGTTTCCTTTTGTCTTTGAAAAGAAAATTAGTTTGATATTAATCTAATTGCTTGTGGTAAACACTTTTCGCTAATTATCCAACACAAATCAAATTATAATTTATATTAAAATAAATAAGGAAGCATCTGTCAAAAGCCATTATGGACAATATTCTAGCAATGATGAAAAAGCTTTTCTAAGTCAGTAATAATCAAGTCATCAGTGTTCAAAAAAGCAATCTATACTTTTCAAACCACAATTCAGAGGTTGCAAAAAGCTATTAACGAATGCAGATGCACATTTTACGATGGCACAGACGAAAAGAGACAAGGGATTAAGACCAAAATTTGGTTCTATAGCAATAACTGAATGCGTTAGTCGATGGACAACAAGACGATCTCTTGGCAATATTAAAACCTGCATTGTCGATAGTTTGCCAGAGAGCACTGTCATTGAATATTAGATGACTGGAAAAGAGTAATGTGGACAGGCGAATCCAAATTTAATCATTTTCAATGCGACGGTAAACAATATTTCTTGCGCCGAATAGCTTAGAAAATTCAATGACATCATGTAAAGGAAACAATGAGACATGGTGGGAGGAACGTCATGATATAGGGTTGCTTTGCATGGTGGCACATTGGAATACAGCGAGAAAGCGAAGTAATAATGAGCAAAGTAGACTATCCGAATATTTTGCAGACTAATCTCTCCAATTTTGTAGATAAGAGCGCCTATCATGTGGATGAAGTTAGTCTCCAACTAAACTTTCAAAATCGTGAAGGATTGTTTAGCACACAGAAAAGCAAAAAGACCCAAACTCAATCTTATTAAGAGTTTGTCGTCATTTAGAGACCTTTTTTGCAATACCGATTAACTCTAAACCATTTGCGAGAGACAGTATTCTAAAAGAAATAATTGAAAAAAATTATGTGTAAAAAATGTTTTACAAAATATTAAAAATACTATCAGTCCCTTAATTTATTTCATGGTATGCAATTGAGTAAATTCAGGTTGTTTTAGTTTTGTTTGTGGTTTTTGAAAGTTTTAGTGTTGATTTATAAATTATTTTGTTAAACATTAAATATAAATTTTCGTTATTAGTTATATTTCTGCAATATTAAGTAAACGAAGTACTAGCATATACTCCAGTGTTGTCAGATTAGGGGGTTTCCCCCTAGATTTAGAGGGTTTTTTTCTATGTAGGGGCAGATTTAGGGGTTAATATTATTTAGGGGGAAATTTGGGGGTAAGAAAATTTTATTTAGGGGATTTTTAGGGGATTTTCGAATTTATAGTTTGGTATAGTACATAATTTAAAGCTGAGCATATCAAAGATATTGTAACGAATTGACGATTTAGATTCTAAATTTTAGAAAGTAATCTGGAAACATTAAAACATTTTTCGATGCAAATAGAAGACATTATGCTCATTAACAAAAATTGCAAAACTTTTACTTTGGCAACATGTTTTCAAATAAAAAAACCACTTCCAGTTAGTATTGATCTTATAAAAAAATTGTCACTGTTTTCCATCGAAAATGCACAGAAAGCTAAAAAACCAGACATTACCAGTTGCTTCAGTTGACTTGTGGTCGTTTGAACTTTTTGCTGAATGCTTGTTAAACGGAAAATAATAGTTTTTATATTTTCCATTCAACACTCTAGGTGAATGAGCATACATATAAAGAACTGTCGTTTTGTGTGTAAAGTATATACTTTAAGTATTGGTGACATTAAATTCGCAATCTCTCCCTCAAGTTACTATTGTGTCTCTAATGGACATATGTCCATACATATTTATATTTATGGTCAATATTTCGATGTGTTGCAAACGAAATGAAAAACTTTTTGGTGATGGGAATAAAATATATTTTGGTTAAGCCCTTGTTCAAAATAAGAAAGCGAAATAAACATTATTAAGACATTTTTTAAATAGTTTAATATTGGATTACTATAATTTCTGGGTAAATCTTTAGTAATAAGTACCTAATTTTACACGTCTTATATAATTTAAAGGCTCACAGTAGGAACAAAATTATTACTTCTTTGTGTATAATTTGTTAACAAACATCATGTTACATAAATTTTTAAAAAATTATAATTCTTATTATATAATATAGCTGTATAGCAACTGTAGGATATTTAGTTCTTGGTGCAGCCGTTGCTGATTTGTTTTCAATCATAACTTCATGCTTCTTTTTCCGTACATCTAGAAATTGTTCATCTGTTGTGTTGTCCATTCAGCCAATGCTCATAGAAAAAACTTATGAATGTTTGTGAATTTTGAAGAATCAAACACAAGAAAAAAATGAAATGTTTTATGTGCTGTGTTTGTCAGTCGATACCACATGTTGATTATACTCATCTATGCTAAAATATGTGCATGCACGAGTATGTATGTCTATTTGTGGGAATATCCACAGAGATGAAATGGAAATGGGGAACTAAGAGCTGTACAGTGAGACCAGGATCCTTTTTGACAATCAAAACTTATCAACTTTTCAATTTGGATTTATGCAATTTTTCTTCAATTTGTAAGACTTTATATACCTCAAAACTATAAAATTTGATAAGGAATAAGTTGAAATTGATATTTGTAATCTGCAATTTTTGTATATTATCTTGGCATTTTCTGTTTGTATGTACATACATTCTCTTGTGTAAAGTTGAAAGTTAAAGTCAAAAACTGTAATTTTCAAAGACTTTGCAAATTATTATGATGCCTCGTTCCACAATAAATATATATTATATTTTTGCGAAACAAATTTGGACAGGTTTGTAAAAAATTTGCAAGGTGATCGTTTCTTAAGACGATGGATGAAATTGTAATAAGAAAGTATAGATATTGAATTCATTTTTTGGATAAACAAAACCTTAATTTTAAATATTAATTCCGTGTAATTCAAGTTAATTTCATTTTAAATAAAATTCGAGAAAAATTGTTTTGAAAACTAAGTAATAAAATATCTTTTTGACACGTAACAAGTTTTTTATAATTACAATTATTATTTTTAGTCGAACTGTTAATTTTAAAACTATTGATATATTTCTTTAGTCAGGCTCGAGTTCATTAAATTTAATTTTCATTAAATTATTATTTTTACTGAAGGTATGAATTGTTTTTACAACATGAAAACTTATTAATATTTTATTGATAATTTTTCTTGGCTGAGCTGGGGATTGAACCTCGGTTGAATTTACATCTTGCGAGAATCACCACATTCTCTCATCAGAATTCTTTGCGTTCTAACCTCTGCACCACTGCGGTGCCTGCTAGCCAACAGACAAACATCAAACTTTTACAGGCACAATTCCTACCTTCAGTAAAAATAATAATTTAATGAAAATTAATAGTTTTTTATAATTTTATTTTTTTAACAAGTTGTATTTTGTAATGCAAATTGTTAAAATAGAAATGCAAAGATGACTTAAAGTTTTGTGAAAAGCTTTGCATATTCACTTTTAACGAAAGTGCAAAAACTTATCAAAGAGTGCAAAGTCTTGGCAAAAATTATGGTAGTGCAGAGTGAGATTTACAAAAAATATTGTGGATCGGAAGCACTTATTACTTTGCCAAAAATATAATTTGATAAGTTTAAAGTGAAAAGTTGTTTTGTATGGCCCAGCTATAAATAATGCTATTGTGAAAATTTTTTTCTTGTAGTCAATTAGCTTTACTAATTAACAGCCATGTCACAGAGTTAAATTCCGTTTGGAAGTGTAATTAATTCCGAATTTTTCGTCTATAGAAAAAGTAAAACGAAAAATTTGTTGGCAATGAAACCTTGAAATGCTTAAAATTACAATTCCAAAATCTCACTTTCTCAATGCACAAAATATAAGTATTTCATATCTTAAATCTAATAAATATAATTTATTAAATCCAGACATTGCCTTTTTTGATTATATTGACACTATTTTTTCTTGTATTATATTGAATACTAATCAGTTTTGATTTTTTATGATGATCCAGTATCATGAAAAATGAGTATATAAATTGAATCGCAACTGAACTGTTTAAAAACTAAAGAATATAAAAACGATCTTTAATCTTTCGATCTTACATACTCCTGATAAGACATTTAAGTTCTTCTCTTTCTAATAGATAGCAAAATCCTACTTGAAAAATAGGCGCTATATGGGAGCTAAAACTGATTATGGACCGATCATCATACAATTGTGTAGCATGATTTACCTATAGAATACTACTAAAGGTACATTGACATGGTGATGTATACTATAATAACTATTTTTGTGCGAACTTTTCTTTGTCACTTTTGAAAATTATATTTACATAGTGTCAATATAAATATGCTAGTAAGGAGGACTGTGACAACTATTAACTTCGTTTTGTTTAATTTTCTTATTTCTATCCATTCATCACTTTTTTAAGATTTAATTCTTTATTTACTCTAGGTCAATAAAAGTTGCACTTTTGTAAATGACAAGTGAATAAAGGGTTATACAATATATGCAAAGGATTTTTAAGATTCTTTGTAAATGAAATACGATTAGTTTATGTAAAAGATGTTTATGGGTCACACTTTATAAACTTTTTTAAATGTTACTTGCTCTATCAACTTAATTAGTTGTATTCAATTCAAATAAATTAAAAAACAACATTTGATTTATTCAACATTTTTTTAAAAAAATCTGAATTATAAAAATACAAGTTTTTCATCGTAAATTTGCAAAATAAGATCAATTATAAACTTAGTTATATTGAAAACAACTTGACTAATTCATATTAAATTAGTGATTTCGTGTAACACTAAAGAACGACTGTGGTAAGCTGAAATCATTCGATTTTTAAAAGCTCGTACAAATGGGTTGGAGTTAATCGGTATTGTCATACCTCTTTAAGATTGACCACACATTATCAATCTGTTTGAGATCGAGTCTCTTTGCTAACTCACTAATCCCTTGTTATAGGATTTTGAAAAGTAATTTCATTCAAGATTAGTTTGCTAAATACGTATATAGGCTTCTTTTTTCATTACTCCTTCAATTCTTTGCAGTAGTCCGATATACCAAAGCAACCCCATAACATGACGTTCCCCCAAAGTGGTTAGTTGTTTCCTTTAGATGTTGCCTTAGAACTCTCTGGGCTGTTCAGCGCCAGAAATATTGTTTAGCTTCCGCTTAAAAACAATTAAATTTGGATTCTTATGACCAGATTACACGTTTTCAGTTATGTACTGTCTTTTAAAATCTGTAACATAAGGGGTAATTTGTCTTGGTGTAGTCTATTACCTTGGAGCTATTACACTTCCTTGGGAGAGATGGCAACACCGGTACTATGAGATTGTACGGGCTCAAAACGGGTTAAAGTTTCGTTGTTTTATCCCATTTAGACTCGCAGCTGACTAGAGTCTCTATCTAGGACTATGCGTCATATAGAACCCCGGGGATCTTTTATCTGATCTTGACAATTTTAATGCAAGTCCCCTAACTAAATTGGTTGAGGACCTTTCGGGGGTACCAGGTGCCTGTGGTTGATACCCAAAGTTGGAAGAATGGAATTTGGTTAAATGATTGATAATCTAAGTTATAAGTTTTGGGCCTAGGTGCTGTTGCTAAAACAAGAGAGCCATTGAAGTTAGTGGTGACACTTAGATCTGTGATGAAAAAATGTACTGGAATTGTAGCTTTCGTGTCAGTTTTACTGACGATCCGTCTTGATACAGGGTTAAATAGCGGACTATGGCAACCGCAGTAAATTTTTATTTCCCGTCCTTGGCATCAGTGGTCGTCAGTTGTTGCGATTGCTGTTTTTCTAGTCATAGTATTCGGTTATGGTAATTGCTTAAACTATATTGAAAGTAGTGGTGCCACTTAGCTCGGTGCTCAATAAATGTATGGGAATTGTGGCTTTTGTTTCATGGGTGTTATCAGGATCATATAGTGGCCCCCGTTTCTCGTTAATAGGTAATCCTTGGCAAATGGTTGGTCGGTGCAATGTAGCGATTGCTGCCTTTCTAGAAATAGTCTTAGGTCATGCTTATGTCATGTTCCTGACAAGTCATAAAAGTATGCCCTTTGCAGGACATGCTTTTTAGTATGATCATGCAGGACGAAAAATGCGGTGGCGAGCCGAGTTCAGTCGCGCTTGAGTGCGGCGTGACGTAAGGCTGTAAGGCCATAAGGTAGGAAGTCACGTTAAACTTGAACAGATCTATTCAATATCGGAAAATTTTAACCGCGTAATTTTTTATATGCAGTTAGTGCTTTCATTGTTTTGATTTTCATGTAACCAATATCGCGAATGGCTTGTCTTTCTGTCCATCGACTAACGGGTTTTGCCTATTGCTGTAGAAGTATCTGTTGGATAAAAAATACTTGTCTTTTTTCATTTGTATTACCATGTGTTAATCGCTTTCTGCGACCTTTGAACAGTTGTTTGCTTTAACCTTTTTAGCTATTATTAGCATAGAAAAGCTACTTTTTGTCCTGGCTGGAATAATATTCTAAATGGCTCCTATAGTAATTTGATTTTCTTTAAAGACGAAAACAAAGCATTTACATACAAATCTAAATGTAAACTTTGATATTTTTGTAGAAGTAGTTCAGAAGACACACTTGAGCACATTCAAGTTTGTAATGTACTGCCGAAAATTATTATTTTCAATTTGTGTTGTAAATTATTGTATGTATTATTAAATCTAAAATAAATGAAAAAAACGATTTTTAAATTTTCTTTATTAGTTTTTATTAAAGAGTGGCACAAATACAACAATAATGTCTTACATGCATTGCATGAAATTGCAATTAGTGCATATGTATAACTTGCTCATTGCAAAACACATACTTCTGAAAATATTTCTTTTGTTTTACGATCAAAACATTGACGAAGAGAACACAAGTACATCAGAACAATGTTAGAATAGAACAAAGCTGAAGTAGAAGAGAAATGAAGTAGAACATCAATACTATTTTGGAACATTCAAAACATGTTTGAATAACTCGTGGACAAACTTGCAAAGAAACTTTTGCAAAAATGTATGCAAAAATAAAAATTTTTTAATTCACATTTAGAAAAACAATCAAAACAACACAAAATAAATAAAAATAAATGATATTATTTGTAGAGCATACTATGTTTAAACTTTTTATATTTATTATTAGAGAACATTTTTTATTTGGCTTGAGTTCATTTTTTAATTAATAGCTCGAGAGTCATGTTTTGTTATTCATGTTTTGTTGATAATGTTTACACTGAAATACACAGCGTGGAAGTAGTGTGCTTTAAAATGCAAAACTTTTAATATATTTTGTACAGCTCTTTAGTTGTTATACCCTAAACCACCATAGTGAGGGTATATTTGTGCTGATGTTTGTAACGCCCAGAAATATTGTTTCAACACCCACCTTACGGAAGACCGGTCGACTCAGAATCACTTTCTAAGACGATTTAACAATGTCCGTACGTCCGTCCGTCTAGCTGTCTGTCTGGCAGGCTGGCTGTCCATGTAAAGGTTCTACAGTACAGTACAGGTCGCAATTTTAAAGATATTTTGATAACATTTGTTGCATTATACATCGCTCCATTATTTCACCTGGCCCCCATACAAATGTCCTCCCGAAATATGGGTTTAACGATCATAAATCTTTGAATTATGCAAGTATCCAAACGAATTTCACCACAAATAAGAGGTAACTGAAGCCAAATTACATCTATTTTGTGCAGATCTGTCCATAATTGATCATAGGCCCCATATAAGGCCTACTTCCTAAAATCACTTAAACGACCATAAATCTCATAAAAATTTTAGTATCGAAATAAAATTCAACACAAATAAGTTTTATAAATGCAGAAATTGTGACACCTAATTTTAGATTGGTCGGTTCATAACTAGACGAAACTAACATATAAGACCTTCTCCGTAATTCACTTTAACCTCCATATACATATCTGTTAAAAGTATTTATATTGAGATAAAGTTTAGCATATATAATATTTATATTGACGGATGTCATGGCACTAAATTTTTGGATGATCGGTCCATAATAGGTCATATCTCCCATGTAGCGTACATTTCTGAAAAACTTTTATACATATACTGGGTGTAGGGTATTTCTTACTTGTTTTATTATGTAGTAAAAAGTACACCAGGTACACCCATGTACTCACTTGTGCTCTCCAGTGTACAAGTGCTCATAGATTATGCTCCTTGGCTTTGATTTGGAAAATCATAAAGAAGTATTTCCTATTCAATATCAATCAGTATCAAAACATATGTATTTATTGCTGCAGTTAGATATTCGTTTCTAAAATATATGTATGTTTGTAACATTTATCAGGTAAACATACTAAATCGTTATAATATTATGATCTGTTGTTTCCATTAAATAAACATTAAATGAAAGCACACATTTGGCTACTAACAAAATTCTACCCAAAATATCGGCAAATTGAAATTTAAATTAAATGTTGCCAGTAGCTACTCATAACAATAATTTACCTATACAAATACTTAAATATACGTATGTATATATATAAATATTGTGTCTATTAATTTTTTCGTTTTCAATTAAATATTGTTCCATATTGGTTTTGTTGTTATATCGCTGCTTTATAGAAAAACATGTTCAAATTATGTATCATCATTAAACACAAAACTAAAAACACAAACGAATACCAGCAAAAAAAAAAAAAAAACAACCAATATTTTTAGCCGCAAAACAGTTTTTCGTAAATTTATAATGCCTATAATGAAGATTAAATAAATTTTTTATTTTTGCTATTTTTATGTTTTGTGCCTGGCTACGTTTTACTTTACGCCGCAAATTGTTGTATAAATAATTGTATTATGTTTAAAATATGAATGAGTTAACGAGGCTGGTTTGATTATAAATATGAATTATTGTAATAATTAAAAGTCTAAATTGAAAAAATGGAATATATGTTTAATATAGGTCCAAACAATATTTTGATACACATCAACCATATGGATAATTCTACAGAAGATCATAAAACAAATACAAAACTTGAAAATTATATAACCCGTGTTTTCAGCTTAATAGCTTTCATCTACTATTGCACTGTTTTCAGCTGAACTGTGGTGTATCAACATAACCCATATTGTTCGTTACTATGGTCATTACATCTTTTGAATAACGACGGGCAGCTAAGTAGGGTCACGACTTTACTGATCGTGAATCTTAATGTCTAATAGGAGGCAGGAATATCTCTAAGAATAGATGTAAATAAATCATAAAGAACATTTTTGGCAAACCTCTACCACTTGTTCAACCCTCGCAGGTTGTTAATTTAAAAACTCCAAACACTAACTAAACTTTTCCTCATTATACTAGCATAACTTTGTATCTAAATTATTTTTGTTTCATATACTTTTGCGGTTTTATTAAAATGTTTGCTGTTTTAATCTCTATTTAAACATGTTTAAACATTGATTTCTTGTGTAAATACAGTTTTGGTGTATCTTTGTGGTTGCATTGCTAAACCAGTAGATTTAATAAAATACTTGCAAATTAGTATGGATATTCAGTAAATAACCAAAAAAAAAAAAAAGAGATAAACAAATATGAATGACAGTTATTAGCTGTTAAGATATTAAATTATATGTTTTCAAATTGTGATTAATGAGATAAGAAAATTTTCTATTATTTCCATATTTTTTAAAAGTGTATTAAAATATCACATAACTTCTGCAAATACCCCTTTAAAAACAACTTAAATGACGTAAAACTGTAAGAGGTAAAAAATAGGATACAGATCATATAAAAATATTGGTATTGAGCCTCCTCCGGCCCTAAAAACCAGTATTTGAAAAACAAGAATAAAGAAAATCAACAATAAGAAAGTTTTTGACCTCCATTAATAAAATGTTGTTAAATCTTTTGGCAGACGCAGACGACTTAAAATAATAGAGGAGTTAGAATGTCATGCTAAAATCAAAATTCACTAAGGCGTTAATTATTCTAATAGAAGAAACTTATAAGGAAGATGAAGTGTCAAGCTGTTATAGATGAGAACTAAAAGTTTATGAATTCCGCACTTAGCTCTTCAAAAACCAAACTAAAATAACGTCCAAACAAATATTCGTGGTTCAGCGTAAACCTTCTTATACTGCGGGAAGTAAAGCGCTTAGAAATCTTTCCCGAACTCAGACCAACATCTGCCAGCCGACTGTTCAATAATTATTTCACAATGCTTCCTGAACTGAAAGAGAAAGTTAAATTATTGATGTGGTAACAGAATGGGGTGTCATCGAATTCAAAATAGCTGGGCTTGTTACGGATCACTTGATTGATATTAGGGATAATACAAAATTAAATTTTGACTCCAGTAAGATAAAATAGTGATAAAGTGTTTGGAGGTGGTTTCAAAGTACTTTCTTAGCAAATGTTTCACTATCAACGATGTGGTACAAGGGAAAGTTTTAGAGAGATAAGGCTACGTGCATGAATCTAGTTACCGAAACTTAGAAGGCAAAATCGTGAGCAGTTAACAATTTCAAAATTAATTTAGTACGTGAAAAGGAAAAGGAAGATATATAATATGCCTTCTTTCCACATAATATGTATGTTTGTCTTGTCCATCAGTGGATAAATATATCAAACTTTTGACAAATATGAAATTCATGGAAGACATTTTTGATAAATAATTCAAAAATGTGTTATTTGGCGTTTTTTTGGAGAAACAAAAATTATTTAATCTATATATATAAAATTCAATGTATGTATGTATGTATGTATGTATGTATGTATGTATGTATGTATGTAACGTATAGACTCCAAAACGGCTGAGCCGATTTTGATGAAATTTTCACAGCATGTTACTGTGACTCTGGAAGGAATAATAGGGTACTTTTTTTTTACACTTTTTTTAAATATTGTAATTGGAGACCAAACCTCTGGACCGCTATTTTTGAAATTTTCACAGCATTTAACTGGGACTCTGATATGATTAATAGGGTACTTTTTTTTGACCACGCCCATTTTTACGCCCACTTTTTAAAAATTATGTAATTGCTCCCATATAGTTTTTAACAGATTTACTTCAAATTGTATACACATTATATACTCCAGGCGAGGTAAAAATAAAGATTTCTTAAGCCACGCCCCTTTCACGCCCCTTTTCACGCAAAATTTTTGAAAGTTTTATACTCTATACAAATTTGTTCATTCCAACGTATTTTTTTATTTGGTAGTATATTGCTCTTAATACTGTTAACGTCGCCATATAACTATGAACTACGCCTACTTCATCGCCCCCCTTTTTTTAATTCAGATACTTACTTATACCACTAACAATGTTTGCTATACAAAATACTTTTTTTGTAATATGTATTTACCTAAAGTTTTATATACTTTTTAACTACATACATTTTTTTATTACCAAATCCCCATTTTTCGCCCCATTTCACCTTAAATTATATTGCTTTTAATCTATACATATATAAATGAATGTGTGTCTGTATGTTTGTGCTTAATAGGAGGCCAAACCCTTGGACCAATCTGCCTGAAATTTGTACAGCATGTTACTGTGACTCTGGAAGGAATAATAGGCTATATGAAGTTTTGATTGTACAAACGGGGGTGGCACCACCCATATAACCCACAAATTTAACCCGCCATATTTTGGGCATTTTTTGACGTACGTCGGTGATATTTGGTACATATGGTATTGGCATAATTAGGAATACGTCCCAGGAGAAAAGTGAGTGGGACCGCGCCCCTTTTTAGGAAAATTAAACATCGTAATATAGTCTTAACTACTGGACCGATCGTCATTAAATTTTCACAACAGGATATTCTTACGAAATATTAAATTCTTGACTATGTAAGTGGACAAAGGGGCATGGTCTCGCCTGAAGCATTGCAATAAATACATTAAAATTAAATAAATAAATGTTTTTAAATATATAAATACGTTTTATTTTATTTTATGACGAGGGGGGGGGGTAGCGAAGCACACCGGTTTTAGCTAGTACTAAATATTTTTTTTCACCAATTTCAGTTACAATATAAAAAACATAAAAAACGCGATTAAAGCAACAACAACATTATTAATAAGAAGAAAAACTCACAACACGTAAAAAAAGAAATACGATAATTCTCGGATTCTATTTCTCAATAATTGTGAGTTAAATAGATAATGTTTACACATAGACCTTGGAGAACAAACGTTGCTAGTGACGCCCTTAGCATGATAGAAAATGCATTCCAATGTGACAATTGTCTAAATACACTACATTACAATTGTGTTCTTTGAATTATTAAAATTAATGAAATCAAGACGAAATAATAAATTTTCTCTAATTAGTTTTATTACTTTAATTGTCAGTTAGCATATTATCTTTTTCACCAAACAAAGTAAAAATTTAACTTACAAATTTAACAAAAAATTTGGAGCTAAATTTAACTATAAAAATTGTTCTTGTTAATTTCTAAACTGGTTCAAATAATGGAAATTATACAACAGAATATGCTGCAGATATAAATGAATTTCAAAATTTCGGAGGTTTAGAAAGCTTTAATTACCCAGTAATACAAATATCCAAAAAGTACATGTAGGAAAGGAAAACTAATTTATAACAGCAAATTAAATTTTTGTAATTTCAACTGACTAATCAAATCCGCTCACCTAAGAAATATATAGGTACTGTGTGAAAATGATTTTCAACTTTATTGCGATAAAGTAAGACATACACATTTGGACCTGTACATTAGAGTGGTTCGCCGCGCCAACAAATACCGCCCATTTAGTATTTTGTGCACTGTGTACATTTCTGTCCTAAATAATTTTTTACTACCACTTAAAATTTTAAAAATGTTCACAAAAATATTTTGAATTATTGTATTACTAAAATTTGACGTGGTAGTAAAAAATGGTCCTTACAGAGCCATGAACACCGGTACACAAAATGTCTGCCATAGCCTTTTGATAAATTTTGCTTTTTAAAGTTGATTTTTTTGAATTTAAACTAATAAATTTTATAATAATGCCCTTAATCATAAAACTTACAACAGGTTTATAAGAGGTTTATAAAGTAAATTTCCATACAAAATTTGAAAGCCTGCATATACAAAACTATATAAACTATTAATAGTAACCAAAAAGAAGTCGATCAACACTTATAATTATAGAAGAATTAGTATCTTTTTAACATCACATATCCCAGCTGACCCACTTTAAGTATATCTGTCACTGACCTTTCCGGGTTTACTAGGTCTAAATTCAAGACTTAAACTCGTCAACACTTCCTTTTTAGGCAAGTTTTTTCCCTCGGAATTAGAGGTAATAAATTACATATTTAATTCTTTTTTTTTTCCAAATTTCCCCACCTTTTCTCGCGTTGACTATATGTTGGCTAAATGGGAGATGCGGAACAAGTGTTTGAGAAGGAAGTATAGTTGTAATGATGAGATAAGGGATTGGTTAACTAATTCCTGCCGAGGATATTCTGATGAGACCATATACAAGAGTTTTGTTACCAAAATACAGAAGAGAAGAGCTTGTAGCTGCAAAGCCACAATATTCATACATATGAATAAAACATCACTTGTACTGAAGAAGACAACAAATACACAAGCCTAATTCTGGCGACGCAATATAAGCTGTTCTCCTGTATATATATTTAAAACTAATAATAAAAATTTAATTTTAAAAATTGTTCATGGTTTTTATTTGGGCGTTGATGGGTTAATGCACTTGACTGTTGTTTTTTAAATTATGATAATGCAAGAATATTAACAAAAATAAAATCTGTAAACGACTAACTGCATTACACCGATCTCATGAAGGCTTTCAACAAGTATTCGTTGATGTGAATTAGATGAATTTGTTTTTGTAAAATGTTGATATGAAATATAGACTTGCATTAAGTAGATTTTTGCCATTTAGATTAATTTATGTAGGTTTAATATAAATAAATTAATTTAGGTAGCTTTAGGTTATTGTTTTATGTTAAGGTTTTGGAATTAGGTAATTATGGTTCTGAGAATAATCATTATGATTTTTAAAGTTTTCAGCCTAAAAATGGGGACAAATCTTGTTTAGATTTTAAGTTGTATATAAATTAAAGACATTTCTGTGATATTAGGATAAGTTATTAGGTTTTAAGTAGATTATTTAAATTATTAAAAGTAATAAAAAAAAAGCGTAAATTATTAAAATTAGTTTTAAAAAAAAAAACAATTCTATTCTTAAAAAAGTTGATATTTTTGTGCAATATTTAGGTTTTTAAATTCACTGTTATTTTAAAATTAGAATTGGGTTTTAGCAAATTGTAGTTTTTTTTGTTAGGTTGTTAGGTTTTGTAAAATAAAATTATAGTTTTTTCATTCTAATGTCTGGCAAATGCTACCTATGTACGTATTCTATATGTCGAATGCAAGTTGAGCTATATTTCAGATGCAGCGTTGAAAATCACGTTGAAACTTCGTCGGGAAATGGTTATGGAAATTTTAATCTAAGTATTTTAAATAATCAGTGATTTAGAAAAGAAAAACTTGTTTAGGTTTATAATGCAAATAGTTACCTTATAGCAGATGCAGATCGAAAGAATTTAAGATGCTCAGTGTCAAGTTTTGTCCAATAGTGCCGATTATATGACAGTGTGACCTAGAAAACGTTTTTGAATATGGTGCTATCCACTTAAATGTCGATGGATATGGTATGCTATTCCACTTATAGGAAGTTATTATTTTTCCACTGCTTAGAATTAGAATTCTTATGCAACATAGGTTTTTTTCTAGTAACTGTAGGTTTTACCACTTTGAAGTCAAAAAGCCAAAAGAAAGAAGATTTTTAATTTTAGCTTTAAGGTAGGCTTTGATCTTAGATGCAGTATAAAGAACACGAAAATTGTTGTTGTATAAAAAAAATCAAAGATTTATTTTAAAAGTTCGGTCTCTTCAGAAGATGCTACTCTTAGAAAACGTAAGTATTGAGTTGAATGTAGCTTTGTTAAATTAATGATAATTAACAACTATAATTACCTTTTTATTTAAGATTTAAATGCCAAATAGTACTAAAAGAGAAATTTACATACATATGCCTGGGATTTATATTGCAAACTCAAAACTAGATAAAATATACAAATGTAAAAATTTAATAATATACTTTACGCCATTTCCTTTTAGAAAAAATCTAACTTTATTGAACACAGTGTGTTGACGAACATTACAAGTCCCATATTTAGCCAATTATGGACCACCTTATAAAAAAGTCAATAGTATAATTTTTACATACTTATAACTGATCTGTGTAAAATTTCGGTTTCGTTGTGTTGCATTTCAAATTAATAGTGATTTTTGTAAGAGACTTATGCGCATTTAACAGAGTTTTCGGAGTGAAATTTAACCTTGCTGCTGATGTTTATAAGAGAATTATTCACATTTAAGTGATTTCCGGAAGTAGACTTAATATGTCGACTAAAGTCAAATATGGACCGACTAATATAAAATGTAGTACACCGATTTGCATGTATATACGGATTACTTTTGGTGAGTTTCGTCTGCTTAGTGATTTTTATAAGAGATTAGGGCTACGGTCAAATATGGACCGACTATCATCATATTAAGAGTAACGATTTATAAATATGTGGTCTTTGTATCGGTCTATGTCAAAATATGGGCCAATGAAAACAAAATATGGATACGGCTTTTCTATAGACGTTTATGTACCATAAATCCATATTCCGGGAAGACAGATTACGATAAATCGTGGACCGATTACTACTATTTTCAACGGACTTGTTCTTTTATAAACAAAGTAAAAAAAAATAGCAAAAAATATCTGAAAAATAACGAGGTAGTCTGAAGCTTTGATCTATAATTGGGATCATACGCCATTTTCAATACCAATCATTTTAGTGTTTGAAGAATATTTGCTAAAAAATTTCGTTGTTCTATGTCTTTCTATGTCGAAGCTCTATCGTGCCAACAACAGATGGAAAGACGTACGGACATGTCTATATCGTCTTAGAACCTAATAAGGACTCAGAATATATAATTGTTTTTGGCTCTACGACCATTATTTCAATGTGTTACAAACGGAATGATAAACGTAATATACGCCCATCTTTTTGGTGGGTATATTGATAAACTAAATGGCTAAAACATATTTTTTATGAAAACAACACACTTAAAATTTAGTTAAACTTTTGGAAAATTAGATACTGCGTTTACAAAAGATATTTCGGAAATATGTTCAATTAAAAAATCTGTTTTACTTACTTTACCGTATTTTGGCAGTTTGAGTTTTGTTATAGTAAATATGGTATTAAATTAAAGTTAAATTATATTTAACCTGACTATGTAACAGGCTACATTAACTAACAGCAGTAATTTTTATTTTATCAGCAATTTTCCTCTAATTTTAATTATATTCATTTGCATATATTAAAAACTAATTTAATATTAAAAATTAAAATAAAATAAACAGACAAAAATATAATAATATTTGAATTTTTAATTGATAAATTCTGTGCTGAATATTAATGAAAATTTTATCAAATAATTTAATATAAATGCAATATGAAAAATAACATAGAGGTTTTTAAACAAAAAAATAAAGTAATAATAAAAAATATTCCCATTTTTTAATGTTTCTTTGTTAAATCTTGATACATTTAAAAATAGGGTGGAAGAAATAGTTAAACTATGGAATTTTTGAGCATTACTAATTATCTATAATATTAGGATTAATAATGATGGCTAGTTTTACAACCTTTTTTTTTTGTTTTATTTTTATTTTAACTTTCAAAATTGACAAAAGTTTTATGAATTTATAGTTGTGATCAAAATCCGACAGGTTTGATTGATAAAAATGATTTCTGAAGAGATTTCTTTCAGATAAATAAAGATTTAAGGCACTTTTATTTTGGCAAAAAATGTAAAATCTATTATTTTTTAGCGTTTAAATTGAAAATCGTTGCTTTATGAACCTAGAAAAATATATCTCTAAAATATTTTGTGTTCGATGGAAAATTATATTGTTTAACTAACAAATAAAATTATATATAAAAAAAAAAATAACTACAGCCAAAAACACACTGTGTTGAAGAAAAGCATCTACCCGATCTCACAAACAAGGAAAAGAGAACAAATAAACGATTTACACTGGAAAATTTGAGAATTCAGGAAAGAGCTATAAATGACTTAAATATAAAAGACGACAAAAACAACACGAATGCAATTTATACAATCGCAATATTTTAGTTTGATTCTACTTACTTTACTTATACTTAGTTTAATACAATTTAATTATACTTTGATATTTTTATTTATATTTTTGCAATTGTTTTGTTAAATTAAATTTATGTTTTATGTTGTGTTTATGTAAAACAGAATGTGTGTTAAATATTCTAAATGCAGAACTATTGACGAAAGATATATGTGAGTAATATTATTCCTGGAGAACTAAGTTATCGTTGTTGTTATTAAACTATTATTTTTCAATTGTGTATTTATTTTTATGTTACCAGATCTAATAAAATATCCCTGATGCTGTTGGGAATCTCCAACGAAACGTCGGAAAAATAAATTATGAAATAATCTTTTATTTGCATAGAATACATGACCTTAATAAGACCGATTTAGAATTTTCTAAACAAATCAATAATAAAATAAGGAAAAGGTCGATAAAAAACTTAAATATATAAAATTTGAGCAAAATCAGTCAAAAATTCGGTATGATATTACAAAAAAAAAAACAACTGTACTGTGCATGTACTTCTTGGCTGTTCCCATGTGAAACGTTATAATCATTGGATAGCCTATTAGAAATGCCTAAAATATTTCCAAAAACTTCGATAATACCCCACTGTGCGCTGGTGCTTCATCTTTTAGGAGCAATTATTTTAAAGCTTCCCAAAATTGACTAAATGTAAAACAATTGGTGTATATGCAGCCGCTTTAAAGCAAAGAAAAGTGTACTATTAACTATTATCCTCAGTTTAAGTTAGCTTTATTAAACCCTTTACCATCATAAAATTACTGCAAATTTTGCATAAACTATTATATAAGTTTTTTTTTTGTAATTAAAGTACTTTAAACTGCTTTTTTATGACTTATTTTTTGTGTTTTATTTACATTAAACCACAGAAACTAATTTAAATTAAACATACTAATTGTAATATTAATATAAACATATAATTACATTTACTATTAATAAAAAACAAAACATATTTTACATACATAGAAAAAAATACACATTTCGTACACCTAGTTCTTTTTTTACACGGTTTGGCAATAATCAAACTTGTTAATTTTTAGAGAATACTATGTTTGAACTTTTTTTATTTATTATTAGAGAACAACAAATTTGCAGTAATACAAATAATTGTAATAATAATAAATATTAAAGAAGAATACACACATATTGTAAAAAACGTAAGTAATTTCGTCATAACATGTAATAAGAAATATGTTTAATTCTCGAACTCTATTTCTCAATAAATGGTGAGTTAACTAGATCTTGGACAATAAACATTACTGATGATGCCCTTGGCAGGGTAGAAAATGCATTCCAGTGTGCCATTTGTCTAGAAAAATAGAGCTTCACAATGGTATTCTTCGAGTTATTAATTAAAAAAAATTAACTCAAGCCAAATGAAAAATTTTCTCTAATAATAAATAATCAAATTTATAATTTTTATAAACGGTATGATTCCATTTAGAACGATTCAAAAGCTTTCGGGCTTAAATTTTTTTTTTTAAATTAAATTTTTGCGAAATATCTTCATATCACAACTTTAGGAGAATTCCCTTTTTGTGGAAACAAGCAAATTTTCTGGTCATAGCAATTTTAAATAGCACAAATTTAGGGGAATTTCCTTTTAGTGCATACAATCAAATGAAATTGTCAAACATTTTTTTACATTAGTTTTTAGCTTAGAGTGCATATCTCTTTTTTAACAACTATACTTTTATAAAAAGACATTGGCCCATAATCATAGTCATAGAAAAAGCATACTTTAAGCAAAAGCATGCTTTTGTTTTAAATTCAGAACAAAATTTATATGTTTTTGTTGTTTAAAAGTCTACTTTTACTAAAGTATACTTTTTCTATGACTATGATTATGGGCCATTGCATACAAATGTGATTTAATATTATAAACCTGAATCCTTGTTTTTCACTAATTTCAATAGGTTTTAGAGTTTAGAACCAATCACCTTATCTCTGAAACCTATTGATCAATTTCGATCTATAACGATCAATGTCTTTTTACACGAAGTTTCCTGGACCAAATTACCGTGTAAAAACAGAATTAGGTGTATATTTAATTAATATTTCCAAAAAAGCACCCTGTTCTATTCTTTAGAAATATGTATGTATGTATAAAGTTAAGTACAACTTGACGTATGAGTCTGCCAAGAGTACTTCATATTAAGTATACGCTACAGGTCTTCATAAATTTAAGTAAAATAAGGTAAAACAAAACTATATACGGCTGTGCCGAATTGTATACACCCTTCATCTTAGTATATTTACAAAAACATTAAAAATCATTTACCCAACATCACCAGAGTGGTATATTAGTTTTTTTTTTATATCGTTTTTATCTATCCGTCCGTTCGTAATTCCGTTCGTCTGTCTGGCTGCCGATGTAAAGCTTGTACAGTACAAGTACAGGTCACAATTTTTAAGATTTTTCGATAAAATTTGGTACATGATATTTTTCCGACCCATGACAGTTGGGATGGAAATTGGTTAAAATCGCTCCATTATTTCACCTATCCGCGATACAAATATATTTACGAAATGGGGGTTTGATTTATGCACGTTTCCAATAAGTTGTAAATGAAATCTAATCACACCTACAAGTCTTGTGCAGAACCTCTCAAAAGAACATGACACTCTTAAAAATGTTGGTGTCCAAATAATATTTCAAACAAATATGTTTAATATATACGGAAATCATTCGGCACAATGTTATGATGATCGGTTCAAAATCAGTCATGGCTTTCATATAAGACCAACATCCGAAAGTCAGTTTAACATCCGTAAACTCTTTAAAAATGTTGATATTCAAATAAAATTCAATACAAATAAATATCATATATACGGAAATAATGACACTTAATTTTACAACAGTTCGTCCATAAATAATTAATGCTGTCATATACGACCTACTTCTGAAAACCACCTTAATTAACAACAAAAATAAATGTTTTAATTTTTGAAGTTTCGTCTGGTTATTATATATTTCATCTTTTGTGAATAAAATCAAAAGTTGTAGACAGATTTTAATTATTTATATTTTAATTATTTATTTGGAACTTTGTTTGCTATACCTGCAGAAAAAATTAGAAGCACAACTGCGTTTTCCAATTTTTTATGCCGTTTTAAAAAACAAAATTTTTGAAATTTTGCTAAAAAAAACAATTTTTTTTGGTCAAAAAAAATTATGTTTCTACAACGACTGCGCATATTGGAAAAAAGTTTAACCTTACTTAAAGAAAATTTCATTGCGGAATTTCGTTTTTTTAGTTTATTCAATAAAGTAAACCGTTTTTGAGTTACTCGAATATATGTTGTGCAACCTCATCCATTTTCGAAATAACGGTATATTTCTCACGAAAATGCAAATATCTCATTGGAAGTACAGATTTACAATTTCTGTATACACTATATTAATTTATAAATGCCCAGTAAAAAAAATCGTGTTTTTTTAAACACTTAAGAGAAAAAGCGCATATTCGAGCGCTTCAATAAAAGCGCTCTTTTGAAGCAGTAAATGCTTACGAATAAAACATACAAAAATATGCTTTTTTAGTACTGGCAACGAAGAAGGTTTTAAAGCAGATTTACGTATGCCAACGAAAGTCAATTACAACACGAATATCGCGCTTCTCAGTTACTATGAATTTTTCTTAAGCAAACATATTCAGGTAGAAATTGTTCTTTGATTGGTGGTCGCGAAGGGACGTAAAACACTTTAGGAAAGTGCTTTGTTTGCATGTTTGATTAGGTTAAAAGAAGTGCTTATTGTCAGCAGAAAGTAGTCCTCCAAACCGGGAACACCTCATACAAAAATCATGCATCCCATCAGCAGGTTTGAAGCAATTTGAGGTATGAATTCATACATAAAACCTGCTCTTTTTGGAGCACATTTTTTACTGGTTTAGTATTGCTAGACACATTCGCTGATTCTATTAATTTATGATTGTTACCACCAAATAACACATATTTTGTGCGAAATTTTATTTCAGTCAGAAAACGAAAGTTTTGTTTTTAAAAAATACAATTAATTGTTTTTCCCTGAAAATGACCAACAAAGTTGGTCAAAATAATGAAAATAAACAATAAAATTTTAAAACGAACAAGATTTTTTATATTTGTAATAAAACAAACCTTAAGCGGAATTAACAAAATAAAAAAATTTTAACAACACAAAAGGTCTACAGAGCACATAAAAAACAATCTATAACATTAATATTAACATGTTTTTAAAGTATAAAAAAAAATCATATCCACACATTATTGTGTGTTCAATTTTGCAATGGAAAGAATTTGTTTGCTTAATTTTTTTTCAGTATTAAGGGAATACCAACCTACATAATAGTTGTAACCACAAAAGTGCAAGATTGCTTTAAACGTTAAATTGTTCACATACGTTTGTTTCACACTATTCCATAACTATTAAATTACCAAAAATAAAATAAAGTATTTATTATAAATACGTATTAAATCACAATTATTTACTTTACTAATTTATAACATTCATCTCCTCTATATTTAATACTGATAAATAGATTTATGTGTTGCAAAAATATTAAACTTTAAATTGAATGCATACAGATATCTAAAGCATTTAGCTTAATAACTAAAACTAAATACCTATTTAGAATAAAATTAAATGCCATAACTATGCCTGGAATTTAAGCTGATAATTGAATTGGCAAATATTTTCAAATAATATATATTATACATATTTTCAAATAATTTATAGCATGTACACAAAGTGTGTTGCAGTAAAACGTATAAATAAATACAAATTACAATTTATGTTCATTTTGAAATAATGATCCTTAACAGTGCAGTTAAAGCACTTAACAAGTTTATAAGTTAAGTATATTCCTACACACAAACAAAACTACATTCCTATACACATACATACAAGCACACACACATGCAATAATCCTTATAAAAAATATACAAATTTATGACCAAAAATAAAAAATTGCAGAAAAAATATCAGGTATGGGGAGTTGAGAGAAACCCGTTTATTTAAATAGAGAAACCAAAGTTGGGTTGAACATGCAGTAACAACTTGCAGTTGAACATGCAATAACAGTTATTACCAACACATCTATAAATGTTAAACAAATACTCACACACATTTCTACACATGTGTGTTTGTGTGTGGGAGTATCTGTGGAAACAAATATTACAAAAACACACATAACCAAGCAAAGGTTTATTTATCACAGCGGTGATTTACAGTTTAGTTTTATTATTTATGCGTGCATATGTCATGTGGGTGAAACAGTACTCGATGTCATAGAGTGTTAAGTATATCGAGAGACAAATAGTGGTCAAATCGTGCAAAAAGTGAAAAAAGACACTACATACAAAGACAGCATCGTAGCTGAGATAACAATAAAATATATGTAATTTTTTCAAAATTATAAGAATTTAAAGAACACTGAAAGACACAATTAAACACATTTATATGTAATTTTGAAAAGTTAAAATTTCTCATTCAATAGACAACTAGTTATACTCTAGTTGGCATATAAAGTGAGGACCACCACTGCGTACATGTATGTGCCTTGAGCAGTCTTTATTGCATACAAAAGAAATCTAAATAAGGAAATTATATAAATGTTTTTTAAAATTTATTATAGGTTTAGTGCTAATCAAAATAATTTACAATACAAAATGGAGAATAATAATTTTTGGGAAATAAACTTGTTATAAAAAAAATTGTGTTTTTTGAAATAGTTGCACATAAATATCAGAATTTTACATTAGATTTGTATGTGTTTGCTTTGTGTTTGAATTTGATATTAATTTAATTGCATGTGCTAAACACTTTTTGTAAATTATCCAACGCAAATAACGTTATAATAAATAAATAATGAGGCAACTATCAAGATCCATTGAGGACAATATTCTAGCAATGACAAAAATTAACTCTTCTACATGAGTAATGGCTCACCAGCTTAAAGTAAGTCAATTAGTGGTTATAAGAGTCCTAAAAAAATTTATTGTTTCCAAGCTACAAATCAAAGGTTGTAAAACGCTATTAAGTGTTTAATACCAAAAGATGCTTCTATAACAATAAGCAATCCCGTTAGTTGATAAAGGGAAAGAATATTTCTGCGTAATTTGCAAACTCACCAAACATGAAAGAATGGCTTCGCGAGCCGATTTTTTTTTGATGAAGTAGCCAGCAAAAAGCCCCGATCTAAAGTCGATTTAGAACTTGTAGTCAATCGTAAATAGACAATTAGGATAATACCGATACCAACACATTTAAACGGGTTAAGCGCGCATTCCAAAAAAAATTTAAAAATTTGTGGACAGCTTGCCTATATAAAAAGCATTTTACTAACTAAAGGACTTTTGACGAAATATTGCAAAGTGTTTGTATGGTGCAAAAATTTAGTGCTTGATTGTTTTAGTTTTGTTTGTCTTTTTTCTTAGAACTTGATACTTTGCTTGTGATTTATAAATTATTTTGTTAAATATTAAAAAACTGTTTTTTAATAGTTTTATCTTTATGCTACCAAATAATCTAATAAAAGTAAATCCGTCAATCCAAGTGGCCTATTTTGAACGCCAAGAAAAAAAAGTATTCCAATAATATTTCTGTTTTGTTTTTACATGTTATTAAATTTTTTGTGCTTTACACTTCTTTTAAATTAACTTACTGTAGCGAGTTTAATATTTTAAAAATAATTTATTTTTTATCCACTCACTAGTTTCTTCTTAATAAAAACGTATACTTTAGAAAAAAAAATATATAATAATCATACGTATACAGTATATTCCATAAACTACATTAATTTTACCCTCAAAAGTATGCCACATATTTTTAACCTTAAAGCTAATACTAGACGTATACTTAATATGTATTCCGCTAAATAATAATTATACGTATAACACAGTGATACAAAATTGAATGAAATAGAAAAACCTGGGACTGGATACTATTTTTCTTGTAGGGCTTGTCGAGTAAAACAAGATTACAATAGTGAAATATTTCGGACACGTCCAAAATCCGGTTTTACGGTTAAAAAATCGGTTTTTGTATCTTTGCCCACTATAAGTCTGTAATTTTGTTGATAATAAAAAAATAAAGAAAAAACTGAGATCTTTCGAATGATATATATATTATCTAAGAAAACTTGAGAAATGTTATTGTCGAGAAAATTGTGTTATAGCAAATTTTGTTATTGCTCGACAATAACACCCAAATTTCTAAAATTTTCTTAGATAATATATATATCATACAAAAGGTCTTAGTTTCTTCTTTCCATATCTAGTAAGAAATTGATTAATTTCTATATTAATTGAAAAAACAGAATATTATGAATCGATAAAGCTTCTTAAAAATATTAATTTATCTACAGTAAAGAGAATCTTGATTTAATTTTCTTACCAATATATGAAGCTGACGAAAAACATCTTTTGCATTGTTTGTAGACAAAATTGTTAGCAAAATTCTTGTATTCTGCTTGCATATACAATCCTTTCTCACGCTCCGAAACAAATAATTTTTATACTTTTTCTAATCATTTTTCTAATATTTTATTCCACATTATGACTGACATTGTTAGGTATTGAGGGGGGGGGGGGGGCTTTGACGTATTTATTATTATCAAATTCACTCTTCAATTTTGGGTTTTTTGAAAAATTTAAAAGTGTTAAGTAATTTATCCTTCTTTTTTAGTTTCTTTTAAGGAGAGATTTCACCAGATCACTTTTTGATGTCTTTTTGAGCATAAATAAAAGTACAGTAGCAGCAGAGATTGATATCACTTCGACAAAGAGCTTTGTCTAATATTTTATCTAATACTAAAATGATAACTATTTGTTTAAGTTAAACAAATTCTTTATCTCTTGATTGATTGGGATTTTTTAAAAAGGGATTTGTCAAATCGCGATTTCGGGGGGCATCCCTAGTGTTATTTCTTAACTTTTATTTTTTAAGGCAGAAATAAAAGTCTTGAATAAAATATTGCATAGTAACCAACATTTTCTACGATAATTTTTTATGTGTGATTTTTTTATTTAAATTTTAAAAAATAACAGTTATTTTATGTCCTGTTTTAAACACTTTTCATGAAAAAATTGTACCAATATTATAAAAAAACCGAAACTAGTTTTAACAAAATTTTGAGATTTAAATTTTTTAATGCCTAAATAATAAATAATAATAATAAAATAATAAATAATATAAAATAATATAATAAATACAAAAATAAATAAGTTTGCAAGTATTTAAACAAATTACATGGCCAAGTTGTATTGTTTTAAAATATGTTTTAGTATATAAAAATTTAAAATTGTGGACCTTTTTTTAAAATCCCTTAAAATCGATATGAAAGTTAGCAATATGAGGTATTATGTGAATTGAATATTGACTGCTATTATTTTCATGCTTTTTACTATAAAATATTATTTAAATTTTGTGTATTAATAAACTCATCTCTCTGTATAATATGGCAAGTTTAAATACGTTTAAAAAACGATTTTATAATTTGATTAACGGTTTACACATGAACCATGTGAAACACAAAATCGAAAATAAACGAAAATGAAAAATATTACACTTTTACACACACACACAATATTTGAGCTCTTTTAAGCATTTTACGAATATTTATAGAAAACCACATAAAAGCCATTAACCCACAAACTACAATAAGGGAAAAAACGAACATGCATAAATACACTGGTACACAATCACACTTTCTAATATATACAACTGCATTCATTCAGTTTATAAATTCATGACAAAAAATATGAGTTGATGCAGTTTTTTCTTTAGCATATAATTCATAAACTTTAACTGAACTTGAGAGAAAATAAATACGCATAAGAATTTATATGAGTTGAGAGTGTGACAAATAAAAGTCGGTATTTGTTTACAGCAGCATCAGCAACAACAATCAAATAAAGGATGTTTTTGTACATACTCACAGAAAACACAATCGGAGATAAACTAAAATAATATAATTTACAGACATACTTTTTTTGTATACACTGTTAGTTAACATCTACTATATTTAACAGTCATTTTAAATAACATTAAAATATCCTTTCCTTGTCTGGCGGTGATAGCAATATATAAACCAACTCTCTCTGGTAGAGCATAACATTTGTATGTTAAGAGAGCAAAAGCTTTATGATAGAAAACAATAAGAGTTTATTCTTAAAGCAACTAAACTTTGTGTGTTACAGCATCATTTCAGTATTTATTTACCTTAGAACCAGCACATACTTTTAGTATGCCATCATAAGTGATACTTATAGGTTTCGCAAAACTTTTTAGTTCTGTTGTAGTTTTTTCTACTTTACATTGATTTAAATTAAATTCTTTGTAAATTTACGTAGTTATTCTTCCGTCATCTATTTTTCTACATTGTAGACAATTTCATAGTGATTGTTCATTAAATAATTGGGTTAATGAGAAATAAAAAAAGAGAAAAAGATAAACTATGCAAATGAATTAAGGTTGTTTTTATCCCTTTGTATTACTTTTTTGTAGTTTTGTATATATATAATTAAAATTATGTGTGCAATTTATTTAATTCTACGTTGATTAATTGAAAATATTAAATTTAAGTTAAAATTTGTTTTGTTAACTCAAGTGTATGGAAACTGTTTGCAATTAAATTATATGCATTTAGCAGCTATATTTGAATTCGTTTCTGACCAGATTCAATTGGGCATGGCATAAAATTATAAACACTGTGCAGAACAGTTTTTAAGTTAAAAATGTTAAATGTATTAAGTTATATTTAGTTTCAATTTATTCATATAAACTTTGAGGACAAATTAGCTTTTTCAAGGAATATATTTTAACTCAGTCTACATAAATATTTTGATAAAATGAGGAAAAATTTGTATTAAAATTAATAATTATAAAAATTATATTTAATTTTCAGTTACTCAGAAATTATATGTTATATTTATGTAATTTCTAGGAAAATGAAAATTTCGCTCTAATTTTCAGTTTTTTGTATTCATATTTTTGGCGATTATCAGTTGTGTAATGTAGTTCAAAATGCAATTTTCTTTTATATTCAGTTACCTGGAAATGATTACAAATTTTATTAAAAAAAAAAATTGAATTGCAAATATAAATAAAGACTTTGCTTCTTAGGTCAGGGATATTATTGGTCATTTATTCATTTCCGCTGATCATTTAATATTTTGGGAATCTCTTTTAGGAGTAGCACATAAACGAAGCATATATGGTGTGTAAAGTGGCAGTTCATTATATAGAAACAAGTAAGAAAGTATAGTCGGTCAAGCCCGACCATATAATACCCTACTCCCAGTAAATAGGAGATATTACCTATTATGGACCGATCATCCAAAAATTTAGTGTCATGATTTCTGTGAATATAAATATTATATGTTTCTTATTATTGTTTATTTGACCTTTTTTATTAAGATTTTGGTAATTAGTAAAGCACAGAGTACATGTCGCAATTTCGAAGATATTTTAATAAAATTTGGTAAATAATAATTTTTCGGCCTTAGGATGGGATTGAAACTGGTGAAATCGGTCCATTACTTCACCTGATTTCTCTTTTCAGTAATCAGTAAAATTTAGTGAATACTGATTTTCTTTTCCAGTAATCAGTACTTTTTACTGATTACTGAAGGGCGTAATGCTGTAAAAAAGTAATGCAGTATGTCCATGTATGATTATGAGAAATAGCTTCTCAAATACATAGATTGTGATTGTATTAAGCTGCAATAATATCTTAAAGCAGCAGATACAAAACGTACCAAAAAAAATACAAATATTTACCCTTTTACCCCTTTAGTTTAGTTAGCACTTCCAAGTATGGATTTGTCTACATACCAAATTTCAAAAAACTCGGCTTATCCGTTTAGGTTTACCGGGTTTACCCTTTTTTATCCCTTATTGGTTCATGTCTTGAAAAAATATACATCTATCTACGTTTAAAATTTCATTAAAATAGGTTCAGTTATTTAGGCGTGATTGTGGAACAAAAAAACAAACAAATAAAAAAACAAACAAACAAATAAAAAAACAAACTTACAAAGACATTTATAACATACACTCCGGTTCACTTATTTAAAGGCACTAAAAATTATTCAAGTGAACCAAAATAATATCACATGTTTGGCCTTTTTTATAAATTGCTCAAAGAAGTTCTTTAGTTTACTATAATGGTCATGATCATTTTTATATCTCAAGATATCTAGCTTCCATGTATATTTTAAAATTGTGCTATCGGTAAAAAATTGCAAAAGATTGCAGGCTGCTGAATATGGCATTTTTAATGTCCGTTGATGTGCTTAGTATGTCACGTTATTATTTATGGCATTATTTCTAAACATTTTTTTCTAATTGTGGTTAATGAAATACAATAATTTAGAACGTGAAAATAAATTTATTTTTATTTATTATTCATTTTATATAGGAATTAATTAGTTCAGGAAATAGTTTAAGAAATAAAAGATTAAAAATCATAAAACATTATTTAGACATGGCTAAACAGAGGAAAAACGAAAGCTAAACTCAAGAGGGATTATCTACAATGAACTACGCCATATTGGAACCTTTGCGATATATATATATAAATGTTAAGCAGGCTCTTAGGCGTTTAAGATTTCCTCTGCAATTCAAAGAGATCTTTCAACAAAATTCCGTATTGACGTCTCATCCTACATATAAGATCAATGTTTCCCAAAATATACTTTTAAATACAATGATTCAATACGCTGATGAGAACTTAGGTGGCGTTTTATGCATGACAACACAGCTGTTATTAAAAACAAAGGATATCCTAAAAGTTTTAGATCTAAATTAAATTTTTATTGTTTTTTTATGATAACACAACTTTTATTTGGTGCTAAATTACTGTCAAAAGTTTTTTTTGGGTAGTTGTATTCTCGAAAAACCCTCCGAAATGCAACAAATAAATAAAATAAAAAGTAGAATAGCGTGATGTTAGAGTGACATGTATCATGTTTGAAAATAAAGCGTTTAACAAATAACTAACAAAAGAAAGTATTTGCTATAACTGATATAAAATTTTATTTTATTTTTTATGTTTAATTATTA